>JAWNOY010000292.1:5000000-10000000 GCA_035045545.1 Drosophila gaucha
CACACACTGCGAGTGGGTGTTCGTGTGTGTCCACACACATACACAAACACTCACATTTATTTTGCTTACATTTGCAACATTTGACTGCCGCTGTCGGCGTCGCTTATTGTTGTATGTTAATGTTTGTTATTGTTGTTCTTTTGTTGTCGTTTATTGTTGCCATTTTGATATGCATGAAAAGGCGCCTGAGCCAGCGTCAGCCCCTGTGAGCGAACAGCTGGCCAGCAAACAGTAGGCGTGGCACTTGCCAGCGACACTTCCATGCAGCTTGTTTGCATTGAACTTTTTTTACTTTACTTTGGGGCCACATTAGAATAACAACAAGCCGAAACCGAAACAACAAACAACTATTCAAATTTAGCTTTTTTAAAGCTAAAAAGTGTTTCCTTTAAAGCTGTCTCTCCTTTGTTGCTCAATACTTTTCTCTGACTCAAATCTGCAAATCATGCTCATATTCTTATACGCATATTTAATGGCGCTCTAATCTAATCATTAGCTAACAGCTAAATCAACTTTCTGTCAAATTTTCCAAGGATGAGCCAATAAATTTATGTTAAATCATATTTTCCAATATCAGCCTACTAAAAAAAAAAAACAAAAATCTTGCAGGCACACGATGACAGAACAGCTGCTATAAGTATAATTTGTCGATCTCTTTCGTTGTTGCTATTGCTGTTACTCAAGAAGACAAGAGAAAACTTGTCGATGTCGCCCTTCGACAGCGAAAAGTTCAAAGCCGCGAAAACTGTCAGTCGATGTGGTCTTGCGGTCCGTGTGCTTGCGGCTGTTGTGGCCTCTGATGGGTTCTGATGTGGTCTGATGGTGATGGCAATGCGAACATATCATTCTTCATTAAAATGCGCTTCAAAGTCAGTCAGAGGCAGTCAGGCAAGGAAGTTTTTGGCGTAGTGACAGGGCGCTAGTCTTCTGTGTAAGTGCCAAAATCCATCAACGTCAATTTTTTCTCGCTGCTGCGAATTATATTCAAAGAAAATCAAGTCAAGCCCGCGTCTACATCTCTGGGCAGGGGCAGGTTGCAAGGGGCAGCGGGTGGCAAATCAAATGTGTAAACGGCGCAAGCAAGTAATGAAGGCAAAGGACAAGGAAGAGTTGCCTGCCCATTCAGTCGGGCTGACTGACTGACTGACTGACTGACTGAATGACTAACTGAAAATGTATGCAAATGATGATGCATGTGGCGGCAAATGTGGTGAATGTAAAAGGCGGTAAGAGAAGGGGACGAACAACAATAACAGCTGGGCGAAGGAAACGGGGCTCGAAGGTCTGTCTGACAGGCAACAGGAATAAGCGCAACCATCATGTTAAATTATGCAAATTCGATTTCAGTGAGTGAATGAAACGAAACGAAACGAAACGAATGAAGCGGGTCGAGAACTGACTTTGAAACTTTGCCCAGCCCCAACAAAACACAAAGCATGTGGTTGCCGACTAGCTGACTGACTGCCTGACTTGTGACTAACTGGCAAGGGAGCGAGGGGACAATACACATACATGTGGATGTGTAATGCAAAAATTGTACAGCTTGACAATGGCTCAGGCCGAGCATACGACAGCCGCTGCAGCAGACACAGGCCGTGCGCCGACGACAGCCAGACAGGCAGGCTAGCAGGCAGGCAAGTCGGGCTCATTTGATTAGAATATTCATGCATGCACTTCATTGTCATCAAGGCGAGCAGCTGCCGTCGTGTCATCTGCGCAATCAACACAATTGTGCAGCACACGCAGAGTGAGACAGAAAGAGAGAGGGAGAGAGAAAGAGAGATGGAGTCTTAATCCCCTGCCTCACACCTTGTCTGCTGCACTCTTTAGGTGCCTGCAATGATGGCGGTAATCAAACTTTCTATACATGAGCAACAACGGCCATCAAGTGGCAAGAGCAAGTGGCAAGTGGCAAGTGGCAGCCGTGCTACGAAGCATTTGCATAAGTAGCAGAAGCAGTAGCCCTGACCGAATCCTGTTGCTGACAGGCAGCTGGCATAAGTTGACGTCTGCTGAGAGAGCGAAAGGCCGTTTGTTTGTGGCCTGGTGCCCCGTGGCTTTGTTGCAGTTGGCATTGAGGCGGTATTTCAAACATTAAGCCTAACCACTTGGCGGTCGGACTGACTGCTTTGGCCCACCTTCAAGTTGTCATTAAGTAATTGCATCACACGCACTTACACGGATGGGCGTCAAGTGGCCAATTGAAGGACAGCACTGATTGGGCAGGGACTACCTTAATTACGGCTTATTTAGCTATAAAACAAATTGCAGGATGCTGATTTAGAAGCTAAGCCTGATATGAAGAAAAGCTTTGACTTTGAATCAAAGAGTGTTAAAGAAGTTGCTCTTCGCAGTTCGTTTCTGATTTCATAAACTCAAAGGCTTGAAACTAGATCTTCTCGCCTTTGCAGCCATTATTAGGATCGCAACTCAACTACCATATATGTTGTTGCTAATTTACTTAAACCGCATTTGACAAAACTAAGTCAAGCAAGCACTCAAACACCTGAAAGTTAAAATCAGCTACATAAATCAGTTGTAAATTGAATTAAAACGCTGTTTACACCCAAAATTAATTTGAAATGTCTCGCTTTGTCAAATTAAGTTTTAATTGACGCAAAATGCAAACTGCACGGAGACAGAGAGACAGTTTCCCAGAAGCGTCTTGTGTGCAACTGACATACAAAAACAAATTTCAATTAATGCCACTCACACACACACATACACCTTTCAAACACAGATGCCAACAACAGTTCGTCATAAAGCAGACTTGAATTTGCCGTGCATTGTTTAGCCCCCTCGTCGCATT
The DNA here is from genome assembly GCA_035045545.1 of Drosophila gaucha. Taxonomy (NCBI): domain Eukaryota; kingdom Metazoa; phylum Arthropoda; class Insecta; order Diptera; family Drosophilidae; genus Drosophila; species Drosophila gaucha. The sequence goes on from JAWNOY010000292.1 coordinate 5,002,810, forward strand.
ATATCAAAAGCATCGGCAACCCCATAAATGCGAATAATTAATGTGACATATTCGGCGTAATTGAAGCAGCTATGCAGCTAACACAACCACACACATTCTCTGTGAGTATGTGTGTGTATGTGTGGGTGCTCAAAGCATTCCCAAAGCTCCAGCGTGCGCTGCATGGCAACGTTCCAGCTGCGCTTGAGGCCAGCTAATTGAATTTTACGCAGTCGAACATGCGGCTCGTCGCTTTGTCGCTTTGTTGCTTTGTCGCTTTGTCAGTCAGCCCACGAGTATGCAGCTACAATTTATTTCGCCCAGGTACTTAATTTTGTTGCCAGGCAGAAAAAATAACGAGGTAGCGATCTGCGTAATTGCTCTGAGAGCTGTGCACAACAAAACTTTCTTAATACCTTGCAGCGGCAGACGTAAACGCAAGCGCTTTTTGCCAACTTTCCAATGACAGTTTAAGTTGTTTTTGCCCTGGCCCAAACCAGGGTCTGCCTGGCACTGGCTTTCCTGATCCACTTGTTGTTTGGCCAACAATCTTTTTTATTTTATAACTGACAGCGAGCGGCATTGTGTCTTCCGCTTGATAGGCACACCAGCACACACACACACATACACAGCTACTGCGTGAACTTCCGCTGTTGTCAACTCTGTCTCTTACATATCATCATTTCATTTCATTTCAATTTCAATTTATATGAGCAAAGTTTTATGAAGTGCATGTCATGCTGCCTGTCGCACACCCACACTCACACCTTCCCCGTCCCCCACCCCACCCTAGCTGGTTAGCTGCATTTATTAAATTTCATTTCATTTTCATGGTATAAAAAGTCAGCTCATGTTTATTTTACAGCACTCGACTGCACTGAAAGTTCTAACAAGTGCTGATTGAGTGTTGAAAAACTGTCAAATAAATGTGCACAACAAAACGAACTGAAAGCGAAACGAATTGGAATGAAACAAGCGCCAGTGTTGTAAAAACCAAATTGAATTTTACGCTTATGACATGGGCTTAACTTCTGCAGGCAGGCATAGCAATGCGATTTGCATTAAATTTATTGCATTTGAAATAATGCTGATTGATTGTCGCTGGGCAGCTGATAAATGTTTCATCATAAATCAAATAAATAAATAAATGCTCAATTTGAAAATAAAGCTGTATTAAAGTGAAGTCCAATACAAATAGAGATAGCAGAAATTATCTTTTAAATAATATTTATTTGCTCTCTTGACAATTCTCTAGCAATTGCTATTAAGTACACTCTGGGTCATCATAAAACAAGCCTTAATTAAACGGAAACTTCTGGCTCGCAACTTTAACTGCGAGTTACTGCAGTCAATACACAGCCGCAAGTACTGCACATAACTATTTATGGCGAACAAAAATATTAAGAAAAAATCTCGGTAATAATAATAATGTAAGTTGTGGCATAAGCTCATAAGTGCCATTTAAGCCAGTCGCCGTTGTTGTTGGCTAGGCTGACTGCAAAATGGCCCACAAGCTGGAATTAAAATACATATCAAAAGGCGCAGCGCCAACTTTTGCCATAGACCAGAAAACCCCCAAAAACTTTGTCGTCCAAAGTTCCACCCTCTTTGAGCGCGTATGTGTGTGTGTGTTTAAGTATTTGGCTCAGCTGTTTAATGCAGCTTAAATTTAATTGCAATATAGTCAAAGTTTCATATAGAAAACTAGCAGCAGAACCGCTCATGGCAGCAGCTAATAAATTTTTATCACACACTCTCTCAAGTGACAGCCTTGACAAAGGCCTCGCCTCCTGCTTAATGCTAATTAACATGCAACACGCCCGAAAACTATGCAACACACATTTCAAAGGTCAAAGCAATTAAACGTATACACACAGAGAGAAAAGAGAGAGAGAGAGAGAGAGAGAGAGCCGAAATTCGAGACGACAAGCGGCGACAGACTCATAAAAGTCACAATGTTTTCAACTTATATCATCAGAGTTTGACAAAAATCTAATATAATAAGTCGAAGTTTGAATGCCTTGCAGTATTTAGTCTTGAGTAGTTATATAATATATGGAAAGTATAAAAAACTATATTTTTATATAACTTAAAAGTTTAGGAGTTCTAGATCTGTTAGCTGCTATCCACATTCTAGGTCAAAAATATGGAATTTTCTCTATTCTATATTTAAAAGCTCCATATACTTTCACAATGAATATGAATATGAATAATGAATGAACTAGAATTTATTGTATGAGAAGCTAAATTCTATATTTCATTCATTTATTTGAGTAAATATTCAGCAGATTTGAAAAATCTTCTCAAATTTGTATAGTCTAGAAAGAGTTTTCTTCAATATATTTCATATATATATTAAATATTTAACTACCTTTTCCGTTTATATTTTCTTCAAACAGTAGATAACTCTTGCTCATTTCTTTTCAACATATATCCTATATATTAGTTTTATATTCATGCAAACCAACATCAGTCTCGCCTTGCGACTAAATCTCACACGGAAGTAACATACTCTTTAAGGGCCAAGAGGCCCCAGCACGTAGCTGCCACAATTTTGTTTCATTATGTGGCAAAGTGGCGGCAAGTGTGCTTTATTAACACATTTCAACCTTATGCATGTGTGCGTGTGTGTGTGTGTGTGTGTGTGTGTGCGTGAATACATTTATAGCAATGTACATGCACATGTACATAACTTTTTTAATACCAGTCGCCTTTGGCTGGGCTGGCAATGCCTCGTTCGGCTTTAGTTGTAATAGTTTAATAAAGTAGTAAAGCTGCGGAAATTAGATTTGACCGCACACCGGCATTGGGAGACCTCAGACCTGGCTCCGGCATAAAACAGAAGTCTGTGGGCCCAGCTTATTTCCGCCGCAGACAAACTTTCCACAAGAACAAGAACAACACATGCAACAAAAAGAAAGAAAAAAAATAAAAAGAAAATTATACGAGTACATGGAGCAAACCCTTGTTTTGAGGTTTTTCCTGCCTTGTCAATAAAAATGTCCAAAAAGTTTGTAGCCTAAGCATTAAGTAAAAGTCGCTTGAAAAGGGTTTGACCAGAACTACCAATACATATACAATATATAGGTATATGTGTGTGTGGCATAACTCTAGAGTTGCTAAGCTCGTCTGCTGTTTGGCTATATTTAATTAACTCAGTTGAGCGCATTCTGCGTAAGAGGAGATTATCAGGCATGAAGTATACCACTTTAGATATATGTTTCACTTGATGGAATTATTGAAAAATTAATGCAATAAGCGCTAGAGGAAATTTCTGCTCACACTCTCAAGCCCACAGCTGTATTGAGCGCAATTAGGCGAAAGTGAAATTGACAGGCAGCTTGGCTATAATGGATATTGATGTGACACACACACACACAGGCATACACATGCACTTAATGCCTTATTGTGTTTATGAACAGCTGCCGCATAAAGGTAGGCTTTAATTTTTTTCTTATTTTTAATAAACGCCTGCCGCCTTATTTAGTGCCAAGGGGAAGACAGCCTTTGCCACCTGTCAGCAGCACATATTTTGTTATTATCAGTTTAGGCAGCCTACACACACACCCACACACACACACCCTCACACATACACTGAAGCTCATTTTCTAGCTCATTGGCAGAGCGAGTCGGGGCAGGACATGCGCCAAATTAATTTATTCCACTTTTGTTGTTAGACAATATCCTTTTGACTTGAGCGTAACGGGATACGAGGCAGCAGGCTAAAAGCAGCCGTCGCGCAGCCATTTAATGAAAATGAAAATGTCTAAAGGCATCAGCAGCCTTTACGTCTGTGTGTGTGTGTGTGTGTGTGCAGTTATCCTTTTCCAAAGCCCAGCAACAAAATAATATGAAACCAACTAGCGACTGGCAAAACTGTGGAGTAGCAGCGGTCTCTGCGTCAAGTGTCGACAGGCAACTTACGGAGCTGTCAGAATCTGGGCATAAAGCAAATATTAATTTGATATTTGCGCTTAAAAGCGAGGCATACTTTCGACAACAAATGAGGCTTAAGGCTCTTAAGTATCCGATATAAATATTTAAGCCAAGAGAATTTTAGCTTTAGCTAAACCTATTATAATATTTAACTAATTTGTGATTTATTTCATATTAATTTGTTGTGTTTTCTTGTCTTTTTAGGTAAGTGCAGGCTTCATCCTTACGACAAAACACGTGCTCCACGTGGCGGTAAGCAGTTGTCTTACAATATATCACTTATCACAATTGAATATTTGATATGCTATGCCATTAAAGAGAATATACAGACTTCACTCAGTTTAACTGAAACAGAACAACTTATTAAGCACGTAGCTGCCACAGCATAAAAACTGAATCGACTGAAAACCACATTGACAGCCAATACTGCATAATAATGTGAATGGGAAGGAAAAGCTTTAATGATAGCTCCCACACACACACTCGATATCTGCTCTTCACTCGCTCAGCTGTGGGCCTATGATTTTCTGCATATTATTGAAACTTGACTCAAAGAGTTCGCTTTGGTTAGCCACAGGACATGCAATTGCAATAAATAATATGCCATTTGCTTGGCTATGAACATTTTGCACATGAGAGTGCACAAACAAGATTATGAGACGACGAGGAAAATGCATTTTCTCGAGTTTGTGAAAAACATAAGTGGAAAATTGTCTAAGATTCGCTCTATGTTCCATGCCTATTTCTGAGCACTCAATCAAAAATCACATTTCCGTGCTGTTGGTCGGCAATGAAAAAGCACACACACACATAGAGAGTGAGAGCAGCAATTGCCATGCGGCAGTCGCATGCGAAGCAAATGTAATTAAAATTCGATATACTTGTTTTCACCCCAAAAAAAAGAGGCCCCAGAGACTGAGCGAGAGATGACAGCGATGTTGAGTGAGGGCCAGTGTCGAGTTATACAAACACCCTAACAGCATGCACAACCACAAAACACACACACGCACACACTCGTGTGGATTGAGATTTCATACATCATCATCATCGTCATCCGTTGGCAACAATATTTGCCAGAATTTAAACTTCAATTTAAATTTTTGGTCAGATTTGCACGTACTCAACGCTCCGTGTGTTTTTGTAATTGCATGCGCATACGCAACACACACAGGCACCAGTCCACACACACAGTCACATATATTTCATGCAAATTGATGTTGCTTTTAGCACACACAAAAGGGGGACCTGGTCATATGGCTCAGAAAAATAGCTGCTACTGGCGCATTTGGGTTGTTGTCTGTGCTACTTTACAGCTGGCCAACAATGAAGATTTATAAATGCATCACACCCACAAACGCCCCTCCCACCCCGCCTCGGCAACATGTGGCAGTCTACTTTTGGCTCTGTCAAGTACTCTGTATGGCATAATAGCCATAAATTAGGGTAGAACAACGATTTGGCAACAACAATAGAAATGGGGGCAGCTACATATACATATATAAAGCGAGAGAGGTCGTTGATCATTGGATGATGATTGCAATCATCCTTTCGGGAGAAGCAGCTTATGTAGAGGTCGTTGAAGCATTCATAACAAAGGCAATGTCCTTTGATAACAGATGAAAGACTGAAACAAAAAAGAGCTTCAAAGTGTAACAGATTAAAAGACAGTAATTATAACTATATCTAACGGGAACTTTAAATAACGGATATTGCTTAAGCAATAACAGAGAGATACAAATAGAAAATGGAGCTAGATATATGATGGGTAGAAAGATTCTTATGATATAGGTTATTAAAGTAAAATAGAAAGCAAGAGCTTAAAACTGTAATAGATTATAAGATATACAAAATATTTATAAAAATATTTAAGTGAACACTTACAACAAGCAACATCCTTCGCTTAGGGAATAAAAAAAATAGAAATAGAAAGTGAAGCTAAATAAATTATAATTCAAAAGATTCTTAAATATATGTAAGAAATCTTTAAATAAAGAATATTCCTGTGAGATCTAAAAGAGAGATACAAATAGAAAATGCAGTATATATATGATGGGTAGAAAGGTTATTATGATATAGATTATTAGAGTAAAATAGAAAGAAAGAGCTTAAAAGTGTTACAGATTATAAGAAATAAGGGAACTTTAAATAAAGGATATTACTTTAGGAATAAAAGAAATATATAGATAGAAAATGAAGCTAGATAAATAAGAGGTTGAAAGATTCTTATGATATAGGTTATTAGATCAAAAGTATTTATAAATATATCTAAGGGAACTTTAAATAAGGAATATTCATGTGACCTATAAAGGAAAGATACAAATAGAAAATGAAGAAAGATATATGATGAGTAGAAAGATGCTTATGATATAGGTTCTTAGTCATGATATAACAGAATATAATTCTCATAGAAACTCAAAACTTTTAGCAAACACAAACATATAAACTACAAATACACATATATGTATATACATATATGTATATGCACATATGTTATATTTGACGAAATTCTGTTTTGCAACTTAAATATATTTCATAATTTGCCAGTTGTTATGCACATATATATATGCATATATATATATATATATATATATATATATATATTATATAACTTATGCCAATCACTAAATGAAATATGTTTTAGCTTTTGCTCAAATTAAATAAACGCCATAGAGCGGCAACAGCAGCAACAACAACAACAACAACTCGAGCGCATAACGTAACAAAATTCAATATCGCTTTTAATTGCATGTTTCCCAGGCAACAGCGACAACAACAACAACAGCAACAACAACAATTGACAGACATTGTAAGCCCCATTGCAAGCTGAGCTGTTGAGTTGCGGCTGGGATTTCAGCGGGAAACGTTTGGGAGGGGCAGATGGCAAAAGAAGGCGTGGCTATATGGTTGGTTGACTAACTGGCTGGCTGGCTGACTGGCTGTCGGCCACTTATATAAGCCAGATACTGTTGGGTGGAGGCCAACCTGTAATTTAGCAAAATGTTATGTAAACTTTAAATCGAGTTATGCATTTTAATTGGTTGTTCTACAATTTGCAAGCGGCACGTTTTGTTTGCCACATCCACATACACACAGGACACGAGCAAAGCGTATATTATGCATATGGATTCATGGATCCATGAATTGAAATACGAGCACACGTTGCATGCAACAACAACAACAGCAACTACAATGCAATTGCATAGTTTCACAATTTTTGCGTAATGAATTTAAAATACAGCACAAAATTGTTGGGAATATGGATTTTGAAAGGTTTTTGAGAGTTTTAAGGAGCAAAAACAATTAGAAAACTGAAATTTAATTGAGGAGCTTTTAGCTTGGAAAATGAATATATTTTGTTAGCTTTTAAACTAACTAAAAAGGTGTTTTGTCTCTTAAATTTTGTTATACTCTTTGAAGTTTTTCTTTTTGTGTCCGTTTTCTTTGGCTTGTCAGACAAAAATGTAGTATGCTTTACAAAGGTTTCAGGACTTTGCCTCAAAGCATGCGCATTTGTTCGTTCAAGCCGTCAAACGCAAGCAGCCAGGCCAGAGGCAGGAGAAGGCGTGGCAGCGAACAGAAGGAGCTGCGCGTCTACCGCAGCTTAAACTTAATCTACCTCTTGGCTTAATTGCTGCCACTACCTGAAAATTGCACCCAAAAGGCCAACAGGCAGTGGCAACCAGACACAGCCAAAGACGAGACGGACTCTAGAGTCGCTTCTTCTTCTTCTTCTGTGCCCACAGCGCTAACTCATTTTAATGATGCCTCTCTCCATCTCCCTCTCTCTCTCTCTCTGTCTCTGTGTTTGCAGCTGGCAGCTGCTGCTGTCTTAAGTGCAGCAATGTCGTCTTGTTCTAGCCCTGTCCCTGGGCTTCTGTACCGGGCAATTATGGCCAAGTAGCTGTGCTTACATGTGGCCAAATTGTTGTGGTCGCCTCACGGGCGCATTAAAAATGAATAATGTGCGCGACTTGGGCGCACAATTTAAGCACTGGCTGCCAGCTCAGGTTGCCAGCTGCTGCTGCTGCTCCTAGAGGCCCTCCCACTCCAACTCGCCCTTGGCTTTACCTTTTGGGCTACTTGCTGCCCTTTTCAATCATACAAATCCATGCAATCAAATTCCGTTGCGCAATACAATTAGCTTCCCTGCCTGGGCTCAAATAAAGCAAAGCAGCAACAACAGCAGCAACAAAATGTTTGGGCGCGCACTTTATTAGGCTTAAAGCAAATTCTGCTTACCTGCGCCTGGACCTGGACTCTGGCAGCCCTTGCCATGTCCTTACGCTTTGATGTTCAAGTTAAGCCGAGCTAAATTGATTTTTCTTGCTCTGCTGCGAGTGGATCCCGTTGGTATTCCCTGGTCACACACTCGGCAATAAACTTCAAATGAAGCGAGCCGCTATTAAGTTATGCGGCTTTATTTGCGCAGCTCTTTGTGTTTTGTGCTAAATAAGTGTACAAATAAATCGACAAAGGATACAAGTGGCCCAGGGACAAGTGTAGCAAATGCCAGGTACTTAAAAACAGATATTCCGTGCAACTAACTCAGCTAATCCAACTGGCTTTGCCTCTCCCATATCTATTGCCAATTCAATCTTGTTATTATTATAACGGATTTTGGCTGCATTTAATTTTTTGCTAACAATATATATATATATTCTGTAAATGCTAGATTCTAAGAAGACTTTGTTTTATTAAGCAAGTTTTCGGAATTTATTGCTGTATCTTAATAAGAGATCAGTTTCTTGTTTAACTGAAGACTTCTTATCAAACTGGTATAAAACTTTGCATATTTATTGCAATTTATATTTTAACTTACAATATAAATTTCTTATATTCTTTGGTGTGAAGTTTTTTTAAATTCATTTTTAATTAATTTTTTCATATTAATTTCCTTCTTAAGATATTTTCCTTCTTTCTTCTCCATGTTTAAAGCTTAACTTCTTGATTGTTGAACAACCTACCCTTAAAACTCTCTTAACCTTTTTCCAATTTGAGTAAGTCGCTTTAATAACACGCGTAGCTTTATAGCAAGCTCCCCCTAACTCCAACCCCTAACCCAACCCCAATCCTCATTCTTCTTTTGCCACCAAACTGTGCTCTGCGGCTTTAGTTGCATTTGACTTTGCGGTTTGACGTTGTTGCGTTGCCTGTTTCCTTGTTGTTGTTGTTTTTATGTATTCGTTGTTGTTTTTTTCGTTTTTTGGCTGCAACACACGCAACAGCTTTTGTTCACACTTTCGCTTGGCAAAACAATTTTCCTGCTGGCCGGGGCACCAAATCAGAAAACCTGCAACCAGCCGAGTGAGCTGCTTGTTGCTGTTGTTGTTGTTGTTGTTGTTGTTGTTGTTGTTGTTATTGCTGTTGCTGGCCCCGCATGCATTGCGGTTTCTGTTGCATAATTATTATGTTGCGGTTACAGCCCCACCGACCCAGAGTTGATTTTGTTGTTGATGTTGTTGGAAAAGCATTTACCTTGTTTGTGGTGCGTTGAGCGCTGGCAAAAACTGTTGGCCAGGCTGAAAGCTGAAATTACTTTGGTTTGAGCGGCTTTTAAATCTTTGCTGTGCGAGTTTATTTAGGCGGTTGATTTTACGCTTTTTCCCCCAGCACCCCCCCCCCCTGCTTACGCCCCCGTATTCGTTAAGCTTTAAAGCGCATTTAAAGTCGGTCGGGCCTGAGGTTTTCAAAACGTTTGCAAATTGTATTTGTAAATGGTTGTTGATAGAGGAATTCGCAACTAATTGTATATGCCAAGGCAATGCTACTTATATAAGCGTAAATATACATATTCCCCCACTCTCACTCTCTTTCTCTATCGATACATTTTAATCCTTATATAAGTTTCGAGTGGTTGGAGCAAAAAGGGTTAACAGCCCATCAGTCAGTTCGAATTGTAGCCCAAAGCTCAAGTCCTGCTGGCTGCATCCTTTGCCCAATTCTAAACAAAAAGGACACTTTTACGTATAAGTCAACGAAATAGTAAATAACGAGAAGACAACAACTGGAGACGGCAACTGGCAACTGGCAACCAAACAAGAGCAACAAATTTTTCGGCTGCGCTTAACAAATGTTACACAAAGCGTCGCATCGGACGGACGGACGGACAGCAACAACTGAGCCTGACTATTTGGCCAACTGGCTGGTTGACTGCGTCTGTCCTTCGAGTCCTGCTTCTGTTGGTGTCATTTGTTAAAGAGGCTTGTCAACATGCCTTATAACAAGCCGGCTACGGTTTGCTCTCCAACTGTATCTCTGCTTCGCCTGTAAAGTGGCCGATGGCAGTTGAATGTTGGGTGGTTGGGTGGTTGGATAGTTGGGTGTTTGGGCTGCTCCAAAAAACCCGAAAGCAATAATATTTTAGCTTTTGTTATAGGTTTTTCAAGCTGGCAGCAGCAGATCGTAGCCAACGCCTGCTTGTTTGTATTTTTGTAGCATACTTTTGTGCATTATTTGCAAAGCACTTGCAGAAGGAGTCCGACTTGGCTTTTCAATTTGCCAGCCGGGGGAGACATTTGTTTGTCTGTATACACAAAATATTATATTCTTAATTGGTGTTTATTGTGTGTCACACACACACTCACACACACACGCATACTTATTTGAATTGTAAAGGCCAAAGAAGTCACACATACACACACGCACACAGGCGTTAGGCGTTACGCACTCGATAGTGCCATAAAAATGTCAACGCTGCATTTTGGCCAAGTATTAAATTGTTCGAGCCACAACAAAAGCCATAGACAACTTGCCTTTGCCTTGTTCAAATGTAATTTGCAGCTTTCCTTTATTTTTTTGTACTCTGCACATCCCTGCGGCCAGCGACTGCAATGCCAGCTCTGAATGCTTGTCCAGCTGCTCTTTTCATATATCTCCCTCTCCCTCACTCTCTCTGTCTCTCTCCCTCCCTCTCTTTTGTGTTGCTCACAGGCAAATTTCATTCAAACAAAAAGTTTTGTATCTCTCTTGTGCCGTGTGTGTGTGTGTGTGTGTGTGTGTGCGGTAAATTGCTTATGAAATTGCAATTTGAGCTCACTCTGTATATCCTGGTCACTGATTTTTATTTAATTTCGCCTGCGGATGCCACAAAATATGTATGCATGGACAACACGCCGAGCCCAGAGAGACAGAGTGCAAAATGTATTACATTACATGAGACACACGGCATAAATTTCAACTATTTTGCATATTCAGTTCAAGTGGACAGCTGAGGAATTCACTCACTCAGTCAGTCAGTCAGTTAGTCAGTTTGACAGTTTATCAGTTCGTTGGGCAATAAAATGTATTATGAACTGAATTCGTATGGACTGTCAAGGCTCAACTTTCCTGCTTCTATTTATTTATTTGCCTTTTTTTTGCCAAATGTTATTAACTGTAGTTGCAAATCCTGGCCAAATCCATTGGCTCATGCCAGCTCTGTAGGCTTTCACAAACTTTTTACCTTTTGTTTATATGCTAGCCAAAAACTTTTTCTCTTCCCCAAATCAAGAATAATGGTCCCATTGCTGATTCCAGATAGTGTGTGTGCATGTGTCTGTGTATGTGTCTGTGTGTGTGTGTGAATCTCATATGTGCTGTCTTTTTGATTTGTATGCAAAGTGTTAAGGTTCATGCTAAGCCAAAAAAGGAGTTCAATTTCAGACTGGGCAAAAAGAAAGAGAAATTGGCTTGTTTGTCTTTTGCGAGTTCAAGTCTATTTGCAATTGTAGTTGACCATATTGATAAGTTTTCCACATTTGGCTCGGCAGACTTCATTAGAGACATGCGTTCCCAGAAACTTTGTAGGCGAAAGTTCAAGCTAAAGTCATAAATTTAGTTGGATTTGTGGCAATAACATCATATATCAATTCTGATTAGAGTTTTAGTAAAGTAGTTTAAATTGAAGTTCTGATGATGCATGACCAAGAGAACGGAATGTATTTATGTATTTCTGTTTATGAATGTATGTTCTCATATACCAAAGGAGGCTTTTCCTTACTCTGCGATTCTCAAAAACGAAAGTAAGCCCTACAAGTTTTCGTTATATTACACAATATCTTTTAAACTTCATTTCCTACTTATATATATTCTCATAATTATTATTATTATTATTATTATTTATTACCCTTTATATATTTATATTCCTTTCTGTCCTTTATAAATCAACAATTTTAAATACAATTTTAAATGTAAACTGTCCCTTTACCAATTGCTAACTTAACTAAGTATTATTTAATGCTTAAAGCAATTTATCATTGGCAAAGCAATTTCGGCCAAAAGTTAAAGCAACTAATTCGCTTTTGCCAATCTCATTATTTGGCCTTTTTGCTCGCATATGTTGACCATGTTGTTTGGTCGAGTTTATTTGATTTTTGTTGTGCGGTACGAAAAATGTTGTCCATTTATGGTAAAATGCATTCAACTGTGAGTGTCATGAGGCAAATGCAATTTGCAGAGCTGCAATTGCAACAGCAGCGACAACAGCGATAACAACAACAATTGCTGACATCCTTTGCGTATGGCATTACCTTGTTTGTGTGTGCGTATGTGTGTGCATATAGTTGATATGGTTGAGTGTGTGTGTGTGTGTGTGTGTGTCTGGCAGGGCTCATCATTGGTGCACAGTGGCACATGCATCAAACAAATTCGATACCGTTGCTTTCTGGCTACTGGCCAAGGCTGCTGCCGCATAATAAGCGTAAACGTTGGCTAACAAGATTCATGCAACGCTGTTGTGCCCCGGAGGCAAACATGCAATGGCCATCAACGTGTCCTGTCCAGCGTCGCCTATCCACTTCCACACACACACATGCACCCGCACACACACACAGTCAAGCGACGACGACGCGACTGAATGGCAAATTGCGAATTGCGAACGAAGCGCGCTTAATGCAACTTTGTTGCTCGGTTGCTGCTGCTGCTTCTGCTGCTGCTGTTGTCAGCTTCGTTGGGGCAGCAGGCAGCGATTGAAAAATCCCACTTGGGCGTTTTTAATTGGATTTTAAAATACTTGTCCCATGCAGGCTGGCCAGAGAGCAGCAGCCAGCAATGGCCATAGCCATAACACGAGCATCAACCTCAGCTCTCTTTTGCATCCCCCTCCCCCTTTATATGTGGCCAACAACATATCGACCAGCAGACGTTGGTCAGCAGTCAGGGGCTCAACACGCCCGTTATCCTTGTTTCCTGATGCTGCTGCTCCTGCTCCTGCTACTCTGTTGTGCACAATTTGGTTACGTGTTTGACCTGCGGCGATTTTTCATAGCGGGGCCAGTTTATTTTCCTTTTTTTCGGTGGAGAGCCCATACATTAATGGCATTGCGAAATTTGTATTGCAAATGTCACTAAGGGTCTGCCAAATGAATCCCTGCCATAAATATAATCACATGTGTTTTCCGTGCCGCAAACACAGGCGCACAGCTTTATTTTGTTCGACCTGAAATGTGATACAGGAACTTTGTTTGTGCAAAGAAATCATATTTTATATATTTCTTAAGAACTTGTTGCCCTCTCTACTAATTAGCAACTTAAGCTTAATACAAATGAGCGCAAGCTAGCTTCTTAATTATCATTATCATTAGCATATTTGATTAAAAAGTGTCATTGGGATTTGAGTACTGAGTTGGCTGCATCATTTCACGCTTCAACGGAAGTTGCTCAAGAAAAAAGAAACCTGTCGGCAGTGAAACACATTTTAATTTCAGCTAATTGCCAGCAACAGTTACCTGGCAGGTAAATAGCTGCCAAGCAGTTGGCAGCTTCAGTTGCAGCAGCAGCTGCAGCCACGCGGCGCTTAAGTAATTAAAGCTTGCACTTCGTTAGCTTTAAGGGGCAACTGCACTCGCTGTCCTAGCGTCCTGGCGTCCTGGCTTCCTAGCGCCCTTTCGTCTGCTGCCTAATTGTAGCAAGTGTCCGGCTCTGTGCTTGATTGTATGTAAATGCAATCCGAATGTCTTTGGCTCAAAGCAAAAGTTGGCTTTCAGCTCGGACTTTGTCTGTCACCTCTTTAGCAGGGACTAATTTACTTTTAATTATTATAATGACTCGAAGTTCGACAAATTAGCCTTAATGCGAGTTAGTGCGTCAGCACAGACAAATGACGTCCTGTCAAGGTAAATAATCAGGAAAAAAAGAGTTCAACTTGTCCATTTTTAATGAATGTCCCAAGCACTTTAGTTAAGCAGCTGAAGCACTCTGATTCGACAAAATATAGCTATTAATGCCTCATAAGGCAAACAAATGAGTAAAGTTTGTTCGTTTCATCATCTGGGCGAAACTTTACAAGTCTTTCATTATATTCTTATCAGAGAGAGCACAATTAACGAAGGTGTTTTTGGGATTGCACAACTTACAAAGTCTACAGCGGGAGCCTAGGAAAATATTTTTCTTTTTCGCAAGTTATGCCAAGGAAAATAAATTTCACATAAACAAAAGCGAACAGCGCAAAAAAAGCATAAACAAAGAAAACACAATACAAAGGCAACAAAAAATGGACAAAAAGCACACAAAATCAACTTTGATTTAAGTTTACAAAAATGCTTAGCAATTGCTTTGCTTTTTTAGCTTTTGTTATTTTTTTGCTCGGCCTGGTATTCAGCATTTTTTTTCTTTTTTCCGTTGATCTCTTTTTCTGCGTCGCAATGTTGCTGGATTAACAGGCAACAAAATATTTTTTATTTTTTATTGTTTAGCAACGCTGATTTGCACCACCCTGCACCACCCTCTCCCACAACAATCATCCCCCTTGCCAGCCTGTGGGACTGTCCAACTGTTGTCTGTGTGGCGCAGGATTTTGTTGTCACTTCAACACACACATACACACAAAATATACAAAAAAAATAAGAGCAAGTGAAAAAGTGGCAGCAAAACAAAAATCCACTTGAATTTTTTACACTGTATTTTTGTACATTTACAACACGATAAAAAAATAAAACAAAATATAAAAATCTTGTTCCTGTTTGCACGCGAAATTCGCGCTTGTCTGCCTTACGGCTTGTCAGCTCGCATGTTGCACGGTTTTAGGCGGGATTTGTTGCGCTCTCGCACTGCATGCCACATGCCCCAGCGACAACTACAAAGCAACAGCCGCAGTCGCAATTTAGGCAGCACAACTGCCTGACAAATAGGAAGGGGAATGGTATTCCTGTTGTTTTTTTTTCTGTTCTCGTTTCGTTTCCTTTACATTAGGGTCTTAATTTTTGCCATTGTTGTTGTTATTGCCCCAAGCGCTAAGCCCGAATAAAGGTTAAGCTCTACGCTGAGATCAACTCTCAAAAGCCTAGATTAATTCCTAAGGGTTTTCGGGAAGATTTCCTAAGTGTGAACTTACCTTAAATGCAAATCCGACTTTTTAATGGAAATTCTGTTTCCAATCAAATATGTTTTCTAAAATGTATTGCGCTTCAAGTAAAGAATCAAACTACAAACTTTTAGTAAAGAACTATCGACTTTGTTTGAAATTTGATAAGATCTAGTACTCTTTCAGTTTCCTTTAATTTATCGCTTTTTTAATTTTTATAGTAAATGAAATTTAAAATTCTTTAGTTTTTTTAAGGTAGCAGTACATTAAATAGTTGTCAAAGTTTTTTGCGAGCAATTATTTTATAAAAACTTAAATGAAGGAACTAAAAAGCCATAAAGAAAATGATGCAGATTTATCAAGATCCGTCTAGCGAGTTAATATTTGACAAAAACTAACCTGAATTTGATATCTTTACGATTAAAAACGTATGCAAAAAAGCTTTCACAATAGTATGGTAAGTAAAGAAAGCAGCAGTATGGTAGTTTCCTGGTTAGTTTTCTTCCAGTTAGGGTATCTGCTAGTCGCGCAGTTCCTAGCCAACGCAAGCTTATTGCTTTTGTTTTTTCTCCACATTTTTGTGGTTATTGCCTGTGTATTAAATTAGCATAAATGATTTTTAATAATTATGCTCACGATGCCCCATTGCTGCGCTCATCATTGTGGCCTGGCCACGCCCCCTTTTCGGCAACAACGCCTCCTTTGAGCAGCTGGCGCACAAATTACAATATAATGAGCGCCAAGTGCGATGTATATTTTTTTCGTTGGTTGGTTTGAATTTAACATTCACCGTCCGGCCGACTATTATTTTTATATAATGGATGCTGGGGATGCTGTGGATGCTGTGGATGCCCCAATGCTCGGCTGGCGTTGCTCCATACTGGTATTTCATGGTAGAGCACGCCGAGCGATTCTTGTGCGTGAACGAAAATGTTTTTTAATTGCACTTAAAATTTTATTTAAATGCTGCGCGCATATGTGGCAGCTGGTTTGGAAACCATTTCACATGATTCCTGTCATTCAGCGAATACGTCGTCTCTGAAAAGTCAAGAGCTTTAAAGATTCAGAAAATCTCATTCACGCAATAATTGAAATACTTTTTATAAAGAGTATATATACATATATATTTAAGTGTATTACTTGCTTTACTTCCAGGCTGCGCTTTCGTTAAATTCGGTTCCCAACAGGAGGCTCAGTCTGCAATAACCAATTTACACGGAAGCCAAACTATGCCGGTAAGTGTCAAACTATATTTTATTATAATCAATATATGCTAGATACAAATTTCACTTTACAATCAAATGTAATGTTCTGAAAGTTGCCGTGTTATTCCCACATAATTCCAATTAAACAGATGTGTTTCCTTCAGTAACAACAATTGAGGTTGAATTGAAATTTAAGCTGAAAATTGAAGTTGAAGAAGTTATTGGCCTGCTGTCAATTCCCACGCCTCTTTGTGTGTTAGTTGGCCAAGTTGGCAAATAAAAACGTGAAGTCTCAAATATTTTTTAAGCTTATATACGAGAGTAATTCCATTTATTTTTTTTTATATTTCAAACAATTTTTTTGCCATTTGTCATGGACAATTCACTTGTGTGTGTGCGCCAAACTAATGAAATTACCAACCTGAAGTACTTAAGCATCTGCTTGTTTGTTGTACAACAGTTGTCGTTGTTGTTGTGTAAAAGTACTTAACAAACTTCATTTAAGCTTCAAGTGGCAGAACCCCAGAACTTCACTTTGGCGGCGTCTTAAAAATAAATTCAAATTAAATTAAATAGCGAGCACAAATTATTATTATAATATTCTCCTGTGCGCCACTTCAATGGGAAATCAAGAGCACGCTTGGCTCTAATTTCCTTTAAAAAAAAAAAAAAGAAAATAAATATACAAATCACAGCATCAAATTGTTTGACAACCGAGAAGCCGCCTAAAAAGTTCTTTTTTTTCTTGCCTCTTTGTGCAACGATTTTGTTCCGACGACTGACTTCATTATGCAGACATTTTGTAAGAAAATACCATATAACTACATATACATTTAAATATATATACATATATATGCATGTTAGAGAGACATGTGTATGTGTGTGTGTGCTCTATGACAACGTTGCTCTGCTCTGGCCTCATCGCGGTGCGGGAATTATTTTTTCTTGTGCGAAAATAAATGAAATTTGCATGACACTTGAGTTATTTTGCACGTAAATTGCTTCTTTTGACAAACAACACAGGCAAATATACAAAACCAGTCAACGAGTGGACGGTGGAGGGGGCGGAGGGGGCGTGAGGGGATTAAAGCAAACTGAAATGGTTGCCATTGTTGTATTTTTGGTGTTTACATCAGTGCAGCGAACAGTTCGTTGCCAAGTCAACTCCACTCTCTCTCTCTTTCTGTAAGAGTGCAGAGCTCTGCACGAGTATCCTGTCCGCTTGCTCGTCCTTCAAGTCCTGGCGGCTGCTTTATTTACCACTCAGATTGTTGCCTGGCTTTACGCAAGGCGAAGGCGAATTTTCCATTTTCGGTTCATGTATCTGTGTGTGTGTGAGTGTGTGTGTGAGTGTATCTATTTGCGGGCTGTTCCTCTCTACGCGCTTCTCAGTCGCGTTGCCCAACTCGTTGTCGCATTTAAATTCAAATTCAAATATTGTTGATGAAATTTGTTGCTTAATTTGCAATTTAGATGCGTTTTTAAACAAACGACCCGGTTCACCCAGCCTCGCTTCTACCTCCATTTACCTCCCTCTCCTGGCCCCTAGCCAAATCATGTGTTTACTTAGGCGGAACTTCTTGCTGATAATGAAGATGCTGATGATGATGATGATGGCGCCAGTCGCGTAATTACAGCTGGCTGACGCCAACGCTTGCCTGGCTTAAGAGGAATAGCAAAATCAATGCAACCATGCCTCAGGACAAACACATATATTTTTATTTTTACAATAACACAACTTTCCGGTAACGCAACCCTAAAAACGAAGGCTTCAGGCAATGCGAGCAGTGCTGACTGCTCCTGCCGCCTGTCCCGCCGCATTCATCAGGCATCAATGGCTCACAAATGTATGGGTAAAAACTTCAAAAACATAGCCGCAAGTGAGGCGCAACTTGAAGCCAAAACAAATAAGACGCAAATACAAATCCAAATGCAATCCAAATCAGGCAAATAGTCGAAGCCCGGCCCTAAGTCAATTTCAATTTTTCACAGAATGTCATATTTTACAGCTGATTGCAGTCAATCCAGCAAAAATCAAAGTATAACCCGAGGTGTTCTCCGTGTGTGTGCGTGTGTGTGTGTGTCTGAAAAGGCTTCGCTAATGCAATGCTAATTTTATACTGATACCCGACTGTTTATTGCTCAAGCAGCTATTATTCTTCTTTTTTATGCAACCGACATGCTCTGCTTGCTCTGCGGCTGTTTTCTAATTAACGACTCGCAGAAGTATGCTTCACTTTTTGTCCCTAAATGAGACATGGCGGGCCTTGCACTGCCGTGGGCCTACAATCAACTGCACTTCACTCTGAATTATGCCCGGCTGCTGCGCCGGCAGCGTTACATGGCTGCCATGTCTGACCTGCCACGCCCACGGGCTGTACAGCTTAACAGCGACAGCTGCAATTTTTCACCTGGCCAATTTTTAAGATGAGCAGACCATCAGCAGCAACAAGAACGCCCCCAACAGACGACTCTGGCAAATTGCTAGCTGAAGCTGAGAAGAAGAGCTGACTGAGGGAGGCCAACAAAATGAGCGTAGCAATTTCTGTTTTTTATTTTTTTGTAATTTTAAGAGCGCGCGTTCTTCCTTTTTTTACCTGCCTGCACATTAAGCATTTTAATGTCAGTTAGGCTGGGCGGAGTTGGTTCGGGTTGGCGGCAAGTTGGCAGTTGTAATTGCAATTTGGCATTACGACTCTGCTCCTGGTGGTAGCCAGGTAATTAGCGCAAAACGACGCGCCAGCTGTTGTATAAAATTTTTAGTAGCTTGCACAAAAGTATCCTACACTTTCGCTCCTGCATATATTAATTATACAACGAGCCGGAGCCAAATTGCTAAGTGCAACAACAACAACAAGAACAACAGCAACTGCAGTAACAACAAAAAATTGATTGCCTACCTGCAGGCGTCAAAGTTGGCAGCAGCAGCAGCAGCAGCGAGGGCAGCAGCAGACAAATCGCAAGTTAATTTCAAGCTTAACAAAGTTCTTTTTTTCGGCCTCCGCACCCAGCGTCTCTCATCTGCTCGGACACACAGGCTTGGCTTTCATTTGATGTACCACAAAAAGCTTTTAAAAAATTTTTGATTACGCCAAACCTTAAGCAGCTTACGAACGGCACGCCCACAAAGTCCTCCCCACCAACGGCCGCACATGGGCAAACCAGCACTCATTAAAAAGGAATTTACAGTCCTGCGACCAGGATCCGTTATCTGCTCTCGAAGCTCTGGCCAACGTGGACAGTTTCTATTTTGGCCAGGGCCAACATGCATTCGGTTTCCTGTTAATCCTCTGGCACTCAACATGTTATAAGTCGCTTTTAGTGCGGTTTTGCAAGCGTTTTCTAAACAGAAGCTCGCTCGGTAAAAAAAGCTGAACAAATATCTTAACAAGCAAGCCGACACGTTTCATATTCTATAACAATACATTGCATGAAGAATATGTCAGAAATATGAGTTCTAGATATATTTTTTTAAAGTCAACCTGATCTAATCCCAAAGCACTTGGGAGTATTTTTATTATTATCAAGGCCAGGTCCAGTAGGTCTCGGGGGTGATGGCGTCTAAGTTTTCTTCTAGTTCTTAGGACTGCAATACGTAAATAGCCTGGCTATCTGGGCGATAAAATCCAGTCTATCGAAGTATTTTTTGGCAATTTCCTGGAGTCTGTTTTGGGCACCTTGAGGCCGAGCTTGATTTGCCTGAAAGAAGACTCAGATTTGCTATAAATTTCAAGTAAAAGTAACAATTTAGAGTAAAACTAATGCTAGTCTGTACTCCCATCAACTGCTTCAGGTAGTCATATAGACTCTATTTTGCTACAGGGTATTGAAAAGTTTACAGTTGTAAACAATAATTTCGTATTCACTCAACACAACATTCGCTTTTTTCCACACATTTGCATAAGCCGCTGACGCGATTTTTTCTCGCTCCCCACTAGGTGAGTGTTTGTGTGTGTTGTGTAAATGCGGCTTAGAAGAGTGGGCGCTTTGGGCGTGAGCGTGGGCGTGGCTGCTTGTTAATGAAAGCGCGCGCATGCATTAAAGCTGCTCTCTAACTGCTTTTGATTGGCGAAGCGCAAAAGCGCCCAGCAAAAGCAAAAATGGCCATCAACAACAAGCAGCAGCAGCAGTTGTAAAGCAATCTAAGCCAACCGCTGTCCAGGGGTAGAGTGAAGAAGCGGCACGGCAAATACATAAATAAATATATTTTAAATTACAGTCGAAGTGACAGAAAAACTTAGAGCCCGCACAACGTCGAATAAATTAGGCAATTAGCATTTTTTGTCTACTCACTCTCTTTATCATCTTTTTTATTTGTTTGTTCTTTCTCTGCGTAGTAATTGTTTGCATTGCAAAGTGGGCGGGTTTGACTTTTGCATTTGCCAGCTGGTTGAAAGTCAACAATCTAGCTGTTTGCTTAGTTGGATGAAGAAAAGATAAGAGCGAGGCCAACTGTCAACTCTCCCTTTAACTCTCAAGGTAGGAAATACGAATCCGATTCAAAGCACATCAAAAGCGTTGAAAACTTTGTCAGCATGAAACCAAATTATTAATCAGGAATATTAAAGAAAGGGGCAGAGAGCCTAATTTGTATCCAATTACAAGGCAACAAGAATAGAAAACAAAAGCAAAGTTAATATTATTTAAATAAGGGCAAAGATTAAAAGAAAAATAGGCACTGATGTGCCTTAAGTCCAGCATTGAAATATATTATTATTATATATCTCTTATCATATATCATTGAAATAAAGATTATATAAAATATATCTATAATAATTATACTTTAGTTAACTGCTCTAGATTAGAGATGATGATCGGGAAAGAAATTGGAATTTGGAACAAGCATAAGTAACAATGAGAATTCATTGCATTTTTTTTTTAAATAAATCATGAACTTCTGTTAAATTT
The DNA here is from genome assembly GCA_035045545.1 of Drosophila gaucha. Lineage (NCBI taxonomy): Eukaryota > Metazoa > Arthropoda > Insecta > Diptera > Drosophilidae > Drosophila > Drosophila gaucha. The sequence continues at coordinate 5,024,116 of JAWNOY010000292.1, forward strand.
TATATGATTTATATAAGAATTAATTTCCTCGTCAATATCATTCTTCTATTCTTTGATAAATACAAGTAATTTTAACGATTATTAATTTTCTTATCGGAACCCGCGGAAATTTCGGGGTTAAGCACTTATCCCGACCGTTCCAGACTTTTTTTTTAATCTCTCCTATCCTGCCCGATTTCAGATCCCTACTCGATAGCGTCTCTACTAATAAATATACTAATTAATATATATAATATATATAAATACCAAGTTCTTTCCCCTTGCCTTACACCCTACAATCTCTGTTTCTTTCCATAGCAAAAAACAAAAAGAAATACAAAATTTTGTTAGATAAAGTTGTCCAAAAAAGGTCACAGGATCTGTTAATATGTAAATAAATAATAATATTTAAATTAAAAATGTATAAAAATAGAGCTCTAATTTTTGCACCAAGTTTCCTCTCGTATTTTTGAAGTGATATTCCTTATATGTTTAAGGCATTGCTTGTTTTTGGCTGCCTGGATTTAAAAATTGCTTAAATGCGCACATAAGAGCGTCAAGTAGAAAGAAACATACACACACTCACACACACACACAACTAACAACAACAATAATGCTAACGATAACAAGAGCGACAGGAGCGAAGCACACACAATCGAGCTGGCGGCTGGCTGCTGGCGGCTGGCAGGCAAACAGCGACGCGAGCTGTGAGTTTTTCTGCTGTTTTCTATTGTTCGCAGCTGCTGCACATTAGAAATTCAACTTCGTCTACTTTTAGGCGCTGAGCAGCAGCAGCAGCAACAGCAACGAACAACAACAGCAGCCAAACAATGGCGTGTGAATTAAAATAGAAACAGAGTCCGGGCGTCTGCTGGTCGTCATCTTGACTCAGCCAAGGTGCGAGAGCTCTCTGTGTGTGTGTTGGTGTGTGCCGGCGCTCAAGCGTTAAGACACAGGCCCCACTTGCGCCATATTGGACGCCATTTTTGTCAAGTCACATTAAGCGATGCGTCTGCCTGACGAAAATTGAACGCTTTGCGAGACGAAAATTGTTGTATAAATAAAAGCATAATTGATGCGGAGCCGAGAAACAAAGCAGCCCAAGCAAAAACTGTAGCATAACACTTGGCGCTTGGCATATGTTGCGCCAATTCAGCCATGAGGCATAACGAAAACTATGGTTAAGCAAGTGATCGACTATCAGATACCCTGCAGCTAAACTGGAATTTATTAAATATGTTTCTGGAGATAGATAGAAGAAGGCAAGGCATTGCTTATTGGTTAACCAATCAAATATGTTCTTTTATTATACCGAGCTGCTTATCAACTTCTAGCTACTTTTACGATAGAGTCGATTGCTGCTGCTCCCTTATCACAGCCCTTCTTTTTTAAAACACTTTTGATTGCTGGGTATAAAAAAATAAGGAAAAAGAAAAAAATCGCTCACAAAAATTTGTTTCTTTTGCATATTTTACGGCGCTGCCGTCGCTCGTTTCGTTGAACGGACTGCGAAAACAGGTTGGCAGCGCGCATATCATATCTTTCTCCTGCGGACCCCTCGCCACGTATTTACGTGCCGCGATGCGTTGGCGTTGGCATTGGCATTTTTCACTTCTTTTGCTCAGCTTGAGTTTCTTTTATTGCCCCGCAAACGATGTCTACCCACTCTGTCTCTTTCTCACCTATCTTTCTCTTTCTCTTCTGTGTTGTCAGCTTGCAGATTTTTTCTTATTTTTTCTTACACATGACGATGTGAAATTAATTTGAAATTTAAATGCGCGTTTTGGCAGCTGCGAAATGTCTTTGATGATAGCTTGCCTTTAAACGGCATGTGTTACACGTATTTGTATTTGTGTTTCTGTTTGTATTTGTACAAGCATCTGTCTCTGTGTGTGTATTTGTGCTGCATAATGAGCGTGGCGTCACAGAAAATTCCTCATTGCATATTTTTGAAGGTGTCGCCTGTTATTTTTTAAAGTAGCTATTGGACTCTATGCGTTGATTGAGTTTAAAAAAGCAGATTAAACTGAGGTTTACAGAGATGCAACCCCTTTAAGTAATAACTAGAGGGAGTTTGGTAATATCCTTGTAAGTGTGAAGGATATAGATATAGTTTTTTTTTGATTTGCCAAGAAAATATCAAGATTGATAATTTTGCTTATTTTTTGGTCCTTAGGTTTAAAATTGTAGAAGACACAGTTTTTACTATTTTGTCATGCCCCTAAAGGGTGTAGCTTTATATACTATATGTTTTTGGAGGTGGCATTCACGAGTATGTAATCCAAATTTCTATTCTATTCTATGGGAGCAATAGTTAACAGTCGTCCGATCAGTTAGACGAAAATGTACAAAGTTTCAGGAGGAGATTGGATTACTCCAGACAGTCGGACAGACGGACACGGCTATCGTCTTCTTGATGAAGAATATATATACTTTATATAGTTAGAGATATTTCCTTTTTGCGTTGCAAACTTTTTACCAAATTTAATATACCCTTTTTACAAAGGTATAAATCAGGTTTACTTAGATTTCTTAAGATCTTCCATATGAAAAGAAGAAAAAGTAATCAAAAACCAAGTTTGTCTGGGTTTATTAACATTTTATGCCCATTATCATGATGGAACTGCTTTTCTTAACTCCAAACTTAGTATAACTGTTATAATCGATCACTTTTGCTTCTGTCTCTGGAATTTTCACAACTCATTTGTTGCTGCTCAACACATACGCAATAACTGGGCATGCATATGCTGCCACAGACTCGATACAGTACATAACGCTTACGGCATTTGGCCCAGGGGGAATGGCAGAAAGGATATAGGTAAAGGGCAGACCATTACCACCACTAAATCAGTGATGTTTAGCATATTAGACACATGCACAGGGGCCAATCTGGTGTGCAGCTCCACCCTCGCCCTCTCTGCACCCTCTCGATATTGATTTCGAAGCGAAGCGTTGAGATGCTCGCTCAGCCTGCCATCAATTTCAATTTTGCTTCAGCGGGGCAAAGCCAAACAGCGCCTGCCACACACAATTTTCTGGCATTGCCTGCAGACGCACCGCGGCGCCCTGCTTCACTCAACCACCGTCTGCCAACACCATCGTCTGCCTAAAGCCACTTTTTCGGTAAACTAATTTTCTTGCTTCAATATCTTGACAGTGAAATTGGCACGACGCTGGCAAAACGCAATCAAACCAACACACACGCACAGCTCACACACACACACACACACGAGAGTGTGTATTGGTATATAAATAAGCAGTGTATACTTTTTTTTAGGTGGCGATACCTTTGCTACCTTTTTGCCCAACTGTTTGCTATTGACATCACGTTCCGTTTAAGCCAAAAACTGAGCCACTGAGCCACGCCCAGCTCTTCAGGGCGATCCTTGCCGCAGCAAGCTGTGCCATAAATTTCTGGTTTAGTCACCGGAAATTTAAGCCAAGTCGCCAAGTTGCTTATTAAAAACTTGTCGAAGAAAGAGAAAAGGAGGAAAACAAAAATGTGGATAAAGTGTCCTTTTGCGCGAAATAAAAATCTCACATTTCCTAGGCGCATAAAAGGCACATCGTAATGGCTGCTGCTTCATCGTGCTTCATAAAAATCTGATGGCTGCTAAAAGCGCAAAACTTCCGGCTTTTTGTGTAGGAAACGCGCTGCGTGCATCATTAAAACTGACATCGCAAATGTCGCGTGCGGCAACCGAAAAAGTATGCAACATAAAAATGGCTGCAGCAGCACTGCAATTTGTTGCCACATCCTCCAGTTGCGACCTGTCTGCCCAACTTGCCAAACAGCACGTTATAAACAATTTTAATAGACTTGCTTAAGACCAAACGCAGAAGCAGCCAAACCAGCTGAAACTCTTGGACAACATTGTCGACTGTTCGCCTCACCAGCTGCAGCTGCTTTCATTGTCTTTTGCATATTTCTGCCACTTTTTTTTGGTATTTTCTACGTCTTCGTCGTCTACGTGCTGCAAGTGGCGTCCGATGCGGCGGCTACTTAATTTAATGCACGTCTGTTTGCATAAGCCCAAACCTTATTGAATCGACAATGGCGCAGCCGCATCATCAATGTATGGGCACGTTCCAGTGCCTCCAGCAAACTGCAACTGCAACAACAGCAGCAGAAGTTGCAGCAAATGATGAGCAAACTTCAATTCGAGATGCGAATGCAGACAACGTCTGAGCATAAACTTTAATGAGGCACACGAATTCGCCAAAAATTGAAAGCTGACGTGATTTGTCTAAGAAAATAAAAAGAGAAAGAGCAGAATCGAATCGGTTATAGCTGAAGTCTGGGCAGCGGTCAAATAGTTTTGGCCAAGCTCCGCTCTAACGGCCATCAAATAAAAGATAATTGAAGTAGTAAACGAAAACATTTCAATCTTTAAGATCGACAGGAATTCTTTGCTTCGAGTGGGAGCACGTAGAAGTCCTTGGATATCATTTCCGGCATAAACATTTTATTTATAGTTGAAATTGTCTGGCTTTTTGTTTCGATTTACTTGCAGCCAAAAAAAATGTTGTCAATTTCTGTTGTATTTTTTTGTGTTGTGTCAAAAGTTTTGCGGCGTTGTCTCTGCGCTGCTTGTCAAGTTTGTTGAGTTGTTTGTTCTGCTGCTGTCTCTCTCGCTTGCCTCTCGGCTGCTGCTGCTGCTGCTGTTGCATACCTTGAGGCGTTGTCAGCTGCGCTGGCTTTTGTGGCATTGCTTTTAAGTTAATAGTGCTGCATATTTTGTGGCAACTACTCCCGCAGGTATTTCGCATGCTTTTAAAGCTTCCAACTGCGCTGAAACCCAACCCTTTTTCAATTCTTATACCCTGCATACATTTAATGTGAGTAGACAGGGTAAGCTGTGATTTATATGTAAGAGAGAAAGTTTTATATACAACTAAATGCTTTCTGAGATTGATTAATGTAAAAATAGATAAAGTTCTTGTTTAAGTCAAATATGAAAATTTTTTTTTAATGCATTATTTATCAAAGTTAATTAAATAATTATTTCAGACGAATGTTTTAATCTATATTAAGCACTAATTTTTAAACTTTGAATTACCGTAGATTTGCCAAAATAAGTCGGATATTCGAAAGCTTTATAGCTTTAAGCTAGTATATAATAGAGCTGGGCATCGGGATTTTCGAGACCCGAAATTGTCCCGAAATAATTTTTGGGCTGGTTGGGAAAGATTCTAAAAAAGTCCGAGACAATCGGATAAGTGCTTGATCCACAGATCAAGTTGGCATGGCAAGAAATTTTAGAGGGATCGAGATTTTCTTAACCCTCGGGTATCTAACAGGTATCTCTGGAATTCGTCCGTCTCAGAGCATATCTCTAGAATCTCCTACCATTATATCCGGACCAATCACTAATCCGACCGTCCCGGACTCAACCCGCCCAATACCGAAAATCGTTTTGGGACAATTGCAGGGCACGAAAATCCCAATCCCGACGCACATCTCTTATATATAACCCTTTTATCGACTGTCTGTCAAACAGATATTTCAGTGATTAGAATTTTTCTATTCTTCTACTTACAATTAAAGCGTGGCTTAGGGTATTTCTTAATCAGGCACTCTCGAGTAGAGCATTTCTTTGGTTCTAGTTCATTTTTGTTGGCGCGCCTTGAAGGCTGCTTTAGATTTTTATCGCTCAGCCAAAACACTTCAACTTTAAGGGCCAGCCTTTTTCCGGTCTTCCGACCGCTAGCAGCGAGCGTCTTAACAGTCTCTTACCCCTTCCTTTTGGCCACGTTTACGTGCCAATGATGACAATTGCTTTTCTTTCTGGTCGCGCGCGCGAGGCTTCGATTTCGACTTGGGCTTTGCCTTTGCCTTTGGCCCGTTTCTTTCATCCCAACTCTGGCTTCTATTTCTTTTTTTGTATTTTCTGTGCTTTCTGTTTTTGTTTTGCACGTCGTCGTCATCGTTTTCGTCGGTTTTTCGCCGCTTGTCTACAATTTCAATAAAATTTTATTAACGAATTCCGGCGACGGTCGGCGGCGATGACAAGGCAGGACTGCGGCGCGTCCCGTCCATGCGAATTTTTATACCTTCAGTTAGAATGCCGAATCGATATTATTATTACAACAACAACTGCAGCAGCAACAATAACAACAGCAGCAACTGTAGCAATTGCCTGTCAGCATTGTACTTGTCGATTTTGCAGCTTACTTTGCTGGCATTGCATACTTTTAAGGCGCTTTGACAATTCTTTTTATCTGCGCCAGGACGACGACGACGACGACGACGACGACGACGAGGACGACGACAGGACGGCAGGAGAGCGAGACCAACGAAGCCGAGGAGGCGGACGTCGCTTGTTTGTTTGTCATTTACGCCCCATTCCACAGCTGTTGGGGGCCCCTCGTGGGCCAAGTTGAAAGCCCGCAGTTCAATTCTCAATGGCGCAGCAGTTTTCTTTCTTTCTAATGGCGGCATTTCCGTTCGGCAGTCGTCGCCCACGTCGCCATCGCCGTTCTCTTTTCTCAGCTTACCGAAAGTTGACATCAATTTTTGCTCAATTTTATTATTTTCATCTTCATTTTCGCAGCGCCCGCGCTCAAATCTATAATTGTATTTATGTCAACTTTTTAAATAGATGATGTGCTTAGTGAGGTCTCTCTCTCTCTTTCTCTCTCTCTCTCTCTCTCTCTCTCTCTCTCTCTTTCTCTCTCTCTCTGTATCTGTCTCCCACTCTCGGGGGATATTTGGTATTATAATAATGACTTTGCCTTTGTGATAACGACTTACGGAAACGTTTGGGCATGTCATTAGCATTGGCCCGCACTAGAAATTTGTCTTGAAATGATATTATTAATAGAGTGAAACACATCGAGCGAATTTATTGGGCGCCAGGGCGAGCTCTGCTTTAACTATGCAAAATAGCAAGGCAAAAATTTATGTGCAAAGTTCCTAAGTGCAATATAAATTAAAAGTGTAAGGACAAAGCTTAGGGCAACACTGCGTATGAGTAATGCAGCTCTGCTAACAAACTGAATAAAAGAAGTGCAAGTTAAATAGGAAACAGTTAAGAAATATGCAAAGCTGAGATAAATTGTTTAAAGAAAAGGCTTTAAAATGTGGATAATTATATAATGTCTTGGAAAAATGTTAACTATGTTTGCTAATTGAAAGAGCTTTAAGCGAAATCTTCTAGTTAGAGAAGCTCAAAGCTTTGGCTCTCATGCTAGTCATCTATGCTATCTCTATTTAAAGTAGTTTTAATGCCAAGTCTTTTCTTGGATTAATCTGTTAAGCAAGTTGCTAAACAATGTGGCACAAAATGCATTGCATCGTTTGAGAAACCACAAGCCGCAGCCTCGATTTGCCACGCTCGCATGCAATTAAAGTCTATGCACTATCTGGCCAGTAAACTTTGTGTTCAAACCCATTTTTGACTTTTAACTCACACACACATGTGAGTAGAAAAAACAACAACAGGCAGTCCAAAAACTATCAACTGTAATCAAGTTGTGTAGCCTAAAGCTGAAGCACACTAAAAGCAAAAGCTGCTAAAAAGCATTAAGGCTCTGCTGCTGCAGGCAACAAGAGGATAGCAACAACACTATAAAAAAAGACTATAGACGGAAGTCGGCAGACATTAGTGCCAAAAGTGCGTCACAAACAATATTTCCGTATCAACAACAACAACAATGGCAATAGCTAAAGGATGCGCTGGGCATAGCCTAGACACTTTTTAAGAGATTAAATTTTGGGGGGCTCAGTGTCTGCGTCCAAAGCTGTGCAGAAACATTTACCGTAAGCATACACACATGTAGCACACACACACGCACACACACATGAGCCGCTCGCAAACTTTTGCCAAACAACAATGGCTGTCTAGGAGGCTGATAGGGGGATCGGGGGCTTATAGGGTATATGCAACTAAAATAGCCAGCAGCATTTTTGCGTTTGCGTTGTTTAAACATGCGCAAAGTTCAGGGTTTGAACTTTTATCAAACATACGCCATGCCAAACCAGGCACAGCATACTTTTAGGGTTACAGCAACAACAGCAACAACAACAATTCCATGTTGAAGAACAACAAGAACAAGTGGAACAACAAGCCGAGCTATGGGAACGTCCATGTAAAAGCAACTATCAGCGCCTGGGGCTCAGCTTGTTATTTCAGCTTGGCTCACTTCCTTGTTATGCCGAATCGACGCATAGATACCAAAAAAGGACATTAAGGAAATTACCCAAAAATTAGTAAAAGCACAGTATAAATTACTAACCGAAAGGCAGAGAGATTGAGAGTAACAGCATGGTTTAGGGGCTGCAAACAACTTGAAGAAATTCAAACAATTGTTTAAAACCGTCATTTTTGATAATATTTCCAGGCGATTTGATAAGTACAAAGAAGCGAAAACATTTAGAAATTAGCTGCGAGAACAACTCAAATAGAAAATTAAAATAATTTGCCGTTTTACGCATTTTTGCATGCCATAAATATTTCATGAGGCGCCAGCCACAAAAACTGACAGCTGTCAAAACGCGCGACTGTTTCAAAATGTAAAATGCGAGTGCAGAAACCAACATGGAATACATTAGATGAAACCCCACAGGGTATACATATATATATATATATATATATATATATAGCTGTATATATAGATCGCGCTTTCAATTTTCATTTAGAGACAAGCCTGATGACTGTCAAATGCTGTTTGTGTCTTGGGCGCTGTGAGTGACTGTGTCGCAGGCGCCGCAAAGTATGCAACAAATAACAAAATTTTTAACACGAAATCTTTTAATCCCAATGAACTGTGCCCGTCCATTCGAGTGCCTCCGAGTCTCGAGTCGACCAGACAGCAACGTGGATTTCGTTTCGTGTCCAAAACAAACGTCGCAGGCATTTACTTAATCGACAAGGGATTAGGTTGCACCAGCCACCAGCTGCAGAGGGTGCTGCAGAGGGGGGGTACAGAATGTTTCCATCTGTGTGTATGTCTCTGCTTTGTTGGCCACTTTAAATTGAGAATTATTGTCGCAAACAACTGTCTGGACGCAAGCAGAGGACGAATCGTTCGTAGTGCTGAGGCAGTGAAGCAGCGGGCCTTGATAAGGATATATTGTGTCTCACGCAGTTGGACAGCTTTAATCTGGGGTTACGCTCGGACCCCAGATCCACAGAGCGTACGTGCTTAATTTTGTTTGCACTTTTAAGCCCGGCCCCTGCCGCTGTGCCGCCTGCAGTTAGGCTACAAAAATCACGCAGCAGGCGTTGCCGGGCCACAAGGATACGGAGCGCAGGATACGATGCCAGCGGTCGCATGCGCTTGCCAAGGATTAGCGCTGATTGAAATTGCAAATGAAAATTTATTTTTACTGCGTACTCCCCCTCCGTTTCCTGTTGTCCGCTGCCAGGACAAATGTTAGTTTAGCTCTTGCTAAGGGGTGTGGCAGGGGGGCAGCCTGGGCACCCCCGGGTCAAAGCGCATTGTATTAAAATTTAATTGAGTAACTGACATTTTATTTTTGTATAATTAAATTAAGCCCTGGCTTAGCGTTTGATTTTAATTTGTGCGACATTTGTCTGCTGCATGCGCCGCACAGCAATTGACCCTGCCACGAACCGCCCTAGCCCCCGCCCTCTCTCTCTTGTCCGTCCACTTATGGGCTTGGAAGCTCCATTATTTTGCCATTAAAATTTGTTTATATACATATCAATACGGCTCCACAACTGGCCGCAGGATTAGTTGCAAAAATTATGTTAAGTTCGCTCGTTTTATTTTTTTATATTTACATAAAGCCTAGGCGCAGGCGTTGCCACATAATTTATTGGCCGACCCCAGCTGCGCAGCTGCGCTCATGTTCTAGGCATTATTGGCCATCAAGGGCTTAACAAATTGATTGGCCAGCGGCAAGAGAAGCGCACAGAGCGGGAGTGCGACTGAATAATATGCAAATTAATTTGATGAGCAGACGAAAACATAACGAAAAGCATAAGCAATAACAGATTAACAGTGTTGCACAACATAGTTCTTTGCTTGGCAGTGTTGGAAAACTATTTGAAGTGCAGATCATTTAAAAAATAAAAGCTGTAAGATTTTCAGTGTTAATATAATAAAAAAAATCAAAAATCTTAAGGAAAAGTATTGCAAAACAGTGTTGAGAAACTTTTTTTAACATAACTGTATGGCTTTCAGATATAAGAAACAGCATAGAAAGCCTTATTTTATTCAAAGCGTATTCCAATATGCAAAGCTTTAAAAAATGGTTGTCTTTCATGAATAGTCCTTAAGAACGTAGTGTAATAGGTTGCAGTGTCGTGAAAATACAAAAAAAAACATGCAAAACATTAGCAGTGTTGAAAAACTACCAAAAATGATTAACATCCTCAAAGAACAGTTCTTTACTAATACTGTTACGTGGTTTGTAGTGTTGTGAAATTATATGAAAGAAAGTATTAAAAAACAAAATTTATACTCACGACTGTGCAGCTCATTTAAGGTCGAGCGCACAGTGCTTATTAAGTAACTAATTCCACATGGCACACCCATTAGCTCATTCGACTGTTTGAGCTATGGATAACATTACAATGTAATGTCGAGCATTTGGCCCTTTGCTAAGCAAATATTAGCAGCGTACGTTGAGCGTTGCCCACTTTTCTTCTTCATCTTTTTTTAATATTATAATAAAAATTTCATTATTTTAACAAACAGAGCGAACGCAAAAATTATTAGCACACGCGACGGGGTAGAGGGAGGGGTTCGACGGCGACTTACAATGTTTTTAATTAAAAAATCCTTTGGTCAAGCAATTATGAGCTACATTAAAACAAACACGAAGGGCGCTCCAGCACAACTAGAGCGAGAGAGAGAGAACAAGAGGGGTGCCAAATTATTAACAGCAATATGTACGAATCTTATATATTAGCAGCGGAGCTTTCATCTCGCATTTTGTCGGTCCGTTGCCTGACCTAAGTAAATATTAATAAAACATATTAATAAAAGCGGAAACGGGGACGACTAACCGACCCGACGGCTATTTGCATGTAATCCCCGTAATGCATAAAACCTTTGCAGACTTTTAAGCGTCGGGGCCATCAATATGCGAGCTTAAGACAATTTGAAATATTTGCATAGCTTTAAATGCGACTTAAGCTGGCGAGCATGTGAGCTAGAAAATGGGAGTGAGGGGAGTGGGAGTACGATACGCATATCTCATGTGGCCATTATTTAAGTGCCCGGCCACACCTTTAAATGACTTTTGCATTAATTTATTGCATACTTTTAGGCGAGCTGTCATTACAATTAAGCCCAGGTAGCTGTGTGTCTTCCTGTGTGTGTGTGTGTGCGGCTGAGCAACAACGTCCATTTCGCAGGCTTACTTAAAAATTACATAAATTTTGCTTTATTGTGCGCAGGGCGCAGCAGACGTAAGCCAAAGCCCTAAGCCTTAGATCAGATCTTTGGCAACGAACCCCATACATAAAGTATGCAATTAAATTTTCACTTAAACGATTATCACATAAATCCAGAGGCCAAGCCAAACGTGTTTGCATTTAAATTAAAAGAGCCATTTTTCTTCGTGTGTGCTGGCGAGCGTGTGTGTGTTGGTGTGAGTGTGTGTTGGTGTGAGAGGCTGTAACCGCAAAGAACCCGCCCACCTTATGATAACACCATTACAGCAGCAAGAACACGTATGCTTCATGTGGCTGGCAGTTATCTGCCTTGAACCGCAAACGCCTAGCACGTAGGCACACACACACACACACACACACACGCAATCACACATAGCGTCTGTGAGAGGCGAACCCGTTGTATATATTTGCTTATGTTAATTGCCGTTGAATCCATTTCCATTAAGATGCAAGTCCTGCCACTGACGATAATTCCACACCCACCCCGCCACACACACACACACACACAGCATAATTGCCAGCCAGGATAGCTGGATAGCTGAAAGTATGCCTTGACCACGGCAGCGTTAAGCTACGCCCGATGCCTGCGTCCCGCTGTTGCTTTTCAATATGCACAGCAATATCCTTTGGTAAACACACACAGAGTCCTGGACCGAAGAACCGGCCATGCCCATAGCCAGGGCTAGTGCCACAGCCCTAGCCATTATATTATACAATAACAACACACACACAAAAAAACCATAGCATACCAAGTGGGGCGCTAATGCAAGGCATGTTTCTTGCCCCGACTTCCCCTCTCTCTCTTTCTCTCTTTACTCTACTCGCCCACTTTGGTACGTGCTCTTACATATTAGTCAACTTCATAATTTTTAATTGATACATAAAATTTCGTTCAAATATTAGCGAAGTAGTCGAGCCAGCGGTTGAGTGGGAGTCGAGCAGTCTGTGGGCGTGGCCGCGGGCGTCTTGAGTGACAGCTTAACGTTGTAAAGCTCAGTTTATTATGCATGGAAGGACGCGCCGGCTTGGTTTTCGCCTTGGATTATCAGCAGGCCTCAAAGCTTACGACTCTCTGGCCCTGCTCTCGGCGATGTTCAAAAGTTGTTTGATCTGCTGTCACATTTTAGGCGAACTTTTGCCAAAGTTGCAAACAGTTTTTGCCTATTTTTAGACCCGGCCACATTTCCAAACAGCCCATGTTTATCTAGGCGGATAGAATTTGATTGCTTACAGCTTATATCATATTCATGTGCGTGAGAAATACAGTTTACAATCCTCAAATGCTTTCAAGGTATTTAAAATTTTAAAAGTTTTTAAAACTTGTCCGTAAACTTAATATCTATCAATTAAAAAACTCCAACGTAAGTTTATTTACATTTGAAGCTGTCTGCAATTTAAAAGCTGTTGCATCTCTTGCTTCCGCTGCCCCAAAAAGTAGGCAACACTTTAGACATTTCGACTGTTTGCATACATTTAGCCCGTCGACAGGCTGCGACTCAAACGCAATTCTTTTTTTTCGGCTTCAGTTTTAGCATTTTCATCTTTTCTTTTCATTTTGTTTTTCTTTTTTTTTGGCCACTCTGGCAGCATCGCAGTGCTTGGCACTCAACCGCAAATGCATTTCAACGTAAAGTTTTTAAACAAATATTTGCTCAACTTGCTGGCGATGGGCTGCGCGGGGGCGTGGCGGCAACACGGTTGATTTTCTTGTTTTTTCCGTTCCCTTCCCTTTTTTTTTGCTGCGCACCGGCATTCAAACAATGCACAGCCAAGCGAACTGGCGTCCAGGAGCAGCCTGATAGCCAGCCATAAAATGAGCAACGGTGCGCCGTGCGGTATGCAACAGTTTTTGTTTTTTTTTATCTGTGTCTGTTGCGGAGCCTTTCATATTTACGCCCAGGAGCAACGGCAGCAGCAGCGAGGCAAACAAATGGCACAAAAATGTATTTGCAACTGTTACCTAGCTGGAGTTGGCCAACTCCTGCTGCTCGCAACTGGCAACTCTATAAATGAATGTCCTTTTGATTTTGTTCAACGAGCCTAGCGAGTGACTCAATTCAGCGGCGCAGTTCCGGTTGGCCTTTTGTTTTGGCCATAGCCATGCATTCTTTTGAGCCAGTGTGTGGTGCACGCCCATAAGGGACGTCTTCTGCTCCTTTTGTGTGTGCGAAATGTGTGTGTGCGTGTGTGTGTGTGTATGAGTGTCTTGCAGTTGTGTTTGTCCCGGCGTAGGAATGTTTTAATTTGTTTTCCTATCCGCTTCGTTCGCTTCTTTTTATTGCTTTGCCACAGGCTTCGTTTCGATTGTTTGTTGCCTGCCACTTGGTTTATTTTCTCATACTTCTGCCTTCTTTTTGTTTTTGTTGTTTCTTTTCTTCTGTGCTGCCTTTTGCATTCATGACACGACATACGCCCTCAAGTATGCAGCGGCTTCCGCTTGCCATTTGATATTTGTCGCTTGGCTGACATAAAATATGAGCATATTTCTGTATTATTGTTTGCCATGATGATTAATTGAAGTGTCATAATATTGTAAGAATTTTCATTGCATGTGCACAAATAGAAGCACTTGTACACACACACACATACATACCCATACACCACACTGAAACCCATTTAATTAAAACATTTTACTCAACTATCTCTTTTTCTCTCTTTACTTACAGGTAAGTCTACTTCTTCCTTGGATCGTAATAAACCGTAAACAGTAAGTCCTTTTGCCTAATGAACAAATCTACTTCAGCTAAGCCACAGTTTGTTCCGCTTCTCCATTCTGTGTGGTATTGTCTTGTGTATTTAATTACAAAGCAACTATCTTTCAATTATTTACACCTGCTGCAACAACAACAACAACAAATACAGCTAAGCCAGACACGTGCCCCAGCTGCGACTCAGTGTTCGCGTCTTTGCCTCTATGGCCGTGTCCATGTTTGCTTCTGTTTTTGTGTGTCCGTGTCTGGGTCTGGTTCTCTATGCTGCTGCACTTCTTGGCCAGCCAAAGCAAAATATATATCCACTCTTTACATTGATTGCCCTGAAATTCGCGCGGAGCCGCCCACGTAACAGATAGCCAAGCCCCCGGAGAGGCACTCACTTACTTGCGCCCACTTGACGACCGCGCCCACTTTCGATAATTAATTGCAGACATCAGTTGCAGCAGGAAGATTTGGACAGGGCTTGCGGCTTTTAGCAGCAGCGGCAACAGCAGCGGCAGCAATGAAGCATGCCATCAATTTGTCTCTCTGTTGTAGCATACTTTTAGGTGCGCTCGCAATTGTTTTGCCAGACAGCCAGACGAACAGCTGAACCCAACGTGAAGCGAAACGAAGTGAAGTTAACTGAAGTAAAGTGCAATTACAAATGCAACTCAAGTGCCAGTCACACAGCGAAAAACCCAGTTCAAGATCGATTTACCTGCGCGAAATCTAGACGAAACTGGCGACGGCTCAAGAAATGCTTTCAACCAGCTCAAGTGACAGTGGCAAATGCAGCTAGCTTTAGAAAAACAATTGATGAAATAGATAGAAATTAAGTGTGCTTGAAAAAAGCTAAAATAAAGATGTTGAATGAAGTTTAAATGACAATGATTTCAAAGGAACTTCTAGTTTTTCTTCTATTCAGATCAATACCTCAAAAATTAACTTCAATATTTTCTTTAATTTTCTTTAACTAAAACTCTTTTTAAGTAAGAAATGTAATCACAAAGAGAACTCTCAAAATGTGGAACGATATAAATAACAATTAATAAATGTATTAAATGCACTTTCGCTCTCAAGGGCAAGGCAAAGTTGCGTGAGCTCTCACTCCCCCACAAACACGCCCCCATTTGTGGCTCAGCATTTAGCGTGGCTTCTTTTTTAAAAGCTTAAACGTGTTGAGCATACGCACACTAGTCGAAATGCTCTCAAGCGACTCGCTCGCTGTTGCTACACCTTCAAATTAAACTGGAATTTCAAATTATAATCACACACACACACACACACACACACACACACACACACACACACACACACACACACACACACACCCATATACACATACACGTACACATACTGCGCGCTGCTATAAAACGTAGTCTACTTTTGTGCTCTTACGGAATTTAATTAAAAGAATTGTTAATGTCTTTTAGCTATAGCGCTCTACCTCTCTCTGTCTCTCTCCCTCTCTCTTTAGCTCCTTCCCCTTTGGGTAATTAAAGTCAGCGTATATGAATGCAACTAACTCATGAGTAAAAGTATGCACTGACTAATTGCATTTTATGAATATTGTGCTTGGCATGTGACGCGGGCCAAGTGGCCCGCTGTCTGATTCTTGTCTTAAAAGTCGCTTCCCAGCCCAGTTCTATTCCCCAGCGATCACTGCATTAAATTAATGAAATACATACACTCGCATGAGTGTGTGTGTGTGAAACCCTTTTTCCAATAAATGCCAAATTAATTAAAAAATACAGCGCAAAGGCAAACGCCGGGGCCAAAAGTAAAGAAAGCCAACTCAAGCAACCCAAGAAAAATATACGAAAAAATTTCAACTTGAGACACACAATGAGCCATTTTTTCGCATCTTTTCTCTTCTGTCTTTTCTTATATCGTATCTATGTGCTTTTTTTAATTTTATTTATTTTTTTTCTTTTTTTTGTATTTTTGCGCTCGCCCAACTTAAAAGTGTTAATTAAAAATTGTTTCACAGTTTAGCTGCGAAAATGAAAATTGAAAAAGGGCCCAGCCAAGCAGAGCTTCATATTTTTCTTTTATTTATTTTTTTTTCTTATATATTTTTTTTTCGTAGCCCATTCTTGGCCTTTTTTCATTAGCCGCTTCAATTTAAGCCAAAGTCCAAGTGTATTTATCTTAGCCCCCAAAAAAACTTGTAGCTGTAATTGTAACTGCACTGCCCACAGCCCCGGAAACTTGGCCAATGCCTTGCGCTGTCCTGGCTGCTGCCCAAGTGGGTTATCAGCTTTGTCTTGGCCCTGGCCAGAACTGTAGCTGCAGCTTGTTAACGCAAGTAAGCGTTGAACGTTGAGCTGCGCCACGGCGCTCGGGTCTGCAGCTCTCTATCTGCATCTACGTAGTAATTGCACACACTTAAACCGCTTCGCTACTCGTTTGATGGCCAGGCCAAGCAATTGTTACACAATTAGGTTGCTTCTTCTTTTAGTTTCACTTCTTTTTTACCCGTTTTTAGTTTAAACTGCAAGGTAAAGTGCATGCAATATAGGAATATCAGTAAAAAAGCTAAAATCTCTGTGCTAGTTTTAGAATAAACATTTAGTTTCTTATAGTTACTAAATCTATAGAGGAAATTTAAAGGTGTACTTCTCTCCTCTCTTTACTTTATTCTGGTCTTATCTTCTTGACGGTCGCGATTCGACTCTACTCGTCAGCAGTCACGCTTCGACTGACGCCTTATTGTTATTTTCCTTATTACCTAGCGATGATACATATTGCAGTTAACTTTAGGGATGGTATATATCTACTTATCCTCAAAAGATTCTTGTTTAGAACATCATTAAAATCAATGTTTTTGACAGTATTTTAAGTATACTATATACTTTTTGCTTTAAGATACATTATACATATGCGATCACAGTTTTTGTCTGCCTTGCATAGCAAAAATATAAGAAATCCTTTAGCAATCTGCACGGCAAGTTTTTATTTGAGTTTTTCATTAAAAAGCTGAATCCAAAACAATATATATATATATAAGTTTATATATAATATATATAGCAGCTGTTCTGTGCTCTTCAGCCGGAATTGTGGGCGTGGCTTTTGGCAATTTTGTTTGCCTTGCACTGCTGCGTATTTTTAATTTTGCGCGTTTCGCTTGTTCTAATTGAAAGCCGCGTTGTGTGTACTTTGTGTGTGTATGTGTGTGTGTGTATTGGTTGTCTGTCTTGTGTTTGTCTTAACATTTACGACTGCCAACCAACTGGCAGAGTGTGTCGGGCGCCTGCTGCCTAGTGCCTTGTGCACTTCCAATTTCCTCTCGCTGTTATACATATACTTGTAGATAAATAATTTACTTTTTGCGCACTAAGGCACAAACAAACAGGGAACGGCAGCAACTAAATGCGACGATGTCGACATATCTCACACAACAGCATAGCAAATATTTATAAGTGTATATACATAACTCTCTCTATATATATTTATATGTGTATATGCGTGTGTGTGTGTGCTTGCTTATAATGTACAGCAAACGAAGGCGAACGCAACAACAACAACAAACAACAAACAACATTTTCTGTTTCTTTTTTTGCCTCTTGTGTTGTTTGTTGATTTTGCGCCAAACCAAACTTTGCACATGAACCCTTTTTGGATGCCAGCCCCTGCCCCAGCTGTTCTACCTCAAACCCTGAGTGGAGCGGAAGGGTTCGAGAGTCCTGCCCTCGAGGGACTTACGCAGTTTTCTTTGCTTTTACTTTGCTGTTGGCCACGGCTAAAAATTAAAAATCCAGTTTGCTTAGCTCGGCAGAGGCTGGCTTCAATACTCTCGACTGCGCGCGCTGCCCTTGAGCCATGACCTTGTGGGCGTGGCTGGGCATGTTATTGGCCCCCACTTTAAACTAAGCGACTATGCCAAGTATGCAAATGTTGCAGGCCACACACAGAGAGAGAGGACAAAAAAACTCCGCACAGCATAATTTATGGCGCTTGTGCATAGTTTTTTGTCAGCGCTGACAATTTGGCCCGTTGTAAAAGCGTGTGATTTGTCTTTGGTTGCAACAAAGGGGGACCAGGAGGTGGAAATAGCCATGGCCTGCGGTAGTTTTTAGCTGGCAAATGTCAACAGCAGACGACGTCCAGGCGCAGGCTCCCGAAAAACGCCTGTCGCCCCATTTGACGAAATAGACAAATTTGCGTTTGGCTGCAACAAAATGCCCAGAGACGGCAAGAGTCCATGTCCTGGCGCACATGCATTTCCATGCAATAAATCATATGCAGAGAGACAGCAACAATAACAATCCCACAACACACAAACACAGAAAAAAAAGAACTTTGCTGTTGTTTTTCCTCACTTTTCCTTTGCCATTTTCCTCGCACTTCAGCTTACCCATAACTTTTTTATTTTTGTTTTTTTTTTTTTCGTTTGTCACATGCCTGACAAATACATAAATTTGGCAAAAATGTCGCCGCCTTTCACAAAATTTGAGCTGGCAATTGCAATTCAACGCTTTCCACCTTGACTCACAAACTTTTTCCCCAAAAAGCTCATAAATCATATGGATGAGGCGTTAAGTTTTGTTGTTCCAAGCGTTTTACCTGAATGGAACTCATCAATTTTTAAGGATTTAATCTGTGTGGATCATTCGGGTAGTTTTTAAGTGAGTGAAAGTGTTGGGAAAACATGTTTCTTAAGCTCTTATGAGTTTTAGCATAAAATAAAGGGAGTAGGAGACTTTTCTCTGTTATTAATAGTTTCTTATCATCTCTCACAAATCTCTCTCAAATTCAATTAGATCTTTACTCTATTTCCATTGAAACTGATCAGAATATTCCTAATACTTTTCATAATTAAAATCAGTTATACTGTGAATTCTTTTCCTAATTCAATTATCCAAATATCATTGAAAATTCTGACTAAATCCTTTGCATTAAAATCAGTTTACAAACCTCCATCAAGCCTTTCTATGACTTACATAATAACAAATCATTTTACAGATCATTGAGTGGCTTTTTGCTTATCTGCAAAGTATCTGCGAGTTATCTACTAAATAGTCATGCAACCAGATTGTGCTGCAAATATTTCTTTTGTCAGCTGTAACAACTTTTCATGCTTGCGTTAAATTAAGCAAAAAATAATAATTTTTTCTGACGTTCCTTGCACAACAACAACAAGAGCAACAACAACAACAACAACAAAAACTGCTGATACATAATTCACATGGCAAAACAGCACGAAATGTTTTGCATAGCCACCCATCGCTGCATGTGGTGGGCGTGGCCGGCGCGTTGTAGTCCTCGGCAGACGACAACAAAGTGGAAGCCATTAAATTTCATGCACACACACAGAAAAAAAAGAGGAAGAAGAAGAAAAAGAAGAGCGTAACGCAACATATCTGCCACGCCCACGCGCTTGCAGCAACAAAATGAGTTTGCACTTTGTTATGCAAAAAACGCAGCGCGAGAAGCGTGCGAAGGAGTTCGGAGTGGAGCTGGGGGAGGGTCTGTTGCATAGCTACACCTGCAATGTTGCACCTTAAGGAATGTCTGGCAGGGAACTAAGAGAAATAAGAAGACGGGCCACATAAGCAGGGCGGCATAAGAAATGCTGCTGAGACAGCGGCAGACGCAAACTTTGCATGTTTTTCATATTTATCCTGGCAGAAGAAGTAGAAGCTGAAGCATCAGCTGAAGCAGCAGCAGAAGCAGAAGAGTCAGCGCATTCCAGACAGAGCGACGCACTGTTGTCCTATCATATCCATCGCCCTGCCATGCCATATATATATTCGCCATTGTCCTGTCCTGTCCTGTCCTGCAAAGGGTTAAAGGAGGCGTGTGTGCAAATTATTTAGAGGCCAAAGTGTCAGAATGCCAGTTACCTGGCTACAGTCGCGTCTTGAAATATTTGAGCTGCCTTATTTATGGCACACACACACACACACACACACATACACGCTGACACTCACACGAACACAGTGTCAGGTGTCAGTGTCGGAAGTTATGAAAATACTTTGTAAACATTTCCTATTTCTATTAGCGCCCGAGCGCACTGAAATCCAACCTATCCTCCATCCACAATAATGCAATGTTGGCCTTCAAAAACTATGCAACAATGTTTGCTCGAGAGCAAACGAGCAACTTTTGCAGCCATAAGTGTTTTCACACAAACACACACGCACACTGCCTTAAAAAGTATCTTACGAATGCCGGGCCCTTAAAAGAAGTATCTTTTACCTTATCGACGCGTCGCGCGCGCTCGTTGAACCCGCGGCTGTACAGCAGGCCATAAATTATATTTTTTGGAACTCGGGAAGTCGCAAAGTAAGGCAAAAACAAAAAACTTTTTGGCAGTTATTACCAAGTGTTTTGTCGTCGCAGTCTACAAAGTCCCTCGAGTCGTAGTCCTTCTCTCAACTGCACAACATATCAGTAAACATTTTTGCGACTTTACAACGACTTTGAAGCGCACCTGAAACGAAAGTTTTTCGCCTTCGCCAGCTTCAGCTGCAGGCCAACTTAAGCTGCGCTTTTTCTATGCACGGTTCAGCTCTTTAATTATTTTGTGATAAATGATGACATTCGAGTCGAAGAGGTTCTGCTTACGACTGCTGGCAACATTGGCATTGTCTGCACACACACACACTTCATTAGCACCTGGCTGTGAGTGACTGGCGCCCCAACCAAAGCACGTTAAGCATCCAAGCAGAGAAGCATCCTTAAGCACACTGACAAGCCGAACACGAAAATATTAGTACATGTCCACAGCAAACAGCAGCTGACAATGACAAGGCAGCTAAAACAAACAACCCGAACGCCAGGAAAACAATAGCCAGCCTAGGTTTTTGTAGCCTCTAACTGCTTAAAAGCGCTTTAAACTGGCAAGAGGCTCAACGAGCGTCTTGGCCAAACAAAGGATCCTGTCGCCTGTCGCCTGCCCAACATAACGTGGACGATGTCCTTCTGCGAGTCGATGATTGATGATGGCATGTGACACTAATGGTGATTGTTGCTATTTTATCACACACACACATACACATACGCACACACACACACACATATAGCTCTAGTGCAGCACCTGAGCTGAGGGCAGCGCATACATTTTTAATAAATATTTTGTTGTGCCTTTCGAGCTGAGTTCGGTTCGGCTTGGTTTAATTTTACATTTTAATAGGGTTTTATGAGCGCGCGCCTAAAACTATGCAGCATGATTTATGATGTGCCACGACATAACCCTGAACAATTACTCAAATTTCATATTTTCCGCTGCTTATTTAGCAAGTGCCCAAATCAACAGCAGAAGCAGGAGAACTTGCAGCAGGCTGTGTTTTAGCCAGATTAAATATTAGCTAGGTGCGTCCCTTTTTTGGCCATTTGATTAATGTAGCCAAAAGTAGCGCCAAACCGAAGTGTATAAAAAATTGGTGTAGCTTATAGCAATGAATGAATGTTTAGGGGGTAGCTTAGCGAATATCCGAGATATTATGTTATATTTCTCTATCAATCTTATATAGCGTAACTGTTAAGTATCATTTGATAAATTGCAGTTGGCAGAGCTTAAAGCTTTAAGCATTTAAATGCCGAAACTCGAAACTTGCAATTAAATACGTTTTTTTTGTATATAGTCCATAGAAAATGCAGAGAATTGCATTTGATTGCAGTGCATTAAAGTTATTGTTAATTAACTTATAGTAGCGCATTTTTCAGCAATTGTTGTTGCCAATTGGCTGAGCATTGCGCAAATGCCAATGAGCACACACATACATTTGCATATATAAACATATATATCGGAAATTATAGATATGCATTAGCAATTGAGAACAACAACAAATGAGTTTAATGTAATTTGGCATTTATTTATGCATTTTCATTAAAACAAATAAACGAGAAATTATAATAATAATGGAAAATGATTTTCAACAGCAATGCAAATACGATTCTATATAAATGTGTGTGTGTGTGTGTGTGTGTGTGCGTGATATAAAATTGATGAGCAGCTCATTTAATCAATGTGAAATGTATTTAATTTCTTGCACTTTTTTCTCTCTCGACATTCTATTTAATTGGCAATGGCAGAGAACGGAAGTCCATTTCATTATCTATTCTATTCTATAATACTGCATATATGTATATATATGCATACATACATATGTATTAGTATTACATTAATTTTTAGTTAATAATTTTAGTATTTAGCATCTCTTTCTGTCTCTCTCTCTCTCTCTCTTAAATGCATTTTCGATTGCTTGCGGCCATTGCATTTTAATTAAAAATCAAAAATAATTAGCTATTTGCTTAATTACATGAAAATCATTGGCGCCATTAATATTTATTCGCAATGTGAATGTTATATGCTTTGCTTTGTAACTTTTTATGCTAGTTAACAAAGTGAAAATAGTATATTGGTTTTTATGCAATATTTTACTGTCTTGCGACTGTCCGTCCGTCTGTATGTCCGTCTGTCCGTCCGATTGTCCGTTTCTCTGTTCCTTTTTCTGTTCATCCGTATATCCGTCTATCTGTTCGTCCGTCTATTCATCTGTCCGTCTGTGTGTTCATTTGACTATCCGTCTGTCAGTTTATCCGTCTATCTGTCTAAATAGGTTTTGAGGCAAGACTCTTGAAATTTTGAATATATGCGAAATCGAAATAAGCTTTATCTTCTAGATTTGTAAATCACTTTTGAATCACTTTTGCATCTTAGATATCCTTTTCATAAAGACCCATGATTCACCCAGGTCGTTTCAGAACTTGACTAAATTAAGCTGTTTTTCAGCCATGAACGAGTATTATGCAGTCAGTTGCATCCGACTGTAACATTCTAACATGTTCGCACATTACATTATTTATTTACATTTCAAACATGTGTCAACATGTCCGCTTTCCAAATACATATATATATATATATATATATACATATAAATGAGAGCTCTGATATAAAATATATATATATAGAAAATGACATAAATAAATATATAGGAAATGCATAGATAGATGGGATATGCTGCTGCCCATAAATGCATATTTAACTACAAAATTAATTAACATGAAATATAAGTAAGGCAGAAGCTATACAAAAAAATATGTGAAATTAAATTAAATAAAATAATTATTAAAATGTAAAGCGTAAGATATCAAAGACAAAGACAGCTAGAATATGTATATTTTTTCTAAGGTTTTTCGTTTGTTTATAAAATAATTTAAAGTCTTTAATTAAACAAAAAAAATCTTTAATTATATATTATATTTATATTGTAAAATATTTATTGTGCCGACTTTGAGTATATTTAACCAAATTCTAAACATGCTCCCAAAGAGTCTCTTGCAACAAATTAGTCCAATAAACATGGACTTTATTACATTTGAGGTCTGTCAATGGTTTGTGCTCTGTGCCAAATGTGCTTCCATCAATTTTAATTTAATTAATTCTCTCTCGAACAACCCACTCTGCCACAACAACAACTCAGCAAACAAACAATACAAACACACACACGAACAACTACACACACACACACCTATAATCAAATGCTTAAGCGTCGAAAGTTTTTCCAGTAATTTGTGCCGCAGCACGCACTTAAACCGAAATGAGTTAATATTTGGACTGGCATGTAAGTTGATGCCACGTCCCTGCCCCCGCCTTCCCTTAGCCTTGCAACCGAGTTGTATGCCCCGGGCAAATATCACTTACTTATGTTTAGTTGTTGCTAATAACTTTTGCAGGCCGAGAGCTGTGGCGCCTGCTGTTAATGACACAACCGCAAACAAAGTGCACACACACACACTCACACACTCACACATATACAATATAGAGACAGATCGAGAAGGGGTTTTCAGTGGTTAGGGGTAGTGTAAGAGCCTGGGTCTGAGGCTTGTTGTGTAATGGCAAAGCTCATTAGCTTAGCACGCAAACAAGTTTTAAAGCATGCATTTAGGCACGCTGCGGTTTGACAGGCATTGGGCTACATGCATACACATATAAGAAGAGCCACACATTGCCTGCAGCCTCCAGCGCACGTGTGTGTGTGTTGACAGAACAATTAAAAGCATTTAAAATAAAGCATAGCCTAGCAATAGGCGCGCTGCCAGCCACATGCGTTCCGCGGCCTCAGCGAATGCATAAATTGTGTGCGTGTGGGAGAGTGCGTGTGTGTGTGTCCCACTAATTACTATGTCTTTAGCTTTGCCATGCCTAATGTCATTGGCACTCGCAGTTGGCGACATTGTACATAGTTGTTAAGGGCTTCTGAGTGGGGCCTCATAGCTGAGAGATGGAGCTTATGAGTTGAAAGACAGCTGACCAAGTAGAGAACTAGTTTAAATTTAATATATGTTAAGTAACTAGGAAATTTATAAATATCTAAGTAACCAAAAAGCTTAGATCAAATAGAAAAGAGATATGAACAGAAGAAAAGCTTTGATATTATTAAAAGCATTAGAAGGACAAACCATTTTTGTTTCTAATTCCCAACTGGTTAAGGTAATGAAACTTATATATGTAAGTCCTTGAATTTCTTGAGCTAATCTTTTAGTGTATTCGCAGTTCGACTTTGAGCAGCTTTACTTACTAGCTTGTTATGGCTTATGCCAAAACCAAATGTTGTGCTGCCTTAATTATGGCCCGCCTCAGTGCTCGTCGCTGGTTCCATTGAAACTTTTGATTGCCCGCGAGGCGTTTGGCATTTGCCAGCTAAACTAGTTGAATGCATTAAATTTCAGTGTTGTGCCCTGACAAACAACAAATTTCACTTCAAACAAAAGACAAATTGCTACAGGGGGCAACGATTTTTATTCCTTCTATCAGACGCCGACGATCTAACGTCCTGGCCAAGGCGCACTTAGCCGAACGTCAAGTAGTGTTTGCCCAAGGAGAGCTGCAAAGGAAAAAAGTTGGAGCTCTTGAATTTAGCTGACTGACTGCTAAATTGCAAACACATGCTGCACACACATAGACACACACAGACACAAAGGGACTTTGGACAATGCCGGCGACAATGGCCAAGTTAAATCAGGCGTGAAATCAAGCAGGTGTTTCAATTTTTACCAAATTG
This sequence comes from Drosophila gaucha, assembly GCA_035045545.1. Lineage (NCBI taxonomy): Eukaryota > Metazoa > Arthropoda > Insecta > Diptera > Drosophilidae > Drosophila > Drosophila gaucha. The sequence continues at coordinate 5,049,172 of JAWNOY010000292.1, forward strand.
ACTTGACTTTGAGTTTACCTGGCTGCCAACAGACAGACTTTCCCTCTGACAGTTGATAAATCGTGTTTGTTCTTGTTGTTGTTTGTCTCTTTGTTGGCGCAATGGTTTGATCGTTGTCAGGTCGTCTCATTAAAACGTTTATTATGCATTGCATTTCTGATTATAAAACTGAATTAAAACTTATTTATGCAATGCCTCGCACAATATATATCACACACAAATATATGATAAAATTATCATTATTATTATTATTTTTACTGCTATTATGTGGCAGTGGCATATCATTTTTCATATTTACTCTCTGACAACACGCAAGACGTCAGTTCAATGTAAAAATCTACAGCAAAATTAATTATATATGAAAAAAATTTATATATGCATATATATAATTTGCATAATAATAACAATAATGTGGACACGCATTGATTTCGATGTTCAATGCATAAGTAATTATTATATAATTATTTTTAAAGAATTAACGCCACTTACACTGCCTTCTGAAGAGCTTATGTGTTATAGCAAACTCAATGCGTCTCAGAGAGTAACTTAGAAAAACTTGAAGAATTTCGAATGAATGTATCTTGAGTGTGATTTTTAAATCATATAAATTTTTGACTCCTAACGATCCTTACTCCAAAACAGCCATTTGTTGAACTTTAAATGACTGTAACTCGTTCTAAAGAATTGCGATCCTCAAATATGTTACCTTGTTGAGCTCGTACAGATGCCTACTTTATATACAGACAACATACGAAGGGATTGTTTAACAATTTCTATAAAAAAAACTGATCGATTCCGAAAATACCTTTTTTATAACTTGGATATTTTATACATTTATTTATACATTATTTATACATTTTACATTTTTGAATGATATAAGTTTTCAGCCTCGTAAAGAAACGTCATTGCGATTGATAATCGAACTTGAGAGTTTTAATATTAGAGCATACATTTGACAAAAATTAAAAGTGGATAAATCATTTTTTTCTTTTTTAAACTGGATCTACTCCGAATGAGTCCGAATGTTGTGCTTCAAATGACTGCTACTCGGATTAAAAGATTTCTATCTCTGCTTTCAATTTCCCTAATTCCGAAAATAGCCTCTCTGAACTTAATGGCAACATCTCCGATTTTGAATGATTTATTGACTGACTAAAGGACAATGAACAAACCCCAATTTACTCCTCTCAGCTCGTGAGGTTGTTCTAAAATGTATTTTAATTTTCTCTTATAATATTTTGTTGCATTAAATATGCTTTAAGAATGTATATTAAATTAACAATTTATATATTTGTCTATTAAAAAACTCAATTAAAAACAAACCCAATGCGCATTAAGCTGAATATATTAAGCTGCGCAGCACTGTATGCTGTGCACATACACCTATTGGTCCCCCTATATATATATTCATTATTTTTTTGTATATTATATGTCAAGCATAAATTGGCATTTCAACTGGATTTGCATGTTAATTAAAATGCTGCATGCACGGACAGCTGAAAACAAATGCAGAGACAAGAGCATTAAAGCGCCTAGTGGTATGCAGCATATATATAAATATATATAGAGAGAACAAATATATATATGTATATAGAATATGCGCGTAATGCAGTCTGGTACTACAACGCTTAACAGCTGACCGAACATTGTAAGCCTTTTGTGGCGCCCCCTTCGACCGGCTGCTGGCCAGATCGATGTCAGCCCAAGGCCCGAGCACTTCCCTGCTCAATGGGCGCATTTCATTTTGAACTCTATTTACTTAAGTGTTCGCCGAGCAGCGTAAAAATGGAGACGAAGCTCGGTTCGAGCAACAACAATCAACTTGATGGCTTCTGGCAGGGGAGTTGAGGGGGCAGGGCAGGGGCTGGCGCTCGAACTCTATGCGACCCGACCAACGACCTACACTTGACTTAACCAGCATTGTCGATTGCATTGTGGGCGATGCACGCCCACAAAAAAAACAGGGAGAAAAAGGAAGAAAAACTGCATAGCAGCGTCAACGCCTACGCTTTTTGGGCGGGCACAGGCGAGACTTTAATGATGATTTCCTTGGCGCTTAAGTCGTTTAAACTGCGACCCGATGACGTCCTCCTACAACTCGACGAGCGCCTTTTTTGTGTCTGACTAGGCGACGTGGGCGTTGCATGCTTTTTTATTGCTTCAGCTGCTAGCTGCCTCGACTGGCTGGCTGAGTGACTGCGTCTGCTGCTTCTGCTGCTGCTGCTGCTGCTTTCATGTGCATTATGAAGCACTCGTCATCTGCTGCTGCTCCTTCGCTCTCTTGAGCTGCTTTAAGCACTTGACTTTGCCTAGAGTGCAGCCCATGGAAACGCAGCACACACACCCACCCACATACAGTACTCCAGCTAGATAGCTACAGCTACCACTCAGCCTTTCTACCATGTTGGCTTAAAGATTTTTCGCAGCTGATGGAATTATGACAAGTGGTATGGACGAGTGCTGTGCATAGTCGTAAAGTTCAATATTTTTATAGCCACAGTCTGTGACGTCTGCTTCGCAAGACTAATGCCAAATATACATTCGTTTCGCCTTATAATTAATTGCATTTTTAAAGTATACCAAAACCATCTAAATTTTTAGATATTTACATTAAATATCTCGTCTAGCTGCTAAATATTCCATACATTTTTGTTTCACATCTAATTCCGATTTTCAACCGAAAAAAACGGTTTTATCAACTGTGCAATAAAATTTGTTGCATTTGTTTAATTTATTTGCTGCTGCAATAATTTATTATAAACAGCAGCCGCCAGGGCGTACTGTCAGCGCCACGCCCCCTTTCCCGCTCTCCGCCTCTTTTGGGCTTTTAATTGACATATTTAAAATATTAAATTGCATCCGTGTGCAAAAATTGGTTTGCCCGTTAGCAATTTGCTATACTAGTCTTTTTTTCTCTCATCTATAGCTGCAAGCTTTTGTATGCAATTATTAATTTTTAATCAAGTAAATAACTGTGCACACACACACACAGAGAGAGAGAGAAAGAGAGAGAGAGAGAGAGAGAGAAACATGTATATATACGTGTGGACAGGACTCTAACCGCAATGTGCGTGATTTCCGCTTTGCGTTGCACAAAGCCAATGACAAAACAATAGAAAAAAATATATAAATATCTGCCAACAGGCAATTGAAAGTTATGGCTAAAGCCGACTGAGTGTATACCCTATAATGCTATGTAAAATTAAAAAAAAATTGAAATTAACTGAATGAAAATCTTATTGAAAATATATAAATATTCTATTGAGAGTGTACAAGAAATATATGGAGTATATTTGTTTATATTAGTGTGTATATATATACATATTACCATATATTTTAGTATATATTAAGTATACATATTACTATATACATTTATATATATAAATATATATCTAATCCATTTTAGTATAAGATATACATAAACATATAACACATACATTTATATATATATATATATATACATATAACTATATACATACATATATACATATATATAAATATATATCTAATCCATTTAAGTAATTAAAAGTAAGCAAATAGCAAAATGCAATTTGATTTCCAGCAAAACAAATAAATATCAATATCAATCAAAAATCATTTTACTTCAACTGTTCTAGCACATAGAGAAAGCTATATACGAATTTCTTGCATACTCTTTCTTAAAGCAACATTTTGCTGAACTTAATAACAAAATATTAAATGACAATTGCCGCCGCTGGGCATTTGGGTGTTATTAATTAAATATCGCTTAAACACGCGCTAAGCACACACACACACATAGACACACACACACACACACATATGCGTATGTATATGTATTTGGCTTTTTTTTGCACAAGTCAAAATTTATTATCAGTGACAGGGCAGACAGACAGCAGCAGGCTTTGGGCCAGGACTCGTTGACAAAAATTAATAATAAACTAAAAACCGCAGGATATTTACACTGCACTCGATTGTCAAGTCTGTGTGTGTGTGTGAGTGTCTGCGTGTATGTGTGCTTGACATTTCTGGCTTTTGGGCGTATTGTAAATTAGTTTGTCTCTCTAATAATTTTTTAGCCAGCTTTTTCTCTTTTCTGTTTTTGTTGTTGTGTTTGCTGTTGTGAAGCAAATTAGTTGGCTGTTTATCGCGGAGGCGAGTTGTTGTTTGTTCAAGCGGAAAATGCGCTGATTTGTGTTGCATAATTTTGTGGGCGCACGTTTGTTTATTTAGCTGTTTTTCGCTGATGGCCCCAAAGGTAAACACACGCGCCACGCTCACTAAACTAAAGCTCTTTGATTTGTTATGGAAGACTCATGTCAAGCCGCAGGCAAAACAAAAAATTTGCTTTGAATGAACAACTTTAATATGCAAACTTTCATGAGTCTAAGTGCTTCCATATAAATCTAAGTCTTAATGCATTGATCTATAATCCACGTTGAGCTTTTGAAAATATTATTTATGATTCTCAGGCGTTTGACCCAAAAAAAAGTGTCACATGCAGCTTGAATTATGCAATTGGTCTGAAAATCCTTTTTCGGTCAGCCTAAAAGCATGCTTTAAAATGCCAAAAAGCTTAAAGTCCTGGCTTGCAAATTAGGATATGCTTCATTGACTGCCAAAAGGTACATAAAGTACACGAGTGTGTCTGTGTGTGGGTCTCCTCTGACTCGGCCTCTCTCTCTCTCTCCCTCCTGCAGCATTCCCTGCCATCTAAATGCTTGCTTTGTCATTCGTTCCGAGTCATTTCATTTTCACTTTGTTGTTGCCTCAGCCAGCAGCGCCATGCGATGCCATTTTGCTCCTGCTGCCGCTCCATAGTTCCAGCTCACTAGTTACCCATGGCACTGCCTTAAAATGACAAACAACATTTGGCAGTTCCCTCGCCCAGCTGCTTGAAAGCGAATAATGCTTTGCAGCAGCCGGGACGGGACAGAGAGGCCAAAGCAGTTCGAAGGGGCGCGGCAGCGCGTACATGCCATTGCACAATCATTGGATTCCGAAACATTTCTAGAATATTTAATAAGAAAACTGAAAATCGTTGAAATGCCAGCAACACTCATAATATCAAGACGCCCGCCCTCTCTCCCTTAAACCAGTTGAGCTGCTGGCATCAGCTACCAGTTTCTAGTCAAAGTCTAGGTCGTTTATCTCTCTGTATGTGTGTGTTGAGTTGTTTGACTGTGTGTGTGCGTGTGTGTGTGCGTGCCGTGTCACCGCCCCTACAATATTCTGCCAATGCATTTTCTTGATAAAAGGCTAAGGTCCAAGACAATATTGAAATGCCAATTGAACTTTTTGCTATTATTAAAATTTTACTGCCTTGCCAACGCTTCGAGCTTCAAAAAGGCGCCCAAATAGCATTTTATAAATGTTTTGCACATTTAAGACTGGCTCAAAAGGGCGCTTAGCAAATTGATTTAGCTAAGACAATATTTAAAGCCAAAGAAAAACAATGTACATAAAAATATTTAAAGAACTCTAACCTTTAGAGACCATTATAAAATAAATATAAATAAGAACCACAACTAGAGCTGGCAGCTTATCGGCAATCTTACATATCGATTTATAAATCAATATGGTTAACCCTTTCGAGTAATTTATTCTATCTGAGCATCAACACGCATTATCCAGTTTAACCCTTAGCCCTTAGCAGACAACCCTTAATCATAAAAATCCACTTAAAATGCGACTTACTCATATCAATTTTTTCCTCTTCTTCTTTATCGTTGCAGGTATGTAGCAACAAATTTGCATTACACTAGCAAAGAATAATAATGCTAGAAGATGTAAAAAGAATAAAAGTAAAGAAAAGTAAATCATGAGCAAACCCTTTTGGGGGCATCCTTTATGTAAGTGCAGTGTCGCAGACAAATCCTGGCAATCCTTGCAATCTATGCACTAGACACTGAAAAATTTGTATAGCTTATTATTAATAACTTCGGGGTGGCGGAGATCAAGTAGCTAAATCTTGAGAACCATTTAAGCAGCATGTCAGAAACAAAACACGAAAAAACCAAAGAGTAAGGAGGAAAGAAAGGATGGACGACATTGACAGTGATTACAAGCTAAAAGTATGAAAAACAGCAGAAACTACTTAAGCACAAGAAATAACAAAAGACGACCAGCCGGACCATAGACAGTAGACAAATTTTTTGCATAAACAGAGACGACAAAGCCAACTAGGGTACTGCACTTAAAACAAGAGCCACTGCAGAGTGGCAGGCGTACAGGACACGCAAAGGACACGGCCAAGTCGAATCGAAGCCAAGCGAAAGTCATCGAAGCTCAGATGCCCAAAGAATTTTCTGCATTTCAATTTTTTCCCTTTTTTCCTTTCCACCGATGTGAGATGCGAATTTTTCAATAAGTGCGACGGGACGAAGGACCCGGGTCATAAGTATAATAATTTTTGGTAGGGGTCGGAGCGACGCGACGTCGTTTAAAATATGCCGGATTGTTGGATCCTGGCTAGCGTCAGGAAGCATACAAGTAGAACGGCTCAAAATGCAAAGTAGACGACATCCGCTTTGAGATTGGATGACGTTCGTCCTAGCCATCGTCAAGTATTAAAAGCAAATAAGTAATAAAAATAATAATGGAGCATTTTTACCATTCCTGCTGCTCCGAAAAAAAGGAGGAAAAAAAAAAACAAAAAAAAAAAGGATAAGCATCTTAGCGCAATTTCTTGCTGCCTTCTCAATATAACAAAAGGTCCTTGCGCCGGGCCAAATGTGCCGAAAATGAAGAAGGGGCTTCTTAGGGAGGGAGGGGGCACGTACGCAGCTCAGCTGCTGGACCTGGCCATGCTGCTGTTTTGTCCTTTATTTCCATTTATTTCTCCATTTTTTTCTTTTTTTTCGTGCTCTGCCTTTGCCTTTGCCTTTTGCCGCGCTCATATTTCTGGCCGCGTCCCTAAAGGACAACAACATAAATGCAGGAAATTTGAATGGACGAGCGCAGTGAATGAAATTTGCAAATATTTTTCAAAAATTGAACTTCTCTGGCAAATTTTTTGCGTCCGCAGGATGGCTGGGCCCGAGCAGAAGCAGGAGGAGTGCAGGCTGGCGGTTTATGAAAATAAGTGAAGAAAATTGATTTGAAGTACTTTGAAGTGCAAAAACGCATAGCGCCGAATCAGTGAAGAATGCTTTGGCATATTATTTCGTTTTGACGGACAGTTTTTTTTCTCTCTCTCTGTATATCTACTTTTCTGTTAGTTTCTCAACTTTTGTTATGATAAGCAAGTCAAGCAGAATGGGCAAGGGGTAAGGCAGGAAACTGAAAAAATGAAGCCAAAAATGAATGCAGATCTATGCACCTTTAAAAAAACAGTTAAGCAAAAAGTATTCAAACAAATGCGTTAAGTATCTAAAGAAATTTGAATATGTTGAATTTAAGAGAATTTTTAGATAGGGGCTTTACTACTTTCTCCTATTTTCTATAAATATCTTATAAATGATCACAGTTTCTTTACGCTAAAAGAAGGCTTCAAGTTGACTTTATCAGGCAAAGCTTTAACCTACTTGAAAATGAATCCTAGGCTTTAATCAACTAACTCTATTAGACTTCGATTATATACTTAGGTCTTGCTACTTCCTCTTATTAAAGATCCAAGTTCCAAGTCCAACATTAGTTAAATTTATCGCAAGGTAGGCTTCAAGCTAACAAGATCAGGCAGAGTTTTATATCACTTGAAATTGATTTCTATTCTTTACTCAGCCTCTAAAGGAAGACTTCAAGCGACTCGATCAGGCAGAGCTTTATATCACTTGAAATTGATTTCTAGGCTTTGCTGAGCTTAACGACAACACTTACCCAAGAGCTCAGTTGAAGTTGCAGCATGAGCCTCTGTCTGAGCCGCAATCAGACAACAAAGGAACATGTGACTGTATAAATTGCCTAGAAAACTAGTTGCTACCGACTGCCGTCTATCATTTCCGCTAGCAATTTGTGAGGTAGAAACTTCGACTTTCTTTGCGCGCACGACGAAAAATTGTCAAAATATAAACCGCCAAATAGTCTGGCAGACTAGGAGTCTGGCAGGTAACCAAACGCGTTCTACTGCACGATGCTCGTTTATCAAGCAGCCAGCCTTAGAGAGTGAAGAGAAAAGTAAAATGTTTCACGCCAGCGCCTAGAAGTATGCAATGCCTGGCAGACACTCGTTTTGGCCAAATATATTCATTGCAAGATTTGTTGGCAGTGGGTGGAGCTGTTTTTGCATATGCTCTGCCTGCTCGTCCTTCTGGCAGGATGCGTGTGTGTGTGTGCGGCACACTGGAGACTGCCAGACTTATGCTTGAATTGCAAATAGTTAGAAAAGATTTGCCATGATTTTGATGTTACTTTTCGGTTGCATTTTTCACCACTGCAATTGGCAAGGCATGCCAAAGCGATTTGTGCTTACTGCATTTGGGCGGAACACAGATTTCGCATGATTAAATTAAGGCGTCTCTCTTGCTGTCTCTGGCTGCATCTATACTTTTTTTTAGCAAAGCTTAAACTGGGCATTAAATGAAATGTTATATAACAATCAGAAATCAACGCACATAAAAATGTATATATATATATATATATATACATACGTATAAAGCATTTGCGGCCATTTGCTGTTGGCAATTGCACACAAACACACACGCACACACACAAGCACACACATTAGTGTGCAATTTGGCCAAATGTCGCCAACGTGGCAGCCTGTCCCCGGTTCTCTCTGTGCCCCTGACTCCCCCTAGTCTCCCCTCGCCTTTCGAACTGTTGCCGGCTCGTTCCGAAAAACTTTCACAATATTTCCGCAAAACAAATTGCGCGTAAAAATGGCAATGCAATTTTTGGTCGTTTGTTGCGGCGGCCGTTGCCAAATGGACGCCATGTTGCATCCACATATGTTCCTGCTGACCAAACCCCCTCTCTCTGTGTGTGTATGCGTGCCTGTCCCATGTTTCTGTAATGTTTGCCCAATTGAATTTAATAATATTTTCATTTGGATTTTAGTTTTTAGTTTTTAGTTTTGCGAGAATATTTTTGCGCAATTTTCAGCAGACCAACTGCAACTGCCACAGCAATTGCAACTGCAACTGCCACAGCAACAGCAACTGTGCCCTGCGCCTGACGTGTGTGTCCTTTGAAATGTTTTGCTATTTGTGGCTGCAAATTGGCACGGAACTGGTCAGCACATGGCAGTACACCAACAAAAAAACAGAAAACGGTCAGGTTTTGGTTTAGTTATTGGACCTAATTGGATCTGGAGGCGCGTGTTGTTTAACCCATTTTATGTTTATAATGTTATTTCATTGGCCCTCGACTTAGTTGTTTAAAGAGCAGCAAAGAAATTAATGTAAATAATATAATAAGTGAGCTTACTTATGACACATCTTAAAGTAAGGCTAGGCATATAATGGATGCATTAAGACAAAGATGAATCTTCTCAAACTTCAGATCATCAAAAGTCTTTGACATCAACTCGCATAGTTACTTTTTTCTAGCTTAAACCAGTTGCGAATTACAAACGAAAAACAAATAACAAAGATGTAAAGCAAGACTTAAGTCTGTTTTTCTCTCTTACTCTATCTCACTCTGATATCTCAGATATCAGTGCATATAAAATAAATATATCGTTAATTTTATTATTATTGAAATCTGCTTTAATGGAAGCATAGTGTTTGGACGTGACTCGTAACCTGTTTAAAGAGTACACGCTTTATGTGAGACACTGGTTTGGCCAGGACTATGTAGAGGACCGCTCTTAAAGGGCACTTACTGCTGTGCTTATCCGTAAAACAACTATCGCATCAACAGCTCGTAAAACCAAAGCAGCAAATTAAACTGCGAGCATAAAAAGCCAACGAGTTGCTCTTCGGGCTAGTGTGGGGCTGTCTCTCTGCTGACCACTGACCATAATACGGACCATAAATATAATATTTGATAATTTTATTAACAATTTCGTCTGTAAATTGTTTACGACTGCGATTGCAGAGCTCAAGTCTTTTTCAGCTGCTTTTTAGGCGTCTGTGCGTCTTTTTATGCCAACCAACTGCAAATGAAATATTCATGCGGCCCAGTCTCAACAGAGACCCCTCCTCCCTCCCTCCCTCCCTCTCTCTCTCTTGTAGAGTAGAGTCGTAAATTAAATTTAGCCTGAGCAACATTCTGTTCAATCAAGCACAAAAAACGCAGCAGACAGACGGTCTGGAAGGGCAGCTATCCTGGCTATCCAGGCCGTCCTTAGACTCGGTTTAGTTTAGTTTTTTTCACTATATTTTTATTTTTCTCTTTTGCCAGCTGTGAACTGTGTGAACACACTTTGATTTTAAGTGCATTAGAGAGGCGCAGTCGAAATTCAATTTGTTGCAATCCTATGCTAAAATCACTGGGCCAAAAAAGGGAAAAAAAACTTTTTGCCAACATTAAATTTATGAAATTGTGCGCTTCCTCCTTTCGCTTTAGCTGTGTGTGCGTGTGTGTGTGTCGAGGACGAGGAGTGCTCGAAACTCAATCATGCTTGCATGTAATATCCTGCCAGTCCTTTGCTGCCGTGTTGAGCCAGCCATTTGCTTGAGTAAACTGTGCGGTCCTCACGACATTTATACCCACAACAACAATAACAACAATGATAACAAAATGCCAAGTTCTTCGCAGTTGGAGCTCTACGAACTATGCAAGACATGTGCAACAAGGCATGCGAAGGACAGATACGACAAAATGGGGCGTATTCAAGGCGTTATTTACGAATTGTCCTGTCCAAGTCAAGTCCCTCAGCTGCAACAACAACTTGCATTAAAACTTTGCTGTCACATGCCGAGCATATCTCTCTCTTCCTCTCTCTGTATCTGTGTGTGTAGCCTGTTGATTGCTTATTAGAAGTCTTTAACTGAACTTGAAAAAGTAAGTAAATATTGTCTTTAAAGCTGGCTCTGATAGTTTCCCAATGCCTTTTCTTCAGACATTGCTTTTTAGGCCTTCTTACTTTAAAGCGGGAACTCTCAGCGCCTAATTGAATTAAATGGCTGGCTGTGGCAAAAAGCAAAGTAAATTAAATAAGTTTTTCATTTTGGCCACGTTGCCAAGTTGCATTGTCAACGCCGTTGTTCGCCTCGCGCTTTTTGCTTGCCCGCATTTTACGCTTCGCCTGCGGCTCCATTTGGCTGCCTTTTGATGCCGACCCGGACCCGGGCACGGACCCTGACTCGGACAGAGACTGGGGCCAAATGCAATGAGCCAAAAGTTGTTTAATGTATGCAACGCCTGTCTGTCCGTCCTTCTGTCCGTCTGTCCGCCTCGATCCCTGTGGGCTGCGGTTAACAGCGCGTCGCAACTTTGGCCCGAAAGTAAGTAACTTTTCGCATAGTACGTACATTTTTTTAATGCAGAGCATACTTTTAGGTAGCTTAGTGGCATTTTACACTAATTTGACTCGCAGTCAGAGTTCTTTATTATTTTCTTTTTTGTCCACTCTCTCTCGATGGTGTGATTTATTTGGCGGAAAAGATTACTTACTCGGCTTGCGGTTATTTGCCGCATACTCAAACCAGTTGAAGATTTGTTTTGACTGGACTCGAGCTGCAGCTGACAGCAAAATTAAAATGTGGAAATGAATTTGTAATTAGTTTTACTGCTACTTTTGCCCACTTTACAGCTCCTTTGTGTCGTCAGAAAGTAATTGGAAAATGTGCTTAGCCTTTGATATTTATTATACGTAAATTCTTCTTTATATTGGCTCTGCTACAATTTAACACCTTTAAATGACACCTGCCATTAGGCTTATATTTATTTGCGCCAAATCCATTTGGCTCCAAAATTTATGCGCTTTTATGTTAAATAAATAAATGCATTTTCTTGCTGGCGCTTTAATTGATATATAAAAATGGTTGGCCATTAAACAAATGCGCGCCAGGCCAATTCATTTAGCAATTAAAACAAGCTGCGGCCGCCGGCGGCTGCTTAAAAACAAGAAAAAAAAGAATATAATAAAAATAAACTATTATATGCAAATCATGCACACACACACACACATGTATATATATATATATATATATATATATATATATAATTCATTTGTTAAAACCATTTGCCGCCCATTTATTTGCTAGTTTTTTGTATTTATTATTATTTATTTTTGATTTTGTTTTATTTTTTCTGCTTTCTCGCTGCAAATTGAGAGAGAAATATGTTGTCCTTTTAGGCGTTGACAAATCGACGCTGGCAGTTGTTGCACAAAAAGCGGCGTCGAGGCGGGAATAATAATTTTTTGGCACGACTGCCATGTTAACATGTCCCCAGACACGTAAAGGACTCCAGCCCAGAACACGCGCTGCAGTTTATTATGTGCATGTGTCCTCTGTGCCTGCTCGGGGCACCAGCTCAACGCTTGCGGCTTGTAGCCACCATTAGTGAACACGGCAACACGACTGCCAGCCCGGGTAACTGTGATTACAGCCATGTCTGCATAGAGAGCCCCAATAGAGCCCCCAACAGCCAACAGGTTTATCATGTGCACTTGCTGAACCCGGCCCCTACCCTGGAGCGGCCTTATGGAGCTCGCGTCTGGATCCGGGCTTGGCTGCATTTGCATTTAAATATAAATACGTGCGCAGCTTTGGGGGCCGGCTGGCAGACAAATTACTTTTTAAATGCACTGTAAGCCTTCAATTGTAATTGGGCAACGACGTCGCTATTGGCCTGTTGCGGCTTGAAACTTTGCCAAAAAAGTGCCCAAAAACTTTGAGCGACGCGCATTAAAAAACAATAAAGCGAACCAAAAAAGAAATATTTATATATATATAGATTGCCAAGTGCCAAAATGGTAAAGCCTGCGCTTGCCTCCTAAACCATGGCGAGAGAGAGAGAGGCGCAAGCTAATGGCGTCACGTTTGCAGGACCGTGCCGCAAAGCAAGTGGCATGCAACATGCGATTGCTGCCAAAAGTGCCGCCTGGCACAAGTCCAGAACCAACGACGTCGGCGACGACGACGACGGCCTCCTGTTAGTAGTTTGGCTTGTTAGTTGCCAGACGGCAAACGGCAAACGGCAAACGCTATGCGGCATGCGGCATGTGGCAGCCTGTTGCATGATAGAGTCAGCCAGAGGCGTGCTGCCTGCCGCCCGCCTATAGAGTCGTGTTGAATTTTTCATTTCATTTGGCGCAGGCAGCAATTCACTTGAATGGCAATTCCGTGTCGTCGTCTTCAGGAAACGGAAGTGCCAGCCAAACAACTGCACACATAGCATATAATAAACGTTCATATTCGACTCGATTCGACTCGATTCGACTGACTTACTACAGGCAGACATCACTTCATAATGGCTGGGCTTTTTTAGGGGCAATTGGCAAGCAGCCCACACACAGGACATGCGGTGCGGGATTATGAGGCTATCAAATTGACGTTAATGAATTAATTTATGAGCTCTTGCGGTTCTATGCGAGCCTGTTGCACTATTTGAAGTGAAGACCTAATTAGGGCAGCAGTAAGATATTGGAATAGGCGAATAATTGCAAATGTCAGAGATTAGCAAACAAAAGTGCAGCACATGATGTGTTGGGGTTTGTTTAAGAACACGAAACAAAGGTAAGAGAGGATGTAGAAATATTATAGATTTGACAGGGAATACTTCAATTACATACAGGCAAATAAATATATATAAACCTTAAATAATCGAAGATTTATATGGCAATTGAATTTTGAACAAAACTATTATAGAAGGTTGTTTTAGTATTTCCCAGACAGGTACTCGATAAGGTATTGGATATGAAGATAAGACTATCTTAAAGAAACAATCTCCATAGAAAATTTTGAAAATTTTATAATAATAGTAATTTAAGCAGAGCCCTTGTGAAATGTTTGGATATAAAACAAATTTGAACAAGCGTACAATATTTGATAGAGATATATAGTACAACCTGTGTTCAAAGAGTATCCCAATTTTTGAATTTTCCGCAGGTTAGGTATATTAGATTTTTTATTTTTTGAGGCGTTTTATTGGTATTCATATCTCTCACATATGCCGAAAATTTCAGACGTTTTTAATGTTCAGTTAACTGTTGAGAGCTGCATTGCTTACAAGTCCATTGGCTCGTCTTCGATTTTTGCTTATTTTAAAAAATGGATTGTGTGGCAGCTTAAATTAGGATCATTGAGTTTTGGTTCCTAACATATAGCCAAAAGCCCATGATTTAACAACATTTATGACCCTCTGGAGCGATTTGAGTCGTCCCGGATATATGTTATATGTAATTATGCCTCAAAATCCATTATAGGGAGACCGTTTTATATAACTATATAATAAATAACTTTAACTTACAGATAACAGGAAGAGAAGCTTGTAGAAATCTAAAGCTTTTGCTATATAACTTCTATGGTATAGAGCATGTATACCTTAAGCCATAGAAGACTTTACCTGAATAAAATATCTGATAGGTACTCACTTACCTACTAATACAGCCAATGTAATATATGGTATTGTATTAGCCACGTTAATAGCTCCATTGAAACTTAAATCTAGGAAATATAAAAGTTGAACCAGACACTTTCCGATGGCATAAAGTTTATATGCCCAGAAAACACACCTGTAATAAACATGTTCTTTGTTCCATCCGTAGATAGGTGCTCGTTATGCCCCTGCTCGTTATGCTGCTGCCTGGTTAGCCTTACATATATCCTGCCCTTCCACATCAGATCGTACTGCACTGCAATTTGTCCACTGCAATTTTCGTGAAACATGTCGAAAGATTTGCGAGGACAACGACAGCGACAACGACAGAAACATTGTCGCTCAGCGTTGCGATTGGGGCACGTTCTGTAGCCTGCCACTAAAACGCCTAATGACGTTTACACGGCCAACATAATTACAGTAATAATGTGGCTGACTCTCGACACTGGTGATGACATTAGTGAGGTGTCATTCGACAATTTAACGAGACGCTGTTCGGCAGGACGCGTTGCATATGCGCGAAAAGGATTCGCTTTTTGTGTGCCACATGCAACACTGGCTGTGCAGCAGCAGCTGCTACAAAGCACATTCGTCACGAAATGGGCCAACAACTACAGCGAGGCAGCTCGTGCGTGTGTGTTGCCCACCATTTTGTATGCTTTTAAATTAGCCAATGTGTGAAAGTGTCATGTTTCGAAATATGAAATTAACAGTCAGTCAGGACGAAGCGAGGGGCAGGCAGGACGCGACAAGCGCTCACATTGTTGCTGCCACACAAAAGTGTGTGCCAGAGTATGTGTGTGTGTGTGTGTGTGTGTGTGTGTGTGGCCTGCTGCTGTTGATATGCTATAATTTGTTGGCGAAAATTGAAAGGAAGTGCACTTCAATAATTGGGAGTTGTTCGAGTTGTTTTTGCTGTTGCTGCTGATGTTGCTGCTGTTTTCGTTGAAAATTATAAAACAAGAATTCGTGAAAGCCAGCAGATGATGAGTTAAAGTTAAAGTAATTGCTGGAAATAGTTTCAGTAGCGAGAATTTCTTAAAGATTTTTCCATTAACTGGCAGAAGGAGATATGGAGATATATTCTTGATCAGGACGAGGAACTAAGTCAATCTAGCCATTGTCCGTCTATATGTCCCTATGAACGCAGCGATCTCGAAGACTACAAAAGCTAGAGATTTCAACTTTTAAATATATATTCTTGTATGCCATACGTAGTACCAGCTTGTTTATTTTTCTTAATAAATCATACTATCTCCTTATTATCGATAACTATCGATATGTTGACTTGGTTTTTAAGCCATAACTTTAAGACCATAAAAGCTAGAGACACCAAATTTACTTTGCAGGTTTCTGAAAAGAAAATACTTATTATAAATTTTCAGATTTTGGATAGCTCTTCCCATTAAAATTTTATAAAAATTTAATGTCAATCATTCTTTACTTTTTTCCAACTTTTCTTGCAAAATATATTATTTTACTATACATTTATATATATACATCACATATATATATTTATAAGCATTTTCTATTATTTTCAACAAATTTTGTCTTGCATTTCTACTTAGTACAATCATCTCTTGTCTAATTTGAGCAACTATCTGACTGTGCTGTCTTTGTTCAGCGTGCTCATCTTAAAGCTCTTGGCGTTAATTTGGCCAAAATATGTTTTGCTATTCATAGACACACGATACATATAATTGTGTAATATCTAATATTGCTTGGTAGCTCATTAAAATGCATTACAAAGATGCTGAGAGCTAGAAAGCATATAGTTTCACATTGCCAGCAGGACGAAAGGGCGGACTGCCTGGGTCTGCTTTGCTCCCTGAATGTTTTACTTGGCCTTTACATAAACTTGAGTTTCATATTTCATTAATTAAAATTGAGTGCTGGGGCTGCTAACTATGTGCCGTGAAGCACCTGTTTAGCTAGAGTCTCATTAACACACACACACAGGCTGGTCGACTGAAATTATGCAACATAATATCATTGTTACATTGATTAATGATTTGCAAAATCATAAAAGCTACCCACTCCTAGTCTGCTTAGCCAGCCTCCCCTTTGGTTTCCTATTACAAAAACAGCCAACTCATCTGCAAAACGTCTTAATTATAACAAAACAAAATGCCAAGGCACATGAAATGTTGTCGCTTCAATTGTCATACAGAAGTAAGCGGAGCGGGAGTCGGAGCGGAAGTGCGAAATGTGAAGCGTCCATTATTATGCTAATTAATTGACATCAAAGAAAGCAACAGAGACCCGGAGGGGAAGGAGAAGTGGGTGCCTAGGCGCCGTCTTTGTTGCCCAATGTTTCAAAATCAATGACAGCCGACAATAGATAACATCATGATTCAATGTAGATGGGGGCAGATAGGGCGCCAGGTAGACAGCCAAATAGATATCTATATATATATATATGCGAATAGGTAGGAGGTACTTATATTATATATATTATAAAGAGCGAGCAGCTTGTAAGCCGATTTCAATGGAAATGCAAATTGAAGTGCGTTGCCAATTATTTTGTTATTTACGAGTATTTTTGCTTTTTATCATTGTTGTTTTTGTTGTTTATCACAAAAGCATATAAAATGTAATATGATAATAATGAGCAGTCCGCTTCGCATAACAAAAGCCAAGCGCCAAAGTGCACAGAAACGAGGGACGGCGGACGGAAGGGCGGGCAGGTGAGACTGTCACACAGGTAAAAATAGGGCAACGTTGCCAACGTCGAGTGACAAGGCACAAAATAATGGCCTGTAATAGGATTTGCCGTTGAATGGAGCGATGCGCTGAAATGGGAAGCGGAAAACGGAAGAGCCGCCAATAAATATGCAATGCCACTCACCCACACCGTGAATCCAATTATTTCTTTTGCAGGGTGCATCCTCTAGCCTGGTTGTCAAATACGCCGATACGGAGAAGGAGCGACAAATAAGGCGCATGCAGCAAATGGCCGGTCATATGAACCTATTGAATCCGTTTGTCTTTAATCAATTTGGACCGTACGGCGCCTACGCGCAGGTAAGTAGCCTTGCACACCCCCACCTCTCCACCTGCACTCAAATTAATTCGATTCCTTTGTCCTGCTCATTAGCAACAACAGCAGGCGGCTCTGATGGCCGCCGCGGCCACAGCACCGGGCTCGGCGGCTGCCTATATGAACCCAATGGCCGCCTTGGCAACGCAAATACCTCATGGCCTCAATGGCACAGGCCAGCCGCCATCGCTGCCCTCGCCGACGATGCCCAACTTCAACATGGGCGCCAATACGCCCAATGGCCAGCCGGGAGGCGCTGCAGCTGCTGCTGCTGCCTCGGTGGCCGACGGTGTCTTCACGAATGGCATTCCACAAACGGCATTCCCACGTATGTAGTCTAGCCAAGTTTACAGGGTATCTGTAGTCGCTTATCGATCAGTATATATTGATATTCATATGCAGATCTCACTCTCGCTCCAGATCCGCTGCATCTGACCATACCACCACAAGGTTTGCCAAATGGCGATGCTGCTGCACTGCAACATGCCTTCCCTGGTTTGCCACCATTTCCAGGAGTTGGTAAGTTCCCAGTCTTAGACTCGCTCTCTCTCTCTATCTATATATGTATACCTTATGCATTAGGCTAAGAGAAGTACGTATTTGATTGTGGAAAAAGAAAATATTGCTAATAGTTACAAATAACATAGGCACAATAATTTTCAACAAGATGTGTTGACATCATAATTCCAAGCCCCCCTCTCCCTCTCTCTCTCTCTCTCTCTGTCATGCATTATCATGTCCAATTCTCTCACAAGATCCATATCATCATTGTCTCAAGGTTATTCACATACCAAAAAAAGAACTAAAAATGTAATTCAACAACAACAAACAGACAGAATAAACAGTTCAATCGTTCATAATTGTTTTTATTGAAATAATTTATAATTGTTGTGTCATGCCATAAATATATATATATTGTTAGTAAAGTGTTATATATAACTCTAACTTCTATATATACATAAAAATATTTGATTTGTGTACAAAAGAAATACAGAATTTATTTCAAGTTTTGCTGCGAACTTTAAACAGTAATCAAACTATTCGCAGCGCTCTTCTACGCGCTTCTCAAGAATCTAAATCCAGCTGTACTTGAATATAAATCTGTATTTCTTTATTTGGTTTTTATGTTGAAAATCGTTCTCTTAGTTTGTTCTCATTTTGTGTTGAGTATTTTCAGATCTTATCCAAATTTCTATGCGAAATCACGAACTTCAATTCGCTTTTTATGTTTTCCTAATTTTTTTATACTAATGTTTATACGAAGTTGAATACTTTTCGCTCTAGCAATCCAGTTGCCCATTTTGGCTGGTAATTGGCAATTTTCCAATGTTGTTTCTGACTGAAATATAACTAAGTATTCTACTGATCTGACTATCATCTTTGATTGTAAAACCTTTTATTGTTTTCTGTTGTGTTCATATGAATAGTTAAACTGAAAAGAAACAACTCAAAAGAGAACTTACTTAATTTAACATTATAATATATATATATATACGTATACTTAACTGTTGTGTTGTCTTTATAAATGTTTCGGATTTTGTGTAAAAACCAAAAACAAAAATTATTTATATATAACGCAGCCTTTCCCGCCGTCTATGGACAGTTTCCACAAGCTTTACCACCTCCCCTAGCGGCGGTTGCACCCACTCAGCGTGAAGGTAAGCTTTTCATTATTATTTTGTCGGTTGTTCTCTCTTCCTTTCTCTCTCTATCTATCTATCTCTCTCTCTATCTCTATATTTTCCTAAGTTTCGTTTCTGTAAATCAATATTATATTTGATTTTTGTTGATATGAAGATATGACAAAAAGCTCATACGAAAAAGCTTTTAATTTTATAAATGAATGTTTTGACTTACTTAGATATATATATAATTATATATATATATATATATATATGTATACTAATCATTCAGATACACACACATATACACACACACATACTATAGACAAGTATATGGCAAATGTTATTTAAATTTAACTAAAAAGCCCATCAAAATTAATTACTTGTATTCTTTTTTTATTTGAAATTCTGTATTAGAAAAACCCTTTTTTGGAAAAGGTTTGCAAAGGGCGTAAATCGTTTTTAATGGCTGCATTTAAAGGCATTTTATGGCAGATCGTAAAAATTGCATATAAACTGCTTAAAATCACATAAAAAGCGTCCGCGTATATGCAAGATATTTGCCGGAAAGCCGTGCAAAAGGGGGCGTGGCACATGAAAAATCATAAAATTTTATGTACGCCTCGTTTTTTTCCTCCTTTTTATATATATTCTCTTTTGTTTTTGTTCTTGTGAAACTATGTAAACGTTGCCGAGACAAGATACAAGCACAGCCATTAAAAAGGGGGTATATAGAATGTCTATATATACTTGTCTATATCTTATAGCTATATAAATGTAACTCCCTCTCTCGCTCTCTATCTCTGTGTATGTGTGTGCGTGTGTTTGTATTATATGTATACTGTAACTAACCCTAAGACTAAATTGTTTGTAACGTGTTTTTCATTTCTTAGTCGTTTTCTAGCTAGTTGTTAATCGTATTTTGAATACATTTACTTAGTAACTTACCCTGCATGCCACACTCATACACACACACGCACACACGCACACACACACATATACACACCTGAAACTCAGTTATGCTGAACTCATATCATATACGATCCAGGAATATTCGCAAATGGGGACGCTAAAAAGAAAATCCATATATCATAAGCCTAAATTTTAAGTATATTATTGCCATAGACTTAGAGAACTTGTAGATCATTAAGTATTTTAGCATATACGAGTATATCTTATATACATATGCTTATATACATATACACTTTAGCCTATGCAAGCGTATTTTGTTAGTGTTCCTGTTTTTGATTTTTCCCTATACGAACATATTTTATATATATCATTGTTTGCCATTTAGTTTTTGAGTTTTATGCAACGCATTAGCTTTAGTTGAATCGTCTACAAAATCAGTCAAGAGACACAAAACACACACAATATTAAAAGAGAAACAAAATATATATATTTGAAAAGAAACGCAGTAACAGAAATACAGCAGACAAAACTCATAAAATTCGAACTTATGATTTAGCTCATCGTTTAATTTGTTTTCTCTACTTTGTTTCTTTTCTTGTAATGTCTTCTTTTAAGATTTTCTGATGTTCCCAGGATGTTCTATATCCGGCCCGGAGGGCTGCAATCTATTCATCTATCATTTGCCGCAAGAATTTGGTGATGCTGAGTTAATGCAAATGTTCCTGCCATTTGGCAATGTGATCAGCTCTAAGGTCTTCATCGATCGTGCAACAAACCAAAGCAAATGTTTCGGTAAATCCAAAGAAAACACTTTTCTCTATCAATTTTGAAGTTTCATTTCTAATGTTCAACTTTTGACAATGGCTTTTTTTGTAGGTTTTGTTTCATTTGATAATCCCACCAGCGCTCAAGCGGCCATTCAGGCCATGAATGGCTTCCAGATTGGCATGAAAAGACTGAAAGTTCAATTGAAGCGGCCAAAGGATGCCAGTCGACCTTATTAACAATCGGAGTTCCTCAAGCGTAACTTACATCAACAACAACAAGAACAACAACAAATACAGCTACAGCTGCTACAGCAACAACAACAGCAGCAGCAGCTGCTGCAGCAACAGCTCCACCAGCAGCAACAACATCAGCTATATCAACAGCATCAGCAACAGCAGCAGCACCAGCATCTGCATCATCTTCAGCATCTTCAGCATCTTCAGCATCAGCAGCATCAGCAGCTTCATCAATATAATATGACAGCAACAACACCGGCTACAGCAACAATGACAACGTCACCAAACAATCCCAACAACAATTTAAGGCCACAATTAACGAATGATCGCAATGCAAATCATAATACAATGCCCTACACATTTGCCAGCTGGCGCAATGGTACCTATTGCTATCGCTATAGCGCCAACAGCAGCGGCAGCAGCAGCACCACAACCACCACCACCAACAACCCCAGCAGCAATGCGAGCAACAACAGCAGCAACAACAATAATAACAACAGCAACAGTCACAGCAGCAGCCACAGCAGCAGCAGTCACAGCAATATTCACAGCAACAGCAACAACAACAACATCAATAACAATAACAACAACAGCAGCAGTGACAACATTCCCTGCGTGAATGATCGAAATAACTATTCCAAAGTTGAGCTCGTCGAGAAGCTATTCCTGTGGCAACAACAAAAACGAAAAGCCTAGCAGCAACAGCAACTGCAGCAGCAGCAACAAGAACAACAGCAACAAGAGCAACAGTAACACGAACAACAGCAACAACGTGGATCAACTTTTTACTAGGGTGAGCTAACAACCTTTTTGTTTTTATGCATCAATCATCATCAATCATTGTTTATTTGATTTGATGTTTTCAATTACTTAATTATAGTTGACTGAGATTCAATATGTACATGTACATAGATATATTTGTGTTCAATCATTCGTGATGATTCAATCTACTAACATCTACATACTCCATATGTAATTATATCTCTCTCAATCGTTCATCATTTGTGTTCAATCATTCATGATGATTCAATCTACTAACATCTACATACTCAATATATAATTATATTTCTGTATAATTTCATTGATGTATTTTATAGTCATATTTTTATATAATTTGCCATCAATCATTCATCATGAACCTATATCAATGTATTTCCTTCCATATGTCAATCATTTGATTGAACTCACTCAATTTCTTTATAATTCACTTTCCCACTTATAATTTCTTCATTTGCTAGAATCTAACAATTGAATATAATTTATATTCCACTATAATAAGATCTTCAATTAATTTGTATTTTGATCCAACTAACATCTATATGTACCCCATTTCAGATGGACTTCATCAATGAATTTCCCCATGCTAAGTGAATCTAATCCCCAGCATACAAAACAAACAAAGAAAAAATAAAGAAAACTATGAAAACACTGGAACGAAATGTAAAAAAAAAGTCAGAGCAGAAGAAAACTATATATAAACATACAGATATTTATGTGTATATATATATGTATATATGCATATGTATTTATGCAGGCAGCTGAAAGCAGTAATAGCAAAGAAAACAGAGTTTATAGATAAACAAAAAACAAAACACACACATACAAAACAATTTTTTGCCAAAATGACGATTATATATGTATATCGGCATACATCTATATGTATATATATATATATATTTATAGAGCAAGCAACAAACATTGATATTGATAGTTTTGTTAAATACAAACACACACATATATACATACATGTATATATATACACACACATACCACAAACTTGAGACAAAAACTGACTGGTAAGAGACCAAAATTATCTGGGTTTTCAATAAAAAAAATATATAAATATATGAAATAATAATGTAAAAAAAAAAAAAAAAAACAAAAAAATGCTGCAGCAACCATTTTTTATACACGCAAAATATAAAACTTGGAATTTATTAAAATCTAAATGAAAATGAGAGAAAATAAAAAAAAAGAGCTGCTAAAAAAAATTTAAAAAAAAAACACAAACACACAAGAGAAAATTTCAAATGAAAAACCCACAAAACTGAAACTGTTAATTGAAGAAGAAGAAGAAAACATATGCAAATGAGTTGAAGCAGTTGGAGAAGTTAGGAGAAGTTATGGATATAGGAGATGATTGATTGATTGATATGTAGCTCTGCAACTTTTTAGCATTTAGTCTTAAGCAATTTGGCGATGGATTATATTATATATATATATATATATATATATAAACCTATATATGCAAATAAAAATTAACACAAAAATTCGAATTTAATTAATTGTAAGATGATAAAAAAAAAATTAGCACTAGGTGAAAGCAGCATGCAAATTAATATATATATATATATATATATATATATATATATATATATATGTATATGCGATATGCTTTTGAGAGAAAGTAAACTTAAGTCCAACAATTTAAAGAACCACACAAGGTTTTTGCGTAGCCTGCAACAAACAAAAGCAAACAAATATCATTTTTTAAAATATGTAAATGACGAAAAAACGAAAAAAAAAAACAAAAACACAAATAAATAATATAAATATAATAATGAATTTGTTAGAAATACATATTTAAAAAGAAAGAAACCTTAAACAAATTGTAATGAAAATGGAAAAGAACTTAATTTCATTTTACATGGAAATAACTTTTGAGTTAGGCAAAAGGCAACTAGAAAACAGAATCGTAAACGATTTTATAGCATTATAAATTATATATAAATATATATATATGTATATATATATATATATAAAATATAATTAAACAAAAACTGAAATCAAACAAAACTTTACACTTAAACTTAGCTGCTTGCAACAAAAAAAAACAAATACAGGTACTTACAAATATACATATATATATATATATATATATATATACATGCATACATACATATATATGTATATATATATATAGATATATATATGAGCAAAGGTATAAGCTACAAACAAAAAGTTGCCAGGGTACATATATTTATATATATATATACTATACACACTTCTATGTACGACAGACAACTGAACATTTTGGCCACTTATTTTCACAAGCTCCGATAACGAACAAAATCTTTACTAACATGAATGATGTTGACCATATAACGCGCCCTTAGCCCTGTTAAAAGAACAACAACAACAAGAAACACACACAAAAATTTACACATATTATAAAAGAAAACAATTACCAAATAACGCTTAAATGCATAAATTATTATTGAACGATGATATATATACATATATATATTATATATATATTAACTAAATTTAGCATTTTTTATATATACAAAAAGTAAAAAACATTTTTAGCGAAACTAGAAAATTGAACACTGAAACTTTTATAATTCAATTTATATGTTTTGGCCTTTTATTTAACACACACACATATACACACACACACATACACGCAAGCAAAATCTTACTTAACATATATATTGAAAAGAAAAACATTTACTCAACTTAAAATCTGTTGAAAATATTTTGACTTGATCTTGAAACAAAAAGCAGAAGCCGAAGAAGTCGCAGCAAAAGCAGGAGAAATTAAATCTGTACAAAGTTAAAGATTGTCAAATCTACAGCTAAATATGCCAAAAAAAAAGAGGAGTAAAACCAAGAATAATTAATTGATTAATTGATTAACAATTATTTAGAGTTTGTATAGTGTAAAAGGGAAAAAGAAATATTAAATTGAAGTACGTTTAGCGCCTAGTCGGCGGGCTTGGAACAGAGCTCCCGACACACATATTTGATACTAATGATAAAAAAAAACCAATTAATTATTAAATAATAAATATATTATATATATTAAAGTATATAAGAATATTTAAGCATACAACAAATTGTTATAAAAGTTAAAAGTTACTTTTGTTACCAGTGCAATATAATTTACTTAACTTCTTCAGTTGCCCACACTCACACACACACACAGACACTAAAGAAAATAGCCAGCAAGCATGATATGGGAACAGTATTACAGAGAGTATTTTGTCTACTCTCCAAAGCAATTCTCTTGGCAAAAACTTTTCGCAACATATCTCAGTTTGTGCTTGATTAAGTTTTTACGAAATGTTATGCCTAAAAATCTTGTAAATATGAACGAAACTTGAATGCGGATGAAAGTCCCCCCTAAATGCAAACAAAAAAGAAGATGCAAATGCGCATTGTATACAAAAACCAAATACTTAAATATATAACTATATGCATACATACATACATACATACATAATTTAATAACAATTGGTTTTTAGCGACTATTCCGTAGTTGAGTAACTCCCCCCCTCCCCCTGCTAATCTAGATTTTTACTAGAGCAACTTACACACACACACAGTCACATACACACTCACACTGACACTCTCACTATATATATATATATGTATTTACGATCTTGTATGAATCGATCTAGTCAAATTCAAGTTAATTATTGCATAAACAAAAACTAAACTAAACCAAAAACAAAAAAATTGAGAAAACTTAAAACAGAGTCAAACTATTGAGATAATAATAAACAAATAATTATTATTATTATTATGTATTATTATGAATTATGGATCATGCTTTATGATTTCGTATTCAAAATACGCGAACAAGTATTTAAACTAAATATATATCTATATATATATATATATATATATATATATATACATATATATATTTATATATTATTATTATTATTATTATTCAATGCTATTATACAAAAACGTTTTAGACTATATACACAATATTTAAATAAAATAATAATTAAAAAACTTAGTGCAAAAAAACTGATTTTGGCAAAATTATGCAAATTATACTATATCAAAACGAAAGAAAAAAAAAACAACACAAAATAAATTATCAAACATATTATTATTATTTCTAATACGTAAAACAACAGTAAACCAAAAAAAAAAACTAAATGAAGTTGAAGAAGAAGCAGATGAACAAAAATAAAAGAGATCAACAAATTGAGAAAACAAAATACAAAAAAAAAACAAAACTTGTTTCATTTTTCTTTACCGTTAATTTTTTTCAAGATGATGTGGCTTGTGAATTGGCAGACGGAAAGAGAGCTTTGACGGACGGACGGAACTACAGATCTATGGACAGACAATTTGGCACATTATATAACCCATATCACTTTCTATATATACCAAAAATTTGCTTATGATTTCTGTGCAATTTCTAAAAACTTGAAAACAAAAACACAAAACGGCTGTGACTTGAAAAAAGAAAAAACAAAAAGAAAAACTAAAAAAAAAAATTAAAATCAAATTATTTGCATTTTTTCTTTGTTGTTGTAAATTTTAAGTTCTTAAAGTCAGCTTAAAGGAAAAATTGTTTTTAGTTTTCAAAAGCGGTGATAAGAAGCAACCAAGAAGCCAAATCAAAATTATTGCAAAGATACATAAAAATACTTTAAAAAAATACTCTAAAAATACTCTAAAAATACTAAAAAATAAAAAAAAATTAATCAATAAAAACATAAATAAATAATGCTTATATTGAGCGCTTATTTTAAATTCGAAATGAAATGTGATGAAAAAAAGTTAAATAAAAAAACATGTCGAATTGAAATTAATGAAGAAATGAGAAAAAACAATTGTACCTTGAGCATAAAGTGTAAAAATTGGAATAATACAGAAACCAAATACAAGAAAAAACAAAACAAAAAATTGCTAGGCAAAGACCCTCTATATAAAGATTCGCCCGGTTTCGTCCAATTCGTTTGAGATTTCACAAAATTGGCAAAAGCATTTGCAAAATTTTGCCAAAATACAGTTTACTGCTCAATTTTCCAAAATATTTTGTTACACTGAAAGAAACGAAGAAGAAGAAGAGAAACCATATACAGCGCGTTCCAACACAACATAAATATATATATACTTAATATACAAAGCACATCATATCAAAAACAAATCGTAGATCTTTAAATATGCCTTGGCAAGAATCAAGAATCAAACGCGCTCTTCTCGGCAATTCTCAAAGATGAATTACTCTTCAATCTATTGCATTCGACACAATTAAATGTTTTTCCTTTTGCTTTTTTGTACTTCATTTCATTTAACAAAAAAAAGAACAAAAACAAACCCAAAATTAATCTTAATATTAAGCATTGTATATTTAACTAAAAGTAATTGAAGTCTCTTATCGATGATCGTTCCTTAAAAACTTAAATCATAAGATTTGCATACGATACTTACTTATAGTGGCTACACACACGATGCATACATATAACATTTAGTCCTATGCAAAACCGAAAAAAAATAGTATTTTTTTTATGAGAGGCGCATTCTTATAGAATGTTTTATTATTTATATAGAAGTCAACTAACTAAACTAACTAACTAACTAACTTATTAATTAACTAATTAACTCTATGCTAGTTAATACCAAAAGGCTAGACAATGTAGTGAATGAAGCTTACAACACTTATACAACAACAACAACAGCAACAACAACAACAACAAGAACAACAACCAAAAAATATAAACACATGAGTCCAAGTTTAGAACTTAATAATCAAAAATATATTTAGATACACTTTTCTGCAGGTATTTAACTAAAAAAAGAGGAAGAAAACAAAGATAAATTATACTAAAAATAATAATAAAAGTATTCAATCTATAGAACTAGAGCAAAAGCACATTAAATGACCCCACCATAAACCAAGGACTACCAAATTTCATACACTAGTTTTTTACACACACTCACACACACACACACGCACACATACACACATAGTTAAACGGGCCCAAGTCTTAGAATGGAGGGTGCATATCTTTTTTGCTAGGCCTAGAACGATTTTTGCCTTGATAGCATTTGGGTTTTAGTTTGAAATCGAAACACGAATAACTTATAGGAAACAGGGTAAACGATGCAATTAACAATTATAATAATGAAAATAATATTAATAATTTATGATACACATAATATTATGGTCTTTTGTTAGATTTCTCTTAACCCCCTTAAGCTTTTGCACTAAGTTTATTTGAAAATTTTAAAGCTTTGCCTACAACTAGAATTTGCATTGGTATATACATATATATATATATACATATAGTTATAGTATATTATTATATTTAGAGCAACAAATGGGCATAGTTGGGGACAAGAGTGCAGTAGTATATATTCTATATACGATATATATATAGTTGATAAAGAAACACACAAACAGCAACAATAATTGGCGGCGCTTGCAAGAAAGCTCAGAAAGTGCATTTAATAAATATTGAATAAATATAAATGAAAAGAAAAGTTTTTAAAAAATATATATAAATATAAATTGAGAAATAGGCGATATATATACATATATATATTATACTATTATTATGACAATTATTATTATTACTATGAACAAAAAAGGTAAAAAGGAAACCATTTTGCAATTATACAAAGGAAACAGCTGAATGAAATGCTATGGAAATGGAAAAAGGAAAAGGCCGCGGTTATTTTTTGTAGATAAAAATGTTATCTTTTAGAAACTTAGCCAAATATTAGATACTAATTCAGATGCAAATGCACTCGAGAAGAAAGGAAAAACAAAAAGATCAAAGCGAATTTATATTGTAAATAGATAAAACACAAAGCCCAATGCTACTCAACCCAAGTGGGTTTAATAATTACAAATTATAGTTGCTAGTCTAGAATTTAGCAGACACACACACACATTTACACAACACACAACACACACACACGCACACGCACACACACACACACACTCTTTGAGTAAAGTTTCTGTTGCGTTTAATACCCTATACAACAGCTTATTCTAGAATACAAAAAAATTTCATTTCCGTTTAGAAATCCGTCCGTAATTAGCATTATGCACTAGCACACACACACATACACAGACACACACGCACACACGCACTCCTAAGCAAATTAATTTGCATTGCAAAAAAAAGAAAACAGTTCTATGGCAAATACTTTGAAGATTGTGGGTATTCCCTGTATACTGGGACTGCTCCCACAATTCTTCTCGTCTGCTGCAACACACAACTTATTTAGCACACTAACACATATATATATATATATATATATAGATATATGTATATATATACACACATAAACACGCAAACAAATGAAACATAAATAAGATTATGAAACAGCGAATAAGTTATTATTTAAACATTTTCGAAGAGCACCTTTAACGAAAACAATAAAGAAAAAATTAGCAGCAAAACGCAGTTAAATGCCATATTTAAAAGTAAGTGAAGAAAAAAGTTAAAATAATGTCGAAATAGTTCTATGTGTAGCTAAAATGTAAATTTAACAAAATTTCATTTCAACAATTTCATAAATGTGAATGCTTGCTCTTATCGAATTCTTTTCCCTCTGTTTCCCAGCAACTTTTCTAAAATAAACTAAATAATACAAATAAAAATTAAATGTTAAATGTAAAATGGTTTCAAAATCAAAAAAAAAAAACGAAATGAAATAAAGAAAAAGTGTAGAAATAAAAGTGAAATAATACAAATGCAAAACATTTACATGAAAGTTCGATAATATTTTCACAATTTCGATGCAAGCTTTTCAAAAATAATGTAGAGCACAATTAAATAATATTGAAGTATGTTTTACTCAAGTTTCTTAATTTGAGCAAATATCAATTCGATTCTCAAAGCACAGCTACAACAAAAACATGCACTCAGAGAAACCCACAAATATTTCTAATAAAACACAAAAAGAGAACGTTATTCGAAACACACACACACACACACACACTCACACATGCATACATACCGTGTACTTACTTATATTTATACATACATACATACATAGATACAGGCATACCATATGAAGCAGGTTGGAGTTGGAGAACTAATAGGCAATGTAGTTGAAAAGGCAAGGAAATACATAGAGAAACCAAAAACCAAAAACATTACTACATGTATATGTATATGTATATATGCTATACATATGTGTATATTAAATACAATTTATAAATAATAACAACTCAATGGCGAAGTGTGTAAAAATTGTGCATTCGTTCATGGAAAACAAAAAACAAAAGGATGAAAGTAAACACCGAAAAAAAAACATTACGAAAAACAAATATATCTATAAATATATACACATGTATATATATTTATATTTATATTCAATTGAAAAATGATTGAAGCCCACACATTTATGAAATGCTATCAAATCAACTATTAATTAAATTAAAACATACAAAACTATGCAAATATTTTAATACTTAACACAGGCGTAAAGAACTCCATTAAAGAACTCTAGTTTAAACAAACAATAATTATTCATAATTTATGCCATACAAGAGACATACATAAATAAACCTAAACGTATATATTTATAAGTAACTATATTACCAAGAAAAAACAACAACAAAAGCAAAACACAATAACAATTAGAGAATGAAACAACTACATACAAACATTATTTGCGCCTAATTCTCATGTTGTTGTTTTTATTCTTTACATACATACATACATATGTATATATGTATATATATATACATGTATATATATATTTTCTTTTTGATTACACGGTCTTCAAGTGACCAAAAGCGCGGAAAAAGCTCCAAATAACATTATTAAAAATACAAAATAATATACATAATGATAAATATCAAGAAAGTTTTAGGATAAATTTTGACAGTTTTAAAAAAAAGATGAAGAAGAAGAAGATAATGGCAAACATGTAAACTTTGTTTCGTTGGCCAAAAAGCTGGGCGTCGTATATGGGCGACATATGAGATACATATATTATTATGGTACAGGAAGCAGGAAAAATTGAAAATTGATAATTGAATATGGAATACGGAATACAGAATACGGAATGAGGAGCAGAGAAAAAGAGAAAATTATAAATGAACAAGTAAACAAGTTATAATTACAACAATTAAATTATTATTAATAAATAATTATTATACATGACAACTTATGCAAATGTAATAAGTGAACAAAAAACAAAGCAAAAAAATAAAAAATATATAAATTAAAATGCAAAAAACTGGCAAGTTTAATATATAAAAAAATTAAGAAAAAAATGGTAATATTACAAAAATGCAGAAAAATATATATTATATATACTTTATAGACATTTAAACATGAAAACAAAAAGCAAAGAACAAACTAAAAAATAAAGTTACAAATAATAAACTTTTACCATAAAAAAAATGTTGAACTTATTTAAATTTGGCGGGCAAGATTTGAGCAAAAGTGCGCGCATCTAGCAACGCTATATAGCAGCGCATGAGTTAACAACAACTATAAATCTGGCAGCTCTACTCAGCTTGCCAATCGTTAACTACAGATGTGGCAACTCTATTTGTATTGGCAAGCGTTAACAACAATCATACATCTGGCAGCTCTATCTGAGTTGTCTAAAACTGCAGTTCTGGCAACTCCACAGACACAGTTGCCTGGTAACTAATCACCCTGTGCTAAGATATTTAGATCCTGTAAATAACGGGAATTGAATTGCAGGCTAAGCTTTTGCTAGTTTAAAACAAACTTATTAAATTATAATAATTAAATTCATTATTAAATAAATTATGACTGATCAACTGGACCAATTGGCCGCCGCAG
The DNA here is from genome assembly GCA_035045545.1 of Drosophila gaucha. Lineage (NCBI taxonomy): Eukaryota > Metazoa > Arthropoda > Insecta > Diptera > Drosophilidae > Drosophila > Drosophila gaucha. The sequence goes on from JAWNOY010000292.1 coordinate 5,080,688, forward strand.
AGCTGCAGCGCTTGCAGCGCCAGCATCGTTCCCTGCAGCTGGATCTGCGAGGTCTGCTCGAGGAGAAGTCGAAGCGATTGAAAAAGCAAAATCACATGATAAACGTGCTGCAGGTGGAGCATGAAAAGCTAAAGGTTGAAATCAAAACCCTAGAGTGCGGCACCCATGCGCGCAAAAACACCAACAAGGAGAAGCAGCTGGGCAACCTGCAAAGTCAGCAATCGGAGCTGCAGCGCGTTTATCAAAGCGAACGCACAAATCTGTGGGAGCTGGAGGGTCACATACGCAAAATGGAGAAGGAAATCGATGCACTGCGTCGCAACGAAGTGCCCGACAACTGCTACAAGGACACCATTTGCAAGGTGCAAAAGAGCGTGGTCAAGCTGGAGAATCGCCTCGATGTGGTCAACAAAAAGTGCAGCGATGTCCTAACTGAGAATGGAAAGATGAGAGATGCTATCAATCACATGCTGCAAGATCGGTTAGTAGTTACTTGCATACTTTTAGCTGGATATTTTGTCCATAAGTTATTATTCCCAGTGCATACTTTTCTGCATGTCTATTAAAATGCAATTATTTATTAAGTATACCATTGATCCTTAGATAGCCTAATCAAATTTTGAAATAAATCGATGCAGTTAGTCCTTCCAATCCTAACGCACAAAGTCCTGTGAAAATCCGTTGGGAAATGGCCGAGTTAGAGCAATTTTTCAAAAACAGGACATGCTTTACATGGCAATTACTCATACCAAATCCTTAAGGATCTTGAAAGCACATACTTTTTTAAGCTTCTAGGGAGCAAAACTATCGATTGGCATTCAAAGACGCTCAAAATTCTATAAAAAATTCGATCTAAAATTTTTGCAAGGGAAATGGTCGGAAAATGGCAACAAATGTCAAAAATCGACAATAACTTGGCCATTTGAAGGACTATTTGGATGTCCTTTGGACCATGCAAAGTCGTCACTCACCTGCTTCACAATTAGCAATCAAAAGGACGAAAGTCCTTCAACTGACTGAGAAAAAAGGACTTTTCTACTGAACAAAAAACTGGCTCTAACTCGGACATATCCTTGCGTATCCTGACAAGTAAAGTGTCAAATTGATTGGTGCCACCAGGACTATCAACCAACCAAAGGACATCAAAATCGTCCTTGTGGTTACCGAGATATTTACAATTTTGTGTGTTTTGGTCGAGTTCCTTAGCAGCCGCAGTCTAAAAAATGACAAGTCCTGGATTCTTAGATGACCCCATAATATTTTGATGGGAATCGATAGGGATGGTCCTCACGATCCTAACGCACTATGTCCTTTCGTCCTGCGCAAGGATTCGGGCGAGTTATGGCCAAAAAACTAGGCTGCAAAATGTCAGCAAAATAAAATTTTGTTGCATACCCAAAAGGGGCAAAAGATGGAACTAAATAGATCTAAATAGAATTATTAACCATTATATAGCGCAAACTTCAACGATATGTGGCAAACGATGGTGACACAATTTAACGATGGCAAAAAGCTGATCATGGACCTAATCGATCAGTCGACGATTGCCTTTGATCAACGCCAGGAGCTGTGCACGAAGCTGACGGTGCTCAAGGATCGCAACGAGAACGACAAAGTGATGCACATCCAGGAGATGCGAGAGATGCAGCGCCGCTTGGAGCACGATGCCAAGCTGCAAAAGTTCTTTGACATCAAGGGCCAGAAGCGTCTCAATCCGGAGCTGGAGCAACGGGAGCTGGACAAGAAGCAGAGTCAAAAGGAAAACTATGAGCGCCAGTTATACGAATACAAGGAGATCATTGAGAGGATCAAGCAGCTATATGGCGAGGACGATACCGAGCGCTTGGTGGCACAATTCAAGCGCCAGGAGGACGAAAACTTTGCGCTCTTCAACTATGTGAACGAGCTGAGCCACGAAGTGGAGGTGCTCAATGATACCACACAGGAGCTAACAGAGGAGATTGGTAAGTTGAGACTTTGTCTATATAGAGAGCTATATATGTATCAGTATCTTGCTTTTACTGCAGAGCGTCAGAAATCGGAGCAAGCGGAGAAGGAGCTGAAACTCAAAACGGAAGCCTTGGACTATTTAAATGACGAATTGGCGCGCATTGAGCAACTGGCCAAGGAGACGAGCGAAAAGAAGCAGAATCTTAGCATCAGATTGCAGCAGCTGCTCAAAGGCATAGAGGATATATTCAAGTGGGCTTACTTGACATATATATACGTACATATATATATTGATTCCCATCATAATCCTTTCAGATTGCTGGCCTGCGATGATGCGCCCATATTGAATGTGCTCAGCTCGAAGACCTTCCTCACCGTGCACAATGTGAAGCTGTTCATTGGCGTCATCGAGCGCCGTGTGAATATAATCATCAGCACGATTAATATTGAGGATAACTCAAACAGGATATTGGCTAGGAAGGATCGTGTGCCGAAATTCAATATACGAGAATCAGCTAAAATGAAACACTAGCCGTAGTCTTGAAAAGGAAAACACCATTTACTATTTATTTCATTTAACTTGTAAAGTAATGCACATAATTTATAGATCTATATATACTTAAATATATACTTCAATCTGAACAATTGTGACTAATCTCATGTACTATATGCTTAAGTTTATTGCATTGAACATAAGTCCTTAAATCGAAGAAGATAAGTTAATATTGCGGCTCGCTTTGAGCAATTGCTATGCACAATTTAAAAATAAAAACAATATGTTCTCCATATATATATATAGATATATATATGGCATAGTTATTCATACAAAAAATATAAACGTAAAGCTTTGAATTGCAATGTCCATTCGGCAAATACTCTGCAAAAGTGATTGGCAATTGATAAATGTAAAGTTCAACAAGTCATTAAAATATACTTAAAGTTACATTACGAAATATTGTTTTTCAATATTTTTTAACAGGCTTCTTTTTAAATATCAACAAAAATATAGATATATAGATATATATATATATATATATATATATATATATATGTATCTTTTATATGGACTACAGTTAAAAGTGGCCAATAGCCAGTTTAAATTCTGATTCCACATGCACGCGAATGTTACGGTTCATATGCAACCAAATCGCTGGCCAAAGTTGTCGGCACGGGCGTCGTCACGTCGCGACTTTCGCCGTTGAGCAAATAGACAGGTACATTACTGGACGCCACTTCGATCTCGTGTGCGGCTATAACGCTGCTCGAGTCCAACTCTGGACTAGGCGTGCACAGTTGCCTAGCTATAGGCTCCTCCTCACTGCAGGTCTCGCCATTGTTGCCCAACGTTACATAGGCGGCAATGCAGTCTGGCACAGGTGATGTGGAAGCAGCTGGAGTGGGCGAAGAGGCAGAACATTCAGGAGTAGGAGTAGCAACAGGAGTAACAGCAGGAGTAGCATTAGAGACAGCGGGAGCATCAATGTGAGCAATATCAGCAACATCAGCAGTCAGAGCTGGACTATCCGTTCCACTTGAAATCTCCTGCTGAGCTAGTTTCTTCTTCTTATTTACATTCTTTACCCTTGACCAACAATTTTGCTTTCGTCGGCGTCGCTTGGTCAACTTTCGCTGCTGGGGCTGATTGAATTCCTCCTACGAGAAGAAGAGAATGAGTTTGGTTAAAGGAACACATCATGAAGCACACGTACATTAATACTGTGCTCAATGTTGCTGGCTGAGATTCCCCAGTCCTCAATGTGGACACGCTTCAGTCTTACAACAGGCATTCGCATCGCTGTACTCGTTGTCATTGCTGCCGTCTTTTCAACCGTCTGCACCGCATAGTTTTTGATGATCTCCAAATTGGTCTCCAGCTTTTCAAGATCCCTGCGTAGCTTCACGTTCGATGCATGCAACCGTTTTCTGAGATTTAAATCTTTCTCTGATTGAGACTTTATTGGAGCATTGCGTTGACGTTTCTCCTGCATTCTCCTGCGTTGAAGCTTTAGCAGACTATTATAGAAGTCCACGTGCTCCATGGAGTTGTCGGAGAACTTGCGACGGTCGAACTTATACTTTCTGGCCAGGGCTTGCACCTCAACGTCTATGGAGTTCTGGACGCTGTCAATAGATTTCCGACGACGACAAGCCTCAATCGAACTGTGAGTGGAGGCGGGTGGTGTGGGCAGTGAGCGTTGAGGACCCCGAGGCGGCAGCCTCTTCGGTTGCGGTGTCGGTGTGCCACTGGAAGCATTGCTTGTCGTGGGCGTTAGCTGACTTGTAGGCGTGGGCGTGGGCGTGGTAGCAGTGGCCGAACGTGACTGCTGATTTTTGCGCTCACGTCGATTGCAGGAAGACAACGATTTAGAAGTCCTTTTATCACAGTTTTTCTTCGATTCCAGTTTGCTAAACATGCGCTGGCCGGCAAGTAAGTGTTCTGAAATTTAAGAATTATCAGATTTATTCCACATAAACATATTTAGTATTTACCTTTGCGTCCCATCCACTTAAGAGATTCAATAAAGTCCATATTTGACCTTTGTGTTGACGTCAGCGAAGTAAGTGATGTATTATTTAGATTTTTGTAACGCTTAATTGACGGCTTAATGGACTTAAGGGATTTGCTTAACTGGGCTTTGTTCGAGGCGCCCAAATGTTGTGCACTAAACGTGACCTGTTTCTTGTGCAACGACGCCTCGCTACTATGGCTATTACGACTAGATGATTGATGGCAGTGCTGATTGTCATTGGGTTTAAGTTTCGTACTGGCCGCCGGACTGCTTTTTCTGCGAGTGAATGACTGGCAACTGGATATGGCGTCAACATTAAAGCTTAGCTGCTGCTGTTCGTCTTGCTCCAGTTGTTGTTCCTCCTCCTCGTCCTGTTCTGCAGTTTGTACACACTGATCAACAAGATGTGTAGGCGTCTGTGTTGTGGACACGAGGTGCAGACTGTCCCTGCGGCAACTGTAGCTATTGACTATGCGCGGCATTGTGTAGGTGGCAGCAGGGGTAGACACGGTTGCGCAGCTGCTCGTGGCACGTTGATATGTGCGCAAATTAATGGGATATATGCGCGTTATGGGCACGTAATCATCATCGCCAACTCCTGCCGCCTCGTTCGAGTTGGAAGAGCCAGCGCCATCCACATTGGCAGGCACACTGAAATCGAGTGAGAACATTTCCTCCTCATCGTCCGATTCACACAGGTCCACAACTTCGCACGTGCTGTCTATGCCCCGATACAAGGCCGTGGCACGTTTCACCGGCTCCAAGCGACTGGCATTGCGGCACAATCGCTTCAGAAAGTCAGGCGGATCGGGGGTTGGCGGTGTTGGTGGTCGTAGCTGCGTTGCGGTCGACGTTAAAAACAAGGCGCTGACCAATACCAAACTAGATTCAGAAGCTGTGTCCTCCTCATCAGAGTCAAGTATCTGTTGCAAAGGAGAGTGTGAATTAATAAATTATTACTGCTTCTATAAATCTACTTTTAGCTTTTGGATATTTTACTCAGCTAAATGTTGAAGTCATTCTATGGGCCGCAGAGACACGCTCGCCTTCACGCAAAACGCGACTAACTGCGCTGGTGAAGGACAAAGCGTGTGCTGCCAACCCAACTCAGACCTTTTACTAAAACATCATAGTTCGGAAAATATCAAATCGAATTCATTTGTTGCTAACTTACTAATTCATTTGGCTGAAATGTTCGATTGTCCATTTTGCTGGCTGAATGCAAACCTCTGCAGCACTGCTTGAGGCTGAGGTGCTCCAAAATGCAGCGCGTGGCCGTGTTTGGTGCAGTATATTTGGGCAGATGCTCTATGTAGGCGGGATTATAGGGTAGCGTGCAGGCAGGTCGCATAAATTTGATGGCAAACTCAAAGATGCGCTGCTTGGTCAACTCATTGCGCTCCAGCCGTTGCCAGTAATAAAATATGATAATATATTCGATGTATATCTTATCGGGCAGCTCGACCTGGCTAAACAAGGCAGATGTTGAGGACCATTGCGGAAAAAGGCGGCTGAAAGGAAAAAGTATACATATAATACAGATTATAGCATTGTTTTTTTCAGTCGATGCCAACCTGTAGAAGACCGTGATGATGTTCGCTTGGCCAAACAGCTTTGGTATTGCAATCAGCGTGCGCAGTGTGTTTTCCTTGTTCACAGCAGAGCCAGCTTCATTGCGCTCAACATACAGACTGAGCATGCTGCCAATCCTCTCTATGATGCACTGATCCTTCTCGCTGCGATCCTGTGCGGCGCACAGCTCACAGGCAATATAATTGGCCACAATGTAGCACCAACGATCATGGCACAAGCTCCAACTGCTGTTGGCCGACATGCGATGGCCGAGCAGTGTGTGTATCAGATCTGTGAGACCGATAATGTTGCGCGCCAATTTGCGGCATATTGAAGGCGAGTTCTGCGCGTACTCCAGTTCCTCTCGTATGGCACTGTCGAATGTGGGTTAAGAATGAGATTAGAGAAATAGATTAGCAGAGCATATGGATCGGCACTTACCTCTCGAACTTTCTCAGCAGTTGATTCATAACATTGTTGAAGCTCTCATCGTGAATGGCGGCAATCGCTCTATAAATATAGCGACGCGTCTCAGTCAGGTGCACAAATTCCGGCATCGCTGCCGTCGACGACGTTGTCGCGACGACGACGCCGGCAGCGGCAGCGACGGCGACAGTGGCGTTTTCATTAGCATTCATGCAGTTGGTTCGTGTGGTGCTCATCATTCTGCAATGCAAGAGAAGGTCGCAAATCAACAAATTTTTGCATTGTTTGAAGAGAAAGTCCCGTTAACATTGACTGGGCCCTACATACAAATTTACGTATTGGCTCACATACAAACACACACAGCCACAGACTCGAGCACACACAAACACTCACGTACCGCAGAAATGTTAACTGTAATGAAGAAGCGGCGCGCTCGCAGCGCACGCTACACTGCAAATGTCGCTGGTGCGCACAGTCCAGTTACGAATTCACAAGGCATTTGTTCTATATTGCACATGTTTTACTTTATTTTCTGCATACGCATTGCAATTCGTTTGCCTTGCAGACTATTTGTGTTTTAGAATGTTGACTGCTAAAAGACACACGAAAATGCATTTAATCGGTCACACTTGGCCTAAAAATCTTGTACAGTGTGACCGAATAGTGAACACGTAGAAATACTAAATGCGGTGCATCGTTTCGACGTAGCAGTGCTGGAAAACGTAAACAAAAAACCGCGAAATATAAACATCAGAAAATACATAATGCGCATGATTTGAATAACAGTTTTAAAATATAAATATAATTACTAGAATGTCAGTTTACACTCACGCAATTATTTGACAATAGCTACATAAGCAATAACTCTTGCTAGATAATCAAATTCGATTAATATTTTAATTAGCAATTACTCAACAATTATTAATTATTTTTAGACCACAACAAAATACACGTCATATTGTTTTTAATGTTGTTACCAACTTTTTTATTAAGTGTTCTTTCTCAAATGCTTCTACAAATTCCAAATAGAAAACTTAGAAGAGTACATATTTAAAATTTATAGATTTAATTTCTCGGATACCACATCTTCAATAAACCTGAATTCTAAGCTAGAGACATATCAAATGCCAAATGCCGCGCGTTTCCGTGCATGAATTTTGTGGCTGCAAATCACAAACTAATTTCTGTTATATATTTTAGGCAAACAAAATGGGACTTAAGATGTGCCCCGGCCACGGATTTGGGGGCAATGACAAAAACTCATTGGAATTGGATCCACGACCGAAGACAAGAATAAACTACAGAATGTACGTTGCTATGTGTTGTTTGTTTTTGTTTATGTGTTTGTGTGTTTGTGTGTGTGTGTATGTATTTGTGTAGCTGTTGTTTTTGTTGGATTATTTGCTTTGCTGTTGTTGTAGTTGGTTTACAACTCGTCCTTCTTGGGCGCCGCCTCCTCATCCTCTTCGCTCTCCTCGGCGGGCTCGGCATCAGCCACCTCACCGTTGGCATCTAGGAACTTGACGAAGTCATCCAAAGTCCTGTCCAGATTGTAGTCGATGACCTTGTTGTCATCCTTGCGGAAGTATTTGATGGTTGGGAAGGATGAGATCTTGATGTTCTCCAGCTCGTTGGCGGTGGAGTCCATTTTGGCAATGACAATGTCAGCATTATCCTTGTACTTCTCAGCCAGCTGGTCGTAGATGGGAGCCAGCTGCTTGCAGTGACCGCACCATGGAGCATAGAACTCAACCAGAACCGACTTGCTCTTGTCCAAGACAACGCTCTCGAAGTTGCTCGACACGAGCACCTTGACGGGCTGCTTGTCCCAATCCTCGGGCAGCTCTTGCGACAGCAGATGCTGCTTCAGTTTACCGTCAAGGAACTTCTTCAGGAACGCCTCAATGGACTCGGGCGACAGATCGGTCGTGTCGGGCTTGTATTTGGCCATGTCCTCCTCCAACTTGATCAAACGGATGGTGGGCACCTCCTCCTTGTTCATGCCGAAGAACTCAAAGATGCGAGTGTGATCCTCCTCATCGGACGAGATGGTGACAAACAGAATATCTTCGCGGTACTTCTTGGCAATCTCCTTGAGTGGGTCAACATGGGCCTCGATGTGGCCAGCCTCCTTGGAGACGAAGAACAACAGATGCGATTTGATGGAGCCGCCGAAGATCTTGGCAGCCGACTCATGGTTGAAGTCCACAATCAAAGGCAGAGATTGGACCTGAGCGAATTTCTTGAGGCTCTCCTCGGTCAGCTCGCCTTCGAACACGGATTTCTTCTCATCGAATGGCTTGAAGAGGACGACGCCATTGTCCTTGGCTTCGTATTTGGCGATCACATCGGCATTGCTGCTGATGCCAAAGACAAACGAGTCCAATGCGTTGGCGGCCTTGGTGAAGACCTTGGCCTCCTCCGACTCAACATCCTTGAAGAAGCCAATGATGGCAATCTCGTTGTCCTTCAGGAACTGCTCGGCATCGGCAACGCTGGTCAAGTCCTTAGCCGGTGGGCCAGTCTTCTTTGTCACCCAGGCAATAATGTCGGCGGCCTGACGTCCTCCATTGTACTCCACGGGCGAGCCGCTGCGGAAGAACTTCAGTGTGGGATAACCACGCACCTGGTACTGCTCGGCCAAATCACCTTCAGTGGTTGCATCGACCTTGGCCAGCTTAATGGGCGACTCCTTCTCGGCCAGCTGTTGGGCTGCCTTAGCATACTCGGGCGCCAGAGCCTTGCAATGTCCGCACCAGGGTGCATCTAAAAAGATAAAGATGAAATATGAGATAAGATATACAGTAAGATTTTTTAAATTTATATAAAGTAACATTTGATATATAGCAGCAGATAATTTGTGTAATATAATCAATTGTTCGACAGGTGTTTATCTCAGCGTATCAAATTCATTAGGATGATTGTGAAATTTCAAATTTATAACGCAAGATTAATGAATTTAATAACTGTTCTTATCAACTCTAACAATTAATTCTATTATTATAAATAGCATATGTATATCGAGATATGTCTGTATGTACATACATACATATATGTATATTATACCCCATTTATGTGATGCGCTCGCATGGAAAATCAAATTGTCGCAAATGCGTAGGCGTTTGAGTAGGCGTGGCAATGAAATGTTTCACGCCAGATTTAACATGGTACAGCAGCTGGTGGAAATTATGCAAATTCCACGTGTTGAAGTCTGAAAAGCTGCAAATTGCATGCGAGCGAGAGCGAGAAGGAGAGCGAGCCGAGGAGAGACAGTGATAGAGACATAATGACATAATTTGCGTTGACAACGCGTCTTGCACTCTTATCGGCGGCTTAAGCTGACGTGGCCTTGGTATATGGTCAAATGAACGATAAGATTTGTAAGGTGAGTTGCGAAGAGCATTATATTATGGAAGTCAATTAATAAAGCTGCGCTGCTGCTACTGCTGCTGCTGACGTTGACATATTGGCAAATTGTGAAACGTAGCGTAAACAGCTGAACTGCTAGCATAAACAAACCACAGTCAGGGCCGCCATATTGACGCACTGTTAGGCACGCGCTTTAAAAACAAAAACAACAGAGACTGTGCATCAAAAGAAGGAAAAGAGTGTAACAGAAACAGAGAGCGAATGAATACAAAACGAAAGAGTTGAATGAACTTCGGCTGCTGCGCAGGCGCGAGCGCATTAAGCGGCCTACGGTGTAAAAAAGGGCAAAGCGGAATAGAAAGCAGCGCGCAAAAGAGAGACGGACAACATTCTTGACGGAACAGCGGCAAAAAGTTGTTTAGCTAACCCAGTTTCAAAGCGACAGTTGCTTGGCAACTTTTTTTGTTCTAAAACGAAATTGATGAAGCGGATGTCGGCAAGTAAGTTGCGAGTAGGCGACATATAGCCACGCCCGGGGCGAAGCGAAAGCAATGCAGCGCGCCGTATTGATAAAAATGAGACATGAAAATAGAAACTGTTTCGACCTTATCTCTGTTTTAGGACGCCGCGCGGCGCACAAGAAATTAAAGATAAGAGCAGGAACGCAACAACTAGTTTAGCTGCCAAATGCCAACCATGCTGACCCTGTTGGGAAATGTGTCGAAGAATTATCTTCAACGATTTTGATGACGCGCAACTTTTGCTTTGTTTAGCACTTTAACATTTAAAGACTTAGGCGCAACAAATGCCAGCACAGTTGTCTGCTCTCGCTTGCGCACAGGTGTAGGCGCAGTGCGCGCAACAGAGATGGTCATATGCAAAGAGAGAAATTGACTTCGAATGGACAATCAGAGAGAGAGAGGAAGGGAGAGAGAGGACAGAGCGCAAGCCAATATCTGCAAAATCATATCGATATGCGATAAACGATATAATATAAAAACAAAAAAAAACTATACACAAATACATTTTCTCTCGCAAATAACACTTTTGTTCTCTTCCCGCCTTCACAAGCCACAGGAAGCTTGACGACTAGCAACAACAATAAGACTGCTGGCTGAACTGCCACGCAGACATATTTGGCTTTATAGCATCATGCTGGGGCTTGCTGAGAAAAGACCACGTAGCCTCTTGGCGATTTTCATGAATCATCCGCAAAAGCGGTAGCGATTAAGCAGCCGGCGCGGCACCTTTTATTTATGTTGATTACATTGCAAATACAAATAAGAATACTCACAGAATTCGACGAGTACAAATTCATTGTCGGCAATCACTTGTTTGAAGTTGTCCACTGTTCCTACGATGACGCCTTCCTCTAATTTAATATCAGCGGCCGCCACGTAGGACGCCGCGAGCAGTGCACAGATTAGGAATTTCATCGCGGGCACTTAATATTTAGTATATATAAATGCTTATATGTAGGTAGATGTATATCACACAGACACACACTAGCGCAACTCCAAAGACAAAATATAACTACCGCACAAGTTGCAAGCTAAAATCCAAATGAAATCGTCTACGTCCAAACGACAGAACATTGGCTCCATATATACATATATCGAGTTGTTCGATTACACGAACCACTGAACGAAAAGAACGACTGCTTAGCTGGTTCTGGTTCATTTATATAATGTTATTGACTCAGCATTGTGCCAAGCTGTTAATAATAGCAAGGAAAAGCTTCCGTTTTTGAATTTAACAGTTTTCAGTTATTGTTGACAAAAAATGTATTTATTATTAAAACAAGGAACAAGTTTTTGTTTTTTATAAACAATGCTGTTTAAAAACATAATACAAAAATTTAAAAAGGCATTGTATTTTTATAAATGCAACAGCTTGGAAGGCACGTGGGCGATTGTTTAAATAAAAATTATACTTATTTCAGTTTATCCAGCTGGCAGATCTTTGTCATTAATTATCGGCTTGCAATCTATTTTTAAATATAGGAAAAAACATGCGCTATACGTACTTTAGAGCGCAGTAATTTTCATAACAAACATTTTTATACAAATTTAACTTTTCATAAAAATTTAGATACACTGATAATAAAAAAGGACTTACTTAAATGACTTTCACTGGCATTCACAAGCAGCTAGTTGCTGAATACATTGCTCAACTATTCTATATAGAATGTCCGATGTTTGACTTGAACTAAAAGGTTTATCAATGGGCGGCACATGCACGAACAAACTCCTTTTGCAATCCATGTCCAAGGACTTTAGATAAATGTAGCCACAGAGGAAGCTGCCCACATTCTTCGATGCCTTGGTGGCCTCTAAAGCTTTGTCGCTTTCTGCTGGAGCCACACAATCTTTGCAAATTGCATTTACAGCCTCCACAATCTTATCAACGTTAAGTCCACAGCGCAAAACATTCGCATTTCCATGCTTTTGTAAGCAGCAGGTGCCTTTCTTTAAATAGTGTCCCGCATTGTCGGAGCGTCGAAATTGATGATTGTAGGCGAGTTTCTCCACATAGACGCATTTGGCAACGCCTGAGACACCGACATGTACGACCAACTGTAGATGAATATGGATATGAATGATGTCAGCGGTACTCTTTCAAATCGAATCTATTATTCAATTGCTTGCCTCTGGTTTGCGCTGCCAAATCTCAGCCACTGCCTCGTCTACAGCCCCGTATTCCACGGGCACCATTCGCTGCTCCAGCTGGTAGTCAGTGCCATTATAGCTAAGCTGTTCGGGCAGCAATTGCACAGCCTCCCAACTAGCATTGATTTCCTCATGGCCCACAAACGGGCCAAATCCAGTGACAACAATTAGTTTACGCTCCGTCGATGACATTGTAAACACTGCCACCCACTACAACGGTGCACAATGAGCAGACTCACACGCACACATGTAAACATAGCTCATTCAATTACTTTACAGTGTTAGAAAAGTTAGCAAATACAGCAGAGTACGCTGCTATCATATGACGCTTCACTTATATATGACCAATGTTACTAGAATAAATTAACAATATTCAACCAAGCGGTACTTTTAAATAAGTTTCTTATTATAGTTATAAACAAATTGTGGTAACTCTATAGGTAAATTGTAAGTAAATGACTTTCAATACTTAATCAAGAGACTCATACAGGTGTGTATAGTCTGTTAGCACGTTTCATCAAAATTATATATTTAACTAAAGCTTATGAACAAATTTAGAAATTTATAATGCTGAATTTTAAAGAAAATGTACAGAATTAATTGCAATAATTGACAAACTGCTTAATTTTGATTAGCGGCAGTGCCCGTTAACACAGCTGACATAGAACATTAGTGCTGTAAAGCGTTGCGTTGAGAACAGCCCTGTTTGAACAAACGAATGCCAGCCCTGTTTGGGCGCTAATACACAAAGAAATCGCAGACAAGTGTTTTACTCTTCAATAAATGTTTAGCCAAACTTGTACAAAACTAATAAGAAAACGAAGTATGCTGACTTAAAAAGACAGCACTTAACATAAACACAAAAAAAAAATACATTCCACGCGTGCAGCCCGCACAAAACACATACAGCGAAACGGGCTAACCAAGAAATAAGAGATCAAAGCCGAAATCAATAAATAATTGCGACTTCATAGAACAAACACGGCAAAGGTGTCCACAAACATACGACGCAAACAATTTGTAAGCATTTCATCGGTATTAGGCTAATCTAATCTATTCGGACCAAAGTCGCCGACGTGGTCGACTCAAACTCGTATATTTGAACTTTGAACATTAAGTATTCATAGAATTTTTTCTTTGCAGCGGCGGAGGCAACGACAGCAGCTGTCAGTATTCCCAACTAAATTTTAAAGGTCTCGCTCGAGTCAAGGCAAGGGGAAGGAGCTCATAATAATGTTGTCGCGCCTGCAAGACTTTCTGTCACGCCATCGACGTAAATTTGTTGTAACTGGCGTCCTAGTGGGTGGCACCATCTATGCAGCCCGTTATGCACAGCGCAGGCTTGTGGAGTACCAGGAGAAACAGGCGAAGGAGTTCTTCGAGCGTACACGGCGAATGCATCATTTCGAGTCGACGGAGCGCACCTGCAACCAGGTGATCCTGGGCATGGGTGAGGAGATGTGCCAGGCGGTGCTGCACGAGTGCAGCACGGACGAGCTGCTCGAACAGCTGCGCCAGAATCCGTCCAACAAGCTAGAACTGTGGGAGCAAATGAAAATTGTATCGTTCACGCGTTTGGCTACCTTCGTGTATGCCTCATCCATGCTGGTGATTGCGTTGCGCGTGCAACTGAACCTATTGGGCGGCTACATCTACCGGGATATCATGACGGAGCAGCGGCAAATAACGGACGAATTGAAGCAGCAATATCTATCACTCATCCGTCACTTCATCACGCACGATGGCATACGGGATCTGGCTCGGTTTATACGTAGTCAGGTGGTGGAGGTGTTGAAGTCGATGCCACTGACACGTCAGTTGACGCTGGCCGACACGGAGCAGCTGTTCTGGTCGCTGCAAATGTCCATCAACGGCGACACACGGCACGATCCAAACTCCAAAATGTGTAAGTACCTGCTGCCAGATCTGACCAGCCTGCAGGAGAGATTCAATTGCTCCCCGCTGCTGCAGCAGATGTATAACGAAACGCTGGATCTGCTCGAGAGCGAGGATTGCGTTGGTGTCTGTGCGCACAATGTGAGTCGCGGCTTTGTGCTCAGTTGCGATGCCATAGCCGAGTCCATGGGCGAAACACTGCAGCATTTGGCGCCCGGCGAGCTGCAGCAGCAGGAGCCCCTGACTGGACAGAGCAAACTGAGCAACAACAACAATCTATTGGATGTGAACACGGTGCTGGTTGCACTGGCCAAGCTGATACCCATGATTAGTGGACTCACCTCGCATGGCTACGACAGCGCTGCTCGGCCACATAACCTGCCGACGCAGCTGCTCAGCTTCTACGTTGTGTCCGAGAAATCGAAAATGCTGGGCGCCAATGTTTACGAGTCTTTCAGCTCGGCCTAAACGAAAGTCAAGCTAGACGTATATACATACATAAACTTGTGTGTATGTATATATAAATACAAATACGTATATTTATATGTTTAGTATAAGCTTAAGACACTTGAAAATTAAGATTATATTATAGACGTATATATATATTTTTAAAGAGGAACAAATTTGAACTTTAAAAGAATAACATATAATGTAATGTGTTATGTGTGTGTATGTATATCTATTTGTACTATGCCTAAGTCTTAGCTAAGATCAGAGTATATAATCATTGAAAATTGGGTTAAGTTGTAATTGATGCGAATTGAACGTAAGATACAAAACGAGAAACGTGAAGGCCTTTCAAAATATAAGTATGTGAATGGAATAGTATTTAAATGTAAAATTTTATAATAAACTAAACGAAACTATACTTATTTGTGTTAACAATGATAAATAGCTCGCAATAGCTCCATTCGAAATTCGAAACTCCATTTACAAATTTAGCCAAGACACACACCAAAATGTTCAGCTTCCAATGGGGTGGCGCTCAAGAAAAAAAAAACCGCCCTGTGCATTCTGTTGATAAGGCGCGCATTCACCGACAGCTGTCGCCGCGTCTCAGTCGCGGCTTCGCTTGTTTATTTGATTGCTCTTTTTCAGTGTCGTTTCGTCTTACGGCTCTCTCACGCGCTCTCTCTCTCTCTTCCTTTTGGCTTTCATGGAGCGCAGGCAGCGCTTGCGCATCAGCTGCTAAACAAATTGCAAGCACAGCTACATAAATGCTTGCTGCATACATACATAAGTATGCATGAATGTTAGAGCATCTTTTAGGCGCAAACAAATTATTGCGTATTATTTATGCTCATTTATGTTATTAAATATAAAATGATAGATAACATTGCCGTCGTTTACTGATTATCATATTTTGCGCGCTCTCGCTCTCGAGCCGCTCTCTCACACGCTCCCTCTCTCACTCTCCGCCTCTCTCATTCGCTGTGGCTGATGCCCAGCTGTCTAGCTGGAGTCTAATTATTATGTACATTGGCAGCGCAGTTGCAAAAGTTACGTGAAAACGTAAAGGACAAACGACGCGCCTTCTTCAGCTTCGGCGTGTCTGCGCGTGTGTTTGTGTGTGTGTGTGTTCGTTGTGTTGTGCAAATATAAAAACAACATCAAGCGATGTGCAGAAACGTGCAAAATATGTTGAGCGTAAGCAAAAATCGCGACTGCCATTAACTAAAAACAAAATCTCAGCGAAAACCAAACAAACAGCAAAGCAACAACGAAATTTGTGTAAGTTGAGTTCAAAAGTTATCAATGGGCTATTAAAAAAGATACAGTTAGGTTAAATGTCTCCTTAACCTCCAAGGCAGAATGTTAAACAACGGTATTATTGATTAAGACAAAGGAAAAAGTAATTTCAACACACGCACGCACACACATGACGCAGACAGACATGTGCGTGTATAACCGTTAGTTCAGCCGAAGGGGTGGGTGCAACTCTTTCATACAACGCGCAATGCAATTGCTAAAGTTTATTCCTCAATGCTCAAAGCTGAAGGGAATGCCCCTACTGGCAACACTAGAGCGAGCTCCATAAATTGTGCGTAAGCCCCTCTCATATATGAGAGTGTGTAGGGCTAAAAATATAAGCGTATTACTACACACACACTCACACACACATATGTATATATAAAATAAATTTAACAGGCCTACTACCAGAAGCCTATTTTGCCATTTGGTTGTTTGCCTAGGTAGGCCCCACGCTCCGGCAAAGTTGAGTGGCCCAACGTGCGAAGTACAGACAACAAAAGGGCGCCTCTTGCCACGCCCCCCAAACACACGGGCCATAGAATATTTATGAAAACAATGCATGCAAGTCAAGTGCTGGTCGTCTATAGCCATATTGACATACTAAATGCAGGGGATCAAGTGCCTTGACAATAGGCCCCAACCACACAACACCAAAAACAACAACTAAATATATAAATAAATTCAAATTAAGCAAACTTTGCATAGGTGTTTCAATATCCAAAGAAGTTAGTTATATAGCTAACAATATCTTAAAGTTCTGTAATTGTATTTCCAATATTCCATTACGAAAGTCTTATCTCAATTGGAAAGTTCTTTAGACTTTCTTACATATCTGAAGAAACAGATTTTTGCATATTATATATCTCTTTATCTGTCGTTTATGAACTCAAGCGAATCTTTAGATTACAGAAGGAACCCTACATCTGATGACTTGTGTGCCAAAGAGCTAAGAGATCATCAAATTTTGGGATCTCTTCATATTGCTTTGTATCTACTAAAACAAACAACTTAATATTCTTTCGAGCTATTTCCAGGAAATACATAAGGCTTGCTGATTAGGTGCGGCCGTAGCATTACCATTATATATAGTCTGCTGAAAATATGTTCTATTTCATATCAGTGAAAAGCAATTTCAGCATGTTGTAGCTAAAAACTAAAGTGATAAAGCGAAAAACCTTCTGAGAGCAGAATATACCTGAATGAAAGGCAATGTTCGAATAGCTACAATCAACCACTGGATAGCAGGAATTACCCTAACACACACACACACATACACACACACACGGCATGGTCTATCCATTTGCTTTGTATGCAACATGCCAGCAGAGTCCTACTTTTGCAACATGAATGAAAGGCTATAACTACATTTTTTATGAGTTCTGGAGTATGAAGGCGGTGGGCTCCCTCTTTGGCCCTGTGGGCATTATTCGTCTTCGTCTGTTTGGCTTGTCAAAACCGTCAAAAACAGCGATAGACAAGCGGACAACCAGGCCGCTGCCTCCCTCCCTCTCCTTCTTTAGCCACTACAAAACTAGCACTCAAGCGCCGCGCCACAACAACCCCGCCCCAAGCATGCAATGCAGCCCATTGCAACCCCCAATGACCACCCCAACCCCAAGCCCAATACCAATTCCTGGTTGCAACCGCAGGGTAGAGCACACACTGAGTCTCGACAGAGTATGTAAAATAGTTCCGTAAATGACGTTTGATAGATGCCTGCTTGGTGGTTGAAAAGATAGCTAGGACTTTGCCCGGACTTTGCCCGGACTTTGGCTCTGATTAGCTCAACGTCTGCTCTCACATTCCATTCCTGAATGCCGCTAATGAAGCTGGCTAAGCTGTCGGTGTCCGGGCAAATCGCTGCTCGTCTGTAATTAGTTGCCCGAGGGGGGGCAGCTCATAAAAAGCTGACTTGCTTTGACTTTATCTGGCTATAGTTTTCTTTTATTGCGCATACGCCCCGTCGTGGTATTTGGCACAGCTCCTCGTGGCAGCTACAGCAAAAGTTCCACTGTATTGATATACCCTGGCAATATCTAAAGAATTTGTATGTCTTTTGGCTGTAACTTAGTTTTGTAGGCGAACAATATACCTCGCTTGTTTATTTTTGAAAGGGTATTGCATATAAAAATAAACAACAGATTTAGCATGGATATTGAACTTGCATTAAATGAAGCGTGGACTATATTGAATTGATTTTCTGCTAGGAAAAGTCTTTAAAGTGTGGTATAAGAAATATAGGTATATAGTTATTAAAAATAAATAAATTTATATCTATCTATATATCTAGTATTCAGACAGTCAAATTGGCAGACTTTACAGAAAAAAATAAAATATTCTTATCTTTAAAGAGTTTTTAAAACAAATATTTAGTGAATGCTAGGAAAAGCCTTAAAAATATGTAAAAAAATATAGGCATAAATTAAAGTTTTTTTTTTAAATAATCTAATTATTTAAAAAGTATCATAAATCGTTTTAGCAGATATATTCAGACAGTCCAAATAGGTTGAATTTGCAGATAATATCTAAATATTTTTAAAACAAATATTTAGTGAATGCAAGGAAACGCCTTAAAAATATAGTAAAAAAATAAAGGCCTAAATGAAAGTTATTCAAAATAATCATAGATAAATCTAATTTCCTAAAAGGTATCATAAGTCGTTGTAGCAGACTTTACAGATAATATCTTTTTATCTTTAAAGAGTTTTTAAAACATATATTTACTGTAATTGTAATTTCCTTTACGATGAATCCCCTGACAACGACGTGGACACTGTCAACACGTGTAGTTCATTAGAATTAAGTATTATCATCAAAAGAGTCTTTTAGACGCCCCCCATTGGATATATGTGTCATAATTTGTGCAGATAAGCTGACGCAACGAAGTTGATGAAGCGGCGACAAGCCTAAACAGCGAGTGCGATACAATTTCAACTTCGGCTCGATATAGGGCTAAACGCTTCCAAGCTGGAAGCCCAGTTATTCGTGCGAGGGCAGTCGACTGACATAGATCGACGGAACGGAACACAGAACATTGAGAAACGAACGCAGCGGACAGATTATTAACACGGGTAATTAGTCGCCTGTTGTTGTTATTATAATCGAGTGAATTGATCTCTATTTAAATCTACAAAATTCTTTACAAACATTTTACAGCAACATGGCCAAGTTCACTGGCTGAGCCGTTAGCCAAGTCTAAATTCCACTGCCAGAGTTACGCAGTTTCCACGGGGAGTTCATATTGAAACAGAATCAGCATTGGGTGTTTCGAGAGCTGTGTTCAGAATGCGACGTCCGAAAATATCGCTGAAAAAATATTTCTATTTTACGCTTATCTGTGCGCTGCTTCTCATATTCGGCTTCAATCTCAAGTGAGTGATATTGGAAATATTCTTTATATGATATTAACTTATTGAAACTTTCAGAGAAAAAGAGATATGGAAGTCGAACATAACGCGACCAGCCCAAACCTCCTCACAACAGCAGCAGCAGCAGAGACATGACCTGGCAACAAACGAGGTAAAGACTTGGCCTTTCGAGGAGGCCACCGTGACATATGCCTCAGCGCCGCCAGCTTCGCCTGCGTCTGTGCCCGAACAGGCTGACCAGCAGCAGCTGGAGGCAGAGGAGGAGGAGGAGGATCCTGCAGCGGATAAGCGAGCAGAGCCAGCGGCCACAGCCAAGCCCTGGTTCTTTCGCAACGGCGAATACTATCCCAGGCCAGCGAAAGCCTTCAGCAATCGCAAGGCTCGCAAACAGCATGCACCCAAGCTCTTTCCACACCAGGATCCGCACAACGATCGAGTCATCAATCAGCTGATGTATGTGCCCCACAACTACGAACAGATCAAGGCGAGTGGCAAGCTGAAAACAATTCTGTTGTACAACGGATTGGGCCCGTGGAACGTGAAGAAGGGTCGCGAGGTCTTTCTGCGCTCCAAGTGCCCCGTGGACACCTGCGAGCTGACTGCGAATCGGGATCTGGCCAGTGTGGCCGACATGATACTCTACAAGGACAACTATATACCCACGGGTATACGTCGGCCCAACAATCGCAAGCAGGTCAGCATGATGTACTACCTGGAGTGTCCATATCACACACAGAACGTCAAGGTGCCCGATGCCATCAACTGGACGGCCACATACAGGTGGGATTGATCTCATGTTTATGTAAGGGAAACATAAGTTTAATTTTGGTTTTCTCTTATCTGCAGACGCGACAGCACTGTGATGGCGCCCTATGAGAAATGGCAGTACTACGACACGAAGTTGCAGCAGCAGGAACAGGATCACAACTATGCGGTGAACAAGACGAAAAAAGTGGCCTGGTTTGTGTCCAATTGCGGAGCTCGCAATGGCAGACTGCAGTACGCACACGAGTTACAAAAACATATTGAGGTGAGTGCTGGAAAAGTCTCAGATAACGTTTAGAAGTAGACCTTAGCTACTGGGGAGAAAGAGAGAGAGAGAAAAGATAGAGAGAAAGCTGCTGAAGTAAAACAAAGGAGTTCTTTCATTAAATAGGCAGTTTAATTCGCTTAGGTATTTCCTTTAGGGTTTTCTCAAAAGAATATAATTCTTATTAAATATGTAGTTTAATTACTTTTAAGTATTTCCTTTTGGGTTTTCTTAAAGAAAAGAACATTTCTTAAGAAAAAATAATCCTGAGATATTTAGATGAGATTCTTATTTTAATTACTGGACAGGTTTGCTTTCAAGGTTTTGGTAGTATATCTTAACTATTAGAGAAAGTATCGAAATTAAATCAGTGGGTATCTTAATTTTAAAAATTTTACTTACTTTCATGTATTTAAGCTCAGCTGTAGATAGAAAAAAAAAACAAATATTAATGTGTTTAGCTCTAGAACTAATTTTATAGCTAAACAGCTATTTTATTTATTAGTTATTAGTTTTGTTATTAGTTTTTGTTCCTGCTTAAGATATTAGTTTTAATAATATGCAAACTGAACTTCGGAAAGTTCATGATTCTTTTACCTTATAAATAAGAAAACTTGTGAAATAAATCATCGAGTGGACTACCTATGTAGTTGCCTCGCTTTTTCCCAATAAAGATCTGGATCGTCCCATTTTTTTTCATTCTCACCTTAATTCCTCTCTTTCAGGTGGATATTTATGGCGGCTGTGGCAATTACAAGTGTCCTCGGAGCACCGCCGACAAATGCTTCGATATACTCGACAACGACTACAAGTTCTATTTGGCATTCGAGAATTCCAATTGCCGGGACTACATCACGGAAAAGTTCTTTGTGAATGCGCTGAATCGCAAGGTGTTGCCGATTGTGATGGGCGCCCGGCCCGAGGATTACGAGGTGAGTGCGCCACGTCGTTCCTATATACATGTGGACGAGTTTGCCTCGCCCAAGGAGCTGGCCGAGTATCTGCACATACTCGACAAGGACGACGAGCTGTACAACTCGTACTTCAAGTGGAAGGGCACCGGGGAGTTCATCAACACGTTCTTCTGGTGCCGCGTGTGCTCCACGCTCCACAACGAGGATCAGTTGCGGAAGTCCACCTGGTACCCGGATGTCAACGATTGGTGGAGGGGCGCTGGGGTTTGCACCTCGGGTTCGTGGCGGAACTTCAAGGCGCGCATGGACGTCATTAGCGACGATTGAGATGGGGACGTGGTCCAGATAGTGGACGGCGCAGGTGTTTTCACATAATCAAAACTCAATACGTGTGGCTAATATATATTGTTGTTGTTTTTGTAGGTATGTTTGTACGGTAATGTAAAGAAAAGAACTCCCCTTCGCTTTTATCGAAGAACCGGGCAGATCCGTAACAAATTTGTTTTCTAGCTAGAACTAAGTGCAAACAATCGCTTCACGTACATACATGCATATATGTATATATGTATATATACGTATATATGTATATTTGCATGAGCAAATCGAAAATCAAACGAGCATGGGGCAAAAGCCTCGGTATAAATCGAGGAATAAACATGTTCCTTCCAGGATTGAGAGAACACGCTTTTGAATAGTTCAATACAAAGCGCATAGAAACTAGCCTATATATAGACTAAAGATCCCGCGAAGATCATTTGTAACATATACAATACCAAAATAAACATATATAAGAGAAATTAGCCTAGTTATACAAATTATATAGTATTCAATGTAAATTTCAGTTGTTCAAAGAGCAAGTCCAATTTAGCGCATAGGCAAAGACGAAACGGACACACAGAAACGGAAACAGACACACAAATAAATGTTCAGTAGCGGTATACATATATATGATATATAGCTTATATAGGTACTAAGCCGAGTTCATACACATATACCACATACATAATTATAGATCGTTTTGTAAGCATTTTTGTAAGCAACAAAAGTCAAGATACATTTAGTTTGCGTGTTTTAGATAGTTTCGATTTGATCCTGAGTTCCTCCCATGCTTTGCTTTTAGTTGGAGCAATAGATATATACTAGTAGACGTAATCGCACAACAAGAAGCGCAATACCCAGACTAGTCTAGGCTTTAATCTGGTCAACAACAACAAACATTCCTATTTTTATACACTTGCTGAGGATATTATATGATTTTTCATTTGCAAAAGCCGACAAGTCTATATTAGATCGCTGATACAACTTGGTATATATGTATTTAGTATATATAGATTTCTAGAGGTTATTTCGCAATATTATTGTATTTAGTATGTAGCCAATGTACTCTTATGTATACCCTTTCTGTATTATTTATATATTTTCAGTAATGTGTATAACTGTTAATTTTAGTTGTGAATTGAATTGAACTGTGTGTGTTTTACAATTTCTAGCAATATATTTATTCAATAATGTGTTTAATTTATAAGCATTTAATATCATATGTGTATTTTGATTATGTATTTAATTAATTTTTAATTTTTACTGTGATAAAAAAAAGAAGAAAATAAACAATGGCAACAAATACAACAAATGAAAATTTTCAAATGGAATGGAATAACCTATGGCATTCATGTTTAGAGTAATTTGATGAGCTTAAAAAGCAACGTATACGTAAAAGACAGCAAGCTGTGCATATATCTATATGGAAACAATACTGAACAAATATTTGCAACACTCTTCCTCTTCTGTTAGCCTCCTCCATAGCTGGCATCTTGTCGTTAGGGTTCGGTATAATAGTAATAATAAATTGTAGCTCAAACATGGCACATTTTTAGCTGCATCAGCAAATCTTTCAAGTTCTTCAGCTTCTCCTGCTTTTTGTTTTCTGCAAGCGCAGATGCCGTCACAATTTTAGCTGAAATTTTGCGCTGCAATGCAATGGCTTCCACTTTTTTGGAGAGCTGCGAGAGAGAGAGAGATTAGGAATTAGAGTTTCAATTAGGCAACAAGCCAATTCCAAACCCACCTCATAAGCACGCTTAATGACGCCATGTGGCATGCCCGCCAACTTGGCTGCATTGAAGCCGTAGGATTTGGGGCAGGCGCCCGCTGTGTATTTGTAGAGAAAGGTGACCGTCTCCTGAGTGGGATCTGTGTTGTCCTCGTTCTCCACCATGCACGCCATATGACCCAAGGTGATTCGTTTATCCATGTGGAAGAAGTCAATCAGATTGTGGTAGTGGGTGGAAAACAAAGTGCGACTCTTGAGATTGGCCAAAAAGTTGACCACAGACGCGGCAATGGCGGTCCCATCATATGTGGCTGTGCCGCGTCCCAACTCATCCAGCAACACCAAGGAATTGGGCGTGGCATGCTTCAGTATAAGCGACGTTTCATTCAGCTCCACCAGGAAGGTGCTGTGACCAGCCAGTATATCGTCCTGAGCGCCCAGCCTAGTGAAAATACGATCCACAAGCGAAAGGCGGCAGCTGGCAGCGGGAATGTGAGCACCCTATAAAAAATAATGAGAGTTGTTTGAGTTAAGTTGAGGCTACTCTAATCTCTACTCACAATTTGTGCCATGATGACAAGCAGGCCAAGCTGTCGCATCAGCGTGCTCTTGCCACCCATATTTGGGCCTGTGAGAAGCGAAAGCGGAGCCTCCGAGTCGGTGCCCAGCTGCAGGCCGTTGGGTATGTAAGTAGATGGATTTGCGCACGGATGATAGCCCTCCTCCAGTTCAATGAAGGGCTGAGCCTGCGCCGAGACCAGCTCCGGCACACAGATGACCAATTGCTGGCGCGCATATTCGGCCAGGCCGGCGAGCACATCCAGCGTGGCCACACAGTCGATGCACTGCTTCCACTGCTCATAGTGATTGGAGAACTTTTCGAAGAGGCGACGCGCCAAGTCCTTGAGCACTGTGTTGCGGGCATCCTCCGCCTGCTGCATGTCTTTTAGCAGCGCTTTGGACTCCGTTGTGGTGTAGCGGCGTGCAGGCTTCTTGCCCTTCACCTGACCCTCCAGCGCATACGATTTGTTGGCCTTGTGGGCATGCGTTTCGGGCACCTCGAGCTGATAGCGTTTCTTGTCGGAGCCAAAGTAGACCACGCGACAGCCAAAGTGACGCTCTTGCTCAGTCAGATAGGTCTTCAAACGTTGCTCGACGTCCGCTATGCGCTGCTGAGCCTCATCGTAGTCGGCGTCCACGCCAGGCTGTGGCGCAACGACTCCCGACTTGGCAGCAGCCTCATGGTCGAAGGCATTCTCAAAGAACTTCAGCTGCTTGCTGAGATCGGGATAGCTGCCTCCATTGGCTGGTAGCTGAGTCAAGTGCTTCAATAGCTTCGTTTCGCATTGCTGGAACATCGCTGGCAACTGCATCAACGTCTCAAATCCCTTGAGTATGCTCATGAAACTGCGCAGCTTCTGTTTGTTGTAGAGCTTCTCTTCAAAGAGTATGGCCCGGGAGTCTGGATGCTCCGTTTGGCCAATGTACTTGTTGCCAAACAAATGAATCTGAGCCAAATGCCGCTCAAAGTCCGGCAAGGGTGCCAGCAAGGCGCGCAACTGCTGCAGTTCATCCGGCTGGCGTAGCAGCTCGCCAATCACCTCCTGTCGCTCCCGAAGTACAGTCACATCGCAGCTGGGCGCGCACAGCCAGTGATGCAGCAGCCGCTTTCCAAACTTGGTGCAGCAATGATCAAGCGTGGACAGCAGCGAATGCTCCTCGCCCACAATCCGCAAATTGGACAACGTGGTGGCATCCAGTACCATGTGCGAGCGCTGCAGCGCCTTGACAGCCTGCGCTGGCTTGGCAGTCTCCTCCTGCTGCTCATCGGGCGGCACGTACAACTGGTAGCGCGCCATGGGCAGCACCTTGGGCTCCAGCTTACATTTAGCTATATAGTGAATGCACTGACCCAGAGCCTTGAGTGCTAGCTTATAGGGCTCTGCGGGCGTGAGGCCCAGGTGATCCGTGTCCGACTGCATGGTACGCAACACCAGCGGCCAGTTGTCCTCGTTGCCATTGCCAGCATAGTACCGTTCCGCCAGCAGCTTCAATGTCTTCTCAGCGCTGCACATCTGGCTGCCGGCAGCAGGCAACTGCTCCTTGAGTATCCCGCCCAGCACGGTACGTAGAATCTGTTGTGTGCGAGAGCTGAGTGCTGATTTCTCATGGAGAAGCTGAAATGAGTTTATAGATTAGTTAAGTAATTCTTTGAAGGATTAGGTATACTCACCAGCACGGGCATGTTATGGGAGATTAGCGTCAACAGGCGGGAGCAGCTTTTGTCATCGTCAAATTCGCCCACATGGAAATCCCCTATGGAGGTGTCTATGAAGCAGATGCCATATTTGCTGCTGGTGCCCGCATCCTGCTCCACTATGGCCAGCATATAGTTGGGCTGATGATTGGGGCCGATGGCGCACTGGGAGCCAAACACCTGAGTGCCACGATCTGTGATCTGGCAGATCTCACGAGCCACAACCTTATCGAATTTTGTGGCCTTGATGCGTTTGCAGCGCTCCGTCATCATGTCCGGCGTTTCGGTTTGCTCCACACGAGCCACCTGAAAATAAGGAACGAGAAGTTATTAAAGAATCTCTTTATCATTGACTCTCTCTACTCACCTTATAGCCTCTGTCTATGAGTATGGAGGACATCTTATCGAAGGAGATTTCCGGGAAGCCAGAGTGCGCAAATTCCCCACGCATATAGGTGAAACCCAGCTCATTGACGCCCACGTCGGCATCGCCGTGATAGAGCTCATAGAACTTGCCCACCTTGAAGAAGAGCACACAGTCAAAGTTGTCCACCTTGAGGATCCACCATTGACGCACGCCTGGCGACAGCGAATTGAGGAACTTCTCGGGCACATACAGCGTGCTCTTGTCATACTCGGGATGATCCGGTCGCCTGCCGGCCTTGTCCTTAATCTTATCCGGCTGCAAGAAGTCCAGCTTTTGATGGGGCCAAACCACGGGCTCGTCCAGATTCGATGTGGTGGTCACAATCTCATCGTAAGCCGCATCCTTCTTGGCATTGCTTTGCAGCTGCTGCAGCTTCTCCATGAATGTGCCACCTGCAGCCAAGACGGGCGCCTCAATCTTGGCCTTCTTGCTGGCAGGCTCTTCATTATTGTTGTTGTTTAGAAAGTTTTTCGAGGACTTTTTGCGATGCCTTTTGGGCGTGGGGTCGTCCTCAGTGTCAGGGTCGCTTGGCTCAACTTCATCATCGCCGCTGTCGCTCTCTTCGCTGATATCCGCCTCCTTGACATCTGGGTGATAGTCCGAGCCATCATCGGAAAAGTCTGGCTCCGACTTGGATTCATACTCCTCTTCTTCGCTCTCTGATTCGGGCAATATGATACGCTTTCGTTTCCCTTTGCCAATCTTCTCTTCCTTGTCACTGTCGGGCTCGGTAGTCGGCAACTTGCGTTTGGCAGCCGGCTTTGACTCCTTTTTCACATCCTTATGATTCCCATTCTGCAGATTCTCCTTTTGGAGCTCGCTTCCATTGCTGGGCGTGAGTTTCTTTTTGTCAACGACTGGCGATTTGGCAAAGTAGTTGAACAGCGTGTTTTTTGGCGTGCCGCCTGCACTAGTATTTAGTTTCTTAGACATAATCAAATGGCCTAAGCGGCTGCCAAATCGCGAATGCAAAGAAATCTAATGACGCCAAAATCTGCGCCAAATTTAAGCGGCAAATTAATAGCAGAGCAGTAACAGAAGCATAACAGAACACAGCTGTTGCTTAGCGATGTGGCAACGACACTTTTTGAATCTCCACATATGCCAATAGCAGTAGCACAACAGAGCACAGCTGTTTTCTTTACCAGGTGGCATCGATACATTTTGAGTTTTTGCATAACTAGAACTTAAAGTGTGGCAACTCAAAATGTAAATCATCTGTTTTGTGAAGCTGGCAACACAGCAAAAGTTTTGTTTACAAGGAAAACGTTTAAAAATATTCCGGAAAACAATAAAAATACAATTATAAATAATGTCGCTAGCAGATGAACTACTTGCAGATCTAGAGGAGGACAATGACAATGACATCGACGATGCCGAAATGGCAGATGCCGACGATGTCGAGCAGGCGACGCTTAACCATGAGCTTGCAGAAAAGTTGCTCAAGCCGACGCCAAATCTCATGGAAGTGGATGTCACAGTGCAATCCGTTCGAGAATTATGCAAGCTGCGGGACTCGGATCGTTTGCAGAACACACTCAAACAAATCGAACACTATGCGAGCCGTCAGCGCAGCGCCGCCGAAATGTTGGGCAGCGTGGAATCGGATCCGGAATATTGTCTGATTGTCGATGCGAATGCAATTGCCGTGGACATAGACAACGAGATTTCCATAGTGCACAAGTTTGCCAAAGAGAAGTACCAGAAGCGCTTCCCGGAGCTCGACTCGCTGATTGTGGGCGAAATTGAGTACTTGCTAGCTGTCAAGGAGCTGGGCAACGATCTGGATCAGGTCAAGAGCAATGAAAAGCTCCAGGCCATACTCACGCAGGCAACCATCATGATTGTCTCCGTGACTGCATCCACCACACAGGGGTAAGTCGTGTGTTTATAATTGCAGCTATAGCATTTAATCTTATAATATATCCCCAGCACCATGTTAACAGCCGCCGAGAAGGCTAAGATCGACGAGGCCTGTGAAATGGCAATTGAACTCAACAATTTCAAATCCAAGATCTATGAGTACGTGGAGAGCCGCATGACCTTCATAGCGCCCAATCTGTCCATGATTGTGGGCGCCTCCACAGCTGCCAAGCTGTTGGGCATTGCCGGCGGACTGACAAAGCTGTCCAAAATGCCCGCCTGCAATGTGCAGGTGCTCGGCTCTCAGAAGAAGATCCTGTCGGGCTTCTCACAGACCCAAATGCTGCCCCACACCGGCTACGTTTACTACTCACAGATCGTGCAGGATACAGCACCTGACTTGCGGCGCAAGGCTGCGAGACTCGTGGCTGCTAAGTCGGTGCTGGCAGCGCGTGTGGATGCCTGCCACGAGAGCGTGCATGGCGAGATTGGACTGAAGTTCAAGGAGGACATAGAAAAGAAGCTGGACAAGCTGCAGGAACCGCCGCCAGTGAAGTTCATCAAGCCCCTGCCAAAGCCCATCGAGGGCAGCAAAAAGAAGCGTGGCGGCAAGCGCGTGCGCAAGATGAAGGAGCGCTACGCGCTGACCGAATTCCGCAAGCAGGCGAATCGCATGAACTTTGGAGATGTAAGTTTGTTATCCCAATTATCTTTGCTACTTTCTAACAATAAATATCGTTGCAGATCGAGGAGGATGCCTACCAGGGCGATCTGGGCTACTCGCGCGGCACAATTGGCAAGACGGGCACGGGGCGCATCCGCTTGCCGCAGCTGGATGAGAAGACAAAGGTGCGCATTAGCAAGACGCTCCAGAAGAATCTGCAGAAGCAGCAGGTCTACGGCGGCAATACGACCGTGAAGCGTCAAATCTCCGGCACAGCGTCCAGCGTAGCGTTTACCCCGTTGCAGGGTCTGGAAATCGTTAATCCACAAGCTGCCGAAAGATCCCATACTGAAGCGAAGTATTTCTCGAATACATCCGGCTTCCTGTCCGTGGGCAAGCGAACTACTTAAAGCAACTACGATTATAATATATGAAATTATAAAATAAGCACTTTTATTTAGCGAGTTGTCGGCATTGTAAGAGATTCAAAGCGCCACGGAATGAGTTAGGCCTAATAAAGCTGCAGAGATTCCTGAAATAGTCCACATAATGCTTGCTCCGCTAACTGAGTTTGCCAACCTCCAGTTTACGTTGGATTGCCTCCCACGAGTTGTTCAGGAGCACGGCCAAGATGCCCGCCACGGTGAAGACGCCGCCAACGATCGAGCAACAGTTGGTGGCAAAGTGACCAAAGGAACTGGAAAGATTGATTCCATTTAAATATTTGTTAGCTCCAAGGCCTCACAGCTACTTACATATGCCTCTCGGCGTATTTAACCATCAGGGGAGAGAGCTCATAGCTAAAGAAGATGCCCGGCATGCCCCGTTCCCGATCTGTTAGATCCTTCCGATGCCTCGTGACGGAAAACTGATTTGTATATATGGGCTTGCCGTCGCTGTGGCGTTCATAAAGTGTCGGCACAATTTTCAAATAATAGTTGAACATCTCACTTTTCGATTCTGGAAAGATCATTTTTGCAGTTTATTTCAATTCACTTCATTCCAATAAGAAACATAAAGTGTATTTAAAAATTACGAGCTTCAGTGTCAGTCTGTTATAATACACAAGCGCCATCTTTCAGCTGAAAATTGACGCACTACTTAAGTTCCAATTAGAAATATCAAATGTCAGAGTAGATAAGCGCCATCATTCAGTTTGAACTTTAAGCTTCAATTCCATATCATGTTTCAAAAGCTTATTCTAATAAGAAACAATTAAGAACTAATCACGCTGCTATAGCACAAGCGCCACCTGGCAGCCGAAAATCGAAGTTTGCTGCCAGGGTTGCTTTGACACACATGTTGACTTTTGACAGCTATAAGTTAGCCAACATACAAATTGTTGTTTTCGAGTCGGCGCCGACAAATCTAAAAAATTTCAGCTTTTTAGGCAATTTGGAAAACGTACGCCTAAAAAGCAAATATTCAAATCTACAGAGAGGCCCATAAGTTCACTTACATTCTCTCAACTTTCTCACAACAACCCGAACATAGCGCAAATGCCGTTGCCTAGCGGTTCCTTCTCCTCCACCCAGGGTGGACCGACTTGCTTCGATAAAATGAAGACTGGCTTCACCATTGGCTTCTGCGTGGGCATGGCTAGCGGTGCGCTATTTGGCGGTTTCTCGGCGCTCAGGTAAGAAACAGTGACTACTCAATAAGAACGCGCAGCTTCCGTCGCGTGACGCAAGCCCCCTTCGCGCATTCGTTTGAATTATGTAATTGCCGGCTAAATGAATGAAACTAACTTTTGTTTTAGATATGGACTACGTGGACGCGAGCTGATTAACAATGTTGGCAAGGTGATGATTCAAGGCGGCGGCACATTTGGCACATTCATGGCCATTGGCACGGGCATACGCTGCTGATAGATAGCTCTTCCCTAACCTGGATTGCATTTGGTTTATAATTTAATACCCTTTCTCCCACCCCCGAACACTATTCCCATGTCCCCAATACAAATAAGGCTAAGTTTCTAAGTTATCTACGAATGCAAAATGCTTCAAAAAATTCACGCTATGTATAAGTATTTGCAATATACGAGTTGTTAAGCCAGTTGCGACCTTTGTACTACTTACCTTCCACATTCACGCGCAGCCCGTCCAGTGGATGCGTCTTGGCAAACTCAATCTTCTCGCCGAACGACAGATGGTTTATGGTGTGGGAGAGCTTAACATTTGTGAACTGGAAGTCGTGTATGTGGAACTGGCGTATGGAGAAGCTCTTGCCAGGCGCAAAGTGGAAGCTGCCCGCCATCTAAGGGAGCACAAGAGAAATGTATATGGACTGGAAGCAGGCTAGGCTGTTGCTATGGCTTACTCGATTCACCTCTAGGTGACCCTGTATGCGGCATCCCTCCTTAAAGGCATCTTCATCGGTGCGCTTGTATTTCCCTTTGCACTGCTCGATCTTGTCCACCTGCATGTTCCACTTGCGCACGCGATAAGCATCCAGAACATCCTCGCATGTGTTGCAGCAGCTGGCAGAAGAGTTTCCAAATGTTAGGGAGTTGTTTAGTAAGCTTTTACTTTAGAGATATTTACTGCGTGGCATTGTGCTCTGCGCCGTAGCAACTGCCACAGGTGCTGTTCTTATTTGGCGGTGAGACGGCGACAATTTCCTTGATGGGCGTCTCCTTTAGTGGCTGTCCGTCCAGATCCAAGCGATGCTTGAACACATCATGGTCCACGCGCAGATGTGTATCCCCCGAAGAGTCCATCGCATCTAGTGATATATAATTGCATGCCAAATTGTGGAGCGTGACGTCCAAATTAATGCGCAGCTTGTGTCCACGCGTCGTGTCCACGAATAGCTCCTCACTCAGCGTTGGTTTAATGTAGTTGAGGCACTCCAGAAAGATAAGGAAGCTTATAATGGTGGTACTAATGATTGTAACTAAAAGAAAAAGAAACCATCGCTAGATCTTTTGTTTATTTACAAAACACGAAACTTACCGGCGGCGCCGCCCACTGTGCGCACGCTGAAGTCATCGAGGGTGCGTGGATACGCATCCAGACGACGTAAAACATCAGCGAACTTCATATTTTATACACAAATAAAACAATACAACAGGAAATTACAATTGAAACATAATTTACATGATTTCATTTAAGAGACGAGCGATTTGGCGAAGTGACGTGGTTGGTAAACAGCTGAAAGCAACAAAAGAAAACAAATGGCCAAGCTGCCACATAAATGTAAAGGTTGCCACATCGCTGGAAATGAGTTGCTTATCAGGGAGCGTGCAAGTTTTGCTGAGGTAGTGTAATTTATAGTCATGTGGCAGGGCTAGTGTTACAATGGCTGAAATTGAGTTAAGCGCAAATTTTCAAAATTGTTGAGCTCCATATGCTAAGTGTAATAAGAATATGGTTTTGTAAAATTTGCAGTAAGAAAACTTTCTTTAGAATAGGAGAACATATACATTGTTTTTTTTGAATATTATATAATACTGGAAGGTATTTGGACTCTCTTTTTATATGAATAGATTCACCTATTTGCATGTGGGCAGAAGCTTTAACTGGGTTAGTTAGCTATAAATAAAAGTGATTAAAAGGGCTTTAAGTGCATTTCGTTTATGGTAAGCGGAGGCCCAAATGTGTTTGGTTCGCCGTCTTCTTCGCTTAATTAACAAAACACCCTGGCGACCCATGAAGCCACCCGCTCCATATGCATGTCCATGGGGCTGGGACATATTGTTTAATAGTGTTGTCATGTCTTGAGGCTGTGGTTGCGCATACATTAAGCAGTCTCTGTTATCCACGCCCACTTGGGCGTTGGTGTGGTCTACTAGACCGCGTCTAATTTTATAATACATGTTAAACAGATGAAAGGTTAATTGAAGGGAACCACAAGCATCGACAGGCCAAGCAACGCTTAGCTTTTAAGGGTTGCTACTGCTATTGTTGTTGTTGTTGTTGGTATTGTTGCCGTGGCCGCCATAAACAACAACAACACTGCGTGGAAGCGTAATCGGGCAGCCAAGGGATTTTGGTTAAAGTTAAAAGTTTGTGCTTAAATATAAATCAGCAATAGCTTGCCGCTTGACTGAAGGCGAACTCCCTTCATATGAGAGAGAGTGTGAGTCGATGGCAAGCTGCGGATACGCGGATACCGCGAATTTATGTAATTAGCAATTAAGCTGAAAGTCCGTTGAAGCAGCGTTGAACCTGCGATTCCTTTGTCCCCAATTGAGATGACTGAAACTTAAAAGCTTTTTCCATTTACTTTGTCCAGTAATCCAAAATCAGGCACGGCACCAGATGACAAAGATTAGCTACGTGCAATTTTTCTCATTTTTGTCGAGCTGAAATTAAGGTAGGGTAGCGAAAGACTGGGTAAGTGGCTAAATGCATGAGCTATAAGACGGGGTTATGAAGAAAGAAATGATGGAATTAAGAAGACTTCTTAAAGTTAGTGCAACAAAGTTTTAGTCCTGGAAAAAGAATAAGAAAAATCTTTGAATAGATTTCAAAAACAAAAAAGTAAATCCCAATTGCGCGTTCTCTGCCTCTTCCTCACTTTCTCTATTTAAAGATAGCAAGATTATTCGTGTTTTCTGTCAAATATTTGTCACAACCCAAAAATCCGACCCAAAAATATATATTACACTTGTCTCTGTGGGTCAGACGTAGGGTATTTGTGCTTTGTCATGCTATGCACTCCCTACTCCCAGCTCAAATAGCTGCTTATCTGCCGTGCTATCGCTAGCCGCACTAATTTGCATTTCTAACCATTTCGTTCTAACCAATTCGCGTCGTTTCTCATTTGAAACAATGAACCCAAGTACAACGAGAGTCATTGTGCTCCGGACAATAAAAGCCAAGAGACCCAGACAAAAAGAAAGAGAGAGAGAGAGAAGGAGAGAGGGAGATGGAGTGTAAGAAACTTGGCAACTGTAAAGCAGAAAAGAACTTGGCGTAAAGCAGCTTAAGCAATCAGGACCGCCTAATGGATATTGACACTTTAATGCCCATGCCCACATAGACGCCGACTCCCGACTCCCGACTCCCAGCTCCCGACTTGCTCCAGAGCAACCCGTGCAGTTGTCGTCCTGAGATTTGCCTCAGTTTCTCTTCTTTCTCTGCCCTTTTTCTTATATTTTTCCTCTTGGTGTTTTATGCGGCATTTTGTTCTTTAAACAAAAATTGCAGTGCCGAAATTAATTATAGAGCCGCCTGGCCATATTTAATTAAATGTGGACATTTTAAACTTGCCCACTCTATCTCTCTCCCTCTTTCGAAAAGGCGTAATTAATTAGTGGAGACGTGCCAAATAATTGCGGTAAAAGTAACTTTTCTTTCTGGCTGGATTTCTTTATTTTTCGGTCAAGGAATGTTTCAATTACGTGTATTACACGGCAAATGGCAGAAGGGGTAAGCGACTGACTGGTCGAGGGGAAGGTTGAGGCCTGCCAAAGTTTTTGCCATTTCGCTCAGGTGGAAATTAATTAAATTAGCAGGCGTCACTTGAGCGCGCAATTAAGCAAAATGTCGTGCCGAGTACTTGAAATATTTCAGCCAAAATGGATAATGCAACCACTTTTCCATTTCCTCATACATTTTTGCATACTTCTACTCTACACAATGTATGTGTGTGTGTGAGGCGGCCCACTCACTTCCGCACTAAAAGCCCAAAACGTCATTTCCGACAAATTAGCCCAGTCGACCGACAACGTAATATCGCACTGCACTGCCCAATTTGTATCTGTGTTTTGTATTTCGACTGCCAGCAGCGACTAACAACCGACACGGCCGCATTTTGAGCATATTTCCTGTGTTAGACGAAAAATGCGCCCGCTGGCCAAATGCTGGGCCACCCACCAAAATTTCAGCGACGCTTACGTAAATTGAAAGGTGAATTCAATTTATACATGCAACAATTGCGTTTGTTACACATTTCAACAAAAAAATATGGAATATTGGCAGGCAGCTTTTGTCTACGTACAACTTTTTAAGCGCTGAATTCCAGTATTTTTTAACCAAAATAGTTGGCAGTAAAACAAGCTATATAAACCATATTGTGATTTACATATGGTTTGCTTTAAAATATAACATTCTTGAGAGTTGGGCCAGCTTTAAGATTTGTCTTGAGTCGAAATTGTGATTAGAGTTCAAGATACATATAAGATCAGCATAGATAAAACTTGACTTCAGTTACACAGGGCAATATAATTTGATCAATTTATAAGATCAGCATATGTAAAACTTGGCTTACACTGGCCAACAAAATTTGATGAAATTGAGTAGCCCTGCAATAGACTTTACTTTTTTAAGCTTTTTTTCTGCATGCTGAATCCAAATCTCATATTCTAAGGTATTCTAACCTGTGATGTTCCCATCTAAAAGTGAAAAATCGAGCTTTAGAGGTACATTTGAGTACTTAGATAATTTTTTGAATTATGGTTTAACATATTTATAAGCATTTCTGCTCCGTTTCAAATCTATTTTTAAATTTAATAAAATGCTCTTCCTGATATAAACAGGATTAAGATACCAAAAATCCTTAATCTTAATCCTGTTTATATGTGTTATTTTTCTCTTTATTTTAAACTGTTTTTTATGACATCAAGCGAATTTTTTTGGTTATATTATTTATCATATTATTACGGACTGAACTCAGTAGAGTTCGAACCCTATTCATGATGACTTGTATGCCAACACATATCCCACTGTTGTTGACATGAATTATTGAAACATATAAATTTTTAAAAATTAAAATTAACTCTTTAATTTTTGTAAATAAAAAAAGTAAAAGAGCTTAAAGCCAAGCCTAGGTTTATAGATGGTTAAAGTAGGCTTAAAACTCAAGGCTCATGAAGTTGTTCTAAGTCTTAAGCCAAGACACCAACAATTTCTAGAAGCTTCGCAAAACTAATTACTCTGAAAATTCCACCCCACAAT
Organism: Drosophila gaucha; assembly: GCA_035045545.1. Taxonomy (NCBI): domain Eukaryota; kingdom Metazoa; phylum Arthropoda; class Insecta; order Diptera; family Drosophilidae; genus Drosophila; species Drosophila gaucha. The sequence goes on from JAWNOY010000292.1 coordinate 5,116,307, forward strand.
ATACATTATTTTATTTATTTTTATTGTTCATATAATAATACTATAATTTTACGATATCTTCCTTGATCATTGCATAGACCCATTTCATGTTTACGACCCCCTTTTTCGTGAAAAATATTAATTATTGGACTTGAAACGTGTTCACTTGAAGTTTCGTACCCTCGGTTCGTCTGCTTCTGCCTGTTTCAGTGATATCTTTTTTTGCCAATCTGAACTTAAATTAAAGCTTTTCCCACCTGCCATTCCGATTGACTCGTCGCGAGGTGTTGCACATCGGATGCAGCGCGAAAAGTTCCTATTAATTGCTTCACATTTCTTGTCGCATTATTAATTGTCAACGAGCATTAATTGCATTTATAATGCGTCATAATTACTGCAAATTACGTGCTCACACCAACAGGAACAAGCTGAGCTGTGTTTGCTTTCTTCACAGATCACAATTATAAAGGTGTCCTTAAATTTGTGAGAACTGACTATCGTAATTGCCTTGGGAATAATTATATATATATACAAATATAAGTCTATTTTATTATCTTTTAGGTATCAATATTCTAGAAAAAAATAAAAAATATATTTCTAAAGACTTAGATCAAAATATTTTTATTGAAAACTAGCTTAAGCATTTAAGCTGCTTAAGGAAACAGTTTGAAATATATTAAATATCTAGAAGTGTTCTTTATAGAACTAAAATCCGCTTAACTTAAGGGACATCTTATAAATTTGAATTTGATGAAAATTTTTTTTCTTTCAATTTTTTCCACATTACTTTAACTAGAGAGAAAAAACTTTATTTGAGTAAAAGCTTATTAATTTTATTATTATGACTCATTTTTTAAATTTTTAAAAGAGTGTGTTTCATGAGTAAACAATTTTTCATTTTATGACTCATTTTTTAAATTTTTAACAGATTATGTTTCATGTCTGTACTAAACCAAGAGCTGCTTTATCTAAGCAAAAGCTTTCTTTTCTTACATCAGCTCAATACCTATACTCAGACTAAAACAAAGAGATTTTACTTGAGAAAAAGTTTTCCTTATTCAGAAAGCGTATTAAAACTCAGCTTGCACTTTTACTTAAGTATGTATTTGTGTTTGATTAAAGCTCTGTCTCTTGATCTCTTTTTCTATCTCTCTCTCTCGCGATCTCTCTTAATGTCTATCTATTTTGCTGTCTCTTTCTTCCTTCTCGCTCACGCTCTATTTGCATATCACCCTGCCTCTCTTTTTAGCTCACTCCCTCTATCTATCTTCTATCCTTCTCTCTGCCTCGCTCTCCCTCTCTCTCTCTTCCTTTCTGTACAACTCTCAGTAAACTCAATCCAATTCCTTTTTATGCTACCATTAACCGAAGTTACTCTAGCAAAAACATGCATTTCATAAAAGCTTAGATCATCGAAAAGCTGCTTTACTTATTTTAAAGGTCAACCCCAAACATATTTTGAGTATTCTCAATGCACTCTTATTGCATTTTGTCGGCTGCACCATTGGCTTGTGAAAGGGGATATCCAGACCAAATGCTGGCAAAAGCCGTTGTGAGTGAGAGAAATCAAACTTTTGGCCCTTTTGTGTTGGGCATTTTTTTTGTCAAGGGGTTAAGGGGTCAGAATGGGGTCAGGGCGGTGTCAGGGCGGTGTCAGGCGTGGGCGGCTGGCTGGAGTGATGGTCACGTCAACCGAAATGCATTTTATACATTCTGATTCTTTTTGTTGTGCTGCTCTGCTGCTGCAGCAACACGAAAAATTATTTACATAAATATCCGCGCTGTCAATTGTGTGTTGTGGCATGTAAAGTGACAGAAGCACACAAAATGGCGCCGTCTCTGCCGCTGCCAGCGTCGACGTCGCTGCCACGTACGTGACTGCACATTTTTTTCGCTGCGTTTTTACGAGTGTGCAAAGTGGGCGTGGCAATCAAATGCAAATGTGCCATTGTCTGCGTGCATGTATGTGTGTGTGCGTGTGAGTGTGTGTGTGTGTGAGTGGGCTGTGCATGGCGGTCAGACGTCAACCGTTATGGCTGCCAAAGTTTTCAATTTTCCACTTAATTGCTTTCAATTAAGCAAAGAGTCCTCTTTAGACCCGCACACACGCATACACAGACACACAAACACACATACACGCACAGTGCGAAAGCCCCGTTGCGTTGGTTGTTATGTCCGTTCAATTAAATTACACACTAAAGCGGCGTGTCCTTAGTCCTGCTGCTGCTACTGCCGCCGCATGTCAACCCTCAGCGCTCCTCGCATTGTGTGTGTTATCATTGTCAAGAAGTTGCAGCAACGGCGGGTTGCAACATTTTTGTGGCAACCAAACACAGTGGCACACAAGTGACAAACTCAGCTGCAAAACTTGCCAGCCAGACTTTAGTATATCAGTAAAATATGTATAGCTGAAGCTCTTCTTCTCATGCGAACTGATAGAGTTATAAACATTTCTTAGTTTGTGGCAAGTCGGCCAGTTTCGTCCACGGTGCCACAGCTGTGAACGCTGGACGTTGCATGTTTGGCTGCTTGTTTGCCTTGCTGCGTGTTTTTGACAGTAAGCAGTTTGTGTGCGCCTTGATTGTTGCACTTGCCTGGCCAAAGGTCAGGCCAGACGTGCGTGCAGCGAGGGCAACAAATAAACAAACATTAACCTGCTGCAAAGTGGAAGCCAGCAAATGGAAGAGGCAGCAACAGCAGCAGCAGCAGCGGCAACTCTTTTGAGCTTGACTCTGACTCGGCTGTTGCCTCGGATTGGGTGCCTGTTTGGGCTTTGCCCATTGCACAATATGCAAAAGAGCGTGTAATGTGCCGGGCTGTGTCTGAAAGCAACAACAACAGCAACAGCAACTACAACTACAACAACATCTGGTGCAACAACAACAACGAGTGGCCTGTGTGGTCAACTAATGCCACAGAACGGCTCACACATTGCCCAGGTGGACTTTTCGGCGCCTTTACAAAGGATATTTTAATTACATTTACGCATATTCTGAAATTGAATAAGGCCATGTTAAAGCTACAGGAAGCCTTGCTCTATGGAGGGGGGCCAGTAGGGCGGAGCCTGTAGGTGGGGATTTTGTTAATCCCCAATGTAAACAAGTGAAAAGCATTACGAAGACAGGCGCAAAGCTGTTTAAGGGCATGCTCGAGCATTATGCGACTCAAATTTCTATTGTGTGCTGCATTATGCTTAAATCGGATAAATCGTACATTATATTATTGCTCTTTCACCAGCCCGTCAAGTGGGTGGGCGCACTGCAGGACAATGAAGAGCTTAGTTGCGCTGAAAGCCTGCTCTAGTATAACTATGCAGCGGGGATCAAAACCGTTTGACATACCGTATGATATACTGACTGACACATTTACATGCTATAATTTTGTTGGTGAGTGTGCATTGTGCAGGATATTTTACTGACTGTGAGTGTGTTGTGGCAAACCATTTTTGAAATAGAGTCAAAATGAAGTTGCTGTTGACCTCCTTTAACGATCGACCAAAAGTTGTTATATGTGGGTAGTAGTATTTAGTATAAGTTCTTTTATATCACACCGCAGGTTAAAGTATCGTATTAATTTAGATCTTGACTAATGCCAACAGTAGGTATCTCAACGAGCACGAAAAGGTGTAACTTTACAGGATCGGTATAAACCGAGATAAAGACCTTTAAAACACTCAAAAATGGTACATTTAGGAATCGAGCAGAAATGTTCAAATATTGTGCTGAACCGCATTAATAATTTATAATTTATTAGAATTATAAGCCCACTCGAGTCCGAAAAAGTATGCCTTTTAAAGATCGTAAACTATTTAACCAAGTTACTATCTGTCAAAGTTCATGAAAATTCTGATTTCGAAGTCGCTCCAAACTTTGTCACAAAATGTGATTATGATCGACAAAAATAATAAAAGGTTACTGTAATTTGTGTCAAATATAGACCAATATTGGAACTAGATTAGATAGCCAACTGATAGAAGGGATTCGTATAAGACAAAAAAGATATATCATTTTAAAGTTCAGAAAGACTTTTTTCGTAATTTATTTCAAAAAATTTCAGCATTCCTACAAATTTTGACATCTATTAAAAATTAAATATACAATTTTAAATATTCAATTATTAAAGAAACATTTTTTATATAAGTACATCTGATCCATCCTAAGACTAGATTAAGGTGGGCAAATAAAAGTGAAAAAAATGATACCTATCATAAAAATCGTTTTGCCAAAGTTATGTAAATTTAAAGTAAGGAAAATATTACAAGCCGGGATGTAGGGTATTTCCTAGTCAAGCAGTTTCGACTAATTATATTCTTGTATTTTTCGTAAATATAATAATCACATATATATAAAATTTTGTCTATTGCAGAATAAGTAAAACGTACAAAAGCCGTTGGAGTTGCTATTTCGTGGCTCAGTTAATAGACAAATTCCATACATGTCTTTGGTAATGCGTAGGTAGGACACATCTCCAGCATTCAGCACTCAGCAGTGACCACTGGGGGTCTTAGTTAGCCCACTCCACACCTACATGGCGCACAGCAGTTGGCCAATCCGAAGACCGAGGCGATGGCAATCTCAATCGGAATCGGAATCGCAGTCGCAATCCCAGGCCGCAAAAGCGGAGCCTAATCGAACACGTTTCATATGACTGCGGCGCTAAAGATTACATTTTAATCTCTGTGGCCCCCCTCCAGTGGCGGTGCATGCAACTAATCAATGCCTCGTACTTGATTTTAACTTGCTTGTAATTGGGCAGCGATGGAGATTGGCGCTAGAAGTTTGGATCTCGTCGACAGGCGGACATGGAGCTGGCGATAAATGTCCAAAAAAATTCCAGGCGCGTACACAGCTCCCTCTCTCTCACTCTATCTCTCTCTCTCGCGCACTCAGTCTCTTGGCGGTGTGAAATTACCGTTTAATGAAAAAGCTGCAGTCCCGTGGCAGAAGCAGAAGCAGAAGCAGCATCAGCAGCAGATACAAATACATAGATACACAACTACAGATACAGATACATTGCTGGCGTAGGTAGTCAGATATTTTTGCTGAAATGCTAGAAATTGCCAACGCTGCCAACGCTGCGGCACAGCACGTGACAAGGTGAAATAAAATGAGAAGCTATCAGAGAGTATGCTCCCGGCCTCCCGAGTTCTCCTCCTGCTGTATCTGTTGATAGCCGAGTGCAGCTATAAGATACACAACGATGCCAGAGATTCAACATCTTATTAGTTTGCAGTGCGAGAATATGTTTTGCCGTGGCTACTGCAGCAGCAGCAGCAGCAGCAGCAGCAGCCGCAGCACCTGCTGCAGATTTGCATATGGCATTTAGCTGCTTAGAGCTGCATTCTAGTATTCCTCATGTAATCCGCTTGTCCGTTAGCCAACAACAAATGCAGAAGCTAAACAACTCCGAGTGCTATAAAGCATTTCAAATTATTTTGACATTCAATTTCTCTAAAGATTTGCTGCACAGTTAACGACTATATATGGCTACCGTTGTTGGGAATTCGAAGTCGCTTACTGCGATTTCAGTTTGTGTATCTCGGCAACTGTTGCCAATGGCAGTTGCAGTTGATTTCAACAGCTAAAAATCTGATGCTGATGCATATGAAAAATAAGTAAGAACGTTGAAGTCTCCCGCAACTGATTGTATATACTCCTTCACTGTGAAAAGGGATATTAGTTTAATCAAATATTGACTTTTTAGGATTTGCTTATTGTTTAATATATTATTTATATATTATATATGTATATACATATTATATTATATTGATATATTATATTTTTATACCCTGAACCCATTGAAAATGGGAATTCAGGGTATAATGGTTTTGTGACAATGTATGTAACAGGCAGAAGGAGGCGTGGCAGACCCCATAAAGTATATATATTCTTGATCAGGACGACGAGCTGAGTCGATCTAGCCATGTCCGTCTGTCCGTCTGTCCGTCCGTCCGTCTGTCCGTCTGTCCGTCTGTCCGTCTGTCCGTCTGTCCGTCTGTCCGTCCGTATGAACGCAGTGATCTCGTAAACCACAAAAGCTAGAGATTTGAGATTTTAGATATATATTCTTGTATACCATACGCAGTACAAGTTTATTTTTTTTTTCGATAACTCATCCTATTTCCTTATTATCGATAACAATCGATATTTTGACTTTGTTTTTAAGCTATAACTTTTAGACCATAATACCTAGAGACGCCAAATTGACTATGTAGGTTGCTGTGATGTAAATACAGATAATAAACTTATTAAATTTTGGATACCTCTCCCCATTAGCCCCATAAGTGGAAAAAACGTATTTCAAATACTAGGGAGTTGGGATTTCGTATATATACACCTCTAGATGTCAATATTATGTCCTGAAAATTTCATTAAGAAAGTAGATCTAGAACCGAAGTTATTATACCCTGAACCCATTGAAAATGGGAATTCAGGGTATAATGGTTTTGTGACAATGTATGTAACAGGCAGAAGGAGGCGTGGCAGACCCCATAAAGTATATATATTCTTGATCAGGACGACGAGCTGAGTCGATCTAGCCATGTCCGTCTGTCCGTCTGTCCGTCCGTCCGTCTGTCCGTCTGTCCGTCTGTCCGTCTGTCCGTCTGTCCGTCTGTCCGTCCGTATGAACGCAGTGATCTCGTAAACCACAAAAGCTAGAGATTTGAGATTTTAGATATATATTCTTGTATACCATACGCAGTACAAGTTTATTTTTTTTTTCGATAACTCATCCTATTTCCTTATTATCGATAACAATCGATATTTTGACTTTGTTTTTAAGCTATAACTTAAAGACCATAACAGCTAGAGACACCAAATTGACTATGTAGGTTGCTGTGATGCAAATACAGATAATAAACTTTTTAAATTTTGGATACCTCCCCCCATTAGCCCCATAAGTGGAAAAAACGTATTTCAAATACTAGGGAGTTGGGATTTCGTATATATACACCTCTAGATGTCAATATTATGTCCTGAAAATTTCATTAAGAAAGTAGATCTAGAACCGAAGTTATTTAACAATGAATTTCTCATAATGCTGCCCAGAATGCAGCCCAAGCGCAGCCGCTTAATCATCTACGCAGTAAGCGGCGCGCGTGCTTGTGTATGTATATGCGTGCGTGTGTGTGCACGCAGAGGGTAATATGTACCGGTAAAAGATATAAGCTAGATTGTTTAAAACACTGCCTCGGACTTGGTTCAGGGGATCTCGTAGTCGGGCAGACCCGACTAGAGCTTTCTTGTTTAACAATGAATTTCTCATAATGCTGCATAGAATGCAGCCCAAGCGTAGCCGCTAAATCATCTACGCAGTAAGCGGCGCGCGTGCTTGTGTATGTATATGTGTGCGTGTGTGGGTGCACGCAGAGGGTAATATGTACCGGTAAAAGATATAAGCTAGATTGTTTAAAACACTGCCTCGGACTTGGTTCAGGGGATCTCGTAGTCGGGCAGACCCGACTAGAGCTTTCTTACTTGTTATACCCTGAACCCATTGAAAATGGGAATTCAGGGTATAATGGTTTTGTGACAATGTATGTAACAGGCAGAAGGAGGCGTGGCAGACCCCATAAAGTATATATATTCTTGATCAGGACGACGAGCTGAGTCGATCTAGCCATGTCCGTCTGTCCGTCTGTCCGTCCGTCCGTCTGTCCGTCTGTCCGTCTGTCCGTCTGTCCGTCTGTCCGTCCGTATGAACGCAGTGATCTCGTAAACCACAAAAGCTAGAGATTTGAGATTTTAGATATATATTCTTGTATACCATACGCAGTACAAGTTTATTTTTTTTTTCGATAACTCATCCTATTTCCTTATTATCGATAACAATCGATATTTTGACTTTGTTTTTAAGCTATAACTTTTAGACCATAATACCTAGAGACGCCAAATTGACTATGTAGGTTGCTGTGATGTAAATACAGATAATAAACTTATTAAATTTTGGATACCTCTCCCCATTAGCCCCATAAGTGGAAAAAACGTATTTCAAATACTAGGGAGTTGGGATTTCGTATATATACACCTCTAGATGTCAATATTATGTCCTGAAAATTTCATTAAGAAAGTAGATCTAGAACCGAAGTTATTTAACAATGAATTTCTCATAATGCTGCATAGAATGCAGCCCAAGCGTAGCCGCTAAATCATCTACGCAGTAAGCGGCGCGCGTGCTTGTGTATGTATATGTGTGCGTGTGTGGGTGCACGCAGAGGGTAATATGTACCGGTAAAAGATATAAGCTAGATTGTTTAAAACACTGCCTCGGACTTGGTTCAGGGGATCTCGTAGTCGGGCAGACCCGACTAGAGCTTTCTTACTTGTTATACCCTGAACCCATTGAAAATGGGAATTCAGGGTATAATGGTTTTGTGACAATGTATGTAACAGGCAGAAGGAGGCGTGGCAGACCCCATAAAGTATATATATTCTTGATCAGGACGACGAGCTGAGTCGATCTAGCCATGTCCGTCTGTCCGTCTGTCCGTCCGTCCGTCTGTCCGTCTGTCCGTCTGTCCGTCTGTCCGTCTGTCCGTCCGTATGAACGCAGTGATCTCGTAAACCACAAAAGCTAGAGATTTGAGATTTTAGATATATATTCTTGTATACCATACGCAGTACAAGTTTATTTTTTTTTTTCGATAACTCATCCTATTTCCTTATTATCGATAACAATCGATATTTTGACTTTGTTTTTAAGCTATAACTTTTAGACCATAATACCTAGAGACGCCAAATTGACTATGTAGGTTGCTGTGATGTAAATACAGATAATAAACTTATTAAATTTTGGATACCTCTCCCCATTAGCCCCATAAGTGGAAAAAACGTATTTCAAATACTAGGGAGTTGGGATTTCGTATATATACACCTCTAGATGTCAATATTATGTCCTGAAAATTTCATTAAGAAAGTAGATCTAGAACCGAAGTTATTTAACAATGAATTTCTCATAATGCTGCATAGAATGCAGCCCAAGCGTAGCCGCTAAATCATCTACGCAGTAAGCGGCGCGCGTGCTTGTGTATGTATATGTGTGCGTGTGTGGGTGCACGCAGAGGGTAATATGTACCGGTAAAAGATATAAGCTAGATTGTTTAAAACACTGCCTCGGACTTGGTTCAGGGGATCTCGTAGTCGGGCAGACCCGACTAGAGCTTTCTTACTTGTTTTTCTTTTAGAAGAGGGGATCAACAGTAATCTAACTGCAAAAGTTGTTGTATATAGTTCTTACCGATATATATAGCTATATATACCATATCTTCTTATCTAGGAGTGGGATACAAAAGTGTATATATTCGTAGACGGCAATATTAGCAAAAATAATAGAGTTTACATTTGAAAAGTTTATAGTTTTTACCTAGTTGCCAAACTCCAAACTGGCGTAGATATATATGCCATATCTTTTTGTGTCGGGATGGTGTAAACGGAAATATATTCTAAATTCCAGTTCTTAGTTTGCAATATTGATGCAAATAAAAGCGTTTCTGTTTCAAAAGATATATAGTATATCCCGATTTGCCACGCCTTAGTGAGGGTATCCAAAAAAAAATCTGACGCGGGAATACACGGGTATATGTTCCAGTTTTCAAGTCTCTTGCTTCAAAGGTGCGCTTTCTTATAGATAGATGAAAGGACAGACGGACAGATGGACGCACGGCAATACGGACATTGCAGATTACCAATAAACTCTTTTCATTTTGTGAACGAGTAAAAGCATAGTTATATATATATACAATATATGGCCCTTTTACTTTGATTTTGACTGCTACTGCATAAATTTTCAGCTTAATCAGACTATTTAAGTTTAGTGCAAGTACCGAATATCCTATTCAAGTTCTTTACTTCCATTTTAGCTCTTTAAGAGTCCTACTCATGTGCTGTAAATTAGTGTACTTCCGCTTTATCCTTTGGCGTTGCGTAAGTTTACTGTTGACATTTAAGTGCAGTCAATTAGCATATTTTCAACGGCAGTGCATAGTTTGCTTCGTTGATAACTCACTTGCACTTCCTGCTGAGCTAGCAAGGAGTAAAACCCTATTAACCTTTTAAATTTCGAATGTTAACTAGAAACGGCAGGGGTTCAACTCGACTGCTGCTGGCTGTCTCCCTCTCTCTAACTCTCGCCGTCTCGCTCTCTCGCTCTCTCTCGCTTGGCACTTTGCGCAATTTACGTGCACATAAATTACCATTAATTAAATATTTCTGCGCTAATGCCGTCGACCAGCGGCCAGGGTAATCACAGCACCTTTTGGGCCAGCTACCCGGCTACCCAAGACAAGTGACACCAAGCAACAGCGACACCAACAACGACACCGACAACGACACCGACACCCATACAACTGAACACGTTCATTAGGCCTAATGTAGCCGAGCAAGTTGCAACAGCAGCAGCAGCCGTCGCAACTGCACCAGCTGAAAGCCAACGATGCGAACCGGGCCAAGACGTTTGCATATGACAAATGCAGCTTAAAAGCCGCGCTGCGCAGGCGCTCTCCAAGTCGCGTGGCCCGGACCCCGGCCCGGGCCTGGACTGCGTCTTAAATTTATGGAATTATGAATAATATTTTAAAGAGGGCCCCGAGGGCGGCCACCGGGCAACAGCTACTCCAAAGAAGGGCCCAGTTAGTTCTGCTGGCTGATTGGCTTGGACGGTGACGAATCGATTGATGTCTCGCTTTGAGTTATCACGTCGCTGCTCTTCAAAAATCTTTAACAAGCCAAAGAATAACTATATATATATATTATATACAGATATATATCTGTTCTGTATCTGCAGTTTGTCGTGCGCTGCATTTTTGATGAAAATCACTTATAATCCCATCAACATTCCCATGACTCGGTCTCTGCCTTCAAAACCCAATTGAAAGTTAATGCCTTCTATAGAGGCAACTCCTCTCACGGTTGTTGTTGTTGTTGTTGTTGTTTATTTGTTCTTGTTCGTTTGCTTTTTATTGATGATGTCTTTGTTTATGTGTGTTGTCGCATTGTTTGTTGTTGTCTTTGGACGCGCTCCAGCAATTTGTTGTTATATATATCAAAAAGCAAAACACATCAAACGCCAAACGAAGCCGGAGAAACAGCCAGCAGCGAGCACTAAATAATTACCAAACAACATCCGGTGCCCCGAGAGGACATAACGCGGCTGTCACTCCCCCCCTCCTCCACGTTGTTGCATGCGACTCCCCCCCCACACATACATATATGAGAGTCTGGAAGTCCCTCGCTTGGGTTGACAAAGTGTTTCACTTAATATCGCATGACGCCTCGTATGAGATGGCATTGAAGTTGAGCTACTCAATGGATTTTTATGTTGTATTCTGTTGGAATGTTGGAATTATATTTAGAGCTGGTAGGGGATGTGATTATTACCTTGAATGTCAACTTGAAAACATCAGATATAAGAAATGATTAAGTACCTTCAAATAAAGGATTGTAGAGGAAAAGACTCTCGGCATATTAGCTAACGAAATATCTTCATAAAGATTTCCCATTTGGTCAATTGATCATTTTCCCAGCCAAATATTGACATTTAGCCAAACGCAGCATAGAGCTGCTAATTGCCTTTATATCAGTGAGGTATTCGCGTTATATGGCATTTGCCACGCCCACTTTTCAGCCATATATGCACTCGACAACAAATTGTGGGCTGCATGCCACAAAAAAAATAATATTAGAGAATGAGTAAAAAAAAACCCGCTCATTCCAAATATGTTTAACTCTGTTTGTTGACATTTTGCCATATGATTTCCATAAGCTGCCACGGCTGCCACAGACAAGTAGCTGCCCCCAGCCCCTCTAGCAGACTCACACACACACACACACACACACGCGCACACACATGTTGCTTATTTTGGTTTATAAGACAGCATGCAAGAAATCCCCAACACCGCAACGCACTTAGCGGCGTCGCCGTCGACGTCTGCGTCAGCCGCCAGCTTGCAGTGACAATTGTCAATGAAGTTTCCGTAATAAATTTTCGTCTTTTGGTTGTCTGTCCCCAACCAAAGCGAGCGACTAACTTGACACGTTTGTAAATGCGTGTGTGTGTGTGTGTGCGAGTGTGTGTGTGTGTGTCTGGTTGCATGCAACACTGAGAGCCAACGGCTCGTTTGCCACGCCACACGGATTTGGTGTCGCGGCTTTTTATGAGGATCAGCTGCAGTTGTGGCCATATAAAATATACAAGAAATCCCAAAGTGATCTCCACGATTGTCGCTGCTAAAATACTCTTTATGCTGTAATTTCTTCAATAAATGAGAGCTTAACAAAATTATAAATAAAATATTATCATACAAATTTAGGTTTATTGTGGAAAAAGTTCTCAAAGTGAATGGATAATAACGCAAGAATTGTATAATATATAGTTTTTTAGAATATATGTTTCTTCTACGAAATTTATAATATTTTTATTATGCAGTGTTCTTTATCAAAAACCTATAAATCACTTATCTGATAACTGAGAATTTAGATGATCTGCTGATTGTAATAAATCAGGGCCTTCATCCAGACTTAATACGATCCGGTTTGAATATGGATATTTAATTTATATATCAATCTGAAACAGGCCTTAAATTAGTTGACTTAAAACAAATTGAAACCAGAATTTATTCATAGTTTTCTGCATATAAAAAAGATAAAAAAGTTTTTAAGGCAGATTATGCTACAAGTGAGATCTTCTGTTCCAACTACTACTCTTTTTATCTAACTAACTCTTAGTAAAACCAAATTGTGGTAAGGTCTAGTAGTGACTCCATGTCTTAAGATAAAAATTCGATTCAAAGATTAAGTTTAAGAATCTTCCTAAGATTCTAGTTCAATCCATGGATGCGGAATATCAGTTTCTGAAAGCTAGGTTCAGCTTCGATTCTGAAGCCGAACCACATATGAATGTAAATAGCACATTTTGTTGGACTTATCAAAATGAAATATAGTTTCACGCATCGAACAAGGAAACAGCAAGGTTCGCCAACTGTCTGGCTTGAACCTTAAACCAAACCATCTATATATATAATCATATACATTAGTTTATCAGACCTAATTACCTAGCTAAAGTACCCCATTGAAAATCCTCAAACACTTCGATGGCTTTTAATATGCAGAATTCACAGCATTAATTACACTTGCAGCGCGTCGCGCTGTTGTCTTTGAAGCGGGTAACAACGTGGCAGGGACCCAGAGAGACTCTGAGGCACATAGTCCGCAGTTGCCACGTTGCCACGTTGCTGCGTTGTGTGGCAGCTACCCGTTGCGTTTTACGTTGTGGATAACATTTCCCACTCAATTACCCTGACGCTGCGCCCGCCGCGGCATAAATCATTTACCATAAAAACGTCGCCTTGTCTACACTTTTCCTTTTCGTATGCCAAAAATATATAAGCGGAACGCTTACGAAACACTTGAAACATGAATCGCCAGCTATTGGGAATGCTTGTGCTGCAGAGGGGGTCAAGAGGGGGGCTGCCCCCACCATATCCATTCAATAATCGTCAACAGTTGCGAGATTTTCGAGTGCGCTGCCATGTTTCGATGTCTATTTTTGGGCGTCGCACGTTCGGCTCGACTCTTTTTTTGGATAAATGTCTGGCCCGGTCGAAGCATTCATAAATTCCCATGCGAGCTGCAAAGTTGCCGAATGTTTGTGCCACAAATTGTTGCCGACAATTTTGCAAGTCGCAATCGTAACTCAATCAATTAATAACATTATTTGATTGTCCTTTGTTTTGCCTTGGCTGCAATTAATTATAATAATTAGAATTTAATGAGCATTCAACGGCAACTTGTTGTTGTAGTTGCTGTTAAAGTTGTTCTACTTCAACATTTTCCGCTTGCTGTCAAATATTCCTGCCCAGCTGTTTGTCTTCCATTATGCCTTAGACATGGGCTATAGCAGAGTTTCATCGATTTTTATTTGGGGGAAGCTGCCTCAAATTGGCTTCGCTGCCAAAGGTCACCAATTTTTACCGTGAGGCATCCAATTTCCTACATACTGAGAGGGAGAGAGACAGAGAGGGCGCCTTTTGGGAATTTTCGTTTCGCAGTTGGTTTTCTGTTTGTTCTTATTGGCGTCAATTTATGGTGGGAAACAAGTAGCTCTTCAATGTTGTTTATAAATATATTATAAGTAAACAATCGAAATGGAGCAGCTCTCTGAGAAATGTGTTCTTAATAAAGATGCTAATAGCCTGCAGCTTCGTTGATGCGTCCCATAGATTTAAGTAAAGGGGTCGCCGCATATCAATTACAGCTAAACCCCAAGCGTATAAACTGAGTGTTTTTGTAGTCTCTAAAGTAAGATTAAACTTAATGTGTGACAGCAACTGGAGCAGCTTGATATAGTAACTCAAAATATAACTAAAGAGAATCAGAGAGACGGAGCGAAAGAGAGAGAGAAAGAGCGAGAGAGAGAGAGAATTCAATCTTAAATGGAATAACAAACTCTTTTCTAGAGTAATCTACTCTATACCTTTATCAGATATTTATCTATCAGTAAATTACAAAAAGGAGACTCCTGGAATTTGTACAGAATAATCCCATCTGAGATTAGATAAAAGCAGTTCCTTATACAATGACTACTTTCTAATGAGCTAAGCATTTAATTGATATCAATCAAGGATTGTGTTGATGGCTTTTCATTATGAGATTACAGCTGTCAATTAGATAAAGATCTGCCTATCAAGAGGCAGTTAAAAGCGAACCCAAAGCCAAGTGTTGTAACTCGTTAACAGTTTGATGTACATCTAATTGCAGTGTAGGCACACTTAATGACTAACCCAAAGAAACTCGCTCCTAACTCTACTTTGAAAAGGGATTCGAAAAGTCGAACAGCTGGCTTCTACTCTTGTTTTGTAGATCAGTCCCTAAATGAGTTAGGCCCCGCCCTTGCCTGATCAGTGAACATTTAGGAGTTTGCATGTGCTTCAGCTCGCACTGAAAGTAAGAGAAAACATAACTTATAAACTTAACTGCCATTAAAATGTCCCGTCAAGGGACGACTTCCGCACCAAAGGTGACAACTATGAGACAGGGAGGAGGAGGGGCAGCTGGAGTAGGGGAAATCAAGCCATATGTTCAGTGAAAACGACAAACACTAAAACTTAAAAACAGGCCGCGCTAAAAGCAAAATTCGATTCTTGCCATTTTCACTGACTAACAAACAACCGTTGCGAGCGGTTCCAGAACCAGGTCCGAATGCGAATGCGACTTGGAGTTGGACGTGGAGTTGGACTGTTGCTGTTGGACCCAGTGCCAAAGTCGTTGCATGTTTCTTACTTGATTTTCTGCTATAAATTAAAGGACTTTAATGACACTTTGGACGATGGCGGCAACGATCGCAGCGAATTCGAATTGTTTGCTAAAAGTACGCATAACAGAGCAGCAGCAGCAGGGGGATCTATAGCAGACCAAGGCCAGTAGGCAGCCATGGGTGCGAAAATGCCACGCAATGGACAACAGGCTACGAGCATTGTATGACCAATAGAATGTGGCTCCAACTCCAGCTCCAGCTCCGACTTCAACTGCTCTCCACCTCTCGGAGTCTCGCTTGGCGGCCTTCTGCCAGAGACTGCAGGAAATTCATTAAGTGTATTTATTGCTTCGATTAAGATGGACACTTCTCACCTGCAAGCGACACTGGACCTGGACTTTAACTCGAACTTGGGACTCGAGACTCGCGACTTGCGAGTCGCTGCTCTGGTCGAGTTGCCTTGCCTCGTTTCGCCTTTATTCGGTTTTGGTTTGGTTTGGTATTGTACATAAATTTTGGTCGCGCACAATGTTTACACAATGTCGTTCTCGTTCTCGTTGTTGTTGTTGCTGGTTTTTGTTTGTGGCATCGCAGAAATATGCAGATGAAATCACCAAAACATCATGCGTTGATAATTAAGGCGAAGAATTCAAACAGACGCTGTCGTCGTTTGGCTGAGCCCTCGTCGCGCCTGTCCCTGGTGACACAAAATCCAATCCAATCTTTTCACTTTAATGGACTTTGATGTTGTTCCCTGGAATAAGCACAGTACACAAACCCAATGGACTCAAGCACTTAGGATGTCCAGCTCAAGCATTTTAGCCAACAGAAGAGATATTCTCTCTCTCTCACTCTCTGTCTCTCTGTATATAAATATAAATTCATTCAATAAACGTTTATGTCAGGATCATTAACAGTGCCGTTACATTAAGCTGCATGCGCTTAATTAAATTAAATTAATTGGCATTCAGCTATATTTCGAATTCTTCTGAATGAATCAATATTGTTTATTTGATAAGCCAGGTCCATTGGGATTGAGATGTGTTGTGTCTTTGCTGACTAGCTTAATTTGAAGTCATTAGGGGTATTCCTCACTGTTTTTAGGTCAGTATATAAATCAAGCTGCATTCAAAAAGTATTTTTTAACAATATTTTAATAAGCAGCCTAAGGTCTCAACTCTTTTATACCAGGTGAAGCGAACCTTTGCTAATCCTTTGTGGAGATTGAAGCCTTGTTAAGTCATATAGCCATTTAAAATGTTTAATGCCCTTTTGGCTCGAAATGGCCGGCTATTTCTTTGCACCTCAGCACCCTTACCATTGGCAATTGTTTAATGTGCCTGTTGTTGGTTTTATGACTCAGCGGCTGATGCCGCAGTAAATTTTAACTTGCAATTGTTTTAATTGTCCGGGCCCGTCGTGCTCGCATATTTATGGCATAACGGAAATGAGTTAATAACAAAGTACAAGCCAGAGCCCAGAGAGCGTTCAAGTCAAGTCCCGTCCAGCCAGATTTAATACCTGACAGGGATAAACGTTTTGCTGGCCATGTTACCCTCTCACGTCTGTTCCCCAACTCCCCAACTGCCCCCTCCCTCCCCTGGCTTGTTAGCTGCTTGTGTGCTGGGGGTGGGCGTGTGGAGTTGTCATTTAAATGAAATTACTGTCAGATTTTACAGAAATAAAATCTCGAAATTGCGTCTGTTTTATGTACTACACTCCGTATATCCCCGTCTCCAAGCAATACTAACGGGTCTGTTCTAAAGATTGCGTACAACATAAAAATTTATGACCATGCATCGGACAGCATAATTTCGCATGGACTTTCAAATGTTTTGTTGTATTATTCTACTCTGTGGCCTGGCGTGCAGAAAGAGATAAGTCAGGTATTAAATGGACACGGATTTCAGCTTGAAAACTGTAAAATAATTCATTAAAAGTTGATTTAGTTAAGGTAATATGAAACTAACAAGTGTTTTAGAAACACATTTTAGATAACCAGAGTTGCGTATTATATTGCAAAATATTTGTGAAATACAATACATTCCATTCAATTCAAATGTCAGCTGTTCGTGTAGGTGTTTTTCAAAGGTTTTATCATTATCAACAGTTTATAGATTAAATAGCAGTAAATATTTTAATAAATATATATGTGATATCCTCATAGATTAAGAAAGTTAAAGAAGGGTTCTCATTTTCTCTTTGCAAGATCCTCTTCTTATTATAAGGAAGTAAGAATTCTTTATTCTCAAGTGAACGACTAGAAGATACACTGTGCAATTTAAAGGTGTGAGAGGTATTCAAAAATGGGAGTACTCTTTACATTTTTATACGTTTAGAGAACTTAGAATAAATAACTACATGGGGTCTCCTCCATCTATCTGTCTTTTACATACAGTTTTCAATGTGTTCAAGGTATCGTAAAGAACCTTTAATTACTCTAAACCTATTTTAGCTATACTTAGACTAACAATTTTGCAACTGTAGAGCAATATATCCAATCAGTGAAACCTTTGTGTGACCTCTTAAAGGCAAAAGCTGGCTCAGGTCGAGTTAAGCATTGTCTAGCTTTGTGGGAGCCGGGGCAAAGCTTCGAATTAACTGCTTACAAGCATTACACAATTGGACATAAGCCCACAATATCAGACCACGTTTCGTATTAAGTTGTTATTGTTGCTGCGGCTGCTGCTGTTGCTGCGAGAGGGCATTAAACAAATCCATTGGCGGGCAGCCACACGCAAATCTTGATTGAATCAACTTAATTTAGATCAGAACTCAGTGATTCGTGCGCTCGTAAAAAGCGCGACATATTGGGCCACGACTTATCACACGTGTGTGTTAGCTCCACCTCAACCCACCCACACACACACACACATACTGACCCAGCGACCTGTAACGGTAACAACTCGTGCCATGGCTCGCGCTCCATTCCAGTGTCTGTAAACTTTTATGACACGTGCACATGGCTGGACCCGGCGCTGTCCAGTTCCAGGTCCAGCAACAAATAACGCAACGAGCACCGAGAGTTGTTTAATAATAATAAAAACAAATGAAAGAGCACGTAGTTGAGCAACAATAGCGCCAAAAGGGGGCATTGGACAGTGGGGCAGCAGGGGCGCAGGAGCTGCCTTTTTTTTTCGATCTCCCATGTGCTCTGAATGCCATTTTGCATGTTGCTCCAGCTCCAGTTGCTGTTGCTGTTGCTGTTAGTGTTGGTGTTGGTGTTAGTGTGACAAAGCAGCAACCAATTACCAAATACGAAAAATGACAACTTGCAACAACACACAGAAAACACAGAACACAGACAACACACAACAAAACCAAACCAAACCAAATCAAACCAAACAAAACACAAAGCACTAAAAACCAACACAACAACAACAAGAACAAAAATTGAGAGAAAAATTGTTCGAACAACGGCCAACAAAATGCAAACAACAAGGGGAAAACTTCAACCGCAGCTCAAAACATTATCCTGTGCCACCAATTTGATTTGATAGTTGCACAGCCGACGTCCGAGGCAACACCACCGCCACCACCACCACCTAGTCCCTGCACCACTACCCTGCCCCACTCACTGCGGCAATTGACACGTTAGCTTGGAGCTTGGCAGCAGTTGGCACTACAACGAGCCAGAGACCAGACATTCAGCTGGCTTGTTTTACGAGCATGTTGCACCTACCCAACTATGCACAAACTGAACTACCTATACAATATATACATATATATATATATATATATATATGTACACATACATACATGTATGTATCTGTTGGTATGGGCACATAAGTTGTGTGTGTTGGTACGTGATTTCATCAAACGTAACAATACAACGACCTAAAGAATTTTCGTATTGAATGCAAAAATTGTGCAAACTCGTGAATACAAAATGTTTTCGACTTGCGTGGGCCCCACAGACCCCGAAAAACTGTCCAAGAACTAACTGTTTTTATTTGTTAGCTCAACCTCTGGCCCCGTCATTCGCCTCAGCTTTTTCGATCTGGCTGTACATCTAGAAACTTAAAATGAAATCAGAGCCAAACATGTCCAATTTTTTGGCCAGTTGCAAACAGCATAATTTATTTTATATTTTATATTTCCTGCGTTTCATTTAGATATAGAACATAAATATTTTTTTATTTGTACTATTATTATTAAAGGTAAAAAACATTATTTTATTTTCCGATTTTCATAATAATTAGCATAAGCATTAGTTTTAGCATTAGCTTCATCAGCTACATATATCATTGCCATTGTGATTGTCATTGTCATTGTCATTGTCATTGTCATTGTGATTGTGATTGTGATTGTGATTGTGATTGTCATTGTCATTGTCATTGTCATTGTCATTGTCATTGTCATTGTCATTGTCATTGCCATTGTCATTGTGATTGTGATTGTGATTGTCATTGTCATTGTCATTGTCATTGTCATTGCCATTGTCATTGTCATTGTCATTTTCATTGTCATTGTCATTGTCCTTGTCATTGTCATTATCATTGTCATTGTCATTGTCATTGTCATTGTCATTGTCATTGTCATTGTCATTGTCATTGTCATTGTCATTGTCATTGTCATTGTCATTGTCATTGTCATTGTCATTGTCATTGTCATTGTCATTGTCATTGTCATTGTCATTGTCATTGTCATTGTCATTGTCATTGTAATTTTTACCATGGTCATCATTATCATTATTATTAGCATTGCTATTGTCACTATCATTATCATAATCATTTTTTGCTTAATCCAGTTATCTGAATTCCTCACTGTGTTATCCCTATCGTATTGGCTATTGCAAGTCATGCATATGCTATTTCAAGGATGCATATCACGCATCCAGCTCTAATCTGCTCCTTGCATAGTCAACTAGGCAGAAACACAGGCAGGATATGTTTTTATTGTGTGTATTTTGATGCTGTCAAGCAATTAAAAAATTTTGTGCCAATGCCGTAATAGACATTTTACTAGTTTAACTGACATTTATCGTTCATTTAGTGCGTCCTCAATCTGTCCATAACTGCCTGAATTGCAATTTAATTTCATCTCTTGTGAGTATGTGTGTGGCATTTATGATGAATGCATTTCGCCTGGAAGCAACAGTTCACAATTGCTTTCATTTGGATAGTTTTTCACGAAAACAAAAACTTTTTAACCCAGTGCTTATGAAAGTTCTCTGCTTCCAGTTGAGTTTTTCTTTAGTTCACAAGTAATTGAGTTATCATAAGAAACAGAGATTCTTATTGTTGTTTCTGTTTTGGTTCCTTGTACGAATATACTATATAAAATTTAATATGTCACAAACTTTATTTGAAAACTCATTAAACGATTATCTTTTTATGAGATAGGTCATAAACGCTTGCCCTTTTGGTATGCGTGGTATGTGACTATCCGAATTTAGTGTCTATTCAAGACCAATCCATACAAACAGCACTCAAATCGAGTTTAAATTTGAGTCAGCGAAATCATTGCCATCGAATCGGCCATTATTCCTGGCAATATCAACGATCAACTGTTCGGCTACCTGTAAACACATTTATGCCTATGCCCCCCATGGCCATGGTCTTAAAGCTGTTTGGGAGTACAAGAAATCTAGAATTAAGTTAAATCTGCGGCACGTCGCATATTAAATACCCTTGTGACTGATTCTATATATAGGAGCTATATAGTAGAGTAGAATGATATATAGTAGTTTATAGCAGATGGAGATATCATACAAATGGCATAATAGTATATAGAGGAAGGAGATATCATAGAGTATTATATAGTATTATATAGGAGTATGGGATATCATAGAGTAGTTTAGTATATAGTAGTATTTAGGAGTAGGAGATACCATAGTGTAGAATGGTATATAGTAGTATATAGGAGAAGGAGAAATCTTAGAGTAGTATAGTATGTAGTATTATATATATACTAGGGGAACTTAAAAGGTTTTTTTATTGCTGATTGATATTTTGAAGTACAAAAAACTTACAAAGCACCAAACTTCTCTTCTGACTCTATTAATAGAGTTATAGATATATTTAGTAGATAGAAGTTTAATTATGCGCATTGTAAAACTTGTATGTGAGAAGTTTGATGAAGATATCTTGAACAATCGTTTTCGACTAAACTTTCCTATGAGATCTATTGTTGTATGATATGGTATTATTGCCTGAAACACATAGATAAACCTAAATATATACTACTTTGTAAAGAAACAAAAATACATGATTACATTGATTCAACTAATACTGATATAGATCATATTAACTTGAGGGTCCATATACGTCGCATATTTCGCTACAAAATCATAATACCCTTTACACGTGCTTAATGACTAACACAAGCTTAATTTGCAATACGAAGGTTTGCTCTGTAGAGTCTCTGGAGTCGTTACACTTTTTATGAGCACCGCAAATCGCATTAGTTAATCCGACAGATACACATGAGAGTCGAGAGTCAAGCGCTAAAAGCTGAGAATGTGCAATGTGAATGACTATGGCGACTATAGCTGCCATGTGTATGATAATTTCATTGAATTCGTTTTAATACCCTGTAGTTGCAGCTGTTAGGAGAGTTTAAGATATGTGAGCAAAGACTCAAATAAATAAGTTAAGCCACAAAGAAAATTTAAAAAGAGTAATTAGATATGATTTTTAATGGAAGATACTAGTATATAAGGTTCAAGTTTCTTTAAGCAAATATATAAATATATCATTCTAAGCAACTGTTTGATCTTCCGAAACTTCGCACAGGGTATGCGCTAGCTGCGTATTGATGTTGTTGTTGTTGGTTCGGCTTATTTAACTATTTACCACTTCCTTCACACATGGTAGCAGCTGGAGCTGGAGCTGCAGTTGGAGCTACCACTGGATATAGCCGATGGTTTTAGCTGATTTATTGTTTGTCATACGGCCTGAAATTGGGCTTTAAATTTTGCGCCGTGCTTCAAGCTGCAACAATTACATGTCCATGGCCGACCAGGCACTTGGCATTGTTATCTTTTGCATGGCTAAGAGAGTGCCTCCCCACTCTCCCGCTCACCTGTCCCCCCGCTCCCAACCAGCTATTGACTATTTTTTTTTTCTTCGCGCTTAAGTTGTCGTCGTCGTTATATTCCTTCCTGTCTGTTGCCGCAGTCGTCAGCGTTGAATTCCAGAGCCGGTCGTCGTTCCTGTGATTTATAAAAGCACAGAAGGTAGAATGATTCTTCGACGTACGTTCGGTGGGCCCAAAAGAATTTGCAGCTACACACACACATACACCACACACACATGCACCACACACACATAAACACATACAGTCGCAGCTTGAAGAAACATGAAGAAGCTTTTAACGAACTCTTTTCATTTGTACTCGTACTCGAACTCGGGTATGATGACAAGGTTGGTTTTTATTTTTCCATCTTTTTTTTTTGTCTGCTTCTTCTTTTCATTTTTCCAGCTCTGTTTTTTCTGCTTTATGCATATGTATCGTCTGGGATCGCTTCAAGCAGCGGCTTCGATTTGGTTTTTGTTTTAAAATTTTGCTAAACTATAAAATGTGTGTGTGTTGGTTGGAGGAGAGGCAGGCAAGGAACCTGGACCCCAGCTTCGGTGGCGGGTTTTCAGGCTGTCGCACACACACTCACACGCACACATATAAGCACATTGGCAGGAAGGCCCCCGGTTGAAGAAGTGATGACAACAACGACGTATGAGCACCCGAGTTTGTGCCGCATTTAAATTTCAAATTGGTTCGTTAACATGAAGTTAACATATCTGCTAATTGCTGATTGCCAAAGTCGCTCGCAGTACAGAACAGAGAACAGAGCCCGAACCCGACTCCGACTGCTCTCGAGCCCGAGAGCTCGAACCCGATGCCGATGCTGCAGCCTAAGCCACACAAAACCCGGCAGCTACTTGCTACCAATGTTGTTTCGGCCTGTATCTTGATGGCTCTGTGCAGGCAGCATCCACAACAACAACAACAACAGCAACAGCAACAACAACAACTGCAACAACAAGTGTGTGGGGCAGGTAGACACTAAATCGTACGAGCCTTGCATATTGCAGTTTGTTGCAACGCTGCGTATCTAATAGATACTCGTACTTACAACACGCAGCACCAACAACAACAACAACAACAACAGCAGCTGGCTTTTCCTTTTGCCTTTCTTATGGAAATTTGATGTTGTTGCCAAGTTAAGTTCATTAAGTGTTAGTATTTGAACCTCTGGCTGACAGTCGTTTGCCTTGCCATCGATACAATCTCTGTTGCTGCTGCTGCTGCTCCTGATGCTGCTGTTGCTGTTGTTGTTGCTGGAACAAATTCCAAGTGGTTTTGGCAAATGGCTGTGTCTGAGGTGGGTCTCGGCCAGACGAGCACACAACACTCGCACACACACGTGTACACAACACCTTTGATAAGCTGGCAGCGCCTCCGACTTAACCAATTTGGAGCAAACGCCCCTTTCGTTAGGCACATCAAAATACAAAAAAAAGATGAGCTGACAGCAGAAGGGCCCCCTTAGGTAAATATTTGGATCAACAGCAGTTGAGGCATGGCCAGAGCAGTTGCTCTACGACAGCTGATGAATGCCATTGAACTAATTGCATTAAAGCTGCAGCTCGCAAAATCTGATCAAAAGTGCCTTGCTCTACTGCTAGATTATTTTGGGGTAAGAGTCAAGTCAAGATCGCGAATAGGAACAAGAATAACAGATAATCAATTTATGGATTAGGTCTCTATCAATTCCTCTAACTGCATCTCATTCTGTCTTTTAGTGTCTCTCTCGCATCTATCTCTCTCTGTTTGTATCTGCATCTGTCTTTCTCTCACTCCGTCTCTGTCTTTCAGTATCTCTCTGTCGATCTCTCTCTGCATCTATCCCTATATGTCTCTCTCTTTCCCGGTCCGTCTGTATCTGTATCACTCTGTCCCGCTTTGTGTCTTTCTCTCTATCTCTCTTTCTTTATTTGCATCTCAGTCTACGTGTGTCTATCTCTGTCTGCATTTGTTTCATTCCGTCTCAGTCTCTATTCTCTCTCTTTCTCTTTCTCTCCTCTCTCTCTCTCTCTCTTTCTCTCCTCTCTCTCTCTCCTCTCTCTCTCTCTCTCTTTCGCAGTCCATCTGATTCTGTCTCTTTGGTGTCTTTCTATCTCTTTCTCTATCTGCATCTCAGTCTACCTCTGTGTTTCTCTGAATGCATTTGTCTCAGTTCGTCTCTGTCTTTCAGTATCTCTCTCTATCTCTTTCTCTATGTATATCTCTATATATGTCCCTCTCTCCGCCTCTCTCTCTCTCTCGTATCCTCTTTCTCTCTTTCGTTGTCTCTACACATTGATCTCCATATTTAAAAATTGGCACGTGCCATTCTCTGCGCTTCTCATATCTTAACATATCGATATGATTCACTTGTTAAGATGTGTGTCACATAACCTCGATATTTATTTATCTTTAAAGCAGCCCGATTTAATTGCTCTTTTATTATGCCTGTATATAGTATATAATTATTTAGCAACATCTGCTGTAACTCCGATTGCATTAAGTACTTAAGCTTGAGTTTTATGAGGGGATCGCAACGCAATTCCCACCATGCTCGACACCCAATGTAAATCCTCTTTAACTATTTGAATAGTTATTCATTTTCATTTGATTGCCAGTACGTAACGTTGCTCAATTTTAATTAGAATTGCAGTCATGTGACCGCATTTTCCACTTTCCCAACTACGCGAAGGCCATAAAACAAAAATAAAAATAAAAATAAAAAAAAGACGCGATGCAATTGCATACATAAAGAATTCCCCCACAACTCGTTAGGCTCAGCTGTCAGTCAGTGTCAGTGGCAGTTAGTCAGTATAAGATTCCGCCCCGTTCCCATTCCCGTTCCCGTTCATCCATTATCATTATTGGTTAATCATCGCTGACTGTGCCATAACATTAAAAGTAAACAGCGCATTTCAAACGGGTTTTATCATCGTGTGCCTTAATCAGCTGCAGACATACTCATTGCTATATGCCACTGCAACTGCCCCAATCTCTGTGGCTGCCTCTGCGTCTGCCCCTGCCACCAGCACCTGTACCTGTGTCTGTACCTGTACCTGGCTGCCATATCGTCGTTATCTGCAGTCCAGTTAGAGTCACACGGATTAGCGAACGGCCTATTTTGAAATTAATTACTAAATCGTAATTTGAATAAAACTTTGTTGGTGGCAATATCCATCCCAGTGCCGATTTCAGCTCTACGACTACGTAATTTGATTTTCTCTAGAATCGTAAATTAATTTTTTTCCGTAAATCTTCACAGACTCTGACGCTGCTGTCTCCTCCATACAAAGTAGTTTGCTATGGCTCTTCTTCTTCTGTTTTTTTTTTGGCCGCGGTGGCGTATAAACCATCAGATTTCGATATAATCGTAAATTTTCGCCAGGCGCAGCGCACCACACACCGAACCAAAGTAAAGTCAAGTATAAGGAGAAAAAAAAGTCACAAAGAGTCGACGGCAATAAAATAGCTGAGCGGAGAGCTGGCGGAGCGTCGCAAGAGTCAAGCCAACTCGAGTGGAGTCGAGTCGACTCTCGAGTCGCCAGTTGAAGGCGAAAATGTGATTAAGTTGCGCGCAAAATCCAATTTTTATAACTGCAGAATCACTTGGCTCTCCCTCCCCCACTCGCTCAACGGCAACAGCAGCAGCAGCGGCAGCGCCATTTCGGCTAAGGCGAATTGAGTCCGCTGCTCGTAAGATGCTTGGCAGGGCAATAATCATAAATTTAGACAACAACTGCAGCAACAACAACGGCGAGTCGCCGGCAACCGGCAGCCGCAACATTTTTGTACGCCAACAGTAGGCAGACAGCCTGCCGAGCAAACGGATACCCAGCTCCAAGCTCCAAGCTCCCAGCTTCAGTGCCCGTGTCCATGTGCTCGGCTGCCTTCTGCCTCGATCCGTCTGCTTGTTTTGGGGGTCGCTCTAAGCAAATAAATGCTTAAAGCATAAAATATTGGTACATATACATACAAACATATATATATTGTTTTTTTTGGAGCAAGCATCGATGCCCAATATGAAGTTGTCTTTTTATTTGATTTTAAATTGTTTATTGCTTTGCATATTTCATAATTCATGTGTTCGCGTTTTTGCCAATTCTCATATTTGTTTGGCCTTGCAGTCGAGCTAAAGAGGATGTGTGGCACATGGGTCAACGGTGTGTGTGTGTGTGTGAATGTGTGTGATCCAAATGGAAACAGATTGTTGAAAACAAGCGATCTCCAAAGTTAGTTTCCCAGCAAAACTGTTGATTTTTGTAGATATACAAGATCAGGCATGAAGTGTGAAGGCCTTGAAGCAGAACTGAAATATTTCTCTGTTTGTGAAACTAAGAAAAACTGCTTTCGAATCAGTCGGACCTATAACAAATGCGAATTGATCAATTCTATAAAGAATCGCATCATTCAGACACTGCAATTCACATTTTTTATAGCATCGTAAAAGTAGTTGAATTATCTTAAGCATATTAAAAGCTCACAAAATAAATGACAAATAAAAAATATATTTCTGTATAACTTAATGTTAGATGATATAAAATTAATTGGCTTATTAAAAGTTTAATTTCCATGCAGAAAAATTAAAAAAAAAAAACAAATAGTAAGGATAAAATTCAAACGTAACTCCCTACTCACTGTCTGACAGAAAAGCTAAAAAGCTCCTTTCTATGTGCTTTTCATAAATGCAAAAAGTGGTTTGTGAGTGGGAGAGATAATGACAGTAGTTGCAATGGGGAAAGAAAACAAAGCAGAATAAAAGAAGATAAGAAAGAAAGTAAGAATGTAAAAGTAATGAAAGGAATATTACAACGTACCAAAATATTAGCCTTTCCTGAACTTAAGAATTAAATTCAACTTATTTATTCACATTATTTCAATAAATTCTTCTTTTTTCTCTATGAGTTATAATATAATATAAGTAAAAAGTATATACTATACAATAATTTTCAGCTTAGAAAGTATAATAAAAATACAGTAAAGTTACAAGATAATAGTTGTATACATGAAGAAAATTTGAATTTCCCTTTAAATTTCTTTTAAATATGATCAAATACTACGAATGAGTGCTATCATTTATAGTATATAAATACAGAGCCAACTCCTTAACGCAACTGCTTCAAATTTTAATACTCTTTCTATTTGCCGTTTTTAATGGTCTTTGAGCATAATGAAAAGTCTTCGAGTTTATATTAAATATATATAAAAAATAATCCAATGAGGAAGTTTTTAGTATTCGCAATGGGTGCGACCAGAATGAGCTCTAACATAAGTAATTACGAGTGTTGGCAACATTTTCAGATGCGTTTTGCGCAGTCGATAAAACGTTCGTGTTTTAGAGGCTTTACGATTAGTTATGTGATAGTTATAGCTGCCATATATTAAATCGCCAGCCAGTATCGTGAGTATTGTTAGACAAGGTAACGGTTTATGCAACACTCGGCCCTAACTATGCAGCTGTCTGTCTGTCTGTCTGTCTGTAATTTTCCTCTGCCAATTAGCATGCACAAAAAGTGCAAGACATTTGCAAGAAGCTATTGCGGGGTATTACGTTGAGGACTGGTCATGCATTGCTAAGCGGAGACTCACTCGGACTCCACAGTTTAAATGAAGTTACGTCTATTCGAAAACACTTTTCGGGCCCTGTAATTGAATTGTGTGTGTATCAGTGTGCGTGTGTGTGTGAGTGTAAACATAAAATTAGTTTTCATGGCGTTAAAAAACGCGTTGGCCAGTCAACAATTTCCAACGAAAAGAATTCAATTTAATGCATTTCAAGTCTTAAGTCTGAGACTCTTTTTTTTGTTGTTTTTATAGACGTTCGGCGGGCGCATAAAAGGTTATCGGCATTTAAAAGGGCAACTACGACTATAAAAATAATAAAAAAAGAGAAGAGTGGAGTGGAGAGGCAGTCCAGCCATTATATGGCATTATATTGATGGAGCCAAAGTGCGTGCAGAGGCGCATAATTGGAACAATGCCTGCACAATGATAATACTTACGAGCGGGACAAGTGCAGTCCCGAACTAGGGAACATTTTTTTCGACTACTTTATTTACATTTTCTTAAATATTGTTTTATTCTTTTGTGGGCGTTTGTGATTAGAGATTGCGTGACAGGGCCAAGGGCATGGCTAGAAAGGCTCATAAATATATTTCATAATTGGCCAAAAATGCCTCGCTGACCAATTATGATAATTGCATAATTTTCGTTCTAAACAAGCTAAAATACAAGCTCATATGACAGCGCCATAAAGATATGGCTACACTGAGCGAAAAATTGTAGTATATAATTGGGAAAATTAGATAAAACGAATTAAAAAGCTTTTTAGCTTAAGATAATGTATATAATATAAAATAATATTGATTGTTGTATGTCCTATATATATCTAGAATTTTAGGTTCCTAGATGGTTCGATTAAGAAATGTGATCTATATTGTTTAATATTTTAAGTTTCACATCTTTTTGTATCTTCCATATATTTCTAGGTTTCTATACTAAGAAACGTTTGAAATCCTATCTATCAATTATACTTTAACAGTTCTTCCTATTAAAATTTGTCAATTCTATCATCATTATGTATAAATTTCCAAGTTTCTAGCTCTATACCTATTTGGACTCAGTTCTATGTGAGCTACTTAAGCATATTTTTATTACCAAATGTTTTTTTTTAAGTTCCACAGATTGTAAATGATTTATTGTAAATATATAATTGAATAATCAAATGTCCAACGCCATCATCAATTTTTCTCTCTGCACTTAAGCATAGCTAAATTTATATGTTTACTGTTGGATTTATGTCTGGAGACGCCGGCGCAGACGCAGCAGCAGCAGCAGCCAGAGCCGCTGCGCGAGAGCCGCCAGCTCAGGTTCAGGTTTTTGGGTTCGGGTCGGGTTACCGCGTCCAGGAAACAATTATCAGCATGCTTGTTTTTGGGGCGCTCGGGCCACGGAAGCGCTGGCCACCAGGTTTTCCATATATATTATTGTGGGGAGACCGAATGCGTCGTGGCCTGCGGGCGCTGCGCATGCGTTTAATTTGCTGAAGCTGGGGCTGAGTTTCAGTTTCGTTTTTGGGAGCAGCGCAAATGAGCGAGAGGCGGTTGATTCAAATTAGCCACGTCTTCAAAAAAATATCAAGCAGCAAACAATGGAATGAGCAGGCGTTGCCCCAGAGGCGTTTACCAGGCTAACTCAGCCAGTCAGCCAAGCAGCCAGCCACAGAGCCAGTCAGCCAGTCAGCCAACCAGACCCGCTTGCCAGTTAGCCATCTACCAACCAAACGAGCCACGACTGCGCCAGTTGACCGATCTGTCCGTCCGTCCGTCTATATGTGCATATGCGTTTCTCTCGTTGATTATAGGGTCGAAATTGCCGGGTTCAACAAGATTATTAATGTGCGCCTTGTTATTGTTGTTGTTTTAATTTTTTTTTTCTTTATGCTATAGGAACTGCAACCCCGTAAACCGAAAACTGAAACCCCAAAAAATTGTTCGAGAGACATGTTGCTCGGTTTAAATGTTGTTTGTTTAACGTGCTGCAAATTAAATACAACAGCAACAGCAACAGAATTGACAACACAGAAATTAAATGGAAATGGCATCGGATCGAATGGGATATAGGCTCTCTATAGGTGTGCGTGTATGTATGTGTGTATGGGTAGTTGTAGACACCCACACGCACAAGCACACGCACAAGCACACGCACATCACAAATCGAGCCGAGTGCGAAAATAATATTATAAATATGTTGTTGTCCAGATTGGGGTCTGCGTAGGCCGGGCTCGAGCTGTCCCGGTTAGGGCTTAAACAAAAACCAAAAAACAACAACAGACAACAAAAACAAATGAAAAAAAAAATGTTGTCGGTTCTCGGTTTTTGAGATACATATGTTCAGTGCTGACATATCCGCAATGTGGCAGCAGCATAATATAAATTGACATTGACAGTTGACATTTGTGGTACATAAATATTAGCCAGGGCTCTCCGACTGTAGCTCTGGCTGTGGCATGCATCAACAGTCTTAGCCGCAACATCAGCAGCAGCAGCAGCAGCAGCAGCAATCAGCAGGCGGCAACTTACTTATAGACTGGACAACCTCTCTCAACCCGCTCGCTTTCTTCTTTTGTTTTTGGTTTCTGAGTTAATTTGTTGTTGATAGCTTGACATTTACAATTGGGGCATGCGGCGCTGCATGAGCTGGTCAATTCAACAATTCCATTGTGGCTTACACGAAAAGTTTCTACTCAAAATGAAATGGGATTTAATTAAATGTATAAAAACATTTGCTAATTAAAATGCATCTGCAATACTTAATTTTTGTTTTCTTGTTTGTGCTTAAGAGTTGGCTGACAGTTTATATAACGGCAGGTTTCTGACTAGATATTGAAATATAAATATATATAAATATTCTTAAAGTGAATACAACAAAATGCAAGTAAGTTTTGTCTAATAGGGTGTAGCCAATTAGAACATATCCAGAAGCTATTTTTTTCGTTTTTCAAGGATGGTATGAAAAAAGTGACTGTCCTCTTTATACTTTAGAATACAGATTCTAATTGATTCAGAGTTGTGAAGGGTAGACTGTTGTATTCTCTTTTATTTTGTCTTCTCTGCCGACATTTTGCATCTAACCGTACTATTTCATAAACACTCATCTACAACATTATTGTCTCTCTCACTCGACTTCACACTGAGCCGCACTTGACGATAGCACATACTATACACTTTTTAGTGTTGAACAACTCCACTCAGATTATGCATTACACAACACTGCTCAATTCGAATGAAAAGCTGGGGGCATACTTCAAAATATAAGAAGTATCAAGTTCTATCTCCGACACATGTATATATCTATAGAAATGCCTAAAAACCCGGAGTTTTTTATAATAAATTTTAAATGCAAATGGAAAAAGTTATTAATTTCAAAATCATACTTAATCGACGGTCGCTATAGGTCGACCTATGATTGAAGAGTTATAAAGCATATATCTTTAAGTAACTCTTATACTTTCCAAGATCGATGCTTATATGTATACAGACTGGCTATTAATCCTGATCAAAAATATATATGTTTCATGTGCTTCGCGACGTCTCTAACTGCCTGTACCATATATTTTAATAAATACATTATACACTGAACTCTTTTAAAAAGAGAATAGCCTATTGCCTACTTATGAAAAAGAGAGCTTTTTCAATAATTCCAAGTTACTATTTTAGATATGAAAATTACTTTATTATTTGAATACCCACATCTTTTTACGAATCTACATAAGCTATATAGAACGACTCCCCTTGTGGTCTATCTATTTCAAATGAGAAATAAGCTGTTATTAAGATTTTAAGCAATCTATTCTCATTTAAGATATAAGCACAGCTTCATTATTTTAATAAATACTTTTTAGATAGTTTCCATTTCACAATCTTCAATATGTTTCTCTCTGCTTTTATTTTCTCACCTTATCGAATGTTCACATTATATTAATACCATCTGTTGTGCCTTTCCAGCTACGCATCAGGGAGCTGCCCTTGCACTCAAATTTCAAGTTTGGAGCTGAAAACATTCCCATGGAGCAGATGCTACACCTTACCTACGAAAACTCACGTCAGTTGACTTGCTTGGCCATAATAAACAATGTGAGTTTAATGCTTCCTTGCTGGAGAGTGAAGAAGAACCAAAACTCGAACCCGAACCCGAACAACACTTTTATTGATTCGGTAAGTAAATCAAAGCATTGCAACACATACTTCGAGAGACCCTCAAGGCTAATTAGTATGCCCGCTCATGCCTGCATATAAAGCAGCTAGCGATGATGAGGCGACCTGCATGCCAAAAGGATCCCGACGATGATGATGATGGTGCTCCCAAATGTGAAATCAAAATCAAGGCACAGCGAGTCAAGCTGTCTGGCTCACACTCTCAAGCCTCTCTCAGCTCCTTGGCAGACACGGTGTCTATGGCATAAATATGTTAATTGCCACGGGTACCGGGCGGCCTTATCGATGTGGCGACGCATGTAGTCCATTACTCAAACACTTTTTTGATCCTTAACCCCACCATGATAAAAAGACGAGCCCGCAGCAGACGCTCTGGAACCATTCCATGCCCCGAAATTCATCTTTCATGTGGCCCGCGCTGCAGGAAGAAGAGGGGGGCCGAAGGGTTCGGCGTTTTTTTTGTCAACGGGTCAGCAATGGAAACTCAATTTGATTTCACTTTAGATAACAATCAATCGGTTCGGTGCTCTCTGCACAAAGATGCACGCATGTTTAGCCCGAAAATAAAAAATGAAAATAAATATAAATATATACATATATATGTATGTTTGTGTATATAATAAAATAACAACAAAAACAATACTAAGCTAAAATTTATTTAAATGAGCAAAGGTTATGGTAGAGTAGTTCGCAGTGCGACACCTTGCCCCAAAGCACGCACGTTGCATGCAACGCAACAGCGCACAACGCCAACAAGGAACAATAACAACAGAAATAACAATGGAACATAATGTTATAACCCATCCAGGCGGTGAAAGAGTTGAAGAGTCTGCTTCTTGCTGCTAGCTGCTAGCTGCAGAGGTGTTCCCGAAATTGTCTCCGACCCTACTCGCATTTTTATTCACATTGTTGTTGTCTCTGTTCGGTTCTGTTCTGTTTAAGTTCTGTTCAGTTGTTATTGTTATTTTGAACTTGTTTCGTATCGTAAATTCAATAATTTTGACATTTTATTGCATTTTTATTGCGTTTGTGACATCATTAAACGTTTTTATGGCTCTGCTTTGACGCTATTTTGTGCCTGAACTTTGGCTGCGTTCTTTATAAAAAGATGTGCGGATGCTTTAGAGTATAATGAGTACTAACGAATTTAGATAAGCTATGTTGCAATTTTAACAGCTTTATGAGAGAGAAAAGAGAGAGATACAGACTGAGATAGAGGAGAGACAGCGCGTGAACGGCCGGAAAAGAGACAAATAGAGAGAGAGAGAAAGAGACAGGAAGTGAGATAAAAAGACAGATTGCGAGAGAGAGAGAGACAGAGAGCAAGAGAAAGACAGAGACAGAGACAGAGAGAGACAGATAGAAAGAGCGAACTAGAGGGAGAGGCAGGATGACAGACAGATAGAGGGGAGTGAGAGAGTAAGACAGGAAGATAGACAGAGAGAGAGAGATCGCGAGAAAGAGAGAGATAGCTTGTGAGAGGCAGAAAAAGAGAGACAGAGAGAGAGAGACAGAGAGATTCTAAGCAATATTAAATTGATATAAGCAAAGGAATATGTTAATTTTGACTATTAATATTAATATACGGTAAAAATCAGCATTGATGAGAATCGCATAGTAAGGCGATGTTTACAAATACATTTTTACAATTTGCCTTACAGACAGTATATACAACATATAAACAATCAAAACAGGAAAAGGTTTTGAGAATTGCCTAGAGGATTGTGGTTGAAAACTCAGTTTTCTATTATAAGATTGCATTTGCAGGTGCTATTAGAGCTTAAAGCAGCCATTGTTACCTCTCCTTACTTCAATTCCCTCTCCAGTTGCTTCCCTCAATAGAGTATTCAACTTTTGCTGTACATCTAGTGCTCGTCTAACATTTTCTACTTGCTGAGACTATTCTGATAATTCAACTTGTTGTTTGCGTTGTCAATAAAAAAAAAAGAAAAACTGTCCATCCTCTTCCATGCTAGCAGCTAACGTGCATATTGAATGCGTGGTGTGTGCATCTTGCGCGACCTTTTGGCCGTGGCCCTTTCGCTAACAGCCATGAAATTAGATGCGACTCTTGCAACTTGTCTGGGAGTCGGACTGTTCGGCTTCTAGTGCCGCACATGTGACCCCGAAAAGGGTTCTCCCGAGCTGCAGGTCAACATTATGGCCCATTCGAAAGTAAAAATTCGAAACTTAATTAACTGGCACCGGAAAGTTTCTGGCAACAAAAGCAGCTGACAGTTGGGCTACACCCGCGCAGTTACGAGCCCGGTTAGCCTCCGGGGTCTAATGGCGAATGGCTAATGGCTAACGGCTGATGGCTGATGGGTGATGGCTTTCAATGCTCTTCGATTTTCTCATGTGTAAAATTGCTGTGAGCCAGCCCCAGTACTGACTGCATTCAAACATTTTCTGTGTTTTGTTAATTTGTTTAATTGTCTTGCATTTTTGGTGTGTTTGACTGCTCCTCTCATCTGCCGAGTCATGTGAATGTGAACAACTTGTGCGGTGTGCTGAACGCAATGAACCCTAAAATGCACGCACATCCGTCTTACAATTCGAGCCAGCAACATTTTTCACTTGACCCTGGCCCATTGTTGGGCTGCATTTGCTGCTGACTGTGACTCGTCTTTGGCTCGGGGTGTTATTCAAAATAGTTGCGCGCACCTCCAGTGGGTTCCATTGTGCACATGTAATGGGTTATTCCAAAAAAATCAGGTGTACACATTCAAAACGCTAATGAAACTTTTTTACAAAAGAAAAGTTTTTTGGGCAACATATTACGAGTGGAGTCGAGTCGATCGTGTCCTCACGGCTGGAGATATTGCATCGACTTGTGCTCTTTTGTGTTGAGCTGTGAAAAGAGCAACAACAACAGCGATTCGAACTACAACAAGCGGCTTAAATGGCGCTCTTTTTTTCTATTTTTTGGTGGGGGCCTTGAACAATGGCCAAAAGGTCTTAACATGCTGTACAAAGCGATCTATGAGAAACAATGCCACAAAAGCAATGAATGACTATGGCGTACACATGTATAAACTTCATTTGATATGGTAATTTATAGTGTTGGAAAACGTGCCTACGAATCGAATGTGTGTTTTGGATCTATGAACACTAATGAAACGTGTGTTAAAAAGGCTGAAGATGCTTTGTTAGCTATGTATTAGATATATACAGAAACTGCCTGGGAATTACAAAAGGAGGAGAGCGAGAGAAAGATTGGAAATGATGGAGACTGAGTGAGAGAGAGAGAGAGACACAGACAGACAGAGAGAAAGATTGAGGGAGAGCTGGAGAAAAATAAGAGAGAGTAATAGAGAGACAGAGTAAAAGAGTAAGAGGAAGAGAGAGAGAGAGTAAGAGAGAGAGAGAGATAGAGAGTAAGAGAGATTTAGAATAAGAGGGAAAAAGAGAACGAGAAAGAGAGAGTACGAGAGAGAAAGAGAGAGTGAGAGTGAGAGAGTAAGAGAATAAGACAGTAAGATAGAGGGAAAGAGAGAGAGAGAGATAGAGACAGGCAAAGACTGAGGGTGATAGAAAGACTGAGAAAGATAGCATGAGAGAGGACGAGAAGGAGTAAGATTTTAAGAGGAGAGAAAGCTTATTAAACAAACTTATAATCCCAAGAATTCAAAGAAACCAAGAATTTCTGCACATCATATTTCAATTTATGAAATATATAATTTCAACATATAATTGGGAAAGCAAACTTGTAATTTACAGAAGCCAATTAATTTACATAATATTATGGCTAAGTAACACCGGGAGCTGAAAGGCCATAGTGCACCTGCCATTCGCTTTAGCGCAGCAGTTAATCAAATTCTCTAAAAATAGCTCTGTTAATATAAGCTACTATCAGCAAAACCTCTATAATTTTGCATGTTTATCTGTGAACAATTCTACTTAATATTAATGTGGCATATATCACCCGAAATGTTAACCAAACTTTAATGCTTTTAATGCTAATTTATGTATAGCTGTTGATTTGCTAACCTTTCCCCCCGCCAGCTCAAAGTGAGGGTCGAGCACCCCGCGTTGTTCTAATTAAAATGACACCTTTGGCAGATAGATTCATTAATTTTCGAGCTTTTTATCATTTGTCAGTGGAATTGAACAAATTAATAAATTTTCTCATGTGCATGATATGCGCTAATGTGGACAGTTGAGTGAAAAATTAGACAGTTGCTACCCCGATACCCTGCGCAACCCCTAGGTACCCCTATAAATATGCTAATTATGTGAGATATAGAACTAGGCTTTAATAAAAACGTTATAATAATTCACTTTGAGGAATTTATTGACCTGCTGGTCCGACTGTCCAACTGTCTGAGTTGTAACCTCAAAGGCTGCACATGCTCATGTGACGGCTGATGATGATGATGATGATGACGATGATGATGATGACGGGGGTTAGTTTTTGTGGACCAAGACACGCAACCAGATGGAACCGAAAGAACACGGGACAGGCTGTGTGTATAAATTTAATTTAGTCGGTCGGCTGTTTGCGCCTAACAATTAAAAGGCAAACTTCAACTAGAAACAATTTTCAAGATGAATACCAGAAGATAAGAGGCGGGCCAACAGTCGAGGGTCGCTTGGCATTTACGCATGGCATGCAGTTGACGCCCGGTTCAGTGAGGTTTTTTCTTTAACTTGGGTTCGGATCGGATCGAAACGGAACGAAACGGATCGGATCGGGGCGCAAACTATGCGCCGGCGTCTCTCTCTCAGTGACACAGCCAAATGGAAATGTGGGCAGGCGAGCTGCCTGTCTCCCCCTCCCCTAGGTGTACCTGGCGCAAAACGTTAATAAAAATCATTTAGACAAAAAAAAAGAATGAAAAAAAAAAAATAATACACCTATAAATAAACCGTGTGCATTCAAATTGTGTGTGAGACCATTTCTCAGCTCGTTTCTTAAGCGTTTCAAATTTTCCGAATTACAGCAAGAGAAGAAGGAAAAAAAATGGCCATGGAATATTAATTTGGGCCAGGTAATGCTGGGGGGGGAGAGGGGTATAGACCACTGCTATAGCTAGGCGATATGTAAATGAATTCGTTTGAACGTTAATGAGTTGAAAAACGCCTCCTGTCTTTGTTTTTCTGTCTTTTTTCGGCCTGTTCAGATCTAGCGCTACTTCACTTCAATATTAATTAAAGAAAGAAAGATTTCGTCTTTTCGCTTGTTCATTTGTTCAGTTCTTGTTTTTTTTCTGCTACTCATTCGCGTCGTCAGCTTTTTATTTCCTTTAATTAATCATATGCATTTGAGGCTGTCTCTGCCAAGACGGCGAGTCGAGTCGAGTCTGAAGTCTGGACCTGGGTCTGGGCCGTTGATCCACTTAATTATTTAGCAATTTATTCTCACAATTGTTAACAATTTTTTGTTATTTTGTTGTTGTTTCTTCCGCTAGCACGTTTTGCGTAGCTTGGTAGCTCGTTTGTTTGTTTTTTTCCTTCTGGGGGATTGGCCTTAGTTCTCTTTTGCCATTAAACTAATGAAATTAGGAGAAACTGTTTATGCTGATAAGACAAAAACTATTAACGTTATTTTTTCTCTCTATTGGTTTATTTTTTATTTATATGGTTTCTTGTTGTTTTTGCTTCTTTTCGGGGCAATTAAACTGTAATTAATGGCTGGCTGCGCGTGTGTGTGGCATTTGGTCTGGCTCGGAGTTGCTATGGAGCCTGGTGTGCGATTAATCAAGATCAATTAAAAAGAGTTCAAGTATTGAACTTAAATCGTTTCACGGGTTGCTGAAAGGGGCGTGAGATAGAAATTTAGAATGTGCCGTAATCATGCAATGCATATGACGTGATAGTCTCTCTCCATTACATCAACTGTATACAACTATATATGTGTGCCTATATATCTCTTTAATGTGGCGTATTTCTCATTCGGGTTTAATTGATGGCTGTACTAATCCGTTATAAGTAAGGCTAATTGGTAGGGGTGGGCATCCTACCCCAAGGAATTTTAGCTTAACAGTTACTATTGCAACTGTGCAGCCCTTAAAGTTCTGGGCTGTCTTTTCTCATAACATATATGACTTCTGACAGAAAATATAGTATGATGTATATAAAGTGTATAAGATAATATCTCTATATATATACCTGATCAGGCTTAAGAATATAGTCTATCTAGACATATCTGTCTATCCGTTCGTATTTTTAAAAAATGATATCTCATTTGTCTCATATCAATAAAAAAAAAAAAACAATTTTCAAAAAATTTTCAATTTTTTTTTACATATTTCGAAGAGTTACTCAGCTAGAGTCAAATTTCGTATGTAGTTCATAGTAAAGTATGTAAAGATAGCTAGTATATAATTTTTATCGCTTTCCCAAAAAACAGTAATTTAGTGCAGTTATCTTCTAGTCTCTCACACCCGACTAGAGCACTTCAAATTTTTAGTATTTCGCTTGTTCTTATTGTTTCGATAAAATCTTCACATTGGCGACAACAGCTCGTAAATTATACCTGCAAATACCAAACAGACTACAAAATGTTCCCATTAAATTTGCACAAAACATGAAAAAACACGAATAAAGAACAGATAAACCGAATATCTATCAATTTAGTATTTTATGACCGAATGTTTTCATTGTTGTTGGCAATTTCAATTGGTATTTAATTAATTAAACGACTTTGAAATTGTCATCCTCAAATGTTTATCACTTATTAAAAATCTATTCAAATCGAATGTGAACAAGCTTAACCAAGCCGCGGAAAAAACACACTAAAATAATAAAATTTATATTGATATTTGGCAAATAAATTAAACTAAAACATCGCCTCGCTGTCATTAGGCGGAATTTTGGAATATCAAAGAGCGGCCCAGTTCCAGTTTTATTTTTTTAGTTTTAGTTTCAGTTTCAGTTTTCTATCGGATACTGTTTCAAATCCAGTTTTCGATGAACTCTCGAACGTTTGGTAGGGGGACCCAGTTAAGAGATGCCTGACAGTGATAAGCTGGGGGCGATGCTGATGGCGTTGGCCACACGCATTAATTTTGCCTGGATTTCATTTAAGACAACAACCAAAGCAACAACAACAACAACAACAACAACAGCCAAGAGAATAATGTTTTGTGGAATTGCGTTGGCTGCGCTCGTTGGGGATCGTCTTGGCTTTCGGGGCAGGCCGCGCTAAAAACTCGGACACGCCACATTCGCATTCACAACGGGTCTTCAACTTTGGATTGCCAACTCGAAGCTTGTTGTTGTTGCCAGTTGCCAGTTGCCAATTGCTGTTGTTGTAGTTTTTTGTCTTATGAGTTTTCTGACGCACGATGACGTTTAAATTTCAAATGATTGATTCCCCGCTGGCTAAGGCTAAAAGAAACTTTGATTAAAGCCGCAGCAGCGCCAGCCACGCCCAGTCGAGTTACCAAAGCGAGTTGGCCAACTGTCCGAATGGCTAACTGGTTGTAAAGCTAGCCAACAGCCAGGCCTACCTACTATTTGCGTGCTTAAATATTTTAATTAAGAAAAGGAAAAAAATGTGCAGGAAAAAGAAGAACAAGACAACTCAAAATATTTTGGTGGCTGCGCGTGTTTTAATTGCAGTTTACATGTCTATTAACAACGAGCTGCTGTTGTTTGAGATGTTGTTGTTGTTGCTGTTCGAGTTGTTGCAATTGCTGCTACAAGTTTTTAGCTTTTAATTGCAACTGTCAGCATATGTGGGCAGTTGTAATTGACGCGCCTCAAATAAGTTGTCAAAATGCTAAGCGTAACGCCCAGTCCAGCGAGAGAGAGAGAGACGGAGACGGAGAGTGTGTGTGTGTGTGAGTGAGAGCGGCAGGTGAGAATTGCATCAATTTGAGAAATCGTTAATCAATTAATCAACAGATTGTCAACCGCACAGCAGCCCGCAGAGCTCGTAAAGCGCTCAAATTACACTCACCTGTCAGGTGTTTTATGACAAAATACCTGAAAATCACTTTTAAAGAAATAACACAAAAAAACAACCATATAAAATTAAATGAAATTTCTCACGTTCTCATGTTATGCGAAACCAGTTTTGAGGAATTGCCCGAATTATGATAAAAATAATTGTTTTTATTGCAAGCTGAATTGTTGAGTGATTGATTCATATCGCTATATATATATTTATATATAAATGGCATATATGTGAAATTGATAAAATAAATAAATTGTGTTAAAGCTGTATAAATGCATTTAACAGACAGTTATGTGTCTGCCTGATAATTGAGCGCTTGACACCTGAGCCCTTGATGGTAGCATTTACCTTTATATCTATATATTTATATACATATATATATTTTTAAATTATTGACTAGCTATTTTACTATTTAGAGCTAGTTAGCCTTTTCTATTAAATATATCTATGTTTAATAAGCATATAAAATACATATATATGCATATATTATAAATGCAGCTCTGCATTTTCTGGTATATTTGATTTGAGTTTCAATCAATTATATTTTTATTTTCATTTTATTTTTAATTAATATAATTTATCTAACAGTTTTTAATATACTATAAATAATTTCACAGATCAACAATAATTTTATGAAATTTAGCTTAACAAAAATTAGAGAAATAATCTGCTTTCAGTAATATAATATAATATCAATAGAGAGAAAGAGCAAGATGAGATATTGATGTACGCTGCGCAGTAAAATCAACAGATTTTAAGAACTTTTAGATGTTACCCAGGTATTTTATAAAAAAAATTGTCTTAAGACAACAGCACCTTAAATTTAGAATAGTAACTTATTTTTTTTTGGGTAAGAATATGTTTAAGTTCAAATTATGTTTACAGATTTCAAAATATGAATTAAAATGGTGATTTTTAATGTTATATAATAATTATTATTTGCTATAATTAATTATAATAAATATTATATATAATCTTGAGTATGTTCTGTAAAATACACTAATTTAAAAAAAACTTTTTTAATTTTAATAAGTAAAAGCAATCTACTGT
Organism: Drosophila gaucha; assembly: GCA_035045545.1. NCBI lineage: Eukaryota > Metazoa > Arthropoda > Insecta > Diptera > Drosophilidae > Drosophila > Drosophila gaucha. Next base: position 5,157,209 of record JAWNOY010000292.1, read on the forward strand.
GTGATATAATAAATAAAAATTAAATGAAGTATTGATTAAGTATGAATAAAACTCTTTTTTATATGAGATACATATTTATTTATTTCTCCCTATTTCTTATATATATTCTAATAATTATTTTGAATTCCTTAGCTTTGCTAATTAATATTTTATCTACTGACATTTTTCATATTATTCACGTTTCTAAACATTTATCTACACGACATTTACACGATCAATTTATAAAAAATGCTATTTTAATTCAGAAAAATAGCCAATAAAATTTAGCAATCAATTTTCAATTTATTTTTTTTAAGCAAGCTGTTCCATAAAATATATATGTATTTGCATATGAAATTTATATTATTATCGTTTAAAAAATATGCAGCCGTTTGTCATCAAGGCCACCTTGCAACTGCAACTGCAACAACAACAATAACAACGAGAACGCCAACCGCAAAGACAACGGTTAATGGATAATGTTTTTATAGGAGCTACCACAGTTGCAGTCGACGTCGCAGTCAGCATCGCAGTCACAGTTACCGTCGCAGCGTCTGCTCGATTTAGTTGGAGGTGCCAACCGACTCGGTCACCAAAAATATTATTAAAACAAGTAGGAACTTTACAGTGGGGCGTAATCGACTGCATAATACTTGTTCAAGCTTCATAATGCATCGATCGACAGACCTTAATTATTTAATAATTTATAAACCTATCTGAAGAGGAGGTCAACATTAATCCAACTGCAAAACTTGCTGATCCCAGTTCTAAAACTGTACATGATATAGTTATTTCCGATTTGGTCGATCTCAACTCAGTTGCCCAAGTTGCCATGACCTTAAACAGATTCCATATATCCTTTTCGGTCTCCCTCTATCGAAAGGATCAACGGCTATAAGATTCTAGAAGATATCTAGAAAACTTTGATTGATTTGACTGGTAAACGGACGGACATTGCACAAAGCCAATATACTCCATTCCCTTTATGAACGAGTATAATGAAAATAAGAAAAAATGTTTCGCCTTGCTCCGGGTTTAGTCATTGGCCACCGACTGTGCCCCCCTTCCCATCAGCATCATCAGCAGGGGCAGCAGCAGCAGTCGCAGCTTCACAACTTTGCGCGCTTATCTTAATTGTTGCTCGCATATTAATTTCGTACCTGCTGTGCTGACAAGCAGCGAACCAGTCAACCAGTCAACCAGGCCGAGCCAGACCCGATGACTGTCTTGGCCAACTGGAGACGTATGCCGGCTGCTGTTTAGCTGCGTTATCTGCAGCCCAGTCTTCAGCCTCAGCTCCATCGCTGTTATTGCTCTCATTGACGCCGCTGTCGATGTTGATGTCTCGTCTCGTCCCGTGTCGTCTGTCGCATTGGCTTTCTGTCCCATTTTATTGTTGACAAATTAATAGATTGTGCTGTCCATATTAACACGTTTACGTGTTGCGCTTCCTTCCGGCCGCAGAGCGCATTAAAAATGTATCAACTTTGGGCGCCCGCGGTCTGATTAGCCAGCGAATGCAGTTTATGGCATTCACACAATTTATTTATAAGCTGACTTTAATTAACAACGTGCGTATGTGTACGTGTGTGTGTGTGTGTGTGTGTTTGTGTGATAAGAGCCAGCCGGAAGCTCTTACGTGTTGACATTGGGACGCTGCGAAGGCCGTTAAAAAGTGCAGCTTGCAGCTGCGCATCAGATAAGCAACTCTTAATGATTGATTACGACCAGACGGACAGATAAGCACGTTGATTGCTAAACAGGCCACAAAGCTAAAGACGTTAAAGTTAACGTCAATTTATCGTTTACTTATCCACATAGACACAACAACAACAGCTAAGACAGCAGCTGATAATTCCACTTAAGAGTAGGCCTAATGAATTGCTTATGAGCCATACAAGTGAGGAAGTTTAGCAACGAAATTCCAATCCAATCAAGCTGACGAACTGCTTGGCAATGGATCTTTGAAGGTGCTGCATAATTGTAAAGCGACAAAAATATTTATAGTATATATAGACAAATATATATAGATAACATACAGTTGAAATATGAAAAAGAGCTCCGAAATAGGTGAATTCAGCTAAATGTACATATATGTACATATGTACATATATAGAGTCGAGGCAGGTGGCAGTTTTCAGTATCTGGACAATGAGCTTAAGACTTGCGTTTTATAAACCCATTGAGCTTCAAGTGAAATATGAGAGAAGTCATATCGAAAACAACAAACCCTCTTTGCATATAACATGAATTGTTTTTGCATTTGTCTTAACCAAAAGATTTGATCATTACCTAAGTTGACAATAGTTATCTTTTATTACTTATGTATATACTATGATATATAACTAGACTCTTGATACAAAGTATATATATATATATACTATGTATGTTTATTACACTATAGATCGGCATGATCTATAACTAGACTGTTCATATATCGTTTATACATATATATATATATATAAATGTACAATATACAGTCGAGTTCCGATAATTCTAAATGTCAAGGGGATTACCTTTTTTTACGAATGACACAGGAACTTAATTTATCTAACAGATATTCGAATAATTATTTTCTTCAAGCGCATTTTGCACAGTATTTTGTACGAACTATTGAGATTTTCGATTTAGCGGGGAACGAATTATAGGGATATGTATATTTTTATACATATATATAGAATTCTTTGAAGTTTACAAAAATAATTTATCAATATTTTAAATTACATAAAAACATTATATATATATAAAACTAAGGACTCACATGAGCTGCGGATTGCGGGTCGTATTCGTGATATTTTTGTTTTAAATTCAGCGAAATTAAAAAATTAATGTGTATTATTGTTCGAGTGTGAGGAAAGTCATGCAGATCCTCTTATTAAGCAAAGTTAATGTTAAGAAAGTGTCATGAGATCAAGCTATAAGTCATCTATATAAATATGACAGATGCTTAACTTCAACTTTTCTCTGAGTCTACAAATATTCTCCCTATTCACTTTTGTCATATATTTGTATATACTTAGTCATAAGAAACTGTGCTCTTGAGCAATGATATAATAATATATGGTTATAATGAGTCTGTGTATATAAATTTGCTTACTTGGAGGAATGCTGAAAACAGATAAGTTAAGTAAAAATATGTTGCAAGCAAAAACAGATAAATTCTATGAAATTTTTGAAGGCAGCTACATCTTAAAGACAACATATACGAATATATAGCTGATGCTGCTGTAAGATGAAAATCTATGCAAGAACATTTAAAAGCGTAAAAATATTGTAACCTATGAATAATAATATAATAATCAAAATAGAGCCGATCTTTGTTATACTTTTGATCAGTCAAAAAGTAATAATTTTAATCACATATTATTATACATTAATATTTATACCAGGAAATAGGAAATGTACAGCTAAACACAGCATGCCAACAGATTTCTCAACTGCATTTTTTGGACATTTCTCAAGCTGCCTCTCATCGTTCATATGATATGTAGATAATAGGTTTGCTGTTGCAACAACAGTTTATCTGCTCTAACCTTCAACCTTTCGCCGAGGCTCACCAATCAGGCATCAACAGCCACAACAACATACCTGTCGCCCCTCTGCAAGCACCTGACTCCGCTGCCCGCTTGGCCCTTCACTCAGCTGTTCAACACCTTAGCTGCTGCTGCCGCTGCAGCTGGCTGTGCAACGAGCCAAGCTAGAGAGAGAGGGAGAGAGAGACAGGCCGCCAAGAGTGTAGACAACTTAAATCAAAGTGCTAATTTTAAAATAACAACCCTGAAGACAGCCTAAACACACAGCCGCAGCAACAACAACAACAAAATCATATTGGAAAAACGTTTACGCGAAACTGCTTAACTGCTTAACTAGCTGGCAACAACAACAACAGCAACAAAGACAGCCCCACAATTGAAAAGACAAGATGAACGGCACGAAACAGGATGTTGGAACGTGGAGTTCGAAATTTGCAAAGAAGAAGAAGAAGCAGAAGTAGACGACGAAGAAGCGAAATACAAAACGGCGCTGGGAAGAGTGCCTCAGTCTTATACCAACTCAACGTCTTCCTCTTCCTCGTGCAGTCGGACTTTGAGTTATCGCACAGATATTAATTTGAGCTGCCTGCTGATGGTTCCAGGGTCTCGCGGCTCCCAAAAAAAAGAAACCGAAAACAAAAATGTATCTTCGCACATTCGCAGCTCGTTTCGTACATTCTAATTGACGAAATATCATCAGTGAGACGGACAAGAGAGCAGATCTCCATCCCAATTTCAGTTTCAGTCTCTCTGCTGTCTCAGAGTCGCGATCCCGATCTCTGGCAAATGCTTCGTAATTGTTTGCACATATTTCTGAAACACCAAAGCTGCCATTTGCCCATTGCCGGCGTTGTTTGGCTGCCCCCTCTCTCTCTCTGTCCCCTCTCTGTCCCCTCAGTGGTGTGCTCCTCTGATTCCATGGTATGCGCTTCGTTCTTAGAAAATTGCCGTCCTCATTGAAATGAAATGACGTTCGGGATCGTCGAGCAGAGAGTATAAAAAACCAACATTCGCAGCGATTTTCGGTGATTTTCGCATTGAAATATTTCGCTCGTTGTCCGGCGCGAAAAATGCCAGAGTCGGGCTCATTTCTGCTCTTTCTTTCTTTTTCTTTTTGGTCTTATATAAACAATAAAAGGCATATTTGTTGTTGGAGTTGGGGCACTTGATTTATTATTGGGTAACAATTCATATGCCTTTATTGATATTTTTCAATTCCTGGACGTCGCTGCGCGTGTGAGACACAATAAATTTTGAAATAAATTGGATTTCGCAGTTTTAATCAGCAAAAGGGCAGCGCCTGATGAGACACACGGACCAAAAGGATACCAACAACAACATCAGCAGCAAGCTTATAAAAAACAGACCTTCAGATCTTGGACTCCACAGACTCAGTTGACGCCGGAACGCTGACAGGCAGGGCACTGGGGCTAGGGCTCGGGATCGGGATCGGGATCGGGTTAGAGCTCCAGTTGGTGTTCGGTTATGGAACTGCAGCTGAAGTTGAAGCTGTTGCTGGACACGTCGCCTAGGCATGCCGAGCCACTTAAACGTTGGAGCGAAAATGAAATACCAGCTAAGCAAACTTTTAACTTTATCTAGTCGTAAGCTAAATACTCTATAAAAAGTTTTTTAACATGCAAAGTAAATATGATTTACTGGAAATTGTGCATAAATAAATACATATGTAAATATTTTATTAAAATATACTTTTTTGATTTTTCTTTCAAGCATATCAACTGTGTTAAAGGAATGATACTAATAGCAGAAAAAAACGAACGCAATTTTTTTTGGTCTTATATAAACAATAAAATCAAGTTGAACTATGAAAAGGTAAATCTTTAAAAGACAAATTAACAATTTTTAAAAAAATATTACTGCTCATAAATGTATTGCTTTTTATATAAATTATATCAATTTTATTTTTTTTAAACAATTTTTAAAAATAATAATGCTTTTAAATTTTATATAATTTATATCATACTTTTTAAATAATTTATATCAATTTAATTTTTTTTTAAGAATTTTTGAAAAATATGAGTACTCATATATTTATTGCTTTTTATATAATTAATATTAATTCTATTTATAAAAATATTTTCACACTGAAAAAAAGAATTCCCCTATCTAATACAAGTTTCATTATGTGAATGAATTCTTTTCTATTATAATGGTAAATTGATAATAGAAATTAATAATGTGTATACAATTTATATTACATAACACTTTAAAAATGTTGAAATATACAAAAAAGTATGTTAGCTTTACCAAAAATATGGAATACCCCTGTCTAAATTCAAGTTAGAGCAGATTGCCTTGTTTTCTAAGGAAAGTAATAAAAGTAAATTTGCATATTTATAAAATATATTTTATATATTTAGAGAAAATATAGGGAATATCCCTACCCAAGCTCAAGTTTGCTTCTATACATAAGCCACAATTACCTTATTCTACTTCCTTCTTCACATTTCTTAGCTCGCAATTATATTTAATTTTGATTGATTGTTTGCTTTGATTGCAGCTGAAATGAATTGGAGAACGTGACAAACGGCATTTAAAACGCATCATGCCCAACTGCCATATTATTTATATGTGGCAAAAAGTGCGTCTTCAGACTAAACCAGGGACAGTGCCAGGGCCGTGGGTTTTTGGTGCAAGCCAAAGTGTAAAAATATGCTGCCAATGTTGCAATTTATTTATTTATTTTTCTTCACTTTTTTCATACACGTTTCACAGCTCGCTGCTATTGTTGTTGTTGTTGTTGCTGCTCTGTCTGGTTGAGCACAAAAATGTACAAGCAACACGATGCAGCCGAATGGGGATGGCGGCGAGAGCTACGTGTGCACATTGTTTATTTCACACACTTATTGGCCCGCAGGCGCTACTGTGCGCTCCTCGTCTCCCCCTCTGGCCATCGCCACGCGATGCCAAGTGGGCAGCGGACTCTGCAGCTCTGCAGCCTCCTAACTCCGCTTCCAACTCCAGCAGCAGCAGCAGGGCCTGCAATTGGCTTGTCTTGTCTTGTCGTACGTTTTCCAGCTAAGATTGGCGACGCCATGTAGTTAACGCGTTCGCACTTTTTTTTCCACACTCCCGGGCCGGCTCTCGACTGGTCTGGCTTCGACTGGCCATGGGCTCGTGTCCACTCCATTGAGTTTTCATGCCACGCAAACGCAACGCAGCGAAATTGGCTAAAAATGACACTCGTTTTCATGGCAGGGGCTTGCGGGATGGAGAGAGTTGGGAGGGGCAGCTATGTGCGACAGAAGCTGCTGCTTATGCATACTATATATACATATATATATATATGTATATATATTGAGGTGGGCCTGGGCATGATTTCTGATTGGCCATAAACACACAAAAGTATTGAGTTTTATCAGCTGCGGGCTATATGGCGAGCTGCAGATCAGACTAAGATCCCCTCCTTTCTCTTCCTCCCCAGTTGTGGAGTCGAAAATTGCTTTTGATAACCGGGCGCGGATTGAAAAGACTGAAAAGTGGTTTTTAGCTTGCGGTTCACATTTGACAAAGCAATTGATGAGCCTCTTAAATTGGCCAAGGTTTTAGCCAGATAAATTCATGAGCAACATGCATAAACATTCTATAGCAAATCACATGGCAATTATAATGGTATGCCAACTTTTACCACTTGACATCTAATCAGGCGACAGGCATTTTTGATAATTGACACCTAAATGGAGCCGAGACTTTATGCTAGTGGATATGGCATGAAACTAATATCAAACTAAATTTATGAGTCAGGGAAGAAGGAAAGCATTCCAAGCTGAAGTGGGAAAACAGATGGGAAATGCTAAATACTGCAGTTTGGAGTAGACTAAGGTACTTATAACGATTAATAATATTCGATTAATTTAGATTCTTTTTGCTTTTTTTTAAATTCATTGTCTAAATGAACGTTTTATATATGCGAAATGCAAAATATATTGATAAAATGCATTTAAATTCTAATTAGCTTAAGAAGAACTATGGGCATTCGACAAATTTAGAGAGAGAAAGATTGGGAGCGGGCAAGTTACAGAGGGCGGAAGAGAAAGAGAGTGATAGATATATCTCTGAATATTCGAAAATGGGAGGGCGAGAGAGAAAGAGTGAGAGAGGGCAACGTACAGAGAGCAAAAGAGAAAAAGTATGATAGATAGCTTCTGAATATTCGAAAAAGAAAGAGAGAGAGAGAGAATGGAAGAGAGCGAAAGATAAATAGAGTGATGGATAGCTCTGCTTAAGTTCTTCAAGCTCTCTAAGATTTTTAACTATCTTTAAGATGCAAAAAAGTATTCTGTATTGTGAACATAGTTTATGAACTATGAACTATCATACCATTACTTTATTTATTTACTTTAAATTTAATTTCAAAAAATTTTTTTGTTTGCTTATTAAAAATTTGAAATTTGAAAATAATTTCTAAAGTCTAGATGAAGTAACTAAAGTATGGTATGCTAGTTATGCACTTAAGTTATGAACTATCATATTATTAATGTTATTACTTTATCTCAATTTTAAATATTATTTTATTATAATTATATTGAATATTATTAATCAAAAATTCATTTCTGATCTACCTTCAACTTATCATACTTCGTTTACTTCCCCTCTCTTTTCTGCAATTTACTGAAAATTTCATTATAGCTTCATTCAAAAGTTTTCTTGTAACTTAACCACTTTGCTTGACTAACATGAAAAACATGACAGTTTTTCCCAGTGTCCGGCCGCGTTGGAAAAACCACGATCGATTTATGGCGTGTGTTGTTTCTTTTGTTCGGGCAAACGGATAGGGATCTGCAGCTCAACCCCTTCACTGAGGGCACAGGCACATTTATGAGCAGTTAGCAATTTCGGTGGCAGGGATTAAGATTAAAACTGGGTGCTACATCAAATGGGTGTGAAAAACGCAAATTACAAAGAATTTCCAGTTGTCTGAGGCAACAGCAATCGGAACGTAGGCCCTGCAGCCAACAGCAGGAAACTGGCCACATAGCTGAAACAGAGACTGACTGAAAGGCCTGACAGATAGACAGACGGGGCAGAGTCGACTAACTAACTAAGGGCGTGTCAGGCAAGTCGAGTCGTCAGTCGTGTAACTTTGAAATATGTTGAACGCGCTGCGATAACTGGCCAGGTAACACCGGGCCCTGCTAGCTGCCAGCAGGCTAGCAACTAGCAGCAACTGGCAGCAACTTGCAGCAACTTGCAGTAAACGGGCTCTGGCTGTGGCTGGTCGCTTCCTTGGGCAAAATGCATATGCATATTTTATGCCATTTAAGCGGCATTTATGCAGCTTCGCGTGTTGACAAAAGTTGTTGGCTGCTCGTAACTCAATCTCAATATTTCAGGCAGCCGAATCGAGGCAACGTTACATTAAAACGTGACTTTGACAGTAGCAGCAACAACAACAACAACAACATGTCCTAAACGTACGTGAGCCAACACATAGACTGAGTGAATGTAAATGCATTGAAGCATCTCCTATAACCCAATCCCTCTCCCTCTCTCTCTATCTGTCTCTCTCTTTTCATTCCAGGCATTCAGTCATCTGCTGCTTGTGTGACATTCGTTAAGCAAAATATGTGCCACGGCTGAGGGGCATGCAGCAAAAGGGGGCAAGACAGCTGACTTGTTGCCTGATCTATTGGTTTTTGCGTGGCAGCCGTTTTACACAAACAACAAAAAGAACACAGAAACAAAAAACCCGCAACATATTTTCGTGGAGCCTATAGGCTCCACTCTTGGCTGATTGCATGCATATTAGCCATAGCCATCAGCCAGAGACAGCGTTCTAAACTGAGAATAAGCCCCTTTTGTTGTTGTTGTTGTTGTTGTTGTTGTTGGCCTGACCGTGGCAAGAACAAGACACGATTTTTAAAACGAAATCCATGTTTTGCGCTTTAGTTACCAAGAGGATTACCGAGTGGATCGCACTTTTTTTATGCTTCTTCTTTTATTAAACAGCGCCTGCACTTCATTGACTTGTCGTCGAGGTTCGTCGAGCTGCTTAGCGTTATTTATAAAACATGTTCGAAATGCAAAGTATGCGACACGACGAAGCCTCCAATGCCCTTTTACACAAGTGCCGCATAGCACAGATTGTTGACAGATTATTTCAGTTCTATTTTTTTCCATACCCCTTCCGAAATGCTGCGGCTGTTCTTATGAGTAGCATTTTTTAATTAACCCCAAAGCAGGCTGCTTTTAATTTTGACAAATTTTCAAACTGTTTTCCATATGCAGATGGTCTCGAATTCCATTTAAATGATTTATTACAAATATGCTCAACAGAACTTTAGTGTTTTCAGTGATATACATACATACATATATGTATGTCTATATTTTTTTAAGATATGATGACGATGAAAGATTACTAAATAAGTAGTATATTCACAAATAAATAAAATTTCTTAGGTTTTCTTAAAATGTTTTAATGCATTGTTAACTATTTGCCTTTTGAATGATAAATGAATATTCAAAACTAAATTTTCTGCAGAAAGGATTCTTCAACTACAACTGAAGATCATAAATCAATTTTCTGTTATGGAAAGTTATAGACATTCTATGTATAATTCTATATATAATATGATTCTTAGTTACTTGAAGTTCCATTTAAAACTGTAAGTAAATAAATTGAGGAAAAATTCAAATAAAGTTCCTCTCAGCTTTCTGTTTCTTCTACTACTCAGTCTCATAGCTCACGAAATAGTTGGCTTCCATGTGCAGCATGGCAAACCTTTCATTAAAAGACAATTGTAGGTTTTGAATTATAGCTGCTTGGGGGCCCTGTTAAACGTTGCCAACAAAACAATCTCATCGCTGTACCCGATTCGAGCTGAAGGGCAATTGTTAAGCTGCGCCTTGGCTGTGTGCGGATAGAGCTCTACACATTTTGCATATGTTTTGGGCCTCATAACCCTTTTTGCTACTTCAGCAACAACAATGCCATACAATGCTAGTTCCGCTGTTTGTTTGTAGCTTTCCCACTCACCTTCGCGCTGGCCCTGCCGACTGTCATTGTGCGTAACAATTAAATCGTGTAGCTTCTTCTTTTCGTCTGGTTGGGGCACACACAATTTGCAAATGATCGGAGGCAGGCAGTGGGCTGGGGCAGCCATTTAGCTGGATGCCCCATTGCGTGGCCATGCACCTAACTTCATCACGATCCGCGACATGAAAATAGTTGCACTCCGCACGGCCACAGCGCCGGCCAGAGACCACAGAGTGGGAAGCGTCACATCACGAAGTCGACGCCGACGCCGATGTCGATGCCGATGCCGATGCCGATGAAGCTGAAGCTGAAGCCGACGCCAACGCCACGGCAACCGCCACCAGGTTGAACTAGCTGCCGATGCAGTGAGTCGACCGTTGGCCATTTGGACTCCGAAGTCGCTTTGCATATTTAGCAACACATTCCCGATGGTCGTAACGAAAAACGGTTTCATTGTTGCCGACGCCGCCGACAACAACATAAAAGCCTGCGCTCCTTTAGAGCTGGCCAGGCCAACAAGCAGCCAACAACAGAGACACACACACACACACACATACACACAAAAAGTTAATAACAAGTTAGAATGCTACAGTGGAGAGTAAAAGACTATCAGTTACCCTAGACAACTGCTCCATTGGCATAGAATGAAAACAGAGTGCAACTGCCTAACAATAGATGGCGCTATTGATGGTTTATGATAGTATGTTCTGTATATAAATAAAATGTTTCTTATAATGACTGTGTGTAACTGTTACTGGCAAAATAAGTATAAGATTGCAATATAGAATGTTAAACCAAATCATATTGCGACTATAGCATATCTAGATGTTGTCTTTAGTTTCATTTCGCTAAGATTTATTTGCTTGTTAAAGCCGATCAGCTCTCATGCCTTATAGGCAGTTAATTTGTTACCCAAAAACTCTGTTGTTTACAGGGTATAACAATCGGCACACACACACAAGCACACATACACACATAGCGTAAGAACAGAGCTCAAACAAGACCACAGACCAGACCGGGCCGAGACCAACCGACAAGAAAATAAGTTGAATAAAATTATTGTGAACACGTCTCGTTGATTTATTGTGAAATCGCGCATGAGTAATGATCGCATATTTGGGTATACTTGTTGCTTGTTGGTGGTAGTGGTGGTGGTGGCGGTGGTGGTGCTGCTGCTGCTGGTGGTGCTGCTGTTGGAGAGAAGGTCGATCGATTGGTCGGTCCTCGCCAAGCACTGGATACTGGGTACTGGGTACAGTTTTTGGTTATTGCTCATTTTCGTATCGATCGGTGTTTACATTTGCCGGTCTCCTATTGTTGCTCTAAATGGCAGCGAATGAGTCGAAACTTTTTTTCCCTCTTGTTTGTTGTTCTTCGGTATTATAATCCAAAAACAGCACCGACATACAGCACACACAGCACACACAGCACAGAGCAGGAGGCAGCCGCAGACAGTCGGCCAACGAGGCTGGCTGCCTGGCATAATAAAACATGATGATGGGCCACTTGCTGTTTGGTCCGGGCTCGCTTTTTGGGCTCGCTGGTTATCTAATCGGCTTTTATAATTGGGAACCAACGAGGCGCAGATTCAGCGCGATCATTGTGTAACAATTAAGGTAAAGAATCAACACTGGAGAACAACACAAACGCAACCTAACAACCTAAGTAGCTATGGCCATACCCAAACTCCAACAGCGCGCAAAAGGAAGAAGCAATTGGATAAGTCAAAATGATGAATTTGCTAAATGTAAGACTAATATGCTATAAGACTTTTCACTTTTGACTATATACAGATTATAGAAACAAACATGCATACATACATACATATATATATACGTATATATATATATACATACATATGTACATTCATATTCATTCATTATCTTTCGCTATAAAACTGTATACAATATCTGAAGTTCCTATTCCGGCTGAGTTCCTTTTAAACCTCTTTCGCTGTTTTTAGTACCTAAAAACTTCTCACAGTAGGCACAAAATGCTGTACCGAAATATTTTGCAATTTGGTTCAAGGTTTCCAGCTAAATTTAGTTCTAGTGCAGCTGAACGAATTGCTCTACCTAAATCATTACGAGGAAAAATAAAACTAACCAAAGAAGAGACCACAACACTTTGAGGATTAAACTCGAGGGCACTAAAAACTGTTATATAATATAATCAAAATATCAAGAATGTAAAAGAAAAGGTAAAGTGTATTTAAATATGTTCAGTTCTCTTTCGTGAGAGTTATATATGAGTGTATACACCTACTCTCATTATTCATTCTTGGGAAGAAGGAGAAGTCGTGGCATCGTCTTTGTTGCACAGTGATAACATTGAGAGCTGTTGAGGGCCAAAATGGTAAAAGTATCTTACAGTACGCAGTTGTAGGCATCGAAAATTGATGATCGCGTGCCAAATGTGCATGTTTATAAACATATTTCTCTCCTGCCAGCTCTCTCGCTCTCTCTCTCTCTCTCTGTCTCTCTCTCGCTCTGTCTGAGTTGGAGTGTGTATGGCATGTCTGTCCATTGGGATGATCTTGCATTTGATCAGTCGCTTTGTTGATTGCTTGAAACTTGTGTCCATGCAATAAAACACTCAAAATGCCAACTTTATTTTGGGTCAAAGCCGGCCAAACACGCAACATTGCCTGTGTGCCGCCTGCCTGGGACTCTAAAAATACTTGCAACAGCGACTCGACTCGTCGATAAGCATTTAGCTGGGGCCTCGCAGCAGTTGATCTGACGAAACTTTCTGAGCCAATTTTGCGTTGCGTTTGACCTTTTTCGACGCAAATCAAGAAGCATTTATTATATTATATGTAGTGTGCTCTCTAAGAAACCTGTAGTAAATGGGTATAAAAATTCCATTTAGAAGCAAACCGAACCGGGGGCGACTACCAACTGTGCATTTGGCGGAACTTTGCGCCACATGCGTCGCATATCTTTGACACAATCCGTGGCGCCCACCCGCTGTGCTCTCGAGGGCAACCTTTTCACTCGCTCCCAATCCCCATTCCCCATTCCATTCAACTCATATTAAACAAACCCGCGACCGTTGCTCAAATTAAATTAATTCATAATGAACGAAATTATTAGAGCCAACTCTTGTCCGGCCAGTGTCAATGGACTGGCCTCTACCTCTACCTCTACCTCTAGAAGTCCAATTCCAACTCCAACTTCTACGATTGAAACTGTGTAGTTGTTCCAATCACTGACTCTTTTTACAAGGGCGTTACCAGGTTGTTAGAGAGACAGAGAGAGAAACCCGCCCGTTGCTGTCCGAGTGGATTAATGGCCGCGCTGACAGTGAAAATCCTGCGGTTATAAGTTTTATAGCCCTTCGTCTCTAGTCTGAAATGGTTGCAGCAGCAATTAGAGTGTGCTGCTTGAACAAGGGTTTACACATTCATCTCTCACTCTCTCGGGGCCGAGATCATAAAAGATTTTCCTAGGAATTTCAACTGGAGGGTTACTGCCGCCGCCGCGGTTCATTAGTTTCCACTGTGGTGCGTGGGCTGAAGCCTTTGGAAATCGTTGTTATGTGGAATGACTGAGGGATAAGCTGTTAGCTAAAGATCAAAACTTGAGGCTACTGAGCGGCCTCATCGTTACCTTGCCTTGACCAGTCCTAATTACAGGTGAGAACAAAATGCAATCCATGCTAAGGCTCTGCTTACCAAGAACTGATTTATTCTAGGTTCAGCGTTAAAATCAACAAACAGTTTGCGAGAGCATAAAAACATAGAATAGGAGAATGGAATAGAATAGAATATTATGGAATATAATAATAATAATCAGGGTAGTAATTAGAGTAGTTTGAGTATAAGAAGCAACAATGTTTGTTACATTAGCAAAACAATTTCTTAACAGTACTCTAAAGACAAAGAACAGGTATAGAAGTATACGAAGTCTTACTTGAATTCAAGAACGTAGTTCATATAGTTCAGCGTTATTTTAAAATACGATTTATTTAAATGAGTAAAAGAGATTAATGTGGATGGGAGTATTTCAGATTGGATAATTTACAAGTATTATACATACATACATACATACATATGTATGTCAATACATTAAGACCGTTGATACATTTTTTTCACTTTCAAAAATTGTAGCCTTCCTAGACCAGTAGGTAATGCGTTGGCACACAAGTCATCAGAATTACGGTTCGAAACCAGCTGCGCTCAGTTCGTATTAATACGATCAATTCTATTTCCAAGAAATTTGCCTAATGTCCTAAACAACAGTTAAATAGAAAAACTCAAAAAAAACTTGGAAAGTTTTTGTTTTGTATTCTGACAAATACTTAATTGCAGAAATAATCTAAAAGAATAAAAGTGCATTAAATTATTATGAAAGCTACATACATACATACATGTATGTAAATATGAAGTACTGAGGACTTAACTGAGACTGGACTTGGGATTGGGAAGTTTTCCAAGTTTTGCAGGTCATAAATTTCTCTTATTGAGTGCCAATTGCTGACCTAGTTTGACAACTAATTACATACATACATATGTACATATGTATATATATACATACATATATATACATACAGTGGGCAAAAAAAAATAGGGGCACAGCAACAGTTTCCAAGTTCCAAGCGCTATAAGTTTTAAGCCTTCAAGGCGAAATCCAAAATGAAAATATCTTTTTATAAAACGGCATATTAACTATATATTTCATAAAGCCAAATTGAAATATTCACATTTTTCCCTTTACTTATGCTAGTTCCAAATTTACGCCAGAAAAGTATTGCAACGGTAAAGCCCATGTTTTTTTGCTATAATATTTTGTCTGTACATACATACATATGTATGTATATACATACATACGTATAAGTATGTACACATGTGTCTATGTATGTCTATACAAACGAAATGTAGTCTTCTTAAACTAGGTATTCTATAGCCATGTGTGACGATCGTAGCCAATCCAATTATAAGATTCTTTCTTATGTGTCAATTAAGAACGCATTTTGCTATGGAAAGCGCCGCACATATTCATTCATTCACTTTCTACAGCAAGTTTTCGATGTTGTGAGAAATTCGATCACTTCCTCTGCTCGTTGATAATGGGAACTGATATTTCGACACAAAGACAAGAAACGCTGTCGTTGAACTCAGACGCTGGCTGAAGAAATCAACGCTGGCTTTCCTAGAATGCCCACCAGAGACGCCAACACACAAGTCGCATTCACAGATATTGGGAGACTAATACAGACATACACACATACATATACATAGATATACATACATACTATGTGAAGCCACAATATTTCCAGCTCAACTATGATTAATTTTTGGGTTTTGCTTGCTGTCATGCCTTTTGCAATTGGCTTGAAACACGTGTTTGCCTTTCTAGCTCTGTCTCTCTCACTCTCTCTCTCTCTCCTTCTATTCTCATATTCTCTGTTCTGACATTCTCTAAATCGCAGCTTTCACTCATGCGTGGCGTTGTTTGGGTCCCTGGACTGGAGGAAATGGGCATGCGCAAACGCAAATGTTGCATGGCCAAGTTGGTAGCTGGAGACTGCAGAATAGCAAACAACGAGCAGCAGCAGCAACAACAACAACGTAACAACAACAACTACATGACATAGTGCCTGTCGTCTCATTAGGATTAGACCCACGTTATTTAATTGCATGTTAGGGATTCCAGCTTATTTATAATGAGTTAGTTAAATACACACGCACTGGAACTGCGACTGGAATGGGGGAGAGACAGAGATAGCGAGAGGGAGACTGGAACCTTAGCTATATTGGCTGCAGGCGTTGCCGCTGTCCGCTGCCAGGTTGCAAATGATTAATGGCCAGAGCGCGCGTTAGGCGGGTCCACTTCTAGCTCCATCTCTCTCTCTCTCTCTCTCTCTCTATCTCTCTTTCTGTTCTTTTTGTTGGTTTTTCGTGAATTTATTTACAAATAAAATTATAGCTTCGCCTTGGCGTAGCCAACTGCCAGCAACAACAACAACAACAACAACAACAACAACTTTGCTGGCCATTTAAACACCCCATAAACAATTTGCCATAATTTCGAGCTGCGTCAACGTCAACGTCGCCGCCGCCGTCGTCGTCGTCGTCGGCGCTCCCTCATTACAAAATGACGGCAAATTGCAATTTTCGTTGAACGTTGAGTGGAACCCGCATGCCAGTAGCAACAACAGTAGCAGCAGCAGCAGCAGTTACTGTGGCAGCAGCCGCCGATCCCAGTTCCAGTTGCTGTGACAATCAACGCGCACGTCCCGCCAGATGATGTGATGTGATCTGATGTGATGAGTGCGTCTATCATATCGTCAATGTGCGTCGTCGTCGTCGCAGTCGTCGACGTCGTCAATGTCAACGACAACATCATCATGGAGTCGCTGCAAGCTGCCTTGATCTTGATCAGCCAGAAGATGCAGCACTCGTAGCAGCAGCGGCAACGGCTCATCATCGTCGTCATCGAAATTGTCATGTCACGAAAGCTGGCTCCCAGCTGCTAAAAAGCTGCTATAGCTAAAGCTGCTGCAGCAGCGGCGGCGGCGGCGGCGGCGTCTCCTCTTGTGGCATTTGCGGCAGCCCTTTTTGCCAATGGGGCATCACCGTTTTCTCATTGAGTCTGTGTGAGTCTGCATGTGTGTGTGTGTGTATGCCATGCGGCGAGCAATTAAGCATTTTATTAACAGATATGCTCTTCAGCTATCAGAGCCAACAGACACTGGCATGAATAGCTAAATTAACATTAGTGGCAATTGTTTAAGTTTTACACTGACAGAAACTAGGTGTTGGCTGAGAGCTACAAATTGTATTTGAAACATGTAGAAAGCGAGATTTTTGATAATTGGAATTGTAAAGAAGTCTTCAAATTTAAATTGTTATAGATTACTCGAAAAGTATTTAAACCTTTTAGTTAAAATATATATAATATAAAATATATATAATTTAGTTAAAAATTATATAATACAAAACGATAACGATACCATTTAATTTTCAAAATACCTTACAATCGCATGTAAAGTATTTCTACTTGATATATAATATATCTATAATAAATAAATTACATAGGCCTATAAAATTTGATAAAAATCTGGTTACCAAGCAGAAAACTTTTGTGATATATCAGTGAAAAATAAAAACATTTTAAAATTTTTAAAGGAACTGTGGAGGTAAAGACTACTGCTTTTAGATGTTGCTATAATCTTTTTTACCTCAAAAGTCACAGTAACTGAAAAGTATCCAAATATTGTGTTTCTTTGCTTTAAGATTAGAATATCTTAAGAAACTGATTTCAAATTTGGATTCAGAAAGTATAGTTTTATTCTTGGTTATTTTTGGCTATATTCTATAGATCTGTATAAATCTTATTATTTTTAATACATTTTTGTGTATTTTCTAATCTTCAAAATAGTCCCTGAAAAAGAAACTGATCTTAAATTAAAATATTTTTCAAATTTTTTACTTATTACAAAGTCTTTAGCTTTGTATTTGGATTAAATAATTGTAATATATTTTGAAGTCCAATAGAAATCAATGTATTTGAGAAATTAATGAGACAATTTTGTTCATCTTCATCAAGTTTTTAAGTTTAAAGCAAATAATATATATATTCTAAATATTCTTCAAACATTGTCTGATCTACAAATTACAAACAAATCTCACAAATTTAGATATATCTGATAAAAATTTTAATATATTTTTGGATTTTTAAGAAATATGGAATCTGAAAATATGTCTGCAAAGAAAATCTTAGAACAATTTACATTAGTAAGATATTTAGGAAAATATAAAATATAAAAAAGTAATTGTTAGTGCATTCGTAATTCGTTAAGCTCTTCAGATTTTGAGTTGCATTTTGTAATTGTTGCGGCAACTGTTGTTGATATTGCTGCTGGTCTTGAGATTTTGTGGCTTAAATGCCTTTTAAATGCAGCTCCCCACGGGAATATTCCGTCGCCAGTCTGACTGACTGCCTGTTGTTGTTGTTGTTGTTGTTGGTGTTGTTGTTGTTGCTACTGCTGTTGACATTGTGATCAACGATAGCGGCCTGACAACTGATGGCAATCACTTGTCGCGCTTCAGATCATCCGCCAGTTGCCTCCGCCTGCCGCCTGCTGCCTGCTGCCTGCTGCCTGTTGCAAGTTGAATGTTGAATGTTTGATATTGAATGTTTGCTGTTGAATGTTGCCCATGGCTTGACACAGATTTGTTGGCCAAAGTTGGCGACAACGTCGTCGCCTTTTTAGGCCCAGGCGTCTATTTCGCAGCCAACTTGTTGCGTGCCCCTTTTTGTCGCCAATTGACAATTGACGCAACATCAAAACTGTCTAATTAAAAACATTGCCCGCAATGCGTAACTGAAATCGATGAGAGGCGAACGCCGACAAAGCATTTGACTTTATGACATCTCCAATGAGCCAGGCGCAGAGAAAGAGCTCGCTCTTGAAATGGCTAGAAAGAGACAGCAGTTGGCTATTTATTTTGTAATTTTTCTTAACATTTGCGCTGTCCATGTGTTCTGGCTAAATTATGGACTCTCGCACAGCCAGGCCAGAGTAGAAGAAGACGGGGAAAAAACAACAATGATTCGTATAAATTGGAAACATTAAAAAAGCAATCAAAAATGTTCGGGCCAAGGCAACAACAACAGCAACAACAACACAAAAGATCTGCGGTCCAGTCCTCGGGTCAGTTTAACCTGCGCTGGCGTGTTAACCTGCTGCTGCGGCTGCGTCCGCTGCTGCCTCTCCACGCAACAGTTGAAATTTTTAGATACAACTCGAGCCGAGATGCTGCAGCTTCACACGATCAACTGGGAGACAGGGGCCAGGGGCAGGTGACAGGGGCACTCGATTGAACAGCGATCGAGATTGAGGTTTGAGTCGCGTAGATCTTGAGTCTATGGGGGCAAACGCTATGCTGCAACCTCACTCAACTCGAGCTGCGGCGCGTTGACTGACTGATATGAGGCAACAACAACAATAACAACAACAACAACAAACAACAACAACAAACAACAGCCCGTCGATTGTTAATCAGTTAGATATAAAACAAAATACAGCAAAAGAATCAAACTTTGAATCTCTGCGCGTATCTACGACATGTTAATGATGTTTCTTCTTTTATTTTATTTTCTTTATTTATACTCGCTCACGAACTGAATAGAGTATATTGGTTTTGGGCAATGAATATGTTGCTATTGAAGCAGGAAACTTTAAATTTATAAGAATCTTTTGCCTCGTCTGAATAAAGTCTCCAGATTTTTTGGATACTACTAATGGGGGCGTGACAGATAGGTAGGGAGAAAGATACTATATCTTGTATTGAAACTTGAGACTAAGAACTTAAGCTTGTTACTCATATAATCCAGCTTCACACAAAAAGATCAAGGCCAGATGGAAGTATGGAAATTTTGCTAAAAACTATATGTTTTGTATTTGTTTCTCTTGTTACTTTTGACCTACTCTACCGTTTACTAAATATTATATATACCCCTTTAGGGCGTGACTAATTGAAAAACTATATCTTTTATAGTTTTCAGGCAAATATCTCTATTTTTGACTCACTCTTCAAATAAACCTATAAAATAATTTCTGAAAATATAAATTTCTCATTTAGCAATTCGTGAACGAGTATTATGCAGTCAGTTGTGCCCGACTGCAACGTTTTTACTTTTTATGCTTTGGGTGTTAGATAAAAACGAGTGAAAAATAAAGAGAGAGACAGAGAGAGAGAGAGAGAGCGCGCGAAGAGAAGAGCCAAACAATAAGAATGTTTTAGAAAACGTTTTGGCCCACGTTTCCAAGAAGTTTCGACCAGCGCGCTCTATTGATGTTATTTATGTGAAATGTCTGTGAAATTATTACCCTTTTTTATTTTGGGCTAGAAATTTATTTGATTTCGACTTTGTTTTACTCGCTTTTAATTAGCAATCCAAAGAAAGAGAGAGGGAGATAGGGTATATAGAGCTGATCGTGAGCTGAAAGAACAAACATGGTAATTTAATCTGTGATTCGTTATTTTGATTTCGAATCTTGATTCACTTTGGGCACTCATCAAACGATCTCTATGCAAGTTTAAAATGTGATTTTGTCCCTTGATCGTTTCGGTATAAATATATATGTACATACCTGTCTCTGCTCTTCTTATCGATCGTTAACAGTTTTGACGCTGTTTTGTTTAACTTTGATTGCCTTTAGTTGCAAATTGATGACATATTAGTGAGATATAGTGCACTTTAGGCATCGGGCACGCTCATTATTCAAGATTTAGTGGGTAGATAAGTGGCTCTAGGTAGATTGGATTCTGGTATTTGGGTCAGAGTTGAAACGCCTAATGAGCCTAATGTTGGTCTAGTGTTAAATTGCGTGTAATTAGGTACATTATTTATAAATTAGTGAAGAACTAACTATATTTATTTTTAATAAGATAACTTTCATTTGCATATGAGTAGGCAAAGCTAAGGAGCTTATAGTTTCAGACAGGTAGCTCCAAGAAATTCTATTTTTTTTTTGCTATTTTAGGCAGCTTTAGTGAATAGCAAAGTTTTCTATTCAATTCATTTTTTGCCAACTGATCTCATCTTTTTTGATCTTCAATGGAATTCTTAATTGAATCGAATGCCTTAATTTATGTATTCCCTCATAGAGCAACTTCTTTATGCATAAGAAAAAATAGCAACTGTCTATAGGTCTTATTCATGCCCATTTCCTGTGCGACTTGTGTCCAGCCCATTGTTAATTGGACATGAATTGGCTTTAGTATGCGCCATGCCCATTTTGTGAATCAGTTCTATAATTTGACAAATTCTAATGGGTTCGAAATGAATCAGCTTTTGTAGTAGCTCTTATGCTAATTTCAAACTGCGTTACGCCCCGCACAATATCGTGGGCTGTCTTTACGATCAGCAAATATATATGTATATATATACATATATATACGAATGAGCAATGTGAGGGGCGATTCTTTACGAATGCTTTTGCATATGTTGTTGATGGTCAGTTTGGACTCAAGGTTGTTTGCTGTTGTTGTTGTTGCTGCTGTCGTTGTTTGTTCATCAAATTATATAGAGCTACCAGTCGAGCTACTCGGTATCCTGCATATATTGCCCATTGCCAGCCTGCGGCACCGCTCAACTAACAATTGGCTCAAACACAAAAGCCAGAACCAAGTCTCTTCACATGATGGACTCGAGCAGAAGAGACTGTTCCCTGTTCCCTGTTCGAGCTGCCTGTTTGTCCGTGTCGTCTCAACGCGTTGTCTGACAACCTCTCTCTCTCTCTCTCTCTCTCGCTCTCTCTCTGTCTCGGTTTGCTGTGCGTCCAGTTGGAACGCTGTCGAGTCGTGCCGCCAAGTTTTGGAGAGCGCATTGTAGGTAAACACACTCGCGCCTAAAAATAAAAGTATCTATAAGCTCTTGCTTGTCGTGCAACAACTTGGGCAACCACTGCGGCTCGACTCGACTCCAGTCGACTCGACTCGACTCGAATTGTGGCAGCTGCAACGCGTTTCGATTAGTTGCCACGGCGTCTGTCTGTCAGTCAGTCAGCCAGTCAGCTAGGCAGTCAGTCAACCAGGGCCCCATGGCCAGGTCGGAGCAGACAAAAAGCGACGCTGTCTTGTTAATTTTTTGAGCTATTTATTTTGATGTTTTCGCTTTTACGCTCTCGTTAAGTCGCGCCAGCCGCAATGCCAAAGCTCCGCCAACAACTATCGCAAAAATACATACAATACAATAAATGCATGGAAAAGAACAAAAGCTAGGAAAGAGTTTTGCAGACAATAGGGCTGCATGACTACCTAGTACCCTGTCGTCCTCCTGCCAGACTAGTAACTACTCTCTATACATATATAGACAATTATATATCGCAGTACTACCTAATACCCTGTAGTTCTCTCTCTCTCTCTCTACTCTATATATAGAAAATTATATTTTAAAATGATATTTCGCAGTACTACGAAATACCCTGTAATCTTTTTATGCTAAACAACATATGCTGCCAGACTATCAAATTTCCTGTAGCTCTTCTGTATATTGAAAATTACCCTGTAGTCAAGGATTTTGCTTGAGATATAATGCATATGATATAGAGTCTAGGGGTATAGAGTCTAGCTGCCGACATAATGAAATACGTACATCCAAAGCAAAACACTCTGTACGAACTTCAAATACCCTGTATTCTTCTAGTTTTTTTAACTGATACGATCATCTTTGGTAAAATACACAAGATATAGGAAAATCCTCTGAATACCGAGCATCCATGATGGAATCCTAGGCCAAAAATAATTGAAATGAGGAAAGGAAAAGAAACGGCATAAAAGTACAGCCGTGTCTGGGTATAGTTTGCATGTAGTACTCTAAATAGTGAACAATCTATTAGTTCTAAATAGTGAAAAAAAATTATGAAGGCGATTTCAAGCAAAAAGCAACAAAAAATACAAGAAGGAATCAAAAATGAAAGCGGGTATTCCCCTAATTTGCAATTTCAACTCGGCAATTCTTTCGATAAGCACTCATTTATTTTTTCTTGCTAATTATTTTAATGGTCTCTTGAGTTTATATAAACAAAGAGTACACAATACTGTGAACAGGCCTTGCCATAATAAATTCAGTATATCCAGAGAAGACTGTATAAGTATATGCCTCTCATAGAAACAGCAAACGGTCAACTTATGCTAGTGAGCTTTGTTTTTAATAACTATTAGTAATACATCTACAAGTATATATACATGTATACATATGTATATGTATTTATAGACTAACGTATGCTCACCAATTCACCAGCTATATCTTGTTATACCCCTTTTCCCACTTTTAATGGGTGTCAACTTTTTATATAAAAAGAAATTCAAATATAGTAAAATTCGCTGACCAACACGAACTGCGAAAGCGACTGCAAATACTCAGGCAGTGCTGTTGCTTCTTCTTCTTCTTTTTCTTCTTCTTCGTGTGTGCGTTGAGTGTGTGCAACGTTGCATTACGAGATAGTTAAAAAGATATGCATACAAAATTGGAAATGCTAATTAATATGTTTTGCACAGCAGATACGTTGCGATACGCGAGAATTGCAAGTGAATCTGTTTACATAAGCGCTAACTGCACACCCACACACACACACACACGGATAGAGAGTGTGTGAGAGAGAGACTCATATATACAGACAAATTAAATTAATTTTTATTAGGCGTCAAGCCATAAAGAACATAAAGAACAGCTGAGAGCTGAGAGCTGAGCCGACGGCTGTCCAAACTGAATGAATGGGAAGCTCACATGACAACGCTTTATAATTAAGAACAATGCCAACTTATTCAAAGAGAGACATAGACAGAGAGAGAGAGAGAGAGACACGGAGACAGAGACAGAGCGAGATGGATTACTTAAGCATATAGAGTTGTAGGCACGCATTCATTGGGAACTCAGGAATTCCACTGCCATGACACATATTAATTGTTAGAGTAAGGTTTTTCCGAATAAGATTCATTGATAACATGTTGAAAATTAAGGGAATTGGCAAGGTTGCCACATAGCTCAATGGGTGGGTGTAGATTAAAGGGGTTCAAGGTGCAAAACTCTCTAGTTGAGTTGATCTAATTGACCCAGTGAAGTCGACAAGAGGGAAATGTGCTTGAGTCCTGCATCAATTGGGCTGGGACTATAGTACTCTAAAGCAAGTAAGGCGTATCATTAGTATATATTATATAATACTTACAATAAGCCATTTGAAAAAGGTAACATCCCTGCCCAACTAGCATAGCTTAAAGGAAGTCGGCAAAGATTATATCATAAGATCATTTCCTGCTGAATATATTCTCAGCACAAGTCTACTCTGATTGTTATAATAGACACTTAAATATCCGCAATAAACATTATATAGGCACGCAATTTTAGGGTTGTCTTTCAATTGTTCGGCAATTGTCATTGATAAAGAGCAAAAGCAATTACAATATAGCGAATAATATTCGCAAGCAGCAGCAGCTGGCATAAGATGCCGTGACTCATAATGGAACGGAGATCGGGGCGCTGTGAGTGTGACCCAATGAGCAATATGCACCTACAACAACAAACACCGAAAGAAACACTTGGGTCTCTGGCTGTTGGTTGGGCAACAATGAAGCCCAAGACAGGCAAAGCGATTACAAAGAAAAATAATTTGCGCAAATTGTGAAGCAGAAAATAAACTAGAAAGAGCGAAGCAGAAGGAGGGAGAGAGAGAGAGGGGAATTGTGATCAGTCATCGAAGCAAATGTTACTGAACTCAACTAATCTAATCAAATCGAATCAATGCTGGCTAAAAAAACGCCCCGTATATTGTTACCTTGCCCGTAGAATCCAAACAGAGCTCCGACATATTGTGCAATGGCAAGGCCTAATCCCAATTTTTGTTGTAGCACTTCCTGGCTTACACCCGACTTGATCGATCGCACGATCGATAAAAGGCGCAGAGCAGGAACAAACAATTGAGGACGTCTTTGTAACAGAATCCTAGCTGTACGCACCGAAATGTACCTGAGTAACACGCCAAGATGTTTGCACGGTCAACTTTCAACAATTTGTAGGCTACCTGCAGTCGGTGTGGGTTTTCCTGAGAACAGGCCGTGGCCTGCTAACTGGCTGGCTGACAGATACGCATCGCTTGCACAGAGGCTGCGACTCGGACTGGATCTGGGGATGTGTTTGGTTAATCAGCACCTGTCGGAGCAGCGACGGCGTCAACACAGGTACAAAGTACGCAAAAAAAGTTAAGTTAGCGGGAATCGGAGTACAAACAATTCTGTCTTCTTTTTTTTTGGCTTTTTGGGAAAGTTTGAAAGTGTAGCTTAAGTCATATGGGTCGATGATCATGCAAAGAGATCTACCTACAACGTTCCAATCCGAGAAGCATAATGAGTAAGCAAACCAAAAACTACAACAACTACAACAACAACAACTGATCGCCCAGCCAGCAGCAGCAGCAGCCGGAGCCAGAGCGCTGATTGAGCAGCCGGTCAGGTTGCCCGATCAGCGATCAGCGCGATCAGTTTGTGGCCCAGGCCCAGGCGGAGCAACTGCTCTCATAAATCAAGAAAAATCAGTCAATTTTTTATACACACACACACATGTGCATGTGTAAATATGTATGGCGCGTATATCAAACTGACATTGGCTGAATTAACAATTGATTTCAATAATTTTTTATTATTATTTTTGCTCTCGTCGCTTAAGCCGCCGCCGCTGCTGTTGCAGATCAGCGTCAAAGTCTCTCACGTTCGCACTCAATGCTGCTCAAAGCAATTCAGCGCCGCTCTCGCTCTAGTGCTCTCTTTGTTAGGATTTGCGCTCACACTGGGGCGCTGAATATGAAACTCACTCAATTTGGCTCAGCTGGACAAAAAGAAACTCGTCTAACCGGTGTGACGAGTGTCAATGTCTCATTGGAAATTGTTCGTTTGGCGTTGACGCTCAACGAAACAGACAGGGGAGACACCATGCACAGTGGAGCAAAACAAGAAGCAGTGGGTGCCATAAAAGCTCTAGCTCAGATCAGACTGTATAATATTCTATATCAATGGGAAATTTTAGCTAAATATAAAATATTTAATTTATATCAGTCATAAGTTCCTTAGATATTAGATAATCTTTAGATGTTACTTAAAGATATAACAATCCGAGTACAGCCTAGCCATATCATATATCTATATGCCATGTTGTTCCACATTCACTAAGCCAGAACTTGTCAGATCACCTGCTTATCTTTCGATCTCACTTCCTCTTCTTGTCTCATCTTCACTTCCTACTCTCACACACAATATTTGTTTGCCTTCCTTTTACTGCCCACACATACAAACACGCAAAGATTGCATTGTCAACATTGAGCCCACTGTGCAATGCGTTGCGTTTTGCGTTTGCCTTTGCATTGCATAGTTTTGCTTTGTTTGTTTTGCTCACCCTGCGCTCTGTCGCTCTCACTCTCGCACGGTCATAGTCTTTGTGAGCGTGTGCGTGTTCATTGAGTGCTCGCCCAAAGGCATAATTTGAGCTGCACGAAGACTCACTCAATGGTCGGCTCGCTCGATTTTCAGCGGCACTTGCTGCTCTTTGCCGTTCACAGTGTACGATCAGTTTTTGAGCAGACTTTGAGCCGAGCGCACGCGTTGTCGGTTGAACGAAACGAAACGAGACGCTGTCGCGTAATGAAGAAGAGTCGAAGAGTGCTTGAAAGTTATACGAAAACATATTTATCATAGCTGAAACAAAAAAAAATAAATAAAAACATCGCAATCGCACCCCCCACTTGGATTACGGTCAGCGCGAAAGAGCAAAGAAACAAGAAAATTGAATTAACAAATAAAAAAAAATATATGGTTAAAAATATATAACGGAAATTAAGAGCTGTTTTTATGTGTTGTGTGCTGTGTTTTATTATTATTACATCTAACACGCTGTGGATTGTGCAAGCATCTATAAAAGATCTACAAAATATCCACAAAATGGGCTGCACATAACGGAGTGACTGCAGCCCCCAAAAATCAAAACCCACTACCCAAAGCAAGAAGAAGTAGCTTACATAGAGTTAACTAGCGGGTTATCCAGCTAGTTTTAGCTAGAAATAAGCCAAACACAAAATGCTGGCTAGCCACATGCTCTACGTCCTCATTGCCAGCTGTGTCATGCCCATCTTTGGGGCGGCGCTGAGCAAAACGGTGTTGTACCAGGCTCCAGACGAATGCCGCTGGTCCGGCGGCGGGGAGCACGACATCACCCTCGTCTGCCATCTGCGCACCATCAACTCGGAGCTGGAGAACACCAACTTCAGTGTGATACAGCCGCACAATACGGTCCGACTGCGTCTGGAGTGCAACGATGCGCTCTTCTTCCAGAGCAGCCTCAGCCCGGACAGCTTTCGATCGCTGGTGGAGCTCAGAGATCTGACCATCGAGTACTGCAAGCTGGGCAACCTCACAGAGGGTTCCTTTCGCGGACTACAGGAGTTGCGTAATCTGACCATCCGCACGCATAATGGAGACTGGTCCACCATGTCGCTGGAGATGGCCTCCAATAGCTTTGTGGAGTTCCGGCAGCTGGAGCGCTTGGATCTGAGTCTTAACAATATCTGGCTCATACCGGATGGCATGGTCTGTCCGCTGAAGTCGCTGCAGCATTTGAATGCCTCGTATAACAAGATACAGGACATTAGCAACTTTTACTTCAGCGCCTCGCTCAGCTCGAGGAAATCGCGTGTTTGCGGCTCGACGTTGCAATCTCTCGATTTGAGTGCCAACAAGATGGTCAGTCTGCCGTCGGCCATGTTGTCGGCGCTGGTGCGTCTGACCCACTTGAACATGGCACGGAACAGCATGAGCTTTCTGGCTGATAGAGCATTCGAGGGTCTGATATCGCTGCGAGTCGTCGATCTGTCGGCGAACCGCTTGACCTCGCTGCCCCCGGAGCTCTTTGCCGAGACAAAGCAGCTGCAGGAGATTTATTTGAAGAACAATTCGATCAATGTGCTCGCACCGGGCATCTTTGGTGAGCTGGCCGAGCTTCTCGTGCTGGACTTGGCCAACAACGAGCTCAACTCGCAGTGGATCAATGCGGCCACATTTGTGGGCCTGAAGCAGCTGGTCCTGCTGGATCTGTCGGCCAACAAGATCAGTCGCCTCGAGGCGCACATCTTCCGCCCGCTGGCCAGCCTGCAAATACTGAAGCTGGAGGGCAACTATATAGATCAGCTGCCCGCGGGCATCTTTGCCGATCTGAGCAATCTGCATACGCTGATCCTCTCCAACAATCGCATCTCGGTGATCGAGCAGCGCACGTTGCAGGGATTGAACAATCTGCAGGTGCTCTCCCTGGACTACAATCGTGTGAACCGCCTGGATGCGCGTGCCTTAATCAACTGCAGCCAGCTGCAGGATTTGCATTTGAATGACAATAAACTGCAAGCGGTGCCGGAGGCACTGGCTCATGTGCCGCTGTTGAAGACACTCGACGTGGGCGAGAATATGATTGGACAAATAGAGAACACGAGCATCACCCAACTGGAGAATCTCTATGGTCTGCGCATGACAGAGAACTCGCTGACGCATATACGCAGAGGCGTCTTCGAACGCATGAGCTCCCTGCAAATATTGAATTTGTCGGGCAACAAGCTGAAGTCCATCGAGGCGGGCGCCCTGCAGCGGAATACCCAACTGCAGGCCATACGGCTGGATGGCAATCAGCTGAAGAGCATTGCGGGCCTCTTCACCGAGCTGCCCAATTTGGTGTGGCTGAATATCTCGGGTAATCGATTGGAGAAGTTCGATTACTCGCATATACCCATTGGGCTGCAGTGGCTGGATGTGCGTGCCAATAGGATTACGCAGCTGGGCAACTACTTTGAGATCGAGAACGAGCTGAGCCTGAGCACCTTTGATGCCAGCTACAACTTGCTGAGCGAGATCACGGCCAGCTCGATACCGAACAGCGTGGAGGTGCTCTATCTGAACGACAATCAGATTGGCAAGATACAGCCATATACGTTCTTCAAGAAGCCCAATCTCACGCGCGTCGATCTCGTGCGCAACAAGCTGACCACGCTGGAGCCGAACGCACTGCGACTGTCCCCCATTGCGGAGGATCGCGAGATACCCGAGTTCTACATTGGCCACAATGCCTACCAGTGCGATTGCAATCTCGACTGGCTGCAGAAGATCAATCGGGAGTCACGCACGCAGCCGCAGCTCATGGATCTCGATCAGATCTATTGCAAATTGTCTTATGCACGCGGCGCCACGCATCTCTCCCTGATCGAGGCGAAGTCCAATGACTTCTTATGCAAATACGAATCGCACTGCTTTGCCCTCTGCCATTGCTGTGACTTCCAGGCCTGCGACTGCAAAATGGACTGCCCCGATCGCTGCTCCTGCTATCACGATCAGACCTGGACCTCCAATGTTGTCGACTGCAGTCGCGCCACCTACGACCGCGCCCTGCCCTCCCACATACCCATGGACGCCACGCAACTCTACCTGGACGGCAATCACTTTGCCGAGCTGCAGAGTCATGCGTTCATTGGACGCAAGCGCTTGAAGGTGCTGCACTTGAATCACTCGCGCATCGAGACCCTGCACAATCGCACCTTCTACGGCCTGCTCGAGCTGGAGGTGCTGCAGCTGCAGAACAATCAACTGCGCGCTCTCAACGGCAACGAGTTCCAGGGCCTGGACAATCTGCAGGAGCTCTATCTGCAGCATAATGCCATTGCTACCATAGATTCGCTCACCTTCACACATCTTTATCACCTGAAGATCTTGCGGCTGGACCACAATGCCATTAGCTCCTTTGCCGTATGGAATTTCCTGCCCAGCTATTTGAATGAGCTCCGGCTCGCCGGCAATCCCTGGAGCTGCCAGTGCGACTTCATTGACAAGCTGCGCGACTACATGAGTCAGCATGAGTATGTCCTGGATCGGCAGCAGCTGCACTGCGAAATGCCTGGGAATAGCACCCAGCAGCCGGCTGTGCAAATGGCCATCTATGCAGCGGCTGGGGAGTCGCTGCCCGTGGTGCAGTGCAGCCAAACATTGCAGCTGGGCCTGGACAACAGCTTCAATTATGCTGAGCGAGCGGGCGCTGCTGGCGAGGCAGCTGGTGGCAATATGACCTCCACCAAGATGATACTCACCCAGCCGCCCAAGCAGGACTACATACCCATACTGGTGGCCATCCTGACGGCCTTCATCTTCATCATGATCTGCACTCTGTTGGTGTTCATCTTCCGGCAGGAGATGCGCGTCTGGTGCCACTCGCGCTTCGGCGTGCGTCTCTTCTACAACGGCCAGAAGGATGTGGATAAGAATGAGCGAGAGAAGCTCTTCGATGCATTCATCTCGTACTCGTCCAAGGATGAGCTGTTCGTGAACGAGGAACTGGCGCCCATGCTGGAGCTGGGCGAGCAGCGCTACAAGCTGTGTCTGCATCAGCGCGACTTCCCCGTCGGAGGCTACCTGCCCGAGACCATTGTCCAGGCCATCGACAGCAGCCGGCGCACCATCATGGTCGTCTCCGAGAACTTCATCAAGTCGGAGTGGTGCCGGTTCGAGTTCAAGTCGGCGCATCAGTCGGTGCTGCGGGATCGCAGGCGACGTCTCATCGTGATCGTGCTGGGCGAGGTGCCGCAGAAGGAGCTGGACCCTGATCTGCGCCTCTATCTGAAGACCAACACCTATCTGCAGTGGGGCGATAAGCTCTTCTGGCAGAAGCTGCGCTTCGCCCTGCCCGATGTTGGCTCCTCGCACCACGCCCAGCGCTCAGGTCAGCCCTGCCATGCGCCCATAAACCATCCCGCCTACCATCATCATCATCATCTGCATCAGCAGCAGCAGCAGCAACAACAGCAGCAGCTGCCGTTGCATGCAGCGCATTCTGTGCCGCATCCGCATCATCATCAGCAGCAGTTCATGCTGCCCCCGCCCCCACTGCCGCTGCAGCCGGGCAGCTTCCGGCGACAGCCCTCCACACAGCAGCAGCATCGCTCCAATGCGAACATCAACAACAACCAACAACAACAACAGCAGCAGCAGCAGGCGGCGCTGCTCATGGGCGGCGGAGGAGGGGGCGTGGCAACGGGCGCCCAGCCACAGATGATACCACTGGCGGGTGGCATACAGCAGCAGAGTCTGCCGTTGCCGCCGCAGTCGACGTCGCAGCCGACGCCAGCGTCACGTAATTTGCACATGTGAGTGAGTGAGTGAGACAGAGACAAGTAGAGTGCGAGGGAGAGCGGAATATCGTTGTCTTATTAAAGTTTTTGATAAGGCTTAATAGAACTTAAGCCTAAATCCAAAAAAAATAGAGACAGAAGAGAGTGAGAGAGACAGCAACAAGTCACTTTTAAAGTACTTAAAGTTCACATTTGATTCAGTTCAGCGCTGGTTCCGTTCCTAACTAGTTCAAAAAGCAAAAGTTGAAAAGAAAGTTAAGACAAGAAAAAGAGAGCCACAAAAGGATGCAAGTAGAACAAATCACTTTTTCAAACTATTGTTATGGTTAGATAGAGAGAGAGAGAGAGAGAGAGAGAGAGAGAGACAGGGAGAGAGAGAGAAAGGTAGATTCAAGGAATCAAACCGAATTAAATCTAGTTTTTTTTGGATATTGCAGACATTTTGCGTTTTGGTTTTTACGTTTTAAACCAGTTTTTAACCCTGGCTCAGAGCCGACCGCAATTGGCAAAGCTTTAGCAAAGCTTCCTTTGCAATAAAATGAGAGTCAGAGCCAATATGCAAATGAAAAGCGTTTAGCGATAAAAGCCTAGTTACATGTTAAAATAGCAACAATTGCAGCTGGGGGCAACAGCAGCAAGAATGAGGCAACAACAACAACAGCAACAACAACTGTAAACAGTAAAATACCAAATAGTTGGCCATGCGGGGATCCGGGGGTAGAGCGAGCCAATTGTTGTTGGCCCTGTTCTGTTTTCTTACGGCAAGCTATTTTCAGTTTCCTGGCTCGCAGCAAGATTCAGAAAATTGATGTTGCATGCAACACAGCAACAGCAACCAGTCGAAGCAGACGCAGCCAAGGCCCAAAACTATTTTTTTTCTCTTCTTTTTCTCCTTTATTTTGCAGCAGCAACAACAACAACAGCAACTTTTTTTCTCCTCTCTTTCGTGTGTTGCTGCAACGTTCACTAGTTAGTTCATCTTAACTGCTGCATTTTACAGTAACAAGCTGTGTGAGTGAGTGTGAGTGTGTGTGTGGGGCATAGAAAATAGGCAACGCGAAACATCACAGAGCTCATGTCTAGGCAAAAAAAAAGGCAGAGATAGAGAAGAATGAAAAGAAATTGTAACAAAAAGTGAGGCGAGCGACACCGTCAGGGCCATTGCATAGACACAGACACAGACACAGACACAGACACAGACACAGAACTAGACCGGCAACAGACGAACGAGATACCTATGCAGAGACAGAGACAAAGGCAGTGGCAGAGGCTGACTTTTGGCAGCTGCAGCACACACACCTACACCCACACACACACACACACAAAGTTTTTGGGCCCCAGCTACACGTGGCAATTGGCCAGAGTTTTCGAGTGTCTGTTGCTAAGGTTAGCAAAGCGAAAAGATCAAGCAGCATGCAAAGTTACGCGCAGAAATTGGCCCACAACTGAGGTCAACCGAGCCAGGCTAAGCTCTGGCCAGCAAAAACTTGCTGAAAGGTCAGCACGAAGGTAAAGCAAGTTTTCAAAGGCTAGTTTTATGATGATCTGGCAGCACTGATTTATGACATGCGTGCTTGTTAAAGTGGTTGAGCTTAAAACTTAAAACTTAGCTGATTGTTAGCAAATGGAAGAGCTAATACCTATTGCAGTCCCTAAGTGACCATAGTTCTTAATTTAGAGTTTTTGGGAATTCTGGCAGCACTGCAGAAAAGTTATCAAAAGTAAGCTAATTGTTTGTTATTGGGAAATGTCGTACATTATTGACAATAATTCTTAAAAATCAGTTTTGACGATCTGGCAGCACTGTTTTATGACATGTAGGCGTATTAAGTTGGCAGTGCCTTAAAAAAAGCTTTAAGCACTTTGGATAGAAGTTAGTTATTGCATCAACTGCAGTCCTTGAATGATAATAGGTCTTAATAGTGGAATTTTGATGATTTTGACATGCAAGCTTATAGGTGGGCAGAGACTAACTAAAGTTGTCAAAATTGTAGCTGATAGTTAACTATAGTTCCTAATAGGGAGGTTTCGACGCTCTGGCAGCACTGTTTTTGGCATGCATGCCTGTTAAGTTGGCTGCGCTTCAAACTAAATTAGCCAATTGTCAACTATTGCATTCCCTTCAGTTACCTTTTCAGCTGAACTAAGCTGTTGCAAAGGTACACAAGATTCGCACGTGTGTTGTTGGCTTAAACTCTCGTTTACTTGGGCCAAGGCAAAATCAAATTGCCAACTGCGCTTTCACAGCAAACAAGGTACACACACACACACACCCACACTCGCACACACATGTTAAAGAATAGAATTGCAAAGAAACCGAAAAAGAGCTGAACAGAACTGAACATTGCTACAGATTAGTTGGCTGCGATTAAAATCTACCTTGTTGTTGTTTGTTACGCCTGTTTGTCTTTTTCGCTCTCCCTCTCTCTGTCTCTCTCTCTCCCTCTCTGAGATAGCTGGTAAGATAGAAACATCCAACTAAATGCATTCCAAAAGCAAGAAACTAGTTAACTGTTAGACATCTGCATAGTTACGTTTCGTTTCGTTTCGTTCCGTTCCGTTTCGTTTCGTTTCGTTTCGTTCCGTTTCGTATTATGTGCAAAATTGTATATATAAATCTGTAAGTTTAAGAGGAGGAGCAGCAGCGCCGCTTAAATGTTAAATTGTACGTTTATTTGTTTAATAATTGTGATATTTTGTACAATTAAGGCTTAAATTATAAATGACAAATGAATACGAGAAACAATAACAACAAAAGCAACAACAACAACTATTAATATTATGTTTTTCGATGCTACAAATGTTTTTTGTCCCATCAATAAATATTTAAATTGTAAACTCTTCTCCTCATAAGTTATGTTAGTCGATAAGTTAATTAGCCCGAATCCGAACACACACACACACACACATCGTTTGCAGCCATATTAACTCTATAAAATGTCAGGTGTGTGAGTGTGTGTGTATATTAAAAAGAAGAAGCATAAATCGACTGATTACATCTAGATATGTACATGTATCTGTTAGCTATATAACTCTTGATTATGATGTACCCAATGTAAATATTGTATTTGTATTTGTATTTGTAACTTTATGTTTTCTAGTTTATAGCCAAAAAGCGAAAAAAATATAACCGAAACAAAACTGATAATCGAAAAAACAAAAAAGAAAAAACTGTATTTTTATACCTCATTTAATTTGCATGTTTATAGCTGAAATTCGCACGGCAGCACTTTTCGGGGCGCTATATAGCGATGCTGTATAAGTTGTATATGGCTGATAAGTCATAAATCCATCCGAACTGACATTTGATACCCATTCCAACAGGCAGGCCGGACCGGACCACTGACCGCTCTCAGCCATGTCGCACGGTTTTGCCGGAATTCGTATCTGAATCTCAATCAGAGTGAGTGGGTTCATCGACTATGTCCACAATTTCTGCTTACTGGAGCAGTCGCTAGATGGAAGACACAACAATTTGCAAGACAAACAGAAAACAGAAATAAAGCTGAAAAAAAATGGGAACAGACGAGAGCTGGTTGGAAAGTTTGTTCAATAAAATATATCAATTCATTTGTATCTTTCAAGTGTAGATCTGTGAGATACAGTTACAGTAAGGTATTGAGAATGATGTGTCTTAAATGAAATATCTATATCTATACTTGGTATATATCAATTCAAAGGAAGCTTTGGATGCATTTACTTACAAAAAGTTTACAGAGAGAGCTTCAAGCGCTGTCTTCTTAAATCTGTGATGCCTTCGACAGAGAGGCATATACTCAGCGAAGCAGGCTATAAAGTAGGAGGATCTAGGCATAGCCTTCTTATATGTATGGACATATGGACAAAGACATCTTCATAATAGTCTTCTTAGATAGCGTCGTAGAAAAACATTTCTGTAGTATGATATAAGTATCTTTTACATACTCATACATATGTCTGTATTTGAGAAGAATTTTACATATTGAGTATAGCTTTATTATAAGAAAGATCTTATACGAAAAAGTCAACAAACTTGACACAGCTTTATTAAAATTCTTAAAACAAAATATACCTTATATACCTGTATTTATGAATAAGATTCCTGAAGAGCACTAGCTAAGGCCTACTTTACTTACATGAAGGTTCTCTAGTATATATCTATATTTACGCAAAAGATTGCAGAGTGAAGAATGAATTTATTGTAAGTAGTGTATCTCATATGTAGATCTGTAACGATGGATATAACCTTCTTATGTGAAGCGTCTCTTAAATCTACAAAAAGAAGACTACAAAGTGAGTATACGATTTTCTTGGATGACTTGTATATACTGCTCTAAGTAATATTATTTTACAGCAAAACTCTCATGTAGGTAATATATCTACTGTTATTACATAAATACTTACTACTTGTATCTATGGAACTGATATATCATTTAATTAAATTGCCGTTTACCGCCCTCTAACACTTTTTTATTGCGCTTAATTCGAATAGCAGCCGGACATTATATGAGCAACCCACGATTGCCTCATTGGAATTTGGCTTAAACACTTTTTAGCCGCCTACTTTTTCCCAAGCTCTCTAGTTCCACTACTCATGCATATTTTATAGATATCGATCCCCGCACTATTATCGTTTATTTACTTTACTTTTTTTCGTTTTTGTTCTTCGTAGTCAATGCGTATTGCTGATTTTGCAATCTTTGTGGAAATGAATGAATAATTTTTATGATCAATTAAATGCGCAATAAAATTGATGGGGAACTCGTTCCCCACTCTCTCTCTCTATCTGTCTCTCTCTCGCTCGCTCGCTGTAAAAACGAGTCCAGCCAACGAGCTGCGATTCGAACATAAATTCCCATTGCTTAAATTAGCAAATTTTACAATCAATCATTAGGAGGCGAAATGCCGCCAACGTCGACGCGTCTTTGATCTCCAATCAACGAGCCTAAGGAATCTCAAAGCGTAAGCTGTCTCTGTATCTCTATCTGTATCTGTGTTTGTATCTCTATCTGTATCTGTATCTGCTTTTTGTGTGTGTCTTTTTGTATCTTTACTCATATGGCGGGGGGCACGTACTCGTATATGGGTTAACCAGCACAAAGGCGAAAAAAAAGTTCAAGCTCAAGCTAAACCCTTTTCAATTTTTGTTACGTCTTTGGCTCCCCTTCCACACGTTTCGACCTATTTTAGTGCAAAAAGTTGAAGAAAAAAAAAACACGTCAAATATTAAAAACTTTTCTTCAGCTTTTACTTTCTACAGGCTTAGAAACATGTTTCTTTTCTACTTTTATTTTTTTACTTCTTTTTTTATCAATTTCGTTTGTGGGATTTGTTACGCCGTAATGGATGAGACCTTGCCGTAACCGCCCACTAGGCAAAACTTTCAATTGAATTTCTTCTTTTTTTCTTCGGTGGTGCAAAGTTAAAGTCTGTCTTAGGGGCTGTTCTATGGGTTGGCTGCGGGTAGCCTGTCAATCGGTCTACTCACAGCATTCGACGTAAATATTTCGGTTAACAAGTCAGTTTAGTGTCAGAAGTAGAACTTTTTATTTATAGATACCAGCTGGAATACAGGAGAGCATTGAAATTTTGTGTTAAACTGACATATATGAAGCATTTTTATATTATTTAAGATTTCAATTATCAGCTTTCTTTATCTCTTTTTGAGTCGCCTGCTTCACTGTTGCTCGCTGAACCGCTCCTGTGTTTCATTTGGGATTCGTACCTACATCAAAATATTGGCTCAGTTTGAAGTTTTGGGCTCAAAGTCAAATCAAAGTGCTTGGCCCAGCATATCCCAACATCTCTCTAATCCAACCACCTGAACTTTAACCATACATCAGCCAATTGCTCAAATAGAGAGAGGAAGAGAGGAAACTTCAGACTCAGTTGGACTGTTGGGTCGTCAATTGCTCGCTTAGCCACCCAAACCACTTGCCTCATTAGCCGCCAACGAATCGAAAGTCATAAATGTCTGCGATACAGCTACAATAACAATTCAGTGCTGCTATTGGCTATATGGGCATACATATCCATAGCGGGGCTGTGTGCGAGAGTATAAATAAATATGCTTTTATTGGAAGACGACTACAACTGTTTGCAATAAAAGCAACATTTTTCTTAATTTCCATTTCTTGCTAATTTAGCAGCCATAAATTGTCGGTCCATGTGGCCCGGGGTCTCGTTACCCAACGGGCTGAAGGCAGCCGAAAGCAGGGGGTTCGGTGCCCACCGAAACAAGCCAAGCTGAACCGCCGGTAGACACATAAAATTGGCTACAAATTATTGCACATTGTCAAAACAACATTGGTTTGCAATTTTCGCGCTTCAATGCAGATACAGAGTGATGTCTGTTGGCCAGAGGGGACCGGCGGGGCCGACAGGAGGGTGCATATTTAAAGAGGGAGAGAAGCCATTTGCACTTTAAGTCCAGGCCAGGTAGACAAAACTATACGAATACCCTAGGGCAAATATTTAAATGTGGTCGGTGTGAAAAATACAATCGAATTCATGGGAATATACACAAAATATATTCAAGTGAAAACAAAATATACATATATAGCTAGGCCAAAGTGGGGCAATCGATGGAACAGATAAACTAGCTATGGATAATTTCATGCAAAACTAAAAACTAAATTCAAAACTTAAATGAAATTGAAATTAAGATATTGTTTAGCAAATATATGTTATATATACATAACTGACTGTATTTATCAGTTATGTCAGATGTTAAAAGAGGAAACAATCTATTTTAAATATGATTCCTCTTCCACATACAAATCTGTAATCTAGTTACAAAATCTCTCTAATAAAACACTTTTCCACAGTTTCAAGCTTATGTTTCTATTACAACTATAGCTATTTGAACTGTAGAGCATTTCAGGTGCTCATATACCCCTTTCTCTGCTTACATTTACAGTTAGCTATGGTAATTCGCACACTTGTGTGACTGTAAAATGGGTTAGGTTATGGACAAGAGAGCGAAAGACAATGACATTGACATATTGGCAGTCGATTAATGAGAGTCGAAGAATAAGAGAGAAAGAGAGAGAGAGAGGGGGAGGGATGGAGCGAGAGCAAGCTGTTGATTGTTTTCATTGAAATAAATGACAGAGCCCGGGTTGTTGACACACGCGTTGCAAGCACATTTGATACCCTGCATAAATAATTATAATAATTTCGGATGCACTCGGCGCTCTCGCATAAAGGCAAATTTGTATGCGATTTATCTTATCGCGATCATGTGGATGAACAGAGAGTGAAAGAGAGTGAGAGAGGGAGAGGGAGAGGGAGAGCGGAGGACGCGTAAGTTTCACGTATTTTCATGCACGATTAAAGCCTTAATTTTCAACGTTGCGAACATTGGACAAAATCTGCAGGTATCTGCAGCTCCTAATTAATGGTTTGCATCGGCTTCTTATCGCGCCGCACGCATCGCGATCGCCCCACCCCTCGCCTCAGCTCACCTCCCCTCGTCTCGAGTCGCCTTGCCTTGCCTTGGCTTGGCTATGGCCACATCTTTTGGCATTGGCTTTGGCTAAGTGTTCGTGTATCGGTCGGCGGCACCTGATCAAGGCAAAAAGGAGCTGCGATTGGCAGTGGACGGGAATGGGAACGGTAGCGGGGAAGGGAACGGGAACGGGAACGGGAAGGGGAACGTCGGCTGTCTACGTACAATTTTGTAATTCTTTGTGGCTCTGCGCACAGAGATTTTATGAGCTGTAGCATTGCACATTATTGATAATCCCGATACGCGTTTTGACTCGAACATTGCCTGAGATTTCGCAGAGGGTGTTGTCAAGCCGAGCAAAATACCTTTTTGCCCCGGCCAGGTACAAGGACAGGGACTGGCCACATTGCTGATAAGGCCACATTGTTTTCTGGGGTGTTGCAGTCGCTGATAGCGATCAATATCGGCAATCGACCAGGCTAAGGTTCCAAGGCACTAAAGAGAAAGCTGCCAAGGAGCAGAATACAAGTGTGTGTGTATATATGTGTGTGTGTGTGTGTATGTGATGGAAGCAACTGGAATCCGATCGTGCCTCAGATCTTGTGATGCGCAATGTTATATGAGTGATAAGCCGTAAGGTTAGTAACTGGACTAAATACCTTTTTGAGCAAGAACATGCTAAACATTAACTTGAAGAATCCACAAATTTGCCACAAAATATTCAGATCTATAGTAGAGGAGTCTATATATGCAGTGATAAGTCATTTAAAATTGATCTCTGATCATCTGGAAGTTTCATACTTCAATGAGCAGTGGCTGCTGATATAGATATATAGATCTTATCTGCGACTGCATGTTAATTAATTAACAATCTGCAAATTACAAAAAGGAGTAAACGTTTTAGTTGAGCTGCCAACTAGACAAGATCTATCGATCTTAAAATAAAAGAGAGCGCAGTGGGATGCTGATTCGCACTCCGACTCCCACCGATCGTTAAGAGCTGGCCATAAATGCCTGGGTACTTTATCATCTGGTTGCGCAGTTTATGGCCTGGGTTAGTCACTCGGCTCAGCAATTGATTAGCTGACGATCGTGGCCAAGAGCAGCAGCTAAAAAATTCATTACCCACACCGAAATGCAGTTAGCTTTCAAGTGGAATTCACTCTCTTCAAGCGTTTAGTGTTCAAGTCCCTCCTCCTTCTCCGGCAGCCCCGCTTAAATAAAGCGTTGTTTAAATGTTTCTTTTACAGGGAATTAGGCCAGCGGAATGCACCAGGCCTCAAGTCCATTTTGTCTGCTCTTGGCCAGCTCTTTTTGACCAGTTTCAAATTCGGTTTTTGTGTTGTGTTTGGCTTTTTTTCTGTTTTTTTTTTATTTTTTTTTTCGGCACGATCAAGCACTGAAGATCTTCTTCTCCGATCGCTTCGATCAACGCTCATCGCTCAGACGCGGTTCGCATCTCAGCTTTTCGATGTTCCTCTCGATGCTGTTGTTGTTGTTGTTTTTATTTTTTTGCGTTAACGTTTTAATTGATCGCTTTCAGTTATAAACAAGTTGGCTTTTGATTTATGAGCGCGTGCGTGCAGCGACAGAAAAATGCGTTTTAGGCCAGTTAACAGAGTCTGGGTCTCGGGTATTGGGGCCCTGGGACTTGGGACCTGGTACCTGGTGCTTGGAACTTGGAGTCGGTCATCATCTTTGCGGCTTTTGTTTATGTAAATGAAGTCGAAACTGAAAAAGCTTTCAATAGCTGTTGATGATGTTGTGTTGTGTTGTATGGAGCGGCGACAATGTCTCTATTTCTCTAATTTCGTATTGCCCAAAGACTCTGAAGACAATCGCAACGTCTGCCCCGGCCCCTGCCGCTGCCTTGAGGCAGCCCTCAAAGAAATACAACAACCTGGTGTTTAATATTATTTGTCTAACGGTCACGAGCATTTGCCTTCTCGTTGTTGTTTGTGGTTAAGCGTCAAATTTTTAAGAATTTCCCGCATCGTTTAACCAGCCATATTCGTTAGCTGTTGTTGCTGTTGCACTGACAAGCAAATAAATCACAGCTTCCACACATCCCGCTCGTCCCCGGACCGGAGCGGAGTGGGCCTAGTCGCAGCGCTAAGAGAGACTGGGACTGCGACTGCGACTGCGACTGGGACTGGGCTTTGTATAGCGTAGGCATCTTAACAAATATCTTTACATTTCGACCGAATCTTTCTTTATGTACATTTCTTTTAGAGGCGACAAATGTATTTGTTTTATCAGCTATTGTTGCGCAGTTCGGCTCACAAAAAAAAAAGCTTGTGAACTTTTATTTTTTCGTTGACTGGCCATAAACTTCACTTTCACACAGCGAGATCGCGGGAGGCGAGGAGACGGGGTGCAGTTAGCCAAGTTAAGAGCACAGGGCCTGAAGAAGAAAAATGTTTGTTGAAAACGAACAAACATAAAACACAGTTTTGGATTTCACTTTGGTGTTTTTTAATGTTGAGTGGCTTTTGCGGTTCGAGAGATGTCAGTATGGCAATTAATCAACGCATCTTCAATTGGCATCTTAACAAGATTCGAACCCGTGACTCACCCACTGAAAGTGGAACTCAAAATGCGTTAACTGCGATTCCATACGATGGATGCGATGCGATTCGATTCGATCAGATGCGAGTCGATTTGTTTATAGAAAAACAAACACTTGGCTCTCCAATATATCTGCCAAGCGTCTGTGTGTGTGTGTGTGTGTGTGGTGTGTATGTTTTGGCCGCTGTCCGTTACTCATGGTTGGCTAAGTGGGTCGTGACTTTTCAAAATGCAAACGTGTCGTCGTCTTCGAAGCAATATGCATGCGCAGTTGGTTCAGCTCCCAGCTCCCCAACTAAAGCCCCCTCCCTCGTCCCTCGCCGTGTATGTGTATGTGTGTGTATGTGGCTCCCCTGAATGCCGCCCAAAACGGCGCACGTACGTAAACGTAATGAAATTCTTACCTCAAATAGCACTTAACTCCAGTTTAAAACGAGCCAAAAGTGAATGGTACTGACCCCAAACCGTTGCACGTTTGTCTTAACACTTTGTTGTTTACTTTTTCTACAATTCTCTGCACTTTTTTCCACAACTTTTGTTCGTTTTGGGGCCAAAATAGAAAAGTCGCCGCTGCACTCAGCGATCGGCGAACGATCAGCCGATCGCAAAATTTGTTTAATTGAATTGAATGTATGAAAAAAAGCCAAAAACAACAGCAGGGGAAGAGAAACAACAAAAAAATAAATAGTCAATGGACAAGTCAATGCGGCAATTTGAATGCGAGCTCATTTTGAGAGCAGGCCCCAAAAAGCGAACCTCGAACCTCGGGCCACCACCAATCACGGTCATGTTTTCATGTTGCATGTTGCAGGCTGCATGTTGCATGCTGCATGCTGCATGTTTCAAGATCAATAGCGGGAAAATGCTGAGCGCTCATGTGGCCATTTGAACCGCTTCTTGAACTTATCTGTTTGCATTTTGTCGCCTGACAATTAAATGCTTGAGTGAATGACAAGACAAACAAACGAATGAAACGTCGAGCGTTGCCACCGTTTCTTATATTTTTTGTCTCGTATATTTTATTCTCTTTTTTATATGTATG
Organism: Drosophila gaucha; assembly: GCA_035045545.1. NCBI lineage: Eukaryota > Metazoa > Arthropoda > Insecta > Diptera > Drosophilidae > Drosophila > Drosophila gaucha. The sequence continues at coordinate 5,199,415 of JAWNOY010000292.1, forward strand.
TTAAGTGTCGATCAGCAGGAAATTGTGATGAATGCCACGACAGAAACGATGTCAAAAAGGCATATGAAAAGCTTAAGGCTGAGGCACAGCGGACAGAAGCCCGTGGCCATAGCCTCCAGGCGAGCTGATCACTTTAGAAAGCAAATTACAGATGATCCTCGGTCATGATCCTCAGTTCTCGAGGTAGCAGCAGCCGTGACTGCCACATTCTGATGCTGACAATTGCTAATGCGATAAGTGGATTTAATTTTTATTTTTATTTTTGATTCGACTGCGATCAGTCAAGATCAATCAAATGACAGTCAAAGATCAACAGTTTGCACTTGACTAGCCAGCGATGGTAAGGGAATTGGTAGATCATTAACAAATCACGATAAGCGAGCAATGAATGTGACTCACCCAGATCTCTATCAGAACTCATTTATATTTCGGTGTGAAGATCGTTAAGATGCCAGCTGTTGATCGTGTCAATAATATTTATGGAATTTATAGAATTGAAAGATTCGTAGATCGCAAAAGAACAGTCTGGGAAGAGGTGTTAAGATTCCAAATACTTTCTCCACATATTGGGTTCTACTTTACTTTTCTCTCTCTCTCTCTCTTTCATAATGTAACCAAAGTGTTTCCTAACATGGCTTGAATTAAGTCAACGATCACGATCAACGTCTGCTTGGTAGGTTTGATGAGATTTGATATAGAAACTAGCTCATTTTGAATTTAATATGCATATTATGATAATTCTGTAAGATTTCGATTTAAGCCGTATTTATTCATATCTCTACTATAAACGTATCTGAGTAGGTAGATAGATATAAACATAATTATGTAAATCCAGCTGCTAATGCAATAATGTAATCAGAGACTTATTGATGTGGCAATAGTCAGCTTGGTTTCTTTTCTCTCCTTCGGATACCTGAGCCCCAAAATGGGAATCGCACACTTACAAGATTGGCCAGTGGACGATGGTTCGAATTCATCTGCTGAAAATTTATGAAGTTTTATGACAAATATGATGACGGTCTAGGGCAGCCAGACCCAAGGCTTGCACTTTGTTATTGATTGAGCTGGAGCTGGGGTTCTGCTCCAGTCGAGTCGAGACGCACATTTTTGAATGAAAAACGAAAACAATGCCATTTACAAGACACTTAACGAGATGTCAAGTGAAAGCCATGGCCAAAGACTTGGCCAAAAGCTGTTGTTGTTACTCTTATTGTTGATGTTGTTGTTGTTAAGTCTTCTTGGCGATTCGCGCTGGCAGCGGCCCACAATTTGATGTGCTGGCCATTCGCTGATGATGTTGATGGCGATGTGTGTGGAGTGTTTGGAAAATGGTATGGGAGTCTATATATTGAGTGTGCGTGTGTGTGTGTGTGTGTGTGGAGTGTAGTGGCCAAGTGACGTGGCTTGTTTTGGCGTACAAGTGCACTTCAGTTGAGTTTCGAGTCCAATCTAAAGAAGCACAAGTGAGCGCAGACTTTCGGTCTAGTGTCGACTCTCGACTCTCGTCTCTCAGCTCTCGACACACAACTCAAAACTCTCGACATTCAACGCTTTTTTTTTCTAATGACAGGCAAACAAACAGATGATGCAGGTACCCAACGCCTCCCCTTCTGCAGTTGCCCGGCTGTCCAATCTGTTGTCTGCTACTGCAGCAGCAGCAGCAGCAGCCGCTGTACTTTCTCATGAATTTGTTGTCATAGTAATGGCACAAATGTGTGTACATGCAACAGCAACAAATCGAAAAGAGAGAGGGGGGCAGGCATAAAAGATTTATGGGGAAAACCATTCACCAATTGTTTGGGGCACAGTTGCGGCTAGCAGGAGGCGACAACTAGGACAAAACTGTTTTTGGTCACATGACTCAAATTAGAAATGCGACTCGCTTATAATAAATGAAAATTCAAATGCGCACCGCCAAAACAGGTTAACAAAGTGGCTAACAAGGCAGTCTCGACTCGACTCGACTCGACTCTGTCAGCTAACACACAGGTACCCAACTCCAACTCCAACTCTAACTCAGAGTCCGACTTGGAATCCGTTTCCCTATGCGAACTGCGACTCCGAGTTGGACTTCGAGTTGATGTTGGATTGGATTGGGACGCATGCGCGTTGACCGCCCGCCGTGCTACACATTCTGAGAACTTTCCACTTCAATTAATAACTAATTTGATGTGTGCCGCGCTGATCGCGGTGCATTTTATCGATTTGGACAGCGCCCAGGCCGCATTTGGAGCAGCCGCGATGACGATATCGATGCGACGTTTCCAAGCACCTTAGATGCACCTCCCTACACCCTGCAGCTACAATCGATTGATTGAGCAGGGTCCATGCGATGGCTGACAGTGAATGTAACACAAGCGGAAGCAGGCCTCAGCTGGAAAGAGGCTGAGAGAGGGGGGCATAGCTCAAGGGAATTATTGTGGTAACATAGTCAAGACTTCAGTAATTGGTCAATATTTGTAAGAATATATATTCTAATTAAATAATAGAAAATGAAAACACAATAGATATTCATCTCAATTGAAGCCAAGTCTAAGCCAAGTCTGAGCCCAGTCTAAGCAATATGTTTAGCTCACATTTTGCGGCAGCTAACCTACAATTAGTATATCAAAGCACACTTGATAATGGTTATTCTATAAATTCTATAAATTTTGTGGAAATTGTTTGACTCGCTGCTGAGTTATGAACGGAGTTTGTGTGGCGCATGGGCAAGATCTATAGCAATTCGCTGCATGCGAGGCATGTTGAGCAGAACCAGTCGGATCAGCGTTTGGATAATTATGGCTTATTGTAGTCGTATGTGTATGTGTGTGTGTGCAGGCGCAGCTGCTCCACACAGAGCTCCTCGCGCTGCTCCCACTCCAGCATCTGCGCTTGTCAAGCGGTTAACCGCCTGGCGTGCCAGGCTAAATAAATCACTTGGCTAAATACCCCAAACGAAGTTTAGGCCCAACGCTCGCTCTGCGTTTGCTCTGGGTTCGAGTTCGGGTTTTGGGTTTGGGCTTTGCTTTTTGCACTGCAACACTTCAACAATAAATAACCAAGTCATATTTTTCACCTCCGTTTTGCCGTTGTATGCAGTTGCTGTTGAGTCACTTCCTGGTTTTTGAACACCACACGTACACACACACATAAACAGAGAGCGAGAGAGATCAAGGCAAAGCTGGGCACATTAACAAGCATATTACCTACTATCTGCAGCAGCAGAGAAAAATATGCAAAATTGTTGCCTGCCCGAGTCGAGGTCCAAGTCCGGAGCTGAGCTGCAAATCATTAACATCTCTCCCGGGCCAGAACCACCTCGATCAGCACCACGAACATATTTTGCACGTGACCTTATTTCCCCCGCATAGCCGCACAGAATGGAGCCGACTCTGCTGCTGCTGCCGCTGCTGCTGCTGTGGTGGTGGTTGGAGGTTTCGGTGGTTTGCTTGTTTGGTGGTTTTTGCAGCTAACATCAATTTTCGATCACGTTTTAAGTGTCTTGCGCCGTTTCGCGTCGCCATCGCCATCGCCAGCCCATCATCATCGCCATCATCATCATCGCCGTCGTCGTCGTTGCCGTCTTCTAGCCCAAGTTAAATGATTTAAAACCAACAAAAAATATCGTGCCAAGTGCTGCATATTGCACAGGCATAGGACCCGGGCTCGGGCTGAGACTTGAGCCCAGGCCCAGAAACTCCAACCACGTCAGTCACTCAATCCAATCGAATACGAACCAATCCGTTAGACGATGCTGGCCACGTCCTCCTCCCCCTGTTGCCTTGTTGTGTTGGCTTGTAGGTAAATTTGGCCAGCACTCACTAAACTGCATTATCACGCCTCTCCATTGCATTATTGGCAGCGGCAGCCGCCGTTTGCATCGCCATTTCCCTCACTTCGTGTTGGCCAAGGTGAAAACAACAGCAAGAGTCAGCGCTGGACCCACTGAAGCATCCATCGATCCTAACTACACTTCACTAAGCAGCCACAAAAATATATCTGACAGATGCGACTCGCGCTCGCTGGACGTGGACGTGGACGTGGACGTAGACGTGGATGTGGATGTGGCTGCGAACGTGGTTCGCATTGCTACGATTCGCTGCGCTATTCACATTTAGGTGTCTACTTAAAAAATCAAAAACGTTATACAATCCCAGACAAAACGACATTGCAGTCGGCTCACTGGCTAACCGCAAGCCAAAAAAAAAAGCGAAAAATAAAAAACAAAATACCAATTCGCATACATATGCAAAACAGCTCGACTCGCATGTACCCTTTAGCTCTCCACATTTCGCGCATTTCGAGAAGTGTGAAAAACGTTTGCAATGAATTTTCATAAAGATCTTCACTCGTAATCCACTCAAGTTTTACTTTTACAGGTGGAACTACGAATTTAGCTAAGCTAGATTTATTTTGAATACTAATTTGATTTCATATATTTTGTTTCTTTAGACATGCAACTTACAGGGTATGCAAAAGTCTATTAAAATCGAATTCCACTTAACTTACAGGGTCTGCAAAAGTCTATTAAAATCGAATTCCACTTATTTTTAAGTTTTATAAGTGAAATTACTTGTTGCACCAAGTCTTCTCATTTAAAAATAATTTTCTCTGATATCACTTTAAGACCTTACTTTGAGCCCCAATATAAATATAGGGTATTTAAGAAGTTTAATATAATATTACAGCATTATGAGTAGAATCACATATGAGAAGTTAGATTTCGGTTTATCCTTTCACATTTTTCTTCTTTCAGCTCACATGTTTTCCAGCTCTAGCTATCAAGCTAGTGTTACCTAATAAACTCACATAATTACAGGGTATACGAAATAAGGTAAAACCATCTAATTCCAACCATTTTCAAGTGACAGCACATATCCTAAGATTCTAACTATTCTTACTTTTCTTCTCACATATTTTACCTCTGTAGCATGCAACCATATCCCCTCATATGATTACAGGGTATGTGCAAAAAAAAAAGAAGTGACGTGGCAAATAAAACAGAGCGACGTCTGCAACTGGACAGTTACCTGGGACTCAGTTTTCAACTTCAACTTCGACTGCGACTGCGATTCCGACTTCGACTCTGAGATCGAAGACGCAGGCATCGCTTTGCTTAGCCATCTCGGCTTGTGTGTCTTTCATTGTGTGGTGTGAATGTTATGGAAATTTGTTAAGTTCTGCATACACAAAACTCGAAGCCCGAAAAGCACTTGGCAATTTGCACGAAAGTTGCCCCCAAACGGCATTGCCAGCTGCGAGTCGTGCGAGAAGGGGGCGCCAGAGGGAACGTATGAAACGGTGGATGTCGGGTATTAGGGGCATATGCGAAGTATCTTTTTTGATTTTCACACCCAAACAACGGGGCAGAGGCATACAAAAGGCTTCTTCTTAGTGGCGGGCACATGTGACAGCATTATTGGATTCCCATACACACCCAAAGCTATTTAACAGCCCAGGCAATTGATATATGTAGACAGAGACAGAGACAGAGAGAGAGGTGGAGGGAGATGCCCAATCGGCCAGAGATTTGTGTTGGGACTTACTTAACCCGCTTGAAAATGATTTGTCAGTTATGGATTTGCTTAAGGCGGTAACGGGGCCCGAGGGGCGCTAAGCCGCCTAATGCATTTGGCATTCAATAATTTAAATGCGATTGGAACTTGAGGTTGAAGCTGCTTTTCCTCCACTCAATACAATTGGTTTAGCCAGCTGCTGATTGATTGAGAGCTCAGCTCGTTATTTTTTATGATTTGAAGAATTGCATTGCTGATGCTGTCTTGCCCGAGTCCTTGTGATGCCTCAAAAGCATTTAGCTTGGGCTGATTTCAAAAGGAACTTTATGCTAGATCACGTTCCTATAAGGACATATTAAAATTTCAGAAGAGTTTCAAGTATTTTGCTTAAGAGTAGAAGACGAACTTATAAAGATTGCAAAAAACACTTTGTTCGATGATCAGAATTGCTTTATTTTCCTTTTGGGGGGAAAACCCAGTTGATAAGGACTTCTATGAGTTTGCAATTTACAAAATTTGAAGCTCTGACAGTGCGTGTGTAAAAATATATAATCTACTTTAGATTTGATGCCGAGCGGCAATTGTGATCCATAAGAGTACAAAAGTATAAATTGTATTAGCCTTAAATTCCTCGAGATATTCCAATTCAAGCCACTTGCATGAATATAACTCGAGCAAATTAAGAAGGATTTTAAAGTTTTATGTTTTAGAGTTCGTGAAACTCTATGGAATAAAATGTCATCAACATTTGATTCCAGATTTGATCCAAATTTTAGGTTTGGATTTTTTGAATCTTTAAAGAAAGTTGTGTTCCGTACGAGTCCAAAATGGAGAAGATTTTGAAAAACAGCCATCATTTGAAATTCAATGAGGCCAAGTCTCTGACCAACATATTGAACTTCTTTTTATGTAAATAAAAAGGATATGTTTTTGATATATTGTTTGTGATTCAAGTAGAATGTGAACAATCTTGTTTTCTACACTATCAAAAGTAATAATCGGTTCCTTCTTTCTTATAGAAATGGGTTCCAAAATCGCTCGTTAGCAATGAGGCTTTCTTCTTGCGCAGCTTCAACATGACATTGAAATAGTTGGAAACAATGTCCGACACTGAGGGTCTCTCTTCGTCTGTGACCAATTGCTCCTCGCAGCGCATGTAAATGTTTTTGAGAACTCCGCCACTGCGATAGTATTTGATAATCTTTTCACGATTGTACCAGTTGTTCAGTTCATCCTTGCTGCAGGACTCATAGATACGAAATACCCTGTAGAAGTGTTCGTAATTTTCAGACAGCTTGCGCACCTCCATCTCGTTGATATTGGGCAATTGGAGGCCAGGTTGCTTTATGAGGTTGTACGGATCGTACTGCTCCGAGTAGTTGGCGAACCGCACCGACGGCCAGTCCAAAGAGAGGATCGTGTCATAAAGATTCTTCGGATGGCCGAGAATACCGTGAACCATCTGAACCATATGCAACTGTGGCCCCGGCACCATATATTCCAGCTCGAGCTGTGCTATTCGATGATCGCTGCCTCGATACTTGCGTTCGCCAATCCATAGAATGGGCATGTCCTCGTCAGCTAGATGCTTTAGCTCCTGGATCATGGGCGAATTCTGGACACGACAGTTGAAGATCTTGTTGTTGCGACCATATAACAGAGTTCGCTCCACGGTCGAGAAGCGCAGATACTGCGTGCGATTCATGAGAAAGTGTTCGGATCGAAAGAGTCGATTCATTTCCATCTCAATGACATAGTAGGCTCGTCTGTGCATTGCTATCCAAATGATCTGAGTGCAGACCGCCAGGAAATGCTCGTGAAACGCTCGATCCTTAATCTTCGATGAAATATTAACAACTTCTTTGGTGTGGTAAAACTTTTTCATGTCCCCATCGCCCATTATTATCACGCTATAGTTTCTGGCCACCAGCATACGATACTGGCTCAAATGGGATGAGAATATTCGCTTCACCTCATTTGTCTGCTCGCTCTGCACCTGGGCCATGTTGCCCGCCAGCTCGTCCCTCCGGATCAGCACGAACTCGACCAAGCGCAGAAAGTACTCAAAGTAGATGACTAGGGCATGCAAGAGTCTGTGCACAGCCGGCTTGTGCATAAACTCCAGAAACTTCATCGACAGAAACTCCTTTGGCATCATGAACAGCACCAGATCGCGCACATCATTGATCACCACCATATCCGAATCGTATGTGGTGCTGGACCTTGCAAATACCTGGCGATAGATCACCTCCTCCTCCTGGTTGATGGTGCGCAGAAACTTGAATCCATTCGTATCGATAAAACGTTCATTAGCATCCTCCAAATCCGAATATGGCTGGAAACGCAAGCCGTCGGCCTTCTCATCCCAGGACCATTTGCCGCTCTGGTACTTGGGCGCCGAGCTGCCAACGTGGACGCGTTTCATCTCGATCTGTTGGTAATTGTATTAATTGTATATTGATGATATTTTGTCTTTGAGTATATGTTTGTTATTTGTGGTTTTTTTATGTTTTGACTATATGTTTCTCTGTCTGATTATATGTTTAGAATGAGGCTGAGTGTAGCCTGGAATGACATCTAAGCCTATGGCTATTGAAAGTTTCGCTAAGCTTTATTGGGTAGCCTGTGTGAAGTGTAGACAATAGATCGATGCTTCAGCTCTTTAGATACAGCCAAGTGGCCACAGTAGTTGAAATGCTGTCAGCCCACCTGGCAAGTCATGAGAACCTCTTCTAGGGCCCCGAGGGAAGTCCTTGTCAAATGTTCACACAAATGGTGTGTGGACATGTGCAATTTTCAGGAACTATTTGTGGGGTATTTTCATTGAATGGAAAGCGACCAAAATTAAGACTATAAATAAACAAGCGAAGAAAGGAAAGACAGAAAAAGAAAGAGAGAGAGTCTTACCGGGCTAAGCCAAAAGGAAAACGATCGATCAAAATAAATCAGAAATGGACAAAAACATTGGATAAAGAAAACGCTAAGCCAGCAATTGTGCGCACAATTTTCCAATTTCCAATTTTCCGTCTGTGTTTTGTGTAAACAAATGTTTTGCGTAACAAAAGGGAAAAGCAAAACGAAAGACAAAACTATGCCCAAAAGGACCCAGAGCCAGCTCACAAAGCAGCAGCTGTCAATGGTACAAGAAGGTAGACAGACCGAAAGGTAAGAAAATGAGTTACAGTGAGGCATGGGCAGGATCGAACCGAAAGCACAATTACTTTGCTCTGCTCCGCTGTGCTGGCTAAACAAACCTTAAGAACTGGGCCCAAAAAAAAGGACAACAGCTGGCGTGCTGTGCGACGTGTTTCGAAACGCTCGGCAGGACCCTTGCCTAGTCGAAGACGCCTAACTGGGTGCCCTTGCTGTTAGACACGGCCAATTGCTTGGAAATTTGGAAGCACGCATGTGTCCTCGATATCCTTGGCCCAGGTAGATGGGCAACCGAAATTGTGTGGTCTGTGCTCGCGGTCAATGCAGCGTACTCTGCGGGCCATATATCAATCCCAACTGTGGTTGACCCAAACACTGACAGTAATCATAGCTCAAGCGTAAAGGCGTTGATAGGCCAGCACAGCACAGGTAAAGTCAGAAATACTTTGACTTTTCGCTTCCCGAAACTCATTAGAGTTTGTCTTTAACATTTTTGGAATCTTTATTTTTGCATGGTGTGCACACAGAATAGCAAACAGCAAAAACGCCAGCAACAAAAATCTTAATAAATTCATCAAAAATCAGCGGCAAGCATCTCACGACTAAGCAACACTAAAGTTGCAACAAGGAAGGGGGAAGGGACTGGGGCAGAGGGTGGCGTGCGGGCGTGTGTCAGGCGTTGGCTCCGAAAATCAATGCCAGGCGATCGTCAGCAACATATTTCAAAACACAAACTTACAAATATATTTTGCATTTTGTCGCTGCAGACACAGACAGACGAAGCAGTAAAAGAGCCAAAAAGCTGCTGCTGCTGCAATCGGACACGTTTCTGGCCGCAGCCAGTTAGCCGGTTTCGGACTTGCAACATGCGACTTGCAACCTCGGCGGTGGAGGCGTCTTTACACATTTGCATGCTCAAACAGCAATCGATCACAGGCAGCAGCAGCAGCAGCAGCAGCAACAGCAACCCAGAAGACACCGTTCACCCAGCACCATATGAGGAGCAGCAGTAGGAGCAGGAGTAGGAGCTGCATGTAAACTGGTTTATGCATGCCAACTCTGCGTACTATTGCGAGCGAGAGGGAGAGAGCGAGTCAGGCTTGAGCTCAGATTTTTGTTGATCGTTCGCTACGTTTTTGGTGTGCCAGGAGCAACAACAACAACAGCAACAATAACGACGACGAGCTGCAAAGTGGAGGTTAAAAAAATTTGCAAAAATATTAACGAAACGTAGGCAGCAGCCGCAGCAACAGTTGCTCTGTTGCTCCTGCTGCTGCTCGCCTTTTTCCACTGCAATCTGCAATTATAGCGCATGGTTAAGCAGAGCAGAGGAAACGGCCAAAGAGAGGGGAGGCCAAGTGCTCAGTGCTTTTGACTGGGCGGTTTGTTGAACTTTGACAGGAAGTTGAGAGCCCAGCGAACAGACAGCAGAAGACTAAGGCTACAACTAAAGCTGATGCTGATGCTGAAGCCTGCTGCTGCTGCTGCTGCTGCTGCTGCTGCTGCTGCTGCTGCCTGTTGCTGATGTTGAAGTTGAAGCTTTTTCTTCTCTTCTCTTTTTTTTGATGATGTGACTTGGCTTTTGTTTGTTGCTGGATGCTGCTGCGACTGCTGCTGCTGCTGCTGGCTGCTGTTGATGGGTGAAGGTTGTGGAGGACATGGACATGCAGAGTGCTGCAGACAATTGACAATGTGAAAACGATGTCGATTAAGTTGCTGCCGTTGCTTGCATACGACAGACGGACACAGAGAAAGACGACCAGACCAGACAAAAGGACAGAAAAGGGCACCACAAAATGCTCTTAACGATCAACCGTAGCCACAACGCAAAGTTATGCGAGATTCGATTGTTGCCCGCCTCTGTCCCTGTCCCTGGCCCTGGCCCTGGCCTTCGATTCAGCCTAACTGACTTTGACTCGGTTGGTGTAAATTGTTTTAACAGCCTTGAAGGATAAGCAGCCACCGAATTGCGGTTGCCTTCGACGATATTGTTAACCAAAATTTACACTCAAAGCAGCTGAAGCTGTGCCGATTCGAATTCTCAGGCTTTGCTTTTGATAATGTTATTTGACCTCTAAGAGGAAGGAGGAAGGCTTCAATTTGAAAAGAATTCCGGTAAACTATTATCTCATTAAAAATGAATTTCTATCAGATATTCTCAATTAAGGAGTGATATGTGTAAAATGTCTTTCATTTGAATACAGAGAGAAAGAAAAGTTTAAATCTTAAAATCAAAATACAATTGAAACCTGTAAGAAATAGTTCGCTTAAAATTTCATTGGCTTTCAGCTTAAATGAATCTTCTTCATTATGTTTTGCGTGTCTTAAAGAGATTCATCTAGTAGATTATCCACGCACAAGCTTACAATCTGGTGCGAGCTGGCATCTTGTCTCTTATCGTTGCAATCAGATTTTGCCACATAGTCAAGCGATGTTGCCGATAGCCTTTACACCCCGTTCGCGCTCGAAAGAGAAAGAGAGGAAGAGAGGGAGAGAGAGATCTTCGCCTTAATTTTGTAATTACTATAATATATCCCTTGTGCGCCATGAGTTGGACTCGGAGCTTCCAGGCAGGCATTCTCACATTCTGGCATCCTTAACGGCCTGCAATGCTCAAACAACTGCGGGGCACAAGCTGAACGTCATGCCCCATGCCGCATGCAACCATTTGCAGCAAGTGTAAAAGTAAGAAAAAAAGAAAAAAATTGAAAACTAACTGCTCCCTGTTTATATTTATATTATATTACGCTTCGTGCCAAGTCAGCAACAACAATAACAGCTACAGCCATAGCCATAGCCAGAGCAACTGCAACAAGTGAATGCCGATCTTCTGGGGGGTGTGTGTCTTGGCTAAAGAGTAACGTTTATGCCGCGTATCGACTTCGGCTCTCCCCTCCCTCCCTCCCTCCATTCTCTTTTAGCTCTGCGCAAGCGCGCGCGCGCGCCTTCACCCTAACAACTCTCGAAATAATTATGGAAAATGCGTTGGTCTGTGGCGCGAAGGGGTGAACGCGCTGAGAGGGGCACGGCATGTTTCCTTTGCATGGGCATGGGCAATGAGCTATGATGAAAAACAACAAGCTCATAATAAATAATAACCAGGCAGTGAGGCAGGCAGGCTGGCTGGCTGGCTGGCTGGCTGGCAACACGCGGCCAGCGGAGCGCGGGGTAACAAGCGCTAATTATCGACAACAAGCTAAAACAGTGGCCTACAATTACGCAGCGACGTCAGCAGCGACGTCAGCAGCGGCAGCGGAGCAAGCAGCTGAAGGCGCCCTACGCACTGCCGGACTTGGCTAACCGAGCACGACGAGCCGAGCTCTGGTCAGGCTTACCTGTTGAAAGCTACCTGCCTGACAGACGTCCGACTTGGAATGGTGGGCATATGTGTGGATGCTGCTGCTGCTGCTGCGGATGCAACTGCAGCCATTAAAATTTACACAGCTCTTTTTAAGCGGTCGTCAGAGCCCCAAAGCCTCACAGCCTCGAAGGCCTCGTCATCATCGTCGTCGCCGTCGACGGCCTTTCTCCCATTGGTGGCGACGGCGCAAACTTGTTAACTTCTTGGCATGATGGTCATCATGCAAGCCAAATTCAAGCGAGAGAGAACGCGAATTCAACGCAAACAACATGCAACAGCCATGAGAGGAAGCCAGTCCTCAAACCCAACGAATTCTCAATGCTCTAGCGGAAGTGCGTGGATTTAGCTGAGGCTAAAAAGATCATTGTTAAGGCTCAATGAATGTCTGTGATACAACTATGTTTTGACAACTCAGTGAAAGCAATTTTGTTAAAGTTTATTTTAAATTTACTATTAACTTGATATCATAGTGAAAAGTTATTAAAGATAAGTATGTATGGGAAATTAAGTCATTATCATATTAACATTTTGAATCACTCATCGTGGGGGCTACAAACCACTGTTGCCAAATCAGCTTTTTTCCCGTCAAATCTGGCTTTTTTGAAAGTCCAGTTGCGGGAAAAATTCCAACACAGTGGGTAGCGGGAAATATTTTTGTAAAACCGATTTAGCTGTTTTTAATTTGAATGATTTCTTATAAAATTGAGTACAAAATGTGGAAAGGTCTGTAAAATTTTTTGTGTTGAGCAAAAAAAAAAAAGGTTGTCAAATTAATATGTCTGCATTATTGAATTTCTGGCAAGAAATCAAAGATTCAGGAATTCAATACATTTTCCTACAAATCAAACAACATTTGCTTCGAAAATTGAGCTTTTTTCCCAGCCTTTTCCTCCGCAAACTTCCCTTTTTTTGGGTCTCTTTTTCCTTGATCTAGCCTTTTTTGATCAACAAAAGTTGGCAGCACTGCTACAAACTGATAATTTACAGCAATGTGGCAACGCTATTTAAGTGAATTTTTTAAGCTGTAAGTTACCAGTTACTTGAGTTACCATTATGAAGATTAACTAAGCATATATGGAAATCGAAACAAATTTATTATCATATCCTAGAATCAACTCTCCGTGCATGTTAAATTTACAATGAAGTTGGATAATCTAAAGAAAATATAAGTTAGCATAGAAAAAAACAAACTCATTTTATAGAAAATAAAATTATTATCTTTTCTGATCCTCCGACTTCAATGCCGTTCAAGTTGCTTGACATAGTGAAAAGGCTTTCGCCTTTCGCAACTTCTGTAGTGTATAACAAGCAGCCGCGGGTATGGGCCGCCGTGTGTATTGGTTGCAATTTATAGGCGCAGGATCGGTTACAAGGCAACGAGTTGGTAACACAAACCGGCGGCAGTTGCCATTCGACAGTGGCTCCAACTGAAGCGCTGAGCGCTGCAGCAGCAGCAGCAGCAGCAGCAGCGGCGGCAACGACTGCAACTGCAACGCGGGCTCTACGACCGTGCGGAGATTTGCAACGCATCTCGTGGCATCGGCTGTGGTTGAGGCTCTTGCTGCGGCTGGGCGTTAACTGCGAAGTAATTGCGTTTCGGCTATGCAAGTACATAAATTGGATTTGAAATATGTACACATGTTGATGGATTCCTCCGAGCAAGCGGTGCGGGTACTCGTACTGCGACTCCAACTCCAGCTCGTAGCTGCCACCGCCTCTATCTGTGGCTGCTATCTGCCAGCGGACGGTCGGACGGTCGGACTGCCGCTGAGTGTTGCATTTCTAAACGGATTCGATGCCGATGAAGAAGCGCCGCACGAGAAATACACAACGGGCAGTCAGAGAGGTAGAGAGGCAAAGAGGCAGGCAGAGAGTCAGCCAGCACCGTACCATTTGTCTTTTGATAATTATCATTTCACTCTGATAGCATCAATTTCAAAAACAGTTGATGATTTTTGCTGCGTGTGTCGCTCGTTAACAAGCCGAGGCGGAGGCAGCTGCGAGCGAGCCGATAACTAAAATACCTTTACAAAACGGTAGCCGGTAGCTCAGCCGCGCCCTGCGTCCAGAACCTTGAACAAGTGCCAGCCCACAAAATGCTGCATCATGTTCGATTAAGCAGCTGCTGCAGCGGTATGTTGAGCAACAACAACAACTATGTTGCATGCAACTAAACATTGCATATATATTAACTCAGCTGCATAATTAAAATAGTAATATTCCTGGAATAAGTTTATAATATATATAAACTGATTTGAAATGCTTTTCGAAATAAAAATTTGTAATGTATATGGATAAGAATGACAAAAAAAGTTGCATACTTTTGAGAGCGCTTAAAAATGTGGTTTACTCTTAGCTGCTTAAAGATCAATGCTCTGTGCTAAGGGGTGTGTCTTGGCTAAGTGACAATAGATGGCGCCACAGTAAGCGATGAATTGAGTAAAGTGAAACACGGCTAAGCAGCTTATCATGTGCAGTGCATGTTAAGCTGTCCATTACTGTTTGAGACCCACTGTAAAAATAAGATATGCTAATAAATTTATTAAAGAAATATATATATATAATATGTAACAATGTGCCTTTATTGTCTCCACATTCATATGCTGAAAGAACCTCATTTGGAGGTCATTCATGTGGTTTCACCGTTTAACTGGAACACTCATACGCATAGCGAGCTCCACGTTGTGCCCATTGCTAATTAGGTAATTGCACAGGCTGCCAGCTTAGTCGGCCTCCTAGCGCGTGGCAGGCATTCGGAGCCACACATCGAGTGGGCTGCACTTCAGCACAAGCATCGACGCCCTGGTGCAGATCATTTATGGCGCTTAGGGTCCACTTGTGAGCAACTGGCTGCTGGACGCCAGAGCAGGGTTGCAGGTGAATGCGTCGACTGTGAAAATCGCATGTCAGGCAGTGACTGTGCAGGTGGACAGGTCGTAGAGGGCCTTTGGTCAGGTCAACGCGTGGCTGCTGTGCAAATTGCGGCAGCAAATCAGTTGCCACATGCTACGAATGCCAATCGAAGGACTTGAAGCCAGATTTCTGTGTGAACTACTGCTGCTCAGTTACTTAGGTTATGTGCGCTGCTGTATTTGGGCTTGCACATGGGCTTATTCAACCAGATCTCCATGAGATGTTTGTAGTTCCAGAAGCGAGACGACGAGTTGCAAGTTAGAGTAGCTGCTGCATTGTCTAATGTCTCCTTGTCAAGTCGATCCAGCTGAGGAGGTCAAGCGATGTCCCTTGCCCAGACGCCTCTGCGCTTGGCACTTCGGAAAACTCATCTAAATCGAACGTAACTGCGACTGAAGTCCTACAAGAGTACTTAGACTCCTTTACAGAATGGGCCAGCAGGTGGAACATTCAAATCAATGCCACCAAAAGCAAAAAGGTACTGTTCGCTCTAAGACGCGATGCTCCTAATGAAGTGAGAATAAACGGTATTCCGGTAGCACGTCCTAACAGTGTTAAGTACTTGGGACTGACACTGGACAAACGCCTGACGTTTAAGCCCCACATCCAGGCAAAAGTAGCCACTTGCCGAACACGTCTCAAGCAAATGTCCTGGTTGCTGCACAGGAACAGCAAATTATCGTTAAACAACAAACGCACGATCCTCTCGCACATAATTACGCCGATCTGGAGGTACGGAGTACAAATTTGGGGTATAGCCGCCAAGAGCAACCGGCACAAAATTCAGATACTACAAATGAGGCAAATAACTGCCTGCCCATGGTTTGTACGTAATTCGAGTCTCCACAAGGATCTCAACCTGCTACCAGTGGAGAACCAGATCACACTATTTTCCAGCCGCTACAATGAACGGATGAGAGTTCACAAAAACCGACTCGCAAGAAAACTGCCCGGGTCTCGGCCCGTAAGGAGATTAAAAAGGCGCCATTCCCCATTCCCTAGGTGTAAGTAGTTATAATTAGAATAAGAAAAGATGTTTATGTTAAGTAACTAACTAAACCGGGCCATGAAATACTAAGAAACTAGGATGATTATAGTGTATTTAGTGATACTGAGGGCATCCTCATAATAATAAATTAATTAATGACCCAAAAAAGCTGAGGAGCTGCGATCGTAAGCCAAGTCTGGCTGACCTCCGAATCAAGTGTCTTTTCTGTCCTTCTCTACAAGCACAGTCTGCATAGGAGGCTGCAGTGAGAGTTTCTGGTGAAAGGGTTGATGATGCATCCATTCGAACATTAAGATAGTAACTGATATGAATTAAGCCAGAGTGAGAGTTGATTTAGTGGGCAATTGAGGCTTGCTAATTGCAATGTCAAAGCCAATAACCCAATGCACCAAAGGGTCAAAAGTAAGCTATATGGAATAAAAGTCTGGCATATATTCTTATATATTTCAATTAAAGAACTGTTGCTGAAAGTGTTTGCATGGATTAAGCCATTGTCAAATGCAAACATGTCTAAATAACCCTTTGGAGATGTTTTTTGGCAATTTGAATTATGACAACAAACCGAGTGAGAGAGAGGAAGAAATTTATGACAAAAGCCTAAAATGAACGACTTTTCCCCATTGCCCCAGCAATAACGGTGAAAAGCCAACAGCAACAACAATAACAAATAACAAATAACAGCAATAATAGCAACAATAACAAGAACAATTTCCCACGGTCCAACGTTACGTATACGCCATGTGTTTGCCAACCTGAACATGTGTAGCTATCTGTAAATGTGTGTGGACCAAGAAGGGGTTTCGTTGGAGAGCTGGAAACGTAGTAACAACCCATGCAAAACAAAAACAGACAGAAATAACAGCAGCAGACTCGTATGTAGATATCGAGATACGTTTATACAACCATCAGAGAGGCAGCTGGAAGGGCAGTGGGTGAGGTTGGGCCCACACAGATAGAAGCAAAGATAGCGAGAAATGTACATTTCAAAAATTTATTTATTTACATTGACATTTTGTGCTACTTGTGCACTTTTTCCCTCTCCCACTCTCTCTCTCTCTCTCTCACTCTCTCTCTCTCTCTCTCTCTGTGTATCTCTCAATCTTTGCTCACTTGAAAAACTGCTAACAAAGCTCTAAACGCTTGTTTAGGAGCCACCAGTTAGCAGCCCCAGCTACAGCCTCCCAGCCAGCGGGAGACAGAGAGACGACAATGTATAATATATTGACTCAACTACAATACGGACATTGTCATAGCAAACGGAAGAGAGAGCCAAGCACAAAGCGGAAGACAGGTCAAGGGAGAGTCTATTTCCGCACCTGAAGTAACTCTCGCAGGCCAAGGCAACAGCAGCCACTGAGGTAGGGAAATGAGCACAGATTTATGGGGCTCATAAAGCGAACAGTTTATACACTAACTAAAAACAGAATAAACATTGGCTTGTAAAACAGCTAATATATATGCTCTGGAATATATAATAATAATATATGATCTAAAATTAAATATAAACATATAAATTTATTTTTAGTTTTATATTTTTGTATCTTAATCTTCGACTTGGAACACTTTCAGCATTGCTCAAAACAATTTTGTTAAAATTCCCAACTAATTGTCTCACTTTTCTTGTTTACAGCGTTGCCACCTGGCAAAATTGAAATGCCCACAAAAGTGTGGTGTATTCTTGGCCTGCGGATCTGTGCTACTGTCTATGTGTGTGGGTGGCCGAGAGCTTAGAAAATGTTTGCAAATGCTAAACATGCCCGTATTTCATGCATATTTACAAATTTCGATAGTATTTACAACCCCTTTTCACTCATTCAGAAAGCGGGGGCAGCTCGACAGTCTGCCTGTCAGCCCGTTAGCCAGCAACAAACTGAAGAGTTCACTTAACAGTTTTATTTGTCTTTGGAAAACTTTTGTCTACACACACACAAACACACACATATACACAGGATATTCACAGGACCTACACTTGAATGATTTGTTGGGCATAGAGACTAAGCATAAGAGATGGGTTGGCTTGTCTGCTCCTGCTTCTGCTCTTGCTTCTGCGTCTGCCTCTGCAATGTGGTCAAAGACAAGCCAAACGTGGACAGAGTCAAAGTCGTTTTGCTGTTTGTTCTTGTTGTTGTTGTTCCAATATCTTGGCGCACTTGAGCAATTTGTAACATGATAGAGATAAATGCCAAGCCAGCTCATTGAATGTGTGTGCGTGTGAGTGAGTGTGTGTGTGTGTGTGGGTGTTGTTATTGTTGTTTTGTTTATGTTTTACTTTGCTTTGCATTGACTTGCTGCTTGGACTTTTACAATCGAGCAGCAGCAGGATATAATCACAACGTATTCTTTTCCAGCTCAGATGTTTGTCTAAAATATTTGCACTTAAATGACAAGGCAAAGGGATGCCAATGCCATGCTCTAGCATAAACAAGCAAGAACATTTAATTTGGCTGCTTAATTTCATAAAATATCTAAACTTTTACAATTTTCACTTCTCAATAAGAAGATATACTTCTATTTCGATTTGTCTTTAATAATGCAAAAATATATTGATAAGAGCATGGATATAAGCTCAATACCTATCTGCGGGTTATCTGCACGAGCTTATATTAAAATTTCCATTCTTTTGCTTCAATACTTTTTGCTGTTACGACTTCGCCAAGTTAAAGTTATTTTTCTTTAAGATCTTGTTTTTCTTTTAGCTATACTCCCCGCCAAATCCTTAAGGATCTTTGAATGACATACAGTTTTGAGCTCAGGAAAATCAGAACTATCGATTCCCATTCAAGGATTTCCAGGATTCCATTAAAGAAATCACTCTATATTTTTGCAAGGGGTATGGTCGAAAAATGGCCAACAACCACCTTAACATGGCCATTAGAAGGTCTATCGGGATGTCCTTTGGATCAACGAAGGTTCTTACCTTTCTGATTAGTATTTTGCAATTGAAAGGATAAAAGTCCTTCAAGGGTCTGAGTTATAATGACTTTTTACTACAAAGAAAATTGCTTATAGCTCGAGCGTATCCTTAAGTATCATGGTAAAATATATTTTGAACAATTCAAGTTGACAACGGCTACCAACTGGGCAAAGGACATTCAAATCGGCATTGTCGTTATCGAAATATTTACAATTTTTTGAGTTATTAGCAATTTTCTATGCTCACGGCAGTCGGGAATAAAACCACAAACCACAAGTCCTGGATTCTTAGATGACCCCATATTTTTTTGATGAGGATCGATGGAGGAGGCCTTAACGATTCTTACGTACAATATCCTGTCTTCCTGTGCAGAGATTTGGCAGTGTTATGGCTAAAAAGCAGATCGACCAAAATCGGATACCAATAATACATAAGCCTAAAAGTATGCACTATTTTTTAATTATATTTAAATCCCGCTAATATTTCGCAAGCACAAAAGTATGCAATGCATAGCAATTTAATTACAGGATATTCTTTTCAAGATATTCTAATTCAAATAGTCCTTAAAAACTTATAAATTGTATTTTTCGCTTTTGGGGCAAACTTGGCCTGGGCAAACGCAGATAATGGCGGCCCCTATTTAGAAATAATGGATGTAATTGCAACTACTTGACGAGATTCTCGGCTAGTTTAGCCATAAAGATCGCCTTTGAGCTATACAATTTATACTTTTTTTCCTTTTACGGATTGAAGGTATCGATTGGCATTTAAAAATGCAAGTTCCAAAATTGTCTCTTTTTGTACAAGTCAGAAAAACAATCCATTTTTTTCTAACATTAAATTCGTAAAGTTCCGCTGGATTTTGCATTTTTCAGCAAAGTTTGGTCGCTTACTACGACACATTTAACGGTTCCTTCTCGACCCAAATTCTCCTGGTAATTATACCAAAGAGATAGTCCTGGTGAACCCAAATTCACAAAGCACTCAATCTTGCAAATGCGCAAGAAATGTTCGAATATATGTATGTCCCTCTTTTTCAGCCGAACTCATGTCCCTCTACTCATTCCCCTCCAAATACGCTCTACTTAAGCACCTCCACGCAATTCCTGCCCATTAAACTGATGAATTCACTTCCTGAATGACCTTGAACGACTTATTAAATTACTGCTCTTGAAAGTATGCAACACAAAATACCATCTCAGGAAAAACATTTTTTGTCGACCTTCTGCCATTTCTGTTCGCCTGGTACTTTCTTGAAAATTTGGTAAATTTTGTCGAATTGCACAAAATTTTGTTGCCCCCCAAAAGTATGCCACAGAAAATTTCTACTCAAGAAAAATATTTTTTGGCGACCTTCTGCGATTTCTGTTCGCCTGGTACTTTCTTGAAAATTTGGTAAATTTTGTCGAATTGCACAAAATTTTGTTGCCCCCCCGAAAGTATGCCACAGAATATTTCTACTCATGAAAAATATTTTGTGTCGCCCTTCAACGATTTCTGTTCGCCTGGTACTTTCTTGAAAATTTGGTAAATTTTGTCGAATTGCACAAAATTTTGTTGCCCCCCGAA
Source organism: Drosophila gaucha (assembly GCA_035045545.1). NCBI lineage: Eukaryota > Metazoa > Arthropoda > Insecta > Diptera > Drosophilidae > Drosophila > Drosophila gaucha. The sequence continues at coordinate 5,219,832 of JAWNOY010000292.1, forward strand.
AGTATGCCACAGAAAATTTCTACTCAAGAAAAATATTTTTTGTTGATCTTCTGCGATTTCTGTTCGCCTGGTACTTTCTTGAAAATTTGGTCAATTTGGTCGAATTGGTCGAAATTTTGATGCCCCCGAAAGTATGCCACAGGAAATTTTTGCTAAAAAAATATTTTTCTGTCGACCTTCAACGATTTCTGTTTGCCTGGTATTTGATTGAAAATTAGAAAATAAAAACAATTTTGTTTAATTTCATTAATTTGTTGTTTATTCAAAAAAGCAATACAAATTTTCCACTTAAATTTAAGCATGTTATGCATTATAAATTTAGTTTTTAATGAGAATGCCTAAAAACAAATACATAATATAAGACTACGAATACAAATTCTCTTTCGTTTAGTTTAAAACAGGGTAGGGTGCAACTTAAAACTTAACTTACATATGAAATTTATTTAGAAATTATACATAATTGTAAAATATTAAGGCCTCAGCAAAGTCCATAGGAAAAGTCCATAGATGTTGTTGTTGTTCTCGTTGCTTGCCCCCTCCCGACAGATCCCTAAAAGAAAGGTTATTAATTATACAGCTTAGAATACGTATGAAATACTTACATTTTAACATCAGAGTGTACTGTAATCCTGAGGTAAAAGGCCTTCATCCAGCGTCTGATTGAGGAACAGAGTAAAACTTACATCTGGGCTTTTTGCTTTAAATCTAAAAAATAAATAAAAAAATTTAAAAGTGTTGTCTTTAGATCTACATTGAATAATCTCTAGTATTCGAAGAGATCTATAAAGTTTTTAAAGTTCAGTAATTTTGCTATATCTATATGTACATACATATATGTATTTGATTTTTGGCTAATAATGTGCATAGTTCTATCGCTTGCCCCTTAGATATGGATGGACAGATAGATTTTTGGTCACAGCGAATCTTTGGACTGGACACAAAGACATAGTGGGTTATCGTCAGGATCGTGAGGACCTCCTCTTTCGATTGAGGAATCTTGTCATTTTTCAGATGCTGCAGCTGCTAAGAATTTCGATCATGCAGAAAAGTATGCAATGGAAATAAAAGATTATGGAATAAATTACAAGCTAAAAGTATGCAGGAAAAGTAATAACTGGTAAATAAAATTAACTGCCGAAAAGTATTAAATGTGCAGCACAAGAGTATGCATGAGTTTGATGTATGCGAATTTGTTTTCCATTGCTTGCACTCATAAGTCAGGCAAATTAAAAGTTGATCCGGAGTTATATCAGCTTTTACCCTGTATGTCTAAATTATTAGAGAGGACTATTGCCAATCGGATTGCTGGTATTTCAAGCCAATGCAATATCTTGCCGGATCACCAATTTGGCTGTTGGCTTTAGGCTTGTGGCTTTATTTCCAACTGAACTTAAATTAGATTGATTTTGTTAAAAGTGGAGCCGGTATCCAAAATATAAGAAAAATCGAAATTGTATTTTATTTACAAAAAGGCTGGAGACTGTAGCTAAAAAGATGTAAAAAATATGCTTAAAAAACCTAATCTCGATAACGATTTTAGTCGATATAATGGAAACGGGAAAAGTTATCGAATATGCGCGCTATATACAAGCACCTTTAAAGTCTGTAGCTCTTATAGGTTCTCAAATCGACGTGTTCATACATACGGACAGAGGGACTGACGGACGGACGGATAGGGCACAGCTAAATCGACTCAGCTCGTCGCCCTGATCAAGAATATATATACTTTATGGGGTCTGCCACTCCTCTCTGACTGTTACATACACGTTGTTTTTAACAAAACCATTATACCCTGATTTCCCATTTTCAATGGGTTCAGGGTATAAAAATACAATTTGCATGCTGAAGAAATTGAGGCCATTAAAAATATCATATACTCTGATTAATTGCTTAAAATATTCAATTTGCAGTTAATATTTAGTGTGTTTCAGCTGATTGTTAAGTTGGCTGCCAATTATATACAAACAGATGGAACATTCTTTACTTTCATTTGGAAATTGGATTATATATATTAAAAAATCTCTCTATTAAAAAATCTCTAGATTGTGAATAAATTGATATTATATTCCTATTTTTTTCTATTTAATTAAACATTTTAAATTTCCATTTTTTTTCTGGGTTTCTTAAAGCTAACTATTCATTCAAGATTTTCTAGCATCTGACTAAGTTCATGGTCCTTCCAGCAGGAACTGTATGCATGTGTGTATGCATGTGTGTAAGTGTGCCATAAAACAAATTGCGTAGGTTGACAACAACAACAGCAAGGCTGCTGTGGGAAATGAAATGCGAGAGGGAGACAGCGAGAGAGAGAGAGAGAAGGAGAGAGATGTGATAGAGCTCGGTCAGTATGCATGCATTTATGCCAAAATCAGGAACAAAACTAGGCCTAGGCCTGTCTCGGTCGTTGGACATTCGGCAGCGGCATTGGCATCCGGACAGACGTCAACGGACGGGACAGGCTGGGTCGGGTCGGGTCAGGCTAGGGGTGTTGAATGTCAAATGCAGTGGAGCTGCGAGCGAAACCAAACAACGATTCGCATTGGAAGTTGTTGTGCAGATTTGTGGCTAAAAGAGTTAACAGATAAAATCAAATATGCACTGTGTGCGGTGGCAGCGACGCCCAAAGCTACTTCGGGCGCCATGCCGAGCCCCGCAGGCTGGCACGCCCACCCCCACCTTGCCCCTCCCCTGCTCCTGGTGAAGCACGAATTTTTAGTTTTTGGGAAACGCATGCGAATTTATTGTTGGAGACGTTTGCATGCAGTGCGCACAGACAGAGAGAGGGAGAGTGGGAGAGAGAGGCACTGCATTTGGCAGGCCAACTGTGGTAGGCGTGGCAGCTAGCACGCCCACTGTCACAATCACATATCCAGCAACGGACGCCCCAGTGACGCATCTGCGTGCGCTCGCAGATGAGAAAGCCGAACTAAAAAGAAAAACTCTGCGTTTGACCTACAAAAGTGCAGCTCCCAGTGTGAATCTGGGCCTGGGCACACTATGAGGATGAGGATGAGGATGAGGTAGCTGCTGTGATTCAGGCTCTGGAGGTGGCAGCCGGACAGCCACACAAATCACAAAATTGCTGCAGCTTGTGCCGAGACGAGCAAATCACATGCCCAAAAGTGTTCGAAGCCAAATAGCAAAGCGATGGAAGAGAGAGAGAGAGGCGAGGCACGCGAATCATGAAAGCGAATGGGGTGGCTGGGGTGGCTCAAGGGTAGCTGAATGGAAAACGGGTGGCGTCAGTAATGAAAGCAGCAAAGAAATGAAATCGATTGGCGATTTCTATGGCACAAAGCAGCCCCAAAAGCTAACACTTCAAAAAAGAGACGCACTTCACAAAAAAAAAGCAAAAAAAAGAAGTTGGCCAAATGAAAATTGAGCTATGTGGCATGCAACGAGATTTGAGTTGTTGCTGTTGTTGTAGTTGCCTTTGAATTGCTGTTTCGGCAAACGAGATAGCTTCAACTGAAGGTTGAAGCGCTAGAGAGCTGCTCGAGGAAATGTTGTCAACTTTGCCAGAAAAGGAAAGTTATGAATACGTATTTGAGTTGTTAACTTTCTTGTTATGTTTTCCGACCTCCGCTGTCGCCACTCCCTTGGCCACCTGCCCTGCCCTGCCCCAGAAGTCCAATAACAATTATACACTCTGCTCTAATTTGAGTGCTGTCCTTTCTATGAGACGTTAATTGCAGAGCATGGGTCAAATATTATAGCTAATGCTTACAGCTACCCTTCATATATGTATGTTCCACATGCGTGTGCATGTGTGTGTGTACTTGTGTGCAATTTAGCACCGTTGGCCAAACAATTTAAGAATGAATACGTACTCCCACACACTTTCCCTTTCCCATTGGCAATCCCATAAAAGGAACAGCCCACAAGCCCAAGCGCAGCGGGTTGCATTTATGGAAAAGAGCGTGCAAATTGGGGTTGGGTTTACCCCAATGGCAACAACAATAGCAACAATACCAACAACAACAACAATAAATGACAATAAGAGCGCAGTTCAAGTGTCAGCCGTGGCCTCTTATTGTCACGCGTTGTCGTGGCCCTGGCCCCAGCTCCATTCGATGCCCAAAGGAATCCCTCTGCACACTCACACACACACACTCACACACATGCACAGAAATATGGTGGCATTTCCGGTGCTCCGGATGGGCGCCCCAATGTGCTGCTGGCATAAATTATGAATAAGGCAAGAGGCGCGTGTTGTGTATATGTTATGTGTGTGTGTGTGTGTGTGTGTGTGTGGGGAGTGTGTGTTGTGTGTGCGTTTGTGGTGAGCAAAATGAAGTAAAAGCAGCGACCAGAATGAAATGAAAGCAAGTGCTGCAAAGAGGGAGTAGGCCAAGGGAGGCATGAAAAGAAAACTACTTGCAATATAGCCGAAGTCTTAATACACTGCAATAACTAATAAAACATGAAGACTTTAAGCTATCTTTTTGATAAAGCATTATCAAATCTGTTAAGATTTTAATCAGCTGGAAAAAAAGTATATGCTAAACTGAGAAGCAAAGAAATTGTCCAAACAGAACACAGCTGTTATTAGAGGGAGCAAAGGGAAGTTGTGGGAGGGACATGGGGTGAGTCGGGCCAGATGACGGCACGTTGCAAAAGCAAATGTGCCTGGGCTGTAGGCAACCGCAAACGAGCTTGACTTCGTTTGGCTCGGTGCGAGAAAGAGCTTCAGCTACAGCTTCAGTTTGTTTATAGTATCTCAATAATTAATGAGCTCTTAGGAATTTTTGTGGCGTACGCAGGCGGTGACGGCGGCGCGAAAGATGCGATGCTCAAAGGCGGAGGAAGACCAGGAACAAAGTCAACTGCCGTCGTATGCTGAGTTTCGCCTTTGGCTGTCGCTGCGAAAACTTAATGTACAAATATAATTTGCCGCACACACAAACACTTATGTGGCCACCAAAAGCGTAGTTGCTGGCAGGGAGTACCCCTAATGGCAACCAGTCCAACCAGCATTCTGCTGCCGCACCACCATCCCTCCCACGGTGTGGGGGTGGCCTACAAAGCTACTATTAGTTAGTTGGTCGGCCAGCCAAAAGGAAACTGTCTCCTGTCTGCCAGTTGTCAGAGAGAGAGTTCATATTTTATGAATATAACCATATTATAAGGCGCGCTGGTCGACAAACAGCGAGCCATTTGCTCGTAGAGTAGGAGAGAAAGAAAGAGAGAGGGGAAAGGAGAGGGAGCAAGCAAATGGCATTTCAGTCAGAGAAACACATCAAAGCATTTGACAGACAACATACAATTCAACATGTCCGAGTGGTTTGTCCATAAGGTAATTAGAGTAAGACGACTAGATAATGCCCTGTAAACTAAAGTAGTTTAAATATAGCGAAGAAGAGTGTGGAGATATATCTAAAGTTTTTTATCAAAAGATTATCTTAATAATATTTATTTGCTAGCTAAAGGTGAAAGAACCATAATATATGATAGTCAGCCAATGGTAAGTTCTTACCTAAAGGATCTTCTCTCTTTAGATTTCCCTCATCTCCATAGCTTTTCACATATACATCGTTTTCAGTATCTTCTCCCAGTTGATATATCTATCTTTTAAGATATCTTTTATAACCTTAGCACCCTTTACAGATCTGCCCTCTATACTCCTCCTTTAATATCCTATATAACTTTAACTCCTTTTAAGGTAGTCTCTTCTATACACATATCTTTTTCTATTTATTTTTTACGACTTCTAATCCTTTGCTCTCTCTATATATCTCTTCTCATCTCCTCTTTTTCAAACTCCCTCTTTATCTCCCCATTTACAGGGCATATTAAAACTTCACAAATAAAAAGGAGAAAGGACATTGCTAACATCTCATTATATATTCATTTGCGACGCTTTTAGCGCAAAACTCCGTTACACTATGCGACCTCTGCCACGCCCCTTTCGTTTGACGCCCCCCGCCTTGCGCGCTCATTAGAGCTTTGCCTTTGATTTGCTTAATTTGTAAATGGTTCGGGCTGATGCAGCGTTGAGGCGATCCTTTTACATGGCTTTTAAACGCTTTCGCTGGCAACAAAATGACCAAAGGATGTGCCCCATAAAATGCGCATAGTCCGAAAGGACATTAAATGTAAGAGGCATGCAATATTTATGTGTTTACTATGTGTGTGTGAGTGAGTGTGACTACATATGTTTTAGTGTAATAAAAAATAACAATGCATAACAACAACCCACACACACACACTCACTGCATTCATATTTTATGGCATATTTTATAATCTAATTACCGCGCAATATCGTCCAAAAATAAATGATCGCACAGCTGGGACGCACGGGCGCAACGCGAAACTTCCGTGTGGGCGTGGCTGCACAGTGGGAGGGGAGGCGGGAGCAGGGTGGGCATAAAAATGCCACAAAATTAGCTCGACGCGTTTGGCATTAAAAGCAACGCCCGAAGCGTGCGGCATTAAAATAAATTGCACAATACACGCAAGCTCACACACACACACACCCTCTCACCTACACACACATACACACGCTACACACCTAACAAAATCGGCAACCAAACGGCCTGAGGAGCTCTCGCATTCAGCACTCTACCCAATCGAGCGCAGGTGTCGACGCTTTCAACGCCTTTTATGTGAACCACCCCTAGCCCCTCCCCCGCTTCAGCCGACGCCCCTAAGTAAAAGTGTCATATGAAACAGCAGCGAGCACCAAGGCGGCAGGGCCTTCGCTGATAATAACAAAATACAATTTAACGCATTGGCGGCTACTTAAAAAGCGTCGCATGGCCAAGCGATAAGGATTGCTCCAAGCTGGCGAAGAGATTGCCAGGCACAGAGAGAGAGAGAGAGAGGGTAGTTCTATTTGTGGTGGCTTTGACCAAATGAATGTTAAGCAGTTGCGACCACCAAGCTGCTAATATATGTATTATAAAGGCACGTGTTGGCCAGGCGAGGCTAAAAAACAGTTTAACTGCCAGTTGACAGGCAAAGGACAATGGACATAGGCCAAAGGACAACAGCAATGTAAGTGTAGCACAGTTTGGCAGCCACTGTAAGCTAGGCTCTATATGTAATAGCAATCAGTTCATAACAGATATGACTTAAAATATGCTTTACTTTTTTTAAAATTAATTTTTAGCTACTTTTTGGCTAGTTTGAGCAATTGATGGGGGTTGAGGGCGTTTATAAACTAAACTATTTGATATATATCAGTATATAGTATATATATAACTGGCAATGGCAACATTATCAATGTTTAGCAGGCACTGTAAGCAGGCTCCATACGTAATAGCTATCAGTTCATAACATATGCCTTTAAATATGCTTTACATAAATTCATTTTTAACTAGTTTAAGCTATTGAAAAGGATTGAGAACGTATATAAACTAACTAATATATATCTGGCAATGGCAACATTATCAATGTTTGGCAGGCACTGTAAGCAGGCTCTTAAATAGCAATCAGTTCATAACAGATGCCTTTAAATATGCTTTACTTAAAATCATTTTCAGCTACTTTCTGGCTAGTTTAAGCAACTGAAGAGGGTTGAGGGATTATATAAACTAAACTAACTGATATATACATAAATATATTGTAATATTTGGCAGGCACTGTAAGCAGGCTCTACAACAGCAATCAGTTCATAACAGATGCCTTTAAATATGCTATATTTAAATTCATCTTTAGCTACTTTTTGGCCAGTAAAAGCAATTGAAAGAGGTTGAGGGTTTATAAAAACTAAACTAACTGATATATCTGGCAATGGCAACATTATCAATGTTTACCCTTACCCCTATAATTATCTGCTAAACGATAAACACGCTGTTTTTAAATGCAGTTTCTTTTTAAAGGGTTTTTATCATCTGCTTGACTGCGCACGTTTTCTAAAGGTTAAAGTTCAGCTGAGTTGAGGGTTGGGCAATTTACAATTCATAGGGTCTATGGCATTGCCATTGTCGATACCTACTTAATATGCATTTTCAATTGTTGTTCTAGCTCACACACACACACGCATACACACGCACATCTGCGTACAGATGAAATAAGTGAAGCGCGTGCACCTTCAAGCATTCAATGCAAACAATACAAAGACGCACACACACACACTCACATTTGCATATATTTATTTATTTTATGTCTCTTCTATTATACTATAGATGAAATAGAGAGGGAAGTGAGGATAGGGGCAGAAGGCCGTCACATGTAGGCATCAAGTAGAAAACTGCACAATAAAACTCAATGCGGTTGATGACTGCTTTTTATGCCAATGACAAACACGCACACACACATATACACACGCACACCCACACGCACTGATGTATGTATGTATATTGTGTGTCTCTCTCTCTCTCACTCTCAGTCTTACGCATTCAACATTTATTGGTCTATTTTATGATCCTTTTTGATATGTACTTAAAGAAAATTTTACATTTATTGGTTTGACAAGCGCAAACAACGACAAACAACAGCAGCAACAACAACAACAATAACAAAAGGAGAAGGAGCTTGGGTTCAAGGCGCTGCTATAGTTGGCGGGAATATGATGGGTCAAATTCTGGTCAATGTCTTGTGCCATTTTCGGTTTGTAATCTGCTCATTTGCTTATAAAATTATTCACCTCATTTGTTGCCCCTTTTCTGCTTGCTTGCACCGAATCGACCCTCAGCAGACCCCCGACCCCGACCCCGACCCCCAAATCCCTCCTGCCTTTGACAACGTTGGTCATTTGATGAATTATGAAGCTGTCTTGGGGCGCCCGGGCATCTGTTTATGGCCATTTTGTTGTTTTGTTGCCAAGTGGCAACGCACGTAAATTGTGGCCCATAAAAGTTGAAGTGTGTGTGCAAGTGTAGCCCGCCCCCATCTCCCATCTCCCATCTCTGGCGGCGGCAAGGCCTCCTTCAGCCCGGAAACGTTTAATGGCCAATGGCAATTACAATTTGAGGCGGCAGCAAGTACCTTGAGGCAGTTGCAAAGGATTCGCAACCCACTTGAGCAGCAGCCGGAGCACTCAAGTGTCAATTAGATGCACTTCTCTTCATATGGCATTGCCACATACACACACACACAGAGCAGCCTAACGCCCTCTGCCCCATTCTCCTCCAGCCTCTGACCTTGGAGTTGCGCTAAGTTCAACCCCGCTTTCAAATGCTCCTCTTTGAAGTGTAGTTGACGTCATGATGAAGCAACTTCCTGTCGTTAAAACCGACACCGCCCTTCATTTCTTCTTCTTCTTTGCCAACAATTTGCAAACGTTGCGACGTGCGATGTGGGCGTGGCTGCCCCAGCCATACCATATCGAGCTGGTTAACGTCTTCGTCTTCGGCGGTAGTTTCCTGTTGTTATGGCTGCTTTCTTATATTTAGGAAGCAAATTAAATCAGCGCCATGATTTTGTACATTCAGCTCGAATACGTTTGCTTGGCTCACGCGGCGTATGAGTAATGAGCGTGTGATGACAACTGGTGAAATCTGTTAAGTAGGTCAAGCATACTTAATAGTTGTTTAATTAATATATGTTGTATAAACAGGAGTGACGAGAAGGTCGAATAGTTCATGTAACCAATGAGTAGAGTTTCTTAAATGTCCCTCTCCCTCTCTGTGAATCTACTTCTCTCTCTCTCTTTGGCTGTATTTTCAGTTAGTTAATTGCCAAGAAAAAAGCATTTTTTGCAAAATGAGTAAGCACAAAAAAATTAAATAAAAATGAAAGAAGAGACAAACATTTTTGTTTTTTGCTAACGTTTCGTTGTCTTTGCCTGGAGCAAAAGTTTTGTGTGTGTGTGTGTGTGTCCTGCGTATCCTGCCATATCACTTTGTATGCAACCGTCGCCTCGAAGCGTATCAAATTGACGCATTGATGCGGAAGCGGCGATTGCCACGGCAAATGGCGGCCGCCTCTGTGGCAAATGCGGATGCGGATGCGCCAAACGAGCCACGGAACAGACAGACAGAGACAGAGAGAGAGAAAGAGACAGATAGAGAGGAGAGCGGCTCCAGGTCACATGACTTAGACGCCAATTTTTGTTAGCTCAATGGCCTAAACACAAAACGCCTTATAAATTAGCTTGTTGTTGCATGCTGCGTGAGCTGGCAACATTTTGTTGCCGCTGCTGTGGCCGAGTAAATTGTTCAATAGATTTAGTAGGGAGCAATGTAGTAGGGAATGACAGACAAAAACGGGCATCATTTTATACAAGCATACAAGAATGAGCTGGCTTAAATTCACTTCAAGCAGGTTTTATGCTTCAACAATTTTGTGAAATTCAATTTATGTTACCCAAGGACATAAAACATATACCGAATCATTACACAGGCACAGACAGAGAGAGGGAGACGGTGAGAGAGAGAGGGGAGAGGGGAGATACATGTGTGCTTAGTTGGAGCACGTAAAATATCAGTTATAGTCATGCATATGGCTACATCGTATGTGTGTGTGTGTGTGCGTGGGTGTATGTGTAGTCCCGTTATTACAGACGTGCAATGACGTAGTCAAAGCGTCAAATGCAGCCAAAAGTATCATAAGGGCTGTCTGTCAGTCGAGGTCTGGCTTTCGTTTTTCATGGCATTGGATACGCTAAATTCCCGCTCCAACTTCTTCTGCTTCTTCCTGTTTCCATTCCATGCACACGATACAACTTCAAAGTCAAAATGCACAACGCCAAGTTTAATGATAACCTCTAAATAAAAAGGCCAACCGGAACAGTTTGAGCTCTCGGATTGCAGGTTGCCGTTGGGGGATTGGGGATCGGGTTAGGGCGGGTTAGGGCGAGTTTCCTAGTGACACTCACACGTAGCAAACATAAATTTCACTTTATGGTTTGTTAACGAGTTAAATTCGAATACAGTGCAAAACGCACAAAGTTTGTCATTTGCTGCAGGAAGAAAAGGAGCCAGGAGCAAGGATTCCGGCTACGTCCGCCTTGTCGTAAACGTGCCGGAGTGTGGAGCGTGATAAGTATTATTGTTAATGGTTTTTTAGGTTGCCTTTTGGGGCAGGGAGAGAAACGTTTTAGTGGAAAACTTATTTGCATTCATTGCTCTCTGTCTCTCTCTCACTCTCTTTTATGAAGACCTTAAAGAACAACTAAATTTCTATTTTATTTCAATTAGTTTGCTTTAAAGTTTGAGCTTATTAGTTGGAGCTAATTAAAGTTTACTCAGCTGCTTTACAATTCTTTTCATATACATATATATATATATATATATATATATATATATATCTTTATTTATAGCTCTCAAACTCGTTCCACTGTTTGTCAAGTATTTTCCCCAAGGCCTTGCTGTTTAATTTTTTGATACAATGACAGATTACAGCTACCCCGAACTTGCAATAATACTAAGCTCCTGTTTGGGGTATTATATGGCTATAATCTCCATTGCTCTCTCTCTCTCTTTCTTTCTCTCTTTCTGCATTGATTAGCTGTTGCGAGTTGCGATTGCATTTGAAGTTCTCATTCCTGGGCGACTTTGCTCATTAGCGTTTCATAAATTTGATTAAGACAATCCCATGGGTATTTGTTGTGTCTGGGCTGTCTCTTTATTTGTTTGTTGTTGGGGTACAAAGCAACCCTGCAACATCTGTCAAATTAGCACTGAGCAACCACCAACTGCAATATAGCCACTATATGGGAGTGGGTCGGGGGAGGGGCATGCGTACCGTCATATACATATATATCATAAGGTCTTTTACAATTTTGACGCCAGTTAAATTGGATTAATTTGCATTAATATTTATTAGACGCAAATGCTGCAGGCAGTCGACTGACATCAGACGACGACATCAGAGGGATTCTGACGGATAGACAGGGAGATTCTGGATACCCTCTGGCCATTTAAGTGGCCATTTTCATATCAGTTGGCTAAGGACGAAGGACTGAATGAAGCATTTGCAATGCAGAAAAAGGCGCACAAAATGCCAAAGAGGAGAAGCAGCAGCAGCAGTAGAAGATGCAGAAGCTGAAGGAGCGCCAACAACGTGGCTAAAATGTGCACTTGGAACTGTCAAAGCAAATATGTCAAACATCGTCGACGTTTGTCCTTCGTCCTCTCGAGCTGCAGCAAATTTTTCTATTTGCTTTGCTTTCCAACGTTGTTTGCGCACATATTGAATGTATGTGTATGCGTGTGTGTATATTGTGTATGTGTGTGTGTGTGTGTGTGTCTCCTGGCGCGACTCCTGCTCCTGATGTGTGCATTTGTTTGTTAGCAAACATGTAAGTTGCCTTTGGCCAGCTACGGGTAGGGCAGAGCCCCAGGGGGTAGGCGCTATAGAGTGAGAGAGAGAGAGGGAGAGAGAGGGGAGCCAGACAACAGAGCCAGTATACGAGAGGCAGCTTGCTTCAATCATCTGCCACTTGGCTCGCCCCGAAATCGAAATTTCTCTCGCTACTACATCTTCTGCTTCTGCTTCTTCTCTACTTCTCTACTTCTGTTACAATGCAGGGAAATTCCATTCAGGAGCTTTTTCGTGCTGCCGCCGCCTCCTTTAGCGCCTGCATTGTGCCCATTTCGTAGCCATCCTTTGCTCTCATTTTATTTCAATTTTTCTGTATTTTGGCAAATACTTCATACTTTGGGCCATGTCTAACCCCCTGTCAGTTCGTTTTGGCCGCTGCTGTATTTGATTTCTCAAAGTGCGCGTTGGAAATTTGATTTTGGCTGTTGCTGTCGCTGCTGTTGCTGCTGTTGCTGCAGTCTCTACTGCTGCTTTAGATGCCATCTGTCATCTCGTCTCAGCTCAACAGCAATCACAGACACACTTCTCCGACGTCCGCACACAACACACTCCAGACACCATGCATTGTCATATGAGTGCAGAGCAAAGCTCAAAACTGCGACAGGATGCAGGCAAATGGTAAAACTCTCCTAAAACCATCTTGATATTCATTTAAATAATCTAAATACGAATCGAAGTACATAACTATAACCCACTCTCGCTTCATTTAGACATATCCTATCAAGTCCAGCAATTCGTAAGCCAATAATTTAAGCTCCATCAGCAACAATGCTCTCTGTAAGCCCGAACTGCATCATTTGAGGTAACAAATGACAGTCCGCTTATGAAGAACTGAGCAACAAATGAAGCATCCATCATTCCGAGAGCCACCCAATCAATTATGCAAGTTCTTTGTTCCTCTCCCTCTCGCTCACACACAATTAGAGAGAGGCATTCAGAGAACTGCCCTTTATGGCAATTAGGAGCTCTTGAATGCTTGCTATGTAAGTGGACGAGTATATCAGCATAAATCTCAAGTCCTCGCTTGCCCTGTTGAACTCTAAATACAAGCGCCATCAGGCAAAAGGCAAATGCCAATCGGCGTGCCTTCAGCTGCATTAATAAGCCATGGGCCAAATACGAAGAGAAAACTCCTTAACCATTTTCCTCAATCGTTTTTCCCTGCGCAATAACAACCAACCACGCAAACATAACAGAAAACAATCAAGCTAAAACAAACTCTAAACAGGATACCCTTTTTTAAAGACTTAGATTTTTGGAGTCTTGTAGATTTTTAACACTTTTGATATTTAATTTTAAACTAAGAATAATTCGAGAATTGTCTTTAAATTATAATTTAATATCTTTGTCTATTGCTTAAATTTCTAATCAAAATATTCTTTATATTTTCGGATAGACTGTATTATTCAGTTTTCATATTTAATTTTAATCTTTAACTTTTCAGATCAATGAATCCATTCTCAGCTACTCGTTCGCTACTGAACTGCCTCACATATCTAATATGCCCAGTTCTTCAGTAATATAGAAATCCGAGCATCTCTCTTTCGCTCTGAGTTGGCAGCAAATCATCATTAATATTCCAAAAGTTGTGGGCGAAGCTTTCAGCGCAAAGTTTTTTGGCAAAACGTAAAAATTTTTACCTTGTTTAAGTTGGCATAAATTGTGCGCTATAATAAGAGCCTGATAGGAAGGCAGGTGGGCAGGTGGGCGGGGCTGTACAAGGTTTAAGTCCATCTTCAATTAATAATGAAGGTGTTAAATTGTCGAAATCTGTGCGGTGGCGCCACCTAGCGACCTACATTAAGCACACATTGTGAAACAGTAGCAGGAGCGCTGCAGCAGCAAAACAACTTCAACAGCAGCAGCAACAGCAACACCAACAGCAAAAGCAACAACTATAGCAACAGCAACATCGTCAGCTAATTAATGAAAATGCTTTGAAATAATTATGCATAATTTTTAGTGTATACATTGAGCAGTTTATGGCTGAGTTATTACAACAGCTGCTGTCGAAAGTAATTAGCATATGACCGAAGGGCCATATTGCAGGCAGTGGGCGGCGCTGCGAGCAGGCGGCCTCCTAGGTGCGAGATTGTGGGAGGACCGCAACTTTTTGGGGGTATTTATGGCATAGAAATGCATTTGAAAATGCCAAACTCATGTGGGAAAAGCAGTTTGACAACTCGATTTCAAAGTAAACAAATGAGCGACACACACACACTCAGACAGTTAAGCACACACACAGACACCCACACTCTCTCAACTACAAGTTGCATTGCTCAACATGTTTTCCATTTCGAGTGTAAACAAAATTCTAATACGTAGAACATATTGCTGGAAAATTGCTTTCCTTTCGGCAACAGCAACAGCTACCAGCAATGGCAACTGGGAAGGAGCAAAACCGAAAAGCATTGTTAACAACAACAGCAGCCGAAGTAGAGCCAGTGATGGGGCGGACTGCGATGGGGGGGCGTGCCAGGGCGTGTGTGGAAAAACCGAACGAAGAACGTCAAACTTTTGATGTTGCAATTTGTAATTCAAGCAGAAAACGAAGCGAGCAAATTTTTCCCTTTTCTTTTCTTTACCATTTTCTTTTTTTGTGGCTTTGCTGACGAATATGTGAATGGCTAAATGTGTGCGTGAGTGTGTATGTGGGCGTATATGAATTCTATAAGAAAAAGTTACGAAATGTTTCAAGTCGAACAGAAAATGCTCTACAATTAAAGTTGAGTGTGAAAGGATCAATTTGATAAAGATCATAAGCTCAGAGAGAGAATACAGTTAGTAGTTATATACTTACATAACTGTAATTCAGGAAAAGTCCTATGTCTATAATAAACATATATTTTTCAGCTTGATTGCCTTATATTTACATTCTTATAATTCCTTTTTCAATATGATAAAAAAGTATTGTAAGCCAATCAAATCTATCTAGCAGCTATAGTCCTTCCTCAATATGAGCTTTAATAAAACTTCATTGCAATTTGTTGTTGCTGTTATTGTTGTTTCTGCTGCTGGTTGCTGTGGCATGCCTCGTCGAGTACTCACAGGAGTTTGCCTGAATTTTCTTCATCACATTTAGCCCGTGGAGTTTTCTTTGCGTTGGGCTTCGAATGTAGCGAAATTCTTTTTGCCTTGGCTCCAACCATAAGAAAACTTTGGCCCTTGAAATATTGTTAGCCAACGTCGCCCCCTCCTAAAGGGGGCCGCAAATAAACAGAGAGGCAATGCCGAGCCTGTGGATGGAGGCGACACAGCTGGCAGTCCGCCGAGGCATTTCAAATGTTTTTGGAAGTTTTCAATTTGGCCATAATCCCGAGCACTTGTTTAGCGATTCAGTGTCCAAAATACAACCATGTCTGGCAGTAAGTGAGTATTTTTCATATTTGAGGGATTATCATTGTTAGGCCGGGCTGCCTAAGACTCGCCCCTATCATTAGGGTGCGAGCATTAATTGCTTAAAGATTAAGATTGTTGCCTTTCTGCAGTTCTTCTTCGTCTTCTTCTCTTTTTATATTTTGCGCAAACTCAATTGTTGTTTACTTAGGCTGAGTATCTACTTCTAAGTAGGGAGCGACTCGATCAACGACTTTACGCTTCGGCTACCCCAAAAGAATTTGAGAGCAGCTGTCGACGACATCTTCAACCCTTCCTAAATTTCTATTTATTGGCAATTTAAGTGCGATATAAATAATTTGCTATTCAGGTAGCAAAACTCCTGACTTTGATGAAGCATGTGAACGATCCTGCATAGATCCAGCCAGCGTAGATAATGTTTTTATCAATTGGCTAGGGTTGAATTAGCTCTATTTAAATGTTTCTCCCTTGCGAGAGGAGAGAAGAATTCACTTTTGTTTGCGGCCAAGCCCTGACGATTGAGTTTAATTGATTATGCGGCATTTTTCATTAAGCATTTAAGGGCGGGTTCATTTGCTGCTCTAGTGGTGCAGGCTGCTGCATACGGTTAACAATTAAAAGTGTTGATTTTCCAAGTATTTCCTCCACTTTCAGTGATTATTTTAAAGCAAAGTCTGATGTGGCTTAAATTGTATAATTAATTAAATTATTTAACTTGGCTTTGTACTACAAATAGATGCGTTTACCCAGAAAACCCAGAAAAGCGCCACATCATGCCCCACTCCGACCACGCCCCCAGCCACCCGCAGTCAACAAAAAACCTTGTTAGTAATTGCGGTAAATGTGATTAGAAACTTTCGTGCGTCGTCCTTCTCCTTGGCAATGCTTTCCCCTATTTGATTTTTAGCACCAGAAAAACCAAAAACTTTTAACCTAGACACCAGCACACACACTTGCACACACACCCACGCGCACACACCCACGCACACAGCCGTAAATAGTTGGCCTTTTACGTGCGTTAATGATGTTTTCTCAATCAAAAAGTTAAATCTTTCAGAGCGTAAGAACAAATTTCTCTCTAGCTGCCGAGGCACGCAAAAATGTGTTGCCACAAGTGGATGCAGGGGGCGGGGTGGGGAGGCTCCGTTTGAACAAGGCCTGCGTGTTAAGCGTTTTAGGAACTGTCGCTTTTAGGACCGTGGGGTTCGAGCTCTGGCTGCCAGCGAATCGAACAAGAAAAGCTAATTACAAGTAGCGAAAAGTTGTGCGTGTTTTCGCTTCAATGGTGGACCAAGGACTCAGGTAAGTGGGGAGCATAGGCGGGGGTGTAGGGGCGTCTGATTTGGGTTTGTAAGTTGTATGGAGTACAGGGTGTTTACTTTTGCTAAAACACCTGTTCGAAACTGTTTGAAACTTTGATTGGTTTTTATACGATTTTTTCATCATCTTCTTCTTCTTCTTCTTGTAGACAACTTTGCCAAATGTGTCAATAATTGGGCTAGAATCTGGGGCAAAGTTTGCAAAACTCTTAACAAAAATACTGATTAGACTCCACAAATTTTACAATTTAAGATAAATTTGTGGCTCATTAAAGTGTGTGTGTGTGTGTGTGCTTAATATGAATTATATAAAGAATTTAATGTTGAGCAAGCTCTGCCCATGCATAGAAATATGCTCAGCTGCAGCAGCAATTATGAATTCCATTCTAGTTGGTCAACTTTAGTGTGTTGCCCAACTCTCATTCATTCAGCTATCCATTCATTCATTTATTCATTCGTTTTGTGCCCCAAGCTTGTGTTGGAGCATTCCGAGCGCCTTGCAGCTTCCCCACTTTGCGAAACTCTTCGAGTTTGGCATAAGTTCTGGATCCCTATTTCTGGCTAAAGCCAAGCCAAACACTTACTTAAAATTTGAACCCCTTTTGCTGGCTGCTCAAAAATCGTTTTCAGCTCAGTTTTCAGTTAGCTTCACTTTTAGTTCACTTGCACTCATTTTGCGCTTGTTTTTTCTTAAGCTCTCTCTCCGTCTCCCTCTTGCTCCGTCTTTAGCTTTTTGGGAATTTTAATATAAGTAAACGCAGCTATTGCCTGAGCTGGAATTTGTTGTTTCCTTGGGTTGGGGGCGAAAAGTTTTTTATCTACGACCAAATAGTTTCTGACTATTTCTCCATCAATTTTATTGGTAGTACTTAGACAAAAGTTTGCCCACATTACAGAGCGATATTTGGCGGAGAGCAGTGCCAGGGGTAAAACAAATCTAGCTGTTTTAATTTAAAGGATTTAAGACGCAAAACTTTGTTGGCCAAACCAAAGGCAAAGCGTTTGTATTTGATCAAATTTAGGCGGCGAAGCGACTCAAAACACTTGACGATACACGAACTAAAGAACTTGTGACTGCAATTTTGTTTGTGCTTTGTTGCTTGGTCTAATTGCAATTACATTTGGGGCACTGCCTCCTCGTCTTGGCTGCAGCCCTGTAATTGTGACAATTGACTGTAAAAGTTGCTAACTGTAATTATCACTCCCCCGCCTCTCCCACAGAGGGCCGGGCTTAATTAATAGACAGAACACACGTTCCAGGAACCAAAATCCGCTTTTGGGTTTGGCTTACTGCCTTCTGCCTCGCAAAAACATGACGCACGGAATTCACTGTCCGCAATAATAATTTACATTTTAAGCCAATTCTGAAAATGTAAAACAACAAAGCGAGCACAGAAAAAAGAAGAGAAATTCCATTTTCACAGTTAAATAAAAATTAATTACAACAATTTATCGTTCGCACAACAACTAAAAAAATGCTCACAAACGCAACGTAACGAATGAATTACAAGGCACACAAGCCCCCAGGACAAATGCCACGCCCCCACTCCTGCTGCTGCCCCATAATGTGCGGCTTGTTGTTGTTAAACGTTGCCGGACGTCGCTTTCGGTCGAAACTGGCTAAAACGCCAAATGTTAAACCCTTTTGTTAATGCAGAATAATTGCTACGGGTCCGAGTTTCCAGTTCCGAGCTGCGATGTTGCACGGCAAAAAAAAAGCGTTCTGACGGTATTTGCTACTTTTCTTTTTTTTTGGCTTTTTCTCTCTCTCTCTGTCTCTCGAAATTAGAGCGACTGGCGACCGGGCAAAGTGGGCGTATGCCCAGTTCCGTTTCATTTAGTTTTCAGTTTCCACCTAATTTACCCAATTGGGTAAAAGTGCTTTGTCATAATCAGCCCGGGAGCAGGGTTCGCATATCTAATGAATGAGGCTCGAGCTGAGCGGGTGGCGGTTGGCGCCACCCTTTCCTACCCATTCCAACAAAGGGCCAAAGAGTAGGTACCATAAAGCAAACTTTTCGCACCGAAAAAAATACAGTGTAGCTTCATTGGACTGAGTCTATTTGCCCCACTCGCTCCACTCTCGGCTCTCGACTCTCCGCTGGGCACATATTTATCGAGTTGCTAATAGGCTGTCACATAATTAGCCTGCTAACAACAAAATCGGCTGCCCAAAAAGGTAGCCCCAGAGATGAAGCGAAAGGACATTAGCATTAGCCGGGCTGAAAAGTCAAAGATCCTTACGATAATGTCCGGCGGTGTCGTTGCCGCCGACTAATGCGCTTCACTGTGGATGCTGGCTGCTTTTAGGGTTACATTTCTTTGAAAGGACTATAGCAATGCGCTGTAAACTGATTTATCTAAGATTAACGATAGCAGCCGTTACCCAAATTGGACATTTGTTACGACTTTGACTCACCTTGGACAAAGCTTCAGATGCTCGCAGCACGTGTCCGACAGCTGACAAGCAAATATACTTGACAGCTTTATCAGTTTGTCAATAAGTGTTGCTTTTAAATAATAAATTAGAAAATTATTTTAGTATAAAATGAATTTCTAGCGAAACTAGTTTTCCTCTGCTAGTTGCATAGCTCTGCTCAAAGTGAAGCTACCCCTAGGTAAAGTGTAGTTACGTGCGCCTTCCCAAAGGTGTCATTAAATTACGAAAGTGACTTTGAAAAATGGTGTGAAAAATGAGTTTGAATCGAGGCATCGACTCATCCCATGATCCCCTCCCTCCTCCCTCCTCTCTCTCTCGTTGGTAGATATTAAACGCATTTTGCATGGCTGTTGCAATTAACGTGGCCGAACAGCAGCTGCAATCAGGCAATAAATATTCGATATGGGCCGATGCGAGGCGATGATTATTGTTTCAACGCCTCAATAATTCGAACCATTTTTTAAAAATCGCTCACAAAAAGGCAATACATGCTCACACAGGGATGCAGGACGAACGGGCAGGCAAATATTTGTTGCCGCTGGCCAAATGCAAAATGCAAACGCAGACCGCGCTGTAAGTTGTGCGACGCGTGTGTGTGCGTGCGTGTGTGTGTGTGTGGGAGGCCATGTTGCTGGCTATGCCAATGTCCAGTGCTAATTGCCAATTATGGACAAATGCGTTCGTGCGCGAAATTAAATTAACCCCTTTTTTGTTTGACACTAGCAACAACCGCCGCCTCTGCTCCTGCTCCGCGAACATCCTGCTCCTGATCCTTCGGCAAGTGCAGTCCTCAATCGCCTGTTACCAAGTGCCCAGCATGTCATCAATCAGCACAGCAACGTGACACGGACAAAACATAACTACGCGATTCGCAAATATGAAATATATTTATGTCCATTAACTGAAGAAGTCGATGGGGCATATGCAAAAGCAGAGGCGATATGTGACAGGGGGAATCAAGGCAGCAGCATTTATGTGAAATTCCTTATATGATCAATCGGCAAATGGAAACAGAGACAGAGCTGCTCCAAGTCTCTGCTTGCTGTAGGGTATTCATATATATCAATATGATATTTTAAGTTCATTTGAGAACAGACTCACAGTAACTTAGTTTCGAGTTTTTTCGAGTCATGCCAATTCACAATATCTATTTGTAGAGCATCTTCGATTCGGCTTTCGGTCAGCTCGTCCAGAAATATCTTTGTCGTTTTGCCCTGTGGTCTACTGACAATGTACACATCGCTGTGCAATTATTAAAAATTGACTGATTGGCACAGGGTATACGCATACATGCGCACATATATATTCACATGAAAAAACACAGAGCAGCTACAATATATATACATATTAAAAAAAAACAATAACAACAACAGCAAGTCAACACCCAAATGAGTTAAATGGCAAACTGAATCGAACCGCATTCAACCACATTACAAGCGCGCATTAAAAATAATACAATTTTGAAAGTTCCATAAATAGCGACTGTCATTACAATTTATTTAATATTTTTTTCTACCCACCTGCCGCCCACTCTCGAACAGCTGCTGCTGAATGCTGTCAAGTGCAAAATATAAAAAAAAGTAATAAAAAAAAAAATAAGATAATAACAACATGAGTCGTGTCAGATTTTTCAGATGTTCAGATATGATAATGCAAACAATGAGCCATTTCACGTGTTATTTCTGTCATTTGCCACAGTCGAGAGAAACAGTGTTTATAAATGATTTTTGATGGCGAAAAATAACTGTTTCTTAACCCATCAATAACAATTTTTGTCAGCGTTTAATTATAATTTGATTCGATTTTGTTTTCTACATTCGGGAATTTTCACTCATATTTATCTTGCTTTTTGTTGGACTCACCGGTGTCCAGCTCCTTGGTTTGCTCCTCTTCCCCCTCTTCCTCCTCCTCCTCCTCCTCCTCCGATCTCATGAACGGCGAAGGCGGGCGAAGGACCGTAACCACATAACCATGGCCCGTCGTCGAAGGTTTGCGCATGTTGAGAAAACGATGACGCAGTCGATCGCGTCTCTCCTTATTGCGCTGCTCGATCAGCTCCTCCAGATTCACTGTAATGAGAGGTAGCTATAACTCGGACCACATATATTTAGCATACTTACAGCTGGTACTACTCTGCTTATCATCGGAGTCATGTTGGTATCGCTGCCTAACGTGCCTCAGCCCATACCTCGAGTTACGCAAGTCGAATTGGGTGGAAGTGTTCTGAGACATAAAGCTGTGAGACGAGGGCATCATATAGAACGGCTGCTTAGTAGACGAAAATTCTGAGGTCAAGCCCGGCTAAAGCGTAAAAATTGTTCGTTGAATGATTAACTTAACTCTAAACCTGCTTACAGAAGCAGTGCCAATCTTCGATGGGATTAGCTTGGCTGTGGAGTGCTCTGGTGGTGCAACGCGCATTGTTTCGTCAATGTATGGCAGCTCGTTGGGGAACACTTCGTCCCAGTATTGATCCTTGAGCAGCTCCGGATGCTCCTGATGCATCTCATCCACAATCAAATAGGAAACATTCAAATTACGATCGATCATCCAGTTGAGCTGTAAGATATATATAGTATATAATATATAATATATATAACATAAATCCTATAGATATTTACCTCGAAGTCATCATCGTCATCGCCAAAGGGATTAATTAGTGACTCGGCCACCTTCAGCCAGCCCATGTAGCAGAAAAACTGAAGAATCGCCAATATCGGAAAGAACTGATCGATCAAATTGTTGGCGGTGCGACTTTTCGGATTGTCTATCCACTGCGACCCAATGACGCTGCACAGGAAATACGTGTAGGTGGCCAGTGTGACCACCTGGGTGTAGATCAGCGGCACGCTCACCCAGTCGTAATACAGCAGAAAGCCGCAGAGGCCGCGAAACTGATTCAGCTCATCGATGATCGTCTTGACCGCATAATCGTCGCGAATCTTGTTCTCCTTCCTCGCACGCATCACAATGCTGGCGGCCCACACGATCGGCATCCAGTGCTTGGGATAGTGCGGAAATGCCAGATCCAGCGTCTCAATGATATTCTTCTCGTTCTCCTGCAGCAGGCCAGCCTCGATGATTTGGTTGTAGGTGGGAAAGCGCTTCTTCACACTGGGCGAGATCATGGTGAAGACAATCACCTGGCATAGGCACACGTAGCGCATAATTGTGCGTCGCATAGCTCGAGCCCGATCATCAAAGCCATGGACGCTGGAGCTCACAAGCGTGGCAATGGAGTCCGGCCACGGTATGGTTATATACTGCTCCCACCAGCGCGCCATCACAACGGCCACAAAGTAGCCCAGCACAAAGGTCAGCGGTATCAGATTCAATTGGCTATTGCAGTACAAGACCACACCCTCGAAGCCCCTATAAGATTGTTAGGATCTGATAAATGCTAAATAATTATATCAAATACTTACGTGCGCACTGACTGAACGGTACAAACGCGATAACAAACCGCGAGTATCAGATATAAAACTATAAAAAGCAGCAAGTCAAGCCAGATCAACTTGTAAATGCTGCCCCGCCATCTGTGAAGGACAAAATATAGAATTAGAATTAAATACATTACATCTTTTGGCTATTTACCTGAATAATAATCGCAAAAAGTTGCTTATAATCCTTGAGGTGCATACGTCTGCTGTATAGGTGACAGTCATGACTGAAGCTCGTCAAATTCACAACTGAGAAATTATTATTATACAAGCTACAGCAAACTGAGAAATATTTTACGGCCTGCTCTTTTAATTTAAAAATACGAAATTGTATTTTCAATGACAGTTTCCTCAAGGCATCGACTACTTGAGAAATTGCAGTTAAGACACTATTCAATGTTATACTAGTTTTAGAATAAATCTAAAATGTGGAGTTGCCATAATTTTTGTGTACCTTAAGAGAAGGAGAATACCAAATCTGGTTCCATCATCGAAAGGCTTGCTAGGTTTGCTCCAATAACTGAAACCTTATGACGATTCTGAGGAAACGATCCGAAAGCGAATCGCTCACACATACAGACATACGATCGGATTGACAGATAGTTGGACAGTCCTAAAGCGACTCCTGATTACGAATATATGTACAGTCGAATCCTGATAATTCGTTTCTCGCTAAATCGTAAACCTCAAAAATGTTCTAAAATAAAAAAAATTCGTTCGAATTATTGTTCGATAAATGTGATTTCCTTGCCATTTCGAACTATCGGGATTAGACTGTATAGACTTCTTGAGGATGGTCACACCTCCTTCTGCTTGTTATATATAACTTAACACAATAACTATACCCAACATTCCCAGCGCTTGGAACTACTAATGTTTGAGTTGAAATTATGCTGTTTGCAAAAAAGTAGAGTTTTTTATGATGCACATATATCCCTCATCTGTCTCTCTGTTAACCAATAAGTGCCTTTTCAAGTCAGCAGAATTTATTCATTCTGAGCGTATGAAATTGTTTTTTTATAAATTCCATTTTTAAATATTATTACTTCTTTGTTTTGCGTATATAACTCTTTTCTGTCTGCATTTCTGAATCCTGTTGAACATTGGCAGGCGGATTGTTGTCTTCGGATGGAGCGTTGGCGGCAGAGCCGGTTTCCGATGGATTGTGTGATTCAGACCGTTGTGCCAATTCGTCCTTCAGCAGGTCAAAGGTCATGGCTGCATGCAGCAATTGCCGGGCATGACGTTCGCGTTCCCGCTCCTCCCGCAAGCGGTCAAAGTCATCTTTGCTTGTCTCACGTGGTGGCAGATCGAACATAAATTCCTCCTCTTCGCCCTCGCCCTCGGCTTCGCCATCCTCCTCCTCCTCCACCTCTTCGTCTGCCTGCTCGTCCTCCTGCTGGTCATCGAAAGGATCTTGAAAGTTGAGAAACGAAATGGACGAGGAGCTGCGATGAATGTCGAAGCGACGTGAAGCAAACTTTATGCGCAAATCGCTATGTTTCGAAAACTCATCTTCTCCGTCGAATTCCGTGAAGTCGCGCTCACTAGTGGTGGGCGGTGTGTTCCTGCGCATTTGTGAGGATGTTATTTTGGACAAGTCCAACTTGGCGGTAGATGCTTCTGGCGGCCCATGACGTTGCGACTCGTCGGCGTAGGGCAGCTCGTTGGGGAAGACCTCGTCCCAGTACTGGTCTCTGACCAGGGTCGGATGGTCGTTGTGCATCTCGTCGACAATCAGATAGCTGACCTGCAGATTGCGATCGATTACCCAGTTGAGCTCAAAGTCGTCATCGTCTTCGCCGAATGGACAGATCAGTGTCTCGGCCACTTTTAGCCAGCCCATGAAAAAGAAGAACTCCAGCGTGCAAAGGACTGGAAAATAATAGTTGACAACATTGGTGGGATTTTTTTCAATGTACTGATGCCCGAAAATGGCAGCCAGGAAGTATGTATAGACCGCCATTGTGACCACCTGTGTGTAGACCAGGGGCACACTGATCATATCGTAGTGGGTGAGCATATTGCAGCCGCCCCGAAACTTGTTCAGCTCGTCGATCATGGACTTGAGCGAAAAGTCATCCCAAATGCGTCCCTCCTTGCGTGCCCGTGTCATAATGCTGGAGGCCCACATGAGGGGCATCCAGTATTTGGAATGCTTCGGAAACTTCTCGTCCATTTTGGTAATGATGAGCGCCTCGTTATTGTTGAGCAAGCCCGTGCTCACAAAGTAATCATAGGAGGGAAACCTGCGCTTGATACTCGGCGATATCATCGTAAATACCATAGTCAGTGATAGACAAACATAACGCATTATGGTGCGACGCATCAGTCTTCCATGCTCATCCTGGCCACGCACCAAAGCGCTCACATAGACGGCCAACGGATCCGGCCAGGGCACCGTGATATACTGATTCCACCAGCGACCCACAATTATGGCCACATAAAAGCCGAGCACAAAGGCTAACGGAATTAGCGCTGCATAGCTGCGACAATACTCCACAATGTCTTCAAAAATGCTGAACAAAGAGTTAGGCAGGATTAAAATCATGTATGAACGAAACGGAATCAGAGCTAACCGTTTGCTGCTGCCGCTAAGCCCATTGCGATACAGGAATGCCATGGTATAGAAGGCTGCCAAGAACACCAACAGATCAGCCCAAATTATTTTGTAAATACTGGCGCGCCATCTAGCGACAATTATCAAAGGATATTAGAGTAAACATCTGATATTTATTCTGGCTATATGGCTTACCTGCACAGTAGCTTCCAGAAGCAACCGAAAGCACGGCAGGTAGCTACCTCTGCGGTATAGGAAACAGTCATGTTTGAACAGGTTCAGCAAACGGATCAAACTAACAGAACAGTTCGAAATTAATTGAGGTAAAGTCAAACACAGGAAAACATATTTGTGACTCAGCCTACTAAGACAACTCAGCAGAGCCAGACGAAGTATCTTTCAGTTTGCTGAAGTTTTAAAGCCAGTTGCTTTGAGAATCATATGGAAAGGCTATATCGCCATTGCCAGCTCAACTTGTTGTCATTCCGACTGTAAAATTTCACTTTGCGGTTTAGTCACTTAAATTGGACTCTTCATATTTGTTGTCGATAACCGCAATGCAAATTTGCAATTTCAGCCACATGTGCTAAACACTTTTGGCCATTTTCTTGGAATAATATCCAAACCATGTTGCTCGTGTGTGTGTGGGAATTTACTTAGTAGGTAGCTTGGCTGGCCAATAAAATTTTAATGCCCCCTACAACGTGAGCTGCGTGATTTAGAATCCCCCTTGCCCCTACTACCCTTAGCCGAATCGTGTCATGTGCTCTGAGTGAAAGTGTGAAGAGCACTTGTGAGTATCTTATCAGCAGAGCGTAAATGTATTGTTCGATTACGATTACGATTATGACTATGACTATGAGTGTGTGTGTGTGTGTGTGAGTATTAGTACTTATACTCATGTATATACGTGTTTATAATGCTTTAGCTCCTTCTGATCTTTTGGCCTATAACTGTAACTGTCTTAGCCGCAATGTGACGTATACACTGAGCGAAGAGCGAACTATTTTAGAATAATTATTCTAAAATTAAAAAATTAATAAAAAATGAAGTACAATTTGAATTTTTAATAAATAAATTAAAACTTTATTAAGAATTCAATTTGATGTTTTCTGAGAGTTTCTGTATCTGTAGCATGTTTCTCGCTGTGTATAATCCAATGTGACACATAGCTATAAAGGCCGGGCGTAGATCGGTTTGCTTTAATAATACCCGTAATCAGTTTATAGATAATTTAATTGTTGCTAATAGCGAGGCGTTTATCAAACATATGAGAAATATTACTATTTCGCAAACAATAATAGGGAGGGTACTGGGGAGTTGTAAATTCGTTGCATCACTTTTAGAAAAATTCAAATTGTGTTTTGTAAATGATTCTCAATTGAAGGCGATACAATCTTAATAATCAATACATGGAATTTTCGGACTTGACTGCAATGCCTGTCTAAATATCTCATTATTATCAGTATTCATAAATTAAACATTTTATTCCACAAACACAGACACAAACACACACACATTTATTAATTAAAATCACTTATTGTGCATGTTTTTTGACACTTGTGAGTGTAAAGAGATTGCATTTGGCAGCTCCACAAATCTTATCTGTGAGAGTCTTAGAAAGCAAAATGAAAATCCAATTTAGATTGCTAAATGATGATATAATTAAATTTGGAAATGCATTCGATCGAGATATATAAGTTGAACAGCTTTTAGCTATTTTCGGAAGTGCATTAAGGGAATTGATGTTCGATCTATAAATATCATTCAACTCGTTTTAGCTGACCCATAAAGTAAAATAAAGCAAATATTTATGACCAGGCTGAAGTGCTATTTAAGAGCTTACGTGAAGACAACTCACCTCACACGCTCTCTCTCTCTCTCTCTCCCAGTCTCTCTCTCGCTCTTTCTCTCTGCTTTGGCAGATATTGTATTGTAGTTGCTGCTGTGGGCCATATAGGCAACTGTTTATTATCACCCAGTTTCAGTTAACGTTATTCGCTGAGCGCGTCAATAGCAGCCGTCAGAGCGAAACAAAACAACAACAATAGCAACAACAGCAACGGGCGGTAAAGCCAAATCGTCGGATCGGAAATAAAGCACGAAATCAATACGACATATAGAACAATCTTATCTCAACAACATAAATAACAATAAATGACTTTTACGGTCGGCTGCCAGCGGGCGAGGGGCTGCACCTGCCAGAACAGCTGAGAGGCTGAGTGTAGATACAAGATCGCACGTCGCGACGTCACAGCATCCGCATCTTTAATACCTGCTAATTTTCTACCCCTCTCTCTCTCTCTCTCTCTCACTCTGAGTCTCTGTGTTTATCGTCGAGCTACCTGCTGCATTTATAGTTCCGATGTTGTTTACCGTTCGCTCGCTCTCACTTTTCTTCTCTGGCGCCGCTTTTGTATCTCTTATCAGTATCTGATGCCCTCTCTCTCGCGCGCTATTTACTGTCTCCTTATCTTAAAGAACAATACGAATTCGCGGCTGTAACTTGACGTCCGCTTGGCAGACGCATTCAGAGCGCGGACTCTGCCAGTTGTGTGTTTCGCGAATTGAAGACACTTTGAATACGAATTGAATACGCTTTGAATACACTTTGAATACACTCGCGATTTGGATCACCTCTACACACCGGCTAAGGCAAATATTTGTACAGAGTTTGCAGCAATTGCAGCAGTCGGCAACTGTTTAAAAGTTGGTAAGTCAACTAATTAAATGTGAAGTAGATAATTAGCAAATGCTTAAAATATGATTATTATATAACTGCCACACACACACACACACACACACATATAACTCTTCATTCGACACAATACCAGCTCACCTAGACCCACATCATTATCTTTATAAGCAAGACAACAACAATATGTAGAGGAAGCACCAATGTAAATAAACCGCAGCAAACTTGCCTTAGAGCCCAATAGTTGAGCATCTATTCTTATCAGTTAACTACGTTAGTCATTGGATAAGCCAAAAAAGAAAAGAAGAAGAGCAGAACTGAAGAAAAAGGAAAAAAAAAAACACCTAACCCCAAGAACGAAAAAGACTTTCAGCAGGAAAAGCCAAGTCCAAGAGACTCCTTTCTAGCTGCTTCTGAAGCATATATCGATTCGAGTCCAATAAATGTGACCTTAAGTAATTTTTCCTCTGCGTCATAGTCAATATAATGAGACGGATTCATATAGTATACCTAAGCTATATGTGTGAAACAATTGAGTACGAGCTCGGAACAATGGCCTAGCCGAGATTTGCGATTTGCAACGACTCGACTATGATTGCAATTTGAGCTCAATAATTTGTACCGCATTGTATAATAAAATATTGGACTGATAAGCGACTGGGGGAATGCAAGATGTGGGTCCATGTATGGCGATGGTGTCAACTTAATGTGCATGATCTTGGCAGCCTAAGCCAAGACTTAGATAGATGGAATTTTTGTGTCTCGAACGAAACCCGAGTTTAATGAACCTTCATTTGCAGAGATACCGAAATGGTTCAGCAATATTCGGCGTGGAAGGTTTTAACACGTCGCAAACATCTGACGGTCGATGGCAACGAGGGCGAAACCAAGCTGAATCGTGTCCTGGGTCTATGGGATCTCACGGCCCTCGGCGTCGGCTCCACATTGGGCGCGGGCGTCTATGTGCTCGCTGGCCAAATAGCCAAGGATCAGGCGGGTCCATCCGTAATGTTATCCTTTGCCATAGCAGCAATTGCCTCTCTTCTCGCCGGTGAGTAAACACTTCCCCCAACATCTCAAATATACAACTACTTACGATACCAAATGCATCCATCTATCGACAGGCATTTGCTATGCGGAATTCGGGGCACGCGTGCCAAAGGCGGGCTCCGCCTATGTCTACAGCTATGTGTGCATTGGCGAGTTTGTGGCCTTTGTTATTGGCTGGAATCTGATACTGGAGTATGTGATTGGTACGGCCAGCGTTTGTCGCGGCATCAGTCTCTATTTGGACACGCTGCTCAATAATACGCTCAAGCAGACCTTTGCCGATGTGGCGCCCATGAATGTCAGCTTTCTGGGCAGCTACTTTGATTTCCTTGCCTTCGGCTTGGTTGTGGTCTTCGGTGGTGAGTACTTCCTCAAGACATTCAGTTAAAGTGAAGTTTCTTAATCATTTTGCTTGCAGTTGCCTTGGCCTTTGGCGTGGAGACCTCTGCCATGGCCAACAACTTTGTCACGTGCGTGAATATCTTCATTTTGGGCTTTGTCATCATCGCCGGCGCCATCAAAGGTAGGTCCTATCGATACTTTTACACTTAGCCAACTAAACTTATTTTCTTCTTCTAGCTGACTTCAGCAACTGGACAGTGGATGCATCGACAGTAGCAGCAAATGTCACCAACATTGGCAACGGCGGCTTCTTTCCGTTCGGCTTTGAGGGGACACTCCAAGGAGCAGCCACTTGTTTCTTTGGCTTTGTGGGCTTCGATTGCATTGCCACCACGGGCGAGGAGGTGCGTCATCCACGCAAGAATATACCACGCTCCATTCTGCTCTCGCTGCTCATCATCTTCCTCTGCTACTTTGGAGTTTCCACAGTGCTGACTCTGATGCTGCCGTATTATGAGCAGGATATCAATGCCCCGTTGCCCTATGCCTTCGAGTATGTGGGCTGGCCGGTGGCCATGTGGATCGTTACCATAGGTGGATTGGTTGGCCTGCTGGCCAGTCTCTTTGGTGCTCTGTTTCCACTGCCCAGAGTCATGTACTCCATGGCACAGGATGGCCTGCTGTTTCGTTTTCTGGGCAAGATCAGCCCACGCTTCCAAGTGCCTGTGACGGGCTCCATTGTGGCAGCACTCTTCACAGCTGTCATTGCTGGCCTCTTCGATCTGGCGCAGTTGGTCAGCCTGCTCTCGATTGGCACTCTGCTGGCCTACAGCGTGGTAGCCGTGTCCATAACCATATTACGTTATATGGAATACTGCGATGCCGAGGAACAGTCCTCGCCAGCTATCTCCGAGGCGACGTCGCTGACAACGCGCAGTGAGCGCTTCACCTGGAGCTCGGTGTGCACGCAGCTGTTTAATGTGCATCGCGTGCCAGAGCCCAATCAGATCTCGACGAGAATTGTGGGCGTGCTGACAACTCTGTTCTGTAGGTGTCACCAACCACTTGCCAGAGTCAGCTTTAGTCTAATCTCTTATCTACTTTGCAGGTCTGCTCTCCTTGGGTCTTGGAGTACTGCTCATGCAGGCTTATCCAGCTATCAGCTCCCAGAAGCCCTGGGCCTTGACTCTGCTTGTTCTACTCGTTGTGTTGATTGCTGTCGTGCTGCTGCTCACCTGCTTGCAGCCACGTGAGGCACGGAGTCGCCTGTTCCGTGTGCCCTTTGTGCCCGTGGTGCCAGCGATTAGCATCTTTATTAATATTTATCTCATGCTGCAGTTGGATAGCTGGACTTGGATACGCTTCGGTGTCTGGATGATTGTGGGTGAGTCGCCCGCTCAGCTTATTATTAATTGTTGCATGCTGTACGTAGCCTTTGACTAATGCATGCTACCTTAAAATTGTTCTACTAACCGTACTGCCTTAGGTATACCCATATATATTGCATGCTGGTATCTCTATGCCATCAGACATCCAAAGAAACCTAATCCCGAACGTGTTGCCTTCTACAAAGCATTGAAAATGCCCAAGGAACTTCCCTTAGCTCCCTGCAATGGCAATGGCAATGGCAATGGGTTTGGTAATCCATCCAAGCAGAGCACAATTACGAACGAAACGCAGATTGTGAGAAATTCCAGCAGCTTGGATCAAATACAGAATCTAAGCGAGGTGTTTGATGACTTGAAGGAGCACAAGAATGCCAATGGAAAGATATTTTATGTAGAGGACACAAAGAGCATGCATTCGAGGACTACGCTGGGTGCCAACGAGGCTGAGGATGAACACTCTGTGATAGCCATGCTGGACGATGTGCTTGACGCAGAGGATTCACAGCAACAGCAGCTGGACCAACAGCTCATCTTCGAGCGAAACTTCAGCATCGACTCGGAGCTGCTGCCGAGTGTGATAGAGACCACCATTGTGGCCACTGTCCACAGCAGCAGCAGCGACGATGACGATGTCACCAGTCAACGGTCTCTGGAGCTGCCCAGACTGGAGGAGTGCAAACTGGCGGCCAGTGAGATGCTGCGTGAGCTATTCGATAGCGCTGCGTTCTATGAGCAGTTGCAGGCGGCCAGAGAAAGCCAAGAGGCTAGCAAGGAGCAGGCAGATGAAGTTCCTATTACTCCGTCCTTGCTCAGAGCTCAGCTTAAGCGAGCTCCCTCAGTTAGCTCGATAGCATCACAAACTTCGGTTGCCTCCTCTGTGGACGATCCATTGCATTCGGAAAAGTTCAAGAATCGACTGAGCAATATAATAATGAACCCCAATGCAAACAAGCACAGGCGCAACGAGGAGACAGCGCCTCTGGAAAAGTCAGCCAAGGAGAAGCCTACAAGGCCGCAGCTGAAGCAATCGAAAAGTGAAACCGATGTCCGACTGCTGTTGCTGAAGGCAATCCGAGAGCTGAAAACGGACGGTGACGAGGCGACTGGCAGTGAGGCCGATAATAATGGTAACGCTAATGCTAATGCCAATGCCAATGCTGATGCTGATGAGCCAGCTGCCGTGGTCGTAGCGCCTGGAGCTGGCCACATACCGCGCGCACCGAAATTCGATCCGGTTTTGTACAAGACCATAAACAGCATTAGTTTGCACAAACAGCGACCCAGTTTGAGTCGCGAGCTCATCGTGGATGCCAAGAATGCAAAAGTAGCGGCACCCAAGCTTCTAGTTCAGTCAACGCCCACACCCACACCCACAGCCACAGCCACAGCCACATCCGCATCAGAACCAGAGCCAGAGTCAGAGCCGGTGCCATTCAAAGCGAAATTGGAGGCCATATTGCAGCGGGGACCCTCGCATCGGCTGCAACAGCGTCCGGGAGCGGATGCGGTGATGCGCCGTCGGCCGCAATCGGTGTACGTCGAGGAAGCGGCAATTGAATGAGCCAAGCCAGAGAGGATTGCAATCCAATTCTCCATTTTGTAGCATACTGTAAGAGTAGTTGCACACACACACACACACACATACACACACTCCATCTACTAATCTGTAATCAAATGTTGTTGTGCGAGTAGCTGTTGCCGTAGAACTGTTAGCTAGTTAAAAGGAGGCAATACTAGATGATAAGTGCTTAGCTTTACATGGCGGAAAATACGCGTACAATTCGATTGCGAAATTCTCAAATTACAATATAACGAGCTAGGTTCTGTGCCAATTAAAATCAGCGGATGCCACTCGAAATCACTCGAAAATTGAAAATGAAAGAAGTGAATAACACACACAAGCCATAAGTCATATAAACTTGCTTAAACGAGCAACGAATATGAGAGTTAGGATTTAGTTTTCTTTTAAAAGAAAAAATGCTTTGTAATTTTAAAACTTGTGATATTAACCAAACACTAAGAAATGAATGGTTTCCAAAGAATGCAAAGAGTATCAATAACACCTATTCGTATATATGATACCAATCCAACTGAAGCAATAACTAGAGTAAGACACAATATCAGTTGCATGTGCATGATGTTTGCCAAGTATTATAATGTTAAACTAATCCAATCAGTTCCATTTTCAATTACATAGGTCTATCCATATACTTTTTCTATGGACTGCCCAATAGCTATAGAGAGATGCGCAGACAACGCGCCGGCTGGCAGAAGCTCAAATATAGCGAACAGTTCTAAGAGTTCAACAACAAAGATCAAAGAAGAAGCTGTGGGCGGACGGATGGCCCAGAGAATAGAACACAATCAAAACTTGATCATTAATGCATAGATGTACAATATATGTATGTATGTGTCCTAAGCTAATTTGATAAATGTGAACAATTTGTTGTTATAAATAAAAATCTAGTTGTAATTAATAAAAGTCAAACTGCATTTTGGATGTTTCGAGAGCAACTGCAGCCGCTTCCGGAGTACGGAGAGTACGAAGCCCAAGACGATCGTTAGTTTATTAATAACTCATGAATGGATCGTCATTGTCGTTTAATTCCCGATAGCCTTGTCTTCTGACTGACTTTGATAAATTAATTGATCGTCTGAAAGAACGAGAGGTCGGGGGTAGAGTGTGCCAAGAGACTCGTCTAGTTGTCCATTCCCCTTTGCCTGGCATTGATTTTGATTTTGATTAGACTGAACCATCCCCTGGGCCTGTTCCTTCCCCTTTCCCCTTTCCCCTATCCACTTGCCCTTTCCCTTTCCCTATCCCTGTCCCTTTTCCTTTCCCTTTCACCCAATCGATTGGAGGCTGTGCTGCCTGATTTATGCCCTTGTTTTCTGGGCATTTCTCTGGCCAGGTTGATGAGACCAGATTCCGGATTCCAGATTTGTATAACCACAACTGGCGACTCTTTGGCGTTGTTGCTACGACTTCGTCTTCTCCTTCGTTCAGGGGGTTGGTCGCAGTTTTTGTGCTGTGTAAGTGTAACAAATTGTAATCGTATTTGCTGGCACCACTCACTGTATCCACTGAATCTCTGTCTGGGGGCGTGCCTGTGACCCCCCTTTAGCTCATCCTACGTCACCCCAGTTGCCTGCTCCCAGCTCTGCTTTATTATTATTAACTTTGTTATGGTGCACAGTAGTCTCAGAAGTCTCCGCAATTCCCCTTGCGCCACCTTCCCCGCCCCCTCCTCCTATTTATGCCCTGGTGGTGGCTTTTTCTGGTTTGTTTTGTCCGTTTGCCACACTTGCTGTCCGTCCGCCCCCTTTATCTAGTCAGAGGCAACCAAATAGTTTTATGGCATATTTATGGACGCCAAAACTTAAAGTCAGTCTCCCGGGCTAAGACTTTAAGACAGCCCGTGCATCCACACACGACTTTCTGACAAATTGCACAGACCCAAAACTAATTAACAAAGCAGCAATCGCATTAGATTCAATAGAAGAAGCTGCGTAATACACTATCCGGCCCAAGGGGAATTGTGGAATATTTGGAGGTCGAGTGATTAGGAAAATTTCCATGAGCAACTTTCTTTAAAAGTTCATTCCGCAAATTCATATCTATATCATTCGTTTTGCAATACACATGTTGAATATTGAAATTTACAGTAACGTGTGATCCGATCTATAAAATCAACGCTAAAGCTGTTAGAGTATATGCTCGAATGTAAGCCTTTTGGACTGAGCTCTAATAACATTCCTGGACTTCTTCCTACTTTTTTTTCTGCTTCTGTTTTGTAATGTTTTTGTTTGAAGTTAGTTAGTTCTGCTGGGCAAAGCGGATTTTCATATTCATAAAAATTGCGAGTTTCCATTCCCATTTCCTCTGCATACACGAAAAACATAATCCGCTTATGGTCGCTACAAATGCGTATTGGACTCTACTTGGACACAATTTTCTGTTTTCCTCTTCGCTTGTCATATATATAGATATATACATAGATGTACACATTTTTTTTTGGTTTCGAAAATTAAAATATGTGTGTGTAGTTAGAAAGAGCTAACCAAAAGCGGAAATTGTCAACGTCGGAAAGGCTCAGGTAAATTATAAATACGAATGTGAATGCGGGTTGTTCGCATGCAACCTGCATGAACAATAGGCGTAGGAGAGTCATGTGCCCGGCCTGGCCGGCCTGGTCTGGCCAAAGTCAATGGGCACTCAACAAAAACATTTTGTCAAAACATAAAGGCGGCTGCTACTGTACGCAAAGTGGATCAGT
The DNA here is from genome assembly GCA_035045545.1 of Drosophila gaucha. NCBI lineage: Eukaryota > Metazoa > Arthropoda > Insecta > Diptera > Drosophilidae > Drosophila > Drosophila gaucha. Next base: position 5,254,910 of record JAWNOY010000292.1, read on the forward strand.
GGATTTGTCGTCCCTATTCCGGGCAAACATACAAAAAATCAAGTCAACAGCTGCTCGGCTGGCAGGTAGAGCAATTGGAAGTGAATGTGGCACTGGGATTGGACTACCGAAAAAAAGGATTAGCAATTGGTTTAGCATTTTGTTCAATCGGCCATGGCCAGCGACAAATGCAACAATGAATCCGACCCATGTCTGTGTGTCAAGGTCCAGCTGCGGTCTGGCCGAGGATGTGGCATGCAACTGGGAGCTGCAACTAGTTTGTGCAAGAGTTGGATTAGTCGGTTTTCACATATGGGATTAAGTGGTTGGCTTACGAATCTAACTCTTTGAAGATTACCATTAGGTTTAGGATTTGGCAGCTTCCGTTTGCAAGAGTTTCTGAATATTGATTGTAAAGTAACTACAAATTCCTTCAATCAATCTCCTAGAAAAGTTAGCTAAGAGCACACAAAATTTACTTTTATTCTTATTTAATCACATTCTCAAATTGTTGCCCCATTATATTTCTCTTGTCCATTACGAACTTCTTTCATTTAATTTCTGTTTGAGAACTGCAAATTATTAATCACAATTTGTTTGAATTTCATTATAATACGCTTGATTTGCCAGCACTTTCAAGGCATTCTTTGTGTGGACCAGGACCTCAACATAATTGCTCCTTTGTCATTTGCCACAAGCGAGCTGAGGAGAACAAGAACAAGAACAAGACCCAGGCCCAGAACAACGAGGAGAACAACAACAATGCAACTAGAAGAAATAATACGCTTCTGATTTTGAACTCGACTTCAATTGATTTTTATGGCCAGTTCGTCGTTTTGGCCGCCGTTTCTACCCATTCTTTTCATTCTTGTGATTGTGTGCAGTGAGCTCTCAGGATTTCTGTTTTTCCCATTTATCTTTCATTGCCTTGGCTTGGCGTTAGACTATTTACGACAAATGGTTTGCTTGTCATAACCTTTTTTAATTTTTTCGTATCTTGTATCCTAGCTGGGTGCTTCTACATTTTTTAAGAAGAATAATATTTACAGAGCACGCACAATAGAGTCAGGCAACCAAGCATCCAGCAGGACTCCTACGACTCGCGCATTGTTTTCACACTGAATTCCTTGACAATGAGCACATTATTGAGCTCAAGCTGAAGACAGAGGAGACAGAGGCTGGGGAGGACTCTGTGCACAGCACAGAATGCCAAGCAGCAGAGCAGCCAACCAATTCAAATTCAATTTGCCCCATTATTTGAGGCCCATTGTTCAAGCGAAATTCTGGTCTATGAGCAGACGTTACAATGCACTCGACTCGCTGAGACTCGCAGGCTGCGAAGAGACTGCTGCTGCAGCCCAAGTTAAGTGCAATACAAAAGGGGCGGCAGATTAAAAATAGCAAAGAGATGAGCACAAGATGAGAGTTACTTGCCATTCCCTAGCCTCCTCCCTCTCTGTGTCTCTCTCCCTCTTTTTGCCAAATGAGGAAATGTGGTTCAGAGTGCGTCAGTCACACATAAAGGAAAGTGAGAGCGAGAGAGAGGGGCTAAGATAGAGTATGCTCGACTAAATGAATGCAATAAGTAAATAACAAAATGTCGTTAGCATTTGTGACTGACACTCACAGAAGCAACAACAGCAGCAACACCAGCAGCAGCAGCAGCAGCAGCAACTCTGCCAACATCCTGGCAGATAGAAGACACAGAAGCTGAGAAACAGGACAATGGCAAACGGCAAATGCCTGCAATGGGCTGCCGCCGGTTCTTGACGTCCTCTGCCCTTATTCGCCTCGTACTTTAACCCGATTGCAGCAGCAGCAGCAGCAACAGCAACAATCTCTCACAGCTGTCAACAGCAACAAATTGCGCGCTAAGCTGACATTAGATTTTGCGCTATGCAGAACCGCATGGCAGAAATGGGTCTACACTATGATGCATGGCCCACAAAACAGCAGATGAACCAAAACAAAAACAGCAGAACGAATGCTAAATATGCTTTTCCTTTCACATAGTTTGACATAAATTTGCAAACAAGAATGTAGAGCACAGATATTTTTATTTGTATTTCATGCACAAGAAGCTAAATGCCAAAATTTGGTGACTTTAGCTTCAAAGATATAGTGAAAAAATTTAACTTTTTATCGATATCATGGAAACAGGAAAACATATCGAAAATCTGAAACAAAATCGATATGCCCGCTGTATGCGATTACCTTCCTGTACAATTTCAAGTCTCTAGCTCTTATAGGTTCTGAGAGACGGACGAACAGACGGATGGAGAGAAGGACCAGGTTAAATCGACTCTGCTCGTCGCCCTGATCAAGAATATATATACTTTATGTTGTCTGCCATGCATCCTTCTGCCTGTTACATACAAAGAGCAATATTTCCCCTCTTTCAGTGGGTTCAGGGTATAAAAAGGGTTTCCTTAAGCTGGAATTAGTTAAATGAAGTCTTGCAGCTCTAAAATTATTTTCAAGAATTGCTTGATATATGCCCTGTTATACATTTTTTTCAGCAGTCTTTAGATATTCAACAATATTTTACATTTCAACTCAGCTACAGTCTGTGACTAAATATTATATAGACTCTTCTCTTTTTAGTGCTGCCAGCTCATTTGCCAGCCTTATGGCGTTGGCCCATCTGGACAACAAGTGGCAATCATATTAACTGCCGGCTAATTGTCAGCACACAGAGGCGCTAAGCAAGAGTCAATGGCAATTCCCGGACTGTGTCCAGCGGCTGCTGCGGGTGCCAGCTTGTTAACAAGTTGCCAGTGGGCAGCGTTCAACTGTGCTTAAACACTATCTTGCTCGCTCTCTCTCTCTACATCTCTCCATCTCTCTTCCTCTAGTAAGATAGTCAAATGTGGTCATTTCAAATGCTCATTAGCCACAATTTTTGGACACAAAAATTGCGTTAGTTGCCATTGGCGATGTTGGCAATTGTCAGATCTGTCAGTTGTTGAGTTGGCACGTGAGGTTCTGGCAAAAGTTGTTGCTGATTGCCAGCTACGCAGTTACATGAGTGCCATGAGTGCCCCTATCCCTCTATCCCGCTATCTCTATCAGCCCAATGTGTAAGCGTTAACTAACTAACTGAGCGACTAACGTGCTGCTAACAAGGCGTACACACACATCAAGCACACACACACACACATATACACCTCACGCAAAACACTATAGCGCCACGCCCAGTTACAAGCACAATTACAACAAAAGCCGCCCAAATTCTCATTGTTCCGCATTATCAATTCCTTTAGTATTCAAATGCTCATTTCGCCTGTAGTTAGCTGTTGTTGTTGTTGTTGTCGTTGTTGTCAGTTGTTGGAGTAGTTAGGAATGGAATTACGCTCTCTAAGCGTGAAACCGCGAAATTAAGCACTGACGAGGACGACGACGAGGATGAGGGCGAGGATGAGGGCGAGGGTGTGGGCGAGAACGAGGACGAGTACAAGTACGACGTTGCCTGCCAGCCACTTGTCAACAAGGCTTCATTCTCATCCACCAGCTCATCCAATCTCGTCTTCATAGCACATCCAATGCCTCATCATCTACCACCCACCCACGCTCAACAAATTGTATGCAAACTAATCACACGCAAGCATTTGATGCGTTTAAAACACACACACATAGACACAAATAGGATGAAAATTCTGCGCGTGTGAAAGCGAGGGTTGTACAATAAGTAAGAGTATTTTGAGTATATTACAATTTTAGTATGAGCAAGAGAAAAAGGAGAATTTCTGTCTCTCTCTCTGGAGCTCATAAGGAGATACTCACAAGAGAATGAGGTACAGAGAATAAGAGAGAGAGAGAGAGAGAGAGCGAGAGCTAGAAGCAGAGAAAGAGAAAGATGTAGAATGAAAGAGACCGAGAGAATGACGAAGAGAAAGTGAAAGTGAAAGAGAGAGATAGAAATTAAGAGAGAGAGAGAGAGAGAGAGAGAGATAGAGAGAGAGAGTGATAGACAAATATAGATAGATAAACAGATAGAGGTAGAAAGAGAGCGAGAGACAGATAGAGAGAGAGAGAGAGAGAAAAAGATATAGCTAGAAAAGTGAGAAAGAATAGAGATAAACACGGACAGAGAGAATGAAATTGAGAGAAGTAGAATAGAGTGAGGACAAACCGAAATGGAGAGAGAGGTTAAGATAAAAAAAAATACATAGAAAAGAGAAAAACATAGAAATATGGTAAAAACAGGGAGACAGACAGAGAAAGAAGTTGATATAAAAGAGCTAGAAAAAGAGAGGAATAATGGAACAATGGCAGCCAGCCCTTGAAGAGAGAACATGAGAATCACATAGTAAGGCATAATCACCCAATTTAAATAATAAAACTTTAGAAACTTAGGATAAGTAACTTAAACTTCAATTTGTATGATATGATATTTGCTTATTTGCTTATTATTTACATTCCTCAACTCCTTCATTAATAACATGTAAAACTTTTCGAGTCACCCACATTTTAGCTACTGTCTAAGCTCGGAGCTGAGAGTTGAGAGCTAACGCTGTTCATCTTTTATAATGTTGGTAATTTGAACATTTCAAATCAAATCTAAATGTCAGTTGGTTAGCAGCTGCGGTTCACTTTGGCTCGTAGATGCGGAGCTGGGGAGGGGGAGGCTGAAGGAACTGGCACCAAATGGAAATTGTCAACGGGCATTGAAATGAAAGTGCAGATTGGAAAATGGCAGCAGCGGCATAGAGTAGAACCCGCAGGCACTTTTGATGAGAAGCAGCCACCGCAATGCCACGACTCGTATCCTTGTACGCCCCCTCCCCATCTCTATGCCACTGCCACCTCAGCCAACTGCTAGTGGATCCCAACACTGTTGACTTGCATAATAAATCGACTTGTAAATGCAATAAATTTTCAATTGGTGCCACAAAGGGGGCGCGCATTGAATTTAAAACGCTTTAAACTTGCAACATAATGAAGAGCAGCCAGTCAGCCAGACGGACAGACGGACGGACGGACAGACAGACAGTCGGACTGAATATTTCGGAGCTGCTTCTAGGAGCTGCTGCTGGAACGCCAAAAATGTGCGAGCGAAACGATGAAGCAGTAGAAAGTAGAAAGTGGAAAGTGCCAGGCGAAAACAAGAAAACAAATCACGTTTTAATTTTGTTTAACTAAATACGAAAATCGCACAGAGGCGTCTGCAAAAAGGGGGCTGAGAAAGGGGAGCTCTGTGCCTGATGACGTGCAACTCTCGTCGCCATTTTGTGCCCTGTCATGCCGCACACAATTAAAGCGCCCGGACTTCAGTCGAAGCAGGCTTCGGCCTCCTCTCCTCGCCTGCTCCTCCCCCTCCGCTTTTGCCGCCTTCCCTCTTCCGGGTTCAGGCTTCGGGTTGAGCTCTGAGCTGGCGCACACGTCTGTCTCGAGCGTCTAGTTGTAGGGAAATTAAATTAAAATTCACTTGTACGCAAAAGTCGAGGGGCAAGTCAGTAAGTCAGCCGGCGATTGGAAAGCAGCGCAGATTTTTCGCTTTTCATTTTCATTTTCCTCATCTTTCTCTTATTTTTATTTTTGGCAAGCAACAAATTAATTCGTTGCACTCTCTTTCAACGAGGCGAGGGAAAAACTATGCTAATGATATACGAAATTGAAATTTTCAAGAATATGCTAAATTTCCTTAAGTAATTTTCTTGCTTTGAATTTTCAGCTTTACGATTTAATGAAACTGATAAGAGGAATAATAAAAACTCTGTTATTAAAATTGAAAGAGAATTATATAAATAAACAGATACAATGAGATTTATTGCCCATTTAAAAGTTACTCAGCCCTCGACGTTTATCACCGATGCCATAATCTATTTTATTTTTTTACTCTTCATTTATTAACTCTCGTCTATATTTAGTGCAACTGCAGCAGAAGGTCTTGATAAATGACACCAAAAGTATCAAAATACACAAAGCTATGCTGGAGTCTGCGAGCTCAGAGTTCGACAGGAAAAACTCAGCTGCAAGCCGAGACGAGAAATGTCCTTAGACGGAACACTTAAGCTGTGTGTGTGTGTGTGTGTGTTTGTCGTAGCGCCAAGGATATGACAGCTGCTGCTAAGTACCCATTGGCGGGGGCGTCAGATTTAGTGCCTCGCTATCAGACATACGCTCTACAAGTATGTATAAGTAGATGCAGATATGGCTGTGATGAGCTATGCAGAGCATTTTTATGACGACTACAAGAAAAACCTTTTTTCTAACAAAAAAAAAAGAAACTGTGGTGCAACAGACACAGAGAAAGACGCTCGCATGCACACGCCCCTAACCTTGGCCCCCCCTTTCACTAGACCCAATGCCTGTCAGCATCTTATTGAGCGTACATAAGCACATTAGCTGCGGTTTTATGTGCAGCGCATCCAACAGACACAGAGAAACAACAGTTGCTGTTGCAGTTGCAGTTGCATCGGCGTCCCTTTGGTCTAACACACCAAAAACCGAAACTGAGACTAATTTCTAAAATGCCAATGCACCAGAGAACATAGAGAGCGAGAGCGAGAGCGGGACAGCAGAACGGAAAAGGATAATTGCCGAGCAAGAGTCTAACATATGGCTATATATGTATATGCCATATGGTCCGACAATCGACAACAGCAGGCAAAGAGTTTCTTCAAAAGTCATGGCTAGGCTTGAGACTAGGGACTCCGACTTGGGAGTCGTTACTCAGCCAGCCGGCACGGATTTGTCATGATCTCGTTTATTTTGTGCGGCTTGTGATAAATAGATTTGAGAAGAGGAGTCGCCCGTTGTTTTTTATGGCCTGACTTTTTCGGGCATCGAATTAAAGGGCAGAGCCCAACATCGAACTTGTTAAGACAATACAAGGGTCGTCCCATGAAAAACTGCTGGCTCATTTCCGATCAGCGATCGTTGCGATCTTGTAGAGGCAGTTAAAATCTTCCCGATAAGCAGACTCGCTTGTTTGGGTTAATTTAAATCGAAGATAGGCTACCAGAGCATAGTTTTAGATTACTTTCTGTTATTGTTGTTCGCTGAGAGGTGTGAAGATGGACAACAGCCTGTGAATTGATAATGATAATGGGTTCTATGTGGGCTTCGACAAGCATTAGCTTTTATATTGCCATTAAGCCTAAGAACTTGAAAAGCTATAAAGAAATTGAATAAAGGAAAAACATGCTTACCTATGTATTGTAGAATTATGTAAGAAATGAGGGATAAGTCTTCGTTCTACCTGGTGCTCGTTGACAGCAGCAATTGTCGCAATCGAACTAAAGCCGATTACACTTTCTCAGTGTCCTCAGTTGCTTAACAAAGAATTGCAGATTTCTCTATGCAGCCGCCACATGTTGCAGGATCTAATAGGATTTACGACCCTTCGAAGGGTCCGCAGTCGCACTTGAGGGCTCGCCGGCTGTTGTGACAACAAGAAATTTGATGCCTCTAGATCCACATTACAAAGTCGGCAGAGAAGTTAACGTGAATTCTTAAGTTTTTACAATGTAGTTTCGTATAATTCGAGAATTTCTGCTACCAATTCTCTTCAATTGGCAGTTCTTGGTATCAGCTAAATCGATATGGACTGCACTTCACACCATATTGTGTTCTATAAATGGGTGAGGAAAGCAAATTATTAGAAAAGTTATAAAAAAGTCAGAGCTAGCAACATTTTTTAGTTTATAAATTCTGTTATTAATTAAACACTTACTTCTACAAGCTGTAAAACTGCTTATATTAAAAATTTTCCAAATAATAAAGTGAGATAGTGTTTTTGCTTCAAAATATGAGATCTGAAAGATGAGATATTAGATATACTGCTTCGATTTAATTAATTAATTATTTAAATTATACAGCTAACATAGTTTAGATACGAAAAATAATCAATTGTCTTTGCTTGATTGGAGTCGGGTGTACCCAACTACATAATACTTGTTCGCTTTCCCAAAAATACAAATTTCGCCTTCCTTGGGCGGACTAGTACTTACATTATAGGTCTTTGCATAGAGGAGGTCAAAAATGAATCCCTTGCAAAACTTGAAGCTCTTAGCTTTTTTAGAAGATATAGTTCTAATCTGTGACTTCCCTAACTAACGTATGTATATAGTTATATATCTAAAGAAAGTAGATAGGTATATATAAATTCAAGTTGAAGTTAAAGATTGCACAAAGCTAATATACTCTTTTCACTTGAAAAGAGAGTATTTAAACTGTCTTCAAAATTTCACATTCTCAATATTGTGAAGAGCTGGCTGAGTGCATCAATTGATTGAAATGGACCGCATAGTTGGCTCAACTTTCTTTGCCGCTTTCCAACTGCAGGAAAATCAAAATTGCATCCAAGTGGGCTGGCTGTCAATATAATCGAGGCAGCCTAAATACTTGACTTATCAATGCCAAATTGTTTGAATGGGAAATTGCAACACAATTGCGTGCACTTTGGACAAATATTTGGACTTGTATTGTGTTATATAAATTTGATTATCGAACGCATGAAATTGCTGAATTGTTGCTGTTGCACGTTCTGTGTGTCTGTTGGCCAAAAACCAGAAATGTGTCAAATCGATAATTGCCTAAAAATATGGACAATCAACTGGCCAAGAACTCGTCTCAAATCTGAGACAAGCAGGTTTAACAAACATTGTCGACGGCCTGGCAGTAGTTGATTATGTTGATGACTGTAATGATAATGATAATGATGATGATGATGATGCACGTTGTCTTTGCAATGGGAAAGCAAAAATTGTGTCATTATTGCTAGGAGCACTCGAAATACATATATGGAAATTACGAGGCAGACGCAATGCGACAAATGTGTGGAGTGTCTGTCACTCGGATGAGATGGTTGAGTATATACGGATTCGACCTGCGACTTCACTAACAACAACAACAACAGCAGCAATAGCAACGAAGGCAACTACATAAATCGAATTATGTGAACACAACGAGGAGGCACTTAAGTATCCTTCTTGCCTTCCTCTTGTGCACTTTAAACTCGAGTGGGTGTGTGTGAGTGGGTGTGTGTGTGTATGCCACATACAAAATTCTACTTCATTTGTCTAATTCTCGTTGTCGTGTAGAGCCCTCCACAAACACACTTACACCCACACACACATACGCACTACTCGAATACAAATGAAAGTAAATCCTTGGACTAAGCCTAGACGAGTGTAGTTGTGCGAGAGTGAGTGTGTGTGTATGTATGTGTGGGTGCGGCAAAGGATAATCTGCATTTGAATAAGAGCATTTTAGTGTTTTTTCCAACTATATGTGTGTGTGTGTGTGTTGGTGTGCTGGCCACGCCCATACGCCCATGTGTTGGCAAACTGACAAAAAGACAGACAGCCAGATCGTCGGCCTTTTTGCTGTCTCTCAATACCCTTTTTGGTTAGCCCATTAAAGCTTTGTCTCGCCGTTGGTAGAGCCAACAAAAAAGGTGGCATCCCTGGATATAAACCAAATCTAAATTACCTTGACATTGTCCAAAAGGTTCACAGACCTAATCATAAAGAGATTGCGCAAGTGTTTAAATTCAAAATTGGATCGAGCTGGAAGTCTTCTAATTATTAACTTTAAGATTCGTATAAATCTCTACTTTCGGTTCTCATTCCGAAATCCAAAATCCTTAAATTTCTCTCAAAATTTTTAAAACTGACAAGGGCTTACATTGCATTTTTGTGTTCAAAAATAGCTTGGATATGATATGAAAAGTTTTCTATGCCAATCTTTTCAATACGTCAGATTTCAAAAGTCATATAAGCTCAAAATCGAATTACATTTAGCTGAGCTGTGGTCATTTGTTGTATTATAATTTGAATATAAGTAAAGGTATATATTACCAACTAAGTATTGGTACTGGTATATATACCTTACAGTACCAGTAGTGGGTACTGTAACCTATTAGAATTGTCTATTCTTGTATTCGCATTTCTCGTAGTAACAAGCATATTCTACACAATTTTAATATGTAAATAATTTAAAGACATTTAGTAAGAAATCCACTTTTTATGGATCGTATAATAAAAGCTAAGCTGCAGAATATCTATAATAGTAGATGCAGGGATTTCAAGCATAGCTCGAAGAAGAATAGCTGCAACTTAAACAAATGAGGTCTGACTTTGGAGTGATAAGCCCTTTTGAGCTCATTAAGATACCCCCTTTCAACTGCCATTCACGAAATTCGAGCTAAGATTTTGACTAAAATTTAAATAGTATCTTGGAGTTAGAAATGTGGAATCTAAAATTTTAAGTGACAATTTATTCTACATACTTTCACGAGTCAACAAAGTAATATCTGTTGAAAATCCGACATAATTTATTCGAGTTATACTCATTTAATGCTAGAAAATAAGCTACAATAGAATCGGAATCTATCGATGATATATGTAGTTTCTATAAGAGAGTAAAATCTTCAAATATAAAATCATTTCGATTTCTTGAGGATCACATTTCTTTATTATTTGCTAATTTATTCAACATTTTTAAATTTTTTAAAAAATTTGACGAAAAATTGAGCGTAGTATAAAATTGTCTGTCTTAACGTGGACTTCAGGGTATCTGCTAGTCGAGTAACTATAACAGCTCTTCTTCTTTTTATCTCTTTCTTTTATTTCATTTGGTTGCTGGCATTTTTGGTCCATTTTGAAGAAGTTTTTTTCGTCTGGGCTTGGCTAATGTCCCAAGTTGGAAGCCGTTTGTCTCCCTCTCCCTTTCTCTCTCTCTCTATCTCTCCATCTCGCTTTCTCTATCTATGTGCTTTAAAATAATCGATTTTCTAATTTTCTTGTCTGGTGCGAAGCATTTGGCAAAAGATTTCTTGTGATTTGGCATTTGGTATTTGTGTCAAAGCAGCTGACAATGTGGAAATTAATATAATTTGCCTGATTTGGGGCCTGTCTCGATGTCTCGATGTCTCGCCCTGAGATTTGTTTGGCACAAATCGAAAATCAAAATCAATTTTAAGGATTTTCGTCTGCCAAAGAAGAAATAAATAAATAAAAAAAAGCGAAGGCAAAGGGAAAACAAAGGCAACCGCAAAGCGAGTTTTTGGGGGAAAATGCTGTCAGCTGCTGCTGTTGATAAGGCGTGGCACTGACTGCCCCCCCCCCCTCTCGCTTGGCTGGCTGGCAGATTAAACTAATTGATAAAAATGTCGCCCGTTTTCTGCACGTTGGCAACGTACGTGGCATGCCACAGGCCTGTTGGTGGCTCTGTTGCTTGTTTTTGTAATTTATGTAAAATAGCAACGTGTAAGTCGCAATTTGTTTGTGCCCGGGTCAACGCTGCGCCCCCTGCTGCCTGCTTCCACTCCAGCTGCCTCCTCAACCCCGCCTGGCAACGTGCAGAGCCAACAACATGTCTTGACTTTTAAATCCAAATGTATTAAATTTCCATGGCAAGTTCCAAGTTCTCAAGAGCGAGACACCAAGTCCATGGCCCTGCTGCTGGCTGCTGTTATTTGTTTGCCAGCCATGGCAGCAGCAGCAGCAGCAGTGGGGCAGGTGGGGCAGGGTAAGGTAAGGAAGCAGTGGCTGCTGCAGCAAGTGCCCCTGGCATTGCCATATGTGTGCCTGTGTGTGTGTGTGTGTGTGTGTGTGCACGTTATGCTCATCTGGCTTGGCTCCTCGGCATTCGACATTGGGCATGGCAGCAATTATTCAACAAAAGCTACTGACAATTATGGCACACCAGCCCATACAACATGCCAAGCATCAAAGGAGAGCCGCGGGAGGGGGCGGGCCAGCATGGAATAGCGGAAGTGGATGTGGGTGGGGAGTAGGAAATGCTGCGCTTGGATGTAGGCTATGGTTACCACATTCTTTTATAAAGAGGGTGGTCTAAGAAGTTGCAAAAGAAATCTGTAAAAATACTATTTAATTATAGAGCTAATAAACTAATAAACAAGAAGATGTTTAGAGCTTTTCTGCAGTCAAGTAAAATTAGGAAAATTCTGATGAGCTTTGATTTATATTATAATATATACACAAGATATTCCTCATTCTAAGACGACTCTCTAGCTATGCGAGCTATTTTATTTTCTGTGACTAAACTGCTGAGTAGACCCTCTGCTGATTGCACCTACAGACGCTTACACCCACAATCACTCACTCGCCCCACCTGGCTGACTATACAGCAGGTAAAAACCAGAGTAACAACAACTGGAACAACCACAGAGCACAGCTGCTGCTGCTGCTGCTGCTGCCGCTGCTCCTCTTCCTGCAGCTCGGTTGTGTGATTGTCTGCGTATGCAAAAATATAATTTAACACACATTTGCGCAATTAGATTCATTCGTGCAGGCGAAACAGGTGTGCGTGTGTGTGTGAGTGTGTGTGTAGCAACTGACATACAAATGAATATCTATGACTGTATGAAAGTGGAACATGTGTAAGAGTGTGTGTTTATCTGTGTCTGTGTGTGTGTGTGTGTGTAAATGTCACAATTTGAATACATAAAATGCAAATAAAAAGCAACCCACAGAGTCCACAGCATCCAGAATCTCAACTCCCAGACATTTTCAAAAATAAATTGCTTCCAATGCAGACATCTATTAAAAGCATATAAAACCATATAGCGGAAATGATGTATAGGCAGCCAGAGAGCTACCAGAACCCAAAACCCAATTGCAGCAGCGAAAGTAAAAGCAACCAAAATTGTCACACACACACACACACATACACAGAGAGACACACATAGACACACACTCGAGTTCTTAGGACCTGTTGCCCCACATTTTGTGTAGTGGTTCTTGGCTAATTTAAGCGATGCAGGTAAAACTCCGCGTGCGACAATACATATACATACACACGCTGACACACATACATATATAATAGAATTTACACACTTGCAAATGTTGGGCATGTCCTGGCCTCCCACCCCTTCTTCCTCACGATGAAATATGCCTGGGAAAATGCTTACAAGTGTAAACCGCAGTCCGGGCACATGTAGAGTTGTCAGGGTTTGAGGCTGGGGGCGGCTGCGGGGGCGGACTTTGGCTATACGTAATTGTTTTTCATAAAATTTAATTTATGGCATTTTTCCACGCACACAAGCACGCAAAAGGGGAAGCTGTATGTGTGCGATTGCACTTGAAACTTCGGCCATTTTTTGTACAACATATGCATACATAAAGACATGTATATATATATCTATATATATATTTATATAGCTGCGTGCAGCTGGCATTAAAATTTATTTGCGCATTTTCAAATATGCAGTTAAAGAAACACAAAAAAATCAGCCTAGAAATATTTGTGACATTTCTATTGAAGTAGTGCTTATACTCTATATATGCATATATATATATATATATTTTTATTTATATAGGTATGTATATATCTGCCATATCGCAGATTCTGTCATGTTGCGCCATGACAAATTTAAAGCCCGCAACTAAAAGCTGTCTATAAACCTAGCGAACTGGCTTTTTGCTGGATGAACAGCAGCTTAACGAAGGGCATATTCAAAGCTCTTTGGTTGAATATAACACGATTTGTAATCTTTTTTATACGATATATTTCAAATAATATATAACTTTTATTATCTTATAGCTAAATTTTGATATATAAAAAAGAGATGGGCGTCGGGAATGTCCCGAAACGATATTAGGTATAGGACGGGTTGGGAAAGATTCTAAACTAATGCTCTGAGACGGCGACATACCAGAGATACTAACGGAAACACGAGACCCGAAAATCTCGATCCCGACGACCACCTCTACTCGTAAGCATATTTCTAGAATCTCTTACCCTCTCTTACACTCCGACCGTTCCGAAATTTCTTAGAATCTTTCCCAACCCGTCCGAAAATTATTTCTGGACAATTTCTATTTAGAAATCAAAATTGATCTATAAGATATATCTATGAAATATAGATCTATCTACAGATCATATAGTACAGTATTTCAACATATATTGTATTTCAGTCTGTCTAAATTAAGTAAGGAATTTGTAGAAATTTTTGAAACTGGTTTTCTTTTAGTTTTCTCCATCTTTGAAGGCATTCCAGGTATTTGCAGCATTTTGCTGTAGAGTCTGGCCTTTGAGAGAGGTTTTAATTGCCACAGCCGACGAGCCCATTTGTAGAAATATTTTAATTAATTTTCCCACTCCATTTCGATTTCTAATTACGCGCGCTGCTTTTTTGATGTTAACGTGCTCCTCGCTTTTCATGTCAATTATTTGCTTTGAATATGCCTGAGAAATTTTGGTTGCCCCATTAAAAAACCCAGCTCCATTTTAATTGTTTCCATGGCGCGTTTTCTCATAATTTTTCACTTTTCATTTTTTTTGGTTGGTATCTGGAGGCGAACCCTTTTTAGCTGAGATTCTGCCAACAGACAATTGATGTGCAGCTCGCACATTTGACAGAAATCAAAGCCAAACGACGTTCCACAAACTGCCGGCAGGCACTTTAATGGCAGTTGCTGTTTGAGTTTGAGTTTGAGCTGTTGCCACCTTGGAGCTGCTTGGAGCTGCTGCTGCCACCGCTTGCATATTTGCGGTTGCAGAGCTGCTGGAGTGCCTTGAACCTCAGCGCCAGTTAACGCTGCCTGCCACAGCGCGTGGCAGCGCGCCGAGTACAACGCTCAACTATTTGGTTCAACCGAGCATAAAACTAAAACTTGCCTCAAAACTGTGTCAAAATTGAGGCGCCACCAACTCCGACAGAGAAAACAGCACGCACCACGCAGCACTTGGTGGCAAGCAGCAGCCATCCAGCAGCAGACGGAGCTGAAGCCGACATATGAAAGCGGGAAGCGAGTATGATTGCCGGCGAAAGTTTGCAATAAAAGGTACAGCCTGGCATCGTACATTGTACAGATTTTGCCCACATTTTCCTGTATATGGACTATGGACTAAAGACTGCGTGACAAAACAAAAATAATAGCAAAAGAGGGGAAAACTTTGATGTTATGCTAAATTTACAAGCAACGAAAATAAGACCAATATATGTGTGTATATTTCACAAATGTCCAGGGCATTAACTCTTGACTGAAAGTATGAAAGGTGGAAGAAGTATAGCTACTTAAGAGATGTGTTATGTTTCTTCTTAATAAAGAAAAAGTTTTTGAGCTTACAAATAAGAGACTTCAAATAGTAAAGGGCAAAAAAACATTTGATGAAATGAAGTAACCAAAAGTAGTACTTTTCAAAGGGTTTTGAGGTTCTAAATTCTGATTCTGAAACAAGAATAGATCTTTGTCTTTGAGAAATGAAAAATACATAATAGTTAGACTATACTCTTATAAATATATTATTAATTTCTCACAGCGGTTGATCTATTCTAGTTTCGGGCTCTCATACCATTTAAATATATATATGATATGATAGGAAATATATGAAATATAAGCAGGCATAAATGGAAAAGATGTTTTCCTATAAAATCCTTAATTTCACACATGTTAAATGTTGAAGTACTTATCATTTGCTTATTTTATATACTTGTACTCAAGTTAAATTTTGAATCTTTTAACAAATTGTCTTAAGTATTTTTCATATATAATCACAAGCGCGAATCTTTTTCAAATGAACTATTTAAACTTAAATATCTTATTAGCTTGGCTAAAAGTCCTTTTATAAGCACTTGCAAAAGCAAACGCTTAAGTTAATTAAGGCAACTTATATCAAGATATCCTTTCTTATGCTTTCCCATATATTTAATCCTAAGTTGAAGTATTTCAAGCCTTGAATCTCAAGTATAATGCTGGCTTATTATAAGAAGAAACGACCTTGGTCTTACTTAGTTAGTTTACGTCAAGAGAAAACGGCCAGCCTCTAATTAGCAGTAAAATATCATGTTCAAGCTCTCTCATCTTTAGCCATTTTTATTTTTCCTTGCTGCTGACTTTGAAAGCAGCTTAAGATGGCGCCTGTTGCCCCGCCCACTTCCACTTCCACTTCCTTTTGCACTAGCCGTCGCACCTCTCTCTGTTGCTGCTGCAGCTGCAACTGTAAAAGTTCAATGGCTGTCAATAAATATGAAATTATTTGGAAACGTGCGCGCGACACGCTGAAAAGGACGAAGGAGAGGGTGAGGGAAAGGTGCGAGGACGACATTGACACCAAATTGGTGCGAAAAGTAAGTCACGAGAATTGAGCGAAAAGTGCAGCAACTGTATAAAAAATAAAAAAAAAATAACTGTCAAAAAGGCGTTCAAACTTATTTTGTGTTCGCGCTTTGCCGCTCTCTTCCGCTCTTGCGCCGACTGCAGTGTAGCATGTGGCAAATGCAGCTTAATCGTACTCAGAGGCAAATACAAGCTACCAGCATAATTAGAATGATTATGCATCAATTAATTAAAAGTTATTTTTGCTTTTGCCAGCACGCAAAAGCAAAACAAAAACAAAATGCAAACGTGCTGCAGAAATGTGTCACCCACGCGGCAAAGGCGACGAGCGAGAGTACGAGAGAGAGGCGCTTAAAAAAATTTCCCTTACTGACCCAGTGTAGCAGAAACCCGAAGCAAACGAGAAAGAGCATAAGAGAGAGTGTGAGAGTACAGTATGAGAGAGCGTTTCACTGTGGTGAGTTTTTCGTATGGGCTGCAAAGGCTGCACAGCTAACTCACCACTCCGAACAGCTGTCGAGCTCTCAGCTTCATTTACCTAACCTCGCACACACACACACACACACACATACACGCTCACATTGCACATGGTTCCTACCGACTTGGTCAGAATTTAGCATCCTGCGTAGCGTAAGAATTCCTTCGTCTTTTTTTTTCGTTGTACTCGAATGTTTCATGCGGTGCAGAGCTAAAGAAATATTTTTCGGGTCCAGAAGAACAAAACTGACTTTTCTTTTCCTAACGCTTTTCGTATATGTGCGAGGTATTGTTTTTTGTTTTTCTTGGCTGGGGAGGGGTTCGCATTGATTTAATGAGTTTTTGGTGTGAAGTCCTGCGGCGCTGCGTCCAGGCTGGCCATGCTGTTAATGGCATTATAGTAGCTGTCATACCGAGCAGTCACACTTCACGGCCTGGCCAGAACTCGGAGCAGGACAATGTCATGTCCTGATTGACAGCCAAATGTCAAGCTAAACAGTGTGAAATCTGTTGGGCCCAGGACAAAGCAACACTGATTGCTGCCCCGCAAATGCAGGACATTGTTTTCACGCCTTTGTTTCGATCGCGCAAAACTTGTACCTAGAAAAAACACAGAGCACAGCATAGAAAAAAACCCAAGCAGTTGGATTGAAATCGCTTGGAAATTGACACTTTCTCTTAGTTAGGGGCGGGGCCCAGCCTCCTGGCAGCCCGTAAATTTATGAAATCGGAGTAGGCGCTGGTAACGAGCTACCTCAATTGGGTCAGATATGAAAGCCTGGAAAGCAAGCTCACGATAGACCTGAAATATAATTGTGTCTGATTGTGATTTGTTGCCAGCTTGCTGTTGTCCTTGTTGTCCTTGCTGATGGGCTGGGTATTTGACTCAATTCCGATTGCTTTGACAGCAGGCACATGTCCAAGTCCTAGATTCCTTGCTGCAATCGCATAATTCTAAAAATGTTTCTTAGCTCAAATTGCAATTGATAAATGATAGCCCTTAAAATACAGTTATTTCCAAAATGAAGTCCACATTCTCACAGAGAGCAAGGCTTGTATTCCTTGAATGTCATGTGCCTTGATGGATAACATTCCAAATTATATGATGGATCGTTTATTGAGCGTTCCAAATTGAAATGTGCTCAAAGAAAACTGTTTTGTTACCGAAAATCTTATCAGGGGTTTAATTGAATTGGAAGCCTTTGGGGAATAGATACTAAGAAATAGAGACAATAAATTGTGAGTACAAACTGAGTTTTCTACTTTTATCAGCTTTCTTTATATATATGCAAGTTAGAGGAGTTGCCTACACTTTTATCTCTTAGAATTTTTTTAATATTCTGAATCTTTAATAAGTATCTCAAAAGAGACAAAGAAAGTGTAATAACTACAAGACCAAATTTCGTATATGATTTAGGTATACAAACTAAATTATATATGACTGAATGTGTAGGAATAGCTTAAGATATTTCGAAAATTATTAAAAAAGACATCGAAATATTTAACATATGAGTTACTATAAGAAATACCTATCATAGATTCTATCAGTCAGAAAACAGGACAAATAGTTTTTGGTTTTTCAATATATCTAAATCTTAATGACTTTATTTTTCTGCTGTCATCTATATTTATATTATTTGCATATTTTTTTTTGCTGTCATAGAAATTTTTAAAATTTTTATGACAGCAAAATAATAATTTTAGATATAGATATATATATATGGCTTTAACTAATTTTATTCACTTTTCAATCGATGGGATTTATAGAGTTAAATACGAAATTAAACGGGACTGAGTTGTAGATATTTTAAAAAAGCATATATTATATATAAAAATACTTCTTTTCGAGAGTCTTAAAGAACAGAGCTAAATGAATAAGTCCACTTAACTCAAAGAATCAGCTTTAAGATATGCTGGAAAACTGAAATACTTTCCTTTCTTATGAATACTCCATATAACAGCTATCTGAAATTGATATCTGATGCGATTTATCTAAAATGTATATACTAAGAGCAATGAAAAGATTTAAATCTATAAAAAGGCATTAAGAACAAGAAGATTATATAGATCAGGAATGCAAGAATGCTCTACAATGTCATGCCATATAGAGATGAATCACAATAGCAAATATTTTCGCTCCTGCTTTTTTGTTAGTTTCCTCATTCAATTAGAATTTCGCTTCGGCACACTCTCATCCACTTTTTATACTATTTTAATTGAAATCTGTTTTTCTAGCAAGTTTCCTAGGCAATCGACTTGGAGCTCTATGAAAACAGTTGCCCCACAGCTGCACCGCAGTTTGCCCCACTTTTTTGCGTCTTATCCGACGATGTTGGTCGTCGTAAGTCAGAAGACTCCTTGGAAAGTGGGCTAAATTTTTGTTTGGCCTAAGCAAACAAGCGAAACACGCCGCAAATTACGTCAGCAAATGCCTCAGCTCTCCCGCTCCAACTACCGCTCTCTTCCTCTTGCTGGCTAATGATTTGCCTAATGTTTCTAACAATTATGTGCCTGGCACCACACAAAAGAATATATTATGTAAGTTATTAAAATTATATCACCAGCAGCAGCCCAAGCAGAGGCAGAGTCCTAATAAGCCGCAGCTTCTTCGCATCCTTGGGTAACATTTGGAGAAGGATGCCCGGACTCCCGAACGCCATTGTGCCAGAGGCTTTGGCTTTCAAATGTAAATGGCGTCGACTTTGCCAACGTCGCCGTCGTCGCCTTTTTGTGTCCACATGCGAGCAACTTTTTGGTGGTTATCAATTTGGGCCTTTAGCAGAAGGAGAAGGAGATGGCGAAGATGGAGCGAGTCCTGGCAGTAGCTGGGCTTTATTTATGCGCTCCTGGCGCGCATTTTTATTTTCTACTTTTTTATTATTATGCGAATGACAAGATTTTCATCAACGTCATTAATATTAACTTTGGCAATAATTCTCGGCTAAGAAAAATTATGAGAAATGACCAAGTAGATAAATGCCACACAGTGCTGTCCACTTTTCGACAATGCCATAACTCTCCAGCAGAGCAAGGACACGCCAGGATCACTGAGTGTGTGTGTGTGTGTGTGTGTGTGTGTGTGTGACAACAACAATGGCATTAGCCAAGCGGCTTTCAAGTCAATCTTAATTGTGCCCGGGCTCCAACTCCGAGTCGAAGAGTCTGTAGAATCTACGCAGCGTCTAATGACAGCATTTCGGATTACTTTCACTCAAGGCGGTCGCTACACTGAGCGAAAAAAGGCTGCATATTTTACGGCCGGCTAAAAGCCTGAAAGCCGAAAGCTGAAGGCTGAAGGCTGAAGGCTGAAGGCTGATGGCTGAAAGCTGCTTTAGCACGAAGACAAAAATCACAATTAAATGTAACAATTGCGTCTCTCTGGGGGCATTAAACGACAAACGTAGCGGGTCTCGCATCCTGCCAGTCCCTCCCTCTCTCATCCTCTCATCCTGCCCGACTGTCAGTTGCTTGTCCAATGCCAGCTTAAATTGCCCATACACGTCAGGACACTCCACAGAGCGCAGTGCTCGGCTGATGTCCTTAAACAGACTGAGATACAGATACGCAGCCATCCGTCCGTCTCCGTTTCGTCCTTTTTTCTGCGTTCTGTGTGTTTGCGTTTATTAATTGTTGCCTTTATTTGGCCTCATTTTATTTGATTTGCTTTTCTTTTTGCCTGCTTTCTGCCCCTCCGTCCGACTGTCTGTGTCTTTGGGCTTTTGTTTTGGCCGCCATTGGCAGCTATAAAGCCAAACCTAATTGACTTATCTTTGCCGGGTTTGCTAATTTCTCGGCCATTGTATTTGGGCCTCGGACAGCCAGCTACTGCATTTGCGTTCTGGGTTATAAAAATGGCACGATAAGTCAGCCAAAGCAGATAAAAATCTTCAGCGCACTAATTAGCAATTGACATGAATTGCTCATTAGCAGCAAACTAAAGCTGGAACTTACAGTCCGGTTAGGACTTGGCTATTAGCCGAAGCTCAATTCGCCAAAGGAATGTTACAAATTGAGAATATAAATGGGGGTCAGTCGGCATGGGGCTGCAGCTTGATAGATAGATAGTGTAATAGGATAAGGAAATTGTCTGAACTTGATAAGAATTTATATATATATGAACTGAGAAGTATAAGAAAAGCTTGATAATACATGTCAAAGCTGATTGGCAAAGAGTTGTCCAAGAGAAGAGTCTCTAATAAATGAGAATGTACATAAATAAGAAGGAAAATTATAAAGAGGAAATGGAATTTTAAAGTCTATAAATTTCTAAGAAACTGTATTTAAAATTGAAAAAAAAGTGTGACAGAAAAGAAACAGCAAATACAAGAAAGTTCATATTGAGATGATATAATATGTGTATACCTTCAATATGACGTCATCTATTATGGCATATGCGATTATGATTTGAGTATGAGATGACGATATGATATGATATGATATGATAAGATTTGATTATGATATGATATGATTTCATTATAATATGATCTTTGGTATATGAGATGACTATGAGTATGAGATGACAATGATATCATATGATAGAATATGATATGATATGATATGATACTATATGTTATTATATGATATAAAATGATTATGCTATCATATGATATACTATGATTATGATGTTTGGGACATGAGATAAGTATGATTATAAGATGACAATGATATCATATAATGTAATATGATTATATTATGAACTTTGGAACATTCTTTAAATATTCTCATATGATAATGATGTAATGCTATAATATCCCAAGTTTTAAGTAAGTTATAATATGATTCAATAGGGTTGAATACAATTTGAACAAAGTTTATGCATAGTTAAATCTAATTATAAAAGATGTAGAGGTAGACATAGACCATTCTAAACTGAACATATTTCATTGCCAAATAGTTCTGCTCGCCCTCATATCTCAGCCTCTGCTCTATGAGATAAGCAACCAATGCGAATTGCCCGCAACTTTTACACATCTGCAAGTTTCATCAATGAGACAAGTTAGGGACAGCCGCTGCTTATCGTATGGGAACAGCCACAGCCATAGCCAAAGGCTTGGCCAGGCCAAATTGCACAAGTCAAGGACACACACACACACATACACACAGGACGAGCTGTAGACGGTAGCATAGATCCTTGGACTGCAGTTGCTATTAGCCGTGCAAAGTAATTGCCTGGGCGACCTTCACGGCGATATTCCGCAGGAGTGGCCACAGTTTTGTGGGTTATACAAAAAGCCAAAGAAAGAAAAGTTACACAAAAAAAAGGAAAAGAGGAAATGCGACCGGAAATCGAGCCATGTGTCAAGTCAAATGGTCAATAACTGTAGGGCTGACATTTAATTTATAAAGTGCAGGGCCCAGGACTCGGCCACTGGGTGGGCCATCCTCTATGAGGAGTTGGCTGCCTCACAGTCTACCAATTTAGTTGTCAAAATACGCCAATATGTAGACAATCAAGAGCCAGAAATCAATAGACATCATATATATTATGGGAACAACAGGACAAGGCCAGACTCCAACTGGGTCTGACTTGACATCTTTACCTACATGCAGGCGAGAGTCCTGTTTCCTGCTTCCTGCTAACGTTCGCTAAAGAGGACACTTTTTCGCACAATGCAGCCTTAAAAAGACATTTGGACGAGCCATTCGGCAGGCAGGCAGGCTGACAAACAAATTTGTTATTTCCTCAATGCAGCGACTCCTTCGAAGACAAATTGCCCTCAGCACTAAGTGTCCTTTAAAGCAAACATAGATGAAGACAACTGTGGACCACCTCGAAAAGTCTCCCTCTCTCTCTCTCTCTCTCTCTTACTCTCTCTCTCACTCTCTCTCTTTCTGTTATCTCTTTATAATCTTTTACATCCGCAAGTGTTTACCTTGGACTTCCCTTTCATTCCCATTTGTCCGCACAATTGTGAATTGTGAATTGTGAATTGTGCATGACTATTGGCTTTTGCATTAGGAGAATGTCGAGTGAAGGAGCTGCAAATCGGCTTGCCTGACAACGGATGCTTCTTACTCTATATCTATATATATCTGCGTCATCTTGAGTTCCGTTGCCATAGGCTGGTTTTAGTTTTAGCGCATTTCTTAAGCGATTTTCATAGAGATAAGGCTAGTGAACAGGCTGAAAGGCTTTGCTTGTTGCTGCATCTTGATTAGTGTATTTAGCAAACAGCGACGGCAGGCAGGTGTCATATACACATACATACCTGAGCTCATTTGATGAGATGCTTAACTTGAAGATGGCGCGAATTTTACAAAAGTGCATTAGCTCTCCCTCGGCTTAGTTTTGCATAGAGTCTCCAAGATCTTGATGGCAAAGCTGTGTGGGAAAAGTGAGCAAAGGTGAGTTGATTAACAAGACGAGATATGGAAATTGAGGCTTAAGATAATTTTGTAAGTGTACAGAAAACACATGAATATAGACCAAAAAGATCTCTTTACTCTTTACTTGTTTTAAGTTTGTTGATATAAAAAGCCAATTTAAGTTTTTTTAAAACTATTACTGAGTTACAAGCTATATCTATAAATGATATGACGAAGTCTATCTTAAACAAGTTCTTGCACATATTTACTGTAAAACTTATCATCTCTTGTTTTTAAGATTATTACTTTGCTTCTAGAGAAAATATATCTCTATTTGTGTGAATTAACTAAAAGTAAAAGTAATGATCCTAAGTCCCTTTTTACTTTAAAAGCCTAAACGGGAATCTTTTTCTGTACAATGCATATAAATCCACAAGCTCAAAATTTATCTTTATAGAATGCCTATACAAGATATAACAGGCACAAAAGGGTACACTTTATAAGAAGCTATAGCTACAGTCCTTAGTTAATTTTTCCTCTCAGAAGTTAAAACCTAAAACCCTTACATATTAACATAAAACTTATATTTTATTGAAGTTTTCTTGAGTTTTTCTCTAAAGAAACTTTTCAACATACATATATATAATATATATGCTTCATAACTCCATTAAATTTAAGAAATTTTAAAGAATTCCTTCACATATTAATAAACCTCATATGTCTTATGTCTTAACTTTATCTGTAAAGAAATTCAATCTTAAATATCATTTTATATCTATCCTCAATATGACTGACCTAAAAGTAAGACCTTAAGAGCCACAGAGCTATGCTCCTTAGTCCCTTTCAGAAGTCCCCTTACAACGTCGTTCGCATTCTTTATGTTGTTCTTAAGACTAGAGAGCTTGACCCGTTTACGCCCAACTGGCTAACAGCATATCCATGTTTGCCAACTTCCTGTTTGCGCCCAGAGCTTCCTCATCCTCATCATCATCATCATCCTCATCCTTCTGCGAAGCAAAGCTAAAATGCAGCATATTGATTTTTGAGCCTATCCCAACCCAAAGGAAAAGAAGAAAAAAAGGGAGCACTTGCTGTAGCCAATTTAGAAATTATCATAACGGCAATGACAACAGGCCACAATCATAGCCAGGACAATGATGATGATGATGATGATGAGAGCAAGTGATAAATTCCGAATGCAAAGAAAGCCATCAAGCCAAGCCAAGCCAAGCCAAACCAAGCTGAGCTCACAGAATGTTACCTCAAGCGCAAACAAAACAGTTTAATTAAAATTATTATTGTAATTTAATGGAATGTAAGGAATTATTATTTTTATATGTCACACACAGCAGACAGTTAGACTGAGACAGCAAGCAGACACACACACACACACACACACACACAGGGGTATAAAAATAAATTACATTTGTATGAAGATTGGCGCTGGCCTGCACATCATATATTTTCATTATCAAAACAGAGACAAAGTCGAAGACTCGACTCGGCAGCTCTCGGCAAAAATAAGGATGAGGCGAGTAGAAAAAAAAAAAAAAGTACCATAGCCAAAAGGGACGCCAGCTGTTTGATGCGATTAGAAACCCTCTAAGCAACAGCAGCATCTCTCTGTCTCTCTGTGTGTAGCGCACTCAAGCGGAGCAAATTTCCTTTAAGGCTTGCGCTCCCGCTGTGTTGCGCTCTCCCTTTGAAATTTCCCTCTCTTGCGCCGTCCGGTGTTTTTGTTGTGCAGTCTTCGGCTCTGTGTTTGGCATTCGGCCGACGCAACGGCCGCCTTTGGTCCGTCTCTCTATTTAAGTGAGAGCTGCGCACGTTGCGGCAGTCAGTCGACACTCAGCTAACGTGCGCGCCAGACATACCACAAAGACACGACGCACGCACTACGCTTGCTAGCACCACAACGTGAACCGTTATAAGTTCACCCCGACAGCCGAATAAAAAAGAAAAGAAAATACAAAAGTGATAATAGAACGTCGCGAGTGGCCCGCAGCAATTAAAAATTCCAACAAGGTTCCTAAAAAAATTAAATTAAATTAAATAAACGAAAAGCAAACGAATATACCTTAGTGATGCTATATACTATCTATATAATGTGCGGCAGGGAGTAACAGTAAACCGTTAAGTTGGCTACGCCAATTACGATTAACTCAATCCCCAACCCCGATTTGAACTGTGAACGTGAACGAAGAAGGGAAGCGGAAGCAGTAGCAGCAGCCGCAAATATGTGTCCAGGGTTTTTGGCCAATTGCAAGTGGAATTGATTTTCGTTACGTTTTTTCATTTAAACCCGTTACACTCTCCAAAAAGAAACAAGAAGAGGAGAAACCTACACACACACACACACACACAAAATGTTGAATCCATTGTGCCAGTGCCTTCTACTCCAGCTGCTGTTGACTGCGAGCGGGATCAGCAGCCAGGATGCTGCGACAACCCACTCGGAGTCGCTGTCCAGCAGCAAGAAGCATCAGCAGCAGTCGCACTCTCACTCGAATGCCATCATGGGCGAGGCGGGCGTCTCTAGCTCACAGCTGCTGCCGCCCTCGACGCCGGCTCGCACCCTACGTCCCATTTCTGGCGGAGATGCGGGCCTGTACGATGCGCCCGACGACTGTCACTTTATGCCCGCCGCTGGCTTGGAGCAGCCAGAGATTGCACTCACCTGCAATCTGCGCACGGTGAACAGCGAGTTCGACACGACCAACTTTAGTGTGATTCCCGCGGAGCACACGGTGGCTCTGCACATCCTGTGCAACGACGAGATCATGGCCAAGAGCCGGCTCGAGGCGCAGTCCTTTGCCCATTTGGCACGCCTGCAGCAGCTGTCCATTCAGTACTGCAAGCTGGGCAAGCTGGGTCGCCAGGTGCTCGACGGCCTTGAGCAGCTGCGGAATCTCACGCTGCGCACCCACAACATCCTGTGGCCAGCACTGAACTTTGAGATAGAGGCGGACGCGTTCGCCGTGACCAAACAGCTGGAGAGATTGGACTTGAGCTCGAACAACATCTGGTCCCTGCCGGACAATATATTCTGCACGCTGTCCGCCTTGTCCGCCTTGAACATGAGCGAGAACCGCCTGCAGGATGTCAATGAGTTGGGCTTCAGGGATCGCAGCAAGGAGTCGGCCACCTCCACAGAGTCCAGCTCCAGCTCCACCACCGAGGCGGGCAGACGTGCCGCCAGCTCGTGTTCCTTGGAACTGGAGCTGCTCGATGTCAGCTTCAATCATTTTGTGCTCCTGCCCGCCAATGGGTTCGGCACGCTGCGCCGCCTGCGAGTGCTCCATGTGAATAACAATGAGATTTCAATGATTGCGGACAAGGCTCTGAGTGGACTGAAGAATCTGCAGGTGCTGAATCTCAGTTCCAACAAGATTGTCGCCCTGCCCTCGGAGCTGTTCGCAGAGCAGTCCAAGACAATCCAAGAGGTCTATCTGCAGAACAACTCCATCAGTGTCCTCAGTCCCCAGCTCTTCTCCAACCTGGATCAGCTGCAGGCACTCGACTTGTCCTTCAATCAAATCACCTCCACATGGACGGATCGCAATACTTTTGTGGGTCTCATTCGGCTCGTCCTGTTGAATCTGTCGCACAACAAGTTGACCAAGCTGGAGCCGGAGATCTTCAGCGATTTGTATACGCTGCAGATTCTCAATCTGCGCCACAACCAGCTGGAGAACATTGCCGCCGACACCTTTGCGCCCATGAACAACCTCCACACGCTGCTCCTCTCCCACAACAAGCTGAAGTACTTGGACGCCTATGCACTGAATGGTCTCTACGTGCTATCGCTGTTGTCCTTGGACAACAATGCGTTGATTGGTGTGCATCCGGATGCGTTCAGGAACTGCAGCGCACTGCAGGACCTCAATCTCAATGGCAATCAGCTGAAGACGGTGCCACTGGCGCTGAGGAACATGCGCCTGTTGCGCACCGTGGATCTGGGTGAGAACATGGTCACTGTGCTGGAGGAGAACGCCTTTAAGGGCTTGGGAAATCTTTATGGATTGCGTTTGATTGGCAACTATCTGGAGAATATAACGATGCACACGTTTCGCGATCTGCCCAGCCTGCAGATTCTGAATCTGGCCAGGAATCGCATCGCTGTCGTGGAGCCGGGCGCCTTCGAGATGACCTCCAGCATTCAGGCCATCCGCCTGGACGGCAACGAGCTGACCGACATCAATGGCCTCTTCAGCAACATGCCCTCGCTGCTCTGGCTGAACATCTCCGACAATCGGCTGGAGAACTTCGACTATGGCCATACGCCCAGCACGCTGCAGTGGCTCGATCTGCACAAGAATCGTCTCAGCCTGCTCTCCAATCGTTTTGGCCTCGACGCCGAGCTGCGCCTGCAAACGCTGGACGTCAGCTTCAATCAGCTGCAACGCATCGGCCCCACCTCCATCCCGAACTCCATTGAGCTGTTGTTCCTGAACGACAATCTCATAACCACCGTGGATCCGGACACCTTTATGCACAAGTCGAATCTGACACGCGTCGATCTGTATGCGAATCAGATAAACACGCTGGACATCAAGTCCTTGCGCATCCTGCCCGTACACGAGCAACGACCCTTGCCTGAGTTCTACATAGGAGGCAACCCCTTCACCTGCGACTGCAACATCGATTGGCTGCAGAAGATCAACCACATCACGTCCCGGCAATATCCACGCATCATGGACCTCGAGACCATCTACTGCAAGCTGTTGAATAACAGGGAGAGGGCATATATACCCCTGCTGGAGGCAGAGCCCAAGCACTTCTTGTGCACCTACAAGACGCACTGCTTCGCCGTCTGCCACTGCTGCGAGTTCGACGCCTGCGACTGTGAGATGACTTGCCCCACCAACTGCACCTGCTTCCACGACCAGACCTGGTCCACCAACATCGTCGAGTGCTCCGGCGCTGGCTACTCCCAGATGCCACGCCGTGTGCCCATGGACACCACCGAGCTCTACATCGATGGCAACAACTTTGTGGAGCTGGCGGGTCATTCCTTCCTCGGACGCAAGAATCTGGCCGTGCTCTATGCGAACAACTCGAATGTGGCTCACATCTACAATACGACTTTCAGTGGACTGAAGCGTCTGCTGGTGCTGCACCTGGAGGACAACCACATTGTCTCGCTGGAGGGCAACGAGTTCCACAATCTGGAGAATCTGCGAGAGCTCTATCTGCAGTCGAATCGCATTGCGAGCATTGCCAATGGCAGCTTCCAGATGCTGCGCAAGCTGGAGGTGCTTCGCCTGGACGGCAATCGCCTGATGCACTTTGAGGTCTGGCAGCTCGCTGCGAATCCCTATCTGGTGGAGATTAGTCTGGCCGACAATCAGTGGAGCTGCGAGTGCGGCTATTTGTCGCGCTTCCGCAACTATCTGGCCCAGAGCTCCGAGAAGATTGTGGACGCCTCCCGGGTCAGCTGCATCTACAACAATGCGACGAGCGTGCTGCGCGAGAAGAACGGCACCAAGTGCACCTTGAGGGATGGCGTCGCCCACTATATGCACACTAATGAGATCGAGGGCCTGTTGCCGCTGCTCCTGGTGGCCACCTGCGCCTTTGTGGCCTTCTTTGGCCTCATCTTTGGCATGTTCTGCTATCGGCATGAGCTCAAGATGTGGGCCCACTCGAGCAGCTGCCTGATGACCTTCTGCTATCGCTCGCCCCGCTTCGTGGATCAGCTGGACAAGGAGCGACCGAATGATGCCTACTTTGCGTACAGTCTGCAGGACGAGCACTTCGTCAATCAGATCTTGGCCAATACCCTAGAAAGCGAGATCGGCTATCGGCTATGCCTGCACTATCGAGATGTCAACATCAATGCCTATATTACGGATGCTTTGATTGAGGCCGCGGAGAGCGCCAAACAGTTTGTCCTCGTGCTCTCCAAGAACTTCTTGTACAACGAGTGGACTAGGTTCGAGTACAAGAGCGCACTTCATGAGCTGGTGAAGCGTCGCAAGCGCGTTGTCTTCATACTCTATGGGGATTTGCCACAGCGCGACATCGATCTGGACATGCGACACTATTTGCGGACGAGCACCTGCATCGAGTGGGACGACAAGAAGTTCTGGCAGAAGCTGCGCCTCGCTCTGCCCCTGCCCCATGGCCGAGGCAACAACAACAAGCGTGTGACTGGCTGCCTCGCGGCTCGCACCTCCTCGGTGAATATGTATGCCACGGCTCACGAATACCAGGCGGGTGTGGGCGGAGTGCCCGTGCCGGTGCCTGCTGCACGCATTGCCGACAAACTGTACGCCGACTGCAGCAGCAACAACTATGCCACGATCAACGAGTGCGGCGCAAGGGGCTACAAGCCCATTCCCACATCTGCATCGGCTGCTGCGGCTGCCTGCAAATTCAACACCATGAATCAGCTGACCAAGAAGCAGCGTGAACTGAGCGTCGCGGGCATGGCCAAAACGCTCGAGCATCATCCGCATCAGCAGCAGCAGCAGCAGCAGCAGCAGCAGCAGTTGCAGTTGCAGCAACAGCAGCAGCATCGACGCAGCCAGCACGAATATGCGGTGCCCGCCTACTTGGCAGCTGGCCAGGTGCCTGCCTACGACAGCGTCGACTATGCCAAGCAGCAGCTGCAGCAGCGGGGCAGCAACTGCGAGTGCATCGGCACCGCCAAGCGACCAGTGAAGGGCCAAGCGGCGGGAGCAGCAGCTGGGCTGCCCAGCTCCTTCAGCTCGAACTTTGTGCCGCCCGCCGTCAGCGCCGGCGCCTACAACTGCAAAAAACCCTGCAACTGCAATGCGGACGACGAGCTGCTCTGCGGCTGCGGAGGATTGGAGAGCGGCACCCAGAGCAGCGCCACGATGAGCAGCAGCAGCAACAACAGCCGCCAGCCGGAGCTGACGCACTACGAATCGAATTTGAGCCTCAACGAGCTGGACGATGGCGGGGCTAGCAAGCCCCTGCACGATCTGTGGGCGTAACCTAGCCAAAGGGGGAGGCGTGACCAGTTAGATGAAAAACCAGTGAATTTATAAGCAAGGCAACTAACAACTAACTAACCTAAACTACAACTAAAACTAAAACTAAACTTAATTCATAACTAAATATAGCAAAGGGTTCGAAGAGAGAGAAAGAAGAGGAAAGCATAGCATACATTTGGGGGCAGTGGAAGAGACTGATACTTTTAGTTGTTTGAATTTTTAAAAATATTGACTTAACCTGTACATAATACCTACTTGATACTCTAAACCGTTCGCTAATTTATTGCAGTGTATTATAAATATAAATATAAATATATATATAAATATCGATATACGAAAGGAAGTTCATTTAGCATAGGCATTTGTATATACAAAACTACAACTTAAATTATTAAAGCATTAATTATAATTACAAAAATAAAAAAAAAACAATTGCAAAAATAAATCGATAAATATTTAAATTTGTTCAATAAACCAAAAAAAAAAAACGAAAAACAAACCAACAAAACAAACAATTTTATTTGCCATGCAAAAAGTATGTCAAAAGATATATATATATATAAATAAATGCATTTTTTACAGCAGCGATGGAAATAATTAAACAATAGTAGTATTTATATTTAAAAATAAAAAATAAATAGACCTGAGACACAATTATTGACAAAATCCAAGTCAGCCACAGATAAAATATTCGCAGAGAACACAGCAGACGCAAATTAATTAGCATGTAAGGAAATTGTACGATAAAAATCAAACAATTAAATTCAGAAAGCAGAGAGAGACCGAGATAGAGAGAGAGAGAATAAATAAATACACAACAATGGACGGAATTATAATAACTGCGATGAAAAATAATAATATTAATAATAATATTATTATTAATAGCTGACACTCAACGAATGCAAAAATAAATATGATAGTAAATCAAGCACACACACACACATTTGCCAATGCAACGCGATAATGACGCGCATTTTGATAACAATTAAGCTTACGAACCGCAAACAATGAACCAAACGAACTACCCAACCAATTTATCACACAGCCCAACCAAACAGAAATCAGCTGAGGCTAGAAACAGTCCCTGAAGCTGACAAAACTATGAAACATTTTAGATAGCACCACAACTTTCCATTATAAATTTGTTATACATATTTAATTTCTACTTGAGTTATTTTTTATAGTTTCTTTTTATCATATATGATACCTACAGGAGTTTCAAAGCCAAGCTTAAGCCTGATGAAGCTAGGCACAGTCCTTAAAGCTGGCATATCTATTAACAATCTAGACACTACAACTTTCCATTATAAATTTGTTATACATTTTCAATTTCTACTTAACTTGGTTTTTATAGTTTATTTTCTTATATATGAGACCAATTGGAAAGTACCAAGCCAATCTAATCAACCTAATGATGACACTAGAAACAGTGTTTAGCAGAATTCACATAAATACTTTTAATGGCAATATAATTAAAGATAGTAGTTTAAGTTTTTATTAGTAAATTTATTGTTATTTTAATTATTTTCCAATAAATTCGATTTTATATATAAATAAATTTATTAAGAGTTTATTTACTATTTAAGCAAAACCTTTTAACTTAAGCTTAAAATTTCTCACCTTAAAACCACTCGAATGTCTTAACAACTCTGCAACTAAGAAAAGTAACTTTGTTAAAGGCTCAACAAAACGTTGCAAAACTTTTAATTTAACAGATTTTGAGCTAAATCTAAAAAAAATTGTTATTCTTAAAAGAAATGTCAAACATTTTAGTTTCTTTATAAGCATTACTTAGCTAAAATTATTTGAATGTCTCTTTGTAAGTAATCTTAAATATTTTACTATATTTTCAACTAAACAAAACAAAAATCAAAACTAACTTTAATAAGCATCCACAAAACTTGGCAACTTCTGCAAAAGTGAGAGCATTCGAAAGTCAGGTTTAAATTATTTTGCAACACAGTTCCCATTTATGCATAGTTTTTTACGTGTTTGGTTAAATTTTTATGTATTTTATGCCTCATTTGTTTTTTTTTCGTAACTTGTAAATTGATTGAAGAAACTGTCGGAAAAAAACATTAAAAAACTGAGAGAACAGGAAAGAGAAACAAAGAGACGACCTTTTTTTATGTCATTCATGTCTCATACAAAGCATTTAATGAAATTATTTAATGGCATGCCATTAAAACAACAAAAGACACAACAAGAACAACAACAATATGAAAATATGTGGCAGTTCGTAGGCATTTATTGTTGATTGAATTTTTGCAGCGCTTGGGCTAGGCGTGGCAAATGGCAAATGCAAACATATTTCAAAAACAAAAAAAAATATCGAAAAAAAATGAGAGGAAGAAAAGCCAAACACACTCACACACACACATATGAATAAATTATGATGTATATATATACTAAAAAATATACAAATGGCATACACAAACACACACACACACTCACACACACAAATGCATTGTATTGTACAACTGCCAATAAATTAAATGCAAAAAACACGTTTCAAAACATTCAGAAAAGAATTTAAATGCAAGCAAAGCTATATGAAATAAAACTACTAAATACGAATATTTACTAGCATTTTAATTACAATATAGCAAATGCGCCATTGTAAATTGAAAAAACAAATTAAAGTTTTTTTTAAAGTTCAATTTTTAGCTAAATTTAATCGAAACACAGAGCAAAAACGAAAAACCAAAAAAACTTTCACTCGTACATAACAAATTTTAACAAGAACTACCCAATTTTTCAACTCCAATAATGAAATCGTGAAGAGAAAAGCAAAACTTCGGTTCTCCGAAGATTGAATACTCGCAGTAAAAGCAAATGCAGCAAGAGCTTTTCCGCTTTTCTTTTATCATTCAACTAAATGTATTTTCTCTAGCAAAAAGTTGCTGCCTCTGCAGGGCTATTTAACTAAATAATTATATTTATTAGTGTACATTTTTAAGAACTACATTTCCATTATTTTTTGAACCGTTTTTCATATTTTCCAAGTGCCCGCAAAAGTATGCAACGAATTGTGAATCAACAGCCGCAGCAAATTATTCAAATAATATTTTCGTATCATAAGACTTTTTGGGTTCCTAAAGCAGCCACAATTATTACTTTAACATAAATAAAATATATATGTAAACACAATATATATATATATATATATATATATATATATATATATATATGTATAGTAAACTAAATTATGAAAAACAAAAAGCAAAAGTTTTCTTCTGTTTAATGTAAACATGGCCCATTATTTAGTTTGTAAGCGAAAATTTTATTTTAAATAATCAAAGCAAAGCAGATATAAAGTAAGTGCAGCAATGGATGAAGAAAAAGAAGAAGAAGAGAATAAAAAAAAAAAACAAAAGAAAATCAAGCAAACAATAAACAAATTTATTTCAAAAATTTAAATCATTAAAATGTGTTTTATTTAGCTGTTTTTCAGCTGAAAAAGCTTTTTGGCTACATTTGTAATTACAATTTTTGTGCTTTTCCAGGAACTCATCTCATCTCATCTCAGGCCAAAAAACTATTTACATATTTACGCTGCTATGGAATATTTTGATAACCTTTTACGCGTAAAATTTCTGAGAATTAAGAAAACACTTAAATGGAATCTATAAGAATTGCAAATGTGGTATATGACCATAAATAGTTCATTTATTTATGCAGCAGCTCAATATTATGCCATACAGTAAAAAGTTTTTGTATAACAACAGCTTTAAGTAAGCAATTATGAGAAATACTTTCTCTAGAGCTTAGAGATGATATTTCGGTGGCAATAATTCAAAAGGGAGCTAACAGGGAAGCAGTAGCATTTTCAGACATGTAAGCTAGCTAGTTAAAATTGCTAAGATTTTACAGCTTTTTTTTTTCTGTTATAATATTGTTTTAATTTTTTAGTTATTTACAAGAACAACTTAAATTAAATTCATTACAAATAAATATAATATAATTAGTGGGAATATATTTGGTTTTATGCCTTTAAATGGTCCTGTTTGAAAGGTCAGTCTTATTACCTCCCCTGGAGCCACTCTTTAAAAGGAGCCTGGCTAAAATATGATTTTACAGCAAATCAAATGAAGCCAAAAGTGTTTTGTTTTTAGAATTTTAGTTCAAGTATTTCTAAAAAGCACATGTGTTAGAGGAACTCTGGCTTCAGACTTGCAAAAAAGAATAGACGACCTGAGTAGGACTAGGGAACAAACAATCACTGAGGTCAGTAAGAGATGGAGAGGGATCTCTTTGAAATACCTCCAAATATTGGTGGATTCCGTTCAGAACAGTCTTCAAAAGGTCATAGATAGCACAGAAGGACATATTTGTTAATAATTTAAAGTTTAAATGAATGTCCAACAAAATGATGTCAAAATACTTATGACACCTATTGAACTGAAAAAATTCAAATGCAATGTTAAAAATTAAAAACTATTATATTTCTAGTCTTAAACATTATAACTAACTATCAAAATATAATATCAATAATTGTTTTCTCTTAAAATAAGAAAAAATTGTAAAGGAAACCGAGGCATTGCTTTGTCAAACTACATATATATGCCGACTAGTGTATATAAATATATATTTTAATCTAACATTAAGTATGCCATTAGCATAATAGATATACATAATATATGTTTATAACACTTAAATCAAGCTATGCATTTTATGCACATTTTCTTTTTTGCGCGTTTTGAGCCGCTTTCATATTTTCATCAATTTGCATAATGCGATTGAATCTCTTTTTATTTTAATGTGCATTCGCTCAAAAAGTGCGTGCATTTAATCAACTTTATATGTTTTATACGTATATATAACTGTAAACAGAGAGAAACACACACACACACAGACACACACTCACGTACTTTAATGAACTCTGCCACTTAACACAACCGCAAGCAATTCATATTCATATGAAAAGTGCTATACAAAACGCACGTTCAACTGTCCATCCAATGCCACGCCTACTGCCAACCGCCCACCGCTTCCCAACTGCCTGCTGCTCACAGCAATCCCTGAGGCTAGCTGTGTTTGTGTTGATGTCCATGATGTCCGTGCTGTCCTTTTGGTCCTGCTGCCTGCTGACCGTGTAGGTGTCGACTGCTCGAGCCTGTCGAGTGGCTGTGGCGGCTTGGCACGCACTTTACAGCAGGACGAGCCGGGGTATGGGCAGAATAGGCGTGGCCTATTGTGGAGGCGTTATCCGACAGGGGATAACATGAACTATGCATGCAGCTCAGCAGCGGATTAAGCTGAACACAAAATTTAATTTCATTTAATTGCTTTTCGCAAAAATCCATTTAAATTATAATGCGCGCACAATCGTTAAAGGGCGCACCATCAAAGGGGGCTGGACAGGTGAGAAGGGTTACTTCATTGATGCATATTTGTGGGGCAGGCACAGACAGTTGTCGAATGGTTGCATTCCTTTCATTTGGCGGTAATTAGACTGCATTTGCAGCATAAACAAGCAGCGGGTGGTAGGACGAAGAGGGAATAATTTATGTTGCATAGCAATAAATATTGTTCACTTTTTGTTGCTGTCGCAGTTTATTAACGGAATGCAATTAGCAAAATTTGTCAGTTAATGGCGTCGAGCAGCTGATAAATAAGCCTCTCAATTTAATGCATTTTAGCAATAAATAATTATTGAAATTAATGCGTTCGCAATGCGAAAAACTCATTAATAGATGGCTAAAATTAAAAGCATATTTTTTAGCACATAATTAATTGCAGTCAGCAAATTAGAAAACTAGGTCTCCGAAAAGCCCTTGACTCAGCAGCTGCAGCGCAACGAAAAACGAACAACGAACACCGGCCTCCCCAGCCAAAGCCCAAATAAATAGGCAACAATTAAGAGCTGAACAACAACAACAGCAACAAAAGCCAGAAAAAAAGCTGTTTTAGACGTAATTACAATGGCTGCTCAAAATTGCAGTCAAGTTGAGCAATTACCAAAAAGGAATTGTTCAATTGTTGTATTTTTCTTCATTTAGAAAAGCCTTGACAATAGAGCAAGAGGGACAGAGAGAGAGAGAGCGAGAGAGCGAGAGAGAGGTAGTGGCACACACAAGCAGCGCGAAACGTTTATTGCCTCATTAAAAAATGGCTAAAATTAAAGAATTTCAATGAAATGTGAGAATGCATTTGCAATATAAATACTTTATAGTAATTACACTATGCAACAAAGTAACTAAGCGCATTGAAAGTGGGTAGAAATAGTTTTGAATTCTTATGAAACTGCTATGCAATTATCAGTATGGAACTAACAGAAGTACTGGGCGTAGCTGACCCTATAAAGTATACAATTAACAATCTAGGACGATCTACCTTTGCTCATATGTCTGAGTGTTTGAACTAGCGACTAATAGTGAATTAATATATATTTATATATTATACTCAATCCATACATGGACTTTTTTTTTATATTTTTGTCTATCTATTTGTTAATCTTTGTGGCAGGTACAGGACGTGAAAACTTTCTAGTCTTCTTAGAAAATAAAACCTAAATACAAAAGCAACGTAGAAAGCAAATTGCATCGATCATTTAAGTCTGTTTGAACAAAGTTATAAAAGTTTGAGAACAAAGCATAAAAATTAAGAGCTTTACAATTGAAGAATTTTATAAATATCTTAATGACGTTTGATCAGAATTTGTTTCCCCTCAGAATCAACCTGAAAGTGACACTTAATAAGTTTTTGGACTCACACAATCATAAAGAAGAAAAACTTTCTAAATTTTTAAAATAAAATCTTTTTTTTTTTTTATTTTTATTATTAATTAACAAAGGCAAATAAGCCATCCTAGGTAAGGTATTACACAAACATGCGCTATAGAGTTAAGTACAAAAGCTGCAATAAAAAAATGAAATTTAGAAAAAAAAAGAAAAAATTACATTTTTTTTTGAAAATAAGTATGAGGGAATATTTTTGCAAAAATAATTCATTTTGTTGTTACAATCCTTAATAAAATTTAAATGTGAAATGAATGTAAAAGACAAATAACAAAGAAAATAAGTTTTATTACAGAAATCAGTCTAAGTTCGACAAAGTTATAAAAAATTAAAAAAAATAGGTAGGGTCTGAGGCAGCTTTAATAACCAATGCGTAGTTTAGTTGCTATTTGTGGCATTAAGATGATATAATAATGATATTCTATAATAGCTAAAAACTATATTTCTAGAAAAATTTTCAGTCTCTATATAGTCCCGCTGATAGAGAAAGCTTTACCTCTAATTAAAGGACTTGCAATTGATTTAATTTGCTCAGCTCGATAGTAAAAGTGATAAATGCTTCGTTTATTAAGCCAAAACCTGTCTGTTACGGTCAAATTGATGCTGTCGAATATTAAATACCAAACAAAATTAATAAATCACTCGGTTAGCCGACATCGTTCAATCAATTAGGTGCGCTGCAGCAAATTGAGTCCAGGTAAAGCTGATTGTTTACAACAGATCCGTAACTTTGATGTCTCATCAAGCTGATGCAATATATATATACACATGTATTTATATATGTGGCTACTTTTTGACCTGCTGTCCGATTGCTCATCATCAATTTTGCTGTGAACTCATTTGATAAAGCAAAACTCTGTCAAATACTATCTGATGGGGGCAGAGAGTGGGAGTGGGAGGCGCTTTATGTACCTTGTTTATGGCGTGTTCACAATTTAGTTTTGGTTCACAATTAAGACACAGCAGCTAATTACGGCTGGTGCTTGTCTTTTATGCTGACGTTGGCTTAATTGTAAATTATAAGCTCATAATTCGAGCCAGACACACATCAAGCACATTTTAATACTCCCAGGTCACACATCAGCCACGCCCACTACGCCCACTCTCATTGTCTTGAGCTCTTTAATACTCTCCCCAGTTGGTTTGTGTTTGTGGCTTGTTCTCAATAAAAATCTCATTCGCTGACGCATAACTTTTAGTTTTAATTAGTTGTATTATCTCCCTTGTTGGCTGCTAATTGCTTTATTGCTGGCTCCGCATCTTCGATAGTATACTGTCTTTTTTTGGGGGCATGTCCTTGCCGTTTGAAATCTAGTTGTTTTTTTTTTCTGTCGCAACTTTATCAGCATGTCCCCGTTGACATTTATTGATTTTTGTCGTCCCTTGGCTGCTTGAAAAATGAAAACAAAAATCTGCTAGCCAACAACAATGAAACGAGAGTCAGCTGGCAATTCATAAACCCCAACCTCAACAACAATCTCAACAACAACAACAACAACAACAACTGACCTACATATGCTCGCTGCTTGACTCTGACTCGCATCTTGGGCGTCTCAGTCTTTCCGTTAGCGCCTCTACTGCGGCTCTCTGCTGCTATCCAGAAAACAAGCTGCAAATGCTTTAAAACCGAAGTTTGAATACTCTTCAGCGAATATATATTTATAAATATATAGAAACTATGCTATATTTTAGGCATAAGAAAATGTAGTAAATTATTAAGAATATCTTTCCAATTATCTATATTTTTTACTTTAATATTCACATATTCATATTTGACTATATATATTTTTCCTCAATTTCATATCTTGACAGAATCGTTAATACTTTAGCTCAGGGCATGCGTTATGTTAGCCACAGGGGCCATGTTTTTGGTTTCTCGTCTTGGCTAGCTCCTACTCCTCCTTCCTTCTACCCTCTCTCTGCCATGCCCATTCCCATTCGTCTCGTCTTTTATTTTATCGGCAATTTTGGCGCATTTTCGCTACCCTCGCCCAAGCGCCCAGTTTTTTGGACGTAGCGAACCCCTCGTAACCCCATGGCGTCATTTTAGCTACTATCGACAAAAGATTTGGAGGCAAGTTTGTGCGTTGCATGCCGCATGTGGCAAGTTGCTTTTAGTTTTTAGTTGTGTCTCGGGCATCCGCTGCGTCGAGTTTCGTTTCAGTTTTGTTTGTTTGTTTGTTTGTTTCGCTTTGCTTTGCTTTGCTTTGCGTATGAGTGCGTTGTCGTCTTTGGCACAAGTTGTGTCCTGCCACGCCCACCGTCACACACACACACTTGAGCGCCGAAAGTCAGCGTACTCTCATTTCATTCACAAGCAATTTATCCGTCCATTAGAGCGACGACGAGAACGAGGACGAAGGCATAGCAAGGCAAGCCGAGACGAGCGTTTGTCCTGCCCTTCTAGGATTACAGCTTCTGAACTAAGCGCGTCTGTGTGAGTGCCTCACTCTGTGTGCATGTGCATGTGTGGGTGCGTGTGTGCGAGTTTGTTTTGCTTTTATTTATTCTCTGCTTTTGCTGGCCGTTGTCTCGTGTCCTCTTTGTTACGCTTAAGTGTGCGTATACACATATATATATATGTATATATACATGTGTGTGTGCGCTAGGACTTCCCCTCCATGTGTCGTTGTGTAGTGTCTAAATAAGTTGAGAGTCAACTTACAAAGTAAACCAAAGATTCTTAATTGGAATTTTACAAATTCGTTGCCTCCTGTCTCTCTGTGCATGAGCATGTGTGTGAGTATGTGTGTGAGTATGTGTCCTTGTCCTGCCGTTGGGCTGCTCAAATAACTTATCGCTAGCATAGTTGCATATATGAAAAATGAAGGCATGGAGGCAACAAAAAAACATATATATATAAAATAAAATGAAAACAACAACAAGGCGCAGAAAGTAAAACTTAAATAAGTATGTAACTTATAGGGTAGGTCTCTGTAAGGGGTTGGTGGGGTTTCCTTCTCTTTTTTTTGCCCCGCAGCGATAAGTGAAAAATTTCTACGTCTTTTGAGCAAGGATTACAAATTTGCACCATCTTGAATTTTTTGTCTAATTCGAAGGGTTTGCCAAGGCTAAGGGCAGGGATAAGGGTTGGAGGTTTATTTCTTAGCTTATCTTATGTGAAGTTTCCCA
Source organism: Drosophila gaucha (assembly GCA_035045545.1). Classification (NCBI taxonomy): domain Eukaryota; kingdom Metazoa; phylum Arthropoda; class Insecta; order Diptera; family Drosophilidae; genus Drosophila; species Drosophila gaucha. Next base: position 5,294,540 of record JAWNOY010000292.1, read on the forward strand.
AGCGTATATGTGCGTGCGCGCGCGTGTGTGTGTGTGTGTCGACCATAGGATTGACTTGGATTTACACCAAGCAACAACGTGACAGCTGAGTGCACCCTTGAAGGTTTCGTCTGCCTTTAGATTGATCGAAGAGCTTTGCAACATAAGCTGCGAGCTGAAGAGAATCGGGAATTGGGTTACAATGAATGACAAAGGTCTACGTGAAATATGAATAGGGTAGGTCACAGTCGCTAATCTGATTAGAATTATATCCCCCAGCTAGTTTCCATAACAATTCAATTATATTTCATTCAGCATTCTATTTTAATCTATGTAACTTTTGCTTTCGACTATTTTTCCTATTTTCTATAACATATATAGTTAATATATCTGTCCGATTTCCGTGGCCTCATTTTGTGCTGCTTATTAGATAACTTCCAGCTGCTTTAACTAAGCCCAGCTAAGAGCTTTCAAGGAACATCCCATAAAAGTATGTCGTCCTCTTTATCCCCTTTACAGGGCGTAGAGTACGCAACAGAGCGAGGCATGGCTGAGAGGACAAATGGACAAAGAATAATGCCTAGCAGAGCAGATCCTAACTTACTCTCGCCTAATGTTATTGTTAACGGCTTAATGGAGCATTCCATCTTGGGGATATAGATGTAACTGCTGTGGCTGCTGCTGCTCCAACTCATCCACAGCGACAAAACAGCAATAATAAGGATTATACACGGGCAATAATTACTAGATATCTGCTCTAGCTCTTGCGCTTCTTCTTGTTGTTGTTGTTGTTGTAGAAAGTGTCCTGTAGAGCAGCTGTCGTCCTGGCAAGCAGCAACGGCTTGTCCTTGCCACTGGATTCATCTTTCAGCAGCTCCTTTTTACGCTCGAGGTTTCGCGGTTCGTTTGCGTTCTGTGTGTGTGTGTGAGTATTTGTGTGATTCAGCAGCATCGTAATATGCACCTAATCCTTTTTACAAAATCATAATCACACAAAGCACAGAGCGTAATCACAGCAACGCAGCAGCAGCAGCAGCGGCTGGCTAAGCAAGGACTCCCTCTCCAGTCCACTCCTGCCCCTCCCAGCATCTCTTCTAACATTCGCTTAGTTTGCTACTTTCAGTTTTAATGCCTTTAATACCAGTTTTCATAACTGGTGCGCTCACTGGGGCGCACAAACCCAGCAATTAACGCCAACAAGGACGCCCCCTATTCTGAACGAGAGGGTGCATAGTGTGTGTGTGTGTGTTTGTGTGGCAACCCTTTTGGCCAGGGTTGGCAAGCATCGATAGCCGCAGCCTTGAAAAACCGAGACCCGACCAGTTTATAGACCATCAATTAATCAAGGGCCAGACAACAACGACTCAACCTCAGTCACGCTCAACTCTTTTTCTCCTCGTCGCAGGGAAATCCAATTCGAATAGGGGTGTTCCCTTCACTCGCCTAATCAAGCGCGCAATAACGAAAAATTATAAATTGATATAAATTTTTAAAAAATGAATTGTGCGCTCCCGTTTCTCGCCCTTCACTGTTTGTGACATTTGACAATAAATATTTCTTTTTTTTCCCATTGGTGCAATGATGATGGATGACTCTGTGTTTCACTTTTTTTCATCTGCTTTCATTTTTGTGTGATAAAAACTGGGTGCACACCAGATTGGCTCGGGATTTATTTTATGTTTGATCTTGGGGTTGGCTTTGCATATGAGTTTCAAATTTTACAGCATTTGGTTGAACCAAAAAAAATTAAATATAAATTAATTAAAAATTAATTAAATGAAATTGCAGCGGTTGAGGGCCAAAAGCATCAAACGAAATATGAAACATAGTTGAAATGGTTGAAATTCCTTCATGAGGGCACAGATTGCTAATGGAGCGTAAGTTATGGAGGAGGGTACGTCTTTAATGACTCGAAAGTAATGTGAGGGATCATTGATTGATCTATGATTGATAGAGTAAGTGAAAACAATTAGGAAGGCAGTTAAAAGAAGCTCATTGGACCCAAAGGAAAACTTTAAAGTGAGAATTGGTGAGGAGAGAATATAGAATAGAACTTATTTTTGAGAGAGTAGAGTACTGAAGAGAGATTACTTATTGAAAAAGAATATATATTTGGAATAAGATAATAAAACTGATAGGAAAATATAGCTGCAGTCGAATTCCGATAATTCGAAATGGCAAAGGGATCACATTTTTTATGAGTGACACAGGAATTATCGAAAAGGAACTCAAACGAATTCTTTTCAATGGGATTTTTACGAATTGGTGAGATTTTCGATACTTTCGATACCTACCTTAGTAGGGACGAATTATCGCAATTCGACTATATAAGTGTATATATTTGAAAATATTCTTAAAATGACAAGAAGGCAACAAGAAAACATAATTAAATGAAATAAAAATATAAATATAAATACTATAAATAAATAAAAATAATAAGTTAATAATGACAAACATATAATTTAAAATCTTTATGAAAATAAATAAATAAATAAATATAATATTATACTAAAGTTGATAGCAAAAATAATAATGTAATAAAGTTGATATGAAATTATAGATATTATGTATATAATTAAAAACTTTAGAAAAGTAAATGAAATAAAATTAAAAATATGAATAATTAATAATAATAAATAAATAAAAGAAATAATCAAAGTCATTTTCATAGCTGCTCTTAACCAAATATTAATATTAATATTAATTAAGCTCCTAGCCTTTTAGCATATATCTTTTATATATCTGCTTATCCTCTACACCTTCAAGTCTAGATACAATTTCCATACTCTCCAAACTCTTTTAGCTCATTCATTTGTTGGCATAAATATTGCAATATGCATTTTCTATGTTCAAGCCAAGCCCCTGCAATAGTTACCAGAACTTCTCGAAGTGGAAGGGGAACTCGAACTGGAACTGGACGTGGGCAATATCTCATTCACATTTGCCTCATGTCAGACCCCAAATTTATGCACATGCAGTCGCCTTCGATAGACTTTTTCGACAGCAGGCTTTGCACACAGTTGTTGTTGTTGTCTGTCTGCTACTGCTGTTGTTGTTGCATTCTGTTGCAGTTGTGGCGCAAGTTGCTAAACTTTTGCCACACAGCAAAAAAAATACAAATAAATAAAGACAAACACAAACGGGTAAAAATTGTTATTGGATTTAGCGTGTCGCATGGCGAGGCTTACATTTAGTTTTTGAACTCGTGTGGTTGTGTGTTTGTTGTCGATTGTCTGTTCGGTTAGCTATTGTTGTTGGCATTGTGCCAATGGCTTTTTCAATTATACTAATGACATTCAAAAAGAATTTGTGGATGTGCCAAACAAAATGTCTGCATACGAATAGCGTACGCCATTTTGTTTCATCATCGCATATGTGAGAAGCTCTCGTACTTTTGGACTTTATCCACATATTCCTCAGAGTCACGAATACCCTATAAGTGGTTGTGGAATGGTGGGTATGCTCATATGTGTGATAAATACATTTAAATTGAGGAAAAGCAAAGACCTATGATTGATAGTATTTTTTTTAGATATAAAAGAAGTTTTTATAAAAGTTTCTATCTTTACAGGGTATATTGCAGTCAGCTTTTATAGCTGCCTCAACTTTTATTTGTTTTAGTTGTTTTTGTTGCCGGCGACGCTGACGGCAAATAAAAACAATTTGCGCCAAATTAAACTTATGAGGCATAAAGATATTTTTGGCTGCTGCTGCTGTTGCTGTTGCCCGTTAATGCCACACAATAACAACAACAACAACAACAACAACAATAAAGGAGGCAAAAAAGGGCCGCACAAAAAGCTTTGACAATGCGAAGATGAGCAGCCCAGGAGCCATTTGTACTATAGCAACACACACACACACACATACACATGCACATGCATACATGTGTATCTATCTATTCATGTTGGCTTGTATCTATGAGTCTCTATATGTGTAAAAATAATGCCAAAACAACAGCAACTGTGGCAAGTTATAAATCTACACAAGACTCACACACACACACACACACACACACACACACAGACACTGTCGTTGCTCAAGCAGCGGCATATCCTAAGACAAGCCGTCACATAGAACGTGACAATAACAACAACAGCAACAACAACAACAACTGAGACAAAGCAAAAAAAAAGCACCAACGCTTTGGCCAAAAGACCAAAGTCAACGCTGAGAAAGGATATTAAAGATTAAATGATATAAGCGAAAAGTTGGGGTTTCCCTCCGCCCCGCCCATTCGCCCCCGTTTCATATGAAATCTGAGCTAAGGGTTGGCGATTTGGTTGTCGTAGATAAAAACATGATGCGTCGTGTGTGGCATTGAAAAGGATAACAGAGCAGCAGCCAGCCGAGCACAGCCCGAGCAGCAGCAGCAGCGGGGGCAAGGACTCCAACACGCGCTGCTACCCCAACTTCGCCTTTGCTCCCCTCTTCTCTGCTCTCCTCTACTCCTCTACTATGTGTACCTAATTAACCGCGTGCGTGGCGCATCATAAATCGTTCCCTGCACATGCCCATTAAAATATGTGCGTAATAAAAGTACTGAAATCTAAGAAAGATATTCCCAAATTCGACACGATTTCGTCAACTTACAAATATTGTGTTTTAGTATTTGAGATGTGAAGTCGAGTGAAGCGTCAAGACCTCTGAAAGGAAGTCTTTATATATGCCATAACTTATCATATACAAGGCACATCTTATTAAACTAAGAAAAATATTCCTAAATTCGACTTGATTTCGCCAACTTTCAAATTTTGTGTATATATATGTGAGTTGTGAAATCAAGTCAGGTTTGGAAATCTGGAAGGTAAGCTCATTATAGATTTTCAAATTAAAAGTACATATCATATATCTATTACAGATATTCCAAAGTTCAATACCATTTCGCCAACTTTCAAATTTGGCGTATTAGTATTTGAGATGTGAAGTCGAGTGAGGTCTTGAGAACTGGAAGGTAAACTCTTTAGGTACATCAAAAATTTTCAGTTATTTAGTACATTTAATAGCTATATAATCTATATAATTGAACTTATCTACCTAATAGTTCAATGTATATTAAGGTCATATCTATCTGCTTCATAAAATCTATTTGTATTAAGTATATAATAAGTATAGTCTGAAAAGTTTCCGACCTTAACATAAAGCCAAAGTAAGACTATCAAAAACATATGCAAATTAATTTATATAAATATTTATATCTATTATTTTTTTACACAACTATCCACAATCAATCTTTCGTAGATTGTTAACTCTATATATTTTACTCAATTGTAATATTGTTTCAAATTTGATTTAATTCAACCAAGTCTTTTTTTGGGAACATCCTTTTCTCTAGCTCCACATTCTCGAAGTTTCACCACACTTTATGTTCATATTTGAATGTCATCGTATCGTATCGTATCGTATCGTATAGCTGACAGTTTTGAACAACCTTGGCCACATTAATTATTAGGCGCATACTTGGAATATATATATATTTTTAGGCAACTTTAATCGCTTTGACCCGGCGCAGGCAACGAAACAAGACTCTGGGACCACATGCTAGGCACTTGTAATTATAATTTCCACTTATATTATTATTATTATTTCTCCAGCTTTTTGTTTAATGTTAATGTTAATGTAAAGCACCAAAGCTGTTTTCGACATTTTTGCGACAATTAAATTACTTTTCTCGGCCAGACATTTTTCGGGTGGTTATATATTATGTGAGCGTGCTGTGTGTGTATGTGTGTGTGGTGTGTCATGTTGTGTACGTGTGTGTGTGTATTTACAATTTCATAATTTTCCATAGTTTTGTATGGCAAAGTTTGTGCGCCGCAGATGTCCTGCTGTGTGTGTATGTGGCTTTATGCCATACAAATTATGTGAGCCTGCAGGATTTCAGTGAGGGTTTCGAGTGGGCCCCAAAAGTGCGAGGACTCCTATGCAAAAGGTGTACATACTACCATCGATATTTATAAATAATTTTAATGAATATTATTACAGACATCAATAGCTGTAAAGTTCGTTAAGCTGAAAGAAATGTTTCATTATGATAGGCATTTATATATGTGAAATGAAATGAAATGTTTCAATATGATAGATGTTATATATGTATTTTATGATATCAGAGTTACTAAATAACTTATTCTCTTAATAGTTATTTGATTTCTGTACATCATCTAGCTATATATAGTATCATCTAGATAAATAAAGAGTAGATCAGCTCAATACTTCTTAAAGATGCATTGCCTAAAGACAGCTTTCTTAAGGCAGAAATATCATCCTCTATATGCATTTTCACACATCTATAACAAATCTATCTTAGATACATCTCCTTTCACTTCTCTCAGCTTACTTTGATTACTTTTATATACCTCAACATAATTTATTCTTAGCTCCACTTTCTCATTGAAACACTTCATTTGACGTCCTGCCATGTGGTTCTGCAGCAATATAATTGCAAGTTGTTGTTCGTTGAAAGCATTTTGCGAGTGTTTCCGCTGGTATTGGAAACACACGCTGTGTGGCAAAAACACGACAATATGTTGATCCCCGAGCTAAGTGAGTGAAAACAGGAGGCGTTTTCCAACCCTGCCTATGCTGCATGCACCCAAAAAATAGAAATGGAAAACTAAGTGTTTTGCTGATTTGGGCAAAAACACCCCATTGATATTTCATTAACGCTTCAACACGACCACGCCCCTTGTCAATTACAGTTGCCAGAAGCGGCACAAACTAATTGCTAAACGAGAGAGAGAGAGAGGGAGAGAGTTCATATTATTAATCAATGCAGCTGCAAAATTTCGATAGAGAAACTCTCACAATTCTCTTGGTCTAATGAGGCAATGCAATCGCTGTCTATCCAGCTGTCTATCCGAGCTGTCTCGCATAGCTGATCTTTTGCCTAATACTTGGGCGCACAAATCTCTTAAGTTTAGCGGAAGCTATGACAAGTCAAGTCATTATCCTGCCAACCTTGCGGCATGGGTGGCCGTTCCTTCCGTTCTGCTTCGCATATTCTGATTCTGCTTCTGCTTCTGCTTCGGCTTCTGCTCTGCATGTGCTGGCGTGTTGACGCAGTAATTACCAGATGATGGATTGTTGCCTAGCGTTTAAATGTAATTTCTCTGCCATTTGGCGCGTTGTAGGTTTACCAAATGGATTCGAGAAATGCGTGCACGCATTTTGTTCCCTGCCATGCCGTCGCCTGCCCAAAGAACTGTGAAATTATCTACAGTATCTGCGAGTGCATGTCTACATATATATACATATATATGCTTGTGGGTGTGTGTGCGTAGGCCAGGAAGCGGAAGTTAAGTAATGTGTCAGTCAGTCAGCCAACCAACTGAGGTACACACACACACAACCACATACATACATATAGCCAACATCCCGCACAGAGCAAAGTAAATTGAACCTGGGTGCGGGTCCTTTCACAAAGTTAATGATAATGCCATAAGGCAAACGAGTGCAACATTTGTTACTTTAATGCAAAGGCATTTTCATAATTGCTAAACGCAAATTTTTCTAGCTGACAACATCTAAGGGAATATTTAAGAATTTTTCAAAATAGCTAATTGAATTTGAGTATAGAAAAGGGTTTCTAAATAAGTTTCTTGTTTTTGACAGAGTAAATTAGATTTTAGAGATATAAATAGATTGTCAAACTTTCGGGTCATCTCTCTATGTACTTATAGAACAAGAACAAAACCCACACAATTTTAAAGACTTTTATTGCCTTGTAAACATTGTTTTTGTTTTATGGACTTACCACCCAGCAAAAGTTTATTATCTTTACGATCTAATTCCTTCCTGTTTAGTTAACTACCCTTCCTCTACCACACACATACACACAGAGACACACTGTCCCTCAATTTTCGGAATCATTTATGCCAACTTCTAAGCCACAAGCAGTGTTGCATATCGAAATGAGAATATTTCGTTGATTTGTATTGTGCTCAGCACTTCTTTTAATAGCAGCGACCGCCCGCATAGACATTATAAAATAGCTCACGCAACAATCAATTGAAGTAGAAGCTAGCTGCAATTTAAGATTTCACACAACTATCTCTCTATATCTAAATATATAACACCTTTCATCTAATCGAATGTGAAAACAATGAGCAAAACCACAAGACACAATAAAAAACAAGGGATAAAAGGTAGCAAACACAATAAATTATGCATGCTTGCGAGAGAATCTTTCAACAGGGGACCCAAAAACTCTATAGCGTAACAAATTAAATAACCCAGCTCAAAGCGTGGGAGATGGAGAGAGACAGACAAAGAGAGAGAGAGAGGGAGAGAGAACGGTCGCGTTTTCGATTTCATTTGTGGCACATTTGCCACACTTGCCACATTTTCTACCTGGCGTCGCGACGTGAAGACCCAGCTCAACGTCAATGCTGCTGCCCCGGCGAGGCTCGTCATTGTCTCGCTGAGTGCGTCGGCATTGGCGCTGGCATTGGACATTGATGGTGGTCCTTTGGCTGCCGCTCCTGGGCATAATTTGTAATGTCCGACACGTCAGAGGCGGCCAAGGCAGCGCTGCAGGTGCACGCATCACGCACTTTCTGGCCAACTCCCTCACAGGAAACTGGCAGCAAGCGGGCAGCGCAGTTGAATTTGTAATGAGCCATAGAAGGCGAAGGGAGCTGTGGATATCCAGCGACTGGGTCTCATTATGTAATAAAAAGGCGTAGCAAGTGAGTGGAGTCGACCGAGGACAGGAACTGGACACCTACCCCTCCCTACCCCTACCCCTACCCCAACACTTGGTCTGCCGGTGGGCCATGTGTGAGCACGCATTTACAAGCTTTTTATTAAATTAAAGTGTGTGTAATAAGGCGCCAATGAACTTGAGACACGCAATCCCAGCCCCGAGCCTAATCGTGCCGTTCAAGGAAACGGCATACAAAAATGTCAAACTAATTATGATGTTGGGTTTTATGAAAATGCGACTCTAATGGGGAGCATAATGTAACGCCCCTTCGCTCATAATATTAAAAAACAAGGGCGAGAAGTTAGAGAGGAGGGTTAACTAATAATATAACAGTTATATGGGTGTTTGGAGTTAAAGTCAAGGGGACTTAAGAGCGAGAATTCTTTAATTTATGTTGCACAATTAAGAGATAATAGTTTGAATTGAAGAACTTAAGAAAACTCTACGAAGTAGATATGGAATCATAACATAGAATGGAACTTCTTCCCAGCCGAAGATTTTGAGTTTGACTGTGAGACAAGTTCATGTTCAAAGCCTTTAAGAAGTAAGCTGATCTTATAAAACCAAAAGAGACGCTTGTGCAAGTCCAAGCCTAGGCATAAGTTCTAACTACAATGTCAAAAGATTCTCAGTAAAAGTTAGGCAAGTAAATTCCTAGCTTTTTCCAAATAACATTAGCTTATCCTAGATTAGTCAACTAAAATCCATAAAATAAAATAAATAAATGCATATAGATTTTTTATAATTTATGACATTAATTTAAAAATCATTTAACACTTATCTAAGCCAAAAATAAATACCCCAAACAAATATATTTTCATAACATTTGCCAATTGTTTTTCTTCAACCTGAAATTCTGCTCACGGCAACTTTGACAAACTTAAAATTTGTGGTCTTTTATTGTTGTATTGTGAGCTGTAGTTGATTACGTCAACCGGCTGAATCTGTTATCGTTAGGTAATTAAGGTAACTTTATTACACTCACATCACACAACTTTGATGAAAGAGTGGGGCGTGGGCGTGGGCGAAAGTCTGAGTTCTGCCTGCCAAATAAAGACAATTTATGGCACTCGCATATCAAATTCTTGCACTGACAAAGCACCACAAATACTTCTCTCTCTTTCGCTCTCACTCTGTATGTCTATCTCTTTCTATTTTCTTGGCTTGTGCGTTCGATATGGCAACATCAAAAGCATTTCATATAAAATAAATAGCATTTTATGATTGCAAAATATGTACATATCTATGCATAGATCGAGTAAGAGCGAGAGAGGGAGAAACAGAGAGAGGGAGAGAGAGAGATACTTCAATTTAGTGAAAAGCTTGCTTTACTTTTTGCATAACATTATTACAGAGAGCATTTTATGTAAATAGTGGATACAAGTTTATTATACTGTTTATCAATTGATTTGATCTTAAGCACTCTCGTATATTTATTACACACACACACACACACACACTGACACTAGACTAGAGGAAGTTGCACGGAAATCACAGTAACATATTTCGATTCCCTCATTGTGCTTCCCCGATTCTCTAACCCCGGCCATAACCTAAAATGTTATGTAAGTTCAATAAAAGAGCAGAGGGGACCTCAATAGATATAAATATATATATATATATATATATATATATGTGTGTGTATGCAATTGCATGCGTGTGTGTGTGTGTGTGTACGTATGTCTGTAAAGCTCTTAACTGATTGTTTGTCTTGCCAACTGCCACTAGACATGGCTCTCTAGCTTGTACTCGATACTTGGGCTACTTGGCAAAATATTTCGCAACTATTTTCTATATTAGAAGCACACAACACAGCAATTCAAACAGTATAGACAAAGGTATAGCTGTGTCTCTCTGTGCATGTGTGTGTGTGTGGGTATTGTTGATATTTATTTGAATCTTGACTGTCTCCTACATCCTGTGGATACATATGTATCTATCCATGTATGTTTATCTAGTTGCTCTTGCTCTGCACCAAGCGAATTTCATTTGAAATGGAACTTGTTTTTGCGCCAATAAATTGTATGGCCAAAGTATTTTGATTGCGTTTGACAGAGTCAGAGAAAGAGAGAGAGAGAGAGAGAGGGAGAGGAGGAAGAGGCTTGTTGTTACCACCAAAAACGTGTGCTGTACTTATTTCCGGTTCACCAATGGAAAACAGAAACTAAAAACTAGACAAGCAACTAAATGCTAAAGCAATAGGCTAAAAGTAAATCAACAGGAAAGGCAACTAAACCAAGTAGAGCATGAGCTGGACAGCAGGCTGGGGATTGGGCGGGGGAGGGGGAGTGGACGTGGGAGGTAACGATAACTGTTGAATTGAAGAGTGGGTTTACAAAAATTTTTCTTTTTTTATACTCGTTCGCAAAGAGAAGAGAGTATATTGGTTTTACTGTCCGTCCGTCTGTCTATATGAAAGTGTCGCATTTGGAGACCTTTGAAGGTAAAGAAATTTGAAATTTCACACCCACTGAGGGCGTGGCAAATCGGAAAATACTATATCTTCTAAAACTAAAACGCTCTTATTTTGGTGTAAGAATTGAGATTTGAAATATATACTTGTGTATCCGACCCCTAGACAAAAAGATATAGTCTATATGGCCAGGCCCTTTGGGGGCATGGGAAATCAGCTAAAACCTTATCTTCTTCAGTTTTAGAGTAATAGCCCCAAAAGTTTATGTATAGTTTAGTTAGACCGAAAATCATTGACACACGCCTCCTGGGGGCGTTGCAAATCGGAAAAACAACAATATCTTCCACAGCTTAAACGCTAAGGTTACTAAATTTCGCAGTTAAATTACTATTGATGCCGCCTTTTGAACGTGAGCGAATATATATGCAGTTGGTTACGCCCGACTGCAACTTTCTTACTTGTTTTGTGTTTGTTCTGTGCCGTAAACTCTTTGAGCAATTCAAATAAATTCGACGATCTGTTTGTTAGGGGCGTCAAAGGAAAACTTAATGTACTAATTTCTCAATTCAAGTCAAGAGAATCAAGTGCAAAGCAGTTGAAAGTTAAGTGAAGGCCAAATAAACAAAAACCAATGCAGAAGATGGAATACGCTATTCAAATAAATTATTTGTGGAAAATGCAAACAATTTCTATTACAGAAATAATTGAACAGGATTTAGTTTCGTATTTATCATAACCCTTCTAATACGCCCCCTCTTATACTTGCAGCATTCCATATCTCTATCTCTCAGTCTTCTCAGGATCATCAAACTGGTTAAGAAAGCCGCAATGCTGAAGGAAAAACTTTGCTGCTGTTTAGTTTTGTTTGCATCGTGCAAAACTTTTGTGCTGTGGCTTTAAAACTAAACAGCGCACTTATCTATTGAGCAGCATCAGCCGAGGGACGTCGAAACTGCCAAAAACTATACAAAGCAGCGCCATAGAAAAGTCGAGCTCGAACTCAAAACTTAGCAAACGACTTTCAATGGGTGCCTTCCATAATAACACTCATTTGCACTATTTCCTGCAGGACAACAAATGCAATGGGAGGGAATCGACTGGGGGTTTGAGTTTGCGTTTGGGTTTGGGTTTGGCAAATGGGCTGGTCGATTGGCAAGCTCGACTTTTACGCTTTGCCGGGCGTGCAAACAAACAAATCAACTTTGGATAATTATTGCACATCAATCGTTCAGTGTCTGCCAGCTGCCGAGTCAGCTTCAAGTTTTGCAACAAAACAAAGTACACAACAGATCGGAGGCGGAGGCGGGGGGAGGGTCTGAAGTGTGAGGCAACAATACAGGAACAGGCCAAGTTTGGATGCATCAGCATCACCATCAGCTTTGGCATCGGCATCGAGCATCGAGCATCGAGCAATACCCTGAGGTGATGAAGCTCTGTGCATTTGGCGAAAACTTTCCTCTGTGGTTTTTGCGTACATTTGTCTGATTTGGCAGTCATCACTGGCAATGGAAGCTCATCATGAGCATTCGCTTCATCATTATCAGCAGTGTCATCATCAGCATTGTCCTTGGTCCATGTCATCTCTTCATTGATATCGTTACGAGCAGTTTCCGTTTCGTTTACAAATTTCGTGCGGCAATAACCGCAGTAATGTTCCACTTTCCACTTTCATCTCATCTCTGCCACGCCTCCTCATCTCATGCCCTGCTCCTACGCTCTCACATTGCGTTTGATTGTCGGTCGAACCGGTTGGGAATACGAATGTGGGGGGAGGGGTCTTAGGGTATACCCACATGGAACTTTAACTAATACATTGGCATGGCACATCATTTAGTGTAGATGCTGCTGCATCGTAAATTTTTACAGTTATGTCATGTAATTGGGCAAATGAAGCTATTCGAATGCTGCATATCTGAAGAAGAAGAAGAAGAGTTTACGTGAAAAAAAAAACAAAGACCTTAATAATATGACTTTGCCATCAGGAAACACAAAAGAAGCAAATCCAATCTGCAAACACATTTATGGATTAGGCAAATTTCAGCTAAAGTCAGAGTGAGTAAAACTACAAATCAAACATCAGTGAAAGCTGAAATTTAGTTTCATAAAGTTTTTAAGTCACAGAAAAATTACTTTACTAGCTATAACCATGTTTATAGTAAAGCTAGATCTTAAGCTAAGCTCATCTTCCAGTCAATTTTTTTAAAGTTCCTTTTCCTTAACAAAAAATTATTTTCCATATTAAATTTTTTCTCTATTTTAGCTTTGCCATTTCTTTATACATACCTCATTACCGCAAATTTATAGAAAATAACAAACTGAATCACGAGACGACTTCAACTGGATGCTTTTTTGCTTGTGACCCACAAACCCCAATAAAAAATCAAAATCAAATGAAAAACGGCAACTTTGATCTAGTTGGGTAACGTATTTAGTTGAAGGCAACTCCCCCGCAGTGTTCCAAAGACCTAAAGCCAAAGCAAAGCTCAAACGCACGTCTCGAGTTTATTAAATTTGCGGCAACACTTGCAGCAAGCAGCTCGGGGAGGAAGCTGAGGAGGGATTGCTGACTAGTATTGGTGACTGCCCCTGACATTTACGGTGCGATGGGGTCTTTTCAGCTCAGACTCGTAAAATAATTGCACGTTCTACATGCACACACATACACACACACTCACATACTGCCAGAGCAGACAGAAAAACACTTAGCGGCAGGTGGAAAGCTGAAGCTAAAGCTTAAGTCAAAGACAAATGCGAGTGCTCGTGCTGGTGCAGTAAAGCTGCGTCCCGATCCCAAAGCAGACCGAAAACTCCCAGGCGTCACCATAAACATTATCCGATGCCATAGCCATCATCATAGCAGTCATCATCATCGTAGTCTCGCCCACATTAATGATAACATGCCTACTCACTCGCTCTCGCTCCCTCCCTTGCTCTATGTGTGTGTGGCAAATATGAAATTTATAGTTTTATGATGACTGCTGAGTGTGCCACTGCCAACGCCTTTTACGGCAGTTCCAACTAAACTTTACGAGCCACCGACCGGCGGCAGGTCCTGGCTGCTCCTGGCTGTTGCCTGCCTTGTGGCATAAATAAAATCATACAGCGCGGCGTTCACCCTCTCTCTCTCTCTCTCTGTGTGTGTTCCGCCTACTTGGACGCTACATTGCCGATTGCTGTTGCAGTATCAAAAATCTGCGCCAAAGAGCCAAAGCCAAGCTGAAACCGAAATGTGAAACCTTCTACCATTTGGCAGGGCCAAGCAAAGTTGAAGTTTTATGTGGAATATTTCTGCGGTAAGTCTAAGAGAGAACGAGCATGAACTCGAATCATCGTCATCATCATCATCCTCATCATCATCATCATCATCGTAGCAGTCGTCGTCGGCGGCAAGTGCATTCCCGCAAATATGTTTTTGATTATTATGACTCTTCGAGATTATGCAATTTTATGAATATGAATGGTGGCTGGCTTTATGTGTTCACTGTGCAGGTATTTTACAGGCTCCAGGTTCGCATTCAAAGCATAAAATGAATTGCAATGCAGTGCAGCGTGTTCACTCTCTCTCTTGAATACGATTATGATGATGACGATGAAAATTTACTTAGCACAAAAGCGCATTTGTGTGTTGAAGACTCTCTTTAAAAACGAATTTAAATCTAATTCTCCTGCTGTCGACATTGTCAGCGACATGTGAGTGACGTACTCACTGACAAACCAGTCACTGGCTTCCTTTAGTGGAGCTGGGAGCAGGGGGCGTGCTGATAGAGCAGCTTTAATGTCACAGGCGGGCCACAGAGGCCAATAGATGGAAGGGAATCTTCTGAATGAAGTCTATGCCATAGTGATAGTAAAGTGCGCTCTTTGAGTCTTGCTGGAAGAAAATATATGAAAAGATGTGGAGTAATAGAATATGCATCTCTTTGATTATAAATATGTCTAAAATCGTTAAAGGTTTTTTATGAAAATGTTATTTAAACGGAGTTTATATTACATATTTTACAGACCTGATTTGAAATTCCCTATTTGAGTAATAGATCGAAAATTGTATATCTTAAGTGAGACTTTGATATTCATTCCATGATATGTATAAGCCACACTTTCACTTACTCAACTGATATGCCCTACACCTTTTGTCAAACTCTATATACAAAGCAAACAAAGCAGATAACCCATATATAAAAAAAAAGAAAGGCAAAAAATTGGTAGCAGAAATGACTGCAATCTGTCGTCTCAACGTTGATGACATTTTGAGTGAATGAACGGCGCACAAATGTGACCAGCCTATCCGCTGGCAGCCCTCGGCCCTCGGCTCTCGGTCCTGCCCCTGTAGCCACGTTTTTTAACAAATTGGTGTGATCCCAGAGTGACGCGTCATATTCGCAGACACTTTAGCTGGCTGGCAGGCTGGCAGGCTGATGGGCTGACGGGTTGGTCGAGCTGGAGCAGCCGGCAGGACTCCACTGATAGAGCGACAGCAGAGAAATTGCAAACGAGTTGAGTCGTTGAGCCAAAAAACCAAAACATACGCAGCATTTATAAGGCAGCCAACAATGAAAACTCCACCCAACTCATCTCTGCCACTCTCTCTACCGCCCCCACCCTTGGCATATTGTTAACGCCCACTCAACTCTATGCCATTTTGTATTGATGGCCTGTCTGCCGCACAGCTTTTATATAAAGCCCCAGAGCTTCGGCGGGGGCGCAGCCTTTGGCATCATGTTTTGGTTTTTCTCCAGTATTTTCTTTTTTCTCGCCTCCGTTATTGTTGTTGTTGTTGTTGTTTTTGTTGTGGAAAACAAATCACTAAACAAAAAAGCGCACAATGCAGCTAAAGGCAAAGGCATAAAATAGGGCGAATTGCGAGTTGTAGATGAATAGGCAGGATATCGATCAAAGCAACGCACTCGAGATACCCTCTACAAATATATTCAAGCTGTTAATTGAATCAAGTTGACTGCTTTGACCCGCTTTTAGTGTTGAGCAGTTGGAAATTGGAGTCGTTGAGCGCATAACAAATCTCTTGATATAGTTAATATACCCTTTTATATATATATATAGTGCATAGGCGATGAAAAACATAGCGTCTATTTTCATCAAACGCGAAATTGCTGTGAATTTAATCCACGTGTGTGTCGCTGTGTCTGTGTGTGCGTGTGTGCGTGTGTTTGTTTGCTCGTGTTGTTTATGTCGTCCGTCTCTTTGTCAATTTGCACGCGTAAAGTGCGCCATCTAGCGTCGTTTATGCGCACATTTGCGCACATCAATTTGCGGTGCAGACATTAGAATCTGCATTTTTTATTAAACGCGCGCGACACACGCGGCGTATGCGTAATTTGGTTGAAGTGTGGCAGCAAATGGCGTTTGCGAGATGAGCTTCGACACGTTAATTGTTGCACATGCATACACTCATAGTGCTCTCCCTCTCTCTCTCACTCTCACTTTGTGTCTCTGTCTTTTTGTCTTTTGATTAGCCACAAACATCGCCAGACGGAGAGGAGACACAAAGTCTATGTTGTAGCTCATTGGAGAAATTGCATTTACATATTAAAATATGCCAAACGGATGGACGGAAAGACAAACGTCAGACGGTCAGCGACTCAACCCGACTCGACTCGACTCGACTGGCCATTGCAGCCTTTGGTCAATTGCCCAGCCATGCGGTGAATGTTGCCTTGTTGCACGCATTGCTTATGCATAGGCCCAGGCCCAGGTCCTGGGTGCAAAGGATGAGCCCGCTCGCTCGCCTCGCCAACCTCCCTGGAGAAGGTAAAGTCTAGTCATGCGGCCAGGTACATATACTCGCACATTCATATTACAGCCAGGACATATTGCATATAGCTGGCAGGCAGGAAGGGAAGCTTATGAAATTGCAAGATATTGTTAGGGGCATGATATTAAGCCGATATTAAAAATATTCCAATTATATCTGGAATATGAGCTATAGATTAAAGTGATCAAATCAACTAATTAACAGCTTGGTTGTTGCATATACAGAGGTGTTCAAAAGTATTTATACAACATTCTTTGCTTTGCTTTGAAAGCAATTTGTTGTTAATTTTCCATTATTTAGAATTGTAACTTTTCAAGCCACCCTCGCAGCTTTTATACTACACTGACAATCACATTTTGCCCTTTGGTCTTTTTAGGATCTTCTGCACTTTGTAAGCCCCGTTGGCTGTTTTGCAATGTTTGTATGTTGCTGCTGCTCGACTATTGCATATTATGCAAAATTGTTTATGCAAATAATGCAGAAAAGAATTAATTTATTTGACTTGCATACTAATTTACGAGCCAATAAATGCAGGAGAGAGAGCGAGCAGTACGTCGACTCGAACATTGGCCTGGCCATTGTTAATTTATTGGCGTGCACAACTCACCCACACTCTTTCAACCCTTCAACATGTGTAGACACATTTTAAATTTAAGCCACGGCAGCATCAGCAGCACCAACAACATTAGAGCAAAGCATGAAATTAT
This sequence comes from Drosophila gaucha, assembly GCA_035045545.1. Lineage (NCBI taxonomy): Eukaryota > Metazoa > Arthropoda > Insecta > Diptera > Drosophilidae > Drosophila > Drosophila gaucha. The sequence goes on from JAWNOY010000292.1 coordinate 5,312,113, forward strand.
AACGCATTGGACCCAAAAATCAACAGCTGCCTTCCCGCAAAAACCAACAAACCGCATGTCGAAATATCCCCGGCTTCACCCGCTGAACCGCTGCGAGCCTCTGCACCCACCAGCGAATAGCGTCCAAACAGGAACTCGGCTGACCGAGCGCCTAAACGGCACTGACCGCATAAGAGAGTGTTTTACAGATTGTGACGGGTGGGCGAGGGGAGGGGTTGGTGGGTTTCGTTCGTTGAAAATCAAAAAACCAATTTAAAAATTGGCCGCAGCCGCCAAAAGTTCAAAGTTGAGAAGCAACCAAGCGCCCAATCGACAGCGCCTAAAAGGCAGCCAGCACCCAAACCTGCCCAATTTATAACCAGGGAGAATGTTCCATGTTAATTCAAAGTATTTTCCAAAAATTTATGTACGCAAGCCTTTCATATCTTGTTATTACTATGAAAAAAGTTCCATCTTAACTATATCTAACATCTTCTCAACTTTTCTGTCACTTTTCCGTATCTTTAATTATTAAAATTTTAAATGCAATTAGCCAGCCCTGGCTCGAATCAGCCCACAACTAAAATGCAGTGCGTCACGCCCCTTTGATTCCGCCAAAAAATTTAAGCGTTTGTAAACATTTTTTCGCACAATGTCAACAGCAACAAAAACAGCTGCGATCGTAGCTGCTTTTTAATACTCGATACCCATTAAAAACTAGATAGCAGGGTATATTAGTTGTATGGAAATGTATGTAACACTATTCTGAATGCTTGATAGTGATTTGAAGGGATTTTGAGACTTTTGGCTTTTTGCTAAAAACTTTTTGATCTTTAATTATAATTTAGCTAAATGGAATCAGGTTGTAGAAGAGCTATACATTTTTTAAAAATTTAAACACAAATTTTTAATATTTAATAATACTTTAATAATTGCAAAATTAGATAAATTTTCCACCAATCTTAAGCATAGCTATAGGTCGAATAGATAAGGTCTCTGAATAGTTTAGGGCATCTGCTAGCCAGGCGTATTTCAATCACAGCACAGCTACTTGTTTTGATAAGAGGCGTGGAAATTCGTTGAGCGCGCGGGGTTTTTGTTTAATGCGGCATAATTTTAGGCGCCAAAAAAATAACAACAACAACAACGACAACAGCGAATTTTCAGTGTTTGTTAGTGCCCTCGGAAGGGCCTCATCAAATATTCAAACGGTAGCCACTTGCTCCCATCGCCTGGATGGTGCTTGCTTTACTTTGCTGTGCCCAATTGGTGCTGGGATCCCTTACAGGGCTACAGGAAAAAGAAAAGAAAAACAACAACAAAAAATGGCGTCAACAAAAGCCATCATAACAATTAATTTTGAAAACACGTGTAGATTGCTTTTTGCGGTTAGCTGCCAGCAGGACACGGACACGGTTCCCATTTCTCGGTCCAATCTCAGGGTGGGCGTAAAGCGAACCGAGCGAACAGAGCGCGACCTCGCCGACCTCTCGCCTGGCCTGGCAATCATAAAACACTTTAAACATGTTTTCCTACTAGTTTATTAGTGTAAAACCCGGACGCGTTTCAGCATAGCTGCAGCCCCGCTCCCTCAACTTTTCCCCCCATTAATTATTTCAATGTCAACGGAGCTGTCCACATGGCAGCACAGTTGCCCTCACTGATGAGGGTTACGTCAGAATTTTAATAAAATATGATATATAATATATAACTTGATATTAGAATTCCGTTTAGCTATTTTAAACTTAGTTTTCTTATAGCTACTTTTCTGACTTCTATTTGGATGCTCTTCGTTTGCTTAAAAGTTGTTTAAAGTGTATAGAGGCTGTGACATATTGCAGTTATATTTAGTTTTTTCATCTTGTATCATTAAAATGTCCAGGCAGACCGCCCGTTGGTTGTCGGCTGTGATTTCTAGCCCTCTCGTAACGCTCTAATGGGTTTTCGGACCGCTGTCTGGCCATGGCATCGTTTGTTGCCTGCGACTGTGGCTTGACTTTAAATTTATTATAATTTCAAATGGTTTTAACTCGTTTTGCCAACTCGCTCTCTCGTTTTCTCTGTGTTTGCTAAATAATTAATGTTTTGTTGTTCTTTCTGCACATTCGGTTAGTTTTGGCTAAATAATTTTTCGGCACATATTATGGCCTATTGAAATAATTTGCATAACATGGCCAAAGGATATGAAATGGACAAGCAGCATATGCCAGACAGGCGGCCCAGACGTGCCATACAGCTGTGCCTCCGCCTCCGCCTCCGCCTCCGACTCCAACTTGGACTACGGCCCCGCCGGCTGCTTGAGGCATTGCAGAAGAGGCCACAAAGTCAACGGCTAGGTATAATTTATATGCAAATACACACGTTCCAAGTCCAAACAACCTGCAGACCAAAACAATAGCCTCCTTTGGGGGGATGTAGGGGGTGTGGCACGAACGGAATACATGACTGTGGGGCACGACTGGGAAATGTCTATTAAAATTTATTCGAGCGTAAGTACTGGGGAGCAAGAACTGAATGCTGAAAACTGAAAACTGAAATCATGTTTTGCGCACTACTGAAAAGAAAATATATGCAAGCTAAATGCTAAATAATCAAATGTACCCTACGAATACAGAGCAGCAGCAGCGCAGTCGTCGAAAAGGTGAGCAGGTGGGTGGCTACAAAAGTTGTCCAAATATTAAAGTGGAGCATGAAAAGTCGATGCAATAGAAATTGTTATGATAATAGTTTAGGAAATATGCAAAAAAACATTTTCTACAATATTTGAATTGTCTTTTAAAGAATTGTGAGAATGTGAACAATACGAATGTAACAACTTTGGTCTAACGTCTTTTTGGCATAGTAATAGTTAATAGAGAATGAAGGTTAAATAAAAATTTGTTTTTAATCTTTAGATTTCATATCAAGTATATTCATATTTGTATATAAAATTCTAGATGACGTGAAGATTTCTTCAACTCTGAAAGTATATTTTCTAATATATTTCATTATGATGTTTCAAATTTTTCCCCTAAAAGTAGAAATTCCATATGCAACTACCAACTTTAAGATAGAGACAAATATACAATTTCTTCAAGATTTCCCAATGTATTTAATAAATATGGTAAAATAATATAATTCTATACGAGCTGAAATATCAAATTCTTCCTTATAATTCGTATCCAAATACCAACTTTAAGATAAAACCAAATCTAAAATTTCTTCATATTTTCCAATATATTTAATTATGATACTTTAGTCTCAGATTCCTTCTTAAGAAACTAGAAAATCCGCTTAATAAGTTAAACAAGCTCAAATGTGACAAAGTTCTAGAACCTCCCTCCCTTTTATCCAGCTCTGTGCTCTGTGCAGCAAAAAGCGTCGTCTAGTTTTGGCCAAGGCAAGTTAGGTGCTAAACAGCGCATGTCGTTGACTGGACCTCCTCCGATGCGGAGGAAGAGGAAGAGGGCGGGCAGGCAACCTTAAGGGAATGCCTTGTAGCGCTCGTCAGTCGACGTGGCTGTCTGACAGGTAGCGCGAATTTTGCTAGCCGTGGATAGCAGCGTACAACTTTGTAAGTAGTTTAATTAAATTAATAAAACTTAAAGCACAACGAGGGCGTATATATATGTGTGTATGCGAGTGAGTGTGTGGGTGTACATTGGGTATAGTGGAAAGTGCTCCAAGTCGCAAGTCGCAGGACAGGACACTCAGAGAAAGTAAAGTTGACAGCAAAACAAATGCAATGACGAGTAAAGTGCTCGTTGCGTATTTTAATTTGGTTTAAAAACATTGTTTCGCACAATCCCCAAGTGTACGTCAGTTCAACTGACGTCAAGTCACACAGAGAGAGAGAGAGAGTGGGAGAGAGAGTGAGAGTGGGGCTGACATAAAGAATCAGATGAGGGAACTGCTCCTGTCCCAGTTGCTAAGCGTGTGTGTGTGAGTGTGTGTGTGTTGTGACAGTAGTGCAAAAACCACGCTGACAGCGAGGCGCCAGCTCAGGGAGCTGCTGGATTCCCGGTTCGGTACGCTTCGGTTTGTGGCGGTTCCTTTTTCGGGTGGCTTGGGCGGGGCATTGCGAATGTAAGAAATGTAAATTGTGCGCTTTTGGTGCGCACTTTTTGCATTCACGTGCAAAATTTTCATGAGCTTCGCAGCGCCGGGACTTGAAAAGGAGACCAGCAGAGACAGACCAAGAGGGAGGGAGAGGGGGGCAGTCGCGTTGGCTCAGCGGCATAATGAACTCAAAAACCAACTCATAATTAAACTGGGGAGTTATGTGACGTAGTCAACGGCCAACAGCCAAAGGCACAGCCCAGCAGCGAGCAACCCATTCAGAACATTTGCGACATTTTTCTTGTCCAAGTTGTGGCAGCTGCTGCTGCTGATGCTGATGCTGCTGTCCGAGGATTTGCTGCCATAAAATGACGAAAAGTTCAGTTTCAGCCGGATGTCGCAAAGTGCATACAAAATGTGACCGGGCCGAGTATACTTATGAGCGTATGAAGTGTTCCGACCGCAAGCTAGATTGAATGGGGAGGCTCAGATGCAATAAGCGCCATGCGCTTTGTTTACAATGAGTCCCTTATTAATGGGCTCGGTCCTATCTGACAGCCAAAATACCGCACTCTGAACAGCACTTCAGTTTGATTGCAGTCAGTTGAGCTATTGCAAGCGCTTAAACAACTTTAGTTCTAATGAACTATGCATAAATTTATGATTTCTATATATAATTTATCAGTTAATTGATCCAAATCCTGTCCTTTCCTTTCACTCAATTCCTCTGCCGAGCTGTCACTCATGTTTCAAGGCCAGTTTCGGGTGCTATACGTAACACTCTCTAGTGTTAAATGAAAGCTTGTCGCGCCCTCATTTCATGCCACAAAACTTTTCGCATCGCCGCAAAAACCCAACTCATTAAAAAGATCAGCACAGCGCCTATATAGCTATATATATATATATATATACAGTCCTTGCACCGCACACCGCAAACCTCTCTCTCTCTCGCGTCGACACGAACGAACAATCGAACAATATCAACGCTTCATGGCAGCCCGCAAAAGAGCGACAGCAAAGAAAACGAGAACAAAAAGAGCGAAAACAAAATGCCAGAAAACACAAACTGACAAAAGGCGAGCCTGCACCACCCAACGCACCACCCAAAATTTCTATAAAACAAAAAAAAAAAATAAAATAAAATTAGGGCACTTACGCGTGTTGGCGTAAAAAGCAGCAAACTTTTCTCAGACCCCCCGTCTCCCCTCTAACCGCCAAAACCCTTCAACCTCATTCAAGAGTTTTAAGCAAATGTCAGGCAGCGCCTCCTGTTGATGACCCCACATTTTGAAAATGTGTCAGAGCTACAAGTGAGGAGCAACTGTTGCAACAGTAGCCCAGCCAGCCGCATGGTCGTGGGCGTGGGCGTGGCAAGCGCCGGATAATGCTGATGATGGGTGGGCTTTGATGGTGCTGCCGCGTGCCACGCTGATGTTGCTGCATAAATATTCAAAGCTTTTACATGGCTGCAGGCTGAGTAAAAATGTGCAACACAACTCTGGCAGCAGCAGGGGGCAGTTGATGGGGGCGTTGGGGCATGGTAAGTGCATATAGCCCTGGCCCGCATAAAGCCACTTGCAGGGAGGGACATAGAGGGTCGCCCTCAAGTATTTTATGCAGCATCAAGTGGTAAGTAAGAAGGATAATTAATTATTTTTACGGATACTTTCAGGGCAGCCAAAAAATTTTGATAGCAAGCGGGTTGTTTTGTGTGTGGTAAGAAAATATAAATAAATATGCAATTTTATAATCAAATATGCTAAAAGAATTGAGGAGAATAAGAAATAGAGGTAGATAGGGAATGAAGTTTTTTTTACAAAACAAAATCTAAAGCTAAATACAAAAAATTGGTCATCAAAACAAATGACATTTTGTTGTAGTTTACTTTAAGCTGAACTTCTCGGGCAACCCTCGCACTGCCAGCGTAAAATTGTCTTTCAGCTTGTCCGTTGTTGCAATATAAAAACGCAACACTCTACAGCAACGCTGGCAAAACAGCGGCAACATGAGCAGCGAACACTAATAACAACTGCAGTGGCCAACAAACAACAACAGCAACTACAACAACTACAAAATAAGGACTCGTCCTGCGCCTCGTGTTCTGTTGGTGTTGCTTGTCCTCTGTCAGGACAAACTGTCAACGAGCTGGCAACCACTTAAAGCCTTCAAAATGGCGCAAGTTTAAATTAAAATTTTGAAGTACACATCCCCAACAACAGCAACACCAAACCAACACCAACAACAACAGCAGCAGCAACAACGCAGCACAAGGCAAAACTTTGTGTAATTTCGTTGGCTAACGGGCAAGAGGCGTGGAGGGCAGTTGGGGGGAGGCGTGGTCGGCGTCTCGTAGCGGGAACTGTGGCAAGTGCATTTGTGAAAAACTTTGACGATTTAGGCTCAACATGTTGGCAAAAATAGCAACAACAAGTGTAACAGCAGCAGCAACAACATTCCAGGCAATTGTTGCTACGCGCGCGTGCCCCAAAAAGCATGCAACACATTTTATGAAGACTTTTTTTTTCTGCTGCTGTTGTTGCTCCCTTTGTATTTGCCTGCTGTCCTTGGTGCTTGTTTTTGCCGCACTTTAGTGGCACCACATTGGCAAAGTTGCCATCTGCCGCGAGCCTTAACACACACACACAAACGCACACACACACTCTCACAAAATGTGATCTATGCCGCTTTTGTGGGGCAGCCCAACAAAATGAAACAAACTGAACAAAATTTCGAATTCAGCAGCCGCAGCCAGCACATGCGATCTGTTCAGAACTTTGCAGCAGCAGCAGCAGTAGCAGCAGCAGCAATGCGTACTGCAGTAGCAACAGCAGCAGCAGCAAAAGTTTGTCTTTGCCTAGGACAGGGCCCAGGACGACCGTCGGCTGCAAGTAATTTTCAGCAGCTCTTTATGCTACCCGCAAGTTTTTACTGCACTTTGCGAACTAACCGAGTTCTGGACTCGGTCGCCGGCTCAGGCTCAGGCTCAGCCTTGGCCTCAAGCTCAGGCTGCAGCTTTCTCCTTTTCACTCTTCTTGTTGCTGCTGCGATTGGGTGCGGTAGGAATCACTGTTTATGAATTTACTAGGCACATGACAAAAGTGATGCTGCTGCTGCTGTTTTTGATGCTGCTAAAAAAGTCTGTGTAACGCCATTTACGCCGCAAAAGCAGTTTTGTGGCTTTCACTGAAAGTGAAAATTAAAATGTACAATAAAAAAAATAGTTTAGAAAACTTTTAACAATGTTAGCCTTTTGCATTGAGAGCTAGGTCTTCCTTTTGTTAGGACATGCATAGCTGATATGTGCTTAGAAAGCACTTCAGCTCTCAAGTGCCATTGTCCCTTCTTTTAATATCGCTCTTCTATGCAATTCTCATGCATTCAATTTATTTACTATAAATAATCAGCATATCGAGTGGAACGGACAGAAACTTTAGTTTGTCTGGGAATTGAAGCTACTCTCAGAGGTATTTTACAAGCTTAAATTTCATTATAATCTTTACTGTTTTTATTTGACTCTTATATATAGAAAAGTTTTGTTTTAGAAACAAGCTAAAAACAAATCATAAACAAACTCTAGCTCTTCCTGTCCACAGTCTGAGTCGTGGTCAATAACCGCTGTAGAAGCGCCACACGCTCTACTCCATTCCCGAGCTACTTTAAATAACAGATTGCAGTCGTTAAGTCCAAGTCAAACAAGCCAAGACACATATCAAAGATACATAGTGCGTATGCCGTCCTTCGCTCATCTTCATTAGGCAGCTAGATTATTGGAGTCGACAGTCGCTCGCAGAGTGTAAACAATGTCCAGTTAGGGATAGGTTTTCCCGTCTTTGCTTAGCACACACACAAACACACACACGCAGAGCACAATGCACACAGAAAATTTTTTTGGCACACAAACGAGAGCTGAGAAGACGAAGAGTCGATACTCAAAGGCCAAACAAGAGGCATTAGCGTTCACTCGAAAGGTTTGAGTCGCTGCCACCTGCCTCAACAGCTCACAGATTTACCAATTTAAACTCACAGCGAATGGAAGGAAGAGGCGAGGAAGGCAAAGAGAAAACTTTATGAACTACTCGGTGAAAAGGCAGCATGCAAAACAGATCCGAGACCCGAGACCCAGAGCTAGAGCCATTCCGGTGGCATCTTTCCGGGCGGCGACCTGCGTTCTGCATCCTGTGTCCGTCTGTTGCGGAAGTCAAGCAAAACTCGACACGCACACAGACACACACACGCTGCCACAGAGGACGCACAAAAATTTGCAACACCTGGCAAAAGTTTTTAATTATATTAGGAAACTGCAAAAGAAAATTTGTGCAGGGCTTGGCGAGAGGGGCACAGCACAGCAATTGGTGGGCGTGGCATTGGCGTCTTTGCGAATTAATTGACACGAATTGATGGGTCTCAATGTCAAAAGGCGAACGGCAGCACCAGCACCAGCAACAACAAAAGCGGACAAAATAAGTTTTTCAACTTTACCTTCAATTTGATGGCAGACGTTGCGTATACGTTATGTCCTGGCTAGACAATTTTAACAGGACTCTCTTTAATTGGCGTAATTTTGTCATCGATTTAATTAAATGCCCATAGCTTATAGCCAGCTTACCTCACCCCGTCTCTCTCTTTCTCTGTCTCTTTTACTCTCACTCTCTGTCTCACTCTCTCTGGTGGCGCTGGTTCGCTTTCAGTGCTCGCCCGACAGCGTCAACAACGGAAGTTGAAAGCTCTTTCACTGCTGCTGCCTTTGGGGGTCTTGGCGTGGGCGTGGGCGGGGCGTGGGTGCTCGGGCAGGCGAATCGAGGCAAGAAGTTTGTTTGCAAAGAACTCTTGTGGTTTCCATTGCTTGTTGTTAAACAATTGATTTCTCAATAAATCGTGCAATGCACTGAGCTCTCTCCTCCGAGCCGGCAGCCAAGGCTCCATGAAGCAAAAACAATTAATTACAAATAGCATTTTGACTTGCAAACAAAATAGGGGTAAGAAGCGCGGGCGGGGGCGGGTGCGTGGAAATGGAAGCGGTCCCAGCCCGGATTACATAAGAGGCCAAGAGCCACTGTGGGGCTGCTTGACAGTCGAGAGTGGAGCGGAAGCCTTCAAGGATCTTTCAATATTGTTGATTGACAAAGGCAAGCAGCGATCTTTCTCTAGGGCAAAAACTTAACTTTACTGCAAATTTTCGGAATGATTAAAAGTGTGAAATGAAGTTTAAGTTTAAAATGGGACAGTGTTTAATCTGTTTCAGTTGAAGTCCACTGTTAATTGGCGACAATGTCAAAGCCAGTCGAAACAAAGGCCTCTAATAGACTGAGGAGTGGAGCACGTTCCGAGCTGACTGAATGTCTGAATGACTGGCAAATAGCGAGGCGAGGCGAGGCAGGCACGCAGACAGGACTCTGGCTAGACAATAAACAATTTCGAATCCTTTTAATGCCAATAATGATAAACAAATTCAGCAGCAGCAGCAACGGTAGCAGGAAGGTGGACAGCATATCCTGAGCACGACATGAAAGGCAAATAGAATGGAATGGAAGCAGCAGCAGCGGGAGGAGACTAAATGAACGATTCGAGTGAACGAAGTAGTCGAGTGTTTAAGTAACTCGCATCCTGCAGATGCTGCAGAGTTGCGTCTCTGCTACCCAACAACACAACACAATGCATCAATATAACAAAAACGTACTTCAAACTGCAGAAAGAGAGAGGAAGACCGAGGGAGTGAGAGAGCAGAGGCTGTCGTCTCATCAACTTAATTTAATCAGACACTCTGTGTATACAAAAATGCAGCAAGTGGAGAAGTCAACGCAAAGCTTCGATACAGACGTCCGTACCCCAACTCCCTATTAGTAGGGTCTAGCCTATGCCTACGCGTGGACTGGCAGCTGAGTGGATGGCTGTGATGATGATGGAGAGCTGGAACTGGTTGGCAAACCATTGTTGTCCCCTGTTCAGTTGGGTAGCATTGCCAACGGATGGCTTTTGGCTCTTGTGCTCGTCAAGTATTCCAGCAATTTTCCAATTGAAATCATTAAACAATTTGCATTCCACTTGAAAATTGCGTTAAAATAACAACAGTTTACAGCGCACTCTGCTGCTGATAGGAAAAGCAAAAGAACGGAGCGAAAGTGTACGGTCGGACCGTGTCCTGTTTGTCCAACTGTTGCCCGAACAGGACCCAGCAGCAGCACAATGCGTAGCATATTTCAATTGCTCAAAAATGTAAAATGCTCTCTCGTCCTCCTGCCCATTCGCTGTTTGGATTTCGACTTTGCCCTCGGCCGCCTTTGTTGCACAAATTGAGCGTCGACGCTTTGAAGCAACAAAGTTTAATTACGGTGCATACAATAAATACAGCAGCAGCCAGGAGACGGCAGCTCCTCCTCCCACTCCTACTCCTACTACAACTCCACACAAATGGAACTTCAAAAATGTACGTTTTGTATGCAGAGCAAATGCGAAAATTGTGCAAATATTGCGAAGCATCGAGTTTTGTGGCCATTGCCTATTAAAATACAAAATATTTCGATGATTTTTCCAATCGTTGGCATTTTTTGATTGACAAAAGTCAAGTCCCTGGCTCGAATTTCATTTCAAAGCAATATTCAAATAATTGCTTTAATTTCAAATCAAATTTTAAGAGAAGCAGAGTGTGATTATAACCATATAACTATTAGTAACACAATCATAAAGCAGTTAACCGCGGCACGTAGAATTTCAATAATTCTTAAGCCTTTTCTGCTACATTTTCAATCGCATTAGGGAAGCCAACCCAAAGGTCGCTTCTACTCACACAAATTGTTAGACAATGCCCATTAAATTAATCAAAATCTACCAATAATTCTTGTATTCAGACGACAATTGCCATTGGGTATTATTGGGTCCTTGGTCGTAATACCCCACTCTCAGCTCCCTCAATGCATAACTAAGCACTTTGTGCCATACAATAAGGCACTTTACTCAAGTCGGCTGAAGCTCTTTGGGTGCTTGCGTCGTTGCATTCCCAATCGAACTGCTCAGCAATTCATCAACTGTCAAATCCCATTTAATTTTAGATTATAGCAAATAATTATAGAGCCAGTCAGAGGCAAGCAGGTGGATAGGCACTCAGCCAGGTAGACTCGGTCGGGTAGACCGCGCCTATCAAGCACTTGAATGCCACGACACGATAACAACAACAACAACACTCTCAAAAGCCACTTGGGCAGATAACGCCCCCTCAAGCCACTACCTACATACATATAGAATGGCAGTCAAGGTTGCAATTGTTGCCTGCCCGAGTGTTTGAAGGCAGGACTTTGCATTTCGGACAGCTTATGCACAGTGGCTCAAGACTTGACAAAAAGTAAAATATATTGTTAAAGAATTTATGAAGTATTCAAATGTAATTTATAAAAAATATATATTTTAAGAATTATAAGAAAATGAGTTTTCCAAGCATTGAAATGTAATTTATAAGAAATATATTTAAGGAATTTAAATAATAATAAATTTTGAATATATAGAAGACTTTAAATGAACATAGGCTAAGAACTGGAAGAGATTTCGCATGAGTAAAGAAATATATGAAAAAGGCAAAGTATCCACATGAAATAAATAAAATAAGAATATTTGCATATATGTAAAAACCAGTACAGTACAACGAGGTGGCAACACCATACCACAGAGTTGCATACAATAAAGAATGACAAGGGTGGCTGATCAATAGTCGAGAAATAGTTGTCAAGTTGTCAAGAAGATTCATTAAAAGGAATTAAGCTGAGGCGGGCAGAAGTCGTAAAAGTTGTAGAAGCCCACAGAGTCATAAAGCTGAAGTTAAAGTCGAGAAAACTGAAAGACGAAATCTAAATTACCAAAACCTAATCTAATCTAATATAATCTTAATGAATAAACATAAAGAATACAAATATATTTAAGTATATACCACATATATTTAAGACTATTTATAGTAAGATTTTCTTGTTTGCCCATCAGAAAAAGTAGTCCAAAAATTAAAAAAGTATTTGTACATATAAGACATTCTACTTGTTAGCATCAAGAAACTCTTAGACAATATTCCAATTCGAACTTATCTCAGCATTTGTCAATCGCTGCTTTCGTGCCACTGTGCATTGCTCAGGCGAGAGAGCCAAATTTAATGGGCCAATGTTGCTGAGTGCAGCGAATTTTGAATTGAGGCTGTGACGACGACAAACAAAGTTTTGTCTAGCGATTGAAATTGCTGTGGCTGGCTGCTGGAGCACAAACACTTGGCTCCACAATCCGGACAGTGGCCAGCAGACGCACAGTGGTCCGATGCTCGTCTAGATTTATTTACATTTGAATTTTTGAGCAAGCTGATGAAATTTGCGCAGCAAGCAAACTATGTCTGGCTGGCTGGCTGGCCAGACTCAGTAGGTTGTTGGCCAGGCCAGGCAGCCGGCAAGAGCCATCAATAAAGGTGGCGACTGTTTTTGTGGTTGCCTTTTGTGTGCATATAATTAAAAATGCTGCCAGCCCCTAGCCAAAAGGTAAATACAGTGGAGAGCACAAGGGGTTCTGGCAATGCAAGCAAACAAACAAACAAACACAAAGCCCGAACGATTGGAGGCGGCTGCTGCTGCTGCATTTTTGCAAGTGCTTGCAGAAATTTGTTTGGCCATTAGAAATATTCATGGCTGAAAATTATTCAATTAAAGTTTCAGCCGGGTCAACAACAACAATAGAGCACTATTCAGCAGGCAGGCTGGCAAGCAGACAGACCAGAAGTCAAACACAACAAATACATAATGAGCAGTCAGGCAGCACAGCCACACACACACACACACACACACACACAGACACACAAACACACACACACAGCTCGGATATCCGGGAATGTGCGCGATTCGCTTCACAAGCGGCTGGCAAAATTAACAGCAAATGCGCTTTAAATGGCAACAATAGCAAATACCAGAGCTCTATTGACCCAGTGCACCAGCGTGGAGCAGATAGTTTCTATACATACACACATATATAATATATATGGGTAGCGGAACTTTGGCCACGAGCGGACATGGAAATGACAAGGGGGCTCGTTTTGACGGCTTTGCAATGGCAGCTAAAAGGAAACTCTAACAGATTAAACTTGGCACTTGGCTCGCACGCACTGGGTCGTAGCAGGGATAGGGTTTGGCAGTAGAGAGGAAGTACAAGGCATGTTGACGCCTGCCAACAAAATAAGCTTTGGCTAACAGGGAGTGCATAGAGAAAGCGACTATGAAATGCTCTAAGAAGTAGAAAAAGTTAAAAGCAAACTGAAGACAAAAGAAAAGACTTAGACTGAAAAACATTTTCTAATTCGTATACATTTTAAGTGCTTATAGATTGTAAAAAGAAAATTTTAAAAAATCTCTAAGAATAGTAGATGCTTTTGATAACTTACTTACTTACTTTACTTAGACTGAAAAACATTTTCTAATTCGTATACATTTTAAGTGCTTATAGAATGTAAAAAGAAAATTTTAAAAAATCTCTAAGAATAGTAAATGCTTTTGATAACTTACTTAACTTAAGTTAAGCTTTTCCAAATTTTAAATATAATTTTTATTGATTTAATAAGTACAATAGTTAAATACCCTGTACAACCCAACCTAAGGCTCATCTAGCCATATGTCTCATTCATGATCTAGCCGATGTATATTAACTAATTTATATACATTCACACTAAGCAAATACAAAACTAATCGATTTGCCTCTGTCAAAATGCTCATTATTATAGGGTATAACAAAGGATCATAGAGCGCAGCGCAAACAAACGTTGCATAAAAGTTAATATAGAACGCATTGTGGAGAGGCTATGATGGCGGACTTTGGCATTAGTAATCATATTTTACCAAGCAATTGCAAATATCATACAAGCACACACGAGTGGGAGCACGATATGAGCAGTTTTTAGATTTATACATATGTATATATACTATATATAGTATAATATATGCCAGAATGGCAAACAATAAGAGTACAGAGTTGGTGGGGGGTGTCAGGGTGTCAGGATGGGGGGTTGGCTGCCGTAGGGGTAGTATATGACGCTCAACATAGACTCTAACTCGCACTCGCTTTCATCTCCAGCTTTCTGTTACTGTATATGCATATATTAGTTATTAATGCGTACGTGTAACGCATATTGAGAAATGCCGCAGCGCCAGATACCCAATTTGCCAGTTTACTATGTGAGCGAGTCATGTGTATTTGTGTGTGTGCGTGTGCGTGAGTGTGCGAGCTTGTGTGTGTTTGCGTGGCAGATTTATGTGGTTTTTGCAGCAAAGAATGCATAATGTTTACTCCAGCCATATTTGAAATATGCCAGCTATGAGATTTGTGGCGCGACTTCATCTTCGGTTGGACTTCTGCTTCTGCTTGTACTTGGACTTGGACCCCATTAAAGATTCATTCATTTGCTCCAACCTTTTTACTTTTGACTTACAGCACGCAGTCTGTTGCGGTTGCACTTTGCCAATGTCGGGCGGGCTTAGGGGCCAAGAATCGCAGCGATTTGCTGTGTAAGCCCCTTCACGGATGTGGTTACAATGGGGTGGGAAACTGTGATTACACTGGAGACTTTATAATGCAGCTGGAAGTGCCCTTTGCTTTAAAGCCTTGCTCAACATTAAAGTACTTGATATCAAGATTTATTGAAAGCAAAATAGGCAAATAGTAACAGCTGAGTTGGGATGGCCATACATTGATTGATGACTTTAATTTGAAAGCCTCTTCTCTGCCTTTGGGACTTTCACTATGATAAATGGTTAGCTATACTTTTACTTTTTCATATTGAGTTTAGCTTTAAAATATGCTAAAAGAAGACAAAATGTATAGAAATAATGTCAGAAAACAAAAGTGACCTCACTTGCATTGGTGAGAATCGCAGAGAAGGGCTCTACAATCAGTCAGAACATTCATTAGCATTCTTTTTTTTGTGATAGACACTTAAATATTTGCAGAAAAAGATCTTCACTTAATAACTTTTGAGAAGTTACTTTTTCACATCAACTTTTTCTATTACCATCAAACAATATTTTTGCAACATTACCAAAAAAAGGATCCCACTTTGATTAATTCCAGTTTCATTTATTGAATTTCCAACTTGCATTCGGCCATCAATCATTAAACTTGAAAAGTTATTGCCGCAGCCCTCGTAATGGGATGCCTGAAGTGCATGTAAATCAAAACCTCGCCACTTATTAGTTTTCCATATAATTCCACAGAAATTCAACTTTTGCCAATTATGAAAACTAGAATAAAATGCAAATTTCAAGCAACTCGTGTCCGCTGGCAACCAGAAAGAGAGAGAGCGAAAAAAAGTAAAGTAAAGCGTAAAATTTATATAAAATGGGCAGAAACTTTACTTTCAAGAGCTGAACCCAACGCCAACCCGACGTCAGATAAGCCTAACAAATTTTTTAAAATAAATTACAGAGTAGAGCAAACAAATTTGCATATATATATACGGGGAATGGTGGGGCTAACAAAATGGTTTATTTTTTCCTTTTCACACCACAAAGCAAATCAAGGAACATTTTTGAAAGGCCTCACTACCCAGACAGAAAAATGAGTTATTGCACATGTTGCTAAAGCGAGCTGTGGGGAGGAGGGGGGCCTGGCAAATGAAAAGAGCCTAGAAAAACTCAGTCTAAAGGTCGCAACACTTTTGATTATATCATGGCAGAGGCAAAGGCAAAGGCAAAGAGCCCCAAAATGGGCTGCCAGACGATGCCAAAAAATGGTGGGGTAAAAGTAAAACAAAAATTCGAGCTATACGCTTAATAAAGTGGCCGACATGAGGGGTGGGGGCTTGGAGGGGGCCTTTCGGGGTCGAGGCCCAAGAAATGCTCGGGCGCAAACTTTATTAAAACTCTTGAATTAAATGAATTAGTCAACCATATAGCCCAGCTTGGATGCTGTCCAACGATGGACAGGGTATGTGGCTTAGGCTGTCCCTTGCCCCGCCCCCTCTCAAGCAACACTGGACCCCTGTCTGCTCTCGGCTTCATCTTTGCCTTTATCTATTTCTTCTTCAGTGCGGCTTGAAAAACAATTTTCGTAAGCAAAAGTGTAATGAGCGTAGAAATGAACTTTAGACCCGCTTGGTGTAAGCCCCTTCGGGGGAGAAGCTGTGGCTGGGCGTGGCAAGGGCAGCAAATTAAATGAAATCCTTGTGCCAGCGTCTTCGTGGGCCCCGCTAAAAAAAAGGGAAGCATTAAAATATCAGTGCAAAGAAGGAAAGGGCTAAACGACTAAAACTTTACCAAAAAGTATGGCGAACCAAAAACCCGCACCCCGAGCCCCAAGCCCAAACTAAACCAGAGGCAAAGCCGAGTCAAAAGTTTTGTGCCTTTTTGTAACTGATTTGTACAGTTTTCTGTGCAACATTTTTCTTATGATTTCTTTTTTAATTTAATCCAAAAGACATTGGTAAATTGCTGGTAAAATGCAAAAAAAAGCGGAGAAGCAAAATAAAATAACTTCCGTGCCACAAGATGGCCCCCAGCAAACACTGTGCAGCACGATTTCAATCTGCAAAATATTGAGTTGCGACTTAAGGATCGATGGGGCGTATACATTATTTTCATATTAAGAGGATTTGAAGTTCCAGGAAATGCGTAAATGCGTAGGAAATAACGCATTAAGATGCTGTTATTTATAGCTTAACTCAAAGCTTTAATATTAAATTATTTTCCTTTACTTACCTTAGTTCCTGTGAATGAGCTATGAATGACATAACTTGGCCAAATGACTTCCGATCACCGAATGATATGCTATGATATTTATAACTAATCCAGATCACTTATAACGCTTGACATATACGAAATCGAAACCTAAAATTTTTAGAAATTTGACAAGAAAAGCAAGGGGTTGCTTTAGAATATTATTAAAAATGTTGTAAGATCTGGAATCTAAAAAAATTAAAGCAAATCTATTCCATAAAGTTCACCAATTGCAAATAGACATATCTTTCCAATATCAAACTTGATTTTCTAGAGTAATGGTCATTTGAAGTTTAAGTTATAAGTGAATTTGAATATCTGCAGTAGGTAAACATCTTCGTTTGATATATTTTTAATACTTAGTAAGATCTCCGAATACTGTACCATATAGAAATCGTGTAGATCATTATCTATCGATTGGTATTCAAATATTGTAATAATGCTTAGTAATTTAAGGGAAACTTAACTCGATTTGTAAATCATTAATTTTGTTGGCCAGTGTAATTACGCGAGAACCTTTTTGGGAAACCCTCCACAAAGTTGCTTAGCCGTTGACAACTGTTGGCCAGTTTGGCTGCTCGAATTCTTTGGGTTTTGCATAGTTTCTATGAAATCTCTTCGAGCAACAACTGAAAATTGAAACTTGATGATGTGCAGAGAGGCTGAAAAAAAAGTTGCACTGCGTGGGGAAAGAGGAGAGGATATGGTCGGGCTTGGGTTTTGCAAGCGTAGATATTTATGCTCTTTGCCAAAAACTTTGCAGCCCTCGAACCGTCTCGTCCGACCGTCTTTCTGTCTGTCTGTCTGTTCGCCTGATGTTAAAACAGCTCTTAAAACTATTTGCTGGCCGGGCAGCGCATTAAAAGCAACTTCCTTGTAGTTTATGCTGTACATCTTTTCGGCATCATAAAACTTGATAGTTTATGTTTGACTTCGTCGTTTGCAATGTTTGCCAAATGAAATACAAACCAGCAAAATTGCGTCTAGCTGCAACAGAGAGAGAGTTTTATATGCGCATTAATTATTCATGCCCAATGCATGCGCAATTAAAATTTGTGAATTAGTCACAAAATCGATTTGTGCAAATTGGCAACAGAAGCAACAGCCACTGTCCTTCCGTCCCCCTTTAAATTGGCAGCTCAAATGAAGCAGCAGCAGCAGCAGCAGCAGCAGAATTTCGATTCGGTCATAACTTTTTATACACTTCGTTTCATATGAGATGCTTCTGCAATGGAGTCAAAGTTTTCCTTCTATGGGGAGGTGTCTTATTTTTATGGCAGTTGTGAATTTAGTTGGCTAGCAGGAGTTGCTGGCTTGCAGCAACACAGAAAGAGAGAGAGGGAGAGAAAGAGATGGGGGAAAGTTTTGAAAATTCTGATTCGGTTACATAAATTATGCCTTTCATAGCGCCCAGCTTAGGGAAATCATCATACAAAGCGACTTTTATAGCAACAATTTTTAATCTCATAGCATTTAACTTCTGCTGATTTATAGCAGGTAGCTTTTGTTAATGTGTCAGGGCTTAGGCAAAGCAAATAGCTTTGATTCCCATTGATCGGCATTTAACTAAGCGTACTTTGGACTGATCCTGACTAGTCCTTCTAATGGACCCAAAGCAACCTTTAAAAGGTAATTGCCAAAATCTTCCTTCCACTCTATTTATTACTTTGACAGCTAAAAACTTTTGTGCTCAACAGCTTTCATTACAGAATACAAAAAAGAAACGAGGAACTTGGCAAATGGAAAACTTTTGCATTGTAGACTCGGCTCAAGAGTTTAAAGTTCAAAGCTTTTGTAGGCTATGCAAATTACAAATTAATAATACGACCGATACACACACACACACACACGCACACACAGAGATAGTACGCTCTAATACCAATACACACATAAATTAGGCTCCGGTTCAACGTTCTTATCAACGTGCGTTTGGAAACGGAAGAGGGAGCTGCACAGGCAGGCCAAAGGGGCGGCACTCAATGCCACAAAATTATGATAAATGATTTGGAAATGCGCACAAGCAGGCAACAGACCGACCAGCAACAACAGCAACAACAACAAGCCGCAACAAGAACAACAACAAGCAGAGAAGGAACCAGCAACAGCAACAGAACCACAACGCAGAACCGAACATATCCTTTTCCTGTGCTGTTGTTGTTGCTGCTGCTGCTATTCTTACTGCTGCTGGCTGGCAAAAAACTTTTCGAGTTGAAGGAAATGTAATTTTTTTTTCAGCCCAGCAGACCCATCGAGTACGCTGAGTAGGAAGTCAGCGCCTAAAATCAGTGAACTAAAACGCTGAGAGGGTGTCCGCAAACTATTTCAACATTTGCTACAAGTGCATGCTGTGCACATGTACTATATATATATATATATATACATAAAAAGCTGGCACCACAACGCCAAAAAAAACCGTAGGACAGGAAGCACACATCATAAAATATTGATATTTTGCTGCTTTGATTTTTCAGCGCAGTGTTTAAGTAATGGCAGCTCTGGAGACGCCATGCTGCTAAGGTCTCGGTCTGCGTCTGTGCCTCTGTCTGGATCTGTGATCTGTTGAGTGGCATACACAAGCGACGACAATTCTCATTCTCAGGCATCCGTTCTGCACTTTTTGTCAGCTGCCTCCACCTCAAGCTGAGCGACGTCGTGGCTAACACCGACAAACGCCAAAGAGCGCAACAATCCACGAATTTAGTTTCCTTTTGGGGTTTAGCAAGCGCCACTAAAATGCCAACTGTGTGTGTTTGCTGTAGACAAAGGGCGAAGACTTGGGAGGTTGGTTCGAGATGCCTCATGAAATAGGCAAAAGCTGTGCTTAGTTACAGCTCGACCAGACACGTCAGACAGCCAGACAGACGCAAGGGCAGACAGCTTGAGTATGGGACGACCGCAGCCAAAGCACTCGGCTGGGATACAGCAGACTGGAATATTTTGTACGGAATCACATTGGGACCAGGTTGCGCGCTTGACAAATTTCGCTAATATCAAAAAGTACAACAAAACAACAACAAAATGCACATTGAAACTACAAAATGGAATTGAACTCGAGAATGCATGTGAAAAGCACTTTAAAGATAGAAACAACGCAACACGAGGATTAAATATAACGTTATATAAAACATTCGTAATATATTATAATTCATTTATAGATTTATAGTGGGAGTTAATAATTAAAAAGTAGAGGGATGGGCGATGCTTGGCAATACCCTTGCAATTGTAGAAGATATATATATAGTTTTCTCTGGATTGCCATGAAGAGTGCAAGATTGACATATTTGAAATATTTTCGATATCCAGGTGTAAATTTGTAGAATATACATTTTTTTTCCGATTTCCCACACCCCCAAAATGCAGATATATATCATTTTTGGACAATATATTGAGCTGGGAAACAGTAATATATATTTGGAAATTTTAGAGCTCTAACTATTTAATTTTGGCTTACATGGTTTTTTTTTTTTTTTTGATTTGCCACACCCCAAAGGGGCGTAAATAATTTATTAAGCTTAACGTATTTGTCAATTTTAGGGTCTCTAGATGTAAAATTGTAGAAGATACAGACGTACTTGATACTATATCTTTTCGAATATACACGAGTATATATTGCAAATTTTAACAATTAGACTTTAATAGCGCCGCAGTTATCCCACTAAAACCTTTTTTAAAACTGATTTGTCCTATGGTAGCTATACGATATAGTCGTGCGATCCGTATAATTCCGAGAAGAGGAGATTTCGTTTATCCAGACAGACAGACAGACAGAACAGTGCTATAACAACTCAGCTCGTCGGAGATGCTTCCTTCTGCGCGTCAGAAGCTTGCTTCTGACCAAAATTTATATAAACTTTTTGCAACTGCATAGTTTTAATCAACTACGAGTTCTCTAGAAGAACTTTTGTTTCACATTTGAAAGCCTTATCCTTTATTGTGTTTCAAATTAACTATCTAATCAAAATATATACATATTGGATTCATGTTATCACAAATTCTACCTTTGCCTGCAAAATAATCTTTCTTGGTTTTTCTGCATGGCATAAGCTTTATGAATTAATACTAAAATAATACTAAAAGCAATTTGTTTTAAGCTCAGTTCGTATAACTCTTCAAGGTAAGCCTATTATATAATAAATATAAATTATTTAAAATATATCTCTCTCTCTCTTTCTCTCCTGCTTTTTATTGATATGCAATAATATATATAAACTATCAATGCACTCAGCTTATTTTGCCATAACCGTCTTTCAATTATGATTTAACTATTAAATATGTTTGCAACTGCACATGAATATGCACTTTACAGTCGGGGATTAATCGACCCAAATATGCAACCTCATTATAGGCAGCTATAGCTATAGATGTGTGTTATGCCTATCTGTAAACCAAAAGTAAATTTGCAGTTCGTTTGCATTATATGCGCCAGCAAATGGCATTTCAATAAACAAAATCAATTGAGAGAAGCAACCATACCACACCCAGTCCATCTCCTCCCCCTTTGACTTCCTCCTCCGTTGGCTATCAACAACATTTAATCAAAACCCATATAACCCAAACTTCAGGGCCAGCTTGTTCCCGCTTCATAAGTAAGTATATTTTGGGAATCAGCTCATTTCGACAACATTTCCGGCAAACTAAACCATGTTAGGAATGAAAAATGAACTTGCTCCCAATCCAGCAGCAGCAGAGCACAGGATGTGCAGGATGTGAGGGTGAGTCGGGGCGATAATATACGATGGAGGCACGAGGCAAGAGGCGAGAGCGCAAGGCCAACGTCAAATCTATAATATGACATAAAAATGAAAAGCAAATGACATGGGTTCGCATCGACTCGAATGCTGTACGGCCTCGGGGGCTGCGGTTGCCGTTGCCGGTGCTATCTGGAGATATGCCAACTATTACAAATTGATTCTCCACACACACACATACACACACAACGCAAGTTGATTTCCGTGTTGCGGTTCTGTTTAAAATGCGTGGCTGCAGTGCAGCTTTAAAAGCCAGAAATTCCCTTGGCCCCTCAGCGACGCTTGGTTAATGTTGCAACAATTTTTTATTGGCCCTGTCAAAGGTTTTGCTCTTTTTACATTTTATTGTTGGGCCATAAACCCACAACAGTAGCAACAACAAGCAGTCACAATTAAAGAAGTCTCGGGGGCCTAGTAACCAAAATTGACTGAATGGCAAGCAGCGAGTGCTCCTGCTGCCGTCAGTCCTTTGAGTGGTTCGTCCTGCACAACAAGTGACAAGCTGTAAAAATTACAGCGCCTTGCAATAACCGAAAATGTGTAGCACAGTGTAGATACAGCAGCTATGCTAGGTGTACGAGTGTAGCCCCTGGGCCAACGATTTGCACACTTGAACGTGACTCACTTTGCTAAATGGTGCGCAACACCAGAAAAAAAGGGGGTAGCGTAGCAGAGGGCGGTTTCGCTGGGGCGGTGGCTGAGGGTCCACTCTACACGTTGTCGCCTCGAAGACAGTTACGAAAAACAATGAAAACTTTTTACATGCCAACTACAAAAAGCTTTAATATCTTTTTGCAAAGAGCATAATAAATATATGAAACAGTTGGGCGGCAGACAAGAGAGAAACTTACAGATAAGGCAAGGGAAGTTTATATAATTATAAAAATATTCCCTTATCAATATCTCTAAGCAAATACATGATTTACATAGAGCTAACACTAGCCAACAAAGTCTGTTCCCTAAGCTATGATCTCACCTAGAAACCGCTTCCTAGAACTAATATCTTTTTGCAGAGAACATCATTTGAGATATTAGGCAAATTGGGTGGCAGATAAGAGAGAAGCTTATAGATAAGCCAAGGGTAATAAATTTAATTATAAGATAGTTTCTTAGGAATATCTAGCATGAAACAGAGCTCAGTCTGCTGCCTAAGCTCTACCCTCAAAGAGAAAGTGTTTCATAGGGAGACAAGAGAGAAGCTTATGGATAAGGCAAGGGACAATTATAAGACATTCCTTTATCAATATCTCTAACCAAATAGAGCTCAGTCTGCTGCCTAAGCTCTGCTCTCAAAGAGAAACTGTTTCATAGGGAGACAAAAAAAAAGCTTATAGATAAGGCAAGCGAATTTAATTTAATTATAAGATATTTCCTTATCAAATAGAGCCTAAGCTCTGCTCTCAAAGAGAAACTTTTTCATAGTGTATTCAGAATTCGTCTCGCTGTCAATTTCTGCTTCTTGCTGCTCTTGCTTTCGTGTTGTATAAAATATGCAGCAACAGCAGTCGAAACAAATGTACAATTTGTTCGACGCTTGTTGTTTTCAAACTCTAATTAACCACATCAAGAAATCTATGCGAAATTTGCGTGAATGGGTCGAGTGTCTAAGCGACGCTTATACAAATGCTCTAAGTACGTGTTTAATATGCCAGACAGACACAGAGACAGACAGAGAACGACAATGGGATTGTATTTGTACACGTGTCAGCGACGAAAAATGAAGGCATTTCCTATTTTCATTTCACGTAATGGACCCAGTGCCATTTCATTGGAAAACATCGAGTGTTGTTCCCTGAAAATCATTAAGGGAATCAATAAAGTCCAATTATAAGGCGAGAAAACAAACAAAATCTGCTTGAATTATAATGGAAGCAAATAGTATTTTAAATAAACTGTAAGCTTAAGAATTTCTAGCTAAAATATATGTTATATTAATTGAAAAATGTAGCACATAGAGGTTTTATGTGTATGTGTGCAGAGCTCTTAGGGAGACTTTACTTTTATTTACCATTTGAAAAAAATCAATATAAATATAAAAGTCCATAAATATGTTACAGTACACACATTTGTTTGGCAATTTTATTAAAAGCTTTCGAGCATTTAAAATGTAAAAACCTTTAGAAACGTGCTTCAAAGGCCGCACCGAGTCCCTATTATAACGGCAGTTTATTTAAATTTATATTTTTCTTTTAGTTCCTTTTTTTGCAGTCAACATTTTGGGCGAATGCGCTTCAATTATGCATAGCTATGTGTATTTGAAATGGTTCCAGTTCAAATTGTAAAACGAATTAAGATACACACACACACACTTACACACATGCACTTTACATATTTGCTGATCAAATTATAAATGTTAGCTGAAGTGCCAAGGAAAGCCTTAAATAACATTTTGCCAGGCTTGAAAAGGACAAAAACTAATCAAAAGGCAACGGCTTCGTGCCTCCACATAGAGCTATTGCCATAAGCTTTTGCCATAAGATAAACCGTGCCGATAATAATATTCAAATATAGAAATGAACAAACAAATTCAACAAGCGCCCACTGCGAAAGGGTACAACGAGGCGTATGCGCAATATCTTTGTTGTCAAATGAAGCTCTCGCTCTGGTTTTTGCTGGGCGGACCTTGGGGCACATTTGTTTTAAGCTATTCTTGGCAAACAGCTCTCCACATTTATTACGTGGCCAAGCAGAGTGGGTGCCCGGCCACGTTGTTCAATTACCGCCAAGAATAATGGAGGGCAGCCAAAAACCGAAAACCGAAAATGGAAAACAGAAAAACGAAACACGAAACACGAATCGAAAATGAAATATATAAAAATGTGGGGGAGGCTAAAAACAAAATAAGAAACGTAGCAAATGATCTTCGATGCTTGCTCAATGGCTTTTGGTTTTTTCTTTTTGTTATTTTGTTGTGTCCAAAATGCCAAGCCGAGGCGAATGCAAGAAAAGCGCAAACCTTTTGCCAGCCTTGTTTTTCTTTGACCCACTCCCACGCTGTCCCCCCTTCTCTATCAGCCGAATACCCGCCACTTGCGAATGCTTTGCATAATTCTTGGCATGCAAATTTTTCAATTGAACACAAAAGGAATAAAGCAAAACGCCCACACACACACGCACACAAGACAAGTCAGTTGCCCGGGAAATGCTTGGAAAAGTGTCGAGGCTGTTGAAACGTTGCCCAGCCCAACTCCCCCTCGCACTGAAACTTTGTTCAATATTTTTGCATGCCTGCGCCGCCCAATTTTTTTTGTTTGTTTCTATACCCTTTCATATATAAAGGTTAATCAGCTATAGCAACGCATTTGACATACAATTTTAATTATTATGAAAACTCTTGAACTTAAAGAACAGTATTTTATTATAGTTTTCAATTTGCTGTGCAGCCTTAATACCCTATAACTTCGACTAGAAGTGTATGCAAATTTCAATGCTCTAAAATATGTTTTCACTTTTTCGAAACTTTTTTTTGTCTTCTACTTTTTGCACTTCTTTGAGTGCAAAGTGGAGAAAAAACAAATTTTTATTGGGTTGTGGAATGGGGGAGGGCTGTATATAGGTATAGGGTATCGTTGGGCAGGGGGCACCTCGACGACGTTTGGGTTCGTGCGGCGTAATATTATTATTTGATAAAGATGCTAAAAGTAACGAAAACACATTTTCTCAGTTAAAAGGGGTCGTTAGGGAATGAAATATGCGCACGTACGCACAGGGGCTGTTGCCAAGTAGGGGGCGGGCCTCAGAGAGGGGCAGCGGAGCAGGCGTGGCAGGCGAACTGCATGTACTGGGGTGCTATGTGTTCCGTGTTGGGGGCGTGGCTTTGCACAGCATGCGGCTTTATAGTCGATTTTTATCACAGCATTTGAATTATTATTTCAGGAAGCGCGCTATTTGCGCATCGCGCTTTTTGCGGATACGATATTTCTCGTCTTTTTTTCTCTCTTCCTCCCTCTCTCTCGCTGTTTCTGTGTCGCCTGCCTTTCATGTATTTGCATATGAATGCGGCTCGACGGCGACGGTGACGGCGACGGCAATATTTGTAGCCTGCTTTGAGGCATCGCAGTCGCCTATGCGGTACGTGTGGAAAATCAGTTTTAATGCTAAAATATTAAACGTGCACTCGCCGACTGCGACAGAGGCTCAGCGGCATGTTTTCAAACAGGGCTGGCAAGGCTATTGAACTAAAAGAAACAATTTATAGAATATGGTTTTTTATAAGTGAAAAAGCGTTGAGTGGAAAAATAAGGTTGATCCAAGTGAGCCTATAACATACATATATCGAATATGGCAGAGGTAAAGCTATTGTTCGATTGATTTTCATTAGAGATGGGATCGGATAAGTGCTTGATGCCTAAATCATGGTGGCATTGTAAGGGATTCTGGAGATATGCTTATAAGTAGAGACGGGCTTCGGGATAGGGATTTCGGAAGCCAACATTGTCCCGACACAATTGATTGGGAAAGATTCCTAAAAAGTCCAGGACGGTCGGATAAGTACTAGATCCCTAGGTCATGGTGACATGGTAAGAGATTCTAGAAATATGCTTATAAGTAGAGGTGGCCGTTACGACCGCGACCGGGTATCTCTGAAATGCCTCAAAACAATATCTCTTGAATCTCTTACCATGATCTTATGACCAAGCACTTATTCGACCGTTCCGGACTATTTTACAATCTTTCCCAACCCGAAATCCAGAAAAGCCCGATCCCGACGCCCATCTCTAATCCTCATTAATGTTTATTGAATAAGCCAATACTTTTTAGGCTTTAGTATTTTATTTATAAATGCATAAATTGCCTTCACACATATTGAATATGAAAGTTGCTTTTGCAGCCCTGATTTCCTTTGTGTTTTTTTTGACAAATTAATAAAAAATATAGAGTGTGGGCAAGTGAAAGCCAAGGCAACAGCTGAAGGGGGCCGCTATATATAGTATATATCGAGAAATGTTTACGGAGCAGGGGCGTGGCAGGAAAGGAGTCTTTGTGCGGATCTGGGGTCGCATCAAAAAGCATAACTGTTATTGTAAGAGATTTCATGTAAATATTACATGTAAACGTCGTAAATAAGGCGCTTTTAGTGCCTGGGTTCTGGTCTATACGAGGCTTCAAGGAAAGGAGGAAAGTAGGCCCAGCGAGCTTTATTGTTTACCGAGCACAGAGGCAGGTGGCAGAGCAGCTGTAAAGATGGGGGTTCGCCGCACAGGACGAAGGTAAATAAAAATATTTTGTGCGTGAGTGCGGTTTTTAAGCTGCGTGAAATTTTTCGCCCCTTTTAAGCGCAACTGTAACTGTTATTGTTGCTGCTGCTGCTGCTGCTATTGTTATTGTTGTTACTGTATTCCTTTTGTTGTCATAAGTTGTATGGAAATGCGGGAATCTGTTTTGTATATGTGCATTGTGTCTGGGGCCAGGTTAACGTTACATTTCGCTAGCACTGCCAAAGGCAAATTGACTTTTAAGGCATGCTCTCTCGCTGTTCCCTTTGTTTGGTGGCGCAACGCCTCAGGCCTTTGTCTGTCCGCATTGATTGAGGTTTATTTAAAATATGTGAGCGTGTTTATAAAATGTCAAAAATACAATTATGCGAGTCATGTTTGAAGTCAACATGTGAATATCTGATGTGTGGCAGACGCTCGCTCGTTGAATAATTCCCATGGATTCCTATCTAAGCCATTTTGTAAGGCATTAGCCTTAAATTGGTCTAGACACTGGACTAATTTTATTTGTATGCAACGCAAATTGTTGCGTACTTTAACGCTGGCATAAAATGTCGGCTGCATATTTCGCATGGACTTCATTACACTTAATAAACTTTATGTTTAATAATGAATTAGGGCAAAAAATGTATATATATTTAAATATATTTTCAACCGTATTTCAAATAGAAATTCTTCAAAGCATTAAAGCCAATCTCTTTGGTTAGATAAATTGCGAGAATAAACACAATTTCCACACTTGGCTGAACATTAATTTTTATTTTGGGCTCTCGCTAAAATTTGACTTTTGAATTTTCTAATTGCTTTCTTTTCGGACCCCGGCAAAAAGCCAACGAAGCAAAACATATTGAACACAGCAAACAAATGCTAATTTAATCACAATAGAAAAGGAAACATAAACAAATAATAGAAATCCTAAGTGATTCCATGAAATTCTTTTCCCATTGCTGGCCGAAGAAAAGCACTTATAAAAACGTAAATGCATATTTAAAATGATTTCTGCCTGTTTGTTTTTAGAGGAGGCGGGGTCCGAGTAATACAAATTCATGAGCTTCAAATGAAATATTAAAATGCACACTGAGTGGCACTCGCGACGGGCTCGCGTTGTTCACTTTACAGCCAATTGACGTATTCTGAATACTCAGTCAGCATTCAATTCTCTCGGCTACATTTTCGACAAATATTTCAGCTGTTTCCGTTTCCGTAGTTGCTGTCAGCTTAACAGCCATATAATTATGAGTGACAAAAGTTGCATAAATGAAAGAAACATAATAAAAGCAAAGTAAATATTGAGGCGACTTGAGCTCAAACGAATCTCGAATGCTCTCTTCAATACATTACACTGAAAAAGCTAGAGAGAGTAGATTTTACATATCTTACTAAGCTTAAAAATTCAGTTTAGTTTAATAATTCCTGAAATTGGAAGATCTAGTTCAATTTGTGGAAGAATTCGTTAACTTGAAGTATTGTACCTATAGTTATTTTTATGTATTTAGTTTCAGGTTATCTGTAAAGTAAGACAACAGTTTTACAGCTAAGAAGTTTATGAAAGCTGTTTATATATATTTTTCAGATTTTTTTAATTTATTTTACAACTGTTGTTTATGACATCAGGCGAATGTGCTTTTAGAATTGATTATAATATTTCGAACTAAGTAGGGTTTGAGCCGTCCAGGGAAGGCAACTGGCTAAGTTACCAAAACTTAAGGTAATTTGTTTGACGAGGAACCTGGTTCGAATCCCAGGCAACAGGACATGGTTGTATTCTGTTTGTCTTTAGTAGTTTAGAGTCACAAAGGCAAAATAATCATCTTTTAAAGTAGAGATTTAATTAGACATGCGCTATAAAGTCAAAGCTACAGTAAAAAAAAATACAAAAAAAATAAAAATTGCTGTTCGAACCTGGGGCTGGATGCATATCCCACTGGTCTATGAAGTCTACATAAAAAAGAAATGAATATAAATTATTGAATGACTCTCTTAACTTATTTATTTGTACGATCCATTGAATTTAACTAATTATAAAGATATGATCTAAGACTAATAGGTTTTATTTCACTATATATATAGTAAATTAGCAAAATCAGCAATATATATATAAATAAAAACACAAATTTTCGCTTCCTCTTTTATCATCATATTGTCAACAAATAATAGAACTGATATAGTGAAAAGTGAAGCAGGGTTCGAACCTTAGATCTCATGAAATTCCTTGCCAATGCTTACTCCTCTAACCTCTCAGAAATTCGTCAGCCGATATCAAGCTGTTCCAAAGCTAATCTCTTAGTTATGATAGCCCACGTTAGGGGTCTGTCAAAGAGATGAGTGCTTTTCAAGCCAAGACGTCCGCCCAATATACCGCCCGTCTCTCATTTGCCCAGCTTCAGCTACGCGAGTTATACGGCTCGTTGGCATTTTACAGTCGCTGGCTCATTTATAAATTTATGAGCTCAACTGCCAGGGGAGTTATCGTGTTAAAATGCTGCGCTCTCTTCTATCGCGCCACACAGATACGAAAATGAAGCAAATGAAAAATACAAAAAGAAAATATATAAAAAAAAGAGAATAAAATAAAAATTAGCAATAAAAAGTAGAAAAGCGTGTTTGTTTGTTAACAACTGCAGAACGAGCGAAGTAAAATGTTTGCAGCTGGGCGAAGGATGGGAAGCGGGATGAGGACATCAAATGGATTTCATGTCACGTTACACAAATGTGCCAAGGAATTAAAAATGAGTCGAGAGGCAGACGCCGCTCCCAGCAACTGTTGCTGCCTTGTACTTGCTGTTGGTTATAGTTGCTTGTTGATGTTACTGCTGCTGCTGTTGTCCCATTAGCGTGCTGCAGCACGCTTAAATGCGAAAAGTGTGTTCATTACTTTGCCCCGCCCCCAGCAACACGCACCCGTGACTCCTCAGCGTCTCGGCGTAATGAAAATGATTTTCATTTCGCTTTGGTGCGCTCGCTTGCCCAAAAGCTAAATGCTCGTCCTACAGGCAACTCTTTAGTAGCCCTCCTACTCCCCTCCTCCCTGCTCTCTGATTGCCTGCTCCCTGCTTCTTACTCTTTGTGCTTTCTTCTTGGGTTAACCTTTGCTCAGGCCCCCACAGTGAATATTTCAATTATTTATTGCCCCATACTCACGCGCTTTCTTAATGGCTGTCTAAGGAGCCTGAATAGCTTCCATAAGTCATAAGCACTCAAAAAGATATTTGCATTCTAACAAAGTATAATATGATAATCATATGAGCTTGTCTCAAAGAGTATATGATGATCATGTTTACTCTAAGAAAATATTGACTTTCTATGCGATTCTCGGGCGTTCAGGTAAGATTTTTGTGATATATCAAAGCATAATACTTTTTTTATTCTAGAAAGAAATAAATAAATAAATAATAAATAACTATATAACTAAATAATAATTAAATAAATAAATAAATAAATACAATAAATAACTATATAAATAAAAAATAAATAAATAAATAAGTAAATAAATAAATTAATAAATAAATAAATAAATAAATAAATAAATAAATAAATAAATAAATAAATAAATAAATAAATAAATAAATAAATAAATAAATAAATAAATAAATAAATAAATAAATAAATAAATAAATAAATAAATAAATAAAAAAAAATAAATAAATAAGTAAATAAATAAATAAATAAATAAAAAAAAAAAATTAATGAATAAATAAATAAATAAATAAATAAATAAATAAATAAATAAATAAATAAATAAAAAAATAAATAAATAAATAAATAGTTTATTCTCTAATTTTAGTGATGTGTGTAGGTCTAAGACAAAATTACCTTTCTATGTGATTCTCATGAGTTCAGATGATTTATGTGATCTATAAACTATAATGTTTATAAAAATCAATTCTCTAATCCTAATTAAGTTTGTAGGTCTGAGAGTGTGCTCTAATTGCATATCAAGTTCTTTTCAAAGTCTCCTTTCTGTGCGATTTTCATAGTGTTAAGTATCTCTGAATTACTACTATGTTATTAGTGTGCTATAACTATTATAAGTCGTTATATATTCTGCTATCACAGACCTCTTTCCCTATCTGTATTTCTCTTTTACTCCCCACAAGTCTTTTGTATTACCCTCTCTTTCTTTTTGCTTTTCTCTTAATCTTACTTTGACACATTCTCTAATTCCTTTGTTCTTTTAATGATGATGATGTGAGGGTTATTTTAAAGAATATGTGCTTTAAACATTTTCTCCACATTTTCTTCTACATGTTCACACTCTTAAAGCAAAAACTCAGTTTACATCTAACCAGAACTCAAATGAACAAAGGCAGCTGAGCTGCCAGTTATTCTTAGAGCTTTCTATTTCTCTCTCTCTCTATCTCTTTCTCTCTCTGTCTCTGTCTCTCTTTAATCCTTCATGCCCTACCTCATGCATTTACCTTCTGCACTTCAAGCTCTGTCAAAGTGTGGCGAAAAATCTTTCCCATTTTGATTGGCATCATTGATTGAAACAACACGAAACGTTTAACGACAAAATGTCATAAAACTTGGTACCAAAAAAAAAATGGAAACGAATAAGGTAAAGTGTGCTAGTTTTCAGTTTAGCTGACTACGTTTTATTTGTATTTTTCTTTTTGTGCTATATTTTTACCAACGTTGCTAAATTATTGAGTGAGTGAGTGAGTAAGTGATTGAGCCATGACTAAAGCCAGTTGCAACTAATTGGATTTTGGCCAGAAGCGGACAGGAAATGTTTTGACAATTGTGACAATTAAGTGCGAGTCGCAGGCGACGTGCCAATGTCCTGGACAAGGCCACTTTGCCAGTTCATTGCACCCCGAAGGCAACACACGGAGACCTCAACAATGACACAGAGCCCTTTGAATAGCATCTGGGCATGGGGAGGGGTGAGTACTGTGGCAATGTTTTGCCGCATAATTCACATAAATTATGCAATTTATACGCAGCGTATGCTAAGCCTCGAATGGACAGCGAGCACAAGGACAATGCAAATGATATGGGAAGAGAGAGGAGGGAAGGAGCCGAATGGGGAAGGAGTAGTTCGCTGTGGAAGCTAAGAACTTGCTAAGAAATATGTAACAAGATGTCGACACAGCAGATTTTTCTGCATATGTGCGACAAGGATGGGGTTAAAGGGTTGACAATTGCATTGTATACGAGTGTATTACCCATGCATGATGACAATTGAGTTAACTGCGAGAGGAGAGGGGAGGCAAGAAGAGGACTTAGAGGTATGTTACACTTGCCGTTGACTGGCAACTTTTGTATCATATGAAACAGCTTAAAAGCTAAAGGAACACAACTTCAGAGCTACCTCTCTCTCTCTCTTTCTCTCTCTGTCAATATCAATATAGTTATAGTATTTAGGTATCATATAACCAGACTAGACTAGCAGAAAACTCGAACAGCTGTGAATATTAGTATGCTGCCTGTTTCAATATGGTTAAAATGAATATTATAAAATGAAATAATAAAATTTAAAAAAAAAATGTTTTTTTTTATGTTTATTTTACTTCTTGTTCCTTTTTTTGTTCAAATTACTAAGAGACCTCTTCCCATCTCAACAATTGTCTTCTTTTTCGTTTTCTACTCTTGTGATTTGTTCTCTTCAATTCTCTTTCCATTCTTTTCTCATTATAAATTTCTTCTCTGTTATATTCATATTCTGTATGTATCTCTTCACTTTTCTTTTTTTCTGTTCTCTACTCTTTTATTCTGTTCTCTTCTTTGCTTTCTTTCTCTGTTCAATTTTCTTCTGTTCTCTTATTTTCCTGATCTTTGATCAGATTTCTGCTCTCCTCTATTCATATTTTCTCTTTTCTGCACCTCTGTTCTATACTCTTCTGTTCTTCTTCACTTCTCTTCTTTTCATTACCTTACTCTTTTTCCGTTCCGTTTTCATCTCTTCACTTTTCTTGTCTATTGCTATATACACTTCTATTCTGTTATCTTCTCCTTCCTTCTCTTTAACTCTGTTCAATTGTGTTCTCCTTTCTTCCCATCTCTTCACTTCTCTTATCTTCTATTCTCTATTTTCTACATCTCTTCACTTCTTTTCTTCTACCCACTTATTGACTCTGGTTCGCCTTCTCCTATCTCAACTTAATATCGCCTTTCTATGTAATTTACATGCCTTACATTTTTATTATGATGATCCTGTTGCCTTATTGATATTACTTTAAGCTCTATTAAGCCTAGTCGCCCCCTGGTCTTAATCCCACACAATGCCGCACAACTTTCTGGTCATATGCCATAGATTTCTAAATTCAAATAATAAAAGCCAAGCAGCCAGACAATGAAGTCCCTGTCCAGCACCCGAATCAGCAGCAGCAGCAGCAGCAGCAGCTGCAGCAGCAGCCTGTTGACAACAACAACTAGAACACGAGCAACAATAAGGACAACCACACGTCGAGAACTGCTGTGTTGGTGGGGTCATAAGGACTGGGCCGAGATCAAGGGTCGGTTGGAGGCTGGGCCTGGGATTGGAGCTTGGGGCATGGCGTAGAGTAAATGCAGACGGCGAAACACTGCAATAAAAGTGCGGTGCAGATGCATGCAATGCAGAGGGCGGGAATTTACATTTAGTTTATGAGTAGACAAGCGACGACAATAGTGGAGAGCGTCATGCTGCCCCGGATCCAGATTCAGTTCCTGCCCGCTACCCACTACCCCTTCTCTTCACTGCTCCAATTGAAGTTCCAGTTGCAGCAGCAGTTGCCGCAGCTGCTGTTGTTGTGGCGCGCCGAAAGGTCATACACAATGAAATGCACAAATGTCAACATTTAACGGTCAAAATGGTCGTACGGACAGACAGACAGTCAGACAGTCAGTTAGGGAGATAGAGACAGAGAGAGAGAGAGAGAGAGAGACGGAGATAGGCCAGAGCATTGTGTGGCTGTGCGGAAGCAGCGAATGCTCCAAGTTTAAAGTTTATGGCCAAAGAAAAGTCCGCAGACAATGGGGCCAATAGAAGCAGCAGAAGCAGCAACAGGAGCGCTCCTCGGCGGCTATGTGGCATAAAACTGATCAGGTTGACAGCAGAGGAAAGATGCTGCTGCAACTTTATGACATTTGCTGGGCGCAAAACTTGCAACAAAGTGTGGCGAGGCCATTATCAAGCGGAATAAAAAGAAAGCCAAGACATTCGCATGCTAAGCCAAAGCTATACACTAGATAAGAGAGAAAAAGTGTGGGTTATATATTACACGAGTGATATATACGAGTGATATATACAAATATATATATATATATATATATATTTATGTTTATCTAGTTCATCTTAGTAGCGAGAAAAAACAAAATTAATAGTTTCTTTTAGTCGCCCTTCAAGTCTTTGCTGCATTTAGAGCAAATCCACGCACTGTGAACTCAGCTACCTTGTCTCAGAGTTAGGGCAGGCGAGAAAGTGTATACCCTGTTTTACTCTCTGGCTAAGTTGTCATGCCTCAAAGTAAGAGCATGCGAGAAAGTCAGTCTCCAAATTGTGCTAAAATAGAAAGTTTAGCCCGCAGCGGCAGTTCCCTTTTTCCAGTCGCAGTCACATATGTGTGTATGTGTGTATGTATGTGTGTGTGTGCGTGTGCACAAAAGGACCTTTGTGGCAGTTCAATCGTAATGAACTATGCACAAAAATGACCTCCAGGCGAATGCTGCAATGGTGGACAAAAGCAGCACCAACAACAACAACATCAACAATTGCTGGAACCAAACACAGTTAACAAGTTTTTCTCTCTGTGCCCGAGCAAATTACATTTGCTGGGCGGTTTTTTAGGGTTGCCAACGTTTGTAAATTTCACATGTTCGCTCCCATTTTTTTGTCATCCACTACACGGCAAAGACTTTAGAAAAGTGCAGAGAACTCAAAATTATGTCTAGCCAGGAAGCAAAGTTTTGCCTTTGTCATTTGTTTTAGCTGAAGTTCAACCTTTTTTCTTTTTGGGGGTTTGTGTTAGTTGCTTTGCTTAAGCTTAACTCGCATGAAATAACTGGAAATGAATTAGTCTCGCATAAAAGAAATTGCTTGCAAGCATTTGAAATGAGAATAAACCGGGGACATTTTTAGAAACAGTTGCGAAATGCTAATGCAATGAGAGTTGTGAATGTAGAAGAGTAGATAAAAGGGAAAGGACGATCTTTGTAAGTTTTGTTAGTACAGCTGATAAGATATTCTAGATAGATATTCTCTTATCCTTAGTCGGAAATATTTAAAATAGATTTTCGTGAGTTGACTCTTAAGAGAGAAGTAAATTGAAGCAGTTGACAGGCCATTAGCTATGTCCATAGCAAAGCTTAAGTCTAGATCAAAGAGAGAGGACGATCGTCTTAAGGTTTTATAGTAGTGACAAGTAAGATTCTCTATTCGCTATTCTCGCTGCATTCTTGTTGTTCATTCTCTTATCACCTGTGGGGCATAGATATAAAGATATTTGTATGTGGAGTCATAAGGGAGCATTAGGTTGAAGCAGCTGCTAGGCCTTAAGCTATATCAGTATCAGAGCTAATGTGTAGATCAAAGGAAGAGCACGATCCTCGATTAATCCTCGTTTTAATAGATGCTCACTCTCTTATCTCCAGTCGAGAATAGATAAGAGAGCAGTAGGTTGAAGCTCTACGCTATCTTAGTAGCAAAGCTAAAGTCTCTCAGATCTCTCATAGTAAATGAATGCGAAATTCTCTGAAGTTTGCTCCAAGAATAATGATAGCATATTATTACACTAGATTACAATACTTATAGCTAAGCTCAGGGATATTCATAAGCTTCAATAGAGAGAAATGGCTTATTGAATTGTAATCTGAAGACTCTGAAGTCAACACTCTCTGCTGATTCACCTTAAAATCCCTGAATATTCTTGCCACCACGCTATATTTCAATAAGGCACACACCACAAATGCCGCTCCTAACTGCACACACATACACACACAGACAACAAACAACACGCACTGGCAGCTTGGCCCATAATCAGCCATTACAGAAAACTGCAGCTGGGACTAACTGTTTTGACAGTGCAGCAGCATAGCCATGAGAGCGAGCGAGACGGAGAGTGGGAACGAGGCAAACACACGTTTGTTTTGGCTGGTTGCAACGACGTCGGCGACGACGACGTTGACGTGGCTGGTTGCCACATTGCCACAGTGCGTCAGCTGTAGCTGAAGTCTGGTCAACAGCGGGCGCTCCGGATGCGAGACTTCAAAATTTGACACTCGCGATGGCTGCGGCAGAGCCTGTGGCTGCCATGTCGATTTGCGTTCATGACCATCGACAATTGCTCTAATACTTTCAGAATTGTTTGTGGGTGTGCCCGTGTGTGTTTGTGTGTGAGGTGAATTTATTCACACCCATAATTATGGCAATTGGTAGTCAAGCAGCGCCTAAAAGTATGCAGCACATATGAGAAGGCGACGAGGCAGAGGCTGGGGAGAGGCAGTGAAAAATGGGAACAGCATCTGCGGTCGCTGCTGCTGCTGCTGCTGCTGCAACTGCTGCTGTCGTCGTTGTCGTCTTTTTGGAATTTAATTAAACTTTACACAAGTAAACAAATGACAGTCTGCAGCCGATGTAGTGTATGTGTGTGTGTGTGAGTGGATGTGCATGTCACATGGCCACAGAATGAATGCAGCCGGCAAGCGGCAAGCGGCAAGTCAAGCGAGCATTTTATTAAAGAAAAGTTGCGGCTGGAAAATCGTTGTGGGCTTAGGTCAACCAAGAGTGGCGCAACGGCAACAATTCTTGGTTTGTTAATTATTGAAATAAGTTTTTGAGGCTCACATAATACATACACACACACACAAACGTGGGCTGTAAAATAAGTGTTTGGTATTTATAATAAATATAGTTAGCTTTGCATTGCCACAAGGCAAAAATATTACGTATACGTAATGCAAATCTTAAGTACTATTGCGAGAGTACTTAAAGGTAATTAATTTTTGTTGAGAAGTGTGTAAAATATAGAAGAAGACGAGTTGCATGTGGAGATATAGCTGTAGTTATAAATGCATATTTCCAATATGAATTTATGATAGACACAGTCTGTCTCTGCCAAGGTTGCCTCAGTTTTTGGACTTAATCTGAATTGTATTTTATGTGAGAGTCGGCCACTCGAAATTAACAA
Organism: Drosophila gaucha; assembly: GCA_035045545.1. Lineage (NCBI taxonomy): Eukaryota > Metazoa > Arthropoda > Insecta > Diptera > Drosophilidae > Drosophila > Drosophila gaucha. The sequence goes on from JAWNOY010000292.1 coordinate 5,348,919, forward strand.
AAGCCATTTGTCATGGCGAACAGCACTGTTTTGATTTAGATATATACACCAAACGCAGCTATTGCGAGCATCTAGTATACCACAATAGTTTGGTTAATTTCTTTTGCAAAAATTCAAAAAATATTTTTTACTTAGTCTAATAAAATTACCAGTACTATAGTTAAAATATGGACTTTTAGTCAAAAATAAATACATGACCAAAAATTTCTATAAAATTATATTAAACACTGTTAAACTCTGTCACCTACATACATATGTGATAAGCCGGTATTCAGAAAGCAATATACAAGAAAATTTAATATTCTGCATAAAAGAGAAGAGAGATGTGTTCAAGCAGTCGAAAACAAAATTCTCACTTTACTTTCTTTCGAACTCATCTAAAATGTGAATGATATGATATGATTTTGATATGATATGATATGATATGATATGGTATTGTATGATATGATATGATGTGATAAAATAACATATGATATGATGTGATATGATATGATAAAATAAGATATGAAATGATATGATATACGATATATAAACAGATGATATATTATGATGTGATATGATATAATATGATAAAATGATGATAAAATAACATATGATATGACCGGATATGATAAAATATGATTCGATATGATATGATTATTATTTGATATGAAATGATATGATATGAAATGATACGATATGAAATAACTTAATAACATATGATGTGATATATGATAAAATAACATAATATGAAATGATATGATATTATTTAATATATGATATGATATTTGATAAAATAACATATGATATGATAGATTTGATATGAAATATATGATATGATATGATATATATGATATGATATGATATGTTATGAGCTTCGTCTTTCGCTATAGTTGAGAAATAACTATTTCCCTCAACATTTCTTTAACAATCAATCAACTATGAAGCTCATATAATTTCGGAATTTTCTATGATAACATAAACGACCCTCGCACATGCCAAACGCAACCGTTAATGTTGCACGTGTGTGGCATTTGCTGCAGCAGCACAAAGTGAGTGAAAACCAAAATGATTAAAAAAAAGAGCAGAGAAAACAGAAAACCGCTTGGCATTTATTGGTGTTAGTGCTGCAGCAGCCGCACCGCTCCGCACCACACCGCACCGCACCGCATGGGACGCGCTGCATCCAAAAGCTAATCCCCCAGAATTATGCAAAAAAAAATTAATTAAACACAATTTAGTTTGCCGCGCGCCACCGTTGCGAAAAACCGCGTTGCGCGAAAATCGCTGCGGTTTTCTCTATATATATATATTTTATATGTGTATATAAATAAATATGTGTATAGAAAAAAGAAAAGAACAGCAACGTGACACAAATTATTGTTATGCAAAACAACGCAGGCAACAGGACAACAAAAATAAAGAAAAACCAAAGCGAAAGAGCGACCACAAAATAAAAAAAAGAAGAAAAAAACTGAAGCAGAGCAACGGAGGTAGGAGGCAGGAGGAGAGATGAAGGCTTTGGGCCACTTTTTGCGGCTACTTGACTTAATACCTGCAATAATTATTATAACGATGCAGAGAGAAATCTTTTTAACGCCATAAAAAAAGGCCAAGCCCGGGGACTACCAGGCAATAAAACGGGCCAGGATAAGCACTTGGACTTTGCATTGAGCGATTTATTTTCGCATATAGAAAACAATTTATGTCCATTGGCTGCGCCCAGTAAACGTTTACGCTACAATTTCGCCAATTTACTGACGGAACTTGAACAGAATATCAAGCGAACTGTCACTAAATGCAGAAGGCATAACTGACATAACTAGATCTTAGGTTAGCCATTTGAGTATATATACAAATATATCACATTTATAGCTTTTTCCAACTATTGCAGTACAGGAAATCAGACAGAAATCATAAATTGGAACACTTAACGCATAGATCGTATTTAAGTGCCATTTGAATATGGCGCCGTGTGCCTTTGGGCTGCGAACACGCCTTTTCATTAAATTCAATTTTAAAAAAGAAAAATTTTAGTGCCCAGCCATAAAAACTGGCCAGGAGTTGGGCAACTGAAAAAAAAAGGATCCCGGACGACGTATCGCGAAGGTCATCAATTACAGGGCCCACAAGGCACGTCGTCTGCATGGCTGGCAGCAAGAACAACAACAACAACAACAACAACAGCAACAGAGCAACATGAGGCAGTTGCAAATAACTTTGCTGAAGCTCACATTATCCGGCCATAAGCACAAGTAGGAAACAGCTCAGCACCAGGTCCAGGGGAGCCGGCCTGGCCTCTCTCTGGACTGGCTGGCGGGCAAACACAAAAATGGAATGCTCTGCAGATATTTCAAAAGCCATTGACACCCTTTCGGCGAGGAGTGGCAGCGGCTGCTCGAGGCCTGCCTTTGAAAAGCTGAATGACCAAATAAATCATATCAAAGTGTCATATAAAAATCGTAATCAGATTTTGAAGCACACACACACACACACACAGAGACAGAAAGAGAGACAGCAGCGCGGACGCAGCGACAACAAGACAGAGAGAAATATGTTCGCCATACTCATACGCCCCGTAAGCCAACTCCATTAAAAGTGCTTATAAATAAGGTGCTTGAAAGGCAAGTGCACACACACTCGCACACACACACATGTTCGCAGTGTTACAGAGGGCACAATGGAGCATTCGGGTCCATAACCAACAAGCGTTGCAGCAAATGTGATAGCCAAAGTCGAAATACGGAAACCGCCGCCCATCGCCCAGTTTTGAGTGTGTGTAAATTGCAAAGACTATTTGACAAACGTCGGTCAAAAGCCCAGGACACGGCACACACACACACACACATAAACACACTCGCACTGAAGTCGACGACCTGCTCTGGGATTTTTGTTTAGCACTCGCTGTGTGACGGCATCTCTTGGATCTCGACTCTTCTCGGTGCACAGTTAATAAAAAATAATGTGCTTCAATGCGGTTTATTCAATTTTATGGTCGACTTTTCAAAAAGCCAGCACCACACAACGGCCATCCAGCATGCATGCCCCTCGACCCTCCTTATGCTTGGCCTTTATTCAAAAGAAAATAGAATTTTCGGTTCGGTTCAGAGTGCCATGTGGGCGTGCCCGCTGCTGCTGCCGAATCATATAAAACTCACACACACATATGCATACGTATACACACACGCACACATATATATATATACACCCGCCCATAATGCGATGTTGGTCGCTGATGTTGGCCGCCTTTTTTGAATATTTATGAGTTTGCTTTTAAAATTATAGATGCAGAGGGGAGAGTGGGTGGCCTGAGCGGAGGGTCCCCAATTCGGGTTGTGCATATTGTCCACTTGGCACTGCGTGCTGAGTGCGTGCCAGTGTTTGGAAAGTGCACAAGACAATCTCACTTGAGCTATTTATCAAAGCTTTCGACTCTGGCACCATGATGGAATTTTCGACTCACATATTGAAAGTTCTCACAGAGAGAGCGAAAGAGAGAGAGAGAGAGAGGCGTAACTACATAAATTTAATATAAAATATGCCAAGGAATTTAAGACTATGCACGTAGCTAAAAGAGCTATAAAATTATAATAGATAATTTTGAAATATGCCTCAAAGAAATAAATTCAAATATAAATTTTCGAAAAATATTTATTGACATACACACAGATTGCTATTATTTCCATATATACTATATCTATCTGGAAACTATATGAAAGGAAGGCTAATCGACAAAGCCATAATAAAATGCAAATATCCAATTTGGGCCGACAGACAATTTGAGGCGAACGCTTAAAACGTTTAATATTATATGCTCTATGCGTGCATTTGGCAAATGGCAGGTGTGGCAGGTGGCATGTGGTCATCCAACCAAAACTCCAATTGGCATTGGAGTTTAACGTCAATAATTGCCTTCAATTACATTTATTTATTTGCACGCCCTCTCTTTGCAGCTGATGAGGTCCTGTTGATGATGCCTAGGCCGTGTCCTGGCTGTGGCATGGCGATTGGTTTCGCTTTGATTCGCATTTCATTTATGCATGAAACCTGGGCACGTCTACTATTTTATTTTATTTTATCTCATTTTTTCTTCTTTTTGTAGCTGTCCCCCGCACTCAGCTCACTTGCTTTATTATGATTATCATGTTTTATTCAACAATTGATGCGCAAATTGGCAGTTGTCTGGATCATTTACAACTCTACACACGTGGAGGGCAACAACACGGACAGCCGTCGAGCCAATGAGTACACAACAAACGCACTAGAGTTGAGCATAAATCATACAGACTGTATTCTCAAAACCAGCTCAAATTAAGGTGGAGGCATATATAAATGTATATATCTATGACAAATGGAGTTAAAAAACACTTTTTGCAAACATAATCCAATTAGTCTACATGAAAATAAGCACAAAAGTCGGTTTCTAGTCGAAATTGAATGCGAGAACGCAACCAATTGATTACCATACGACCACGTATGACGGGGCGTATGATTAATTTGCAATACAAACAGCAAACGCATGGGCAGACAGTAACCGCAGACGAGTGCGCGGCTCGGGCAAATGGTAGCGCGTAAATTTGTAGAAAATACTTGATTTCCGTGCACGTAATTAAGTCCATTTGTATGACACCCCACCATGTGAGCCCCACGCGCCCAGCCACAATTGCATTGGCAAGCATGAAGTGGGCATGAAGTTAAGAGGTGACAATAAACTTATATGAAATTAATTGCGCATACTGCAGCAATCAGACAGAAGCGTACTGTGAAACACAGCACAGGTTCGTCCTCCTCCTCCTCCTACTCGAACACGGCCGGCCAGCTCATGCATTAATTAACAGTCAAGTGTCAGAGTCTGCCGCTGTCCAGCGAGAAGACTCCCAGGTGACTGTCTGCCCGCACAGGCGGGCTATCACACTTTCAGCTAATTAAATAGCTTTTGATTTTTAACAGCATATTGCGAGCTTTCCAATATTAAAGATATCGTCCAACAAAGTCCAGTCGAAACTCGAACGTCGAACGTTTACTCTGGCCAGCAAACCGCCAACATATGTTCAATATTTGCATAAATATTTTAATAAAAATTAAAAATGAATAGCAAGGGCAAGGGGAAAGAGCTGAAAGTACAACAGCAAAAGCGATGCCCAGACACACACAACGCGTCCATTGAGATACATTTTTCTTCTTTCTTTTTTTAATAAAAAGCAAGAAAGACAAAGTAAACTTTGTAGAGCAAAACAAGTCGTCAAATGCCCTTACAAATTATTTAGCATTTAAAATTGTATTGAAAATATTCTAAAAGTAATTTTAATTAAAAATCAGATCATAATTGTTTTTTAAAAATAATGAGCAGCTATAAGTTTTAATAATGCTTTAAGCTGTTTAAATAGCTTAAAACAATACTTTAAATTCCCTTACAAAATATTTAGTTATTAAATTATATTAAAAATATACTAAATTTAATCCAAAAATTTCTGTGTTTCAAAAATCGGAATATAATTTTTTTACAAAAATTAAGCAGCAGCTAAAAGTTTGAATTTAAATTATTTAGCTTATAAAATTATACTGAAAATATTCTAGAAGTAATCCAAATAAAATAAATTTTAAAAAATATGAAAAAAATTGTTAAAAAAGATTGGGAGCAGCACAAGACCTTGAAATGCTCTTAAAAATTAATCAGTATTTAATATTAAGCTTAAATTATTTTTTAAAAAATCCAAGAGATTCTCTCAGGAAAGTTTATATAATGCTTTAAGCTGTTTGGATAATTTAAGAAAAAAAATTCTTATAGTTTTATAGTGTTTGAGCTGCTTGGAAAATTCATCACAAAATTTGTTAAAAATCGTATGGTATACTTGATTTTTGGTAAATTATTAGCAATTCTTGTACTCAGCTTTTTTTTACCAGCCATCAACAGCATTTGGTAGAGTATGACAATCGAGCTCGAACCCTCTCCACAACAGCGGCTGCTAACCGCAGCGCGTTGTAAAAATTTGCGCATCGATTTGTGGCCAGACGACGACAAGGGCCAGACTCCAAAAGAGGAGCCAGCCAGCCAGCTAGCCAGCCAGAAGGCACAGGCCGTGAGAGGACAGAGGACAATGGTACAATGCGAGCAATGTCCAGCTCCCACTGGAATAGGAACGACAGCAGGACGCCTCATCAGTGCACCGTGGGCCACAAATGCAAATGACATAGCTCGTTGGGTCGTCAGTTGGCAACGCTTTGATTAGCGACCAATTTAAATGCAATCGAGTTGCCCGAAAGGAAGGCAAACACCTTCCTCAAAAATAGCTAAACAGCTAATTTGGCTGCGTAATGCCCACGGTGCACAGTGCACAGTGCACATTGCGCCAGGGCTGCACTTTGTCAAGAGGGCTCTGCAAAAAACCGAAAATAATAAAGGGGAATAAAAAGAAATATTTAAAGCAACATGCAAATGATAATGGCTTGCCTATAGACAATGACAAAAACGAGTGGCAACAACAAAATATCAAGTATTAAAATGATGCAAATTATTTATGGTAAAAAAAAGTTTGTTGACTCTCTGAGTACATATATAAAATGTGCTAAAGCAGAACTGTAAAATGTTAATGTACATTTTTGTGTTTTAACTTACAGAGCTAAAATATAATTTAAAATTTGAAACTAAAGCTCGCTTAAAGCTTGAATGTGCTTGGAACTATGCGAGATCTATCATAGAAAAAATTAAAGAAAATCAATAAGAATTTTATATATTTTAAAGTTTTGCTATAAAAGAGTTAACAACTATGAATGAGCATATCAAATATGAAAATTATGAAAATGAATTATATTATACCAAAGTTATATACTAGAAATTATGTTCCAGACCAACTCTACCAAGATGGTAATGATATTTATTGGACTCAGAAGGAAGATTATAAAATGTCTGCCATGAATTTCGTTTCATCTAAAACAGGAGCTTTAGTTTAGATTGATCTAAAACTAAAGCTACTGCTTTAAATCAACAAAAATTCAGCAAGCATTTAGTTTTAGATCAGCAGAAATTCTTCACAGACATTTTATATTGACCTAAAGCCTTGATTGATCTAAAACTCAAGCTCCTGTTTTAGATCAACAGAAATTCAGAAGCATTAAACAGGATCTTTAGCTTTAGATCAGCTGAAATTCTTCACAGACATTTTATAATCCTTCTTTCTTTATGATCCTAGCTTACTTCAAGTTTAAGTTTGCTGCGCAAGACTTAAGATTTAATGTTTAATGGGTAATTCCATATGTCATAAAGTTATATAAAAAGTTATATAGATCTATGTATGTTTCGAAATAATGTTCCAGAAGAAATCTGTGTGTATATATATACAAATTATGTTCCAAAAGAAATCTACACTTAAAAGATCTAAGCGAAATTTCTAGGTCTCAAGCTGACATTTTTGGTATATATATATAACTCTAAAATTCCAGTCAAGAGTTACAGTATTCTAAATGAGCTTGGCAAGATCTAAGATCTGTTATGCAAGAAATCTATTTAAAAAGCCACAGCAAAACTTTTGAAGCAACCCTTTTCTTTTCGACTCCCACAGAAAGGCAAGCTGGCATATTTCAGCGCTGTTGTATGCGTATTTGTTTGTTTTAATATATATAAGTCTGTGTGTGTGTGTGTTTGGGGGGGTCTGTATTTGGTTGATGCCCGGAAAACCCGACGCGACGCGCCAGTTATTGTTTTGCCACTTCAGTTTCTATTGTTATTGTCAGGCGGCCGCAGCGACTGCGGCGTCGACGCCGGCAGCGACGGCTGTGAAGGCAACGACTTTATATCCGTTCACTATGCAGCTTTGTGGCCGTTGCAGCTGCAGCGGCGATTATGCAATTTAATTTTGATTTAAGTGCAAAATGAAATTCCAGCGCTTGTTGCAACCTTTTGTGGGTGCAACAACTGCAACAGCAGCGGCAACACCAGCAACAACTGCTAATTCTATTGACTTTGCTAATGACGTAATTAAGCGCATTTGGCGCACGCTGCGTATACGCAACATTTTGTGCTCTATTGTGATTTTAATTAAGTCCCTTTTAATGATTGCCCGCAAACAAAAAGTATCTCAGCTCGTTCGTTGGCTTGCTTCACTTTTAGATTTTTTGTTGTTTTTGTTTTCTTCTCTCTTTCTCTCTCTCTCCCTATCTCTTTTTAACTGGGAATTATTTTGACAGATTGCGCGAACGTCGACGTCACAGTTGCTTTGTTCGTTTTGTGTTGGCAAGTGTAAATTTATGCAAATTACATCAATAAAAACATTCCGTCTTCGGTTTTTTGAACATCAGGCCCGTTATGATTTGGCCAAGATGGGCGGCCGCGTGTAGCTCATTTTCTATTAACAACTGCGTCCATAAAAACAGACAACGAAACTGACGTCGACGTCGACGACGGCGTTGGCGTTGGCAAAGGCAACGAAGCGTCCAAGCAGAAAACCAACTACGGGACAGGCTCATTTGCATGTCCACCCCAAAAAAGGCAGCCGCCTGACCCCGAACAGCATCCCCGTTTGCCGTTAGCATCAAAGTCACAGTCACCATGTGGTTACGTCTGTGACAGCGCCGAGACTGACAAGCAGGCACAGTGGTACACAATAACTGATAATGGGATTAAAATGATGGAGTATTGAAAACAAAAGATAAGAAAAAAAGCTAGCTCCAAGCTCAGCTATCAATCTAAACTGTTTTAGAACTTTTTCAATATTTACTTATTTTCATAGATTTTTATACCCTGAACCCATTGAAAATAGTATTTCAGTGTATAATGGTTTTGTGACAATGTATGTAACAGGCAAAAGGAGGCGTGGCAGACCCCTTAAAGTATATATATTCTTGATCAGGTCGACGAGTTGAGTCGATCTAGCCATGTCCGTCTGTCCGTCCGTATGAACGCAGTGATCTCGGAAAACCACAAAAGCTAGAGATTTGAAATTTTAGATATATATTCTTGTATACCAAACGCAGTACGAGTTTTTTTTTCGATACCTCATCCCATTTTCTTATCGATAACAATCGAAATTTTGACTTTGTTTTTAAGCTATAACATGAAGACCATAATAGCTAGAGACACCAAATTGACTATGTAGGTTTCTGTGATAATAATACAGATGATGGATGCCTCTCCCTATTAGCCAAAAAAATCGAAAAAACCTATTTCAAATACTAAAGAGTTGGGATATACACCAGATATACATATATACATCTTTGGATAACAATATTATGTTCTGAAAATTTCATTCAGAAAGTAGATCTAGAACCGAAGTTATTTAACAATCAATTTCTCACAATGCTGCCCAGAATTCAGCCCTAGCGCAGCCGCTAAATCATATATGCAGTAAGCGGCGCGCGTGCTTGTGTGTGCGTGTATATGTATGCGTGCGCGCAGAGGGTAATATTTATAGATGTAAGCTAGATTGTTTCAAACACCACCTCGGACTTGGTTCAAGGGGTCTCCTAGTCGGGCAGACCCGACTAGAGCGTTCTTACTTGTTCTTATTTCAAATTAAATGTTAATATATATACAAAACTTGTCTCAATATTTCTCTGCTTGTCTTCTTCAAAATGATATTTTTCTTATATCTGTTTTCCAGTCTCGTATTTTCATTGGCTAATTATCAATTTCTTACCACTGTGCAGCTGTCACATCAAGTTTCGCTTTTGGGCACGTTTTGTCTTGGCCCTAATTCAAGCTTCGCACAGAGGCTAATCAACGCCAGGCAACTTGGACGGCAATCGTTAGACAGACCATAAACAGTGGGCAGAGCTGGGCGCCTCTTCACAGCTGGGGTGCGGGGTGTTTGTTCTTCTTCTTGTTCTCATTTTCGTTTTTTTATACTTTTTAGCAGCTGAGTGGGGCAAGCAGACCGCTAAATTTTATTTAATTTTTGTTTAGCCGCGAAAAGTGGCGTATAAAATTTACTTTGGCTTCGACGCTGATGGCGCTGACGATGACGATGACGACAAAGACGAGGACATAAAATAATGGAAATTGCCAAATGTGACAGCCACAAAGCTGCGCAGGGGCAGCCGGCGGAGAGAGATCGTATAATGCTCGTATAAATTTACAAAAATTCAACTTTAATGCGACTCGACGGCTGCTGCTGCTGCTGCTGCGGCTGCGGCTGCAACCACAAATAGAATTAACTTTTCTCTTTCTCTTTCTTCTCCCCCATGCTCCTTTCATTTCTCCATCTTCTGCTTCTTTTTTTGTGCCAGCTACACATTTTTGGCTTTGAAGCGGGCTCCCTGGCTGGGCTGTTGGTAATCGCCGCACATTTAAGCGGGCAATTTGAAGTGCAATAGCGCAACGTTGCAACAGTCCAAAGAGTAGGCGGCGGAGCGGGAGAGGGCATTAGCAAAGGAACACACACACAGGAGAAGCTGGAAACGATGCTATAAAAGCTCGCATATGAGCCGGCAACAGTTGCAGGGGCCGGCCACCAAATTGGCAGCACATTGGCGGCACTATGGCAAATGGCCACAATAAAAAAGCCGTTTGCTGCATTCTCATGCGCAACTTGGCGGCGAAATCAAAAAATATAAAGCGCACCCACAAAAGAAAAAAAAGAAAAGAAACCCAAAACCGAAGAGAAAAAGAAAAAGAACAACTGCAAGACCAGCAGCTACTTACAAAAGTTTGCGCCATCGACGCCAGCACCGCAAGGCATAAAGCAAGGCCATCTCCTCCTGATATACACAACTAGTCCTGCTCTGGCGTGGCAGTAAAATGGGCAAACGCATGGAAACAAACGAGCATTGAAATTGAATTTAACAGCAAACAGTTTTAAGTAGCCACCATAAGAGAGTCCGAGAGTGGGAGCGGGGCAGCAGCCAACAGCTCATATATCTGAGAGAAGGAGGAAGGGGGACCGGGAAGGCAACGTCTTTAGTCTCTGGTGAAGTTTGTATGCGCTAATGGAGATGGATGCGTATAAGTTGCGGCCACATTGCGTATGCGTCACGCCGTATTGAAAATGGTAATTTTTCAATATTACGCATGCGACATGTGGTACGGGCAAGGTGCAAGCATTAGCTATGAATGCCACATTTAGATAAATAAATTGACGGCATTATCAAGAAAAAGAATATCAAATAAAATATGGTAAAGGGAGAGAAATTGGAATTTAAGCCCTTCTCTTAATGGAAAACTAGAGAAGTAGCTTTGATCATGAGAGCATGATATTAATTATGATTCAATTTGATATCTTCAACTTACCATCTCTTAACTTATCTTCACTTTAAAGTATATTTTCATTTAAATTTTCCTTAGAGAGAAAAAATTATATTTAAGCACTTTTCTTGGAACTAGAAAAGATCATATAGATATATTTTAATGATATTTATGAGTTTATGTAAATTAAATAATAATCAGTTTCATCCCTTATCTTAATAACATTATCTTTATATATATATATATATGAACTAACTTTTCTAAAAAAGTTGCTAGCTAATGAAGACCATGATATTATCTATTAATCAATTTCTCCTTCTTTCTTTCTTCTTAACATTAGCTTACATATATATATATATAAGCTGACATTGCTTCAAAGCTAAACTTTCATTTCCCCCTTCCTTAGCTCTTACACAACTCGTTATTCACTTCAGCCCAGACTTGACCCAAGGGCCTGCACCAGCCAATGGACTGCACATATCAATTGTAGTGCAATGGCGCATTCTGGGTGCATATCAGCAGCAGCATCATTTGCCATGTCTGCGACTTATCGCCCAAAGAAATGTGCAGCAAAATAGATTTTAACAAAAACAACAGCAAACAAAAGCATTTCAAATGGAAGAAAACTGCAATAACAGTGTTGTTGTGGCACGGCGCAGAAAAGAACGCCAAACGATACGAGCTTATGTGCCGGATAATACAAGGGGATTTCATTATTTCGGCACTTACGACCGAATAAGCACTAAGCAATTTGAACAACGTAGCCAGCAAGGCATGCCAAATCCTTTGGGATAATGACAACGACAGCAGTTATAGACTTTAAACCTAAACATAACGCCTGCAACAAACCGCCAAGTGGCTCGAACAGCTCGACGAGCTCGAGCACCACCAGCCAAGTTCGAACAACGAGTAAATGAGCTGTCAAAGTTTTTAATGCAGCGACGTTGCCGGCGATGCGGCTGCCAACGACGGCAACGGCGATTCCGACGGCGACGGCGATGGAGACGCCACCAAATGGCAACGGGCACGAGCTAGACAAGTAAATCTTATTGTGCAGAAAATGGCAAATTTCCCCAGACGGCCAACAGAAGCGGCAGCGGCAGCATCTTAAATACGCTGGCTTTTCCTGAAAACGTGGGCGGTAGGAGTGGCTGGCGTGACTGCAATAGCAGCAAACACTTTGAAGTATTTTTCAGCATTGAGCAGACATTTGATTGAGAATGTATTGTATAATTTCCCGAGCGTATTTAGTGTCAGCTTCGAGGCGCCAAAAAGCGCAATACGGAACGAGCAACAACAATAGCAACAGCAACAACAACAATAGTCAGAAACAACAACAACAGGCGACAAGGCAAAACTTTCGCTTTGCTTTTTAAGGAGCTCTTAAACTGAAGATTTTTAGCGATTCGGCATGAAAGATGTAGGAAAATATAATTTGTGGAAGAAAGAAAGTAAATTATTTATAAAATTAATATTTAACAGAGGCTGCTTGATTAAAGCTTGAGCTAAATAATAACCAAGCTCTATAAACGAATAAAGGCAAAGCCTCGAATTTAACTGAAACCAAAGATTTTGTTTTATATTGTGAATTATGTAAGTTTTAAGAAAAGAAAATAATAACTTTAAAAGGATATAGAATAGTTTTCTCGAATTTTTCTCTAATTTGACTGAACTTTTAATGTAGAAACAATCTAAATAATAAAAAGTGAGAACATTTTTCGGATCACCAAAATCGGTCTATTTTTGACAAAGTTATGGAAGTTTGAAAACAGGAAATTAGGACTCTCACAGGTTACAATTGTCAACATTTTTCACATTTTTGAGAGGAAACTTGTTCAAAATTTACAGCCTCTCAGAAACACTTTAAAACTTTCTTTTATTAACATAAAAAACTGTTTAAAGAAAACTTTTAAGATTCTGAAGTAAAAAATAAATCTTTTTGGAAAAAATCAAGATATTTCATCCAAAATACAGAAAAAATGTATTTATGGATAAAAAAAAAGAGGAAAATGTTTCGGATCAGCAAAATCGGTCGGTTTGAAAACAGAACAAAATTGCAGAACTTTAGCTTTAATACTCTTGATCAAGATAGATGGACAGACAGACAGGCAGACATAAAGATAGACAGACAACCGTAGAGACTTCTGTTAGGTAGACGGTCATGGACTATATCAACTATATACTTTATATAGTCGGAGCTGTTGTCTTCTGTGCGTTGCAAACTTTTGACCAAAATTCAAATACCCTTTTTGTATGGATATACTAAAATGAAAATAAGTAAAAATAACAAAAGTATTAAAAATTAAAGTCTCCACCAAAAACTGATATATGTTAAAAATCATTTTAGAAAAATTTGGCTTAAGGCAACTCCTTGTGACAAACCATAAAGCAAAATGCAGCAAGATCCTTTTACATTCAACTGCGCGTAAAATATAATAAAATATTATAAAATAGTTTACGATAAGCGTGTATTTCATTTAATATATATTCGACTATAAATGCCATTTATACACGATAAACTTTTATATTGCTAAACGCTTATAGAATCGAATTTAATACGACTTTTCATATAACAAAAAAAACGAGCTATCGTAAAAGCATATATGGAATCTTTCTCGCCATGTCCCCGAGCTCGCCCACCACATTCATGAATTTGCCAAGCCAAAATACACATTCATCACTTTGAGCACGTTGCTTGTGCTTTTGAAGGCCTCCCTCCCGCCCACTAAGCCAGTCTGTTCGTCTGGCTGGCATGTCACTTAATCAATTTCGCGTTAATCAGCGCAACGTCGCCGATGGCATCTTAAAGTAAACACGCAACAGCACGAAAACGAGCAAATGCTGCCCCTTATCTGCGACGCCATCTTTGAGATGCGTTTCCGTCACGCTGTACTCCAGATTCGCTCGCTCATTCGCTCGTTCGCTCGTTCACTTTGGCCGCTCGCTTATTGCTATAATTTTTATGTCAAAATATAAATTAAATTTTTGCTTCACACGCGATTGTCGTTTTGATGTCACACACACTCACGCACGTGGAATTGTGGAGAGCTCTGGATGGCTGCAGAGCTGGGGTTCTCTTTGGGAAACCTTTAGACTGCCTGGGAGTCACACAGTCACGTCTCAAATGCCAGGCGAGCTGACACAGTTTGTTACTTTTAAGCAAACGCTTCCGACGACGCCTGCAGCCGACGTTGACGATGTCAGCGGGTCCAAAAAGGTTGCCACACTCACACACACACACACTTAAATTCACCCTTCAAAGTTGCCAGCCAGTTGGTAGGTGGTCGGATAAGATGCCATCGCCATCATCATCGTCGACATCGGCGTCGCGCACCTTGCGGTCTGCCGTTCTGAGCAAGAAGTTCATTACTCATAAATGCTGCACATGGCAACGTCTCCGGCAACCGTCAGCGATTCCCATTAAAACAACAACAACAAGTGTGTGGGTGTGTGAGTCAAGCGACATTTCAGCTTCGCCTCGTTATAAGTAAAGAAATCTGCAGTGCGCTTTAAGTGTTATCGGCAACACGCACACACACACACACACACACACACAGCCAAAGCTGCCCTAGCATGTGCCACGCCCACAAAATGTGAAAACGTGAAGGACATTTTCATTTTATGACAACGTTTGGCTGCAAAAAATTTTTCCGTAACCACCGAATGCTTCTACGTGTTTGCGGCTGAGTTCAAAGATTTATCAGCAATGACTTCGACAAGGCTGTCGTCGGCTCTGGTTATCCCCACCCCCCACATACTTTTTGTGTGTATGTGTGCGGTTATTTGAACAGATTTAATACCCATACATGAAGCAAATGTGGGGGTGTGTGGAGCTTTAAGTGCTGCCCATAAAAATGCGACTTCTAATCCGCTGAGCAGCAGCAAAGGTAAAAAAGAAATAACACCACACACACACACAAACACATACAGCTACACCTACACACATACAGTTCAAAAGAATTTTGTAACTGTATCCACAATGTGGAAGCCCCTCCATATGCAAAGTTAAAAGTTGAGAAGTCGCTCGACTCGCTCGTTTGGCAGCCCATCATCAAAATGGCATCAAAAGTGGCAAAATTGGAATTGCCAATTTGGGTTGCATATGTGATGAAGTTGCATGCCCCGGGAATGCGGCAATCGCCAGAACTTGCAGCAAACAAACAAACAAACAAGCCAGCAAAAAAGAGTTAACTAGCAAGTAGTTAAGTATGAAACTAGCTCGAATCCAACTCTCGGGATCAGCAGCTTTCCGCTTCACAAATTACTCAAAGTAAGCTAAGAATTTTGTGGATTTCTTGCAAAGTGACGCAACTCAAAGCAATATTTATTGACCAACAAATTACATTCATGTTGTTGCAACCTATTCTCTATAGGCTTCTAAATGGAGCTACTTCTTGCACAACGGACATCCCAAACTTAAAAATCACCTTTCGATGCGATTTTTATGAATTCACTTAAAACTAACAGAATATTTTATTATTTTATAAGCTAAGACAACTGAAAAAGTTCAAAAAGTGTATTATGGTTAATGCAAGTGTGCGGAAGAAGCAAAAAAAACATTTCAATATCAATAAAGTTTAGATATTCAAAAATAAAAAATTTGAGAAAATTTTTTACCTAAAAATAATTTTATATATGTACATATATCTTAGCATCTGCTGAAAATGTAAGTGCAAAATCAGAAAAGATAAAGAGCGCATGAAGATAATGCTATGATTCACTTCAATCCGTTAAATTTTAACATAGATATAGTTATATATAGTTAGAAGACAATGCTAAAGTTTCTTCAAGCTATCAAGTTTTGGCATAGTTAAAAGGAATATGGAAGATCAGAAAACGTAAAAAACGACAGTTTTGTGATTCTGAAAAGAGTTTGACTAAAATTCAAACTTGCTTAGAACAACGACTTATACTACTTTTTATTCTAATTTAAACATTTACACAATTCACTCAATCTACATAAAAAAAAAAAAATTTTAAAAAAAATAATTTTTCTGAAAAAAAAATTTTTTTTTAAGTCCAATTAAAATGTGTTAATAATTTAGAGATGAAAATTAAATGAAAAAGGTAACTTGCCCAAAACATGGATTAGTTTTGACAAAGTGACGCTAGAACGATTTCATACAAAATCCGTATGTTAGAGAGTTGTTCAGTCATTATCTATAGAAGTTAGTTTCATTTACTGTCTACTTCTCTCTTACTAGATCTTTAATCTCTGCTGCTTATACAATAAAATATAGATTAACGATATAAAAATAAAAGAGTAATATCAACAGAAATTAGTATACTCCTAGCTAACTACGCAATATACCTGCACAAGCTTATTATACCCTTAGCCATTTATCATTAAACAAATATAGCCTTCGCATGCCAAAGAAGAAGAAAGCAATATAGCACTCAGCTCTTGGACTCGTAGGCCCACAATTACATTAATGTGGGTATGAATAATGCTGGTGGACTACTCAATAGCATCGATAGCCACTCAATGTTTGCCCAACTGGCGGCAATTTAACTCGACTCCGTCTGCTCTTTGCGGGTATTGTGCCAATTGCGAACTGTGGTCGAGTTTCTGTTCATAGCCGCAATCGCAATCATTTCATTTCCCTTTTTAATATACGCTGCACAAGCACATTAGAGGGCCCGAGACCGACCAGAGCCAAGCCGAACCACGTGCCAGACAGCGATGATTCCTTCTGGCTGAGTATGCGTCTGCATTGCTCCCGTCTTTATACTCATATTGTGCCACATGCCCGCTCCCTGTGCTATTTTTCGGTTGAATGTTTGTATAAGTAGTCATTGGAGGCGTGCTCCCTCTCTCTCTGTCTCCCTCTCGTTCTCTAGCTGTGCTTCCGTTTCCGTTTACAGTGTTTGCAATTTTGCCTTTAGTATTAATGGGCTTAAATTGTATTGATGTGTAAACGCTGCTCAACATACCAAAAACCTTGTGCGATCCGTTCGCTCGGCAAAGACTACGAAAATTTTCACGCTGCACACGCGCGAGCCTCAGCTAATTTTGCATGCAGCTCAGCGTTTCAGACTATGCCTCAGCCCCTGCCCAAGGACCTGATGTCCAGCTGTCCGCTTTTTATTGAGCCTGTACAACAGCGGCAACAACAACACTAACAACAACAACTAACGGAAACTGTACGAAACAGCCCCGCGGGAGGTAAAAACGCTTTGCACTCACATTGATTGCCTGGCGTAGTTTTATTTATGTTGTTGGTCAGTTTCAGTTTACTACAACAGTTCTCTTCACTTTTTTTTATGAGCATTTGTAGGCCACAAAGTGCATATTAAGCTGTAGAAAATAGTTGAAAAAAAAAAATGAAGCAAACGCAATGGGTTAAGAGCATGACTGCGGGCCGGGTTAATAACCCAATGAACTGGCAACCAACTGACTGTCAAATGAACTGAACTGTAAAAACTCAGCCGCTAGCTAAACGCAACAATTTTACCTCGAATTATTTATAAGCTACCGTGAAACTATAAACTAGCTGGACAAATATAGATTTTACAATTTAGTTTGATTTACATAGGATCTCTTTGGTTAAACAACATGTGCAGCAAGCTTTTACATAATCCAAAAAGTAGTTTTTATTACTTCATAAATATTTTTGGTTTTTTCAATGAATATTTATAAATGATATGAAATGATATGAGCTGATTGGGAGTGCTTGACTAGGAGATACCGTAAAAGACGTGTTAAGCAGAATGGATGAATGCGGGAAGGAATCCAAATAAAGGCTCATTATCTGCGTATACTTTTATATATATCTATATACCACATTTTGTTACTTACATTAACTGAATTTCGATATCATTTTTTATCGATTTAATGAAAGCGGAAAAAGCGATGAAGGTTAAAACAAACTTGATCTGCGCCAGTTATTGAAGAATCTAGAGACAAGTCTTTGTTCTTACATTGACGCGTTCAGAAGGAAGACAGACGGACGGGTGAACGGACATACGACTGGGTAAGGACATCGGACGGACGGACGGTCATCGAAGGACGGACATCGAAGGACGGACGGACATCGAGAACGAAAGGATATCGGAGGACGGACGGTCATCGATGGACGGACGGACATGGACCGACAGACATACAAAGATAAATCGACTCAACTGTTTATTCTGATCATGAATTCTTATACTTTACGGCGTAGCACATTCTCCTTCAGTCTGTTTAAAATAATAGCCATCACATCCTCAATTCCCGTTTCAATGTATATAATAAAAAAAGAAATCTTATACCAAATTCTAACATTCATAATCAAAAACATAAAAGTATTTCCGCACTTAACAACACTAGCTGCTGCTGCTGCTGCACTTTGCTGATAAACAACAACAACAAATTAGAAACAGCAAAAAAAAAAAAAAAGACCTCAGCAGGCAAGAACAAATGCTAGCTATAAATAACAGCAGCTCCCAAACTGATAACCAACAGCGAACAAAATGAAGTCAACGTCTCAGGCAGTAAATAATTTTTGAAGTTCTTTACCCTCACCCCTTGCACCTTGCTCGGTAGCAGCAACAGCAACAGCAGCAACAACCCTGGAAATGTAATTTTCCTCGACATTTTCCGGTTGGCAATCATATCGCGCCAATGCCAGACAACAACAAGCCAGGGGAGGGGAGGGGTGGAAGGTCCTGCGACTGACCGAAGACGAAACTCTTGGGGACACTGCGAATCGCCGGGTTCAAGTGTGAAATGCGGCAACGCGTTTGATTTAAAGCAACAACAGCAAACGATGGCCAGTTGAAAGCCCCAGTTGAGGTCATTACTGGTGCAGGAGATGGGGGCAGGGAGGCAGTATGCTTTCTTCTGCTGGCTGCTGTCGATGCTGTTATGAAATCAGCTTAACGAGATTGGAAATCAGAGAGAAAGTGAGAGTGAGTGGGCCAGAGTTGAGTCCATTATCCTGTCCAGGGGACTGCGGTGGTTGGAATGCATATAAGAAAAGCAGCCAGCAGCCAGCAGCTAGCAGCAACCACTCCACGATTAATGCGAACTTCGACTGGCCAGAGCAATTTGCAGGCATCAAATCAAGGCCCCCATCAGTAAGTCCAGCAGGCAGGACTTTGGATGTCAAAAATTAAGCTACTAAAACTTTCCGCTGTGTTGCATACTTCATCATAAATCGAGGATTTCGTAAAGTTCCCTTAACTTTAACGATACGACATGATATAGGGGGTTGTTTACGCATCTTGCACAAGCAAATCGAGAGGAAAATAACTTAGAGAGAGCATTACAAATATATTTATATGATATCTATAAATTAGAAAATTATTAAGCAGCAAACATATGAAATTGTCAAGAAATAAATTATAAATATTAAGAGAAACTTTGCCATGAACTGAGAATATCAAAGGACACTCAATTATTATCAAATTATACAATGCTTTAAGGCAACTTTCATGTAGACAGAGTTGAAAATGAAGTGGTCTCCCTCCCCCCCTTACATACTACGCCCCTGCAGCCTTTTAACAGCTGATGCATGCGTTATGCATGCAATCCTTTCCTCTTTACCCAGATGCACTTTGCACGCCTCAAACAGACAATATACGAGCACATACATACGTATATTGATAGATATATGTATATATATAAATATATATATCTTTATTCCACTTGCGATACACGCTGTTTCCATTGTTTCCATCAACGGTGATGCACGCCAATAATTGATGATGAACAAATAAGATGGTTTCTTTTGGAGCTTGGGCCTGGGAATCGCAGCCGTTGATATCGACGTGTGTTGGCTGTTTGGTAATGCAATTCCATTCAGGCATACGAGACAGCCAATCTATCCAATTCACACACACACACACACACGCACTTTCATCAGTATGCAGGAGATGAAAGCCGTCCACATTCTGCGTCTCTGCATCTCTGTCTCTTGGTGAGCCCAACAAACAAAAGTTATATCTTTTTAACCATTACGTTGGGTAGGCTTTTGGAAAATTTTGGGCAGACACGCATCACAATTGCTGGATATTGTTACTCTACTGATGCAGCTTACCTTGCCTGAAGGGATTGCTTAGCTATATCAATCAGGTTGGAGAGCTCAAGAGTTGCAGAGCATCTGCAAAGAGTTACGAAATATGAGCTATGAGATATGAGATATGAGATATGAGATATGAGATATGAGATATGAGATATGAGATATGAGATATGAGATATGAGATATGAGATATGAGATATGAGATATGAGATATGAGATATGAGATATGAGATATGAGATATGAGATATGAGATATGAGATATGAGATATGAGATATGAGATATGAGATATGAGATATGAGATATGAGATATGAGATATGAGATATGAGATATGAGATATGAGATATGAGATATGAGATATGAGATATGAGATATGAGATATGAGATATGAGATATGAGATATGAGATATGAGATATGAGATATGAGATATGAGATATGAGATATGAGATATGAGATATGAGATACGAGATATGAGATATGACTTCAATTATTACTAGCTCATTTCTGCATGGAGTTTTCAAAGAAAGCAAACCCCTTTTGGGAATATTCCATCTAATATGACTTCTCGGTATCTAAAGAGTATTATCTGTTTGGTCTTTCACAAAAGGCTTTTACTTCCGTGTTATTGTTTTCATTGATAGCTTAATGTGGCTGCCGTGTCCATTGTTCCCTGCATAATTTCCTCTCTTATCCTTGCAAATTGACTTTTTATTTTGTATGGTTCGCTCTCCTCTTATTTGGCAATCTGTAAATGTTGCCACGCCCCTCCGAATGGGCAAGGCAGTGCATCATTAGCGCCATCGTTTTAAAATATTATTAATTCTTAATGGTCATATAAGCGGGAGAGTGAGTGTGTGTGTGTGTGGAGCATTTATGACACGAGGAGCGGCCCAAATGAATTTCCTGCACAGACGCTGCCGGGTAACAGGACCAAAAGACGAACAGCTCGCGACTGCTGGCAACACGTGAAAGAAAAGCAGCAGCGGAAAAAGGAAAATTTACACAGTGCAGGCGAAACGAAAAGAAAGGAAACAAAATGTGAAATAAAATCATAATAAAAAAGTATCCCAGACGACGTTCGTCAACGTCAAACAGCGATCGATAAAATGCTTGCATGTGAATTATTTTAATGAGTTCCGTTTCGTTGGAAAAGAAAAATATGAGCGATAAACTAAATACATCCAGATAATAAAAAAAAAAACACACACACTCAAAAAAAAAACAATAAAAGCTATGGCAAATGAGGACTGCAGAGAAAAAACATGGAATAAAAACTGCAATTTTTTAATGCAACCAAAGGTTGCCAAGCTAAAAAGTCGACCAAAGGACACTCGGAAGGGAGTTAGCAGCGCTTTCAAATTAATAATGTGAAGTCAAGTTCAGCGCTCCATAACCAGGAAACGAAACATAAAACAAACTCAAATAAGCAGTTGGTATTAGCAAAAATTATAATGCATTGCAAATGGACAAAAAATAGAGTGAAAAAATGACGAAAATAGCAAGAGAAAGACTTAGAGCGAAAGGTAGTTATATGAAATATGTTATGTGAAATGAAATAATATGATATCAAAGATATATATAATGAAAATATTCTGAAAAATTAGAGAAACATCTGCTTAAGCTTCATTGAAAAACAAATAAAACTTGGCAATAAATCTAAATTTTTTTAACAAAATTCAAATGGAAATGCTGAAAGCCTCAAAGAATTCCATTTGAAAAACCTTCAAAATTGCTTGTGCTGAGAATAAAAAGATATATACATATATATGCCCATGAATTTTCGAGAAGCAATTACTATATGAAGGTCCGACTCCTAGTCAAAGACTTGCATACTATTATGCCTTGCTATATCTCAGTTGCCACAAGTTGGTGCAATCATGTTGCAATCGCCTGACTGGCTCAGCTGCCCTCAAAGTATAAGCCATAGCGTGCGGGCACCTTTTTAGCCATGGAACCCAACTGGATGTTTAACAATATCGCTTTGAAGCATGGCAACCAGCAATTTTTTGCTACACTTTCCGGCGCGACAGAACGAAAAAAGAAAAAAGTCCAGTCTATAGCCGTGACTATATCTATATCTCAATTTCTTGCTGCTTGTCGTGCTCTGCTTTATGTGAGTCCCCCAACAACATTGCTTTTTTTTCTTTCAGTGTTTTGTAGGACAGTTTTGGCGTCTCAATCAGATAGCGCAAACAGAAAGCTAAAAAAAAAAGAAAAGAAAAGAAAAAGGGCAACAAAAGTTGTCAATTGACGCCAAAAGTTGACGCCACCACCCAAAGGCAAAGCGAACAAAATTGAAAAGAAAAAAAGAGAAGGAGGAACGTAGTGAGCAGAGAAGCGAAAACCGAAAGAAGGTGCAAAATGCAATAACAGTTAAGTCATTG
This sequence comes from Drosophila gaucha, assembly GCA_035045545.1. NCBI lineage: Eukaryota > Metazoa > Arthropoda > Insecta > Diptera > Drosophilidae > Drosophila > Drosophila gaucha. The sequence goes on from JAWNOY010000292.1 coordinate 5,371,461, forward strand.
GCCCCAAGTGCTGGCAAATAAGCGAAGCAAGCGACCCGATCCTAACTCAAACTCCAGCTCCGGCGCGATTCCGACTAGGTTATAAATAACGCTTAATTGCAGCACAATGTTTATAGCTGCTGCCAATTTCGTAGACGTTGGCACGCTGGACGCCAAGGACCTGATGGAGCATGAGTGTAGACAGGACAGAGTTAGGGAGTACGGAAGTAGGAGAAGCTGTCTGTGAGCTACTCCACGGCAGCATTATGAGTAGTTAATTTAGAGCAACAAAGTTGTTAACTGTTTTTGCTTCAGCAGCTGCTCGAGCTGCTGCTGCTGCTACTCCTTCTGCTGCTGCTTGCTGCAAATTACCCAATTTTAAATTAACAAATTCCATTTCAACATTTTAATTAGGTTTTAAAAATTTCATGCGACTGCCTGCCATACTTAGCCGACAGACCGACAGACCGACAGACCGAGCGACTTCCTTGAGAGCAGCTTGCGTATTAATATGCGCCATTTCCGTTTCCGATTAGCATAGCGCGCGCGCCAGCTAAGCAAATGGCGCCCAAAAATGGCGGCAGCTGAGCCACCAGCAACAACGACAGCAACAACAACAACCAAAACACAAACAGGAAATGGCACAAAACTGACTCTGTCTCTACATTCAAGCAGCCCAACAAGGGCTTACAGCTCTGTATGTGTGTTGCTGTGCTTACTGTAGGCAAATGTATTTCATTTTATTTTAATTTTCATCATCATTGCGCGAAACTAGCACAGACAGTAACGCAACAACAGCAGGAACAACAACAATAACGAAAAATTTTCACATTTAAAATCCAAAACGATAAAAAATATCAAGCGAAAAACTGGTCAACGCACCGTTTAAACGAACAGGAAATGCTCTGCAAATGCAAACAGGAAATGGAAAGCGCCTGTTAGCGCCATCTGTCGTTAATGTTGTGCATTAAATGCAGCTAATTTTAGCATGGACTGTTACAATTCAATGGAAAAACATGATAAGCTATGATAAATGAGAAATTTGCTTAAAAGTTGTCTTTAATATTTAATAGGAAAATATAAATAGAAAGAACAATTAAATTATATTAAATATTTATGCTTACTGACTTATTAACACAAATATTATTATAGAAATATATGGAAAAATCATTGTTATATGTTTTTTTAATTTCAAATTGACCCACAGATACTTAATTATTTTTTCTTAAATTATGCTTTAGTTCTATATGAGTATTATAAAAAGATGATATAAGCCACTCCCTGTTTAATATTTATAAGTTTCTATGCAGCTCTACTTCAAGACACTTTTACACTATGAGTAATATAAAGAGATGATAAAGAACAATCCCTGTCTATTATTAATACGTTTCTAAGCAGCTCTACTTAAAGGGACTTTAACACAGAGATCAAAGCCATAAGTTATTCTTAGCTGTAGCCAGAGTCTTAGCCTAAAACTAAAGTTTCTTGAGACATTCTACTTTGATAAATTATAGTAAAAATCATGTAAATATGGTAAATATACATAGATAACTAATTTTGATATGTATTTCAATAATTACATTCTCCATATCTGAAAGTAAATATTGTAACCAGAATACTAGCCTGAAACTAAAGTTCCTTCAGGCATTCTACTTAGATAAATTATGGTAAAGATCAATTTAATATAGTAAATATGCATATAGAACTAATTTTGATATGTATTTCAATAACAACAGTCTCTATATCTGAAAGTAAGTACAATTTAAAAGAAAAACGCAATCTGATGAACTACAGATCTGTAGTTCAACTTTGCAATTTGTTTAGTCTTCATTGATAGTTAATAGATTATGTTTATGGTCCACTTACTCAAAGCTAAACACTCAATTCATTCCCATTCAACTCCCAACTCATAGCTAATCTACCCTTTTCAGCCATTTCATTGGTTATAGTGTATTATAAAGCTTGTGAGCGCTTCTCGCGTTTCGCTTGTGCAAAAGCTGCAGTTAATTTGGTGCTTCAAATTTTAATGCCAGGCCAGGGCAATGGGCAACATTGGGAACGACCACGTTCACCAAATGGCAGCCAGTGCGGGCTCTGGGCGCCGTTTTATAGTCAGACGCGAACCCAGGAGCCAAGCGATGTCGTCCAATGTCTAAGCTGGTCTCGCTCCTGCCGCTCCCTGTTGTTGTCCTTGTTGCTGCTCGTACAAAGGCACTTTTGCATAAAATTCTCACATTACGCATACGCCGCGTTGTATTTACAGTTACTGAGCATTTTATTTGCGTCCCTTTTACTTGACGCCAACATTTGCTTTGCTTTGCCGTGTTTTTTGTGTTTGTTTTTTGCTTTTATAGATTTTATGGCATTGCCTCTGCAGCTACTGTTGCTGCTGTTATTATTTAAAGCAGCAAATATTTTCAACTTAATTAAACTTAAAAAAAAAGAAAAGAAAACAGCTCTCGGCTTGAAAGATTCAAACATCTGCTGTTTCGCTCCTTAACTGCAATGCCATATAATTTTTGTGCATAAAACTCACGTTTAATGCCGCAAAGTGTGCAACGCTTTTTATGATGCCCACCCGCGCTTGGACCAAACACAAATACAAACACAGACACACACACACACCCACGAAAGCTTTATAAACACAAATACATCACAAAGGGATGTGGGAACCTCTGCGCTCAATTTATGTCCCAGGGCAACAAAAATTTATTGTCAACTGATAAGCAGGCCGTGGCAAAGTAGCCCAGAGGCCAAAATGTAAACCAAAAAAAAATTTTAGAAAAATTGTAAGCAAAATATCAAGCAGAATGTTTAATACACTTACACTCTAGTATTAAATACTGGAGCTGCAGCAAAGATTGTATTTTGAAACTTACTTTCTGCTTTCTTTCCTCTTCTCAACTTCTCTTCTCGACCCTCTGCACCTTTCTTCTCTTTAACTTTCTTTTTGTGCTCATTCCTGTCCTTTTACATTCTCTCTTCTCACTTCTTCTCCTCTGCTTTCCTCTTCTCTTTTCCATCTCTAGTCTAGTCATCTCTCTCTCTATAACTGTAGTTTCCTTAAGCATTTCTCCTCTTCTCTTTCAAATTTTCTCTTCTTCTCTTCTCGCCTCTCCAATACTTTCTTCTCTTTTACTTTTTTCGTTCTCATTCCTCTTTTCAATATTCTGTCTTCTTAATTCCTACTTTCTCTCTTCTCCTCTCCCAACCTTTCCCCTCCTATTCTCACATCTCATTTCATCTTCTTTCCCTGTCCTCATGTCTCCCCTTTACTCTCTCTACTCTCTTCCTCAGATATTGACTTAAGTTTGACAAATTCTTTACAAATCCTTTGAAGACTTCAAAGACAGTCAAAGTTAATTCCTAGTTCCTAATACCCTAATACCCTGCCACTGTGGTTAGAGTTAGATGAAAACTGGAACTCGGCCGGTTCGTCAGTTTATTGATTTTGCTTTGGCACATAAATTTTGAATGGCAAAGCAAAACTTTCGTTTGGGTTCTCTCCACATTTTTTGGGCCTTCGGTATGCTTGTTTTTCTGCTTCTTCTCCATTTTTGTTTTTTTTTTTTTTTTGATTTTATATGCAAATGCATAAAAAGTGTCATGATTGCCGTGTTTGTTTGCCTGCCTGGGCAAGGGCCTGCTGCAGGTTGTGAGCATGTCTGACCCAGGATTGACCCCTTGAGCAGGAGGCGCCTCAACATGTCTGGACGCTCCAATTTTTGTTTGTGCTTCGAGATTTTTGGGCCATATTTGAGCATATGTTTGGTCCTTCAAGCTGGCTCGAATGCGTCTGTGGCCTGATAATTGAAATGGCTCCCCAAGGGCACGTTACGAAATGTATACAGCTCCTACTCCCACCCCCGTCTCCATTGTCAACGTAGTCGTCATTGCCATCAACTCTCAATGTCTGTCTTTATTTATTATATTCGTATTTTATATTTGAATTTGTATAAATTTGTTTTGGAATTCCCTTGCATAGCTATGAATTTTAGAAATTTTCACCTTGTGAAATATTGATTAAAAAGTGCTTGAAATATTGTAAATAACTATGAAATGTTAAACCACAAATAGATTTGCAAAGTTTAGTTTACAAATTGGAAATTATTTTCTTATTGGTTACATAAAGTCATGTTTCATTGTTAAAGCTTAAATTTGTTCATTTTGTATGCTGGAAAGTAACTAAAACGTTGATCGAGTAATTCGTCATTTATTTGGGCAGAGAAATGAAAACTATATCTTGATATTCAGTTATTTATGTATGCAGCGAACGTTATCTTATTAGATATGTATAAACTTTATATACCTCTCGCATATTGGCCAGAAACATACGAACCATTTTTCATTTACGTTTCACACACAAAATAACTCATACGCCCCGCTGCCTTTCGAACTACTGGCACGCGCTCTCTTCGCACTCCGCTGGGAGAGCGCCTTGTCAACTGGTTTGAAAAATAGATTTTTACGGGCTTAGTTGCGCATCGTCAGCCACGACAACGACGGACGGACGGACGATGGCATCGTTGGCATGGCTGGCGCATTGTGGATTGCAGAGGGCGGCGAGAGGGGAGGGGCAGCGCCTGGGAACTAGCAAATCCCGCGGGCGTTCCCTTTTGTGTCTCACTCGCGTCATTTAAAAGACATTTGCCTGTCATTTTATGCCGTGTTTGGCACAGTTTTCCATGGCGGCAAAACTTTTTGCTTGCCAACAATGGGTTGCCCAGCGAGCGAGAGAGAGAGAGAGAGAGTGGGCGGGTCGGTCGCCTGCTGCTGATATTGCCATGGAATGACAGTGTCATTAGTTTGGCATTGGCAACACATTGCCAATACATTTGCAGCAGGTGCAGCAGGTGCAGCAGCAGCAGCAGCAAAAAAAAAAAGTGATTGAAAAAATGGAAAAACTTTTCTAATGATCAATAAACGTTTCCGAGGCCAAAAATTAGTTTAATTTAATTGGAAAATTCGCTGTGCGTAATATATGCAAATTATAAAAGCCGTACGGCTGCAACCGGCGTTAATTTTCCTAATCGAATTGCCTGGCATTAAAAGCTTTAATTAGCCTCGTTCTCACACACACACATACACAGGCAACCCAATTGCAAATCCTGGCATACAAAAAAAGTTGCACATAACGCCAAATTTATTATAAACCATTTGTACAATGCGGCTCAAGTGACACTCGCTGAGCTCTACATGGTTTATGCGCGCTCTCACTCTCTCTCTCTCCCCCTCTCTTTCACTATTTGGGGCTTTGGCTTTGCGTTCTGCCTTTGGCTTTCACAAATGAACGCGAAATGCACGCGGCTAAACTTCAAAAGCGCACAAAATGCGCCATTAGGAGAACGTTTGGCCATGGCATGGGGAGCAAATGCAGGGTGTAGAAGGAGAGGTCGGGGGGCCACATAGTTTAGGGTATGGATTTCGCTAGCTTTTGTTGCATAACATAAAAGTTTTGTTAACTGGCATTAGCTTCAGATGCCACGCGGCGTATACGCAACATTACAATAAAGTAACAAATATGCAGCAAAAGGCTAAATAGCCAAAATACACCAAAGCCAATTATGTTGTACTCTATGCAGAAATTAATGACAGAATTAAAGCTACTTTTCATAAGTAATTAGCAGTTATGGAATGTATATATATAGAGCAGAAAGTTGAGTTTATTTGAAATAATTTCCCATTTACATATATAACAATAAATAGAAACAGCCAAACAAAAGTTTTAGTTAACATATCCAAATAGTTAAACAGTTGGCATAAAGCTAAACTTTCTATAGGGTATTCCCCCATATATTTCGAGTAAGGCCAATTTGAGCTTTGAAGGCAGGCAGCATCAGTTGTTGCGTAAGAAACTCTTGTGAGTGTGTAAGTGTAACTCACATGCTTATGTTTAGCTATGCCACAATTACACACACACACGCACACACTTGCAAATGCTTTACAAGTTTTCACTTACGTAATTTTTTGCAATGCGGTTTTCATAGCATACTTTCTTGCGCTTTTTGTATAACTACATGCATAAAGCTAACATGTGCGTACAGTAAAGCCACAACTAAGCTTCACTGTACTTGGACTGAACAGCTATTTGGCAAAAGTGCTAAAGAAACCTCGCCATAGTTGCACTTATGCAGCGTTCACTGTACTCTTATTTATCAACAAATTTTTTGTGCTCTGTGCATAATGTTGTTGTTATTTTATTTTTACTGTTATGAGCGTTTAAGCAAAACTTTGCGCTTTTAACGAAAAGTAAAAAGCAAAAAAAACACGTTCGTTGGGTAAGCATAAAATTATTATCAACCCGCGAGTGGGAGGACATCCCATGCCCAGGACAAGCCAGGACATCGCAGCGCACGCAATGTTGTAGAACAAATATAAAAGTTTCTTTTTTTTTGCTGTTGTTGCTGTTGTCCACCATGAACACTTGTGTTTTTGTTGCTGTTTTTGGACGCAGTTTTGCATGGTGACGTTGCTAAATGAACCGAGCGCAAAAAAAATTATCCAAAAAATGCAAAAAAAATATGAGATACAAAAAATAAAAAATTCATATTAAGATGAAATGTTAAGAGCGGCAAAAGTCGCAGCTAGAATGCTCTATAAAATAATTTAAGCATAGACTTGAACTGTACGAAAAGCTTAGAAGAAATCGATAGTTAGGCAGTTAGAGATAACTATAAAAGTAGACTGAAAATTGGGTTACCTGCTCTTAAATACACAAATAAAGTCGTAAGAAAACTGTAGACAAATCTTAAATGACTTCATGCCAGCAGCAGCTGAAAATTTACTGCAATTGCTTTTTTTTTTTAAATATTTTTTCTAATATTTTTTCTTATTTGCATTTGACTTTCAGACAGTTTTCTAGACTTGTCTCAAAGCTATAAATCAATTATAAAATATTTATAGCCTATTCCTTCCCTTACTTCATAGCATCTATTAGACTCTCCTCACTCTATAGAGCAGCGCGATAAATGTGTGTTTAAAAGCAGTCGGCAAAGTTGAGTGTTAAAAAACATTTCAACACTTGGCGCACATGGTGTCACAACATCTACAGTTACAACAATAGCTACAACAACACATAAGCGGGCAACCACAGGCACAACAAAAACAAACAAGAAGAAGAGAGAAAAAAAAACAAAGTACCACAAACTGTTTGGCGGTGGTTATTTTTTATGACTGACCCGGTCCGGTCCAGTGCGGGACCAGTCGAGTCCTGTTCGGTTCGCGTCCGTTTTTCGTCCTTGTTCGCATCATTGTGCAGTAATTTTCATAAATTGCGTCCCCCGAATATTAGCGTTATTTCTAACGCCTGCTGTTGAAAGCAGCACAACAACAGTTGCCTCAACACAGATCAAAGATATGGAAAGAGAGAACTGTAGAAAAAATAAAGACAGAACCTTTTAGATATGCGACCGAAGATAGCAAAGTAAATTTATTTATCATGCAAATGTGACAAACCAGGCAAAAACCAAATTTGAGAGACCAAACTGACAGAGTGACAGCCAGGCATTCCTCGACTGTCAAACCAACCATTCTATCAGTCAGTCTGTCAGTCTGTCAGTCAGTCAGTCACTCAGTCAGTCATTCGTTCATGCATTCATGCATTACTTCAGTCGAGTCAGTTGAAGCGTGATTCGAACCGCGAGACGTTATATCAAAATATTTCGCTTGTTAACTTTTTTAAATAGCGGCGAGAACAAGAAATTCTGAGAGCGAGTAGAGAGTGCTTGACTTGAAGATATGCTGTAAGATGGTTGAGAGAACTTGTAAGCTAAGCATCTGTATACAGATATGTAGAGATTGGTTCGATAACACCTTGTCAGACAGATGGTCTGATCTGCTTTAACAACTATACCTAGAATCTAGAATCTACGATAAAAAGTATCAAATATATCGATAACAACACGTATCTAGAAACGAAGCCATTTCGATTATTTATGATGATTGATAACAAGTGTCAAAGATAATACAAAACTATCGATAATTTCAATCTGTATCATATATCGTATATCTTTAATCGAAGTCAACATATCGCTAATTTACTGAAGAGTTCAACTTTTGCAGTTGATGATGATCAGCTATTATTTACAGAGATGCTACAAGTTATCGATATATTTGCATTCATGATTAATCGAATCCATCGATAGCTTTTTAGACAGTTCAACTTTAGCAATTGATGATGAAGAACTATTATTAACAGAGATGCTACAAGCTATCGATATGTTTGCATTTATCGTTAATATAAGCTATGATCTCAATAGCTTTCTGAATAGTTCAGCTTTTGCAGTTGATGGATGATAATTATAAACAACCTTTACAATCAATAGTGGCATTTAACTAAGGGCAGAGATTAATCGGTAATATCGATAACGCCAACTACCAATATAATCGATATAATTTGTTAATTTAAGAACTAAATTGTGTGTTAACTAGTATAAAAGTTGCCTTGACTTCCCTACTTATGCTCATATTCCAGCTACCCATTACTATGACTACAGGGTATCAGTATAAAGAAGCAGCAGCTGTCCCGCCAGGCCAGCTCAGAACAAGCAAGCACACAATTTCTGAAATGTGGAGCACACAAACTGAAAGTAAGAGCGTCGACAAACTGAGGACTTGCCACACTAAAGTTGCAAGTTGCTAGTTGCAAGCTGAAGCTGCAGCAGAAGATCAAGCTGTAGCTGCTGCCACTGCTGCCACTGTTGCCCGTGGCCAGAATTGTCAGACAGCAGAGCAGCCAGGGTGCAGTTTAAATTGAAACCCAGAAGGGAAAAACAAACTGGAATATTTAATGTGTTATGCAAAAATGCGTTCACCGTTCAACGTACTCGGGGGAGTTGAATGCTGTTGCATGGTAAGTGGTAAGTGCAGCAAGCGGCAACAGCAGCAGCACCACTAGTCCCAGCAATACGTTTAAAATAACAGCAGTCAGTACAACAACAATGCCTCACAACACAAAAGCAACAGCAAAGAAGTTGATAGCAACGCTGTCAGCGAGGGAGCTTTGACAAGTTGCTGCAAGTTCAGATAAGCACAAACTACATTTTGATAAGCATATGGAAATTTAAGAACTTGCAACTTTGCTTGGTATTGAGAATCTAAAGAAAATACCAAAGGTGGTTAAACTCGTTTTATTATATGAGTATTTTGGAACATAAGAAATTTAAACTTAAGAATTTGGGTTAAGTTTTTACAGTTTTTGTAAATCGAAGTTTACAGAAGTAGCTGATTATATTTTGCCTCGAGCTGATATTCTCTTTAAGCTCTTCATCCAAGCTTTTCATAAGTTTAAAGTTACCAATTAGCGAGTCATTAAAACTCTCTTTTCTATAGCATCAGGATCTGACTTAACTTGGAAAAACTTATTTTAGAGAGTCTGTCTGTGGTATACCAAACTGAAGTAGTTACTTTACAATATTACCTGTATATATACTATTGTGAATCGGTTAGCTCCTTAAACTACCCTCGTTGCAATTGCAATTGAGCTGTCACAGTTTCGGCAGCTCTATCAGTCACTTTTGTGCCTGTTGCACAAACACCAAATGTTCTACATTTGTATACCCATTAGACAAGGCAAGTAAACAGTACTCGCATTAAGCTATAAGCCCAATAGATCATATAAGACTTAAAATCAACTATATTATATACAAAGTTAAACTATAACTCAAGGGAATATCTTCATTTACAGGGTATAGCGTTTCAGCTGGAATGTAGTTCTTTCAGCTGAAATAACAGCGATACTTCAGACAACAATCACGTGGGACTCGTTGCAAAAGGCAAATAAACACACGCACACGCACACACTCGCACGCCTACACTATTTTCCCTGCCCTCACTGCATTAATAATTCACATGCAAAATTGGAAATAACTGATGGATGCCGTCAAAAAATGTTGCTACGCCGCCCACACATGCCACAACGACAGTTGCCAAAGAAAATAATATACACAAATAGTGCAAAGTGCGCCCTGTGGGCGTGGCTAGAAGCGCATAACTGACATTAATAAATCGATGTATGAAATTCCACTTGCAGCAGATCCCAGCCTAGCTGCAACAGCCGGCAGGTCACTTTAGGCCGCCCATTTGACAAAAGCATGCCACAAAACACACAGACACACCCAGACACACACACAGACACACACACAGACATACATACACACCCGCACACATGCACATTTTTAATTAATTTCATGCAATTTGTACGAGTCTAGGCGGCAAGCGGGCAACAGCAGCAGAGCGAAGCTCTGCAATTTGCCCGGGTTAAGCCGATAAGTGCATTTTTAATGTAACCCAATGAATTTTCTATTACATTTTAATTTAAAATAACAAAAAGAGAAAGAGCGTGGGTGGGAGCAGACTGTCGCGCGTTTTTGGTCAACGTAATTTGATTAAAGATTTAGATTAATCGTTTTTATTGAGATTTAATGGCAAATAAATCTCTTTTGCAAACGCATTTCACAGCTGCAAATCAATCATGTCTAAAAGTTTCTCGCTTGATTTTCAACTTTTTCTGCTATGTTGATTGAGTAACTAAAAAAAAGACAAAAAAGGAACTATCCATTAGGATAATGGTTGGGGTTGAATATTGCAAACAAGTTAAACTTGGGCAAGGGACGCAATCAAATGGAAAAGTTAAGTGAATTAGTTAATGAATTGATTGGAAAACAATTTAAAGTTTGAATATTGATTAATACATTTAATAATGATAATAATTTAGTAAAACGAAAGATTGAGTGAGACTGAGCATCAATTGTGCTTCATTTTAAGTGTTTCATGCAAGTCTAGATAATTCTCAATATCAGTTTTCATTTTAGTTAAGAGAAACCTCTGATTCCGATTAGATTAAGTTACCTTAAAGGTAACCAGACACTAATCTTAACCTGTACATATGTAAACTAAATATCTATATGCCCCTAGAAAGCTATTCCAATATTATAAATTATAAACCTTTTATTTAATTCTTCTGACATATTTCGACCTCAATTCCCTGACTTTCCTCATCAGAATGCTTTTTCGTTTTTACTGATCTTCACAAAAAGTTAGCAGCTAGTGCGAAACTGAAGAATAGTCTGAAATGCATCTTTATCATATAAAACAGATCAGGAAACTTATATTCTTAAATAAGAACTTGAATCGATTTTGTATACATATTTAAAAAGAACAACCGTATAAAATTGATATTTCACGTAATTAGCTTTGAAGAAGTAGAAGATCGAATTTTTTACACAAGAATTCGATTTATCGAACAGGAGCTCAAACGATTTTTTTTTAAGGGGACTTAGCGAGGGTCGAATTATCGGGATTCGACTGTTTATAGTATATACTTATATGCCAGATCAGTATAAATGAAAAATCAGTATTATATATACAATATATTTTTTATCAGGGACCGTAATCATTATAAATTATATTATAAAAATCACATGTTAATGATTAAATTTTATTTTTTTTTCTTCAATGATAATCATTATTTTTGAGTAATTAATATAACTTAAAACATAATTAAAAATTTTTATATATTTTTCTCTTCATTTGCAATTGTCGTTTCTGATATAAAACTAATTTTTTGGTTATAGTGTTTATCGTATTATTACGAACTGGACTAAGTGGGGTTCGAACCCTATATCTCAAGACTTGTGTGCCAAGACTTGTGTACCCCACTATGAAGGCTAGATATATACAAAATAATTTCAGACAAACTTTTCTTAAATAATTTTCAGTAATTTGAAGACAGCTATCATTAAATCAGCCTGCAGCTGCTTTCCTTATCTTAACCTATTTGCATAAGCCCCCGCCCATACGACTTTTTATATATATTTTCCAATCGCCATTTCAAATTGAACATGAACATGAAAATTATTAATAAGCTTTTAAATACGTATTTTTTGGAAAGATGACATTGATGTATGTGCTAAAAAGTTATCTTGCTCTTGGATGCTTCGTTGGGCATTTAAAAGGTTTTTCCCATTGGGGATTCTTACGCTCAATGCGTGTTATTACCGATCCATAAAAATCACACTCAACTGCTGATTTAATATATATTTCGTTTGCTCTGAGCGCCGCTTTGGCTGCCAAAACAAATTCATCAAAAAATGCGTATACTTCATTTACGGCTAAACAATTTTTATAACCAATTTTTACGAGATGAACCTTGCCCCAGCCACGACAACAACAGCTCGCGAGCATAAAAAATGATGTAAATTTTTTAAAAATGCCAACTTGTTTACAAATAAATAGCCCGGTTTTGCGTGCAAATATTAGAGAAGCGACTCTCAAAGCGGAAACAGCTAAACAAAAGCAAAAAAACAAAAGAAATTGGAAGAAAAAATAAACTGAAATTTTAATCCGAGCGAAATGGCAACACTCGAATACAGTGGAGCTTCGACTGGAGCATCGCTCACGCCCACGCCTCCTCCTTCTTCTCCTCCTCCTGCACCTACACAGATTTATCTCGGTTAATTTACCGTTATTTGGGCATCAGCTTTGCAACAATGCAAAGCGAGGCGAGACGAAGAAAAATAAACGAAAACAAAATGTATATAAAAATAAACCTTCGCATGGCCCATAAAATTTCATTAGCGTCATATTTTCAAATAATTTTCTTCTTACTTTCGCTCTACCTCTCTAGCTCTACCTCCCCCACCGACTCGAACCTCCCAATCTACCTCTATTATAGAGTGTCCCTGGAGTCGCTCGCCTGTTGAATTGTTGCGGCTGAGTGGGCGTGTGCCAAGGTATAATCATAATTTGAAATTGCTCATTCGAATCTTAGATTGGATTAAGTGCGAATTAGAACATCAATAAGGCGGAGCTGGAGACAGAGCTGAGAGACTGAGACGGAAGGCGGAAGCGGAGGCTGTGGAAGCGTAACGCAACACTGACGACAATGCGGCAAAAGGGATCAAAGCGGATTTGCCAACACATATTTATTGTACGAGAGGGAGAGGCAATAGGTGTAAATGTGACAAAACGTTCACTCGGTGCGTGTGTGTGTGTGTGAGTGAGAGTGTGTATGTGTGTGTGCAGCAAGGTGTTCAAGCAGGCGACTTAATGAGCGCTGACTATTAGGTCCAAATGCGATGACTGAAATTATGCAGCATAAAAATATTGAGTACCCTAGGAATAATGTAGAAGGGTATGTAGGGTATATATATCGAAAACACTCCTCAACAAACTATGCAGCATAAAAATATTGAGTACCCTAGGAATAAAGTAGAAGGGTATGCTAGAATTCATGTATGGTATATAGTCAGATATACGGTAAGAAATATACTACCCTAATAATTTATATGAAGTATTCGAATATATATCTATAAGGTATACCGAAAACCCTCCTTAACAAACTATGGAGCATAAAGATACTGAAATCTCTACTAATATATAAGCACTTGGCAGAGCTGTCAAAGAGAATATAATATTATAGAATATAGAATACCCTTCTAATTTAAGTAAACTAAAAGAGTAGCTCCAAATTCTCAAAGGGTATAAAAGCATTTCTCTAAAATAAAATATGTAGCATGATTTGTTTTAATATCCTAGAAAATTGTGAGGATTTCAGAATTCACATAGGGTATTTATGCATTATTTTTATTAGAATATTAGATAAGATGGAATCTATTATCAGTTTAAAGAGCTAGCATATGTATCCCTTAAAACTCACCAAGAACAGGGTATTTAAAAGTATGTACTTTAATACAAACTTTGCTGCACTTCATAAAGCTTGCTCTCCATCTCCTAGTTCTCCTCCGCCTCATCCCCCTCTCTCTCAGCCTACCAATTAAAATGTTTGAAATTCTAAAAGCAAAAGCTGTGAAACTTTTTTAGCTCATCAAGCTGGAAACATGCGACAAAAGCCGCTGGGCAGTGCCCACACAGAAGTTGGATACACTCTCGGCTCTGTTGTTATCCGAAAGAGCAAAAAAAAGGGTGCGAGCGAAAAGTTTGGGCAACGGCATTACGCACATTGACAGCACAAGCCTTTGGGGCTCCATTCGGGATAACATAATGCAGCTGGCTCGACTGAGACAGTCAACTAACAAATTATCTCTGCATGTGTGCATCACTCAAATGTCTACAGCATTGACTATGTGTGTGTGTGTGCGGGGGCGTAGAACTGGAACTGATGCCATCTCAAGCATGTGGTCAACAATATCAACAGCAACAACAACAATGATGATGATGAAGGCAAAGTCATCAGCTCAACGCTGCTGTCTGGGAAATTAAGAACAATCCCGAGCAATTTCCGGTACGAGAAACTCGAAAATTGTTCATCTTTTAGGTCTGTTTAGTTCTATCAAGGCTAAACTTTACAGTTTTCAATGCCCTACAGAGACTAGATGAACGGAAGTCGTCTCAAGCTTTGTCTTATCTAGATTGAAAACATTTTATTAGCATTTATCGATGAGAAATCGATAAGACATAGGTATAACTATTTAAACTCATCTCTCTTTACTTTTCATATCGTTTATAAGTAGAGTCTAGTCTAAGGTGTATAATTCTTATATGCTGTTATTTGCCATTTATCTATAGTTAATCGATAAATTTTAGATTTCATATCTAATTACTCTGTCTGACTCTCTTTAATACCTCACTTGGATGTCATCTAACCTCTGTCTTCTATCTGCTCTAGAATTCAGTGTGTCTTCTATTTTCTTTTATGTTATTTATCGATAAGTGCATAACATAAGTAGCGCACTTTTGCTCAACATTACTACATATTGTCCTAAGCCGCTTGTTTGTTATTTATCGATAGTATATCGATAATATCTTAATCACCCTAATTTAAACTAGCATTGTATTAATCTAAACAGCAATTCCAACTTAAGTCTACATCTACTCTACAACTCTACATCTCTTCTCTTCCATTAGTTACAATTTAGCGATAACTAGTAGATAACATGAAGAATATCGTTATATAAACATATCTCTATTATTTCTCTATTTCTCACTATTTTATCACAGTATCGCACATCCAGTCATCCCTAGTTAGGTCTTTTCTAGAATTTGTAGACCTTATACTCTAGTTGTTGTAATTAATCGATAATAAATCGAAAATATACTATGTACATTCATATAAACTCATCTCTAAAGCTTCTTCCTCTCTGTCAAAAGTCATTTACATAGCTAGTCTTTTCTAAATTCTATATATCTCTAAAGCCATTATTTTTAACTTATCGAAAACAAATCGATAATATATAAGCTCAACTCTAACGCATTCCTCTTTCCATTATACCGCATTTGCATGTCGCCTAGGCTCTGGCTCTGGCTCTGGCAAATTTCGATTCCAACCTACTCATTTTTGTGCGCAAGCTTTGAGCTGATTTATTTTTCATTCAAAGTTAATTTATTAGAAAATAGCTAGTGAAGTTATTATCTAACCGAAGACCATATCAGCAGCAGCAGCAAAAGCATCGGGTCTTAGGCTAAAGCCCGGCAAACATTTTGCGACAGACTTTAAATGAAGTAGAAACTCCCAGCCATAAAATTACGCGCATCGTTAGTGACAATTTGCACCGGACGACAGCAAAGACAAAGCCGTAAAGGCCGGACACTGTCATAGACAGAGACGGCGAGAGAGAGAGACAAAGATAGAGAGAGGGAGAGTAAGCTGGTGGAAAGCTATGTAAATTAAGGCGCATATCCGTATAATGTGGAAAATCTTGCTGCAGAAATTTACTTAAATTTGTTCAATTCATTTAATTTAGTTGAGAGGCGAGAATGTCCTTGATGGAGCAAAAGTCAAGGGTATGGCAACGCCCCAAAAGCCCCAAAAAAAACAGGCGCATTGCTTTAAATTACCAAAGCACACAAACAGAGAGAGAGAGAGAGAGAGATGGAGAGAGAGAGAGATATATATGTATATACCTATAATGAATTCAATGATTTTATTGACTTTTGTGTTGTAATTTATTAGTTGAATTTGTAGTAGTAGCCAACCACGCCTCCTTGAGTAGGGGGCGTTTGCATGCTTTTGGCAACGCCAGCTATTTGTGTCTTCTTCTTGGCATTTTTCTTTGGCAAGGCCAAAGAAATTAATTAACCCAACACTGGGCGCAGACCCCAAGGAGCCGTTGCATGCCACCTTTGACCTTTTTCTTGGCATCTTCTTGCAGAGCCACCCCCTTCCACTAGCCTGTCCTAGGTGACCTTGTGTGCTTTCTAAAGCAAAACATGTTGTGCCGCATTTATATCAATCAAATGTTTTACTAAGCAATCAGCTTGAAAGGGGCCCAAGATACATTCACATTCACCTTCAATACAAATAAAATATATATAAATTAATTGAGAATCTTTTGACAAACAAAATGTAATTAGCTTTGCAGACAGCGAGCGTGTTTCTCGTTTGCGGTTATGAAAACTGGTTTTGTGTAAACAGCAGGTGGCAATTGATAATGGACAGAAGTTTTCGATTAAATGGGGTTAAATCTAAAGCAAACAAGTCGAGTCGAGTTGAAACTTAGCTAAATATTTACCAGCTACAAGCTACAAGTAAACTTGAGTATTACCTTGGGGTTATATCTTGTTGGCTTCCCCTTAATCTTTAAAGTTAAATAAATGTACGTCGTTAACTACTTTCTTTATATCAAATCGATTCATACAGCCAAAGCAAAGTCAACTCCCATTTTACATTATTTTAGTAACTTTTTGTGTGCAAAGCACTTTGGCAAATAGATATTGATGTTCGATGTTGCTTGCAGTCCGCCCCCTGATGGATTCACCTATCTATCGCAGTAATCTGCAGTGCATTTGCCACACCTTGGCACCTTGACAATTTGTGTGTTTCGGTAACTCGACAACTCAACTCGCTCGGGTTGTAAACAAAACCGAAAAAAGGGTAAATCGCTAACATGCAATGCACATTTCTCAAATAGTCGCTGGCAAACAACATCACGAAAGCATTTGCCACTAATATACCGATATAGCCAGAGCACAGATACAGATACAGATACACCTGCAGATGCAGCTGCAGATACAGACATAAACTTGTAATTTAAGAACAACGTGCGCAAATTTCCATTTGACGTTACTGAGAAATGCACTTTTAAGCTGTTGCTGCTGTTGCTGTTGCTGTCTTTAACTGCAGTAATCCGTCAGCGGAGTCTTTTTAGTTTTGTATCAATTCTCAATGCCAAGAACAAATACGATGCAAAAGTTATACGAATTTGAAACACGCTTACAAAGAATATTTCTTATTTCTATTTTATATTAAAATAAGCAAATTAAAGCTACTTTGAAGACTCATCTATAAGACGCAGCCTTAGCAACTGCCACCTTATTTTGGCATCACATTAATAAGCTTGAGCCTGAACTGAAAAACAACTTAGCTTAATCTTAATACTCGCTCAGCAAAAGACGAAAAGAGTATATTAGTTTTGTTAATTTTCTGTCTAACTATATATTTATATATGCTTAATGATCGCAGAGATTGAAAACTGAGAAATTATGCTCTTGGAACAAATAAAGCATTAAAATAATATAGCTAAAGACATTTAAAAAGTGAAAAGTCTAAATTTAAAATAGTTTTTGATATAAAGTATATAGAATACTTTTTCTACTTCTCTAAAATTCGATCTGGCACTGATCATATATCATATTATGGCATACATCTTCATAACGAACGAGTATTATGAAGTCTAGAACCCCCTTATCAATTAGTTTAGAGTATAACATTTGTCAGACCAACCACCTGGACGCCTGGACATATGCAACGGTATTTCTTCACAGCTATCGCATTTGTGTTTCGCAAAAAACTTTGAGTGAATTGCACCTCACATGAAGTTAGAGCTGCGTGGCAAACTTCGCAGTGGCTTTGGATACTTTTTTTTTTCTTTTGATGCTACTAACAACAGTTACTTAGGATTAGTGCATAGAGCAGAGCGCAACTAAAAGCAAACGCCAAAGCACGTAGTAAGCCGAAAAATCCAAGTGCAAATTCCAAGACACACACAGAAAGAGAGCAAAGAAAGAGAGAGAGTGAGGGAGAGAGAGTTCCTTGATATATGCGCCCTTGTATTCGTTGCCGCATGTCTGAGTACATAACCAATAGCAACAGCAACAGGCAGACCTGGCGCAAGGCAGGTGGAAAAGCAGCACCTGCAGCGTTGACCTCAGCATCGACAGCTGGAGCAACAAGCAGCACTTAACAAATGGTAAAAGCATCAACAAGCTTCCGCATCCGCAACGGAACGCGCCGGCAACGCAAAGGCACAGATAAAATGTCTTAGCTCTCTCTCTCTCTCTCTCGTTCGTTCTCTCTTTCTGCTCTCTGCTCTGTTGTTGAGCGATTATGCCAAGGAGCTGTTGCCGGTTGCAGCCACTTGAATGGCGTAGAGCACGTGTAAAGCGTTTGGAGTGCGTCGGTATGGGATTAGATGACGAGCACAGAGCTGAGTGGGCACCAAGCAGGTGGAATGCGAGTGTGAACTAGCCGCCCAGGCGACAAGCCAGCACACACCTACGTTCATGCTGCAAGTGAATGTCTGTGTCTATGTGTCTGTGTGTGTGTGTGTGTGAAAGAAAAGAATACGAGTCTTTAACATGACACAAGGTATGCTGTGTAATATGCCAGTTACTGGAAAGTTGTTAAAACATGCAAAAGCAATGCAGATATGCAGTTGAAATATGAACATGACTCTAAATATGATAAATATGGCTTCCAAAAACTCAATAATAATAATAATAATAATAATATAGATTCCAGAGCAGCAAAAAGTTATTTAATAGCCTATTAGTATGTATAGCTTAAATAAATATACAGCAAAAAAAAAATATAATACAGATTTCAAATATTCCACCCATATTGAGTAGCTAACATTTAATTTTAATAAATAAAAAAAAACATATTATTGCATAATTTATTTTTATTTATTTTCATATTTAATTTCATTGAATTTACTTTAATTTTAATTAAACACATTTTTAAATAATTTAAGTACCAAGCGCACACTTTTAAATAAAATGCCTAACCAAACCTCTCTTGACACTTTTGTCGCCTGGCAAACGCTTTGTTTTTTTTCGCACTCAAGTGCAAGTCAAAGCATGCGATGTGAACTTTAGACTAAGCATAAGCGAAGGCAAACGACAATAGAAACTGGCTCAAAACAAAGCGCGCCAAACCACCGTTACAATGCTCGCGCTTTGTTTTGTTATGTAATGCATGTTTATGGTTGCTCATCATTAATTTGTCGATGAAACTTATGGCAATATTCCCAGGCAATGTTTGCGCAAGCTGAGAGCTTTTTAACCATGTGTGAGTGAGTGTGTGCGTGTGAGTGTGAGTGTGTGCAACTTTTTAGTAGCATTTGGCGCTTTTCTGGGTGCGTGTTATTGTTTGCCAAGTTTTTGCATATTATCAACGGCAGCAACAGCAGCAGCAGCAGCAGCAGCAAAACCAACTGAATGCGTTCATAAAATAATGTAATCTGTTTAAAAACAAACATGTCTTGAGCAATTTCGCGAGGCTAGGGACATATTAAAATGGTACTGGCTGCCGTCACCTAAGAAAACAAAGTGGAGAGCATCAGCCAAAGAGCCGTTAACAAGAGTAAGTTGACAAGAAAACAGAGGAGAAACAACAAAAACCAACAACAACAGCAGCAACACGAACGTTTAGTAGGGATCGACTAGAAGATAGCCTGCACTTAACATTTAACCTGCGTTGTCCATACAAATAGACACTCTTATACTGACTCTCTTATAATTACACTCTTATATCGACTTGGCTGTTGATACAGCTTATGATTAGTATAAATACTTACATATATAGCTATTCAACTTTAACTTGCCTGTTGCATATACAGTTCAGCTTTAATATACTCTCCTTTCACTAGGTACAGGGTATGAATACCAAAACTCAACCGAAGTTACCCGACTGCCTTGTGGAAACAAATTTTATGCCAAGATAAGTAAGACGACGACTGCGGCTGCGACTGCGACTGCGACGGCAACAGCAGATAAGAACTTTGCCGCTGCTGCTTTTGCTGCTTCGGCTGCTGCAATTTTAGCGAACCGCGCGTCAAACTTTGCGAAAATTCATGATGAAAACTAAAAGTATACGACGGCAGACATGCAGGAGGGCACTCACTACAGCAACAACGGTAAACGCGTTTTCTATGGCTGCCCAGAAACTTGAAGCGCCCGGCGACCACCGCTACGCGAATGGTTATTGACAACCTATTAAAGAGATAACTAAGAGCACTATTAAATCAAAACAGCACCAAAGCGAAGAGAGAGGCAGAGTGAGAGAGAGAGTTGAAATAACTGTAACCATGTGAGTTCTTTTTGGCATTTTGCTGGCATTTTGAGTGCTTCTGACTTGAATTGACTCACTTTTAAATCAATGCCCGACAGAGGACGCTCAAGTTAACATAATTCTGTGCTTCAAGTTTTTAAAAGAGATCGTGCTTGCATTTTGAGTGCAATTGGAGTACTGATATTTTGTGCATTTAGTTGTCATAGCTCACTGTTAAATCAAACCAGCGTGAAATCAACTAGAGAAACAGAGAGAATAGGAATAACTGTAAGCATGTCCGCCATATTTTGTCGAAAAATATAATTCCTTTTTGGCATTTTGCTGTCATTTTGAGTGCTTTTAAATGGACTCACTTTTAAATCAATGCCCGGCAGAGGGCGCTCAAGTTAACCTAATTCTGTGCTTCAGGTTTTTATAAGAGATCTTGCTTGCATTTTGAGTGCCTTTGAATTGACTCACTTTTAAATCAAAGCCCGATAGAGGGCGCTTAAGAAAATTCACCAAATTCTGTCCTTCAAGTTTTTAAAAGAGATCGTGCAGACACTTTGAGTGCAATTGGAATACTGATATGTACATTTGGTTGTCATAACGCAATATTATATCGCAATAGTGTGAAAGCAACGCGAGAGAGAAAGAGAGAGATAAAAAATTATTAGGAAGTCCGCCATATTCTGTCAAAGTAAGATAAATTATGTAGAAAAATATAAGACCATTCCAGTTTTTATAAGAGATCGTGCCAATGACTCACAACCACAAGAGTGTATCAGCAAAGAGCCAGTGAATGGGACAAACTTTAAGTATGTTCACCATATTCTGTTGAAAAATATAAGAAGCTTCAAGTTTTTATAAGAGATCGTGCAGACAGTTTGCTGCCATTGGAATACTGGTATTTTGTATTCATAATAAATCCAAGCAATGTGAAAGCAGAGTAAGAGAGAGAGGAAGTCAGCTATCTATACATAAGTGCCTTTGAGTTTTTATAAGAGTGAAAACGATTCCACATTAGGAATTCCTTCACGTCTTATAATATTGATAAGCAAATACTTAGGCATATTTAAATTCAAATTTAAAGGAATTCCGACTACAGTTTGACATTGAAATAAACACAATTAAAGCTTGGCAGCCACTTTGCTAATGCAATTACACTTCAAGTTGCAGAGTATTTCACTTAAATGCATACCCTCCTCTCTCCTCACACACACACACACACAGACGCACACAATAAGCCCTTTGTTGCAACATTCGCATAGACATGTGTCTACCCCGTTTGCCCGCTCCTATCCGTTGAAGTTAACTCTTTCGTGCAGCTTTGTTGAAGCGTAACAGTAAGCAAGAAGTTTCCTAGCTGCTTGCCACTACTTAAAATATGAGCACCCATTTCCTATGGTCAAGCAATTGAAAATGATTTGAAGCAGCTACAACAACAGCAACAACAACAACAGCAACGGCAATCAGAAGACGAAGCAGAGTCAACGACAAAGTCAAAACAGACAGAATTTGTCGAAAATGCTGTGAACAAGCAAAGGACAAAGTGCTGCACATTGCCCAGGCAAAAAGGATTACGTCAAGCATATGTATTATATGGGTGGGTGATTGCCTCCCCTCCCGGAAAACTTATACGTTTGTCCATTGCCGTCCAGCGTTGACTTGAAGGACACGAACTCGCACAGATTTCAATTTTGCGATACGAATTCGATGGCAATTGTCCTGGCCATCCCCGAAGCTTCCTAATATGACATTTGAAGTGATTTTTATGTGAATCTAGCTGCTGCTGCTCTGCTCGGGGGGTTTTTCGCTTTTTTTACGACCAGCGATTGTCCTGCGGACGTTTGTGTGTGAGTGTGTGTGTGTGTGTGTGAGTGTTTGTGTGCTGCGACTGTTTGCAAAACTCATGCCATTCGAAGCGCGGCAGAGACAAAGGAGCGCCCAACAGAGTAGACCAAAAAAAAAAAAGACACCCTTGAAAATTTCTAATCTCTTAATGGATGACAATCTGCGTTTTAAATGGTTTGCACGAGTCCTGGCCAAAATGGAGCCCCATCAAAAATAAAACTAATTCCATCAGAGAGACAGAGAGACGTTGCCATTGTTTGCCTAATGAAAGAACGCTGTTCTGGCAAGTTTTTAAAGGATTTCATTTGATATATATATATATAGAGAGAGAGAGAATGAGAGAGAGAAAATGATTTGGAAAATTGACATAACATGTCAGGGCTAATCACACGCTTCGCTGAGAGCCATTCACTCAGTCAGACAGTTCATAAATCATTGTGTCTATAATCAGTAAATAAATCTCGCTAGTTCTCAAATATTTATGATGATGGGCCTCAGAAGCTGCGCAACTAATCAAATTATGTAACTAAAACCTCAAAGGCGAACATGAAAGCATCTTCCCATCTTCGCATCTTAACATCTGCGGGCCCGAGTTCCTGTTAAGAGTTCGTTACCAGACATGCTGGCGACGCAAACATGTCATCGATGTTGGCTCTGGGTAATGGGGAATACGCACATGGAGCGTACAACCGTACGCCACTTCAATGCCCGCAGGATAATCTTGAATAATAAAGCGAACAGCCAGCCAGGCGACAAGCACACAGAGATTTGCAAACGCAATGCGAATAGAGCTGGAACCCTGACTCAATAGGTAAATAGTTGAAGTGCAGAGTAAATAGGGAAATATGATGGAATTTTCAGTATATTCTATATACTTATAAGTAGAAGAAAGCTAAAGCTAAAGATAAGAGTGAAATAAGAGAAACTTACAAAGCTTTTTTTGACATTTCCCAGAAAATATAGTATGATATAGCCTAAAAATATATAGAGAGGGTCTTCTACTCAGCACTTATGCAAACAATATTTACTTCATAAAAAAATGTTAAGCTTATCTTAAATAACAAAGAAAATATTATAAAAATATTTATCGATTTTTATCGATGCGTTCTCTAACTGTACTAGAGATCCATAACATTACGGCTGTTTCTCAATCTGTGGTATTGCTACTCATACTATTCCGCATGGTATAGCATATTCATATGAAAAAGTTCTTTACAATCTACTCTTATACCATATTTGGCAGACTTTAATTTTATGGTATTTAGCTTATCTCAAATAACAATAAAAATATCATAAAAACGCAATTGCTTTCATGTATTTATATATTTATCGATATTTATCGATTTTGTTTGTTTCTCAATCTATGCTGTTCCTTCTCATACCATTCCATTTGGTATACCCTATTCATATATAAAAGTTCTTTACAATCTATTCTTATACCACATTTGCCAGACTTGACTTTTATGGTAATCGATTATAATCGATTCTTCTCCTTCTTCACCTTTTCATATTTACAAATTTCAATTTTTATTAATTTTTCTAATCATTTCATATATTTATATATTCATAACTTCTACATTTTTAAATAAAATCTTCTATTTCTTAATCTTTAAAGACTTATCGAACTAACAGCTCAACTGTACTTTCTCTCCAGATGCACTATCGATAATATAATCGCCACTATTTGTCGGCTGTACAGTCACGAGGGCTTTAAAATGCAGAGACATAAGAGCTGCGATTGTGACTCGAACAAATAGAATTCAACACACTCAACACTCTCTCTCTCTCTCTCTCTCTCTGTCTGTCTCCGTCTCTCTCACACTCGTGTAGTTAAGGACTAACTGTTTTTACACGTCTATGCGCCATTTTGTATGTCGACGCGCCATTTGAATATTTAACAGCAAGCAAAGCCGAGCTCGTCTAGCTGTATATCTATATATGGTCTATAGAACTGTCTGTCTCTGTGTCTCTCTGTCTCTCTGTCTCTTTGTCTCTTTATCTGTCTGTTTGTCTGTTTGTCTGACTGTTTGGTCGCTTTTTAATTATAGCTTTTAAATGCCACCATCCTAACGTGTATTTTATTTATTTCACAGCTGCGGGTGGCTCATCAGACAATGTGCCGGAAAAACGCGTCATGTTGTGGGCGAATGGTTGTGCAGGGGGCGTGGTCTGGGTGTTCTGCTGTATGCAAACTTCCGTTTCCGCTACGCTAACCCAACCTACAAAAGGCAGATCCCCTATATCTATATCGCTCTGCGGCTCTGTGAGAGCGCTAAAATTACTCGGGCGCTTTTAATTTGATATGCAAATACAGCAAAAACGAAAGCAAAGTCGGCAAAGGTTGATGATGGAAATGTGAAAAGTGAAAAGCAGACGACACCAGACTCCAAACCAGATGCCAGCCTGCCAGCCTGCCAGCCAATCCTTCAGCTGTGGCAAAACCCAATTGCGAGCCAACACGTTGTCTATTTGCAGTTCAAAGACTCAAATGAAGTGCGGCACGGCGCACGCCTCACTATCATTCCCCCGATTCCAGGGTATGGGTAATGAAAAAACCCTAACGTCCCCCCGTTGCCAGCTAGTTGCTGCCGCTGCTGCTGATGATGAGGTTGATGATAGCAGAGCATTCCAAATGCCAGTTTGCCAATGATGGCTGCCATAACGGAAGCCAAAGAGACGGCAAGAGTAGCTGCTGCTGCCACTTTTACGAGGTGGCTAAAAGTTGGCGATAGTCTAAGCTGACTTATCGTTGCCAGGGCAATTAAAAATGTGAAGCTTTAACTGCGTCACAAGCTGTTGATAGGCCCTTAAGTCGACAAGAAATCGCCTGGCCGTAAAGCAGCGCTCCGAATAAAAAACGGAAGTGAACAGAGCTCAGCGCAACGCAACTCAACTCGACTCAAAAGCAGCTAACGAAAGGCTTTTCTGCCTTTTTATAGAGGTCTTAAAAGGATGCTAGAGAAATGAGAGTGGGGGAAACTAAGAAACTATCTGAAAGTTAAAGAAAAACGATGAAGTTTCAATTCAGAAAATTTAATTGAAATTTAATTAACATATCTAGAAGTTGGTCGGCTTCGGCTAAGACTTGATATGAAATTCATGATGTTCAGAGCTCCAAAAACTACTCAGTGAATTCCTTATAAGTTAATCTATTGATAAAATTGAATAGTTTTTTAATAAAATCAGACAAAGTTGAATGGGGAAAAGCAGATTACAAAGAAAATGTATAAATAGAATCGGTAAAGGAATACCGTTCTTTTGGAACTTAACAGAACTCCATCTATAATTCTCTAAGCCCCTTCTATGTAAATTTTAGGGGTTTTTCAGTGAAAGATGTTAGATTTAATACCTAAAATCTAACTGAAAATAATATACCATATTTGCCATCCTCAGTATATAAGTTGTCTATATAGTTATTTAGTCAACTAAACCACAATAGTCTAGATTCGATTCTAGTGCTAGAAAATGGATCTAGTATCGAAGTTCAAAGGTCTTTTTATACATGTCTCCTTCTTATACATATATATTTTGAAAATGTATAATGAAATACTAGAATTGTATTAATAATCAATAATAAATAAGTATGATTACGAGTCGCACGTCTTGCTGAAAGAGGGAGCTCTATTAGTTCTTTAGCCATACAACTTTCTTATATTCTGATATTTTTCTAACCAAAACTTAACCAGCTCTTCACTGAAAGAACTAAACTAAAGAAAGATATGGCACATTTGTTAGGTGCAGCTCCTGAAACATTCAAGAACTTCACACATAAATTCGATAAAAAAAACTTATCGATTTCATTCCATACCAAAAAGTTATCGATATGCTGCCTTAGCAGCAGCTACATTTAAAATTTGGGCTATCTAGCTTTAATAGTTCTCGAGTTATACGCTAAGATAAGGAAGAATGAAGCTCGAAAGAGTTTGAATTAAATGCAGACCAACTGTATATGTATATTCTTTAAATTTTTCAAAAAAGCCCCCTTCCGCCTTTTCAGCCTTTTACAGCCTTTCAGGCAATTTAGAAGTGACTCCCGCAAAAACTAGATGTTATACAATGATATATGTTATGAACATATCATAGTAACTCCATACACAACACATATGATATTTCAAATTACCAGAACTCTCAATTGAAAGAACATTCAAATATGCCTTTGATGCCATCATCAAATATTTCTAATTCAAATGAACGCTTTGTATTTGGCATTCAGTCAGAGAACCCAAGTGTCGCCCTTTATCTGCTGACCTAATCGCTTTTTCGAACCAAACTTGACACCCGGAATGTCAATTGCCCCAGCTAAATGTAATTCGATACTGTTTTTTATGCATGCCTGCATATATCGAAAGGAGCGAATAAATTAATCGACACACGCTCCGCACTAATCGCTTTATGAATGCAGCGCACATGCTATCGAATGGCTAACTGATGAGATGTGCATGCCACGTGCAGCAGCAGCCCTCCCCGCCCCCACGCCCTCATCAGCATCATCATCAGCATCCCAATCGCACTTTCAATCGCTGTGCACTCAATCACATGCCGGAAATCAAACGAAGCGGATTTCCGTTCAAATGGTCGCTGGGCTAACCGCAACGTGAAATCGAAAGTCCGCTGATTAAAACTCGACTCGACCATCATCATCATCATCATCAGCATTATCAGCATCATCATGATGAGCATCAATAGTCGCCATCGTGTCGTCGGCTTTTCCGGAAATTTATGCATGTCAATCAGCAAATTAAGCGTGTAGCACGTTCCAGCTCCTAAAACCAGGCACAGCGGCTTCTTCAGCTTCAGCTTCTTCTTCTTCTTGTTCATCATTGCGTCACATTTTTAACTGTTATACAAAGCGTCCTCTGCAACATTCAAGTTAACTTCAAACATTTATTGCATTCTGATGTTATTGTTGTTGCTCTCCTTAGCTATTTCGTATTCCGTAGTTTTTTTATTACCCGGACTCGCCAGACTAAAGTCCGGCGCCAGCTTCCCCATAAACAGAGCCAAGCGAGAAAAAAAAACAACGCAGGAGCACACATATACATCCATTTGGTGCCCGATCCCCAATAACTGCTTGACAGAGGCCACACCCAGCTCCTGCCTGCTGGCTCCTGCTCCTGGCTCCTCCTCCTGCCTTCACTCTATTTCAAACTCCATCTCCTGCTAGTCCTCCTCCTGCTCCCCCTCCTTTTTCTGGTTGCATCTCCTGCTCCTGGCTAGTGTCTGACCCCTCGCTGTCCTCGCTAACCCTTTCTAGCAGTTCGCACTTTTAGTCGCACGTAAGTTGAAAGTAAAAGCAATAAAAATAAAAATAAAATTTGGGACTACTGCAAAACGCTTCTCGTCTCCATAAAGACAAAGTCCAACTGTCAACTTGCTTTGCATGTGTGAGAGCCAGTTGCTAGAGATGGCAGTTGGGAGTTGGGAAACTATTAAAGAAGAAAATTCGATATTGCTGTTTTGAAAATTTTAATAGTTGTCGAGGAAAGTCAACTTTGCTGAATATAATTTTATATGATAATATCATATATAATATATAATAATTCTATTTCGTAAGCTCTCAATCTGTCTCCTGCTGTATATTTACTATCTATCTCTTACTCTCTGTCTAAGAACCTCGATTTACTTTCTTTTCCTTCCGATATATCTATATTTCAATCTTTCTATGCTCTATTTAGCTTTCTTAATATATGTAGATCTCAATATCTCTTTCTATCTGTCCCTTTCTCTCCTTTTTCGTAATATGCATTCCTCTTACATACAATCCATCTGTGAATGTCCATATATATCTATATAGCAATCTATACACACTTCTCACTATCTGTCTCTTTCTGCATCTCTCACTCTTTCTCTTCTACTTTTCAACTCATTCTAGCTTTATAACCAAATATGACTCAATCTATGTACCTTTCAATCTAATTATGTAGTCCTTTCTCTCTCTGTCTTCAACTATATCTTTCTTTATCTCTATTTATCTATTTATATTTATATAGCAGTCTATACACACATCGCACTATCTATCTCTTTCTGTATCTCTAACTCTTTCTCTTTTACTTTTCATCTCATTCTAGCTCTTTAGCCAAATATAACTTAATCTATATACCTTTCAAACTGACTATGTCTCTTTCTCACTCTCTATCTCTCCTCAACTATATCTTTTTGTGTGTCTTTCTCTCTCTCTCCTTCTTTATAAATCATTCGCTCCCTGACTTTCTATCATAATTACTTTGCTTAAGCTTTATATTTATCTATATCTCTTCTACTACTAAAATTTCATCAAATCACCTCGTACATTTATGATTTGCGTATCGACTCAGGACTCACTACTCACGACATATGCCCATCTCTAGTTGGATTGATAGCCAAGTGTTTTCTTCGCATAGTTGGCCGCTTTTATTGTTTATTCGTTTTCGATAAGGCAACGGAAATTGCGAAGGACCCCACTTTGACGTTCATTGGGTTTCCTGAAACAGAAATGAATTAAAGGCAGATACAGGAGACAGATAGACAGAGACGCAGAGAGCTAGAGCGAGAGCGAGAGCGAGAGAGACAGAGCACGAAAAGAAAAACAAAGTGCGTAAAACTGACAATCATTTTTTCTTTTTTTTTTTTTGTGTGTTGTTTTGTACGATTTGTGTTTTCGGGGCAAGAAGATATTGGCGCTGGCTCTTTGATAGGCTTTTGTGAACTTTTTGATTTGAAAAACAATTAGAGAACCCTTAGCTGCAAGAAAAGTGGAAATAATGAAAATACTGTATTTCCACTAGTTCGGCAAACAAAAGTGTTCAAATTGAAAGCAAATACGAAAATCTGCTGAAGGATTCTTGTTTTGACAATCTCGATAACGCATTTATGAGGATCTAAGCACACTTTGATTCAAGAGAGTTTTGTGGAGGATGTGAAACAAATGTGGAAAACAGCAAAGTTTAAACAGCAATTACTAAATTAGATATAAGGCTAAGATTCGAACCCATAAATAAATTTTTTTTTTATTTTTAAGAATAGTTTCTTTATTGTCATTTTCATATTTTAGTTTTTCCTTGATTCTCTTTTGACATTGAGCACACATTTGAACATTTAATAGGGATTCGAATCCCGAATACTGATGTTTACCATAGAAACGCGTAGATAAGAAAACAAAATAGAGAATACAAATAATCATATTTACATCTACAAAGCTTACTCTGTTTTTCGTAGAAGTTTATTTTAACATTCAGCGCGAAATTTGACTCGGGTTCGAACCCTTAATACTGATGTTTATTATTGAAAAGTGTATATATATAAGTAAACAATAGAGAATACAAATTTGAATTTTTACATCTATAAGGACTTACTCTGTATATAGTAGAAGCTTCTTTTATTTCATTTCAGTCGGATTCGAACCCCGAATATTTTTTCCTTTTCTCCTGTTAGTCCTTTTAAAGAGTAAATATTAAATCAGTATACAAAAAGTAATTATTTTTGTGATTCTTAATTAACTTTAAATCCTGGAAACTTTGAGCTGAGATTCGAACCCCGCTGTATACAGAGCATATTTTCTTCATTTAATTTGTAACCCATAAGCCAAGTCACTAGCAATGCCATATGCTGCTAGCACTCCCCCCTCTCCCTCTCTCTCACTCTCTCGCTCTCGCTCTCGCTTTTCAATATACGCATCACATAACTGTAAACTTAGTCCTCGCTGCCATAAGGACATTCATTAGCTGGCACAGCGAACGGCCCATTGAGGGGCAAAATGCTGTTGCATAACGCTAATTACGCATTTTGTAACCATTTCTAAACGCTCACAGCACAGACGCATGCCGCATTGCCCCGCCAACCCAGCTACATGCCGTGCCACAACATGGCCAACCAGGCGTATGAGAAAAAAGAGCGAGCAAAACTCTTTACGCTGAACAGACGACAGAGGACACGGGACACGGGACAGGGGACAGGGGACAGACGATGTGGCGACTTTGTAACATGAAAATCGCCAGGACAACAGCACGCGACGTTGCCACCTGCCTGGCAGCTAGGCAGCCAGACGCACCACCCAACCACCTGACGTACACCTGACTTTATAGCCTGCGCAACAACAATTTTTGCTGCATAGACAGAGTACGAGCCCCGTCGACTGTCTGCTTGCCATTATCCAAACGAATGCGAAACCAAATTCCTGGCAGAGAAACATGCAACGCATCCTGCGTGACTGCGACTCCGACTCCGACTCCGACTCCAACTCCGACTCCGATTGCGACCTCTAGCTGTGACTGGCAACGGGCACAAAATACCTCAAGAAGCTCTGTCAAAGTATTTGAAAACCTTGCAGCTTGCAACCCAAATGTTGCAAGTCTATAAGTAAGGTATATACTTAAGATCTCATTTTACTTAGCATGTGTAGCCGCTCAATCAACCTCATTTAGCCAGCTACGCTCTGTACATCATTATAGCCAGCCACTTTTCTTACATTATCTTATTAGCTAGAGGGTATCTCTTCTTCCATACACTTTCACAGTTGTATTTTACTTTATTTTTTTTTTTGTTCTCGCCCGCCCAGTTGAAGTAGTGTAATTGAAAAATTCTAGGAAAGTCAAGTCCAAAGTGAGAGTGACAGCCGGGCAGGCGGAACGAAGGCGTCTCCAAAGTTACGCTGCAGAAAATGCGCCAATGTGCGTGAAGGAAGGTGGCGCCATCAAGCGGCAAGCAGCGATGCAGTGAAACATGGCCAAGTTGCAAGTCGAGTCGCCGAGTGCTAGACTAACCAGAGGAGCTGGGCTCTGTTGCCTCTTTTAAACGCTAGGCAACAACAATTCCCATTTCATGGCACATTATTTTGTGGCTTTTGTTTCGTCTGCCTTCAGGCACTTCCAATACCTATATATAAGTGTGTTTGTGTGTTTGTTTCAGGCACGTGCCAGGGCAATTTTGTCTGGCTTTGCCCAACATTTAATATAAAGCAAAAAATTTGGCACATTTCTAATGCTTATTTATGAAAATTGCGTGAAATGCACAAAATAATATTTTTTATATTTGTATTTATATTTTTGAAAAGACAAAAAAGCAGCAGCTGCTCACAATTTCATGAACTATTTGTATCCAACACTAGAAACTGAATTAAATAGAAGAAATCTTAAATTTCTTGCCGTTTTTAAAACGAACTCATTTGAAAACCAACCAAACAAACCGAACTCATTTAATTAGTCAAAAGAAACCAACTATTATATATTGACCGTCCTCACAGACCGCCTCCCATTCCATTTAACCGCCCACTTGAACATGCAAGACAAAAGCATCCAATTTGCAATATGAACTCTAACTCTCTTATTCCATTTGAGAGCCTAACAAGCCACACACACACACACACATACACACACACACACATGAGTCGTGACCTGCTTCAACTTTAAATTAGCTGATTAACTAAATAGTAAAACAAGCTGGAAGTGTACATGCACAGCGAAATGAGTGTGAGAGAGAGGGCGAAAGAGAGTGGAAAAAAAAACACAGCAACAGATTTTTACTATGTGTCTGCAACGGGAACTTCCAACGGCTGCAGCAACACCGAATGGAGGCAATCACAAAATACCGAAAATAATATTTTTTAGCGCTTCGCTGCATAAAACAAAAACAAACCAAAAATAAATAAACAAAAACAAACCATTGCCTGCTAAAAAATCAACAGCTCAACAAACAGAAGAAAAAAGAGACCGAAGTAGAAGTAAAATAACGGAGCAACTGCAGCAAAACTGAAACCAGGCTGGCCAAATGAAAAACGTATTTTATCTTTCCACTGGCGAGGCGAACGAGCAGCAGCAGCAGCAGCAGCCGCCGCGAAAGCTCCAGCAAGATGATAAAAGAGTAGACCATTTATCAAAAAATACTCACAGCGCCCCAGCGAACGACCACCGAAATATATGAGTGCACACTGGTGCATTAATTGCGAGAAATAAACACAGCACCAAATGACGAAAGCAAAAACCGAAAAATTAAGCTGACACCGTTATGTCGAGTGCCGCGTTGCCTAGCTGCCTAATTTGTGTACGCTTTTTTCGCCTCGCTAATTGAGGTTGCACTTTTGTTGCCCCGCTTGCCACACTGTGCGCTGCTGCGTCTCTAGCAACGGCTGCTCGCTGTCTGTGCCCTTTAGCTCTGACTTTTATGTTTTCGCCGCGCAGATATAAAAATACAAAACTAACTCACACACACACACACACGCACGCAGGGAAGTAGCAAATGGGTGAGAGGGAGCGAGATAGCGGTATGTGTGCGGAAACAGGTATTGATACCCTTGCGAAGCAAGTTAGAACTCTGAAGTCGAGCGAGCATAAAAGTCGCCCTGTTACACTTTATGAAAGATGTAAACTTTATTCTACACTACAAGCTACAATGGAATTCGAAATGCATATTTTACTTCAAAATGCAGCTGACTATGAAATACTCTCTAAAAAAAATATGCACAACTATTAACACTTATTTAAAAAATATATAATATTTTCATAAAATACATAAAAATAAATGAATAAATATTAGCATAAATCTTCAACACATCTTTTTTCCATTACCTATTTAAGTGAAGTGTCTCTTATATAATTGGCAGGGTATCCAAGCTGCGTCTACTCACACATAGTTTCTCACACATTCGTATTACATATTTTTTTCACCATGGTCGAGCCAAAATATTTTGTACGCGCACAAAAATAACAGTAAATGTGGCTTGCTAACATTTTTGGTGAAGGAAGAGAGAGAGTGATAGATGGGAGGGGGAGAGGGGGCACAGCGAAGCCTGGATAAAATAAAGCAAAATATGAAATGAATGAATTTTTGTTACCCACTGACACGATTTATTTACGAGTGTCCTGCCATTGTATATCCAACATGTGTAGCCTAAGCTATTGCCTGATTGTAGTTGTTCTTGTTGTTGTTTCTTGCCAAACAACAATAACAATTTTTTATTATCCCTTCTACAACGTTGCCCGCACTGTGTACATCATTATACAACAATTGAAATGTTGTTTGGCGTCGCCTCGCCTCAGATTGCGGCGACGACTGCGAGTGGCGCCCCCTAGAGGCGAGGGGGGAATTCCATTGAAGTTCTGGGCTTTAGCCAGAGCTTGACGGAAAGCAGTGCCAAAGGCAGCCGGGGGGAGTATTACACGTACTTTGCCAAAAAAAAAAACACCATACACATGCACACACACACACACACGCACACACAGAGGCCGCTTTTTCAATTACCAGCAAAATATACGAGCTCTGCCGGCTGTCATGACCTTTGGCGAAGTTCCACATGTGGATTTGGATTGTGGCGGGTGGTTGGGTTAGATCTTGGCCTGAAGTGTGCACGTTAGGTGATATATATTAAAAATTTATGATACACACGGCTTGGCCATTTTCTTAATAAGAAATTAGTTTGATAAACAACTCAACAATAAAATGTACTCCCATTTATTACATTTCTTTGACTTCTATGGAATTTAATATAATTGTCTTATCATTAAACCATTTATAAGACTTTAAGTTAATACAAATGAACTACCTGTATAATGTATACAAATCTTGTCTTACTTATATACTTCGGGAACATATTTATTCCAAAAAAATCATATTTGAAGTTTGTCGACTAGAGTTTTTTTTTACAATTTTCCATAGTTTTAAATTCAGCAGAAACTTACTCTATTCCAAAACCAATTTTCTAAACTTTTACATAACTCTAACTAGGGTATTTTAAGTCTCTTGAACTCCCACCTTAACATATTTTCCGACACATCTCTTTCAAAAACATTCATTAAAATTCAAACAGCAAAATTGACGAAATATGAAAAGTTTATTTAAGTTTCACTTACAAATGGAAATGAAACAGAAATGAAATGAAACCTGTCGCCCCGTCCGCACTCAAAAACAGTGCCCAATCATATAGAGCAGGGTGACCCAAAATAAATAATAATAAAAAAAATGAAGAAAATGGAGCTAACAAACATGATGCGGATCCAGACGACGCCTCGTCTGGCTTGCTGAAAAGGGTTGCGGGCTGTTTCTCTGCGTCTCTCTCCCACTCCCACTCCGTCTTTCAGTGCTGCCTAATAGATTCCGCATAAATTTATGCGCCCCTTTTTCTGAAATATGAGCCCGTCGAGTTCACGACATTTGTTTAGACAGCAAAAGTTGCGACGTGGGCGGGGCCAGATGTGGGCGAGGGGGCAAACGGCGGGTCGTGTTTTTCAGCCATCTATTTGCACAAAATTAAACACCCGACGCGTAAAGCAAATAAGTTTCTCTGTGCTGAGCCAAACAATTATCCCTTGTACAAATTCATTTGCCGCACTATTGTCTCTTGCAATTAACACGCCCAGCGACGAATGAAAATCCGATTTTTGATAAATGCTCACAGATAACAGCATTGGTGTATGCTAGACAGAGAGAGACAGAGGGAATGAGTTGCGATCGTAACTTTTGCTTTACGGCTCTGGCATAATTGCGACGTCATTGTCGAGTTGTCAGAAATTGCGAAATTCGCAAGCTGCGAGCCAAAAAGGCGAATTTAGTTATAAAAAGCAAATTGCGTTCGCAAATTAGTTGCCATTTAGGAAGGCAGCCAGCGTTGTCAAGAGCAAGGCCATAAACATAAAGTAGCAGAAAACTCTGCGCGTTCAACGAATTAGCTGTACTCTTCTAACATTAATGTCTTCTCTTGCAAATAAAAGATGGCCGCTAAAGTTGTAGAAGACAAATGTAACTCACGCATGTTAAGCAATTACATCTCTTTCTTGCAGTCATTCGATCAGCACAAGTTACTGCATGCGTGTAAGCGAGACAAGCAGCCACGCACTTGCCATGCATTTTTTTTGCAAGAATGTGAGAGAATGGTGAATACTTAAGGCAACGGGAATGGTTGACTTGTGTATGTATGGATGTGTGCAAATACAGAAAGAGAATATACAAATGGTTCTACAAAGAGTATATATAATATAAGACCAAGAATATATTTTAAATAATGCAGAAGAAGAACACCGAACAGTGTGGCAAAGCTATGTTACCCGCACTTCTTGCAACTGTTGTAAAAAGTGCACTCGAGACGTTAAAATTCTTTGAGCAGCTTTCGTTGTCGGGGCAACAATGTGACGAGACCATAAAATTTTGATTTGACAAATGCATGTTTGAGCGCAAGCAGAGGTAGAGAGCACGCGCGCAAGGGAGATAGGAAGAGAGCGAAAGAATTTGTAGATAAAGGATCTGGGAATTGAGTGAGCTACCTGCCTTTTGAGTTTTTTGAGTTGTAAACAAAGTTTGGCGCGTTCTACGCGTTGCAAAAAGTTAGCAGTTAATGCGACAAAAGGGATTTACGTAGCAAAGTTTTGCGGCGTTGCGCAATGCAGTCTCCAGTAGCCGCAACCACAACAGCAGAAGCAGTTGCAGCCTCAGCCTCTGCCTCCTGGTATATTAGCTCAGGCAAAGGCTTGTCAAGAGCTGCTGCACATGTTGAGGACTTTGCTGACAAGCTTGGCTTGGGAAGCAGCAAAAGCCTCAGCAGAATAAAGAAAACGCACGCACGTCACGCCGCCGGCTTTGGCGCACTGAAAGACCTCAAGGCTGTGAGGCAAGTGTATGTGTGTGGCATGCAGGCAGGTGCGGCAGCGTATGCCACGTATCCCCGATTCCTCATTCGCTTTACAAAAGCCACATTGTGTTGCTTTAATGAAATGAATGGCCTCAAGGATGGCGTCCTGAATTGAGAACTTTCTACGCTCTCAACTTGCCACGTTGCAACAATCAAAAATTAAAGCTGCTCTAAGATGCAGCACATCTCAAGGTATGCCGCAATACAAACATGACCTACAATCAATCCGAAGCAGGTTGTGATAATAAAGCGGAAATTTGTTTCAATTGACTCATCAATTTGGCTATACATTTTTTATATTTCCATTAAGTACTTGAGGTGCTCAGAGCCAGCGTTTGTACACATGTTAGAGCGGGTCAGCTATATATCTTATTGAATATGGCTGACAGTTTTGACTGAGCAGTGCAGCTACATATGATTTTTTAATATTCTGCTTGCCATCAACGGGTGAGAGAGAGAGTGAGAGTGAGTGAGCTTAAGCAGCCAATTAAACAAGTTTTGAGCACACAGTGATCTGAAAACAGCTAATCACCATTTTTAGTTTACTTAAATGGCAGCAATTCCACGATAAACGTTAGTCGTCTCCATTTTCTGTGGTTGAAAGACAAGCAAAATATTTGTTGCATACTTTCAGGTTGATTCATAATCTGAATGCCAAAGCCAAAGCATTTGCAAGCTGTTCTTTATGCTCTACACTTAACTTAACTTAGCTAACTA
The DNA here is from genome assembly GCA_035045545.1 of Drosophila gaucha. Taxonomy (NCBI): domain Eukaryota; kingdom Metazoa; phylum Arthropoda; class Insecta; order Diptera; family Drosophilidae; genus Drosophila; species Drosophila gaucha. Next base: position 5,407,829 of record JAWNOY010000292.1, read on the forward strand.
CACATAACTTTGGTTAAATACCCTTTTATATATATTTACACAGCTATTAATTATAATTTTTGTGGAAAGTTTAACAAACAGCCACTCAAGTATTCATTGCCATTACAAAACTTTGAATTATTTTTATTACAGCTCTCTGCAATTACGTTGAAGTTTGAAAATCTCCGCGGCTTAGTTGTAAATGCCGTGCAGTCAGAGTCTAGACTCCGCTTGTTTATGATTTTACCTTTATGACTCGCCACAAGTCGAAGACAGCTAACGGTTAAGTTGCGTGCAATGCTCAAAACTTCCCATACCCCATTCGCAGACTTCTCAAATATATATATGTATATATATAACTCTATGGAGCCCAATTCCCCAAACTCCCACAAGCAGAGTTCTGGCAAACAATGCGCTTTGACTGCGCCTTACTAAATTTATAACTATGCGCTTTTTATTATTATTATATTCGCTCTTTCTTTTTCTTGCTGTTGCCTTTTATTAAAAACAGTCAACAACAACAACAAGCAGCAGGAGAAATGGCCAAAGCTAAAAGGCAAGTAAGCCACAAAGTAGAAAAGCAAAATGCCAACTCCTTGCCAAGAATGAGAAATCGCAGAACAGAACAGAAAGAAGTCCTCACGCAGCGGAGTTTAAGTGGCACAGGAGCAGCTCCCAGCTCCTTTGCGTAGATCCCCTTATAACATTTTTGCATACGTATTGCAAAATATAAAAAATCCCATTTTATATACACATATATATCTCTTTCTCTCTCTCTCTCTCTCTCTCTCTCTCACTTCTCTTTCGGCAACTACTCTTTGTGTGTCATGAATTGTTTTCTTTCGCAGTCTTGAAAACGACTTTGCTTTCTGTGACAAATTAAGTTGGCAGCAAATAAGAAATTTTTATATACCCTTGCAATGAGTAAAACTCTTCAGAATGGCACCATAAAGACCTAAAAGGTTTATTGCCAAGCAGCATTACAGCTCAAATTCAACCGTGGCCCATAATTGCAGGCTAACAACTTTGCATTTTAATGCCATCGACTTATCGACTCTATATTTGACGGCATTTCAATTGTTTTTTGTCTATGTTCAGCTGTAAGAGAGTGTGTGAAGGTGGAAGAGATATGAGCGGAATAGTGGAGCTACATTAGTTGTGGAAGAACTACATTAAGCTACATTAGTCGATTAGATCTCTTATCAGATCTTCTTCATTCTTTCATTCTTCTTCATTCCTTCATTCACTCTTCATTCTTATTATTATGCATTATTTGTTTTTTTTCTTCTCTTCTCTCTTCATTAGGTAAATTGCTGTCTCCATCTGTATCTCGCACTGTTTCTTAATCACTCTTGCCTTTCGTTCTTTGCCTCTATATGGAGGGATCCATATTTTACCCGTAATCTTTTTTTCTCTCTCTGTCTGTCTCTCTCTCTGTCTCTTTCATTCTCTGTCACCCGTTTCTCTCCCTCTCCATATTTTCATCTCTCTTTCTCTTTTTCTCCCTCCCCCTCGTTTTGTTTTTTTCTTTCTTAATCTCTCTCGTTTTCTCGTATCTATTTTTCTTTCTCTCTTTTGTCTTTCTCTCGCTCTTTTTCTTACTCTCGCTTACTCTTAGTCCCGCTCTCTAATTTATCTCCCTCTTCCATTATTTATTTTCTCTCTCTTTCCCTCCCCAATTTTCTCATCACTTTCTTAATCGCTGTCTATCTCTCTCGCTCTCTCACAATATCTCTCTCTCACTCTCTGTCTCTCTCTCTCACTCTCTGTCTCTCTCTCTCTCTCACTCTCTCTCTCTCTCTCTCTCGCTTTTTCACAGTATCTCTCTTTCACTCTCTGTCTCTCTCTCTCTCTCTCTTTCTCTCTCAGTTTCTCTCTTTCTCTCTCTCTCTCTCTCTCTCACTCACTCTCTCACTCTCCCTCTCTTGCTCCCTCATTCTCTCACAGTCTTTCTCTTTCTCTCTCTCTATCTCTCTCTCTTTCTCTCTCTCTATCTCTCTTTCTCTCTCTCTCTGTCCCTATACCTTTGATGTTTAAGATCTTACACCAGCCTACTTAGCCATAGCCTTTATATGCCATTCAGACACTAAAGGAAAGTTAATGTTGGGTTGTTCTCTACATAATTCCTATAATATTCTATTACACACCATCTCTTAAAGCGCATCAGCGATTCAGCCATTAAAAACTTCGCTTTTTTATTCTGTTACTTATTTCTAACTTCATGCGAAGTTTGCACAAATTAGATGTTAAAAAATTATCGTATACTTTTGCCCAAAAAAGTTGTAAGATTTTAATCAAATTTGCCAAAGTGTGTCTAAATTGGCAAACATTGAGAGAAGCTCCCCTCAATCTCTCAGTTACCCACGCTACCTCCCTCGTCCACCCTCTCTTTCTCTCTGGGGACCCCTTTGCATATGTCGTAATTTGCGCCAGCCAATTTACATGTACTGCACACACACACACTTACACACTCGCTCTCTGTCACATATACACACATACTCGTGTGTGTTCTTTTTTCTTAGCTTTAGCCTTTGCCTTTGAACTTTGATCAAATTTTAACCCCTCCGCGAAATGCTCGGCGTGCGCTCTACCAACTTTTTGCAGCTGCGAGAAAAATGATAAGATGACAGCGCAGCGGAAAAAAAAAATGGCCTCACATTTTTTTTAATATTTTGGGGGCAGACAGTTGGTAAACATCAGCCCAGTGAAGAGCTGGGTCTGACGAAGTTTTTGGGGCAGCACCTGGCTAAAATTCGTGAGGCAGAAAACACAAATTTAGACGTGCCAAACATTCTGAGAGGGACAGAGTGAGTGAGTGAGTGAGTGGGGTATATGTACTTCTAGCTGCTGTATGCGACACGTAGCCTTTGACATTGGCCTCCCTAATGAGCGAACACTTTGACAAGGCGTCTTGGCAATGAACTTGTGTGTGTGTGTGTGTGTGTGAATAGGTGTCTGTGTGTGTGTGTGTTGGATGTTAGGAGATACCGCTGATGCAGCTGAAACTTGCTCAAAAAAGTTGCTGTATATCTGTTAGTTAGGACAGGTTGGACGACAAAAGAGCTCTGCAATGACTCAATTTTGACTAGAATGAAAGTAAGTGCTGTAATGCAATATGCAGAGTAAATGCGAAATCTGAAATGTCTCATTTTAAACTAGATTAAAAGTAACTAGATACAATTCTCATAATATTGTGAGTTGGTTTGTTTGCAAAGGCATTTTCACAGATTGCTTGTCAAATTGAGAAAGCTTCTAGCTTGCGCGTCTTTGCTGAGCAGCAATTTAAAACACAACCATTATACCCTGATTTCACCATATTCAATGGGTTCAGGGTATAAAAAGTAATATAGCCAACAGTTCAAACTCCAATCATAGAACTTATTGTTATAGCTTTAATACTCCTAGGAGGATATATATACTTTATATAGTCAGAGATGCTTCCTTATGAACAAACTACTGAACTGCAAGCTTCTGACTAAAATTAATATACCCTTTTTGCAAGGCTATAAAAATGTATTAGATTAACTAGCAGCAATGTTAATTTAGAAACAATGAAAAGGATAAAAAATGAAGAAAATGTAGAGAATCAACAAAATCGTTCTATTTTCTGAGAAAGTTATGGATGTTTGAAAACAGACAATGGGAACTCTCATAACTTTTGACATTTTTCAGATGAAAATTGTTCAATACTAAGACCCTCCCAGAAATACATCTTAACTTACATTTTACACATTATGTCCAATGTCATTGTATAGTCTATCTATATATGTAAATTAGCTTTAACTTTCAGAAAAACAGCCTTAAGGCTGAATTTTAGCTAACGCAACTTAGTTAAGTAAACCAAAAATCTAATTGGTTTTCCCGCTGAGCCCATTTGAAATATATACCATATATATACACATATACGTCAGCATTACGAATAAAGCTTCAATTGCCAGCTGTCGCACGTAGCTTGCCCCAACTTTCAATGCTCTACCCTCTCGTCTATATAACGCATAAATAATAAGGCAGCTGTCCAATATTCAATTTAAACTTCAATTCCGCAACAAGACCAAAAATCGATGAAATTACTTTTTATGCCAATATATATACATATATATGTATGTGTGTGTGTGTGTATATATAATTGTAAAAACAAATCGCCGAAGCCCAGCCCAGCCCAGCCCAGCTTTAGCCCATTAGCGCTTAACGAGTAAAAGGCTTGGGTTCTAAACCCCAAAGAGGCACCCCCAACCCCCCTCCGGCCCCCTCGGCTCTTGATTGGCTTTATAAACAAAAGTTTTTTTGTAGTCGTTCGGAATGTTCTACTCATCAAAAATTAATGCAAAAATATATAATAAAATAATACACCGTTAAATAATCCGAAAACCAACACCATTAATAAAGTGAAAACAGGACGAAGGACTATAGACGAAGGACGAAGGACACCACTCGCGAGCCAGCCACTCGCCAACACAATGAAATATTGGCAAATAAAACGATTTTGACGCTGAATTTAAAACAAGTGGCACGTAGCAGACGAAACGCCAGGACGCCAGGACGCCAGGACGCCACTCGAGGACCAACCCCTGAGCAGAACGCAAGCCTCAAATTCAAAATCGCATTTATTATACTTACATTCCAATGGGGCGGGAGGCGTGGCCGGAGTGGGAGTGCGAACAGTTCCGTGCGTTTGTCAAATATTTATTCTTTGGATTGGATCGCTGGATTTACTTATTAGCATGCGCGCAGGACGAAAGCAGGACGAAAGCAGGACCAAAGCAGGGACTCCAAGTGCCGCTCGCTAACGAATATAAGAGCTGACTCTCCAACTCGATTTCTGTCTCGCACCGGAAGGGCCACTCGCCCGGCACGGAAATAGGCTAAAGAGCGCGTGAAAAAGTGCGCACAGGATGGCTAGGGGAAGACACCTGAAGTGTTTGACGTGCCAGGACACTCGCAGGATGCGATGCGCTGTCAATCGTCGCTGACACAAGCCAAAATCAATTGTGGAAGGGCAGCAGCAAAATTACCAATTAGTTAAATGGCAAAATGAGTGAGTGCGAGCACTCCGAGCAGATGAGAGCCAGTCGAGGGGCAGTCGAGGGGCAGTCGACTCCTTGCTGCAGGACTCGCAGTCTGGGTGTCAGCATTTCGTTGCCATTTGTCGCTCAGCTCGCGCTCAATGCTTATTTAATTATGGAAGCATCTGTGCGCGTTGCAGGTTGCTTTGATTTTACGCTTTTCTGCGCACTGCCACATGCCCCTTTGCCACGCCTCCAGCCCTTAACCTCTGTTCCACACTCATTCGCCTTATTTGCTTTCCCTTCACTTGACTTTTCTTTCATTTTCTTCTTTTTTCACAGTGCCTCTTCATCGTCTTCGGCCGCGTTGCGATTTTCTTATTCGTGCTTGGTTCGTTAATTTCATTGTTTTCGCATAAATTTCAGGCAAATCCTTCGTGTGAAAGAAAATATGAAAAAAAAGTAATTCAAGTTCCTTTAAAATTTAATTATTAAATTAAACAATGTTTTGTTTACTTTGTTTGTCATCTATAAAAATAATCTAAGTCGAAAAAAAATATCTTAGCCTTATTTCTTATTGTTTTCAAGAAGCTAACATAAACTCAAGGGTGTTAAATATTTGAGGTTATGTTAACTTCTTTTTTTATAACATAAACTTTTTTCTGTAAAAAAATATCAGTTTATATAGGATATTGGATTATTATATTGAAAAATCCTTAACAAAATAAAATTATTTATACTTTATTCCAATTTGAATAACATTTAGTGAACATAATCTCAATTTAGAAGGAACATAACCTGCATTTCATATTTTTAAACATCTCTAATTAATTTTTCATATTATGTTCTTTTTTCATTTCAATTAAAAACCTAACATAACCTCACTTCAGCAACAACATAACCTTACTTTAACAACAGTATCATTAAATTTCTTTTAATTTATACATGTATTTGCTCTGTCATTCATCAATGTCAATAAATTCCATGATTAGCGATTTAAAAGACAAAAAAAGAGAGAAAGAAAAAAGAAAAGCAGGAAAAGTCAAGCTGAGACAGCGACAGGCAAATTAAATTTTCCCGACTGACACCTCAATTGAATTTCATAGTGAAAGTTCCGATACGAACAAGAAGAAACAGAAGCAACAGCAGAAGAGGAAGCTGCAGCCCAGACAGAGAATGGCATATTTTGATATACTATATGTCAGGTAAGATCAAGGCCAGGCATTTGATTTGTTATGCGGCTGGCTTGATTGACACAACGGCTTACGTAATTTTCAATTGAATGTCAATCAAAGGCTCTTAGCTTGTTAACTCCGCGCGCGACAGAGATGGAGCATAGCATCTGTAGGGGACGCATAGATGGCATAGAGTCGGACGCCTTAAGTTACCCATTTCTATACATTTTGGCAAATTTTTGACACAGGTTCCCGAACAATGTTAACTAACGAAATGCCGCTGGTAATTTGTTAAAGCGTTTCTTAGCGGATGTCACGTGCGCGTCGTAAAGCCCCCCGTCCTCAACATATATCCAAAGGCATATATAGAGAGACGCTGCCAAACGCTAGGGGGCGCCAGCATTAAAATCAACGTCGCGACGTTTCAGGACGATTTGACACGTTGATTGATCCGCTCATTGGCGCACAAAATGAAACCCAAATGTCCTCACTAAACTCCTGACACTGCGCGAAATCTGCATGAGGTGCCTGCCACGCCCCTCTCCCTAACGCGCCCGCCTCCTCCTCCCCGACTAGCAACATCTTCGTCGTTACGTCGACGATGTGGCATTAAACAAAGTAACAACTTCATGGAGCAATAAGTAAAAAACATAGCTAACGTTCAATGTGTGCGACTAGCAGATACCCTGTAAGGCTGATGTGCTAAAATTTACTGATGTGGCACATTTCTTAGCAATAAAATTCGGATTAAACTGAAATTTAAAGATAGTTAGAAAACTTGAGACTTCATATTCCTGATTAAAACTGATTGACAACAAAAATCCCTGTAATTTGATGTAATATCGCCTTCTAACACACACAATTCCAATATGCCTGCTATGCATAAGTCTTTTAAAGCGTACAGGGTATTAAAATGCAGTCATTAGCCGCGCAGCGTCGTTTTTTACCGCCTCCTTATTTAAAGGGCGTGTCATCGACAGCCACACGCAAAAAGAATGCTTGTAAAAATTCACGAAAGTCGCGTCATGTGCAAAAATTATAGGGTAATTAACGATGAGCAAGAAACGGAGCAGCAGCAAAAAAAAAAAAGAAATATAAAAAGTGAAGCCAGACGGTTGACTAAACGATTTTCGGAACTGGGAGCGTGCAAATATTGGACTTATCGCTGTGCATGTCCGGATAATTAATAGATAAATGATATACTATATTTTTTGCATGACCAAGGGAAAGCATTTTACGCTTTAAGAAATGTGAACTTCTTAGAATATATTTTAGAACATATTCGTTAAGCACTTAAAGAGGTTATTGGTGATAAAGGAGAGGGAGAGGGGTGACGACGCAGGCGTGGCAGCTTAATGTGTACAAAATTGATGATGATTATATCAATTTAATACCAAATTTGATTTTGGTTAGTTGGAAATTGGCAACATAAATTTTCTTTAACAGTACCTCTCTATGCGATTCTCATGAATTCAACTAGGTCTGATTTGCATTTATGTTAAACTAACAAGTGGCAAATAAATCAAAAATTTTAAGGAGAGTCTTAGTTGAACGTAATATCGCTTTCTGCTCTCTCTCTCTCTCTGTCTCTCTGTAGTAAATCATTTTTACTGCCTCTCGGTGATTTTCTCTCTTTCGCTCCTTTGACTCTCTTTCTCACTGACTATCTTCTGCGCATTGACACTCTCTCTCTCTCTCTCTGACTTTCTTTCTATTTATCTCTGAGTCTTTCGCTGTCTCTCTCACATTCTCTTTCCGACTCTTTATCTAACTTTCCCATTTTCTTTCTTTTCGACCACCCACTTTCTTTCAAACTCACCGCTTCCTCTCAAACTCTTTGCCTCTCTTTCTCTTTCTCTATCTCTCTCAATTTTTTTCTCTCTCTCTCTCTCTGCCTCTCTGTCTGTGCCTCTCTCTCTCTTGCTGATTCTCTCTCTATGTCTCTCTCTCTCTCCCCCCATCGCTCTCACATCCCTTGGCATCTCTTTGAATTTTTACCCTTTGATCTTTCTCCCATTCCTTTTGTCTCGCTTACCCTCAATCATTTTCTCTCTATCTCTCCCCTGACTGGCTCTCTTTCTCCGTGACTGTCTTTCTCACATTGACTTCGTATCCCTCTGCGTCTTTCTCTACACTTCTCCAACCTCTCTCTCTCTCTCTCTCTCTCTCTCTCTCTCTCTCTCTGACTTTCTGTCTCTCTGTATGTCGTTTTTTCAGTCCCAGACTCTCTTTTTGTTTCCGACTCTCCCCTTTCTTTGAAACTCACCTCTATTCTCACCTCTTTTCTATGTCATTCACCTCTACCTCTATCTCTTTCAATAATGATTCTTTTCGTTGATTTCCATGACTGTTCCCACTTAAACCGCTGTCTACTTCTCTTTCAATCATGTGTGCATATGAAATCTGTGCTCCTTCTTCTTAGAAAAACGTAGCACCTGTATAAATATATTCAGATATTTACATATATATAAATGTATGTGTACATTTTTGTTATTACAATCTCACATATTTATTTTTATATAAAAATAATAATGTATGTAAAATTCAGATCGTTTTCATTTAGATTTTGACATATATTTATTTAAATATAAAAATAATAATGTATGTTAAACCAATTCAGATCGTATTCATTTATATTTTGACTTTACAGCAGCTGTGTTTATTTAAACGTTTCCAATATTTGCATCAATGTGTCGCTCAATGAAATACAAAACTTCCACATATTTGGAAAACAATACCAGTACACACACACACGCACACACGCGTACAAATACTAGAAAATCAAAACAGATGCGTTGCACAGCACAAATTGAAAATTAGTCGGAAATGGGGAGGACCAGAGTGCTTAATGCAACGAGTGCCTGGCAGGCCAGCAGTTTTAAATAGGCTTTCATTACACAACCAATTGACAGTCACATGCCACAAACAAAACCAACAGCAGCACACACACACGCACACGAACACACGCAAACATTATGGCTAAAACTGAGACGAAAGCGTGGCTAACCGCAGCTGAAAAAGGTTCATGAGAGCATTGTTTAAATATTGCAATGCATTTAGATCTATCTAACTGATATTGTGTCTCTTTTTGTATCCCTCTCTCTCTCTCTTTCTATCTCTCTGTCTGATTTTGCCCAAAAGAGTTACCAAAAATGAACTTTGTCAATTAATTGCTCAGCTTTGCTATCCGAATATTAAAATGCGAATTTCGACCCCGCCGAATGCACTCTATATATATGTGTGTGTGTGTGTTAGTGTGTGTGTAAATTAGCAATGTAAATATACCAATTTAAAATGCCGTACAATAAATATGAATACAAAAGCGTCGCACCAAAAAAACAAACGACGATATCAGCGGCAAATAATTGAATTTACCCACAGTAAAACAGCGCGTGGGCTAAAGCCCGCAGCAACACACACACTCGCACACACACACCCACACATACGAGCACACATACATAGGCAATTGTACACTCTGGCAAATAGACAGACAGACAAATAGACAAGCCAACATATTGTGTGCCTTTGTACGAATCTAATAAACCGAATACTGCATTCGCATATATGTATTTGTACACTAACACACACACACGCATGCATACATATGCAAAAATAGCTTCAGCTGCCAGTCTGTGTGTGTGTTTGTGTATTTGCATATATATGCGTGTGTCTCGCTTATGGAAAAAAAAGCACTATGCAACATACGTCTAAGACTTTGTTAACATTTGCTAGTTGTTCACTTTCTTATATTTTAAGGAGAATAATATAGAGCTATGAGACTATATAGTGATATGATATATCATATATGGTAATCCGGCATATGCAAGAATATAATGAAACATACACAAATGCTATCTACTATCTGATTCTCAAAAATTCAAGTAAGACAGGCAGCACTTTATACTGTAATATTACTATTGAAAGCTTTAAGCAGACTAAAATCATGTATGTATGTGTGTTTAGGTAGGTATATTTCTATAGTTTCGATAAATTGTCCCCCGATAGTGCTGTCCCTTAAAAAGAAATTCGTTCAAATTACATTTCGATAAATCGAATTCTTGTGTAAATCATAAAAAATATGATCCCCTTGCCATTTCGAATTATCGGGATTTGACAGTATATATATATTGTATATATTTTTTAATACCAATCACAGACAAAACTGCTTCTTCTCATTTCAGCAATCTAGAAAATCGAACTAGTTTTTATGATATGCTCAAAATTTCTATGAGCTTTATGCATTTCTCTGTTCAATCTTCCTTCTAAACTTTATTTCTGTATGTATATATATATACATGTTCCTATATGTTAATCCTCACAACCCACCCTGCATTTAATGGAATTTCTGATCTTATTCATATCTTTTTCGAATCCTTTTTTTCTGTTTTTCTGATCATAAAAAACTATGTGGTCAGGAAAATTAATACCCTAGCCGCTACTAAAATTTTTAAAAAACCTTAAATTGCCAACTACATACTACATATTTTGTTGTCTAGTGTAATATTTAAGGGAGCGTTTGATTATGCCAGCTATAGAGCCAATACTCATGAAATATTGAAAAGCTGCGGGTCCGGGGCAGGTATGCTATGCTACTCTGTGGGCGTGGCTTGGCAAGAGGCGTAAGTGTAGATGTGTGTGTGTGCGTGTCACGCGGCACACACGAATGATGAAATATGCATGAAATTGACTTTTATGCCAAGCTAAAATCACGGCATCTGCATAGAGGAGGCGAAAGCCCCTACTCACACCGCCCCCTACATTGTTGTTTTGGGGTTATGTAACTTTAATTGAAATGTAAACTAAAAGCCGCACGCGACTCAAATGAGAAACGCGACATTATAATGTGTCAAACAATAGAGCCAGAAACCCACCCACCCACACATCTAACGAGGACGCCCTAAAGGACCTCCAATAAATTGCCCGTTTAAATAGCAAAAATATATACAATAATATATATTTGTTTTGGCGTGTTAGCGCATTTTAATTGCGTCAAAAAGTCAAATGAATACGAGGTTCAAAAATGGTTAAACACTCGCTCGCATAGGCCATATTATGCATAAACATATGAATGTGTTTATGGCCTGTGTTTCGCATGCTGCATAATGAATATTAAATGAGACGTGGAAAAATGTTCAATTTTAGACATTTTTTCTATGGCGCTGGGAAACAATTTGAATGCAAACGTTTAAGCAATTAGTGTATCTTAAATGGGCAGAAAGATATGAAATCTTACTGGAATGTTATTTATAAGGCTTATTATAGAATATATTGCATAGACTCACGGTGCTTAGTGGAAAAGAAATAGAATATACGTTTAAAAAAGCTTTTAAAGTGCTAAATCCGAATCTGAAATCAGAATATGTAAAAGTCTTATAATATCTTTGTTTGCGTTAAATCAGAATCTGAAATCAGAATATTCTTAAGACAGATTTTCTATGTTCAAAAAAATTGTTGAAAAAATCTAAATAGAAATAGAAATAAAATATTCTTTTCCGAAAGCTTTTAAAGTGCTGACTCTGCCGAATCTGAAATCAAAATATGCAAAAGTCTCATAATCTTTGACTTAAGACAGTTTTTCTATATTTAAAAACATAGTGAAAAAATCTATTGAATTTTTCTCATTTCCGATTCATTTGCAGGAAAAGTATATATATAGAAATATAAATAGAATATACTTTCCAGAAGGCTTTTTAAAAGCTAAATCCAAATTTGAAATCAGAATATTCTGTATTTAAAGTTTGAAAGTCTTATGACATTTTTTATATAATCAAAATTTCAATTTTTCAAAAATCTTTTTAGTTTTCCTGGCTTCCGAAATATGTGCAGGAAAAGTATATATATAGAAATAGAATATACTTTTCTGAAGGCTTTTAAAGAGCTAAATCCGAATATGAAATCAGAATATGTAACAGTCTCATAATATCTTTGAGTTGTGAAAGTTTTTCTATATTAAAAAAAAATGTTAAAAAATCTATTGACTTTTTTGGTTTCCGATTCACATCCAGCATATCAATAACCTTCGGAAAAGCGTATATATATATCTGGACATATATATGATATTGTTCGCCTATTTTATCTTATGTAACATTTCAAATAAAAGCTAAGCTCGAGGCATGTAAATACTTTGTATGCATTTACATACATATATATGTATATAGTAAAATATTGTTATATACGAAAAGTTGCAATCCTTTTTGCACACAGCTCGAACAATGTCGCCTGTGTCCTGGCTGTTGTTGCTGTTGTCGCCGCTAGATAATAAATGACCGGCCATTAAATTGCAATTAAAAGCTCATATGTGCACATAAACTTTGCGCCAGCGCCAACCCAACCAGACGTCGACAGACAGTCGGACAGGCGGACAGACAGACAGTTAGCCACGCCTACCCAAAACCCGAGAATTTGCCTATAGCCGACGGACGAACGCATTATAATGAAAGCCAGAAGCATTCGCTAGCAGGATTATAGCCCGTATAATAGTAAATTTAACAGTTGGTTGCTCCACCATTTTGCACTGCAGGAGCTCAGCGCTCAATAGTCAGCAGGTTGCAACTGGTAAACAAATTACGCGCCAGCAAAACCCCAAAAGCCCCAATCCAAGTGCCAGCTTCAACCTCAACCCAAGCAAAAATCCCATGCCAAATGGCCATTCGGCTACTTTTCTTACATAATTGACATAACGTATACGTAATATGCAACCGCCTGGGCGCACTGCCTATCTGTGTATGTGCCTATGTGCGTGTGTGTGTGTAGTCAATTAGAAAATGTGCATTGTACATAATTAAGATTTATACACACATTGAACAACAGTCAATGCGAACAGTATTCGTATATCTGCACAGCAAAGTGACCAACTAACATTTTTGGTGCGGCCACAACGAATTGCGTGAGCCCTTACAGGGTATTTTAGTAGGTAAGCTGAAGTGTATATTAATCACAGTAAGTATTTAATTAAAATCAAGGCTCTTGATACCAGTTATGTAATATATAAACACATCGATTTAACTTTAGGTTTCCTTTGCAATTTCCGAATTTTGTTGTGGAAAATAAGTGAATTCGTCGGGTTTAGCGGAAGTTTTAAGCATAAAAGCTTTACTTTCAGAATGGAATGGAAGCTGAAAGTAGAGCTTTCTAAGTCAATTTGAAAAGGTGTTTCAAGAGTGGGAATACCCTTACTAATGGGGAATAAAATATATGATTATAGTCTATCTATATCACAAGAGAACACCTTCAGCACATTAAGTATCCCTAGTTTACATAATCTCCCAAAAAAATCGATATTTATCGATATAATAATTTTTGAAACTCTAAGAATATCCCTAACTTTTGCCAGCCACACCATAAATGGATATAAATTAAGAATTTTCTTCAGCTATCTTCCACATTCAACCATTATATCCCTCTCCACTGCCTACAGGGTATATATGGGGTATATATAGGAAAAACGGAACGCTTAGCGCATTTTGTGAGCGCCGCCGACTGGATGCAAATTTCCATTAGCCTTGCAAACGCAAAACTAGCCGCCATTTATCTGTCCAACTAGGCGGGCTGCGGAGCCAGCAGCGGATAGTCATCGGCCTGGCAATAGTTAAAATTAACTGCCCAGTTACCAAACAGCAGCAACAGCAGAGGCAAAGGCAGAGGCAGAGGTGGAGGTGGAGGCAGGCAGCAGCAGCAGCAAGTTGCAAGTTGGCAATATGCATACGCATTTTATGCGATGCAGCAAACGACGCGAAGTCGGCGCAGAGAATGGGGCCATTTTAATGGAAATTTTTATTGAAAGCCAACAAAGCGCTCAATGGCCCAGCTAATGGCGTTAGTTGGCCAACTGGAGGAACCACACTAAAGTAGCTTAAAACTTCAAATGAAAGCAGCTGCTCCCCCTCCCTCTCTCTCTTCAGTCTGTTGCTATCTCACTCTCCCAATGTTGAGCAAAGAGCTTCAATAATTTACTTGAATATATTAAATATGTATATGAATTATGACAAAATATGACAGCTGAGCGACTGATAACAAAAGGCAAGTGTTATCGATTGCTAGTGTCATTTATCGATAGCATGAACGTTGCAATAAGCCAACTTATTATTGGAGTTGTGATAAAACTATATATCTATATAGTTTATAACTAGGGAAATTTACCTTTTAAACTCTTTTTATACAAAGTTTCCAGCTAGTTTCTAGTTTACTTATCGATAAATAACAGTTGCTAACTTTCAGCTTAGTTATCGATAAGTATATAGAATAGCTACGTTACGTTCCAAGTGTATTGAGTATCTCATTTTCCAGCTTACCTTTTGAAGTATTCAAAGTTGAAACATGATATACAAAGTTTGCAGCTAGCATCTAGTTTACTTATCGATAAGTATCAGTTGCTAGCTTTTAGCTTAATTATCGATCAGTGTATAGAATAGTTACGTTAAGTTGATTACGTTGACTACCTCATTTTCCAAGTTTCTCAAGAAAAGGTCGCCTGTAAAGGAACTTTAAACTAAATGGAATTTCGTAGCATTTCAGTTGCTTGCCTCTCGGTGAACGTCTCCGGGCATATATATTTATTAAAAAGGCTCCTTTGACGTTGGGCACAGCCTGCTCGGGACGCAGGGCGAAGGACAAAAGGAATGCAGCCAATAACGTTATCGTTTCCATTTTTACACAATTCATTGCCAAAGGCCAAACAAATAGCTTGAACATCGAGTGGACGACAGCGTCGCGACGTGGGGCAAGAGCAAAAGTATTTGCTGCTCATAATTACATGGAAATGCGCACGCATTAAAAATTAATAACTAACTGCCGCTGCGCCCACACTGCGGCGGGTGTGGCAGAAGTACAAATAATATTTAAAAAAATTGCGCAGATTTAATAAAGTGCAACACAATGAAAAGAGGCAAACAAAGGCAACTTATTAAGTATACGCCATGGCGGACAGCAGGAGAGAAATTTTATTCGCAGATTATGTAAATGCAGTAAATATTAAAACCAAATATTTAAATTGATTAAAATATTTTCGAAAGTCAAGATATAACGCAAATAAGAAGGAGAAAAAATATTGCGGTCAAAAATCACTTTTATTAGGAAAATTTTGACATATTCCGATTTGCCAAGTCCCAGTATGAATCATTGAATATTCTAGGTACATCAAAAGAAGCTATTTATCTTAATGTTGATTCTATCTCTAAAGGACACCTTTTTTCCAACTTCCAGCTAAACTTTAGTTCTACAAAGTTAGAGTATCGAATGAGATTTATTCATCTGTCTCACATGAAGCCAGCATCTCAAATTATCGAGTTCTAAACTTCAAGGAGCTACATCACATTTTTGAGTCCGAAATCTGCCAAACATGAACTTCGCATGCCTGTAACTCCATCAACTGTAATGGTATCTTCTTAAGCTATACCTTTTCGGATTTGTGGACCGTTGGATCTCTTCTTTATTATATTAAATTATATTATATTATATTATATTATATTATATTATATTTATTTTATTATATTATACCTTATAAAAAGGGTATATTAATTTTGGTCAGAAGTTTGCAACGCACAGACGGAATCATCTACGACTATATAAATTATATATATTCTTGTACAGCATGACGAGCTGGGTCGATAAGGCAATGTCCGTCTGTCTGTCTGCCTGTCCGTCTGGATCTACCCAATCTCCTCCGAGACTATTGAAACTACAGAGCTGAAATTTTGCACATAGGCTTCAATCTGCTGCAGATATTGTATATCTCGGAATCATCCGAACCGGACGACTGTATCCTATGTCTCCTATAGGACAGGTCGGTTTAAGAATTGTTTTAGTGGGATAACTTCGGCGCTATGAAAATCTAATACTTAATATTTGGAATATATATATATATATGTACCTGACAAAAAAGACAGCGGATCAAAAGTATGGGGAATTTATAATTTCAATATATTTCTGCAATTAATGTGCTTTATCTTTCTTAAAGGTATTTAAAAGTGTTTTAAATAAACATCATCGTAGCCTAAAAGCTCAGACATAGACTATAAAGTCAAAACACCATATGTTTTAATTTGGTTATATGCAATGTCTAAAAAGTTATTAAATAAATCGAAAATGTTTAAGCCTGAATATTCTTGGGAAAAAAGAAATTCAAAGCTAGTACCAAATAAACAGAAACAGAAAACAAACCAAAGTACAAAAAAATGGCATTCCAACTGAGTGCTCAACCCACAGCCTTGCTCAAAAATATTGCACAATTTCCATAAATCGCAGAGAGAGAGAGAGGGGGGGAGAGAGAGAGAGAGGAAGAGAGAGGAAGAGAGAGAGCGAGTGGAAGACTCTTTTTATCGATGAGCAAACGCAAAATGCAGAAGCGAAAGCCTCACCAATAACAAAAGGCAGGCAAACTGCTGTTAAACTGTTGTTTAAACGCATTGCCAGTGGAAGAGGGGTCGAGGGAAGGGAGGGGGTTGAGGGGGAGGCAAGGGAACGGGGCAACTGCAAATTGGAGGAGTTTTGTGGCCCATTGTGAGACGGCGCCGGCCCAGGAACCACAAGCCGCACACCCGCAACGCAGCACTCAGGCCACAACAACCACACACACACTCACACACACACATATCACATATACTCGCACATGCGAGCAAGTATTGGGTATTGTAAAATCCCTTTGATTTTTTGCCGCACCGTTGCAAACAGCAATTTGGCAAATCCTTTCACAATCAAAATCAACCGCAGATGAAATTTTGCCCAAAAATTGCTAGGCAAAAAGGGCGTGAGTTTGAACTGCGTTTTGCGGCGCTCCTTAACTATGGCATATGCCCGACGAAAATTAAATACACTAGCTAGATAAACGAAGCCGATTACGCTAAGCTGATCTTGGCCACAATTCAATTGGAAACAATTTGAAGTCGAGCACGTAGAAGCAAGCTCACTTCACTTTACTTAACGAGCGAGAGAGAGTATTAAAACTTGTCTAAAATTGATCGAAACTTATCATTAGTTGTTCACAGTTTTTTACAAAATTATATTAACTTTGTTGTAGGGTATTTAAGGCAAGTTTTTTTTTTTTGCAACTACATTCAAAAATCATTCGAGAGTTAAACGAAAAATTAGCGTTAAGTGTAGCTCTGCCTCAGACTTTGGCTCTTGACGTAGCTGTCGTTCGTTTTACCTGTGCAGGTGCTTAAGCATTTTACGAGCAACTGTATTCAATTGGAGGCTGCAGTTACCAGAGGCTGCCTGACTGCCAGCCTTTCCGCCTTCCCGCCTGACTGCCTGCATTACGCATACGCCGCGTGTTAACTGCGCTTAAAAGTCAGGCCAATAAGTTGCAGCTTGTAAATTGCCTCATCTCGTTGACTTGTTGTTGCTGTTTGTGTAATGAAAACTTTTACAACGCCATATGCAGGCTATTAAATAACAGCTCACACACACGCACGCACACACACACACAGACGCACACGCACATGCCTTGAAATATGCAATCAAGCTCATTTATACTCATTAAGCGCTTATGTGCAAAGCGCATATAAGAAGAACAGAATGTACAGGAGAGGATGAGCATGATAAAGGGTATATATGTGAGAGCTAAGAGCTAAGGCATATGAAAAGAAGAAGGCACAGAAGAAGAAGAAATAAGATAAGAACAGAGAATCCATAAGAGATTAGATGTAAGAGGTAAGAGGTAAGAGGTAAGAGGTAAGAGGTAAGAGGTAAGAGGTAAGAGGTAAGAGGTAAGAGGTAAGAGGTAAGAGGTAAGAGGTAAGAGGTAAGAGGTAAGAGGTAAGAGGTAAGAGGTAAGAGGTAAGAGGTAAGAGGTAAGAGGTAAGAGGTAAGAGGTAAGAGGTAAGAGGTAAGAGGTAAGAGGTAAGAGGTAAGAGGTAAGAGGTAAGAGGTAAGAGGTAAGAGGTAAGAGGTAAGAGGTAAGAGGTAAGAGGTAAGAGGTAAGAGGTAAGAGGTAAGAGGTAAGAGGTAAGAGGTAAGAGGTAAGAGGTAAGAGGTAAGAGGTAAGAGGTAAGAGGTAAGAGGTAAGAGGTAAGAGGTAAGAGGTAAGAGGTAAGAGGTAAGAGGTAAGAGGTAAGAGGTAAGAGGTAAGAGGTAAGAGGTAAGAGGTAAGAGGTAAGAGGTAAGAGGTAAGAGGTAAGAGGTAAGAGGTAAGAGGTAAGAGGTAAGAGGTAAGAGGTAAGAGGTAAGAGGTAAGAGGTAAGAGGTAAGAGGTAAGAGGTAAGAGGTAAGAGGTAAGAGGTAAGAGGTAAGAGGTAAGAGGTAAGAGGTAAGAGGTAAGAGGTAAGAGGTAAGAGGTAAGAGGTAAGAGGTAAGAGGTAAGAGGTAAGAGGTAAGAGGTAAGAACATTTAATAAATATTTACATATAAGCAACAACAAAAACCCAACTTTAAAAATGACTTTGGCCCCCTCGCCATATGGCAATCGCCCCTGGCGATGCGTGTGAGCGGCTTTTGCTGTGAGTATTTTTTCTCGCTCTGCCCGCTCGCTGCTTAACTCGACTTGCTTGCTAATATGTTTCTGATGTCTTCCAGAGGGGGGCAGCTGCGCTCGCCTTAACGTAGGCAACACTTTTTTCTCTCAGTATTTCAGTCTGGGACTGAGTCTTGGGCTCTATATGCTGATTACTTTGCAGCTGTAGCTATTTGGTTTATGAATTTACTGCCGCTTGCTGCTGCAGCGCCAGCTTAAGTAATTAACAAATTAAAATATGTATGCGATAGAGGAATATTCTCAGCTCGCTGCTGTCCCGGGCAGTGATGCAGTTGCGTTGTCAAGGGTGGAAACTAAGGAAGTGCCAGTCGAAGCACTTGCATAAAAGAGCACAAATTTAAAAGCATTCCAGCTTGGCATTGCCATTAACAATGTTACGTATACGCAATGTAATCTTTAATGAAGAAAATGAGCCAAAAATATATATGTATAGTTAAATATAGATTGTAAGCTTCAATATGTTGAACAACTCTATAAATGTTAGCTTATATAATACTCGATAACTATATGAATAAGTCTCGATAACTCAGCAAATGTCTTTGAATGAATATTGCGTATACGCAATGTGAAACTTATTGAAGATTAAGCATTTTGTTATAATTCTTAGTTCGCACATCATTCGATAACTCTACAACTATATTTCTATAGCTTAGTTAATTGATATTGCGTATACGCAATGTGATCTTTATGAGAGTTGAGAAGACATTCTTGTAGCCAATTGAAGCCCCATTTCAGCCATATCTGCACATCATTCTATTAAAGATCAATAGCTCAAGTGATGAGAGGTAATACGTATACGTAATGTGCGCCAAAAAGAGAGATATATATGTATACTATAGTCATATTTAAACCAAATATTTGCCTAACTTCGTTAGTATAAAATATCGAGTTATCTTAGTTCAAAACCTCAACATTCGATAACAATTCGATTAATGTTCTTTAATTGATCGACAGATAAAATAATAGCTTTAATTGTGATTTGTGGACAAAAAGCAATCATACCTATACCACTATTGCCATATCCGACAGCTGCTAGTTTGTATATGTATAATAGTTTTTGCCCTTCGCTGCAAACGTCAATCCTATGTCCGTAAACAGTCATTGGCCAAAAAGCTGTCGCATCTACAAAAGCCCCATAAATAATTTCATTCGCAATTCAATTTCCAGCTAAATACCAACGTCACATTTGACAGAGCGTTCGAGTTATGGCCCCGACCAGCCCCTCGCTGGGCCAATTTACTAGGGGCAACTGTTGCAAAATGCGCACTTTTCACACCCGGCGCACGGTCTGCTAAATAGTATTTAGAGTGTGCGGCGGCAAATCGCATAAATCATACGCCCAGTTGTACACGAAGGATACTTGGGGCGTTAATTGTAAATAAATAACATATTAAAATTTCCAGTCAATAAGTTTAAGCCGTAATTAAAAGTAATAATGTGCACAGCAATACGAAGAAATGTTTCGGTCTACTTCAGTACCTGCTGGCAGGATGCCGAGCAACAGCCAGGAGCCAGGAGCCAGCCAGCCAGGACCTCCGAGAATTGCCCCTGCTGGTGCTGCCAACGGCAGGCGTCGCAAACTTTTGCGAAAAAGGTCAATTAAACTGCATTAAGTTTAATAACTTTTGTGCAAACGAACGAGCGAACGTCTGCAGACCCAGCCCCAAGCATATTAAAACGAAGGCAAAAGGCTTTTGGCCAGCGGATTATGTACAAAACAGACATAGGGGCCCACAAAAAAGAAAACACGTTACGAGTAGAACGCAACATATTGTGCGGCTGGCCACACGCAGCGTCAACAGCAACAATAGCAAACACTTGTGCGTGGCATGCACAGCAGAGGGATACCCTGTAATGTGTAAAGATTATGATTTACTTATTTTTTAAGTTTTACTTTAGAAAGATTCAAAAGGCTTAGCAAATATTGGACAAACTCCACTTTTTACTCCGGAAAAACTGAAATTTGCTTTTCCATACTAATCGCAGCACAAGTTTATTTGTCTTTAGTGATAACTATGCCTTGCTATGCGCTTCTCACAAATCTGTGCATGTATTATCTCTTATATCAAACGTTGACTATCTTAACTTTTCGCTGAGCTAAGACTTTATACTATTCTCAATTATAAATAATGCCTTTCCAGGAGATTCTCATAAGCTTACATAATTTTCATTCATTTTATTTCAATATTCAATATTCTTTATTCTAAATTCTATATTCTATATTCTATATTCTATATTCTATATTCTATATTCTATATTCTATATTCTATATTCTATATTCTATATTCTATATTCTATATTCTATATTCTATATTCTATATTCTATATTCTATATTCTATATTCTATATTCTATATTCTATATTCTATATTCTATATTCTATATTCTATATTCTATATTCTATATTCTATATTCTATATTCTATATTCTATATTCTATATTCTATATTCTATATTCTATATTCTATATTCTATATTCTATATTCTATATTCCATATTCTATATTCTATATACTCTCTACTGAATTCATTTACTGTCTTCATTTCTCGCCTTGACTCTTTCTCTATCCCTCTCGCATTTATTCAGCTCAACTTTGACTCTCTGAAAAACTACATTATTAACTGCTTATGCAATTTAAAGGCTATACAGATAAACATCTTGGAGTAAACACGGTGATTCATATTACAGCATCCGCAACCTTCTTTTTTGCTGCACAGCTTTATTATACCCCTTTAACCTTGATGCTTGCTGGGTATAGCAATAACATACAGAGGTAGCAACACCTGTTTATGGTTTTTCGGTACAGAATTTTACAACTGCCAGGCCAAGAGATGGTTGCACACACGCACACAACGCACACACACACAGATCCAGAGAGAGAGAGAGAGAGAGAGAGAATGGTCGTCTGTTGTGTCGTTTGGTCGAGGCCAAAAGTTTTCGTAGCCAACTAATTTTTTCCTGTCAACTGCACAGACGACAACAAAAAAGTAAAAGGCGACGGCAAACGGCGACAACGGCGTCTTGGCGGGAAACTCGCCAAAAAAGAAGATTGCTGAAAGAGAGAGCGAGAGAGGGACTGTAAGAAAAGAGCTGAAGGTGAAATTAAATGTAAGCAGCGCAGGATATGCGAAGGATGTGCGTGTCTTGGCTGTGCGTGCGCGCGTGTGTGTGTGTGTGTGTGTGTGTGTGCTGGCATTTGCTTACGCTTGATTATGCGTTTGCATGCACATAAAGGCAAAAGTCAAACAGGAGACAAACTTCCTCGCCAGACCAGCGGCAAACAACAAACAAACAGCAGCCCTTCGCTTTGGCTACCTTTTTTTATTATCATTATTTTTATTTTTTATTTATTTACGTGCGCTTTTGATGGGCTTGACAGCAGGTGTTTGCTTTGTGTGTGTGAGTGCGTGAACAAATTTGATGGCCTTTTATGCCATTGCAGATCAGCTCAAAAACTGCCGACCAAGCTAGCCTTAGCAAGCGCTGCCTCAGCCGTGCCATAAAAATAATACGAGGTTCCATGGCACTCTACTCCATATCTCTCCCCAATTTGACATCAGTTGCTCGAAAGTAAGTATTGCTCTTCAGCAGTTCATATATTGAAAATTATTTATAAGAATGTTTTGTCATGCAATTTTCAAGGCCTTAAGTAGTATACATTTTTAGTAATTTTTATAAGACATAGATTGTTAGGGCATATTCACTTTTCTGATCATCATATCTTCCTACTCTGTATAGGTCTTAAATATACATTTGTCTATCTATCTCTACATCTCTTTATTTTTATCTCCCTGACTATTTTCAATTTCTTTTTCATCTGTCTTTTCAGATATCTATCTTTTTAACTATATGTCTATCTATACATCAATCTAGATATATCCCTTTCTCTCTCTTTGTCTCTCTCTCCGTCTATCTCTCTATCTCTGACTTCATTTTCAGCTTACCTTCCAAGTACATATCTATATATTACTATCTATTTATCTGTCTGTCTATTCCATATATATCATATATATATATATATATCCATATGTACCTCTGTGTCTAGCTATGTGTCTCTCTCTCTCTCTCTCGCTCTCTCGCTATCTAGCTCTTTTCCCCTCTCTAGCTCTTTATTCCTCTCGATCACTTTCTCTCTCTCTGACTTAATTTTCAGTCTTCCTTCTATCTAACTATCTATCTATCTATCCATCCACTATGTATCTCTTCTCCCCCTCTCTTTCGCACTCCAACATTTTATTTTTAGTTATCTAATCCATCTTTGTCTTTCTCTCTCTCTCGCTCTCTCTCTCTGTCACTCTGTCTCGATCTCTCTCTCTCTCTCTCTTTTTTGCTCTCTCTCTCTCTCGCTGTTTATTCCTCTCGACCACTGTCTCTCTCTTACTCGGATTTCATTTTCAGTATGCTTTCTATCTATATATCCTACTATCTATCTAGTATGTATCTCTTCTCTCCCACTTTTTCTCACTTTCCCATTTTTTTCTGTTTCTCCACGATTTGTCTCTCTCTCTCACTTTCTCTCTCTCTCTCTCTTTCTATATGTTTCTCTCTCTGACTTCATTTACAGACTCTCCTCTATCATTTTAAACTATCTATCTTTCTATCAATCTATACATCTCAGTCTCTTTCTCTCACTCATTTCATTCTCTAACGTCGCCTTTCTCTGCAATTCTCATTAATTTAAGAACTGCTCACAGCATTTCACTTGAGCATATTTAATCCCCGCTAAATTTTGTTTATACTTTTGCTAAATTATTAAAACAATACTTTAATATATTGCTTTCTTAAATCATTTGCGTTTAATTTGTAATAAGTTTTAACGAGCCCACTTGAATGCATTTTCAATTGGAGTTGCCAACTGGCACTTTATGCGTTAGTAGGTGCCATGCCAACGGTTATCCGCTTTTATTTGAGTTTCATTCTTTTGTTTTCAGCTGAGCGCTGCGCGTGTCTTTCTTTAATTATGAATACACAGCCCGACACACACTTGTTATGCCCGTTGGGCCATCAAATTGTCTGCAAGGTAACAGAGAATTAAGAATTTTTCAACAACAGCCAATTTTTTGACCAACGTGGCCAGGATGAGGTCCTACCGCGCCTCTATGGCAACGCAAGCCGCTTAACGCAGCCAACTGCCAAATGTAAATATACTCCAACCCCAAGTAAAACCAGACAAAAAAAATACTTATGCTATATAAAACTTTCTTAATAATACAAAAATAAAAAAAAATAAAAAAAAAAGTTCATTGAAGGCGGAGCAGAGCCGCTAGCGGAATGCGCATTGTTTTCAGCTTTTCAGCACCGAAAACAACAACAAGTGAGGAAATAAAGAACGGAACTGGGCAACTGGGAGTGCGACGCGAGGCAAGGCGGCGCGGCGCGGCGCGGCTTGAGGAACTTAAAAACTTTGGCCATATCCCGCAGCTATGAACAACAGCAATCAATTTTCACATGCCGGCGAACAAATGTGCCGCAACGGGTGGCCCTGTGGGTTGACCGGGAGGTGGTCCGTTTTTCCACTGGGTATTTTTAAAATTATAATGCGGCAGCGTGTGCGCGTGTGAAAGTGCCGTCATGGCCATCAAACTGGGCAAACACTGTCCAGTCGGTCCAGTCAGTCCCGGCTCCCTTCCATATTTGCCAAGCGCTTCACATTACGTCCAGTTCCATCAAATCTCTGAGTGGGCACGCCCACGCCATCAACGCCTTCGTCCTGGGCGACTCGCTGATTAATTTCTCGTTTTTGCGGCATTTTCTATTTGTCTTGGTCTTGGTAATTACAACAAGTTCCCCTCGCACAAGACAAACAGTGAAGAGGCAGCAGCTGGCAGTGCGAAACGCGATTCCTGGCGCCAAGTGATTCGCAGCTGGGTGAATGCTTCCGGTAATTGAATCAAATGAAGCAGCATTAGTAAGTATTAGCTTCTTATGCAGCCCGCCGCCTCCACACACACACACATATTGCATAACTCTGTTTGTTTTTTGTAAATTAATTTTTAATTTAATATATACGTGTTTGGAGGGCGGTCAGAGCGTACGCTCTGCTCTAGCTAGTTTACCCGCAGACGCAAAGGCAAGCGGTGAAAGAAAATAAGATAATACATATATATAGAGAAATCGCTAGAGCATGTCTTAGAGATACCCTGTACTTATATTAAAACAAAGGGTGCCAGAAATTGAATATATCTTGTTAAAATATCTAAAGATCTATAGAAAAACAAGTAAAAATTCTCCAGACGGAAATGACAAAACGATTTCTTTAATAACTTCTATGTTAGTTAACGAATTTTTATGAAATTTTCAGCATTGAATCGTTTTATTTTAATTCAAATACGGTTTAAACTTAAAAAATTAAAAAATAATAAATTGTGGCGTTAGCTGCAGCTGGAGCGATTTTAATCGATATCATGGAAACCTTCGGTCAAAATTTTAAGTATCTAGCTCTTATAGGTTCTGAGATCGACGCATTCATATATTTGGACGGACGGACGGACAGACGGATAGGGCTAAATCGACTCAGCTCGTCGCCCTGATCAAGAATATATACCTTTTGCCTGTTACATACTTTTTGCAAAACCATTATACTAGACTACTTCCTTAAGTCTGTTGAAACAGTTATGTGGATATATAGAGTATACGCTTGCAGCATGCAAAATTTTTGATCAACAGCAAAATCTAACTAAATCGTTGTCATATTGTATGCTATTCAAAAGCTTATACCTTATATGGCATATGGCCTCCCCAGCCTTAACTTATTCCTTTTTAAAGGGTATTAAAAATAGCATAATATATATTATTGTGCTAACTTTACTAAAGTTAGCACTGCTTTGCTCTTGCTCTAAGTAAACTTAAGCATTTTTTATTATAATTATTTAACGGACTTCATTAATACAATCAAGCGAAACTTTGTGGAACGTACTTAAAACTTTTATGCCTCAACAAATGTATATATATGAAAGCCAAGTTTTTAAATGTAAATGGTTCAAATCTTGCCTTGCTAACAACAGCTGCAAAAAAATAAAATATTATGGCGACTTTAGCCTAATTTGAAAATCTTAGAAAACCGAAAATAAAACAAAAGAAATTTTAAGAGATATCCATTTAGCTATTATTACGTCTAATAAACCTTATGACAATATAATACCCTAATGCTGGTCTACGCTGGACTTAAAAGTATATGAAGTAAATAAATAGACGACGAAATCTGTAGGGACAAGGGGCGTGGCTGGCGCAGAGGGCAGGCAATTTCAGTTGGTCAGCAGATTTTCGCTGGTTCGCGGAGCCAAAAAAAAAAGTAAAATAAAATAAAAGTAAAGCAACAAAGCACAAAGCGCAACGGGCAGCAGCAGCTGAAGGGAAGCAGCGGACATAGAGAGAAGGAATACGTTTTCCAAGATAAACGGAAACAAGCCAAGATGGAATTAATTTTCCGCTTTGAACAAACAAGCGGATGTAAATAAAAAGTACCAGCGAACGTTTTCTGCGTCAAAGTCCTGGGGAGACCCAAGGAGACGGGCAGCCGCAATGGCTTAGACTGCCCCCGCCCCTGTTACGACTGTTGTTTTTGTTTTTGTGAAGCTGTTTAGGCGCGGGCGCTACGTCTGCCAAGTTTGGTCCACGACGAGAGGCTGGGCCAAGTTATGTGCTGTTAATGACTGTACAAGAAGTTTAATTGTATGCCCAGCCTTAAGCCGAGCAAGTAGAAAGATGGAGCTACAGATAGGGCAGGAGTGAGCGAGACAAGGTTGGAGAAAGGCGTCTAGGAGGGAGAGTGGGGAAAATAGTGGACGCACATACACACACACACACACACACACACGCCTATTGACAAATTGCAATTTAAATAGACAGCAATAAGTTAAACAGACGCACATGGACTGAGAAATTGGGGGAATATATGAGACAGACATAAAGCACGCAACGTCTAATTAGTTTAGCAGCTCAGTCGGGAGAGGAAACTCCTGCGCTCATAGAGATGGGCAATAGTTTGACTATCGATTAGGTATCTGAATAAGCGATAGCAGAGCGAAGTAGTGTGAGAAGAAGAATTCTGTAACACTACAAGTGGGGTGGTAGATACTCTCCCTAGATATAGACTACTATATATAATTTAAAATTCCTAGAGATTGGGAATAGTTTAACTATCGATTGGGTATTTGAATAAGCTATAGCAGAGCGAAGTAGTGTGAGAAGAAGAATTCTGAAAATCTAAAGGTGGGGTGGTAGATATACTCCCTATAAAATATCCACTCTATATCATTTGAAATTCCTAGAGATCGGAAATAGTTTAACTGAATCGATTGTTAGTACTTGAATGAGAAAACGAGAGAAAAGAAGAGAAAGCCAATATTCTCTAATATTTAACGAAGAGCAGTTGAGAAAACATATCACCAGACATATTTTATCAATCAGTTTTAGTATATCTACTTAATGTAAGTTTAAAATCTTGAACATACTATCGTTTGGGTATTTGAATCAAAAATGGGAGAGAGAAAAAAAGATAAGCTAAGATAGTGAAATATTCAAGACTACGAGGAATACTTATAATGAGACATACCTTATCAAATATATTTAGTATTTGCATTTTATATATCTTCACAGTTTTGCACTCCATGAAATGTGAAATTGTATGACCTCGATATGGTTATGTACAAGAGAGGGAAAAAAGTTTCCAGCCTTAACGTAAAGACAAAAGAAATAAGAGAAAATAAATAAAATTAATATAAGATATTTTTTAATATTTGAGAAACTTTTCAGACCACCCTAGTTGATCTTAAAGCATAACTTAACAAATTGAAAAAATTCTTAATTCCCTGATTCTCTTCTAACATCTAGTTTCCTCAGCAATTCGCCATCTCTCAAATTTCCAACGATAGTTTTGAAGTGTCATCTCTAGCTGCTAAATGCATTAGGACATTATTTTTCTGGCTAACTCACTTGCACACATACATCTCTATATATATTATATTATATTATAGTATATGCTGGCCCACAATAGTTGCCATCTCTCTTGTTGTTTGTGTACCAAATATTGATGAAACATTTACGCACATACGCACACAATTAAACACGTTTACTCACGCAGCACACAGAGTGATGCGCACACACACGCACACAGACAGACACACATATACATGCCTACGTATAAGTAGTAATTGATGGGTTTCCTTTTATAACAACATCAATCATACGCACTGTGTTGCCCAGCATTTTGTGCCCAGGTCAAATAATACATTTGTACGATTGTATATGCATATGTATGTGTGTGTGTATAAGTCTAGCATTTGGAATGTATTTATTTGGCAAAGCTTCTTCGCACTATATCAAATATACATATATATATACATATATATATATCAAAATTTAACCATATTCATATATATGTTTGTGTATGTGTGTTAAGCTACTATCTAATCCAATCACGCCTAGACCTTGCTGTTGCTACTGTTGCTTGATTGTTGTTGCCGTTGTCATCGCTGTTGCTGTTGCTGTGGCTGTGGCTGTGGTCAGGTTCTGTCGCTTTATCCAGCAGAGAATATTTACCCATATCATGCCACAGACGCCCATGTAGATAATGCGTAATCGTGGCGCTATAAACATAAAGTTCAAAGCCTGCGCCGGCAGCCAGAAGACACAAGATCGCACAAAAGTTGGCAGGAATTTTTCACGCAGCTCCTCAAAAGGATGCTCGGCGCCCTCCATGAGAGACATGCCTATAAGAATTAAACTTAATTATATATGGAATTTTCATATAATGGAAAAAAGACTATTCTTACCCGTATAAAACATTGTCAGACAATAGGGTGTCAATACAAATTGATCCAGCAGCAGTTTTTTTAAAATAGTTTTCCTCAATGTACCTGGAAAAGTGCCATCCAGCCATTTGTACCTGAGATGCAAGCAAAAGATATTAATTAAAAAGAAGGCGGAGCAGATATAACATGATATATGCAGTTAAATGAGAAGCAGTTATGATAATTAGTGTTACTTTGTACTATATATATATATACATATATATCGACGCTTTGTGTTTGTTTGTATTTGTTGGTTTGGTGCTTGGTGTGTGTGGCTTTTATGCGACACTTACATATCTGTTGGATTAGCGTGCACATATGCCTCATTTGATGGTGCGTAGCGTGCTTGCTTGGAGCTTTATGCACAAAAGCTTTGCGCTCTTGCCGGTGCTGCTTAAGAGAGAGAGTGAATCAAAAGAGAGAGAGAGCGAATGTGACAGTGACTGTGCGTGTGTGTGTGGGTGTGTGTGCTCTTCGACGGCCATACACGTGCTGGACGAATTGCAAATAGTAAACAACTTGATAAAAAGAAATGAAAGAAGCGACAAAACAAAAACATGCGACATTTACCGTTCAAAGACTGAATGTAATATGTGTGCTTGTGTGCGTGTGTGTGTGTGTGTCAATTAAGGCGCCTAGCACCCACAGACATGTATTAGTATTATTATGCATATGCATGTGTGTTAGTTCTGGTTTGGCGTATGTAGAGTGGAGTGGGGGGTCACACGAACCAAGCGTAGAGCGATGGGGCATAGAGTGCGGTGCCCATTACCGCATAGCGTCCTACGGTTGCATAATCGATATCCTCACGCTCCTCCGGCTGCTGCAAGACACATAAATCAAATTAGCCCCTGCTGCAATTAAATGCATCTAGCATCTGCCGCTGCAACGGCTTCCACTCACCGGCAGCCAGCGCTTGGAGACATATTGCTGTGAGAACTCCGCAGCGACATAGAGACTCCCATAGATGGCGCTGTTGGACACAAAGGGATGGCGCTTGAACAGGCCGCGGGCGCCGGCGATGATGCGTGACATTCTCTGACAAGCAATGGAAGCACCAACAACAACAACAACTTTGATTTATATATATTTAATTAACATTTACAATTGCGCCTTGCCCTTGCAGAGAGACAGCTGCCAGCGCCGTCAAAGCTTCGCAGCAGAATGAAGCTCATGTGGCTCAGCTGTTACAAAAGCTACGCCAGCTGCGGAGAGAGCACAGCAACTAGCTTGGCTTATCAACATAAAGGCGAGCGAAAG
Source organism: Drosophila gaucha (assembly GCA_035045545.1). NCBI lineage: Eukaryota > Metazoa > Arthropoda > Insecta > Diptera > Drosophilidae > Drosophila > Drosophila gaucha. Next base: position 5,437,504 of record JAWNOY010000292.1, read on the forward strand.
AGAGAGAGAGCGAGGAAGAGCACTCTTTGGATATTCCGTTTTCCGGTTATGTTCGATTAACTTTATAGATACGCTGCAGCTGAAGCGTAAATGAAATATATTGATCAATAAATGAAAATTAATATTTTAGCTTTTAGGTTTTTTTTATGGCAGTCATAAAATAATTCGGAAATTCTATTATCAATGCAGTTAAACATTTACTTTTATCTGTGTATAAGTTGTTGTTGCTAGAGATAAGATTTATTTATGAAGTGTGTTTATTAAACTATATAGTTACACGTGTAGCAACAAAAGCTCAGATTTCTATAAGCAAAGGCAGATAAAAGTTAAAGATTGTTAAGAGGAAAGATAAAAGCTCAAAGCATTTGCTGAATTCTACGTATTTTGAATTTAACAGCTCTGATTTTAAATTAAAAGTTTTAGATTATAAAAAACATGTAAGAAATATAGTAAAAATTGAATTTTTTGAAGGAAAACTAAAGAAGAAACTACAATATTTTTGATTGATATATGCATGTATGTATTTATATATATAAGATTTTCAATTTTTTCTGTATATAGATGGAATATATTTGCTTTAAAACAATTTTAGGTAAAATATATTGTTTTGGATTCTAAAATAATTAACTTATAAAACACAAATTGAATTTTTTTTAAATGAAAACCAAAACAGAAATCGATAAGAAACTCTTTCCCTATTCTTTCCTTTAGACCCTCTCAATCTCCCCTTCTCAGTCGCGTCTCAATCAGCGTGTCGACTCATGCCTTTACTATTTCAATCAAGGACACACACATTGAGGAAAAAACTTTTAACCATAAAAATGCAATAAGTGTACTTACTAACTGTACCAGACCCTTTCCCACACGCCTATGCCGTTGCCTCTGGGTTTGCGTTTGAGTTTGCCTTGTGCTAAAGGCAATTCACGCACGACTAACAAGCGACTGCAGCAAAACTTTGATTGAGTGCCAAAAGGAACTGTTTTTGTTGGCTGAGAGGTGCTAAAAACTGAAACCAATTTAAAAAGTTGGCCTAACCATATGGATAGAGAGAAATGGAGACAGAGAGAGAGAGAGAGAGAGAGAGAGTGAGAGTTGCTGAACTGGTTAGGAATGCAAACAGCAAACAACAACAACACAAAAGCAAGCGACGACGACGCAGTCGATGCTAACAGCACACAACACAACAACAAAACAAGGCGACCTAAAAGCAACCAACAACAACAACAACAACAACGACACACACTCGAACACTTCACATAGCAAGGATGAACTTTGGCGCTTTGGCCAGAAGCCTGAGCAACAGTCTAAGATTTGGCCTGGGCTCCAGAAAGCAGCTGCCCACAGAGAGCGAAAACTCACAAGAGTCGAAGCCAGCGAGCTGCAAAAGCGATCCAGCAGAGCAGCTGAATCCCAATCAGACCGTGGCCCAGCTCAATGAGCGACGGGAGCCCTTTAAGCAGACAGTCGAGGTAATACTCGACAAGGTGAGCGAATTGGAGCACACTCTGTACGAGGATCAGCAGCAGGAGTTCAAGCTGCGCATGGCCTTGGAGCGACAGACGGAGCGCGTACACGAGCTCAACTTCTCGCTGGACACCGAAAAGCAACGCAACGAGCGACTCGTGCAGCTGCTGCGCGCTGTCGACACCGATTCCTGCAGCGACAGTGAGCAGGAGTCGTTGCTGCTAAATGGCATGCGACTCGACTCCAAAGGCGAACTCTATGGCTCCATAAGTCCAATTCTAATGCAACAGCGGTAAGTGTGGGTTAAGGGTGAACAGATCTCTATGGCTACTTCAAAATCCTCCCGGTTCCGTTCATTGCTAAGGATGCTAGGCTCTAGATTTGAATTTCAGTGACAATCTTGGACTTTATATATAATATACATGTATATCTTATATCCTTTACTCCGTCCTTTGGCAGCTACGACGAGCTGCACACCTCACATCGACAAGCCCATCGGCAGCTGGCCAAGAAGGACAAGTCCATTAAGATGCTCAAGTGCGATCTGGAGGTGTTGCGTGGCAAATATGATTCCATTTGCGAGGATTATCGCAACGAGCATCGACGTTTGGGTTCGCTCTGCACTCGCTATGCGCACCTGCAGCAGAAGAGAAAGCAACAGGTGTTCGTGCTCAAGGAAACGCTAGGCTATGCCAGCGACTGCATCCTGCACGCTCACCACACCATTGAGAGCTGCTCCAGAGGATCGCGCATGGACAAACAGCATTTGCATGCTTTTAATCAAAACTTTGAATTCTTTATGCGTTCGTTGCGCAACTGTTGCTGTCGGCGCAGATTGCAGCAGCTGCAAGAGCAACAAGAACTGCATCAGGTGGAAGAGCTGCAGCAGGAGAAGTCGGTGTCGCAGCATCGAAAACGTCAAAAGCATTAAAAATGTTACAAAATTTCCATTTTTTACTTTCAATTTCCCAATTCAATGTTTTTGGATATTTTGAAGAAAAATCAGAAGAAAAAAAACAGTTTAGTTTAGCATGAAAATTGAATGATAAAAAAAATAAGTTGGCGTAAAAAATAAAAAAAAATTGAGAATATAAAAAAAAATTTTAATTTTTTAAAAAAAAAATCAAGAAATAGAAACTTTATAGCAAATCTAGTCACCACTTCTAAAATAGTATCAGAAACTTTGTGTAACTAATCAAAATGGATCAAAACTAAAAAAAAACAGCAGAAAATTATTTATCATCAATTAGTTAGTATATAAGCTAAGGCAAAATGCCGTTATTCAATATGAAAGACAAAAAAATGGGCACTGCTCCGCCGCCAGGAGTGCGAAAATCACGTGTTTCCAATCGCGTGACGATCGATAAAAAAGCAAACGAAAATGCCAGCATGGACGCATTGAATGCTGCAGCGCCAATGCAAGCTGTCGATATGACTGAATCCGATTCGGATTCGGAAGATAAGCACTCGGAAGCACAGCCGGCCACAGATGTTACCATTTATAATGCATACGATATGGGACCAGCTTTTGGATGCAAGTTTCCAGTGCCATACATACGATTGATGCTCAAGAGTGTTATGATGGACAAACTTAAGGGTAGGTGCATATGTTTTAAATGAAATCAATTTCATGTTCTTTACCACTCAGGTAAGACATATCAAATAGAGAATGCAGCAAAGTGGTCGCGCGATGTTGCTGATTCTGTGAATCTGAAAATGAAAGGCAATTGCCTGCAACACCGTTACAAGCATGTGATCAACGTCTGCATTTATCAGCAGGCAGGTGGTGGGTTCTCCTATGGCTTCCGCGCTGTCTGGGACACGCTTTCTGACGATTATGTATCCAATACCGTTGATATGGGCACTTTTATTTGCGTTGTCACAATATTTGGTTGTTATCAATATTGAATTAAGTTAGTTGCACGCAATAAAGCAAAGCATCCACACCTGTTGCATTATTCAAATTTATTTGGTTGCGCGCGCAAGTACAATTGTGAGCTATCGATAAGAACAATATATCGCGGTTCCGCCACAGAACAGCTGTGAGCTGCCGATTAAGTGTATCGATATATCGTTTTATATTATGACCATACCTAATTAAAATAAATGCGCACATGTTTTTGTGTTTTGTTACTCTAAAAAAGAGTAAATAATATAACAATTGCTTGAATTCCATTAATGCTATTTACAACATGAAGGTGAAAATGATAAGTCGCAACCCGGACAACTATGTCCGGGAAACCAAACTGCAACAGCATAAAGGTAAGATTTAGACTCTTGTTGACTATTTTAAAAATCACACGAATTTGCAGTTCCACGAAATTACGATCCGGCGCTGCATCCACTGGAGGGTCCTAGGGAATACATACGCGCCTTGAATGCCACCAAATTAGATCGCGTGTTTGCCAAACCTTTCGTGTGCAACTTGAGCGGACATCGCGATGGCGTAGCCTGCTTTGGCAAACATCCCAAACTGTTGTCCACGCTGGCCACCGGCGCCTACGACGGCGAGGTTCGCATTTGGGATCTGGCAAACCGCACGAGCCAGCGCAGCTTTGTCGCTCACGATGGTTTTGTGCGTGGCATTGCCTATGCAAGGAATGGCCAACAGCTGTTTACAGTGGGCGACGATAAGACAATTAAGGTCTGGAGTGCAAAGGCGCCCGAAGTGGGCGAGGAGGAGGAGCCGGTTAACACAATCTTGAGTCGTCACAGCTTGCACGGAATTTCGCACAATCGAAAGGACAACAGCTTTGCCACTTGCGGTGAGGTATGCGCCATTTGGGACGACCAGCACAACGATCCTATCAAGACATTGAAATGGGGCGTCGATACCTTACACACTATATCCTACAATCCAGTGGAGACAAATGTGCTTGCCTGCTGTGCCAGCGATCGGAGCATTATTTTGTACGACCAGCGAGAGGCGCAGCCGCTACGCAAGGTTGTGCTGACCATGAAGAGCAACAAGCTCGCCTGGAATCCCATGGAAGCATTCAACTTCACGGTGGCCAACGAGGATTGCAAGTAGGCCGAGTCAATTTCTAAATTAGAATATAGCTAACACAATTGCTCTTTCAGTCTCTACACCTTTGATACACGGAAACTGCAGACACCTCTGAAGGTGCACTTCGACCACGTCGCGGCTGTGACGGATGTGGACTATGCGCCCACGGGCAAGGAGTTTGTCTCGGCTAGCTATGATAAGACTGTGCGCCTCTATCAGGCACATCAAAGCCACTCCCGTGACATTTATCACACCAAGCGGATGCAACATGTGGTTTGCGTTGCCTGGTCTCTGGACAATCGCTACATCTTCTCTGGCTCGGATGAAATGAATGTGCGCATGTGGAAGGCGAATGCCTCTGAGAAACTGGGTGTGATACGTCCACGCGAACGCACCAACTTCAACTATCAGGAGGCACTCAAGGAGAAATATGCAGCCCATCCACAAATCAAGCGCATTGCGCGCCATCGACAGGTGCCGCGGCATGTAATGAATGCCCAGCGGAAGATGCGTAAGGTCAAGGACAAGGAGCTGGTCAAGGAGGCCAATGTGCGCAAGCACTCAAAGAAGGGCAAGGTGCCCTTTGTCAGCGAAAAGACGAAGCATGTGCTCCGCGAGGATGTTTAATAATTTTAAGTTCTTTAGTGTTAACTACGTACGATATGCAAATATACAATTCAAATTGCGCAATACCTGTAATCGATAAGTGTTCGTAGTCGAGCGATAACGATAGTAGCGTGCGATTATCTAGCCCATTTCTGTTTATAAAAGGTTGCCATCCCCGACTAGTGGAGCCAGTTGTAGTCAGTTGTTACGGCAGCGGCGGTCCGTTTCGTTTGGTCGTTAGATTTTTGTTTCGTTTTCGTTATTTCACACATTTGTTTATAAACCTGCCCCGGCCAGTGCTTGCGCGTAAAACGAGTTTCCCTTAGAACATAAAAACACAGCTGCGTCAAACAAAATGGATGCACTTAGCGATTTATTGGCACCTTACAGTGAAACTATTGGCAAAATAGCCGGCACAATAACTACACTACAATTTCTTTCCGGCATAGCACTATTAAATGACATACGCAAAAAAGGCAGCAGCGATATTTATCCAATTGGACCTTTTCTTGGTGGCGTGGTGCTGTAAGTAATGCCAATCCCAATAACCCGACACATAATAGCACAATTTAACGCTCTGCTACACACAAACACAGAAAAAATAGAAAAAAAACAAAAGCAGCTGTGTGAAATTGATTAAATTTTGTGAATTGTCGCCATGACGCTGCCAAATGGTTTACTAAAACTGAGCTAGAGGTGAGACGCGGGAGCAGCCTAGTTCAAGGCTAAATCAAGTGGCTGCACATAGTTCGATAGATCGGTCAATGACAATTGACGGTTACATAAAGCGAGGTCTCCCCTCTAATTTCCTAATTAGAATTTGTTAACATTTTGAAATAATTCGAGTTGGACATCGCACATGGTTGTTCTTATCACATTAAGACGACAGCCAGCACGTAAATCTTATCTTCATATACATAAGTGTAATATATAGACGCTTAAAATGCTATAGACGCCACTTGGGAGAGTCGTCTATGGATGTCTATAGTTTACAGATTAGCTATTCACTGAGCTGGACAATCCCAGTTAAGCTAAGACGTCGACCTCGCCCACTCCACGTGCAGCTTTTCCTTAATGAAATTGAAAATGCAAATGCTAAATGGGGCCAAGTGCCAAACGGCACGCGAGAATTTGCGCTAGATGCAACAGTTGCGTGTTACTACGTTGTTTAGTGGTGGGTGAGGGGTTGGAACTACCCTTTGCAAGTGGGTCATATTTGTAGTTCCGTGTCGGGACGCTTATGTTTATATATTCTATAAAGATTTGGAGTTTATGATAAAGTAGTTGTGTAATTTAAGTAGAGAATTAGCTTGATTAAACTTTTTGTATAATTTGAGTAATAATAATAATGCAAGTATATATTGTAGCTCCCTAATACAGCCATATTTATATAGTATTACTGAATTTTCTGGTTTACTGCAACATTACTTTTTTATATACATTTTATACTTTCATAATAGATTGATTTAATGTCAACATTTTCATATTAGCTACAAGTAGGCAATTGTTTAAAACAAAATTTAAATTAATATTATCAATTTAAAAAAAATTTGAATTTATAATTTCTTTAAAACTGTTACTAGAAGCCCTTACTGTATGTGTGCATAATTAATATGTATAATTTCTTATCAAATTAAAAAAATATAATATCATTTATATAAGCATGTCTGCTCAGTGCTTTCCCTCTTATCAAGTTTATCATGATAAAGTTTTTTTTAAACATTTTTTTATTTTATTTAAAATTTTTTTTTACTTATATGCATACATACGTGTTATTTAATATAATCAAATATTTTCGAGTTTTTTTTTTTTAAGTTTAGCTTTAAACCTCGATTTATTATTATTAATATATTTGGATTTCCCACTATAAAACACGTCTGTCTCCTAGCCAATGCCAATGATTTAACAAATATCTTATCAGTAAGCTAGCATATTATAGTTTGACGATAACGAACATGAAGATAAATATGTACTTGATGTATTATGAATGACCTAGGCGAAATATAAGTTATTATTGTGAAATTCTAATAATATAAATAAATATGATCAATTTTTATGTAGTGGCTATATATGTTTCTTTATACACTCAATATTTACCTTTACTATATTGATTTCCCCCCTCTTTAATCCCCCGCAGAACCGTTCTCAGCTTGAAACTGGGCCAAGTGATGGGCGATCAGCCAATGATCAATGTGAACGTAATTGGTTTTGCCATCAATTCAATTTTCCTGGTCGGCTTCTATTACTATGCTTCGAGTGAGAACAAGTCGAAGATCTGGGTAAAGATTGGCTACGCTTCATTGTTTCTGATGGCCTGCATAGCCTATGCCAACTTCGAGGATCCGAAACACATTGAGTTCCGTCTGGGCATGTTGATCACATCGATTCTCGTTTATCTGGTTGGCTCCCCGATGCTCAATCTGCCCAACGTCATCAAGAAGAAGAGCACGGAGGGCATGCCCTTCCCCATTATCTTTGCCGGACAGCTAGTTGCCACAGCCTGGACACTATACGCTGTGTCCATTCGCAATCACGTCATGGTGGTAAGTATTCGACGTCTTAAAGCGTGAGCTCTCTTTAACTTGATATCGTTATATTGCAGTACCAGAATTTGTTCCTGTGGACCTTGGGTGGCATCCAGCTGGCGATGTTTGTGATCTTTCCCAACACGCCTGCCAAGAAGCCCACTGCCAAGTCCGAGAAGAAGAAGGAAAAGTAGACGACTAACTACAAGTACCTAAAATAAAGTTATGAAAGACGGGATAAAGGGAAACTTTCCCTTTACATGGCGCCCTTTAGATTATCAAATTTTCTCTTTTCCAATTCTTACAGTTTATTAAAAAAAGATCAAACGCTTCTAGTACAATATTCAGACAGGGTTCCCCATGTAATATAATTAGCTAAGCTTCTACTTTACAAATTCAAATTTTGTACATATTCAATTTCAAATACAAATGTGAATATCTGATTGCATTTTGTAAAAAGATTAATTTAAGCTAAAGAAAAAAGAAATATGATCAGATTTTTTCGTATATATATGAAATGCCTAATGATTTTTGTAAAGTATGCCTAAACTAATTTAATTGTTATTATTAATAAATAACATTTGTACAAAGCGTAAGAAACTATTTGCAAATTTTGACAATAATTCAAATCTTCCAAATGCATATTTATATATCGCATATATATATATCTATAAAAGAGAGTCAATATATTAAATCAATAAAAGATATTACAAATCATTTTAAATTCGTTTATTTGGCTGGTTTATTCCTCGACTGGAACTGTGGAGTTGTAATGGGCGCCCAGTTGGTAAATGTGGCGATGATAGCAAACGACGAGGGGCGCTCCGCCGAACTCCTCCTGGCCAAGCAGCGTGGAGGAGCCCTCGGCTTGGATCACCTCGATGGGCACACGCAGCAGCGAGGAGAGCGCCTTCAGCTCGATGTGCCCGCCCCACGCATGGGTCTTGGCTATGTCCCGGCAGTAGTCTTCGAATTGCTGCTCATTGAGTAGATCCCCTGTATCCGGGTGGGTCATATAGCAAATGAGATCATCTTTGTGGGCGCGCACATAGTTGCCCGTCTCGGTGCGCAGCTCCTGGACACTGTGGCCGGGCAGCGCGTGCATCTGCAGCTGATGCCTCACCGCATTATAGAGACAGTCTCCATCCGAGGGTATCATATGAAGCGCCAGCTGGCGACCCTTCAACTTGGCAGTGATTTGCTGCAATTCGATTTGCTTGGGCGACGGTTGATCGGCAGCGTTTTGCAGTTCCACGCGTATTTCCTGCTCGCGTTCGCGTGCCTCTTTTTCCTTTTTGTTGCGACGCTTTTGTGCCTTGGACACGCGCTGCTGCGTTGGATGCACTACATCTTCCTCCTCGTTGTCGCTGTCCGCGACTGGCGCTTGCGCTGTCGCCTTTTCGACTGCTGGCTCAATGGTAGCAGATGCTACTAACGTGGCATCCTGAAGCTCCGCCTTATGACGCTGTTCCAGTTCACCTTCTAGGCGGGCCATCTCCTCGAGAAACTCCTTGCGTTTATTTTTGTTATTTTTTGGCGCATTCTTCTTCATTGCCTGCAATTTGGCTTGCAGCTCCTTGCGCTCGCGACGATGGCGACTAGCCACATCCTCTAGTGTGGTCTCGCCCAGGCGTGCCTCCAATTCACTAATTGCTTCCACGCACGACATTTTGTTATAATTTTAATAAATTAGTTATATATAGATGTGCTCGCCGGCGTCCAGCTGTAATTCTTAGCGGTGACGCAAAAATGCTCAATGTTAACGCAAAAATGCTTTGCGTGAAAGCTTCGAACGTAATCGTAGTATTAGTGTTACGTTAAAGCGTTACACTAGCAGAAAGAAGTTAACAGAATGAAATTTCAAATATAACAGTTCTTGTTGTACATGTTAGCTAACAGACAACAGACAACGGATTTTTAAATTGCATTTTCTTATTCATCTATTTTGATATAAAACAATTTCAATATTAACAATTTCAGTTTCATATTACAGTTGCATTTCGTGCTTAACATTCCCAGACTTAAAAGAAACATTCTTAGCTGCGAGCTCAAACTCACTATATGAATTTGCCTTATTTAAGCATACCAGAAAAATATTCTTTTCTAGTGACTAAATTGTAATATATTTAACATATAAATGGTTTTCATATAATACCTAAAAGTAAAACAAATTTTGCTCGGCAAGTGTCAGGTGTGAGCACAACTTAAGATCTACGCAAAATATAGAAACTAAAAGATCCTAAAAACTTTACTTTTAACATGCTAAGATAATTGAATTGTAGTTATTGCTATAGGCTTTTAAATTGAAAGCTTTTTAGTGACCAGCGAAGACTATTAACATGTTCATCTCTAATGCATATATATATGTATATATATATATATACATATATAACAAAAACTTAAAGAATCAATCTTAGTTTATATATGAAAGAATCATACAATGACTTTTGTATCGAATTATTTACACGGCCAACAACTGATACGATTTTTAAATTTGATGTTTCTATACTTAGAAAAGGATAAAAAAAAATAATGTGCAGGACTTATCGAATTGCCATTTCAAACGGCTATACTAAAATTGCAAAAATGATCACTTAACCGCTATATTTCTCTTTATATCTAATGTGAATTTGATTTCCAGTCGAAATTAGATGTAAGAATAATAGAAACGGAAGCACCGACTACTAAATTAACGTAACCCAGCGGCCAATCAGTCTAAAGGCTTTTGGTAATGTTGTGGAACAAACGACGTCCCCACCAGGACTCCAAATCGAATGGCTTAAAATCGTTCAGTGCTGGACTTGGCGGCTCCACCCAAACGGCCGGCGCTGCCGATGCCGCCACGGGCGTGTTGGCTATGATGCTATCCACAGGACTGGGCGTGGCCAAGGTTGAGGCGCTGTTATTGTTGGCATCGGCCTTGCCATCTGGCTTCGCAGTGCTGGAATCATATGGGTTTTGTGCGACCAAAATATTCCACGCTGCAAAAGTGAATATGAATAAAAATTGACAATTAACAATTAACAATAAATGTTCTCGCTTACAGTCGTTTATATAGCGTATTATCTCCTCATGTTGCGGCGTTATCACCTCATCCTCAATGAGCTTTGTGGGCGCAATGCGTTTCGAAGCGAAGCTCTGTTGAAATACAGGGCGCGGTATGCTGACAAATTGAAATAAACATATATTACATTAACATAAGAATAAGAATGTTCACGAACACACACACAAACGTAAATAAGTCAGCATAAGAATAAGATGAACATTCACACACACACGCAAACATTTGAAGTGGGTACTTGTGCCAACATACGTCATGCACGTGTGGACTACGAAAATAAATCTCGTAATGGAAAATCTTTCGGCGAAGCACATTTTTGTGACGTAACGGGCAGAAAATGGCAGAGACAAATGTCAATGCGCCGCTGCTGGCGATAACCGAAACTGACCCACGTGTTGTCCGCTAGGCGGTTGCTCTGGTTACTCAATTAACATGTCTGTGCTATATACAAAGGTCGAGCTTCTTTTTATGTTTTTTCCTTTGATAAAACAAATGGACAAAGATAAGCCACAATGCACTGAACATCGTTTGCATAAGCCACACACACATATATACACATATAGACATGCACGATGTTCACTTACTTCTTGTTCTTCTCGGGACTGTTGAGATCAAAGTTGTTGCTGATGCTCCCATGTTTCTTGCCGCTCTCCTTGATGCTCTCGAACTTTTCAAAGTTTTGCGGCAGACCTGTGGGCGTTTGTTTGTTATTGTTTGAATGCAAATTCGGTTTGCCGGCAAAAAGTACAAAACAAAAGAGAAAGAGCGAGCGCGAATGCGAGCGCCAGAGAGCGCACTCTTGGAAAGCCTTAGCAAGCAGCGCTGCCTCTGTCGGCAGCAGCGGCATGTTGTGACATAACACCAACACTTTTTGCAGGCGGTCGCCTTTCCCGTAGGGTTTATTTTACTTTTTACACCATGTACATTTGTTTAAATGTATGTTGGTATTAAGTGTTACTTACCGCGTCGCGTCTTAGCAACAATTTTGCTGGGTCCCTTGTTTACTGTGTACATGTCAATTTTATTCAATTTTATATATTGTTTTCTTTTGGCTGACCAGCGATTTTATTTTTGCTTTCTATTTTTGTTTATTCTGACGTATATGTGCGTTATTTTTTTTTAGAAAATCATATGATTTAAAGAATTTATTTAAATCCAACTGTTGACAAGCTGTTCTCTTCGCAGTTGTTTTTGTTTTCGTTCTGCTGTCTCATTTCAAATTCATCTCGTTCAAGCAATTACACAATATTCACAGTTAGCTCTGACTTTTATATCAATCGATGTATGCGTATTGTTGTTGTTATCGCTTTTGCTATTGCTATTGATTTACTAGTGTTCAAATCAATTGTTTGTATTTATTGCCAATGTTGAATTATTACTATAGCCAATTGAATGCTGAAGGGTTACCGACTGATTCGCCTGCCTCGCCGTTCGCGTAACAGAATTCTAATGAGTCCCCCCACAATGCACTAGCTTCTCATACTGTGCTCACACACACATACACGGACACAGAGGCGCGCACACGCACACACACTTGCACTTGAATTTTGAAAACATATGGTGCGCTACTGCCAGTGTGTACTTACAAGGTGCTAGATTTAAATTGCTACCTGCTCACTTTTAAACTCATTAAACGGCGATTACGCGCTTTTCGTCGGAAAATCATAAAATTATTGCACCGTGTCTATTACTGTTACCTGGACTAATAAAAGACAGCTGCATCAATAGTTCTGCGGAAATTTGCACAACTTTATGACAGGCTCTAATAAATTTGCGTGCACATCTTCCGTATATAAAAGTCAGGATAATTTATTTGGGAAATTAGTTGCAAGACAGCATCCAACCGCACCGCGTAGACAGAGTCGCCGAATAAAAACAAAAAAAGCTAACATTCAATCATGACCAGCATTGAGACAAGTATAATGTTGCAGCGCCTTAGCAGCCTGAAAATTGTTGAGACGCCAAGGCAGACACAACGAGAAGGCGGAAAACGTGAATGTCACTCGGAGGATATCAAGAAGTCGCATGTACCTGCTACACCCTGTTCTGGCGCAATCGAATTTTTAACGGAACTGAAGAAGCGACGGAAAGTCAAAGTAAATCGTGTTTACAGCTACGAGATGGACAAGCAATTTGTTAAAGCCCGCAAATCGCTTAACTTTTAAATATCAAATAGATGTGGATGTAATCACTAGTAATAATTACCGTTGATTTTAAATCAAACATAATGCATAAATGGAAAATAAATACATGACTTTTTGGTAAACTACATTTCGCGCTTTATTTTATTTGAGGTCTGATAACATTTTTTATGGTTACACTGGTGCTGTTATTCCTATTATTCCTTCGTTCTTACGAGAAACGCAAATATATGTAATTTAAAATACCACCTTCCCTTTAAAGCAAAAAAACTGCAAACAATAAATATTGACTTGTTCCAAATTTATATGTCTTTGAATGTTGTGCCTCTTTTCGATACGTAAATGAATCGTTAAATCAGTGTGGTCACACTCAATGTAATAATGTTTGCAGCCCTAGTCGAACATCTGTTCCGTCGTCATGATTGAATTGCTATTTCGTGCAGCTGGATTTGTAAATTTTGTGTCTTTTAAAATACATGTATAATAATTAACAGCACTACAGCAATGGAAGACGTTCCAGTGGGAAATGAAACAAACTCGAACAGCAGCGAGTCATTTAATGAGACAGGGAATCCGCAACAGCATCATACACCGGAGTTCTTGCAGCGCAAAATCTACTTTCTGAGTATATTTATTTATTTTTACACAAAGTCACAAGTATGAATTTATTTACTTTGCCGTTTTTAGTGGATCAGCTTAAAGAAATGCATTCCGAGCTGCCAGAGTGAGTAAATGTAAATAGAAACTGTTAAGGACTCAAGCTATTTTAAATCTAGAACTCTGCAGACACGAATTTCGTACGATCTCCTCACAGAGCTCGCAAACTGTGTATTGAACGAAAGCATCTTCGATATAGTGAAGGCTTTGATGGAATTGCAGCATGTGACGGAGAAGCATTTGATACAGATGCGTGCCCAAGTGGAGAATGAATATGAAATCGAGGTAGCCGATTGGCGTGGTAAAATCAAGGATCCGGAGGAGCTGCAGCACATACTAGGACTTATGAAAATTAAACATACCAAAAAACTATTGGCAACAGACAAGAAAATAATCGAGGTGCTGGATCAGAAGGCAAGTTGCTAAAAGACATTAATTACTGCAAATTATAACCAATTTAATATTAATTTAGGTTTTCGACCAGCAATCGATGCTACAGAAGGCAGGCGTGCCCGGCTTTTACAACACACAGAATCCCAAGGAAATCAAAATTCAAATGTTTTTGTTAGACTTCATTTTACGTCTAAGTTTACTCAAATTCGAACCGCACAAATAACAAACAGCCTAAACTTTATCACTGTAAGACTGCAGCCAATATCAATAACTGGCTTTATTAATATTAATATGAAATACTATTTTACTATTTATATATGAATAAAATTACGTGTAGCTAATAATTTGTAAAGCAGTATAAAAGCTTTTATTGAAAGCGCACGCTTGTCTATCTTTACATCTCTGAATGTTGCCAGCCTCTCTGTCTCACTCTCTCTTCCTCACTATGGGTGTCGAGCGTTTTAGAGCATGTTCATTGAAAGCTCCAATGAAGAGCGCACGCTTGTCCAGCTTAACAACATGCCTGAATGTTGCCCGCAACACTTTTACCAGTTGGGCTTGCTCTCACTCTCACTCTCTCTGTCTTCCCCTCTCTTTGGGTGTAGAGCATGTTATCAAGATAGTAAATGCGCTTCTTGGTGTTTGGGTATAAATAGAGTGGCATCTTCCTATAAGTCAACAGTTGCTCGCATTTCTTTAAGCTAAGCGCTACAACATTTCTTTTTAAATTAAAACATGTCGCTGACTATCACCAAAGATGTCTCCACTCCTGAGCTCAAGGATTTGGTAAGCAATCGATTAACAAAATGTTACTCAAGTGTAATTAGTCGAAAATGTCATACTGAGAGGCGAGCAAAGAATTTAATTTAAATTCCATTTAGCTTCCGAGTGCTTTGAACTTTTGCCAAGGCCAGTACAGCAATTTTTTTAAGCTTCTATTGCCGCATTGCTTTGCTTTTATGACTCGCCTATGTTTTGGCCACTTTTAGTTGTCGCTCAACTAGCGAAGATTCAGCAACAGCCAAAAATGTTCGCGCGTCTGTTTCGTAATTTTAAAGCAAGTACCAATGTATTTTAAAGAATAATTAGTATTAGAATGATTTGCTGCAAAAATAAGTAGCATCTGTGCTGCGTGTAACTTTCGATTTTGTTTGCTTTAACTGTTTTCTCTGCCTATATTCAAATTGACCTTGAGTCGTAGGTGCAGCGACGTTGCTGTGACGTCACAGCCGCTGCCAACAAACAGCTGCGCTCTGCTGCGTCGCTGTCCTCTCTCAAACAGCTGACCAGCACACTGAGAGAGAGTTGCGAACGCATGTCAAAGAGCACTAAAAGTGTAAAGAGCATGTGAGCAGAGATTTCAGTTGTCGGCGAAGCGCAGTCAGTGCTAAAGAACTTCAAAAAGCGACGCGTTCAAAGTTTGCAAAACGATGCGCTGTCTGCCTGGCTTTGGCTACGGCCTCACCTTCCTGTTTCTGGTGCGCTGCCTGCGTACAGTGTAATGAACCTTTGAAATTCTTACTCATCATTTTGTTCTTGTCTCCTTTTACCCTTTCAACAGAGCACCGTACGCAATGAGCAGAAGGAGTTGAACCTTGCTCCCGTGCATCGTCTGAATGTTAGCCATGCAACGGCGACCTTTGGCATGGGCTGCTTCTGGGGCGCCGAGTCGCTGTATGGAGCAACGCGTGGAGTGCTGCGCACCACTGTGGGCTATGCCGGCGGCAGCTCCGAATTGCCAACGTACCGTAAAATGTAAGCATAGAGAAATGGAGCATTAATTGGGCTAACAAATCTCTATCCCTCTCTCTCGCTCTCTCGCTCGCTCGCTTGCTAACGCTTATCGCTTACTAACCGCTCGACTTTATGCAGGGGTGATCACACGGAAGTACTGGAAATTGACTATGATCCATCGGTGATTAGCTTCAAGGAGCTGCTGGAGCTGTTCTGGAACAATCACGAGTACGGCCTGACCAAACCCATGAAGCGTCAATATGCCTCGCTGATACTCTACCATGATGAACAGCAGAAGCAGATTGCAGAAGCCTCCAAGTTGGAGGAGCAGGAGCGTCGCGTGCCTGAGGTGATAACCACGGGCATTGCACCCAAGGAGAACTTCTATGCGGCCGAGGCGTAAGTTTATTTTACTAAATTAACCTAGTATATATACTAATTGATCTCTCTCTCTTAACACAGCTACCATCAGAAGTACAGACTGCAGGGCCACAAGGATTTGGCAGCATCGCTCAATCTGAACCCGCAGCTGCTGCAGACCAGCTACGTGGCCACCAAGCTGAATGGTTATCTCGCTGGAGTGGGCGGCATCGAGCAGTTCAAATCGGAGGTGGAAACTCTCGGATTGACGCCCACTCAGCGACAGTACTGCAACTATCACATCGAGCAGAACGAGGGCCAGGGTCTCTACTGCTGACCCACCTATATAGATGTTAAACGTAAATCTTATACTTAGGGGGGTATATGCTAATAACTTTGAATAATGTCCTTGAATTTCCTGTTGTCCTGTTTTGTGTACAACAAAATGTGTATTACTTAGTGCTTAAACAAATATATTGATAATAATAAAAACTATATATACATTATTTTTATATAACTCTTTAGATTACTTAATGAGGATGCCTTTAGCAACTTCCGGCTATGGGAATTAAATAAACCTATTTCAATCGGAGTTGAAACTTAAAGAAAAGTATCAAAAAGAATAATATAGGAGTTGATATGCAAAAGAAATTTCGTTTAATAGGAAGCTTCTTTATAAGAAGTATAATGATCGGAAATGTGGAGCAACATATGTGAGTTGAAATTTGAATGAATGCAATTTGATATATTTAGTCGACTATCAATAGCCTAGATCTAATCAGAATGCTGATTCATGGACTTATAGTAAACATTCCACTTACGAATCTGCTTTTCATGGTCATAAATGGGAATCAAATGACAAGCACTTTCTTAAATATATATATAATATATCACAAGCTATAAAATCTAAATAGTCATCGGTAATTAGATTAGGGCATTATATTAGGGCCTATATATGTAACACGTCTAGCCATATGGTATGTGCATGTCATCTTTAATGTAACTTTAGAGTTCCTTCGAGATATTCTAGAGTTTAAGATATCAACTATATCTATAGAGATTAGCCATACACGATTTAGTAGGATTATAAACATTTGTAGACCTTTAATATAACCTTAATCATGATTGACGTTTTAGTCCATAAAAATTATCCACCTAGATCTTAACTATATCTATAAAGAAGTGCCATAACCGATTTAATAGGTTTATTCAGATTTAATAGCCTTACATTGCATATGTAACTAATGCCATGCATCAAGTATATTTCCTTAACATGATAGCCTATAAAGATATATTTTAACTATATATTTCAAGATAAGCCTTAACCAATTTAAAAAGTTCGTCATTGAAATATGACCTTACCAAAATCTTAAATTACTGACACTCGTAATGCCCATAACTCAGATAATAGGTTAATAAACTGTTTGAATATAAATTTAACATAGCATGAACCATATATCAAGACATATTGTTTCTATATATATAGTATGTATGAATGTATACTTAATATATAGAGTTAGCTCAAGTTATGTGTACTTATGTGTAAATTTAAGATAACTAACTATCATATTTATCATATTTAGGGTATATATGTATCTATCCATTGCTCAAGTTCATCAAACAAGTCGCAGCACACGCCGTCCCATTCCGAACCCCCCAGATACCCGTGCTCAGACAGCAAGAGCTTACTTACATGTATGAGTGCTTCGAGTCGACGCTCTCACCAGACCAGCAGACCCTCTCCCCGTCTTCAGCCCCTCTACAGATCTCGCTCTCCCTCTCATGCTCTCTATATATGGGTCTGTCTAGCGTTTCAACCGGCCGCGTGTCTCATTGATGATAAAGTCAAAAGCGAATTCCCAGCGAAACTCTGAAATGTTTTTTGTTTACAACAAAAGGCACGATTTAAAATGAATTTCTTTAAATGATTTCCATATGTTAAAATATATAGATTTATCCAAAAATTGGTCCGTTTATAGTAGAGGCTGTGAAGTATCTGATTTTTTAAGAATCAACAAAATCGGTGCAGGCATTTGGTAGCTGCAAACTGTTGCGATTTGAAGGACTTTGAGTAAAGCAAGGACTACAAATTTCAGATATGTTATAGTTAAAGGTCTGAAGAAGCTATATATGAAATTTCAGTTAAATCGAAGCTAGGGTTTGAGCTCAGGAGTTTTTACAAAAATTTGTGTGATGCGTTTTGAGTTCCGTGTCGTCACTTGATGGAAACGAGATGCGAGCGAGGTATTACATATATGTATATAGTTGTTGTCACATGTGACATAGATTACGGATTGTTATTGGGTGGCAAGCACTAGGTCATGTCTATGCATAAGCAGTCAGCTCTAGAGATTCCAAGACTCATGCAACTGAAAAGTTCAGTGGGTCCAAAATGATTTGCATAAATTTAAATTAAATTGCGTGACTGAAAAATATATATGTTTTATATATAAAATTTAGAACATAACGGTATTTGTGTTCATAAACTAATCGAACTAAGTGATTAGGTTCTGTGAAAAATAGAATATTTGTGAAAGTCATGCAGCTGATAATTTGAAATTTAAAAATGGTGCAGTGAACTATTTCAAGGATTGCCAAAAATAAAAGCCGAAAGATAAGGATTATATATAACGAAGCTAGAGAGTTATCTACAGGCTTAAACCTGACTGTCATTAATCCTGTCATAAAACTGGGAAAAGGGTATTTACACAGGGAAATTTGTGTGAAAAGGCACTTGACAAATGGCAAGGTCAAGAGGCAATGCCTTCACTTATTTTTTTGCCAACTCTTATCAAAGATTATAAGAAAAAGCGAAATCAAGGTTAGATAAATCTAATGTTGATTAACAAACAGCGAGAGCAATGCTCCAAGCAATTGCTCACAATTTAGCTTGATATATGGCACATGATAGACATACATATATGTATACATATATATATACAATTGAATCCCAATAATTCGTCCCCCGCTATATCGAAAACCTCAATAATTCTTAAAAATGCTCTTCCCTTGAAAAAAAAGTAGTTCGAATTCCAGTTTGATAAATCGAATTTCTAGCGAGATTCGACTGTATATATAAGACATATCATAATATATATGTTTATTATAAAATTCTGCTTCCTCTAAACTTTCATTGAGCAGAGTTTCACAAGTTTCTCCAGCGAAAGCTTCACAGCTTTTGACGCACTTTCTCTCAGTGCAAATCAAACATCTTTTTATGCAAATTTTCTCTCAGTGCAAAAAAGCAGCAGCAAAAGCTTTACAGCGTTTAGCGCACTTTCTCTCAGTGCAATGCAATAACTTTTTCATCTCCCTTTTCTCTCAGTGCATAGCAGCCACAGCAAAAGCTGTTTGAAAGCTTTTCGCTTTATAGTTTTCTTGATTGGTTTTTGTATTAACTGTATTTCAATCACCATTGCATACTTAGAAGAGAACTTATCAATCTAATCTTAAAAGTAAAGCATAAAACACGGAAGCCCTGCAATCGATTGCCAAATCGATTGCTTGTTATCGATCACACACAGATATTCAATGGAATATCCCTCTCAAATTCTCAGTGTGAGGCGTCGCATTGGCCTCTTCTGCTCCGCCTCCCAGCGCTGTCGACGCAGACGCAGCAGCTCATCGCCCTGCTGCTCCTTGCGCAACTCCTGGGTGCTCGGCGAGAGATCTTGGCTCTTGGGCAGACGGCGACAGATGACGAAGTCTTCTTCTTTTTCCTTGGCGAACAAGTTTTGCTTGCGTATGCGCACCAAGCGCTTGGGTGTGGCTGTCAATGGCGCCTCCATCTCGACCACCTGCTCCTCTGCGCTGGTGTCCAGCAGCAGATCCTTTAACATTCCATCGATGGCAGTGTAATACAAAGTGGCATTGGAGGAGGTGGACATGGCTGCAACAACCTGACGCTTGGCTAGCAAAAATTGAACTGTGATTGACGTCGCGACGAGACGAGTCCACAACGTAGTTGTAGTTCGATTCTATTTTCAACCCTCGATTTTTAATTTTTTGACTACCTGACCAGCTTAGCCCAGACAAAGGAAAACGGAAAAGTTGTTTACCTAACAGCTGCTCACAGATGAGGGTAGAGCAGCGGGACGTCTCTCTTTCGTTCCCTCTCTCTATCAGTCTCGCTCTTGCGATGCCTTTCTTTCTCCCTCTTCAAATCCCGCTACACAGTTAGGGTGGACCAGCGGGTCGTCTACATATCACTCTATCATTCTCTCTCTTTCCCTCTCTGTCGAGGAAACCCCTCTCACAGATGAGTGTTTATTGCGGGTCGTCACGATCTCCTACCCTCTCTCTCTCCCTTTCTCCTTTGGAATTTCCATACTCACATACATTTATATCTGCAGACATTGGCTAATTACATTCCAGGAAAAATTATGACTTTTGCGATTTCAAGGACTTACAATTGACCAAACCCAACAAATTTTGGAAGCATTATAGATAATGGTCTACAGCAGTTATATACCAAATTTCAGACAAATCTAACCAGATTATAGTCCTCTTTGTAATGAGTTTCCTTTGAGTTAAGTTCCACGATCTCTCCCCCTCTCTCAAATTTTCGCGAATGCTTAAGTGCGTTCCCAGAAAATAATGTACCCAAAAAAAAGTATATGACATTTCGCATGAATCATAGAAAATTCTATTCCCGCGCTTATCGGGCAAGCAAACCAAACCAAGCCCAAACCCTCCATAAAAAAACCCTCTAAATGAGCTATTCCAACTATTTGGGCTTAAACAATCGCAACAGTCTGACTGATAAAGCAGGAAAGCAATTATATGAGAATGATTAGATTAGTTCAATATTAAGTAGAGTGAAGTTTTCGTTGTCGTTGTCGTTGTTGTTTTTGTTGTTTATTCGTTAGCTTTAATAACTTATATTAGAAATTCTTTGAGCGTGTTTTGTTTTATTATTTAATTTAGTATTCCTTATTGAAGTAGTCGCGTATGCTCCTCTTAACAACTGGCAACATTCTCTCAAGCTGTTTCTGTGTGTCGTTATCCTTGTCCTTGTTATAGTAGACAGTGAAGTAGACGATCAATCCAATTATCACCAACAGCACAATAATCGAGCAAATGATGCTCATAACCATTTTACAAGCGCACTCGCAGCAACTAATCAAGAGAAAGAGAAGAAAGTTATTAGAAATTGGAGTTTACTTCAGTTTAAGGTTCTCAAACACCTGCATAATTAACTTCCATCATAAACCAGAGAGGTTTTATGAATCACAGATATATGTATATAGCCCCTATATACCTTTTGTGGAAAAAAAGTAAACTGTAAATCTGTATATAACAATAAACTTACAGTCGGGCATAAGTGACTGCCTAATGCTCGTTCGATGATGCCCTAAGAGCTGACTATATAGTTGATAGATAAAGCTGTAGAGCAGCAATGATCCTAACTCTAGAACTGAGCAATATATAGTTTTTGCCAATTTGCCACGCCTCCTAGTGGGCATAAAGAAGGGTAATTGTAATCTACTTGAAAGTTTTAGATTCTAGTTCCAATAATGTGAAATGCCCCCAACCAAGGCGTGAATATATATAAAAAAGTTGTAGAAGTCAACCTGAGTTGATATATTTAAAATTTCAAATTTCCCCAACTTCAAAAGCAAAAAAAAAATGATTTTCACACGAACATTCGGACAGACGGAAAATCAATATACTCCTTGTCACTTCACTTCGTAAAAACAACTCCATACAAACCTATTTAACCTATTTAACACCTAGTATATCATTTCTGACGCTGAGTCACAGCTGCGACGGAAAATAATTTGAAAAACTTACCAGCATAACACCTTGCCGGGGCACTTGAGGCATTCACACAAAGCATTGCACATTTCGATTAGTTTTTCGTTCACGTATATTCCTCAATAATAAGATATATATAAATATATATATATAGTGTATATAGTATGTGTTTTTGCGTATATTTTTAAATACGTAAACGATCCGTCGAGGGCCAAAACAAAATAACAACTGAAATGCACGTTACTGACAAATCAAGTTGTAGCATTGAGTCGTGAAAAGCTTTAATCATATCGGGCCAGTGAAAAAAAACAAAAAAAAACACACACGCACACAATTGGCTGATAAGAAGATATCGTTTAATCAGCGACCCAGCGCTAAAAAGCTTCCTGATGGGACGAGCTCGAAACTTGTTTTTTTTTATTCCTGTAAGGTGAAATTGATCGTACTCAAATTTTTGTAAGATTCAGGAAATTCGATTTGTATGTGTACAAATTCAGTGCAGTTTCATTGGCGGCTTCATCTGATCTAAAATCAGATGGATTGTCGGCCGACTGCAGGTACTTTGATAAACCGAATATGGCCAAACACCCAGTTGCACCAAGCATAACCAATACCCAGACCACTCGACGGACGGCCAGGTCTAACAGCAGCTACAAAAAACTGCAAATGTAAATGAACAAATGTAAATATCATAATATATTGTAACTATTTTGGGTCCAGCTTACCCGAAGAACGAGAAACCCTAACTTTGCGCCCGTAGAACCGTTAACTCCACGCAGAAATATCGCAAGCACATCGGAGTTGCGGCAATAGCTTCTTAGGAAAGAGATTTGGAAAAAAAAAATTGTACAATAAATTTTGACTCTACATATCTGAAAATCTGATCTGACTAATTGAGCAAATTCTAAAAATTTTATCAAAATGAAAAAAATGACGAAAGCTGTGAAAATATAACGAATCAATGACAATGACAAATTGGTTTTAACCATTTGAGATAGCAAGATAATAAATATGGTAGCAATCTATATGCTATATATGTAGTATATATAGCGATTACTACAAGTATATATATATGTGCATATATAAATAATTTTTGGGGATTTACAAAAGCACAGGAAACTATTATCGCCAATTGTGTAAATAAAGAACACAAGTGACTTAATTGCCGTCAAAAAGTTTGAAAAGTAATTCGAATTGTTAGAGATTAGATACGGGGTTCATAAATAGAGCACATAAATCAGGTGTGGTATACAAAAAAATATTACCTATTAGGTCAGGAAATAGAAGAAAGCATTTCGGCGCATATTCACTTCTACAGTTCTTAAGCTTTTCATAAGAGAATTAAATTTAGTAGAATATTTTGATTTTGAAATAAGAAATTAAGAGATAGTAAGAATAGGCTAGAATTCTAGAAGTGCTTTCAACTGAATGAGTCAAATTGGTCCTTACAAAATCTCACATTTAAAAATAAAATATAATATGCATTAAATATTTCTCTTTTGACCTGAAAGCTTCTATTGCTTTGCCCATAAATCACATTAAAACTTTAAGTAACTATATAAAAGAAATAAATATTTATATAGAAAATCAGGATAGAAACCTGAGCAAAGCTTATCTGCAATAAATTTTTAATTGAATAGATACCCTGTCAATATTGATAATGTCAATTGAAGTGAGTCAGTGCACTTCGAATAAATTTCCGTATCTCAAAAATACGTAAACAAAATTGTCTTTACAGTCAGTGGGGCAACGATGACTAAATACCCTACACTAAAATACAATTCATTAAAATTTATAAAAGCTATAAAATTGAATTATCAAATTGTGATCATATATACACAAATTCTTTAACAATTGTTGCTGATAGTTGTAAACTAACTTAATCCAAATAATCTTATCATCTTACATATCTTATATCAGCCAAAAGACTTATTTAAATATGATATAATTATAAAGCTATTACAAAAATTTTGTATTGGCATTATTGATTATATATGCAACAATTCTTTAACAATTATTGCTTATAGCTATAACGTTACTTAATCCAAATAATCTTTATCATCTTATATATATTATATCAGCAAAAAGTCTGATCTATTTATACAGCTATTACAAATTTCATATTGGGATATCTATTCTTTTTTCAGTCAGTTGCCGAAATGCAGGTTGCGCCGGCTTATTTAATTTGCCGACTGACACACGATCCCAAATGCTGAGCTAGACAAATTTGACGAATTTCTTCAACTGCCTTGACTTGGCCAATTTCCATTTTCATTTCCATTTACAACGTAAGCAGTTGTTGTTTTAGGGGCCGCCTTAGCATAGTTCCAGTTGCAGTACGCTCGCTAAACAATGGACACACAAACGCGGCTCCGTCTCTATTTAGTACTCTGTGTGCTGTTGAAAACTAGAATCTATGCAGCCTGGACAATGTCGGAGGCGGGTCTCAACGACTCCAGTTACCATGTACGTCACTTGTCCACACATTTTGCTCGCGTTTTTCTCAGCATAAGCGTGGAGCACAATGATTTTCCCACACTGATCGAGGCACAGTGGCCCGTCTCCTATTTGCCCATGCGCACGGCCATCTATCCCAACAGCGAAGTTCATGCGAATAGGGAGCAGCTCAACTTGGACTGCACGCGTCTGCAGCAGGCGCATTGGTCACAGGTGGATAGCCTCAGTCGTCTGTGGGTCATGGACGTGGGCTGGCCAAGCAGCGAGTGTCCGCCCAAGCTGCTAGTCTTCGATTTGATAAGGAACAACGCTGAGCTGCTGCGCATCGATTGTGGCCAACACATTGATGGCAACGACACAAAAAGCCTGGTCGTGCAGCTGGGACCTAAGCCAAGCAGCTGCGAGCTGGAACGCCATATCTTTTTTATATCGGACAGCCAGCCACATATCGTTGCTTATGATATTGTGGAACAGACCTGGCATCGACGTGAACTAAAAAGCAACAAATACGAGAACATGAGTCAAGCGTTTCCCATTCAACCTGTTGACTTTACCTTTGGACTGCAGGGCGAGCTGATTGTCTCCGATCAAGACGGTGTGCTCTACAGCTCCAGCAAAAGACTTCAACTGCTGAGCTCCACACACGCCTCCAACTCCAACTCGTTGCACATACAGCTCACACGACTGGGCAGCTTGCTGGGTCCCAGTCGAAGCATGATAATGGATTACTTTGGAGCGCTGTTCTATGTGATGCCCAAATTTGGAGCGGTTGTGCGTTGTGCGCACCTGGCAAATTTAACCGCAGAGGGCAATGAGATTATATACTTAACATCTAAGAATATACAGCAAATATTTTTTGGAGCAGAGGGCGCTGTCTGGGTGCTAAGCGATCGTGTGTTAAAGCCCCAGGATATTTGTTATCCAGGCATATGAAATTAACTAGGGTGAAGTGAACTAACGGCTTTCGCGCTCAGCTGTTTAGTGGATGTGAACGTGACAAATATCGATTACTGACTAGTCCGACAATAAATATCGATAGACAATATAAAATGATCAGATTCGCTTTAATTATGTCGGCATATTGTGTATTTTTTAATTTTGTTTTGGTTTATATCGTCGTTATTGCCTATAAACATAATATTATATTAGCGGCATATTGATAGCTAGTAATAAGTTAATTGGTAACAGTTTGCTTATTTAGATAACCCATTAATGCCTGCAGACGCTTCTTTATATTCTTCTGGTCGTCTAGAGTGCAGCCCAGCAGAGCACTTTCGAATTTCTTATCGATCGGTCCCACATCCGCTTCATGCACCGTACCCATACGTCCATTCGGATCCATTGTGCTGCTGCAGCAGGCATTTAAATACAGTTGGCAACGTTGCCGTCCGATAACGGGATCCCCCATTTTGATCATGGTATCGATAAGAGCATTTATCTGGCTAAGCGAATCCTCCTGTGACGCATCCCTCACTGTACGTACATTCAGCTCCACTGTGGCAAGGCGCGAACTAACGCGCTGAATATACAAAATGATCTCCTCACGCTCACCTAGAACAACGAAATAGATGATCGATTATAGCTTTGATTTAATACTTAAATTTCATTTCTGTTTACCCTCGCTCATGTTTTGCAGCAATTCGTTGCTCTTGATGAGATCCATGGACATTAAGAGATAGTCTTTCTTCTCCTGTAAATTCAGCGCATCCTTGCGAAACTTTTCCACGCGCGCATCCAACTGATCGAGTATGGTAACAAATCTGTAAATGGACATGTTATATAAACTGCACATATACATATATACTATTATATTTGTGGCTTTACCGCTCGTTCGCATTGAAAGGTCTACCCAATGTTGATTATTAGATGTTGTTGTTGTTGGTTATATGAAAAGAGAGAAGCAAAGTTGTTGTTGTTGTTAAATGGTTAGGCTGTCAGCTTATATAGGAACTTAATAGTACTTATCGAGGCACTCACACAAAGCTCTTTTTGGGTATTGTGTGGGCGACATTCGAATTCAAATTTGGGCTACCACCATTCTTTTATGAATTAATAATATTATTATAAGGCACTACCAAATATGCATAAAAAAAAAAAAAAAAAATCATGACATTCTACATAAGCTAAGAAAACATAAGGTAGCAGCGAGAAAATTTACGGTAGATAACAACAAAAGGCGACAAATAAAAAGAATTTCAAAATTTAAATAATTAATCGAGGGTTGGTGTTGTTGTGTTGACTAGTAGTAGTAGGTTTTTGTATGTAGTTTGGAATAACAACCTGTCCAGCGCTCTACTGTCGTCGACAAGTCCATAGGAGGTGCTGCCAGTGCTACTGGAAGCGCCCGAGGATGATGATGCCGCTGCCGCATCCGCATGCAAGCCTTGCAGATAATCAAAATTCATTGATGATTCCGAGTGGAAAACGTGTGATGATGATGCGTTGCTGCTGTTGTTATGATGAATTTCGATGTCGATGTCGTGGGTGTGCTCCAGCATGTCATGCGTAATGGGAGCATCAATATCCATATCCTGCGACTGATCCAGTGTGTCACTGAAAACTGCTCTAGCCGCCTGGCTACGATGCCAGAGCGAACGGTGGAACCAAACTCAAAAAGCTGTTCGATAGCACTCTTTCTCCCTCTCCCTCTCCTTCTCCTTCTCACACTGCCGCTCTGTCCGTCTCTTTGCTTGCCTTGTTACAGTTTGAATGTTCGCGCCTTTTCAGCAAACTTGATCGACCTTTTGGCTATTTTGGAATGTTTTAAGCTTTTTTTCGTTTTCTTTTCGTGTGTGGGTTTGTTGTAGTTGTTGCTGTTGTTATTTTGGCTTCTAATATTGTTTTAATGATAGCTGAACTCACGCACACACACACGCGCACGCACATGCACGCATACACATACACTCACCAGCTGCAAGGAGAGAGCAAAGGAAACGTTTAATTAGTTTAATTACCTATCGTTTTGCGAGTTATTATATGCGTTCCATTCAGTTGAATGCGCATAATTCTCATCATCTTCGTCGTCGGTGTCATAATTCGAGCTGGGGGCTGTTGGGGGTGCCCGCTGCTCGTCGCAGCGTCGACGTTTTCGAAATATCCCTAACAAATTCTCTAACATAGTTTTATTTATTCTTACGATACGTACACAACAAGTAAACAACAAGAAATTGACACTAATTTTAGTTTGTTGCTCGCAAATTCTATAGCTTATCGACGATTGTAGAACTTTCCAGCAGCATCGAGGGGGCGGTTGCTCTGAAATTGTATTGCGGCGAAGAATAATGGATGGCTAAATGAATTTACCTGTAGCTGTTAGCTGTTACCAAGTAAACTACTCAATTTGATAGAATTTATTTGGATTCGTAGCGTTTTCTCAATAAATTTAACTTCGTTTCTGTTTACTTTGTTGCTTGCCGTAAATCTTGTATGCTGGGTTTTCGTAAGTACATATTTAAGCCATATTTCAATTGATACTACTGGATACTACTTGGTTTTATTATTCATTTATTTGCTTCCTCATATTTAACTGCGCTGCACAATTTAACATTTTTACTATAACAAAAAAATTCGTGTAAACAGTGACCAGGCCAACCAACAGTGTGACCATGCCATCAAATGTTCTGGTATTTTTGTGGCATGACATCACGACAGATATTAATCGACTCATCTGGTCTGATACTTAGTATCGATTTATTAGTACCGAAACGGTCACTCTTCTGCGTTTCGATACCTATTCACTTATTTACTTAATGGCGCGGAAAATTTAAATCTCGCACACACAGCGCCGTGCGAGACCATTGACAGGTTTTGGATATTACATCGAAAAAGTAGTAAAACGGACACTGTTGCAAAGTTGCATGACCTTTGACACAATAAATGAAGAATTCACAACGCTGCATATGAGGATACAGATGCTGTCCATAGGCAGGGCAATGCAATAGCTGATTCATAATATCACTTGGCGGTCTTAAAGGCGCTGTATCCTGCTCCAACGTACACTTCGCACGCTCCGGTAAATCGCATTTGGCTGTAACCGCATTCCAGTGCAACTCCTGACTGCACTCTTGCTGTATCGCCTGTCCATAATAGCAAATGTAATAGTTATTACAGCTCGCCGAGCTGCCAATATAAACAATACGATCGTTGCCCGCCTGCGGGGTTAATGTAGCACAATAAGTAGCCGCATCTGTGACCATACTATTGAGATCATTCTCGCCGTCACCGGGAGCAATTATGATGTTCTCGCTGGTGCTATTCCTGCATCTAGCATTGTCGGCCGTATCACAAATTCTGTTCTCCTTGTTGTAGAACATATTTGGCGGACAGGAGGCCAGCACAGCATCTCCATTGTCCTGGCAGAGATAGAAAAGCCTACAGTCATCCGGATGCTCCACGAAGCTGCCACTCGCCTGATTCCTGCACAGCCCGACAGAACTTTGCCTTATGCTCACTGAATTGGTGGGCTTACGTATGCTCCAGTGCATTCGAGATGCGGACAACGCGCAGAGCAGCAACAGCAACAAATAGAGAGCTAAAAGAGAAATTGAGAAAGTAATTGTGTGGAAATGGGAGGAAATTGCAGGATCAACCTAGGAATTTGCTGCTGTAGTCCATAGTTTTTTTTTTGGTTTTAATGTGTGTCAGGCTTCAGTAAAGCGCAACTTTATTCTAATTTCGTAATGCGCCAAGAACTTGGCATATATGCGAGCGCATAGCATCAATATCAGAAAATTAAAATTTTTCAATATCGTGTCAACGTGTCGATAAGGCCTTCAACCAAAACATTTGCTGCCGGCACATATTTCTGCACTACTTTTTGCCACACAATCGATCGACATATTGATTCCCAAAATTAGCTCCCGAATGAAACGAAGCGCTGCCTGCGCAGCACGTTATTAATTTTACAAATGTCGATCCGAAAACGAAAAGATAAAACAAAATACAGACATCAACTAGAGATTAGCTGCAAAAGATTGCGCCTTGCGACAGTAAAAGCCCAATTAATTATGTTTATGTTGTTGAAAGAAGTGAAAACATGATTGTCCTTGGGTTAGACAGCTGCCATATCGGTCAATGGGGTTTCATCTTTATATAGCAAACAGACAGATAGCTGGCCCATTTCCAATATCTGAACTTCCTACCCAATGACTCAACAACTCATTGTGATAAAAAGCGGAAGAGGGCCTTGAATAGAACCCGTGATAAACTCAACTTTGGTCTTGCATGACGAAATTCCAGGTGATTTTGCCTTAAGTTAAGCAAAGATTCGACAAAACTTCTTATCAAGGTGTTTACTATAAGACAGAACTTTCCTTATCCCAAAAATGTAATCTTTCAATAGAAAAACATGTTCTAGATATATGTATGACAGATGGAAAATTCCTGTCAGCTAATTGAAGATATCTGATTAAGGTTTTTACTTGAAGTAAGCTTTAAAGTCTAGTGATCTTATGCTAGAAATATTAGCAATACGAAGATATATATGAAATGTAAGGGAATTTCCTTAAAATTGATGAAAGATGTTTGTCTTTTACATAAACTGATATATTAGCTATTTTTCTAGAAGGAAAGTGATCTTTTGAGAGAAATATGATCAAATTAGATACATATATGCGATTTCAGAGACAATGGGAAGTACCCTTAAATTAATTAGAGATATCTTATCAAGCTTTTTACTTGATGTGATCTTTTAGGTTTTTCAAAGGAAGCGAAGTGATCTTACCTTGAAAACATGATATATATAATACATGTATGAAAAAACATGTGTAGAAAAATTGCCTTAAATTAATAGAAGCTATGAATCATCATATTATGCAGGTATTTATTTAAAGTGATCGTCGAGAGATATGAGAGGAGGAGATATAAACTAGAAATATTTTAAATAATAAGCTGAAAGCGAAAATTTCCAGAAGTTAAGTCAACAGCTATAAACAAGAAATAAGATAATATATAAACCATTATTCTTAAACAACAATTACAGAAAACACATTTATCTCTTCTCTTCACTCGTTTAGAAATGGATTTTATTAAAATTAAATTGATTTAAGGTTATAAATTACTTCAGGAGGCGTCTGCCGTAACACTTGGCATGCGCGATCGCCACGCAGGAACGTTTCTCGTAGTCCCAGCCGTAGAAGAAAGGACACTGCTGGAGCATAAGGAAACCGTTTCTGCAGTAGTAGAAGTAGTTGCAATTGTCCGGATGGGGATAGATGTCCACAGTGTGCTGTTTGCACTGCTCCCGCACGCTGATCGTCGAGCGCTGAAAGAAGCAGAGAGTTAGTGCTGGGATACATCAAAATATTATAGGGTATTTGAATACTCACCATGCAGTTGACCACCTCAGCCTTGTCGCACTTGGCCGTCTTCACATTGAAGTGCAACATGGCTGCACAGGTCATGGGCAGGGGCTTGCCATGGTAGCAAATGAAGTACTCCGTGCAGGACTTGTCATGGCTCAGGAGCACAATCTGACTGGGATTGTCGGCAGCTGGACAAGAGCTGGCCATCAAGGTGATGACCTTTTGGCTAACACTGCTCGCTGTAGTTGGCTGTAGCTCGAGGGGAGAGATGTCCACGGAACTGGCTGTCACAGCTGTAGTCACTGGCAATTCAGTGACTGGCAATTCTGTGACTGTCACTTCCGTGACTGTGATCTGCTGAACTTCACTAGATTGTAGTGGCAAACCCGTGCGACAGTCCACATCCAACATGGGCTCACACATGGCCAGCTGCCCATTGAAGTAATCATTCTCCTCCGGACACTCGCCCTCAAAGGAATCCTCTCCGTTGCAGAAGATGAAGTGGGTGCAGCTCTTGTTGGAGGCCACAAAATTGTTGCTATTGACCGCATTGCACTCCTCGAAGATGTCAGCCGAAGCCAGCTGAGCACAAACGGCAGCCAGCAGCAGCCAGATACAGTAGAATCTCATTATGATGCTCCGCACTGAGAGCTAGCCAAGGGTAGACTAAACGAGGCAGCTCGAATGAGGAACGATTTTAAGTGATTCGATACCCAAAAAAAGCGAGGCTTATCAGAAATTAATTTACGCTGTGAACATGTCATGCAAAAACGGTACTTTATTATTTCCACTGCCTTTACAGTTGATAAGGCGTCGAGCCGATGCATTGGCCCAGCGCTTCACTGAAATGGAAATGCTGCGGGCACTGCTGCAGCAGCAGATAACCAGCTAAGCACTGATAATAATAATTATCGTTAGCTGGATATGGATAGACGCCATTTTGACCGCTTGTCTTGCAGATCACTTGCAGATTGCCAGAGGTGGTGCTGGTTGAGCTGCTGCTGCTCGTGGTGGTGGTGGTGGTGGTTCGACTTGTGGTAGTATTTCTGACTATCTCTGTCGCCCAGCTGCTGGCTGTGGTCTGCTCTGTCCGCAGCGTCGTCTTAGCTGGCTCCTCCTGGCTGCCGTAACAGCTCACTGGCTCGTTGCACTCATCGTTGCAGTAGTAGGAGTCGTCGCCATTGCAGTAAACGAACTCACTGCACTCCAGATTGGGATTGGGTATCAGGGTTATGATGAAGCCCTCGCACTCCTGCAGAAATGCCGCCTGAACCGCCGCCAAGGGCAGCAGGCAGCCAAAGATGATTACAAGCTGCAACATAAACTCAGCTCGCTGAAAAACTGTGATGTGGTAGAGGCAGCAGCGTCTGCTTTATAGCCGCAAGTACTTAGATAAGGCGATTAGCTCACACTTTATTATTATTATTGTTAATTAGAAAATACTTGTGACAGCGAATTTTGATTGTCAAGCAAAAGTCTTAATTGGTACATGTTCCGGGCCGCTGATCTGCAATGCGCCCGCTGCACGTGCCGCTCTGCTCGTCGAAGGCATAGCCAATGGGACACTGTTCCACAATCAGAAAGCCATCCACGCAGTAGTAGTAGTAATTGCAGTTACCTGGATACAGGTACTTCTTGGTAACGCCTCGCCGGCACAGCCCACGCACATCCGTTGGCGCCGAGGTGGCTGCTGTGCTGCCACTGCTGCTGGAGCTGCTCTCAGTGGTGCTTGTGCTGTTGCCCGCGTCCGTTGAAGGTGTCTGCAACGTGGTAGCTCCTACCAGGACAGGACAGGTGTATGCCAAATCACAAGAATTGCGTGCATCGCAAAACTGCGAACTTTCGCCGTCGCAGTAGATCAAGCTGTAGTTGCAATTAGGCCGAGTGTTGTTAATGTAGCCGGATTGAGTGCCAACACATTCCGGAAACTCGTCGGCGTCGACGTAGCTGCCGCTGATCAAAAGAACAACAGCAACAACGATCGAAGGGATGTCAATGCCTAAAGATTTTCTCATTGTGTGCGACTGCTTCACGCTTGTGCTTAGCTTTTTATATATTGTCCCATAAAAGATTGTCAGCTAAATTAGTTGCATTTAATTAAACGAGTCATGTTTCAACGACTTATCAATCGAATGGGGCGCTTATCAACTAAAAGCTAGGTATAGAAACCTACTATTACACTGTGCAACAAGTTCTGTGATTTGTTAAGGATTTTTGCTCTAGATTTTGAATCACATGACAAGCTTAAAAGCTAATGCTCTTTGGCTTTATAGACAATGAAAGTGAAGCTTAAGGCATTAGCTTTCATTTAAGTCTAATTACAGGGTATTTCAATTTTCAACTTTAACTCAATTTTCTCTAAATTTGGATTCTTAAGACAACAAAAATCTGATGACTTAAAAAGTAATGTATTTTGTTGAGCAGTGTTATTTTTAGCTTTATAGTAAGATAGAGCCCTGCGCGTGTGTGTGTGTATGTGTATGTGTTGCTTAAGAGCCGTAAGATTCTAGGTCTACGCGCGTCTGGCGCTGCCATAGCACTTGGCCACGTTCAAATGGACGCAGCTGCGTTTCTCGATGTCCCAGCCATAGTAGAAAGGACACTGCTGCACGGTCAGGAAACCCTTGATGCAGTAGTAGAAGTAGCTGCATTTGTCCGGATGCGGAAAGAAGTCTGTCATGTATGGCAAGCACTTGTGCGAAGCAGGCTGATCCAGCTGCAAGTAAAAAGAGAGATTCAGTATATCTAGGGGGTGGCCTAACCTCCTCCACACTTACCGCACAATGAGCATTCTCTGGATGATCACACTGTCCCGTTTTGGCATTGAAGTGCAGCTGATTGGTGCACTGCATCAGCATGGCATGTCCGTGATAGCAGAGATAGTAATCCGTGCAGGACTCGTTGTTGGCCATGAAGATCACCTGGCTGGGATCATCGCTGTTGGGACAGCTCGGCTTGACAACTGGCGCTGAATTCACAATTTCCACCTGGGTGGGCGTTTCCATAGTTGGGGGCGTGGGCTCTGGCTCTCTGGGTGGAGTTTCTGGTTCGTCGGGCTCCTCCTCCGTGGCCGGCTCATCGACTTCATCCAAAAAGCACTTGACATTCGCAGCATCATCACAAGAGCCCGACTCCGAATCGAAATATTGCCCCGCATCGCATTCCCCCAAAATGGAGTCCTCGCCATCGCAATAGACATACGCCTGACAGCTCTCCCAGCTGGCGACAAAGCTCTCCGGCTCCGAATCGGAGCACTCCTCAAAGGTGTCAGCATGCACAGCTGCCAGATGGCTACAGCAGATGAAGACTCCCACGATATACAGCCACGATCCATTCATGATGCTTTATTGACTTCAACTCTGATTCTCTAACTGAACTCCAGTTGCAAGAATTGCGTTGATTTTATTCCCAAAAAATGCTTTGACTCGAACATGCATTTCTTTTTAGTCTAATTGAATGCTCTGCTTATCAGCATGGCCTCAAAAATCAGTTTGCATGAATCACGACTATCTATATCACATTATGTCATCGATTGACATTACATCTGAAAAAGCGCGAGCGGGGGGAGGGGTCGAATAGTCCGCAGACTCTTCAATCGAAACACTCTCCGTTGTTTACATAAGTCCGAGCTATGCTTTTTAATTAATATTCAATTTATGCTCACCAAGTGCTTTTTCTTCTTCTCTCCCGCCTCTCTTTCCCTGCTTCTTCGCTGGCCAAAGCCAAAAGCGTGAAAAGAAAGAAATCATTGACCTCAACTCAACACAGCAAAGCATTTTGGCCGTATTTTGCTTATGTAGGGAGCCCGAAGACCAAAACGTGCCCCAACTTGTATATATGTATGTACATATATATATGATGAAATATATATGTATATATATATGCATATATATTTCGCTACAGGTGCCGCGAGGGCTATTGCGTTTCTTTGAGTGCTTCAAGCCCTTAAGCAAATTGTCAGTGGTTCGGTTTTAGGTTTGAACCCTATACCTGCCTAAAGGTTCGCTTTATGAAACTGTTCTTAAAGTCTTGTTTATTTTTTGGCATTGGTGAAGAATTGATTTTGTTAATTTATAAATTGAAATTCTTGATCTTCCAGGGCTTCTAGCAAACTCCTTTTGCTAAACACTATCCAGCGCTCAATCGGTTAAAGTTTTTAGTTAAAACTGTGGAACGGTTCAAGCTTTGGTTTCATTTTCTTAAAGGCTATGCTTAAGTTTTGCTTCAATAAAGTTTTTACATTGGAATTTTGGACTTGAACCGGTTCAACCTGGCTTTATGGCATACAGCTCTTCGTTGACAACTTTAAAAACTTTTAAATATGAAAAAATTTATTTTTATATTTCTTTTAAGTTTCTTTTGTGTATACATACATTCAGTAAACATTCACATTCACCTGTGTTATTAGCAATCTCTTCTTTATCTCAAAGAGCATCCACAATTCGTGAGGTTTAAAAACAACTTTCCTGCTACTCGCGCTGTTTGTTGTGATATAAATCACACAATTATGTGAATAGCTTTTTTTGCACCATCACGGGAGCAGGCCAAATACCATTCGAGTGGATGCCATATTATTTAACATACCCAACCAAATTGGCAAATGGGGTATATTAGAGTTATGCACATGTAAAGAGCAGGCATACCCAACATAGCCTATAAAGTACCTTTAGATGTCATTGCTGGAGATCAATAGTTTGACAAAATTGCTAATGGGATTATGTTAAAAGTAGATCGATTACATTTGAAAGCCAAATGTACTCTGAGCTTCCAATGCTTAGCATTCTCAAGTTCATAGAAATCACATCTATGAAATGGGAAAAATGGAAAATCACAAAATGAACCGAGCCTTAATTTCTTTATGACTGCAGATCTCAATAAAGTTTGATCCTCAAAAATGATATATTTTCTGATTCGAAAGGATCAGTACTATCGACTCTGCTCCTTTCTACACATAGGTAATTTTATGAAATATAAAGAAAGTAGCAGAAAAGAAGAAACTGTGCAGGGTATCTACCAGGCAGCCACTCTCTATTAGCGCACTTTTCTTTGTTTTATATTTGTTTCATTCTAAATTTGCACAAAATCTAATTTATTGTCAAGCATTTGGCCAATACGATAAGACAAGACTACCTGGCTGGCTGCCTGCCTGCTTGACGGTCGATCGTTTGGTCTTTCGTCTCTGTTGACTGACTTTATCACCTTTATGCACCTGTAAGCCGAACAGAAATTAAAAACTTATAAATGAAAGGCAAAGAGAGCAGAGAAAGGGGAAAAGTAAGACTTTTGTATATGTATGCACGTGTACATAACGTATTTGTTTAAACAAGTGCGAACGTAACCAATTTGTTCATAGATCAACGATGTACAATATATATATTTAGTTTTTATAAAATGCATTGACAGATCGGACAAAAGACCCGATCGAGCCAACACAAAAGGCTGATCAATGCATGCGCTTTGTGGACTCAGTTGTAAATTGACGATCGACTCGAAGTCGGCAAAATGTCTACCGATCTGTTTATATGTTTACACACAGACAGGTGCACACACACACGCACACAAAAAAAAAATGGATCGATCAGTGAACTGCATGTTTAATTTACAATACACATGTACATTTATTTACAAGCATGTGTTAATTTCATTGTACAGCTTGCAAGACATTTATATTAAGACAGTGAAACAAGTGTGTGTGTGTGTGTGTGTGTATTGTAAACATATATGCAAACACACACACGTATATATCCATAATATATATAGCTTACCTAGCTGTTGACAATGACTATGGCTTTAAAGAGTCCTGAGGGAACCAAAAATAATTTCATTTGTGTTCATAATGAAGTCATTCTTATTATTGAGTTTATTGACAAAAGATCGGGAAACGAAGATTGCGTGGCAAATAGACGAAGATTGAATACCCAACTATCTAAATTATAGATAGATATAAAAAAAGATATTGGACTTCTTCTGTATGCAAAATATAATTAACAAAAGATCTGGGAAAGAGACGAAGATTGAATACCCTACTATCTAAATGATAGATAGAGTATATTTATAGCTAAAACTTAATGCTAGATATATATAAAAAAAATGATATTGGAATTCTTCTACATGTAAAATGTAACTAAAAAAAGACTGGGGAAAAATAGACGAAGATTGAATGCCCTAGTATCTTAATTATAGATAGAGTATATTTATAGCGAACAGTTAATGCAAGATATATGTATGCTAAATTATATTGGACTTCCTCTTTATGTAATATTTAACTGACAAAGATCAGCAAAAAATAGACGAAGTCTGAATACCCTACTATAAACTAGATAGGTACTTAGGAAAGACAGAAGAATATTTCATATATAATAAAATTTTGTATTATTTTATTGCATTTTTGGGAAATGTCGAAAGCATGACGAAGATTGAATACTCTACAATCTAAATGATGGATAGAGTATATTTATAACGAACTGTTAAATTGAACTAGATAGATTGAGTATAAACAAGACTTAAGATAGAAGAAAACTTCAAATATTTTAGTAGATTTTTTATTATTTTATACAAAAGATCAGGAAAAGGAAAATCGCATAAATACAACAACACACTGCTAGCTAGATAGATCATATATTAGAAGACAGTTAATGTTGAATAAACACGGAATAAGAAGTAGAGGGGTGATTTGTATATGCTATAATGAGTGTTATCTATAAATGATGCCCGTAGAACCTTTTGACCCGCATTTTTGCTCAAAGAAGGGTGTTTTGAAGGTTATGCGAATGAATGTAAGTTAATCAAATGAAGTACGATCCGCAAATAATATGAGGTAAGGATCTGTTTTTGCCAAAGAGCTATAATAATAATCTTAAAGATGTATAGAAAGTGACTCAAAAATGGCAAGAAAACATTTTTGAAGAATTTCTGGCTTAGGCGAAAGATATATGTATATACATATATGTATATATAAAGATATATGCATATATTTGATCAAATCAAAAGTTATATCAAAATTAACTCACTCTTATTAAAAACTAAGCTAAAAAGCAAAGTCTATCTGTAGACAATGTGATAATGAAGAAACTCTGTCAAATTTATAAGATCCGAATTTGGTTTTATTTGTCTTTTAAGCAAAAATTATAGTAATAAAATTTGAGATAAAGTGTCGAATCTTTATGAATCTGTATTTTTGTAGGCCAAAGCAATATCTTTTATTATTATTTTGGTTATTTCTTTTTTCGTTGAAGCTAAATGAAGATAAACATATGTACACATTTTTAGCTGCCTGGCATATGTTCTTATGCAGGTTTGTTTTATTCTTTTATATCGTCAAATATTACAAAAAAACAAAAAACGAAAAAAGCTGCAGACACAGCTGCTTTTCAATGCAACTAATTATAGGTATTAAACAACAAAAGATATTGTTGAAATAAATTTCAATTTCAGGGCACGAAAATTCAAAGAAATATGAAACAAAACTAGATAGCTTTTATCAGCTAAGTAGGCGCGCTGGCATTATCATTTAGCTGGGTGATCTATTGCTTCCTTTATATTTTTTGGCAACTAATGAGGTTTTTCCTAGAAAAAAACCATTTGCGACCCGCTGGGAAATGCTAATGAAGACCCAAAGGAACTGATTTACGAGTCAGTCCTTAGACAAAACCTAAAGAACATTTTAGGGCACATTAACCACATTTTACAGATAAAGCTAAATCAACAATTCAATAATAATTAAGAACTAAATGATATCAGTTGCACAAACAATTAAAGATGGCAAAGCAATTCGAATTAAATTCTTCATTTTTTTCTAACAATCATCAAGGAAGTCATTAAATTATCAACTTTTTGGGAAGCAGGCACAAGAATCTAATCAGAAGGCATAATGCTAAATTATTTTCTATTTATTTTCTTCTTTTTTTTTTGTTAAATAACTGAAGTACAGATTAAAATGTTGCTGCAGATAAACAACATGCGAATCGCAGCAAGCAGCAGACCAACAGACACCGACACCTAAATTACAACAACAACAACAA
Organism: Drosophila gaucha; assembly: GCA_035045545.1. Lineage (NCBI taxonomy): Eukaryota > Metazoa > Arthropoda > Insecta > Diptera > Drosophilidae > Drosophila > Drosophila gaucha. The sequence continues at coordinate 5,475,989 of JAWNOY010000292.1, forward strand.
CACGTACGTAATGTATCTTGTTTTCCAGTGAAACCCAAACACATACACACACACACACACATAGAGAGTATGTGCACACACCCATATATCTACGGCTTTTTGTTGTGATTCACAAATCAAATAATATAAAATAATAATAAAAAAAACTTGGGCGCTGCGCGAAATATTTGTGCCAGCCAAAGAGTGTCTCTCGTCCCTCCCTCTCACGCTCTCACACGCACGCACACACACACACAATCCCTCTCTTTCTATACATGCTTGCATATATACTATGTAACTGTAAAATCCACTTGAAGCGCCAGCGTACGATCAGCGAATTGAGAAGAGCGCTCGACTGCACAAAGAGAGTTAGATTGCTAGAGCGAACGAGCGAACGAGAGGAACGTGCGAAGAGCGCAAAAATTTGATGTGTTTGCTGTTGTTGGTTTTCGATTTGCTTTTTAGGGGCGGTGTTGGGTCCCCGGCCGGGTTCGGTTCGGTTCGGCCCGGCAGCTATGCGGGCTCAAATGCGGCCAGCATGACGAATTATGACACACACATTTGCAGATACCACACACACACACACACACGCATACAATGCACATTCTCAATGATTCGCATCTATGTACGTGTACTTAGCTCTTATACACAATTGTATGTGTGTGTGTGTGTGTGTGTGTACATTAAATATTAAAAGATCTCTGGGGCGGCTGGCGTCTTGCCCGAGCTATCAAAGCTCATTGATCTGGGCTAACGACGACGCTCGGGTTGTGCGCTGCTCTGCTCTGCTCCGCGCCTGCCTAGGCACCAGGCAGTATTTGAGACTTTCCCGCACCCGAGACAGGGGACTTTTTAATTTTTTGTTTTTCTCGTGCGATAATCACGAACAGGCGACCGGTTTTAGCCTGTAAGCCTGGCCAACAATTCGATATACATATGGGTTTTTAGCTTTGTTCAAATACAACAGAAATTTGTAGCCAAAGCTCTCAATATGTAAGTATGTGCATATGTACATACATATGTACATATGTACATCCATATGTATGCATGTCTGTGCATATGTGTATAGAGGCTCTGCCTCTCCATATGTATTACACAAGCATTTGTGAAAACGTCGTCGCCATCGTCGTCATCATCGCTGTATCTGTGCCTGGCTTTAAACCGGATCTTTGGTTTGAAAGTACATTCACTTTATGCCATTGCTGCTGCTGTTGCTGCTGCTAACGCTGACGCTGACGCTGACGTCGCTGCAGCCGGGCCCAAGCAAACAGCCTTCAAATGACAAAAGCTAGCCAACTCGCTATAGCTTGGCTAACTGGCTAACTGGCTGCTAGCTTGGCCAGCTAGACGTCGGCTGCACATGCGCATAGTTCAAATAACTTGGTCAAGTTGACAAGATCAGCGGCAGCAGCAATAGTCGCAGTTGGCGTCGACGCCGCCGTCGCAGCAGCCACAGCGCAAAGTGTTGCCAAGCGGCAGCGACGAAGCCGGCCACAGAGCTAGAGAGCCGCAGAGCGCGCTAGAGCATGAGGGGGGAAAACCAAATCGAATACCAACAACAACAAAAAAGAGTCTATAATAAAAAAACAGGTTAACAAATGTTGCCGCAACAGCCAACAGCAGCAGCAGCAGCAGCAACAGTGGCAGCCAACGTCAACGTCGGAAGAAACTTGTTTTGTTTTTTCCATAAGTCTTGGTTTGACGTCAAAGCCGGCTTACGACGACGACGACGACGGCGTCGAGCGACGCCTGCTTACATTCACTTTACAATGAGCAAAGAGCGTGAAAGTTAAACTAAGAGAGCGACGCACAAAGCAAGCCGGCAACCGGCATTGTCAACGCCAATGTGAGCGGCAGAGGGAGCCAGCGAATATACGTTAAGTCATTCACATGCGCTCTTGCTTCGTCGCTTGTGTCTGCCTCTGTGTGTGTGTGTGTGTGTGTGTGTGTGTGTGTGTGCGTCTGTGAGAGAGAGAGCGTATCTACAACGACGACGTCGACGATGACTGCGGCTGCTGCTGGCAGTTCGTTCGCATTCACAAGAATTTCACCGACATTTAGTTTAGTACCGTTTTTGGCTGCAGTCGCACTACGGACAATATTCTAATTGTGCTAACCAATCATATACATACATATATATATACATATATACATATATATATATCTGTACATATATACACACAAGATATATGCGCATTGTATGTGTATGTAAATACAACCATATACAATTCAATTACAAAATAGCGGCAACAGTTAATGATATTAACTACACATTTTAAATGTTATTATACATGGCCAACGCCAGCCATATGGAAAACGAAATCAAAATCAAGACCAAAATCGAAATGGAAATGGAAATGTGCTGCTGTCCCAAACACAAAAATTAAAATCATTAAATCTACATACATACATACATATAAAACAGAAATTAATTTTAATAACTATTCGCTACGAAAATCTAGTGAAAATCGAATGTGTTTTGATTAAATCATTTAATTAATAATTACAACAAATATATATGTACATATATATAAAAAGAAAAAATTCCCCTACGAAAAGCGTGCAACAAGTTAAACCCAGCTACAAGTTGTAAACCAAGTTAGAACTACACACACACACAGACGCGTATGTTCGTACACAAATACTCGCTCGCGATACACTCACACACACACAGACTTTAACAATGTCAAGTGAAAACATTCTTTGGAAGCAACAGGTTTCGCCCTAATAAGTGTTATAAAGAAGCGCGTCCAGAACTGTTGTCGACTTTAGCCAGAAAAAAAAATATATATATATACATAGTTAATGAATTTATCAGAAAGTACATATATATAGTGTGTATAGTATATAAAGCAGAAATTGAGGAAAATAGGAAATAAGAAATTGTGTGACTGCAACCAGTTGGAACGAAGTCGAAACTAAAAAGTTCTTAGAGCGCGAAAAAAAAGCAAACCTCAATATGGATTCGTTTTACGATGGCGACCTCAAAGATATATGGGACTCCGATTTAGATCCGGTAAGCGTAACACCTGCTTTATCAGTATTATATACAAGTTTTATAATGTGACGTTCAGCGATAAGAAAACGATCTTAAGTAATAGAAAATCAGTCAGATATACATACATATGTACATATAATACTGCCTGAACTTTGTGTACATAACTTTAAACTGTTGCCATTAAAAGACGTAAACCCTTGACATTAGCTTTTGTGTATGGAATGAAATGATGAAGTCATGAAATTACATTTAAGCCAAAATATATAGATAAAAACTCTAGAGATACATAACAATTATCAGGCCAAGCAAATGAGGCGAATGAAACGTGCAACGATTTGTGAGAATCACATAGAGAGACATTAAGAGAAACTGTTTCAAGTCTAGTTTGATTTGCCCTTTCCAATACAAAGCAATCTTCGTGCCTGCATATTAAACAGTCTCTTAAAGACCCCTCCATAAATGAAAAAAAAAAAATACAGAAACCCGTCCTATAAAACAACATCATAAAACTGTCTCTCTGTCTGTCTAAAAGTGTTGAGTCTTGAGTCGAGTGTCTTGCCAGTCAGCCCAAAGGCAAATCTAATCGAGTGCTACTATATCGGACCCTAGCTATGATATACGACAGCGCACAGCCGGCTGCTCGATATACTATTATTTCGATTTGATTTGAACGAGAATGTGCCAAAATGAATTTCATGTTACGATATGATATGGTGTTATGAAAGGCAAGGCAAGGCAAGGCTCCAAGGTTTGTGTTTTATTTTGGTCTTTTCTAGTTTTTATCTCTGTTTCTGTTTAGCTGCTCTCTTACCTTAGCATCAGAGCAAACAAATAATGCTTTAGTGATTTCTTGTGTTCGGAAACAAAAATTATCATTTACATGGGTGCTGCCTGGGGGAGTATGCGATAAGAGGTAGGCAGCACTATTTCTGCTTTTACGTTAGTGTCTCTGATAATGATAATTGAAGTTTTTCCAAGAAATTAAAAAAAGTCTAAAGAAATTTATCATTTAGCGAGCAAAAATATCGTTTCGATGTTTTTCTTCTTTTTTCTTACCACTTGTAGTTCGAATATAATGAAAGATGTATGTACGTGCATGTGTGTGGGTGTGTGTGTGTGTGTGTTCTGCTCTTCGTTGAGCCTCATTTGTTGTGGAGGCCTGCTTATCGCTGCGGAAACAGTAATGAATACATGTCGCCGGTCGAGGAAGCGTACATTTATGAGTACTACGACTGACTACAAGACTCCAAAGCAAGAATCTATTACGGCACACACAGAGAGAAAGAGAGAGAGTGAACGAGAGAGAAAGAGGGAGGGGGCTGAGGCGCTGCAGTGATAAGACGAACTGCTGCTATCAGCTGCCCCAAATGCAAAGTAACTAATGACTTTTTTTCTTCTTTTCAACTGCACTTTAAACTGACAAAACCTCCGACCGTGAGTGTCATTAAACGCGAGAGATAATGCAGCACAGCCCGAAATAGGCTCACGCAAAAAAAAAAGCAAGCAAAAAAGTATTTAGACTGTAATGTTGGACTTATAGATACCCTGAATCGTGGCCAAGCTACTGTTTAAGCTTTTTTTGGGCTGAAGATATCTAAAAGCTGGATTATTTGAGTATACATAAGGAGACTCTACATTCGAACTATGAAGAGTCTAGTTCTTAAAATGATGTTAGATATCGATTTTGTTATCGAAGATTTGATAAATATTTGATCTACAGAAGGATCTGTAAGACCACCTATTAGAGGGCGTTTTGGGTCTTTAGTCCTAAAATATCCCAGTATCCTCGTACATTCGGAGCGACAGATGGACTTACTTGAAACCGGATCAGCAAGAGGATCTACAAGATCTATAGGAGCACCTTTCAAATCTTAAGATCCGGACAGACAGATATATAGACAGCCGGACGAACAGAAACCCTTACAGGATAACAAAAAGCTCAACTGTTTAATCCCTTATTAGATCCAGCCACGCCTTCTTCAGCCTTTTACATGCATTTTAACAAAAGTAATATACCCCATTTAGCCATTTTGTGTGGCTACAGGGTATCACGACAATCTAAAACACAAACAAATTCCCGGGGAAAACGCGCGTGCAGTTTTTTCCCGCCGTAAGCAGAACGCCGTAGTAAAGAAAGACCCGGGGCGTGCGCCCTCGATTACGTCAGAGACTGTTTCGACTGCATTATACATACATTCATACATGTATATAGCTCTGTTTGTTTTATGATGTCTAAGGCACAATAAATATTTATTATATATTGGCCCATACGGGACCCCCATTTGAACTTCACTTTTTTGGCATTATTCGGACAAAGTTTCTATAAAATTTAAATTATCATCGCTTGAAGTTGAAGTCTTTATTTTTTTTTTGGCCAGTCATATCAAAAATCTTATCACAGGCCCATTTTGTAACCAAAAAAGCAAAGGAGCCAAATGTGAGATAAGGCCAGAAATAGTTTTGATTACGGACAAACAGTAAATAAAAAAAATATATATATATACACATATATAAACAAATATGTATATATATTTATATACGTATTTAGTAAATAATGCTGCATTGGGGCTTTTCCGCATCTTAAGTGGCAAAACAAAAAATTAGGCTAGATAATCCAGTTCGTCGGAAATACTTGACAATAAAAGTGAAACTAAAACAACAAGTAAAATTAACAGCAAAATCCCAGAACTTGTGCTTTTTACTTTTTACAATATATGCATAAGGCATACCTTTCTAGGGTTCATCAGCGCAATCTGTCAATAGGCGGAGAAACGGAAAAACCCCCTTCGGAATTATCATTTCGATTGAAGTGCTCGCTTATCAGAGCTGTCACTGATCGCATTATAATATAAATACACATACATACATATATATGTATATATTATAAAATATAGATTACTTCAAGAATTATTGAATAATTTTGAATATTCTATGAAAATAATCAACTCTAAATGTAGTTAAGATAGTTAAACTCAGATATTTTTAAAGTAAAAAAAAAGAACAAGTAAGAAAGCTCTAGTCGGGTCTCAGCCCGACTACGAGATCCCCTGAACCAAGTCCGAGCTGTTGTTTTAAACAACTTAGCTTACATCTTTTATCTATACATATTACCTCTGCGCGCATATACACATGCACACATTTGTATACACAAGCACACATATACCATGCACACAGAAGCACGCGCCCCGATTACTGTGTAGTTCATTTGAATGTATGTGTGCACACGTACAGGCTGCTGCCGCGTGCTTTTACAATGTTTCCTTTAATAACTTCTGTATTACTTAACGGATTTGAATGCAATTTTCTGCATTGAGTGCTATTAATTTATTGAAAATACGGTTTTCACTTAAAAATTTAAAAAAAAAAATTTGTGGCTTTGATAATTTTTTTTTTTTAATAAATTTTTTTTGTAAAATGTGGAGCCGGTATCCAAAATAAAAAAAATAGAAAATGTATTTTATTTTCAAAAAGCTAAAAACAAAATTTGGTAGCTGTAGCTAAAAATATGTAAAAGATATGGTCAAAAAACTGAATCTTGATAACGTTTTAAATCGATATCATTGAAACGGAAAAATTTATCGAATATCTAAAACAAACTCGATATGCGCGCTGTATACACAGACCATCATGCAAAATTTGAAGTCTCTAGCTCTTATATGTTCTGAGATCGACGCGTTCATACATACGGACAGACGGACGGACGGACGGACGGACGGACGGACAGACAGACGGACAGGGCCAAATCGACTCAGCTCGTCGCCCTGATCAAGAATATATATACTTTAAGGGGTCTGCCACGCCTCCTTCTGCCTGTTACATACTTTTTGCAAAACCATTATACCCTGATTTCCCATTTTCAATGGGTTCAGGGTATAACAAGTAAGAACGTTGCAGTCGGGCGCCACCGACTGCGTCAGACTCTGTTCCTGTTAAAGGTGTGTAGGCTCAATAAATATGTAGACCGTCCGTCCGTCTTTCCGTATGTTTGAATGCGAGATTATTGAGATTCCTTTTTTGAGCATGTCTTTTACATCAATTTAGCTACAGTCATACAATTTTACATATAGCTTTTTTAAAATAAAATACTATTTTGGTTTTTATTATATATTTTGGATACTGGCTCCACATTTCACAAAATCAATTTAATAAAAGTTCAGTTGCAAATAAAGCCACATTTACATTTTTTTTAATTTTTTAGGTAAAACCGTATTTTTCATAAAATATAAGGATTTATGCAGAAAGTTTTATCAAAATCCATTAAGTAACATAGAAGTTATAAAAAAAAAAAAAACATTTTAATAAATGATAATATCACGCGGCAGCGATGGGAATAGAACCTGGGTCACGCGCTTCGCATGCCACCGACTCTACCCACTACACCACGGCGTCTCTTGTGCCAAATTGAGTTTGGTGTGTTGATTTGGTTAAACAGACTTGCCCCAGTTAGGTCAACTAGAATTTGTTTTAATAAATATAAGGATTTATGCTGAAAATTTTATCAAATCCATTAAATAACATAGAAGTTATAAAAAAAATAAAAAAAAAAAATTTTATTAAATGATAATATCACGCGTCAGCGCTGGAAATCGAACCTAGGTCACGCGCTTCGCATGCCACCACTCTACCCACAACACCACGGCGCCTCTTGCGTGGCTATGTGCCAAACTGAGTTTGGAAGTGTTTTGATTTGGTTAAACAGACTTGCGTTGTGGTAGCGAAGACCCTGCTTCAATCCCCAGTTAGGTCAACTAGAATTTGTTTTACGGAGGCTTACATTATGATTATTATTATTTTTTTTTTTTCGTAAATTTAAATTTCATGAACAGTAACCCACATGTCAAATTTGGATGCTCTACGTCTAAGACTGTAGGAGATACAGTTTTACCCTATTTGCCACGCCCCAAATGGGCGTAGCTATATATAACATACATTTTTGGGTAGAGGTAGGATACTAGTATATATATTCCAAGTCCCAACTCTCTGACGGAAATATTGCCGAAATTATCACGGTTTTAGTAAAAGATATAGTAATTCCCGATTTGCCACGCCCCCAGAAGACGTGGATACATAACTTTTGACTTATCTTAAGAGGAGGTCAACAGTATCCCACATGCAATTTGGACGCTCTAGCTCCAAAACTGTAGGAGATACAGTTTTATCCGATTTGCCACGCCCTTAATGGGCGTAAATATCTATAATATATATTTTTGATTCCGAGTGATCTACTTGCACATGTATTCCAAATTTCAAGTCTCTAGCTCTTAATACGCTCAAAATATTATAAGATTTATACAAATCGCTATATATATATTCCCGATTTGGTACGCCCCCAGGGGGCGTGGGTATATAACTTTTTGATGTAACTTAAGGGAAGGTCAACAGTAACCCACATGCCAAATTTGGATGCTCTAGCTTCAAAGCTGTAGAAGATATAGTTTTATCCGATTTGCCACGCCCACAATGGGCGTAGATATATAATCTATATCTTAAAACGTCCGCGTGGTGTACACGAATATATATTCTAAACCCCATTTCTTAGACTGCAATATTGACTAAAATAACAGCGTTTTAGTCTTAATAGATATAGCATTTCCCGATTTGCCACGCCCCCTGTGGGCGTATCGGAAAAATACTCAAACTTGATCTGACGCGGATACACACGAGTATATATTCCAAATTACAAGTCTCTAGCTTCTATAGTGTCCAAATGCTGCGCGTTCATACAGACAGACGGACAGACGGACAGACGGACAGTCGGACAGACGGACAGACGGACAGACAGCAAGACGGACATTGCACAAATCCAATAGACTCTTTTTCCCTTTGGGAACAGAGTCTAAAAAGTATTAAATAAAGTTAAATACATTTTGTATATAATTAGCCTAATCTTTTTCTAATAGAACCCGAATTCTATCTTTACAACCATGCGGTACTATATGAAAAAAAATTAGGTTTTAGTTTAAGTAAATACATTATTAGATATTTTTTTTTAAATTTAAAAAATTTCGTTTCCTTTCCAAATTTTAGCCCCCGTAATGCCCACAATTCATCATAGTGGTCCACTGTTGATTGTATTGTATTGATAAGGACTTAGACATATTGCTGCTATGGATGCTAAAACAAATTCTATTTTAACATTTTGTTTCACGATAAGGCCGCACACATGTTGCTTGGAAACAAAACGTTACGCTAGACACAGCATTCAAAATTAATCTTATGTACATATGTATGTACATATGTATATGTAGATGCATACATACAATGTACTGGACTATATCGACATGCGCAAAGTACTATAAAAGGGTTATTCACTCCTCGACTCCAGAAATATATAGGGATATATGTATGTATATACATATGTATATATACACAAAGTATTATATGTTAGAGACTGTTCTAAAGCTATGTTATAAAACCCATAATAAACTATCGGTTATCGATTACTGGCCTATTAATTCGAATTACCTGCCTGACTGTACTAAAATCGAGCTGACATAAAGCGCTCAGTTATCGTTTATCGATTACACGCCTAACGAATCGAACTAACTGTTTATCTGTTCTCAAATTATTACGGTACTATCGGTTATCGATTGTGTCTCTAGCTATTTGAGCTAGCTGCCTTTGAGGTTAGGTTTTATTTTAGTTTATTTAAAATAAGCAAATGAAAGAAACTTCGAGTTCAAAGCACAGTTGCAGCCAAAACAAAAAGCAAACAACAACAAATAGAACTAGCTGAAGACCTTTCAGCATTCAATTAGCCAAGAGCAGACATGGTCTACAATTTCTTCCTCACTTTGTTTTTTTTTTTTGTTAATTTTTTATTTTTGGTAGCATGCAGAAACTAAAACTAAAGAAACACAGTAAAAATTATTACCTTGGCTTGACGAAAGCTTACAGCAAAAACAAAAACAAAAAGGCAATCGCCTTCACAAAAGAATGCTGACCGAAAACAAAAAAAAAAAAAAAGTTGAAAGAAAAAGAAAAGAAGTCGAAGCACAGACCAAAACTGTGGAGTTTTTTCATAAACCGTTGAGCGGAGCAGAAATTGTAAGACCAAAAGTCAAGTCGAGAAGAAAATTGCAGCATTAACAAACAAGTTCAAGTTAATAAGTCAGCAACTTTATTTGACTTGGCTAGCAACAAAAGCAAAAAAAAATTTAAACACAGCTTATTACTATTTATGTGTGTGTGTATTTTTAATTTTGATACAACTTTCGCTGATATAAGCAAAAGATGGTAACAAATTTTGCTAGCTCTATGAGCGTACATAATGATATTAACCTTTTTTTTCAAAGACAATTTGACACCCTTAACGGAAACGGCTATAGCAACAACAACAACAACACGAGCCAACAAAGAACAGTTAATAAATGCATGCAAATGGCTAGGCAAGTGTGTGTGTGTGTGGTTGAGGTTATGTTCAGTTTTCTAACGGCTTAGTGCAGCGCGCCGCTATTTTAAATGCATACGAGAACCCACAAAACTGAAAAACGTGCTTGGCAACAGTGGCTCAAGAGACGGTTTGCTCAGCATATTTGAATAACTAGTTCGAGCTATGTTTGTGTGTGTGTGTGCACACGATACTTTCAATATGGCATAAAACTCAACTGTATGTGTGTGTGTGTGTGTGTGTGTGTATGCGTGTATTGCTTAACTTTGACATTTCCAATGAGCGTTGCAATCTGCAAAAACAGGTTAAAAAACCAAAGCGAATGCCAAAAACTAAAAAAAATAACAGAAGACATGCGATGATGGCAACATTGCAAATTTTTTGGCTTGTTTTGCGGTACATTTCTATGAAAAATGTTCAAACATATGGCAAAAGCGCGCATAAATAAATTTGTATACATACACACACACACACTCACATACACACAGTGCACATTTATAGTATCATCGTATTACAGTTAGAAAGAGAGATGTAAGGCAAGAGAGCGAGAGAGGACTCCCCCCACATCATTCATTGAGTCAACTTTCGCGTCCATTCATACGAATTTTACACGCGCTGCGCAGTGCAGGATGCGCATTGCACAATTTACTGTTGTTGCTGTTCGCCTTTTCTGCTCTCTTTTCTTGCGCTGAGTGCAAAGAGCAAGAGTCTGCTCTTAAGTCCAATATGCTTACGCTTGTTGTATGTGGGCGGCCGGCAGGCAGACAGGCAGGCAGGCGAGCAGCTGTTTGGTTTACTCTTGACGTCAATGTGCGAGCAAGGAGTTGGAAGGCTCTGTGTGAATAATTCATAGATTGAATTTACAACACAAGCTGGACGGTGCTAAAAGGGGCGGGGCGGGGCGGCACGGGGCGGTCTGTCTGACTATAGCGTGGGTGGTACCATATTGTTTTGTCTCCAATGTGCGTTAATGAAGTGTTACACGATAAGTGTAACACACAGCAAGCGACGGCAACAAGTTGTGCAACAGTTGACGTCTATTACAGGGTGGAAATGGTATGTAAGGCGACATGAAAGCTTGATTAGCTATGACAGGCAGTTGGGGAACGGGATTTTCCTAGAGATGGCAAGCAATAGCTAGGAGGAAGGAATCGATATATTACTTAAGATCTCTTAAGTGGGTAGTCTGAAAAGCTTACGTTAACACAAGTAAGATAAAAAGATAGCAAGTTAATAGCATTATTAGTCAATAAATTACGAAATTATTTATATTTTCACTATTATCTTGGGTATTATTGAAGTAGACCTTTGTAAATAGTTTCTGGTATTTAGCTTATCGCAACATTAATATTTTCCCACAACGTAAACCTTTTATTCCCCTATCGACAATATCAATTAATGTGATTCATACATCTTGAAAGCGAATCAATATTGATGATCCTACGTGAGTCACCCTGTGTGCCTGACAAAGCTCACTTGATCAATTATTTTTTTTTTTGGCTAAAAGTCTCGTGTTGATCTACATAATTTAAGCGTCCGTCTTATTGGCGATCACTTTTCGATTTCTTATTTATTGCTGTTGATTTTTTTGTGAATGGCGTCAAAGTCAACCGCTTTAGCCACTTGCTTAGCGTATAGAGCAACCGCAATGCCACAAAATGCGATTAGGACCCCACCGAATTGGTGGCCATGGCTACTGGCTGGAGTCTTCACGCGTGGGTTGCTCGCCCATTCGCAACTTTCACAACATTTCCGTTTTGCGAATACTTTTTTTTTGCCTGGGTTGTGGGGAATTGGTTAACTGGCGGGTGGCTTTTACGTCAGGGGCGCCTTGCTGCTTGCGTACATTTCACTTCACACACACACACATGCATACGTACATACATGTGTGTGTTTGCTGTTGATAAGGTTAAGCCCGCATAGGACGCACGCCCCCGCCATATCGCAATAATTGTTGCTGCTGTTGTTGCTTTTTGTGTCGCTACTATAAATATACCCATTTGGTTATATTTATAAACGGAATATGGCAAAAAACGTCACTTGATTCTGATTTTTGTTGCCAATTGGACTTTAAGGCGTGAAGGAGTTGCCACACTGTCAACTGCCCTAGAGAAGGTTAATTAGGCGCTTTGGCGACAACAATCGCAGACACAATTTTTATCGATTGTTATGTAAGGCATCGATCATAAAGCTTAAATTTATTAACATGGATTAACCAAAAAATATATATACATATATATATATACATATAAGTATGCCAAATTTTAAAAGTTTCCCAAATTTTTTGCAACATTAATTTACAATAGCATTTGAAAGGCAAGCAAAAGCCATGATGGCCAGGGTTGCCTTTTAGCATTCTTCTGTTTCGTCCACTTTCTTTTTGGGCCACTTTACATTTACCAATTACCATTTGCCACGCTCTTTTCGACTGCGCCAGCCAAACAGGCAAAAGTCGAAACCAAAGCGCGCAAGCCAAAGCGTAGCAATTTTTCAAGTTAAAAAGCATTTTTGAATTGTGGGAGCACCTTTCACTTTACACCGACGATCAACATGATGATGATGGTGATGACGAAGAAGAAGAAAAAGTAGTAGTAGTAGTAGTAGTAGCAGAAGCAGAAATACAGTCAGACAGACAGACAGACAAGCACAAAAATTGAAAAGAAATAAAGAGCAGCTAAAAATGCTGTGCACAACACAAAGAAAACCGATACATACATATGTATGTATGTAAGCTGATTGTGTGTATGGGTACATAAGTACACATGTACACACACACACGCACACAACTGCATTTTTATAAATGTGAAAGGTTTTCGCTTGCTGCAACATTATTTAATCAATCCAATTTGTGGAGCAAGCGAAAAAACCGAATCGAAATATGTATAGACAATACGAGAAAAAATGAGAAAAAAAACTATAACCAGTTTAATTATTTTATGAAATTGTATTTTTTTTTTAATTTTGTTTGCTTGCTGCTTTGCTTTTTTTTTGTCTTTTACACCCTTCTTGCTTTGCCTGGGAGTACAAAAAAAAATTTAAATAAAATTGTATAATGGATCGAAGGCGATATGCTAATGTCGACCAGATATGTATATGTAAGCATGTGTGTTAATCAAAAACCCTCTGTCGGCTCATTTGGAGTTTATTTCTTTTTGAATAGATTTCGAAACGAAGTGCATGCGAAGAAATCGTGGAAAACGTTCTCATACATTTCATACGCGAGTCGCACGTGTATGCAACAGGTGCTCATTTGCATCGATAGCGGTTTGTCATCGATATCACTGCGTACAATCGATATCAAGCATTCAATGTTGTATGATGATCATTAGATGCTTAAGCTATTGCTTAAGCGCTTTTTGCGGCTTAAGTGTCCGCTGCCACTCAAGGGCAGGGAGCACTTGACTTCACCTTTCATCGAACGTGAAGACAGAAAAGAAGAAGAAAAAAACACCTGAAACCTGCAGCAAACGAATGCTCAGTGATGCTCCACATCTTTGATTTGTCCGTAACTTGGCCCCCAGCGCCGCTTTGCTACGATCCACAGCGACAGCAGCAGCCGCAACAGCTGAGAAGAAGAAGGGGCAGCGAGAAATGCCTGTGAGCATTTATTTTTTCGCTGTCTCTTGGCTTTCTTTCATCATCAAGCTCCCCACAATATCTCTCTATATACCAATGAGCCTCTGTATGTGTGTGTGTTTATGTTGCCCGTTTTGGTAACATTTTTCAAGAATTGCTAATTCTCAACAATTCCAAGGTTCGTTGAACTCATCATAAACATATACACACACACAGGCTACAGGCACGCACACACACACAGTTGTACAATTTATTTACGCTTCTCTGCTGCCGCTGCTACTTTGCCGATTCTTGGCCGCTGCAGAGAGTCGGCTAAAATATGGAGAAAGCACTTGTGCAGGGATATACAAACAGACGTAGTACATGCAAACGAGGGTGGATCATGAAATGTGAAGCTCGCAAAAAAATGCATGACAATTGGAATGCAATTAGTTCAAGTCGTGCTATCGCTGCATAGCTCATCGCAATAACATTAAGTTATCGATGCAAGGCTCATCACAATTACAAATAGTCCAAGCCGCATTTACGATCTCTAAATGTCATCGCAATTGCACGTCACGTTCGTATGTCGTTAATGTACGAATACTTTTAAATCCACCCTCGCGCATACCAGAGAATGCCTTTACATGCATACGAACGTACATACATACGTACAAAGGCATATACAATGCACGCGTGCAAACGGTAATCAATGTTTAAGTTTATATGCCGAGTACGAATAAGTGGTAAGCTTTAAAGAAGACCCACACAGCAGACAGCATACAAAGAAAGAGCGAAAGAGAGAGAGAGCTTCATACCTGTGGCAGCACGCAAGCCGGCTGACACACAGCACACACACACAGCCGCAAAACATACATATGTATGGCTATACCCGCGACGACGTTCCCTTTTCTTATGGCCAAAACTGGATTTCCCATTTGAGTGTGGCTTAGAATGTGAGCATTTTTTTGAGGCAAAAAATATATATTTTACATACAAATGGGCTTTTAAAGCCAAGCGTAATTACATGCACTTTTTATCATGCCAGAAACATACATAGTAAATGCACACATACATATGTACATATCTATGTAGTTACAAATACTGTATATACTGACACACAAATACTCGCATGCAGAAAGTGTCGCATTTATATGGGTCAACAATTTATGGCCGTAGATTTGTTTACAGCAATTAAGTAAATTCAAAACGTCTTGCTTTTATTCTACATACATACATATATCTATACTTGCGTTTATTTTGTCAAAATCTGGCACATTGAGATTACATCATCGGGCCAATTTCGCATTCTGGATATTTGGTTTATTTTCGGGGGTAAAAGAAGAAGCAAACTTGTTCCTGGCAAGCGGCAAACAACAAACAAACACTTGTTGCAAATCGCATTTTGTGCTCATCATCAGCTCTCAGCATGCACATGGTTGTTATTCAAGGTTGTTTTTGCGACTAATCGCGCTCACGGCACCAGAAAATGCGATCCATTTAAATTTGATTTATTAATCTGTTACACATTTCTTCAATTAACTTTTTTTGCAAGCCACGCAAAATTAGCGATGTGTGGCGACAAATGGCGAGTAGAGTTTCATCGCTTTCGATGGCTATTCGATGGATACTCAAAAGGACATGCAAGAAACTTATCGATAAGTGAGGCAGGCGGACATTTTTAAATCTTTTTGGCCGTTGACATACATTCAAATAGCAAATAATTTGAATTGCCGATTCCACTTCAGTTATTATGAAATGATAACTTTAAATTGCTTTTATTTTGATTTTGTTTGAATCTATGAGAATTTCAAGGGTACGATAGTGTCGCTGTCGCCTTTGATAAGATTGACAAACAAACAAAATACATATATGTATATACCGCGCAGCGTATGCAAGGCTGCCCATCTTTCTATATGTATGTGTATATATATAAGTGTATGTGTATATATTTTAAAATATTGTATTTTCATATAGTACTTGGAGATTGTTGTTGTTCTGAGCTATCTGCATGGGTCGTATATCTGTATCGCTGCGTTTTTGGTTTTACGTGTGCCAGCATTTCGTGTGCGATTCGCTTTTTAAATTATTATTAGTGTATTTGTTTTTGTTTCTAAATTTTTTTTTTTCTATATTTGTACTTTTGTTTCTAAGTTATATAAGCGTGCGCTATCGCTGTGCAACACGACTGCGACTCCCCATGCCGTGTGTTCATTCATTTACTAATTACCTTTGCTATTGTTTTTTCGTTTTTGCTGCTGCTGCTGCTATTTTTACAGACGGAATCCTTGAAAATTAACAGCGATCATGATATGCACGATTGGTTTTACGATCGTGATGTCAAGGATCCAGCTGTCATACTGCACGACAAGCTCATCTCTGATGCGCTGCTCAATGGCACGGGACCAATCAAAACGGAGCATTCCTACAGTCTCAACAGCGATGGTGACTCCCTGCCCGATTCACCAAAAAGCCTGCAGGCAAAAATCGATGGTATGTATTGCTATTCATATGTATGTATGTATATACTATCGATATTGCATTGTGATGGGTTCTTAATTTTCTTTTATCTAAACAGCAAAACAGCTGCTATCGATTATTTTTGGGATAACGGTTACGTTAACGTTTTCTTGAGTTTCTCGCTTTGGTTGTGTGACTCTAAAGCCAAGACAAATACAGTTGCCAGTTGGTGGCTCCATTGTGAATTTAGGCCATGTACATAGTGAACGACAACATGACAAAAAAAAAACAAAAAACAGTTGAGCAGCTTCTGTGTTTTATTTTATTTTGTACGTTTTTAACTGTCGCGGTAGCATTTAGCAATTTAACGCAGTACTCGTGCATGAAGTTTTGTACTTTGACGCGATATCAGTTATTGTTATTGTAGTTCTTCTTGTTGTTGTTGTTGGCAATATTCCCGTATATATGTACGTATGTTTGTATGTATGTATATATGGGTGCAGAGTATATATAATTGCTGCTGGCCTGTTTTTTTTTGTTTTATTTTTTGTAATTTTATGGAAACTGTACAACAACTGTGTAAATAAAATTAAAATTTATTAAAAGAAGAAAGAGCGAGAGACAAGAACGTAGCTGAAACAACAAAAGAACATTCATACCTATCCAATGCAAACACAAGTGGCATGCCACAAGCATCTGCTGACGCGCGCGCGTTCACCCTGTGTCCGTGATCCAAGTAGATCCAATGTTTGGCCCTGTTTGTACAGTTACAGAGAACAATATCAAATTGTTGTATAATATTTGCCAAATAGGTCTCTGTCTTAGGCCATGGCAAAGAAGAAATTCAATTAAAGTAGGTTGTTCAACAAAATATTTGCGCACATATTATATTATTTGATTTGGCTTGTGTTCAAAAGACGTAAGCAGAAAGTACGTAAGAGAGTTGCGTTATGGCAGACAAAGTGCACATTGCTGCATTTCCAATTGTTACAGTATGCTAAAATCAAATGGGAACTAAACTCTTGCTTGTTCGTTTTTAATTTTCTTCTATTTAAACTTGATCTTGGCATTGCTCTTAGGAGTGTTCCTTTTTTCGATAACCATTTTTATATATCGACAGTCTTGCATCACTAACAAAGTTTCTAGGAGCTAAATAGTGAAGATATTTAATAAATTATCAAACTATACTTCTTGCATATTGGTTGATTTCCATAGAGTTTGGTTTGTTTGGATTTTTTTTGTTAGTTCTTTATTCAAAACTCCTTATGAATAAACTAACTTCGTTTAGTAAAGCCAGATAGGAATTGGTAAACTGGGCGAAATCTGCAATTTACAGTTACTTTTAACCAAATGAACAGCAAGAGCTTTCACATACTACCATCTATTGTGACCTTCAGTTCCTGAGGATAAAAATGATATATCCAAAAGTTACTTTATGTATATATGTAAATATTCAGTTTTTGAAACAGCTTAGTTTGATCTGGAAATCACAAAGTTTCTACTGCTCACTTCATTACAGATATGGATGACGAGTGCTACTCTGGCAGCGGTCGCATCACCATCGATCCCAAATGCCTAACACTACACCCGCCCGCAAGAAACAGTCGCAGCACCGCGATGCTGAGCAGCACGAGTGGAGCCATCGCCAGTGCGAGCTCCGCATTGAGCACAGCCATCACGGAGCTGGCGGCAGCAAGCACAGCGCGAGCCAGCGAGTTGCAGCACCACCAGCACCAGCAGCAACATCAGCAGCAACATCAGCATGGTGGCAGCAACAGCAGCAGCGGCATGAACGTAACGCTCGAGCATTTTCAACTACCTCAACACTTGGCGGATATGTACGATGATAACGATTGCAGCTCGTCGGTGTCGTCGGCCAGAGAGGGCAGCATATCGCCGGATATATGCTCGGATATTGAAATCGATGAGGCGATCATTAAGGATGAGCCCATGTCGCCCGATTCCAGCTGCCCCGCCAGTCCAAACTCACAGAACAGCAGCGCACAGCAGCTGAGCCTTAATCTGGCCAATTTGCAAACAGAATTGCTCTTCGACCAAAAGGTAAGACAGTCTACTCGAAATCCTTAAGCCAAGCGTAAACTAAAGAGCTTTCTTTTTGGTTTTCTAGCATGGTGGCCTTTTGCTAGCCACTAGCAGCCAGAGCCTCATCAAATCCCAGCAGCAACAGCTACTGCTTGGCCAGAGTAGCCAAAGTCTAATGCTGCCCAAGATGGCCATCAAGAGCGAAAAGCAGAGCAATGCCAGCAGCAGCAGCAGCTCCGGTAAATCCCATGCCTATGGCATACCTTTGACGCCGCCCTCCTCGCTGCCCAGCGACGACTCCGAGGGCAATTTGTCGCCGGAGCATTTGTATGCTCCACTGTCGCCCAATGGTTCGGCAGCTGCCAATGGCGAGGCGGCACAGAATGGGAGCGTACGACGAGCTGCTGCAGCGATTACGCGAGCAGCGAGCAACAGCAATGGTGGCGCCGCCAACAGTGCGCCACCATCGACGAGGCAGCCCATACACACGCCGTTGATTAGCTCACAGCCCGTAAGATGAACGCTAACTGAATTATATGCCACAATTGCTAACTCAATCTACTTCGACTAACAGAAAGGTTCCACGGGCACACTGCTCCTGACGGAAGAGGAGAAACGCACGCTCCTGGCAGAGGGCTATCCTATACCACAGAAGCTGCCGCTCACCAAAGCCGAAGAGAAATCGCTCAAGAAGATACGACGTAAAATTAAAAATAAGGTGAGTTCAATAAGAACTATATAGAACTACTATATATCTCATTTATTATAAACTCTTTGCAGATCTCTGCTCAGGAAAGTCGTCGTAAGAAGAAGGAGTATATGGATCAGCTGGAACGTCGTGTGGACATTCTGGTTACTGAGAATCACGATTATAAGAAGCGCCTCGAGTCACTGGAGGAGACCAATGCCAATCTACTTAGTCAGCTGCACAAATTGCAGGCCCTAGTTAGCAAGCACAATGTGAAAAAGTCCTAGACCTGAATCTGCATACGGTTCAAGTTTGCCTGCCTGCCCGAGAGATATTTTATTTTACTTTATTTTTATTTTGTTTCGTTTCTTTTCTTTGTAAGAATTTATCAATTTAAAGGCTTTTTGGTTAGCACAAAGCGGAAAGAAAAGCAAAAAACATTCCCCAATTCAGCCCTGCCTCAGCATCTCTTAAGATTTAGCAGTCCATATGCCCATAACTGAGAACCATATATATACATATATATATATATACTATCGATAACTATCGATAATTAGCTACTTATAGTTTGTATCTTATATTATTATTATTAGTCATGCATTCCTGTTATATAACCTGATATATAGAAAGTAGGCAAGACAAGCTCAAAAGAAACCTACATAAACAGCCTCTAAATGGAAGCTACGTAAAAACTATTCAACACACACTCACACACACACGACCAAATAAAAAAGAGAAAAAAAAGATATACGCATATGGCATGCTAAGATGTGGGCTCTAAGAACGTTTCGATTTGATTTAAGAGCAACGACATGTACATTATGTTTTAGTAATGCTTGATTGTAAGAACTACTTTCAAAGCTGTTTCCCAAAAAGAAAATGAAAATGTGAAAAACAGTTTTTGAATTTCGTTTTGCAAGACTCTTGTTCCTTTATACGATATTTCTCAAAAAACTGAAGCAAATGTTAAATGATAAATGAAAATTGATAGATCGACAAAACAATTCCATATATGAATTATAATTTTATGTACTACACAAATATATATCTATATATATATCTACTATATATATATATGTATATGTATATTTTTAGTAAATATTAACGAACTATGTCTTTATGCAGCATTTAAGATCTATTTCTTTTCTTTTATGTGTTTACCAGTTGCAACTGGAAGTTGGAAAAATAATTTCGACATTGTTGCCTGGACGAATTAAACAATTTCCGAGCCAATTCTAAAAAAGAAAACCGAAAATATTGTTTGTTAAGTTTTATAATTTTAGTGCATTACAACAACGACAACAGCAACAACAATATGATTTACTTTGCAGCAAAGATTTTGTTTTATTTTATTATTACAATTGAATTTAACGTTTATAGTGCAATTTTTTGGCATAACTATTTCTTGTTTTTACCCAACAATCAATTATATTATTATTATTATTAATTAATTATACCTATAAACATATATATTTGTATGAGTCATTTTTAGTTTTTTAAATTAGTTGAATTTACCACATAACATAAACAAAAAAATGTTTACTTAAGCAAAATTTGTCACGTTTCTTGATTGCTTATCGAAAATCGTATACGATACGATATATCTAATTGTAACTATTATAATGTACATAAATCACATGCGGACGAAGTTGTGCAATTGTTAGTAAAATTTTTATAAAAAACGAAAACAAAAACAATCTATAGAGAATTACAAACAAAATCGAGTTACATTTGTGCAATGGAAAATTTTATTCGAATGCGTTAAAACGAATTGAGAAATACACAAAAATATATATTTATACAAATATGTACATATGTCCATATATATATATATACATATATATATAGTATGTACTATATGACCATATGTTATTTTTTGGCTACAACATTTTTAACGCATAGAAAATGAGAAAATATATAAAAAAAATGGAAAAATTGTAAAACATTTAATTGGGCAAAGTAAAAGTGCAATTCCAAATAAAATTGATACAACCATAACGACAACAAAAACATGTGGAATTTAAATTACTGGGTTAAGGACAAACAAATTTTCTAATTATCGCTGTTCTTTCAGATTTTCAAAAGGTCAAGAGATACTGGCAAAAGGCACAAAACGAGTAAAAGGCCACTCAGTTGAATATACAATTAGAGTGAATTAGAAGAATATACAACGCTAGACTTTTGTAAGCATGGGAGCTACGTTGTTTTTAAACTTCATGGAAAAAATTTAAATTTCCCTCGCTACATCTAAATTCAAATATTTGAAAAATAAATCGATAAGCCGATAATGCAGAAACACTAACTATCGATACCTAATGGCAAGCAACATTTAACATAGCAAAATTTACCACACCAGCAACATTTGAGCAGTGTTGAGTAATCTACCAGTTTAGCAAGACAAGTAAAACGAAATAAGACTTCAAAGGAAGCTAAGCACAAAATAAAAAAAAATTTTCGACGTTCAAGTTTTAATTCGTGACAATTAAGAAATATGGGAAAAAAGAATAGTATGTAGTCAAAAACGATCAACTTCAACTGTAAAACATTTGCAATTTTCAGAATATAAGAATGAAGAACCTGCAACTCCAGCGCAGGCTCCGCCACAGCAGCAACAACAACAAGGTATGTGTGCAATTGAAAATGGTGAAATGCAGAAATGCATATGTGTGTGTGCCTATTGTGTGGTGTACATACATATGTATGTACATATGTGCAGTTTAGTTGCATGTGTGTGTTTGATGTATGCTTCGAATAGCCTAGAAGCTAAGTATCTACCTTTGTTGGGGAAATCACACGATTCGAATTCGCACTTGCGTACCTGGTCTACCTGTCGCACCTACCTACTCTTTGTAGGTTAACTTGTATTACGCGTTATTGTTATCGCATAGAATTTCTTAGATATTTTTTTAGTTTTATATATAAGGGGGAATCACAAGACTTAAAAAGTGTATTTCATCATGATGGACACGTCATAGATCATGAACTGCCTTAACAATAAAATGTATTTTAGCTGCAGCTGGAGCGCCTGCACCGAGTGGTACACGGCTGCACGCTGGCAATGAAACAGCTGCCGTTCCGCAACGTCCCAGCCAGCCGGCACAGGGTGATGGACAACAGCGTCCTCCTACCCAACAATCGCAATATCAGCAGGGACAACAGCGGCAACAAGGTTGGAGTACGGCCGGACCATCGGGCAGTCAGCAGGGCCAAGGGGGTCAGCAGCGCGGCCCGCCAGGCGGTCAGCAGGGTGGCTATCAACAGCGCGGCCCGCCAGGCGGTCAGCAGGGTGGCTATCAACAACGCGGCCCGCCAGGCGGTCAGCAGGGTGGCTATCAACAGCGCGGCCCGTCAGGCGGTCAGCAAGGTGGCTATCAGCAGCGTGGCGCGCAAGGTGGTCAACAGGGTGGCTATCAACAGCGTGGCCCGCCTGGTCAAGGTGGCTATCAGCAGCGTGGCCAACAGCAGCGACCACAGAGTGAGGCCGTGGGTTCGGCTCTACCCCAAGTAGGCAACATTAAGCGCGGCACTCTTGGACGCGCGGGCAAGCTGGGTGTCAACTACTTGGACGTTGACATAAAAAAGATGCCAAACGTTGCATATCACTATGATGTGTCCATAGTGCCAGAGCGTCCAAAGAAATTTTATCGCAACGCCTTTGAGGAGTTTCGCAAGCAGCATTTGGATAACGGCATTGCCGCTTTCGATGGACGCAAATCCTGCTATGCCGTGGACAAGCTGCCCAATGCAACAGGCGAAGTGAAGGCAAGTGAAATTACAAACTATTCTATTCTAGCTTTATTAATATATAAGTTTCTGCTCTATAGGTTATAGATCGGCATGGTCGCTCCATTCGCTATACCTTGACCATTAAGGAGACGGATAAGTCG
This sequence comes from Drosophila gaucha, assembly GCA_035045545.1. Lineage (NCBI taxonomy): Eukaryota > Metazoa > Arthropoda > Insecta > Diptera > Drosophilidae > Drosophila > Drosophila gaucha. The sequence goes on from JAWNOY010000292.1 coordinate 5,498,989, forward strand.
GTGGTGGAGCTCAGCTCACTCAGAAGCTATATGAACGACAAGATTTATGACAAGCCAATGCGAGCATTGCAATGTCTGGAGGTGGTGCTTGCCTCGCCTTGTCATTCGCGTGCTATACGTGCGGGACGCTCTTACTTCAAAAACTCTGATAACGGCGATCGTCGCGATTTGGGAGACGGCTATGAGGCATTGGTTGGCCTGTACCAGACCTTTGTGCTGGGCGATAAACCGTTTGTGAATGTCGATGTCTCGCACAAGTCGTTCCCAATAGCTATGACTATGATTGAGTATCTGGAACGCTTTGGAGTGCAGTCGCGTATAACAGCAGCGACAGTGATTAGTAACCCTGGTCGCATAATACCCTTTCTAAAGGGCATCAATGTGGTGTACGAGGCACCGAAAAACTTTGGGACTGCACCTCGCGTATACAAAGTAAACGGCCTGACTCCGCTGCCGGCCAACGAACAAAAGTTCGAAATTGAAGGCGTAATAAAGACAGTCAATGAATACTTTAAGTCACGCAGCTATAATTTAAAATTTCCGAAGCTGCAATGCCTCCACGTTGGCCCACCATCAAAGAATATTTACTTGCCCATCGAGCTGTGCCGCATTGAGGAGGGGCAGGCCCTAAATGTGGGTATTACAAGATAGAAACAATCACATAAACTTACCTTATTTAATTTATCGTCTTCTTTAATGCAGCGCAAGGACGGCTCAAATCAGGTGTCGGAAATGATCAAATTTGCAGCCACGTCAACAGACGTACGCAAGAGTAAAATAATGGAACTGTTGCAATACTTTAAGCACAATAGTGATCCGACCATTAGTCGATTTGGTATACACATTGCTAGCGATTTCATTACGGTGGATAGTCGACTACTGCCAGCACCGCAGCTGGAGTACAGGAATAACAAATTCGCGAACCCCATGAATGGGGCATGGCGCATGGATCAATGTCAATTTCTGGATACAAAGATGAAGGCTCACAAATGGGCCATACTCCATTGCGAAGGCGCGCGCATGCACTACAACAAGGTTTGCGAATTTATGGATTTGGTGAGTAGTTATCCCCGATATCACTGTAATATCTATCGGCTAATATTAATAAATTAATAATCTAAAGGTCCTTCAACAAGCCCGTTATGTCAACGTTTGCTTAGAGCCTAAGGCAGACATTCGCACTTTCAGAGACGAACGTAATTTGGATGATCATTTCAAGGAGCTGAAGAGTAATCGATACGATCTGGTCTTTGTCGTCATACCATCACGTGGTGCCACCTATGATGTTATCAAGCAGAAAGCCGAACTGCAGCATGGCATATTGACGCAGTGCATCAAGCACAACAATGTGGAACGTCGGCTCAATGCACAGTTAGTTGGCAACATTTTGTTGAAGGTCAACTCGAAGCTGAACGGCATCAATCATAAGCTCAAGGATGATATACGTACAAGATTGGCGAATGTTATGTATTTGGGTGCGGATGTCACACATCCTTCGCCCGATCAACGCGACATACCTAGTGTGGTGGGCGTGGCAGCATCGCATGATGCAAACGGCGGCTCATTCAATATGCAATATAGATTGCAATGCGGCGGCGGTGGCGGCGCACGCGAGGAAATCGAAGACATGGAGTCCATTGTGAGCGCACACTTGCGCGTCTATCTGCAGCACCAGAAGCGCTATCCGGATCATATTATATACTATCGTGACGGCGTCAGTGATGGCCAATTTTTGAAAATAAAGAACATTGAATTGACAGGCATCTCATTGGCCTGTACCAAGGTAAGCTATTTTGATTTAACAAACTATTTAAGTAAATCTCATTGTAAATGTTATCCTGCTGTTCTTTTCAGCTGGGCATTAAGCCAAAGATGTGTTGCATTATTGTGGTGAAGCGTCATCACACACGCTTCTTCCCATTGACGGCTCCGCATGCCAGAAACAAATTTAACAACGTCGAGCCTGGCACTGTGGTCGATCGCACCATTGTGCATCCAAATGAGATGCAATTCTTCATGGTTAGCCATCAGTCCATCCAGGGCACAGCCAAGCCGACACGTTACAATGTCATTGAGAACACGGGCAATCTAGATATTGATCTTCTGCAACAATTGACTTACAATTTGTGTCACATGTTTCCGCGTTGCAATCGCTCCGTCTCGTATCCAGCTCCAGCCTATTTGGCTCACTTGGCTGCAGCGCGTGGACGCGTTTATATAACTGGGTAAGCAATACTATAGAAGTTAAAATAGTTCATATTATTAACTGACTTTGTTTATTTAATAACAGAATACGTCTAAGCCGATCACCACAGGAGGAATATAAGCGCCGTATGATTGTGCCAGATTTTTTGAAAACTAATCCAATGTATTTCGTCTAAACATTTTAAGCATCTTATAAAAAATAACCCCCTGAATGATACAGATATTCAACAATAATATATTCATTGAATGTTTTTTTTTATTTTATCACATTTTTTAAACTATATAAATTAAACAAAAATATGCATAACCAGCTCTAAATAGAACCAACTGTTCATGCCACAGTTGTTTTGTTATATTTAAAACAACTCTTTTTGTGAATTTATGTTAAACAAATTGTAGAGATTACATAAAAATAATAAAGCAACTGCAATTGGTTCACATAAAATTGCCAATATTGTTATCTTTTACTGTTTACATTGCATCGAAATGGAATCTATGCGACTCTTGCAAACGCTCCTGCCTATCCTCGCGCTTCTCCTTAATGTACAGAACCAATATGATCAGTACAATCACTAGACAAGTGCCACCCAGTGCGACGACGCTCATCAGGATTAGTTTGCTGGGCGTGACAAAGAGCAACGCCTTCCAGTGCTGTGGCTGGTCGAGTGGCTTGGGCACGACTATGATCTGTGAGTTGGGTATGAGCTGTGTCCAGTTGTGCCACTTGCCGTACAACCCCACCACCAGCTGATCCACAAAGTTGGGCGTGCGACCCAAGCCAAAGCACGTGTAGGGCAATTGAAGTGCAAAATAGGATGATTGCGGTAGTTGGACACTGCTGCCACTTTGCTGATCGCCATCCTGTGTGGTTGTGCTGTACGTTATAATCGGACCGGGTAAATTGCTGCCATACGTCCGCTTCTTGCGACCCAGCGGTGTGCGCAATGTGGGATTCAGTGGATTAACCAGGCCAGTGAGCACAATCACCTTGACGAAGTTGGCATCGTAGTCGAGCGTGTTGCGAAAGGCGAGTGGACGATAGTTGCCATTCTGCAGCTTCTCCATGAGTATCACATCGAGAACACCATCCTGATAGAAGTCATAGAACGCTCCAGCCACCGTATTATTGCCCATAGGCGCCAGCGCTGACCAGCGCACTTCGAAGGTGCGCTTAAATTTCTTGCTGCACGTCTTGCAGGCTACATTCTCGAGGAGGAATGTCTGCATCAATGGCTTTGCCACACTCAAAGGATGCAGGGTGACTAGCAAATCGGGATAGCCATCCAAATTAAAGTCACCACTGCGTGCAGTAATCGTTTTCAAATACACATCATTCGGATCTGGCGGCACAAATGCCCAGGTAACGCCTTGGGGATCCTTAAAGTTCACATGCACATCATAGAACGTGTTGCCATCGTGCACAAATATGGTTGAGTTTCTGCAATTTTCCTGCACACAAAAGGGTACGACAATATTTTGCACGCCACGCAGCTCGAAGTCCATGAAAACAGCCTGTCCGACGACGTAATCGTTGGTGCCCACCAGCTGATATAAGATAGAATGTTGATAGCTAAAGTTTTCTTGGCCGTCCCGCTCATTGATGCCATACCAGATCTCGTAGGACGTCTTTGTTTGCAAAAACAGATCGGCCAGATAGTCGCCATTCAAATCCAAATATGCATTTGCATTCGGGGTGATCAGGGTTTGGGCATTGCCTCCAGTGGGCATTGCTTGGTGCACCAGCAACGGGGGTTCACGTCTGTTGTTAAACACCCAGAAACAGCGCGTATTATTCGCGTCTAGTCCATATAGATCAATGATCATATCGTGATTGAAATCGAGTGCCATTGCCTCGCCCTTTGTTTGGATGATGGGCTCTTTCGAACAATTGAGCATTGTGGTGTTGCCCCAATTGATGTAAACGTCATAGATATCGTCGCTTTTTTCCACATTGACCAGCACATCCATCAGAGCATCGCCATCAAAGTCGCCAGGTATTACGCTTACAATCCTTTTGGCGTCAAAGTAACAGATGGGTCCCAAACGTAGTAGCGGTTCCGTGTCAGCACCTATTATAGGAACATATAAGCCATCAGATATTCATTAACTATTTAATTTAATTTGATATATCACTTGCAGCCTCTTTCCAAAGCCTATGGCCGTGACCCATATACATACATCGATTTGCTCTACTTTAACATTGCCTTTTTTTATCTGTCTTAAAGTTCGTAGCATATACGTACCATATAATATTTGTAACATTTTGCTGTCATCTTGAATGACGAATACGTCAGTGAGTTCATCAGAATTAAAGTCACCAAAAGCTGCCACAACACCTTCCTTAATATCACCAAATACAACATTTGTAATATCGCTGGCTTGGATCCCCGCCGCACAGAGCAGCACCAGGAGCAGCCATTGGGAATGCATCTGTTGGATTTTCGCTACTTTTACACTACGGATTTGCGTCTGCTTTGTTTTCTTATTATTTTTTGTTGTTGCTCTCTGAAAATCAATACTGAGTCAGATGTAAATTATCGATATCGACATCGAGTGTTGCCACTTGCGGTGTTGCCTAATCGTTGCGAATAAATCGATACATAAGGCATCTCTGACTTTTGACGGTCGAAACAACAACGCAGAGAAAACTTCGCTTATAACTAGTAAATAATAACAAATACAATATATAAACCATGGTAAGTGTCTAGCACAATGAAAATATCTATATCTACTTGTGTGATTAGTGCATTTGAGTGCAGGCAATTTATGTGTTTGTTTTGCCTTCTGTTGCTTCTTCTTGCACACAAGCGCCAGCGCACGCACAAATTGTAGCTGGTGTATTTATGCAATTCGCATTTACTTTGCATTAGTGTGCGTGACTTGGTGTTGGCCAACTATATTCATATTGTTTATTTTTCAGAACAAACTAAAGTCAAGCCAGCATCGCGAGAAGGTAAAGAAATTTATCTCACTAACACAAACTGGCGAACAGACAGCCATTTTCTGCCTGCAACAGAATGATTGGAAAATGGATTTGGCCAGCGACAACTATTTTCAGAATCCCGAATACTATTATCGCGAGCTAGATCGCAAGCGTATCGAGCAGTTATTTATGCGCTATCGTGACCCAACCGACGCCCAAAAGATCAGCTCACAGGGTGTCATAAGATTTCTCGAAGATCTGGAACTAAGCCCAGACTCGAAGCTTGTGCTCATCATTGCTTGGAAATTCCATGCCGAGGTGCAGTGCGAATTCTCGCGCGATGAGTTCATTAATGGGATGTGTGACTTAGGCTTAGACAGTATAGAAAAGCTCAAGTCAAAATTGCCGTTACTGGAACAGGAATTGAATGATGCAGGAAAATTCAAGGATTTCTATCATTTCACTTTCAACTATGCAAAGGATCCAGGACAAAAGGGCATTGATCTGGACATGGCCATTGCGTATTGGTGCATTGTTCTGAGCGATCGTTTCAAATTCTTGGGCATCTGGTGCAAGTTCCTCGAAGAGAAACACAAACGGGCGATTTCAAGAGACACTTGGAATTTGCTGCTGGATTTTGCCACTAACATCGATGATCGCATGAGCAACTATGACTCGGAGGGTGCTTGGCCCGTGCTCATTGACGATTTTGTTGAATGGTGTCAAGAGAATAACCATCTTGCCACAGATCAGACGCAGCAGCACACGCAGCAATCAACGTCCCCGAAGAACATATCAAGCGCTTACCAGACTTCGCATAGTACAAACATGAATTATGGCTAACGATTGTTGCTTTATATATACATATATTCTCATTAATTATAAAATTTTTTTTGCTTTTTATTCGGATTATTTTAAATAATGAAGATAATAAGCAATGCGAGTTAATTTACATAACACTTCTACAAAAAAGAAAGTAAATAAAATTAGTAAATGTAACCAGCAAATATTCCCCTTTTTGGCTGTATTTGAGGCCGATACGATATATCAACCGATATATCGATGTGCGCTCTGTCGATTTAATTTTTGCGTTTATCATCCCCAACTTAGTTTGTGTAGTGTGACCGTAGCGTATAAAAGGCAATTGATATTGTAACAACGATTTTTCGTCGCTCTGGCTGCTTATTAAAATCTATAATTATTTAATAGTTTATTATTGCTGTGCGTGCGGTGCACGTAAGTGTGCGAATCCGCTATACTTGCTGCGTATATCATGTAATGTGTTAAATTATACAAAGTGCATGTAACGTGTGTAACAATCAATTGTTGCCCCACACTCTCCGTGTTTGTGAGTGTAAGTGTGACCAAGAGTGCGTGTCTGTGCGTTTGTGTGCGTGTGTGCGTGCAAGACAGCCAGTGGGCGTCTCATAAGGAGTCTACACCTATCAACCCACACAGACACAAACACACACACAATAATAAGGATGTATTTGCCTTGCGTCTGCCACTGAGCAAGGTGTGGAGCAGTCGCCGCTGAATGACAAATGTATGTGTCATTGTTGTTGCAGGGGACTGTGGACGCAATTAAGTTGATTTTTGTGTTTTTATTGTGCGTCAAAATCCTTTAAATAGCAACCCCTATCAACAACTGCCCTTGGTGGCTTAAACAACCACTTGGCAAACAATAAAACAAATTAAATTATCATGCGAGTAAAATTCAAACAAATATACAGTCGGATTCATACAAACACACACACTCACATATACAGAGGCGCAGCATGGTATATGTGTAAATAAGTGACACTAAACATACATAAATAAAATAAAAACAAACCCCAACACTTAACTGATAACCGCAGAGCCAGTCGTCGTCGTCGTGACTACGACAACTAGCGACGCACGATCAGTGCACGCTCCGTCTCTATACCCTACTGTATATACCCTACATCAAGGCCTGGCACATAACCCCATCCATTGCAATGCAACGGTAAACGTCGCGTTTTCGATTTTTTAAAACCATATTTATTAATACAAATATGTACATCAATAAACATACATATATCCAGATATAAGCTGCCTTTATCGCAGTACAGTGTGCACTCAAGAAAACGAATATTCAGAATCGTTCCACAGATAATAAAACAGGCATTTCCTATTATTGTTATTATATTATTTTAATCATGAGAAACGACTGTTTTGGGTCTTCAATCAAATTATCATAATAATAATAATATAATAATAATAACAATATACATATATATATATATATTTGTGTTTGCATTCACTTCTGGATTCAAGTCTGTTTAGCTCTTAGTTGTGATGTTGTTTTTTTTGGATAAACTAGCGAATCGGATAAATAATTTGCAACACGATTTATTTGCCTTGTGCTTGTTAATTTTTCAAGTCAATAAAGATAAAAATAGCAACATGTACGAAGACTTTGTTAGCATACTGTATTTGTATATTATGCATATATACTTGTGATCACTTTTTTAGCAGCTGAACTATTTTATATGTACCATATATACAAACATACAAATATGTATATACATGCATACATATGTGTGTATGTATAAATTTATAATGAAATTTCCATTGACGTGTGTGAAGATGAAAATTCAACAAAAATGATTTCGAATTTTTCGTTTGCCTGTGTGTGTATGTGTGTGTTTATTGTAGCAATTGCCAGTGTCTGGGGCAATGTTGTCAGCTCCATGCTAATTATTGTCTTTGGTTATTTACAGCAGCCGCAGCAGCAACAGAAACAGCAGCAGCAGCAGCAACAGCCGCCATGCCAAACCGCAGTAAACCCAATTATAACAACAGCAATAGTAGCAGCAGCAGCAACAGTATCAACAATAACATCAACACCAACAGCAACAAAATGCAAGTCTTTTAAGTGCACAGATCAAGTAACGCGAAAACGTCATGAGTCGTCAGGAGAAGTTAGCTTCTAAGGCGTCCTCGTTGTCATCGACATCGCCAGGAGCGGCAGCAACAGCAACAACAGCGAGTACCACATGCAGCAAGATTTCGACTTCAACACCACAAAAGCGAGATGAATCCGCACAGGAGGAACAGCAGGAGTTCATTGATCGCAGCTTGGCCAGCGAAATAGGAGCAAACGATGCGAGCGCCATTTGCGACATGTCCATCAACAGCAGCTGCAGCGACGCCAGCCCCGTGGCCAAGCGACAGCTCAGCTCTGCCAATATATCCCGTATACGTCCACAGTCCAGTTACTCGGCGCGTGTGCTCATCTTTGAGGACTCCGATCACGATGCAGCTGCGGCGGCTATGGTGAATGCCAGTGCTCTAGCGCATGCTCAGTCGGCGGCCAGTGGTTCCTTTAGTGCCAGCGTCGCTGATGCCAGCAGCGGTGTTGAAATGCTGCCCGCCTCGCCGGCCAAGCTGAGCGCCAATGATAATAGCAATGGCAACAATGGCTCCTCGCTAATACGCAATCTCAATCTAACCAAGAGCTCGTCGGGCGGCCTCTCGGGCAGCTCCAGTTCTCTGCACTCGCGCGGCTATACGGCGTTGCTGCGCAAGATCTCCTATCAGCAGCACACCAATTCTATGCGCGCCGTCAGCAGTGGTAAGTGTGGTGCCTACAGTCGCCCCTCACCTAAGCTTGATTAATGTTCTATTTCGCTGAATTTTTAGAAGCATCCAATTTGTTGCGTATGCGTCATTCCTCGCTGGGCAAATCAGCGCCCTGCCTCACTGGCAATTATTTTCGTCATGAGCTCTCTGGCGGTCCAGGCCCAGGGTCAGCAACAGCAGCTGGTGGAGCTGGAGCTGGATGTATGACTTCGACAGCTTCTCCTGGTCTAAATATCTCGCGCTCTGGCAGTGGCATTGCTCTGTCCAAGCATCATCATTTGCATGGCGTGGTCATGCGTGGCTCTTCTTCGGGATCTGGCAGCAGCGGCTCGAGTGGTGTGGCTCATCATCGTTTGAGTCTGGTCACCAATGCTGCTGCCATGGCTGGTGGCTCCCGGGCTCATTCTCCCTATTCGGCCAGTCCGGCGGACAGTCCCCGTCTTAACTCGCCCATGCCGTTCGCATTTGCGCCCATCAAACGCATCGCCTCGTGTCGCGGTGTTGTCGATGGCAGACGCTGGTCGGTAGCATCTCTGCCCTCCTCCGGCTATGGCACTACACCAGGCAGCTCCAATTTATCGGTAAATTTTGACATCTTCCATTTTCAAACTTCAATATATATTCTCATGTCTCTCTCTTGGCCTGTGCAGTCGCAATGTTCCAGTCAGGAGGCGCTCAATCATTTGCCGCACAACCTGCCGGCTGGTCAGGAGGATGCAGCCGCAGTGGCAGCTGGCGCCTGTTGTGCGGAGCATTTGAAGCAACATTGTCCCAAGCATTGTGCTCTATTGCTCGCCGCGCACAAGCCACAACAGCAACAAGCACAGCATGCACCAAAGCTCGCACAGCTGCAGCCACAGCCGTTGAAACCACCGATTGCTTGCATCAACTGCTGCGCCGATTTGAGCGTCGCGTGCAGCGGCAATGCTAATGCCAATGCTAATGCAGCTAATGCATCGATGACGTCCTTGCCGGGCGGTCGCATGTCACCCTATTTTCGTCCACGCTCCCGTTCGTTATCCAGCCCATCTCGTTCGCCCGTCGTGGACAATGAGATTGCTGTTATGAATACGCTGTATAAGGAGCGCTTTCCCAAGGCGACGCAGCAAATGGAGGAGCGCATGAAGCACTTCATTAATGAGAACAAAAGTGCTGCTTGCAATAGCTTTCGCGACTCACAGCCTATTGTGCGGTATGTGATTACTTTTGATCAATCATATATATATATATATATAGATTTATATATGTAATAAATATTATGTTTGCATCCCTCATTCAGCTTTGTTCACCATCAAGTGCTGGAGATGGCGCGTGATTGTCTGCACAAATCGGAGGCTAAACTGATTACCTCACAGTACTTCTATGAGCTAAGCGAGAATCTCGAGCGTCTGTTGCTGGAGACCAAGGAGAAATCCCCGGAAGCGGCTGCCGAGCTGAGTGGCGTCATCAAAAAGCTGCTGTTAATTATATCGCGGCCGGCGCGTTTGCTCGAATGTCTCGAATTCGATCCGCAAGAGTTTTACGAGCTGCTCGAGGCAGCCGAAGGTCATGCCAAAGCCATGCCTGTGATTAAGGCGGATATACCGCAGTATATCATACACAAGCTTGGTCTTAATCGTGATCCCATTGCAGAGTTGCAGCAGGAGCTGCGCGAGACCCAGCAAATGTGCTCCGAACAGGTGACTGGCGGAGACAGGTTGCTGGATTCGCAGCAGGCCACGGGTGCTTTACTGCTCAACTCACCTTTAACGTGTGCGGCCAAGCAGCTGAGCAGCCTAACACTAGATGGCATTGCATTGGAGCCTGGAACTTCGGGTGGCAGCGGCACATGCACGCCGCAGCCAACATTGCCACAGCAGCCGCCACAAACGCCGGTGGGTTGTGACAGCCAACCGACGCCCAGTTTTGCATTAGCCATAAGCCAGCTCAATACGTCAGCAGCGGAGGCAGCTGCCACGCAACAACAACAACTGCTGCAGCAACAGCAACAACAGCAGCAGCAGCCGCTGCCACATGAAAACGACTTTGACATTGCCAAGCTGATCTCAAATGGCGCTTATGGCGCCGTCTATCTGGTGAAGCACAAGACAACGCGCCAGCGCTTTGCAATGAAGAAGATCAACAAGAATAATCTCATACTGCGCAATCAGGTGGAGCAGGTGTTCGCCGAGCGTGATATATTGTCGTTTGCCGACAATCCCTTTGTGGTTAGCATGTACTGCTCCTTTGAGACCAAGAAGCATCTCTGCCTGGTCATGGAGTATGTGGAGGGCGGTGACTGTGGCACGCTGCTGAAGAACATTGGACCGCTGCCCGCTGACATGGCGCGCTTCTATTTCGCCGAAACAGTATTAGCCGTGGAGTATCTGCATAGCTATGGCATCGTTCATCGCGATCTCAAGCCGGATAATTTGTTAATCACGGCCCTCGGTCACATCAAGCTCACCGATTTTGGACTATCCAAAATGGGTCTCATGTCGCTGGCCACCAACTTATATGAAGGCTATATTGATTCAGACACGCGACAGTTTTCCGATAAGCAGGTACATACATTGATTTGTACATAAAAGTGTTATAGATTATTAAAGCTATATTTCGCTCGGCAGGTCTATGGCACACCTGAGTATATAGCGCCCGAGGTAATACTTCGACAGGGCTATGGCAAACCCGTCGACTGGTGGTCAATGGGCATCATATTGTACGAGTTTCTCATTGGCTGTGTGCCGTTCTTCGGCGAGACGGCCGAGGAGTTGTTCGCGCACACCGTCAACGATGACATTGAGTGGCCCGACAGTGAGGACTGGCCGGTGCAATCAGAGGCGAAGGATATTATATCACAGTTGCTGCAACAGAATCCACGGGATCGTTTGGGCTCTCAGATTGGCGCTTTGGAAGTGAAGGAGCACGTTTATTTTCAGGGCATGGACTGGAATTCGCTGCTGCGCCAGAAGGCAGAGTTTGTGCCGCAGCTGTCGCACGACGATGATACTAGCTATTTTGACAGTGCGTACTATTCTAGAGAGCTGCAAAGAGTCTTACTGAAAGATTGTTCATTAGATGAGCAAATGACCCTTATCCTTGTCATTCAATCCATATCAATTCCTTTCTTACAATAAACTCTTGTGGTTCTCTGCTCTGTTCATGCATACTAATGTATTATCGTATTTCATAACACAGCTCGCATGGATCGTTACAATCACGATTTGGGCGGCGAGGATACCGATGACACTGACGACACGCCCGTCTTTGGCAGCTTCAATTCGTATACGCCGCAATATCGTAAGCAGCATTATAGCTGGTCTCGCCATGCCACGGCGACAGCAACGGACAGTCCTAGAGCAACGCCGACAACATTGCCCTCACGTGCTCAGGAAAACACGACATCAACAGCGACTATGGCAGCCACCGGAGCTTTGCCTAAAATTAAGCCGTCGGCTGTAAGTCAGGAGGGCGTGGTCAACAAGTTCTTGAATACGCCCCAGTTGCGTAAACTGGATGTGAGTAGTTAACTATAACTAACTGTATATTTTTATCTATAACTAAATTTGATTTGCAGCTCTCGTCCAGCTGTTTGAAGGTACCCTCCACACCGGATAGCGAGTATTTGCCGGAACTGTTGCATAACGTCACCATCGGCAACGATGCTGAGCTGCGCATGCTCAAGCATTATTTGCAACAGCCAACGCCGGCGGCTGTGCGTATGCAGCAGCGTCATAGTATGCCACCGAACACAACGACAATTATTAGCACACCGGCGACACCACCGCCACCGACACTGTCGTCCACAGCGACGCCGCAGCCAACGAGCGTGAGCAGCATCTCTCGCAGCACGCCGGAGAGTTCGCAAACGGACAGCGATGACTTTTCGCCGCAGATCAATCGCAAGCGCAAGGGCGTTTGTGCCCGTGACATATTGCCACGGTTCTCCATTTCCATTGAAGATGAGACCATTAGCGCGGGCAGCTCCTCCACGGAGAACATGAATATACGCGAACAGTCGCCGCTGGCTTTACAGCATCAGCCCAAGTCTATGGACAGCAGCAGTGGACCCAATTCATATGGCGTCAAGCATCATCGCTCACGTTCGATTGTCAAATCGGCGTCTGCTTTGGGTCTGTCGCTAATGTCATCACTGGACAATACGCAACTGGCGGCACAGCTGTGTGGCATTCAGTCACCAGGCAGCGCTGGTGGTGGCGGGAATGGCTCGAGCACCGCTAGCTCAAGGGACACCTCGCCATGTCGCGAGCTCTCGCCATTAGTGACGAATCTTAAGCCACCCATCATAATACGGCGTGGACCACGTGGCTTTGGCTTCACTGTGCACACCATACGCGTCTATTATGGAGACACCGACTTCTATACCATGCACCATTTGGTCATGGCCGTGGACGAGGGCAGTCCCGCATTTGAAGCGGGTCTGCGACCCGCCGATCTCATCACTCATGTTAACGGCGAGCCCATCCAGGGCCTATTCCACACGCAGGTGCTGCAGCTCTTGCTGAGTGGTGGTGAGCATGTGACGTTGCGTGCCACGCCCCTGGAGCACACTAGCATACAGAGCGGTGGCCGCAAGCGCGATCTCATGCAGATCAAGCTGGCCAAGAAGGGCGTCAACCGCCAGAAGAAGCAAACGAAGCGGGAGCACGACAAGAAGCGCAAAACGTCGCTATTCCGGCGCATTAGCAGCAAGCGTGCGAACGCCGAGATGCAACAGGTGAGTAAGACATATAATTCTAGATTATCAAATTATTGATTTCATGTGTCCAATTGCGTTCAGTACTCGGCGGGCACCAGTTCACCCACCACACCATCGGCACGCAATCTGTCGCCGTTGGACTCTTCGTATCACAGCAGCTGCTGTCAGTCGGCGGCTAATTCATCGTCGCAATCTACATCGCCCTCGTCCTCGTCACCCAACACGCCCACCGGATCGAGTGGTGGCAATGGCGCAGGTAATGGCAATGGAGGCAAGTCTTTTGTCGCACCACCCGTAGCTGCTTTGAGCGTACAGCTGCCCTTGCCGCCGGCCAGTCCAGTTGTGTTGCTGCCGCATGTGGGTGCCGTTGTAGGCAATAGCGCCACCTCTGTGGGGAATGTGCCAGGTGAGACCCCACCTTACCTTGTTAGTAACAGCTGTGATTAACGATTCGCTTCTTATTTAGTATCACCCACTGGAGTTGTACCGCAGCTGTATCAGCGTCCCTCTACTTTGCATGGTCTGAAGCACAAGCTGCATGCTGCATCCACCGGCGCTGGTGGTTCGGCTACCAGCGGCTCCGTTGGCAGCGGTCTGAAGACGCTGCACACTTCGAACAGCAATGCGTTGCCCAATCGGCGCAAGTCTGTGGGCCACATACCGCTGTCGCCTTTGGCGCGGACTCCGTCTCCATCGCCTTTGCCGTCATCGCCAACTCGCTCGCCATCACCTTTGGCCTTTCCCCTGGGCCATCAGCCAGGCGCCTCCAATACCACGCAATCGTATAGTCCGGGCAGCACGCTACCCACGCTGCAGACGGCCGTGAGTGCCAGCACGAAGAAAGCTGGCTTTGCACGGACTAAATCCGCAGAGCCAAGTTCGCCGTTGCTGCGACGCGCCTTGTCGCCGGATCGACTGCATCCACGCAGTGCTGAGACTAAAATTTCGCCACTATGTTGCTCACCGCCAATTAAACAGCAAACGCAACATCATCAGCATCAGCGCGTTGTGGCGGCCACTTGGCGACCGGCCGGTGGTGCAGGTGGTGCAACTGGCGCACAGCAGCAGCAACAGCAACAGCAGTTGGGCAACAACAGCACTGAGGAATCTCAAAGGCAAACGCCATCAGCAATAACAACAGCAGCTGCTGCTGGTGGTACTGCCTCAGCTTCGGTTGATAATCAAGCAACGAATAATGTAGCCATAAACAGCAGCAGCTGTGAGCTATTGCCACGCATTGCCGAAGAGAAGGATTCTCCTACTAGCATACAGGACAGTAGCAGCGTTTCGGAGGTCTTTTTGCCGGCTATTGAGGAGCATGCTGAGAGTGAGTCATCATCGCCGCCACAAACCCTAGAGAAACCGTCATCTAAACCCGATCAGCTGGACAACGCCAAAAAGGCCGAACTGGGTAAGTCAAGATTATAATCTATATAGGCTTAATGTTTTAATGATGTCATTTAAAATTGTAGGCAAATTAAGTGCGTCCAAAAAAACTACGATTACAACGACTAGGCCAGTAAGCGCCAGTGATGTCCGCAAGGATCTTATGGCTATAACAACAACAACTACATCAACAACAGGCAAGGGATCTGTAGCTTCACCAACAACAACAACAGACGCAACTTTGGCTGCCAAGCACAAGAAGTAGCGCCACAGAACTGGATGTTTGTGTTTTAAAATATAATGTTATGGTTATCTAAATGTTCAGCATAAATATTAACATACCGAAACGAACGAAGCGTAGGAGAAGGGAACGTAAAGTAGCTGCATGATGAATTGATAACTGTATTTAAGGGATTATGTATTGTCGACAAGTTTGAATGCCTGTTTAGTGCAGAATCATACAAAATTAGCAAAAAAAAAAAAAAAAAAAAAAAACAAACAAAATATTAGAAAATTGTGGAAAACTAGTGTAGCATGTAGTATCTCGTATCTTACAAAATTCCTAAAACAAATTGTAAATTAGTAAAAAGAAAACAAAAAAAAACACTAAATACATATGCAAGATATTCCAATTATAAGGAGAAAGTACTAGGAATGTAAAGGCGGCAGCATGCAATTATCAATATTGTATTTGTATATAAATGTATAACATTGATAGAATTAAAAGTTTAGTACGAAATACGGAAACGCCCAAAAAAAAATGAACGATTCGAGTTGTGTTAACGGCTGAGTAAAAGTAAAACTAAAATGCGTAAATAACAAAAAGCTGCTTGCTTGGTTAAATATTCAAGCGTTCTTTTGCGAATCTATAATCTTTGCCGATTTCAATATATAAATTGTATTAAATAAATGTTAAATGTGTGTACTCAAAGCTTGAAAACAAAAAATATTTGAATGACAAATTGTGCGCCAACATACGAATTCCTATACATATTGTGTAGTACGGTCACACTGCTGTCGATTGAGTTGTCTATATGCAATTCACAAACGATAACACATCTATCGATAACACATTTGCCAGCTGTGCAGTTTGTTCGTAAATACTTCAAATTCACGCCTAGTTTTCTGAAAAATGCTTCCCAAATTGAGAATATCTGTATTTCTGCTTAAGGTAAGCTATTTTTATATGTGTTCACGATCTCTTTGTGATTTTCGTAATGTACTTTCAAGCGCTTGGAGCGCGTCAAGCTGCAGTGCAGTGGTTGTTTATACGGCGTATTTTATGGAGACGGCACTTTGCTGCTGTTGAGCTTTAACGTTGAGTCAAGTGTGGGTCAGCTGAACTATGAACATATACAGCACAAATTCCCAGCCGAACTGGATCTGTGCGGCCTGGTCAAATTTGGCGATTGCACCGATACAGAAGCTCATCTAAATGAGGTAATCTCATCGGTGGACATAACGGACAATCCGATTTTGCTTCAGTGCCAGCTGGGGACACTCGTGGGATTGCGTGCATCTTTTTTCATACATGGCAAGCTGGAGAGTGTGTTGTACGAAGTTATGGAAGCCCCACAGCTGTATAACGACTTTTGTTTCACACGCTTGAAGTGTGGTTTCTACTTACACACATTGCCTACTCCAGAGGCCATAGCCAAGGAGATGCATACGCTCCGTAAGCGAGTGGCGGATGGAAGTCTGGTTTTTAATGTGTCACAAACCAAGATCTATGTGAGCAGCAACTGTGGCCCACAGCATCAAAGTTTCAACAGCGGTTCAATTATCGAGCAGCTTATCGCTGAGATTCCCACTCCATCAGAATCTTCTAATGGCGACAAGAAAAAGAAGGGTGCTACTGCTCCAGATCTGGCCAAGTATTATGGCGCTGTGGGCTGTGCCTACGATGTGATCAATATTGATGTCTTACGCTGTCGCACACGTGAGCTTGGAGCAGGAGATTCCTTGCCACATCCAGCGTTGAGCGTCTGCATTACGAACGAGGATTCCATTAAACAGCAGGTGCCACTGGAGCTGGAAGCAATGGCCATACTCTGCAAGAAGACAAAGCTGCTGCGCTTGTATGATGTGCTTATAGAGAGCATTTGCCGTTCGTTGCGTCTCTTCGAACAGTGTCTCACTGAGCGACTTACCGAGCAGGAGACAACGTTGGAGCTTAAGCTGCTCTCGCCACGCAGCTATCATTTCTATCCACAGGAATTCGGGCACTTCTTGAGCTGTGCATATCTGGAACAGCTGGGGGATGACGAGCCCAGTGTGCAGGAGAAACGCAAGCGACTCCATCGCCAGTTTGCATTGCCCGCAACTCGGCCCTACTTTAGACTCGCAAACCAGTGTCGCTTCCAAGGCGACAAGGACACCGTGGAGACGGCAACCTGGACACCGCTGCTTAATACTCATCTCGGTGTACGGCCCAGTGGTGTGACAGATGGCAAGGAATATCTGGTGAATGGAAACTATCATTACTATCACTATTTGCAACAGCAGGTGCAGGACAAGGGCTGGGGCTGTGCCTATCGTTCACTGCAAACGATTTGCTCGTGGTTCCTGCTGCAGGGCTACACTGAACGTCCGATACCCACCCACTTGGAGGTACAGGAATATTTGCACAAAATCAACGACAAGCCAGCCTCGTTTGTGGGCTCCTCGCAATGGATCGGCTCCACAGAGCTGAGCATGTGCCTGCAGGGCTTTCTCAATGTGGACTCCAAGATATTGCACGTTTCATCCGGTGCTGAGCTCTCGACAATTGCTTCCGAGCTGGCAATGCATTTCCAGACCCAGGGCACGCCCGTCATGATTGGCGGCGGAGTCCTCGCACACACAATAATCGGCGTCGACTACTGTGTGCAGACGGGTCAGGCAAAGTTCTTGATACTGGATCCTCATTATACTGGACCCGACGAGTTGGCCACCATTCAGATTAAGGGCTGGTGCGGGTGGAAGGGCTTGGACTTTTGGGACAAGAAGAGCTACTATAATCTCTGTATGCCACAGCGTCCGATTTTATATTAAACGTTCCAATTATGCATTTAGTAATGGTTTTTTGGCAAGCTTTAATGTTTCGTGGTGTTCAATGAATTTAATGTAATGTATATTTATTTATATATATATATATATACATATATAAAAAAATTCTATTTCAAATTTTTTCAAGGGTTGCGGTCGAAAAATTACTATAATCACCCAAAATCAGGCATAACTGTGCCATTTGAAGGACTATCGAAATGTCCTGTGGAACTAATAATGTCCTTATGGTCCTGATTAAGAATTAACAGTATTAAGGACGAAAGTCCTTTAAGCTGCTGAGATAACATGACGATTTTCCACAGACAAAATAGCTTATAACTCGGCTATATCCTTGGCTATCCTGGCAGGTAATATGTCAAACTGATTGAGATCCCGAGCACTATCAACAGGCTGAAGCGCATCCATATCGTCATATGAGCGATTTTGTGTTTTTGCTGTCATTTCCTTGACCTTCAACTGAAATATCACAAGTCCTAGGTCCTTACATGACCCCATATTTTGATGGGAATCCATAGTCCTCACAAACCAAACACACTATGTCCTTTCGTCCTGTGCAAGTATTGAGCCAAGATTTAGCAGATTTTACAGATTTAGCCAAGTTAAAGCAACAGAAGATGAAAGTGTGAAAAATGGTTCATGATTTTGTGTGAATATTTTCTAGTTATATTTATATTGATAGAGGTATACCATTTTATTACTGAGCGTGTACGCAGTTGCCAAAAAAATAACAATTTTGGATTTGTGCTTGTTACGAATGGCAACTGCTTAAGACGCGTTTTAGACTTATTTGTAAAATTAAACGAGTTAGCTTAAATACGAAGTATGACAGATCGGCGCTAGCCGCCGCTTTTTGAGTACTTCTTCCAGTAGCGCTTGACATCGTCGTGGCCATTCTTCTGGACGACCATGGTGCGGGTGCGCTCGTTCTGCCAGACCAGCATATTGATGGACTGGGCGTAGTCGCGCAGCGTGACGAAGTCATTTTGTGAGAGGAACTGATTGTAGACAACGCCCTCGGTGTAGGTGAAACGGTTGCGTTCCAGTTCCCAGAGCTTGATTTGGTCCACAACTGTGGGCGGCAGGCAGGATTTCGATTGAATGGCTGATTCGACCAGTTTCATGTTGGGATGTGCATACTGTTCCAAGTAGCTGACAATTTGCTCAGCTGTGATGCCGCCCCGCAGCGCTTGGCGCACAGAGTCCCGCGTGAGCACGCCCACCACGAGATTGGGAAACCGATAGAGCAGTTCGGTGAACAGGCCCAGCACAGCGACCTGCAGCTGTGAATCTGTGTAGGCATAGACCCGATAGTTAGTCTCCACCACAATGTAGCCTCGCTCCTGCATGCGCTCCTCGTCCGCCGAGGTGGCGGCCTGTGCTGCATCCTTGTTGGTTACATTTAACGCCAGACGTGTGGGATAGAAGCGCCCCTCTTTGCGTTTCCGTTGAAAGACCAGCCCAAACTCTCGCAGATGCTGCAGAAACGTCAGCATCTGACTGTTCATGCCCTCGGAGCTGTAGTCGCGTCCCAGCGTCGAGAAGCTCAATTGGAAGAGCATTGATAGACATTCAGGTAAGCAGATGCCACGCTCTTCGCATGTCTCCAAATACTGCAGCATAAAATGCCAGACCTGAGCGCGAGTGTCCAGCAGAAGGAACTGAAAGCCCTGGCGTGTTATGGTTATGCCATCCCGCTCGTCGCGCTTCATAAGATTCGCATGGAGCAGAATTCTAACGGCGTCTGGACTGATGGCCTCGGCGTCGGTGCCGCCATTCCGACTACCAGTGCCCACCATGTAGTGAAGCACGCAACGCCACCGAGACATGGCATACGAGTCGAGGAACGTAATGTCGCGTGGCTTAGAGTCCTTATCCAGCGTATTGGTCATTGCCCAGGGCTTTCCACCGCCCAGCAGCACCTGGCGGACGCTCTTCTTAAATGTAGGTGACAGCTCCCAGGCAGCCAACCCACCTGGTATCGCCGTCACACGCCAAACACACAGCGCCGTCAAGCAGCTGGTGGCTTCCATTTGTTCCCTGCAAATGGTTATGAAATTCTGAATGTTGGGACTATAAATTGTCTTCATTACTTACTTGGCAACACGTTGTGCGCCCCATGATGTGACGACGGCCTGTGGTACGGGTTGATCTACGAATAGTATGCGGATTACGAATTGTCTTGCTATTTCGGGCAACTCGCGATAGACGGCCAGGCAAATGGGTGGATAATTGTACAGCTTCTCCAGTGTTTCGGGTGTTTGGCGGGTTCGTAGATATTCCTGAAAGTTCTTGCACTCCAAATTCTCGGGGCTCTGCACTAGCGGGGATATAGCAGCACTGCCGCTCGCATAGCGGCCAGATTTTGTATCGGCCATGGCACAATGCGCCCGAATTCGTTTAATAATTTCGCGTCTGAACGTAAGTCGTTATCGTGCCGGTTATCGATTACCTTATATATAACATTGATATGCGATATTTAGAGTGTAATATCGATGTTGCTTAAAACAATAAGATATTTTTTTTTAATGCATTATTACTGCTACTACTAATGCTTCTAATATTACAACTAATTGCTGTGGCTTAATAGATGTATCAATAAAAAATATATTGTTAAAATAACCATTCGTAATATTATTGGAATTTATTTTTGCACATGTCGCGTGAACAGCGTACCTTTCAAAGGAGCGATAGCGATAGTTCGTTATTGTGAATACATGTGGTTGATGACAGTCAGCTGTTTCTGTCACCGCGTGTTTCGTAAAATATCTCGGCTTAAATTTTAATTGTAATTTAAAATGAGTGATGACGAGGAGCAATATAATCCCGCAGCGCACAAAAAGTTGCTGCAGGCCATTAGCAACCTAGGTAATGTGCAGCATATACGGAAATCGACACGCGACGAGCGCCAGCCTCAACAGAATGAGTTCCAGTTGTTTAAGAGTGCCAAAACAACACAACATGCAGCTAAGGCAGTGGGCGTGAACGACTTGGTCCAAATCTTGCGCACGTCCAAGCATATTGAAACCGGCAAGAAGCTAAAGAATGTGCACAGCACCAAAAAGGTTCTCGAGAAACCGCTGGAAAAGCCGGCCGCTGATCGCATCAAGCGAACAATTGGCTACGAAGGTGTTAAAAAGAAACTTGGACGCTGGGATGCTGTTGTGGCCAAACAACGTTCAGCCGAGACGCAGGTGAGCGACGAGTGTGATATCATTAATCACCTAGAGCTCTAATTGAATTCTTTTAGATATTTCCCATACCATCGGAAACAATATACGTAAACACAGCGGCCCATGCGAAGGCCATAAAGACTAGCATTAAATCCGAGTTGGGCAAGGAGCTGGATGCCAGTAATAGAAAGCTGCGTGAGCTTCGCAAGGCTCAAATCGGAGACAACACTGATGAGCAGGCATTGGCTCAACGGGAAAGGGAGATGATGCAGAAGAAAATGACCCGCGATGAGCTTTACGCACGCCGCCGGGAGTTGGCCTACTTAAAGATGCGCGAGTCCCAGAAGTCGGCTAAGGCGCGCATGCAGAATAAGATCAAGTCCAAGAAATTTCATAAGCTGCAGAAGCGGCAAAAGATTTTGGAGCAAATGAAGGAATTCGAGGTGCTGCAAAAGACCAATCCCGAAGCTGCGCTGGAAAAGCTAAATGCCTTAGAGAAAAGTCGCGTGATGGAACGGGCAAGTTTGCGTCACAAAAATACCGGTACCTGGGCGAAGAATCTACAGGTGCGCGCCAAATATGATAAGGATGTGCGCAAGGATCTTGCCGAGCAATTGGCTGTGAGTCGTCAGCTGACGGAGAAGAAAGTAGATTCGGATAGCGAAGATGAACAAAGGGCAGCAAGAAAAAAGGAAACAAAAGAGCAAGAGTCTTACGATCCATTCAATCCCTGGACAAAATCGAAAACAACTGTAAAGAATGAACCTCAGGCAAACGAAGGGGATTCCAACTGGCGCAAGTATTGGACAGAGCGCAACGAAAATGAAAAGCTGCTGGCTGAGCATAATGCAGAAATGGAAACTGCTGAGCTTGAGAAGAAGCAGACGATTAAGAAAACCAAAAAGCAGCCAGCAAAAAAGAAGAAGAAATCGAAGATTGTTGTGGAAAATGGTTGGGTGGTTGAGGAAGCTGAAGGACCAGTTAAAGTAAGAACATTGGAAGACATCTTTGATGAGCAAGAGGAAAACATACACGATAAGATTAGCAAAAAGCTAGCTAAACTTAGAAAGCAAGCCGACATGCTACAGGAGAAAACTAAGAAATCAAAGAAGCCGAAAAAGAAGCGAGATGAATTGAAAAACTTAAAGGATTTGACATTTAAGAAGACGAAACAACGTGTGGAAATCGATGAGCCGCTTAATCAAGAGGAAATGCAATCAAAACAAGCCGTTGAAGCTGCTAGCGATTTGCCCAAGGTAGAAGTAAAGAAACAGGAAGTTGAATCGAAGGAAATTGAATCGAAGGAAATTGAATCGAAGAAGATTGATCCCAATAAGGTGGCCACCATCACTTGGAAGCAAACGATGCGCACCTCGGATGCAATGAACGATGCACTGGCGGAAGACGATGCGGCGGATTATGATGAAGCTGATGCTGCTGCCGAGCGCCAGTTGACCATTAGCCAGGCGTTCGAGGATGATGATATTATAGCTGATTTTAACAAGGACAAGTCAAAGGACTCAGAGGTAAAGAACACCGAACTGCAGCTAGCGATGCCCGGCTGGGGCTCCTGGGCGGGCGCTGGCATATCCAAGGAAGTCATGGAGAGACGCAACAAGCGACTATTGCTCAAATTGGCAGCGCCGGAAAAGCGCCGTGATGACAACAAGGACAATCTGTATATCAACGAGACGAGCAACAAACAGGCGCGTAGTCATCTCGTCTCCAGCATACCGTTCCCCTTCAAATCCCTGGCCGATTACGAGGCCAGCATTCGTGCGCCCATCGGACGTAATTTTGTGCCGGAAACAGCTTTCCGTATGCTGACACGTCCGGCGGTCATTACGCGCAAGGGCGAAGTCATCGAGCCCATGAATGAGAGTGAGCTGGTCAAGCCGGATCGTCGACTGCGCCATGTGGTGGACAAAAGGATAAGGCGAGAAGAACAAGCAGATAAGGCGAAAAAAGCGAAAGTCGCTTAACCATATGAGAAGTAAATAAATGTAAAAAGAAACCATTCGTCTTTTATTTATCAATCTGCTAAAGCCGAAATCCAAAACTAGAAGACAGCCCGCCCCTTAGGCTATGCAGTGATTTTTTCACTAACCCTTTTTCACTCTTTCATTTTTTATTGCATACTTTTAAGCGCTGCAAGTAAACCATACAATCATATAGAAAATTAGCTTTAACACGGCAATGGCACTGCGCAGTACGAAAGGACACAGTGCATTTGGTTCGTAAGGACCAGTTCTATCGATTCCCATCAAAAGATTATGAGGTCATCTAAGGATTCGGGACTTGCGATATTTTAGTTCCAGGCCAGCTGCGGAGGCCAAGGAAATTGCCTCAAATACACAAAATCCTTAATATCTCGCAAACCACTAAGACTATTTGGATATTATTTGGTCAATTGATAGCCCTTAAGACCCCGATTCGTTTGACACATTAACTGCTAGGATACGCAAGGATACAGCCGAGCTATAAGCTATTTTCTCTGTGAAAAATTGTCTTATTATCTCAGCTGTTTGAAGGACTTTCGTCCTTCTTGCTGGTAATTCTTAATTAGGACCATAAGGACATTATTTGTTTCAAGGGACATTCCGATAGTCCGTCAAATGGCAAAGTTATTGACGATTTTTGGCAATTTAGGTCATTTTTCGACCATATCCCTTGAAAATTATTGAGATCGAATTTTTGGTGGAATTCTGGATATCCTTGAATGCCAATCGATTGGCATGCTTACAATGAGCTCATAATGATATATCCTTTGAAGATCCTTAAGGATTCGCGCGAATTATTGCTAAATTTTGGGAATCTAGCTGTAAAACTTGTGTTTATTTAGACTAACGGATATTTCTATATCAACTCAGCTCGACGTGCTGATCAGGAATATATAAGCTTTACATAGTCGAAGATGCTTCCTCTTGTGCGTTCCAAACTTCTGACCATAACTAATATACACTTTTGGCAAGGGTATGACGAATTGCAAACATGGAGAAGAAAAACACGAAAATCAGTTGTTTTTTAGCATATTTTGATGTTTCATTTTTTTCAATTGTTTATTTTACAAAATCTTTTTTTTTTCGCCAATGCCAATAAATAGTTTGCCTTGGTCTAAATTAATCAAAGAAAGTCTCATTGCTAAATTGCGCGTTGTTTGTTTTTGTTGTTGCTTATTTAACTGGAATTTCGTATACACACATATGTTACATATAGTATATATATAGTATATATATCTGTTAAAAATTGTATAGATCATTTATATAAATAATACAATTTGACATTAACTAAATTCAAATCACGCAGAGCAAAGAAATTGCAAATACTTAATTAAACAAGTTTAGTTACTTTCCTTTTATTATAATTATTATTTTCAATTGGAAGTTTGAATTTATTTGACATTTAGATGTATAATGTACACATATATATGAAATGTTTAATTGTTTATTGTTGAATTGCTTTTGTGCCAGCAATTTGTCAATTGCTTTCTATTCTTCTTCTATTGTTTTCATTCCTTTTCATGTAGCTACAATTGCGCTAATAGTATATTTTAATAATATGTTTATACTCGTATGTATATTGTTTTTATACTTTTGCATAATACTTTGCTTTGCCGTTTTTTGTTATTTTGTTTTTTCACATTTGAAGCAAAAGTTAAAGAACTAGCAAAAAACAAAAGTTCCTAACATTTCGTTTTTAATTTCTTAACACTAAAAACTACTTAACATCAAGTTTGGGTTTTATTTTTATTTCGGTTCATATTTTTCGTAGGAAATTCTCTTTTAATTTTCGAAATTTGTAATTCAGAACCTTTGAATCGTATATATATATATATATATATATATATACATATGTACGTATATATATATCGTATATTTTGCTGGCTTAGGAAAGTGCCACGACTTTGAGTCGTATATTTTTGTGTAGTTTAATTTTTCTTCAAATCTGGAGTTCATAGAATTGAACACCCTGCTCGCGTTTACAATTTATGTTTTGAACTGTTTTTCTACTAAAATGCTAATAAAAGACACTTTTTGCCAGGCATTTCAAAATTGCTAATTGTTTGATTTTTCTCTCCTTCCCCATTTACAATTACATAATAACATATAATAATTAAAAAACCACATTCTTTCCCTACTTTTACATTTGGTAAGCTTAACGGCTGGCAATTTTATGTAATACCCTGTTGTCCGCTGCTGCGTCGGCTGCTTACATTAGCACACAGCACTTGCGACTGGTGCTCGTGCTGTCGCTGACCACGTCGCCAGTGTTGCCACTGAATTTGTTAACCGAACTGGCGTTGCCAGATGCTGCCACTGGCGCAGCTGTCTCAAAGTCCAGTAAGCTCGGACTCATTGCGCCCAGACCCAAAGGCTGCGCTGCGATTGGTCCGGCGGCCATGTTGTTATTATTGTTGTTGGCGCTGCTGTTGTTATTGTTGTTGTTGTTGTTGTGATTAACCGTAGTGGCGGCTCCTAAAACAGAACCATTAGTTGTTGTTGTTGCAGTTGCAGCTGTAGCAGCAGCTGCACTTGTTGTTGTGGATGAAAGCTCGAAATTGTTAAGCACATTGGCGGTGCGCGAAAGCGAACGTTGCTTTTTCAAATTTGATAAAGTAACGGCACCCGCATCCATAGCAACATATTGCTGAGGATGTTGCTGGCCATGTTGCTGTTGCTGTTGCTGGTGATGTTGCTGCAACAGCAGCGCATGTTGCTGCAACTGTTGTTGATGTTGTTGGCTATGTTGTTGCTGATGATGCGTGCTGTTTGTGTCTACATGAGTTTGGTGGTGTTGTTGATGGTTGGTTGGGTGGTTTTTGGGTGGTTGGTTGGGTTGGTTTGGTTTGGTTTGGTTTGGTTTGGTTTGTTTGTTGATGATGATGCATTCAGGCAGACGACACAAAACGAGCGCAACGAGCCGAACACAAAAAATAAACATAAAATCACACGCAAATGTTATTTAACTTTACTTCTTGTTTTTTTTTTTTTAAAGAGAATGTTAAATATTTTAAAACGAATTTTGTGTACCCTGTAAATGTTGCTATATATAGTAGCTTAAGCTGTTTAATAATGTTGTATAGGTTGTGGGTTTATATGAAAGTTGAGACAAAGACTAGAGCAGTTGATGGAAAAGCTGAGTTGTATATGAAATTTATGCAGGCATTACCGGTTTGTTCATACCCTGTAACGATTATACTTATATACGAGAGCTATATGAAATATGTTCAAGAAATATGAGTGAAAAGTTTTTATAAAGCTTTATCAAGCACAAGGCTAGTACCCTGTAAAGCCCACATATATAAGAGGTTTATGATATATGTTCAAGAAAGATGAGTGAAGAGTTTCTATGAAGAAAATAGGGTTTTAGAGTTTTTAGCAATCATTGCCAATATATAAGAGCTTTGTGAATTATGTTCAAGAAATATGTATGAAAATTTAACAAGAGAAAATATAAGTTTCACTTAAAGTTTTTTGCAAGCATTACCACTAGGCTAATACCCTGTAAAGCTCATACATGATACGCACGTGTCAAAGAAAGATGAGTGAAAAATTTGTGTGAGAAAATGAGATTTAATTACTTGAAACTAGTTAGTTACTGTTCTATGTACATTTTGTAGAGCATGCCCTAGTCGTGTTAACCTAACTGCTAGCATGCTTTTTATCTTGACTTTCGTTTAAGTATCGTCGTTAAACAAACATTAGACAGTGACATTTGACACAAGGGGGAAGCATTTAAGCGACGCTGCTTGATTGCAGCAAGCTTTGTATGTGTGTGTGTGTGTGTGTGAGTGAGAGTGTGCAGGTGTATGTGTGTGTATTATAGCTACTTAGTGGCGTACTCACCCACTAGCACTGTGACCTGCACATTGATCTTGCCATTGCCCGCCGCCTTGGATGATTGAATCTGGACCGCCTCGGCGCTGGCAGCGGTTCCCTTGTCAGTCAGTATGACCGCTGCGGCAGAGGTGGCACGCTGCAGTTCAGTGCCGCCGCCGCCGCCTCCGCCGCCACTGGCACCTGGATCCCCGCCCTTGAGCAGCAGCTGCTCGTCGTTCTCGCGCCCGTCGGGCGGACGACGCGGCAGATAGGAATGTGTCGTTGTGAGCGTTACGTTGTCCACAGCATCCGCGGACTTGGAGTGCGACAGGCTGCCCGTCGAGGGGCGTTTCTCAGCATTGTTGTTATTGTTGTTGTTGTTAATGTTGGTCGTGTGATAGGCATAGCCATTGGGCAAATCAGCGGCAGCTGTTGCCGTTGTGGAGCCCGTGTCGGTGGCCTCCTGCGCCTGCAGACGCAGACGAGCCTCCTCCACAGCATCCTTTTTGGTTGTAAGCGTTTTGTCGCGCAGGCTGGTGCGACGCACCGATTGGGCTCTGAAAACAGAGAGAGAGAGAGAGAGAGAAACGATATAATATATATAGGATATATACATATATACGAAGTATAGCTTACCTGGTATTATTACTCTGCGAGCGTCGAACGCGCCTTCGTTGCGCCTCCGCCAGTCGTTTGCTCTCCTGTTCCGTTTTTAGCTGCTCGATGCGTTCACGAATCTCTGGATCCTCGCAGATATCTAAAAGGAAGTGTATCTATATAGTATATATACAATTAGAGTGTTATTTGTTAAGTGCTACCTGAGGGCGTTTCATCGTCCTTGTTGCGCACATTTAAATCAGCACCACATTGCGCCAGCATCTCCAGAACTTCCAGCTGTTGAGCAAGCATAGAGAAGGTATATTATATATATAATCTATATTAGTTATATTCTTGAGCAGTAGGATAAGCTGTGCTTATGTTTATAAATACTATTTATAAACACTGAAATCGATTGATTGTTATGTAAGTTTGAAGTAGAAGACGAGGCATATTAGAAGTTTGACATGAAATTCGGATGATATTAGACCCACAAAGAATCAGTTGGCATATTGCTTTTTATACTCGTTCCCGTAGTGAAAAAGGAATATTGGTTCTGTGTAATGTCCATCCGTTTGCATGTTGGAACGCAAAGCATTTTGCTGTTTAGAAAACTAGAGACTAAGAAATAAATACACTAGTATATCACTAGGTAGCTTTAGTAGCTTCACAGCAACGGTATATAGCCAAGCTAAAAGCTTTTTAAATCACGAAAACGTTGATGAACTAGAAAGATCTTTACGAGTCTCAAAAATTATATATTTTATAGTGCAAACGTAATTTCACCAAGAAACACAGTTCAAGAAGTAGCTGACTTCAGAATACCTACAAATTTAAAACAAAAGTTTTGTAACCTCATCGTTTATATTAAATATGGTTTATTAGATTTAATTAGATTGCCTATGTGTAGTAGGGTTCCGTATGAGACAAAGGTAGAAAGAAAGAAAGGCTTATTTCGGAATCGTTTACTTTTTTCTAAAAAACCACCCCAACCCAACCCCTGTCATATTTAGAGAGTTTAAAGTAGAAGTCAGTACGAATTTGATGAGGTATGACATTTGAGGATTGTGTTATATGTATACTCCTGCTTGAAGCGTGGCACAAGTAAACTAAAGGAAAATTCATGAAGAAATTGTGTCCAGCAGGAGAACTAGTTCAGTTCAGAGATTATCTAGGGATTCTAGAAATCTCCTGTTATTTACTTGATATTAGACATTCCCTACATTAGCTCTACTTACATGTCCCCAACATGCTGCCGCATGCACTGGCGTCCACAGATCCTTGTCCATGGCATCCACATTGACGTGCTGCTCCAGCAAAAACTCCACGACACGCACATAGCCATTCGCTGAAGCTATGTGCAGCTGCAAGAGAGAAGTGCGAGGCAAAGATCAGCTGTGCACAACAAGTGTGTGTGTGTGTGTGTGTGTGTGTGTGTGTGTGTGTGTGAGTGACTTACCGGTGTGGCGCCTTGATAGTCTGGCTCCTCGAGATCAGCACCGGTGCGCACGAGCTCCATTAGATCCTTGAGCATGACACGCTCCGTGGAGGAGCGCGTCTCATCGATCAGCTCCTGGGTAACGCCTCGTTGCGCCATCTCGCCCTCGATAAAGTCGAGGGTATTCTCGTCGTCGCACAGATCATAGGGCATATTGCCATCCGTGTTGACGGCCAGCAGATTGGCATTGTGCCGTATGAGTATGCGCACCAGCTCCAAATGGCCGCAGGTAGCCGCCGCATGCAACGGCGTCCATTTATCACTGTCCTGCGCATCCACGTTCGCTCCGTAGTCGAGCAGGAGCCGCAGCATGTCCACGTTGTTGTCGATGCAGCACTGATGCAGAGCCGTCAGCCCATCCTCATTGGCCGCATCTGGCGTGATGCCATGCTGCAGCAGCGCCGCCACCTCGGGCATATCGTTGCGAGACGCTGCCTCCAATAGCACCACACTGTTCTCGAAGGATATGTGTCGTCTGCCACTCAGCGTGCCGGAGCCGTTGGCATGCCGAAAGTGATGCGTGGTGTCCCCCGTGCCGCCATTTAGTATGCTGGCCACTGTGCCACTGCCACTGCCACCGCCGCTGCTGCCTCCACTGCCCGTCTGGCCCTTGCTCCGTTGCAGCTTGAGCCATTCCTTCTCCTTCTGCCTGGCCAATTTCAGCTGCTGAGCGCGTCTCCTGGCGGAGCAAGAAAACGGGAGTCGCATTAGTCTAAGAACTTTTTTGTGCACTTTTTACGAGCTTCGCTTTAAGCACACTTCTAAATGTTTTCTGGCCAAGCGCTAAATGGTATTATATTTATTTGCTCTTATGTGATTACAACTACATGTTTTCCCCTCTCTCTAAGTACAACTTGGCTGAAACCAATCAAAACTTGTTCTAAACTTTTCATTTCTTACTGCAAACTTTTCATTGCTCGACTTCTGCCAGTAAAAGTTAAAATAGTATAAGATTTATCTTAAATGAAACGAGAATTTAATTGTTAGTCCACACAAAAACTACATACGAATATGCGTGACTCGTGATTTCAGTTAGCCTTGGGCTAACTCGATCAAGTATAAGATAAACATTCCAAATGCTTCTTCTTGAAAAATAAAAAACAGTTTGAACAGCTGTTTTGAATCGTTTAGTTAGCAAACTAAGTAAAAGTATTTGTTCAGGTACTTTCTAAGTTTCTTAAGTAATATTTTAGCTGTTTGTACTAACAGAAAGTTATGCGCTGAACAGTTGTATGGAAAAACCCCTGAAGTACTTTCTGTACTTATATTAATCATGCGATCTTTATGTAATATCTATTGCAAAGTTCAAAGAAAAAGTTTTTGCATTACAATGAATCAGTTTTCAACACGTTTTACATGAGCCCAAACTAATTAGGTACATATACATATAATTAAGGTAATTAATATTATATATTTGATAGTTAATCTTTGCTCATGATTTATATACTTTCTTTATATTTTATGTTTATATATATATATATATATATATATATATATATATATGTATAACTTATATATTTCTATAAAAGTATAGAAAGTATATATTTTTATTTATTTTAAAGTATTTTTTTAATTTTTTTTATTTTATTTTATAATTTAATTTTTTTTTATTAATTTTTTATTTTTTTTTTTTAATTTTTTTTTTAAACTTTTTTTAAAATAATTTTGTATTTTTAAAAATTTTTTTTCATATAGTTTGATATTTTTAAATTTTTTAAGCTTTATATTTTTAAACTGGTTCAAGAACTGAAACGCGTGTCCGTCTTACTGTCCGTATGAGCACAAACCTCAGCTAGACAAATGGAATATAGAGAATTTGATATATATACTTGTCTTGTACTTATGTATGTATATCTTATAAAGTAAGTAAGTAAGCTCTATTATTTTCAGCCAAATTTAAGCGTAAAATTTGGAATATATACTCGTATTTCAGATCCGCAGCCAACATTTATAGTATATATAGCTAAGATCTAGGGGAGTGCAAAATCGGAATTACTTTATCTTTTAAAACAAAAACGCTATTATTTTCGATAATATTACTTGGAAAATATAGTCATGTATCCGATCCCCAGACAACATACATGGGTAAAGTATATATAGCTACGAACGCTGAGGCCCATCAACTCTAGAGCTTCTTTATAGTGTTTTGTTTAAGTTTTGTAAAATTGACTTGATATTAGGTATATATGTATATTCCCATAGACCACCCATAAAAATATAAATTATATATAGCGCGACCCATTGGAATATAAGTATAAGGTGTATATTCTACAGTTTTACAGCTAGAGCCCCAAGTTAGCTGGGGATTGACCAAAACTTATATAGGAAAATCGGAGAAAGCTATATCGTTTTTGACATTTTTAGAACTAGGACGACCAAATCTAACAGGTAGATGACTATTCATCTCATCTAACAGACCTTTAAACAATTATTGTGTATAAGGCAGTCAGTTCCACCCGACTGTAACTTTTTTACTTGTTATATTTTTTTTTATATAATTTTCTATATTTATATTTAATTCCCTCCCACACACTTACAGTCTGGCCAGTTGCAGTCTCTCGTGCGTGGGCAGACTCTCCACAGTTTGCATCTCGGCGACCAGGTCGGCGTGCTCCATTTTGAGCTGCTTTGCGTAGCTGGCATCCTCCTGGCTTTTGCGCTGTATCAAAATGCCTTTGATCATGTTGACGTCGCCTGCTGCTGGCTGATGCCTGATGCCTGACGTTGATATGTTGTAGAATATAGTAGTAGTTACTAATTCACGCAGCTTGGCAACTCTGTCCAAGTGTTGTGTTTGTTGTTGTCTCTCTTGTTGTTGTTGTTCGTTTGCATGCAAATTGTTATTTGCATTTTTGAGTTTAATTCTCGCTTGTAGTGTCTCTTGTGTCTAGATTTTTGTTATCATTGAAGTAGCTGTTGCTGCTTCTATTATTAATAATATTATTGTTATTATTATGATGATGATTGCAGTTGTCGGTGTTGCTGCAACGCTGCAGCCGAGGCAGCTCTCATGGCAGCAGCGCGTCGACCACTGTTGTTGGCACCTTGTTATTTCTACTGCTCAGCTCCGCTGTTTTCACTTTTCCGACTTTTCCAATCTTTTCAGCTGCCTGCAAAAGAAAACAAGCGAAAAACACAGGTTAAGCCACAAATCAAATGAAAATATTCTCAGATTGGGCAATTGATTATTCTCCGAGGGAGCTTGAATAAAAACTATTTCTAGGATATTTCCCAGTCGAGCATTGCCCCCACTGGGGCATCGTCAATTGTTTATTATACGCTCAGCATAATGGAACTAAGTAAATAAGATAAAATACTTTTTTGTCGAAATTAATGTAAAATGCATATTTGATATCTTTTAAAGGATGTGTATATATATTCTTGTTCATAATGATGAGCTGAACTGATCTCCCCATATTTACAAGTTCTTCTGTATATTCACTTTATATAGAAACAATAAATGGAGTAATCTCTGCTATTTTATAATCGTGCATAAAAATCCAGTAACAAAATGAATTTGTTCTTTTTGTCCATTTTGAGTGGTATTTTTTGAGGAATTCTAGGAACTAGCTGCAGAATTTTCTCTATAATTCTATTCCTGTCTTCAATTTTAGATTAATATTGAAACACTATATACTTTGCCTAAGTAACCAGAACTGAAGGCAATTCGTTTGACGAGGCTGGGATTCGAATCCCAAGCAATACTATATCAAATACTATCTATATAAAAAATAAAACTATTATAATATTTAAATTAGTATTAAATATAAAAGGAGACACTGCCCAACAGGACTTAGTACTCAAGAATAAGTCTATAACCTAAAAAAAGCTTTTATATCCACATTAAACTTAGAATCTTGAAAATCTGACGTGAGAAGGATATTTAAATTTAAGTTTGGAATTCAGTACTTCAGATGATGATGATGATGATAAAAAAAATAATAATATCGAAATCATCATCGTGATATGATGATATGTTATGATATTCAAATGAATATAATAATAATGATGATGATTCTAATGACAAAGTTCATGAAGATAATGATAATAATTATAATGATGGTAATAATTTTAGTAATATTGCTAAAGACAAGTCCTATAACGATTATTCTCATATCAACATCATGACATAATATGATATAGAAATGAAAATAATGATGATGATGATTATAATGACAATCTTCGTAGAGATAATGATAATAATCATAATAATAATGAGGCTGAAGATGACGCTAAAGATAAGTTCTATAACTATAATGAAGTCAAAGTCTTCTAGTCAGGCATACCTTGTAATACCAATACCCTGTATACCACTCTAATTTGTTTTTTCTTATGAACTTTACTCAGAATAATGTCTTGGTAGTTGGTAGTTGGCAGCCCGGGTTAACTGGTTAAAATGCATAAGGCCAAAATCCAATTGCATGATAAACTTTTGTTGGTCAGACTAAGCAAGATAAATTGATGCTGGCAGCAGAGCAGCCACAAAAGGGGGCACGAGGGGGAGGAGGGGGCATAGAGTAGTTAAAGGAGTAGCTGAAGCAACAGTCGAGGCAATTGTGCTAATGGAACAGCTATCAACTATAGCACAAACTGACAAACAAGACAAATTTTCCCCTATATTTGTTTTTTCTTTTATTTATATTTTATGATGTTTTTTGTTTGTTTTGGATGCGCCGAAGTATATGAATAGTGTCAGTATGTTAGTCCTTCGAGTGCGCCGCCATGTCCTTGGCAAGTTGAAGTGGTTCAATAGCCAAGAAAGCAAGTTTTGGCAACAGCAACCGTTGAAGCATGTCGAGTTCATTTGAGTTGAAGATGGGCTCTAATGCTCTGCCACACTGTGGCGCGTTGCCATCGTTGCCATCGTTACCATCCTTGCCGCATCCTGTTGCAAGTGGCAAACAGCATTTTTAAATACAACAGCTGCAAAGCGCTTTAAACAAACTTTCAGTGCTCGGCTGGCAACTGCACGGAGTTACTCATTTCCTATGCCCTCTCATTGGGGATACCTGTGTAGGTCCTTAACTAAACTGTCAAGTGTACGTGTGTCTGTGTGTGTGCGTGCGTGTGTGCCAGGATTAGTTGCAAATGTAGCTGATGCTGTGCATAAACTTCGTAAATGTAAATAATATTTGCAAACTTCTGCAGATATAATCTGCTCTTCAAAATTGTTATGCATAAAAGCTTAAATAAAAGAGGAGCCATTTAGATCTATTTTGAATATTCTTAATATATTTTACTTGTATATTCCTAAGTCAAGACTCAAATTCTCATGCATTCAAGAATAATTTACAGCTCAATACTTTCATTTATTAGAATTTTAAATAAAGTGAATTGATTGCCTTTAAACCTAAACTTCTGCAGTTATAATCTGCTCTTTAAAATTGTTATGCATAAAAGCTTAAATAAAAGAGGAGCCATTTAGATATATTTTGAATATTCTTAATATATTATACTTGTATATTCTCAAGTTCTCATGAATTCTAGAATACTTTACAGCTCTTTATTGGAATGTTAAATGAAGTGAATTGATTGCCTTTTCCAGTTTTATTCAAATCCCAGCGCCCTTCTATGTGATTCTCATGAATTAAAGTTAGCATCACAACTGTCTTACTTTCCATATAAGCTTTTTATACAAATCGTAAGTGAACATTGCTTGCACTCGCTAGTTGAATTCTTGTCCTATTTGTTCTAAATTATATTTCATTTCTATGTGATTTTCATGACTTCCAGTAAGATTCATGGCTTTCTCAAAAATATATAGTATTTTACTTATAGCTGCATAACTACTTTCCCCCTTCTGATTCGATTGCTGCCATCCTTCTATGCGCTTCTCATAAATTTTGAGAACGTCTTACAGCCTTGTTCTCTGCCTTTTGGAATGTTATATAAGTCTTAAATTAGTTTTTTGTTGCTTAACTACTTTTCCCATTTGATTCGAAACATATCGCCCTTCTATGGGATTCTCATTAATTCAAGTTAGCTTCCCAGCTTCCAGCACCGTCCTCCTTTGTCTACTTTTTTTTGTTGCAGCTGAATAACTACTTTTCCCATTTGATTGATGCATAGAGCTCAACTCATTAAAAGTCAGTTGTATCTCTAGGGACTCATTGAGGTCTCGTTTGGGTTTGCCGCATGTGGCAGAGTCCCTTGGCTGGTGCGTTTTTTTGCCGCATTGTGTGGACTGTTGCCAGCACGTTGAAGTTAGCCCGTTAAACGCAAAACAAACTCGAAATTGGCACAAAAAACACCTGTGACCCCTTTTCCTTTATTTCGTTGTGCTTTCTTTGGTGGGGAAAATGGATGTGGAGCGGGCTCGGGGGAGACGTGGCGGACAATCAGCACTCGAATTTAATTTGCATGGCCAGCCATCAGCTACAGCCAGAGCCACAACAAACAGTTCCGAGTCCCTGTGGCAGGGAGCACAGCTCTGCTTGCAACACAGCTTGACTCACGTGCGCTCGTTTTTATTTGAATTTGATTTCATTTCTTTTTTGGGGCACACAGCAGGCACCAACACCAGCAGCATGAGTAACAAACAACAACAACAATCAACTATAATTTACGTTGCCCTGCATTGCTGTGGCACAGTTTTTGGGCTCCTCGCTCCACGCTCCCAGAGCCCAGAACCTCAGCTCCTTTAAGGAAGGCAACAATAACAATAGGCCTTTGGTTGCTTCAATGCCTCCGCTTGGCCTCGCCGCCGCCTCTTGGGCAAACGCTTAAAACTAACATCCTTAGACTCACAATTCGCCCTCCCATTTATGCCCTTTCCATTCTCTTGCTCATCAGCTACATGCTAGCTCCTGCTCTCATTTGCATTCTCATTGCGCCTCTCATCCTTATGCTTGACGGGTGCTAATGCACTCAATGCAAGCACATAATTCGCTGCCCTCGAGAGCCAGAGGCAGAGGCTGAGGCAGAGAGACTGAGTGGCATGCAACACTCGTAAGCCACCAAAGCCAACACCCACTCTTACAGTGACTAAGAATATATACAGAGGGGTTCAGATATTAAGTTATAATGAAAATGAAGTGGAGAGTGGAAGAATGAAAAATAACTGGCACATAATTACGTGAGCTCTGAATGAAGTTAATCCAGAGCTAGACTCTTCACTTGATTTGTTATTGGAAAGGTATATAATTGAGTGGGCAAAATTATTATGAAATGTTAGTACTGTGCGTGATATATAGAGGAAAAGGCAGTGAGAAGATGTAAGTAAATTATGGGTATTTCCCAACATGAACAGAAAAAGGTCGCTAGGCTCTCGGCTAACCTTAATGATTTGACAAGTAATTTTCATAGCTTCTCCAAAATTCAGCTATAGAGCTTTAATAATAGTTAAGGGGTATATGAAAATGGTTAGGAAATAGTCAAAAGATCTGTTTTAAGATCTGAATGTCATAAGAGGATAAAGATTGAATAATAAAGTTTCTTTAAGTATATATACATGTATTTTTTGGTAGGCACAAACAACCCTCATATATGAGTCTAGAAAGTTGCTTGATTTGTTATGGAGAGTAAAACACAAGTATATAGATCTAGAAATGTGCTTGACTTGTTATGGAATGAAAAACATTTTGAAAAGCATGGACTAATAATAAGAATATACTTACATATTACAAAAAAATAGAAAATGTCATAAAAGATAAGTATTTGTTATTAAAAAGTTGTAATATCAATGAAAAACTTTTCATGACTTCAGTGAAAGGCATATAAAAGGGAAAATACTGAAAAGGTAGATATTACGTAATTATTTTGCCAGCGTTCTATTACTAAGCTCATAAGGAACTAGAAATAGTTATTAGTTGAAGAAGTTGTAAGTAGGAGAAAGATAAAGTATTGCAGACATATAACAGTTGTGCCTGAAGTTATCTCTCCCTATTTCTTTAGCTACTTATTCATATACTCCAACATTATTATATAAATGTAAGTAAATCGCCAGCTCGCCCTATTCTATAAGCCTCATAAATATATATTTCACTTTAAGCTTTTCTTTTCTTTTCTTTCTTTTTTTTAAATTCGCATTTCCACTGTGCCAGCTATAACGGCACTCATTAGAGGGTCTTTCGCT
Organism: Drosophila gaucha; assembly: GCA_035045545.1. Classification (NCBI taxonomy): domain Eukaryota; kingdom Metazoa; phylum Arthropoda; class Insecta; order Diptera; family Drosophilidae; genus Drosophila; species Drosophila gaucha. The sequence continues at coordinate 5,536,014 of JAWNOY010000292.1, forward strand.
GGAGACCTGATACAAGCCTCCGACACCGACGCCTGAAGGTGTTTTTTTTTCCGACAGTTGTGGCTTGGCCCACTTGTCGTTGTTGTTGTTGTAGTTGTCGCTGGTGTTGGACTCATGTTGCACATTGCGCCTGTCGAGAGGCATTCATCTCTGTGCTTCCTTTCCGTGCCTTAGAACAGGTCAACCTCCAGCAACAGTCGTCGTCGTCGTCAGTTGCCTTGATGTTGAGGCCACTTAGTTTGAATTAAGCTTGAAGAGTTTTCTGACATTTCTTCTTACTCTCTCTTTGCTGGTTGGCCGTTTTTTATCTTTTATCTTAATGTCTTTATTCCATAACTTATTTGCTTATGGCTTATATTATTTGGCTGTTGCATAAATCTACAGCTCAAGCAGCAGCAGCAGCAGCAATATTAATAACTTAAGAAGCCAACGCACGCACAGGCATGCTACACACACAGCAAGCGGCATGTGGCAGTTGGCAAGCGGATGGGGACATACGAAAAGGAAGCTGCCGTTGCCTGACCACAGAAAACACGCATACGCACTGATGTACGACTATGACTTGCCTTGAATATTTGGGAATTCGATATTTGCTGTTGCTGCAGCTGCCTCTTGCCACAAATTGCGGCAAGTTACAAGCAGAGAAACTGCTCATCTTTGCATTGATAGACAGCAGACTGCACTCATAAATGAAACGTGCAACACAATATCCTTGCTGGCCTCATATTGCTTTTATATCGACCTTCGCCCATCTGTCAGATGAGGAGACAAGATTCCAAGGATTACCGAGATATATAATTACAATTTTGCATATTAAATGCAATAAATGTCCGTCACAGTCTACACAGAGTATATTTCAAGCATATAAAATTATTGTTATTACTATAGATGATTTATAGAATCTGTTTATTTTTCAAATAGATAAACATATTGCTGAACACCTTTGGAGAAATGCAATTAATGCTGCCGCAGGCAATTTTCACCCAATTTATTTTGTGTTTATTGCTGAATAAACAATTTTATTTATATTGTGATATTTCGCACTGACTTGGCTATGTAAATTATTATTAACAATTATCAGACGCATATGCAATTTTTTAGAGCTAACAAAAAACTATTTTTGAACCATTTGATAAAAAATAAACATTTGCATAAATGGCGAACTCCTACGACTAATGAATTAATTAACAAGTTTTATATGCTAATCGCGTACATGCTAACGAGCATACCCTTTAAGATACCCTATCATTAAGAGATTAATCACACTTCCTTGCCTTTTACATACGACGATTCACACTCTCTATCTCTCACTCTCTCGTATTAAAGCCTCTTCCTTGACTTTTACATACAAAAACCTACACTCTCTCTCCCTCTCCCTCTCCCACTCTCTTACTAAAGCTCCTTCCTTGCCTTTTACATACAGCGACTCACACTCGCTCTCCCTTGTCTCCTTCTCTCCTTGCCTTGCCTTTCACATACGTCGACCCACTCTCTATCTCCCTCTCGCTCACTAAGTCCATTCATTCAGCCATATAAGGGAACACCGACAACAACAACAACAATGACTCAAAAATTTGCCATCGCCACAGTTACTGATTTCGTCTGTCAACACTGGTCACCACCGCCTCTCCTCTCACGCATTTGGGCATAGATAATGTATTTACGTTGCTGATGTGTTCATTTTTGCCCATGCCACCCCTAAAAGTCAACTGTTCCGCAACTGATGGCATACAATTTAGCAGCCGTTTTGGTCATCTTTCAAAATTGAGTACAACGTGTTAGGACCCACACACGCCCCCAATCACGCCCACACAGCGTGTGGCTATCATTGTTGTTGTTGTTTTTGTTATTTTAGCTGTCTTCCTTCCTTTTGGTGTTGTCATTGTCACTTGCCTTAAGCTGTGTCCATCATTTATGTCATTGTTGTTGTTGTTTTTTCATGTTTAACGAATGTTTTTAAAGCCATGAGTTAATTTCTGCGAGCTTTCATTTTAACTTCACCTGCTTTCTCGCTCAGACTTAAGCGCACTGTTTGCTGTGTCGCTTGCGGCGAACACCTGCAGCGCCATCTAGCGTTCAATTGTTTGCGTATCGGTTTAATTATTGCCTTGCGCCCTTTTTTCCTTTCTCGCTTCTCGCTCATTTATTTATGTTCACGCCCACGGCTCATTTTCATTTGACCCACTGACAAGTGGCAGCACCTACACCTAACCCCACCCACCTCCCCCTCTCCTTTGGCTCCCCTGTGGTTTCATTCGTCCAGCTGGCTCGTGTCTTTTGTATTTTAAATTGCTGTTCCTGTTCTCATTTTTGTCGCGCTGCTCTTTTTATACCCTGAACCCATTGAAAATGGGAATTCAGGGTATAATGGTTTTGTGACAATGTATGTAACAGGCAGAAGGAGGCGTGGCAGACCCCATAAAGTATATATATTCTTGATCAGGACGACGAGCTGAGTCGATCTAGCCATGTCCGTCTGTCCGTCTGTCCGTCCGTCCGTCTGTCCGTCTGTCCGTCTGTCCGTCTGTCCGTCCGTATGAACGCAGTGATCTCGTAAACCACAAAAGCTAGAGATTTGAGATTTTAGATATATATTCTTGTATACCATACGCAGTACAAGTTTATTTTTTTTTTCGATAACTCATCCTATTTCCTTATTATCGATAACAATCGATATTTTGACTTTGTTTTTAAGCTATAACTTTTAGACCATAATACCTAGAGACGCCAAATTGACTATGTAGGTTGCTGTGATGTAAATACAGATAATAAACTTATTAAATTTTGGATACCTCTCCCCATTAGCCCCATAAGTGGAAAAAACGTATTTCAAATACTAGGGAGTTGGGATTTCGTATATATACACCTCTAGATGTCAATATTATGTCCTGAAAATTTCATTAAGAAAGTAGATCTAGAACCGAAGTTATTTAACAATGAATTTCTCATAATGCTGCATAGAATGCAGCCCAAGCGTAGCCGCTAAATCATCTACGCAGTAAGCGGCGCGCGTGCTTGTGTATGTATATGTGTGCGTGTGTGGGTGCACGCAGAGGGTAATATGTACCGGTAAAAGATATAAGCTAGATTGTTTAAAACACTGCCTCGGACTTGGTTCAGGGGATCTCGTAGTCGGGCAGACCCGACTAGAGCTTTCTTACTTGTTTTTAATATTATTGTTTTTGTTTTTGTTTCAGTCGCTGTGCGTGGCTGCATTTATTTATGTGCGCGCAAAGAGGAAAATTGTGTCGTCGCTTTTCGCAGGTGAAATATTTTTAATAAAAAATCTTTTATTTAAGCGACTGTCAGACAACGCGAAATGCATTATTTTCGTCAAGAACACCTCCCTTTCGACGCCAGCTCTCTCTCTCTTTCACTCTGCTGTCATACAGATTTAGCTTCGGATTATGTGGCATTAACTATTTTTGAAGCAGCGCAAACAATTAAATGAAAGCGTATTAGCTGACAGAATATTCGTAAAATAAAATAAACCAAATCATTTAAATGTTTGTTTATAGTAAATACTATATATATTATATACATATATATAAAATATATTTGCACTTATATTTTTATTTATTCTGTCTAGAGTTTGTGCTTGACAGACACAAAGATAATTATACCCTGAACCCATTGAAAATGGGAAATCAGGGTATAATGGTTTTGCAAAAAGTATGTAACAGGCAGAAGGAGGCGTGGCAGACCCCATAAAGTATATATATTCTTGATCAGGGCGACGAGCTGAGTCGATTTGGCCCTGTCCGTCTGTCTGTCCGTCCGTCCGTCCGTCCGTCTGTCCGTCTGTCCGTCTGTCCGTCTGTCCGTCTGTCCGTATGTATGAACGCGTCGATCTCAGAACATATAAGAGCTAGAGAGTTCAAATTTTGCATGATGGTCTGTGTATACAGCGCGCATATCGAGTTTGTTTTAGATATTCGATAAATTTATTCGTTTCAATGATATCGATTTAAAACGTTATCAAGATTCAGTTTTTTGACCATATCTTTTACATATTTTTAGCTACAGCTACCAAATTTTGTTTTTAGCTTTCTGTAAATAAAATACATTTTCTATTTTTTCATATTTTGGATACCAGCTCCACATTTCACAAAAAAAAATTTATTATAAAAAAAAATTATCAAAGCCACAATTTAATTTTTTTAAATTTTTTAGTGAAAACCGTATTTTTAATAAATTAATAGCATTCAATGCAGAAAATTGCATTCAAATCCGTTAAGTAATACAGAAGTTATTAAAGTTATTAATTGTAAAAGCGCGCGGCAGCAGCCTGTACGTGTGCACACATACATTCAAATCAACTACGCAGTAATCGGCGAGCGTGCTTCTGTGTGCATGGTATGTACAATTGTGTTCAAAATAATAGGAACGCGGTTGAGTTTCATGCAATTGGTCAAATATCTAATGATTAATACAAAATATCGACATAAAATAAGGAAAACAAGAATCTTTACATATGTTTTAAACTATTTAAAACAACTTTAGCTAAAAAAATTTTTTGATTTGCCCACCAGGACTTAAAGAAAAAATTGTTCGAATATTCGGCTGTTCATTAAAATAGGAATGCCTACTAAAAAGTTTAAATAATTCAAAAAAATTAAGTCAAAATTAACTTAAACTACTACTTTTTATTTGTTATGTCCTAACATTTTGTTTTGAGACCCTAATTGGTTTAAACTGCTAAGCCCCTGTGTACCATGGATTCGGAAAGATCCTGACCACGCTTCAAAAGGATTTGGGTGATCCATTTTGAACAGGCTGCCAAAGTTGGTCATTTTTTGCGGGATTTCCAGTTCCTAGATGTCTTTTAACAAATCCTCATAAGTTTTTATATAGATTCATGTTCGGGTACTGAGATAGCTATAGCACAAAATTATATTCTCGGATGCAAACTAAGCCTTTGCCGGCTTGCAGGTAACCTTTCTATCATTATACTTCTGGAATATCCATTTTAGTGGAATTTTCCAAGCTTCATATGATAGCAGGATGTTTTCTTTAATCTATTTAGAAACACAGCTTTGTCTACGTAGCCATCCAGGTCATATATAGGCCATACCCACTAGGAGAAAAACCAGGCCCATATCATGATACTCAGTCCACCGTGGAAAACTGTCTAATGGGTGGACTGTGGGTTGTCCCCGATATTTATTGGGGCCGAATCTACTTTGTGGAGCCTGATCCACCAAAAAAAGTATGATTTTGGACTTATCCGTCAAAAATTTGTTGCTTCACTGCTTACCCAGTAAGTCCACATGGGGCTTTGCAAATTTAAGTCATGCGTCTAGGCCCATATGATCCATGCCCTGGTACTTTTGGCATTGAAATTTTGTTCGATCAGTTGAAGACGAACTATGACTGTATAAACAGACTGATTTAAATATTTTTTTATACATTTTTATGATTCTAACGGGTTTTTTCACAATGGCGCAAAATGGGTATATCGTCTATTGGCGTCGTTTTTCGTGTAGCACCTCAATTTTCAGATTTCCTTTTATAATAAATAGCGTTTTATACCATTGTAGTGGATCAGCAAACTATATTTTTGATTTTCTATATGCCTAGCACTTATTTTATAGGCAATCCATTGCAGTTCCCATCTCCACCGACCAATAATAGCGTCAACCCCTTAAAAATTAAGATTTTTTACTTTTTCAAACATATTTTGGTTTTTTTAATTCTTGTATAAATAACACTAACTAATGACAATAATTTAAATTTTTTAATTCATTTTTTAAAATTTTTCTTTACACAAAAAAGTCGAAATTCCTATTTTAATGAACAACCAATTTTCGGTGCATATGTCTAAAATCATCTATAAAAAAAAAATGGAATGCAAAACTAACGGGATTTTTTCGCTATTTACTTGTTGACATTCCACTCTTCAAAAACTGTGAACACTTTTCCAAATTCAAAGTCAGACTTTTGTCGAAAAAGTTATTTTACTGGTACATGAATGCGCGTTCCTATTTTTCTGAACACAACTGTATATGTGAGCATGTGTATACAAATGTGTGCACGTGTATTTGTGTGCATGTGTATATGCGTGCCTGTGTATATGTGTGCATGTGTATATGCGCGCAGAGGCAATATGTATAGATAAAAGATGTAAGCTAGGTTGTTTAAAACATCAGCTCGGACTTGGTTCAGGGGATCTCGTAGTCGGGCAGCCTCGACTAGAGCGTTCTTACTTGTTTTTATTTAATTTTCATTTAGTTTCAGCTTCTTGGCTCGAATTTTCTTTTTGCAATTTATTGTTTTCTATTTTCAAGTATTTCTTTTAATTTCTCATTTTATTTTTATACAGCTATTAATATCTTTCTCGCATTGTTTTCTTTTGTTGTTCTTTTTATTCAGGTCATGTAGATAAGCAGGAATTGTTTTGTATTTGAACATTTCAAATGAATAAAGTGGAAGAGAGAGTAGAGAGTAGTATTTGGCAAAGGGAAATATTATAAGTTCTAAGCATGGGATTATTAAGAAATTTGAAATCAAATAATTCCAGTTATAAAGCTGAAGAGAACAGCAAAATAACTGGAATAGAGGTGGGTTTCGCAGTACAAGAATTTCTTAAGAATAGGATTATTAAGCAAATTAAAGTCTACAAAATTACGACGAATTCCATTTTCTTTAAAAGGTTTATAGATTCTAAAGGTGTTATACAAATATTGAAAACAATATATAAAAAAGTCATTTAAAATGAATTTTTGTTCTAGTAATGTTATTTATTTTTGTAAAATTCTTATGTGTTTTAGTTCTTATATCCTTCCAAGCTAAACTTACTCTACATTAACTTGACTTTACACTCTTCTAATTTCTCTTAGTTCTTATACTCATCTATATATTATAAATTAACATTATGTTACTCTTCTCAAATTGTCTACTTTGACTTATAATCAGATATGCTTGATATACTCTCCATTAGTTTTATCGTATATTGCTCCATCCATTCAGCTTTTTAAGACATTCTCTAGCTTTAGTTTACCTCTTTACTCTTTGCTTAATCTCCTCTAACTCTCCTATTCACCTACTTTAGACACATTCCACATTCATTTTGATTTACTCTCATCTAATTCGTTTTCGATCTTATATTAATCTATGCTAAGTTCTACCTTCACTTAACCTAACTTAACTTCACTCCTTTCAATCAGTTTTTATTCCACTCAACTGCAAGCTTTCTTGCCCCATTATAATCTTTGTGAAATTGCATTACATTACACTTAATGTTACATATATAATATATATATATATATATATATATATATATATATATATATATATATATATATGTAATATAACATATGTCTGTAAGCCAGCTTTCCATCTGCTCAGCTGCATTTACAACAAGCTGAAGAAGTTATTGCTTCCACTCGAGTATTTTCTGCTTTATGCCATTTTCGTTTTCTCTCTCTTTTTTGTTTCCTTCACATTTTATCATGTGAACTAATGCTGTTTCCTTGTTGGGGAATCCCCATCAAGTTTTTTTTGTAACAGTTTCCCGCGTGGAGCACTTTTAAAAACAGATATTCGAGAATATATATAAAATGTGTTTTCTCTTCTTTTATTGTTGCAATGCCCCGTGTTGGCCATATATCTGTGCTCCACTTTTTTAACAAGGTTAGCCACACACACACACACCTTTACACACACACACACGCGCGCGCTTTGGGACTCGAAAGTTATGTTAAAATTTTTGCTGTTGTAGCTGCTTTTTGGTCATTTGCAATAAGTCCCACCTCACACTCCCTATTCCCTACTCGCTACTCGCTACTCGCTGCCCCCTCCCTTGTCTCCCTCCCATTTCGAATACCCATTCTGGGGTTATTTGCGAAATGGTGTCAAACGGATATGCATGTTGATTTAATTTGCACCTTCACTTAAACGCTCGGACGGTGCAGAAAACCAAAGCCAAGCAGAGCACAAAACTGAATTATTTCTAGCGAGTAAATTAGACTGCTCTAGATTGCCTCGATCCATATAGCCCGACCCGGGTCTGTTCCACAAACAGCGGTGCGCTATATATCAAATATGTATGTCCTGTGCGAAAATCAACGCCAGCTAATTGCGCGATTTTTATCACCCAGCAAACGAGGTCGTCTGCTTGCCCCCAAAAAGAGAGAGAAAAAAACATACAGAGAGCATGCTGTACGCAACAGATACCCTGTAATTGTGGTATTATATCAGCAAATAAACGAGCTCGTGTGCTTGCATTCAAAGGGAGGAAAGGGGGGAAATATAACAGCAAACAAGCTGTACGCAACAGGTACCCTGTAATTATGATATATAGCAAGCGTTATGATTATGTTTCTTTATTAATCAATATATATATGTTTCTTATTTAAAGTATTTGTCATTTGCTTTCGAGCACAGACCATGATATTATAACAGTCAATGAACGAGCTGGTGTGCTTGGCTTCAAATAAGTAGACAAATATAACAGAAAGCAAGCCATAGTCTACAGATACCCTGTAATTATGATACAAAGCAAAAGCTTTAACAATGTTACTTTATTGATTATTATAATTGTTATTACTTTTTTATGAAAGTATTTGATATTTGCCTTGCAGCAGAGATCATGCTCATCATTAACAAATACCCTATAATTATGATATATAGAAAACGCGCAGTCATTACTGCTTCACTTATTAATATAGTTGTTAAAATTAATATGTGATATGTAAAGGATAAAGCATTTGCATCAATTAACATTCCATTAACAGATACCCTGTATATGTGATGTACATACGAATATCAAAATCACTTTAATAATTTATATAAATTATAGTATATGCACAGGAAATGCAACGAATTTAACATTTGCTTTAATACACCTCTTTGGCAGATACCCTGTAATTATATGAATTTCCCATTATTAATTAATTGCCCTTTTATAAGTTATATATCATGTGTGAAGTCGTTTACATTTGCCCCAATTAACATCAATTTCTGTTAATCGATTTTGTGGCCATAATTTGTCATCACAGGGTATACAATGGAATAGCATGTTTTCTTTCCCTCTTTGCTGTCACTGATTAATTAATTTGCTTTTGTGCAAAGCGAACGATTTATCTCACGGCGTATACGTAATATAAATTCAACGCTGCGTATGAGTAATGAGCCCAACTAAGCATTTGTCCCGCCTGTGGGTGCCAAAGAAGAAGAAGTTTATTATTATTAAATACGGTTCGGCTTCTCCGTTTTCGGCCTGGCTCGGCCACCTCACGGCACGTGTCCGAATGCCGCTATTTATTTATTTAGTGGCTTAATAATTGAGCACGTGATCTTATAAATGTTATGGGTTCGCATAATCCTGCACTCTCCATATATACTTCTTTGTCTCTCTCTCTCTCTTTCTCATTTCCGGCAGCCATTTGAGCACGTAATTGGCTTTTGGGAGTACACACAACAGACAAATTTGTATTAAATGTCGGTACTGAGAGTCTCCGTGAGTCCCACACAAAAAAGGGGTTTACGGGCAGCTTATGTGCGCTTAATACGGACAGCAGACCCGGAATACCAGACATTCGCTGTGCCGGAATGCCAGTAGCTCGGCCCACGGCCCACGGCCCACGGCAGCAAGGCGACAAGGCTTGAAAGTCAACGGCACGTAGCGCCGCAGACTGTGTGCTATAAATGGCAGCTCATATGGCAGGGGTAGAGCAGTTCAGCTGTAACCCCCATGGGCGTACACGAACTCTAGGGGTTAAGTGCACTGCCTTTAAATAATTGGATACTGTGTTAATATTTTTAAAAATAATCGAAAACAAACAGAAACAGTTAAAACAAAATATTTTTTAAAGCATCAAATTCTCTTAATAAATGCATAAAGAAAAGCTTGAAAGTTTATTATGATACCAAGAAATTGTATATATATAATTTATATGTATTAATATTTAAATTGAAATTTATATTTATATGGAAAAGCAAAACATTTCTTGATTAAGATTGTTTCATGGCAAACTTTTCTTGACTTTTGCATAAACAGGAAGACTAAGAAAAAGATATCATATTTCAAATAGTTTTCATAGCACTGTAATATGAGCTGAGTTGGTATAGCACTGTCCGTCTGTCTGGATTAATGCAATCTGCTCCTAGAGTATTAGAGCTACACAGCTGAAATTTTGCTGCAGGCATTGTATACCTCGGAATCATCTGGATCGGACGACTATATCCTATAGCTCCCACAGTATAAATAGGTTTTAAGAAATGTTTTTGTGGCAAAAAGGAATATATACCTGTGTATTCCAGCCACATAGAAAAATATATAGTATATATAGATACACCCACTAGGGGCGTGGCAAATCGGGTAGTCTCTCTAGTGGTTAACATAAAACCTCTAATTTTTTGGGCGCTGTTAGAACCAGAGTCTTGAAACCTAAAACATGTATTTGTATGACCTCATACAAAAACATATAGTATATATAGCTATGCCCATTAGGGTTGTGCTAAAACATAAAAAACTGTATTTTGTAAAATTTTGCACCTGAGAGCTGAGTAGTAAATACATCAATCTTGATCTCTTCTTGGCGAATCAGAAAAACAATACTTATATGATTTACCAAACTTCCGCATGGTCGAAGTTAGCCCTTGCCTCTTATTTAGCCCTTGCCTCTCCTACAAGCATTGTTCAACAAAATTCACTTTTTTTTATGGCTTCATAGTAAAGAAATATGATTCTCAAAAGACATTTTTCTGTGAATTTTGAATGTAAAAACCATTTACTGAAACACATCACAATTTTGAGAAAACTATGGTAAAATAAAACAACAATTTTTGACTGTTTTAAGTTTAAAATAAAATTTGTTTGAATTTAAGCTGATGCCACTTCCTAGCATCATACCACATATATGTAAAGCTTAAGAGGCAAGCTTTAATTTAAGCTCAAATGGATGCTATTGGCACGTCGCATTCATTTTTTATGCAACTAGGAAAAATGCCAAAAAGTCGTTTATGGATAATTTGTGACGTGACTTTGAAAAAATGCTTTTGAGATTCGCTTTTTACAGAAAGAATTCATTCAGAATCATATTACTTTATGCTAGAGACAAAATTGTTGTTAAATTATAATTAGAAATTATATTTATCATATTTATTTTGCTGCTCTCCTAATTTGAACTAAGAATAAACTAGGTTAAAAATGTATTTTAATGCCCCAAAAACTCAATTACTATTATTTATATAGTTAGATAAATTGCCAATATATCATTAAAAGCTGTCGAAAAAATTTCCATTCAAGAAGTACTATCGTCAAGTACTATAAAATTTAACTATATTTATCTCTGCTCTATTTACGCATTCAATTACATTCAATTGCGGTTCATTTTTTTGGGATTTTCCCATTGTTTATCTAATAAATAATATTTATTTATGCGCCATATAATGTTATCATCGATAACTATTTGCATATTGCTGCAATATATTCACGCTTATCTTTATTTATGCATTATTCCACATTTAGCCGAGTCCAATATCTTGCTTGAGTGCTCGGGATTTTCTCTGCTTTAAAAGTGGACTCTGATTCGTTTATTTGCTTACCTTCTTTTTGGCTTAACGAGCTCTTTTGGCCACATAAAAATTGCCATGAAGCAACAAAAAAATCTTTGTCCACAACAAAAACTGCGCTGCAGCACATGTGCCCAACCGAAGCTAGGGCCTAGCCCAACGGACCTGCCCCACTCACATATAGGGGCTGCACCCAGAGCAACCGCTGCGCGAAGCTCTATATGAACACTGATTTTTTTATCCGCCCTTCAAAATACCTTTAATTTATTTTGAAAAGAAGTCGAACTGGAGAGAAGTTGCGTTTGATTACCTATTTTTATTTGCGAAAAGTATCGATAATTCGATAACAATATCACCTATCTGTAAATAGACTTCATTAAGATTAATCGATAATACAATAACATAAAGAGTTCCAGGTTATATTTTCAAATCTATTTTTGTCTTTTGAGTTCTTCTAAGATGTTGGACATTTTGTACATATCGATTAATCGATAACACGTAAAGGAACTTTTTTTGTCGTTTTAAAAATATATCGATATATCGATAGCATGTTAAGGAACAGAATTTATCTAAAAAAGCTAACCACTAGATTTATTATTGTCATTTATGTATATTAAAATATACATTATCGATAACAGCTAACTATGCAAAACACGTATACATATATGTATTTCAACATGCATGTATGTCTGTTATATTTAAAGTATTTTTTACAGGATAACTCTTAGCTTAAGTCCTCAGGTTTTGCCTTTTTTACTTGGTTTCATTTGATTTATTTCTCTTCTACTTTTTTTTTTGGCGATTTCGTGTTATCAAACGTGTTCTTCTTTTCTTCACTCCTCTTCTTCCTCTACTTTTTTTTCTACTCATTTTGTTGTTATTCATGTCGTCAACATTTCTGCTTTGAACTCTTAAATATACTTAGATACACGAGCCTACATACAAAAGCTGATGGGCATGAGTAAGCAGACGCGTGTGTGTGTGTGTGTGCATGTGTGTGTGCTTTAAGGGCCTTCACGCACACTTCGACTTCCAGTTCCAGTTCCGTTAGCGCCTCCGTTCGTACAATGCACTAAAATAACTGTAAATAACAATTTGCAAGTGGGTGCAAAAGAGGAAACACATGCTCAATTGTTGAGGCGTGCCAGACGGAGACAAACAGAGCCTAAGCGAGAGTGCGAGCGGGAGGCAGGGAGAGGCACAGCGTATGTGTGAGTGAGTGAATGAGTGAGTGTGAGCGAGAGCGGATGGGTCTATAAAACTGCAAGGATGCAGCAATAAAATGTTGGCGCTGTAACGGTAAAAAAACGATGGCGGCGATTTAAGCGTTGACGCTGACGACAACCGCAGGCAACCAGCAGGCAGGCTGTGTGTATGTGGGTATGTGGGTGAGTGGGTGAATCTGCTGGCCATATGTGCAACCCGCTTGAATGGCGCCTTGGCCAAAAGCGGGTCGTTACGTTGACAACACCCAACAATTGTAGTGTGACCCACATTTGAGGCGTGTCGTGAAGCCCTTAGGTCCTTGCTCCACCCCAGCCCCTCTCTAACCAATTGACACCACCCTCCACCCACCAATGGCATGTTTTCAGCCTTTATATTGAAATTGAAAAATTTTTTTCATACTCTGCTTTCAATATGCCGGCAAAAAAATAAAATGCGAAGCTACTCCAAAAGAGGTTCGCTTTACTTTCGCACACACTTCGACTGTGCAGGCTGAAAGGCGGCGAAAGGAAAGTGGAAAGAGTTCGAGAGAGATTAGGAAACTCAAATGAATTGAGTGCAACTAACTTTTGCGTAAAAGAAAACTTTTTCATAATCTCTAAAACACTTTTCGTTCACAGTATAAATTTAGATCTTTGAGTTCAATAATAATTTGATCTGTAAATAAGACATGAAATGTGAAACATATGTAAAGATACTTCAATATATATAAGCTATATAAGGTGTATACTATCTTGGTTAGCATCAACAATCGAGATGTTGTAGGTTTCTGGCTTGCCTCTCAGCTGTAAAGCTTTAAAGCTTTCCTCATGTAACTTTGCATAGATTCTTTTTTTAATTTTAGGTAGTATATATTTTGATATGAGCCAGATCGAATACCTATATAGCAGCCATTTATCAAAACTGCTGTTTTTTTACACAAAACTTTAGGTTTGTTAACATACCTAAGCCACTATGCTTCTTGTAAATATGCTACATGTTGTTCATATCGGAATACTCTACCATATAGCTAGCATAGTTCTTTTATGAAGACTTGTTTGTATTTCAACAAATTTATCATATACAACGCTTATTATGTTACCTACATAACATAAAAATTTGACCCAAATCGGATATTTATTTTTCTAGTTCTAGAAAAATTTGATTTTCAATTGAAATCCTTTTGGTTCTCCGGGAACACTGGAGTTAGCTTTCATTTTCTACTCTGCCTTTCTTTCATATTAAAATGACTTTAAGCTCAACTAATTAGCACACTTAAAGACTAATTTGTAATGCCCTTAGGCGTACTAAAGCCTTTTAAGCCTAATTGAATATTAGCTTGAAAAATTTCATTTCTCTTTCTTGGAACTGCGAAGCGTCTTACATGAAATATATATTTATATATACATATAAATAAATATTAAATATAAAGCATGCAAGGGAGCCATCAGAATGAAATATTTAAATTGCTATAAATTAAATAATTTATAAATGTCAATCATAAAATTCAGTGTAAATAAATAATAACAAAAAACAGACAGGCAAATTCTTAGTGAAGTAAAAAGAAAATAAGTAAGAACGTTGCAAACGAAATCAAACGACTGACTGCATAATACTCGTTCAGGTTTCTCAAAGAGGCTAATTTATCATCGACATTTAACGATTTTTTTTTATAGATCTATCTGTAGAGGATGTCAATACTGATACTGAACTTGGAAATTGCGATTCTGTTAAACTGTAGAAGAGATTCGATTGCCACGCCTTTAGTAGGTGCATAAAATAAATCTTTACACTTACTCAAAAGATAATTATATATACCAAATTTCAAGTTTCTACAAAACCAATATACCCTTTTAAAATACTGAACGAGCACAATGACATGAGTGAGAAATGCAGAGCATTTCAAATTTCACTTGGCAAACTTTTGAAATATTGACAAATTCCTCACATTTATTTAATATATATCATATGCCATTCATATTTATGTGGTATCTAAGAATTTTAAAATATATATATATATACATATATATATTATATAATATTTATATATTATATATGCAAGTTCTTTAAGTCTTTATTTGTATACTTTTTGGCCTATGCTGCGGCCTTTGAGTGGCTTAAAGTGGATTAATTTAAAAGCGTTTATTTGTTGGTTGTTGTTTGTGTTGTTGTTGTTTATGTTGTTGTTTGTGTGTTTGGTGTTGCGGCTGCTGTGGCATCATTTGATAAATGAGTTTTCCATGTGCAGAATTTGCCATTTTCCGCAAAAATTATTGCCCGTGTGTGAGTATGCGTGTGTTTTTACACTTGAATAGCTTTACACTGCAGTAAATACCATGTATATATTAATGTTTATATATATATGTATGTAAATGTGCGCCTTTGCCAAAAGTTGCTCCATAAAAATTTCAATGTGAGTTCAAGTGATAAAGCAAAGATGATTTTTGTCTTACTTTCAAGCTTTTCTTCTTTTTATATTTCGCCTGGATTATAGCTGGCTTTATCGGCTGTCAATTGGTTATACGAGATTGGCTTATTGATCATCTAAGCTGCCAGCTTTTATGCTACGCCCATAACCGTTAAAGTATATAGCAAATGTTAAATAGACCTCCTATTGGATTTGACTTAATAGCTAGCCAAGCCTTTATATATATATATATATATAGAGCACTTATTGCTTGCTTGAAAAGAGGGAGCCCACTTGAGCTATTATTTAAGTTTCACATGTGAATGCATTCGAGCCTTGAGCCTTGAGCATTGAGGAATGTCGAGCAGTGTCTCGTACTTCAAAATAGTTCGTCAGCCTTCAAAAGAGTCTTAATTAAGTTAATTGATGAGCTGCAATTTGTATTTGCCTGTGTGAAAGACTTAATTCTCTTTTAACTTGAATATTTAAAGCACAAATAAGACTTTATTATCTAATAGCTGTGCTATAAAACCAACTGAAAGCTTCAATTTAAAGCGGCCATGAGCTTTTATAAGCGAAAGCTGATTTGTCTTTAAGCTTTAAGCCATTTCAAGCGCATTGTTGTAATCAATGAAGACTGAAGACATCAGAAAGCTGATTATGGTCACATGAAAAGCTTGACAGTCTAGTTTTTAAGCTTTATATATGGAATCGTAAATTTTAAGCAAGCTTTAAAGTAAATCGACTTTAATCAAATAAAACTTAAGCTTCAATCCATATTAATTGTTTTTACATACTATTAATCAAGCTTCAAACTTGTTATGTCTCACTATATACATTTTAGTTATGCTTATATATATATATGTCGATTGTATATTTCTTACGATTAATCAAGTTTTAAGATTTGCTATGTGAAGTTTATGTGAGCTTTTACTATATAGTTTACTATATACATCTTAATAAAGATTAAATATATGTCGATTGTATATTATCCCGATTAATCAAGCTTTAAGCTTTGCTATGTAAGCTTTTACGGACTATTTTACGATATCAATTATAATAAAGCTTCAATATATATCGATTGTACATTATATACGATTAATCAAGCTGTAAGTTTTGATATGTGAAGCTTATGTGAGCTTTTACTGTCTATTTTACTATATACATTTTAATAAAGCTTCTATATATGTCGCTTGTATATTACTTACTTATTAATCAAACTTTAAGCTTCAGTTTGAGAACATTTGAAGCTTATATGAGCTTTATTAAACCATGTACAATATATCTCTAATTTGTAATAATCGTTGATCATTTACGATTAATGAAGCTTTAAGCAGATTATTTTGACAACATGTGAAGCTAATTCAAGCTTATTTAAGCTTTAATTAAAAGACAGTTTTAATCTTACTCAATTGCAGGGCTTATGATTAATCCACTTTTCAACTTTAATGTGAGAACATATGTAGCTTATTTAAGATTTAATCGAAATCAGCTTTTTAAGTCTTTTCTCCAATACCATTCATCTTCAAGCTGTGTCAACAAGTGTAGCTTATGTAAGTCTTTAATTGAAATGTAAAGCTTAAGCTGGCTTTAATGCAAATAAGATATACTCGAGAAATGCGTTGAATTCCAAAGGAAATTGTTGATTCCAACTAATTTGGTATTCGGGATGGGATCTAGCTCATCAGGTTGAAAGATGGGCTTGAGTTATTTCGCGGAGCCGAATCGACAATCAAATTTATAGCACGCAACGCCATAAAGTATGCTATATAAAGTTTTCTTGTTGTTTTTTCCTAGCTGTCGGAATTATTTGCAGCTATTTTTGTTTTAGCTTCTGCTCCATTGGCTGTTGGCTGTTGGCTGTCGGCTTAAAAGCTAAGCAAAGCTGATCTACATAAATTTAACGCAACTAATTAGCGAAGCCCACAAAACGTAAAAATCTCTTTGAATATAGAAGCAAGGCCATTGGCAAAGGAGGAAGCATTAGCATAATGCGAAGCAAGGCACAAAAAGTCAGCAATATGCAAAGCAACATACAAAGAAGAAGCAGCGAGACAGGCTTTTGGACAGCACTCGTCAAATCCTTCAAATATAAATATATATACATTTAGATAAACAAAGAGCAATAAAAAAGGATAAGCACAGCTTTAAAGCTTTTAAAGCTGACAGCTGGCCAGCAAAAACTGTGAACGGCCAAAATGGGGTCAACAAATTGGCAACAGATTAGCCAGCAGGAAAAAAAGACAAAAAAAAAGATGAAGCAGCGACATTTGTGTTCCCATTTGTGGCCATAAAATTGCAACAGCAGGAAGCAGCCCAAAAAGTCTGTCACAGAGCGCAATTTGTTTCCGCTTGGCCAGCAAAGCGCAAAAATCCCGCCAAATGTTAGAGGGAAATGCGCCAGTTTTCTAGTTATTTTTTTTTGCCTATTAAAATACAAATGCAATAATGTGCGCTATATTATCCTGCTGATAAATAGCTTTAAAGTCGCTGGCAAATTTACCTGCCAGAACCTTGAAACGATTCGTAATCAATAACTGGCCCATAAATTCTGAGAGCTGTCAGCAGAAATTACCTTAGTGTTGTTGTTAGCCGTTGGTCACATGCGGATGATGATGACTGCTTTGGCACTTACACACACGCACACCATACGCATACACACGGATACACCCACACACAACCTCAATTGAAATCAAGTAAAAACATTGCAGTAGAGCATAGACGACTGCATAATACTCGCTCACAGTTAAAAAATAGATAAAATACTTTAAAAGATCTATAATTCCACATTTTTCACGTCTCAAAACGTAAGCTATATAGATTAAAGACCTATCTGGATATAAGCCCAACACTAATTTAATTCCCAAAAATATGGAATTCTAGCTATATAACAGCGGAACATATGGAAATTTCCATTAGCCACGCCCCCAGTGGGCGTATAGTAAAGATTTCTATATTCTATATTTCTATTCTCATCATATTATATATGTATATATACAAAAACAGATGTTATTGCACAAAACCAATATACCCCTTTCAGTTCATGAGCGGTCATAAATTTGTTGGCCCTTTTGCTCTGTTGATTTTTTGCTAGTTTTTTTGGTTTTATTATTTCTTTTGGCAACTTTTCTTGTTTATTTATTTTTATGTGGCCAATTGCTTTTCGGTATGTCCTTTTCGATGCCGTTTGATTTATGTGGCAAATGCACTTAAAACTTTTCAATCAACTACCAAATTCTGGTAAATAGAAAACTATATAAGCAAAGACTATCAAAAGATAAATTAATTAAGGAAGTTTTTGTTTTAAAAAAGACCCAATTAAATGAAAAGACAACAAATGAGTTAGAGTACTACTGTCGGGAGTTACCGACTAGGAAACATCCTAAGTTCTAGATGTACGATATTTTAAAATGTTATTTAAATTTGTGTATGTGCTAAGGCTCAAGAGTCTATATATACTAGAGTCTACTATATGAAATCTTTGTAATTTTGGTGAGAATGAAAGAGGATTTCATAAAGAGTATATTTATAGCCTTTGTGAATACACAGCTTTAATAGTCTTCAAGTTTTGCGTCAAAAACCAAGTCAAAATATTGATTTCTGTCAATTTTAACTAAATGAAATTAGATATCGAAAGAAAAGATTTGGTTTTTTAAACGTATGATAAACAAGAACATGTATTTTAAATTTCAATCCCCTAGCTTTTGAAGAGATCAATGCGGTTGAATTCGGCTGTTGATCCTGCTCAAGAATATACATGTTATACCTCCTCCTACCTGTTACATATATATGCACAAGAACTCTTTACCCATTTCTAAGCGCTACAGGGTATATAAATAAAATAGTATTCTATATACACTCTTAGAATGACAAACTTAAAGCATCAGGAAAAATAATTTTAAAACTTGAATTTTTGTACTTGAAATCATTTTAAGATAAGCAGAAAAGAAAACTTTTGAAAAGATAAAAAAACAAATGTTTAAAATTGTCAAGAATGCTTGTCTACAACATACCCTGTAAGCCGCATCGTAACATAAAAACCTTGAAGAAATCATAATAATATTTCCCTAAGTATAAATGCTCAAGTACGAAAATACCCTGTAAAAAACTTGCGTAAAGAAATCAAAACTAATATAATAGTGCGCTAAATAAATTCTTTGCCTAACAAACTTTATGTTCTCGCAAAACCAAAAATTCTATAAGCTTGAAGTGTGGTACTCAAGAATGTTTTTGAAGATAAAAAAAACAAAAAAAAAACTTTTTAAATAAGTTAGACTTCACAGATAACTTTACTGTTCGACTACAAAATACACTGTAAATAATTCCATAAATTAATATTTGCAATAAATAAATAACATTTACTCTCTAAAAAAGGCTTAACAATTTATAACCTATCGAGTCTGCACTTTAAAATAAGTTCATAAATTCTTATACAGAGATTAATTGCTTTGTTTATGTCGATTGCAAATTTCTCTCGAAAAGCAATATGTGCTTTGAATAAATCAAAGTTTCTGTTAATTAAATTGTCTCAAAAAAAAAACGTGAGCAACTGCTACAAATAATAGTTCATAATTAAATGCTGTCTGCTTTGTGCAACTCTGTCGCATGACTTAATCAAATTATGAAATTAGTTCTCATTATTTGGCTAACAAGGCTGAAATATTTACAAATTAACTTCATTCAAACAAAACAAAGCAAAGAGTTTTTGGAATTGGAATATAAAAATAGTTTTGCTAAATAAAAGCTGATACTTCATCAAAAGCAAGAGCTCTGCAACTTGGATGAAACTCAGCTACAGATATAGATATATGAATGTATATATATATATATATATATAATATAAGAATATATCTAAAATATACATATATACTTAAGTTTGTTGAGTAAGAATCATATTTAATATTTTAAAAAAATTATATTTTACCTGCAATTGTTTTTTTGTTTTATTTTTAGTTTTCTTATTATTTATTTTTTTATCATTTATTTTTTTTCTGATTTTTTTTATTATTATTATTTTTTTTTTTATTTATTGTTTTTGTATTTTTTATTTTGTATTTAATTTTTTTATTATTTTTTTTTATGATTTATTTATTTCTTTTGTTTTTTATTTATTTGTTTATTTGTTTTGTATTTATTTTTTTATATTTATTGTTTCACTTTTCCATTATTTTATAATCAAAAGCACTTCACTCCCCGCTCGCTAACTTCGTTTAAAAAATAGTCATAAGTTCCCTGTTCGCATGTCCAAAGATTCAACAATCTATCTTATTTTTTTTTTGTTGTTGACTTTTTTTTACCGTTTTGCTTATCTTAGGCGGTCGCGTATATCACGTGAAGACCAACAACAACAACAACAACGAATCACAAATGAACAAAGCGTAGAAAAAAATTTACAATTGAATTTTTTACTACTTTTTTTTGCGGTATTTTTCTTTGGTTTTTTATTATTATTTTCTTTTTTTCGCTAATAATTTGAAATTGTTTGCCGCGTGCGCCGTCTTATCGACATTGATTTGTAGTTGTAGTCTCTCCTGTTGTTGTTACTGTTGCTGTGGCTGTTATTATCGCTGTTGTTGCTTTATCTATTTGTTGTGTTCTGCGCCGCTTGGCATTTACATTTTCATATTTGTGGCATTTTTGGCCCGCCTTGTGACACAAGTCAACTGAATATTGTCAAACAAATGGCGAATAGCGATTGAGTGGCACGCGGCGTATACGTAATAAAAATTGAAGCGACACAAAAGACAAAAAGGAACGCGCTTCGAATAATTTTTGCCCCGACTCGCTTAACTTTTACGTAGCCGCTGGCGCACACAACGTAACACACACAGTGAGTGAGAGAGGCAGAACGACAGCGGCTGGCGTTTGCCCAATTGGAAGCGTCCGTTTTGTAGCTAGCGCTGCAGCCACAGAACTGAAACTGAACGCAGTCGAAACACTTGAAACATGGCCAAGCGCCCAAGAGACAAAGCCGTGGCCAAAATGCCGCAGCGTCGTTTTGCAGTCGTCGGCAGAGGCAGCGACGGCGACGGCGTCTCGTCTCGTTGCCAATGGGCGATGGCAGGCGCCAAAGGGGTGGGAGGCGGCCGCCAGTCTAGCTATGAATGAGTGAATGCCAACTGACAAGTGGGCGGCAAGTGTCAGAGTGCGCGAGAAGGTACCAGAAAGAGGCAAAGCAGAGAGCGAGAGAGTGAGTAACGCGAGAGCGCCACGAACACAGCCGAAGTTGAAAACATCGCATATTCTATGTTCTATGTGTGATGTTCTCCGACACTGGCTACAGTAGCAGTAAAAAGTGCTTGAATTTTAAACACTTTAAATTTCATTACTAAATTTATAAGAACAGAAAAGTATGATAAGAAATATGAAATATGCTATTTTCTAACAAAATATATATTTTAGTCAATTTCTTTGCTAAGCTATCTATAGTTTTACTTTATGCTAATAAGATTTGTACCACTGTGCGTATGTGCAATTCGCTGCACTAATTGATAACGTAGCAAAAATTTGCGTGGGCAACCGGCAGAGCAAATGCCTTGCTCTCTTTGCAATTGCGCTCTGCCTCTCTCGCACGCACACACACACACACACACACACGCTAACTCTGCTCGCGAAGGCGCCAAGAAACAGCTGCTTTATGTTTATTTGTTTGCTTGTTTGCCTTTGGTACCGTTGCTGTCACAGTCAAGACGTCTACGTCTTGCCCGCTCCAGCCCGCCGACGCCCGCTTATCCAAGTAGCTAAGCCTTGTCTTCGACTTGCACTACTCAATTGCTGTCATAGGTCTTATACCTAACGCCCCGCCCCCTCTTTGGCTCGTTTGCTTTTTGCTTTCCTTGCGTCTGCTGAACGCCTCCTTTTACTGGCTGCCGTCACATCAACTTTTATGGCCTTCAAATTGTTTCCGAAACGCTGCCTTCACCACCCACCCAACCCCCCGCAGGGAGGAAGGCGCGACTGTACAATGCAGCTCGCCGGCTGGCAACATTATCAATTGCCGCCGCCCACGCTAAAAGATTTGCTCCATTTCATTTCACTCTGTGCCATTTGCAGTCTGTTTTGTTTTGTTTTGTTTATCATTTACCGTTTGCTGCTTACGTATATGTATGTAGCTACAGCAGGTGCTTCTGCTACCTTTCTTGACTGTACCTGTGCGCTATCACCTGCTATTGTTGTCTTACTGTTGGCTAGCACTTAGTTCGCGGAACAGGTAACTAGTTTTGCATCTGTTCTTACACTTCTTCCCAGTCGCCAGTTGCCAGTTGCCAGTAGCCAGAGTTGTGGCAAAAGTTTACCTGAATTCTGCGCATCGCTTTCATTGTTTACATTTGGCTTGGTTCCGTTATTTATTTGCTTTTCCCAACGGATATTTGCCCTCTGCTGCTACTTTTTGTTGCTCTTTGCTCTGTTGTGCTTCCCCCTTTTCTTTTGTTAGACCAGGGTGAATTTTTTATGGAGCTTTGAATGCCGCTTTGTTAAACAAATTTGTGTTTTTGATAAACAACACCTAAGAAAATGGTTAAAAAAAATGATAATAGAAAAGATTACATAGGCGACATATCTAAAACGTTTTACATAAGGAAACATCAAGGCAGAGGAAAGGAAATATCAAGATATTAAAGATGATAGTTGAATGTGTGAATCGTATAGAAAGGTGATATTTAAGAAGAAAGAGAGAGAGTGGTTGAGAGAAAGCATGTAAGGAAGATTGCAAGCGAGGGCTCTATGTCTCTCTCAAAGACAGTGAATAGGAGAGAAAAACAGAGATGAAAGAAAGACCGATAGAGAAAGAGGGAGGGAGAGAGAGAGAGAGAGAGACAGAGAACATTCTTCAGATTTTTAGACTTGTATAAAAAAAATGTAAATGTCTCTTGTGATATAACTAGACACAGGGTATTTCCTAGTACATAATTCTCTACATTTATAAAAACATTTTTATTTTTATCTAAGCTTTAAGGGGTGAAACGTACTATTATATAACGATGGGGGTTTTTCCCGTTTACCCACATTTTGTTTTTAATTATTTGATTTGTGATAAGCCCCGTCGTAAAATTGTGTAATATAATTATAAGAGTATTTAAAAGTTTATGTGTAGCTGAACGTCTTTATATAATTTTGTCATTCGAGTGCATTTCAGGGTGGCGGGTGATAAGGAGGTGCACTTTTTATCTTTTTTGTATCAATATCAGTGTCTTAAGTGTGCGAATGAGTGCGCGAATTGCAATGGGTGAATAGTTAAATAATTTGATTTTCCAAATGTAATTGGATTTTCCTGGGGATTAATCAGCGAAGGGAGGAGTCAGCAACTTTATGGCTTCCTCAAATACCAGATAAAGTTCAAAGAGTTCGGCAAATATTTAACAAATGTCTGATAACTTTGCTTACAAACTGCAATGTGACTAATTGCAGAAAGTATAAGTATGCGTTATTATAAAGAATATATATTTTTAACATACCACGGAAAAAGGTTACTCTTACAGTTATTGCCAACTGCTATTATCAATGAAACATAATCTGTAAATTTGTATTATTTATGATTCGTTTAGATTTTCTTCGACCGATTGTCATAAACTCTTATCACTGGAATTTTATATTATTATATTTATTTGTGTGCTTATGTTTAATCATAGGGCATTTTTGAGGTACAAATTCCATTAACCATTTGAGTGGAAATTTTCGGGAATTTTATATAGAATTTTCTAAGGATATCTATACCCTGTAATGCCTAAGTGCTAATGTTTTGTGACAAGCAGAAAAAAGCATTTTCGACCACATTTATATATATTCATGATAAAACTCCAAAAAAAATTATATTTCATATCTTTGTATAAAACTTACTTGTATAATTAAAGAAGAGGATAAACCATACGGTGCGGAGCATTAAAATCGGTAAAGTTTTGACAAAGTTATGTAAGTTGGAAGTATAAGACTAGGCTTTACTTGTCAAAATTGCTGTAATTTTTCACAAATAAATTTGAAATGCAGACTTAAAGCTGAGGCTAAAGCCATAAATAAATTAGTTTGGATCATTAAAATCGGTTAAGTTTTGGCAGACTTATGAAAGTCTGGAGTTTAGCACCTGTTTTACAGTCAATATTTTTGGAGAACTTTAAATGCCATACAGCTGCATTGCTGTAAGCCCTTAAACTTTGCCCACACACACCATTTCAATGCAATGCAGAGTCTGCTTTTAACGATTCGTAAGGCCACAAATTGGCATCGAATCGATTTACCGCAGCTCAGTAAATTTTGTAAAACAAGCAGATAAAATTAATTTGAGCCTAGTTCATGCTCCTAATAAAGCGCATCCTGTTCCGCATAACCAGACGCCCACACACACGCACACACTGCTTATCAAATTGCAAAACACATTAAAGGTGTATGTGTGTGTGTGCAAAATTTGCTAGCCAAAATCTTTGGAGCGCAACATGTCGCATTGTTCCACTTTGTAGCTGCCGTTCAGTTCCTTTCATTTGCCGTCTCCCTCTCTCTAGTTGCTGGAATGTGGCAGCTGCCCACACATTGCCCATTTGGCGTCTGCCACTGCCAGGCGGCCAGGCGGACTCCTCTGTGGTTTGCTCTGCGGGCAACAATGTGTTTGTTGCTGTTGTTGCAGCATTTCTGCTTTGTTGTTGCTGTTGTTGTGCGTGGTTTTTTGTGTTTTCCTTTTTATTATTGTTGTTTTTTTTTTTGCCGCCATTACATTGTTTTCCTTTTGTTTAGCTCTGGTTTTTAGTTGTCACCCCGCTGCCCAGAGCTTAGCCACACTTCTCTAACACTTCTCTGTCTAACCCAGTCTCAGTCTCTCGCTGTTTGGCTGACTTTGCAGCTGCGGAGAAAACTTTTAGTTGAAAACCATTTTGTAAGGGTATCCAATGTAAAGTATAAGAAGTTTAGGCAATGGATTTGTCGAAAAATGCTATTGCTAGCTGATATAGTTCCCAATAATGATAATGATATTGATAGTAATAGTGATGATGATAATTATATAATTAAAATAAAAACATGGAGTATGATAAAATTGATAATGATAATGATAATAATAATTATAATGAGTAATATAATGTTAGTGATAGTCAAAATATCAATGACAATGACAATGACAATTATAATGATAAAGATATTATAATAATAATGATAATGCCAATGATATGATAAAAATATTAACATGGATAATGATGAAATTGGTTATAATAAAAATAATCATAATGACAATGATAATAATAATTATAATGAGTAATATAATGTTAGTGATAGGGAAAATCTCAATGACAATGACAATGACAACGACAATTATAATGATAATGATATTCTAATAATGATGATAACGATAACGATATGATAAAAATATTAACATGGAATATGATAAAATTGATTATTATAAAAATAATGATAATGACAATGAGAATAACAATGACAATGACAATGACAATGACAATTATAATGACAATGACAATTATAATGATAATCTAATAATAAAGATAATGATAATCATAATAACGATGCTACTGATAATAAAATTGATTATTATAATTGCATATTTATTTATTACGGTTATTATTATTATTCCATTATTATTCTAAGATTCTTAAGCTGAAACAATTTCAACTAATTTATTTCATTTCATATAAGAAAAACTTATTAGGTTAAATTATGTTAGGGTCTTAGCACTTCGTTGTGTTTCTAGTTAAACTCATTTAATTTATATTGTTTATTTTGGCGCCAAGTTTCGTTTGGGCAACAATGTTGCCAGTTAGTATTGCGCGGAGTCTGAGAGTCGGAAGTTGGGGGAAAATGCTGTGCGGAATGTGAATTCCTAAAGTGCGAAGCTGTTACACGGTAAAATATTTGTACGACAGGATATGCAAAAATATGCTATGAGTACATGAACAGGTGACGACGATGATGATGATGATGATGATGATGATGTTGGGTATGCCTTGGATAATGATGACAAACGCATTGCTAGAGCACGCCCTTTGTCTACGCTTATGAATAGTTGGGAAATTTGTTGTGGCACGAGCTAGAAAATCGCTTTACAAGCATTTTTTTTTTGTCTGAGTTTTTCGTTCATTGGGAACGTGACTGAGTTTTAGTTGGGCAGCAAAAAGTTTTCTAACTCCCAAACTCCTGAACTCTCTGAACACTGAGCAAACTCTCAGCAATGGACTTTTAATTGCATTTTTCGGCAACTTTTTACCAAGTGCTGTGGATCCCAAGCGATTTGCGGACTGCCACAAAATTAACGTATGTGAGAATATCCGACAGCTTATCTTCTTTTTTGTATGGAGTTTATTAAAGAAGTTAAGTAAATAAACGTGTGAATTTGTATAAAAAGTTCAGGGCTTTAATTGTTTTTTTCTTTCGCTTCTGTTTTTATATCATATAAAATGCGTTTTAATTGAATTTCATTTGGTGCTTTTATTGAAATTGCATTTTTAACGTTCTTTTTACCACGGCATAAATAATAGAATAGGTTTTTTGGTTAGTCGCTCTGCAATTGTTGATTCAATCTAAATATTTAATTATGTGCTTTACGGTTTCCATTGAAAACTGGCCAAATAAGTGGGAGCCAGTGCAAAGGACGATAACGGTTGACATTTGAATGACATTGAAAGGGCTTCAAATTGAGCAAAAAGTTGCGTTTTTTAATAGGTCAAGAGTTCTTAACTGGAACTGCGGTTGGACTTTTGTGAAGTAAATACTGTAGTAATAAAAAAGGGAACTAAGCGGGATTTAATAAATGAAAGAAATTAAATTAAGTCATAAAATTTGATTACAAATAGAATTGAGCCTGGAAACTTTCATACGCAAGCCACATTCAATGCAGAAAATTAATGGTATTTTAGTAAGATTCCAGATATTTTGCTCATGCTTGCAGATATTTACAATACACATACGTTCCGAAGCTTTCGCACGCTAATAACATGTGTAACGTTCCACATTCCATCCACACGCCTACCACAGCTTGCATGTGTACAGAATAAAATTCAACAACTGTCAAACTATGCCTTACTTCATATCAATTCTATGCACATACGTTCCACACACCATCCACATGCGATATACAGCTTAAATCCTCGCAGAAGCAGTTTCTTTCACATCTTGCAATACTGCATAGCTTCACATACCATCCACATTACTTCCACATTTTGAATCTGTGCAGAATATGCATTTAATAAGATCTAGCTATGCTCTACATAAATGCAAAGCACATACGTTCCACATACCATCAACATGAATTCCACAGGTTGAATCTGTGCAGAATATGCATTTACAAAACTCAAGCTGCGTTCTACATAAATTCAAAGCACATACGTTCCACATGCCATCCACACTCCTTTCTTAGCCCCAATCAGTGCAGAATATATTTTCGTCATATAGTTAGAAATTTCTTTAAAAGCCAGCCACAATGATTGACATACATTCCACCTACAAACTACAAAGTCTCCAGTGTATAAAGAAAGTGGAAGATAGAATCCGAATTGATCTTCACTGCTGCCCAATACAATCGGCAGAAAGTGCTTCAATTTGCGTTCACATATAAATTTCTCAAGCACTCATCCATTATTATTGCGCTCATTATTGAAGCTGACCCCAATAGAAAGCTGAGCCCCAATTTGTGGAACTAGATACGATTGGATACGACTTAGGTGAGCCTTAACTTTGGCTTTTGATGTACAACTTTTCTGAACAATATTTTGTTGCACGTTGCTGTTGCAAGTAGCTGCTTTAAGCTAAACACTTGGCCAACCCGCCCGCCCCCCGCCCACTCATTAATCAAACTTTTGCTCTTTTGTTCAATATTTCTACTGTTTCTTTTTATGTTATTTTCTATTTCTTAGCGTGTTGTTGTTGTTGTTTGTTATTATTATTGTTACGGTCATAAAGTTTTTTGCCTGAGGGCCGAAAGCCCAGTTCTTGAACCCGCACGCAATGCCTCTTTGACTAGTCATCTCCCTCTTCCCTCTCTCTCTCTCTCGCTCATTCGTCCGTTGTTTCTCTCCATTGCTGTCTGTGCATATTTCGCTTGGCATATCAGTTAACGTTTTTTGTTTCATTTGTCGATTTGGCGATATGGCGCAAAAAATTGTCAACAAAAAGCGTCAGCAGTTAATAGAAATGAGTGGAACTTTATATTTTTTTCCGCTTTTGAATTGAACATTTAACTGTTTATACTTTTAAAACAATAAAAACGGGCATTTTAACTCTATGAAAATTTATAAAACGGGGGAATTTATAGATAACCCCAATTGATAAATCAATTTATAAAGAATTCAATTTCAAAAATGTTTGCATATTTCTATTTTTTATAGGGTATGCCCTTGTTCTTCTCCCATAGTTTTACCACTCCATCTACTCCTCTTTTGTTTGTTTTTCGTGTCAGTTAAAACAACGAGCTGTCTGTTCATTTTACCCAATTTTTTCGTGTCTATCTTTTTGCTAGACATGCGAGATATTCGATTATTGGCTAGCTTAACGCAATTTAACGCAATATTGAAAAGCGTATAAAAAAGTTTTACCAGCACGTAGAATAAAACCATTTTATCTGGAAATTTCATAATCGCAGTTGACAAATGCCGGAAGGCGAGTTAATGGAGTGACCGTAACATATTCCACTAGATAAGCCAATAAATGGAACTTTAGCAAGAGTCTAACAATCGCATAATTCATGGCTACGTGCATAGATGATATAAAATAAACAAACATATAGATAATAAACAATCAAATATGCAATATATTATTACACAACCTATGCTCAGAATACTAAGAGATCTTAATAAAAATATATTAAAGAGCTGCTAGTATCAAGTATTTTAAATACTTTCCACAAGCAAAATACATCTAAATATATCATATGTATATCTATGCAGCTCATCATATATTATTTGTACTCCATATGCTCCACGATCCACAGTGAGCTCACATATGTTCCACGTGTACCCCATATCATGCGTAACTTCAATCAATTTATAACGTTTTAGTTATTGTCTACATATGTTGAACTAAAGATCCACATGAGTTACACAAGTGATCCACACATATCGCTAAGAAGCTTTACGTCATTCGAAAATGGATATAATATAAAATATGTACATATGTAGAATATAAGGCTTTAACTATGTTTTACATATGGGTTCCACTTGTCATCCACAAGTGTCCCACTTACACTCCATGTTATAAGTAACTGTAATTAATATAGTGTATATATTTGCAGCTCATTATGTCTTTGATCTTTTCTGAATATGTTCCACTAAATGTACACATATGTTCCACATCCGATTCACATGAGTTCCACCTATGATACACATGAGCTCAACATATGTTCCACCTATGATCTACATGCGTTTCACATATGTTCCACATATGATCTACATGCGTTTCACATATGTTCCAAATTTATTCAAGTCATACGCACTTTAACTTATATATTTCCTTATATATTTTTTTACTTTACTTGCATAGTCTTACATATATATTATTATGTACATACATATCTATAAATATAGGTTCCACATGTACTTATTTCTTGTACTGAATTCTATGCACATGTGTTCTAGGTAAAAAATTTGTTCTTCGAGCATATTCTTAAAAATGCATACCAGTTCATTCAGGTATATTTATATAGAAACCATAAACAATAACAACAATAATAATAAAACGCAATCGATTGTCCCACACAACGTCAATGTTACCCACTGACAATGACAACAACAACAGCAACATTAACAATAACAACAACAACAATAACACTAACAACAAACAATTCAAATCAACTTGTTTCTGATTAGATCATTCGAGCAAAAATATCAGTCAAGTTGCGTCAGGCCCGTTATGGTGAAGGTAGACGAGGAGGAGGAGGAGGAGGAACGGAGAGTGCTAGCTTATGGGGCAGTTGCCTCGCACTGGGCAGCGCAGTCAGCAGTCAAGTTAACCTGCTGCGGGTGCGATAATTAACTGAAATAGACCCGTGACTGCCAGCGAACAGAAACGAAAAACCAAACAACAATAAAAACAAGTAAGAAAGCTCTAGTCGGGTCTGCCCGACTACGAGATCCCCTGAACCAAGTCCGAGGCAGTGTTTTAAACAATCTAGCTTATATCTTTTACCGGTACATATTACCCTCTGCGTGCACCCACACACGCACACATATACATACACAAGCACGCGCGCCGCTTACTGCGTAGATGATTTAGCGGCTACGCTTGGGCTGCATTCTATGCAGCATTATGAGAAATTCATTGTTAAATAACTTCGGTTCTAGATCTACTTTCTTAATGAAATTTTCAGGACATAATATTGACATCTAGAGGTGTATATATACGAAATCCCAACTCCCTAGTATTTGAAATACGTTTTTTCCACTTATGGGGCTAATGGGGAGAGGTATCCAAAATTTAATAAGTTTATTATCTGTATTTACATCACAGCAACCTACATAGTCAATTTGGCGTCTCTAGGTATTATGGTCTAAAAGTTATAGCTTAAAAACAAAGTCAAAATATCGATTGTTATCGATAATAAGGAAATAGGATGAGTTATCGAAAAAAAAAAATAAACTTGTACTGCGTATGGTATACAAGAATATATATCTAAAATCTCAAATCTCTAGCTTTTGTGGTTTACGAGATCACTGCGTTCATACGGACGGACAGACGGACAGACGGACAGACGGACAGACGGACAGACGGACAGACGGACGGACGGACAGACGGACAGACGGACATGGCTAGATCGACTCAGCTCGTCGTCCTGATCAAGAATATATATACTTTATGGGGTCTGCCACGCCTCCTTCTGCCTGTTACATACATTGTCACAAAACCATTATACCCTGAATTCCCATTTTCAATGGGTTCAGGGTATAAAAACAAGTAAGAACGTTGCAGTCGGGCGCCACCGACTGCGTTAGACTCTGTTCCTGTTAAAGGTGTGTAGGCTCAATAAATATGTAGACCGTCCGTCCGTCTTTCCGTATGTTTGAATGCGAGATTATTGAGATTCCTTTTTTGAGCATGTCTTTTACATCAATTTAGCTACAGTCATACAATTTTACATATAGCTTTTTTAAAATAAAATACTATTTTGGTTTTTATTATATATTTTGGATACTGGCTCCACATTTCACAAAATCAATTTAATAAAAGTTCAGTTGCAAATAAAGCCACATTTACAATTTTTTTTAATTTTTTAGGTAAAACCGTATTTTTAATAAAATATAAGGATTTATGCTGAAAATTTTATCAAATCCATTAAATAACATAGAAGTTATAAAAAAAATAAAAAAAAAAACATTTTAGTTAGTTCAACTAGAATTTGTTTTACGGAGGCTTACATTATGATTATTATTATTTTTTTTTTTCGTAAATTTAAATTTCATGAACAGTAACCCACATGTCAAATTTGGATGCTCTACGTCTAAGACTGTAGGAGATACAGTTTTACCCTATTTGCCAAGCCCCAAATGGGCGTAGCTATATATAACATACATTTTTGGGTAGAGGTAGGATACTAGTATATATATTCCAAGTCCCAACTCTCTGACGGAAATATTGCCGAAATTATCACGGTTTTAGTAAAAGATATAGTAATTACCGATTTGCTATGCCCCCAGAAGACGTGGATACATAACTTTTGACTTATCTTAAGAGGAGGTCAACAGTATCCCACATGCAAAATTTGGACGCTCTAGCTCCAAAACTGTAGGAGATACAGTTTTATCCGATTTGCCACGCCCTTAATGGGCGAAAATATCTATAATATATATTTTTGATTCCGAGTGATCTACTTGCACATGTATTCCAAATTTCAAGTCTCTAGCTCTTAATACGCTCAAAATATTATAAGATTTATACAAATCGCTATATATATATTACCGATTTGGTACGCCCCCAGGGGGCGTGGGTATATAACTTTTTGATTTAACTTAAGGGAAGGTCAACAGTAACCCACATGCCAAATTTGGATGCTCTAGCTTCAAAACTGTAGAAGATATAGTTTTATCCGATTTGCCACGCCCACAATGGGCGTAGATATATAATCTATATCTTAAAACGTCCGCGTGGTGTACACGAATATATATTCTAAATCCCATTTCTTAGACTGCAATATTGACTAAAATAACAGCGTTTTAGTCTTAATAGATATAGCATTTCCCGATTTGCCACGCCCCCTGTGGGCGTATCGGAAAAATACTCAAACTTGATCTGACGCGGATACACACGAGTATATATTCCAAATTACAAGTCTCTAGCTTCTATAGTGTCCAAATGCTGCGCGTTCATACAGACAGACGGACAGACGGACAGACGGACAGTCGGACAGACGGACAGACGGACAGACGGACAGACAGCAAGACGGACATTGCACAAATCCAATAGACTCTTTTTCCCTTTGGAAACAGAGTCTAAAAATAACAAAAAACAATTCTACATAGAAATATTGCTCTATAATATACTACAGCTGCAATCACACAAAGAGAGAGAGAGAGAGAGAGCATGCTGAGTGGTGTTTCATTTGAAAAGCTAGTTAAAAGAATTGTGCACGGGAAAAGCTCGTAAAGAGGAAAAGGCAAACTTCAAGAGGCTGTCAAAAAACTTTCCTTTGCTAAAAAGAAAATTATTCTGTAAATACCCTGTAAAGCTAGAAATGCAACAAGTGTGTTGCATATACCAAATATTTAGAATATATAAATATATATTATAAAATGTATTTATTGTGTAATAAGCGAAGTATCAGAAATTTACGGTCTCAAAGATAGAAAGAAAACAACAATAATTTATATTTCTTTTAAAATATATATATATATATCATATATCATATTTTTATAAAAAAAAATATAGTTTATTATAATAATTATTATAATTTTTAATATATTAAAATATTAGCAATTTTTATTTAGCTTTTTTAGATTTCTAGGAGATTGTTAATGATATTAAGTTCTAATACAGATACATTAGAGAATCATTATCTATAGCTACTGCTTCTTTTTCTTCTAACTCTTTTTCTAGTTCTCAAATCTCTTATAATACATATCTAAAGTTATTATTGTCTAAATCCATTTTCCAGCTCTAGATCATTCTAGCTCTCTCTCTCTCTCTATACCCTATTTCTGTTATTTTCCTGAGTAAAGGGTATGTTCTGTTCATTTACAAGCACTCATAACTCACTTTTCAGCGCTCACTCCCACCTGCTTAAAATATGTAAGAACGTCAAAAAACTTTTAACTGTAGCCCGCATCTTCCCCAGCTCCGTCCTCAACCTTTTCAATAGACCACAATTTGGCTCCCGAGTAGCTGCTAATGGCATTAAAGGCGCAGAGCTTGGAGTGTGCAACGAAATGAAATTCTTTTGCGGTCTACAATTTATTTCTAAGTACTATGTACAATGTGTGTGTGTGTGTGTGCGTGTATATAAATTTGCAACAGTTTTCTAGCCAATTTAATGGTCAACAAAATTGGCTGCGAGTGGAAATTGTGCAGCTAGCCAAATTGTTAATTGGGTTTGAAATTTGAAATGGAAACGCGTTCGATTTCAATGCGAGCGCACAGATTTCCCAAAATTGTGGAATGCGCGTGTGTGTGTGTGGAATGTAGGCGTGTGAACTTGTGTGTGTGTGTTTGTGGGCAGCGTGTGTGTTCGGTTGTCCTATCCGCAATTCTCACACAAACGCACAGAAACAGTTTACGTTTGCCACTAATTGGACATTAAATTGTTATAAATTTAATGCTCTTGGTTTTTCCGTGTTGTCGTTCGCCTCTGAGCCAATTAGTCACATAAAAAACACCGATCGCTATTTATATATATTATGTTTCATTCGCAACATGTGTTAGCCTTTTCTTTTTGTTCTTGTGTGTAAGTGGAGAAGATTTAAAATTAATAAGAAGAAACTATAAGTTTGTCAATATCGAATAATTTTCTATTGAGTAAAAGTGCGTTTAGCTTGATGCAGTTGAGGCTCACTTCAAAATCGTATTTGGTCACACTTTTCGCTTACATATTTAACTGGAGATGAACATTTTTTTGTAAGTGAGGAAGATATATCGATAACAATAATAATTAACTATAGGATATAAAAGCGATAAGTGTACTTAAGTGACATTTTAAAATAGTTCGTATTTGGTCACACTTTTTTTTACATTTATACATATTTGAAGATAAGCGTGAACGTTTAAGAAAAGTTTTCTGATATCGATAATCAATAGTAACAGTTTTTTTTAATCATTAGCCACATTTGGTCACACTTCATACGAAAAAAATATTTTAAATAGAAATACAACCTTTATTATATATAGAATTACATTCACAGGGTATTAATTATGTTTTGCTGTGCTCGTGCCTAGTCTTCCTCAATCTCTAAAAAGCTAAATATGCTTCGTGTCTCATGATAAGCTAGCCCCGTCTATAGATATACTCGCTGATAATTGAACTGTTTTGTTGTTGTGTAATTTTTCATAATAAACCGTTATGTAAACACAATTTACAAAAGTAACATAAGCAAAAAACAAAAAAGGAGAGTATAGAATACAGTAAATCATCGCTGTTATTTTATATAGAATTATAAACAATATTACAATTGATCGTAGCCTGTTGTCAAAGGAAATA
Source organism: Drosophila gaucha (assembly GCA_035045545.1). Taxonomy (NCBI): domain Eukaryota; kingdom Metazoa; phylum Arthropoda; class Insecta; order Diptera; family Drosophilidae; genus Drosophila; species Drosophila gaucha. Next base: position 5,570,747 of record JAWNOY010000292.1, read on the forward strand.
CCAAATTCTTATCTAAAATAAATAATCAAAAAGTTTGACAAGCGAAAAAGTAAATTTTATCTAGAAATATGTTAAGTAAAGAACATAGATAATATGCAAATACATTATATCTACTTCATTTACTAGCTATATATAAAATATGTTTTCAATTGCTTTCGCTATTAAATTATTTCGGCTTCATTATTCAAGTTATTTATAAAGCCACAAAAACACAGTTCACAAAAAACTTTAGTTCAGCTTCTGCGAATCGCCCAAAGCTTCAATAAAAAACAGAAAGCCACAAAAACAAACCACTTTCGAGCTATTTAGCTGGCAATTAAAACGGCAAATGAACTTTCAACTCAAAAATAAAAAACAAATCAAAACAGAAATAAAACAAATGTCGAACTAAACCAAGCCAAAGAAAGTAAACAAACGAAAATAAAATGCCAAAAGTCAAACACGAAAACTAACTAATAAGAAAAAACAACAACAGCGAAGAAGAAGCGAGGGAAGTAGAAGAAGAATTAGCTACAAATTAGTAAACAAAAGCGCAATTGCAAAAGGGGGCGTGGCCAATTGTTAGCCATGTGACACCCACAAAAATGTTCAAACAGAAAACTTTTTGTTCTCCAAAATTTTCCCAAAGATTTTGTTGTGAAAACACAGAACAATGCAAACTGAAAACTTTATTTTCAGTTAAGATAATAAGCCAGGCCAAAGGCCAGTCCAGTTAGCCAAAAAAAAATAAAAGAAGAAAACTCTAAGCGTGCTAAATATACAAAGGTGTTAGCAATGGACAAGCGACTGCTAGAGATGAAAGCGTGACTAATTGGTGAAAGAAAGAGGAAGAGAGAAAGGGAGTAGGAGAGGGAGAGAGGACAGAGGCAGATAAGTGTGCGATTTCATTGCACTTGAATTGGCTAAAAGAAATATGAAATATTAAAAGAAAAAGAAAATCACAAGAACTTGCCAAAACTAATTGGATAAACTTGTGAAAGAGAGAGACAGAGAGAGAGAGAGAGAGGGAGAGGGAGAGAGAGATGATGAGATTGACGTGCTATTTTAAGTTACCAATTTTGGATGAAAAAATATGAAATATAGACAGAAAAACTAAAACTTAGTAAAGAATCTGTAAAGAGAGGGAGAGCGAGAGAAAGATAGGGATAGCAAACGAATTCAATACAGTATACAATATATATTATATACTATAATATATAGCAGTAATTGAATAAAGAAAGAAGAGATAGAAAGATTTAAATGCACTTGGGTGCAATGTAAGAAAAATGAATTATATATATAGTATATGAAATCTATATAGTATATAGTCCGTCCTTGGTAGCTGAGCTTTCTAAGTGGATCAACTGAATAATGAGTTTCCGGATTCGAATCCCATGCTTGTGTATGTTTATAGTATTGTCTTAGATGAAGATTGATAGCATGCAACTATAATATATTGTTCAAGTAATAAGAATAAAATATACTATAGATATATATTATACTATACTACAGTATAGTCTTTCTAGTCTTATATCATATAACTACTAAACTGTAAAATTTGTTTAATTTACACAAATTTCCAACACACTTTTTAAAATTCTTTTTGCCTTGACTCTGGTTTTATTTTTAGATTCTTTACATAACTGAAAACAGTTTTCATATATAATTTTACTATCTCTAACTTCTAAATATTTAACTAAATTTCCCATTTTCAAATTTGTCTTAATTCAATTCAAGATCAACTTAAATTAGATTCTAAGTAGTTTGTCATGTTACAACCTGTTTTCCATCCATCTCTAATGCACACTAAGTGAATTTACAATAGCTTCATTATATCAGCTTTTACCCATTATACCGACATCCCCCTCGCCACGCCCCTCAGCTCCACTTGATGCTGTATTCCCATCATCAGATTTGGGCAAATAATTCACATGGCACTAATTGAATTAGTTGACTGACTTTTGACGCTGCTGCTGCTGCTGATGTCGTCGATGTTGCAGCTGTTGGTGTTGCAGTTGTTGCTTCGGTTGCTGCTGTTGGTGTTGCTGTTGCATTTTCTTTTTGGTGTTGCTGTTGCTGCTGTGGCTGCTATTGTTGCTGTTGCTGCTGTTGCTGCTGATGTTACTTGTTGTTGCTACTGATACTGTTGCTGTTGTTACTGCTGTTTTCCATGCTGCTGCTGTTGATGGTGTTGTTGCTGTTGCTGTTGCTATTGTTGTTGCTGTTGTTGTTGTTGTTTCGCTTGCTGCTGTTGGTGTTGCTGTTGTTATTGCTGTTGGTGTTGCTGTTGCTTTTTCTTTTAGGTGTTGATGTTGCTGTTGCTACTGTGGCTGATATTGCTGCTGTTGCTGTTGTTGCTGTTGTTGCTGTTGTTGCTGTTGCTATTGCTGTTGCTGTTGCTGTTGCTGTTGCTGTTGCTGTTGCTATTGCTATTGCTTTCTGCTGCTGTGGCTGCTATTGCTCTTGCTGTTGTCGCTATTGCTGCTGCTGCTGTTGTTCTTTTCATTGGGTGTTGTTGCTGTTGCAGTGTCAAGGGAAATGTACCGTTACACGCTATAAACTCACAATATAATGCAAAGTGAACAATTAGCAACTTGTACACGAAATAAGTTTCGCAAGTTAACTTTGCTCTGTTTAATAATCCCAAGTTTTGTTTTGTTTTTCATTTCAACTCGTTAATAGCAAAAGTCAAGAACTTGTTTCCGTTTCGTCTGGTTAAACGTCTGGATTTGTCCGCTGAGGGCGGGGTTTTTCCTCTTTGCCCTTCGTACGTAGTGCATATTCAAATTGTCAACAGATTTGCAACGCCTTAACCTTTAACCTTTTACTCGAATTTGAAGTTAAGTTTTTAAGAAACTAACTAGAGGAAATATTATTATACATATTGTAAGATATATGTATATATTTGTCATGAAAGTCAGCGCAATTTAACTAGCAACAGAATATCTATCACATTGTCGTGTTTCAATAGTCTGAGCAATTCTATAATATAGTCAGAACGATATGTGTTCACACTAGAGAGGTTTTACTGTAGTTATGTTGGAATTCGAATTTATATTTCAAAAGAAATTTGTAGTCAATTCTCTAAAAACCAGAATTTTAAACTAAAAAAACAATTAACAGCCTAATATATGTTTCTTATTCATATGTATGTATGAATGCATGTGTAAGTATACATAGACATAAGTATGACATACATATGCATGTGTGTCTGAAAGTTTACTTATATCAAATGCAGTCTAACTTTACTTTTAGCTGCATTGCAAATTTGAAAATCAAAGCTGTTTTTATAAAGGCCTTCTACGCGATTCTCAAGAATTCAAGTAAGGTACAAGAAAGGTATGCCTCGTAATTTAAGTGTTACTTTATGTGATGAAAATTTATGAATGTATAATTCTATATCTATGTATTTATGCATGTTCTCTCACTCTCTCTATATCTACTTCTCATATATATAGACTAAATATATAAACATATATATATTTAAGAAGTAGATATAGTGATATAGATATATATATATATATATATATCTAGATATAGACAGACATATGTCTGTAGAAATACATATCTGTACTAAACATGTATTTGTTTGTAACATATATGATCTTTCACTCTCTCTATATCTACTTCTCAGATATGTATATAGAATAAATATATAAGAATATATATTTAAGAAGTAGATATAGTGATATAGTTATATATATAGATATAGACAGACATATGTCTGTAGAAATACATATCTGTACTAAACATGTATTTGTTTGTAACATATATGATCTCTCACTCTCTCTATATCTACTTTTCTCTCTATATATGCACATTTGTCTGTCTCTACACATATGTACATACATACATTATACTACTATGTACTCGTTTAGCCTAACAACAGGTTATTGAATTGTCAGGGTATTAAATATTTGTCCTTCGTTTCACTCAAATTTCGCTCTTTGCTGCGTTCTGTTGTATTTTGTTGGCAAACGCAGCTGTTGCCGCAGACTAATTAAACAGCTGTCTGAGGCGCCTCCTTGAAAGCATTCCACAGCATTGAATTACAAAGACAAACGAAATGTTGAGCATGTTTATGGAGCAGACAAATATGTGCATATATATCTTTACCTTTTAGCTAAAAATGTTTTTTTTTCTTCATGCAAATACATTTTTCACTTAACAAAAGTTGACATAAAAAGAGCATATACATATTCATATGGCCACCACTGTATGCGTGAGAGTCCTTGGCTGAGAGTGACAATTAAATCGTAATGGAGCTGTTTCATAAATTGACTAAGACAAAAGTCAGCTTGATTAGCAATCGATTCCACTTCGAGCAGCTAAATAAAATATTTAAGCAAATTACGTCAAGAGACGCAAAAATTTGCAAATCAATGCAAATAACTGGAGAAACAACATACGTATATATACAGAGACAGAGAGAAAGAGAGGAGGAGACGAAGAACAGCAAACTGAAAGCAAAAGCTTTTGATATTAATTAAGCAAATTTACGTTGAAAGATGTCAGTGTGCCACAAGGATGCAAAAACGTGTTTTTTGATTTTATATATTAGAAATTGAATTTGTATATATGCAAAGAAACAGGAAAAACAAGTAGAAGATCGACAGTTAAGCAGCAACGAATTGCAAATACTCTTGCTAAAACATTAGCTCAATTTGCTTTAAATCAAAAAAAAACTTTGTAAGCATTGTTCCAATTGGATAAGTGCAATGAGAATTTAATTACATGAGAAGAGCAGCTGTTAACATACTATGAATATGATCATGCCAATTGGATATATGCAATGGATGTGGCAGACAGTGTTGGTTAAGTTATGAATAGCGTGAATACAGTGAACAACATATATGAATATGATAAAACCAATTGGATTTTTGGAATGGTGTAACTACAGTGCAAAAATGCTGAATATGATGAATCCAATGTGATGACTGCCAGTGTTGGAAATGTTATGAATAGCATAGTATTGAATATGATAGTTTATTGGATTTTGGAAAGTAAATATATATGTATGTATGTGCATATATGCCACACAGCGTTAGTAAAGTTATGAATAGTGTAAATACAGTGAACAAATATATATGAATATCATAAAGTCAATTGGATTTTTGCAATTGAAAAGTACGCATATCTACTTATGTATATGTGTCAAATATATGTATACAGTGAACAAAATCCGAATACATATAAATTCAATTAGAATCTGGAACGCTAGTAAAGTTCTGATTAGCGCAAATATAGTAAAAAGGCGAGAACCATATATGTAATCCAATTGGAATGTTGCAGACAGTTATGTATAGCAGACAGTGTTGGTAAAGGCTATGAAAACTTAAACACCACAAATAAACGTTGAATAGGATAACTTCAATCGGAATTCTACATCCTGCTAAAGTTATATGATACAGCCAATTGGCTTGCTGCAAGTGGAATGTGATGTAATGTATAAGTAGACAGTGTTGGTAAACTGGCAGATTTAACTATTTCCCAACAATTTACAAAACCTAAAAGCTGCATTAAACTAAGCCAATATGCCCCATTCAATACAGTGTATTCCTTTTGTAGACATTCATCTAGGTAGGCCGAGCAAACGTTTAATGAAAGTGCAGCAGCTGCTGGCAACAAGTTGCACGCATGCGCATTAGAGCGCAACAACGAGGCGGAGAGAAAGAGTCAAAGAGCGAGAGAGAGAGAGAGAGAGGGAAAGAGAGCGACGAAGAGGGAGAGGTAAGTCGATAGTAGATAGACCTATGTGCATATGGCAATGCTTTAGAATTTTTTTTTGTTGTTGTTCTTTAGTTTCATGATTTCATGTAACCGGTTTTTCGGCTACAACAACAACAACAACAACAAGTTGCGACTCCCATGAGAGCGGCTGCTGCTGCTGCAACTTGGGTTCATTGTTTACACAGACATAGCTGTTATAGCTGCTTTGTTGTTTACTCTGTTGTTGTTGTTGTTGTTGTATATGTGCTTTACTCTTTGTTTGCTACCTACTTACTTACGTGCCAGCCTATCTAACTGTCCTCCCCACTCCGTCTCACTCTCTTGGCTTTATTACATTTTTCTTTTTTCAACGAAACAACTTCACATATAGCGGAAGTTGTACAAAAGCCGCAAGAGAGACCGGCTAAAAAAAAAAAAACAAATAAAAAGTAAAAGAAAGAAAGAGAAGTAGAAAATAAAACAATTTGCCCTGGCAAGCTGAGAAGTTGCCACAAACATGTGTCACATGTGCGGCCGAAAGGGTTCAAATTATTCAGTTATATGGCCAAAAGTTTTGGCTATCAAAATGTAGATTTAGCTGGAATTTCAGATAAAAAAGAAGTTCCTTTATAGCTTGTGCACACAAGTTGCAAAAAGGTTATATTCCTTCTAGCCAGAAGTTTGCAGCGCATAGAAGAAAAAGTTTTCGACTGTATAAACCATATATATTCTAGATCAGCATGTCGAGCTGGATTGATGTAGCCATATTCATCCGTCCGTTCGTCCATCTGTTTGTCAATCCGTCTGTTTGTCCCTCCGTCCGCTTGTCCCTCCGTCTATTTGTCTATTCGTCCGTCTGCTTGTACCTCAGTCCGTCCGTCTGTTTACCCCTCCGTCAGTCCGTCCTGTTGCTGCTATCTTTCTTTCCTTATATACATACTTACATCTGGAAACCATCTAGATCGGATTACTATAGCATATAGCTTCCATAGCATTGATCGCGTTCAAAAAATTGTTTGAGCTGGAAAAACGTTTTTGTTTCTTGAGCTAAAGAATCGAATCTTTCAATTCAAAGAAAATTTTGCATATTTTTATATAGATATGACCTCTGAACTCTCATAGCTTTAACATTTGCAGGCGATAACTGTAGTTTAAAGCCCTCTATGTATCTTATCATTAAATATATTTCAAGGTTTCGTATAACCGTAAATTTTTAGCATAGGACGCCGCTGGAATAACTTAAGAATAGCTTTTATAGCAGACCTTACAAACTAAATTCAAGATCACGTATGTATATGTGTATGTATGTATATGTATAGGTATGTGGATGCATATAGTCTATATGCACAAAGGCTTACCTCAATAACAAGCTAGATCAACATTGACGCTGACGCCTAAGTTGTTGCTATTGTTGCTGTTGTTGTAGTTACACTCAATGTTGCATTCAATCAAAAAACACAAATCACACTGCAATTGTAAAAAATTGTATTTATTATGAACACGTCGAGCAGACACTTTCACGGCACTAAACAATTAATTGACTAGATTTTTTCCTGCTGTATGCAGTAAGTGATCAACAGCTGGCATAAAGCTGGTTTGCACACATTTATTTATTTATTTATTTTTCCTTTTTGCACACTTTGGCGAGACGAACATAAAAAACTTTCGCTCAGAAACGGATGCAGCAGGCGGCTTCCAATAGGATTTGGCTTAACAGCGCGAGCGCGGGCTGGGGTGGGGTGTGCTTAACAGTCTAACTGGTTTCTTGTAACAGGAATTCGGACAGTGTTGCCAAATGGCATTTCATTTCATTTCATTTGAGCAAAAAAAAAGAAACACTCAAAGAATTTATATCCGGTAATTTATTCAATTTCATTCTTTTTCCTAAACACACACTCATTTATTTTGTTTTCACCTGACATATTTACGCATTCGCTTCTTGTCGGCGTTCTAATTTATTTGTTGGCCTATAAAATAAACATATTTTTGTATTTCGTCGTGTTGTTTTTTTTTTGCACTTTCTTTGCCTGCCAGAAGTGATCTCTCTTTCCCTCTCGCTCTCTCTATCATTCGCTTGGTTTTCGCCTATTTATAACAACTCACGCACACTAATACGTTCCACGCATAGATGCCGACACACACACAGCTAAATAGGCAAAAGCAGCCAAACGTAGCAAACAACAACAGCAAAACACAGGTGAAAATTAGTGCAGCAATTTTTGTGGTTTGTCTTAACTATTGTTGTTGTTCTTGTTGCTGTTTGCTGATATTACAGTATTTTTGCATGCGTACCACTATTAAATGTATTAAACAGCAAACGCGTATAAATTAAATGCAAACATGCATAAACAAAATACTAAATAGTTTACTGTTTGCAGTTAACTTATGAATTTATATCGCTCACTTCACTTTATTTTTAATGCCAACAACATTCAGTTGATTATTTTTTTTTCAAAATTTCTTCTACCACTTTCGCGCGCGTTACGTACAGACACGCTGACCCTTCGGCGGCAAAACAACAACTAGCATTAATATTTGTTCTTTCGTATCGCGCAGAATGTTTGTAAAGAAGACTGTAAAATGTGCTCTCCAAACATCTGTTATCGTTTTATCTACTGTTACACTCAAATTGGCTATGTTAATGGAGAACTGATCTGTTACAGCTAACATGATCTGCTGCTACGCTGTTAACTTAACATGCAGGTTAATTCCTTTAAATAAAAAGCACGATGAGCTGTTTTTTAATCATAATTAATAATTAGCGACTTAATATTAATAAGTGCTCTTATTGTGCATATAAATTGATTTTGCATTTACTATTTTATCAAAAATCATAATCTGAATTGAATTTAGTGCTCACTGTTATTAACAACTGCTGTTAATGCTAACAGCTTGATAGAATTTAAATTATGCATAAAAATAGAGTTACTTTTGTATTTTTATTTATTGTTAAGTAGAAATGAATGTAATGAACAGACAATACAATTAAGATGAAATTGCATACGATGACAACTTAAACAATTATTTTGGCAACTACGTGGACAACGGTTATTTAAATTCGCTAAATACGTACTCACACAGAATTAAAAAAAAGAACTAAATTAAACAATATATAAGAAAGGCCTTGGTAATATACGGTGGGCTACATTGCAGTTCCGACTGATCCTTAACTTAAGTAGTAAGAAAAGGGTTATTGCATTACAATTTTGACTACAAAACGAGCAAAATTATTTCTCTGTTCATGTGAAGAATGTCAGGAACGTGTTGAAGGAGTCGAACAACAGACCATGGATACATCTAGCGAGGTGCTGGGCAGCTCCTGGGAGCAGGCGAAATTCGAAGTGCTGCTCGTCTCATTGAAGCCGCTGTCCGTGCGATAGAAACCAATGCGTGCTACAGGAGCGACACTGCTTTCAGCTTGAGGTGGCACGATTTCCTCCACCTGCTGCTCCTGCTCCACATCATCCAGCAAATTGGCACCAAAGGATTGCGACAAGTTCTTTCTGTTCGCTGAACGGCGTCGTCGATGGCGTGGCGTATCCGAATTGGAGCTACAATTGAAACTGTGTGTGGACAGCTGCGACAATTGCATGCCATCCGTATCTGCATCGTCATCCTCATCAGTGTCAAAGTCCACCTCGGCCGTTTCGTCAGTATCCTGCTCATCTAGCACCAGCTTCACCTCCTCCGTTGCCAGCGACACATTCGGCAATTGCATTGCACTATTCACATGCAAACGGCTCACACGCTGATTGATGCTGCTGTCAGTGGAGAACTCCAATGCCATTGGCGAGGAGCTGCGATCTGGTGTAAATTTGCACGTAGCTCGTCCAGTGCCCGTTATCTCAGAGATGGTTACATGTTCGCTGCTGTTGCTGCTTCTGCTCCTGTACAGACGCCTGCTCAAGTGCTCCGATGGCGCAATGGGCGAGGGCAGCTCCACAAGGTCGTGCAGCAACTGCTTGCGCCTGCGTCCGCTGCTTCGTCCGTTGCCATCGTCCGGTGTGCCAGCTGGCAGACCGCACAGATTCCTAATGGGCGATAGGCAGCCAAAGCTGCTCGAGCGCTCGCCAGCCGAATCGGAAAGTCGACCTGCAAACATGGTTTGCTTGGCCTGCGGACTGGAGCCTACCATCTGGGCATGCTGCTCATCTGCTGGCGGCTGCTGTTCCTCCTGATCAACCTCACCCAGCACAATAATATTTTGCAAGTCGAAGAGCTTTCGACGCATGGAGCTGTTGAAGACGTCGCCACTGTTGCCTGACTTGTTCATCTGAACGCCCGCCAAATGGGGCTGCAAATAGGGACGCAGGGCTTCCTCCAAAGCTTTGGGCAGAACAGGTGGCAATGTAAGCTCCGTCTGCACCTCGCAGTCCCTGGAACGGGGCTTTTTTTTATTGTTAGATATAGGCGTATTCCCATTGATTTCATTGAGTATAATGCGATGCTTGCGCAGCGGACAGTCAACGGGACTGGGCACAATGTGTGATTCCTTGAAGAACGTGCTAATAGCCAATTGTGCCTTGGTTTCCTGATCGGGATCCGGCGAGTCATGAAATTGTGTTTCGTGTGGTTCCACATCCGCTGGCTTCAGCTGCGACACCTCCTCAATATCCCATTCGAATTGCGTTGAGGAAAGCTGTGGAGTCCGCGAGCGACACTGAAAGAGCGAGGGACTTGGAGGAGAAACCGTTAACTTAAAATTGCCTTCAAACTGATGCTAAAAAACACTCACCTGGCTATAAGAGGTAAATGTAGACGCTCTGCTAGAGCGCCCTCGAAAGGATTTCGCACCTTCTGTAGTCTTTTGGGTGGCGGTGTGCACACCGTGGCGCACATTTGGGGACTGCATTTTGATTTATTCGATTTGGCGCCATTCGTTGGCGTTGCAGACGCCGCTGCTATAAAATGGTTGCTGCTGCTGCTGATGCTTCGTCTGCCGCTCGTCGTTACGCGGCATTTCAGCTCATTTAGGCTGGCATAATATCTCGTTTTGAGTGCTTGCGGCGTGCTCACCTCATCTGTGTACATTTTTATTTACAAATATATTGAACAATTTAGGCAATATTTGATTTAAAATTCTTCAAGAAGTTTTTTGCACCGCTGCCTGATGCAGGCAGCTGTCAGTATATTTCAAATGCGACAGTGTTGCAAGGCGACTTAAAGTATTTATCGATAACGCCAACACAGGCGATGAGCGTTTGAATAGCAGAGCGCTAAGATATTAATTACACAACGAACTTTGTTTATCCGTAATTTTATATTGAAATTATTATTATTTTCCAATAATAACAAATGTTTTTTTTTCATAAATAATTTAGTTTCGTTGGAGTCAACTATTTTTATGTCAATGTGTGCGTTACATATCGTACTATCGTTATCGACTTATTTGTAGCAATTTAGATTTTTTATCCACTCGTCACTTGAGTTTTTGTATGTAATTCAATAATGGAGAATATATGTCGTGTTTGCATGGAAAATTCTGAGATATTGACGGACATATTTGCGCCCATAATGAACCCAAAAATAAAACAAGAACTTCACTCAACAATGGCCGATATAATCAATAACCTCGCAGGCTCCGAATTGATTAACAACATTGAAAACACGGGACACCAATACATTTGCACAAAATGCATCAAGGACGCAACAGCTGCATTGGAGTTCAAATGTATGGTAGAGCGAAACTCTATACGTTTTATCGAGCTGCAGAGAACCTTTTATGTTCAGAATACTCAACAAATAAAGCACGAAGAACTTACTGCCATCTGTGATATGCTCGATGCAGACGACCTTCAACTAATGCCAGAAAATGCCAATGAGGACGACATTATGATGGTAAACAAATCGCATTGTTACAACACTCGACGTAAGTCTCTAAGCAGTAACAGTGGATCGATCAACCGCAGCGAGATCAGCATCAAAGGATCTTATTTCGAGGGCAGCGACGATAGTCCTTCGCCAAGCACTGAATCAGTACACATGTATGCAAGCCAAATGATTTACAGCAGCGAAGGTAGTTCAAAGTCCCAGCTACGCATACAACCCAACGAGCGTCATAAGCCTTTAAGGAGTATCAGCAGATCAGCCACCCGCAACGGGAGCGGCAGCAAAAGAGCTTCTTTCGAGGCCAGTGGCAAAGATCCTTCGCCAAGCACTGAATCAGTACACATGTTTCCAAGCCAAATGATTTACAGCAGCGAAGGTAGTTCAAAGTCCCTCCTACGCATACAACCCAACGAGCGTCATAAGTCCTTAAGGAGTATCAGCAGATCAGCCACCCGCAACGGGAGAAGCTATAAAGATGAATGTTTGGAGGCAAGCGACGAAGATCTTTCTTACAATAGTGAATCAAGGCATATGTGTCCCCACTGCCAAATGACTTACAGCACCAAAGGCAATTTGAAGTGCCACCTACTCATACACTCCGGTGAGCGTCAATTCAAATGCCCACATTGCCCAAAGAAATTCACCCAGAAGCATGGCATGATCGTCCACGTTCGTACCCACACCGGGGAGCGTCCTTATAAATGCGTCATTTGCCTGAAGACGTTTCGACAGTTGTCCAATCTACTTGCACATAGTCGTCATCACCGCCGAGGTCATGTCAAATAGCCCACTAAATGAGAAGGTTAAAAACAAAATTGGATTAATATCTTCTGCACACTCCTCCGCAAGGAATCTGAAAAACATCGATAGCACTATCATGCAATATGGTTCGCTTATCGATGTTTTTTCTCAGAATTTTTTTAATGCTTTAAAAAAACAGCGAAAAAGAAAAGTCTGAATTTTTAAATAATACGTGTTTGAAAGAGTCTAATGGCAAAGGTAATATTATTCTTGCAATTAGAGTCTTATTTGTGTGAATAAATATTAATGTTCTTATATGTAGACTGCAATGTGAAGTGGACATTTATCAAGCAAAAAGGCATGTCTGCCAAATGCTTAACTGGCGGAACAACATATTTGATAGTAAAAGATCTTTCAACGAGCTCAGGTTCTATTTTGTCGATTGTAGACAATAATAGTACATTGGTTTATTCTATTATCTCAAACCACCGCCCGTTCCTAGTTGCTGAAAACAAAGGATTAGCTTGATCTTAGCTACGAATTGCCTTTTTTGTTAATTAAATAAAATGTGCAATGTACAGTATGTTAATTTTTACATTATTAATATTCAAAAAATAAACGTACCATAACTTAAAGTGTCTTTTGCAAGTATTGCAATTCACCCCACGCGCATTTAATTGTTATCGATATCATGACAAACTATCGTTATTTCATACAACCGATAAAAGCCCGCAATTTTTGAAAAGCTTGTTCGATAAGCTAAATGAGTTTGTTTACTTTTGACTTACGTTAAGTAATATTTCAACTTTTTATTAGGTATTCAAAACATTTGCTGCCTTGTTACCAACTGCAGGCTAATCTACACATATATTTAATCATTTGTAACTTGACAGCAATTCATTGCAATTATTAGTTTAGCAACTTTCTAAACGCTAAATTTGCACTTTGAACCGTTCAATCAATTAAATTATTTACTCAACGTGCTAAAATTCAAATTTAATGCCCCTTTATTCTGTTTTTTCTTTCTGTACCTTATCTCTAGTTTCCCAGGATGATGGGAACGCAGCTTAACCTTATCTCTCGTTTGATTAGTTTCAAGCTCCAATTACACACAAACCTAGATTCCTGTAGGTGCTTTATGAAAACCAAACCGAATTCAAAACTTTAAATTAACTAATAATAGTGCAAATAAACCGTGCGACTTAGCAATTCATTAATTTTTAGACTATTCTCAAGCAACACCATAATCCGCATTTGATTTACATTATACACTGAGCCAAAAATCACTACACTACACACATAAGATTTACGTTCTAACCTTAAATTATCTGGATTTATTTAAGTATTGTATCTAAAAATTATATTAAAAACATATTTATAATGTACGCAGAATATGCGAATTGTAAATTATGAAAATATATTTGATCGAAGCTTATAATACAACATAATTGCCTTTAACTCTTTTTTTTTTGAGTGCTTTACGCTTACCTTTCCAAAAAAAAGTTTTAATTAATAAAAAACTGATTTAAACGTGTTTTTTCTTAACGATTGTTGGGGATCGTTAAATAATTAAATTATCCAAAACAGGGCATAAATTTGTTTACCAATTCGCTATAAAAGCCACGTTCAAAGCCGCTGTTCGAACAGATGATGCCGGAACAGGTGTAAAGGAAACTTCTCTCGCAAACAGATCTCTGGACACAGCAAACATCCGTCAACATGTGCGGCATCTTGGCCATATTCTCAGCGAATGGGGAACCAATAGAAACAAGGAGCTTTCAGGGCAGCGAGCACAGCTTGCGGGAGCTGGCCTATCGGCAGAGTGGCAAGCAACGCCATCGCGGACCCGATGACACGGGCATCCTGATTATAGCCGAACAGGGCGTGGCAATGGTGCACGAACGCCTCGCTGTCATTGGCGTGGAGACAGGACACCAGCCGCTGCTCTCGAAGGATAAGAACATTGCCCTGATAGCCAACGGCGAGATCTACAACTATGTGGAGCTCACCAGGCAGATTGGCCAGCGGCTGCCAGGCTATCAGCCCAAGAGCGACAGCAATGTGATCATCGAGCTGTATGAGCAGCATGGCAAGCAGCTGCTCCAGCACATCACAGGAATGTTCAGCTTTGTGCTCTACGATCGTCGGAGCAGGCAGCTGCTGGTGGCACGGGATCCCTTTGGCATTATACCGCTCTACATGGGTCGGGATCAGCAGGGCAACATTTGGTTTGCCTCGGAGATGAAGTGTCTGATGGGCGTCTGTGAGCAGCTCCAGGTCTTTCCACCTGGTCATGTGGCAGCGGGCACAGTGAAGCAGCAGCTGCAACCCGTGCGCTACTACAAGCCCAGCTGGAGGCAGCTGACGCCCACGCGGCAGGTGAATCTTCAGGAGTTGCGCCAACAACTGGAGCTGGCTGTGCGCTCGCATCTGCAGTGTGATGTGCCCTTTGGTGCGCTGCTCTCTGGTGGCGTGGACTCCAGCTTGATCGCTTCGATAGCTGCGAGGATCATGAGGGAACGTGATCCGAGCTACAAGCTGCGCACCTTCTCGGTGGGCATGCCCGGTTCGCCAGACTTCGAGCATGCACGGCTGGTGGCCCAGCACATTGGCAGCCAGCACGCGGAGATCACCTTCAACGTGGAGGATTGCCTGGATGGAGTGCGTGATCTGATCTATCATCTGGAGTCATATGATGTAGCCACCGTGCGCTGCAGCCTGCCCATGTTCTATCTGTCCAGGCATGTGAAGAGCACTGGGATTAAGATGATTCTCTCAGGGGAGGGCGCAGACGAGATCTTTGGCGGCTATCTCTACTTCCACAAGGCGCCCAACTATGAGCAGTTCCACGAGGAGATGGTCACACGCTGTGAGCAGCTGCACGTGTCTGATATTTTGCGTGCCAACAAGGTGACCATGTCCAAGGGTCTGGAACTGCGCGTGCCCTTCCTGGACACCCAGCTGGTGGATCATGTGATGAGCATTCGTCCACAGGACAAGATCCCTGGTGCCTTGAACGAGTTCTCGGGTGAGCGCAAGTGGCGCATGGAGAAGTTTGTGCTGCGCGAAGCCTTCGCTGGGGATTACCTGCCGGATGCTGTGCTCTGGCGGCAGAAGGAACAATTCTCGGATGGCGTGGGCTACGCCCTGATCGATGCATTGCCTGAGTTTGGGGATCGTCATGTGAGGGATGCCCAGCTGCAGGCGGCGGAGCAACGCTTTCCCATCAATCCACCCAAGACCAAGGAGGCCTACTACTATCGCTGCATCTTCGAGGAGCAGTTCCCTGGAAATGCAGCTGCCAATACTGTGGAAAAGTGGGAACCACGCCTCGACTGGGGCTGTCCAGAGGATCCTTCAGGCCGGGCACAAGCAGCTCATGATCAGGCCTATGGGAAGTGTTAAATATTGTTTTAAAACTTGTTTTCAATTAACATTTGAAGTACTTAATAAATATAATAATATATATAAATTAGTTACACAACAAGTTTTAGTACAAAATCAATATCTAAACGATTTCAATAAAAATATTACTTTTCTCGACCTTTGCTATCTTTAAAAACCAATATTTTTATTATTTATAAATCAGCAATCAACTAAAATTTCACACGCGAAAATCAATTGAACTTGAACTTGTTAACATTCAATTGATTAGACAATTAATGCAAATAAAAAACTAGAGGGATGAGCCGAAGTTAGGTAATACCCTTCCAATTGTAAAGAATATAGATATAGTTTTCTCTGATTTGCCACGCCCCCAACAATTGGATATATATAATTTTTGGGCAATCTATTAAGCATGGCAACAGTAACCTATATATCAAATTTTGAAGCTGTAAAAAGACTTTGGAAGATATAGTTTTCTGCGATTTGGCACGCCCCCAAGAGGCGGATATATATAATTTTTCATAATTTTGTCGAAACGGCCAAGCCTAACGTCTGTGTCAATATTTGGAACTCTATTTTTCCGAATTGCCACGCCCCTAATGGGCGTAGATATATATTCTTTATCTTTTTTTCTATTGGTGGTTGATACAAATATATGTTTTCAGTTTCAAGTCTCTGGCTTTAACAGCGTCCAAAATATTGGAAGACTTATGTTAAGCAGTATATAGACTTTCCCGATTTACCAAGCCCCAAGTAGGCGTGGATACATAATTTTTTGATCAATGTGAAAGGGAGGCCAAAAGTATATTACTTTCCAAATTTGGATGCTCTAGCTTCAAAACTGTAGAAGATATAGTTTTATCCGATTTACCACGCCCCCAAAGGGCGTAGATATATATTCTATATCTTTTTGTATTTGGGTGCAACTCAGGAGTATATATTCCAAAGTTCAAGTCTCTGACTTTAATAACGTCGAAGTTATCCCACTACAACATTTCTAAAAACCGATCTGTCCTATGGGAGCTATAGGATATAGTCATCCGATCCGGATGATTTCGAGATATACAATGCCTGCAGCACATTCCAGCCTATGTGCAAAATTTCTGTTCTGTAGCTCTTATAGGCTCGGAGGAGATTGCGTTGATCCAGACAGACGGACAGACGGACATGGCTATATCAACTCAGCTCGTCTTGCTGATCAAGAATATATATACTTTATATGGTCGGAGATGCTTCCTTCTCTGCGTTGCAAACTCCTGACCAGAATTAATATACCGTTTTTGCAAGGGTATAACAATTTATTGCCAAGTGTATTTTTGCGCGCAACACTTTTGAATTTTCGCTCTCACGTGCGGCAAATTCAACAAACGCTGCTCAATGAAGCAGGTCAGTAACGCAATAAGAGTGAAAGAGCGCAAGAGAGAGCGAACGCAATCAATACAAAAGCCGAGAGAGAATGCTATCCAATGCCAATTCGCGTGCTTGTGTGTATGTACATATGTGCCCATGTATTATAAGTAGAGCAAAACACGTGGAAAGACGGCAGAGAAGTCTGACGCAACTGTATGATAAGTTAAATCATCCTCAACAGTGTTTCAGGTTTTGCCAATATAAATAAAAAGCTAGATCAAAGAAAAACAGAAGCAAATAAAACAAGTAAAAAAGCTCTAGTCGGGTCTGCCCGACTACGAGATCCCCTGAACCAAGTCCGAGCTGATGTTTTAAACAACCTAGCTTACATATTTTATCTATACATATTACCTCTGCGCGCATATACACATGCACACATACACACATGCACACATATACACATGCACACATTTGTATACACATGCACACATATACATACCATGCACACAGAAACGCGCGCAGATTACTGCGTAGTTGATTTGAATGTATGTGTGCACACGTACAGGCTGCTGCCGCGTGCTTTTACAATGTTTCCTTTAATAACTTCTGTATTACTTAACGGATTTGAATGCAAATTTCTGCATTGAAGGCTATTAATTTATAATGAAAATGAATATGATAATAATGAAAATACGGTTTTCACTAAAAAATTTGAAAAAATTAAATTGTGGCTTTGATTATTTTTTTTTTTTAATAAATTTTTTTTGTAAAATGTCTAGCCGGTATCCAAAATATGAAAAAATAGAAAATGTATTTTATTTCTAAAAGGCTAAAAACAAAATTTTGTAGCTGTAGCTAAAAATGGTATGGTCAAAAAACTGAATCTTGATAACGTTTTAAATCGATAACATTGAAACGGAAAAATTTATCGAATATCTAAAACAAACTCGATATTTTCGCTGTATACACAGACCATCATGCAAAATTTGAAGTCTCTAGCTCTTATAGGTTCTGAGATCGACGCGTTCATACATACGGACAGACAGACGGACGGACAGACGGACGGACAGACAGACGGACAGGGCTAAATCGACTCAGCTCGTCACCCTGATCAAGAATATATATACTTTGTGGGGTCTGCCACGCCTCCTTCTGCCTGTTACATACTTTTTGCAAAACCATTATACCCTGATTTCCCATTTTCAATGGGTTCAGGGTATAAAAAGCCAAGTTTGTGGGGAAAACTGCGGGAGTAATAGCTGACATTTCTAAAATTTGTTAATATGATTTTACGATTTTACCCAATTTTCTGTCATATTTTATGAGAAACCAAAAGAAAAAAACCAATATGACCACATTACTTTTTTGTGATCAAAATTATGACGAAATTTAGTCAACAACAAACAAAATCCAGCTAAATTGATTTGATTTGACAGCGTTGTCGTTTTTTGACGAGCATAAAAAGCTAGATCAAGAAACATATACGCAAAAACGAAGTTTGTGGGAAAAAAAGCTAGGTAAAAAGCTGACTGTTCTAATTATTTCGGCAATTGCTTTTCGAAACAAGCTAGATCTGACGCGAAAAAAAGCGGAAATGGCAACACTGACTACGTAATAGGTTTACCGACGAGCCGAGCATTGCTGTAAAAGACGCCAGCTGCACATTCGGTTTTTTCAGTTGCTTTTGAGCTACGCAGCGTGGTAGACGGAGACCTGAAAGGCGGACAGCGAATATTAAATAACAAATATATCGGTAAATTAGACAGGAAATAAAATGTGCGGCATATTCGCAATATTCTCGAGCGATGGAGCTCCTATAGAGGCCCAGTGTTTGGAGGGCTGCAAGCACAGTCTGCGAGAGCTAGCCTATAGGCAGAGTGGAAAGCAGCGGCATCGCGGACCCGACTCCACGGGCGTCCAGATTATTCCAGAGCAAGGCGTGGCCATGGTCCACGAGCGATTGCGCATTGTGGGCGTCGAGAGGGGCGACCAGCCGTTTGTCTCGGACGATGGCAACCTCTTGCTGGTGGCCAACGGCGAGATCTACAACTATCTGGAACTCTCTGCGCAGATAGCCAAGCGGCGAGGTGGCTATAAGCCCAAGAGCGATTGCCACGTCATATTGGAACTGTATCAGGATTATGGCGAGGAGCTGCTGCAGCACATAACAGGCATGTTCGCCTTTGCCCTCTATGACAAGCGCAGCAAGGAGCTGCTGCTGGCGCGTGATCCTTTTGGCATTATACCCATGTACATTGGCGAGGATGCGAAGGGTAACATATGGGTCGCCTCCGAGCTGAAGTGTTTGACTGCCTGCTGTCAGCAGGTGGAGACGTTTACGCCTGGAGAGGCGCGCTTTGGGCGAGTGGGTGCACTGCGTCGCTGGCGACACTTCGAGCAGCCTTGGCAGCAGCAGCTGCCCAATCTGCCTTGCGATCTGTCGCTGCTGCGAAGCAGCCTGGAGTCCGCTGTGCGCACACATCTTCATTGCGATGTGCACTTTGGTGCGCTGCTCTCTGGGGGCGTCGACTCCAGCTTGATTGCCTCGATAGCGACGAAGATTATGCGCGAGACCAACCCCAGCTATAGATTGAAGACCTTCTCGGTGGGCCTGAGGGACGCGCCGGACTTTGAGGCGGCTCGTCAGGTGGCCAAGTATATAGACAGCGACCACACGGAGCTGATCTTCGAGATCGAGGATGCACTGGATGGCATACGTGACATTGTCTACCATCTGGAGACCTACGATGTGACCACTGTCAGATGCAGCCTGCCCATGCTGCTGCTGGCTCGCTATATCAAGAGCACGGGCATTAAGATGATCCTCTCGGGCGAGGGCGCAGACGAGATCTTTGGTGGCTATCTCTACTTCCACAAGGCGCCCAACTATGAGCAGTTCCACGAGGAGCTGGTCAAGCGTGTGCAGCAGCTGCACCTGTCCGATTGTTTGCGAGCCAACAAGGTGGCCATGGCCAAGGGCATAGAGCTGCGTGTGCCCTTCCTGGACACGGAGTTCGTCAACTATGTGATGAACATACGGCCGCAGGACAAGATTCCCGGTCCGCTAAACGAATTCAGGGATGAGCAAAAGTCCAGGCTGGAGAAGTTTGTGCTGCGCGCTGCCTTTGCCGAGGATTACCTGCCCGATGCCGTGCTCTGGCGGCAGAAGGAACAGTTCTCGGACGGCGTGGGCTATGAATGGATCGACAGCATTCGCCGTGTGGCCACCAGCCACGTGGAGGATGCGGAGTTTGCACTGGCTGCCGAGAGATTCCCACACAACACGCCCACGACAAAGGAGGCGTACTACTATCGCTCCATCTTCGAGCAAATGTTTCCAGGTGAAGCAGCAGCTCGGACGGTGGTTAGATGGGTGCCACGACTCGATTGGGGCTGCCCGGAAGATCCGTCGGGCCGGGCACAGGCGGTGCATCAGAATAAATCAGAGCAATAAAAGACTGATTAGCCACAGTAGCTTAATATTTCATTGTTATTACTCTTTATTCAATTCCAGCTAAATTTATTTGATTACAAAAGCAAATATCGATTTCTGAATTGCAAACAAAAATTTTGCTTACTAATAAAAATGAAACAAAAAATTGTTGACATTTAATATCAGTTGACAGCTTTAGCAGTGTATCGTATTACATTTCAGTTGCTAACTCACTTGATTCGCTTGTAACAATTTTATTTATCAAGGTTTTAATCAATCACAAACGCTTACCATTATATTTAGATATTCTAATAAACGCGCCATTTTCGACTAGGTGCTACCAGACTGTCAAAAATAGTATGTACTATCGCCAACGTAGTTAAATAAACTATCGATGAGCCGTCTGTAATTGCAACCCTGTACATTATATCGATGTGATTCGTATCGATTTATGGCAACAACCGATGAGCAAGAAGAGGCAATTTTTCGCAACGCGCAACAAAATCGGTATTAAATTGATGTAAAAAGTGTAAAAATAATTTAACAAATAAGCTAAAGAACAACCAAACATTGGAAATGTGCAACAAAATGTGATGTTTGTTAAACAGAACAACCGCAACGCGGCCAAATTGCTAGTGCAAATCTGACCCATGAGCAATGAGAGAGGAAGAGAGTAAGAGAACATACAGGCAAACAGCGCGTCACTGAAAAAGTTCACGAAATCAGCCAGCAGCAGCAGCAGCAGACGAGACGTTGAAGACGTTGGAATTTGTGTTGAACCCGCGGCAGCCCGACGGCGCTGCGACTGCGACGGCGACGTACACCTCCAGCAGTCAGAAATAACGGTAGACGAAAGAGAAAGAGAGCAGTGATATTGCAACAACAACAACAAATGACATTTAACTCGTTAAAGTGAAACTGCGCGCAACAATACAAATAAAGAAGTGGGTGAGCGGAGGCAACAATAAGAGCAAAACTGTGATCTCTCATCTGGCAATTGTTCAATTGGCTGTGCTTGAAACGACATAGAATTTATTTAATACCCGTATTTGTGTGCATTACAAATTGTTTGTTCAATTTCCAACTGGAAAATCAATTTTTAACATTGCCCAAGGAGGCCAACAAGCAGCAGCAGCAGCAGCAGTTGTTGTTGTTGCTGGCGTCAGACCCAACCCAAAACAAAAATTGAGCATAAAACGAAGAGAGGGAGCAGAAGAAGAAGCAGCAGCCGGATTTGCAAATAAAGTGAGTATTTTTTTAGGCATAGCAGTGTGCGTGTGTAATGTGTGTGAGAGAGTATGCGTATCTGTGAGCGTGTTAAAAAAAGATCATGCAACTACTATTTGGCCAAGACACGCATTCGCATTCGCCTCCGCTTCCGTTTATATTTTTTTTTGCTTTTCGCTTTTCATGTGACATTTAAATTTGACAAATTCGCCCGCAGCCGCAACCTCGGCAGCGCAGTCCAATTGGCTAGCGGAATAACGGAACAGCTGCTGCTTGTTTTTCAAAACTAACATTGTGGCCGCTGTCTTCAATCAACTAGCCATATCTTATCGTGTAGTCAGAGTTAAAAAGTTCTAAATAGTTGGCAGTTACGAAAGCTACGCCCAACGCTTTATAGCAATTTCAGTTGCTGTTGCTGCTCTTGTTGTTTTATTATAAATAGAAAATTGCGTATGCAATGCTAATTTGTTGCTTGTTCACTCAAAGCTCTCTCTGTCTTTCTGTTAGTCTCTCAGTCGCCGAGCAAACAAGTCGCTGTTGTTGCTTAGTAATTGTCGACACACTCTACCTTTACAACTCGCTGCTGCTGTCATATTATCTCATTCAGCTATTTCCATAAATATGTTGTTTCTTTTTGTTTCGTTGTTTTTGTCGCGCGCGCTCTCTCTCTAGCAGCCACCCATAGACGGCTTGACGTCGACTTCGCTGCTGCCGCCGCTGCTGCTATTAACAGCGACGCTCGTCATTTACCGTTTATGTCGCTTCCGTAACCAGAGCCAGTAACAGCCGAAGCAGCGGCAGTGCCGCAACCTTTCTGGCTTATTGTTTATAGTTTTTTTTTTTTTTAGTTTTTGGCCATTAAACTGCCTGTCCACCACCCATCCACCTACAAATCGGGTAGCACTCCTGGACGTCGTCGTCACGCTCAGCGCGGTGAGATGATTCATATTTGTGCACAACGACGACGTAACAACGCCCCGTGTACACCCCCTTCTCCCCCTGCAGTGCCTTGGCTTTCGTGTCATTCCAGCACTGCCATCTGTCCATGTCCATTCCCACCCGCATAGCCATTCACCTACTTTTCGCAGCCCAAACACTGACTTCATTTTTCACACACACGCACGCACGCACACACACGCGCATACAGACACATGCATAAACACATAAATTGTTGCCCATTTTGCACGCTTGTGAGACTGTTGCTTATGCTTCTTCTTCTTGTTACGGTCGCAGCTGCTTCTTCTTCTTTTCGTGCTTTTAATGTGCGCGCGCGCAGTTCACAATTAAAATTGCGCGCGCAATTTGAATAGTAAAGGAGCTTTAGCTCTGTCAAAAACAAATAAAATAAGATAGTATTTTTAAATTACATTATTTTGTGTAGACTTGTCAAAATTAAGCAGATTTTTATATTCTTTGATATTTTGATTACTTTTAATAATTCAGTAACTAAATTAAAAGACTGCCGATAGTTTGTTGTATTATTTAAAGCTACAGGAAGGTATGTCTATCTAGTTGCTTATGCATTTCATCTGCTGCATCAATTTATATTGGCCTGCATTGTAACTGGCCACAGACTCGTGTGTCATAAATATTTAATACAATTTGCCAAAGCCAAAAGCTAAAATCAATTTCGTATCCACTCACTTTTATTGCAGCTCCAACATAGACACAAACACCGACTCGGGCACACACACACACACCATAACAAAGAGAGAGAGAATGGCGTACCGCAAGCCAAGCGATTTGGATGGCTTCATTCAGCTGATGCCAAAGGCGGATATGCGCGTCAAGGTGCAATTGGCTGAAGATCTGGTGACATTCCTCAGCGACGACACAAATTCAATTGTGTGCACAGACATGGGCTTCCTCATTGATAACCTGATGCCCTGGCTGACGGGCAGCCACTTTAAGATCGCACAAAAGTCACTCGAGGCTTTCTCCGAGCTGATCAAGCGTCTGGGCTCGGACTTCAATGCCTACACAGCCACAGTGCTGCCCCATGTGATCGATCGACTCGGCGACAGTCGAGACACTGTGCGCGAGAAGGCGCAGCTGGTGTTGCGTGATCTAATGGAGCACAAAGTGCAGGCGGCTCAATCATTAATTGACAAACTGGCCACCAGCTGCTTCAAGCACAAGAATGCCAAAGTGCGCGAGGAGTTCCTCCAGACAATTGTAAATGCCTTGCACGAATACGGAACACAGCAGCTGAGCGTACGCGTGTATATAACACCAGTGTGTGCGCTCCTCGGTGATCCCACGGTGAATGTACGGGAGTCGGCCATACAGACGCTAGTGGAGATCTACAAGCATGTGGGCGATCGCCTGCGACCGGATCTGAGACGCATGGATGATATACCCGCCTCGAAGTTGGCCTTGCTTGAGCAAAAGTTCGATCAGGTCAAGCTGGAGGGTCTGCTGCTGCCGTCAGCGCAGCGCAACGCCAATGGCAACGGTGCGGATGAGGCGGACAACATTTCTGTGCGAGAGCGACCCACAAAGATTGTCAAGCGACAATTGCACTCGGCCACGTCGATGCAGCGCCAAAAACCCAATCCCCATGATGTCGGCGATGCGGGCGCCGTCACCATGGAAATATTTGAGGCCAGCTTTGATCAGGTGCCGCAACTGACGATCTTCCATGCCAAGGACATGGATGATATATTCAAACAAATATTAGTTATTATAAGCGATAAGAATGCCGACTGGGAGAAGCGTATTGATGCGTTGAAAAAAGTGCGATCCTTGCTGCTGATCAACTACCAAGCGCAGCAGCAATTTATGACTGTGCAGTTGAAGGAACTGGGCTTGGGCTTCCTGGACATACTGAAGGAGGAGCTGCGCTCGCAGGTGATACGCGAGGCGTGCATCACAATTGCGTACATGTCCAAGACATTGCGCAACAAACTGGATGTCTTCTGCTGGAGCATACTGGAACAGTTGATACAGCTGATACAGAACTCGGCCAAGGTGATTGCATCGGCTTCAACGCTGGCGCTCAAGTACATCATTAAATATACACACGCGCCGAAGCTGTTGAAGATCTACACGGACACGCTGCAGCAGTCGAAGTCGAAGGATATACGCTCTTCGCTTTGCGAGCTGATGGTGTTGCTCTTCGAGGAGTGGCAGACGAAGGCACTGGAACGACATGCTGTGATCCTACGCGACACGCTCAAGAAATCCCTTAGCGATGCGGACAGCGAGGCGCGTCGTCATTCGCGACTCGCCTACTGGGCATACCGACGTCACTTTCCCGATCTGGCGGATCAGATCTATGGCAATCTGGACATAGCTGCCCAGCGAGCGCTCGAACGTGAACGTGATGGTGGTGGCACCGCCTCTAATGGCAGTCAACAGCGTCCGGTGGCACCGTCACGCATCGGACGCACCACCACAAATACATTGCAAAAGGCAACGCCCACCATGCGCTCTATCTCGGCTGTGGACACGGCTGCGGCACAGCGCGCCAAGGCACGTGCTCAATACACGCTCTACTCGCGTCAAAAGAAGCCAGCGGCAGCAACGAACAGTTCGCTGCATCCATCTGGAGCAGCGGGCACAGCTGGCAGTGGCTCGTTGCCACGGCCACGTCTCAATTCCAATAGCGGCCACCAGACTGTCTCGCCGGGCACCGTGACGCCGGCCACACGCATCGGACGGACACGCGCTGGCGTCTCACAATCGCAGCCCGGGTCGCGTTCCACCTCGCCGAGCACCAAGCTGCGCGATCATTATGGCATGGGCGGCTATTTTAGAGGCGGCGCCACTGGAGCCATACCCAAAAAGGCATCCGGCATACCGCGGAGCACGGCCAGCTCGAGGGAGACGAGCCCTAGTCGCTTGGGCGGCGGCGGTGGGCTGATGAAGCGCAGCATCTATTCAACGGGTTCCAGTGCGCGACGCACACCCGAACGCAATAATCCAGTACGCAGCACAGCTGCATCTCGTTTGTTGGCCCAATCCCGCGAGGCGGAGCTGTCGCTGGGAGTAGGCAACGCGGGCGACGGCGATATGCCCGACTATGTCTCGGGGGACTTTATGCGCACAGGCGGCATACGTATGGGTCGCAAGCTGCTGGGCCGTGATGAATCCGATGATATTGACTCGGAGGCGAGCTCTGTGTGCTCGGAGCGTTCCTTTGACTCGAGCTATACGCGCGGCAACAACTCCATGTCAAATTATTCGCTAAGCGGCTCACGTAGTCGCCTCGACTGGAACACGCAGCGGGCGCCGTTCGATGACATTGAGACAATTATACAATATTGCGCCTCCACTCATTGGGGCGAGCGCAAGGATGGCCTGATTAGTCTCACCCAGTATCTGGCCGACGGCAAGGAGTTGACGCAACAGCAACTGCAATGCGTCCTCGACATGTTTCGCAAAATGTTTATGGACACGCATACTAAAGTCTACTCTTTGTTTTTAGATACGGTTACCGAGCTCATTTTGGTGCATGCACCCGAGCTCCACGACTGGCTGTTCATCCTGTTGACACGGCTGTTCAACAAACTGGGCACCGATCTGCTCAATTCCATGCACAGCAAAATCTGGAAAACCTTGCAAGTGGTTCACGAATATTTCCCAACGCAGCTGCAGCTCAAGGAGCTCTTTCGCATCATTTCGGATAACACACAGACGCCGACAACAAAGACACGCATTGCCATTCTGCGTTTCCTCAACGATCTGGTCAACACGTACGGCAAGAGCAGCGATTTTCCCAGCGATCATAACCAGAGCTGTGAGCGTACTTTGCTGAAGATCTCCCAAATGGCGGGCGATACCAAGTCGATGGAGTTGCGCACGCAGGCGCGTGTTTGCCTCGTCTCGCTCTACCATCTGAATACGCCACAGATGACAAAGATGCTGGCGGCGTTGCCCAAGGGATATCAGGATTCGGCACGGCTGTACATACAATCGAATATACGTAGGCAGAGCAGTGGAGCCAACTCGCCGAGCAGCTCGCCGTTGAGCAGCAGCAGCCCCAAGCCCCTGCAGAGTCCGAGTGTGGGGCCATTTTCCTCGCTCAATATGCACATGAATTCTAGTCCACGCTCTCGGCAATCCTCCGTGGAGCAGGAGGCGAACTATGGCTTCTCCGAGCTGGAGGTGCAGCACAATATACAAAAGACCTCCGAGGAGATACGTTCCTGTTTCTCTGGCGGCCAATACCATTCGATGGCGCCCAATGGCTACAATGGACATCATCTGCAGTTTGCCATTGACCAGCAGCAGCAGCAGCAGCAACAATCCGGTCGAGACTTGGCAGCGCAGCAGGACTCGCTGTCATCCAATTCAAAGACACAATCATCGGCCAATACCACGCAATCGAATACGCCGGAGTCGGCGACCATGCGACTGGACACAGCAGCTGCGCCAGCACAGCCAACAGCTAAGATTTCACTGCTCGTCGCTGAGAATGGGGAACTGATACTGCCGGGCAATCTGCACGAGAGCGAGGTGATGCGCGTCGCCTTGACGCTCAGCAAGGAGCAGTCCGTGGAGCAGCTGCAAACGGCGCTCGCCAACCTGGGCATCTGCATACGCGGCGGCAACTGTGAGCTGCCCAATAAGCATTTCAAGTCGATAATGCGCATGCTGCTCCACATGCTGGAAGCGGAGCATACGGACGTCATCATCTCGGGCCTCCATGTGCTGAGCAAGATTGTGCGCAGCGACAAGATGCGACACAATTGGCTGAACTTCCTCGAGCTGATCCTGCTGAAGATCATGAATTGCTATCAGCACAGCAAAGAGGCGCTGCGTGAAATAGACACGATGATACCAAGGATAGCGCCAGCTCTGCCTCTAGATCTGACCATAAACATTGTCAATCCGGTCATTGCGACGGGCGCCTTTCCCGCCAATCTGTGTGCAATCAAAATCCTGCTCGAGGTGACCGAACAACATGGCACCGAGATCACAGATGCCCATTTGGATACGGTGTTCCCGAATCTGGCGCGATCTGCGGATGACTTGCAATCGATGGTGCGCAAGGCGGCGGTCTTTTGCATTGTCAAGCTGTACATTGTGCTGGGCGAGGAGAAGCTCAAGCCCAAGCTCTCGGCGATGAATCCCAGCAAGGTGCGTCTGCTCAACGTCTACATTGAGAAGCAGCGCAACTCCAGCAACTCGGCCGGCGGCTCCACTAAGAACTCCTCGGCGGCATCTTCCTCATGATTGCGAGCCAACATCCAAAGCTCACACACACACACACAACACACCACACACAAAGACACGTCGTCTCTTAGCTTATGCAAAAAGTGAAAAGAAAACAAATAAAAAAAATATATAACAAACACGATTGATGATATATATATATATTAACGATATAAAACACACACTAATTAATTTATAAACAAAACATAAACAAAAACCTAATTATTACCGATGATAAATAACGTCATCGAGGCAATAATGCTGGCAAAATCAATAATTGTGTAATTGTTTATTATTAAAAAAAACACGCAAAGAAAAACAAAACAGAACAAACTATTTATATACGTCATAAAAAGAAAAACTAAAAGAAAAACTTGTAGCCAACTCGTAACAGTCTCCCAACACACACACACACTCACACGTACACTGTAACCTGTTTTTATGCTTTTCTTGGAATTGTCTTATATAAATATAAAAGTCACTTATTCATATAATTTCCTTTAGTTCTTAAGTCTTAAAGAAGAAACCTAATTTTTTTACATACGCTAAATTATTTTTCTGTCCCTAATTTTTTGCTCAACTCGAAAAGAAAAAGAAAAAACTAATTTACACAATTTTCTGCTGTTTTTACAACAAACTATTTTTGTAATTAATTTAAAAACAACAAAACACACTTCTAGGTTATGTAATAATATTTATAAATTAATTAAATCAATAAAAAACAGTTAAAAACAAGACAAGTAAAAAAATAAAAACAAAAAAAAATGCTCCCAATATATAAAAACGATTTTTCTGGCTTTTATTTTCACCAGAGCAGAAAAGGCAAAAGAAATAATATTTTTTTTTTATTTATTTTTATTTTTATTTTGTTGCTTTCATAAAATTTAAACGTTCAAATATGGTTTTTTATGTACACAAGGACTTAAAATTAGCTACATGTATATAATTTGTTTTTTTAAACTTTGAAAATATTTGTCATAAAATTTCAACACTACGAAGTTTTTGTTTTCAAATTTTCTTTTTGCGTGAATAATTTGTTTGTATTTAACAACTAACTGTATTTTTTATTTTCTTGCAATGATTTTACTAAAAAACATTTTTGAATGTTTTTTCGATGTTTTTTTTTGGATTTGGGTTTTTAACTTTGTTTCGATTTTTATTTCTTCTTTTTTTTGGGCCCTTTTGAAACCTGAACTGGTTTTTATTTATACATAAAACTGATAAAAATTTTTCAAAAATTTCAAAAACTTTTTATGTATTCATCAATGTAACTAAATTAAGGCACTTAAATCGAAATGAAAAATAATTAGAAAATAAATGTTTAGAAATTGAAAATTGGAGAAGTACAAAAAAACCGTGCGCTGATTATCGATAGAGTTGAAAATATTTAGTGCTTTGCTTTAACTAATTACAAATTAAAAACTACAATTAAAAAACACTTTAATTAAGTACCGTTGTAATATGTATTGTTGTATATATATATATATATGTATAACTAGAAACGTAAAAACCTTATAAAAAGTGTTTTCTCGCATTAAAGTTATTTTCAATGGCACATCTTTTACTAATTATAATTACGAAGGGAAATCGCTTAAGACTATGCATCAATTGAATTTCGAATTAATTTGTTTGCACTCGAACCGAATCGAAAAGACAAAAAACAGAAACGAAATGCATTGCTCTAAGAGTATGTACAGTGGGACAAATTTGTTGCGCAACTGGCAAACTTTTCAACTACTTAACTCTTAATTTTAATTTACATTTTGGCCTTGTTTGTTTTGTTTTGCTTTTTGTGTTTGATTTCTGTTTTTTTTTTTATATGAATTTTGCACGCAATCATCGCCAGCAATGCCCGTTCATAAAATACTCTACAATCGGGTCGGGCATTGCCGAATTTTGACCGAAAAAGGCACACACAGAGAGAATTTCTAAATGACAAAACGACAAGGAGGCGACTACGACTGGCATCTAACGACTTTCTTTCTATATATATATATATATATATATATATGTGTCTGTATATGTATTTGTGAGCTTTCTAGTAGCCATTGCAGCGTATTTCGTTGTAGCGCGATCTGCTCGCACTGTAGGCCGCATAGCCATATCGCTCATACGCCGCATAGTCCGCATAGTAGGGATACATTTGGCTGCGCATTCGACCGCGCGACATCTGACTTTGGCTCAGGCTGTGGCTCGGACTCTGATAGCCAAAGCTGTGCTGCTCCTCGTAGGGCCAATAGCTGTGCTGCACGCTGCCACCAATTGGGGCATCATAGTAGCTGCTGTTGTTGCTGCCCCCGCTGCTGTTGCAGCTGCTATTCGCTGCGTATTCCTCGGCCAGTCGCTCGACTAGACTTTCGGGTGTTTGCAGAAATCGCTCCGAGAAGCGTCCTATTTCGGTGGAGCCGAACGCCTGCTGAAAGCCAGGCAAAGGCTTGATATCCTGCAAGCAAATTACATTCGATTATTAAACTCTCCCAATTTTTTAATCTATAAGTGAGTTGGTTCTAGTCGAAAATGCCCGACTAGCAGATACCTTGCATTACTTGTTGTCAAGCTTATATCTGTAGATGAAAAAACACGCACATACACACATGCGCATACACACATACACACACACACACAAACGCTGCTTGCCTCGCTTTTTTCACTAGGGTTGTGCTAGTTCTTTACAATCCCCCAGGAATATGCGTTTATTTTACGATCTAAATGAAGGGCATGAAAATGCCACACAAATTTATAGATGTGCCAGGTCAAAACTTTCTGTCTTTTGTCACAATTTTTGGGGGGCGATTGAGAGAGGGTATTTATAAATTTGAGCAATCGTTATATGGATTTTTATACGTACATATACTTATATATATTTCTCTATATACAAAATTTGACTCTATTTTGTAAAACGTATTAGGTATGCTCAAATAAAGTATTCTACCGATTTTAATCTTATTTACTATTAAAGGAAAAGCTTTTCGATTATTTTTGAAAAAAAAGACTAGATCTACGAGTGCTATAGGAGTATCTAAGTCTAAAAGTATATAGCTCTTTTAAATTTCTAGATTAACTGGCTCAGACATATGGATAGAGGGATTGACAGAAGGACAAGAGAATATCGACAGAGCTACTGATATATGTACATATATACAGAGGTAATCAAAAGTATTCATACATAAACACTTTTTAAATATTTTTGACGCTGATAAACCTCAGCTCATTTTCTATAATTGATGTTCTATTAAATGATATCTTGCTTAACTTAGCTTCAGAAAAGATCAAGCTCGGTGAAATATGTTAAAGAATATTCGTTGCAAGACTATTTGTGTAAATACTTTTGACTACCACTGTATCTATGTACAGTCAAATCCCGATAACTCGTTCCCCGCTAAGTCAAAAACTTCTATAATTCGTAAAAAAAGCTGTTTCCCTGCAAAAACTTCGTTCGAATTCCTGTTCGATAAATCGAAATCCTGTGTAATTCGTAAAAAATTTAATCCCCTTGCCATTTCGAATTATCGGGATGCGACTGTACTTTATGGGGTCGGCCACGCCTTCTTTCGCCCGTTACATACATTTTAACAAAGCATTATACCCTATTTTCAATGGGTTTAGGGCATAAAAAAGGATTGAATACTTTTTTAATTAAAATATTTTAGAAAAAAAAAAATTTTTGAATTTATTAAGAGAAAGTTGATTTAAATAAAAACATTTCTTGGGCAGCTTAAAGGATAAACTAAGAGAATAAGAATAAGAAATTGCTAGGCAACCCAGACTTTAAATTGTTTGGGCAGGGGGAGGCTGAAGTTTTTTTCGAAAAGGCATTTCGTTTGCTTGTGTTTGTGGCTCACCCTTATTTGCTCGCGCACTGTGGACTCCATGGCTTCCACATGCTCCGCTTCCGTTTCCGTTTCCCGTTTGCTCGCCTTGCGTTTTGATTTCTTGCTCGGTATGAGATCGCATTCAATTATGCGATTGTTGTTGTTGTTGCTGTGGTTGTTGTTGTTGCTTTGGTTGTTGTTGCTGCGATTTTTGGCATTTCGCTTGCTGCTCAGCGGTTGCAGTTGCTGCTGTTGCTGTTGCTGCTGCTGCTGCAGCAGTGGCGCCAGCGCAGGTGGCACAGCGTTTGCTGCTGCGGATGCTGTCAGCCCGTAGCCCACGGGCGAGTTCTGCGGAGCGGGCGGCGTGCGTGGGCGTCGCGGAGTGGGACTCCAGTTGTGCGTGGCTGCTGCTGCTGTTGATGGTGGCAGCTGCTGCTGCTGCTGGAAGAACAACAAAAAATCGATTTAGTTTGCAGTTGCAGCGCAAAAAGTTGTTACGCTCAAGTGGCGGGCACTTGAAACTTGCCAGCGAAGGTGCCCCGTTAGGCGCGTGCTCACAGCTCGTGTTGTCAAGCAACCCTACCCAGGCAACTCCACCCCCACAACAACAGCACATTGAAGTTCACCCAAAAATCAATAGGCGCCCGTTTCAGCGGTTGCTGCTGTTGAAGCAGCCGAGGCACCCTGTATAAAGGCTTCCGGCTAGAGAGCGCGCTCTGTCAATGCGCACTTTTTTGCGCTCGCTCTCAATTGCTCGTCGCTGCTGCAGCTGAGTCACCCTGTATAAAGGCTTCCGGCTAAAGTGCGCACTCTCTTTTGCGCGCGCTCTCTCGCTCTCTGTTGTCTGTCTGGCTCTCTGCCTAGAAAGCCGGTCGATGGAGCTAAACGCATTTCGCTTTTGGTCTTCTCTTTTTAGTCTGCTGCTGCTGCTGCGGCGGCTGCTGCTGCGCTGCTTCAGCTGCCGTTGTAACGGGACATCATTGTAGTCTGTCATTATCAGCCTGTCGTTTGCCTGCTGCTTCTTCTTTTTCATGTTTTGTTGTTGTTGCTTTGCCCTAATTTGTCGAAGCAGCTGCGTGCCGCTGCGTTGCCTAATTGAGCTGGCGCTGCCGCTGCTGCTGCCGCTGTCACCTGTCTGTCGCTTAATTAGACAAGCCAGGACAGGCCCGCTCTCTCCCTCTGCCCTTTTCCACTGCAGTTTTAATTTGTAATTTTGCGCCAACTTACCCTGGCTGCATCCTCGCTGATTTGATTAGCTGTCGACTGCTGTTCCCCAATATCCTGTGGCGCTGTTGTTGCTGCTGCTGCTGCTGTTGTTGTTGTTGGTGTCTGCTTGTTGGGCTTCGTCAAATTGATTTCCGCACGGTTCACAACATCCGGCTGCTCTGCATTGGCCGCCTTATCAGTATCATTCACAATAGGCGGCGACGCTGACGCCGACGTCGAAGTGGACGTCGCTGCCGTCGCGCTTATGTCATCTGGAAAATTGGCAAGCAAAAAAAAAAGGCGCCCAGGCAGGCAGCGTGTGTTAAATAAAAATCAATAAAGATTGCCTTTATTTTTTTTTTGTATATTATTTGTCAGGCGTTTGTAATTATTTTGTCATGCGTGCTGGCGGCCATCAAGGGTTAAAAAGACAAAGGTTCTGAGGCACAGGTTGACCAACGCGAGAGAGCTTCTCCTTTTTTTTGTATTTTTTTCGCACTTGCTTATCAAATTTGTGATATTTTGTCTTTTTTTTTTTATAACGGTGGTAGCTAAGAGAGAGAGTGTTCGCTCACGCAAACAGAGTGAGAGAGAGAGTCAGAGAGTGAGTGAGTGTAAGTGAGCTACACGTCAACATGCACTTGTTGAACGTGTCAAACACACACACACGCACACAAACACATACAGTCAGCGTGTGTCAATCGGAGTGTAAAAAATGATAGCATGCTTTTCAGCGCATGCGACTGAGCCCGCATTGTTTACGTATTTCTGTTGTGGCCAGCGACGAGTCGCGATATTCGATTTGAGTTGCTGTTGTAATGCTATTCACGTCAAGTAAATCAATTATAATCAATTTAAAGGCTGATAATAGCGCATGGGTGTGTGAGTGGGTGTAGAAAAGTAAAGCAAAGTGATTTAATAGGTCAATTATAGTTTTTTCTTTTTCATTTTTTATAATTACTCAGCTAGCCTATATGGAATAATTGACTTAGGCTGTGATTTAAGATTCTATATAATTTTGCTAATTGAACTTCGCTCAGGACTATAGAAAGTTATAGTTGAACGAAAATTAGGGCCTATAATGGAAATATTTGCTTTTACGCAAGATTTCTAGCTGGTAAACTATAGATCTTATCAATTCCTATTTGAATTTTTAAGATTCTGTCCAAGTATTTAACATATTTATGGATAACACAAGGTTAGTCTGAAAAGTTTCCGACCTTAACGTGAAGTTAAACGAAGTTAGATAGAAAAATAAAAATAAATATATATTTTTTTGGCATAGACAACGTTCGTGGCTTAAGCTACTCTGACTGTTTCTTCTAAAATCACTAGAAATCATAATCTATATCTATATCATCTATGTATGTCTGTAGTACTTTCAGCTTAAGCTCTGAACTTATTGCACATCCTTTGCTGCTGCTGCTTCTTCTTTCTTTTTTATGTCGTACCTCAGTTGACTCGTCATAACGGACATTGATTTTTGCGTCAATGTTGGATACCTCTACAACAAATATTGCATGAACTGGGGGCTGTTCCAGGGTGTCTCTGCTCTATGTAATTGTGTGTGTGTGTGAGTGTGTGTGTGTTGGGCAAACAGCAGGCAGCTACAACAACCCACCACAGTGCGTTGTAAAGTTCATTTACATGCTCTGCTGTGATGACATTTTACGCACACACCCTCAGCACATATACGTGTGTATATGTGTGTGTGTGTGTGTGTGTGTGTAAGTTGAGCGCCCATTGATAAGGGCAGCATTGCCCACAAGACTCGTTTACATTAGGAAATATTTAGAAAAGCTGTCAAAATATTGGAGTTAGGGACGCCATCGAGCCTATGTGTGTGTGTTTGTATGTGTGCGACTCTCCCACACACTTAACACCTTCCACTGCCAGTGCTCAACTGTGTCTGTGTGTGTGTGTGTGGCGCGACATCAGCAAAGTTAACTTATTGATTCGCAAACACGCCTCCGCCAAAAAGTAAAATCAGAATCAACTCATCAAGGGGCAAAGCTCGAGCCCCACTGCCAGCGCCTTGCGTGCCTAAATAGACAGCTAATTTTGAAGTCCTTTAAAGCGACATGACATAGGCTCGTCACAACCAACAGCCAACAGCCGACACAGACCTCGCCACCTTTTGCTAAGTCGGTGCGACAGGAAGCGGAAGCATTTCAGCAGTTAACCAACGCTGATTGGTTGAGTGTTTGCAAAATGTCGACTCTCCTCAACTGCTCGACTGACCGTTTGTCGTGTCAAACATCTGACGGGCGGACGGACGGACTGACGGTTGCCTGTCAGAGTGCGCTGATGAGGCTGACGGCAGCCAGCGTTGATGGCGACTCAAATGGACGCTCTTTGCATTCATTTGCATGCAAAATCAAGCATACGCAATGGCTGACAAGCGGCATGCATAGTGGAAACTTTCTTCCACTTGACATTTATAATTGAATAGAATATGTGATGTGAAACTTATATATGTGCCTCAAGTTGTCGCTTGATTAAACAAGTTTCAAGTTGCATAATTAAGTTGCTTAATTAATGGTTTGTTAATTACAACTAGTGTGAAAGAACTTTATCTCTCTCCCTCTTGCTGAGCTTGATCTAACTTTCGTTTGTTTATGTTAAGTCTCATTCAATACTAAATATTATAGCAAATCTGTTAAGCTGCTTACATGCTAATTTAATATAAGCTGGGCTTTTAACATTAAGCGTACAGCTTATACAATTAGTAACAGTCCAGCTCTCTGTTAACTTACACAACTATATTCTGTAACTTAACATTCAGCTGTTAGTTTGTCTAAGCTTACAGCAAATGTTAATGCTCTCTCTATCCGTCTCTTCTAATTTGATCGTATTCTGTTAAGATTAACAGTCTTACACTCTGTTATTTAGGCAACTTAATTTAACTTAACAGTGAATGTTAAAATTGTTTGTTTCGAGCTTCTGTTAGCCTTAACATTTGTGCTGTTAACTGCTGCTCTTGTTACTGCTAATTTTAACAGCAAGCACTTGATTTTAACAGCTTTCCACAGTGCTCAAAATACGTTGCCTACTTTACAGTTGCTGCTGCTGCTGGTGCTGTTCCTTCTGCTGTGAGGGCGCATTAATATTTGTTACATAATCTAGTCTGACATATGTTTGCATAAATTTAGAATCAGTCTCCCGCCCCCTGCATAATTGTACATTAAATGGAGCGTAATGCAAATGCTGACAACTTACCGGGGGTATCGACAACAGCTGTTGCCTCCACATGCTGCTGTTGCTGTTGTTGTTGCTGTTGTTGCTGCTGCTGCTGCTGTTGTTGCTCCTCCTCGTAGTCTCTGCCATCGGCTGGACAGTGATAGGATACACAGGAGGCGGACTCCACAGACATATTAACCGGGTACTCCCCGCTGTAGACGGGCGTGCTTTGGCTGCTGTCGCTGCGTGCGCGCGTGCTGCAATTGCTGATGCCGCTGTCCGTGCCCGTGGCACTAATTAGAGGCGGTGATGTGGTTAGCCTTTGTGTTGGTGATGTGGCCTCCACTTCATGTTCCAGCTTTATTTGCTCTGTCTGGATTTCCTCGAGCTTCGGCTGCTGCTGTTGATGTTGCTGCTGCAGCTGCAACTGCAACTGTTGCTGCTGTTGCTCTGTATAGTTGCGTAATGGCTCCAGATAGTTGGGTGGCAACACTGTACGATTCGGTGCTGGCGTCGTGGAACGTCCGGCCGTTGCATAATGCGTGGGCGTGGCTGGCTGATAGGCGGCAAAGCCACGTGTCTGCCCATAAGCGGAAGCACTATAAAGCGCAGGCGCTGGCTGCTCATAGCTGCTGCTGCTGTTGCTCAGCTGCTGCTGCTGCTGTTGCTGATAGGCGTGGTGTGGATGTGGGCGTGGCGGATAGTGTAGCACACTGGAGGGTATCAGCTGCTGGCCAGCAGGCGTAAACATGCCCGCATGCTGGTGGTGAGGATGATGCGACGGCTGACTGTAGTGGGGCGAGGCATAGGGCGCATAGCGGTAATAGCTGGGCAAATAGGAGGCAGGACCTGGCCCAGGACCAGGACTCGAGCTGCCATAGCCGTAGCCATAAGGATTATAGGCGCCGCCATAGCCACCCCGATAGCCAGACGCTCCATAGTGAGACATGGCCTGAGCCTGAGCTTGAGCTTGAGCTTGAGCTTGAGCCGGATGCAGTTGCTCGTAGTAGCTGGCGGCGTATCTGTCGGACATGTTGTTGGCCAGTTGTGAATGTCGTTGCAAGTTAGAAGCGCCGCTCGTGCAGCAGCAATAATAACAATGGCAAAGTTGACTGCCCCGTCCTCTTTATGGTTGTTGTAGCTGCCATATTACCCATGGCTAGGATATCCACTTACATGTGTCTCTTATTGATTTTATTTCCTTTTCGACTGTCCGGCCTTAGTCCTGCAAATGAACGAAATGTGTATTTGCTTTAGCTGCACTTAAAACCTGAATATTTCATAGGAGTCGTCAAGGATAGGTATCCTGGACAGCTGAATGCGTTAATTTCCACATCTCGCATGCGTTTGCAATTCAATTAATGTTAAACAATAACATCACATGCTCATTTCGCAAGACAATAAAGCCCCAGGACATAACGCCCAAAGGATATGTGTGTATGTATGCATATGTATATGTGTATGTGTATGTGCAGCTGCAAACAACATAATGAGACATCGACTTAACATCAGAAACTGCTGCGAATTGGCATTAAATGTAGCTAAAGACCAGCCAATCGAATAGAAATATGCAATGAAAATTTATTAAAATATTTAGTTTCGTTTTCGTATATGTTGAACTAATTTATCATTAAGGTAAAGTGCTAACCAGCTGCTACTTATAACAGTTATAACACTTATAACACTTTTGCTAGTCTGTTAAAGTATGTTATACATTTTAGTTTGCAGTTAACAGAATGTTAAAGCTCAAGACTTCTGTTAATACTATGCAAATCTGTTAAGACTATTGAGCTTGGCTTAAATTCTAGTTTAAAATTTTATTCAATTTACAATTTCCTAATTTTAAAGTTTTTGAAAAATTTGAGAGGTTTTCGCTGTTGTGTGTTTCGAAACACTTAAAATAGGACTGTTAAAAATGGAAATAAAATATTATTTATTTATTTATATTTATATTTATATTTATATTTATATTTATATTTATATTTATATTTATATTTATATTTATATTTATATTTATATTTATATTTATATTTATATTTATATTTATATTTATATTTATATTTATATTTATATTTATATTTATATTTATATTTATATTTATATTTATATTTATATTTATATTTATATTTATATTTATATTTATATTTATATTTATATTTATATTTATATTTATATTTATATTTATATTTATATTTATATTTATATTTATATTTATATTTATATTTATATTTATATTTATATTTATTTATTATGAAGAACTTGTTATAGTTTTATATAAAACATGATAATACCTATAGAACTAAAAAGCTTAGCTCTAGGAACTATAAGAGTCCGGCTGCTACATGTAGTAGGGAAATAACCTATCTGTGCTTTATTCTTGTCTCATCTTGTTAGCGGTAGCGCTTCGACTCCTTTCCGTCTTCTTCTTCTTCTTAACATCAGCTATCGTAATTAACATCAGGAGTAGAAAACTTATGTTAATAGGCTTGACCTACTACTATACTATATAATATACGATACTATATATAAAATATATCTAGAATATAAATATATACTATACATAAAATCATATATGTATATAAGAATTTTATGTTCAACACCTCCATTTCTATTCTTCTCCAATTTCAGCAACTCTAATTTAATAAATATTTAACTGAAATTCGAAATCAATTTGCTTCCCTTTGGAAATGCAAGAGGCAAACATGCAATTGGAGTATTTGACATAAATGTGGTTGCACTGATAGATGGTGTAGAAAGAGATAGATGATGGATGAATGCTTGCTTAGCTGCTTAGATGGATGGCCAGCTGCACTGCAACAGCAGCAACAAAAAGCTACTTAGCATAGCAAGCGAGCCACACGCTGTGCGTGCGTGTGTGTGTGTGTGTGTGTGCGCATTAAGATGAATGCATGAGAACCTCAAGCATGTCGGTCGAACGCAAGCCGTTAATGAGCCACAAAAGTGCATACATGCAGCTAGAGAAAGAGCGAGAAAGAGGATGAGGGAGAAATATAAAGTGGGCAACAGGAGCAGCAGCAGCAGAGTGAGGCTGTGTGTGTGACAGCTCGAGACTGACGTGTGCCAATTATTGATTAATTAAAATGTGTTTTGTTTTATGTGAAAACACAAATTGGAATAAGAATTGTTAAGGCGTTTTGATGAATTGGGCGTGTCAGCTTATTGATTCGGCGACTTGGAAGATGAGCTGCTGCCTGGCGGCAAAAGGAATTAGCAAAACAGCCAAAGAAAAAAAGTGGGAGTGGGGGTAACAGAGCAGCAACTCTATTAGCAGACACACACAGACATACACACACGGACACAGGCTGAATAACATAATCAATGTAAATGTAAACAAGCGCTGAGCGCAGAGAGCAGAGAGCAGAGCAGCAGAGAGCGCTCAGCCGGCAGAGAGCGTGAGAGCCAATTGAAACGGGTTATGTTAAGTGCGTGTGGCAACTGTAAAACTGTGAAACTGTAAAACTGTAAATGAAATGAGCCTCGCAAATGTGTTGAGCAACTGCAATGGGGCTTAGGTGCCAAGTAGCGCTCTCTCGCTCGCACTCTCTCTACGCTCATGCGTTGCAAGTGAACAGCAGGAAACGGAAGCTGTATGGCATGAGATGCTGCTTGTACTGTTTTGGGACAGCAACAGCCGCCCAGTTCTAGCACATATAAATCAATAAAAACATACACACAGCCGCCGCAGCAGCAGCCACGCCGAATCGAGTCGAGCTGCCTGCCTGCCTGCCTGCTCAGCGCAGCTTCATTAATGCTTTGATATGCTCTCCACTTTTTAACAGTTTCGTTGCCCAGCACTGATGCTAGTGTACACAGACAAGTACACACACACCCACCACGCACACGCACACATAGTAATTGTTACGTTGACGTCGTTTCGTGTACGTCACAATTTGCGAGCGCACTTGAGCTAGCAAATATTGACAGTGCCCGAATGTATGCAGCAGTTTTTTTTTCAAATGCAATTTTAATTGAGAGCTTCATGTGAGTGAATGCGTGCGTGTGCGTGCGTGTGTTGCTGCTATTGCAGTTGTGTTTCGTTGTTATTCTTATTGATGCTTTTCAATAATTGGGGCAAGTGCGTGAAAGAGCGCAAGCTTTGAGTGTGTGGGAAATGCTTCAGAATAGATATGGGGCAGAGTTTAATATTTTAAATAATAGGCATATAGAGTCGGCAGATAGTATATTAAATAAATTTTATATTAATTCTTAAAGAACAAAATTGAAGAACAAATATAATAAATAAATACTTACCTAATTAGTCGTTCTCAATTAAATTCTACACATATAGTTTATTTTTTTTTTATAATTCTTATTTTCGCCTTTTCTTGCATTCAATTGTAAGTTTTTCAATTCAAAATACCGTTATATTTGAAGTGTTGCACACGGATTCAAAATATATTGTATATTGTGAACACTCTCCCATGCATTGGCACTCTTCGCACTCTCGCACTCGCAAAAATCGAAGAGAGGAGCAAACGATCAAAACTGCAAACACTCGCAGACACATTCACATTCGTATTCAGAATCACACACACTCACACATGCACATGGGCATTGGCAAGTGGCGGTGCCGACTGCTTAACCCTTGAATGTAAATGCGTTACGTATACGCTGCGTGTGCGACGCGCGCCAAAGTCCAACGTAGACTGAAATGCGATA
Source organism: Drosophila gaucha (assembly GCA_035045545.1). NCBI lineage: Eukaryota > Metazoa > Arthropoda > Insecta > Diptera > Drosophilidae > Drosophila > Drosophila gaucha. The sequence continues at coordinate 5,611,439 of JAWNOY010000292.1, forward strand.
CGGCTGGCGCGCTACCATTTATACACTGGCAGCCAGCCTCAGCGGTGTTGCCATCGTACCCCCGAAAAATCAAGAAGCAAAGCTGGCAAAAGACGGCGGCGAAATAGCAGCGAAGCAGCAACAGCAACAACAACAAAAAAAAGGGGGGAAGAAGCAACAACGAAAAGAAGAAAGAAGAAACAAAAAAAAAAAACGGCAGAACCGCTGTGCTGCACTGGGAACCCAGCGCAAACTGTGTGACCCGATTTGATGGGCAACCTGCCCACACACGCGCTGCTTACGGGGCGAGCGAGCTTTCGCTGTGGGCGAATTGGGAAGAGAGAGAGTGAAGGGGGCAACGAGCAAGAAAGAGAGAGAGCGAGAGTGAGAGCGCGCGCATTTGCCAATTGCAATGGGGCGAAAAGTCTCTCTCGCGCGAATGTCATTTGTAAATTCACTTACTTTGCTTACGAAATTAGAGCACAAAACAGAAACCGAACAAAAACAGAGAGCGAGCCAAAACAAAAACTAGGGAACACCACACACACACACACTCGCGCACACAGACGGACGAAATGCGCATGAGAAGGTGGAGAGAGAGAGCGAGTGCGCAGGCAAACAGCTATCGCCCAGGGGGTTTCCCTGGTTCAGTGCTAGTCATGTTATCAATGGGTATGTATGCGGCTGCTTTATTGATGTGTCCGGTTAGCGGAGACTATGCAAACTATAGCGCATATTAGGGCGCATACTGTACTGGTTAACAACTGCAAGCATTTCAAGTGCTACTTGACTGATAAGAAAGTGTGTATATATGTAAATGCCGGAAAATGCTTATATACACATACACACACACACACACACACACACACACACTTGTGTACATTCATATGCACAGTCAATACGCGCCATTATTATTGATTAAATCTGGGAGAGAGCTTAAGAGAGCTTACTGCTTGTATGCCACTCTCTCGCGCTCTCCCTCTCTCTCTGTAGATGCACGTGCTGTGTTTTGCGGTTTTTACAGTCAACAGCAAAGCCTCCAAAATATTGTGGGCGACAACGCTGCGGAGGTTAAGCAGCAGCAAAGGAAGCAAAAAAAAAAAAGAAAAAACGTAAACAAAGCGTGCGCACGCAACGGCATATTACAGTGGGGTAGGGTGCTGCAAATGGGTGGTGAAATACCCAGTTAGACGCATGTAGTCAAGGGTGTTTCTGTTATTGATTCGCTAGACTGCATACAGGGTGTGAAGGTAACAGCAATGAGTCCCAAAGGAAGCGAAATGAATGCCAAACTAAGTATTTATATCAATAGATGTCAAACTAAAAAAACAAACATATATGAAACAATATATATAATCATAATATAAATATATTTATATAACTTTTACAAATTTATTTGTCATTTGCTGACACCACATGCACTTTCGCTTTTTCTTATTTTTTTTAAACAAGTTTTAAGTCTTTAAATACAGCCAACAGATATAGAACAATAAAAAAAAAAACAATAAATGTAGTTTGTCACATAACAAAACGAACTCTTAGCCAAACCAATGGGCGCCCATGCAGTCACGCGTCCATTCCGTTTGACAGACCCAACACCATTCGAAGCCGCAGCCGGCGCGTGTGCAGACCATGTGCATGCAGCCACCTGGCAGGAGTGAAGGATTATTGAAGGCTGTTGTATAAGACATCTTCGTGTTCAAACACACTCACCATCTCGCTCTGTGGGTGTGCGACATTTCGGGCAGGGTTTGGTGCTCACTTTGATGGTCACATTGCTGGCCTCCTCCCAACGAGCTTCGGCAGCGCGCTGTTGTATACAAGAGACAGCTATTATGCAAGCAATTGGGGAAACAATAGATACTAACATTCGGATCGACAGTGTATTCACAAGAGTTGGAAGCAGCACCGCTGGCACCCTCCGGCAGACACTCGCCAATGTGATAGCCTTGCAGGCAATTGCGACAGAAGACATAGCCACAGCCATTCTGGCAGGTTACCTTGCGACAATCGGGCTCCACGAGCAGACCCATGCCACAGCCTGGCTGCGGGCAGAGCACGCCTCCTGCCTGCAGCACAAACTCCTCGGTGGCGAAGCGCTGATACCGTTCGTACTCCTCGCGTGACAGCAGCTTAAAGTGATGAATTTCCTCTATGAAGGAATGCTCACAGCCTGCCGGGCAGGGCAGTGTGTAGCCAAAGTCCGGATGGGGCATAAACTGGCGCTCGTTGAGACGCGAGCGACAATAGTCGCGAAAGCAATCGATGCAGGTGACGTGCTGCGAAGCGCACGGAAAGACCAGCACAGTTTCACTACGAGCAGATTTGTAAGAGACAGATTTATGAGTTGCGGCAGCACTCACCTGACCTCCGTGCAGGCCAAGCAAGGGACATCTTTGATGTTGTTCTTAATCAGATTTAAAGGCACCGCAAAATCCTTTTCCCCACCTGAGACATGCTCCGCGCACTTGAAGTAGAACTCGGCAAAGGGCGGATCACCCGCCAAGTTGTCCACACACGCAATTTCGAGACTTTCGCAGTGGCCGCGTATGCGGCGCGACTTCAACACATCATCCCAGCACTCGGGATCCCGGTGCACGGTGAAAGCGCCGCCCTTGCATAGAGAGCACCTCACACGCAGCTTGCCCTTGCACAGCTTGTTGCACTGGCCGCAATGGACAAAGAAATGCGCCTTGGCACGCACTCGCTCTGCGAACGTGCTGAAGAAGTAAGCAATGAAACGAAAGCTGTCTGCACGTGTCGCTCACCCTCGTCGGTGATGTTTAGGCGCTCCTCGCTCACGAGCTGCAAATCGAGCAGTGTTTCATTCATTGGCTTTGAAGGCTCTTCCGGGCTTGATTCCTCCTCCATTAAGGCGCTGGCCTTGCGTTCTCGCACAGACGGACGCAAGCGGATGGCGTGCAGCACGCTCTGCTGGCCAAGATCACATTCCTAGAATAACAATACATTATATATATCGGGTATTTGGTACTTGTGTAAACATACTTCAATGGTGGTAGCATCGCTAAGCTCTTTACCGGCAAATATAATCTTTACTTCATCCGGTTGCAGTCCCAGCTGTGGCGCCACCAGCTCCTTAACGTTTTTGATGTCCCACTGCGGCTCCAAGTTCACGGACAGTGTGCGACCTGTATTGGTTTTCACATAAATGCTTAGCGTGTGCGTTAATTTGCCTCCGATTTGCAGCAGCTCCAGCATTTTGCGTACAAAGGCAGCAATAAAATTAAAAATAAAACTCATTTAAAAATTAGAAGGCAAGCTATAATTAACATTATCTAAATTGCACTATCAATTTTGTTATCAAACACTGGTATTTTTTTTGGTATATTGTGACTACTGTGATTTAATACTGACGAAATCACAAGATGTTTCCTATTAATCTATTGCAATATTATTCAGATATCAACATTCTTGTATGCATCATTTTAATAATTTTCTTAATCATTATTTTTTACTTATGCTATAATTGTGTATTATTTTATATGTTAGTATATATTGTTAGCATTGCATTCTTTGCCATTTAAAAGTAGCAGTTACCAGTTGCTGCACTACTTTTGTCACTTTTCAACACTTACTCATTCTACAAAACTAACTCATCAGCTGTTGTGCTTATTTAAGTGATTTTGCCATTCGCTTGTAAACGTCGTCGTGTGCTTTCGCGCGGTAATATTGGAAATAGAATTCAATAAATTTATTTTCATTTAAGCTAAAGCTAGAGCCGAGTGTGAATATGTCAGATTTGAAAATCAGAGAAGTCAACGGTGACTTATTTTCAGCTGCTGACGACTATTCCATGTGCCATTGCGTAGCTGCCGATTTGCGCATGGGCAAAGGCATTGCCGTTATGTTTCGGTAAGTTCTTTTGCTAAATTCTGATATGTATTAACCGATACTTTCTGTTTTACAGCAATAAATTTGGTCAACTTGCGGAATTGGCAAAGCAAAATGTAAGACCCGGAGGCGTGGCTATAATCGAGTTCAATGGCCGCTACATTTACTATCTGATAACCAAGGAAAGAAGCGGGGGCAAACCCACCTACCAGCTGCTCCACAGTTCCTTGAGCGCCATGCGTCTGCATATGGTAAGTTATGACAGTTATAACAATTATGTATCTGTTATACATTTCCTCTTCAACAGATTGAGCACAATATAAAGAAATTGGCATTGCCACGAATTGGCTGCGGCTTGGATGGTCTGGACTGGGCTAAAGTAAAGGACATGCTGGCCGAGATATTTCAAGCAGATGCTGCCGAATTGGTAGTCTATAATTATGCACCTGGCGCAGCACAGTAAATAAATAAAGGAACTTTTGCGGACAATAAATTTGAGAGTACAGTAAATTATTGCGGCGGCACATAGTTGTAAACCGTTATGTCCACATCCTCGCGCTGAAAGACCTCATTGATTATTTCGCTGACCTTGTCCCACTGCAGGCCATCGATGCCGCAGCCTATTCGAGGAATGGCCAGCTTATGGATGTCGTGCTTGACCTGCCGAGAAGAGGATTTCATATCAGATCTCTTATGTGGAATTGTAATCCCCCTTACCATATGATCGCGCATCTTTTCCAGCGACGACTGCAGTGTTTCGTATGTGGGCAGCGCCCAGCTCTGCGACTTGGTCACCAGATAGTAGATGTAGCGCTCCTCATCCTTCAGCACAGCCATCTCACCACTGCGCGCCTTCTGAGCGTGCAGCTCATCCAACTTGCCGTAGACCTCCTTGAATTTAACAGCTATGCCCGCTCCCATGGCCAGATCAGCGCCCACGCAATGGGCCAGCGAGTGAGTCTTCGGTGCCGAGAAGAGATCCCCATTCACCTCGTTGAGATTAAAGCCAGTCATATTATGCACAAATGCACGGCAAAAGGCGTGACGCAGCTCTGAAACTTTTAGAGAAGACATTTTAAGTACAGAGTTCTGTATATATAATATATATAATAGAGACTGAATAGTCAAGGGAACTACTACTAAGAGTTTAAGCATGCATTCTTATATAGCAGACAGGAAAGTCAAAGAGGTCTGTATAACAGACTGAATAGTTTATAAACTATACATAGGTATGTATGCATCGGGATCGGGATTTTCGGGAATCCCGCGGGATAGGGAAAGATTCTGAAAAATTCCGGGACGGTCGGGATCCCGATAAGAAAATTCTTAATAGATAAAATTGCCTGTATTTATAAAAGAACAGAAGAATGATATTGACGAGGAAATTAATTCTAATATAAATCCTATTAAATTTAAGAGAAGTTCAAATATTTTATTATTTTGAGAGCAATGCAATAAATTGCCATTGTTACAAATGCTTGCTAGGCAAGTAGTTGATGTTCCAACATCTTCGACAACGAGTGAGAGGGTGTATTCTACTTCTAGTAGAATTTTGGAAGAAAGAACACATCTTAGAGAAGAACATTTTGAGCAAATATTATTTTTAAGTACAAAATTAACCTATCATAAGAGTTCTAAATGTAAAAAAAAATTTGCCGCGGGAAAAATGAAAAATTTGTCGGATCAATCAAAAATTATTTCGGGACGGGATGGGTCGGGAACGAATTTCTTTCCCTATCCCATCTCTAGTATGCATAATATTATATTTCAGTCTTAAAACACATTTTCTTCGTTTTGATGCCAGCCAGCGGGCGTTGTCTTTTTATTTGTTGTACAATATTTATATATAAATATCCATAAAATATATTTATGTAAATGTCATTTTCTTGTGCTCTCGAACTATGCAAAACTCTTAAGAACTATATAAGTAACGGTGCATTTGGTGCCTTGCAACCCATGCCAACCCATTTCGAATGTTATAAATTAGCAATATGTGTATATACAAAGAAATTCCTCGTGAAGGAGGCTTAGAAGGGCGTCTTCTCGCGGTGCAGCGACTGCCGCGAGGAGCTGACGCTGCGTGGCAGCTGCATCAGCTTCAGCTGGCTGCAGGTGGGGCAGATCACCTTGATGGTGTCCCGCTCCATGCTGGGCGGCTGATAGAAGAAGGCAATGATGTCAACGCCATCTCGCACAAAGACCAGCTCCAGCAAACTGCGCACGCGCAGCCAATCCAAGCGATCGATGCCACAGCCCAGCCGAGGAATGGCCAGCTTGCTAACCAGGTGCTCGCGCTGAGAATGGATAATGGATTAGCTATGTCTACACAGAGCAGTTTGAGTAAATCCCATTACCATATGCTCCCGCATGGCCAGCAGCGCGTAGTAGAGCGCTGTGTAGGTGCACTTCTCGTGAGCCCGCTCCTTGGTCACCAGATTGTAGATGAAGCGTCCGCCCTGCTCCAGCACAGCGACGTTGCCTGTGTGCCGCTGCTGGCGCTTCAGCTCGTCCACCTGTCCGTATTTGCAGCGGAACTGCAAGCTGATCCCAGCGCACATGGCAAAGTCCGCGCTCACCGAGTGCACCAGAGCAAAGTTTTCCGGGGCGCTAAACAAATTGCCCTTCGCCTCGGTTATCTGACACTTGGGTGCAGCCAGCTGGAACAGATAAATAGATATATAACAATATATATATAGAGAGAGAGAGACATTCTCTTTTCACTGTGCTCACCTCTCTCGAGATGTCGTCATGCTCACAGATCATTATCTCAATGGGATATTCGCTATGTGCGAATATTTGCTGCATAATGCGCTTCACTTGCTTCCACTGGAGGCCCGCGTCTGCGCAGCAGATCCGCGGCATCGCCACTTTGGTGATTTCATGATTCCGCTGCGATGCGTGATTGACATAATGGAATCTGATTAATTAACATATGCGAGTGTCTCTGTATATATATAGACAGATAAATATGTATGTGCTGCTAACAAATTAACTGTAAATTAACGAGAAGCTGTGAAAACAGATGAGGCATATGCGACGCATGTATACCCTAACCAGACTATGTTAGGCATACTTTCTCATGCTATGCAGCCAGTTTCTGTGTAGAGCCAAATATAGTTTAACTTCTAGACTATGCGTCTCCCTCTCTCTAAGTAAATTTGAATTACTCCGCCTCTCTTTAAAATTATTTATCTCATTTCATTGTTCATTTGAAGTCTGCTCTATATAGTGGTTTCTCACTTATCTTTCCATATACATATGTCTCTCTTACTATTCCTCTCTTCGCACTTTTCTTCTTAATACAAATCTATATTTCCTTTCCCCTAGCTAATTATCTCAGTTAATCTTTTTAGTCCATATATTTATATACCAGGATATTCAAATTGATCATATATCACTATCTCCATCTTTTTCCATAAATATCGCTCTTTTCCTTTAACTAGCTATCTAAATATACCTATTTTACTGCTTATCTCTCCCCTCTTTTCCTTTTATCAACACTTTATCTGCATTTTAACTATGTATCTTATGTATATCCCTAAGTTCCTATACTTTTCTGTCTCGCACACAGTGCTTATCGTCCATATGTTGGGTCGTTCACTAAGTAATTTCGTTTTTCTTAGTGCAATTCAAACACAATTTTATTTTAAAAAAACATTTTATGAAATTATGCATTCTCCATTCTGATCTAATACCTCATACAATTTTTGATCCTTACGAAATTACTTAGTGAGCAACCCAATACATATGCAGGTTTCTCTTCCACATTTTCCCTTATCTATTTTCTACACATTTCAGTTTTTAAGACTTTTTCTCTATTTACGAAAAACGTCTATCACTGCCTAGCCCTCTCTATATCTTCCCTTCTCTCTCTCTCACTCACTGCCTAGCCCTCTCTATAGCTTTCTCTCCCTATCTCTCACCCTCTCTATATCCCTTTGTTTCTCTAACTCACTTACCGCTTGTACATATACGCATCTTCGATATCATATTCTTTTCCTTACTCTTTATCTATATATGTATATCTACATATTCCTTAGTACTTCTCTCTCTCTCTCTCTATTTTTACTTCTCTAAATATATGTTAGTTAAATTCTTACTATCTATTCTCCATACCTTTCTCTTAGCCGATTTATCGAATGACTATCTATCAATCTATCTACCTAGTATATCTCCCCCATAGCATATACTCTTCTATCCTATTGATCCCCTCTCTCATGCATCTCGTTCTCTCCCCCACTCTCATTCTTACCATATGCTCTCGCATGCATATCAAGGCCGCTTGGACATCATCGTAGGTGGTGCTGGCATAGAGATTCGCCTTGGTGACCAAATAGTAAACGAATCGTGAATTGTGCTCGAGTACGACGCAGTTGCCGCTGGTCACGCGTCGTCGACGCAGATCGTCCACGTCCCCGTAGATGAGGGCGAACTGCCAGGCGAGGGAGCCGCGGACTGCAGCGAAAGATGACTCAACGGCATGGGCCAGAGCATAATGCTGCGGGGCTTGGAACAGATCGAGTTTCGATTCGACGATTTTCACGTTCGTGTGAGCCATTCTGAAAAATTAGTTAACTGCAATTAAGTGAAATTATTTTCGGTTTACGTCCAATGCCAGCAGCTGAATTTTATTTTTAAAGTACTCACCCGGAAACTTTCTCGAGGCCAGATCGAATGCTCGATTCACAATGAAAAACTTTTTTCTTTTACTTTTTTTACTGTTTTATTCTTTCGATTTTGGCTTTTTGGCAACGAAAGCTGAACGAACCCGAGCAAAAGAACCAGAAAGAAATAACAAAGCAATTAGCCTCGACTCGTTCCTAAATTTCGTTTGTTGTTGTTAGTGCAAAGAGTTAACAGCAGTTAGTAGCTTGTTTTAAATTTGTTTCTATTTCTATTTGCCCCCTTCCCGCTTGCTGGAACGTGCGGACTATTTATCAATGTGAACGCACAGCTTGCGTCTGCTTCGACCGGCGTTCTGCAGCGGAATGCGTTCAGCGAAATCAACTCAACGGTAACTTGAAGGCAACAGAACGGGTTTAATCAGCGGCGCAATACTCGTTCGCAACTCAGTTGATGTGAGCTACAATTTATCGAGTTGGAGAGGTTCCATAAATATATAAATATATATCAAAACTATAAAAGATATATATTTATAGAAGATATATATCTATAAAAGATTTATATATAGAAGATACATATATATACATGTGCGTAAATAGTCAGACATATAGTAGATACATCTATTCCGATTTGCCTGCTCTCTGACTGCCTCTGCAGATCGTCCTCTAAATGATCTACATAGTGGGCCTATAGTGCTCCTCCATGAATACAACTAGATAATTCTAGCACTTGAATAGGACAGTTCCTAAGCCTGAGTTCCATCGCCTACTGCTCCCAAACCAAGCATTCTACAGACCTAATTTTTATTTTAAATTAAAGTCCAATCACTTATTGTTATTAAACTATAAAGAAGAGTTCATATTAAATAGTTAAGTATTACCAAAATAATATTTACAAGAATCTGCCTAAATTTAGGACTCTAAAAATGCTAGTAAAAAATTTGTTTTCCTAAGAATTTTGATTATTTTTAACAAAGATTACTTAAATTAAAGTTAATTGAAGTATGTTAAGTATAAAAGGTTTTGGGGGTGTCCTATTCAAGTGGCGAGCGGTGTTTTTTTCGATATGCAGATAATACTATAATATATCATTTTTAGTCCACCTCCAAAGGGGGTCCACAGTAAGCCACATAAAAAATTTGATGATCTTAGCTGTAGAACTGTAGAGGATATATAATAATATTATTTTAGATCTGTTTAATCAGTCTATTAAGGTATGCAGTAGCAACTAAGACTGTACAAGTTTCCGATTTGCCACGCCCTAAATGGGCGTAGCTATATAAGCTTTATAAGACATTGATCTATACGAATATTTATAGCACATTTCCAGTCTCTAGCTGCAAAAACACATAATAATAGGAGTAATATGCCGATTTGCCACGCCCCTTGTGGGCATATCTATAAAAATCTTAACACTTTAACAGACTTGATGAATCAATAATATATATACAACATTTCAAATCTCTAACTGCAATGGCCACGAAATGCCAAAGGCATATTTCACGCAGCCAATATACTCTCTTTATCACTACGCGAGCGTGTATAAGAGAAAGAGACAGCAATAGAGCTGAAGGCAAAGCTAAAGCCCAGTCTAGAGACCCCAGAGTCGGCCCCAATTGTGGCTGTTGGATGTCAACTCTGACTCAGCAGTAGTTCTATAATATGCCATCATGTTGTTGATGATGACATATGATTACACACACACACACACGCGCGCACACACGCACACACATTGGCATGTGTGTATTTGTTATCGTTTGTTTGTTTTGTTAGCATTTGCTGTTAATTTATTGTTTTTGTGACCCCGGCAGTTGCCCAAAAAAAACTTCTTGAAAATCTTGGCCCTATGGCCCATTGACTAAAGCTAAAGCCAATAGTGATAGCGCGCACCTGCCCGCGTAGGCGACGCTCCGACAACGGTAATCGCTGGCAGTTGAGCAATTAAATTATAAAAAAGCAACAACTCGTATACCGTTTAAATTTTTGTTGTTTGCATACGTAAATAGAAATGTGACTTAAATTATAATAATTTTGGCGCATAGCAGGTGAAAACAAATATTAACATACACACACACACACATACAAATGCACAACGCATACAAATTACCATATTAAGCTAAAGCAACAACAACAATTTCGCATAAGCAATTTGAAAGTTTTACGTTTTTCTGTCAATTGGCGCTGAAATGCGACGTATGCGTGGTTTGTGTCTTGGCTAAGAGCGCGCGTGTTTTACAGCACTGCGCGTGAAATGTAAACAACTGAAATTTGCTTGCGTAAAAGCAATTCACATAACTAAATTAAAAACTTTAAGTGCATTTAAGTGTTCTTTTTGTTGTTGTCATTATATATTACATGCTAATTGTCAATTGTTGTTGTGCAAGCGTCGTTTAACTGTGCCCAAGGTCACATTGCTTGCTCTCGCACTTAGTCTGTCTCGTTCTCTCGCACTCTCTCGCTCTTTCGCTTGCTTCTCCACGCATTTCTACGCATGGCGCGAGCAATCTTTAATCTAATTTAAATTTCACTTTTATTCAATCTACAAAGCTCGAGGCACCTTGTGGAAAAGCGATAGGCGACGTCGACGTCGACGAGAACGTCTCCGACTCAGTTCATGGCAGTTCAACTTGGCGCTCCGACGGAACACGACGAGCCGCACAATATAAATAAATCAAAATCTATAAATCTTTTCGCATTTTGACACTGATTTCTTGTTGTTGTAAAATTGCACATTGTTGTTGTTGCTATCGTTTAGTTTGTTGTTGTTTTGCTTGTCGTAACTACATAAAAATAGCTGCTTGCGTGCATCACAAATATTAAGTTTGTAAATAATTATACTTTACGTAGTATTTGTGTAGTAAATTGTTGTGCTAAAAACATTCGTATCTTTCGTTTGCTCTTGGGCAATTCGCCGCTGAACGCGCTAAATCTCCCAACAAAGAAGACGACAAACACCAGAAATCACAACTGTGAAGAAGACGCGCCTAACAACAGTTAAGAAAACGTTCTGAAACAGACGCAGCTAAGAGAATAACTAAAAAGTGCAAGGCGAAAGGCAAAACAACTTGAGAGCAACAGCAGCAGCAGCAGCAGCAGCAGCAGAGACGCGAGCAGAGTCGTCAGCAGAGCCGTTAGCGTTGACGTCGACGTCAGCTGTTTTGGTCTCGTTACGTAGTCGCTGATATTTATCTACTTGTTGTTGTTGCTTTACGTGCTTTTTGCGTTTTACGTAGCCTTAACTAGTTTCTGTTTTTGGGTTTTTGTTGTTGCGGCGTATTCGTCTAGTTGTTTCTGTTTAGCACTTTAGAACTTTTATTTGTGCTGTTGTTGTTGCTGTTACCATATTCGCTGCAATGACATCGTTGACATTGTGCTGCTCGCGTCGTGCGGTCGCTGCCAACGCCTACGTCAGCGCCAATTGGCGGTCTATTCAAACACTTCAAAGGCGCCAACAAGCACAACAACAACAGCTGAAATGTAGGCGTTACAGCGCAGCTGCAGCGCCTAAAATCAATGCAAATACTGGCGGTAAGTGGAGAATTTATTATTCTAATTACGCGTGCAATGGTTTATAATCTATGCGCTATTATTTATATGCCTATCTCCGGCTCGCGGGCTTCCTTCTTTACACGCTTTGACAGCCAGCTGACAGCCGAGTTGCCTTTTTGTATGAAATCAGCTGTTTTTTATAGATACGATCTGAGGCTTGAGATATTTTAGCTGTTTTTTTAATGCCGCCCACGCGTATTCAATGAAATTTTGTTTATTAGTCATATAAGCAAAGAAGTTTAATAAAAACAAATGTTTTTTTTTTCGAATAATACAAAATATTTCGAACACAAAAAGCAACAAGTGGCAATATTTTAAGTCATAAATATTTTATTTTTATTATCTAATGAAAAAAGGGGAGGGGGTCGTTAAAAAGAGTTAAACGACTTTTATTGAGCTGTAGAAAAATTTATTTTGTGATAAATTCTAATAATTGTGAAGTGTTTGCTTTGGGGTAAATATTTAACGTACCGTGAGTCCATTGCTAAAAGATATATGAGCTTACATAAAATTCTAGAAAAATTATTTTAGCATTTCAATTAATGTTTTAGTTAAAGAATTAAGAAACCATAAAGAAAATGATATTGATAATTAAAATCGGTTCAGTTTTGACTGAGTTATGAAAGTTTGAAGTAAAGAAAAAATATTATAATAGTTATATAAGTAAAAATTGTGATTTTGTTAGATTTTTTATGATTAAGTATGACATTTTACACTATTTTTTTAAATATGAAAAATTAAATTTTGAAAAAAAAAGTTATGGAATATGAGTTAGGAAAGTATATAATATATTCTTTAAAAAATCGAAAAATTCAGATCTAGATCTAGAAAAACTTGAATTTAGAAGTAATCTAGAGGGTCATCGAAATCAATTATCAAAATAGTTTTGATGAAGTTAAGCGAGGTTAAATTTAGGAACACTCGACTTTGGAAGCATTACAATTCTACATCTTTCTGATTTTTTCACTAAAATAGATTAAGAATTAATTTTCTATAGAGATCGAGATCTAGGCTAACAGAATTTTGTATAATTTTGTATAAATTGTAGATAGAGTCTCAGCTCGCACTTCAGCTAGGGTTTAGCTTAAGTAATACTCGAAGATTCAGGGTATTTCCTAGTCTATTCAGAGCATTCCAAGTATCAAATCAATTGATAAACCAAACATTTATAGTAATTATGAAATATGATACAACAACAAAAAGAAAAACAAATAGCTTCTAGAGACTGCCTGTTGTGTTGTTTTTAGCCCTTGGTGCAGAACCAAGACTAGGTATTTTCAATATTATGTTTTTGTAAGTCTCTAGTACAGAACCAGTGACTACGGGCGTCGCAACTAGTACTTGAACCAGGTGGACAACGGAGATGAGTAAGAAATAGTGAAAGACGAGACACGATGCTCTATTTTCAAGTGCTACTTTAATACTGATTTATTATATGAAAATGATGGTCTTATATACAGTTTCTTAGGTTGTAAGGATCAATAATGATTTATGATATGTGATAACATGAGATTTGGGATTATCTATTTTTGCTTAGAAATGACCTAAATAAACATAAAAGGGTTTTATTACGGTCTAAGAACTATCTTAAAACTGATAATTCCACACACAGCGATAATGGTGGGATGTTTACGTGCCATCTGGTCCGGCTGATAATCCTTATGCCTTAGCTGTAGATAGCATGTTGATTTGGGCGAATGTAGAAACTCAAACACTGCCCATTATTCCAAATAATAGATCATATCTCACAAATATAGTATACATAATATTCAATTACCCAATTTGAATTGTTTGTTTGTTCTGGCGTCGCCTCGTCTATAGTTCCCCACATTGTTCCACTTCGTGGCTTGACTAATGACAATTTGATTGTCTAATTGAAAGCGCATTAAGCAATCGCAACACTTTTGTTCAGTCCCAAAAAACTCGTTTAGCTTCAATTAAAGTCGAATCAATCGAAGCAGGCGCTGACAAATGGAGAACGATGAAACTTATGTATGACATTTTATTTATAGTCGTAAATATTTTAATTTGTATTTAAATTTTTTAGTTTTTTTTTTCAAAATTTTAGTTTTGTATTTTTAATTAGCTAATGATTAAATAACTGTCAGTGTTGGAAAACGCGCAGTAATGGAGCAGTCCAATTGCAACAACAAGAGCACCCCAATTGGCAGTGTTGCAAAATATCTGATTAAAATGATGCTGATAAGAAAGCGTATTCCATTGCCGCTCTTAAGATTAGGTTTGTAAGGTTATCAGCGCGATATATAAATATATTTATATATGTACATATGTTGCTTGTATAGATTAAGCTGCCAGACTTTTTGTACTCATGCGCTTTCATTAGCTTAATTTGGGGGCGTGGCAGCTGTTAACAACACCTGAAGCAAAATTTTGTTAGCGTCAACATTTCCGTAACTCCGTAATCAATGTATCGAGCCCATCCATCAGTATAGCTCATAATTAATTCACCCATGGGGCGTGTGGGCGCCCCATTCAAATGGATATCAAGTGAAGTTCAAGGTCATTCACAAACAAATGCTCCACGTCCCACACACACGCGAGCTGAAAGCAACAGCAGACACGACAAATTCAAAATAAAACTGGAAATCAGCTACAAACATACAAACATACAGATACAGCTGAATAATAAGTTTGACTACATATATAGATATATATATATATATATATATATATGTATGTGTGTGTGTATATATATATTGTTAGCTGTGCTGCGAGCCCCCTGCAAGACAAGCTGCTAGAGACAAATAGAATTGACTCGACTAGTCGCAAAGCAAATACACTTACATGCTGCTAGAGCTATAGATAGACATATATATATACATAAAATAATCATATAATAGAGTAATTTTGATTCTGTAGAACCAGTTTTAAGAAAATGTGAATTAGCTGACTTTCATATCTATAGATATGATTAGAATTCATTTATTATTATTTTATTTAACATTTTCATATGATACACTTTTAACTTAGAGTATTTTCTTATATATGAATATATCTTATATATTATTTTAGTATTTTTTATGTACTTCAATTGCTAAAGTCTAATTTTGTATATTTTTATTTATTTATTATTTTGTAATTTTTTATATTGAAAGATTTTTTCAAAATTATTGATCGCTTCAGTTGTTAAATTTGTTATTTCTTTTTGTCGCTAGTTTGAATTTCGTTTCTTTCAAAATTACTTTTGTAGATTTTAATTAAGACTAAAAATGTAAAAAAAAATTGATTACAATTCAAGTTTCAATAAATAACTAATTATAGAGCTAAATATATGCATTAAAGTTTTAAATATATGCATGCAATAAATTAAAATAAAAATTACTAATTTTTATTTAAATTCAAATATTAAAATTCCGTTTGTTTTTATATTTTGTCAATTTTAAATTTTTACAGAATTTTATATTTATATAATTAATTTTGATTGAAATTATTTAAATACTTGAATAATAATAATAATATAAAATATTTGAATATAAAAATTAAATTATTTGATTAAAATTAGGAATTTCAAATACTGAATTGAATATTAAAGGAAACGAATTCAGATATTTTATTTTTAAATCTAATTTTCTTATTTAAAATTTGAAATTTTTATAATATTGTTATAATAATTATTATAATATTATTTTTTAGGCACAGTTCGAATCGAGCTTATCTAGCTTGTATTTTCTGGAAAGAAACGAAATTTTAGTAATTTTTATTTATGAATTTATATTTTGTATGGGTTTCTATAGCTATTATAGATATTTTTAGTCTAAATTGTAAAGTATAAATATTTTTTAGTCCCATTTTCGAATCGATCAATTTAAAATTTTGCATAAAACAATAATTTATGAATCTTAGTTAGCTCAACTATAAAAGCATAGAGAGCTGAATTATTGCATATTGGCTTGATATGATATGCTGCATATTTATATTATGTATATTTATATGATTTGCCCAGTTTATTGACATGGTCTCATAGCAGCCATAGTCCATTAATTTGTAACACATTTCGTGACAAACTTTCCTAGCCCAAAGCGAGTTTATGAGAAGCACGAAAGTACGTGCTCTGCAAAATAACTAGACAAACAAATATACACAAACATATATACGTATCTATGTGTATGTATATCGACACATACACACACTTATCAACTGGTTGGGCTGTGACTGATAAGTATATGTATATGCATATATATATATATATCCGTCTCTCTGGCAAATATGATTGTGAGGAATTTTGAACTTTGCCAAAAAAAAGTAAACAACAATAAATGGAAGCTACGATAAAGAGTGCCTTCTCTCTCCCTCTCCCTCTCTCTCTCTCTCTCTCTAGAGATGTGTTGGTGAGCATATTTGCTAGACTAATTATCAGACAGGCTGCTCATATTGCTTAGGGTTCCAAATTAGTCGCTTGGCCGTCGCGCATCTGGAAGCAACACGTCGTCTCCTTCCGTCTTCGACTTTGCTCACTTTCAATTTTTTTGGACTTTTTTTTAGTGGTCTTTGGCTTATCGCGAACCATGTCGAGTGCGTGTCCCAAGTTGGTCGAGGTCGAAGAGTCGCGTCGCTTTATGATCGACTGCTTCAAGGCGGTCAATGTGCCCGAGGAGCATGCCAAGGCCCAAGCTGATCTCTTGGTGGCGGCGGATCATCGTGGACACTTCAGCCACGGCATGAATCGGCTGGAGATGTATATCAATGATCTGGCCATCAACTCCACGGACGGCGGCGCCATACCGCAGGTGCTGAAGGAGACCCCAGCGACCGCCTGGGTCGATGGACGCAACGGATTGGGCGCTGTGGTCGGCAACTTCTGCATGGATCTGGCCATCAAGAAGGCCAAAACCGTGGGCGTTGGCTGGGTGTGTGTGAAGGGCTCCAATCATTACGGCATGGCCGGCTGGTATGCCCTGCGAGCCATGGAATCCGGCCTGGTGGGCATGTCCATGACGAATACATCGCCTTTGATGGCGCCCACGAATGCCAAGGAGGCGGCTCTGGGCACCAATCCCCTCTCCCTGGGCGCCAATGCGAGTGGCGACGATCACTTCCTGCTGGACATGGCGACGACAGCTGTGGCCGTGGGCAAGATTGAGATACAGAACAGAAAGGGCGCTCCTCTGCCCGACGGCTGGGCGCAGGATCCCGAGGGCAACATCACGAATGATGCCAAATTGGCCTTTGCCACGGGATGCCTCTGTCCTCTGGGTGGCACGGAGCTCACCTCTGGCTACAAGGGCTACGGCCTAGGTGCCATGGTGGACATTTTGTCGGGCGTCATGGCCGGCGCCAACTACGCCACGCACGTGCGCAAGTGGACCCACACGGGCGCCAACACAGCTGCCAACTTGGGTCATGTCTTCATTGCCGTCGATCCCAATTGCTTTGCACCGCAGTTCGAGGAGAGAATGAGCGATTTTAATTGCATTCTGCGAGGCACCAAGCCGGTAAGATCGGAGGAGCTGTCACTGCTAAAAGAGCCCTAAAGAAAATAACTGTAAATTACTTTTCTTTTCAGACCGATCCTAACAAGCCCGTGATCTTGGCCGGCGACAAGGAGACGCACAACATGAAGAGTGTTGACGAGGCAGGTGGCATTCAGTATCTGGAGAACCAGCTGAAGACCTGCGTCTCCCTAGCCGCGCGGCTCAAGATTAAGCCCTTGAGCTTCAAGTGAAAAATACGAGAAGAAATCATATCGAAAAGAACAAACACACTTTGCATATCGCATCAATTAAAATTGTTTTGCATTTGCCTTGACCAAAGGATTTGATTAGTGCCTAAGTTTGAAAACAGTTAACTTTTATTGCATATATATATCCATATATATGTGTGATGATATATAACTAGACTCTTGATACATAGTATGCGATATTATTGATTATTAAATAAAAGCTAATATATTAGCTGTGCTTACTGCCTTAATTTGAATTTCCACTCTTATTTCACTTGAAAAGTGAATTGATAGATCTAAATGCTCCTTGTATATACATATATGAAATATGATGATATGTATCTACAAAACAGAAAAGGTAGTAAAATATTACATTGATAACCTGACTGAACTGAATTTCCACTCATATTTCACTTAAATAAGGGCTAAATACTCCTGATATATACTTATATGAGATATGATGATATCTACAAAACAGAAAAGTAAATAAATTATTATATTGATAATCTGACTAAACTGAATTTGCACTCTTATTTCACTATACAAGCAATTCACTCGAAGAGTTGAAATTGTAGATCTAAATTTGATATTGATATATACACATACAAAAGAAAAAATAATATATTTACCTAAGCTGAATTTCCACTCTTATTTCACTATACATAACAATTCACTCGAATGAGTGAATTCTAGGATTTTCAATATGATATGATTTCTACACACAACACGGCAAAAAAAATACGCATCAGTACGCTGCCTAAACTGAATTTCCACTCTTATTTCACTATGCACACCAATTCACGAGAATAGCTGAATTCGAAGATTTTCACATTTCTATATAGATATATCATATGATAGATAATACATTATCTGTAATCTGCCTAAACTGAATTTCCACTCTTATTTCACTATGCACGCCAATTCACGAGAATAGGTGAATTCGAAGATTTTCACATTTCTATATAGATATATCATATGATAGCTAATAATAATATAATATACATTATCTGTAATCTGCCTAAACTGAATTTCCACTCTTATTTCACTATGCATACCAATTCACGAGAATAGGTGAATTCGAAGATTTTCACATTTCTATATAGATATATCATATGATAGCTTATACATTATTTGTTACTGCCTAAACTGAATTTCCACTCTTATTTCACTATACATACCAATTCACGAGAATAGGTGAGTTCGAAGATTTTCACATTTCTATATAGATATATCATATGATAGCTTATACATTATCTGTAATCTGCCTAAACTGAATTTCCACTCTTATTTCACTATGCACACCAATTCACGAGAATAGGTGAATTCGAAGATTTTCACATTTCTATATAGATATATCATATGATAGCTAATACATTATCTGTAAGCTGCCTAAACTGAATTTCCACTCTTATTTCACTATGCACACCAATTCACCTGACTAGGTGAATTGAGCTATTCTTAACGTTTTTCATGTATACCTACACTAGTTAAAACTAAAAGCTACCTGTTAACTGGCTGGCCCTTCGTTCGCACTCTTTTTTCGGTGGCTTTGTCATGCAGACTGCATTTGCTGCCATGCAGCAGGTACTTAATCGAGTTCACAGCCTGCCGCTTGGCATCCTTTCCAGCTGTCGCAGATTCCGGTCTGACGCGCAGCTTGTAGAAGCGACATTGGGTGTCGAAGAGCAGCGGCACCTTCTTCATGCAGGGACTAACGATCATGGCGGCGCGCAGCTCCTCGGCATTGTCCGTCTTGCTCATGGACTTGATGAAGTCGATGTGGCGTTGATTCTCTTCGGTCAGCCTGCGCTTCTCCTCCAGCAGCAGCATGTTCTGTGCCTGGGCCATCGCCTGTTGACGCCAGAAGTTCTTGAGGCCTTTATTCAGCATGACCAGATCCTCCTCGGTGAGATCCACGTGCTTCTTAATGTCCAACGTTTGCAGCGTCAACTGCTCATCAACTTTGCCCACGTCGATGTCATCGATTACCTCGCCGCCCACAATGATCTTCTCGGACTCCGTTTGCAGCTTGCGACAGGTGATGGAGAGAGCGAGCAGCAGCTCTCCACTCTTCACGATCTTCTCGAATTTCTAGAGAACAAGTTTTGATGAAGAGAGTTTAGCATAGCGAGGGCAGACTGTACCTTGGTTAGCTCGTAGCAGGCTGTGCTGAGTATGCGCAGCTTCTCGTGCGTCGTGATGCGATCTGCATGCATGTGATCCTCGATTTTCTTGCGCACATTCGAAAAGTATTCGAACTCAAGGCGCAGATCGTTGATCGTCGCGTTGTTCTCCGTCTCGACGCGCAGCGTATCCTGCTGTATTTCGTGCAGCATGGCAATGTACTTCACCTCGTCCTGATTCAGCTTCCTGGTCTCGTCCACAAACATCTGCTGGCGCTCAGTCAGCGATCGTATGCGCTCGTATTTGTGAGCATCCAGATCGGTGCTATGAAGTGCCTCCACGAAGTCATTTAGCTGTCGCTGCATAGAATTCATCTTGTTGACCACCTGATCGCGTATATCGAAGCGACGTTCGATCTTCTTGTTCACGTAGTCGTCGCGCTGCTCCAAGTAGATCTGGTAGTCCTCCTTCAGCTGATCGCGTGTGAATAGATTGGAGGCATGGATGATATTCTCGCTGTTGTCGTGCATGGCCTCCACCTCCTCGGTGCGCAGATGCACCTCGTCGTAGAACTCCTTGAGCAGATCCTCCGCCTGCTGCTCGTACATATGCTTGTTGCCCTCGAGCATGGCCTGGTAGCATTCCCCAATGTGATCGATCAGCTCCACGGTTCGGCCAAAGCTACGCGAATGCTGTTCGTTCGTCTGGGCCAGATCCTCGAGCAGCATATGAATGCGATCGTTCTTATTCTCTAAAATGACCTCGGCCCGCTCTCCCCACTGTGTCAACTCGTTGCGCAGCTCCACTAATTTAATTTCCTGGGCTATGGCATTCCATTCATCCATGCCACGCAAGTCCATGCGCTTGCTGAGCTCCAACTCTGTGGTCAGGCCATGCTAAAAGAGAGCATTAAAGAGATTCTATATGCATTAAAAAGAGAGAGGAGTGAGAGAGGGGGAGGGGGAGCGCGAGAAGAAGGAACGGAAAGAAACAAAGTGAGGGAAGAGGATGTAAGAGATGAAAGAGATAGAGAGAGCGAGATAGAGAGATCGAGAAAAAGAGCGAGAAATACAAAGAGCGAGAGAGAGAGACAAGGAGAGAGATGAAGAAAGAGATAAATAGAGAGATAAAAGAGAGAGATAAAAGAGAGGTATAAAAAAGAGAGAGATAAAAAAGAGAGAGATAAAAAGAGAGAGAGATAAAAAGAGAGAGATAAAGAGAGCGATAAAGAGAGAGAGATAAAAAGAGAGAGATGAAAAGAGAGAGACAAAAAGAGAGAGAGAGATAAAGGGAGATAAAGAGAGAGAGGGAGGCAGAGAGAGAGATAAAGAGATATACATAGAGATAAAAAGAGAGATAAAGAGGGATAGGTAGATAGACACAGAGAGAGATAAAGAGAGACATATATGCACATATAGATATAGAAAGATATAGAGGGAACGAGATATATAGAGGAAAATAGATACAAAGCGAGGAAGAGATACCCAGCGAGAAAGAGATATATAGAGAGAAAGAGATACGAAGTGAGATATATATACATATATAGAGAGAGAGAGAGAGAAACATGTAGGAGAGGGAGAGATAATATGACAGATATAGAAGGAACTGAGAGAAAGAAAAGTGTGAGAGGGATATAGAGAAAGATATTGAAAGAGATGAGAGAAAAAGAGAAACAAAGATAGAAGGATAAAGGGAGAGAGGGAGAGAGAGAGAGAGAGAGAGAGATCTGCTCTACTTACCCGCAAGACCAATTTTTGCTCATCGATTTTCCGCAAGCGCTTAGCTTCTTTGCGCGCCAACTTTTTTTCCGCTTTGGTCGGTCCTTTGGGTTTCTTCTGTTCCTCGTCCATTTCGTCTAAGGTATCCTGCAGATAGGTATCTGTGATACGCGTTATGCGTATTTCCGGCGCTGCCACCGACATTTTGTTAGCGTTTTCAAAATATATTTTTTGCCAAAAAGTTGAAAGATAGTTAAAAGTATTTGATTGTGCTCTGTCTCTGACTGTACTCAAAAGTTTCTTTATTTGGACTCAAACTGAAATTCAAAGCAAAGCTCACTGCAGCTTGAACAACAGCCGTTATTTTCGGAACGTTAACCAACACTGCGCAGCAAGTGGAGCTTGGCGCCAAAGTGAAAAGCTCGCTCCCGCGCAGCATCTCCAGAGCAGACCCGAGTCAGTTGACGTTGAAAGCTGGCCAAGCGCGGTCGTTCGTTGGAAGGCAGACGCAAACAACAGCGAGGACGACAAGGAACATAAAAAATCCTGTCACTAACGGCACGCCGTTTAATTGTATTTGTGTGTGTGTGTGTGTGCGTGCGTGCGTGTTTTGGTTTTTTTTACCCGGCTACGCCTTGTAAACAAAAATAACTTTGCTTGTTGTGTCTGTGTGAGAGCGACCGAGCGTGCGTGTGTGTGTGTGTGACGTTTCGGTGGTGGTTAACAACCCCCAGCAACAACAACTACAAAGCTCGAAGTGGCAAGGGCAAATCCAGCAAAGTTTTCGGGGTTGCAGACAGTTGGCAAACAAGCTGCGAATATCCGTTTAAATTGCCATAAATATTCAACAAAAAATAAAATAGAAAACCATCAAATTTAAAGATGAGCGATACAGGCGGACCGAATGGCTATCAAAAACTGCCGCCCGGCTGGGACTGCAAATACGATCAGACGACGGGCAACTGGTAAGCAACCGCAGCAGCAGCAGCAACACAAAATGCATAAAGCAAACGTCATAAATATTTATGCATGCAAAAACAAATAGCATTGAAATGTGAGCCGAGTGCGAGGGGTGGGCGGCAGCGGGCGCTTTCAACACTGTACATTGTACACAATGTGAGTTTACATTGTACGCGGCAAATTATCATTGCATGCTTTTAGGCGGCCCTATTAAAGCTATGTACGAGAATTCTGTGACGAGGCAAATTGATTGCTGTGAGCTCGTTAAATGTCAAGAGACTTTAAAGTAGACGTATATTAACTTATTTTAGTATACAGTTACAGTGTATAGGCGCTTTTATAGATACATAGCTTGACTCATATCAGTCTTGTTAAAGGTTGCCTTACGCTGTAAGTTTTCATTGCATGCTTTTAGGCGGCGCCTATTAAAGCTACGCATGAGAATTCTGTCACGAAGCAAATTGATTGCTGTGAGCTCGGTAAATGTCAAGAGACTTTAAAGTAGGCTAATGTATAAATATATTTTGGTATACGTTTACATTGCATAGGCGCTTTTATAGATACATAGCTTGAATCATGTTTGTCTTGTTAAAGACTGCCTATAAAAATTTCATTGCATACTTTTAGGCAGCGCTTTAAAATGTGCTTTGCATATGTAAATTTTACTTTTGCAGTTGTTGTTCATTATTCCAAGCACCACACTTGATGTCAATTGGCCTCATTGGAGCATAAACTGTGTCATTTCCGCTTAATGTCAGCTTCACTGCCTGCTACTCCAAAGTTGTATGCTGCTTGGGCCTTGTTTGCCGTGGCTCTGTGTGCAATTAAGCTGCGACTGTCATAATGCTAAATTCAAGTGCCCACTTGCCAGGAGTCTCAACTCAACTCATCGCATGTCGTCTCGTCTCTGCAGCCAGCAGCAATCACAGCGCCCCGATTAGCTGTCAAATGTGAGATGCTGCTGCTGTTGCTGCTGCCATTTGGCAGCTACTTGGCACGTGTCGCTGTTTTAGGACTCGTACCCTTTACCTGTGCCACAATTTTCCCCCATTCAGAAATTCACCACCGGATAAACCAGAAGCCAGCAACCAACCCCTGCTTATCTGCCTGCTTTTTTTTTGTTATGTGTGGTTTCGTTTTATGGCCTTTGATTTGTAGTTTGCTATTTATGTCATTGCAGCTATTACATAAACTATCTGACGAAGGCCATGCAGCTGGAGGATCCGCGCGCTGGACGCAGCAGCTATAAGCAGTTGCAAAACGAACGCTGCTCCACAGAGTCCATTGCGCTGCAGGTGAGAGCATTAAATTAATATAATATAATATAATGCAATATATATATGACAGTCTCTAAAGGTTGGCTGTAAAAATTTCATAGCATACTTTTGAGCGTTCTTTAAAGTGGAACTTTGTAGTCTTTGCAATTACTTAATTGTAATTTTCTTCACTTGTAGCCACTGTCGCAGCACTCACACCACAGCTCACCCCTCCATGTGGTGCATCCCAGCAATAATCTGACTGCCGTGCGGGCATTCCAGGAGCGCGCCTTGCACAATCTATCAACGAGTCCGCTGCTCTCCGCCTCCTCACGCGGACAACTGGTAGCAGCTGCCTTATCCTTTAGCTTGAACACTTTCTATAGCTTATTTTCCTTTGTCTGCCTTAGGAGCTGTCGTCGCCTTTGCCACTGCAACGCACTCGCCTGCCCTCCAACATGTCGCGTCGCTCCACCATTCAGGAGACCTCGTTTAGCGACACCCAAGCGGTGGTCACCAAGATACAAAACATGTTTCCCACTGCCGATGAGAATCACATACGCTTGCTGCTGAAACGGTGAGCCACGACTCAATATTACAGACTATAGACTATATATTATAAGTATGTATGTCAGCTCGTTATCTTTGCTAATCTGTGCATATGTGTATATCTTTGTCTTCTCACACGCTGCTGCTTAATGCACCCACACACACACACTCTCTCTCTCTCTCTCTCTCGATCTCTCTCTCTGTCTGACACACCCGCTTACTAACCGCCCGCCCCTTATAATGTGCAGCTATTACAATCGCGAGGCCGTCGTCATAAGCGCTTTGCAGGTGGAAAAGCATCCCGTTACGATGCCCGGTCCATTTGTGACGCCACCCGCCCAACGTCATTTGTTCCACAGCAACTCCGCGTTCTATATGACACCACCGGCGCGCCGCCTGGACATGGGCGCTAGTCGAGCCACGGTTACATCACGCACGGCCAGTCCCCTGCCCGGCGGCCGCTTCGGTAGTCTCATGAGCATGCAAAGCGGACCAGGACAAGCAGCAGCAGTGCCAGGAGTTGGAGTCGGATTGCCCGCCGGACTAGGAGCTGTGGCTCTGCATGGCTCGCCGCAGTGGCGCAGCTCACCCAAGCCCCACTCCTCGCCCAAAATGAAATTGAGGTGGGCTTCGGATTGAGATCTTGGCTCAGAATACTAAAAGCAATTAGCTAATTGGCCTTTGTGAAACTCTTGTGTTTGTCCTTTCTCTTTTCTGTTCAGCATCTGCTAAAGGACATTTATTTATTTATTTACTGATTAATTACTTTGTTTGCTTTACAACAGCTTTACATTCTTAAAATCCTAAACTCCTTTCTCGCTCTATATTATATTTCTTTTGTTTAGAATTTTTCTTTAATATATAAATTTATCTTCACTTTAGATACATGAAAAACATATTTCCCAAGGCGGATGAGATGCTGCTGCTGGATATCCTGGCCAATGCGGACAACAATGTGCAGTTCGCCTCGGAGAAGTTGACTTCCTTGGGCTATGTGAAGCGGGATATGCAGCAGCCACACAGACCCAACAATCGGCCGCCGCAGCTGGAGTCGGAGCAGCAAGCTGGCCAGGACCAGGCTGTGCGGCATATACCACTGCGACCCAAGGAATCCACAGCAGAGCAGAAGAGAGACAGTGAGTGGCTCCCTACACCCTCTCCCTAAACCAACCCTTAAAGATTTTGATGCTTCACAGTGGAGTCCTTGCTCAAGCAAAAGTATCCACACATAGCTGAGCGTATTATCCTGATGGCTCTGGAGTCTGTGAACTATGCGGAGGATCGAGCTACGCAAATCCTGCAAATTGTGCAGGACGAGGATGAGCAACGCAATCAGAAGCAAACGCTGAGCAAGTCCTGCCCAGCAGTCGGCGAAAAGAAGCTGGATCAAGTGGATGCCCCACCCAGGTGCGTAGCTCTCTCTCTCAATTTAGAGCCTCTTTCTGTTTCTATAGACACCTTTCCAAGCAAAATCAAAAAAGAATCCTTCGGGCTGCCTTTGCTGCTGCTGCTGCTGATGCTTTATTCGTTTCGTTAATCGATTGCCCATTTTCTTTGTAAAACTTTGTTGCTGCCTCAACCACCACCACCACCACCACCACCAACAACAAACAAACAAACACATACCTTTGCTTGCTTGCTGCCACGCCTCCTCATCATCATAATCATCATCATCATCATCATGGTCATCAGCAGCAAGCCACATAAGCAACATCGCCATTTGCCATCCATCAATGTCATCACACCCACCACGGCCACCACACAGATCATACTCAGCCACGTGCAAACGCCGGAGCAGGCAAACGAGTCGGACTTCCAGTCCGAGCCGAAGGCCGCCACTGCCTTCCAGCTGCAGGAGCCGAAGGCTGCGTCAGCTTCCAGCATTTCCAGTGCATCCACGCATTCATATGCCTTGCCCGCACAGTCGCCCACTCGTCCCGGCTATGAGCGTCTAACCACCAAGAGCATGTTAGCGCGTTCCAGCAACAATAACAACTGCAGCTACAACAACAACAACAACAACAACTACAGCAACAGCAGCTGTGCCTCGTATACCACATCGTTGGGATCGTCGACAGTTTCGGCCAGCTCCATAGCGAAGGCGTTTGAAAGTCGCGCGCGCACCAAAACCGATTCACTGAAGTATGCCTGCCCGTTTAACCGTTTGCCGTTATCAATGTACAGTTGTGCATGTTTTTAGCTAGCTTTGCTGCACGTTTATTAATTCTAGCTTTTTTGTTTGGGCATGCCAAATACCTTTATATATATATATATATATATATCTATATATACGAGGGTAGTAAGAAAAGTTTGCGATTTGTAAATAAAATATAACAAATAATTATGAAATTTTATTTCATATCGCAAACTTTTCATACAATATGTATGTATATAAAAAACCTGGAAACATTTATTTTAAATAGTTTCTTTTGTCTATCACAGACAGCGACAGCTCTCCTCGCAACTGGACAATGGCCAGAACTTGGAATCGGGTGAATTCCAATCCCTAATCGAACGAATGGCCACGCTGGGAGCCAATGCGCAGCTGGCCAAGGGAGCCGATGAGCACCTATTGCTGTAGGTCTCAACTTAGAACTTTCATTGAACATTATGTAAATATCTTATCTGCCACACAGCGCCGACTATGTCACCTGGAATGGCCCGAACACAACGCTCACTCAAAAGCAGCAGGCACAAGGCGCGGATGCTGGACTCCTAGCTGGAGAACGTGGCTACAAGCCGGTCGGCAGGAATGTGGAGCTCTGCAAGGGCGCCAAAAAGGAGCTGAGCAAAGGCAGCATCTATGCGCAGGGCAAAGGCGCCAATATTAAATGCAATTAGTATGAGCGGGCTGCAGAGATCCTTCGCGTGCCAAACTTTTACTACAATTTGCTCTCAATGTGTTCCCCAGAACCATGATCTTATACACCATATACACACATATATATATGTATACATTTATCGTATATATCTTTACCATGCACTTACAAATTCCATCCAAAAATCCAATTTATTATTTTTTGGTGTTCGTATTAACAACTTTTTTGCAGCTTGAAATATACTATAAATGGATATTTAATAACTAGCTTATGAGAACTTTATTATTAAGTTATTTAATAGTTTTTTTTTTTAGATTTTTATTTAATAATTACTTTTTTGGAATGGACTAAACTTCGTCCTCGTTTAGCAGCATATTGGGTATTCCATCGGTTATTGGAAAGACGCGTCCCGTTTCGGGGCATTCCATCTGACCCTCGAGCACATCGATTTCGAATAGCAAATGATGCAGTCGCTGCAGCAGCTGCTCATCCTCTGCCACATTGTCGGGCTGCGCTGCTGGAATATCCTCTGCAAGTTCCGCCTGGAAAGAATTTACAGCTTAATCTGAAATTTCAGCCTCGGAATTACTTTGCTCCACTCACCACCTGTGCGGCGCTATAAACCGCTGACCAGTCCAGCTTGGGCAGCAGTCGCTCTATAAACACCGGATTGAATTCGCTTTCAATCACATCTTTTTTGTTAATCTGCGCATAAAGTTAAAAACTCTTGAAACAATCAATAAAAAGCAAGAGCAAAACTTACCGTCAACTTCAGTGGATAGCCCACTTTGACACCCTTGATGGCCATTGAAGTTAGAAAATTATATGTGCTTAGTTTCATTATTTAGCTCCTATAAATGCTTTTCTATAACAATACTAAATTAGAATTTAAATATATACAAAAACGCACGTTTTAAACATTCACCGCGAAACGCATGCACAACAGCTGTTATTTTCCCGCTTGCCATTCACATTGCATAAAATATCGATAGTAATCGTTTGTCTTCAATATATTATCGCAACAAAAAAAGAATGTGACCAGTCAGCCGCACAATAATAGAACCAGACCAACAACTGCTGCAATTTTACGCTTTTTAACCGTTTTTAAATGTAAATTAAGTGCCAATTGTTATCAAAACATTGTTAAAGTCTATAATATACATTTGTAGTGCAAATATGGAGGATATTTTTCACTGGTGCCGCGAAGGCAACTCAATTCAAGTGCGCCTCTGGCTGGATGAGACCGAGCATGACATGAATTTGGGGTAAAAGCGAGTTCAAATTGTTTTAAATAAGTGCAAACATAACAAAAGAAACATAAGATGAGCTGGCATGTGCGTAAATTGCAAGAATTGCTTGCTATTTGCTATATTGGGCAATAGTTTCCCATAGCTCGTCAACCAATTGGCACGTGACGTCATGATTTATTCTTGTGTTGTGTAAACAAGCTGCACCCATACAACGAGACTAATATCTGCGTGTGTGTATGCGGCACTCTCGCGCTCTGCCTCTCCCGCTCACTCTCTCTGTGCATGTTTGTTTTTGCAGCGATGATCATGGCTTTAGTCCGTTGCACTGGGTCGCTAAGGAGGGGCATACGAAACTCGTGGAGACTTTGTTGCAACGCGGCGCTCGTGTGAATGCCACCAACATGGGCGATGACATTCCTCTGCATCTGGCCGCCGCCCACGGACACCGTGAAGTGGTGCAAATGGTGAGTTTTCAAATACCCTAGAAATTGTATACTAACGGATGATTTGTATGCAGTTGCTGCGTGAGCGTTCGGATGTGAATGCTGTGAACGAACATGGGAATACGCCGCTGCATTATGCCTGCTTCTGGGGCTACGACATGATTTGCGAGGATCTATTGAATGCGGGCGCTTTGGTGAGCATTGCCAACAAGGATGGGCACACGGCTGTGGACAAGGCCAAGCCCAGCTTGGGCAAGCGCATACAGGATCTGGCCGAGAAGAGTGGTCAGGAGCTGAAGGTCATCAGCTTCAAGGAGCAGAGCTGGCTGGGCATGAAGACGCGCTCACGCGATGCCACTTTATCTCGCTTCAAGGGCATCAGCATGGGAGATTTGGATTTGCACACAAAGATCTCGGTGACGCCCTCTGGTGAAACGTGGCGTGGTCGTTGGCAAAAGAACGATGTTATAGCCAAGGCAAGATGAAATCTTTTGCTAATCATTTGTCCCTAATCTAAATGTTATATTTTACAGATTATTGCCTTGCGTCAATGCACTTCGCGCATTTCGCGTGACTTCAATGAGGAGTTTCCCAAGCTGCGCATATTCTCGCATCCCAATATTTTGCCCATAATTGGCGCTTGCAACTCGCCGCCCAATTTGGTGGTCATCAGTCAGGTAGGCATCGATTGCCATATTTTTTACTCTATCTAATCCTTCTCTTCTTCCAGTTCATGCCACGTTCGTCGCTTTTCAATCTACTGCATGGCGCATCGGGCGTTGTTGTGGACACCAGCCAGGCCGTGAGATTCGCCTTGGACATTGCACGCGGCATGGCGTATTTGCACTCGCTGGAGCGGATTATACCCACATTTCACCTGAACAGTCATCACGTGATGATCGATGATGATTTGACAGCGCGCATTAATATGGGCGATGCGAAGTTTTCGTTCCAGGAGAAGGGTCGCATCTATCAGCCGGCTTGGATGTCACCGGAGGCGCTGCAGCGTAAGCCGGCGGATCGGAATTGGGAGGCATCCGATATGTGGAGCTTTGCAGTGGTCATCTGGGAGCTGACCACACGCGAGGTGCCCTTCGCCGAGTGGTCGCCCATGGAGTGTGGCATGAAGATTGCGCTGGAAGGACTACGTGTCAAAATACCGCCAGGCACTTCGTCGCACATGTCGAAGCTAATATCGATCTGTATGAATGAGGATCCGGGCAAACGACCCAAGTTCGATATGGTTGTGCCCATTCTGGAGAAGATGAACTCCACTGCAGTCAAAGCATAGACAACAAAAAAAATCAACGAAATTACAAAGCCAAAACGTGCCTGTTTACAAAAATGTGTGTATCTAAAAAAGGAAAAAAAAGATAACAAAATGGAGCGATAGGAAGTGCTCTTACGATGTGTTTTGCCAACTAATTATAATAACTACTTTTTGTTAATTTACTCAAAAACTTAACTGAATCTAACCGAGTGCCTACAAATTTACAGTATACAGGTAAAAAGCTTTTAAGTTTTTATATTGTGTTCAATCTGTCTTCATCTCTCTCTCTTTCTCTCTGTGGGTAGAAGTTTATGTTTCGTCCTGCTCATGTTTTTGTTCTTATGAATTTTCTGATAATGTTTATACGGTGCTCGATTTTGTATTTGTTTTAAGTTGAAATATACATGCATACAATTAACAGTTAAGCTTCTAAACGTACGTATTTATACAGCATATATATTTGTTACTAATGATTAAACGAAATTTGTGTACCTATAAAGTATATTGAAAATCATTGTTAGATTCTCATTGGAGTAATTCTTTTAAAGCTCTCGACAGCTTTTACCGCTAAAATGCAAAACAACGAAAGCTTCCTTTGTGCGTGTGTGTGAATGTGAGTGTGTGTGGTGGGTAGTCAGCGTGAGCAATTCGGCCATGACCTGATTCCATTATGTGCACGCCATTCTGCAGCGCGTGGGCAGCGCAGCAGCAGAGCAATGCAGCAAGAGAGAGTGAGCGAGCAAAAGAGAGAGCCGGCGTAAGCGCGCAGCTGTGAGAGCGCAAACTTTTGAATTTTGTGCATTTACAAGTTTGTGCATGGGTAAAAAAAATAACTTTTGAATAATAGGAATTTTTTATTTTATTAAATAACAAAACAAATTAAAATAAAGACAAACACATGACAGCAAATAATGTATTTGCATGGGGCTGCGATTTCGCTGCAATTTTGGCTTCGCCGCTCTCTTTTCGCCTTGTCGGCTTCAGGGCTCTCTGTTTATGTTTTTGCGGCACCGTTATATATTTGAAGCTGCCGCTGTGCCGAATCGACTGCTGTTGTTGTTGTTGCGGCGAGCTTAAGCCATGTGATTGTTTTGCTAGCTCGCTCTTCGTTTAACGGCATATCCTGTGCCTGCATGTATGCGTGTGAGCACGCATGTATGTGTGTGTAGCTGCAGCTTTAAAAACTTTTGCTGCATTTTGTTGTCGTCGCCGTCGTCGTCATCATCGTCGCTGTCGCTGTCGTCGTGCTTTTCGGCCCAGAGGCTGGTCGCTCGGTCTCCAAACGGCAGCGGGCAACAACGCTGCAGTGTCCAAAAGCCGATTTACAGTTTTATATGCCAGTTATGAGTGCAACCAACAAACAGCAACCGCATTTCCGCAATGGCGAATCCCTCAAATGGACAAAATGTGCTCGCAAATTAACCGCAAAGGCGCAGTGAATTTCTCAAATTTTCGCTAAAGACAATAATTAACAGTAAAAAGAGAAGAGCTTTGCTTTAAAATAAAAAAGAACTTTGCTGAAGCCGCAAGCAAATCGAAATCGCCGCAGTGAAAGTGCTAGAAAAAATTGCATGGCATCTTTTAGGCGCAGCGCATAAAAGATTCGCCCTCGATTTTGGATATTTGTGGTTGTTCTTGTTGTTGTTGGACGCCCACCCACAGCAGCTGTTTAAATGTATTTGAGTGCTTGCAACCAACAGCGGCCAGCCCCCTTGAGGGCCGGCAATCCATGGAGTATTCAAACTCTAAGTGTTTGAATCACAACGAGCCAATACAACCGCAGCAGCAAAACGAACAGCAAAGCAGGCAAGTGTTTATTAATATATAAATACAAAACATATATATGTACATATATCTAAACTTATATACAGTTGCATGTGCTCCATTTTTATGGCCACACCTGAGCTGAAAACCGTTTTTATGCTCTCTAGTTTTTTTTTTTTTAATTAACCAAACAATTGCCAAGGCACGTGTGTGGCATGTGGCAAGTCTTTTGTGTCGCGCCTTGTCAGTCACATAATTTCAAAAACTTTTCAGCATCCAGGAGCTGATGCTGTAGTTGCAGCAGTTGCTCCTCATCATTCATTTGGCTGACGAGTGAGCCACTAACCTACATCCTGGCCCTACAAAACGCCGCGGCAACTGCGGCGCTGCTATTATTGTTGCTGCATTGTTAGCCGGCATGCCACGCCCACTTTCACAATGCACGTTGTGGGGGTGTTGATGAGTGCAAATGTGAAAAGTGGCAGCAGCGGCAGCAGAGGACGACGCTTCAAAATAAACGTTGCCAGGCCGCATAACAAATGATGAGATTGTGCCGAGTCGATTCTAAAGCCCGTGTGCCCCATCTCTATGCATAAATCAAAAGTTCAATTTTGCACATTTCAGCAGCAGAGCAAAGAGAAAATACACACACACACACACACACATACACAGAGTGACAGAGAGATAGGCTCCTTGGCAGCTAGTAAAACGCCACATGGGCAAATATTTCACTTCTGCTTTCGAGCAGCGCATCGAAAAGCGAAAATATTGTGACAACATCAACAACAACAACAAGAAAATCTCTAGTTTGAGTGCTTGTTGGGATGCTGCACTCGTGTGAAGTGCATAACAACGTGGAAATATTGTAAAAGCAAACTACACGACAGACCGAAAGAGAGGCAAGGGGAAGGGGAAGGGGAAGGGGCAGGGGTGATAGGGAATAGGGGTGGCACTTGTTTGGAAGCAATGCCAAATGCCTGGGCAACAAAGCAAAATGCAATAAAGCTCAGCGGAGGCATAGAATATATCAAACGTGCTACATGCAACATGGGGCAAGCCGCAGCCGCCGGAGTTTTGCGTCCTGCCAAGCTGACCATGCAAATGGTGCATATTGATTTTTAAGATGCTAACAAAAGCTGACCAAGAGGCATATCTGTTAAAAGAGAAAGTAGAAAAGTAGTAGAAAAAATATAACTAAAGAACTTATTAAGATTTTTTGTATGCAAAATGATAAATAACTTAGTTTAATAACATATTTAACAAATTCCAATTTGAATTTCTTAAAGATACTTTTGATTTTGATCAGTTACAGGGTATTTGTTAGTCGCCCTCGTGCAAGCTTGTATATGTTTTTTCTCCTTTGGCTGCTGTCAAATGCAAAGGATGCCACAAAGCAAGTTGGCTTGCGGCTGCTTGCCTAGGGTTGCCAACTTCGGCAACGGCAACAACTGCAGTGCGCACAAAAGTAAGCTAAGGCTCTGAAGCTTAAGAGGGACCACAGTGCGTATACGTAATGTGAGAAGACTTACTATGAAAGCGTAGTAAAAGTAGAGTAAGAATCCAAGAGATAGAAATAAATGAAACAGATATACAATACATATATAATACAGGGAATAATACTGCATTAAATTACTACTATACTACATTAAGCCTTAGCTAAGAGGCAACACAGTGCGTATACTTTATGAGTAGCAATTGGAGAGATAAAGATAATTGAAACATAGATCTAGGCAATTATAGCTCTTAGCTAAACTAATTTGGCAACCATATTACGATTCACACTCAGAATTAAGTAAGCTTAGGACTAGAAACTAGGTACGTGGTGCGTATACGTAATAAGAGAAGTTTTTGAGTGAAAACGAAGCAGAGCTATAGCAAGTATTGAATATATAAAGATAAAGGCAACTATGAACTTTGGGTAAAAAAAAGTATATCTCTTCAGGGATTCGAACTTACAAAACTAAGTTAAGGGCTAAGCGCTATAAAGGGATGCGTTATAAGAGAATTCTTACTATGCAGATGAAGCAAAACTTTAGGAACTAGAAATATGTATAGCTACAAATGAGTAAAGGCTAAGAAATAAAGAGAAAAGAAAGTAGAGTCTTTAATTATGACAAACTCGCTTTAATGCTGAAGTGCGAACCCGGAATTAATATAATGTAAAGTAAGCTAGAGCCATTAAAGAGAATTCTTACTATGAAAACTTTTCTAACTAGATATATAGCTAGCTACACATGAGCAAAGTTTAGACATAAGATTCGAACCCCGAAATAACATATAAAGTAACAAGAATCAAAGAAAAAAACCCCAACTTTAAGAGTCTCAAGCTTAAGCTCATCAAATATTCAACTTTTCACTTGCAGCTCAAGTTCTTTTCGAGTTCTATTGGAACCATTTATTTAGTTGCTCGAATTCAATAGCAACTATCGATCAAAGTGGTTCTCAAGTGTGTGCTATGGTGGCTGATATTCAATAAATTCTGTGTGGCGGACTTCTAGGAAAATGGAAAATGGCCAATTACGTGGCATAACGAGCCAACTAGTAGAAGCAGAAGCAGAAGAGGAATAAGTATGCCAGTCTATGGAGATGGGGTGGGTTGGGTTATGGGCATTTGTTCCTTGTTGCCTGCAACCCCAACAACAACAACAACAACAACAGCAACAGTAACTGTAACAATGACTGGCCATTTTTGCAATCAATTACGTTTAGTCGGGGCCTTTGCTGCTAGACAATCGACAAACGATAGCTGAGTTGGGTCACAGGTCACTTAATTGCGCTTAAGTATCGGCATTCAATTTAATTTGACATTGAATATTTCATTTCGCAAATAAGCTTTAACTCTTTCTTCTTCTTCTTGTCCTTTTAGTAGGCTACCCGTGCTCAACGGCTATTTTCCTGCAGCTCAGGAAACAACTGAAAGTGCAACTGCAGCTGGCAGCAGTCAACGTTGCCCCAACACCCCGCCCACAACGCCCAGCAGCCCCTTGCGAGAGCCGCCTCAAAGCCCATCGGATGGTCAAACCTCTTCGCTGAGCTCGCATTCGGGTTCCAGCGACATCTTGTTGGGTAAGTCCCACATGTGCTTAATTTAATTAATGTTTTTTATGCTACCATTTAAGAGATAATCTTTTTTCACAGTGTAGTAAACTGTGCCAGATTACAGTGGTCCATCGTTTATGAGAATTTTTAGAGAAATGTGAAAATATAATTTACAATGGATAAAATTTATGAAAATTTTTAGATATAAGTTCATGAATAGATATTTCTTAAATATTATAAAATTTCCCATCTCTCTAAAGTTGTAAGTATCTTTATAGCAGTGTTCACTGTCACAATGTGGTTCTGCAAGTTTCTCGAACTTATATTTTTCAGACTTGAAACTAAGCTGAAATATAATAGTTTTTCGACCTTAAATTTTCCAGCATACTCTTGTATTATTTCATACAGATTAAACTTCTTTTGAAAAACAGTATAATTTTTCTTTAAGTTTTATATATTCCTCAAAGAATTGTCTCTCTGCACCTCTCATTTTTCCCACTATTTATTTTCCAATCTCTTCCCAGCTTTTCTCTTTTCATAAAATCGCTATCTCTCTTTCTCTCTTAAATGATTTCTGCCTTAACTTAAATTTCTGAGAATCGCATAGAAAGGTGTTTGTGAAAGGAATATGTGTGTGTGAGAGAGAGAGAGAGATATGTATATATATATATAAGTAAAGTTGTAATAGTTTCTTACAACAATTCAGATATATTTATAGGTAATACTTTCATCTAGCTGCCTTGACAATATTTCTACCCAGTTCTGACAGGTCAGCTAATATGCCCCACCTAAATCAGTGCCGTTGCAGGGCATTGCAAACGTTTGTTACACTTTGCTTGAATGTCTTCTCCTTTTTCTGTTTTTCTTTTTCGTGTGCTTTGGTTCTGTTATTTATAGCAGCCCGGTTTTCCCGCACGAAACAGATCATGACCCAGGAAAGGAACGACAACAACAACACATAAAATCGCAACATTTTATTGAGGTTGCTGACATTCAGGCAAACATTGCACATGCCTCTAGCCATGCCACCCGCCCTGCCACGCCCCTCTGCAGCCTCCTGCCTGATGTGCCCAAAATGTCTTTTGTGTTGGGCTTTTGGGTTTGAGTTTCGGTTCGGGTTTGAGTTTGGGGTTTCGTTTTCGGTTTCGGTTGTGCTGCCAACGCCAGATAAACAGCCACACACACATATACACACATAGATGGAGTTGAAAGTGTGTTCCGCAGGCAACATTGTATGCCACAAGGCCCATGTGTGGCAGCTGCTGCTGCTGCCCTTTTTGTGTGTGACATTTATATGGATTTTGTGTGGCACGAGCTGCGGGCGGTTGCTGCAGCAGCTTCTGCCGCTGCTGCTGTTGTTTTAGATGGTTATCCCTTTGAGGATCCTGCTGCCAGGCATGTTGCAAGTACATAAATGGCCTGCCAGCTGCTGTGATAAGTGTCTTAAATGGAAAATGTCTTCATTTTCAGATGCAATCGATTTATGTCGATACAAAAAGAATAGTGTAAGGAACTTAGCAAATCTTAAGTCGAATTGAAAATCTCTTAATAATTTTTATAAATATTTTTCCTGCTTTTTAAATAAAATTTTACATTTTCAACTTTTTTTAACTGCTAAAATATTAAATCTTTTTTTTAAAGCAGCTTAAAAAAAAGCTGCAACATTCTAGTAAACAAAAACTCCTCAAGTAAATTTCCCGAAAGTATGCTATATTTGTTGTTCTTCATGACAAATATGAATCATGCCTAACAAATTATTCTATTCAAAGAATTTCCTATAATAATTCTAATTAAAAATATGTTTGTATATTAAAAGATTTTCTATTTAAAGAAAGTTGTTTTAGGGTAGTTCCTTCTAGAAGTATAGTCTAAAAAAACTAAAACCTAGTTACAAAAACTTTAAATTCCTAATTTTTTCAAGTCTCTCTTACACAAAAATCCCAATCAGAACTTCATAAATTTTAGTTACTTTTCCCACTCTCAACTTCTTAGCTCAACTAAAAGCCAATTAATTCTTGCTTCGAGTGTTAATTTGCAGCGCCTACTTTAGAACTTGTTTTCAGGTTTTTAAGCTATCATATCAGCGCAGCTTCAAGCAGCAACAAGAACAAGCGCCAGCTAGCCAACAACAACAACAAGAACAACGACGACAACAAATACAGAAGCTATGAAAAAAATGTGCAAAGTAAACAAGAATTCAAGAATCTAGCAGCAGGGGCATAATAATGAGCAAATAAATAAAACTAAACGCATTTGCGCCACTTTGTTGCTGTTCTTGTTGTTGTTGTTCTTGTTGTTGTTGGTGCTGCCCGTGACGTTGCTCAAGTCATTGAACTTAGAGGCAAGCGAATAAAAATGCAAAAAAATTAGTAACAGCAACAGCAGCCGTCGCGTTGATAAGTGAAATGCAATGGGCGCATGCCAGCAAATGGGCATGGTCATATTGGCATAGGCAATGGGCACAGCGGCAGCAGCAGCAACAACAACAGGCCACGTGGTTGCGGCGAAGAGGGCGACCCGCCTCAAATAACTCTCACTCAATGCACACACACACAGACGTTCTCTCACACGCTCTTTCGCACTCTCTCTCAGCTACGCACACACTCACAGCGATTACACAATCTTCGCCTGCAGCCAGCGAGCGGCATTTTCTATTTTCTCTTCCTGGTTCGTCGGCGCCGACGTCGACGTCGCGTGTCTTATGGCGGTGTCGTCGCGCAAGTGTGTGTGTGTGCATGTTTGTTTGCAAAGATCAGGTTTTATCAGGCAAATGCAATCGAACATGTTACGATTGTTGTTGGGGGCGGTCGGCAGGCGACGGTCGGGCGTTCGCTTCGGCTATACGAACCATTCCCGTTGCGCTCGTCTTCGCCCGTTCTTCGCCTCGTTGACTTTTCGCTTTCGATCCTCGCTGCCTTTGCTGTTTCTTGTTATTTACAGTTTCTGCTGCTTTCGCTGCCGTTGGAAAAATAGCAAACTAGCCGCAGTTGCGGCCGACGCCGTTTTGCCACACGCTGATCATTGACTTTCGTTGCTTCTCTTTTGTGCCAGGCATTCGTCATGGAAAATGTGTGAGGCGGTTGCGCCATGGCGACCGTTGCGAAATGTGGAAAACTGTGCGCATACAGCACTGGGTGATGTTTCTTTTTCCCTATTTTCTTTTGCCCTGTGCCGGCGATTTGATGGGTGCGTGAAGGAGACAGCTAGTAAAGTTGCAGAGACAGCAAGAGGAGGAGTTTGAGTGACAAAACTATTATAAGAACTACTTAACTATGGAAATATAGAATATGATGGGATTGCTAATTAAATACATTTATTTTTTAATTAAATATTTTAGTAATATTTTTACTTTGCTCTTCTTAATTACATAAATTGATAACAAACTTGTTTTTGCCTTTGTTACTTACTTCTAATATTTACATTCAAATTCCCACTCATTTCCAACTGTTTCTTTGCCTCTCTTCTACAAAAAGTTCTTTCCGCTATGTTGCGGGCGTCATGCCAGCACATACGGAGCAGAGCTCAAAATCTTTGGCACCAAAACTTGTTTGGCACTTTCTACTGCATAGCAACAACAACAGCAAGAGCAGCAGCAGTGCAGCAGTGCAGCAGCAGCAGCAACAACAACTACATCGAGTGCAATATTTTAACTTCCGCATTGTAGAACTCCCGCTCGTTCGTTGGCGTCTTGCTCTTTTTCTTTCTCTCTCTCTCTCGCACATAGGCTAGCCAGCGCTCAAGAGACGCAAAAGTTCTTTGACTTGCTGCTGCTCTCTCCTGCCATTATGCTCTCGCTCTGCCTCTCACGCGATATTGCAAACTTTGTAACGGTTCTCTTCTCTAGGCCTTTGACGTTGTGTTCGTTGTGTGTGTGAAATTGATCTTGAGAGAAAGAAGTGTGTGCACTTGAAGTGAACGTCAACATCGACGTCGACGCTGACGTTGGCGTTGGTGACTTTGCTGCTGCGGCGACTTCTACGGGCAATAGAAATTGAAAATAGCAACCAGGAACCGAGTGGCCCCAGCAAATGGAAAAGTGCAGCAACAACAAGCAGCGAGAGTGCCAATGCGTGTTGTTGTTGTTGTTGTTGTAGTTGCTGCTGCTTGCA
This sequence comes from Drosophila gaucha, assembly GCA_035045545.1. Taxonomy (NCBI): domain Eukaryota; kingdom Metazoa; phylum Arthropoda; class Insecta; order Diptera; family Drosophilidae; genus Drosophila; species Drosophila gaucha. The sequence continues at coordinate 5,650,422 of JAWNOY010000292.1, forward strand.
GATTAGAAAGATAGAAGCACCTCGCCTCCCACTCCGCCTGCTGCTGTCGCTGCTTCTCTGCTCCTCTGCTGCAGCGCCTCTGCTTCTGAGTCAGCCTCGTGCCCAGTGCGGCGGTCGCTCAAACGGCGCTACAAAAGTTTTTCCTACTCCATGCAACCACGCCACACTCACACACACACACATACATAGACGCTATTTTCCTACTCTTTCCACACACACATACGCACGCGCCTTCTTCTTATTCTTGTTCTTTTCTTGTGCTCCGCCGTCGCCGTTGCCGTCGTCGTCGTCGTCGCCGTCGCCGTCGTTGTTGTCGTTGTCGTAGGTTCTGCAGTTCTGCAGTTTGGTTTGAATTTCTGTTGCGCATTTGGAGCGCTGCGAAGTTGGCGCTTGGATCTCGTCGAGACGAGAGTTTTGTACGCGCGATCGCACATTTTCACAATTTCCATTTGGCATTTTCCTTAACGCTGTTACGTCGCCGTCACCGTCGTCGTCGTCGCCGCTCTGCCACCCGCGCGCGCTCTCTATCTCTCTCTCCCCCTCTCTCTTTTTCCATTTGTTTAATTAGTGAACGTGTCCTGCTTATCCAACTGTCGCAATCTATTGACGATTTGAACAGTTCCAACATCGGGCTTAACAAACACGGAAGTGAAACGAAAATAATATTGATGAAAATTGAAAATCGAAGTGAAGTGTGAAAATTGTTTAGATTTTAAACATATGCTAGCTGTTTAACAAATAAGTTGAAGATATATTAAAAGAAAAATTAGAAATTTTAAGATTTAAAAACTGGAGAAATTCAAGGGGGTTTTGTTGATAACTTTTTTTCAAAAAGGGGTAAAGTAGCTGATATTGGATACAGAAATTTACAGAATTTAAAAATTATGTTTTGAGAATCGCAAAGAAGGCCGTGTTTCTTAAATTTGTAAGGTATTCTAATTAGAATATTTAAAAAAGTTTCAGATCTATAGAAAAGCTAAAGCAATATAAAAGTTGTGTCATATAAACAATTAAGATAATATCAAAATATTTTCGAACTGTGCGTCAAGTGTTGTTCTATTGCCTAAGAAGATGTTGAGAGCCCTTCAGCGAGTGTTGCTTGGATCGAATTCAATTTGCGTGATGATGTTGTTGATGATAATGGATGCCAATGCGACTGCAGCGACGCCAGCAACATGGATGTTTACCAAATAGAGCTGGAGGCACAGGCACAACTACGCTCCCAACTGCTGATAGACACTGTGGCCAAGAATCTGGGCCAGCCTTTGACACGCCCACCGCAACAGCAGCAGCAGCAGCAGCAGCAGCAGCAACAATTGCAGCTGGACGACAGCAATATTGCAGACTTAGAGGCAGAGCAAGAGCAGCAGCAGGCCGACGACGACGACGCGGACGAGGAGGAGGAGGAGGAGGAGGAAGACGAGGAGGAGCAGGAGAACGAGGACGAGGAGGTAGATGAAGAGGAGGACGGGGAGGAAGTGGACGAATTGGAGGAGGAAAACGAAGCTCTGCCCGAAGTCAATTTCGATGCAAATTCCGATTTCAATTTGCATTTCTTTGACACGCCAGAGGATTCATCGACGCAAGGCGCCTTCAGCGAAGCGGGCAGCCTAGACTCCGACCCGGAGGACGAACAGGAGCATCAACTGTTGCAGCAGCAGCAACAACAGCAACAGCAGCAGCAACAGCAACAGCAACAGCAACAGCAACAGCTAACAGCAACAGCAACTGGCACTGCACAGGAGCTGCAACATTGCTTGAGTGCCATCGAAGCGGATCCGCTGCAATTGTTGCAGTGCGACACCTTCTACAGTGCAACGCCAGCAACAGTTGTTGCCGCAGCACCCGCAACACCAGCAGCAACAACAGCTGCAGCAGCAACAGCAGCAGCGCACTTGAGCTGCACGGCTTTGAGCAATGGTGGAGGTGCTCTGTACACCATCAGCAGTGTGCATCAGTTCGGTCCCGCCAGCAACAGTTGCAGCTCGGCCGGAGCACATTCCTCCCCAGACAGCGGACGTAGCAGCGGATGCAGCTCCAGCTCCAGCTCGGCCAACGTCTCATCCTCATCCTCATCCTCATCGTCGGCATCCAGTGGTGAGCACTACAATCGTTCAACGCTACTCAATGCCAGCCATCAGCAACAGCAACAGCTACAACAGCAACACAGCAGCCATTCAGCAGCAACATCCTCGCCAGCGGTCAGCTCCTCATCAGCAACTGTTGCGCATTTGAGCAAAGGACACGCAGGTATGCCACACATGCCACACATCACACTGTGTCACGTCTCTTCCGTGTTGCAACAGCAACAGCAACAATTGTGCCTCTCTCGACTCGTGTTTATCTTTTCTTTCTTTCTTCTTCCATCTTTGAGTTGCGGAAACTATTAAGGCGCAGCATGGAAAATGTGAAAATGAGTGTAATTCGCTTTTCTTGTTGTTGTTGTTGTTGTTTTTTTTTCACAAGGAAATTGGCTTTCATGTTGCGCGTGTCTGTCAATGTTGTTGCCGCAATTGAAAGCCATAAAAAATGGTTTTCATTTTCATAAATAACTTTCAAATTGCATTTGCCAATTGCTCAGTTAAAATTAATTTGATTGCGGCAAAGATCTTAATTAAGTTGGATTATGTTCGCCTTGCAGAAATAGTTCCGCAAATTGCAAAATTTGCAGGAAAATTCAAAGAAAAAGACTTGGCTTTATATATAAGTTAAGTTGAGCTAAAATTAATGATCTGATTTATATTTGGGTTTGGGAGCCAGGTTTTTCGTATTCTTAAAGTCAGGTTTTGGTTTCTATGATATAAGGCTTCTATGTTCATAAGCTTCGTCGTCTTGCTTTGCCTTCTCTTCTACAAATTTCTAAATATATAGCATTCAAATTGATTCCTCTCCTCTTAGCTCCTTAGCTTTGCTAGCAATTTACTTGATTATAACTAATAAACAATACAACAAGATATCTCAGTCTTTATTTTCTATACATATATTTAAAATATGACAAGTATTTGAGAGTAGTTTAAAGGCTATATCATATAAGAAGCTCTGCCTTCATACTTTAAATAAACAAGACTTTTAGTAGAATTAAAAAAAAATCAGATTTTAAAAATAAAATAATAACATGTAAAACTAGCTTAAGTTGCAACTAAGGATAACAGCAAACTCGTTCGAATCAAACAAACAAAATTTTTATAAAAAAAATATTAAAATAATAATAGTACCAAAAGCAGAAAGATAGATAAATTATTTTTATTTATTTAATATACATTTTTTATAAGTTTTAGAATGGTTCAGGCTAGCCTCGTATACAGAAATATATCCAAACTCCATAAGTTGTTCTTTAAAAGAAAGTCCTGAACTATAGAAACTTATAAATTTTTGTTTTATTTATTTTTTAATATTTTCTATGCTGTTAACAAAAATTTTCCGAATATTGTGGAAAGTAAAATGTTCCTTGAAATTCCATATATAAAATGCTTAGTTTCAACATTTATAGTTATCTTAAAAAAGAAGAAGAAATTTCTGAAAATTGTACTTAAAATGTAGACTAATTTAAAGAGATATTTCATTTTACATATTATCTTCACGTTAAGGTCGCAGACTAACCTCATTAAACTTTTACAAACATATTTTTATAACAATAACTGTTCTATGTCACATATAAAGCCCAATTCCTAGCACCTTTACAATACGCAATATTCCCATATCTTAAGTTTATGTTGATAAATTATGTCTGTTAAGTTTTCCAGCAATTTTCTGCTTATTTTTAAGACTCTAAGTGAGTTTTCTGAGTGCCTAAGGAAACTTGTGCCTGCTTTCTAATTGGCTGCAGTTGTTGCTGTTGCTTTTGCTGTTGCTTTTGCTGTTGCAGTTGAACAATTGCCAGGATTTATTTGCAGAATTTTAATTGCTGCAATTAGCAAGGCGGCAAAAGAAACTAAATTACCGTTAAAGCGCTTCCCTGCCAAAACTAGTTGCTGTTGTCCGTTGTCCGTTGTCGCTTGTCATTATTTAACTGCCCCCTGCGAAGCCATTTTCCGAGCATTCAATCAGTTTTCCTTTTTACTTTGCGTCTGCGTTTTATTTTCTTTTATCGCTGAATGAAAAAAAAAATTATGAACTGTTCGCTGTTGTTGTCGCTCGTCTATCGCTTGCCACTGTCTGGCAACGCGGAAATGCCAAGCGGCAGCTGCCCCTGTCCCTGCCCCTGCCTCTTCCGCCCAGCCGCAACAATGGCGTCTAAATTGTCAACTCACAAAGGAGGCCAAGTGATTTGCATTTGAACGCGGCGCGAAAATGAAGCTAAGCAGCAGCAGCAGCAGCAGCAACATTTGTGGCAGCAACAGCAACTGCCACTTGAATTTCCTTTGCCGTTGACATTTTCCAGTCGCCTTTTACTCCCCGCGCGCTCGCTTAACTGAAAATTCAATTTGCAGTTGCACAAGCGCGTAGCACTGGGGCATGCCACACACGCCCTCTCCTGCGCCGTTGCAACAACTCTTGCATCCAGTTGCCAGTGCGTCGCTCGTTGGCGCGTGCAAGCTGCACATTAATTTCATTTCATTTCGCTTCGCATTTCGAGGTGTGGCAATGCCGATTGCTGCAACAACAGCAACTGCAACTGCAGCAACTGCGGCAACTGCAATTCGCAGTTCAAACTCCGCGCTTAGTTCATTTGCCTTTTTTGCATTAGAAAAAGGCAAATTGAAATGAAATGCCAAGAAGCCAACAGTTTTCTTTGAGTTGTTGCTGTTGCTGCCGCTGCTGTTGCTGCTGCTGCTGTTATTGTTGTTGCCTCTTGTCTGCCTCAATTTTTCCTGTACAATTTGCATTGCAAATTTTCGGCGCTTGCAGTGAAAATTGTGTGCGGCTGACTGCAGAGTTCTCCTGTTGCTGCTGCTGCTGCTGCTGCTGCTGCTGTTGTGTAGGTGGCGTATACGTGATTTTTTGGCATTTTTGCTTATCACAGATTCAAGCAGCCATCAGCATTGTTGCTGTTGCTGTTGCTGTTGTTGTTGCTGTTGTTGAAGTTGAATGCACTTTTGAAGCTGCTGCTGCTGCTGTTGCTCGCATTTGAATTTGATTGCTGACTGTTGCAGCATTTGCGTTCGCTAAATGCGTTTTTCTTTTGTGCATTTAGAGGGCTTTTTGAGTGGTAGAAAAAAGTTAAAAAGCTGATGAAGACTTGAAAAAACCAAAATTAAACTAAAAAAGTTGGTTTTTGGAAATATATCCTTAAGAGTATCTAAAATGGGAATATAAGTTCATGTATTCAAAAACTATTGTTGCAAATCAAAATATTCTAATTAGAGTCCTCTTCAAATTTAAAGAAATATTTATTTTTAAAATATATATTTTAATTATCCAGTGTACAAAGAATAATAAAATTGTTAATTGAATATCTTTTGTGTCAAATACCATTTCCTGATTTTCACAATTGTGAAATATTATATATTCATCAAATTTGAATACCACATATTCTGTATATATATATATACAGTCATATGTACTATATTGTTCTCAAGTCTCAAGTAGTTTTTTTTTGTTTTTGAATTTGTATTTATAAACTCGTTTACGTAGTGAAAGGGGTATATTAGTTTTGTGTAATGTCCATCTTACTGTTCGTCCATCTCTCTTTAAGAACGTTAAGCATTTGGCAGCTATCTAAGCTAGGCAGTTGCTAATTGGCTCATAAATATTTTTGCATTTCCCAGTTGGGGAGCTTTACAGCTAGATAGATGTTGACATCCTCTCTAGATTAACCAACAGATAATATACATGTGCCTTTTTGAGGCTTGGCAAATCGGAAAATACTTTTTGTTTATAGAACTAGTATCACTAAACTAAATTCAGGAAGATTACCTACATATGCTCTTATCTACTATAGCTATACCTATATCTATACCTATACATATATATCTATAAGCGAAGGCGGGCCAAACTCGAAACAAATAATATTTTGTTAAGTTACCCTTTCTTTGGAACAAGAACGAGTATTGTCAAGTCCGTAACGCCACTCTGCAACGTTCTTACTTGTTTTTTTTTGTTTTATCGCATAAATTTATATATATTTCAGACCACTCTCGTATATAAATTATAATTATATTTTTCAAATCAACAAATTTTTATAATAAATTCTTTATTTTATTTTTTCAAATTTTTTTTTGATTTTAAACTTTTGTTTAAGACATCGAGCTAATTTGTTAATAGTCTTATTTACAGATTCAGTAGGGCTCGAACCCTATTGCTGGTAACTTTTGTGCCAACGCATACCGCCCTAGTCTACGAAGGCTACTCAATAAAAATATGAATTTCATATTTCATTTAAGCTCCTTAAATTTTGTTATCGTTTCGAGCTTCTTATCATATAGATGGTTGGATAAGGCTTTAAAATTTTGTTATATCCGATATAACTGTAAGACTCCGCCCGCTATATCAGCAAACATCTCTTTAAGTGATGCAAAAATTGTTAAGCAAAGTAATTTTTTATTGGGGCATGCCACCGAGTCAATGTTGCCACAGCCAAAAGCCAGTCCATTAATATAATTTGTTTGCAAATGAATTGCAAGTGCCGTTAGCCAGCCACCTACACACAGGTGGCAGTGGACAGGTGGGAAAGTGTATTGACAGGCGCTCGCCTGTCAGCGTTTGTCACTGACAAATGAGGCGAGAATCCAGATGTGGAGCGGGCGATAGACGAAAGCTCATTTGGCCAAGTGGCATATGAGTAATGTGCAAAGAAGTTAACAGCGAATGCACTTTGTCATTGCAGAGCAACTGCAACAGCAGCAGCAGCAACACTCGCAGCAGCAACAGCTGCAACAGCAGCAGCAACAACAACAGCAGCAGCACGCGCAACAGCAACAGCAATTTGGCATCGTTGACTCCAGCAACAACAGCAGCAACAACAGCAATCACCACAGCAACAATAACAGCAGCAGCAACAACAACAGCAGCAGCAACAGCAACGGCGTCTCCTCAAAGTCGTTTGTGCCGTGCAAAGTTTGTGGCGACAAGGCATCTGGCTATCATTATGGTGTAACCTCCTGCGAGGGTTGCAAGGTAAGTTGCTCAGTTTCAAATGAGAGTTAAAAGACATATTGGAAATGTTGCTCGTTGCAGGGTTTCTTTCGTCGCAGCATACAGAAGCAAATCGAATATCGCTGCTTGAGGGACGGCAAGTGCCTGGTGATACGCCTAAATCGGAATCGCTGTCAATATTGTCGCTTCAAGAAATGCCTTTCGGCTGGCATGAGCCGCGACTGTAAGTACCCAACTCTCTGGCTAACAAAAGTGAATGGCAACTGTTGCCGCCAGTTGTCAACGTGAACAACTTTATTAGCCAACTATTTTTATGCCACATTCAAGATTTTAGATTGTGTCTGCTTAAGATGTGGAGAGTTAGATAAGCACTCCACAGACTTGGCTTTAGCTCTTAATCGGCTGCATTTAAGCAATTCAATAGGCCTTTTAATAGATTGTCATGATAAATGTTGTTAGTAGAAATACGATTATGATTATATGTGTTATATGGCTATATATTGAACTTATGTCTGTTTATGATCTTTATCATGTCTATAAATTTAATCTGTATATTTTATACTTATAATCTCAGTCAAGACAGTTCATCTCTTCTCAGAAGCTGAACAGTTAATGCTTGTATTTATAGCTTAAATTTCCTGAATACTTGCAAACCGCCTTTCTATGCGATTCTCACGAAAGCCACTCACAGCACAGATTAAGGCAAACATTTTATTTATTCTAATATGAAGATACAAGAAGATTGGGAGGTATAACTATAAAAATTAATGTATTTAAATTAATATAATATATATTTTTGTTAGATAGACCAATTTTCTGACTACCCTCATAACTAATACTCAATCAAATGATGATACGATCTTCAAGATCTTCGTAAATATCTCTTTTTTTGATATATATAACATGTTTATTAATTGCATTGATGTTTTTAATAAAATTTGAATATGGATTGAGTTCGAATTAAGGCATTTTCTAAACTCGAAGGTCTGTAGCTGTAGATTTAACTTTCAATACCTTTTTAAACTCATACAGATCACTTCTCTGGCATAGCATAATAAAGGCTAAGAAGTTCCATTCAAGTTGAGTTGCTTCCGAAATAACCAAAAATTAATATACATTACTTCATAATCTATTCCCCTGGTAATCTCCATCCATCTCTTCTCTTGCTCTTCTTTTCTATCTCCATATCTTGCTTGCTATTGCTTATTTCTTACTCACTTTTCTCTCTTATTCCCTTTTCCTGTTATAAATAATAAAATTCACCTAGAAAGCTGATAGCAGTTCATCCATACGATTTCTCAGCGTATGAGAATCGCTTAGAAAGGCTTTAGCAATTCAATATCTAACCAATTGCCAATCTTGACAGGCGAGCTCTTAATATCATATGCCATGGCAAACCGTGCCATGTCTTTGTTAATAATGTCTTAATCTAAGCCTCAAAATCTCTTTTATTCAATTTGATGATCGCAGTTGATTTCGCTAACAAGCTGAGGCAGCAGCAACTTTTTGGCTATGTTGCACAGACATATGGTGGCATAGGTGGGTGTACTTCCTGGTTAACTTCACACACACACACACACACATACACAAAGGAGGCTTAAAAAGCAAATTAGTTTTTATGAAGCTTGTCAGAGTGAAATGTTGCTGCATGTTGCAATTGCTGCAGACAACGTTGCAGTTGCTGTTGTTGTTGTTGTTGTTGCGCTTAAATGCAATTTATTTGATGTTGCACAATTAATTGCCTAAAAAATGGGGGTGGGGCAGGAGCAAGGGGCAGGATTGTGACTATGTTGCATGCTCAGTGGGTGTGTGACAGACAATTGTTGTTGCTGTTGTTGGCGTTGTCACTGCGAATCGCTGTTGCTGTTGCGCTTGCTGCTTGCAACATTTATTAGTCGCCCTGCAACATTTGTTGCCATTTTTTATGGCCTGCGTTCGCTGAGCAAACATTTCCTTCAATTTAGCCCACGCCAACGGAGCCAGAGCCAGAGCCAATCCACAGAGCAGAGCAGCCCACACACACACACATACAAAATATTCGTGTTTGCTTTTCCAGCTAGTTTTTCTTTTCCAAACGTTGCAGCTTCCTCAATCCTTTCAACTGCAGCCGTGGCATATGAAAAGTTTCAATAATTCACTCAAATTGCTTTTGTGGCAGCTTGTGATTGCTGTTGTTGCAGCAACAGTTGCTGTTGTTGTTGCTGGGCGTTTTGATTCGTTCGGCCTGTTGTTTAATTAAGCTTTTGGCCTGGCTTTTGCGAGTTTATGGCAATGCCAACTCTGCCAATCGCACGCCGTGAGAGAATTTCCAATTAAGTTTCCAATTTTCATTACGAGATCTACGAGAAAAACAAACTCTCAACTTATTTAGCAGGCATAACATTTTTGTTTTATTTTTTTTGTGTGTTTTTTTGGGTCATGCAAAGTGCCAACTAAATGCAATTATGCTATGAACGGGTGTGGCACGCTTTTGTGCCAAGTGCTGCAGGAGCTGCTACGTTTATGGTGCAATGACACGAGCTGAAAGTGGCACAACTTTTGATTTGAGGAGAGCGTAATGTGAACTATATGCAGTAAGAGCAAGAGCTTTAGACTGTTTTATTTGTGAATAGACAAGCTTAAAGTTTAAAGCTTATAGTTTATGTGATCTACTTGATGTGTTCTTAAGCTGATTAACTAGCCGCTTTCATATGTTTCACAAACTAAAGCTTTTAACTAATTAATATTCATATTCTTACGATTGAACTTTATTTAGCAAACCGACAGCTTTCAGGTGATTTACAATTAAGAGCTTTCTATACATTTAATATATTTGTTCTTCTCCTTATGCTTTACAATTAAAAGCTTTCTATACATATGATATATTTTTGTCCTTCTTCTTCTTAAAGCTTAAACCTTAATTATATACTTAATTAAGGTACCTAAAAGCTTTTTCTGGCTTCTAAACTTAAGTCTATTAATTTGGTTTTTGAAATGTAATGCTTTAGAATTTTGTTAGCAATCAAATAATTTTTGCATCCTTAATGTGCTTTCAAACTTTAAGATTTGTTTATTATTTATTCTTGTTTTGCATATTTTCAACTGCGGCTAATAAGCTTTAATTTGGAATTAGCTTTATGTTAAAGAAGAAGATTTTAAGTGATTCAACTTTAAATCTAAAAGCATGCAATGATGAGTGAGCTTTAACAAGATGACCTCTTATTTGAATTATTTATAAAACCTAAATTTCTTTAAAAGTTTAAAAAATAATCTTTGCATTATTTACAATATTTATTTATATTATTTATAAAACTTAAATTGTATTAAACATAAACTGTTCAGCTGTGGCAGCTTTAAGTTAGAACAAGTGCTCTTAGAGTGCTTTTTGTGTGATTAAAGCATACAACTTTCTATATACTTTATTAAGCCAGCTGACAGCTTTTAAGTCTCAGTGAAAGCCTTAAAGATGCTGTCTTTAAGACCTACTTTAAAAACATTGAAGAGCTTTCGCATGGTTCTATTCTGACAAAAGCTAAAAACTTTCAAATAATACACTTTATTATTTTAGCTTGCAGCTGGCTTAAAGCTTTAACTACGTCATCTTCTTCTTAACACTCATTTTCAGCTGTTGTCATTAGAACTCTAATTTAAGTTAAGGCTGAAAATTGGGTCACAGTTCGCAAGCCACAAAAGTTTGCCCCATTTTGTGGCAGCATCCGGCATTTGAATTGTGCGCTGTAATTCAATTTTATGTTTTGGTTTTTGGCTAATTGCAAAAGTTGCTGCCAGGACGATGCATTGAAAATAAGCGGTCACACGTGGCGTATGCGTGTTTTGCTCTGCTCTGTCATTCGAAATGTAATTAAAATGCCAAATTTTTGTGGGGCAGTGTCTCAGTCTTGGGAATGGATACAAAGTTGTCGCCCGCAGCAGCAGCAACAACAGCCAAGGCGACATAGTAACATAGAACTCGACTGTGACTTCGACTTCGACTTCGACTCTGACTCCAATTGTAGTCAATTTGAAAGCAAACTATCAAATGTCAGCAGCACACACAGAGATCTGCTCTGTCGCTCTTGTTGGATGCCTCTTTGGACAGCCAAAAAAGCTGTTGCTGTTGCTGCTGTTAGTGCTGTTAGTGCTGTTGCTGCGTCTGCGCAGCGCAAGACAAACAACGAGCTTTAGAGACGAAATTGTAATTGTGGCCTAAAACTGGGTCAGCTGCCAGTTCTAGACGAATGTGAATTGCTATTGTTGTTGTTGTTGTTGTTGTTGGTGTGGTTTTTGGCCCATTGTTGTTGTGCAGTTAACAATTGCCGTGCTTTGTTTGCTAGCTACATTAAAGCGCAAACACCTTTTGCCATTGTTTTCTGCAATCCAATTCTATTCTGCTATTTGCCAATTGAAGTTGAGTGAGGAAGAGAGAGGGAGAGAGAGAGAGAGGGAGGAAGAAAAACAATACTAAAACAAAAAGCAGATCTTTCGGTCTGTTTGAGGGCTTTTGGGGCGTTATTTGAGTGGCTTTTTATGATGGAATTATTGCAAAGTGGTTTGCCAAGCTGTCCATAAAATGGATTAATATGCTCGTTAATGTCAGTTTAAGCATTAAACGTATATAGGGCCCATAAAGTGTATAGATTCTTCATCAGCATTTACTGACGGAGTCCATTTATTCATAACTGTCTGTTTCTTCTTTCTTTTCTGTTAAATTTGAAATATCTAAATCTACTTTTAGCGTAGCTCGTGGCTTAGTTGGCCCCAAGACAGCTGAAATAGTTTAAACGACAACATGGCGCTGGGTACAGGGTAACTGCTAGTCGGGGAGTTAGTATTTAAAAAAGATTTCTTTGCTATCTTTGATTACTTAATAAGTAGCTGTATGCTAAATTTAATGTCTCTACCTTTTATAGTTCTCGAGTTATAGTTTAAAATCCAAGTCTTATAATCGATTATTATTGATATTAGACATGTAAAAGTAGCTATCAATGTTTTTAAGGTAAAAATAGGTTTCATCACATTAATGTGGTTTACAGCTAAAAGTAATTAGAAAGCTACAATTAAAACAGATTTTGTGTACAGGGTATCTGCTGGTCAGTCAGATTGTATTCAAAGAGGGAGTTATTCAGTTAAAGAAGAAGCTATTGATTGATGCTAGATATATATATATAGTTTTTCTCGTTTATCTAGCTAACTAGGAAACTGTTTTTTACAGGGTATTTGATAGTCGTGAGTATAGTATAGTAGGCAAAATAGTATGTGATTCGCTGGCCGTTCTTAGAAAGCCTTTATATTATAATTTTGTACATGTAGCTCTTATAGTCTTCGAGTTATGTCAACAAAATTGAAAACTCAAAATCGATATTTATCGATATTTCTGAAAAAGAGAGTAGCTATCGATGTATTTAAAACTTTATTTTGGCTCATCTCGTAAATTTGATTCAGTTCACAGCAAGAAGTACTCAGTTATTCCTTATTCGATCCGGTTCTGCTTAAAGTCTTATCATATCTTACTTAACACCTTATCTGACTGGGCATTAGCTTTACTCACCTCAACCTGGACTATCAGGTGTGTTGCCTTGTTCAATGCACTCAACGCAACTTGCAAAATGACTCCAAAAGAAACAAATTACAAAAAAAGCTTCTGCTTTCCACTTCCTTTACATTCTGCGAGCGCCTTTCACTTTCAGTCACAGTCACTTCCGCCGCTGTTGCTGTTGTTGCTGTTGCTGTTGCTGTTGCTGCTGCTGCGGTTCTGTCTGTCGTCGAGTCAGCAGCAGAGTCCAATGCACGCAATTTTTATGACTTTTCGACAAAACGAACTGCAAACATCAACAAAGACGAACAAAATAAATATAAATTTGTGTTGCTGCCGAAATATCATTTAAATTTTAATTATGTATTTAAATGTTATTGTTGCTGTTGCTGCTGTGTTATATTTATAAACATTTAGCTTTTCAAATATATTCGCGATTAATAGCTGGCGACAATTGGCGTGAAATGTGAAAAGTTAAGTAAACACAGTAATAAAATGAAAAGCCGCAGGAACAACAGCAACATCAGCAACAGCAGCAGCAGCAACACCTGTTGCAGTTGCAACATTCTAGTTGCTTAATTGCAGCTGCTAGTTGTTGATGCAATCAATGTGAGCAACAGTTTGTCATTGTTGCCTGTGGCAGTTGCCTGTCGTCCGTGGCTGTTGCTGCCGTGTTACGCATGCGCGCGCCCCGCAGCAACATCGCAATTAGCTCGCTCGTTTGCTGCACTTCTCCGCCAATTGTCGTTGCCTATTTGTTGTTGAATTAACACTTTGTCGCTGCGCAAAAACAAATTCGCAAGAAAAGTGCCAGAATAAACAAACGAGCGACGTCAACAAGAGATTTTTTCGTGGCTGACAAAAGCGCGCGAAGCATAAAAAAATTATAATAATAACAATTGTGAACTGCAGCGCCAAAAGTTCAATGCACAAAAATATGGCAAAGTTTTGTACTTTTTTTTGTAATTGATTTCACCAGCAGCAACAGTTGCTGCTGCTGCTGAATGACTAATCGTATTTGCACTGGCCAAAAAATAAATTCTTGTTATCTGCTGCTGCTGCTGCTGTAAAATTTGCACATTTCTGCATCAATTGCAAATTTATTTGCCCAAAAAAAAGATGAGTCAACGGGTGGCATTCAAGGCAGGTCGTTTGCATTTGCTGTAACTTTCCACACGGCGTATGCGTAATTTTTTGAATAGTCCAAAAAAAAGCACAGAACAAAAAGTGTCTTCGAGTTGTGGCTCAGCAATTGTCATTGTTTGATAAATGAGTTGCTTTCACACCTGCAATTGATTCAAAGCGTCGCATAGCTGAGCTGCTTTGTGGGAGGGCAAAGAGGGGCGTGGCAGCAATTTGACAGGTGAAAGAAGGTGTTAGAGAGAAATAGAGTTTAATTGATGTGTTTGAACTTTGATAACTATCAGCTTGCAGCTGAGGGTTCAATGATTGAAGAGAACATGAAATTCTTGATTGAAGCAAAAGCTTGTTGAAATATATTATGTCTTTAGATATTTGCTTAGACCAGATCTGGGGATGGATAATTATATTTTGATTGTATATAAAGCTCCTAAGGCTCTTCTTCAGCTTCAAAATTCCTGCAAAGTTAGTCTTAGACCATTAATTTTTTAACTGTGCAAAATTTTCTATAAAAGCATACTTCAAAAATTAAAATATTAAAAAAATATATTTATTTTAATTTAAAAGTATTATTTTTGATAGGTAGGAAATTTATAATTAAAGGAAAAAAATTAATATAATATAAAATATAAAAAGATATATTAAAATAAATAATTATATTTTTTAATAGTTCAGAAATTGATATTTTAAATATAAAATAAAAACATTAAAAAAGATAGCTTTTTTGAATTTTTAAAATATTAAATTAACTTTAATTATATTTTTGATAGTTTGAAAGTTTTTAAATTTAGAAAAATTAAAAACATTAAAATAGGTAAATTTTTTTTGATAGGTCGCAAATGTATAGTTTTTTAAATGTTAATATAATATATATATATATATATATATATATATATATATATATATATACATATGAAATATTAATATAATATATATAGAGATATACTAAAATAAAAAAATATATCTTTTAACAGGTCGAAAATAATTATTTAAAAAAAATTAAAAAATAAAATATTTATATAAAATTGTAAATACATTTTTTGAAAAGTTATGATACTCCTTTCAAAAATCCAAAAAAAAATTTCTTACTATATTTTCTGGTTCAGTAACAATGCCTTAGGTAATGTTTCTGCTGTTGGCACTACCCATCAGAATTTCATTAAGACAGTAATTCAATTAGAACAACTTATTCAAATACATCTCTTGCATAAATATAGCAAAGAATAGTCTTAGTTAATTTTATAATCTTATAGTAGTTTATGTAATTTCTTATAGTTATGAATTGTCGTATGAAAAAGTATTTCCACAGCAACTGCCTTTCTTTCCTCTTCTCTTCAGATTTGCCACTTCTGTTATATAACCAACTCCAAAGCTAATGCATACTTATCGTACTTCTCGATTGCACCTTTACAAATACCTGCTCGAATGGCAATCCACAATAATTATCCAATTAACGACAAGAGTCAATAGCAAATTACCGCCCACACTCTCAGCTATTGTTGTTGATTGCAGCTTGACTTTGCCCTCAGACAGAGTAAGACAAAGACAGCTTTTGCAGTTTGCAATGAGCGAGCGTTGACTTCTAAATGTCAATCACAGTTTACTAAGTGAGACCCTACTGCAATTCCCTAACCTCCCGCCTCCTCATCCACCCTACACACAGCTCTTGCAACGCGCGCTGCATACAAAATGTCTTAGTAAATATCATAAAATATGCAAAGCAAAAAAAAATAAATGTGAAGCACTTCAACTAAATGCAACAAACACAACAAACAAATCACAGCAAAAAGCAGAGAATGAATAAAATAAGTTTATAAAATTAGCCAAGCAACTTGTTGTTGTTGTTGTCGCTGTTGTTTCTGTTGTTGTTGCAGTCATTGTTGTCGCGGCTAGTGCAAAAATAATAAATGATTATGATGCGTTGCCATTCGCCATATTAATATATGCTGTTGCGTATACTTAATAGTTGACGACTCATCAGCAGCAACAACAACAACAGCAACAACAACAGCAACAACAACATGAAATACGTCGACAATTGCACCCGCTTGGGCTTGGTTCAATGAACTGCGCTTCAGCAACGTGACGGGCGTTGCACGCATATTTCTTGACGCTTCCGCGATTCTGTGGACTTTTATCAGCGACAGCAACTGCTTTGATAAAGCTGCCAATTGCAACAGTTACTGCCGTTGATGTTGCTGCCACTTCACGCGTCGTTTGTCGTTGAAGACGCCACCCGGAAAACATTACGCATTTCCATTATGCAGCCAAAAGTAATTGCAACACATAAATTGACCATAGCAAGTTGCTGCTGCTGCTGCTGCTGCTGCTGCAGTTACAGTTGCCGCCGGGTTGCAAAAATCAGCGGCTGTTGCTGGCGACATGCAGAGTTTAAGCGAAAAAGTTATATAAATTGTTAGTTTTGAGTATTTGTTGTTGTCTATGGTTATTATATGCTTAAGAGCTTTACGTTTTGGAGGGGGGCGGAGGAGATATATTCATAGGAAGTATTCATAAAATAAGATATATTTATAGTAGAAAACATATTCATATTCATAGGAAGAAACATACTCATAAGAGTAGACATATTCGGAAAAGAAGACTTATTCATGAGTGGAAACATATTCATAGGAGAAGACATATTCATAGGAGGTATTCATAATAGCAGATTTATTCATAGGAGGTATTCATAATACGAGATATATTCATAGAAGAAGACATTTTCATAAGTGGTATTCATAACAGGAGAGACATATTCATAGGAGGAGACATATTCATATTCATAGCAAGAAACTTACTCATAAGAGGAGACATATTCGTAAAAGAAGACATATTCATGAGTGGAAACATATTAATAGGAGAAGACAATTCGTAGGAGACATATTCATAGGAGGAGACATATTCACAGGAGGTATTCAAAATAGGTGATATATTCATAGGAGGAGATATATTCATAGGAGATAACGTAATCGTATTGAGTAAAATCTCTATTTAAATCTAATTTCGATAAAGGTTTCACTTTTTCTACCTTTTATTTCGATTCTTTCAAGTATTTCTTATTTTCCTTCTTCTTTCCATAGCCTTGTTCTCATTTTCAAATATTTTTTTATTACAAATTATTTGACTTTAATAAGCATTTTATAGATCTAAAATTAAAAATAGACTGTGTATATACCAAAAAACTAACTAAAAATACTAAGCTATAGTTCTTTGAGAAATCTATATGTTTTTGAAAGAGGAGAATTGAGAAGAAAGTTAAAAACTATAGAGAGTATTTAGAATTTACATGTCAAAGTTTAAATATCAAAGTAAAAGTCTGAATATCTTAGCCATTTTATTCGATCTGAAAATCTACCAAAAAGTCCAAATGTTATCAACAAAAAAATAGAGAGTATATATATATTATATATATATATATATATATATAGAGTATATCATTGATGTATTTTTCATATATTTTTTAATTTTTCTCTGCCTGTCCAAAAGCTAATTTTTTAAATAGCTGCGAAACATGCATTAGCTGAACTGCACCTAGTTATTCACTTCAATTCCAATTCCACTTGAGCTGCACTTTGGGTGCCTATTTAATTGCAACAAATTTACGAGTGTCTGTGCAACAAAGACAGCAAACAGACAAAGAGGCAAATCAAAAGATTTGCACAGATCAAAGTGCGGGCAAACACAGAAAAGGCAGAAAGGCAAGCGGACCATTTAAGTTATGCGGTTGCACATGCAACAAAAATGAGGAAGCAAACTGCAACTACAGCAACTGCAACTACAAATGCAACCAGCGCTGATTGCAACAGCAACAATTGCAGTTGCTAGAGTTGTTGCTGTTGCTGGAGTGGTTGTTGCAGTTGCTGTTGCTGGCTGCCAACGCACGAATCAGTGAAGCGTTTGATTTTTACCAGAAATGCGAATAAAACACTCAGCAAGCAGCAGAAACTACTCTAGCAACAGTTGCTGCTGCTGCTGCTGTTGTTGTTGTTGTTGTTGTTGCTGCTGTTGCTGCTGTCGCTGGCTAACAACCTCAACCTCAGCTTTGGCCAGTTGCCTGCTTGTCTTCAATTAACACGCCGCTTCGTTAAGTGATGTTGCTGCTGTTGTTGTTGTTGCTGCTGATGTTGTTGCTGTTGTTGTGTGGCATTTCCCTTTAGGAGCTGAGAGAATGCGTTGACCTTTTGTGTGCGCTCTCAAGTGTGGCCGCGGCAACTTTGACAGGGTCTCGCTGGCAACACCTCGGACGGCGGCGGCAGGGGACAAGCGCTGGACGTTTTGATTTAACTGCTTAATCAAGTGAAGTTGAAGTTGAAGCTGAAGCTGAAGCTGAAGTTGATGATGTTGCATGTTAAATTGCTGCTCGAACTGCTGGCAGCTGTGTCATAAACACAGAGCACCCCGTGATGAAGATCATTTGCGGTCGTGATCGATGACTCTTTTCCTGCCGCTGCTGCCTCTTTGGGTTGCAAGTGTTGCAAGTGTTGCTACTAAATTAAATCAAAGCTGGCAGCGTGCTTAAACGTGCCTGACATGCCGCAGCGTTGAGGAAATCAACACTTGAGACTCGTGTGCTGCAGCTGGCCTCTGCAACGTGCCCTCTTGCCCCTGTCCCTGCCCCCTGTCCTATCGGTTGCCCCTTTCTGCATGCATTTGGTGTTGCATGTTGCGTGCGGCAAATTAGTTAGGGGTTCGTACCCCGAATAACGGTCGGCGACCATGTTTAGCAACAACTTTAACCGACAATTAGTTTAGAAAACAGTGGGCGTGGCTGCACCTATGGGGCGTGGAGCACAGGGCGTGGCACCTTGGCACCGTTCGCTGCAAGCTGCGCTGCAATGTTACAATTTCTATTCATTTCAACTGAACAAAAATATGTGTTTTGTGATAACTGTACTTTTGATTTGATGCGCTTTGAATTTGGATTTATTTTTAAAAGAGAGAAAAGTACTCCCAAGCCTCTCAGTTACATACTAGCCATTTCCTATCTCTCAGATACTTTTCCCAGCCTCTATCTAAGCTATCCTTGCATAAGTTTTCCCCGACTCTTTATCAGCTTAATTAAGTTTTTCTTCACTTTTTCATCACATCTATTACATGACTTGCGGAAATTGCAATAGTTTTTCGTTGTTTTTTGTGTTAAAATTGGCAGCGGAAAATTGTCAAGCGACTTATCCTGTTTCCTTGAGGCAGCAACTTGATCAAAAAGTGCATTCAAAGCGTACAAAGCTGACATGAAAAGTTACTTCCTTATTGCCAATACCGACACGCACACACACAAATATACTCACACACACAGAGAGAGACGTATCTAAGCCGTCATCTAAATCAAGGCTTATGTAACTGCCAAAGCAGTCGCCATGTTCATGTTTTTTTTTCTGCCTTTTGCTGCTGTTGCAAATTGTAAAACGTGCCGCTGGCCACGTTGCCAAATATGCAGCAAGCAGTCGCAGCTTCAAAATGTAAATGCAAATGCATCTAACACCGGTTGTGCAGCTTTTTGTTGCAATCTCACGGATGCAACACACACTCACACAGTTACACTAAATCTCGTTACTCAATTTCAATTGGCTTGCAGTCGCTGTCGGCGTCGCCGTTGACGTCGACGTCGATGTCACTGCTAACTGCAGCGCTTCCTGCTGCATTTGAAAGTTCTGCAAGCAAAAAGCTCGCTCTCCGTCTCTCTCTTTTTCTCGCTCTCTCTCGTTCTGTGCTGGGCACAGCTTTGACTGACTGCCAGACGCTCTCTCGCTCCCTGCTGCTGTTTGCACTTCTTTGTTTTGCTTCTCATATTCTTGTAGTGCTGCTGCTGCGACGCCCGCTGCTGCTGCTGCTGTAAAAGCTTTGCGTCGACGTCGCCGCGCAGCAGCTACGGCCGCTGTTCGTTCGCGTCGCTTCGCTGTCGTTCGTTTGCTCGTTTACAGTTGTCTCTCGTTGCTTCAAGCGCGCGGCACGCGAACGCTCCTCGAAAAGCGAACACAACAAACGCTGCTCGCAGCTCGAATTCGCGTTCGTTTTGTGTATTTATCAAAAAAAGAAGCAAGCAAAAAAATTTTACTTAAAAAGTGCGTTAAAGAGTTCAATACACACACGCACACACACACTTGCAACAATTGATGCGTCCCAGAGCCTGGCCACAGTGTGTTGCATAAATTGCTCGCGGGCATTGTGATTTGAATTTCAAAATCAAGTTGAAGTTGCGGCCCGCCGCTGTTGCCGCTGCTGCTGCAGCAGCAGTGTGTGGAGGAGAAGAGCAGAAAGAGTTCCCCAATTCCAGCTGCGAAGTGACAGTGAAAAAAGTCACAAGAGGTAAAAAGGAAAATATATATAAAGCGAAAAAAAAGTTCAAGAAAATAAAGCATAAACCAAAAAGCAGAGCAGAGTGAAATTAAAGCAGCTGAGGCGCAAACTGTTGCCTTTAAGTGAAGTTTCTGAAATCGACAACAACAACAACAGCAATAAAATTAACAAAAAAGCCAACGAACGCAGCTCCAAAAAAAAATAACAACAACAAAATTGAGGCGAATTGGCAGCGCCTATTTTTGGATAGCAGCCGCTCGAAGCTTGCGGCAGGAGCTGCTCCCAATTGAATGGTAAATTGAATTCTTCTTTCTCATTTCCTTTTGCGTAGAGAGCTCTACACTGTGGACTCTACACGCTCTCCACTCTTGGCCTCTCGCTCCCACTTGCTCTGCTAGCGGCATAAATAATTCAGTCTTACACAGCGTATGCTTAATATTAATATAATCATCAAAAAATCAAGCCACACACACACACACAGATATCTCTCTTACTCCTTCACTCTCTCTCGTGCACACACACACACACTCGCACAGGTTCATTCACTTCCAATACCAACAAAAAGGCCTGCAACTTCCTGTCTGTCGCTTTGTTATTGTTGTTGCTGCTGCTGCTGTTGCATTTTACTTCCTACATTTTCCGTACCGAAAAAAAATTGAAAATACAAAAAAAAAGTAAATAAAAAACTGGTTTAGTTCAACACTCCGCGACTATTGCAAAACTGGTTGCAATTATAGCTGCTGCTGCTTTGATTTTGCTGCTGCTGCTGCTGCGGCTGTTGCTGCTTTGGCCAATTGATTTGTGCCCAGTTAGAGTCGCTTAGCATTTGCATTCCGGTTTAGGGCGCATCTTCAGCACTAATCAGAGCCGGAAACATAAAAATTGCTGCCTGCTGCCTTTTTCAAATGTCCAAGCTATGAAAATTGCTAACAACCTGGCCAACAGGTGCAACAGCAGCAGCCGCAGCAGCAGAGACAATCAGTTGCGATCATAGAAGGATAGCCAGGCAACTAGTTGCAGCATGCCACGCTTCGTAATCCCTGTGCAACAAATCAAATGTTGCAAGGGTTGACAACTAAGCACGACTACGAAATACTCTGTAAATTATAAAAAGGCATATAGATTATTGATATATTAATATGTGTATATCAAATGTGTAGAAATGATTTTAGTATATTTTATCTTTATGAAACCTAGAGTATTTAAATTTCTTTAAATTGGCTTAGTTTCACACAAACTTTATTAATTTATTAAACATTTTTTTGATCATTTACTAAATCTGTAACAAAATCTCATCCCATCTCTTCACAATTCCCAGTTCCTACTACAACTTCTTATATCTCTTCTTTGTCTACCTAAGCAATATACACCCCAATTGCTGCCGGTTTCATAGGGTATCCAGCACCAGAAAGCTATGAATAAATTAGCCTACATTATGTTCGACACATGTAGATCGTTTAACCAACGAATATTCACATTAAATAGTTGACAAATTGGCAACAAAAATTGCAAACACACACACACACACACAGACATACACTCGCACACACACGCAACGCGCACTTGCCATCAAAAAGTTTGTTTGCTCAGTTCATTAACATCGAAATTCGTCCTTGTACGGCCGAGTCAAGAGAAAAAAATACGAGCCAAAGCGAATTGCAAACATAAATAAATAAATAAATAAATAAATTATTTGCAACAACAAAAAAGGCAGCTGAGCAGCCGAGTTAGGGCCAGGTTGGAGCTTAGAATGCGACCTCAAGGATACACAACGACACGTGTGCGTCCGAAAATCTGGCTAAAACGAATGTGTGTATCTGTATCTGTAGCTGAGTATCTTTAGCTCTAGTTGTTGCTGTATCTGGGTATCTATACAGATAGCTTTAGCTATACCTGTATCTACCATGACATCTACATCTAAATATGTGTGTACCTGTATATACAAATGTATGTATCTAGATTTGTATCTGACTAGATACATATGTATCTGTAGCTGTATCTGGGTGTCTTTATCTGTAGCTGTTGCTGAGTAAATAAATTACTATATATGTAACTGTAGGTGTACATGTATCTTACTTACATCTATAATGTATCAGTATCTATATATGAATATACTTATGTATCTGTAGCTGAGTATCTTTAGCTGTATGTGGGCATCTAAACTTAAAGCTGTAGCTATATATGTTTACCAATATCTAAGTACCTATGTTACATGAATATTTATGTATCTGTATCTTTATATGTCTCTATAGCTGTATCTAGATATCTTTATCTTTTGCAGCAACTGAGTATCTAAATTAGTATATATAACTGTAGCTGTATACAATGGTATCTTCATTACATCTATAATGTATTTGGATCCAAATATGAATATATATATGTATCTGTATCTAGCTATCATTATCTGTCGCCATACATATGTACCGGCATCTGTATCTGAGTATCTGTAAATGTATCTGAGTATCTATGTTAGAACATATGTATCAATATCTGTGCCTAGATATGTATCTGTACCTATATCTGAGTATATATCAATCTATTAGTAGCTCTGGCTGTATCTACACCTACATCTATTTGTATCTGTCTCTATAGCTCCATATCCATTATTTCTCGTAACTGTATCTGTATCTGTACTATCCTTATCTGATGCGATATCTGTTTATTTATGTTATTATGTGTAGCTGTATCTGAGTATCTGATTGTTTAAATGTATCTACAACTGCTTGCTGCATCCATACTTATATAAAAGTACACAAACTTATCTACATTATGTAACTGTCTATTACTTCTACTTGTATAGAAACATTTAGACCATTAGAGCTGTAAGCCCAAACAGAAAATCCATTCCCTGCCCTTGTATTGGGTTTGCGATTTAGACTTTTCCCAATCAGATACAAATGTATCTATAGTTATAGCTGAGTATCTATATTATATTTGGGCTGTTGAGTAATTGATTAGCTTTATCTTTTATATATTAATCTCCATGTGTATCTGACTGTATATGTATCTTTATCTATTGGTTTTTTGGCTTGGCGACAGAGCCAAACGCCTCACCTGCCCCGACTGGCTGCCTGGCCTGTATTTGCGAATATGCCAGAAAGCAACTCAGCTAAAACTACTCATAAATAATCAACATCATCGTCGTCATTATGATCATCGCGTAATCATCATAGAGCAGACTGGCAGCCAGTCGAGCCAAACGTTTAGCTCGCAACGGTATTCGTTGTAAAAACGCGGCCAATAAACTGAATGCGGTGCGGTTCAAGGTTTGGCCAAAGCCAAAGCGAAACTAAAGCAACAACAACAATAGCAACAATAGCAACAAACAAAGGCGAACACAACGAAGCGAATGACGAGAGCGCGCGCGCGTCGCAGCCAAATGAATAACAATTAAATCTCACAAAAGGCATGAAATCATCTGCCGAGCTCTAAAGACTAACAAAGCGCAAGAAAAAAGATACAAAAACTAGCACAAAGTCGGGCTGTAGTTAAAGTATCCATGAGATACTTCTAGCTAGCGCTCAAAGCTCATTGACCAAAACAGTCATTGCTCCAGTCTCCACAGTCTACACAGTCTCCACAGTCTCCAATCTACAATCTGCAAACTCCCATCTAGAGACTGTCTTAAAAACTTACCGTTAAGCTCAACTCGAGTTGGCCCATTAACAGTTAAGCGGGCCAATTACCCAGCCGTATAATTGCCTAGGCAAGGCGAGAGAGAGAGAGAGAGAAGGAGAGCGAGTGAGATCGATGCTCTAACCAATCATTGCAGCCTGTCAATCAGCTGCTCATCACTTGGGGATGAAAAGCCCCTGCGTGCCACAGTTCTATGGCTGCTTGGCGAGCCATGCTCCTCTTCTTCTTCTGCTGCACACACATATACTTTATTACAAAATTGACCCACATATTTGTTGTTGTTTACTACCCATACATATATGTATGTCTGTATATATATTTTGCGCGAGTGGCCACAGATACTTTGTGAGAGTGTGTTTGTTATTTATTCATTATTATTATTATTATTTTAGTTTTATTTTTGTTGGCTCACATTTTTGTCTTCTCGTTCGCTTTAATCGGCATTTTTGCTGTTATTGTTGTTGTTGTCTTTATTTTGCTGCCCGGTTTTCTTTCGATTCACATGGCAAAAAAAAAGAAAAAACGTTGAAGTGTGTTTCATTTCGTGACATTAATGAACTTATATGGGCTGGACAATTTAGATTTGATGTGTCAACAATTCAGCTGGGCGTGTGTGAGTGTATGTGTGTGCGTGTGTCTCTCACATAATTGTATTGATTATGTGTGTATTTAGTGTGTGCATATGTGTCAGTGTTGCTAAAGGGTGTGGCTAAGTGTTGGGCAATTAATTGACAAACATAGCTTTGAGCCTAAAACAAAGAGAAACGTAAATTTAGAAATAATTTCAGGCTAATGGCTCATATTGCTATTAACATCTTTTTAATAACATTCTGTTATATAGAACTGGAAAGGTTACTGACATTAGCAATATATTTTCATTACATTCTGTTAAAGAATTATAACATATCATAGCAATTTAACATATTAACATTATTGTAGGCATTAACATTTTTGGATAACATGTTTAAGTAACATGCTGTTATGTAATATATTCTATAAATTGTAGCAAACATCTGGCTGTTAAAATTGTGTATTAACACTTTTATGCACAATAACATTCTCCAGATAACATTAATTGCCATACTGCTAAGCATTATGACATTTCGTAGCTTTACATGTTGGTTATTTTGTATTAACATTACCATACTTAATAACATACATCAGACAGCATTCTGTCAAAAATATTCTTTAGATAACATAGATAACATTGCTATACAATAGTTACATAGTAGAGTGAACAATCCTTAGTCTATTGCATAACGCTGTTTAGCACACATGTTTTAGATAACATTATGTTAAACATAATAACATTTTATAGTCATGCGTTACAGTGAACAGATGTTAGAAATTTTATATATGTATAATTTCTTTAAAAATGTAACATATTTTAGTTATACAACGTTAATAGTGACTTTAACAAACTTAACAAATTAGCATAACATGCTATGTATTACATTTACACAAGCTGTTAGAAGCCCAAAACAAGATACAGATATATATAATGCTCAATTTTGTATATTGATTGCAGATCTTAACATATGTACATAATAGGTATATACTCAAAATTCTTAAGAATTTGTGAAGCGTATTAGAGTCGTGGCCCGCACTGCTCATTATAATTGACATTTTTGGGCCAAGAATATACCGCAAACTGTTTCAGTTTTTTGATTTTTTTTGTTGCTCAGCCATGCTTGGCTACAGATACAAAGAAAACAGCCATAGATACAGATACAAATACAGATACAGATGCAGTTAGCTAAGAATGACCTCCGAATTGAATAGAATCAAAATGCCAGCAAGTTGAAGTAAAAGATAGGCAGAGAGAGAGGGAGGGAGACACCTCCAACCCTCCACAATGTGTAGCAAGGTGCAGGCGACCATAACCACAATAACCACAGCTCTAATGATAATTACAATGATCATGATGATGATGATTAAGTAACAGAGCTCTTGAGTGCAGCTCATAATGTATACAAGAGGTGTATGTGTGCGAGTGTGTGTGTGTGTGTGCGTGAAAGCTTTGTGTTTGGTTCTATGTGGCTGCCATAGACGAACGCCGACAATCCATTCAAAGTGCCAAACAGAACAGAACAGAAAAGAACAGAGTCGAAACGGTCAACAGACCCAAGGGAGGACAGTAAGGTCAAAAGCGGCGGGAGTGAGGGGGAGGGAGACTGGGCTTGAAAAGTAACTGCAATTGCCAAAAGCATTCGTTGCCTTGGCTTCAAGTGGAGAGCGCCTTTTTAATGCTCATTTTATTGCAAAATGTATTAAAATGTGACACAGGTGGTGATTGGACTGAATTAGTAAGTGGCACGGGTGGGGCGGCTGGGGCCAAAGCGAAGTTTAAGTGGACAGGTAGGTAAAGCCAACGACGGCTGTTGATGGGCCTGTTAAATGCTGTTGATGGCCGTTGCTGTTGCTGTTGTTGATGAGACTTACGATAAAAATGAATATAGCTTTGCTGCTGCTTCTGCTGCTTCTTGGCTAATGACTGTGCCCAAAATGCAGAAGACAAGTTTAAAGTAGGTTAAATGCTGTCTGTTAGCTAGCGGAAAGTTGCTTTCGTATTTCAAACTTGAGAAAATTTAACACAAATATGAACGAAGCGATGTTAGCGCTAAATAAACTGAAAGGCAGCAAGACCCATTGTCAAAGGCTGCAGTTGTAATTCTCAAACAGTTTAAGTTAAGAATTTACTAAATGCTTAAGCAAATTTAAGCAACTTGTGTAGATTTGAGTGCCCATAAAACAGGCATTGTGTCATTTACAGAAAGAAAATTTCTTGTCGAAATGATGCTCTTTAAGATTGGTGAGTAGGTGTATAAAATTCATTATCCTGTAGATAAGACTTACTTTCTCCCTACGTCTGTCTCTCAAGCTCTTTGTCTCTCTCTCTCTCTCTTTTACTCTTTTGTTTTTTTTTTCAGGCTCCCTCTTCTTCTCACCAAAAGCAGGTTGCCTCTCTTTGTGATTCTCAATACTGTGTATACTGCTCTAGCTCTTTGTCGCTCTCTCAGTCTATTCCTATTCCATCTTCTCTCACAATATGTCTAATTGCATGAACATACATATATGTATATATGAACAGACTCAATTTCTTACACATTTCGTCCTTCTCTGCGATTCTCATAAACATATTTCTTATAGATTTAATCATTTCTCATATCTATATATACAGAGTAGTTTCTACTTTTCCACATTTACTTCATACCTCATATCTAAATACATAACTGAGTACTACACATTTTTAAAGTCCTTCTGCGCTTTGGCCGCTGCTGCTCGGTGCATTGCGAAGTGGCAAGCCCTTAAGCTAATGTGTGCCCATTTTGCATTTATGCGTAACTGCGCTTATGCCACGCCTCAGCTCATTAGCAAACGCCAGACGTAGGGGGCATCGAAGGTGGGATAACAAAGGCAGCGGCGGAAGGGGTCCGAAGAGAGGGGTTGCAGGGGAGGGGCAGCACTTGACAACTGCAGCTTTGTAGAGCTGCTACTGCATCTGCAATTTTCACTTGCACTTTGCTGCTGGCAGTTGAGTTAATTTTATTTGCAAAATAAAGCGAAACAAACTTTAAATGGAGTCAAATGCCAATACACACACACAAACACACCGAAAGAGGGGAAGGGACGAGGCCAGACGTCTGCAGAACAAAGATTGCACACACAGCAGCAGCAGCAGCAGCAGCAGCTAAAGCAAAAGCAACAAAACGAACAAAAAAAGTTCAAACGCCAGACAAGGATGCACCAAAGTGCAAAGGCAGAGAGCAAGCGACCAACGACCGTACGAACGAGCAAGCGAAGAGCAGGCAGAGGGGAAAAAACGGCAAAGCACTCGACGCAGCAGACGACGACGGCGACGGCGACGTTGGCTGAGCCAGTGCTTTAAAAGCGGAAAGCAAAAAGGATTGAACAACTACATAGTAAGGGAGAGCGAGAGAGAGAGAGAGAGAGGCGGGTGCAGTCAAAACAGCAGGAGGCAATGGCGACGCACGTGAAGACGCAGCAAAGCACACGCACAGTCACACGCACACGCACACATGCATGCAAACATGCATGTGTATGACTGAAACAAGAACAAGTGCATTGACACTTTATAGCGATGACGACGCGACGCGTCGCCTGCAAAGGGTGAAGCACCAGTGCGACGACGCTGGCAGCGCTGCATTTTGATAGCAGCGCGCTCTGCGAGTATGCAAAAAGAAACAAGAACAAAACGAGGTGCGAGATGCGAGAAGGCGCAGAGCAAAGCATATAAAGGGATCGAGGCAGACACACAGCTGATCGGCCAGGGCCAGAGCCAGACAGAGACAGCATGAGTCTGAGTGTGAGCAAAGGGAGCGAGGGAGATGCAAAAGGGAGAGGGCATGCCCAAAAACTGGCGATCGTTGCACTGTGCACAGCAACAACAACAAAGCCTGATTTTTTTGTTTTTGTTTGCGGAGCTTTGGCTGGAGCCGGTAGCTGATTATGATATTGCAAAACGAGTCGCTCATTATGAGCGTGTTCATAATGTTTGTTTGCCCCACGATGACGTTGCCAAACAGCGAAAGCGCCCAGCAAAAAAGTCAAGAATGAAATGCGAACAGCAACAACAACAAGA
Organism: Drosophila gaucha; assembly: GCA_035045545.1. Lineage (NCBI taxonomy): Eukaryota > Metazoa > Arthropoda > Insecta > Diptera > Drosophilidae > Drosophila > Drosophila gaucha. The sequence continues at coordinate 5,678,645 of JAWNOY010000292.1, forward strand.
ACAAGCTGAAGAAGTACAACAACAAAGATCACTGACGACGAGACGACGATCAACGACGACGTTTATAGTTCAACGCACCGTCAGGGCGTGCTCCCTGCTGGCATCGTTAGCCATTGGCCAGTGCCCCGGAGACGCTGCGCTTGTCTTTGGGGGTCTCCTTGCAGAGGAAGAAATCACTCAGTCGCCGCCGCCGCCGTCGTCGTCGTTTGCTGCTGCAATTCTTCCATTGTCGGTCATTGATCGTGCGTGCTCATGATGAAGCCAACGACTCTCGTTGACTCTTTCATTAACTACACGACCTGATCATGTTGTGATCTTATTATGGTGACAGACTCAGAAATGAAGAGACAGAGAACGAATATATGGGAGAGTGAGAAGATTGCATGCCCATCATAAATCATAAAGATCACTAGCTAGTCCGATCTGCCAAATAAATATTAGCTTTGCTTCAGGCATTTATCAGAATTTTACGATTTACTTATACAATTTAGCGATCATCTTTGGGTGACACAATAGCTGATTAAGAATGATCAGGAGAGTAAGAGCGAGAGAGAGGGAGAGAGTGTGCCTTGCTCATAACATTTAATCATAAATCATAATATTACCTAGATTTATCTTTAAAAGATGTCTCTTTCTAAAGAACTCAACTTCTTTTTCATCGATCTTAACTTAGGCTAATCGTTGACCTCAAGCATTTTATCATATTTAGCGAATTAGTTGAAACGATCTTATTATGATCGGATCGAAGAAGAAATAGCAAGAATGGAAAAAAGTTAGCACACTCCTCGTACGATTATAAAGCATAACGATTATACCTTGAGGTCACAGATGATCATAAGTATTTTTCGTGAATTAGTAATTAAACTTCGCTTGATTATTGATCGTTGAGTGCATTTCTTAACTGCCTGTGTTGATCTTCTTGTGATCTTTGTAGTAAGTGATCGCTACTCATATACTAGACTGATCTCCAATAAATATTGCTTGAGCAGAGCGATCACAGCTGATCATAAACAGTTTTTGTGAGTTAGTAATTAAGCTTCGTTTGATCAGTGATCGATGCTACTCGTGTTGATTTGTTGTGATCCGTATAGTCAGTGAGCGACACCCACGATCGTTGGCAAGAGATCGGACAGCTACTGCCTTAGCGAGATCATTGATCTTACCTACTTGGCGCTGCTAATTTGTATTATTAATTCAATCAATCACAGTCCGAGCGCGCCCTAACAACGAACCAATCGCAACATGGATCGACAGCAGCTGCCAGCGAGCATTGATCTCGCACACAAATACAAATACATATATATATATATATATATATATATATATATATCTTCTCGTCTCGGTCATACTCTCGGGCGATTGGCATTTCACAAATGCGGCGCGTTCTAGTTTTTCGCTGTCGATGCGAATTCTTGTTGATGTTGGCTGATTCGCATTTCGTCTTGGCTAATTTAATTGTTTGCCTTTTCATTAAAGCGGGATGTGGGCCCATGGAAACATTTATAGAACTCTCTCCCTCGCTTTCTGCCTCTCCCTATCTCACATTCGCCTCTTGGTCAGCGTTTAATTCGCTAATTGCTAATGCGCCCAGCGCTTATCAAATTGGAGCATCGCCTCGCTATTTGCCTCCACTCTTCTTTCTCTATTTTTTTCTTCTTTTTTTGGCTACTGTCTGCTGTCTTAGAACGCGCGCTGTTTGTTTTAATTTAGCTACACATTTTAGTTCAAATATTTGATAAGCAGGCGAGGCGAGGCGAGTCGAGGCTGGCATTTGCGTAACTTTCGGCATTACTCATACGCCCCGTTAGCCCGCTTCCGCTCAGCCAAAATAAAAATGCTTTTCTAATTATTTGCAATACAGTTTCAGCTATATCTTTATATCTAATTAACATTCATGGCTAATTTATTTGACGTGTGCTTTTTTTTGGAATTTATTTTAATGCCAGCTTAAAAAAAAACAAGTTCAATAAACGCTTAATGAGCTTTGTGTAGGCGTTCCTCAAAAATCATTTAAAATTTTACTTTTATTGAACTTTGCACTGTGCAAGGTTTTTGTCAAATTGTTTTTTGGCTTTCAAGCAGATAATTTACTATGCCTTATCTGTAATCCAAAAACTTAATAGTCCAATAAGGAATTGATAAAGTTTAAATTTGTTTATTAGTACATATATATTATATAATAAAGAGTTTATTTGAGTTGATAGACTTTTATGTTTTAGTAAACATATATATATTGATATATACAAAAGGAATACATAGGTTTATATGTTTAGATTATGTATAAGTAGCTTCATTTATAGGTCTATATATCTAGCAGGTAAAAAATTTGATGAACCGAGCTCTAAAACTAGAAAAGATATATTTTCGTTTTGTTTCAGGCTATATCATTTTTAATCCATCTGTATAAGGGATACAATCTGGAGTTTAACAAGATATAGCTTCTTAGCCACGTTCCTACTGGGCGAGTATATGCATACGTGCATATGTTCCAAACATGAGGTCTTTAATGAACTCTTAAGAATAGACTGACAGACTGAAGTTCGGATGGAAAGACAACGGACGGACGGACAGACAAACCAACAGCAAGAAGGAAATTACATGAACCGAATATACTCTTCTTAATTCGTGAACGTTTATTATGATATATATTACTCAAATCGATTGAGTTTTCAAAAAGTTGAGTATCTTTAAAGTAGAATTTCTATCAACTTTGTATTTCAGGCAGCCTGTTTCTTGCCTATTTCTTCATAGAGTATACCCAACTTTGCATTTGCCCAAGTCAAACGTCCCTTAAACAACTTTAAGCATATCAAATGGCAACAGTAAGTTGCCCTCATTCCTTGTATCTATAGAACATTCCTGTTTGTACCGCCAAAGTGGGGCACACACAATCTCTAATGTTGCAAAGAGAGCGAGGCATGGGGGAGAGAGACAACTCGACACCCGCTGTTGCAGTTGCAGCTAAGTTGCTTGGTGGCAACACGCCTCCGCATTGGAGCCAAAGTGAATGCAACTTTTAACACCTCCCACGGGGGCAGAGGCGGGGCAGGCAGCGCCAACGGCAGTCAACTGTATTTTTTATCTAATTAGGTAGTCAAAATATACAAAAAGAGACAGCTTTATGCTTAGGCAACTGTGTGCATGTGTGTGTGTGTGTGTGTGTGTGTGTGTGTGTGTGTAATCTAAACTGTGTCACTAAACAAAAAAAATCTGTTCGAGGCAGCCAGCAGCCGCTCAACTTTGCGCTGCTCAGCCCAGAAAATTGTGTCAAACAGATAAAAAAAAAGTGCTGTTGGAGATGAGACGGAAGCGGGGCGTGGCAGCGAGCCACGCCTTCCTTTTTTAAGGGGGGCAACAACAGCAGGCAGTTATGATTATAACCTCAATTCTTGGAGAAAACTGGCCCGAAAATTGTAGAGCATTTGAATAATTTTTTAACAAGAATGCAATAAAGCAACACAAAAAGTAAATAAAAGAGTGAGAAGAGAGAAACAGATGGAGGGAGAAGAGCTGTGAAAAGGCGGCTAAAAAGCCAGTGTACAAAGTAGGCGGCGTTGATTTAAATGGCACCCAAAAAGTCAGCAACGGAACGAGAGGGCAAACAGACAGAAGAGAGGAGACAGAAGAGGAGATGGACAACTATTCAAATTGAGGTCATTCATCCCGCTTCGTTGAACGCGCTTAAGTGAATTATGTGTGTGTGTGTGTGTGTGTGTGTAGTTGTAGATGCTCGTGTATCTGAGAGATACATATGCGAGCTATAGGTTAGCTGTGCAATAGTTATGTCGCCAACTTGTGAATGGGTCAGTCAAGAGATGGAGGCTGTGAGAGGGGGCAGGGTCAGTCCAGCATTTACAGCTCTTTCATAGCAAAAGGCACTCAACCCATTTATTTTTCTATTTTTTCGAGTGAAAGCCTTTCTCCATGGCAGCTAAGCGGCTTAACTTTTCGATTCTTTTTGGATTTACATGCGAAAGGGGCATGGAGCATAATGAACACGTTAATTGCTGACAATTTGAGCGTTTATTTAAGCATTTATTTTTGATTGACTGATTGATTGAGCGAACAGTAGAAAGATCGTTCAACGCCCCCAAAACGTTGATGTCGTCATTATCATCATCAAACATCATCAACCATCACACGCACTTTACATAAATATCTGCATATATATATGTATGAGGTTCTTCGATTTGTATTCAATTTTGGACTTTCGTCCGACCGTCTGTCTGTCTGTCTGTCTGTTTGTCCGTCTGTAACTCTTTTGGGGCGTCATTTCATTTGCTTTTCATATGGGAGTAGGTCAGTTCAAAATTTGCATATGCCTTGACTGATTTTTTCTTTTTTTTTTTGGATTTTGATTTCTTGCTGATTTTTTATTCATATTCGTTTCGTTCGCCTCTCGCTTTGACTTTTTGCCACGCCCGATTACATTTATTGACTGATTTAGTCAAAAATACCAGCACTTGCCCTCTTTTCCGCACCTCCCTTCCCCTCCTCTGTTCAACACGTGCCACAGGGGCAGCTAAGGCGATTAGATTTCAGACTCGAAGGCAATTTGTTTTGGCTTTGCTTCGCCTGATTTCGCTGGCAAATTTTTGGATTTTTCTTTGGGTTTTGGGGTGCGTGGGACTCGCTTTTGAACTCTCGCAATAAGTTTATGCAAAAAGGTCGCCAAAGCCACAAAAAGTCAACTTCAAATGAGCAGCGGACTATGAAATGACCCACAGATGAAAGCAAATCAGTTTCATCTTATTATACTTCTATAAATAGACGAAAGTAGAGCGAAAAGAGAATAGAAATGTTTAGCATCGAATAATAGATAAAAGCTAAATTAGGTAGTAGCTCACTTAATGAGATTATAAAACTTTAATAGACAGGAATTTAATAGCTTAACAAATTTGAGGTATATAAATTTTTTAATCTAGCAGAAGGTTTATTTGAAATATATATATAGATTATCAATATATGATATATTACTATATAGATATTACATAATAATAGCTCTACTATATATATATATCATATTCATATGTATATATACTCTTAATCTATACAAACAGACAAATTGCTATAGCTTTCTCTGTCTGTCCGTCTAGTAGTAATTTGTGCGTTTAATTCGAATTAACTATCGATAAATGTTTATAATTGATACGCCTGCCTATCGATAGTTACTAAATTGAACGAGTTACTATATATGCATTACTTAATAAGATCATTAATAGCAGATAAATTGATATAGCCTTCTATCTAGTAGAAATTCCTGTTTTAACCTAAGATCAAATATCGATAACTAGTAGATGCTCTGACTAAATAAGTTACCTTTATCGATATACAAAAAATTTATACGGGATTTAAATTTTTTTAATAATAAATAGTAAATTAATCGTTGATAATTTTTAAAAGACGAGATATACTCTTTATTTTTAACAGTCGTATCTAAAAGACGTCTGCTTTGAATCTGATTTTAATTCAAACGAGCTATCGATAGCAAGTAGCTACCTTCACTAAATAAATGTACAATATCGATACATCTATCTTTCGATGGTTCAACTTCTCTAAATTATGTCAACTCTTCTCTGTTCCACTTCTTTTAAGCGACAAATCCATCGTCAAATTCTGTGAGATTTTCATTAGAAGTTTATATAAGAATTGAAAATTTATAATATATGTTTAAATTCGTTATGTAGTTAGTCCTACAGCTAACTTTTTCTTAGGGAATATATATTTTAATATCAAATATATATAAATATTTACGCATTTAGCTGTTTTCTTATATTTTCAAATCAGCTATTGATAACAAGCAGTTACCTTCACTTAAAGCCAGTTATCGATATATTTGATTATCGATTGTTGAACTTCTCTAAATCTATTCAGCTCTTCTCTCTCCCTTCACTCTTCCCACTCAGCTATACAAATAGAGGGATATCAAAGTGTAAATCACTTTAGACTATTTGAATTAGAGTCATTTAGCTGTTTTCTTATATTTTCAAATCAGCTATTGATAACAAGCAGTTACCTTCACTTAAAGCCAGTTATCGATATATTTGATTATCGATTGTTGAACTTCTCTAAATCTATTCAGCTCTTCTCTCTCCCTTCACTCTTCCCACTCAGCTATACAAATAGAGGGATATCAAAGTGTAAATCACTTTAGACTATTTGAATTAGAGTCTTAGCAGGTCAAGAGCTAAGCAAACAACTGATATTATCTATCTAATCTATAGGTCCAGCTACAGCTGAAATCCTATAAAATGCCTAAGGCACCCATCGACCAGCTATCAGTTAAGATTCTTTCGTGCAACAAACCCATACTCAAAATGCAGTTAGGTAAAGTGTTGCAAAGTTAAAGTTCGTTTGGCTCCTCTCTTACAGCGATTTCCTTTCAAAGTTCTTCAGCTCTGCCTGCTGCTGCTGGGCGTTTACCAGGCTCTTGGCCAGTTGTCCTGCACCTTGGATGGCTTCTGCTTCTGTGCGGGCCATCAGGAGGGCGACCTGGTGCCCGACTGCACGGATTGCAGTGCCTACTACAGGTGCGGCTTGTCTAATATTCAGCGCGAGCTCTGCCCACTTGGTCACATCTTCGATATCCAGCTGCTCGCTTGTGCTCCTGGCAAGTGTCCACGCTCAGATGGTGTCTGCTCCAATCCCAATCCGATCGTGACTCTACCCTCACCAGTCCCTCCACCAGAGTGCCTACAGCAAGCGGTGCAGTGCAGCTTCCATGGCCAAATAATTCCACATGCCGAGCATTGTCGCTTCTTCTGGACCTGCGTGGAGAACTGTCCAGTGCTGGGCTTCTGTGAGCTGGGCATGTGGTTCGATCGCCAGAAATTCGTTTGCGACTTTCCCCACAATGTGCACAACTGTCCCATGGGCAGGGATTAACATCCAAAGCGAATAAAAGCTCACTTTTAGTGCTCATTAAACTGCAATTGCTGGCGTGCATCAGCAACAACATCAGCAACACTAGTAGCAATGGCAACAACAGCAACAATTACGAACAACAACAGCAGCGAGAACAACTTCAGCAACAACAACAACAACAACAATAACAGCAAAAGCAACAATGACAGCAACAACAGCAACAGCAACAACAGCAACAATTACGAACAACAACAGCAGCCAGAACAACAAAAACAACAAATACAGTAGCGACAGCAACAATCACAGCAACAAACACAGTGACATCAACAACATTGACAGCAGCAACAATAGCAACAACAACAACAACATTGCGTTAATATACGCAAATTGCTTGACACAATTTTTATTTGCCAGTGGGCGACGTGTGGTGGGCGTGGCGGCTGCTGTGTGTTGTTTTTTTCTATTTGTTTTCATTGTTATTATTGTTGGCTGTTGCTGTTGTTGTTGTTAGAGTAGTTGATGCCTGTTGTCGCTGGCAAGCAACAAATTTAGCACGCAACTAACAATTTTAGCTGCTCCAGATGCAACAACTACACACGCACACATGTATATGTATATATATATACACAAACACACATATACATACAAGCACACACACACTCATACATTGCAGAATTGGACACACCTTGAAGTAAAACAAAACAAAAATTATGAAATCCGAAAAGCGTGTCAAAGAAGTCGAAGTTTTAAATACCCTAACAATAATCTATCTATAACTTTATGCCAGGTTACTATGAGATATTGAATAAATAAAAGTTCGCATTGCTAATATTTGAAATGAAAACAGAAACTGTTCTGGTTAAAATTTTTTTATATAACAGTTCGATTTCCGATTTAAGTCTGCTCTTAAGCTTTTTTTTCTCGCTGTAAAGTTTTCGTTTATATATTTCTTATGGACAATCTGTTTGAACCTTAGGTTTTCCTCCAGATTAGCTTTTTGTTGAAAAGTTTTCAAATACTTAGAGAATATATATTGCTATTCATATAAGATTTGAATCTTTAATATATCTGCCTGCATTTGTTAACATTTGTGTAAAGGAAATGTAATATTTTTGTATCAAAAACTATCTTTAAGCTGCTTCTACTTGACCAATCATCAATATAACCCTCAAATCTCTTCTACTTACTTTTGGTATATATGTATATATATATGACCTACATTTACTCAATTTAAATAAAATAAGCTGCCAATAGCTCAACTTCTACACAAATGGCACACAAAATGACTTAGCTTAAGCTACCTGCAGCAGCGTGCATAGCGAAGAGCAACAATAATAAAAATAACAAACTTTCACCCAAGCCGCAGCATTTTGGACAATTTCGTAACTGGGTAACCACACACACATACATACATACATACATACATATATATGTGTTTGCAAATGTAGAGTGCATAAAGTGCAGCACGGCGACAGCAGCAGCAATAGCAGCGACAGGTGAATGAACGACCTCAAACGAGGTCAGCAACAACTGCGGGCCAAATTATGCCGGCGGATTGTAGAAGGGGGCGGCGGCCTGAGGGGCCCGGAAACGGAGGGGCTGGAGCCCATTCATGCGCACAATAAACCCCAAAAAAAAAGTAGAGGAAAAATCAACTATATGCAGTATTATTATGTGAATGCGACGTTGTTGACGGCTGCTTGGCTGCCAGTTGGCTTCAGTGACAGCTCGAGCTTCGCACGCTAATAGCCAAAGAGTGAACAGCCGGTCAACAGCAGCAGCAGCAGCGGACCCACATTTGGGCCGATTCACATTTCAGTGACCCAAATCCTGACCAGGCAAATGGAGGCTGTGAAACAAGTTTGCCTACCCACTCAACTGCCTCTCCCCATCTCCCTCTCTCCCTCTCTCTCTCTCGCTCTGTTGGGTCATTTGGTTGCTCTAAATCACTTAAGATGCTTTTAGCAGGAAAAGAAGTTTAGGCTTATTCTTATTTATGTGACTCCACGCTTGGTCTCTGTGCATAATGGATGATGTTGACCTGCTGTACAGTTGTCGAGCTGCCAGCGAAGAGGCTTTTGTGTGTGTGTGTGTGTGGGTGGCAGGTGGGTGGCAGGCAGCAAAACATAATGTGGAGCAGCCTGTCTAAGCTGGCCACGATTCAATTGCTAATGTTCTAGATTATCGCTACGCCAAATCCAACAAAAACAACATATTATTTATGGCAGCGACGGATAGTTGGAGCAGATTGTTAAAGTAGTTGAAGCGGCATTATAACATTTATGAAATAAAGTCTAGTAAAACTTTAAAAAAATACCAAAAATAGCGCACAAAAAATACTAGGGGAAACTAAAAATCGTTTTGGCTTAGCTCAAGTTATTTGAGTAGTTAAAATTAAAAAGTTTTAGTTGCCATGAAGTGAACTTTGAAAGGAATCGATAAAGTTTGTCAAAGAACAGCTTAAGCCAGATTTAATTTAAAATTTTCTAGCAAGTTTGGTAGTTTTCGTATATTTTTACACCCTTTCACGATGTGAAAAGAGTATATTGGTTTTGTGCAATTTTCGCCTTGCTGTCTGTCGGATACCTCTGAAGCTAGAGACTTGAAATTTGGAATATATACTCGTGTAAGCCCGCGTCAGATCAAGCTTACGCACATAGGGGCGTATATTGCCATCTTAAAATTGAGACTTGGAATATATATTCGTGTATCCGACGCCTCTACAAAAAGATGTAGTATATACATATAGCTAGAGCAAATTTGGCATATAGGTGACTGTTTCCCTCCTCCTCTGATATGGGGGCGTGGCAAATCGAAAAAAAAAACTATAATGTATATATAAGAAAACTATATCTGCCATAGCTCTAACGCTGGGATAACCAAATTTTGCAGCTAGATTTCTGTTGATCCCCTCTACTGATAATGTTTGATTTAATTATGCCCTCTTTTCACCATGAACGAATATATATGTAGTCGGTAGCGCCCGACTGCAACGTTCTTACTTCTTTTATTATCAATTTTGTAGAAATAATTATAATAAAAAATGAAAGGTTTATATTATTTCGTCTAAGATCATATAGAATTATAATAAAATATTGAAAAATATATATGTTATATTATAAATATTTTGTTATTTTATATTATTATTATATTATAAATATATATAATATTTCGTCTTATTTGAAACATTTCTTTCATTATTTTATTGCAATTATTTCTAGGCATTTTTCATATATTTTGACTATGAATGCTGCCATACGAAGAAATATATTTGTATTATTTTTTATTTCTATAAATCTGTCATTTATCTAGCATAGGCATTGAAATTGAGCTCCAAATATAAGAAATTAAATATTACATTATTCATATATTTTTATTTTGTTACTTTTATGTACTTTTCTTCTATTCAACTTCTACATTTCATTAAGAAAGTGAAGCAGTAAGATTTTATTCTAAGTCTTCTCAAAATGTTTACTTGCTGAAACTTAACCCAGATCTTCTCTACGAGTTCAATTACCCATTTAGTCAAGTTTATTTGCAAATTAATTATAAATATGCTGTGATACTCAGTTGCTGCTGCTGTTGCTGCTGCATACTCTAAGCATTCAACTGCTCCACTTATTGGCAGCTGTAAAGTGGCTCAGCATACCCTTGAGCCACAGTCAATAAAAATAAAATAAAATCTGCACAACAATCGACAAGCGCTGGGCAAACAAATCGTGCAGCTGCCAAAATGAGCTGCTAATTGAAGACACCTTAAAAATCATAAAATTAAACAGAGCATAGCAGAGCGGAGCCCGCCACAAACAATTAGCAGAGTTGAAGGTGGGCTTTCAAACACACACAATGTGCAGCTGCCTGCCTGTGTGTATGTGTATGTGTGTGTGTGTGTGTCTGTATAGTTATTATGTCATAATTAATTTACGAGCTGCGACAATTAACGAGATGAGCAGCCGATGCATAGTGACAAGGCCAGCTAAGCAGATGTGGGTCAATGTGTTGGCCTATTGCGAGCGAGCTGCGATCGCTTTTCCACACATTCACGATTTTTCCGGGCGCACGCTGCGTATGCGCAATTTCTATGAGCGAAGCTTGAGCAAGCTCTTTGGCCCACTCGCCGCTCTGACCAATTTGCACAACTCGCACGCCATTTCGTCATAAGTGCAACAACAACAACAGCAACATGCGAGAGTATCTGCAAGATACAAATGTATCTTTTGGATTGTCTGCGGCTGTTGCTGTTGCTGAAACTGACGCCGCTGGCTGTGGCGAATACTGCGAAGACAGCAACAACAACAGACAAAGCGAAAAGCAACAAAAAATCAGTTGCCGACAGTTTTTTTTTTTCATATATTGAGCACAGTGGGTCAATGTCCCACTGATAAAGTGAACGCCAGTTGCTGCTGCCACCAGCAACAGCAACAGCAACTGGAGCAGCAGCAGCAACAGCTGCGACGTCGCTTGCCAAAAGGCAAATGCGATTTTAATTAATAAAATATGCTGTGTATTTGGTTGCACAAAAGAAATTTCGCGTTTACATTTTTTGCAATTTGTTTCGTTCGCTTTGGTGAAAACTAAGCTAATGAACATATTTTTTTTATTTTGTATCCCACACACACGCACACTCACGCACAAATTAAAATATTCATTTGCAACAACAACAATTTAGCTGGCTGCCAAATTAAATTTTAGTACACATTTTCTAGTTGAGATGGCACAAGAATTCTGTTGCCCATTTGCTACGGCATATATGTATGTATGAGTGTATGTGCGTGCGTGTGTGTGTTTGCTTAAGATTTATGCGTGTGCCAGTTTTATTGTGTGACATTTTGGCTAAGATTTAAATTTAAATTGCTTTTAGAAACTAATAAATAGGTTGATATGTTTTGTGACGCAAAACGCAGCGCGTTGCCATGTTCGACAAATACAACAAATTACACTAAAATTTGTTTATTAGCTAATTAGGCTGGTGGGTGGCTTAGCTCTATAAATAAAATGATTATTAAAATAGCTGCGCTTAAAAGTATGCTACACTTTTTAATACAGCAAATACTGCGTCACAGTAATTCGTAATAAAATATGTAGCATACTTTTGAGAGCATCTCGCACTGCACTGCAATTTGAATTTCTGCTGCATACTTTGCGGCTGCTCTGATTAATATTCCATTTAAATTGCAAACGTTATTAACTCTCTCGCTCTGTCTCTCTCTTGCAGCTGTGCGTTATGGTCGCGTACCGAAGCGTTCACGTGAGCTGAACGGTGCAGCAGCAGCAGCAGCCGCTGTAACAGCCTCAGCAGCCAGCGGTGCGCCCCTAAATGTGGATGAAACCAGTGCCAATAATTTGCATACAAATCTAATACAACAGCAACAACAGCAGCAACAGCAGCAGCAGCAACAGCAACAGCAACAACAGCAGCAGCCGCATGCGAGCAGCGTGCGCGTAAATACACCAAGTACACCACAAACGCCACAAATGTGTTCGATAGCCTCGTCGCCATCGGAGCTGGGCGGTTGCAATAGTAGTGCCAACAACAACAATAACAACAGCAACAACAATAACAACAGCAGCAGCAGCAACAACAACAGCAGCAGTAATGCAACAGCTGTAGTTGTGAGCAGCCATCATCAGCAACTGGTCAGCATGGGCAGCAGCAGCGACATGGCCATGACCCAGGTGGGCATGTGTCATCCCTCGATCGATCATCACGACGGCCTCGCCGGCACGGCCAACGAACTGACTGTCTACGATGTGATCATGTGCGTTTCGCAAGCGCATCGACTCAACTGCTCCTACACCGAGGAGCTGACACGCGAACTGATGCGACGACCCGTAACAGTGCCACAGAATGGCGTAAGCACACGACAACGACCTTGCAACACCTGTCCGTAATTAATTGACATCTTTCCTTGCCTTACAGATTGTCACCACAGTGGCGGAGAGCCTGGAGTTCCAAAAGATTTGGCTGTGGCAACAGTTCTCGGCGCGCGTGACGCCCGGCGTGCAGCGCATCGTGGAGTTCGCTAAACGCGTACCTGGCTTCTGTGATTTCACCCAGGACGACCAACTGATACTCATCAAGCTGGGCTTCTTCGAGGTGTGGCTGACCCATGTGGCCCGCCTGATCAACGATACGACGCTCACGCTGGACGATGGCGCCTATCTGACCCGCCAACAGCTCGAGATACTTTACGATGTGAGTGAAACGAGTGTCGAGAGTTTATATACAGTGAAGCCTTTGTTGGTGGACAGCATCTGCGACGAGTGACGAGAGTTTATACACAGTGAAGCCTTTGCTTATGGACAGCTATGTTAAGAGGGAGAGAACCAGAGAACAGACATCTGACAAGAAAAAAACCATTTCGTGATCTTCAAATGACTGTAACTCGGCATATTGAAGTCCGATTTTCATATACCTTAGCTTATTGAACTCTTATGGATTCCTAATCTCAAATTCCCAAAATATGACAGCGATTGCCAAATGATTTTTATAAAAGAAATGACTGATTCCATTTATGACCAAAATTAAAATTCGCTAAGGATCCAGCTTTTCGAGCTTATTGCGATGCCTTCTGTCAAAACATAAAGATTTGAATAGAATTCATATTTATACACTGAACCCATTGTATATTGGTTTTGCAAAAAGTATGTAACAGACAGAAGGAGGCGTGACCCCATAAGGTATATATAGTATATAGTCGATTTAGCCATGTCCGTGTGTCCGGCTCGAACAACGGGCAGTCCCAACTAGCGCGTTTTTACTGGGGGATCTGGGGATGATGTATACGAATATATATTTAAGGCTTCAAGTCCCTAGCTCTAATGAAGCATTAAATACTATAGGATTTATGCTAAATACTATAAAGAAAATTCCAAAATTTCCCAGACGAACATTGCTTAAAATAAAAAAAAAACATTTAAAATATATTTAGTTATATCTTTATTACTTTACAAAAATTTTATAAAAAAAAATTATTTATACTTTAATTAATATAGAAAAATATAAAAAATTAATTTATATTTATCTAGCTTTTATCTGAATACCCCGCTTAACCTAGTTCCCCACTAATTCAGTTTTCCTTTTGCATTCTTTGCAGTCGGACTTTGTGAACGCTCTGCTGAACTTTGCCAACACACTGAACGCCTATGGGCTTAGCGACACAGAGATTGGCCTCTTCTCTGCCATGGTGCTGCTGGCCTCGGATCGGGCAGGCCTGAGCGAGCCCAAGGTGATTGCACGTGCTCGGGAGCTGGTGGCGGAGGCGTTGCGGGTGCAGATCCTGAGGTCGCGGGCTGGATCGACGCAGGCGCTGCAGCTGATGCCGGCGCTGGAGGCTAAGATACCGGAGCTGCGCTCGCTGGGCGCCAAGCACTTCTCACATTTAGACTGGCTGCGAATGAACTGGACCAAGCTGCGTCTGCCGCCGCTCTTCGCCGAGATCTTCGACATACCCAAGGCGGACGACGAGCTGTAGAAGATGGAGCAACAGCTCTGCAGACTGTATGTTTAAGTATAATATAGGCGTTAAACGAGGAGATGGAGGATGCATCAACTACAACTACAACTACCCAGCATATGAAAAGGCAAAAACATAAACCATTCTAACAGATACAAGATACAAGATACAAGATACAAGATACAAGCTACAAGATACATTGTTAAACTACAACTACAACTAAAACTAAAGTTATGCATTAAATATTTAGCAATGTTAAAGACGTTCGCAACACATTTGAAGCCACACACACATACACACACTCACACACACACAACTGCGATTATAGACTTTGAGATACTTTTATTTGTTATTGAATTCAAACACAGCTTGAGCACTAGCCGTATATATATCCCCTGCACAACATCAAGTTTTATTTATTTCATTGAACAAGCTCATCAAATCATGCCCTATAAAGCAACTCGACTATCCTCCCCTACACGATTCTCACATTATTTGCAACTTTTCAAGAAACTAAAACAAAAATGATAAAGAAAAACTCGACTGAAGTTCGAAAAGTACTGTTTACATTTTTTAATTTAAATAAATAATATTACTTATTGTATAATTAAAGAAAAACTACTTATAAATATATATCAAATATATACAATCTATATATATATATATTATGTAAACCTAGCGGTATCTAGCGTAGTCCAAGCAAAAAGACCCAAACATTTTCTTTGCTCGTTTTTTTTATTGTATCTGCGTGTAAATAAATTTTAAATTAATCTTTAACGTTTGATTATTATTTCTTTAAGTTAAGCTAAATGAAGCTTGGATTGTGAGGACGATAGCAAGGATCGATCGATCGCTCGAAACGTGTTCATATTCATTTTTAATGATATATATATATATAATTATATATCGCCTAATCTTAAGTGCTTCATTTGTATAACTTGGAACAATCAAAATAATTTGATGAATTTTTTGAATAGATTGGTGCTAAATTTATTTCAGTGTATTACGTTTCCAAATCGAATACATATGTTAATCAAATCACATATATATATATATCTTCAAAACTCTAAAGCTCTTCTTTAATTGTTGAATTTATATAGAAAAGATTTTGTAAAAAACTAAATATTATATATATATAATACATATATATATATATAGAGAGGGAGCTACGCACAAGACCTAAGTTCTAGAAAAGGCGTAGCACCCAGTTTAATGCTCCATGTGTACCTTTCGCTTATTAAACTAGATTACATATATGTATGTGTATGTATGTGTGTAGGTATCTAAAACTTGATCTTATCAAAAGTCTTAACTAAAAATGTTCTAGCATCAGATGATTTCGCGATCTTAAAAACTTAGTGAAAAACCCCTGTGAATGTATGCATTAATCTTTGATTTAATTACAATTATACAAATACAAATACATATATATATATATAAACATATATATATTTAATATATAGATGCAATTTTTTACCTACTGTAGCTTTGATTACATTTTTCAATGATGTGTCAAATTTTAAATGGTATTTACGGTTAGCAACTACATTCATTACATCAAATACTCCACAAAAACCATAAATAAAAATATAATTAACAAAAAAAAATTGATAAACTGTTAAAAAAAAAAAGAGAACAAACGTCGACTTCCTATTCAAATCTCTCTCTCTCTCTGTCTCTGTCTCTGTCTCTTGCTAGTGTAAGTACTCAAAGACCAGTTAAACGCAATATATATATAGATATATATCTAAAATATATATCATAATCGCTTTGCTAAACACTAAAAAAAACAAGAGTTCGACTATATCTGAAAGAAAAAAGCTGATAAAACTATTTGGAAATTAGTTTAAGTCTGTGAAGCGATATATATATATATCAGTGCAATATATGCTAAAGTTCTAAATCTGATCCAACAGAAGTTGATATTGTAAGCAACAAGTTTTCTGTCTATATGCCATACAAAACAAAATCGCTTTACTATCAGCTAAACAAATTCAAAAACTATATATACATATATATTATATATATATATGCAATGGAATGAACAGTAGGCATAACAATAAGCTACGGAAAGTAGATAAGAGTACGTATTTGCAACTTGAAAAATAAAAACTATAAAACAGCAAGAACAAGCGCTGCAAATTGTAATAAAATTACATGAAAAGTACTTGAAAAGCAAACAAACAAACGTCTTTGAATAAACAGATAGTTATCAAATTATAAACAGACTTTTATATATATATATATATATATGACATTGACCAACTGACAGATTGACATAGCTTAGTTCAGTTACAGATCTCTTTGACAATTTAATTTGATTTTTACAGACTTCAATTTATATATAAAATACAGCTTGATTGATTGACAGTTTGTAGTATAAATACCTATGCAGTTTTATTTCGATTAAAAATGGAATTGGCTTTAAGATACTTGGTTAATGTTATTCAAATGCTTTTTGGTTAGTCAGCAGCTGTTGAAAGCTTGGAACTGATTGATAGGTTCGCTCTGCTTCAATCGTCTCTTGGCAGGGGGTGGTATTGCGTCAGCACCTTGGCCAGGTCTTGGGCGAGCTGGGGCGCGGCAGCGGCCAGCACACGACGTGACATAATATCAAAATCGCCGCCAGCTGGATCGATAACAACGCCGCCTGCCTCCCGCACAATCAAGTCGCCGGCACAGACGTCCCAGGCATGAATGCCAAATTCGTAGTTGGCATCAGCAGCGCCAAGTGCCACCATGGCCATATTCAGAGCAGCAGAGCCCAGCACGCGCAAGCTGAACAGCAGAGCAATAACAAGTCAGTTCGATGAGCAAACAGTAAGAGGCTTCAACTTACCCATGCACCTGCTTGGCCATCTTGGCAAAGTTCTCGTTGACCACCTTCATCTTTTGCTCGTCGCGTGTGGTGCCAAATTCGCTGGTGACCAGCGCCTTGCTCAGCTCCCGCTGTCCACTGACCTGCATGCGACGTCCATTGTAGTAGGCACCTTGGCCTCGGCGGGCCGTGAAGCGCTGCTCCAGCATGGGATTATAGATGATGCCGATTTCGGTGACCTTGTTCACCTTGAGGCCCACGGAAATGCAGGAATGGGGAAAGGCGTGCACAAAGTTCATGGTGCCATCGACTGGATCGATTATCCAGGTGGGCTCGTCGGTCAGCTTATTGACTCCGGCGCCGGAGCTGCTCTCCTCCTCGCCAATGAATCTGCATTAAGAAATGGATTAGGTATTGGCTTTACATTCGATGTGAATGCGCCGACTTGTGATCTGGGAAATACTGGCGAATGCCGTTCATGATCAGCTTCTCTACATCCTGGTCGGTTTGAGTGACCAAGTCAATGTCCCCGGACTTGCAAACGAACTCTTGGCGCGTCTCATTGTTGCGGGCAATCAACTAAATGAAATGAAAACTCTTCAAATTATTTATCAGCCACTTGTGGAAGCCTTACCGACAGACTCACCCGGCCCGCCTCTGTTGTCAGGTTGTTGATGATCTCAAAACACTTGCCCAGGTCTACGCTGTCCGCCATCGCACGCCAGTTGCTGCTTTTTTACGACTAGTTAACGAATGAATGCGTATAATTAAATTAAGTTTGCGCACAGCGAATGTGAAAAGTTCTAAATGCTTGTAGCGAACAGCTGTTTGTCTAGGGTTGCCACAGGCTTGCGAAAATATGAAATGGTCAAATTAGCACAAATGAGGTTGTGGTGCGGCGAAACTCAGCTATCAATTGTAATCGTTTATTATTATAAAATTATTTTGAGGTGCAGCGAAATTGGTCATCGATTGCAATCGATTATCATTTTAAAAAGGAAAACAAACGTTTTTTGCATACTGCAATATTTACTTGAATTTAGATGGAACAGGATCCTTTGCAAACAGCAGCTTCTGTTCTGCTTATTGAGCATTATGGTATGTTGTACTTCTCGAACCATCCGAGTCTAATTCATCACTAGAATCGGAAAACTCTGTCTGCGCTGTAAAGTCCCTGGTTAGAGGCTGTACAGTCTTTGACTCATCATCTCGTGGCGACGGATAATTCTGCACCAGTTCGCGGGACAGAGCGAGCGCAAGTGGCCTCGTGGCAGCCGCCAGGACACGACGTGACATAATATCCACAGTACCGCCAGCTGGATCAATAACCGTGCCGCCTGCTTCAGCGACCAGAATGATGCCAGCGGCCATATCCCAGACGTGTAGGCCAAAAAAGTAAAATGCATCTGCGACGCCGGAGGCAACCATTGCCAGGCCCATGGCCGAGGATCCAATGGAGCGCAACCTGCAATCAAATTAATGTCTTCAATTTCGCTCAACTCCGCGTTTAGCTGGAGGACTTACGCATGCGTCTTCTTGATGAGGCGGCTGGCATTCTCCATGGATGTGGATGTTCGGGAATCGTTCATACCGGAACTGTACTCCTGCAGTACCATCGCATTCTTGAGCTCCGCCTGGCCGCTGGCCTCCATCGGCTCGTCGTTGAGCCGAGCACCCTCCCCTTGGCGTGCCGTATAAAACTCCTGCAAGGCTGGATTGAACACAATCCCAAAGGCGGTTTCCTTGTTGACAATCAGCGCCACAGAGATGCAGTAGTAGGGAAAATGATGGACGAAGTTCATGGTGCCGTCGATGGGGTCTATGACCCAGGTGGGATCGCTGGTGAGCGTCACTTTTCGGGATTCCGACGCGGACACAGCCTCCTCAGCGATAATTCTGTACGAGAAGGACTTGGAATCATGTAGAAGTGAAGTCTATCTAATTGTCTTACTTGTGATTTGGATATTTGTTGGTAATTGCAGTGGTCAGCATTTCCTCGACATCGGTGTCGGTGCGCGTGTTTAGATCCTTTTCGTGATCCTTGGTGGTATACGAGAGCCGCTCCTTGTTGGATGACAAGGCAAAGGCTCCCGCCTTCCTAACCAAGTTAACCGCAAATGCATAAATTTCATCCATCTCCGCTTTTGGTTTCTTTTCAGGCACAGGCTCTACTACTGTTGGTGCTGGTAGTGCTGGTGGTGCTGGTGGTGCAGCTGCACTTTGAGTCGGAGGCTCTTCATAAAGCATACCCGAGGTATTTGTGGTCTTTGTAGCATACTCCTTCGATGGATCGAAGGTGATATCCGTATTGATGATCTTGTTATTGCCGTCGGGCGTCGCTTTATCCACCGATTGTGGTGGTGCTGCTGATGGTGGCTCTGGTGGTGGTGCTGGTGGTGGATTGTAAACGGTGACTGAATGTCGCGTCTCTTCAGGTATAAGGGCGTCCGTGTTTGATGCCTTTTCCATTAGCTTTGATGTGGAGTTTATTGAAGCCGGTGGCATGGGCGTATTTTCGGCATTGGAACTTCGATAAGTAGAAATGCGTTGCATTCGCTTGTCTTCTTTAGGATCATCCACAACAAAGTTGATCGGAGGAGTCGCTGGCACTTGTGGTTCGGCAACTTTGTTTGAAATGGGTATAGTAGTGCTCGGGCTCGTGGACAGAACCTTCGGAGTCACCATCACCCTTGCAGGTGTTCCTGACGGACGTCTGTGCATCGAGCGTTGGTTCTTCAGCTCGGTTACCCGCGGATCCCATGAGGTCGCCTCGTGATCCTCGAGGCCATAGCTTGTGGCGGCATTCTCTGGCTTCTCTGTTTCGTCAGGCTTGGGCTTTTCATCTTTCTTCTCATCGGCCATGGCAATAAACTAGATGATCACTGCTGCTGCTGCCGGTTCTAATCTACCAACTGTCTCTAAGGAGTTGCATGCTCGTAAACTGCGTTGCCTGAACCCGACCCTAATGTGTGTAAGTCGTGTCTGTGTAAGTATGCCTAAACATGTATGCTTAAAAGCTCGTAAAACAAATTGATATTTTGATTGATGGCCCCATGCCAGCCACATCTATAAATTTTCGAATTCCTACTCGCTCTAGGGTTCATCGTCTCGTCTATGATAGATCTGATTGTCAGCCAGCAGCTCCACCATCTGGCAGCTCAGCTGGGGCGTTGCAGCGGCTAGGATACGCCTGGACATGATATCGAGCTCACCTCCTGCTGGATCCATGACTACGCCGCCTGCTTCACGGACGAGCAGAGTGCCCGCTGCTAAGTGCCAGCAATGGGGCTGGAACTCGAAGTAGCCATCGGCAGCGCCCATGGCCACCAGGCACATATCCATCACAGCAGATCCCGTACAGCGCAATCTGTGGAGAGTCGATAAGAGTCCAGTTAAAAGAGATTAGAGTTCTTAAGTAATTTACGCTTGGGCATTGTGAAACAGCTTGACTGCATTTGCCCACATTGCATCCTTCTGTTCGACTCCCATGTTATAGGCATTTATCTGTTGCATGATCATCGCATGCTTCAGCTTCGTCTGTCCGCTTGTCCGTATAGGACGACCATTCAAAAAGGCTCCGCACTTGCGACGGGCTGTAAACTTGAGTTGCAATAGAGGATTATGACAGATCGCCAGCTCCGGCTGCTTGTGGAGCCAGAAACCCACCGAGATGCAGATGTAGGGGAAGCCATGCACAAAGTTTGTGGTGCCATCGATGGGATCGATGATCCAGGTGGGCTCACTGGTTAGCTTGCGACCCGTCGAGGTGTCGGAGGTGCCCTCCTCCCCGATGAAGACATGATCGGGAAACTCTCGCCTCAGGCCCTTCACCAACAACTCCTCAATCTGACGATCTGTGACGGTGACCAAATCATCTTGGCGCGCCTTAGTCTCAAAAACGCTATTCTTTCTACTCGCCTGCGCCAGTTGCTAGTGGAGGAAAAACCAATTGAGGCCAGCTCTCTCGGACTCTCTCTCTCTCTCTCTCTCTCTTACCTCTGCAGCCTGATCAACCAGCTCGCAGCTCACCTTTTCACATTTATCGACATCTACTTCGCAAGGAGCAGTGCAAGACCTTTTGATACATACACTTTCTAGTGGCAATAGCCGTTGCAATGCAAGTTTAAACATTATAATTTAAATAATAGTTATTTATTTTCCAAATTCTTAAAACAAATATTCTGATGCCTGCTACAACTAGAAAGTTCGGCAAGTCAATAGACACATTTTTTTTATCTCATATCCTTAGCCATGATCTATTTACGATCCCTGACCGGGTAGGGCCGGATCAGAATTAGGGTATTTAGATCGTTTAGAGCATTTTCTTTGTTTCTTATGTCTTCTTCTGCGAGGTTTCTGTTTTTCTGGGACCGCATCCTTTTTTTCAGGGCTCTCTATTTTGATTGCACCTTTTTGTTTTGGATCAAATTTATTTAGACTTTTCGTCCTTGCTGCTTCAAGTTTTGGATACAACTGCTCAAGCATTGTCAGGAGCTGCTCTGCCCACTTCCTGCTGGAGTCGTAGAGCTGCTTGCGTGCCCTGTGATCCTGCTTCACAATCAACATAGCTGTGCCCACATGCCACGCCTGGCAGCCCAGCTCATAGAAGCCTCTTTTACTTTCCTCTGGCCTGCTACACCTGATCAGGTATTTTCGGCCCAGTCTCCGCAGTCTAACAACAAACAAATGAATTAAAGACCAGTTAAAAGAATAATTGCTGACTTACTCTTGAGCTCTTTCTGTGTCTTTGTCCGTGTACTCCGGTTTCTCAGTGGTTATTTCCTTCGAGGCCAGTGCATCCACAACCTCTGAGCGATTGCTGTCGTTCGAGTTGGAGGCAAAGTTACGATGGAATATGTAACTCGTATCTCTCAATGGATTGCAGGCCATGCTTTGCAATAGATTCGGAGTCGACTCGGCGCACTCAAGGAAAGTCCTTTTATACTTTCTAATAATGAAATAAAATTTGTTAATCTTTCTATTCTTTTAGATATTTCTACCCACTCATGCTTTGGATATGGCATTGGTATGTCGTCAAGTAGTCTACACTTATCCGATCTCTTGTTCATCACATTTGTTTCGCAGCACATCGTCTTCAGATCCGCTGTCGCCCGTTTGTCCAGTTGTAAGCAGGATTCGGCAGATGCAACAGCATTGCAGTTGATCGGGCAGTGGGAAAGATCGTTGGCAACGGTGTCATGCAGGCCACGACTTCTCCTACACGCTAAGAAACCCCTCCTTATGCTCTGCATCTGTACGTCTTTAGTCACTTCAAATTTTAAAATGATTTTGATTTCTCATATACCACACAGTTCCCTTTGTCAAGGCATGCTTATTCAAGTTTCTCAGTTTTCAGTTTGTGTGCTTCGTCATCCCGAGGTTGGAGAAACAGTTGTTCTATCAGAGGCACAATTTGCTTGGCTAGCTCGGGTGTTGCTGCTGCCAGCATGCGACGGGAATAAATGTCGAAGGGGCCGCCACACGGATCGATAACCACACCACCTGCCTCCTGCACCATCAGGACACCTGCTGCCCAATCCCAAACGTGCGAACCAAACTGCAAATAAGCATCGCAAGCTCCTATGGCCACCTGTGCCAGATTCAGTGCCGTTGAGCCCATGGTGCGAACGCTGAAAAACAATTACTAAGGAGCTTACCCCTGCAGATCTCTCGATCTCCACTCACCCGTGCACCTGGGGCACCAGCTCGAAGATATTCTCCAAGTTGACGTTCCTCTCATCTTCCTTTGGGCTAGTTGAGCACTCCATATAGACGAGTGCGTGCTTCAGTTCTCGCTGTCCGCTGACCCGCATCTGCTGCCCATTGAAGTACAACCCATTGCCTGATTGTGTAACATACGTTTGCCTCAACATGGGATTCTCTATCCAACCGAGCACGCCTTTCTGCTCCACATACAAAGCAATGGAGGTGCAGAAGTGCGGAAAGCCATGTACAAAGTTCGTTGTGCCGTCGATCGGATCAATGATCCAAGTGGGTGCATCACTGAGCACCCAGCTGCTGGCAGTGCCCGCTGTGCCCTCCTCAGCAATGATCTGGTGTTCGGGAAACTCTTTCCTTATGCCACTCACCAGCAGTCGTTCCACAGCGCGATCCGTTTTAGTCACCAAGTCGCGATCGTGTTCCTTTGTCGTGTACTTGGGCTTCTCCTCCTGCGCCTGCATCATCATCTGCAAATCTTACTCATGGAGTTCCGGTATCTCTGTTCTAATGCTCTACTGTACCTTGCCTGCTTCCTTGCTCAGCTGGGCGACTAATTTGCAAGCCTTATCGCGTTCTGCCTGGGAGAATTGTCTGCTTAGCCAAGGATGGGCCACAGTTTTTAAAACTACTTGCATTTTGACCAATGATGCTCTATAGAATATAAGAACTTTAACTTTCTAAGGGTATAAAGAATTCAAATAGAAGAAGTTTAAGTCGAAGGCTCTTTTCCTTGCCCAGCAGCAGACTTTCTTACAGACTGGTTGTATACCCTATATTTATGAATACAATATCAACCAAGACTTTTGGCTTAGACTTCCTTGGTTTTATTTCCTTAAATTGAAGAATTCATATAATCAGCATTTAAACACATTGAAACAATAAACTTTATTAAACACATATGTGATTCGATAAATATATATATATTAGATATGTATGTACATAATATATATCAGGGTTAAACAATGTAAATTTTCCTTTCGCATCGAGACTCAAACACACTCTAAAGCTAATCAACTTTTTACAATCAGACAGGGACGCTATAGGGACGTCCCTCCATTAAGATTAAGAAGCACTACGTTCCATTCAAATCTCTTTTCGACTCTCTCGCCAGCGTTGATAACTATAAATAACAAATACTTACTATGGTCTGTTTGCCTGATTGTTCAGTTGAGATAGATAGCTCTGAACATCGGAGCAAACACGACTAACAATGATATATAGAATTATTTATATAAATTTTGAGTTTTGCAGCAGTTTGTTTCAATGATATGTTTCCGTTGCGGTTAGTCTTTTTCGACTACATAGCGTATGCGTTATATATATATAAATATATAACTGATCAAATATGTATATCAAATAAATGTATAGGAATGTTGATAAGCTTTATGCAACACTGATATGTTTCGTTTCCAATCTTATAAACTAACTAACGTTCCGAACGTCTAGTAAATATCGTCACAAATATATAACTATATATTTATATATATATGATCCGGACTTACGTGTTCCTTGGGCTTGGGCTGGTGCTGTAAGTGACTGAAGATCGAACTGAACGTAAAATATATCAAAATACTACGAAGAAAAATGTTCGCTAAACGATCTAAAGCTCAAATCAAAATTGTGTTAATGTGTGGTTTTGGTTTTTGTTAATGAATATTACTGGAATCGTGTATATATTTTGTTATATCAATTCTACTAAAAATACATACATAATCAATATATAATTAAATTTGTATCACAACGAATTTAGCAAGAACTTAAGCTAAGACTACAACAAAGAAACAAAAGAACTGGAAAAATGTACGTGCTCAGCATACCATTAACTACAGTATAGAAGGACACATTTATATGATGCATATACGATACAGATCCAATGTCAATGTACATATATGGATATAGAAAATAACAGGTGCATTTCGTATTCGTATCCAAGTGCATGATGAACCGTTACTTACGCAGACAGCTTACGAACTAAGTGGAATCAGTAAGCCCGGCTTGCAGAGAAGGGGCCAACAGTTAAACGTTAAACATAGATAATATGGGGGAGGAGATTTACAAGATTCATGTGGTTATAAGCTGATCAACTGTTAGCCTACAGCTAAGTAGAGGTTTACAGAGTAGCGGGTTCATTCGATAAGCGAAGACTAACTGCATCATTGGGACTGTCTACTTGGCCTCAACGGGTCGGTTGGCGAACAGCTGCTCCACAATTTGCTCGTCGGCCAAAGTGGACGTGTCGCCCACATTGCGATCGTTTACGGCGATCTTGCGCAACACTCGACGCATGATCTTGCCGGAGCGGGTCTTGGGCAAACCGGGCGCGTTCTGTATAACATCTGGCATGGCAAAAGGTCCGATGCGTTCGCGTACCATCTTCTTGAGATCGGCAATCAGCTTCTGGTCGAAAGGCTCGTTCTCATTGGGTGTGATGAAGCAGTAGAGGCATTCGCCCTTGACCGGATGCGGGCGAGAGACCACAGCCGATTCGGCAACACGTGGATGCTCTGTGAGCACAGACTCTACCTCGGCAGTGGACATGAGATGACCAGAGACATTCAACATGTCATCCACACGGCCAGTGATCCACAAATAGCCATCAGAATCGCGACGAGCGCCTGCAGAAGCAAGATTAGTTATCTATGTAGACATGGGCAAGGTGTAATCCAACTCACCATCTCCGGTGCAATAGTAGCCTGGGAACTTGGAGAAGTAGGTGTCCTCGAAGCGTTCGTGATTGTTATACAGCGTGCGCATCATGCCCGGCCAGGGCTGCGAGAATACCAGATAACCCTCGCCTTCGCCCTTGATCTCTATGCCGCACTCATCCAGCAAACTGGGCTTGACGCCAAAGAACGGAAAAGACTGAAAGATGATATTATATTAGATCAAGTCTAGAGTTCACAAATATGAGCTGACTTACAGCAGAGCCTGGTTTCATAGGCGTTGCGCCTGGTAGAGGCGTTATGACATGCCCTCCAGTTTCCGTTTGCCAAAATGTGTCCACAATGGAGCACTGCTCCTTGCCAATGACGCGATAGTACCAGAGCCAAGCCTCCGGGTTGATGGGCTCGCCCACACTGCCCAAGACCCTAAGAAAAATGAGAGAGAATCGCATTAGCTTTAAGTCTTACTTAGGATTGGCTGTACAAATTTACTTGAGTCCACTCAGATTATGCTTGAGCACCGGGGCCTCGCCAAACTTCATGAGCGCGCGTATGGCTGTGGGCGCCGTATAGAACTGGGTGACCTTATACTTGTCAATGACGCTCCAGTAGCGATCGTTGCCCGGAAAGAAGGGCGTGCCCTCGAACTGCAAGCGCAGGAAGTACAAAGTTATTAAATTAACTTGACATTGGCCTGCTAAACGGAGCACTTACGATAATGGAGGTGGCGCCATTGGCCAGCGGTCCGTAGACCACATAGGTGTGTCCAGTGATCCAGCCCACGTCGGCAGTGCACCAGTAGATGTCACCGGGCTTGTAGTCAAAGACAATCTTGAACGTGGTGGCCGCATAGAGCAGATAGCCAGCCGTGGTATGGAGGACGCCCTTGGGCTTGCCCGTGGAGCCACTCGTGTAGAGCATGAACAATGGATCTTCGGCATCCATCCATTCCGGGTAGCAGGCTGGCTCCTTGTCCTCCATCTCCTCGTGCCACCAGTAGTCGCGGTCATCGGTCCATGGTATCTCCTGCTCCACATGATTGTCCTGGCAGGGCGTCACGCGCTTCAGATGCGACACCACAATGCACTTCTCCACGGAGTGGCCCATCTCGTCGACCTTCTCCAGGGCCGTGTCGCACAGGGCCTTCAGGTACAAAGGCTTCTCGCCACGCCAGGCGCCATCCGCTGTGATCAGCAGCTTGGCCTTGCAATCGAACATGCGCTCCGCCAGAGAGTCCGGCGAGAAGCCCGCAAAGACAATCGAGTGCACGGCCCCGATGCGGGCACAGGCCAGCATGGCAATGGGCAGCTCCAAGATCATGGGCATATAGATGGAGACGCGATCGCCCTTCTTGATGCCATGATCCTTCAGCACGTTGGCGAAACGGCAGACCTCCTCCAGCAGCTTGCGATAGGTGAGACCACGCGAGTAATCATCCGGGTGATTGCCCTCCCTGCATCATAATAAGCAAAATAAATGCGGAAATACATTATTAATCAGTTTGGCAATGTGCCCAGCCATGAGAGGAGCTCCCTGCCCCCAGCTACATAAGTAGACACCTATTTAAACGCCCACGCTGCACCTCAATTGGATCACTTACTGCAATTTGATGCTTCCTAATTGTCGCTATCTATTTAATTTAAATTCGCTACATCATTTGCTGATTTGATAAGCTGAGTGCCATGCCTCCTCCTCCTCTTCCTCCTCCTCCTGCTCTGCTCTAGCTGCTTGCTAAGTGGCGCCTTTCTCTTTGATTCTCAACTTGGCAACAGAAGCCAATAACCGGCCACAAAAATTGACTGCTGCACTGAGTACTTATGCATATATACTGATATATATATATATATATATATATATATATATATATATATATTCCACAGTCTTAAATAAAAGTATGCAAACGGGAAAATATCATGACCGAAAATAAGATATATATAAACTTAACTGAACACAAAGACAAAATTATCTGCACATACATACATATATTAATTATGAATTCGACGCTATAAGAGTCTATTATTCAGATATCTTATATTCCTTTCCTATATACATATATGTACATATATTATTTATTAAAATTTTGACCAAAAGGGAAAGTCTTATAACAAAGAAGATTTAAGAGATTTAAGATAAGTTTAGCTAGAGATAAGTTTATCTATAAATTTATATAAATATAGTATTTCTTGTCAAACGAGTGCCGGTTCATATACTTCTGAAACGCATTGTTATCCATTTAATTGCCTGGGTAGAATTAATTGCACCCAAATACAAAATGCATAAAATTTAACAACAAAATACAATGCACAAATAAAATAAAATCGTGACGGATATATGGGCATGCTCATATTGTGGATTTGCTCAAGGACACGCGCAATAGAGAAAGCTACGTCGACGGGTCTTGGTCTAGGTCAACTGTCGTAGTGCTAGACGACGTGCCATATAACACAATGGCCAAACAAAAAACAGTTTTCAATGAGTCAAATGCCGTATAAAAGCTGTAAATCAGTGACTAAATATTAATATTGGGGGACTATCCAATGGGTTTGTCATATGAACCGATAAGAATTCAGCTCCCACTCAGGAAGCAAACAGTCAGATCGCAATCATGACGTACCAGCAGCTATTTTAGACCAGCTATCATCGAAAGACCGGTGCGAAGTACATTTCTTTCTCGAATGTTGTGAGTTGGCCTATGTGGAAGCCCGATATCCGCTACTGTAACCTAGCGAAATAATTTTCAACTCATGCGAAATGCTATTTAATTAGTAAGATTTTAAAAATATAACAAAAACAATTATATGCTTGATAAATGGAGAGCAGCAACAGCTCTGTTAGCTTACATTGACTGTTAAGACTAACAGCGCTGTTAAGTTAGGGTGTGCTTAGATCAAGGCCACGGTACACATTGCTCGCTCTCTCCCTCTCACTCTCTGTGTAGTCTAACAAGCACTGCTTGCCATACATCAGTACTGTGTAGCTGTCAAACTGTTGTGTGAGCATTCTCTGCAAATGACTAATTATGAGTGTTAGCCGGTCGGCCCATCGCGCGATGTTTTTTGTTTCTGGCTGAAGTGCTATCAATTCCGCATAAACAATACTTGAGGCCCTCTTGTCGCTAGACAATCTTGTAGCTAATCAATTTACTAGCTGGTCATGCACATTTCCATGCTGCCGCCTGGAAACCAATTGAAAGACGGCAGCACCTCATGATCTTGACCGTCGACGGGGCCATTGGCAGCAGCAGACAGACGCGTGGCTGAGCCGCTTATCGCAAATCAAAAATATCGCATATTTAGTGTTGGGAACACTGAACGCATGCACACTAAAATCATGTCATGAGGAGGCGGGGCAGCCGGCAACAGCAACAACAACAACAACATTAAAAATTATCACAACGAGTAAGCAGCTGTTGATTCGCGTGTCTGGAAGCTAAACAAAAACAAAACACTAAAAACCGTTTAACAAATCGCATCGAATGTTTTCATTTGTAGTTGGCGTGAAGAATTCCAAGCTGAAAAGCAATTTTTTGCTTGTGGCAGACCGGCCGGCCCTACAGTTTGAGAGCAACATCGTATGATTTTTGGCTAGACGCGCAGCAGACCCCAATTTATGTAAAGCTACGTGAAATGTTATTGATCTCGAATGTGTGTTAAGCATTTTGATGAGACAATATTGATATGTTATAAACGAGGGCACCCCAGCAATTTAATACCAATTACAAATGCGCAGTGTTGCGAAAAGTGATAACAAAACATGGGCAAAATGGGCTTAAGCAAACAAACAAACATACTGTGATTGCCCAATTAATGTTGTTGTTGTTGTTGTTGTTGTTGCCCTTTTCGCTTGCTCTACAGATGTGTCAGCACTAACAATATTTTCGTTTCTTTTACTACGCACACACACACACATATACAAACACGGACACGCACATACTACTACACGCACCTTTTTAGCCGCTTTGGCGCGCATGTGTGAATGCCTATGAATTCTCTCTGCGATTGGCTGTGAGTAATCGGACGATATGATCGCGTGATTTTTGCGCCCAGCTCAGTGCAGCTCAAACTGTAGTCGCAGCGCTGTGACCTGCAGTGCGGAAGCTGCGCTTGAACTGAATACTTTAACTTTTGACACTGGCATGCTTCTTCTTTTTGTCTGTTTACGCACACCTTGTCGCCGTTCGCCCATTGCCAGACGCAGTGACATACATTAAGGCGCGAAATATTTAATTTTTGTTTCTTGCGTTCGCAGCGAATTCAATTTGAATAAACAATTTGCGCGCCTCGTGCTAATCACACATTTATATAAGAACAGCAAATAAAAAGGTTCATATAGGTAAAGGTATACATAAGTGTGTTTGTGATAGAAAGACATAAAACTTTATAGTACAGTAAATGTTTCAAAAAAAAAAAGAAAAGATTTTGCTTTGCTTTTAACTATAATTATTACGTCTGTGTATTATCTATATTCGCTTTTTTGTTGTTGGTAATTATTGTTCATTACGTGCAAATTGCTCAGCTACGCGCTTTATCTTATCTAGCTGATGAGCGAATTGTGTTTGGGATTTGAGTTCCAAAAACTCCTAGTTTGACCTTGCCAAATAGAATTCTACTCCACATACCTGAATTACTATGCTCTATATATGTATATTCTGATTTGCATTTCTTTTCGCACGCGTTGAACTGCGTTGATAACCCCCGAGATTAGAAAATTAACATTAGTTAAACATATTTATATTTTGATGCCGGGATTGATTTGAACTCTGTGAACGATAACCTACAAGAAGCGAAATATTCCACACACAAAACAAGAAAAAAGAAAACAACTATCTCATAGACAAAACTTAAAGACGCAATTGATTGTAATCTGAGGGCATTTGTGACTTTTGAAGAGCACTCGAATGAATTGCAGCACCTGATTAATTATACATTGATAAATACAAAATTTAATCAATTCGTTTATAAGTTTCAAACGATGGGAAAGTTCTGTAAAAGTCGTGAATTGTGTTTGAATTGTATTTTAAAGTGTTTACTTTTGTTTGTTTGCAAATAGGCGAGGCAGCATGTTAAATATTTGAATAGAACAAAGTAAACACAGAGAAGTAAAACTAATAAAGGTTGCAATTTTAGAACTCAAATATATATATTGAATATATATGTACATATATGTATGTATGTATACCTGATCTGGGCTCTGACATTGACCTTGCCAAAAGTAGGCGCTTTAACTAATAAATTTACAATATTCAGTCAGCTGTCAGAAACTCACTGTCCTTGAGTATGAGAGGAGAGAGAGAGAGAGAGAGAGCGCGCGCGACCTAAGACAAAGTAACGGTAACTTTTGCTCAGCCCAAGTTAACTGCGAACATCTGTTCATAAGTCTTGTGCCTGCGCACTGCCAGCGAATCAAGGGTAGGTAAAGGAAGGTGACGACAGCGCGGGGTGGCAGCAGTTCGTCGACGTCACGAGCGCGTTTCGTAATAGCAAAGCACGAATACAACAAAAAAATCAATACGTAATTATCCTTACGTTAACTTTTGTTTTCATGCGACCTAGCCAAAGGACCAGGGCATTTGTTCGCCACTTACCAATAGTAGGCTATTTGATCGCCCAGGCCGTTGCGTACGTTTCGATCGAGAAGGTTGTAGCAAATGTTGGTCGAGGCGCCCTCCATCCACTTGATGGAGATGGGTCCTTTGGAGATGTTGAAATTGTATTGCATGAATTTCGAGGGATCCGCTGGGGTCTCCCAGTGAAATTGTTTCGCTACGCGCGACCAAAACTCAGCGGGATTGTCCAAGGACTCCTTGTAGAATTTCGTATACTCATCGAAGCTGGATATGTAGGCATTACGGCTAATCGCCGGATTCGGATTGAATATTGATTTTTCCGTTGGCATTTTGCGTCTGTCTGTCGAATCTTTTGTTCACTTGGTTGGCTCTGCGAATCTCTGACAATTATCCTTTGCTCATGCAACTTGTCAATGTGCCCCTGTGTTAACTGTCACTTTGTTTGGCCCTTGACTAATGTGTGCGTATATGTATTTCAATTTGTATATATATGTTTGTTTGTGTCTGTGTGTGTTGTGTTGAACAATGCTTTCGGTTCTACTACCCGCAGCGCACGGCTTCTTGTACCGCACGATTCGAGTTCAATTTGAGCACTGAGCGCAGCGCTCGCCCGATATCAAGCTTTTTGCCATGCCGCGAGCTTTCGCCCGGCGAGCTTTTAGCGCGCGCACGGGAACCTTTCTCGCGCCGTCAAGTTCAAACTGTTCGCGCTTATCAGCATCTGTATATGTGGACTGACACTGACAGACGCCCGACCTGCCCATCAGTTCCTTATCACACCACATAACAGTTCCACGCTTGACTTAAGGGTGTGTTTATTGCTTTTCCTAATCGAGTGCGTCTGCCGTACTTAATCAGGTGATAATCGCAGCCTCAGCAACACATTTTGGTTACATGTTGAGCTAAACAGAGATTTGCGCTGTGAGCCGGAGCCACGCTGCTTGGCGCTGATCTAACATTGAGTGTATTTCGAGTGCTTTGATAAGAACTCACTCACACGCTAAGAGCGCAATCTCTCTCTCTCTCTTATCAGTCGCAGCCGCAACGATTCCGTGGGGGGGAGCAGCTACTGAGGAGACACCCGCAGGTCAATGGTGACTGCGATTGTGATTGTTTTAAGTGTAATATTTGGCGTTTTCAGTTTATTCTTAGAGCGTAACGAAATCCAAATGCAACAACGTGGATTTTTGGATGAGGATGAGTGTGGTGAGTTTCAGGCAATATTTAAAGTGAGTTAACAGCGTGTGTTTCGGCTAGACGCAACTATTCCAAAACGGTCTTAGTGATCGGAGTTGCTAAGAAAGGTTTTGTACTGCTCCTCAGTCATGAGTTTCGTGAATTCTTCGGCATTATTGATCTCTACCTTAAACAGCCAGCCTGCATGTGTGAGAAAGTGTAACAGCTTTAGTGGTGAATTTGGCATTGGTGAATTTGATGAATATCTCACCCTTTTCGTAGCAACTGCTATTGACCAGAGCCGGCGTATTCTCGACCTCGGCATTCTTTTCCGTCACCTTGCCGCTGATGGGCGAGTAAACCTCGCTGGCTGCCTTCACGCTCTCCAGAGCGCCGCATTCGTCGTCCTTTTTAAGTTCGGTGCCCGGCTCGGGCAGCTGGGCGAAAACAACGTCACCCAGTGCTTCCTGTGCATAGCTGGAGATGCCGACAATGGCTTTCTTATCGTCCATCATCTCGACCCATTCGTGTTTGTCTGTGAAGCGGCGCTCTGAAAGATGGAAAACTTTTCAATTCCTGTAGCACTTCTAGCTGACTCGCCCCCAGTGGCTCTCGAACTGTTGTTGTCTTCGCCCCGTTTGATTGCATAAATATTCATTTACCTTTGTCGAGCATGCAGCTCACATGAAAACTGCGCCACTGTGATGCTGCAAGAGGCATGGCACGCACCTGACGCGCCATCTGTACACCCACACGAGCGAATTTTGTTATGAAAACCATTTTCCGTTTGCAAATTAAAAAATGTGAGTATAAATATTTTAATTCTACGATTTTCACTGGCGCGATATGCTCCCGAGCACGTCTCAAAATGAAATGAGCACTTTTAAGTCAGCGTACTACGTTTTACGATCTACAATAATGCCTGAAGTCAAAATCTGTCGTCAAATTCGACCGGCTTATCAATATTATGAATTATTTTTGTGAACCTGCGATTGACCTGCGTGCAATGGATATGCTCAAAACTGCGCAACGTAAACGCGTAAATGAGCAACGTAACGCATGCTGCTCAATATGTTATGTGAATTACGTGTTTATTTATATATCGATAACAGCTAATATTTAGCGCTAAATTTAAATTGTACGAAACACATGTAGAAAAATTATATCTGAGACTACGTAACGTAAGCACGCTATTGAGCAACGTTAACTCAAAGGGATATATTATAATGTGAATACAAAATGACCTCTTTAGTTGATTTGCTGCTATCGATAACATTTTTAATTTGGCGCTATATTTATATATATTCAGAATATAGAAGAATCTTATGCCTTTGACATCGCTCATTTTACGTCAGCAGAATCGTTGCTGGGGGCATGATTCAATAGCGGGTACATTATAGAATTAGTTTGTTTACGCCTTATCAGCAGTTGAATAAAAAGTCAAACACATTTAATTATAATGGGTGTGCAAATAAGTATAAATATATTGTATATATTGTATTCACAGATAATATATACATCTATTGTTAGTTG
Source organism: Drosophila gaucha (assembly GCA_035045545.1). Lineage (NCBI taxonomy): Eukaryota > Metazoa > Arthropoda > Insecta > Diptera > Drosophilidae > Drosophila > Drosophila gaucha. The sequence continues at coordinate 5,712,443 of JAWNOY010000292.1, forward strand.
AACGTAAATAAATAGAAAATAATACTCATAATACGCTCTGATAAAAACTACAATTGGCGCCAAATGTATTTTGTAACTTAATTTTAGCTGCTTTACTTCTTTGCTGGCTTTACTCGGGGGACAAGGGCGGGAATTATTTGAGAATTATATGGATTATTACTATGTAGAAATGCATGGGCCCACATTTAGTAGTTATGATGACGCAGTATGCCATTGTGATTGGGGCTGGGCTGTGGCGAGTAGTCCGGCATGGGGAAGCCAGATGTAGCCACCACGATTGTCTCCTGCATGGGACCCTGCGAGGACTGTCGCACGGGCCGATTGTTCGGATTGGGCGCTGGATACTGCTGGAAGGCATCGATGTTACGGAAGCGGCGATCCATCAGATTCGCATCCCGAGACATATGAGCAGCACGGACAATGGCCTCCTCGTTCACCTCGATGGTCTCCGCCGTCGACCGAGTGTCCGGCATGTAGGCATCGTTGTTGAAAGCCTGCACCTCCACTCTGTGGGGACATAGAACGATAATTAGAAAAGCATTTGATTGAAATTGAAAGCGAACTCACTTCTCTTCCTCGTAGGCGCGTATGGGAGCTCTTGTAGTGAGTATATCATTGGAGTCCTTGCGGGGCATGAACAGCGTGTCCTGCAAGTAAGTCAACAAATTAAATTTATAAGACAACATAATTCGATATAAAATCTACGAAGGTATGAAACTGGCTTACCCAAATAATTGGAATTTTTTAGTGAATTAAAGTTTAGAGCACCTGTAGATATACCCTGTAATTATTCAATGCCCTATAGCGAAAATATATGATTCGGCTGTTGGACAAATGTTCAGAAGGACAGACAAATAGACTGAGAGAAAAGCAGACAGACAGACATGGAGGAGCATAGATAGATCGACTCAGCTCATCCTCCAGAATAAGAATATATATAGTTTATGGGATCGGAAATGCCTGCTTCACCCCGTAAAGCAATTATTCGCATTTTCAACAAGGGCTCAGCCTAGACAGTAGACAGAGTCTAGTTGATATGTAACTACATGCATGAAAAGGCTGAAAAGGGGAAGGAGCCAGAGTTTCGTAGCTGGCAGCTATAATATGGAAATACTTAACGTTTATCTTTCAATCTTGCGCAGTTAAGCAAAGAGAATTGTATGATTACAGGGTATATTTGCAGTTCCTCCAAAACTTCACTTTGCATAAAATTCAAACGACAAAATACAAATTCCAATAATTTATCAGTTTATCAGCGCTGGGGTAAGCTAGTTTATCGACTGCTGGACGCTGCCAACTGATAAGCCGCGCTGCGCGTTGGGTACATGCTCGTACTATGTACAGAGAGCTCTAACTTTAGACATGCCGTAGCAAGGCAAGGTGTAGTCATCGCGAGTCGAACATTTAATTTCTCGCTTACATAGGAGACTCGCATGTCTACATACTTTTGGCAAACAGCTCATTGATCTTAGTTGGGGGAGGGGCGCTGACATTTGTTTGTTTGTTGATTTATAGTAGCCCAATTACATGAGCCCCTGAGCCAGATGATGTCACTTACCGAACCGTCCTTATCTTGGCCAATTTGCACCGCTCGCGCCACCAGATAGATGAGCAAGTGCAGGTTGATCAGCCACATGATGAAGCCCTTGAACGAGATGATCATCATAGAGATGGCTGCCACGCCTCCAGCAACAAGTTGCGCCGCATTGGGATCCACTTCGCCCGCATTTATGGAGTTCGCATTGAAGTCCGATGCCTTGGCATGGAAGCGGCCAAAGTCCACGCCAAAGATGACGCCAGCAGTCACGTCCATGGCACAGATGACACCCATAAAGAATGCCCAGCTATAGATCACGCCCAGCGTCTGCTTCACATTGTCTTTCTTCAAGGCTGCGGAGGCAAAATGAAGAAATGGAAATAATTGAGGCAATCAGTTTTGTGCACATCTATCACAAGTGGACAATTAGTACAGTAATTACTGATAAATGACAGAAAGTGCTCGACTTTCAATGACAAAGAAAATATGACCAACTAACTACATGTGTGTGCGTATGTGTGTGTGTGTGTGTGTGCGTACCTAATCAGGAAATTGTGGAGAAACCTCATCGTTTATTACACAACAGCACAAATATTAAATACCAAAAATAAAGACAAACAAATCCATCGTTTACCTTCCTTTCAGTATATATACCCTGTACACAATATGCTAACAAATAGGGCATACTGCTGGCATAATATGGATAAGGTATGTAGAATAGACTTATATTTTTAATTGTTTAAAAACCAAATTACACATTTTAAAGATATTTTTGTTGTTCAAAATTTGTAATGGGCGAGTAAATGATATTTTGAAAATATTTAAAAATTACATTTTTTCCAATCTGAATACATTTTAAATGTAGAATCAACAAAGTCTAGAAATCAATTGAGTTTTGCTAGACTTATATATATAGTATAAACATTTCAACATTTGAGGGTATCTTCTAGTCGTTCACTTGCCTCTAAAGCACTGATATTTGTTAGTTACGGTGCTTTTGATTTTATCTCTTAGCTTAAGCTGCTTGAAAATAAAAATGTTATTGAAATGACGTTAGATAACAATAAAATAATTTGACTTTATATGGATACCGCCGGGGTGAATCATAAAAATCGAAATTGCAATTTCCGTCACCCATGACTTAGTTTTTAATCAAGGCCGAAGAGGAAGAGACACAAATATGTTGGAATATTATTGAAAAGGGGGTTCCACTCACCTGTCATTAGCAGAATGGAGACAATGAACCAGCCGACCGAAACGCCAAGGTAGACGCAATCCCAAATGAGCAGCTGCGTGGGATCGAACACAGTCTGGACCAGCTTAAGGACGGTCGAGTTGTAGTTCTGATAATCGGTCGGGGCCATCTTGCAGCTGCCATGGAAGTAGACGTCGAAGAAGATGACCTTAACGAAGTTGCCATAAGTCATGTCGTTCGTTATATAGATGTGGCAGCTGTATGCAATGATTGCCGTTATCGTCAGACCTATCCAGATGACGGCTTGCACCTGTAACGAGAACGAGAACGAGAAGGTGAGCGGTGAGCGGTGAGCGGGGAACAGTTTGTTTGTTGACACACGTCAATGAGGGCATTATGTAGCTCGGCATTTAATGAATCACTCTGTGATAAAGACTGTGATTGATTAGCCGCAGCTGATCAGTGTGCGCTTCCTGCTTGATAGCTCTTCAATTGGAGAAAGTGCTTCAGCTACGTTCACAAAACTGAAACAGAGCACTGCAGATGGCCAACAGATGGCGCTCTTATCAAAATTACCCGAATGAGGTCGAGCTGAGATAAAAGTTGCAGCAGCTGCGTTAGTTACTCACCACACTCAGCCAACCTGTCCAGATGGCCCAGGTTTTCAGGGAATCAAAGTTCCTAATGCCCGTCGTTGCTCGTCCGTACATCTTGATTGACTGCCTATGTTGGGCGTATACAAATAATTTCTCACAATCGACGTTTGCGAGGTGCTTTAAACAACTAAATCAACCGGACACAGTCAATGGAAATCGTTGGGGCCCGTAACATGGGCCAATTAATTCAGCGATTTTCAATTTGTTTTTGCAACTCGTTTAATTTTCGATAACACTTTGAATACGACAACACAATGCAACAGCTACAACTACAACAACAACAGCAAACAGAAATGGCTAATAAAAATGGACTGAGCACACTTTTGGTTTTATAGGTTCGACTTTATACGCTGAAATGCGTTCGCTTTTCGTATCGTTTGGCAACTGAAAATGCGTCTTTTTGGCCGCGGGCAACGTTACCAAATATATATGTGTATATACTATTATTATTATTATCGGTGAACGGAGGTTGCTGATAACGCGAGCCTCAATATTGGAGACACTTGCACCCGTATCTACCTCTGCCTCCCATTAACGGTTCTTTGGACGTGCGAAATCGCGTCGAACATATAAATCGCTGTGGAATCTTATCGTCCCATTAGGAATGTATATAGTTATAAAGATATCCATCAACCATAAATTCTAGTTTTGCAGCATAACCCAAACAAAATAGATTTTGAATAACGCGCGCATTGAGCGACACCTAGTGTTTGTTGGCACTACTAACCGGCAGCAAATTATGCACTGACGTGTCGTACGACAGCAGCGTATCTTGACTGACAAACATGTATATTGTAGTAAAACACACATTTAACATTTATTATTGAATTTTATTTATTCAACAATCTTAGGAATGCATTTAAAATCTATTTTCTATTTTTTAGATTCTTAGACAATATATAAATATGTTTTACAATAATGCATGATGTGCATCACACTTCAATAGTTGCTTGATGTGTGCATCAGAACGTGTATGCCTACTAAAACGGCCGCCATTTCCGCATCGTGCGAAAGAGACAGCCGACTATCGCATTGGCAAATAACAGCCCACATGCGTACGTTGAAACGAGGCAACTACATAACGCGCTGCAGCACATAAGCATTTAACCCTAAATAATACAGCACTCTCGATAGACTTTAGTACAGTCGAAGTGACGCCGCGGCATACAAACTTTATTAAAAACCTAAACAAATTGTTGTCCGCCTGCCGAACTACTAAAACGACAGAAAAAAAATTATATATATAATATTAACGAAGTGCCGATTGTAAATTACTTCAAACTGTGCTCGTCTCATAATAAATGTGCTAGTGAATGCAGGCGGTTTTTAAAAAGAAAAAAAAGTTAAGAAACATATACTAGAATAATAGCCAACGAGATCCACACACACACTCATATTGCACACGGACACACGTATATAATGAACAATCAACTTAACCCGGCCACCTACCGCAAATTCAATAATTTGCTCAGCAGCGGCGCAGTCACCGTCACCGGTCCCGGCCAGCCACGCATATTGAAGACGACGCGTCTGGCGACGCCCGCATCAAACGTCGGAGCGCAGCAGCAGCAGCTGCAGCAACAAAGCATGATGGACTCGGATGCAGCTGCACGCTGTTACATCTGCGACGAGCCTCTGCTGGCCAGTCAGACGCAGACATCGCTGACGGACATGTGCACCACCCACACCTCCACCAAGTTTCCGAATAAGCTGGCCCAGCTGGTGGGTGAAGGCTTTTTGGTGATTGTGTGCACTGAGGATTTCGTTTGTTCGCGCTGCACCAATCTGGTGAATTACTTTGATCGCTTGGAGAATGATGTGGAGCGCGTGAAGGCGAATCTTTTAAACTTGCTGAACAAAAAGTATGGCATCAATGAGGACAGCGGCAGCAGCCATGCAGACGCATCCAGTCCGCCGCTCAAGATGCAGAAGCTTGCCGGTGGCGCAGGCAATCGCTCAATGGAGGAGGCTGGAGGCGGGGACGTGCTGCGCACACGCAAACTGGTGCAGCAGACAACGCCAGGTGAGTGCCAACAGAAGCTGTTCAAATATTAGTGTCGGTGCTATATATGTATATATATTTTCTCTCGTAGTCTCACAGCAGCTGAAGCTAGCCACGGGTCCACAAGGCGGCACTGTAGCCGGCCCACAGACTCAAGTGCAGCGCAAGGCGACAAAGATTTATAAGTGCACCTCTTGCGATTACAAGACCTCGGACATGCGTCTGTTCAACACCCACTACGAGACCTGCAAACAGCAGACGTTCCAGTGCAAGACCTGCCGCAAGATATTCCCCCACTTCGGTGCCATGAAGCAGCACATGGTCAGGGATCACAATACGGCCATGGACAACACCTGTGCGATGTGCCACATCAATTTCGTCAACGAGGCCAGCCTGCGCAAGCACATGGAAACGAATCATGCTACAAATGTGCTGGTCACCAGCACCACAACTATACCAGCAGCTGCAGCACCTGTGACAGCGGCTGCTGCTGCTGCAGCTGCAGCAGCTGGTGTCACCGAATCCATTGGCGCATCCGGCTCAGCTCTGTATACGTGCAACCACTGTCAGTTCAAGTCGACCGACAAGGGCGTCTTTGATGAGCACATGCGCAAGCATGTTAGCGGCAAGCCGAAGCCCTTCAAGTGCCGCCTCTGCTCACAGCGGTTCGAGACTCGCGAAGCTGCCACCATTCACGCCAAGCAGCATCAGACGAATTACTTCAAGTGCGGCCAGTGCGCCATGACGTTCCCCAAGCGCGAACTGCTGGTCAAGCATGTCGAGCTGCATCAGGCTGAGAAGCTGAATGCCGCAAGCGGTGGCAGCCAGAACTTGAATACACAAAAGCTGCTCCAAGAGACTATTGATGAGGCGCTCAGCGATAGCTTGCCAGCTCAGGGAGGCGCCACTGTGGTGGCCAACGCAGCTGAGGCTGAGAATAACATACGTTTCTTTTCGTGCAGCATCTGCTCACTGACCTTCATCCAGGAGACGTACTACAATCACCATATGGAGACGCATAGGCGCGATAAGAAGGGCTCAGCAGCTGGCGGTGGCGGCACCACAGCCCTCAACTCGGCAGCCACCGCGCTGCTCAGCGATGAGCCTGGAGATTCGGGCACTGGCGCCAAGGAGGAGATGAACGAGCAGAACGCCGAGGCGGACATTGAGAGTCTGTTCGAGAAGTTGCATTCGGATAAGAACGATAGCGAGAAGAGCGGCAAGAATGAAATGGTCATCACCTCACAGGAGGGCAGCGGGGGCATCACCTTCAACATAACCATACCACAAGTGGATGCCAGCGGCGAGCAGGTCGACAAGGACTCGCCCAACTCGCAGGCACCCGTTTCGGTGAGCATTGACATGCCTGTGCTCGACCAGGCCGAGGAGGATGAGTCGCAATCTCAAAGCAGTAACGAGAACAAAACAGCCGACTCCAGAGACGGGAGCAAATCGAATGCAGCGCCTGTCTCCATGCCCAGTCTGGACGACGACAACGAGGCGGCGGCAGCCAGTGCAGAGGACACAACAGACGGCAATGCAACCAGCAGCGGCAAAGCGAGCGAAAAGGCCGGCTCTAAGGCAGACCAATTAGCAGCTAAAGAGAAGTCCAAGGAGGCCGAACAAGATGACGAGGGGGAGGGCGAGCATGAAAAGCAAGAAGGTAGCGATACCCCCACGGCCGAGCAAACAGCTGAATCAGAGGCCAATGAAGCAGCTGAGGCCGAGGCAGCTGCCACAGCAGAAGGTGAAACAGCTGGCGGCGAACAACAGGTGGCCATGGAGCTGGATGAGGCCATGCAGGCCCAGGTCGATGGCGGACAGATCAAGTTCATTGTCAATGAGAACGGCCATCTGCTGCAGCTGGACAACCACATACTGACCGACGCCGATGGCAATCAGATCATAGTACAAGATCCGGAGCAAATCCAACAACTGCTGCAAAGCGTGGGTGTCCTTCAATCGGGCGAGGGACTCGAGGGCGAGACGCTGCAAATGATGACCGATGGCAGTGGCCAGATGGTGCTCGTCCATGGCGACAACAACGAGCAGCAGTTGATCGACGCCTCACTCCTAAATTCCGAGGGCCAAATTATCATACAGCAGGGCCAGGATGGTGAGGAAGGACCTCATGTCATTAGCGAGGATGGCACACGCATACCCGTCTCCGTCTCCTACACTGAGGATGGCCAGCCCATTGTCCAGGTGCAGCAGCAGGTGCTGGAGGCAGCACAGGCGGGCGCCGAGGAAAAGGAAGCCGCAGCAGCCGCCCAGGAGGAGGCAGCTGACGAGACGCAAACAAGCGAATCGGTGACAGTGACCACGGCAGCGGCAGCGGTGACCACCAGCACGGCCAGCAGTAGCACCGGCGGCACCGCTGGCTTCTTTGCTCTGGAAGAGTTCGCCGAGACGAAAACGGACTAGGATTGGCTCTAGGAGCGGGGCCGTCAACACTACACAATTCTGGCATGCGATGAGGACTGGTGAGCACAGTTGCATACCCAAAATGAAATCTGTTTATTAATGGGAATTTCTTTACTTATAGGTTTTAACAGATATAGCCAAAACAGTAGCTAAACCGAGCACTGCAGAAACTCTCTCGGCACAACATCCGAAATACACAGACACACACACCCACAAGCACCCACACCTGCATTTTAAATACACATCCACTATCACACACACTTACACATTTATACATTTAGCTTATGTATTAACACTCCAGTTGACAACAACAACAAACAACAACAACAACATCTGTAATCAAGATCGAACCACTTCACAATTGTAGCCGAAGCTCGTTTAAATTGGCCCTGGCATCTGGAATTGGCAATTGTTTTTTGGCTGGACTTGGCAGAGAACGTGTTAGGCTTAGTTTTAGCATAGGCAAAAACAAAAAAAACAACAAAAACAACAACAAAAACAAACAAACATTAACTATAAAATGTAAAAACAACAAAAAAAAAACACAGTTCATAGATGATTACAACAGAAGCTTGAATTATTATTATAAATATACAAAAAAAAAAAACAATTATAAACATAAACACTAAATAAAACAAACATACATGAAAAGTTGTGCTAAAGTAGTTCGAAATGCAAATAGCTATATAAGCTAAGCTCGCTGATAGATCGGCTAATGAATGGCACACACACATACTCTCTCAATTAAATATACATACATGTATTGTATGACAAATGTAAAGATATGCGATTGTGTGAAAAACAACAGAACACAAAAAAAAACTTAAAGCTTGTTTTATATACTTTTCGCATTTCGTTGAAGTGTTTGGAATTTAATTTGCATGTAGATGCAGATAAAACTGCAAAGCCATATAAACATATAATTTGTATTATATTTATATAGATGGAGATAGATCGCGCGATAAGTTTGTAAGCAATTCAAGCAGATTACAGCGTGCATTGAACCTGACTTGACTTGGAGTTTAAACAACTTCATTAGGTTTTAAATATGCTAGTAATATTATATATATACTATATAGTATTATTATAGTCTTTTGTTTAGATAATTACAAATAGTGGAATGTTTATGGGGTGTGCACATTTAATTCCCTCCTTTGTTAGAGTGTTGATAATGTTGCAGTTGGCATTGGAGCTTTACTTTGAATGGCTCTGCCCACTCTTTAGGGCATTTTAATTGCTTAGCTTGGAGCAATAAATCCACAGCTTGTTGGCATTAAGGTTTTAATCTCCGATCTTGATTTGGTGACTTTCACGCCGGAGTTCGAAATGCAAACGGTTTGGCTCGTGCGCAATTTGATACCCTGTTTAAATATTGATAAAGGGTAAATTTATTTTGTGCGTAATTATGTAACAGTTAGTGGAAAGTAACTCTTTAGATGACTTTGCTGAAGAACTTAAATTCAAAGAGAGATATTGATGGAATTACTGTTACACTGAAAGAAAAAGGTATCTAAATTATAGTTTTTATATATTTTTACATACACATCTATATAATCATATGTGTTAGTCGGTAAGTTTATACAGTAGTACATGAACTATATATTTTAATGGCATTATCTCATGAACAATTTGTATTGGCTAGATATGCAGTTAGTCAATCGCTCATGTAAGGCTCTATCGTTCATGATCAGCTAAGAAACACAATAGATCGAATCGTTCAGTTCAACAAAAGCAGTCGTTCACTACCGCTTGACTAACTGATCATAGAGTATCATTCACTGATCAGTGACCTCTGAAAAAGTTCAGTTTAATGTATATACCTATATGTTTTCCTCGTGAGCATGCCAAGCAGAGTTCATATGTCTGTAACAAGGAATCGAAGCAATCTAGTTATTTGAAAATCAAGTCATATACATTATGAGTATATTGTACACTAAAAGTTTAGTATAATCAAATATCTCTGTCTATGCACTATATAAAAATACTTCAGTTTCAAGAAATATTTTCCTTTTTGAAGTGAAATTTTTTCTATATTTCTTTAGAAATGTATTTTATATATTAATCTTTTCATCTGTATTGCTATATGTGCTTTAGATGTGTTCAGGCATCGATTTATGTTCCAACTTTAGAGCCAGGCAGGATATGTTGAGGTCTATGACAGGCATTGTTCGACGTCCACATAACTTTAAGAACTTACAGCTGTTCAAGCAGGGCAACCAGATGTGCATGCAAAAGAGGCAGGAGGTGGAAGAGGAGCAGGAACTGGAAGAGGATTACGAGGAGGATGAGGATGAATACACGGAAGATGAAGAGGAGGAAGAGGACGAAGAAATGGAATTGGTGGACATGTTCACGCAGACAGACGATGAAATGATCCACCAATGGATCCAAGAACTGAAGGAAATTTTGCTCTTCAAAACACCGCTAAAAGTGGGTTGCACATGTATTGATTATCTAAAGGCTAGTCGTTGGCGTTCCATACTCTACCGTCTAACCGTAATTGCTGTATTGCTATTGACCGTGTATGTGGTGCTCAGCATATGTAGGAAGTAGAAAATCAAAAAATGTATATGTATTATATGTATACAAAATTTAACAATAAAAAAAGAAAAAAATGAGGTATTGCATGGCTAGGCATACCCATCTAGAAAACTTATCTATTGTAATTAATAACTTTCAAAATACTTTAGCTCGATTCGAATGAGCAGCAAAAAAGGTATTAAGTATCTCATGATCAGCACTCGGAAATATCAAGAGGTATCGCCTAGTCAGGCATGCCCCATTATAGCAAAGAATAATATATTACCCTACTAGAATACTTGTCTACCAGAAAGTCTGAGTTATATTATTTATTTTCAAGCGTATGTTGTTCGATTCGAATGATTAAAAATGTATTTATCACGAGGTATCGTTTAGTCAGGTATACACCACAAGAACGCATGTCTAGCAGACAGTCTGATAGCTGTCTTTATGTCTTTTATTTGCTAAAAATATGAGCATTGAGACAATATTATGAGATTGAACAAGAAGAAATCATGAATAATTTATAATCATTTTTTTTTGTGAACTGTTAATTAATGCACTTAATGCTGATCTATAACTAATTCGAACTACGCTTTGCCAGATGTGCAACTAGTCAGCTATACAGAATCTTCGCTTGGACCACTTGCCGAGCAGCTTCATCCAAGTTAAATATAGTTTAGTCAAGGACGCGACCTAAGTGGGATTACATTCCAAGTTGCAACAGCAACTTTTTAGTAGTAGTTGTTGTTGTTGTTGTGGGTCGGCTTGAGATGAAAAGCAAGATTTGACGGCTATTTGGTTTATTTGTGGTATTACATAATCTCTCAGCTCCAAGAGTCGGTCAATATTATGCAACGGCCTCAATTAGCCCCAACTCAATGCAAATGAGAGTCATCAGTTTTTTTTTTGGTGTTACGATTCGAAAGTCATTCTAAAGGTTGTTCGATTGCCATTTTTGAGGTGAAAAAAGTGAAGCTGTTAAAATTTCAGATAACTATCTTATATGATAAATGGATGCCATTATCTGAGTCTTTCCACAATCGCATAAATCAATCGATAAAAAAAATTCAATTCAATTCAGATCCTTCACATTTGAGCAAAACTCCAAAAAATTTGGATCTTGCGAAATCTAAAAAAAATATTTGCTTTATATATATGTATAGAAAAAGTTATGTGTCCATATCTGGCTTTATTTAGCTTTGCATTTTATGCAAAAAAACATTTGTTTCCTTTATTTTGTTGTGCTCAACTTCTAAATGTTTTGAATTTTTGACAGCCTGCAGCTGTGGGACAACAGGTTTTTATACCCTATAGCCCATAAAAATGACTAAAAAGTGTTTATATAACAGAATATAGATGCTATATATAAATATAAATTTACATATATTGTATAAATTGGCAAACAGACCCATTAAATGTAAATGAATATGCGAAATCAAGACTTAAACATGTACAAAGAATAACGGGATAATTTCGGGGCTGCAGAGTAACTGTTGGTCGTGCATACCCGTTGGCAGCACTTTCGCTGTCAGTTGGTATTAATGGGGCACACAAGAGTTCTTGGCGTGGGATAGCCCAGGTTCAGTTGGCATTTGAAAGAATTAATAAACCATTTCATTTTGCTATATATATTTATCAACGTACCGTTTGATCAAAGCGGAATCTCTACATAAATATATGTGTTTGAGTGTGTGTGTGTGTGTGTGTGGAATTCAATCGAAATTGGAAATTTGCATTTAATAGCAATAAACATCAATTCACATTTCAATTGTGTTTTGTTACAATAATACCATAATAATAATAATAACGTCTTCTTATCTCACATGCTGACAGTCGTTCAATTTATCTAGATAAATATAGAGGTATATATATATTTAGAATCGTTACCAACGTCTCGATTTCAGCTCATCTACAGATGGATGCGTCCGTATATACTCCAGCTGTCGACTCAAATGCTTCGCTGAGTGATCTCCGCTGGGCTGATAGCCGTTCGCATCGGCCACATAGGTAAAGGTGACAGGTACGCCCTCTTTCGATACATACTGCACCACGCCCACTGCGCCATGCTCATTGCCCGCCCCCTTGGTAGTTATGCCATTGGAGGTCTGGAACTCGAAATTGTAATGTCCATTCGCGTCTGGGGGCTGGTTGTTATAGTAGATTGTGTGGGGCGTGGCAGGGCGTGCGGCACAGGTGGCAAATAGCAGCGAGCAGACGAAGAAGAAGAGGAACAGCAGCAGCAGCTGAGACTGTGTCAGGAATTTGTGAGTGAAAAGACCAAATATCCAAATGGAAACAACGCACAAACCTTGATAAACAGGCGTCGACTTTGATAACTCGAATACATTTTCGTATATATATCTATATATATCTCGATCTGTCTGGCTCGGGCGTTGATCTGGGTGTACGATTGCTTAAAAGTTGAACAAGCGAGTGCGATGCGCGATCCGTGTGACACGAAAGTTAATTCGGAACTGTGATAAAAGCATTTGGCAAATGCAAAAAGAAGCTTTTGTTAAATTTGAAATTAGGCAAAATGCTCTCAGAGCTCAGCTTTACCGGAACTTGAGAACTCAGTTCTAACTCATTATTTTAAACTAACTTAAGCGAGTAGCATTGCAACAAGGCATAACGAAGTGCGTATATACTTTCATATATAAGAGTTTCCCAATATATCTTTGAAAGAGAAAATGGAAGATCGCAAAAGGCTAAGAAGATATGTGAAAGCGAAGAGGGAAGATTATAAGCAGCAAAGAATAAAGTATTTTTCATTTATAAACATTTACTTTCTATGATAACTTTATATCTGTTAGATTGTACCTGTCGGAGCTCTTCTATATAGTAGTTCCATTTGGTAAGCTTTTGTAGAATATATGTTAAAAAAGAACATGGAAGATGATTAGGTGAAAAAACTAAAAGATTAACTTCAAATACATTACTATATAAGATCATATTTTGGATACATATATAATCTCATCAATTCTGGAATATATACTATACTGCCTGCAACAGATAGAGTATATAGAGTCAGCTAGAATATGACTCACTTGTTCTATGTGTGACACATTGCTTGATAAATTAATAATACTCTTAATAAGTAAATCAAGATATAAGTATATATATATTCTCGGTGATAAAAAGCCAGAAGTATTTTATTTGAAATATGAACTACCTGATTTATGTGAGCATAATTAAGTGGCACCTGCTGCAGTGCCAACAACTTTTATTTTTTCTTTTTTCGAAGTACAATCCATAAATTATATACACATATATGTATGTATGTTTGGCTAGTACTTGATATTGTTGAAATATTTGATAATCGAATGCAGAGCTGTCTATTATATCAGCATCTTATGAAGTTTCAGTAGGTGTGTCGCACAGTGGGGCAAATGCGCATGAAAAGTGTTGCAATTAAGTCAAATATATTTAATAACTATATTTAAAAATGATCCTGAGAAACCATGTAATTAGCCACAGAGCTATAAAATTATTAGGGTATAAACGTGTTAATTTGACAAGAAAATAAGAGAGCTGGTCTATCAAAGTTATACGTATCTCGAATTAAGTTTTTTAGAATACCAATTAAAGAACATGCACGCGAAATGTTAAAGGTAGATTTTGTTTATTCGTCACGGCGATTTATTAGCTAGAGTATTCGGGTAGCATTTTAATAATGCCGCCTTTTATGCCTAACACAAACACTGTGACACGGACTAATGAACCTAAATTATGACCAAATTGATGCGAATCGAAAATAATTGACACGTAAGATAGATTGAACTGGTTCTCGAGTCGAATGCTTTTGTTTTGAATGCTCGAATTTATGTCCAACCACTGCGGTAGACACTTTGAACTACTGTATTTATCAAAGCTGACTACACTGTGCAGCTGGCTTTAGGTATGTCGACCTAGACCTTGCACGACTTGACCACACCTATCTACCTATAAAAAATGAGGGGAGAGAGATAAAAACTATTCCATATGCATAGCAGTTCCCACACATCTCGCCGCGGCGCTCAAGGCGTTAAAAATCAATCAGCGCATCAATCCATAAATTATGAAGAGCTGAGACATTTGTCTTTGACATTCGATATTCGTTAATATATATAGATAGGGAGTATCTATATACATATGTACATAATGTATCATATAATTAACAAAATGATAATAAATAAAAAGGAATTCATGAAAAAATGATGCGAACTAAACTAAATTGAAATAAAATAGAATGGAATAAAGGTAAATGAAGTCAATACAATTTGAAATAAATTGAAATAATATGAAATGAAAATGAAAAAAAGAAATGGAATTTGAAATGAAGTGAGAAAGAATAAATTGAAATGAAATAAAAAGAAATTAAATTGAATCACCAATAACCAATGACCAATGACCAATGACCAATGACCAATGACCAATGACCAATGACCAATGACCAATGACCAATGACCAATGACCAATGACCAATGACCAATGACCAATGACCAATGACCAATGACTAATGACCAATGACCAATGACCAATGAGTAAAACAAATAAAAAAAATTTGTATTGAAGTTTATAAAAAAAAAACTTATTAAAAAAAATAATTTTGTATTTTGTGTTAAAAAATGGTGTCAATGCGCGAAAACATTTTGAAGACAAGCTTGAAAAGGCTGAAAAAGTCTTGTTCGATTACGTGAAGATTGACGAGCTGCTTCACGGGCATTATAATTAATACCATTTGCTTAATAACATCTTAGCCTTAGAATCTCATGATCTACAAAAGCGAAACACGTATAACTCGATATATAGTTGGTCTGCAACTCGAGTCAAATGCTTGCTGCTCTTTTCAAAGCTGACAACATATCTTGGACGAAATACTAATTTATTTTAAGCACATGAGATATGAATATCTATACATATACATAAACATATACATACATATATGTTTATAGGGTGGCTTTCGATTTCAGTTCTTGCTACTTAATTAGCATAACTGGCAAGTCAGGCCTCTTGATCGATCGATCGATTGACTTATGCAACGTTCATTGAGTTGTGAATCAGCCTAAAGATCTTCACATCATTTTTAGAATCAGTCGTTGATTGGCTTTGAAGCGGTTTAGAACTCAGCTGGTGGGCCCATTAACGGATCGATACGGAACTACAGACACGGCTAGAAATTCGTTTAAGATTTTTCGTTTAAGATTCTTTTTCAACTTTAATGTTATTTTACGTGCCATCACTCGCTGTGTGTCTGTGTGATTTTTATCTGATTTGATAATTTTAATAGCATTTGTTGGATTGGAATATTTAAATGGCATGTGACGTCTTCCAAAGATGACTTTTTATAGCTTCAGCCAGCTTCCGTATTGTCGCGGTTTATTTGTCCAAAAATTATGTGTGCAAATTAATAAACACTTGTTAATTGGATTAAGCTCCAAAAGGTGACAACAAAGCATGGCCTTTAGCATGAAAAGATGTAATTAAAGTGAGCCTAAAGCAGGCATCCAGTAGAGCAACACGATTGTTAAGGATACTCAGCTAAAAGAAAATGTATAAACTATAAAAAAATTCTCATACCAACCGCAGCTGTTTGGGAGCTAATATTTGTCTTAAGAAAATATGGAAGAGTAGTCTTGTTAGAAATAGCTCGTGGCTATGGCTAGTCAGTTCTTGATCAGAAATGTCTAGTAAAAAAATTTGTATAATCTGTAGAAGTACTATAGACCACATACATCTATACAGCATAGTTCGAAGTCAATATAGTTATCTTCTTTCGATTGTCTTTCGTCTTCTATATCTATATCTAGATTTCTTGCATAAGTCAATACCGGCGATACAGAGGGTAAATATATATCAAGAAACTTCCAGAAAAATAATTGACAAAAACTGAGCTCTCATGTAAACATGTTTTTGCTTTCTAGGAAATTTAAAGACCCACAAACCAAATAGTATCTCATATAAGAAGTTTAATATTAGGTTATTTATATAAAATATGTTTTGTGTTTTAAGATATCAAAGCGAA
The DNA here is from genome assembly GCA_035045545.1 of Drosophila gaucha. Classification (NCBI taxonomy): domain Eukaryota; kingdom Metazoa; phylum Arthropoda; class Insecta; order Diptera; family Drosophilidae; genus Drosophila; species Drosophila gaucha. Next base: position 5,728,784 of record JAWNOY010000292.1, read on the forward strand.
AGTGCCTATTTCTATCATGCTTTAATATGCCCTTTCCATATGAATAGAGTTTTATTTCAAGCAAAATTATTATGTGATTGAATTTATTATGCTATAAAATTACTAGGGAAAGAGCCATTTGAATCTCCTGTTTTTCCAAAAATAAAGTTAGATTTAAAAACTTCAAACAGAGCTCAAGATTTTTTATGTTAGGCCGCATAAACCCCAAAGATAATCTTCTTATAATTTATTTAAAATTTACAAAACTAAATTTACGCATGTTACATTATTTATATAATAAATGTTAAACTGAAATATACTAAAGTATGCCAAACACTATAATATAATGTTTTTTGTATAAATAAAACAGGTTGTTCAAACTGAATATATGTCACGAGTTTATTGGCCTAAGCAATAAAAATATACGCAGAAAATGCAAATTAAAAGTTTAATTTCTTTGGGATATTCATAATTTGTTTGGAACCAAGAACTAACAAGAATTAAATGCAGTCATAAATAAATATTGTTAGCTAACCAAACAGAATGCTGGCTATTAGCGCGGAAATGGATGAATGACCATCGCTGAATGATGCGAGAAGCAACTCGACTTCAAGCCAAGCCAAGCCAAGACAGAGAGACAAAAGAGTTTAGCCAAGCTATTGACTATGTTTGTTTGCTTATGTTTTATGGGCTCTTCTGCTTCTTCTCACATCTATGACTATGTTAGACGTTATACGTATAAAGTTGGTAAGACGCGCTCGAGCAGCCTCCAGTACGTTGGCAAACTTTGAACCTCGCAGAGCGATCGTCGCGCTGAAACGTAAATACGAACGAAACGATCATTGGATTAACTAGTCATAATTATAATTTATAGTTTATAATTTTAAATTTTATAAACTTTACAAGTGTTTTTTTGTGTGCTACTCGAGAGATATGCGAAATTTTGTAAGCCACACGACCTTGAGCTATCCACGCGACCCATATCGATGCATATTACTGATAAAGATGTTACCTCTCTTCTCTGTCTCCTCAATCGTAGCTGTCGATCACTTTAATATGCTTGACACTCTTTTGGAGTCAGCTGGATGCCAGACTGGTGAGAATTCGTCGCATACGCCGCTTGGTGGGTCAGAGCGAACGCGACGCACAGATTACGGATTATCGCGTGTCGCCTCTGGATGAGCAGGGAATCTTTAAGTTTGCTTTCAAGACCAGCAATGGCATCGATGTGCAGACAGCGGGCAGCGCCCTGGAGACTATTGGCATCTTTAGCTACACCTCGCCTGAGGGCGTGGCCATTGAGACGCGGTATATTGCAGATGAGCTGGGCTTCCACGTGGTGGGCAGTCACTTGCCACAGCCTCCGCCCACGCCTAGTTACATACTGCGCTCTCTGGAGTACATCCGCACCCACAACGAGGATGGCAGCCCGAAGGCCCAAACACTGTGAACTCTAGCTCATACCCATTCAGAAGAAGGCTGATAATACCATGTAGAAGTACTCAACTAATATCTATTCTTAGTTTTTCCATAGCTTATAGATCGTGTCATCTGTTATTAATCATATTACCAACACCTTGTCATATACGTTACATCCAAATATAAGTAAGAACTATCAAAAAACAAATAAGAACGCTCTAATCGGGACTGCCCGACTAGGAGATCCCCTGAACCAACTCCGAGGTGGTGTTTTAAACAATCGAGCTTACATCCTGTATCTACATATATATGTTAACTTATGGGTGCACATATACACATGCATACGCAAGCACGCGACCTGATTTTGGGCAGCACTACGAGGAATTGATTGCTAAATAACTTCGGTTCTAGATTCACTTTCCTACTAATATTGATGAAAAAGGTATTTTTCTAATATTTGAAAAAGGTTTTTCAGTTTTGGGGCCATTGGCCATTGGGTAGCGGTATCTAAAGTCTGAAATAGGTATTATCTGTATTTCCATCACGGAAACCTACATAGTAAATTTGATGTCTCTACCTACGATAATAAGGAAATAGAACGAGTTATGAAAAAAATAAACTTGTACTGCGTATGCTATACAAGTATGTATATATATTTCAAATTTCAAGTCTCTAGCTTTTGTGGTTTACGAGATCTCTGCGTTCACACGGACGGATAGTCGGACAGACGGACGGACGGACAGACAGACATGGCTAGATGGACTCAGCTTATCGTCCTGATCAGGAAGATATATACATAAAAATATATACATTGTCACAAAAACATTATAACCCTATAAAAAGCATAAAGCATAAAAAGCAGTCGGGCAGTCCCGACTAGAGCGTTTTACTTATTTTTTATGTTTTTTTTCATCATAATTAGAAGAATGAAAATAAAGTATTTTATTAAAAAAAGTAATAATATTTTCATAAATTGCTTTGAATTAAAATTTAAAGATTGGAAAGTAAAGAAGTTACAAGAATATATATTTAGAATTTTAATCTCAGTTCAGGGTATAAAAAACTAGATTGATCCTGAGATCACAAATTTTTACCTATCCATGGCTGTAATTCAAATGAATGGCTTCCGATTTTTGAATGATATACATTTTTCTACTAGTTCGACTTTAAGCTATCGATTGGCATTTAAAAATGCAAGTTCCAAAACTGTCTCTTTTTGTAGAAGTCAGAAAAACAATCCTTATTTTTTCACATTAAATTCGTAAAGTTACGGCGGACTTTGCATTTTTTAGCAAAGTTTGCTCGCTTACTACGATACAGTTAACGGTTCCTTGACGACCCGAATTCTCCTGGTAATTATACCAAAGAGATAGTCCTGGTGAACCCAAATTCACAAAGCACTCAATCTTGCTAATGAGCAAGAAATGGTCAAATATATGTATGTCCCTCTTTTTCAGCCGAACTCATGCCCCTCTACTCATGCCCCCTACATATGCCTTACTTAAGCCCCTCCCCGCAATTCCTGACAATAAAACTGCTAAATTCACTCCCTGAATGACCTTGAACGACTTTTTAAGAATTGCTGCTATTGAAAGTATGCAACACAAAATTTTCACTCAGGAAAAATATTTTTGTCGACCTTCAACGATTTCTGTTCGCCTGGTACTTTCTTGAAAACTTGGTAAATTTTGTCGAATTGCACAAAATTTTGTTGCCCCGAAAGTATGCCACAGAAAATTTCTACTCATGAAAAATATTTTCTGTCGACCTTCAACGATTTCTGTTCGCCTGGTACTTTCTTGAAAATTTGGTAAATTTGGTCGAATTGCACAAAATTTTGTTGCCCCCGAAAGTATGCCACAGAAAATGTCTACTCATGAAAAATATTTTGTGTCGACCTTCAACGATTTCTGTTCGCCTGGTACTTTCTTGAAAATTTGGTAAATTTTGTTGAATTGCACAAAATTTTGTTGCCCCCGAAAGTATGCCACAGAAAATTTCTACTCATGAAAAATATTTTGTGTCGACCTTCAACGATTTCTGTTCGCCTGGTACTTTCTTGAAAATTTGGTAAATTTTGTTGAATTGCACAAAATTTTGTTGCCCCCGAAAGTATGCCACAGAAAATTTCTACTCATGAAAAATGTTTTGTGTCGACCTTCAACGATTTCTGTTCGCCTGGTACTTTCTTGAAAATTTGGTAAATTTTGTCGAATTGCACAAAATTTTGTTGCCCCCGAAAGTATGCCACAGAAAATTTCTACTCATGAAAAATATTTTGTGTCGACCTTCAACGATTTCTGTTCGCCTGGTACTTTCTTGAAAATTTGGTAAATTTTGTTGAATTGCACAAAATTTTGTTGCCCCCGAAAGTATGCTAAAGGAAATATTTGCTAAAATAAATTGATGACCCCTAAAGTATGCCACATTTAATAATAATCTTTGTCAATGTGCTGCGATTTCTGTTCGCCTGGTATTTGAGTGAGAAGTAGAAAATAAAAACAGTTTTTGTTTAATATCAATATGTTTGTTTATTCAAAAAATGAAATACAAATGTTTCGACTAAAATTTAAGCATGTTTTGCATTTAAAATCTAGTTTTTCATATTCAGAATGCCTTAAAACAAATACAGTCGTGGAGCTTAAAACAGTGCAGACTGCAACTCAAAACTTAAATAATATTAACATTGACATTTGAAAGCATATACATATGAGAATTATTTAGAAATTATAAATAATATTAAAATAATAAGCCTTCGGCACTGGAGTCTCTGCAATTGATATGGAAAAGTCTATAGATTTAGTTGTTGTTCTCGTTGCTTGTTCCCTCCAGACAGATCCCTAAAAGAAACGTTGTTAATTAAATAGTTTAGGATACGTTTGAAATACTTACATTTTGATGTAAAATTCCTTCATCCAGCAACTGATTGAGGAACAGAGGAAAACCCATATCTGGGCTTTTTGCTATAAATCTGAAATATAAACAAAGTTTTATTTAAAAGTGTGCTCTTTTGATCTACATTTTATAATCTCTAGTTAAATTCTTAAATTAAATTGATTTTGTAAAAAGTGAAGCTGGTATTCAAAATATAAGAAAAATCTAAACTGTACTTTATTAACAAAAAGCCAAATTCAAAATTTGGAGACTGTAGCTAAAAAGATGTAAAAGATATGCTTAAAAAACCTAATCTCGATAACGTTTTTGTCGATATCATGGAAACGGGAAAAGTTTTCGAATATCTGAATCAAATTCAATATGCTTTATAAAAGCAGCTTATAGGTTCTGAGATCGACTAGTTCATACTCAAGAATATATATACTTTATGGGGTCTGCCACACCTCATTCTGCCTGTTACATACATTGTCACAAAACCATTATACCCTGAATACCTATTTTAAATATGTTCAGGGTATAAAAACTGTAAAAGCTGTGTAACTTTTAGTCTGATGACCCCAACAAATCAGCTCTTGTTAAATGATTAGCCATAAAAGATTGTTAATAAGATAATCAAATCAAGTTATTAATATTTTTCTACTCCGTGATCGAGAATGAGATTCGATTTGGATTGCTTTTTATGGTTATTTCCGGGGTTTTGTTGGATTATAGAAATACTATAGAAAACAATAGAATGATATATGGATGAAGATTTGTGAAACTTGTCAAGAGCAGGCTTATCAAGTGAAATACCATGAAGAAGTTTTAATTATATACTAGTTCTCCCTCTCATGAAATATATAATTTAGTTTAATTTAGTTTATTTTAACTTTATTTTAAAGTAAATGTCTTTTAAAAATAGTAGAAAATTCAATCAAAATATTTCTACATTGCTAACATAATAAATATGCCATAATGAATACAATGAGGATTATAGTTTATCCCACATATTGAGTTTGCAAAAAGTGTCGCTTTAAATGATTGGTAATAAAAGAGTTTAAGATAAATCATTTCATAAATCTGACTTTATTTGCCGGGTTATATTCATTGCAAGTTCAGAAAAGCTGTTTTTCTTAATCTTTTACTTTTTCATAACAGTAGCTAGGCTATTCGCTCTTTTTTTGGGACCTAAAAGCAGGCAACCGTAAGATGTGAATAAGGTAAGCTACTTAAGGATCAAACTCCATCATGCCGAATTACAGCCAATTTATTATTATTATTATGGAACACTTTATTCTTAGCTAGATTTAAACATTTCACAAATTTTGGTTTTTAACATGAAAACTAAAGAATCATTTGAAGTTAAAAAATGTCTATTTCGGAGTCGATCAAATTTTTGACATTTGTGTAATATTTGTGATATATTTATTATCTTTAAAAGAAATAATTTTCAAATTTTTTCCTAATTGGAAATTATGATCAATTTTCCATTAAGAATATCCTGAGGACTAAAGTTAATTCTCTAATTTACTTTTGCAGCTAGAAGAAAAATTACAGTTTTCTATATTGTAAAATGTGTATCTCTACAGCAAAAATCGTCTTTGATAGCCTCACTGCATTTTTGGGAGCTGCATTAAATATTTAACTAAATGATAATTGCATTTTGCTAGCTGCATTGCCATCAAGTTCATTGCAAGCAACTTTGACACGCTCCTTGGCACCGGGCCACTGAGAGAACTCATTAATTTCTCAGGCATTTGTAATGATCATTGTGATGGCTGGCGATCATACTTTCAACTGACGATGATGACGTTCGTATGGGCACGCATCTTAAAAATAGGCCGCCGTTGTTCTCCCAATCTCCCTGCGGACGGCGACACTTGTGCAGAGCTCTCGCGCTAATTTGCTTTATGATAGACATGAAAGATCAGCATAAATATATCTTTTTGGAGACAAATTTCTTGGCTTCCCTTTCGACGAGTCGTCAGTCTTGCCTTGGCGCTTGTGGGGAACGGTGCGTTGTCTCCTTGGGACACATCCTTGAATATAGTTTTACAATTCGATATCGTCAAGTGCAACATATCTATATTTCTATAATTATAAATCTCTCTCTTTCTTTGTGGTATTATTTGAAGTTCTTATCGGATCTGTTGGCAGATGTCGCCCATTGATTTATAGTTTTCATATTGTTTTGTGAATGATGTGGAGTGTTCTTATCGCGTTGACAAATGTGAAAAATAGTTCTTTTTATCCTACACAAATATACCAATCTGTGAATCTACATATATGCAGATGAAGTGATGCTGTGCTATTTATAAGCCGCCTTAATCTTAATGGATTCTTATACCATCTACCTATACACATCTATATTTTCAGCCTGCGCTCGTCTTCCAAAATGTTCTGAAAACTAAAAATTAATTAATGGCTTGTTATTTTTAAAAGACAACTAAAAAAACCGAGAAATCAAGTTTCGAGCGTGTAAAGGTGGAAAGCAAAATAGCTTCGATCGAACCTATATATATATAGAGAATAATATAAGGCATTAAAATGTCGCCAGCGCATTTTGCTTTATGTCTGCTCGGCTGCATTGCCTTCTCTGGAGGTAAGTGGGCGTAAAGCTTGGGAAATATCCATCATAAAGATCTCCGATATGACAGCTCGAAAGTTTTCTAGTTGCACATTTGTACGGGAAGCAATAAATAAGCGGGGTATATTTTTAGATATAATACTCGCCAAAACTTGTAACCTTTCCTAATGGCTCATAAAGATATCCACATGTGCCTATAAAAACCATTTGCTATAATATCCATGACTAAGATACAACTAAACGAGGGCAGTCACAAGAGATTTTCCAAATAATGAAGAAGAAATATTAATTTGTTTCATCTTTTCTCAGCAATCTTTGATATCCCCCTTGCAGATATAGATATATACATATATATATCTCAGCACCTTTTTTATGACATCGTCTTTTGTATTATATATATGCATGTGAGATCTAGTTCAACATATTGATGAATCATGGCCAGTTTGTCTCTGGCACATCTTTAGCATTATGACAGTCGCCCTGCCCCTCGGGTGAAGCCCTACAAATAGTCCCCACTTAATTACCGGCCGGAATTTACAAACTATAAACATAAATACTGATCGTAAATTTCCCTAAAGATAAAAATAAACAGAACTGTAATAAAAATTGTTTTAGCAAAGATTTAGAAGAGCTCTTCGTAATGCTCTACAAAAAAGACTATCAGAGAAATTGCTGAGCCAATAGAAATCCGATTTAATATTGAAATAATATTTGTTAAATGAGCTTTGCCTTTGCAGTCACTTCTGCTGTCTATGAGGACTGCAAGACACCTCCGCCTGTGGATCATGCTCGAGCGGAGCTGTTCGAGAGCGCGGACATTAACACAGCCATCTACAGCTGCTCGAGTGGCTACGTGCTGCAGGGCTCCAATGAGCTGATCTGCAATGTGGACACCGAGGAGTGGCAGGGCGAGCCGCCCAGCTGCCTCAAGGCAAAGGGTGAGTGCTTAGAGAGAGAGAGAGAGAGGGAGAGACTACAACTTCATAGAGTCTCTCTATTCTCCATTTGCAGTAAGCGCCCATCACTCCAAGCTGAAGAAGAAGATGCTGGCCATACCCGAAGAGCCGAATGTGGCAATTGACTTGGCCCAGCGACTGGACTTGAGTTGTATTCAGGCCAAGGTTCAGGCTCCAGAAATAAACCACGGCATAGTCTCTAAATACGAACGACGTCGTCGAGGCGAGAAAATCTTCCTCGTGGCGTACTATGCCTGCAATGAGAACTACGACTTCGAACGCACCCAGGTGCAAGCGCTCTACTGCAGCGCGAATCAGTGGGTGGGTGAGCTGCCCACCTGTTTGCCACGTGTCGAATATACCGAAGATGAAGAAGGCTTTGACGATGATTATGATGAATACGAGACGACAGCTGAGGAGGAGCTGGAGAGTGATTCACAGCTAGCGGAGAGTGCGGATCCCGTGGCACCACCACCACCACCCCCGCCTGCAGAGAAAGAGGAAGTGGAAGCGCAGGAGGACGAAGAAGAGATTTCAGCCAAGAAGGAGTTGCAGGCTGAAGCTGAAATAGTGGCTGAGCCCAAGGCAGAAGTGGAATCCATAGCTGAGCCAGCAGCTCCTGCACAACCAGCAGCTGAAGTGGAACCCACTATTGTGGTGCACGTGGATGAGCCACAGCCCGAAGCAGAACCAGAGCCGGCAGTGCAGACAGACGCTGATCCACCTGCCACAGATATCAACATTGTGGTTGAGCCCACAAAGGATCCGTATACACCACGTCTGCTGGACGAGAGCTGCGGCGAGGATCGCGGTGGTTGTGCCCACAAATGTGAGCGTCTGCTGTTCCCTGGCGAGAACGAGCCAAGGCTCAAGTGCAGCTGCAACGAGGGCTACACCCTGGATCCGCAGGACTATGCCAGCTGTCATGGTGGGTTACAGTTGATCCCGGAGCACGAATCTTGTATCTAGCTATCTCTCTTTTGTATCTATCAGATATTGATGAGTGCTTGGAGTCCAATGGCGGCTGTGCACAGATCTGCAATAATCTGCCTGGCAGCCATGAATGCGGCTGCGAGAAAGGCTATCAGATTGATGCGTCCAACGGCAACTGCGTGGGTGAGTGGAGGACAGGCTTAAAGCAAATCCCATTTCTAATTAAAATTCAACAGATATTGATGAATGTGCCCAGCCGGAGCTGGCAGCCGAATGCGCCAATGGCTGTGAGAATCTGCCTGGCTCCTATCGCTGTGTCATAGCCTTGGATACCAAAGAGGAGGCTGTCGAGGAGTCAGAAGAAACGGAGCAGGATAACGAAATTGAGGATAAGCCTGATGAGGAGTCGAAGGTGGAGCCAGCTGTGGAGCAGCCCGCCGTTAAGACAGTCAGCTGCAATCCGGGCTTTGTGCTCTCGCAGAATGGCAACGAGTGCCAGGACATCAACGAATGCGAAATCGTGGTGGAGGACAATGAGAATGCAGACCATGTGCCGCATCGCATCTGCCAGCAGCAGTGCGAGAACACGATTGGCTCCTATCGCTGCAGCTGCCGCGAGGGCTATCATCTGCTGGAGGATGCGAGCAGCTGCGTGCCGGACGGCTGTGCAGACTTGGACAATCCGCAGTTGAATCGCATGCGCTGTGCCCATCAGTGCGAGGATCTGCCCAACGGCGGCTACGCCTGCCTGTGCCCCGAAGGCTACAAGCTGACCGAGGATCTGCACAGCTGCGAGGTGCTGGAGACCGTGTGCAGCCGGGAGCAGGGACACGAACGCTGTCGCCCTGGCAGCTGCCAGGTCAACAAGGACAACAGCACCTTCAGCTGCCTCTGCCCGCCGGGCTATGCCAGCGATGTCACCAGCTGCCAGGATCTGGATGAATGTGCTCTGGGCACGCACAAGTGCAGCCACGACTGCTTCAACACCGCCGGCAGCTATCAGTGCCTGTGTCCGCGTGGCATGTCGCTGCAGGAGCCAGAGGGACACACCTGTGTGGCACCTGACCCCTGTGCCGTTAACAACAATGGCTGCGAGCAGCTCTGCCTGAGCGCCGACGGCGGCGCCTGCACCTGCAGCAAGGGCTACATTTTGAGTGCCGATGGCAAGAGCTGCCAGGACGTGGACGAGTGCGAGGCGAACAATGGCAACTGCCAGCAGCTCTGCCGCAACTTGCCAGGTGCGTATGAGTGTGTGTGTGCCGACGGCTACGAGCTGCTCCAACTGGAGGGACTCGATGGCTACTGCTTCGACATCGACGAGTGCGCCAGCAACAGGCACAGCTGCGACTCGAGCATGCGCTGCGAGAACCTCAATGGCTCCTACACCTGCCTCTGTGAGCCGGGCTACGCTTTAGGCATCGCATCATCATCATCATCATCATCATCATCTGCTTTGCCCGCTTGCTTGGACATCGATGAGTGCTCCATGTCCAATGCCAACTGCTCGCATTTCTGCATCAATCAGCCTGGGAGCTTTCAGTGCGCCTGTCCTCTGGGCTTCAGCTTGGGTGCGAATGGTCGCAGCTGCCAGGATTACGATGAATGCCAGCTGGCCAATGGGCGTTGCTCCCAGCTCTGCTTGAATCAGCCAGGTGGCTTTGCTTGCGCCTGCCATGCCGGCTTCCAGCTAGCGCCTGATGGCTTCCTCTGCCTGGATATCGATGAGTGCGCTGTGGACTTTGGTAATTGCAGCAGCATTTGCATTAATCTTTTAGGTGCGCATGCCTGCGCCTGCGAGCGGGGCTACGAGCTGCAGGCCGATGGCAAGAGCTGCCAGGATGTGGACGAGTGCGCCGGCCTGCTCTCCGGCGGCTGCACCCACGAGTGCATCAACAAGCCGGGCAGCTACGAGTGCGGCTGTCCGCTGGGCTACCTGCTGCAGGAGGACGAGCGCAGCTGTCGACCCGCCTTGGTGGGCTGTCCTCCAGGTGCGCGCCAAACGGAGCAGGGCTGCGAGCCAATCGAATGTGATGTTGGCCTGCTCCTTGGCGCCGATGGCAGCTGCGTGGATATCGATGAGTGTCGAGTGAACAATGGTGGCTGCTCCCACGACTGCCGGAATACTCAAGGCTCCTACAGGTGCAGCTGCCCAGCTGGCTATGAGCTGGCGGAAAATGAGCGCGACTGCCAGGATGTGAACGAGTGTGCCAAGGACAACGGCAACTGCGAGGGCAGCTGCATCAATGAGCCAGGCAGCTTCAAGTGTGAGTGCGAGGCGGGCAAGAGGTTGTCCTTCGACGAGCGCAGCTGCTATGAGGTGCCTGCAATTGAGCCGAGAGTAGCCCCCTTCCCTCTAGCTCCTGTGGCTCCTGTGGCACCTGTGGCACCTTCTGTTATGCCTGTACGTCCCATGCCCACGCTGCGACCCTTCACACCTGCAATCTCCAGTGCTACCTTACCTCCATTACCTCCCGCTCTGCCCGTTCAGCCATCGTTCCCCAACTTCCAGGTGAGAGATCAATGCCAGCGCTTCTTGGCCCCGGCCAATGGCCAGGCGCACTGCAATCGGTATCGGCACAAGCGCAAGCTCTTCTACAACACGCGCTGCAAGGTGCGCTGCAATGCCGGCTATCAGCTGATCGGCTCTGAAATACGAAGCTGCGGCGCCTCCGGCAGCTGGGAAGGACAGGAGAACAAGTGTGTCCGTAAGTAGCTAAGCTTGATCCCTGCCCCGACAGCTTTTAAGCTCTTCATCTTTCTCGCAGCCATTTCCCAGCCACGTCTCTGGACTTCCGCGGGCAGCTCTCGCTCCTTGCCGGCTCAGTCTGGCTGTCCTGCGCTGCCAGCGCCACGCAATGGCGTACTTTCGCCCGCCAGCTGCACGTTGGGTGCCTCCAGCTTTGGCTCCGCTTGCCATCTGCAGTGCAACATGGGCTACGTGCCTGTGGGCGGCATACTGACCACCTGCATCAACGGCTGGTCGCTGGGCAGCGTCCTGGAGTGCAAACCCTTTGGCTCGAACATCTTTGACTCGCAGTTCAACACCAGGGTTCTGCCGCCCTGGCAGCAACAGAAGCGGCAGCAGCTATTTGGGCAGCAGTCCCCGATTCAACGGTTGCCCGTCAAAGCCTATATCAAGTGCCCCGAGAACGTTGTCATTCTGCTCAATCCGATGCAGAGCAAGGCTCATGTCATTCTCCAACGTCCAGCAACGAATTTGGACTATCGTCATGTGGTTGCCTTCCCGCCCTGGGCCAAGCAGCTGAGGGCTCATCTGCCAGCGGGCACGCACAAGATCGAATACAGGGCGCATGATCCAGTAACCTCACAGAGCGTGGGCTGCCAGACCATCATTACCATCAAGCAGGCATCCGCTGCCAGTTCGTTTTCCTCTTTTCCCAGTTTCAGAGCAGCTAGCATGTCCGCTTTTAGACCCGCGCCCATGCCAGACTTTCAATCCGCTTCGCTTCCTGCGAGGCCTTTTGCCAGCCTCATTGATGCACGTTCCGAGAGACTGATTGCCCAGCCACCCGCTGAAGAGAGCTCAGCTTCATCTCCATCTTCGAGAGCTGCTGAGAGCACGCGCATTGATTTAGGCTCCTCCTCGTCCCACTACTGTCCGCCTTCCTTTGAGGTCTACCTGAAGGAGAATCAGAATCTGCGCTCCGTTGTCTGGGAGGAACCACGCTTCGAGGGCAAGCTGCTGAAGATCTACAAGTCATCTGTGAGTAAGAGTAAAATGAACTGAAGATCAAGCTTATGCCTTGAATCCTTTATAGTTCCCCGGCGCTTTGTTCGGCAGGGGTGATCACGACATCCGATACGAGGCCACCACCACGGATGGCCGTTCCCTGCAATGCTACTTCCAGATACATGTGAAGGGTAAGTGAACAAGCCAATAGATAGAGATATATTCTTTAACATAATACCTGTGTAGCTGCCGCACCTACCCCGCCGCCCACTCACGCTGAGATTAGCTACCCGGAACTATCCTCAGCTCCCGCTGCCCTCACCCAGGCCACGCACAGCAGCCTCTTTGCTGGCCACGAGTCCTATGTGGTTTGTCCCGGCAAGGAGCCGGTCAAAGTGACCTCCAGGCAATCCGTAAGTTCCATTTGAGAGGAATTGCATCCAAACATACGACCAAAGCCTAAGCTTCTACTAACTGTAATGCTAAAGACCTCCCTAATCAGAATATATATATTTCTCTGTATCTCTACTTCTATCTCTATCTATCTCTATCTCTATCTTCATTTGCTTCTGAATCAGCATCAATGTTTGCTTCTGAATATATATATGTATATATGATGTTAAAATGTATCTCTATTTCTATCTCTATCTGCATGTGTATCTTTATGTAGGTCAATCTGCCCGTGGGCTGCACTCTGAAGAACGTGCGCCCGCAGTCGTCGACACAGACGCACCCAAAACGCGGTCTCCTAACCTCGCTTTGGCGTCAATACAATAAATTCTAATTATTTATTTATTTATTTCTATATATTTTAATGAACATTTGTAAAACTACATACATTTTTTGATAACTATTTTTTTATGCGACTTATTTTTGGATATATTTAATGCGTAATTAAAATAAATATTTTTATAAAATGTACTTTTTGAAGCTTTTTTACTTAAAACGATGCCAATAAATTTTGAAGGTAAATCTTAATAATGAGTACATTAAAATTTATCTACCTACAAAACATGGTAGTTTAAGATGCCACATATATTATAATATTTTATTTAATCTTTAGAGGAGGTCAACAATAACTTACTTGTCAAATTTTGTGGAAAATTATATACCATTCAGAAAAATTGTTTAAAAATACTTGATTTCGTGGCATACAATGTTCAAATCGATCTCCAAATCAATACGTGTTAAATGAGATATCCTACTTGAAAATCGAAAGAAAAATGCTTTTGTTACAGCCAGGCATCGATCCGATTTTGACAAAAATGATAAGGGGTTACATCATATTTTTTGTCAAAAACTAAAAAAAAATCCAAAAACGAAGTTTTTGAATGCCAATCGCAAGACACCATTCGTACGGATCGAAAATGATATATAATTCAAATATTAGGCAAAAAATACCCAAGTTAGTGGCATGCAAAGTTCAAGACACATTCGAGCTCATATTTAAAAAACTTGCAAATACAATGCAAAATCGATAAAGCTATTTTTCTGGGATATTTAAGTTTAAGTGATTTAAGTTTAGTGCACCGCTGAAAAGTGTGCAACAAAAGACTAAATCGTAAAAAAGTGTTTGTGAAAAAATAAACTGAAGTGCAGCCAAACTGGCAAACAGACTGGCAAAACTATGGCATACTTTTGCGCTGAGCGCAATAAACACAAATACTCAAGAAAGTGGCGTGCAAAATATAAGTTAAAATTTCAATACGTTCATGTACAATATAAAACTTATAAATGCAAATCGATTCTCCGAATCAATACGCGTCTTACGAAATATCCAACATAAAAATCAGATAAAAAATACTGTTATTACAGTCAGGCAAAGTTAGTTAAATGATTATTTACGCTGATTTGTAAGTCATTTGAAGTTCAAAAAATGTTTGTCCCATAATAATTTTTATCGAAAATGCACAAGAATTAGAACTCATTAATTTTACTGACAAAAAAAGAATTCGTATGAGACATATAAGTAGCGCCAAAAATTTAAGAGGATTCATACTAATTATTATATTGAAATATTATATTTTCGTGATCGAAAACAAATGTTTTATCAATTTATTTTGTTACAATATTTGAGAAATTAAAATGATATAAAGCTTAAGAATTATTGCAAGCCCTGAAATTAACTAATTCACATTTCACATCAAAAAGCTTCTGCAAGACAACAATTCATTTAGTGTAAATTTCTTAGCCTATTGCATCAGATTTTGTAGACATTAAAGCGTACCATAAAAAAAAACCCATAAGATTTGACCTTATGACTCAACGGAATGCAATGCTGCCTAATCCGTGAGAGAGATAGGCTACAGAAGTACCAAAAATAATTAATCTAATGGTATATTAAAAATATCATTGTATTGAAGAAGGTAACTGTAGAAATAGGGTTACTACAGCAATTTATATACGATTATAATAATAATTTTATAATTGAATTAATTATTATTTAGGCCTATTTAGCTTAAATTAAATTCGGTTGAACTAAAAAACTAGATATAAGGTACCTTATCGAAATGGTACATTTTCATATTGAATTTTGGTACAAGCAAACGTGAGTGCAGCCCCAGTGCTGACTAGTGCCGATGCGTTCCACAAAATACGTTCCACAAAGAAGGCAGCTTCGTTGACTGAACGAAAGCTGATTTTGCACAGTTCTCAGTTTGTTGGGGCAGTTGGGCGGGTCAACAGTCGTTGTTGTTGTTGTTGTTTTCGTAGTTGTTGTTGTAGTTGTTTTTGGCTACTTGATAAGCGACTGCGTGTGCCACTTGCTGAAAAACTTAAGACAGGTTGCCGAGCTAATCAAAACATTATTGTGGAACGCAAAAACCGAGCTGAGTTTTTAGAAAGCTTAACAGCTTTAAATACGCGCCTATTAAAACTTTATTTACCTCCGATAATTGACCAGAAATGCCGTTGAACTCGTTTGGTTAGAACTTGTCATTAGAATTTTGATTATTTTGATTATTTCTTTAAATATTGTTTTTGTTTTTCTTAATTTTTTCGTCCAATTTTTTTTTTCGCAAAATTCGAACTATATGGAAGACCACAAGCAGCGCATATTATTAGATAAGAATTATGTTCTACAACCACAAGCTCGCATAAAGAGCTATTAATGATCTCTTGAAGACGCCAGCTGATAACCCCACGAGTTCGATAGAGTCTACGAAGTGGAAGCTGTTCTGCTCTGGTCTCCGATCGCCCGCTCTGTACTCAGCTTTGGCTTGTATTGTGTTGTTATTACTGTTGATATTATTGTCTCCGAGATTAGCTTCTGGCGAGTCTATAAAAGCGCTTGAATAACTCAAAAGCTAAATCAGTTTGAAAGCGTGTGTTTTACGGTGCGCTTGCATCGAATCGTTTAGTTTCTTGGCAAAGTTTTTTTCTGTTCTAGTTTAAAGAGCATCCGTGTGTTCGAGGCGTACAAAATGTATCAGCGACAAGTTTCCTTCGATAAGGTTCGTACGCAGTTCCTATGCTAAATATACTAGAAAGTGGAAAATATTTCAAATTTAATCAAAAACAATTAGTTGACGCAAAGTGGTTAATGCTAAAAATATACAAAAATTTAACAATAACAAAATTGTTAGTTGAATTATCAAAGTTCAAATTTGGAGTAAACAATAGAAAATTTATAGATCAAGCTAATCTCTATGGCAAAAAAAACAAGAAATTATAAGTATACGCATATATAACTATATATAAAGGAATGTGGAAAATCCGGGTTCGAATCCTAGCTAGTGTTGTTTTTAGCAAAGGATATAGTGGACCAGTGCAACTTAAGTTTAAATTGATTTATAGTTTTAAACTATTTACTAACTTTAAATAACAATAAGAATATCTATATGTTTAGATATATTTATACATTTGAATTATTTTGGTAGTTAAAGTTTTTAGAACATTGTTTTTTTTTTTTAATTTATTTATTAAGTAAATACATTTTTTAAAAAGAAAATTTCTTTAGTAAATTTCACAATCCAACAACATTTGAGCCAATTTTTCTGAAAGTTTTTTGCAAAGGGAATCACTATGAGATATGTATTCTATTAGAGTATTAATATTATGTATTATATTACTTTTCACGACTAGCTATAAGTATTAAAACTATAGATTAGATAGTAGAAACCTTTTTAGTAGTAAAATCTATGACTGGCGTAACTGAGCTTATTTTGAGCTCATTTCTTTCTTAGAGGTAATTTTTAGTATATGGAGAATTCCGAGGAGAAACATATAAAGTTTTTAAAAGTATGTTCTTTACGTTTCAGTATATTTCAGGTTCAGATTCTTATAGGTGCCATATATCAAGAACTTTCTTTATACATTGTATATAGACATTTAAAGTATGTTTTTCTTAGAAATAATCTTTTATATTTCTTCAAGCAAACCTCGTCTGTTGCCAACCCTTACCCCTTAAATGCAATACTTACAACTCTGTAACTGCCTTAAAGCCGAGAACCCAATCTCTGCCTAGCTCTATAGAGAACCTTGTACCTACGCTCCATGCCGCAGATAAATGCTCAATGAAACCTAGTTATTGCATTTTAAAGCCAAGCTGTAGGCTTTGGCCCTGCAATCGAGCATTGCGGTTAAATGGAAACCTTCAATATATGCATCAAGCTCTCATCTTGGGTCGTCGCTGACCTTTGTAATCTGAGCGATCTGAGCTGGGGTAAAAAACAAAAATAAAAATATAATAAAAATTCCCTGACGTTAATATCTGTTTGCAATGCCGTTTAACATTTGTATGCACACAAAATTCTATAATCTAGAACATTAGTTTTGATTGATTGATGGGCACTTCTGCTGATGCCTAACTGATAGCCAAGTCTGGTTATTATGCAAGTCGATTAGCATACGAATTGATAAGCACTCGGATTAACTGCTGAGACTTTATTTCCCCATAGCCAACACGCATTGAGGACTCTGCTTATATAGCGGAGGGAGTGGACATGCAGGAGGCGAGGAACACCTGCCTGCTCTTCTCCCCCAAGGACTCTTCACTGGCCAGTGGAGCCTTGGCCAACACCTTGGCCATCTTCAAGAAGCACGACATCAATTTATTGCACATCGAATCCCGCTCCTCGCTGCGTGTGCCCGGCTACGAGTTCTTTGTGGAGTGCGATGGCAAGTCTGGTGCCTTGGGCAGAGCTATTGCGGATGTGAAGGAGCAGTGCAGCTACTTCAACATCATCTCACGTGATTACAAGGACAATGCAACCGCTGTGCCTTGGTTTCCACGTCGTATACGCGATCTGGATCGCTTTGCCAATCAGATCTTGAGCTATGGCGCAGAGCTGGACTCCGATCATCCCGGCTTCACAGATCCCGAGTATCGCAAGCGTCGCAAATACTTTGCGGACATCGCCTACAACTACAAACACGGCGAGCAGCTGCCCCATGTGGACTACACGAAGGAGGAGATCGAGACCTGGGGCATCATCTTTCGCAATCTGACCAAGTTGTACAAGACGCACGCTTGCCGGGAATACAATCACGTCTTTCCTCTGCTGGTGGACAATTGCGGCTTTCGTGAGGATAATATTCCGCAACTAGAGGATGTCTCCAACTTCTTAAGAGGTAAGCAGAAAAGCCTCCCATTAACAAATGGGAATCGGGAGTATAAAATTGTTATTAAAATGTATGTAAGTGTGAGAAGGTAGCGTGTGTGACAGTGAATACCTCGATATAGTGAACAGCCAAATTTGTAAATGGAGTATTCTTAATATTTCCAGCAAAAAACAACAAACAACACAAGAAGGAATCAAATTTGAAATTGTTACAAAATCAGCTGTTTCTTGACCTTAGTGGAGTGAAAACCGATTGTTGTCGAAAGTAGACTATATTTTGTGTACTTAAATATTTACAACTTTAAAAATCGCCAATTCTTTTTATAAACATACATTTATGTTTTCCTGATAAAATATTTTACTGATTTTTTGAATGTATATACACAAAGTATATTGTTAGCAAAAAGAACGAGTTTTTGAACAAATTTGGGTTCCTTGATATAGTGAACAACCTCAATATTACTTACTTCTCTATATCCAGACCCTTCTGTATATTCTTAAACTGTTTGTTGAGTGTATTTATCTAATAAATACACTAATAAGAACTGAAGGCACCAAACTGGACTTAAAGATGCTGGAAAGTAAACACAGATTGGAAATAATTTCTTGCATCAGAATCCTAAGAAAACCTTATGAATAGAAGAGTTTTGCTAGATAAATACATTGGCATACTGTTTCCATCAAGTCAAGTTATTAAAACTTATTTCTTATTTATTTTTATAGATTGCACAGGCTTCACTCTGCGCCCAGTTGCTGGTTTGCTGAGCTCTCGCGATTTCCTGGCTGGTCTGGCCTTCCGCGTCTTCCACTCCACGCAGTACATCAGGCATCCAAGTAAGCCCATGTACACACCCGAACCGGATGTCTGCCACGAGCTGATGGGTCATGTGCCGCTCTTTGCTGATCCTGCCTTTGCGCAGTTCTGTCAGGAGATTGGCTTGGCATCGCTAGGAGCACCCGATGACTATATCGAGAAGCTGTCCACGGTAAGCCGGGTGTTTAACTAGCTCTGTCTCACTTGCTAATGCATATTAATAAATGCAGATCTTCTGGTTCACTGTGGAGTATGGTATGTGCCGTCAGGAGGGCGAGCTGAAGGCCTTTGGAGCTGGTCTGCTCTCTTCCTATGGCGAACTGGAGTACTGTCTGACGGACAAGCCGCAGCTGAAGGACTTTGAGCCGGAAGTAACGGGCATTACCAAGTATCCAATTACAGAATTTCAGCCGCTTTACTACGTAGCCGACAGCTTCGAGAACGCCAAAGAGAAGACCATGTGAGTAGCTTAGATTATTCCCATTTAGAGTCTTCTCTAACTCCCAGTGCCATTTCAGTAAATTTGCCAACTCCATTCCTCGTCCCTTCGGAGTGCGCTACAATGCTTATACGCAGAGCGTGGAGGTGCTTGATTCCAAGCCCCAAATCTCGAATCTGATGAACAATATCAATTCCGAGTTCCAGATACTTCAGAATGCGATTGTCAAGCTGCGCGTTTAAGATGCGATCCTAACTATAAGACACTATATATACTACTATATAACTACTATATATGAAATCAAATAATATACTCTTCCTTTTCACCTTTTGTTTATTACAACACATGTGTTTTTATTGATCTATACTTTATATATATTAGTTATTTACACATATCTTCAAGGAATTATAGAATACATATATACAGGCTTAAAGTGAGTTTTAATCTATACATGCCATATATATATTTGAATAATATATAGATATATGTATTATATATCGTAAGAATATCTATATGATTTAAGCTTTCTGCATTTGCCTTTCATAGAATGTGGATTTGACATTAAAATAAAAGTAATGAAAAAAAAGAGCTGAAAAGAAATTTAATACAGATATCTCTAGTATATAACAAAACTTCGAGTTGTCAAACAGAAAAAAAAACAGTGGAATTTTTATTTCTTTTTGTAATATTTGAATATGTTCACAGCAAATAATTCAGTTGCAATCTCAACCTGAGTTTTGAACTTATATACTACTATATCTATAGCTTAAATCGAAGCGCAGTCTTTACAAATAATATTTATGTGTAAACTATATACACAAATATATATATATATATATATATATATATATATATGAATGATATGGTATTTGTAAATTTTGTTTAGTTAGATTTCCTTTTGTTTTAGTTGCTATATACACGACTGTATATATATATATATATATATATATATATGTATATATGTACATGGGAATGTGTGTATGTTACGCTTTATATATAGAGTAGTAGAGATCCCTTGTGTGTGCCAATGGCACTTACTAGTTAAATTGTAAACGTTGGGCTATTCTTTAACAAAAACTAATTTTCGCTAAACTAAAAACTAAATTCATTTTTTGAGAACTTGAGCCTAGAGTAAAATTAAAATTTAGCTTATATATATATATATATAGTTTAATGTGGTTTAAGGATTAGAGCAATACTCAGTCTGTTGAGATCTACAACTAGTTGTATCTATTGTGAATGTACGATAAAAAGAGAGAGAGAGCTTAAGCCGAAACTTTAGATTTGGGCCTTTGCTTATTTTTAATACAATTTCAGCAGCTACCTACGATCATGAGCTATATATATATATATCTGGATCGGGAACTGAAATGATTTGATGTTTCTATGGCTAAGTTTAAGGAATTTATTGACTGTTGCCCGCTGCGTGTGGCGAGCTGAATAGATTCTGCGTCTGCTCCTGCGATATTTGATAAGGCAATATTTCTAGATCGTTTGTCAGCTGACTTTGGCTCGAGCTGCCAAAAGGATTTGCAGCAAAGAAATTGTTTGGCTGCTGCTGTTGTTGTTGTGGCTGCAACAGCGGCGGCTGGGGCTGTGGCTGTGGCTGCAACAGTTGCTGCTGTGGCTGCTGCGGCTGCTGTTGCTGCTGTGCCTGCTGCTGATTGCTGTTCGACTCGGAGCCATCATCGCTGATGCCCATGTGAAAGTTGAGCGAGGGACCCGATTCGGTGGCCATTTGCATATAGGAGAGCAGCGAGTCCTCATTTGTGTTCTCGGGAGCATTCGAGTTGTTGTTGTTGGTGTTGTTGGCGTTGCTGCTGTTGGCATTGTTGTTGTTGTTGACAGCATTGTTGTTGCTGCTGCTGTTGGCATTGTTGTTGCCGTTGCTGCTGTTTAGCTGATTCAGCGACTGCAGCGGCGATAGATTAAGAAACGCATCTATATCCTCCATATCCTCCCTCGACAACATGTTGCTCTGCTGTTGCTGCTGCTGCTGTGTCTGCTGTTGCAACTGCAGCTGTTGCTGCTGTTGAGTTTGGCTCGGCTGCAGCTGCAACTGTTGCTGACTCGGCTGCTGAGTGTGCTGCAGACTGTGATTGTGTTGCTGCTGATTGTGCAGGCTCTGTTGCTGCTGTATCAGCAACTGTTGGTCCTGCTGATTGAGCATCTGCTCCGAATTCAAAGCGAATCCATATTGATTGAACTGCGGCTCGACGGCATTGCTGCCGCTGAAATTGAAATTGCGCTGCACATTGGCGCTGGCAGCGCTGCCCTCGCCAGCAGCAGCAGCAGCAGCTGCCGCCATGTTGCTGGCAGCAAAGCCCACGGGCATCATGGGCTGCAGATATGTGTAGCGCGCGAGCAACAGTTGCTCGGAGACCATGCGCAGCTCGTTCTGCTGCTGCATAATCAGCTTCTGCAGTTCGTCGTGCTTGCGCTGCAGCTGATCCTGCAGCTGGCTCTGCGTCGAGGTCATGACCACGGCGCCCGGCAGCAACTCCGATTGCGCCTGCACCGGCAACGGCGACAGCACAGGCGCCACCGGAAACGGCGCCATCACCGGCTGCATGGGTATGGCGGCCAGATATTGAGGCGGCTCCAGAAAGCTGGGCGCCACCAGCTGCGGGCTGGCCAGCGGATAGCTGGACTGTGGGAACTGGCAGGCATTGCTCGTCACAATTTGTGTGGGCGCTAGGGGCATGGGCAAGATCTTGGGCGGACCAACGCTCTGTTGCAGCTGCAGCTGTTGCTGATGCAGATGATGGTGACTGAGCTGCTGTTGCTGTTGTGACTGTTGCTGCTGTTGCGAGTGCGACTGTTGCTGCTGCTGCGAGTGTGACTGTTGCTGCTGTTGCGAGTGTGATTGCTGCTGCGGATGATGATGATGATGCGAGCGCTGGCGTTGACTTTGCTATAAAGGCAGCGAAAATGGGGTAAAGAGAGAGCATACAGAGAGCAGGATGCGTTGAAGGACTTACCGAGCTGACGTGCGTCATCAGCGATTGCCTGCTGATCACTGAGTCCGCCGACATGGAAGTGGAGTCCGACTCATTGCCTCGACTGTTGTAGAAGTAGCATTTGCGCTTGGCCTTGGGCGAGATGCCCGTGGAGCTGATGTTGCCGTAGCTAGAGGCGGGTCGCGACGTCTTCAGCGGATTCAGGGGGCAGGTGCTGGCGGCAGGTGCGGCGCCCGTCGACCACATGGGCGAGGAGTCCACTGTGGGCGATGTGGCAGCAGCCACCTCGTTGCTCAGATTGGCCAGCGAGTTGCCCAGCAGCGTGCTGTCCAGATTCTGATTGCTCAGCTCGAAGTCTCGCAACGTGGTCGTGGCCGAGGCGCACTTGCTGCTGCTCGAGTTGGAGGCCAAGGCTTTGCTCGACTTCTGTCGCTCCTTGTGATTCTGCTTGATGACCTCCGCATGGCTGACCACCTTGTGCGTGCAGACCACATAGTCGGGCTTCGAGTTGTACTGATGGTAGCTCACATAGTAGTCCGTCTGCAGCCAAATCCATTGCTGGCCCTTGGTCAGAAAGCGATAATAGCAGGACTTGCCCTCGCCCGTCTGACGCACTAAATGAAAGGGAGTCAAGAGTCAAGAGTCTGACTTAAAAGCTAAGTCCTGCATTGCTTACACTCTTCATGGCAGCTCACAATGCTGTCCAGGTCGTCGAAGTGATAGTAGTCGTAGCCGGAGGTGCCCAGCACCTCGAATGGCATATATCCTATGATAGGCGGCGCTCGATGATCGAGAAAGAGAAATTTCCATTCCATGCTGTGCTTCGAGGTGAACTCGTTGCTCGTGGGATCGATGATGCTCATCTCGCGTATCAGCTGCGGCGTCTGTATCCGTCCCGTGCCCACGAAAACCAACTTCTTGTCCACCTCAACATTCGCATTCAGCTGAAAGATGCGCGGCAGCGTCTGCTGATTGCTGTTGCTCTGGCATTCCGAGCTGGAGCTCGCACTGGTGCTGGCATCGTTGCCTACAAAATGAATCAAAGTTTAAGTACCTGCGCTCGAGTTCGAATGCTCGACTACCTACGAAAGTAGCCCACGAATTTGACCAGCTCATAGGAATTGGCATCGACTTTCTCTATGCCGCCTCGTTTCAGATGCGTATAGAAGGTAATCTGATTGCTGGCATTAATATCCGTTTGGCGGGGCTCGATGACAGGTGTGGGATTCAGGAAGATGTTTAGCAAGGCCTCATGATCCATTTCATAGGCCAGATCATAGATGCTCATGTTGTACAGCTCATGCTGGAAATAGTTAAAGATTTCATATGAATACTTAAATATCGTTAGCTAGGTGGCGCCACCTACCGGCAAGTAGCCCAGCTGCGAGGTAATACTTTCCGAGGCATAGAAAATGGCCCCCAGACTGCTAAACACAATCATAAAGCCATCCAAAGACTCCAGCATCAAATGCGTAAACTCATCGTTTGTGAGAAACGTGGGCTTCCACTCCTGCTGTATCTCAAAGACCTTGGATCTATCCGTGGCCTCTGCATAAGACTGAAGATTAACATCCAATTCGAACTATATGCTGCTATATGCTAAGCACTCACCATTGTGATTCTTTAGGAATGCTATTGTGGACTTGAGCACCGTGGACTTGTCCATTTTGCGATTGGACGTGGTTATCAGTGCACTCAAATCATTTACCAGCGAATTGAACTGATCCCGACGCTTCTTCTCGCTCAAATTCCGGGACTTTCTGCAAAGAAGACTTCGGGTTAACCAAAAAAAATGCTGATAAAATAAACTGCATATGATAAAGGTATAAAAAGTGGTATGCTAAGATTAGCTCAAGTGTAAGAGGATTTTATGACTAGCCAACCCCCATTACACACTCACACACACACAGACACACACACACACACAAGCAAAACACACATGGAACAGCTGGTCCACCTTTGGCCCACGTGTGTGCTGCGATTGATGCTTTGTCTGGCGTTTATTAGACAAATCCGCCCACATGCTCACCTCCCCACTTACATACATGTGTACGCAGTTCGGGTGAGTGGGTGGGCGGCTTGGCTGGTTGCGTGGCTGTGGTTGGGGGTTGGTGCGTTAACAGTTTTTCAGTTCTATTGTCGGTTTGCATTTGTTGCGCTAGGACAAACATTTTTGGGCTTGGATTTTTGCATTTGACATTTGCGTGTCAATAAAATGAAACGCATACTGGGCAGAGTGAGTGAAAGAGCGAGCAGGGTAGAGAGTGTGAAAGAGACAGCTGGTTACCTTGTTGTTTATGTCAATTCCTGGAATTCAGATTCATTGAGAAAGAGAAGCAAGAAATAAGAGCATAATAACTCATTCCACATAATATAGTTCCTTTGGCTTAGCAAGTTTTTTTTAGCTGTTGCTTTATTAAATAGATTTTGTAAGATTTTCTATAGTAAAAGTTGAGTTACCTTGAGTTGAATAGCAAGATTATTGCATTCAACTTTAAAATGGATATTTGTATATTGATTGAACTATTTTAATGAAGTTTTAATATATATTTGTGACTATATATGTTATTAGACAAAATGTATATTTTCTATAATTCTATCAGCTGCTAGAACTGAATATTCAAATTTCTAGAAATCTTCAAGGTAAAAAATAAAAACTATTTATACATCTATGATATATTATATATATCTTTCTATATGTTATAATATTTTCAGCTGATTAGATTTCTCTTTGCCTACAAAAAAATATATAAATAATGATTACATATATGAATTTATTATAATTTAGGTGAAAGAAATAAAATATTTAATATTTTTTTTACAAGAATATTTTTTTTGCTTTTTATATTTTTTATTATTATTTTTTTTTTTTATTATTATTATTATTTTTATTATTATTATTATTTAAATTATAAAATTCCAAGTCTTCAAACAATATTGAAAGACCTTTCCTGTATGTACATATATATATTTAGCAACATTTTGCCAGTTTCCCTCTCCCTTTCTCTCCCTTCGTCTCACTCTCTTTTGCTCCCTCTAGAATTACTAATTTGATATTTTTACTGTAATACAAACTCAGCGCATTTGCAAATTATGCAATATCCAAGATACAAAAAAGGAAAGAAAAAATAATTATTATTATCAATATACATGCATATATCTAAATATACATTAATACAAATACATATAAGGCATGTCCAAAAAATTAATCACTCTCAAATTTCAGTTAATTAAAGTTCGGAATTGGACTTCACTCGGCTTTCGATTGAAGGTGTCTATTACCTGGACAAAGCGTGCAGAAAATTTGCCAACTAAGCCAGTTTTTGCTTTGTGTTCTTCTTTTGTTTGCCGTCGAAGGTGCAAAAGGTGTTCGATTATGACATAGCAATCGGGGAACGAAATAATTAACACACTTTTAGCTTCTTGGCTTATGGAAATTTACACGCGTTCTTCTAATGCGTTTCAAAAGTGAACGAAAAAGTCAAAATAATCCATGTTTAAGCGATGTCTTGTAAAGTGTAAGAAGCAGAGGTCTTCGATAACAGAAACAGCATCTATATATATATATATAAATACTCTTTCTTAACAGACGAGCAGATAAAATTAAGGTCCCCTATAAAATCTCTCAGCTGTTTGCGTCACGAATTTTCCTCTTTCTGTTTTGGCCATCGCACATGAAGGAATGAAGTCGTTCGAATAGAGTTAATAATATAGCTGACAAATTCTTCTATATATAACATATAAGTTTTTTATGATAATTTGAATAAAATTTGACTTTTTTCATGGTTCCCACATATACGAGAAGAGGTTGTAAATTTGCTGCCCTAACAAAAAGACTTCTTAATTTTTTAATATATTTATCTATTTAGCTATCTTCTTTTATCTGCAGACTACCTACTCAACTGTGGAATAGATAAAGCTGTGTCTTGCTTTAAAATTTTTATGAAATGTTTTAAAGGTTCCTTTTTCCGTGAAAGTCATCTAGAATTCAGATACCATAAAGTTGCCATTGCAAAAATCATTTGGCAAAATAGCAAAAATATTTTTACCTAAGCTATTCCATTTTCCCATCGTTCCTATATATAAAGTAACATTGTTCATCATTGAGTATGGAAATCGATCGTCATTGAGTTTATATTTGGAATATATTTAGCTGTTTTTAAGATATGTATCTTTAATCAGGATATCTGATTCCTAGAGGCGGAGTCGATTAAAAACTAATAAAGAGAATTAAAAATGTGTCTCTTTTTCATGACTTCTAAGTTATCAGAATAATATTTGTACCTTAAGGCAAAGTCAAATAATATTCTGTCTATTGCAAGATATTCCTAATCTATAGAAAACAAGTTTTTAAATGGAATTTTTTGGTAATTTGCTTGGCATATCTTAAGTTCTCAAACATACATATATGCACATGAATATATCATATCACATTGAACTGGTTCATCAAATATATGTGCTATAAGAACAATCAGTTTCAAATAAAGTTTTCATAATTTAATTTTAAACTCACACCGATCTCAAAATCTCCAAAGAGTATTCAAGCTTCGACAATATAAAAATAGAATTTCCTTCTTGTTTCTATTTAATTTTGTTGTCTTTTTATTGCCGTGTGTTGTCTACGTCTTTATATCATAACTGTCAATTGCAGCTCGACCCGCCCACAGCAGTTTTTTATGCAGCTCAGCTACATACACGGCATATATATGTATATATCTATACGTATATATATAATGAGTAATTCGTGCTCACCTTTTCGTGTCGTCCTTATCATCGCTCTCGTCGTCCATTTTCGTGTTTGTTAGATAATCCAGTTCCAGATTGTTGATTAAATGTTTGTTCTTTGGCTTAGTTAAGCAAAACAAAGGGAAACAAAAACAAACACCTTTGCACTAAAACGTTGTTCAGTTCACAATTTGAATTTTACATAGTTGTTTTTTTTTGTAGTTTCTTTGAGTTTTTGAAAAGTTTACTTTTTTTAGGTCACATTTACACTATAACAGAGTTCCATTTGCTTAAATGCTTGACACATTTTGTTGTTTTTATTTTGTTTTCAGTTAGTTGAGAGCTGCCAGAAATTTAAAATATTTTATTTATATTATTTCTAATTTTATTAAATTTTTTATTGAAAATATTTTTTAATGCGCTGAATTTCGCGTACCGTCAGCAACAAGTGCAGTTGAGCATCTGCCTCTAGCCTTTCAACGTACATTAGCTGTCGACAATACGCACGCACACAGATAGACACACACACACACGCACTTATTCTCAGAAACATACACACACATACACAAACACATATCAAGCATTGTTCTGGCTGGCACGAAGTTGGTGCTGCTGCAGTTACGTAACTCTCTGCTGCGCCTGCGCAGGTGCAGCAGCTAGTGCCCGGTGGCCAATTCGCACTGGCCAAGCGCCAATCATTGCAGCCGTGGCAGATGTTGCACTTTTCAACCCCTAAAAAGTATGCTACGTTATTTTGCGCCTGTTACTAAATGCGACAGCGAATGCCATAACAACCTGAAAACGAGTTCTTGTCTATGAGTGTGAGTGTCTCTCTGCATGTGTGTGTGTGTGAGAGTGTGTGTGTGTATGTGTGGGTAGCAGCTGCTAACCAAATACCAACCAATTGGCAGCGTTTGCCTTTGCCCCATACACATATTGCATAATAACGCGTTCGTGTGCGTGTGTGTGTGACACTACATTTTGAAGCAGTTGATTTTAAGAATTTTACATATAGCATATATATATATATATATATAGAATGCTAATGGCTTAAGTCAAACGCCCGCGCTTTTAGCACATATAACAATTGTTTGCTTAATTGCAAAATTTGCTGGGGCTTCGAGCTGGAATTGTTTTGCTTGCCTCAAAACTTTCACTGCTGCCACAAAGAAAATGTCAAAGAAAGGTGTTGCTGCTGTAGCTGTTGCACAGCCTTTGCAGAGCATTTGCCCGGCTTTTCAGCTGGCCAAGTTTTTACCTTAATTAAAAGCGTTGCCAGCAAACGACTTTAAATATGCTGAAAACAAGCGGCTTAAAACTCACTCACACACATAGTCATGCATATATATGTGTGTGTGTGTGTGTGTTGCTTAATTAATCCGTTTAGCCATTTGTCCGCCGAAGCATTTAACGAATCATAATTTCCCACATGTATTCAACAGTTGCAGCTACAAACATTTTAAATACACATCAAAGACAAAAACGCCGACAGCCTTTGCTTTTGCCCACCTCCAGCTGGACCTGCACCTGCCTCACAGGTAAGTTGTTGTTGCAAGTGTTGCTGGTTAACCCTAAGTAGCTCTCGTTGTTGTTGCTGTTGTTGTTCCAGCAGCCGGTTGGGTTCGACTTACGAACTGTGGTTTTGCCCAGCTTTAAAAAAAATTGTAGCCGCTGATAATTGCCAATGTGTTGTTTAATAGCTCGAATTGCAATTAGTGCGGTTTGTTGCCTACCAATAGCCAACAGACTAGGAAAAGCTAAGAGAGAGAGAGAGAGAGACAGAATAAGCGAGACAGAGTGGGGGTGAGAGTAGTGGAGAGGTCAAGGTGCTTAAAGGTTTGTATCACATTTAGAAAACAATGTAGACAATTGATTACATTGACCGAAATGATCTAGTTTGTTGGCTTAAAGACTTAAAGAGACATAGTGGAATGCTGAGAGAGGAAGATAGAGAGAATTAGAGAGAGGGGGAAACTGGAGGAATCATGAGATAGAGATCGAAATGTGAGGTGTAATTGGTAAGGCAAAAGCAATAGAAGCAATTAAATGATTGACACAGTGCGAGAACGAGAGAGATAGAGGTGGAGAGAGAGGGACGAAAATTGAGAGACATAGGAAAATAGAAGACTATGGTGACGGGAGGATCTCTATCTACAGCTAGTTTTTTTTTTTTTTTTTTTTTTTTTGTTTTTTAAAAAAGTTTATAGCCTACTGTTACTATTAATAATAACTTATACTATAGTGGTAAATCTACAGGTAGTGATGCAAAATGATATAGATAGGATGGACAGAAAAAGAGAGAGTTGTAAGGAGGAAGTAACGGAGCAGGACAGAAAGAAGTCATATATGGCTATAGAGATACTAAATAGATAGATGTGATGAAAAAAGAGAGCGACAAAAGGCGACGAACTAAAGTAACAGAAAGAGAGAGAGAGAGATTTTGAGATGGCGAGAAAGAGACACAGGGAGGAAGACATAGAGAGAGAGAAAGAGACACGGAGAGAGTAACACAGAGAGAGAGAAAGACACACAGAGAAAGATAGAGAGGGAGAGAGAAATCAAGAGAGACAAAGTAACAGTGAGGCAGAGACAATAATATCGAGATATACGGTGAGGGGAAGATAAAGATATAAGTAGGAATGCAAAAATAGATGAGGCCAGGGAAAGAGAGACTGTAAAGGATGGATAAAAAGTAATAGACCAAGAGAGAAATAAGAAAATAAATATAACTATAGAGATACTAAATAATTAAGATGAAAAAGCGACAACAAGCAAAAAATAAAAGTAGCTGAGAGAGAGAAAGACTTAGTGATGGAGAGAGTGAAAAGAACTTATAGATATAACAGAGATATAGCGAGAGAGAAAAACAGAGAAAGAAAAACGGGAAAAGAGAAAGAGCGGCTAGCAGAGGGAGCTCTAGAGAATCAAGAAACAAGAACATGTATTTAAAACTTAATAAATTCCTCTCTCAATCCAAAACACTAAAGACAGCAACATTAATCGAACCGCCAACAAATTGTATTTCAATTTTCAGTCCCGTTTTCCATATACAACTCATCTATAAATACAATAAATTTAATGCAAAACCTATTCACGTATCGTTCGCCTTCACCTTAACTAGACAATTGCATAATAAATCTAACCAAATGCAGAGATTACAGAAAGCAAAACAAATAGTTAGAAGAGCTTGCGACAACTGCTTAACTCCCACCCCCCAGCTCTGCACACACACACACACACACACACTCAGTCAATGAGACAAAAATTTGTTATTGTTTTATATTTCTATGCTCATTTGGCATTGATAAACGATTTTTAGTTGTTTTTGTTGTTGCTTCTTTTTTTGCAATGCGGAAGCAGAAAGCTTGCAAAGCCGGTTGCCAACTGCAGCGGTAAGATCGTTGACTGACCTACTCATGCAAAAGCTCTCTGCTTGCCTACTCGGCTTCTCTCTACTCTCACGCTCCCACTCTCTCTTTGCGCTCTCACACACTCGCTCTCCCGCTCGCACGTTGGCAGCTAACGTCATTTGATTGCATTTCTAAAGCTTCGCTCAGCGCGCAAATTATCGCATAGTTGCTCTGCCGCTGTATTAGTGTGTTTGCCAGTATATATATATATGTGGGTATGTGTGTGTGTGTGTTCGCTTGTGACAGTGTTTGATTTCTTTGTCAGTGAACTTGAGCTTTTGCTGGCTGCGCTAATTGCATTGCGATTACAGCATACTGTAACTGTATGCGTGTGTGTCTGTTTGCTTGTATGCGCATATGTGTGTGTTTGTGTGTTGTGTATGATAATACCGCCCTGACAGCACACACAGCTCTTTGCCGTGTTTTGTTTTGCTGCGTTCCGCCTTTTTTCCTAAAGCTTTGCGACTTTTGTAATATTTTTTGTCTCACTCGCACACACATACACACAAGCTGCCTCTCTCTCTCTCTCTCACTATCTGTATGGCAATTGTCTGCGCTCTTGGTACTTGCTGCTGTTGTTGTTTTAAACTTGACTTAATTAAATTTTTCCCATTTTTATTTTTATCTTTTGCCAATTGTCAGTCATTCATTGATTTGTTAGCTTTTCGTATGCTAAATTTATTTATTTCCCTTTTACACTTTGCTTCCGATAAAGTTTCAGTTAGGCCTAATGGCAGGGCCAAGTCTGTTTAAGATTTCCATTTCTTGCCTGCGTTGATCTCTGCTCTCTCAGACAATTTCCATTTAAAGCCGCTAGCCAAGTCTAGATATTATATATACTATATATCTATATATAATATACTATTGTAATGATTCCTCTTATTCTCATAGTTAATCGATCTATAAGCAGCTACTTCAAATTGACTTTCGATGGGGCATACAAAGCGGATGCTGCCTTTTTAGACATTCACTTAATTTTTTTATTTTATTTATAAACTTAGCTTTGTTCCAACTCATATTTAATAGTAGTTTAATAATGATTGTTATTAATTATACATTTGTTTTTGAAGTATTCTTCTCTGGAGAGCAGAAAGTGCTTTAAAGCAACAATTAAATGTTTATTTAAAAATATGTCAATAAAAATAATGTTATATTTAATAATTTATTATTTTAGAATTTATTTTTAAATATTAATTTAACTTTATATTTCTTTAGAGTGTTTGCTTTATTTAATTAGTAAATATTTACTAAAAATTTTCTATACCATAAAAAATTCTTAAGACTTTCCCAATTAAAAAAATTTGACAAAACCTTTAAAAAAATTTTTTATACTTTACATATATGTATATTTATATTTTATACCAATAAAAACTTCTCTTAGTAAACACTACAGAAATTACACTTAAGTTCTGGCTATTTATTTAGTTATCTCAATAGATATTATATTATACCAATCATAATTCTTCCAGCTTGTTTTAACACCGACACAAATGGCATTTTAATGCTATGTAATGAACATATTTAATCATATTTACAAATTGATTTGAAGAGTTGAACAGATGTTACTATCTCGCTCGCACGTCAACTTAAAAGTTGAAACATATTTGTTTATTATTTGCGGGTTGTCAATTGAAATGATTTTACGCTGGCATTTTAGCTGCTCGGCGCATGATCACACACATACACTTATAGAAGAGTCGGGCACACCAATGCAGAATGCACACGCGCACTCACACAACGAAGCAGCGAGGTAAAACACAGTCGCACACACACACACACTCTCGCAGCGACAGTCGACTCAAACGCTGACGATGACGTTTCAAAATAATAAAAATAAAACTAAAGACGCTGCCTCAAAAGCTGACTAAAAAAGAGCTCCCCACACAAATGAAGCTCCAAAACCCAAAAACGCAAGCTTAAGCGATTTAAAGCAACAAAGTAAAAATTATAAAATTGATAAGAAATATACAAAATTATCAACCTGACTTAAAAGCTAATTAATTATCCCAACAAACTATGAAAACTAAAATGAAAAATATTATTTCAATAACAAGCTAAATTGTATTAAACTCTTTCCCCTATATTCTAACTTTTCCTATATCTATCTTCGATTTTACGCTTCTGTTGCAAAAGACTGCAATACACAAATTCTAGTAAATATAAAAATCACACAAAAACTACTTTAAAATCGAAAATTTTTATATCTGCGCATAATAAAAACATATAAGATAAAGTAAAACCATTTTTTTTTATCCATAAACTGAAATCGAAAGTCACTTTAACTTTTTTTTACTTAAAAAACCATATAATAATAATATACATTTTATAAAATATATAAATACCTATATATCCTCATATTTGTTTGCACAAGAATAAAATATAAACAAAATGTTTTGAGATAGGTATTTTTTAAAAGTTAAGTTCTTTTTAAGTGTATCCTTTTCTAGTGTTGCAAAGGTATATACGAAAAGGTTAAAAAGAAACCTTACATAATATGAGTCTTAAGTCTTAAGTTTCTTACTAAGTACAGTCTTTTGTCTATTTTGCACAAAGATTCCTTTCGGTGTATTTTACTTAAAACTGCCCTCTTTTGCACTGTTAAATAAAACAAAGAAAGCAAGAAAATTTTGAAACAATCAAAACTTATAAATTCACGACCTACATTAAGTTTTCTTCTAGAGCTTACAGAAATGAAAGAAATATATAAAATTACCAACAAAAAAGAAGTCTTAAGATGTCAACATTCCAAATAAAGTTTAAAGCTTTCTTTGAGTGAATGTCTGTTGCCACTAGTGTTGCATAACGTTCTCTAAGTTTTCTACAATATTTGTTTATCCAGTTACTTTTCTCGCCGTTCGCTTTGAGCCGCCGTTTATCACTCTGTTTCTTTTTAGTGATGCATTTGGCGAACATTTTTGGTTGAATGCACTTTTGATTAGTTCTCACTTATTTTATTGTTTCTCAGTTCCTCTGCTTGTTCGCTTTGCCCACTTCTCGTACACATATCCCAGCCATCCATCAAAACAGTTAAGTTTTCTATACTATATAAAATATTTCTTTTATTATAGTTTAAGCTTTTGTGTTTAGCTTTTAGTATTTTCTTTTGGTTTGGCACTTTTTTGTTAATATTTATTGCTTATTTTATATATAATTTAATTTTGTAATATTGCTAAATAACTTCACATATATTTTCTTTAAATAAAATTATTAAAATTATTTCTTGTGATTGTGTTTTTTTTTGTTTTTTTATTTATTTCATATTTATTTCCATTAAAATATTTAAAAATCAGAGTGTGGAATTTTAATATTAATTTAAAAATTTTTTATTGATATTAATTTATTTTTATTTATATTTTTGCTTTTTCTAATTTTTTCATTTTTCTTACACTTTTTTGGGTAGTTAAAATTTGTTGAAACTTAAGCCGCTCAGGAAGAAAACCAAAACAAAACACACTCACACTCACACACACACACGCGCGCGGGTACGTTAGCCAGGCGAAAAGAAAAGAAAAACGTATTTACGATCGAGTTACAGCTGTTAAGTCCGTTAGACACAACGATTAGAATAGAACGAGTTATAATGCAGATATATATATATCCATAGCTATATAGCCACATATCTGTATACATCTACATCTATATAGATGTGTGTGTGTGCATTACGTTTGGGACCCTCGCTGTATCGCCTCTGAACTGCATGGACGAACGGAGAGCGATAGAGACGCGTTGTCGAGGCTCGTTGTCGCTGCGCGTGTCAAAATCTAACTGAAAGAAAAAAGGCCCCAAAAACCGCCAGCGACACGAGAATTGCAATTTCTAAGCTGCGACGCGCTCGCAAACAAAAAAGACACAAGTATGTGTGTGTGCGTGTGTGTGTGTGTGTGTGTGTGTGGATAAGCGTCGAGCGAGCACAGAGTGCAGCGAAATGCAACCAAAATGCGAGCGCAGGCCGAACGTACAACAACAACAAACTGTTCTCATCACTCACACACACACACACACACACTCTCTCTCACACTCACACGCTTTCTGGCGTTCTGCTTTGGCATTCGTTTCGTTTAGCCGGCACTCGCCGCTGGCACACGGTACGTATACGCGATATGTGCGCGCATTCTCCGCCTTTGCGCTGGCATTTGCGAGCGAGTCGGCCGTTCGTTCGGCTATTATTTAATATTACAACTCCCTCTCTCTATCTCCCTCTCTCGCCAAGCTTCACTCTGCTCGCGATCACTGCTAGCAGCGACGTCGGCAGCGCTGCCTGCCTGCCTTTATCTTTATCTCTAGCATTTACAGCTGCTTTTACAGTTATCAGCAAGGCACAGGGTCGTCTAACGGCTTCCAAATGTAAATACGAGTTGCAAGGAGACTTCATGCTTCAGCGTGTGGCATGCAGCGAGAGATAAGCGTGTCTCCGCTGTGGTATATCTGCTTCTCCTGCTGCTTCCCCTTTCCTCCGCTGCTCAGCTAATTGCAGTGTACTTCAAGGTCTCTCAGCTCTTGTTGCGTATCTTGGCGTAGGTTAAGACAAACGCAAGCTTATAATTAGCAGGCACTGCAATTGGCATTAGCAGACTAATCGACGCTAGACGATAAATACATCTAATAAACGTGCAGCGATACGATTTATAATTATATTTTGTATCAGTTTAAGTGGAATTCAGTTAACATCTATTCATTTTTATAATATTATTTATTCTGTTACTATACATATAGATGTACAGATATAATAAATACTAATCCAAAATTGGGAAGGCCGAAATCAAGATTATTTAGTAAGATGGAGGCAGATCTTTAGACATAGAGTTTAAAAAATAGGGAGCGTGGGTGCATTAAAACTAGAAAGACAGAATGCCAGGGAGAGAGAGAAGGAAGAGAAAGAGAGAGAGAGAACGACAAAGAACGAGACAGAAACTGAGAAAGAGAGAGGGAGAGAAGGACAGAGAGAAAGACAGTGAGAGAGAGAGAAAGAAGGAAAGAGGGCGAGAGACAGAGAAAATGACAGAGAGAGACAGAAATAGTGAGAGAAGGAGAGAGAGAGAAAGTGACAGGAGGAGAGAGATAGAGATAGTGATAGAAAGAGTAAGAGAGATATAGAGAGAGACAGAGATAGAAAGAGTAAGAGAAAGAGATGCATACAACAAGCGAGTATATCGGAAGGATCCGACATAGAAACTAAAGGCGAAGTGGAATGTGAAAGATGGAGTCCCTTATTCCGAAACTTCACCCTTCAATGCTTTTTGATACGACCTTGGCATACAGAAAAGAATTACACACATCATATATATACACACACATACCACACTACATACATTCTCAAATATATTCTCATATTTTGCCGAAAAATCTTTCACTTTCATATCTAGAATATCAACAAGATTTATGTAATATTTAATATTTATGTAATATTTAATATTAAGTTAAATTTAAAGCCGATCATACAATATTTAGAGTCTATATAATACAGTCTTAGGTTTTCGGCTTCTTTAAGACATTTTCAGAAATTTCTATTATTGATTCTAAAGGGAAAACTTTCATTGGCATCTTTTCCTACAACTCTCCACTTGACGTTTATTTTCTGTAAGTCGTTAACTAGACCTTGGAGCATTTTTTATCTTATACGTATGCTATGAATATTTCATAAAAAGAGTTCGAATCTGAAGTAGTAGAAACAAGCGCAAGAGCTGAAAGAAGAAGGAATTCTTAAAAGAAACAACTTTTGGATACATTTGTTAATTTAAAACTGCTTTGGCATATCAAATAATCAATTCAAATACAAAAGTTACACAATTAGCATTTTGATCAGAGTTGGGCTCTATATATTTGGTATTTATAATATGCCAACGTAATACTATTGGAATAATGTAATTTACATGTTCCACAGCGGATTTGTGTTTATCAAGTTTTATGCAGTTTATGCAACACAGGATATATTGAATTTGTATATAGTGCAGTGCCCACACATATCAGAGCAGCAAGTGTTAAATATTTATGGACCCATTCCAGCAAATCGTATGCCTTGCATTTCAGCTCTATCAATGTTTTTAGTTGGCTTTGGAATGCTTTCGTAGCGTTGAACTCCAAAGTCGAAGGCTAGACGCTAGATGCTAGATGCTAGATGAGAACGGATTGCAATATCATTAAACCAAAATAAAAAGAAAAACAAGTACGACTGTTGCAGTTGCAGGGTGCAACTGACTGCATAATACTCGTTCATGTAACAAAATAATATATATATATATAATTTATAGGTTAAGGAGCAATCCTTAACCTATTCAGCTAAAATTGTGAAACATATTTCTTTAGCATTTATCGAGTGAATACATAATTTCTTATATCAAGCTGCATAATTTATTAAATAATCAAAGTATAGAAAAGTTCAACAGTAACTCACAAGTATGATATTAGGCCTGTAGCTATATAACTGTGGAAGATGTAGTTAAATCCGATTTGTCTCGTTTCCAAGAGGCGTATATATACATAAATGTGCATCAATCTATAAAATAAATCAACAGCTATACACTTATCAAATTTAGGGAATCCAGCTGTAAAACTAATAAAGATATCTGCTTAACGCCTCCAAGAGACATAGGTTTATGTAAGAGATACTTTTATCTGGCTGTAGTACACACAGGTATACATTCCAAAGTTCATAGTCGCCATAATTGATAGCATTTTACTTGTCAGAGATATTGTATCTCCTGATTTGCCACGCTTCCAATAAGCATATTCAGATAAATCTTATAATCCAGGTCTCTAGCAGCTAGATAGACAATCAAGTAGACAAACAGCCAGTCGAGCATAGCACAAAACCAATATACTCTCTTCACTTCAATAACGAGCATGAAAAAAAGAACTTTAAGAAAAACTGTAAAATTTGTTTTGGAAAGTGTGAAATGTTTTGTTTTTGTTTTCGTTTTCAGTTTATTTAAATATAATTGAATAAAAAGAAAAATGAAAAACGAGAGTAGAAAATCAATTGAATTATTTATCATATATATATATATATATATATACCATATATATCTTTTTTCATATATCTTGTATTTTTTATTTTTATTTCTTTTTTTCTTTGTTTTCGTTTATAAATTAGACACAAAAAACGTTTACAAATTATGTTTTGAAATTTGTTTTTTTTTTAATTATAATAGATTGTATAAAATTACATAGCTAGGTGCTAAATGTGTGTGTGTGTGAGTGTGAGTGTGTATATTAAAATTAAATTCGTGATCGTATAAGAAGAAGATGCTTGTTTATAAGGCGAAATTTAACAAAGTCCTAACTATATACAAGTACATATATATATATACCGTTATACACATATATATAGTATTAAATGAGTTGACTGGCAAAGCAAATTGTTGTTTTTAAAATTCATTTGCTTTACAATACGAAAAAAAATAAACAAAATTGAAATGAGGCATGAGGCGGCTTAAAGCTAATTAAATTAGTTTAATAGCTATTTAAAGTTTCTTGTATGTGTGTGTGTGTTTCGTTTATAGGAATGCGGACTTTAGATACAGTATATATATATATATGTGTGTGTGTTACAGATACGAATACAGAAAAAAGAGCTAGATTAATCCTGCGCATATATATATATATAAGCATATATAATAATATAACTTGAATATAGCTTAACAGAGAAAGAGAGAGAGAGAGAGTGAGAGAGAGTGTGTGTGGGAGAGAGACAGCAAGTTTGACTTATAAATGAAAGCTAAATGAAAATCGATTTTTAAAAAACATGAAATTCTAACTACACGCTACTCATGAGCTCTTCCTCTTATTATTATTATGATTTCATATACAGTATTTTCTTTTGTTTCATTTAGTTATATATATAAAATAACAAAAAAGAAATAGTTTTGCAGATTGTCTTATAGTTCCAGCCGCTTATACTAGAAAAAAAGTCAGGAAAAACTCTCAAAGAGTTTTCTCTGCTCTTTCGCTTCCTGTTTTCGTCTTTTGTATTGCAAAAAGTTTGTTGGCCTTTACATAGTTTTGGTATTTTTCTTTACGTTAAAAATTTGTGTATTTTTTGTTGTTGTAGAAACCATGAGTTGTTGTTAAAGATACTTTTTGATGCAGAGAATTAAGTTGTTGTTGTTGCTGTACAAAGTTTTCAGTTCATAGATTTTACTTTTGGAATGTGTTTTTTTGTTTTGAATGGTTTCATCAAGTTATATGGGTTGGCTCTCTAGATTGTTAGGGGCGCGACTTTTGATTGTATGTGTAGTATATATAGATATATGCATATAGATATATATATATATATATATACATATATATATAGTACTATATTGTAAATCTCTCTCATTAGCTACACACATCGAGTTCAACATTTACACACATTTAGTTTACAGTTAATAGCTACAGTTCTTTAGTCTAGAGTTAACAGTTACAGTTTACAGTTTACAGTTTACAGTTTACAGTTAACAGCTAACAGTTACAGTTTACAGTTTACAGTTGCTACTGATAATTTGGTTCTGCTAAGTTCAATATATATATATATATATATCTCTCTTTTCGTTTTGGCCCCTAGGATAACATTTAAAGTGTAATACGAATGGCTTTTAGACACAGAATTTTCTTGCTTTTCTTCTTAGCCACATTGAGAAACGCTTTAGACACCCATCTACAGCTACGGCTACAACTAGTTTTAGTACTATATATAGATGTATATATGTATAACTAAGGCTAGATCTACGTTTAGGCAGGCTGCACTACACGAGCAGCTCCTCGTCTGTGTGTGGCTCGGCGTACAGGCAGCACTCGTCATTGTTGACTGTCACCTCGTCGACGGCCACCTGCTCCTCACAATCCAGGCTGAGATCATCGTGCGGCTGCGACTGCGACTGCGGCGCCTGCTGCTGAGGCTGCGGCTGGCTCAGCTCTCGCAGCCAATCCAGAGTTTTGTCTATGGCACGCAGGCGTTTCATCAGAGATGTTGTAGCCAATATATCCACCTGAAAGAGAGAGAGAGTATACATGAGTTGTTCAACTGGAAGTGAAGTATTCGCCACCCACCTTCAGCTGCTGGGAGAGCGGCAGCAGTGCTATGATCCACCACGCCCAGGCAGGTCCATCTGTTATCAGCTCCCAGCTATGCTCGAGCGGCGGTATTTGTCCGTAGCTCTGCAGAATCTCATGCTTTTGCTCCGTGCTCAGACTCTCGAACCAGCCGATCGCCTTGGCCAACACCAAGGACTGAAGAGCCGCCAGCGATTGCACTTGGTCTACAGCAATTGGCTCGTCGCAGATGTACTCCACCTTGGCCGTCTCATAGCCATCCTTTTCGCTGCGCGCCAAGATCTTAAAGCGCTTGCAGCCGATGGTGCTCAGTATGGAGCAACCGTCTCCGAGCAGCACGCAATCCCTAATGTCCAAGATGGTGCCCACATCGTAGTAGCGCGACTTCCCATTGTGCGGCTGGACAATGCCGAATGTCTTGTCGCCCGATTCGAGGGCGCGTCGCACCATCAGCCGATAGCGTGGGTCGCAGACGAAGAGTGGACAGGGCACGGAGGGGAAGGCGGCGGTGCATATGAATACTGGCACCGAGGGCTCCTGATCGATCTCTTGGCGAAATCTGGTTTCGTAGTGGTCTGGAATGAATCGTTTCATTGCGGCTTCTAGGAATTTCGTAACTGGCCGCTTGGCCAGCGCAAAGGGTACTGGCGAGGATGAGCCCTGATACAGATTATTGACATTTAGTTCCACAAGTGGTGACATGCACAATGGACACGAGGAGTTGTAATCCATGCAACGATCCAAGCATACCAGACAGTAGGTGTGTCCACACGGCGTCACCACCGGCTTCCACAGCGTTCGGCAGCACAGCACGCAATCGAAATCGCTTGCATCAATCAGTTGACCGCCCACGGACAGCTGTCGCTGAACCGAACTATCCAGCTCTGCAATAGATAAAGAGAGAGAGAGAGAGAGAGAGAGAGAGATTTGATTAGAAATGGAAGCGAATGAGCTCGAATGATCAAGCTCAATTCAAATTCTAACTACTTTTAATCTTATCATAAATATTTTTTAAATTCCTCAGTTCCTCAGTTATCTAAACGTACAAGAAAAATACCAAAATTTAATACTAATTAAATTGTCTAAAATCAAAAAATTCTCCAAAGTGTATTCTCTGATCTTCTGCTATCACTGTTGTTTTTTTCAAAGAGTTTTCTTGCTCTTATCATAATTTTGGTATTTTAGTTGGTATATTAATTTTACAAATTTATATAAATATAAGTATAACAAAAAATACACCAATGACTTTTCTTTGCGCTCTTCCTAAACAATTTTTCCATTTAAAAAAGCTTAATATTTTCTTAGTATACATATAAATTAGCCTATATATAAATTTAGTAATTTTGTTGGTATTTTTACTTCATACATTTTTAAAAATAAATCAGAATATACTCCAAAGAGCTTTATTTACGCTTCTGCTTATCTATTTGGCCTTTACATATTTTCATAATAAAATTTTTTTTTTGGAAAATTTTAAAAAATTCTAAACTGTTTTTTGTCTCTAAAGTCTTCACATATTTTTTTTGATATATTTTGTTGGTATTTAAAGCTTAAAATTTTATGCTGTTCTTGTAGAAAACATGTTTATGCATATAAATATTGGTATTTTTGTTGGTAATTTCAAAATTTTTTTTTTTTTTTATTTTATGTTGTCTTTAGTTGCAACTGTCTTAGAGACATTTCAAAATGAATGTATGTTTTGTAGAAACTATGTGAAATTTTACTCATCCATAGTCGCATCATCAATAGCTCGCTATTTTTTTTGCCTAAACAGTTTTAGATATTTTTGTTATCTATGTTGGTATTTACATAATTTTAGTATTTTCCTTAGTATTTTTACTTGTATTCTATCGTTTTCAAAACTCACTTCTCAGTCGCTGCAGCTCCAGCTGCGTGCGTTCCAGCACGCCGCTCAGCAATCGACTGCAGCGTCCCGTTTCCACTGTTGCTGCTGGCGTCAACTGCGCTGCTTGCGCCGCTGCCCATTTTCTGCGGCAATGCTTGCGATTGGCTGTGCGACGCGCCTGCAGCTCGAACTGCTTGGCGCTGTGCAGCTGATCGTACACCTGTCGCGGATCGATGTAGTCGAGGGCACTCGGAAATAGAAAGTCGCCATCCATGGCAGCTGCCTCCACCTCCTCCTCCTCCTCCATGGTGTAGTTGTCGTAGTGCTGCTCGCAGCTCAGCCCAAACTCGTCCTCCACATCGTCTAGATGCACATGATGATGATGCTGTTTCCTGCGTCGACGCAGCTGCTCCCAGAGCAGGG
Organism: Drosophila gaucha; assembly: GCA_035045545.1. NCBI lineage: Eukaryota > Metazoa > Arthropoda > Insecta > Diptera > Drosophilidae > Drosophila > Drosophila gaucha. The sequence continues at coordinate 5,770,428 of JAWNOY010000292.1, forward strand.
CGTATGGCGTTTTGCTGCGCTGCTGCTGCGCAGCCAACGGCGGCAGAGAATCTCGACTTTTGGGAGTTTGAGCCAAAAGACGTTGCAGAATCTGTGGAAAAAAAAACAGTTAGTCGAGCTATATATAGAGAGATATAGGGAAGTAGAGCTACCTTGGCGAGATCATGTTGAAAGATTTCCGAGTTGCTGAGATTTGTGTTTTTGTCCAGGCAAATGGCCAAAAAGCCATTGAACAAAGCCTCCTCCAAACGACCCAGGCCGCTAAGAGCCAAAGCGCGCAAGTAGTGAGCCTGCAAAGGTATAAAAAACATAAGTAACTATAGCAAGAGTTTACTGTAGTGTCAGAACTTACCTTGGGTGAAGTGCAGCGCGTTCTGAGCGCATTTTCAATGTCCGCCAAAGAGCTTTGATAGTGGCTCAGCTTCAATAAAACCTCAGCGCGCAAACAGAGACTCTTAAAATTGCTCGGCACTGCAAAGGAAAAGAAGAAGAAAACAGAAAATATTAGAAACAAATATAGTATGCTAATTATTGCCAAATGGGCGCTAACTCATGAAAAGCTGTGAAAATCGCACACTTAATGTCAAACGGGTCGAAAATTAAAATGAAAATGTCAGAATTTGACAAGTTTTTTGGAGGCGATCGCTTGCCAAGCACTTGCTAGCCAATTATATATCTATACACATCTATTGCAGCCAAAACAAACCACTCAAACACCCAACCACCCACCTAGCAAATGCTACAATTAGTTCGCTGTCGCCGCTGACGTGGACGTTGACGCTGACAGCGCTGCAAGCATCAAAGCACGGCACGCGCCTGTTAACTAACATAGGCTGCACTATGCTGTGGCTAAACATGTTGCTCGCATTGTTAACATGAAATGTTGCTAGCGACGCGTCTGTTAGCTAACATGAGCTGGCTGAACATGTTGCTAGCATTGTTAACATGAAATGTTGCCAGCAACATGCTGCGCCACCAAAAAACAATGCTCTAAAAATGCGCACTGCTCCCACACTCAGTGGCAGCCTGTTAACATTTTAAGAGTAAATTAACAGTGGCGCTCCGCGCTCTTTCACTGTTAACTGTTAAGAGCGAGCTGCTGACGAGTCTGTTAAAAAACGCGATTATGTAGCCTAACATTACGCAACATAAAAACAAGCGCTACGTAGATATCAATGTATTGGGTGTGCGTCTGTGTGTGTGTGTTTGCCCTCCACTTGTTGTTGTTGTTGTTGCAATTGTTATACAAAAAATGTTGCAAAAAATGATTACATATCAGCCAATAGCCAAATGCAGCCAGATGCTCATCGCCAGCTTCGGCAGCAGAGATTTGCATTTTGTTGTTGTTGCTGTTGCAACATGCAACATTGAATGTTGTTCATAATATGCTTAACGTTGTTGTTGTCGAAGTGTTATCCATGTTTATGCGAATGTTTTGGTTATGTAAAACACACTCACTCGAAACTGTTTGTCAATATTTTTGTTGCCCCAAATTGATGTCAAGTGTTTGTCTCTCTCTCACACACTCTGTGTGTGTGTGTGTGTGTGTGGGTGTAGGTGATAATAGCCTAGCTAGATAAGACCAGGTAAATTGAGGATGTGAGCTGGCTAAGTGTGCTTGTGCTATGCGAATTATGCAAAAGCAATTTGGGCTACGTTCACAACCAATTAGATAAGGCCTTTTATTATATAGATATTTTTTCGATCAAGAATTGTTTATCTATTTCTATATGTTATATAGAGAGAGAATAAAAGACATAGCTAGTGATCTCTCTCTCTCTCTCTCTCTCTCTCTAATAGTAGCTTTATTTTAAACTTCTTAAACTTTTCTTAAAAAAGATATGAAAATTTCTTTATGAAAATCTTCTAAAGTTTTATAATAACTCAAAAAAACTTAAGACTCTATTAAAACATTCAGCATACCAAATTTCTTCTATTTTAAGCAAGTTTTTAATACTTTTATATAAAAACGAGTGATATCAATTTTCTATTTAATATAAGAAATATATTTTCTACGTTTTTCTACTTTTCATAAATTTTTATCTTTCTATAAATTTTTTTATTATTGATAATACAATGCCACAAAATGAAACTTTAACCTTATTATAATTCTAACACTGTTCATGAAAATCTAACTTATATATATGTACATATATGATTTGATTATGATATGTATATGATTTTAACGCAATTCGTTTCTTTTTTTTTCTTTATACAAATTTATATATTTGGTATAAACATTTTTCTCAGTTTTAAGAAAAAATATAGTTTTTAACTTCAAAATCTACAGAAAGTAGGTAATTTATTATAGATCATGTTTATCTCTTCAAGTCTTTTTTTTCTGATTTTTTTTCAGAACTAAGTTGAAAAAATATAGATTCGTTATAGTAAATTAATTTTCTTTTCACTGTTATTTGTCTTGCTTATATATATATATATATATAACTCTATTGCTCAGCTCTTAATTAACTCATTATATAAGTATAATTATGCTATCTGAATTGTTCAATTATAACTAACAAAGCAAAGCTAATACTGAATAATTGAATACAAAGAAGTTAAGTTCTTTATATATGTATATACATATATATATATATATATATATATATATATATATATATATCTCATTGCTTAAGCTGACGACTTCCCGTTCGATATATACAACATGCTTATAAACGCAATTGCCTGCAACAACAAAAAAAACAACAACTCGAGCAAAAATTCAATTAAAATGCAAAAAGCAACATTGCGGCTGTTGCTGCTGTTGCTGTTATTGTTGTTGTTGTCAATTTGCACTTATTAGAGAATTTAACGCTAGCAAAGCAGACAACTATATATATATATATATATAAAGTATATCAGAGAGAGAGAGAGAGACTCCCTCGCATCCTACGCTTGATCATTTTTCCGTAACGCTGCAGACAATTTAAGCCCAACTGTTGATAAATTGCATTTGGCTGCAAGATAGTCGTGCTATATATACAAATATATGTATATAGTATATACTTGCAATCTTTTATATATATATATACATACACATATACATATGTGTGTGTGTGTGTGTGTTTTCTCTTGGCCGCATTGAAATCAGATTTCGTCACGTACATTAAAAATGATTTTGCGAAATGCGAATTTCGCGATATTCTCAGCCACCGCAGACGCCACTTGCTGATTGCATAATAAGCGCAACAACAACAATAAATTTCATAAAAATTATATATGAAAATAAAGTAAAGAGCAGTCGCAACAAAGTTTCCGCCTTGGCTCAAGTGTGCTTAAAAACTTGTCCCCGATTGTTGCCCAGATCAGCCTAGTACAAATGCTATATGCTCCATCTCAAACTTAATTGTGCAAAAAGCGAGAAACAAAAAAGAATACATAAAAAAAAAGAAAAAAATAAAGCGTCGTTAAACAATTTGCTAAAAATAAATGTTGCGTATACGCCGCATGCGACCGACTGCTGGGCACAAGCTTTGATTATGCTCTGTGCAAATAATTGTGTGCCACAATGCAAATACACACACACACGCACACAGAGACAGAGTGGGAGACTAGACTCACACACACACACACACACGCACAGTTGGTTCATTATGTAAAGCCCGCTGAAGGAAATACAACGCGCAAAGCTGGAGCCAAACTGACCCAAATACCAAAAATGAATGCCCATTAAATTGCGCCGCATTACAAGTGTACAGCATGTCTGTATCTGTATGTGTGTGTGTGTGTGTTTAAGGGGGCTGCTAGCTAAGGGCGCCAACTTTATGCTGCGAGCAACAGCAAATAGCATATAGCAAACACAAAAGACAAAGCAGCTGCAGGGTATTCAAATTACGCGCTTTGTTGTTGTTGTTGTTGTTGTTGTTGTTGCATTGCAGTTGCTTGTTTGTTGCGCTGTTCAATATGGTGTGTAATGAAAATATATAAATACATAATATATATGCCCAGCCAAAAGTTTATTTACCAGTTCAACTAAATGTAATGTCAAAATATATGCTGAAAGCCAAAGATGCGACTAGCTAATATCCTATATAGCATAACAGATGAAAATGTGGGAAAAAACCATATATCTATAAATGTATATACAGTCGAATACCGATAAGTCGTCCCCAGCTAAATCGAAAACCTCAATAATTCGTAGGAAATGCTGTCCTCTTGATTCCTGTGTAATTTAAAAAAATTTGATCTCCTTACCATTTCGAATTCTCGGGATTCGACTGTATTATAAATACATCAAATATATGTAGTTTATAAAACAAGCTCAGTTTTACAAAAAAAAACTTTTAAAAGCTTTTCGATTGCTTAAAAAAAACTGTAAAATATCTTTAACAATTCTCAACATATTGTTCTTTTATTATTTTCCTTTTTATTTACAATTTGTTGTATATGATAAACAAGTTATAGAATTAAACGCATCATTACGAATTCAACTTAGTAGGGTTCGACCTCAATGTCTGCTGACTTGTCTGCCAACGCATAGCCCAAAGGGTTTTATTTTATTTTAATATTAGAATTTCTATTTTATATGGAATTTAAATGAATTTTTAATTAGAAATAAAAGATTTTTATTTTAATAATGTTTTTCTATATAACTATAACTAACTATATAACTAACTATATATTTCTATACAACTATTACTCCTACTAGATAACAGTACTAAAAACAAGGAAACTCTAAACAAATGTTGCTAAAGTAAGAAAAAAATATAAATTAAATAAATCTAAATTATTTTTTAATTTCATATATATCTATTTGCTTCATGTTTTAGTTCAAGTTCGGACAACTTAACAAATTACCCTCGTATATTATTTGAATTTGGTTTTTACTTATGAGTTTATAGTAAAAAGGTTTTTTATAGAGTTCTATTTAAAATGAATTTCTACAATTAGTCAAAGATTCCTATTCAGACTTTGATTAAGATGAACTTAGAATAAGCATATATATCTACATCTGATTATTGTTGGCATTCAAAAGTTCCAATATATGCTTTGTATTTATGCTTTATAGTATCTAAAATACGAGTTGTTAACTTTTAAGATAAACATAAATAAGATTTAGTTAAATTCTTGCCGCTTTCCTTCCTTGAATCAAGCGCATTATAAATAATTCAACTAAATGTTAATTTCTAATGAAAGAGGGAAACATAGAAAGAGAGAGAGGGAAAGAGAGATACGCTTTAATGCCGATTTGGCATTGGCATTGTCATTATACTAAAACAGGAAGCGAAACGCTTTGTTTGCTCAGCTCGGCTATTAAACGTTTCATTTGCAACAGAATTTCAAGAGTCCATTAATTATGTTTTCTTCTTCTTCCTTTTCTGCTTTCTGTCTCGCTCTAGAGGAAAATCTAGCGAAAAATGGCAAATGGTGAAATGCAACAATATTTTAATTATTGCACTGACAGTCGATTGTGCTTTTGCACTTGAAAAATACTTTTCAGCATGCGGCACACGCGGCGTATGCGTATTTTTTATATATGATATATATACATATATACACAAATGCTTATCTATGCAGCTCACACATATTTCACCTGACATTCACAGAACTGAATAAGAGGAAATGCTTTATAAATTGACAATGAAATATAACTAAAAATTCGTTGTTTTCAATTCGATTTTTATGCAATTTATAAAGTTCACATTTTCCATAATTGTTTTTTTTTTTGCGAGAAAAAATGTCATTTGCGTCATGTTTGTCTCTGTGGGCGGGGCCAGCGCCTACAAAGAGGCTGCTAAAATGTCAAAGCGTTCGGAAAAATAAAACAAATTGACAGCAATAGCTGCATTAAATACCCTAGCGAATGGGGTACTTAAGACTTGTGACAATAGACAATATATATATGCTATATATGAGACTTATCATTATTATTACCACGATCGTTATAAGCATGATGAATTTCATCAGTATCATTATCATTATCAGCATTATATCTGCTTTTTATCATTATCATTATCACCATCTTTAATATCATGACTAGTTTCATCATTATCAATATCATAAACATAATCGTTATCATGATCGCCATTATCATAATCATAATGATCAATTAATATGATCATTAGATCATTAATATGTATTACCAGTATCATAATCACTATAGTTTTCATTGTCATTATCATTATCATGATCATGATCCTTTTCATTTATAAAAATAAGTCATTAGCATTGTCATCATTATCGTGATCATTAAATTTTGTTATTATCATCATCATTAGCATTAAAATTAGCATTATCATTAGTATTGCCATTAACATTATCATAAGTATTTTTATTCGCATTATCATTAGCATTGTCATTAGCATTATGATTAACATTACCATTACCATCATTCGTTCTAATTAACTTTAGCTTGGGTTGTCACTTTTTGCTGCTAATAGTGTATCTAAACTTCGTTTTGACTTTAGTTCTTTATAAACTTTGTTGTTTTTGTTTGGCTATAGCGATGCGAAAAGATTCTATCTGCGGGCAAATGTCAATGTTACTGCCTGCGGGTTCAAGGCAAGGTCAACAGGCAGCAGCTACACTTCAACTGCGAGGAGTTGGACTCACAAGAGAGAGAGAGAGAGACGGAGATAGTGGGGAGCTGCATCTGATTTGCGTCTGCGTTTTCCCTGGGTGATTGACCCACACCCAATCAGCGCTAACTGTGGGTACTTTTCATGAATTTCCATTTCGTTTTGCGACGCAGTTTTATTCGAACAGCAACTGGTTGCGGGGGCTGCAACACTGCGTATGCGTCATTTGGCAGCATTTCACCACAGCTACAGGCAAATACCCACACTCACACAGCACACACACAGCACACACACAGCACACACACGCTTAGCCGTATTTAAACTTCGCTTGGAGCTGAGCTAAAAATCATTTCAAGGTAAGCCAAACAAATAAGCCGCAAGAAAAAACAACAGCAAAATAAACAAGTAGGAGTGCTCTAGCAGAGCAATCTCGACTAGCAGATACCCTGCACATGCCGATGATCATTAATCTTTAATATCATTATGATATATACCTTAATTATACTAAAACTCTGTATAGTGAAATCTTCGACTAAAAATTGAAGTGTCAAATATGATTGCAACTGGGACCTCAGCACACAGCAGCGAGATCGTATGGGAATGGTTCCAGGCCAATGTAACAACTGTGCCTTCCCATAGAAACCTGGCTGGAGGCTGGTAAAAACTGGCTTAAATTGAGATAACAGCTCCTGGCTCCCATGAGAACCAGTATAAACCCTAGCATGGACTTCCTGCTATGCATGGGAATCGCTAACTGGAAGTTGGAAATGAAGAAGTTAAGAAACAAAACAATAAAGACACCAAAAGCGAGCCACGATAAGCAGAATCTCAGCTGGGCTTTGGCAAGAGCTCAAGGCTTCAAAGTAAGAGTAATGCCAAACGTTCAGTAAAACACCCATTACAAACATACCCTCATATGTAATCTACCCCACTTCACTAATTTGCCATGAGATTGCGGGGTATTAAAACAATCTCCAAATAGTTGTTGTTATATAAGTAAGCTGCTCAGCCAGCCGCAACCTTCAGGCAATGTGGAGCGTTAACAACAACAACATTAACAACATTAACAACAAACAACACTTTACACGCGCAAATTAAAAATTTGATTTAAGTTTTCGTAGCGTGTAAACACAAATGCAATCAAAATCGAAAGAAAAAAAATTTACAAATTTCACAAATAAATATTGTTGCAAACTGTTCAAATTTGCAACTAACTGCAAAATGTTAAAATAACAAATAACTCGCTTTTTATGAGGCGCTACAAAGAAATTTTGAGCTGGAAAATGAGCGTAAAATACAAAACAACACACAAAATCGCTTCAATGAGCAGCCAAAAGCAGCGACGCTAGCTGCGGCGTCGGCAGCGTAGCTACGAACTGTGTTCAAGGTCAAGAAGGCAAGACGAAAGAGTTGTGGAAAGGGGCAGCTACACAGAGAGAAAAAAGGAGGGCGATTACATGCTGAATTCGAAATTGAAGTTTTTAGCAGGTTTCATAACAACTTAAACTTATATAAATTTGCTTAAAAGAAATATTACATCAAGTAAAAGTTGCAAAGCAAATAAATAGAAAATAGATCACTTGCCTCAAGTTTACTTCAAATTTTTAGTATGTATTGTTATTCATCAATTTTGATTTAAGCACAAAATGATTTGAATAAGCCGAAAATTCTTGACTTGGAACAAAAAAAAAACTTATTTGAACTATTCTTTAAGTTCAAATCCAAAAAAAAATTATAAATAAATAAAATAAACAAAAATTGAATATAAAAAATAAGCTTAAAATCTATTTCCATGTTGTTAAAATCGTTTTAAGAAAACTAGAGCAATCATACTTAGTTTAATATAGGATTAATTGAAATATTTGGTATACGATTTCAATCAACAACTTTATTTTTAAAATTTATATTATATTTATATTATTTATATTTTTGGTGTAGAAATTCAATAAATATTTTCACAAAAATTCTGTTTTCCACTTAAATAAAACTTGAATTCAATATTTCATGAAAAATCAAGTTTATTTATGCTTTCAGAGACTATATTAAAGTATTTAAGTATATTTTCTGCAAATGTTTTAAAGTTTTTTTTAGCAAATTATCATATAATATAAATCTATGTCTTTTCCAAAATTCTATCACTTAAATGAATTTTTTTTGATATTCTTTAACTTCAAATAAGATTTATTTGTCCCAAGTCAAGAAATGTTGTCTAATTTTAATAATTTTATGCTTTAATCGAAATGGATTAATAACAAAACATACTTAGACTTTAGATTTTAAGTGAGCTATATCCCCAAATCAATATATATATACATAAATTTATTTATCTTTATATTTTTAATTAGTTTCAGTCAAACACTACTCTACTTTTTCTCAGTGTATCCACACGCTGGGCCATTTGTTTCTATATTGCGCTTGCTTCCTTTTTATTATATAAATATATTTATTTTATTTTCTTGTGCAACTTGTGCGGGGCATTAGTTAGAGTTCAGTTGCTTTTATGGTCATTTTTATTGCATGTTGTTTTCTTGTTGTTGTTGTTGTTGCTGTTCTGCTGCTTCTTCTTCGAGTTCTTCCTGTCATTGTGTGTTTGTGTGTTCTTAAGCCAAGCAGCTTATGCAGTTGCGGCAACGACAACTAAAAGAACAGAAAGCCGACAACTTCAAAGCCAACACAGACAACAACAAACACAACAACAAACAACAACAACAACAACAAAAAACTCAAGTGGACTGTCTGCTGATTAGCAGCACAACTGGCCACGCCCACATTTGTCTTTTTACTGGTTCTATTACAAATTGCACATAAAATAGACTTTAAAATAAACCCAAGTTATTCCATATATCATTGCCATACCCATTGTTAATGGCTAAGCAGGGTATGATGTCTGAGAAATTTATGTAACAGACAAAAGGAAACTTATATATTCTTAATAAGAATGACAAACGGAGTCAAACTACCTACGCCGTTAAAACCATTTAAAAAATGTTCTATCAAAAATAAGTAAGAGGGAAATTTGTAGCTCAAAACATAAAGTTTAGGGATTTTTTTGTGATTTTTTACATGAAATTACTAGAAATCATTTAAAAAATAAACTAAAATATTTTAAGTTTAAAAAAATGTTGTAGAATAACTAAAGGGAGCACATGATAATTTAATCACAAAATTACGAAAAAATTACATACAGAATTGAAATAGTAAACGAAGAATAGAGAAAAGTATGTTGAACACATAAATCGATTCAGTTTTAACAAAGTTAGATTATAAAAGAACATATATTCTTAGATTTTTTCAGTTTCTTTTTACACAAGAGCTTTTAGGGTATTTAAGTTCGTCTTATCACATTTAGTTTAAATTGAAGCTTAAGAGACGGCGCCTTTGTTGTGGACACACAATGGGGCAGCGCACATTAGTCTGGTTCGTTGAGATATGGGCGTGCTAGCCAGAGTCACTGTGACCACACAACCCACAACCCACAAGCCACAACCCCTATCCCAATTCCTCATCCGGCCCCCTTCCCACACACGCTTGTTATGCCATATGCTGTTATATTGACTTGCTCAGGCATTTGCCATATGTTGTCGCTGACATTTGATAAATGTTCTACATGCGTGTGTGTCAGCATGTGTGTGTGTGTGTGCTTGGTGTCGACTCTCTTATGCACACACACACTTCCACTTCCGGCCCGTGGTCAGGCATTTTTGACGCGCAGTTAATTGATTTCTGAGACCCCCAGGCGCAAAACTGTCGACACATACGTCCAATAATCCACTTAAACTATAAATGGAAAGAGAGCTGGGGGACGGGGGCTCTTTGATTCTTTCTATTTTTAATGCTGAACTATTTTTGGGCAGCTGTATAGACTCAAACGGCAGCTCAAGAGAGCGAGAGAGACAGCTTATGTAATGAACTTCCCCTAACATAAGCCAAAAGAGACGCAACGAAAATCGCCACACAAAAAATACACCAAAAACCGGCTTTCTATGCAAAACTGCCAAAAAAATAAAATTTATAAAAACTTGAAGAGGGCAGCGAAGTTAAGCAAAAGCATTGCGTGAGCGTAAGCTTGTGCAACAACAGCAGCCGAGTGCGAGAGCGACGGCGGTAAGAGAAGAGTGCAACTGGCGAATATACCAAAGCAATACAGCAACAGGGCCAAAGAGCACGAGTACTGCAAGAGAGCACATCATTTTAAGAGAGAGAGATAGGGAGCGAGAGAAATGGCGCAAGCTCGGCTTATGTCAAAATTTGACAGTTGCTTTGTTGGCGCTCTTTGTTACTGCGGCCAAAAAAGTATGTCAAAGTCAAACATCGCTGCCGCAGTCGACGTCGCAGTCGCTGCTGACGTCCCATTACTAAATATTGCTTTATTACTGTTGTTGCAGTTGCTGTTGCTTGCTGCTGCTGCTGCTGCCGACGTCAGTTTTATTATGTTTGTTTGGTAAGTGGAGCTCTGATTATGTAAGCCCAGCAGCAGCCAGCAGACAGCAGACAGCAGCCAACAGTTGGCCATCGTCGTCATCGTTTTTATTTTTTTTCTCGCTCATTCGTTACGTTAAGCATAAGCCTAAGCTCGTCCGATTGCCCCCAGCCACCCTCCTGCTCTCTCTCATGCAGCGCCCGTCTTAGCCTTTTGTCTTTTTCGCGCTGTTGTTTCCCTCCCCTCCAGCTGTCCCGCTTTAGCTCATTTGTTTGTTGCCAATTTCAACGCTTGACTTTTGCGTCGGCGGCGACTGAAAATTAAATCGTGATTTGTAAATGCGCTCAATTTTTCGTCTCGCTTGCCTTTTCAGAGCAGGAGCGCATGCAGGGCAGGCTGAGAGGGGGGGTCAGCAGCAGTGAATTTGGCAATTTTGTAATAAGTTTTTGTTTTTTTTTTTTCGTTGTGTGGCGATTAAATAATCAACAGTGTGGCAACTCGGCAACAGGCGAATGGTTGAAAAGTGATTGTTGATATCTTGTGTCATTCTCCAGTGTTGTATAAGTGGCGTTTATTGCGACGTTTCAACTGCTGCTGTTTCAGAGTTTTTCAGAGTTCTTTATATGAAGTTGAACTAATTAGCTTTTAGCTACACTCATGTATGTGTATGTGTATGTGTATGTATAGAAGTTGTTGTTGCCTGTTGTCTCAATGAATACGTAATGCGCTTTGTCAGCCCCTTTTTGCAAACTAAAAGCTTTTTTTATTTAATTTGCGGCATTGAGTGCTTGCTTTGACTGCCTCCTGCTGCTGCTTCTTCTTCGTCTTCTTGCAACCACCTGATATTCTAACGGCAACTGTTGCATAACTTGCGGCGTATGTGTGTGTGTGTGTGTGTGTGGCAAATTGAAATGTTACGCCTGCCTGACTTTTTTTACGACTGAACTTTGCTTGTACTTTGACCTCGCCTTCAGCTAGGCGCGTTTTATTTGCTTAGCTGGTAAATGGAAATGCAAATGCAAATGCCAAGCCATTGTTGCGATTGCCTAACACATTGATAGGGCGAACGAACTTCGTCTAATAATGCCTTTAGCCAGATCTGAGTTAAGCTCTGGCTCTGGCTCGTGTCTATTACTCAATATATGTACATATGTATGTATGTACTTGTTTAAAATGGCAAATTGTTGTTGCAATTGCAATCGTTGCTGATTGCCGTTAAATCGCTTACAGTTACAGCAGCGATAAAGCGAACATGAGCAGCAACAACAACAATGAGACAAGCAGCTGCATGTGGCCCGCCATTTGCTTTGCGAGCTACGTTCTATGACATAACTGTAATTCAAACTGGCGAGAGCCAAGCACAGAGAGCCAACAGGCCACTGAATGTGTGTGAGAGAGAGAGATGGAGAAGGAGCGCGCGCGCAGTCTGTCTGAGCGAGCGACTTACTTTTGATTTTTTGCTGCTGCTGCTGCAATTGAGTAATCCAATGTTGTTGTTGCTATTGTTGTTGTTGTTGTTGTAGCTGTCGTGCTTTGTTTACAAATGTTGAAAGTGAATTTTCAATTGCAATTCACAATTTACAATAGAATATTACTTAATAAACTGCCAACAAGTGACTCACAATGACAGCGTTGCCAGACTGTTAACAGTTGTTTTCGTTTCTTTTTTGGCAATTCTTGTTGTTTGCTGCAACTTCAGCTGCAGACGCCATTTTATTTGCGTCACCCGTCACAGCGCTCATTATGCAATTACAAAAGCGAACAAATATTTGACTGCATTTCCATAATGCGGCTGCCATTTAGTTTCAATTAAGACATGCCACATGCCACATTATATTTGTTTTGAGTACTGGATATATCCGATATTTACACACACTCACACACACACACACACACTTACGTTACATCATTCTGTTTGTTCGGCTTTAATATGCTGCCGCTAGCGAATTTCTTAGACTTTTATGGCTTATTTCGGTGTCGATGAGTTATAGCATGTTTATTATGCTGTTCTTTCATTATTATTGCTTATTGTTATTATCATTATGCATTACCGCCCGTTACGACTTCCCGCTGGCATTATACGATGTGCATAACATCAACTCGTTACGAAACCAAATGACTTTTCCGTATCAAGAATCTTATATAATGCCAAGGCGAATCGGAGATTCCCCTTAAGAAGAGGGGATGGAAAGGGAGACCTATCAATTTGTAGAAGCTCTTCGCACTCAGGCAGCGATAACGAATAGATGACGATATATGATAAAAATTTTATTAAATATTTAGTATCTATATATATGTATATATGAAAGTAAGCATCTATAAAGATTTTGCTTTAAGAAATGTGGATGGCATAGAAATGGAAACTAAGCCAGCATAATAAATTTCAATTTTAGATTCTTAGAGTAAAGAAATGTAGCTGCTGAGCTTATATGTATAATATAAATTTATAGTATATACATATATTTGTGTGCTTACGGATAATATTTATAGATGGATAGAAAGAATCATTAGAAATGTTGATTGATATAGAGCGAGAAAATTAATGTTAATTTGAAGAGTTTAGAAAAACCAAATTTTAAAGAAGTATATTTGGAGAACAATATAAGATAAGTTAGAGGTACATAATGCATATCTTTATGTGCTTAATCAACCTCCTACAGTTTACCCATTTCCAAGCCCCCACTTATATTCCAATCAAACTTAGATTCCTTACCATTCTCTGCTTACTCCCACAACTTTCAATTAAATATTCAAAGCACTGCCACGCCCACTTGTACAGTAGACGCAACGCATAAATATTTCAGCTCAAACAATTTCTGGGCCACAAGTCGCCTTTGAATTAAAAGAAAAATGCAAAATGTGCTGCGTTTCTCTTTGCATTGCGCGCTGCTAAAGAAAGTACGAAAAAATGTGCGCTGGCATTTCAGAAATGTGCAGCAGACGCGAACAATGCAGCGACAGAGGGGGAGGAGATGGTAGGGGGGACCGAGAGAGGAAGTGGGGTACACATAAACTGAAAGCCAAAAGGCGCCGCATGCCACAGCGCAAATATCTAGAAAATAGACGCCGGGAATGCCGGCAATGCAAGATGCGAAACCCGCACACGAAACACATCAAATAAATCAATTCAAATTCGCACAACAAAATTAACTTTATACTAGAGGCGTTAAGAGGTATAGCTATATGTATATATGCAGATATAGAAATACATATGTAGAGAGATATATTGTAGATACAGCTATGGCTTTCAAGAGTGCAAGCAACTGGCTTTGTCTCAAGGCCAAGTCAATTTGGTGGTCGTTCAACTTTCGCCAAGTCTCTAGACACTCTCTCCCTCCCCTCCCTCTCTCCCTCTTTCACTTAGCAGACCTTTGTTCACTTTCACAAAGAACTTTTTTAAGAAATTTAGCTCAACTGCGCATTTAGTAACCAAAAAGTCGTTTAATATCAATTTGAACAGAAGCAACAAGGCAGCTGCCACGCCCCCTCCAATGCTCTGCCTCCTTCTCTGTCCATCTAATTAAAAGCCAAAAACAAATATTATTTAGTGCACTCACTCAATTATTTTGTTTTCGGTCTTTCGCTTTATAAAAAGCATATTTCTAGAAAGTTGAGAGACCTCTAAAGCAAATACGTATACGTAATATATAAATATATATACATATAAGCAAATATCAGCTGTTAACTCAGCAAGTCACATGGATATATAGTATTTCTGAGTGCCTGCAGATAGCAGAGCAGAGAGCTACGATTACCGGGCATGGCATGTATTTGGGTTATGGCTATAACCACACGATAACCAAACACGAGTTCAGGGTACGCCCTTGAGTCGTTCGCAATTTAGTGCGCAATTAGCCTGACAATAGAAAGTGCAATGATATTGTTTTGCTCGCTTATCAACTGAGTGAGAAGCGCAAAGAGGGGCGGCCAAGTTCAGGGCGAAGAGCTTATCAGCTACAAAATAAATGATTGTGCAGGGAAATTACTGTAAATTTGGTAATTAGTTGTTGGACAACATTTGCCTGAGTCATAACATTGAGAAACGCATAAAACGACGTTTAAGTTCAGGGCTAAGAAGTTTTTAGCTGTGAAGACCGAGTTATGCTGGGGCATTACAGAGACTTTTTATATGTGATATATTCTATTAATATATCAATGATATCTGAATTGTGAGAAGCGAATAGAAAGGCGTTCGAGTTTAGGTCTTATTAGGTGTTAGCTTATTAGCTATGAAGAGCTTATTATGCAGGGAATTACTAGGAATTTCTATAAATATTTCAGTGAGTCACAAAACTGAGAAGCACATAGAGAGGCTGTCAAACTTTGAGCAACTATTGTATTTATGTACATTCTATCAATATTCTATAGACTTCCACCTATAAGAAGTTAACTAGACTTTCTTTACTTATTTGAGAAGCGCATAGAAAAGTGGATTAAGCTGAATTCTCATCAGCCTTCATATGAGTGACTTCTGGGAAAATCGAACTACAGTGATCTTCTGTTTGTTATATTCAATCAATACCGACATTTGAGAATCACACAGAGAGGTGCTCAAGCTGGGGTCTACAAAATTATCAGCTGTGTTTGTATGAGCTCTATTTTCTGTTTTTTTCTGGCAATATTTCATATATTCACAAGTGTGAGAAGCGCATAGAGAGGCGTTAAAGATGACAATTTAAATGAGACACATTTGTGAAAAGCGCTTAGAAAGGCGCTTAAGCCTTTCCTTCTAGCTGACTTCATATAACCTACTATTTCCGGAAGTGAACTACTGTTATTCTTATGAGAATCGCAAAGAAAGGCGCTTCAGCTTTGATTTTAGTTAACATGACAAATTATTCGGGCAATTGAATCACCGAAACTATGTATATTCTTTATTCTCTGAATTTTTCTTAGAACTACAAATAATTATGCCACAATTCCATTAAATTGTTCACATTAACTCAATTTGCATCGAATCAAGACCGCAATTAGGAAGCATTTGGCCTAATGAATACGTCGTCATTCGGTTTTTCCTCTGAATTCGTGCGACCTCATTAGGAAAATGGGTGCCATGGCGAGTACAAATATCATTTGAGTTTAGCCGCTAATTAAATGCGGCCCACATTAAATCCATAAAAAAACAATCTACAATCTACGATGGTTCAGGTGGTTCAACAGTGGCTGCCAACAATGATTGTACGGCACGTGCTAAATTCTTTCAGACATTTTCACATTTCACATTTAATGCACATTTCGGTCAGTCCACAAAGCACACGCCATCAAATTATACGATCTGCGATATATATCTTTATATATATAGTTTATATATGGAGCGTACATATGCATAAATTATCATGGAGCTGCGTGCAGAGACCACTAAAAGGCCAAACATGCCACCGCGTTGCATGATATGTGGGCATTTTCCAAGCTGCTGCAACACCAAACCACAGCGAATAAATTGCGAGTGGACAGCGACTCCTCCTGCCGCCACAGGCTTCACAATTCGAGTCCTTGCGGCTGTTAAACAACTCTTTCCACTTAGCACAAGCTATGAGCATACCCTGTAGTTATTATGAAATGGGGTATGCTATAAGAGAAATTTACTTTTAAAAAACTCGACGGATTTTTGTTGAATTTCTTAAGTTTTCTCAGTTGTCTTCGTTGTGAGTTATGTCTTATGAGTTACAGGGTTTGAACCCTGATCAAATTTAAAAGTGATTCAAATCAACTATAGATCTTAAACAAAGAAAAGCTGTCAAAGATCATATTTGTGCAGTGTAGTTAATATAAAAGCCAATAGATTATATATGTAAAGTATCTAGATTATCAGAACTCAGCAGCTATAAGAGTTTTTGAGTGAATAACTATATATATACTATATATACTTTATATATATATATACTATATATATAAGCACTTCATACTTTACAGAGTATTTTGCTATTGTACTCTCTAGGTGTCTAATAAATAGTTAAGAACTCTATTTCATAAACACAAAAAGCTTAAGGAATTGCATAATAGGCATTATTAACTCTATATTGTACTGACTATATCTGTATGATGTGACTTAAACATAGAAATATAAAGATAATATATGATGGAAAGATCGAAACTAATTTATACAACATATAGTCATACAAAATAAATCATATACCCTCGATTATATATCGGGTAGCTTAACTGTTCAGACTACCCTCGAATATATAGCAGGGAGCTCAACACATTGTTTAACATTTTCAAATAAATTTGATGAATTTTTTCTATAATTCATTTATCTAAAATTGCTTGATTACATTTTAATTTTTTTTTAAAATTATTATATAATAATGAAAATGGCTTTTCTCTTCTTTTCCCAGATACCCTCAACTATTTGTAGCACAGACAAATACTTGTCTTTTTCTATTCTAGGGCATCTGCCAGTCGTTCAGTTCTTTAACTTCAATCATTTTGAATTGTTTTAGTAGATTTTTGTTTTGTTGTGTGCTCAAAGTCGTTGCTACAGTTGCAAATTGGCCCTGCCACATGTGGCATATGAGCATGTTGCATGAGGTCGACGACTATATTAGCTAGCTCAGCTAAAATCTAATGTGTGTAGGTGTAAAGGTGTGTGTGTGTGGGCGGGTGTTGGTTATCTTCTTCATGTTGTGGCACGTGTTGCGGCTCATTTAGTGCCTGCATGTTAAGTGCCACAGCCAAAAGCAAACACTTCTCACTCAAGTCTCAAGACTGTTTGTCTGTGTGGCAAGTGAAGTTGTTGGCCTTGGCACAACAAATTAGCAAAAGATCTGGCAACGCTGCGTGTTTTCCGATTTGGATTTGCAGCTAATTGACTTTGACTTTTGGTTTTGGCATTTTTTGACTATTTGCTAAACAGAATGACGCAGCATTTTGTTGCTTTTGTCTTCCTCTATTCTATTTTTTATCAACAAAAAGGTAAATTTAATTTCTTTGCTATTTTTTCGACAGTTTTTTATCAGCGCAAAAGTCAATAACTGATAACTAGAGAATCTAAAGAAAATATATATACTTATATATATATATATATATATGTGAGCACAAGCAAAGTTTAAAAATAACAAAAAAAATATATGTATATTGATATTCTTTTTTACTACTTGCGTATATATGTGTGTGTGTTTGTGTGTGTGTGTTTACGTGTGTTTAGCAACGTTTTGCTATTAATTATTTCTGCTGCATGCATTTTTTTAGTTCGGTAAAAAACATTTGTGTTGCTCGTGCGATGATGCGTCAGCTTTGGACTTGGCCAAATCAAAGCAAATTTGAATCATTGCTGTTTACTTTTGGGAACAACAACACTCAGTCTGATAACAACAATTATGAAAGCAATACGAGGGTTTTTTTGTTTTTTTTTTGTGTGGGCGACAAACCGTAAAAGTCACGCAACAGCCAGCTGTCGACCCCCGCTCTTTCTGCCCACCTGCACCCAACTGACATTTAGATCCTGTTTCTTGATTATAGACACCCACTTAATATTTAGACATTGTTATTAGGCATTAGGCATTGGGAAAAGCGCAAAGGCAATCAACTAAATAAATACATTATTACGTGATATATTAGAGATTGAATATATATGTGGAATATATATAGTAGAGTTGGGTTATTTCTGATATAACTAAGTATATGAGAAGTTAGAATGTAGAAAGTAATATATGAACAGTAATATGTTAGCAATAGTCTAGTAGAATTTAAGAACTTAAGGAGAGCAAAGAATATATAGAGCGAATAGAGAGTATATAAGTTATATAGAGAGTATATAGATTATATAGACATTATACAGTCTATTAGAAGTAAAAACTTAAGGAGAATAGAGAATAAATATAACAGAGAAATATATAATAATAATATATAGCGGGAATAGAGAGAGATATAGATTACATAGAGATTAAAGAGAATATTTACTGGGTATTTAGAACATATATACATGTATCTCGAAAATCAACTTTGCTTGCCTTCATAAGCATATTGACACATTTTGTAGTTCTTAACTCAGTTTGTTGAAGAACAATTCACTTAATCTACAAACAACTCGACCTCAATTCGACTAAGTAAACAAATATTCAATATTGAATTTGCCAAAAAGTGAAGAAATACTTAATTTAAAGGCAAAAGCAAATGTTGTCTTAAGCAAAAAAACTTTTGACTAAAAAGTCAACAAAGGGGAATTTATGAGAAAGTCATATAAGAAGAGTCATTTAAACTATATTATATAATATTTAAATATCATTTTTCTCTTACATTTTTTATAGATTATTTCACTTTATCTTTAATTATTTATACATTTTTCTTTATCTATTTCACTTTATCTATGATTCTAATTCCTTTATCTACTATTATTTGTCCTTTATCTAGTATTTTATATATATTAAACCAATCATTTCCCCTCTCTTTTCACCCCGCCCACACTTTTCTCACATTTTCATTAAAGACATTTCCCAACTTTTAATTGATCTGCTTAATTTGAGTTTAGTTTTTCTATTCAATTGTGTGAAAATTGCCCATCAGCTGTTGGCTGACTTTTCCTTTATATTTTGCCGACACACAGCCACGCCCGCTATGCCCCCGGCCCCTCCGCCCACGAAACTGCCATCCAGTCAAGTGCCTCGCGGCCTGGTATTTCATCTCAACTTGTTTGATGGATTTCTAAGTGCGTGGATCGACGTGATTTTTCAGAGAAGAACAAAAACAACAACAAGCCAAAATAGAAAATAGAAAAACCAAAAAGAAAATAGCAAGAAATGAACACAAAATTAGGTTGAAAACAAAAAATGCTTTTGGCTAACTATTTGTGGAGCTGAGGCGAAGGCAAAAAGTGTCTCAAATGATTAATTAGCTGTTTGTTGTTGTTATTGTTGTTGCTTGTTTTGTTGTTGTATCAGTTGTTGCCGTGTCTACGTGTGACTGGGAAAAGCCTCGAAAATGCGTTGACTCAACGGCTCAATTATTCATGCACAGTGCCAGCCAAAAGTATCTGTCTACAAATTTCGCAAATGGAGTGTTGGCAAACTAATTCAAAGTTCGAGATGTTGTTGTTGCTGTTGCTGTTGTTGTTGGCCCTTAAGTGTAGAATTTAATTTGGTTTGTCGTATTTTGCTTTCGCTCTTGGCAGCTGTCCCAAGTGATGTGCCGCCCCGTTTTTACTTTGAATTTGCGCTGTAAATATTTAATAATTGAGTCCTTGGCATACACAGAGATAGAGAGAGAGAGAGAGCGAGAAAGAGAGAGCAAGACAGAGAGCGGCCATAAAAGCAACAACATAATTAGAACAACAACAACAAGCAGGAACAGTTGACAAATCATGATAGAAGCTCGAACATTTTATCACGCATACGAGCTGTGGGCCAGGCCAAGCCAGGCCAGGGCCTCGATGCACTGCAGAAAAGGGTTGTTAGCTGTGTGTGCGTGTGTGTGTGTGTGTGTGTGTGCGTGGTATTTCCATTGAAAACCTGTTGCGTAGTTCAGCTGCTGACGTCAGCTACAACATTTAGCTGCAGCTCTCCCTCGCTCTCTCTCTCTCTCTCTGTTTATATCCTTTTATTGATTTTTCGAGCAACCATCAAAGATAAAACTAAACACATTTTGACGCTACACTGCGCAAAAAGCGTGTGTCATTTAAGTTATGATTGCTTTAACTAATTTATTGGTTAGTTTAAAGATCCTAAAGCTGCTTTAGCAGACCTTCAATATGTTTTGCAATCAATTAAATATCAATCAATTATGTTAAGCTATTTATATGCTGCACTGAGCGAAAAGCTGTGGAAGTTGAAAAAGTTTTTTAAGTTTAATTTTATTTGACTTGAAGAGTTTAAAACTGTTCTAGATGGCCTTTATCATGTTTTGCAAGCGATAATATATGGAAATTACTTTTATATTCTATTTTAAGGGTACACTGAGCGAAAGTTCTGATGGAACTGAAGAACTCATATATGTATGTGGCATGGAAAGCAAGCCTATTTATCTTTGCTCTTGATTTGCAACTGTTATATAAGGACATCAAGCGAATTAATTGATTATTGATAATATTATATAGGAAGTCAGTAGGATTCGAACCCTATTTCTGATAACTTATAAACCTACGTAGACCAAAGGCGTACGCGAAAAGTAATCATTATTATAACTTAGCAAAGCTTGCTTTGTAATCGGCACACTTCCATTGATTTCCATAAATAAACTAAAATTTCTATAGATTTTAAGACTCACCTTTCTCTAAGCTGGCATTGCAGAACTTGAGCGCATCGTCGAGCCGATTGAGATGCATGCAGCTGGTCGCCTTCTCGATGATCTTCTTGGCCTGCAGCTCGGGTCCCCACCACTTCTCCACCAGACGGCGGACGAGCACATCCGGCATGAACTTCATGGCCGTGGTCACGCCCAGCGCATAGCCGCCTCCGATGCCGGCGACCAGCGCAGATGCTGAGCTACTCGACGCCATGGTCGTTGTGGCGGTGGCTGTGGTGGATGCCACCGTGGTGGTGGTCACTGTGGTGGGTGCGGCCATCGAGAGGCGCAGTCCCAAGCCGTCCTGAAAGCTCGCTCCGATTGGAGCTGCCGGCAGACCCGTCATAAAACGCAGCGAGGAGCTGGGCGAGAGGCTGCTGCTGATGCTGCCGCCGCTCGAAGTGGAGCTGGTGCTGGTGGTGCTGGTGAGTGCCACGCCCTGCGGCATACGCTCGGCGCTGCGCGGAAACTTGACATGGCAAATGTTGCACTGGGTGATCGTCTCGCAGCACTGTCCGCAAAACGTGTGTCCACAGTTTGTGGTCACGGGGCCGCGCAGCAAATCCGAGCAGAGCGGACAAAGCAGCGCATCGTAATCCTCACTCAAGGCGGGACTCGGCACGCGCAGTTCTCGCGTATCCATCAAATCCTGCCCAGACTCCAAGTCCAGGTCCAAGCCAAGCGTATGCGCTGTCCAGTTGTCCACATGCTGTCGCACCTGCTGGTAGCGGGACTTCAAACTCGCCTCCAGAGGCTGCACAGGTGTGGCCAAGGTGCCCAGCTGCCTGATGTGCGCTGTCAAGGCGCTGGCCAACAAGGACAGCTTGTCTAACGGTACATGGCCATCCTGCTGACCACTGGCTATCAGCTCATAGACATTCAAAGCCTGCGGCAGGCTGCCCAAGCGAGCAAACGACTCGCCTATCAAATACGAAAGCTGCAGTGAGCTCTGCTTGTTGTTGCTGTTACTATTGTTGTGGTTGTTGTTGTTGTTGTTGTTGTTGTGCAGCAGCGCATGCATTGAGCTGGATAAAGGCTGCAGATGTTGCTGCAGATGTTGTTGCTGCTGCTGCTGCTGCTGTTGTTGTTGATTCTCCTTGCGCATTGCCTTTAGCGCGCGTTTGCTGGACAGCGAGGGCTTCATGCAATAGCCCTGTGAGAGCGGCATCCTGACAGCTGTTGCTGCCGCTGCTCTGCTGCTCCTCTGCTACTGCTGCTGTGCTACGTAGCTGACCGTTGTCACGTATGCGACGACGTCGACGTCAACGCGACGTCGCTGCTTTTCGCGTTGCTTTTAAACTGTTTCTCTGCTTATATATTTTTCTCTTATTTTATTTCACTATTTTTAAAAAAAAATTAAATATGCGTTTGTTATTGTTGTTTATTTTGTTGTTTCTATCTTTTATGCACTTCACTTTGGCTGCTGGTCCGCGACGACTTTTGAGCTCTTCATATCAGCTCCAAAAATAACACAATATATATTTAATTCAATTAATTTTGCTTCTGTATGCCATGCATAAAAATAATTTATAATTCGATTTATATTTTTTGTATTTTGAAGAGCGACGACGCGTGCGTTGCCCTTCGCAGTTTGACAGTCACTGGAGTTGCTTATTTGTTGCTGCTGCTGCTGCGCTGCTGTTGGTGTTGGGTCAGCGGAAGCGACGACGCGCTCGGTTGAGCATCTGAAAGCAGAAGACGAGACGAGAAATCAAATCGACTGTATGTGTGTAGGAATTTTACGTAACGTATATAAAATGCCGTTTTGCGTTT
Source organism: Drosophila gaucha (assembly GCA_035045545.1). Lineage (NCBI taxonomy): Eukaryota > Metazoa > Arthropoda > Insecta > Diptera > Drosophilidae > Drosophila > Drosophila gaucha. The sequence continues at coordinate 5,793,357 of JAWNOY010000292.1, forward strand.
TGCCTGATTCTGCCGCCATCGCCAGCTTTTGATTCTGTTTTATAATTCACACACATACAAGCAAACGCAAAGAGCGCGCAGCCAAAGAGCGCCAGTCACACACACACACTCACTCAGTCACTCACACTCGCGCTCTCCCGCTCTGCCTCTCTTTGATTTAATTTTCGTTTTATTGCCTGCCCATTTTATGACAGCTCCAACAACAGCAAAGCAGAATAAAGAATTACCGTATCTATTACTCAACCAGTGCACAGTTCATGCTAACTGCCATTACTTGCATCTCTGTATTAGACTCTCTCTCAATCGAGCTCTCTCTCTCTCCCTCTCTCGGTGCAGTGACGTGACATTTGTCGCGTATGCCGTTAATTGACTGGCCTAAAATTCTGAGCTTTGCAGCCAACTTTTAAGACTTTGGCGCGTTACATAAACGGTCAACGAACTTGCCGCAAAGAGTACCAGCTGGAACTTAGAACAGTGTGTGTATGTGAGTGTGAGTGTGCGAATGATTAATGCTGCGATTATTTAGTGTACGATTTGACACTTAATTTCAATTGCCAGCGGGCCACACAGCCAGCGCACATGTTGTTACATAATATTATGAAAATTAACACTGAATCACAAAGCAAACTGACGCGGACGCTGGCGCAAGTAACGAAATCAAAATCAAAAACGTCGACGCACACACACACTCACACTCACACGCACGTACACAAAAACAAAGTGGAACGTTCTCGCAGAATAACAACAACAGCAACAGCACTAAACGCTCTCTTCGCAGGCCCCAGCTGCTGCTGCTCTCACGCGCTCTCTCGCACTCTTCAGAACTGTTCTCGTGGCTTAAGAGCGCTATCTGTGTGTGTGTTTGTGTTTCTGTTTTGCTGCTGCTTCTGTTATGTGCGCACGTTTTTTTCTTGAGAACGTTCAGTATTTGTATCTTGAAGATAAACAATGCCGGCACAACACACCACAACACACACACACACATGCACTCACACACACACAAACACATACACACACACACTCACGTAAAAAGCGTCGTGGCCATTGGCAACGCTCGAATGTTTTTGGTTTTGTTATGTAAACAATATTTTTTTTTTGCTTTTTAGTGTTATAATTTGTTTACATCTAACACACACACATGCACACAAATATATAATCAGGCGTAGATAAACAGCTAGAGATACATTTTCAACGCAAAGCGAAATCAAAGTGTGCCAAAAGAAAATTGCGTGCAAATAAAAATGTTGATTTCTTGTCTCATTTTTTTCTTGTGAATCGTATGATTATGTACGCCCAGTTGTTGGCCCAGTTGCTTTGGCCGACAAATATTTTCTTTTTTTTTTTGCATAAATGTTGTTGTTAAGTAATGCCGAAAAATATTGTCTATGCTATTGGTAGTTAGCCAAGAATCAAGATATATGAAAGAAACATAACATAGTATATATGGCTGGCAACGAAGGTTCTTATACATATTTTTATTTATATCAATTTGATTCCGCTGCGCCAACAAAAGAAGCAACAATGAAATTGAATGATTTCGAATGAGAACAATGTTTCACAAATTTATCACAAAAGACTTTTTCAAAATACAATTTGTTAAGTATGGGTCCTTTGCTGTGAATTTGGCTACATTCGTAGTACCCTGAAATACTTTATGAACATGATTGAAATGTATTACTAAATGTTATTTACAATATCTTTTCTTTTTCTTTCTCTTCAACTTATAAGATTTATCTAAAATAAGTAAATCTTTATAAAAAAGTTTCTGTTTACGTTGCTTATTGCATATCATAAATTTGTTGGAATTTAACGTTATCCAGCACTGAGAAAACTAACTAAATTTACTTGGAAAGTCCGCAACAGCTTAGAAAAAAGGTTTCTCTATGCTTCATACTGAATATTCGTTATCTTAAATAACATACAATCTATGAGAAGTTGCCATATAGAAAGATAGTTGCTTGCATATGAATGCTAACCAACACTGTTCTGCAAAAGTTTAGAAGGAGTATGTGTTATACTACATTTTCTATAAATAATGTATCAAATAATACATATATAGTTTTTGTATATGTATGTAGATACATCTGATATTTAGTATTAACTGGTATATTAACGTTAGTCAACACTGTTAAGACATATTGTCTGCAAAAGCTTAGAAAGTTTTTTTTGCAAGCTCTTTGCATAGTTTTCTTTATCTGAAGTATAAGAATCAATCTACAATTAAAGTTCTATATATTATATATATTGCTGGTCAGAAAATTGTTATTAGACGTTAACCAACACTGTTTATGCATATTGTCTGCTTGCTTGCTAAAAAAAATCGCAACAAACCTTCATCTTAAGGATTCTCTATCTTTAAAATAAAAGCATTTTACTGGTACTCAAAAACTTGTTAAGTATGGACGTTAACCAACACTGTTTTGTCAGCAAGACTTGCGTAATGAGAAGATTTCTTTATTTTTTAGCTTTATATAAGATTTCTATTCTATTTTTATTGTTTATACAAAATAAGACGTTACCCAACACTGTTTTAGCATACATATTACCCGCTTGCAATTCCCAATTGGTCTTTAAGTGCAGCCTTTGATGATTCAGAAAGCAACAGCTGTTTGATATGATTTATAATGCAAACAGTTCTTGAATGAATGCCCATTGCGAAATATCTTTGTTGCTATTATTATCAATGTACATACATATGTATATATATATATATATATATATATATATGTAGCTTTATCTCCACTTACAAACGACCTTCAAATACTTCAGACTTTGCGTCTAGCTGTTTAGAGAGCACTTTAAGTATATCTATATATATATAAATTTATATTTATATCGTTATATATATATATTACCAGGTAGTTCGTAACATCTATTAGGCCAACAGTCAATATGTGACGCAAAACAACTCGGTTCTAACTCGTCTGACTTTGTGTTAGATTAAAACTTTTGCGTAAGCTACAAAATTATGTATACGACTCGTATTACGTGCACGTGTATCTAGATGCAATCTCTAGCCGTCGCCCTCTCTCTTTCTCTCTCACACACTCTCTTACTTCAGTGTTGCATAACATTGCTAATAGTGCTGATAAACATTCCTAAATTAACTGTAGTTGTATGCAAACATACAGAAGTACTCGCATATACAGTTATACAATTATTATATATACTTTATATAGTATATATAGTATATATATAATATCATCTGAGTAGTGTCTGCTGGTTTTTTTTTCGCATTATGCAATGTCAATCATATTTTGCGATTGCATTTATCGTCGCCTGTTGTCGCCAATCGTCAAACGACTTGGCAGCGCAACTGGCGACAAAGTTCTCAGACGAAGACTGGAACGGGGACTGGAACTGAGAACTGCGAATGAGCAGAAGACTAGAAAGAGGAACATGGGAGAAAGAAGGAGCTGGAGACGACCGACACAAAAAACCAATTACAATGACGGCGTCAACTGTTTTTGTTGAATATACCCTGGATTTTAGTGCCTAGCCAAAATAAGGTATATCTATAGGATATGTACTGTAATTAATGTTTAACTAAGGGAAGCTGGGTTGTAATAATTATGATAATTTATATTATATAAAGCTTTAACACCCTTTTAAAGTCAAGTTGAGTTATATTATTTATTATAATATTTATTATATTAAGCTTTAAACCACTTTAAAGCACAGTCAAGTTGCTTAAAAGAACAAAGCTAAGCATATTTTCGGTAGCTCTATAAAAAATACTAGAATTAAGACTTTAAAGATATTATATAGTTATATAGTTATAACTAAATCAATCTGAGTTCTAATATTTATTATAATACATATTATAAGCTTTTAAACAGATTTAAAGTCAAGTTGGATTATATTCTTTATTATAATACATATTATAGTAAGCTTTAAAACAGAATTAAAGTCAAGTTGCTTCAAAGAAACAGAGAAATCTAGCTTTCAATGAAATGTCTTCTAGTAAAAAGCAGCTATTAATTAGCTAAGCATATTTTTCGTAGTTCCATAAAACATTCTATAGTTAATACCTTTAAAGATATTTAGAATTTGAAATAGTCTTAATAGAATAGAATTTTTATATAATAAAATACTTGAACTTCATTCTCAGAACGTTTCTCCTTACTGTTAGCGAAAGACTTTGGTCGATGCAGAGAAATATGGTCATAGCTACTACTCATTCTAGACTGATTAGGAATATATATATATGTATAAACTATATATATACTTACAGACAACATCTGCCATGCTTCACATACATATGTATTTCTGTATATCTTCAGCATTTCGACACTCACAATCATGCCTTACAATATCACATATTTTCAGGGTATTCAATAGTCGTGCTGTTAACAATCTAGCCATTTGTACTTTTGCTTGTACTTTTTATTACTTAAGTCAATTGTTGTGGGTGCCGACAAGAAATTGCCCTGAAATGCAATGTCAAATGCAAATGGGGGAAAGGCTACCCACCCCCACCCCCTCACTTAGCTCGCTCCACAAGTGTGCGAGTGTGCGTGTGTGTGTGTGAAAGGCAAAAAGTTTTTGGGCCTAATGAAATTACATAATTGCTGTGATTGCCATTCAATAAACACGAGCTGCGGCAGCGCACAAAACAAAGTGTTATGAAATCGCCTTCGAACTTATTATACAATTTTCATAAGCATTTTTCCTAGCTGCTCGCCGATTGCTGCTGCTGTTGTTGTTGTTGTTGCTGTTGCTGTGTGATTTCTGCTTTGATATTTGTTTTATTGGCTTTTCATTTGGTTTTTTACGGCGCGTTTTATGGCCACAGCAAAAAACAAAAAAAAAACGATTATTGACTGGGGGCAGAAAAAATTCTATTTCCATTTCGTTGTCCCCTGTTTGATTTGTCGCACAGATTGCATAATCGAAATTTACTTGAAATTCTGACTAATTGTCGTAACCATTTACTTATATAAGTTGCAATTGTTGTGACTCATTCGGCTTTTGCTGTTGGCCTTTTGGCTTTTGCTGTTGGCCCTTTTTGCATAATGTTCGAAGGAAATATTTGTGCAATGTTCAGTTAAAGGTTTTACGGCTTAACAGTTTACAGTTGTTAGGGCCCAGTTGTTGTTGCTGTTGCTGTTGGTCGCATAATGCGTCGCGTGTCGTAACGTCAACGTCAACGTCGGCGTCAACGTCAACGTCAAGCGAGGCGACAAAACGCTGCCAACGTCACGTAAGCTGCAGCCGGCAAACGTTGCCCCCAGTTTTGAGAGTGCGAGGGATGGGGGAGGGCAGTGGGTGGGGAGTGGGTGCAAAGGCTAATGGGTCTGTTAATTTGACAAGCGTTTGAACTACTGCTGTTGTTGTTGTTGCATCAATTTGTTGCATTTCCATAAAGTGCAAAGCGTAAAAAATGTAAGCAAATAAAAAATAGTTAAATAATATAATTAAAAATGTGGAATAGGCGTTTAGAGTCGACCATAAAATAGTTTGGAAATAAGTATACAATTTTCTTTTTTATTACAATTAAAATTTAAATATTTTTAATCATTTCTCTCTGTTTCTGCTAATAATCAAATGAAGTTTTAATATTATGAAATTAAACGAAAAGCTAAGTAATATGTAAATAGCCTAAAATAATATTTTTCTTCATTTATATCAAAATAATATTTTTCTTATATAAATTATTATTTTAACTATTTTTTATTTAATTTTTTGTTAAATTTTAAGTTTGAAAATGTTTTATTTTATTATTTTAGTGTTCGAAAGTGCTAAAAAAAAAATTTTGAAATATTAAAAAATACATGCATATACATATTTTATTTATTTTAATTTTTATTATTTATTTATTTTATTTTTTTTTTATTTTATTTTGTCAATTTGAATTTTAAGTTGGAAAATTTATAAACATTTTTTGTTTAAGCACTAATTAAATACCGTCTAAATTTTTACTTGTATATTTTTTAGAGGTTAAAAATAAAATTAATGTAATATTAATATCCACAAATGTAAATTTATATTTTAATTTTTATTTAAAAACATGTATTTGAACTATTAAATTCATATTTCATTCATGTTATATTAAAATAATTCTGATTTGAATAATTTCATATATTTAACATGTTTTATAGCACTTTTTTCTTTTCTATTCCATTTTAATCTATTGTAAATTGTCGTTTATTTATTTTGCTTTGCAATTACATCATTTGATTTAATTTCAATTAAATTAAAATATATTTATCATGCATATTATTCAGAGTTTGCTTTTATCACAAATTAAATATAAATTATTATCAAGTGCGACCAATTTGATTTGCCAGAACGTCAACAACACGTTCAGCAACAACAACAAGTGTAGAACAACAATTGGCGCAAACAAAAACAAAAACAGAAAACCGCTTAGTAATGCCTTTAAAAATATGGCAACACGTAAGCGGCGCAAAATGAGACTCACCCAACCCCTCCCCACTCGCTCTATCACTCTCTCGCTCTCGCTCGTTTACTCTAACAACGCGCTGCAGCGCATTTTGTTTTCACAACCAATTCGCAGAAACAGCAGCAACAACAACTCAAGTGAAAAACCGTTTTTCTTGTGCTGCTCACAGCTGCTGCTGTTCAAAGAGCAAATGCAACTAAGTTGAGCGCGTTCATTCACATTGCACAAACACACACACACACACTCACACACACAGCAGACGGCGTGTGGCCTGATGTCGTAACACAGACGGCAGAGAGACAGAGTGAGAGAGCGAGCTCGCGCGTGCGAGCGTAATGGCTGCTGTGCACGCGCTCTCTTAGCGCCATTCTCTTTTAATTTACCTGTCGCACTGACAACTGCTGATTCTGCTGCTGCTTCTTCTTCTTCTTCTCGTTTTTACTTGTACTGCACGACCGCGCCTCCTGTCTGAGCAGACACAGACACTTATTGCCACACGCGAGACAACAACAAAACAGCGCAAAAAATTCTTTGCTCAATTTCTAAATTTTTTTTATTTTTCTATATTTTTGTGATTTTGTTGTGTCTTTATTTTTCTCGAGGCGTGCGCGTAACTTTTGCCTTTGCGTTTATTTTTTCTTTCTTTTCTTTTTTGTTTTGTAAGAACCCAACAACTCGGCTTTACGTAACCCACAGACGGGTTTTACACATAACGCGCGTAGCAAACAAATTCGTTTTGTTTTTTATTTTTTATTCGTTGCTTGGGCTTAGCTGATTTCAAATTTATGCTTAGCAAATTGAGCATAGACACACACATACATATGTACACACACACACGCGAACACGAACACAGTTGCAATAAAGACGATAAAAGCGCTGGTTACGTTGACAAAATAGCGACGCGTTGACGTTGTTTTGTAATGCGCTTACGTTACGGTTACGGTTACGCGACGAGCGGAGAGGGCGCGAGCTCTGTGTGTGTAGGGCAACGTGTTCGAATGCTGCTCAATGGCGCGCGAGCGCTACCTATTTTTGCTGTACTTGCCACGGCCGCTGTTCGACAGCAAATGAAGGCAGCGAGCGCTAACCGCAAGCAAGCACGAACAAGGGAGCCCCAGCACGCAACATAACAGCAGCGACTCTTTCTTGCTCGCTCTCTCGCATACACTCACACACGCATACTGTCATGCGATTATGTCACAGCTCTCTTAGGCAGACAGCAGCGCTGTTGCGTCATCAATTTGGCGCTCTCTTCGGATGAGCATAGCATAAATGTTGTTGTTGTTTTTGTTGCTGCTTCAAATTTGCCGGCAAAACGTCAACTGTCAAACGGGACGACGCCAAACTTAGGCAGCTGCCGATTGTTGAGTGTGGAGGGGAGAGGGGGAGGGTGGCGTGCCGGTTGCTGTTATGTTAACGCCCACGCTAGCTAGCTCATCATTTATATCGCATGTTGCTGTGCTTCCGGCGCCACTCGACGAAAGAGACAGAGAGAAATATGGCAAAATGTTATTGCCGCTGCTGTTCGTTTCATAAGTTTGTCATTTAACGCACATTACGTATGCGACGCTTTGACCTCATTTGCCGATCGCAAAGAGAGACCCAAGCGAACAGCAGCAGCAGCTGCTACAACAACAACTATGTTAAGCTGCAGGCAGGCAGCATTTGCAGCTCAGTCAAGCAGAGACTCGACGCTCGCTCACATTTCAAGCTCAAGTTCAACGTTGTCTAACATTGACGTCGCCGTCGGCGTCGACGCGCTGCATAATTCCAGTTTAACGTTTGATGTTGTTATTAACATTTTAAGTGGCTTGTTTTGTTGGAGTTACTTATTCGTAATTTGGTAATAACTGCATGCATGTGTGTGAGTGTTTCTGTATGTGTTTGTGTGTGTGTGTACATACATATGTAGCTACATATAGACTGCATGTGTTAACATTGCTCGCATTTGTTTTCAACATACGCCACGCAAGTTTCTTCGTAGGAAGTAATCGACAACAGTTATGCGACTCTCCATGTTATTACTGTTGTTGTTTTTATTGCTGTAAATCAACGGAAATGTTTGGGAATTTGTAAAAAAGTAAATGAGGAAATTCGTAAACGTTTTGCATAAGTTAATGGCGACTGGGAGGCGTGTCGCTAATTTGTAGGCCCGTTTATATTAAATTGGATAAATTTCAATTTCAATGGCGAGCCGCTTGTCAACATTGTTGCACGCGTCAAGGTCTTGGCAACACTGCCCGCGCTTTTGCAGCTGCCAGTTATGCAACACCGAACTGACCCCAACAATGCACCAAAGCAAAAAAAATCATAAATTAACTTAAGCTGAAACGTTTTCAAGGTCAACCTTGAAAAGTTGACGACATTCTGTAACGGTTAGCTGTTAAACTAACATGCTTTTAAGGCAGCCAATGTAACAGCAAATGTTTCCAAGTCAACGCTGATTGGTTGAATAAACGCAGCAGCTGCAAAGTAGGCAACAGAAAGAGATCTCACTTACAAGAGCTTTTGAGCGAATGTTGCGAGGCGCGCTGATTGGTTGATTTAAGACAGCCGCTGAAAAGTAGGCAACAGAAAATGATCAAGCTTAACAGTAGACAGAGCTGTGGGGTTAAATATTAATAACATTAATAAAAAAATGAGCTTAAAATTAATAAAAAATATTTAAAAATAACCCACCTAATTCTCTAAATATATAAACACAGTTTTTTTGCATTTATCGTTTCAAAATTTGTATCTAAACCTTTATTGTTTTTTTTTTTTTGTTTTTTTTTGCAGTTTTTCAATTAAAAACATATGCCACGCCTTTAAAAGTGAAAAAAATGTCAACATTATTGTTTAATGCATTGCACAAAATATTGTCAAACAATGAGTAACAAATTGAGAGGAAAAGAAAGTGTTTCAAGTGAGAAACAAATGTTTACATTTTGAGACGAGTACAAAAAGTTAACAAAAATGAAATGTTTAAACTTACGAACTAAACTAATAAATCTGCAGCACTTGTGTTTAGTTTGTTAGCAATTTTTTGTATTTTTTTGTAGATTTTCCTTGCTCTCTTTTTGTTTTTGCTTTTTCTTTTGTATGTATATCTAGGTACATGTTAGTGTCCTTGCATAGGCTGTTTTTTTTAATTTTAGTTTTTACTTGATTTATGTTTTAAGTTTTTTAATTTACTTATCTTTTGCATGCTGGCAACAACAACTAGGCGCAGTTTTTTTTTTTTTGCATTGCTCTCTATTTGTTTTTTTTTTCTTTTTAGGTTTAGTTTTACTTTTTTTGTTACTAATACAAACGCTTTACAAATTGTTAGTTCTAAATTATTTTTTTAGCTTTAGCTGTTTAATTTATGACATTTTATTTATATATTCTTTTCGCTTTGCTCAACTTTCTCACTTTCATATAAAATTATTTTGCATTCGCCGAAAATTCTCAAAATTAAAGGCGCTAAAACGCATCTGTGTGTGTGTGTGTGTGTATTGTTTAATTCTTTTTGTTTAATTTAAGCTAGTTTTTAGCTTTTCTCTTTTTTTTCTTGCAACAACTAACAATTTTTTTCAGTTTTTTTACTACTTTTTGTATTTATTTTTGGTATTTTATTCTTATTGATCTTTAAAATTCAACAACGTTTTTGGGTTTTTAATATGTAAGAATATATATATATATATATAAGTATTTATGTGTATATATGTATATATTATATATGTATATATAATAATATATGTATATAGCATTTAATATGTTCGACTCGCGCGCACTCGCCTGCTTAGTTTCCTCTAGATAGATGTAATACCTATATATACACATATACATATGCATATGCACATACATATGTATTTGTTTTAGCTTCTTCTCTTTGCTTTGCACTGCAACAATTTGTGTCTTTAGTTACTATTTTTAACCCTGCCTACGATTACGATTACGCAATAGCTCCATTGCTCTATAATGTTATACTATATATCTTGTATGTTAGTATATATATACTAAATATATATATATATATATATATATATATATATATATATGTGTATGCATGTATATATATAAAAAATCATCAGCTACCAATATTGAATTTATCTACAAAAGTTACTTCAACTAATTAGAATTATAATAACATGCTTCCGCTCCACTGTCTATATATAATATATAATATATAATATATATATGTATATATTTTATATATTAATTAAACATAATTTCGTTTACTAACAAAAGTTTTGTTTTACTTTCAGTTTTATCGTCTTGTTTTTGTTTCTAAAGTCTACAATTTGTTACGGAACATTCTTATCAGAAATATTAATACATATTCTTCTTCAACTTCTTCTTCTTCTTGTTTGTTTTTTTTTATTTTTAAAAACCTAATGTTTCAATCACTAACAAAATAAATGGAGCCTACAACAAACTCGTTGCATAAAACTTGTGTGTATAATATTTTCTTAATTTTTTTATTAATATTTTTTGTGAGCTGCTTTTTTTCTCGATTGCTTTGCCCGCGAACTGAAAGCGAGTTGCTCAAACAGTGCTGCCCAAAAGTATGCTAACAATATTTAAAAAAAAAATCTATAAATGAAAGTTTCAAAACTTTTTAAAAAGTTTTTTTTTAGTACTTGAAACATTTAGTAAATGCTACGAAACCATTTTAAGCTAATTAAATATGCTTTAAGAGGCATTTGTTTAGTAGAGCTGGTCACACTTAGACTGCTCAAAAGTATGCTACCAAAGTTTTCTTTCCAACAACTTTTCACAGATTTTTGAAAGATTTTAAAACAGTTTCTTAGCAACTAGGAACTTCTTCAAAATTTTATTTAGCTAATTACGTATTTCATTTATATGAACTTTTTTGAGAACTATTCAAACTTAGACACACCAAAAGTATGCTAACAGTTTTTTTTTAATTTAGAATGAAGCTTAAATAGTTTTTATAAAATATTTAAATTTTTTCAAATTTTCTTAAATTTTTTTAAAGTTTTTAAAACGAAATTGTAGCAACTAGAAACTTAAATATACTATTAATGGTTTTTTGTGAGCTGGTTTCGAATAAGGAATATTACAAAAAAAATTAAATAGAAGCATAATATAGAACTAAAACTTTTCTTAGTTAAATACCAACATTATTTAGCTGGTCAAACTCAAAGTTAATCAAAAGTGTTTTTCAAATTATGAACATAAATAATATTAAAAAAAGCTATCAACAACGTTTCTCTAACAACTTCAACATTACATAAAATAAAATTTATATACATATATTTTATATATAAGAAAACTTTCAATAAAATACTGTAGAATCTAGTTATAACGACACTCAAGGGATCGACGATTTTACGATTTTACAAAAGGAGCAAAAAAATGCCATGTTCGTAGGTTTTAAAATAAAACAATTAATGTTTTTAATCAAAACAAAAAATTCATAAAAATTTAAAAAAAAAATGTGTCTCTCTTTGCAGCATTACTCAGGCGTCAGTTAAAAGTAAAAGAGAGTAGTGAGAGCGTAAGAACCCTATAAATAGTATTTATTTTATTTATTTATTATGGTTTCATTTTTATCATTATTTCGATTTATTTTTTATATTAAATTTTGAAAAATATCGTATATATCGTATAGGCGGTTTGTCGCTTAAAGCGGAAACGTACTACCCTTTCCTTTATATAAGTTTCATACAAGTTTGTATTGGACCAACCAATTTATCGAATTTTCGTCGCTATAACGCTATAAGCAGAGTCGTTATAACCGGATTCTACTGTACCAACATTTCTTAAATACCAAATGTGCGCTGGTCACACTGTAACTGAATAATAAGAAAATAAGTAGCTGCCTCAAAAGTTTGCCTTTTGCGACACATGAAATAAAATTTAGGCAAATGAAAGTTGAAAATACGAAATACATGATTTTAAGCTAATTTTTTATAGGCTGGTCACACTTGGCGCTTGAGGTAACACTCGCTAGCAGCCGCTGGGCTTCACACTGCACACAAATATTTTGTTTGTTTCTCTATAATTTTTTCACCTCTATGCGCATTTTGTATCTTAGACATAAATATTTTTATATAAATATAACACGATTTTTGTTTTTTAGACTTAATTGAATTTATATATATATAGATATATATATATATATATATATATATATATATATATATATATATATATATTTGTATAGTACAAATATATGTAGCAATTGCTTAGTTTCTGAAGTTGATCGAAGTACACTACTGTAGTTATCGTTATCGTTATCGTATAATATCGTGTGCCACTTTACAAAAAAACAACCGAAGCTCAAAACTTTTTGACTCAACATTTTCCATGATACGACTGAATTTACCTCCTCGTCCTCTACATTTTTAATAGTTTTTGTTTTCTTTTGTTTCTCTCTCTAGGTGGTTTTCTTAGCAGTGCAAAAGGCGTTTTTAAGGTTAGGCTAGGTTAGGTTTCTTTCTCTATATATATATATATATAGAGTATATATATATAGTATATATCGTTAGTGGGTGTTTAGGATTCGATTGTTGGAAGTTTTTCTGGACTAAACGCTGGGTGCAACTCGCTGTAGAATTATCTAAATTGTTAGCTAGATAAATGAGTTATCTATGCCTTTGCTTTAACTTCGTATTATTCGTTAGGGTTAGTTTCGGTAATATTTCTTTTGAGATCTTTGCTTTATATGTACTAGAATATCTATTTAAGTAGAAATCAAAAAAGTAAATATTTTTGTAAGCATTTTATTATCATTTTCTCTCTTTCTTTCTCTTTTCTTTGTTTGCTGCGCTTTTTTCTTTTAGCTTTTCATTTTTAAAAAATAAATAAAACTTCTTAAATTTTTAATTTGCATAAAAAATAGAATTTTCAAATCAAATTTTTCGTGTGTTTTTTGTTTTTTTTTTTGCTTTTTTTTGTATAAAATTTTTTATTGATTTTTCTTAGATTTTCACTTTTCTCTTTTTTGTTTATTTCTTTTTTGGGTTTTTCATCGTTTTTGTTTATTTGTTAGGCTTAGTTTAGCTAGGTATGCAGGTAAATTTAACTCAATGTTTAACAAATAAAATAAAACTTAACTTAAAAACTGTAAACAGTAATAATAATAATAATAATAATCATAATCATAATAATATAATGATAATATATTATAATATAATTGTATAAGATTTAAGATCTTTGCAAAATCACACCAAAACAAATTATTAGTTTAAAAACAATATATATATAGCTACATATATAGAATCGTGAAAACTTTTGAACTGTCAAATGTTTCATAGAAAAATGGGGGAGAAGAGGGTGGTTCGAAGAGTTGGCGAAGCATAGCTCAGCATTTGACTATGTGCAAAATGAAAGATATATATAGAACTGTGTCAAAATGTGAAAACTATTGAACTGATAATAGCAAAGTTGAAATGGGCGAGGGTGGTAAGAAAAGTTGTGTAGCATATCTAACGCTTGACTCTATGCAAACATAATATCGAATCATGAAAACTAAGGGAACTGGATATATAGAGCATAGTTCGAAAAGTTAAGTATGCGAAGAGGGTGTTACGTAAAGTTGTGGAACACATCTCGTAGCTGATAATAGGCAAAGCAAATGTATATATAGAGCTGTAAAACTGATTCGAATGGTGAAAATGTTTGGTAGCAGGTAATAAGAGGGTAGTTCGAAAAGTTAGCAAGCATATCTCTATGCTCGCTTAGTTACTCAATTCATTAGCTTCTGCTTCTGCTTCTTCTTCGTCTTCTTTAGTTGTATTATCAACAAATAACAAAAAAACTATGAAATAATAGTTTATCATAAACAAATATATGATATATAATATTATATATATATATATATATATATATGCAGATATATATAAGTATACAAGAAAAATCATAGTTCGCTTAGACTAACAGCTGCCTTTCGCCGAGAGGCAACTGAGGAGGGAAGTTCTTTTGCTCATTTCTAAGTGGATCTTCTTCTTCAACTTTATTATATAACATTTTAGATTTTTTTGGGTTTTTTTAGGGTTTTTTCTTGAGTCAGAATTGAAGAATAGGTCAACGAAATTATTTACATATGCACGATTTATGTTTTTTTAGTTGAAAGCAAAAAAATTAACTAACAAAACTTAACAAAGAAAAAAGAAAACTAGAAATTGGTGCGCTATAGATATATATATATATATATATATATATATGTATATGCTATATAGATTTATATATATATATATATCGATAAATATCTGCTTAAGGGTTCTGTTTCTCCTTCTCTTTCTCTTTCTTCACTAGAAACTAATAACAAAAGACGTTTTGCATTAAAAATTAACAAATCTAATTAATAGGGGGTTTTCATTTTTGTTTCGGCTAACGGTACTCTTTAACAGGATTGCAATATCGATAGTTCTTTTTTGTAGTTATCGAGAGACATTTGTTTGTTTAAGCTACTCTAAAAATTTAAGTTTTTTTTTCTTTTTAGATAATTTGCATTTAGTTTTACGTTAAGTTTAAAATAAATATCCGTTGCTTACAAATGTGTGTGTGTGTGTGTAGGTGTGTGTAGATGTGTGTGTGTGTGTGTTTGCTTATAATAATATACATAACTCGTTATATAATAAGATATATATATACACATGTATATGCATGTATAAGTTTTGCTTTTAGTTTAGTTTTTCTCATTTGTCTGTTTTACTAAAAGTTTATTAGTAATTTGTTTGTTTTTATCAATTATCGATAAACAAATGTAATATTATTATTATTCTTTATAATGTAATTGTTGATGTGGTATTTCGTATCGCTCAAAGTCACATTTTTCTTTTCTTTTTTGTTTGTTTTTTGTTGTATATTTTCATTACACATCCTGGAATTTCGATAGACGTGCACGCAAGTCCATGTTCTCCTGTTTCAGCTGCTCGACCTCCTGATGTAACGTGGCGTTCTAGCGAAACGAGATTGGGGGTTTTAGTATAACTTTCGATAGCATTGTTATCGACTATTCCGATACTCACTTCCTTTTCCAAGTACCGTGCACGCATCGCAATCTGATTCTCCTTTTGGCGACGCGCATCTCTTGATCTCTTGGCGGCGATATTGTTCTTTCGTCGTCGGGCCCAGTATTTGTCATCCTTGAGCTCATCTGGAACAAATTGTTTGCGTGACTTTTTAATCATCGGCTGCGGTTTGAGCTCTTCGTCGGAGAATGCTCTGGTTCGCGGATCAAAGTCCCGCCCCGACGATGCGAATGAAAATGCTGGAATATCAAATACTAAATGTTAACAATGTTTTTCACAGACTGTTCGTGCTATATATTAATTAAATCAATAAAAGAAATGGACTCACAGAACTTTTTCTTCAAATCAGAACAAACAGAAATTCACAAATTTGAAGAAAAAATACGAAAAAAAACAGGAATAAGAGAAAATTAACGAACTCAAAACTCAAATTAATCGGAAATTGACAAAATTTGCCTCGATTTGCACAAATTGGAATGTAATCAGCCTTTAACATTTAGCATTTGATAAGACATGAGCAAAAACATTTTCTATTTCATTTTTATAGGTTTTTCTTTTTCATTGTTTGTTTTTTTTTTGTTTTTTATATGGATCGCTAGATGAATAAGTTATATATATATATATGTGTGGTATATATGTGGTATATGTATATATCAAGATCATATTCAATTATATAGTTATGTAGTATTATATATTCAATAGTTAAATAGGCGCAATGTCCATTCCATTTGTGTTTTTAATTATTTGAGTAACAAATTTAAAGTTAATTAAAATTATGATTCTCTCTCTCTCTCTCTCGCACACTCTCGCTCTCTTTCTCTCTTGCTCCCACTCTATATACTCACTTGATTCGGCCGGCGATGGCGGATTTAGCGTATCGGGACTAATGCAATCCGATGGCGATGGCGATCGCTCTCGCTTTGTGGTTATGTGCCCCAGACCCAGGGAGAGGCCAGCTGCATGGCTCAGGGAATCGGACCGATGGCCGAGGCCGCCCGAATGGCCCAGATGGGTGCCCGGCAGGCCGTCGGGTATATTGTTCTCCGACAAGAACTCGTCCAAGTCCGCATACTGCATACGAAAAAGAATTTTTACAATTGTAGTCTCTCGTCTGCCGCAACATGTTGCAAGTCAAAATCACAGCAGCCGAAACAGCAACAACAAAGTTAACAACACTGCACGAAAGTTGTTTTTTGTTTTTAGTGTGTTTAATTACCAATTACCAATTTAATTACTTTGTAGACTTGTTGATTACATTAAAGAATTTAAATTTTGAGGCATAAATTACTAAGTAATTGTCTGTGTCGAAGCAAATTACTGAGTAATTACTTATTTTATTTGCATAATTACTTTAATTAATAGTAATTCATAATTAATACCGACAAGAAACTTAAGAATTTTTAGTTTATTGAAGTAATTACTTTAGTAATTAAAATAATTACTTTGCTAATTACATTGGTAAAGCATTATTATTAAAGAAATTGTCAATATACAGGAATTTACTTTGATATTTCTAATTTGAGACAAAATAACTTCAGTAATTATAAGAATTACTAAAGTAATTAGATTTTTAGATAAAATTTAAAATTATGCAGCTTTCGCACAGCTTCAACATACTTGGATCATCTTTAAGTAAAAACTCCAATTACAAAAGTAATTATGTTGGTAATTGAAAAGTAATTAAATATTGCATGTAATAGTTACAGCATTTGTGTAGAGTAGTGTATTTTGTATTAGTCAAATTGTAATGGAAGACATAAACTGTACAGTATTTCATAAATACTATATATACAATATGATGAGAATACAATTCTCGCACTACGTTAAGCACCAAGACTCGGGTTAATCTGTGTGATTGTGTGTGTGTGTGGGTGTTTAACTGTTTCGCTTGCAATTTTTGGGGTGTGTGAGTGTTGGGGGGGTAGGTTTGGGGGTAGTAAAACAGACGCAGCCACTACGCAGCGATGATAATGATACTAACTTGTGTTACCTTGAGGTCGGCATCGTAGGGCAAGGTTTTGTCCCACAGATTGGGGCCAAGAAATGCGGTTTGCGCCTCAACATTCCAAATGTCGCCCTCCTCTTTGTATTTGTCATCGGGGCAGATGATTTCTTTGCTATTCGATGTGGATTTGCCTGCAAAAAAGAAAATGCATTTCAATATACATATGTATGTAGACCAAAGGCAATTGAGAATTGCTGAATGCTAACCAAGGACAAATGGAACATTATTACAAACAATTATTAATCATAGATAGACAACGACAAATGGCACTGATAACGCTCAGGTGCTTAGGTATTTTTGTTTTTCCACTAATTTGTAAAGTATGATTTTTTGCTGTTGCAATTGTCAAGTGCATGGCGCAAATTGATAAGGGCCTGAGCACTACTTAGGCAGCTGTCAGCTTGTAAAGTGGGTCAACATGGCGTATACTAAATGCGCCTTAGACATACTTATTATAAATTGAAAAGAAAATAACATAAAAGATATATGTATAACAAACAAATAAAACTGGGCAACTCTTTTTTTGCCAAACAAATGCAAAAACAATTTCCGCATTCGGCTCGGCTAACGGCAAACAAAACGCAGCCAAAGACAAACAGCAGGCGTTAGAGCGAGACAGCTTAACGAGTCTGGCTAAGCAAACAAACAAAGCAAACAAAAGAGGAAGCAGCTGAAGCAGACGCAGACGCAGACAGCGCAGCCAGCGGCAGCTAAAAGCGAAAGTGAAACTTCAGCTTTCAACTGATTTTTATCACCGCCTCTCTCAACGACTTGCACTCAAACGAAAAGCTTCGCTCAGTTGACGCTGCGCAGGCGCAGCTGAGCGTGCTTTTGCTGCTGCTGCGCTGCTACTATCACTGTTAAGCAGCGCCGCGCTCTTTGATTTCTTGCACATTTTACAGCCAAACGAGTTTCGGCCGAAGTCTGCGCCGACGCCGTCGGCAGAAACCAGTTTTTTTTTCAGTTTTGGTTTCGCTTGCATTAGTTTCCGCTTTCTTATTCACTCTCACTTTCATTTGCGAACTTTTTACTGTTGTTGTAACTGTTGCTTTTTAGGCGAATTACCAACTATTGCGAAATTTTATGCGGCGACGGCGACCACATTTCTGGTCTGTGGCAGTGAAGTAATATTTTCTTTTCTTTTCATTGCTTTTCTTTATGTTTGCTTTTTTTTCTATGCCACTGGCAGCGAAGCGTAAGTGAAAAGTGCGCAAGTGTTTGTTGCATGTGAATTGTGAAGTAATAGCAACAAAGCAAAGACACACACACACACACATACAAAATTAGGACTTGCAAATCTGCATGCGGACAACATGGCGTATGAGCAACTTTTCATTTGGCTTTTTAATTAGGCATTTGTATTTGATCTTTTATTTGTGGCCTCTGCTGTTTGCTTTGCTCTAGGATTTATGTTTGGGAAATTTTTTGGCTTGCTGTTAGTTTTACTTAACTGATGAAGGTTTTTTTTAGCGTGTTTGTCACGAAACTGACGAAAAAAAATGAGGCGAGAGAAGGAAATCAACAGATGATAAATCGAGTTGACTAAGAGGTTAAACAAGAGGTAGGATGCATGTGAGAAAACAAATATTGTGGAATTTATGGAATTTTAGCGCACTGAGAAAATGTCATAAATTTAAGAATATATGTAAAACAAAGATAAACAGGCAAAAATCAAACACATTCACGAACTTTCGCAAGACATTAAAACTAAAATAAACAAAACAGGTGGCATTATTTGCGTGCTGTAAACAATAGAGAACGAAAGCAAAACGAAACAAAAAAAAAGAACTCAAAAAATTACCGTTTGCTTTGCAAATGAAACCCAAAAATGGAGATTTCCTGCCTGTAAAAACAGAAGAAAAATGAAAGATAGAAAGAAGTGCAAATACAATATATACAACTAGTGTGAAACGGAACGAAACGAAACGAAAACGAAACGTAATGAAATGAATGAAAAAACAGTTGAGAGCTTGGCTGCCAATAAGAAGAAATATATGCGTGAGATAACTTTATATATCTCTGTCACTTTCACTGCTGTAGCTGATAAGGCGCAGTCGGAGGGGAGAGGGAGGGAGATAGAGCAGGAGCAACAGAATTTAGAGCAGGGCGCTGGAGCCAATAAGAGACGAAATATATGCGTGAGATAACTTTGTATATATATCTCTGTCACTTTCACTGCTGCAACTGATAGAGCGTAGAAGGAGGTGGAGAAGCGGGGAGAGGGAGGGAGACAGCGCAGGAGCTGTAGAATCTGGCGCAGGGTTTATTTTTAGCACAGCCGTCGGCTTCGGTTGAGCTTCGGCGATCGCTCGGCTTTGGCATTGGCTCGGTTTCATTTACAGTTTCTCTTGCCAATTTAAGTGGGTCAACTGTGCGTCGCTGCTGCTGCTGTTGTTGTTGTTGTTGTTGTTGCTGCTGTCATTGTTGTCGCTTTTGTTGTTATTTCTTTTTTGGGTATTTCTGGCGGCCCAGCAACAAAGCGCTCTTCTTTTTAACCCTTTTTATGGGCATTTTTTTGTAGTTTCTCATTTGTAATTAAAATAATTTGCATAATTTTCGTGACTCTTTTTTGCATTCGGTTTCCGCTGTGATTATATTTTTATTTATTTATTTTTTTGGTATCACTTTCATTAGAAACGCTCGCCCAGGCCTACGACAACAAAATTTATAGCGTTTTTTTTAGAGGTGAAAATAAAAAGCTCGCTTTTTTTGGGCATAATTTGTTGGTCTTTTGTGTGAGTCGTTTTCTGTTATTATTATTATTATTTATATTATTTATATAAATTGTTAGCCTCTGGCCTGGGCCTTTGTTGTGCTAATGGACAAGCTGGTCACAATTTTTAGTATGTTTTTGTTTTTTTTTTTTTATTTTTATTTTAATGGCACATTTAACTTTCACTTTTGCTGTTTCCATTTAGTATGAAGCTGCGTTTTTTTATTTTAGTTTTTTGCGTATTTTTAAGTGAAGCTGTGACAATATGCAAGGTCTTTTTTAAAAAGGGTTTTACTGTATGTAGAACTAAAGCTGGCAAATATTTGTAGATTAGTTTTCTAGACTTTATAACAGTAGCGATCTGTGTAACAGAGACCCTGGGTGTTATATATTATATAAGCATAGCTTAAGCTATTCCCAAAGCAGAACAGAAAAGCGTTGAATCGAACAGTATGCTGATTTTTCCACTGCGAATTCAATTTGTATTGTTTCCTTAGTTATTTTTACCTTAATGAGCATTATAATTATATAAAATTTATTAAAATTCCCCCCAAATAAGTCCTGTTCCCAAAAATTCCTAAGATTTACATTTAACATTCAGCTGCTTTAACTTGATATCGATCGCGCATCCGTTTCGATTCAATAAAAACGACTGCCCTAACAGCGAGCTCTTTCCCTTCCCCCTCCCCCTTGTCGATGCACTGCATTTTTAAGCATGGTGCGCATTAAAATGAAAGTGAGAGTAAAATCTCCTGCAAGCAGCAACAACAACAGCCCAAACAAGTCAACTGAACGGATGAACAGCGAAGATAAAAATAAAAAAAAACCCCGAAAAACCCAACCAAATTGAATGAAAACCAGTTCTCACCAACAACAACAAAGAAAGCAAGAAAGAGAGCGCGAGAGCGAGCGAAAGACGACAAGCTGGCAATATACATACATATGCAAAACGGCATTCTAAACGCAAAGTAGAACAAAAGCGCGACAGCAAAGACCCCTGACATTGACATCCAAGTGAAGTAACATAGTACAGAGAGAAGCATGTTTGGCACTGAGTGTTGACTGAGCAGCCGCAGTTGCTGACTGCTTTAGCATTTTTTCAGCTAGATCAGCGGGAACTACGCGTAGAACAAAATTTCTGTAGCTGACTTTTGTTTTTAGCACTTTTACAGCTAGCTCGCAAATGTTATGCAATGTAAGTGATTTTTTTTCCCCCGTTTTGCTTTGAGTCCAGCTCAACAATTGAGGCAGCTTATTGAGCACGTATATCGCTGTCGCAGTCTCAGTCGCTGCCGCTGCCGCTGCCGCTACTGGTGCTGCATGCACGCCCCTTTCACCTGTTTCCACAGCGCAGTTGCTGTCGCTGTCGCAGTCGACGTCGACTTAGCTGTTGGCGCATGCGTTGCGTCGATGGCGCAATTGCGGTAATTTTTACTGCAATGTTGTTGTTGTTGCTTTCGTATATTACATGGCACTCGTTTATGGCTCCGTTGGCTCTTGTTTTGTTTGACTGCCTTTTGCTGAAGTGCAGAAAGTGTAACACTTTCGATTGTTGTGTTGTCTCTAGTTGTTGTTGTTGTTCTTGTTGTTGTAGCTGTGATTGTTGTTGTTGTTATTGCTGTTGTTGCATTGCATTCATTCCGCATTCGCGCTCATTTGCATAGCGCTGTTTTGTTTTATGTAGCACTTTTTATGTTTAATTTGTGTGGTTTTTTTTTGCTTTGATTTACCTTCTTTTATTTTACGGTGTATCAAATTAATTATGTGTGGGAAAATGTGTTCGCCATTTTTTTTTCAACTTTGATTTCCGGGTTTCGTAAGCATAAAAAGTAAAGCTTAGTCGGCCTACGGATTGTTACTTTTTGTCTAAGTTTTAATTGGTTTTTGGCCAACATTTTTTGCATAGATGAACTGTGAAATTTGTGAAGCTAATATAAGTCTAATTTTAGTAACGGCTTTTCGATTAACGAACGCTTTCTTTTGTCTTAATAAATGTCAAATTTCATTTTCTTTAATGACTGTCAAAATTCGAATATCATATACCCTATAGATGTGTTACATATATATGAATGTATATATGTGGCTTATGAAAAGGAACTATCTTTCTATCATAGCTGAAGGCCCCTGTCGCTTCTCTCTCTCTCTCTCTCTCGCTCTTTCTACGGTGTATCTCTTTGTATCTCTGTCTCTCTCTGTATGTGTGTCTTTCTCTGTCAGACAGACAGTCTGTCTCTCTCTCTTTCTCTCTCTCGATCTCTCTAACTCGTTCTCTCGCTTGCCCTTTCGTTCAATCTATATGTCTTTCCCTTCCTCTCTGTCAGATATTCTCTGTCTCTATCAAACTCCCTCACTTTTGATGTCCCTATCCTTCTATCCTTCCTTTTCCTTTTCTTCTTTCTTTTCTAGCTTTTATATCTCTAAGTAATCCAAACATTAATTACGACAATCAACCCTCTTTAAATGATTGAGAATCACATAGAGAGGTCCAAACTAAGTTTTCCTTAAACAGCTGCTTTAGTAAAATATATTTAGCTTCTTTTCTAATGACTTCCACTTCTACCTTACAAATTTGGCTGTTCAACGCTTATTAAAATGACAAATCAGTGTTGATAAACGCTAAAAGCGTATCTGGAAAAACTGTTACGAAGCGAAAGTGAAAATATAGCTTAAAAGCAGTTCACGCCACGCCCAACGCCTTTGTAACATATTTTGACTGAGCCACAAACACACAGAGAAAAGAGAGAGAGAGAGAGAGAGAGATGTTTAACTATCTCTCTTTCTCTCCCCCACATTAGCCGCAATTTGTTGAAAGAAAGCCGTCGTGCAGTTAATTAGCTAAAATAAGGAAGCAGACAATAATGTTAATCATAGCTGTTCATATCGCGAGCGAGCTATAAAAAGTAGATATACATACATATGTATGTATGGTATGTATGTCTGTAGACCCCATAAAAACAGTAAAATAAAATGTATATAAAACAGACACCGAAACCCAAATAGCTAACGAAATTGGCCACAGGTATGCGGCAAGGGGCGTGGCAGCTGTAAATTAAAACGTAATCAAAAAGAAGACAAAAAAAAACAGCAACAAAGCAGAAATTCAATCAACGCGAGAGCCTTAAAAAATAAAACAACTAAAAGTGCTTCTGGTCTTTTGGCAAAGACAACAACGCAGACGACGACAACAGGCGCGACGACGTGTGAAACAGTAGCAATTAAAATATTGCTCATACGCCGCGTGTTGCTCGCACTTTCACTGATATTTTTTTAGCTCGTTTCTCACCTAAACACTAAACGCTGCACGTTTTTACAGTTGATCCGCTGACCGCACGATTGCGCAACAGCAGCAGCAGCAGCAATTGTTGCTGCCGTGCAGTGGCAACAATTGCTGTTGCTGCCAGCAATCAGTTGCCTTACTGCAAGACGAGTAGCTCGCGTTTTGCCTTTTTGATTGAAGTAACTGTAATAAACGTCGCTCGCCTCGTATCTGGGTGAGTGTGTGACGGCAGCGACTGCGCAGTTGGCGTCGTTGCCGCTCTGCCCAGCCAATTTGCGAATTTGTCATGTCTGCTTGGCACATGCGCAAAATGCATTTCAAATTATTTTTGTTGGATAAACGTTTCGTGGCCAACAGCACGCAAAGGAACTTGTTGGCCAGCTCCAGCTCCAGCTCAAGCTCAAGCGTCAGCGATTGGGCCAACAGCGTTTGTTCGATGAGTCAATTGGCTAACACGCCCAGATAACAGCTGGAAACTGAAGAAGAAGAAGCAGGCGATAGAACGCTGAACGTGTTTCAGCCAGAAGTTATGGCATATGTATGTCTTTGCTATGGGTGTAGGGTATCAAAGTGGTTCGTAAGGTCATAACGGAAAGTAAAGATAATAATTGGAATATTTATTGGAATATTTCAAAATATATGAAATATATATAGTATAAATAATATTCAATAAATATTTTTTAAAAAATTTATTAAAAATTTGTTTAAAAATATTTAAAAAATTTAACTATTTTTAGAAAATATTTAACAATTAATTTTAAATATTTCAGAACCATAAAAATATATGCAAAATATAATACAAATTTGTAATATTTAATAATGAATAATTATTAAAAAATATTAAAAGAAAGTTTAAAGTTATTTTTTAATATTTTTTTGTTAATTGTTTTTTTCATACTTTTTCATAATAATTCAAAATTTTTAAAATATTTAAAATATTTTTTATAAATAATATAAATTTTTTTAATATTTTAAATATTTTCTATAGCTCAAAAAAATTTTTATTTTTTTTTTTTAAATATATTATAAAAAAATATTTTTTAACAAATATAAAAATGTTAAAAATTTAAAAAATATATTTTGTAAATATTTCAAGACTTAGGTATTATAAATGGGATACACTTTATTTTTGTATTTGGGTATATACATCTATATGGAGATATATTAAAATCCGCTTAAAAATTTCTAATAATTTAAATGATTTGAAATACGCGAAAAAAAAACTTTCGAAACATTTTGTACATTTTTGGTATGGATAAAATTATGTTGATGTTGATGTTTCCCAAAAAGCAGAAGCAGCAAATGCCACACAAATTTTCGTTGCCAACAGCCGAAAAATAAAACAAAAAAATCGAAAGAAAAAAAAAAATAAAAAAAAAATTAAATAAAATGCCAGAAAAAATATCAAAAACCGAAGACGAAAGAAAGAAATGAATTTAAAAACTGCCGAAAAAAAGTGAAAGTTCATTTCTGTGATGTTGCTTAGCCGGCGTCGCAGTGGCCGAGCAGCTGACGCTGACTGCAAAGTCGACGCCGACGTCGACTCAATGAAAGTAAAAACGCATTTTGGGCAGCTGAAACTGAAAAATAACTAGAGTTAAATAAATGTCGTTGTTGTTGCTGCTGGACATATATTAATTATGCGACAATGTTGCAGGGGGCAGGGGCAGGCGCAAGGGGAGTGGCAAAAAAAGTTGCCCTTTGTTGCGATTGTTTAGGCCGTAAAAGCCGGCCTTTTATCTCGCCACAAGCGCAGATAAAAGCTGCGATAACAAAAGGCCGCAGCTGCCGATCGACTGGACTTCTGTAACACTAAAAACAAAAGTTGACTTTTTGGACATATATATGTATATATATATGTGTGAAACGAAAGTTGTCTGAATAAAGTATGTTGCGGCGCAACATGTTGCGAAGCTGCGGCCCTTGCGGGGGCCAAAACTGAGAAACTTAAAAACCGAAAGCAAAAGTGATTGTGGAACTCGAGAGACTTTTTCTGTGGAGAGTGTCAAAAGGTTCAGTTGAAAGTTGAGACTCTTGACTCAAATGTCAGCCGCCCAGCACCAAATGCGGAAATGGAGGGAAAACGGAAAAACATTCGCGAAAAATGTCAGCGCACCGCAATGAACCCATAGAGCAGCATGTCATATATACATATATATATATATAGAGGAAAGGAAAAGTAACCCCCGACAATCGATTTAAGCTGACTTTGACACCTAATCAGGGTCATTAGCGGCCGATAATTAGTCGAGCTTGCAATCAATTTGAGGCCAGAACAGGAAGAGGCCAAAAAAAAACCGAGGCTAGAAGACAATTTCAGGGACAAAAACTAAAACTACTAGCAATAGTTGTTCTATCAACATAGAAAAACATCTTAGCACAAATCTACAAATTTATACTCTGTCTGTTAGCATAATGTTGACAAGTAAAGCTATGTCTTAGCAGAAACTTCTGTACACAGAAAAGATCTTAGCAACACAACAAAAAATAAATAGCTACGCAAGAAGGAGAAGTCTTAACAACAAGTTGACATAAAAAGTTACTCTAAAATGTTGCTTAGAAAGATTCAGGTTCAAAGACAACCTCACACCAGCAACATGTAGCTTAATAAAGTAATTAGCAACATGCTGCAAGTGCAGGCTGCGGGATTAGCAAATCTATACATAAATATATATTTCTATATAGTATAAGCACACTTATATATTCAGAGAAGTTTCAAGAAACTTAATTTAATTACAGATGTTGCCCAGCCGGACGATCAATATAAGCAATTGTTGCTAGAATATTAAGCATTCAAGTCTTAACAACTCTTTTGCAACATGTTGCTAATTGTCTAAAGGACAAGCTAATCTAGATAATGTATTGATACGTAGAAGTTAAAAAAAATGCAGCTGAAACTTAAACTTTGAATTTCTTCAAGCCCGAAATGTTGCTAAAAAGAAGTTATACTAGTCAAAAAATATCTTGATGACTGTCTGAAGTATAAAGCTATAATATATTTCCACATTCCATTTGGGCATTTTCCTCAGCAACATGTAGCTGTTGCGCTTAGCTACAACACGCTCTCCAGCAACATGTGCCTTAGCGAGAATCATAAATATAGCAAGCTTTGCAAATGTTGCTTATCCTTTCAAGAATAAACTTTTTTGCAACATGTGTCTAGGCAGCAATATTGCACTTAGCATGCAGCATGTTGCTTCCGTGTTCAAATGCTTATATACATAAGGAAAATGTTGCTCGAATCATACCATTCAAATAGTTAGCATGTTGCTTCCACAGTTGTTGCACCTGAAATTGTGTCCAGCGATTGTTATCGTCGCCATTGTTGTTGTTGTTGTTATTGTTGCTGCTGTTGTTGTTGTTGTTATTGCTGGTGTTGTTGTTGTTGTTGTTGTTGTTGCTGGTGTTGTTGCTGCCATTGATGACGCCCACCAAGCTGTTGACCAAACTGTTCTCGTGCGCCTGTTGCTGCTGTGCCACAGCGGAGGCGGTGTTCACAGTGGGCGTGGCTGTTGCAAGATTTGCATTTGGTGTTGCTGGATTGTTGTTGTTGTTGTTGTTGTTGTTGGAGGTGTGGTTATTGATGATAATATTGAGATTGTTGTGGTTGAGTATAGTGTTGTTGTTGTTGTTGCTATTGTTGCTGGCCACATGTTGCAGATTGTTGCTGAGATTGTTGGCGGCAACGGCAACAACAGCCGCCGCTGCATTTACATTGACATGCGCCAAATGTTGCAAGTGATGTTGCAACAGTTGTGTTGGCGGCGGCAATGTTCCGTTAGCAACAGCAGCTGTGTTGCCAGCGTTGTTGTTGTTGCTCACGTTGCTGAGATTGTTGAGCAGCTGCTGATGTTGCATGCTGTTGCGCAGCAAATTGTTGCCAGCCTGGCTATTGTTGCTGTTGCTGTTGCAGGATACATTGTTGCCAGTGAGATTCGTGTTGCTGTTGTTGTTGTTGCCACCCAGCAGGTGCGGCAAATTGTGCACCACCTGCAGCGGCAAGCTGCTCAGCTGTGGCAATGCTGCCGTCTGCGACATGTTGCCCAACATTTGTTGCTGCTGCTGCTGCTGTTGCTGTTGTTGTTGCTGCAGCAATTGCAGCTGATTTTGTTGATGTTGCAGCACATTGTGTGTTTGTTGTTGCTGTTGCTGCTGATGTTGCTGTTGCTGCTGTTGTTGTTGCTGCTGCTGCTGTTGTTGTTGCTGTTGCTGTTGTTGCAGCGCCAAAGCTGGCGGCGGCATTTGATAGTCCATTCTCATTGTTGCCAGCGGAACGTTTAAAATGTTTTTTCTTTTCGCTAGCTTTGCTATTGCTATGTTGCTATTGTTTATGTTTTAAAAGCTAAGTGCAAGCTGCAACATTGTTGCTGCCAATGCTGCTGCTGCTGCTGCTGCGCTCTGTTTGAGTAGTTTTTGATTGCAAAAGCAAAAGAAAAAAAAATGTTGAGAATTGTAATTGGAACTAAATTTCTGAGCGCACACGCTTCGAAAAAAAAAAAACAATTTTTATTTATAAATAAAAACACACAATAATATTAAAGCTTTTTATCGCACGCGCGTTTTTCTCCGCCGCAGCGCAGCACGCCCGCGCTTACGTTCTAACTGCGCAAAGCAACAACAACAATAAGAACAAGCGCAGCAGCAGCGGCGGCGGCGTCACCAAGCGCAGCTTTGAGAGAGCTTACAGAATTTCTGAGCGCGTCACGCGAATAAAAAAAAGCAACAAAAACTTTTCTCAATTCGCTTTTGTGCATACTCAATTGTAGACGCTTCTGCCGCTGCGCTGCCTTTGTGGTTGCTGTTGTTGTTGTTGTTGTTTTGTTTGCCTAGTTTTTGTTTTTGTTTTTGTTTTGTGCTCTGCCTTTATTTTCTATTATTATGTGTGTTCGCTTTGTTGTGCTGCCTGCTGCTGTTGTTGTTGTTGTTGTTGTTGTCAACTATTTCGCGTACTTATATTGGCGCTGCGACTGGGCTTTTGCTGCCGTTTGAAGGGGTTCTCGCAGTCGCCGTCGCCGTCGTCGTCGCCGTTTGAATGAGAAAAGTTTGACCTTGAGTGAGTAGCACAAAAAATCAACAACAACAATAATAGCAAATGTTGCTATGCGCTTTTTGGTATTTTTTGTAGGTTGTGTGGATTGTGGCTCAGGCTATTTATTTATTATTTTAAGACTTTATTCAAATATTTCCTTGCTAATGTTTTGTTTTTTAATTTTTGCTGATTTATTCACAGTATTTTTTTTTAGAAATTTTTTCATGCACTTTGTTTCACAGTGTGCTTTAAATATTTCAATATATATTTTTGCTTAGCTGCAAAGTTCATTAGATGGATTTGCATTAACACTGCACTACAAGGCATAGTTTGACTTTTTCACTGCATTTCCTTGTGCATTTTCTTTCTTATACATATTTATACATTTGTTGATTTGATATATATCCAATCCTTTAGCCGTTGCTGTTGCTGTTGCCGTTGCCGTTGCCGAAAAAACGAAAGTTCACAAGTTCGCACGAATTCGAAAGCAGTCGCAGAGACGCAGACGTTGACACGCGCGTCGTCGTCGTCGTTGTTGTCGTTGTTGAAGTGGAGGGGGGAGGAGAGAGAAGGGGCTCTTTTTGGGGACTTGAGACTCGCTTTTTTCTGTCCGTCTGTCTGTCTGTCTGTTTGCCTGCTGCGCTGTGTGCTGTGTGAAGCCGTGAACCGAACCGGTGCCGCCGGACTGCAAACGTTGAGTGAACGCGCGCGCTGTGCGCCTCTTGCAACGCAGCTCAGATCGGCTCCAAAAACCAAAAAGACGAAAAAATAGCCCCACGCAGCAAGCGCCAAAGCCAAAAGTTAACGGCGACTGCGCAGCCGACGTCGAAGCCAAACTTGAAACCGAAAGCAAATATAAGCGACAGTCTCAGCCACAGCGACGTCTGCGTCGACTTCAGCTCACTCACTCACTCACTCGCGCGCTCTCTCTCGCATTGGGCGCTCTCTAGCTGGCTATTTTGCGCATTCCACTGTTTACTTTCTTTCGCGCAGCCTGCGCCAAAGTTCGTAAAAGCTGTCGCTACGCTTCGCATGAGCTGCGCTGTCGCTGCATGCGGAAGCGATGCTTGTTTTACATTTTCCACACTCACACTTACAAACAGGCAGAGCGTCGACTGCGCTGCTCGCAGCGTTTAGTTTGAGTGACTTGAAAGCTTTTCGCCTGCAATGTTTTGAGTGCGCTTTCGACTCGCGCCACTCGCGCCTCTCGCTCCCTCCACACACGGCCATTAAATACAACAATGTGATAACAATGACAAGCTTACCCATGACAAAACACTCAACTCTACAAAATGCGGTAAACGGTAAACGAGCTTAAGCTAAATGCAGTCCTCAGTCACGTTTGGGACCCAATCGCCACATTCAACACAAAGCCATGCCCCAATTTGATGCTTACCTGCAATGAGAGCAATAAAAAATTGTTTCAAATTAATAAATATTATAGTGACAATAACAAATGCTGGGCAAATGTTTATATACAGGGGTAATTCTACACTCACACACACAGTCAAAGGCCACCCACGGTGACTAAAAAGCAGCCGCTCCCATTGCCATTTACAACACCCGCAGCCCATTTCCCCATTTTCTGCCATTGGCATTGACAGTGGGCCACCCCCATGGCGAATTTTACATTTCACATTCGCAGTCGCAGTCGCATTCGTCTCAGCTGCAGCGCTGCCCACACAACAGCAGCGGCAGCAGCAGCAACTACAACAATAGCAACTGCCTGTCTTTAAAAGGTCATTTTTTTGTAATTTTCACTGAAAAAAATAAAACTGAAAATGCTGTTGCGACTTGGCTATACTCTGCTCTCAGTATGAAAATAACTGAATACAGTTTGACAAGCGCTCAGTTGCTTACATCATTGGTGAGTCTCTAACTGTGATTACTATCAAATGATTATTTGTGACTCTCAAACTGACATCGTACTCAAATAATCATAGATCATTTCTAACTCTCAAAGTGTGATCACTATTAAATAATCATAGATCATTTGTGATCAAATCGTTCAAACTGTAACTTACAGAGAATCTAAAAGGCGTCTCTGAAAACAGTGATTCAAAGACTGTGACTCTGAAACTGTGGCTAATCAATTCAAACTTCTACTCTAAAACTACTTCTTTCTCGAACTCTTCCTCAAATATAAAAGTATCTCATAGTGTTTCACAAATTGTAACAGCAACCAATATACCCCAGTTACCTTTGCGTACAGAGTATTTAAGACAAAAACAAAGAGCAATGAAAAAATAAATTAAATAAAACGAATTCGATTGTTTGCAATAAACTTGAACAAATTTCACCCGAGCAGCGAGAAACAAACTAAAAAGTAAAACCAAAAACCGTATCGTATGAGATCGTACTGTAATATCGTATCGTAGCTTAACGTATAGTATCGTATTGCATCGTATCCTCTTCTGCTTACGTTTCACATCGTAACGCCTATGAACATGAACGTGACTGATAGACAGCTAAAAGGGGGGACTGCTAGGGGGCGTGGGGGTGGTAGCTGGCAAATGCTAATGTGACACTGAAATGCTGTACAGAGGGTGGGCATCTACAAGGGTGGGAGCTGCTTCCCTGTGTGGGCAGCTGGAATATGAAAAATTGAATGATTTTTATGGGAAATGCAACTAAATTATGGTTATTGCCTTGCCTAAAGAGAGAGAGAGAGAGAGAGAGAGAGAGGGAGAGAGGCAGAGAGAGAGAAAGTTTGAGAAGTATACTTAAGCTGCATGTATT
Organism: Drosophila gaucha; assembly: GCA_035045545.1. Taxonomy (NCBI): domain Eukaryota; kingdom Metazoa; phylum Arthropoda; class Insecta; order Diptera; family Drosophilidae; genus Drosophila; species Drosophila gaucha. Next base: position 5,824,492 of record JAWNOY010000292.1, read on the forward strand.
CTAGTCTATAAATGTTTCCATTGATCTTTAGTCAAACAAAAACGATTTCTCATCAGCTTCCACAAAATGAATACAATAAAATGGAGTAAAAATCTATAAATAATAAATTATATTAAATTAATTCAAATTTTCTTCTGTAAATAAGTTTTTATATTAACTCTTATGTGTAATTTATTATATTTAGTTTTATGTGAAATTTCTAAATTTAAATTATTGAAAATATATTGTTCCTAAACGATTTTAAGTAAGTCTTGCTCTAATTTTAGATATAAATTTAAATGAAAATTACTGTTTTGATATATTAGACAATTTTATGATATTAGAAAAAGTTCTGAAATTTTAAAAATATAAGAAAATTTGAAAAATCTAGGAAATTTTGCTGGCTTGTTTTTTTATAAAATCAGATTTATATTATATTGTTTAGGAACACTAATAACTAATACAGTTCTAAAAACTCTTCAGACAAATTAAGAAAAGTTTTTTTTTCGAAATTTTATAAAACGAAATTCATTATTTAGAAATTGTCTGAAATGTTTCATACTTCCCTCGCAAAACAGTTATATATATCTAAGCTTATAATGCTCATCGATAGATCTTAAGTCTTTAATAACACTGCCTGATCTTAAGTCTACTTTAACAACAATTTCAGTAACATATCGTTGCATACTTTTGGCTGCATTTACAGGGTATTTCGTAAACATTTCTTCGCTTTCGCCATTGCAAAACATTCAATAAACATTTCATAAGCATAATTTTCCATAATTTAGACTCATTTAATCATCATTTTCCATATGGAAAAGCGCATTTGTGCCCATTTCCCTTTTTTGTTTGGCCAAAAATCTAATCAAAGCGAATGCATTTTGGCCAAAAAAGAAAAAAAAAGGCTCAAAGGTTGACCTCGCTGCAAAATGGAAATGGAAAATGGAGCCGCGCATTGGTCAAAGAAAAGCGCGATGTGTGTTTGAATGATGGAAAACATTTGATGCCATTTGTCAATTGAATTGCTTCTTCTTCTTCTCTATTTGTTGTTGTTGTTGTAGCTAATCAGCTGATGTGCTGCAGAGGCAGCTCAGTTGACCCGATTTGTTGGCGAATCTGTGCTCAGAACGTCATTTTCGAGACCTTTAAGCAGGCGTTGCGAATAACTGTGTTAATTTCCATTTAATTTATGCAAATTGCAAATTTCACAACTTGTCAAATAATTTTCCAGCACAAAACTCAAGTGTGAAATGATAATTTGCATACCAAGCGTAAATAGAGTGAGAAGGGGTTTGAGTGATAATAAAAGATAAGGTATAGACTGATAGAAATACATATAGATCTATCTATCTAGAGTGAGAATGGCAAAAGAGGGAGGCAGAGGCAGATGCAGAGAGAGGTAGCTTGTTAGAAAGATGCCCTAGACTAAGAGATACCCAGTATTTGCATGCGAAGCGTTTCTCAGTGAGTGAGAAAGAGACAGACGCATGGACAAAAAGAGAATTAGATATACAGAGAGAGAGAGATAGACAGATAGATAGACTAAGAGAGAGAGAGAGACAGAAGAAGAATTAGATATAAAGAGAGAGAGGGAAAGATCGAGAGATGGAGACTCTGCAAGAGAGAGAGAGAGACTGCAAGAGTAAGAAACTGCGAGAGTGAGAAACTGCTAGAGAGACAGACGGATAGACAGAAAGAGAATTAGTTACAAAGAGAGAGAGACAGAGAGAGATACAGGGATATATAGAGATACAAATGCGTTTATCCATCTACAGTTAAAAAGAAGGAAGTGTGAGATAAAAATAGAGAGACTGAGAATATATATAGTAAAGAACAAGCTACAAGTGCATTTAAAAGTACACTCTCGAAAGATACCCTGTAAACAGCTGCTACCTGTTACTAGTACTATATTTGTGATTTCCTCCGTTCACACTGATCGAGAAAGAAAATTTACGAGTTTCGAAAAATAATTGATTAAAATGATATATAATATATATATACTTAATATATATATATACACATACTTTAAACCATTTTTCATTATATGTCAATTACTGCGCAATATACCCTCATTCAACTCGTTTTCAATAGCTACAGGGTATCAAAAGTACTTGCCGTAGGTCGTAACTTATCAAATGATAAGTCAAATATCACAATAACAACAACAGCAACAAGAGAAAACAACAAAAAAGAAACAGCGAAAAAAAACAACGAGCTGTAAAATGCAAACGAAGCGCAAAAGCAAAGTTTTGTGCGCATATTAATTAAGTTTTTATTGCGATAGGCAGGGAATGACGCAGGCATACAGAGAGATAGAAAGAGAAAGAGAGAGAGAGAGAGAGAGAGAGAGAGAGACCAAGACATATATATATACAAGCAGTTCACGTGTGCGCTGCAAGCTTTTTTTTTTGACATTCAAAGATGCAACAGCAAACAGATACCAGCAGAGCGGAAGGGAGAGAGAGAGAGCGAGAGAGATAGACATAGTTAAGAAAGCAGAGCAGGTGAGCTGAATAATTAGACTGGGGCTAGGCTAAACAATTTATGCAAATGCAAATAATAAAACATTTATCATAAATATTTTGTCATAAATTTTCTGACTAAGCAGCGCTTCGAAGCATCAAGTTTTCAATATAACAGCTACAAAACCCCAAGATTTATATGTATATATGTATATATATTTAGGTATGACAACAATTCTGTATTTCTATAGAGCGCGAGATAATACTTAAAAGTGTAAGTAGTATTAGAAAAATATATCTTAAATTTGCTTTGCAGCACGTAGGCAAGAACATTTGGTGTTAAGCAACTGTTGAGACAGTTAACATAATGTGAAAGTACGTTTTACAACAGAACTATACAAATTCCTATTAAAACTTAGTAAAATATGAAAAATAAATGATATATACAGTCATATACCGATAATTCATCCCCCACTAAATCTATAATCTTAATTATTCGTAAAAACTGCTGATCCCTTGAGAAAAATTCGTTCTAATTCCTTTTTGATAAATCGAGTTCCTGTATAATTCGAAAAAAATTTGATCCTCCTTTCAAATTATCGTAATTCGACTCTATATGTTTATTAATAGCTTTATTCTGTATTTATATACATACATATATAGATATAAGGAAAAGGCGTTTATTTATTATTAAAAGAGATGATTTCAACTCATGACTTTCTATGAGAAAACTCTTCAAAAAAACCTGAAAGCTCAATATTATTTTAGTTGAAATACTATTGAAATGCTTATTTAAGTTTCTTCTATACAAAGCAATTTGAGGTGAAGTCTAATTATCTTATAAAATAAATGTTTAAGATGTCAGAGTAGAAAAACAGGTGAATAAATTGAGTACAAAGGCTAAGAGTTTGATCGAAAAGTAAGTGGAATCCCCTTAGGGAAAAGCTCTTTCTTAACAGCAGCTGTTAAGCTACAGCTCTAGCCTTTCGACTGTTACTTAACATCAACTGTTAACATAAGACCTTTCTGTTAACAGAAAATGAAACAAAATTTACATTGTAATAGAAAAACCCTTTTGTTATATAAAATACATTGAAGTCCACTTGCATTCAGCAAAAGCTGAATCAATATTTTGTGTTTATTAAGAACAATTTGTTTGCTTAATAATATTTGTTGCTTGGCTTTGAAGACCCACCTGAGCTGGTTGGTTGAAAGCGCGCCTTCAAGCTGTTCAAATGATTTTGATGCTCGTTGGCAATAACTGCAGCTGCCACAGCACTTGCCACATGTTGCACTGAGGAGACATTGTTGCTGCTGCTGTTGTTGTTGCTGCTGTTGTTGTTGCTGTTGCTGCTGCTGTTGTTGTTGTCCGTGCCATTTGTCACAGCATTATTGCTGTTGGCAACCGAATTGTTGCTGCTGCCATTGACAGCTGATGTTGCCGCCGCTGCCGCCGCAGCAGCAGCAGCAGCCGACGCGGCAGCAGCAGTTGCTGCTGCAGCTGCTGCTGCCGCTGCCGCCGCCTCATTGGCCGGACTTTGGGCCTCCATAAAGCTGTTGCTGCGCTGATGATAGTGCGAGTTCTCCTGATAGATGCGCTGATAGCTGAGCGTTGGCAGCGTCCACGAGTTGTTCGTCTTGTAGTGGAAATTGCCCGTGCCAAAGATCGAGTGAGTGTTGGTATTGGACGCTGCGGCGGCAACAGCTGCTGCCGAGGACAGAGTGTGTGCCAGCTGTGCAGCATGATGTTGCTGCTGCTGCTGCTGCTGTTGCTGCTGCTGCTGCTGTTGCTGTTGCTGCTGCTGTTGATGTTGCTGGTGTAGCTGTTGCTGGTGCGGATGATGTGGATGCAAGTGTGGATTGTGTGCATGTGGATGATGTTGCTGCGGATGCGACTGCTGCTGCTGTTGTTGCTGCTGCTGCTGTTGCTGCTGCTGCTGATGTTGCTGATGTGCATGCTGCTGTTGCTGCTGCGCGTGATGTGAGTGTTGCTGCTGCTGCAATTGCTGCTGAGCTGCTGCTACGGCAGCAGCATGTTGCTGCTGTGCATGATGCTGCTGCAGCTGTTGCTGCTGCTGCTGCTGCTGCTGTTGTTGATGTTGTTGCTGCTGCTGTTGCTGCTGCTGCTGCTGTTGCTGATGATGATGCAGCACTGCTGTTTGCTGGTGCTGCAAGTTCCAGGCATTAGCTGCTGCTGCTGCAGCGGCCGCTGCCGCCGCTGCTGTCGTTGAGGAGCTGTTGCTGTTGTTGCTGCTCTTGCCGGAATCATTGCTGCTGACACTGCTGCGATGATTGTCCATTGCTGTTGCCGTCGAGCCGGACATGCTGCCATCATTGCCGCTGTCGCTGTTGCCGCCGCTGCTGCTGCCGTTGTTGTTGCTGTTGCTGCTGCTGTTGTTGCTGCTGCTTGTGCTGCTGGTGCTGCTGCTATTGCCGCTGACCTTATTGTTGCTGCCGCTGTTGCTGGCAACAACTGCTGCCACTTGCGAGTTCAGCTGCTGAAAGTACTGCGAGAGCGTGGCATTCGCATGCTCCTGGGCAAAGAAGCTGGCGCACGAATTCGTATCCGACGACATTTTGCAGCACTGTTGTTTTCTTTGGGTTTTCTTAACACTGGTTTTTAACACTGGTTCGGTTGGCAATCTCAATTGCTTTTGTAGTTTAGGTGGCTATCAACTTTGACCAGCTGCCTAAAGTTGTGCACATTTTACCATTTTTCGTTGTTTACCAACACTGATTTTTGTTTTTTGGAAAGTTAACTATAACACATATCTAAAATATATGATATATTTGCTTTTGTAAGGAAAAGCGAAAATTAGTTTGGTAAATTTTTTGATTTTTCTTTGAGAGATAATGATAATACTGATGATTGCTAATGATAATGTTAATGATAATGATCACGAGATAATGAATAGTGTTTGTTGTGCTTTACAGCTGACTTAGAGTTGCTCAAAATGTTGTTTGACTTTGTTTGTTGTGCAATTTGTATTATTGATGCATGATTTTTTTATAATTTATTTATTTTTATTGAAATGAGGTTGTTTTATGCCAGATGAGCTGTGTTTTCTATTTTCATTGCTGGTTGCGGCGATCAGAAATAAGAAAAGGCATTGTTTATGTATAAGATAGAAATATATATAAAAATGTATGGCTATTTTGCACTTGAATTCAATTAATTTAAATATTCAAACTTTTTAGTTTTTTTTTTAAGTCAAAAATTTAAAGTTTAAAAAAAATAATTTGAAGCATTTTTACATGACTTTCAATATTATTTTATTTAATTTTAAAAAAATACATTATCATATGGCAAATAAGTAGAAATTTTGTTTTTTACTATATATTTTTTTTTAAGTAAAATTTTTTTTACATTTTGTAAAGCTTTGTTTTTATACCTTTTCTTATTTAATATTTGTTTTTATGAACTTTTGTATGTTGGGTTTGTTTTTTGTTTGTTTGTAGAAATTAAAATAAAAAAAATCAAACAGTTTTCAAATAAAATCCGTAACTTTAGTGCTGCTGGCAAATACTACAGATATATATATATATATATATCAATATATATATGTATATGACAATATCTGTTCAGTTATTTGTATTAACTGCACACACACACACACACACACGTATAAGAGCACAAACACTGTTCACAATTGTTGCTACTTATTGGAAACACTTGAACGATTATTTTTATTATACATATAGGCGTATATATAGTATACGATATATCGCTTATAGAATTTGTTTTTCTTTTTGCGTTGCAGTTGCTTTTTAGAACTTTAGAACTTTGCACCGAAAAGCCTTTCTTTCCACTCAATGCGCAATTGTTGTGTGGCTTGATATCAATTAATTGTTTATATTTTATTTATAATATTTTATTATTATTTTTTTTTTCTGATAGTATATTTTGGAATATTTTTATTTGTTGTTTTATTTCAAATTTTCTTCACAGTTTTTCACGTTAGAATCGTTGAACGACAACGATTTGGACATGAGAACGCGATGCGACCGAATGCCGGCCATAGCCGTAGCCGAGCCTCAGTCTCTGTCTCGGTCTCAGTCTCAGTTGCTGCGGTCGCTGGCAGCGCTGCCATTGCAGTTGCTGCTCACGTTGGCAGCGCTGCCGGCGCGAACGCCTACAAGAGACAAAAAGTGGCGCAGCGTAAATTGCAATTTTCTGCAAGTAAGTTGAAAAATTAAACCCTAACTGGAACTTACGTAAATGCTGAAGGGCCTTTTAAAGTTAATAAACATATAAAAGTATATGTTTATATAGTGTCATTTATACATATATATTTCTATATCTCCATGTTAACTGATAAATAGCGCAAAAAGCTAGTTCGCAAAAATAACAATAAATTTCTATATAAATAAATACAAACAGTAGAGCTAAAGGCAGCGCAGCGCAGCGCAGTTTTGTAGCTAATGTCAATTCACTGAGCGACAGCGCGAGCAGCGACGTCGACCGCGCTGCCTGGTGCAGCAGCGACAGCGGCGACAAAGTCACGCGGATTTCAGTATGACCCAAAGCCCAACGTCTAGCAAAGTTCTAAGCACGTGTTGTGAACACACCGGGACACACACACACACACACGCCAGCTGAGACTGAGAGACAGTTAAACACACACACACATGCACTAGTTGGCGCGCACGTTGAACGTTTCGTTGCATTTGGCGTAGCTAAACTCACACTCAAACACACATATATGTACGTACGTATGCTCTTTCTCTCTTTCTCTTTATACGCTCTCCCTGCTTACAGTTAGCAAAATGAAACAACAACTGCAGGCTCATAGACAAAAGCTGCCCGCTGCAAATCTTCCGTTTCCTGTTCTAATTGCCTTTTTTGCTTGTGCCACAAAAGTGATTAAAGTATCGATGACGAGCGCGTTGCAAGGCACACGCAAAAATTAATTGGCTTGCAACACGTGACGTATGCGTAATTTAATGGAAATATTCGCCTGCAGCGTGTTTGTTGCCTTGCCAACGTCCACAAAGCGTTGCTGCATAGCAAATCGAGGGGAACATTGCCATTATTTCCATCAATATAATTAGAAATTATATTAATTAAGCGTTGCATATTGTAAATGGCTTTTTCCTAAACAATTATAATTCCATTTAATATGCCAATTTATCAACTTTTGTCGAGAATTCATTAGGCTTTTGTGCAGGCCCTCGATTCGAGAGGTTTCAACAGCTTTTCAAGTGCTTAAAAACAATAACTATCTATGGAAGAACTACGTAAAGCTCTTGGAAACTATGACTGTTATTCAGTCACAACAACAGAACAGAAAACGAAAGAATGGAAGAGCTGTGTAACTGCTTTACACATTTTGTGAAGCTGAACACTGAAACGGAATGATGAAAATGGAACAATGAAAAAAAGCTAAGAAAAATTAGCTTATAAATTAAAATTGTGGAATTTAAACTGCGAAATAAAAGCTTTACTTTTACTGCAAAATGTAAATAAAAATGGAATTAAGAAAATGGGACTATGGGAATGAAGCTGCGTAAATTGAACATCAAAAATGGAACTGTGAAAATGGAACAGTGAAAATGAAACAGTGAAAATGGAACAATGAAAATGGAGCTGAGAAAGCGGAACTGTTAAAAAGTTATGAAAAATGGAAATATATATAAGAAATTGTGAAAATAAAATAAAGCAATTGGAACAGAGTGAATGGAAATGTAAAAAGGGCACAGTTGAAAAGCTTGTGAAGTAGAAAAACAGATAAAGAAGAGAGATAAAGAATACGAAATGCAAAAGTGTAAATTAGAAATGAAAATATACATAAAGTTTGCATATGTATAGGGAATGACAAATAGAACATTTGTACAGGTATATAAGAAATAGAGAAAAAGAAATTATAATTTTAAATGAAATGGAAATGAAAGAGTTCCAGTAAGAATAACTTAAAAATCAATATCAGAGATTGAAGAAAAAACTATCTGCAATAAGAGGTAAGAGTAATACTATATAAAAACTAATTAAATTGTAAATAAATTCATTTCAGCAATAAATAAAATATCTAATGGCAATAAAATGATAGGAAACCTTAACAATTTGTTTGCTTTTTAATGAACTTGTGCTAAAATATAATAGTGAATTCTTATCAATTAAATAAATGTCAATCACGCATTTATATGGTCGCATTTAAATATATGTATGTGCCATAAATAGATTAACTATTTTTAAATCAAACCTGAACCCTTGCACCCGCCCGCTCAAGCTGTGCTTAACATTAGTCAAGCAGCTTAACTGGTTCACATGTCAACAGCCCATCTCACTCTCACTCACTCACTAGCACCCTCTCCCTCTCTCTCGCTAAATCAATGCCAAGCAATACGCATTAGCAAAGCAAGTCAAGCATACACCCCGTGATCCAGCTATTTTAAAATGTACAGCAACAAGTCGAAGTTGTTGTTGCTTTGCCGAATCTCCTGGCTGCCTGCTGGGCCGCCAATTGCGCGCAGCCAAGCGTAAAGGATTCCCACAGCGTGAGCTGCCATTGGTGCAGCTGCTTCGTGTGCGTCGTTCGCCAATCAGAGCAACAGGCGCTGGCAACAGTTGCCAAACGATGCGTTGCTGTCGACGGCAGCGTCGGCAGCGACTGCGGCTGCGACGCCAGTGAAGCGACAAACAGCAGCTGCTGCGACGACAACGACGCGTCGTTTGTCGTCGTCGTCGTCGTCGTCGTCGCTGTCAGGTTTTCTATTTGTTTTGCTGTCAGTTGTTGTGTTGTTGTGTTATCACGTTTAGCTACCACGTGCGCCGGCCTCCGTTTTGCACATGTGTGTAAATGCGAGCGGACGCCCATGTGTGTGTGAGTGTGTCTCTGTATGCTTTTCATTGCACACACTCACACACACAAACATGTGCCGCACTAAATGAGCGTAGAGTGAGAGAGCGCCAGCGAGAACAAAACAAACGCTCAAAATAGCAAAGAGGAAGAGCGTCGCAACCCAAACGCTGCGAGAATGGGAGAAACAATAAGAACAAGCTGAAGCTAAACAATTAGCTAGACGACGACGACAACATTGCTGTTGTTGTTTTTGTTGTTCTTTTCAGACAGGCTAGAGCAATGCAGAATACGCACGCACATACACAGGCATAATACTGCAAAGGCAGCCGCATCAATGAGTGTGACTCACACACACACACACATAGACTGAGAGCTTAACTTGCAGCAAAATCAAAAGCGAGTAAAGTCGAGTAGAGTAGTAGCGCGATCATTCCCTCTCTCTCACACTCCCACTCGCCTTCCCCCTTTGAGCATTTAGCTGCCCTTTTGCCAAAGTAAACAAAATAATTGTAACAATTACGAAAAGAAGGCGTGTCAAAGGGGGAGGGGTAAGCAGTTAGCGCTTGTTTTCTCGTTTTGCCAATTGTTGTGTATTTATAATAATTTACATTTTTGTTCATAGCCACACACATACGCACACATATTTGCATTTCCTGACTATTAACAATTGTTTAAGCCGTTATACACGTGCTTTACTGTACAACTTCTCAAACAGCTCTTAACTTGTTGCACTCGAGCAATTATTAAAGATGTGCTTAAACGATTTTTTTATGCCTCCACAAATTGTGAGTAGAACTATAATAATTAACCAGTTGACCCAGTTGAAGGGTATACTGGATATATAGAGCATTTCAATATAATGATATATATTAGAGTTTTTTGGAGTGGAAATTTTCTAAATGAAATATGGTATGAAAATGATATATACATATGTATATAAATGATGTAATATACTACATTTGTATGTACATACATACAAACATATATATATATACATACAGATATATTGATATCTATTATACTAGATAAATTTATAAGTAAAGCGGAAATAAATAGGTTATCAATTTTTTTTTAAATAATAGCTTTAAGTTCCAAATATTTTTAATTTTCTTTTCAATACTTATCTTATTTTAAGTTCCAAATGTTTTCAGTTTTCATGAATTTTTCAAAAAAATATTTACAAATTTTTATGGATATTTTATGTTTTCCGAGAAAAATTAACTCACAAAAAATAAGTTTATATAGTATAAAAAATATAGTGAAAGTAGTATAAGAGTTATAGCATAATAAATAAGAGGGAAGTCTGAAAATGTAACGATCCTCATGTCAAAATATTTGGATGAAAAAAGAAGATTCAGAAAAAAAAATAAATTTAGCTTTTTCAATTGAAATCTGTATATGCTCTCGTATCAGAAATTTGTAGGATTTTTTTTTTGCAGAGTCTTAGATTAAAATATATATGTGGTCAAAGATTTTTTTAATAATTATTTACTACTAATTATCAGCTAGTTCTCTTAACAACAGTCCATTAAAAAGTACCTTCTAGGGTAACTTATCCTTATCTAACTACCCATCAAAATATATTTCCTACTTATAAAGCAATCTTCTATACATATTTGTTTTCAACTCGTTTATCCAAAGCTCTTTACTAGTTTTCATAAACAATAACTAAATAAAATTCTCACTAAAAAAGCAATTCCAAAATCTACTCAAGTACCGTTAGAAACGTATAAAAATAGCCACAAAATGGAATATTCTTATTCATATGCTAATCTGCGTTTATGTAGAATGCCACCCCAAAAATATATGATCATAACAATTTCAAGCTTATCAGCAACCGGTTCCGGTCTAGAATAGTGAAAGACAGAAAAGAGAGAGAGAGAAGATATGATACCTAGAAGTCGGTGCAAAGTTAAAGTCCATTTGCAATCGGATCGGAAATCGGTTTAATGTAATTAAAAATTGAAAAAAAAGTATATTAAACTTGGCCGAGTCAGCGCTGAATGTTGCGGCCCTTGGCTTATAAACCTGTGAAAAATTTGAGTTTCAATTTTAAGCGCGATAAGTGCAAATAAGCGTAGGCAAAGGAAACCGCAAAACGGTAACGGCAGCACTGCGCCGCTGACGTCGTTGGCGACGCATCGACACGCTGCGCCAACATGTGACTGTGTGTGCGACAGAAGCAGAAGGAGAAGGTGAAGCACAAGCAGAGCAAAACACAAAATTTCATTGCAATTTGTTGTCGTAGGCAACACAGCAAAAAAAAGCAAAGTAAAAAAAAAGAATTGAAATTAATTGCAATTGGCCGAAAGGGGGCGCTGCGCACGTGTTGCAGCGCGCGCTGCCCCTGCAAAGGGAGGGGGAAAGAGGGGAGCTGTGGGATGCGCCAGACAAGCTGCCTACAGCATGAGAAAAAAAGCAAGTGAGAGAGGGAGAGCGCTTGCGACAGCAAAGCTTTGACAAGCTTTCGCAGCTGTTGTGCCAAACAGCCTACAGAGGGCGCTGCAAGCAGAAAGCTTTCTGCTGCTGTCAGTGTTGCCGGCGTGCGCAGAAAAACTATAGCAAAATAGTAGCAGCAAAAAGTAGTAGCTATAAAAATGGGTTAATTTGTTGCTATCAAGTTATCGATAAACAAATGCTTATCAGGCAATGCTTTAATTAAATGAATATGTCAAATTGATTGATTGAGTCACAATGGCTGCTAGTTTAATTAAGCAAGTATATATAAATAATCAACGATCACACGCATGCACAGAAATTCATTCAAATTGGAATTGGAGTGAAAACATTTTTGGCTCTTAATTGTGCGTGTGCTCTCTCTCTCTCTCTTTCTCTTTCACTCTATATCTATATTCTTCTATAAATACACCTAATAAAACATTTGCGTTTCATTCACAAAAAAATGGCTCAGCTAATGCTCAAAGTGTGAGCGAGAAGGCTGTCAATTGTCATCGCTAGATGGCGCCATGCAGTTCGCTGCTCAAATGCACAGTTCTGTCGGTTTATTTGAGTTAGATCCTCCACAAACCGGTATTAACGACATAATTTATGTTCAAACTGACAGCCGGCGACTTCCAGTGCCATTATATTAAAATAATTGGCTTGGAAATAGGGGGATTTTCTGGTTTGCCAGACAAAGCCGAAACAATTGCCGTCAATCAGCGAAGATAGAAGCTTTTGTTATATCTCAGAACAAAAAACACTTGGCGTTTTTGTTGTTCTCGTGTTTAGGGCAAGGTAACTGACGGACTGATTGATGGACTGACTGACTGATGTACTGAGAGACTGATTGAATAGCAAATAGACACTGATAGACAGGCATGTAGACAAACAGGCATAGTTAGAGACTGATTGACTAACTAATTGATAGGCTGATTGACAGGCTGATGGTTTGACAGGCTGACACTGATTCATTGACTGATTGACTGATTAACAGGCTGAATGATTAACTAACTGACGGATTGATAATTGATTGACTGGCAAACTGACTAAATGGCTGACTGGTTCAGTAACTGAGTCATTGACTGATTGACTGGGTGACTAATTAGCTGATTTATTGACAGACTGATTGACTGATGGCTTGACAGGCTGACCCTAATTCATTGAGTGATTGAGAGACTGCTTGACATGCTGAATGGTCAACTCACTTGTTGACAGACTGATTGGCTGACGGATTGATACACTGACACACTTACTGATTGACTGATTGATTGACTGGCAAACTGACTAAGTGGCTGACTGATTCAGTAACTGACTGATTGACTAAGCGACTGATTGACTGACTAATTGATTGACTGACTGTTTGACAAACTGAATGATTGACCAACAGATTGACTGACTGACTGGCTGTCTGAATGACTGAGTGAATAAATATAAGCGTATATCTAAACTTTTTAGATGATGTAATCCAGAACTTTGGGAACTTTCGGAAATTTTATTTGTTATCATTCCCATCTCAAGATGTTTCATCTACAACATAGAAGTCTACGTTTTAAAGGTCAATCTAGAAGTTGTGAGAGGTAAAAAATAAATGAAAAAAAAATTTCTGTGATATTTTTATTTCTATAGAACTATATATATTATTTTTAGACTGAAGATGTGATTTAAAAGAAAACAGTGAAAAATAAACCAAAAACCATAGAAAAAACTTAGCTCAGAAAGTTTTTTCTTTTCTAACTAGAGTAAGTTTTTGTTTTTTTTAACTCTTTCTAAGTTTTTTTTCTTAAAGTTTTCTTTATCCTTCTTCATTTATAATACCAATATATATATATGCTATAACCTTTATAATTATATTGTAAGCAAACGCACACGTTTACGAATGACGCACAAAGCGTAACACTGAAATGTTGCTAGCTCAACTATTTTATTTATTTTAAGTAAAATATTTGAAGGGGTACTTCAAAAATTGGCGGCATCTTTCATTTCAGCTACAGCGCCTTGGTATTTATGCTAGTGATTTATTTAGTTCAACATATATTTCATACATCACATATATGAATATATATATATAGATATCAACCTTCTGCATTGATGGCTCTTTGAAGAGAGCTAGAACCGCAAAATATTTCCAATTTGTTGTCTCTAAGTACACAAAAAAAATGTTTTCTGTACTAATTCTTCGAGCTTTTCAACAAAAGTATGTGCGACACTTTTTTGACAGTTCTAAAAATGTTTAACAGAAAAAAACTGAACAAAAAAAATATATATAAAATCAAAGGCGCGTGTTAAATTTCAATTTTCATGTAGCTAAAAATTTTGCAACTATTTCAAATGTAAAAAAATATGTGAAAATTACTTTTAAATGCTTGGAGAATGACAAATACTTTTTTCCCAGTTGTTATTTTTTATATTTTCTATATTTTTTGTAATTTCTGTTTCAAAGTCAATTAAAAAGGGTCGAAGAGGGTATATTAGCTGAAGGGAATGTAAGGGACAGAAGAAAGTTATTGCGGCTCTTTAAATTATATTTATCATATCTGATTAGAATGAAGAGCTAAGTCAAGTGACCTTCAAAAGTGATAAGGGTGCGTATACATAATATTTAAGATGATAAAAAGCGTATACTTTATATTTAATACAAAAATTTTAAATATTTTTAAAATTTGTATGTAAAAACAATCTTGAGGTAAGCAATATATACAATCTCGATTTATGTTATGTGTATAATGTTATTGTGTATAAAAGAGTTAATACACTATGTTAACAGCCAGATATTTGCTACAATGTACAGTATTCATTATTTAACAGCATGTCAAATAAAGCATGTTATCTAAAGATTCTTATTGCCTAGAAAAATGTTAATATGTTAAATAGCTCTGACATGTTATAATTCCATAACAGTAATCAAAATATATTGCTAATGTCAGTGCCCTTTCTTGTTCTATATAACACTGGCACATATGGGTATATCCTATATAATTTTCAGTAAAATCGCTTCAGTTTTCACCAAGCTATGCAGGTTAGAAGACTTAAAACTTTGTAAGCTTTTCAAGTCAAAATTCTTGTGATTTTTAGCCAAAATTCGAACAAGTTTTTAAGCTAATCCAAAGTCAATTTGAACTTAGTTTTTACATATAGTATATAAATTTTGACAACAGAAAAATGATTGAAAATAAAATTTGATTATATTCAAATTTGAGAAGTAAATATTTTCTTATATTAAATAGCAAAAGTATAAAGAGCTGTGTTCACAAAAATAGCAGTGCAGTAGATGCTTACAGAGATGACAATATTTTTAGCATATTCCTTCTTATAGATTGAATTCTTGGTCTTTGCTTTCGTAAAATGGAATATATACAAAAGAAATTCGAAAAAGTCCTGTTAGTTTTTCTTCGTTTTGGCACGTTTTTCATACTTTTGTGCTTATGAAGAAGAATTTTGCTGTTCACAAAAATAGCAGTCTTTGGTTTAATTGCTCCAAAAGTGAAGAAAAAGTTAACAAATTTGTCAACAGTAAGTTTACTTAAGTTAATTATTATTCTTTACTATTGTCTGTATTAAAATACACTAAAATATATACATAAATATATTTTAGTTTAAAAAGTCATAGTCTACTTTCCAATTTGTCAGTGCACTTTTTTAAGTATCTGCTAGTCAAGCATTGCCCAATTGCGTTTTTATTTATTTCCGTTCTGAATGGAAATTAACACGAGCTATTGCTCGAAATGATGTAACCGCGTTTTCTAATTGCCATCGAGCGCAGCTCGCATGTGAAACTACTTCAAACTGGCAATTTTCGTATGCTCTGTGTATGCAGCCTCCCTCTCGCAACCCACATTAGCCCCCCTCCCCCACTCCCACAGCTTACACTATGCAATCGCTCCCTTTGATTGCCGCCTCTGTCTTTCCGTTTTTTGTGTTTGACGGGCGTTAATTGAGCTGCTTATTATTATTATTGTGAATTGTGAATTGTGTATTTTATGGCTGTTAGAATTGATGTTGTTGCTGTTGTGCCTGTTGTTAATTGGGTATGAGTTATTTTCAAAGCCAAGCCAGAAAAAACCCCAATATTTTTTTTTTACTTAAGTAAATTGCATAATTTTTTAATTTTTTTTACCAAAATTTAATTTTAAAAAAACTTTTAATAAAATGAATGAATAAACTTTTAACTACAATATATTTTTTACTTTAATTTTAATTTGCACTTGAAATTTTATTTATATTTTAATTAATTCTCACATTTATAATTCAATTCAAATTTATTTAAGAGTTTGTCTACACTGACTATAAAGCCAATTTAATCAAGAGTTTTTCCTACTACTACTCCCACTCCCAGTCGGGAAAGCGTGTTTGGAAAACTGTTTTTCTCGCACACTTATCAAATTAGTAAAAAATGAAACTTTTTGCAACTCAAAATATTTTTGCATACTTGAGTTTGCACTTAATTAATTAAATTAAATAACAAATTTCAACTCAATTTTCAGATTTTGGCAAACATATAAATGCGAGACACAGGAAAAACTTACCCACTAGCAGAAAATTGTAGGAAAAGGGGGAAATTTTCACACTCACCTGCAAAGAGAAAAGCAAATAGAAATTCAATTTAATATTAAATTAATAGAAAATGCAAATACATGTGTTTTTGGCTATAATATATGATAGTATACTACTTCTTCTTCTTGTTCTTATGCTCGTTCACATAGTGAAAAAGAGAGTATATTGGTTTTAGGCAAAATATTTGCAATGCTTCCTATTGCTATGCGTACAACTGTCCGTTAGCTATTGAAGTTAGAAACTTGATATGTGGATGATTTATACTTGGGTATATACCAGAGATGGGATCGGGAAAGAAATTGGTTTCGGACCCACTTACATTTTTGATTTAAAATCAAATTATCTCACAATTATCTCCTATAAGACGTGTTCTTCTTTCTTCCTAAATTCTACTAGAAGTAAAATACATCTTCTTACTCGTTGCCGAAGATGTTGGAACACCAAGTACTTGCATAGCAAGCATGGGTAGCATTTGTATAAAATATTTGAACTTCTCTTAAATTTAAAATGATTTTTATAAGAATTCATTTCCTCGTCAATATCAATCTTATGTTCTTTGATAAATACAAATAATTTGATCGATTATTAACTTTCTTATCGGGATTAAGCACTTATCCCGACTGTTCCGGACTTTTACACAATTTTTCTTTTTTTTACTCGGGATTTCCGAACATCCCGATTCCGACGCCCATCTCTAGCATATACTATTTATTCTACAGTTTTGACATCAAGAATTAGTTAATATATGAAGAAAAACAGACAGATTTGATAAACTACATTAAAGATAGAAACCAATTAGAAAAAATTCGATCAAATTTTTGTGTTTTTCTATCATGAACGAGTATTAGGCCGTCGATTATCCCCAACAGCAACATTTCGCTTGCTTTTTTGTTCTATTTGGGCAATTAAAAGTACAAATCTAATAAGCAGAACACACACACAGACACACAGAAAATGCCCATAGAGCAAAAATTTGTAGCTGCAGCTTTTTGTCTGCTCGCATAACAAACAGATAAAAGGGGGGCGCCCGGAGAGCTGAACTGCAGGTAGACCAAGCAGGTGACTAAATTCATTAAGGAAAAACACAAAAGTCAGCATGTCAGCAAATAGGAAGAGAGAGAGAGAGAGAGAGGGAGGCAATATATATCAGCAGCAGCATCTATAGAGTAGAGTCTGTTCCCTTCTTTGAGGAACAGCAATCACATATAAAAATGTGTGCCAAAAAAAAGAAGAAAAAAAACATTTCAAAAACAGCAAAGTGCATCAGCCGAAATTTTCATTTCACAAATTTGTCAGCAGTTTTTCTTGCCATTTTCCTGCTCTTTTTTTGACACTTTACGTTTGGCCAAAAAGTCTTGGGTTACCCTGACACCCACACAAAAGGCCAAAGCCAACTGCAGTTTTTATTGATTTAGCTGCAATTAAAGTGAAATATGTAGAAGGCGGCTTATTAAGTATGCAAACATTTTGCCACTTGCCTTAGCTCCCCCACCTCCATCGCCTCCCACGCTCTCTCCCCCATCAGTCGCTTCCCCATTACGCATACGCCCCATTTCCTCGCAGTTGTTTTGCCAATTTACAAGTTGGCACCTTAACTATACCAAATTGATGGATTCCATGGCATTTGGCTAGAAATGATCAAAGCCAAAGTCTCTGTTTATGCCAGAGGGATGAGCTATGCGATATAATAATACTTATAAATAGTCGCTGTATATTCCAAAGATATCTCTGCGAGAATTTGTTTTTAATATTATGCATATTTATATTATTGTTTGTTGTTTTCCAACATACAGCTGGCATAAAAGCAATTGGTATTTGTATTTGTTGCACATATGGATACCCTGTAAGTTTTGAAAGTGTGTTTTGGCATAAACAAAAACTTGACTATGAATATTCTGCTTCTGCTTTAGTCAAGTCGACTTTTTGACTCTCAAGTGTTATATATATTTGTATTAGCACATTTTGATACCTCGTACTTCTCGATAATGTGTTAATAATAGTATTATAGACATTTTTGTGCCCTTAAAGCATGTTAAATACTTAATCTTATATGAAAAGTGAAGTCGAAGCGAATGTTCTTTTGTCTAGCTGTCTATATATATACTGTAATATTAATGGATCGATTCTTGCATATCTTTAGACAGCTCCATTTTATTTCTAATTAATAATATATACTGTCATGCTGTTGGCATATATAGATAAATATTAATTTTTAGCTATTTCTTTTTCAACATATCTCAAATATTTGTATGTCTATAGATAAAGAATCTCATATATTATATATTGCATGTATCATTCGCTCTTCTCCTTGAAAATTTGTCAATATCTTTGATATCAGTGCATAAACAACTTTTAGATAGAATTAATTCTTATATAGCATATACAATTATTAAGTATTTAACTTTTTGGATATCTTCCTTATGTCCCATTTCCACACAAACTTTAACAATAAAGTGGTATGTTGCTGTCTATATACTTTTTGCTGCGTTCAGTGTAGCGCTTAGTCGAGTAAATATCGTATACAACTAGAAGTGTAGTCGGGAAATAGCCTCTCTGTACTTTATTCTTGTCTCCAGGTCGCGCTTACTCTTCTTCTTATTATCTAGTGATGATACATATGGTACTTAACATTAGGGATGGTATATTGGTACTTAATTGCTTGGCCTACTACATGAGGTATTTCACTTTCAGATTATCATCCAACATTTTGAGTTATGTTGCTCTAAATATCTGTTTCAATGTTTACAGAGCAACTGCTAGTCGCGCACTTCCAATATAGTTATTCCTTTAACCCATTTCCCATTTAATTGATTGGCCTGCTCTTATGCTTACCGACAACTAATTAATAATAATTTTCACATTTCAGATGGTCTCTCTCCCTTTCCTCCTTTAGCTTAATTACAACTGACGATTTGAAGGCTTGATATTAATTTCCATTTCCCATTTAATTGACAACAATAACAATTTCGTAGTCCACTTACTTTTTAGCTTGCCGCTTTTGCCGCGTTTCCTCGCTTTTCTATCGCCCGCATTTTCCGGCCACGAACCGCAACTTAATTGAAACGAAAACCAAAAATTTTAATGAAGCTGCCATCGCATTTTCATTTACCTCGGCTGCTGTGCATTCTTTATTTTCCTGCTGCTGCTTCTTCTTCTCTCTTTTTCTTTTTTTGTAAGTTTTTCCCATTTTTTCTCTCTATTGGCACTTTATTTGTATTTTTGTTATATTTTTTGCTACTTTGTCGCCGTTACAGTTGCTGCTTAAGTGTTTTTTATTTCAATGAAATGACTGTGGTTGCGCCTCATTGCCCCCTCTATTTCTCTCTCTCTCTCTCTCTCTCTCTGTCTTTCTCTTCCTCTGATGGCAGCCGTGAATCGACGACTGCCGCTCGACGCTTTCATCAATTCAAAGCATTCACAATTTCTTGTTGCCTTGCGCACACTTTTATACACTTTATATTTATACGTTTCAATTTGCCCTTTGCGTGCATACCCTGTAAATTGATAACGTGTGCTCTGCAATTGCAAATTTATAGAAACAAATACTTTGCGTAGAAATTCAATATTATTTTCGATATTTAAAACTGGAGGTATTTTTGCTCGCTATACGTTCCTCTCTCTCTCTCTGTCTTTCTCTTTCGCTCTCTTTTTAACTATATAATGCTGACAAACATTTAAAATTGGTTTCAGTGTATACTCTCGCTTGTGATTTCTCGCTTTGTCTCTCACTCTCAATATTTGTATCATTATAGCTATCTGTCCTTCTTTCACGTTCTCTATCCATCTCACTCACTCTCTATCATATTCTCTTTCTTTATAAAGATTCCATATTTGGACACATTTATAGCTAGTTTTATAAAGTTTTTTATGTGAATACTTGATAAAGCGGTCCCTCTCTTTCTATACCCAACTCTCTTTCTATCTTTATCTATCTGAAGCGCCATCTAGTATTCCTTTTACCTTCCTTTCTCACTCACGATGTCTCTGTCTCTCTCTCTCTCGTTTTTTACTCCTTCCCCACTCTTTTTCTCTCTCGATCTCCCTCTCGCTCTCGCTCTTTTTCTTTCTCCTTCGATATTGTCGTTTCCTTTGCTCTTTCCCTTTTCTGTTTAAATATCTGTCTCTCCTCCCAGCAGCTGATAGTTGTCATTAAGCAAGCTAAAAGCTTCACCTAACTCTCTTCTACATTAATTATATACCATTTTTCCTCACATTTTCTGCTCTTCACATATATTTCTAAAAAGTTTCATATTACAGGGTATCTCGCTGGCTCAGCAACAATCATATTCACGCCTTTAGCTTATGCCATTTGCCATTTTACGAGTGGAAGATGCACGCTCAATGCATTTGCTGCACTTTTGTCTTTTTGTGCGTGTGACAGAGAGAGACAGAACTAAAGACAATTAGACAGAGAGAGACAGAGAGAGATAGTGTATTGGGTTAAGAGGTTTCTCACATCTTTTTCATGGGTTAAACGCACCTCAATTTCGGCTATGCACGACTAATTATTGACAGGCGAAATACCTTGGGAAACTACGCGATGCTAAGTTTTGTTGTTGTGGCTTTTATATTTTGATTGTAGATCTAACAAATTAAGTCAATTTTGGCAGCTGCTACAATTTGTTGTTGTTTATTTTTGTTGTTTTAAATTAATGCATGTCTCATTCGCCTTGCCACCAGGCAAAGCACTTGGCTCTTGCCTTGCCTTGCCTTGTCTTGCCTTGCCTTGCCACGCCAGCCAGTCAGCCAGCGTGTTAATTGAATAAAAAGTGTAGCATGTGTAGTAGCAGCAGGAGGCGTGGCCAGGGGCGTGGGGGGGCGGTAGGTGTGGCAAGAAAAACTTAGAGCAGAAGTGCAAGCTATGAAAATAGTTGAGAGCACACGCTTTTCGCTCTCAAGTGGCTCGGCAGCAGGGCAGCAGCACGTTGTTGTTTTTCTCGAGGCTGCTGTTGCCAGCTGCCCTAGCGGCAACAACAACAACAACAACAAGCTGAGCAGAGCAGAGCAGAGCACGCAGCTGTATATCTTAAAGCTACACTTGTAGCTACTGCAGCATGTATAGTTGTATCTTGTATCTAATAAACGCAAATTGACTAGCTCGAGAGCGAAAGAGACAGATAGAGAGAGAGAGAGAGAGGGAGGAGGCGGCTGGCAGCTCGTGACACTTTAATCTGGCGGATAAGGTAAATAGACAAAGTAGCGCATTAGATCACAAAATACACAGCAAGCTTTAGTTGTTAGTTGCAGTGTTTGTTGTTCTTGTTGTTGTAGTTATTGTTGTTGTTGTGGCTATTAAGCAAGCAATGACTGACATTAGTTGGGCTATGACCTAAGCCTTAGCTAATGCAGCAAATCATTTCTAACTAAAAGGTGTCGCAAGCTGTATAGGAACTTTGTGATTATTATTCGTTTTAGTTTATTTTCCGTTGCAAGTCACCATGGCTAAGGCTTATAGAATACATAAGGAAGAAGTTGAATATAGTTTATAGACATGTGCTCTCAAAACTGTTTCATAATAAAAGTGTGTTCAAAAATCGAATAACTCCGAATCAAAAAGTCTAAAGAAGGTTTTACAGTATCTATACAGCATTATGTTAACATTAAATCGATAACAAAGCAGCTTTAACAGAAGAACGTTAGCTTAACAGCATTATCTTCACATTAAAGCATTAGCATACTGCTGTTATTATTCAGCTGTTAATATACTCTTAGCATGCTGCTGTTAACATGTTGTTGTTATAACTCTGCTGTTAGCATGCTGTTATCATCAGACTACTAAGAACATTCAGACATTAACATACTACTGGTTACATAGCGCTGTTAAAACAGTGCTTAAAACACAGAGCTGTATATAAAGAAATGCTTATATAGTTAACATAACATATACTATTAACATAATGCTGTTTACAGACAGCACTCAGGTGTAATGCGTAATTTGAGCTCCCCTACCATAACAGTTAACAGAGGATAAGAGCTAACATAACATAGCTCACATACTTCACATAGCACTCTTTCAACAGCTTAACTAAGTATGCTATTTCATCATCTCTATCAACGATATTCTATTTATTTCTTTTAATATATTAAATTCCATTAATAAATTCAAGCTCTTTTATATTCTCCAGCTACCATATTATATTCACTCAATTAATTCAATACACTTTCCGTAGCTTGAAAGCTCCAATAAATAACTATATAGCTCAACATTTAGAGCAATCGAAAGGTCTTTGCTTATCAGCAAGATGACAGTGTAATTTTTCTTACCCTCTACCAATAGCAGGTGGTTCGTGCAGGTAGCGTTATTTACAAGTTCGTGCTGAGTAAACTATCCGCAAATGGTGTGAATAGCATGCCAACTACAAACGACCCCAATAAATTACACAACTTCCCCAAAAACCCCTCCACCTCCGAACCAACCAATTCCAACTCTATAAACGTGCGAAAAAAATGAGGTAAAACATTGTAGCTGCAAGATTCGAGTGGGTCAGTTGGACAGATTGTTGTCTAGCCTGGACATTGGCTGCAAATACAAAAATTGCCATCTATAAAAACAGAGCGTATAAATCACAATCAATTTTCAACGTTTCCATTGTTGAAGTACTGAAAAAATGTAATAGTAGATTTTTATAGGGTATGTAGGTGATTGAATTGGATGAAATGGTATACATATATCCAAAGGAAAGTTAAGTTAACTGTAAGAAGGAAGTAGTTCTATTAGAGCTAGAGGAAAGAACTACTTCTTTTTTAGTTAAAGATCATATTAGAGCTAAAACTTATACTATCTGTATCTAGCTTTCAATATGAGGATACATTTTTATGATATTAAATACTTAAAACCTTTTTTTTGAGTGTAGTAAACCGATCGATTTTGGGTATTATGTGGTTATTATAAAATGTAGCAACTGTACCAAGCCTCATCAATTTCTTTCCATAAAAAGTAGTCTTAGTTCCTATAGGCTACTTTATAGTATAGTTACTTGATCTACCTGATATTGAGTTGTATTTCTCTCTTAGCCAAATGTAACAACTGTACCAAGTTTCATTAATTTCTATACACTAAAAGCTGAGTTCCCTTAGGCTGGTTTCTAGTGTAGTTAATCGATTTAGATGGTATAAAGTTATGTTTTTCTCATAGACAAAGGTAACAACTGTACAAAGTTTTATTAATTTCTGCTCATTAGAAGCAGAGTTCCCTTAGGCTAGTTTCTAGTATAGTAAAGCCATCTAGCTGATATTAAGTTAAGTTTTTCTCATACTCAAAAGGAACAGCTGTAAAAAGTTTCGTAAATTTCTATCCATTAAAAGCTGAGTTACTATAGGCTAAGCATCTCAGCTACAAAGCAATTTATTTGAGTCAACTGTTGCAACTGTACAAAATATATGAAGTGCATTTAATTTCATGATTTGTTTTATTTTCATCAAATTTCTGAGCAAATATGTTGTCATATTCATAATGTTTGTTGTTGTTGTTGTTATTATTATTGTTGGCACTTCTACTTTCTATAATAACACACCCGGCTGGCTGGTTGGCTGGCTGGCCGTGTTTTCATTTTATAGACGAATTCTGTTTCGTTTTCATTTGCAATCGCATTTATTGGCCCCCTGCCAAGCAATCTCCACCCATTGTATAATATTCATATCGCAGTGAGATATAATGTATATGTATATATATATAGATATATCCATATCGCAATATATATATATATATATATATATATATATATATATATATATATATATATATATATATATATATATATATATATATATATATATATATATATATATATATATCACTAATCAAGACAATAAAAATAAATACTACATAATTCTTTATTGCATGACCATTGCTGTAAATTCCGCTACATATTTAACGCAACATATTTTTTAGTATCTGGTATATTTTTAAATAGTATTTTTTTGTTTGTGGTATATCATTTTTTTATATCTGTTGTTAAATTTTGTGTGAAATTTTGTGCTCGTAAATTTTAATAATTTCAAATTTGTTGTTTCTATTCTTACTTTTAACGGCATAGTTATTGCCGGACATATATTTCGCTGTGTGTGGATTAGGGAATACAAGTATTTCAAAAAAAAAATATTAAAAAAAATACTGTTTGAGCGACAACTGAATGGTGCACTGGGTTGTATTTAAAATTTATGACCCTCCGCTTAATTTATTATATGAATAAAAACCAAAGCAAAACCTGCGATTAAATTACCCCTAACAAGGAATTTGCATGACAAACGAAATAAATATTCAAAATTTGACATTTAATGGAGCTACAGCAAAAGAGAGAAGCTTAACAAAGCTACAGGGCTGTAACAGAAGAGAGAAAAACAAAGAAATAGCAGAACTGTGGCATAATTGAGCTACAATATAAGGGGAAGAGACTTAAAAGATCTATAAAATGCTGGAGAAACTTAACAGAGCAATAATTTAGAAGACAACAGAGGGTTAACAGAGACCCAACATAATAGAGAAGCATAACATAGCTATAACAGCAAAGAGATTCATAACAGAGCTGTAATATATTAGAGTAGCTTAACAGAGCTACAGCAGAAGAGGAGAGATGTGCAAAACCAGACGTACGGCATAATAGAAAGTAATAACAGAGATAAACTATAGATGTGAGATACATAGCAGAGCTTTAACATAACAGAGAAGTATAAACGACTGTTAAACAGTGAGAATAACATATCAGAGAAGTATAACAGACTGTTATACAGTGAAAATCTATAACAGAAAGACAGCTGAGCTGACAAAGAGATTAACATGACTGCAGACTTAATAGTAAGAGCTAACATATTATTATGCATATGTTATTAACAGTTAACATTAAAGAGAGTTAACATAATCTGCGTTACTTTGTCACCTATATACAGTATTGTAGGTCAAATGTTAAGACCTTAACATAGCAGCAACTGTGAAGCTAATGTTGGGCATTTAAGAGCTTAGTTAAAATGATATTTAAAATTAAAATTGCATAATAAATTAGATTTTATTCGTGTTTAAGTCGCGCACACCGAATGGGACCCCAATTACAGTTCAAGGCAATCGCAAATTTGACTGCCAAAAAAAAATGATGATGTGGCAAGGTTTTTTCTCTTGGCTGCCCCAGCAGCTTGGTCAGCTTCTGTTTAAAGTTTGAGCACATTAATAAATGAAATGCCATTTGTTATATGCTGCTGCTGCCGTTGCTGCTGCTGCTGCCACTGCTGCTGCTGCTGCAGCAGCTGCTGTTTCCGTGGCCATTTATTTTGTCTGCTGCTATCTAATCAAACGGCCTTGAGCAGCAGCTCCTGCTCCTGTCTTTTTGGCTGAGTGTCTGAGTGAGAAGTTTTTGTGGCATGCCACAGACGTGCGGCACTAGCACACAGCACGCCAAAGATTTGGGAATGAGGGATGGCAATTGCAATTGCAATTGCAATTGCAACTGACGCTGACGCTGAGGCAAATGTCAATGAGCCAACCGAAAATAAAAAGCAAAGAAAATAAAGCCAAAAATGTGGCTAAATTTAAGTTGCAAAGCGAACAGCGACTAATACCTTTTAAGCAGGCAATGCTGTGGAAAAATACCAAAGAGAAAAGTCAGAATAAAAGCAAAGAAAACAAAAACGAGATAGAAGAAGAAGCAGCTGAGTGAAAGAGAAAAGCTAAAAGAAAAACAAATCGTTTGTATTTCGCACAGAAATTATGAGAGATGAATGACGTCTAAATGTTCTTGAAGGTTAAGACAAATGGCGCACGTTGTCGCCAGCTCAAAGAGAGGGGGCGTGGCAGGGTATCGGGAGTGGGGCACGATCTATTAGAAATGGGGGGAGAAGGGGGGAGGGCAAAAAAGAAGCAGGAGCTTTCGTCAGCAGACAAAAAGTTGTATTTGCGAATGAAAGACACATTTCAGGCAGCTACACTGAGCGAAAGCGAAAATGCAAAACGAGAAATTGCATGTGATAATTATATATAGATATATATACACATATTATACATACACATATAAAAAAAAATCTGAATATAAATATGATTTTATTTATAACAAATTTTTTCTTAATTTTTCTATGAGTTTTTAAACTAGTTTTTGGTCTATTTAAACGAAACTGTACTTATATTTTAATAACATTTTTAGCAGGAAGGAAATTTTCTGGGTTTCTGAGTAATTCTTTATATTATAAACTTGTTAGATTTTCTTTAACTATAATATAAACTTCTCTTCCTCTTAAAACTTTATAAATTCACCAGTATTTTCTTTCCGTGTAGCCAATATGCTTGCAATACATGAGTATGGCACGTTGCCACGCCCACTGGCTGACTCATAATTTGCCCACATTCTAGACACAATTAGGGCAACTTCGATAGCCGACTCTCGATCAGGCTAACTTCTGTTATTGCATTGCGACTCCAAATTGTTGTTGTTGTTGTTGTTGTTGTTGTTGTAGACTAGGCACTGTTAGACCAACCCAGACCCCCCACCCCAGCGCACTGCACAGCTGATGGCTAGGTAGCATTTTATAGTTTTGTGCATTGGTTTTGGCCCGTTGCCAAGGCGTCTGCCATCTTGATAAAGTGTTAGCCAAAAAATGTACGCCACATTAGTGGCAGACGACAACGGCGACAAAGACGGACGGAATGGCGGAGGGAGGGGCCTTTGGCTAGGGGGTAGGTTTTCGCTGCTGCCAATACAAATACACAGACATAGGCAGAGTCAGCAGCAGCAGCCAACAGAGTGTGTGTGTTTTACTTGAAGAAATAGAAATGTCATTTGACAAAACGAGCACGAGAAAGCAACAACAACAGCAAAAACAGCAACAGCAACAACAACAACAGCAACGTTGCCAAAATGTCAAGCAAATGCAGCCGCAAACTAATTGCCAAACGGCTAAAAGCAAATGAAAATCCAACTAACTTAATGAACCGCCCTCCTCCTGGCACGCCCCCGCCTCCTCACATGCAGAGAACTCGCAGAGCTGGACAAATTGTTTGTGCTCTAGCCAAAAAAAGAAGACGAAGGCAAAACATCCATTGCATATTTTATAGATACGCTCATAAATGTTCCCTCTGCACTTTGCTACTTCCGTCTACCTGCGACACTCATCAATTATGCAGGTAGACAGCGAATGTCTCGAGCTTTGACAGGATATTGCCAGGATATAGCCAGTATATACATATATGTATAAGCCGGCCACAGCAAATTAGTAGCCATAAGCTAATGCATATTTGATAAAGCTCGCTGCTCAGGTGGCAAGTGTGCACATGTAGTACCTTTACCTTTGCCTTTTTGCTCAACTAATGACAATTTGACAGCCCCAGACACTTGACACAAATGAGCTTTGAGCTGGGCATAGAATGTGTATAAATAAAGTTGTCGGAAATCGATAGAAAAAACCCTAGATGTTAGTTTTCATTTCAAAATGACAAATAAATCACATAAACTGCTTGCAAATTATAATTATTACTTGTTTAGTTAAGGCTGTAATAAACTGTAGAATGTTTGACTTTTTTATAAGACAGTTCTTGCTAGGTAGCTACAGTTATGAGGTTTACAAGCAAAAATAAAAAAAACAACTTAAATTTGACAATAAAAATTGGAAGTCGTAATTTCTTGACAGAGGAAAATTATGGACAGGCCTACTTAAAATAAGTTAAGTTTGCTATATCTATTATATATTTTATATAGGACAATTCTTGACAGGCAGTTACAGGGGTATACAAACAAGAGACTTATATTTCTTAATAAAATTAGCAAGTCAGAGGGAAATTGTAGACCGGTCTTAATACTTAAATTAAGTTAGCTCTTTACGTTTTAAGTACGAAATAAAGTTAAATTTATATTACTATACAGCCAATGTAACAAACAGGTCAACAAAATGTGTTTAGTTTAACTAACCCAGAATCTGGCCAAAGTTTTAAACTAATTTCGAATATGAAATCAGATATTCTAAGCTAAAAGTCCACAAAAATAAATCTTGTGAGTACATTAAAAGTATCTGAAAGTACTACTGCTTCCCAGCCAAATTCCTTTATTTTAATTCCCAAAAAGTCTCTTGAATTTTTAATAACAGCTGCCCCTCTTTAACTCTTACTCATTATAATTCTTATTTACATATAAAATATTCTTCGCTTTATCTAATATCTTTGCATATATCAAAATTTTTATATGAATTTCCATATAATATATCTATACATATAAGTTTATATGTTATATATATCTATATATATATCTCGCTTACTCCTCGTCATTCATTATAAAATACTTTTGTATATATTACTATAGAGAAATATAGATAGTTCTTACTAGTATATATGTCAGTTGTTTATCTATTTTCTGATGTCTTCTGTGCATATCTTTAATCTCTTCTAAATCACTTTCACCTATATACATTTCGATCAAGTTCTTATAGCTAATGCCAGCTAAATCTATCTTTCTTATCCGTAAAACTCTCTATCTCCCCATCGATCTCTCGCACACATCTCTTACAGCTCATAGCTGCACCATTTTATATACACATATGTCCATCAGCAAATACATGGATTTCCTGTTGCCCAGTCTCGCACACCCACACACATACATTAAACTTCGAGAACATGCTCATATTTCATTTAAGCAAACAAAAATGAATTTTGTTTTGCTTTGGTCTAACGCCATAATCGTTTGTTTACAGCCTGCTATAATATACAAATCGCCGGCTCTCAATAAACTATTGCAAAGTAGCCATTTAGAGAGCCCCTCCCAAAGCCCTCCCAACTAGCCCAAAACAGTCTGTGATAAAACACGCGCAGACACTCAAACAGAAATATTTATAAAAAAAAATAAGGGAGAAAAAGAAAACAAATATACAAATAAATTTGCAATACTTGCAATTTTGTAGGCAGTCGAAATTGATTTATGAGCACTTCAAACGGAAACACAATCGATAAGCAACAGTATATATGCCCCGATATATACATATAAATTTCCTCAACTTAATTGTTTTTGTAAAAGATCCGTTGTGACAAATGA
Organism: Drosophila gaucha; assembly: GCA_035045545.1. Classification (NCBI taxonomy): domain Eukaryota; kingdom Metazoa; phylum Arthropoda; class Insecta; order Diptera; family Drosophilidae; genus Drosophila; species Drosophila gaucha. The sequence continues at coordinate 5,853,724 of JAWNOY010000292.1, forward strand.
GCGCACAAATAAATAGTATAATAAAGGGTATTATGTATATACACACAACTTGGTTATATGATATCTAAAGCTAGCTGTCTCACTCACACACACTCTCTCTCTCTCACACTCTCTCTTTTATAAAAAATACTTATCGTTAACTAGTTGCGGGACATAATTCCAAGAATTTCTAATCATTGGTATCATAAAATATTAATGTCAAGTCAAATAGTTTATTGCAGCTCTTGAGTTTAGGGGGAGTCTCCCCTTTTAGAATGCATTGGCTACGCCTCTATTCATGCACTATCAGTATGTGCTATAAAATAAGCCGCTATATCAATCGATTTCCGGCGCTTAACGCAACAATTTTAATTTCTTCAGAATTCGGCCTTTTTGCGAATTTTTATCAGCCGCAAAAATTTTGGCACAAAATATGTGGGTGGTCAAGCTGTTGGGCATGCCAGACTGCAGAGTTACCCAGTAGTGAAATTTAACTTGAAATTAATTTATATTTATTGTTTTTTGTATGCCATCTTCAAAAGATGAGTTAACAGATAAACAAATAATGCTTAAGAGAAGCCACATACCAAATTCTGTATGTCCAGCAGCAATAGACTCTGAGTTCCTTGAGGTATGAGAAGTTTTGTATATCATTTTTAAGATATATAATAAAAAAACAGTATGAAAAGCCTTAAAGCAGCCGCATACCAAGTTTCGTAAGCGTATCTGCCTTAATCTCTGAGTTCCTTGAGGTTTGATAGTTAATATATTTATATTAATAATATTTATAATTTTGTTGCATGCTATGTAAGATATGCTATCAAAAATGACTTACAATACAAAATACAGAATTTCATATGCATAGCTACCTTAATTTCGGAGTTTCTTGAGGTTGATGATACTAATCAATTTTTCCATACCATATGAAAGAAATGTTATGTAAAATGAGTCATGTATAACTGACAGAAGCCACTTACAAAATTTCCTAAGCATGTCTACCTTAAACTTGAGTTAAATTATTTCTTTAAGCGATATTTACAATTTCTCATGTGTCATATATAAAATTTTCCTTAAAAAATTAAGTGTATGATGACTTGAAAAAGACGTATACCAAATATCATAAGACCAGATGCCTTCATAGCTGAGTTTCTTGAATCTATATCTATATCTGCTCCACCTACAGGGTATATTCAAAATGTAGACATCAACTCGCTTTCAATTGATGCGTCTTAGCTAAACTAAACTATTTAAAAACAATCGATTATTGCGTCAGCAAAAAGCAAACGTAAATGCCTCAGATTAAGAAAGAAATTATATATATGCATAAGCATAATATATAGATATATATAAAAAAAAAAAATATATACAAATATGTGTACATCAAAATTTTTCATGTACAGACTCAAAAAGCTATTGTACACAAAAATATTTGGCAATTAAAAAAGCCAAAAAGCAGAAAGACACAAAGAAAAAAAAATAAAAATAAAAACAAAACTGAAGAACAAAACTTAGGAGCCAACATGAAAATTAAAATGAAAATGAATTTTAAGGTAAATTTGCTGCGTGGGCGTGGAACATGAACAGCAGACGCACAGCAGCAAAGGCTGCGTGGAGAGGGAGGGGGGCTTTCAACAATTTGGAAAGGGGTCGCATTTGTTCCAAATTGCATTTAGCATATTTGCTTCAATTGTTGTAAATGTAGCTTGATGCGAAATACTGCATTAAAATAGCAACGATTCATTTTTAGATTTGCATTTCGAATATAGAAAAAATAGAAAATTTTGCAAATTTTAAATATTTATTTATTTGCATTCTTTTGGCGCACACACAAACAATCAGACATAGCATTATCATCAGCATCAGCATGATTATCGCCACCAGCATCATCATCATCATTGTCATTATCATTATCAAGAGCAGCGACTGACGTCATTCGAAAATATCTTGGGAACTCGTGTGCGCTGTTTTTTTTTCTATTCACAGAGAACTAAAGGTCGCAACGTGATTACGTTTAGGCGCCAAACTGATATATATATATATATATATATATATATATATATATACCCTGTAACCTGTTTAGAAAGGGATAAGCGTGACATAACATCGCTATCTAAGTGTAGGTAATAGAGCGAAAGAAGAAAGAGTTGAGCTTCAAAGAGAGATATCTGTATTAAACTATAAACATAGTTTGTGGATATTGAACTAAGTTGCTTATGAATACTTTCTATCGATAAACGATAATATTATTAATTCATAGTGGTATTTTATGTCTATTTCATATAGATATATACCTCAAATACATATTTTTTAGCATATTTTTTAATAATAGTGCGAAAAAGTCAATATCTACCTGAATATGTTATAGCGATAAGCTCTATACAATTATCGATAAATACACAACCGACATAACATATTCAGTTAGATACTGAATCTTCACTTTATATGTACATTCTATATATACCTATATGTATATATACCTTGGGACTTTTATCAACTAAAGTGCACAGAGTTGAATTACACACAAATACTTGTTATCGATTCCCGATTAAAAAGCATATTGATAAACAAACTCATATCGATAGTCAGTGCATGTTGTATGAATACTTCAAATTGATACGTCCTCCATATATTTATCAATAATAATACACAAATGCTTATTATCGAAACCTGATTTAAGACCATATTGATAAACAAATTTTCAATAATAATACACAAATACTTGTTATCGAAAGCTGATTAAAAACCATATCGATAAACAAATGCATATCGATAGTTAGTTTTGATTTGTTTGAATACTTCAAATCGATATCACCAAATTTCCTTTCATATACTTATCAATCATGGTAAATAACTTTCACAATCACAAACACATACTGTATATAAATACCTAATATCGATATCCGATTACGCTACTTATCGATAATCACAAGCCAAATCTAGTGCCATATGCATATTTAATACACCATAATTGAAGCATGAGCAATGCAAACAATTTGTTTTCTGATTTGCGGCCTTTTGTTGCGGGCTCATTGTGAGCAAATATTGGCCAGACAACGGTGCGTATGCTTAATGCTCAACCTTGGGCATGGGGAAATGCGAAAGATATTTACAGATAGCAACAGCAGCTTTTGTTAAGATTAAGTGCTTTTGTATCCTTAAACCACACAACGAGCACAAGCACGAGCACACACACGCTGCGTATGAGTAATATTTGCACACTCATACGCACCGTGGTACACAGCGTAATGTAGTTTATCTACAGCTCGTTCGTCTCAACTCCACCCATTTGTTGGGCTATTAAATGTTACCAAAGCTGTTACGTATTTGCAACTTGAAACGTATTTCATCATCTTCTCGTTTACATTTTTCTGCTTCTTTTTTTTTTTGTTGTTGTGCACTAATAAAACGCAACACTTGCTAAATACGAAATTTGGACAACAAACAAAACAGAGCAAAGGCAAGCACACAGACACGGGCATAAAAATTAAATGCTAAACAAATTATGAATTTGCAATCTTTCGTGGCTGTTAAACTGAAACTCGTGACGTGACAAGTCACACAACATTTTCAATTAGTTTGAAGAAAGTGTATATAGTTATATATAAGAGTAGTCTATAGAGTTAAGTGGAAGATTTAAAGCAAATGTTCTTAAAACTTTTAACATTTGAATTGACTGGATCTATTTGAAGAGAAGAAAAGAGTTAGCTATATAAAAGTGAAGAAGGAAATCAAATTAATATATCACATAAGTTATATATATCGTATGATATAGAGAATATATGATGTGTGGAGAATATGTAAAGTTAATTTTGATGAAAACTTAGTTATTGATGGTCTTATCGAATTGGAACTATAAAATATACTACTAATATAACGTTACATTTTAGTTACCTACTTCTAACAGACAGTTCCCAAGATAGCTGCTATATGATATAGCATGCATATCTTATGCCTTAGGCTAAAAGTCAAAGCTATTTACTTGGAAATAAAGATACTAAGGTAAAAGTAGAAAACCAAGCAGACAAACTGACATTTAAACCTATCAAATATGCTTGATTATATACCAATTTATACATAGTTATATATAGTATATAATTCCTTGCCTCACACACACCATGTCAAAGTTAAAATACCCCCGAGGCGACGATATTTAAACGGGCTGCTAAGCTGGTTAATAATTTAAACACGCGCTGCAAATCAAGCAAATTTACTTAATGTAGAGTAAAAAGACAACTAGAGGGGGATAGAGTGGGCGCAGTATTGGGGCTGTAATACATATTGTGTCAAGTCAAAGCTGAAACATGTGTATGTCTGTGTGTGTCGCACACGTAGGACGCTAACTTGGCATAAGACGCTTAAAGTTGACTTACATTTGCGCACACAACAACTGAGCCGAGTGTAAGTGTAAGTGCAAGTGTGTGTGTGTACGTGTGTATTGCCGGCTGTAAGACAATAACAATTACAACAGCAGGCGAAGCTATAAAAACAAAAGCAAACACAAAAACAAATGCAAAGCAAACAAAAGCAAAGCAACGGCGAGAGCGAACGTCGCTGAGAGAGCGGCTCCAGAGCGCGTGAGAGCGCAAGAGTTGTAAAACTCTACACGCTCTGTAGAGTTTATCAATTGAGTGAGTGTATGTGTGTGTGTGTGTGTGTAATTGTGTGTGGGCGTACAGCCAGGCTTTTCGAACATGTCCTTCGAATTTCCGGGTTTTGCTACTTTGACATTTGCAACACGCTGTCGAAAAAGAGAGCGTGAGCGAGCGCGAGGGAGAGCGAGCGTGCACCGCAAGAGAGCGCACGCTGCGAGTGTGTGCGAAAGAGCGCGCAAATGGCAGGCAAAAACATTCCGTTGCTGCCGCTGCTGCTGCTGCTTCGGCTGCTGCTTCCTGTTTACAACCAACACATGTTTGGGGGGCCGACTGTGCTATGTGGGTCTGTGTGTCGTCCTTTCGTGCCGGGCCAACACAGCCATTAAGAGTGTCGATTGTGGGTGGAGGGACTGTAAGTGGGAGTGGTGCGCTGTCGGAGGTGGGCGCTGCATGTATTGTATGACGGACGCAAAGTTCAACAAAAGTATTTCTTTTCGTTCCTCTTTCTACACGATTTTCATTTTTTTTTTTTTTTTTTGCCCATTGTGATTCGATTTTTGCAGGCATGTCCTTATTTTTATTTTTGCTTGATTTTTACGTGCTTTTCCCGTTTGCCTGTCTTTATATATTTATTTGACGTCATGCGCAAACAAATGAAGTCAACATTATTTCATTTATGGATTTTATTATTAATGTTGATTTGTTGTCGTCGTTATTGTTGTTGTTGTTGTGATTGTTGTTTGTGTATTTTTAGTGCCCTTTTTATTTTAGCGCTGAGGCTTTCGTGACTGTTTTTAACTTCCTGCCGCTGGCTGCCGCAGCTGCTTCTGCTGACGTTGTTATTCTTGTTGTTGTCCATCATTTTGCCAACACAATTCCGGCGGCAACGCCTACAGTGCCTAAAACAACAACAACAACAAAGCGTGGCACAAATGCCAAAATTGTGTTGCCTGCTTTCAGGCGCCGCCGCCAGCTGCGCACGTGTGTGCGACTGTGTGTGTGTCTGCTGCATGCTTTTGGCTTAGTTTGGATTTAAGACATAACTATATACAAACACATACATATATACTTCTATTTATGTGTGCGTGTGTGTGTGTGCGTGCTGCTCGCTTTGTGGTATTTAACCTTAATTTGATTTTTTTCTTTCGTATTTTTATTTTTTGCCTACGCTTCGCTTTTGTTTTTGTTATTGCTGTTGCTGCCTTTTACAGCTAGCACAGGTAACTCGTCCTTGCCTTGCGTGTGTGTGTGTGTGTGTGTGCTTGTGTGTGTGTAAGTGCCTTAGCTTGCCTTATTCCTGATTAGCTTCCGTTTTGGCCTTTTAAAGAGTTTGAGTTGCGGCATTGATTAAACAATTTGCTTCAACAATTTTTGTTGCTCGCTGAAATCCAATAGAAAATTGTTACCAGCTGCTCGCCCGCTGTTGCTGTTGCTGTTGGCTGTTGTTTCTAAAATAGTCGCATAAACAAATTGTTTGACCGCATTTTGTGACAACAAAACGATGCACAACAACAAATGAGCATCAGCTGCTATGCTTGACAAATTCACAGCTAGCGCTGCATGCAATTGCCACGCCCCTCCCGCCTCACTTGCTGCTCCGCATGCCACATTTAGTTTATGAAAATATTTTTCACACTTTGTCAAATTAAATTTTGCCTTTTATTTTCTGTTCTTTTGTTTGTAGCGCTTTGAGAATATGTAGCAAAAAGAATAAAAGAAAAAGTTGCGTATACGCAGCGTGAAACGCACAATTTATATGTACATATTTTTACTCAATTAAATTTGAAATGAAATATGTGCTTTAATAATCATTGAAAAATTTATAGTTCAAGAACTTAGCATATAAAATAAATAATTTAAATAGAAAGTAATTAGTACGGAATTAATCACGTATACGCAAAGTGAAACAGGTACGTTTCACACCGAATTTCTCGTTATAATTATATATTTTGTATTATAAACTATTAAAATGGTAATCAAATTTAATTTACTTAACTTTTTCTTTATGTTAATAAAGCAAAAATTTCGCTGAAAATAAAAATGTATTAAAAAAATCTAACTATAAAAACTTTGCTTTATTTCAAATTAAGAATCTGCTGTTGAAAATTTATATTTTATGCGTCTTTAAGTTTCTTTTTTATTTGCTAAGAAACCAAAATTTGTTTCAAAAGTTTTTATTGTGCTTTTTTATGCCTTATTTCTTAATGCAATTTTCATGTAAAACGAGTTCTGAATTATCAAAAGAACAAAGAGCTGTTTATTATAAATATGTAAATATTGAATTTAGCTTGCAATCAGATATATATATATATCGATGTACATATATTTACATATTCTACAAACATTTGCACAATGTAAAGCGTCGCACCCAAGTTTCAACACGTTTTCGCATGAAGCGCTTATGAATTTTCCCAGTAAGATTTTGAAAAAAACCATTGAAGTGTTTGCTTTATATACTCTATGAGAGGGTATCATGGCTTTGTGATGGAAGGTGTGATGCAGGGCAGAAATGAGGAATATATGGAATATATAATATGCTAAGGTCTTTGAGCTCCTTAACTAGATATATATGTTATCTATACCTGGAGGACATTCGTTATTAATATTTCTACTTCTATGTAGACTAAAGTTTTAGTTTACTATCTGATTCCACTTTTTCATCTGCAGTTCATAGAGTAGTGGTATAGACTATAATATAAAATTTTTTAGGAAACTTTGATCACAGACTAAGGTCATATATGATATATATTATTTTTTTATTCATAATATTTTAACGAGACTCAAAGATCTTTGAACTTTATAAGCTTTTAACATGCATATGTGAAAAACTAGTTATTGAGAAATGTCTATCTGTTTCTTAATACACAGAAGCTAAGCCCAGCAGAAGGTTAACTATGCCAAGTTGAACTGATTTATCACGTACTCTTCCTATATGAAACCTACATTCCTGTATTTCAAAGAAAACCCCTTCAGATATCAACTCTACCTGTAAGAGCAGCAATGAAAATCTTCCACACTTTCAAGCGCACATTTTAATACCTGCAAGTGTATTTAATATTCGGCTTAGGCATAATTCAACCTCTGCATTGTTTTCTTGCCCGTTTGAACATTGAAAATTTTCAATTAAAACTTTTAATTGCCAAAGGAGGCAGCAAAACTTTCTAAGACGGCATTTTCGATTGGGGAAGCAAAAAAGCAGTTAGCAGGTAAACTAGACTGGAGTGTTGCACTTGCCACATGCAGCTGCCACACTCAAGTTATAGATACAGATACGTATATGCATCGTATCAGAATGCAACTTGGCGTAACTTTCGAGTGACACTTGCGCCATTTGTCAAGCTGTCTGTGTGCAAGTGTTGCAATTGCTTCATGCGAAGCTTATCAATGTGACATGCTATAAAAAATAAAAATGTACTCCCTTTTTTCATTTATTTGCGATTATGTCATAGCAAGTGATGCGTATACTATATACATATATGTCATATCTCTGATTAGCTGCTAATTTGCAATCAATAACAACAACAACAACGATTGGTAATTGGCAGCTAAAGTGGCCAAAGGCAAGTGCTTTGATTGGCTGCCAAACAACATTTTTGTTTATGATGGCAAACAAATTTATATATATAAATAAAATATATAAAAAAGTAGATTTGGCTGCCAATTGCTGTTATTGTTGCATGTGCTTTATGCATTATTAACATGCACATTGAATGTCATTCGAACATGCCAAAACACAAAGAGAACACGCGACTTTCTTCAAGTGAGTCAAAGCAACTTTAATTTAAATGCAATTTTAAACAGACTTATTCTAAAAGAAAACATATTTTCATTTGATTTGCTATAAGTTATGTCTTTCTATACATATACATGCTTCTTGTAGCTTACATATCTAAATACTGAGATATGATATCTGTGGTAACCATGTTTTACAGCACCTCAATGTCTGTCTAGTCTGTCTAGACTCCAGTCTAAATAAACAATATAAAAGCTCTGTAAACTAGTCTAGGTAAAGAAAATACATTGCATTTCGAGTATTTCAAGCAGGCGTAGAAGTACAGTAATCACTCGAGTTGAACAAGTTTTAGAGCTTTTCAAAACCCTTTGAGTTATGCACGATAAAAGATAGATTGTAAGATAGAAATTATAAAATATCTGAGAAAGTAGATTTGTTATATGAGATTATAGGAGAGTATAAGGAGGTATATAACAGATTATATTGATGTTTTCGTTTAGTTTAATAGTCTGACCTAAAATTCAGCTTGATTCAGTTTCTTCTATTCCATTCCATTTCGTTTCACTTCTTTCCATTCATGTGTAATGCATTGTGGATTTCTTCAATGGAATTTAAACTGTATTTCAAGTCTTCCATTGCATTCCCATTGTTTCAAATATTATATACTATATATATACTATTATTCCATATTCCACATTCCACTATATTCCACTCATATTCCTTTCAATGCTATATTCTATATAAATTATATATATATTCCACCCAAATTCCATTCGATTCAATTTCATGTTCCATATACCACTATATTCCATCCACATTCTATTCGACTCCTTACTTCATTTTCCACTAAAATACACTCATATTCCATTTTATGCCATATTCCATTTCATATTCCAAATACCACTATATTTAATATATGTATGTAAAAATATATGTAATTTTTCACTAAGTTACACTTATATTCCATTCCATTCAATTTTCCATGTTCCACTATATTCCATTCCTTCTGTTCTATTCCACTATATTCCACTCGCCCTCCATTCTCCATATTCCACTTCATTTCACCATTCACTCCCTATATACCATCTTTTCCCCTTAAATTTCCCGCTAGCTTTACTCCCTTCCCTTTTATTTGCAGTATATGTATGCTTTAACACTACGTCTCTCTCTGTCTCTCTCTCTTTCCCTCTCCTGTTGTCACACTATTAAACTATCATAATCTAATGCCCGCTTCCAACCCACTTAGCTCCCATCCCCCCACCCTTTAGCTCAATTGCAATCTTATCTGTATGTTCATGTAAGATTTACCAGCTCGCAGCTATCACAATTGCCGCGTTGACCGCTCGCATCAAAACCCTGCCACGCCCCCGCCTCCCTGCTCTCGCCTGGCTGCCCTGGCGTATCTGTAGACTGGCTTATCAGTTGTTGCAGTTGTTGTTGTATTTGTATTTAACTAGCGTGTGCTTTATACAAGTTTTTAATGCGGTAATCAAGCGCTTGTTAACACACGCGGCGTATGCGCAACGTCCACGATAAGCGCAAACTAAGTTAAAACATTATGCTACAATAAATTTAACTTGATGGTATATGTGTGGGAGGAGGGGGCAGGCATGTGGGTGTTGGGTGGTCTAGACCCCGCCGCGGGTATGCCCCATTCGATTGCCGGGTTTCCGCTTATTGATTTATGAAACAAGACCGGCGCAAGGGAGGGCGGGCGCATTGGCTCGGCCGCAGCCAAAAAGCAAAACTAAAAATGCACAAAGCAAGGCGATTCTCTACCATTCGCCCAACCCCACTCACCCCCTCTACCCCACGCACACACAGTCAAACAACTACTCTTCATTATGCTGACCGATTATGACACTTTTTAATGGCATTTTCTCGTTTGCCTTTTGCCTTTTTTATGCTATCGATTATTCCGCCCGTTACGAGCGCCCTAAGCAATTGGGCGTGGCACGGTGGGTACAGTCTGTACCAAAATTGCAATTATTGCAGCCATATGCACGAATTGCGATTAAATTGTGTGGAAAAGCGGAAAACTTCGAGCACATTATTTAAAAATTGATATTCTGCGCTGCAAAACTTGCTAAACATGAAAAAGAGCGAAAGCAAAGAGAAAGAAAACTATAAGCCGGCAGTTAAAGTTAAGCGACAGCAACTGAGTTTCAGAAGACCTCCCAAGTTTGTAGCCCAAAAACTTTGCTGCAGGCCGAAGGAGGCTGACATTTAAAAAAGATTTAAATGTTCTTTAATAAATTCTAAAGATTTTCACACTCTTTAATAAATTCCAAAGATTTTCACACTCGGGGTTGGACTCGGACTTAAGCAAATAAGTAGAGCAAGTGTGCTACGGGTGAAGATAACATAAAATTCGAAAAAATTTGTAACATTTTAAAGGAGCTTTGGGCGAGTTTTTGAAGAGAAGTTATGAGCCGAACTCAGGAAAGAAAGCAAAAAGTATATAATAGCTTCATCAGAACTACAAACTGAATTTATCTAGCTAATCTCCCAAAGTTTAAGCAGAGTTTTTGGAAAGAGTTTAGACGCTGAACTCTGTAAAGAAAAATTCAAAAAGTATATAAATGCTATCAGGACTGCAAACTGAATCCATCTAGCTAATCTTCCAAAGTTTAAGCATAAAATATCGGAAATCAGAAATGAGTACTCTATTAAAAAAAAGTTTGAAATAGTTTTAAATATAGCGAAACATAAAGAAAGTGATGCCAGTCATGAAAATCGGTTCAGCTTTGACTATATTACGTAGTTTTCAAGTACAACTACATTTTACCGATTTACAATAACCGATTTTCATGACTGGGATACAGTTCCAAAAAATCTTTACAATTCCAATTTTTTAAGATATTTCAACCGAAAATTTAAAAACTTTTGAGCACAATGTGAAACATTTCAAAAATAGTTTTTATGCAAAGGTTTTTAAAAAAAAATTAAAAAAAAAAAAATATTTAGTAGTATAAAAAAAAATGCATTTTAATAAGTGAGTGTCCCCCTTAAATGATATATGTATACATTATATGTATATTTGTAGCAAAAATTTCGAACAAAATAATATAATTAGAATATAGCATAAAAGTAAAGTAAAAAGCATGAAAAAATGATTTGAATCACAAAAATTGAATTAACTTAGCTGAAATTACAGTTTATTGAAACTAATCAAGTGCTTTAAGACTCTACCCTCTCTCTACACTCAATTCCATCTCTCTCACATCTGTTCGACCTCTCTGAATACACCCAAAGCTACCTTCAGTTGTCATTAGGCAGCGCAAACTTTTGTAGTTTTTACAAACAGTTCCATTAATTGTAAATGAAACTAAAAATGCCCTTGGCGCTGCTGTCAAATGGTTCAATAGAACGCTTATCAGCCTTATAGACGATGTCACCTCGCACTTTGCCCCACGGTGCAGTTACTTTTGCTGCTCCTGCGATTCTAAGACGATTTTAATCAGCGAAATGTCGAAGTCAGAGCAGAGCAATCAATATATATTTTTGATTTCCTCTATCTTTTATATTCTTGCCCAAACTCAATTTCGATTTTCATGTTCAAGACTTTTTCCACTTTGTGCCCCGTCCTGCGGCTCATTTTGATTTATGACATGAAAATGTCACAGCAGAAAATTTATTTTTTATAGAAATTTTTAAGCACATTAATATGGATTTATTATAATAGATTGGCTAGATAAACAGTCGAGGGTGGACGCATATATTGTAAATACTCTGTATAATTTTGGCAAAATGAGGCATGACGGAACTGATGGGCAGCTTGTAAGAGACTAAAGAAAACATAGGCAGAGGATAACATGATCAATATATGAATATCCTAATACGATCAAATTTAAGATTCCCTATCAATTAAGCTTGTTTAACCAATTCCACTTAGAATACTCTTTCTAAAATGAAAAACAGGGTATATGCTTAGCGACTATTCTGAGGAATTTCTTACACAGTTCTATAATTCATTGTGGAATGTTGACAAATTTATGTTTGAAAAGGTTGCGTAAGATTTTTCTTTATATATTATAGCATTATTTAAAATACATATTTTATATTATAAAACAGGGTATCTGTTTGACTAAGTTGATATATTTTATTGCATTTTTTGGGAGCTCTTAGCTACTGGCTTAAGTATTAGCTAATTTACATCAGTTTTTAATATTTTTATTACAATATCTATAAAAACCATCTTTAATGTTTAAAAACAGGGTATTTTCTAGTCAACAATGTGAGCATCGAACTTTTATTGAGGAATGTTTAAGACAATTTCAACTTGGCTTTTATTTATCATATATTATCAGAGAATTGATTGAAATACAGTCGAATCCCGATAATTCGTACTCCGCTAAATCGAAATCTTCTATAATTCGTAAAAAATACTCTCATTAAGTAAAAACTTCTTCGATTACTATTTGATAAATCACATTCCTGTGTAATTTGTAAAAAATGTGATCCCCTTGCCATTTCGAATTATCGGGTTTGGACTGTACAAATAATAGTAAATTAGAGGGTATATGCCAGTCGACTTTATGAAGTCTTCAGTGTTATTTTCAGCACCTCTGACATTTCATCGAACAATTCAAGTTTCAACTGCTTCTGATTAGTTTCGATTCGTTTCAGTTGCAACTGAAAAGTATCTTGTAGATACAAGTATCTGACAGATACCATTAACAATTGACTTACCATTTATGCCGCTGATCAGTGGATAATTACCATCGCGGCCGCCGATTAAGTTTTTTAAGCCAGTTTCGATCAGTGTTGGGGACGATCGCTCCCTGTCGCTCATTTTTTCATAAAAATTTCGTCAATTTTGTGATTATACACGAAAATTTTCAAACAAGTTTTGGTATTTTTTGTAACTTTACTTTTTCAATATACTTTTTGTAACTTTATTTTAATATGCTTATTACGACTCACAACAATAATAATAATAATTGCTTAGAATAAAAAACTTGATGTTTTTTATTTTGATTTTTGATTTATTTGCTTTTGTTTTTTATAATTTAACTGGGGTTTTTTGTTGTTGCTGTTGTTCTTTTTGTTGAAATCACAATGTAGAAAAACTGAATGTTTTTTTTTTTTGTTTATATGCTAAATTCAATGTAAATGTTAAATATTGCACGTTAACGTTTCTTTATTGCTTGGCTAAATATGTTTGTTGTTTATGTATCTAAATATATATATATAGATTATATTTAAATTTTTTACTTTTTATTGTGTATATATATTTAATTATTTATGCTGCTCGCTATAAATAAAGGCACCGCGAATTCATTCAACAATTTGTTTGTTTTTATTTTTATTTTTTATTTTCAATTATTTATGATTTTTAATCTTCTCCCTTCTCTTCTACTCTTTGTTGTTGTTAACAATAACAGGCGTTTGGCAAATAACAATAAGAAATGTGCTTTTTTTATATATATATTTGTAAAAAAATAACAACACGAAACAAAAATGTTTATGAAATTCAATTTTTGTTCTAGTTTAAGTGAATTTTTTTTTTTTATTTTTTATTTATTTATATATTTCTAAAGCGTTTTAGTTGTAGTTTAATTTAGTTGTTGTTGTAACTTGTTTCATTTGCTAATTGCGCTATTTTTATAGCATGTGTGTGTTTTTGTATATATATTTTTTATATATATTTTTATATATATGTTTATTTGTAGCTTGCGTTCTTTCAAATGCCGTTGAGTTTGAATTTTCTTTTTATTTTTCTTTCGATTTTCTTTTTTATTTTTTTTGTTGACAGTTTCTCATGGCTTTGTTGTTGTTGTTGTTATTGTAGAACGTTTAACGTTGTTGTAGGCTCTATTTTTTTTTTGTTTTATTTTTTGCTGTGGCACTAAAAATAAAATCAATTGCTTTTCTTTTCGTTTTTTTATAGAGAGCGTTCTCTCGTGTTGTTGTTGTTGTTGTTGTTGTTGTTGTTGTAGTTGGTATTTATTGTACAGTTATAAAGCACTAGTATGGCATAGTTGACAAACTTAATAAACAGTTAGCTTTTGGTTTTTGGGCTTAGTGTGTGGGCCTTCGCGGAAATCAGCGCCCGGCGTGCGACAGAGATAGCAAGCTTTGCCTGATCGAGACGTGCTGGTGGGCGGGGGTGTAGGTATACCTACACTCACACACTCGCGCACACTAGCTTTAGCACTCTTACATACACACACACACACTCACACGCACGCACACACACGACAGGACGTGGCGAACAAAACACACGAGTCGAAAATCGATGAAAAATGTTGACAGCTAGCTCACCGATACACACACACACGCACACGCACACGCACGCTCGCACACACACAAATACACGCTGTATTTGTTGTTGTTGTTGCTTTTTCGCACAAATTGATTAAGGCGTTGAAAAACGCGCGCGTTTCTTTCGCGTTTCGCTGGCTGTTTTTTGTCCTTGTTGTGGTCAAAGAATTGGTGTGACTGTTGTTGTTGTTGCTATTGCTGTTGCTGTTGTTGTTGTTAGAGCGCGTGGCGTGTTTTTGGTTATTGCTGCTGCTGCTGACGCTGCTGCTGCCGCTGCCTGACGACGACTGTTCGCTTTGTGCTGTCTTCGGGCGTTGTGGGTGTCGTCGACGTAGCCGCTGTCGCTGTCGTTCTGCCGCTGCCGCTGTCGCTGCCCGCTGTCCGCTGTCTGCTGCCTATGCTGACTGAGCGCGCATGTGACAAGAGCGAAACGCACACACATACACACACACGCACGCAATTCGACAAATATAAGTGCACTTGGCTAGCGGTTTCGAAGTTCGTTGGGTCGCGTAGGATGCGGAAGCCGTTAAATCTCTACACAAATGAGCGACGCTTTGGCTATAGCTTCCGCTGCAGCTAGGATGCACTTCGGAGAGTGCGAGTGAGAGCGCGTGGTAAGAGAGCGGGCAGCTTTTATGTTAAAGGCAGAGAGTGCGCACGAGTCAGCTGATTTGCTGTATGTGTGTGTGTGTTGTGTTTCCTTTTTGCGTTTTCGTTGTTTGTTTTATTCGCCTTGCTTGTTGTTGCTGCTAATGCTTGTAGTTGTTGTTGTTGCTGTTGATTTTTGCACTATGAGCGCCCGCACAAACACACATGAAAAAAGCTCACACAAACACGCGCGCAGAGACAAGCACTGTTGTCGTCGTCGTTGCTGTTGCCGTTTGCTTTGGTTGTCAGGCCAAAAAAAACCTTTTTTCTCGCTTTTTGCTTTTGTTACTAAATATTCTTATTGGACACACGTGCTTTGCTTGTGGAACTTAATTTATTTTTTTTGGTATTTTTGAGCGCATATGATTAATTTCCAAACATGTTTCCAAATGTCGTGAGCAATTATTTATTAATTAATACGATTTTTGCACATATTTCTTTTTATTGAATTTTCTTTGCCAATTTCTGTTGTTTGTATTTTAATTTGCGTCCACACGGCTTTGGCTGTTCATCTGACTCTGACTGGGCACACGCGCTCGTGCAAAGTGTACAAAATGCGCTCGCTGCCAACAATAGTGGCAGAACGAGAGAGCGCTGATGTTTGTGTGTGTGTGTGTGTGTGTGTGAGAGAGATTGCCCAGCAACTAAGGGCAAACGTACACAAATACAAGAACAAGATACAGATACAGATACGCTACAACTTAGAACCATGCTGACGCTGCCATGTGGCTGCCAAACGCGCGCTCGCTCTCTCTGTCTACTTCTCTCCCACTTTCTTACGCTCGCGTGCTGCTGCTGCCACTACGGCATATACTCACGCTCTCACGCGCTCTCAGTGGCGCCGCGTGTTGTGCACATGTTGAACTTTTATTTTTGGCAACCATTTTTGTTTTCTCATCGTTTCGTCGCGCGCGCAACTCAATGCACGACGAAGCGGCTGGCAACCGAAGCCGAAGCTTAGCTTTGGCTGTTGCCGACACTCTCTCACTCAAGTCGCACTTCGGCAGCGTGCCTCCAGTTTTGTTTTTGCTCTTGTTGTTTTTGTTGTTTCTAATTGGTTCTATTTGCTCTTTGGGCTTTGGGCATTTTCCATTGCGTCTCAAAGTTCAATTTGATATTTTTAATTGCGCGCCGCTCTCACACGCTATCGCACTTGCACTGTCTCTCTCACTCTTTATCTCTCTCTAGCGGTGTGCTGCCTCTCATTGAGATCGCAGCCGGCACTCGTTCTGCCTGGCATTTTATTTATTTGTGTTATTTTAATTTACTCTGCTCGTACTATAGTTTTGCTATTACGTCAATGCGACGGCGGCGCTGACGTTTGTCTTTGCAACTGTATGGGTGTCTGTCTGTAACTGTATAAGTAGTATCTATTTTACGTGTGTGTGTGTGTGTGTGCGGCACTGCGGCAAGCGGCATTTGCTGTTCATTTCAATGTTTTTAGGTTTTTCTCTGATTTATCTGCCATACACGCGGTATGTTTTTTTTTTGTTATTATTTCTAATATTTGTATTTGTGTGGCTGCTGCTCAGCGACTGCGACGTTGGCGTCGCTGTAGCAGCACTCACGTGAGTGCTGTTTTCATAGCTACAAAACTTTTAATGTGTGGAAATTTTGTTGTTTTTTTTTTAATTTTTATTATTTGTTCGTTTGCATTTCGCTGTAATTTTGTATAAATAAATATACAACAGCAACGCAACACGACAGCAAGCAGCAGCAACAGCAGGAGCAGCAACAGCAGCACCTATCCCCTCCCCCGCCATATATCGACCATTTAGATATGTTTTGTGTAATTTGCCAACTGTAATTGAATTTGCAATTCATGTACCGACAAGACGCGTGCAATTAGAGCTGTTGGTGGGCGTGTGGGCATGGTCAGACAGCCAGCTATTGTTAAGTCGCTAATGAGCTGGCGATGGCGGGAGAATAGGGATGATGCATGCTTACCTACATACACATCTATGTACGTTTAGTTTTAGTCGAGCATCTATATAAATAGATAGCTTGATAATAGATCTGATAGCTCTCGATTCGTCATAGCTCACTTAAGGCTTGTGAAGCAACGAAATTATTTCAGATAAGACCACTAGATTAAAGATATAGTAACTATATATAAAAAGTATCAAGCTTTAAGTGTGTATGTGCGTAGTATAGGTACTTGAGATAGTTCGCTGATAAGGTAGACAGATACATGTGTTCATATTGTATGTACATATATTCTTTCCTTGATATTTATTTCCGCTTGGACTTAGTTGATATGGCACATAGTACCATAGTAGCCTTTGGCAACAGCTTAGATACAGTTAGGCAGGTTAAAAGTCTTCAGGGAAGTTTTAAACTATTCCCTTACTTACAAAGTATAATCTCAATACTTATAAACTAATTCTAGTTATAATAAGATATTTTTCAATAATGGTATGTACAGATCTCAGTGGAAATGGATTAAAATATAATTAAATTTTATTCAAAGAGGTGAAAAATTATACTTTTTCCTTAACATCTGTTAACAGACCATATTACCGAATATCCGTTTTACGAATGTTCTACTGTACTTGCTTATTCCCGCATATGTATATCCTATGCATTTATTACTTATGCATCATACAGTCCAATCATAACTTTAAACTTAATTTATTTTTGATAAATAAATATTTGTTTAACTATTTTCTAGCTTTTTCTATCTGTCTCTAGCCTTATTCTGACCTCTGTAAATGCTATCAACCCTTCGAAATGAAATTCCAAAATTTGTAAATGAAACAGATCATACAGAATAGAATAGAATTCAACCTTCAACTGGCTCAACTACAAAGCGCACTAAATATAAAACGTATTTGCTAGAAATTATCTATTCGTACAATTTTAAGCTATTTTGGTGGCTGTCTCTGACTCATTTCACACACACATACACACGCACAACCAAAAATATGCACAACTTAATACCCAAAATGTTGAGAGAGTAGAATATAGAACTGTCCGCCTGGCCTGTCATCATGTGACATTCTGTGAATGAAGGCAACTAGGAAATGGAAATGGAAATGGCAGCAACAGGAGGCAAAGGAGGTCGCTTTCAATATATCAGACATAGAGACAAGTTATGCCAGATACATATATACATATATATATATGGCTACTATATAGTCGGACAACCGAAACGTGTTCAAGCGCAATAAATTATAAATGAGCCTCGAAGCGACGCAACTTTTGACTGTGCCCCATAGCCTCTTGTCAACCCCTGCCGTTGCCTTTGCCTTTTGCCACCTTTCTAAGAAGAACCAACAAAAGAATGACATCTCTATCTATCTCTGTGTGTGAGTGTGAGAGTGTGCGTGAGTGTGTGTGGGTGTTGGAACTAGCAAAGCATTGCTTGACAAGATACTTTATAGAAAGATACATGTACTAAACATAGTTTTATCTATATGTATCTATGTATTTATGTATCTATGTATTTACATATGTATCTATATCTCTTTATCTATGCATCTATGTATCCAAGTATCTCTGTATCTCAGTATCTCAGTAGCCTATATCTGTGCATTTATGAATCTATGTATTTATGTATCTATGTATCTCAGTATCTCAATATCTATGTATCAATGTATCTATGTATCTATGTATCTATGTATGTATCTATATATCTATGTATGTATGTATCTATGTATCTATGTATCTATGTATCTTTGTACAGAGATACAAATTTCCGTAGATACATAGATACAATGTATCTATGCTGTATCTATGTATCTGTGTATCTAAGTATCTACATATGTATCTATGTAACTTTGTGTCTATCTATCTATGTATCTATTTAAGTTTGTATCTCTATCTTTACAAAATCTTAAATAGGAGAAAAAAAGATACATTGTACAAGCATCTACATATATATCTTTGTATCTATAGGTATGCATGTACTAGCTTAACATTGTGGGAGATGAACGCTCGTCAACATTGTTGTTCTTGTCAAGGAACTGTTCCGTCAGCTATAGATACACCCACACCCACATACCCACACACACACACACACTCACACACTCGAAACTTATTTGCTTTGGCATTTGGTATGTCGCAGCCAAAAGAAAATGTATTTGGACAACAACAAATTCTTCATTCAGCTCAGCTAAGCTCTTTCTTTCTTTTTTTTAGCAAATATTGTGTTTCTTATCAGGCCAACTCGCATGCATATCACTAAATAAACATGCGCTGAACACGACAGCCCAAAAAAAAAAAGCAAAATATTTAAAAAAAAAAAACGTGTTTAATTTAGTTTTGTTGGGTTTACCTTTAAAACGCACATCATGCGTTCTTTTCGGTCTGGCTTCTTATCAAAATCATCAAAAATTAAAAATGAGGAACAAAAATTATAAAAAATTGCCTTGGCTACTAGCAGTTGGGTAAGCCTCGCAGCTGTTCTCCTCAGTTTCACAATCTTTCAAAATATGTTAATACATTTTCTATATAGGGGAACATTTGGAAATGGAACACAATGGGAATACCCTGTAAGAAAAAATCCATATAAATTCATAGTCTTCTTTCTCGATTTGCCTAACCTCAACGAGCTCAGGAACTATTAAATTTAAAGCTATAAATTTAAGTAATTGGATTCCTGAAACAATAATATAAATAGTAATATTTATACAATATATTATAATATATAGGGGCGATTGGAATGGAACGAGAATTGAATATCTTTAGGTCAGGAATAAAATTTATAAGAATAAAATTAGAAAGAATTTGAGACCTAGAATTACAAAATTTGCTATAAGTATTTCTTGAGTTCAGGAAATTATAAAACTACACACAATCTCTATATTAGAAACAAAGCAAGTTATAACTAACTTAATATTCGAAAAATTCCAAATGTAACACAATTTAGAATTCCTTTGCTCTACTTGTCATCTATTTCCTGCTGTATATCATTTTAATACCATAAAATGTTATTTATCTACACAATACATGAGTTTCGAATGGGTAAAGAAATTAACACAAAGTTGTCAGGCAGCTAGATTCCTTCCCTATACACACACACACACACTCACCTATTTAATGCACTTGTTGCTCTCTGTTTGTTTCTCTAATTTGCCACTGAGATTATAACGTTCGCTCCGACTTGCCCATTATCAGCTATACCTATGTATATATGTATGTATATATATGAGTGTATATACAAATCTGAACTACATTTTGCTCGATTTGAAATCTCGCACATTTATACGTAAAAGCAACAACAATTTGTAGTCGACGAAGGCAACTACAAATTAACGTACAAATGAATGACGGAATTAGTACGTGTGCTCTATCTATAGGGGTCTATAGAGGAGAAGGCCCCTCTAAACACACACAGAAATCTTGAAAGGGAACATTTGGCTGCGATGCTGCGCTTATTAGATCAATCAGTTTAGACACCAGCTATACATCTTCACAATCCAGTTTTGTATTGCTCTAATTCATTAGCAGAGCTCTAATGAATTAATAACACCAAGCTACGAGAAACGCTTTTTCATAGTTTTTCCGTTTTTTAGCACATTCTTTTAAACATATTTTAAATGACATTGCATCAGCTTTAAAATCGTATATGTTAAGCTATAGTACTTGAGTTCGTTTAAAGTATCTCATTTCGACATTTGTCTGTGAATCATTTCTGTTCAATTGATTTCATTATGGATCCAAAGTACTTTTCGTATTTTATGATCATTTAATATGGATACAAATAGATTTCTCAATGCCTAAAGAACAACGCTTTATACACAGAGCGAAAAAACGTGCGGATATCGTAAATATTTTTTGAATTTGGTTTAAATATAGGTATAAGCAAAGAGTTTTTGGAGAGTATATTAATATAGAGGTCTATATTTTAATTATAATACATATCATAATAATTAAGTAATTATTGGGGTCTTATCACATGATATATGATATATGATGGTATATGATATATGACATATGGTATGTGATATATTTTCTATAAATTTATCATTTACACAATTTAATGAGTTTATCATTAGACATTTTTAAGTGCGGCTCAAGTCTATGATATCATGATATACTATATAATAATGATATACTGATATTTCTTATGAGAGATAATTACAAGTTTAGAAAAGAGGTGTTCCCTATGTATGTGTAATTCAAGTTTTCAATGAATTATGCATAAAGTTTTGTCTATAAGAGAGTCTATTTCCTGCTCCTAGTCACGCCCACTAAGCTCCAAGCTACGCCTTAATTGCCTGGCAAACAAAACCAATTTTCAATTTCCTTCAGGAAAATGCTAAAAGCTAAAAAAAAAACTTTGAGCAACAGTAACTATATAAACATTTATAATACTAGTTGCACCACTAATACAAATACAAACAACAAACACACACACACACACTTATGCACACCCTGCAGAGCACGTCACGTGCACTAAAATACGCTTCAAGCAAAAGACAAACAAAAACACGCACGACTTAGGCTGTCAAATAAAGCAAAAAGCAGAGGCAGAGGCAAAGGCAGAGGCAAAGACAGAGGCAAAGACAGAGGCAGCAGAAGTAAGGGCAAAGGCAGCAGCCAATGCAGCGAGGAGAGGCAAAGGCAACAGCAGAGGCAACAGAGGTAGCAGCAGAAAACGAACCAGAGGCAGCAGCAGAGAACGAAGCAGAGGCAGGAGCAGAGCCCACAGCAGCGACAGCGGCAGAATCAACTCCTACTTATCAAACCAACAAACTACACCCCTGCTCTCCGTCTCCCTCTCTTCACTCTTCACTCTCCCTCTGCCCTACTCACTCCCACTTGCGATCATTTATAAACTTCAGCGTGTCTTTTGGGCTGTCAGCCGCAAGGACAGCTCGCTGCTTAAAGCGTTGGCAGTGCACAGGAAATGCCGCTAAACAACGCACGCACACGCACACTCCCTCTCTCTCACACACACACTCACGTACTACCAACTGGCCGCCGCCTTGGCTGCGTTTTTATTGACCTCCAAGTTGAGGGTAAAATGAAAAAAAAAAAAAAAAACAAAAAACAATAGAAAAACACGCGAATTTGATTGAGCTTTTAGTTCCAGCTACCTGCCACCCAACTCCAGCCCACTCACCCTCCCCCACCCCCATCCTCCCTTCACTTAATGGGCCATAGTTTTGGCTGCCTTTTTTTATTGCCAGCCCGTTAATTGAATTAATTTTTTTTCGTTTGTGTCTTTATCAAACGACAAACAGAATTCATATCTATTGAATATTCGTATCTATGTATTTGTATCTTTAACTGTCTGTATGTGTGTATGTGTCTGTGTGAAATGTAAATTCAATTAAAATCTTGCGTGTGACGTTTCTGCTGCGTGTGCTAAGACGTTCTAGTGGGCGTGGCAGCGCCCACCATAAATCGTTTTATGCTGGAACCTTGAACTAAACAAATTTTATATATTCGCATTAACTAAAAATTTTTCAGCTTTTCGCCTAGCTATTTTTATATCTTGAAAGTAAATGTACGCATAGGGTATATCGGCTGTCTTCATAGATATGTAACTGGCAGAAAACATGCTTCTATATAGACAATATAGGTATAGAGAATGAGAAGTACACCCTACACTGAAAATGTGTCGCAACGGGTATATTAGCTATATACATGGGTACTTAAGCAAGAGGGTATATTGACTGTCTGCATAGGTATGTTACACGCAGAAAAAAAGTTTCTATATAGACTATATAGTATAAGGAATGAGAAGTATACCCTACAATGAAAATGTGTGGAAACGGGTATATTAGCTATGGTCATAGGTATGTAACAGACAATATGAAAACTACTATATTGAAATACATATAATAATCATAGGGGAAAAAAGCAATTAGTATATGTACCCTGTTCATACTAAAAATGTAGCTTCTATATACTTGATTACCCTATAGTGAAAAAATGTGGGAAAGGGTATATTAGCTATGGGCATTGTTATGTAACAGACAGATGAATTATATATTAAAATAATAATATTATATTAAATATTTAGAATATTAAGGGAAAAAATCTTTTTTTATACACTCTATCCAGTAAAAATTTGGTTAGGAGAGTAAATACAGTATATGCAGAGGTACGTAACAGGCAGAACAAATCATATAGACAATATATACCTACAAGCTATAAAAGTTAAACTAATCGATAACTCCTTAAGAATCGATAACGATAATATTTATATTAATTATATATATCTTACAGTTTATTAGCTGTAGAGGGTACCTGCTAGTCGATACCTTTCACTTGTTATTGTTGCTTTAATTTGTTGTACATAGAAATTACATTTGGCTGTGTCGAAAAATCTCAACAATTTTTCAATTTACTGTCAAATCGACAATGACGAAGGCAGCGCCAAAAACTGTCAATTAACGTGCCAGATTACAAGGCAAACGAGAAGGGGGCGGCCTGGGCGGGGGGCGTGGTTCGGTTAAGGGTAGAGAACTCGACATGGGGCTTACCGTTTGATGGATCACAATTGCAAAGCAATTCAAACGGAGACGCCGCAAAGTGTCAGTTACAAGAGTTCAAAGCGAAAAAAAAATCAGAAAATATATAGGAAATAGGGAAAAAAGTGGAAAATATACTGAGAAATTTCAGTTGGGAAAATGTATCGCATGGTCATACCGAGAAACTGTCAGCATTGACACGCTGCTCACCTTTCACACGGATTTACACACATGCAAACACATGTGAAATTGGGTCCTAGTGGCTCCTGCAGCGCCCAGTGCCCCCGCCCCTTGCAACTGCCACTGTCAATACATCAAAAAACAAACCATGCGGGCCTCTCCAGTGGCACATTTTTCATCAGCTGCTGACACTTCGTTGCTCCAGCAGCAGCAGCAACAACAACAACAACAACAACAACAAGTGCCCTGCCACACAAACAAAAGAAACAGCGATAGCTGGCGTCGCTCGACGTCGACGTCAGTGTTGCGCGTCGAACATAAGTACAAGTGCTCAAAAAACAATTGAAAGTGCACCGCAAAAGCAACAACAATGCCAGCAGCCCATCATAAGCAACAACAACAACAACAACTACAGCCAGCAATAAAAACAACGCACCACGTGGTTATTAAAGTTGGCTTTTCAATTAAACTTTTGCCGGCGCTATATTGACAGGCACAGTGGTACAAGCTATGACAAGCTAGTGCTGAAATTGAATGTGAAAGAAACTACGATTCTTCCTTGTTCATCAATATTTGTATACACACAAATATTTACCTATTTTGTTAGAAAAAATAACATAAAAGTATTAAATGATTCTGCTTACATTTTATAGTCATCAAAATAATTAGGACATTAGCATAGCTATCGTACATTTTTAATAAGCATTCTACCACGGTAACATGTTTTGCTGTCAATCGTGTTTTATGGCTCTCTCACTCTTGCTTGGCCTTCTCTTTTGATTTGATATGTGCTAATTATGTATGTTTGTTTGTTTCGTATACATACATACATATGTTTAAAGTTTGCACCTCGCCCTCTCTCTCTCTCCCTCTCTTAAGTTGGTTCTCTCAAAAAGCGGCTCTCTGAGCTGAGTTCTTTTCTGTTTACTTTATTAAATGCGAATGTGATGGCAGAAAAGAACTTAAAAACTCAATACATGCATATATACAAACAAATATGTATGCATATGTACATATGTATGTATATATGACGTCTTTAATAAATAAATGTTATACTGCACTGCAAATACAATATTTATATTTGCATGTATTATTTGTGCATATGTATGTATGTATGTGTATATGCATGTACATATGTATGTATGTATATTTTTAATTTTGTAAATTGATTGCTAGCAATTTATATGCGTGGCTGCCATACGAAATCTACCGTTCACAGAGCATTATAATTACGGCAAACTAACATACACACACAAGCAAATATGTATGTACATATTTATGTATGTATGTACATATGTAAAGGGCCTGTCTAGCTAGCCCCGCTCTTTTCGGCTCGCTCTCTTGTTTTGCCATTCTGTTTTGTGCCTCTTCTACGTGGCAATGAACGATCATAAAGCCGCAGCACGTGTTGATCAAATCAAAGCTCTGCTTCAACAGCCCCAAATCACTACTCGTACAGCGTAACTATTGCACTAATTACACACACACACACACACACATTCATTGGCACACAGACCACAATACATGTGTCTGACATAATAATAATAATTATGCCGTTGCCGTTGTTGATGTTTTTTTTTGTTGCTGTCCACGGCGCCGGGCGACTCGTCGGCTTTTCCAGTAAATCCCTCCCCCCTTTCACATTCCCATTTGCATTCACATTCGCATTTCAGCTCAGTTTTGTTTCTGTGTTCTGTGCAGTTCTGCGGTTGCTTTTATTGCAGGCAGGGTGCGAGCGAGATAGACTGCTTATTACCGCACTTGATGGCGCTGCAGTTTTTTTTTGTTTTGTGCTTTTGTTATTGTTGCCGTTTGCTATTGCACATTGACGTAATATTGGATGGAAGCAAGTTAAAACTGGACAAATGTCGGGGCTGCCCTCAGTCGCGCATGTTGAATTGGGGAATCGGAAAAAAATTTCAAGTACAGCTGAGTTATTACAGTTTTTTGCTGATTTGCGAATTACTGCGAAGTAGTTGCTGTGCTTGAAGTGGCAGCAGCAGAAGAAGAAGACAAGCTATTCAATTTCATTGAGGGATTAAGCAAATGCTTAGATTG
This sequence comes from Drosophila gaucha, assembly GCA_035045545.1. Taxonomy (NCBI): domain Eukaryota; kingdom Metazoa; phylum Arthropoda; class Insecta; order Diptera; family Drosophilidae; genus Drosophila; species Drosophila gaucha. The sequence continues at coordinate 5,879,610 of JAWNOY010000292.1, forward strand.
TGCTTATTTGTTGAACATTAATCAAATAAAAATCATTTTATAGCTGACATCTACGCCTTTAGCTGTTGAATAGCAACTGTACCACGCCATAGCTGAATGAAATGTGAATGGTCCAATCGTTTTATCACGCCACCAGAGGCTCCGTCCACAGTCTATGCTGACTGACCCCAACGCCTGACTCAATTCAATCTAAAATTTTCCAAAATATGTCCAGACGCGTGCCAAGGTTTTAAATTTAATGACACTATATAGATTAACTGAAGATCCCAACATGAAGCTGAATTAATGGCACGCTTAAAGCGATTAGATTTCAGTATGAGCTGCGAACTTGATCTTTGACCCACGCTCAGCTGCAGGCAGCTTGCAGCCCCAAAACAAATGACAAATGACAAATTTTCCATTTGGAAGTGAGACAGACGAGTGCCCGACTAGATGTTATCAGGGCAAGTGAACGGCTCGTTTCGGTCACGTCACAGATATTCCAGTGCGACCATGTGATCTGATTGCCAAAAGTGAGAGGCAGACAGAAGAGAGCAGAACGCAGAGAGTGGGAGAGCGCGAGCGAGAGCGTGACTTGGCAATCAAGCTTTTTTTGTCTATGGGCTTTTGCATCGGCTTGGATGATTAGCTGAATGCGCTGCGCATGCTTTTTGCACTTTGAGTTGATATCAATAGATAAGGTGGGCGTGGCAAAATAACAATGTATGTAGTACAAAATGATGAATGGCGTGCTTTGTGCAGGTGTACGTGAGTGTGTGTATGTGGGTTTATAATTAAAATATGATGCCCATTCCACACTTTCGATTGCTCAGCGCCGCTTTTCATCATCCACTGCTCAAAATTGTGGAAAAAAAATAATCATGAGGGTAAATATTTATAGTCGCGTGGTAACCTCGTCGCTGGGCTGTGATAATGATAACAAATCGTGACTATTGCTTTATTTAGTTTTTAAGAATTATTTTCGGGGCTTTAATTGTGGCGACATCGTCGCCTATTTCATCAAAAGTCCAACGGTTAACAACTACTGCCCAATAGTTTATAGAGTTTATCGAGTTTTGGGCGTCTCTCTATAATTAGTCTGATATCAAAGGCAATAAATACCGTCAGTCTATCAATCAACAGGTGTATCCATCTAAACTTTATAGTAGGGTATTACAGAGGGGCGTTTTAGTAGCATAATAGGCATCAATAAAACGACATATGGTCTCAGCTAATTAATATTTGTAACGTTCTATTTTGTACACAAAAAAAATTATTTAATCATTTACCATGGACTAGTTAAGCTGCCAACTACAGTAATAACTCGCTTTAACGAACCCTTCATATAAATAGCTCTAAAAATAATATAAACACTTGCAAATCAGGTTTGTGTCACTGTGCCTCATTCAACCTTTTACTAAAACTCAAAACACGCCTTGAAACTTATTAAAAGCCATAGCTAATGCCTACTGTACTTTTACAACAGTTTTGTTTTTTTGCAATTAATAATGACAACTGTTGTCGCTCTGACTCCCTCCCTCTCTCTCTCTCTCTCTCTCTCTCTCTCTCTACCTCTCAGAGTTATTCTATATTAGTATTCCATCCATATCATTATTTGTTTACTGTTATTTGTTCAATTCGCCTCAGCGAATCCAATTGGAAAAAAAGAAGGCAAAGTCAAATAATTTGTCACATGGTGTGGCGATTGGAGGCTTAACTCACAGACACGCACGCACACAAACATATGACGCTCTCGCATACACACACACATACTTCAGTCTATAGTGAAAATATTCACGCAATAGTCGTGTATGTAAACAAAGCACACACACACACGCACACAGCAGCACGCTGCACGTGTTTTGAGTGGGGGAATAATGAAAGAAATTGGCAAGCAGCAGCTGAATGAGTTGAGTTTTGTGTGTTGGGGGAGGCAGCAAACTCACCTCTAATTGATAAATCCATAATGTTCTCACGCTCTCTCTCCGCGACGCTGCTGCTGCTGCTACTACGACTGCTGCTCTTGGCAGACATGATTATCAATGCGCAAAAATAAAACCGAAACAGTTTGGCTCCAAGAGCAACAACAACTGCGTAGCAACCCAGGCACTTGTAACACAAATCAAAACCGAAACACTTGTAAAATGAATAACAAATTATGAGCGCAGCGATCAACCGAGAGACCAGAGCTACTGCTGCTGCGTCGGGGTAGTTGCAGTCACGTGGTCGCCCTTGGAGAGTTTGGGAGAGTGCTTTTATTTGTTGTTGCTGCCGCAAGAGGCGTAGATAGAGCCTGCACCAACTCCAACGAAACGAAACTAAGCAAGAGAGGCAGAGAGCGGGTGCCGATATACAAATCCAATATCAACTCTGACCAGAATTTTCGGGAGCGCACAACACTCAGCAGTCATCTCGCTCACACCATTGCCGAATTATATAAGGCTTATGTAATTGAGAAACGGCAAGGCATGCGCACGGGGCCACAGTGGGGACACAAAAATAGCAACACAAATGAGATTTTTGATGGGATTTCAGTTTGCGTATATAGATGACTAATCTTGGCGCTCGATCGGTCTATTTTTGGTTATAGCCCATCGGCTAATGAGTTTTTGGTGCCGGCTCAAGTTGCAACAGGATGACAGGGCAAGCACCAACGCTCTTCGCCTCTCCCACTCCTTTCCAATACATTAACTGTAAAACAAAAGTTTCCAAATCAGTTAGTTCTTTTGTATTCGTTGTCATTGAACAACAAAAAACAAATAACAAATAGTCAACACCACACAATCAATTTGATTGGCAAGCTGTCTGCCTATCTAGATGTGGCATTAAGCCTCCAGGATTTGGGTAGGGAATTATGTTTGTGCAGCGGCAATCGGGGCACTGGGATTAGTTTTTGAATATATGATAAAGCAGTGCTAATGCCCTTACCCATTAAATTCCACTCTTGACAGTGATGTACTTTGTAATTCGAAGGTGTTTTATTTATATTGTTCACAGTTTGCTTTCCTTTCACTAGCTGACAGTTAGTAACATTTTCTTAACAGTTTGTGATGACATTTTTAAAAGCTACTCGTCTGTAAAAAAAATATCTATGCTCATAAACTTTAAATAAATGTAATGGTAATTTTTACGTTAAAAATAATTATGTTTATTCCAGAAATAGATATTTAAATTTTTGTTTTCTAATTTTTCATCACATACTTGTAGGATTTGTGTGTTAAATTTTTAAGAGTTCCAATTTCTGTTGCATACCTCTTAAGCACGCTCTGTTAACAATAACAGAGCATTTGAGCAAAACAACAGCATTAATTTATGTTGCATACCTAAAAAGCACGCTCTGTTAACAAGAGCACAAGATAACAGTGACAAATTCAAATGCAACCGCTCACTGTTTAATTCCTCGCATTTCTAAAACGTGTGCAAGCTCTGTTTAAAGGTATATACAAAGTTTTAATAATCATAATATAATCCCGACTGAAATATACGTTCCTATATAAATACATAATGATAACTTGTATGCACACAATTCTATAACAATCTACAATAAACAGCTGATTTGATGTCAATAACATAATTATGTTAACTTAACATACAGTTGGAGTAGCTCGCTGCGCAGCATTGCTCCGCACTGCGCTGCGCTGCTTTACTCTGCTCTTTGGTTGTTTATTTCGCTGCGCATTCGTTCAAAAGCAGCCGATCGCAAACGACGTACTTTCATATTTCGCGCGTTCGAGTTTAATTTTGTTGTCGTGCGCGCGCTTTATTATATTTCATGGAAATTGATTTTGATTAAAAAGTGCCAGCTAAAAAATAATTTAAATTGAAATTGAATGCGTGTGAAATTGGCCAAATCAAACCTGCTGTCAAAAACCAATACGGGAGCATGTGTATGTGGGTGTGAGTGTATTAGTGTGCATATTGCCAGCGTGCGTGAAAAAATGCACTAAACAAGAAATCAAAGCAAATTAGAAAAACCAACAACAACAATGCCAAATTAAGGCAGCACAAATCAAACGCAAACGCAAAAATAATACAAATTTCTAAAAGAAAAACAAATTGAAATTCCGGTTCGCGCACAAAAATGCAAAATACACTGCAAGCTTTTCCAGCAGCCGCTGCGGATGCAACGACGTCGTCTGCGTCGCCGCCCGACTTTGATTTCCAGATGCCGTGTCGCTATTTCAAAAGTTCTTTTGCGCGTTCGCTTTCGCTGAACAACAACAACAGCGCTTTGGCACTGCCTAAGAATTCGCCGCAAATTGAGGCCAAGCAGCAGCAGCAGCAGCAACAACAACAACAGCAACTGGAACAGGAGCAGCAACAGGAGTTGCTCTGCTTGACGCCGCCGCCAGCGCTGCCAGCTAGACGTCACACGACCAGCAGCAATAATAACAACAGCATCTTGACACATTTCGCTGCAGCGCCGGCTAATCAGCTGCCGCCACTACAACAACAACAACAACAACAAAATCATCACCAGCAGCAACAACAACAATTCAAGCGGAATCTGAATCTTGCCCTCAGTTGGTCGTTGCAGGTAAGCTTTCATTGAATCTTATTGTCCACTTTGCTCTCTCTTCCTCACAACCATAGCTCACGCTCTTTTGCTGGTAGCTCTTATATGTATGTGTGTATGTGCAAATGCTGCTACTGCTGCTCTCCTTCTGCACATGTTACGCTTGCTCTAATACTCATTAAAAATACATTTATGAGAGTGAAGCGTATGTGTGTGAAAGGCAACACAAAGTAAATGTATGTACACACATGCATATATGATTGATCAGGACTATCAAGTAAGACAGTTAGTGTATAAGATTTCATACATATGCATATATGATCATATTAATATGCATATTGCTTAAGAATTGTATTGGTTTTTGTCTACAGGGTAGCTGAAAGTCAGTTCCGCTCGTGCTTTTTGTTTCTAGATTGCATTTGTTTTCGTTGTCTGTTGCCTTGGCAAAAAAAAGTTGAGTTTCCTTTTTTGGAGCAACTTGATATTTATGTCACCTTGTTGCTTTGTCCCGCTGTCCGCCTGTTCGCCTTGTAGCCTTGACAGCCTATCGGACGCGTCTTTCTTTATGTTCAGCAGGAGGCGCACCGAGCATCTCTTGTGCAGCTTCAACTACAGCTTCGTTACGGTGGCCGTGATATGACAACCTTTATTTGTTTTTTTTTTAAGGTCAACATTATTTATGTGCGAACATTTTATGGATGATAATGATAGTTGTGCGTGTGTGGGAGCTTGTTTATACGGGAGCTGACAGCAGCATATTTGATTGGGGGCATGGGGTTATGAATGGAGAAAATACTCAACGGGTGCTTAGGCACTTGAGAGTTAATAGTTCTGCGCTCTCTCTCTCTCTCTCTCTTTAATGAGAGTTTTTCGTTTTGTTATTCTGCTTTGTGCTGCATTCGTTAACGTTTCACAGTCTGCCAATGGTTTGTTTTAGGTTGGAAGTTAAGCGTAATATGCTTAAGTCCTCTCAGGTAATTGTCAACCCCTAAAAATACTTAGCCATAAATCATTGTGAAAAAATTCTGGATAAATTTACAAAAAATTTAGAAATTTAGAAAGATAAAAAACATTTAAAAGAAAATCAATTTCTGGTATATTTTCTGTCACCATCTTAAACCATCTAAGAACCAAGCTCAACTACTTTTGACTAAAATGATTATTGTTTTAGATTTAACCTAAGATCTATCATTCTTAAATAAAGATTATCATTAAGAATAAGTGGCCTATTTTCTGGTTAACTGTCCAAAGTTTTCAACATTTTCATTTTTATGCTGAGTCGTAATTGTATGATTTTTTACTCGACCTTATAAATGGGTATTCTTGTCGCGTGTTCCACTTGTTCTACAGTTAAATAGCTAATGTCAGTTGGCAGCTCACAAAAGTTCAGCATTTAGGCCTAAAACAAATTACGTCAATTAGCCTAAATGTCAAGAAAAGCGAAGCAAAAAATACAGCTTAAATACGTATGTATATAATATAGATATATACACCCAGCGACAAAAAAAAAGCCGCACCCGGCAATTTTGCAAATTGGTGCGTTCTTTGCTCAGAGATTCATCTAAATTTCAATGCATTGATTAATTTAAAATTTTTTTGGATTAATCAATCAATTCCACATACATTTTTAAAAATTTAATTTTTATACGTCTTTTATCCAATTAAAAAAAACAATTTTTCTGAAATCACACAAATTAATTGATTTTTCACTAAGTTGGTCCTCTTAAGTAAAAAAATTATTAAGTAAAAAAACAAAGAATTTTCAACAAAAACAAAATTTTTTCATATTAATTAAACTATTTGCTGTTAATATAAATTATAATATAGTCCAAAATATTTCATTCTGAATTTTTAAATTAAATTATAAAGTTATCAATATTTGGTAGTGCCACCTTTGGCCTTTATAACACATTTGACCCTATTCGGCATGGACTCGTACAAAGTCTCCAGATACTCCGCCGTTATATCCTCGAACCACACTTTTTCAATCGTTTTCATTAATTCCTGTAATGATTTTGGCTTTTCCTTTCGTATTTTGGCACTCATAAGGGCCCAGACATTTTCAATAGGATTGAGGTCAGGACTGTTCCCTGGCCAATCTAAGGACTCAATACCAAGTTCTGACTTCAAAATTGATATCTGTGGTTAGCGGATAGTTAAAGTTTATTAAAAAATGATCGGAATGACTAATTCTTGAAAATCCACTTACAGAGCGCGCCCGATGACAAGGTGCAGAATCGTCCTGGAATATGGGCTCTTTTTCTCTTTCAGTAATCGACTCAATGCTAGGCACAAGTCCACTGAGAATGATTTCTTTGTACTTCTCTGCATTCACCATCCCTTGAAGCATAATAAGTGATTCTGTTTTGTATTTGGAAATGCATCCCCATATCATAACATAAGGCGAATGCTTAACAGTGGCAACACACCAGTTTTCCGAATATCGCTCTCCGTTTCTGCGCCGAACTTTCAAGCAGCCATCGGGTCCAATAAGATTAAATTTGGACTCATCAGAAAATATCATCCGTGACCATTCAAATTGACCCCAATTTTGCTTATTTTTCGCCCAGTTTAAGCGAGCTGCCTTCATTTTCTGGTTGAGAAGAGGTTTTTTGGCTGGTGTCCTTGCTATCAAACCCATCTCCTTGAGCCGACGTTGAATAGTCCGAGCCGAAATTTCTTTCGTAAATCGTTGCTGCACTTCAGATGCAATTTCGACGGCATTTTTGAAGCGATTCTGGAGGCTCGTTCTCATAATAACGCGATTCTCCCGTTCATTTGAGCAATTTTTTCTGCCTGATCCTTTCGTCCTCCCCAATTCCTCCGTCTCACGATATTTTTTCAAAAAGCGTCGAACTGAACTTTCATTAAAATTAGTTTTATTAGCTATTTCACGATTCGACACGTTTTGCTGAGCCAAAGCAATAATTTTGGCCTTTTCAGTGAGGGTCATCTGTTTTCCTTTAACCATAATGTTTAATGTTCACCAAATTGAATCTCCGCAAAATGAAATTTTAGCAACCGACAAGTCGAAAATTTAGCAAAAAGTGAAGAAAACAATCGAATGGATTCCCCAAAATAAAAGTTAGGCGACTAGAATACAATTTGGGGAAACCCCGAGCTGGAGAAGGCAAAAGTTGCAATAACCTTAAAGTGCGGCTTTTTTTTTGTCGCTGGGTGTATATATATATATATATATATATATACATTGTCCATATATGGCGTAATACTTGTTTTGTCGTCATGGTCTAAAACGCGCAAAATAAAGACATTTTGATATGACAATCTTTAAGCTTAACGTACAGACCGATTATCCAATCTGAACGCTAGATGGCGCCAGCTGTCTACGCATTTGAACTTGGTCGCTTGTTGTGACAGCAGCTGCCGCTGCCGCCGCTGCCACAGCGCGTTGCAATGTTGCAACATTTGCGGTTTTGCCAATTGAAAGTGAAATTCAAAAAGCAAATGCAATGAACTCTTGGGCACAAACAACTCCTACACCTTGAGTATTGGCTGGAGGGGGTATACGGGGCATGGTCTATGGTGTTTGGGGAAAGCTGCGAACGAGCGAGCGAGCAGCTGCTGTTAGAAAAATTCAAATTATGCGCCATTGAAGTGTGGCCAAGAGGCCAGCAACAAAAACAAAAACAAAGCGTCGAGTATCGAGTGACAATCATAAAGAAAAATACAAATAATAAAATGCAATTGTTGTTGCAATTGCTGCTGCTGCTGTTGATGTTGTTGCTGTTGTAGCTGCTGCTGCTTTTACCCATTACGTTTTTAACGGCGTCTATTAAAGCCGCAAATCTTGGCGACATTTCGTAATGAGGCAGCTGCCAGTGGCATATCGAATAGCAAGTAGAAAGAGAGGGAAACAGAGATATGTGGAGAGAGAGATAGATATGTAAAAAGAGAGAGAGAGAGAGGTAGAGGAAGAGGGACAGTTAAACATAAGGCCACAGTTAATTTAGATGTTGTTAAATAAAGATAAGTGGGTAGAGAGAGAGAGAGAGAGAGTAAGAGAGATAGAGATAGAGAGAGATAGATAGGTAGATAAAGAGAGAGAGAGATAAATAGAGAGAGAGAGTAAAAGAAAAAGTAAGAGAGATAGAGATAGAGAGAGAGAGAGTAAGAGAGATAGAGATAGAGAGAGAGATAGATAGGTAGATAAAGAGAGAGAGAGATAAATAGAGAGAGAGAGTAAAAGAAAAAGTAAGAGAGATAGAGATAGAGAGAGTAAGAGAGATAGAGAGCAAGAAAGATGGAGAGAGACTGAGTAAGAGAAAGAGAAAAAGTAAGAGGGAGAGAGATATAAGTAGAAGGAAGGAGTTAGAAAAGAGAGATATACGTATAAATATGTATACAGAGAGATGTACAGATGTAAAGATATGTTATGAGATATATATATTTAGAGAGCTAGCTAAAGAGAGAGAGAAAGAGAGAGAGAGAGATAGAGAGCATGGAATATCTAAAGAGGAAGATATTTTCTAAGAGAGATATGCTAAAGAGGTAGAAAAGTATCTAAAAACAGAGATATATAGGAGGGACCGATATATGCAAATAGAAACATGCAGATAGAAAGATTACGTAAAGAGTGAGAGAGATATATGCATATATAAGTATATTTAGGAGATATATGTAGATAGAGCGATGGAAAAAAGCTCAACTAAAGGCCAAGATAGTAATTATACAGCCTTTTATTATTTTGTTTTATTTTTTCTCTCGCTTAATTTACATATTATATTAAATTGATATTTGACCTTTGCCTTGCTATCCGTCTTAATGATTGACAAAAGGCGTTAACACAACTAAACACCAAATAAACAACAACTACATTCTATGGCTAATTGCTTAGCCTAATCAGAAACAGATTTGGCAGCTAAAATAGCCTCCACTTCCCCGTTCCTTTCCACTTCCCCAACTATTCAAGTTTATAAACAAAAATTGGCCTCAATTATTGAAGAATTTGTTTTGACTTGGAAAACTCAGTTGCAGGGGCTTTTTTTATTTTATGTAGCTGTTGTTCATGGCCAAGAAAACAGCAGGAAGAAACGGCTAATAAGCTCTATGGGCCATTTAGAGGAACTCAAGCAGTGAAAGGTCAAGAACTGAAGGCTATTACAATCGTGAAATGTTTATGTCAGTTCTCTTTAAATATTCCTATAGTAAATTTTTTACCTGTTCCACGAATTTCGAATCATAAATTCGTAAATTTTTTATTCCTTAAGCTGTTAAACGATTCAAGACTTAGTCAGATATATAAGCCATTAATTCTATTAGATATAAATAGAAACTACAAAAAAATCATAGGATAATGAGGATTTGATGTTTTTATTTAGATTTTTGCAATATTAAATTTTGACATTTGCAATACTATTTTAATTTGATTGTGTTCTATTTTTAAGTAAATAGATCGCAAATTTAAAAATTCATGTGGAAAATTTTTTATTATATTTCGTTTTCATTTTTAAAAAGCTAAGATTTTTGCAACATTTTGTAGCTGTAGAAGATATAGTTTATATAGGGCGTAGGCTATATAATCTATATTTTTTTGGATTTGGGTGCAACTCAGGAGTATATATTCCAAATTTCAAGTCTCTGACTTTAATAACATCGAAGTTATCCCACTAAAACATTTCTTAAAACCGATCTGTCCTATGGGAGCTAGAGGATATTGTCATCCAATCCGATATGTGCAAAATTTCAGTTCTGAAGCTCTTATAGTCTCGGAGGAGATTGCGTTGATCCAGACAGACGGACAGACGGACATGGCTATATCAACTCAGCTCTTCTTGCTGATCAAGAATATATATACTTTATATGGTCGGAGATGCTTCCTTCTCTGCGTTGCAAACTCCTGACCAAAATTAATATACCCCTTTTTGCAAGGGTATAAAAATGCAAAAAAAAATGTATTATTTTCGAAAATAAGTATGGATATATTTTTTTCCTGAAAATTCGAAAAGCTTGGTTTTCGTACTACGAATGAAATTTGAATGTAGAATTCATCTAGTAGAAAAGCTATATAGAAAATGGTGAGCTGTTAGAAAATTGGTTTATTTTTTACCAATAATATACTATTTGTTACATTAATCTTCTGTAACTTTTCCTAACTTTCCCAAATCATTTTTAATAAAGCACCCAAAAGAAAACGAGTTGAAAATGTAAATTTCCCATATTTCAATTATGCAAGAAATACTCAAAATCTTTCAGCAACTCTAAAAAAACCCAACATATATCAATATTTGTGCTTGGATCTGTTCACGCTTCCTCTGTTTCTCTGCTTCTCCTACTACAATTCACTTTGGAATTCTAAAAAGAAGAAAAACAACGCCTTGCACTTCGTTAAGAACGCACATCGAAATCCCTGCATCATTATGGCTCGCTCTCTATATATATCAGATATATACATATATATATATATATATATATATATATATATATATATATTTAGCTGGGAGCTGTAAGTTATGTTGCTTTCCACTTCGGCTCGTCAATCGTCAGGCGTAGTGGGCGTGGCAGCTGCCCGCTAGGCAGGTTAGAGAAACGAAACGAAATAAAATGTGACTGTTGATTTTTGCACATTTTACTGCAGCACTCTAGGGGGTGTGGGGGAGGAGGGTGAATTGTGGAAAATCAGACAGGTCCCACATAAATTTATCGAACCCAGCGAGCAAGAGAATTTTGCCTTAGCCTCAGCTGCGGCAAGTGTTATATATATTTATTTATAGTCAAAGTCGTCTGGCGAAAAAAGAAAGAAAAACGAAGATAGAATTTATATCTATATAGCTGCCATATAGCGAGACGTTGAAAATTTCAGGGAAATTGCAGGAAAATTCGAGATAAATGGAAAATGGGTTAAAAGCGCGAGCTCGCTCGAATGTTTTATTCATAAGTTTGCAAATGCACTGAATGAAATAAATTGAGCAGACGGGAAGCTAAAGAAGAAGCAGAGAGAGCGGGGGGAGAGGGGGAGGTCAGCCTATCAAAACAATTCAGTATTCATTGAATAAGCGGCCACATTTTGTTGCAAGCATTGCAACTGTCAAGACAAAAATGCAGCCAAGACAAAAACCATTAGCAATTAGGTGCGTGTCTTGACTAAACGTAATTAAATCCAAAAACAAACAAATTCCGCAATTTAATTGCTTGAATTTATTTTCAGTGGTATTTCAATACCTCTTTTTATCTCTCTCTTTCTCTCTCTCTCTGTGCTCGTTATCTCGATGAAACTTGGTACAGCTGTCGATTTTTTATAGCACGCAGCTAATATGTCGAAAGCATTCAAATTGCAACATCATATATAAGATGGATATCATCTGGGAAAAACTGACGAAAAATGTTTGAAAAAAAAGAGAGCAATAGCTATTTCCTTGATGAATTGTTTTGGTATGATAGATAATAGTGTTTTATCTATATTACATAATATTAAAAGTGCCTATATATATCGATATTTTAAACTATTTTTAACTTTAAATCGATCGATAAACTAAGCCATTATTATGAGCGTAGACTACACGGTTATCAAACCAATTTCATTTGATTAAAGCCGTATATTTAGGGTGGAACATAGCTTGAACCCTCAATCGAACCACTGAACCACATTTTTTGTTACAATGAATACATGATTTCTATATAATATATAATTTAATGATAATAAACAAAGTTTTAGTGTTTGTATGTGAACTAAACTTAAAAGAGCAATCAGTTCGAGATGTCATATATTTTGAGCCATGAACTGAACTTTGAATCGAATTTTGCTGTTGTGTTATTCATGAACTAGTTCTTTTTATTTTCTGTTGCGCTATTCGGCAATTCGGTCTGAAGAGAATGAACAATTAAAGAACTGATGAATATGGTTCGTTCAATATTAACTTTTAAATAAGTTCACGAAAATACACAATTGAACTAGAGCTTCTAGTTCCTATATAATAAAATCATATATTTATCGAATTACATATATATAAAATTTATATTCTCGAGCGAGTCGCAAAGTTAACATCATTCAACTTTAATAGCTTTTAGGGCCACTTTTCTCTCAGTGGATCAATTATTCTATCAATCTTCACTTTTATGGCTTATGTAAACTCTTTAGCAATTGATATTTCCCTGCTATCCATACTTATGATAATTATGCCCACTCTAGCAGCTCCAATTGTGGGGCCAACTCTTATGGCAGGCCCTCCTCTTACGCTCCCTCCTCTTCTCGCACTTTTCCCTCTCTCTCTCTCGCTCGTTATCTCCCCTTTACAGTAAATTTCATGGCTGTTGGGCAAGGCACTTGGATGCCCACTTGGCTCGGTCCAAAAAGCTAAAACGCTTTCAATGGCAAGCTAATTGTTTTGGCCATTGCTTGAGAGACTGCTTTAACTGGCATTTGAATGTTGGCCTAAACGCATAGCAACCTGCAAGCTGTCTTGGCCAAAGCAAAGCAAAGTGTATCAATGTGTCAATCAATGCTGCCTGCCATGCTGACAGATTGCCGTATGGAGATGCCATGGAAATGGCTTAATTGGCCAACAGCAGCAGGAAAAATGACCAAATATTATGGCCAAATAGTTTCCGGTAAGGCAAATGGCTAATGAGTCGCAGCAAAAGCCCAACAAAAAAAATTGTATAACGAGTTGCACCCAAATGCCTCCGATACGATCGAGGCCAGGTGTTATCTATAAGGCAGCCATGCCAGTCAGTCAACTCAACTAACTAAGTTGTTAACGGCTTTCTTTTGGTCTGAAAAGCGCATTCTTTGGCTGTTGCAAAACAGGCAACAAAATGTTGAAAGCTAATCTATATAAAAAGTTTGATAGAGATATTGTCTATCAGATATTAAAGGAAAATTATATCATTACGATATCTACTCCCATTTCTTAATTAAACTTAATTAAAATAATCTAAATTATTTTTTATTTTGAATTAATCAAAATCACGATCTATGAAGAAAATGGTGCCCTGGCTTAAAACTTCGAATTCGACAGAGTTAAACCAGTTTTATTTCAAAATGAGTAAGGGACCCCCCCTTATATGAAATTTTTCACAAAAAAAAATGAAATGTTTGTTTTGCAAAACTGAATAAGATTTCAATACAAATCAATTTAATTTAATAAAAAAAACGAAAAACGGTTAGGGTTATATACTCAAGAAACTTTCCAACTCAATAGATAAATAAAAAAAATTTATTTTTATTTTTATAATTTATATATTTCTCATAATTTTCAAATAACTTTTTAAAGTCTTCTTTCCCTTTGATCTAGAGAGATTCTTTCTACTCATTACCATATTCTCATTTGTCTTCAGTATTTGGTTCGTTGAGCTCCTAACTATTTTTTATACTGCGCATTAAATTGAAATTGCGCATTGCTTGTTTTTTTTTCTGTTTTCCCCTATGAAACCGTGTTTCACACGTTTTTTTTTCCAGAATTCACCCTCCTTATGACTCACAAACCCAAATATAAGACAACAGACAACAAAATACAAATACAAAATTTCCCACCATATTATTATTAACCACTTCGCTTCGGTTGGCTCTTCCGCTGCTTCTGCCTCTTCTTCTTCTGGTTAAAATGCGTTTTAACTTAAATGCTGTTAATTTAGTTGTTACGCTTGAGACAAACTCGAAGAAAAAACAGATCAAAGCGAATCTTGATAACATATATGGGTATTAAAAGCTTTTACTCTTTCTTTGCAAGTTACATGAGCAAATATTTTCACCAACAAATAAAATGAAACCAAAATGAAGAGAGGGTGCGAGAGAGATATGTTAAAGATACCAGCAATCCTTTTGATTTCTGCCAGCAGACTTCAATTGCATGTAGACGACAACGAAAGCAGTGCTGCTGTTGTCGAGCTAGAATTTATTATTTCCGCCAACATGTTGCACGACGACAAAAAAAAGAGAAGCCAATAGACAAAAAAGAAGCAAAAGAGTTGACAGGCCAGCGCTGTTCCATTGAGTCATATGCGCTGGCAGCGCAACAGCAGAGCAACAGGTACGCATGCGTAACGCCGACGTCAACGCTGCCGCTGTCGTTGCTACTGCTGCTGCTGACGCTGAGGGTGGCCGCTGAAGAGGAACGCGGCGAAACGCAGCGAAACGCGTTCACTGCGGGCTGCTTTACTTTAATTTGGTCTACCTTGTACTTGTTGTTGTTGTTGTTGTTTTTGTTTTTGTTGCTGTTATCGGCGCAATTCCGCCTTTTGAAATTTACTGCTCTGTTGAGCTTTTTTCTAGTTTTTTCGTTGTTGTTATTTTGTTTTACACTTGATGAACTCTGGCAGGCAAATGCAATGAGAGCCGAAAGAGTTAAAAGGGAGCGGGTGTAAGGGAGAGCGAGACAGACATATGCACTTGTTGAAGCAAATGCTTTATCGATGGGATAGTAAGTTAGATAAGGATAGATAGAAAATAACTTATATGCCGCTAATATCACACTTTAACAGCAGTGTTTAACATAGCATTAACATTAACAGCGATGCTTTAATATTTTGAGCTAATTAAATGCTAAAATCGCAAAAAAAAAAAAAAAGAACATTTTAAGATATTTGAGCTTTTTTAAACAATTTAAAATATTTCAAAAATTCCTTGGCAAATCCCACGCTAAATTCAAAGACTCTGCAAATAAAACTTCCTTAAGAGTCACACCTTGGCGGCTTTAACTGAAGGTTTCTTTTTATCACAATTTCAATTACTCGTTAATCTGCAATTTCGCATTCGCTTGAAGCGCTGCTCCAGCGTTTGTTTAAGCTTCAGCCAACGCCGTGAGCTGCTAAGATAAACAAACAAAACATAATAATCATAAAAACAAAGCATTTCCTAGGTCAAAGCAATCATCTGAAAATATCTGCATGCCAGAGTGAGAAGAAGCAAAAGGGGATGCCGAGATACCCTAAAAATAAAGTCTCAAACCTCAAACAATTTGCCATTACACTTTTATGGACGAATGCTCAAAACTAATTTCATGGCTTTAGTGTAAAGCTCAACTACAATAAAAGCCAACAAATTGAAATGCTCGTAATAAGGTCAAATGTGTTGCCTCAAAAAAGGTCACGGAAACGTCGTTGCACTGCGTCGGTATCTGGCGGTGGGTGGCCCGCCTCTGAATTTGAATGCAATGCACATAGCGCCCCAAGCGGCCAAAAGCGACGAAATGCAGAGAATGTGATGAAGGGGCTGGGGGAGCAAAGAAGAGACGGAGAGACCGAGACCTCGCCAGCGTCGACTTTGTCGTTGCAGTCCTTTCCGCAAATGAAACAAAACAAAAATGCCAACAAAGTGCTTCGAGGTATGAGAGTGTTGGTACAGCAGTGATTGACTAATATATACCCTGTATAACATTTTCTTTAAAGTGGATATTAAAGTAGACAAAGAAAGCTGATAACAGAGAGATAGAGTAGATTATATAATAGCCTAATTTATAATAAATATAATAGAAAAGATTTTTTCATGAAAAAGAACTAAAGATTTGGTTAAAGTCTCCGATGGGATTGCTTTCTAAGTACAGTAGAATTTCCTTATTTCGTACTATTACATATTTTGATATTCTTTTGTTATATCTAGTAATATATTAATAGATCCATGGATCCTAACCCTATATTCTATTATAATTTTTATTATTTTTAAAATGTCAAATAAAATCCTTATACAGCATATAAGTATAATACTTAAGACGTTATAGGCTTTGAAATGTAGCTTCAGAAAGGTTCCTTATAAACTTTAAGAAGACAGCAGCCCAACAATATATCGTTTATAAGAAAGTTGGTTTTCGTACTACATTTTACTATCTCTATCAATGTAAAGAGCTAAAGAAAGAAGTATATATGAAAATATATCACCTTTCACTGCTATATTTCTAGCTATAGAGCAACACCATATTTCATCTGGAAATAAAAAGCATAAATCTTTGTAGGATCTGCCTACTTCCGTTGCTTTTCAGCTACAGGGTACAAAATAACTGAAAACAAAACAATGCAACAGAAATAATGACAGCCCCAGGAGGGGGCTGCCTTTACTTCTACTGTTTCCTCTTCTTCTCTTTTTGGGGAGTGTTGGCTGAGAGAGAGAGAGAGAGTGAGAAAGAGAGGGCAGGGCTGACAACTGGCTGATGCTGATGCTGAAATCAAAACACTGCTGCAAAACAATGCAACAGACAAAAAAGTGCAACGCGCTGCAAGACAATGGCAGAAGGAGGAGGCGCTGTTAGTGGGGGCGTGTGTGCCAAAAGGGGTACGCATATTTGTGCTGTGTGTGGATGGCCATTAATGAAAATGGCCAACATGCAACAACGAGTGTGGATGGGGAGAGGGGAAGACGACTCTGCTATTGCAGTTGTGTTGGCCGCATTGTTTTCATTTCAAAAAACTGCTCCGTTTTCGCATGCTTAATTATGGCCATTGACATGCAACGTGTTGCACTTGCCGCTGCTATGTGAGACAAACTAATAAGCTAGCGGCCTCTGCATTGTTGCTGCCACAGAGGGAAAGAGAAAAAGAGAGAGACACACAGAGACACAGACGCCCCATCAAATTAATCATGCGGTATCGCATTTCGCCAGCTTCGCAGTTACATTTATAGCTCAATTCGTTGCCTGCCACCCATTTGTGCCCCATGTGCCACACTCGGCGTCACTTGCTGGCAATTTATGTTGCCTTTTTGGCTGCGACATAAATTACAGCGAGGCAACAGCAGCGTACGAGGGGGCAACGCGATGTTGCAAGGTAATAGCAAAAGAGCTCTTTAAATTTAGACTGCCAACTTCTGCATGTTATGCTCTGAGCCTGTTGACAGGGTATATTGTTTTTGTCACCATGTATGTAACAGGCAGAAGGAGGAGTGACCGACCTCTAAAACTGAATCGGTCTAGCCATGTCTTTCTGTCTGTCTGTAGCGTCCATCTTGAAAACAATTAGAGCTGAGACTTAATATTATAATTTCCATTCTCAATCTGTCATTTCCGTAATATCAATTAAGTCACAGTTAATGAATTTTTTTTTAGTCACCAAATTTGGTTTCTAGAATCATCCGAAGTAATCACAAAAAACCCATTTTGTATACTCCTCACTAAAATCTAAGAATCAGGGCATCTACTAGTCGAGTACGCCCGACTAGTACATACTTACTTGTAGTTGCAACAGTATCTGCATCAGCTTCTGTTTTTGCATTGGTATCCTCTTAGTGGCCCATAAATCAGCTGACTTTGCTTACAGTTTCTGTTTACACACAGATTTTAATTAGTTTCTTTTGCACTTCGTTTCATGAGCTTTTGTAATTTGGAATTTTCAAAATATCTATTTTTTTCTGGCTTGTAAAAGGAGTGTCAACAATTAGTTGGGTAACTTCCGTTAGATGTTGGACGATTTACGATTTGAGTTATGGCTAACTATATGTAGATAGGGTTAAGCAATTACGATGGCTAGGCGAGGGGTATGAGAAAGTGCTTGCTACTAATGATATATGTGGGACTTAAGTTCAAATATATGTACATAAATATAAAGGTAAATTCAGAGAGTGTAAGACTTATAAATAAAACAAAATATATGTTTTTGTTATATTGGAAATATTTCAGATTATATATATGTATGTATATGGATAGGTACTAATAGGAGAGATTAGAGACATACATCACGAGAGCTTGAGTTAAGGAGAGAGCTGGAGGTGGAGGACAGAGAAAGGCTCGCTTAAATAAAAAAGGAAGAAGAAGCGTACAAGAGAGTTGTTCAGAGAAAGAGTGAGAATCAGAGACAATACATATGTATCATGGTCATAAGACGAAGCACACTTATCAATTTAAAATTTGTAAAGTTCATCACATGAGAACCTTACTTGAATTTATGAGAATTGCATAGAAATGTGATGTATTCAGATACCGTATTAAACTTTTTTAAATGTTCTTAAAGCTTAGTATATTTTCTATAACTCCTGATAATAATATTTTACTTCTGAGAATGGTTTAGGGTTCAAAGCATCAAAAAGCTCCGATAAGTATAGTCTCAATCTTGCTTGAAAAACAATTACAATATCTTTTCCCCCATCTTTCTTTTTGTTAGCTTTTTCGTTTGATTCAAAGTTTACTCAACATTTTGCCAGTCAACTTAAATTTCCATTCTTTTTCAAGATGTTGACTCATAATACTTAGCCCCGCCCCCTCTGAAATACCCTTTAAAAAATCTCAGCTGTCCGCCTTATGGCTTAATTGTCAACAAATCGCATTGTGGGTGTCCAACTTGGCGCTAATGAGCCGCCGCCTGGACGCATTAAATATATATTTTAATATAAAAAACAAATTGTACAGCTGCGAGGCAAGCGACCAAAACACACACCAACGCAGACAAACACACACACATACACACAGAGAGTCTTGAAAATATGTGTTAAAAGGCAATTAAACGCAATTAGCCAATTAGCATGGGTCATCAGCGCCAGCAGCCAGTCGCCCAAGAGCTGGCCAAGAGTTGCAGCAACAACAACAACAAAAGTCACAAACATTAGCAACGACTTCCGTTAGAATCGACGAGAAAAAAAACATTTTTAAAAAATTTTGTGCGCCGTGTTTTTCATGTTTTTGTTTTGGCTGTTAATTCAGTTTTATTGCTACTTTTTATGCGCTGCTTACAAAAATTGAGCAGAGCATATGGGCTTTAAGGAAATTAGAGCTTTTATTTAAGTATATGAAACAGTGACTGTGAAACTGTAATATATTCATCTATCTATATCTAGATATAGAGATATGAGTTGGGCCTAAAGGAATCGTCTTTTAAGGGCTCTATTATAAAGATAGACATATATAACTCATTGAAATATATAATATTTTCTATATATATTTTCTATACTCACAGTTTGAGAGTCACCGATTTGTTTTTACAATCCTAGAGTCCCATAGTTCATAATCAAATAGAGTTCGGAACCCATAAACTATATTTTTGACTGCTTTTAACGCTTTTCAGCATTAAATAGAGTATTGCCTTAGTCGGTTACACCCACTTGCCAGGTTCTCACTTAGTTTTTCTATTCTGTTTTTCAACTTTAAAGCGTGCAAATCGCTGTCCCAGTTTTTCAAGCATAAAAACTGACGAGCGCTACAAATAGAGAGCGAGATAGAGAGGGAGTGAGCCCAAGAGAGAGCTCATTTTGTTGCTTAAATATACCTAAATAAAAAATAAATATAAAAGAAAAAACAATATTTTATTTTGCAATCAACAAACGCGTGCAGACACATAAAAAGAATTATTATGCAATATTTTGGAGTTTTGGCTCTTTAAAGGCATGATGATAATGTTTTTTTGCGGCCAAAATGCGATCATTCAGATAATGTTCATTTGCATAATGAACATATGGATGATCATTAGTTATTATAAGGTGTGCGCTTGGTTGGGCAAGCAAAAAACGCTTGGGTATATGACCTAAGAAAAGGCTGAAGAATTTAGCATTAAGATGGGATCTGTTGTGAAATATGGAAGTGATAGAGAAGAAGAGATAGACAGCCGTTAGACCCAAATTTCGCGAAGCTCTTAAGATGAGATCAGTTGGGACTTGCAATGAGCCAACTAAAGCAAAGAAACTCATATTATAGAGATAGAGAGGGGTTCTTAGGTGGGATGGGGTCAGTTCGTAAAGATTAAGTAGTCAAATCATATATACCTCTAAAAAATATATGATGATAATGCTTATGAAGTTGCAATATCTTCTTTGATATGAGTCATATTGGATAAGTTGTAGGAAAGGCAGACAAACAGATGTCTATAAGCTGAAGATGAGTTTTATAGACCTAGCATTGGATTTTTAATAAGACAATAAGAAAGAGGGAGAGAGAAGGTCGAAGAAGACAGACAGAGAGAAGGGAAAGGGGAGATAGAACGAGAGCAATGACCTAATAGAAAGCAAGAACCTTACTTAATCAAGAAACTTACCTCATATGCTTGAGAGATGGGATCATAAGAAAGAAGTGGAATTTATTACCTGCTACATATAACACCTTAATTTGTTAATGTAGCTAAAGAACAGGAAAAGGAAGTTGAAGAATGTGAATGTGAGGAACAAGAGCGGAAAACTTAATTTGTAAATTGAAAAGCAAAATATAGAAAGCAGAGCATAAAAGTTTTAAGAACAGAATGCTTAAAATAATACTTATCGTTAGTATCAGATTTTGATTTTAGGATCAAGACAAAGAATGTAAGAGACAAACAGATCTTTATTTGTTTTTCATAAGAACAAGATTTAATTCAGCTTAAAGCTAAATAAGGATAGAAATGAAACCAAATCTTGCTGAATCAAATGAGGTAGAGAGTGGGAAGTAGCTAGGGAAACAAACAGACAGAAAAGGGTATAGTGAGAGAGTAAAGACAACTAAAAGCTGCCTTTTCACCCACTGAACTGTCATAATTCAAAATTTCACTATTTTAAGATGGGATCTGTTCTTATGTAGAAAAAAAACAAAGCCATGTATAAGAGATAAACACCAAAAATTCAAAAAACAGAAAAAGAAAACGACATAATTTCTGCCTTCTAATGGACTGTAATACCAAATTTCGCAAGATAAACTGGGCTCGGCCGTCTGAAATGAAAACAAAAATTGGCTTTCTTCTCGCTTTTTGGAGTGTCATAAAATGTAAAACAGAAAACAATTTCACAACTTTCAGCCATTGTGTATGAGACGATGCCAAAAAAAAAAACTGATCGAAATGTTGTGCAGGTCTTTTTTGGTATATGAATTTTTGATTAGATTAGTTCGTTGAACCACGGCGCTTCAGAGTGAATTCTGCCGAAAATCGCGAGCGATTTATACATACATAATGTATGTACATAAAATCGCGTGTGCTTTATAAATAAAAAAAGTAAGATTCCAAATCGACGACGCGTTCAGCATTTTAAAAGCAATTTCCACAGCTACTCGACTTTACGAGCGATTCAATTTATGCTAACGGGCTGTAAACTTTTTATATGGGAAAAAAGCAAATATAGTGTTTAGTATAGGGAATGCAGCTTTAAAGTTTTATCGTGTTTTTTTTTTTTGAAAATAAATTTGCAAACATCCTTGACATTACACTGAAATGGAATTGCTGTCAGCCAGCTACCCACTAGATGATATTTTATATACAATGGCTTTATGCAGGGATGCAGCCAGCCAAGTGAACCAATTAAATTGCAAGTTGCAAGCGAGAGAAACTCGGCTGCAGTCGACGTCGACGTCAACGCCGGCGTCGGTGTCGGTGTCGGCTGCAGCGTCCGTGGCAAATTAATGTTACTTCACATACTGAATTATGAGGGGTTGCCACAAGCGGCGCATAAATAAAATCAGTCTACCGAACTCAACGCCGACACGACCCAGAAGAATCAAAACACACGTCGGGCAAGGTGCAAAAAGAAAAAAAAAGGAAAAAAATATGCGAAAAATTGCAAAAATGAAAAACACTCCAGAGAAGGGAAATAGGTGATACGAACTAGAAATACCCTAACTGAAAATAGAATAGAGGATTTAGTATGAGTATAAGTAAACGGAGAAATAGAAGTAGTATGAGCACAAGTATAAGAATGAGTTTAAGTATAAGAATGAGTATAAGTATTAAAATGAGTATAATTATAAGAATGAGTATAAGTATAAGAATGAGCCTAAGTATAAGAATGAGTATAAGAATGACAAGTATGAAAATGAGTATAAGTATAAGAATGAGCATAAGTATAAGAATGAGTATAAGTATAGAATTAGTATAAGTATAAGAATGAGTATAAGTATAAGTAGAAGTATAAGAATGCGTATAAGTATAAGACAGAGTATAAGTAGATATATAAGAATAACTATAAGCTTAAGTATTAGAATGAGTATAAGTATAAGAATAAGAATGAGTTTTAGAATAAGTAGAGGTATAAGAAAGAGTATAAAACTAAGTATATATAAGTATAAGTATAGTTATAAATATAAGTATAAATATAAGTATAAATATAAGTAAAAACATAAGTTTAAGCAGATTTTTATAAGATTAAAAGTTATAAGTTATATTTATAAGTTGGTACTTGCTTTAAAAACAGTATAAGTACAATTATACTTATGTCATATATAAAATTATAAGTGTTCGTATTAACATAATTAAAAATATCGATATAAGATTATTAATGTAAGTATAAGTACAAGTTACAGGTATATATACAAAATAAGAAAAATATGATTGGAAGTATATACCACAAGCATCCGTATAAGATATATGGGTATCTATTATAGGCAGCACATTTGTATGCATGAATTGAATCCTCATTTATAAATATACAAAATTCTCTTCGTTTATTTCCATGGTCAGCTATGGAAAATTGTGATTTATTTTCTTAAACTATTACAACTTATATTATGCCTTCTCTAAAAAGAAGTAGTTTAAACAAGTTTCAAAAAGATAGCTTTACTCAAAGCCAAGTTCCCATGGGCTAGTTAATCTTAACTCTTCAATTTCAACAAAGATATATGTGCGCACTCTTATATACGTACATACACTCGTATAGTTATTAGAGATGTGCCCACTCTTATACCCACATACTTCACGGCTTTTAGGATGCCTTCTTCAATTACCCATTATGTAACAAAGTCGTAATACCCCTGCTCATAAAGGAAACCATCGAAAAGTGAGTGACGAAAAAAAGAAGAAGAACTTTTGTTCGCGTCGTCATCAGCAGACATCGTCGCTGGGGCGCTGAGCTCATCTCGTATGCAGGGCGCGCGTTTTGTTTGGATTTTTGTTGCCCACCTCCCAAACCAAAGCAGCGGTAAAAATTTGCTGCACGAGTGTCGAACCTATTTGTAGTTATCAGAAAATTAAAAAGAACGTGCGCCAAGGGGCGGGCGGTGGGTGAGCGCGAGGAGAAGAGGTGAGGTGTGGTGAAGTGAGGTGAGGTAAAGCCAGGCGGCGACGCGCAGTCGTGCGATTCTAACTGTTCTTTGTAGTAAGTGAAATAAATTTATGAGAGTAAGGCTCAAATGTTAAAGCCAATGAGCCTCAGGCTGCACGACCACTCACCACTCTCTCTCCCACTCTCTCTCTCTCTGTCTCTTTAAAGCAGAATTGGCAACAACAACAACTATCTACCCATTCCACAGCTTGCTCAGTTACAGTTACAATTACTGTGCTCTGCCCTGAACACTCGCTTGGCACGTTTTACGATGCCGAACGTCGCATAACTATTGATTTCAATTTGCATTTAATGGCTTTATAAGAGAGCATTAAAGCGACAACGCGAGAACGCAACAAGAAGCTCTCAAAAGTTATATAACAACTACAAATACAACATTATTTCAGTCATAATGAATTTTGGCGTTTACATTCGTTCCCAAAGTGAAATGGGTATATTGGTTTATGTGCAATGTTTCTCATGTTGTCTGTCCATCCGTCTGTATGTCTTTAAAATTTGGAGCATATATTCGTGTGAACTTTTGAAGGCGTGGCAAGACGTGTAGATGTATATGGTATTTAGTATTATCCCAATATAAAAATATATATACATATATATAGTTTTCTCACTAGTCTAGTCTTACTAACTTATGAAAAATATACCTTTTAAAGATTGAACAATAATTGATCACAAGAAAACCAATCAAAATTCAAGAAATTGCTGACGTCGGAGTTTCTCCAAACTTTTGTAACAAAATGTGATGCAACCGCTTATCATTTTAGTTAAATATGGGTAAAAGATTGAATTCAAAAATGTACTTGCCAATTGATTAAAATCTGACATACCTGAGTTATAGTCACTGAAAGTTTAAAGAAGTTTTTTTCGGAATCGATAATCGTCACATCTGAAAGTTGTGATCTGTACGTATTTGGATTTTATTTGGACTTTACGTGGCTGTAACTCTAATATATGCAGTACGATCTTTATACCACATACATCTTTAAATACTACAACTTTTCGGATATCATCTAATTTAGAAGAATATTTTTAAGTTAACAGCTGTTAAATAATATTTGATGAATTAAGTAATAAAGTGAGAGAAAAGCAGAACAAATATTAATCAAGCATTAGATCATGGCCAATCAAATTGCTTAATGCTCCTTCTTATAGTGACATTTAATAGAGCGAGATAGCATGCAATGTATATATGTACATAGGTAAAAATGTACATAGGTGTATAATAATTGTTAAACAATTTTCGAGTTCCGTTGAGCGCTTTGTCTCTTGTGCTTTGCATTTCCGTTCTGCGTGCATGACAGGCACTCCCCACACGTCTTTATGTCCGCTTCGCTTGGTCAACGAAGGCCATTGGCTTTGGAAAAGCCAACAGTTCAACAGGTAGACGCTGCCCACCTGGCTGCCAGAATAATGAAAATCACAGAGCGCTCGATAATTGACGAAAAAAAAACAAGGAAAAGGTTAAATCGCGGGTTAAATTGGTAAGAAATTACGAGGCGTTTTCCAAATTGAATTTGGAAAGGTCCGCGATGCCAGTCGAAATCCATTTCAAATTTTTGGTGTAACTCAAGCGTAAGCGAAAACAAGAACTTCAAAGCGAACTGGCTGGCGGCAGGCCATGACGCTGCAAAGCAAGTGGACCCGAAACCCTGTCCCAGAACCTGGCCACGGGCTATGCCCGAGAGTCGACTACGTGCTCGAGAACCTGCTATAACATTTCGCAACTATTAATTCAATTAAATGCCGTTGCTTTCAAATTCAAAGAACATTATTTTTGGTTTTTTTGAAAGTTTTCAGCTGTGCCATTAAAATAAAAGAAAAAAAAAAAACAAAAAACTCAAGCGAAATTAATCAATTTAAAGCGTAATCAAGGCATTTGCGTGATTTGCAAAAAGAGATACAGATACAGCAGCAAATACAGATATAGATACATATGTATGTACTATATAGAGGGAAACAACTTGTGAACATTTTTGAAGTGTTGTCTTTGGCCGCAGGCGAAATTCAAATTGAAGCTACTTCAATCTTGAGAAATGCTGCCAGCAACACATTCAAAAAATAAAACCGCAAAAAAATAAATTTCAATTGGCTAAAATGGGGCAAAAAGTAAACAATCTCAAGAGACAGCACGAAATTGTCAAAAGTTAAAAAAGATAAAAATAATATAAATATAAATAATGTTTGTTTAATCAAAGCTAACGAAATTTGCATTTTCATTAAAAGCATAATAAAAAAAACAATTTTAGAAAGAAAATGAATAAAAATTATGATATAATAGGAAATTATTTTGAGACAAAGAGATATTTGAAATTGGGCCACATTACATTATATATATATATATAGTATATATTGGGAATACTTTACCATAAATTCTACAGTTATCTACCAACTCTATATTATGCATTTTAATATATTATATATAAAAGACTTTATTATTTAGTTAGATTATTTGTTAAGTGAAGCCTTTCGTCGTATGCATAATATTCGAGATTTTGTGAAAACTGTGTTTATGCTATTATAATTGTGCAATGTTAACTAGGATAAGTTAACAATAGTATCATAAAAGAACAACAGCTGTTAACACTTCTTTGCTGTCATGATAACAGTGAAATGTTAAAGTCTACATATGTTATATATATACATGAGTACATACATGTATACATCAAATAGTTCTAAGACATCCTTATCCTTATTCTTCTTGAAGGCAAACCCCTTTTTCTGCTTCTCTGTTTCTGCTCCTCATTCTGTTCATATTTCTGCTACTCTTGCACTTCTACTCTTATTTAGATATATGCGCATATTTCTACCTCATCAGCATAATCAGATAATAATATAATATAGATATTATAGGTTTTTTAATATGCCTGAATTGAAGAAATCATCTGCTAATTACTTATAATATTTGCCAATATTTGATATTTGCAATGTTAAAATGTTAAAATGTTAACTGTTAAATGTTAACACAGTAAAATGTTAACTGTGCTTATGTTAGCAACAGTAACATAATAGCTGCAGTTAGCTTCACAGCCCCAATGTTTAAAGTCATTTGAATGCATAGTATATCAGAGCTCTCAAATAAGTATTATAATCCATATTACTTGCGCAATAGTTAGTGTATTTGCTACAGTGAAGCCTATGTCGTGCACATTTGGTGAGCGTGTTTTCCATTTAATTAAGCAAGCGGACAACAATTGAAATTGATTGTGCGTAAAGTTGGACACAACAAAAGGCCGACGGGCAGCAGCCGCACCCCCAACAACAACAACAACAATGCAGAGAGACCAAACAAAAGGGGGCACTCAGTGAACAGTTTGAATAGCTATTAGGGCGCCAAATGACATTTATACTCCAACCCCTCACTTCTCTCTCTCTCTCTCTCTCTCCTTGTTGATAAAGCGGGCAACTAACTGTCAATACAATTACCCATGAATGGGGAATGCGACACGGCATGAAGGTGTATTTGAAATACTTGCAAGAGAGTGACTGACAGATTGACAGATTGAGTGATTGAGTGATTGAAGCTGGCTAGTTAATCAGCAAAGCGTTGCCTACTGAAGGTCAGCAAATGTGTTGACAAAAAGCGAAGAAGAAGCTGTTGTCAGTTACTTATATATATATATATATCTATATATAGTAGCTGCTCTCTGGCGGATATCGAAATGCGTTCCACTTCGCAGCGCGTGCATTTTAGCTATGCAGCAGTCTGCTTGACAGATGCACACACACACACATACGCTTGCAATGAAGTGCTAATGGCAATAATAATCACGCCGGCAACGTGGCGTATGAGTAACCTAATTTTTGATCATAGACAACTTCACTTCCTCCTTCACACATCTCTCTTAAAGACGTGCCACATCCGAAATAAAATGCTTCAGCATACCTACGCATAAAAGCAATAATTATAAAGAGACACAATCAAAATAATAGTAATAGTAATAGTAATAATAATAATAATGCTATGCAATTATGCTCAATAATAAACAGCAATCAGCTTTTCGAGTCTCTCAACTGTCGATTGCGAAAAACTGCCGGACAAACAATTGAAGTTTAAAGTTAGTTGTCAATGTTGTCATTGTTGTTATAGTTGTTGCTGTTGTTGTGCGCACTCATGTGAGAAAGTTGTGCCAAAT
Source organism: Drosophila gaucha (assembly GCA_035045545.1). Taxonomy (NCBI): domain Eukaryota; kingdom Metazoa; phylum Arthropoda; class Insecta; order Diptera; family Drosophilidae; genus Drosophila; species Drosophila gaucha. The sequence continues at coordinate 5,907,118 of JAWNOY010000292.1, forward strand.
GCAGATTTTACTCTAATGATAATGTAACAACATCTTTTTAGCCCACCCTCAATTTCTGTTTTATTCAAAGTTTGAAATTTTTGTTGTGTGGGCGGCTTTAAGCTCATTTATTTTTTTAATTTCAGAGTGTACATAATTGTAATGACATCAATTTGAATTGTTGCCGAGTTGTTGGTCAAGTTGTAGAGTTTTGTGGCCTTTAAATGTTGAAGCAGCCACATTTAAAATTTCGAGTCGCATTGTTGAAACAAAACGTATTTAACAATGGCTTTAGATATGCCATATATGATATGCTATAGCTTATACTTATGCCTATTGTGCAAGCTACATCATTTGAAGCTGTGCCATTAACGTGGCTGAAAGCACGTTGCAAACGAAACGAATTGACATTTAATAGTGCCTGCTGGTAGTGTTTTGAGTACAGTTTGTAAAAGCTTCAGAGCAAATATGTTAAATATTTATGTGTCTATGCTATTCTGTTAACAGTGATATTTTAACAGTAGCATAGCAGCTGCTCAAGATAATAGTAAAATGTTAAAAGTACTTTGTTTAGACCACGAAGTACTATTACTTATACTTCTACGCTACTTAAAAGCTCTTAACGTAGTTAAGGCAGTGCTGCTTTTCATCCTGTTTCTTCTCGAGCTCAGTCTTACTTATACTTATACTTATACTTATACTTATACTTATACTTATACTTATACTTATACTTATACTTATACTTATACTTATACTTATACCTTTACTTAAACTTATACTTATACTTATACTTATATACTTATACTTATACTTATACTTATACTTATACTTGTACTTGTATTTGTACTTATACTTATACTTGTACTTGTATTTGTACTTATACTTATACTTATACTTATACTTATACTTATACTTATACTTATACTTATATTTATACTTACACGTACACTTATACCTATGCTTATACTTATGCCTTTACTTATACTTATACTAATACTTCAATTTCTTTTTCTACCTTCATCATCCTCATTATACTCTTACTCTTCATCCTCATTCTGCTTATAGTCCTCATTCTTCTCCTACTTCTCTTCCTACTCCATCTCATCCATTTTCTATTCCTCATACAGTTCCTACTTTTTATCTGCTATTTTAGCTACCATTTGCAACTGCTATTTCACTACCCACTTTTCCTCCTCTTTCTACTTCCCTTTCAACTTCTACTCTTACTTCTATTTTACCTTCTACGTAAATTCCTTAAAATTCTACTCCTCCCCTTCATTCTATTAATTTTATTCCTTCCCCTAGTTCTACTTCCACTAATATTCTTCATTCTACTCCTACGCTTTCCTCGCCTACTACGCCTCTTTCTTCCTTATTCCCTTCTTACTTCTAGACGTCCAGTTAATCCCCTGTCTACTGCTACTACTTTTTCTTTTACTTCAACTCCGTCTTTCACTCCTACTCCTAATCCTCCTTCTTTTACTACTACTTCTAATCCTCCTCCTTTACCTCCTAATCCTCCTCTCTCTACTCTAATGCCTTTCAACACATACATACATATGTATATACACATACACACTTTTCTATCACTTTAGCTAAGCACGTTGCCAATCCATCAGTTCGTCCGCTCCTCAATTACTCAGGCAACACAAACAGTTATATGTAAATTTCATATATGTTTATATGTATATATATACTTGTATTTAGATTATGTACATGTCTAGCTGTTCCAGTTTCAGTTAATTTAAATTAAAATAAAAACTCAACATTCTTCCCTTTGCCAACTGCTGCTGCTGCAGACAACTTCCTGTTTTGGCCTCTATCTCGCTAGCTGCTGCCTGGCCCAGCAACGACAACTTCATTGTGCTCACATCTGTTTAATCAACATCATTTAACTTCATCATCACGATAAGCAACAACAACAACAGCGAGCAGAACAACCTGCCTTAGTAGCTAACAGCTTCATTCCATTCCCAACGATTCCGCTGCAAACTTTTTTGTTGTTGCTTTGGCCCTTTTTTTCTCATTTGAGCTACTTGACTGTTTTAGCACCCCCGCTGATTGTCTGTTATCCCTATCTCTCTCTCTCTCTCTCTCTCTCTCTCTCTCTCTCTCTCTTTCTCTCTCTTATGCCGCAGATTTTAGTGCAAAACAATTTAAATAACAAGTTGGTAATGGAGCCGCATCTGTGCCTGGGAATCTTTACTGTGCCACATGTGGGTAAACTCTAGTTGTTGTTGTTGTTGTTTTGGCCTGGCCAACAACAAAATTACTGGAGCATGGAATTGTTTATTGTTGTTGTATTTGTTGTTGTTGGCGTTGATTTAAAATGTAGATTTCTTTGGCTGAGGTTTCATTGCACAGCAGCACATTGATGCGGCAGCAACTGCAACAGCAACAGCCACTTGCCACTAACTCCCTGTTATTGTTGTTGTTGTTGTTGTTGTTGCTGTAGCAGCAATTGACATTTGTTGGCAAATTTGCATGCCAAAGCCATTTGGAATGAGGTCGCCGTCTATTTATGCGAATTGTAACGCGCATTTTAATTAGATTTTTGATACGAGATAGAGAGTGAGAGAGAGAGATAGCAAAAGGGGCAGTTAGAACCCCGAGATGTAACCCAACTGTATGTAGATTAGTTGAGCATGTTTCTAATAAGTTAATGTAGTCCAATGCAAAGTGAAAAACTTTGGGAAATGGATTTTCAAAGCGTCACACGAGCTGCAAAAATTGCATTTATATAATGCACATCAACATTTTAATAGATTTTAAATTTGCATAATAATGCAGTTGTATTGCATGCAAATTTTTAATGGAAATTTGTGCATATGAAAAAAAAATAATTAAAAAATAGCTTTGGCATATGCAGAATACAGCAGAAAATATAAAAAAAAAACATAACAGAATAATGCATTATATAATTTAAGTGTGTATAAGGAAATAGTTAAAGAGTTGAGCATCAAAGCTACAATAAAATTTTCTTTGTATTTTTAGTGCAATAAAAAATTTTAAAAAATATATGCATAAGAAAGTGTGTTTTTTAGTACTGCAACCAGTTTTTATATTAAAGTTTACACATTTCACAAACTAAAACAAATATCAAAAATTTGTTTATAGCTTGCAACATTTTGTATAACACAGATCTAAATCAACTTTACACAGCTTACCTAAATGAGGCTCTATAAAAGCTAAACCATTATCAATTTTTGGTCTTACAGTTCTGTTCAGAAAAGTTAGTATAAATTCTTATACAAACTTTGATTTGGTTAGAACTTCAATTTGAAAACTTAGTTAATTTCATTCAATAAACTTTCAAAAATGTATTGCTCTTAAAACAGTATTTGGATCCCAGATCTCGAATCCTACTCAGTAAATTTAAATTTCAATTAACTGACTATTTACCATACACCCTCTCCCTCTAATTTCTATTCTATTTTAAATTCAGATTCAAGAATTTAAAAACATTTGGAAAAGTATAACAAAGATTCTTTGTTAGTAAAACCCAACAAATAAAGACTCAAACTTAAATTTAGTTCATTTTATTCTCTAGACTTTCAAAAACTCTAAGCTCTAATGTAAATTAGTAAATTGTTCAAAAATTGTACTCTAAATGCAGCACACAAAAAAAGTTTATAACCGCCTTTTATCAAGGTTTAAATTTCCGCTCTAGGCTTTCTGAGTCTCTCTTTCATATGCCGCCTGTCTAACCACAACAACAATTCAATATATATTTACATACATATATACCTGTATATCAAGTTTAATTAGTTAATGCACTTTGTTACAAATGTTGACCATATCCAAACCCACAATAGATAATTCATATTAAAGGCTTTATTAATAAGCGCTCGGCTTGCGGTCAAGAGTGGGCGCTGGGCGTGGCTGTTGACCACAAAAAGCTAACCGCAAAGTAGTAAATTTTGCAGCTATCAATTGAGATTGAATAAGCAAACAAAATTTGTATTTTAATCAAAGAGGAAATGAGCCTTAGCCAATATAAACTATGTGAACTGAGCTCTAAAGCTAACCCAATAAAACCTATCAAATGATCTACAAAATTGTTATATATGATATATATTTTGTTATATATTATATAGAAATTATATTAAAATACATTTGATCTATATAAATGTTATATATAATATAGAAATTATATGAAAGTTCATTTGATCTTTATAATTGTTTTATATGATATATAAATTATATTAAAATACATTTGATCCATATAAATGTTATATATAATATAGAAATTATATTAAACTTCATTTGATCTATGATTATATGATATAGAAATTATATAAAAATTCTGTTTAGCTAACAAAAAATTCCATTCATTTGACATTAGCCAAGTTGAGCTAGTCTCTGAGTTTTGTTTTCTTTTTGTATTGTGGGTCAAAGTCTTTGAAAAAATGACGTTATAAAAAAAGAAAAAGTAAACCAGACGCATAAAAAATAAAGCCAAAAATATATATGTATATTATATATAGAAAACAAAATGTGGTTATATGAAAAACTAAAAACATGGCGCATAACTGACAAACGGGTTCTGGCAGACAGATAACAACAACAAATACAAATACAACTGAAATAAAAAGCCTCGCTTGACTAAATGTAAAAAATGTTAAGTATACCAGAAATTTATAGCGAACATTTTTTCCTTTTTGTTTTTTATAATTTAGTGTGAAAATAAATATAAATTTATAATGTAGAAAAAAAAGAAAATTGTGGAAAAAACATTGTGAAACAATTTCTCTAATTAATTGTATTTGTAGTTGCAGTTGTTGTAGTTTTTTTTTTATTGCACATTTTCCGCTTTTGGTTAGGCGAATGCGAAACTGGCTGCCACATGTGGCATGGCTGCTAGCCCACCCAGACGCCGCCGCAACTCAAATTGCCAAACGGCGCGACAACATTTTTGAGATGGCAAAAGCTTTAACTAATTTAACGCGTATTTTAGTTGCCTTTTTTTGCACTCTTCCATTTTTTAATCTGTTGACAACATTTTTCAGGATGCCAGTCATGTTGCCGCACCCAACAACAACAGCAACAGCAGCAACTTGCCACAGCAAGCAGCAGCAGCTGAGCCAGCGTTAAATGTCGAGGCTGTCATATTGCAAAATCAGGTGGACACATTGCAATGGCAATTGAAGCAGGTGAGTGCCAAAACAAAAGACTTAAGACACAAACTTGACTATAGACTCACAGTCAAGATTCTTGAGTCTAGACTCTGCGACATAGAAAACGTGACTTCAACGCTCACTTTAACTTGTTAACTAAGCAAACATCTATTGTCCCTCCTACCCCCGCTTGGCTAGCCCCCTACTCCGTCGCCCTACCCCACCCCCTTTACGGGTGCTGCTCTAGATAACTTCAACTTCAACCTGTTTCCCTTGACTTTATAGCCACATGTGTGCCTCTCTCTCTCTTTCTCTGTTTACAATATGTTCTCACGCTTATAATTATATATACAGAGACAGAGAGAGAGAGAGAGACGTTGTCATGCCCACACTTAACAAACTCCCCTTCCCCTCGTCCTCCCTGTCTGCCACCCATTCTACTTATGTTAAGTGGCCTTTGTTCTTTATTTCTTTCTATCTCATCGTCGCATTTCCTTGATATCTGTTTTTCTTATTTTTTTATGCTTTGGCTGTCCGGCTAGAGCCACGTCCAGCCACATCCACAATTAGGCGGCACATTCTTTTTAACGCTTAATTATAGACCGGCCTGGTGGTCGTCAGCTCCATTCGATTCTATATTCTACACTCTTCACTTCCAGTCTGTTTGGCGTCTCATTGTCTTTTGGCCATTTCCTCAATGGCTGAAAACTTTTGCGGCATTAATTTTATATTTCCTCACACAAAAGGTTCTGGAGCGCAAGAGAGGGGCGGGGATTTATCTTTTATTGACTGCTGATGCACAACTGTGCATTTAAATGCCAGCCTACTGTGCATGCAATCAGATAAAAATGCTAAAGATTTTTAACAAAGATTTTTACTTGAAATTATTGAGGAAAAATAGTTACAGACGACGTGAAGGCAGGCACTGTTAGTAAAATATGTTCAAAGCGGAGCTGGTAATGGGAAAACTGGAATAGTTTAATAGTTGAGAAATATGTGAGGAATCTCTTAAAGAGAATGTGATTTAAGCTTAGCTAGAAAAGCAGCAGTAATAAACTGTGACTTTATGTTTCTAATACAATAACTCAAGTCACATTTTTCTTGAGAAATTGGGTAAGGAAAGAGAAACTAATGGAAGAACTATGCAGAAATTAGGGAAATATTGGATTATAGAAAGATTTAAGAAGAGTGTGTATAGTCTATATATAGGTATAATCGAGTCCTTAAAATATCTTTGAAATATATATTAATTTCTTAGTTCCTTTGGTTCTGAGTCTTCAAAGATCTTAAATCTGTTCTTAGTATCTAAAAAACTTAATTATAGAAATATTGCATTATATTTAGAGTATGAGCAAATTCCTATTTGAAAAGCAGAGCAACATTTATTAGATTGAGATATTTTTAGAATACTGCCTAGAATAAACCCATATTTTATCCACTATAAATATGCAAAACGTATTAGCTCTCAGCTGAGCTGACAGAATCTGAAATCTCGAGAAATGTAGCTTAGGGAAGCCAGGAATGTGTAAAGAGTTATAGAGAGTATCAACAGAATCATCAGGTAAGACAGCTAGGGGCTGGGGAATACTGACTAAGACAAACTTAAACTTAAAATAAACCACTTAAGATCATAATTCACAATATGCCAGTTAAGTTCTAAAGGAAAAATTGAAAAAATCAAAGCAAAAAACTAAAAAGAAGTTTCCTATAAAGCTTATATAACATAATCACTAAAAGTTGCATAAAAAGGAAAACAAATTTACCCAACAAATAGAATACTTCCCTTTATTTGGTATATAAAATATAGAACACTTTATCGATATTTATCGATTTGCAGTATCGAACCAATAAATCCCACCCAGCTTGACCGCAACTAATTGATCAGCTTCATATTTGGCAGACAACAACTCTTAAGTATTTGGGTCGCATTTCAACTAACCTGGTTAATAGCTAAGCGTGGCTTGTGCTCAATGCTTCTTCTCCCTCTTCTGCTACTACTTCTTCTTTTTGTCCATTTGCTGCTGACTTTGATTTTTCTTGAATTGAATTTCCAAGCCATATTTGAACCGTGCTGACCTTCAACTTTCTCATATGTGGCAGAAGACGCGAGCTGTTTACACACATTGCAACACTTTCAATCAACAATCTGATTTCAGATTCTATAATTCATCAACAACAACAATATTTACGCTTTCATTTTGATTTAACGCGCTTTTAAATGCGCTTGCTTGGAAAGCCGTCAGCAGAAAATTGCAATCTAATCAGTGATAAATATTTTCCACACTTCTCTCGGAGCTCGACGCGCGCTTGGAATGCCGCCGGAAAACTTAAGACAAAGCGCAAAAAAAAATTGTATGAAAACTGGGTTATGCTGCAGTTAAAGGCGGTCAACAACAGCAAACGGCAAAAAAGCTAACAACAACAACAACAACTGCTACAACTTCATTAAAGAGCAAACAAATCAGGGACTGAAGCGTGGGCCGCAAGCTGAGTCTCAATTCCTGAGCTGCTTTGATTGATGGCATCGATTGATTGAAGGCAGGAACTTAAATTTATGCGCACAGTTTTTTCTCCCTCTCTCACTCTCTCTCCCTCTCTCTCTCTCTCCCTCTCTCTCTGTGTAAGCGGATGCTGGCTCAGCTCTAGATGGGTTTTTAATGAACTAAATTGTGGGCAGGAAGTGCCCAAAAACAGATCCAACTTGATTCGTTAGGCCTGTCAAATGCCACGCAAATGTGCTTTAACGTATTAAACAACAACAACAACACTTTCACATACTTAGCGTAGAAATAACTCTTTAGTCAGACTTGTCTGCCTATGCTAAGTTGCTGCAACTTGCTGCAATTGCTTGTTTTTGTGGCAGCAATGAAATTTATTGAATGTGTTGGAATTATAGCACTTTATGTATAGCTGTTATGAGATTGATTGACTGTATATTAGTTTCTTATATAAAATCCCTTTGTTATTTGAAGCAAACTCTTATATTTCTCAACTTTTGAAATAAGAGAAAAACGAAAGAAATTTAAATTTTTTAATTCAGGATCTCTGTAAATTTCTTTTTTCGTTTTTAATATACTTCTAGACTCATTGCTAGCTTTTATTTTCCTACAGATTTATCAGTTAACTATCTATTCATCTTTTATCTATCATCTACTATATTAAAAATTTTTCTTTAGAAAAAGTAAATTTTGTTAAAAATTGTATTAATTTTTTAGGTGAATAAATTTATTTTGTTTCCATCAAAGTATGGATTTAACTCTTTGAATAATATTTAAATCTTGAAAGATAAGTTAACTGAGCTGAAGTTTATGATTGGGTTGATAATGAGCATATAGAGAATACTTACAGAAATAATTATAAAACATATACTATATATTATATCAAATAGGCTCCATTGAGATCGAAACCAGATTCAATTGAATTTGCATTTAGTATTTTAACCACCAACTACTTAGATATATTATCTAATTTCGCATAAGCTCAGCTTAACAAACATATATGTATATATATATATACTATTTAGATATACTGTATATAATTTACAGTCGAATACTGACAATTCATCCCCCGCTAAATCAAAAACCTCAATAGTTCGTAAAAAATGCTGTTTATTGAAAAGAAATCTATAATAGATCGTTCTCCATAAACCGAATTCCCGTGTAATTCGTAAAATATGTGCTCTCCTTGCCTTTTGAATTATAGAGATTCGTCTGTATATACATATATAATACTGTATTGATATACATACATATTTGTTTGCTATAGGTACAATAATCTACTTAAAAAGTATTTGGAATCCTAAATGTCGCACTTAAACCTCTCTTTATTCGCAATTGCATAAATCTTGGACAAAGCTGTATGTGTATATGTGTGTGTGTGTATGTGTTAGGTGTGCTTGACTGTATGTGTGTGTTTGTGGAGGTTTGGCACTTGTAATTCCCATCTTCAATCCAATAAACACGCAGCAGGAAAACGTTAAACGGCAGCTGCTGCTGCTGCTGCCAAACGGAAAAATGAGCAGCAACAACAACAACAACAGCTAACTGCAACAACAACCGCAATAGTGGCAGCAGCAACAGCAAACATTTTGTAGCTTACGTAATCAGCTGGCTGGCCAAAAGCAACAAAAACAAAACATTGGCTAAAATCGTTTGCTGCCAAATTGCATTACCAACATTTGTATATTTTTTGGTTTTTTTTAAGGCTTTGCCTCATTTGGGCGTCGTGTGAAACTCTTTTTGGCCAACTGGTCATGTGGTGGCATGCAGCAAGTGGGTGTGGCAACAGCCAACCCCTTTTTGGTCAGGTGGCATCTTCCACACTTCGAGTGTTGCCAATTTGGCAGCAGGCTGCCTGTTAATTAGGCTAGGCTAATTTCTTGGCCAACCAACTGGCCTAAAGACCGTAAATGAGGGCCCAATAAAAACCGACATGAGCTGAAAATGAAGTCAAATCTTTGTGCAAGTGAAAGTTGTGAAACGAGTGGAATGCAAGAGGTGAGGGAGGGAGAGGGAGGGACGGGTTAAGGCGATTGACTGCTCGACAAATGCAACGATCTTCGATAAACAAAAAATTAACATAATCTATAAATTGCTTATAGATTAATATCAAATATCATAAATTCATTAAGTAGAGAGTTTACTGTGGCAACGACCTTGCGATAGAAAGGTGAATGAAAAGAAAAATAAATTTAAACTAATCTGAAGAGTTATGAGTACGATTGAAAAAATAAACAGTTAAAAAGAAAATCAAAACAAATTTCGATGCGCTAAGAAAGCTAGCATAAAATTGTCATTAAAAGAATTCGAACCCTAGAAACAAAGACAAAGAAGATGAAAATAAATAAAATTTGCATGCAAAGTTACTTAAGATAATTAGCATAACAAATTGCTGCAAATGAATTTGAAATAGGAGCAGACGAAGCGTTAAATTATATATAAGAGAGACAGACAGACAGACAGACGGAATAGAACGGGCATATCTTAAGAATGCCAGACCCAAGCGACGTTTATGCAATGGCAAATAAAGAGCTACCACAGAGCTCTATTGTACTATTGCGTAATCCAACGATTATTCATGCTGAGAATTAGATATGTAAACGAATCTCAATTGCCTTAACAACCAGTTGCAGCTGCCTAAATATATACTAAATACTGCTGTTCTATGCAATTCTCATGAATTTAGAGAATTTAGAGAATGAGTTAATGACTGAATGAGTCAGGGATAGAAACGGAGATAGAGTCAGTGGAATATTAAAGATGACAGAATCGAAGTGACAGTTGATAATTAGGGGAATGAAATTTGATTATATTCTGAAGTGTTTTTTAATTGTTCAAATGTTGTTCTATTTTAGAACAACATACATTTTTCGGATTCGTATTAACCTTTACTACTTACTTTATATCTCTTTTATCCGCATTTTGTTATGATAAAATCCACAAACAGCTACAAAATTGTTGACTACATCGAAATCAGTCTCTGTTGAACTTCCGAAGATTGAAATTTGTACCTACTACAGTGAAACCTCCCGTGGACGGACAGAAACGGTTCTAGTATTTTTGTGTGCCTGCGGGAGATGTCTAAGAAGCGGCTGTACAATAATATCTTGATCTGAATCGCATAGTTCAATGTCACTTTGATTAGTAATATTAATTTCAACGTTGTTGTCATCTGTGGGTAAAAAAATCTTCAAAATTGTCTTTTACAAATTTTGAAATCAAACTTAATTATGATCTATTAAAAAGTGTTTTTTTTGTCAGCCTGCGAGAGACTTTTTGTATACAGTCGAATTCCGATAATTCGAAATGGCAAAAGGGGATCACATTTTTTACGAATTACACATAATTCGATTTATCGAGCAGGAATTCGAACAAATTCCTTTATAGGGGACAGCATTTTTGACGAACTTTATTTAGTTTTTCGATTTGGCGGGGGACAAATGATCGGAATTCGACTTTTGACAAAATCAGTATTTTGCATGAGTATAAAGTGGTCAAATGATGTCCGATCTTAAAAAATTATCCAATTCTTTATTTGTAGGAATCTTTATTTTCGATTGGTAAAAGCGGTTGCATGAAATATTTTCTGATATTTGATTTTAGTCTGAAACCAAGAAGTTTCAATCTTAAAAACATTGTAACTAGACTGAAAGAATGTAACTAGATTTTCGAAAAATCTAACTTTTCCAACTGGTTCTGATTATTTCCATCAAATGACAAATAAAATGCAAAGTTTCAGAATAGAGTCCGAAATCAGCTTCCCTTAAACTTTCACTACTCGTACGTCAGTCACATGAAGTCCAATCTTCGAGAACTATACCTCATGAAACTAAAGGAGTTCTCCAATACTATTCCTCATAAGTTGCATATATTATTTATATATTATATACATGCTCCTTAAATATAACAAACTCATCTCTTCTTTCCTTTTCTAGACGGAAACCAATTGTGAAATGTATCGTGCTGTCATGGAGGAAGTTGCTCGCTTCTTCGAGCGCTATCAGCAGCAGCAACAGCAACAGCAGCAGCAGCAACAACTACAGCAGCAACAACAACAACGTCAACAGCAAGCGAATCGACACAGCTTAAGCGGATTGGGAGAGCAAATCTCCCGCTCGAAGAGTCTGCATCATGTGCAGGGCGTGCAGAACGATCCGAATGGCGGCCTTGAGGATGCAACTGTTGGCATCAGCTGCAACAGCGCCGCAGCCTCATCCACGAACTCCGCCTCGTATCTGCGCGCACGCAGCAGCACAAATCTGATGCTGAACAAATCGATGCTGACGATGAACGAGGAGCACAGCTACGAGAGCATTGCTCCAGCTGGCAGCTACAATGCCTTCAAGGACTTTACCTGGTAAGAGATGGAGCTTTTTAGATATTTAAATGTTTACTAAGCAAACTGTGTTCTTCAACAGGCGTCGCTCTCCCAAGAAGCTAGGAGGCTGCAAGTCGCGTCTGTCTTCGCCCGAAGCAGCCGAGGAGAAACTCAATCAGGAGGCATTTCGTCTAGCGCGCACCATACGCAATCTGTTGCACACGTCGCAGCAGCAGCCGGATCTCACGATGCTGCCACATGCAGCAGCTGCTGGGCAGAGGAACAAAATGCAGAATCAGAAGACCAACTCCATGTTGACGCTGCTTCCACCCCCTTTACACAATTCAACTAGCCTGGATGCCACGATCAGTCTGCCAGCTGATAACAACAATGCTGGCAATAACGTTAGCAGCACCACCAACAGCACCACCTCCTCTGCTGTTAGCCCTGAGCTGCTCTTCTTGCGCGCCAATACGATGCGAGATTCGCGTCTATCGCTGCGCAGCTCCACCGATAGCTCTGTGCATTCCACCATCTCCTCGACGGCCTCGTCCTCATCTAAAATAGAAACCGATGAGGAGAACAACACCGCCAGCAACAACAACAACAAGCAGAGCGCAACAGCTGTCAACAACAATGGCTCCAGCACAGAGGATGAGAGCGGCTTTAGCTCCATCAGCTCCTTCCATGACGTGGGTCTGCCACTGAGCTCCACGTTGTTAGGCGGCAACAGCTGCCGCCTCTCGCTCTCCACAGAGAGTCGCAACTCGACGCTAAAGTCGGCGCTGAATGTGGTGGGCGTGCCACTGCAGCCCCAGCACTCGCCCAGCAGCAGCAGCTCCTTGAGCTGCCAATCGCCCGCGAAAACCTATCGAAATGCCAATCGATATCAGCGCTTCTCGACGCTCTCCAACGAGGATGCAGCCGCTGTGCTCTGGGTCTAGCCTGTACGCATTTTGAACTCCCCTTTGAAATTAAGTTTTAGTTATTGTTTTTATCTTTCGCTAGTGCCTCTCGTTTAGTTTTTAGCTGTTCCTTAAGTTAATTGGAAATTTTTAAAATTATGTACAATACGTGTATATGATGTTTCAAAAATGTATTTAGTTTCAGCTTCTTATCATTAAATACGTCGCATTTTTATATTTAATTTTTGTATAGCATTAATCTAAGTTTTGCAGTATTTATATCATTTTGCAGCTATAAATAAATATAAACTGTAGACTAACTTCGGTCATGCCTTGAAATTTTAAAGGATAAAGATATAGCTTTCTTTGATTTGCCTCGCCCCACATAAGCTTATGTATATTATTTTGGATGCCCTAATTTTTTACTAATTCTTGGGTCTCTAGGTGTAAAATTGTATTAGATACAGTTTTTACCGATAGGCCAGAGTGTATATATATCATTTTTGGTTAATCTATAGAGAAGAGCAAAAAACATTTTTGACCATAATGCTCATTTCTGCTCGCCTGGTACTTCAGAAAATTTGTTCTAAAATTCGATGTTCAACGGTGGACAATTTATTTTTTCACAAACCCTTGTTCACTTTCATTTTTTGTTGCATACTTTTAAGCGGGGCGATTAAACGCTGCAAGCAAAAGTATGATATAAAAAAATAGCTTTAAGTCGCCTATATCCTTGCACAGGACGAAGGGACACAGTGCGTTTGGTTCGTGAGGACCAGCAGCATTGATTCCCATCAAAATATTATGGGGTCATCTAAGAATCCAGCACTTGTAATATTTCACTTCCAGGCCGGCTGCAGCGGCCAATTAAATTGCTTTAAAATCACAAAATCCCTAATATCTTGAAAACCATAAGGACTTTATCGATGTCATTTACCACATTGATGGTGCTTGAGATACCGATCAGTTTGACATATTAGCTGCAAGGATACGCAAGGATACAGCCGAGTTATACGCTATTTTCTCTGTAAAAAATAATCATGTTATCTCAGCAGTTTGAAGGACTTTCGTCCTTGTAGTAAATAATTCTTATTCAAGAGCGCAAGGACACCATTTGGTCCAAAGCACATCCCGATTGTCCTTCAAATGGCCAAGTTATTGCCGGTTTTAGGTATTTTAGCCCATTTTTCGACCACTACCCTTGCAAAAATTTGAGATCGAATTTTTTGTGGAATCCTGTAAATCCTTGAGTGCGAATTGATAGTCCTGCTCCTCACGAGCTCAAAATATTATGTCCTTGCAAAATCCTTAAGAATTTGCGCCGATCTAGAGCTAAATAAAGAATGTCCTTTTTAGAAAAATAGCTCTAGCTCGGACATATAATTTCACAGAAAGAAAGGACATACTGCGTTTAGATCGTAAGGACCAGTCCTATAGAATCCCATTAAACGAATATCATCTGAGGTTCCAGGACTTGTAGTATTTCAGTTACACGCCAGCTGCAGCTGAGAATTTTGATTTGTATGCTAGGCGAATCAAATGCATCCAAAACTAACTCTTTCTCTTTTACTCTGCTTGCTTTGCTGCCAGCTGTAACCGGTCGTCAGCTATTGTTCTCCCTCCTACTTACAGTTAGCATACAAAATGTAAATTCGCTGCAGCAATCAATAATGGTATCTCGCTCTCGATTAGCTGCTGGGTTGACATCAATACGCCGCAACTCAACACTGTGCTAAAGCAACGGTAAAACAATGACAATGCAAGAAAGCGGATATAAATGAAATGTTGAAAATATGTTTAATGATTCTCTATCAGCTTAAAATCGTATACCGCAGTCTATTTCTGAGTACCATGGATAAACTACTATAAAATATATCACAGGTGGCATTGACTTTAGGTCATTGACATATCCCTTAGCGTTTACTGTCAACTATTAGCTTTCAATCTGCATTATTTCTAATTGTTAGAATTCCTTGTTTCGGCACGTTACGTTTCGCTCAAAACTTTTCGGTATTTCCGCATTATTCCAGCAAACGCACTCATCGCTAAAATACATATCGTTAATTATTTTTCACTCAATAAACGAGGTAGTCGGGTGGTATTCGCAACCGTATCGATAAGCATGGCCAGCGCCCGAATGCAAACATTTGAATCGTCGGTCTTCGAGCCGAATAAATTCCTGCAGAGTCGCTTAGAACAGTCAGCCCACAACGAGAAGCAGGAGCTGCAAAAGGAACGGGACCATGAGCTTGACAGTGTGCCCGGGGAGCAGAACGAACAGACTTATAAAATCGAATACAAACATCCGTTGGAGCATGTCTGGACGCTATGGTACCTAGAGAACGATCGCACCAAACACTGGAAGGATATGCTCAACGAAATCACTCAAATTGATAGCATCGAAACATTTTGGGGGTAGGTCCTCCCTTAAAGCTTCTTGACTTGATACAGATGACACAAGTTTCGCCTTTCAGCTTGTACTACACAATCAAAACACCATCGGAACTCAAGATTGGCAGCGATTATTACATGTTCAAGCAAGGCATACAGTAAGCTAAGCTATATCCTTTAAAACTCTCCAAAATCTTAGCAGTATCTGCCTTCCAGACCGATGTGGGAGGATGAAGCCAACATAAAGGGTGGTCGTTGGCTCTTTACTGTGGGCAAGAACTCGAAGTATGCCTTGGATCGTATCTGGTTGGATATATTGTTAATGATGGTGGGAGAGTCCTTTGAGTATGCCAGCGAAATCTGTGGTGCAGTAGTCAATATACGTGCGAAAAGCAATAAGATATGTGAGTATACAAAATAAAATAATTTAGCAGAGTTAAGATTATTATGTTACCTTATTCAGCTGTTTGGACGGCCAATGGAACTAACGAGCTGGCCGTTTTAGAGATTGGATTCAAGTTGAAGACCTTGTTACAACTACAATCGCATAACTTGCAATACCAGCTGCACTCGGACGCGATGTCTAAGATAAATTCTGGGGTCAGATCTGTATATAGTTTATAACGAAAGTCAATTTAATACTTGCGTATGTACAGCTTATAAGACTAGAGTAGTTTAAGTGCTTATTAGTAGAAGAAGCTGATTGGATATATTTTGCCCAAATTGTATTTTGAAATTCCAGCACCAAATTCAGGCACAAGCCAAAAAAATTACCGTAGCTTATTTATT
This sequence comes from Drosophila gaucha, assembly GCA_035045545.1. NCBI lineage: Eukaryota > Metazoa > Arthropoda > Insecta > Diptera > Drosophilidae > Drosophila > Drosophila gaucha. Next base: position 5,923,115 of record JAWNOY010000292.1, read on the forward strand.
ATGACAATAATAAAAGTGATTGTTCGCCGCAGATTATTAAAGGGCAATCAAAAATTCCTAACTACCATATATGTACATATACAATAATATCAAAGAAATTTAATTTGCTTTCAGGTTTTATATCATTGTGTCGTATATTATATCTTAAACATCATCATGCTCTCTTACAATACAACTTTTTGGCTGTACGGCCCTGTCTCAAACAAATTGAATGAGGTTAAATATTAATCGTTATGTATTTTTTTAAAAAATTTACTCAGTAAACATTCACAGCTTTTGCAATGCCGAACAAAAAATGAAATCGAACCGATTTTTGTTTCTCAGTGCGTGAATGCGATTTCAAGTCACTAATACGATTAGTTACATCATACGATTACATTGAACATATAGATATATTACTATATATATAAATTTATATATATACGAATAAGAATTTAGCACATTAGAAAGAACTATTTACAATTATTCATAGACTTGAGCGCTACAAAAAAACATTGAGAACGCCTACAACAACGCAAACGCTTCAACATTTGCGCGCGCGACAAATAAATCTTATACAAATTCTAAAATTACGACCTTAAACTGATTGGACGCGTGATTTTTTTGTTTTTTTCTTTTGTGAGATTACGAATATCGAAAGTATGAATTGTGATTACGCATGGACACAAGCGAGTGTGTTTGTAACGAGACGTACTTAAAAGCCTACACAAGTTTATATGGAATACGCTTATCGAGAAAATTGAGCATTAGCCAGGGCCAGGCTCAAGCTTCGCTGGCTAAATTCTGCCCACGACGGCCTTGTTTTTGCGCGTAGGCTGCACAGAAAGAGGTGGCACGACCAGCAGCTCCGATTGCGTGGATGGCGAACTGCTGCGCATGCTGGCACAATCATCCTCATCAGCTACTTCCTGTTAATAAACACTAGATATAGTAAATATATACATATACATTTCTATATACCACTCGAGCTTACATTAATGTTATTGCAGCTGGCCAGACGCATCTGCGCCAGCTGCGAGGCGGGCGTCAACGAGTTGGTGCTGCCAAATGGCGAAGTCATCATTGTGGATACCGCACGTTTCAGCTTGTTGGGTGTTTTGTTAAAGGAAAAAGCGCGTCCCACCTGCCGAATGATAAACGGTGGTTACTTGGATAAAAATTATGTAATAAATAAAAAACACACCTTTAGGCGCGTCTTGGCAGCCAATTTGAAGGCCTTGCTCAGTGTGCTGACATTCACATCGCTGATGTCCACCTCCAATTCCAGTGAAGTGCGACTCAGCATCATTTTGTCCTGCAAGCATTATATAAATCAGTAAATTTCAAAAGAGAAGTAATTGCTTAAACACTCACCGCATCTGTGCGACACGTGTGCGCTGCAATTTGCATGCACAACTTTTTGAGATAGACCAGCTTATCCGTTTCATCATCAATGATGCTAAAGGTGTAGAGCTTCTCCTTCTCACCGCGCTGCAGCAGTCCAAAGGCACGCGGACTATCCGTAATGTCGATGACAAAGCGTATCGTATTCAGCGATATCAGTTTTATGTGCTTATGAGTTTTGGCCGTGCTGGGCGATTTGGCTGTATTAAAACCCCGCGAGCGTCGTTTGCACAGCTCAATGGAATCAGAGAATAGGTAGAGCAATAGACTATCGCCGCGCCCACTCAGCGAATCGGACAGCTCGTTGACCTCACACTTGGAGATAAAACTGCGATTGGAGCTAACCAGGTGTGCTGGACAACCATCGATGTCGTTGAAGATGTCAAAGATGGCCATGCGCGACTCCGTGCGGCGTTTGTCCTCGTTGATGTGCAACGTCACCTGTTTGATGGCCTTCAGCGCCTCCTCGAGACGCGCATGATCCGCATTGCTGCCAGCCGTGTGCTTCAGTATATCATTCAGCAGCAGGCTTATGCTGGGCAGACGCTGCACGGGCCGGATCATAAGATCCTGCAGGCTCTGGCGACCACACTCGGGCTTCGTTTGATTGATCTTAAGGAAGGCGTGGAAGCGTGGATATTCGCGATCACAGTACAGCAGCTGTTCCTTCATCTGCTCGTAGAAATTCACATAGGGCGGATAGGCCTTGATCAGTTCATCGCGATGCTGTATGATGATATCGCCAATGAGGCAATCCTCGCGCCAATTGGCGTGCAGCTTGCGCAGATGCTCCAGCATGCTTTGATGCACCTCGTGTATGGGCAGAAAGTTGCCAAATATTGATTTGATTTCCGATTTATTAAGCAGCGGATCATTCGTTTCGGCCAACTCATCCAGTTTATTTTTGAACAGCTGCACGGGAACATAAAAGGGTTTCAGTAATGTTTGATAAGAATTAGTTTCGAGTGCTCTTACATTCAGTATGGTATCTAGAATGCCCACATAGTTGGACTCTGTGGTAAAGAAGTCCATAAAGTGATTGAAACGCATGGATTTCTTGGTGGGCGTTGCCTCGGTAGTCTCTGGCTCCACATGCAGCAGCTTTTCATTCTCCAGCTTTTCCGGGCTCGTGGTGCAATCAAAGAAGCTATTCGAGACGGACAATAGGCCAGCATCCGATACTGAAGAACGTCGCTTGCCCGAACCCAGGGGCGTGCCCTCCAACTGAATGCGCTGGGAGAAACGCTTCCGTTTCCGCTTGTTAAAGCTAATGGGCAGAGAGTCGCGACGATCTGTGCTGGGCGTATTCGTAATGCTGTCCAAGTACTAAAGATAAATTGATTAATAATTATAGTCCGAATAGGGATTCGATTGCACTTACATCGCCGAATAGATAGTCCATCTCATTGGCATAGCCATTCTGTATGGTATACCAGAACCAGTCCGATTTCAGAATGTGAGTGTTATGATTCTTGGGCTCCGGCTTCGACACAGTCGTGTGCTCGTCCACAACCTGATGGGCGGGCGATAGATCAGCAATAGTTCATAAATTTGATTGCCATTTGGGTAAGCAAAATAAACGAGATGGAAATGTGCAATGTGAGCAATGTGATAGAAATAAAAATGTTTTGTTTGTTGCCAAATGCATTCAATACAATCTTAAATCAAGCGTCTAACTAATTAAAATCTATTGTACAGTTCACAAACGCAGCACCAGCAGCAGAGCAGAGCAGCACAATAAATTATATATATATATACATTATAGACTCTGTATCGATATTTGAATATGATTTTGATTTCGTGTTCAACAAAATTTAATAAAATATGACCAAACAAAACATTTTTAATGCACATTTTTGGCAACACTTTGAAACGGGCATAAAAATCGCAAGCAAAACAAAAATCATAAAACAATAGAGTAGAAAAATAAATAGAAAAAGCAAATATATGAAATTGTTTATCTCGAAATTCCTGCCATCGAATGTACTGAAACATTTGTGCAAATATTGTTAGTCGCCTAGCTTTTATGTACATTATGTTTATTGTTATTATTATAATTTTTTTTTGGGCATTCTTGAAGACATTTTTAACATCTATTCAAGCGGAACGTGTGCTGTTTATTAATATTTATTGTGCTGTTGTTGTTGCGTGTGCTCGGAAAACAGTTGGAAAATAGAGACAGTAGCATAAGAGAGCCAATATTTAACCAAAACAAAACAGAAAAAAGATAAAATACCGCACCCAAATTATGACTTAAAAAACTACAACATAACCATAAACAATTAACATGTAATTTGATTAAATTTGTTGGATAAAGGTTTGCAAATTTGGCCTGAAAATTGTTAAAGAAAGAAAAAAACAAGATCCGCAGCTCGTTAAACAGCTGAAAAAATGTTGAAAATGCGCGACGAGTCAGGAAAAAATATAGCACAAAATGTTTCAATGCAAAGACACAGCGAGAAGCGTATGAAAAAGAGAAGTTTACAAAAATAAATGAAGGCAAGTGAAAATCGAAAAATTATTTAAGAAACTGCTTGAGATCAATTATAATATTAATTATTTAAATTAGGAGCGTAAGCTTTAAAGTTTTTCTGATTTAAAGAAGTTATCTCAGATGTGATTTAATCCCTAAGCAGTTTCTTAGTAAAGCAATCACATATTATTAGATTAGCTTTCATTGGGTTTAATATGAATGTCCTATAAAATGTTTTTGCTGTGCCGTTTCAAAGCGTTTCCCAGTTTTTGGGATAGGGTATTATCCATGTAAGTACCATTTGCTCATCGGCAGCGTGCGTCGACGTTGTCAGCTTGGGAGCATCCACTGGCACAGCGTTCAATGATGATGCGGTTATTGATGAAGATGATGTTGATATGGTTGCTGTTACAGACGAGCTGACTTTCAGGGGCAACAAGGCAGTGGCTGAGGCAGTGGCAGCAGCAGCAGAGCAGGCAATTGCGGTGGCTGCATCTTTGGCAAGGGCATTGGTATTGTTAGTTGTTAATGTTAGGGAGCAGCTGACAGCACTTGCGACTCCACCCACCGGTCCGAAGAGACGCTTTGCTGTTTTCTTAGAGGCAGATGCGCTACCGCCACTACCAAAACGTTGCAATGGCGCCTTTGGCGTCTTGAATCCACTGTCCAACGGTCCACATTCGGGCGTGGGCTCTCGCTCGGCACGGCGACTGCTGCTGCGCGTAATGCGATCACAAATGCTGCGCAGCGCCTTAACTGGCTTCCTTATGGACTCATTCAGCGTGCTATTGATGCTGGCCAGCGAGCAGACGGAATCATCTGCCTCAATGGTCTCGCTGCCCAGGAATGTGGATGAGTCCGCAACGGCAATGGAGCTCCGACGTGTGCGCAGCGTTTTGATAATGGGCGTGCGATCGGCCACAAAGCTCATGGAACGCTTCAGTGTGCGCGTTATGGAGCCCGTGCGTATTAGCTTGGGTTTCTTAGTGCTCGCGGGCAAGGCAAATGAATCTACAGACATTAGCGATACGTTGTCAAAGCTATCGCGTTTGCGTTTCAAATCATTCTCGCCTGCCGCCGAAGTCAAGTCATCCGTTTCCATATCGCATTCGTTGATAGTCTCGATGGTCAGCAGCTTGGCAGGCGCTATTAAAATAGGGGACAGACGCTCGGCGTTGCTTTGAAAGTCTTCAGCGGTTGCGGGGCTGCCATTGCAGCTGGTGGGCGTGCCGGAGGCAATAATAATACTCGGCAGTTTGTTGCTCTTTGGCGTGCTGGCCTGCACATCCTCCTCATCCGCAGAGTCGGGCAGCGGCAGCTCCTCCGGCTGCTGCATGTCGCCCAGTTCGACAAACAGACGCTCATCGAAATGTATGTCATCCAATTCCTCAGACTGATTCTCCTTATCAGACACTGGCTGCTGCTGCTGTTCATCCATCTCCTGATCCAACTGCAGCTGCTGCTGCTGCTGCTCAGCTGATTCTGCGTCAGTTTTGGGGGACTTGGGGCTGCTGCTTATTTGGGTTTTAGTGTTAGTGGTGTGGTTAGTATCAGTGCTAGTAGAACTAGAGCTAGTGCTTGTAAGGACTGCGCCCGTATTGGGCATCACCTGCAAGATATATACACGAAAATCAGCCATAAGACACACAAACAAACAAAACGTTTAAGCCAAATGCCAAAAAAGTGAGTTGCATGCAAGATTACAGCTATAAAAAAAAACAATTTAAGTAGAACCCATTTCTCTGGGTGCATAACTCACGACATGCGAGCACTCGGGATCATCCAGTTCGGCACAGACGCCGCCATTCTCCAGCAGCACATCGACCATATGTTGATGCTCCTCAGCGGGAAAGCCAAAGAAGCAAATCTTCTGTCCCTCAAACGCCTTCAACCGATGCGTCTTGGTGAAGTTATCCTGCGTGGCCTCAAAGCCCAACGAATCGCGTGCTGACCAAGCGGCATAAACCCAAGCCGGACGCACAACAGTCAAACGAAAGGTTTTGGCGTATCTGTATGGGCAGAAAGAGAGAAGAATTAAAATACAATATTATATTTATATTATTTTAAATTTTAAGTTAATTTAGAAGAAAGCTTTAAGCTTTAATTCAGCCTTAAGGAAGCATAACTTATCATATTTGCAAGAAATGTATGTGATTAAAAAATTTATACAACTTTAATTAATGTGTAAATTTAGCTATAATATTGATTTATTCTAAGCTTCATTTGGACTGCAGTTGCATTTCAACTTTAAACTTTAAGTTAGCTTTAAGGTAGTCGTCTCTTTGTATTATAATTAAACCTTAATGAATATATAAATGTTATGCTTGAAGAAACCCTGCTTCATATTGCTACAATCTTAAGTTATCCTTCTTTGAATAGTAATTAAAATTGAGTTTTGAGCTTTTAACAGAGCATTAATGCATTCTGCACAATAGATTACAATTGAAGTTTTAATGAATGGATTTATAAAAGCTTAGCTGAAGCATTCTTCTTTGTGTTTATATAAATTATAATCAATTTTCAACAATTTTAGTAACTTAAAACATGTTCTTTTATACTATATTTTTAAACACACACGGGATTAAGTATTTGATTCATTAATATTTGAAACGATTCTGATTTAAGTTGCTGTAAGCTTTAATCTCTTTAGACTTTCTATATACTTACTGATACTTTTCGCCGCCACTGTGATTGCATATCAGATGCGTGGTTTTTGTATTTAAATCCTTCTTGATGCATCCGCCCATGGAGTGTATGAGATTCACTAGCTTTGTCTGCAATAAATGATATTATTATAATTTATAAAATTAAGGAATGCAATTCGTTTGCCCACTCACCAGCTCATCCTTTTTGCGTATGCCCGTGAAGCATGTCACGACGCCACGCATCGCATAGTTATAAATGGGCCTGGTGTTCTGGCCCAATGTCTGCTTCATCTCGGCCGCATACTTCAAAGCGGGTGGACCCAAAATGCTGCAATGCAGAAATGAAAGAGAGTGGGAGAGAAAGAGAGATCGTTAAATATTTATGTGGCACACTTTTGAGTTATGCAAGGCAATTTTTGTAATGCCCCAATTGACCTTGGCCGTTGCGGCGCTGCTGCAGTAGCCATATATCAATTGTTCGAATCACTCAAGACTATAAATCGGTTATAGGCGCTTTCAATTGCACAGACACAGTCAAGAGCACAGCCGTGCGATCAGGCAATCCACGAATGACTGCAACTTAACAATTCCGTTCGAGAACAGTTGCTCAGTTGCGATGCGACGTTCCCACACAGAAAACACAGAGACAGAGAGACATATAGATAGATAGATATACACACGCGACACCAGGTGGCAATTGCTGGGATATGTAAACAACAATCAAAAGCCAGACGAATTCTCACTGAACTTTGACTGAAATAACCAGCAACAAGCAAACCCAACCCCAACCCCAACCCCAACGACAGCCACAGCTCATGCAGCGATCAATTTGTTTAAGGGCTTTTTGTTTATGACGAAGCACATGCCAGCCAGGCTGACTGTACGAACGGACGGACGGACTTGATTGTGCGTCCAACTGGCCACGTACCGGAAGTTTTTATAAACAAATCAATCCAGCGGAAGTGGGCGGATGCTGCCTACTGGCTGCCTCCCTTCGTCTGCCCTCTTGCCTTATGTATTTATGATATTTTTAATATTGAATTTAATTTATGTACATTGGATTCATCATTCATTCATGCTTTCAGCTGTGGCTAGGACATACGCTACATTCAGCCATTCAAAATCGGCTTGGTCAGCAGCAACAACAATGAGCCATCAGCAAAAATTTATAAATATTCAAAGTTCCAGGAAACAATATTTTTGGCAAAATTATTGATAAGTGGAGAAAAGTAATTGAATCGAAAGAGCTAAAGATTGACACGTTACACAGTTAAGATATAAAGTTCTCAAGTTTAATGTTATGGATGGAGAATATATGGAAGCTGCATTTAAGACATTTTATTTTGAAGACTGGAATATTTTAAATTGGAATATACAATTTATAAACTTAGTTCAAACAATCGAGGAAAATTATAGCGCATCTTTTTTGGCAGATGTTGGTTTTCCTTTTTATTTTTACAAAAGCTCTAGAAAAAGCTCCACATTTTTTGAATATTTTTCATAAAAAATAAAGATATTAAAAGAAAAATATATATGTGGGCTTAGCAACAGCCTAGCATATAGTAAATAGTCGATTCGAAGATGCAAAATATTTCAAATAATATCTAAACTAGGTTAAAGCAGTGAATAACTTAACTAAATATAGAAATAAAACTGATTAATTGGTATTTAAAATAAAATATTATATAACAGCCAAGACAAAACGAAGAGTAAATGCTGAATTCTTTCAATAAATATTGAAAATGCAAACCATTCCAAGTAAATTGTTCTTTTAGACCTAGCACAAGAATTTTGTAGCTCACCAAACAATTGGAACAAGAAATTAGATTTGAGGCACAATCAAACAACTGATATACACATACACATAGATACATTTATACAATAGAACACGCTTGTTACTATCTTTCTCACAGTCGATTGCACAATGCGCTTCGTTTCAGTTTGTTGGAAGCCCAAATAAACAGATTTGGAAACTTAAGACTTGTTTCATAGAGCACAACTAACACGCACTGCAATTTCACTTTGATAAGTCGAGACTTCTCACAGCTTTCACACAGTCTGACTGCACTTGTTTCACACACACACTCACACACCTCCTCCACCTGGCTCTTACCACAAATAGGTTTCCATATATGTGCAGCACACAAATGTTTAAACAATCGTTGAGTTTATTCTTCAGCATAAGCTTAATGGCACCGATTGATATAGGTATTACTATATTTTAATTATATATTTATTGGCGGAATATGAATAAACGATTTGATGATTCTAACGGCACAGCGAAAACTAAACAAAAACACAACTGTTGCCGCGATGTGGCCTATAGAAAATGATTGAACCGAATGCCGAGCGGCAATAGCGACGGCGACGTCGACGGCAGCTGCGAAACGCAATGGAATGAAAAATTGTGGAAATAGAAAATGCCACTTGATGGCACACACTCAAGTGCCAAATGCCACAAGCGCACACACACACACATAGAGAGAGAAAAATGTTGCTGTAAGCTGCGGAAACATTGAATGGCATAGAGAAAACCCACGAGCCAGATGACAAAATGATAAACAATGTGATGAGCGGGGCGAGCAGGTGAGACAGTTGAATTTATGCAAATATTTGACAAATAAAATATATACATATAGCATATTGTATATATTATATGTGTATATGTATATCAGTGGAATTTCGTAGAACAATCAAAGGAAAACCCAGGCGCAATGCTTACTCAAAGCAAAGAAATGCGCAGCGCGTGCTTCCCAGCTGAAAGATGAAAGCCGAGAGCTATAGCTGACCTCCAAATCGGATATATATGCATATATGTATGTTTTTCTGGATTGTGGACAATCCATGGAGAACTTGTTGCTTGTAAAGTGCGCTGATCTTTAACACCCAAGCACCCACCCACCCAACCACCCTTCATATATAACCATAGCCACTCGAACTTTGCGAGGGTCAAAACTATAGAGCAGTCAATGACAGCAAAGCGTTGAGCACTGCACAACCCTCCCCCCACCCCCACACTCTCGCACACACACACGTACACACAATTAATTAGCCATGCTGAAAACTTATAAATTATATACACGCACAGCTCGTCTGTATATACATATATCAAAAAATATTATTAAAAAAAATTTAAATATACATATATTTTTATTTTCTGCGATTTGAGGATTTTCTTATTTGTTGTTGTTGGTTTTTTGTCAAGAATTTCCGACTTGCTGGCGACGCTTTTCACACTTTGACATCGTGTTCCACATATAAAACATTTTTTATAGAATCGTGGCGCCAATAGATTGCTGCAATATGACGCACCCCCGCACTAGCTACAGCCCCCACCCTCTCCGCCCCTCTATATATCATATATAGAAAACCACCTCTGCAATCGGGCAAGCGATTCATTTCAATTTCGTTGGAAGTACTCAAAGATTTTGGCTTAACGAATTCCTTAACCAAAAAAATAAAAAAATTGTCATGAATTTTCTTAGCAAATTTTCATTAAAATTTGTTTATATATTTATGTATGTATGTACATATGTGTGTTTTAGTCGTTGAATGAAAGATTCCCCAAAATAGGCAATGCCCCCAACGGGAATGCCAATATGCAAGCGTATTCTTATGATTCAGTTGAATTATACATATGTTTATATTTGTATCTTTGAGTACTCTTAAGTGCATATAGTACATAGGATATAGCCAGTTCTATATTGGGGTTTAACAATTATCAAAAACGTTTTGGCATCATTTTATGCGAGTTTAAGTGGCCGTCTGTGTGTGTGTATGCAACGATTCTCGAAAGCCATTCAGGGAATTTTTCTCAACAGCTGCTTCAATGCCTGCCCCTTACTCGAATTTTCGCGGGAAGCACCAAAAAGTTTCACCGAATTATATAGATATACAATTCCATTTGCAATATACCAAATAGCACAGACTTCTATAGAAAGGCTTCTTTTTAATTGGGAACAGAAAGAGAAGGGTTTGCATATACATGTAACATGTATACATGTACATACATATGTATGTAGTATAATAGTATAACAGTTTTTAGATGAAAACAAAAACTCAGAGAAAAATTTATTAAAATTTTCGAGACATAAAACATTCATCAACAGTAAACAGTAAATTCTTTAATCTTCAACAGTCTGGAAACCCTATAAACTTTCACTGCTTGTTAAGTTGGCTGCGCATTACAAAAGATCATGAATTTGCATTCGCATTCTTAACATGTTTAAAAAAAATTGATTTTCCGGCTAAATGAGTAACCTTTTCTACCTCAAAGTGACAACAAATGTTTTTTTTTAAATATTATTCTCAACTAATTGGCAACTATTTATAAGAACTGTGATAAATTTATTTTTGTGCAAAATGCCATAAAAAACCATCCACTTATATGCTAACTAAAAACAATTTAATGGCGAAAATAAGAAACAAAAAAATTAGCTAAAAGAATGAAAACACAAACGTTCGAAGCATGAATGAAATTTTGGCAAATAAATAATACTCGTAATGCCCCTCCCTTCTCGCTTCCGTTTCTTTCCTGGTTCTTCCTTACATGTTGTGTGCGAAAAATATATGTATAAAGGAAAGGAGAACTGATGTTTAACATGAAAGCGTAGCAAGACAGGCAATAGAAATATCCCCCTAGCCATGCCTCCTCTCATTCCGTAGGCTATGCCACAACAATCTGCAAACCCACAACAAACGCATTTGTTGACCTTGAATATGATCGTAAATAAATAAACAAAAAAATTATTATTATTGTTAATCTCTAATGAGGCAGACCGTGCATGTTTTTTGTGTTTTTATACCCTGGAACTCATTGAATATGTGCATGAGGGTTATACTGACTTTTGTGTAAATATATGTTACAGGCAAAATCAATCTAAAGGACAAATGTTTAAGAAAATGTTCTCGATCACATAATGATGATGAGTGTATTGAATGTATGTAAAGGCAGAGGCTTAGAATCATTGAAGTAGGATTCAGGGTATCTTTTAGTCACGCACTCCCCACTCAAACACTCTAGTTATAGTTGTTGTTGTCTTGTTTAATTTGAATATGGCTATTACTGCGCAGCGAGTAAATTAATCAAGCGTGGAGCGAAATGTCGCAAGCCTCAAATTTGACAACAATTTGTAGCCAATTTGCAGAAAACCAAAAATAGATGCGTGAGAGTGCTTAGCTGCAATGTACCCTGTAACACCAGCGACTGGAAAAGTGAAGTTACGTTTTCCAATTCTTACGAAATTACGAATTATAGAATATAGCTGGTAAGGATTGTGATAAGTTATCTGGCTTTACAAAGAATAAAACTTAAGTTCAAAGCCTCGTATACCCCTTTCCTATTAGTACCAATGCTTCCAGGGTATACAAAATATATTGGAAAGCGTGAATTGTCAACGGATTTCGTTTTTGGCGCTGTCAATCTCTACCCTCTACACAGTCGGAGGCAGTGGGAGAGAGGGTTAGGAATGGGGTAAAGCAGAGCACATGCGTATGTCTCAATTTCAAATTTGGCTGCTGTTGGTGCTCCACTCGTGGCACTCCGTGACGCCACGTCGCGTCTTATCCAATTTGCTGACATTATGTTCAAATGTGTATTTATAGATGCCAGATATCTGGCTAAAGCAAGATATACAGAAGTAGAGAAAGCGAGGAAACACTTACCATTCCTTTTGCTTGTGTATGGCATCAAAGATCTTGTCCTCAAAGTCCTGCAGCACATAGAATGTGCGCCAATCCATATCGTTAATGATGTCCTGCCCAGTCTCCGACTGAATGACGGGCATGCCAAAACTCTCGGCTGCCTGCAGCGTATCCGCATCTCTACCAGCCTCGCCCACCAGGCAGATGCGTGTGGGCAGCTTTGACATAATGGACATTTCTGCAAAGATTCAGAATGGGAATGACACACAAGGCATTAGTACGTCGATTCTACTTTCTATATATAGCATAAAGATTATAATGCTTAAGTGTACAAACGGGGCACAAGTCATGCGATGAATGCTGTTTAGTTATAAACATTTCTTCAAATACGATTCAAAATTCAAAATTTGTATACAAAAAAATCTAATACAATGTATAGTAAGATCTTTTATATATTTAGTAAGTATATAACTTAATATACTGTATAATTGTGTTCCGTATTATATATACATATACATCTATATGGATTAAATTCATATTTTAAGCATAAAATATGAATATTGCATAGTTGTAAAGTTTTATATATATGTACGTTATTCAAACTTTTTTTTTACAATCATAATAATGTATATACATGTATCTTTAATAAACAATAAATAATATATCTTTATTATTATGTGAATATAAAGTTTTTCAAAGTCGGTTCCATATCTTAGACATTTCGTAAAAAATATTGTTTAATTATTAAGTTTGATTATTCAAATCCGATATTCAAAATGTAATTGCTGCGATTTAGTTGAAGTATATGTATAATATAGACTATAAATGTAAGCCTTAGATATGTGTTCCTTTAAAGAATTCCACTTGAGGTATATTTTGTTTGCCTTTGTGAATTTTTGGTCTATTTTTTTTTAGTAATACATATTGAGCTAATAATGGAATTTGAAAAATATATAACTAGATCAGAGATCAATATGTTATATACCTTGTGTATATATGGACAGACAGACAGACAGATAGCAAATCCATTTCAAGTTAGTGTTATAGCTTACTCAATCCATATTCTGGTTAATAAATTCAGTTTGTAATGCTTTTTTTTAAGAAATAGCAGCTGCTCTTTAAATTTAATTACTTAACTTAAAGTTTGCATTTGATATTTTGTGAATATATAATATATAAACAAGTGATTTGTTTATAATTGATGAGCTCTTTACTTGGTTGCCTTCAACCCTCGCACACGCCCTCTTGAGTAGCCCACCAACAAATTTTAAGTACACTTTGTTCAAGTGCAGAGGAGGAGGAGGAGGCGAGCGTATTCAAAGTTTTTGGCTCTATGATTTATGGCCATCAGAGTTTGTTTTGTTTGTTTATGCAAATTGCGAACTTTTGCGCAAAAACAAACAAAATGCAAGACAAAATAGAACCAAGAGGATCTCGATCTCTCTGAATATCTCTTGCAGCATCCACAACTGAATGAAGGGCAGAGTCTATTATATAGACGCAATTTTGTGAGTTGTTGACATCAATTTTAATTGTGATCGCCAAGTGCTGATTGTTGCTATTAATATTATTGTTTGTTGTCTATACCTCAAGCCCCTGCCTCCCTCCCAGACCCTCGCCGTGACCTTCAGCTCATTGCCATCTTAGTTTTGACAAGCCAAAGCGAAAGAAAGAAAATGCAGCCAACCCACCCACACGATGAGCTCTACACAAATTGTTCAAGTGCATACAAATTTTCCAACAGGCCCCCTCCCCAGCACCCACCCCCCACACCCAACACCCACCCCCATTGCTCCGCCCCTACAATTGATTGCACATGCAGTTGTGCATTAATTTTATCCAGAATTGTGCAGCTGTAACTGATGCCAATTGCGCTTTTGTATCTCTCTGTCGAAGCAGACGCGTCGCCACTTGGGCAATTGAGCAAAGTCCAGACTCTCCTCTATCTCTCTCTCTCTCTCTCACACACTCTCTATGGTCCATACAGCATCTGCTCTCGCAGTGGGGACTGAGCAGGACTTGTTGTTGTAGAATAACTCAGTTCTACAATGGAAATTTATGATCTCTACATATATGTAAGTAAAAATATTTTGTTATGTTTATAAAGTTTACACCTTTTGGTAGTGGAATGTATTTCCTGATGTACTTTAAGTTTTATAGTGTAGAAAATAATACTCTTTAGTGCACTAATTCATGTAATATCAAATGAAACACTTGTAAATTATATAAGTAAACACGCAGGCATTCCAATCAACTGCTAAAATAAATAAAGGGGTAGAAATTATATGGCTATATATACATACATATATAGTATATAGTCACACAGTTATTTGTTACGTTATTATTAAAAGCCCGGCTAAGAATTCAGTCATACAATATGCGACTGCAACATCCACTTAAGTGCACAAGCTACTTGTTTCAATTACATTCTCAAGAACTTGAGGTGAAAACATATTTTTTTGTATAACTAACTTAAAGTAAACTATTGATTTAAGAACAAAGATTATTATGACTACCTAAAGGGGAAAATATAATGAAAACCAGTTTACAATTTTAAAATTAAGAAAATATACATACATACATATGTATGTATGTAATTTCTTTCCTTTAATATACATATATAAAATATTTAATAGTTCTTCCAAAGGATTTAGGATACAAAAAGTTAGAAAATACACGAATATACTCTTTTCCCTTGGAGAACGAGTATAGAAATGAAAAGAAACCACTTCAAATTGAATTCTTAGTTCAAGAAATAATTTGGTTCAGTTATTCGGTTTATATCTTAAAAAACAACACACATTTTAATAATACATATATATGGTATATGTAGCTAATTTAACGCATTTTCTGCTTGAATTCAGAGTAACTCTCTGGTCTGCTTGAGTTTGTTTGCGCCAAATTCCTTAAAGTGCAAAAACACGTTCTGAATTTCAATTTCAATTTTTGCGTAGCAGCAAATATATTCCCAGGCAGTAGAAGTTCTACATAAAATACGTTTGGTCAAAGATGGGTGCTGCTTGTTAATTTCTTTGCGAACAACCCTGGAGAACAGCCAACCATTACCTTAGTAAATGTCTGGTGTAAGGAAATACCTGTAAAGTCCTCGTACACTTGACATAGTGCAGCCTGTTTGAGATTCGTCTGTTTGACTTCCTCCTGCGCTGAGTAAGTGAAATACGACCAGGCATGACGACGAACCGTGACGAAATTTCCCTGCTTGTTGCAGCCTTTGCTACAGCTGAGCTGCTGAGATGTCGCTGCCACTGGCAAGTGCAACATGCTGAAGCGATGTTTAAGGATCAAACTCTGAACTGCAACTAAATTTCACCTGAGAACAGAGTCAGACGGAAGCCACAGGTGTTCGCCCCCGTCGGAACAAACACAAATGCAAATACACGACGTTAAGGGCAGAGTGCGAAACGACCCTCACAGGTGGTGTCTAACAGAGGGAAATAATGGCAAGCATTTACTTTTTTTTGTTTTTGGGAAATTCCCTTTGCCGTTGCCTGTGGTGGTCACTCTACTACTCTACTACACTTCTCCTCCTTCGTGTGCTTCGTTTTCGTTGGCCCCTTGCCAAAGAGACGTGATGAAAAACTAATTGAGTGGTATTTGTATGATGAAAATGCTGGGGACTCAAGTTCTGATATTTTGCTAAAGGTTTTTTGTCAAACAGACTCATCAAAGTGGAATCTTGTAATAAAATTACGTTGTCAGCTGGCAGAGCCTTGGCTCAGTACATTGCGACGACGCAGAGGCCTTCATAAATATACATACATATGTACATATGTGTTAATGTGTGTGTGTGTGTGTAAGAATGCCATTAACATTGAGCCGACAGCCGAAAACATTGGCATGTGCGCGCTCTCTGTTAAGCATCTATACCCGGAAAGAGGGAAGGACAGGCAGGGGCAAGCAGACATGCAAACGTGTGGTAGGTAAATCACCAGGCTCTAGTAACAATAACAAAAACGAGCAAGAAAGACGGAGAAAGACAGAGGGTGAGCGCACGCAATTTGTTTGCTGCTCTACCTACAGGGCAGGCAGGCAGGAACTTCGCTGCGGCGGCTGCGCTTTTGGCTCTTGTTGTTGTTGTTATTCGGTACAGTGCCGGTTTGTCGAGTGCGCAGCGGGGTGAGGGGCGAAAATACTTTTAGGACACATTTTTTTTATTTTCGCAAACCATTCACAACGATACATAAATATGTTTCACACCGAAATAAATTTCAAAAATAAAAGTAGCTTAAAATTCCCTGACTACAACAAGAAAGTACTAACAAAGATATTTATTTGCTGGCAGTGACATTTTTTATGTGCGTGCTTAACGCCAGCGACATTGAAAAATAGATATATTTATACCGAAATAAAGACAAACAGCGGATGCGAGGCAAAACAGCTGCTGTTGCCCAGCCCTAATATTTAATAATTCTCGACTCACCTGTTTTTGATTGCTCCTCGATGGTCTCCATTTCGTTTGAATTGCATTAAATTTTGGACACACACACACACACTTAGAAACAGCTTTCGTGTTTGATTTTTTGTTTTTTTATTTTAATTTTGGTTTGTTTGCTTTGATTTATTCATAGCTTGAATAATGCCCAATGTCAGAGCATCTTTGTTTTTGCACAATTAAATTAAACAACGCTTCGGTTAATTAAAAAGCGGCGCGCAAAAGAACGCTGCCAAGCGCCAAGTCACAATTTACACACACACACGCGAATACAAACGAATTCCACTGAATGCTACAGCAGGCGGCGTCGCTTTAATTTAGCACTTTTTGCAATCCTGTTTATAATTTACTTAGCATACACGCGGTTAATTGCACAAATTTAGATTGTAATTGGTATACAAATAATTACATAGCGTCTTGTACGTGTTGTAGTTTTTACTTTCTTTGCACCGCGTCGGAATTAAAAATCAAAATCAACGGTCAAACACGTCCGGTCGCACGGCTGTTCGTCTCGCTTTATTTTACATAAATGTTAAAGCTGTTTACTCTTCTACTCACTAAGGCACTGTTACACTGCACCATTAACATGGAAAGTTAATGGTGTACTCAAAATGGCACTGTGATCATGTAAAACTGTTATCGTTAAGGGAGTACATTCGATTGCACGAGCAGTGCTGCCACACGTAATAAAATAAAAAATAAACAGGAACAACACTTGTTGCTGTGACGTCACACACACAAGCGCAGTTACGTCAATGTAGCAATATGCCCAGCAATCTGTCAAACAAACCACCACCACTAACACAACTACAACAATAGCAATCTGACATTTCGTCAATAGGTCCATACATAAATTTGTCATTTTTTCACTTGCACGCAAAAGAAAACGCAAACTCGTTGTTTTTCTTTTTTGTTTGTTTGTGGTAATTTTTGCCGCCCTTTCAGAGGGAATATTTGAAAGTGGTTTTTGAAAAAATGCTCCACCAACCGCCGCCGCCGCCTCAGCCGACGCACAGCATCAAAATAATGTCCGGGGCCGAGGAGAATCGCCATTATCTGCGTGCCTTCATACAAACATATCGGGATATGCCCGTCCTGTGGGACACTTCTCTGCGGGATTACACTAATCGAGAGAAGAGGGCAGAGGCTTATCAGCGCCTGGTGCCCATCTATCACTATTTAAAGCGCGATGCGACCGTCGAGGATGTGAAGAAAAAGATAAACACGCTGCGCACAAATTATCGCAAGGAGCTGAAAGTCGTGGAGAGCGCCATGCGAACGGGCAGCCTGCACACTCCACGTTGCTGGACCTTTCAGGAGCTGGACTTCCTAAGAAACACCGAGAAGTTTCTGGCAGTGAATCCGACTTTTAAGAATGAGCCCAGCTTCTCGTTCAATGAAAACTCCAGCTCCGCAGCTGCCTTCATGGAGCACAGCAGTAGCAGCGGCGCCTCATTGCATTATCCTTATCGCAGTGCAGTGGGACAAACGCCCAACATCTCGGAGATGTTTCACAAGTCGTTTGGTCATGTGCAAAAGGTGGACCCACTGCCACCACCACCGCCGCCGCCCCCAGCGGGATCGGGCTTAATGCACCAGCAACCCGACTATTCGGTTGCAGCAAAGAGAGCAAGGCAGACTCCTCCTTGCAGCAGCAGCGGGAACAACGCCTCTTCATCAACGACAACCACAGTGAGCACCCACAACACGGACGAACTGCTGAACATTGCATGCGAGTATTTAGCTGGCACCTATCCCGAGGAGGAGTCCATTGCGCGCACCTGGACTCACAAACTAAAGCGCTTGCCACGCGAGCAGCGTCTTCTAGCTGAGAGGTTTATCAATGAGATACTCTTCGAGGCAGAGTCCAATAACCTGCATCGGGGATCTGTGCAGATCAACAACAGCTTTGAGCCCTACGTTCGCTTCGAGGAGCCACCCGCCTGCCACGAGGAGCAGGACAAGTCGCAGAGTCCTAGTGTGCACACCTCCTCCGAATCGACGCCGAAGTCGAAACTAAACGAGCAAACGAATCCGGGGATTAGAGAGTTCTAGGACAAGGATTAGCAATACGTTAGCTATTAAGTGTTATTGTAGTTTTTTATTGACAGATGGCACAAAACAACTAATCTATGTGTAAATAGTTACGAGAACAGGGATTGCGTTGAGGACGGGCGCTTAATCCACTCGCTGATAATCTACGAGATTGCGTGTGAGCCAAACGTAGGGCGAGGCGCCCGCTAGGAAGAGACAGGCGCCAATCACAGGACGATGCAGGATCCATGCCACGGCGGCAATGGTCAGTGACAAGGAGAAGGCGATCAAGAAGTTCCCAGTCACCGGATAATGGGTATCGGGCGCCAAGCCAATCAACAGAGGCACACGCAGCACTGCAAAGGGAGACGAGATCATTATAAATATATATAGTTAACTCTCTGTATGCTAGTAGTATATAAATATATATATAGCTTTTGGTTATAAAATTTGTTTCATCTACTCACATACAACCCTCAGCAGCCTTGTATTGCACGTGACGCCAAAAAAGATGAGAAGCCAACCTATGAAGCGCCACCACCAGGTGTGCAGCACCTGCGTTCGATACTCCAGTCGAAACACCTCCAGTGCGCTAATCTCGCCTGGATAGACGAGCAGCACGCGCACACCACGGCTGGTGATGTAGGGCTCCACTTTATTGCCCTGGAGGCGACCCACTACGCTGTAGAGCTCACCCTCCATGCCCGCATAGGTGAAGAGTAGGCGCAAGTCTCCGACTTCCGGATTGAACACATCGCTGGTGTGATAATAGAGGCCGAGATGCAGCTTAATGCCACTATCATCCGGCCGAATATCTGAGGTCAGCTCATTGTAATTGGTGAACTTGTTCTTCACAGCCGGACCCAGCTCGTATTTGCCTATGTAAACCGCATCGGCCACCTGGACGGCGCTCTCGATGGGAAAACGTTGTGGATTCGTATGGCCATGACGATTGTAGAAGTTGCGCGAGTCCACAATCTTGTCACGCCATTCGCGAGTATAATAATAGGTACGTGAATCAGCCTCCGTGTTTACGCTCTCGCCGAAATTATGCTCCACCGTCTCCTCAATCCATTGGTACATTTGGACGCGACGCCTTAGCTTCACCGCCATCAGCTGAATGTTGTAGTCCGGCTCGGTGAGTGGTTCTCCGCATATTATCGGTCCCGATAGGTGCACAATGCGATTCTCAAAGCTCAGCTCCTGCTCCTCCTCGGAGAACTGCATCGAGTAGATGTCTGCGTAAGCCTCATCCAAAGCCAACATCGTGTGCACCGCTCGCCCTTCGTTCCAGTAGAGCACACTGGAACCGGCGATGAACAGGCTCAGGCCGAATGTTGCGATCAGCCAGTTGGCACGAAATGCTTCGCTTAACGTGGACATGTCCAATTTAAAAAAATTAATTCATCTAAAATATAAATAAACAGCAAACTAATGCTGTGCCGACTGTATTATTACTGTGCCTTTACAATTGTGCACAGTCACGAGCTGCCAATTGGCAAAGCCTACGCCGTTTGTCAGGCAAAAGATGTCAAAAATTTGAATGTACAACATACAAACAAATACTTTACGTTAAAATTGTAGTATGTAGTTATTTTAGTCAACATTGACAAATAGCCCCAGGCAAATGGATGTGATTTGCTAGTGGGCATGAAATGTGTGTGTAAATATTTATAAAATAGTCAGTCAGACCGCCAAGTAGCAAAGGCGACAGCAACAGCTGTTCGAAATTTGAACAATGAACGATTCACAAAAAATTCAATAAATTTAAAAAAAAATGTATATCCCATATATCACTGTTTATTACTTTACAAAAAATGTAAGCTCTGCACTAAACTCAAAATGAATAAATAAACAATAGCTAAGCTGTGTCGATAATATAATTGAGCGCAGTCAGAAGCCACCATTAAGCGAAAACGAACGCAGTTCACCAGGCAACAGCTGTTAATGTCAGCTGTTCGAAATTCGAAAAACAAACACTCGATATAAAATTCTACAAATTGAAATAAGAATGTATAGCAATAGTTTAACTGATTATCAATTTACAAAAGCATTTAAGCATGGCAAATTCTGTTCGGTATATAAGGCGAATTGCACAGTCAACAATCGTGTGCTAGTTGTAAAAAAATATTCATTGGAAGTGGATGATGATACCGAATTAAAGCGACTATTCGCCGAGATTCAATGTTGTCGACAATTCAATCATCCGAATATCAATAAAATTTTGAACAGTTTTATTGTGGATAGCGATGTATATGTACTGCACCCGTACATGTGCTTCGGAACGTGCCAAATTCTGCTTGAAACTATTTTCAACAACGGCTTTCCAGAAACTTTGATAGCACTGATTTTTAAGGATGTCCTCGCCGCCCTTTTGTATATACACTCGAACGACTTTGTGCACGGATCTGTAAGAGCTCATCACATATTGTTGGATGGCTATAAAGCAGTATTATCGAATTTCCATGAGAGTCGCAGCTTTATAAAACATGGCAAGAAGAAGCCAGTTCTGCATGGCATCTCCCACGAGAAGAATCTGAATTGGGCAGCTCCGGAGGTTCTGGATCAGAATGTTCATGGATTTACAGAGAAATCAGATATTTACTCAGTGGGCATAACGGCATGCGAACTGGCTAACGGTATTCAACCCTATTTTGAGACACAGCCCACGCTCATGTATACAGAGAAAATACGTGGAAATGTGCCCTCCTTGCTGGACAGATCGACGTATACTATGCTCCTGGATGACCAGGGTAAAATTCCATTTGAGAATGCGACGACTCGGAGAACCTATGAGATCTTCAGTCAACGTGTGCTCTCCGACGACTTCCATCAGTTTGTGGAGATTTGTCTGAATCGCAATGCCGAGAATCGTTGGAGCGCAAAGAAGTTGATGACCCATGCATTCTTCAAGCAATGCAGACACGCCTCTATCACGGATCACATCAAGAAATGCCGATCCGAAATGGAAAGTAATTCCATAAAAAGTGATGATAATCAAAGCATTGCACAGCTCGATGATCATGCACAGGAGTGCCGAGAAGATGTACAATGGAGTTTTTAATTATAAGATTTTTATATATATTTTTTAAATAAAATAAAATAAAACTTTTTAGATAAAAGTTAAGTTGCGTAAATTTTTAAATTCATTCAAGTTATGATAAATAAAAAGGAAAGTTAATCGAAAGTTTTAGGTTCCATTTATAAAATAAATAAAAACGAAAGGTTTTAGAAAACTAAAATTGAGAAATTGTTGGAGTTCATTTTTAACTCTGTCGATTTCCAATTAGATATAAAACTTGTGTAGACATAATCGAGAGTGCAATTCTAGAGCAGGAAAATCTAGTACACAAGAGACTAGTCTGAAGAATGTACAATCTTAATATAAAGATAAATAAAGAAATGTATTCATATCCTTGTTCAGACTAGCCTCATTTAGAATTCTCGATATTTCAGAGTACGAAGTTCATTCCTTTCATTAAACCCAAGAAATATCTACAGATATCCATAATTTTTTCACATAACTTACTATATATTATAAATTGTGGCTTTATTTACAGTACATTATCTGGTGTTATACATATATTTATCCATTATATAGTTGCTCGATTCAAGCCAAAGCTAATGCGTAAGTTCGCCTTGTTAAGCCATATTTAAAACTTTGTAAATATCTGTGCTTAAAAATAAAAAAAATCCAAATTATAAATATCACTTTTCGCCTCTAAAGAAACTAAAATCAAATAGAAAAGAAAAACAGACGAAATGTTGGTCTTGTTTTCGTTTATTACGTATTTTTAAACAAATTAATAACAATTAGGCGTAATCTGTTCAACTAAAAATTAAAATTATTTAACAAATAACTAATTAGAAATTGCTTGGTGTTTCGTTTTCTTTAACTGTTTAACTTAAAAGGAAAATAAAATTACAAATTTAACTAATTATTTGGACAAATAAAATCACGCAGAAATTGCTTTAAACGGGATCTTTAGTTTGTTTATGGTTTTTGGACATTTGTATTCAATATATATATAAAAAAAACATAACTTTCTCTATCTGTCGAGCGCATAAAATGTACAAATTTTAATTTATGTATATATATCATTGAGTTATATAGCGAGCTATCACTGTTAAATAACATTAAGGTTACTTTTTTTTTGTTTTTAAATATTTATATATATATATGAAGCTAGTATGTGAAGCATAAATATTAGCACAAATTTGTTTGCCTAACCAAAGTCGACTCGTATCCAATTATATATATTTTCTATATATATATATATCAATTAATTTTCTGGCAATGCTCGGACACATTGTACTGTAAATAAGTTGGGAATTTTAAGAACTAAGTTAAGGTAATTGTTTCTCTTTTTTCTAGCCTGCAAAACTTGTAACTGCTTAGGTCGGATTTTCAGCTATATATATATTTATAACTTGTATATATATATATTATTATACTTAAAACAAATTAGTTTTAACGTTGACTAACATGCCACACAATCAAATAACTTTTATCGCCACGATTTTCGATTGTTTGATTTGGTTCCAGTTGAATACTGTTCTCCATGTCATTGTCATCTGTAAAAGTTGGGAATATAATTAGTAAATCAGGAATAGAAACATATATACATATATAGTGTACACTTAGTTAGTGCAGCTGCGACAAAGTTATAAGAGTTTCTTAAATTCTTTTTATATTATAACTATATACAAAAGCATTTAAAAGTTTTTCTAAAAGTTATATGCAGCATCTATATCAAAGTTCGTATATATATAGCTGCAAAACTTGATCAAGATTATGTATATTAAATATAATTTAGTTTTAGATTAGTAATTGGTTTACTTCTTCCTTGGTTTTATGACATTTTAGTGAGAGTGCGCGTTTTGTTTGGTAGTTTGTAGAAAAGTCAGCAAATTATACAATTTAAAAAGGTATTAGGCAAAAAACTAAAAGTTAATTTAAGAGTATTAAGCAAAACTAAATAAAAATTAAAATAAATTTAGTTATTAAGTTAAATCATCAGCAACTACAACCAAAAGGTAAAAACCGCAAAAGAAAAATAAGATTTGTAATTGAAAGTTTATATATACAATATTGTCGATATTCTTTATCCATCAAAAAATAGGAATTCAGTTTATGCTTTTTTATACAGTTGCTGCCTTTATATAACTATAATCAGAAGGACAATTCACAAGGACACCAAAAAGAACAAATTACAGAATATTCCACATTTGTGGATTCCATTGGAACATTGTGATAAGAGAACAGTGCAGAAACAAATTTTGAGGGGGTAAAACGTGAGATATCAATCAAAAACAAAATATTGAACATAAATATGGATAAACCTTAGACAAATGCTGCATTCCAATTAGAGCGTTGGCCTACGGGCAGGTGAGGCGACGCTTATCGCTGTTCGGAGCACTACAAATTGAAGGTACTACACGGCCGGCAAGGTTAAACAAAAAGAAAATGCAATTAAATCAACAAATACGCAACAATACAAAACTAAGCAAAATTAACTCAAAAATTATTTAAAAAGAAGTATAAAAAAAACAGCGCAAATCAAAAAGTTTTAAAATCAAAAAATCAAAATGAAAAGGAAGGCTTACGTATCGACTTTCCAAACTATCAAATGCGCTGCATTATCACTAGCATCGTACTTTTCATGTCCTGCAGAGGAATATGGAACGATTATACTATATACTGCATTTATATAGATGTTTAGTTAGCATAAAGAGATCGCCGATTTTTTAGGGCTGGCCTGGCCAATTGTTTAGCTAGAGCTTGGATGGCCGCTGGCTCCACTTACTTATGCGAAAATCAATATAACCCTCGCCTCCACACATGACCAACATGTCGGGTCGTTTGTTGGTGAAGGTGAGCGTGCCATTCGGCTGCTGGAGCATGGGCACCGATACAAAGAACTTGACCGCATCGCGATGGCCATGGAAGGACAATTGAGCATTGGCCATGCAGCATAATGGCATATGACCATGGGGATCAGCTGGAAGGAATCAGATAAACATTAAGTGAAACTGTAAATTTGTTGACTAAAAGTTGTGCTTACATGACTTTTGCTGCATCTCGGCCAGCGGCACGGATATGATGACGCCATTGCTGGTGCCTATCCAGAGGCGGTTGCAGGAGACCATCAGCGCTGTAATGCGCACAAAGCTAAAGCCCAGCTTGCCTGTGCCCAGCATCTTGGACACATAGGGCTCAATATCCACATCCTGTTTGTGCTCAAATGTATGCGTATTATACAGACGCAGCGTGGAATCCAATCTAAAGAAGAGAAAATCAATTAGATTAGACTAGACTTGGCTTGCTTGGCATTGATGAGGCTGCCTTACCGTATGGACACCCAAACGCCGGCACCTGTTGCCGCCATTTGGCGCACCTGGCTCTCCTTGCGGGGATGCGCGTCCAGCGAATGCACAATGTTTAGCGATATGGGATCAACAATGAAGATCTTGTTGCGATGCGCAGCCCAAATGCGCTCGCCGGCCACACAGAGGCAACGTATCGAATGATTGCGATCACCGACCGTAACCAGGTGATAACTATTCAGATCCCATTGGCCGTCTGTTTGGCGGCGGAACACGGCTAATTGAGCATTGGCCAGCGCAACAACAACACGCGCCTCCACATGCACAATCGCCAGTACAGCATCGGGCAGGAGCACCTTGTGCAAACACTCATGCCAACGGCCCACACTGCTGTGCACATACAGCCAACCGTCCTGGGCACCCAACCACATAGTGGGTCCCACCGACGTCATCAGTGGCTCTTCGCGCTCCTTGGTGCCCAGTATGGGATTCAAAGATTTAATGCTGAATTGCACATTATTGCTGCTGCTGTTGTTATTGTTGACGTGATTGATGCTGTTGTCCGCGTTGCTCGAGGAGAGTCGCTGTGGTGCACCCGGCAGCGCTTGACGTATCTTGATAGCCTCCACATTGCCCAGCGGCTCGGTTGCATCCACGGCGGGCAGCTGCTCATTGGATTTCTCAGTGGCCTCTTTGGCCTCTGCCACGCCAACGACTGTTATTGGTGCTGGCACCTCCTCCGCCTCCTGCGAGTTTTGCTTGCTGTTGCTGTTCTGATCCGATTTGGGTCGCACGCGCACAAACTCCACCTTGCCAAGCAGTTCGGTGCCCTCACCTGGTCGCTGCAGCATCTCGCCCGCCTTGACCACTTCCGATTGCTCAAGCAACGCATAGTCACTCTCCATGGCTCCCTGCACGGACGCAATGCATAGCAGATGGGACGCACAAATGGGAAAGGCATCCAGCACTGTGGCCGACTGATTCGCATCCACTACACTAACCGTACTGGCGGCATGTGTGCTGGTGCAGATCCACACAAACGAACTGAGCTGTGTCTCGGGCTCCAAAGTCTCAAGGCTAGCACGCGCCATTTGGCGATCCAGCGCCTCGGCGCTCTGCTCGGCCGTTGGGCTGGTTATCTCTGCTATTTTGAGCGTCGAGTGAGGTGCATAGGGTGAATCGGCGGGTATCAGCGATTGGCCATCCTTTGTGAAGCCGCCCTGCAGATTGACCCCGGCTGCGCAAAACACTTTCATGTGTGGCGATGCCTCCGCCAGCGGATTACAGTAGACGGGTACGGGCACACCGCCTGAATGGCGATTTGGATTGGCATCCTGATTGGTCTTGTTGATGGGTAAGCTCCAGCCATAGGCATGCAGACGTCCGTCCTCCTTTTGCACATGGGCACGCAGCTGTCTGTATTGCTCACGCCGCCTAACACTGATGCGCTCTGAAGTGCCCTCCTCGGCATAGTCTTTGGCCATGATTAGTGCATTGGCAAGACCGGCACTGGCCGGATGCGGCGGCGGATGTGACCCGGCTAGGGCAAGGCGATTGTCGCTTCCTCCACGGCTAGGCGATCCATGGCTGTGGGAAGGGCTTCCTCCGCCTCTGTGACGAAACATCGGCCCCCCTCCAAGGCCGTCAGCGACGCGTTCCGTCGGACGATTGGAGGGGCTGTTCAAGAAGTAAGCAAACAATTAATACTCTTTCCTTTGCAGCGTGAAATACACGGGGCATACTTACGTAAAAAGATTACTAAAGTATTTCCAAATGCCTTGCGTCGACTTCTTGTCCAAGTTGTTGACAGTACGCGATGCGCGCATTATTTCAGTTAGACGCACAGCCTCCTGCAGCTCCATCAGCCGCTCCTTGTACTGATTGCGCTCCATCAGCACCATGGCCATTTCCACACGTGTAAAGCGTTTGCGCTGCGCCAGCGGCACATCATTCTCCTCCTGCTCGGTGTCTGTCGGAATAATTAAAGTCTTTGGATTAGCTGTGCATCTCTTGGGATTAGCTGGAGCAATTTACTTTGTTGTTTCACCTGCTCCTTGGTCTTCTTGAGCTCATCTTCCAGCTCGCTAATGCGTTGCCTTAGCTTCGTACGCGACTGTTGCATGGCATTCAGCTCTTCACGCACTATTTCTATTTCACCCGTCAGCTCATCCACTTTGACAATCAAATCGTCCTTCACAATGTTGAGTGCATTTCTGTGCGGGTTGATTGATTGACAGATTGATTGATTGCTTCGATTTATTTCTAGACAAAACTTACTTGGTTGCTAGCAGCTCATTATTTTCCATGATGAGATTTTCCACCTCTTTGCCCATACCTGCAAAATTATCAATAATGTCATAAGAATATCATGGTATGTAGAACGCATGTGGATGTTATGTGGAACGTAAGAAAAATATTATTTTTCAGTAAATAGCATGAAAAGCTGGAGTTGAATAAAACAAACATATGTGGATCGTACGTGGAACATAAGTCGATTAAATGACATGCATGATATTAATGAATAAACAAGAAACGTCAATTGATGAAGATCGAAATTAAAGTTTAAACCTGAACCAAAAGAGAGCTATCATTAAAAAAAAATATTAATATATGAAAACTCAAAAACCGAAAACTTTGATTAACCCAGGAACCCAGAGGAACATGGCTAGATCACCCACTAACACCAACAATGAAAGTAAAATCGAAGTTTGAAGAGAGGAAGACTAGAGACACTACTTACATAGAGAGAGACTCTACAATAGATAGAAACTATATATAAATATATCGTAGCGCACTAGAAAACTTACCAAAATAGTTGTCGTTAGCTTTGATAGTTTTTTTTTGTTGTAGGTGTGTCGGTGTTTTGTGTTTGATTTTTGTACAGAAAAATTGTTTTTTTTTGGGAAATAGGGAATAGGAAATTTTGGAATAAGTAAATTGGTTTTGGCATAAAAAGAGAAATTTGAAATTTCATTAGAGGTCAATAAATATGATATTTTTATTAAACTTTGCAATATATATGGTGACAACATTATCTCGAGCACATCAATTCCAACACATCACAAAACACGTTTCGCTAGAGTATCCATTGTATGCTATTTGCTCTTTTCTATATCTTTTTTATCAGTCGATTATCGTATGATATTTGATGTATTTACAGGTTATATAGATGAATCCGTATATGTAGGAATTATATGGTGTTGGTGGTGTAGTTTGTTGAGGTTGTTGTGGTTCTTGGAGTTGGTCTTGTGTGTGGTACCTACCTGAGGATGCGTACTCTCCGGGATGTACCCAGCTGCCTGTTACATAGAAGAGAGACACAGAAAGAGTGAGACAAGTGACCATTGAGTCCCAGTGGGTTTGGGTGTGTGCATTTGTTTTGGTTGTGTGCGTGCGCAAATAGTAAAAAGAAGAGATAAAAAAGAGAAAAGGAAAAGTTTTTAAGAAAACTTTGAAGCAAACGTGCTTTAAAATCAAAAGCAGGTAACCCCGTTGCTTACCCGTAACAATCTCATTCTCTTCGCTCTCTTCGTTGTCCTGGAAGGACAACTCTTGGTACAGATTGTTGTCCGAGCGTTGCTCCTTCTTGGTGGTCGAACGACCAACTGGGTTTGGTTTGGATTTTGTTTTAAAGGTGGGTTCGTTTTTAGTGAAGTTAACACAAACACAAAAGAAAATAGAAAATTGTTTGGAAAATTAGTAGAGTTGCATGTTAGCTAAAGGTTCAGCCAGTTCCTAGACGCCTCCACCTACCATTTGCTGGCACATTTGGCACAACGGGACTCATGTCGGGACTCTGTGGCGAGGTTGCCTGTTGCGCATCTGATGCAGCGCCTCGTTCAGCCAAATTATCTAGTTCGTTCTGCAGCGATGGTGGTCCCGAATCATCCGACTGACTGCCCACACTGCAAATCGTCTCCGTGTCCAGCATAACAGAGTTCTCCAGCGAGGCGAAGCCATAGGAGACGGGCCCGGAGCTGCGTGCCACTGGATTGAGACGCGCCCGACTCACCTCCATGCGATCGGAGGCATTGCTCATTTGCGAGTGCGTCGAGCCCATCAGCATTTTGGTGCGTTCCATATAGTCCACATGGTTCTTGAACAGCTCTGTGTAGCGCTCGTGCAGCCTGGCATATTCCTGTTGCGATAAATATGTGGGATAAGCAAAGGTGAACAACTGTTTAATGGCTGGCTGGCTGCTCACCTTCTTGAGGTCCGCCTCTCGCTCCTCCAGGCGACTGGCATGCTCTACGCTGTTCTTATGCTTAAGCTCTAGCATGCGCACAATACTCTCCAGGGACTCCAGACGACTGGCCAGCTCTTTGTTTTCCTGTTCGGCCAGGTCCTCTGCCTCCAGCAGCTGTTGAGTGGAATGTTTTAATTTATTGATGACTGCATTTCAGCACAATTGAACTTTGAGCCTCACCTTTTGCTCGGACTGCTTGCGTGCGCTCTTCTCGCGCTCGTATTGGGTAACCAGCTGTTCATTGTCCTCGCGCAGGAGCTCCACCTCCACATCCTGTTCCTGATTGATGCGATAGGAGGCATCCAGGCACTCCAGCACGTTTACAAGCAAAGGCATCAAGTTCTTAACCACATCCTCATCATAGCGATTGATCATACGCTCGAACTCCTGATAAATACTGCCAGCCAGCTGCTGCACCTGTAGAGTGAAGAGCAGGTGCATCAATTTCATGTGCAAACCAACAGTAACAACAAGAGCAAGACAAAGTTAGTGCGAGTAAGATAGATATAAGGACAGACACTGTGAGAGAGAGAGAGATAGACAGATGAGCTCACTTTTAATGGCTTAATTAAAACCTATCATAATTGCGGTTTGTGGCTGCTTTATATTTTATGAATGGAAAACTTGAAAACGCGAATGAAAGCCCAATGAAAAGGCATGCTTAAGCGTTGCCAGACCCCGCGATGACCCACAAGATGGTTAGGTAAGAGCAGACAATGGGAAAGCTTGAAAGGTCAAAAGTTTAAAACTTCCCATGCCATTTGGTTAGTAAAAAATATAAAACCAATAAAAAGTAACTCAAAATAGGTGGAAAGCGTAACAAATTAAAAAAAATATAGGAAAGAAAACAAATACAAAAACAATTTTAAGATCGTGCGTTTAGTTTAAAATTTTTAAAAGTAAGACAACAAAAAACAGGAACCAACAAATTTTAAACTCACGATGCTGACAACCTCTCCATTCTGAAAGAGAAAGAAAAAAAGAAGAGAAATGGGCACATATAAAAAACTCAGGTTTAACAAAATTATAGTTAACACATAAAGATAAATAAATAAACAAACCGAAACCCATAAAGTGCGAATGCCGATGAGAAATGCGAGTGCGTATTTATTATATGAGATTGAAAAAATGATATATAAACTAAAGACAGGATTACATATGTATATTTAAATTATGAGTAAATTAATATAAAAGAAGAGTTAGATTATGTTTATTTTAATTTTAATAAATAATATTTTTTATTCTTTATAAAATATGTTTTTATATTATTTCAATTTCTTTTGTCTTTAGGTCAAGGTCGACCATTTTTCAGACTACCCTCGTAGTATATACAAAAAGTCAATGAAGTAGCTTTTTTATTTTAATTTAAAATCAATAGTCGTCATTTGTCTGAAATTTATATTTATTTTAGCTTATTCCGTAAATGAAGTACTATTATACATACTATAAAATTAGTATAAACATAGTAAAATTCAATACAAATAAGATTAATTACTGTGCATAAAAATCAATAAAAATTGTATTTAAAGGCGTTTAATCAAGATTGGGGTTTCCGCATATTAAAGACCACCATAAAAATAATGTAAGCTTCAAGGCTAAGCTCTATATGCTTATAAGGCCAGCATACCATTATGCATATAGTAGAAGCTATTTCTGCTCTCAAGTTGCTTGAAGTTCAACCAGTTTTATTACTCAGTTGGAAAGTATATGCCTCACAGCTGTGACGGAGTCGTCTGAATGAGTTGAGTTGTGTAAGGTTTTAACTCAATTAACAGGTAGTTTAAGTGGCAGGTGTACTAGCTGTCTAAAGAGTCTTTGTACGTGAGGAAGCTCGATGAGCTCATGCTCAACGCATTTGCATTGAGGGCAGTCAGATTAAATCCCTTGCGAAGCTGATAAAATGCAAAAATCAATGACGCTGCTTTGATTGCCAGAAAAGAAATAAGTGAGCGAGTGAGCTAAACGAAGCTGCTCGACTAGGCGCTACCCTATATGCAATTCAAGCTACGCAACTCGAGAGACAAACGGATATGCTTATCGAAATAATAATACTTATTATTTATAGCAACGGCCAGTCTTATATACAAAATGTATATACCCTGTAATAAGCATATTTGCAATGAGTATCAAGCACATAAAAGGGCCATCAGTTGGTGAGTGGAGCGAAAAGGGGTGATAAGGAAACATAAAAATAAACTGCTGAGCGAATTGCGTGAGGCGACATTAAATTAGGCAAACGAACGGTTTATTGATTTCTATTCTCAACTTCCACTCGCTCTCTCACTCACTCCCTCTCTCCCATCGTCTTTTTGCAGACACTCTTTCAACTCCTTTTTCGGGCAGCACTTGTGAATGTCAATGACTCGCGACTCTGGTCAGCTGATGCATAATAAACAAGACGAAGGCGAAGAGCGAAACAGAGATAGTGAGAGAGCGGGGCAGAGCTATAGATAAATAGCAGACATATGTAACACTGATTGTGTGGCACTTCCTGTGAAGCATGGCAAATTATCTTCTACTTATATACTGTTAACGAGACATGAATATGGTCTTATCATATGAGCGTTGCCCGCATGAATCATTGAATATGGATCATACCTTCTCGGACATGACCATATTGTTGTCCTCGGTGCCGTAGACCGTTTCGGCGCCCGACTGTGGTCCACAGTTATTGAGCATTGTGTCATCGTTGTCCATCATGTTGATTGTTGTTGTTGGTCTTTGACTCTCTCAATTTTGTATCTCTTCCTAATTACGCATTCGAGTGTTGGTGTGCGTGTGTGTGT
Organism: Drosophila gaucha; assembly: GCA_035045545.1. Taxonomy (NCBI): domain Eukaryota; kingdom Metazoa; phylum Arthropoda; class Insecta; order Diptera; family Drosophilidae; genus Drosophila; species Drosophila gaucha. Next base: position 5,955,105 of record JAWNOY010000292.1, read on the forward strand.
GTAAGTGTGTATGGGGTTGTCACACGTCACGCGTTATGCAGCTTTCAACCCCAAACAACAACAACAAACACTATCCAGCTACTGTGTGTGCTGCACCCACACAGGCACACACGCTTGCATACATATACACCAACACAGGTGCAGGTGACGTTTTGGTTATTTTGTTTTCGTAGTGTTTACCGAGTTGTGTTTTTGTTTTGTATATTATATCTGTATGTATCTTGATTATTTTTAATATAATTGCATTCTCTGCCTGTTCTGCGTGTCACTTATTTGCGTTTTTCGCTGTGGCTATGTTTGGCCATCATCCTCTTGCCCCCTCCATTTGCGACGTATTTTTGACTACTTTTCATTTTTTCGCGTACGTTTTTAGCACATTTCAGCTTAGTGTCGCACTTTAATTTTATATTAAGTGTATAACCACATAACTGTAGTGTAATTTAAAACACTTTTATCAATAAAACACGCTGTTTCTAGCGCATTTTTACAATAAAAAATGTGGGAACAGCAGGCGAACGACCGATTTTCGTGATGAATGAGAAATGACTGCAGTGTTGTCAAACGTCTCAAGCGCTCAAAGTGACCGTTCAACAGTCAATAGCTATAGCACGATTCAACTATCGATATATCGATAACGTTTTTGACACGCTGTCTTTTGACGTTTATGTTGTTGCTGGATTTCGCCTTCGCAGCTGTGTTTCGTTTAATTTTTTTGCATTTAACAAATCAAAATCAACATGGTGTTTGTTAAAAACTGGGAGGACTTTGAAATCGCTGCCGAGAACATGTACATGGCGAATCCACAAAACTGCCGATACACCATGAAATACGTGCACAACAAGGGACATCTACTGCTCAAAATGACGGACAATGTGAAGGTATTAAAAAATTGCTGACCAATAAATAAAGTGAACTTATTTGCATATCTACTTGCAGTGTGTGCAGTACAAGGCGGAAAACATGCCCGACTTGAAGAAAATTGAGAAAATCACAAGCAATCTGGTTGGTCATATGGCATCCAAGGAGTAGCTAAAGCAACAAATTGGCCACGGCAGCAGTTTGGATCAAACGAAACAACAACAATGTTAGCCTTTTGTTGTTGTTAACTAGACTGTTCGCCGCGTGTTTCACCCTACACTTGTTTAGTTTATAAGCGCACTGGCCCGAAGGCGGTCTTGGCATGTGGTAACAAGAGTAGCTTACTGTTTAAATAACATTGTTATAAATGTTAGCTCTGTCCGCAGCAGCCAGCCTCAACTGAAAAGGTGCTGGTGCTTTTTTTAAATTTATAATACTTTTGTATTTATTGTAATGTGAATGTATGCAGTAAGCTGCACAATGGTGACATATTGAAATAAGTCCACATTTCCATGAAATGCTTTAAACAAATTAAATGGCGTTTTTTTAAGTAATTAAACAATTTCGTCTTTCAGTTATCGATTAAGCAGAATAGTTGAAAAGTGTAACGTGAACTGTAGAGGGCGCTGTAAAGCCGTTTATAATTCAAACTCACGAATACGTGAAATTATATTTTTGTTTTTGTTCAACATTTTACACTTGTTAGCTGGAAAGTTTTTTTGTAATTTGGAGGTTGCCTACTTTGGTTGAAAAATGTTAATTGCCTAGCCATTAAAGCGATTAAACAGCCAAAGCAAACAATTGTCAATGCACAAGTGAGTCAGTAAAGGTGAGTGCGTGAGCGAAGGAAAGAACTTTGATGCTGTGTAGTCGCTGCTGCTGTAGTCGCTGACCGCTGTTACTCACTTAATAAGCGGAGAGTAAATATTTAAATATTTGCATATGAGCCACTCGAGTTTATTTGCCACAGGAGATTGACAGCAATGCGAGTTTGATGCCTCACATCATGAGATCATGAGAGAGCCAGCAACCAAAAAAGAGACAGAGACAGAGCGAGAGAGGAAGATCAGTAGCCAAAGTGTTGTTGACCAAATGCCACAAGAAGTGTTTGCCCATGCAGAAGATGATCATAAGTACCTGCAACTAGGCAACTCAGTAGCCACTTTGGATTAAGGCATCTGTCTGCCTCTAGAAAAAGAGGAAAAACGTTTGTTTGACCCACAGAATGGGAAGCGGTTGCTTTTGATCGCCTTCGTCATGGACCCTACAGTTGCAGCTCAAGCGTCTGCCACTTGGCTTTGATTAGTGACCGTCGAAGCCGACGACGACGCTCATCTTCTCACCTGTCTATTTCCGGCCCCAAGGCGAAGACAAGCTCATTTGGCTTCTGTTTGCCCGCGGGTCCATTTCGCTGTTTTCCATCTTGATCGGATGTTTGGGCTTTTGAATATGTTGTTTACCGTGCATTCACTGCAATCACAAACACAATCGCAATCTCAATCTCAATCACAATCAACGGGCAATGCAATGACATCGTAAACCACAACTGTCTTGCTGGCTCATAAATTTAAAAGCCGCAACAATTGCTCTGCGCCCCACCTATCAAAATCGAACAAATCAAATAAATAATAATAATATACTATATGATATGATATGATGATATGAGCGTGCAGCAGGCTTCGGCTACTGGTATTTGAAAATCATAAACGCAACATTCAACGATCGTTACAAGTCGATAAAGCAACACCACCATCCCAGTTTAATTAGGTGCACACTGTGCACTGTGGGGTAGACAGCTAAAGTTTTTGGATAATAATCTGATAGCTGAAATATTCCAATATATTGAAAATATTCTTGAAATATCTAGCAAATAATAGATATAAAAACTTAAAAATAATGTAAAAATATTTTTGATTTTTGAAAATGTACAGTTTTAAAAAATTATATATGGAGAGATGTAAGTTTTGCTTACCAAAAACAAAAAAAAAAGACTTTCAAACTATATAATTAATATACAAATATATATATATATATAATAATATATACATATTAAATAGTTCTTACGTTATGAATTTAGATAGTTCCCGTCTTAGGAAAGTTTTGTTCGTTAATCGCTTTCAATCTAAATTTTCACCATGTTATATCATTTATATCTGAAAATTTAAATACAATTTCAGATAGATGAAGCAATCCATGTTAAATCAGAATTTTTTTATATTTACACTCTGAACCAAGTTTATAGTGTTTAAATGATTTAAAATCTGTCCCTATTTAGGAGCGCATCGTTTCGGAGCGTATCTCTATCGCTCTACCTCTTGATCTAGGGACTCTAGCTCTGGGGACTTTAGCTCTGCTAGGGACTTAAACGTAGACCCGTAGTACGTGCAGATCAAGGTTGTCTGAAATGATCGATAACTTTTTAGTTTTCGTATAATCGATAACAAAATTATCACAAAAGTTTTCCACATTTTACATACCTTGTCTCTAAATCGAAGAAAAGTACTTGGAAAAGAAAAATCAGGGTACTTAAAGGTATATCGGCAACAGCAGCTCTGCAGGAAATACAGGGTATCTCCTACTAGAACATTCCCGACTAGGGTACTCTTGCTTGTTTAATACTTCTTATTTTATCTAAAATCTGTAGTCTTATGCCCATGGTGCACTGGCTACCCACAGTAGAGCCCACGTACATAGCTACCCACGATAAACTTGACAAATAACATAAATGCTTTTTATTGCGGGTGGTTCACTTGGCCCCGTGGTTGCGGCTGTGGTTGGGTGGTTGGGTTGGGGGCTTTAGGGTTTCGCGCCACAGACTTACTACCAGTATTACGCTGCGATGCATTTTATGACACCCACTGGCGTCAATTATAAAGATATTTAAGTACAGTTAGCTAGCAATTAGACAGGGTCTTCCAACTGTCCAACGCGAGCAAATCCCTGAGATTTCTTATACTTATACATATGTATATGTGTATATAACTATATAAATTACAGTTATCGATAGTCGGTCATATGACAATTAGTTGTAAATTAAGACCATGTCGTAGTGCCTAATGCAAGTGCAAAAAAATAAGTTTAGGTATACTTAATAAACTGTTGCGCACTTGCCAAGGCTTAAATAAGTTAGAGACGGGTGTTAGCGACTCTGTCATACTCGCTCGCAAAGAGAATAGCGATAAACTACATAGTTATGCAGAGACATGCATTAAGTCAAAGTGCATGACAGGCGGACTGACGGACAGACAGACTGATAGACGGATATCAAGCTTTAGTTTGAGAATGAATATAAAAGAAAAAAATTTGACTAAGAAGGCATATATCTAAGTTAGAGTTCGGTAATATTAACTTTATCATCTCAAAAGTTCCAAAAAAATTGATGGATAAATAGACAGACCTGATGGATGATACCAACAGCATCATACTCGCTAAGCATGTTACTTTTTCTAAAGATACTTCGATACTTCTGACTTAATATTTTCAAAGACATCTGAATAGTGCATGGAGTGGATAGATAAATCGGCAAACCGACCTGACCTGTTATGCATAAAACCTATATACTCTGCTGTATTCATAAATGAGTGTGAAAAGGAAAAGCTGGCCTAAAAAAAACAGTCCTGCATTTGCCAAGGCTTAAGTAAGTAAGAGATATATGGTACCGACTGCATCATACTCGTTCATCCTACATATTTATTAAAATACTTCGTTTTTTTGTGACTTGCTAACTGTCGGACAAATGGATAGAAAAATCGACAGACAACCTGACCTGTAATGCCTATAACCTATATACTCTATATGACAACCAGAACTGTAATGCAGAGAACCTATATACTCTACTTACTTCATGAAGAGTGTAAAAAGCAAAAGCTGACCTAAAATAATAGTTAGAGATGGATGGTACTGACTGCATCATACTCGCTCAACCTACTATTCATTAAGATAGTTTGGTTTTTGGGATCTGATGACTTGTAAAGAGGCGTTAAAGTTAATGAATGGACAGCGGGACGTACAAAGCTAATGAACTCTCTTCACTTCCTGAACGAGCATAATAACTTTGAATAGACAATTTATACTCTATTATATAAACAACAATTGCATTTTATAAAAGCCTATTTAAACTTACCTTTAAGTCTTTTTATAGACTAACTAACTAAATAGTTACTAAACGAAAAACTTTGTTATAAATAACTAATGAGACTTATCTTAAAAACTAGTTATAGCTCATACAACTAGTTATTTTGTGAAAATACACTCATTTAGTAATAAAAACTAAAATTATATTTTTTTCTACTTTGTCACTATCTAAAATTTAATCAATATTATTTTTAATGACACCCCACCTATTGGAAGTACTTAGCTGATGAGTCACACAAATTGGGCATATCGCCATTCGGTCAATGAGCTTGCGTCAATAAGTTTGGTCATTAACGAGCATTATCATGCGATTGAAGTCGTCATATATTTGCAGAACAAAGCGAAAATCTTGAATGCCTGCCGAAAGAAAAAGTTCCAAAATATCCATCAAGAGACGCTGTTTTTGTACTGTATTGACTCAAAACGGTAGCCGCTCAACAGTGGCTAATGGTCATCATTAAACTCGGCTCTATTTGCATATTTCGAGTGTACGACGAGTGGAAGCGAAACTCAACTTCGACTAACAACAACTAACCGCTAAGCTTGCCGACTTGCAGCTTTACAGTTATTCAATGCGAGAAGAGCATATTGGCTTTAGGCAATGTCAGTCTGGCTGTCTGTCTGTCGATTGCGGCGCTTTTGAAGTTAGCGAATGAGCCAAATTGAAGTCTCTGACAAAATATTGAGTTGGTTCTATTTATAGCTGCGTGCGAGCATGACGTAGTCGCTTACACCCGTCTCTAACTTAGTGAAGCCATCGAGAATGCGAGCTGGTTATTAACTAGGCCTATCCTTAGCTCGTTTATGAATTGAAAAGAGTATATTGGTTCTCTACAAAGTTCGACTTGTCCGTCCGTCCGTCTGTCTATCTGACTGTCTGTTTACCTAAATATTTGTGAATCTATCCGCCCGTCTGTCTGTTTGTAGGAAAAGTACTTAGGATTATATATTTATATGAACCCTGGCTTAATAAAGCCCTAAGATTTTTTAAATACGTTCAATTTCGGGAATTTTTATGTTCTGTACTTTATAAACTATGAGCAGTCAAGAAACTAAAAGTATAAAAGAATACTATAAATATATAAAAGTGTCATGATTATATAGTTACGAGCTTGATCGTTTTACATAAAGAGTCTTTGGCTCCACTTTGACCTGACAAGAAGGCCTTCTGATCCAAAATTTAGCATACAGGCGCAATGGAGGCGAGGTATATCGGCAAATAAATATATCTTCCCTAATTTTAGAGCGAGGTTCAGCATTTGCTTTACAGGTGCATCAATATTTACTGAAGGAGGGAGACTCTTTGCGTGAAATTAAATAAACATGGTTTTTAAACTGGTAGAAAATAATTTAGATTGTAAGGGATTTCTAATATCATATACATATGTTGGTAATAATGGATTTCTGGTACTATGTTGGTAATAATGGATTTCTGGTACTATGTTGGTTATAATAGATTTCTAATACTATATTAGATAGTTAAATGGTTATATGGTTATGGATTTTTAATACTATATTTGTTGGTTATATATAGTAACATAAATCCATTATTTAATAGATGTAAAATGAAACACGTTTTACAATAGAGAAAAGTAAAGAATTCACATAAGACAAAGTATTTGCTTTGAAATTCGACCGATATACTTAGTAATCCCTGCTATAATTTTCTTTCCTTAAACAAAAACTTGAATGTGAAATCATAGACATTTCAGATACCACTTACTCTATAAATCATGTATACATCACCTCCCATTATTATTAAACACTGACCCATACAACACCTTTTGCAATATATCTCACTTCCTGGTTTTTATTTTTCGCATTCAAAGCATGAATAACCGGAAGAGGTTAGACCTCCAATACCTGGACTTTGTTTGACGTCAAAGACTGGCCTTAGTAATAGATATATATATGTACATAAATATATGTCTATATCATTCATCATTCTATTATACCTGGCTAATCAATGTCAGTGAGCTGGGGGTGACACAATGTCTATAAGGAAACAAAATATCATTTCATTATAATTGAATCACTTTACAAGCGATACGAATTTCAAGAAATCGCACAGCTATCTATATAATATTGTTGTACGAGAGTTAATTGGAAACTGAAATTCAATTCAAGTAGGTTCGGTAAACAGATTTGTCATACTCTCGCAGAGACCGAGCCCTCCATATAATATGTAACTTTTTTTTGGAGGAGTGGAACACTCTATCAGATATTGAAGGCGATAATTGTTGTTAATAATATTGTACATGCTATATATATAAATATATATGTGATTATATATGACTTTTGGTTAGGTTGGCTTATTTATAACTAGGCTTTTAGAAGGCTGGCCTGCTTTTGGCTGGTAAATCAACGTCTATGATTAGAGCTTAATACCATCTTGATAGGCAGCTGTGGCAAATTGATAAATCAAATATTTTTACTATAACATCGGGCATCGATATTGCTTGTATGGGGGCTTATCTAGGGAAAACCAATTTACCAATCTACATGAAATCGTACGCTAATCACTCGTATCACTCGCCCGCTTTAAGTGGGCATTTCCGTGCGCGTTTTTAAACGCGCTCAAAACGCGTCCAAAGCGCTTAAAACTTTTCAAGCTTCAGCTTCAGCTTTTGGATCTTCACCGCATTCACGCAGATGTTTACCCATTAGCGTTTTGGGCGACTAAAATGTTTGCGCTGCGGCGTCGCCTTCGTGAATGTCTGTCTGACTGTCCCCTGCCCCCTCCCCCATTCACATAAATGGGGAGACGGAGGCGGGGCTTGAGTCGAGAGTCGAGAGTCGGTTCGCAGCATAAAATCATTTTCTCTAAGCATTTTTGGCATCTTATTTACCTTTGAATTATTGCAAATGTAAGTAGAGGTCGCGTCGCGTAAGTGCGGTAGCTGAGTGTGGACAATTGATGGTGCCACTGCCACTAGCACTGGCGCCACACTGTCCCACCAGCAGAAATTCAATGAAATTCCCTTTTAATGGAGATTAATGCGCCAAGAGGCGCCCCTTGCTGTTGACTTTGCTAAATGTTTTTCGAAAACAGAAAAATACTCATATTCATATATATATTTATTCAGTTTTTATTGTTATTTTGCAATGTCTTTAGCTGTCTTCTTCTTTTTTTTGACAGTCGGCTAATTAGGAACGTGGGAAAGAGCTTGAAATCGTTCGAATGCGTGGCGTATGCGTAATATGGGATTGAAGTTGAAAGAGATTGAGCTCCATTGTGAGATGTGTAAAATGTATTGGAAACTTAAGGAATTATATGAGATATTCTTTTTTTTTCATAAATTTCTTTAATAATATATAGTAAAAAAAGCTTTACAGTTTATGCTTTGGAATTCAAACAGCAAAAACATAATAAATATTCGATTTATCCCCTTTACCAAATGAAAATCGGAATTTAGGGTAAAGGAAAGCATCGTTGACCCTATAAAAAATATATATATTCTTAATCAGCATCAAGAACTGAATCGATTTAGCTCTGTCAGTCAATCTCTCTGTCCTTTAGCTAGATACTTCTTATTATAAATGTGATATATTACTTGTATGATAAGCTGATTTTATATATCTAAATTCCAATATTTATGTACACTTACAACTATTTTTATTAAAAAGAATATAAAACAACTTAAACAATTTTTACAAATATTTATGAATTATAAAGAATAAGTAAACCTTCCAATAAATCCATATTTGGGTTATTACGGATCTCCAATAGCCTCAGCTCTTGTATCAACCTTAATCAGCCTTAGCCAATCTTTATGCAAAATCTTGCAATAGGAGTAAAACAAATAAATCTCAGATCTGTCTGAATAAGAAACATATACTTATTTTTCCTATATCTTATCAACTCTTTATTAAAATGTAACTAAAGGTACCCAAAGGTACTAGGTTCCAACAACATACATAGCCACAATAGATTATCCTCATATCTGCTCAAAATTACTTCCAATACAAACGATCTAAAGCAATCACAGTTCCACAATCTGTTTCTATAACAAACCTTAGGGCACAAATATATTATGGCAACATCTTATCAAAATACTTCCCTTCAAAGATTCCAAGTTAAAAAGTTCCATTAGGCAATCGCTAGTTAAGCTTTGCACCCACTAACACTTTGGTTTGCCCCCGATCTGTAAAACCACTTGAGAGACCACAAATCAAGCGATACAACTATAACCCATATAGAACCCCTCCCCCCACAGAAAATAAAACGATTAACAAACAAATGGAGCTGGGGAAATGAGCTCGACTATTTCACATTTATGAGCAAATCAATCAATTTCAATGCAATTTCAATTAGAGTGCCACAAAGTAGAGAGGCGATAAGGCAACGTCTATAACCAATCAAACTGACCATAAAACATATATAGCTATATATATAGACACTCAAACTCCATTCCAGCTGCAGAGTTCTTTCAGTTTTTTGTATGTATTCGTAAACAATTTTAATATTTTTTAATTATGAAAACACGTTGATTATATAAATTAAATCGCAGACTGCGATTAGATTACGGCTCGAGTGACACAACGACGCTTAAAGTGCAATTTAAACGGCTTTAAACAAATTTCTATAATTTTTCCAATACCCAGTAATGCTATCTGCTTCTGATTATGCGTGTGGGATTGGGCTCTTGCGCTTTGAATTAATTGAAAATTGATTATTGGCAGAGGAAACGACGATAAGCGGGGAAGGGTGTGGCCGCCTCTGACTAGGCTCCTCGATAAGCAGCAGCGGGCAACGGGCTTTAATAATTGAAAATTAATCCATCATAATAGACGTCAAAGACGATTGAGCTGAATGACCAAGAACTCAACAGCGATAAGCAAGAAGCAGCGTGAAGAAAAGAAGTAAGAGTGCTGTTGCAGGGTGTGCTTAACTAGAAGATGCCCTATATTTTGATGATCCAATCCAAATGACCAAAAACTCAACAGCGATTAGCAAGAAGCAGAATACAGAAAAGAAGTAAGAGTGCTAGAGTAGCGTGTGCCTGACTAGAAGATGCCCTGCAGTTTCGTAGCCTACGTAGACCAGTGGGGTAGGCACATAAGTTATTAGAAATAGTGTTCGAATCCTACTGAGTGTCCTAATACTACAGTTACAAATCAAGAGCAAGAGCACATAAGAAAATGCTGATGTTTCAATTATTATTATTCGAGATAGGGATTTAATTCAATTTTAATGGATATAGGAGTATATTCACATATAAGTAAAATTTGATATCTCTACCTCTTGTTTCTACCTCTTCTCTCTACCTCCTTTTAAAAATCTAGCCAAGAATAGCGATAATAAGAAAATTAAATGAGATATGAAAATAGTGATACATTTGTACTAGATATGATATAGAAGAATATATATAAATCAGTATATCAAATTTGATATCTCTACCTCTTCTCTACCTCCTCTATATACCTCTTCAAGATGTGCTTTAAAAATATAGGGAAAAACAGCGATAATAAGAAAATAAGATGAGATGTGAAAAAAGTGATCAATTTATACTAGATATGATATAGAAGAATATATATGTATATCAAATTTCAAGTATATAGTTGTGGTATTTTCGAGCTTTTCGCGTTTAGACAGACGAACAGACAGACATAACTGGCTAGATCAATGTAACTTGTTGTCCTGATCCAGAATAATTATATATGGCTGTTACATTCATTTGCACAAAGATAATATACCCTTTTTACTCACTTCCAATGGCTAGTGAGTATTAAAACAGATAATAAATTATGAACACAGTCGAAAAGATAAACAAGGCCTAACCAAAAAATAATATATTGATATCTTTAACTCAGGCAATGTTCGAGACACTGGGAGTTAGCCAGGATACGAGCAAACAGCAAGCAGCAACAACAGCAGCAGCAGCAGCGTCATCATTATCTGGCAATTGAATTTACAAAACAAATAATTACAAAAATGCAGTACAAATATGTTTATATATATAAGGAAAGTATGTGACTCGAGTCGCAACCTCGTACAGCTCACATGTTGTGTATCTGATCAAATACGGAATACAAATCAAAATGCGATTTTCAAGCAGCCAAAAGGTGGCCTTATCTGTAAACTGTTTATATATGTACCTTTCCGACTGCCGTGTCCGACTCGACTCGAGCTCGAGCTCCGACCTGGCGCTTTAAGGAAGTGTGCGACGAAAGGTTAAAAAACTCTGTTGCAACAACAAACAACAACAACGTTAACCGGCAGCAAAATGTATCTGAGCAAACAAACTGCCGTGCATTGCTACACATTTTCTTCCACTATCCGCAGTGGTTGAGTGGTTGGTGTGGTTGTTGACTGGCTGGCTGGCTTGGTTCATTGGTTCGCTGCCTGACGACGGCTGATCGTTTTCAATGGCAGCGAATTTGTTTACACTGCGCCTAATGAGCCAACTTTATTTGTGTAGCGCAGCAAGACGCGACATCAGCTCTCAGTGCTGCATAGATATCTGCAGCCTAAGATTGAGATACAGATACATTTACACCTTTTGAATATATATAGGTATATTGGTAGATAAAAGATAACCACTGCCACTTGAGCTGCTCTATGACTGTTAAGATGAATGTATAGAAGTTGAAGCCACAACAGAGTTTAAAATCTTTAAAGAGATGGGCTTTAGCCTAGACTAAGAGCAGAATGGAGAAGAGGAAGAGTAAGAGATTGAAATAGAAAGCGAGAGAGAGGCATTGAAGAAGAGTATATCATATAGTAAGCTTATATGTGATCAAATTCGACTTATTTATATAAAAATTGTAGATCAAGCAAGATATGCTGTGCGGCCTACTTGAATTCATGAGAATCGCATAGTAGGGCGATGTTTGAAGATAGGTTTGGTTTCATGTATTTGAAATAAACTTAGGTGGGTTTAAACGTACTATGTATATAAAAGCTATTTATGCTCATACATTCATACATTAATACATTCATACATTCATACATTCATACATTCATACATTCATACATTCATACATTCATACATTCATACATTCATACATTCATACATTCATACATTCATACATTCATACATTCATACATTCATATATTCATACATTCATACATTCATACATTCATATATTCATACATTCATACATTCATACATTCATACATTCATACATTCATACATTCATACATTTATACATTCATACATTCATACATTCATACATTCATACATTCATACATTCATACATTCATACATTCATACAGTCATACATTCATACATTCATACATTCATACATTCATACATTCATACATTCATTCATTCATACATTCATACATTCATACATTCATACATTCATACATTCATACATTCATACATTCATACAGTCAGTCATACATTCATATGTACATCATCATTTTCTTTCCAAAGAACTTATCACCATATGACTACAGGGCATTTGCTAGTCAAGCACTCCCTACTAAAGCACTTGTCAAAAATCTCGCCTCATAACTTTGTAATCCAGTTCAGCCCCTCGCTAGATTGGCATTAATTTGCGATCGCTTAGCAATCGCTTACCACTTACCCATTCGATTTCCTCTTTAAATCCTCATTTATAGCTCGCTAGCTTTACGTCGATCCGAACTGCTTATCTTTCTTGCAAATTTAATACACACTCAAATTTCTTTTGGTATTATCATCAATAAAGTTAAATGAAATAAAGCTCATAATTTCGTAATACCTATAGTATATGGGCAACTGTCCTGCTTGATATACACAGTCATATATATGTATTTATAATAAATAAAATTCAATAAAACTCATTTATCAGTTTTTAATAAGTTTGCTCTGTATGAAAGTCCCAACAACAATAACAACAACAAGCAAATCAATTCGCTCACTTAATGAAAAAAACACAACTCAATTATAAACTTTATCTGGAATGTGTGTGGGGGGAGTAAAAAAATAAAAAAGAGACAGACAAATGCGCATACGTTAAAAGTATTTTCCAATGTTGAAATTGAATTAAAATTTAATGTCAATAAATGAAATTTACTTTATTATTGCCATCGTTCTCCTTTTTTTTGTACAGATATGCGCACTTCCAAAGTCTATATTGATATAATATGTAATGCTAAAGATAAAATATATATATAGTGATAATGGGTAGCTGAAGAGAAGTGTGGAATAACTGATTGTTGTTTAATTATATACTACTCTATAAATAAATGGAATTCATGCGAAGTTTAATTTTCAGGAAATATCATTCAATTTTATAGAATGGCTATAAATATTAATATAGCTTCAAGAAATCTAAGAAGCTAAGGTAAAGTAAAGTAAGGTAAAGGATGGACCATACAATTTATAAATATATTTTTAGAAGAGATTCACTTGCTATATTTGGATCTAAAACTGTGGAAGACATGGTCTTTAAAGATTTAGAAAGATCGTATATATAAGCTGTAAGATCCCATGTAAAGTAGGGTCCCAGCTGTGTTGGTGCTCTAGCTGTAGAACTTCAGCAGATATAGTCTATTCCGATTCGCCAACTCTGAAACCTTTATCTGATGCCTGTATACAGGAGCATTCATTTCCAGCACTTTCACTTTAATCGAACCATAAATTTAAAGTTTTATGTAGAATAAAATACAATTTTAATTCCCAATTAGCCACGTGTCCAATAAGCCACGTACTCCAAATTTCAAGTTTCTAGCCTCAAAAGCAACTAAAAGTTGTGCATTCATACAGACACACAGACGCATAGACGGACAGCAAAAGCAATATACTCTTTTAACTTGTTGAGCGAGTATGAAAATTGTTATTGCTTTAGTTCACAGTTTGCATCGACCATTTTATATTTTATATTAAAATTTCATTTTGCTCAGATAAAAACATTTTTGCTTTGACTTTTGAAGAAGCTTGTTTATAGAGAAGGTTCTGTCATAAATTGAAAAACCTATAGGTTAAATAAAAATATTAATGGCAAATTAAAAAGCAAGCCAAACACAAAATTTAATGACTAAGGGAAACTTTGCATATCTCTCTACACTCGATAAAATTCCATTAATCAAAGTTCCGCCTCAGTTTGCATTGCAAATTGTAAAAAAGGGGAAGAAATAAAATAAATAAAAAAAAAAAATAATTGAACTGCAGGCAGATAATTATTTTATTTTATCTGTGAGTGAAAACGCAACTCGGTCAACATAATTAGCCAATGCTTAAATGTACAGCTACAGTAAATGTATCTGCAACTGCAACTGCAATTGTATCTGTATCTGTATCTGTATCTCAGTCGTGACAGCTTATATCAGCGCTGAGTTGTAAAAATTATTTATTGATAACGCAATTTAATGCCAATTATTTGTACATAAATATTTGTTTAATTATCAATTGCATGTTGCGCTCAATTGATGTGGGCGTGGGCGTAGGTGTGGGTGTGGCATCAGTGAGGCGCGTGATTAATCGACATCGCGATACTGCGCATTGTTTCGAAAAGTGTTTGCAAATCTTGTCAAATTTGTTGGCCAAACAAATCGTTTGGCTTTAAAGTGACTTTCAAAAGGGCTCAACCCTTAAATAGGCCAACCCTTAAAAGACTTTTTGCCACGCTAATGGCCTCTGAAGTTTTTGTCAAATTTTTATGGCATTATTGTGCATTTATCGGGTGAATTGATACGATTGACAAGGGTTGGCTGCAGAGCTTGCCAAGGGGGTGGGAGGTCTTTGATACGCCCCCCTGCGCTGCCCTCGACCACAAGCCAAATTGCAGCGGCATATGCGACAATTTTTTCGTTATTTGTTGTATAATGCCTGTTTAGAGTCGTGCTAATAGCACTGAAAGTTCACTTACTTCGCAGTGGTTGTTGAGTGAGAGAGCAGTTGCAGCCAGAGCTTAGAGAAATCGTACTCTAATTGCAATTTGCACAAAATCAAAAGTAAATCAAGCGGTAAAACAAAGACAGAGACTTACATATACCCAAATTTTTCATAAAACCCAATTCCCGGGTTGCATCTCTCTTGTTTGTTATATAACATAAACTATTGTGGAACAACAGCAATCATAGAGCTGGCCAGCAGCCAGCAGCCAGCTACGATTGTCAACTGCCCCTCGTGCTGCCCGTAAATGTTAGTTAAATGCACGTGGATGAGTAGATAAATATCGTATAATGAAAATAAAATAGGAAAGGGCTAACAACAACAATAGCAGCCGAATGGAAAAACAAGCAGCTAGAACAACAGCAATCAGTCGCAATTCACGTTGCAGTCATCGCACTAATTTGGAGCTAGTTTTTGGGTTCCATTTCGGAATCGTGTTGGCCAAGTACGTGGCCAAAGAAAATACACTTTAGCACGTTTCTTGTTAGCCAACAGTTTTCTAGCTGCCCCATACATTGCATGATATAGTTCTTACCCACACACACACACAAATATCTCTATCTATACAATAAGTATATATATGTGAATTGCTTCCAACTGAAGTTCCTTTAGTTCTGGTGGCAGCTGCATCGTTCGTTGTTTATTTTGGCATAGGTGAATAGTTCAAATTAAGGCGCAGACATTGGATGAACAACAAAAGTGGGGATAGACAAAGAGTTGAGACTTTAAGGGTTGGGGCTGAAAGCAGGTTTGATACCAGCTTGGAAAGATGAGAAGTTGGACAACATTTGGAGAGCTAGCTACTTCTGAGCAATGTGTAATAAGAGACTAGAAGATATATGGGTGGGAGAAACTAAACTTCAGCTCTTCCAGAGCTAAACAATATTCTTTGAAAGATGACAGAATTCACAATGTATTTACAATGAGATACTTCAACAATTTTCTATTTTTCAGCACAAATACTAGCTCTAAATAAAAGTTTTATCAATTATTAAAATTCAACTTTTATTTTTTTTTATTTTGATATATATATAAGAGGGCTACCTCTTATATATGCCATATTAAATAACTAAATAACTTTTCTGTTCTAAAATCAATTCATATTGTCATCGTCAGAAACCCTTAGATATCCATCATCTGCCATTAAAGACCAAATCCCATAAACATAAGAAAAGAAGACCCATAAAGAAAGCTCTCCAAAACTGACAGCTTTAATAAAAAATGCATTATATGGACATTAGCTTTTGGCATGAAAAAGTCGGACAAGCAAGTTATAAAAACCCAATGCGAAACGATGATAGGAATCATTTATATCACTTATTGTGTGACCACCGATTTGAGTGGTCATAACAATTGAATATCAATGAGCTCGAGGGACATTATCGATTTTCGTACTTAAAGCGTGGATTTAACTGGAATTTCAAGCCTCCTAAACACGAATGTCAGTCAAGGCGAGTCAACTAACTGCCTCCTTAATTGCTGGTCTAATGATGTGCCAGGCTAACCAGACAAAGACAGAGCCGCCGTCCAAGTTGATTATGAAGTCGAGGCACCCCAGACCCAGACCCAGACCCAGTCTGCAGTAGAACTGGCTCAACACTCCATAATGATGGCAATTATAGCTCGTTTTTCCAACAATTTATATGAAATTTTGCAGCCAGGAGCGCCAAATCAACTGGCCACGCCTCTTTGCTTACACTCGCACACACACACACACACACACATCGCACACGACATTTTTTCCGGTGCCAACAAATGGCAACGCCCAGCGTATATTGCCAGCTCGCTTGTACTCGCGTGGGTGTGAGTGAGTTGGCATGAGCTGAGCGCCTCCATCTTGAAAACGTGCTACGAAAAGAGAGCGAACGTTGTGCGAGCGAGAGTGAGAGAGCGAGAATAAGGGGAGAGAACGCACGCAAGTGAGCGAAGTAGGTGCTAACTAGTATTTGGTGGTGGGCAATTATCGAGCAATGCACTGTGAGAAAAAGTAAAGTGAAGAATTTATTTCTGAATGTAACGAATAAGATATGGAAACTAAGCTGTCAATAAATAACTTGAATGAAGAATGTGAGTGAAATATATTATTTGTAGATTATTTTGACATACTCGTATCTTAACATATTCTAAAAATTGAAGTTCCTTTTAGCTACGATTTTTCGTTGCTTCACCAATAATTTAATCTCATAAGATTATTTTTCTTTGAATAAGTATGTTGGCTTCATCAAGATGTTAAATTAATATTGTAAAAGGAACATTATTTTTGGAAAAGAATATTTATAAATTTTAAAATAATTTAAGAAACTAGATATTGGATTGATTTCGTTGCAAATAACAAAATTTGATAATAACAATTTTATTTTATGAAATATATATATTTTTTATATATGCATATACATATGTATATACATATATTCAAACCAAAAGTCACAATAATAAGTAATATTTCATAATATTCTTTAATATACTCATCTTTTAATAATATTTTATATATCTTACTTATAAGAACTGTTTACAAGTTAATCAGTTACTGCGCTCAGTGTACAAAGCGAAGCCGCAAGGCATTTCTCTCATTGCATAGCTGCCAACCCACCCCACAATTCCATTGCTCTCTCTTGCACACACACACGCATACACTCGCAGTCGCATGTACATTGACGGGTTTCGGCACAGCCCAATCATTGCGATATGCGACTCTATATGACACGGGCACGGGCCGGCGTTGAGCACAGTCGTTGATTAGCGCTCGTCGCGTCGAGTTCGCAGTCGCAGTCAGAATTTCGAACGCGTGTTTCAGCCGATTAAACGGAAATAAATCGCAAACGCATACGTCAAGTGTTGCCAAGTGTTTTGTTAGCAAAATATATAAAGAACAACAAAAATAATAACAATAATAAAAGCAAATAGCAAAAGTGTTAGTTAGTCGCGTGCGCAGACAAAGCATGTCCAGTGCACAAGTGTCACAGCCGCCGCCGCCCACCACGCAGCAGCCGTCGCCTCAGCAGCAGACGCCTCACATTAGCCAGCTGCTTATTAGCCACATAGCCGCCGCCCAGCAACGCGCAACCACAACACCACCCGCCGCCGTCGCCGCAGCCGTAGATTACGATCACTGCAGCAACAATTCTTCACCCAGATCGAGCGGCAGTCATAGTCCAGCGACCGCTGCAGCCGCCTCCAGTCCCACGCACTCCTCAGCCACGACAAGTAGCCCCCATAGTGCCTACGCACCTACACACAGCCCAGCTGCAGCTCAGGACAACACATCGGAACAGCAACAGCAACAGCAATCGCAGCAGCAGCAGCAATCGCAGCTCTCGGTTGCTGCACCCGCCATGCCACTTCTAGTGGCACCTATTCCCATGGCCTGCCAGGGCGTTGGGCCACCTCCAACGCATCATCCACACGCACATGCACCGCATCCGCGTCTCTATGTCGAGGGCGGCTTTCCGCCACATCATGTGCCACATCCCGCCTTGGTCAATGGCGCCTATCCGCTGCCACGTTTGCCCCTATCAGCAGTTATGCTACCCGCCAATGCGTCAGCTCCAGCAGCTTCTCAATTACCACCGGCTGTGCCCATACCCATTGCCAGCTGCTCTCCGCCCTCGACAACAGCGCTGCAGCAGGCCCAGCCCAAGAAATCCTTCTGCATCGATGCGCTGCTCGCCAAGAATCAGCATCAAGGTGTTGATAGACCGCCGCCCACAGCAGCTGACATGATTGTGGACGATCATCGTTTGGCCGCGTTGCACTATGCCCGGGATCAGGCGGAACTGAATCATGCCTTTGTGGCAGCATCGAATGCAGCTGCAGCAGCCGCTGCCGCCGGCATCAGCGACCAGGAGGCACTGCAGCGAATACGCGAGTCGCGGGAATACGATTCACCCAGTCCCGACGGCATGTCCAGGTGGGTTTTGTTTTTAGTTTAGTAAATATTTGGTTTGTTTATTATATAGAATAAATTATCTAATCAAATATCAAATTACTCAAAATGAAAGATAATCTGTTAGTTAACAAAATATGTTCCTCAAGAATAAAGGTCTATAAACTAGTTTAGTATAAAATAAAATTTAAGCTCTTTAAAAGACTGAAAAATTTTAAAATTAAAATTTTGTGTTAAAATATGAATAAATATTAAAAAGTATTAAACAAATCTAGAATCCTAATAGATCTTACAAAATTTGATGTATAGTCATAGTATAATAGAACTTTCTTTCTTTAGGAATCTCAACAGTCAAATAGATCAGATAGATCTATAGATCCTATTATCTTACTGTATATATAATATACTAAACTAGATATTTTTAATATTATAATGTATTTAGTACGAAAATATGACTTAGCTGTCTTTTAAAGACCTCATAGCTCTAGCCAAATTATTTGTCACTTGTCCTTACCTTTTCAATTAAATATACCTTTAGAGCTTACTCCCAGTCCAGGTGTTCAGTAGCTGCCTGGCAAATCCAACAAAATGCCCACAGCGAATGCCAACAATGCTTTTGGGCTTTAAAGCGGCTTTGTTAGCACTCGACAACATGGCCGAAAAGCCAAACCAAGCTGGTCACGTTGGCTTCATTATGATTGCGATTACGTATACGCCATGTGCGGGTGTCTGTGTGTGTATGAGTATTTCTATGTGCGTGTGTGGCAAAGCAAACAAATTATATATATTTTTTAATTGTCGCGTAACTTGTTTATTGTAGAGCTTTGATAATTGTGCTGCTTTACAGGGTGTCTAATCGTTGAACTCCATTTTTGTGTGTATTTCCAACTTCAGATCTGAATCTCCCAGCTCATCGCATCGCTCCAGTCCGCCCATCAGTCCCGGCTGTGAGGATCAGCAGCCACAGCCCGCGCATCACACACAGCATTTTGGCATGCGCATGTCCGATTTGCATGATGAGTTCAAGAAGCCTATTCCGCCGCACAGTCCGATAAGGCCGCAGGACTTTCCGCTCTATGCGGGCGGACATCCCTACCAGCTGCTGGCACCTGGCGGCTCAGCCTTTCACAGACCACTCGACCCCTCCGGCAAGCCCATACCCGTAAGCATGATAGCAGCTCGAACTCCATGAAAATGTGTGCTAAAAGAAAGTTCCCCTGTTGCTTCGCTTACTTCCCTTTGCAGATACCCATGGGTCACAATTTTATGCCCTCACAGCTGCAGTTTGAGTTCTTGGCACGCGCTGGCATGCTGCATCATCGCATTCCAGAGCTCGCCGCCTATCCGCATCATGCGATACTGGGCAAGACGCGACGCCCACGCACAGCCTTCACCTCGCAGCAGCTGCTCGAGCTGGAGAAACAGTTCAAGCAGAACAAATACTTGTCGAGGCCCAAACGCTTTGAGGTGGCCAGCGGGTTGATGCTGTCCGAGACACAGGTGAAGATCTGGTTCCAGAATCGACGCATGAAATGGAAACGCTCCAAAAAAGCGCAGCAGGAGGCCAAGGAACGAGCCAAGTCGCAGCAACAGCAGCAGCAGCAGCAGAGTACAACCAGTGCGAGCAGCGCTAGTTAGTTTCACTCGGAGCCATAGACATTCACTTCTAGTCATGCGATGAATAACCGTCCACCTGGTGAGACACCCTGTATGCGTAGCCGAACAAACAACATCCAACAAACTCCCCCGCACCAAAAAAAAAAAACATTTCATGAGATTGCGCAAAATTAGCTACGCAATTAGTTGAAATTTATTTTTTTTGGTCTATAGTTGTTGCTTTGATTTTTGTTGTGGGAATTGACAACAACATCAACAAAACGCACTGTGTGATATATGTAAACCAGATATATATATATATATAAGTATATATATATATCTAAATTAAACACTGCTACATAAAAGTATTTGCCCCCCCCCTCATCCACTGTACATACACAAATAAACAATCTATCAATTAATTTAAATTACCTTAAATATAATACATATATATATAAATATATATATAAATATATGAATTAAATGAGATTAGTTTAGTTTAGTTTAGTTTGTATATGGTCACCATCTTGTTTCTTATGTGATTGTGTAAATAATTGTAATTATGTAATTTTAAACAACAAATATTGTCGCAAACTGCGACTGCGCTAGTAAATTTTATTACATTTATTTTGAAAAATCGAAAATGATAAATAAAATGTGCTTTAAAAATGTCAAAAATTGGGAGAGTTTTGCTATTGCGGAAGAAGTGTCTGAAAAGATACTTCAATAAAATTGGTGCTTTGTAAATTATGAAAAAATTGAAGTAAACATTTCGAGAATAAAGTTTGTAATGCTCTCAAAGTTTATTTTAGAATTTTTTTTAAATTCTTGAGATGTTTACTTACTCCAATCTTTTCATAATTTACTGGAGATTTTTTGCATTTCTTATAGAAAATTTATCTTAAGTTGTCTGAGAATCCTAACATTGAAAGCAAAAGTTGCCAAAAGAAATATATCTACAGTTCCTTTAGAAATCGAAACTCCAAAACTTTTGAAAACATTCTAAGCATTTTTATAGAAATCACCTCTATAATTTAAACAGAACATACATTTTGTATCTTGAAGAATCCTCAAGAGCTATAGGCATCGTATATACCTTAATAGTCTATTAAAAATCTAAATTCAAAGAGGTCTTGAAGAATTCTCAAGTTCTATTTATTTATATAGTTCCTAGAGATTGATCAATTTTTAAGCTAAAAATCTTTTCCAAAAGTTCTCAAAGCAGTCTAACGACAACCAAAGTATTGTATGACTCTTATAGATAGAGCAAGATTTGTGTGATTGAAGAACAAGAAACACTTTTAACAGAATTTGAATTCAAAGAGTTGCTAAAAAGTCCTTTGAAAAAATGAATGATTTCAAGTTTTCTTATCGAATTTGATTGTTTAGCAAAACAAATTTAAATTAATATGGAAGTTTTTTCGCATAAAGATTAGCTGAAAAATATGCTCCATTTATTCTAGGAATTTGAATGGTTAAATGATAGAAGCTGTTTAACGGTATGACGCATCTATAATTAAAAATTGAATAATTCCATTTAAATAGACTCTTGAAATCAAAAGTTCATTATTGTATTGAAATGATTTTTAGTGTACTCAACAGTTCTCTTTAGCTCTCGAAAATAAAGTATCTAATCGCATGGGTAGTATTTAGAGCTATCTATATGTGTGTGTCCCCAAAAAAAACTATTAACGGTGTATTTATAAAAGTCATATAAAAAGGCAATCAGGTACAATTTTTTAATTTCATACGTCTGATAGGAGTTATCACGGCAAATAAATCAAATGCTCGTAGATAATCAATTTAATTGTTTAGACAATAATTATGTCTAAATTTATAATGTCACTTAAAAATTATTTTGCTAATTAAAATGTTGCCCTGGTGCTGACAACAACAACCACTTATATAAATTAAAATCCAAAATCATGGTGAGCTTCCATTTCCGCAATCAGAATTTTATAAAAAAAAATTAAGTAATAAACTTTTAGTGAAAAAATGTAAAAAGTAAAATAAAAACATGTTTGGTTGCTTATCAGAGTGCTGGGAAATCATTAAATTTCTTAGATACGTAGCCTAATCGAAGCTAATCGAGAAGTTGTTTTAGCCCTATATGGAGAGTAATACCCCAAATATCATAATCGGCAATCGGCAGCAATCAGAGTTAATTGGAACAAACATATTTTTCATTTTTACTTTTGATTAAATGTATAATTTTCCAAAAATAACAAATTCGTAATCCTTGTCTCTCTATCTTTTTCGCTCTGGATAAAGCCTTGGCAAACAACCCATACAATTGGCTATATAGGATTATAATTGAAATGGGAAATAAACGCAGTTTGTGATTATGCGACGGAACAAGTCGGAGCCACTTTATCACGTAATGCTCAAGTACAGCATTATAGAGTGGGAGAGAGAGAGAGAGAGGGTAGCATGCCTCGAAGTATGCTTTAGATTGTTGTTATTACTGCTTGTTTGATATGCTCGTATTCTTGTTGTTGTTGTTATTATGCAGCAGTTCTTCTTGGCTGCTGATTATGCGACTGATGGGCTAATAAAAATTCATTCGTTATCCGTCAGACACTCGCAGACACTTCACACAAAACAACGCAACGCACTCTGTCAACATAAGCAAGGAGTAGGAAAGAGAGAGGAGAGAGGGTAGGGGCAGATATTTCATAGAATGAATTTTGGTTGATATTTTTCTTGGATGTCAATGTGCTATACAGTGGTTGATAAGTAATTAGAAAGAGGTGATGATAATTAGTGATGAAAAATTAAGATATTAAACTAATTGAGTAGAAGTCCTATATAGTGCAGCCAAGTTATGATATATCTTCTTAGACACATGATTGATAAGTCATTTTATATTTCAACCTTATTTTTTTAGCATATATATATTATATACATATATGTATTTTCAGATCTACCTAAAGCTCGTCTCTGTTTTGGCTTTAACACAAAATAATAATTTACAATTAATTCTAAGTTAAAAATGTATTTATTATACATATATAATAAGTAAATAATTAAATAAGCTGATATAGTAGCTTATAGCAGATATGTTAGATGCGCAATGAAGTTAATAAATTCAGCGTCTGATCTCCTAAAAATCTTGAAAAATAGTTACATTATCTTAACTATTCGATCTATTCTGCCTAAAGAGTTGTATGATATAGTATTTGAATGTAGATAAGACTTGGTTCATATGAAACACTTCGTTCGTATGAACTGACTCATAACACAACTGAATACTAAGTTATGTCCAGATATCATGGAAAAAACAAAAACATCAAATGTTGTTAAAGAAATTTACACTTCATTTAAATCAAATTACACTTCAAAGCTCAACAAAAACATCTGTGTAAAATATGTACAGTGAAACCTCAATATAACAAATGTGAAGGGAATAACAAAATTCTTCGTTATATCTGTTGATTCGCTATGGATACTTATTAATAAAATCTTGTTCTAACGAAATTTAAAGAAATCTGAAAAAAATGCATAATAAATATTGTTTTTATGTGTTTATATTAAAATAATGCTAAAATTCTTGCAACAAATTTCATTTTGCTTTGATGAGATTTTGTTGTATAAAGATGTTTGAATAATTGCTTCGCTATAGTATATTTATGCATAAAAAACTTCACAAAAACGAGGTTTTTTCAAGGGACTTAACAAAAAATTCGTTATATTAAGTTTTTCGTTATAACGAGGTTCCTTATTACGAGGTTCCTTATTACGAGGTAATACTGTATGTATTTCTGACAACAAAGAGATAGAACAAATTTGATTGTAAAAGCTTTCAATTATTTTAACTATATCAGACATATTCTCATAGCAACAGCACCTTGTTTCAATCATATATTAGATGACCTAATTGAACTCAGGACATAAGCAACATATTTAACTGAGTATTATTTCAAATTGAATAATCAGGATCAGACAAAAAGAGTTGCCTCAATTGAATCCCCAACAAGTTCAACAGAATCCTATGAACCATATAGCATTAGTAGTAGAGTAACCTTATTCAATCTCCCTTGAACCACTGTGCAGGGGACTGCGGTCTGATGTGGTTGCTGATGCTGCGCTATTCAGCTGAGATGCCTTGAAGTGGCCAAGTGTTGAAGTTGAACCAGAATTGAAGCAATAGCAGCAGGAGGAGCAGGACAAAGGATGTCAGCAATGCTATATGGAATGGCAACTGTCTAATTCAATTCATGAGCTATTAGCGGGTAATTTGTAACAATTGCACAGAACAATTTTCCTTTTATCAACAGGCAGCCAAAAGCGTATAAAAGGGTGACAGAGTTCAAACCCCGAAAACCGGAGTCTGGGTTTCGAGTTTGGGTTTCGGCTATTGCTTAATTGTTGGATGGATTTTTGGATGCTGTCGCATCTGTTGCAAATTAAATTTCAGTTATAATTTTCTATAAACACGGCGCACAACAGACAATAAACCAAAAAGATTGTGTGCGTGTGTGTGTGTGTGCACACCCAGTAAATTGGCATTTGAATTGAGGGTCGTCATATCCGCCTCCCCTCGCATGACTTTGTCAGCAGTTGTTGCTGGTGTTACAATTTGGTTACCCTAGGGGTGTCTCCATAGCCCGTTGTTGATCTTCATGTCAACACAGATGATCACATTTTATGCTTAATTTGTGCGAGTGTGTGAGCGTATACGTGTGTATGTGTGCTGTTGTTTGCTGTGTTTACTTTTGTGATTTGAACATTCATCGAATTTTGCTAATATTCAAACGGCTTTCAGCCAAATGCATTTTCCACATTTTCCGCACTTTCCATTCAATTTTATTGCCAAATATGCGCGATTATTTGTCATATGTTGCATTTTATTATTGTCAAATTTGCATTCGGACGCCCAACAATAAACATAACTCTGACATAGCTCGTTAGTTAGTTGTCTAATGGCTGTTGCAACAGAGAAGGGTTTGCCCCAAAAGGGGTTGCCGGAGGGTAGTATAAATTTGTAAAATTGATATGGCAATTTATGTGACAATTTTGTTTTAATTTGCAACGATTTTTGGAACATTGTTTTATGAGCTAATTATAAATCAAATATGAATTGAATTGATTGAAAATAGAATTTATATTTTCTAATTGAGCTATGGGAAAGCATTTAGCTAAGGTACTCCCAGATAACTTTTTAGCTATGTAGCAACGGTTATTTCTATATTCTTTCATATATCTGATAATCAAATTTTTGTATATATTTATTTATAATTTTATAGCTATTATAACAAGTATGTAGAATCTTTGATCTTTCCTTTAGATATGTTTAGATATGTACTATGTTTTAATTACTATTTTTGGTAAGTTTAAGCACAATCTTTATAATTTTCGTTGTACATTTATAAAGTTATAGAATTCTTATTATTTAAAAAAAGCAAAAGATCTAAACTTCACTGTAAGAAATATTTTTTAAATAATTTCGTTTCGTTTTCGGATCTAAGAGAATTTTTAAATTTATTTCCATATGAAATAGTCTGTTTGAAATCTGTTAAGCATTGGTTATAAAATTTATTATAAAATTTATTCTGCAAATTATTTAATTCTTTATCTCCTCTATACTATATATTTAGTATATATCAATTTTTAAAAATATTTTTGCCTTTTTCTTAGGGAATCTATTACTCTGCCTGCTTATCAAATTATCTTTTATTATATACATAGGCATTGATTTTAAAAGTTATTATTATAAAATACACTACTTTTCTTAATTATATGCCCTCTCTATGCTATATTTTCGCCTGTTTCAGGGAATCTTTAATTTTTGTCTGCTTATCTGACAAAAACTACAACGCATATTGCTGCTTAATGCCATAATTTCCAACTTGTTTACACAATCCATCTGGCTATATTTTCAATACATACACACACAGATGTCCATGTCCGGCTACAATCAGCAGTTCAAGCTGTAGTCGCTGCCATCAATCTATAAAGGAAAATCCGTGCGTGCGCGCAAAGTAAACAAAAATGCAAGCCAGAAACGGAGCCAAAGCCAATGTCGGAGCTGGAGTCGGGGCCAATGCTCATCAGGCTGACACAAAGGCCATTAGTTTACTAAACACACACACACACACACACACACACACACAGACTACTCGATATGGCTGGACGGACAATGGCACAGAATTTGTCAAATGATTTCGATTTAATCGCCAGGAAATTTTGCAATCAAAATTCACGAATATCAACGCTAATTGCCAGCGATGCAGTCGTGTATGCCCACAGCCCACAGCCCAAAGCGCATTAGATCCCCAGAGACAGCAGCAGTGAGTGAGAGAGAGAGACAGAGAGATAGAGTCAGATCCCATTGAGTTAGTGCAAATTGTCACCATATGCGTCAACACGCAATAATTCACCAGAAAAGTAATCCAAACAATTGACCAGACGAAGCACTGACATCTAATGGTGGGGGTGTGTCTGCTCTCTGATTCCGACTGTGACTCTGCTCTGCTCTCACTCTAATCTCACTCTCCTCTTTGACTGCAGCAAGTGCGACCCACCCTCGGGCAGTGCTCGCTCTCCCCCTTTCGGTCACACTAATGCCTGACTCTAACTGTGCTAGCTGGTGTTTTGGTGCTAATTGAATTCATTGCCGTTGATCAAGTGCTGCCAAACAACAAATCATCCCCGGAGGCTAATGATACGGACGAGCGAGCTAACTGACTCACTGAGACGAACTGCAGTTCAGTTGGCAATGGCCAAGGAGCAAAACACTTGGCAAGGGCTGCCAAACGCAGAGGGTGCAGTTGCCAGATTGCTGCGGGTGTATCCCTCTCTATATAGCTGTGCGTTAAATGAAATTAGAAAACCTTATGTTCAGTTAATTAGCAAATTTAAGGGCATTGTGGAGAGTGTGCGAGTGGCTATTAAGGCTACAGTGGGAGAAAGCTGTGCTAGAAAAACTGCGCTTTTTGATCAAGATGCTTGTAAATAAAATAAAAGTCAAGGAAGAGAACTGCTGAGAATAGAAAAAGCCAAAGGAAAAGTCTGACGGAAACATTTTTCGAAACTGAGTAAGTGGGAGTTCATAATATTTTTACCTAAATACATTCATAATATTTTTACGAATGTAGTTTGAACGTAGAATTAATCTACAGTTTAAACTAAAAAGAAAATGGTGCCCTGGTAGAAAATTGGTGAATTTTTTACAAAGTTATCGAAATTTGAAATATTAGACCAAAAGCTTTAATAGCAAAAATTTTAGTGAATTTTGCATGAAGTTTGACCAAAATTTGGATCCCCTCAAAATCACTTTTAAAGTTACTTTTTATTCTAATTTTGACATGCATTATTGATTAAAAGCAAAATTTCATGATTCTAAAATTTCGAAAAAAAAATTTCGAAAAAAAGTAAGGGGACCCCTATTTATTTTTGCTGCATAATTCGAAAAAATTAATTTTTTGTAATGTGAGTGAAATTTGAATGTAGAATTAAGCTAGAGGTTCAACTTTTAAGTAAATGTTGCCCCCCATGCAAATTGGTTCATTTTTGACCTAGATATGAAAGTTTGAAATAAGGGTCAAGGGAAATACTCAAGACGAAATCCTAAGAATTTTTCAAAGTCAGTCTTTTTCTCCGTCTATATCATTTATAAGGCTTATGCGCAAGCGACCTTTAACCTGCTTACATCCATCAACTGCTGACAAATTGGTAATGAGTAGCTGTAGCTGTAGCTGGAGCCCTTTCTTATAGCCTCTAGCTACCTTTCGGCACGTTAATTGCAACAATTAAAATACAAATGTTTTGCCACAAACCTCGCAGCATATGCAAATGAAGCCATGTGTTAGCAGTGTGCTTACCTTTTTAGAATTGTGCTCTAAACTCTAAACAAACAGCGAATAACAACTGCAACAACAACAATAGAAACAACGGCGAGAACAACAAACAAAAATATTAAATTGTAATCCGCTTAAATGAGTAAAAGGCATTAAAACGCATTTGCATAATTGTTGAAAATGCGCGAGCGCGAAATCAGCCAACCCCCGGGGGAGAGGAAACCGGGGACAACTGTCTACGGCCGTTTGGCATAAAAAACTTTTACGGTTTCAAGGCAAAAGCAAAGGCAAAGGCAGAGGCAATCCAATCAAAAGTGAGCTCGGGTACCCTCAAGGGCCTCCTCGGCTGGCATTGCACGTGAGGACAATATTTAAAAATGTTTAGCATAATTAATGTCGGTCCGCCGTACGCTTGGGTAAATTTTAAGGCTTGGATTCCGTTTCAGACAAGTGCACACAAAAAGTTAAACGCATGCGAGAATCGGGCGTGCCTAATCAACCCCTAAAAAGCCGGCGTTAATTTGCGAGGCGCTACGTCTATATGCCGCAGGGTCGCATTATTCACACATACGCTTAAATGAACGCGCGCACGATTTTCCCCTCGTCCTTAACATTCCCTAGGGTCGGAGTCTTTTGTCTACCCCCTGCCGCATCCAAAAACTGGGTCCAACCGCATCGTGTGCGTAAAATTGAATTTATTTTATTGCCACTAATTGGCTGAAATACCTGAGGGCGTTCAGGGGAAGGGCTAGATAGGTGTGGGTGTTACAGTTTTCGGTTGATTCTCTATTTGTTTTGTTCCCAAAAAGTTTGCCATAAAGTTATAGTGAAAGTTTTTATGCCAGAGCTGGAGATGAAGTGTGAAATATATTGTGAATAAATGTTGCATTAATGAATTAGGATTTTGGCTTGTTAAGTCTAATAATCAGAGAGATCTTCAATTAAAGTCTAGGTTATGATCTTGATTTTAACATTTCTTTAAAAGAAACTTTTCTTAAGATAAGCAATATTTTATAAAATACTATAGCAATTATATATATTTTTGCTCCATAGTTCCAAATTTCCAGTTAACATGAACGACTATGTCATTTAGAGTTTTTTATATAAAAAAATCTTCAAGAAATTATAAAAAAAATTCTTAAGAAATTTTGATGAGTCACAGACACTAAAAATTTCTAAATTATGAAATTTTCAAGTTTTATAATATAACATTAATATATTCTTTCGTTTTCTTTACAAAGTTTCCAGTAAATATAAACAATTATACTAAAAATAAATATTTTCTGTGCCTATAAAATATATATACAAAATATTTTTAAATAATTTTGATAATGTATGAGGTCTCTGTTGTTTCCTTGTTTAAAACCCTTTCATAAAATCCAAAATATATCTAGCATATACCGAAATAAAAATCTCTCAGTCTAACTACCCAAATCTCAAGCACTCACTACACACATTACATAATGTGGGTTCGCAAAAAAGCAAGCTTCATCTGCTACTTTTTTGCACGATGATATGATAATGGCTATAAAAGATGATAATGTACCGAATCCTTCAGCCAGATTCGCAAAATCAGCCCCACTGGCAGCAAAATAATTTTCAAAAAAAAAAAAACTTCAAAAATAAAGAAAAGCACAAGAAGAAGAAGAAGAAGCTGAAGAAAAACAGCAACAAACTACAACAACAATAGCCCTAAAAGCTATTAACATATTAAAGCAATAAAAGAAATGGCATATAAAACGCTGCCACAGACAAAAAGGGGGCAGGCAGTCGTGGCACCACCCCCATGCTTAGTGGCAAGTGGCAGTTACCACCCGACTGGCACGGGCACTTGCCTCGCTGTCTGCCATCATCAACATCAACGCCGTCGCCATCAGCAGCAGACGAGGCTGCTGCCTGGGATCAACCCTGCCACAGCCAAAGCTCTTAGAGTGGAAGAGGGGGGCGTGGTTGGGGGAGGGCTGTTGATAATCATACTAAATGCTGCCATTTGCCATTTGTGAGGTTTTGCCACTTGCCCTATACAACGATGCATATATATACATATATGTATGTATGTGAGTGTGTGGGTGGGTGGTTGAGTTAAAAGAGGGCGTGCTTTTTGGCTGTGCTCGCAAGCAAATTGTGAAAAGTTCGCCTGGAAAGTACTTCTAAGCTTTGTGTAAACACCCACTAAAATCAATTTGCTGGATTTTCTACCACCAGAAAATGTGTATTTTACGGGTTACGCTGAGAGTCTCCGGACTCCGGACTCCAGAGTGGTACACTTTTAGAGTTGGCCGTTCCTTGAGCTGCTGCCGGCAATGTGAGTACAACTGGTTAAGATTGGCATAAAATGGCGCATTATATGGGTTGTGGAATGTGATAGGAAACGATAAATACAAGATAAATATAATGATTATATAGAATAGGGATTTGCTTAAGTACTAGCAAATCGTATTGAACTGGCATACAATGGAATGGGCAAGTAGTTAAAGGAATTAAATGGAATAGTACAAAAAAGAACTTGAAGTAAGTGTAGATTATATAATAATGGAAGTGAGTTTAATAGATTAGAAGTTTATATAGTTAACAGAACACTGAAAACACAATCAAAGGAATGTGGATTGTGAATGGAACAGATTGCAATGTATGGAATGAAGCATAGTGAAAATAGAACAGATTGGAAATGGATTAAAATGAAATTGGAATAAAATGCGAATGGATCCCAATGAAATTGGACTATGGAACATAATGGAAATGTAACATCATGAATTTGGAACAGAATGGAAATGGATAATAATGAAATTGGAACAAAAGGGAAATGTAACTATGAAAAATTAAATGTAGTGAAAATGAAATAACAATGGAACTTAACGGAAATGGAACAGAATGATAATATAACCTAATGGGAAAGGAGCAGAATTCAAGCGGAATTGAATAGAGTGGAACAGAATGAAAATAAAGCACATTAAATAAAATGGAAATGAAACGAATTAGTTTGAAAAAATGAGGATAAAACATAGTTGGAATATAACTTTGGCATGAGAATGGAACTGAATGAAAAGAAACGAAAGGGGAAAGAGACATTATTTTTATAAAATAGATTAAGAATAGAACTGAAAGGAAAAGAACGAACAGAAAGTGTAATGAAATGAGAAATGGAATAAACTGGGAATGTAACACTCATAATAGTGTAAAGTAAAAAGATTATGATAAAGTTCAATGAAAAACCTATCCTAATTAAAGTAAAGTTTAACTTTAAAGAGAGATTACAGGAAAAAGAGATTAAATTAATACCTTTGCTCTTTTGCAATATATTTTTAAACTATTATGCCATACAGCTTACCTATTCCCTTCAGTTGGAACAGGGCCCAGCTCTATGGCTATATAATCTCACATAATGTTGCTGCAATTTGTATTGAGCAGAAAACTTTTATTTGAATTTTTGCCAAAAAACGAAATGGAAAACTTTTGTGAACTTGTGCTCCATGTCCTGGTGCTGTTGGTCCTGTGCCCGGCTGTGCTCCCTGCTCCCTTTACTTAATCTTAGCTAATAAATGGCCTGTCTTGTCTCGTAAATCACTTAACAATTTGCAAAATTCTGTACGGTAAGGCAAGTGCAAATCGTGCTAAGGTTTCTTGATTTTGGATCTTTACATGTGTACGCATAAGTGGCCCTAAATCGCATTCATATGAGAGCACCCACTTGTGTACATATATCTTCCCTCCCTCTCTCTTTCTCTCTCCCTGTCTTCCTCTCTGCTTGTCCACGTTTAGTGTGCGGGGGCAACTTTTTTGTGTGACCTGCCATTTGATTTATTTATTGTTGGTTTATGCGTGATCTTGCCTCAAATTAGCATTTATCATTTTGCCCCACCGAAAAAAAAGAGTAGCACATAAAAAAAGGCATTTTGTACAAGTTCTTGGTACATAAAAAGGGCAGCAAATTGTTTTTAACAAGTGCAGCGTAATTTTTCAAATGGTTTTTCGTTTTTATCCCCTGATTGATTGCGATTATGCAAATGCCAGGCAGACAATGCGATTGGCTCCAGCTCGTAAATGGATATGGGAAATGGAAGTGGAAATGGAATATTTGGCGGCACCTACCAAATACCAAAATGCCACTAAAACCTTGGCGTCACAATTAACGCACAATAAATTTCAAATAATTATGCAAACGACGTAAATACACTCACATAAATGTCGATATAGATACGCCAGATAATCCTAAACAGTAGCCAAATGACTTTGCCTCTGCCACTGCCTTTGCTTCTGCCACGCCCCTCTCTCTCTCTCTCTCTGCCCCTGGACTGGCGGCAATTTGTGTCACTAATTGCGTGCAAATGGCGATGCCTTTTGCATTTTGGGCCATGCATATAAATAGGCCCTAAATGGACAGTGAAGTCGTTAGGGAATAGGCAAAAGGGGTTTTGAGAAGGTGCTAATGAGGGGAAAGTATTTGATATGTGAAATAAACTGTTGGGATCATATATACAATATGAAAAATATAAAAAAGGAAGAATAGAAACAGATACAATTAAAACTATTATGATATATATTATAAGTAATCTGTAATATAGTCAAGAAAGTATATGAATATGCAGTTATAAAAAGACGAATATATACCTTTGGTGAAACAAATGTAAATTTTATTGAAATCATCAAATATAGTATTACCTGTAGAGGTCTTTAGAGGCACGTCGATCATTACGTTGCAAATTTGGTGAGTCTAGCTCTTAAACTATGGAAAATATATTTTTTTCTATTTGCCACGTCCCCTAGAGGCAGTTATATAATATATTAAAATTTTTATTTATATGTAATCTAAATATCTTTGAGTTTTTAAATGAAGTTTTTATACAAAAACTGATTACTCTGTAGATTTTCCTCAGAAGCTACAGCTACAATATATAGTTATTGATCACATGTGTATATTAGGTTTTTAAACAGGTACCAATCAACAATTTGGGTTGGTTAGAATAGACTGATTAATCCTGTAATATTTTTTCTATAAATACTAATTTTTCTAACCACTTTAACTATAGATCAATAGATTCGGTCGGCTGATGATGGGAAGTTGTTTGTATAACGACAGCTTGGTAAAATTAGTTGATGCCAGAGTTTAATACGAATTTACTGAAAAGTACTGAAGAGGTTTTTACAAGAAACTACTATCTTTGGCAGATATAAGGTATAGTAGTTCAACCCGAGTTGATTCCAGAGTTTAATACGAATTTACTGAAAAGTACTAAAGAGTTTTTTACAAGAAACTAATGTTTGATTGATAGTTTCTATGGCAGGTATAAGGTAAAGTAGTTCTGCCATAGCAAATGTCTTTAAGTAATAATTGCAATATAGAGATAAAGCTATGAAAAGTTATTTGATGAAAGTTTTAAAGCTGAGTGCTTAATTTGAATAGAAATAGTTAAAGAAATTTTTAATGATTCTGCTGCTGATAAAGATTAAAAATATAGTTACTATACGCGGTCGTAGGTTGATAAGTATATCCAGTGGGATTTTATACGAATACACGAGTATACAATACAAATTAAAGTCTCTAACTGCACAACCGACGATATTCTTCAAACTTATACAGTTAGATGGATGATCAGCAAAGCGTACATAGCACAAAACTAATATGCCTATTTTACATTGTGAATGAGTATAAAAACCAATTTTTATAGAAAAGCTATATTTAGAGTAATCAAAGGTGACTTAAAAGGCATAAAAAATATATAAATTATAAAACTTTATTTTTTTCTATATCTATCTATCTTTTTGTAGGTTGACGTTAAGTTCTAATATTCAAATCAATTTTTATAATAAATAATAATACAAAATATAATTCCCATGGCTTACTTTCAATTCAAATATCGCTTTTCTAACCCTTTTTCTCACAACTAAGCCGACGCACCTGCAAGTATTTGTCTTTATCCGAGCAGTCTTTATGGGGACTGCCATAAACGAACGTTATTTATTAATACAGGCAACGAATTAAGCTCGACATGCATACCATAGCTGATTGTGCTTATTATTGTTATCCAGGCTAATAATATTATTAATACTTTTAGCACAATAATTTCGTTTAATTTGTTTATTTATCTAGCTGAGCTGGTTTATGGCTAAGCCAACAATAAACACATTTGTTTAGTTAATGAAGTCGATAAGACTACCGGGCCATCATAAAGATATAGATACTATATACATATATACGTCGATTCAGTACGGTAGCGACACTTGCTGTTAAGATTTATGAGCAGGGCCGCATATCACACAGAGACAGCTTTAATTGAAAGCAAAGCGTATAATTTTCAATCAACAAAAACCCCAAAAAAAAACAGAGAGAGTGACAGAGAGAGAGATAAGGCAGGGCCTGATGTGGGTGTGGGCATTGGATTATACGGTAGTCAGTTGGCTGACTGTTGGTAACCATTGATTGCCATTTATTTGAATGTTTGCCCAGAGCCAACGACAATGATGTCGATGATGATGATGATGATGATGATGATGATGATGATGAAACTGGATATATTTCTATTGATTTTAAAATTATGCGCACAAACAAAAGTATGAAATGTTGTCAACATTGTTGTTGCTGCTGCTACTGTTTGCTAAACTGCTAGGGAGCTCCGCTCGATACGTGTCCGTCACACGGCTTTGATAGGGTAACCATTTTGACTTGCCATCCATGTTGACTTGCTGTTTAGATTTTCAATTAAATTTGTTGACAGAGCGCCATGGACGGCGAGCGAACGCTGCGTATACGTTATATAAATTGATTATTTCAATTTATTTAAGCGCACCGATAGCATTTAATTAAAAACTCATCTGTGCAAATAGCGTATAGAGCAAGGGAACTTCCAGTTGCAACGACTGCTGCTACGACACGACTCATTACAGCTCAAGTACCAGACTGCGACGCTGTTTACGCCGGCCCCCAACTGATAAGCCGCCAGCACCTCAGCAGACTTTATCAGACCTTTACATCTGTTTCTAATTGAAAATGCAGCTACTGTCGTTTTGGCCCAGCACCAGCCAAGCAAATGTGACACGAAAATTGACGCCAATCGTCGCCATTAGTGTCAACAGAAGCAGTCTCAGCCCGGAGCTGGAGGCACCCCGGCATGTCCAGCTCAGGTAAATACGGACTCGATAAAAATGGGCAGTTGTATTCCAATATACCTTTTCTACACCTACATAGGTAGCTAGTCTCTCGCCCTACCTCCCTCACTTCACTTCAAGTTTAAATAGTCAATAGCAAAACAATAAATTGTCTTTAGCTCATCAAATGCAGTTGAAGTTGAGACCTGCTTGTTCTTGAAGCGTGGAGCTGAGCGTATGTCGTGATTGCTTCGTGACACGAACAATTTATTGGTGTAAATAAAGAAAGTACTTTTGCTCTGCTTGAGTTTTCTTTAGGAAAATATTGGATTTCGTGCATTAAAAAGAAAAATCTTTAATATTTATATATATAATCTATACTTCATATCTCATACTTTATACTTTATACCTTCATTATAATATTTATAAGTGTTCTAATCTATACTCTATATTCTTCAATAAAATATTGATAAATATGCCTAACTATACTATATATTCAAATAACTTTACTTTATATTCATTTTACTATATATTCACTCAATAATGACTATTAACAGTTTCTTTAGTCCAGAAATAGAACTCAACTCGAAAAATTGGTATCCTTTGAGAGTTATACCGTAAATTCTATTGGTATAAGAGGGGGAAGGAGCTGTCATTTGGTATATCCCAAACTATGAAATTTCATATAGACAAAGTTTAGTATATCTAGTATATCTAGTAAAAATCGATCAATTCAAACGTATACAGAATAAAGATATGACATAGGAAAAAATTTAATTTCATTTAAAATTCTTAAATGCTTCAGCTTAAATTTCAAACTGTGCTATTCTTAATGTAATTTATTTAACAAACTTGTGAGGGTTTTTTTTTTTATTTTATAGCCTACTGTTACTATTAATAATAACTTATACTACAGTGGAAAAGTCAGAAGAAGCTAAGCTTGATATGTAATACTTTATTTATTTATTCATCAAACAAATAATTTCCATTTCTTTTCTTCGTGTTAGTTCCTTGTCACATTCATCGAATGCCTGCACGAGCTCATCTCTAGCTGCGAGTTTTGCTCTGCTCGAGTTCTCTGGGAGCTGTCAACTGCTTTGCTTTGCGCCTTTTGTTGACTTTTTCATATTTCTTAATGATGACATTTTAATTATTAGTAAAGTGCTTTCAAATACTGATAAGATATCACATTGGATATTTATGGCTAGCAGTTTGTGTGTGTGTGTGTGTAGGTATGAAGTGTGCGACTGTTGGTGCGAAGTTCAAGTTGCCAACGTCTGTCTGTGTGTGTGTGGGTGCAGGGGAAGGGGGCACAGGCAGCTGCTGTGCGGGCATTGATTGATAATTCTGTTTATAGACTCGGCTATGGACTATTATAGACTCGTAGCTAAACCATTGAAACTAACAGAGCTAAATAAAGTTAGTGATTAAAAAAAGAAATTAAAAAGTTACAGAAATAGAAAAAGAAATCAAGGCAGGCCTACAAAAAGTGTGTCTTTAATCTAAACTAAAACTATTTAAAACTTATTTTAATGTTTACTGTTTGATGAAATTAAATAACCAAAAATTACATAAAGCTGTGCCAACATTTTTTGACGTGCTGCGTCTGAATCAGAAACCAGGTTAGCATTATCAGATATGAGATAATCTAACATAGAAGTGCAAAAAATAGTTTTTGGGATATAAAAAAGGTGAGGTCCTGCAACGTCAAGACAAATTTGATTTCCAAAAAATCGGTGTAATATCTTAAAGACTAAATAAACCTCTTCAAAAAAAATTTTTAAATTATAAATAAATTAAATTGCGGGCGGCCTGCAACTGAAACATCACAAGTGCTTGATCCTCATGTGACCCCATAAAGTTAATGGAGATCGCTAGAAATAGTCCTCACGATCCAGACGCAATATGTCCTTTCGTCCTGCGAAACGATATGGCTGAGTTAGAGTAATTTTTCTAAAAAGGACATTCTTTATCTCCAGATTGGCCAAATACTTAAGAATCTTGGAAGGACATACAATTTTGAACTCGTGGGAAGCAAGACTATCGATTGACATTCAAGCATTTGCAGGAGTAGACCAAAAATTTGCTATCAAAGGTCGAAAAAAGTCAAAAATTAAAAAAATCGGCTGTAATTTAGCCATTTGAAGAACTATCGGGATGTGATTTTGACCTCATTATGTCCTCATGATGCTGAGGAATAAACTGCAACAAGGACGAAAGTAGTTTCATAGAGTAAATAGCTTATAACTCAGCTGTATCCTTGCGTATCCTGGCAGCCAATATGTCAAACTGTTCGGAATCTTAAGAAAAATCAATAGGGTACAGTACATCTAAATCGTCTATGTAGTTTTCTAGATATAAGGAATTTTGTGTGTTCGCAGTCAGACAAATTCTGAATCCAACTACATATGTTATTTGCTTATAATAGACTTAAAAATGTTTTTCTTAACTGAAAACCTAATTTAAAATATCATAACTATATAAATCTAAGTCTTAAGTATTTCCTGAGTTATATCTTTATTTTCCATTTGTATAATTCGGCACATTTAGATCAGAGAAAATGGCAAACTCTCAAGATTTATGTGGCCCCGGCACTTGGACAAATAGCAGCCAAACAAGCAAATCCCTGCCTAGCACATGTGTACAGTCAACAGGGAACGGTTCTTGGGGGTCCTTCAAGAGGAGAACTGTTGACGAAGACCGCAAAAGGCGTACAACAAATGCAAACAGAGCAAATGGCACGCGTTGTCATATTTCAGAGCACTCGATGTTGACGTCTTGAAGATTATGATTTGTTTTACTTGACGCTTAACGAGCGCATGATACAAGCCCCCAACACCCACTCATTTGATAAGTATGCTAAACATGTGCCATGTGTGTGTGTGAGTGTGTAATTTGCCTGATGACAGCGAACAAATTTTTACAGATTTGTCAGAATTTAGGCAAAAAGACTTGGGGAATACGAATTGTTGTCTTTGGAACATATAAAAACAAATGTTTCACTTATGTATGTAGATGTGCTTAGCACTTAAAAACTGAAGTTGTTTATGAGGCCTGGAAGGAGAAAGGCTCAGGGCTGCTGACATCATGTAAGCAAATTGCGTAAGTCGCAGCCAAAACTCTGACATTGATTTGACTTGACGTAGCCCAAAGAAACCCCGAATTCCAGCCCCGTCTTTAATCTTGCATATTTTGTAACTGGCTGGCATAACAAATTTGTTTGTTTTTCTTTTTTTGAGAAAACGTCTCAATCAACCCTTGAGCTTGTAAATTCTTAACCCTTTCAGTAAATTGATATGACAAATCCGTAAAAAATGTTTAATGAAGTGAAAAATTGCAAAATAACCAAAAATTAAATGGAACGTCTTGCTATTTGTTGTTATTGTTGTTGTTGTGGTTTTTCCCATTCAAAAATTAAGCTTAGGGTCAGTTGTTGTTGTTGTTGTATCTGCCTTGCATGACAATTTCTCAGGGCGGAGGGGGGGGGGCTACAATAAAATTGTGTAAACAAAAATTGGGCAATTCACAGTTGACTGGCTTTGCGGCTGGCCATTTCTTTGGCGCCAATGGGCGTTTGTTTCGGGTGGGCGTGGCAGAGCCGAAAAATTTGTATTTATTTGTGGATTTTACGAAAATTGGGTGTGTCTTTTATTGTTATGCGAAATATATCAAATATATATATATACAATATTTGTAGAGACAGAGACAAATGGACTAAGTCCTTAAGAATCGGGCAACAAAAATCATATACAAATTTTGTGGCTACAGACGCTTCGTTAAACACATACGCAAATGCTCTTTTATTTTGTTCATAACCGAAAAGTTTTGTTGCGAACCGAAATAGAATTTATATTTATATATATATATGTGGAAAGTTAACGCACGACTTGGCGTACAGCTGGAAATTGAGTTGGCAGCTGGGGAATTTCGCTGGCCAATAACGAAATTGTGCACAAATTGACTCCATGACAGAGTCAAACAAAGCGAGGCTCCATTGCAACCCCCGTCCCCATCATCCACCCCCCACAAATCAGAGTTGAGCGAGGACCCAGACAGCACCAAAAGTGCAAACCAAGATCATGGCAATAGCTGCCAATTGTTTGCCCAGCCAAAACAGACAACTTGACTTTTCACACTCACAATACACACACCAGCACACACACACACACACACGCACACTCACAACAGCCAGCGGCTGCGTTTTTGACTCTGGGCAAATTTGCGTGCAGATAAATTGCAATCTGGCCAACTTATATATGTGTGTGTGCGTGTGTTGGTGTGTTGGTATGTGTGTGCGTGTGGAGTTTGCCTACTTGTGAGGCTGTCAGCGTCGTTGCAATTGTTGTCTTTTAATCACCCAAGCCAAGTTAGGCTCCAGTTACAGCCAGAGTCATAGATACTCACGACTGCACTTCATAATTTTAATTGAGAGGGAGAGGGACTGCGAGACTGAGAGAAGGAGCGGGGACAAATCCTGTTTGGTCAAGGCATTAGACACTCGCACGTGACTGCCTCCAATTTTTGGATACCAAGTTGGGGGCCCGCTAGGGTAAACAATCAATTGCAACTGCAGGCTATTTGCTTGGGTCAATAGAGAAAGCTATTTAAGCACATCATAAGCGAACCTGTTGAGGAACTCGTTCTGGGGGAAGGTGTGCGAAGCGGTCGATGTAGCTAATGAATAATTAGATAGAGAGAGTATGGAGTATATTTATAGGAATTTCTCATATGTCAAAACTTTATTGCTAATCAAATCTTCCTATA
Source organism: Drosophila gaucha (assembly GCA_035045545.1). Classification (NCBI taxonomy): domain Eukaryota; kingdom Metazoa; phylum Arthropoda; class Insecta; order Diptera; family Drosophilidae; genus Drosophila; species Drosophila gaucha. The sequence goes on from JAWNOY010000292.1 coordinate 5,995,049, forward strand.
GAAGCCTTTCAATATAAGTATTAGACTAATGTGGTAAGGTTTTACAAGTTTGTTACAGGTAGTGAAGTGAATCATGTATTTGAGGAAGATATCTTGAAAAATAAACAACCTTTTCATAGAAAAACATTTTTTTTCCACTGATTTGTCCTTTAACACTATAGATAGTAGTAGAAGTTTATTGAAAATATAGTAATGCTATAGTAAAACTCAATTTTTAACTGATAAATCCTACAGAACTATGGATAGCAATATTTTGATTATATATACAAGGCATAGGCAAACCTGTATTTATCAAGTTTGATCTAGATGTCTTGAAAAGCAAAAATTTTTGTACATAATCTAATTTGTTATCTAGTTCTTTGCTATAGAACTATGCATAGTAAACTAATATTAGTAAGATATGTTTGATATGTAAGATGCATAGTAAGTACATAAAAAACACAATTTTATCTAGATATTTAAAAAAAACAAATAGTTTTCTAACACATAAAATATCTTAATTTTTTTTTTTTTATTCATCTATTAAGATGAATATTAAATTTATTTTGTTTACTTTTGTGGAACTTAAAGTTAAACTAGCAAAAACTAAATTTGATCAAGATGTATTAAAGAATAATGAATGTATTAAAGAATGAATGATGATGTATTAAAGAATAATGAAACTTTCCGCACAATGATAGATTTATCCACCATTTCTATAGAACTATATATAGGGCGAATGTTTATAGAATTTTTTTTATATTCAGAGAGCAACTAGAGGTTTCTTTTATATATGTATTATAAGGAACAAACAAGTTTTTTATACAAAAACATAATATATATATATGATATATTAGTCGGAAATGCAAAATTTCAGCATATGTATGTACTTATATATTATGCAAACCTTGAAAAGTGGAAGATATGCATAAAAGTTTCATGAGCTCAGCTTTAATATTGGTAGATTATTTGACAAAAGACAGAGAAATATATAGAATATCATATTATAATCTGTAGATTATTCTTAATATTCCAATACGGAACTAGGATTCACAAATTTATTTGCTATGTCATCAATGGCATCTATATAGTAAAAATATATTTTCTATTTATAGCAAACTCAATCAAATCATAATTTGATCACGTTTATGCTAGACATGGATATACACACATATTTATATATCAGATGCTTATATTTTTTTCAATTTTTTTTTAAGCCGCAGCGCAAATTTGACTATTTGGTCGCGTTTATTGATGTGTAATAAACCAATTGCATTTGTTTTGAATATATAAATAGACACATAAAAAAGAACAGCAACAACAACAACAACAACAATAGGCAGCCATTTTTTGTTGTTGCCTTCCGTTTCCGCTTTCTTTTTTTCTCCCTATTTTTTTGCTTTGTTTGTTTTTCAGTGTTTGGATATTTCTTTTTTTTTGGGCAAAACGTGCGTGGCATACTAATTTGGACTAAATGGATACAAGTTGAGCGCTCTATATATGTACTTAGTATGTATATGTATTTATATATATATTTATATAGTGCCTTAGCTACCCCTAACTGCGTGTGGGCTGTAAAACGTTTGATTAATCAAACGAAAAAGTGTTGAAAATGTTATTTTTGCCAGCGCTGCAAATGTCGCATTTGTGATTTTTATGTGCCACAGATTTACGCAGACAAACAAACATAAATATATATACATTTTATATATATGCTTGGTCAGTCTATAGAAAAAGCCACAAATGGCGCCATTTAGTTGTTGAGCAAATGTAGCTATAAACTTGCCAAGACAAACGTTTACAAATCATAAAAACTGCGCAGACAGAAGGAGCTGCGGCTACGGCCCCATTAAATCAATCAGCCATAAAAAAAGACAATAATAGAGCTTGTATAAAAAAAGGAAGACTTGCAAGTGTCTGAGTATATATTGCTCGCTCTCCGGCCAATTAGTCAAGGCGAGCTGCATTGGCAAGAAAGGCAGCTTCATTAACGCCAGCTTGCTTGCAACGTGCCACATTCAACTGCCACATTTGTCATTTAACATTTGGCAAACGTATTAAAACACCCCATCATTGCCTTAATTAAGAGCCATAAAAGCACATTTACTTATTGTGACTGGACTCCTTTTCCGGCTGCCCTGCGGCACGTCTTTGCGCTTTTATTTATGCCCCAGCCAAACAGCCAGCCAGTCAGAGAGCAGTGGAAGCGCTCGACTCGCCCCACCATTTGTCGTGCTTAATTCATGGCTAAAGTTGGAATTAAGTGAATTTTACGTTCATTAACGTGCGAGGGTTGCGCTCCGCCCCCAGTTACAAGGGCTGATCTATATACATATATATACAGTATACAGTGCGTGGGTGGCTCGTACTTTTTGCTGCTTTGCCAGACAGTGTTGATAATTAGCAGTGCGTCTAATGTTGCCCTAATAACGTAAATTTGTGGCTTAGTCGAGCAGCAGTTGAATATTAGAATTGAAGTGGTTAGCGTAGGTAGGTTGTGCGATAAAGGTAAACAAGGCAAACATTTATTAAATGGGGCGGGGAGAGTGAGCTAAATATGTATACAAATGTTCAGTTGGAAAAATTACTGAAAGGTGCTGAAAAAGAATTTAACTAAGGAGTTTTATTAGCCAAGTTTTTGACATGAATAAAAACAACATTTTTTTTTTTAATCAAGAAAATTCACGTAACTTTGAAAAGGAAAGAAGTTTTTTTGATATTCTTTAATAGGTATTTATTTTTATTATTTTATATTTCATTAGCCAAGGGTTTGGCATGCCTAAAAAAAACTTTAAGCTATTTAATGGAACTTTAAAAAAATCACGAAACTGCACTTAACTTTTAAAAGGAAAGCAGTTTAATTTGTAATGTTCTTTTATATGTATTTATTCTTATTTATCTATATTTTTTAAATTTTTAGTTTTGACCTAACGAATAAATATCTTTAATAGTACAGTCGAATCTTGATAATTCTAATTTTTTTACGAATTACATAAGAATTCGAATTATCGAACAGGAATGCGAAAGAATTTTATTAATATTAATTTATATTATAAGCATTTTTTACCAATTATTGAGGTTTTTAATTTAGCAGGGGAAAGAATAATCGGAATTACACTGTATATCCCATTCTAACATATTATTATAAATATAATCTTAGTAAATATAATAATGATAGTAAAAATTTAAATATTTTGTACAAATTTGCATTTGTTTCATATAGCCCTTATTGCTTTGCTTTTATTTTTGTTATTAAACATTTTTCTTCGTCTATCTCTATATAAAGTATCCATTTATGAAGTTCATTTGCAACTAATAAAAAAATCAAAATTAGTTTTTTATAACAAAATACTTTTAATATTTTATATCTCACAAATTAAACTTATAATAAATTTGCAATAATTTAATAAAAACTTCAATTGCTTTGCTGCCCCTTTTTGATTATTAAAAGTTTAGCCCATATCTTGGCAACTAATTGGACACAGAAAAGTTTGGATAACAAAAGAAACTTTTTAATGCCTGTCCATACGAGAGTTTTCTATATACATATATACTCTGCATGCCATCAGCCCAACTAACTAGACCCAAAATGTTGACCACTCAAACAGAGAGAGGAGAGTCGAAGGTTGTGAGTCGAGAGTCGAGTGCCTCACAGAGATAGTCGAAACTACACGAGATTGTGCCGCAATGCTACGAATAGCCTGTTAATTAGTCTCACTTAGAAAATAAACTGCAGTAATTAAGAGACGGCAGCCAAAAACCCAAACGAAGCTCCACCCACAGACAACGCCCCAAAGAAACTATAAAAAAGTAGAATTCTTTATATATTCAAATAAGAAAAAAAAACGTAGCGAAACGGAAACGGAAGTGGAAGTGGAGTGAGCATTTTAATTTCAACGCTAGAATTCTAATTAACAAACAAATCCGACAAAATACACAGCAGCCTGCGAAATGCCCAGGGGAGTGAAAGAGATGGCGAACGTGTGAGCCGAAGTTTGGGCCAAAGTCAGCGTCAACGATGACAGCAAAAAAGTATGCTATATAAAAACGTTGCTGCAGTAGGGGGAAATGATGGTGGTGCTGGCAAGATAAAACGAAAACGAAAACGAAGAGGAAAACCCTGTGAGCCATGATCTCCCAATTTAATATTATAATTGCTACAATTATCATTCTCATGCCATTTACACAGCAATTGCACAAAAACAACTACAACGAAAGCAGAGGCGGCGACGGCGACGGCGAAAACGACGACGACGACGTCGTGAAGAAAGCAACAAAAAAGGGCAGCACGTCAAGTGACTGGCTGCGGGTTGCGCATATGTACGGCAAATTGAGGCAATTACCGGCTCTGCTTACCCCCGGCTTATATGCTCTATATACATATACATATACAATGTGACTCCACCCACAGCAATTCGCTCTCGCTGCTGCTCGCTTTCCCTTTCGCTCTCGCAGGCATTCTCTTCACGCATGCGTCCGAAAACGGACGTCGACGTCGGACGTCAACAGCGACGCTGGCCGAGACAGCAGCATGGCGGACAGATGATGCCGATGATGATGGCGTTCATTATGTGAAGTTGGCTGCGGCAGCGACGACTTCTAATGGGCGCATTTTAAAATTAATGGCTTCAACTTTTTTAATTCTGCCTCGACGATTTTTTGACTATTTGCGCCAAATAATGATAATTCTGTCAATTTGTGTGCAAAAACTTGGACCTGGACTGTTAATTGTATAACTTTATCTAAATTCAGCTGCAGCTCCATCAAAATGTTAGACTAATGCCACACACTTAGCCAATGCACACAGAAAAAGTATGCCAGCAAAATGTTGTCTAAAAAACAACGACAACAACAACAAGAACCACAACAGCAAACATTAATTGATTGTACATAGACGATAATTTGAGACAAGCCAAATTGATTACAAAATGTTTTGCAGCTGTTATTATTAAATTAATTTGTCATCAAACAAAGCATAAAAACGTTTCGTTGCCCCAACTAAATCTGCATAAAAGCAACCCCCAGTTGGCCCCAAAAATCATGTCCATGTTGGTTAGAACGCAGCAGAACATGACACAATATAATCACAAATGTTTCGATAAAGCCTCTGACATGGGTACAGATAACGCATTTAAATAAGTTTTATCATTTGAGTCGAACTAATTGAGTTTGATAAATTTCGCCTGACACTAAGTGCTAAAGTTGCCATAAGTGGTGACAAATGCCTTATGAGAGCCCCTGGTCTGGTACGGTGGGGCTTTTTTTTTATCTAGGTCCCCTCCCTTATTTGATAGCCTTGGTTGGATCATCAGTGGAGAGTCCAAAGTACAGTTAAGCAATAATCAATTGCTTAGCATTGCTTGTCGTAATTTTCAGTAGCAAAAATCGTTTTGTTGTTGCTTATGTTGTTCGTCTTGTCATTGACTTGTTGTTGTTGTCAGCGTAAGTAGTCATTGGGCTTTCAACAGAAGTCGTTTAGTGTTTGGCTACATGTCATGTTTGTCTTTCGTAGATAAAATAGCGCAATTGTGCCAGCACAAAATGTGTGTAATTATCGTTGTCACTAATTAAAGCGAGTGTGTGCATTATTTTTTTGTACCCGGCGGACTAAAAATTGCATCTTATCTGTGGAAACAAAAAGAAGTTTCTCAGGGATTTTTAATTTTCATTACACGGATTTTGTGTGATTTGTGCAGACAAACTGTCGTATTTCATAAATCCAGTCTGCGTTTAATCAGAAAACAAGTTTAATTTGTGCAGCTATAGCGATAAAGTCGTTTAATTGAAATATATGTATTGCTGGTTACGAGCTATCTATTTCTATGTGGCAAAGCATTATTAAGTAACTATTAACAGGGTCTCAGTAGCCACTTTTCCTTAATTTATATACTAAGTTAATGTTATAAGTTATTCTTATTATGTTAAATAAATAATTCCCATTTGAAATTTGAATTTCAACCGCCTTTAGCGATAGATTCAGCTTATCGATAATACATTTTGTATCAGTGCAGCGTTAGCTGCGTGTTTTACAACACTCTTTTCAGTTTACAGTAGCTTTTTACAGCTGTTAGCAATTCAATAGCAGCGCAAAAGAAAAAAGGAAAGAAAACAAAAACAAAAAGTGCATAAAAACAACTTTACAACTTATTTTTTGTTACAACTTCAATCGGTGCGAATAGAAAGCGACACAAGTATTTTTGAGTATTAAAAAAAAGAAAATAATTGCACACCTTGCAAATAGAGTAAAATGCGTCATATCTACACTGAATATTAAGTGTACTGTAGCTACGTTATTTTGAAACAAAAGTCAATTATGCTGAAACAGCAAAAATATTTGGTATTCGTGACGGTTTTATTATGCAGCCTTGCTGCGACAATAGCGAGCCCATTCAGGTGAGTGCTCAACCATAATATTGTGCAACATATAAATTAAAATAAAAACAAATAAGCTGGAAATAAACATTTGGTTTGCTCCACAAGATTTGCGTTAACGTAAGCAAGCAAACACAGTTAGGGCAAAGGAGGTGAATATTAATCGATATTTCGATAAGCCGCTTGCACAGGCATCAAGTTCAAGGTTAACCCCCATCTTTATGCGCCCGCTTTGTAACCCCTACAAATTACTCACAGCTGGCTTTGTTTTTCTTCTATTTGTGGTTTCGTTTTGCAGCGCTCTTGATGAAATTGCCGACTCGGGTGTCGCCCTGGCCAATGCATCGGATGAGTCAAGCAGCTCCGTCGAGCAGCCGCTGAAGCGACCCAGCGCAGCGGATTTCTCGGATGAGGATGGCGAGGACAACGATGATTATCCACTGTATTCGAATGTTGTGAGCAGCGATGCACATAGCTGGGATGTGCTCATCTTCACGCAACAATGGCCGGTCACTACGTGCTATCATTGGAGGGAGCAGGATCCGTCGCACGAGTGCACGCTTCCGCAGAAGAAGGAGTTCTGGACCATCCACGGCATCTGGCCCACCAAACTGGGTCAGCTCGGACCGAACTTTTGCAACAGGTCCGCTGAATTCGATCCGGAACAATTGCAAGCAATTATGGATCGCCTGAACACCTACTGGATGGATCTGGAGGGCGAAACCTCGCAGGATTACCTATGGAAGCACGAATGGCTGAAGCATGGCACCTGTGCTGCACTTCTTGCGGCTCTTGACAACGAGCTGAAGTACTTTGGACAGGGCCTCAAGTGGCGTGAGAAGTATGTGATATCCAATATACTGGATGCTTCTGGCATACATCCCGATTCGAACAATACGGTGATTGCCTTGAATAATGCCTTGGTGCGAGGCCTGGGCAAGAATCCCTCCATACACTGCTTATACGATGGCAAGCACGGCATTAGCTATCTGTCCGAGATACGTATATGCTTCAACAAGACGTTCGATCTGATCGACTGCGATGGCGTCAAGCTGGGCGATGTGGTGACCATTAGGTATCCAAGTGGCACCGTCAACACCAATTGCCACATCGGAAATCCTGTGCATTATCCCAGTCTTGTGCCGCCGGTGAAACGCAAAGAGGAATGGAAATTCCCGCTGGTCAATGTCTATAAGCTGCTGCAGTTCCTCATGTGGTTTACTTTGTAAAGCACCTATCCCTATCCGTCTCTTTCTCTGTTCTAGTATTTAGTTTTATGCATCATTTGTTATATATAATCCACACTTATGAGATCTTATTACACAATATTTTTTTGTAACTGTATTGAAAGCAAACACCACCCAGGACTTGAGGCTAAATTGTATAAAAAGATGAGTGAGTGATCGTGTAAACCATATCACGAAAAGCTGCGTGATCGTGTAGACCATATCACAACTATATATATATATATATATCATGACAAACTTTGAAGGCGTTTATGCGTATGCAACTATTTGTGATTTATAAAATACATGAATCATTTATATTAATATGTTTATTGCTCTTATACAATGCACACAGATAATCACAATTTAGCAACTGCGCATAAACGTAGTTTAGAAGAAATTATTTAAGAAACTGTATACTTTTATCTACTCCCTTAATATCTTATCATAAATTGTGTTTGTTAATAATTTACTAGCTTGTTTAAATAAAAGACACACAGACACACATACACATACAAGCAAACAGAAAACATGTGATTTTGAATTTGATTATTATAAATTTGCATTACATTTGTATTTAGTTAATCATATAATTTAAGGCTGCATATTTTGAAGCTGTGAATGTGGGGTTATAGAGAACAGCTTTAACTAATTTTATATATTTTTTGTTATATATAAATATATATATTGCTAAGGCATTTACTGCTGCTGCGTTGAGTTGCCATTGTAGGTAGCTTTATCCTCGTCGTCATCCTTCGCGCTGTCTGCCAATCGCCGTATGTTCGGTTGGCCGAAACGCGCTGGCTTAAAGATTCCCGATCGTTGCTGTGCCAGATCGTGTGGTTGTGATGGTGCAGCCGCACCACTGTTTTCCGTTGGCTTTATCTGATGTTCCGGCGATCCAACTGCATTTTGAGCTGTCGGCATCTGCATTCCCGGTCCACTTGTTGTCCGTAGCATAAACATATCCGTGTTACGACGAGCGGCAATGCTGGGAAAATGGGAAAAGGAGATTAAATATCATAATTTCTGAATTACATTTCAAAGAAACCATTTTCGCTTACTTATCGCCGCTCGTGGCAGTGGCAGTTGGGCGAACCGCCGGCCTGTTCCAGCCCACATTCGAGACCATCTGCACGAAGCGCACCCGCAAGCGCTGGAATCCATTCTTATTGATATAGTCAAAGGCCACGGCTGCAGGCGTTAGGATTGCCCAGATGACGCTGGTCAATATGTTCATCACGTTGTTTCTGCTGCGCACCACACAGTTCACCTGGTTGCTCCCGAGCACCAGCAGCACTGCATTGGGCACCAAATTCAACTCGTTCAACGACTTCACCTCATCCTCCACCTTGAATTCACGCCTCGGATAGCTGGTGGCTAGCGTGAATTCACGTATGTTGCTGCCGACGAGCAGCTTTTCGCGTACATAGCCACGCACCGTGGACAGAGGCTCCACAGTTGGAAAAGCTTTGGTGCGCGTAATGCCACCTGGCAAACGGATCTGCAGTCGTGTCTCCTCCACCGAGCTGACCGAACGCTCTGGTGTTATAGTCTCAGTTATAGTTGTTGTGGCAGCGCCCTGAATTTCAGTATTCATGGATGCGCGATTGGCCAGCTCTGCACGGTCGGCGGCAATTTGTGCTAGGATGCGTTCACGTGTTGCCTGCTCCTGCTGGCGCTCGCGACGAATGCGATCCTTAAAGAATATACATTTGCAATTTACAATAATTACTTTGGGCATTCGTTTTTGGACTCACTTGCAGATGCTTGAGCTCCTGCTCTCTGGAAACCACTAGGTGTGCTTGGGCGTCGCGCCGGCGTCGCACTTCGCTATCCTTGTCGCGTCGCTTCTTGTCGTCCAATCGTTCCTGCTTCCGCTGTTCGATCAATTGTTGTATGTCCGCCATGCGCAGTTCCGCTTCCTCGGCGGGCGTACGTGGACTCGTTGGCGTTGCCACCACTGTAGATGTGGTTGCTGCAGCTGCGGCAGCCGCTGAGGCGACTGCTGCTGCTGCCGCTGCACGCTTCTCGGCGGCTGCCGCCGCTGATAAGGCCGCTGCCGTTGGCTCAGCTGGCTTGGGCGGACCAGCTGCAGCTGCTGCAGCTGGTTCGACCGGCTCAGGTACTTCTTTGACTGTCTCCGGTTCCGGATCCGCTACTTCCTTCGCCTTTGCCGATTCCTGATCAGCTGCAGCTGGCTTCGACTCTTCCACTGCTTGCTCGGGTGGCTTTTCGCCAGCAGATTGTTTAGATTCCTGAACGGCTGTAAAAGATTTCTTTGGCTCCGGGTCTTCCTTGGCAGCGTCTGCTTTCTGTCTAGCTGGAACAGATTTCAAAGACTCTGTGACTTTCATTGTTGTTGAAGGTTTCTGCTCAGCTGCAGCTGGTTTCACAGTCTCCAAAGCTTCCTTCACAGCCACTGAGTCCTCGACAACAGCAACTGATTTATTCAGATGCTCCACTTCCTTTGCTGCCTCTGGTGTTTTCTTTGGATCCGCTGCTTCAGTTTCGTTCTTTTCTCCAGCTGATTGGACAGGCTCCACCACTTGGTCTTCTGACATCGATTTCTGTTTGACAAATTGGCTCGCTCTTTCCTCATCCAGATGTACATTGCTATCATCGCCAGCGATTGGCCGTCCCGCCTTCTCCTGTACATTGTTTGCTACTGCGCTGCTGGTTGAAGCATCCACCTTAGCTTTGCCTGATAGGAGTAGCACCTTATTGATTTTTATCAGCAGCTCTTCGACTCCGCTGACGATGCCTGTGGCAATGTCCAGTGGAGTGCCAGATCTGCCAATAAAGAAGATCGATGGCACGGGTACCACTTTATCTATAAAACAAAATATTTGACTATACTATATGGAACATTATAATGAGGTTCCACTGTACTTACAGAGCGATATGAACTGTGCATAAGTTGGACTATCGCCTTGAATCTTGACGCCCACAAAATCGGTTGTGCCCAGCTTTGCCGTGACACGAGAATCATCCAGAAATCTATCCAAATTGGCAGTCATCGCATCCTGACCTATGATTCAATTACAAAATCCAATTAGAAAACATGACGTGTGAAATTGCATTGCAAAATTTTGAATGTGTTTACCTTGAATGTATACAACGAAAATGGCATCTTTGGCTTTTGATTCTTCCACAGCTTCAGCTATATTGCCCGTGTGCCAATTCATATTTAATTGCTGCCTGGAATGTTGTTTTGTTACCGAATAATTTGGCTGTTTCACAAATGTTTTTTTTTTCTACCTGACATCCATGGGATAGTGATGAAACTTTTTGTTGACTCCCTAACGCTTATCGATAATGTTGGCTGTGTTATCGGCTGTGCTTTCAAACAATAAAACAACAAACATATATTTAGTTACAAGTGTATTTATAGAAATATTGAAAATTACAGCTACAAAATATGAAGGTGAGGTCCCGGGTATCATTACTTTGCCGTTTGTCAAGTCTCTTTGTCGATTTGTATTTATTCATCAGCAGAATCTGTAAAAATCAAAGTTATAATACATTTCTATTGGAAACATTTACGAAAACATACCATCGTCAAAATCAGAGCACACTATGGAGCTGGCTGGCGTTACCGAAATGTCGCTGCGATCCACATTGGGCAATCGTGCCACGCGTACACAGCAACGTTTTGGCTTGGGTTTCAAAGGAAACGGACGTCCTGCCACTCCTTGTCCTTTAATGCGTTCCACATTCACTCGACATTTCCGTATTTGTACACGTTCCTGAAAAACTATGTCGTTGTGTGCCATTATAAATGGATGGCGTGGTATTTTGATGATCATCTTTTTTAATTTGTTTTGTGGCGACATTTTGTTAAGAAGACGCTCTAACAAAATGGGTAATTAATGACGCTATCGGCTCTGCAAGTTGCAGCGTCGCAGCTGTGAGTTGGAACCAGCTGGTTCTGCTATCGATATTGAAATACTTTTATCGAAAGCAATTTAAGCTTGAGTTTATTGTTTATTAATTTGGATTATTATTATATATTATTTCTCTTTAATATTTATTTGTATTTCACACTAATCACTTTTAAAAGTGACTCAAGCATTTCATTTATTTCACGTAATCATACACACTTTTAGTCGTTGTGCAACACTAGCCACGGGGCATTGTTTTTGTGTGTCATTATTGCAAGGAAAAATATTGGGAGAGAAAAAATTAAGCATTTGCACAAAGTTACGTGTTTATTAAAACATTTACACTCGAACACTAGACGGCAGACATGAGCGATGTACAGACATTAATGGACATGGGTTTTCCCAGAGATCGAGTGTAAGTATATGTTAATATTTTTTCTTCGCCGGCTATTATTGAAAATGGTGTTTTTTGTTGCTTGCTTTATTTTTAGGGAATATGCATTAAACGTGACTAGCCATAAGGGCGTCGAAATGGCGATGGAATGGCTATTAGCTCATGGTGATGAAGAGATTCCCGCTGCAGCTGTCACAGCTCCCGCTGCAACTGCAGCTGAAGACACAGCGCCTAGCAGCAGCGGCGCTGCCGACGTCGCTGCCGACGGCGGACCCGTGGCTAAATCTCTGAAATGCGACGATTGCGGTAAAGTGCTCAAAGATCAGACAGAAGTGGAGTATCATGCAGCCAAAACGGGCCACAGCAACTTCTCAGAATCCACCGAGGAGAAGAAAATGCTCAGCGAGGACGAAAAAAAGGCGCAACTGGCGCTAATCGAGGAGAAGCTCAAGCAGAAGCGCGTGGAGCGAGAGGAGCGCGAAAAGGTCGACGCTCTGGAACGTGAACGCAATCGCATACGGTCCGGCAAGGACATGACAGAGGCACGCCGTCGCATGGAGGAGATCGAAATGAAGAAAATTGTCGATCAGCGCAAGCGCGAAAAGGAGGAGGAGAAGGCAGCACGAGATCGCGTGCGTGCACAAATCGAGGCAGACAAAGCGGCTCGCAAAGCCAGGTGGGAATTCAGCTAAATCAAAGAGAAACTCCCAGCTAATCTTTATAATTCTTGCAGGGAGTTAAAGGGCAGTCCCGCCGTGCAGTTGTCGGATGCCGTTCCCTCAGTCAGCTCCACTACAACGGCCATCTCGCCCACCGGGGTCAAGTCGCCACCGCGGGACTACACCGAGACCCGCATCCAGGTGCGATTGCAGGATGGCTCGACTCTCGCTTCCGAATTCAATGTCAAGGAGCCGCTGTCGGCTGTGCGTGTGTTCATCCAGGTAAAGACCGGCATTGAGACACCTTTTGCATTGATGACCACATTTCCGCGCAAGATCTTTGCCGATGAGGACTATGAGAAGCCGCTCGAGGTGCTGGGCCTGGTGCCGTCCGCTGTGATCATCATGACCAAGCCGACTGCGTAAATCCTATCTCTCTGTCTCTCTCTCAAACACAAACAACAGCAACATCTATAACTAACTCTATATATATATATATAATAATAAATATGTCGCGATATTTCGGTCGTATGATTTTATATAAAGAAAAAGCCTAAATTAAAGTTTTACAATTTGTAATTTGTTGAGCTGTGTTGCTACATGAAGGGCTCCACGTAGCCTTTGATTTTCTTCACACTTCGCTCCGCTGGACGCATATTCAAATGCTGCCCGAAGATGATGAACTCCATGCTGTCCACGTGAAGGCTGAAGACGCACTCGCTCTTGGGAATCGTGCGCACGCGATGATCCTCGCCGAGAAGCTTTAGCACATTCTTCGTGTCCATGACACAGATGCCACTGAGACCAACTAGCGTCGGACACTTGGATTGGTGCACACGCAGCTTGGCTCCATGCAAATCCATTTTCACCAACTGCCTGCTGAACTCATCGTATCGCTTCTCATGCAACTGCGGCACCTCCTCACCCTCCGTCAAAGCCAGATGTTCGCGTATGTAGCCACGCCAGAGCTTGTGCAGCGGGAGCGCCTGCTCGTAGCGCATTTGCCGTGTGGGCAACGCATTGAGTCCGAGTTTCGCATATTCCCTCCTGGTCAGGGTGCTTGATTTGTGGGCGCGACGTTTGCGACTGTGTTGCTTCTTAATCTTCGTGCCATGCAGCATGGTGATGTGATCTGGTATGATGTTCACATTGCAGCGATGATGGGGCACAACGAGATCTGTTAGAAATTCTTTTAAATCCTCTGTTTTCCTTTCCATTTTAAACAACTTTTTTTGTTTACAAATTCTTAGGAAATAGCGCACATTTTATAAAACGATAACAGCTATCGAAAACTACAGCTGGTAATGTTAACTTAACAGCTCTGTAAATGAACAGGCAGCTAATGCAAAAAGTTTCTACCAGCTGGTCACACTATTGACGCTGCTCATATGTTGCTGCAACATTAAGTCAAGCGCGCCTCCTTAAAATGAATCAAAATATAACATTAAATTATAGTAAATTGCATTTAAATTATTTTGAATTAGTGCAAGAACATTGTAAAAGCATGCTGTTAACATTTACAGAGTGTTGCCTGCAGAACAGTATGCATCAGCAGTGAGGCAACATGTTGCTGAAACTCAGCTGTTTGAGTAAATACCAAAAATGAATCGACTGGCCACACCACGGGCAGACAGAGCAGCCCGGTCACATTGCCAGAAATTTTTGTTGTTGTCAGTCCTATCACGACTTTCGCATAAACGACACGCATAATATCGGTAAAAAGACGCCGCGTGTGTTTGATGCAAAAGGCAAAGGAAAAATTTAATACATACACACACATGTATTGCAAAAGCAATTTAGCTGCTGCCTATAAAACTTCGGGTAGTGTGATAACAAGATAATGCAATAAATATTTTGTGCTCTCCCAATAAACGTGACCAACTGCACAAATAAATAAAAATACAACAAAAATAAAATATATTCAATTGATTGCCGTCGGTCTCGTTCGCTCTCTCTCCTCGCTCTTTCACTGTGTGTGTGTCTGTGTCTCTAAATAAATGTGTGTACGCGTTAATAAACCACAAATAATAACAAATTCGTGAGACTTGCTGCATTTTAGTCGCTATCGCTGTCGCTGTTGCAGTTCCGCTGTCAACGTTGCTGTCGCAGCTCGCGCCGCGTTTCGAATTTGTGTTTGTAAATTTCACATCGTCTGTCTCTCACGCTGCTGTCGACGCCGCAGCAGCCGCCGCCGCCACCGACGCTGCACGCACACATACGCAAGCACGCACGCAAACACAAACACACACACACTCATACATACAAATGCGGAAGAGTCGCCGCAGTCGGCGAATTCAACTCCCCACCGTTGCCATCAACAATAATACGCTGCCGCTGTCGCCGCTCAATAATTGTGCATTTTTTTTAAAGGTAAGCTCCAAGCTGGGAAAAACTGTCAAATTCCATGTGTAATACAAAATGCCGCACATTTTCTGCATTTCATTGCACTCTTTCTTTTTATTGCCGTGTGCATTGTTTTCCATGAGCGTTGCCTTGGCGTCAACGCCACAGTCGGCATCGGCATCGGCGCCGCAGCAGCGACAGCAAAAAGTGTCAAGTGCGCGACGCTGACGCTAAACGCGCTGCGAGAGCGCACGCCGTCTCGCTCTCTCTTTTGTTGCTATTGCAAAACATGTGCACATATTAAATAAGAAATTTGTTCGTCATTTTTTGTCTGCGCTCCCATGTAAACATTTAAATCGAAAAAAAAACTCCATACTCCACTTTTAGTTTTTTATTTGTGTGTTTTGTTTGCCTACTCTTGCTCTCATTTTCTCTTGCGCTAGCTCACTGACTCACGCATACATATACGTGCGCGCACACTAGCAAAGACGCGCCCCGGCCGCAGCTAACGGCACTTTTTTTTCTTACTTTGTGTTTCCCTTTTCTCTTTGCCTGCCAAAATAAATGCGCTTAAAATCTAAATCTGAAATTCTTTTTTTTCTTGCAGCCAGCAACAGCAACAACAACAGCAGAAAATCAAAGAAAAATATGTGTAAAATGCAAAATTTAAATTAAATTCCATAAATTCAATTTTAATGTGTTAAATCAAATTCTAACAACAACAAACAAAATTCTTGTGCGCAACAACAATAACAAAATTAAAATTACAAACATCAAATGGGCAACTATTGAATGGCGGCCATTAGTGGCCCCAAGCGGCATCCATTGAGCAGTCAACACCATTTCTCCCATCCAACCACCAACACCACCAGCAGCAGCAGCGCCACCGCCACCACCACCACCAATACCACTATCAACAGCACCACTAACAACAACAAGAAACAGCTTTATAGTTATCAAACGTCAGCTAATCCCCAGCACACAGCACAAAGCTACTCCACAATCAACACCACAAGCTCCACAAGCACCACAACCACCACCACCACTACCAACGCCACCAAGAAGAGCAACATCAGCAGCAAAATCAGCAGCTGCCCAAATTCTTCAGCTGCTGCGCCGCGTAGCTCGATGAGCGTTTCGATGTCACTGGTACAGGGTGGTGCTGCCGGTGGTGCTCCACAGGGCGCCAGCGCAATATTAGCCGCTGCGGCTCCATATTATCAGCCGCCAGCGGTGCCACAGGATGTCCAGCCGGATCGTCCAATTGGCTACGGTGCATTCGGAGTCGTATGGTAAGTTTCCAAGAAATATAAACTAATATGATCATAAAATCTATTGATATGAGATCATATGATAGATATGATGTGACATAAAAGCTGGGTATATAGTGTTTGAAATGCTTTTATAATATTAAAAAATTTAATGTGCTTATCTTATTAATGACCCAAAGAGTTATATAACGCGAATAGAATTTATATTATCTGGTATATAGCCACTGAAATATCATAATAATACCAAAATTCTTTTAAAGTGATTGTTTGTCGGTTACAAAACTTAAATTTTAGATTCATGATATCTGTAAGAGTCCATTTTACTATGGTTAATTGAATTCGTACTAGAATTACTAAATTTGGTATATAGACTCAAAGATATTAAACTGAAATCAAGAGAGCTCATACTCATATATATTTTGTACAAGGAAATTATTTAAGGTACAAATTATATAAAGTCTATTTACAGCAAGCTAAGTGACAAATAGTTTAATCCAACTTGCCTTCGTTGAACAGTTTGCTTTGATACGGGGTTCAATTCCCCCTATTTTAATTCATAAAAAACACTTTCAAACTATTTCTTACCCATATATGCAATAAATAATTTAATTGAATAATTAGGTTGAGAAATTAACATATTTTTAGAGCTGCTCTCAAAATTTGTAATAACCCTATTATTCCATTCCCATTTTTCGATTTTTCGACTAGAGTAAAATAGAATTTTTCAAAATATTTAAGATGACATTTTAATTAGCTGCTTTATCAGAGAGACTAGAATAGAACCTTACAATTGGTATGCATTTACCCAAATCCTAAAGCTATATTTTATCATATAGATATGATTTATATGTATACTTTATGTGCTTTGAATTGCATTTCGCATGTGAAGTCTAGTCCTTGCTCATGTTCTGCTGCTAGACTTTAGTCCTGACATGTAACTGGGGTTCAATGCCTCTTTGCCTGGCGGCGACCTTTCCCTCTATGCAGTCCTTTATACATAGGCTTCTTTTTGTTATTATTATTTTCTTCTTTTTTGTACCCGCTTTTTATATTTTTTTTTTTGTATGTGGTCTGTCGTCGCAGCGTCAACATTAACAGCGAGCGTCGTCCTTCGTCCTTTGTGCCTAGGTAGGGTGGTTTTTCTCTAAATATGCTCTGCTTCCCCCTCTCTCCAGCTGGCTTTCCCCTTTCGCCTTTTGCTATTTGCTATTTTCTGTATTTTGTTCTTTTCTGTTTTGGCTCGCGGCTGTTCGCAAAGGCAAAAGTTTTTCCCAACCTTCTTTGATTTGCATTTTTACAATTTTTACATTAATTGTTGCTAAACGAGTTGTGCAACGGTTGTAACGGGTTGATTCTTTGACTTGTTTTTGACAGCTGAACTGAAATTTGGCAACGCTGCGCATTACGCTTAAATTTATAAAAATTTCATTCACGTGTAAAACGGCATTTCCGGCTGTGAACGCGCCCAGCGGGATGTGTGTGTGTGCGTGAGAGAGAGAGAGAGAGAGAGAGTGAGACGAGGGATGGGGAGAGACGGGGCTTTAGTGTTGGGTAAACACCAAAAGAAGCCAGCGAAAAAAACTGGCACACGCTAAGTGACGCCTAGCCGAAGGAGGTGAGGAGGGGCAGGGGGAGGCTTAGGTGTAGAGTAGAAGTGCTTAAAAGTAGGCACAAGGAAGTTGTGCAGCGCATAAAGACGACAACGAAATGTGCCACAAGTGGAGGAGAGTAAGCATAGTCCGTCCGTCCGTCCGTCCCTCCACATCTCTCTTGTAACCCCAAGCCCTAGAAGAATGGGGCGAAACGTGAAAAGCTGTTTAAGGAGAAAGAAGCCGGCTTGGCTTAGGCCTTCTGGCTTAAAGCAGAAAACCCGCAGAATAGAGTCGTTGACGTTGGATTGGCTTTTCAAAAGCAATCAGCATGCTCTGGCCGGGTCTGGTCTGATGGTCTCTTGGTCTCTTGGTCTATTGGACTATTGGTCTCTTGGCCTGGGTCGTCGCAGTTAGCTGCACTGGCTCACAGAAAACTATATTAATATATAGCTTGGGCACTCGGCACTCCGCACTGTAAATGCAATCAAGCGTTAAATTTAAGTGCCAAATGTCGAACTTGTTGTTAGATGCCCGTGTGGCCAGATGCCGAGGCTAGTTTTGTTTATGTGCCGTTGGTTAGCAGCACCGTCAGCACCGCCAGCACCACCAGCAGCAGCGGCAGGTGAGAGAAGGTGCTCAATGTTGTAGTCTATTACTCTGGCAGGAAGTCGAACAGCAATGCGAGCAAGTGTCATAGTTAATGAAGTTTGGCAACAGCGGTCAAGTACTTCAAATTGGAATTCGAATTGGAATTCAAGTTGAAATTGCTAAAAACAATAGCTCTTGGCTATTAATGGACATTTCCTAGTGTTTGTGTTTGTTTTAAGTGCATTTGTGAAGTTTGGCAATAGTGTAAAAGCTTGAAATTGCGTAAGCAAATGAAGTTTGTCAATAGCATAAGCAAAACAATTCCAAAATGTGACTTTAAATGGATTTAGTACAAATGTTTAGACAAGTTGGTTAAGAAAATCAGTCTAATATAAAATTTGACAGACATATAGAGATAGCATAAGCCTTTTGTGAAGTTTGGCAACAGCTTTAAACTGTCGAAGCCACATAAATACACTAAGGAAACATTATAAACAGCTCATTTCATAGCATCTGTCAGAAATAAAAAGATAGTAAAAGACTTCAGTGAAGTTTGGCAACAAGGTATGTAGCAATTAATGAAGCATGGCAACAATGCATAAGTATTTTTATATAAATTAATATAAAGCAAACTTAAAGAAATTCTACAATATCTCTAATGAAGTTTGGCAACAATGCATTTGCTTGAATTGATTTATTGCACAACCGAAGTTTGGCAACAACGCCCACACACATTGTGAGTTAATTATATCGTAACCCAAAAATATCATTCAACATAAATATGTAAATGTTAATCAATAATAAAAAAGAACGAATCGACCGAACGCCAGATTAATCAGTTTAAAATTTATTTCGTGGAAATAGGAAACCATTTATGCACTTTAAACACACAACAAGATTAACCAATTAATCCTAGGCAAACTTCTACGAATTTTTCTCACTGCATGCGGCCAAGACAAACATAAAAATAAAGAAAAGGAGAAGGAGGAGGAGGAGCGAAGAGAGAGGAGGGCCAAATGGGCAATGAAAAACGCTCGTTTCGGCCACAAAAGTAAAAATATTGGACACAGAGTTCGTAGAGTCCAGTCCAGTCTTTTTGGCCTGTTGCACAAGCAGCAGCAGAGGAAGATGCTGAAGAAGAAGAAGTTGGAGAAGAGGCAAAGGCATGTGCCCGCAAAAGATGAGCGAACCGAACATCTTGGGCTTACTTTAAACTACCTGCAACTGGTTTTAGAGCAGGCAGACGCAGACGACAACTCCGAGAACGGACCAAATGGACGGAAGGACAGACAGACAGACAGAAAGAGAGAGAGATAGAGATAGAGAGAGACTGTTGTGTAAACCTTTTGCCTGCATAAAAACTCGCTTCCTGCACGACTTGTGGCCTGCTCTTCTGGGCCTTAGCCTTAGCCTTAGCCTAAGCCACACAGCCTCCGGCTCTGGCTATGGCTCTGACTCGCAAGGTGTCGTCGTTGTCGTTGTCGTCGTTATCTGTTGCCCAGCTCAAGCTAGCCATGGCTATAGCCTGGATTGGCTTGTGTTCCTGTTATTTCTATACCCTAGCAAATAGGGTATTCTAAGATCATTAAGAGAGACGGAACTGATTGTTATTGTTTTTAGAAGTTAGGATACGGCTTAGGAATATCTACTAAGATAATACTGTATACATAATAAACTAGTATGGGATTGGAAACTGGATTCTCGAGAAATCCAATCAATAGACAATTCAATTGGCTTTAGTATGGATCGATAAATTAGCTCTTGTTTGCTTTTCTAGATTACTCAAGCAATCTAAATTCCTTACAATTCATAACAATTGCTCAACATCGTATGACTATATCATATATCTATAAATAGTGTAGAGAGTAATTGACAGAGTCAACTCTAAAACTAACATATCTTAACTATTAGTATATCGAGTATTCTTTTTATCAGACCATAGTTCCTATAGTTTCCAATCAATGTCAAATCCTAATTAATAAATATATACAATTCTTAAAGATGTCTATATATATTATAAAATTATTAAAGAAACTTTGGAAGATAACTAGATCCCTTAATAGGAAATATACATCGATAGTTATTTTTTTGTTTTTCGAGGTTCCCCAATCAATCTGAATCTTCTACAACTCAGAAATGTTAGTTTTAGCTACAATCTACTGAAGGCCAAGTTAACAGCTTTTTAGTTTTTTAAGATATCTTCATCTTGACAAAGAGCAACTACGAATTTCTCTTATCTATTCACAACTCTCATGACCTCATGGCAAGCGTATCGAATCTTCGGTATTTCGCTTAGAACATTTTCTTACTTGTTTCTCTAGGCTTTCAGTCTTTTGATCAGGCGCAAATCCTGCGCTAATCTCGAGTCCAATGGCCCTGCCCAGCTTCCAGCTCTCTGGTCTTAGGTCTGCGACCCGCATCGCTGACGCGATTCGTTGCGATTCGCTGGCATTAATCGTCGTGTCCCTCTGTTGCCTGTTAAGTGATTCCTCACTGCCTCTCCGTCTCTCTCTCTCTCTCTCTCTTCTTTCTCTCGCTCTCTCTCTAGTTTGTTGCACCACCGAAAACGCAAACAAAACAAATGCAAAGGCAATGCATGCGGCGCTTTGACTACATTGAGAAGTACCGGGACACGTAGTTTTTATTTTTCCATCCACTATTTTTTTCTTTTTTTTTCGGTGTTCATACCCTGTTTTTATCAAAAAGAGGTTATGATGCATTTGTATTGATCTACAAAGAAGGTCAAAAGAAACTTATACTACATGTAAAGTTTTTATTAGGATTTATTGAAGTAGGAAGGACTTGGACTAAGAACATTTCATTAAACGGCCTCTTTCTACTGCGTCAAGAAATGTTTAACCTAAATTTATAGTATTCATAGTCTTTATATACATTAAGATATCTTTCTTTCAGACATAAAAGTTATTTAACAAAAATATTGACTCATACAAGACCAGGTCAAAAAGTAGAGTAATCTTTTGTCTACTTATAGCTATTATATCTTGGTTACAGGGTATCCTATAGCCAATCACACTTTTTGTTTACGGTTCTTACAGCAGCCGGAACAGCTGCTGTGACCATGGCTTTAGAGCTCAATGCTTGATGCTGGGCTCTGGTCCTGGTGGTTGGTTGAACAACCTTCGACAGTTTTTAGATATTTTGTCTGTCACACACACACTTACACACAGTCTGAGGATTGTGCAGACAGGCCCGCTTACAGGATGTATGGCAGAGCTAGGGTAGAGTCCCGCATATGTTTATCGTCTGCCACCACATTTTTAGCTCTCGTCTTCATCCCATTTCGTCTCGTCTCATCTAACGTATTGAAGTAAAAACTTCCCTGTTTTTGTAAGCCCGTGTCCATCCCTTCGGACTGCAGTTTTCAATGACAAAGTTTTTCCCCCTTGATTTTCCCTGTTTGACTTTGAAAATGTTTGAATAATTATCCTGTTTTTCCATTGCAATCATCTCTCTCTTCGTTAGATTTTTGCAGAGAGACTCTCTCTCTCTCTGTTTGGCTTTCTCTTCCTGATTGAATTTCATGCTAATCCATTTTATTATCGGACATAAATTGGAATTGAAAAACTGCTAATTTTCATATTTTTCGATCTTTTTTTTTAATTTTTCAGTGCCTCTAATGGGGTCGAGTGTAGCTCATAGTTGGGTTTTAGTTTAAATCCGTGCATAAATTTTCTAGAATTTTGCGCTTTTAGTTTACATTGAAGTTTGCAAAAATTCATGTAAATTTTACGAGTGGGGTCTTAATGAAGTTTGGCAACAGCGTACACAATTTTATGCACCCTAAATGCTTCGCTTCACAAAATGCATTTCCATTAAATGTTGGCTTTTCCAACGCATTTCAAAGTTAAAATAGTTTTATTAATTAACACAAATTTTTCAATAACACGAAAAATGTTTCAATTTAAATTGTAACTTTATAATCAAAGTGAAATTTGGCAACGTCAAATTGCTTTTTGTGATGTCCTCTTTTCATTCTCGAGTACCTAATTTTGCTGTGAACGAAATTTAGTTTTCCTGGCACGCATTTCCCAGAACGACTGCTTCCTGCTGATTGGCTGTGAAGTGCGGCAACGCCGCTCGACAATTTTTACTAGGAAAAAGGAACATAACACGCCTGGCTCTATTGTAAATGCTATTTCTGCCATAAAAACAGATCAAGTGCCTGGGCTTAGGTAGCGCCCAATGCTAGTCGAAATAACAACGTGCCATTTACTATGTTCCTTAACCAGCTACTCACATGCCCTTACGCCTGAATATCCCGACTGGCCTGTCCTTTTTCCTCCTTTGTCGTGCCAAAACTATTTTTGCCTCGACTATCTTTGTTTTTTCGTTTTTTTTTTTTGGCCAAACATTTGCTGAACGTTGCCAAAGAATTACGCACGTAATTTTGTCTACAGCTTCATTGCGCCCACACACACACGCATACACATACATAAACACAAGCACACTCATCATACACTTACACACGCATGTGTGAGTCACTTGCTCCGGCCAGCTTAGTTCACTTGAATTACGTTCTACGGTTCAAGTGAAGCGCAAATGTATCTTTGAGGTTGATATTTTCTATCTTTCCTTTTCTTTCACGCTCTCCATCTATCTGTCTCTGTCACTCTGTTGCTCGCCTGCAGCTGCGGCTTTAGGTATCATGTAACAGTCACAGCAAACATTCTGTAACTAGGCGTCTATGCATGCAAGTGTCTGTATGTGTGTGAGTGTGTATCATGAAATAATTATACCCTGTTCACAAATTGAAAACGAATATTTTTGTTTTCAAATTCTTTGTGCTTTGTTCTTTTAGACTTGCCCAAGGCACGGAAATGATCTGGTATTATTGAGATGAGCTCTTTTGAAGCTAATATAAATATGATTTGACCATAAACAGCTGCAAATTCTAAGTAGCTAACAATTTTAGCTCTAAGCTCGAGAGTTTTTAGCATTGAAAAATGAGAATCACATAGAAAGGTATTACTCACTTTGGTAACTAATCAGTAAAGAAGTCCCTTGCCTTTTAAGTTACATTTGCTAAAGCTTAAGTCGAGTCATATTTAGGATAGCATATGCTTTTATAAGTAAGAAAGATCTTTCCTTATAGAGCATACATTTTTAGAATAACGAGTATATCAGCCATATCTCTGCCCTGTTTACAGTGCATTGCGTAGTCAGTCAACTCGTTTCGTTCCGTTTCGACTCCCAAGTCGCTTGCTCTCTGGCGCTGCGTGCGCTCAAAATGAAAAATAATAGTCAACAAAGTGCCACCAACGAAAAAGCTTTAGCCCAGCGAGACCTCAGCTGAACCTGCCCCTGCCACAGCCGCTGCCCATGCCACAAACCCAAGCCCGACCCCTCGCCCACAACTCTGCCCCACGTCCCTCGGCCCTTAGTTTGTTGTGTGCAGCAGCAAACTAAATTCACCTACAGCGAAATGCATTTACACGCGCAGGTAGCTATCTAGGTATGTGTGTGTGTGTGCGTGCAAGTGTGCGTGTGTGTGTGTGTGCCAAATAAATCATCGTGTGTGTCGGACAACAGAACGAAACGACGAGCGATGAACCAAACTCCTCTTTTGCCACAAACGGATCGTAAAGTACATTGGAAAACTGAAATAGACAATTCGTAGAGTTGCACTGAGAGATAGACGAGGCGGGCAGGGGCGACGAGGGGGGCGTGGCAAGCTGCAGTTAGACAGCTGGACAGTTGAACTGGCAGCCGGCGGGCAACTGCTTGAACCCAAACTTAATGAAGCCACTCGACGTACTACCAAGCCTGGCTGGTTCTTTGCTTGGTAACAAGAAAAACTGAACAGGGTTTTGTAACATGGGGGTAGGTGCCAGGGGAGGAAGGGGGTGGAGTACCAGGCAGGCGTTAAGCTGCCTTCAGGGTGTGCGCGTCGCCCCAGCCTCGGGGCAAGCGAGAAACTAATTAAGTTTTGCGTCAAACTATTTTCTCGACACCAAATAACTGGAAAAATGTTTGTGAAAATTTATGCACATAGACGTGAGTGTATGAGTGCGTGTGTGTCTGCGGAAATACATATCTCCCGATATGATTTAAGCTTATGATTCGCTTGTCTCGCGGCTTGATGCCACTGCTAAGCGGTTGTAACATATTTTTATGAGGCACTGTGAGAAGACAGAGACGTAAGCAGTAATTAAAGAGAATTATAGAAAATGAGAGAGAGAGAGAGAGAGAGAGAGAGGGAGAGAGAGAAAGAGAGAACAGTTAAGATAAAAGAAAGAAATATAGAGAGATAAGTTGAGACAGAAGTATAAAGAGAGAGGAAGCTGGAGAAAGATGAAAGTAGAGAATAGAAAATGATTTCTCTAGCAATAGAAACCTAAAAAGAGAGAAATATGAACAGAGAGAGAGAGAGAGAGAGAGAGAGAGAGGCAGATTGATTAATAAAGATAGATCTAAAAACTATGTTCCACTTAAAAGGATAGCAAACTCTAACATAGTTTCAAAAATGTGTATGTATGTATTAGATATGCCAAAAAATGACTACATATCGATATTTATCGATGTCGGAGTAACACATTGAGTTATCGATTACTTAAAAGATAGTTTGTGTATTATATACTGGCAGGCCTGGCCATAACGACTTTATAATATATGCTTTTTACCGCATGTCACACCCCTTTGCAATGATTACAGGGTATAAGCATGCTTGCTATCTTGTCTGAGCATAGTCGTAGACTAAAATTGTTATTTTAGATAATAGTGCCTAAACATAAGCCACAAGCAGCTATGCTTTTAGCTTATAAATCATTTACACACACTCTCATCGATGAGGAAACTTGACTTTGCCACAAAATTGTGGCAAGTTTAGCCAAGTGGCATACGAAATGTCTGTCAATCGAAATCGATTAACGTCCAGACGGAGGCAACAGACAATTGTTAATTAACACGGCCGCAGGCAACAAAATCTGCACAAATTGTGGTTACAAATTGAGCTTACAGCCGGGGCAGTCACCTCCTGCTTGCCCCCGTTGCCTGCTTCCTTGCAACTTGCAAGCGGCAGACAAATCAAAGCCCACTCACCGCATTCAAAAATACGAGCGAGGCAGAGGGTGGCAAATGTTGTCAAAACTAGGTACAACAAAAGATTGCAGATAGGGCATTAGGGTATCTGCATGCAACACGGGCATATGCAACAACCAACGCTCCTGTCACTTTATAAAGGGGGACAGACAGACAAGAAGCAGCCACAACAACAGCACCAGCCCGCAGACATTTACAGTTGCAGCTACAGATGAGGCAGAAGCTTGGCTCATTGCCGTTTTATTTTTTTTAACCCTCATTTAGCATAAACAGCAGGCAGAAGAGCCCAGTCAGACAATGGCAGCCAGCAGCTGCTGATGCCGCTGCTGCTGCAGCAGCCACAACTTCAACTTCAACTCCAACTCCAACTCGAGATACAGCTCGTGGAGAGTAGCCAGTATTAAACGCTCGCACGATTTTCTCGTTGCGGCTGACTGACTTGTGCCGTCGTGCCAGCGGCTCTTTAAAAACAAAAATAAGAAAACAACGCCACAGAAATAAAATAAAAACTAAAAACAAAAAAAAACTGATGCATTGTGCTAAATATAAGAGAGGCTGAATGGAACCTCAGTGCAGCTGCTGAAAGCCTTGGCGAATCCTGTCCCCATAGCTCGAGACGATGCAGCAGAGGAAAATGATGAAGCTGCAGCGCTTAATTAGCACGTTTCCCCCGGAACTTCTTTTTTTGGGTTAAAAATAGTTGTCTATAGATAACTTTTGGGGAAAAACTTCAGTACAAGTGCACAAGAGTCACATGTGTGATTCAGTTATCGATAACTCTTATGAAATCTTATATAAAGAAATCGTTAAACTCTTAGTAAAAAAATATATAATAGCTTTGCTTTATACAGTGTAAATGAAATACAGGGTATACTTTTAAGATGCTCTTTTTTCAGCGAAAAATATGGATTTATTTAATTTTAATTTTTTTAATTTAAGTTTTTAAGCAACTTACGTAATCCAATTCCAGTTGTTCATAATAGGTTAAACACTGAAATTTGGCAACTGTGTTTGTCATTTTGTAGAGTTTGGCAACTCTGCTTACATCTCTGTGAGGTATGGCAACAGTAAAAGGGCTTCAATTCGAGCATTCAATATAATATATTATATATTATCTATAGATAAGAGTGAAATTCGGCAACTCTGTTTGCAATGCTTCAAACTTATCAATACTTGTAACTCTTTGAAGTTTGGCAACAGTGCTTTAAGCTTTCAAGTTTTAAATTACGTTGCTTTGTGAAGTTTGGCAACAGTGTTCCCAACATTCGACAACACAGCTAAATGAAGCTTGACAACAGAGCATGGGCAGTAATGAAGTTGGACAACGATGTTTGCCGTTTTATGAACTTTGCCAACACTGTTTGGTGACGTTTGGCAACAGCTTCAATTCAAGTTTGGCAACACCATTGTGTCACACTGTCTGAAGTTTGGCAACACTGCAGTTGCAAGCAACAAATGCTCTCTGTTCAGAACTCAAAAACCTTTTGCCGCACGATTTGTAATGCTTTATAGACTTAACCAATGCCCGCATCTGGTGGTGCTTGCGCCTCTCTCAACTGCTGATGCTCTTAACATATTTTCTTAACCTCAATAATGCCACAATCAAATTCTGCCGCATTGCCGATTAAAATTCCAATACCTGGCCGCTCGCCAGTTGCGTTTTGTCTGTTGTGGCAGCAACTGCCTGGCTCCCAGCCTCCTTGCCACCCTGCCACCCAGCCTGCCAGCCTGCTGCATCATTGCGCTTGCCGCACTAAACGCTTTTGACATTTCAATTAAAATTCTACAAAGTCTCGTCTATTGCGATGCGGTAATTGCAATTGCGACTCCATGGCAACGTCATTGTTATACCCTGTAAAGTGAAAAGTGTGGACAAGGTTTTGAGAAAACAGAGAATTTGTAGAAAAGTAGATAAGAAGTATCATATATTAATTCAACTGGTTTCTGAGTATAGTATATACAGAAATTATGCGCCTTACATATAAAGCTTGGAGTCCTTAAAAGTTAAAAGTTATATGTTCTAAGCATTTTTTTCGTATATCATTTTTTTTCTATTTTTAAAGTATATTCAACATTTTCATTCAAATTTAAACTATGTATATTAAAACATTGATATATCATCTACATAGACTGAAAATTTCAATGAGATCGCATAATAAATACAGAAGTTCTATGAATTGCTTCATGGAATATAATGTATATAATTAATTAATTTATTTTTTTTATATTTTTATTTGTAGCAGTTAAAATATGTTTTAGGTCGTTCATTTTGCAGACCTGTCGAGTATTTGAGTTGCTTGTGGCATACAGGGTATTAACAAGTTAGTCATGTCTAGCCGTCGCTAAATATTGTTGAAATGTGTTTTAAAATGGTTGAGCTGGCGCCACTTTCTGCTCATTTTCTAGGCCTATTTAAAGCGAGTTCTGCTGCTCACATTTTTCGCACTTGTCAACGGACGAGACAGGGTGAGAGAGATAGAGAGAAAGGGAAAAACGGGAAGAGATAGTAAGAGAAGGAGAGAACTAGATAATTAGACAGACGCGTTAATTGTGGCACTTTCAAATGTTACACACAGCTTGCAGCAGCTTTTGAGTCATCAACAGCTGCCACGCCTCAAATGTGACATATAAAGATGCCAGCATATGCACATATATCTATATATGTACTATATATATAAATGTATATATGTGATTGCTGTTTATCTGTGTGTATGCCTCTGCTTCTGCTTTTGCTAATGTCTTTTGACAAATGAGCAGCCGCAGCGACTGCAACAGCTACAACTGCCACAGCTTCTAGATATCCAATGTCCCTGCCCCCGACTCCGACCCCAGCACTCTAGCTATTGCCATCTGCTTTGTCAGTTTTACTTATTTTGGTGTCGTTGCTCGTTGCTGTTGTAGTTGTTGTTTTAGTTGTCGTTGTCAGGTTGCTGTTGCATTTTAAGCCGCTGACATTTGTCTAGCCTGCGGCTGTGGCTAAAGCTTTTGGCTTTGCTCTGATCTGGATTTGGCCACACCCAGCGAGCTGTGCGGCACCTGCAACATGCCTCTGACATTCCTGCCTCTTCAGCTGCCTGACATGTTTGCATTCTTATTACATTTAAAAATAATTTCCAATTGCATCTTTTTTTCGTATATTTTTTTCGCTTCCTTTTTTGCATTTTGAGTCAGCTTCTCATTGTCATTTCTCGTCGTTATTGATGTATGATCTTGATTTCCGCACAGAATGAATGTACAACGCATGTTTCATGACAAAAGATTGCGCTGCCACGCCCCTGCGCCTCCTTCACTGATGAACCTGGAACTCCTCCTACGTTAATGCTTGTTGCTTTTGTTGTTTGTTGTTGCTGTTGCTGCTGGCATTGGCGCCTCCGTCAACTGCGTCAGTTGGAGATTTGCAACGTGAATGCGCTGACTGAGTGGGATGTGGAAGGAGGCAGGGGGCGGAGCAGCTGCTGACTGTCGCTTTGTTGCCAATTTTCAATAAGCTTCAGCTGCTGCGCATTGTTGACAACAATTATTGTTGCCAAGAATTACTTGCAGCAGCTATATTTTTTCCTCCTTTTTTCCAGCTCATTGTTGCAAAAGTTTACATGAAATGCCACACATGATGCCAAATGCCACAGAAAATGTCGTTGCGTATTGAAATGTGACAACAATGCAGAAGGGGAGGGAGAGCCGAGCAGTGGAAGTATGGAGTAGTAAAGGTTTCATTGAGTATTGTTATTGTAGGATTGCCAATAGTGATTTGTTATTGAAGAGGGGAATTTTTTTATAATTTTTCAAAAATTATTGTATTTTCTTTAAGAAAACAAAAAGAATTCTGCATAAATTGCCTTTTGTTTTAAAGATATAAAAAAAAAAAGAATTCTTTATAATTTAAATACAATTATTGACTTTTCTTTTATTGTTCAAAATTTGATGAACATGCATAAAAATCTATTAAAAAAGTTATTCAATCATTTTATCCAATGACGTCATATCTTAATTGTGATTCCCCTTTGTCAAATCGATTCTACATCATTTAAATAACTAATCTCTAATCCCAACTACCCTTGAAGTTCTTTCAAAACTAAACAAATGCGAAATCTAAATCATCTACTCAATCAATTAATGTTTTTTTTCTATAAACTCCAATTAGCTGTGGGCTGTTTAACATTCACTCGTAACGATAAGAATCCCAATTGTCAGACCTCAACGAAACACAGACTTTGCAAGCAGGTGCAAAACTATTTTGCGCACAGGTAACAGAGATCCTTTGTAAAGAAACCCTAAGATTTTGCTAAAGTGAATAAGGGAGTGTGCTCAAATTACCGCAACCAGCAGCATTTTCATATAGGGGTTGCTTAACGATCCTGCACAACAGGATATAGGCAGAACTCAAGTACCTGTGTCCTTCTTTAACAGGACACTTGAGAGAGCTGCTCTTGCAGCTGCGCAGCGATCATTCTCTTTGTTGCTTATTGATTTTTCTCACATGTCACAAATCGATTAGGGTCTATCTCTCTCTCGTTCTCTCTTTCTCTTTCTCTTGCTGTCTGCTCTTGTGGGAGCAGTGGAGTTATGCCGGTCTGAAGATCTTGGATCTGGCAACGGCAGATGTTCTCAGATAATAGCGACGACACAAGTGGGCCGTTGACCCTGAGGGGTAGCAGCCTCTACCACTACAACAACAACAACAAAGTCGAAAAGGATGAGCATGCATGTTAATATTGACGCAAGGTGGAGCTTGGAGCTGGGAGCTGGAAGCTTCGTCTGCTGCCTCCGCTGCCTTTGCAGTTCGGGTAGCCAATTTATTAACGAATTTTTCAACGAACCGGGCAGACGACCAGCAACAATGTTGTTGTTGTTGTTGTTGCCGCTGCTGGCACGCATGCGCAGCAACGACGCAACGTTCATTGCACCCAACAAAAAAAAACTCAAAAAAAGACAACAAAAATATAAAAAAAAGAACAAAAAGAAGAATGAAATTTTCGTTGGGGTTTTATTGTTGTTGTTGTTGCAGTTGTTGCTGTGTTTTTACGACAACGACTGAGAACCGGATGGTCTGGCAGTGCGCATCGCCTGTAGATCGAAGGAGGGGAAGAGAGAGAGATGGGTAGTTGGGGCAGCCGGTGGGCAGGGGGGTTGGTCAGGTAAAGGCAGCTATGGCCAGGGGGATCGTCAAACGTTGACCGTTGCGGCTTATGGCCATTGCGAGGCGTTCGTTGTGCAGTTTTTTTTTGCCTGTTGCAGCAGCAGCAGCAGCAGTTTTTGTTGTTATTGTTGCTGCTGCCTTGCGGGAGCTCTCCAACCTATCCCAAGTTGAGTTTTGACACGCATCAGCCCAGACATTGGCTCGCGCAGTTTAAATATTTTTAATTGAACTTTTGCCTCCAGACATGCACAAAAGAGACAAAGCACAAAAGCAAGAACTATGCGAAAACCGCAAAGGGAAGCGAGGAAGTGAAATAGCTCTTACGGTTATTGATTAGATATATATCACAAAACAAGCCAAATGTAGGCAACCCAAAAACCGCTTCTTAATTGTATATATATATATGTACAAAGTAAGGCTTATAATTTGCTTGTTAGCTGATTCACAATTGAGCAGAGCTAATTACGCAAATATAATATATATATAGAGAGAGAAAGCCAGTGATTAATTATAGCTGCTGAATAATGCAATTGAAACAACTGCCGTGAAGTGGAGAAAAATGTAGAGAGAGAACAAATGTGAAGTAGAATAAAGTATAGACAAATAAAAAGTTACATTTTTCGATTGGAGTAAAAATAAAAAAGAAATTTCAAAAAAATTTTAAAATAATTGTTAAAGTAGAAAATTCAAATTTCTCAAAATTATTTATTTTCTATAAAATATAAATGATATATAAAATTTACATATATAGATAATATAGATATGTCTATAAACGTAAAACACTTTTAATTTTGTACACATACATTTTCAAAAAATTTATAAACAGTTTAAATATCTGTTAGCTTCAGTTTATGAACACATACCAATGTGTATATATTATAGATAATAACGAATTTATGCATATATTATATAGTTAACGAGGGCTATTGTAACTATTATTTCTGTGCTTCATTAAACTTGTATAAAAAATTAAAAACAAATTTTAGCAAGTTTTTTTTTCTACTTGAAGACTTTAGGTTTTTGATATTTCTAAAGTTTAACCCATTTGTTATTTTTACTAATAATTTTCTTCTTTTTCTTTACAGGTAAGTTGATCCTATTGATTCCTTGATTCCTTGGCTGTGACGTAAGTATAGCGAACAAACACCCACAAAGCAAACGCAACTGGGCAATCAGACAGCCCAGTTATGTATGACTAATTAATAGTTACGTTTAGGTAGGCTAGGTGGAAAGAGAGGTGGGTAGGGGGAGTTTAATTAAGCAACGCCTAAAACCCGCATGCGACAAGCACTTTAAAAGCGCTAACCTAAGTCACGAAAAGTTTCTAAAATGAGTAATAAGAGAGGGAGTTGAATGGGCAGGGAGAGAGAGAGACGTTCTAATCAAGTTGCAACATAAAATGCAGTCAGAAAAAGAAATACAAGAAAATGCATTAGATTTTCAATAAAAATGCGTCATAAAATAAATGTTGAAAAAACATAACACAACAAAAATGCACAGAAAAATAGATATAAAGAAGAAGAGAGAAGGTGAGGGGGAGTACGATAAGAGTGAGACGTGTGGATAGCTGGAACATCTTTTTATGATGCCAGAGCAAAGTGTCGACAAAGTGCTTTGGCTCTTGGCTATTCCAAAAACGCGGGGCACAAAAAGTTCCTAGGGTCAAAATGCAGCAGGCAGCGCGGCAGCAGCAACACGCATCAAATTGACACGCACATGTGAACTGTGTGGCAGAGGGCATGGGGTTAGGGGTTGGCAAAGTGACTGCCAACATATGTGCACACACACACAGGCACAAAGACCACACACTTACAGTGAGAGAGACGACTAATAATGCCATGGAGTAGTTGGTCGCTGGAATGCATGTAGAAGTGCAGTAAAAATAGCAAACAATGCGAGTCATCGGGAAATCAATAAAGAAAGTAATTTGAAACGTGGCAAGCAACGCGCTGCGATGCGACGCGACGCTACGTGGCAAGTAGAAGAAGCAGCAGCAACTCACAGAAACGGGCTCCAGCGTTTGTCCAGTTCATGTCCAGGCCAAAAGGCAATTTATCTAATGGTAATATTGTATGGGCTATAAAACAATATTGGCCAAAGGCGAGGCAAATCCATGAGAGGCGACAGAGCTGAATGGGGCGGGGAGACAGGGGCGTGGCAAGGGTAACTACTTTTAGGCGAGGCACCAGTTCTCTCCCTCTCTTACTCTCGCTCTCTCTGATGAGCGCCTGGTGTCTCGACCATTATGTAGGCTTCAGGAGTTCTGGAATTAACCGTTGCCTGTGTTTGGCCGTAATTAACGTGTATAAAAAGTTACAATAAACTCGCAAATACAGAAAGAAATGCTCACACACATACATGTGCATAGGCTAAGGTAGATACAGATATAGAAATATAGACAGGTTGAGCGATAGAAGATATATAGACTTATATGTAAATAGGTTGATAATATCTGGACAGAAAAATTGCTATATACTCGCATTTAGTCGATCGATAGACAGATAGATACATGGATAAAATTATCGATAAATGTAGCTAAATAGATTTGCCTAACATACATATCCCAGATAGATTAACAAGTTGACTTATAGATATCGATTTATTGATATATTTTTATATTCAGTAGATTAACAGATTGTCACATAGACATATAGATTAACAGATAGATAGATTGTTGGTTCGATAGATTGATAAATAGGTAAAAGCAATCGATAGATACATAGATTAATCATTGGAGAAAACGATCGATATATTTCGATAGATATAAAGATTGAGTAATTGACATGAGAATGATTGATATATAGAAGGATATATCGATGGAAAAAGACAGCTAAGACAAAAAAATAGAATGTAAGAATAAAGATTGATCGAAAGACAAATGTGTATATACAATATAGAATGGTATATAACAGATAAACCGACAAATTAACAAATTTTTCTATCATAGAAAGAATGAAGTAAGATCGATCACTAGTTTCATAGATATAGATAAATATATTGGGAGAACAGATCTATAAATCGATTGATTAACTGAAAGATTCAAATATCATATATAAGCATATAGATATATAGTTATGTGAAGCTGTGCTGCATTTTTTTTATCAAATTACTTCAGAAACATTATCACAAGTTGCTCAATATTTCGTTGACTTTGTTTTCCATGCCACGACATTTTCAAACTATTTGTTTTTCCTCGATTTCCACACACAAATACACAGACCATATCGTATCGTACCATTTGATTAT
The DNA here is from genome assembly GCA_035045545.1 of Drosophila gaucha. NCBI lineage: Eukaryota > Metazoa > Arthropoda > Insecta > Diptera > Drosophilidae > Drosophila > Drosophila gaucha. Next base: position 6,028,799 of record JAWNOY010000292.1, read on the forward strand.
CGGATTAACATTAATTCGCTTTCAGCTTCACTGAAAATGTTGACAGCCATGTGTGAAAGGGGAGGCGATTTTTCCCCGGTGCTCAGCATTTTCTTTTTCTTTTCCGTTTTCTTTTGCTTCTTTGCATTTGGCAGCTCGAGCTGCCTCTGCTGCACATGTTGTTCGTGTCTTTGTCATAGTTTTTCCAGTTTCTTTGGATATTTGCTAAATTTAAATGGATCTAGTGCCCGCCCTGCCCTGCCCTGTCCTATCTCTCGTCATTGATTTGTCAGCACCTTAAGATGGCACGCACGGCCAATAGCTGAGGCAATTGCCTGAGATTTTCTCTGACAACGTAATAATCTTCTTCGATGATCATTATGATCTACGTTGTCTCCGACTTCGTTGACTTTTCTCGGCTGCTGCAAAGCGCACGGCAAAACACTTGGCCTGGCTATTTATCCAGCTGTTAATTGTGGCAGCAGGCACAACGTGCAGCATTTTTTCAAATTTTCGTATCACATTTTAACTATCTATATATGTGTATATGCTGCCATATGTGCTCAGATCTGTGCTGCCTGCTCTTAGTTTGTTGACCTTCACGTTGAACACTATGAGGGGAGCAGGGGTATTTGGAAAGTCTCCCAGTCTGCTGTCTCCCTCTCTGTTGTGTAAACAAAAGATTGTCTCGCTTTGGTTAAATGAAATTTGTTTTTAGCTGCTGCTTGTTTCCTTTTCAGCTAACTCCGCGCGATAAACATCTAGGGAAAATTCTGTGTAAAATTGATCAATTGATTTTCTTGTTCAACATTTTTGTCATTATCCCGGGAAAGGGCCAACAGCACAAAGCAAAGCAAACATAATCTGTGTTCTTTCGTTCTTCCTGCTGTGTTTTACCTGCTGTGCGCTAAATTTTCACATTTTTGGCCTCCTTTATATATACATATATATGTTTCAACTTTGTTGTGGCTGCAGCGGTAGAATTCTTTAATTTTTTTTTTGTGGGCGTGACAGCGGGTTAGCGTCGCGATGTGCGCTTGAGTCTTTTCCACCCAATTTGTGCCACGCTCACTTTGAGAGTTTCGTTTTTTTTTTAAATACCCATTAAAAATGGATAAACAGGGTAGGTTTTTTGTTAAAATGACCAATGGAGGCGTGGCCAATACCATAAAGTAACCAATGATCAGCGTCAACAGGTCATCACCATGTTCATCTGCTCTGCTTTATGAAGGCATCGAACTCTATATAGTTAACTTAAAACATAGATTTTCATAGTGAATGCACGGATAAGTAACATTTCTGTTTTTGGATATCTGCCATTATTCGCCGAAGAATTGAAAACTTACTCATTTTAAATAATAAAGTCTTTTTCTTTAATATATACACTTAAAAACGTGTTATGCTTATGCGCTGAAAATTTCATTAAGATCGCACAACTAGAAGCGAAGTTCAATCAGTCTTGTAAGAAAAAGAAGAGCAACTGTGGCATACTGTAGTAATTACGTGTTTATGTGTGCGAGTGTATATGTGAAAGTATGAAGTTTTCCGTACAAGAGGGTTACAATGATTGGGTATCTTATAGTCAAGCACTCCCCATGCGAACATTCTTATTTGGTTTTTTTTTGTTTTATTTTTGTACTTTTCAATTCTGCGCTTTTGCTCACTTCGGCTTGCATTTTGTTTTCGCTCATTCTCTAGAGAACTTTTGACTCGGCAACTTTTTTGGCTGCCTGCGCGCATTTCAATCAAAAATGTATATATACTATTTACTGTATATATATCTATATATATATGTATCTGACCTGCTCGCTTTTGGCCTCGTTATAATACGCACACATACAGACAATATTTAGGCGTATAGGCGTGGCAGTGCGGCTATTGTTTTGCAGCTGCCTTTTGCGAGTGGGCAACAAAAACTCATCTTGAAAACTCATTAAACAGAGTACACACTTCAACGCCAAACGCCAAAGTCACTGATGATGGCGTCCACTCTCTCTCTCTCTGTCTCGCTCCCTGTTTCTTTCTATGTGCTTATTACTGTTATAATCCCAGAAAGTTTGAGCGCTCGACTTCGGCTTTGTTTTGTTTTCACACCATTTTCTTTCTGCTCATTGCTGCTTGTTTTCTTTATGCTCTAGCAAATATGTTTGAAATGAAATTTGCATAACTAAAAGTGCTTAACAAAGCACATACACACACGCACACACCTGAACACGCACACACATGCACAAACAGCTGCACTTGCGCGGCTTTAATTGTGTATCAAAAAAAGTAGAAGAAAGTGTAGCACGCTTTTCAGCGCCAGCGGGCGAGCGTGCAGCTGTAGTTGCCACAGCCACTGCTGCAGCTTCTCTGTTGCTTGTTGCACGCATGTTTTTCTTTCTATTTTGTTGTTGTGCTTGTTAAGCACATGCCACACAACTGTGCTGCTTCGCTTAAAATGATACCGTGCAGGTGCTTGCTTACAGAAACTTTTGCACATAACTCACATGCTGCGTGTGCTGCCCAGCCACGCCCACATTTTGCAGCCCTTTTTAGCTGATTTTCTTGTGCCACTTCTCAATTACCTTTTGGCGAGCTCATAGTAATGCTTCTAGCTTAAGGTAAATCGGAAAAGTTTTGCTTTCTATTCTTTGCCCTTTCTCCATATTTATCTCTCTCTCTCTCTCTTGGTTGCACGCTGTGTAATTGCCACGCCCACTGGCTGTATTTTCTATCGCCTGTCGCAAATATAAAAATTATGCACATAAATTCAAGCGCTGCTTTTCCATGCTGTAAACTTCCCATTTTCAGTTTTTCTATGCTTTTTTCTGCGCTGAATTTTCCTTTAGTTTTCTTTTTTTGCTTACTCATTACTTGGCATTTGAAACGCCTTTGTTGGATTTTCCAACGGCCCAGTCATGTTTTGTTTATGTACCTTCTATGTATATATATAGTTTGTATATATATATGTGCTTAAAATTTGGTGAAATAAATTACTTGAACTTTATGCAGCATAGCAAAACTAGGGCGTGGCTTAGTTACTTTTTTTCTGTATGTTGTGAAATAGAAAATTAAAATTTGTTGATCATCATAAATTTTGCAACGGTTTTGATTGGGAGAATAATAAAGAGAGAGAAAAAACACAGTATAGAAAATTATGTTTCTATGCATGCAAATTAATTTTGCGAGTGTGGAAAATGTTTTGCAAAATGTGGGCTGATTACTTTACGCATATGTGGGAAAATTGTGTGGCTTTTGTGCGGGAAAACTGCTGAAACTTAAACTTTTAATTGGATTTATGTTTTTTATTTCTCTTTCTAAGAAAAACTTTGTGTGGTTAATCAGAAAAGTGCTTGAATATTTTATTAAATACAATAAATAGAGGAAAGCAGGTTGGGTTTATGCTAAAGTAAATACCTGAAATTGTGTTTAGTTTGGAAGATTATTTAAGAGGAATATTTGAAGGGACTGCAGAGCAACTTTATGTATATAAGTAAATACAGTTGCAGTTAGGCCTAACTGGCTGCTGAATACTCGTTCACAAACCGAAAAGAAGTAAATTTTTAAAGTTTTTGATGTGTTCCGATTTTCTATGTTCCAATGGAAATTGGGATGTTATTTATCTAATAATAAAATATCTGTTTAGAAGATTACCAATAATCCAATTATAAAACTTAGTGACCCTAGCTTTTAAGCTTTGAAAGATATATATATATATATATATATATATATATATATATATATATATAGATTGTCTTGATTTCCCAAGTCTCCAAAGGTCATAGCTATACTATATCTTGAGTTTTCATTATGTGGTGGCATACTCGAATATAAATTGTCTTGATTTCCCAAGTCTCCAAAGGTCATAGCTATACTATATCTTGAGTTTTCATTATGTGGTGGCATACTCGAATATAAGCTCAATTCCAAGCCTCTAGCTTATAAGACGAACTGAAAGACGAACATAAGAGGAAACTAATATACTCTTTAAACTTCGTGAAAGAGTATAAACATTATTCTGCCTGACCAAAATATTTGCTTGAAATTCATTGCATAAATTCCAATGTAAAATCGTAAACTTTGATTAAGCCAAAAGAGAAGAAGCTTTTGTAAATCCAATTTAGTAACATATTTGACATGATATGAGTATGTGTGTGATAGTAACCACAAGGGAGGGGGCGTAACTAATCAGGAAAATACATATTTCGGACTAGATATTAAAATGGGAGCTACAGATAAGCTTTCAACTTGTTAGATGCTACTGGAGGTAAATCACGATGAATGAATGAATGATATGTTATATATATTATATAGTTCTCGTTTATTTGCCCTTTTGTATAAGTTTTTGCCAAATATTTCAAATGTTTAATCTGGTTTTACCAGCAATTATATTGCTCTGTGGCCTCTGCCAATGCTTGTAAAACTTTAGAAAGCACTGCAGTAGGGGGCGGATGCTGTCCCCACTCTACTTCTTCCGTCCCCCCTCCCCTTCTACTCGCTTTCGTGTTACCCACACCCCGTTGGCAAGTTGATTAAGATCATAATCGTTAAAATTACTTGAGCGCAACTATTTTACGAGCAAATTACTATTTTTTATTACTTATGCAGAGCGAGTCGCCAAGTTCGCTGCCTTGTGCGAAATTATGTGTGTATGTATTTATATGTATGTATGTATGCATAATGCTAGCTCTTTGGTCAGGTCTTAAACCCACTCCCCCACTATCTCGCGCTGTCTCTCTCTTTTACTCCTGCTCTTACTTATTGTGTTGTAACTTTTATGGCTCCACGTTGCAGTCGTCGTCTTCTTCGTTTTCGTCTTTGTTGTTGTTGCTAAAATTTATGCCGCTCGAGTAGTTGCTAGATTACGCATTCAAGGCAAGGGGGCGTATGCTTAAAGTTTGCTAGGGGTTTAATATGGGCGTGGCAGCTTCCGGGTGCCCGACTTTAGCCGAGATTCCCATTGCCCCTGGCTGCCAGCTGGTTTGTTTAATTTAAAGCGACATTTTACGTTACGAACCAGCCAAAAAAAAAAACAGAAAATAAAACGAAATATGCAAAGCGCAGGCAAAAGTTTTTAACAGCAGGGGGCGACGATTATTTAACTTATTTCGTATTTTATTTTGTTTTCCTTTTTGTTTGTGTTTAATTTTCTGTGGCAGCAGATAAACGAAACGGAAAACCGGGCGGGCAAAAAGTAAAAATATATAAATAACTTTGTGCAGATTGTAAAAATGTTATAAAATATGTGAAAAATGCGAAAATGAAATAAGTAAAATAACTATAATTATTTAAATTTGGTATTATATAATGTCAACTCTTTTCGTTTTCGTTTGTTCTCAAATTTATTTCATATAAAATGTAACTTCAATGTTGCCTCAAAGCATTGCGCCATAAAGCGCTTAAAACTAGGCAACACAATTTTAGTTTCTGTTACGTTTTGCCAAATAACAACAAACACACACATACGTTCTCTCTCTGTCTCTCTCGCACACACACACACACACACTCGCGGCGTATGCGTAACGTAAAATTAGCCTACATAGCTGAAGAAAAAACGCTTGCCAAAAAAACGCACGTGGACTAAACTGTGTGGAAGGCGTGTGTAAGGGCAGGGGGCGTGGCATTGGTCTGGGGGTCGCGCAAAGGACAAACAGCAGGCGGCAGAGGACTTGAGGGGGCGGACGATGGGAAATTGGCGGTAAGAACGGCGCCAGCGGCGCGTGCACACAGAGCAGGAGCAAAGGGAGGGAAGGCCAAGGGGAACGAAGCTGGGCGAATTGTTGGCGCCGAGTCGTAGGTAAATGTATATGTGTGTGTGCGTGTGCGTGTGCGTGTGTGTGTGTAGAGCAAAGGCAAGACGAACTGGTTGGGCTAGAGGAAGCCAGGGCATGTACGAAATTTAACCGCTTATAACACCCTCGCTTCGCACACACACACACACACACATACATTTTTGCACCCTTCGCAGCTGTTGAGTAGATTTTCATGTTTCTCTGTGTGCGTGTATGCGAGTGTGTGTGCGTGCCCCTGGACCCAGCAAATGCCCGGGCACACGGGCCCACAGACAAAAGCCAAGGCAGCTTCACTCAGCGTCGGCCCCCCCGTCCAAACCATTTTCCAAGTTACAGCGATTTTCCTTCTTCGATTTTCCTTCAGCATTCGTTGTGGCGATTTGTTATTGTATTATTTCAGCTATTGTACGTGTTTTGTGGCGCATTTTCGCATTGCTTTTCTGTATCTGTATCTGAGTTTCCGTGTTTGTGTTCGTATTTATGTATTTGCGTGATGAATTTTTAGCTGGCAGATAGAGAGACTAAATTTATTGGATTTTTAGTTGAATTTTCTTCCGCCCGATCCACCAAACACACGATTTTATTTGATTTACTATCTAAAAGCTTAATAGCATTGGCCATCTTGAAAATCTAACAAAGAGCGAAAAGAAATAAAATCAAATGAAAGATTATTACTTTGTGATTTTTGCGGAAAATTTGTTGCAAAATGGAAAATGTAATTTACCCAAGGCCAAAACAAAACAAAAACGTGAGAAAGTTAAATAACCAAATAAATTTAACATGAAATTTATTTAAAATAAATTAAAATAATAAATATAATAAAAATAACAAATGAAATTTTATTTCAATTTATTTACATTTTCTGGGAAATTAAATAAATAAATAAGTGCAAATTTAATAATTAAAAATAATAGAGATAAAAATCAACTGAAATCAAACAATAGTAAACACTGAGATATTCAATTATAAATGTTTTACAATAAATAATGTAAAGCATATGTGTGTATATGAGTGTAGAGTATAAAGAATAAATTTTTTTGATTTATACAACGTAAAAATATTACAAACGGATATAAGCAACTACATACTACTCGTTCAAAATAAAGTTAAATTTAAGCAAATATTTATTCATCCCCTTGACAGCTTTAACATATTACTTAATTTAATTAATACTAATGCAAGTAATAAGGAAATAACAAACAACTAAAATACATATAAAATAAATTATTATATTTTGTTCATAAAAATTCTGCAATCTTACGCTTAATAAGCAGCCTTTTTGGCCCCAATATCAAATTGAATTTCCCGCGGCAGGCTATTATAAGTCTCCATGGCTGTGTTTAGAGGTTCCTTGCTTGTATAGATAGTCCTCGAAATCGCTAAGGCAAAAGGGCGAAATAAACCCAATGACCTATTAGGCACTCTAAAATGCATCTATTTAAAAGACGTTAAGATTAAAAGGTTTAAAAAATATCAATATTTTCGTATTAATCATTTCCTAATACGCAGATACATATAATTTCTGGGTACATCTGTAGAACAGATGTAACCTATATGTCTTATAGATCTATCTATAGGGAAGATCAATAGGGTTTCTAAGACTAAAACTATGGAGAGTATAGTGTTTCCTATTTGAAACTCCACCCGAAAGTGTTCATATATAAATATATATTATATTCTTAAATCTGTCTGTGATAAGTTTCAACAGTAACTTGTCAATTTTTTGGGCTGTAGCTATGAAGCAATAGAAGATATAGTATTAACAGTATATCAGACGGGGCTACACAATGGGTAAAGGTTGCCATAAGGTTCAATTCTAGGGAAATGTAAAGACTTCTTCCCAAGCAGGTATATAGTCTTATCATCTCAGGATCCGCCAACTTCGCCTCCCACTTAGCCTGTGACGCAATGCCAAGCTAATTCGTCTCGCTACTTGCTAGTAGATCCATTCTCTTCCTTCCGCAGCCTCAAGATCTCAAAGATGTATGCATGAAAAGTTCAACTTGGGTTATAAAATCTTACTCTCTGCACTTCCTGAACAAGTATACAAAAAGATACAGAATCCACAAGTTGAATAAAGCAAAAGCTTATGTAATTATACAAGTAATTAAATTGCTTGTTGATTGTTTATATAAATGCAATTTATGAGTATATATAAACGCTCAAACGTAGAGTTTTAACTGCATAATCAAATTAAATCACTTTAAAGTTATTTAAGTCTATAATGGCTTAACTTTCTCAACACTCTCAGAGCTCAAGTGCTTTCAACCGGACTCCGTATCAATCTCGAAGCTCTCATATATTTTTCCAACAGTTGAGCTGCCTTGACAGCTGTTTGCCTAGCCTAACTAACTCCCAGCCGCATAAGCCGCAGTCTATCCATCTCTGGAAAAAACACATCTAAAAAGTGTTTGCAACTTTTTCTCATATTCGAAAAATCCCTAACCGACTGTGATAGCTGTTGGAAATGCAGCAGTGGCAGCTCATAAAGCAGCCGCTGTTCAAATAAAAATCAGCAGTTTGTCTGTCAGGCGGTCCGTCCGTCCGTCTGTTGTGTGTGTCCTTCAGCTAAATTTCTAGTCGTGCTCGTGCATATTTTTGCAAAAAGTCAACGCTGCAGGGCAGCCCAAAGGACTGGCCACTCCCCCAACGGACTAGCCTGCGGGGACTAGCAATAGCTCCCTAGCTAAGTCACTCTCTTTTGTTCTCTCTCGCTCTCTCTCTGTCTTTCTCTTTCTCTCCGTTGTGTGTGCACAAATTTCAGCACAACATATTTTGCAGGCATTCATTGCCATCATCTCAACCACCCTTGGCGCGCCCGCCCCTGTCCATCTGTCGTTTCACACATATTTGCTTGACATTTTTTTTTGTTGTTCCCTAGCTTTTTAGCCGCCAGTTGACTTTTTACTTCTTTTTTTTTAGCTCTAGGGCTATGTTCTGTTGTTTTTTGTTTTGTTTATTGTTTATGCCCTGAGCGCATAGAAAATTTAAGCAAAATTGGGTATCATGTGTGTGTGGGTGTTTGGAAAAAGCATAAGTTCTTGATCGGAATGACAAACTGAGTTGATCTGATTTGAAACTTAATTTCTGTATAATATTTAGGAACATTAATCTAAAGAAGAAACCATTATGTCAATCACGAAAATCGTATTAGATTTGACCGAATTATGAAGGTCTTAAGTAAAGGTTAAGCTAATTTTAAATTTTTCGTGATCTTAGACAAAAAATTTGCCAAAACTTTAAAATACAATAAGAAGCAGGTTTTATATGAATTCTTATAATAGTTTTGGTATTCCCCAATAAAACTTTATATAATAAATAAAGATTAGAAATTTTAAAATTATTTTTTTTTCCTTTTTAATAAGTCTAATAAGTTTAATGTCTAATAAGTCATAAAGATAATGAAGTCTAGCTCACGAGTCCGATAAATATTCAAAAATGTATGTAAGATAGAAATAATATTCAAGAAAAATTGTAAACAAGGTTCTATGAACTTTATAAGCAAGCTACAAGTCTAAGCCAGAGCATTTCAAAGAACAGCTCATAGCCGCATTCTAGAGTATCTCCTAGTTTGTCATTTGTCGCTTTATCACTGTTATTGGTTTTTGTTTGTTGTAGTTTAGTTGTTTTTCTCAGACTGTGCATCTGCTACTCACTCTCTTTGACTTTTCCCGCTTTGTTTTTTGCTATTAAAATTTTTTGGGCTTATTTTTTTTGGCACACTTGAGACCATTTTAAGTGTTTGCTGTATTTGCTTTTGACATTTTTGTTTCAGAGTTTCCCTCTTTCAAAAAAAATAAACAGAACGCTAAAATTTATATATCATGTGCTGCAGTCACTCGAGACTTGGTTTTTTTTCGCTTTAGGGATTGTTTCTTTGTCTACCCCAAGCGAATTAATGCCTATTGAGTAAACTTGAAAAACGTCATATAGGAGGTACTACTGTACTGCTGTATGGCATATAAGCTCTTAAGAATTGTGTGTGTATAATAAATAATATATATTCATCTTTGATTTCTCAGATTTTCTTCTAGTTTAAGTAATTGCTTCCATTATTAATTTGTCTCATGTTTTCATTTATCTTTTCTTTTTTACAGGTAAGTTCACAACAAACAATACACAATTCTAACTGCGTAAGAGACAGAGCTCAAAGTTCTGGACAATGTGTCATGGATCGCTGGCCAAAAAGAAAAAGAAAGAAAGAAAAGATCGTAAGTCAAAGTTGAACATACTCACAAAACCGCAAAGATAGTAGATTCCAGACCTTGGCGTGTGTTTGTCTAATTAAAATTATATAGCCAGATACATATATTGTATATATACTTAGATATGGGGGCAGCAGTTGCGGCTTCTCTGCAACCGCAATAAAAGTGGAAAACCAAAATTAATTTGAGCGCCACATTTTGCTGTCGTTGACTTTTACGCGCTGCTGCTTGGCGGCACTGAACCACCAACAACAGCACCACCAACAACAACAACAACAATTAAGCAACTACATACAACTACAATAACTTTTAGCCTAAACTCATTTGGCCAGCTTTATCTATGCAAAAAAGCATTCGCATCGTTCGCATCCGCCAAATCCGTTGTGAATTTATATCGTAATTACAATGCAGAAAAAAAAATGTTATGGCTCTGCCACGACCACCGCCCTCCCATGCCATAGACATGGACAACATGCCGAGGCTTAACGCTCTAATGCCTTTTAGGCATTGCACTTTGTCAGCTGTTTTATTTTTCTTGATCAGAAAACTTTTCCTTAGACGCGCGTTAAAAAACGCGTGGAAAACGCGCGTGCTTCAAATAGCTGGAATAGCAGACAAAATGAAGCGTGGGTGTTTTCAGGATGAGGCAACAGGTTTTTAATTAATTCCATACAATAAAACTCCTCTACACCTGCTACAGTGAAGCCCCCGCTTGGGGGACAGTAAGCCCCTACTGCCAAGCCCCTGTTTGTGTCTCTTGTTTAATGTCATTTATTGCATATTAAATTTTTTAATTTGTTGAGTGCGTGTGGCAATGAACCCTCACTGAGCATTGGTCACTGCTCTAGCAGTTTCTATTATCATTGTTATTATTATCATTATCATTATTGATATAAGCAAATTTAATTAATAAAAAGTTCACTTCAAATTACTTTGGCTAAATGCAGTTCGTTGAACCAGCAGCTGGTTGTTGACTTGACTCAGCAGTAGCTGTTGCTGCTGTTGTTTTTGTTGTGTGTAGTTGTGTAGGTGTGTGTGGGGGTGTGCGCATTTGTTCAGCATAACTTGTGTGCCACTTGGCGTATACTTAACATTGCAATTACTTGCGTCTTTATATGCAAAAAAAATACAAAGTTTAGCAGCTATGCGGAGCCCACAAAAAGTATAAACATGCGACACAACAACAACAAATATCAAAGGAAAACTTAAAAATGTAGATTGTGGAAGTGTGAAACTAGTAGCATACCCTGTAAAAACTGAATGAGTGTAAATGTTGAATTTAAATGAAATTTTTGACTTGATTCAGAAGCAGCTTATGAAAATACCTTTCTAGGAATGAAATGAGAAAGGGTAAATATATGATTAAAGCATTTGAGCATTATAAGTAAAAGTCTTATATTAGTTTTCTAAGATATAAATGAGTAGGTGCTGTAAAGCTTGCAACAGACGCAAATATAATTTAGACTTTAAAACTTTTAATTATGATAAGTTTAAACAGTTTTCCATAATTTTCTAAAAATGCAACATGCTCGTTTTGCACTTTTTCTATAATGAGCAACATTTAACAACTGCAAAAAAAATATATTAAAAAGAAAAAAACCCCAAAAAAAGTTGTGCAACATTTTGAAAGCGAAAATGCAACGCAACTGCAGCTGTTGACAAAGCGTTGAATCGAGCTGAAATCGCCTCGACTTTTGGAGGCAATAGAAAATTATGTTTATGTTTATGGCAAGCAGCGTAGGGAAGGAGCAGGAGGAGGGAGCGGGTAGGTTGCTATATGTTGATGAATCAGAGCAGCTCAAACAATGGAGTCTTGTCTTTTTCTTAGCCTCGCTCTTTGATAGTGCCAAAAAGAGTTTTTGTTGTCGTTGTTGAATGCGCTCCATGTCATTATCTTTATCTCTGTGTGGAGCTCGAGCACTTTGTGGCTTTTCGAAGATTGTGTGGTCAAAAGTGGTTTTGTGGTTTTTCGACAACACAACAAAATTTTTGGGTCACAACTGTCGACGGCTGTCGAGTGTGATGGGGTCTATAAATAAGCTTTCAATTGAGCCGTTTCTACTCTGCCCCCCACCCCAAACTCTTGACAGCTGCCATTGAGCAAATGATCAAATGGGCTAACAGAAAGAGCCACGCCCCCCTGACGCCGCCTACCACTCGCAAGCCCTTCAAATCAATCAACGCCTTTTGGGCGCACTTTAAGCCGCTAATTTGTTTCCAGCAGGCAACAACCCCCAACCCCTGCTCTAACCCCTAACCCCTAACGCCTTCCCCCTTCCCCCTTTAGCTTGGCTGATTAATTGAATGCTTTTTAGGTTCTTGTTGTTGTTTTTTTTTTGAGTGCAAAGAATTTTCGTAATAAAATGCAAAAAGCGAAGGCAGTTGAGCTGCTGCTGTTGTTGTTGTGAACGGTTCACGTTGCGCTGCGCAAAAGAGAGAGAGAGAGAGGCAAAGAGACGGAGAGAGAGAGTCGGCTTGTGCGCTAGAAAGAGACAGCACTGAGTTGTCTTGAAGTGGGTTAGTGGCACAGACAGCGGCAGCAGCAGCAGTCGCATTCAACGTGACTGCGACGTCAGCGTCGACTGTTGCTGCATTTGTTGCATGTAATTTATTTACATTTGTGTGCAGTTGTTTTTTTAGATTTTTTCTTTCCGATACCCGTTCACTAAATGAAAAGTGGGTATATTGGTTTTATGCAATGACCGTCTGCGGCTGCTCTTATGAATGCAAAGCATTAGAAGTTATTAAAGATAGAGGCTTGAAATTTGGATTGTGGATATGTACGCCCACTGTGGGCGTGGCTAGGCTAGAGTATTCTCTATACAATAATATTTATGGCACAATTGAGATTAGGTGGAACTGAAATTGGAAATATATATTTAGGTGTATAACAGTTATGTATAAGAATGCCAAGGTTACATAGCTACGCCTTAAAATTTTGAAAAGTGTTTTATTAAAGACCGTTTCTATAGATTAACTAAGAATTACCAATACTTCGTTTGGGGGCGTGAGAAAAAGTAAAAAAAAAGGAGATAGAATAACTTGAATACTATAGATCTTCTCTATATATAGACTTAGAAATTATATATAAGAATAATATAAATCCTAAAATTGTTAAAAAATGTAGCTCTGAGCGAGCATCATGCAGTCGGTTGAACTCAACTGCAATTTTTAGCATTCTGCTGCAGCTGACAACAGCAACAACGAAATCTAACAGCAAATATTTTTGCTTTGACATTTTATCATTTTTTGTGCTCTTTTATTTGGCTTTGTTGTTGTGTTTCAATTGTTTGCTCAAGGCCAGGTTTTTATTTTGTTTCTCTTTATTTTTTCTTATTATTTTTTATTTTCATTCTCATTTTTGTTTGCCTTCTTTGTCATAATTAGCCAATATTGATTACTCGAGTGTCTTAATATCCATTTTCATGGCATGAAGATTGAAGGTGTTATTATATAAATACACCAATCTATACTTAGTTGCTCTTGCCTAGGTGCGGCTTTAGCTTGTTGCCAAAAGAAAAAAACATTTTTCTTAATTAATTTTCAACGAAAAACAAGTTGAGTTTCAATGCAATTAGTTCTGTGTGTTTTTAAGTCATTGAGGATATGCATCAGCTTTGTTCCGTAATTTGCATAAAATTGTGGTTAACACCTCCAAAATGACGACGAGATCAAGGCAAATTAATACAAGATTGCCAAACGGGGGATTGGCTTCTAATTCTATGGTTCGTTATAGAGGAAAATAAAAGTTGTTAAAATATATGTATATATTTTGAGATAAGATACATATATTTAAAAGGAATAAAAATGTATTATAAATTATATATATATAATGAAATAAATATTAAAAAAACATAAGTAAATACATATGAGCTATATAAGTATTTGAAGAAGATAAAGTAGATTTAAGAACAAAAGAAATATTAATAATGAAAGTAAAAACTCTCGAAGTAAATCGAATTACATATATATCAATTAGCGATTGGCGATTGAGATCGATATTTTCGGGACCATAAATTTTATCGAAACAATTTTCGGGCTGGTTGGGAAAGATTCTTAGCAAGTCAGGGACGGTCTGATAAGTTCTGGATCCCAATATCAAGGTGACATGGTAAGAGATTCTAGAGATATGCTTATGAATAGAGGTGGGCGTCGGGATCGAGATTTTCTAGACTCGCGGGTCCCGAACGGGTATCTCTGCAATGCCGGCGTTTCAGAGCATATCTCCAGAATCTCTTACCATGATCTCATCACCAAGCACTTATCCGAACGTCCCGAATAGTTTTAGAATCTTTCCCAACCCACCCGATACCGAAAATCTTTTCGGGACCCGAAAATCCCGATCCTGACTCACATCTCTAATATCAATTGCATCTAAGTAAAATCTTACTTTGTCGTTGAACTGTCTCAATTCTGCTGAAAAGAATCTTTTTCTATATGTTTATCATAACAATTCTTTTATTTGCTTTCATATTTGTGCGAGTCCAATAAATATGCATAAATTTGTATTTAATTGAGTCGCTTGCTAGCATAATGCAGCATCATTGCTCAGCAGCCAAGTGGAAATTGATATGCCACCTACTCTTCCACCAGCCCCTCTTCTACCTACACTCTGCCCGCCTCCTGCTGTTACCTTCAGGCGGCGGCAAGGTAAAAGGCTCTTTTGGCAGTGCAACATTTGGCTGCCTCGCGTTTGCGGCGTTGCAATAAAAGTAACATAAACAAACAGTAAATAAAAAAAGTACTAAACAAAATAATAAACAAACGGAGGGGCTGCAGGAGGGGGGCTTAAAAGTGCAGCGCTTTGACTGCGTCTGTCTACTGCATGTGTGTGTGTGTGTAAACATTCGCTTCGCACTCGCCGTTGCCGTTGCCGTTGCTGCTGCTGTTGTTTTTCTTTTACGCGGGCAAGTTTTCCACACTTTTCTTTTTACTTTATAATTTTTCCAACTTTTGACCCAGTTTTTTATGCCTGCCTGCCTTGCCAGCCGCGCCAGTCGAGGCTTATGTTGTTGTTCTAGCAATTGCTGCTGGGCTTTTGCTTAGCTTTTGTATAAAATTGTTTATGCTTGAAGAACCTATGAAAAATTGAAAAACTGCTGCAATAAGTTTAATCAAAAATGCGACATGTGAAAAACCTGAATATCATCGACAGCTGGAAATTGAATACAATAAAATATTATAAGAAATGTCATACGTAAAATACAGCTCGTAAATACAGACAACAACAACAACAAAAGCAACAATAAGTTGTGTGCTCGTGTGTTTCTCTGTTGCGCACGTTTTCATGTCATGTGCATAAATTGCAAACTAAACTTATGGCAGCCGCAACAAAAACGGCCATCTCGACCCCTCCTATACCCTCCATCAAATATATACATATATGAGCAAGTTGCCACGAAGAAGAAGCTGCAAAAAATTGTTAAGTGCATTTAATGTGGATTAGTGTGAATAAAAATGTTGCTTCTGAAATATGCGAAACGCAAATTGGATACAACAAAAACTTTTACTAATGCCAGCAGGGAGAGAGAAAAAGAGTGTGTGTGTGTGTATGTGTGTGCAATTGATGTGCTTGTTGCACGAACTAACCTCAATTTTTAATTGGCTTTAAAAATACAGTTAGATGCCAAACAATTAAATTTCAAATGTAATTTTAAATATTTGTAGTAATAAAAATAAATCAAAAATAAATAAATCGATATATAAACTCACAGTTATACATACATACATATGTATACATGTTTAGTATTTCTGTTTAAAGCCTATTGAACAAGCCGGAAGTTCGTAAAATGAAATTTACTGGAGTTTAGAGGCAAGAGAAAACATTTGCATATTTTACTTGTTTAACAATGTTGTTAGAAAGAAATTAAGTTAAGTAAAGAACCGAGAGCTGAGCATAGGATGTAAATGGAATAACTAAAATATATTTACATAAACTAAGTACCGAATGAAATCTTAAGTTATTTTAAACAGCTTATTTATTAGTAGTCAATTTGTTTTTATCTATGCCAATTATAATAGTAAATATTTTAAAAAAATGTATGTAAGGTAAATTTTTCAACAAAATTATAAAAAATATATATATCCGAATCTTTGGGCGTGTCAAATCAGAGAAAACGATATCTTGCAAAGTTTAATAGTCAGAGCCCCAAAATTTGACATTTAAATTGTTGATGCCCTACTCAATAGATTGACCAAAAATGATATATATCTGCATTTTGAGGGCATGGCAACTCGGTGAAAACTCTGTATTCTACAAATTTACACCTAGAGATCCAGCATTTTTCAAATCCGTCAATCTTGAAGTCTTATTGGCAACCCAGAGATAACTTTATCTATATTCTCTACAATTGCAAGGGTATTACCAAACTAAACTAAACGAAGTTGGCCCATCCCTCTAGTTATATATGCATAGTACTAACATTAACTTCCTTTTAGGGCAGGCAACTTATCAAGTGGGTACTTGGACGCTTGTAACTAGAGAGTTGGCTTCTGTGGAGTCAAGTAAAGTTAAGAAATTAGTGTTTATACACCAATCGATAGAGAGTTCTCCAAATAGAACTAAATATTCTAGAATGAATCATTTGAAACTTGAATTTAAGCAATTGTTTGCTTATTATATAGTTCTAAAGTATGCTAATGATTGAATTATAGCTAACATCTACCAAAATCCTACAATTCTCAACTGCTTCAGGCAAAAGCTCGCTCCCTTTGACCTTATAATTCCCAACAACTTTAAGCTGCCAATCGCAGTCAAGCCACTTACTGGCAACTAAGTATATGGCACTTACTGAAAAAATTTGCTTTTAATATGCAGTTCAAGTTAATAATTTCTAGCTAAAGCTAAAAGTCCAGCTTATGGCTTAAGTCAACTGTTTATGCATTAGCAACAACAATTGAAATCACATCAGGCACATAAAAGTTATTAAAGTTTGTTCGTTAAAATGGAAAAAAATGCAAGTAACATTGACGTCAATGGATTTGTAAAAGGCACGTGCTGAAAAGCTATGGAAAACATTGAAAACTTATCAAACAAAGAGTTAGCTTCCCTCTCTTTCGCTCTTGTAGTGTTATCTTAGCTGACAACCTGCAAAGCCGCCAGCGCAAATCTATTTAGAAGCCAGACACGTCAGCGATGCACAAAACTTTTAGCCAACATATGCAAAACTACGTCAAAAACTATTTCAGCCAGCAAGAGAGAAAGATATAGAGAGAGATGGAGACAAAGAGAGAAAAGTCGAGATAATAGAATAGAAGAGGCCAGCAATAGAAGAGCACAAGCAGAGCCAATAATGTAAAATCGCATAACACTTCAAAACTGTCAAACAAAGGAAGCAGAGTGAGAGAGACTGAATAAGGGAGTGAGAGAGAGGGGAGAGTGGAGATTGGGGAAGGGGACTTGAGTAGGGCTCATAAGCCACTCAAAAGTTGGCAGCCAATGCCAATGTGAATGACAAAGAGTGAAGGAGGCTAGAGGATTCGGGAGAGAGAGAGAGAGAGAGGACGAGTAGTTAACGGAGCCTGATGCCTGCCTGCGCCAGTAGCTGTGGCCAGAAGTAAAATCTTTTGATATAATGACACTTGTCGTCGTCAGCATCAGCGTCAGCCAGTGTCATGGCGCATTGCGTGCCAATGTGGAAATTGAGTGGGAGGTGGAGGTAAAGGTGGGAGTTGAGAATAAATGGGAGTGGAACTAGGATTGGGGAAGAGACAGGAAGAGGGACAGGCAGAGTGAGAGGGAAAGGAAACGTAATGTGAAGGGAAAGGGACAGAACGAGAAAGATGGAGAGAGGAAGACATAGGAAAAGGTTGAGGGAAAGGAAGCTGGAAAGCTACAGAGTGAGAGAGAGATAGTTAAAGGTAAAGGGAGAAAGAAAGAACTAGCTCCAAAAACTAAGCTTCTAACGCATTCAAGCTGTTAACAATTCCAGTATTTTTCATTTCAAATCTAACCACACGCAATTGGCCTCAGGTGTTTGGCTTATTTCCATTTTGAGGTGGAGGGGGTCATCATTTTTAACTGCTAATTGAAAGCGTAAACATTTGCCAACTCAAATATCTAATATCAAATCTAACAAATTTGATCTAATCCAACTATTTATGCGACGCCCTGGGGTGAAATTCGTGTTTGCATCGTTTAAGGATGCCCCAAGAACCCGTCTCGAACATAATTAATTGCTAATTGATTTTCATTTCAGTTCTTTTATGCTTTACAATTTGTATTGCTTGAACTTTTGGCTTCAGTCATCATCGGCTGCTTCCTCTTCTTCTTCTTTTTCGGCCTCATGCCTTTTTAAGGTCAATTCTGTTAATGTTAATCTGACTGCCATCATAACTTTTCTGAAGGGCCAGCATAATTAGCGGCATATTATTTTAATAATGTTGAATGCCCCACAGTTGTATAATAGCTACAAATATATATGTATATATATATAGGGGCTTTATAAGCAGTTGCGCTTTTATTAACAATCTTAAAGTTTTCAACTTGACAAGCAGCGAATTAATGACAAACAAAGCAGTCTTTAAAAGGCAGTTGAATGATGTTTTAGATCTTGAAACTTGAAGACTACACAAATTTAACACTCCTCAACATCTTCTAGACATCTATATATTTATATATTGTATTCTATCTGAACATTTTACTTGGCTTCATTGTCTCTTGGAGACCCAATTTTTGGAATGTCTGCGCTGCCTTCTCCACACATTTATCAGCAATTCGCTCAGAGCTTAGCCATTTGTCAGGGACAGACAAGATTATAACCCCCTTCTGGCTAAAAGGTACATTCTATAGTTCTCTTTCTGTTTTATGTTTTTTGTTGTACCTATTGAAATTTGGAATTCAGGGTAGAACGGTTTTGATCCTATGTATGTAACAGTCAGAAGAAGGCGTGGCTGAGTCGATTTAGCTCTATATGCCCTTCCGCCCGTCTGACTGTCTGTATCTATAATAATTTTGAAACATTTAACTGCTAGAGCTTGGTAGATTCTCCTTTAGCAATCTAAGATTAAATTTTTTGCAAATAATCAAGCATTTTTCTCATTTCCATAAAATCGATTAAGAACCATATTCAGATTCATTTAAACCTCGTACGTTCTAAGAGATAAAGTCCTCAAATTTTTTATATGGAATCTCTTAAAGTATATACAGATACTAAGTTCCCCACTTTTTAGATACCTTGCCTTAATCCGTCCAAATAAAGCATTTCATCATGGAGCTTAGCATATCTTCTAGTCGTTCACACCCGACTGGAGCACTCTTACTTGTTTCTTCTACTACTTTTTGTTGTTATTCGTTTTGGGCCAATAACTGAGGCATTTGGTATTGCCTTGCCGCTTGGCTGAATGGCTGGGTGGTTCATTGAGTGGCTTTGGTTCGCTCTGCTGCGCGGCGGCATTGCACCAGCCGTTGTCAATTACCCTACAAACCTCAACAGCAGCAGCAGCAGCAGCAGGCAGGCAGCAACAAGAATTGCAACTGCAACAATGGTGGCACAGCTGATTGTCTTTCATAATCATCGTTATGTTGGCTGCCACAGTTTTGTTGGCGTTGAAGGTGTGGCTAAGGTTGAGACTTTTTCGCTGACTCAATGCCTGCTGCTGCTGCCACATGCCGCCTCCTCCGCCTGTTGGCTTTCCTGCTTATGTTGCTGCAGCTGCAACAAAGTTCAAGTGTTGCACAGATCGCAGTCTTTTTTCTTTGCTTGCACCACGCAATTTATTTTATTTTTTCATGCTGCTCTTTTGCAGGTGTGCAACGATTTGTTGTTGTTGTTGCAGCCGCTTCCGTTTGGCTGCCCTCTGCGCTTGGCTGTCATAATTATTTGCACTTCACATCATCTGCATGTGCCCGACGACAATCTAAGTTGGCTTTTTTTCTCACCCTTTTGCCCAGCCACAGGCATTTGGCCCCCAGGCCTACAGAGCTCCCGGTTTCCCGGTGCTCCTCGGCCATGTCATAATCAGCAATCAGCGTGGACGTGGTCATTATTGTAGCTGCCTTTTTGTCTTTGTGGTCAGCTCCTGTAAATTGCCACTAAAAGTGTTGAAAGTGCTGCACTTCAGCTTGTCATTAAGGCTGAGAACAGTAGAAGGGACGAGAAGGGAGTGGCGGAGGGTTAGGGGACAACCTTTTATATATACTTATAATATTCATATTTATTCATATTAAATTATGCACGCTGCGGGCTTTATGTCTGGCAGCTTACACGCCACTCAAATTACACGAATGTCCAAAGCTTTGGGCTCTACTTCACGACCTCGTTTCTGGGTCTTCTTCTGGTCTTTGAAACTGTTCGAGGCGCTACAGAAAAAGTTCACTTGTGATTTAATACATATACATATATATATATTTCATAAATTCTTAAAGTTAACAGCTGTTTTATTAACTTCTTCCTTAACTGAAATATGAACTGTTCAAGCCATCAAAATTTACTTCAATTTGGATGTTTTTTTCTACAAGGAAGTAAGCCTCAAGACGTTTAGCATTCATATTTTTTTTATAGATTGTTAAAAGACCCTGAAGCTAGGCTTAAACATTTGTGAAGTAGCTTTGATTTATGGTATAAAAATCTACTTAACTTTTAAATTCAGCATTCTGAAACAGCTCGTTCAACTTTTAGTCTTTGTTCTTTTATTTTTAGTCAACTTTGAAGATAATTGCATTCAATTCAATTCAATTAATTAACTGAATATATGCTTTCAATCATTGATGTCGATGCAATTACCTCACCCTTAATAGTAATTTAATCAAATAAACTTTCAATTCATTGTTAGTGTATCAATTCAATTTAATTTCAGACCCTAATGCAATGAATTCTTTAAAATTCAATTGCAAATATATTTCAAAAATTTATTCAACTTAAAATTTTGAATTTTATTTTAATTTAATTTGAATTCAACTTGAGTTGAATAGTTTTTTATGCATTTATTTGCTACTTCAATTGCTTTCAACTTCAAATACTTTTAATTTCAATACCTTTCAACTTAAACTGTTTTCAATTTCAACTTCTGTTGATTAAGGCTGCAAATGTTTTCAGCTTCATTCAATTGCAAATATATATTTCAATTATTTATTCAAATTTAAATTTTTAAATATGTATTTCAATCAAATTTCATGTTCAATGGTCTTTTATTCAATTATTTGCAACTTCAAATACTTTAAAATTCAACTGTTTTCAGTTTCAAGTTCTATTGATTTCCGTTGCAAATGTTTTCAACTTCAATTGCTTTCAATTTCAACAGTTTTCAACTTCAATTGCTTTCAATTTAAATTGTTTTCAGTTTCGATCGACACAATATTCTCCACTTCTAATAGATTCTCTTTTACAATGTGTTCTTTATTTCAACTTCCCGTGATAGAAGGCAATTGCAATTCCATTGTCAATTCCATTGCCGTTTAGCCTACAATTTCATGGTTCAACATTCCCATTTCAATTTCAATGCAGAAACCTGAGTGCAAAATCCAACGCTGTAATTGAATAATGATCGTTGCGCCCCCCTTTTATATAGATTTTTTTTAGTACTCGCTATCTAAATACGCGTATATGCCACATATTTATCTGATCTGCCTCCACTGCGCTGGTCTACCTGTTTAAACGTGTGTAATCAATAAGAAAACGTTTTTTTCTTCTCTTTTGCTTTTGCTGTTTTGGCCTAAAGCAAGTAAAGCGAATGCATGTTGGACCCTTTTGTAATGACAAATCGCTTAATTAAAATGCGCAAACGCCCCAATAAATATGCAATTGCACAGCACTCGCTGTGCCACTGTGGCATCTTGCACGTTGCACGTTGCCAGTTGCAACTCATCGCTCACTCGCTCAATGCTAATAATTGTCTATAATTTTAGTTAATTTATTGCAAATGCTTTCAGCAACATGCATCTAGCTCGACTACGCTGGCTGGCATGTTGCAGCAACATGTTGTTGTTGCTGCAGTTGTCGTCGCCAATCGTCTTCGTCTTCGTCTTCGTGTGCGTGTAATCGAAACCGAAGCGAACCGAATCATTGATTTCCTGCGCATTTCATGAGCTTCAAAAACGAAGACAACGCATCGATTTCACGCCCCACTCCTCCCCCCTCTCTTCTCTCTATCTTGCTCTGTCTCTCTTAGCGTCTGCTTAGCTACTTTAGCAGCCTTTACAGATCTTCTGGCATCAACTGCAACAGTTTGTACATTTGCTGAACTGGTTCTCAGCTGCTGCTGTCGCTGCTTCTGCTGCTGCGCTGCTGCTGCGAATGTTTAGTCTGGTTTTGTTTCACTTTTCTCAGTAGTTATAACTACTTTTTTTTCTGCTTCTTCTTTTTTTCACATGTGCTGGTTTCTTTATTTTTTTTATAGAACTCGCCTGCGACTTTGTCTGCGCTTCAGAGAGTTCTACTGCGTCGCGTCTTGAGTTTGCGCTGCTGTTTATTTATTTTTACTCTTCTCTTCTCTTTCATTTTGAGACATGGAAGTAAAACTAAATTCATTGAACTTTCGCATGAAAATGCTCTCAAGGTTATCAACTTTGCCGCCTGTCCGGTTGCCGATCGTGAAACGGCAACAAAAACAACAACAAAGGCGTTGACCACGTCGTCGTCGTCGTCGTCGTAGAACGTTGTTCTCTATGGTGTTTTAGTTTTTTTTTTCTCTCTCTGAGTACATTCAACCTGACATCACTTGGCGTTCACTTGTTTAGCTGTTCCCCAATGCATGACACGCCCTGCCCGAACGAATGAACCCCTTTTTGCCAGACATTAAAACCCAAACAGCACTTGAATTTGCTCATGACAAAGGGTATTTGCAATTTGTTATGAAATATGTTGATATAAAGTTTATATATTATATGCTGAATGGAACCACCATATTGTGGTTGCAATTCTTTATATATACCTATAAGCAAAGGTCAATGTTGATTATAGTTTAAATGATTTCTAAACATACATATTTATTCAAATGGTATTTAATCTTCAGTTTGCCTGTCTATCTCACTTTCCAATTGATTTCGTACTATTTGAATTATCTTTAATACAATTATGCATACTTGACGTATACTTAATATATTACAAATACAATCATATCTATAGCTAAGTCTCTCAGGGTATTTAAACTTTTTTTCTTGCTTTCCAATTGATTTAAGGGCTGTTTGAACTTTTGTGTGTGTTTTTTAGTGCATTTAATACAATTGAAAGCACATGTGGCACATGAGATATTGTCTACCCACAATCAATAACTAATTTTAGACGCTGTTACATAAAGTACCCCTGCCACTTAACCTCCCACCTACCCCTATAAATTGCTGCCACATAATTTACCCATGTGTGTTTTTTCGCACCCTTGACGCATATATATAAAATATATATATATTATTTCTGATTTAAGGCCGCACAGTAAATGGTGTGTGGCAGCTTGTTTGGAATTCTTTCGGTCTCAACAGTTCTTTTATTATCGTATTTTTTAGCAATCATTTATCAAAATATTGCCACATTTATAAGTCCTGGCTTACCTGAGCGCTCGTAACCTTTGACCTTTCTGGGTATTTTATTATTGTTTTTGCTTGCAAGTGTAATTATATTATACAGTTTTCTTTTCATTGCGCTCGAGACCCAATTTTCCACCAGCAAAGCAATTTCATGTTGGCAGACGAGAAAAAAACACTAAACATAAGGAAAATACTTGAGCGGGACTTGAAGCGGGAGTGTACTCCATAGCATAATTACGTGTGGTAGCTTGGCTACCTCAACGTGTCTTATTTGTTAACCAAACTTCTCGCTGTTAAACAGCATAATTACATAGACACAGGTAGAGTTGCAACTGCAACTGCAACAGCAGGTAGACAAGACATAGACAGGCAGACAGACAGATACTTGGACTCGAGGGACGTACGAGTTTTGTCTAACTATTGCGTGTCAGACGAAGTTACATAGTTGCAGTCCAGTTGACTGACTGTCTCTCTCTGCCTGTCTGCCCTCTCGCTCATTCGCTCTTGAGCAGTTCTGCCTGACAGCCCTTATATAAAAGTCTGTTTTTTTGGTATATAACTCTTTCTACGACAATTTTGAATGCCAGACACGAATAGAATTTGTATAAGAAGCAGCAATCGAAGCAGTTGACTTCCTGTGCCCAAACTACTTACTTATGTAAATGTAAAGTCAGCTAGACAGCCAGGTAGCGCTCAACTACTACTCAAAATAATGTAGCACGTTTTAGATATTTCACCTGAGATAATAGAAACAATGTTTTTTTTTTCGAAATGAAACAAAAGCCAGAAATCAGAAAACAAATCAATTTAAAAGTGTAGATAAAAAGGTGTATATAGATAGAGAAAGAAAAGAAATTGATGAAATTTAAGTGTAAACTCATTATAGGAGGCATTTGTAATTCACAACTAGTCTAAGCGCTGACTTAATGTAAAGTATACATAGACAAAGAAGTTAATAAAAATATTAAGTATTTAAATATTTGGCAACATTTCACAAAAATATCGTAAGAGTAGGAATGGAAGTAGATATAGAGAAGAAATCGAAACTTGGATATATATGGACAATTCATTTGAAACATATATAACCTCTAAACTAGCTTAAACTCAGTTTAGATATAGTATTTTGTGTTTTTTGGGTAGTAAACTCTTTTGCTGTACTTCACATAAATCGAAAGAACTAGAAATGGGAACACAATTCATGAAACCTTAAGAGGTTTGTAATTCACAAATAGCTTAAGCAGAGATTTTTGTAGTATTTAGATTTATGCGATAGTAAACTCTAAAGTATTTCCTGTAATATTCTGCTAACTACGCTATGTTTATATTATTTAATATTGTGGGAACTCGTGAAGTTACTTAAGAATAATAATATGAGGAAACACAACCTTTTTTAAGTGCTTTAATCTAGTGTCTAGACAATATGAGCTTAGTTCATATATATATAGTTACGACTGATTTCTAACACATAAAATACTTAATTTTTTAATATATTTAAATAACTTTAGTTAAGTTGCAAATAGCTTTAATAGCTTCCACTTTTAATGATAATTAAGCAACTTTCCGTTTAGTTCATTTAACAAATTCTTTTTAAACAACAAATCCTTCATTTCCTGCTGGCTTTTCCCGGGGGCGAGGGGGCGTGCCATGTGTGCTTGGATCTCAATTATGTTGCCTTATCGTCTAATTGTGACAGCACACGCCCTGTCCTTGGGCGCAGCTCTTGCTTTGTTGCTTGTCTTGCGTGGCATGTGGCATGTGGCAAAGTCGACATCCGTTTCCGTTTCGTAGCTGCATTTCAATAATATGCACAAAACATGTCGACAACTTAAATGGTAATTAAAAATGTTGCAACATTATTTGCAACTTCTTTTTTTTTGTATAGCTCGCAGCGACTTTTCGTTTAACTTTGTGGGAAATTGTTTAATTTGTGGAATTTTCAAATGCCTCTGACAGCTTGCGGATATGCACAAAATGCATAATTATAGATATTACGTATACGTAATGGCTTTGAGCCTCGTTAGCCAAAGGGCCTAGCAGGCACGCACAGCAACATCAACAACACCAACAACAACAACAAACAATGCCAACTGTAACAACAACTGAGACAGGAAAAGGCGTTGAAAGTAAACTTGGCAGACAGGCGACAAAACGCAATGATCAGAGAGGGGGAAGGGGGAGTAAGAGAGGGCGTGGCTTAGGCATAGAACTTGCTAAAATACCGGTTTTAGTTGTTGTTGGCATTCATTTATTTAACTATTTATTTATTTTGCATTTCTCATTGCGCTGTCTCTTGCTCCTCTCTCTCTCTTTCTGTGTCTCTATCTCTCGCTCTCGCTTACCTAATGCCCCGCTGCATTTAACTTGTTAAGGATTCGCATTTCTAACTGTTGTTTGTTGTTGCTGCTGCTTCAGCTCTTTATGCAAAAACAAAAAAGTACTCGTTGTTGTTGGGCTTTCTTTCGTTTCGTTTTGTTTCGCTTTAATTTCGTAGCCGTCTGCTCTAACGGCATTCACACAGAGATTTGATACGTTAAGCTGCAATTGTAAACAGTTATAATTACACAGCTGACTTACAGCGCATTTGAATTGACCAGGAGGAAGAGGAGTTGAGGGTATAGTAAGGGGGAGTGCGAGGCGTGGCATAACCTCATCAAAACTAATCAGCCATCAGCGCATGGCAACAACAACAAAAACAAACAGTCAAATGAAGCTAGCGGGGAATGGGGGGCAGGTATAGCTGTTCACCTTTATGTGTGTATGCATATGAATGTAGCTAATGAAATTCAATTGAAATATAGTGTTAGCTGAGCAGTAGTACAACTTGCAAAGCAGGCTTCTAGCACTTAAAACTTGAACAACTTCCTACTGTACTATGCGAACTGGACTCTCAGTGGAGCTATAAAGCTTAAAGTTGGTACAGTTGCTGCTAGTTATGGTAGCTACAAAATAAAATAAAAAATTATAGAAAACTCAAGATATTCTAGACTCTTTTTATGAAATATGGTTTTTAAAAAGTTAGAATTTAGGAATCCAGCTTATGCAACTCTACAAGTTAATTTAAGCTAGGGTATACAGCAGAGACTCTCTGCTTTCTATACACAACATTTTTCAGTGTTTGCTTTCTATGCAACTTTTGAACAGCTCTTAATGACAGCTACAACAACGACAACCTGGCTAATTAGTTGGCCATTCAAAGTGCATGGCCAACTGATGATGCGGGCCAATTCGTATCGAATCCAATCGAATGTTGATTGCATATTGGCCAAAACTGACTGATGACTGTACTTATCTGTGTTCCATGTTCGAGCTGCAATTAATCATT
Organism: Drosophila gaucha; assembly: GCA_035045545.1. NCBI lineage: Eukaryota > Metazoa > Arthropoda > Insecta > Diptera > Drosophilidae > Drosophila > Drosophila gaucha. The sequence goes on from JAWNOY010000292.1 coordinate 6,055,538, forward strand.
AAGAGCAGCATTTCATTCATTGAAAAGAAACGCCCACAATGAACAAGCAACAACAACGAGAACAACTTTTTTCTTTTTTATCGATTTTGTATTGTGACGACAACTCAAAAAGTTGATTTTGTAAATGCATTTTGTTTGTATACTGCCACTTAGCCCTGAAGCGTGTTTAATTTATGAGCTGAGTGTGTGTATATGTGTGTCTGAAGTGTGTGTTAAGTGTGTTGCTTGTCAAATTTAGTTACTTTTTTGCAGCAATTGTAATGCCATTTTTCACTTATTTCACATTTTATATATAGCTTAGTTTTAATTAACTATATGCAGACTAAAATTTTGGAGGTTCTTTGGAGTTCATAGAACTGTTTAAGTTCACAGAGCTGGAAACAAGCTCTCTCTTACATATTTCCTGAATCGTAATAGAATTGTAAAGAAAATATAGTTGATTTTGACTTTCTTTTTGGCTCAGCTCATAGAACTAGTTCGGTTCACATCGTGTTTACAGCTCTACCTTAAATATTTCCCACTAAACTTTCGGTTTTCATCTGCAAACGAACTGGTTTCCATCCATGAGTTACTTTGCAACAACATAAATTATGACTACACTTGTCTACGAAAATAAAAAATATATGTTGGATGCATGATTTGGATTTGGCTAAAAGCGCCGACATGGCGAAACGATTTAAGATTTGCGATCTTTAGCCAAACTACGGAGTCGATTTGCAGGCACTTTAATCGTTATTTATGACACTTGCCACATGATTTGCTGGCTAATACTCATAAAACAGATTTTCTAGTTTTTTTTCTCAATTTAATATTTATGAGCTTTTGCAGCGCATAAAACAGTTTATAGATTAATTAAAATGTTTTTTCTCTCTCTCTTTCTATTTGCAGGTAAGCGCAATACTTGATTATGTGTATATATGAAGAGCTTTGGTCGTGTCCAGGTAGGCGGCCACTTTAAGCTAAGCTACCTGGAAAATGTGTGTGAAATTTGCAGAATTGTATAACATAATAATATACTTTAGTATAAGAGTTGCTTAACAAATTTTAATGAAACTAGATGAGAGAGTAATTCTGATAAATAAGATGATTCATTATACCAATTAAGATACTAATTGTTTTATGAAAAAAGCGTAAGATTTCAATCTCTACTTTAAACCTCTGCTGAGACTCCTAAACAATTGGAATTGGAAACAGATCTTTAACTTTGTTATTTGAATAAGTTCAAAGCACCAAAGTCTTTTTCAAATCTGTTGAAAATCTCCTAAAAACAGAAACAGTTATCCTAGACTTCCACAATCTATTCAGAAACTCCCCAAAAGTTTAAGGAAACATATCTAATATTTCATTTCAGAGTTTATTTGTATTATATGACAGATCAAAGAGAGTCTTAATTTAAATAGCTGCGAAAGATTTCAAATCAGTTAATAGAAGACTATAGTGAGAAAGAGTTAAAGCTTGTAAAACCTTAGACAAATCTATTGAAACAACAATATTAAAAGTAACTCTACATTTATTACAACGCTTAACTGTTTCTAAATCTTTTAGCAATTTCTTAAAAAATTCCCAAAAAGTTAGTACTTGAAACAGCTCAGCTTAGTTTTACATTATTCAAATGTCACTAGCTTGATTTTCGGAATCTAATCTTTTAGCTTATTTATGTCTCATTTAACTACGTTAACCTTCTCTTAAGCAAAAGAAGAGAAATTGCTGTGAATTGGTTTTATGGAACACTTCAGTATTCGCACATATAATTGCATTTACATGACTTGCTCATTGGTCGATTTGTTTGATTTATCATGAAAAATGACTATAGCTCAAGTCCAAATTCTCGCTCGCATTCTACAAACGTGCAATTGCGACGTTTGTCGTTCCTGATTTTTTGGGGTCGTCGTCATTTCTTATCTTATCCACGACTGTTCGGCTTTGAAGCAACTTTTGTCTGTTTATATATATATAATATATATGTATATAACACTAATGACTAATTTTGGTTTGATTATTTGCCTTTTAAGTGCGCTCTTCTCTATCTCACCTGCGAGTGCATTGAACTTTTGCTTAGATTCCCTTATCTCTCTCGCTCTCTCAAATCTAATCTAATGCTCAATGCTGGGAAAACTCATTTCAAGGGTTGCAGTCTAAACACCCGCGCAAATGATCATAAATCAGTTGGAAATCAAATGGAACACAAATTGATATATGGTTTTATTGGTAAAGACAATATTACAATGAATTAATAGTCTAGAAAACAGCGTGAGAATTCTAAAAGCTGATATTAAAATTGTTTGAAAATAGTTTTAGGTTGATTGGAATTCTGTACATTTTCTTTATAATTCCCTTTTGGCATGGGAACTAAATGTAAAAATGTGTTTTTTTTTTCTTTCAAAATAAAAATTGTGCAACTTGACAATGAATATAAAATTAGCTTGCTTAAATTAACAAATCACAAAAAAGCAGGTAAATAGCTTGAGAGAATAATGATTGCTGCATAGATACCCTATATATGTTTTAGATATATGAAAAACTATTGAGTTTCTGTTTAAGTAAAACAGTTTTCTTATACAAAATGAGCTCTTGCTTAAGCTTAGTATACCCCACCCAGACATTTGATTAGAACAGGGTATACAAATTGCTCACGGTTTGTGACGCATGCTTTGTGGGGCATCTAGCGGCCTGCTGGGTGGAGTAGGTGGGCAAGGGGGGCGTTGGCGTTGGCAGGCAGCTTGACAAGCAGCAAACACACACAACCACACAAATACTTCAGCAAATTGCAAATGAAAATGCAACCTTGACAAAGGCGGCAACACCAAGAGAGAAAAAATAAATAGAAAAACCACGCGCCAAATTACAACATCAACTTGTTTGTTGTCATTGCCGTTGTCATGTTGTCATTTTTCCCTTTTATTTTTCTATGCATTTATATGCTCTGTAAGTTTTTGAAGTTACTAAGAGGGTATCATGATGATGTTAGCATGGTTGCAGATATTCATAACAACATGTCAAACTAAACTTTTATTCAGATGGTAATCTTTTATCAAAAATGGGGAAAATAAATCTTTTAATGAAATACTCTTCGTTGTGATTCTCATAAGCTGAATTATGGCTTAAATGATATGATTTTTATTGGCCATTTTATATTTAAAACAAAGGGTTGTCTTCCAAGCAATATTTGTTGATAAAGCCGCTCTCTGCGATTGTCATAAATTCAATTGAGGCTTATATGAGAATTTGGCAAAATTTAGAAAAGACAGTCGACGCAAGTAGAAACAGCAGATATTACTAGTGAAAGTAGACAAAGTGAGTATGGAGAATATCTATTAGACCCTGCTACACACAGGGTGTCTTCAAATCGAGCATGCTACATTAAACCAGGTTAACTTAGTGTTTTTTTCTGTCTCCTAAGAAAAGCTTTACTTTAAAGCAAGATTCCTTTTTAAAAAAGAAGAAAATCAACCTTTTCTTAAACAAAGTCTTTCTTTGCGATTCTCATACTTTCAGTTAGGCCACAAATAAGATTTTGAAAAGGGAAGTAGAAATGTGAGTTTAGGCTAGTGTAAGAAGAATAAATATCTAATGCGAGGAGACGTAGTCAGCAGAGTAGAGAGTGAGTGTTAGACCCAGTCACGCACAGGGTATCTCCATGTCGAGCATGCTGTCCTTAAACACGCCTACTTGGTGTTATTATTTGCTTTCTGTCGCGCATTACTTTTGTGTGCATTTCTTGTGGCTGTTGCTGCTGCTGGTTGTCAACGCGTTGTCATCAGCAGCAGCAGCAGCAGCGGCAGCAACAACATCATAATCTACTGCCCAGCCATGCCACAAAAGAGTGCACTCTTACATATAGTGTAGTTGTTGTTGTTACCTACACTTTGATATGAGGTTTGTAAGTATTTATTTATGATTTTCTTTTATATTTTCCTTTTTTTTCGTTATTTCTTTTATTTATTTTTGTTTTGTTTGGCTGACAGCGAGCCCCAAGTTGACATACAAACTGCAACTGCAGGCAATTGGAACGCTGAGCTTGTGGCATGCCACAAGCAGACGATGACGACAATGGCGCACCACAGAGAGACATTGCCCCAAAACAGGGGCAGGCAACAAAACGTGACAACAACTGAAACGAACGAACGAGCGAATGAATGAATTGGGGGCGAGGATAACTTTGTGATTGCCCCAAAATTAAATGATATATACTATATACATATATGTATATATTTGTAGAAACTACCTTAATAACTTGATTGCAATTGCTTTTATAAAGCCAGAGGCGATTGTGTAGTTTATAGAAACATTGAGTTTGTTGTAAAGATTCGATTTCGATGGGAAGTACTCGTCATATCTCTTTAAAGTATATGGTATAACTATGAAGATATATTATCTAATCAGCTCTGAGATACGAAAAGCTTGTATTTTACCAGAGAATTCATCATGTCTCGGAATCAAATGGCATATGAGAGTAATCAAAAAGTTTCCGATAGAAGGTTTTAAAGTAAAAATTATCATATTTTTTTAAAAAGTTTCCGATAGAAGGTTGTAAAGTAAAAATTATCCTATATTTTTAGGAATATAAAATAAGTTTTGAAGATCAAAGATTTGAACACTGCACCATATAGACTTTTTGTTTGCAAAAAATATTAATTTTCTTGGAATTCTTGCGTTCCATCGGAGTTTTATACAACATCTATGAAATGCTTCTATTGTCCATCTGTTGCTACTTCTCTTAAACAATTCCTTAAACTCTTGTATTTCCTTCATAAACCATAGCAATTTTCTCTTTGAAAATCTTAAAAATACTTATATGCCCCAAGGTCTAACACTTAAGCTCTTCTGAAATATAGAACTTCTCCCTGATTCACTCCTCTAATTAGTCATCTTTTATTATAATTTTTATATTTACCTCTTTACTTATGCTTGTTGCTAAGGTTAAATGTGTTAGCCCCCATATCCCTCATGTGTCATATGTTTTATCCAGCTGGCATAAAAACCTCCTCCGCCTCCCTCTCCCCCTCTCCCTTGCCCACATGTCATTGACTTTGTGTTGCGCCATAAATTTAAACACAGCCATAAAGAAAGGCCAACAGGCGACTATTTTTAAGTATAATACATAAAATTTTATATGCTCTCATGCATTGGATCATGAAATTATGTATATAGACATACATACACATATACATATATCTGTATATGAACATATATGGCATAGATATGGCAAGTTTCGTTTGTTTTAGCCCTAATTCTGTTGTTCTTTGTGGTCTGCATCGATGTTGTCTGCATTTTATGGCATTTAACGACAGTTTTGATTGTCACTTTTAACGAGCTTTTAATGCACGAAACAGATTGAATAGGTTAGGGACGACGATGACGGCGACGACGACGTCGACGCCCACACGCAAAGATTTCATCATCAGCAGCAGCGGCATGAACTTTTTTATACTTTTTATTTTTGGGCGTCGTACACTTGACACAATTCTCGAAACACTTCTCAAAATAGTTTAAAAATAAAATTGGACTACGACGGTGGCGGCGGCCAATCAACTGTTAGCTATGAAGTACGGGCGCTGTGGTTGAAGCTTTAGGAGAGGTGGAGAGGGGGGCAGCGGCAACGTGTGAAGCGCGCATAAAATTAAATTTGGGCACGAACATCGACAGCGCGTCGTTCGACCACATGGCGTGGCGCTGCTGACGCTGACGCTGGCGTCGGCATCAAGCTTGGCAGGGGAGCAGCAGTAAATGGGTGAGACAGTGTGAGTGTGTGTGTATGCGAGAGAGGCGCAACTTGGGCAAGGTCATTAAACCACACAAAAGCAAAAACAGCGACGTCGACGGCGGCAGCGACGCCTCGCTGTCATTATCAACGTTTTGCCTGTGCCTCCTCTGCTTGCTCAGCTGTTTGTTATTGCTTGTTGTAGTTTTTGTTGTTGTTGTTGTTGATGATGTTGCTGCCTGCATTTGTTTTGCTTTTATTTCCGCTTGCGCTGCATTTTCAACACTGGAAATGTATTTGGAAATTGTAATGCGGCTTTTATACTTAAAACCCATATATAATTAAACATACACACACACACCTCTATCTCTGCATTTAGCTATATAAATATATATATATATATATACGCCCACAGAATCAGCGGCAACTAATTTGCATTTGACTTTGCTTAGGCGAGCTAAGCTGCGCTTAATTTATGCATTTTTAAACATGTTTCAAATATATTTCTACACAATTCATTCCAAATGCTGCTGCGCGCTCTTCTCTCTCTTCCCCTTACTTTGCTGTGACATTTGAAAGCTGTGAGAGAGTGTGGGCTGCTGTGGGAAAATATTGTTGCAGAGGCGACAAGTTTCTTGCATAGTTTATATATATATAATGGCCCTGACCATGTCGCTTCGTTTTATTTATTGATTAAAACTGCGAATTGCAGATGAGCTCATAAAGCAGCTAAAAAGGCCAGCGTTGGCAGTGCCGTTGCAGCGCTGCTATGTAATGCATTTGCATAACGGTTAACACCGTTCTCTTAAGTAATTTCCAACAGGCTGAGGCTGAGGCTTGTGCCTCAGGTGCCGCCTCTCTGTGAAAAAAAATGTCAACAATTTCAGCGCTTGAATGAATTCGCTAATTAATTAGGCAAACAACGAGTAAGCCATGGGGCAAACATAAAGTGGGCGACGAAACCAAAACCAAAGTTCGTGGCTGCCGTCGACGAAGGGCTTAAGAGCGGGAGAGCGCGGGAGTGAAAGAGAGCGACTTAGATAATTTGACACTTGATGTAAGTAACCAAAAGATTGCAGCACTTGAGCAGCAGCTGTTGCCCGCAAGTATGCGGGCAGACGACGAAAGCTTTGAAACTGATTCGCTGCGTCAATTTGGGCGCTGCTGATAAGAACAGTTAGTTATCTCTGCTGCTGCGCTGCTCTGCCTTGCTGAATTTTCAACACTTACAACTTGTTGTGTGGCGGCAGCTGGCGTTGAAAATGTTTTCTGTTTTCTTGTGTTATGCAAATGTTGTTGCCGGCACCATATTTCTAGTTTTTTTTTATTTTTTGAAAAACTTAATTAAATATTTAAATGCTAGCAACTAACAAGCAAATAAACAATACACCAAAATATCCAGTTACTTAATTTGCTGGCAAGACGCTAATTAAGTTTTTGGTGTTTCGTTTTTCTTGGCTAACATTCAGTTGCCAAATGGCTGTTAACAGCTGTTAAAAGCTCCGCGTTGAGTTATGCATTAACATGAAACAAGAGACATGCAAATAACTGGACAAGTGGCGCGGGCTCTTAAATGTATTTCAACCAGCAGCTGTTAATTTGGCAACAAATATTTGTTGTTTGGCTGTGGGGGCAGCATTGACGGATTTTTGATTCGATTCAATTGCAATTTTTAAACATCAAACGAAAAATAAAAAAAGTCAACAGCATCAACTGAACAAACAACTGCTTCAAAGTAAATATATCAAAGAGAGCAGGAGCGTATAAAGGGAAGAGCGGGAGAGGAGAGGAAATGCTTGCTAAACTAATTAATGTCGAAAGATTTTCAGTGTGGGAAAATGCAGCAAAGAGCAAATACGTTACAGTTCAAATAGTCGACTGGGCAGTTGGTTTAAATAAATTTAAGCAAATTTTATGCAATCTGAAATTTATATTACAATTTCATTTGCATAAGATATCAAATGCGTGGGACCTTAAATTAGCATTTTGCAACTTCAAATTGAGCCACGATTCGTGTGTGAATGCAAAATGCGAAAAGCAAAAAAAAAAATATATCTTAAAAAACGAGAAACGAGAAATTATTTCCGTTTTTGCGATTTGCGTTGATCATTAAGCAGCTGTTGCTCATCAGTTGCTGCTGCTGTTGCTGCCGTTGCATTCAATCATCAATCAAAATTTTGAGCTGTGCGCGCGAAGGCAACTTGTGGCGGCTTTAATGATGCAACAACAACAAAAAATGTATGAAAAGAGAAACGTACGAAACTGCAACTGCAATGCTGCAATGCTGCAAATTGCCTGCCCGAGGGCAGCCGCAAGCAAATAGTCCCTTGACCCTGAGACTCCGTTCGCTCCCTCTCTCTCTCTCTCTGCTACACTTTGACTAATCCATCAGCAAATGAGGCAACTGCCTTTGGGGGTTGCACACACACACACTCACGCAATTGCAAACAAAAAGAAGAAAAATGCAATAAAAGCGTTGTTCACGCTGACCCTTCAATTCTGTTGCCCTCTCGCTCCCCCCAGCAATCCATTTGGCACTTTTTGCTGCATTCTCTCAAGTGCTCTTCGCTGTGCAGCACTGGTAGCAGCTCATTTTATACATATATACATATATACATATACATATATATATTTTTTTTAGCCAGGACTTTGTTGGCAGCGCTCACTCTCAAAGTGGCCGCGCTTTTCTATCTCTTCTTTCTTTCTCCGGGCCCCCTTGCTGCGCATTGATGTGCAAAGTTTTTATGACGCATTCGTGATTTCTTCTTCTGCTTTATATATATTCTTTTTTATTTAATGCTGCACTGCGTCCATTTTGATTTTAAGGCCTTTTGTCCTTGCTTCAAGTGTTGACAGCTCTGCGGTTTCTCTCAATTTCATGCCCCACTCGAATTTGTGGCTTTAAATTAGCTTTTCTGAATTTAAATTGCTTAAAAAGTTTTTATGAAAATTTAAAAAATATAATTTACAAAGTTGGAGATGCGGGGCATCGATCCCCGTACCTCTCACATGCTAAGCGAGCGCTCTACCATCTGAGCTACATCCCCTTGTGGTTATGCGGCCGTATTTACTGCACATAACAGAAATCAAAACTATTGCAAAGCATAAGACGCAAAGAGTGTGAGAGCGGCGCAGCCAATAAATCCGATCGCTGGTATTGCTGCTATGCTGTTCCCACCCACTTTACATACGCTACGACTATTAACAGTTTTAAAGCTTTTTTTTGGGAGCGCGCTCTCACTTACTCGCTCTTTGGATTTCTTTATTACTGTAATAATGTTTTCGAGCGCTTCTTAAAGGCAGCATCTGCTTATAATTTGCTTATTAATTGGTCATGTAATTTGCAAACTTATGCTTTATATTGGCACAAGAGTGTGTGGGTGTGAGCGAGAGAGTGGGTGCATGCGTGTAGTAGCTACATTGTTGTCGTGCTCAATTACTGCTAATTAGCAGCGCTGTTATTGTTGATTAAATATACACAGAGAGGGCAATAGAGAGTGTGAGAGCGCGTGTTGCTGTAATTGTACTTAAAGCTAGCCAATCGCGCTTCCCCTCTCGCTCGCTTGCCTTCTCTTAATATCAGTTGCAAAATTAGGTCACAACACGCTGTTGATAATTATGATGATGAACAACGTGTCGAACGTGTTTGTTGTTGCTATCTATCTGTCAGCTGGCAGAATTGCAGCAGTAGCAGCAGCAGCAGCTGTTGCCCATTTACTTTCAATATGCGTTTTTGTTTTTATCTTTTTCTTTTGTGCTCGCTTGCTTGTCTAAATTGGCAACGATTTGGGTCACAGTTGTCGTCTTGGCCATCCTGTGACGTCAGAGCGTCGCGTCGCCTCGCATCGCCTCGCTTTGCCTTATTAACAAGAAATTTCTAAAGCGAACAGCAGGCGGCTAATTTAAAGAGTGTTTTAAGAAATTCATAAGTAGGTGGCTCTGCGGTTGTGGATAACCGCAGCAGCAGCTGTTTGATTTATATGCAACGGCTTTTGTTTTCTCTGTCTCTTTCGGTTTTATCAGTGGCAAATTATTGCAACAGCTGCGTTCGGCAAAACTGAAACTCTAATATTAATCGAGCTGGCCAGCTGGACAGCCAATTGCCGTCACACAAAAACCAAAAGCCAAAAACCCTGTGCTAAAACTTCTGCTTCATTAGCAGCATTTGTGTGTGAAGCAGGCGTAGGGGTGTGAGGGGGGTTGATGCCACAAGCAGTGTGGCTTGTGGCTTGTATAATTTATGGTTCACCTTATATAAACGAAAAACTCTTTTGGCCTACATACTTGGCGTATGCGTAATGTCGTTAAATAATGTGCCACATGCCACACACACACACACACACACATACCAACACAGACACACACACACATACACACACACTGTGACAAGTCACGTGATTAATCGCATTACTAATCAATACAAATGTCACTCAAGCGCTGACATTTGAGATTTGTGGCCAGTTTTGTTGTCTCTTTGGTCTCGCATTACGCATACGCACAGTAGTACCCAATACAACAGCTGCTGTTACTGCTGTTGTTGTGTCGTTATTGTTGCTGTTGTTGTTGTCCATTGTCAATTAACTGGCCTGTAAATTGACTTAACCTGCAGAATGGGGAAAAAACAAAAGTGTAATAGTATAAGGAAAACTTCAAATGCACAGATTTCGCTAGCGATTTTTTCACATTTTTCACATTGTTTGCCCACGAGTATTTTTCACGCTCGTTGCTGTTATTGTTGTTGTTGGCCTTTATCGGCTGACAACTGTTGTTCACGTTGTTTGGCGTTGACTGTAGTCAGCTGTTGTTGTCCGAGATTGTGCGCATTGTTCAGCTGCCTTTTTCGCTTTCCATTATCAGTAAAACTTATTTTTTTTGCTTTTAGCTGATATCCGGGCTGACAAGTGGGCGTGGCTAGTGTGGGAAAGCCCACCGACGCTAATTAATGTCGCGCGTTTTCTTTTGTGATCCAAGAAAGTCACTAAATACGTCACAATGCCAACGGAATAGGGTCAGACATAGGGCTTAAATACAAAACAGCCACCCTTAGGCGATGTGGCGAGGGTTGGCGCCGGAAACGCGTTGCCATTTCCGTTTTGATTACACTTTATGGCCATTTCCAGGCATTTGGTCGGTTTTAGGCATTCACCTTTCACGGGAAATTGTTTGCAAGCGTGAAAAGTTGCCACAAATAAATTGGAACTCAGCTTTTGTTTAGCTAAAATCTTCTAAGTATATATATAAATATATAATAAATGAATGTGTATATATTCTAGTAGTCATTTTATAGCATTTACGCAATTACAATTTGTGAGCTATCGTTAATCTCATTTCTTTCCATGGAGTTTGGGGCGTCCCACTCATTATGCGGCTCAGTTTGTTATCACTCGTAAATCAGCATAATTGGCTCTAAAAACAAGCTAAATAAAGCTAAATAAAACCAAATAATGCTAAATATGTGCACACATCATAAAATAGAAGTACGAGTGCTCTAGTCGACAGTGCTCGACTAGGAGATACCCTGATGAGCAGGTCTTATAAATATTCTAGATTATATGTAAGTTTGGGGGTGATGTGGGAAGATGGGTCTTGCTTCTGAAGTGTACAAGATATGATCTATTAAGTAAAGCTCTATATTGGATTTTAAACGATTTCATAGAAGTGGCAAAGTTATCGATTATTTCCAAAGGAAACCAGTCTTTTACTTGCCGGAATCAGCGACTTGATCGACTTGGTTGTTGATTCTGGTTACGAAAATAAAACTAATATACCCTGTTTAGCTATTTTCAATGTTTTCAGGGTATGCAACAAAACAAATTGACTGTTTGCTTTGTTCAGTGCGCTAAGAGTTTTTCCTTTGCATTTTCGCAGCTGTTTGCTAATTTCTAACAGCACGACATTAAGTGATTTTTGAAATGTATAAATATAGATATATATCTAGACATGTATAGTCAATGTTGATCTGTTCCAATGAAATGCAAGGTATTTTCTAACTTATTCCTGTGGAGCTATAGATGTAGATATAGATCCGCTGTTGAGTAGACTTACTAAATAAACATACTCTATATCATAATAAACCTTACATAACTGAACATTTCGATAGATATACACATTTTTTTATATATCAAGTTTTTATTTGCAATCTGTCCAGTAGGACAATCAGATATACACATGAATATATGTACATATATGTATAGTTAAGTAAACTTCCGTTGATTAGATCTGTATAAGAATACTCATATATTAAATAGATTCTATGTCTTATAAAACCTAATCTAGCTCAAAAATTTGTTTAATATCTGTAATTAACCTAATTATGTATCACGACTTAAATACTTAAGCTTGCGAGCTCTCATTGTAGTTTATATCCTGATGCTAAACAATTGCCTTGACCTTCAACTTATCTTTTAAAATTATATAAGTCTTTAGTTCACATAAAATTTCATAAATTTCAACGACGCTAATGACATAAGTCTACAAAAGCTGCAACAGATTTACATTTTGATTGCATTTTATTAAAAATTAGAAAATATACAAGGAAAAAAAAAACAACATCTAGAGTACTGAAATGTTATGATAATTTATAAGCATTACCATAATTTTCAAAAAAAAAAAAGGAAAATAAATATAAACGAAAAACAAATGAAATCAAAACGTAGCCGCGGGGCGAATATTTTATGCATATTTAAATACTGCTTGGCGCCCGAGGATGTTATTTTGATTATTAACGCATACCCTGTGCAGCGTGTGGCATATTAGCTAATACAGCCAGCATGTTATAGCTGTAATTGTCAGGGTATTTAGCAGTTGGTGTTGGTTTTATGGGTGCCATTATCGCATGGTGATTAACATTCGAGTGTGGCATTTGATATCATGACATGTGCGTGTTGAATTTACAAATGAGAAAAAACGATTTAGCAGAACAGAAAAAAAATATAGAAAAAAATGTGAAAAACCGCTCATAAAATTATTTGACATGTCCTTGATGTCCTTTGTCCGCATTGGCTAATGAGAAAACTATGACGCTGCTCGTTGACAAATTGCCATTTGACATTTCTGTTCTGCATATTAAACAGCAATACATACATTATGTATATGTATATCTATCTCTGTTTTTAATGTGCGATTTTAATGCGAGCAGACGTATGAAAATGTTGAAGTATGATGATGCTTTATAACAAATATTTAATGCATAACAAAATGAACTTTTAAAGCCACAAATTTAAATATACATATATGAAAACTTAAGCTTCTTACGAGTGCTGAATGAATATGTGGCTTATGAAATGTTAGACAATTTTAAAATATATAACTATATAAAGCTATAATCGTATGATGAAATGAAAGCTTTGAAAATAAGCTTGATGTCAGAAAAGCTGTGAACTTAGATAATGCAACATGCATTGTTTGTATACGTATAATTTTGTAAATTCTGTCTCTCTATGCAATTCTCATAAATTCAATAAGTTGACAGTATAACATGTCGTGATTGATTGATGAGAAGACGAGAAAAACTGAGGTATTATGAGGAGTGGAATCACAAGAAGTGAGAAGAGATTTAGTAGGAGGGGAGAAAGGAGTATAAGAAATCAGAAGTATATGGAAAGCAGAAGGAATAGAATGAGGAAGAAGAAAAGACAGATTGGAGGATGAGTATAGGAAGAATTATTTAAGAAGAGAGAGGTATATGAAGCGTTGAAGGCATATAACGAGGAAAAGAAAAATGGAGCTCTGATAATGAGTATAAGAAGATATGTATAAGATGCTTATTCTCAATAGAGTCAAAGAGAACAGGATTGAAGAAGCATGATGTGGACAAATAAGAAGATATATTTAGGAAAAAAGGATCTAGAAAATAAAGGCATGAAAAAGTATAAACAGATAAATTTAAGAAGGATAAAGAGTAAGAAAACTGGATACAGATGAATGAAGGACAGTCAAAAAAGAAAAACATATAATAGTATTGAGAAAGAGGAGGGAAGAGATGTGGGAGATGTGAAAGGACTAGAGCGAGGTAAACTAGAACAGAGGAGTATAAGAATATATATTTCAAAAGGAAGAGGTCTAAAAGGTGTATAAGAAAGAAAACGATGTAGACTATGTAAACTATATTGTTTATATCAGAAATTTCTTAAGCTTAACATATTTTAAAATCCCCTAATTCACTTTGGCATACATAAATTACAACAGCAAACATTCTTTATCTTTCCATAGCCAATCTAAGAAACATCTATACTTCTAGCCATAATTTTACTTTGAAATCAACATTTGGTGTTGATTGATTAACCAATTTATTTACGCAAATTTATGCAAGGCCGATTTATCAGTTATCAGCGCTGATCTGCTGTTCTGATATATATACAATATATCTATAAATTATATGCACACACTTTGCTATATCTCATAGACAATATTCCACAATGAAAATTGTTTGCCTTTGGTGTGCGTCACGCGTGGCTGTCATAAATAAACAGGCAACCAGCGAGCCGAGCAGACCTTATAAATTATTGGGGGCATCTGAAGGATTGTGCGCTCGGGCCATGTGAGTCCTTGTTTGGCTGCCTGTCAGCCTGCCTGGCTGCCTTTACGTGGCTTATCATCAGCTGCGGTGTATTGTTACCAGTTTAGTTTGCACGTCATAGCCAATTCGAGAGCGAGCTGCCTTGCCTCGTGTCTGTCTGTTGCATGCAACTCCATTGAAAGCATTTCGCCATTGTGTTTGACGCACAAATTGCAAAGAAAGCCAATTCAATGCACTAACGAGCTGCAGCTGTCTATAAATGCTCCATATGCTGCTGCTTTGAATATAAAACTTGCATAATCTTTCAACAGGCTGGCAACGTGCTGATTACTTAAATTTAATTTAAGTCACGCCGCCTGGCTATTTTGTTTAAAGATTAGAAATTGAATTTTGCTTGAAAATTTTTCTTAGAAAATTCGCTTATTAATTGCCTGTGGAATGCTGTAAGCCGCTTTTACACCAATCTCTCGACACAAACACACAGACTCACGTAGCTAGGCCATAAATTTGCTGGCAGCCTGTGGGCTAAAATGTGGCACGGATTTAGGCGTTGCCACTTTGCCGTGAAATCCTATTTTATTTTCAATTTGTCAGCAATGTGCGGAGAGCCTTAAGCTGACAGCGCGCGTTACGCAAAACGAAGAAGCGAAAAGTAAGATGTATATAGGGAGAGAGCGAATTTTGTTTGGCCTTGGCCATATGGCTGCATAGAGTCGGGAGGCAAGTGCTATTAACTTATTAGTACTACGTGGCGTATGCGCAACTTGGTAACTGTGCCGCATATGTGAGATGCGATGCGATGTTGTTAAACTTGTGCTACACACAAAAATGAAACAATGACAGCTTGTCATGTTTATAGCACACACACACACACACACACACACATGCGAGCATCGCGCTCAAAAGTCGACTACAAATTCTTGTATTACGTTTTATGCAAAACGCGTTCGCGTTTCTCTTCTTTGTCTCGCTGAGCACAGCAGCCTTGTGTGCTATGCACACACACACACCCACACCTTGGCTTCCTTTTGGCCCTTTTGTCATTGTCACTGGCATATGAGAAATGTGTTGGCGCTTTACATTTATAGTCCCTGCCAGGCAACCAGTTTATTTTAATCAGATTGTTGACTGTTTCTCTGTTTTCTCTCGCAAACTTGACTTGAATTTTAATAAATTATTCGCACCTATATTTTTTGTTTTTTTTGTTTTTCACCTGACGCATTTTTAATGAGAAACACGCAGAAATACATTTTCAACTTTTCCACGGCAAATCAACAGTAGGAAATTGCCAAAGAGCTTAGCTCCAGATGCATAAAATATGAAGATAAACCAGCAAGAAGAAGAAGTACCGAAATGAAATGACAAAAGAAGTTGACGTTATGTGACTGGCATTGACAAAAGATGTTTGGCATTGAATGAGTCAAGCGAGGACATGAGAAGCCCACAGAGAGGCGGAGAATCGCTGTATCGTTAGTTGTGGTCGCAGCACAGAAAGTTTTTGGTTAATAATTACATAATTAACGCATAATTAATTTAAAAGTAACCCGGGCTAGAAAAGGCAAGTCGTCCCGTCCCGGCCATGGCCATGGCCAGCGGGCACAAAGTGCGGTTATCCTTTGTTCTGGCCAGCCAGTTTAGGGCCAGGCTAAATTAAGCATGCCAAACACAGCAACAAGAAATCATTCGGCCATGCGAAATGTGCCTAGGGACGGGCAAAAATTTCATGAGAAATGCTGATGTTGCTCTTAAGTGAGCAGCCAGTGCGTTTCGCATATGCGTGGGCGTGGCTATTTGTGTGTCGGTTTTCAAATTCCACTGCGGCACACAGGACACACACACATACACATGCGCATTTATAACGAAAATTAGTTGGCCACAAAATGACGCTGACGCCCACATGAAAAAGCATATACACAGGCTCCATTTTCTATCTGCTCAACCGTCATTTGCTGCCTGCTGCCTTCAAGCTTTCAAGGCCATCATCATTTATATCTCCAGCAAAGTTTTTCTTTTTTTTTTCGTTTTGTTTTTTTTTTTCATGTGCCAAATGCATGACCAGAGATTTAGCCCGTGTCTCTCTGCGTTCCACTTCCTCGGCAGCCCTTTGCATTTGCCAACTGTGTGTCTGTCTGTGTTACAGTTTTTGATTTGCTTTCTGCTTTTGCTGCTTTGCTTGTGCTACACTGTTGACAGAGGTTAAATGGGTATATAAGTTGTGATTCAAAATTTAAGATAAATACTTTGAGCTTTTTATTTAAGATTACTTGTGTATTAGAAAGGTCTGTGCCTTTTTAACTTTTGCAGAAATGAAGTTTCGAAATTAGAGCTGAATTTTTATACGTCTGTATTAGAGGATTCCCACAAAGTGCCAAGTTTATGGATATGCCTATATTTCCGCACTACTA
This sequence comes from Drosophila gaucha, assembly GCA_035045545.1. Classification (NCBI taxonomy): domain Eukaryota; kingdom Metazoa; phylum Arthropoda; class Insecta; order Diptera; family Drosophilidae; genus Drosophila; species Drosophila gaucha. The sequence continues at coordinate 6,072,162 of JAWNOY010000292.1, forward strand.
CAACTACTACTACTCTACTACTACAATTACTTCTACTACTACTCCGACAACAACTAATACTACTACTATTACTACTACTATTATTTCTACTACTACTCCGACTACAACTACAACTACTACTACTACTACTACTCTACTACTACTTTTTCTACTACTATTACTCCTACTACTACTCCGACTACAACTACTACTACTACTCCTACTACTACTCCGACTACAACTACTACTACTACTACAACTACTACTACTACAACTACTACTACTACTACTACTACTACTCTACTACTACTATTTCTACTACTATTACTTCTACTACTACTCCGACTACAACTACTACTACTCTACTACTATTTCTACTACTATTTCTACTACTACTACTCCGACTACAACTACTACTACTACTACTACTACTACTACTCTACTACTACTATTACTTCTACTACTACTCCGACTACAACTAATATTACTACTATTTCTACTACTATTACTTCTACTACTACTCTACTACTACTATTTCTACTACTATTACTTCTACTACTCCGACTACAACTACTACTTCTACTACTACTACTTCTACTACTATTACTTCTACTACTACTCCGACTACAACTACTACTACTACTACTATTACTTCTACTACTACTACTATACTACTAATATTACTTCTACTACTACTACTATTACTTCTACTAGTACTACTATTACTTCTACTACTACTACTATACTACTAATATTACTTCTACTACTACTACTATACTACTACTATTACTTCTACTACTACTCCGACTACAACTACTACTACTACTAATACTACTTCTACTACTACTTCTACTATTACTTCTACTACTTCTACTACTACTACTACTTCTACCACTTTTTCTTCAAATATCGAAACAAAAAGTAGTTTTTCATTCCCAACATACATAAAATCAGTATACGTTATCATTGTAAGCAGGCCCATTTTTAGCATTTCTACTGATTTTCCTTTACAGTTATGCCAGACTTTTGTGTTTTTCCTGATGATTTTCCATTACATAAAGTTGTTTTTCCTTTCATGTTGCATTTGCGTCACAGCAGCCTTGTATGAAGTATGTGTCATAATCAATCAGTTATAGCACCCATCCAAAAATTTAAATACCAAAAGAAACCAACGACACCCACACACACACACACCTGTTCTACACACTTGACAAAAATATTTAAATTTAATTCAAGCGTCGCGTTGGCGCCGCGTAATTAATCATGAAACTTATTCGAGCTGGAATTAAATTTTAGCAACTGCTCCTTTCACCTTGCCGCGACCTTTTTGCCTATAAAAACAAGAAGAAGCAGAAAAAGAAACATAAAAAACATCCTCTTAAACTGTTACTAACCCTTCTTTTTCTCAATTTTTCTTTTTAGGTAAGCTCTTTGGATTATATAAATCTCGAAAAACAAGAGATAGCGATTGTGCGAAAGGGACAGCGCTAGAGAAAAGTGATTTATGGGCTAAGTACACTCGAGCAAAAAGCTGCTTAAAAATAATTTAATCAAACTTATGCGAAAAATTTTCGGGAAATACCAATTAGAAGAAAAGTTCTTTGAATCTTTTAGGAATTTCTTTTTTGCGAACAGCTAATTTAAATGTTGAATGTGAGCCAATTGTTTAGCTCAGTGTAGCAAATAAATATAAATATTTGCATTGCCTACTTTTGTGCCTGGGACTGAGGCTATGCAATTAGGTCGAGAATGGCCTCATTTATTATGCCGCCCCAAAATGCTTGTTGGCCAAAAACACAAAAGCAGCAGCACCAGCCCCGCCCCCTCGCCCCAACTTCTCTGACCCATTGGTCATTGTGTGGCTGCCAAATGATGCATAAATTTATGTCAATTTCTCTTTTAAACAATTAAAAAATTGAGCAAAGAAAAGTCGCGTTCCGCTTCTCTCTCTCTCTCTCTCTCTCCTTTTATATATTTACAAAAGGCAAATGAAAAGCAAGCGAAACGCTCGCTTTATTCTTTGGCTCCCTCTCTCTCTCTCTCTCTCTCGTTGACAAAGCTTTGTTACGCCTCTTTTGACCGCCCACTTTTAAATATTTCATGTAATGCCTTTGCAATTTGGCGCTGTTGTCATTTTTCATTGCGTCTTTGCCTACTTTGAGGCGCGCCGGAGCCAAAAGTGAGAAATTAAAATGAAATATTGGGCAGAACTTTGCTTCACAAAAGGCAACATCTTTATCGTTTATGACTGTCATTTTTGCTTTATGCAAAACAGCAGCAGCAGCAGCTGCCCATTAAATGGTTTCAGTTTATGACTTGTTATGCTTTCATCTAGCCTGGTCATTAGTTGAAGTGTTGTAGTTAATCTCTGAGAGATGTGCGAAACATGCTAAGGAAATGTGTTCATCATTTGCCTGCCAAAAGCTTTAATCTGAAGCGTATACTCTATGAATAATATAAAATGCATTTTAAATCTTAAATTTATATGCGCTTGGTATGTAGAGGACAGGCATATTTGCATGTACTGCTGACTTTTAGGCTTACTTTATGCTGAAGAAATAAGCAGTCATATGAAAACTTCTGCTATTTCTTTGTTATTATATTCAAGTCTTATAATTTACTCTTATACTTGCTTATACAAGCTGTATTTTATAGTTTGCAAATACTTTAAGTTTAATTCGAATTGCTGAGTTGTGTTTGTGTGTGTGTGTGTTTAGTGCTTGGCTTAGGCAGGCGCACATAATTTGCCTAGAAGTATGCAATCAAAATGGTTTTAATTGATTTTAGTCGTCGCGTCGCTGCTCGTCTTGCTCTAAAGTCAATGACTGGTGCCTGAGCCCAACACGAACACACACAGAGATACTCCCACACACACACTTACATGCTTGTCAACTCATATACACTCAAACTCACTTGGAAAATTCTAAATTGCATAAATTTATTTCTTGCTCGTTCGCCAACGTCTCGCTGTCGCCCCTCGCATGCCACGCCCATCGGCCTGCAGGCCATTTGTAAAATTGATTACGCGCATAAATTGAAGCAGACGAGCGACGATATCAAAATGTTGCCACAGGGGGTTGCAAAGCACGCAGAGGGATTGTGTTTAGGGGCAGGGTTGTAGCATCATTTTTTGGGCTAGTTTCAAATTGAATTTCATTCACTTTTACACACATACATTCATATAAATATATATAAAATGTATGTAATCAAATTCAATTTGCTTTAATTGCGTTTGTCGTAGTCGCCCTTTAACTAGCTGCATCTTGCTCGCACTCGCTGCTGTTGTTGTTGTCCTGCTCTGGCCGCCTCGAAAGTTATTTGTCAATTAACAACAGCGAAATGTTGCAATCAATGTTGCGTATTATGTGCTACACACACACACGCACACATACTCACACACCCGCACACACGTAATTATGTTTGTGTGCAATAAGTGAAACCCTCGCATGTCTGGGATATTAGAAGCTCCCGCTGGTATTGGCATACATAGCCATAATTATAGCAGTTGGCAACGCTTGAAATGCCCAAAACATGCGAATTACGCGCCATTTACAGCATGCGGCAACATTGTAGGGGGTAATATGTTGCAGCACAGGCGACAAATGTGGCGGAAATTAAACTGACATGGAAGATTGGGAGGTTCGAAGAGCAGAGAGCTTGCCTTTACTTAGGATAGTTATGGATGGTCCTTTATCATGATCTCTTGCAAGATCCTTAAGATTACCTCAACTATATTAACTATGTTCAAGACATTCAATTAAAATTTATCATAAGCATTTCATCATCTCTTCTCAATTTGCTATTCATGTTGTTCGAATTATGTCAAACACTCATTTTGTAAGATTTTTTGGTTTCCTCAACTACTTACTCCCAACAGTTCTTTACGATTCCAACAGTATTCCATAAGCAATTTATAATCTCTTCAAAATTTCGTATAGATTGTTTCAGTCATTCATTGCTTCATTTTCAAGAACAGACACCTTCATAATATATCATTCACACATTTCTTCGAACAAATTTCGTTTTGTGTTTTCGAATGCTCACTTCAATTTCTTCACTCCATCATTTAGTTCTCGATCAAACAAGCTTCCCCATGGTTCTTCAGTTTCCGAGAAAATCTCTAAAAAACATTAGTTTATTATTACAAAGCCTCATTAAGGTGTTTTTTGAGTAACTCAAAACTGCATTTACCTGTGGCTAATGCCCACTTAAATGTCTGTCCCATTGCTTTCCCATAGAATCGCAGGCCATCTGTCATGCATAATCTGTCAAATCTCTTGCAATCGCTCTCATATTTGTCGCCTGGCTTTCGTCCCGCATAGGGTCAGAGCTGTAGCAAACATTTGAACAGGCCAACACAGACAGATAGATAGACAGATGGAGATATATATATATGCGATAAAGGCAATCAGAATGATGCCACTTCAGAGTAGCAACAATACAAATTACTAATTTACACGCGAGCACAATGAGCAAATATGTGTTGCAAGCCCTGGCCCCTGCCACGCCCCTGCCTTAGTGCTGCTGAAATGCACACATTGCAATACGATTTCCTGGGAATTAGCAGTCAACATTTAGTTGTGATATACATTCGTAATGAGCTATGATTATGGCCAAACTGTAATTAGTAATTGAACCATTAAACACAATTTGATTAATAACAATTGTTGCGTGAGCGTTTTTAAACGCTCGCAAATCGCGATGCAAATTCAATTGGCGGCCGCGCCTAAAAAGCGGTTCGTGAAAATTATTTAAAGAAATCTGAATCTGACGACAAAGTTCAATGAACGGGCAACAGGAGCTGCCAAAGGAGTTTGAAGTGTCAGAGCCTGAGAGAGAGGGAGAGGGGGCGGCGAGGTGTGTGGTGGGCGGGGCAGGCAAGGCAGACGGAGCAGAACTCGAGGCCGCAGGCAACGAATGCTCGTTTGTGGAATGTGATGGAACAGTTTATGAATTGAATAAACCGGAGCCAAGGTGATGAGTTATTCAAAAAGCATGTGCAAAATGTCAGAAGAAATCAAATGAGATTAAAAAATAAAAAATATGTAAAAGGGAATGAAACGAAAGAGCGAACGACCGACCGACCGACCGACCGAGAGTTGAGATAAGGGAACGAGGGGCCAAAAAGGGCTAAAAACACAAATGTTTGCGCTGGATGAAAATAAGGGGCAGCTGTGACCGTTAGGTTGCCCCCAGGCAAGGACTGCAACCGTTCGAATGTGAAGCCAAGTTGAGGAACTTACCAAATGCCAAAATAAAATGAAAAAAAAAACTCACAAAATGAGATGAGAAATCGCAATTTGAACTTTTCGTTCATTTCCATTTTGGCAGCTGCCTTCTGCAACAAGCGGACATTGGTGTCTGATTAGATTTGAGCCATTGCCGCGCCCACCCCACCCTCTTTTTTTGACCGCCCAATCGCGTTTGCAGTCAACACTTGAGGACGACTCGTGCGCGATGCAGCCACCTGAAAAAAGTGCGGCAATGAGACTAAAAAAGCAATTTCCAATCGTGCAACAAGAGCGTTCATGACGATTATGTGCATACCCTGTAAATAATGTGAAGAATGGAGTTGAGTATATTGAGAGGTAAAGTGTATTATGTGTGGAGTGTAAAGAATTGTTAGGAAATATACTCAATAAAAGGAGTACTAAGATAAGATCTATTTCACTTGCTAGTTTTATGACCTTGCTGACTGTTAGGCTAAGAAAGATCAAATTTGGTTTATAGATTTTGGAATGCAGAGCAAATATTTAAGAATATTCACTCAAAGCATTCTACGATCTTATGAATAGTTTCCTATGTTTACGATCTTAACAATCAAAGAGATTGTTAGACTGGAAATAGTAAGGAATTTGTTGACTTTTATATAAATAAATCATGCCAAGAAATACAAATTGGATTCATCTGCACAATTATTAGTTAAGGAGCTATATATTAGAAAACTATCTATAATCTTGAGAAATATCTTCATTTGACATATATGTATATATATGGAAAGCAGTATGTAGATATCTATTGTAGAACACTCTACAGGGTATCTGCCAGAACATCTCGCTCAGCTGTCTCAATCCTGTTTAATTTTCTGGAATCAATCAGAAGACTAGCAACGATTTGCTACAGTTTTCACATTGCGTGCACAAATTGTCCAGCACAAATTGATGAGCCCTACGAAAGAGAGGCCATCAACCAAAAAGGGCCTGCGTTTCACTCCAACTGCAGCAACAATCTTTCAGTGTAGGATTTCAGCTTTTGTATGTTGTCTACTGTCTTTGTGTCTTGTCTGGGTAATTATCATTTAGTTATGGCACTTTTTGTTTCACTGCAGCTCTTAGGATGCCTCTTCTTTAAGCTGATGCTGGCTCGAGTGGTTCGAGCAACTGCTGCGACACGCACATGATAAATGATTTTCCATTAACTGCCATTGAAAAGCAAAAGAAAATATACTAAAGAGCGTAGAGCAGGATAAAGCCAAACCAATGAAACTACAACTCGAGCACATGCTGAGAGCGAGTGTGTGTGTGTGTGGCATGTGTGTGTGTGTGTTTGCTGCAATGTGCTTGCATTTGTCATCCATCATCAACGAAGGCGGCGGCATTCTCTCTCTCTCAGCTCTTCCCTTTGAACTCCCCTACATTTTATCAACTGTCTGCATCAGCATTATTTGTCTTAGTTTTTCAACGATTTTTCTACAGTTTTTCTTGTGTGGTTTTTCACAAATGAAGAAAAAAAATTTATTTAACCCAATTTGAAACAGAAAAATCTTTAATACAAAATTAAACTAGAGAGCGCTGCTCGGCTCTGCTTGAAGTGGATTTTTTCCTTCGTTTTTGTAACTTGATGCTCCGACAAATAATAAAAATAATAATAAAAGGCAAACAGAACAGAATGGGGCAGGCGACCGATGTTTGATTTTTTTTCTCTTGAATTTGATAGATGACCATAAAATATTAATGTGCCTTGCATATGTGTGTCCATGTGTGTGTGAGTGTGTGTGGACGCTTGATTTCTCCTTTTGATTTGACTTTGACGTCAAGGTCTTTCTTTTTATAGTCAACAACTGAATGGCGCAGTTTTTGAGAGGGAATTGAACTCATATTGATAAGGCAAACAAATTTAGTTTATGGGAAAGAACTTTATTATAGACTTTATATGGCAAATGACTTAAAATTAAACTAAAGTCATTCGAGTCTTGACTTCTTTAGTTTATGTTTTTTTACATTATTCAAAAACCATTAGAGACTTTGTTTTCATCTGAGTATATATTTTGCATATCTTTCTTAAGCCTAAAGTTTTTTTATATCACTGAAATTTAATTTAAAAAGTATTCAAATCTTGCTTAAAGCTTAAAACTACTTCTTATAGCATGATTCAACCAACAATTGTAAATTTTTATTCAATTTTCATTAGAAATTTGAGAGAATCTAAAAACATAATCAATCACATTTTCATACAACTGAACAGCCTTCAAACTTAAATTACAAAAGAAAAGTTGTTTCTTACTTTTATATTCAGCATTTTAAGCGCTTGAAATCTTAAACGCTTAATAGTCCGTTAGGCACACGATCTGCTTTACAATTCGCACGCGAAAACTTTGTCTGAGCATATCTTAGCATAATACCGTAGATATATATATATATATATATATATATAGTACACAATGTTTCGCTTTGTATAATCAACTCATTATCATTAAGCGGCCGACAGTTGGGCCCGCTCTTGGCTATTAGACATGCAAATGTCTGGGCCAAAGCGTCCAAAATGTAGACTACACAAAAAGCTTGAGTTGTTGTTGGGGGTAACTGATGACTCATCTGAGCACGCTGAGCAATTCAATCCAATTTACAGCAATCTGCCATAATTTTAACGCTTAACGACGATTCCAAAGATTTACGGCGGGCAACTTTTCACAGATGAAACCGTTTCGAAACGGTTGACAAGTCTGGTAAAAATAAGATGCTGCGTAATAATACAACGAAAAAAAAAATCTTCATAACAAAAATATTTTTCGGCTGCAACAGACAAAGAGAGAGAGAGAGAGGGGGGGAGATAGAGTGTGAGAGTGAGTAAGTAAATAACTGCAGAGTGAGTCAGACAGACGGCGACAAAGACGTCGTCGCCCTGGCTCTTTGGCCCAGACATTCGCACTTTTTGGCCATGGCCAATGGCATCATAAAAACTGTGGAGCTGGCTGCTAAAAGCCAACTGTTTTTGTCTCAAATAGACGCCGCTTCGGCGGCAAGAAAACACGTTGCACGGCACACGCACTTGCCGCAAATTAGATGGCACAAACTCGGTTTGTGTCTCGTCTGTTGTTTGACCTTTTTGCTGCGCTACTAATTTGCAACGTTTATCAATTTGCGAGGGGGAGAGAGACAGAGAGAGAGAGAGAGAGAGAGAGAAGAAGCAGCTTATGTACCTGCATACTTCTAGGCGTTCGTAGGCCTCTTACCAATTCCAAGTTCACTGAACCTCTTTTTTGCGAGACAAAAACAATCGACATTTGTTATTTGTGTGTCTGTGTGTGTGTGTGAGTGCGTATGTGTGAGTGTTAGCTAGTAGCTCGTTTGTTTGCTTGTCTCTCGAGTGGCTCGCAGCTTTTTGTGAGAGGGGTCTATTGTTTCGACGGTATTAATGCAAAGTTTAGTTCCCATTACGCCCCGCCCGCACCTCCATTTCGCTTTTGCTAATGCTGGCTGAGTGGTCGCAAATACATGAATTTTCTCTGCTATTTACCTAGACTCTGGAGTTTTCTTGCATACAAGCAAGTTTCACTGCTGTCTGCAAAACTTATCTATAAATGGTTTTTTTCTCTTTATGATATAGTGTTTTCTTTGCGCTAAGCTAGTCTACTTTTTCTCAAGCATTCATTTTAACTCTAACTTATCTTTTTTGCTTCTCTCTTTTTCCATTTACAGGGCCGTCACAGATCCGCGCGATGGTCGACGCGTTGCGCTGAAAAAGTTGCCGAATGTGTTCCAATCTTTGGTCTCATCCAAGCGTGTTTTCCGTGAGCTTAAAATGCTTTGCTTCTTCAAGCATGAAAACGTAAGTACTGCACAACTTTATAACTACTTAAATGCATATATAATATATGCCATATTAAAATCCATTGGCAACAAAGAGGGGAAAAGAATTGCCTTGCATTTAATTACGCGTCGCGTTTATGACACAAAATTTAATTAAAAAATCCAATTCGATTATTTGCGTTGCGACTGCCACTATCCGCACACACAATGCAAATATTTTCAGTATTTTCGCCCACACCCACACTCAGTGGAATATTGCGTATACGCAGTGACTGCACAACAAGTGCTCAACATGCCGCCAGACTTGTAATACCCTGTAATGAAGGAGAGCTAACTTTGCTGTGCTGCACTTCAACATTTCTTTACAGGGCATCTCTTAGCTGTGCATTCACTTGGCTTCTGCTCCCTTGTTATGTGTGCATTTATTAACAATTATACATGTATTTTTTTTTTAATATTTACAACGCAAACGTTGTCAGGGCCGGGATGAGCATACTGAAAGCCTTCTCTGACAGGCCAACAGCGAGAAATTCGATTTAATGGCCTTTTGAGTTGAACTTCAACTTCCAAAATAGCAGCAGTTGTTATTGTTGTTGTTGCTGTTCGACTGTCAAGCAAGTGTCGTTTATTGGCTGAGCAATTATTGTCATTAATTAAACGCTTCATATAAGAGGCAATGATATAACTTTAAAAACTCGGATAATCAGAGATCTATAACAAGGCAATTTTTGGTATTTGAGAATGGAAATAGAAATAGTATTCTTTTTAGCATGAAATTTAAGAGATGCTTAAGAGATATTGAGAATTTTAGAAATTTAAAGAGAGTAAAAGTTTACTATCAAAATTTCAACTATATAAGGTATTTTATATAAAGAGTTATAGAGCCTTATAGTATATATGTAAGTTATAGCTTGTATATGAGTTATAACATATATATTTGAGCTATATAGTAGTATACATAGATGAGTTACAGTTAGTTTATGAGTTATTGTATATAAATAAGTTTTAATATATATGTATATATATATATGTGTTTTAGTATATATATATATATGAGATATAGTAAGTACATAATTGACCTTTAGTATATTTATGATTTATAGTATATATTAGTTTTATTATAGTATATATATGAGTTATAGTATATACTCGTGTATGAGTTATGGTACATATGAAGATGTCAAGTACAGAGTCACAATTTATGATTAATAAATCCTCATTTATCAGCTTCATATTTCAAATTTCAGAAGTTCTCTAAGTATTCAAGTTCGTTTTGCTCTATCATATTTCTTGTTTCACAAGTTCTCTGGTTATCCAAATATGGATTTGATATATTTGCTTATGTATCACTGACAGTCGTATATATACAAATATATATCAATCATTCATCATAGCATTAATTAACTCATTCATATTCATTGCAGTTGCTGCTGCGCTTGCACAAATTTTAAATAAGCAACAACAAATTGCATATATATGCATATTGTTAAATAACGCCTACGTCAGGGCACGCCCTCAACTACCTCTCAGCTGTCTGGCCAAAAATGTATGACAAACAAATTTTATGCACAACAAATTGTAAAGAATAAAAAAAACAAGTTGAGACAACAAAGCGGCCCAACAACATTTTGTTGCATGCTAATTTGTTAACATAGTGGAAAAAAGAGAGGGAGGGTATATGGGGGGACTGGGGCATGCCTCAAAAAGCCAAATGGCAGCTAAATGTAGCAGAATTATTGTTATTCATATAACATTTAGAAATATTAATAAAAAATATAAAATTATTGCTCTAGAGCAGGGAAGAAGGGGAACTCGGGAAATGACAGCTGCATTGTGCTGCGATTTTATGACCAATTTTAGGTGACTTTGCGGCGATTTGCTTTAATTTATTTATCTGAATATTTCAATTCAGTTGTGTTCAGAGCACGTGCATTGAGCGATCTCTGATTGTAATACCTCTTATAGAGTTTCGTTACCAAATGTGGAATGCTTGGTAGATATCTCTGAATAGATAATATATACATAAATAAATATAAATATAGTTATAGATAAGTAGAAAGAGCTTATATTGCCTCATAATAAGTTTCGTCTATTTAGTTTTAAATTTTCTTCAAGAAACTATTCAAAATTATCTTATATTTGGGCAAAATAAATATTTTGTTTATGAATAGATCGGAACATTACATATTATCATATAATAATATATATATAATGTCTATCTAAGGAATTATTTTGCACTAAAAAAATTCTTATAGCATAAGCTCTTTAGCTTTTTAAGATAAATAAGGCTATTTATATATTATATTATGTGTGTATACCTTTAGATACAATTGTTTAAAGATACAATTGTTCAAAGAGTGTATTTGTAAGTGATGAATTTGGATCTGAAACTATTGTAATATAGTGATTCGTCAGGTTTTTAGAAATATTCTATACTCAAAGTACCAAAAACCAATTTTTCGGAAATATTTGATGCAGTAGCATCATGACATAACCTCATTTGAAAAGATTACATTCGGTATAATGTATATCACCTTAAATTCATCACATAAAAACCCTTAAAAAAAAACTATAACCTGATTCGAGATTACGAAATTTGATCAAATTTTGTTTGGTTTGTGTAATTGTATTGGCATTTGCTATGGCCAAAATGTCAAATGAAGCTGCTCTAAAATAAAGCTAAATGTACTTTTATAAGAAGCTCATTAGACACGCATAATTTGAAGTTAGTATCAAATGTCAAAAACTCTATGCAATTCGAGCAGCTCCATTAGGTAAATAAATTGAACGTGGGTGAAGAAGTTGAAATTAGTTAGATGACAGAGGCGAGACTCAGTTTGTTATTTCCAAGGCAAGCTTTTTAATTTAGTTAGCTTGCCCAAAAGTGATGCAATGCATTCGAAGAGTTGCCCTAATGAAGCACGCTCTGCCCACACCTGGCAAACACCTTGCAACACCTATGCAAATGTAGTATTAATATGCAAAGTGCTTTATGAAAAAAAAGAGGCGCGTCTCGTGTTGTTGGTGTTGCTGTTGTTGTGTCTATTGTTGGTTTCCTGTTTCAATTCCATATGCATTTCCTACATGCACAGACGTCGCATATCTAAGCAAGTGCAATCAACCTGAAATAAGCTCGAGACGTGGCATTCAATAGATGTACAGGTGGGAGCTGGGCTTGGATGGGTGTGCTAGACCTTTCATAAGAGCTATGTCTGATGTGAGGCGTTATCAGAGAGAGAGAGAGAGAGAACTTAAATTGATATTATGCTACTAACTCTGATAGAGTCTTGCTTATATATACATAACATAGTAGCAGATGTCTCTTTTAGGGCCACAAAAGTCCAATATCAATTGCCAGTGCTTCGAACTACGATTTGAACTCACCTTCTGTCTTTAGTCTTATCGATTTTAATATGTTTCCATTCCATACTTTTACTTTTTTTTAAATTTTTTAAATTTCTGATATAAATAAAAGTTTCTTTTGGATCAATTTCAATTTAGAAATGATTATGTTGCTCACTTCCTTAAAAAAACGTTAAATTATTATTAAATGTATGGTTAGCTTAGTTTTTGCCATCATTTGTTTAAATTTTAATGGTTTCCCTTTATAAGTATTCCTATATAATATCCTACATGCACATATACATTTGCGCTTTTCATTTTCTATAGAACTTTCTGTTATTCTTTGACTCTGTAAGCTCTCTCTCTCTGACAGTTTCGTTTGCTTCCTGCCAATACACTAATAATTCCCAAGTCTTGCAACACACACACACACACAAATACACATACAGTAACAGCTCTTTGAGTGACAGCGCAGGCACTGGCAATCGTCTCAATTGCTTTGGCATTATATGGCACGGAATACCAAGTATAATTGTGTGTGTGTGTGCGCGCGCTTGCAATGCATTGTGTGTGTGTGCCACATACATTTCAACAAATCGCTGCAAAATGTTTGCCCCATTATGCATTGTTGCTGCTGCTGCTGCTTATTTCAATTGCGAATTTCAATAAAAGATTTTGCAACGTACGTGGCGCAAATTTCAAAAGCATTTCTCACATGCAGCAGCCGACGACGATGAAGGAAGTGTGTTGCCTTTGCCGCGCCACGCCCCCTTTTTGAAGCTGATGTAAATGATAGAATTTTTGCATTTTCGATGCCTGGCATCAATTGCATGCAAATCTTTTTTGTTATTATTTTGAGGAGCTACACAAATTGCAATTGAAATGTCAATTTCATATCATTCAGTTGGAGTAACATACATATATATGTGAATATATAGCTATACATATATTTAGACTTGTGCGCTTCCTGGCCAAATCTCACGCTAAGCAGCAGCTGCCAGTTGTTTTTCTTTTTAGCTGGAAAGCTTGACACCAGCTTCAACCTGATTCAGATACATTTTCTCAGCTCAAGGTTGAAACAAGAACAAACAGCAGCTGACAAAATTGTTTTACAAAAATCTGTGGCGTTTTAATTAGTCAAGAACAACACGAACAACAACTGGAAATGTTGTCAGCAGCTGCTTGGCTGCAACAATTATTTAGCTAGAATTTTTCTCTTTAGCTTGAAATGAAAATGTCGCTAATAACACTTTTGCTTTTGTTTAGAGACGCGACTTGTTTCCACTTGAGATTCACTTGAAATCATTTAAAGACCATCAACGGGGCGAAAGGGCGGCACAACTCAAAGGGGGAGGGGCACACTAAAAAGAGATGCTGTTCTTGATTATGTTAGCTTTAACATACTTCAAGTTATTTTTTCCAACTTCTCTATCTCTTTCTCTCTTTGAAGTGGGTTGCCACTTGCAACTTTAGCAGTTGCAGCTCAACAAAAGTTGCTGTCTAAGTTGTTTGCCCAGCTCGTTAGTTGTTGTTGTTGCTGCTGTTTGTGTTTATTATTATTACACGCCTAGTTTAGTTTGAGAGCAACTGTTTTTATGCACTGAACCTGAGCTGAACATTTATAAATGGGGTATAATTAATTTCTTCATGATTTAAAACTAAATATTTTCACCAAAAAAAAAAAAAGATTTTCAATATATGAATGAAATTTGAATGTAGAGTTAATAGAGGAAAAACTAAAAAGAAAATGATGTCCTGCTAAAAAATTGGTTAATTGTTGACCAAGCTATGGGAATTTTAAATATTAGACTAAAAACTTTAAAAGCTATAATTTTAGTGATATTTGGCATGAAATGTGACTAAAATTTGAACCTGTCAAAATCAATTTTAAAATTACTTTTTATACTAATTTCGACATGCTTTATCGAATAAAAACAAAACAAAAATTCTAAAAAAAAAGTAAGGGGGGACCCTTACTTATTTTTCTGGAAAAAGAAAATCGAAAAAATTGATTATCGAAATATGAATGAAATTTGAGTGTAGAATCTATCAAGAGTAGAAACTTTAACGAAAATGAATCGAATCATCATAATTGGTTCAGATATGACCAAGATTTGGAAGTTCGAAGAATGCATCTCCTTGAAAGCTTTGCAAGTGCAATCAAGAGTATTACAAACTGCAACTGGCAGTAAGTTATGTGCAAATCGTGCATACTCAACTAGAGCATTATTACTTGTTTTTTTAATGTACGTTTTTGTTGTTTTTGTGGCTTCGCTACAAAAGCTCAGTTAGCTTCAAGGACAACAGCCAAAATGAACTGCATAAATTTGGTTTGTGATTGCCACAGCGCAAATGTTAATTAGCTGCAACGCGGCGACGCACGTGCGAGGGCAAGAGTGCACAGCCAGGTAGTAGCTACATGCATACAACATGCAACAGCAACAACTGCAACTTGCAACAAATGATGTGCGAAACAAGCAGCAGGCGACTGAAGCAAACGTAAATTGAGGGCTTGCATTGTGCACTGCCCAAAAAAGGGGATTACTTTAGGTGGCAGAGGAGACTAAGAGAGCTGGAGTTATTGATTGTAATAATGGGGGTACTACTTATGATGTATTTTGATATCATATATGAGTTTTTTATATAGCAAAAGGGGTATATATATTTTGATATATTTTAATATAATATATTAGTTTTCTATGTAGCAATAGAGATAGTCCTACTTATGATATATTTTAATATAATATTAGTTTTCTATGTAGCAATAGGGATAGTCCTACTTAGGATATATTTTAATATAATATAAGAGTTTTCCATATAACAATAGGGATAGTCCTACTTAGAATATATTTTGTTATATGAGTTTTTTATATAGCGATAGGGGTAGTCCTACTTATGATATATTTTGATATATATGAGTTTTCTATAAGATATATTAATATAATATATGAATTTTCTATGTAGCAATGGGGGTAGTCCTGCTTCTTACATATATATTCTTTGCTCTATCTCTTAAACTTCTTTCAAATTTTAAGTAAATTTAAAGCCAAAGTATTTAAGCTTCGCTTTGTGGCAGCTACCTTTAGTTTTCCTCTTAAGCTGATCTTTAGTTGCTGTTGTTGTAAAGCTTGTGAAACCACAAGCGCAACAAATGCAGTTTATAAATCGCAAGCAGCGCGAAATATTACAAACGAACTTAACTGAGCCAAAAACAAAAAACAATACAAAGCCAAAGACGACGCGGCGAAACCCTCGAAAGACGCAGACCCAGAGGCAGCTTCAGCTTTTGTAAATGAATACAACAACAAGAAAAAGACTAAAAATTGTTGCCACTTAAAAAAAAAGCACGTCGAAAGAAGTCGGCGGCTTAGCAACGCGGCGGCGGCACTTTTTGTGTGTTTGTTGAAGCACTTTGCAACAATTTTTGTGGCCGACAGACAAATCCAGGCAGCTGCTGGGGAAGACAGTGCGGCAACAACAACAACAAACAGCAATGTGTGTGAGTTGTGCAACATATATGTACATATGTACATATGTATATATGCATGTATGTGTGTTGCCACACGCAACAATTCGCATTTTGGTGTTTTGGCCATTTTCTTAAATGCGAACGATTTGAGCTGCTTGAATGATATTGAAAATTGATTTTCGAAGCTTTGTTTCAGCCACGCATGTGTCACAGCCAGCATTTGCAACATATGCCCCGCCCATCGCCCCCCGCCCCCTGCTGTCTGTTAGATTTGCAGTGTGTTGGCCATTTGGGTTTTGTGGCAAGTTCCTTCATCATTCTGACCGCAAGCAAAATAAATCAGCGCTTGTCTGCAGCTCAGGCTTGCACACAAAGGTAGCGGGGGGACGAGGAGGAGGACTGGGCGGGACAGAGAGGGCTTTGGCTCTGTCGACGCTTGTCCAATTGGGTTGCTGTTGCTCTTTGTGTTCTGCTGTCCATCAAGTTCTTGGCTGGTTCGTCCCGTTTTTATTTATTATTTTCTGCTGGTTGTTTTTTTTATAAAGCCGTTGCCTTTGCTGCAGACAATCAGACAAACTCCCCCGAAGCAGCTGCCACAGACAGTGGCGTGTCTTGTATCTGCCGCTAAACATCATCAGCGGGTCAGCGCTGTTGCAAGTCGCCAGTTGCCGCTGCTGCTGCTGCTGCTGAACTTTGTGGCATTTTAGTGCCTGGCAGCGACACTTAACATGCAACTAAATGGCGCGTTTGATGCGCTGCAAGCTTCGAGCTTGATTTTTATTTATATTTTATTGGAGTGCATAATTTATGATCTTGGCCAAGATGAAGCCCGGCTCTCAAATGGGCGTCATCTCAGCTTCGCTGTTGTTGCTGTTGCTATTGTAGGTGTAATGCTGCAGCATTGTTTTAAGATTTATGTTGCTAATGCCACAACCAATAAACACACTCGTCTATATTACATTGTATGTGTCTGTGTGTGTGAAGAGATTTATTAGCGAAGCACCACTATAATAACGTCTCTCTCTCTCTATCATTGCAGGTGCTGTCAGCTTTGGACATTTTACAGCCACCACATTTGGACTTCTTTCAGGAAATGTATCCTTTTTTACAAAAACAACAACAAAAACTATGAATTTTACTACAAAATATATAGTTGAGAGAGTTAAGATTTAGTTCATTTTGAGGGAATTTATGCAAGTTTTTCAGTTGATTTCTTGAAGTGAAATTCAGTTGAATAGAAGTTGATGAGTTTCGAAATGTCATTAGAAATTTAAAGAATATTAGAAGTAGACTTTGCTGGAATAGAAGATGTAGCAAAGGCATCAAATAGGATAAGAATCTAAGCAGGATTCAAGGTATCTGCTAGTCAAGCCATCTAGATCACATATAGATGTGATGGAGATAAGATTTGTATACCTACAACACTATATCTTATAGATAAGAAATGTATACCTACTATACTATATCTTATAGATAATATTTGTATATGTACTATACTATATCTTATAGATAAAATATGTATACCTACTATACTATACCTTCTATACTATATCTTATAGATAAGATTTGTATACCTACTATTCTATATTTTATAGATAAGATTTGTATACCTTCTATACTATATCGTAGGTTGCTGGAAAGACCATTCAATATACATGTATGTGTGCAATATATCATTATATAAATATCCTTTTAAGCATACTTTCAAGAATATTCAAGAGATTTACAAACACATTTATCTCTCTTTTTAACAAGCAGCAAATGGGCTAATAATGTTTTAAATTTTTATAGCAAACTAATTGAAATATATATCAATGGGATATTTTAGATATAAGCACGTGCCTCACAAATTTCATCCATTTCACACACACCCACAGATTCTCCCACCCACCCACACCCACCTACTTCAACTAAGCAGCTTAGCAATTCGACACGCATCTAATCTAAAGGTTGCTCCAGTTTCAATCCTATAAAAACCGCATCCTCTCGTTTGGGTCACAGTTTTATTTGTGGGGGAGGTGGGCAAACTGTGAAATAAAAAGCGAATATCTATTTTCAGCGCGTAAAAGTTGTGGCCAAAGCCAAACGAGTAACTACTTAATTGAAAAAGTTTAAAGCAAACAAACAAGCCCAAAAGTTTGGCAAGTGAATTGAGTTGAGGGAGACAAACAACATTCGACTGGCATTTGCCAAAATTCGCATTGGTTACTTTTCCTTAACGCCCTTTACTTTAGCTATGTGATAACTGAATTGCTGCAGTCGGATCTGCACAAGATCATCGTGTCGCCACAGCATCTGTCAGCGGATCACATCAAAGTGTTTCTCTATCAGATATTGCGCGGTCTGAAGTATCTGCACTCGGCCAGGATACTGCATCGCGACATTAAGCCCGGCAATCTGTTGGTCAACTCGAATTGTGTGCTGAAGATTTGCGACTTTGGACTGGCTCGCGTCGAGGAGCCGGATCAGGCCAAGCACATGACCCAGGAGGTGGTCACACAATATTATCGGGCACCCGAAATACTCATGGGAGCTCGCCACTATTCGTCGGCTGTGGATGTGTGGTCGGTGGGCTGCATCTTTGGCGAGCTGCTGGGCAGGCGCATATTGTTCCAGGCGCAGAATCCGGTGCAGCAGCTGGAGCTAATCACCGAGCTGCTGGGCACGCCCACCATGGAGGATATGCGTCATGCGTGCGAAGGGGCACGCACACACATGCTGAGGCGGGCGCCCAAGCCGCCATCCTTCTCGGTGCTCTACACGCTCAGCTCACATGCCACGCACGAGGCGGTGCATCTGCTCTGCCAGATGCTTGTCTTTGACCCGGTAAGAAACACTCGCATAAGCGCGACACTCAATCTTTCCGCTATAACACTCGACTTCCTCTTCCTGCTCAGGACAAGCGCATTTCGGTGACAGATGCTCTGGCGCATCCGTATCTGGATGAGGGTCGTCTGCGCTACCATTCGTGCATGTGCAAATGCTGTTTCACTACCTCGGCTGGCATGCGTCAGTATACGGCGGACTTTGAGCCCTCTGCCGGGCAGCCCTTCGATGATTTATGGGAGCGTAAGCTCACCTCAGTGCAGCAGGTGAAGGGTAAGTGCATATAAACTGAAATGCTTTTGGTAGACTTTTTTATATTAATAAACATTTGTTCCCTTGCAGAGGAAATGCACAAATTCATTGCCGAGCAGCTGCAAACGGGCCGTGTGCCCCTCTGCATTAATCCGCAGAGTGCGGCCTTCAAGAGCTTTGCCAGGTGAGTTGCAATCAGCCATACAACACGCTGCACGTTGCGTACGATTCCCAAACCCCCAAACTCGACCCAACTCTTTCTTCCAAACTATCTCTCTCTGTCTCTCTCTCACTTTTGTTGTTGTTCCCAAAAACAAAATTCGTAATATGCTTTTCAGTTGTTAAACAAAATATCTCTCTCTTTCATGCACATACTCTCTCTCTCTCTGTTTCTTTCTTAAATGAAAAGTTTTTGTGTTTTGTCAAATGCTTTGAGTCCACAAAACGTCTCTCTATCTCTATCTCTAACTCCCTCTCTCTCTCTCCTTTACGTTGTTGATTTATCATATAATATATATATTTAAAACAATTTTAATTTTTTGTTTTTCTCTCTTTTTTTCTATTGTTTGTGTGTTTTTTGAACATCGATATATTAATATTGAACAAATTCTATTAAATTTAATTACTATATTTGCGTTGCTAAGCCAATGAGAATGAGAATATCTACTACTACTACCACTACTACTACCACAACTTGCACTGCTGCTCCTGTCGCTGCTGCTGCCGCTGCTGCTGCCGCCGCCGCTGCCGCTGCAGAGGCCCAAGACCAAGTATATATACTAGGCGCGTACCGATATACCAATATTAACCAATCAAGTCAAGAGAAACACAGAAAAAACAGATCCAAGCAGAAGCTCACAAAAAAAAAACAGAAAACAGAAAACAGAAAACTAGCGAAAACAATTTGCCGCCAGACCAAGAAAGAAAGAAAGAAAGCAAAGCAAAGCAAAGCGAGCTAGATAAAGAAAGCGAGATAAAGAAAGCGGGCGAGAGAGCGAGCAAGATATCGATATATATCGATATCGATCGATCGACTACACACTATTGTGGGTGCCTCGGCAGCAGCAACTCTTGAATCTTTTAGGTCTGTTGATCAAGCAAATACATTTATTGCTCTTAATACATTTGCTAAAAAACAAAAATATTCTTTTATAATTTATATAAATATGATTTAATACCTATGTTCACCATATATATATATGTATATTTTTTTGTTAATATATAACTTCTTCTTCTTCTGTTTGTTAAATGCAAATGTGTATAAAACTTTTTATATGACTTAACTCATCATTTTCCTTACATTTATTATTAAAAATGGGTTATTTGTGTACATAAATGTTTTCTTAAAAAAATACCAAAAAAACACCAACAAATGGCGTATTTCTAACTAGTATATAATTACAAAAAAAAATAGTTTTCAAAATGTCAAATATAAAAATTGGTCGGCAAAAAATGAATCAAAATTTAAGAAAAATGAAATTGGAATAAGATATTTTTGAAATACTCAAATACAAAAAATACGCCCCACTTTTCCCATAGACATTTCGAGCAAAAGAACTAAAGTTTTAAAAAAGCATAATTAATCTAAACCCATATACACATATATAATACATACAACTATCTCTCAACCCATAGCCAATTTATGTTTTTATGTTTCTGCAACTCATATATCATATATATATATATATACATATATTCTCATATTGTGTACAGCATTAAATACTATATCAATTTTAATTCAATCAAAATCATATAATACTTTCAGTTTACATAATAATTGTGCACACACACTCATATACACACATATATACACATGCCCATTATCTTATAAATGTACTACAAGAAAAAATCATATTATTTTTGTCTTTATAAAGAAAAACAATATCCTTGCAACTAAGTGTTGAAATTTGGAAAGAAATAACAGTAGCTGCATATATTATTTGCTTGTGAGCGCTTGCTGCTTCTGTATAGTAAGGTTTTTTCTCTGCTTCCATATAACGAAGTCTGGTCTTTCTTCTGTCTGCCTATAACTATCTGAACTCAGCTGCCTGTGAAGCTTTTCAGCTGAAACTTGGTACAGCTGTTTTAAATATGCTCCAAATTACGGAAGTTATGTATACACCAAGTCTCTTCATTATTTATAATTATAACTATCTGAACTCAGCTGCTTGTGAATCTCTTCAGCTAAAACTTGATATAGCCGCTTTCGAGATGTGTAGCAAGTATATACTACAAAATCAGTCAATTTTCTACACTATATCATATTTAAATTATAGATCTAATCCAATTTAGCTGCAAGAGTATTCAAACTTCGGCTTGCCGAAACCACTTTTCATTTTGTTTTAATTTTTGCTATAATAAAAAAAGTGCAACTAGTCGTATGACTGCCCACTTAGACACCGCCCCTATCCATATCATAAATTTGGCCCAAAACATTTGCAACTACATTTAATATATATGTACAAAAAAAAAACAACAAAAAAAACACTGCCAGCAACAACAAACAGCAAAATTCAAATTGAAAAATCAGTTTTATATACTTTAGAGATATATATAATATATATTTATGATATGTATATATATATATATATATATATATATCAGTGCAGTTGAGCAGCAGTGACAATGGTCAAAAAAGTTCAAGTTTTTTAACAAAGAAGAAAAAATGAACATAAAATTTTATATATATATTATATTTATTACTTATTTTGTTTCGTTTGTTGTATACTAAAGATCTTTTAAAATGTAGTTTTATTGATTTTTCACTTATTTCAATTAGTTTTTTGTTTGTTTATTGTTATGCTTAAAGCTTCTACTGCGGGTTCAACTGTGGCTTAAATAACATTTTTTCTGTTGTATTTTATTAGTTAATTGTTAGTTGTTTTTGTTTTTTTTTGCATGTGCTCTGCGCTCTATCTAAATGTGTTTTGAATTGCTATCTTTCATGATTAAGACTTAACTAATTTGTGATTTTTGCTTATATTTTTATTCGAATTTTATAAAACAGCTCCACTGTGGCACATCCTTCGGAGCTGCCGCCGTCGCCGCATCAATGGGAATGACGGCAAAATGAGGCGATTGCTGCCTAAAATATGAAAAGCAACACTCAGACAACAACAGCAACAACTGTAACAACAACAACAACAACAACAACTTATCACAACAACAATAGCTAGAGCTTTATAGCTATATGAAATATATATGGACAAGGGGCTGAAGCAACGCAGCCCCGCAACAAACAACAACAAGAACTAGAAAATGGAAAACAACAACGATTAAATTTAAATCTCTTTAAAAGTTAAAGCATTCCACCACCGAAAACAACAACAAAAACAAACAACAAAATGTAACGTAACTCAACTGAAACTAGTCTAAAAACAACAACAACAACACAAGAAGAGAAAGGAAAAGAAAAGTAAAGAAAAGCAAACTAAACAATGCAAATTGTTTTTTGTTTAAAGCACAAAAAATTCGATGAAAAACAAAAAACAAAATTATTATAAACAAAATAAAAATACGCATAAAAAATAAAAAAAGCGTAGAAAACACAAATTTTGAGCAACAAAATAAATTTGTTGAGCTTCGACAAAAATTGGTAGAAAAACAAAACAATACTAAAAACTAAAAACAAAACAAACAAATTTTTGGTCTAATAAACAAATTAAAAACTGTTTTTTATTTTAAGCGCTTTAAAAAAAATCGATGTAAATTAATTAGCAATTAGTGCAAAACACAAAACATATATATATATGTATGAACTAAAATTTAAATATATATATATGTATATATATATAAATTATGCAACACACACACAACAAGAAATTTGTTTGCCAAATTTACCTCACACACACACACATTGAAATAATTCTTGTTTTTGTTTTTTTTTCTACTGTGTATAACTGTAAAACTATAGAACTCTATATATATATATACATATATATGTGTAGCAGCTAAAAGCAACCCTAAATACTTAATAGTTGCTTTAAAAAAACTAATTAAAAACACAACAACAACAACAATTTATTTTCAACATATTTGCGCTTCAATTTTGAAACTGGTTTCTAACTATATGTAGCAAAAGTCGATATAGAACGCTAATACATATATATATATATGCTCTATATGAAATGTGTGTTTGTTTATGTATAACTGTGTCTGTATATCATGTGTGTAGCAAAACAAACAAACTTTCGAAACTACAACAAAACACAAAAAATATTTTAACCGTGGACTGATTAAAATGCATAAATCCAAAACAATTATGCAATTAAAAACAAATTTAATTTTCTTGTAATCTAATATACTTAATGCTTTAGTTTATGACAATTTATGAATATTATTATTAGTTTTTTTAAATTTTATTTTAATTAATTATAATTCTGTTTTGCCTTTTGCAGGCAAATTTCTTATTTAGTTTGCAAACATATGTATATATATATATATACAAACATATATATATATATGTGTGTATGTAGCAAAAAGCAAAACCAACAAGTGGACGACACACTGCCCCCCAGTGAATGTGCACAGGCGTTTGCCAGCTGCACAGTCTGCACTCGCTAAGGAGACCACTTGACTTGAACAAAGTCGTCTCTTTGGCTGCCTGAACGAACGCCTGGCTATTTCAAAGCTAGCTTATGTTCTTAATTAACTTAACTGTAATATAGTTTAATTGCCCCTCTTCCCCACCTCCGCCAACCACTTTCTCAATCATCTTTTGTATTCTGTTTAAGTAGCAACAAATGCTCATGCCAACTAAATGCTATAGCTAAAAGAAAAGAAAAGTAAAGGATATAGATCTGTTTAGTAGAGTCTGTAGCGCCCCTATATATATTTAGAATGATATATGTATGTTTAAGACTGAGTTCTCTCATTTCCTTACAAAAGAGATGGTTGACAAGCGCGCCTATATGCAATAAACATAAAAAAGAGTAGCGAAAAAGCCCCAATTTACAAATTTTTCAATGCTTCAATTATGTATTAAATGTAGCGAACTATATATAAAACATATATATATATATATCCATTCTATGTGTGTGTACTTGTATTCGTAATGTTTAAAGTCTCGTAAATCTTCTCGAAATTTGTAGGCGCTCAACTAGAAGCCAATTTCTAAGACAAAACACAAGAAAAGAAAAGAAAAACAAACCAATTTCTTCGACTCTAAACTGTGCTGCTTTCTTATGTATGTAGTTTTTAATTATATATATATATATACAAATACGCATCTATATATAGTATATAGTAATATATGCATTAACTAAGACGATAAAAGTAAAGAGAAAGATGCAAAACAAATATGAATTCAAACTTTCACGGAGATCTCATAGCAAAAAAAGAAAACGAAAAACATGAGGAAAAGCGAAAATGGGAAATCGTTAGCACTAGATCGCTATATAAATGGATCATACATATATATGTGTATAGGGCATATGGCTAAATACCATTAGATTTTTTGCAAACGATTTCCATACTTCATTTTTGTTTATAAATAACAAGTTTTTCTTATATATATATATTCATATATATTTAGGCAGTCTTTGGTCACACACTCACACACACACACTTACACATACACTTAAATATACTTTTAGTTTTCTAATTGTAAACGAATACAATGCAAAAACAAATTTATCATCTACTTTAGCAGCTAAGCACATTTTACACACACACATACACATACACACATCTATATATGTAATTCGTTTTTGACTTGATGTAAGCACCATGTACATAACATTAACACCCCACCAATACTTACGTATATATATCTAAATATAAAAAATATAAATATAAATAAATATATATATATATATATATATATATATATATATATATATATATAATCCAATTAAGTCGTAAGCCGTAATTAATTTTCTTTTATTTAGTTGAAGAAACGACAAATATATATATAAATATAACTATATATAGCTATATAGTAAATCATATTCATGTACATTTTTGCACACCTTTCAAGAAAAACACAAAAAAAGAAAACTTAACACACACATACACATTACAAATCTACATATATAAACATAATTATGAAGAACTCTTAAGTATATCCACTTTGTCTATAAATTCGTGGCGCTTATGTTTCAATAAGTTCAACAATATCTAATTGTTAGTTAAGCTAAGTAAACAAAACACAAACTAAAAGCTGAGTATTTGAACTATACTACATAGATATATATATATATGTGCTAATTATACAGTAGAACCTACGTAAAAGCTACCTAAATAAACGGAGTTTGCGTTTTTCATAATGGCTGCAAAGTGAAATAAAAATTGTGTAAAACTGTTTGTATAAAAAAAAGAACAACTGAAGTTAACTTTTTGTTTTATTTATGATTTCTATGAATTTCTATTTATTTTCGATAGACACCCTAACGATAGGGTAGCAAGAAAGAAAAAACCGAATGCATTTGCAATTAGAATTTATAGCTATAAATACGTATATGCATTTTTTTCCAAGAATATATATATGTAGCACTATATATACGATAAATGATACATATATACATATATATGTATATGGACAATATTTGCAAATAAACTGAAATTTCATAGCGACAACTCTATAGACAACAGATACTCAATTACAGGTAACAATTTTCCACTGCTCTTAAATATAACAAATAAAAAGTATATAAAAAACATAAACAATTGGCAAAGTAAAAGAAACTTTAAATTTATTAAACAAATAGAAGTTTGTACCAGAAAAGAGATCAAAGTAAATTTTTTGGCAAGACAAAAAAAAACGTTTTCTTAACAGAAACGAAAATTGCGCTCAGGTTATAAAGAAAGATAAAGAAAAACATGTAAAAACAAGATTATTAAATTCAATAAATATAATATTAAATAAACTTAAATATTGCATACAACAAAAATACATAAATGTACTACGTTTAACATGTTTAACAAAAGGCTGTTTGTAGAAATTGTGACACAGTTTTTAAACCCAAAAAAAAGAAACGAAAAACGAAATAATATTGAAAACTTTTGATGTAAATGTGAGTGTAGAGCACATGCTTAACGGTAAATGTAGAGAACGTAAAGCCAATTTTGAACTTCTGATTGTGAATGTACTCGTCTCGTAGTTTGCTTAGCCCTCAAATAGAGCCTCCTTGTAGCGGGTTCTACGTAGGATCGCTTCTATATACATACATATATGCACAGCTAAAGAGAAACTCAAAAGCGAGAAATCGTGTAAATACAAAAACAATACTATATAGTATATATATATAACAATGGTATGTAATGCATATATATAGTATATATCTGTATATGTTTATATAGAAAACTTTGTGATTGCTTCTCATTGATGATACCGAATCAGTAGATGTCAGATATAAGCCGACGCGTGTGTACTCTTTCTTCGAAAATATGTATAAAGCACTCGAAATACATTTATATATAGGAAAGCCAACGCCCCCACCCCCTCTACCTTCCTCCCTCCCAAAAAGTTTTAGAAAAATTATGTAGGACACAACACAATGTACGAGTAGTTAACAATGCCATATACAATATATATATATACAAGCTTATTCATTATTATGACATATATATATATGGGAAATTCGATAAATGTTGTAAAAAGAAAACAAACATATATATATATATATATATATACTCTATATGTTGTATATGCATATGTCTGTGTGAAAAGAAACAGAAAAACGTAGCACACTTTTTGAAAAGCTAAAACAAAGATAAATGAAAATCCACTTCAATTAGAAGCTCTCACTACAATTTGCACGCGATCGTTAAAACGGATCGATAACTGTATATATGTAATTATAATATATAACTATCTACTCACCCACACACACCCACACCCACACACACACACACACAAACGTAACCATTAAACTAACACTAACTAAATTGAAACAAGCAACTTGTAAATTATATTCAAAGCGAGCAAAAAATACTTTTCAACAATTACATAACATACTTAACATAATACCATATTACCCACTAACCCATTGTATTAACTAACAAAAAAAAACAAAGAAAAACCATTAGACTTACTAATATTATAACGTACAACTGAAAAAAAAAAAAAAAAAACTAAATCGAAAAAGAAAAACAGTAAAAAAAAATGCTTTCAAACTAAATAAAGTTCTTTGGAATTACAATGCAAAACAAAAGATACAAAAACAAAGATCAACTTTTGTGTTTTATGGGAAAGGCTAAGAACTTCAGTCTATATTGTAGATGTAGATATAATTGAATGAATGACTAAAAACCTCTAGAATATGGAATGTAGATTCGAATCAAAGCTAGAGGAACCGTGCTAACTTCGGCCATGACGAAGTTTGGTAACACTTCAATGATATAGATATAGTTTTCTCTGATTTGCCACGTCCCACATATGCAGATAAATATTTATTTTTTTTTATGAATTTTATTTTAATAGCTGCTTTTGTACTTTAGAGTTAAGGCGCAAATATATTTGAATTTGATAAATTCAAAAAATGGCCCGTTGCGGGTATGCAACAAAATTTTTAATTTCTCTTAAATGTCAATTATTGCGCGCAGCCCAGAAGTATGCTATAGTTTTGCCCGTACGTTTGCTCAACTTTAATTTATTTTTTCACGAACCTTTTCACACTTCAAATTTTCGTAGCATACTTTTAAGTGGAACAATTAAAGCGCTGCAAGTAAAGAAAACTATCATATTGAAAAATAGCTTTAACTCGGCCATATCCTTACACAGGACGAAAGGACATAGTCCGTTTGGTTTGTGAGAACCAGCCCTATCGATTCTCATCAAAATATTATGGGGTCATCTAAGAATCCAGGACTTGTGATTTTTCAGTTCCAGGCCAGCTGCAGCGGCCAAGGAAATTGCCTAAAGTACACAAAATCTCTAATATCTCGGAAACCACAAGGACTATTTGGATGTCCTTTGGTCCATTCATAGTGCTTGAGATGCCGATCAGTTTGACATATTAGCTGACAGGATATGCAAGGATATAACCGAGTTATAAGCTATTTTCTCTGTGAAAATTCTTCAAATTATCTCAGCAGTGAAAAGGACTTACGTCCTTGTTGTTAATTATTCTCAATCAGGATCATAAGGACATCATTAGCTCCAAAGCACATCCCAATAGCACTTCAAATGGCCAAGTTATTGACGATTTTTGACATTTTAGTCTATTTTTCGACCATATCCCTTGAAAAAATTTGAAATAGAATTTTTGGCGGAATTCTAGAAATTCTTAAAAGCCATTCAATAGTCCTGCTCCACGCGGCCATAAAATAAGATGTCCTTCAAAGATCCTTAAGGATTTGGTCAATCTAGAGCTAAATAAAGAATGTCCTTGTAAAGAAAAATAGCTCTAACTCGGCTATATCCTTTCACACGACGAAAGGACATAGTGCGTTTGTATCGTGAGGAAAAATCCTTTCGATCCCCATCAAACAAATTTACAGTTATATCAATTAACACCTACACTTTCTCATTTAAATCACATATCTTTGAATTGCTTTGCACTGCTTAGCTTAACTGTTATTAACAGTGCGCTGTAGTTGGTTAACAGCTTTCAATACTTGCAGCAGCATGTTAAGTCTACTGCTACTGTCCAACAGCTGGCGCCACATTTCATTTTGATTGCTCTAAAGCTATTTATTCTTATTATAGCTGCTGTTTAGAGACAATAGAAAATGCAGAATGAATGCATTCAGTTCTTGGCTTAAAAGCTCTCATGTATTCAGTGCTTAAATTAGTTTTGTTTTTATAAAATTCAAGTTTATGGCTACAAATATAAAAGCATGCCCAGTCTCTAGTGATTGGGCGCTACAAAATTAGCTTATCATTAATGTGGGGTCTGCACCTGCGCTGCGGTACTTACAAAATATATATATGTATGTATATGTTACGTTTTGCATCAGTCTTAGACAACGAATATAAAATGGTTTTATAAAATTGTCCTCAATGGAACCTATAAGGAAATACTAAAATGATAAGTGCTATAAACTAGTTGGGCTACCCCTTCTTGCCATAATGGCTGTAGCTCTCCTCCACGAAGATCTGTATGGAGCGCTTGACGTGCTGTTTGTGTGGCTCGGGCAGCTGCTCGAGCTTGGGCAGAATCTTCATGAGAAACCGAAAGTCGGGCGACAGATTGATATTGGTCTCAGTCTCGGGCAGCGGCGGAGGCTCCTTGACCGGCTCGACGGGCACAATGGATACGCTGGCAGGCAAACTAATGCCGGGTGATCCCTCCAGTTTGATAAAGTTTGTGGGATTCTTCTTGGGCGGCAGCGTTATGTGCGGCTTGTGGATGATTGGAGCCGGTTTCGAGGGCAGCGGCTCCTGCTTGACCACCTGATGCTTGATCGTTGGCAGCTTGACCTTCGCCTGTGCCTGCTCCTTGCCCTGTATGCAGCTGAGAATCTCTGGCAGAAACTTCTCCAAATGCTGTGTGAGATTCGCTTGTGGCTTGTCCGTGACAATCATCAGCTTCTTGGCAGCCGTATCCTTCTCCTGTTCCACGACCACAAACATTTTGCGCTTCTGCCCGTTGGGCAGAGTATTCCCATTCTTCTCATCCGACTTTTCAGTTATCAAATATAGCTTGCGCTTCTTGCCCAGCCCATTGGCTACATTGCTTGGGTTGTTCTGAGCATGTGCATCCACCAGAGCGGAGAGCGGCATGCTGGCCTCGTAGTCAGAGCTGATGGACTGCACATCGCTGGACACCGACGAGGAGGAGCATATCGAGTGGGATCGCTGCGGCACAGGTGTTATTGTTGTCACCGACTTCTCCTGCATTGGCTGCTTTACTGCATTCCCACTGGAGCTCTAAAGATCAAAATGGTTATCGTTATCGATTGGCATTTGAACTCAACTTGCTATAATTCTACTCACATCGACCAGTTCAATTGTTGTGCTGTCTGCCATCGGTTTGGCAGATGTTGCTACTGCCGCTACTGTTGCTGTTTCTGCTTCTGCTGCAGCAGTTGTTGTTGTTGCTGCTGTTGTCGTTGTTGTTGTTATTTTGTTTGGCTTGGATAAACGCAACGGCGTCGTCTTGATGCGCGTCTTGGCCATTGCCTTGCGCTGGTTAAAGTGGCAGAAGCAGATGCGCAGCTTTTTAACACCGCCAAGTTCCTGCACCAGTTGGTTGCTCACTCCGAAATGGCGTAGCCAAAAGTTGCAGCTGCAGGAATTACAATTGTCGATTGTTCAGTAAATGGACATGTTGCATACAAGTGCATGCATATATATATATGTATATATGTATGTGTGTGTGAGTGTGTGGTAGTTGTGCAGCACGATTCTCTGGTTAGTCAAAATGCAAGCTCAGCTTGGGTCAACAACGCAATTTGTGCACCAATTGCAAAAAGTTCTTTGCAGTGAAAGCTTTCGCGTCAAACAACAAACACACAACACACACACACACATGTCCAACTAACTCTCTTTTTTTTATAGCAAACTTTTTTTACTTTGGAATTTACCCGCAATACGACACTCAAGCGCTGCTCTGCGTTGCGATCGCCTCGGAAGTTCTTTGTTTACTGTAAAGAACTGCATTGAAGTTTCGTTCTTTTGGCGGTGCTTTTCCTGTGCAGCTTTAAAATTAGATCCCATCTCGCTCTCTCGCACGCACACACTAGTGAAGTTTGCACAAGCTAGTGAAAAGTTCTGCCATGGCCGCCAAAAGTTGTCGCTGAAAAAGCGCTTTTATGCTCATTGCACTGTAGCTCTTTGAGTCGGTGTGCATGTGTGCACGTGTGTGTGTGTGTGTGTGTACGTTTTTGCATGTGTGATGCTTTCGCCGCTCACGCTCTCTTCCTCTCTGGGAGCGGAAGTTTGTTGCGCGTCTTGTGCCGGCGTTCAACTGCTGCTTCTACTTGTTCCCCTCCCCCAAGCATTGCAACAATAACAAGAGTTGTTGCTGTTTATTTGCGTTATGGATAGGCAGAGCCACAGCTGAGCCAATTGGGGTGAGTCTTTACTTCTTTTTAATTACTTCAATTAATAATTACTACCAAATGCTTAAATTAATGTTATGAAATATTCAAATATATAAGCCCTCTATATATTACAAAAATTATCTACATCCATATTAAACATTTTACTTTTTTATTTATGTCCACTCTAAACGCCAAGTTGATGGCAATAACTCCAGTGCACAGCACTGTTTTTGCAGCACAAACTTCACGGCCAACAGAGCGCGTTCTGTACGCATTACAAGAGAGAGCGAGAGAGCTAAAAATAAACCGATGGGGAATATTTCTATGCGTTTGGCTGTCTCCGTGTGTCTGTGTGTGTGTGTGGGACGCAGCTTCTTATGCTGCTGTCGCTGTTTCCCTCACACCCACAATGTGCATAATTGCAATACAAATGCATGCATAGCTCGTACTTGTTGTTGTTGTTTTTTTTTGCCATGGCATTGAAATTTTTCTATGAAGTTGATGCGAGCGCCGAAAGTTCAACAACCTTTGACTTGATGGAGGAGCGATGCCCATGCAAAAGCTCATACTCAGTTTGGTAAGTTTGTCTGGAATATTATTTGTGTACATGCATGACATATCTACAGACATACAAATTTACATGTGTACACACAAACATACATACATACATATGCATCAGAGAATTTTGTGTTGCGCATCAAGCTTTGATGCAGGCCTTAACTCCATAAACAGGTTTTAATGTAGATCGGCAAAAGGCCAATAAATAATAAAAACAAAATAAAATAAAATTGGGCGTGTGTACTTACTGATTTATGTCGTGCACTGGGAAGCGACGCAGCTCCGTAGGGCTCGCCCTGCAGCCTTGGATTAGGCACATCCTGGAGCTGATATTGAAATGCTTTTTCCCGGCGAAAGGCGAGATATTTGCGCTGGGATGCAGCGACATGGTTTTGCAAATTCGTAGAGTGCTCATTGTGAATGGGTCACAGTGTTCAGGCGAAATCTTGAAAGAAAATAAATTAACGTCAGCGATTACAATGATTCGACTATTCATTTACACATCCACTCAGCTCAAGCCGAAAGCAGAGCGCAATAAAGAAAGACGCAGCGCCACACACAAATAAAAGTTAAAAGCTTTAGCGCTCTCTCGTGCAGCTTTCGGCAATAATAATGTGCTGCTGCAGTTTCATAATTTTTTTTAATTTGAAAAAGCTTTTGTGGCCCAATGAGCAGCAGCAGCCATAAAGAAAGCTCTGCTAGAACAGCGCTTACGCCGTTGAAAGTTGGGCAGCTGCTGCCTTCCTATATTTGCTGCTGATGTTGCAGAAGTTGTCGAGTTGTTGTTGTTGCTCGAATTGTGGCCCATTGTCAAATACATAACTGGAGTGTTACTTATATTTTGATTATCTCCATCTACGTACCTGTTGAGTTGAATAACCTTCCTGGAGCCACCACGTTGTTAGTACGGCGTGCTTTTGCCTGACACGATTATCAGAGCTCTTTATGGCTCGTTTTCTTCCAATTCTTCTCGAGAGCTTTTCACAGCGTTGCAAATGTAAGGCGTTTTGTTCAATTGTCGCTGCTGCTGCTTTTAGCTGTTGAATTTATCTCTCAGGTAGCTCCGCTTGGTTGTGGCTACGTTCTGTCCAAGCTACGTCATGGTATCTCAAAGACTGCCAAAAGTTTCGCCTGCGTCATTCCAAGTATAATGTAAAATGTATTAAAAGCTGTCGGGCTAGCGCTTTTGTTGCTCTTTCAAAGCTCATGACTCGTTTGTTTTATTGTTTTTTTTCTTTCTTTTCGTAAGCTTGGTTTTTTAACGCTCAGTTGAGAGAAAAGCTTTCGCTCAGCACTGAGAGTGCTATATATTTTGAGGGTGGCCTACAATTTGAAAGCTTTTTATTGTGGTACGAGATCGTAGTTCGTTTACTACAAAAGCTTTGCCCACAATTTGTGTATAAGGCTCACAGAGCTTTCAAAGCTAATCATTGTGTATAAAATAACAGATAATTTATATGAGCAGGCTATTATTAATTTCATTTCATTAAAATTCAATTTTACATTTAAATTATAATATGTCTTATCTTAATTGAGTGTCATAAATTGCAGTGGCCACTCGGAATGCATATTTAACAGAATTTTCCATTCAAAAATGTTAATTAAAAGTGTTAAAAGCTTTCAATAAACAACATTTGTTAACGACAGGTGTTAGCTGCAGCTTTGGGCCTAATCAATTTTTGTGCATTAATAATAATTTGCTGGAAGCGCGTTTAATTTGCTATTTAAATGCCAATCAATTGGCAATAAATTTCAATAGCTGCTCACTCAAAAATAAATACAAATAAGTATATAGAAATAGTCTTGGACAGTTGCAGATAAGCGTCGTCTTGTGCCATCATTCATATTCATCTTCTTTTTTCCTTCACAAAGTTGTCAATTAAAATTGTGTAAACAATTTTTGCCGCTTGTCAATTGTTCGGCTGCCTCTTTATGACCAGCCTCAATGTTTCACGCCTTGCGACTGTTAAACAACTTTAATAGTTGGCGGGGCTTTTGTTTTTTTTTATGGATACAAGATAATATTGTCGTAAATTGTGCTATTAAAAAACAAGTTGGAATTTGAACCGACTAATTCCCAGTTCTAAGCGGCTGATTGCATTTTACGATCATAATTACAAATAGGGCTGTAAGTTTTTTCTTTTTTAACAGCCATACCAATGCCTAAGCCATTATACTCAAAAACAATTGTAAGATAGAAAAAACTAGACATTGCATTCGAAAAAAAATGTTCAGTCAGCGTTTCTTTAGTTTGATTGAATGAATGATTTGTTGTCGACTTGAAAGTGTTTGCCATTGACGGCGTCTCGCGGCGATGCCAGACTGCGATAATAATCATCAGTTGGTTGTGTGTGTGAGTGTGTGTGTGTGGTCTTTTAACTGTTAGCCAGAAGGCAACCGTTGCCCGTCCGCTGATTATGTGATTAGAATATTGACAATTAAGCGCACATAAATTGATTTACTTGTAATTTTTAATGGCCTCCACGAGTGCAATTGAAACAAGTGCTGCACATTGTGCAGAGAACACACACACTGCCATTAGATACGGAATGATAAACTACTTTAAACATGACTAACAAACTACTTAAAGAAAAAAGAAAATGGAAAAAAGTTCTTGTCAGAAGTGGGATTCGAACCCACGCCTACAGAGTAGACTGCGACCTGAACGCAGCGCCTTAGACCACTCGGCCATCCTGACTATGCTGCTGCTCGTGCTCAAGAACCAATGGCATTCAGTGCGACTGGCAGCCATCGCCGCTGGCGTTGGCTACTCTATTTTTAGCATGCGCCATGTATTACAGGCATTACATGCGAGTTGGCCAATCACTGTTGACTCTTTGAACTTGGGCTGCCTACGCAAGGCGAATGAAAAATTGCATGTGGCGCCCGGAGGCAAAGACAAATTGCACTCGTCGCGTCATGGAAAGGTGTGTACACACACACACACACACACACGCACACACACACACACACGTTGACTGACAACACATGCAACAACAATTATGTTTTTGAGCGTGAAAAATGCAGCGATGCGATTGATAATAATAATAATAATAAAAAGTCATTTCAGCCGAAATCAGGTCAGAAACATTCATCACACTGAATAAGTTCGCCGATTGGCAACTGTCACTTTTTATATTTATTTTCATTTATTATGCAACCACACCGACACTGACAAAAACAAAGCACCACCCACTGCTGTGGTTCGCAGGCCTGTTCAAGTTTGTCTTGCATTTTCAATGAGTTATGCTAAATAATTAAGTTATAAGCCGTATCATAAGCAAATGTCAGCTGGCCACTGGCCAATTTTTTGCCCCCTGGCCGAACGCTGTTGACATTTCACACGCAGCAGCTGCAACAGCAGCAGCAACTAGTTGTTGTTGCAGCCACTTGTTGCTAGTACCGGTCGCACGCACTTTCAATGCATTTCAATTAGCCTGACTGCGCTGCGCTGTGCTGTGCTGCTCCACTTTGACTTTGAGCGTCAAGCAGGGGCCTCGAGTGATATTTTCATTTATATAGCTTGATTGTAGACATTTGATAGGCATTTATATATGTTAATCAGTTGGCTGACCTGACAGCTAAAGTTAATTAAAGTTTACGCTTTCAGCAGCCATAAATTCAATGCTTGCCAAGTAAGTGTACTCTACTTAGTTATTTATCCATTATCCGAATACATATACAGACATACATACATATGCATGTATTTGTGTGGTTTCGGGCAAGCGGGAGCATAAATTCATTGTGATTAATGGTACACAAAGTTCTTAGACAACTGACCCATTTCCTATGCCTTGTGACTCGTCTAATAAAACGCAAAAGCAAAAGCAGTTGAAATAAAATTAGCAAATTGCCCGAATGTCAATCAAAAGTCATCAATCAAAATTTGTGCTACTGTCAGCTTGACACAATATGTATATAAATATAAATAAAACCACATAAAAACTCATATATAGCGCAACGGGGCGCGGCAGTTGCAGTGGCAGTGGCAGTAACTGCACTCTGCTCCACTTCCAACTGCAGTGGGTGCAGCCAAACACGGCTGCTGCTTGTAAATTAGCATTACAATGGCCAGTTAACTGGGTCAACAGCCATAACAACAGCGATAACAGTTGGATATGTGAAGTACAAAAGTTCTTAGCCATCAGCAGCCAAAGAAGAGTTTAAAGGGACTGCAAGCACTTTTCTGGCTAACTTACAAATTTCTTTGAATATCTCATGACTTGGCTTAAGCCAATCAGAATTTCAAGTCTAATCTTTACTTATCTAATCTTAATCATAATTGCATTTTTCAGGCACAACTCTTAAGCACCCACACAAATCATTTGTCAAATTATATCAAGCTTGATTTGTCCTTTTGCAGCTCTTAATAGTATTCCAACTTAATACATAATTTAATTAGCTCTAGCTAATGAGAGTTTATACTTATTATAGCACTGCAATGCATAGAAGAAAACGTACCTGACTATATAAAGTATATATATTTCGTGATTAGGACGACGAGCAGAGTTCATAAAGCCATTGGCGTCTGTCTGTCTGATCGTCTTCCTGAATCAAGGACAAACTCCTCCCAGAGTTTTTAAATTTCTTTTTACTATAGTCATTGTTTATCTCGATATCATCCGATTCTGACAAATATAGCATATATTAATATCATATATATGTAAATACCATTGTATTGATCGGTTCACAAAATGGTTTTGGTAGCTAAAAATTTGGTGTTTCTTAAGCTCTAATATTTCTTATATGTTTAAATGCATAAAAGAACATCTTGAATTTTCAAGGCATACAAACTTCTGCATAACCCAACCCAGTCCAGATCGCTAGTTTTACTATATTTTCGCTTTGGTATATAGAACTTGGACTTTCTTCTATAACTTTTCCAAAACTGGAGCGATTTATATGCTTGCTGTTTGAATTTGCTTTCCAAAAGTTGTTTGTATTAATTTCTAGCTTAAAAGAATCTAATCTAATCATAACAGGCTTTAATTGTCGGATATTGCCAAGATTTATGTTCTTTTTTGCTCAGACACCACCCGCAAGAGAGTTAGCAGAAGTCAACAGACTCTTTCAAGTTCAAAGTTGGGAATAGTAGACAAACACACAGCTGGAGCCAGACCACTTTAAGCGCTTGGAGCATTAATCAATATTTTAGACTTTTATACATATGTATATGTATGTACATATATATTTTTTAGTGGTTTTTCTCTTAGCACAGAGTCGCGACATTTTATGCCAAATTTGTACAAAGTTAATTAACAGGTTTCATTGTTTTTTTTTCTTAGCCGCATAACAATTCAGATGTTTGCCTGTTCTGTGCTCTTTTTATAACCGCAACAAAAACACACACACACACACACGCATGCAATATGTATATATATTAGATTATGGGGGCGTATACGTAATGTCTAAGCGAGAGCTCTCAGGCACAAAGAAAGCGAGCTGAAATCAATTTGAAAACATGTTTAAACGCTTGTATTTTTGTTTTTGCCGCTTGGCTAATAGAAATTTAATTAGCCATGCAATTTGGTATTTTTTCTTCTTCTTCGACATTTTTTTCTGTTTATTTTTGTAGTTTTGTTTATGGTTTTGCGCTTCGAGAGTTGGCGCTGCACGTGCAGTCCAAAGCTTTGACATATGAGCGCCTGTTTGTGCGCATGTGTGTGTGTGTTTGTGTGTAGCTGCTGCCCACGCATGCGGGATTGACGCTGCCTTTGTATCAGTGTATCAGTGTGTGAAGAAGTGAAGAAGCCAAGACAAATAAAAAGACACGAAATAAAAACAAAACTTTATGGCGCACCACACAGAGAGCAAATGCTGTTTACTCACTCTCGCTCTCCCGCTCTGTCTAATGTGTACACGCCGTACTCCCTCTCTCTCTCTCTCTGCCTGTGGCGATCATAACATGGTCTGTGCTGAGAAGGTGCTGGGCAGCGCTGACAGCGACGTCACAGCTGTCTGTTGTGAAACGTACTGCACACGCTCAAAAGCTGGCTGCTGTGACGTCACGTGAGCATGCGAGAGAGTGAGAGCGAGTGAAGCTCGCTGCGCTGCAGAATCTGCACTCTTCGTTACGCTTTTGCCATCGGCTTACTTTGAGGTTGCTTGCTGCTCGCTGCCGCTGCTGCTGCCGCTGCAGTCAACAGCGCAAAGCGCAACGCGTCGGTTCGAAAATTGTTTTAACGGAAAATTACAGCAGCTGCGCGCAATATTTCATTTAGTCGGTGGAGTTACGTGTGTTGTTGTAGAATTGGTGCGTCTTATCGCTAAGCTATAGCAAATTACAAGTGAATCCTCCTCCAGTAGTTAGCCAGCCAAGTGTGGTGGTCACAGTAGGGAAAGCGCATTTCCTATATTTCGCTTGTGTGATATGCAATTACGAAATCTTACGTCGAAATTTTATGTGTGTTCCATGTGGCTATAAATACAACAACGCCAGCGCCAAATATATGATTGTACGGAACATTCGCCCGATCGGTCGGTCGCCTGGTCAAAAGAAGCAAAAACGCTAAGAAAAACACAAAAAACACACACAGAAATAACAAAACAACAAGAGAAACTGACGGGTTGATTGACTTGCAGGAATTTGAGACCCCAACGGCCGCCGACGCCAGCAACAGCTAACAGCCGTCAGCATCGGAGATTCAACATCCCATATCCACATCCACATCCACATCCATAGCCTCGTCTCCAGCGGCAGTAAACCGCAGCTTCCGTTGCTTATCTGCCGCACGAGATTCTGACGGAACTGGACGTCTGCCCCCTGGGCCTGAGATGGGGAGGCGCATGAGTTGCGTTTTCTGTAAGTTGCACATTGAATTTATGATTATACTCACAGTATAGCACATAATATTCACGAATTCAGTTCTCAAATATTTATAGCACACACACACACTTAAACACATAATAATATTCATAAATACAAAGCAAAGTAAATTGTATACATGTCGGGAAGCGTCTGGCCTTTGTTTAATTGCAAATCAATAGGATGCGCATAAAAATCAACATAAAGCTTGTAGGGCAAAGATCTGAGGCATTGATAAATGATTGAACATAAATAAAAAGCGTAATTAAATTGTTAAACACAGCAGTCAAAAGCAGCTCGTCCAGCTACTAATTGACTTTGGCAGTTTGAATGGTTTTTTGTGAAAATTTCTCAAGCAAAGTTTAGTTCAAAAACAACTGTGTAGTCGACTAGCAAAACAAACTAATGAATGGTTCCAGCGGTGGTGGCTGCTGTTTTCCATCAGCCACACAGATGACACCCACACAAAATCGACAAAGCGAAAACAAACCGCAGAAAAACATATGCGTACAAATTTGCCTTTAAGTAAATGCCATATAGATATTTTTAAAATATTATAACAAATGTTATTTAAATATTTTCATAGTTAAAGGTAAAATATAAAAGATTTTTCTAAAATAAAAATAAAAATGTTTTAAAAAAGAAAAAAGTCTTGTCAGAAGTGGGATTCGAACCCACGCCTACAGAGTAGACTGCGACCTGAACGCAGCGCCTTAGACCACTCGGCCATCCTGACTGTTGGCATGAGAAGACCCAAAGCCCGTTTCGTATTACTCGAGTGTGCGCTGTTAATGCGCACTGTTAGCGCTGCTGTGCTATAAATAGCTGTATGGGAACTCTTTCAGTTAAATTTTCTCTAAGTTAAATAACTAACGAGCAGTTAAGTAATTTGCAGTGCTTGTTATTTCTATTAAATATATGTGATTTAAGTGCAATTTTACGGCATAATAATTGCAAATTAAATTGATTCGATCTGCTGTTCTGTTTGTGTAAAATTAAAAAGCCGACAAAGTATAGACGACGTTTTATTTTCGTTCTCTAGATAAATCTTATCGCTCAGTTATTGTGGGCTGGGCCCGGAGACAATCGCATTAAGACAAAAGCAGCAAAAAAACACAACAAAATAACAAGCTCTGAGCAGAGATTAGTCATTAAAGAACATTAACCGATTTATTTGTAAAAAAAAAAAACAAAAACAACTTTCGCTAACTAAGCCTCCTCTGGAGTTTCGAAAACTTGGGACCCGTAAGAAATTAGGTTAACCCGCATTCTTGAGCTCCAAAAACCTAAATCGAGAAGGCGTGTCCATTTCATTTACAATCCTCTCTCATTAAAAACGGCAGCTTTTGTTGTATGTTTTTCATTTAAATACTACATATAACGAAATATAATATTATTATTTATGATATGGCCAGCCGTTGGGGTTTTCGGTCTTCACACAGATATACATATACTTAAATGAGTTTCTCGACACTTGGCGACATTTTCATTTGATTTATGAGTAAAACCAAGTTCATTATGCCCGATGTTCATTAAGTTGTTATTTTTGTCACTTTTGCATAAATTAAAATTGGAACGCTTTCAATTTCAGTTCCGTCTCTCGAGATGGAATATATACGTACTTATATATACAATCGATGCAGTTGTAGTTGTAACTGAAGAATAGAGAAGCATTGTTTATAAGTATTTTGAAAAGCAAACGCTTTGACTTAACGCCGACAAATTTTTAATTTGGCTATTTATAGATTTTCCGCCTTAATATTCATATACATATGTATGTACATACATATATGTAAATGAATGTATATGTATGTGTGCATGCGCATTTCGAGCTAATTGTTTGTTTATCTAAGGGAAAAAACCAAATGGCATGAGATGTTTTGACATGCCGCAAAAATTTTCCGCATTACCATTGAACTTTTGCCTCTATCGAAGAATCTGTTTCTATATAAACAAAATTTGCTTTGCAATATTTTACTATCAGTTTATATACATATAGGGGAGCAGACTGTAAGTGAGGCTTAAGTCACGCGTCTCTCATGCTTGATAAGTAATATTCAGATTTATATAGACATTTTAAATATAGGTCAAAAACTTGAGTTCGAACAACGCAATTTTCATTCAAAATTAAATTTGATCTAGCTTCAAATTTAAAGAAACGAGCCTAGCAAGGTGTAATGATATAACGGGAAATATAAAACTGACACCATTTTCAATATGTATATATAAATATATATATACATATGAAAAAAGTAGCATTTGTTTATAAACAAAGCGCAGTGATATTCCAGTTGACATAGTTCACAATTAATTTCAGGGCACGAGCTCAATGCCATATTCGTTGGGTCAGTTCTGCTATATACATATATTCAGAGTATATATACATACATATATACTATATTATTTTGCAGAGTTTATTTTCTTTAATACGCAAAGCAACTGCGTCAACAAAATTGAAATCAAAGCATTTATCGTACAAGGTCTGAACTGTTTTTTCTTTCTTTTTTTTATCGATAATGCGTTTAATGCTTTTATCTTGGCTGCTAAAAAAAAGGTGAAAAATAGTTAACACTTTATTTATAGTAAGCAATTTAAGTTAGTCAGCCCACACGTGTGCACAATTATATCACTTTTCGTAATAGCACTCTCCAAAAGCATTACAAAGCCCTTAACAGCACGTCGAATGCATTTTAATCCGCTGTCAATGACAATTTTCCTCTATTAATATAAACGGCAAACGTTCGAAACTTGAATAAAAAAGATAAGATTTCTATACTTTTTATTGCTGTAGTTAAGTGTTTTGGCTTTGTTTTTATTATAGTTTGCCATGTGTGATGCAGGTTATTCAACTGTTTTGGGTAATAAAATGCAAATAAAACCAAAAAATAAAAAAAATATCTTGTCAGAAGTGGGATTCGAACCCACGCCTACAGAGTAGACTGCGACCTGAACGCAGCGCCTTAGACCACTCGGCCATCCTGACTCTTACTCTCGCGCTGTCAAAAATGCTATAATAGCTGCATGGGCAATCGAAGAACGTTCAATAATATAAATAAATATTTATTTTTGTTTATCTTTTTACGGACAATTTGAGTTGCTAGCCAAATTTAGATAAAATCAATGCCCGAATGTCAATACTCAGAGATCATAGATGTGCAGAAGAGCTCTTAGTAACTCAAAGAGAAATAAACGGTTAGTTGCGCGGTCTTTGTAGGTCTTCAAATGGGCGCGTATAATTTGCTCAAACAGATCCAAACGCTCCATTGTGCAGAGGCGCATATTAACCTGAAACCGGGAAGCTAGCAGATCCTTAGCCAACTTGTGGAAATCGTCAACGAATAGCTTTAAAACGGGATCATCCTTGGTCTCGGCCACACTACGATGTTTTTGAAAAATCTCAGCTATGTTGGACTGCTGAATGTTGCCCTGCATAATCTCGAGCCAGGCTAGATGAACGTAGGGATTATTAATCTGCGACTGTCGGAGCACATTGGTCTCGCGTATAAATGGTAAGCTGTTGTATATATGGGTCGTCTGATCTGATTCGGAAAACAGCTTGAGGACATTTTTGTTGATCGGATTGTCGCGACAGAGAACAAATTTGAGCGCGAAACTCTTCAACTGTGGAATCTCCGCCGATATTAGATTGGCCAACAGATCGCACATGAATTGGCTCAAATGCTCCATTTTGGTATCCTCAATGACGTTCATATACAACACATTGTAGAATTGATGGGTAACTCCGCAGAGGCAGCATACGACCGTGCTATATTTAAAATTCAATGGGTAGATATCAAAGCATAGAAAGCACTCGTTGTCCACCGGATCCGGTTGAGCACGTTTCTCAATCTGTGCCGTACGCTTAACATACTTGTTCATTATGTGCTTGTTCTCGAGCGGCTCATTACGATAACTTTCATTGCAGCGCTCCTGATCTTCCGTCGTCAGTTCCAAAAATGATGGAAGATTTTTTAACTGAATCCGTTCCGTACCCATAGCTGAAATGTGGGCAAATTGGCAAAGCTAAACTAAAACAAAAATAAAAAGACAGACAGAATCAGACAAAACTATACCTGCTTGCTACGAAATCGAAAGAAAAGCACATGCACAAACTTTTTTTTGTGTACACAATCAAAACTATAGGGTATGTTTAGTTGACCAAGAAAGGCAGACGCAACCTGAACTTGTCCCATAGCTGAAATCAAGGCTGACATATAACAAATTATAAAGTATTTTATAGGTTATATGTAGTCGACCAACAAAGGCTGAAATGAAGGCTGACAAATGGTAAATCATAAAGTATTTTATAGGGTATATACAGTCGATCAACGAAGGCATATAAAACCTGAACTTGACCTACAGCTGGAATCGGGACAGACAAATGGCAAATCACAAAGTATTTTATAGGGTATATACAGTCTATCAACAAAGGCTGAAATGATGGCTGACAAATGGAAAATCATAAAGTATTTTATAGGGTATATACAGTCGATCAACGAAGGCATATAAAACCTGAACTTGACCTACAGCTGGAATCGGGACTGACAAATGGCAAATCGGCATCGAATTGAATGGATTTGGTTAATCATTTATCAACTGCCCAATTGACACGCCCCGTCAATGTCCATAATTGCTAAATTGTGCCCAAGTAATCTCAGTGATTAATGTTTGCATTTTTCTTCTTTTCGAAGATTTAAATGTACCGGTTCTCAGAGTTCTCGCGTTTCTCGCTGCTCGGCTCATTTGCATAATTGCAATTTATTGTAAATCCGTGTGCAAATATGCCAGAAATTTCAGCTAAGACTCTGTTTAAGGCAACGTATTTACCGCCAAAGGCCGACGGCTTTTCACAATTCGCATTGCATTTTGCATAAGCTATGCAAATGCACATAGAAAAGAATCGCATACTCATTAAAATATTATGAATGTACTCTGTATGCATGGATAATTGTATGGGCCAAGTGTCGCACAGGCCATGTCTCTGTCACATTTGACAATTGAATCAGACACTATCCATCATCTATGGCAATCGTTTGACATTCAATCAGTGCAGCCAGCTGACATCGTTGCTAATTAGACGTCACTTTGCATCGATTGATAGAGAAACTAGCAATGCGACTGAGCAACTGATTGACAAGCAAATCGAATTTAATTTTATTTCAAATTGAAACTTGAGAAAGTGCGTTCAGTTTCGAAACCAAAATTGAGATCGAAATTAAAGAATGTGCATGCTTAAGAACTATTTCTTAGCTATAGATTGACCGAGTATTTGATAGAGCAGGGTAGATAGAGGGAGAGAGGAAGCTGGCAGGAAGAGAGACGGTCGTTGAGTAAGAATAACTCGCTACCTACCCCCTCTTATCTATCTATGCTTTGTTCTCATTAAGTCTCGCCTTTCTATGCGATTTTCAAAAGCTAAAGTACTGCATAGACTTAGTCAATAAGTAAATCATTGAACGTATATTACAAATAAAGAAAACTTTTATGTGAAACTTTAAAAATTTTTCTGCAAAAAAGTTTCAGTTGAAAAGAACAAATTTAAAGAGAGAGCGATAGACTAATTTAAAGAGAGCGATATAAAGAAGGTGAGAGAGGAAGATGGAAGCTATGAGTATGAAAGAAATAATACCTGCTCTTTTACCTATGTTTCTGCCAAGTCTCTCCTTAATTTAGCATTACTAATGCTAACCAAGTTTATTAATAGACCAAACTTTACCTATCTAACCCATCCTTATACACATATCTTGTTTAATGTATTCTTTCAAGTGTCGCCTTTCTTTGCGATTTTTATAAATGAAAAAAAGTATCTAGATATTTTTATATATTTTACAGCGATTTAATGACTAAGACAATAATCTTATACTAATAAAAATTCAAGGGTTTATATATAAAATGCGTTATTCAATAGTCTAGGCTGTCTGGCACACACACACACACACATTCCTTATAAGTTCCTACGATACCTTTTTTTCTAGATTGTTCGAGGTCAGTTGAGTCAGTTCTTTGTGATCGACCGACGCACTTTTACATATAAGCACAGGCAATAAGATTCATTTACGATTCCCAGTATTTGAACAATTAAAACTAAAAAGATTTTCTCTCTCTCTCTCTCCCTCTCTCTATCTATA
The DNA here is from genome assembly GCA_035045545.1 of Drosophila gaucha. Classification (NCBI taxonomy): domain Eukaryota; kingdom Metazoa; phylum Arthropoda; class Insecta; order Diptera; family Drosophilidae; genus Drosophila; species Drosophila gaucha. Next base: position 6,116,478 of record JAWNOY010000292.1, read on the forward strand.
TATGTATATATATTACAGATTAAACACGCCATTTAATGCCATATGGACTATTATGGCAGCTCCCACGCAAGTCACGAAAATTGAGCAACGCGACGCGATTTCTCAGTGCCAGAATCTGAGACAGTGTCTCCGACTACGTCGCCGTGTCTCCGCCAAGCAATTCGCGTCCAAATTAAAGCCGACCACGTAAAGCTCAAGTTCAAAACGACGGCAATCGAAACAATAAAAACTAAAGAACATTAAAATACCAACAAACAAGTCAACAGCAACAATAAATTAAGCGTGTGCTAAAAGAAACAACAACAGAAGAAACAGAAACAAAAACAAAAAGGTGTTGGCTGCATTTTGTTGTCGCCTTCGCTGGCTGCCACACAAAGTGGGTCAGACAGAGACAGTCGGACAGACGGACGGACAGACAGTGGGATTGTGGCAGAGCCACCGAAGACACCGCAGACAGCAAGACAGCAAGACAGGGGCACGTCCCAAGGCAGCAAGGCAAGACACATCAGTTTGATTCAAGAAAATTCGACAAATTGCCATTCGCACAACTTGTTGTTTATGCATAATTCAGTGATTTTGTTGTTATTGTTTATGTAATTATGCAACTGTTGCAGTGGGGCGCTGAATGAAAAGCCAGCAGCAGCAGCAGTAATAACAATAGCAACACGCAAACAATAACAATACAAATTCAACACGAATTCATTGATAAATACAAAAAATATCGCGTATACGCCACGAACTCTCCCGCACAACTCAACGACAACACACTCTCTCTCTCTCACGGAGCACGCTCTCTTCGTACTCGCTCTCGATCGTAAACAAAATGAACTCACCACAGCTTGTTAATACAGCGGCGCAAGCTCACCACAGCAACAGCGGCGCCAGCAGCAACAACAACAACAGTCAGCAGGCACAAGCGACGTCCGTAAATAAATTTGCGCCTGCACGTAGGCTAGCGGCGCGGCAAACTCTGCGCCTGGCTATACCCAAGCAACAGGGTGATTCAGTAACGCTGCCCCATGCCCAGACGAGCACTATTTATCGGCACTCGCCATCGCAGCTGCCGCCGGCGCCGCTGCTCAAGCGTCACACATCTGTGGCAGCTGCCGCCGCAGTTGGCAATTGCAGCGCAGGCAACAACAGTTTCATACCCAAATCCGGTTCGCCGTTGGAGTCGCACAAGCTGCCAAATGCCACGCCCACTTGCAATGGCACCCCCCTGATATACAATGGTGCCGGTGGCAGTGGCAGCGGCTCCTCCATCACAGGCAACACCAATTTTCTGGGCGTACGCAAGCCGAGTCTAACGCTCAACTCGTCGGACATACGCAACAACAATGATTTGTTTGCCTTTGCCAAGGATATGTCGCCAGCATTAGAGCGGAGTGGTGAGTTTCATTTAGTCTTATACAAAGAGTATCTCTTTTTAAGCTCACTCTCTTTAGATCACTCGCACTCGCACTCGCCCTTGTTCACGGACATAAGCACTGCCATTTCGCCAGCAAACAGCAATGGTTCTCCCACACACCATCAGCTGGGCAGACTCTTCAGCCTCAGTCCTTCCAGTATTAGAAGTTACGGAAATGTGAGTATAACTAGACATGTAACTGAGAATATTAGTGTGAGATTGGTTATAATAGGTATTTAGTGATATATCGATTGATCCATCTATCTGCAGAGGAGATTACCAGTGATCAACCTGGAAAAACTGGATTGACTCCGAAAGAGTCATTTCTTTAAGTTCAAATTACTGTTACGCAGCAAAATGGATTCCGATGCTAAAATAACTTACATTTTCGAACTAGTATGGATCTTTACTAACACCCAACATTTTATAGTATTTGTTATATATGTACATATATATGGTTACATATGGTATATATGTATATTGTTTTTTGGTTGATGTTTACCGATGGTTAACAGAAATCCATTTGAAAAAATTGGAGACTATAGCTTCAAACTTAACTGTGGCAAATACCGTTAGCGAAGAACTGTGAGTTTATTCAGACAGAGGAGGGGAGGGACAGACAGAAATACGGATGGCAAAACGGATATTGTAGAAAGCCAATATACTATTATTTAGTTCTTATAATAGTAAGACTATGAGTTTATTAGTATGAGTAGAAGTATTAGCTTAAGTATAAGAAGTAGAAGTAGAAGTAGAAGTAGAAGTAGAAGTAGAAGTAGAAGTAGAAGTAGAAGTAGAAGTAGAAGTAGAAGTAGAAGTAGAAGTAGAAGTAGAAGTAGAAGTAGAAGTAGAAGTAGAAGTAGAAGTAGAAGTAGAAGTAGAAGTAGAAGTAGAAGTAGAAGTAGAAGTAGAAGTAGAAGTAGAAGTAGAAGTAGAAGTAGAAGTAGAAGTAGAAGTAGAAGTAGAAGTAGAAGTAGAAGTAGAAGTAGAAGTAGAAGTAGAAGTAGAAGTAGAAGTAGAAGTAGAAGTAGAAGTAGAAGTAGAAGTAGAAGTAGAAGTAGAAGTAGAAGTAGAAGTAGAAGTAGAAGTAGAAGTTGGGAAGTAGAAGTAGAAGTAGAAGTAGAAGTAGAAGTAGAAGTAGAAGTAGAAGTAGAAGTAGAAGTAGAAGTAGAAGTAGAAGTAGAAGTTGAAGTTGAAGTTGAAGTTGAAGTAGAAGTAGAAGTAGAAGTAGAAGTAGAAGTAGAAGTAGAAGTAGAAGTAGAAGTAGAAGTAGAAGTAGAAGTAGAAGTAGAAGTAGAAGTAGAAGTAAAAGTAAAAGTAGAAGTAGAAGTAGAAGTAGAAGTAGAAGTAGAAGTAGAAGTAGAAGTAGAAGTAGAAGTAGAAGTAGAAGTAGAAGTAGAAGTAGAAGTAGAAGTAGAAGTAGAAGTAGAAGTAGAAGTAGAAGTAGAAGTAGAAGTAGAAGTAGAAGTAGAAGTAGAAGTAGAAGTAGAAGTAGAAGTAGAAGTAGAAGTAGAAGTAGAAGTAGAAGTAGAAGTAGAAGTAGAAGTAGAAGTAGAAGTAGAAGTAGAAGAAGAAGTAGAAGTAGAAGTAGAAGTAGAAGTAAATTCAAATCTAAGAGAGAGAGAGAGGAAGCAAATCTGGTTCACACAACAAACTTATAACAGTATTAAGCACAACTCAAAATGCCTAATGACTATTAATAGCCACTGCCCAAAGGTCAGTTAAAGTACATTTTGTTCTGCTTTTTCTCGTTCTTTGCCTCTACCTCGCCCTTTCTCTTTCTGTTTGACACGCACGATGCCTCATTTTGCATATTCTGTTGACCCACAGGCCGAAAAAAGCTTTACAAACACAAACAGAAGTCCAATCGTCATTTCGTCTCATATATATATATATAATATATATATATATATATATATTTATAATATTTATTTATAAAGCTCACACCTCACGCGACTTCATAAAAAGGGGCGTGGAGTTGGCTGAAGTGCGGGAGAGGGGCTGGTGACACTCCCAGCGAGGCTCGTGAAACCGGCTGTCGAGGTAAATAGGCAGCAAATAGCGTCAACTTAATTAATAAATAATATTTAGCACGCTTTAAATAAGGGGGCGCGGTAGAGAAAAAGAAAAAAAACAGAGAATCGGGAAACGAGAAGCGAGAGAGACGTCTAACGATGTGCTTGGCAAATTTGTTGCCGGCCAGTTATGAGTTGTATATATATCTATATATATGTCTACATATAAGTATATGCAAACGTTATGGCTTTATGAATAATCGGCATTCGGTAAGACCAGGGCTTTGATTTTTTTTTAGTATGGCTCGTGCGTCGTCGTCATACCTGACTCTGTGTGCCCTACACTTGGGGTGCTATTGATTCTGAAGATGCACCTGCTCTTCGTGTATAGATTAGCTCGAGTGTGAATCAGTCGAAAAGTGAGTGTACTTTAGACTATAGATTAAATATATATACTGATACTATGTACAAGACGGCAACATTTTAATTAAAAGTCAAACGTGATGACCCATATAAGAAGTGTCAGACGAATGTGATAAGGAGAGCTTATAATAGGTATCACTGCATTGGCCAAGATAACTAGAATTATCATACTCAGGATCTAATAGAAGTTGTAAGAAAATGTAGTTGATCATAGATATTATAGATAGCTTTTCGAAAACTAGAGTGTATACTTCTCTAATGAAATTCGATCTTCGAATAGCATATTTTGTGAAATATGCGCAAGAATTTTTATTATTGCATGTTTCTTCATCCAATATAATTCAAGACTTTAATTAAATTTGACAAAAAAAGAAAAGACAATCGAGTTCGAAGATTGACCTGTTTTTGAACTTTAATGAGCTTTATCTCAATTATATGCAAGACAACATATTTCAAGATACTTTTCGAAAAAAGTCTTTCGAATTATTTCTATACTTACTGTACTATAACTTAATAAAATACAGCTCGATCTTCGAAAATTAAACTTTTTCGAACTGTTACAGATCTCTTTGAATTTCGAATTTGAAATTATATTGTCTGTACAGCTCAATAACTAAGATATGTGAATAATGATTTCTGATTAATGGGCTTTTCGTCTGTAGAGCATTAGATAGTCAATCAAGCTCCCACTAATAAGCTTTTTAACACCTTGTTGCGTGTTGTTTTTGTTTTCTTTGAAAACTATTTGACAAGCTCTTCAGCTTGGCACAAAACGTGAGCATGAGTGACTCTTGCCGTTTGGCTGAAGTTTAGGCGTGTTGTAGGTATATATGTAGCTACAGGTACCTACAGGTAGTACATATGTATATACTATATTAATTTGCAGCTGGCTTTGGCTCTGGCCAGGTAACCGGTACGGCACGAAACAGCAGCAGCAACAAAAAAATCGATTAGTACGCGTACAAATGCTCGGGCAAAAGGAAGTTTTCGCTGTTGAAATACAAACAACGTTGCGCTGATGACGCCGAGTTTTAATTTTTTTCCCCGTTCCATTTTATTGTTGTTTTCTTTTTGGGCATTATAAAGCGCGCATACCACACAAATAAACAAACACACACAAATACGAGTCAAATACACACTCACACGCACACACACAGAGAGAGCGAAGCGTAGCTGACAAACGTTTTTGTGTGGCATTTTGTGGTTTTCGAAAGAATTCCATTTTCAGTATTTGCCGAATTGAGATGCGCGCCGGTTGCTTCTGTTCAGTACAATAGATATATACATATATAAGTATATATACATATTTGATTAATCGAATCAATGTAACGATTTGTTTGGCTATTATTTGTGTACATTGTCTGCGCTGTGTAAAGCTTATCATAAATCGTTGGCGGCATAAACCTGTAGCATGGGCAACCGTTTGAGTGGTTTGTGGTGTAAAAAGACAACAACATTACATATCAACAACGAACCCAAACAGCAGCAGCAGCAACAAAAACAACAGCAACAACAACAACAACAGCAGCAGCAGAGTGAAATATCTAGTGATAATAGCATTGGTAACAACAATAAATCACATAGAAAGAAATCGAGTGGCGCTGGTGGTGTCGGCGGTGGCGGTGGTGCTGGTGGTTTTGCTGGCACCTTTCGCTTTGGCAGCGCGCGTCGTTTATCGCTAACTAGCTGCGTCTCCAAAGATAAAAAGGCAACGCACAAAACAGCAACAAACTCCGAAATATCAACGGTTGAACAACAATATCAAGAGCTGTTAAAAACTAAACCCGCTTCACAGCAACTCGAGTCGCAGCCCAAGTCGGCCAAGACAGCCATGAAGGTTAATGCTCAATTGCCCACTGTCAAGGTGAGTTCAAGCACAATCCCAACCCGAATCGGAAACATTGCGGACTACCCACAAGGGAGTTGTTCCGCTATATACTTACAATTCGTTGCGCCCAAAATACATGCATAATTATTTGTAGCAAAAATAATAAGAGTGAAGGTGAACATAAACCTGACGAATTTTGTATACCCTATCTATTCCCATTGTAGCTATATTATATAGTTGTCTGACTTGGCTTTGCGGAGCTGGATTGTTTCAGCTTTGTTATAGAGATCTTAGAGAACATAATCGGTCCGATTGCAGCCAGATATATAAATGTACATACATATATAGTAAACCGATGTGGTTCGGATTTTATTTCTGTAGATAGAATATAGGATATATAGCATGTTTCATGTATATAGTACTTATGCAATAAGAGGTTATAAATACAAAATTTGTTCAAGACACTTAAAAAGTAAATAAAGTTTATTTAAATAAACGGAAAAGTTTTAATGCGAAAGCCTGTTTTAAGAACGATTTGTAGATATAGTGTTCTGATCTTTCTTAGATGTTTCGTACATAACTAAGGTTTTGTACAACAAATGTCATAGATGTCAAGTTTGATGAAGCTTTCTTGAAAAATATAAATCTTTCTACACGAAAACTTTATATAAAATCGATTCATAAAGTTATATGATATTTTAAACTGATGTATATAAAGTTACTAGTGAAGATATCTTTATGAATAAAAAAGTTTTTTTTTATCAGAACATATATTTTTATTTAGTTTATGTTTACCGTGGTAGCTATAGGATATAGGTTATAGGATTGATCTGTCTGAATTTGATATGGATACTGTTCATAAGTGAATGAAAGAACACCGGTAAGACTTATGACAGATCTAGAGCTAAAGCATAGATGAGACTCGTTTGCATAGTTAGATCTCTATACTGACCATGAAATTATATATATATATAACAACAACAGTTTCTTCATTAAAGTGAAAGATACAAGCTAGAACATATAAAGAAAGATTTATATAGATTTCATTAAATTAATATCTATATATTTTGTTAAGTCGTAAACTTTTCATACTTTATGGACTATGAATGATTCTCTTTTAATGCACGTACATCATTTATCATACCAAAGTTGTCATACTCTATGGAAGAGTATTTAAACAACAATCAAAACAATCGCAACAGTAACAACAATTATGTCATTTGCTGTTGCTTCTAGTTGGGGGTTTCTCTCTTGCTCTTTCCCACTCTCTCTCTCTCTCTCTTTTCTCTCTCTCTCTCTCTCTCTCTCTCTTTAATGCTAAAACAATAATCTGTTGGTCCGATGCATGCTTGACTCGTGACGTAGTTCAGGTTCAGGGTCAATTTTTGTTTGTTTGTAAAGATCGTTGGGCTGGAGGAGGCGGGCTTTGGGGGAGGTTTGGGTCTATGTCATTAGCATGACATAAAGTCGGAAATCTGACTTGCTGTAAAGGCGGATGCTTATTTCAAGTTGTTATTGTTGCGGGTTGAAGGTATCAGGTGTGAAAATGTATGCATTAACAGCCAAGCTTAGTCATTGAGCTGGGCTTAGAGCTGAGATTAATGGCTGGGCTAATGACAACAAATAACGTTTTGTAATTAAGCTGTAAATAATCTATGAAATATTCTAGAAAAACAGGTGAAACTAAGGAAATTGAAAATATAAAATAGTTTATGAAGTATTCTAGAAAAGTATTTGAAACTAAGGAAATTTTTAATATATATTATATATAAAATGAATTAGGCAAGATTTGGTAAAATATATTTCTTAGCTCATAATCCCAATTGCTTCAGTATAGAACTCTTGATGTATATTATTTTCCCATAATATAATCCTTTGCATTATAAATTCCCCTGTTAAGTCAGATCAATCAAAAAGTGCTTTATCGATAAACACTTTAATGTCTTATTGAGCATATCAAATCTTATCTACAATTTGCTACACGTTTGCTGCTGAAATGTGTTTTGTGGAATTTCATCGCATGACCCAATTTCGAAACGGACGAATAAATCAAAAAAACGTGTTAAGCACGCTTCGCATATAAAATTTGGAAGAGGGAAATGCATTAAAATCAATTACGCATGAAAATTCAACAAAAATGCGCTCGAAATTCCAAAAATAAGAGAATAATAAAAAGACATGGAATGGGCGCGACTTGTGATTGTGATTCTCTCACGGCTTGGGGCAAGCGACGCCAATGCGACTGCCTCTGCTCAGTTAGATAAATTTACGGTGGAAAGCCCGTGAGTCAGCGAGCAAACCTTTCGTTGGCCTCGAGCCTCGATTGAATGCAACATGTGTGTGGTGCTGTGATTGAGACTTGATACACGCGCTGCGATGACTCAGTATTTCCAGTTGAAGTTAGGCGAAAGTCATTCATTCCTACAAGCCTCAACAAGATACAATTTGTAATTGAAGACACATGCTGAAGGCACATAGATGAATCAGCAGAGGATCTGCGTAACTATGCGAGAGTGCTTTAATTTGGAAGCATCAGGCGAGCCATTTGTTTATGCTAATCGCTTGTCGAAAATTGGACTAAGCAAGTGGCAGAAGCGCTGCTGACACATTTGTGACTAATTCATGCCACTGAAGCGGATGCTGTTGGCCCGATTTCACTTGAAAACCAAAAACAAGAGTATCTGACAGATTTATTCAGCACTGAAATTATGATAAATTGGCTCTCATTTATTTGGAGGTGTATGTTTTCTTTTTGCGGCTAATTGCATAACAAATTGTTTAATTATGGTTGATTATAATAAATAAGCTTCCTATAACTCAATTAAATGCGCGAGCGTATGCAGCGCATTAGCCACGCTATCAATTGACCTTCTCGCTGCTTGGCAGTTCAACAACTTTGCAATTGTAGCTCGCAGATACAGATACTTTTCTTGTGCGTGCGTGTGGGTGGCGCCACCACCACCACCACCACACAGCAGCTGCGGTTCATGGCACTGCTGCCTTGTAATCAAAACCAGACGCATAAACAAAAATTTCAAAATACGAATTTGAAAATGTTTAACTAATACGCACACCCGCACAACTTGTTGTTTTGCATACTTTGGCATTTCCTGGAAACATTAAAGATTTCAGCTCTTTCTGCTGCCAAAAACTGCGCACTGAAATGTTTAATAAACAAAAAGAATCCCCAATTTCGCTTAACTAATTAAAATAAGAAAAAACGAAATGGAAGAAAAACAAATTTCGGCGCACGTGTGCGACTACATTTCAATTCAATTCATTTCAATTTAATTCAATTGCTTTCAATCATCTGCTTCAACCTGAGCCAATGTCCATTTGGTAGTCAACAACATAAACGCATTTGTTTATTTGCTTGGCGTAAATAAAAGCAGGCAAAACGAAAATAATGATAGCCAAAGGCGTAAGGTAAACTAATTCGAATATTGTTTATATTAATGTCTCATTTGGGAATTACAAATCGGCAGTAGTAGCAATAACCAAAGGCCAACATTAAAGTCCAAAGAGTTGAACTGAAATGCACTTCAAGTTTTCAAACCGCAAACTCAACACTTTAAGTTTAATTCACCACACCAAAAATGCATTTGGGGCCGATAACTAATAGAGTCGAAGAGCACATAAATCAAGCAGAGAAGCTGCTTAGCGCAAGTGAGCGAGCAATACATGCGTTCAGTCACCACAGCTCAGCCCATTTCGTTCGCACGCACTCTCAGTTCGGCTCTCTGCATGGCTGCGCAGTGCGCAGCTAGCTTGCTGCCTCCACTCTTTTCGGCACTTCAGTCTTGTGTCGACCACTCAAGTGTTTAGTACGGGGCGCTGTCGAAGACAACGACGACGTGTCTTATTAAATATTAAATGAATTTCTATGAATACTATATATAAAATTAGTTTCGAGCGCGAGTGATAAAAAGCATTTAATATTATTGTGAAATGTAGAGAATTCGCTCAAGCGCACATAAACAAAACATCAAGTGTAAAGTGCGTAAAATCAAGAAAATATTTCAATGATAATACGAACATAAATCAGGCGACAAAACGAAAATACATTTTCGAATATATAAATAAAACACACGAATTTCCGAGAAACTTGTCTCGTTCTTGTTTGTTGTAACATTTGTGACGTGCAGAAAAATGTGCGAATGAAATTTAAAAAAATAAATCTCTTTTTTAAATATCTAATTTACATAATACAAATTCGATGTTTCTAGATCTAAATGAAAAACCAGTTTGTTAGAAATCACAAAGAAACAAAGCCAAATTAAGAGCGGAAAAGCCAATTGCGTAGGTTGTTCGAATCAATCAGAAGACGCCCAAGCCGAAGTCGCAAAACGCGTTTATTGACTAACCCAAAGACACAAAAAGGCAACGACTGAGAGAGTAGAGGAGCAGCAGAGGGGCAGAGGGGGTGTTAACGGTTAACGCCTTGCATTTGGCCAAGCGGAAATTCAATTAGCCAGTTTTTTGAGTGCAATGCAACGACAATGCAAACGGAAGTGAGCAACAGACAACAGTGTGGGCGTGGCAGCGACTGGGCGTAGCTGAACTTGAGCCCACACATTACCCAAGGGGGCCGATGTCAAGGCTCCAGCATGGCACAAATGTCATAATCAGCTAGTTTATATGGCATTGTGTAGCCGGAGAGAAACATTTGTCAACCAAAACCAGTTCTCGGGGCCTTTCTCATTGTCCGATTGTCTTTCATTCCACATGCCGCATACTTTCGGTTAACGGTTCTGAGTAGCCCATCGTTCCTTGTTTTGATGAAGAGAAATATACGAAAAGAAAAAAAAAGCATAAACCAGATGGGCCATAATTGTTTATAACAATAACTTTGGCATATACAAAGCGAGGCATTCTCTGCCAAAAGTTGCAGAGAGTATTATTAACGAATTCTGTGAAATATATACGTTTCGGAATGCCAATTGTGCTAGTAATTAATGCAAATGAATAATGTTTTCTTTTTGTGTTTTGTTTTCGGCAAAAATGTTAACGAACTCGATAACAAAGTGATTAAAAAGCTAAAGATCTGACATAAACTTAAAGCAAGTGTTGCGAAAAGGTGTAACCAGTGTTGTGAAACTACAAACAATTCATTATGGTTGTGACCACAACGCGAAGTCCGCTGCTAACGCAGACGCAGCCCAAGAGTCCAGCCACAAATGGCAGCCACACAGCCGCATTGCGTTCCCGCCTGATATTTCCCCGGCAACATTATCAGGTAAACTCAACCGCTCCGCACCCCACATATCTATAAGAGAAACCCCATCCCAATTGAGAGATTAGACGAGCGCCAAAGGGGGCTCTTAAACGTCGTTCATTAACCCCGAGGCGCCGCTGCAAATGACCAAAGCAGACGACGACGTCGTCGCCTAATGGTTCCAGCTCGGTTGAGTCTAGTGCGAGTGAAAGGCAGACATAAAAACTATATATACATATATGTGTGTGTATTCTTTATGATTATTATGAAGTCTAATTGTGTGCGTGCGTGCGACGGTTGCGACGTTTTGACCCTTGGCCAGACGCAACAGCTAGCAGGCAACGCATATTAAACTCTGCAGACGACAACACGTAATGCTCATCACATTGTCGCTGCTCAAAGAATGTGCAACAGGGCAGTCCCAACAGATCTGGTAGAAAACTCTAAAAACAGTCTTTTACTTTGAGAACTCTATCAAAATTGAAGAACTTTTTATATTTCACTTAACATTTAGCAAGATGTATATAATCTAGATTGTAAATTTATAAGCAGTTATCTTATAAATACAATCCAAAGATCAAACAGAATATAATTAGGTAAAGAGATTTTCTAGCTGTAGAACTCTATCAAAATTAAAGAACTTTTTATATTTCACTTAATATTTAGCAAGATGTTTAAAATCTAGATTGTAAATTTATAAGCAGTTATCTTATAAATACAATCTAAAGATCAAACAGAATATAATTAGGTAAAGAGATTTTGAAGACCTTTTTATATTTCACTTAACATTTAGCAAGATGTATATAATCTAGATTGTAAATTTATAAGCAGTTATCTTATAAATACAATCCAAAGATCAAACAGAATATAATTAGGTAAAGAGATTTTGAAGACCTTTTTATATTTCACTTAACATTTAGCAAGATGTATATAATCTAGATTTTAAATTTATAAGCACTTATCTTATAAATGCAATCCAAAGATCAAACAGAATATAATAAGGTAAAGAGATTTTCTAGCTGTAGAACTCTATCAAAATTGAAAAACTTTTTATATTTCACTTAACATTTAGCAAGATGTATATAATCTAGATTGTAAGTTTAGCAGCTACCACATATTGGTGTTTCTATAGCACGTAATAGTCCTTAGATTCCACTGATATAGAATTATTTACAAAAAATTTACAGTTTTATAAGTCCATTAAAATTAAGGACATTTTCTATTTGTCTGAACATTTAACATGAAGTTTATCCTCTGGAATCGCACTTAAGTTACAGAAATATCACGAAATTGAAGAAATTTAGCATTTGAGTTAACATTTACCTCAGTGTTCATCCTCATCCTAAATTTAAGAATTTTTACCATTAGAAAGTCGTTTTTTCATAGCACCTACTGTTTGCTAGAGATCGCTCGAATAGAAACAGGGAATTATCAATTAGAGAAGTCAATCAAAATCGAACAAATTTAGCATTTAATGAAGTTTTGCCATGAAGTTTATAATCTACTTTGAAAAATTGAAAGTAGCTGCCAGAACAAAGTGTTTTGATAGCACGATCTTATCTTTAAATATGTCTGAAGTTATCGAAGTTCATAAAAATCGAAGACATTTTATATATGACTTAACATTTAGAGTGAGTTTTATCCTCTAGCTTGTAGAAGCATTTACTATAAAAAGAAGAGTTGATGGCATATTCCCAACTCTATAAATTGCTGAAATAGTACCAAACTCTTAGCAGCTAAAGAAGTTTATCAAAATTTAAGAAATTCGACATTTAACTTAACATTTATCTTGAGATTTATCATGTAGATTGTAAATTTGCTAGCAGTTTACACATGTAGAAGTTAATTTTATAGCAAATTCTAAAAACAAAACAATATCAGTTCACGAATGAAATGAATTTTTATGCAAATTACAATTAGGAGCAGCTGGAGGATAAACCAGCTTATAAATTTACAAGCAATTTAAGAATTGCAGCTGCACCTGCCATATAAAAGTGTTTTTAGTTGCACGCGTACTGCATGCTAATGATATCTTAATTATTTAATTGAAAACTGAATCTGAAACGCATTTTAAGTGGCTATAGTAAAAATCTGTGGCTATAGTATAGATCTATGCAAATTCTTGTTTTGGCCCAAACCTGAACCTGATTCACGATATACTCGAAAGTTTCAGATCTCGGATTATCATGGACAGAACAACGTGGTCGTATTTATATTGCATGCAAATTCAGAATGAAAGCCATTAAAATAGCCGGCATCTAATAAATTGCTAATGTTATTTTGTTTATAATCAACAGCCTGAGGTTTTTGTGTTTTCTGATTATTGGAGCTCATCCCCGAAACGTTGTGGAGACTGCCTCAACTGCAGCTGCCTCCAAGTAGTTCCCCTTTCAAGAGAAGAGATATTGAACAGTTCCCATTTCTGTTTAAGCTCTCTACAAGATCTGTTAGGGAGAGAGGGGTAGAAGGCTTTTAGCCATATACGAATTTTTTGCGTCTCTTTCGATGGGGTTCGTCAGCGCAATTTTCTTTTCTTTTTGACTATTTGTAGCAAAGTGATCTCGACTGTTTTGTGTTTTCTGTTTCTGTTTCTTCAATCCCGTCGCCTTTGTCTATCTATGCATTGTATGTATGAATGTATGTGTGTATTTGAAGCAAATACATACATAATTTGATTTCCAGAACGTGCCTGCCCCACTGGCTCGCAGCCGGCGCCGTTGACGTCAATGGGAGCGACGTCGCAGTCAGTGCCGAGGGAATTTTTCGAGTCTGGATATATTGGGGGAGCCGAGCACAGTGGATGCTAAAGAAGCTATTTGAAGAATTGTTCGTAGCCTTGATGCTAAAATTAACATCTGCTATAAAAGTTTCAAAACTCGAAAATTGACTAAAACAATAGGTTGCTTATCTTCACTTTATACACTATGATTTTTTAGCAGATATTTCAAGTGTTCGTAAAGAGTTATGTAAGCATAAGCAAGATGTTAAGATCACCCAGTATATCAGCAACCTGCCATTTAGCTAGGCTATAATTTATGAATGAAATCAATTAAGATAAATTCGAACAGAAAACTGGCTGGCAAACCCGTTACAGCTCGAGACTTGTTCCACTAAATGACAGCTCATTTTAATTAAAAGCGCCATTCAAAATGCAACGGAAAACGAAAAAGAAAAAAAAGCGAAAAAGTGCGATTAACTGACGTCTGCACTGAGCAGCACACCCCACTGCACTGAGAGAGAGAGAGAGCGAGGCGGCAATTAAAGGCGCGCAGCAATTTTTTAATGCAGTTATTAAAGTAAGAGTGGGAGAGTAACAAAAAGAGAGCGCGCCGCCACAATAACAAGAGCAACAAGTTCGTAAAGCTCGGTGGCAACGCCAACCAGTGTTCGAAAGTGCTGCGCAGCTGGCAGTCTGTTGTGTTTTAGTTATTGTTGTTTGAGGTAGGCAGCCGCCAAAGCCCTAAGACAAACAAGTTTGGCCCGCTTGCGCTCTCTCACGCGCTCTCTCTCTGTGTGCGCTCGCACCCTGTGCGATATTTGTGCTTTTCATTCAATTTTCGTTTCAGTTGTGTTCGTTGCTTCCGCGCGTACAAAAGCTAAAAAATCGACTGAAAAAAAAACCAAAGCGCGCACAACAAAACGCACGCGATTCCCGTGCGGCTTTAAACGGTGCGATCTTTTTTGGAAGAAAGTGATTTTGTTTTTTAGTAAAAGCCAGCGAAAATCTGTGTCTTCGTTTATAAAATGATTTTTTCTTAATAAATGTGCACACTATAATAAGACGAAAAAGAGAAGAAAAAAAACAGATAAACATAAACAGATATAATTTATGAGCTAAGGTAAAAGAAGAAACGTAACTTTTGTGGAACATCAAAATTGAATTGAAACTATAAAGAAAAGACATAAAATGCTTGTTGTTGTTTATAGTAAAAATCACCGACGTTTGTTCTTGTTGCCATTAGATCGACCGATTAGCGTGTGTGTGTGCGTGTGTGTGTATAGGAAATGCCTCGGCATTGGCAAAACAAAAATGTATTTCGCAGATACTTTTTGCCATGTGCGTATGTGTGTGCTTCATGCTCGATTGCTTCGATTATGCTTTGATTGCACACACACACACACAGAGAGAGAGAGAGAGAGAAAGAGTCATTAGATTTATATACTATTTGGCACTTTTATCTTTTGTACTAACCGAACCAGAAACCCAAACCGAACCCCGAACCCCGAACCCCGAACCCCTTTTGCTCAGCTGCGGGCATGCTGCCAAACACGCTGACGTCTCAGTTGATTGCTGAACCGGTTTTATGTTTTTTATACATATACTTATTTTGTTGGTCAAATTAACAGCACAGACGCATGGCAACTGTTTAATGTTTGTTTTTCCCTTACCTTGTTTTATTTATGGCTTATCTATTGGTGGCTCTTATCACACACACACACACGTGTGTGATCTATTGCTAACTGCAGTTGACCCCGCTTGGCGCCAAGAGCGAAATTTCGTGTCAAGTTCGAACTGCGTCATTTGGCTTAGGGGTTGCTTTCGATTTACAACCCTCTAGCCTTAGTAGTACAGTTATAGCATAAATTTTGTCAGCATATAGTTTTATTAGTTGTTGTTTGTTTTGGCAAACACCCACGCTCGTCTAATTGCGAATGCATTCAAAATTAATCTACGGCTAATGAGACACAATTTGATGGCAGTTGTTGGTTGGCTAATTGGCAAAGATAGCCAACACACAGATAGATTGCAGCTGTTTGTTGCACTTCGTTTGCTTCACAGACGACAATGGCTTTGACCTTGAACCTGTGCGCATTCGATTTGCCGCCACTGTACACACACTCTCACACAACGGGGCACGGGGCGTATGCGCAACGTTTTCTATTTTACACAGATTTTCACGATTAACTCGAGCTGTTTGGCTGCTATTTGAATAGAAAATAGAAAAACAGTTGTAGCTGTTCTTGCTTGCCCTTTGCTGGAGCGGAAATACCTGCAAGTAGTTTGTCATATTAATTGCATTTCAGCTGTCTGTTTTGTATATGCGCTTATAATGCTATAGAACTTCAATAAAGTGTACAAATTAAAGATATTTAGGCAGAGATAACTTAAAAAAAAAATATATATATATATATAAGTGATATAAAATCTTGGCAAAACTATGAATTATAAATCAATAAACTATGTTTTTATTTTAATTATTTCATAAATTATATAAGCAAATTTCATAAAAAAAATATAAATTGTATAAAGCAGTGAATCAAGCTGTAGAAAGTGCAGTTTAGCTTAGCTTAGCTTGAATATGAGTTCACTTATAGAAATATAGTTAAATGTATAATTAACTTAGTAGAAACATACTGAGTACAGAATGAATACACATATGTATAGGTTTAACACATATACATAAATTAAAAATATATTTAATATAATAAAAATATATTATGTAATATATATAGCTAAGTTAATTTATTAAGATAATCGCTGTGCCTGACTAGAATATATCAACAAAAACTTTGGGATATATATGTATTATTTAAAAATTGTTGAATTTTTTCAACAGGAGCAGCGCTGCTAACTCTAGGAAAAGTGCCTTGAATATCATTTCTTAAGCCAGGTTTTTAGCATCCATTGAGCCAAGTCCACAAAATTTTCGCCTAGTAAATGTTTTTAGATAAAAGAACTGAGAAACATTTTATAAAGAGCTTAAAATTATACATTTAGTTAGCAGCTCTAGCTGTAGCTGTATCTCAAGCTACTACCTCCAGATCTTGCTACTAGCTCTAACTGTAAATAACTTATAGCTCTAGCTACAGGACTTAGCTCTACCTCCAACTCTAGCGCCAGATCTTGCTCTAGGTACTATACTCTAGATCTAGTTACTAGCTTCTAGCTCTAGCTCAAGCTACTTACGAGCTCAAGCTACTAGCTCAAGCTCTAGCTCTAGTTCGAATTTTAGTTTCTACCCCCAGCTTCAGGTCTTGGTCTAGACTTGGTCTAGACTCTTGATCAAGGTACTAGCTTTAGCTTTTGTTTTAACTATCAGCTCTAGCTCCAGCCCCTGCTCTACTTCGAGCTCTAGCTCTAGCTCTAACTCTAGCTCAAGCTACTAGCTCCAGTTCTAGATCTGGCTCTAGGTACTGCCTCTCTATCAAGCTGCTAGCTACTAGCTTAAGCTCAAGGTACTATCTATAGTTTTAGCTTCAGCTGCTGCTCTTGGTCTACTTCGAACTCTAGCTTCTAGATCTAGCCTTAGCTCTAACTCTAGCTTTAGCTGTAGATATCTAGTATGAGCTCTTGCTCTAACGCTATACCTAACACCAGCTCTCGCTAGTTGCTTCTAGAGCTAGCACCAGCTCTGATTCTTGCTACTGAGTCTAGCTCTATCTTTAGTTTCAGCTTTTGCTGTAGGACAAGCTCTAGTTCTAGCTACTAGCTACTACTTCTAGTTTCAAGCTCTAACTCCTATCATTAATTCTAGACACTTCTCATTTCACAAAGAACCCATATATGTACATATGTCTCCTATTCACACAGCTAATGATTGCCATATATAGTTTTGAGATAGCTTCGCTTTCACAAGTTGGCTATTTCGCAAGTTTGCTTAATATTTTCTCACATACGCCCACTTCTGGGAGCCACTGTCACCTGCTGCTGCCCACACACAGACAGCTCTCTGTTTTGTTAGTAAAACCCAGCCAGGTGCTGCATTTGTTTGAGCTGTGCCCACGCGTTTTGCTGTTTGGCTTTGCATTTGCATCTGAAATGGCGTCTAGAACAATAAACTTGGCTCATACAACAGGCAAACAATGTTTTCTAACTCATCGCAGGGTGTAGGGGCGGGCGTAGTGTGTGAGGCGTGGCTTGCCTAATTAAACAATAATGAAACGCAAATAAAACATTAAAACATTTTATGGCTCAGCCGAAAAAAAAAACAATTGTCACGCATACATTAAAAATCACTCAAGCGTTGTCTCGTGTGCCATTTTTTTTGTTTCATTTTAAATTTCTGTCTTTTTTAATTTATTACCTTTATTTTGCTTGCAAAAATGCGGGCAGCTGCCCCTGCCCCCTCTCTCCCTCTTTAGCTCCCTCTCAATTTCATGAAAACCGCATAAAAACCACATAAAATTCTTTAGCTGGTTTTTTTATGTCACGTTTTTTATGTTAATTGATAAAGATATTTTTATAATTTGTTTTTTAATGAAATTCTAAGCGCAAATTGAAATGAAAACCTTGAATTTTTGAAATTTTCGTTGTGTCTGGGGAATTTTAAATCAAATTTCATTAGGGAATTAAGTTAGAAAGTGGAAGTTTTACATGGGAATTATTGACAGAAGAAAAAAGCTCTTAAGCCTAAAAATGCATATTTAATGAATATTGTTTTTATTAATTCGTTAATAAAGATCTCACTTAAATATAATTTATGCAAATGCTTTTTGACTCGAAGCGACAGCGGAATTTAGCCACATTTCGAATACTTTTTTTCTTCTTTTAGCTGATTTGTCAAATGAACAACAAAAATTAAATAATAATGTTGATAATACAGGTAGCGAGTCGTCCCTGAGCAGAATAATGGAATTATCGACTTTTTTTCAAAGAAATTAATAACTCCAAAAAGCTGTAAACTGTCAGCGAAGCTGAGCAAGCGAATTAGTCAAAAGAGATCTTCAAACAAACGATTTCTTCGAATCGGAATCGCAATCGATATGAAATTCATGCATGAATATTGAACAGTTTATTTGGCAGCGGGGGGTGGGGCGTTGGGCGGCAGTCAAAACAAACAATTAAAAGCGCATAAAAATACCAAGAAAACAACGAAAGGGCGGGGCTATGTTTGTGCAGGGCCGAAGTGTGAATACCCTTACAAATACAAAATGTTATCTAAATACTCAGAGGCAATATTCGAGTGAAAGAAACTAAATTGTTTTCTCTACTAAATCATTTTTTTAAGCGATCAATGCTATATGATATAGTGTATAGTATAGTATAGGAGCTATATGATATAGAACAGATATAGAATGTATATTTCTGCACGATAGCTTTAAAGCCCTGGAAGCTTCAGTCGGACATGGTTATATGAACTCGGCTCGTCGGCATGATCAAAAATATATATATACATATATATACTGTATATAATCATCTTCGACAAACTTCTGATGAAAATGCTTGTACTGCTTTTGGAAAGGAAAAAAATCACCAAAATATATATGTCACGTGTGAGAGGGCAAAAGTTCAAGAAACTTTTCATTAGTTTGGCATGCAAAGTGCGCCAAACGACAGACGAAGGTCGCTTAATTAGGTTCAGGTGCTTGCGAACAAAGGTAGCAACAACTGTAGTTGCGTTCAGGAGGCGCCACAGTTGCTGGGCTATGAGCGAATCGCGTGTGCCGCACCCAACACACTGTGTGTGTGTGTGTGTGTGTGTGTGTGTGTGGGTTGTGTGTGAAATATGGAGCGCGCGCGTGGCATGCCACCATCAGAAGGAATTTAAGAAAAGGCCAAACCACTGACATTGCGACCGCCCGCCGTCAGTAGCACAAATCCGGCTAAAATCAATAAAAAGCGCAAACACTTAAGCCAAGCTCAGACATGGCCAAAAAATGAACCAAAAATGAATCACAGGCGGACTTTAAAAACTTTTATACAGATGTGTATATTCCAGGAACTGCGCTCCAAACTAGGCAGCAGATCAGCAGAAATCCACTTGTACCAAATAAATTGCGTCAATATTTGCATAAACGTGTTTAAATAACCGTCGAAAAGTCAACAAGACGGGAAGCTGTCTGCGCCCACACATTGAGTGATTGTCAAACTGTGCCGTGACTGTTTGACAAGCACTTTCCCATTAAATGTTGACATTTTAAAGCAGTTACATGTAATTTATTACATTGATTGTGAATTCTTATCGCTATATACATAGTAACGAAATATACAAACCATATAAAATACAAATATAAATATTTGTTAATTGCACAGCAGCAGCGTAAATAATACTAAATAATAATTAGAGGTAATTAACCAAGAGGTTGTGCACATATCACATAAGCAAAAAGGAACGATACACACACATACATACACATAGTTACAAATATACAAAACACATATACATATTATATAGAAAATATAAACATAAGTCAGCAGTAAAAAATATCCACGTACATAATGCTTGTATATAGGACTATATAGAAATACAAATTTTATATATATATATATATATATAGGTATATATCACACACACTCTATATGAACTAACAGACAGATACACACACATATACATATACAATTATCTTGTCTATGTTTTGATCTTGCGGCCCAATTTGGTAACCGCATATTTGTTGCCCTCTCGTCCGCCCGATCCGCTGCCCTGTGAGCTGCTCGGATGAGCCTTGCGCTTGGCAATGCCATTGCTCTTGGAGCGAGTCTCGAAGAGCACATCCGAATCCGTTTCAGATTCGGTCAGCGAAGTATTACGCGAATCTGTGAATTGGTAAAAGTTTTTATAAATGTCGATTTGGTATAAGTACCTATATAATACTTACAATTGGCAGCCTCTTCGTCTTGCGTGCCTATTAGCGCATACTTTTGAACCTTTTGGCGCATGCTTCTTGGCTTTTTGGTTTGGCGACAGGCGCAAGCAATGCCCCAGAAGATGCCAGAGAGCAACAGGCAGCCAGAAATGACGCCCACAAACACATATAAAATCGACCAGTCTGTTGAGCAAACATTAACTTAGCATTCGGGTCTAGACTCTAGAGTATAACAGTTATTTTTATATAGCTACCGCAATTGGCCTCATCGTTGCCGAAGAAGAAGCCCAACGAGGGCATCCAGAAGGCCTCACAAACGCACGCTCTCGTCGAGGGATTGCATCTGCCATGTCCCGAGCAATTGTTCTGGCACACAGTCGTGCGTATGTCCACGTAGAGAGCACCCAGTATGGAGGCATCCTTTTGTAGTTTGGCACGTAGCATTCGCTCTACATGCAGCCCATTCACCGGTGTTGATTGCCCTCCCTTCGCATCGGTGGCCATTACAAAGAACACCAGCACCGCCGCCTCAGTGTGCAGATCCTGCCTCAGCTCCCTGATCTGTATCTTATTGTCATCGCCCAATAGAAGTTGCAATTTCTGCACAGTGGAGTCCAGTTCACTCTTGGCGAGCACCGATAAGGTCATGGGCAGCGTCATTTGCACTAGATACATAAGCATCGGATCCGCATGGACATTGATGCTGACCGTATCCGTGCTGGTTAAGCCTTGATCATCGCTCACAGTTAGCTTGAAGACGTAGCGACCCTGCACCACATTGGTGAGCTGCAAGAGGATAATGGGAATCAAAAGGAATCCTTTCAAGATAGTTTCCTCTCTTGAACTTACAATCATAACTGGCTGCTTGTCCGTGTTGTCAATGATGACGCCCGCTACTTGGCTGGTGTCCTCGCGTGTCCATAAATATTTAACGACTGCCAAATCATCTGATGATTGCGAGCCATTCAAGTAAATCGCTGTGATGGGCAAAGTAATGGTGCGATCTCCGCCAGCATTGGCAATAGGTGCTGCATTTCGTTCTATAGATGAAATTTGATATTAGCTAAGCTTTAAATTATTCTTTCCATTATCGAATACCTTGCACAATCTTCACCCAGGTGATGTCCGCAGCCGTATTGTTGTTCTCATCCGCCACGCTTAGCTCGAACTCATATAAACCAAGTGTTAGGCTAGTGGCGTTGGCAATCTGTTCATGAGTTAGATATTTGATAGATAAGATAGGTTTTCGTATTGCTTGCTCAATCACTTACCGAGGTGTTCGACTTGAGTATAACCGCATTGTTGGGTCCGCTTAGCTGCTTCCACTGATAGCTCTTGATGCCAATGTCGTCTTTCGATTCTGAGCCATTTAAAGTGACCCAATTGACGGGCAGGCTGGTTGTCTATACAGATAAAAACCATGTCATTAATATAGATTAAAGATAAAGCGACAATAGTTCGCTACTTACCACATTGGCACCCGCTTTGGCTGTGGGCGGTGAATTGGTGGGGGGCTTCACGAACACGTGTACCTTGGCGGTGCTCGACTGTTTGCTGCCATCGGTGACTTTGAGGACAAACGTGTACATGCCCTCCTCCAGGTTGGACAGCTGCACATACGGAGTTCTGGTGTTCTGCATGTCAACGGCCTTCGCCTCGTCGCTGGCATCCTTTGTCCACTCCCATTCAACGATTTCGTGATCATCGGAGCTGGCGGTGCCA
The DNA here is from genome assembly GCA_035045545.1 of Drosophila gaucha. Classification (NCBI taxonomy): domain Eukaryota; kingdom Metazoa; phylum Arthropoda; class Insecta; order Diptera; family Drosophilidae; genus Drosophila; species Drosophila gaucha. The sequence goes on from JAWNOY010000292.1 coordinate 6,138,614, forward strand.
TTCAGAGTTACATTGTTGTTCGGCAGATACAAAATGACAGCATCTCCTGCATTGGCTACCGGTGCATAGTCCGTCTCCTTAAGCACGGCAATGGTCGCTGTAGTCGAATTGGTTACATTATTCGAATCCGTCACGATCAGCTTGAAGGTGTAGTTGCCCGGCGAGGTGAGATCTAGCTGCAGGGTATTCACCTCTGGCAGCTGCGGCTGATAGCCAATGGGTCCCGAGATGACCTCCCAGTGCCAGTTGATGATCTTGTCATCGTCGGTGCTGGTGCTGCCATCGAGCACCGCATTGGAGGTGGGCTGACGTATGATTTGCTCAGGCGGCGAGATGATTACCTGCGGTGCCTGATTGATGCGCCGCTCGGGCAGCACAGTTACATTGGCGGCTGCCTCGCCAAAGGCCCCACCATCACCGGTCACGGTCACCTTGAAGGTGTACAGACCCTCGGAGAGATTGGAGAGTTTCACCTTCGGTTTGCTCTGATCCGAAATGGTGCCATTCATCGGTCCCTTGGGCTGTGATATAAGAGTCCAAAGATATTTGTATTTCGCACCGCTGGTCTCCTCATCGGGAACTGTGAAAGCGGCCAGCGTGACCTCCTGCTCCGGGAGTTGCACCTCCTTGGACATGACTGAGACCGTTACTTTGTTGACTTCCTGTTTCATGGGCGGCGGAGCCACAACCTCAGGGGTTATCTCGCTGGCTGCTACGGCTTCTTGTGCGATTCGAGGAGACGCCTCGTTGGGCAAATAAGCGCTGTAGGCCACAGCTGGCATCACACATTTGTGCTGCTTGTTGCGTATGAATCCATGCTTGCAGCTGCACAGTCCCGTCAATGCACTTGCCTGCAGCGGCACACACTGTTCCTGCGGCGGGCAAGGCGTGTCCATGTCGCAGGTCATGAATTTTGCATTGTTCGGAAGTTCGGCAGCGCCATAGTAGCTGAGATCATCATCGTTGTCATCGGGTTGCTGCAGAAGCAATTGCTTGACGCGCTTCTCTGCCATGGGAAACTCATCGTCGTCGTAGGCGTTGCTGTCCTGCTAAGGTAAGGATTAGTTGCAATTGTTTTGGAGAGCTCTAGAGCGACTCACCTGAAACTGCAAGCGACGCGGCTGCTTCCAAAAGTTCAGCTCCGATTCGTAGGGCAGTATTTCGGCATTCTGTTTGGTGGCCTTCAGCAGCTGTGTCCAAGTCACTGGCAGATCTCCGACTGGATTTACCAACACCATTTGCACCTTATCATTTTCTCGATCTCGAGCCAGAGACTTGGGCATGCAAGCCTCATTGCTTATGCAGTGAATGTGATAGCATTTGCGCTTGAAGACCAAGACCACGTTGCAAGCGTTGACTTGGCTCTGGTTCTGGGTCTGCGACTTCTCGCAGCACGCCTCCAGGCAGCTCCAGAGATACGTCTCCTCGTCGAGCACCTGGCCCACCTCTGGCTTGTATTCCTCGAAGACGCCAGCCTGCTGCTCGTCCCGCGGCGTCGCATTCTCAAAGACATGGCGCAACATACGTGAGCAAACGGGCAACTGTTTGCTGTTCGCTGTCAGCTCCTGTTTGCCAGCAGCGAGCAGCGCGTTTTGCGTTGTTGTCGAGCCAACTGCCCCCACTCCTCCTCCAGCAGCGGCCGTCATGACGTCGGCTGACGCGTATGTTGCTGACGCCACGAGCCAGAAGCAGAGCCAGCCACGTTGTGCAAGGCTTGCGCTTTCCATTTCGTTGTTCTACGGCGTTCACGAACTGCTTTAACTTGATTTCAAGCCACTTTTTTGCACTTTTTCCAATTAACTCGTATAAATTAAAACATTTTTATAGAGAACTTGTGAAGGGCTCCAGCGGCCAGTGTGGCCAATACGCGAAGTTCAACTAATCAAAGAAAAAAGCAAGACGAAAAAATACTAAAATACTGCAAACAGCTGTTTCGGTGGTTGAGCCAGTCTGCGCCAGTGCTGTAAACGACCGTCGCGGCAATATACGTTAAAAATTTGAAGCTTACAATGGGCAAAAGCACTCAAGAGCACAGAAAAGCTCTAGCAAGCTGGCAACTCTGCAGACAGTTAACGCGCATTCTTTGCGTGTTTATGGTGTGTTTTATTGTTTAACAGTTATCGAAAAAATGAGAGAAAAAATCGCAACGGGTTACATTATAACATTGCGAATATTGATTTAAGAACGCAAATTGCAAAACAGGTCGCGGGCGCCCACACTCACGCAGAGACAAACAAGCTCTCAGGTAGCTCAGAATAAAACAGTGGGACGTACGCCCACGCGTAAATGGAATTTTAATCGAAGCCGTTGCCTTAAATCAAAACAATATTAATTATGTACAGCAACCGCAACAAATCGCCCAACTGCCAGCGCATTATTTATATATCATTTTCCAGATACCAAATCAAAGCAAAAACTATTTTGTGTAAACAAAGAAATAGAAATTATAATAACAAAAGATACATAAATCAATGCATGAACTTTAAAAAACAAAAACAAAAACAACAAACTCTTGTTGTTGGCTCGACGTCTGTTTTAGTTGTGGGCTCTGTTTTATCTAAAGCACATTGCATTACCACGCAGGCCGCACGGCGCCACAGTTTGGCATCCACTGCCAAATACAGAGTACAGTTTGACATGCTTCCACATTTCGACAATTTATCAATTTAAATGCCATTTTTGTGCGGTAAATAAAAATTGAAGTGTGTCGCTGCCAAAAATATAAATCACGTTATATTTTAATGGCTCTGTTTGCACTTCCAACTCGCTTTTTTATGAAAATAAAACAGATTTGATTAAATATTTGGATTTGAAATGCCATTTGAGTCATCCACTAGATAGATCTCTTGTCCATATAAGGCGAAGCTTGCAAAAGTCTGATAAGAGCAGCAGATGCAGCCCATAAACTTTACTACCATATATGTAAATACCTTAATATTTTACTGATAAGACTCAATTTCCCTTTGCTTGCAGATGACAGACTTCTCGGATAGTTCACAGAGCGGCATGTTGAGTCCGGCGACAACGCTTATTGAAAGTTTCAACAAGAAGAGTGGCTCAGCCTCCACCACGCCCCTGCCCAGCTCCTCGACGTCGGCCAGCAACATGTTGTGCAACACGCCCACGCTCAATGGAGGGGCGACAGTCAATGGAGGGGGCCCGCTTAGTGCTGGCAGCACAACAGTCGCCAGCCTGGGCGGAAGGCAGATCAATACGAGTTCAAGCTCTTGCAGTAGTCTTAAGGAAACCTCACATCAATCCACATCCACATCGCAGCAGGTAAGCCAGGCCCCATAAGCTAAAAAATAACGAATATATTATGTATTCGCAATGTTGTCAACTGGCTAAGAGTAATAATTGTAGTAAACTGTTCTAAAGGCATAACTATTATACTACTGTTATACAAAGATATATGTAAAGCCTTTATTATAAGCTGTTAAGAAGTCAAAACTGTTATACAGTCAAAACTGTTATACAGAAAACTGTTATACAATCAAAACAAACGTGAATTGTGAACATAAAGTTTCGCCAACTACAATTCAAACTGTTATAAAATTGAAAGTGTTAATTCTCGAATTAAGCAGTCAAAGCTGATAGCTGTTATACTGTCAAACCTATTAAATTGAATTGAATTGAAATTACACTATGCACACGCAATGCAGCCAACTGTTATAAATTCAGAACTGTTATACCTGTTAACTGTTATATATTTAACTGTTATAACTGTCAAAACAGCTGAACTATGAATATAACGATAATCCAAGTACTATAATTCAAGCTGTTATACTGTCAAAATGAGTAGTCTCAACTCAAAAGATGTTATATTGTCAAATCCATTAAATTATTAGTAATGAAATCGAAAACACATTACACATACGCAATGTTGTCAATTGGTTAATTATTGATATAGCTACGCGTGATATACTATATATAAAGCCCTGACGTGGGACATTTTTTCTATGCAGTCGCGTCTATTTTTAGACAATTACTTAAGCCGCAAAAATGTAAGACCTACATATGTATCTATAAAAATTCCTAGACCCTAAACGGACTGATAACAATAATTCCCTTGGCCAGCACGTTTTCCGTTTTGTTTTCCCTCCCAAAGGTTAAAACAGTTCGATATGAAACGCGTTCTGATTAGATTATTGCAATTCTGATTGGCGTCGCAGCGGCTGCTGTAGAGAAATCAACTAATGGACTCGATTACTGTGAAGACTGTGTGTTCGCTATATTTGGCATGTTCGATTTGTTATTTGTTGCGCTATTGATTGGGCAAAGCCATAAAATTAATTGCCCATAGCCAATATATAAACATTTACCCATTGTTGTTATTGTTGTTTCTTCTAGAAAACGTGCCGCTTGCCACAACTTTTATTTGTTATTTATTATTTTTGTTTAAACATTTAACGAGCTACGCATAAAATTTCCCACCATAGAAATAGATTTCTGTTTTCGTTCAGATAAGATTGCTTTAGCGGCATTTGCATGTTACAGTTCCGCTTGGAGTTTATAATATTTTTATCTATTCACAATTTCCGTCGTCTGATAAGCGTGTCATCAAAGACTTGTACCCAATAAAACAGTTATATTTGATATTATATAGTAATGCATATGACTACAGCAGACTAAGAAGAAGGTTAAATGTCGCTTCTATGCGCTTCTCATAAGTACTTCTGCTTCTGCTCAAACAAAATCTCTACTTGAAATGCTATTATTATTTTAGACCTTTACAGGGTATTAACAAGTCGTCTCTGTACTAGCTGTTATTTCTTATTGTTTATCAACTCGTTGACATTTCGTATTGAATCACTTGCCTCCAAAATAGTCGCTTACAGGGCACACTTAACGCTGCCTTGGTCAAGTTTTTGATTATTAATGAATGCGCCCATCAAATATGCTGTTTGGTTATCAAAGTGGGTGACAAATGCGCGAGCTTTTAAATAGTTGCTTGTGTAATTATTGTCCGTGCGTCCAAAGCTCAACGAGCCGTCCGTTCAATTCACAGTTCTGTTGAGAGCAAGTGTATTTGTATTTGCCCCAAGTATCATTATTTTATTTGCACTGTCTGCTCAGCCTCTGTCAATGACTCATTTGCCGGTAGATGTCGCTGCCATCGACTTCGACGTCAACGTCGGCGTTGGTGCTCTTGGTGTCGCGGCGTCTTCCGAACGTGACGCGCGCCAATGGCTCGTGCTGTAAAGTATAAAGGTGAGACAGAGAGGGAGAGAGTGCGCTAAGCTTTGAAGCGTGTGTTTCTGGTGTTCTTTACAAGAGATAAGCGCAGCTTAAGCTTTTCATTGCCAGAGCTTTGATTAATAAAGCGTTTGTGAAGAAAAAATAAATATGTTTGTGCATATACGCAAGTTCTTTCCCTTAGCGGTTTCTACGAAACGATTTTGTTGGCCTATTAGCTGTCGCCCAATGGTTGACATGTGAAATTCTAAGGAAAATGTTTTAATTTTAGAATGAGCCAAAGATTGATAATATTTTAGTTTCGCAGAAAATGCGATGAATGTAATAAGTTTTAAAGAAAGATAAATATATAAACTAAGCACATTAGGCATTCTACTTCGATAATAATAAATCCATATACAAATACATATAAAGATATAGCAACTGTGCAGTTGCATGATATTGATTATTGCGGAGGAGTTTGTATTAAATAAGAATTTTATGACACAATTTGCCATATTGACTCAAAGATGGTGAAAATTGGGGATTAACACTTGCAAAAAAAAAAAAAAAACAAAGACACCTACTCTTATGGTAGGTGCAATTAATTAGACTTAATTTAATAATAACTTTGACAAATATGGTATCAAATAGATAGAAGCTAATGAACTTTATTTATGAGTATCAAATGATTTATGACCCATATTTTATTAGTCATTTAGGAACTTTTAACAAAGTGAATATCAATTTTTAGAATAATTACAAAAGGATATTAAAAGCTAGTTAAGATCTACAGCTAAGCTGATTATACAAATACGTAACAGCCAATTGTTTAGCAATTATACATAAATTAGCATACATATGAGTGTAAATATATCTATACATACATATGTACGCGTGTGTGTGTGCATAATCAGCAAACGGATTAACACTAACAAAGATCTACACAGTAATTATTAATATAAACACACAAAATAAAACAAACCACAAATCACAGCCAGCACACACATATATGTACATACATATATACACGTAGCGAAACAGACAACAAAAAAGCACATACTTCCCTATCTCTTTTCCTCTCCCACCCTCGCACAGCTGGTGTTAATGCAAAAGAGCGACACTAATCAAGTAAGTCAACAGCGCAGTTAGATGCTACTTAACGAGATGGAAAGAGACACAGATACAATCTGAGCGTAGGCTCCATAAAACTTAATAAATACTTTGAGCCGAACGCGTTAATTAGAAAATAGCTTGGTATTAAAACGTGAGGCGCACTAGCAGAATTATGGAAATGCACAAATCGCTGCATAAATTAGATAATAGATAAATATAAGCGACGCGTTCTTCTAGTGGTTAATCTCGTTGCTGTTGTGGCTTTTACACAGTTGCCGGGAATATTTACAATATGATTTCCTAGAATTCTCAGCGCTGAGCTCACGTCAACGCCAACTTAGTGCTGCTCGCAATCTAGCCATCCCGCTTGCACCCACAGCGATCGCTGCTGCTGGGGCGAATACACTTTAAAGTGACAATCGACGCTGACGTCGACGCCGACAGCGCCAAAAGCTCTAGCCCGAGCCACAGCGCCCTCGCTAGAAATTTGCTCATTTTACTTTAGTTAACGAAACGAACGAGAAGCGAACGTCGCGCAAAAAAAACATCGCGTTGAAACAAGGAACTGAAGAAACGTCGCAAAATCCTTTTTATTGAATTTTAGCCAAACGTGTAATGATTTTTTTTGTGTGACGGCAGCGCCTCATACATAAATAGATATTTAAATAATTTCCAACGAATTTCGAACGAAAATTAAACGAACAATTAAACGAACTCTCCGTGTTATCAGTATTTTCTATAAAAACGAAGAACAACACTAGAAGAAGAAAAAACACACACACACAACGATTATTTTTTTTCTTTTCATTTGGTGCTGTTTGAATTATTTGCGGCAAGCGTTAAAAATTATTAGCTCGAAAGCTCAGTTCAGTCTGCGAAGCGTCTTGGCAGCGTGTGAACCATACACAAAAAAATCTGAGTCGCTCTACTATAGAGAAAAAGTGGGAAAAAGCGAAGTACGAGACAAAACACACAAAAACGAAGAAAAAAATTAAATAAATAAATAAATATTAAATATATAAGTATATATGTGCACATAAATCTTTGAAAAATCTTTGAAAAGTGCGCGTGCAAAATAGGGGCAAATAGTTATATATATGTGTATATATGTATATATGTTTCTTAACAAATTGTCTGCCCATTCGTATATGTGTATGTGTGCTGATAAGCCCCCCACAGGCATTATTTAGTCTAAAATACATACTTATGCCTAGCGCTACGTAGGCGTATACGTAATAAGAGCTTGAATTGAAGATATTTCAAGGAATTTCCAGAAACAACCACAAGTTGAACGTGTTAGCCGACATAGGTTAGTATATATGTATATATGTGTGTATAGACCGCATAGACATAATAATGATAAATTAGTAAATGACGCAGTGTTAAAACGTTAAGGTTTATCATATCTAATCAATTGACTTCATGTCCAAGTAATGTTAGGCCCAAGCACTTGCCCCTCCTACTTGCCCATACAATAATATTTACTAACACAAAGCCAACAACAACGTATACATAAGAAATGTGTAGAAAATATAAAAAAAGAGAACGTCGATCACTTGGCACTTGGGAATTTTTTTTACCCCTGGCAATTGCGATAAGTCGATTCGTACATACCTCGTATTATGCCATAGAGCACATTGATTAAGTATTACGAGCAGAACTGCTTGTGTCTACCTGCCGTATACGTTATATGTAAAACTCTTCAATTGTCATGGCATTTCTGATTGTTTTATTAGTCGAAGCTTCGCAAGCCATATAAAAATTATGAATAGTAAAAAAAACACGCCCACATACAATATTCTGATTTAATTTGGCGCTTCTGCTTGAGTCTTTTCGCCAAAAATGAGATCTGTCCAAAATTAGAACTGATTCGTAATGTGGCTAGATTTGACAAAAAAAAAAATAAATAAAACTTTTGCTTGGTTTGAGGGTTGACGTCTTATTCTCCGCGTTTCCTCGTTTCTGAACAATCTTTTCAAATGCTTAAGTGCCAAAGATCTTACAGACCATTCAATTTTGTTGTCTTTAGCTCGCATTGTGATTGTGCTTGAATAGCAAAGAAATAGATTTTCTGAGAAAAATCACAAAAGGTATTGGGATTGCTGTTGAAATAATTGGCAAATCATAGAGCTTTTATGTAAGAGATATTTTATATGCATTTTAGGAATCATAAAAATATTTTGCTTGACTGAATATGTTACCAGAATAATATTATTTTCTACAAAAATATCTTGAAATAAGTTTTTGAATTGTTTTTATCCATGTTGTCCTCAACTTCTTCCTCTCTCTTCCTCTTGTTTTCATATGTGAAGAAAGTGTTTCTTCTATGTTAAGCTCTTGTACTTTTCACACTATCTTTTTATTCCCTCTGTCTCCTTTTCGTATGCAACGTTTTTTTTTAATCCTTCGTTTTCATAACTCTCCCTCTTTTTCTCTCTCTCTCTCTCTCTCTCTCTCTCGGTTTGTTGTCGTTTTCTTACTTGACCAAAGTGTTTCTACTGCCTTGTACTTAGAGTTATAATCAAACACCTTTCCCTCTTTATTACAATTCTATACTCTCAGAAATTCTTCTCTTTCCTTCGCTGTTTTCTTTTAATTTTCATATTTGACGAAAGAGTTTCTACTTCTTAACTGCTCTGTCTCCTTCCCTTCATATTTGACGAAAGTTTTTCTGCTACCCTTATCGAAACGTCAATTCGCCTTAAACGTTTTTTCGCCGTCTTTCGCTTAAGTAATTGACTTCTGAGTAACAGGCAATACGTCTGATCTGTCCATCAACTGTAGATAGACTGTCGTCTGATATGGAACATAACACTTTAGCTGCTGATATGTATCTATAAATAAAGATGGAATAGATACACTTTACACTTAACGAATTCTTATCTGTGTTGCGACATTCAAATACTCTGTTTTTATACTCTAAGTACATGGAAAATGTGTAAAAGGGGTATATTGTTTTTGTGCTAACATATGTGACGTATACGCTGAAGAATATTAATTTTTTTGAATGCAAAATTAAACAATAATTTAAATGATGAAGTTCTTAAAAACATCTCTAATTTCGACCGAGTTTCGCAAGTTTTAAATAGAAGCCTAGGGACCTTGAATGCTTTAAAAAATTTAGAAAAAAAATTATGAAAACAAGTAAGGGGGAAATACACGATATTTTGTTTTTACAAAAAAAAATCGATTATTTTTTCCAATTTGAATAAAATTTGATTGGGGAATCATTCTAATAGAAAGAACTTGTATGAATTGTTGTCAGAGATTGAAAATATGTTAAGTTTTGACTGAGTTATAAAAGGTCTAAGTAAAGGCTTAGGCCTTACTATTATTTTATTTTAGACTCAGAGTATCTCTCAGTCGGTCAACCGCACTTGAGTAGTTTTTCTAGTTTCTTCTTGAAGTTTGAATATGCCTAGCCATATATCATTCAACATTTATCATATATTATTTGCTTATCAGTGAAGACAGCCTGCTAAAATAAAACCATCTATCAGCAGTTTGGCAAATATACAGTTATACGGTGCCATTTGAATGCGAAACAGAAAAACAAAACAAAACTTGTGATTTATAAACGAGGGCGGCGCTAAGCGCCTGCCATAAATGCGAGCAGATAGCAAAAATTATATATATTTAGCATATATATCACACATATATATGTTAAAATGTAGCAGAAAGAGGCGCATTGAGCGCATTCTTGACATTTTTGTGTGTTGATTCAATGAGAATTTTAGTCTAAATATGTCTGTGATTATTAATGCTAAGATGCTCTGTCTCTTTCTAGGTTGTCAACAGCAGCAGCAGCACAACGACGCGCGTGGAAAAGAAATCCCAGCGCTTGCACCACATAACATCATCATCCACAACACAAGCGTCATCATCGTCGTCGTCTTCCTCGTCATCCACGTCTTCGGAAATGAAGGCCGCCGCCGTTAAGCGGGATCTCACTGACATCAACGTCTCCATGTCGGAAATCAAGAAGCTGACAGGGCCGCAACAGCAAGCGCCGACGCGAAATCATCCATCGATTAATGACCTCGACGGCTTCGATAGCGACTATACCATAGCGAAGCTGAAAAACAAGTGAGTACCACTCGCACCACTCGAGCGGCTTTGCAACAACCACTCTTGATTTCTTTTGCAGAATTCGCGCATCTTTCGAGAATTTGGTGGATGGCAATGATGATGGCAGCTGCCATGGCATTGTCACGACTCCCGACGGCGATGAAGATTGCACACATCCCCACTTTGGCAGCGGGCTGGATCTGACGCATCCGGCGGCAGCGCAGCTGAGCGCCAGCAGTGGCTTGAGTGGATCCAATAAAACCATCGACACCATCAAATTTGAGGAGAAGCGTTCCAAATCGATGGCCACCACCAAAGTGGTAGCCGACGGCTTCAGCTCCGAGCAGGCGACCAGCAACTCGGCCGAAATGAAGCGCCTGCAAACAAGAGACATCGACTACAAAGAGGCTAAGGCTGCGTCGGCGGTGCGAAGTCGTTTGGAAATGGATGGCGTCAAAACAGAGGAGAATGCTGCCGTTATGCAGGTGAGCAGTCAGCCAGTCAATCAATCAATCAATTAATCAGGTTAAACAATCGTTGCTGATTACATGCTGTAGCTTAGTCATTTAACTCAGTTAATAAATCTGCGTCAAGCTAACGGCAGAGCTTTCAGAGCTTTCTGTTGGCTAGTGGCGGGAGGGGTGCACAGCTAGGCGCAACCCCTAGAGCAAAGCTCTAAGCATGCCCAACCGTTAGACCGGGCCACTCCTTTCAGTCGAAGTTCGTCGCGTGCATGTTAGAGTCGCATAAGGCACACGCGTCGTCAACAAAACGAATCCAAACGAGGAGCAGGAGCTGGAGCTGTTAATGGCTGTAAACTATCCAGTGAATGTTCTTGAAACGGTCCCAAAAACTGAAAAGCAAGAAAATCGATTCGTCGGCTTTATGTTTGCGCGGCGCCAAAAAGTAGGCAACAGTCTGCTGCGAAATACCATCGCGTATACGTAATATGTTTCTCTACAAGTGCCCTCGTCCGTGGAGTCCACATCTCGTGCGACACTTGTCCAAGTCGAGAGAGAAGGTCTCGATGCTAAGGAAAATTCAGGTAATTCCCTAGCTGCAAGTTGTGCAAAACCATGTTTCCATGGGCAACGCCATCGAAGGCTTATCTAATCAATGCCGGCAGGTGGCAGGGGGTAGTCTACCTTAGTAAGGGGGTTACTTATAGTAGGTCTATGCCACACCATTGCAAATTAGCATAAATGATTTTATGATGCGGCTCATTAAAGGTTGTCAGCAACGCAATTCACGCCGGCTGATGAAATTTTATTGAGTCTATTGTATAAAGGTCACAAGTACTCAGGGGCGGAACTAACATCGGTTATGACGAAGTTTGTATACCCTTACACATTCAAGATATTGCCTAAATGCATAGAAACGATATTTGAATTAAAGAAATAAAGAAGTTTTCCCGTGCAAAACATTTTTTTAGCCACACAATCTTATGGCGGCTTCATGATATAGTCCTCCGATCCAGATGATTCCGTGATATACATATAATGCCTGTACTAAAAAAGAAGGCTATGTACATAAGCAAAATCAGGATAGCTTTAAAGCTCTAGGAGTTTGTTGTTGATGCAGACAACGAATGGACGGACAGATATGGCTATGTGAACTCACCTCGTCGTGTTGGACTAGAATATATATTCTATATAGTCTGCAATATTTCTTCTTCTTCTGACTACAATTATTATACTCTTTTTGCTAGGGTATAAAAAGAGTTATTTAATATGATAGGCAAAGGTCAGGGAAAACAAAAATCAATTGTTGCTGCTTTCTTTGAAGTTTCTAAATTGTAATACGTATACCCTATTTTATATAGCTATAAATACAGATTTCAGATTAGATTTTGCTTTTTCTCAAATACTCAAAAGTTTTTTAATGAAAAATACAATGTGATTGGGACAAAACCTTAAAGCTTAGCCAGATTTCAGATGGTCTTGATTTCCCTCACATATTCTACAAAATTAAGATTTAGTCGTGCTTTAAATTTAGCTCATAGCAGCAAAAAGATTCGCATTTTTAAGCAAATTCTTTATGAATATATTCCAAAAAATAATATATATTAAAGGAATTAGCTTGAGCTCTCTAAGCTTTGCCGCTGCATATCCAGCAAGAGTCTAAAGTGAACTCTATTTATTTCTTGTTTTTTTTTTTTTCTGGCATTTGGCCAACTGCCGACACGCTCCATGTGGGGCAAACAGTCCCTAATTGTTTATGCCGCGATCATAAAAGCCAACAGACTTTTGATATATGCTAAGATTCATTTCTTTATAATTTCGCTCGTGTACAATTAAAAGTTTTCTAATTTTCTGGAACTTCAAACAAATGCCCTACAGTGCCTTACATACATATAAATATATATACATATGTATGTGTATATAGTGTGTTACATTATATAGTTTTTGCTTTTGATTTATTTAGCTATTTGCTCTCTTAAAAATTCTATAGAATTTCTTGCTTGTTGTTGGGGCCAAAAGTTGTATTTTATTTTCGAACATTTTTCTTTTAAATAAAATGGCACTGAGTGCCGCTCAGTTCTCAGTATCAGACAAGCGATCGACGCGAGCGTTACGCTATATAGGCGAGAAATTATAAATACTTATATATAAATACGAAATATATATATATATATATACATATATTTATATATATATATATTTACGTGTCTATAGACAAGAGCTGTGCAGCAATTTGTATATTGGCACCAAAGACAACGACTACTTCCTAATTATAAGAAGAAAAAACAGAATTGAGTGACTTGTGTCGACAAATACCTAAAAAGAAAAGAATAATCAAAGTCAAGAAGAAGCGAAACAAGTGTTCAACTAACTTAATAACACATAATTAGAACCTGACCTTCGCAGCGACTCATTTCAAATATATGTCGTATAACACTTGTGTCGACTGAACGAAGCAACAAGTTTCGAAAATTTACCGGGAGCTGTGATGAAATTCGATAAAAGAATATAAGTAAAACCTAACGAAAGTCAATATGCACAACAATTTCCTCAATACTTGACGAAAGCCAATTATAAAACCAAAGACTGCAAAAACTTAACGAAACTCGAAGTTATATTCAACGAAAATCAGCTTAAACAACAATGGGCTATCGTATGAGAAAATATGTGAGATATATGATAAACATTCGTTAAGTCTCGCGTCACGTTAAGTCATTTACATATACATATGTATGTATGTACATGTCATGCATTTTACACATTCGTCAAGTCTCGTTATTTAATGTTAGGCTTAACTGTAAAACAGTAGCAACAATTAAACAGTGTTGTAAATTATCGTAAATTTAAATAGTTGGTCAGTGTCAGCGCTTGACACACAAACACAAACACAAACACATACACTCACGTATGTATATGTGTATATTTAAATACGAAGAAAACACTCTCTCAACACACACACACCGCAAACTCTCCCTCTCTCACACACAGCTAAGCGAAAGCGTCAGCCGATTTGTGCGCTATTTTTATGTGAATCAAAATAAATAACAAACTGTATTTAATCGTGTATAACAGTGGAAGCATTAATTTTCACGTTCACGCTGTGTTATACTTGGGAATATTTGAAAAACAAGAACATCGAATTGTTCGATCGGCTACTGAGTCAGTTCACTTCTGCCGCCTGACATTGAACTACGTATTGAAGTACGTCTGCCACGCCCCACTCTCTACTCTCCGCTCTCCGCTCTCCACTCGACAAACTCTTCAAATATGTCTAATCAACAGAACCAGGCGCCTTGGCCCGTGCGCAAGGGCATTTTTCGATCGAGCGGTCAATCGGAGTTCGTGCCGACACGTTCGCCCAGTCCCATCGTTGAGATGCCGTTATCGCCGCCACCCATGGCCACGCCTATTGGCCGTTTTGCTCACAAGAATTCGCTCTCGCCGCCCCCACAGCCCATACAAGTGGTGGGCGGCATTCCGATGACGTCTGCAGCCACAGCGAGCATGTCCACAACGTCCGCTGCCCGAATGTCTGGTGGCTCTGCCTCTGCCTCGTCATCCTCGTCTTCCAGCTCGAGCTCTAGTTCGAGTTCGAGCTCCCATACAAGAGTACGTAAAAGTTCTAACCCCCCTTTGCAGCCAGTCACCGCCTGCCCCCTTTCGCCACCACACACAACCACAACCACCACAACAACTGCTCCCACCAGCAACAGCAACAACAACAACCACACTTCAGTCTCAAATGACAACAACAACAATAAAAATATACGTGAAATACCCATTGAGGTAGAGCAAAGCAAGGTATAACAGCGGCATAGCGCAAGTCCAATATTTTAGTACAGAAATGAATAGCATATAAGTACCAATATAATGTCATATAATCCAATTAAGAATGGTATAACAGTTTTTTAACTGTTAAACTTAACTCAATTAGAGCATGTAATTAGCAACGCCAACACTTAACATAAGATTTGTATAACAATTTTGAAACTGTTATATTTAAATGAACTAGAGCTTGTAATCCACGGCACTAGCGAATGTACTACATATAACAACTGTTTTACGATTTGTATAACACTTTTAAACTGTTATACGATTTGTATAACCGTTTTTAAACTGTTATACTCCGCTCAATTGCAGCCTGTAATAAGCAACGCCAACATCAAATGTATGACAGTTCACAACTGTTATACGATTTTTATTACAGTTTTGAAACTGTTATACTCAACTCAATTCGAGCATGTAATCAGCAAATGTCTAATATTTAACAATTGCTTTAAAGCACCTTCAGCTAGCTTTAGTTTACGTTTACTAACTGTTATACTTTGATTCACCCTGTGTGTAGGAGGCACTCTCGCTGCGCACCGGCGACATCACACAGCAGGCGAGCAACCAGGTGGCCGCCGCCAGTATTAAAGTGCAGAGCGACAATTTCTCCGCCGACAAGAAGGCCATCTCGCAGTCGCAGCAATCCCAGACAATGACCTCGAATGGCATCATTAGCCAGGAGAAGCACGTGTCGTCGGCCTCGCAGGCCAACTACTCCATGACGCACAAGGGTGTATCCAGCACGGGCAGCAGCATGATCTCTTCCTCCTCGCAAATGTCTGCCACCAACGGCCAGCTGGTCAAGCTCAAGGATCTCAAGCTGGACGATCTGAAATCCTTGACAGCTGGCAGTGGCCAGCAGGAAATCGAGCAGGCCATCAACAAGTATTCGAATGTGCTGACCTCGTTTGTTAGCTCCCTGCAGGACGACGATAGCAGCGTCGCCGCCGGCGGCGAGAAGTCCGTCTATCTGCAGAAGATCAACGAGGTGATAAAACGCGCCTGGGCAGTGCCCACGCACGGGCACGAGCTGGGCTACTCGCTCTGCAATTCGCTGCGCCAGAGCGGAGGCCTCGATCTGCTCATGAAGAACTGTGTGCAGCACAACGATCTGCAGTTCTTCTCCGCCCAGCTGCTGGAGCAGTGCCTGACCACCGAGAACCGCTCGCATGTCGTCGACAACGGACTCGACAAGGTGGTCAATGTGGCCTGCGTCTGCACCAAGGAGACCAAGAACATGGAACATTCGCGCGTCGGCACTGGCATACTGGAGCACCTATTCAAGCATTCCGAGGGCACCTGCTCCGATGTCATCCGTCTGGGTGGCCTGGACGCGCTACTCTTCAAGTGTCGCACCAACGATGTGGAAACGCTGCGTCATTGCGCGAGTGCCCTGGTCAATCTGTCGCTCTATGGCGGCGCCGAGAACCAGGAGGCGATGATCATGCGCAATGTGCCCATGTGGCTGTTCCCGCTGGCCTTTCACTACGATGACAACATCAAGTACTATGCGTGCTTGGCAATCGCTGTGCTGGTGGCCAACAAGGAGATCGAGGCGGAGGTGCTCAAGTCCGGCTGCCTGGATCTCGTCGAGCCATTCGTGACCACCCACGATCCGTATCAGTTTGCCAAATCGAATCTGTCGCATGCGCATGGACAGAGCAAACATTGGCTGGAGCGGCTGGTGCCGGTGCTCAGCTCGAATCGCGAGGAGGCACGCAATCTGGCCGCCTTCCACTTCTGCATGGAGGCGGGCATCAAGCGCAAGCAGAACAACACGGACATCTTCCACGAGATCGGAGCCATCGAGGCACTGAAGACCGTGGCCAGCTGTCCCAATGCCATTGCCTCGAAGTTTGCGGCGCAGGCGCTGCGTCTCATCGGCGAGACGGTGCCCCACAAGCTGTCCCAGCAGGTGCCACTCTGGTCTGTCGAGGATGTGCAGGAGTGGGTGAAGCAGATTGGCTTCCACGGCTATTTGCGCCAGTTCGAGGAGTCGCAGGTCGACGGTGATCTGCTGCTCAAGCTCAACCACGAGAATCTGCGCAACGATATTGGCATTGCCAATGGCATTCTCCTCAAGCGTTTCGAGCGCGAACTGCAAAATCTCAAGCGCATGGCGGACTACTCCTCCAAGGATACGGCGCGCATGCATCAATTTCTGGCGGAGATCGGACCCGACTACTGCACCTACACGTATGCCATGCTGAATGCGGGCATCGACAAGAACACCCTGCCCCACATCAACGAGGACATGCTGATGACCGAGTGCGCCATCAAGAATGGCATACATCGCTTGCAGATTCTCAGTGCGGTCAAGAATCTGGAGAACTCGCTGCCCAGCTCCTCCGAGGAGAATATGGCCAAGACCCTGGACGTATTCGTCAGCTACAGACGCTCCACAGGCTCCCAGCTGGCCAGTTTGCTAAAGGTGCGTTTAATCTTTGAGCGAGTTGAAAGAATTTGACTTATGCCGTTCCTCTTCCTCCTCCTCCTTCTCTTCCCATTCCAGGTACATCTTCAGCTACGCGGCTTCTCAGTGTTCATTGACGTGGAGCGGCTGGAGGCGGGCAAATTTGATAACGGCCTTCTGAACAGTATTCGTCAGGCAAAGAACTTTGTCTTAGTATTAACGCCGGATGCACTGCATCGCTGCATCAACGATGTCGACTGCAAGGATTGGGTACATCGAGTAAGTGCTAAGCAACTCGCTTTATTTACAGCTCTCTCTAACTGTAACATTTAAATGATAGGAAATTGTGGCTGCCCTGGAGGCCAATTGCAATATCATACCCATCATGGATCAACAGTTCACGTTTCCGGAGAACCTGCCCAACGACATGTGCAGCGTGGCCCACTTCAATGGGGTCAGCTGGATACACGACTACCAGGATGCGTGCATCGATAAGCTCGAAAGGTATATTAACGGCGCGATTAGGACTAAAGGAATGCTGACCAAATAGTGCCTAAATTAATTAGTTACCTAATCGACCATTCACATTTAGATTAATGCAAATAATTTATACGTAAACTCAATCTCAATACATTCCCACCCTTAATTTCGTCCTCTTCCGTTGCGGCAGATTTTTGCGCGGCGAAAAGAATATCGATCGCATCGCGGCTATGGCGCCTGGTACGCCCGGCGTGGCGTCTTACCAAAGAATGCACAGCAATGATTCCGACTATCAGCAGAGTGGTGCGGGCGGACCCGGAGGCGGTGGCGGCAGCGGCGGCGGTGGTGGCGGCGGCGCAGGCAGTGTGGTGGATGGCCTAATGACGGCCAATGGCAGCGGACAAGGTGGGCCAACGAGTACAGCAACTGCTGCAAATCAGAATCAGAATACGAATTCGAATCCCAATTCGAGTGCGAATTCCAATCCGAATCCGAATTCGAATACGACCCAGACCCAGCTACAGCGTAGACTAAACCACCGAGAGCACTTAGGCTAGCCTCGAATATGCATCCGACTCAATCCTCAAACGGAATCAACCTCAAGCCAAGGCATATGTCTCTCTCTCTCTCTCTCTCTTTTTAGTATAGACCATAAACAATCACACACTCTCTCTCTCTCTCTCTCTCTCTCTCACTCAATCACACACACACACATACCACATAACTCTCTCTCTCTACTCTACTCTAAAATACAAAAAACCAACTTAATTAATAATTAATTTAATTTTGATTGCAAACTCGAAACTCGATAATTCACGAGCAGCTAATCACCAGGCAAATAGATACCGGCAATCCCCCTCTCCGGCCCGCCAGCGCGGTAGCACGTCCCTCCTGAGCTATGGGCGTGGCCAGGCGAAACGCTCCAACATCCTGCCACCGTACCGCACACAGCAGGCGGCGCTGCTCCACAAATCGGGCGCCGGCTCCGCATCGATGCAGAACATCATGCCGCAGCCCTATGCGCCGCCTCGACGCAGCTCAGCCGCGGGATTGGTTCACAATGCGAGCGTCGCGAACGGCTATCGCTCGCACAGCGTGGACGGGCTGCTGGATCAGGCGGCGGCCGAGGCGGCGAGCAGCAGTCAGGATAGCTTGAGCACGCCCGAGCAGCGTATAGCGAAGGCAGCTGCCATGGTGGCAGCTGGCAGCACAGCGCTGACCAATGCCAGTTCCACGAGCACGCTGCAGCCGGAGGATGAGTCGCAGCCGGAGGAGCTGTGCCCCGTGACGCGCCGTGAGAAACAGAGTCTGGCGCCGCCGAATGTGCAGCAGCATCGTAAGTCGCGCAGCCTGGATCACATTCTGTCCAAGCAAACGCTGGCCGAGCTGCTGCCGCCGAGCAGCGAACCCACCGACGAGACCCAGAGCATGCAGAACCTAGCGTTGCCCCCAACGCCACAGCCGCAGCGACGCGACACGAGCTCCTCCTCCAAGTCGCCGACACCGGAGCGACCCCTGCATCGTGGCGTCTCCAATCGTCAGAGTCCCGATGGGGTTAGCTCGACGGAGAGCGAGCGCGAGGATGCGCAGTCGATGAAGTCGCAGGCGGGGCAACATGGCAATCAGCAGCGGGCGGCGGCGCATGTGCATCGCGGTGGCAGCCAGAACAGCAATAAGACGTCCAACTCCTCGCTGGGATCGAACAATAGCGCCAACAATAAGACGATCTTTAATCGTACGATGAAAAAAGTGCGCTCGCTGATCAAAAAGTAAGCACAGTAAACAGAAGTGCGTGAAATGCGACAGATGAATCGCTACTTCCACTAGCTACTCGCTACTTCCATTCGTTACTTCCTAATACTGCACCTGCATACCTACTTTACACCTTTTCAAACTGAAACATTCATCATTCATGCTGTTTGATAACGTCTCTCACATTCGATTCTACTCGCTACTCGCTACTTTTTACTCGTTACTCGTTACTCGATACTCGCTACTAGTTACATTTGTGCCATTTTTATAACGAATCTCATGCATCATTCATACATTAATCACACTCATTCACAACCCTTCTCCCTGGGTCCAGTTACACTCGCTCTCTCCCTCTCTTTGTCTGTCTCTCTTTCTCTCAGTGGTTATGGTATTCGCTCGCTATCTTTACTTATCTCTCGTAGCTCGTTACAACTCGTTAAGCTTAGCATCCACTAAAAACTTGCCTGCGTTGCCCCGATACAAAACTTCTTGAACGCCCCTCTTTGAGTCCAAAAATCTATTTGCCTTGTGATTAGTTGAAAAGAAGAAAAAAAAACGAATTTAAATTGCAAAACTAATTTATGAAATACTTTTAACGACTGCATACAAAACATAATTTATAAAAAAAAAACTAAATTAATTTTAAACACAAGAAACAAAATTACAAAAAAAAAACACACACACGCACACACTCTATTAATTTTAGTTACGCATATAATATTTATTATCAAAAATTGTAAATTTTCTTTTCAAATGCAATTTTTTCTTGTAACCGTCCGCAAAAAAAGAAAAAAAATTAAAAAAAAATATTTAAGTGATATTTAAAACATTTGATTAAAAAGTAAAAGTTATAAAAACAAAAAAAACCCAGAAACTATGCTGTACAATATTTAATAATTTTAGCAAAAGAGACTTAAGGCATAATTTTATTGATTTTTGCAATATATATATATACAAATATATGAATAGTGCCTAAAATTGGATTAGTTTTTAATAAAATGTGAACCATTCAAAGCAAATGTGTATTATTGTCCTCCCCCTCCCATATATAAGGATATGCCCCTGCTTAATCAGCCATACCAAAGCTATATCATATGCATGTTCATTTTTAATGTCACATATATATGTTTATATATATATATGTTTTTATGTTTTTATGTTTGTGTTTTAACGTTTTGTTTTTGTCTAATGATTGTTTATTTTAGTTGTTGATCAGCTTATTTTGAATTCTATTTTTAATTGGAAGTATCTATTTTCCATATTTTCTTTTTTCTCCTCTTGTTTTTTTCTCTTGAAATTTCTTTATTTGTAGACCATAAAAGCGCAATTTGTTGTATTGTTGTTATTGTTGTGGCTGTGCCCCTGCTCGCCTGCGCATAACCGATTCGAATTCAAGAACTCAAGAACTCATCAATCTTCACACATCCAAGAAACTGTCAACGCATCACAGGGTGATTCGTCGTCCAGCAAGCAACAACAAAACATTCATTGTTATTTATTACGAAGCGAATATCAATAAATGTATATATATACATACATATTTATATATATATATACAAAAGAGACTAAACTCTAACTCTTTCTTGTGCATATTATTACAATTACCGTTACATCAACTAATTATAGCAACGATCTGGAGGACGACGAGCTGTCGGATATTATCCTCTCCAAGGCAACATCTCCCAATGCTGGCCGCATGATATTTTGGTAGAAATACGAATTTTTCAAAATATGTTTGAAATACTCGAAGAATAATAAAAACGAAGTATACTCGAAAAGAAAACAAAAAAAAAGAAAACTTTAGCCTTCAAGGAACTCAGTAGGTTTTGCTTTTAGTTTGCTGTCAGAGCTTGCCTGAGCCCTATAGCTTAGTCGTAAGTAACATTTCGAAACGTTAAGATACATTTTCGTGGAAATAAGAAATTAGATCTTTCGTTTTCTTTTCCATTTTTATAGGAACTGTAGACTTGGTAGTAGTGTAGGCAGGACATATTTGAAATAAGTGCCATGTTGATCGTGGAACCAGCCGACGAACTAGTTCTCGAGGGGCCATTCAATCGTGCCGTTTGCAAGAAAATTATGGTATTCAATCCTAGCAAGCAGAAACGCGTCGCGTTTAAATTGAAGACAACGACGCCGCGTCTCTTCTTCGTGCGCCCCAATGTGGGCCTGGTCAAGCCCGAGGAGAAGATCACCATTGATATATTCGTGCATCCGATCTCGAGCGATATATACGCCCATCGTCACAAGTTTATGATGCAGGCTGCCGATGCTAGCGATCCAATTGGTGATCTGCACGAGTTCTGGAAGAATGTTACACCATCAACTGTCTGGGATACCAAACTGAAAGTCAAACTGGTCGATGGCCATTCCAAGGGTGGACAAAAGCCGATCTATGCTGATAAGAGCGATGAAATTGGTGAGATTCAGGATAAGGAAAATGGTGATCCATTGGCAAATCTGCTGCTGCAGGTGAATGTGCTGGAGGAGGATCGTCAACAATTGTTGCGAAAGGTGGAGACGATCACCAAGCAAAAGGAAGAGGAGCGCAACTTATTGGTTAATAAGATGCAGCAGCAAAAGGGCAATAGTTTCTGGATATTTATGGCGACCATCGCTATTCTGATTGCGGCCTTTGTAGGTGGCTGGATTGCAAAAAAATTCATGTAAACCGTTGACCCCTGATTTTCACAAATGTTCAATAAATGATTAAAGCGCCAATTTCGTACGTTTCCAATTAGCCAACTGCGCAGCCCTGGTTATGTGGCGTTGCCATTGTTTACATACAGCAAAGAGTCGTTGCCAGATAGTTTAAAAGAAGCAATGGCAACGCCATTGTTTACGTGCAGCTATAGCAACGAGCGCTTGGTACGCTTCAATTTGTATATTTTAATGTTTTGCTTGGTAAATTCAAATATCAGCAATAATCATGTTTGAGTAATGAGTGATACCGATACTGACGACACGGATATATTGCTGCTGATACCGCCCAATTACGAGGCCAAAATGAGCGCAGAGGCAGATGCACTTGCCATGCCACCGCCGCTGCCGCCGCCGACGCTGCCTGCGTCTACGACAGCTGCATATCAGTTTCTGTTGCCCAGCAAAAAGTCGGAGCTGAATCAAATAAATGCGCGACTGCAAAACATCGAGTTGGAGCGCGAGGAGGAGCGACGCTTCGATGCGCCCTCCGATATATCCACGATTTCGTCGAGTACAGTGTGCTCAGCCTTGGGCAGCCGACCGCAACGTGAGCTGCACGGCATGGTGCACTCGACGCCCAAGGGCGGTCGTCGCCTGGAGGATAATATGCTGCTGGAAATCGACAACTATCTGGACGACAACAATGCCTGGCAGCAGCAACACCAGCAGCAGCAGCACCACAGCGATGACCATTTGCGCATGCGCGGCTACTCGACGCAGGCGCAGGAATCGCAGCAAACGGCGACTTCGTTGCCCAGCATTCGACTGGGTGCGTCGACTTCTGTAGGCAACGACAACAAGCTCATCAGTCTGAGTGAGCTGTGGGGCAAAAGCAATCTGGCTGGAACTGTCATAGCAAAAAATATGTCAGGGCTGCAGGGCAGTCCCTCGCTCAAGGAGGAGCAGCTGCGACGTCAGCATTTGGAGAAAATGGTACAAACATTGCAGGCGCAGTTGCTGGAGTATCAGCAGCGCATATCGGTGGCCATAGAGGTGGATCGATCGAAGGATGACGCCTTGCAGCAGGCAGAGCAACAGCTGAAGACTCTCAACTTTGAGGTGCAGCATCTGCGAGACACACTGCACAGCCTGGAAATGGAGCGGAACGACAGTCATGGAAGAAACGAGGCACTGCAGCATGAGCTGGCTCAGGCGGTGGGCTTGGCGACCAAATTTCAGGAGAGGACTGAGAAACTGGAAGCCGAGTTAGAACGTAGCAAGCGACAGGCAAGCGAATCAGTGCAGAAACAGGAGAAGCTTGACCTGCAGCTGCAGAGCAGCAAACGTGCAGAGGAGCTGTCGCATGCCGAGCTGAATAAGCTACGAGACAAGTTCGCCAAGGTGGACTATCAACAGGAGAAGGTATAAATGATTTTCCTACATTTTCTTTCCGTCTCTAATTGATTTGGTTTCTGTTACAGCTGAAAACCCGCCTAGAAGAAATGGAAAAGGACAACTCCACGCTGCAACATCAAAAGGAAATGCTGCAAGAGTATCATCAGAAGCAAAAGACGCGCGCAGACAATCTTGAATCGCAGCGCAAATCCTTGCAAGAGTCGCTGGCCAATTTGACCGACATTGAGGTAGTCTTTAAGCAGCTCATTTGGATTACTTCATTTAATGGCTCCTTCTTGTTTCCAGTCGAATCTCAAGAAAAAGCTGGAAATTCAGCAGAAATCGTTGAAGCAACACTATCAGCAGCAAATGGAAAATGTGGTGGCCAGAAAGCTGCAAGAGTTCCAAGCGCAGCTTGACAAATCAGAAGAGCAGCTAAAAGCCGACGCACGCGATCGTGAACGCCTGATAGCCGACCGTGCGGTCAAGCAGCTGGAGATGATCAACGAGAAAAACAATCAGGAACTGAATCTCATACAGGAGAAACACAACGAGGAGGTGGAACTCTATCGACTGCAGCTGGCAAATGCATCTAAGAAAATAGACGAGCTGGAACTCAAGCTCAGCTGCTACAAGACCAAGCGGTAAGACAGATTATATAGCAGCTGTATGTTATAATATTATGTAAATATTCATATTTCCATTTATACTTTCAGTGCGGACATTGCGGAGAAGCTGCATGGCGTTATGGAGGCGCAGTGGCAGCAGGCACTGGCCATACTCACCTCGCCCAATCAAACGTTTCAGCTGCCAGGCGGTGAGACAGACAGTGAATCGCCAGATCTGAACAATGCGCGCCACTATCCCGATACGCCCAAGACAAGCAAAACTCAACGCAGCAACAATACCGAGAAGAACAACCTGGATTTGGCGGTCAAAAAGGATCCGCCATCGCCCATGGACAAGCTGCAGGCATACATTGAGCTGCTGCTGAGCAAATCGCCGAGTGATTTCGATAAGCTCGACGCAATTCTCGCCATGAACGCCAGACAGAATGCCAAGCCACAGAAGCGTAACGCCAGCAGTGGCTCAAAGCCACCGCCCTGGAAATCCTGATAATAATTAAAGTTTATTTATATTTTATAGTTATGATAGTCTGAATTTTATTGTAGCCACAATTGGCTTATATTTTTGTACACCCTTTTACTTAGAAGTTGTGAAAGTAAACTGTTTAATATTTGCATAAAATTTATTGCTTATTGATAATTGCAACAATTGAAGGCAGCTCAGCAATCTTTAGAAGCCGTAAAAAAAACAAACCAAAATTTGATAAATTATAAAAAAAGTTTGGTAGAAAAATGTATTTTAAACAGCTTTATGTACCTAAGGCTATAAAACTTATGTGTGTGTATATGTATTTAAGAGGCCAGTCCTTAGTTACAGATAGAAATCCATGTGACTTAAGCCCGAAATCATTTTGATTCATCAGCTACTCTGGTTTATGTGTCTGTCATTGATATGCTTTGAGTTGAGTTGTGTCTTATCATTTGTATACAATCTGGGGAAACTTGGGCGCATTGCCGTAGAGACCCTCCGATTCCCAGACCTGAATGTGAGAGTCCCGTGTTAGCACCACCAAATGCTGATGAGTTGAATAACAGATGCTGGAAGTAAAGTCTTTTAAATCTGTTATCTATTTAAGATAAGAGCTTAACTCACCTGTGTATGGGCGACGTGCCTGTTGTGATTTCGCTGACGAAACTCAAATTCCAACTGGACCAGAAACGCACAAAGCCGCCTTCCACAGCGGTGGCTATGACATTGACCCCGACGCCCTCCTTGATGTAGGAGTAGCACACGGCTTGGATGCGATCCTCGTGCACCTGATGCTGCACGTAGCGTGCGTTGACCGAGTGTAAACGCAGTATGGACTTGCCATTGGGATTGATGTTGACATTGACAAAATCATCCAGGCTCTCCTCCGTCACCTCGAAGCATTCGTCCGCTGCGCTCTGCTTTGCAAGCGCTCCTGCTACATTGGCATTCGCTGGCTGCTGAGGCATGGTGTGCACGGTGACTATGTCACCCAGAGTGGGACTGATGGCCACATGCGTGATAGGCGATTGATGGATCTCCGCGGGACGCGCAATAGTGCGAACATAGCTCCAGCTGAAGGCAAGCGATTAGTGAATGAATTCGTTTAGCTATCGGGAAACTTACTCATTGAGATCCCAAATGACAGCAATGCCATCGCGTCCGGCAGTGACCGCGATCTTAAATTCCACAGATAGTGCAATGCAGGTTATCTCATCCGTGTGCCGCACCAATAGAGTGGGACCCAGCCAGGTTAGATCAGCGCCATCTCGCTGCAGTCCATCGCCGTTGCAGGAAACTCCTGAGGAGGACATTGAGGCAGACGAGCTTGTGGCATGCAGATTGCCCGCGTCATCGCTGGCTTCGACAGCTGACCCAGAGCCCGTCGTGCTCTTGGTGGTCATCTTGCGAAATGCTGAATTGTAGGATAGCCGCAGGCCACGCACATAGCTCTGGCGACTCTTGGTGGGCGCTCGTTGCAGGGCCTCGACGCCGCTGGCGCACTTGTAGACGCTAATGCGACCGGACTTGTGGCCGAACCAGAGCTGATTGCAGTTCACGTCACAGCCACAGGCGCTGATGTCATCGAAGCTGCCGTTATGCAACAGATTCTTGGGCTTGGCCTGCGGTTTGTTCAGCGGCTGAATGCGCACAATGCGATCGTCGTAGCCCCAGGAAATCACATTGTAAGTATCCGGCTCGGCGCCCTGCATGACGCCAGCACGCGCCGGCAGCGCATAGACCACATTGGTGTTGCTGAAGCTGACGAGATGCTCGGTGCCGGGTATTTTGTGTATGTTTGCCCACGATGGCGCCTTCAGCTGTGGAGAGCCCACATAGACGCCCCAACGCAAGCCCTTCACACTGGACACAATGGGCGTATCCACTAAGGCATAGTCCAGTGCTTTGGTGGCGGGATGTGGCAACTTGAACAACTGACGTGGCATTTGGCCATACGTCTTCACCATGGTCTTGACAGCCTCACGTTCAATGGGATCACTAATCTCCGAGTCGAGGAAAACGGCATAGGTCTGAAAAAAGGCAAGAGTTATTTTTTGAATATTTGAATATGAAACTTCAAGCTCACCGCTGGATGAAACACATTGATGGCCTCCACAGCGCTCTCGCCTGTTTGCTTGTAGCCAAATATTAGATCGATCCATTGATGCAGCTCATTGCGCACCAGCTCTGATTCTAGCGCCTGTCGATGGATGAGCACAAAGAGACGGGGATCCCGTTGACACCAGACGGGCAGAGTAACATCTTCAACTCTTTCGCCATTCTGTCGACAGCCGAAATTAAAACGCTCAAAATTCTCAAACATTTCTGGCAGGCAAAAGAACTCTGGTATGAGCTCCTTGACATCCGTGGGGCTATCCCGGCTGGCCAGGCAATAGGTGGTATTCAATGCATGGAAAGTGCGATCCGGCAGATCAAAGTTGTTGTCTGTTAAGCAATCAGAATCAGATAAGTCTCAGATATATTACTGGATCAATAGACATTACCTTGATAGCGTAGAAAATAGCTGGTGAAGGGCGGCACACGCACCAGAAAGTGCAGCACGGTGCCCGAGTTGGAGTAGTGAGAGCTATAGTGATACGGCTTTAATATCAGTGAGCCCATGTTCGTATTGGTGCTATCGATGTACTATAAAAAAAAGTATGCTAATATATTAAAGACTCTCGTTTCGATCTGCTTAACTCACCGTATAGTTGCTTATGTAGTGCTGTTCATTCTCCTGCAGCTGCACGGCAATGGGTCGCGGCAGTCGCCGGAAGTTTTGCGCTAGGCGCAAATCCAGGCACTCGGACTTGTAGTTGGCCAGCACCCAGGGAAAGACTGGGTACTGCATGAGATCGTTATAGGTGCGTCCAGCTATTTGATTGAGTGTCATCAGATACTCCCAATTGGTTAGCAGTCCCTCGCGCCATTGCTGGGTGATGGCCAGCACTTTGGCATTGTCCGGCATGGTTACAATTTTATCACAGAATACCTCGCGCATGATCTTCCAGTCGTCGGCGTTTTGCAGCGAAAAGAACAGCGATTTGTTGCTGTCGAGCATTATTTCGAAGGCCTTCTCCTGGTGCTGGTAGCGCTTCAGCCAAATTTCAGTTATGTTCGATATATCACAGTTCACATTAAAGTATTTACAACGATATGTGGCCAGAAAATATAGCTTCAGATCGGTTATAATAATCTCGCCATCGATCTCACCGTCGACGGGCAAAAATTTCGCCGCAAAATTATAGAGTATTTGCGAGTTGAGTGATATGTTCAGTTGCTGATCGTAGCTGGCTATCAAATAGTCCAACGGACGCATATACTGATCTTGCTCCTCGCGCTGACCCTGCCCGGGGCAGTAGTCGTTCATAAAGAAGCGCCGATCTATATCCAAATGGCAGCGTCGCAGCCGCGTGTGAACACGCGATGGTCCCTCGGTGTCGTCCAATTCCCAAGAGCTGCAGGAATAAAGATTAGCTTAATGAGCTTTGATATCGAAGAGATTGATTTACCACTCGGCACGCTCGCTGCAGTGCCAGGGTGCGCCCTCGTGGGTCATGCGGCGTATAATCTCCAGCCATTTGGTGTAGGTGCTAGTGTCATCGTAGTCCTTCATGTGGCACATAAGCAGCTTGCGCTCCGCATTCTAAAAACAATTTAAAGTTAAATAAATTCAACATCAAGTTTAATAAACTATATCACCTGCAGCTCCGCCACGCGCCTAGTGGTCACCATGGACGTCTCTATGCAGTGCTGCACCAGCGGCTCAAATTTGTAGAGCGTCTTCTCTAGCAGCTGCTTCTGCTTGGCAGCCACCGTGCTGCGATTCAGCTCTAGGCGCTCCAGCTCATGCTCCAAATTCCAAGTGGAATCGTTTTCGTTGATGCCCAACGCCTTGCAGAGGCTGGACAAATTCTCTATGGGCGGCTTCACATCCTCCATCAGGCTGAGCCAGAGCAGTGCTTTAATCATCTTTACATCACATATAATTGCAGACTGAAACTCGTCCTGGCATGTGCGCCAAAGTGCATCCACAATATAGGCGCGCAGATCACGTGGACGCGACGGCTGCAGACCCCAGGCAATGAAATTATTGCAGCGCTGATTGTTGGCTATGCCAAAGGAGACGAGCAGCTCGAACAAAGCCAGTTCCTGGCTGCTGGCCACGTAGCTGCTGACATTGGTCTGGCTGCCGCCCGTCGTAAAGAATTGAGTGCAGCGATCAATGAGCAGCTCCATGCGCGTACGACACTCCGTCTGGCTGAGCGAGCAGTCGGGCAGGCTGCTGCGCAAGCGATAGCCATTGCCGATGCACGACTCGAAGAACAGATTGAGCCATTGGAACTGCAGCAGCGCCTGCACGCTACGGAAGCTGCGCACAATCTGCGGCGGCTGCTTATCCTGATAGAAGGCCAGCATATTCAGTATGTCCCACACCAGCTGTTGGCAAATAAAATTAGATTTAGATAATAATCTCAACTGGAGGTTAGCTACTTACGTTGATTTGTCCCACAGATTTAAGCGCTCGCTCGCCAATGCCGCTCAGTAGCTCCACAATGGACTGATCCATGTTGGGCTGACTCAGGCGCAGCGTGTATAGCTGATGCAGCGCCTTCACGGTGCACTGAAGCAGACCCGCCTCCACGAGGCTCAGCTGCTCATCGGGATTCTGTAAGAGGAGTACGCATAAGCATAAAACTTATGTGGTTTAAACCGCTGACTCACCTGTAGATAGAGACGCAGTAGCGCCTTGAAAACACGTTCCGGTTCAGAGCTCCAACTGCTGTTGCCCATGGCCATCGAGATGGCCAACAAGGATTGCAGCCCGAAGCGCTGGCGTATACCCAAGGCGACATCGGAGCTTATCATGTCTGAGAGATTGCCATGCAGATCGCTAATCCAGGAGAGACACGCCTCAAACATGGCCACATCGCTGCCATGAATAGTCAGCTGATTGGCCAGATGCAGTGGATACAGTTGCTTCGAGGCGGCAGAGAGTTCTGCTGGAGTCAATCGCTTGGTCAGCACGGCCAGCAGCTGGATAATGGCGGTGCGCACGGCACAGCTGCGCTGATTAGCCAGCACCAGCAGAAACTCCAGT
The DNA here is from genome assembly GCA_035045545.1 of Drosophila gaucha. Classification (NCBI taxonomy): domain Eukaryota; kingdom Metazoa; phylum Arthropoda; class Insecta; order Diptera; family Drosophilidae; genus Drosophila; species Drosophila gaucha. The sequence continues at coordinate 6,168,141 of JAWNOY010000292.1, forward strand.
TTGACATAATGGCGCAACACCTCGTCCACGGCGGAGTCCGGCAGCAGGCACAGAAAGTCCTTGAGTAGCATCAGCAGACGCTGCTGCAACGTCAAGATGCCCAGCTGATCGTAAAAGTCGGTCTTGCGACTGGGCAGCGGCGATATGTGCGCAGAGCTGGGCGTGCTGCGGACCGAGGGCTGCCAGAACTTGGGATGCGTATGGGCTCGTCTGCGGGCGACTTTCAGGGGGCTGCGTTTGGGGCTGTGCTTGGGACTGTGGCTGGGGCTGGGATGGCGACGTTTGAACTTGATGCGCCAGCGAGTCGCTTCCACTGGGTTCAGCAGACGCAGTGCAGCCTTGTTCAGATTAGAGCAGTCCGCAATGAACTCCAGCTGATCCTCCATTTCAGTGAGACCACGTCTGTACACGCAGGCGGAGTCGTGCAGTTTTCGCAGGCGCCGAATCCTTTCCGCGCGGTCTGCATCCAGTTCCGGAACAGGCGGCTGTGCCTGCCGCCGAAACGAGGTGGTCACACGACTCAAATTGGCCACCATTATCGAACGCTCCTTCACGGGCAACTGTGGCGTCAGCAGAAAGTAAAAATACGTGCGATCATGCGTGACATAACACTCGCTGGGTCGGTGAAGCAACAGCAGCAGTTTCATCATCTCGTCCAGCAATGAAGGCGCTGGCGGAGAGCCCGCAAAGACGGCCAGAATCTGGACAAAGCACTCGGCAGCATAGGGCGATATGTGCACCGGACTGGGCGACTCAATGACATAAACCTTGCACAGATTGAGCAGCGCACGCAGCAGGCCGCACTTCTGCAGCTGCTCCATGTTGAAGTCTCGCTGTGGATGCTTGTCCCGACTGAGTGCCAACAGACAGCGGAACAGCATGTCCAGCACATCCGAATGACTGGCACCGGAGCGATGCCAGTCCGAGTAGCGCTGCAGCACGGCCAGCAGCAAACGGGGATAGATCAGGCTGGCCGTCGTATTATCATTCACATACAGCCCATCGCCCTTGCGACTGATCACAGGCTGGGAGCAGGCATTGTTAACAATGCTGCGCAGCAGCTGGACATCCTTGGAGCAGCGTTCCGACTTGATCACATAACCAATGAGCGCTAGATAATCCTGACGCTGAAACTCGGTATAGAGCTGGGCATCCGAGTGAGCCAACTGCAGCAGCAAATCCAGCGCCAAGGCTTGGGTTGTGGCGGTGCTAGAGAGCTCCACAATCTGCAAGAGAGTGGATTAGAGTTGCATTTAATAGGAGACTCCACAGCTTACCCTGGCAAAGAGATAAAGCATGGTGGACAATCCACCGCTGAGCAGCACCGCTGTTTGCAGCGTCTGCGGCTGATGCTGCAGCAGCTCGCCGTAGAGCATGTGACCCTGGGGTTGTCCATAGCAGGCCATGTCCAGCTCCTGGCTGACATCGTGGCACATGACCAGCTCCGGCTGCTGCGCTGTATAGACAAGAACGCGCGCCTGTCGCAGCACCTTCATGCAGTCCGCATGGCTGCCAAAGTTGCATGAGGTCAGCTTGCCAAGCTGCACGTGCCCATAGTTGGGCTTCCAGTTGGCCACCTGACACTGCGTGAATTCGGTGAAGTCCGGTCCCATCGCAGTTAGATTCAGCATCAGATTGCGGTCGTCCAGACGACGCTTGAATAGCACCAGGTTGGACAGTGCATAGCGTGGCGCACAGCCATCGAGAGTGGAGCGCGAGGAGCTGCTGTGGTTAGTCCCGCTCTTTGCGGGCATGCCCTCGCCCACGGCCAGCATCTGGAAGCTGTGAGTGCGCGAGGCAAAACGCAAATTGTGAAAGGGCAGACTCAGCGCCTGCTGCTCGAGGCCATCCATAAATACGCCCACTTGAAGGCCATCGGCCTGCTGCTGCAGCGTGAACACCAGATGCGTCCATTTGTTGCGTGGCAGACGCGGCTGCTGCAGCTGCACACTGGCACCCTCGCAGTAGCCGCCGCCCTCATGCCCCGCCTGCTGACCATTTAGCAAATGCATCTGACCAAAGCTGTTGAGCAGCGCCATTTTAGTTTGCTTTAGTGCGTGACGAAAGCTGCCGCTGTTCGACTGCGCCGGCAGCTCGCTGCAGCTGGCTTCCATGTGCTCCTCGACGCGTGCCGGCAACGGTTCACTGGGGCGCACCAGCTCGAAGATCAGCTGCAAATTGTTGCTTACGTAAATGCTTAACATGACTGCGCTGCTGCCCAGCGAAACGAGATGCGATTTCTAGAGAAGATGATGAGAGATTAGTTGAGCAAGTGGAGCAGTAAGAGGATGCTACTCACTGTTGAGTCCTCGCCCGAGTAGCGCGTCTCATCATCGTTGAGTTGAGTGAAGCTACGATGCATTTGCTGGCCCTTCACCTCCAGCCAGAGCGACAGCGTCAGTCCGTCCGGTTGCCAGAGGCGCGTCTGCGTCACGGGCACAATGCAGGCAGCGCGTGTAAACAAGGTCGTGGCCTGGCACCTCTGATGCTGCAGGCGCACGCGCTCAATCTGCTCGCTGATGAAGGGATCCGCTGTGATGACAATTTTTCCATCGATCGCAATGGGAAACTCCAGCTCCATGCAGGGCTGGGCACGCCGCAAGCTGCCAGCGCAAATGTGGTGCATGTGTCGCATCAGCAGCTCAACCGGCGGCTGTCTGCTCGCCAGGATGCCGAAGTAGCAGTTGAGCACATCTGGCGTATTCAGATGACTAATAAGCTCCAATATCGATTGCTGAAGCTCTGTGGAATCACATTTTAAGCAAATAAATATAATTTTTCTATAATGCGCTTCCACTCACCTCGCAGTTTGGGATCCGTGCTGGTGAGCACGGGCGCAAATCCTTGCAGCAGGCACAGAGGTCCGCCCAGATAGTCGCGTATGACAAACAAGCGGTTGGCCAACTGTGTCAGGCTCTCTGTCCAGCCAGAGGGTTGGCGCATGCAGATCAGCGATAGCTCCACTAGCATCTGCACCACCAGCTGGCTGAGGCCCTCGTGCATGATGTGGCTGCGATAGCGTGACGAGGGCTGGAAAGGAGTCCACGATTCATTGACCACTGCACCTCCGCCATTCAATTCGCATTCGGATTCACTGAGTTCGGCTATTTCTCCATCTGCCTCGTAGCCCTCGTCGGCGGTCAGATAGAACTCCTGCTCGTTCTCGCTCAGCTCCAGCTCGCTGTCGGCGGCACAGCTGAGGGAGGCGCGTGTGGAGAAGTAATCGGCATCGCCAATCGCTGCATCACTTGAATTCGGACGCCGACGCGGCGTGGGCGGAGTAGCCAGTGAGTTTTTGGCTGGCAACTTAACGGTCTGCTGGCGTGGCAGCTCGACGCAGCCGCTGTTGAAGGAACGCGCACGTGGTCGCGTCTGTGCGGATGCGTCGGTGGTGCTGGTTGCCACCACGCCCGCCGGCTCGTTGTGGGTGCTCGAGAGTTCGGCTATCTTGAGCAGCGTTTGCAGTGTCTGGATGACAGCATTGTCCCGGGCATGCTGCTCGCCGTGCTCCGACCAGTCATTGGAGGCGTTGCTCAATATGATGGCTTTCAGCTTGCGCAGGTGCTTCTGCATCTTCTCGACTGCAACGACGAAATGAAAGAGAATGTGTCCGTTGATCAGACGACGAACAACAATTAGATAAGACAAAAAAGATTCTCGAGCTCGCGCTTATCTTGAGAAAACATCGACAGAGAGATCGCTGGAGATGACGACTTCGTCAGCGTTGGCCGAGCGCCAAAGCAAAAGTGCCGTCTGCCGTTGCCGGAGCGTGTGGAATGCTCCAGTATCCATGTCAATACGTCTGTAACGTGTGCAACCGCACACACACAGACACACACACACACACACACACACACACACACACACTCACACACGCACTCTCACGTACTGGGAGAGAGAAATTCAATCTCGTCTGAGGCCAGATGCGCTCGTATTATGGCAAAGTAACTCAGCGCCTGTCCGACTGACTGATTGGTTAACTGGCTAACTGACTAACTGACTGGCTTATAATTAACTCTTGGAGGAACCGCAAACCACCGTTATTAGCTTTACAGTCATCACGCCCCAGCTCCACATGTGTGTGTGTGTGTGTGTTCGCGCTTTGTTCTCGCCTCATGGGCATTGCTAAGGCTTCGCCAGCCTTAGTCGATTGCATTGGAAACGCATTAGCCGCGGAATGTGACAGCAGCAGAGCGGCAGAACCAGAGCCAGAACAGCTAGACAGCATAACTGCATTGACATAGAGCTAACCAAGATGACCTGCACTGTGGCATATTGAATCACAGCTGCAAACGGGTTTCTTAACGATCCTCTAACATAAACTGAATAGTTGGACTAATAAAGGTGGCGATTCATAAACTAAACAAAACTATATTTATAGAAAAATATATAATAGAAGTAAGATGAGGTAAGCCTTTGCAAACATAAAAAAAAATGTATAATGTGGGACAACAAAATCTTTAAAAAAAAAAAAAATACAAGGAAGACCTTATAAATCTTGAAAAAAAAAAATTAAATAATAATAATAGGAATACCTTAGAAAACTTTGGGAAAAATTAAAATTAAATTCTAAATAAAACTGGGAAAAATAAACAATTATAAATGACATATAAAGACCTTACAAATTTTAGGCAACCACTATTAAAGATAATAAATGGAAGCACTAAAAAACCTTGGAAAAATGTATTAAAAATGATATGAGGAACGCCTTAGTCTTGAAAATATAAAAAGAAATTAAATATCTCTTAAATTTAACTTAAAAAAAAATTATGCAAAATTTTTAGCATTCATTTAAAAATAGAAATATGGAGATCACAAATTTTTTTACTTTTCCTGCTATAAAATATGTAAAATATAATTATGAATATAAGAAACCCTCTGTACAAGCAATCCTCCCACATCATTTCTCATCTATAACAAAGTCTACAGTCGACTGCCACATATAATTTCTAATCTAATGCAAACTTTCTTAGCACTTGTTATCACATTTCGTTGCTTTCAACTAACATGCCCCGTGGCTTAGAATACCCTACTAAACACTTAAGCGCCCCCTTCCCAAATTCACACTCACATAGCGTGTGTGCCCGACTCACCTTCTTCGTTCTGAAAGCCCTTGATGCATATGGCCATGGTCGCCTCGAAGAGTTTTAGCAGCAGTTTCTTGCACTCGCCATTCGGCTCGTAGAGGCAAAACAAATCTGTGTCGATGTCCAGAGTTGGCTCCGGGCTGGCTCGGCGCTCAGGTGAGCCCGTGCTGCCCCCGAATAGCGAACCCACAATATTAAATAGCTTGCTAATCAGTCCGGCTGCAGCCACCTCATCCTCTGCCACCGATTCAATGTTGTTGGTGTTGTTGGGTTGGCTTCCGCGTATGTCGAAGAGCACAATACTCTCGTCGGGCTGGCTGGCTTGCAAGTGCTGGAGAAAGGAAGGCAATGCCGGCTGCTCGGCGTAGCTGTTGATGATTGCGGCGTAATCCAAGGAGGAATCTGCGTAATCCGAGCTGGCTGCCGTCGTCGCAGAGACTGACATCACACTGAACGGCAGCTGTACGTGCGAGACGAGCGCTTCGAGTGAACTTGAGCCACGAATGGGGAAGGTTGGCGGCGGCGGCGTCGCTGGGGTTGGCGTTGCGGTTGAGGTTCCGGCGATTGCGGCTTTTGGCAGCATTAGGAAACAGCTAAGCGCATTGTAGTTGAGCTTGAGTATGTCAACGATTGTCTTATCGCCATGTCGCAGTTTCTCCTCTTGCTCCAGCTGCAGCTGCGGCTCCTCATCGTCGTCGTCATCGTCAACCGTCATTTCCACGGGTATCGAGTAGATTTTGGCAAACTCATTGTAGAACAATTGACTCGTCTTCAGTAGCTCATAGTTGAGCGTCCACTGGAGTGCGGTTATATAGAGGATATCCACCGGTTTGTGTCCCTCCAACAGCGACATATTGGCCGAGTCTTCTAGCCAGAATTTGACGTGCGAGCGCTTAGCACATCGATGGAGCAATGCCTGGAATAGACGCGAGGCGCGATCGCTGCTATTCAACTGCAGTTGAATGAGGCGACGGCTGAGCGCAACCTGCTCGTGGCTATTGTCGCCCAGAAAGGCTATATTATCGATGCCCACCTTGATTAGATCACAGACGCCGCGCTGCAGCTCCGGCACGCACAACAAGTCCTGCATATAGCCAATGTTCTCCTCGTTGTAGAAGGCCTTGACGAGTCGTATGTCGCTGAGGTACATCACAAAGATGCTCAGGCATTCGTGTAGGATGCGATAGTTGTCCAGTTTGCAGGGCAGCTGGAGGCGTGGCAGCTTGTGCACATGATTCGACTTGGTCTTGCACTCACTGAGCTGCTTGTATTGGCGGAAAACGGGCAACACCACCTCAGCGAGTATGCCAGCTGCCAGATCGTAGGATAACAAATAGGCAATGTGCTTGAGATGCTTCAGAAAGAGGAGCATCGAACCGCTGTTCAACAATGCACGATAGTTATCCTTATAGATGCCCAGGAGTTGGATATGAAATGCTGGTGACTTCAGCTTCTCCTCGCACACTTGGCAATGCTGCGGCGAACGCTTCACGAAGATCGTGTGCAGCACGTTGTAATGGAGAAACTTGTAGGCGCACTTCTGATAGCTGCCAGAGAGTTGGGTGGCCAGGCGCAGGCAGGTGGCATAGTTGGCCGCGTTGTAGTGGCAGCAACAGCTGCCGGTGCGCAGCAGCGAGCGCACGCTATGCTCCTGCAGCTCCGGCACCAAATTGGGCAACAGCTGATAAAGTTTGCCCTGGAAATAACAGGTGAGCGAGCGCTCGGAACAATGCAGCTGACTGTGACGTAGACGCTTGTAGCGTGGCGGCTGGTGCTGTTGCTGCTGCTTGACCAAGGCGCTGGATGTGCTGCTCTCCATGAGGCACTGCTGCTGTTGCTCTTGGCGCGACAAGTGGTCCGTAAGGCGCAGCAGCAGCTTGTAGATGTGCAGAAAGAGCAGCGAGGTGCTGTTAGTGGATGCAGCTGCCTCTTGCAGCACATCAAAGCAGCTATCAAAGTGCTTCACATCGATTTGGCTGAGCTGCTGGGCGCCAAACTCCACCAGATTGTGCAGCGTGCCAAACATAATGTAGAGCACAGCGTGGGAGAGCACCGAGCTGCTGCGATTGGCAGCCAGCGCATAGAGCAGCTGACTGAAGTGACTGTTAAAGTCCAAGGAGCTGGGCTGCTGCTGCTCGTGCATATAAAAATTATTGACACACTGCGCAATCAGCTGCAGCAGCTCAAATTTGATAATCTCGTCATTGTGGCTGTCGGCCTGCTCCAACTCAAACTCCGCCTCATTCACATAGCTGCTGCACAAATGCCCAAGCGCAAAATTGTGCACAGTTACACTTAGCTGCGGCTCCTGCTCCGCATCCACGCAGCGCGTCAGCAGCTGGATGAGCAGCAGAGCGAGTTCATCACTTGTTTTACAAGCATTTTTAAATTCGTCAAAGCTGCCAATAATCTCAATAGGTAGTTGCACTTGTTGCTGTGGTTGTTGTTGCTGCTGTTGCACCTGCTGCTGCTGCTGCTGCTGCTGACGACGCGTTTTATTGCGCTGCGAGTTCAGGTGAAAGCTGGCAATGAACTGGGCAATGCTGGTCAGCGGCTGCAGCGGCGCATTTGAGGCGCTCCATTTGCAGTTGGGAAACAGATTGATGCACAACTGGCAGAGGCTCTTCTGCGAGGCGATGTGCTGTAAAAGATGCCAATGACTGATAACAATAATTATGCTAATTAAAAACTTTTCAGACTTGCCTTGATCTGCACGCGCAGCAGAAAGCCGAGCAAATGTTGACCCAAGCCGTTGGTTAGAAAAGTTCGCAATGCCAAAATCTTATTGCAATCGCTGGGCGTGCTTAATATCAGCTGCAATGAGTCATTATAAGAGCTATAATTATATATATATATATAGATGTTCACCTGTGCTAGGTTATGCTGTTTGCGCAGCTGTTTGATGGATTTGTTCGATTGCTCCGGTTCCTGCGAGCGTTTCGCTGCGCTGATGATTTGATACACCTGCTCCAGCAAATAGGAGCAGAGTTCTTCGGGCAGCTGATTGAAGTTGCTGCAATGTAAAATAGTTAAATGATTGTTGGATCATCTTTCGATTCGACTTACCTATTGAACTGCGCATCTTGCAGTGTTTGCTCGTCCAAGTACTGAAAGTTGTAGAGCAGCTGCCAGAGCCAGTGTTCCTGCAAGCGTAGCTGATAAGGTTAACGAATGCATACTTTGGATTGGTATCCGAGTTGCATACAAACCTTGACACTCGCTGTCTGGTTATCATCTGCCTCAGAGTCGGAGGCGTGCAGATAATGGCTCCAAAGTCTGTTCAAAGTAAGCAGCAGCAGTTGACGTTGCTCCTCCTCCTCTTCCTCTTTCAGCTGCTGTTCGTTGGCCATGACAAAACACAAGATGCCTGCTGACTGCTGCTGCTACTTCTTCTGCTACTGCTGCTACTGTCTTCTCCAGCATCGGATGAACGTTGTGGCCGCAATAAGCGCTGGAACAGAACTGAGCGAAAGACTGCACCGTTTTAGCGATTGGCTGCCAGCTGTAATTAAACAAGTATATAATGGGAGTATAAGTAAATATGCGTGTGCGTGTGCGTGGGAGAGGGGAGGAAGGAGGGAGGGGAGCTTGCTGAGATTATTATTTGCAGCAGTAGCAAGACAGAGGCCGGTGAAGCTGATTATTTGGACGAGCGACAATGGAAACTTTTATATTTGTTGTTGTTGCTGTTGTTGCTGGTGCAGGAAAACTATTCGATTTGCTATTTATAGACAAATGCCATTGCATTCTGTTGTCAAGTCAATCCAAGCCGGGCACTCTCAGTGGGCGCAGGGGCAGCCTCGAGCCATCGAGTAAACAGCTGGCAATGATGCGTGTCTGTAACGGTTAATGCACGCAGCGCGAACGATAAGCATCCAACTAGAAGCAGAGTGCACGCGATCAATAGAAAGTATACAATTAATGAATTGACCGATCAGCAATTAAAAAGAGAACGCTTATCGGCCAACGACAGCAGCAACATAAACAACATTGACAGCAACAACTGCGATGTAAACATAAAAAAAAACAATGTTCACACCGTACAAGTCCGAATTCTAAACTGCGTAAATTGCTGGTGACGCTGGTCATGAAATAGACACAGCCGTATATAAGTATTTGTGTATTGATACATAGTATATAATTGCACAAAATCAACAGACCTTACACACCAACGCCAAAAACAAATGAAGAACAAAAAAAAAGTACCGAAAACCACAGGCAACAAAAACAATTTAGTACGCCATTTTGGTTTTAAGGGTAAGCTTAGTACACTTCGTACACAATTATCACAATTAACGTGAATTTTTCGGGTATCAAATGAGTCTTTGGCTTTAGAGCGCGTATGTGCTTGCGTGCCTTCTATTGTTATAAACAAAAGTGTTTTCAAAACTGCTTTGTTATTGCAAAAGTCAGCTGTGCTCGATAGTTCGATAACAGCGCGCGCCAACGATATATTATGCTGCTGTACAGATTAATCGATAAGAGAGAGTGCGCGCTGTTAATAACATTTTGGCCAGTGTTAATGTTATTAGGCAGCCAGCAGCTGTCAGTGTTGGGCTTTAATTGATCGCGGTTGGGGTTTTGGGGCGAAACTCGCAAGCAAAACAACTAATTTATTACTTAAGTAAAAAGTTTTTATTAGTTAAAGTATAAACAACATGTTGCGTGGCTTAATTGCGTACAATCGCCTGGGCAGCCAGAGCCCAATGTTCAAGGTGAGCAACACCAATACATAAATAGATAATACAATAACAACAACAATTGTGGATAGTTTATTCGTACAAATTATGCTGCGTGATAAGAACTAGTCTTAAGAAAGGTGTTTTCCAACCACATGTTGTTATGCTAAGAATACATACAGTGCCCAATAATAAAAATGTTGCAGCTCAGATTGATTGATAAGCGCCTCAGGGGCTGGGTAGCTGACCACCTCGCTGTATTGATAAGCTTTATTTTGATTTACTGTCGCCCCACGCGAATTCGTTCCCTTGCTCTTGTCTGCCCGCCACACGCGCGTCTAATTTATTAAAATTACTTTGTTACGTAAGTTTCGCACAAATAACAACATAGAACACGCACACAATCTCCATGAGCTGATCGTGGCAAACAAGTATGCAAATGGCGAGCTAGAAAATTATTTGTTATTTGAACACCTGATCAGCTATTTCCATTTTCAGATCGTTGCCTGCTACTCGACTGCGGGAAAACAGCGCCAGGGCAAAATCTACGAATCGGCTAGCGATGCGGTGGCCGACGTTAAGGATGGCTCCAAGATACTCTTTGGCGGGTTTGGTATTTGCGGCATTCCCGAAAAGATGATTGAAGCACTCAAGCAGAAAGGTGTGAAGGACATTACAGCGGTGTCCAACAATGGAGGTAAGCACAATATAACAGTATGACAGTTGCGTTGACTCCACTATCAATTTAGTTGAATTCAACAAAGGCGGCAAACCAGTTATAACAGTATGACACTTGTTGGCAGGCAGCTGCTAAAGCTGGTTCGCCGCTCGCAGAACCAATTGAGTTCAATTCAACCAAGTCAATTCCATAAGACAATAGCGGTATACAAGTTATAACAGTATGACACTTGTTGGTTTGCTAAAGCTGGTTCGCTGGCCTCAGAACCAATTGAGTTAAGTTCATAATAGTATGACAGTTGTAAGTGTAGCTGCTAAACTGGTTCATGAAATTAGTTTGTTCCAATTGGTTGTGGAGTTGCCATCCGTTAAAAAATCTGATTAAAAAGTTAAGTGCTTGGTAAATCTTTGCATAAACGCTATCTTTCTTATCTGCAGGCGTTGACGATTGCGGTTTGGGCGTGCTGATTAGACAGAAACAATTGTCAAAGGTAATTGGATCGTATGTTGGCGAAAATACCGAGCTGGTGCGTCAATACCTGGCCGGCGAGTTAGCCGTAGAACTGACGCCCCAGGGCACATTGGCGGAGAAGATACGCGCCGGTGGTGCCGGCATACCCGCCTTCTTCACACCTACGGGGTATGCCACACTGGTGCAGCAGGGCGGTGCACCCATCAAGTATGACAAGAATGGCAAGGTGGCTGTGTCCAGTGCCGCGAAGCCCGTGCAATCCTTCAACGGGCGCGACTATGTCATGGAGGAGTCCATTTTCGCTGACTACGCCTTTGTGAAGGCGCAAAAGGCGGATGCTTTGGGCAATCTGATTTTCAACAAATCTGCACGGAATTTCAATGCGCCCATGTGCCGTGCTGCCAGGATTACGGTCGCTGAGGTGGAGGAAATTGTGCCCGTGGGCGCCATTTCGCCGGATGAGATCCATGTGCCTGGAATTTATGTCAAGCGCATCTTCAAGGGCACAAACTATAACAAGCGCGTGGAACGTTTGCGCATCACAGAGCCCAGGGAGAACGGCAAACCCGCAACAGAGACGAGTGCTGCCCAGGCTTTGCGTGAGCGCATCGCTCGTCGTGTGGCGCTGGAGTTCTGCGATGGCATGTACGCTAATCTGGGCATTGGCATCCCAGTGCTCTCGTCCAACTACATACCGCAGGGCATGAATGTTATGCTGCAGTCGGAGAATGGCATCTTGGGACTGGGTCCATTTCCCACCAAGGATCAAGTCGATCCGGATCTGATCAATGCGGGCAAGGAGAGCGTCACCGTAGTTCCCGGTGCTGCCTACTTCGGCTCCGAGGAGAGCTTTGCCATGATTCGTGGCGGACACGTTGACCTGACCATTCTGGGCGCCATGGAGGTGTCGGCGACGGGTGACCTGGCCAACTGGATGATACCCGTAAGAGATTCGATACACTCTCCTTGATTGTTGACTAATGCAATTGCTTATTACAGGGCAAGCTGGTGAAGGGCATGGGCGGCGCTATGGATCTGGTGGCTGCACCTGGCACCAAGGTCATCATTACCATGGAGCACAATGCACGCGATGGCTCGCCAAAGATCCTCGACAGCTGCTCGCTGCCATTGACTGGCAAGGGCGTCATCGATCTGATCATCTCGGAGAAGGCCGTGTTCCAGGTGGAAAAGGGCGTCGGACTGACCCTGTTGGAATTCGCCGAGGGCTACACCGTGGATGACATCGCAGCCTGCACTGGAGCCAAGTTCAGCGTGTCGCCAAACGTGAAGCCCATGGCACAGATATCCGTCTGATACGGCTCCAATCAGAAGGCCATTTAGAAATACTGTACAGGTACTCAGGTGATATGTGTGTGCATTTATTGTTGTTGAACGTGAAACAATAATCGTTTTTATTACCATTAAAGTGTAAAGTTGTTTTACAATTGTTGTAACTGAATCTCCGTCTGCAATTCAGCCGATCGCCTTGGCCATGTTCTTCAAGGCGGAGCGGTGCGCCACTCGCATCTGTTCGTTGAGTATGTCGAAGGTGCGATTGTATTTGCTGCCGGATTCGTTGCGGCAGATCGCACAGAACTGCGAGGAGAGCACGTGGAGGGGACTGCGAAAATATAGAGTCTTCTGCATGGTCAGGGAGTTCTTGTAGTGCGACATCATGTGCAGCCCAATCTCCAGCACGGAGAGCAGGCCCCACAGAAAGATGTTCCAGCAGAAGAGCGTGGGTATGAGGAAGAGCAGGAAGGAGTTGTTGCGCTCATAGCCCAGGATGATGTTCTGCACAAATCGAAGATTGAACCAGATATTAACTGATCTATGGCATTATGAATAATCTATAATCTATTCGACTCACGCTACTCACGCCATCCATTGTGATGTAATCCTCCCGCTCATAGCCGGGCGTCGTCTTCTTGTCACTGGCAGCAATCTTTGTGGCCTTGCTGCCAACCAGATGCTTCGCCGTTATGTCCCAATCTCCGTGATGCTTGTTGGCCAGCACCTTGTCCACCTCGTCGCAGATGGTGCCTCGCAAATAGTGCTTGGGCACGTGAAAGTTTCCATGTTTGCGATAGCGAACTTTCATCTGATCGTTAACCGGTTCGCCGGTCTCTTCATCATATTTCGGCTGTTTGACGCGTGCTGAATCGGTATAAAAATACTCAAACTCACCCGTTTCGCTGTTCTAAAATGAGTAAAATACGAAAATTAGTTCGCTCTATTACTACTATACTTATTATTAAGATAATCTATAGAGATGACTTTTTAAACAGCTTTAGATTGAAATTTGAATTTCAAATGCATTTTTTTCTATTGAACTGAACTTTTTGCCCTCTCTTTTAAGTAGCGATAGAGCAGTTTGGCGAGTTTTTGTTTTATTTATTTGTTATTGTGCCAAAAATAGACGAGACTAGCTTTTCTGATAAGCGTACCCCCTGGCTGCCATAAACGATTCGCCTTTACATTCGGACAGACGAATCGCATGATTCACTATATATAGAGCCTAATTATAGCGCAATATTTTCCAATGTATACGAAATAGTTTTCGTTGTAGACCTCTTACCACCATCATGTTTAGCTTGATACTAACCTAAGGTAGAACTCACTGGGCCTCGGGCTAGACCGACAACAATAATAACAATAATAATAATAATTATAATGACTTATCGCTATCAGCGAGACTTGAGATACGGCGCCTAGGAGCTTATGAAATGTTTGAGGCTTATCATTAGGAGTGCTAATAACTTATAGTATGCAATGCCAGGGCAGTTGGAGAGAGAGTCTGGGTCTCTAAGGTCTAGTTCTTCGATGTGCTACGCCCCTTAATTGCCAATTTCTGGAGAGATGTGAGCAACTATTCTACAGATCTGAGAAATCGCGTGCGACGTTAATCCAAGTTAAAAGTGGAAATGTAGGAAATGACAATAAAATTCTATACTGGAGAACACGTTTCCCCCAATGGTAGGTACTATTACTATAATAACTTTAGTATACGCAATTAAATTGTTTATATGCCACTCGCCTCTAGGCGAATTATATATTGCGTTGGCAAGAGCTCTTCTGTGATTCTATAATTATATGAAAAATAACTATTTTTTGTTGTTCAAATTGTAATTCATATTGTTTTTAGAGAGATACAACTAGAACCACTTAAATACCATAATTTGATGCCTCCCTTGTGATATGAGTCCAAATGTAATAATGTCGCTGTCAGTATTATTGATATAGTTCAATGATAATCCATCGGGCGATAACAGAAACCCAACAAATATAGTATGTAGTGCCAATCATATAGATTATCGGGGCAACACATACGTCATAGTAAGTGCTCAATATAGAGTCCAGCGACGCAGAGCGAACGAATGGTAATTAACATGTCTAGCACTCGCTTAAATAAATAATTACAAGCAACTTTTATAGAATAGTTCTAAAGCGTGTTTACAGAGAGAGCGCTTGTTACTTCAAACAAAAGCTTTATTTGTAAACGATTGTTCCTATAGAATATATGGCTTACTTAGTCAAGCAAAGTTTGTTAAAGATATCTTTTAGAACACCAAAACTTTCAGTGCGAATTCATAATTTTACAGAGTTTTTAAAAATAATTGTTCTGATATGGTAATCCATTGCAGATAAGATTTCGTTTATATGTATGTAAGGAATACACATATGTATATTTTAGTAAGATATTTTGAAAAGCAGAAAAGTTTTCCATACAGCAACTAAATTTGTTGTTGGTTTACTTGGCTGCTATATTAGATCTAAATTTACTTTGGCTGCTATATTGGAACTGAATTTACTTTGACAGCTTTATTAGTACTAAATTTTTGTTTTACTCTCTAGCTGCTGTAGTAGAATTAAATGTTCGTTGATTACTCTGCCTGATATATTAAAAGTAAATTTATATTGACTGTTTGTTTTAGCTTTATTTTGCCAGGCACCTTTATTAGAACTAAATAGGTGTAGCTCTTCTTGGTTGCTGTGCTAAATCTTCGATGGTTACTCTGACTGCCATATATTAACTAAATATACCACAGCAGCTGCTGAATTGTAACTAAATTTCAGTTATACTGGAACTAAATTGATCGTTGATTACTCTGGCGTATATATTGAAACTAAATTTACATTGGCTGTTTTTTTAGAACTTAGTTTTGCCAGATAGCTTTTTTAGAGTTAAATATATGTAGGTCTTCTTGGTTGTTGTGTTAGAGCTAAATCTTTGCTGGTTACTCTGACTGCCATAATGGAACTAAATTTACTTCAGCAGCTCCTGTATAAGAACTAAATTTCAGTTGTACTAGAACTAAATCATCGCTGCTTACTCCGGGTTACTCACCCACAACCGAGCTTATCCGACAGACGTGTATACACTACCTGCCTCTAAATGACACTCCTTATGACAGTTTTTAAAATGCGAGTCAAGTTTGCATAGATAAAGACGTCTCTGTCTAGGTTTCTGATACTGATCTAATATATATATGTATATATATATATATATTATGGGCTCGGCGATGTTTCATAACAAAATGGCTATTAAAAAGAGTGCCCGGCAAGTCGCATACGCCGAAGCATCTTCTTTTACTCGGTGGTGAATGGCGCCGCCAGCGAGTAAAAGTCTAAAATCAAGTTTAGCCTAGACATCGTTTTTGGACTAAAGTTTAGCACCTATTTTTAGCCACGTGCGGGGGGTAAAAGAAGTGACATATTTTTATAGGTATAAACAAATTAGCCTTTACCTTTATGGAATAAACCATAGTTGTCTGACTTTTGTTTCTTGTTTATTGCTTTATTAATGGCCGATATTTGTTTTCCTCTTCTTTTTTGTTGGTTTTGTTTACTCTTTTGCACTGCGCTTGGGCTTTTATCTATTTATTTATTGATATTTCATGTTAAGCAAATAAACCGTTGCAAAAAATATTTATATCTCGATAGTTTGCATATATAGCATATAAGTTAATATATTTGTTTTATTAATTTGTCGCCGAATGTTTTACTGAATGTGAAAACAGTGGGAAAATTTATATGAATAACCGGTTGAACTTGAATTTGAATAAAATTGCACTTGAAACACATTTATTTAAGTATGGTGTATTAATTATATATTATATATGCATATAATTTAGCCTTTTCTCTGCCCGCCGGCCAGCTTTTTTATTTTTCACACGCAAAACAAAATTGGAAGAGAGCCGAGCGAATCCACGTCTGTTATGAACAGCTTTTGAATGAAGAATAAACGACAAAGCAACTAATAAAAACAAAAAATATTAACTGAGCAATAAAAATCTATGTGGCAGCATGTACAAAGAGACGGACAGACAGCAGAAGAGGCAGACGAAGAGAGAAAGCTTTCTATAAACAATTAGATCGCTTTAAAGCTTCAAACGAGTTTGCAGTTCTGTTGGCTAAGTGTCGTAGCATTTAGCTTTTAGCTTTGCAGTGGGTTGCTGTCTAGACTAGGAATAACTCTTGGCCCAGTTGCTGTCTCGGCTCAAGCAGTTAGTTTTTAGCTTAGCAGTGGGTTACTGTCTAAATAAAGCCTTAAAGTCACATAAGTATAAGTAGGTAGTATATGTTCTAAAAAGTCCACGTAGTTGTGTTGATCTGGTTATCGCCTTGACTAGCAGAGTCTCTATTAAAGCTTGGATCGTAAAAAGTATAGTCAAAAGTTTGAAACGATGTTTTATTAATCTTCATTTTGGAATTACAAGTCAGACTGTAACTGAAAAACTGATTGAGTGTAGTAGTAGTTAGCTAATTGCTTAGGTTTCTGTCTAAGCTAAGTATAAGTATAAGTAGGTAGTATATGTTATAAAAAGTGCCAATTAGTTGTGTTGATCTAGTGTTATCTTGACTAGCTGCAGAGTCGCTACTTGTTTAAAGCTTTTTATAGTTAAAACTTTGAAATGATCTTTTATAATTTTCATTTTGGAATTACGAGTCAGACTGTAACTAACTTCAAAAACTGTATATTTAAATATACGCCCAGTTAAGTGTCTGATTAGTTAGCTTATTGATAAGGTTGTTGTCTAAGCTAACTGTAAGTATAAGTGTAGTATATGTTCTAAAAAGTGCTAATCAGTTGTCTTTTCTGTTGTCTCAGCTAAATGACCTAAAGCTTCGATCATTAATAATATATGCTAAACTCTAAAACGTTTTCTTATTAATATTTAAGTTCTGGCTTTACGAGTCAAACTTATGACCTGCTGTTGTAAGCATCATTATATACAATATAGTAGAGTATATATTTTTAATTTTCTTTTAATTGTTTGACAAGTCGAAGATGAAAGTACTCTGAAATAATATGATTGCTTTTTAGGTTTCCCATTTGTTTCGGGGCTGTCGAGCTAAATCGACTGGCGTTCCCCGTTTAGTAGCTGCGCGTTGGGCATATCGTTTGGTTGTGCCTGCCACGAAAAGAATAGAATAGACGTTAATCCTAGCCATAGTTAGAGTGTGGCTAAAGTGTGTCTTTTTATCTAAATAGCCCGCGTGTGATAAACGATTTATGCTATTGCCGAGTAGCTTTAGCAAATAATCTGTCGCTACCTTCGCCTGACAATGCAGTGAGTAAATTAAATAATCTACCTTGGAATCTTCAGTCGTAAACTCTTAGCTAACGGGTGAGATGACGACGATGACACACAAGGCGATATTAAATATTATGTTAATGTGTTTTTTTAGCTCATATAAATTATAAAATTTTGCCAAAAAGTAAATTCACTTTTTTTTGTTATTTTTTAATACGAGTTTGTTTTTTTTTTAGCTAACTTGTTTTTCGGACTGATCATATATTTGTTTTTTTCTTCGAAAACAAAATAAAGTTAGTTATTTTCTGGTATTTGCTCTTTAAAAGACATTAATGATAGCTGCCCTATAAACAATTACCACACTTATTGACCCAATAAAAATTTACAATTGTTTTTGTGCCTTGGGGCCAAATTTATCAGCTAATAAACGATGACAGAACAGGGCTTAATAGCCATAAGAAATCAGTATAATAAAAATCACTATATGACATAAATATTCGAACTTATCTTAGGAACGATATCAAGAATGAATCCGTTGTGGCAACAACCAAGCCAATCACTGACCCCAAAGATGATTACGATCCCCACATGCATCGTAAAGTCAAGAATCCAACCAAGTGAGTACTGATAGAATGCTTGTTATCATATTACTCCCAAACTCTTCTTCCAGCAATTGGCAGACCTTTGCGCACTTCCTAAAGGCTTCCATTGGCACTGGAGTCCTGGCCATGCCCAGCGCCTTTGCCCATGCGGGCTATGTGAATGGACTTATATTCACAGTTATTATTGGAGCATTGGCTCTATATTGCCTGCACATATTGGTAAGTCGAGATATGGCTTATATATGATCAGTTGAGTTATCTTTTACATGCAGATCCACAGCATGTACCTTCTCTGCAAGCGCCAGCGTGTGCCCTACATCACTTTCTCGGAGTCCATGCGACTGGGTCTGCAGCAGGGACCGCCCTCTTTGCGTTGCCTAGCGCCAATTGCAGCGTAAGTTTAATTGATTATTTATCTATCTATGAATCTAGTTATTTTTTTGTTTTTATATAGTTGTCAGTATAGCTATCTATTCCTATATCATCTATCTATCTATCTACATTTCATCCGTCTTTATACTATCATATAATAGATGGATAAATAGAAAAGAAGATAATCTATTTGTCTATCTAAATATCTCTCTAGCTATCCGTTAATCTTTATATCATCGATCTGCCCATCCAGTTATACATCGATCTTTGAGTCTTTATATCCTTATATCACCCATCTATTTATTTATCTTTATATATATATATATATGTATATAATTGTCCATTAACCCTTATTTCATACATATTTCGATTTTTCGATCTATCTATCTATCTATTTTTATATCCTTATTTTATCCATCTTTCTTCATATCCATCAATTTATCCTTATATTATCCAACTATATATCTACATATAACTATCTATATATCTACCTATTTATCTTAACACTATCATATAATATCTTTTTAAAATTCATATAAGACATCCATCTATCTATCCATTATTCCTTATATAATCTATCTTTCTGTCTGTACAACTATCTATATATCGATCTATGTCAGTATATGTATCCCATACTCCCATATTATCCATCTATCTACCTTAATTCATCGAAATATCTATCTATATGTCTAGCTGTCCATCTATCCTTATATCATACATTGATATTTATGTCTATTTATCTTTCTATCATTCATATTTGTTTCTATCCATCTATCTATTTATCGTGGTATCATCCAACTTTCTATATATTAACCTTAATTTATCCATATTTCGATCAATTGAGGTATTATCCATCTATATATTTATCTATCCATCAACATATCTTACAATCTTCCTATATATCTATCTATACTTTTACCATCAATCTTTTTGTATATCTATATATCTAAGAAACGAATGCAATATTCAAGTATCTATCCATAAATTCGCTCTTCATCCATCCATCTAGCTATCTTTATAACAATCTGTGTGTTGATATTTATCTATCTATCCATAACTCTATTTAAATATATATCTATCTATATATCAATAAATATATATACTTATTCATCAATCTCTATCTCTATCTCAATCCATTTTAGGC
Source organism: Drosophila gaucha (assembly GCA_035045545.1). NCBI lineage: Eukaryota > Metazoa > Arthropoda > Insecta > Diptera > Drosophilidae > Drosophila > Drosophila gaucha. The sequence goes on from JAWNOY010000292.1 coordinate 6,187,714, forward strand.
CTTTTGTTGATGGCTTTTTGGCCTTCTATCACTTTGGCATCTGCTGCGTCTATGTCGTCTTCATAGCGGAGAGCATCAAGCAACTTGTGGACGAGTATCTCGTTGTCTTGGATGTCCGTCTGCACATGTGCTTCCTCATCATTCCGCTCATGCTGATCTTCAGCATACGCAACTTGAAGCTGTTGGCGCCTTTCTCCAGTGCTGCCAACTTGTTGCTCTTTGTGGGTAGGTCACCCCCTATTCCAACTCTATGTATACCCCTAGTTAACTACTTTCCCGCCCCTCTTTAAGGCTTTGGCATTGTGTTGTATTACATATTCGAGGATTTGCCATCTCTTAGCACTCGACAGGCTTTTGTGGCTGTCAACAAGCTGCCCACTTTCTTTGGCACAGTGCTGTTTGCTCTGGAGGCGGTGGGCGTGGTAAGTTATACAGGTCTTATTGATCAGAGCAACTCTTAATATACTTCTGCTTTAGATTTTGGCCATCGAGGAGAACATGGCCACGCCCCGTGCCTATGTGCAGCCGTGTGGCATCTTGAACTGGGGCATGTGCATCGTTCTGACTCTTTACGTGTTTCTTGGCTTCTTCGGCTACTGGAAATATGGCCCAGATGCCTTGGGCAGTGTCACACTGAACATACCCCAATCGGAAGTGTAGGTATGCCGATATCTAAGACTGCTATATAATATAGAGATATCCTGTTGCAGGCTCGCACAGGTGGTCAAGATCTTCTTTGCCGTCACCACATACATATCCTATGCGCTGCAGGGCTACGTCACGGCGCACATTTTGTGGACTCAGTATCTGAGCAAACGTATTGCGAATGTCAAGAAGCATACGCTCTACGAGCTGTGCTTCCGTGCGTTGATTGTGCTGCTCACCTGTAAGTTAATCAGCAGGTGTTTGATATACATATACGTGTACATATGCATATTCTCTCCTTTCAGTTGGCTGCGCCGTTGCCATTCCGGATCTGTCGCTCTTCCTCTCGCTCGTCGGCTCCTTCTGCCTGTCCGTGCTGGGTCTCATCTTTCCGGCCCTGCTGCAGATCTGTGTGCAATACGAGACGGGCTATGGACCATATCGCTTTAGACTCATCGTCAATTTGCTGCTGCTGCTCTTTGGTATCTTTGGCGGTGTCGTGGGCACCTATGTGAGCATCGTGGACATTATCAACGTGGCTTCCGGAAAAGTTGCTTAACTCTTGCCATTAAATACTTACACCAATACTAATGCACATAATTGAGTGGCTCGGCGGGAGCTTGGAGCTTTGTTTGTACAATGCGGCGTATGCGTAATCTAGCGTAGCCTCTGCGTGTGGCTTATGCAAATCATGTTGCGGGCTGTGTATGTCATCTGGGTGGCTGCACTCTGCATGCTGTTTGGCCTGCTAATTATTGCCGCCTGCGCACACAAGCCAATAGTGGGTGGGGCTGAGCGTTGGGGTTGAGGGTTGAGGGTTGAGGGTTGAGGCTTAGGGGCCACAAGTTGAACAAGGCTGGGTCAGAAGGCAGTCGAATTCTTTTAACTTTAATTAAAAACCTTAGTGGGAACGTGGCTCGGTCTGGAATGCAAGTATTGCTGACGCTTACACCCACCCTCGCCCACCACTCAGGTAGTCAGACAACTGGACATGCGGCAAATGCAACGAACTGTAATTAAATGCAACCGCAATTAACACAAAAGCACCCGCAGGTCAGAATGGCAGACACAGTGCATTCCCTTGAAAACACGCTCAACCCAATCCTGGCCAGACTTGCCCAGAAGCTGCTGCCCCACACTCACTCTCTCTCTCTCTCTCTCTCTCTCTCTCTCTCTCTTTAGCCCTTTTCATTTTATTTACAATGTTTTGCGTTCCTGTCGACATGCTCCTCATGCCTTCAACATAGACGTTGTCTTCTGCAGACCACAGCGCTGCTGGGCATAAGAAACCCTACTCAGCGTGGGTTGCTCAATGGCTAATTTTAGTTATTAGACATTTTGTTTGTTAAGTAATTGAGCTGCCCTCGCGTGTGTGTTGAATTGCCGTTTGCTTTGTCCGTTTAATTACTCTTTTGACGGAAATAACACAAGATTCGTTTTTAAAAATGGCAACAAAATAGAAATTGCAGTCAGTTCGCCAACTGCACCAGCCACTCGCCCGTCTGCACCACTACCCACTCGACACTCAAACTGCTCTAAAAGCTGTGTGAAATGCAACACTTTCCACTGGAATACCCTAACGAAAGGAATAGGGGTATTCGAGTGCTTGGGAAAGTTTTGCTGTTTCTTTTCTTATGCTGCAGCGGAAGAATAGAGGATATAGGATAAAGGATAGAGGATAGAGGACATAGCATAAAGCCAGGTGTAGTCCATTTCTCTAAAAGAGGTATATATATTAAAAAAAAAATGTTTTTACGAAAATATTTAAGATTCCCTTACTGAAAAATTCTAAAAATGAATGAAATTTTATTGCAGAATTAATCTTGAGTTAAAACTGTAAAGAAAATGGTGGTTAATGTAGAGTTAACCAAGAGGAAAAACTGAAAATAATATGGTGTCCTGCTAAAAAATTGGTTAATTTTTGAACAAGTTATGCAAATTTAAAATATTAGACTAAAATCTTTGCAAGCTAAAATTTTACTGATTTTTACATGAAATTTGACCGAAATTCGGACACCCTCAAAATCACTTTAGAACATTTTTTCGAATACATGTAAGGGGAGACCTTTACTTATTTTTTCTGAAAAAATTCAACAAAATGGATTATCGAAATATGAACGAAATTTGAACGTAGAGTTAATCAAAAGGAAAAACCCTCAAAATCACTTTAGAAGTTACTTTTTATACTAACTTCGACATGCACTATCTATTGAATAGCAAATTTCATGGTACTGAGGTTTTTGAAAAAACTTTTCGAATACAAGTAAGAGAGGAGTCATATTTTTCCAAAAAAAAAAAAGAAAAATTTTCTATTTTTAAATCTAATTAAGCCTTAAATGCAGAAGCAATCTTAAGGACAAAACTTAATGAAAATGGTGCGGCCTAAAAAAAACTCGTTTCAGTTTCAACAAAGTTATGTTATTTTGAAGTAAATCACAATCGATTTTGAAAGCTTTTTTGCGAGAGGGTATTTAATGCTCGTGCTGCCGGAGCAAACTGTTATTTGTGTTTTCAGTTGGCGCTTAAATTTGCGCAGCAGCTGGCTGAGAATTTAAATAGCGATGCGAATCAAAGACTTGACCATAGTTTGATTGGCTGCCTGTTCGACAGCTTCTTGCTTGTCCAGCAACAGGAGCAGAAGCGGGAGCAGGAGGAGTCTCTATAGAAGCGTTCACTTTGAGCTCTGGCGGGCAAATTAAATGACAAGTTTACTTGTTTGCCAGTTGCGTTTGTTGTTGTTTGCTGTTGTTTGTTGTTGCTGCCCCTATTGCCATTACGTTGGCATTCGAGTCATTTGCCGTTTGAGCATTTTAATTATATTTGTGCAGGGCAGCGCAAACTTGGGCGTTTGGACGTCGACGCGGGCTTTTTAGTGTTTCCGGCCAGTTGGCTTCTGCGAGTTGAAATTGAATTTACGCACATTGCTAGGTAAACACATGGTCGAAAGATCTGGCAGTTGAGCTATATATGTGTATATAGAGCACTCTAAGCGGGGATACGAAATATGCGCAAAAGTTAATTAGAAAATGGCATAAATCTCATTTTGTTACGCTATTCAGTCTGTTTGCTGGCTAATATGAGAATTTTGTTTCTTTTTTGATTAAATTCAGCTTTCAGCAAAAATTATAAATTATAAGCACAATGCTTGTTTGATCCAGCTGTTGCGCATACAAATTCACTTATTATAATACGAGCATATTTTGGAGCTGCATATTTCAGACACTTCCTAAATATATATACATTGAAACGAAACAATGTCGAATATTGCAGTTTTTGTTAACGTTTATCGCCGACTTGAAAAATGTGTTGCATACTTTTTGGCCGCGGCTACCTAATTTATGCATATTGAAATCATTTATAAATGTGCTGGATATATTTTCGTTTGCATAAGCTATAAATTGGTGGTTAGGCTTAGGTTTTGGCCATTTAATTTCTAAAATTGGTTTAATGTCGGTTAGACTAGGGAAAACCGCCTTTTGCTGCATTTAAATATTGCACAAATATTACAAAAAAAATCCTTTTTTTTAAATGAAATTAAAATATGCTATAAAAACACAAATTCGTATAATAAATAATAATATTTTTTTTCAAATTATGTCGAAATTATGATGGGGGCCCGACAAAAAGATACCCTCAGCCACATGCCGATTTGTATAAATTGTATAAATTGGGGGAGGTATCCATATGTATGGTATTCTTTCAGTTTAATTATAAAGAACTGATTTACAGCCCAGTTTTACATATTTGTTAAAATTTAGAACGGTTGGAAAGCTATGCTTAAGAGGAATATTATATCTATTAAGGGTTTTCATATTTCAAGCACATTTCAGTCTATAAAACAAGCTAATACCTACAACAGCTTAAATTTTCGTATGTATGTAAATAAATTGAAGAGCAAGGGGTACCAAATGAAAAGATTTTTATTAAGCACCCTGTGAACACAGGATGTCATATCGCTATTCTCGAGTTCTTCGTGATAAATCTGGTTTCAATAAATTGGGCTTAACTTTAATTCCCTTCAACGTTTTTTTTTAACTTACTATACACCCTTACTAATCAGTACACCCTGTCAACACAGGGTGTCATATGCCACTTCTTCTTAATAAAATGACTATCAAATGACCTTGACATATATTTTTCTATCTTTTTCAAAAAGATGTAGCCAAAGCACCCTGTAATTACAGGGTATTGTACGCCTCTTCCTCTTGATATGTCTACTGTCAATATCCTTAATTCTTTTGATAAACAGCAAAATAACTTACTCCTATAACCACACTGTGAATGAATATACCCCTTTTCTCGAATTCAACTGAATAAATCTGCTCTCAATGGACCTTGAAATATAATTTCCATTCCACATTTTTGCTAAACAGCAAATCGACTTACTGATGTAACCAGTACACCCTGTGAACACAGGGTGTCTTATCCCTCTACTCGATTTCCTGCTAATAAGTCTGTTTTCAATTAGCTTTAATATACAAATTTCCATTCTACATTTTTGACAAACTGCATATTAACTTACTAATGTAACCTGTACACCCCGTGAATACAGGGTGTCATAGCTCTCTTCCCGAATGCAACTCATTAAATCTGCTGTCAATTGGCCTTGATATACAAATTTACATTTCACATGTTTGCTAAACAGCAAATCGACTTACTGATGTAACCAGTACACCCTGTGAACACAGGGTGTCTTATCCCTCTACTCGACTTCCTCCTAATAAGTCTACTGTCAATTGGCCTTGATATACAAAATTTACATTCCACATTTTTGGAAAACTGCAAATCGACTTACTGATGTAACCAGTACACCCTGTGAACACAGGGTGTCTTATCCCTCTACTCGACTTCCTCCTAATAAGTCTACTGTCAATTGGCCTTGATATACAAAATTTACATTCCACATTTTTGGAAAACTGCAAATCGACTTACTGATGTAACCAGTACACCCTGTGAACACAGGGTGTCTTATCCCTCTACTCGACTTCCTCCTAATAAGTCTACTGCCAATTGGCCTTGATATACAAATTTACATTCCACATTTTTGCTAAACAGCTTACTGTGCTCAAATGTCTCAATTCATTTGGGACTTATTTGAGTGAAACTAAGCCTCGAGCTTATCCCAATTCATAGCCTCGTTCTAATTGCCCGACATTCAGCTTTTGCACTCATTTTGGGGTTTTCGGAATGTTTGCTCATTTGCTCATTTGGCATGGCCAGTGCTTAATTTTCTTTATACAACTCATTTTTATTCATTTAAAACATTATTTCTCTGCTCGGTTTTTCCGTGGGTTTTCGGTTGGCAATTTGTTTGGCTGCTTGTAACATCTGAACCAATCTGTGCAGCTGTGTATGTGTGTGTGTGTGTGTTTGTGTGAAGCAGCAAAATGATTTATTTAACGCAACACTAAGCACACACACGTACCTAGAACAACAACAACAACGACAGCAATGGCAACAAGCGTCGCATTGTTTTGCGGCTTTTGGTTGATTCGCTGAGGCTTACTGTATTTATTTTTCGGTACATTCCATGCAACATCCAAGCGTCTGCCACCTAATGCCATCATCACCTGCAAAAGCAGAGGAGGGAGAGAGCGAGCGAGCGAACGTTTGCTATGAATAAATAACGAATACACCGGCAATGCCAGCTCCTTCAGCTCGTTCAGCTGATGGAGGACTCCAAACACGAGTAGATATTTCGGGCTGTGCTGCATGTGATTTATGCTGAGGCAACATGGCAACTAAAATAGGCGCGGTCTGCCACACATTGATTGTCGCTAATGCGGCCAAAAAGGGCGCTGTGCTCAATTGTGGACGTCACTTTAACTTTGCCAGCACACGATAACACACACACACGCTCATACACACTCCTGTATGTGTGTGTGTGATAAAAGGGTCGGCGTATGTAGAGGCAGCTGGTGCCTCGTGGCTGCTGCAGGTGCGTTAAACATTTATGAGAGCCAAAACGCAGATTTTTATTGAGGCAGTTGTTGGGTGTACCGCAAAAAAAATTGTTGTAAGGCCCAATGCATAATTCATAATGTTAAAGTGTACCCGTTGCGTATACGCAATAATCATACGCCACGTCGCACAGCAGCCGACGCGTTTGCTTCTGTATATGCCCTTGGTGTGCTATTCAACGGATTGCCGCCGAGGGAGGCTTATTAGTTGCATACTAGATTCAAACATTGACTAAAGGTAAAGACAAAGAGAGAAAGAGAGAGAGAGAGAGAGACATCTCTTCAAATGCAAGTTCACATTTTCTATTTCTAAATTTGTGAAAATGGCTCTTAACTTATTTAAGGCAATAAACGAAAGAATATTTCCATTATAATCCGGTTTTGGCATGCTAACAAATTATATTTGGCCCATTGCATGTTTGCGCCCACAAATATGCGCACGTTCTGGCCAAAACTCTTCAATCGTTTCGTTTTGGTATTTTGAGCCTAATTGCGGCTAAAGCGTTTAGCCAAAAATGGCTTTTTTGGATAATTGCCAAAGAGATGTCAATATGTTGAATATATGCAGGCTTCTCTCTCTCTCTCCCTCTCTGTGTGTGTGCGTGTGTGTAATAGTGTGGTAATAATATTATAGCAAAAGCTGGGCTAGTAAAATGCTTGAAATGTTCAAATGACAAGCAATGAAAGTTAGCGTCATCATCATCATCATCATCATCATCATCGTTGTTGTGAACTTCATCATTGAGCGGAGACATTGACGAACTCGATGGGTAACTGTCATGTCATGGAGCTGGTAGCCGGAGCACTTGGCATGTCAATGCTTGCTCCGGCAACCAGCCAGTGCTGGCTGCTCTGGTGTCAAGCACTTTGCCTAAACCCATAATTTATGCCGCATGTTTGCCATAACTCAATGGCGGGCTACGAATTTCATGAGAAGGATTTCGTCTATAGCTTTAGCTTTCCAATCTTCTGTGTCTCTGTGTGTGTGTGTGTGTATGTGTGTTTGATATAAAGCAATCGATAAATGCTCGCAGCACGCGCGTGTCCTGTGTCGTCTGAGTTTTTGTCGCCGATTGAGCGAACAATTGTTAGATGGCGGCCAAGATGAATGGCCTGCAATTGTGCGCATTGCTTGCCATTTGTTTGGAAGCGCCAACAAGATTCACACCATCAGCCCCTTGAGTCTGATAAGCATTTGACAATCCTATCTGTGGCAACTCCTCGGGAACAAGTCGTGTGTGGTCGGGCGGTGGCTTTGCCTGCAGTCTGCCTCAGCTGCACATCTACATTATCGCAGCACATTAATAATTATGGTTATGGGATTTGAGTGCATGTTAATGGCTGTTCAGTGCATAGTTCAAATCGATTTTCATATGATATTTCACATTTGCCCTTCTGATTGCATTACCATAACATGCTTTTGCATATGGCCATTCGGTTTGCTTTTTGCTTGTTTTCGGCGGACAGTAATTAGCCATTGACAAACACATGTGCACGCATGTACACACGCACACACGCATACACACACCATCTGGCAGCTGTTGTGGGTGTGTGACAAATACTTTATTGGAAAATGCGGCTGCGGCTTTTGCTTGCGATAAAAAGAGGCGAGTTATATAAGAGCACCACAAAATAATTATAAATAATGTGAAACTATAACTGTAGTTTATGAAAATCGCATAGAGAGGCGCTGCTGCGGTGAGATAATAAGCGCTTGGTCCATGAACATAAAGTGAAACATATTAAATTTAAGACAGATTGAAAGAAAGTATCAAAGAGAACTACGGAAGTAATGATACTGAGTGTATGCGAAAGAAAGAGAGAGGGAGATATATATATATAGATAAAGAGAGTGAGGGCACGCGAGAAAGATAGTGACTGCATGGGGCAGAGGAAGGACAGAGAGAAAGAAAGATAGATCTTGAGAGAGAAAGACAAATTGAGATTGAGAAAAATGGAAGACAGAGTAAGAGAAAGAGAGAGAGAGGAGTTAGAGAGTAAAAGAGAGAGAGACAGTTAGAGAGAAAGACAGAGAGAGAGAGAGAGAGAGAAAAAGAGAGAGAAAGATAGTTAGAGAGAAAAGGAGAGGAGAGAGAGATTTAGAGAGGTAAAGAGAGAGGGTTAAGGTGTATAAAGTGAAAAGATAGAGAGAAAAAAATAATGTGTGTATGACAGAGAAAGAGACAGAGAAAAACAGTAGGGAGAGGGGGAGAGAAATTGAGAGAGAATGAAAGAAACATGGTGCGTGTATGAAAGAGAAAGAATATGAGATAGAGAGATAGAGGAATTTGGAGATAATATACATAGAGAAAGCTTGAGAAAAAGATAGAGAGTTAGAGAAATGAGATGTTTAGGGGAAGAAAGAGAAAGAGAGAGAATGGTGTGTTAGTGTATACTAGAGAGAGAGAGATAGAGTATGGAAGATAGTGAGTGTATGACAGAGAAAGAAAGACAGAAAGGAACGGAATGAGAGTGCTGCTGAACAAGGGAGAGAGAAAGAGTAGGAAATAAAATAAGATTGATAGAGATAGCAATTAGTCAAATAGGTAAAACAAAGCGAGGGAAATACACAAAAAAAAATAAAACCCGTGACTGAATCGAATTGACACTAGAAAAACATTTGGACAATGATAACGCTGATGTATTCACACGCTTGTTAAATAATAAACTGCGCCAATGCTTTTTACAGCTGTAATTTCCTATTTAATTATTTAGTAGCATTAAAACCTTGTTACTAAATTTTAATTACAAATAAGCAATACACACGCAGAGAGAGGGAGACAGAGAGAGAGAGAGGGAGAGAGTGGTACGTGTGCGTGTTCCAATTTGTAACTGTAATTATAATGGTTATGTGCCAGAATATCAAATGATATGCCAAATGTAAGCAGACACACACACACACATGCACGCACACACACACACACACATATGGTATTGCGATATATAACATTTTACTATTTGTTTACTTCCTCGCTCTAATTGAATAATGCGCAATTGTTTTTACATTTTGCGGTCGGCACGGGCAGACAAATATTTGTGTAATTTCAATTTAATTCTGGTTGCTGTTCAAAATGGTGGCAAATCGAATACCGAAATGTTAAATGCCTTTTAATGAGCCACCCCCACCCGGAGCCTAATGAAGTGTGCTGAAATATGCGTGAGTCCAGGGCCCTGCCTGATAAACTCTCGCAGTTTATTGCAGGTCATCTGGCATGCGGCATGTGCATTAGGATATAGAGAGAGTGAGAGAGAGAGGGGGAGGAGGAGAGAGAGAGAGAGGGAGAGTATGGCACTGTAACTCTTTACAAATAAGCAGCATTTCCGTGCCAGGCTTGTGTTTGGCATAAAGCCAAAGATAAATGGCAGCTACCAAAAATGCCAGCTAGAAATATAACTAACCAAATGGAAGGTCAGCAGTGCTTGAAGGGCACTGTGAGGGGGCGGGAGGGGAGGCAAGTCAAGCCAGACAATGGGAGACACTGAATTTGTTGGCCATACAGAAGAAAAGTGTAACAAATCTTGTGCCAGTTATTTCAGTTATAGTTGTTGCTTTGAGCGCAAATTTATGGACGCGCATGTCGCTGCACACACAAAAAGTTAAACAGCGCGCAACGGAAATGCGACAACAGGGGGAAGCTCACAGTGAGTGGCGCAGGGGAGGGAGGGGGAGCTAGGCAGGGTAGCTGAACAACAACAGGACAACGGCAGCAGCAGCAGCAGGACAACAGGAAACACAGGCTTTGCATTGCAATTTTTAGACGCCACTGTGACAAACTGTGAAATCAGAGCATCAAATTCCACACGTCTCGCTAAAGCCAGCGCCTGCCCTGCCCCGCCCACACACACACGCATGCACACACACACATACGGCATCATTATCATGAATCACTAACTAAATATAGCAAATAGGAATACATTTGAAACAGGCAACTAACAAAGTGTAGAGCTAGCGTTTACTTTCTAAAGTCGACTTTTAGATGCTCTTCAAATGGATATGAACTGAGTTAACAAATGGAAGGAACTTGGTTTGATATTCAAGTATATGTTAAGTTAAATGTTATTTGAGTTTGGCATATACATTTTTGCTGAGCTAAAGAACTGGTTGAGCTAGGGTTTTAACTTAGGATCTATCAGGAACTGCTTAGGAAATAAAGGAGATTGCTTGGAATTTATGAAACAAGTATGGGCTACTGAAGTTTATACTTAGCTATAGAGCTTAAGTGCGTTTATATCTCAGGTTTCTTTAGCAATATCTGATGTGGACTATAAATTTGATTTAATTTAAAATTAGATATAATCCAATATATATATTTCGATGTATACCAAACATACTAGTAATACTCAACTATCTATCATATGGGCTACTCTGTCATGCACAGCTAGAACAAAATCCGATATAGTTTCATTTCAAATGTGATATAATTTAATTGATATATTACGAAATTTGATGTATTCTGAATCCAAAGTCCCTGAAGTATATTTTCAACTACCGAGCCTAAGGGCGATTCTGTCGAGGATTTTTAGAAAAATTACTGACTTAGACTTTAACCATAATTTCATTTCAAATTAGATATAATCCAAAAGAAATATTTAAAAATTTGATGCATTCTGAATAGAGATGGACGTCGGGATCACAATTTTCAGGACGTGAAATTGTCCCGAAACTATTTTCAGTATCGGGTGGGTTGGGAAAGATTCTAAAAAAGTTGGGGATGTTCGGTCACGAGATCATGGTGACAGATTCTAGAGATATGCTCTGAGGAGGCAGCATTCCGAAAATCGCAATCCCGACGCGCACCTTTACTCATAAACATATCTCTTGAATCTATTGCCATGCCACCTTGATCTAGGAATCAAGCACTTCTCCGACCATCCCGGACTTTTTTAGAATCATTCCCAACCAGCTCGAAAATTGTTTCGGGACAATTTCGGATCCCGAAAATCCCGATCCTAACGCCCATCTCTAATTCTAAATATCCGATACATACTCAACTATTCATATGGGATATGGGATATTCTCCTGGACAGCTAGAACAATATCTAATCTAGACGATAGTAATATAGTTGATTTCATATTTGCTATAATCTTTTCTGTTTCTTGCTATAATTACAGTTGTCACATGTATGCTACTAAGTCGTATATGCCTCATTATGCCAGCTGCCTTAAGTATGTCAACTAGTTTTATCTGGCCTCCAGCAGAGGCAGCACAGCGTTGCTTTCGCTAACAACATTAACTAGCAGTGCCTACGGGTCGTATGTGTACTATGTGCACGATTGGATGAGTGTCTGTGTGTGTGTGTGTGTTTTTTTTAGTGCTGAAGCCAACTTCCGTCGCTTGTTGACATATTTCCACTTCATTGGAATGAACGAAGCAGCCAGGCAAATGAAGATACAGCCACGACAGCCGCGGGCGACTGGCAGAGCCGCGATTCATTCAGGTGTGCGAAAAAAAGAGAGAGAAGGAAAAACCAAACCGAACTGGAACTGAAAATAATGGCGAAGTCGGAAGCTGGCGTATAGAGCCCGGCCAGGAGGCAGCTAACGACAAATATTTGACACATGGCAGGAGGCGGTGCTAAAATATGCCAGACATGTGCCCCCAGAGGAGGGTGCAAGGGCGAGAGAGGGCAGGTCCTTTGCCAAGGATGCGTGCGTGGCTCCAGTGCTGCAAGTGGCAGACATTTTCTTATCCTTTTGCACATTTTAATTTGTGTCAAATTGTTGCTAAAATGCAAAACGCATTGTTTGCCAGCAGGGTGGCGATTCCTCCAAAAAACCCTTTCGCCCCGTTGTCCCAATTCGTGTAGAGCAACCAGTTGTTATTGTAATTTGTTGTAAGTCTTTGTTGTTGTTGTCGTTCGCCTTGTTAACACAGTTTTATGCTTTTGTTTTGCGGGCTGTGTTGTTTTTATTGTGCCATAAGAAAAACACTGCCAGACGCTGCGCGAGAAGCAGCCAAGGGAAGCAGCTGGTGGGCCAGAGGCTTGAGCCTCATCTGCTCTCTGCTCCGCCCACTCCACACTTTGCTGGATAGCAAAAGCACAACAATAAAATGTTGTTACAAATTCATTACCGAAGGCGTTAAATTTGACACAGTTTTGCATGCAGAGTGCAATAAGAAAAAGGCAGTAACAGAGAATGGGAGAAAGCGAAAGCAAAGGAAACAGAGCACAGCACAGCGAAAAAAAATGTTGAACAGTCACGGGACTGGCTACATTCTATATGTGGGCTAGCAAAGGCGAGAGCAAATGTCTTTGAGCAGGCAGATTCAACAGTTGTGCATGGAATTAAGTAGAGAAAGAGATTAGGGATTGCTGTTCTTGGAGTTCCCAATCGTAGTTTCATGACAGGTCTCATGGGTAAGTTCTTTTGCAAAAGTCAGGCATCTTATTTAAAATACCATATATTATCTTCCTTTACCATCTTTCTTTTGGTATCTCTATTTCAGCTGGGAAAATTAATGCATTATGCGTACTTTGCTCATTTATCTATTGTCATTTTTTATAAAATCAATATTTTTTCTCAATTAATGTAATTATGTTAAAATATTCAACTTTAATAAGAATCCTATTCTCCTATCCCTTTTCGTCTTTTCATAGGATACTATGTCTAACTTTATAATCTAAGCTAAGCTCTCAATCGTATATCTAGCAGATAACTATCTATCTATCTTTTATCTTTTATCCATCTTACACCTTAATCTTTTGTATATTCAAAATCTTGTCATATCCCTATCATATCTACAAATCTTTCCAGATATCAAATACTATCATCTCAATATTTACTTCAACTTCTACTCCATTTTCTTTTCCCTCCCCTGTCTTAGCTTGTCGTCTTGTTTACTTCTTATTCTATTTACTTTCCCTTCCCTTCCGCCCCTCTCTTGACTAGTCTTGTCCACTCTCAAGAACTTTTCGCATTACCCACTTGGCTGAGAGCATCTGAAAATGTCGTTGCATAACATTAGGCGCAGCGTTTGGCAGCTCTGCCTTTGGCTATTTCCGCTTTTGCCATTCGCCTTTCGCCTTTTCGCCTTTTTGTCGGCTTCCGATGCGCCTCGTTTACGTAATCCATATAATTTTTGTTGCCTATTTTTTTATTGCCATTTGCATTATTCACATATTTTTATCGAAGATTTCCCGGCCAGCACACACACACATACACACAATGTCTTTGGCTTGAGCTATGTGGGTGTGGCTGGCATCTCTCGCGTAAACAAAAAGGATTATTATCTTTTGACATTTTGCTAACGCGATTTGCTGCCACTTTGCATCTAAATCGAAATTACAAGCACACGCATGCACACGCACACACAGACACATACACGCACTCCGACACACTCGAATGCACACACCTACACAGATTTTAAGAGACCTATGGAGTCATAAAACATGAAGGAGACATCGACTTCCGCCTCACCCACACTTCGCTGCCTTTTGACGCGATTATAATCGGCGCTTTGTTGTTGTCCTTGTTGTTGTTGTTGTTGTTGCGGCATTAACCTTAGGGTTTAATTTGTAGCAACTTCCGTTTGGAGTTTTGGCAATATGCAAAATTACTTAAATTGCGATTTCCGACCATTTCCGCTGATTTCTGCCTGACAGGCGCCACGCCGCCTAATTGGATGTGCCTCCTGCCCTCCTGCTGTATCTGTTCCGCCTACTTAAACTTGTTCGCTTAAGCTCAGCTCCTTGCCATTAAAAGTGAACATGTTTCTGGTCATTGTTACGATTGGCAATCGCAAATATTCAAAGTCAATTCCTGTTTGTTCAGCTGTGAAAATTACTTGTGGGCAAAAGTCAAAAACTTCAAAATTAAGCAAGTAAGAAGAAGCTGCGTGTGCTTGCCTCTCTTGAAGTGTGTGTGTGTGTGTATGTGTGTGTGTGAGGAAGAAAATTCTATTTCACATTTAACCTTTGGCAGCCATTATATGTACGCCCGTTGCAATGGACAATATCGATTGACCCCAATTCTGTTTTCGATTGCAATTCGTTTCAGTTTCATGCACTTACAATCGAACCCAGCAGCAGCAGGAGCTATTGCCACGCCTCCCCCGCATCATCGCACCCATTTGAACTGAGAGCAAGCATAACTTATTTCCGAGCGAACGCATTTGACTTTGAATTTCATTTAGCGCCGGGGCTACACCCAAGTAAGTGTGTGTGTGTGTGTCCGATATTTGCCATGCGGCTGCTGACGATGCTTAAATGCGGCTCATTTATCAATTGCTACTTAGCATTGTCGGTTTCAACTATCCACCAGTTGCTGCCGCCATCAGTTAACTGGACTAAAAAATGAAAGTGGGCGAAAGCCCTGAGAGAGCGAGCCAACTCTGGGCACCCGCTCGGAATAAGGTCAACTGCGTTTTCTTTCTTTCTGCCGTTTCCGATTTCCGCTGCCTGCACTTCAAAAATTGACTTTTACAAGAAAACAATTGCAGCGCTGATAAGTGGTCGAGAGCAACGGACAGGGCACGTCCACACAGCCACGTTCACGTTCACAGCCACCACCAGCTCCACTTCCACCCCCAGCTCCAGCTTCACTTTCGCATCCATGTTGTCGAGCGTCGAGCGACGGGCGACGAGCGACGGGCGACGAGCCACCAGCTCTAGCCCCAATCCCTGCATCGGTATTGCAGTTGTCGCAGCTGGGAAATAAAAGCAAAACATTGAGAGAAATCTTTAAATATGCGACGTATAACGAAGTTTGAATACACTTTCTATTTTATAAATCTAAGTGAAAATAAATAAACCTAATGTGTATTCCGATTGGAAAAGAATATTGTAAAACTTATTTTATTGCCATATCTTCTATTGGGTAAGAAGAAACTGAGTCTTTGATATTAATTCTTGTAGTTATAAACGATCGTTGAAGATTGTATACATATTTTATGAGCTGAGCTCATTGAATATTGGGATATATGGGTATATGCATAATAGACTGAAGGAAGATTTTGTCTCTGCCATAGGACATGTATCTTCTTGATCAGCTTCAAGATTTCGTTCATTTTAGTTAACTGTGCTGCTGTCTATTTGTATGTCATTCTGTCTGTCTACCTCTCAGTATATTATATTATATTATATCCTGTCTGTCAGTCTGTCTATCTGTTAGTCTGCTCATCTGTCAGTTTGTTCATCTATCGAAGTTTTTATCTGTCTATCTGTCAGAGTGTTTATATGTATGCTTGTCGCTTTATTGTTTCTCTACCATTCCGTCTTTCAGTCTGTCCGTCTGTCCATCCGTCCGTCCGTCTGACTGTCCATCCGTCTGACTGTCCATCCGTCTGTCCGTCTGTCCGCCCGTCGGTCCGTCTGGCTGTCCATCCGTCTGACTGTTCATCGGTCTGACTGTCCGTCAGTCTGACTGTCCGTCCGTCCGTTCCTCAGATTCACTCGACCGTCCTTTCCTCATATCGTCCGCTCATCTGTCTGTACGTCCTTCCTTTCTTCCGTTCCTCCGTTCGTCCATTCCTTCGTTCGTTCGACCTTCCGTCCGTCCGTCTCTCTGTTCGTCTATTCGCATGTTTATATGTTCATCCATTCATCTTCTGAAAGACTTAAGATGCTCGAGACTTCATATACATATACAGAGATTTATCAATAGCACTTGAATTTTAAAAAAATTATTTTAGCTGTCTTCTTCGACATTCCATTTGCCTTAATGGCCGGCTGCAGTGTATTTCGCAGTCGTCTACGCCCAACTACAACACGCTTACTTGCCTTTCAATGGCCCTGTTGAAAAGGTAGACTTCAGCACAAGTATTACCGTACAGACTAGTGTCTATTAAGCAAATTGAACGACCTGCACGACCAGATGGACACACGGCGACTTTTAAGGGAGACATATGCGCCCAGCAAAAGTGCATTTAATTCCATTTAACAGGCAATGCGAGTCGCACCTATATCTTGTTATATATAAATGTATATATATGTATATGCATGTGTATGCGTATGCTCTAAGCTAAATGACTTAGTTATTATGCTCTGTTGCTAGTGTAAGCGGGTGGCATGGCATTTGCAGTAAATTCACAACGTTTTTGCGGTTAAGTGGCCTTGCTACTGGGTTTTTGGTATCTGCCAAGTTTTTGTTTTTTGCGCTGGCTCAGCGATTTCTCTGCTTCTTTTTTTTCTGCAATTTCTTTTGGCCATTTGTTTTATGATTGGTTTCGTTATAACTGACATTGCGAATCAATGGCCATGGCTGTGACAGCATTTGGCCATGTCGTTGCAGCCAGGTGCATAACTTTTTCGTTATATACTATATGGATATATATATTTTAAAGTCTATATATATTGGCAAATAAAACTTAATTATCTGTGTTGTCCTGCATAACGGAATACATTTTGCATTTTTCATAAAGTTCTAATTGAGCCATTGAGCCACGGCAGCTGCAGCTGCAAGTGCAGGTGCACCTAACTCAGCCTATGCAAATCTCAATTTGGCAATTTGTTATTGAAATATTTTGCTTGGCTAATGAATTGCACAATATGCAAAACAAACAAGGCATAGGAATCGTATAATATCGTATGCACTCGCCTTGTCGTTCCCTGGGCTCACAGTCTTCCGTTTTCCGTTTGTTGTTGGCTTCAATATTTAATGCCAATTTATGTTGCATTGTCTTACAGCAGGAACAAGTGTCCTTGCTAGCTCCTCTTGCTGCTTTGGCAATGTTGCATCAATTAAAGGTAATTCATTCATGTGAATATTGGATGACATTGCCAGACGAGCAGCTCGAGAGTTGTGAGAGGCACAAACAGCTCGAGTGGGAATGAGAGTCTCAGCTGGGCACAGCATAATCTTCCATGTGATAACTTTAAGTTTGTAATATGATATGCAAATGGGCCTCTGGCATACACTGAGCAAATTTAGTGAGTAACAACTCATTAAATGTTTGCCCATAAGCATAAGTTTCAATAAATCGAAGTGCATTTCACTACCGATTTCTTGCAGTGTACTCATTAAGGCACTTGACTAGCCATTAGCTGCAGCTGGCATCTCTGCAAAGGCTCTAACTGTGAATGTAAATGCAGTACTAAGCATTTCGCACCTGCCCGTTAACTGTAAAGCACAATTTGCCAAAATGGAAGACCGCCCCCCTGCTGAGTGTCTCACTTGAGCTTGCACCTAGATAATTGTCTGTAATGTCTAAATAGTCATCAAATCACGCACTTGAATCGCCTGCGTATTTACGATCTCAGCAACATGGATTATACCATTCTGTAATTGTACAATTTGATGTATTTGTAATTTAATTTAGTTCATGCTTGTAATTTGCAAATCAGCTGACTGTGAAAATTGTCTTCGAATTAAGATAATGAATGTATGATGCTATCTATTTAATGGTAGTATCTTTTTAGATGAGAGATCAGAGAGATATCAGATCTATAGATAGTGTTGTAAGCTATCCACAATGTGAGCTCTGAATATTAAAGTTAAAGAATCAAAAGGGAGTATAAGAGTATAAGAATAAGGCTATAATAGTGTTGGAGTGTAAGAGTATAAGAATATGTATTGCAGAGTGTATAAGAATAAGGCTATAATAGTGTTGCAATATAAGAGTATAAGATAATAAGAGTATTAGAGTTTAAGAGTATAAGAGTATAAGAGTATAAGAGTATAAGAGTGTAAGAGTATAAGAGTGTAAGAGTATAAGAGTATACGAGTATAAGAGTATATCTAAGAGTTTAAGAGTCTAAGAATTTAAGAGTCTAAGAGTCTAAGAGCCTAGGAGTCTCAGAGTCTAAGAGTATACGAGTCTAGAAGACTAAGAGTATACGAGTATAATAGTATAAAAAGCTAACACGCTTGGTTAGTCTTAGCTACTTTCTAAAATATAGGGCATACTTGACAGACCCAGTCAAAGTTCAACATATCGCCTTTCTATGCAATTCTCATTATACTCTTGTATACTAATACACCTACAATAGCTATCAGCCACCATTTGAGGTTAAATCGCATTACTTCGTCGACAATTGCTAATAAAATCAAAAGTTTTTGCCACACCCACAAGCCACCCACACACTGTCTAGCCACGGTACTTTGATCCGTCCTCATTCAATAACTGTAACATCCACAAAAACAAACTCCAGCAAACCAGCTGCGACCTCTGAGACACACCACACACATACACACACACTACGCTACAACCACTCAGTCTCAGTGTAAGTTGCCAAATAAATAAAAGCCGGGCGCTTGAAATATATACACTGTTCAAAGTTTTGTTGGCTGCCATCCGCTTCACCTGGCGCTCGAAGTGAAAATTTTGCAAAATATTTGCATGCTAAAGTTTGCTCATAATTTCAAAAAGAGACGCCCACGCCATGCACCTGCAGTAGCCCTGCCCATGCTCTGCCTCGCCCCTAGCTCTGCCCCGCCCTCTGTCAAACAATTTGTGGCAGTGGCAACCAGTTTTTCATTTCTAACTGTTTGTTGTTTTATTTGGGCACCAGGGCACTCGGCTGGCTCACTTTCATCATGAAGCTGGGCAGCTTCGGGCGCAGCTCTATTGATTTTTTGGCACTGGCGATAGGAGTAGTTGTATTTTTTTAACACGTAGGCGGGCTTAGATAAAACGCTGGAAACGCTAACAGAACTATGTGTGCAAATACAAATTCCAATGCTCGCCAAAAATATATTTGTAAATATAAACTTGATATGGCGAACGTGCAGCTGAAACGACGAATTGAGGATACTCTAGCAATGGCTAATGGCAGTCTTAAGCTAAGCTATCTATATGTACATATATATGAATGCATATATTTTAGTCAAAGCTGCTTACAAACTGTGATAGCTCGACAGGTCTGAAATTCACATTTGATCCTTTTCTCACACTGCAAAGCCTTTGACAAAATGCTTCATTTCTGAATATATAGCAACTTTTCTTTCAGTATATACTATAGATATTCCTTGCAGCTATACATATTTATATATATATATATATATGCCTTTACTATGCAAACAGATATTTTAAGTATTTGCTCCCAACTGATTTTGCTATATTTAAAATCTCTGACAGATATTTAGATACCCTTTGTGGCAACTTGGTTTTCTATAGTGTGGATTCAGGCATCATTGGAGTGTAAAAAATGATTTTTTAAACACACACTCTCATACTCACTCACACACACACACGCACGCACACACCGAGTTGGCTAACATGAAAGCTGGCATTTGCAGGCAATAAATGCTTGCGGTTTCAGTGTTCGAAGGAGCCAAAAAAATAGCAAAACACACTTTTAGGCATTTACAGTCGAGCACACACAAACATATACACATATACATACACATACACAGAAACATTTATACAGACTCACTTTAGTTTTGGGCCCTTGAAAAAACCGTTTGACCACAAGAGCCGTAATTTTTCGGTTACTTTCTATGGTCGAAGCCCTAAGAGCACTTATGCAGATATGGAAGTATTCCGACTGCCGTGGTGTGTCCATGTTTAGGCAGGGAAATCTAAATGGCCGGCACTTATTGCATCTGCACTCTCGGTTCTGTTTGTTGGCAACCACGCAAAAGCCAGTGCATGAAAATTGTGCACGAGAATGACCTTGTGACCGCAGCCCAGCCAGGTGCGGCCAAGTGAGGCCAGGTGAGGCCAGGTGAGCCGGACGGAAGTTAGGCGTAAGCCGTGCTGAAAGTTGTTAGTTGGCAGTTTTCAAAATGCATTCAAATGTATGAAACTTTGCTGCTGCTCCCACTGCGAGCACTCATCCTCATCCAGCTGCCCCGCTTCCTCTGCAGTGAGCCCTCCCACAGCGCTTGGTTGGCTGCATGCGCTTTAGGGGGCGTGTCTCCGAGCGGGCTAAACGAAGCGTGCGCCTCTCAAGCAGCTTGGCTCATGCATATACATACACATACATACATATATATATACTCTTCGTTTTTTCTTTTTTCGCACGCACTTAGCCTAGGCAGGTGAGGAAAGGTTGGCTTTGTGGTCAGGTAAACCGTTTGGGCTTTTGTTTTGCATTTGTTTTCGGCCAAGTTAGCGTTTGACATGCATTGACTATGCATAAACCGCCAACTGGAATTGGAAACCAGGCGGCGTCGCGACTCTCTGGCGGCGTCTCGCTTGCAAATCCGCGTCGCAATCTGCGTGATCTTTTGAAACGGTGCCAAAAGTCAAAAACGAAACGGAGCAAGCAACAACAACAACAACAACATAGAAACAAAGCAGCAAGAAAAACCGACCCAAAGTGCCTGTTGTAATCTGGTTGTACAGCAGCAGGCGGCGTTTGACTTTGTGCATGTCATACGTACAACATGGAAGTAATGAACATTAACTATTTCAAGAGTAGGGCAAAACGGTTTTGCTGCTAAAGCAAAACGAATCTAGTTTTATTTAAGTGAAATTTAGTAGCTGCTTAAACTAGGGAAAATGTCTACAAAAGCTTTTAGTATAAGTCGTATATTTTGTTGTTTTGGCATACGGTGCGTATAAGCTACATATCTTGAGATTTGATATGTTACGAGATATTTTCAATATTTCCTCCTAACTTAATTTTACATATTTCAAATCCCTGCTAGATATTTAGATTCACCTTGTGGCAACTATTTAAGTGAAAATTTAGAAGCTGCTTAAAGTAGTTAAGATATTTAGAGCTGCTTTTTGTGGAATTTAAGTCTAGACTCAACATGTGCCTAGAAATTTCTGGGATTTGGCTTACGGTGCGTATGAGCTATATGCTGTAAGACTTAATATGTGAATATGGTATTCTATTCTATAGTAAGCCTTGGTTTGTTGTAAGTTTCTTATTGGTTGTCCGACCTGTTTGAAACAATTAATATATACATATATATGTAATATTACATATATTTACTAAAATTGTAATATTTTTGTACTATCTACTTCCAAATGGGCGAACCATATAAATTATAGGTCTGTAGAGCATGTGTAGAGCAGCTCAACAGTAATTTAACTGCAAAACTAGCTTTAGTACTTCAGAAAATGTGGCTCGATGCGTATTGCCGCACCTTCAAAAGGCTTTTATATATAATCATTGCTCAGTCTATAGAGAAAGTATAAGAAGAATGAAGTTTAAGTATAAGAACTAGTATTATAATTAAAAGTCAGCTAATTTTGCTTACTTGAATATTCATTTGCTATTCGCTTTACTTAACTTACTCTGCATTTGCACTTATTAAGAACTTTGCGAATTTATGATCCTATTCAGACTTTGCGAGCGTCTTCTTAGCACAGCTAAAACTGAGCTTGTGTCCACTATTCAAGCGCATAAAGTCTGAATTGTGACATTTATTCCATTTGGACCGTGCTCAATGTGGAATAACTCTTTACAGTTTTCAATCTTCCACTCCATGTCCCTTTTTTTGGGCACTTTTTGTTTGCCCATTTGAGTGTTTGCACTGCTGACAATGCCAGCTCACAGTTTTATCAAGCCCGTGTGCGTTTTTTCCTGTCTGTGTGTGTTGGTGTTTTTTTTACTAGTGCGTAGCATGAGGTTTGTTAAACTCGCATTCGGTATTCATGCGAAAAGTTGTCATATTTTTTTGCCCACAGCAAATACTTTTTATGGTGTACGTGCATGTGGCTGAGTCTGGGCCGCAACCCGGCTAATGTCTAAAAAATACAGGCGCATTATCATAATCAGCAAATTGATTTAACTAATCAAACTGGCATAAAAAAATATGAGACAAGATTAAAGCAAAAGTTGATATGAGCATAAAAGAAAAAAAATGTATATAAATATATATGAAAAATTAACACATATTCAAAGCAAATTGTTGGGAGGAAGGGGCAGGTGGCAAATCAGTGTTCGATTCATAAAAATTGCTGGCAGTGCAAAAAGGCAAACATTGTTGAAGCGTGTCAAAGGCAAAGCTGGCAAAACTTTCTGCCAAATTGCCAAATTGAATGTCAACACGCGTAAAAATAGCAGCCAAGACGAATTGACAGACTGACTGAACAGCTGACTGACAGCCAGACAGACAGACAAACAAACGTCAGGACAGAGCGCACGCATGTCCAGGTCCTTTGAATTTGTTTATGACTATTGACACGCTTGAAGGCTGACTGCCTCTGTTGCCGCTGTTGCTGTTACAATCAAATACAAATTACGCATACGCTGCGTGTGCGCACGTGCCGAGCAAACTCCGAAACACTCGCATACACTGCTGACTTGTTAGCTTGCCATATTTATTAATAGCCAAACTTTAAACATTACAACTACTCGTTACGAGTCGCTGTCGCTGTTGTTGTCACTGTCGCAGTTGCTGCTGCTGTTTTATTAACTCGTGTTCAGTTCAGGGTTCATTTATCAAATGGCGGGTCTTTCAACACGTGGCTTATCACCTACTCCACGTCGTTGGCGCCCGCTCTGTCAGTCAAGTAGTTTTCTCGACTAGTTCAGCTGCAGCTTCAGTGATTGATGGCAGCGTTTGGCTAGTAATTGGCTGCCAGCTGAAACTATGCTGCAGAAGGGTCTAAACACAAACTATGCTCTAATCACAGTCAATGTGTATAGGAAGCGGGGTTCGAGATAAACAAATAGTAAAATAATACAATATATTTGAATGTATGTATTAAACAAAGTTAACTGTAGCATTTTATTACGTATTTATTGGGACAAATTCGGTGCAAGTCAATGTTATCGAAACTATTTAACGGTTTCGATAGCTTCAGGTATACCGATATAGCAGCGAAGTTATGGATATCTTTTAACGATATCAATAGCTATACGTATAGCGATCTATCGAAATGTTATCGAAACTATTTAACGGTTTCGATAGCTTCAGGTATACCGATATAGCAGCCAAGTTGTCGGTATCCTTAAAGGATATCAACTATAGGTATAGCGATCTATATGGCAAGCTATCGATACGATATCGATAAGTAAGCGATAATTGTAAGTATATCGATATTTCGGTTAGTGAATACTTTAAGAATTTAATTTTATGAAACATACCTTAACATTTATGATTTTTTTATAATATTTATCTATCGATATATCTGCATACATGTAGCTTTTACATTTGTTAAGAATTATCGATATTTTCAGGTCATTATGAAAGCCATTGGCTATTAAGTGACTTCTGCTACAGATTTCGAATTTATCGAAAATGTGAAATCGATAAGTATAGAATGTTTCGATTAAATCATAAGATATAGGTTTGTATGTATTATATTGTATGAACTAGTCGATATTTCAGTTATAAATTATATAAAGGATAAGTCTCGACTGCAGAGTTTACAAAAACTATATTGTTCAAATATATCGAAACAATCCAATTTCTTACATTACAGCTTCTACTTTCAATAGCTATTCTAATGCCTACTATCGAGCAACATATCGACTAGCTGCCATTACTTTCGATAGCTTGACTTTTGCAGCAATTACCTACGGAAACAAAGCAACCTACTCTGGTATCGCCTTAACAAGAACAACTTCAAGGTCTTGCTGTGCGCTTGTGCTCACATTTAATGATTGGGTTGAGCTTTCACTTTTGTTGATAGTTTTTTACGAGCACACGATTCCTGCTGGGAACGGTGCCACGTTTTGGCTGAAGGACATTGTAGCAACTATAAATGTCTTTTATTGCAGTTTTTAAACGCTTTGCTGATTTTGCTTACGAAACATCAAATGTGGTGCAGTGTAGGGACACATCGATGTGTATGTGTGTGTGCGAGTGTGTGAGTGAGTGGGAAAGTTTGTCAGGTCTCACAGGTGAATTAACTTTTACGCTCGACTCGTTGTTGCTGCCGCTGCCGCTGCCGCTGCTATTGCTACTGCTGCTTCTGATGCAAGTTGCTTCAGGCGCAAAACTTTCGTGCAAGTCAAAATGCATTTTGTACAAACTTTTGCAGCTCTGTGCATTGACAACCGCAGTAAAAGGCGGCTCACAGCGCAACTGTGTGTGTGTGTGTGTGTGTGTGTGTGTGGGCGTGGCAAGCAGCAGCTGGCAGATGCCTTACGCTAGACTGGCTGACAAGGCCAAGCTGTGGGCCGAGTCTCTTACAGAAGCGTGAAGCGTATTTAAATTTTGCTTTAATGCGTTTAATTTATTTGCTTTTACTTAGCAGCCCAATAGAGCCTGTTGCTGTTGCTGTTGCTGTTGTTGTGGTTGTTGGCACCACAATTGAAATAAGCCCTACACATTTCATTTCGCCTGTGGCCGACATGCGGAAGTGTCCATCGAACCGAACTGAACAGAACTCTAGCCGAGCTCCCGCTCAACATTTGCTTTGTTTATTTTCACTTAAGTGTTGACTGCTGCTGCTGCTGCTGCTTGCTCTGCTTCTTCCTGCCGCTTGGCAAATAAACCATAAAAGAGCATAAAAAATGTTTCAATTGTCGCAGCTGTACACTGCAAGAAAAATCTACATGTAGTTCGTGTGTACGTTTGCCTTTGGCCAGGCAATAAAAATATTTACACTGCCCACTGTCGAAAGACCTCCAGAGATAGACAGCTGGAGCTGGACAGTCGGCACGGAGTGTGTTTCTCTCGACTGCAGCTGCTGGTCATAAAAACGGAAAACACAAATCGAAACAACAACAGCGAAGTTTGTGCCGCAAGCAGCACAAATATAAAATTCACAAGCAGCGGCCATAAAAAATTAAATCAGTTTGCGCAAAACACTTGCACATATTTTCTCTCAACTTTACCGCACGCCACCCGCCTGTCCTCTCCCTCGCTCTCTCTCTCTGTGTCTCTCCTTGCCATGATGATGATTTCAATGAAACGCACGCGCGCCATTTTGTTTGAGTGATTTTGTCTTGCAGAACGCGTAATTGCAGCGAAAGTTGAAACTCGGCTGAGCAAAAGAAACTGGAGGCGACTTCTTCTTCTTCTTCTTCTGCTGCTGCTGCCGCCGCTGCTTGTTCCTAGCAGTGCTGTTAGCTGACGTCTGCCAGGATATAGTTGCAAGCGGCTGACTTTAAACAGGAGCGGTTCAGCAGGCCTATTAAGCCTTTCTTAAAAGATAAACTCAAAAAAATGTATTGAAAATAAAAAATATAAAAAAAATGAAAAATAAATATTTAATAAATACGCAAAAATTAAAATGTTTACAACAAATGTTAATATTATATATTTTTAAATTATAGAAAGAAAAGAAGAACTAGTATATATCAAAATAGAAATAACTTTATTTAAACTTCAGTTATTTTATGAAACAAAAGCAGTGCTAAATAAATTTGTTTTCT
The DNA here is from genome assembly GCA_035045545.1 of Drosophila gaucha. Classification (NCBI taxonomy): domain Eukaryota; kingdom Metazoa; phylum Arthropoda; class Insecta; order Diptera; family Drosophilidae; genus Drosophila; species Drosophila gaucha. Next base: position 6,213,486 of record JAWNOY010000292.1, read on the forward strand.
TTTTCAAAAATTTAGCAATCTTAAAGTAAGTTCATGATAAATATGGTTGAATTCTTGTAAGTTTCTATTCTCTTAGTTTATAAAATAAAAAAATTAGATATTTTTAATACTTTTTAATTAACAAAAATAATTTTTTATTGTCATTTACTTTCTTTTTAATTTGGATTTAACTTTGGCTTTCCTTTTCCACAGAATAGCAACTCGGTAACAGATTTTTTAAAAATATAAAAAGAGATGTACTTTCAACTATCTTATTATATTTTCTGACAAAAAAGAATGTTTCAATATAACCAGATATTAAATATAAGCGAAAAACAAGTTTATTTTTGTTTTTTAAGATTGTAGTATCTTTAACATCTGCCTAGATAATGTTAATATGTTTTCTGATTCTACTGCAGCCTTTGGAAAAGTAGAGTCAATTGCTTCGTTACTAAAAACTGACTCCAATAATATCGCGCCTTCAACCGCTCAGCTTTAGTTCCAGCTCCGTCTTGTCAGCGGCGATTTATTTTTTTCCTGTGTTTATTTTCTTTTTGCTTTTTTTGTGCTTTGCGTTTTTGAAAGTTGTGCAAACTGTTTTGCCTTTTGCGTGCCGCAGAAAAGTTTGCAAGCAGCATCATTTGTCAGTGGATAAATAGTTTTCCAGTAAGTAGCCAAAGTTATGCTTTTTGATTATGTAGCCATGACTGATAATTTTTCATGGCTATCTCGCTGTCGGAACTTTAAATGATGTCCAGTCAGGCATTAACGGTCCTATACGCATGTTTGAGGGGCCATACAAATGCCATAAATTCAAATTCTTAGCTGCTTAGTGGTCGCAATTTGGGCGCAGGTCTTAATGTGTGTAAGACGCAAACATAATAAATAAGCTTAAGTTTGGTCAATTTGACAAAATTGTTTGAGCTTAGTAAAGTGCGTTTGGGTGCGCTCAAATAAATCAGTTGCCATTTAAGATGCCAGCTTTTGCCATAAGCGAATTTATTACACACTCGCCCGATTAGGGGAGGGTGGGGTCTGGGTTCGGACTCTGCAATTATTGATGAGCAGAGATTTTGGTTTACTTAGGGCTCCGGTTGCTTAGAATCTTCTCCTGTTGGCCAGCCACTAATCAAATTCAACATAAATGATTGAATAGAATTTTAAGCATAAGAAACAAAGCATAAAAGAAGAAGCAGAAAAAAAGTAAGGCCACCCCCCGAAAAACGTTGTCAGTGATTGAACGCTGCTGGAATTTGGTCACAGTCTCACGTTGCGTATACGCGACGTGTGCAAAAACTTGCCTTTTTGATTGATGGCAACTCAAAGTTCGTTTGCCTCACAGCCTTTAAAGCGTGTCGCTCGGAAAAAGAACTCATCTCTGCATATACTGAGTAAAATCAGGAACTGTTCAACGTGCATTTGAAACCACTTGACAATAAAACGTAAAATTGCAACGGACTGACGAAGTGTCCTGCGAAGTTTTTGCTCCGTGGCTCCCCGTTGCCATTGTCAGTGGCATTGGCATGGGACTTAACTGTGTCAACGGTGCAAAGGTAATAAAAGCAGAGCATAGCTGCCCGAAATGAAATATTAAATGCACCCTCGAATACGAGAATTCCAAGAGTACCGAATAGCAACCCCTCTCTCTCTCTCTCGCTCTCCCTTTGAATGCCAGCACTTAGATAAGTGCAGCTGCATTGGATTGAACAAAGCTTGTTGTGCAGTTGTCAATTGGATCAAGGGAGCGAAAGAACTTGTACAGCTTGTTTGTGGCTCTTATCGTTCAGATAACTTAAAGGTTAATGGGCTGTGCAACTGGCAAAAATGTTGTAAACAAAATGTGCTCAAAGTTTATCAAAAAGAGAAACTTAGTCTAATGAATATATGCTCTTCTATACAAATACATATATATATATATATATGTATTGACTCATATTTCTGAAATACTTTGGTGGTTCTGTTCCCATCTAGCCATATCCATATTTAAGTGCCATAAAATATGCCCATTTTATTTAAATTAAATTGCACATAAAAACAAATACCTTAAATGCTTTTGGCTAGGCGCGACAGGCCTACAAATTCATAGCACGTCGCAAGTTGCGTTATTAACACGTATTCCCCGCTTTTTCTGCTTTTTTTTTTTGGAACTCCGACACGGAACGACTTTAATTTTGATGTCAAGAATTCAAGGAACAAATTTGTTTCGGGGTCTCGTGGATTTTTAATGCGAGTGACGCCGATGAACTTGTTAAACTTTAGTGCGCCTCAAAAAGTCATAAAATTTAATGCGCCGTGGTGGGTCGGTGGGTTAGCGGGGCGTGGCTCCCGCTACAATAACACACAGCCACTCAAGACTCAAGGCTAGGCAGCGCAATCTGACCACAGTCATTTGTATGAGTGACCGTTAGATGAGTAGGGCATGGAGGGGGTGGGTTGAGGTTCCCGCTGCTGATGATAGATTTTCATTTTGAGCGCCTCATTTTATGCTACATCATAAAAGCGCCTCGTAGGCGTTACACACATTACACGACTCACACACACACACACACAACACACACATATATATATATATATACAAACATATGCACAGCCACATTGCTGTCTGTTTTCTGTAGATTTGTCGTTAGTCGCGTCGCCTGCTTTGAAAAATGTTCTGCCCGCTGATGCGTGCTGTGAGGCGTGGGTGAGGCGTGGGCGGGGCGTGGGCGTTTGGCAACTGCCTTCTGATCTGATTGATTAATACATCAATTTGTTATAGAGCCATCAGCTGTCTGCTACACTTGACACAGTTTGCAGCTCATTAAATCGACACAATGCCGCATCAAAGCTAATTATGCAAGTTTTGTTTTTGGCAAGCAAAAACAAAAAAAATCTTTGTTGACAACGCACATATGATAAAAGCTGTTTAATGACCGCAGCAAAAAGGTGTCTACTTTGGCCTCGGTCCCTGCCAGAAATGATTGACAGCCATTTGCTGGCTTTGCCTGACGACAAAAACTCGGTACTCAAAAGGCTTTTCCTGAATCTTCTTCGTTCGGGCTGTTAATGAATGATACTTATATGAAGCCGAACTTTATCTGACTATTGAATAGACAATAAAAACTTTTGCACATCTTTCGTCAGTTGTTGTGGTTATTTTGTTGCTTCGGCACTCTCTTCATTATGTGTGGAATACCACAAAAAAGGCCAGACCCTGCGGTTAGCTACAGCAATTCAAGTCTATGCATGTGTATGTGTGTGTGTGTGTGTTAAAAACTTAATTGGTTCTCGTGTATCGAAAGACTACGTTTTAGTTGCCCAGACATATGAAGACATAAATTGCTCATATTACGCATTCGCCGCAGTTCCTTGATTTCTTTTGAGCTGATATGTAAAAATGTGAATTGCCTGACAGACAAGACCATAAATTATGCAGTTGGGCTTAGAGCTAGAGTGCGCTTGACTGGCCGGGCAGACGTCTCTCTGTGTGACAGCATTCAATATGCATAGTTAAGCAAGTTGCACAATTTGTTTGATTGATTGACTGCTTGATTGACTCGGAGTGAGTGCTGCAAATGTTGTTCGATTGCTCACGTCCCCTCACGCCCACTCACTCCCACTCACTCACCTAATTGCATGCGGAAGCCAGAGCGCGCGTGTCCAGCGGCAATTAAAAGCCAATGTGGTAGCTGCTTTTAATTGTTTGCGCGCGCTCTGCTTTGATTGGCGCCTCGCCAAACGTGAAGCACACACACATTCACGCTTAATGGCTCGACACCCACACGATATCAAGTATACGTCACGTGAAACGGCTTACTTTGCTCGAGGCGCGCTACTTCTTGTGTTTTTCTTTCTCCAGCACTGTGGGCGTGGCAGCAGCATTTTGTTAATCATTTTATGTCTTTTGTGTATTTTGCATGCATTTATTTTGATTTTCCAAAAACAACATATACACATATATACGTGTAATATCACAGGCGTGTGCTCATAACGGCAGCCGCAACCCGAAATTTACCAAAAAAAAACGAGAAAGAAAAAGAATTTAAGCATCGCTTCCTTTATGGCCTGAACAAGCATGTGGCAGCACCCGCTGCGCCCGCCAGCCCCCGCCTTATGTTGTTTTTTCGTGTGAATTTGTAATAACTTGCATAAATTAAGGCGCCTGCATTGAAAGCCAGAAACTCAACTCCACCACGGCGCAGGGGAAAATCCTCCGAAGGGGAACTTAACGAAACCAGCACTTTAGGTCGAAATGTTGTTGAATTTCTATGGGCTTTCCCCTAGCTGCTGCTGTTTGGGGCTCAATTTAATGGCATTGCTTTGGCTCGTGTTTTATAAATCTCATCTAATGCCCATAAATGACACCGAATTGGGTAAACGGGCCGCCCGATAGCCATTTTGATATGATTAGCCGGCCAACACATGTTGCCGGCCAAAAACATTTATTTGAGGTTAACAAAAAAAAAGAACCAATAAGGGTCAACTATGCCACTAGCTATCGAAACACGCTCTGACATTGAGATTTGTGCTTTAAATTTGTGTGTTTTCTTTAAATTTGCATGGAAATTTTTTTTTATGCTGCGCAGCGCTTTAAATTATGCATCAAAATAGTTCACATTGTTTTTGGGCATGTGAAAGTGAAATTGACACAAAAAGGACAGACTTCTCTCTGCGTGTGTGTTAGAGGCTGTGTGTATGGGAGGCTGTGTGGGGCAGCGACATTTGCCCTGCATGTTGGCAAGTCAATTTTTGTGATAACATTTCTGGCTGCACATAAATTTTGTTTTAATGCGCTTAGTTCGCATTGGGCGTTTGCCATGTGCTTGGCAGGAGTCAACAAAAAGGGGGCGTGGCTGCTGTAAAAAGGACAATCAACCGCTTGTTCGTGTGGCAACACAAAAAAAGTAGCTGCTTAAGCTGACCAAAAACATAAATTGAGCACAGCATTTTTGATAATGATAGAGAAGTTGTTTTGCGTTTTTGTTTTGACTTTGCTCTGCTAATTATTTAATTAATTAAGGCGAGGCAACATTTTAATTAGGCGTAAGTGCTCTGACAGTCAAATCACTTAATGGCAGCCAGCTTTAAATACCAGGGACATGCCCCACAATATCAATATTAATGAGGGCGGTCCGAGAAGTTCATGAATAGTTAAGAAGAAAGCAGAAGAGAAATACGAAGAACTTTGATAAAAGAAAAGAGAAAATATAGAAGATAAATAAAAAATATATATTCAATTTTAAATTGTTTATAATTTTGAAATTTAGAAATCTAACTCATATTATAGCAGCTTAGTCTCTAGGAGGCCTATATTTAATAGTCAACTAGTTTCAGCTGTATTTAAATGTCTAAATATATACCTAGGTAGAGCTTGTTATTTGTTTATATAATATTTGACTTAACGAATCTGAGAAGACTCCCAAATATATGCTATACAAATTCACGTAGCTACCCCGTTGCTAACAATCAAACTGACCCACTAACATGCAAACAAAGGCGTGTACTCAGATTCAAGACAATGGCCGCATTTCTCTCCATGTGTTGGTATGTTTGTTGTGTCTATGTGTGTGTGTGTGTGTGTGTGTGTGTGCATCTTAGGCAAACAAGCCAAACAATGTAGACAATTGCTTTTAGAGCGTTGACTGATGACAATCGCAATCACTTGGCCGCCCACTCAACCTAGATTCCATTTTCGGCGGCTGCTGCGCCACAAAAGCAAACAAACGCAAGAGTTGTGCCACAGCACCACTCACTGCTCACGGCTGGTGTTGCTCAGGTAGCGCTCAATTTGTAGTTGACTTCATGTACATTACACATACGCCGCGTTGTACAGCAGCAGCTGCCGTTTGTCAGCTTATAATTCAATTCGTCAGCTGGTCCATTGAAATGTTCGAGCTTTACTCGGCTTGTGCCTGGCAAATTGCATTAGCTGTCAGAGCTTTGACTGTAATTTATACACAGTTTCCGCACTTGACCCATTCGTCTTTTGATTTTCATTCATTTTTGCTGCTGATGCTGCTGCTGCGATTCATGCATGACAACAATGGATTCAAGTTGCTGTCAGCGTTTTTAACGCTTGCCATGTTTATTGAGAAGCAGCTGTCGTCATAATTCAATATTTTACACTTGAATGTACACGAAACATAACTCGACAGAGCCAACAACGACAAATGAAAATGTTTACACGCCGCTGAGCTGGCAACAGCTAACAACTGGAATCCAGTCAAAGCATTTCTTGGCTGCGCTTTGCCAGCCACAATTGGCGCCAGCACGTCTCGATTGACCTGACGAGCTGTCCTTAGCCGCGAGTGTGGCGAGCCACACTTGAGTATTTCGTGTGGATGTGGGTGTGTTATGCAACATAATTAACTGGGCTTGTGGCGCAGTTAATTAGCGCAGCTCAACCAAACTGTGATTAATTTACACGTTCCGCTGCCACCGTTGCGTATACGTAATATTTGGCCTGAAGTGAGCGAGGTAGACGAAATTTCGCAGCAGCTGCAGCAAATGTTTGACCGCAAAAGCCAAAAACTGAATCCAGGTGCCAGCTATCGGATTACATTCGCTCAGCAGGCAGCAGTCGGCAGTCGGCCGCAGGATCAAAACTGCTGCGGGCAGGGCCTTGGGTAAAGCCAAGCTGGTTAGTTGGTTAGCAACAAGCACAAAGTTGGAGAATATTGCGATTATTTTCATGTATTGTTGCTGCTGCTGCTGCTTGTTTGAGTTTTGCTTTTGATTAACACAGAATTTTACTCTTTGGCATTCACTAAGTGAATTCTGGTTGCGCAATTTCAGACTAATCCCCGTTAGCTTGTACTTCTTGGCTTTGGTCTTAATTTCGAATTGCAGCTTACAACATTTTTGTACTACTTGTTATTTTCCTCTTCTTGTTTTTGTTGTTAATTCAATTTCTAAATTGCTTTTGTCTGCGCACACATGGCGTATACGCAATAATTCCCATACAATATCACGTATACGCAGCGCTTAACCTTTTTCGTAAGCAACAACAACAGCAGGAATTGCGTATTTTAAAGCAACAGCAATAATAATATCGCACTCGACGCAATCCGGCAGGCCGCAAAGAAAACTTTTTCACGGCTCGATAAGAGTTTTTTAATTTGTCTAAAAAGGTGAACGACGGTGCGTGTGAGGGCCGAGCGCCCCCCTTGCGCCACGGAAGCTGGCTGGGGGTGGGTCCCAACTTTTTGGGCGTGTAATTTATGCGCAATGAAAGCATTGGGATTACGACAGAAAAAAAAGGAGGAGAAGAGGCCAAGGGCGTGGCAGCCAACAGCAAAGGCGGTCATGTCGCCTGTTCAAAGTATAAAAAACAAGGGGCCGGGGTAAGACGGGAGCAGGCGCAGCTTAGCCGAAGGCTGCCTGGCAGACAGGTGTAGCAGTCAAACCGGAAAATTAGCGGAAAGCGTCAAAAGCGTTCCCCAAACGGCAATGTCGCGACATGGCCGCCGTCCTGCCACCCCCTCAACTACCCGCTGCCTCTACCTCTGCCGGCTGACTATGGTTTGACTTTTTGCATAACCACAGAAAACAACAAAAGCGTCAGCAACTAAACCGGCGAAAATGTGCGCACAGTTTGTGACTTTGCGGCTGTAACGTATTGTTGTTGTTGTTGTTGTTGTGGTTGTTCCTTTTGTTGTCGCGTCGACAACTGTGCCGCAGGACATTTTCTGAAATTTGTGTAGTTTTTGGCCGGTGAGTGCCGTCCAAGGCGTAATTACCTGGACTTTCACTATAATTTGACCACGTTGTTTGCCACTTTACTGCCGTGTTAAAGGCGACAAGAACAATTAAGTGCGACGCTAAGGGTATGATAACTATGTGCTGTACTTTGACAGCTGCTCACACTGATGGTTCAAGGCAATTTCAGAGTATTTTAGGGTTAATATAAACATGCATTCAAAAAGCTGAAAGAGTGAATATAAACAAAGCTGTATAATTGAGGCATTTGTGTTTGCTTATTTAATTTTCAGTTTAAGTAATTATGTATTTAGTTCTTAAATGACAAAAACACGTTTAATTAAATACATATATCGTACTTACATACATATACACAAAATGACACACACAAATATAGACGATCATTTAGTCAGCTGTTCTCGTTTCCAGCTTCTCCTATTGCGTCTCCACTCTAGCGCTTGCAAGTAGAGTTTATCAAGTGCCTGTCTCGCTCATACACATATACAAGTCAGCATTAGAGTGAAAAAGATAGAAGAGTAATTGTGTTTGCAATACATAGGCTATAATTTACTTCTACAATATAAGAGTACTTATATTCATTTACTTACGCTTTCCTCTGGCTTTGTATTTCAAATTCCTTTTAATTTTAGCAATTATTATAAATTACTTTCTAGTGCATTTCCACTTTGATATTACAAAATGATAATTTTCTTATGTCTTTGGCTGTTGTTGTTTTTAAACGTTTAATTTAATGCTATATTTAGTGCATCTTCTCACTTTGTTTGTCAGGCACACTCTCTCTCTCCCTCTGTCTCACTCTTACGCGTATTAGGCTTGGGCGTTGGCCCTCGCTTAAGTAGCCATTGTTTTTAGTGTTGTTTTTGCTGGTTTTTTCGCCTGCGGCTTTGAGTCGGCTTAAAATTGAATTTGCTTTGGATACCCTGAACAGAATGGAAATATTTAAATAAGGTATAATGATTTTTTGAAAGTGTAGGTAACAGGTAGATGAAGGTGTTTACAATATTCTTCTATATAATTTATAATCCTGCTCAGGATAATCTGCTGAGTTGCCGTAACTAGTTTTGTACAAAGCTTAAACAAGTCAAATTAGTATATTTTTCGAAAAAAATTAACTTTTTGATCTCTTTAGGATCTTTATTTCGATCTCAGGAAATCTATATCTATATTTGAAGGTAATTTTCTTCAAATGTGGAGTAATCAAGGACTGTAAGTCGGTCAAATTATATCAAAAATTCGAATATCGTAGCATGTACGAATCATTTTAATCAATAAACATAAAGCAATAAAACATTGCATTGCAATTCTTGACCAATTCCACTTGAGGTAGAATAGTTGTGAAATGCAGCTCAGCGCGTGTATTAGGATATCCTATAGTCAGGCTTTTGCAATAGCCACACTTCAATTTGGTTGCTTTGACGTTGCCTATTTTCCTTGCTATTGTTGTTGTGCTGGTACTTTTGGTTTTTGGCTCTCTCATGTGCGTACTTATAAACTTGTCACTCTAATAACTTTTTGCTGGTTTTTCGGCTTTAATGCATTGTTTTTTGCCTTATTTTATTTGTTTGTTTCGACTTTTACTTCTTTTTTTGGTAGCTTCTTCAAAGCACGTTTTAATTGCAACTCCAACAGCTGTGAAAAATGTTTATTTCTTTTCGTATATATATTTGTATACCCTGAACCCATTGAAAATGGGAAATCAGGGTAAACTGGTTTTGTTAAAAATGGCAGACCCCATACAGTACATAAATTCTTGATTAGGGCGAAGAGCTGAGTCGATTTATCCCTGTCCGTCTGTCTGTTCGCTCGTCTATCCGTCCGTCTGTCCGTATGTTTTAACGTGTCGATCTCAGAACCCATAAGAGATATTCGATAACTTTTCCCGTTTGCATGACGTCGATTAAAAACGTTATCAAGACTTCGGTTCTTAACCGTATCTTTTACATTTTTTTAGCTACAATCTCCAAATTTTGCATTTGGCTTTTCGTAAATAAAATACAGTTTCGATTATTTTTATTTTTTTTCTTAAAATTAAGTTCAGTTGCAAATGAAGACACAATTAAATTTTGTTAGTTTTTTAGTTAATACCGTATTTAAAAAAATAATAGTATTTAATGCTGAAAATTTCACCAAAATTCGTTTAGTAACATAGAAGTTATTAAAGAAAACATTTTGAAAATAGGAAAAAGCACGCAACAGCAAGCGCCAAGCATTTTTCCTATGCGACTAGAGACTTGTTTTTTATGTTTTTCTCATCATACTTAGAAGAATGAAAATAAAATATATTATTAAGAAATGTAATAATATTTTCATAAATTGCTTAAAATTACAATTTAAAGATTGGAAACTAAAGAAGTTACTATTACTCGAACTGCGTATGGTATAAAAGAATATATATTTCAAATTTGAAATCTCTAGATTCAGTTCAGGGTATTAAAAACTAGATTGATCCTGAGATCACAAATTTTTACCTACCTATATATAATTCTATATATATAATTCGAATGAATATCTTCCGATTTTTGAATGAAATACATTTTTTACTCCTACGAATTGAAGCTATCGATTGGCATTTAAAAATTCAAGTTCCAAAATTGTCTTTTTTTGTACAAGTCAGAAAAACAATCCTCTTTTTCTAACATTAAATTCGTAAAGGTAATGCGGACTTTGCATTTTTAAGCAAAGTTTGCTAGCTTACTGCGACACAGTTAACGGTTCCTTGAGGACCCAAATTCTCCTGGTAATTATACCAAAGAGATAGTCCTGGAGAACCCAAATTCACAAAGCACTCAATCTCGCAAATGCGCCAGATATGGTTAAATATATGGATGTCTCTCTTTTTCAGCCGAACTCATGCCCCTCTACTCATGCCCAATACACATACCTTACTTAAGCCCCTCCACGCCATTCCTGCCCATTAAACAGATAAATTCACTGCCTGAATGACCTTGAACGACTTTTTAATAATTGCTGATCTTGAAAGTATGCAACAGAAAATTTGCATTCAGAAAAAATATTTTGTGTCGACCTTCAACGATTTCTGTTCGCCTGGTACTTTGTTGAAAATTTGGTCAAATTGCTCAAAATTTTGTTGCCCCCGAAAGTATGCCACAGAAAATTTCTACTCAAAAAAATATTTTGTGTCGACCTTCAACGATTTCTGTTCGCCTGGTACTTTCTTGAAAATTTGGTAAATTTTGTGGAATTGCACAAAATTTTGTTGCCCCTGAAAGTATGCCACAGAAAATTTCTACTCAAAAAAAATATTTTGTGTCGACCTTCAAAGATTTCTGTTCGCCTGGTACTTTCTTGAAAATTTGGTCGAATTGCACAAAATTTTGTTGCCCCCCGAAAGTATGCTAAAGGATATTTTAACTGAAAAAATATATTTTTTGTCGACCTTCTGCGATTTCTGTTCGCCTGGTACTTTCTTGAAAAGTTGTTAAATTTGGTCGAATTGCACAAAATTTTGTTGCCCCCTAAAGTATGCCACAGATAAATTAATTGCAGCGGATATATTGATACCCCCTAAAGTATGCCACATTTAATAAGCACTCAACAATAATCTTTGTCGAGGTGCTGCGATTTCTGTTCGCCTGGTATTTGAGTGAAAACTTGAAAATAAACACAATTTTTTTTATTTTCATTAATTCGATGTTTATTCAAAAAAGGAATACAAATGTTTCGACTAAAATTTAAGCATGTAATGCATATAAAATCTAGTTTTTCTTATCAAGAATGCTTAAAACAAATACATAATATAAAACTATATACTATTTCTCATTCGTTGAGTTTAAAACAGTGAAGGCCTTAACTCATGTTATCATTGACATTTGAAAAAGCTTATACATATGAGACTTATTTAGAAATTATAAATAATAATAATAATAATAATAATAATAAATAATAAAATATAATATAATAAACCCTCGACACTGGAGTCTCTGCAATTTATATGTAAAAGTCGATGGATTTTGTTATTGTTTTCGTTGTTTGTCCCCTCCAGACAGATCCTTAAAAGAAATGTTGTTCATTATAAAATTTAGGATACGTTTAAAATACTTACATTTTAAGGTAAAAGGCCTTCATCCAGCGTCTGATTGAGGAACAGCATAAATCTGAAAAATAAAAAAATTCCATTGAAATATGTGCTCTTTAGATCTACATTGAATAATCTCTAGTATTCGAACAGATTTATAAAGATTTTTAAAGTTCCGTATGTATATGTATTTAATTTTTGGATAATAATAAAGAAAAGTATTTTTTGTTCCGAACAAAAGTCATTATTTTTCAGCCATTTGAAGGACTTTCCTTTTGATTGCTTATTGTTAAGCAGAAAAATGACAACTTTATATGATTAAAAGGACATGCCGATTGTATTGGCATGCAGAAAAATATGCAATGGAAATAATATCTTATGGAATAAATTACCAGCTTAAAGTATGCTGGATAAGTAATAGCTGGTAAATAAAATGACCTGCCCAAAAGTATGCGGACAAAAAAATAGCTCGCCTATCAAATGTGCAGCACAAGAGTATGCAAGAGTATGATGGATGAAATATGCAAATATGTTTTCCATTACTTCCCCCATAAACCAGTCAAACCAGAAGTTGATCCTGAGTCATATCGGCCAATCTTTTACCCGATATGTCTTAATTATTTGAGAGGACTATTGCCAATCGGATTGCTGTCATTTCAAGCCAATGCAATATATTGCCGGACTAGCAATTTGGCTTAAGAGAGGGACACGGCACTGTGGAACAGGCCCAGAGATTGGTGAAGCTCATCTTGCAGGCTTTTGACGACCTAGAGCTCTCCATGCAAGCGTTTGATAAGGTGTGATACGATGGTCTACAGTGCGAAATAAAAAACCTTTCACCTGCACCGTTCTACGGCCTTTTAAGGTCATATCTGGAAGGAAAAGAATTCAAGAATTCAAAGGGACACATACTCGTCCAGTTACACAATGAGTACCGCAAGGCAGTGTGCTGGGTCTGCTGCTCTTTTCCTTGTACAGTTCAGATTTACCCATTAACATACCTATCAGCATATGGAAGCTCCAATATTGCGACACACGCAGAATTCATCGCAGTCATATAGAAGCAAGCAATGGACTACAGGTGAAATTTGAAGATTAACCCTCTTAAAACAATTACCGCTAAAATTCAGCTAGAGGGAGTTGCCCTAGAGCAGCAGTCTCAAGCCAAGTACCGCGGCATCACATTGGACAAGTGTCTCACCTTTGGACCACACCTCAAAACAACAGCCAAGAAATGTCGTTATAGACTGCTACAACTGCGGTGGCTCAACAACAAAAGGAGCATCTTGCCGCTGATGTGCAAAAGAACAGTAAGCATGCACTGAATTCTGCCGATAAGGCTTAATGGAGTGTAGATCTGGGGAATTGTGGGCAAATCCAATTACAAACGTATTCAGGTATTGCAGAATCGTGTACTACTACAGATCACCAACTGTCCCCGGTCCGTACGCTGTCCATACTACATAAAGATGTCAAGCTGCATACAGTTGAAACACAGATTGGAAGGCACATGAGCAGATACATCGAAAGATTGCTGAGACACCGCAGCCTGCTCGCAAGAAGACTTCTTTCTGCCCGACCACTAAGGCTACTTAAACTGCAAGGATTTGCCAAAAAACAAATGTACAAAGAGTACATTTTCTATAATATCCTCATGCTGCGTTGTGGTGTTCGTGTCTTATTGAATTACCCATCCATGTGCTTTTTTTAAGGTACAAATTATGACTGTAAATATCAAATTCAAATGAAAAAAATTGTTAATATGTATTCTTGTGAACCATAGTTAAAAAAATTGTATTTTTTATACCCTGAACCCCTTGAAAATGGGAATTCAGGGCATAATGGTTTTGTGACAATGTATGTAATAGGCAGAAGGAGGCGTGGCAGACCCCATAAAGTATATATATTCTTGATCACGACGATGAGCTGAGTCGATCTAGCCATGTCCGTCTGTCTGTCTGTCTGTCCGTATGAACACAGCGATCTCGTAAGCCACAAAAGCTAGAGTACACCATACGCAGCACGAGTTTATTTTTATTCTCGATAACTCATCCTATTTCCTAGTTATCGATAACAATCGATATTTTGACTTTGTTTTTAAGGTATAACTTAAAGACTATAATAGCTAGAGACACCAATTTGACTATGTAGGTTTCTGTAATAAAAATGCAGTTATTAAACATATCAGATATCAGCCCCCGTTAGCCCTTAAAGTGATAAAAACATGTTTAAAATACTAGGGAGTTGGGATTTCACATATATTCACTTTTGTATGTCAATATTATATACTGAAAATTTCATTAAGTAGGTGTAGAAGCGAAGTTATTTAACAATTAATTTCTCCTAGTGCTGAATACAAAATGCAGCCCAAACGCAGCCGGTAGATCAACTTTGCATGTGTATATGTGTGCGTGGGAGTGTGTGAGCATATGTTAACATATATATAGACTGGATGTCAGCTCGATTGGTTAAGCACCAGCTCGGACTTGGTGCAGGGGATCTCCTAGTCGGGAAGTCCCGACTAGAGCGTTCTCATTTGTTTTACCATATTTTATTTTTAGACGTGCTGCAAATCTCGATTGAAATGCCCGCAACATTTGCTTTTTATGACAGCCAAACATGAAAGACAACAGGCGCCGGCTCTGGGCGCCAACAATGTGTGAAAATTCGCACGTTCGTCATAAATAGCAATGAAATAAAGCACAATATAAATGAAAAACAATTCATAAATTTACGTTTTCTTTATAATTTGGCATTTGTTATGCGTTATTCGAACCGCGAACCGCGAGTCCATTGTCAGCAGCTGGCGGCCACGCCAATTGAAGTTACAGGGCAAAGTTATGGCTAACGGGGGTGGGTCAAAATGGCAGCTACTTTAACTTTAGCTATTCATCTAGACTAAGCTCCTTATTTACCCACAACAATTGCAGCAAACTTTGTGCCACAAAGAGCAGAAGTTATTTGAGCACTTGAGGCGCCGCGCCCGTCGCTATGCAACAGTTTTAATTTACATTTTCTTATTATTTCAACTTTTCCTCATCAATTTCCCGCCAAATGAAGCACAAAACAACAACATTTTATAATTATTTGCGCAAATGCTTAATTGTTTGTATTTTCAAACGAATTTCGCACAAATATTGACAGATGCGGAGGCAACAGCGTGTGATATGCCTGCGGCTCAAAAAATTTTTGCGAAAAACACACTCTTTCAGTCTGGCATTTATTTTCTTTTTTTTTCTGCACTTCAATTAAATAAGTTGACTTATTTTGTTATGGGACGCCAAGGAAATTGAAACAACCTACATACGCAAAAATATACACACAGTGCGTATGTGGGCGTGCGTGCGTGCGTGTATGTTTGTTGCTGAGCATTGAACCAGTTTCAAAAAACCGACAACACACAACCATTTCTATATGTATGTGTGCGTGTGTGTGTGTGCTCTGTCAAGAGAGGCTTGGAGCGGGAAGCCGGCTAAAGCTGGCTGCAGCTTTTAGTCGAGTCTCTGGTTGTACATAAAAAAAAGTCAACAGACAAACAAACAGCATGTAAATTATGAAAAATGTATTAACAAAGCAACGTAAGCGCATACACACACACACACACACACACACACGCAGTTGAGCATATATAGCCTTACAATGCTATTCACGTTTATAGAGCAACTAATGCGCTTAAAGTTATGACAATACCAAAAAGCACACGTGCAAAAAAAAAAGATTTTTTAGCGAATTTCCAATAGAAAAATTGTAAGCTATAAAAAAACATACCGACTGCACAATACTCTGCTTAGTAACTAAATGATTGTCGACGTTATATTGACGTTTGATTTGATTTTAATGAATTACCAAAGTATTGAACCGAATTTAGAATTGCATAATAAGAGATACGTTAAACAAATTGTTTACAATCTTAAAATCAAATTTTTGAGAACACCAAATTGGAATCGATGAATGGAAATGTTTTTTTATGTATTAACTAACACCCAAACTCAATCGATACGTTTGCGAGCCTCTATTCGTTGTCGTTCTGTTGGGCATCTGCCTCCTGGTTTTCATCCTCTGCCGGCCCAGGTAAAAATGCATTGTTTCGTCTGGCGATCTCGCATTTTTCATCATCGGTCAACGGACCGTTGCCATAGACTGGTATATTATGATAGAGTTTTGTCAATGGGTTCAGATTGCTTAGCTCGTTCTGCAAGAGGGACAAGCGTGATCTGAACGATCGGTTCTGACCGAATGTGTCATTGTTCTGTTCTTCGTCGTCCTCATTGTTGGCAATGAGATTCAAAGATTGCATCCAGTTTGAGAAGGAGTCGGACATGATTGGCGAAACGAATGAAATATTGGCTCTTATCTGTTTTCAGGATTTTTCGGCAATAAAATAATAAAAATGTTTCTTAATGTGCAGCGCTAAATTTCGAATGAGAATTTTTCCAAATTTGAGACGCCTTTAGGAAGCATTCAGAGACATCGTATTGAAAGACTGCTTAGATCAAAGAAATTTTCGAGAATGAGAATAAGAAGAGTGAGAATGAGAATGAGAATGAGAGTGGGAATGGCAATGACAATGACAATGACAATGACAATGACAATGACAATGACAATGACAATGACAATGACAATGACAATGACAATGACAATGACAATGACAATGACAATGACAATGACAATGACAATGACAATGACAATGACAATGACAATGACAATGACAATGACAATGACAATGACAATGACAATGACAATGACAATGACAATGACAATGACAATGACAATGACAATGACCATGAGATTTTAATAATAATTATAATGGTAATACTCTATATATTAGCTTAAATCCTGTTCTAATAGTGTGGCCGGCACTGTACATACCAGAAATTATACACTCACTCACACACGAACACATATGCGGAATTACTGCGTCTCGTTAGTTAGTGGATGTTGTTGTTGTTGGGATTTTCACAGTCACTTCAGACGGCCATGCAGGACGACCACATCCGCAGCGTTGGCTGCTGCCAGCCTATAGGACGTCCCGCAGATCCAGTTGGCCCCTGCTCCAGGAACAGCTGAATAATGTGCACCTGGTTTGTTTATTTTTGGCTGGACTGTTGTTGTGGTTCTGGTTGCTGCAATTGTTGTTGTTGTTGTTGTTGTTTTCATAGAGCACAGCTGCAATCGTGTTGTGCATTTAAAGCAGCGTCCACAAAAACAACAACAACAGCAAAAGGAAAGGCTGAAAACGCGTCGTTGTTGTTGTTGTTGTTGCTGTTGTTGGCGCATTGGCAGGTTGCTTGGGTCATTTGCTGTTGCCGGAGAGAGAATCGAAAGCATCTTTTAGACAAACAAACAACGGGAAAGCAAACAAATGAACTCATTACAAAGTTGCCCGTTGGCGATTCGATAATTTTAAAATTCAGCAGAGCAAAAGGCAACTTTTAACTGCAGCTCAGCAGCTTAACAGAAGCAGCAACAGTGGCACAGGAACAGTAGCTACGCTTAATTAAATGCCCAACAAGCAGCAAATTAAATAAATACGCACTGCACACAGTGCGGCCACAGAGCCAACCTTTGTTCTCCATTGACAATGCAGCGGGACTAATCAGTTGAGAAAATGCTCCGAGATGCTGCGGCGACGGCGACGGCGGCGGCGGTGTCCAACAAAGGGCCAAAGAGACCCTTTGGGCCATTAATTAGCTCGCACAAACAATAGCAAAAAGTTGCCAAGCGAAGCTCAAACCGAGCGTTAAGCTAAAAAAAGTGAAGCCCAAACAACGTGAGCTCAAAAATGCCAATACAATGTATAAATAGCTGAAAATGGGAAGATGCTCGAGGAAAACACGTTTAATTATTACGCAACCTTAACAAGTTAAACAGACTTCCCTCCACATAGTTAGTAGTACGAGTATATATATATATATATTTACTCTGCTCGCTGGGACATCAATCAAGCAAGACCTGCCTTCCACTTTATGGCCGCCAATTAATCGCAATCACATTGAGATTGATCATCAACAGCATCCTTGAGTGACACGCAACAGCCTGTGCGTCAATTTTTTGCAATTTACTTACATATTTTTTATGAGACGGCAATTAAAATATTTGCCGAAGTATCTTAAAAATGCGCTGACAAGGCGCATATTGAGTTAAGTGCAATCAATTTATGTTTACAGAAGGAGTAATGATAATGATTTCTGCTCAAGGCTTAATGGCTTTTCACATATTAAATTGCATGAAAGCTAGAGAAGAATGTGAATTGAGCAGAGGCTTAAAAAGAGAAGAAGTTTTCCAATTTCAAAGTCTAGACTATTCCTTTTCTCTCTTAACAATAAACTTTAACAAATGGCCAGAAAACGTATAAGTAGAACATTTATAAAATCTGAAACAAATTGAATAAGGTTAAGGTTAGATATTTCTTGTGTGCCTTTTTTTTAAGCCAGCGCCCAGCGAGCAGTGAAGCGTGGCAGCATTTAGAGTTATTGTAGTGGCAAAAGTTTTTGTGGCCTTGCAATTTAACTAAAAGCCTCAATAAAGTTGAAAGGTGTTTGAAACCAACGCGAAAAAAATAATGTGTAGATATATATATATATATATATATATTTATACGAAAAGCCCAGAGCCCAGTAAATACTTGTAGCTCTCGATAAAGTGCTTACATTAAACGTTTGCAATGTGCGTGTGTGTGTGTGAGAGCAAGTAATAAGCATGTGATAGCCGTGGTATAAACATTTATGTAGCTACTTTTCACAGTTATATATACTTGCGTGTGCGTGTGTGTGTGTGTGTGTATGCAACGCATAAGGACTGCCATGCCACGCAAATCCAATTGAAATCGTTGCATGGTGCGAGGCAAATCCATTTAATAACCAACATAAATACTCTAAAGAAGCTTTACGACTTGAGTGCGCCACAGGAAACTATTTTGCCAGCAGACGAGCTGTCAGAGACGCAGGAGGCGCTGCTGTGTGGGCGTGGCAGTCAGCAAAACTGGCTTTAAGTTCAACCGAGATGTGAAGCATTCAATGTATATGCGAATGTCGTGTCGATTTGCATGACAGTTCATGCATGTGTGTGTGTGTGTGTGTGTGTGTTTGTGTGTGTGTGTGTGTGTGTTTGTGTGTGTGAGTCCCGTTGCGACACTTTACGAGCAGCGCAACAACTGCAAAAGCTAAGTCCGCCACGAGACTGTAACAAGGTCGCAGGCAGCTTCAATTCTATCTGCCGTTGCTGCTTATTTTTATGCTGATTAACCTAACAACTCGCACACACACTCACACACACACACACTCACTCACACTGTTGAACACGTAATTGAATAAGAATATGAGTCGTTTCAATATTTTATATGTCAGGCCTCACAAAATTGCCCACAATCATAGCCAACACGTCGCCCGAAAAACTGTGACTGCGCCCATAAAAACTCATAAACTTACCATAAATATCGGCCCAGTAAACTGGCGCCATATTATTGTTATACCCAACACATGCCAAACAGAGCGGTTATATATGTTTTCTAAAGATTTAAGTGAACCATTTGAAAGTTGTTCAGGTTTCCAATAAGCATACGCCATGTGGAACAATAACTATTTTGAGCAGCATCAAAATTAGTTTATAGAGTATCTTTGCGTTTAGCAGTCACTTGCTTATTATTTTATTGGTTGTTTCCTTCATAATTCTGTTTTTGCTTTCTGTGTTGCCAAGAAAGAAATATGTTCGATTAGGGCTGTTGCGCCCAAACGCTTTTTGCTTGGCTCGCTCAGCCGTGCTAAAGATGATGTGTAATTGCATTTTATTGCCATAAATAAAAGTTTGAACGGGCGTGCCACGCCCCCCGTTCAGCGTGTTGGCCAGAAGCATTGAAGTGGCAGCGCGCGTGCGTTTATGTCTCAATTAGTAAGCAATTGCAGTTGCCAGAGTTGCAGTTGCAGTTGCCGTTGCAGCTGCAGCTGCTGTTGAAATATTTAAGCAATGCCACAAGATTTCTTAATTAAAAAGTTGCTCCAATGCCGAGGCTCACATCTTTGTCGGCATCTTGGCGAACGTCAGAGAGGTGTCAGCAACAATGAAACTTATTTTCGCTCTTCTTATTTCCAGAGTATACCCTGTAATGCACAAATGGGCATGGCAGGCGAACAAGAGCAAAAAAAATATATTTGAAAGTTTGCTAATCTTTAAAGTTTCCGCTTTGAATTCAAATAGATTTGTGTCTGCAAATGACACAGGGTAACTGTGAGTTTAACATTTGTAAATGTAGAATTATCCTACTTTGCTGTGAGTTTTCAGCGGGTATTATAAATATATCGCTTAGAAAAAGACATCTCCGAGGCAATGATGTGTAGAGCAGCTGAGAGTCTGTGTGAGCAAAGTAGTATATCAGTTGTAAAGCTATCTCCACCTAACTTTATATATGCTCAAGGCAATATTTATACTGGAATCAGCTACATTTGCTAACTATCCCATTTAGTAACATCCTAATCTTATTTAGTAACATCATATATAATGCTCTAGCTACAATAGAAAGATTCTTGTTTCTCTAGACAACTGCTCTTACACATATATAACGTTTATAGGTCGAAATCTATATCTATATCTATATCTATATCTATATCTATATCTATATCTATATCTATATCTATATCTATATCTATATCTATATCTATATCTATATCTATATCTATATCTATATCTATATCTATATCTATATCTATATCTATATCTATATCTATATCTATATCTATATCTATATCTATATCTATATCTATATATATATTTATATCATTGCTATATCATCTACACTTTATAAAGTGTATTTAGGCTTCGGCATATCTTGTTATCTTCCTCTGCTGCTGTCGCTTACGCCCCTTTTTGGCAATTTACTTTCGCACATTATTCTTCATTTACTTTGCAGCGAAATCTACGAAATTTCATTTGCAGTTATGTTGCTATTTTTCTGGCAACAATTTTAGAGTCGTCGTCGCTGCTGCTGCTAGTCCTCCATTATAGCTACGGATTTTGGTGAAAATATTTGCCAAGCGCTTCAATTTGGACGCATAGTCAAACAATTTGCCTGGTCAAGAAAAAGAAATATATGTGCATAGACTGGAAGTCGCAGCGCATTTATTAGTGTGAACTTGGCTGTAGGGCAGCTCCCATAACTTTTGGATTTTAATGTCAGCACACGGACTGTCTGTCTGTCTGTCTCTCTGTATGCATGAGTGTGTGTGTGCGTAATGCTCAAGTAAACGTTGCTGGCTTGCCTGCTCAACAATTCTAGCACGCTTCAGTTGTTTTGTTGAAAAGTTGAAAAATTGTATTGCATACATTTAGGCAAACAAGTTCTGGACCAGGACAAAGTTTTGCGCTTGGACATTGCAGCCTTATACACTGCACTTGGGCTTATGCATCATAATTAAATGCCTAACTACATATGTTAAATATGATGAGTTTTAACAAACTGTGTTGAAGTGTGCATACTTAAGTTCGTTAAAGTCAGATCCCCAAAGCTCAGTGAAGCACTTAGCGAGTCTTAACTTATGCGAATGTGAATGTGATTCTTTGTTTCTGCTCATAAGTGTATTGCAGCTTCGCTTAGGCTGGACTTGTTTGTTGTTATACTCGTTCAGAAAGTGAAAACAGTATATTGATTGTGTACAGGGACAGACTATATGAAAGCAAGTTAAAAAGCCGCGATGAAATATGTTAATTCTTGAAAATAGTTGGGCATCCACCCGTATTATATTTCGAAAGTTGAAATGAGAGATCCGTACGCTCAAAACTTGAGTATTACTCGGCTTCCATTTGGCATCCGATGTTCAAGTAGGGTATCTCATCGAAGGCGTATTGATTTGGAAAATTGAATTGCAGCTATAAATTTTCATTAACTTTTCGAGTTTTAGAAAAATGAATTTGATTGAACTTGAACTTGAACCTTGCATTGTCGAAACTTGGGTATTTTTGGTACAATTTTATATTATGGAATATGGAATATATTCTCGTAAGTACCAACGAAATAGAAAGTGCTGGAATGTTGTTTTAACTTGTCAATATTTATACGTTGGCACTTGCGATATAAAAATATTAATATTGTATTAAATTAAGATGTGAGTAAGTATTACACAGTCGGTTGGGCTCGACTGTTTTCCTTAAGAATTGTCTAACAGTTGCCTGGCCTTGGATAGCGACATGCTGAAGATATTTCCAGAGCACAACTTTATGCTGCACAGTCAGCCATGTTCTAATTGCATTTTAAATGGCTGCCGCCCACACACAAACACAGATGGCTGTGTCAATAAGGCAACCGCATACGCAGTGCGGCCACAAATATGTTAAATTAATTCAATATTACGCAATCAAATATTGTCACCACATCATCAACAGCTGCGGCAGCTGGCACAGCCGCAATGTCAATAGACGGCGCCTGGCATTGGGCAATGCCTAATTGCACAGCAAACAGTTTGCGGAAGAAGACGGAGCTCATTTGTTTAAGCAGCGATTTGTTTAGTCGGAATCAATGTCGACATTTATTAAAATTCTCTTTCGGTCTGTATCTATGTGTGGCGTAAGCCTTGGCATATCAGCATGATTGGCCCGGGCGTTTTTATATTAATTTCGCTTTTGCAGCTGGCGCCAAGTGTCGGCGTTTTGCATGTACAAAAGCGAACAAAGGCAGCGACAAAAGAATTTAATTAAAGCGCAACTGCATTGTCTGGACTAACGGGCTGCCTCCACTGCCAATCTCTCGACTCCTCTCTTGTCGCTCTGGACTGTTCGTGTCGGTCGAAGGGATTAAGACGTTGCGCTGCTCGCACACTTGACTGGCTTCCCTGTAAGTCGCTTATCAGCGCCAACTACTGTCACACACCTTCAACTGCCTTTAATAAAAACTCTCTCCATTATTCCGAATGTATATTATTTCGTTTTTTTTGTATAATTTCCGCGGATTACAAACATAATTTGAGCACAGGTCGTAACTTTAAATATTTATAATTTGTGCCAAGCGCAGCGCAGTTGTATTACGTGTATTTAGCTGTGTCTCTCGAATTACTCCACATCATCGCTGCTGCATATAATAAAAGTTTTTTAATTACGCACACTCACACACTCAGTCACACCTACACACTCTCACACACAGTCACTGTGAACCCCGCATACTTGCTGCTGTTTCGCTTGCGCTGAAAAGTAGGCAATGTTTTTTTTTACATCGCGCTGTAAGCTTCCGTGCGTTTATTGTGGCACCACCAGACCACCTTGTCGCTTGGCACCACCGTCAAAGTATTTGTGGAGCATTATATGAGTATTGTGCCTGTCATTCGGACATGTTTGTTTTTTGTTGGCAGCAGCATGTGTCATACGCCACGTTGTACACACATCTTTTTTGACACCTTTTTTTGATGTGCATTTAATTGCAGCTGAATATTAAAGCAAAAGTTCTCTGGCTGCTTCAGTTGTCAGCAAATGTGTCAAGAAATTACAAACTCACTGCCAGATTTCATGTTGAATAATAACAATTTTCTACAGCCACAGCAGCAAATCTGGCTGCATAATCATTTATACATATGTTTTGATTTGGCAAACAAGGTATTAACAAATTTATCTTGATATGTAAGATGGGCGACATTATCTCATATAATATTAGATTATGCTTCTTAGAAATGATTTCTATGACAAAAATAAGTCGGCGATGACAATCCTATTTGAAAAACAAAGTTTGCTTCTCATACATATATGTAAGGGTATTCAGTTAAATTTTGTATGTATAGCATCTGTCATATATGTATAACCTCAAGGGTATTTCAACTTCGATATACCCCAAAAATATATACATATATTAAAGTATTTATATGCCGAACATTAGTTTCAACAGCCTTAAGTGCTTTGGCTTTCTTTGGCTAAGTTAGAGTCTTGAATATGAAATGTATTTATACCGTTCCAGAGCAGAAGCTAACAAAAACATTTAAGCCGAAAGCAATCAATAGACACAATAGTTGCCAAGTTGTTTGTTGACTTTCGTTTCGCCTCAGCCACAAAGTTTATGAACTTTAAAATGCTTGCAGATATTATGCTTCACTTAGCTGAACCCTTAGATACTTTTAGCTGTGCGTCTATCGACATGTCAATTGCAGTTCGGGTTTTTCTGTCTTTTACTTTGCCCCAAACAGTTTACAAATAAATAAATTTCAGCTCTCGGATTTCAAATTCAGCTGTAAATCCATCAAATAGTTTTAATTAAGTAAAAAGCTTTGCTTTCCTTGCAGTTTATTTCAATGCCCAATCGATAGCAAATAACTAAAGGCAATTGCATAAATAATGCCAAATACTGCAACAACAGCAACAGCAACGAAAGTTACAAAGTCAACAAGATTTGTGGAAGATTTCTCGGTGTTCAATTAACTTGGCTAAAATGCTCGATTTGCCAAGCTAAGGGCAAATAAACAGTTGGTCAACTATAGAGGCACATGTCAAATGTTTTTCTAGTCATTCAACTTGTATTGGAATGTTGCTGTGACTGTTGTTGTCGATGTTGTTGTCGATGTTGTTGTTGTTGCTGCATTGGTCTATTATTATGGGGCGTTTGCGGCTGGCTGCCAGTTAAGAGCTCGCAGTCGGAATCGGAACTAGTGTCATTTCCGCAAAAAGTTTAGCATGCTTTTAGGCTTGGCCATTTAACACAGCGGGTGGGCTGGGCAGCGGGTGAGTGTAAGTGTGAGAGGGGCGTGGCATTGTACAACATGGCACTTGCGAATCATCTATGCAAGTGTTCTGGTTAAGAACTTCTCCACAAATTTGTAGAATTGGAAACATTTAGAGGAACTTTACTTTGTTGAAGTTATCTATTGATATATCTAAATCTATTTGGAAATATTTGTCAGGCTATACATATATATATGATTTAGTTAGAGTTAAGGTTAATCTTCCATGCAAATATGTATATATATATTTTCATTTAGAGTATATTTTTTTAAATTTATATGATTTAAAATTATAGGTAGAAAAATAGTTTTGAATGCAAGTAGAAGATGCTGCTAGGAAGAGCCTTGATTCTTTCCCTGGAACCTCATCCCATAAGTATCCTGATTATTCATTTCTCATCTAACAAGCTCTCCCATTTCAGATAAGCGAAAATTGTAAGAAACTTAGGCGAAATCATTTTGTGGAACACAAGCAAAACGTGCTTTGGCGTTCTTTGGGCCTATTGCCTATTCCAGTTGCTGTTGCTGCTGGCTGTCCGAAAAGTTGTTTAATAAATGTACTCGCACATGCTTATGAGAATGGCCATCGAATATGTTGGTATTTGCTGTGACCTTGAAGCTGTGTAGCGAGTGTCTAGGCAATAGCTTATGCGCATCTTCGGGGCCAATATGAAAGTTTTTTAATAACTTGGCATAGGCCGTTGTCGGTGTGCGCCAGAGGCTGTAATTGCGATAAGCGCACAATTTGTATCTGCACTTTTTGTATCTTTGTATCTGTGTATCTTTAATGTTGCATTAAATTTATGGGCGCAGCTGATTTATGCGAGATGCCTGCTAATTGCGCTTATTTCGCATGCTCTATCTGGCGCCCGTTTGCTGCTTTAATGAGCAGCACTTAAATAGCGTAACGAGCTTAATTGTGAACTCGACTGGGCGGTACTCTCATTAATAATTGCGCCAGCCTGCAACTTTTAATGAAGTTTGCATTCCGTTTCAGGCGTAAATGTCAACAAAAACGTTGCGAATCAGCCAGCAAGTCAGTCCGTCCGACAGTCCGTCAGTCCGTCAGTCAGTCATCGAGCCAGCCTGTCATTGGGCCAACGTGGCGTATGCGTAACGCTTTGTTTGAGATTCCACAGAGTGCTGCTGATTATTTGCAATTTTATTGCCACAGCTGGAACCAACAAGCGAAAAAAATTTGAGAACTTAAGCTCGATTCAGTGCATTAAAATTTAAATGGCAGACGGGCAAAAAGTGTTTATGCATGAGTTGTGACCACCATATTTTTTCATTCTTTGACAATTTTCATGCTGCATTTTCAATTTTTCATGTGTTTTTATGCTACGCTACCTGTGGCATATTTCTAGTGGAATTATATTTTTTGCAACTTTTGAACTAGCTGTTAAGAGCTTTTTGTTCGGTCTATATACTATATCTATATATGAAGGTGTCTTTTATGTATGAAATTTGTTTTTACTCACCTTTGCAGCTTAATATTTTTTTAATTTTATAGCCAAATGGCTTGCGAAACCAAATATTCCCCACAGTTTTTTCACCGGTCAAAGCAAAACAGCAAAAAAACAAAGTAGGAGTGTTCTAGTCGGGAGTGTACGACTAGAAGATACTCAGCTTAAGTTGGCGAACTGCTGCTATATATATGAATATATTTACTCACAGATACAGATAAAATCATGTCTGGGTATATATGGTATGGGTATGGGTATGGGTATAATACTCCATATAGTATACACCTCACCCAAATTTTTACATGGTGTACTTTAAATAGGTTCAAAAGTCACTTTGTGAATGCAAGAAACTTCTATTCAAACTTCATTTCGTCAATTCTTTCAAAATTTTATGATTTCCTACATATTTATTTTATTGATCTCTTGAGTTTATATACACAAAATGCATTTTGAGCAAATTAAACGAGTTTTTGAGCACAAATCTTAATCTTGATATAGTGAACAACCTTCAATACTGTGAACAGGCCTTGCAATAATTAGTTCACTATATCCAGACACGACTGTATTTGGACATTTACATGCAGACAGATTCACGTAAGTAAAAAAAAAGCGCAGCGACTTTCTTCTTCCTAAACAGTATGAAAAAAGCGTTTGATTGTTCGATCTTATTTTAAATATATATATATATATTTAATTAATTCTGTCCGATTTTAGTAGAGTAATGTGAAGTAATTAATCAATATGTCAATCAATCAATCTGTATATGAAACATGTGCTCAAATAATGAAAGAGTAAATTGATTTCATAGAAATGAAAAAGCTTTTAAACTATTATATAATCCAGAAATTTCAAAACAAAGCTCTTAGAACATTGTCCAATGCTCACCTACTCCACTCAAATGTGGAGATTCACAACGAGCTCAGAGTCCCTTGGGTTCAACAGGAGATTCCTAGGCTGACCAAATACCACACGTCTGGACAGGTACATCAACCCGCTTGCCATCAATCTCTTAAATAACAGTACCGACACAGGCCGTCTCAAAAGATATCACTCGTTGGCTATATGTTTAATTTCAAGTCTCTCGCTCTCAAAGAACAGACAAGGAACGAATAGATTGACTTACAGACGAACATCTCTAGATAGACTTAGCTCGTTGTCCTAATGGAGAATATAGACTTTAAAGAGTCTGCCACGCCTTCTTCTGCCTGTTACATAGATTATCACTAATCAAATGTACCCTCTTTACACATTATCAATGAGTAATGAGTATAAAAAAGAAACCTGACATGGTTTCTCTCTTTCTCTCTCTCTCTCTCTTTCTCTCTCTATCTCTCTCTCTCTCTGTCTATGCCGACATGCAAAATAGTTGCACGCACATTTTTTGTTGCGGTTTTGCCAACAATTTTTTTATTGATACGCAGATTTTCCAATGGGCAATTCTTTTGTTTCAATTTAAAGGGCGTTCTTTGCGCAATAATTATTTAAAGCTCATTATTCAATTAAAGCGAGTGCGTTAAGTGCTTGAAAATAATAGAACAAGATAGCTTTAATTGGCGGTCATTAGTCAAGTGCTTCAGAGAGAATTGGGAGGGATGGCACACCTTTTTGGGGCGTGGCAAGGAAACTACAGTTAGCGAAATCGTTGCTCTGTTCTTGAACTAAATATGTGCTTAGTTGTCTAGACATGATTTGGCCAGCGGCTTGTAGCCCGCCCGGGTCAGTGCAAATAAATCTGAGTTGCTTTTCAACGGGCAGCTTAGCACTGGAGCTCGAACACCTACCCCCACCCCCCCTCATTTGCTCCTTGGTGGCAAACCAAACAAATGTGCTTAGAGGGGTCATTGTGCGTACTCTGCTGTTGTTGTTATTGTTGTTGTGCAAACACATGTAAACATAAAGGCGAACGAAAGCGAAAGGACGAAACTCGAACATGTGAAATGAGCTTAACAGCTCGCCGCTGTTTGACTTCTGATGACACCCAGTAAAATTTAATGCCAACCCCTGGCTTAAACTTTCAGTGGCTAAACCCAGTGTGAACACACAATATATATGTATGCATAGCACAAATTCCCATTCGTTAAAGTAAAACAGAGCCAAGCTGAACGACAGCAATAAATTTTGCTGGCATCAGCAAAGTATCGATGGGGCGCACGGTGCGTATGAAAATTTGCATATGCAACAAGTTGAGAAAGTGCCTCAAACGATCTAAACTGATGTTTCGGGCGCTGCCAAATGCATTTCAGGTGTTAATTTCAAGCCTCCATTTAGAGCACACCAAAATGCGAGGTGTGTGTGTGTGCGGCAAAAGTTTCTTTAGGCAAAAGTTTTATAGCCAGTGCTGTTAACACTTTGATTGCCAGCAACTTTTTTAACTGCCATCAGCGACTCGATAGCGTTTCGTATTCCGATTCACATGCAAATGTTTTAAAGTGCAAATGCTGCTAAAGAAAAAGAGAACAACTTTGCTACAACTATTAAGCCAATTAAACTGGCTAGCTACATTGCTTTGCTGCTGAGTGTTCGAGTTGAGACTGAGAGAAGCATAAAATATATCTCAATTATTAAGTGGATCTCATTAGTTGCGCAACATGCTCTAGCTGGCTGAGCTCTGTTGTTGCACTGACCGCCAATTGAAGTGGGCGCCGCACTTGATTGTTGCACATTTGAGTGTCTGTGGCTGTGCACCGCATTTAATGGTCGAGCACCTGCACCTCCTACCTCACCTGCTCAATTGTCTGTTTAAAGCTTTAAGTATCGCTTCGATATGCGTTGCATTTCATGTGTAAATAGTGCGCACACTTGTGAAGAGCTGCGAGCACTTATACAAGACAGTGAGATGACTATGCCACGTAGACAGACGAACAGACGAGCAGACAGGTGAGCAGGCGGCCAGGTGGGCGGCACTATAAATAAATAAGATTAAGCGCACTTGAATGTGTGCGTGTGCGTACGCAACTGTGTGGGTGTGTCTGTGTGTGTGTGTGTGGTTCTGTAAAATGAAGGAAACATTTTGGAGCAGTCGAGTAAGACCAGCAGCAGGAGCGTAACCAAGTCGAGCATCCACAAGCAAACGACGTGCCCGGACTCGAAAAACATGAAATAAACATTTTTTTAACCGCAAAAAATAACGAAATAAGCATGTTGACGTCCGATGCAGCCGACTGCATAATACTCGCTCAGTATGCAAAAGTTAAATAGCCATATTCTCGGATTTGCCTTGACCCCATGGGCGGATCATATAACTTATAAGTCGATATGTGGATGAAGTTAAGAGTGATTCATCTGTTAAACTTGATGATTAGGGGTATAAGATTGTGGAAGATATAGGTGTATATATTTCCAGAAGAAGAGCATATATGTATGTATATTATTTGATGTCAGTCATTGAAGATGGTTAGAGGAGAATATACTTCAACAAGAAGAGTATATATATGATTTGATAGCTGTCTTTAAAGATGTTTAGAGCAGTTTATATTTATATATGAATTGATGGCAGTCTTTAAATAGGAAGAGAAATATGTTAAAAGTAGCTCAGATGGAAAAAGTAAGAGTTCCCGCAAATAAAAAGAGTGGAAGATACAAGTTTTCCGATTTGCTACAATATCCATAAAGCCCAGAGATTTTTGTGCATCATTCTTTATATTCTAGATTTTGCTATATTTTAAATTTAAGTCATCTTTAATCTGAAAACTTTATAGGACGAGTCTTCACACAAAAATGTATTCTAGATTTCAAGTCTCTAGCCACATACAAGCAGATCAGCATTCAGTAAGGCAGCTTATACACAAAACCAATATACTCTTCTCACTTGGCGAACGAGTATAAACACGCAACAAAAGAAATGTATATACTTCCGTGCGGCACGAGAAGCTGCGCCGACTGCAACTGGAATCAAAATCAGCTTCTCATGATGCCAGACGCCTGCAACGCTTGACTCTGCTGACTGTTTGGTACTTCGGTCCCACTCTCCACTCTCCACACTTCCCTGATGCTCACCGCTCTGCTGCTCATAATTCAGGAAGTGTGCAGCACTCTTTGTCAGGCGACTTGCATTTTATAACAAGCTGAAGCAGCTTTCCGCCACATTGCGTTGCAAAGTTCGCTCCGTGTGTCCGCAGCGACAGCTTAATAAATGTCAAAAAGTAGCAGCAACACGAGTTCACTGTACAGGCCCAAGAGGACTCGCAAGGGCCAAGCAATTTAATTTACAGAACTTTGCAAAATTAAATAAAAATGCTTTGCATTATTTACTAAATGCATCATTTTCATATTTTTAATATAAACATCATTAAATATGCACACAAAAGTCAAATGAAAAGGGAAAAAATCCAATGTTTGTTTGAAGAGGGTGCCATTGGCAGATACCCTGCAATGGAGCTGCGAATGAAGAAGAGTATAAGAGTTGACTCTTTCTATTTGCAATATGTTGAAACGTATTTAATGTTAGGTTACAGAAGAAAATTGTTTTGTGGTTCGGTTAGATACAACTTTCTGCTATATTTAAACAATTTTCATTGATTCATATCATTTAACAGCTCACTCCACATATATTCAACTCTGTTCTACATAGGGATGGTACGATTAATCATATGATACACATTAATCGATTATTTTATTTCAATTCATGATTTAATTGCATCGCAAAATGTTCGATTAATTACGTTAATAGATTATTGTTTCGATTAATTGCTGCGATCTTTACATTTTAGATTATATCAAATATTGCAAAAATACAGCGAATATGCTTCAGCAGCTTTAGACCAATTATCTGCAATAAAGACTCAGACGGTGAAGAGGACAACATGAAAGGGGCCAGCACAAGCCAGAGTCAATTGCTTAAATGATTATTATAGATAATTTTCCATTTTCATATGTACAATCGATTATCGATTAATCGATTATTTTCCTTTTTATGCTTCGATTAATCGCGATTAATAATCGTTTAAATTTTTAAATGATTCAATAAACGAATAATCATTTTTTGCCCTCACAAAGTTCTACCCCATTTTAACTTACCTCGTCTATAGGGTATTTGCTCTACAACATAACAAGAAAATGCGTTGAAGCGTTGTCTGCTTTTAATGAGTGTGTAAATTGTGCAACTGTAAAAAAAAATAATGAAATGAAATTGTTACAAAAATTCCACAAATAATATTAATGCATGCGCACACTTTGATAATTAATATTAAAATCAGTTTGCACGCTGTCCGCTCTCATTGTTGTTCAATTAATCAGACATATGCATTGTGGTTAAATTTCCTATCACGTGGCCCAATTGTCACTGATTAATTAAAATCTCCACTTGCCCTTAAACAAACGCCAAAAAAAATCACAGCAAAATATTATTTAATTGTGCACATGAATAGTCCTTTTTTTGTGGCAACCGCAAAATGTGACAGTGCCAAAGAGAAAACCACATTTAGTTTTGCGCTTAATTAAAACTATATATTAATATTGTTGTTATCTATTTGTATAAGCAAAGGATAGTTATGTGGAATAAAGCAAAAGATTTATAGAATATATAACATATTTTGTCTCATGCGGGCTTTGACTAAGACAAGCGCGAATAGAGTTTTGAGTTTTGATATGCTTATAGATTGAACTTATTTGAAGTGGGTTTGGGCATAATGTTTTTAGGCAAATGTGAATATCAGGAGGCGTTGCCCTAAGAAAGTATATTTATTCTGGGTAAGGAAAACAAACTGAGTCGATTTGGTCATATATCTGTCCATCTGTCCATCTATCCAACTGTCCATCTGTTCATCTGTCCATCTGTTCATCTGTCCATCTGTCTATCTGTCTATCTATCTATCTATCTATCTATCTGTCCATCCGCTGAAATCTTAAATATATATGTATTCTTGAGTACAGTAATAAGTTTATAATTTTGTCTTTAGTATCGATAGTTTGACTTGGTTTCTTGTAACACAACTAGAAACCTATAAAAGCTAGAAGTAGCAAATTTTCGTATTACAGACTATGAATATTTCAATGAAAATTCCGAAAACGTTCCTTAATTATCCAAAAATGGAATTGAATAACTCATTTGAATTAGTTTATTTTTTTTTTTGTAGAGTTTAGAGTACTAGCGTACTCTTAGTTGTTGTCTCTTTTGCTCTTCTACTTAACTTACAAGTTAATTTATAATGGACGTCTTAGTCCGCCTCACTGATAACTGCTATTAAACCCTAACTAAAATTTAAGAGTAAATAATTTATTTAGCTGTTAAGAGTCTTAAATTCAGTTGCATTTGCTGATGAATTGCATTTGAATTGATTTGAGCAGTTTGCTTGCGTTGAGCACATTAAACAATTAGCTGCTGCTGAAGTGCGACAAACAGTTGCAATTAGTGCGCGCGAATGGCACTTAATTATATATAATAAATTCAATTGACAGCTGCGCTTCTTTACAACATTTTCACTTTCCGTGCAGTCTCATTAAAATGCCTGCCGCATATTTATTTATGCATAATTTCTCGCTCATTTATAAGTTATGCGTTATCTTTATTTATGCACATATTTGCCATTCATTTTTTATATTTGATTTTATATATACATATTTTATTTTGCTTCGTTTATTGCGGCGATATAATTATTAACAAGTGCGTTTGGCTAATTGGCTCGGCTGTTGGCTTATCTGATTGTAAAATTGTATTAAAATTTATGACCGCCTGATGTTCATTATAAAGTATTCAACTTCAAGCTGCTGCAGAACTTCAGTTCGATTTGTGGTTTATTTTTATGCGCTGCAAAAAATTACAGCGAAAAATCAAAGAAAATCCCTCTAAAACTTGTGTTGCCTGCAGGCAAAGCTTTTTTCCAATTGCAAAAAGGAAATAACAACGAAATGCCAAAACAAATTTAATCAAAAGTGTATAAAGAAATGTTTTGCAAACAATTTCATCAGGAATTCTCTACTGCCTTTTATTTAAATCTTACAAATAGATTTCAATATCTATACGCATTTATCAGTTACAGAAACAGAAACAAGTTCCTTTTATTTTGTTTTTTTTTTTTCGCATTCGGCCAGAGAAATGTATTTATATTTTAAGGGGGCCCCAGTGAAAAGTTTGGGCCAACAAAAAAGAGACAAGAAAAAGTTCATTGTTATGCGGAGATTTGAATTCGGATTTGTTAAAAACCAACATATTTTTCTTGCTGCTGAAAATACAGGCCGAAATGTAAACGCGAAAGCGGGAATCAAAGGCAGGTAAAGTCCATCGCAGACCCAAATAGATTCGAAAGCTGAGATTCACCTTTATTTTTGCATATTTCTGTTGTTGTTGTTGTTGTTGTTGTTGTTATCCACATTCGACAATTTGCATGCAAATTTGGTTGCCAAAGCAATCGCTGATGTTCCATATCTATTCACATTACGCATACGTCACGTTTGACCAGCCACACACACAGACAAACAGAGTCTGGCAGGCTAACGTCAAGTCGTTGGCATATTTTGCGCTGTATTTAGCAGCTTACCATGGCATATTAATTAACTTTTATGAGAGTGAAACCCACACACATACTCACAGATATTTAGTGGCGCTGTGTGCCACGCTGCGTATGTGTAATATTTCATTTAGGAGCTTGGCCCTGCCGTCAGCCCTCTTTATCTGTGCTCCTTTGGGTCTAAGAGATTTATTGCCTGCTTCAAAGATAAAGTCATTATTATGGCATTATAAAAGATGGCAAGCGCCGCCCCGCAGCGCTTAACGATATGAATCTTTGATGCATGTAATTGCCTCGTCTCGACCCTTATACGATCTGTTTCATTGATTTCCAGCTGCCTCTCGCTGCTCAAGTTATGTTAATATTTGGCCAATGTTTTAGCGCTTGTCTTGCGCTAATTAAAATTTCATTAGACACAAAACACAATGCATTCCGACAGCCATCAGCTGTCAGTTGGCTTAGCTTCTACATGTGTGTTGGTAAACAAGAACATGCTATATTAATTATGCATGCAATCGCAAATTGACAGCTGCCGCGCCCACCAAGGCCAAGCCAAGCACAATCGATAACTAAAGGCGCGACACGTGTAAAAGTTGAAAGCATAATTCGTAATTCGATCTGCGCCAACAAATATTTGACCCACAAAAATGACAAAAAAACCCTTTGCCCTCTGCACGGCCATTTGGCAGGCATTCAAGAAGAAACAGCAGCCATGGCCGCTGCATGGCGCCTACACAGCGCGACAAAATGGCGACAATGCGGCTAAAGGTGCACTTTAAAGCGCTTAAAGAGATTAACAGCTGCAAATGTCAATTGACATGCGATAACTTAATTTAAGGCCGAAAATTTACCTGCTCAAGCAAAAGGTAATTTGCTACAGCTAATTACAGTTTAAAGTTCAAGCTATAAAGGACTTATAGACACAGCTAAGCAGCTGTAGATATGTACATATATAATCATAATCATAATCATAATAAATGATAGCCTATTCATATAGTGTATTCACTCTTCGGCTTGTGGGGGTTTTTAAAAATAAAAGTAGGTCTGACTTCTTGCCTGCTGTTGCGCTCTTTGATTGAATTTCCTGGCTGCATGTGCGGTAGATGCGGCAGCTGCGGCAGTTGTGGCAGATGTTGCATATATATGCTCGCATGTTGCCGGTCCGTGGCATGAAGTTTATTGAAATCGATCGACTTCCGCTAGGAGTTGTTGTTTTCTTTTTTTATTGTTGTTAGCGTTGTGCAACTGATATTTGCATATAAGTAAAATGCGCCAGCGAATGTCTCAGATTTATGTTAATTTATTGAATTTCATTTGATTCTCAATGCCCTTTTTGCAATGTGCTGAAATCTTGCGAATGCGAGTGCGAGACCAAATTCAATCAAGTTTATGCTTAAATTACTCGCAAAAGGAAAAAGGTGAAATTTCAGGCAAAGGCGCATCAAAATAACAACAGCTACAACAACAATTTGTTTCTTGCTTCACTTTATCTTTATAATGGCAAAAGTTTCAAATTGAAAGCCTTGGACCTTTTTTTGCTCGTTCTCCTTCTTCTCCTTCTTTTTGTATACCTTTCTTCTTGCATATTTATACGAGAGATGTTTTTGTGCTGGCCCTCGGGGCAGGTCGTTAAAAGGAGCTGCTGTTCATTATGTAATTGTGGTGCGTGCAGGTTAAAGAGAAAGCATGCAGCTCTTTTTGCGGCTGTCATTTGAATAATTGATATGCTAATTAAATTATTGCTCAATTTGCGCAGTTTATTGTAGCTGAACTGTAAATGTAAACTGTCTTTTTTTGTTTTATAGCCGCTCTAGTTCCCGTTGCTGCAGAAGATCAACAATGGTGGTGCAGAGCACCACTTGCAGCAGCATTTTGCAACCACTTGCAATACTCGGAAATGTAATCACAGCCGCATTCGTTGCTTTCTTCCAGGCCATGAAGCTGATAGAATGCCCACGATAATCTACCAAAGGCACGCGTGTGCTGAGCTGCAAAGGAAATAAGTTTATAAAGAGATATACAGTAGTGTCTGGATATATTGAACAAATTGTGGGAAGGCAGGTTGATAGTATTGATGTTATTCGCTATATCAAGATTAAAATTTGGCTCAAAAAACTAATGAAATGTCTAAGATGAAATGCTAACTCCTGTTCTAATTTTGTCAACATTTTCCAATTTTACTTTAACGAAAGGAATTTCCTCGAAAAAATGATCCCACTGGGAATTTTTGCCACTCAGAAACTTGTAAATACATTAAGAAAGGTGAAAGGTGGCAAAAATAAAACCATTAAGGTCTAGAAACAGCTGATTTTGTAACAATCAACAACAAAAATACAAATCATGGGAATACCATCTTGCATTATCTGATGTAGGACTAGAGCTCTACAGAATTCGTATACAATACGATCTATTAATTTGCTTAATATCCTAATACGACAAATGCAAATCAAGACCATTTCTGGACATGGCTTTCAATTCAAAGGCATTTGATTGCTCAGTATTTAGAGTACTCCATGCAAAAGTTTGGGTGTTCAGTACACTCAGACACCTCTGTATATTAATTTATGATGAATTTAAAACCCACCAAAAAGCTGACAATGTCCTTGGCAGGCCTCCTCGACGTAGTTTTTTTCTTGCTGCTCGGAAAGTCTATGTTCCAAATGTTGTTAAATAATTTCTTCTGTTCGCGCTGCTGCAGCTTTGCGGCCCAGAGCAGTGGCAAGAGCATTATGACTGCCCAAGTTAGTTCCAGTGCTGCAAAGGCTAGCCGCTGGTCACGTGTGGCCGGTGGTGCTTCGCTGCCCAGCCACTCGGCTTCATCCGCCAGCTGATCTTCGCTTTTGTGACGCTGCATGATCACATTCTCGTCGTAGCTGAACTCGCTGACATAGACGCCGCATTTGATGCAGAACATCAAGAAGAACCAAGAGAATATTAAGACAAAGTAGTAGGCAGCCAGATGTTGTATTCGCTTGAACAGCGGTTGCACCTGCAACACCTGACGCAACAGATCAAGCTCTTTTGGCAGCTTCAGCTGCCGCAGCAACTGATTTAGCGTCTGCAGCATTGCGGTATGCAACAGATGCTGAAAGTGCTGCAAACTCAGCAGCAGCAAGAAAAACAAATGCACGACGCCCACTGCATAGCTGATGATGTATTCATCGAACTGCTGTGGCCTGTCCAGCCAGAGCAGCTTGAAACCCAGCAGCAGCAGCAGCAGAAACTGAAAAATGCCCAGCAGCAAGAGCAGCCAGGAGCACTTGAGCACCAGTCGATCGCGTAGCACTGAATCCACATGTTTGTAGAGCAACTGAGCGTGCTCCACCACAAGCCACAGATGCTGCCTGCGCGACAAGCAACAGATTATTAAACAGGTGTAGACCACGTGCTGAGCGCACTGGCTAAAAAAGTCCGCAAAGTCCAGTTCTGGCTGCGAGCCGGGCACAATTTCGTTCAGTTTGGCATTGGCACTCTCATAGTCGAGGCGCACTAAGAACTGCACAAGGTTGAAAAAAATAAGCAGAAAGCTGGGCAAAAATGCCCAGAACTTGCCGCAGCAGCCAAATCTGAGACGATATCGCTGCTGAGCTCTGTCAAAGGTAAGCTTCAGTAGCCCAAAACCGTCCAGCAGCAAACACTGCAGCTTGAGCAGCCGATAAAGCAACTTGAAGCGCCACATGCTGAAAGTGAACTGAGCCGAAAGTAATAGCAGCTATATCCATTTATTGCTTTCATTTGATTAATAACCGCATTCACTCAAATTCGTCAAAGAAATACCAGCGATAGACCTGGCTAATTGTCTGGGTCACATTAATATCGAAATTGCCTTTCGTGTAGCTGTTGTAGAAGTTGATTTGCATTTCCGTGTGCTGCCTTGAGTACAGATACAGGGAGAGCAGCACGAGGAAACCCACTCGGATAGAGCTGTGCAGGAGCATGGGCAGCGTCATTTGTAGCTGATGTGAGCTGAGGCCCAGGATGGCCAGCGGCAGGGGTTTGCGGCGCAGCTCTGTGACCGGCAAATTGCTGGAAAACTGTGGGAAACAAAACAACATTTGATTAAGCCAGAGATACAAAGGAAAACTTTGCTGTCCGCAAACTGACCAGCATGCTAATGACATCCCGCTTGTGCTGCGGCCTGGTGAAGCGTCGCTGTATGGGCAGGCCGAAGGGCATGGGCAGCGTCTGTTGGCGCAGCAGGCGCCAGGACTTCAACTTGAAGTACTCCAAGCGATCGGTCATCTGCAGATAGTTGCCATAGAACTGCCAGCGTTGCTTCTGCAGATCGTACGAGCTGATCAGCAGCGTTAGAAATGGCAGCAGCAGCAGCAACAGATGTGTCAGCCACATGCGATCCATGCTGGAGTCCCCAGAGGATTGCCAATCCAGGAGCAGCTGACTGAAGCGAAATGCAATCAAGCCCACAAAGCTAAGCAGATGCAAGGCAAAGTAGCGTATGATGCGCCAATGCAGACTCCAAATGCTCAGCTGCTCCCGGAGCACCGTGCGCAAGATGCCAATGCGGGAGCTGCTCATGTGCTGCTGGAGAAAGGCATTCAGCGCGCGATAGATGCTCGCCAGCCAGACGAGATAGTTGCCCAGGAAGAGCAGCTGCAGGTGGTATATCAAAGCGACTCCCGCTATGAAGCACGCCTGATAGCTGTAGTACATG
Source organism: Drosophila gaucha (assembly GCA_035045545.1). Lineage (NCBI taxonomy): Eukaryota > Metazoa > Arthropoda > Insecta > Diptera > Drosophilidae > Drosophila > Drosophila gaucha. Next base: position 6,251,465 of record JAWNOY010000292.1, read on the forward strand.
TGGCACTGCCAGATGAAGAGCATCAGCAGCTCGGCGGGCAGCAGCAGCGTCAGTACGCATTCGCGCCACAGCGGCACGCACATCCAGTTGCCCAGCACGAATTGCAGCGTCTTCTGGATTTTGCTGCAGGCGTTCAGCAGTTTCGTCAGATGCTGGCGCAGTCGCAGAAAATAGATGTAGAGCGGCACGAAGAGCAGGAACAACAGCTGATCGTAGACCCAGCCCTGGCTGAGCCACAGATACGCCAGCGAGCCAATCACATTTGCCACGCCCATGATCTGCACATATAGCTGTTCGCCCCACACGAAGCGCCCACTCTCCGCATAGCCCACATTGTAGTAGCCCAGGTAGATGCCCAGGCGTCCCGTGATGCGCCACACGCACAGCAAGTGGCACAGGCAGAAGCCTTTGACCGTTGTATGCGTACGCATCGCTGCCAGCTGCTTGCCACACTGAGTGCCATACACAGAAAAAAAAGCTATAGTGAAAAGTTGTTATTGCATGTTAATTAGCTTTTCCAGTGAATGATAAGTGCGACATTTATCCTCGCTGCGGGCAGTGCGAGAGCGGGACAGACCGGGACGGGCCCTTGAACCATAACGACAAGCAATATTTCATGCTCTGTTTATTTTGTGGCGCAGCGACCTTTAATATTTTATATTCCGATACGGGCTCATGAAATCGAGAGAGCACTTAAAACAGCATAAAGTTAAAATGGAAAGCTCTATATATGTATATATATATAGAGCTATATGTGAGTATAAAAAGCAAAGTTCATGCCACTATAGCGTTCACTTTTAATTCATATGTATCTTGGGCGGCATTTAAGGACACAGATGATTTAAGGGGCATGTAAGCAACTGGCGCAGCATGGGGCATGTGCTGCTGCCTCGTATCGCCGTGTAAGTGTGCGATAAAAGCCGCCCATAACAATGACAAAAAACTGCATGTTTTTATTACAAATTGCAATTGTGAAAATTTTATACATGGCCGCAGCCACATTGCCATCGTCGCATCGTGTCACATTCCGCAGTCTGCGCCTGCCTACACCTGCCGCAAGAAAAAATGGAGGCAGGCGGCCTGTGATAGTGTCGCCACAAATAAACTTCCGCACACAAAAATTGGGCTGCATTTCCGGTGGGCCGCGCCCGACAGTTTTTATTGCCGCTTTTTGCGTGCTGGGCATAAAGCAAATGAATTTATTTTTTTACCAAACCCCCTTTAAATTTCTTTTTCAATTTAAATTGTCCGACGGCTGGCAGCGACCAGGGTAAAAAACTATCGTCATTCCATGGCTTTCTTTTAGTCGATTTCGGCTGCTATAAATTTCTGCATGTTTTCATTAGTTGTCAGCGCTGCTTTTGATGATTTATGCATGTTTTTGGATTTATCCACTTTACACACACACACACACAGGCTTTCAGAGGTGGTAACAGTAAAAACCTATTAAAAATTTAGTCAATGTTGCGCTGTTTTTAAGCCAATGAAAAAGACTACAGCTGCCACAATGTTGTCGCAGGTCAAGCGAGGAATATATTGTATATATAGATCATATTGTAATACTTTTGATAGTGTTTTCTAGCGAGACTTTAAGTTTTAAAATACATATATTTATATTCTTGTATAAATCACTCATTTCGTATGAATATATTCTATGATATGGTATATATATATATATATTCAGCCTTTGCTATCCTTAAATACAAAAAACATTTTTGCTATGAAAATCAGAAACTTTTGTACTTCGAATGATAGTAAATAAACTGAGATCATCGTATAATATAGTTTTTGTACCCTTACCATATAGAAAATGGGAAATCAGGGTATACTAGTTTTGTTAAAACTAAGTAACAGGCAGAAGAAGGCGAGGCAGACCTCATAAAGTATTTATATTCCTGATCAGGATGACGAGCTGAGTCGATTAAGCCTTATCCGTCTTTCCGTCCGTATATCTGTCCGTTCGTCCTTCCGTCTGTGTGTCCGTATGTATGAACTAGTCGATCTCAGAACCTAGAAGAGTTAGAAACATGAAGTTTTACATATTCGTTCAGGTAATCTCGTAGTCTGTCAGCCCCCGATTATATCATTCTTACCTGTATCATATTAAGTTAAAGACTTCTATCAAATTTCGTTCAAGTATTCAGTATGTCGAGCTTAGTTCCATGATTTTGACTAAGAATTGAATCGAGTTCAAAATTAAGGTTTTTTTATAATTTTCAAGGACTGCAAGTTAGTTGAATAATGTCAGATCTTTACGAATGATGCCTTTTTGCACTTCTAAAGATGCCTACTATCAATTGACATTGCAATAAATTTTTAAAAATTTTATTAGATTTTGAAAACAGTAAAAACAGTTTCTGGCTAACTCAATCGAGTGTAGCCAGAATTTCATATGATCTACTGAACTCTTATTGTAGTGTTATATTAATACATAACAAAGAGAAAACTTTATAGCAGTTATTAAAATACCTATAAAATATATAAAATCTGCCCTATTATTATACCCTTAGCAGCTCTATCTCTTGATAACTATAGTAAATTCCCGCACGTTTCAGGCGCCACACAGAAGTAAAGCTGTAGAAGTGCGCGAAGCGTAGACAACAACCGCTAGACGCCTCCATGCTCTGGCTGCTTATGGTTCAAGGATACAGACAGCTTGTCGAGCTGCTAACGATGTGGCTGATGGTAATGCTTATATGTACAGCCTTTTGAGTACGTTGTTTCTCTTACCTCAGCTCCTGTTACGGGGTTCTGGAGCTTCTGTAGCTGCTGTTAACGCTGATGGCTCTAATGATTGTTTGTCAAACATGCTGGGTGCTGGAGGAGGCGTTGCTGCCGTCCCATGGCTACTCTGCTCTGTGTGTGCCCGGGGCTTCTTATTGAATTCCATGGGCGCATGGCTTGTCCTTTTGCCGACATGCACAGGATTTTAAAATGCCACATAAAAGCGCACCGAGCGCTGCGACATGAATTCCAAGTTGAAATGACAAAGCAAACGCCGAGAAAAAAAGATAGAATGGAGAGGGAAAACAGAAGAAGAAGAAGATGTAAAGGCAAGTGAGCCGCTTAAGGTTGACATTTTTGGGTTATGCTGCGATGAACCAATGAACAGGCCAAAATACTCACGTGCCTGGGCATGCAAATCCTCTAATGGCTGCCTCAAACACACCGATTGAGAGAGAGACTTGAACAAATTAATCGTTCGGACGGCAGCTAACTTTGACCTGGAAATTCCCAGTTTGAAAATAAATTAGTTTGCCGCGTGGGCGATGGCGACGCAAATCTGAAGTGGGTCTGACAGCGGTGCCACACAGCAAGCCAGTAACAGAGATCGAGAGAGAGAGAGAGAGAGAGAGAGAGAGAGAGAGAGAAGATGAGAAAGAGGAAAAGTCGAATTGAAAGGATGTGTTGCCAATAATTTGCTGGTGGCCAAAAGCATTAGAATTTTTAAATATTTAAGCAGGGAAACTTATCGATTTGCTGCCGCTGGTGGCATGCGGCATGTGGCATGTGGCATGTGGTAAGTTGTGCATGGAACGCTAATTGAAGTGGTTGCCTCCTCAATGTGTGCAGCCATCAATTACTCGCACTTCACAAATGCTTTTTCGTGTGCTTTTTCGCGTTAAAAGCATTTACACAGTCCGTCATCACATTAGCGCCCAAGCGCCCAGCAAATTGTTATTGTTTTATGTGTACCCTAACCAGCAGAAAGGGTACTCGAGCCACGTCAAAGTGGTTGCCACGTGTAATTACGAAACGAAGGCGTAGCAGCACAGCTTGCCAAGGAGTGACACTTGAATGCCTGCTTCTTCTACTAATCCTGCTCAGAACACTCTCGAGCACTTTCATATCCACTTGAATGCGCTTTCTCATCTCGCTTTCATTTCCCTTTGCTTATCTCAGTGTTACAATCTACCTCTTGCCTTGCGCTCCCTTCTCATAGTTTCTATTTGACAGTAGTGAGTAAATTCTAGTTTGACCATTTCCCTTTAAATATTAAAAATATATGCTCTAGTTCTTAAGCACTAGAATAAGTTTTATTTTATGCATTTTTTGCAATTTAAATTGTTCTCAAATATTTATGTAATATTGCATATAATATACATTTCTTTTAATAAATATAAATTTCAGTCAAAGAAGAAAACACATGTCAGACATTGCACAAAACCAATATACTCTTTTCACTTTATGAACGAGTATAAAAATGATGCCGAAGTTTGGTCATAGCCTTGCAATTGTAAAGGATAAGATATAGTTTTCTCTGATTTGCCAGGAAGAGATCAAGATTTTTTTTACAGTTTCTCACCGATTTGTCACGCCCCCAAAAGCAGATGTAAATGATTTTTGGTATTTTGAGGACAGAAACAGTAATCTATATGTCAAATTTTTAGAGCCCTAGTTATACAACTTTGGCAGATATAGTTTTCTTCGAATTTATACATTTTCATAATTTTATTTAATAATTGTATGCATATATTTCTGATAAAGTGTATTTCAGTCTCTGTCTAAAGTTCTTTTCTTTTTTTTATAGCCCCATTTGTTGTGCTGTTTCGTGTTTGAGTGGTGGCAACAACCAGCTGATAACCTGTCCAGTTACTGACATGTCGCAGCACTCACTGCTTTGTTGCTGCCACCTTTTCGGCTACTTTGGCGCCCAAAGAGTTGTTGGCGAGCTGTTTGAGCTGTGCAACATCTATTACAATGGGGTCACGAAGAGATTTCAATTCGCCCAACAAACACTTATCTACTGCATGTTTGCCCTCAATCTAGTCGCGTGGATTGCTGTGGTTTACTCAGCTGGCGCTGATTGTGCAATTGATGGATATCTGCACTTTCTATATGCCGCGCCCTGCATTCTTTATTTAGGCACACGACAGTGGTTGATAGAAATACTCAATGTGAAGGCTGGCGTGCAGCGGTAGCGTTAGGGTGGTGATTGCCCTGCAACTGACTTCGACACTCTACTAGCAGTTGTCTACGATTATCAAAAGCTGCTTTGTGTGGCCTTCTATGTGCTCTGCTGTTATCTGCAGCTGCACTTCAATTACTTCATTTGGCTGTACTGCATCCATGTGACCATAAATCGAAAGCTCGCTGCTCCCTTGAGCAGTCAGCGTCGATTCAAGCTGCTTCACAGGGTGCTGCAAGTGCAACCGACGTTGCTGAAGATACAGCGACACATGACACATTACTTCGTCGTTTATCTGCTGTTGCATTTTAGTGCTGATGTTGCACAAGTTGCATTTGTCTGTCGAGCAGAAGTTGAAGTTGGATCTGCGTTCGCCTGCGACTGATGTAGCTCACGTACGTAGCAAATCTCTTAAGCCTGATCATTTGGCAGGGAACGCACTAACTTAGAGTCGAGCGTGTGGCAGCTGGTGCAGCAGCCACAACTGTTCCTGCCACAGCTGCAGCTGTGTGGCAAACGGCGCCAAAAGCTTATCAAACAGCTGCTGGATCTAATGGTAATCGCTGGGATTGTTGCTGCCATTAACAAAACTTTTAATTCAATCCTATTCTTTTTAGGTCCACACTGGCAATCGAACAGATCAGCTGCGCAGCAAGCAGACACTGCTATGTCAGTTGCCCAGCTGCCAAATAAATGTCAGAGCTCTGAGTCAACTGCTTGGCTGGCTGCTGCTAAGCCTACGCTCAATGCTGCTGCTCTTTAAAATAAAATATTGGAAATATAACTAGATCGTCTTTCCAATTGGGGCCAAAAACTTCAGCTGGTGGCTTAATTGAATGTACTTTATTTTTATGGTTTTACATAATAAATAAATTAATAACTGAAAAACTGGTTCGAGCCATTGAAAAATCACATATTCAACCCTCTCTCACTGAGGCTGAGCAAAATCTATTAAGTCTCTTTATGGCTGAGCTATGAGAGCTGTCAACCTAATTAGCTGCTGTCCCATAGGCTATAGCCGGGCAACGTGGCGTATGATTAACACGACTAATGAACGCCTTCCTCGCTCAGCTGTAAATGATTGAATTAAAACTCATTTGGCCCCATCGCTCCCTCCGTCTAGGCATAATCAATTCAATTATGCCCAACCTAAATGTGGAAGGAAAAAAAAACACAGTTCAGTTCATTGGGCATGGGATAAACTTTTTGCTAGATCGAGCTTTCATCTTTGAATTCACTCAAAACTATTTGCTTGCAGCGAAAGCAGTTGACTGGAAAATAATGTCGATTAGCTTGCATTAAGGAATGCATTGCTGACACGCCCACTTACGAATTTGTCACGCCCAGCGTCAAATCTCAGCTTAATTGGAATATGCAGGTTGTTGTAAGTTCGTGGCAACTCGCTTACTGCTTGTAAAGCATTTAGTTGTCCACACAAAGGCTGTCGTTAGACGTATGTTAGGGTATCTGTAAAGCTGAGCGTGAAGTGCGAAGAGTTTTACGTATTGCAATTTGTGCAAAATGCAAATTTCCTCACTGATGACAGCCGCTATTTTGTGCTCCATTGTTGTAGTCAAGAGTGTTTGTTGCTGTTGCAGTTGACGTTGTTTGTATACATCCATTGTTTGGCCGCACAACAATACAGTGCTGTGCAGTTGAGTGTAGCCAGGCAGGAAAAGAAAAGGAAGTTTTTCTACGGCATGACAATAAACAACTGTCTGTGGGGAACTGTTTCTATGCAGATGCCCAGTGCTGTGGCAAAAACTCTGGCACGTAACAATAAACACAGCAGCAGCAGCCGAGCCAAACAGATACTGTCTCCCTCTAACTCTCCCTCTATCTCTCTCTGTTTTTCGTTCTATCTCGCTTTCGCTTTGATTAACAATGATGTGCATTATTTTTGCAAATAAACTTGGCCAGGCCACATGAGCCGGCAGAGGCATTGGAAAAGTTTCAGCTTGTTGTTGTTTGTGCGCAGCCATTTTCCATTTTCCATTTTGTATGCTGGGCAATTTGGCTCAAGTTGCATTTATTGATTTATTACAATGACAGCTTACAGCTTCAATCATTGTCAGCGGCAAGAATTTGCAAAACATTCACACACACACATGTACACACATGTACACATGCTAAGCACATTCCTCATGGTTGTCATAATTGCGCATTTGGGTGCAAGGTCTTGGCGACGAGTACTCGCATTCGCACTCGCACTCACATTCTCATTCACATTCACATTCACATGCTCAGCACTCGCACACAGGCAAATGGCAAACGGAAGCTTTTAAACAAACAGGATATGCTGTGAGCAGCTTTGGGGGACGGCGCACAGGATCCAGCTAGAACAATAGTAGGAGCAGTTGCAAGTCCGGCTTGGAGGCAGCTTTGCTGGCCGAAATGAAAACAAAACATTTGTTATGCAAAGCCTTTGATGTTGTCCTTGGGCGCACTGAGTGCAGGATGCAGCCAACAACTTGTCAATGACAAAATCATTTTCCCACTAAACAGCCAGGCGAAAAGGCGAAAGGCAAAAGAAAAACATTTTCCCACCCTCCATACTTCGCTTTGAGCCGCTGCCAAATGGGTCAACAGCGATTGTGTAGCAGTAACTTTGTTGTGCACACAAAAACTTTGGCGGCTTAGGTCCAAGAAATGAACACACCTATACACACACAAGCGCACATAAAATAATTAAGGTCCTTCAAGCTTATTGACTTTTTCTCGGGCGCTCTGTAAAAAGTTTGTGCGGTGTTCAAAAACTCAGTGCGCAGGGCAGATAATAATTAGGCGCAAAAGGAAAGGACAAAGGCCAGGAAGTGACCAGCACAAAGAACACAAAAAGGGACGCTCAATAAATAAATATGCCAGGCAGCAAGGATAGCGAGTCCTTTAATGCCTACAATATTTCGGCATAAACGAGTGCAGACGCACTTAGCAGGCAATTGCGGGATAATTTAATTATGTGGCGCTCCCAGCCAGCAGCACAGCCAGGCACCAAGGATAACAGGATAATGATAACAAAATAAGCAAGCCAGCCGGCCAGCTCCGAGTCTGGGTTGGGGCAATAAAAAGGTGCTATAGAAGACACAGATAAAATGTGCGGTAAATTAAATGAAAAATGGAGCCGCGCTGCCGAGGCCATTATAAAGCGTGTAACTGACCGATAACAGCAATATCGGCAGGCTTATATAAATTGCAGCAGCCAGACTTAATTGAGTTGTGCCCGTTGGCCCCCAAAGCTGACGGCAGCTAACAAAAACCCATTCACACTCTCTATGTGTATGTGTGTGTGAAATGGCGAACGGAAGTGCAAAAGTTGTCGCCGGATGCGGATAGCACAGGTAACAGCTGGCCCGCAGGCGATATCTAAAGCTTCACGAATTGAACATAATTAGTTCGCAAATTATTCAGGCAGCAATTAAATCGACCTAAAAGGATAATGGGCAATGGATAATTCAAGTTTTCGGCTACTAATTAATCGCAGCTGCCAATGAAATTATAAATTCAACAAATTGTCAATATAAATTTAATTATGGAGTTGAATCGATACAGTCAGGCCGCACGAAAAGGATTTTATAGGTGTTTATCAGAAGATACCCTGGAAAGTAGGCTATAGTATGTATACAGTATTGTAAGATCATAATTTACTTCAAGATACTGAAGAATTGTTAAGGAATATAAACTATAGTATGGTATAGTAGAGTATAGTAGGTTATATAATGAAATTATATATGTATATAGAGTTTCATTTACTTCAAGATATCAAAAGAATCCCTGTATAGTTGGTATAATATACATATAATATAATAGGGTATTATATACAATTATACTAACTAGTATAAGTATAAGAAGTTCATTCAACCTAAAATACTGAACAATTGTTATCAATACATACCCTGTATAGCCTAGTATAGTAGGGTATATTTTGGTATATTGCAGTAGAAGTATGTAAAGCTCCATTTAGTTCGTCAAACTTAACAATTCTTAACAGAAGATACCGTGTTTGTTATATTATTATAGTTGATTATAGAATAGTATATATTATATTATAATAAAGTATTTACAGAATAAGTCCGAGGGATATTTCGGTTTGATTATTGATAAAATGAAATTTGAAAAAATGCATTTACATCTTTCTATCTTTTTATCTACATACAAAAGTCCGAAACTTTTCAGACTACCTATATAAGTCAACTCCTTTACTCAACTCCATTTACAACTCAACCTACCCCTTCTCCATTCCCTGTCCGTTACAGGGCATATAAACTGTGGCTGTTATAGTTAAAGACTTTCAGGCGTCACACCTACCTCTTCTCTCCTCTTCCTCCCCCACCATCGCCAGCAACACCCCATGTACAATCTGAACCTGAGCTGCAGTCAATGGGCGACTGGGAACTTGCAACTTGGCTTGCAACGTTGTGGGTAAGCATGCATGTCAAGCACATAGCCATACTGCAAAGTTTGTTGTCCCAGTTGCAGCTGCACTTGTAAGTTGCATTGCTCGCCATCAGCTGCACGTGTAAACTTACGTGTGTGTGTGTATGTGTGTGTGTGTCGCCCCAAGCAGTGCCTTGGTGGCCTCGTTTCATTTTCTTATGCAATAATTAAGTGAGTGCGAAACAGAGTCAAGCGTGAAGCGCAACCCGTTCTCATTTGCTATCAAATTCATGCGTAACGTAATTGTGAAGGGACGAACAAGCCTGCACTTGTGTGCGTGTGTGTGTGTGTGTGAATTATTTCGGCGAACGGCTGTGTAAACTTGGCACGCATGAGAAATCAAAAGCAGCGGCTGCGACAGCCTACCCTTAAGTGCCACAAGTGGCGGGAAAAACAGCGCAAGGAAATTGTAAAAAAATTACAAGAAATGTGCAACAAGGAAAGCTTGCAACACAGTTGCCAACACTTTGTTAATCGAAGCTGCGGGTGCTTAAGTGTGCTCTGAGAAATTGAAGACTTGAAGAAATTGGTGTAAAAATTGGTATTCATACGCTTTTTTATGTTACCCGCATAAGAAACTGAAGATGCAGTCTATAAGTAAAAGAACAAGGTAATTATATATTATATGATTTATAATGGTATATAGATCTAAAGTAAGCATGGACTGACAGAGATAAATATACAAAAATAAGTCAATCTTAATAGCTGACATTCATTTATGAATAGCTGTAAGCTAAAACTAGAAAACTGACAGAACTTCCCTACAGAGCTTCTTCGACAAGATTTTAGTCTTTCTTTTATATTGTTAAGGTATTCTTATCTTTAAGGAATTTGTTTGTCTATAGATAGTCCTCTTGGCATACGTAATAATTTCATTTTCGATTGATAATCGATTCTCTATATAAAAAGTCACCCAATTTTGGCAAATTCCAATGCCAGATATAGAGTAAAACTGAATATTAATCTATATATACTATATAAACACATACAATATATATGCTATATGTATACACATACAATGTATATGTTATATTCTACTGATGTATTATGATGAGCTTCAATTCTATATATACTAAATGTATATACAATGTATATGTTATATTCCATACATATTATAAACATGGCTTTGTTATTTCTAACAAATTCTTTTCAATCTACTCTCATAATCATATTTAAAATAACATTTTCCAAACAAACCACAACTTGTTTAAGTAAACAAACTTAAACTCGAGACGCAAGTCAATAACATTTATCTACAACAGCTACTGTATATGTAACCATGTGAATCACTTTAAGTTTGAGCGTTGCTAACTATATTCTTAAATACACATATGGATGCCTCCTCGCACTCGTAGTTTTCATAACAAGGACACGTAAACAGCCACAACACGCATTCACTTAGATGGCCATCAAAATGCGAGCACTTCAAATCAAATTTAAACATCTATACACATCTCTCTGTATGTGTGTGTGTGTGGGTGTGAGTACAGTTTGACATTTGCCGTTGCCAAGAGTGTGTGAGTGTGTGTGTAGTTTTTGCTGATGCGACACGTACTTCCGCTCATAAGCCAAAGGCGAGCTTCTGCAAGGGCGCAAAAATATTTTGAACATTGTAACGAGATAATATTTTACCATCATACGATATTCGTGGAAGTCGCTGTTTTTGCGCCTCTCTTAAATGATATTACCTGTGGCAACGTCAACATGACAGGCAGGCAGCCAGTCAGTCAGTCAGTCACGGAGGCAGCCAGGCAGGTAGCTTGACGACGTGCCCAACTAACGGAAACCGGATGTGCTGGCTTGGCAGTTGTGAAGTGATGTTTAGGCCAGGCCAACGACTACAAGGACTACGCTCGCGCGCTCGCTCGCCCGCCCATAGGCATCATCGAGTGCCACTTTTTATGTCCTGCCTCACGGCTGGCCGTCTGTGCAAGTGCGTTGTAGTTGTAGCTGTAGTTGTTATGGCCCCCAGGCAGCTGCCACATAACCACGCATTTTCTATCTATCCAGACTTTGCGAGCACTCGACGCCCTTGGGGCCAAACAGCTGCCTATAACTTGTGGCAGCATAAATCGCTGCTGGCCCCCGACCTGGGCCCGTGTTGTATGTCTAACTATTATATGGTGGAACAATAAAGCCATATTGGCAATTTAATGTGCTGCAAAATATTCGAGCATTGGAGCGTCTCGGAAACGACAGCACGCATACGACACGTTGTCCGCCTGGCAGTGCATTCTAAGCAGCTTAACCCATGCCAGCCATCCAGGCAGCCAGGCACCCAGCACAGCACGGCTATAATTCTCACATCGATTGCTCGATAAGCACGTAAACAGCCTGAGTACTACGCTCCCACTCACAATGGGAAACTGTGGCAAATGGCAGCTGCAGCTGCAACAAGAATGCAGCTGAATTGAGCTTTGTTTGCTGTTGCATGCATATCTTGGTCGATAAGACCAACACGTTTGTACATTATCCCATTGCCACCCCCACCCACACATAGAGCCATAACAACTTCATTTTCAGCTGCATTTTTCGCTTGCGAAATGAAAACCTAGTAAAAACTTTTTTTTTGCCCAAAATTGAAGAGAGAATCGCATTTCCTTGTAGCTGCTGCTGTTGCGGCTGCTGCTGGGGCAGCTTCTATAGTTATTTGCATATTTGCGTTGCAATTTTCGTTACAGCTTGTAAATTTGGCTTTATATGCAAGGTGCAAATCTGTTTAGCGTACCCGAGCTACCCTGCCCAGGGCGCATTGAGATGCATTTATGCAACGGCCAATGGAACTGGCTGGCACAAAATTAAGTCAACGGTGTGCAAAGTAGCTGAAAGCTGACATTTAACAGTTTGTTCAGCAAAAGTTGAGCCATCGAGCTATAAAGCTTGGCAAATAAGGGTCTACAAATTAGAGAACTTGAAACTCAAACTCAATTCAAAAAGCCCATAAAGACTGTCAATATAAAGAGCTGCTCACTCAATCGCTTGCTAATCTATTCACATTTGCATTAAAGAAATCCTTTTTTCCTGATTGCTTTGTCAATGTATCTAAAAGGTGTCTGAAATATGCTCGTAAATGTCGAGCGCTTTATAATGAGACCTAATCAGTCAAACTGCCAAATCAAACTTTGTGTATGTGTGTGTGTGTTTGTGTAAAAAATGCAAATGGCTTGCTGGTCCGCAGACAACTTTTATGAGCACATTATAAAATAAAGTGGAATGAGGTAGGGGCCCGAAAAGTCCATAAAACAAACATCAGCAGGCAACAGCACCTAGTTAGGCTGTAAAACTTCGCTCGAAGAGCAAAAACGAAATACAAATAAATTTCAGTTCATTGCTTGTTGTTGTGGCTGTTGTTGATATTACGAATTGCCAAACAATACACTGAAGGAAACCATAAAATCTGTGTCTGCGCAAATGAAGAAGACACCTAAATAACTATAAAGTTGGGTTTTCAAAATGAATTAATTTATGCCTGGCGAACGGAACGCGGCGTATGCGCAATGTCGAAAATTCCATTTGTGGTGTGGGTAATGAATTATGAAAGCATTTCTGCTGCCGGAGACGTGCTAATAACTAAAGCCAACGCAAGCTAATGCTGTTGACATCACACACACACACATAGACACATTACGTATACGACACGTTGAGCGCATTTTGGTAAAATGCCAATTGACTTTAATTGCGCTGCCTTAAAAAGTCAAGCATGTTCATGGAAGTTTAGTAAATGTAACTATGAGTGTGAGGAAACATGAAGCTCCAATGAAATGTCGACAGCTGTAAAAGCAGTAGTTGAGGCAGTTTCATTAGTTTCTGGTTGGCAGCCATAGAACGTCCTTGCAGTGCAGTGCATTGAATTGCCGCCCTTTCCTTTCTGCTGCACAGCTCGAGAAAATTTAATTTTCAGCACACTTGATTTTTAAACGTTGCCTCAGGGTGTCAAGTTGTATGTGTTTTAGGTGGATAACACGAGTGTGTGCTGTTAATTTGTACCAAAAATGTCTCTATTAAATTGTAAAATGTAAGAATATTTTCACAGAACTCTGTGCACTCTTAAGTGTTATGAATTGGCTGGCGAAAATGATAAAAATGCGTGTAAACTGCTGCTTTCGTTTGTCGCTGCAGTCAAAGGAAAGGATAAGGCAGAAAGGACATTGTGTAAATAACAGCAGGCAGCATGTTGCTGTAGCTGTTGCTGCCCGAAGGACATGCTGAATGCGTGTGCAATCTGGCAATAAATATTTTATATTTACAATATGCTCTCGTATGAGTAGGGTATATCGATTCGAAGACTTACTATAAGTAGCTCAGGAAAAAAATCAGAAATATAAGACATTATAAAAGTTGCATATACTTGAACACTTGTTTCATTTCTTATAAAGTCGCACAAAAGGGTATTAGATATTCGCTGCGAACGCATTTGCAACAAGAAATAAAAACATTTACTTAATTCTCCTCAAGTCCTGCTGATATGTATATATATATATATATATATATATATATATATATAAGTTTACCACTAGCTCGACCCAATCGGCTGCGCTGCAGGCAGGAAGGTGGCATCTTGGCTGGCTTTATTGTACTGCATTTTTTTCTTGCCATCTGTAGTTAATGGGCGTGGTTCAGGGTTCCGGGCAGAGCTGTTTGGGGCAATTATACATACAACAGTTTCGGCTGTCATTTTGGTGCTATTCAGGGACCGTGTAGACCCATAAATAACTGCGCAGATACTTTTGTAATGTAACCCACTTTTATAAAGCATCAGTTAATCTGCGGCCCAGCGACTCTTTCTGGTGCTTAATTCTCTGTAATAAACATGAACTCAAATTAACATTTTATGACACATCTTTCTTACGGGCAATTACGAGTATATCTATGCATAAAATACGTTCTAACAAGCATAATAAATGCGCCTACTGCTATCTAAGTAGTATACTCAGTTTGTCTTATCTATGCTTTTATATATACTTAAATAGTTTATTTCACAACTTTTTGTTGACTATAAAAAACATTTTCATAGAATTTTTTATATGCCTGCATATCTTTTAACTGCAAATCTTATATAATTTTGAGAATAAACGAATAATTTGAAAACGAAATCTGAATATGATTTGAGTCATTCTTAAACAAAAATCATAAACTGATAGAAAAACCAACTCAGCGTGGATATCTACAGTTGCATACTTCCGTTAAATTATTCTAACTTATCTATATACTCGTTCAGGAAGGGAAAAGAGTATATTAGTTCTGTGGAATGCCCGTTTCGTTCTTAGTCCGTATGAAAGAAAATATAGTTTTTTCTCTATTGAAAATAAAAGCTTAGATTTTTTAAAATACGCCTACTAAGGGCGTGACAACTCAGAAAAAAACATATCTTTTCCAGTTTTACAGTTAGGATCACATAGGATCAGGTTACCCACACCAACATCATCTCTTCTGCAGATAGATACATAAATTGTATAGCAAATCGCAATATATCCATATCTATATATAGCTTCATTTGCTAACGAGCATTTCATAGTCAGTAGCACTCGACTGTAATGTTCTTCCATTTTTTTAAATTTTTGGAAAATTGAAAACTTGATTAATTAGAAATTCTGTCTTTGATTTGTTGGGCTTGCTTAATATCAGTGCTTAAATGTAACTGCCTTCGACTTCCTTCCAAGTTGATAATTCAATTGTTTGACACACACACAGAGAGAGAAGCGAGAAAAGACAAAATCAACATCTGTTTTAGCATTTGGGCATGAGTGGAAAAGTCTAGGAGAAGTGGCTTTTCCGATGCTATTATCGTTTATTATTTTGGCAACTAATTAGGCAAACTTTTTGCTGTCTCTTTGTTTTATTTGGTTCATCTTGTAGGTTTTGCTGCTGGGCAGGCTGGCACGTTTGACGAGCCGTGTCAGGGAAAAAGTACATCCTCAATTTTCTACGTGCATCCCATAAAGTTTATGGGTAATTTTGTTTTTCCAAGCAATGCGCCTAACTTGCCGAATGCTATTACAAGTTTTCAATTGTGTTAGGCCGACTTTCTGGCCAACTTTGGAGTGTGGCATTAATAAACCATAACTAATGGGCATGCGAGTTCAGCAGCGACAGACGGACAGCAGCTTAAAGCCAAAGAAAACAAATTGTTGCAATAGTCAAAAATTTAAGTCTGCAAAATGTGTAAAGAAAAGTCAGCTAAGCTGGCAGCTGGAATTTAACACAATAAAATCGAATAGCAACGAAACAAGCAAAAATCGAATGAAGCGCATAAAAAGCAAACAAGTAAATGAAATTTCCGCTCGTGTGCCGGGCCATTGGAAGCCCTCGAAATAAAGCGACAGGAGCCGGCCAAAGGAGCAGGACCAAGCTCCCAGAGCGACTGGCCGATCGTTTAGTGGCAACACTAAATATGCTTCCTGCCTTGCTGCCTGGCTGAATGCCGGTATCAATAGCAGTTGAAGGTGTTGTTATATATATATATATATATATATATATATATATATGTATAGGTAGGTAGGTACCTATGGAGGTGGCTTTTTTTTGTTGTTGCTGTGCACACAGAGGCAGTCAAGTGAAGTGTGTGCGCTCTGTTTCGTTTGTTTGTGTGCAATTTAAAGTGCCCGGAAATATGTTTAGCTTTATGAATCCATTTGCAGCTTAAGCTTCTGGCGTTCAGCCACGCCCAGTTGCCGTCCACTGTTGGCCAATCAGCTTAGTGTAAATTACAGTTGTGCCCGCAGCAGAAAGTTATTTGCCAGCCAAAGTAACTACCACATAGAACATTTTAGATAATATCTTTTGATTAGTGGCAACCTCAAAAACTTTAATTAAATTCGCACACAATTCTCTCTATCTCTCTCTCACTCTCTCTGTCTCTCTTTCTCTGCATGGAAACTTTGTGCCCATGTCACCAGATAAGTTCAACGACGCGTAACTGTAGCCTAGTGTTGGCATCTCCTCCTGTTCTCCAGTGCTCCTGCTCAAGAGTCCCAACAGTTTTAGGTCCTGCACACGCATGTCAGCCTGGGCAGCCTGGAAGCTGCCATTGTTTGGCTGTCGACTTTAAGTTTTAGAATAAAAACTTAATAGAAAACTTTGCTCAGCAAACTTACCGTTAACTTCGACTTTTCTTTAGAGCCGGCCAAACTAACTAATGAATTAATTAGTTGATTTTTCGTGCTCAACTGCGCAAAAGTTGTGTTCAACCCGTAAACTAAACCACTTTAAGTTGTTCGTTAAAATTCATTCATATTTATTTTATTTTTCATTTACTTCTTTTTCTTTAAAGTCATATTGGGCTCTTTCACAAGATATATGTGTGTGTATGTATGTATATAGAAGTATAGTTATGTAACCCTCTGGATGCCATAAATTTGCTCGCAGCGAACACACGGCAAAGGCAAGGGCCAGTCAGCGCGACGCACAACATAACACACACTCGCACACACTCGCACACACTCGCCTACACACACACACAACACAATCGTAACTCATATCGAATTGCACCATTTGTTGTTTGTCTCCCTAGAGGATATTGAGTCACTTGTGCTGTATTCTTGTGGCTGCTGCTGTTGTTGGCTGTTGGTTGTTGTCCGTTGGCTGTCCCTTGCCCGATGCGCGTGGTGTCGTGTCGCAAATGTCATGGCATTTTATCGTTTGACGCTTTCGAATTTGATAAATTTATCACAGCTTACAAAAATAAAGAGCAGGAAATTATACGAATTTATGCAAATTATAAACAAATTTCTTTCATAGATTATGTAATGGGCCAGTGAGGTCGCAGGCCAACAGCCACGTTTACGCACTCAAACATCAAGTTTGTCTTCGCTCGCCCTATACTGATTGAGTTTCGTGAACATCGCTGTCGCCGGACACATATTCCGAGCATTACATTATCTTTACATGGGTAAATTACAAGTAGAAAAAAGCTAAATAAAAAATCAAGAATTTCATTAAAGTACAATTGAAATAAGCTTAACCTAACCTAAGTTTCATTCGTTTTTGTCATGGCTATTTGTTGGTGTTTTTCATTTGTTTTGTCTATTTAGAACTCTTCTTCTTCTTGGGCATCTGGGCCCAGAGACGGAAGAAGTACTCATCGCGTTGAAGCAGCCTGCCACGTGCATACGAGTGTATGTCGGCGTCCATATTATGATCCCGCAGCCACGAGGAAGTGTTGCATGTGCTCATCTCCGTGCGCGGCTCATCGGGCAGGCTGGCATGACCTGGGTTGGGAAATAGAACAGCATTAGACAGACTGAATATCTTTGAGAATTATAAGTGCTGTCACTTACCCGCTGTCATCACTTTGTATGGCTCTTCGGATTCGAGCGGTTCACTCAGACCAATCTCGTTCTTCGCGAATATGCGTATCATATACTCGTGATTCTCTTGCAGGTCTCTGATCTGGAATTTCTGCACACCGGCTGGCACTCGACCAACCTCAATCCACATGGACTTCTTCATGTCACGTATGGCTATGTGATAGCCGAGCAGTGGCGCACCACCATCTGACTCGGGTATACCCCATTCGAATACGTGTGCATTGGCCGCAAGCACGCGGGCCTCCAGTGGAGCAGTTGGCGGCGATGGTACGGCTGATATAAGAGTTTCGCTTAGAGATTAGAATTGTTAAAGATTGTTAATCAAGCTCAACTTACTTGCGTGTGTCTTTAGCGATATGCTTTCTGTGACGGCTGGTGCACCTAGTCCAACCTCATTCTCCGCCGACACACGGAACCAATACTCGCACTTATCCTTCAGATTGTCTATGGTATAATGCAGCTGATGTGCATCCAGTGTAATAACCTTTGTCCAGCTGGTCGATGTTGAAGAGCGTTTCTCCACGCAATAGCCTGCGGGTATTTAAAGATTGTTTGGATTACTGTTTCATTTCGTTACGTTTATGCTTTACCTGTAATTTCAGAACCTCCATTTCTGGCAGGCACCTCCCAATCGAGAGTGACGCTGCGACTGGTTACGTCTGGCGCTCTCAGATTTTGAGGAGGCGACGGCGGCGCTGAAACGGAATGCACAAACATTTATATTGGGAAATATTGATTGCAATTCGATGGCTGTATCTGTAACGTACCCATGTTTTCATTATCATTCGCTGTTTAATTATTATTTTGCAAGGCGAGGCATTAGTGGGCGTTAAGAGAGAAAGCAATTTGCGAAGCAAAGTAAGCAATAAGCAATTATCATTATGTGTGTTTGCTCTGACTTACTTATCTTGCGTCCAACAACAATCTTCTCGGTTGTCTCGAACGCGTCGCTGGTGCCAACCTCGTTTCGAGCGTAGATTCGGAACAGATAGCCCTTGTTTCTCACAACTTTGTCAACTTGAATGTTTGTGACAGTGCCCGTCGTAGTGCCCACGGAGCGATAAACGGTTTCAGTCTCTTCCCTTATTTCCACAATGTACTCAAGTATCTTGGAGCCACCATCGCTCTCCGACGGCTCCCAGGATAATGTGAACGAAGTGTCGTTCATGCCAGACACTGAGGTGGGATCACGTGGTGGAGTTGGTTTCTCTGCAAGTGAAAAGAAGATTCATTTTATTAACTGTCTTCTTCATTTATATTATTATCTTATACTTACCAAACCGCTTCGTTATGGTCACAGTCTCACTCTCAGTTGGCTCCGATTCACCTATGGGATTGATGGCCACCACTCGGAACATGTACTGCGCATTCATGGAAAGTTTTTGAATGGCATACGAGTTGATGTCCTTGTCGAAATCGGAAACCTTCATCCACACATTGTTCTGTACATCGCATTTCTCCAGCGTGTACTGCTTAATGTCCATGCCACCGTCGTCGATAGGTGGCGTCCATTCCAAAGTAATCGAGTCCTTTTTGATGTCTTTAATCTCGAGAGATTGGGGCCTGCTTGGCTTGTCGATCACCTGAATCGTGCATTCCACATAGCTGGAGCCCGATTCATTAGTGGCCGTCACCTTGTAGCGACCAGAGTGTTCGCGTGTCACCTTCTTAAGGGTATAGGTGGAACTGGTCTCTGTTGTTTCAATCGTGACTTGCTTGGTGGTCGACTTCTGTTCGACAGTCTCCTTGTGCCAGGTCACAGTGGGCTGTGGATAGCCGCGAACTGTTGCTGGAATGGTGAGAGTGCTGCCAGTGCGTAGTTTTTGGGACAAATACTTATCCTCAACTTCTACGGTTGGCTTCTGCTGCAATTTCAGTCTACACGATGTCTCCACGGAGCCCTTCTCATTCGTAGCCACGCACGTGTAGGTGGCTTCAGTCTCAATAGTTGTATTTTCAATAATATATTTGGCAACACGATTCTCGTAGCGCAGGCTACTCGACTCGAAGACTTCGCCATTCCTCTTCCATGTGACAGTTGGCTCTGGAATGCCGCCAAACACACAGGACAATGTCACCTCCTTATTTAGATCGCTAACAACATCCTGCAAGGACTCGCGCACACTGGGTGCTTCGGTTTCAACCTTAGGCATCAGACGTATGGGCGACGAGATGGGTGAGGGCGGTGATGGACCAACTTCGTTGACTGCAATCGAACGGAACACGTATTCAGTGTCAATCTTCAGCTTGCTGATGGTATAAGTTGTATCCTTAATCTTGCGTATCTCAGTCCATCTAGTTAAGGGAACTTTTAGTTTGATTTCATAGTATTATAATTAATGTTACTCACTTTTCTTGCTTCACATCATGATACTCCAGAATGTATTCTATAATTTCAGATTTACCATCATCTTCGGGCGCCTTCCAATAAAGTGTTATTGAATCGTGCATCACCTCCAAAGGCTGTGGAGTGCCTGGCGCCGTGGGTTTGCCTAAAGTTTTGACACAGGTCTCAATTTCCGCATCGCTTAATTTGTAATTAATTTTTTATACTTACGCATAATGACCAAGTGTAGGCTGGCTTCTGCCTCGCCCACAGGATTTACAAGTTTAACCGTGTACTCGCCCTCGTCATCGTCGACAACCTTCTTAATGGTCAGAGTTGCAGATTGCTCATCAATTGTGGGTATAGTACGCTTTGACTTGGGAATGACAACCTTACGCGTCGTCCACACGGCTTCGGGTGTGGGCGCTCCAGTGTATTTGACAGTGAAAGTAGCATCTTCGTTCTCCTTCACTTTGATGGTTTGATCCTTGTCAGAGGTAATTACGGGCGGCAGTTTAAGCTCCTCAACGCAAAGCTTACTGCTGCTGGTGACGTTTTCGGCAACGCAGCTGATCTCACCCGCATCATCATCGCTGGCATCATGGATGACCAGACGCCTAACTGTGCCTTCTACGAAGACCTCATGCTTCTTATTAGGTTTGATGGGCTGTCCCTTCTTGTACCAGGTAACCTCCACATCGGGCTGAGAAAGCTCGACAGTAAATTCGGCATCTGTGGTCTTGGTGGCCAGTGTGACGTCGGGTAAACGGAGTACAAAATCGACTAATGGCTCCTCGACAGTTAGTTTAGCCTTCGATGTTTGGTCTCCAACCTGTATGGTGTATTCGCCCACATCTTCAGGCTTGGCCTTAAGAATGCGTAGTGATTGCTTTTTGCCATCAATTGCCAGCTGTATACGCTCATTGAACTTGATTTCTTTGCCGTTCTTGAACCATTTCACCAGTGCATCGCCCTTGCTCAGCTCAATATCGAATGTGGCATTCTCACCCTTGGTGACGTTGACATCCTCCAAGTGTTTCACAATCTCTGGTGGCAGTTCAATGACAGTCAGCTCTGCACTGCACTCCTGGCCCTCCAGCTTGCAGGTGTATTCGCCCTCATCATGAATTGTGGTATCGCGTATTACCAACCGCCTCGATTTGCCATCCTTGATGAACTCACAGTTTTTGTTTTCTGGCGTGATTTTCTCGCCATCCTTATACCAGGTGACTTCTACGGACTCGGTTGTCAGCTCAACATCCAGAATGGCTGTGTCCTTTTCAGTTACTTCATAGTCTTCTAGCACCTTAAGGAAGTCTGGCTTACGCTGCAACACCTCCACAGTTGATTGTGTCTCCTGCTTCTTAACCTTGCATACGTATGTGCCGGAATCACGAAGATTTGTGTTTCTGATGACCAACTTGTGTGTCTTGCCGTCCTCAACGACAACGCGATGGTCCATGCCGCTCAGCTCTTTGCCGTTAAAGAACCACTTGGTAGAAACCACATGAGAGGTTTCACACTCCAATGTGAGAGATTGCACCTCCTCAATGGTAATGGTCTTCTTCAGCTTCTTGGTAAAGGTCACCTCATCGACCTCAACAATCACACGCGCACCGTGCGATGTTTTACCAATGGGGTTGCTGGCAATGCACTTGTAGTCACCCGAATCAGTTTCCGGATTGGCATCCTTTATGATGAGCTCAATATTTTCGCCATCGTACATCTGTTGTACTCGCTCGCTGGTAAACAGGGGATTGTTATTGAAAAGCCATTGCACCTCGGGAACCGGATTGCCCGAAACCTTTGCAGGTAAACGAATCTCGCCCTTTTGGGGCACCGACTGTTCTTCGAAGCGCTCCACGAACAATGGAGGCTCTGCATTACCACTTGTCGGCTCTAAATGGGGAAAAATATAATTTATTATTAATATTCGAGAAGGTCAGTAAATTAAAACTTCTCGCAGAACATAAAACAAATAGCTTACCTTCAATTGTTAGATAAGCAGTGGTTTCCACACTACCCAATGGATTGACAGCCTTGACTGTGTATTCACCCTTCTCCAACTTCTTTGGTGTTATCAGTGTTAGGGTATGTAAGTCTTTTTCTGATTTGCCATTCTTGATGGGCTTGCCATCCTTGTACCACGTTACCTTTGGTGCTGGATTACCAACAATTTGTGTCGACATCACGACGCTTTCACCCTCACGTATAACCATATTACGCAATGGTTCAAGAATTTGTGGTGCTTCCTTATCCGCGGTTCGTACCTTCAGGGTAATAGGTAGACGAGCTTCGCCCTCGCGATTTGTGGCTATAACTTCGTAAGTACCCTCTTGAGATTTCTTAACCTTTGTAATATGCACAACGCTGCAATACATGTGCATATCCGATTCGGTAACAATACGAATATTCTTAATCTCTTCCTCATCAATGTCCTCCCCATTAAAGGTCCAAACGATGTCAGGCTCAGGAACCGCAACAAGACGGCACTCCAAGATAACATTGGTACCTTCATCGACATATTGGGCCTTGGGCTTACGCGAAAATGTTGGCGGTATACCTTCAAGTATATCAGCCAAGGAAGATTCACGCGACATGCTCCTGCGCGAAAGTGCCGTGGCATCCGAACCGTGATCCGATAATGGACTATCGACAATCAATTCGGTTGTACTAGATGTAAAGCCAGCGGCATTCTTGGCCACGCAGGTGAATTTGCCAGCGTCTTCGGGGAAGACTTCACGGATTATCAATGTGGCCACATTATCTTCGTCGTAGAACATTTGGAAGTCTTGTGAGGGCTTTATGATAGCTGTTTCGCGGAACCAAGCAATTTGTGGTCTTGGATTACCTTCGACCTTGCATTCGAATTGCACCGTATAGCCGTCAGGCGTGTGAATTGGTTGTAATTTTTCAATGAAACGCGGTGCAATCGGCTTGTCTTGCGGTCCAGGTCCTTTATAAACGCACGAAATCACAGGACATTAAGAAACGTGTTAATAACATGACAGGACAATGCGATAACCCCTTGTTAGACAAAAACAAATAGGTAAATATTCAACACTTACTTTCAAACACAGGCAGCTTATCAATCTTCTCGTGCAACTTATTCTGCACATATTGGGCGTACTCCTCGGGCTCCATGAGGTATTGGGCAGGTACCCAACCTTCCTCTTCCGTAATGCTCTTCTTGACATACCACCATTCGGAGCTATGGCGTCCAACAACCTGTACCTTTTCACCCTCTACCAAATTGATGGCTTCATCGTTATCGGCAATGTAATTGCAAATGGAGTACATGATGTTTTCGGTTTGACATTCTAAAATTAATACAATTTTATTAAATTTGTGATAAGTTAGTTGCATTGACCTAAGCATTTACCTTCCACATCCATTTCTCTGGTAATGTTAAGAGAAGCGCCATCTGTTTTATGGTAAAGATAAGAATTTTATTACATATTTCAAAAAAGAGTTGAACAGATGTAAGTATTTGGAATACATGTATGGGTGGCAACAACAGATAGTTATGCGTTAGCTACTAACACTTATGTGTGTTGGGTCATTTTACCTCATTTTTCTAAGCTATTGCCATATAAGCAGTTGTGCAAATTGAATTGAATGAAAAATTATTGCAGCTTGATAATTATATAAGTTGTTGACTGCTAATATAAATAAAAAAAGCTTACCTTCATTGAAGAGTTGTTGCACGATTTTGCGCTTCTTTTTGAATGTTAGGGAATCTTCATCGTAGGTAACAGAATCACGTTTGGCGTGGCGAAGGCCAATTAGGAATTGCTCCTCTTCTTCGTCTTGGACTGAATAGTGTGGCTTCGGCTGTTTTTTGGGTTTCAGCTTAAAGTCAACTTCATCTGGTGGCAGCTCCTCAACCAAGTACTCTTCAGGTTCCTCAACTTCGTCGATGGTGTCCTCATCGTCATGAATTTCTTCAATTATTGGACCTTCACCGTCATCATAGTCTTGTATAATTTTTATCCTTGCCTCATCAGTTGCTTCCGAGTAGGTCTTTTTAATTGGTTTCTTAAGTTTCACTTTTCCAGACATTGACACCTCCTCTTCAGCATAGGAGTCTAGAGCAATATTGAACTCTTGGTCCACATCCTCTTTAGTCTTTGTGGTCTTTGCTCGGAAAGTAACATTTTCAACATCTGTGAACTCTGGAATATCCACCTTCTTGCGACGTTTGAGCTTTTTGATAGTGTATTCTTGGTCTGCTTCATCGGTTATTTGTAATTCTTTTGGCTTGGCACGTTGGCTAACCAAAAACTCTTCTACGTCATCGCCTTCTTCGTATTCTTCTTCTAAGCGTTTTATAGACAGTTCTGCTGCAGCTTCGTCGAGGGTTGTGGGTTTCACAGGGCGTTTCTTAAGAACTGTAGCTGCTTCTTCAACGCCTTCATTAATAGTATGGGGCTTCTTGATTGATAGACTGAATTCTGTATCTTCTAGATCTTCTACGGTTGGCTCGAATGGTTTCTTTGGTTTTCTTCGTATTACAACGGCTTCTTCAATGATTTCCTCCTCCTCAATCTCAACTGGTCTCTCTTCGATAACAGTTTGCTGAAGTTGTAGCTCATCTGCAGCTTCCTCTACTGGTTTTTGAGGTTTCTTTTTCTTCTTGAGCTGCACAGTTTGATCAGATGTTTCTTCAGAAAGCTTCTTTTCTTTTGGCAACTTAACATCTACAGAGAATTCTTCTTCCTGCACCTCCTTTGGTGCCTTTGGCTTCAAAGTAACTTCAGCAACAGCCTCCTCTTCCTCTGGTACCTTTGGTTTTTTCAGTTTGAAAACCGCGGCATCTACAGTTTCTTCCGGTGCTGGCTTTTCTGGTTTCTTAAGTTCAATCTCTTCTATTACTTCCTCCTCCACAACTATAGGCTCAGGAATAACTTCTTCTTCCACCTTAACTGTTAGTTCTTCAGCAGCTTCCTCGACAACCTTTTGCTTTGGTTTTTTCTTAGTTATTTTTATTTCCTCCTGTACTTCTTCTGGCTTTGGTTTGGGCTTGAGGGTAACTTCAGCTTCAGGCTCTTCAGCCGGTTCGGCGACCTTTGGTGCTTTCTTTGGCAGTCGTACCTCTTGAATATCCTCTACCTCTTCTACCTCTGCTGGAGTTTCAGGTTGGGTTTCCTTAACTGAGAATTTGTATTCGGTGGGCTGCTCTACTGGTTTCTCTACTGGCTTTTCTTCCGGTTTCTCTTCAATTTCTTCGACTATTTCAATAACTTCTGGCTCTGGTGCTGATTCTTCAATCACAGTTACTTTGAGCTCTGCAGCTGCCTCTTCTTGCCTAACTGGTTTCTTAGTCTTCTTCTTAATTTTAGCCTCTTCTGTGACCTCTTCGACTGGTTGTTTTTGTTTGATTTCGAAAACGGCTTCAGGTTCTTCGACAACCTCAGGTTCAGGCTTCTTCTTTTTCTTTAGAATAGTAACTTGTTCTTCCGGTAATTCTTCAATAGTTTCTTTTTGCTCCGGAACCTTCTTCTTCTTTTGTATAGTTACTTGTTCTTCAGGCAATTCTTCGATAGTTTCTTTTGGCGCCTCAGATTCTTTAATGCTAAACTTATAGTCTTTGGGCTTTTCTTCAGGAACTGGTTCAATGACTTCTTCTTCAATCGTTTCGACTTCCTCAATCTCTTGAACAAGCTCTTGGGGCTCAGAAATTTCATCAATAACAGTTATCTTAAGCTCAGCAGCTTCCTCTTCAGTTGGGATTTCGGGTACAATTGTAACGCTTTGGACCGCTTCCACTTCATCAACAGGTTTTGGCGCTGGAATGCTTATTTGAGCTTCAGGCTCTTCTGTTACTGCTGGCTTCGGCTTCTTTTTCCGCTGCACCTTAACACTTTCTTCGAAAACTTCCTCGACAACTTCACGAGGCGTCTCTTCAATCACTCTGACTTTAAGTTCTTCAAAGATTTCTGGCTGTGGCTCTTGGACTATAGGCTCTTCTACCAATTCCTCTTCTGCTGGTATTTCCTCAACTGGCTTTTCTACAAACATTTCTTTCACACCTATTTCATATGACTTGTATTCCACAGTGGGTACTTTCTCTTCGATTTCTGGTTCCTCTATTAACGGTTCTTCAGTTACTACTTCTTCAGCAATCTTCTCTGGTTCTATTTCTTTTACGCCAATTTCATACGACTTATATTCAACAGTAGGGACAACCTCCTTTATTTCTGTGACCACCTCCTCAATTTCTTCCACTACTGGAATTTTTTCTTGAGTTTCTTCAGTGATTTGAATCTTTAATTCTTCTGCCGCAACTTCCTTGACCTTCTTCTTCGGTTTCTTTGTCTTTATTTCTGCTACTTCAGTAACTTCTTCCACTGGCTTGGTTTCTCTTAAGACAAACTCTGCTTCCGGTTCTTCAGAAGCAACTAGGGAAGGCTTCTTCTTTTTCACAGTAAATTCTGCAGCAGTTGGTTCTTCTGGTTGCTCAATTTGTGAATCAGATACTCGAATTGAATATTCTTTTGGTGTTTCTTCAACGGGAACAGCTTCCTCTTCAACAATATCAATTTGCTCAGATTCAACTACAATTTCTTCAGGAACAGCCACTTCTTCAACAACTTTAATGGCAAGACTTGTAACCTCTTCAGTTTTCTTTGGCTTCTTGGTTTTCTTTGGTTTTATTTCAGCTTCAACATGACTTTCTTCAGTTGGCTTTGGTTCTGTCATGACAAACTCAGCTTCGACTGGTTCAGGTTCCTTTGGCTTTGCAGTAAATGTAACTTCGTCAGGAACATCCTCGGCAGGCTGTTCTATCTGCTCTGTTACTTTCTCCGCCTGTGATTCCTTAATGGAAATTTCATAAGAGTCAAACTTCTCTATTACCTTCGGAGCTGGTTTGGTCACCTTTTCCTTTGGTTTTTCCTCAATTACTTCTGCCGGTTTCTTTTGAGGAGCCTCAGTTTCTGTGACTTGGAACTCGAAAGATTTGGGTTGTGTTTCTTCAACCTTTTCTTCTTCTTCTACAACCACAATTTCTTCTTCTTGTTGGTCCTCCGATTGAGTTTCCACTTGCTTTACCACGTGTTCCACAACCTCCTCTACTTTTTCAATAGGCTTCTTTTTGGATTTTTTCTTAACAACAACTTCATGTTCCTCTGGTTGTGGTTCAGTTAGCTTTAATTCAACTTCAAACTCTTCGATTTCTTGTTCAGGTTTTTGAACAGGAATCACAACCTCGGCAATAGCTTCTTCAGGTTCGGGTTGAATTTGCTGTGGCTCCTGCAGAGTGACTTCGAACTCTTCTGGCTGTTCTGGCTTTGGTTTCTTCTTCCTGGTAACAACCTTTTCTTCGACAACTTCCTCAGTAGTTATTTCCTTTTCATCAAAGTCAATCACCCTAACTCGGTGTTCCTTTGGTGCTTCTTCCGGCTCCAAGACAGTTGTAGTAATTTTATACTCCACAGGTATCTCCTCAGGCGTTTCTGTTGGCTGTGGCACTTCTTCGACGATTTTAACTTCAGCTGCTGGTACCTCTTTCGGTTTCTTTTGTTTCACCTTAACCTCTTTGGGCTTTTCGATTTCTTCAGGCTGTTCAACTACGGTTTCTTCTTCCTTAACTGAAATCTCAAATTCTGGTAGATTTTGTTCAGTAGTTTCTTCCTCCTGTTGTTGTTTGGGCTTCGGCTTTGATTTTTTGGTCTTCTTAACTTCATCTTCAGGCTTAACCACCTTTTCTTCTGGCTTGGGCTCTGTAACCGGTACCTTTGCAACAACATCTTCAGCAACTGGCTCCTCGGGAGTCTTTTTAACTGGTTTTAGCTTGATTTGAGAATCAGTTTCTTCTGGTGCATCAGTCTCTGGCTTACGGAATTTAATTTCAGCTTCGGGAACTTCTTCTTGTTCTTTTGGCTTGCCAGGAACGATCTCTGAAATAATCGTTTCCGGTTCGGGCTTAATTTTTTCTTTGGGCTTATACTTTGTTTTACTTGGTTTCTTTTGCTTTTCCGGTTTCTCTGGCTGTTCGACTTGCTCAAGTTCTTCTGGAACATATTCTGGATGTTCATAATCAATTGGTTCAAATGGTTCAACCTGTATATCCTGCTCCCTTGCCTTCTTTGGTTCCGCTTCAATTGAAACCTCATCCTTTTCTTTGGGTTTCGTTTCAATTTCTTCTTCAGATTCCTTCGGCTTTTGTGGTATTTTCTTGAGTGTAACACTTTCTGGAGTCTCTTCTTCCTTGGGCTTTTTCTTACCCTTGCCAATTTTTAGTTTTACTTCCTCTGGACTTTCCTCTGGCTTTGGCAGCTTTTCAGGTTTTTGGTATGGTTGCTTTTCCTCAGGTTCCTCCTCACTACTAACATATTTTTCATACTTTTCAAGCTCGACCTTTTCTAAGTCATCCTTAATCTTTTTAATTTTCTTGGGCTTGTGTGGCTTAAACTTAAGTAGCTCCTCTGCTTCCTCAATATTGCGGGAGAGGTCACCATTCTGCTTAACTGCACCAATGTCACTCAACTTTGGTATAAGTGGTGCTGGCGGATACTCAACCGTAACCATTCGAGTTTTAAGTCTGAATTTAGGTAGCTGCACAGTTTGTTCCTCTGCTGGTTTTTCCTTTCGTTTTCCAGGCTTTAGCTTAACCATTTTGGGAACATCAGTGGCCTCAACTATTGTGACCTTTGTTGGCTTCTGTTCTTTTCTTTCTATTTTTATTGGTTCGAGACTAGCGAATTCTGGTTTCAATTTTTTAGCAACATCGAATTCAACTTTCTCATATTTCTCCAACTCTGTTTTCTCGATTTCTTGCTCAAGCAGCTTTTGTATTATTTCATCGTGTTCATTTGTCTTCTTTTTGACAACCTTCTTTTTCTTAGTCTTTGGCTTCGTGACATCCTCTACAGTATCTTCAGCAGTCGGTTTTTCATCCTCCTCTTCGACTTCTTCGACGATCGGTTGAGACTCTTCGACTTCAGAAACTTCATCGATAACTCGTACTTCCAAGATTTTGTCCGGCTGTTCTTCTTTTTCTTCAGGCTCTTCATCAATTATGCTTATGTGATAATCCTTATAAGCCTCGGGTGCTTCACCTGTTATAGAAATTTATATTTTAAGTAATATACAATTCTTGCAGCTAAAGTATGAATCCGTGCATTGCCTTCGCAGAAGAATGCAAGCAAATCGTTGAGCTTGATAAATATTTAAATATTTACAGCAGTTTTACGAAAATAATAGAACGCTGTCCAAAATACAATAAATTTCCTGAATATTTTTAAAACTTTACATATAAGTATTTCGAAACAGTTAGTCATTTTAGAGAATAGTCTCATTTATTAAAATGTGGAATTCATTTAAGAGGATGCAAACGAGAGAATTAGTACACTTTTTATTGAATTTAAGAACATGCATTTCAGTGTTTTAATATCATGGGTAAGTGTGTTTATGTAGGTATAAATAGTAAAACACTGTTTTTAGCTGAGACTATACTCAAATTAGAGAGCAGAGAATCAGCACAGACAGGGAGGGAGAGCAAGAAAGTGTAAGAGAATAGAGTGAGAGAAAGAGAGGAAGGTGAAGGCGCGAAATATTGGAAGTCAACGTTGGAATAAACAATAGGCAAAAGACACAGACAAGGAGTAGGTGCTGCGTGTGCGGTGGAAGTTTTAAGCCTCAATAAACTCTCATCTAATAACTTACTTGTTTCAACGCTTTTTACTGTGTCTGGCTTAGCTTTCTTATGCTTAATTGTTTTTTGAACTGTATCTTTAGTGTCATCTTGAGTAGGTATTTCATCTTGTGCGCTTGGTGTAATTTGTGCAGTGGCTGTGTCCTCGGGGTGTGCAATTTGAGTTGGTGTGTCATCAGTAATGTCTTCTGTCTCAAAAATAGTCTTTTCTGTTGGTTCGTCTTGTATTTGTTCGATTACATTAACTGGTTTTGGCTTAGGTGTTTTAGTCTTTTTAGGCTTGGTTGAGTCAACAACTGCTAATGGTGTTTCAGGTTCGCTAGACTTAACCTCTTCTGAAATATTCTCTGTTGGAGTCTTGTCTTTCGGCTTTTCTGGCATGTCAACTTTTTCATAAACCTCCATTTCAGTCTTTGGTATTTCTTCCTCTATTAGTTTCTTAACATAATCATCTAAATCATCTTTTTTAACCTTCTTGACAACCTTCTTTGGCTTAGATTTGAGCTTTGGCTTATCTTCTACTATATCTTCTGGTTGAGTTTCAACAGGTTCAACTGGTGCGATTTCGGGTTCCTCATCGACGATTACAGTGACGGTATCACTATTTTCATTTTCAATTGTTGTTATTTTAAAGGTGGTGTCTTCCTTGGGACCCTTCTTCTTTAATACTCGTTTAGTAGTTTTCTCTTGAACTGGATGGCCTTCTTCAGTGATTGATTCAGTTATTTGTACTTCTGCCGGTTGAACTTCAACTACTTCAATCACTTTAGGCTGCTCCAAGACATCCTCTTCGATAACTTTAATTTCAGCGAAAGGCTCTTGTAAAGGTTCGTCTTCCTTCGGCGACTCTTTTGTCTTAGACTTTTTGTCCTTCTTTGGCTTGTCGGTCGGAGATTCCTCTGCTACACCAACAGGTGTAGTTTCGGTTGGTTTTTCTTTAGATATTGTCTCAAACTCAATTTTTTCATATTTTTCCAATTCAGTTTTAGGAGTTTCCATGTCTATAAGTTTCTGTATATAGTCATGAATATCATCCTTTTTCACTTTCTTTGATTTCTTTTTCGGTTCCTTGGGCTTTTCTTCCTCATGTGGTTTCACTGGCTCATATTCTACAATTGTAATTTCTGCATCAGGCTGGTCATCTGTGACTACTTCAATAATTTTAATTATTTCATCACTATCTCCCTTTGGACGTTTAATCTTTCGTTTTGTTGTAACCACCTTATGGACCTCACCTGCATCATCTGTAGTTTCTTCCGCTTTCGTTTCACTTTCGATAACTTCAACAGTTGATGGGAAATCTTCGGGTTGAATGTAGGTTTCTTTTACAGAGATTTCGTAGGTAGATTCCTCAGGTTGAACTTGTTTTTCCCTAACTTTCTTAGGTTTCTTTTCCATTTGCTCCTCGGGCTTAGGTTCTTCTTCTAAGAAAGTAACATCATATTCCGTATTATCTGGCTTTTCGATGTCACTTTCCTTTTCTACAACTTCTACAAGCTCAATGACACTTTCATCCTGAGGTTGTTCTTCAATAACTTTAACCTTTTGCTTAGAAGGCTTCTTTTTCTTCTTAGGTTCACTTACTTCTTCAGTTATTTCAGTTTCTTTATCAGACTCGGCGATTGGAGTTGTTTCCATCACATCCACAATTAACTTTTCAGTTGATTTTTCCTCTGGAAGACTTTCGGCAATTTCTACAGTATCTTCTGTCGTTGGCTTTTCTTCTACTGACGGTATTTTTTCCTTCTTTTTGATCTTCTTTGGTTTTTCAGAAATTCCCTTCGGTATTGTTTCCTCAGTCACGTCAACAACTTCAAGTGGCTCTTCTTTTGGTATATCTTCTTCAATAACTGTTTTAATGAAATCATCTACATCGTCCTTTTTCATTTTTTTGGTTCGCTTTTGCTTAACAGTTACTTTACGTTGATCGTCAGTTTCAGTTGGACTTGATGTGACTATAGTAATTTCAGATTCATCAGTGTCCTTGTCATGTACAACAATTATATCATGAATTATCTCTTCTGGACCCTTTTTGTGTTTTAATTTCTTTGTTTTAACTTCCTTTACTTTGATCTCCCCTTCCTCATCTGGAATCGGCTTATTCTCAACAAATTCTTCTAAAACTGTAATTTCGAAAGACGTTTCCTTTGGTGTCGGTGCTTCAAATTCTTTAACAGTAACCATCGCTTGTGATTCCTCCAAACTAGTTTCTAATGGCTGTTTTTCATCTTCTGCGACTTCTGTTACTGATGTTTCAAAGAAGTCCTGCACTTCTTCCTCTGTAATTTTGGCCTTTTTCACAGGCTTCTTCTTTTTCATTTTGACTGGTTCATCGAAATCTATTTTTTCATACTTCTCCAACTCGGATTTTGGTATATCTTGTTCGATAAGTTTTTGTATATAATCGTGTAAGTCGTCTTTTGGAACCTTTTTAGTCTTCTTAACCTTCTTTGGCTTTTCTTCTTGGGGAACTTCTTCGACCTCTTTTTGAGCTTCTTCAATAGTTACTGTGACTTCATATTCAGGCAAGCCATCCTTTTCAGTCTCGACAATTTCTATAATCTCCTCTTTGGGACCAACTTGTTTTCTGATCTTGCGCTTACTTACAACTTTCTTTGTTGTTTCGCCATTTTCGTTCTGTTCTTCAACTATTTCTGGCTGAGTTTCGATTTCTTCTATTTGGAAGAGTGGTTTGTCTGTCGGTTGGACTTCCTCTAATTCCGACAGGACATATTCAGTCTCTGGGATCTCACTCACTGTTGCTTCCTCAAGTGATGATACTTTTATAAGATAGTTGGGATGTTTACTCTGATCAGTTTCATCAACAGGCTTTGACTTTATTTGCTTCTTCGGTTTTTTAAGTTTCTTATCTTCAGTAGGAACACTTTCTTCAACATCTGCAGTAAAATCAACGATTTCCTCTGGTGTTTCAAGATTCATGTCATCAGGCTGATCAGGCACAGCATCCTTGGGTTGTTCAAGTTTTTCGAATTCAATTTCTTCATGTTCACTATGTTTATATTCCTTTGGAGATTTTTTAATCTTTTTCTTTTTCTCTTCTATTATTTCCCCAACGTATTCCTCGATTGTTTCCACGGGTATCTCTTGCACAAAATCGTCAATTACATTGATAACATATTCCTGAATATCTTCCTTCTTAAGCTTTTTAGGTTTCTTAACCACTTTCTGTTCAACAATTGGAGATTCTTCAGTTAAAGATGGTTCGATTTCCGTTAACTCAACGACTGTTACTTCCGCCATAGGTTGGTCATCGGTAGTGGTTTCTGTTATTTCAAAGACGGCTTCCTTGGAACCTTTCTTATGAGTTACTTTACGTTTCTTCACTGTAATTTCTTTCACAGCACCATCTTCTGAAGGCTGCTGTATTACCTCAGTTGATTCAGCTATTTCTTGTAAAACTATTGGAACTTTCTCTACCTTTTTCTTTTTCTGTGGTTTTTCTTTCTTGGGTACCGTTGTCAGTTCGTCAGTTACGTCATCAATGATCTGTGTAGGCTCTAAGATTTCGTCCAGTACATTCACCAAATATTTGTCGGGTTCTTCAAACTCTAAAGGCATAATTTCTGGCTTGTCTGATAACACAGATTCTTTGTCTTCCTCTGTAATCTCAGGCTCTACTTCCGAAACATCATATTCATGAACAGTGACAGGAAGACCATCAATTATTTCCACACTCTTTTTATGATGAGTTTTGACTTTTTTCTTCAGCTTGGGTTTTGTTTCCATTTCTGTGGGCTCATATTGCTCTAGATCCGTCTTTGTAATTTCTTGTTCAATGAGTTCTTGAATGTATTTATCTAGATCATCCTTTACGGCCTTCTTCTTTTTCAATTTTTGAATTACCTTGACTGGCTGCTCTTCATATACCTCGTCTTTTTCGTCTATAGGTATTTCAATGGTGGTTACTTCAATATCTGCGTCAGGTTTGTTCTCTTGATAGGTCTCGGTTATTTCAATTAAGTACTCTTTGGGTCCTTCTTTTTTCTTAAGCCTCTTTGTTGTTTTTACTTGCTTAACTTCTTCTCCTTCTTCGTTTACAATATCTTCGATGGTGGTTTCAGGAGCAAGCTCTTCAAAACGGATTGTATGATCTTCAAGCTTTTTGCTGGGCTTTTTGGGCTTTGTCGTTTTTGTTTTTATTTTATGAATTTTATCTTCAGTGACCTCTTCGATTGTGTGTTCGGGAATTTCCTGAACTTGAGTAACTTCTTCAACTTCTTCTAAGGGCATTTCATCAACTTGAGTAAACTTCTCAAACTGCTCCATTGGCTCCGAGAACTCTTCGACTACATTTATTACATAACTCTCAACGTCCTCCCGCTTTAGTTTCTTAGGCATTTTGATTGGTGATTTAGGCTTCGTCGCCAGCCTAGCTGTGTCGGTTGGTTTTTCGTCTTCAGTTATATCAACGATGATGACTTCAGCCAAAGGCTCTTCATTATTTGATGTCTCTGTTATTTCAAAAACGTGCTCCTTTGGACCTTGCTTGCGTATGATCTTACGCTTCTTCACTTGTACTTCTTTAGTAGCGCCATCGTCTTCTACAATCTTTGTGATTTCTACAGTTTCCGCAATATCTTCAATGCTAACTGGTTCTTGGTCGACTACCGAAACCTTAGATTGTTTCGGCTTGCGCTGTGGCTTTTGAGAAACTTCCTCAACTTCTTCTTCAACTTGAGTAACCTTCTCAAAATGCTCAATTGGCTCTGAGAACTCTTCGACTACATTTATTACATAACTTTCAACGTCTTCCCGCTTTAGTTTTTTAGGCATTTTGATTGGTGATTTAGGCTTCGTCGGCAGCTTAGGTGTGTCGGTTGGTTTTTCGTCTTCAGTTATATCAACGATGGTGACTTCAGCCAAAGGCTCTTCATTATGTGATGTCTCTGTTATTTCAAAAACGTGCTCCTTTGGACCTTGCTTGCGTATGATCTTACGCTTCTTCACTTGTACTTCTTTAGTAGCGCCATCGTCTTCTACAATCTTTGTGATTTCTACAGTTTCCGCAATATCTTCAATGCTAACTGGTTCTTGGTCGACTACCGAAACCTTAGATTTTTTCGGCTTGCGCTGTGGCTTTTGAGAAACTTCCTCAACTTCTTCTTCAACTCGAGTAACCTTCTCAAAATGCTCAATTGGCTCTGAGAACTCTTCGACTACATTTATTACATAACTTTCAACGTCTTCCCGCTTTAGTTTTTTAGGCATTTTGATTGGTGATTTAGGCTTCGTCGGCAGCTTAGCTGTGTCGGTTAGTTTTTCGTCTTCAGTTATATCAACGATGGTGACTTCAGCCAAAGGCTCTTCATTATTTGATGTCTCTGTTATTTCAAAAACGTGCTCCTTTGGACCTTGCTTGCGTATGATCTTACGCTTTTTCACTTGTACTTCTTTAGTAGCGCCATCGTCTTCTACAATCTTTGTGATTTCTACAGTTTCCGCAACATCTTCAATGCTAACTGGTTCTTGGTCGACCACCGAAATCTTAGATTTTTTCTGTTTTTTCGGCTTACGCTTTGGCTGATCTTCAGTTAACTTAACCTCGAAATCTTCAGGCTGCGACTCTGGGGTATCATCGTCCACAACTTCTATAATGGCTTCGCTAACTTGCTCTTCTTCTGGCTGGAACTCTTGAATGGTGAATTCATGTACTGTATGTGGAACTCCGTCGACGATTTCGGTGATTTTCTTATGGTGTTTCTTTATCTTTTTCGGTTTCTTTATCTCCGGGGATGTCTCTATTTGAGTTGTTTCATAAGTTTCTTGCTCTGTTCTGGGTACCTCTTCTTCTATCAACTTCTGAACATAAGTATCTAAGTTGTCTGCTTTAGGTTTCTTCTTCTTCACAATTGTAATTTTGTGATCCTTAGGTGCTTCAGATTCTGATTCTGGCAATATTTCAGTAGTTTGAATAACCAATTCCGCATCGGGTTTGTTTTCTTCAAAAGTTTCAACAACCTCTATTAGATATTCTTTTGGACCTTCCTTCTTCTTAAGTCTTCGCTTGGTTGTAGTGCGTTCTACCTCCTCTCCTTGTTCGTTGATAACTTGCTCAGTTATTGTTTCAGGGGCGAATTCCTCAATGCGCACAGTCTGTTCAGAAATCGGAGTAGCCATTGGTTTGTCAGGTTTCTTTTTTGTTACCTTTTTCTTCGGTTTAGGTACAGTTTCTGTTATTTCAATTGAATAATCGTCATAGGACGGCATTTCCGATGTTTGCTCATCTTCATCAGGATACTTTTCTTGCTCAGTCGTATCTTCGCTCGGCACTGGCTGGTCTTCAGTTATTGTAACCTTCTTTGGCTTAGTTGGTTTTATCTTTTTATCCTTCGACTTGCTTGTTGGACTGTCTCGCAATTCTTCTTCTGGCTTGAGCTTGTCTTCGCTAATATCGTCAACAACAGTAGTCTTAAAAGATACGATATCTTCATCGTCTAATGGTTTCATTTCAACAACACTGGAAACCTCCTCAGAAATGTTTGTAAGAAGTTCTGTTGGTATTTCGTCTACAATTTTGACTATATATTCCTTGAGCTTATCTTTTTTAACCTTCTTTATTATTTTCTTTGGTGTTTCTGGTTTATCTTCACTTGGCACATCAGTGCTTTCTTCAATAATTTCAGTTGTTATAACTGTGACCTTTGCTTCTTCATGATCAGAGTCTGGTGCTAGAGTTTCGACGATTTCAATTTCATACTGCTTAGCGCCCTTCCTAGTTTTCACCTTGCGTCGTTTGATTATTTTGCTTTCTGACTTGTCAACTTCTTTAATAGATTCTGGGATATTCTCAGAATACTCCTCCAATACAACGATAGGGAAAGTCTCAGCAATATCTGTTATAATGTCGTCCACATTGAGTGGGACTGTCTCAATTTTCTCTTCTTCAATTTCTTGAAGAACGGGGTGCGAGTCAATTGTGCTGATTGTAAATTCCTGATGCTCTGTAACAGTTTCCGGTTCAGTTGTTGTTTCTTCCTTAACTTTGGGTTGAGGCTTCGGTTTTTTGACCTTGGCCTTTTTGACAGGTTCTTCCTGTGTGATAGCCACTTCAAAAGATTCACCTTCATCGATGGGGGCCTTAGCTTGCTTGGTCTTATGCTTCTTTGGTTTCTTTGGCTTTGCAGCTAATTCTGTTTTTTCGTATCTTTCGAGTTCAGTTGTTGGAATCTCTGCATTTATCAGCTGCTGTATATACGCATCAAGATCATCCTTTTTCATTTTCCTAGTTCTCTGTTTTGGCTTCTCAACTGGCTTTTCAGTGTCAGTGTGCTCTTCTGATTCAAGAGATGTGATTATTACCTCGTATAATGGTTCCTCTCCGAATGGTGACTGCGTTTCCACAATTTCAAGAATCTCTTCTTTCTCTCCTCTCTTATGCAAAATTTTACGCTTTGGAGTCTTTTTAACTAAATTTTCATCAGTTACCTCCTCAGGTTCCAGTTCAGTTAGCTTCACTTCGTAGAAATCTGTCATTGCGGTTTCATAGAACGTTTGATCAGGCTCTTCTTTAAGCTCTGCTACAAACTCATCCAACTCCTCTTTATTCATACGTTTTATTTTCTTTTTGAGTATTTGCTTTTCTTTTGGCTGATCTTCATTGACTTCAGAACTAGTTACAGTAACTTCATACAGTTTTTCCAGGCTATCATTTGGAGAAACTTCGACTATCTCAATTAGGTTTTCTTCTAATTCATTTTTGAGCTTCAGCTTACGTTTTTTCTTTTTTTCTTTAACAGAAAGCACAACATTATCACTTGAGTCCTCTTGCTCTTCTTGCGGTGCTATTTCAATTACTTCAAA
This sequence comes from Drosophila gaucha, assembly GCA_035045545.1. Taxonomy (NCBI): domain Eukaryota; kingdom Metazoa; phylum Arthropoda; class Insecta; order Diptera; family Drosophilidae; genus Drosophila; species Drosophila gaucha. The sequence continues at coordinate 6,288,919 of JAWNOY010000292.1, forward strand.
TTTAAAGAAGGGTTGGACTTCTTTTTCTTCAGTGTCGTCATCACTTAAATTGCGTTCGAAACTGAGACTGTCATCAGTCTCTCTGGATAGCTTTGGTTTCTTTACTGTCTTCTTTGCTTTAGTTTTTTCCTTTGGCTGTACGGTTATATCTTCAATATTGTCATCCAACTTTACTGGTTTCAACTCAACGGTTTCAGTTGACTCGACATTTTCCGGAATTTTGCCCTTTCCAATTTTTAATTTCTTTGGCTTTTCATTCTTTTCCGTTATGTCCTTTTTACCTCGTTTATATTTTGGTTTTTCTGTTGTTTCTTCTAATGACTCCTTTTCATCTTCAAATGTTTCCAGATCCAATTCCTCTAATTCGGCTTTTACAGGCTTAGTATGCTTAAATTTCTTTGGTCGCTTTTTCAACACGTCCTCCGCCTCCTCTATATTTCGAGAAAGTACTCCATTATCTTGGATAGTATTCATTTCAATAACTGTATACGGGAAACAGTATGGTGAGTAAGGTATAAATCTTATCCAGCTCTTAAGCTTTTTATTTTTAAAGGATGCTTCGGTTGATTTATTTTTCTTTTCCTCCTGTGGCCGTTGTTTCGGAGTTTTGAGCTTGAGCATCTGCGGAAATTCGACCACTGAACTAATTTCAATCATCTTTGGCTTTTTAACTTCTATTTTCTCAATTTTCATAGCAGTTAGCTTCATTGGTTTAATAGATGAGTCGCTGCGAGCCCTTTGAGGATGTTCCATTTCCGTACGTAAATACGGCTGTAGCACTGTTTTCGGTATTTCCTGATGGATCAGGAACTGTATATAATCATCCATGTCATCTTTTTTTGATTTAACCACCTTTTTCTTCTTTGACTTATCTTTTTTCTTAGTTGGTTCGGTCCCCTGATCATCATCAGCAGTCTTTTCAACCTCTACTTTACTAATTTTTCAACCTTCGGTTTACGTTTTGGTTTAGTTTTGTCAACAGGTTCCCCAGAACCTCCCTCATCTTCCCCTGTCTCGTCAATCTGTTCGAATGGTTCTGGCTGTGTCTTTTTCTGTTTGGGTTTCTTAACTTTGGTCGATGTGTGTTCGGTGTTATCTGCACTCGCATCTTCGGGTTCTGTGATAGTGTACTCTTTGTTGTATTGGTCTGTTTGAGAAAAAATTATGTGTTTGTGTGTTAGCACTAAACTAATTTGTTAAGATTATATTTGCATTTTATATAATGCGTTAAAACACATCAACTTTGTAGTTCTTAAAGTTAAGTGTTTAAGATGCTTGCATATAATGTTAACTAAATTGTTGATCACTGTTTGTAATGTACGTTTTACGCTTGTTTTTTTTTCAAGTGTACAAATACAACCTCAGTATACATATCATTGTACTAGAATATTTATGTAATTATGTAAAAGTGTTCTAGTCAATTTTGTTAGTAATTATAATGCCAAAAGTTTTCAAACAGAATTTTGTGTTGTTGTGTGTAGATATTGTTTGTGTTACAAAATCGGAAGCTACTTTTCTGCTTTGATTTTAAATTTTATATCGCAATCTCAATCTCTATCGAACAAGTATCTGAGAGTTTTTTAAATTCTAATACTATGAATCACGTATTGACGTACATAACACCGAAATATGCATGTACCTGTATATATGTTTGAAAGAAAATATATATAGAAAATCACCTGTAGGCTCGTTGACTTCAACAATTTCAATATTTGATTGTGTGGTGTCTTCCATAATGGGTTCTGTGTCACTTAGTACTTCCTCAACAACGATGCCTTCCTCCTGTGAAATTCTTTTGTTTTCTGTTTGAATTGTGGTTTCGCCATCTTCGTTTTGTACAGACTTAAATGTTGTTATGTAAGTTGGGTGTTCCGTTTCAGTGTGTTCGGGTTGTTGTTGTTTCTCCACTGTGTTTATGTTTCAATGTTTTTTTTCATTAATATGGAATGATTAGAGAAATTTGTTATTAACAGTCTAGATATGTCACTTACAATTGGAATTATTAAAAATAATAATGATCTAGCCTTTAAAAGACAAACTTTTAGGAATAAAAAACAAAACAAAAAAAAACTAAAATTTTAAACCTTGAATGGCATCTGCTTATTAATATATATATATCAAATAAAATTTTTTTTGCGTATACTTCAATTGTAACTCTCGTGTAAAATGTGGTGTATGCATAGTGTTGTGTGTTGTGTTCTTACCCCTAGATTTGTGTGGCTTTTGTTTTTTGTGTTTGGGAAGTTGTTCATCATCTAGCTTGCTGATATCAATAATATCGGCAATATTTTCATCACTAACAACGCGTATAAGTGAATATGGCTCTTGGCCTTCTTCTTCAACTGTTTGTATTTGATAATATTCCTCTTCCTCAGGGCCTTGTTTTTTGAAAGTACGTGTTTTTGTTGTCTTTTTCCTTGGCTTCTTACTGTCGGCCATTTCTTCAGTAAAAACAATTTCTTCTGGCAACTCCTCAATCGAAATTGGCAATGTAGAAGTTTCGTCGACTGGAACTACTTCCATATGGACACTAGTTATTGGTTCCATATTTTCCTCTTTCAACAGTGCATACAACTGCAGTGACTTCATCGTGATTATCATCGATCTTCGTTTTAAATGCTCTCGTTTTAATTATTTTTTTCTTCCTTGTACCATCAGGAGAAGTTACCTCAAGTTCAGTTATTTGTTCTGGTAACTCAACTGACTTAGTATCGCTTTTCACAGGCTCCAGTATATGGAAGTTCATTAATAGTTATTGTATAAACGGGTTCTCCAGAATCTTGTTCAGTAATATCAATTTCTGTTACTTCCTCATTAAATTCGTCTTTGGGTTTCTTTATGACTCGCTTTTTTAGACTTTACAACTTTTTGTACACCATCTTTGTCCACAATTTCAGACTCTAAGATTTCATCAGGCAAGACTACAACTTCTGTGATTTTCTCTTCCGGAAGATCTGGGAAAGGTGCTTGGAAGTTCTCAACCGTTACCTTTGTCTGTGTTGGCTTTTCATATTCTTCGACTGTTTGAACTTTGGTAACTTCCATGTTAGGACCTTTCACCTTTTTAATAATTTTAGTTTTGATAACAGTCTCGTAGTTGGCGTACCATCTTCTTTCTCTGAGATAATTATTGATTTTCGTTCAGGTAATTCAAAAACTGAAACATCATCTTCGGGTTTGTGAACCACAACTCTTTTCTTTAAGTGAATTTTCTCTCCAAAAGGACTTTGAATGTCTGATTCTTCTACTGTTATAGTAGTTTCCGGTTTCTTGTCTTCTTCTTCAACGGTTTCAATCTTGGTGACTTCTTGTTTGTCTCCCTTAACCTTTTTGATAACACGTGTGCGTATCTTCTTCTTCTTGGGCTTGCCGTCTTCGGATACTGTTTCAATCACACGAACCTCCTCTGGAAGCTCTTGAATCTCTTCAGGCTGTTCTTCCACAGGCATCTCTTCAACTGTGACTGTTGTTTCGGGTTGCTTGTCATCTTCTTCGACGGTTTCAATCTTGGTGACCTCTTGTTTGTCTCCCTTAACCTTCTTGATAACACGTGTGCGTATCTTCTTCTTCTTGGGCTTGCCGTCTTCGGATACTGTTTCAATCACACGAACCTCCTCTGGAAGCTCTTGAATCTCTTCAGGCTGTTCTTCCACAGGCATCTCTTCAACTGTGCACTGTTGTTTCGGGTCTCATTTTTCATTTCCTTTTGATAACACGAGTGCTATCTTCTTCTTCTTGGCTGTCTTCGGATACTGTTTCAATCACACGAACCTCCCTGGAAGCTCTTCAGCTTTTCATATGATAGTCGTTGTTGCTTGTCATCTTCTTCGACGGTCTCAATCTTGGTGACCTCTTGTTTGTCTCCCTTAACCTTTCTGATAACACGTGTGGTATCTTCTTCTTCTTGGGCTTGCCGTCTTCGGATACTGTTTCAATCACACGAACCTCCTCCGGAAGCTCTTGAATCTCTTCAGGCTGTTCTTCCACAGGCATCTCTTCAACTGTGACTGTTGTTTCAGGTTGTTTGTCATCTTCTTCGACGGTCTCAATCTTGGTGACCTCTTGTTTGTCTCCCTTAACCTTCTTAATAACACGAGTGCGTATCTTCTTCTTCTTGGGCTTGCCATCTTCAGATACTGTTTCAATCACACGAACCTCCTCCGGCAGCTCACGAATCTCTTCAGGCTGTTCTTCCACAGGCATCTGTTCAACTGTGACTGTTGTTTCGGGTTGCTTGTCATCCTCTTCGACGGTTTCAATCTTGGTGACCTCTTGTTTGTCTCCCTTAACCTTTTTGATAACACGTGTGCGTATCTTCTTCTTCTTGGGCTTGCCGTCTTCGGATACTGTTTCAATCACACGAACCTCCTCTGGAAGCTCTTGAATCTCTTCAGGCTGTTCTTCCACAGGCATCTCTTCAACTGTGACTGTTGTTTCGGGTTGTTTGTCATCTTCTTCGACGGTCTCAATCTTGGTGACCTCTTGTTTGTCTCCCTTAACCTTCTTGATAACACGTGTGCGTATCTTCTTCTTCTTGGGCTTGCCGTCTTCGGATACTGTTTCAATCACACGAACCTCCTCCGGAAGCTCTTGAATCTCTTCAGGCTGTTCTTCCACAGGCATCTCTTCAACTGTGACTGTTGTTTCGGGTAACTTATCATCTTCTTCGACGGTCTCAATCTTGGTGACCTCTTGTTTGTCTCCCTTAACCTTCTTGATAACACGTGTGCGTATCTTCTTCTTCTTGGGCTTGCCGTCTTCGGATACTGTTTCAATCAAACGAACCTCCTCTGGAAGCTCACGAATCTCTTCAGGCTGTTCTTCCACAGGCATCTCTTCAACTGTGACTGTTGTTTCGGGTTGTTTGTCATCCTCTTCGACGGTTTCAATCTTGGTGACCTCTTGTTTGTCTCCCTTAACCTTCTTGATAACACGTGTGCGTATCTTCTTCTTCTTGGGCTTGCCGTCTTCGGATACTGTTTCAATCACACGAACTTCTTCCGGAAGCTCTTGAATCTCTTCAGGCTGTTCTTCCACAGGCATCTCTTCAACTGTGACTGTTGTTTCGGGTTGCTTGTCATCCTCTTCGACGGTTTCAATCTTGGTGACTTCTTGTTTGTCTCCCTTAACCTTTTTGATAACACGTGTGCGTATCTTCTTCTTCTTGGGCTTGCCGTCTTCGGATACTGTTTCAATCACACGAACCTCCTCTGGAAGCTCTTGAATCTCTTCAGGCTGTTCTTCCACAGGCATCTCTTCAACAGTGACAGTCGTTTCAGGTTGTTTGTCGTCTTCTTCGACGGTCTCGATCTTGGTGACCTCTTGTTTGTCTCCCTTAACCTTCTTGATAACACGTGTGCGTATCTTCTTCTTCTTGGGCTTGCCGTCTTCGGATACTGTTTCAATCACACGAACCTCCTCCGGAAGCTCTTGAATCTCTTCAGGCTGTTCTTCCACAGGCATCTCTTCAACTGTGACTGTTGTTTCGGGTTGCTTGTCATCTTCTTCGACGGTCTCAATCTTGGTGACCTCTTGTTTGTCTCCCTTAACCTTTTTGATAACACGTGTGCGTATCTTCTTCTTCTTGGGCTTGCCGTCTTCGGATACTGTTTCAATCACACGAACCTCCTCTGGAAGCTCTTGAATCTCTTCAGGCTGTTCTTCCACAGGCATCTCTTCAACTGTGACTGTTGTTTCGGGTTGCTTGTCATCCTCTTCGACGGTTTCAATCTTGGTGACCTCTTGTTTGTCTCCCTTAACCTTTTTGATAACACGTGTGCGTATCTTCTTCTTCTTGGGCTTGCCGTCTTCGGATACTGTTTCAATCAAACGAACCTCCTCTGGAAGCTCTTGAATCTCTTCAGGCTGTTCTTCCACAGGCATCTCTTCAACTGTGACTGTTGTTTCGGGTTGTTTGTCGTCCTCTTCGACGGTCTCGATCTTGGTGACCTCTTGTTTGTCTCCCTTAACCTTTTTGATAACACGTGTGCGTATCTTCTTCTTCTTGGGCTTGCCGTCTTCGGATACTGTTTCAATCACACGAACCTCCTCTGGAAGCTCTTGAATCTCTTCAGGCTGTTCTTCCACAGGCATCTCTTCAACAGTGACTGTTGTTTCGGGTTGTTTGTCATCTTCTTCGATGGTTTCAATCTTGGTGACCTCTTGTTTGTCTCCCTTAACCTTTTTGATAACACGAGTGCGTATCTTCTTCTTCTTGGGCTTGCCGTCTTCGGATACTGTTTCAATCACACGAACCTCCTCTGGAAGCTCTTGAATCTCTTCAGGCTGTTCTTCCACAGGCATCTCTTCAACTGTGACTGTTGTTTCGGGTTGTTTGTCATCCTCTTCGACGGTTTCAATCTTGGTGACCTCTTGTTTGTCTCCCTTAACCTTTTTGATAACACGTGTGCGTATCTTCTTCTTCTTGGGCTTGCCGTCTTCGGATACTGTTTCAATCACACGAACCTCCTCCGGAAGCTCTTGAATCTCTTCAGGCTGTTCTTCCACAGGCATCTCTTCAACTGTGACTAGTGTTTCGGGTTGCTTGTCGTCCTCTTCGACGGTCTCAATCTTGGTGACTTCTTGTTTGTCTCCCTTAACCTTTTTGATAACACGAGTGCGTATCTTCTTCTTCTTGGGCTTGCCGTCTTCTGATACTGTTTCAATCACACGAACCTCCTCTGGAAGCTCACGAATCTCTTCAGGCTGTTCTTCCACAGGCATCTCTTCAACAGTGACTGTTGTTTCGGGTTGTTTGTCGTCCTCTTCGACGGTTTCAATCTTGGTGACTTCTTGTTTGTCTCCCTTAACCTTTTTGATAACACGTGTGCGTATCTTCTTCTTCTTGGGCTTGCCGTCTTCGGATACTGTTTCAATCACACGAACCTCCTCTGGAAGCTCTTGAATCTCTTCAGGCTGTTCTTCCACAGGCATCTCTTCAACAGTGACAGTCGTTTCAGGTTGTTTGTCGTCTTCTTCGACGGTTTCAATTTTGGTGACCTCTTGTTTGTCTCCCTTAACCTTTTTGATAACACGTGTGCGTATCTTCTTCTTCTTGGGCTTGCCGTCTTCGGATACTGTTTCAATCACACGAACCTCCTCTGGAAGCTCACGAATCTCTTCAGGCTGTTCTTCCACAGGCATCTCTTCAACTGTGACAGTCGTTTCAGGTTGTTTGTCGTCTTCTTCGACGGTCTCGATCTTGGTGACCTCTTGTTTGTCTCCCTTAACCTTTTTGATAACACGAGTGCGTATCTTCTTCTTCTTGGGCTTGCCGTCTTCGGATACTGTTTCAATCACACGAACCTCCTCTGGAAGCTCTTGAATCTCTTCAGGCTGTTCTTCCACAGGCATCTCTTCAACAGTGACAGTCGTTTCAGGTTGTTTGTCGTCTTCTTCGACGGTTTCGATCTTGGTGACCTCTTGTTTGTCTCCCTTAACCTTTTTGATAACACGAGTGCGTATCTTCTTCTTCTTGGGCTTGCCGTCTTCGGATACTGTTTCAATCACACGAACTTCTTCCGGAAGCTCTTGAATCTGTTCAGGCTGTTCTTCCACAGGCATCTCTTCAACAGTGACTGTTGTTTCGGGTTGTTTGCCGTCCTCTTCGACGGTTTCAATCTTGGTGACCTCTTGTTTGTCTCCCTTAACCTTCTTGATAACACGTGTGCGTATCTTCTTCTTCTTAGGCTTGCCGTCTTCGGATACTGATTCAATCACACGAACCTCCCCTGGAAGCTCTCGAATCTCTTCAGGCTGTTCTTCCACAGGCATCTCTTCAACAGTGACTGTTGTTTCGGGTTGTTTGCCGTCCTCTTGGACGGTTTCAATCTTGGTGACCTCTTGTTTGTCTCCCTTAACCTTCTTGATAACACGTGTGCGTATCTTCTTCTTCTTGGGCTTGCCGTCTTCGGATACTGTTTCAATCACACGAACTTCTTCCGGAAGCTCTTGAATCTGTTCAGGCTGTTCTTCCACAAGCATCTCTTCAACTGTGACTGTTGTTTCGGGTAACTTATCATCTTCTTCGACGGTTTCAATCTTAGTGACCTCTTGTTTCTCTCCCTTAACCTTCTTGATAACACGTGTGCGTATCTTCTTCTTCTTGGGCTTGCCGTCTTCGGATACTGTTTCAATCACACGAACTTCCTCTGGAAGCTCTTGAATCTCTTCAGGCTGTTCTTCCACAGGCATTTCTTCAACTGTGACTGTTGTTTCGGGTTGTTTGTGATCTTCTTCGACGGTTTCGATCTTGGTGACCTCTTGTTTGTCTCCCTTAACCTTTTTGATAACACGAGTGCGTATCTTCTTCTTCTTACGCTCGCCGTCTTCGGATACTGTTTCAATCACACGAACTTCCTCCGGAAGCTCACGAATCTCTTCAGGCTGTTCTTCCACAGGCATCTCTTCAACTGTGACAGTTGTTTCGGGTTGTTTGTCGTCCTCTTCGACGGTTTCAATCTTGGTGACCTCTTGTTTGTCTCCCTTAACCTTTTTGATAACACGTGTGCGTATCTTCTTCTGCTTGGACTTGCCGTCTTCGGATACTATTTCAATCACACGAACCTCCTCTGGAAGCTCTTGAATCTCTTCAGGCTGTTCTTCCACAGGCATCTCTTCAACTGTGACAGTTGTTTTGGGTTGTTTGTCGTCCTCTTCGACTGTTTCAATCTTGGTGACCTCTTGTTTGTCTCCCTTAACCTTTTTGATAACACGTGTGCGTATCTTCTTCTGCTTGGACTTGCCGTCTTCGGATACTGTTTCAATCACACGAACCTCCTCTGGAAGTTCACGAAGCTCTTCTGGTTTGTCTTCTTCTACTGGAACTTCTTCCACTGTGACAGTTGTCTCGGGTTGTTTGTCATCTTCTTCAACGGTTTCAATCTTTGTGACTTCTTGTTTATCACCCTTAGGCTTCTTTATTATACGAGTGCGTATTACTTTTTTTTTATGGCCACCATCTTTTGTGAGCTTTTCAACAATTTGAATAGTTTCAGGAATTTCCGTTAGAGCAACTTCAAGTGTTTCTTTTATTTGTGTTGGTGTCTTTTGTTGTGTGTGTTTTGTGTCTGTGGCTTGTTTTGTATCTGTGTGAAAAATATGCTTTTAGTCTTAATTCGATTTGTATTTTGAGAATTGCTTTGTGTATTATGTGTTTTGTAGTTTGGGGGTCAAATAGTAATAGAAGTAATACGCCTTTTTCGATTGAATTGCTTAAAAATAACCTTACTCGATACTTACCCGAATGTGGTTTTACCATTTGCTTTAATATATTTGTATTTAAAGTTTCGTACTCAGATAGTAGTGACGATTGTATTTTTGACTCAGAATTAAGCTCTAAGTCAGTCTGAGGTGTGTCATTTTCAGGCACTAACGTACTTTGTGCATCTTCAAGTAATATAGCCTCAATGGGGAAATGAACATTTACATTATCAGAGATAAATAATAGTTTCTGCAAAGCACTCTCTTTATCCTCTATTGTTGGATGAACATTTTGATTCAATTCTATATTTAATACTTCAACTTGATTTGTATTGTTTGTTTCAAAACTAGTATTTGCATTTGTGGGCAGTGTTTGGCTTATTTTATGTAGTGTTGTGATTTGTTCTTCTGTAACTGTCTGTTGGCTGAGGCACGAGCTGTATGGCATTATTGAAGGTTTCGCATGCTCCAATTCTTTAGTGCAGCTGCTTGTTTCAAGAATTGTTTCCTTTATATGAAGTTCACTAGAAACGGCTGCAACTTTTTCATCTGCAGGTGCATAGCGGGCACATTCCGTAGCAGGAAACTCATCCACCAATAAATTTTTGACATTTTCACAGGGTTCTTGCGTGGTTACAAGTAGTTTTCTATGTGTTATATTATCTTCGGTTGCTGTTGCGATTGTTGGCTCCACCTTTGGCAAACTATCTAAGGATGATATAACAGCAATCTCTTCCACAACCGATACCTTTAAGTCCGTTAAAATATTAGATGTTGGTTGTGCGCTCTGTGGCTTGAAGTCACCGTGCCCTTCAATATTTTCGTATACGCTTACTGTGGATGTTTGAACAGGTTTCGTAGAACTTTCTACAAAATTCACTTTAGGGGTCAACTGCTTGGATTCTTTAAGGTCTATAGTAGGTGATTCCTCATAGATAAGTTGCTCTGTAATAGTTGCAGCCTGATTTGTAGGTTCACATATCACATCTGCATTGACTTCTGTGGGTATATTAAGATCATAGCTTTCTTGTATGAAACTCACGCTAATTACCTCTTCAGTTACTAATGGTTCTCTTTCCATGCTGAAAGCTTGAGCAATATCTTTGATTATGGATAGAGGAGCCATATTATCTTCTTTGATAAAGCTAGCTTGTATTGTTGTTACCTTAGCACATTTAGTATCAGTATCAGTGTGTTTGGCGAAATGTTGTTTATTTGGACGCTCAGATTTCAGATCTTCTGCTTTCTCATATACCGCTACCACTGACACAGTTTTATGAATTTCAGTTTGACTGGTGACATTACTCACCGGCTCTTCAGCCTTAGCTGCCGGCACGCCTAAGCTGTCGATGTTTTCAATTGGTATTACCTCGGAGATTAGCATTTCACGTTGTGTGCCTTCCATAAAAGGTTTACCATAACCAATTTGATGAGTGTCCACAAACGTATCCTCTTTTTGCAGAATAAGTTCATCAAGTTGAACGTTGAGTTTGTTGGCATCAGTTGATACTAAAAGGGGTCCTTGCAGTTTAAGGGCATTGGATTCAACTTGTTTAATATTCTCTGGTAGTTCATAAAGCATTGCATCAGAAGTTATTGTGTGCTGAAGAATTTCGCTTAAGCTTGGCTTGGCAATGACTTCCTGAGATTCTGTAGACTGAATGACTGACTCCTTTTGAAATATGTTAACTTCTTCTGATTGTGGCGTTGCTTTAAATGTTGCACTCCAGGATTCAGTTGCCATTTTAGCTACTTCATCACTTGGGGATATTGATTCTGTATCCTCGACATATTGGCTATCAGTTACTGTTACTTCATAATGACCTCCTTCCAAAATGGGCTGGGCAATTGTCTCAGTATATGTTGTTGCACCGAATTCATCGACGTCTTCTACGGTTTGTATCGAAGTATTAACAGGTACTTTTAATTGAGATGGGTTATCACTTGAGGTGGCAACTGAGCTGGTTTGACAGTCTGTTACAAAGTTTTCTGTTGTTTCTACAGTTTGTTGTAGATCTGTAATAGGTAAATGAGACACAGCATGTGATATTTCGGCTTCTTGCTCATTAAGTTTCTCCCTCGGCTTTGTTTCACCAATAGTTTCATATAATTTAATTTCATTGATCGCTTTCGTATATAGAGGTGAAAGAACATCCGTAACCTTAGCATTGAATTCCCCTAAACGTTTTGTATAGAGTATAGCTTCTGCATCAAGTGTATTTTGATCCTCTTTCAGAGCCAATTGGCTAAAGGTATCCTGAGTTGGCTTGGCAGTTCTTTGCGTTCCCTCTATTCTCTGATATTCCTCGACTTCTGCAACAACAACACACTCAGTTACCAGAGTATGCTGATGGGGAATTATGGACTGCGAGCTAACACAGTCGGGTAGATCCTTAACAGCAGTTATTAAAACGTTATCATAGATGATTGGTTCAGACGTCGTCGATTCCGTTAAGGCATCAATACTTGATACTGCATATTTATTAGAAACATTAAAGTCAGCCAGATCTCCAGTTGATTGATTTTCCTGCACTCCTTCTGTCAGTGGAAGCTTTAATAATTCGGAAGCAACACATTTGGCTTGCTCTAATGGAAAGGTTGAGACCTCTAGATCCCGTTCCAATTCGAAAGTGTTGACCTGCTGGCTTAACACAATACCAGCAGTTGAACCAAGTGAGACCTTAACCAACTGCCCGATTGGCTGCGCGATCTCTTCTAGTGTAGCTTCTTTCTCAAATATTTTCGTTTCCTGCACATGTATTTCGTCAAAGCTGCTAATGGTAGGCTGGCTAGTTTCTAAAGCTGGATTCAAGGTGTGAAGCTCTGCCACATGATCCAGAACATTCGTTTGCTCTAAAAGAGCTGATTTTTTGGAGAAGTCATTTAATTTTGATATAAGACCAGCTTGTGGAACGACAGTCGGCTCTTCAATGTCAACTGCTTCTTCATTAGCCACAGCTGTTGTAGTGTCTAAGGCAGATGTATTTTCGATGATTTGTACGTTAGTTAAAGTCAATTTATTTGTCATTGGAGTACTGATATCTCTTACGGCATCTAAAGGTGTTACAACTTCACATTCAGGTAGCGTTACTTCTCCAATATTTACTTGAGCTTGTTGTTGAGTTGGCTGCGTTTTTTCATCAAGCTCTTGCAGTGATTCCATGTGCTGCGGACTTGATTTGTTTGCCACTTGCAAAGCGCTCAGAGCTCCTACTCCAGCATTCTGAACTGAAGTTTGTTCATCTAGTTTCAAAACGGTTTCTTTTTCTAGAGTGATATTGGAACTTGTCTCTAATGGTTGTAAAAGGTCAAAGTTTGCTTCTGACATTTGCTGCTGAGGTTGTGTTGTCTGCAGATGAGGCTGTAAAGTGTCGAGTAAGGCTTGTTCAGTTACATCAGTTCCAATTTGAGCAGGCATTGTAATATCTGCTAGAACTGCAGTTGGCTTAATATCGGTTGCATATTCCTTAGTGGACTCTAATATTAAATGCTCCTCATATTGAGTATGGGTAAGTGTGCCAGTTGTTTCTTCAGCTTTTGACCGTAGTTGCTGTGGCACTGATTCGATAAGTTCGGAGCTCTCAATAACTTGCACAGCTGTTACCTCTAACGATTGCTGATTTTCACTCAAAAGTATTTTACCAGACTTAAGCTCGGGCTGTTGTTGTAGCTCCAGATAATCTGTCCCTTTCAGTGATTCCTGCTCAGTTGTTACTCCAACTGTTTTTGTCTCAAAAACTGCACTAGCTGATGCTGGTTTGACGATATCACTCTTAATATCAGCAGGCATAAGTTGGGGTTGCACTTCCCACATACTGCAAACCTTAAGGTCAATGGGAATCATTTTTTCTACAGCGGCGTGCTCATCTATTGGCTTTTCCGCTAGAAGGATGTTTTCTTTCTCAATGCCAGCGTCCTGCTTGACATCCAATGCTTTTTGTTCGATAAAATTCAGTTTAGCCTTTACAGTTTCGGGGACCTCAGACAGAAGATTCTGCTCTGAGTCAACAATAGTTTGTACATGCTGTTCTGCAACCACTTCTATTTCTGTAACACTTACTTTACCTTGATAAGGCTCATTAATTGGTTGATCTATTAATTCAAGGGTATCAAATATTGTTTCCTGAATGCCGACAGCGGCCCCAAAAGCCTTAGTAAGTGATTCCTTCACTGGCTTAGATGGCTCTATTGTTGGTTTACCCAGCTTTTGCGTCGTTTCGACTAATTGCATCTCTTGAGTTTCACCAACTGTGAGAGAGTTAGTTTGGCTAAATGTGGCAGCTATGTTTTCGGGTACTTTCTCCATCGCTATTTCCCTTGGACTATCTTCATTGAAGATAATCTCTTCAGTAATAAGATGTGATTGTGTTTCCAAACTCGAGTTGGCTTCGTGTGAGTCGGTCTGGAATATTGGCAAACCCTCTTCAATGGGACTACGAGTGTCTGCTGTGGTATTTATGAGGCCCTCCATTAAAACCAGTTGCTTAAAGGCCTGGACCTCATTAACTCGCTGTGCTGATGGTTTTTCATCACTAAGTGATTCCATTATATCAACCTCCTGCACCTCAAGCGGTGACTCTTCTGGCTTGATTGATAATTCTGCCAGAGACTTCGTGGGCTGATATACAGCGCCCATAGTCTCTTCACTCTCTAACGTGTGTGATTCGCTGGTGCTGAAAGCTTTAAACTCTTCAACTGTAATTGATGTGGTCTCAGCTCGAATCTCTTTTGTTGGGCTGAGTTCCGTTACAGAGTCCTCTGGTTGACACTCACTAATACCTATGCTAACACTTGGGCTAAATTTGGGAGAGATTTGTTCGCTGTTGGGCTTAATTTGCGGTAGATCCTTATCAACAGTTTCTCCTTTAAACGATTCAGTGATGAGGATACTTTCGTTTTCCAGGAATTGCGATTGTGCCTTTTCCGTGCTAATTGTGGGAGTTTTCAAGTTTTCGACACTGTCCAAAGTTGACTGCTGTTCCGAGGTGAGCTCATGGGAGTAAATGATTTCGCCATGTGCTTGCTGAACGGGAGCTTTTGATGCATCCAGTTCACCAATAGAGTCCTCAATGCTAGGTGCTTCAATTAGCAATGGACGGGACTCCTTAATTTTTCGTTCAGCTTTGATAAGCTTGGGTATTTTGGAAGATTTAAAATCCTTGTGAGTTTCCTTTGTCTGCATCTCAATAACAGAGGCAGCATGCCTTTCATGAACTTCAACGTGCTCGATAAGTTCACTTGTCGACGGACTAGAAATAGCTAAGCTAGAACCAACCTCATCAAATGCTAAATTTTCCTCATTCACTGCTAAAGTCTTTTGCGGTAAGAGTTCATCTTGTACTTGTGCTGCTATCGGTTTTGGTGTGGAGAGTTCTGTTGTCACTGAAACTGGAATTGTTTCGTGGGTACTTTTCGATACATTTTGGGTGGAAAGTCTTGTGCTATATGGCAAAAGCTCTTCAATCTGCTCGAGTGTCTCAATTGTTGGTGCTTCAGTGTTTGATTCCTCTGCAAAGGTTTCTCTTTGCTCATGGCTTGTGATCTCTTCAATACTTAGTTGTATTTGTTGTTGTTCTTGTATTATTTCTGTATGTTTTTTATGCTTTTTTGTTTTGGATTTTCTATGCACAGTTTGTTCAGCCTGTATTTGTAGTTGTTGTGCTTGACCTAGTGCTTGTTCATGTTCATGTTCTTGTTCTTGTTGTTGCTGTATGAATTGTTTTTCCACTTTTGTGGTTGTGGTTTCTGCGAATGTAATGTAATTAAACAATGACAATGTCGGTTTCTCTTTTAGGTGCTATTAAAGACAATTCACTAACAATGTTTTTAAACTGCATAAAGCCAGGCAAATGCAATTTGAAATAATTATATGATAAAAACGCATAATTAATGAACATTTTTATTTTTTAGATTCTTGGCGACATATAAACAAAGCTAAACAGACAAACAGAACTTACATACATATTACGAAAGGAAAACTCTGTGAAAACTTACCTCAAGTCTGACTGCGTGCATTCAAAAAATGCTCTTCTACATTTGTATACAGGTACGTAGAAGTATTAAGATAATTTTTTAAATAATATCCAAAAATAAGCTTATATGACAACAGGCTAAAGAAAATCATTAAATAATAGCAGTAGTAGGTGGTTATCAGCGGTTAATGGGCATTTAAGGTAATCGGTAGGCGTCTTTTTTAGAATATACACATGATTCATTTGGTTTAACAAAATTTAATTGTTATATATTTTAAAAGTCAATATCTATTATTGTTTGTTTTTGTTGTTGTTTTCGTTTTTGTTTTTTATGTAATAAATTGATGTAGTAACTGTAGTTGAGTAGTTCATTGGGATACATCAGTACTGGTTGGGTATTATTTGGATTTTACAGTTCATCTGTGTTTATGTTCAAACCTTCATCGACAACTATCGTGCGTTCCTCGACAAATGTTTCCTCTACGTTTGTGTTAGATTAAGTTTGTTGTTGGGATTGGCACACAAGCGCAGGTATTTTACAAAGCAGTTTTACATTTTTGAAAATAAAAAGAAATAAAATAGCTTTTCAGTTATCAAAATTAAATTGGTCTTAAGCATTTTTCTATAAAATTATATTTACCAAAAATATACATATATATATGGTAAAAGGAAACCTGACTCACCTATTTTTACACGTGTTATAGCCTCGTGACTTTCAAAAATTTGGGATGTTTCTACTATTCTCTAGATTTCAGTGAATCGTACAAGAAGTTAAAAGAGAAATGTCAGACTAAATAAAATGTTTTCGTTTTCTAGTTGAAATGCCAGTTGTTCCCCAATTAAAGCGAAATAAGTGTTAATTAAGATAAATTTTGTCTGGCATTTCAACTGTCTACACATCCGCAAGAACGAAACAAAAACAAACAAAACAGAATTCAAACCTCCTTTCCACATATCTTCCAATCGTGCGAGATGAAATCCTCCCTATGAAACTTTCGTATCACCGTCTCTATTGTAATTTCGTATGTCTGTATCATGCGTATGAAGGCTTTGAAGCCAACTGTCGCTGCTAATATAGTTTCGTCCTCGGTTGACGATTCGCTCAGGATTTGCGTGATCAGCTCGTCGTGGCCTTCACGCTCGACCAGCTGAACCAAAGCTGATTGTGATTCGGGTTTTTGGAGCGATATGAAAATGTTCTGTTCATACATGTAGGTGATCTCATAATGAGTGCAGCCATAACGCAAGAGCACACCGATTGTGGCCAAGTCTCTGAGAGCTGCCTCGCCGATTTTGCCAAAGGATTCGGCCTCGACGGACTCGAGGAGCCATTGCACCTCCTCGTGCTGGCTTATCTCATAGATATCTTCAATCTTGATGGTTTTCATTGTTATTTTCGTGCGAATTAGCTCAACTGTTTCAGTTAGTTGGATAGTTTTACTCGATATGTATTTCTTTTCTACGTGTATCTCTTCGTCCGACTCCACTTCCTCTTCTTCTTCTACGATTTCTTCAATGATTCTGCTGCGCTGCTCAGCATCAGCAATTTTACGATCTTTGACTTGCATCACTTCCGAGACTTCACTGTGCTCCACCAATATGGGCACAGCCTGTTTCACTTTCACAATATTCACTGTAGTCTCTACAGCACTCGATGGCACTATTTTGATTTCTGTTTTATGTAGCGTCTGCGACTGAGATGCAGTGGTTCGCTTTGCCATTGTGCTGGCTGTCTTTTTGGCCGCCTTCTTCTTGACAGTTGTCTTCGTCTTCACATGCTCCACCTCATCTGCTGCAGATGTTGAGGATATGTCGAACTTAGCGCGAGTCATAGTCATGCCGATCTCATTGATCAGTTTGCAGTTGTAGTAACCGCAGTCATCGTTTGTAATCTTGAATATTTCTAGGGTTGCCTCTGTTTCCTGCACTATCATGCGATACTTTTCTGATGCCCTCAGTTGCACATTGTTGAAATACCACTGTATATCTACAAAAACCAGTAAACCAATCTACCATCAGCCCCAACCAACTGCAGTGCACTACAGACAGTATACAGTACCTGGTTGCGGATTGCCTGCAAATTGTATTGAGAATTTCGCAGTTTCCCCAATGGAACCACGACAGTCACGCATTTCGTTAAGTACCGATGGCGAGCATTTAGCAGCTATAAGCATAAAGATTGCATCATTTAACTACATATTAGATACCAAGCTCTACAAGCAACAGCAGTTAGAATGTGTGTGAGTGTGTGCGTTTATTGTACATACTTACAGTAATCGATCCTAGTGTAATATAGTTTACTTGAGTAATATGTAAATTGTTTGTCTGTTTTTAGTTAAATTGCCGTATTAAGTTTAAAAAATACATCGAGCAAAAAGAGTAACAAAATCAGTTAACACATAAGAATGTATAGAGATATATATGTACATAAGAGGGTAAGCAGCGCTAGGGGAATGTCGTAGAGTTTCCTTGGAATTTACTTTAATAAAAGTTAGTAGAAATTTTGAAAAGAATACATTTTAGAATACAACCAATTACTTGCAGATGATATACTGATACTGTAAGAAAATATATAATAACGATATACGATAACAAACATTTGATTCTTTTATTTCTAAAGGCGTTTACTTTTGTCAATTGGGCTTGGAATTTTTGGGGGATTGGGGTTCATAAGCCTTAGAGCTGTAAGGGCTGAGACAATTACAAAGCCACATTGTTTGTAAGCTTCTTTGGACGAAATCGACAGGTTCACATAGTTTTTTTTGTTGTTGCACGAAACATTGTATAATACAAGGACAAATACAATAGAGACAGACTTTGTGAAATGTTGTTTTTTGTGATTTAAGACAATACGGAAAACAGTTGTGTGTTGGAAAACACGAAATTAAAACACATATACACATAACAGTGGTAGAAGTCGGTTATTTTTCAATTCTCTGATACATACCTTTGAGAGCGACTTGCATCTCTTCCATGTGAGTCACCCATTCTGGTTTGCGATAATCCTTTGATCCAACGATGCCTAGTATTGATGCAATATAGTAGAAGTGATAATATTATAATATTATTAACGATTTATCAATTCAGTAAAATTATCTCTGTGTATGTACATTTTTTGACTTTTAAGATCTATTTAACCTTTCGTGTATTAGTGTATTTTGTGTTGGGAATACGAGTTGGAATGTTATAAAGGTGGATTGTAGATAAATATTATAAAGGGGATAGGGATAAAAGGTAATTTGGTAATGCTGCTGCAGATCTGAAAGAGAATTTTACTGACAATTCCAAGACTTTTCCATGAGATTATAAAATGTATTCTAAACACATCATTAACCATAACAGTACCTTCGACTGCGAATAAAGCAGTTGTCACTGCCACTCCCAACGGATTGTAGGCCTCAAAACTAATTGTGCCCAAATCATCGGGATATACATGATTGATGACCAACACTGAGGTCCCATCTTCGAAATTTTCGATTTGATATTCCTCGGAAGCGAATATCTGTTCGTCGTCACGTAGCCATTTGACTTTTGGTTTTGGTTTACCAATAACCTTAACTTCCAATTTCGCTTGCTCACCCTCTTTGGGTTCGATTTTTTCAGGTAGCTTTTTAATAATTTTCGGAGGTTGTTCGTCGATTGAGATAGTCTAAAACGGTGTCATCATATTTAGAAAAGTTAGCTTCAAAACACCTAGGCAACTCTTTAACTACACGCTTACTCTATCAAGTAGATCCTCCTCAGATCCTGTGAGTCCAGTGATTTCAGAATCGGGGATATATTCAAATGCTAAAAAATATTTTAAGTTTTATAAATATAGGCGTGCCCAAAGACAAGTATATTATCAAACGCAAAAACGGAAAATTATTTACAAAAGGATTTTCGGGAGAGCTGATACTTAAGATTCGAAATCAAAACATCTCATTTAGATAGTATCACATGCAAGTTCGTCATGATGTGAGTTAGTATAAAGAACATACTAAAAAGGATATATGGTATTCAGAGAAGAAATAATAGGAGGATAGTGGAAAGAGTGTAGTTATTGGAAAACCTATTTAGAATGCGATGCATATGGTGTATGCTACGTTTCCTAAGTATCTATTGTTAACTATCAACTATCAATTGATACCATCCAAAAGTACCTTGAATATTAACTGTTGTCTTCGTAATGGTTTTGCCAATCTTATTTGTCGCAACGCATTTATATTGACCCTGATTTTCAGGGAAAACTTCCGTTATTTTCAGTTGACAATTTCCTTGCGCATCCTGCGATACGGTTGTCTCCTTCGTTTCGGTAATCTTTTCCTTATTGTGATACCATTCCACCTTTGGTGTGGGCTTGCCGGTCACTTGACAAGTCAATAGCAGCGTTTCACCATCCATTACCTCCACGGGCTGAATCAATTCCTCAATGAAGCGTGGCGATTCGAATTCCACAGCCTCTTCTTGGGGCAGGGCATCCAGCATATTAACAGTTGCCGTTGATGTAACCGAGCCGCCAACGTTTTCGGCCCGACAAGTGAACGGTCCAGAGAACTTCTTTTGGAAGTCCTCAATCAAGAGCGTTGACTTGTTGGCCTGACTAACAATACGGCATTCATTGGAGCTCTTAATGGGCTCATTATGCACAAACCATTGGAACGACGAAAGTGGTTCGGAATCGACAACAACCTCAAGTATTGCAACTTCATGTTCTCCAAAGAACTTCGGCTCAAGTGGTTGAATAAACCTGGGTGGTTTGATTTGCTTATCAGGTGCTTGATCGGAAACAACCACTGAGCCCGATGATTTCGCCTCACCCACCTTATTCTTAGCACAAACTTCGTATTTTCCTGTACGCTTACGGGTCATATTGATAACTTTAATTGTCGTCGTTGTTTCGGTTGTTTCTATTATGGTTTCCTCGTTTTCAATAATCTCACGACCATTGCGCAACCATTTGATCTCTGGTCTTGGCATTCCATCGTATTTCGCCTCGAAAAGCAAAGTACCTCCATTTGGCACAACCTTCGCACTCAATGGAGTAACTGTGGGTGCTTTTAGAATCTCTTTGGGGACTTCGTCAAGACGGCTCATGATATTGGCGTTGCCAATGGCTCGTCCAAATTGATTTTGTGCCTGTACTGAATAGGTAATGGCTTCATTGGCAGGTGGATTAATAACCTCCAAGACCACATCGCCAGTCTGTTGATCATAGAACATCTGCAAAGCTTCGTTGGGTATCACTTCCTCAATACCACGATACCATTTAACTTGAGGATTGGGTTTGCCTGCAACCTGACATGTTACAGTTACCTTAAGCCGCTCAGGCTCCTTTTCCTCTGTAAACACTATCTTAAGTGGTTTGGTAAATTGTGGTGCGACTCCTTGTTCTTTTTCTATATTCATTGTGAATAAAAAGTATTTTAAAGTGTTGTTGTTGTGTTTTGGGCATAGAAATGGAATGAAATCATGGAAGTTGCTTGTTAAGTGGTTCTTCCAAGTGGTTAAAAAGTTAAGACACCAATCAACTTTCTTGAATGGCTTAAAGTGACTTACATTAAAGGAATATAGTTTCATGAAATAACTTTAGGTTTATATTAAACTTACCTAATATAATGTTGGTACGACTAGTTGCCACTCCGGCCTCGTTCTTGGCCTCACATGTGTACACTCCCACATCGCTAGGTGTAACCTTGGCAATCTTTAGCTGAGCCACCTGCTCCACAACGGTGATCTCATACTTTTCCGAAGCAAACAATAGCATATCGTTAAAGTACCAATTGATTTCTGGGAATGGTACACCTTCAACCTTGCATTCGAGAACGGTGGGCTCTTCGGGAACACATTGACGGGGTCGCAGCTTCTCTGTGATGCGTGGTGGCTTGATTTCCTTCTTCTTCTTCTTGACTAGCTTACGCTCCTGCCCAATTACCTCAGACGTTGTTGTTTCCTCTAAGTTCTGAGTCAACTGCTGATCCTCGATCAGCTCCTCATCGGCCATCTTGTCGATGCCCTCTTGAATGCGTTTCTGTGTTATCAGCTCCAATTCGGGTAGAGGCTGGCTGTCATCGAGCACTACACGGCGTTTCTCCTTCTTAATAATATTTGAGGTGATTTTCATTTCGAGATCACGTCTTACGTCCTCCACGTCGAGCTCAATAAGCTGTTCTGTTGTTATGAATTGAGGTCTTGTGTCTTCAGTCTTCTTCAGTAGGGTAATAGTCTTTTGTGAGATCTCTTGAGAAATTTCATCAGCCTTTTCAATTTCAGCAATAGCTGCTTCCAGTAGTTGTGGCTGTCCTTCAACCAAAACTTCCTTCAATGCTTTTGTACGTTTCTTATGCGCCTTTTGTTTTGTTTCGGGTGTTTTCTCAGTAATAACAACTTCTTCTTCTGGCTGCACATCTTCGGAAACCGCAACAACTTTCACATCATCAACTGGCAGCTCTTCAACCTGGTCTTCTTCAGCAATTGGCTCTGCAAATGGCTCAGCCACTTCCTCTGATACTTCATCCATTGATGGCGTCGCCTTCTTCAACTTGGGTTTCTTCTTCTTTTCCTTTTTAACTTTCTCTTTCGGTTGTTTGTCTGCTGGCATCTTTAGAGGCTCCAAGTCAGATATTTCCTCTTCGCTTTCAACCTTTTCTTCGGGCTGTAGCTCAGGAGGCGCAATCACCTTTACAGGTGTTGCAGGTACTTCAACAGGCTTAGCTGGAATTGGCTTCAGCTGTACCTCTTCAGGCTGTTCTTCAGGCAGTGGTCGCCGCTTCCCAGTTGGCCACTGCTTCTCCTCTAACGGTTCCGCAACAGGTTTCTTCTTCTCACCTCGCTTCCAAGGTACTTGTGCTTGCTCTTCTTCAGGCTTGGGCTCTTTCTCGATGTCAATGTGCTCTGCCTCTTCTAAAGTAGTTGGCTCTGCATCTGGTATTTCGGGCAGTTCTTCATGCTTTGGCTTCTTCACCTTCTTGACCTTGCGCTTCTCTTCTTGGACCACTTCCTCTTCCAACCTTTCAACGTGTTGCAAGTCAACTTCTTCCAACTTTACTTCCTCAGGCTTAACAGTTGTGCGCTTCGTAGGCTTAAGACGTACTTCTTCGATTGTTGCCTCCTGAGGTAATTGTTTCTTCGGTCTGGCCACCGGTTTTAAGGCCACTTCTTCAACCATTTCGACAACCTCTTCCTTTTTGGGCTTGAATCTAGTAACCTTCTCCTTTGGAGCATCTTCAAGGATTTGTTCCTCGGCCACACTTTCTGCTTGGACTGGTTCTTCCGGCACAGTTTCATCTTCTAATTCTTCTGCTTCATCAACAGATTCTTCGAATGGCTCCTCGACTGATTTTTGAGTTTCAGGTTTTGCTTTGGGCTTCTTCTTCTTAACGCGTTTCTTAGTAACATCCACAACTTGGTCTTCGAATGTAACAACCTTCTCTGTCTCAACAAATTCAGTTTCAGTTGTTTCAGGCTGTTCAGTCTCAGAGACTGTTGAAGTTTTTGCACGTGGTTTCAGTGTAACTTCTTCAACTTGTTCCTTTTCAGGGAGTTGATGTTGTTTTCTGGGCACCGGTTTAAGCATTACTTTTTCTACCTGTTCCACTTCTTGAACTTTAGGAATAGTTTTCTTCTTCTTAGGTTCTTCAACTGTAGGCTCTTCGATTTCCGGCACCTCTTCGGGCAGTATTTCTGGAAGTTCTTCTTCTTCCTCTTCTTCGTGTACTGCGTCTGTTGGTTTAGGCTTTCTTGTCTTTTTAACTCTACGCTTTTTCTCAACTATTTCTTCCTGTTCCTGGACAACTTCCTCTTCTGAAATGTCTTCCATTGGCTGTTCTGGCTCTTCAGTCACTTCTACCGATTTCTTTGGTTTCTTTGTCTTCTTAATTTTACGCTTTTCTTCAACTATTTCTTCCTCTTCTTCAACGATCTCATCCTGCTCTTCAGTGATTTCTTCTTGCAGAGCCTCCTCTTCAGGTTGCTCAAATGGCTCCTCTAGAAGCTTTGGTTTCTTAACCTTCTTGATTTTGCGCTTTTCTTCAACAATTTCCTCATCTACAATTTCGACAGTTTTTTCAATTTGGGCATCGACTTCATCTGGATGCTGTTCCTCAACTGGTTTAGGTTGAGGGACCTTCTTCTTACCACGTTGCCATAAAACAGGCTCTGGCTTATCCTCAACCTTAACTTCATCTGGCAGAACATCAACTGCTTCTTCAAAAGTTTTTGTTGGTAATTCGGAAATAGTTTCCTCCACCAATTCTTGTGTAGGTGATTTCTTTTTCTTGCCACGCTCCCACATCACAGGCTGTGGTTCTGGTTGAACAGTTTGTAATGTTTCTTCCTCCAGAGTATCGGCAGCGACTTCTTGAGACTTGGGAACCTCTTGAGTCTTTTGTTTTTGGGGCTTCTTCTTACCTCGCTCCCACATCACAGGCTCTTGTTCTGGCTCAACTGTTGTAACTGTTTCTTCCTCCAGAGTATCAACAGCGACTTCTTGAGACTTGGGAATCTCTTGAGCTGCAGGCTGTTGGGGCTTCTTTTTGCCTCGCGCCCACATTACAGGTTGTGGCTCCGGCTCAACAGTTGGCACTGTTTCTTCCTCAAGAGTATCAACGGCAACTTCTTGAGACTTGGGAATCTCTTGAGCCGCTGGTTGTTGAGGTTTCTTCTTACCACGCTCCCACATGACTGGCTGCGGTTGGGGCTCTACAGCTTTGACGGACTCTTCTTCCAAAGTGTCCTCCGCAACTTCTAGTGTTTTAGGAACCTCTGGCACTTCTTTCTGTTGCTTAATTTCCTGCTCTTGTTGTTGGGATACTATTTCTTGAACTTCTTCGGTTGCCATTTGCACCGACTCTTGAACAGTTTGTTGTACGGTTCTTGTAGTTTTGAGTGGCTTTAGCTGGAATTCTTCGGCCTTCTGGGCTTGCTTAGGGGCCGGTCGTGGAGTTGGCTTAAGAGTCACCTGTTCTACTTTCTGTTCAGGCTCGCGTGGTGGGATTACCCGACGAACTGCCGTTTTCTTTGTTTCTTCAATAATTTGTTGTTCAACTACTTGAGATGTCTGTACAATCTCTTGAGCATTAGAGACTTCCTGAGTAATAGGCTTCTTCTTGCCGCGTTCCCACATAACAGGAACTGGTTCAGGCTGTTGAACAGGAATGGGTTCATCCAGCACATCATGTAGCTCTTCGAATGTCTTTTGTTGCGGTTGCAATGGCTTCTTTGTGC
This sequence comes from Drosophila gaucha, assembly GCA_035045545.1. Taxonomy (NCBI): domain Eukaryota; kingdom Metazoa; phylum Arthropoda; class Insecta; order Diptera; family Drosophilidae; genus Drosophila; species Drosophila gaucha. The sequence continues at coordinate 6,313,296 of JAWNOY010000292.1, forward strand.
CACGTTCCCACATAACTGGTACTGGTTCCTGCTGTTGAGCTGGAACTGGTTCAATTAACTCATCGTGCATTTCCTCATATGTTTGTGGCTTCTCCACAAATTGTTGTTCTGGAGCAGGAGCTTGTGGCTGCACTTGCTCAGGCTTTTTCATTCCACGATCCCACATAACCGGCTGCGGCTGAATAAACTGCTGCTCCTGTGTATCTTGTCGCTCTTGCAGGTGCAGCAGAGATGAATCCTCAACCTGTATGAACTTTTGAGGCTCGCGCGGCTGCCGCCAGTTGTAAGCCTCCGCTTGTGTGCGCTGGTTGATCAACTTTTGATGTTCGTATTGCTCAAGGGTCATCATCTGGGAATCCTCGACTTGAACAAACTGTTGACGTTGGGCCTCCTCAATAAGGCTTTGTTGCTGCACAATTTTATGACGTTCACTGGTCTGTGACATTGTATCCTCCACAGAGGTCAATGGCTGCAGTTGCGGACGCTGTTGCTGCTGTCTCCAGTTGACTGCTTGTTGCTCCCTCAAAAGTCTTTGTGCCTCGCGCTTCTCACGCTCTGATACGTGCATTATGTTAACATCTTCAGTGGTGATGAACTGCTGCTTATAGATATTGGACTGATCTTCGTAATGCTGAACCTCATCGCGAGTCATAATCTTAGATATTGAGCCCTTGGAGCTATCGTCGATAGTCATTACAACTGTGTCTTGGGTAGTAGTCTGGAACTCTTCAGCGATACTCTGCTGTGCCTGCAGGTGACGCAGTTCAACCTCCTCAATCTTAAACTTGTCCATCTGCTTGGTTACCCGCTGCACGCTTTTAAGCTGTTGCCGCATCTCCTTCCATGGAATGAGATCCTTATTATTCTGCTGCTGGGTAATAAGCTTGTCAATCTGATCAGTCATTTCCATTATTTCCACACTTTCCATGCTCTTAAGGCGTTGGATTTCCTTGGTGCGTTGCACTTCCTCCACTTGGGCTTGCTGCGGCACTTGCTGGTCCGTTTCGATTTGACCCTCTAATGGACGCAAGTAGACCTCATCAAGGTCAAACTTGCTTAGCTGTTGCTGTACACTCTCCACTTGCTTGAGCTTGTCACGCATTGTGATCCAAGGCACAGCCTCCTTTTCAGTCTTGCCAGCAATAATCTGCTCCAAAGTAGCTCCCAGGCTCATGATACCCTGATCTCTTTCAGTCTTGATGGACTTGAGGACAACCTGAGCTGCTTCCAGCTTAGGGGTCGGCTTCTTTTTCTCAATGGGCGTGGCCTTTAAACTAATTGTTTCTTCAGTCCATGACTTAACTGGCTCTGGCTTGAAACCGGGCAGGAATGGCTGCTTGTCCAGAGACCGTCCACGGTGCGGACGCGAGGACTTGCGCCAGGGCACAACATTAGTAGGCGGCTGCAAGGATTTGCTGCGTACTTTTGTCTTCTTAGTGCGCGAGCGACCCTGATGCTGTACCTGCCCATTAACGCCCAGATATTGGCCATATTCGCTTGGCTGCTGTTGTTGCTGCTGGTATTGATGGGGCGATTCAGGAGAGCTATCTTCCCTGCCAGATGACGAAGACTCATCTTCGACAGAATCAATCGTACGCAATTGATAAGCCGAGATACGTCGTTCTAGAAGTTCAAAGGGAAGTCAACGTGTTAGTAGAGTAAATGGGCGGGATGCGGAACTTCTTTCATCCAGAGTTCGCAACAGTGTTCGACGTAGTATTTGGATTGAGTGGCTTACCTTGAAAATGATATTAACTTCAAGGTGTTGCAATTTGATACATACCTCCGATATATATACCTCATGCTGCTTATTCGCAATATTAAAAATAAATCAAAATACCTTGCACACATATCTACATATATGTATGTATGTGCAAACAATGAACTTGAAAATATTAATGTAGTGTGCAAACTGAAAATTCAAACACCATGGCAGAACCAAATATTTTTGCTGGGATGTAAAGGTATATAAAGCTGCCTAGGAAGGGGCACGACAGCCACAAATCATATACGCATTAGACACTCGCATAGACAGCTCATCTATGTTGGCCGTGAATCAATAATTAGGTACTTAAATAATATGCCACGCACATCTCAACTCAATGTTTGACATTGATAAAGAAAAAAGATATATTAGAATTGGACTAAGTCGCATGATTCATTAATCGCCTGTGACGAATTTCACCTGTGATTCTTAGCTACTATTTTGGCACATCTTCAATGAATGTGTTTATCATCAGCTAAGTACAGCTGCTTCATCATGATCATCAGTATGAAGTATCGGGCCCAAAATAATGATCGAGCTCAGCGAGCACAATTGAGTTTGAGAGCAAAGACAATTAAAATGCTTGTGTTTACAATAGACGCCCGAAATAGATTTATGATTAGTGGCGGCTACGTCACCAGGTGGGGTAAACAGCTCAGCAAGATTCTTAGGCGGTTCTATGTCTCTGTATCGATATGGGGTATTTTTGGGGTAAGCATCGCAGTCAGCGCAGCGCAGCCAGCGCAGCGCAGCGCATTCGAGCGATCTCATTCGGATGTAGACAACAATCGAGCGCAGAAGGTAGCCAATTGCCACACGGGCCGAATGTGTGGTTCATTTAGAAAGTGCAGTCCTCAATCAAGTGTTGTAAACCGTTAACATATCGAACTATTATAATAATATTATATATATATATAAATAAATACATTACCGGTGAGAGCAAGCAGCGGCAAAGGAGGCGCAAGCATGGAGCGTATTGGAAGTTATCAAAAACGATTATCAATTGATGATGCATTTGCTTTGTTTTTATTGAAAGACGCGATATTGGTTTTAAGCATTAAATACATGAGATATACAATTAAACAACAAAAGTGGTATGGAAGAACAAAAGAATAATTGAATTGAATGATCGAATTGGAATTCGATTATCGATCGATTGATAGATCGATTGATCGATCGATCGATTGATCGATCGATAAACACTTAAAACACGAAACATAAACATAAACATAAATTATTTAATTGACAGAGGAATACGAGTATCTCAAATGTATCGTAGATAAAACTTAAAACAAAGGTCGCATGAGTTTTTATGATTAATTTTTTAGTAAAGCATTTTTACCACAAGATTTATGGGCGGCATAAGCAGCAAATACTTGAATTGGATACGGCTTTCAATTTATATTTCGGAAATTTGATTCGTTTGTGTTTTTGGAAATGCGAAATAGTGGTAACAAAAAGTGGAAGAAATGAGAACGAAACGAATTAGTAGTAAAAAGCAGCAATAAAAAATGAATAATAAAATCTCATGCAACATCACTACAAAATAAATAAATGTAAATTAAATAAACAATACAAGTTGATTATAATCAAACGTCAAATAATAATACGTTTCGAGGCTTGTCTGACCAATCCATATATCAATAGAGGTCTGTCTCTGTCTAGGTCAAGTACGAGTACATGGTCAAAGTTTGATTGTAATACTTCAAAGTATCGTTCCAATATCTAACGTTCAATACTAATATGCATTTCTTGATTTCAGAGGGATTGCTGATCTAAATAGTCGGTTGCATACAAATTTGGGGGCTGGCTTCTATAAATAAAGGCAAAAACATGTGAATCAGCGCCAGAGGACGATTGGATGAGTGAACTACCGAAACTGATTAATTTAATTAAAACCATTTCTGCACCATAAACAGAATCATTTATTCATGCTGTCTCGCCTAATGACTAACATATACCCAAATACAAAACACATATGCATGTCTGCATGTGTGTGTATATGTTCTTATAGATCTCTCTGGCAAATCGGCTACTCATATCTTGTCTACACAGAAAACAAACAACTCGTAGGTAATTAATTATTTTATTTTTGCCTGAACTAAATGTCAGTTTATTTTCATCAGCGCTCGTACATTGAAAGCCAATATTATATTTTCTTTTTTATTTTTTTCTAATTTTTAAATGAAAGAAAATTGAAATAAATTTCTTGATTTACTTGAAAAATACATAAAATGTTTTTCATTGTGGCCGCAAACCAAATGTCCAGACTGCGCTGCGGTCTAAAAATATCAAACGGTTTGTTCTTTATGTGTGTTGTTGCTCTCTTTTTTTTTGTTCTAGCTAATCTATTGGAAATTAGTTTTCAAAGCAAAAACATTTTCCAAAAAATAAATTGAAAATAGAATAGACAGCGAGCATATATAGAGTATAGGATAGCATAGCCTATAGATAATCTGGCTGCTGGCAGCTGAAAAATTCAATGTCTTCAATGCCTTTCAATATTTTCGGATAATTTTTTTTGTATTTTACTCATTATCAACGTATCCCCCCTTGGGCTGTGCTAGTTTTGCGCACGTTCATTTGTAGATTTTCATTTTCAAGTATTTGATGGCAGTATGGACATGGATACAGCAAAAGCTGCGAGCCGTGTGTGCGCTAGATGTGTCATCCACAATATTTAATGCTAATATTCAAATGAAAAATAAAACTTTCACGCTCGAGCGGAGGCGGGACAAATGTGCGTTTTGCACACGGCCCCAAAACTATTCCGACACATGTTTCTATATGTTTCTTCTACACATAGCTATCTACATGCAGGCTAAATACAGAAGAACTCAACATATTTATAAAGTGCCTGAGCCATATATACCTAAGTATGTATACATATAAACTTAAGTATGTATAGGTATTTTGACCAATATGAAACTACATAAGCTGCCTTATTTATAATTCTCACTCAAAGGGGCAAGTGTTGAGTGTTTTTTATCTATATATATATTTTTTTTTCTTTTCTGTTTTCACTTCACTTTCACTCAAATTTCAAGACTTGAAATTTATATACAACCGACAAGCAATTCCCTCTTGATTGGCTATGCCAAAAAGAAAATGTTCTATAAATATTTATATTGCAAAGTACTTGTAATTGTTTTTATTATTAATATTAATATTCTTTTTAAATAAACTTTGATTTTTTTTTGTTTTTTGTTACCTTTTCGTGTTAAACATCTTTCATTTAATTGTTGCTTGGGTTCACATATTTAAATTGGTTAGTAATTAAAAGAACTCGTTCGTTGTTTTCAATGAAAATCATATTGAAATAAGAAAGAAACGAAAATTGAAACTGTCGAAATATTCGGTTTAAAAAATTCTTCACTCAAACTTTTTGGACTAGTTATTGACAGTACTTAGTTAGTTGGGCTCAAACGTCGTCAGTACAGGGATCCGTTATGTAAAAAAAATATCTGTATATTTTCTTTCGTTTTTGGTCGTTGTATTTTTGTTTTGTTTTTTTTTTTTTGAGCATTCTTTGGAGTTTTCGAACACTGTTCGCTTACGTTTTGTTTTCTTGCTGTTTACGAACTCTGGTTTTGGTTTTGCTTAGTTTTTAGTTTAATCCTTACTTTTAACAGTCAGTTTGGCTGATGACTCGACCTGTCCAGTTGACGAAGTCACACGTACAGTAAAGATGCCCGAATCCTCTTCGTAGGTGGTGCCAATCAAAAGCACGGCACTGTTGCCATCAAAGATCATCTGAAACGATATCAAAGTTGAATTATTTTACTGATTATCATTACTTAAATGGATTTTGTGTCTCAAGCGTCAAGTGGCTCAGTATGTACCTGGAAGTCAGGTGTTTCCGGTATCAGCTGTCCCTCGCGGAACCACTGAACACTGGTTGCTTTCACTTTGCCTGTGACAGTGGTTTTAAACTGTCCCGGCATACCCTCGGTGACGGAGACATCCTTTAGAGCCGTTATGGTTGGTGGTGCATCCAGATTCTCAATGGGACGCACTTTGAGTTGTGCACTGGTCTGAATGCTGCCCAGCTTGTTCTCGGCAACGCACTTGTAGGTGCCCTCATCCTCGGGGAATGCCTCCGAGATGATCAGCTGGTAGTATTCGCCTTGACGCGTCATTTGGAAGTAGCGAGATGGTTTGACGAAGTTCTCGCCACGCATCCAACGTGCTGTGGGTGTGGGCTTGCCATCCACACGGCAGCGGAAGATCACCTTGCTGCCTTCCTCCACGGACTGGCTCTTCAACTGCTCCACAATGTGGGGCGCCTTCTCGCTACCGGGCGTTGTTGGCTTCTCTGGCTTGGTGGGAGATTGGACAATGCAATCGCCATCGCAGCGTGCCTCGCCAGCGGGGTTGACAGCCACGCACTCATAGCGGCCAGAGTCCTCAGCGAAGGGTTCAATGATCAGCAAAGTGTGCACGCTGTCCTCCTCCAGCATCTTGAATTTGATACTGGGCTGAACCTTCATGCCGTTCTTTAGCCAATAAACATCCATGGGGCGTGTGCCCGTTACCTTGGCATCGAAGCGTGCCAGCTGGCCAGTGGATACGGTGGTGCTCTGTATGGTGGACACAAAGCTTGGTGGCTGTATGCCGCCCTTGCCGGCGCGTCTACGCTCTTCGACAACCAAATTGGCGCTGCACTTGGCAGTTCCGCCACGATTCTCTGCCACGCAGGTGAACACAGCAGAATCCTCAATGAAGACCTGGCGTATGATCAATATGGACTTGCCGCTGAACGTGTGAATCTGCAGGTCAGGTGAGTTCTGGATGGGGAAGTTCTCACGGAACCATTTCACCGTTGGCATTGGCTCGCCCTCGAACTCCACCTCGAATTTGGCCTGCTCATTCTCAAAGACGCGGCATGGCTGAATCTTCTTGGTGAAGACTGGTGCCTTAGCGGGTTTGACAGGGCCCTTCACAACGCGCTCTTGAATGGTGCCCTTATGCTCCACCTCGGTGGTTTCGGTGGCAGTGATCTTGCGTGTAATCTCCAAGTCACCTTGGATCTCCTTCTGCACTTGCTGCTGCTTATTCATGTGCACCTCACGTCCATGCACCGACGACTCCGAAGGTTGGGCTGTGCCCTTTGGTGGTGCAGCCTTGATTTGCGTGGTACTGGTCTGTTCCTGACTGTAGATGTCAGGGTTGATATATTGATTAGCAAACGTTTATGGAAATAACATTTTGTGTACTTACAGATTCTCCTCGTAGGAATGGGCCATTCCCTTGGCAGCTGAGCTGCTGACAACCTTCTCCCCGGGAATGGCATACTGATGGTTATCCCTACGCAAAGTGGTCTCCTTGAGCAATTGCTCGGTCTCCAGCTCCTGGAGCTTGTTGTAGTACTCCTCGCTCTTCTTAGCCTTGACGTTCTGCTGCCAATCGGGTGTTTGGGGCTTGTACTGCTTGGGCTTCAAGTGCTCAACGCCCTTGAGGGTGTGGGCACTCTGCTCGGACAAATATTGCTTACGATCATCGAATGCCTTTTCCAACTCGTTCTCCTGACGCTCCTTCTGATAGCCTGCTAGTTCGTAATCGTACCATGCTATATTCAAAACAAATTGACGGGATTAAATACTTTCTAGAAGAGTATGTTGCGTACAGCTATCCACAAATGGAGCATTACGAAGGAAAAATATAACTATGCATGCCGATTGGTTAAGTAAAACTGCATTCCTGTAGCGTTAGTGTTAGTACATGAATTGATTTAAGTTGATAAAGAAAATATGACACATGGGAGGTACTTTTTTTCTTGATGATAGTCACAGAGGCTTACTAACTCCTTTAGGCTTAGATTTAAATTGCATATGAAGACAGACAAAAGTTGAATATGATCAGCCACAGTTTAGAAAAGACAGTCTTTAAAACACGCACACTAATAACTTGCACAACCATAATACCCATGATCCGGCGATACTTATTGATGGGGTCCATAAGGGCGCAGTATCCTCTGGGTCGCTTCTTGCTGGCTCGTTGAGTGGACAATAAGAGGCTCTTATAGGATAGTAAAAGGAAAGCATTTTTCGCGTAGGGAATTGGGTGTATTGTGGTAGGGATTTTGTGGTTTTCAATTGTCTGACCTATATATATATACTATACTATATGTATTTGTGGCATGTGCTTTGAAACGCAATAAACTTGGTTGCTTGAGCTACTTCTACTCAAATAATGCATACTGTATGTGGACTATATATGTTGATTTATATATATATAAAATATGTATATGTATATTTACAATGCGGTATTTAATGTGATATCTCTTGTGTTTTTAGTTTTGCCAGCTAAGGACTACTGCATTTTAAAATCGTGTTAATTTCATATAGCTGTTAAGATAATTTCTATTTAAATATATCTGCTTTTATAACCATGTGTGCTTGTAACAAGTGTGTATGTATGTGTATATGAGTGCGACTTACGGCGTGGTGAGTTCTTGAGCACATTGCGATAGTCATCGGAGCGTGAGACAACATTCAGTTCGGTCGAAGCAATCGATTCGCCCACAGAATTGCGCGCTATAACCTCCACCTTGCCAGTATCATATTGACGCGTCTTGGGTATATCAAGATGGAACATGCCATCGTTGGTCAGTTTGTAACGAGATCCCTGTATATATAAGAAAGTTAATCTCTAAATCTATTCAGTATGATAGAAAGAACCTACATGAACAACAGTGTGACCGTTGATCAGCCACATGACTCGAGGACGTGGATGTCCGGTGACACGCACGCAGAATCTGGCGGGATCGCCCTCCTCAACCGTCTGTGGCTCCAGCTTGCTAACGAACATCGGCTTCGTTCTGGGCTTGGCATCAGGATCAGCTTCTTCTGGCACACTGCGGAAACAGATGGAAACAAATATATCGAATGGTTTTTCAAATCATAGACGAGAGAATACATACACTTGCCAGGAAGCTTCCATTTCGCGAATGCGATCAATGCTCTGCATATGGGCAGGCAGCTGGGAGTCGTAGACAATACCTGGCTTTCCAGATACCTTAATGATAGCACGAGTCTCATCCTTGCCATACAAGTTGGTAGCACGGCAAACATATTCACCGCTGTCCTCGGGGTAAACCCAACCAAAGTTCATGGCCACATAGCCAAAATCGTAAATAGGAAGGAATCGGTTTTCTGCAAGAACACAAATAAATGATATAGCATAGAATTTGACTATTGCATTTCAGGCACTTACTGAAGAGCAAAGGCTTGCCATTGAAGAACCATTCAACCTTCATGTTCGGATCACCCACAGGTGCTAGCTGGCACTCGAATTTGGTTTTGGCCATTTCTGTCAATGTGAGTTGTTCCTTGATCTGAGTGACAAAGCGAGGTGGCTGCTTGCGATCGGGATCGAATAGATCATCCTCGGTTAAATGTACCTCGGAGGTGTACTTCTTGATGGTGGCCTCCATTTGGGTCAGCGTTTCCGAGCGCTTCATGCCACGTGGCACTTGATTTTGCAGTAGAATCGTTGGCAATTCTAAGTGAAATTTAAAAATATTAGCACTAATTGATAAGATTGATATATAGATGACTTACTCTTGCAGGCGACGGTGGCCTTGGTGCGATCCTCACCATGTTTGTTAACGGCACGGCAAACATATTCGCCAGAGTCGTCGCTATACACATACAAAATGTCCAGCGAGACGAAGCCCATGTCGAAGACGTTCCTATAACGATGACCCAGAGGCAAAGGCTTGCCATTGCGATACCATTCAACGCGTAGATTGGGATCGGTCTTGGGCTCCACTTGACATTCGAATCTTACTGCTTCAGACTCTTCGGCAGTGCAGGATGCGATTTGGGTAATGAACTTTGGTGGCCCAAACTCCTCTTCGACAACCTTTGGTGCCTCTGGTATGCGTCCACGTTCCAGTTCCTTCAACTTTTCGGCGGTCATACCCTCGGGCAGCTGCGATTCATAGACAATGCTGTGCTTGCCCTTGCAGGTGACCTTGGCGGTGGTGGTGGCACTGCCCCACTTATTGGTGGCACGGCAGGTGTATTCGCCGGAGTCCCTAGCATAGATGTAGTCAATGTCCAAAGCGATGAAGCCAAAGTCGTTCAGTTGATGTACTCTGGAGCCGGTGGCCATGACACGTCCGTTGTAATACCATTCGATGCGCATTGTTGGATCACCAACGGGTTCTACGCGGCAGTCAAAGTGAATTGGTCCGCCTTCGGGCACGTCCAAGTTATCCTTGATATCCTCAGTGAATTTAGGTGGATTTGGCTGCTCCTCATCAGTGACGATCTCCTCCCGTTTGTGCATGCTCTCTTCCAGCTTCTGCAGGCTTTCAGTGCCAGTGCGGAAGTTCGACGGCAGCTGCGGCTCCATGACAATGCCCTGGCGACCCTTGACCTGCAACTTGCAGGACACGGTGGCCTCACCGTGCTTGTTGGTCGCCTTGCAGGTATATAGACCTGTATCACGCTGGTAGCAACCGGCAATCTCGAGGATGACAAAACCGAAGTCATTGATGGTCTTGATGCGAGAGCCGGCCCACAAAGCTTTGCCGTTGTGGAACCAGTCTACGCGCATGGACGGATCGTTGATGGGCTGGAGACGGCACTCGAAGTGAGCCAGCGAGTTCTCTCCAATGACCATGTCGAATGGCGTTGTAATAAACTCTGGCGGCTTGCCAGTATCGTCTTCTGGCACAAACTCTGTGCTACGCGAGCCAAGACCTTCCAGCTCGGCGATGCGATCGATGGTGCCTTCCATGCCCTTGGGCAGTTGCGATTCCATGATGATGCTGCGCTTGCCTTGAATCTTCATTGTTGCGGTGGTCACAGCCTCGCCATATTCATTGATGGCACGGCATGAGTATTCGCCAGAGTCCTCGGGATAAACAGGTGAAATTTCCAGGATAACAAAACCAAAGTCGCAGAAAGTGCGGAATCGAGAGCCAGCCTTCAATGGACGGCCATTCCAGTACCACTCTACCTTTAGCCTGGGATCGTCAGCAGGCGTAATGCGAGCCTCAAAGTGAGCGTTCTCGCCTTCACGCAGGTTGTCAATATTCTCCAGCGGCACGGTAAATACAGGTGCCTTGCCTCTGGTTTCCTCGGTGGTCTCCTCGCGTGTTCGCACCATGCTGTACTCCAAATTGGCAATCTTCTCCAACCCACCTTCCATGCCGCGTGGCAACTGCGAGTCCAAAATCAGACTTGCCTTAGACGCGCACTTCAGACTGGCACGGGTGACATCCTCTCCATACTTGTTGTAGGCACGGCACTCGTACACGCCAGAGTTCTCCTCGTAGCAGTAGAGTATGTCCAAGATGACAATGCCGAAGTCGTGGAAGGTGCGGAAACGGTGACCATGTGGCAGCTTCTTGCCATTGAAATACCATTCGACCACCAAGTCGGGATCGGTGATGGGCGTCAGGCGGGCCTCGAAGTGAGCGCTCTGGCCCTCCACCAGCTTGGTGACATCGCTGATCTGTGTGATGAACTTGGGTGGTTCGGCAACTACTGGTGCGCCGGTGTCAGCTTGCTGTCCCTGCGGGCATTCCAGCTCACGGATCCTTTGAAGTGAATCAGGCTGCAAGCTGTCGTAGAATACGCCACCACGTCCGCCACAGTTGAGGGTGGTGCGAGTGAAGTCTTCGCCATACTTGTTGTAGGCGCGGCAAACATATTCGCCACTGTCGTGATCCTGTAGATAGGCAATATCCAGGACCACATAGCCAAAGTCGGACACCGTCTTGATGCGATTCGAGTGACGGAGCAGTTTGCCATTATGGTACCACTCGACCTTGAGCTCCGGATCATTAACCGGAATCAAGGTGCACTCAAAGTGCGCAGACTGGCCATCCTTCAGGCCCTGCAGCGGCTGAATGTGCGATGTGAAGTGGGGTTTCTGACCACGAGGCTTGTCCACACACTCCAATGTGCAGCTGATTTCAGCTGAACCATATTTGTTTGTGGCACGGCAGGTGTAGGTGCCAGTGTCCTCGATCTTGGTGCCCAACACTTCCAGGGCGACGGTGCCAAAGGCGTAGATGGTGCGCACGCGATGGCTGGCCTCGAGAACCTTGCCATTAAAGAACCATTCAATGACCATGCTCTGATCGCCCAAAGGAATGAGATTGGCTTCGTAATGGGCCAACTCTCCTTCGCCAATGTCCACAATGTTAACGAATTCGGTGGTGAAGCGTGGTGCAATGCCCTGTTCAGGCTGCTCCGGTTTGCTGCCATCCTTGCGCAGTGACTCCTCCAAATCCTGAATTTGTTCCAGACCCTCGGCACCCTTAGGATGCTGTGTGGATTCAATGATGCTGTCCTTGCTTGAACAGAAAATTGTGGTGGAGGTGAATGCCTCGCCAGCCTTATTGTAGGCCTTGCAAGTGTAGATGCCTTGATCTCTTGAGTACACCTCAATCATATCCATGGTGACGAAACCGAATTCGCTGGTCATCTTGAAGCGTGAGCCATGCTGTAGCATCTTGCCATTGAAATACCATTCGATGAACAAGTTGGGATCCTCTTTCGGCTCCACATTGGCCTCCAAGTGGATGGGCTGCGCCTCGGATAGATGGAACTCCTGCTGCAATGGTTTGGTCCACACTGGTGGTGGATATTGAGTTTCCGGTTTGGCTGGCTTCTGGGCATAGCGATTAGCTAATGCTTCTTCAGTTTCCTGCACTGCTTCCAGCCCACTCTCACCCTGAGGATGTTGAGTGTCCAGGAACATGGTCTTGCCGCCGGTGCACTTCAACGTGCCAGAGGTAGTAGCTGAGCCCTTGCTGTTTGTGGCTTTGCAGGTATAGATGCCGCTGTTCTCCGCATACGAATTGGTCAAATCCAGAGCGCAATAGCCAAAGTCATAGATGGACTTGAATTTGGCAGCTGCCTGCAACGGTTGCCCATTGTAGAACCATTCAATGTTCATGGTTGGATCACGGGCTGGCTCCACGTTGCACTCAAAGCGCACGCTGTCAGTCTCCTTGCACTCAATGTTGTTCAGATGCGTGATGAACACAGGCGTTTCGTATGTGGGCTCTGGTGCATCTGGGCGACCCTCCTTAGGTGCCTCCAGTTCGCCAATGCGTGGCAGTGAGTCTGGATGCAACGACTCAGCATGTAGCCAATGACGATCTTCGATCTTGAGTGAAGAAGTCGATACAGCCTCGCCCACCTGGTTGGTGGCTTTGCAGGTGTAAATGGCGGAGTCATCCTCGCGCAGACCATTGATAGACAAGGTAACCAGTCCAAAGTCAAAGGTGCTGCGAAGGCGTGAACCGGTGGTCAGTGACACGCCGTTCTTGAACCACTCAACGCGCAGATTAGGATCGGCGCGTGGTTCCACCTGAGCCTCCAATAGCACGTGCTGTCCCTCGTGCAACTTGTCGTAGCTCTGCAAGTGCGTGGTGAACACTGGAGCCTGCTGTGGCGTAGAGTCCACAAACATTTCCGGCACACGGTTCATGGCGGCCTCCTTTAGACGAATGGCCTCCCAGGATTCGGGTATCAGAGGCTGTCCATCAATGTTGGCTCTAGTCTTCACCTTCATGGCAGTAGAAGACACAGCTTCGCCAGCGGCATTGTAGGCACGGCACATGTAGACACCAGCATCCTCAGACACCACAGTGGCAATGTCAAGAGTGACAAAGCCAAAGTCGTGGGTGGTGCGCAAACGGGAGCCCATTTGCAGCTCAACTCCGTTAATGAACCACTCGAACTTGAGTGAGGGATCTCCAACAGGTACCACACGTGCCTCAAAGTGAGCATGTGCGCCCTCCCATACCTCGGAGGGGCCAGTAAGCAGCTGCGTGAAGATGGGCTTCTCAAAGAGACGCTCAGGCTCGGTGGGTAGTGGAGCCAGCGGTTTCTCCAGTTGATGAATGCGACGGATGCTGTCCGGATGTTGAGTATCCATTTGGATGCTGGCCTCCGTAACCACACGCATAGAAGCGGTGGTAACGGCCTCTCCAAGAGGATTGACGGCGCGGCACATATAGACACCCTCGTCTTCCTTGCGGATGTGCGATATGTCAAGCGATACAAAGCCAAAGTCGTGCTGCTTAGTAATGCGAGAGCTGTCTTCGATCAGTTTCTCATTGCGATACCATTCGACCTTCAAGTTGGGATCACCCACTGGGATCAAACGCGCCTCAAAGTGGGCGGTCTGATGCTCGTTGATGCGATCAATGTTTTGCAGTGGCTGTGTGAAAACAGGACGCTGGCGTGTGCTAGGGGTCTCCACTTCCTGGCGCTGATGTGGTGCGGTAGACTCCAACTTACGAATCTTCTCCAGACCCTCTGGATGTTGGGTGTCCGAAATAATAGTGCCGCGGGCAATCACTCGCAGATTGGTCGAAGAGACGGCCTGCCCCAAGGCGTTAACAGCACGCACGGAATATTCGCCAGCATCTTCGGCCACGGCATGGGTAATGTCTAGGGACACATAGCCAAAGTCAAAGGTGATGTGGAAGCGGGCAGCCGATGGCAGAGGCTTGCCATTATGATAGAACTCAATGCGCAAGTTGGGATCATGCACTGGAGCCACTTGTGCTTCAAAGTGAGCCGTTTGCCCCTCGTAGATCTCAGTGGAGCCACGCAGATTGGCGGTGAAATGTGGCGGACCAATTGGATGATCCCCAACTTCGGTGCGAGTGGTGACAACCTTGGACTCCAACTTCTGAATCTTCTCCAATGCATCAGGATGCTGGGTGTCCAGAATCATGCTACGTCTGTTCAGCACACGCACATTGCAGGTGTTGACTGCTTCGCCCAGGAGATTGGTGGCTTTGCACATATAAGTGCCGGTGTCCTCACCATAAACATACAAAATGTCCAGAGCCACATAACCAAAGTCATGGGTGGTCCGATAGCGATGACCAGTGGGCAATTGTTTGCCATTGCAGAACCATTCGATCTTCAGATTGGGATCGTTGATGGGCTCAACGCGACACTCTAAGTGCGCGTGCTCGCCCTCCTTCAGATGCTCCAGATTGCTAAGTGGGGTGAGGAAAATTGGTTTTTGTCCCTTCTCCTCCACTTCGGCCTTTACGGGTGGCGCATAGCTTTCAAGCTCGCGAATCTTCTCCAGCCGCTGGGCATCGAGCGTATCCAGATCCAGTGTCTTATTTGCTACAAGTAAAAATCGATAAGTCTTGGATTCAAATTGACGATGATTCAAGCGTACCTGTTACGTTTACAGCACAAGTCGTGACAGCTTCCCCAACAGCATTTTTGGCCTTGCACATGTAGGTGCCGGTATCCTCGGCGTGGGCATAGAGAATGTCCAAGGCAACAAAACCGAAATCGTAGGTGGTCTTGAAACGATGACCCGTTTGGATGGGTCTGCCATTGCAGTACCATTCAACTTTCATGGTGGGGTCGTTCACTGGGATCAGCGTTGCCTCCAGATGCACGGGAGTGCCCTCATTGACCTTGGCATTACGCAGTGGCCGTCCAAACTGTGGACGCTCAGCGTGGAACTGATCCTCTTCGGGTTTGCGCTGGAAGCGAGAGGCATCCTCCAGATGCTGAATCTTATGCAACGCCTCCTCGTGCTGGGTGTCTTGAATAATCGACGAGCGGGAAGTTACGTTGAGTGCAATTGAGTTGATGGCCTCGCCCAGTTTGTTGGTCACACGGCAAGTGTACTCTCCACTGTCCTCCGCATAGACGGTCAGGATGTCGAGAGCAGCAAAGCCAAAGTCGTAGGTGGTGCGGAAGCGATGGCCGGTGCTCAAGGGCTTGCCGTTGTGGAACCACTCAACCTTCAGGTTTGGATCCGGATAGGGTTCAATGCGGCACTCGTAATGGGCACTCTGGCCCTCAACCAAATTGGTGGGGCCGATCAGCTTGGTGACAAACATGGGCGCAGTGGTAACGGTGTATTCCTCCTCCTCACGACGCTGGTACTTGCTGTGATCCTCCAGCTGATGAATCTTGTGCATTGCTGCTTCGTGCTGAGTCTCCAGCTGAATGGCAGTCTTTGACTGCACAATCAGCGAAGCAGATGTCACAGCCTGGCCCAAATCGTTGACCGCACGGCAGGTGTAGGTGCCAGAATCCTCGGGATTCACGTACTTCATGTTCAGAGCCACATAGCCAAAATCGTGCATGGTGGTGGTACGATTGGATGCCTCAATGGGCTGACCGTTGCGCAGCCATTCAACCTTGAGTTTTGGATCACCCACAGGAATAAGACGGGCTTCAAAGTGCACAGCCTGGTTCTCGGCTACGCGCACATCGCGCACGGGCATGGTGAAGACCGGAGCCTGTGAGACGAATTCGTCCTGTACGCTAATGCGTTGACGCTTGGAGCCATCCTCCAAGTGCTGCAGTCGCGGCAATGCAGTCTCATGCTGAGACTCCAGATAGATGGACTTCTTGGTGTGAACCACGGAAACGGCAGAGGTGATGGCTTCACCCACGGCATTGAAGGCACGGCAAGTGTAGGTACCAGCATCTTCCGGTAGGGTGGACATAATGTCCAGGGCAACGAAACCAAAGTTGTTGGTCTCTGTGAAACGGGAGCCCGACTTCAGAGGCATGTTATTGTGGTACCATTCCACACGCATAGTGGGATCGGAAACGGGAATCAAACGGCATTCAAAGTGGGCACGTTGGTTCTCCTTGATCTCAATGTTCTTCAGCGAGGTGGTAAAGACTGGCGCCTGCTTGGTGCTCTCGTCAACCTCTTCGCGGCGGCTGTAGCGCGAGCGATCCTCCAGATAATGGATTTGCTCGAGACCAGCCTCGTTCTGGGTAACAGTGACGATTTGCTCACCGGTGCGGCATTGTAGCTCCACCTGTGTCTCATCGGAGCCAATCAGGTTGACAGCGCGGCAGGTGTAAACACCGGAATCCTCAGCAATCAGGCCAACAATGTCCAAGGCCACGTAGCCGAAATCGTGAATGGGACGGAAACGGTGACCCACGGTAATGGGACGGCCATTCTTGAACCACTCCACCTTCAGATTGGGATCGGTAACTGGTTCAATTTTGCACTCGAAGTGGGCGTGGGCGCCCTCGCGAGTGTTGGTCAGGCTCTTTGGATGAGTGAGGAAGCGGGGACGAATATTGACCACCTCATCGACAAACTCATTACGACGATAGCGTGAGGAATCCTCCAGATATTGGATCTTCTGCAGGCCAGACTCGTTCTGTGTTTCCAGAATCAAATCCTTCTTAGCGATGATGCGCACGGAGCAGGAGGTGACGGCCTCACCAAGCTGGTTTCGGGCTTGGCACGTGTAAACGCCTGAGTCAATGGCATAGCAGCCAAGCAAGTCCAGCGCCACATAGTCAAACTCGTAGGCGGGACGGAAACGATGGCCCGTCTTTACCGGCTTACCGTTCACGAGCCATTCGATGCGCATGCTGGGATCGCCTACGGGCTGCAGACGACACTCCAGATGCACATTGGTTCCCTCAACGGTCTCGATGTTATGCAACGCACGTGTGAATTGAGGTGCCTGCATGATGGTTATGTCCTCCTCATGGTGGTGACGACGACGCGAGTCCTCGAGCAACTGAATCTGTTCCAGCGATTGCTCGTTCTGGGTTTCAGTCACCACATCGGTGCGATCAATCACACGCACACATGAAGAGGTGTGAGCGGTGCCCAGATGGTTGGTGGCACGCACAGTATACTCGCCAGAGTCCGCTGCTGTGGCCTGGATGATGTCCAGGGCGACGAAACCAAAATCGTAGTAGGTGCGGAAGCGTGAGCCAACGGTGACTGGGCGACCATTATGGAACCATTCAACGCGCATAGTAGGATCACCCATGGGTTCAAGACGGCATTCCAGATGAATATTCTTGCCATCGTGTATGGGCTTGGGATCGGTCAGGGGCTGCACAAAGACGGGCTTTGACTTAGAGATCTCCTCAATATCATATTGGGGCTCCACAAACGGCTTGTTCTCCAGATTTTGCGTTTTCTCATAGAGGCCGCGATGCATGCTAGATGTGTCGATGTTGGAACGAGCTGCAAGGCAAATAAATTATTTAAATGATCTCAACAGGTTGACAAGATTCGGTACTTACTTTCCACTACCATCGTTGCTTGCAACTGAGCTTCACCTAGCTTGTTTATAGCCACCACAGTGTAGATGCCAGCATCCTCGGCGCGCACCTGGGAAATGTCCAGGGCAACGTAACCGAAATCGTAGTACGTTTGGATGCGATTGGCTGCGGTTATAGAGCGACCATTATGGTACCACTCAATGCGCATGCCCAAATCGCTTTGTGGTTCCACGCGCGCCTCAAAGTGAGCGCGTTGACCCTCCAAGATCTTGGTGGTGCCCTTGAGTGGGCCCAGGAAACGCGGTGCCTGTGTTATGTACGTTTCCTCCTCCTCGCGGCGACCATAGCGCGACGAGTCCTCCAGATGCTGGATCTTTTGCAGACCACCTGGATGTTGCGTGTCCGAGACAATCTCGTTCTTCGATATGACCGTCAACTGGGCCGTGGTTGTATCCTGGCCCATTGCATTGTAGGCACGGCAGACGTAGGTGCCGGCATCATAGACGGTTATCTGCTTGATGGTCAACGCGACATAGCCAAAGTTATGATAAGTTGTTATGCGCGAGCTGGCCTCAAGGGGTTGTCCATCCTTGAGCCACTCCACGCGCATGGTAGAGTCGCCAATGGGTTCGAGGCGTGCCTCGAAATGCGCATGCGCGTGCTCGCGCAGATCCAGTTGGTTCTGAATAGGTGTCTTGAATTGGGGTGGTGCAATGGCCTCAGGGGCCTCCTGGACGTGGCGACGCTGCTGAGACTTGCGGTAGTCCTCCAATTCCTCAACCTTTTCAATGTAACGCTGCTGTTCGGGTATCCCCAGATCGGCGGTGACCTGGGAGCGCGAATGCACGCGTATGGTGGACTGGCTGATGGCCTCGCCAATGCGATTCACGGCACGGACGGTGTAGCTGCCGGCATCTTCGGCGCGTAGATGCAATATGTTTAGGGAGACATAGCCGAAGTTGAATATGGCCGTGATGCGCGAGCTGGCGGTGATTGGTAGGCCATCCTTGTACCATTCCACACGCATGCTGGGATCGTTTACTGGGGTCACTTGTGCCTCGAAGTGCACATTCTTGCCCTCCTCGAATTCACCCAGATCGCGCAGTGGACGTATAAATTGTGGAGCTTGATTCATCAACTCCTCTGAGCTCTCCTGGCGCTGATAGCGAGAGTAATCCTCCAGCTGATTGATGTACTGCAAGCTGTTCGGATTCTGCGACGACTGCTCAATGGATGGTCGCTGTACTACCGACAGAATAGCGCGAGACTCAGCCACGCCGCTGGCATTGCTGACGCGGCACATATATTCTCCAGAATCGTGACCCATAATGCTCAGCAAATCCAGAGCAATGAAGCCAAACTTGAAGACAGATGTGGCGCGGGCACCTGTGAAAACAAAAGAGATAAGACCAAAGTATACGCTTTATGATCCTGAGGTACTTACTGGCTGCCAGTGGGCGACCATTGAGGTACCATTCAACGACCATGCTGGGATCGCCGACGGGTTCGATGCGCGCCTCCATGTGGACTCGACCACCTTCGGTTTGCTGCACATTCTGCAGGGGTATAATGAACTGTGGTGGAGGATAAACACGATCCTCCTCGCCGGGTCGCAGATGGGGCTTGGCGCGTTCCACATGGCGCAAATAGATAATTTCTGGCCCAGGGATTGGCCTGAAAAATGAATAAAAAAATATTATTAAAGAACAGCTTAATTGCTTAATAGATGTGCAGCACTCACTCAGGCTCGATAACTTTCGTTGGTCTTGGTAGATTTAGACGCCTTAGTTCTTGACTTGGTTGCTCTCTGGGAACTTCGACATAGAGTCTTGCCCGGTTCGCTGTGGAACCGGCAATGTTTTGTGCGGTACACTGATACCAGCCAGCATCGGTTGCCTTGACTTGTGGTATCTCCAGGCAGGTGGCACCGCCATCGATGCCCACAAAGCGTTCAGCTGTTGATGAGATTTGAACTCCATCCTTCTGCCATGTGATGCGCGGCACTGGTGTGCCAATGGCATTGGCGCTCATGGTGATGGGCTCACCCTCGCGCACTGTCATCGTGCTGAAGCGTTGCACAAATTGTGGTGCGACAACTTGCTCCTTCTCCAGCACATGCAGTGGCGCCTCGATGGCCACCTCACCAGCCTTGTTGCGGGCCAAGCATTGGACAGAACCGCCATCCAAGCGGCTCACGTTCGTGATCATCAGCGAATGGCTGCCGGACTCGTTGACCAGGATCTTGTGCGAAGCATCGTCCCGGACTTGACGGCCATTGATAAACCAGAAGACCTCGGGATAGGGATTGCCAGTTACACGGCAATCGAAACGTGTCATGCGTCCCTCGGTAACCTCGCGTTCGTTGAAGACCTTGACAAAAGTGGGCGGCAAGGCCTTGCCGACTTCCAGCTGCTCAGCCATCATATCCACGGGCTTGGGCTCGTAGGCAGTCTCAGCTGCCGGCTCGACGGCCAGCACAGCGGAAGAGACGACGCAGCCTTGGAAGTTCTCGGCCAAAAGGGTATAGTGGCCGCCATCCTTGGCATTGGCGTTCTTCACGCGCAGTGTGGCAACGCCACTCGAATATGAGATCTCATACTTTTGCGAGGCTACCAAACGTTGTCCGTTGTGGAACCAGGTCAGACGTGGTTTCGGATTGGAGCCCACGCGGGCTGTGAAGACAGCATCAGAGCCCTCAATGAGCTTGGAGCTTCTGGGCTTCTGCGAAATTTGTGGTGCGTGCGCAGGGCCCAGAGAGCGGTCCAGCTCTTGGGACAGCTGAGTGTCCTGCTCATAGCCGGAGCGGCGCGTAATTGCCTCCCGGAAGGAGACCTCGCGCAAAAGTCTATACTCAAACGTATCCACACGGAATTCCTCCTCAATGGACGTATACGTATACCCATTGGAGTAGATGTTCTTCTCCAGATTCTGGATGGGCTGCAGTGCAGGCATTGGTGCGCCTTCCGGTTGGATATAGACACTGCAGATAGCTTCGCCGTACTGATTACGAGCCGTACACGTGTACTCGCCTTCGTCGCCGGGTCCGATCTGGTTGATCAGCAGTGACACATCACCTGTGGCTTCGTTGTAGCTCATTCGGAACTTTTGCGACTCGAGAAGTGGTGCGCCTTTTCGGGTCCATGTAACGAATGGCTTTGGATTGCCACGCAGCCTACCTTCGAACAGGGCGTTGCCACCCTGAGCGAAGCGAGCGTTCTTAAAGATTTGCTCGAATACAGGTGGTGAGATGTCACCTTGGGCATAAACGTGTGTCAACGAGGGCGGTACATAGGTGCCTCCGATGCCGCCTTGATGTTGTTGTACTGTAATATTAATAACGGTATAAATATAGTTAGGTACAGCTAAAAAAGCAGTGAAACTAGCTTTAGTGGATGCATGATAATATGTTTAGTTAAATTTTTCATGCACTTCAACAAAGCTGAAAAAATTTGATAAATTTGATTAAATAGTATTATTGTGTTATGTTAAACTTAGAAATAAGCAAACACTTTTTATTCTTGATTTATTTTAGGATATTACAACAATATCATTCACTTTCTCTGCTTAATAAATGTAAACAAAAACTTGAAAATATAAACTCATTGTCGAGGATGTATATTTCTAGTTTGGATTACTTATATTTAGAAGTTGGCACGCATAAAAGTCTATATATACGGATATCTGCTTATATATATTGTATATCTATTTTGGCATTTATAGACTTTACGAAAGTGTGTCAATATTATGTACATTAGTTTGTTTTCCAATTCGAACAGGTGAATGTAAACAAACAAGATCAGCTGTTAATAAGATCTTCCTCTCACACTCTTCTTTTCACTCTCTTATAACTTTCTTTCTCTCTTTCTCTTTCTCTCTCTCTCTCTCTGTTTACTGCGCAGACTCGCATAGTTCGTAAAATCAACTTCGGCTATCTTCGGCTGTCAGTATAAGAGTTTTTTAGTGCCATATATCTGATTCACTTCAACTCATGGGAAATGCAGCATGGGCAAATGTAAACAAGTTGATCAGTATAAGATCGCTTATACTATTATTCTATTATATATGTTTACTTATGAATAAGTATGTCAATACAGCGCACGCTCAAAATTTGGCAGATGAATGGAAATAGTTATAAATAGATGAAATTTTTGGCTGATTATCAATTAAGATATAAGTATTGAAATATAAGATGAAAATGAATAATTCGTATGTTTCCACTTCTATATACATTCATACATATATGATGAGTAATACATGGAATTTTACCGAAGAATATAGCATTTTTTAGTTAATTAGTTATTAAAATTTTTGTTATTTGATGAATCAGATTTGTTCTAGATGCATGATCCAATGATTTGATAAGAAAATATAAACTAAATCTGACATGTTTTTAATATTCTGTATCACATTTAATATTCCCATGAAAATGTCGCTTTGGCAGCTTTTGTTTATCTAACACTTTTTCTAGCTATCAATATCTTTAAGCAATATCAATTTATGAGCAAATATTTAGAAGCTGTTTAAAGCTAATAAGCTGCTTTCGATCATGTTTCGTAAACAAGCAAAATATTTGTGGACTGAATTATTGGGAAAATGAAATTTTAGAAGGGTATGAAGTTTTATAATCTGAAGTTTGTCTTATGAAATAATTTATTAAGTTTTTGTTGAAGATATTTAATTTTTGACATTAAGAATAATAAAGAAAGAATTCATTTCAAAATGTTTGCTATAGAAAAAAAGTTAAACAAGCTATACTTATGCTAAATTATCTATATTTTCTCTATTTTTTAAATCAATAAATTTTTTCATTGCATATTTAAGAGAGCTTGAAATGGAATTTACTATATAAATATATTTAAATATGATTGCTGCATGTCACATATGACCTTATTCTCCATAGATTATTTTGGACTTGTTTTGAAGTTAGAGCTCATACTTCCTGTCTATAATTAGTTTATGGCTTAAATTATGTCAAAATGCTGCAATGCAAAATGAGTATCACTCTGTTCTAAAAGCTAGTCGCTGACAGTATCAACAAGCAAACTGGCATGCAGGTAGGTAGTCAAGGTTACAATAAAATTGGAATGAAAACAAAAGCGATTGTCTGTATCGTATGGAAATTCCGTAGCAAGAGCTTGGAACAGTGGGGATTCTAAATCCACGGTGTGAATCCCACTGGCCAATACAGCTTGCCGAAATCCATAAGCGAGACAAACGGCAGCGATGTGGACGTGGCATGGCTTTGACTTGGCCAACGGGCACAGACGGCAGACAGGCAGACGGACTGACCTCGTTGCTGAGTGGTGATTTGACTCCTCTGAACATGTTGTTCAGTGCGGCTAATCCTTTGCTGCTGATGCTGCTCTTGGCTGGAGTGCGAGTACTCCTGAGTGGAGTACTGCTGCTGCACCTGTTGTTGTTGGTGCTGCTGCTCCTGCTGCTGCAGCTGCTGCTGGTATGGGTTCGGATTTTGTCGTTGCATTTTGAATCGTTATATATCACTATATATCATTGAAAATGACAACCAAATCGATGCAGTTGTCAACTGCACTAAATTAAAAACACCTCTCGATCACTTTTCTCTTTGATTTGCTTCTTCACTTTATATATTTATATATATATTGAAATATATTCTTTACTGATACTTTCGCTTCTATATTGCTGAAATTGAATACAAGAAAATGCAAATTAAAATTTAACACTAAAAACATTTATCACACGCAAATAGCCATTTGGCAAATGTTTAATTTTATTTTGGCAATTTTCTTCCTCGATTTTTTATTCGATTTTCTTTTGAGTTTTCTCAACACACACACACACACACATTTATTTCTTTTTATCTTACTGACACAAAGATTTCTTCATCATTATCATCACCATCACCAACACCATCCATTCTTCTTCATATTCATATTCTCTGCCTCCGCCGAGGCATTTCTAGCTATTTTTAGCAACTACTCGAACATTTCACTGCGACACACAGACACACTCATGCAGCGGACACAGAGACGTCTTCTATACACACTATGTCGGTGGTATCTACTTATTTTTCAGGGGCTATTTTTAACATTTCTTTTTTTTCCTGTTATTTCCAATGCGAAAAACTCTGCACAGTATTTATTTTCTTCATTTGCATTACACAGTATATTCGGGTTTATTTTTCACAATTCTGTGCATTATCGCAGTCATCGCTGCCTGTAATCCTGGGCAGGATGAGTCAGGATAATGCAGGTAAAACAAAATATGTATATATATCTATATATATATCGATTAAATAGATGCGTATATTAGATATCTTTGCATATTCATATCTATATGCACATTTCGCTTGTGTGTATGCACGAATTCACAGTCCATTCGTCGAATTGGGTGCGGACCCCACGATCTGCTGCCGAGCGGTGTGCCGAATCACCCGTCGAACGCGACCGAAGCACCGTTCGGGTATTATTTTTAGATATTTAGCGCACTGAAAAATTCTTTCGGAATTTTCAAAGTGGTTACGAAACCAAAAGATTTCATGAACATTTTTTCTTCATATATTTTCCACTGATTTTACACACTTGATATGAAAATAAAACTCGTTGATCCTTACTTCTATGCGTTATCCTTGTGACGTTCTATATGTAAGTGCTGTGACTATTTCGTAGAAAACTCTATGCGAACTCTATGGCTGAACATATATATATATATATATAGATATATGTACCGTATATATATATATATATGTATTTCTTTAAATAATATCTATTTTCAAACTGTTTCAAGTCATAATCCCCGAGACTGAAACCAAGACGTCGATCGTTTGTGAGGTGCGAGCGAAGAATGACAAAATATCTTTGAGAATGCGATCAAATAGCTGCACAAGGCGCACGAACCGAGCGAGAGCCACACGATCTTCGTGTGCGACTGATCTCTCGCTCAACATGAGATATTTTTGCACTTTCCACACTATTGTTGTTGTTGTTTTTATTGTTGTGGAAAATGTTGAGAGAGCGCGAATGCGCTACACAGTCTCCATGTGGGCCTATGAACAGGCGGTTTATCTTTGTCGCTTCAGCTCAATTGAAGTAGCTGCAAAACGGGTCAGCGCCTAAGAATTTGTTAATCTCTAAAACAGGCTCGGCAGGTTACACTTAAAGTGTCAAAAGTGTCATTAGTCAGACTCAAAGCTCTGCAATTAATTTTCATGTGTCGAGCGACGTTTGATCGAAAAGGTTTTCCTTCAGCTGCATTTCACTGTAGCAGCTTACAGCTTCGACTTTCTGGCTCGTCGCTCACAATTTCAGCCTGTGCCCAGCACTAAAGTCAAATTGCTGTGCTTTGCCTGATGATCAATTAGAGCAGAGGCTGCCTTATGCTCACAGCAATTTGACTTGGGGAGCATCTTGGGGCTTCTCTCATTCAGCTGAGATCGCTGCGATTCGGCAAGTGTTCGGCTTTTGAGTAAGTTGGCTAAAAATATAATACGATTTATTTTTGACACGTATTTTTCAACATTTTTTGTTTTTTTTTTTTCCTTGTGCAGAACAAAATCAAAAAAGAAATCTATAGAAATTCTAGATACTGTAAAAGTGAATAATAAAGTGCACTTGGCTCTTCAAGCTGTCTTTTGATTCCAGAAAAATAACTTTCATTCCCATGATATATCAGTTATATAGTTAATCATATTCTACTTGCAATTTTCATTACATTTTTTTTTCGATTAGTTTTTTTTCGAAAATGCTTTTCTTGCACCTTCTTTTCAAATTTTCCACACAATTTATTTGATTTTGTCTAAATTTAAAAACCACATACATACAATTTGGCTCGCTGCTTGGCCACATATAAACTTGATTATTCATTTCGTGTCTTAATCATAGCCACCAAGATGTTATTTGTTTTTTTTTTCTTTCTTTATTTTGAAACGAATAAGACAAAAATGTCAACTGCGGGTGATGCCTTTGGCAATAAACTTTCTATTTCTTTACGTATAAAAAAAAATATAAAAAAATACTTTTTGCAGTCTTTACAAATTGCAACTCGAATGCGATTGAGTTCGCTTTGGCCATATATGGGATGCGCATTGAGTGGGGCTCTATAAGGCGACCCGGTTGGCAATGCAATGATTGTAAGTACATCATTTATTGCAACTACTGCACAAATTAATTGTTAGCATGGTTATGAAATCACAGGTTACGATTTAAGAGAACAACACAAAGTAATAATAGTAATGGAATTTAACGCACGGCTAGGCCAACATCAAACTGTCACTGCTAAGATACAAATGTATCTTTACCTCAAAGACGTTGGCAGATAAGCAAAAGCACGCAGAGAATAACAAACAGTTAGCCGGTTCTGCAAGACGAACGGCTGTTCAGCAGATTGCAGCGATGCGCTACAAAAAAAGAAGGGAAAAATTGTATCTTGTAGTTTGCTGCCTCTGTCAGCTGTAGCTGCAGATTAGCAGCAGCCTGCCTATCAGCCAAGCAGTCAGTCAGATGCTACCTTATCAGCAGTTGCAAAAAATATTCGCCCAATTATGTCATGCCTCTAGAATGTTGTTAAGCACACAAAACAAGACTACGACTGCAAATCTTCAGATAAATCTTTTACTTTAATTAGTATTATTAATAGAATAGAATGTATATATATATATATATTTAGTAGATAATTAAGGCAATTGCTTAGATTAAGTTGCTGTTGTTGTTGCTGTTGTTAGTTGTAGTGTGTTGGGGGTAGGTGTTGTGGGGACGGTGCCCAGCTCATTGGAATAGGGCTACACTGCACTCACTTTACTGCAAACAAGAAGAAGAATAGTCGCATATCAATTAAGTTCGTTTTAATGGATGTTGACTGAAATGTGTTGTATGTATGGCACATGCAAACTTAAAAGACAGAATCATATGAGAAATGAATGCAACATGCTACCCCAGGCAGGCGAATGAGCGACCCCAAGCAAAGCGCAGATACTTTTGTATCTTATTGCCACACAGATGCTGCGACGCGTTTTAATTCGGTTTGCCAGTCAGCATAAGTATTAGGCATCAAGTTTCTGCGACCGCCGCAGCCATTCAGCAAACCCAGAAAACCGAAACGAAATGAATTGCTCTCGTTGTTGTTGTTGTTGTTGCTGCTGCTGGTTGCAACGAGCTGCGCCTCAAGCTGCATGCCAAGCGGCAATTTAGGTATAAAATGTCCAAATGTGCTCGTTTTTCATATCAATTGTTTATACAATTAAGATATAGACATGTGGAGAGGGAGAGGGCAGAGCTCCTTCCCTCTCTCTGTCTGTTTAGCCTCTCGCTTTGGGCAAATGAAAGTTGCAATGTGCTGCGATGCGGTGCGTGTGGTTGTAATCTATATTTAGTGATTTTACATGCGGTGCCTCAAAAGATATTCGAAATATGCACACACACACACTCATGTACATATATGTGCCTGATGTGTGTATGTGTGTCCGAGCCCAGCCCCAAATTTGTAGTTAGCAATTTTCCAGATCGTTGGTGAAGATTGTTTTAAAAATATGTATGTGCTTATGAGTTACGAGCTTGTTTAGTAAACAAAGAAGCAAAACAGAAACCGATTAAAGCGATCTTAACCCAGTTAGTTGATTTGGCTCGATTTACCTGCTTGCACCTGCTGGCCATTTGTCTGCAGCTGCGGATCCTGGCTGAAGTCGGATATGGAAACAGTTTTGGTGCTCACATAGCTGATGGACTCAATTGTTGTCTCCCATTTCTGGAACGTGTTGATGGTATCGCTGCGCAGTGCTCGGGTCGAGCCGACGCGCTGCGGTGGCGAGGAGCGCAGCGACATGGTCGATGTGGCCGAGCCCAGCGACGAGCTGCCCGGCGATTGCGAGGCTGTGGTCGAGGATGAGAAGGACGCGGATTTGCGTAAAGGCGTTTTAATGGCTTCCTGCTGACTAACGGGCCGCTGCTGCTGTAGTTGTTCCTCATCCTCGGTTATGAGCAGGCACTCCGTTTGCGTGCCCTGATCTGCAATTTGTTAGAGCGGCCACAGATTAAGAGATGCGGAAATGTTTTGGCTTATTGCACTTTATGGGCTGCATGCAGTGCATGCTTTTCGGATTTTCAGCTTAATTAAGTGCTGCCTGGCCGAATAACATAATAAAGTTAACATGCGAAACACTCTTCGCGATGAAATATCCAATCGCAGGGTATCTTAATTTTTTCATTTCGGCAATTAGCGGCTTATTTACGAGTTGAATGGCAAAATGCGTGCGCGAAATTTTGTTGCTGTTGAAAACTTGGCCTCGTTTTCATCAAATTGAAATAAAATTCACAGCATTCGCACTGTTTGCTGCAATTTCAATTGTTTTTCGTTCTTGTTTTCTTCTCTCTCTCTCGCTAATTTACAGCGTGCGTATAAATAAATGTGTTGCCAACATTTTGGCAGTTGCGAACTAAGAACGGGCAGGGTCAACGCGTGCCACAGCTATAAAGTATGTATATATATATGTTTCTGTTTTATATGTAAATCAGACAGTCTGTCAACGTGAGCTTATGTAATTCAATTTGTTGCTCGCCTGGGATTTGATATTGAGACATCTCTGTCTGGTTGTTTGCCTAATTAAAATATATACACATTAAATTTAGTGTGTTTGCTCGCTAAACGCTTAATGTGCTAAGGAAATTGAAGTGCTGAGAGTATCTGGCATTTGGATTTGCGTAGTTTTGCACAATTTTTCGGGGCGCCTGCTTTATTACAGTTCTCGTGGGCGGAGCATGTAGGAAAACAATTTTACGATGCGCCCAACTGTTTATAATATCAAATGCTGTTGGCTTTTATCCATCTAACTATACATATATATTTTTTTGGCTTAAGGCTAATTCTCATTAAGTATATTTATACTACGTCTATACTTCGTTGACACACACTCATGCGGAAATATTTTATTATTTATTCAAGACAAGTGCCCAACGCTGGCGGTCTCTAGGCTGTATATGCAAAGTATTTTTCCATTTTGTTATAATTTTTAATTTTATTGAAATGCAATCCTCACTGCGACGCAGTTGTTGACATTGACATTGCACATACCTTGGGCAGAAAAAAAGTTTATAACAGGCAGAACTAAGCGCTGTGCTAGTACGAGTATATATGTACAGAGGTAGTCAAAAGTATTTACACAAAAAGACTTTTTACATATTTTTGACAACTGATAAACCGCAGTTCATTTTCTACAATTGATGTATTATCAAACATTATCTTGTTCAATTTTGCTTCAAGAAAGATCAAGCTCTGTGAAAAAAAAACATTTTATGCAATTTATGACCAAAAACAAAAAAACCATCTTAAGTGAATATGTTATTTGTGTAAATACTTTTGACTACCGCTGAGCGTATATCTCTGTTCTGCATTAGAATGACTTGAGTCTATCTAGCTATGTCCTTCTGTCCACTCATATAGGCCTAACGCAAAGTGTTCACATACTACGAAAGCTAAAAAATTGATATATGAAACATATATTTTTGCATAAGATAACTTAAAAAGTTAGAAAAGTTATTAAGGAAGCTGATATTCTTGCATAAAAAATTTAAAACAAGAGAAAAACCATATTTCATAACTGAAGCAGAAAGCTTGGATTGCAGAATAAATATAGAAATAAAATAAAATAAATTAATTTTCCTGAACAAAATTGAATAAAGGAATTAGAGTTCTTGCAAGCTTAGTTGATGTTATTTATATTATTTAAACAAGCTGACAAATTATGATTAAAATATATATTTGTAGGTTGAGTTTGAGTTTGAGGCAAGTAACTAGCGACTTTAGACGCTTTTTGAAGTCAAGACTAAAATAGTTTAAGCAGCAGCTTTGGCATGGGTTTCAGGGTTTTGCTAGTCTTGCAAAGCCTGATATTGAACATTTACTTATTTTAATTGTAATAACATTGTAATAATCTTTAATTATTTAAAGAAAAATCTTATTTAAGAGCAGATTTTGTGAAATGCTTTTTTGATTTAAAATTTGACAGTTTGATGTAATGCAATAGACCCTCGCTTGATGTAATCATAATTATATATTGAACTATATTAAAATAGATTTCAATTTTGGTTTCTTACTTAAATATATAAAAATCAATTTATTTTTCAGAAATATACCTTTATCTTATCAGACCTAATTAGAGCAGAAGCTTAAATTGAAATAGTTTTACTTTAAAAGTTCGAAATTTCAGATTGAAGTGGATGGATGATGGCAAAATGTTGAAAAATTTTAAGTAGCAAAAGAAAAACTTGTGTGAGACTCGCGTTGAGTTCATTTTGTTATTTTTAGAAATTGCCTAATTAATTTAGAAAAATCAGAGAAACAAAGCATCAAACGAATGTTTGTATAGCTGCGGCATATTCATCACACAAATATTCGTATTTTCTTTCGATCTCCGAACGGATTTGCGTCCGATATTTCTGTGGACAATTCGAAAACGCGTGGCACCAGCATCGATCCAGGACATAAATCACATATTATAGAAAAACAAAAAGCAGCCCGGCATAGAGACGAAAACAAAACATTTTCAGCATCGCCTGGCAAAACATAATGTTGCGAGTATGTGTTTATATATTGAACAGCATGTGAATTTTTTGCGAATGTGCCAAAAAGAAATATTTATATATATGTATAAAAAAATAAATTAAATATAATGCTGAACAAGGCCAGAAAAGCTGAAGCATTTTAGGATTTATGTTGCCATTATATGTATATATTCTATATGTTCTCAGCTCGTTGCGCAGGAAAGGAACAATTTCATGAATCATTTAAATGAAAATCTTGCAAACATATGGCAAAATGGCTCGTTTAGTTTGCTGCAAATTCAATCTCAAGAAATTATCGCGCAATTATATATAATTTATAAAGAGGTACAGCAAGTAATAGATAAGTGATTCAGTTTTCTTGACTAGCATCCAAATTCTGTTGTCTCGTCGTTGTTAGCTGGGCCAAGTACATGGGAATTGACAGTTTGGCAGGCACTTAGCGGCCCACGCATTGGACCAAAGTGTGTCATCCGAAATGTTTTTTGAATCAGTTTGGCTATAAATAGCCCTTGATGGCAATCAGGTATTGTTTGGTCAGTGTCAAGGACTTGGGCTACAAATTTTGGACTAGTTTTTATTTTGCTGGTGTTGTTTGGCACCTTGGCAGCCCCATGGGCCTGTTGGCCCGAGTGTTTATTATGTCTGGGCTGTCGTTGTTCGAATTTCTCGCATATTGCTCGGTTTGTTTCATTTCTTATTCTTGGCAAGCCTTCGCATTGCACAGCGACGGGTGAGCACTTTGAAAATTTGAAGAAAAATAGATAAATAAACATTGTTTGCAATTCAAATAAATCGCTTATGAGCAGCGGGCCAACAGCAGCAGCAGCAGTAAGTTCTGTCGGTCACTCAGTCAGCCAGCCTCCCACACAGAAAGCATCTCCTGCCCCTTCGAGGCATGAAATGTTTGGTTTAGATTTTTCGTATTTTGAAATATTATTTATTATATGAAAAATCGTGTTTTAAAAAACACTTGAATCTTCTAATGAATCGCGAAACATCTGGCGTACAAATTAGTTGACCCAATTTTTTTTTTTTATTTGTTGACAAGCTCAACAGGATGCAGCCTTTCAGCTCTTAACGGAATTTTATTGTGTATAAATCAGATCTAGTCTGAAAATTCTATAATATAAGTATGCATGTAATTAATTTCATAGCCAATTGACTAAATCTTGGCATTTGCTCTTTAATATAAATGGTAAACACTTAATTTTAAAACCTCGAGCACAATTATATAAACATAAATTTTGAAAAATGATTTCCTGTATGGAAAAAGTTTATATTACTTATCCATGTGGTGCACATAAATCAGCTAGTTTTCTCGAATTGTGGATCAACGATCAGCTAGCGCCATCTAACGCTAAGATCCAATTCGAAAGCTTTCGAACAACTCGATTAGCTTTTTCGAAACAACTGCAAGCATTTCACCGACAGAGAGCGCCAGCAAAAACGCTTTTCGCGCGAGTTCAAAGAGAAAGAGATCAGCAAATAGCTCACGACTTTTGAAGTAAAACTTAATTATGATTTCGTTTTGAATTGATTTATTTGAATTTTCGACAAAAACACAAGTAATACTATGCGCCCTCAGCACGAGTGCTGTGGGGCTGTAAATTTTGATCCATCCGGTCGCAGGAATCAAAACCAAGTAACAAAATTAGGGACACGCACACACAATAAAATGTAAAACTTTGGCATGAACAAATCATAAAAAAATAAATAAATATATATGTATATATATATCTCATTGTAATAATCTGTATCTTAATATCTAAATCCGCGATTTGTGCTCGAAACGTTCAAATTTCCGTTGGTGCTGGCCGCGCCCAACGAATTCCTGGCACTGCAAACATAGCTCCCATTGTCGTCTGCAATGAATCAAAAATGCCAGAACGATTAATGAGCTCGACTGCCAGCCGAATCACAAATGGCTAGCAACTTACCCGGATAGGCCTGCGGCAAAGTTAGACGGCACACACCGTTCCGGTACTCAATGACATGCCGGCTGCCCAGCTCCAAATGGCTACCGTTGTGCGTCCAGTTGACCTGCGGCTGCGGATGCGCCTGCACAATGCACTCGAAACGGGCCGTCCCGCCCACGCCCACTGCTATATCTTTCAGGGGCTGCAAACGCAATTTAGTTGAGTTGAGACTGCAGCAGACCCCGGGCCGGGTTAATGACTTCGCTTACCGTTATGAATAATGGCGGCCTTTGTGCCTGTTCATCGCGATTCAAATGGGCATTGACGGGCTCCGTATTGGGCAGTTCCGGCACTAATGATGTTCAAAGAGCCATTAGAAACTGCAGAAATGGCTTATAGCAGCCTCCATTAGTGGAATTAACACACAGCAAGGCAAAACACAACACAACAACAAGCGCTTTAATTTTTCTTAATTTTCGTTTTGGATTTTGTTAAAATATTTTCACTTTAAACACAAGACACAAACAGAAACTTTATCATGCAGCAAGAACAAAACATTAAAAACGAGCAAAACTTGGATTAACATGCAGTTTTCGATGGGGTTAGCTAAGAGGCACTTAAATTAAGTATACGCCATGTGGCGGCAGCTGACATTGAGGACTAAGCAAAGCTTATGGCAACGATCAGCAGTAGCTTTCTAATCATTTCCTGCTTCAAAGTGTGATGAGCTTTAAAAAATTAATATAAATTAAAATACCCTGTACTAAAACTATGCGTGTATATGCCTCAGCTGAAGCCTCTTTATACTGGTATAAAATTGGAATCTAATAATTGAGATGTTCTTAATGTGTATATATATGCTATATATGAATATATATTTAGTGTACTTAGGTCTTTAAATTCTCCAGTGATGCTTTTACAACGTTGGTTGAAAATCGATACATATCGATATAATGAAAACAAAGTCATGTGTTCAAGTTTTCAATATTTATATATATACTGAAAATAAAGTTTTCCGAGTGATGCTTAAAAAATCTTTGAATAAAAATCGATATATATAAATAGATATAATGAAAATAAAGTCCTATATTTAAGTGATTTTTCAAAAGCCTTTCGATGTAGTGAAAAAATAGTCATATAGACTTTATAACATACGAGAATATTTCTCGATTATCAAATTTGTTGTAAAAACAATCAGAAAAATGAGCATAATAAGAGTGATTTTGCTATCCTCATGAAAAATATTTGTATTCATTTAAATTTATCAACTCTCAATTGCTTTCTTCAAAATCAATATACCCTATCCTAACCACTTTTAATGAGTATACTGCATAGTTTTCTTTAGACTCATCACATTATTTGAAAGCAGATTCAATCCACAAGCAATCCACATTTATCGATAGCTGTTATCGATAATACGTAGATTAGTTTAGCTGCTGCTGAACGCGACCAATTTGTGTGCTAGCAACAACAACAACGACAATGTGTCCTAGACTAGTTGACAACATCGATAGATAGATAGCCAGTTGCCTGGGCATCCTGCCAGCTGTACCTGTGCGCACGAGCTGCTCGGGCGGCAGACGTGGCGCCTGCGCGTGCAGGCGATCTAGATGAATGTCGAGACTGTGGCAGCTGGGCAGACTGTAGCGCTTCTGGGCGAAACGAGGCGCCATTGGCGACTTGACACGCCCATAGCTGCAACGCAGCGTCGCTGTCTCGCCGTCGGAGCTGTAGCCGTGAGGCAGCAAACCCGTTGGCTGGGTGCGTTCGTGCTGCACGGGAATTATTAGCTCGTTGCCAGCGGCCAGCTTCAAAGGATACGGCGAGTGGCGGCCATTATTGATGATAGGATGGGATGGGGCGCCCTTGCTGTTCCACTGGCTGCTCACAAACTTGTGGCCCTCGCCGGGAAAGAGTATGCCGAACTCGTAGCCAAAGTCATATTTGAAATAGATTAAACCGGTATTGGGATCGACGCATTTGGTGCCTGTTGTTATGTTTTCGTTGACAATTGGAAATTGGTTTAAACAGAACTTAGAGATAGCATTTACAAAATGTTTGTTAGTTCGATGCGAGAAAAGGCACTCCAAAATCAAATTTTTCAAATCTTCAAATCTTAACTTTCAATACCAATCAGAATGGAACCAATGTGTTTTATGTTGTTTGTTTTTGTTTGGGTTTTGGGTTTTGGGTTTGGTACGCCCATTTCTACTGTCGCTTTAGTAGCTAGAATCTACAATAGAGGCTTCACTGTACTCACCGTATTGCGACACACGCGACTCATCTCTGTAGGCCTGCGGCTGATTACTGCCCTCGCTGGGCGCGCGCCTAAAGCCAGGACGCAAACCCTGCTGAGTCTGCTGGCTCTGCCTATCCCGGTTGATGTCCTCGATGAACTGATGCGACTTCTGCAGGAACGTGGAGCCCATGCGCTTGCCCTGGCCCTCCGCCTGCTGCTGCAGCGAACTGTAGCCATAGCGCGGCAAGGTGCCAGCGCGCAGCTGCTGTTGCGGCTGCAGCTGATCCGTCTGATCCATGGAACCGTCCTGCAGACGATTCATGGTGCTGTTGCGATTCAGTGACTGCGTGCGATGCTGCGTGGTCACTGTGCTGCCGCCGCGCTGCTCCTTGCGCAGCGTGTTCACATCGATGGAGATCTTGCTGGGCATTTCCGGCCATTTATCGAACTCCATGGGCGAGAGCACGCGCTCGTAGGTGCGGGGCAGGCTGCAGGAGCGACCCGCCGATGTCGGTGCGGCCACCCGACGATAGCCCTTGGTCAAGCCATCGCCATGGGGCGACCAGAGTGGCTGAATGCGTGTGCCTTCCACCTCGCTCTCATAGTCGCTCTCCCGATACTCGCCAGGTATGAACTTCGTGGGCGTGGCCGGTGGCGGCATATGCGATTGACGCGAGGGCGTTCGACTGCCCGCCGGACTGTACGGGAAGGGCTCCAGAGTGGGCTGCTGCTGCTGCAACTGCTGTTGCTGCTGCTGTTGCTGCTGATTGTCAAAGTGAATTACGCGCTTGGTCTGCTGCATATTGACAACACGCTGAGAGCTCTCCGTGGACTCGTGCATCTGCATCACATTCTTCGTCTCGTGCGCCACCTTGGCCATGTGCATGGGCGCACCTGCAATCGCATTGTAGTACATTGTCGGCTGCTGCTGCTGCTGCTGCTGCGTAGCAGCTATGAATTTCGCTGCCACAGGCTTGGGCTTGAAGACAGTTTGCGGCTGCTGTTGCTGTTTCTGCTGACTGCTTGTGTACTGCTGCTTGGAGCTGCTCTCGGTCTTGATCTCGTGCCGTATCTCTTTGCCGATGGGCTCGAATTTGGGACGCACGAAACTGCCCATTTGCGGTGGCATCGGCTCGAATTCCATGGGCGATGGCGTCACCACCACCACCGGCGACTTGTGCCCGTTGGCAATGTTGGTGCGCGGCGTGGGCGTAGGTGGGAACACCACGCGATAGCCCTTGATGTCCGAGTCGGATTCATTGGCTCGCGACACCGAACGGAAGCGTTCGTCCACCTCGCTGCTATAATCACTGAACTCAGCAGCGGGCGTCTTACGCTGCGCCGGCACTGGACTGGGCGTAATCAAAGGCGTGGCATTCGAGGAGTACTTGGTCTCGCGATGTGTGGAGCTGCTGCTGCTCTGCTGCATGTTGCTAGTCTGGGTCGACGAGGTGTACTTGTAGTTCTGTGGAAGACACAAAAGTCTTAGTAAGGATCCAATGTGGAGGTGGAGATATTTACAGAACAGTGAAAACATGTTAGGTATTCAGGCAAATTCATAAAAACATAAAGAATCGTGAATTACATACTTAAAAATTGTTGGAAAATATACAAAACATTTATAGATCAGTTTTAATTATAAACGAAATGAATGGTATTAATATGGCATATGCTTGGTGGCAGTTCGGCAAAATGAGAGTTAGAGGCAAGCCAGCTGATGAGCATGGTTAGACAAGGACAACAACAAGATTGAGACAAGGGGAACAGGACGCAGCCAGTTCCAAGTGCTACACATAACAACGACAACAACAACAACATATACAGCAATACTCTATTTAGAGAGATCTATGCGAACCTTCGCCTCCTGACTGTAGTTCGTTTGCTGTGGTGCTGGCTGTGGTGTAAAGTACAGCTGTGCCGGTGGCTCTGGCTGCAACTGTGGTGCCGCCGCTGTTGTCGATGACTTTGTCTCATAGAAACTGCTCTCCGACTTGCGGTAGCTGGAGTGCTCCTCCGTATCGGCAGCATAACCACTCGACTTAAAGGAGCTCTCCATCGTGGCCTGTTGCTGGCGTGCCCGGTTGCCCGGCTCATCCGACTCGCTGCCGCTGTACTTGTAGCGATCGCTCTCGTAGTCGCTTTCGTAGTGGGCGCCCAGGCGGTTGGGCATGACTGGGGGCGGTGGGCGATAGCTGGTTGTGCCATTGGACTTGGGTGGTGCGACGGGCGTTAGAGTAGGCACCGAATGTGGCAGAACCTTGCTGGGACCCTGTATGAGATTCTGTTCCAGCTTTTGCTCCATGCTCTCCACCAGCGAATGGCGACGCACGTCCTCTTGCTTCGGAGCAAAGCAGATCTCGGGCGGAGTACCAGGCTCTAGCTCTACGTTGACCAATCGAGTGACGGGTGTCGGGGCAGGCGGAGTGATAGTCTTAGCCACCTGCTGCACCAGGAAGGGCGCGTTCAATTCCTTGGTGATGCTTATCTGCTGCTCTGTCGACTTCTGTTCCACGTCGCTTGTGTAGCCAGCGGTGCCGGCAGGAGTCCACAACTTAGACATGGCCACGCCCTCTGCCGATGGCTTGGGCGAAGGCGAACGTGTGTTCTGTTGTGCAGGAGTTGCCAGCACCGCTGCAGGACGCACAATCGGCTGTCCGTACTCCACTTTGACCTCCTTGATAAGGGTTGTCTCGTGCTGGACACTCTGCAGGGGTGGTGGGAAGACGGGCACACCACCCTGTGGTGGTGGCTCTCTTGGCTGCACTTCCTCCAGTATCTTGATCTTCTCCTGGATCAGCGGCAGCTTGGGGAGTTGTTTCTCGGTCTTGGGCGTATAGCAAAACTCTGGTGGTGCTCCTGGTATAAGATTCATGCTTTTCAGTTCCTCGGCCAGTGTCTGAGCATGCGGTTGACGAACCACCGTCTCCAAAGGCCGCTGGGCCTGTGGCTTGGGTCGCTGTGTAACGTTCTCCTCCTCGATCTTCTTGAAGTACTCAAAGGATGAAGACATTTTCTGTTCGCTGTTGCTGCTCTCGTATCTGGTGTTGATTTGAGTCTGCATCTGCGGTGGTCGTTGTGGCTGTGGCTGCGCCTGAGCCTGCTGGCCGAAAGGTGTGGCCACAACGGGCGTACAGGGCTTGGGTGGCACTGGCGGCGGGGTTTGTGTTACGCCAGTCTTAAAGCTGGTCTGTGTATCGGTCTGATCCATGCTGGCAGTGTTGTTGTTGGTGGTGGTGGTGTTGGTGGTGTTGGTGGTGGTTGGTGTCTTTGGTCGCGGACTCAGCTCGGGCAGGTCTAGATATGTCGATTTATGTTCTAGACGCATCGTTGCCTCAGTGGTGCAACGATGCTCAGTGATTACTTTCGACTCGGACAGGCCATGCAGATCGCTGGCAGTGGTTGCATCGGTTTGATTGGTCTGATATGATTGGGGCTCTTTGTTGAAGTGGCTCTGGTTGTGTCAATTCGATTCAATTCAGATATATA
Source organism: Drosophila gaucha (assembly GCA_035045545.1). NCBI lineage: Eukaryota > Metazoa > Arthropoda > Insecta > Diptera > Drosophilidae > Drosophila > Drosophila gaucha. The sequence continues at coordinate 6,351,245 of JAWNOY010000292.1, forward strand.
TATTTATATATGTGTGTGTATATATGTTGTTGCATGAAGAACCCATGAGTGTAATGAGCAAAGCGAAACGAACAACGTCGAAATCAATGAGAGAAGAAATTCACAAGATTTGTTTATTATAAATAAATATATGTATATATATATATATATATATATAAATCATGTCAAGAACGTAACAAGTCGAAGAAATAGTATAGCATAGATTGACAGTTCGATAAAGTTATAAATATGTAGTTGTGGGGATAGATAGGTAGAGAGATAGATAGATCGAGTTGCAGTCATAGTAAGATAAATACAATATCAGATGGATAATGCAGAATCGTGTTTATATATTGAGCACATGCACACTTACTTCAGTTTTGAATTCACTGGTTGGCGCCTCGTAGACGATGGTCTTGACCACCTCCTGCATGCGTTCTGGAGATGGCTCCAGAATGGCACAGTCCGCAATGCTCTTGGCCTCGCCGCCAGCATTCGTTGCCCTCACCATATACTTGCCAGAGTCCGTTGTTTGTGCTGCGTGTGGAAGAGAAGTTAGCAAAAAGAGATCCTTATGGCAGCATATGAGGCTCTCACCTTTCTCGATGATCAGCTTGTATGAGCTGCCCTGGGCAAGCAGGCGATGCTCAGAGATGCCAGCATCCTTGAGTGGCTTGTCATCCTTCAGCCAGGTGACAGTAGGATCCGGCAGTCCAGTTACTTCCACTTCCATAATCAATCGCTCACCCTTCTTGCTAACCTGCGCCTGCAAACGTCGACCGAAGACTGGCGGAAAGATGGTCTCTGCACAGATAGAAGTAGGCAAAGATGCGTTAGAAGAATTGAGAATTGATCCACATGTGTTGTGGTTCACTGTGGCCGCACGACCACTTTCATTTGAAAGCCACAACACACACAGCTAATTCAATGAAAATAAATATTGGCTTTTGTATGTCATTGCAACAGATCTCTGAAGATCTCGCAAAATAATTTACTTGCACAGCCGTCCAAATGATCAGCTATAATGAGTAATTCGTGTAGACAGGCAGTAAAAATAATTTTCTTTTCAAACACATTTCAGCCATTCAACCACATAAGACGACAAATCCGCGAAATGAACAGAAACTTGTGCTCAACAAAAATTTACATAATTATTACCCACTTCTGCCCCACCCCAACCCACAGGCCAACCCACAATAAAGAAAAATTATTTAGAAATTTTCTGTGTAAGAAGCAAATAACAACAAAAAAAAACTTTGCATTGGGCAAGCTGTTCATCTCAGGGTAGGAAAATCATTTGAATATAAACAAAAACAGCGAACGCCACTAAAAACTCATCAATATGCGAAACGGTCCGCATTGACGTTTGTAGATCTATTGACGCCCCCGACAATGACACTTTAATGCTCCCCACTGATTGATGTGGCGTACGGACGGACATACAAAATATTGACATACGATATGGGCCATATGTGTGCCTCATTTTTTATGTTCTCCACATTCGTTAGCTCATTAGAACTCAGAATTCAATTAAAGCCATTTGTTAACATTAACTGTTAGCAGTTAGCATTAACAGCGTCACTTTAACAGTTTTCTGTTAATTTACATTTACTATGGGTATATGAAGAGCTGAAGCGTTTACTTACTTTTCACCACCAGATCCGCTGTGCTTGTGGACTGACCCACTGTATTGGATGCTGTTACCGCATAACGTCCAGCATCGGCCACGCCCACCTCCTTAAGTTCAATAGTCACTCGATTGTATTTGTTGGATATTTTGGTATGCGCATTATCGAATAGCTGATCGCCGTTTTTCTCCACCTTGATCTCGGGCGAGGGATAACCGTCATAGATGGCCTCCATGCTGACATTGGCGCCCTGATCCACAATCTTGCCCGTTAGGGGCGTGGTGAAACGTGGTGCTATCTCCTTGCGTAATCTCGTTGGCGATTCGGGCATTGTGATGGCTGGCAGTGGTGCAGCTCCTCCATTGGTGGACTGCACCATGGTAAAGGATTTCTGCTGAACCGTCGGACTGCTCATCTCCTTGCTCTTGTGCAGCTCCTGGTAGTGATGGCTCTCGACAATCTCCGGTCGCTGTTGTCCCAGCTGCTTGAGGGACTGATCGATGTGCGCCGAGGAGTGGTGCACCTCTGTCTGTGGCACATTGCCCTCATACGAATTGACTTGCGATGTGGAGGTGGTTGTAAAAGTTTGCTTCTTGATGGTCACGCGAGATGATTCGGTATTATGCTCCTGGGTCATGGTCTGCAAATTGCTGGAGGCGGGCACTGGGCTGCTGCCAATGATATTAAGGAAGGCCACACAGGTGGCTTTCCCTGCCTCATTCTCGGCGGTGCAGCTGATCTTGCCCACAGCATCGTGGGTTAATTGCTGGATAGTCAGCACCTGACGATCGCCGCTGGTGGAGACTAGGAAATTGTGTCCATGCACCGGCTGATCATTGAAGAACCAGTGGACCTTGGGCGTGGGCTTGCCCAACACAATGCACTCGAACTTGACCACATCGTCGATGTGGGCCTGCTTGTCGCTGAAGAGCTCCTTGAACTCGGGGCACAGATGCCGCTCGACGATCTCCACCGATGATTGACTGCTGCGACGGTTCTCAGGGGCATTCACGGACTTGACAATCAGATGCGAGAAACACTTGGCTTCGCCCGCATTGTTCGAGACCTTGACCGTGTAGACGCCTTTGTCGCTGGCGTCCACATTCTTGAGAATGAGCTTGAATATGCCCGCCTCGGAATCGGACTGCGTGGTGACGCGTTCGTCCAGCTGCAGCTCTTTGTTGGTCAGATACCACTGAGCCTTCAGTGGTTGATCGCCGTTGGCCTGCACCTCTAGCACCACCTGCTCACCCTCATCGGCGAGCACATCCGACAGCAATCGCTCGAATTTGGGTTGCGAATCTCTGGGCAATGATTGACGGTCGAGCTGTGCTCTGACTGTTGGCTCCGACATGTTCAGCGACGTCACCTTCAGGTCACAACTGCTCGATGCCTCGCCCGCCGAGTTGATGGCAACCACTTTGTAGTTGCCGCCATCCTCTTGGCACACCTCTTGTATGAAGAGCGAGCAGCGATCGCCCTGGAACAGCAACTGCACATCGGCGGACTCCTTAACGGGTCGCTCGTTGTGATACCAGATGACCTCCGGCTCGGGCTGACCCACAATCACACAGTCCAAGCGCACGGGCTTGCCCTCGAATATGGAGACATCCTTCAGTGGAATGTGCACCGCCGGGCGGATGGGCTCAATGTCACTGGCCATCTCAGAATCGGAAGTCTCGTTCGGCAGACGACCCTTGACAATAATGTTGCAACTGCTGTAAGCTTCACCAGCCAAGTTCTTAGCACTCAAAACGTAGGATCCGGCGTCGTTGGGATAAGCTTGCGGTATTGTGAGCGTAACGCGTCCGTTTTCGTACTGAAATTCGAAAATCAAAATATTGAAATATGTTAAGCATTGACTGCGCTGCGAATTCACCACATGGTGAACTTGGAGGCGACGAGGCCGTGTGTTGAGTTCCTATGCTAATGGCTAATGCTTTCAATTTGTGCCAGTTTTTGTGTTTTTGTATAATTTTTTTTGCAATTTAATTTTCATTTTACACCCATCCCAAAAACTTATTTATGTTTAGCGCACGGATGTTCAATCCGGCCTGTATCTGTGTGTTTTGGTATCCGGCGCGGGAGTCTACAAAAAAATTGGGGGGCGTAGGGGAAACCCCATAATATTTGGCTGACGTTCTGTTTATTTGGTAAAGAAACTGGAAAATGCTTTTGTTTAGGCACCCAAATTGCAGGAAGCGTCTGAGTACAGGTGTTGATCCACTTCAATAGAACAATACCATAGATGCTCGATTGTATATTGAATCGTTTAATCGGCTTAACGCAATGAGATCATGTTGTGCTTTGTCAAAAAGGCAATTAAAAGCAATGAAATCATTTTGCATTTCACCAAAAGCGTTGCTCTCTATAAAAATCAAAATCAGACAAAAATTAAATGAAAATTTTTAAACACACATACACATTGTATATATACTCTGATGTGTATGTGTGTGTGTGTGCCGAATAACGGCGCCCACAATAAACAAATTGGCTGACAGCGCCCACGACGCACCGCCGCGAAAGATGACTGTGGTGAATTGGATTTGCGTCGCACCACACGGCTCGTTGCATTTGGGAGATGATGATGCCAAAAAGAAAAAAAAAAAATATTGCTGCTACATGGCTGGCAACTTCTTAGCCTGTAATTTATAGTTATGCAGTGTATACTATGCGTCGGCTTATTTTTAAAACATTTGCCTTGAATTTTATAGTTTATCTTTCATTTAAATTTGCTTCTGCTTTTTTTTGCAATACGCCTAATGATGAGGCCCCTCCAGTTGTCTGGACCAACACACGCCAAGCTGACGTCAGCAGCGAAAGCGAATCAAGAAATTAAACATGTTCATTGAATATTCTATGGAACTATCACACATACATACATATATACATATATACATATATATATATGTATTATGTATATATGCAACGCCCACCCGCAAAAGGCGACCGCAAAATTTTTGACTGCTTTTTGCAGTTCCAGCAAAGTTTGTTTATACTATACATAAAGATGTATATATCATTTGTGGGATCGCGCCATCGGGGAATTGTGCGTTGTGCCATTTCTTTTTTTCGCAATATACATACTTATATTTCTTTTATGCCAGACAGAATGAGGGTAACAGTTGGGCATGGAATTCAAAAATACGCACATCAAGAAATTTCCATCCCTAGAGCTTTGGGAAGCGACTAAAAGGTGACCTAGAAATTATTTTTGCACAGCAGCAGCTTTAACTTTTGAATAAGTTAATTGCGGCATAAGAGTATTTGAAATTCATTGCTTACAAAACTTTCACAAATTTTCGTTTGTGACTAGACCTTCAGGAAGAGACTACAAAAGTAATTTTTTGTTTTCCACAGCAACTGCTTTAAGAAAGGGTATTCAAAGTTTGTATTACTTATAAATTTTCTTTAAATTTTCCCAGATTTTCTTTTATGACTAGAACTTTAGGTGGATACTACAAGATGATTAGTAGTTCATTTTTGCACCTCAGCAAAACAAGAGTATTTGAAGTTGTCTCTACTAAAGAATCTACCCAAATCTTGACTAGTAGCATTTTCCCCTTACGTCATCATTAGTTTTTACTCACTTTTGAGTCGCGCGGCTGGAACGGCTTGCCATTGTGTAGCCAACGGATTTCGGGCTGTGGTATGCCAGTGACCAAGGCCTCCATCTTAATCTTCTGGCCGACGCGCGCCATAGCGTTCTGCAGCGGCATCTTGAAGCAGGGCAGCTCAGTGGGTTCTAATGCTGCAAAAATGGAAGATTGTGAGTTGATTTAAGCTAGCTTTAAATGTTTACTATGTTCCAGCTTACGTTCGACAATCAAACTGGCCGAGCAGTGTTCGATGCCAGCGGGATTCGAGGCGCTGCAGGTGTAGACCGCGTCGTCCTCGAGGAAGACCTCGTCGAAGCGCAACATGGCTTCGCCATTGTTATAGCTGATCACATAGTCCGGCGAGTCGTCGATGCATTTGTCATTCTTGAACCATTGCACCGTGGGCAGTGGCACTCCGCTGACCACGCACGAGAACTGGAAGGAGGTGCCTTCGGTAGCCTTGCCACTCTCCAGGAAGCGCAAAATGCGCGGCGGCACCAGCTGCAACTCGGCGGCATTCTCGCGCACAGTGAGCGTGGCATTGGTGTCGCAAGTGCCCACGAGATTGGAGGCGCGGCAGCTGAAGCGTGCCGTGTCCGCGGCAAAGGTCTCCTCGATGACCAGGCGGGCGATGCCCTTGTCGAAGCTGGTCTTGTAATCGGCATTGCTCTGTATGCTGATGCCGTCCTTGAACCATTCGACGCTCGGCTCGGGTGTGCCCGTGACCTCGCACTCGAAGACGAAGCGTTCGCCCTCGCGGGTCAGCGCATCCTTCAGCGGACGCACGAAGAGCGGCGAGGCATAGCGTAGCTCCGTGAAGATCTGATTCACCTGAATGTCCTTGCGTATGTTCTCTGTGACGATGCGCTGCTGATCCACCTGATCGCGCAGCGTTTGCAGACGTGTAATTTCCTCGCGCTGTATGCGCGATTCATGCTCGCGCTTTTGCCTGGACTCCTCCTCGTCACGCCTTAGTCGGATTTCCTCCTCGCGCTTCATTCTCAGCTCTTCCTCTCGCTTAATATGCAGACGCGCCTCCTCGTCTCGCAGCGCTTGCATGCGCAGCTCCTCCTCCCGCTTGGCCATGTCTCGCAGCGCTTGTATACGCTGCTCCTCCTCGCGGGCTGCTTGCTCTCGGACGAACTGCTCTCTGGCTGCCTGCTCACGCGCGGCTTGCAGTCGCGCCTCCTCCTCCCGCACCGCCTGCTCGCGCAATGCTAGTTGCCTGGCCGCCAGCTCGCGCTGCGCCTGCTCAATGGCTGCCTGTTGACGCTGCGCCTCCAGACGTGTTTGCTCCTCTCGTGCCAGCCGCTCCCTAGCCTCCGCCTCGCGCATGGCTTTATCACGCTCCGCCTGATCGCGTGCTTCGCGCTCGCGTTGCTCTCGCTGACGCTGCTCCTGACTCAGACGCTCTTGCACAGTATTGATGTCCATCTTGAGCTTGATAAAGGATTGGAAAATGTTCATCACGTCGTTGTAGAGCGTCGACACCTTGGTCATGTCGTGCGCACACTGCGAAGCGTTGTCCAGCTTTGAGCGCAGCGCTGGCTCTCGACTCGTCACATATTTCTCAATGTCATTCACCAGATTCGAGGCTTCGACGGCATCCCGCAAGTAGGGCACCTTGTTCGAGACGCTGTTGTAGAAGTAGCTGATCTCGCGGTACTCCGCATCGATCTATAAATGATACATGAAATGTGATTAGAAGAAATTGATATTTATGGGTCTTTGACTTACCTTTTCAACCACCTCGAAGAAGTCGTTTGCCTGATTGAGGCTCTTTCGTTTCTGCTTCACTTGATCCTTGAAGCTTTGCCATTTATCGTTGAGCTTGCGCAGCTCGTCCCGAACATACGATTCGCTTTCGGGATTGCTAATGAGCAGCTGCTGCCTCGTGGTCTCCGTGAACTTCTCGATGCGTTTCTCGAGCAGCTTGCGAATGGGAAGAGTCAAAGTAGATATAATGTTGTTAGGCTGCCAAAATTTGTAGCTCATTCTCTAATTAACCCATTAAGCGGCAACAGCTAAAACAAATGTCTGGGCACACACAAGTGCAGGCCACAAGCTTAAAAGTTATAGATACTTGTGTATCTGGTGCCTAGGCTACAAAAATCCATAAAAATCAGAACGTCAAAAGCAATTTATAACAGCAAATGTGCAGCTAAGAGGAGTGAAAACAGCCAAGTGCCAAGCATTCAAATATTCCTATCTCTAGCTGTGTAGCTGTATCTGTAGATGTATCTGTAGCTGTATCTGTATCTGTATCTGTATCTATATATCTGCCGCACTGGCTGCAAGATGTATTTCTTAAGTTTTTAATTACAAACTAACGACAGCTGCCGCTGTCCGTTCAACGCTGCGCTGACAGCGACAACATTTTGAAAGTTGAATTTGAATTTGTACTTATTTTCGAAAATGTCTCAACGCATTTGGAAATTTGATGAATGTGCCGGGGCTGCGCTTCCATACGGAAACCGAGTTGACTTGTGGCCACCCAAAAGAGGCGACAGGCAATGCAAAAAACTAAGAAAAAGAAAAAGAAAGGGAACTCTTGCCACATGCAGATGGGATAGATTACATTTAGGTCTTCGTAATGGCTACCTCCAACGTGTGCGCCGACTGGCCCCAGCGTCGCTGATGAGGCGTCGATTTCACAAATCTTGGCATTGAACACTATAAGATTGATGTTAGTATTAAATACCTCGCAGTTTCAATCTATCTGTTAGTCCCTCGCACTCACACACACGCGATGTTTGGATTAATTGAAGAGTTCACTCACCTCGATGGTACGTTCAAAGTATTCGAATGCCAGCGACGTTGTCTTGGCTGCTGCAAGGCTGTCCACACTCTGTCCGTTAATATCGTGTAGCTGCTTGCTGACGCTGTCCAGACTGCGATCGATGTCTTCCAGGTCGCTGCGGAACTGCTCGATCTTCTCGAGACGCTCGAGAGTGGACATTGTGGCGCTGCTATTCGACTCGAAGTGAATGCGCAAATTCTCCAACAACTTCAGAATGCGATCAGTGTCGATTTCGCGAGCGCCCGGTGGCTCCAATACGCGCACACGATCGATCAGCAGTTCGGATTGTGTGATTAACGATCTAAATTTATCCATGCACTGATCGCGGAATTTCTCATGCTCGGCTATGGTGCGCTCCACGCCCGACGATGTGCCTGTTCCGCTCGTCTGCTGTTTGGCAAAATAGCCATCGATCTCACGGCGCAGCTGCACAATGTTCTCGAGGAACTGCAGCACGCTCTCCAGCAGTGTGCGATAGTCGTATTTGATGCCATCCAATTTCGCCTTCAGCATGCGCAAATTGTTGATCACCTGCTCGATCTTGGTCAGCGATTGCTGATCCTTGGTCTGTATGCTCAGCGTGGTCTGTATCCGCTGCTGTATCTCCTCCTGCGCGCGCTCTATGTCCTGTGTCACATAGCAGAGCTTCTCGCGTGTGCTCGTCAGCAGCTGCTTGGAGTCCAAGCTGGATGTGCTGAACACCGGATACAGTTGTGTATCCACCTGCGTGCTCTTCGCCACAGTCTGAATGAGATAGAAAATGTAAGTGATATAAAATTGAGTAACTCTTTGGCGACTTCGCTTTACCTCCTCGTTGTCGCTCATGACTTTCTCTAGCAGATATTCGACTTCGCGCTTTTCCGCAATGCTCGTTGTCCAATTTTCCAGACTGCTCGTCACGTCGACTTGCCGCTTACTGAAGCCGTTCAGCGTCTCCTCCACTGCTTGCACAGAGGGCTTCGTCTCGAGATATGGATCCACAATCTACGCAGCGATGTCGTTAAAAATAGCATAAAATAAAATCAGTTTCAGTTTGTTTCTATTTTTTTGTTTCTCTTTTTTCTTGGCTTTTTATTTTATTTTAGTTTTGCGTTTGCCTTTTTGGTTTTTCTAAAATTTGTTCCTCAAGTGTCTTGGCTGACAAGTTGGAAAATTTCGTGGAAAGCGCGTGGCACGTGGCACGCATCTGCCTGTGACCAGGGTCTGACGCGTTCTGGCGCACAAGAGTCCAGAGACCAGGCCAGACCCGAGATAGGTCTCTCTATGTATAGACAAGCAACGCAAATTGCCTGTTTTTATTTATGGACTCAACTCGACTCGAGGCGTTGGCAGCCAAGCGAATTTTCTAATTTCAAATCTTCCTATGCGACTGCCGCACTCTGGCGCTATAACACAACCCCACCTCGCCCCTCCCACAGCTCTTTGCAGCATGTAAGGAGGGAAAATGGCGTGTCGTTTCTGATATATGTTTATGGTGTGGCTATGGCCAACCAAAATCATATTGTTGCAAATTTATGTGCCCTAGCTGGCAGGTACAAAGCAGTTGCTGCATTACTTGCCCAAGATGCAATCAACGCAAGGAAATACATTTTCTTAGCTCTATATAGAAGATACTCTTGCTAAATTCTTGATTGAGATCTTAAAGAGCGATTAGGGAAATTCAAAATATCTTATCTATTGTAATATGATAAGTAGCAGAGAGAAGATTTCTAAGCAGTAACTATTATAGGATTAAATATGACTTATAACATTATTCGATTGATTTAATATAGGATTCTCAATGTTGATTTTTAAGGAATTACAAAATTTTCTCTATAATCTAGATTTTTGTATTCCTATTCTCTGATGATCAAGAGAATTGATATCAGAGAAACAATTGCTAGACAGTCACTATATAGGATATTTTAAAATAATGTATAATAGATTATACGAATCATTTCCTATAGGATTCCTTGATTTTTAAGATATTAAAGTATTTACTATATAATTTAGACTTTTTATACGAAATTTTCAAATAAAAAAATTTGGTATAATATGATTATCCGAAAGGATTTCTAGGCATTTCTAGAATATTGAAATATTGTTTTATATAGATTATTTGAATCATATTCTATAGGATTCCTAATATTATTTTTCAAGGAATTAAAGAATATTCTCTATAATCAACTTTTTTGACAAAGAGGCAGTTATATATAATATAAATAATTTTCCATCCAATTCCCAATATTCCGTTTCAAGATAAAAGTAAATCTATATTCACAGTTCAGATAAAAATCGGAAAAAAAAACCTGCACTTATTTTCAAGTTATCTGCATTGATTCTTTTCTTTAGACTGGCCTGCTCTTTGATATAGTTATAATACCTGTTTTGGTAAGGGGACAAGCATAAACAAAGCCAGCGACCAATGTACTTTGGTTTTGTTTTGCAAATTATAATGCGGATTAAAAATAGCAAGCGTTGCAGCATATAAGTCTGCTCTGGATCTGACAGACAGCCTGAAAATTTAGTCAGCTGTCAGCAGCTGACATCAGCGGTTAGTCAAAACAAAAAAAAAGGAACGGGGGAAATGCATGCAAAAGCACTGCCCTGACATTAGAGAATTCCAACAAACTATATATGTATATGTATATATGCTGATAATAAGTATGAGTTGTAGGGGCTGATACAGACTTTTAGGTTGATGAATCGCTGGCCGGATGACTTGAGTTCCGCATAGCTGGCGGCGATATTGGCCCATGTGGCCTGTAGGAACTGCAGCTTGTGCTCGTCGGGGGTTTGCAGCAGCTGACGCTGCAAATGATCCAGCTGACTAGAGAGCTCGTTGGCCTGCTCGAAGAACTCGATGAGCAGGGAGACGTAATCGACGCGCTTCAGCACCAGATCCTTCAGCTCGATCCAGTGCTTGTGCAGTGCCTCCGCCTTGGAGTCCACATCGAAGCGCTGTTGCGGGCTGAGCGACTCCAAATGCTGTTTGATTGACTCCAGCAGCAGATTGATCAGCTCACCCTTGATCTGATATGACAATGAGCAAATGATTCTTCGAGTTGCTATTCTAACTTACCTCCAGATCCTGCATCAGCTCATGATGCTGCAGCAGAAACTGTTTGGCCTGATGCAGATTGCGACCCATGTTGACGCTCTGCTGCAGCTGCAGCTGGCCGGAGGCTCGCAGCCAGGCGAGCAGCTCGTTGTGCTGCGACAGAAATTCGGTCAGCGCACGCTGAACCCGCTGATGATCCTCGCTGCTGTTCGCACAGATGCCCTCGACATATGCCTTGCGGTTCTCCAGCTCGTCCAGCACCCGCTTAATGCCCTGTGTCTCCGGCTGTGTGCGTCCCACCTCGTCCAGTATGCCATAGCCCAGACGCAGCGGCTCCTCGGTGAAGGTGCGCACGTCCCGGGACACCTTGGCAAACATGGCATAGCTTTCGGGTGAATTGGGCGGCAACTTGACGCTGGCCAGCTCCAGCTCCAGCTTCTCCAGCACGCTTAGCGTGTGCTCCGCCTTGGCAAAGAAGTCGCGCGACTGCTGTAGCCAGTGCTCCCTCTGATCGACCAGATCCAAGTGCTCTGTGCAGATGCTGAGCACCGCATAGGCGCGAGCGCAATCCTCATCCCCAGCAAAGTAGCCCGGAGCTTGAACCTTCTCCTTGGCGCGCGTGATTTTTAGAGCACGATCGCGCAGCAGCAACGCCTGCTGCTTCCACTCTCGATATTTGAGCAGCGTCTGGTTGGCCGAATGCTCGCACTCGCCTAGACTATACATGGTGTTCAGTTCGTGCTTGGCCTGCTGCAGTGCAGCCTCCAGGTCGATGAGCTCACGGCCAAGCAGTTTCAGGGCCAGACACTGCTCCAGCTGCGTTTTACGCGTCTGCCAGGCGAGTTCCAGGGAATTGCGACGATCGTGCAACGCCTCCAGCCACTGCTGCACTTGATGCACGGCTCGGGTTGCATCACGTTTGATGTGTTCTGGTCTCGTGTCCAGCGTCTCGAGTTTCTCCAGCTCCTGCAGCTGGGCCAGCAGCTCGTTGCCATCCTTGAGTGCGGCCATTACTCCGGTCAGCATATCAATGCGCAGCTGTTTGAATTTGTTGAGGAACTCTTGAACGCCAGCCACCTCAGCGGGCAGCGATGCCTCGCTGCAGGCCAGCTCCAGCTGGTCCATGCGCCTGAAGCACTGCGTCATCTTGTCGTGAAACTGTGTGCACAAGTGCAAAATGTGCTGACGATCCTGCAGCAGATTCAGAATGTCCTGCCAAATGACATTCAGTGTGTCGGCCATGGCATTGACTAGCTCCGAGCTGATGCGCTTGCTGGCCAACAGTTTGTCCGCCTTCTGTACAAACTCCTCCATGGGTCCAGGCAGGTTCTGCAAAAGAGTGACAAACTTAGCTATATAGCTGTGATTGTTCAGTTTTATGTAGCTCACCTGTAGATTACGCAGCGTCTCATCGTGCTCTCTTTGCATGTGCAGTGACTCATCCAAGTTGTCGCCGAGCGCTGTTATTTTTGGCTCCAGTTCCACAACCTTGATGTAAATCTTCTCCGGACTCTGCAAATTGGTTTTGAATGAAAAAGCTATAGAAGCAAAGCCAAGCTAAGGCAGCTATAAGCTGATTGTCCACTGAATAGCATTATACGACTAAATAAAACTCACTAAGAACAGAATAAAGTCTTTTGGCCTAACTTGAAATTTTGAGAACTGCATAGAAAAGTGATCCGTCTGACAACCTTGATGTAAGTCTTCATGGGATAGTTATTCTCCCTTAATAACTATCAACCATTTTACCATTCACTAAACTTGCTAAAACAAGTGAAACCATGAGAATTGCATAGAAAGGCGATCAGAAGAAAGGAAAGATAGTGTGAGAGCAAGTCAGTCAAAGCGTAGTTATAGAAAAGAAAGAGTATTCCTTAACAAGAGAGTACGAAAGAGACGTTGAAACTTATTTTAATACCCTTAACCCTTAGCCTCATAAATGTGCTTATTTTAAATATTATTCAGAGTCACGTTCACGGCCTCCTGCTACACAGACGTAGCAAAAGCTGCGTTCTCATTCATGAAACTAGTCGTTGACATCGTCGCCGATCTGCTCGAAACCTGCTCAGGCGACGACAATGCTGCACAGCAGCTTCTAATTTTGGTAGTCGTCGAGTTATCGATGCACAACAACAACAACAACAACAACAGCAACCAGGAGAATAACAACAGCTCCCAACTCTATTGGAGCTGTGTGTGATTGCAATGAAGGTCAGCATTGACTCTATATGGTAATGGCATCCGTTAGCTTTTCCTGTTGGGATGCGCATGTGTTGATATGTATATGCTTGTTGGAATAAGTCCCCCGCCCCCTCTTCTCCGCCTGTGTAGAAACTCCTGCTCACACATATTTGGCGAGAGTTATGTGGTTCCAGTTGCTGGAAGAAAAAGTGCCACATGTCGGAGCATAAAGAACATTTCAGCTGTTAGCACTCACAGTGAAAGCCACTCGCTGACATTTAGGTAGCGTCTGCCCCATCAAATACTCAAGATATCTATGCGTGGGTGTCAATTTGTTTGACAGTCACGACCACATCTAATGTTTCCTATAGGGCTTGTCGTATATTTTGTTATTGTTATTGTTTTTTATGTTTAGCTTTTAAGCGTATCGGGCGTTTATGTTGTCTATTAAATTGAACTTTAATTTGTTTGCTGAGGGTCCACAGAGCGTTCACAGCTGACGTTCCCAATGCATACGCTCAAGATCAGCCATCTAGCTAATGACAGTAATCAATCAATTACAATGAAAACTAATAACCGTGCTATTAGACTGAAATTACAACATTGGCGCCCAGGGGCATTCAACAAGCAACCAGCTCGGGCGACTTGTTGGACGTGAGTCAGTTTTCCATATGCAAAAATGCTAGTTGGCTTATAGATAATTCAAGTTGATGTAACGGGCAAACGTTACACCAAAATACGAATCACGTCAGAGCCTCGTCTAACTGAAATGTGAACCATATATGGCATGACATCACTATAAGCAGCCATAGACCATAACTATATTCATATGCGAGTACATACTATACATACATATTCATACGCGCTATGCGCACGGCGCTTCATTCATTGCAACATTTTTTGAATCATATTTCAGAGTGCCGCACGCAGCGGGCCATTTAATTTCTGTGAGTGTGTGTGTTCGTTTTGGCCATTTATAAAGCGCTGGACACCATTTGGCTAAGCTCTAGTAACGAGACGGAAGTCTAAGACGATCATGTCAGTAGGATACGACGATGATATAATACCCCATAGCTGCCATGGGCAACAGGGTATGTCCGTCCGTCTGAGTCCACTTCTGAGGCGCTTAGCCCCAAACACGTTTTTGGCTTTTAAATTAATACTTTGTGTCAGCGGGTAGAACACGATTTCGATATAAAATTACCTTGACGTGGTTATCGTTTGTATGAAATCATTGCGCGCTTTTATTTTTTTTTTCTTTCATTCTTTAGAGCTCTCTTTCATTAGGTCGCAGTGGCCGGCGTTTGATGATTTGATTGAGTATCTCTAAAGCTGTGCACGCGCAATAGCGTGGGCGTTGGCGGATTCTTATTGGAAACTTTTGCAATTTAAACAATTGGCGATTCGCGACACGCGACTAACCACAAATTGAGAGTGAGTTCGCAGAGCATGAAGAGACTGTCTTAAGTTAAGTTGAATTCAATTTCCAGCACTCGACATATAAAGTTCTAGTCTTTAAATTCTATTTTTCTATATAGTTGCTATATCAGCTGCATATCAATGAAATTGGCCCATTAAAAATACATAAATCAATCATTCAGTGACCCGCACACACTGCCAATTGCCAATTGTAGTGCATATAAAAGTAAGAGCTTAGAAACACAGCCAAATGCTATAAAAACAAACCGCATTAGCATTAGCATTAGCGTATTGTGTGTGAATTGCCAGAAATCATACAAAGTTTTAGAGATTCAGCAAATACGCGTATGCAAATGATATGTTCGAGTTTGTTATTGTTTTTTTAATGGCCATTCAAAAGAGTAGAGAGGGGTATATTGGTTTTGTGTGAAAATGTGTTTAACGGACAGAAGTAGGCAACTGTATAAAATTTATTCCGTATCTATGTGAAGTTCATATTGACTAGGATTCGTGCCAGGACTCGATAAGAAGGTTTGCTGATGATAGAACCGAGTTTATTGACGTACAGATAAGGAATGGTCAACAATTACATCGCATTGATCATTCTATATCATATGACTAATGAATAATAATCTATACACATCTAGAAGACATCTTCAAAAATTGTATTTATCCAAGTTTCAGGCATAGTTTTATACTTATTTGTGTAGGTTGTTACTAAAGTACAGGGTAGCTGCTAGTCAAGCATTCTTGTGCCTATTCTCAACAGTTCTGCCACCTTTATTACTTTACGAACTGATTTCTATATAGTGTATATATATATTGTAGAGCATCTCGCTGTCCGTTAGACCCGTTCAACTTGACTTGATTTGTGTCATAAAACATTGTTTTATTTTTTTTGTCCATTAATTTGCATTGTGTCAGCCTTAATGATCTAGCAAAGGTTAGAACGCGTAGCTGGCGTGTGATGTCAGACTTTTGAGTTCTATAAATACACGTTTAATAAACAAAATAAACATAAGATATGTTTCACTTATTTCTGTGCTGTGTTGATTCTCGCACTTGGCCAGTTCCCAGGCAGCGGTCTGTGAAAATATGAACGAGAGAAAGAGAGCTAGCGAGAGCGAAAGGCAGAGAGTGTACAATCGCGTCGATCCAATCGAATGCAATTTAAATTTCAATTTAATTCGCAACCAGGCGAGAGATAATTTCTATAATTGTTTGTACAAATTGCTAACCACGACTCGCAGCAGCCAAAAGCCGCAGTTGCAGCAGCAGCAACAGCAGCAGCCGCCGCAGCCAGAGTCGACTTTCATTGAACGTTTATCGGTAAATATCAGTTTTCATGTAAACATGCAATACATTTCGCATCTACCCCGAAAACCAGAAAACGTGCCTGGTAATTACGGCAGCTGCTCTGCTCCGAAGATAACCTGGCCAGCAGATGCAGCCGGGCTCGGATGCTGGCGGATGCTCGGCGGATACTTGGATGCTGCTGTTGAATTTATGCCGCTGCCTTCGATTATCAATCAGTGCGTGCCAAAACTGTTTTGTCAGCTGCGCTAAGTAGGAGCAGCATTAGCTCCGACGATAGACGGGCCAAGCAGCTGCCAAGGAGACCGGCTCGGACGCGTTCGCCAACTAGCAGCGTCTGCGCATAGAATACATTATTTAACATCTCTTGCTTTTTAACACTGGACATGTTGACAACGTCCAGCGCCACCTCCAGGTGCCGCAAGACAGCCAGCTAGGGCTGCATACACAGCTTTATGGTAATTCAAGTTGGTTAAGTGTTGTGTGAAAAAACATGTTGGAAATCTTAAGACTGGGCGCAACTATGGCTGAAGCTAAAGGCAGAAAGAAAATTTGGATGGGCAGGAATTCCTATTTAATATTACTAGAAACTTAACGTTGAAATAAATTAGCTATCGATAGAACAGCTATAAAATAAACTGTTCCATTTTTAACTTAGAAAATAAATGATAAACAGGACTTCAAAGAGAGGCTGAATCTTCTAGTCTTAACAGAGTGTAACGAAAGAGAGAGAATGAGTTGTTACGAATAGAATAAAATACATGTCTAGGTTTTCCTTATCACCTTTCAGTCTATAACAAGAAATAGGGCTTAAGTTGGGAAAACACTAAAGAAGTACAAATACTTAAGATCCTTAGCTCTTATAGGCTTCGAGATCCAAACTTCTTTAGACACAGTCGATAGTCAGTTTCTAAAAACAATTTGATAGGCAGATAGGGGTATATTCGATTCGACATTTTATCCTTAACAAGAATATGTAAACTTTCATGTCATCTAGTGGGGCTTAGGGTGTACAAACATATTTAATATAATTTAAATTGAAATCAATTTAAGCAAACTTCAATCTTAAACTTATTCTACTCAAAGCTGAATCAATCAGGTATGTAATAAAAATTAAATTTTGTGAGCTGTCAAATGGCAATTTGAAATTTTAACAACTTTCCCATTTAGTTTTTGACATGCTGTGACTTTTATGTCGTTGCTTTTGAGTGCATAATCAAACGGCAAATCACTGTGCGTGATCACTGTGCTATAAATCACTGTGACAATCAGGCTGGTCGTGATTTTGGCTAGCCCAGCCCTCGTCGCAAGTGCGAGTGGAATGCGCAGCTTTTCATGCGTAAATTTATGTGCCTGGCAAGCGTCGTAAACATTTCTCTAACTTGGCACACGGCTTTCTTTTGCCAGGCCCGGCTCTGGCCTCAGCTCTAGCTGAGGCTTCGGCTTCGACTCTGACTCTGACTCTGGCTAAGTGTCCATGCTTTGCGCAGCTGCAGCGTTTCACCCACGCCAGCCCAAAGCGACGGCACATAACTTAAGCTCACACACACATACAAATGTGTGTATGCGTGTGTATGTGTGTTGCTCATATGTCTGCGCAATTTATGAGTGAAAAGCTGCGACTTTTACAAATGAAAATGCCATAAATTCAATTAGTGGCGCTGCCCTGGTCCATAGCTGCGCTTCGATTGCAAATCAGAGCGAATCAACAATAGATCTCAAAGCAGGTCGTCTTTGCGCACCAATTCCTCCCACATACATATATATACTCGTATGTATATAGCCATCAAATGGTCTTAACCAATGCTAATGCCAAATTAATTTCGCGCATTAGTTCCAATTATGGAGCAACTGGAGGCGTCTGCACGCTTGGCACGCTTCAGAGAACTATTTATTTAGAGTAAGGCTAAAAGAAATATGTAAATCTTGAAAGGGGGCCTTTGAAGTTTTCTTGGTCTGTTTGCTTTATTTTTCCTTCTAATTGGATTCGTGGCCCAAAGAAAGAAAAGAAAAACAGGCCATGGAATTTACTTGTGAAACTTAGGAAAATTAGGTCCGCAACTAAACAAAAACCTAAAGATACAAATTGTATCAATTGTAAATATTTTTGTATAGAAATGTTTTCATTGTAGCATGAAAACTACAACAACAACAACAAACATTGCGACCAAGATAATAAACTTTTGCGTAAATTTCTTAAAGCCATTGAGATTGATGCGTTGCCCAAGAGTTTTACATGTGTCTAGTAAATGAATTTTATTGGCCAAGGGTTGGGCACCATTTAGATGTCAGATACGGAGCGAACGATGCTGATTTAGATGGAAACATAAAATGTAAATCATGTCGATGAGTTACGAGTCTCTGGGCTAGCAGATTTTCTAAATGGCAATAGAAGAATTTCAACAAAATTATTGCATAGAGGAAGCATTTGCTTTTATCTTGGCAATTTCCCATCACATTGCTTCTATGACAGGAATTGCCTTTTCAAATATTCAGCACAACAGCTGCTTTTCGACAACCAACTATGTGCTCAACAAACGCAATCAAACTTATGCAAACTTCCAAAAAAAAGAGATAGTTAAATATTTATCTGTAACAGAAACTTTGACATGTGCAAAAGTACTCGAACTTATTAACATGAAAAGTTATTGTTGCTTTAATCTGTTAGGAAGAGCTTTTCACAGACTATCCATAACTTTAGATGTGCTTCCGCCCCCACCTCTCTGTCTCTTCCTCTTAGCATAACAATAACAAGCATAACAATAACAAAACAGAAAAAACTGAGCTCACCGAAAAGTATCTTTATGATACATGTGCCACGCCTTTTGTTATAGCTCGCGTACTTTATGTATTTGTATCTGTAGCTACACATCTGTTTGCTTTTTTGGAATTTTTGTTTTGTACATTTTTTGACTTTGTTCTCGAGCTCAGCTAATTTGTTTACCTGCGCGTCGAACAGAAATGCTCTCGTATTTGTTATTTTTTTCAACACCTTTCGAGCGCTGCAACAGGTAAGTCCTCGACAAATCAATTAAACTGTTGCCAGCGCGTGGGTTTTTATACAACTTTTCGTATTATTTTCATTTCGTAGAAATTTTTGGATATTTGAAAATACATGCGAGCATTTGCCAAAATATGAAAACGTGCTGAAAAGCGCTTAGCGAAATTTTCCATCACTGACTCATGCAGAAGTATAAAATTGTGAAAATCAACTCAAATGCTTAACACATGGAGAGTGTTCACATTGAGGAACCCATTCAAATTGTTGTCGAAAAAAGTGGCACAAAGTGGCCGAAAAATTTCAATGAGTTTTTAGCCAACGAGCGAGTTGAATGAACAACGAAAATAAATTTAAAAAAAAATCATACGCCCGTGGCATAAAACTTTGGCGTCTTCTATAATTATTGAACGCTGTCTGGGGCATAAAGCTCTCGAATCTCAAGTTCAGGCCACAGATTTTTGCCGCATGTGAGGCCCAAAGTTTCTCATTGATTTCTTGTTGTTGTACTTCTTCGTCTTCTGGGTTACCCATTTTCACTTTGTGTAGCAGTTATTTTTATTCATTTTTTTGTATATATATAATTTTGGGCAGGTAGCAGCTGCTCCTAATTGCCAAAGTATCTTGCAGATACATTTCTTTTGTCACGTTAGAACGCGCACGCTCGCTCTGCTGATGTCAGACAACCTTGAACCCTTTGTTTTAGTTTCAAATACATAGACACAGTGACTCAAACTCGTACACAAATAAATAAATACATACACTTATACATATGAGTGCTATCAACAACTTTTGCTTTCGTTGTGGGGCGCTCAATGTGCTAATTGGCACGGAAATTATATTAAAGCCGGTTTCAAAAATCAAACAACCAGTTTTCGGTATTAGTCGGAATAAAAGTCAAATATTTGACTTGTATTTTGATTATTTGTGATTTGTTGTGAAGCTGTTTTTTAAGCCCCCTCAAGGGAGGTAGGGTATCTAAGGAATATTAGCTATGTGTGTTGGGAATAACGGTATAGGATACGAAAGATACAATAAAAGCTCTTATGGAAAGTAAAAGCATGAAAGAGAAAGAGAGAGAACACTATAGAGAGATTTACAAGTAAAGAGAGAGAGAGAGAGAGAGAGAGAGAGAGAGGAAGAGAGAGGGAGATCATGTGAAAGTTAATTGCTTACTGATAAGTAAAAGACCGAATTAATATTAATGATAGGACTTAAAACAAAAGAGTTAGAGTATTAATGAATACGTAAATTAGAAAGATATGGCTGGAAAAGATAGAAAAAGAGAGAGAAAGAACACACGTAGAGAAAAACGAACAGAAGGAGAGAAAGGAACATAACGAAGAACCGAAAAGACAACATCAGAAAGAAACTGAAAGATTGGGAGAGAAGAGTACAAAAAGCAATTGAGTAAGAGTAAGAGACAGAAAGAGAGAGCGAGAGAGACAGAATGAGAATGCGATTTCTTGCAGTGATTGAAATAGAGCAATAGAGAGTAAAAAGAGAGAGAGAGAGAGAGAGAGAGAGAGAGAGAGAGAAAGTAAAAGTGAGAATAAATGCGTAATTGAGAAACCTACTGACATAAAGAGAAATAACGATGGAGAGAAAAAGAAAGTGAGAGAAAAGAACCAATTGAGAAAAAGAGAAGATTAAATTTATGAAAAAACTGACGAAATGAGAGAAATTAACCAAAATGCAAAACTAAGAAATTGAAAGAAAAAATAGAAAGAGACAGAGACAGTTTTTTTCTTAGCTCAGCCTATGCTAAAAAAACACCTTTCCTGACCACAAACATATATATCATAAAGAAAAGACTAGATTGGGATCTTCACGCTTTTTGAGGTCATGAAAATCGCATAGAAGGGCAATAAACTATTCTGATATCTTATTTGTATACCCCGCCAAGATCTCGATGTTTGCCAGGACTAACATCTACATATTTGCCCTTTTGACTTAACGGCCAAGTGTAGCTGCATAAATTGCAGCGTTTGCTACTTGAAGACATAGTTATCTATTGGTATCTTCAACTATGTTCATGTTGCAACACTAACAACAACAACATCGGCTGCGACAACAACAACTCACTTGCAAGAGTGCTATCACCAGCTGTATGGGTCCACAGCGTACGACAACGGTGCCAATTGTGGTGGCACGCAGCGAGGAGGAGGTGGTGGCCTGGCTCGGCGTTGGCGACGATGATGACATTGTTGCTGAATAATTGAAGGCGTCTAGCTGGGACTGTGACTGCGAGTGCGACTGTGGCTGTAGCTGGAGCTGGCGATTCGAGGAGCTGGCCGAGTACAGTGAAGACATCGATGAGTCTAACGTTTGACGACGTTCCATGTTGTGGCTGTTCCTCTGTCAGTCTGTCTGCGGCTGTGAAGTGTGTGTGTGTGTGTGTGTGTTGAGTGTTGTTGTAGGCGTGGGCGTTGTTTAATCTTTCCGGTTTAGTTTTCTTTTGTTTTCTATTTTATATTTATTGCGCGCGTCTTTCGTTTAGTTGTTGTGCATTTTGTATTTGGTTTTGTTTATTTTTTTAAAGGCTCTAAAAGAAATATGTTTAACCGAAGTTATTTAGTTTAGTTTTGCTTGGTTTAGTTTGTTGTTTGGCTGCTGAGTTCGTTGTTCGTTTTCGCGATATTTTCGCGATTTTCCTCGAGTTTTTCGTTTGTCGCGCTCGCTATCAACGCTGGCGATCGTCTGACGGCCCCCCATCACATAGAATACGCTCTGAGCGAAGAACTATGGCAAATAAATCGACTATGACTTCATGCCTCGCGCTGCCTGTTTATTATTGTGTGCTAAGCACAACAATGTCTATATATATATGCATATATATATACATATATACTAATACTAATATATTTGCATTTGTTGCTGTATTTTGCATATGCGCCCGAGAAACATTATTGCGCTGCCTTTGATGCGTGCGCCGCGCCGATCTTCGCTCGGCCCGATGACAATGCTTAATTTTGCGCTATTTTTGAAAATCAAACTAAAACGTAGAACTACGCGCATATTGAGCAATTCTTGGGTGCCTCTGTTTGAATAGCCCACATTTGGCGGATGTGCGTCAGGCTAATCACATTTCGCTGTATTGTATCTTGAAGACACTGAGATACAATCGCGCGCACACACATGTGCCAAATTGTTGCAGTGTCTGAAAATGTTAACCTTTTGCCTGTTTGGCTATGCTCTCTTTCGATGCTCGCCCGCTCAATCAATTGCAACTGTTTTGGGTTGGCAGAAATTATGGCAGCTTTCATTTATTTTTGAACTATTACGCATACGCAATGTGAACGGACGTCCCTCGTCCATCAGCTCATGTGTACGCCCGGCTGTGGGCATTAGGTAATTTGTTTTCTGTTTCCATTTTTATGGCCAAAAAACATTTGAAGCGATTTTCGTATGAGGCAATGTAAATGATTTTAATTGTACTTTTCTGACTTGTGTCTAAAAATAAATCGGGCACTATAAAAGTTTACACAGCCCAGCAGCGCATGCCTGGAACCGGGGCGTGGCTGCCACAATTTGGCTGACTGCCTGTCGCCAACGAATTCCCTCGACAAATGTCAATTTTAACTGACAGCCCCCAAAAACTATTCAACGAAATGATATTTATTTTTCGTGTCTTTCTTTTTTTTTGCAATTCTCTTGTCATTTTGCGATGTCTTGAGGTTCGACGACAGCCAACAACAATAACTAAATTAGAACACAATTTGTGGCTCAGTATCAAAATATTTATATGAGTTTGTGTATGTTTTTTTTAATTATTAAATATAATTCATGTAGCATTCAATGTCATTAGTTGTTAATTTATTGCGCCTTTCGCAAGCGTCACAAATTCATTTACATTTCTATGCCAAATTTACATGATTCAAAAACTTTATTCGCACACTTTTTTGTACAAAAATATAGATAGAAAACAACTACGGAGCGATGAGCAAATAGATTGGAAAGAAACGCGCGCGCCGCGTGCCCCACAACCGAACGACGCGAACTTCGAACAAGACTGAGAGCTGCTCAGTCCAGACGAAGGCACCCGCCAGATCGCCGCGAGATCGGGTCGACTGAAACGGGGGAGCCCGGCACTTAACCGATTCGCTCACCTTTTGCGCTCTCAAATAACGCGATTGAGCTTCAGTTTCGCCGGCTGAGCTGAGCACGACACAGAGAGAGAAAGAGAGAGAGAGGGTGGTGGAAGAGTGGGAGGCGGCGACGACATAAATAAACAAGTGCTCTTGGCATTCGTTGCGTCGTTAATTCATGATTTCAATTTTTAATGCCCTGCGCCGGCAACAACAACAACAACAACCACAACAACTGCAACTATGTGCTCAAGCAAAGCTTGTACTTTAATAACAGACACAGCCGAAGAGGCAGCAACAACAACAACCTGACTGCACCGTGTCTTAATAGAATGCAACAGGCGGCCGCCCGCATTCTCAGCAAGGCCCGCCCCCTGCCTCCGCGCCCCCCATCATTCGCAGTTTTACGCTACTTGAGCGTTCAAAATGCGTGTGGCAGGCAATGCTCCAGAGCTGACCACGGGGAAGGGGAGATGGGCGTTAGTTCGTGCCGTTCGTGTTGCTGCATCCAATCAACGTATTCTGTTATTATTTTGCAGCCTATCAACGGCATCAAAATTTATTGAATTATATTTTCAGCCAGCTTTTCGCAGCCGTCACGAGGCAGGGAGGAACAATTTGATTTGATTGCTACATGGCGCTTGTATTTAGAGAGAACTTTGATCTAAAACTAAAATGTACTGCCCCTCGCACATATTTTATTTATGTTTTTTTTATTGTGATTAATGAGGCATTTGATATGTGTGTGTGTGTGTGCGACACCCTTATGACAGCTCTCACACATTAATTAAAATCACTTAAAAAGCATTTGATAAACATAAATGAACACCCAGGTCGAAACAATTAAAATATGACGTTTGTTGTGAGTTGAAATTTAACCCCCTGACTGCACATGGGTTAAGCTAGGGGCTTATTCAACTGCAGCCTAAAATTATGCAACACTTTTGACAATAAATTACATGTAAAATGCATTATTAAA
This sequence comes from Drosophila gaucha, assembly GCA_035045545.1. Taxonomy (NCBI): domain Eukaryota; kingdom Metazoa; phylum Arthropoda; class Insecta; order Diptera; family Drosophilidae; genus Drosophila; species Drosophila gaucha. The sequence goes on from JAWNOY010000292.1 coordinate 6,375,270, forward strand.
AATATATATTTCATATATTAATTTAGCTATTTGTGTGACTTATTTGTGACTAAAAAAGAGTTTAAAAATTTATAAAAATTATTATGTAGCTAAAAGTTAATTGTTGTTTTTTTCATAATTTTTGTGCGTTTAAATCATAAGCAATAAATTAAAATAATAAATGCTAAACGCTTTAATTGTTTTGGAATTCTCTAATTGTCGCAGGCAAAACAAACTAATAAATTAAGCCTAATTAATAATTTAAATAAACACAATTAAAACATGCTTAAAAATAATAATAGCGCAAGCATTCGTTTAGCTCATGTGCTAAAATAGCCAAAATAGAAACGAACTTAAATAAAATTTGAGATAAAATAAAATAAAATGCCCGCAAATTCGTTCGTTTTGGCAAGCAAAAAAAAAAACAACAAGAACAAAGCAGCAAGGCAAATGGCGCGTCTTAATTAGGCGGGTTCTAGTGGGTCTCGAGGGGGCGAAGGCGAATCTCTCAGAGAAATCCCTTGATCGTTTGCTTCGTTATATTCTCGTAGTATTTGCTGCGGCGCCACGACGCTGGCGGCGTCTGCTGCGCATTGTCAGCCGTGCCAGCGCAGTCGCCAGCTGCAGCGGCAGACTGGGCACTCACCTCCGGCGTGACGGCCGTGGAGACGCTGGGCAGCAGCTCGGTGCTGATGTGGGTGGGGTCCAGGCCGTAGGCCTCTAATTCGCTGTCCGATTCGATGGGCTGGGAAAGCAGCTGTTCTTCGGGCGTGGGCGTTACGCTTTGGCTGTGCAGCTCGGCCACGCCCGCGACGCTGTCCTGATCGTCAGATTTGAGAGGCTGCTGGGCAGAGAAGTAGCTCAGCTCGGAGCTCTCAAAGGACATGTTGACTGGTGACTGGGGCAGCTCGGGTATTTCAAAGTTGCTCAGCGTCGAGTCGTCCGCCTCGTCAAAAGAGTTCTTGGCGGAGCCAATGTAGGAGGCCGTTTGAAAGGAAGACGAATGCGAATTGGGCGTAAAATTGCCCTCGGAGGCCGTGGCAAAGGATTCATCTTCCGTTGAACGCGACTGCCAGTCCTGCACACATGCATCAAATGAAACCAAATGAAAGAGCCCAACCGTAAGCGAAAGCAACTGCCTGTAACCTACCTCGTTGCCCATGGCATTGCATCCCAGCTTTTTGTGTGTGGCATTCGACAAGTCCAGTTCGGCGCCGCTGCCATCTCGTATGACCGCATCTAGGGACTCCGCCACCTCAGCAATTGCGCCCAGCTTGTGCGAAATGGCGGCGCAGGCCAGCTCATTGCTGCCCGTTGGCGTCACAGTCAATGTGGCTGGCGATTCCACTTGGATGGACTCACTGCCCGCGCTGCTGTTCCGTCCGCTGTCGTGCATCGGACTTGGACTGCTGTCCAGCGGCAACTCATCCGGCACAACGCTGTAATCACATGAAAATAAATTGGGTTTACACGGCTGCTGTTGCACCACATCGACTGTCGAATCCACTGAGGCGGTGCGTGAGTGCGAGGGCGTGGCTTCGTCGGTGTCCGTATAGTCGCTCTGCGGATATGTTTCGCTGTCGTTGCGTATAAGTGCCTTAATCTTGTCCAGACTGTGCAGTCCCGGCTGCTCTGGCGCGCACTCCTCTTCCTCTTCCTCCAAGGGATCCTCTAGTATGATATCACGCTCAATGGAAGCTTTTGCAATTTTGGTCTTTACACTGGAAGTGCTTGCCGTTTCATCATCGTCTTCTTCATCCTCATCCCTTGGCTCATCCTGTTCCGTATCGTCGCTGCTCAAGTCTGGCAATTGGCTGCTCAGGTTTATGGCATCGAGCAGCTGGGACAGCTCCTGCGTGGAAGCACTTAGTGGCTGCTCAAGCCCACTGCTCAGATCCTCCTCCTCGCTGGCCAAGGGCGCAGCAGGCGTTTCCCCTACGGGGGGAGCCTCGTCTACAACAATTATGGGCACTTCATCGGCTTTGGACTTGCCAAAGATATTCCGAAATCTGGCAAACATTTTGGGTTCCGTTTCTCTTGGCGCCTTTAGTTTGACGCAATAGCTGAACACGCGTTTGGCTCCGGGCCAGTCGGCCAAATGTCAATTGCGATAAGTACTCAACTATTCAGGATCACGCACAGCACAAGGGAAGATCGGCAGAGAGGGGGGGCAACAATTATGTGGACACTTCTATTTTAAACACCCAAACAGGGAAAGTTCCACTTTGACCCACTTGTTAGCACACACACTCGTTTTTCCAGATATATATATTCCAAAGATATATATATATATATACTATATGTATGTAGATTGCCGGCTGTTTCATTTGCTTGACAGTTTGACAAGTTGCCTCGCTATATGCGTGTGTATTTATGTGTTTTCCCGACGACGACGCTTCCCGACGAGCATCAGACGCTCCGCGCTGGATCACGCACCGAAATAGACTGTTTGTAGCCCACCGAAAAAATTCTAAGCAGTCGGCGGCACTTTTCGCTGAGTTGATTTGTTTTAGTTTTGTCAGCTTTTATTTTGGTTTTATCTGAACTGAAATTATTAGTCAGATATTTGAGTGGTTCTTTGAGTGGTTTTCCTTCCTTTCTCTCCGTTCACTCACGCAGCTGCCTCAACTGGAAAGTTGTGGATTAGAAATCACACTTTTACTCACCTCTTGCCCGTGAGCGCATCGAGCACGAAGGGCTCCTTCAGCCGTTTCTTGAGCAGTCGACCTAGCCGCACCATGCGACCCACCTCAACGAGTAGTTGCTCCCTCGCCAACAGGTGGCGCTGCAAGCGAGCGCCAAGGCCGCCAGCTGGCGAGAGCTCTGGCGAGGCTTCGGCATCGCTGCTGATGCCGCTGCTGCTGCGATTGTGCTGCTGGCGCTGCTGCTGCAGCTGGGTGGCCAACTCGTGGGTGAGCAGCGGGCGCAGATCCCGCAGCTGCCTGTAGTAGGCCTCCACGCTGCGATGGAAGACAGCGGAGACGCGCAGCCTGGTCATCTGCTCCTGGGCAATGGACTGTAGGCTATGCCAGGTGCGCTGCAGCTGCAGCAGAAATTGCTCAGGCTCCGATTGTTCCAGCTTGCAGCAGAGGCGCAAAGTCTGCGCGGCCTCCAGCAGCTGACAGCCATAGTTGAAAATGCTCTGCGAAAGGGAAGCGAGTGCAAGCAGAAGTTAAAAATTGCCCACAAACTTGCTGACCAAAAAATACAGATCTCTCTCTCTCTCTCTCTCTCTCTCTCTCTCTCTCTCTCTCTCTCTCTCTCTGTCTCTGTCTGTCTGTCTTGGGCTAAAAACTCACCCGTCCGGTTTCCTCGAACCCCTGCAGCTCGTCCTTCTGCAGCTGAATCTCGTGAATGTTGCAGCCAACATGGGAGTGACAGCGCAACAGCACCGCGTACAGCTCGTTTAGCCACTGGAGAGCGCAGCGCACCTCCTGCTCGTAGCCGTGAATGTGGGTCACCTGCTCCAAGGTGAGCCTCTGCAGCGCCAGCCTCTGTCCGCACAGCTGCCGGCGCTCGCGGCTCGCGTCAATCTGTCGACGCAGCTGGCCAATGTCGTTGCTATAGTCCAGCTGGAGGTCACGGCCCAAGGCGTCTTTCACTGGCATGGCCAACATGTCGCTCAACTTCTCGCCCTCGCGCACAAGTTCGCGTTCGATGTTGCCTGTGAAAATGGTGATCAAGGTTTGAGCCAACTTGCAATTGCAACCGATTGTTGTAAGAGCAACGAAAACTATGAAACTGATTTGGGAGCAGGCTTTATTTCGTTCTTTTGATAAGATTGATGGAGTTGAAGATAAAAGTAGACAGCTTTTGAGGTGGCGAGAGTTTTGAGTACTCGAAAACTCGTCAAGTGTTTAACTAAGCGAGCTTATATATGACTACTACTACTACTATGTCTGACTACTCAGTCAACATCTATTGAAAGGTAAAGCTGCTAACTTAATGCCTTTAAATTTCAATTTTCTAATTTATGTCTTATACCAAAATGAATTTTATGACAGCAGGAAGAAGAAGAACTAAGGAGAAGAGTCGTAAAAGTTGTGAAGAAGCAAAGAAGCCGAAAAATCTGAGAGCTGAAATCTAAGTTGTGGAAATTATATTTAACGGATATACTAAATGTCCCACATTAATAAAACTGTAAAGAACTAATCGTATTATTATTATTTGTACCTCAGATCTGATGACTTGTATGCGAGAACAAGTTTCTTAACATCGTAAATTCTGCCAATATATTTTCATATAAACATTTTGTTTCTTTCGTAAAGCAGTAGGTTTAACGCGTAACATTTTTTTATATAAAAATAAATTGGCAGAATTTACGATGTTAAGAAACTTGTTCTCGACAGCATTTATAATATTCTTTTAAATATCTTAAACCAAATAAATCAATGTATACCTTTAAAGCTACTTCTTTATATATCAATATATAGACAGACTTTGGTTGTTCATCAAGAGTACATACTATATAAAAATACCCCTTCTTGATAAACACTTAGAAATTTTGAAATGCTAATTGATGTCTTCAATCTTATCTACATATGTGTGTATATAGGTCACATAAGTGAAATACTTCATAGCTATATCAAAACTCATATCATTACGAAATGAATGACAATGTCTTGATATCTGGGCTCTGACAAGTATAGATGTTTGGCAATTAGAGTTTCTATAAGCATTTCTACTTGATACGTGCTAGTTTGTTTAAAGATTTGCCAAGCTCTAACTACATGAATACATATAAATATATATATATATTTAAGCTAGCAGTTTCAATTTCTGTAACAGATATCACATTTACATCTAGCGAGACTTTCACTTGGAATCTCTAGCCGTTAAATAGTTACGATTGCACATAAAGTCGACTGGGAGGCCAGCTCCATATGAAGACTTACCCAAGAGCTGTTGACTGGTCTTTAGCTGCATGAGCATGGCTTCCGCCTGTTGGGCATCCAGTTCGCTGGGCTCCGCATCCGCAGCATGGTTGGCTATGAGCAGCTGCTCCTCGAACTGTTCCAGCAGGCGATGGAAGCGTAGCGCTGTCATCAACACATTACGTCGCCGTTCCAAGCGCTCGGCGAAGGAGCGACACACGAATTGCATAAAGTCGCGCTGCGAGAGCAGATCCTGGCAAGTGGCTGCAGCACGCTCCTTGGCAAACTGTTCGATTTTGTAAAGGAGCTCGGCGTAGCAGCCGTACGTGTCACGGCATTCCAGCTCCAGCTGATCGTGTGCAGCACGCAGCGTTTCGGAGGCGCGCACATCGCTGCCAACGCTGCGCTGGCGGCTCAGCAGCTGCTCGGCCTGGTTCAGAATCCAGTTGGTGACAAAGGCCACGCCCTCGGCCAGAGTGCAGAGCTCGCGTGCCTCACGCAGCGAACGCAACAGCTCCAGCCAAGCGGTGCGTATTGCCGTCTGCTTCTTCTCGATCTCGTTCAGCCGCAGCTCGATGCGGGCTCGCTCGCAGCTCAGGTCGGGCGGCAGCAGCGGCTTAGCTGGGCACAGGGCGTTGCCAGTTGTTGTTGGTGTTGTCGCTGTGTTTAAGCTGGCAGCAGGTGCGGCATGTGGCGTTGTAGTTTGCGTCTCGTAAACCTCGTTAAAGCGCGCCAAGATCGCATTACCTGCATATTTGGAGAAAGGGGCTCAGTTTCAATGAAAATCTGTTTATTAGCCGAGCGTTTGCTTAGTTAACACAGCATTTCTATTTGCCTATGCCTTATGTAAAAAGTGAAAAGCTCTGCTCAATTTTGTGCCAGTTTCGTTGCGCATCACCGCAGATACAAAAAAAAATACAGCTGTCTAAGTGAAGGGTCACGACACAATATAAACAGCAGTCACCCACACACGAGCCACACACCAACAACAACAATGACATGCGCTTCAAGTGTGCGGTTTTTGTGGTATTCTCCATTTGTTAAACACTTCACAAAGGCACAGCACAACAAAGCTCAATTCTGGGTTCAGCTCTGTGGCAAGGTGTGAAATATGTGTATCGGTAGTGTTTGAAGTTTAGCTATGAGAACTGAACTTGGATTAAAATTAAAAAATTCAATTCATGTGACTAAATGGATTATAGTGCCTCTATGTAAATACCAGAAAATGAGATCGACTTAACATTAACTTTTCTGCGTTATTATAATCTCTGTATGTCAATCAAAAAACGTTAGATCATCATATTTTATACTCAACTTGAGCTCAGGGATCAAAATATTGAAAATTTTAATGAAATTTGACAAAAATCATCACAAAAATTGAATCAAGTCTGTAGTCTGTTACCCCTTTTAAGCTCGTACGGATACCTTTTATCTATTTTGGTACATTCTATATCTGCAACTGTTTCAATATCTAGCCGATCATCTTATACCCTTTCAAGCTAGGTATGACCTACTACAAAAAACAGATAGAGAAGGAGACTGATTGAAAAACCACTGAAGGAGCTGCAAGAGAGGTTTGTGAAAGTGGGAGAGTATATGAGTTAAAGGGAAAGAGAGTTTAAGAGCCGGCGTAGGTCAGCTGTTCACTAAAGTTAAGTCAATATCTAGGTGATAATGTCAAGAGTTTGACTTGATCAGCATTTTCTAGTTTTCCATTCATATTTCACACATCAAAAACCAACGAAAAAGTTTAATCTGATTCCTATTAACTTAATTCTCAAATAAAATGAAAAAGCATGAAAATTTAATTTCTAAACAATTTTCATAAAAATGCATAGAGCTTAAGTCAGACTTACCCCGAACACCTCTCCAAACTACCTTTTAAGTTTATTCTACTTTTCTTATATACAATTTACTCATACTCCAACTCCTACTCTAACTTAACATATTTATGTTAATTTTTCGGATTATTTTCCTAATTTCTAGCACTGAAACAGCTTCTTTTCTCGCCATGTGAAAAAGTAAATAGGCTTAAAATGAAATAAAACAATAGTCAAATATTCAAGACTATTTATCTGGATTGTCCAAGTTTTCACTTATGTCTTTATCAGATTTTTAAGAATCTTTTCCAACTTGAGCGATGGGAACAAAGAAAACGTACAAAAGGCGCATTTAAAATGAATATAATTATAATCATGGCGTGAGTGAAGTTTAAATTTGGTTATATATCAAAAGACAAAAAAAACACTTTCTATATCACGCACATTTTCAAGAACACAAAACCAATTTCAATGTTAATCAGTGTAATAAAAAGTCAACCCACAAAGCAAAAAACAAGTTTGCCAAACATTTTCATTTCTAATTGAAACACGCACACGACTTGTGGTCGTACTTGTTGTTGTTATTGTTGTTGTGGATTACTTGTCACATTTGCTGTCTGTTAACTCGTTTCGCCTGCCGTCGTCGGCGTCGGCGTCGGCGGCGGCGGTGGGCATTGAAATTATGTAAATTGTTTCGCTCACCACGCAAAACGAAAGACTCAGGCAACGAACTTGCCTTGCCGCAGCTACTAAGGCTTTTCGAGCTATTTCGCTTACCCATCTCGATGGCTGACTCAATGCTGTGCTGCACGTGCGTATGCAGCTGAGCGCACTTCTTAAGCTCGACATCCGCTTCCGCTGGCCGCAGCGACTTCAGCAGCGTCAACAGCTGTTCCATGCCGGCCAAAGTTTGCGCGTGGGTCTTACTGAACTCGTCTATGGACTGAGTGTGGAAAAGAGTATTGCTAAGTTGGCAAGCGAATTGAGCTGCTGGCGCTTACCTTGCGCTGCTGCAGCCACAGATCATAATTGAATTGCAGCGTGCCGCCCAGCTCCTCGGGCAGTTGATGCAGCTCTATGAACTTGGCCAGGCGTGCCTTCGACAGCACCAGAGGCTGTGGAACAGACAGGGAATTATTAGTCTTGCGCCCCATTTGCATATGTGGCACTTACCTCGCCTTTCGTCTGCGACTTGGCGCAAGGCTCCACATGCTTCTCCCAGAAGCCCTCCGCTCTGACTAGATACACATCGACGCTGATGTCGCCGCCAAAGAGCGCATAAATTTGACGCACGTGCTGCCTGGATATGCGCGAGCTGATCTCCTGGGCGTTGACAATGACGCTCACCCCATTCTGCAATACGGACGCGCTGCGGAGAGAAAGAGAGAGAAGAGAAGTTGAGAAACGTTTCATTAAGCCTTCCATAGAAACCTTGTTTAACTGTTGATTAGCTGTAGCTGTAGCCTAATGCCAGTTGATTGATCACATAAATATGTTTGGTCATAATTTATTTCATTTCTTGTTTTTTTATTGTGGCTCATAAAGCTAACAAACAAAAATTGCGTATTGAAAAGTTAAACAACAAAGAGAGTCTAAAAGTTTTTTCGCTAAGATATCAATTTAGATATAGTTAGGTGATCTATCTATGACATGGCTTAGGCCTTTCGCTTTGATCTAACTAGAAAAGCAAAGAAGTTCATAAAATGAAATTAGCATATCACTTCAGAGAACTAATGAATAGAGTCAGATTATAAGGCCTAAATCATATGCGGGCTATTTGCATATTTCGTCTATGCTAATTAGCTCGATTAGCGGCCATACACCTGCCCTGTTCCGAGACTCACCTGAGCGAACGCTTGAGATAGTCGAGCGTCAGCTGGAGGCAGCGACGATTCCACAATTGTTGATCATTGAATGCATTCACAATGAATATGATTCGCCTGTCGCGATCGTAGCCGCCGCAGAGATAAGCGCTGCGCATCTGCAGCGCGTTCAAGACGTCCTCCTCCATGAGTTGGCCGTAAAGAACTCTTTAATTGTCAGGGCTTTCAGCTTTTGAAAGCGTCATTTCTATTAACGGAGGGTTCAAATAAAAAATCAACACAAAGCAGCCAAGTTAAAACTGTGTAAGGGGCAAAAACATGTACATATATGACTATTTGTTTTTTTCATTGGGCGGCCTTTTCTTGTTGTTGTTTTTGTTGTTGAAAATTAATACGAGTCACAGTTAGTGCTGTTGCAGCAACTGTTGCTGCCGCGGCCGCTGCTGCTGCACAATGCATTTCCAATGCCGTTGTGGAACACGTTTGACAAGTCGCAGACTGAAGACCGAAGACTGAAAGACTGAAAGACTGGAACTGCACAAGAGACACACACATGATTTTCACTATTTTCATGTTAGTTTAAGAGCTGAGCTGGGCTGTCCGGCTGCCAGGCTGCCCGTTTTTGCTTGGCCACTAATGGAAAATACCAATTTTGCGTATACTCTGTACATTTTTCAAATGTCTGGTAAAAAGTCTAAGAGAGTTGTGCTAACAGTTGTGGAAAACAAGCTCAGAGTTTATAAAGTATTTGTTTGACTAGCTTGAAATGTTGAAATGGGACGAGTATGTATTCAATATATATACAAATATATATGCCTCTTTATTCTGTAATGACAGGGCATACGCTTAAGAAACACTTTTGTTCCATCTGTAAATACAAAAGTACTTAATCAGTTTTCTCCCCAGTTTACTTTCGTCACATTCAACCCATTTGCAGGATATAGATTATTCGAGCACTCTTGTTTAACAGCATTTCTCGTTTGCCATTTTATATACTACTTAATTCTACAAACACAAGGTATTTGCTTTAGCAACACTTTTATATCCTCTGCATACAAAAAGAGCTTATTCAAGTTTTGTCTCTTTAGTTTTTACAACTTTATCCACATTAGACCAATTTACAGGGTATCTGTCATTCGAGCACTCTTGCTTTAGAGCATTTTCGATTTGGCATTTGCCAAAGACAGTGTAGATGCTTAGCAAGCACTTTTAAAAAGAATTTTTTCAGCTTTCTCGATTGGTTTCTCTACACTCCACACATTTACAGGGTATATGTTGCTTAGCGCACTCCCGTTTAGAGTATTTGCCATTTGGTTTTTTGAAAATTACTTGACACAAATTGTAGTCAACGGGGAGGCTGCTAAACTTTTTCTATGCCAGGCCAACGGCAGCCGCAGTTTTGGCTTAATTTGTTGCTGACTGATAAGAGGCGTGGCACACACTCACACACATACGTACACACACACAGTCAGTCTTTCACTTGTACAGAAAGCCAGTTTCTGTTTGGCAAGCTTGTTGTCTATCTTACAGTTATGCGTTAAGTGAGTCTAAAACTTGCTCCGTTTTATGGCCAAGAATTTTCAATGTGGCCCGCAGCAATTTGCACCACTTGGCAACCTGTTGCCAGCAATAATTGTCAAGACTTTTGAGCCGACTAGCGGTTATGGCCTGCTGCCTCTTCCGCATCGAATTACAATTAACAGCAACAACGGCAACAAAAAGTGCAACAACAGCAACAACTTCGACATCAACTTCCAGCAGCAACATGAATTTCAAGTTCCAAATGTCAGATTCAAATTGAATAATTTGCAGGGGCAAAAAGTAGCAACGCGGCAAAAATTCATTAAAAAAACCAAAATATAAAGAAGTAATTTAGAAAGAGGTAGACAGAGCGAGAGAGAGAGAGAGAGAGAGAGGTAGCTCGGTAGGCCGCTGCGGGGCATTAAATGCCCCGCTTTTGTTAGGGGCACACCTTAGCAGGCGGTTTTAGACCTTGCGGCAACTTAAAAATGCTACTAAAATAGACAGCGAAAAAAAACAAATAAGAAACCGTTTTGTGGCATTTTCTTCAACTTTCTTAAGAACTCTTCTACGCTGCTTTTATGATATGACGATAAGATCTATGCGGGCCAAGCGAAAATGAGCGACGTCTCTGTTCGGGCTGTTAAATTAATTGAAAAGTTCAACTGGCAGCACCAACAACAACAACAACAACAACAACAATAAGAAGAACACAAGACCCATTAGCATTTCGACCAAAAAATTTGTTTTAACAGCTGACAAATGCTTTTTCTTTTTTTTTGGCTTTTGGCTTTTGGCTTCATTACAATTTTGGTGTAATTAATTATTTCTTTGGACTTTTTATGCGGCACTCAAATTGTAATTTGACATTAAATTCCATTTAAGCGCTTTTTGCCGCACAGTTCGAGTTATTGGCTTTCAAAATTGCACTTGCGCCTTCTGCTGGACAAACCCGTAATAATGCCCTCGTATCCCCTACCCGCAACCGTAACCGTACCCGTGATCTGATCTCTCGGCCGAGCCGTGTGCGTTGGCCAACAGTTCGCGCGCTCAACTGAAAGTTCGTTTTGTAGCTTTGTAGGTTGCTTGGCGCCTGCGCCGCTCGCTTTGCAACCCGGTTCGAGTTGCAAGTTGCAAGCTGTTGCGAGGCCCGCGAGCGTTGCGTGTCGACTCAGCTGTTTTTCACTTGTCTCTCGCAGCATATCAATTGAATAGTTGCCGCCGACTGCAGCCACGTTTTGCCCTTTTTTTGTTTGTAGTCTCAGTTGTAGTCTGCATGCACAGAAAAACCTGTTCACAGGTGAGTCGCAGTTGTGGTTTCTTTGCTGCCTGCTAAATTAAAAGCAAAACATGCGTTTTGTCTGCTGCAGTTGATATCGAAGTGTGTGCACTTGCTGAAGTTCTTTAGAGTGGGCACATTAGCTATTAGGCTGCCCCAGGAGAGAAAGCTGAGATACAAATTAATATATAGTTAGGGAATCTGTCTATGGGAAGGAAAGCTGGTAATGGTCCTTACAGATCTTAACCCGGAAAAGACTCTTTCTACCAGACTTCTTTCCCTACTCTTCAAGTAGACATGTATATGATCTATAATTAAAGATTGATCATAATCAAACACTTTTTATGCATTTCATGTGTTCCAGAAATATATAATTGTACCTCTTATAAACAATCGATAGTAGGGATATATTTATATAACTTCACTAGAGAGCTTTTAATATATTAGAAATCTTTTTTCTAAAAATTCATTCAGAATAAAATGATATTACTTACTTTTATGGTTTATCTTCTATACAGGCTTCCATCTATTAGAAGTCTTATCTCCTAACATTCATTCATATTAGTTAGTACCTAAAAAGGTGAAAATGGTAAAAAAAAAATGTAAGTAATGGATATATTGAATTTAATTTCATTTTATTTTCAAAAAATGTAGAACAGATCTCCAAAAACATAAAATAATTTAAAATTTTCATATATATATGGAAAACTAAATGCAGTCATACATACGGACGAACAGACATACGGACGGAAGGACGGAGTGACGAACGGACTGATTGACGGACGGACTGGCGGACAGACCGGCGGATGGACTGATGGACGAACGGACGGAAGGAGTGACGGATGGACGAACGGACTAATTGACGGACGGTCAGGGCTAATACGACAGTTGTTCCTGATCAAAAAAATATACTTTTATATATAGTATATATATATTTATGATATGGACCACGCCTCTTTCTGTCCTTTTTTAATGAGTTTAGAGTTCAGAGAAAAATTATAATATTTACCTTCACCCTTTGCAGATTTCAATCCATTAGAAGTATCTTCTCCAGAAAACAATAAATTATATTATTTCTCTTTTTCAATATCTCCATACTTCATCTTCTGCACAGCTAGCGTATGCAAGAGTCTTTATTAAGCTGCTCGACGTGTCTTTCTCTTGTTGTTTTATTCATGCTGCCGCAAACGTGGGAACTTTTAATTGTGTGTGCGTATGGGATTCCAGGAATTCGAAGTCTTGCTGCCGTCTCTATAAAGCACTTGCAAATGCAAAAGGATATTTAGTATGCTTGGACAGTGCAAATATCAAAGATTTATGGCACTGGCACGGAACACCAGTTTTAGGCTTCACTTGTTATGGCAACACGCCCACCGAGCTTCCTCCTTCCAATCCCCTAAGAAAAGGGACAACAGCGGACGCGCTCCAAAGGTCCTGCTGGGCGACCCTTATAAACATGTCAATCACAAGTAAATTGTAGCAGGACTTAATGGCCAGCCGGAATGTGGGTCGATGGATGGCGAGAAAATGCAAATGGCTGCTGCGTCAGCAAGGACGAGGCCGTGACGCAGCCAAAGCTCTACCCTGAGCTCATGGCCAGGACCGCTGCCGCTGCCGCCGCCGCTGCTTAGCAACAATTTATTGGCAATCTACTGGCATAGGCGCGTTATTTCGCCATTTTCTACTCTCGTTTCTATTTTTTTGTTTCTGGTTGGAGATGGATGTTAAAGCGCGTGATGGGTTAAATGGGCACGTAGCTGATAAAGGGCATTCAAGGATCTCGGTGTATAGTTTGTGGCTAGCCTGCACTCTCAATTGCACTGCACAGTGGCCATAAAAGCTGGCCACAAAATGGCGCCGAAAGCACTTCCGACCAAGTTGCTAAACAAAAACCCTCCTGCATGCAGCTCTGCAAAACGTGTGTGAAATGTTTTTCGGCTTGTTTTTCCCATTTTCGTTTTTTAATAACCGACCCTTTCGACTCTAGCTCAATGCGTTAGCGGCTATTAGAAAATTGCGAAAATTGCGCGCACGTTTTAAGCAAAGTCTGCGTCGACGTCGACGGCGACTGCGCTGCGTTGCGTTGCATGCGCAGCGGCAATTGAGTGCAATTTCAGATTTATTGCAGCGTCGAGGGCTGCACAACTAGAATTTTAAGTAGCAACGGCTTTAGTTTGGGTTTATTAAGCGGCCAGCTGGAGCTCATGTTGCTCAATGTGCTGGCCTTAACATGCATAATTCATTTGGCTTAAGGGTTTTTCATTTCATTGCAAGCCAGCGATTCGTGTGCGTGTGAGCGAATGGCTTTTCCGAAAATTCAACAATATTTGCCTAGGTCTTTAAAGAGTAATTAGTGTGAGTCTTTCTCTACAGATCTTTCTGAAATTTCAACATTCCTTTTTCTTCAGGCTGAGTTTTACAACTACGTAACGAGACATTCTTTCTTTAGCTACAATGCGCCCAAATCTATAAGGATCTTGAAAGGATATATTATTCTGAGTTTGTGAAGAGCACTATCGATTTGTATTCAAAAATTTCCAGGATTCCACCAAAAATTGGATTTTTAATTTTTGCAAGTGATATGGTCGAAAAATGGGCTAAAATGCCTTAAATCGGTAATAACTTGGCCATTTGAAGGACTATGGGGATATCCTTCGCAACACATTATGTCCTTATGAACCTGATTAAGAATAAATATCAACAAGGACGAAATTCCTTTAAGCCACTGAGATAACAGGACAACTTTTCATAGAGAAAATAGCTTATAACTCGGCTCTATCCCTGCGTATCCTGGCAAGTAATGTATCAAACTAATTGGGTTCTCAAGGGCTATCAATGGGCTAAAGGACATCTAAATAGATATTGTGGTTTTCGAGATATTAAGCATTTTGCCTATTTTAGGCTTTTCCATAGCCGCCGCAGCTGGCCTGGAACTAAAATATCTCAAGTCCTGGATCCTTAGATGACCCCATAATATTTTGATGACAGTTGATAGGGCTGCTCCTTACGAGCCAAATACACTTTGTTCTTTCGTCCTGTGAAAGGATATGGCCGGGATAGGGCTATTTTTCTTTATGATATTTTTACTTATTTGCAGCGCTTTAATTGCCCCGCTTAAGATTATGCAACAAAAATTTGAAGGTTGGAAAGGGGTTTGTGAAAAAATAATTTGAAGTACTTAAAATCGTTGCTTACTTTTAGACAGAGGTTTTAAAGTAGTTGCAGTAATTTAATTGAAGTCCGCGGCATACTTTTAGACGGCATGTAAGTTTGATGTTTATGTTAAGTAACTAAACCAGACGATATAAAAATAAGAAAATTAGATTGATTATGATTATGAAGCGTAAAATAATTATAGAAAATAATTATAACAAAAAAAAATTAAATTGCAGTAAAAACTCAATGTTTTAATAAACGGACAAAGTGTTGCCAGAATCGAAATTTCTGAAATTAGTCAATACTAAGAAGTAATTGCTTGAAGCTCGGAATTTATATTCGCTTTGAAAATGTATATTAATTTACAAGATTATTTAAAGTTTCCTGAAGTTCACTTCATTTTAGCATACCTCTTTCGAAAACTTACTCTCAAAATCTGCATTCTGTTCGTTTAAAAACTCATCGGGTTAACCGAATGCGCCTCATATTTTCATTTTCGCCTGCGCAAACTTAATTTAAAACACGCGCGCCTAAAAGAATTCCGCGTGAATTTGAGTGAAATGAAGACGAAAACGCTTTTCCGCCATAAAAGCTATCAGGGTTGCTTGATGTAGGCCCTAATTTAAAAATCTAGACATATGCTATACCCAAGAGTTTATGGCTTCAGTTACGCACACATACGCGCATCGCCGCAGGACGTCGTCGTGGGGGTATGTGTGTGTGGGGAGAAAGAGTGAGTAAGGTAACTGCTAAATTGTAAAATCGATAGTGTTTTAATATTGTTGGTTAATCAACGTAGGAAAATATGCAGGAAATTTGGCAGTTAATTGATTGAATTTTCCGTGCAATTACGACGAAACTTTAAGCATAAATATTAATATCAGCAATCAAAATGTATGACAAGAAAATTATGCGTCGACAAAGTAAATATATATTTGAAATTCAACAATTGAGGAGGCAGCTATTGCCACAGCAGACGTTGTCACACACACACACACACACACACACGCACAGCAGCTGTTCCAAGGACAGTAGATATGAAGTTTATTGGTGCCACAACAGCTAGATACCCTGCAAACGCAAGCTGTATACATATACTAAGCACTAATTTCAATATAGAAATTATCCAACTAAAGCAGTATGTATATTAAGACAGCTTCACTTTTTGAAATTCTCCATCTCAAATAGAAATTAGAGCGAAGATAATATGCCCTTTCCGTGCACATTTTCTAGGGTATTGCAGATGTTGGGAAACTGCTTAAATTACATAAAGTTCTTGCGCCTCTCTCGCCGTTTCCGTTCGTTTCTAGGCGGCCCCGAAAAGTAGGCAACGGAAATTTGTGCGGCTGCGAGAAATTAATTTTTGCCGCCGCCGTCCGAAGGCAGGCAAACGCTTTTGTTGTCACGCCAACAATGAAATGATTTTCAAATGCTCTTCAGCCAACAATTGATTACATTTCGTGTTATTTGAGTGCCTATCCCTGTGTGCGTAAGTATGTGTGGTTAATTGTTCAATGTACGACAATTTGATATTTCATATCTAGGAGCTTAGGTTTTCTAAGCCATTTCTTGACTCTTGTTCAACTTTACCAAGTCAAAGCGATACCTTAAATATGTGACACGGCTAATTGTTCCAAGGCGCTCAACTGTCTCTTAAGCAGCTTAAGCACAGACACTTTCAAGCAGGAAAAGCCAATAAATTTTTGAGTTCCTTCCTTTGCACTTAGAGACTAAATTGAAAGCTTGTCATCTTAATCAAGTATTTTTCTTTTTATTTATGAGCAAACAACCATAATATCGTCACTTTTCGCAGTTATCAATTGAGCTGCTCCCTGGCGTCCTGTTACAGCTTGTTCTGTCGCTTCTGATTCCTGGCAAAGAAACTCTCTTGTGCCTCCCGATGCTCTCGACTGCTTAGGGCAGCATCTTCACCAGCCAGCGACCAGCTCGCCACATGGGGTGGGTGATGGTGTCTCAGAAAGGGAACTATTACCTTGGCACACTGCTCGGGGTTGGTGAGATGCACATGGTGAGTGCCCTGTATTTCATGGAGCTCAAAGTGCGGGTTCTGGCTTCTCATGATGGAAATGGCTTCCTCGCAGTCTGGGCGCACAAACTCTGACTCGGAGCCCTTTATGACAAGGTAGGGTATGCCCGTAATGCGTCGCGTCATGTCGGCTGCCTGGCTTGGACTCAACAGAAAGAGTGTATAAAATTTTATTCGACCATCTCTCTTAAAGTAGAACTTCTCCGGATATAGCTGAGACTTGGTCACGCTGCGGTACAGCAAATGATGAGTGGCCTCCGGTGGCACCGAGTTGTTGCTGCCTTTGCTAAGGATATTTCGCAGCTGAGCCAGCGAGTAGGAGGGCGGCTCACGCATCGAAATCTGTTCAGCACGCTCCTCCTCCACGAGATGCTTGTCCAAGAAGTAGGCCATCACCATTAATGTTTCATTAGACTCCAAGGGGGGCAAAAATACGTCCAGTGAGATCACCAGGTCCACCCTGTGCGGCGCAATGGAAGCAAACACGAAACTGAGAATGCCGCCAAGAGAATGACCCATCAGCGAGACCTTTTGCCACTTGTACTCCTTCATGACCCTGGCTATGGTAAGGATCCAATCGTCCGCGCTGTAGTGCATGCCCGCTGGCAGTGGAGAGGAACGACCATGACCGCCCAGATCGATGCACAGCACTCCCAGGTAGTCGGGCAGATAGGGTATCAGTGTGTCGAAGGTGCCCATGTTGTCAATCCAGCCGTGAATGGCCAGAATGGGACGTTCTGATCGATTACCATACCAGCGACCCTCAATGTGACCCCAAGGAGCCCAGATGCGCACATCCTCGTACTATCCATTTTTTAAAATTCATATGAACTGACTTAACTTCATTAACTATTTACTCACTTCGCTCAATGACAAAGTTCCCATGGTAGCTGCAAATGGCTTTGGAAACTGTTTGATACTAGCTACTTATATCCAAACCGTTCGGGGCTCTTTCCTATTATCTGCACTATCCCAATAGACAATGGACTTGATAAGCACCGGATTTTAATTAGCTGACATCTGATGCTTATTTAAATCAATGAAACTGCCCATTCTTAGAATAAAGTGCTGACTAATTAAGCTTTTGCGATTTCCAACGTAAACAAATTGAAAAAGCTGCACTTTATCATAGTTCTTTCACAGCTGTCTCGATTGAAGACCTTCACACGATATCGCTTGCCAATTTATAATTAGCTACACCAAATGCAGCCCTGGTTTGTATACACTTAAAGAAAAAAGTCTTTTTAAATCTTCTTACAACTTAACGTTATAGTCAATATATACTGTACAGGTTTTTTTTGTATAAAATAACAATGCTTAAAGCTTGCTCAAACGCTTGAAATTTCTCGAAAAGAAGCTCTCCTGCGCCCTGCGATGCTGCCGTGAGGTCAGCTTCTGCTCCTCGCCATCCAGCGACCAGCTGGACACAGTGGGCGGACGATGGTGCCTCAGGAAGGGAACTATGTACTGGGCGCACAGCTCGGGGCTGATTAGATGCACATGATGAGTGCCAGGTACTTCGTGGTATTCAAAGTGCGGGTTCTGCTTCCTCAAAATGGAGATAACCTCGTTGGCCTGTTTGCGTATGTGATAGGACTCGGATCCTTTTATGACGAGATAGGGTTTATTTTTAATACGTCTAGCCATTTCGGCAACTAAGGCACTATTGGCTGGTATCAAATTATAGAACTTAACGCGGCCATCTTTTGTGAAGTAGAATCTCTCCGGATAGAGCTGAGACTTGGCCACGCTGCGGTAGAGCAAGTGCTGAGCGAACTCCGGTGGCACCGAGTTGTTGCTGCCCTTGCTGAGGACGTTGCGTAGCTGGGGGAGCGTGTAGCTGGGTGGTTCGTGCAAGGAGTCCTCCTCTGCACGCTCATCCTCAACGAGATGCTTATCCATGGAATAGGCGAAATACTCTAATGCCGTTGGGCTCTCAAGGGGTGGTATAAGAATGTCCAATGCGATGACCAGGTCGACCTTGTGTGGTGCGAGTGCAGTGTAAATGTAGCTTAGGACACCGCCAAGGGAGTGACCCATCAACGAGACCTTTTGCCATTTGTACTCCTTCATGACCCGTCCTATGATAAAGACAAACTCGACCACGCTGTAGTGCATGCCCGGTGGCAGACGAGACGAGCATCCATGTCCCGGCAGATCGATGCAGAGCACGCCCAGGTAGTCGGGCAGCAAGGGTATCAGTGTATCGAAGGTGCCCAGATTGTCCAGCCAGCCGTGAATGGCCAGAATGGGACGCTCCGAACGATTTCCGTACCAGCGACCCGCAATGTGTCCCCAGGGTGCTCCGATGCGCACATCCTCGTACTATCAAATGTCGTAGACGAAATATTTTCATGTTGAATAGTGTATAAACAAAGTGTTTTGCTCTGCCAGCCGGCTAAAGCTTTTAATTGTGCTAACTCACGTCGCTCAATGACAAAAATCCCATGTGGCTCTCTGAACTTTGCCCGTCTGATTGCAATATGTTAGGCTGCTTATTTCGGAACTTCCAAAGGTTCTTCCGAAGTATCTTGCTTTAGATTATGTTATCGTAGCACGATTACCAGTTAATTTTCTACTTAAACAATTATTTCAAATTATTAAATTATTGAAAAAAGCAAGAAGTCCGCCTCTGTCTTTCAGCTGAAACAACTCGCTTGCTACTGAGCAGCAAAAGCTTGGCGTCATTTGAGTACCATGCCAAAAGCTTTCAAAAGCTTTATTTAGATCGCGATTTTGGTACAAAGCTTCATAATATAAGCAAACAAAAACAGCTGTTGCTTTTTGTGCTCAAACTATTTAGATTTCAATACAACTGGTATAAATGAAACAGGGAAACTCTTTATGTGATCCTCTTTTTGGAAGCGCTATAATAAGAGAAATACTGTAGAAGTCTGCGTATGTTAACCAGAAATTCAGCACAAATGATTGTTGAAAATTATAAAGTGTTAATCTTTGCTCAAGTTGATCTATACAGGCTGTTTGGCAAGTGTTTGCTATGAACTAGAGATGGGCGTCGGGATCGGGATTTTCGGAACCCGAAATTGTCCCAAAACAATTTGAGGGCTTGTTGGGAAAGATTCTAAAAATTCCAGGACGGCCGGATAAGTGCTTCATCCCTACATCAAGGTGGCATAGTCAGAGATTCTAGATATATGCTTATGAGCAGAGGTTGGCGGCGGGATTTCGGAACTCTCATGACCAAGCACGTATCCGATCGTCCCGAACTTTTTTAAAATCTTTCCCAACCCGCCAGATACCGAAAATCGTTTCGGGACAATTTCGCGAAAATCTCCAGAAAATCCCGATCTCTACTATGAACTGCTTATGTATATCAAAGCCGAAGTAAAAGGCTAAAAATTGAAATTTCGATAAGAATAAGCTGTTTGATAAAAACAACCAACATAAACAGCTGTTACTTACCGTACAAGAATCTCTCCCGAAATGCTTAAGTTAATCAGCAGAACATATTTAGTATATCTAAAAATAAGACCTATCACATGACTTCAGCATTTTACAGTTTGCTTATCATATTTAATTGCCTTGCATGATCCGACCTATTTTTAGCTGGTCGATGTTTGTTGATGAATGGAACTATCCATGCAGCTAGCTGCTTTGGATCACTGATAAGCACATGATGTGCGCCCTGGGCCAAATGATATTCAAACTCAGGATTCTGCTTGCGAAGGATCTCAAAGGCTGGTATTAATCCCTCGTTAATGTGGTTGGAGTTGCTCGCTTTGATGACCATGTAGGGAATGTTGTGTATGCGACTATTTAGCTCCTTCACAAGCCCAACCCCAATTGGGAAGAGCGTATGATGGACGAGGCGTGAGTCCCGGAATATATAGAACTTTTCAGGCTGATCAGGCGACTGCCTCAAGCAGCGCTCGACAAGCGGACGTGCATGTTCCTTGCTAATCGAAGGAGCTGGACCCCAGCGTATGTCTTTTAGCTGATCTGCAGAATATAGCTTAGGCGCTGGACTTTGCTTTAAGAGCTGTTCGACACTATTGGCCAGATATTTGATGTAGAAGCTGCTAGTCTTATAGGGTATAGTGAGCAGATCGATGGCAATCAGCATATCCACATGATCCCGGCCATAGAAGGAGGCGTACAGATTGCAGGCGACGGCGCCAAACGAGTGACCCATCAGTGAGACGCGCCTCCACTTGAAATGCAGCACCACGCAGCGAATAATGCTCGTCCATTCAATGACAGAGTACTGCATGCCAGGAGGATACGGCGAGGAGCGACCGTGGCCAGACAGCTCGACGCACAGGACGCCCAGGTGGGCGGGCAGCAATGGGATAAGACGTGCAAAGCTGCCCATATTGTCCATCCAGCCGTGAATGGCGAGCAGCGGACGCACCTGCCGATTACCGTACCAGCGGCAGGCGATGCGGCCCCACGGCACGCCGATGTCAAAGTCAATAAACTGCCGAGAGGTTTTGGGAATGCGCTGCGATTAGCACGTGACTCTCCAAACGAATTTTCCACATCACTTACCCCATTGCCATTCATCGAGGCCATAGCAGCAGCAGTTGTCCACCTTTCGTTTTCGAAGTTCAACAACAACTGAGCCACACGTACTTTTCTTCAGTGTGAGGCTGCTATCAATGGTATCTCGATAGCGCCCAACCATTGATAGTGCCGAAATTTCTCCACCTCTAGCTTCAGCTGCTCTTGAACTTGTGACTGTATGTGCGTATGTATGAAATAAAACAAAAATACGCCATCTATTGGGAAATTGACGCACTTGACATATAATTCTATTTTAGCCTTTAATAATTATCAATATTTGCTTTGAGCTTGTTCTTCTTCGTTTGTATCGATTACAGATATCGTTGGGCGATTCTATATGAAATGATAAATTATAAGGTTATATACTCTGTAGTTAAGCTTATAGGGTTAGCTGAACAAAAAGGATGTTGACTCAAATGTCGTGCCTATTGAATGGATGTCAAAAGTCAGCTAGTATAATATATTATTATTATATTATTATAAAATATATAATTAATAAAGTTTTTGCATACATAAAAATAATATTTCCTACATAAAATTCATACATATATCATTAAAGATATATAAGATAGACGTCATTCTTTGTTTTTTTGCCATTTCTTTTGCATCATTATCATAAAGCTTATCAAGCAGCATTAATTTCTATTACACTATTTTGACTTTCTTATCTCTTATTTGCGTCTCACATAATATTTCACTTGCTCTGGAGCTTTTGGCACCTTTAAGCACTGCATTCGTCTAGAACAACACCTGCCAAGAGAGAAGCAGTTCCGCTCCGGTGTTCGAGTCGGACTTAAGTCCTAAGACACGCCCGCAATTCGAAGTGCGTTTGCTTGAATTTCCTGTACATGAACGCAATGATTTATATATTTAATTTGTGTTTGAGCAATTTATCATGTCTGTCTGTGATCTCCGCTCAAGTGCAAGACTGTGCCCATGCCCCAGCGACATTTGCTTTGCAGTCGGTCCCCGGGCTGTGCGTGTCCGTTGCCGCTGGAAATGCTATGCAAATTGTCTTGGGCACCTAAACCCAAAGTGAAAGTGCGATTTCCCAGGCAACAACACCATATATGCATATATATATACATATATAAATGTATATGTGTGTGGTGGTGCGCTATGTACATATTATATTGTATGCTTATGCGGCGGCCTTGAATCCATAATTTGCCTGTCAACGACAGCAGCCGCCCAAAAATTTGCGCACATAATTGAGTTCAAGCATTTGGAAGCCAATTATGATTTCACATTTTCCATTTTCCACCGTAAGGGCCGTCGTCAGACTTCGGGGCCCGAATTTCTTTGTGCCGTTTGCGTCGTTTGCGCCTTTTCACATCTCAATCAAGCGCGTCCTGGCAGCGAGGACTCCTCCTTTTCCTTTGCCTTGTCGTGCCTCGCCTTTAATTGCTTCTGCCACTTAACATATGCAAATTAATTTTCCTTTTCTTTTTTTGTGCTCTCTGTGTTCGCTTGAGGTTTTCCTTTTTCACTGGTTTCATTATTGACCGTGTCCTACTTGCGTTTGCGGCTATAGCATATTGTCCTGTGTGTCCTTTTTGACACCTTAAGTGCTGCACAGCCCCATGACAGTTGTTTGATAAATATTTATCATGGCACTACGAAGGGCAACAATGGACACAAAAAAAAAGGGTTAACCGGAGCTTTGCCATTTCCTAGAGCCACATTCATGACGTTTATTTTTCATTTTGCTCAACGCTAGAGATAAACAATGCTCGAGGATCTATAGAATAGTGCACTCCACATTCCACACTCCACTTTTCACTTTTCACTCGACTACGCTACAACTTGACGCAGCTCAATTCATGGACTGGCGCGTTCAACCTGCCAGCTAAGTATGTGCACGACCCTGAGCCGGGCTCAGCTACGTGGATGTTTCAACAAAAGACAACGCCGGAAGCCAGCTGCTGCTCCTGATACGCACATCAGCCAAACAAAGAACACCACCAACAACAACAACAACACGAAATGGGACAACTTCTTGCCTTGCTCCAGCTATTATTCTTTATGTGCTTTCGCTTTTTTCAGCCCGAATTTTCCGGCTAAAGCGGGTGCGTGTGTGTGGGCTTTAAGAGCAACAATAGCATCCGGACTCACGAGTCGGGCCCAAAACAAACGTTAAAGAAATTGCATTAAGAAATCATTTGGCAAAATGTGCAGCACGTTAGAGTTTTACGTTCTTTCTATTTCTCTTGTTTTTTATTTAACAATTATTTTTTGTGTTCGGTTTCCGGCGGCAGCCTTTTAATCTAATTTTAATGAATTATTTTCACACGAAAATTACTTAAGCTAAAAAGTTTCGTTTTGTGGTGCCGTTTTACGGTTTGCCATTTCTTTCACTGATGCACGCGAGTGCAAATATGTGTGTGTGTGTGTGTGAGTGGTATGTGTTTAGAATTGTATGAGCTGTGCAATTATACAAAACCAGGCAAAAATTTACATTTTTAGCTGCATTTCTAATTTGAATGCGCACAAAAACCACAATTCGGACAGGCACACGCCCGTTGCCGATGTCCTCTAACTGAACTGCAGCCATTTATTTTAAAGGAAGTTGTAGATAAACAAAAACACATGTTGAAAATGCTTTAAACTGTATACATACAATAGAAACATATGTATTATTTAATTGTCATATACAAATTAGAGCAATTTTTGCTTGCTCATAAAAGTATGCAACACTTTTTGGCTTCTCGGCTAATGGGTTTGACATCATTTTATTGCCGACGCACAAAAGTATGCTATGCATTTTTCGCTCGCCAAATGCTATTTAATTATGATATTTTGTTTGCTTCTCAGTGTTTATTTTTATGCTGACGCACTGTGCGTATACTTAATGCGAATCCACTTAATGCCACGCGCCACAAATTTGCGGCGAATAAGGAAATCCCAATGCCGATAAATTAATTAGCCGCAAAATTTATGATTCCGCCTGAACTGAGTTATTTTCTTATTGTAGCTTGTAGCTTCTCTTTCTCTCTCCCATGGCTTGGCTCGGCTTCGTTTGTTTTGTTCATTCGCTTATTAGTTGCGCCTCAGTGCCCAGTTAATAATTAATGTAGCCAATTTATGCATTGTCATATATATTTGGGCATTTGTCAAGCGTAAATCTGGCAACTTCTGGCTACTCCCGCACAGCATTTCATAATTCATATTGTTCAATTTATGTGCTCGGAGCTCGGAGTGTTATCTGCTTCTTGTTTGTGGACAAACATTTCAAGCTTTGCTGCTTCGCTTTTGGTCACTTGAGCCGCATGCCAATCGTAATTTACGACTACCCACAAAAACGCACTCGAGCTGTGTGGGTATGTGTGTGTGTGTAGTAGCAAGACAATTGCACCAAATCGCATACCTGACCGCCAGTTGCAACTACTATTTACTACCCGGTACTTGTATGTATCGATGCTTAAACTTGGTCTGGTCATAAATTTGCATTTTTGGTTAACTGTTGTTCGAGCTTTTAGTCCCCAGTGTTTGTTGCCGGCTTTTGCGTAAAAATTTCCACAGAGAGCACGATTTACGCTGTAAGTGGACTAGTGCGGCGAGTTTACAACAACAAAAGGATAGTTTGCATTTTTTGGCTCTAGCGTGCTTCGAATTGAGCTAAAATGCAACTGGCCAGATCCTTTGTAATTGGAAATTGTAGTTAAAAAGTTTGTAATTCAAAGTTTATTTTTGATTTCACTCCGAGGCAAGAAGAGACAATAGTTTTGCATTTGTGTTTGCCAATTTCGGATTGTGTACGGTTGTGTGTGTGTTTAATTGTGTGGTCTGTCGGAATTTTCGGCATTTTGGCCAGTAATTGAACTTCGAACTGTCACAATAGTTCAAACGGAGTCAGTAATTTGAATTTGCCATTTTAACTACTGTTTCAATTGTTGCCCGAAAAACTAGTGAATTTGTAAAATGGCCAAATGCGACTTTGGTATTAATTTATGCAACACAAACAATAAATCTGCAAAGAGAGAGCGAGAGATAAGGGCGCCTTTTGACTGGCTAAACACAATTAACTATAATTTTTCAAGAACTCCAAAGTCAAATAATGCGCCAGCTTTTAATTAAAACCAAATGCATAAATGCAATGCGGAGCTGCACTTTGCATGGAATCCAATTAAACTTTTTATCTAACCAATCCAAATAAATCATACGCACTGTTGTCCCCAACTTCCCACAAAAAATAAAAGGGCAATCAAGATAAATATCCGAGCTGCCAGACAGCTTGACATGTGCACATTAGTTTCTCATCCAGATAAGCTTTGTAGTTGGGCTTCGGTTTATTTAAACAGCAGCAGCAGCCCAGCGAAATTTGATTGCCATTTGCTGGAATTTGCCAGGCGGGCGACGTGCCTCGGTGCCTGCAAGGGAAAGCCAAAGCCAAAGAAATTCATCAAATAAAGTAAAAATAAAGCAAAGTTGGCAACGCGGCACGTACAGTGCCTAAAAATGGCATGCCACACAGCTCCTTGCCAAGCGTCTACTGTCGGATCTACGCTTTGTTCTCTGCTTTTGGCCGTCATTTGCATTCGCATCCTTCGTTTTGTTTATTTGCACTTGCATTTTGTGTTTATTCAGTTTGTTTTTTTCTTTTGGCTGCTCTCGCTGCCCGTGTAATTTGCTGCAACAACTTTTTGATACCAATGTAAATTTTAATTTGTTTGGCAAATATATTTATAGCCAACATTCTGTGGCATGAATTGAGCTGTGAAATTGCCAAAAACCAAAATGCACAAACCCCAAAACAAATTCCAATACAAATAACCTAAAACCAAGCATTTAACTGAAAGTACACAAAATTTAACTCTGCAAATAAATGTAAATTGGGATTTAGAGTCTATAAAAATGTAGTTGCAAGTTTGCAGTAACGATTAGCGAAGCTGAAATTTAAGTAAATAAATATTGTTCAAATTAAAAAACACTTTAAGCATGTTATCAATATTTACAACTCCTTCTACAGGGTATCCCGAAGTCGTTAAAGAGGCGAAATATATATGTTACTAATAACTAAATAAAAATAAATAAATATTCAACGACTTCGCTGTAAGTTAGTCTTTTAGTATTTAGAACTAGGCTGATATGAAAATATATATACCCTGTAATCCCTTAAAAAGTTAACTTACTTTCTAGCTTATATATTATTTTACTTAGATACAATTGCATAGTCTTCTCCTAATTTACAGGGTATCGGATTGTCAAGTATGTTGGGTATACTCAACCCAAGGCATTTGCCGAAATCAGGGTATCGTATAGTCATGCCTTATCAGTTAAGTATGCACAAGTAACCAAAAGCATTTAGCAAAAGTAACTGTAGAGGGACATCATTTTCATTCTGTCCCCTTCAAATCACAGGGTATTCCATAGTCATTCACTGTCATCCTGATATACTCAAGTAACCAAAGGCATTTACCAAAAGCAACTGCAAAATGCAGTGCGGCAACATTCTTGAAACACAGTTTATGTTGAGGCAAAAGTTGTTTCACTTTTGATTGTCGGAACATTTGAGTGCAAAATGTAAAGTTCTCAACTTGATCAAAACTAAGTGGCGAAGCATTTGCACGCATGCCAGGACATTACCAGCCATCACCAGCAGCGTCCTGTCAGTTAGCAGAGTGTGCATGTGTGTGTTTGTGTGTGTGTGTGGGCGTCAGCAGTTCCCGCTGTGTTTTGCTCACTCTTTCTGCTCTGACAGCCTGTTTTCAATTTGTAATTTTTTTTTGTGTGTGTTCGCTTAGGCGTTGGCTGCGTCTCTCTTACTTTAGAGAGTTTCTTCAAGCGACAGTTTTAAAGAAAGCACCTCGTCCTGCCGCTGACGCTTGTTGACAGCCAGTCAGTCAGTCAGCCCGGCCAGCAGCGAGCCAATCTTGGCCGTGTCTGGCGCTGTCAGGCACGTGTTGGCAGCCGCCCCCGCCTTCCACTTAGTCTAGACTTTGTCGCTGCATGGCTTCGCGAAGTCAAACACTTGCCATAATTGCCAAATGGCAAAAGCTTGTAATTGAAATTGGCTGTGCGAGAGAGTATGCGAAATATTTATGCATTGCCATAATGCACTCAACTTTTATGAGCTAACTCACCAAGCGCTCTGCCTATCAGCCATTTCTTATCGCGACAAAGCCTCAGCGGAAAAAATGTAAATTGCAAGTGAAAAATGCGATGCCAGCACAGCTAGGGAAACTAAATGAGTCGCTCTTCCTCTTCCTCTTCTGCTTCTGGTTGCTCGTTCTATGCGATAAAATAAATAAAATTGACATTTTATGCTAATGCGGAAGTCAAGCGGCCCCAAGTTCTAGGCGTCAACCAAATAAGTATGCTTAAAATGAACAGACAGTTAATTTAAAAATAAACGACAAAATATTCAAGAGAATTGAAAAGTGCAAGAGCTCAACTATATCAATAAAGCTAGAGAAAATGTTCTAAATTAAGCATAAAGGTTTTCATGAGAGAATTTCAGCTTTGAATGATGATTTATTTGGCTGACTTATGATATAGTTGTTCGATATAAAAAATAAATATAAGAACTGCTACTGTAAATGTATTATACAGTAGTCCGATCTGATTAATTTTGATATATTTACGAAATGCAACAGATAGTCTGACCTATAATATTTAAGTAAAAATCTTTATGAGAGAATGAAATGACTATACTTGATTTCTGATATAGTCTTCCAATCTGGCTTATTTTCATATATAGTCTAGACTTTAAAGTTTTCTTAAAGTTTTTAAGTTTTTAATGATGATTAATATGGCTGACTTATGATATAGTATTGTAGTATAGTATGAACTGCAACTGAGAGACTTATGATATAGTAGTCCAAACTGACTAGTTTTGATAAGAAGTCTAACCTATAAAGTTTTTATAAAGTTATACTTGAGAGAATTTTATTTTTGAATGATGGTTTATATGGCTGATTTATGATATAGTCTTTCGATCTGAATTAACATTACTGACTTATGATATAGTAGTATATTTATCTTATGTATATATAAACTGCAACTGAAATACTTATAATATAGTAGTCCGATCTGGCTATGAATACGAATTGTAAATAACGTTTCCATAAAATTTTTCATAAGAGAATTTTATTTTTGAATATACCTAATTTATGATATAGTCTTCTGATCTAGGTAAATTTTATATATATATATATATATTATATATTTTTATTATTTATTATTATATATTTTTATTATTTATTATTATAAAGGCTGCAGCCTTTGAAGTTTTCATGAAGACTTTCATAAGAGAATTTTAGTTTTCAATGATGATTGACATGGCTGACATATGATATAGTAGTTCGATCTTATATATATACAAGCTGCAACCTAAAGTCTGACCTATACAACAGTAGAAACACTCTTGCATGGAAACAGACAGCTAAACATGGCTTATCGCCTAGACTGTTAATATAGATCTGTCAGATGTATTATATATGGATTCTTTGAATTCTCTATATATGCTTTTTATATAGATATTATGCGCTTCATAGCAATCCAATAACATCCTTAAAAGGCACAACTTACTGTGCCAAGGCATTAAAAATTGTTTTTTGTGCCAACTAAATAAATTTATAAGCAAATAAAAGTTTCAGCTTACTTCGCACTTGAAACACTTGACAAAGCCCCTAACAGAATAACATGTGCAAAATTGCACTTAACTTGGCCAAATACTTGAGGCCAAAAGAGATTGCGCCATTCTGCCAAATGTTCGCACATTTCGACTTATAACATAATTAATAATTACAGTAGAAAAAGTATTTTAATAACTCATGCCAAAGCACTGACTGCTCAAGTTCTTAAGTTCTTAAGCTCTCTGTGTGGTTCTATGTGTGTGTAATTGTGTGTGTAATTGTGTGTGTGTTTGTGTGTGTATGGGTCAAATCAATGTGCGAAACGTGCTAATTGCGGCAGCTGTGCAAATGTGTGCCTTGGCCATTTGATAGTTTGCCATCATTTTGATGGCTTTCAAGCTGTCACATGCCACGCCCATACACGCACACACAAGTGACATTGGGCGGTTGGACATTGCCAAAAAAAACTAATTGCCCAAGCGTCAGGATTTGAGGTCAGGCAGCAAAGTTTTGCATAAATGCCCCACACACACACACACTTGTGTGGCACACTTTAAGGCCAAAACTACTCGAAAGTTTCCTTTTGACTGCAAATGTCTTTTGCGGAGGCGTACCGGTGGTGCGCTCTCTTTTTTGTTGGTGTTCGGTTGTATGTCGTAAAAAATTGACATACTCATAGCCGCCGTAACACGTAATGAGATACTTCAAAATGATGTTATTGCTTTATTTATAGCGTCGCATAAAAACTGGCAATGCTTGGGGTTTGGCTTAGCTTTGGTTTAGGGTTCGGGTTCGGGTTTGGGTTCGGGTGTTGGATTTGCCTGAGGCAGCAGCCGCATAACCTTTTTATGTAGTTTTCTTTTTTTTTTTGCCTCTGGAACTTTTACAGCTGCCATTTGTTTGACTTCATCTGTTATACACACACAGACACCTGCACACACACACACACATCCGCTCACCTATATGTTGGCTAATAAAAATGCAGCAAACTGAGTACCTCATAATTTTCACAAAAGACAAACGCCATGAATTTAAGTAATTTGCCGAGCAGACGTTGTTTACCTTGACAGAAATCAACATCAGCATCAAATTATTCTCTATGTTGCAGTTAAATAGTAGAAAGCTAACATCAAGCACATTTCGTAAACAACTTTTTATGCCAAGACTGTCAGAAGCGCTATGGAAAAATATATAATTTATTATAACATCTATGCCGGAAGAAAATAAGTCAGAGAGGACTGCATGACACTCGTTTATGTTTGAAAAACAGCTGAATTTATTCGAATGTCGTATTTTCCGAATATCGTATTTCTCCAGACCATACTCAAGTGATTCCCCCTCAAGATTTGGTAATCCGAGCTCTAGTACTGTAGAACATATAGTTTTTTTCTGTAAACTATATGGTAGATAGTCGAGAGTATAGTCGAATATACAAGAGAAAATACCCTCAATTATAAATCTCTAGTTCACATGCACATTCCTCAAACCCAATATACTCTTTTCCCTTCATGAACGAGTATAAAAATTAAATTCCATATCGAAATCAAGCAATAATATTGTTTTAGTAAGTCTATAAGAAAAGTCGAAATTTCTGTTGTTCTGCATTACGTTCCATTTCATGTCAACAATTCAATAATATATTCCATTTCATTCCTTTCCGCCTTCATTTTATTCCATTCCATTTCATTTCACATTTACACTCGTTCGCAATTGCAATTTATTCCATTTAATTTTATCCATTTAATTCGTTTATTTAATATTGCATTTCATATTCCATTTATTTCACATTTTCTTTTCGATTTCTGTTGAATTTTCTCAGAGTTTTCCAGCGGATAATTAAATTTCCGTATCTTATTTCAAAAGCTTTGATAACTTTATAGCTTAACCAATTATGTTGGCACATTGATATATTGATTCAGTTTCAGCAACTTGCTGAAAAGTTCATAAATTTCATTCAGAATTTCATTTAAAGTTGGTTTATATACATTTTCTTTCAAATTTCTTGCTTTTTTTTATCAATGCCCTTTGGTAAATAAAGTATTTTTTATATGATTGTATTTTAGAAAACTTCAATCAACCCATGCTCTAGACTCTATAGACTGTCGCCCAACTTCGGGATTCACATGATAAATTTATCAACAGATTTCGCTTGATGCACGCATTTAAAATGCTTTTTGGCGTTGGAAAATATTAAAAGCGTGAGAGGGATAGAGAGAGAGGGAAAAAGACGAAAAAATATGTGAAGCGATAAAGTGAGAAGTGAATGCTTTAAAGTGCATCAATTTAATAATGCAAACATGCAGCAAGTTGCATTAACTTTTGCCGCGCAGGCGGCATTAAAATTTACATAATTGCTGCGACTCGGGCGAGAGTCAAGCAGAGGGAGTTAAAGAATTTGTTGTAATGGTTGTTGTTGTTGTTATTGTTGCATGCACCACATGCGTGCAAGTTTTTCGACCCACCATAATGAAAAGCGCGTCCAGCAGTTGCCACAATTAACGATTTTTCATGATTCCAGTGCCGGGGCCCAGCAATTTGCATAAATCAGAGCAAAGTATCTCTGACAACGCAAAAGATGGCCCGGCAAGGGTGACAGAGGTCTGGTTCCTGTTTGCTAGCTGCAGCTGAAAAATGTTTACACATTTGCAACTGTCTGAAGGTCAAAGGAGCGTGTGTGCGTGCGTGTGTGTGTGTTGTGGCATGATTTAGGCGCCAGTGCCTCCCACACTGAGTAATTGCACGGTGGGCGAGGTCTTGGCCTGGTCACAAGTGATTCTCTGCCTCGTGCAGCTTTAATTTAATTTATGCCACAACAACACAAGCGGAAGCCTTGTCGAGAGCCACTAAGTGGCCGTCGTCCTCAGCAAAATTAAAAGCAGTCAGCAGTGTTGTTGCTGTTGCATAGTTGTTTTTAAATACAATTTATTGTTATGGCAACACAGTGTGTTTAGCTTTATGGCCCAGAAGCAGCATAATAGTTATGCACTAAACTGCATTCTACTGCCGCAGCTGAGTTATTTAATGCGTAATTACAGCGCAAATCTTCTTAAGCCAAGACAGTACTCAGAAAATGGAAAATGTAAAATGGAAATGGTATGAAAGCAGCTTAGCGTTTCCTTCATTCAATTCATAAGCGTCTCTCTCTCTCTCTCTCTCGACAGAAAATCCCCAAGAACACAAAAAGGTCAAATGCCAAAATAAGCATAAAAACCAATGGCAGTTGCAACTGCAACAGCAACAGCAAGAGCATCAACAGCAACCGCATCGTCAAAAGTCAATTTACTGGCAACACTGGCAACAACTTCAACTAATTAGCCAGTGCTTGGCCTCAAGGGTTGCAAGCCTCTTCAGCAGCCCCTCGCGCCAAGAAGAAAAAAGCGTTGCATGCTTTTAGGCGCTGCCTAGAATTCCGCAAACACTTCACGTCGCAAGTCTGGCTAGATATTTTATGGGCGTGTGCGTGAAGTGTTGTGTGTTGGCTGCATGTTGCATGTTGCATTCAGTTGCCACTGGCAACATTTGCAATTAAGCTGCAGCTTACCTTAGCTGCGTATCTCTGGCCAAGTACTGCTCGCAATTCAATATTTAACTACAAATTATCGCATTGCATTGTTGCAAATATTTTGATTTGTGTACTTCGAATCATTTGTTTTCAATAGATTGCCTGTCTTAGAGCCAATTCATTAACATTTCAACTTACAAGCCCACCTTGCACTGCAACAAGCCAAATATTTGCATTAAGTCTCGAACAAATTGCATTTCGAATTGAATTTGATTTATTTTATCGTTTGCAATTTCCAACTAAATGCTGACCCAATAGATTTTCCAACTAGAAGAAATTGCTTAGAAGATGCCTATCAATATTTAAAATTAAATGAATATAGCTTGTGACTAGCTCTGATTTCTATTGATTTAATTCTAGTTTCATCGACAGTTGGCTATAAATAATTTGAGGCAGTGAACAAAATCTAAATTTAGTATTTGCAATTGGCTATGCGGCAACTAGAAAGGCTAAAATAACATATATTTTTGTTTGCCATATTGAAAAGAAATTTAAAATACAATATTTTTGGCATAACTCGCTCACATTTGTATGCATTTTTTAATACTCACTCATGAAAAGAAGAGACTATATTGATTTTATACAACGGATGTGTTACTGTCTGTCCTTCCGTCTCTGCGAGTTGAAAGCATTTCGATCTGATGCACGCTAGACACTTGAAATTTAAAATATATGTATAATCGTGTGTTCTTTGGGCTCACTGGACGCATGGGAAGTCAGTAATTAGTATGTATGAGAGAGTATATATTAGAAACTTGAAACTAAAAATATGCATGGCAATGCCTGATGAATATGGAACTTGAACTTGGATATATATGTACTCATTCATACCACCGCCAGATTCATGTATCAAAGTTTTGCAGGTATGTTCGTTTGGGGTGTGACAAATCAGAAGAGCTTTATCGATATCTAAACAAGATCAACAAGTTTTCTAGGTGTATGACTCTTGACCTCCTCTACAAATCTACCAATAAATTATATGGTCCACCCTTATGGGGCAATCCAAATATATATACATATATACTTTATTCAATTTTGCTATTTACGGAGCAATATTTTTATTTATTTTTATTAAGACTTAAATGCAGAAATAATTCAAGGGATAAAATCGAAAGAAAATGTTGCCAATCACAGCTCAGACTTGTATAAATTTTAAATATTTGAGTATTAATAAAAGTAGAAATTTATAACTTTGGTACATAAAATCAGAGCTCGGATTTCTAACAATTTCAAATATTTGTGTATAATTGCCAACATCTTTTATATTTTTATTTGTATGAAGACATAGGCAAATAAATTGTAATAAAATATTTCCCATTTCTGTTTTTTGTTTTCTTTTCATTTCATTCCCACTCCCAAATTTCTTCCCACAATCAGCGCTTTGTTTATGTTGCAATGGAGTTTAGAAAATTATTCCATCTAGCTGTGTGCTACTTCACAGCCCTCATCGAGCCATTATTGAATCGTGAGTCGTTTAATTATGGCGTCTGTTGTTCAGTCAGTTTTATCTTATCTAGTTCCTCGACAATGTACAAGATGTGCTATCTGTCAGCAGCCACTGATAGTTCTTACCCGCTTCATCGAATGCACTCGATACCATTTGCCGAGACGCTCTCAACACGCACAGATGTCCATGCCAATCGATGCAGATCCGCTCCTTGGCTGATTCCCTTTGGCAGGCAGTGCGCAGCATGTTTCAGCTGCCCGATCTGCTAGGTAAGTCTTTTTACTCTCATGAAGTCTCTTTACTCTTCTGATCTATTTCTGTACAGTTTTGTGCTGCCTGTGGGGCAGCGGCCTCTCGCTGGGCTACTACCTCAAGTCCGCCTTGGTCTATGACAACCTGTGGCCACATTGGTACGCCCTGGTAGCCGGCATCATGGCGCTCGCCCTTGCTCTGGGCTGGACACTGCGGAAGCATGGCAAGCAGCGCTACAGCTTCGATCACTATTACATCATCTTCTATGGACTGCTCTGCTCGCTGCTAGGCAGCTGCTTCATGCTCAGCAAACAGTTGGGTGAGTGCAGCACTTGATTACATTTTACATTTCACTATTCACATTGCTCCACACAGCGGTTAGCTACTACTTCAGCTTCATTGGCCTGAGTGTGGTGTATGTGGCCAGCTTCAGCTATGTGAGCCTGCGCAGCGATGCCTCGGGACTGCGTCCGGCGCGCATTGCCATGGGGAATGCCTCGCATGCCTGCGGCCTGGCCACTGGCTTTGTCATATTCAACGAGTTCGAGCCGCAGCGCTGCGGCCTCATCGAGCTGGGCGTCAATTTGCTGCTGCTGCTGTTCGTCTGCATCAACGAGCTGCTGCAGCATCTGGGCGTGCACAACTACAAGCAGTCGCGGGACTTGGTCTTCAATCTGCTCAACGAGGAGCGGCTGGTCTTTCTACCGCGTCAGGCCATACTCGCGCAGTTTGTGGATCGGACGGACTATCGCCTGGAACGTAGTCGCCAGTGGCTCGTCCTGGTGCTGGGTGGACTTCTCCTGCTGCTGCAGCGCTGCTGTCTGCTCCACTCGCCCGTCCATCTGCAGCTGATGTGGAGCTCCACCACTGGATTCATGCAAGGGTCTCAGCTATTTACACCATTCGCTCTGTATGCCGGCGGCTGTGGCCTGAGCGCTCTCTTGCTATTCCGTTACACGCCCAAGCTGGTGTTTTTGCTGGTGGGTGTCATACAGCTAACCCTGGTGGCTGCCCTGCTGTGCATCTATGATGAGGATCAATCGGAACACTGTTTTCTGTTCCTGTGCCTCATCTATGCCATTGTGGGCATGTTGTCCAGCCAGGCTCTACAGTGGCTGCTGGAATGCTCGCCCTTTCTCTATGCGGAACTCTCGCTAGCCGTGGGCTTTGTCCTGCAGCTGGCCATTATGGAGGCCAGCAAGTACGAGGTGGACGTGGATAGAGTGTGGACCACGCTGTTGGCCAGCAGCGTCACATATCTGTTGCTCACATTGTTGGCCGTCATTTTGGTGCTCTGGCTGCAGCCTCGCTCCACCAGCTTGGTTGATGTGCGCAATCGTCTGCTGGGCATACGACGGCTCAATCTGCCAGCTGCTCAGACCCAGTTCTGGCACACCAATCACTTTCTCGCCCACGACAAGCAGCCCCATGAGCTGCAGTCCGTCCAGCTGGACAAGACGCGCGTCTTCCAACAGTATCCAATTAGCCCCTCCGCTGGCAATGACAAAGCGAATAAGTTTTGAAATAAAACGTTTCACGCTTCACAAGCTTAGATTAAGCTATTAGCCAACCACAGTTTATATGAACATACATACATAGATGTGCATACACATACATAGATAACCATTTATATATACATAGATATATCTATTTTACGATAATAACAAGTAAGAAAGTTGCAATCGGTCGTAAGAGCTAATGTTTCAAAAACCAGCTTTATTTGATAAAATATGTTTATTTTTGAACTTGCTATTCTAATTATCAGTAGTGTAGATCATCAATGATCCACATGCTTAATTTGTTAGCTCTAGGTCTGTAAATGTGAAAGATATAGTTTACCCAAAGGTCGTATATATATATAATTTATCTTCAGTCTATAGACGAAGTGTACAATAACTAACTTGTCTAATGTCGACGGTCTAGACGTTTTGAAGCTAAAGATAATACAGTTTTTCAAACTCAGGCATGATGCGAATAGGACAGCTATGGAAATTTGATATTCGTTTATACAAATACATATTTCACTTTACTTTACGTTTTCAAGTTACAAAATTTACAGATTACAGATTCCGAAGAAATGCCGTTCTCAACTTAAAATAACTCTTGGATAGGGTCCGAAACAGAAATTTGTTGAACTTCAAATGACTGTAATTAGGGAGGCCGATTCCTTAAAAGATTACTTGGCGAATTATAACTGATACTTTTAAATTACAAAATAATTCACGACAAGTTTTATTACAAGAAAATAGACAGACTCCGA
Source organism: Drosophila gaucha (assembly GCA_035045545.1). Classification (NCBI taxonomy): domain Eukaryota; kingdom Metazoa; phylum Arthropoda; class Insecta; order Diptera; family Drosophilidae; genus Drosophila; species Drosophila gaucha. Next base: position 6,411,391 of record JAWNOY010000292.1, read on the forward strand.
AAAACAGACTTGAAATAATTATATTTCGAGAATATATAGTCTTATTTTCGAATTAATTATATTGTTTTCTCTTTCGCTGATCAAAATATCGATCTCTAATTTGAATATATTTGAATATATTTGACAAAAATTACAAGAGATTACATCACAATTTTTGTCAAAAATTAGATCTACTCCGATACTGCAAAATGTTTCACTTTAAATGAATGTAAAAGAAGACCGATCGAAAAAATTGCCCTATCAAACTTATACGAATCCCTAGTCTCAAATATCAAAAAAATCTCAGAGGTGATGGATTAAGAAATTGACAGATTCCAAAAATTGGCTTCATATCTGTATACTGTAAAGAAATTCTGGATTCATAAAGCTGAAAGTGTAACACTTTTATAGAAATAATTGTCTATATCTGAAAAGTTATATAAAAGTCTAGAATTATAACTTGGTTTTATATACACAAGTCTTCATACAAAAAACTGCTAAGTTTAATTTGTACTTGACCCAATAAGCTTACCTTTCCTATTCCTTTAATATGGTTTGAGAATCGCATTCAATAAACTAATTTATTCAGCACAATTTTGTAAAAGTACGCTAAAAATTTATGTAAATATTATGATAAGAGTTTAAGGGCAGGTTTTCTACAAATAGCACCACTCTTGCCTTAATAGTTAACTCGGTCAGCTGTAGGCGATGCGCGAGGACTCGAAAACGAGAGGTATAAATGATTTTTATTGATTTTTAACAAATTAAATTGCGCGTTAACCACAACCGAATTTATCATAAAGATGTTTTATCAGTGCGTCCAGAAGCTGCGGCGGCGGCCACAAAGGAGCAAGCCCGCTTCCTCGCCTGCTACTCAGTGGTGCGCCAGCCTTTTGCCACAATTTTATTGCCGAAACATTAAACATTTATATCCGCTATCAATTTACGTTACGTCGGAAAAGCGTAATCGCATTGCAGTCGATGCCAGGGCGCTGTCTATCTGCGAGCGATTTTTTTTTCCAGCTTCTACCTAATTTAATTTACGTAGAAAACCCGGCCGCAACGTGCTATGGCAAAAAAAACGTTAAATTTGTTTATTTTTTCAAGCCCGAGAGTTGGGAGCTGGAAGCTGGTTTACCCATCGAATGATGCCGCCTCGTTTCGATATCGACGTTCGGTCTGGCTTTGCTGTTTAGTAAAGCATACCTCGAGGCGCACATTGAAAATGCTCGCACAACCACACACACACACTCCCTCTGCCACTCTCTTGCGGGGCTTTTGTTTTGTGCAACGCCATTGTTTTTAAGTGGGTGCCGCACATCCTTTGCTCCCTTATCACTAATGAAGTGGCCAATGAACTGCGACCCAAAGATTAAAGCGAAATTAAATGCCAGCCCCAGCTTGATTGATCGAACACAAAAAGGTGCATGTGGTGTAATTTAGTAAAAATAAATAAATATATATATAAAATAAGCAGGGATAAGCTTTCAAAAGTAAGTAATTAAGATAAAAACGATTGGATTTCCCCAACTAGAAAAAAAGAAAGAAAAACCCCAATTTCATTGTGGTCATTTAATCAATATTTTGGCTTTTATAAATTCAGTTTTTGTTGCGCTTAAATTATGATTTTCTGCTTCTGCTTAAATACAATTTGATTCATTGGAAATCCTATCTAAAGTCTGTTTGGTATTTGGGCCTTTCGCGCTGCCGACGCCTCAGAGGTGAGTACAACAGCTATAGGTTGCTTTTTCTCTTTCTGCGCTTCACATTCTCCACTTCATCCACAGCCAGGGCGAATTTCTGCACAACCTCTGGCAATTCTTCGTGCTCATCCACCGTCCAGGTCTCCAGATGCGGTGGCCTGTGATGCATTATAAATGGATTGATTATTTCGGCCACGCCCTTCGCGTTGTTTAGATGTACATGGTGTGTGCCCTGCACCTCGTGCAGCTCAAAGTGTGGATTATTGGAGCGGAGAATGTCAATAACCTCCTGACTTTCGCCATCAATGAAGTTCGACTCGGAGCCCTTGATCACGCAGTAGGGCACATTGCGTATGGTACGAGCCAGCTCAGCGGCAAAGGGTGGACTCGTATGGAACTCAAAGTAATACTTGCAGCGCCCATCCCGGGAGAAGTAATACTTTTCCGGATACTTGGTGGACTTGGCCACATTGCGGTCCAATATGTGATGGCAGTTCTCCAGCTCCACCGATCCCGCTGAGCCCTTGTGCAGCACATGCTCCAGCTCCTGCCACGTATACGACGGCGGCTCCTCGCGCTTGGCATTGGCAAAGCGCTCATCCTCGAGCATATAGCGCTCGATGTTGGTGCGCAGGTAATCAATTTGCGAGGGTGGCTTGCGGTAACGCGTCCTCACAATGTCTATGCTGATCAGCATGTCGAGGCGATGCGGATAGAGCGAGGCAAAGATGAAGCACAACATGGCGCTCATGGAATGGGCCATTAGCGACACCTTCTGCCAGCCATATTCCTCCATAATGCGCAGTATCACGCACAGGTAGTCCACAAAATGATAGGCAATCCCCTCCGGCAGCTTGGACGAAAACCCATGGCCAGGCAGATCAATGCAGAGCACGCCCAGGTGCTTGGGCAGCAACGGCAACAGCTCGTTCCATGTGCCCAAATTGTCCAGCCAGCCGTGCAGGGCGAGTATGGGACGTACCTGTCGATTGCCATACCAGCGGCCTACCACATAGCCCCAGGGCATATTGATGCGCACGTCTATCGGCTGCAAAGGTAGCAAAAAAAGGTGAGAAAGAGACACACACACACCGACACACATACAGCTAATTGACATGCCAAAACTTGGTAGAGTATGAAATAACCCGAGGGTGTTCAAACAATCGAAAAGGGTTCGATACGAGCAGCAAAACAAAAGGATGGCACTTTGGCAGCTCATTTCGTAAATATGCCTCAGTGGCTTCGGCAATCGTAAGGAATTTAAGAAAAACCAACAACAATGTTATGACTTTAATAATATACAAATATTTAATTGTTCGACTTTAATCTAATCTAATCAACGTGTAAAACTTATAAAAACAATCTTGTCAATATGTGTTTTTTATTGTCATATATATTAATTCCTACTGTTTGTTAGGGTATTTATGATTCGGTTTGTGTGGGGCTGATAAGCTTGTATTGATTTGATCAATCGTTTGGTTAACACGTGAAAGAAGTTCAGACAATTGACAACTGAGCTGCGCCGCTGCAGATTGATGGCCAGAATTCAGCCGACAATTTATCATCTATTTTTTCTTCCCCCAGAGAAGTTGGATATAGGTGCCTGTTGCCCCCGCCCCTGTCTCTGCCTCCTTTGCAATTGACTTGCAGCGCATGCAAACTTTAAATGTCGACAAATGGATTTTCGTAGTTTTGCGCCACAAAAAAACTTTTCACAACACTTCTCAATTGTCTTTGTTGTTGTTGTTGTTGGTGTTGCTTTTGCTTTTGCCGAAGAGTTCGCTCGTTCAACTTGAAAATTAGCGCAAAATGCTTTCAAGTGTGACACAAAGTCTGCAAAAGTTTCAACCCAAAACAGCCCCCGCCAGTTTGATGAACTTCTAATGAGCTTAATAACAGCAAGGGCATCCAAGTTTCAACTCCACTTATCTGACTCGCAATCGGAATTTCAACTTGAGACTTTGTCTAATTTCCTATTGATTTTTGATTCGCGTGCCTTGAAAAAATCTTATCAGGCAAACGTTACATATTGGCCGGCGGCGATAAGCAAAGAGAGAGGTCCAATTTGCAATTGAACCGGTTCAAAGGTAGTCTGTCTGATTTGTATCTGAGTTGATAAGCGCCGCATTGCATTCGTGTTTAACATTTAATAAATGTTTATGACCGTCAATCCGTTATTTAATTACCAGCTCGTGTTGCTGTCCATTCTGTTCAATTTGCTTGCTATCCGCTGGCATTGCTGTCATTTTGCTGCCAACACACGTCGTTTAATATGATATAATCTAGGGCACAAACAAACATATATATGTTTTCTATTCAATTTACATATATGTTTTAATATAGCAAAAGTTATTTCTTTTTATGTGACTCGACTCGAACAGAGCAATGAACGCGAACAGCGCGCAAACTAAACTAAAATAATTTTGTTTTGTCGCGTTCGTTAAATTCTACGGGAATGTGAAAGCAGAGAGCGCGAACTGACCTTTAATCAAGCTAATTAACTAAATTAATCAATAGAATTACCTGAAAAGATTGAGCAAGCGAGCGAGCGGGAGAGTGCGCGAGAGTGCGAGAGAGAGAGAAAGAGAGAGCGTGTGTCACTTGATCGTCTTAAATCAAGTTTACAGCTTAAGCAACAACAAAGTTTTTTATCAACTCAAACATTCTAGAAAGCTCAAGCACAAGCGCTCACAAGCTTTTACTCGAAATACTTTATCTTTCACACTTAGATCGCAAATACTAAATGCAAAGGCAAAGCTCAAAGCTTCTTTCTCTATTCTAGTGCTATGTTTGTTTGTTTTCATTGATATGAACTTTTTATACGATCAATGATCATAAGCGAACCAGTCTTTCGAAAAAAGCTTTCGTTATATCAAAAAACTTTTGCATTTTCCGTGTCAAATAAACTACTGAAATAATAAAGAAATGCACTAAATAAAATCTAATTGGGAGTGCACGACTAGCGAATACCCTGGATAGAGCTGCAGTTGTAGCCATTCTAGCTTATCTCTATAGTTGCATACAATTTCTTCGTGTGCCGTCGTTGCGATACTAAAACATTTACATTTACATTGATATTCACGATATTGATATTTATGAAATTCATATTAACGATATATAAATATATGGAATAAGTTCATTGCTCAAACCATGCGGCTATTTAAAATTGCTTGGTAATCAATTTGCTTATTACCAGTATAACACAGATTGCAAATAAAACACAAAGACAAAAAAAAATATATATATATATATGTATATATTTCCGATATTGATATTTAAGATATTAACACTTACAATATTGATATTTACGATACTGATACTTACAATATTGATATTTATGATATTGATATTTACGAAATTAATATTTACGATATTGATTTTTACGTTATTTATATTTGCAATATTTGTCCGTCAATGCTATAAAAACTTTACTGTTTATTGTTCGATCTTAATGAAATTCAGGGTATAAATATGATTCTATGAGCTAGTGGGTAACTCTCTATCTTTAAAAGTGCAGTTTTGGGTAGAATGCAGGAGGTATTTAAAATATGAACCACTTGATATTTGTGTACTGTTTAGTATAAACTATATACCTAAACTTGATGACACTAGAAAAATGTGTAAAATGAGATTAAATAATTGATGTACTGAATTGCTTTCAATCGATTTAATGAAATACGATTAACATTCATTTGAAATGAAATTTATTTGCTCTTATAACATTGCAGCCCTCTAACTATTTTTTTTTCTGAGATCATTCGTCCTTCTGCCTGTTACACACATTTACATAAAACCATTTAACCCTATTTACCCATTTCAACGGGTTCAGGGCATAAAAAGTATCGATAAGCCTGCACATACACATATATATTCACAGATATATGCTCTGCCACTAAATTACCCAATCACAAATCAAAATGCACAAAAAACCAACACAAAAATTCAATTAATATTGACTTTGTATATTTATTTTGTCAGCTTTTTAGCAGCTAAATGGCCGCAAAAATAATTCATATACCAGATAATGCCCTGAAATGAATTCAATTAACAATTTGTTGGCGATATTCCCTATGCACAATAACAGTCAAGCCCCCTAAAAAAAGAATCGTATCAATGTTATTAAATCGTATACGATATTTGGCAATAAAAAACCAAATTCGAATAAATTTAATTGAATTCAATTGCGAATTCCACTGGCTGCCGTTGCTGTTTTTGCGCCGCGGTAATACCCCAAAAAAAATATGAAATATCAATAAATATTTATGAAGCTCTTTGGCCGAGATCCACGCAGCGAGCCACTTGTATAAACATATTCAAAAATCCATTAGCAAAGCGTCGAATGCCGATGTCGACAACAGTTTACACAATAAATTTGTTAGACTAGTTTTGCTGCAAAATTCTCACACACACACACACACACATAGCCGAACCAAAATGAACAGTTGAAAATTGCAGGCCGCGGTTAGATTTTTGATACCAAAAAAAAAACAAATGAAATGAAAGGAGAAATTTAGTGCAGCAAGCGAAAAACATAAATCTTTTTCCTATTGAAAATTGAAAATTGCGTTGAAGAGAGAGAGAGAGCTGCGATAAATAACGAATTGCAATCATAAATCTGGCGCTGCGAAGTATGCAAAACGTTTTAATTTCAATGCAATTAAAAGAAAGAGGCCCAAGAGTTGAAGACTGAACAGTAGCAGCATTTAATCAAATACAGCTGGCAAGGAGCCTGGCCGCAGTTCACATCCTGCGAACGCCAATCCTGCAATTTGCACTCGTTTTCGAAATGAAATTACGAGCCGCAGACCTCACCTGCCTGCAGCCGACCGGCCAGTCAGGCTTGACCCAGCCCTCGCCCTAATGACATTTGAATGACAGCCCTGGCCAGCGCCAGGGCAGGACAGCATTCAGCCGGCAGCTGGCCGCGGCGACACCAAAGTTGGCTAATGACCGTCAGTGGGTGAAGTGGCTGCAGTGGCTCAATTCGAAAGCTGTCCGCGCTGTCATGATGCGATATTCCAGCCTCCTCCCCCTGCAGCTGAGATAACAATTGCCTCAGTCATGTTATTGTCGCAGCATTTCATTCGCGGCGCTGTCGTCCATAGTATACAAGTCTATATATATATATATTTGCATGTATATATATTTCTGGATCTGTGCCAAAAGCCCAAAGACATGGTTAGCTGCGCCCTTTGTTGGTGGCTCAGCCTTTCCGCTACCTTGTTGTCAGGTGTAAAATGCAAAGTAATGACTTTGAATATGTCTGTTAAGAGCCTGGCAGACGCAGATCCCTGCCAGACATCTAACTGGCTTTGCGCATTAACGGGCCTAACGCAAATTCTAGTATTTCAGCTAAGGCAAGCGGCTCGTAAGTGATTCAAGTTAAAGCTCAGACATAGGAGGAAGTCTAAGATTTATGAAAATCTTTTCTATTTTTAGAAAAGCGACATGAGGAGTTTATATGTGAAACTTAACGATGATAGGGGATTTGGGTTCACGATTCTTAGATATGAAAAACCAGGATCAGCGAGAGAGACTCGAGACAGGCAGTTAGAGGTTCGCTTTACGTTTCGACTGAAGGTCTGTTCCATAAAACCCTTGACGTTTCCCATAAACCGTAAGTCAGGCAAAACTATGAAACGGAAAGTTCGAGCAACGTTTTAAGTATCAATCCAACTGCCTGTGTCAGGCTTTTGTTTTTGATCCTGGGTTTCCATGTCTATGAAGATTGAAGATTTGCGTTATGTCTCAACCGAATTTGTGTTCCTTATCCTAGGCATTCTTATTTTTTACGTCTACCAAAAATCTAGAATGTGGAAAAAACTTAAAGACGCTCAGTTGGACAGACTTTCTCTGTCCCAAGGTTATCATATCTACTACGTCTCCTGGAAACCCAGTATTTGGAGTAGGACCTGGAGATAGACAGTTGAAGATTTGCTTTAAGTATTTTTCGTTTTGTTTCTTATCTTTAGCTTTCTTATTTATAACAAAAACACGCAGAATCAGGAAAACCTCGAGAGGGCTTCCATATCCATGAAGCACTATACGTCTCCTGGACGCCCAGTATCAGAAATAGAAAGTAACGACAGGCAGTTGAAGATTTCTGTCCTTGGCTCTAATCCTCATCATGTATTTTGAAAAGTCTTAAGGCTAAACTCCAAGAATATTTGCAGATCTATTCTTAAAGTTCATCTCACCTTCAGCTGCCTTAGAAAGTGTATTTTCGCATCGACCTGAGACCTTCTAATTTTGTGCCTTCGTAATGCAAACATTTCTCAACCAGCCTGCGCTGGCTGCTGCCTTTAGCCCTGCTCCCGGCTTTTGTCTGGCACTCAAGTGAAAAGCTTTTGTCAGCGCATGGAAATTTGACGGAAATTGTTTGGTCTGATGGATGCAGATGCTGTTGCTGTTGCTGTTGCTGTTGATGTGGCTGTTGCTGTTGCAAAAGGCCCATCCACAATGTGCTCGAGTTACCTTTTGCCTAATGGTCTCTCGCTCTCTGTCTCTTGCTGTCGGCCATCAGTTGGCTAAGTAAGCAGACAGTTTTTGGACGCATTATTGTGTTGGCCCCAAAAACTGGCTGCACATTTCTACAACCGAGCAAAATCGCAATTTCAATAGAATTAAATGCCACAATTTGTTGGCAGCCAAGTGGGCTGCTGCTACTGCTGCTGCTGGTGGCTGGGATTATGCGAAGCGAAATAAATGCAAATCGCGCTGAAAGTAAATTTTATTTTGCTCTGGCGCTTGTTTTGCCGGCGTGACTGCAGGATAATGTGCTTAAAATAGCCAACTCTGGCGACAAGCAGCAACGCAAGGAGTCTGGCAGAGGAGGAGGCCGTTGCAGATTTACTGCGGCACGCGCTGCTGCCACAATTACGCAGCTAGAAAACACAATCAAAATCAAGTTGAACGTTGAACTTTTTAATGCATAATTTATGGTGCCTGGCATTGGCCCGCACACCCGGGTCACTGGCGGGTTAAGGCAACGCACCTTTCTTTTGTTGTTCCGTCTCAAATACAAATATATCTATATAAATATGCGTGCGTGTGTGTGTGTGTGTCTCTTATAAAGCGGGACAGCTGTGGAATGGCGCGCCGCCGTATCATAAATATTTATGAAAGCTGCCAAAAGTGCAAGGACGTGAGGGCTGCGCCGTGTGGCATGCCACGATTTATATGCCGCCATTCAAACCAATATATCGTATATATACATATATGTATTTGCTTTCATCAAAAACTCATCTTAAATGCCACCACATGCGGCACATAAATTTGCCCGCAAAATACATCTCCCTACATATATATATCCGTCAGTATTCAATTGTAAGTCTGTGGCAAAAGAGCAATATGAAACACTTTTCAAAGAGTTTAACGAGTATCAACCAAAAATCGTAAAATCATAATAAAATGTGCATTGCTTGCGAAAGGGAAGATTGAAATATTCTTTATGCTCAGCCATAAAGCGGGCAGTCGAAATTTCAGCAGAAATTCCTTTTAACACCGTTGATAGGTCTCAATATGCACTGAAAGTAATATAATTTCCTTTCAGCTCTGCCATAAGCAGCTCAATCAGGAATCCCTCAAAATCGTTCCACTTAAAACAAATCTCTGATGCTCTTTAAGCTGGCCCTAATTCCTATAGCTTTCCAAATAGCCTTAGTTCATAGACACACACACACACATACACATGTAAGACACACAAAAGTTTCTCTTTCGTCTGAGCTAAAAAAAGAGCAGAAAAAATATCCTTGCCAGTCAGGCCAAAAACTATCAATTAAACTAATTAGCTTGATTTCCCTGGGCTGAACACGAACTGGCGCAGAAATTCAATCAGCGCATTCAGAAAAACGCAATCAAATGATTAAGTCAACAAATGAAGTCAAATTGTTTGGATCTGCAGTGCAAACTGTAAAAAAAAGATTAAATAAGAAAATAATCAATTGAGGATAAAAAATAAAAAACAAGCTAAAGCAGATGTCCGCACGAAGCGCTGCCTTAAAGTTTCTGCAACTTTTTCTAGAAAGAGTGAAGGTGAGAATATATATATAGCTAACATTTTCGAACAGGTGCAAAAAGAAGAGCCAACTTTTTGACGTCCTAATGAGCGGTCGCCGCATTGATTAGCTGCTTCTGCCCCACTCCATAAGGCAGCAGACTTTTTGCTATAGTATTTTTATCTATTTTTATGGCATCTTTCTCTAGACTGAAATTCAAATTGAATTGACTGCAGATTGGGCGCTCTATCATGTAGGGCTGTGGGCGTGGCACGTGCCATATGCACAGCATAGATATTGATTTCCTTCTCTCTTTTTTGCAGGAAATTTATTTATATTCAATTTGCGAATTTATGCAAGTTTTTTTTTAGGAACCAAGACGTACGGGAAATTCACTTTTCCGTCAACTGTGTGAGTGTGTGTGTGTGTGTGTGTGCGCGCGTCGCTTTGTGTTTGCCAACTGTCGCTGAGACCTTCGCTAGAAGCGGCTGTTGCCTGTGTGCGATAAACCAAATTTTGTGAGTTAATATTTTCCACAAACTCATAAACACATCGACCCAGACAGCCAGTCTGGCTGGCAGGCAGGCTTACCTAATCTGAAGGACTAGCGCGTGGACTGTACCTCAGGTGTAAGCGCCTGGCTGACCTGACCTGTTGGTGCACCCTACACAAATTACCTAAGTAGGTAAGAGCACGGCACCTATATATAGCCAAGCGCCGGCTGCATCCTTCACTCAGTCGTTGTTTGGTTCTCTGTCTGCCAGCGTCTAGCGAAAACAAAACAAAAAACACCACACACGTACTGTGATAGTCAGTGCCCAGTGTATAACCAGTCGGGATGTTGTTTCTGGCGCCACGCAAGCATCTATTAGCCAGCAATTTGATAATATTGCTCATGATTTATATCATGCGCAAGTGCCTGCAGTTGTTCTGCATCATCGAGAACAAGGCGTGCCAGCAGCCCGACTGCCAGTGCGAGCCGGGGCAGACAGACTGCCAGGACTCGCCGTTGATGGAGCGGCGTGGTGGGTTCAAGCTCATACCGGATGCCATGAGGAAGACGATGCATAGCTTTGGCTATGGCGAGGGCCACTATCAGATCTTCGTGGAGAAGAAAGAGCGCAATTTGCCAACCAAATCGCGCCTCAATGCGGCCAGTGCTGAACTCAAGCTGAATCCCAATTAGGCGAATCCCAGTGGCCCAAAAACCAACAGCAAAACAGCTCAAGGAGCCCACAAAATGTGCCAACGCAACAATGTGCCCACAACAGAAAAAGCAAAAACAACAATAATAATAATAATAATAATAATACTAATGATAGCAGTAACAGCAAATTTTCCAATGTCTTCTTCCATAAATTTGTTTTAATTAATTATAAGCATTCAACAGAGCATTTCTTTTTATATCGAAGCGCATACTTGGCCATTAATAAAAATTATAAAAGTTAAATCCTGTTGCCTCCGGCATTTTGATTGATGTCATTTCTGTGTGCCTCAAAATTTGCGATCTGCAACATTTGCAGCCTCACAATTGCCAACTCGTGGCAAAAGAAAAGACGCCGCCGGCTGCTTGAGAAATTATCTTGCGACTGCGACGACTGTCAGCTGATCGCGTGGGTGTTGCTCGAACCATTAAATGGCTACAAATTTATCACAAAGTAGCCAAAGACACGAACACACACACACACACACTCACACACATAGTTAAGCGGGCAACAACATTGTCAGACAATATGTTGAAGTAATTTTTTAATACTCTACCAGAGAAACAATATAAAGCATTTGGATTTTCTTAAGCTGTTTGTGGCACAAAAAGTTAGATTCTCTTTGTTTAAATTCCACATATTTGAAAAGGTCTCATAGCTTACACTCGTTTAGAAAAGTTGAATGGATTATATTGGCTCTTTACAATATGCTCAAGAAGCAAGAGAGCTTAAACTAGATATAGATAGAGTATTCAATTTATCAGGCTACACCCTTTGTAGGCGTGGTAAATCAAATATATTTTTAATAAAATTCTTTGTAGAGAAACTTGAAATATTTATGAAGAAAGATTGTCTGAAGATTCAAATCGAAGCAAAATTCATAAAGCTTATACCATGAACCCATTGAAAATGGGAAATCAGGGTATAATAGTTTTGCAAAAGTTTTGCGTGGCAGACCCCATAAAGTATTTGTATTCTTTTTTTGTAATTTTGCTGAATTTTTCAGGATCATTGTGTAAATACATTAACGTAACTTAACTTAACTTATAAACCTCATCAAAAATTTCTAAATAGCCTTTACCCAAGCATTTCTTGAAAAGTAAACGAGTATTAGGCAGTTGGTTATACCCTTTTGCAACATTACTTCTCAGTTACTTCAATGCATTTGACTCATATGAAAGACTTTAGCCACATTTATTTCTGTTCAATTACCCAACAGCCATAGAAATAATTGTATTATACTCCTAGCTAGTCAAAGTCTTATACTCGAACAATGACTAATACTAATACTAATATATGCATATATATAGATATACACACATATATGTATTATCGAACAACTTCAAGAGCTTATTGAAGTTAATAATTCTATAGATTCAATTGTCTTCAGCTTAAGTCATACCTAATTAGATTTATCATACAGTATATAACTGCCTCAAATTTGTATAAGATATTCCGTGTGCTAAGCACCCTCAATTGGAAGTAAGCTTCATATTGAAGAGCATCATCTTGTCAGCTTGAGTGTCGCTCGGCCATTTTGCCAGTTTCTATTGTTCCATTGGCACAGATAGCTAAAGCTGAATGCGCTCGGCGCTCGGCGCTCGGCGCTGGCAATTGTTAGCAAATCTATCATCATCTTCTTAAGCACGTGGCAGCGTGCTGTGTGTGTGTGTGTATATGTGTGTGTGTGGGTGGATGATATGCACTTGAAGATATTGTGCAAATTCTGCAGCATTTTGCCTTGCATTATAAATGAACGGAAATTTTTAGTTGTGAGCTACAATTTGCTTGAGCTGCATATAAATTTTGTGCACGCGCACACACAGACACTCACACACACACACACACACACACGTAGACAATGTTGTTGGCTGTTTCCCTGGCAAGCTGTCATTATAATCATGATTATTATTGTTGTAATTCTAATTATGCATTGCAGTGCGGAGCTGCGGGGGGCTATATTACACATATGCCATGTCTGACACGCTACGTGGCAGCCTGTGCGTGGGCGTGTGTATGTGTGTGTGAACGTGCGCGTGCTTCATTTTTATCAATGACAGTTTTTCGTTGTGTGCTCGTCTGCTGTTCATGTGTAAAATGAAAATGTCAGTCGGATTAGCGCCAGCAGCGAGCGGAAGCAGCGTCGATAAAATTCTCGCCATGATAAGCAGCCAACCTGGCAGCAGCAGCAATTGCCACAGACACATACATATTTACAGTTATAGATATAGATATAGATAGGGCGTAACCTTCTTCCATAACTGGCATCAGCATAAATTGCTAAGCTCTAATGTAAATCATGTCGACATTGTTTGTTGGACTCCATGCCTGGACTCATTATAATTAACAATTTATAAAGCGTTAATACACACACACAAAGACGGCAATTTGCCAAGGCAGCTAAAAGAGCATGCTCAGCAGCACATCCGCACAAGCAAACAAACAAACAGCTAGTCAGACATGGCTTCGGGCGGGGGCGGAGTGGCATTCATTTTGCTTGTAAGCTGGTTGCCCAACTCATCCCGACTATGAGCTCATGCTCCTGATCCAACTCTCCCCTTCTCTCTCTCTCTCTCTCTCTCTCTTTCTGTCTCTCTTCCCTTCTAACAACACAGCACGGCACGTCGCGCGCATTAAGTAGATGAGCTGCATTTTTCATGCATGCGAAGTTGAGATTGCAGCTGCCGCACACGCCACGCCCCACCGCCCACTCACTCACTATGCTGTACCCGTTTCCTTTTAGCTTTAGCTTTGCCCTTTCCCTGTCTCCAACTTTGGCTTTCAGCTTTCAACTGCCAACTTGCGCAGCTTCAAAAGTTCTGCTGCAGCTTCGTCTTCTGCTGCTGCTGCTACTGCTGCATTATCGTACTCATCAGCATCATTTGTATTAATTGCCGGGCATTTTGTTGTGCAATGATACTGAAAATGAGCATTGTTGTTTTTACCACAGTTTTCCGCAATTTTCATTTGTCGTTGCCCTTAAAAAAAATCTGCTACTGAGTGGGGGAAAATGCTTTAACTAGTTTCTATTAATTTTCTGGAAAACAGACTGAAGTTTGAGAAGCAATGAGAATAAACCCTAGCATAATAAATATGGTTAAACTAGCCAGGTATTATAAATATATAACTATATTTAGCTATAAAAGCTTAAAGTTGGCTTCTATTATAAAGCTAACTCTTTGGCAACTCACAAACTTAACTTTGCTTGGCTGTTAGCCTCCATATGCCCCATGCCCATTGGTAGCTTAAACAAACATTATTTATAGCTCCATAGCAAATGGGGAAAATCTGAAAAATCTGGAAAATCTGTCGAATGGCGACAGTTAATGGCAAAGCTGCAGTCGCTGTCATTTTATGGCAAGGCTCAATTAGTCGATAGCTCGATTTGCGCTGCGAAATGTGCGATGTGCGCGCGTTCAATTGAATTTTATTGAGTCTTTAATTGGCGCCAGGCATGCGGCTAGCCGGAGGCATGCACCATGCAACGGTAATTGGGCAAAGCCGTAACAATAGCAGCGAAATGCAACCAATTGCCATTAAACCATTTCCCAGTCATTGGGCATGGTATAATTAGCAGCGCAATTGCCATAAACAAAAACAGCGAGCGGCAAATGCAAAATGGGCTAAAATGCAGCCCAGAAAAGAGGGAGGCAGATTGACGAAATGGGGAAGAGCAAAGGACATGTTTATGCTTCCGCTTGAGGCATTGTTACAAAATGAATGCCATAGCGAACAGACGGAAGAGTAAGTTTTATTTGCACACATTGCGAGCAATATAAATGAAATAAAAGTTGGTAATCGGATTTCCAAGTCGACAAATGTGGCCACAAACAACACGCCGCACAGCCGCCCGCATTTTGTGGCCTCCTATATATATATATTGATATACTTGTAATTACATATACATAATTGAAACCGCATGGACATACATTTAATGCCCCCGAGTCGTGTGTCAATAATCCGACGACAAATGTGAACAATTGCCGATTAAAAATTAAAAACAATTAAATTTCGAATTTCGATATCTTGGCCATAATTCATTGATTTACTATCGGCCGACTTGGCGCCCAGTTCACAAATTTATAGACAATGCAAGTTATGTGAAAAATTGTTGGTAACGAGCTCGTTCTCTCAATAAACTGCAAATGCGCCACCGAAATGTGTGATATGTAACAATGTGGAGCACACTGAGTGCAAAAAGTCAACATACGATAAACGATTTCTCAAAAAATAAACCTTTTCTATTTGACAGTTAATTGCCTTTCGGCTGACAATTTTTTTGGATCGACAATTACCCAGTTTGAAATTCAATAAATGTGGCTGTTTGCATACTGCTTGCACTCACTGTGCACACACATGTATGCCGCAATGTTGTTTTTCGTTTTCATTCCTTGTTTGCTCTGGCTGGAAGCATTGTCAGAATGCAAATTCAAATGCCGTGCGAGTTGAATATACGTTGACTTGGCCGCTGCCAAATGGGTCAAAGTGGCAGTCAGCCAGGCGGGTCCCCAAAAAAAACGCACGTTTGCCAAACCAATACACTCAGCCAGCGATAGGGCATATGCAGAAGAGCTGGGCGACTGCAAAAAAGAGAAAAAAAACCAAATTCTGCGCTAAATTTAAAATCAAACAAAAAACTAAAGCGAATCCATGTGTTTCCCTATCGCTCTCTGTGTGTGTGTGTGTTCGACTGCGTGGAGCCAAAGGCAAATAGAAAGATGCAGGGTCTGAACACTAATGTTAACACAAAGCCACACATACACACACACACACACACACACAGACACACAACCGCATAGCCAAACATTAGTGCAAGGGCTGCCCGCATTCTGTGCCCTTGCATCGGGCCTGGTCACGTACAAATCCGATTTGCACAATTCAAATAACGAACATTTTGAGCAACGCATTGCACACTATTTGCAGAAATCACCCACACACACACACGCACACATGCCCAATGAAGTTGCGCCCAGTTTTTCGAGTTGCGTTCTGCATTCGCCCGTGAATTACGCGCCGATGCAGCTGCAATTGCAAACGGAGACGACGCTGGCTACGCCGGCGATTGGGATCGTGGATTTTTATGTAATTTTAATTAATTTTTTGCGGTCAGCTTAAGGTCCCGGGCGCGTTGCACTTGGCATCGCTGTGTCAACTGGCTCGCTTAACCGCTTTTCCGTGTCATGTTTTAATGCTCAAGCTTTCAACTTTGCTTTCATTTTAATTAAAAATGTGTTTTAATGCGCTTGCCGCGGATTTGTCACATTACGCACACGCACTTTACACACATTACTTTATCTTTTTTGTGCACAAAAAAATGCCGCTGATTTAAAGCGCCTGCGAGTCCTCTGCAAATGGAATGCAATAAATAGCCAAAGCAAGCACAAAATATGCCAGCAATGACATTAAATGTCAAATAAAAATTCAAAACAAACAGCAAACAAAAGGGAAACAACAGTGAAATGCAAATGCCACATTTATGCGGAATCCTTTCGTCTGCTGACATTTATATTTCAATAACAGAAAGCAAACACAAGCAAAGCTCTACGAATTCTATATACACTTTATAATTCTATAAAAGTTTTATATACAATTGAATTCTGTCAAAGGAATGAGTTACTCGACTCTCCCTCTCTGCTTTTTGGAGACTGTCAGACTGTAAGACAATTTGATTATGCCCAGAGCGCTGGAGTGTATAAAAATGTCGACAAGAGTTGACTTGAAAGCAGAGCGAAGAAAGTGCAGCGACAGCAACGCCCACTTCAGATTTATGGACACAATTTTTAGCTGCAGCTGACTCGAAATTAAGTTGCACAAACACACACTCACACACACACACACGCACACACCCTTAATGCGGGGTCAGTTTATGAGCTGTGCATAAAGCTATTAACTGTTTGAAAAGTGCTTAAAGTGCGGCATTAGCTCTCGTTATTATCACACACTAGTTTTATAGCAAGAGCACCTCTGGCTTTTGCCCTCATGCCACTCAGATATGCACCAAATAACCCCACAGACACACACACACACACACACACACACACACACTTCGTTGTGCCTCATAAATTGCGCATACGCCACGTAGCACAGCAGATACTGCCGAACAACAAGGGGCATCGCTTGCAGCTTTATTTTATGGCAATTTTCAATGCACTTTAATGCGCTGCTGATGCGGCAACAACTAGCATTAAGAGTAGCTGTAATAAAAGTCGTAAGCAAAAGCTTAACAATAACAAGTAGCTGCGGCACACGGTGCGTATGCGTAACACTATTTGCTAGTAATAAAAAAACCTTGCGCTTGATAAGGATAGCAAGAGAATTGATTTCATTTTTATAAAAATTATATAAAATTTGAATTATCTTTTAAATATTTATAGATTTTATTAAATTTTGCTTGTGCAAAACTAATCTAAACTTAATTTAACAAAGCTCCAAGTTCTGCTTAAGCTAAATTAATTTTGCTTGCCATTAAGCTGTGATATATATTCTACCCCTTTTTTTTCTCTTTTATTGTTTCAAATTTAATAATATTCACTCGCGCTCTATAAATCAAACCAAAAAAAACCTTTGTACAAGCACGAGAACTTGAAGTTAACTGCAAACAGCAGGAGTCAGTTGCCGGCGCAGTTCTATCTAATTGCGTTTTGTTTGCTTTTCCGGTTGTTCCTTTTTTATATTTTGTTCCGGCCAAGTTCAGGTAGTATTATCTGCAGCTCGTTAATTCCTGCGCCAAGTCAATATATGTTTGGCGGAGGTAAAGGGAAAGCGAAAGCGGAAGAACTTTTATTCGTGCTGAGTAAATTTTATGTTGCGTATAATTAGAGCAAGTTCTGCCCTGGAGATTATTTGGTGGGCGTTAACGTCTTCTGCTTTGGCATTTAAGTTAATTTCTTGCTGTGTGCTGTTTATGAGTGGGCGTGGCACCAACCGGCCAACTGACCACAGAGTGCCAAAAACAAGAAGCAGCAGCAGAAGTAGGGCAAGTAATTGAGATTGTAATCGTTACTTATTGTGCGTATTGGCTTACAACAAAAGCCAATTGGGCAATAGTCAATCCCCGTTGCCGGCAACCAAAGCTGGGGATATCGCTGTGGCTGCGTGTGAAACTTTTTGGGCATTAAGTTATTAAGCTTGTTGTTGCTCTCGTTGTTGTTGTGGCGCAGCTTGTGGCAACGCATATTGAAATATGCTGTAAGCAATTAATAACATGCCTCATGGCCAGGCCATTTTGTGGCTCATCAATGCCACTAACCGAGCGGGATTTATATGCTATCGATAGCTCTGTCTATGTGTGCATGTGCGTGCGCGCGTGTGTGTGTAGAATGAAATTTCAATGCCATGGCACGTAATAATGACAATGAATTGCACTTGAAATCCAGCTCAACCTAGCTGCCTGAAACTATGCAGCAGTTGTGTGACAAGGCTTAAGCGCCCACAAAAAGCCACGCCCACGCGCCATCAGGCACAGGCTAACGGTACGTTTTTTCAATATCAAACAAATAGACAACGAATTACATTGTAAGTAGCTCACGTGCTTTGGATTATGCGTGATATGCCTCGAAATTACTTCATTAGCAGCCGCAAATGGCGACCTGCATGCTAAATACTAACAAGTACACACACACACACACACATACACACAGAGAGACAGCATTGAGGACTGTCACTTTTTATGCAAAGCAGCTGCGCTACAAAAAATTTGCTAAACAGCGCACACAAAAACTACAACAAGGCATTTGTTTCTATATATTGACTCCCCCATCCCTAGAAGGGGGCGTAGGGATGGGAGGGGCGTGCCCAAACGGCATGCCAAATGCGCTTAATAATCAATATTTTGAGGTGATAATTGTGTGCGTGCGCTGTTAGACCAAGTTTGGATGCTGTCGCTATGTAAACCACGTTCGAATGTGTTAAAAACAATTTATTTTATTGTGTTGATTCAAATTATTGCCGAATCCTGTGAATATTTTTTTAATGTACAGCAAAAAAGAAAGGAAAAGTCGAGAGTAACACAAAAAACGCGTATAAAAAATATTTACTTGCAATTCCATAAAATTCGCAATATTTCAGTGCAAACAAATGGGATTCGTGCACAGAAAATTGATTGACTAAATGATATGCTGTAAATTGAGTTTACTTTAATGGATCTATGTATAGGAGAGGGGAAGAGGATCTTCACAATAAGAAACACTTTACATTTGTGAATATTATAGATATGTATAGTTATTTAATAAACATAGCTATGAGAAGGAACAAGAATTCTCATTTTCTTTTTTATTTATTGTAAATTGTTAAAAATCAGATGCCGAATACCTCTTTAATATACAGAGGTAGTCAACAGTATTTACACAAAAAGTCTTGCAAAGAATATTCTTTAACATATTTCACCTAAGATGGTTTTGTTTGCTGATCATAAATTGCACAAAATGTTTTTTTTTCACACAGCTTGAAGCAAAATTGAACAAGATAATGTTTAATAGGACATCAATTATAGAAAATTAACTGAGGTTTATCAGTTGTCACAAATATTTAAAAAGTGTTTTTGTGTAAATACTACCTCAGTAATATTTATCTTAAGTTTAAAAATCGACAGCTCTGTATCGGCTGAGTTTTACCTGATTGAGAGGGGTTCCAGGACCAACCATAATATTTCTCTTTTTCAGCATTCTTGAGGAAAAATGATCTCTAATCCAGAAGCTATTCAGAATTTGATATTTACCTGTGCTTGTCTAAAGAGCTTAAATGCAATTAGAAAACAATCTTACAATAATCTATATATTCTTTCTTGCTCTTATATTCTTGAGCTGGGACAAGCAGACAAGCAAATGGATTGACAGATAGACACAAAGACAGACATTTAGCACCTGCCATGATGGCTTAATTTCACGGTAAGCAATTAGTTAATTAAGTTGTGCGTCCAACAGCGCCCCCTTGGAACCACTTGAATATACGTCTGTTCGGTCGTATATACTACCTTGATTTAGTGAGAGGATCATCTTTACCTCTGCAGCTTTAAGAGCAATTGCACCCGGCTGAAGATTTCAGCCCACATTTGGGTATTAAACAGTCATCATGACACTCCCCGAAGGTCCGCCAATAACCATGACGTAAGCAGTTCCTTTGGCTCCTGAATACCCAAGGCACTAGAATGAAGCCTCTGACCAGACCTCTTACCATAAGGGTACTCAAAATTGTAGCTCCGAAACAGTTACGTGTTGGTTATCCAATTTGTAACATTAGTCGTCTCGTACGACAAGGAGCTACGTGCTGTGGTGGTATTCTAAGACCCGCCGACCACACGGGTGGCAGATAGACAGACAGATAGATAGACGACAGAAAAATCGATAGATAGACAGACAAAAAGATAGACAGATAGACAGACAGACAGACATCTCTAGATCCACTCAGCTACTTATGCTGATCCACAAATCCTCCCATCAGCCCGTTACATACAATACTACATAACCAATATACCCTATATTGACAATGCACAATATGCATACGAACTGCTGTACAGCATGTCAATAAACACGTAGCTAGGTGTATTTGCATTGCACATATTGCTGAAATTGCGCATACGCCGCGTGCTCTGCTAAAAAATAATTAAATGAGTGCAAGGGCAGACTTTTGGGCTATGTAGTAGCATAAGAATATTAACCGCAATGAATTTGATCTACTTTTAAATTTCAATATCAATTATTTGTCATTCCTTTCTTATTGCATTGCAATTGCGCAGCAATAAAATTGAATATTTACTTCAATCGAGCTTTCCATATCGTTTATCTCTCTCTATAGCCGCTGGCCACAAAATGAAAACAAAAGGCGATGGCGATTCGATTTTTTTTCACACTTCTGCTCAATTTACGCGCGAGAGAAAAACTTTCGCGACCGCAGAAAATATTGTTGATAATTTGCGGCGCATTAAATTCGCAAATTAAACCAATTTAACTCAACTCAAACTTAAAAAGTTGAAACTATGACTTTGGTATTTTGTTGGCTTAGCAAAGGATTTGGGGCACTTTTGCCAGCTTGGGGAGCGGCAAAGAGTCACGTGCGAGCCTGCGAGTAGAATTAATAAGCCAGCGGGGAGCACATTGCATATGCATGTAATTGTGCCACATGTGTGCCGCCGACGTAATCGTAATGTCATGCAGGGGCTGCTGCTGCAGCAACATTTGCGACATTGTGTTAATGCGGCTTATGTGACAAGTCAGTTAATTACTCGCAGCGAAAAACTGCGTCAAACTCGGCGCCAAAACAATGCGAAATGCGAAATGTTTTCCCCTCGCTGCTCGCTCGCCTGCTGTGCTCGACTTGAAAATGCTTTTTAACATCTCCTCCTGCTCCTCCTGCGGCTGCTGTAGTTGTTTACTTTAGCAAATGCCTTGCAGCCACCCACACACATGTCATTTCGCGTGCCTTGTTTATTTGTTTGTCAAGCTCTTGGCGTACATGTATATAAATATATATATAATTAAATCCAACATTAGTTGAAACACTTCAAGTGTATTTGACAGCATTCCGACAATATTATTTGTAGAACGCCTGAAAGTCGAAACGCCTAGCAGAAGAGCCATCCAAGTTAAAAGCGTAAGACTCGCTTCCACTCAATTGAACCGAGTCGCAATACCACTTAAATGATTCGACATTAAATTCAGCTGAAATTTAACATGCCCCAGGCGGTGCAGCGCTATGCGAGCCCAAATCAAAAGGAATTCCAGCACAACTTCCAGAAATTAAAACCAGAGCTTTTGGCCTTATGATTAAGTTAACAGACATCCGATGCCTTAAAGCCTTCTCACAATTTATCATGTTTTTGGGCTGCAATTGGAGTGCCGCTCGAGTCGTGGGAGTATTTCAGAAAAATGTCACAAAGCGCAACTTGTCAGGGTGCTGGAAACAACACAAACAACATTGGTAACAATGTAATTTGTAACGATGTCGTCGACGGCTTCGACCCCTGACCCACGTAATTTACAAGTCAGACAGACTGACAGCAGCAATAACAACAACAATCATAGCAAAGTGCGAAACGACGGGTCGTTTGTGTTTTAAAAACATAAACAGGATAGGCAAAAGGCCAAATCCAGCCGCCGGCCAACAAATAAAAATATCCGGAATAGAACTCACACAAAAAAAAAACTGAAATGAAAGACGAAAAAACTCCCCGCGCTAAACTCAAGCATAATCACATAATAAACAAGCGCGGCTTGGCATGAGCAAAAGGGACATGCACACACACACACACACACACACGCATATTTTCGGACCGTTTTAGGCACTCACGGAAACAGGAAACCAAAAACCAACTTGATAATAAATATGAGTTAAAGTGTAAAAAAAAGTCGAGCAGACAGCATCAAGATAAACAACAATAAAGCGAAAGGCTATATGCATGTAGTCTAATTTTGGCTAACACACACTCTCCCTCTCTCTCTCACACACACACACACACACACACATGACAGTAGCTTAATGTTTGTAATTAAATGCGCCTCGGACGAGAAATTCACGAGTCGCAAACATTTTTGCGGCTGCAGCATTTGAAA
The DNA here is from genome assembly GCA_035045545.1 of Drosophila gaucha. NCBI lineage: Eukaryota > Metazoa > Arthropoda > Insecta > Diptera > Drosophilidae > Drosophila > Drosophila gaucha. Next base: position 6,433,821 of record JAWNOY010000292.1, read on the forward strand.
GGCGCACAAGTTCCGGACTTTTGGCGTCAAGGCCAAACGGACGCAAGGCGGACAAACGGATGGACAAGCGGACAGACGGAACTGTCAGTCAAAGAAGCACACAAAATTGTTCGTATATGTTACTCACTGGTCTTGTTGTTCTTGTTGTTGTTGTTGCTGTCTCCTTTCAGTTAGCTGCTTCTTGTTTTCCAGCCATTTGCTCTGCTCTTTTGCGCTTAATTTCACTCGACTTGCTGCTTGTTTTCTGCGTGGGTGTATAAATGCGTGTGAGTAGCGTGGTATGATATTAAATTTAATTTTTCATATTTATCGCTGAGCTCATACAGAATTTAATAGCCGCAACTTTTTGGCCTATAGCTGATTGTTTTGGACGCTGCATTTAATTTGATTTAATGGCCACACACAACGAGGTGAATAAACTAAAAATGTATATAGACAAAATAAGTATGCATACATATATCTAGAGTCAATAACTTTTATATCATAAATTTGCCTTAAGCGTACCCTTAGGGCAGGCCAACTTGAAAGTTATGAGCCTTCACTTCTTATGAAATTTTAAATGATTTGTGGAGCGTTCTACTAATTGAATTTCTTTATCTATATATGCAAACAACGTTTGTTTTTGTTATTTATTATTAATTTTAAATAAACTTATGTTTATTTTGGGTGGATATAAATTGAACTGCGTTTACTTAATATGTGGTTTCTATTGCAAACTTAACAGACAGAAGGTTTATGTTGATTTTTAAAAGAATACACAGAGGGAAAATATGAATAGCTTATCTAATTCTTGGTTAACACTAACTTTTGTCAGCTATTTTAACAAATTTAGCTGTGTTTTGGGTGAATAACATAAACATTGCTTATACTTAATATTTGGCTAGTATTGCAGCATGAACTTAAATAAAGTTAAGTTCTGTATTTGAATGAAATACTTTTAGCTTAATGGAATAATTGTTTTCATAAAAATAGATTTTTATCAGTTATGTAGCAAAATTTGTTTGTATTATTATTGCATAAGAAGAGCAGTGCGTATACCTGATATGTGACTTATATTGTAAGTTTACCTTAAAGAAATCTTCGACTATGATTTCAACAATAAAACAATTAGGAACTAGGTTAAGTCTTCACTAACGGTAGCAGAAAACCTGTTAAAATCAAATGTACAAATTTTTAACAGAAAGGTTTAGTCTAATAAGGAAAATTCCTGTCTAATTTCTCCTTAATACAAATTTCTTTAAGTGCGTATACTTAATATTTGGCAAAAACTGAAGGTTGAGTTTTAAGAGTGCTTAAAGTTTGATTACTATAAGAATACCAAACTTTTTAACGCAAAGTATAGTAAATTGAATTCTCCTTTTTCCGCTATTTAAGCTTTTCAAGCAAATTTGGCTGTATTATGAGTGGTTAAGCATAGTAGTGCGTATACTTAATATTTAAGGTTTAATTTTTATAAGGTTTTTATAACAACACAAATATATCTTGGTCCAAGTTTAATAAACTACATACTTGCTTAATTTCTTTTGAAATTATCACTTTTTTTACCCATTTCATTCAAGTATTTTTGCAAGTTTTTCGACAAGCAGTTCAAACTTTATTTTCCCCCTTTATCGCTTTTGTCCCTTGCACTGCTTGCTGTGAATCAGTTTTGTGACTTTAATGGAAAACGTATTTCTTATGTTATTTCATCTCGTTTGTTTCCTTGTCTCAAGCAACGAAATCACAAATTTATATGTTATAGTCTACACACAGACTTGCTTGCCTCTTTACGTAATCCTTTTTGTGGCAAATGGCAGCTGGACGTGATGCTCTTGTTGTTCCTCTGTTATGCCTCGACTATATTTATTTTCTGTTCTTTTTTGTTCAGCGGCAGCAAAAATGTTCAAATTCGTTTAGCGCGCTGCAAAGTTGCGCAAAATTGTTTTTGTGGCGCAACAACATATATATATATATATATTTACTATACTCTAAATATATATATATGTAATTTAGTTGTTGTTGCTGACGTTGCTGTTGTCTAAAACATTACAAACAAATTGAGTTTGGCTCGAATTATGCCTGGCCTTTGGCGTGCCAGACAACATGGCTCGCACGGCCAACTCTGCGCTAAACTTGGCCACGCCCAAGCGCCCCTAAAGTGACTGCTGCAAACTGTTTCACTTTTGGACAACATACACACACATACAGAGAGACGTTCACACCAACAGCCAAAAGTCATTTGAGCTGCTTTTTTCTAGCTCCACTCTTGTAATTTATGAGTTTGCGCCTCAAGTTGTGGGCCACATGGTGGCAGCATGCACTTTCGTCCTTGCGTCCTGGACTGCAGCGGCTTATCGCCATTGTCTCTGCTGTGCCATGTTGCTGTTGCCTGGCAGTTTATGAAAACTGCAGTGGCAAATGTTTGGCTTTGCTCGAACACACATACAGAGACACAGACACAGACACAGACACACATACACACACTCGTCCTCTCGCGCTGAGCGAGCACCCTGGAGTGCAATGTCCTTGTTTATGCGCTGACACTCGTTGCTGCTGCTGCTGCTGCTACCGTTGCTGTGGCGCTTGATTGAATTGTGTCCTTGTCAGCGCATGTCCTGCAGCAGCGGACTGGCAGCTCGTGTGCGTGTTAAACAACTTGCAGGTCACCTAGCAGTTTAATTAACTTTTTAGCTCAATTTCTAAACACGCTTTTCGTTTCATTGCACGCTTTATTTTAAAATTTTCTGCCTTTTAAAGTTCAACTAATCTCTTATACAAATTAAATTTTGAAATAATTTTGCCAAAAAACGAGTTGTGAATTTTGAAAGCAAATCTCGACTGGCTTTAATCTGAATGTTAGCAAAAGCAGCTATAATCATGTGTGTGTGTGTGTGTGTGTGTGTGTGTTTGTTGGAATATTTGCCTTTTGGACTGTCAAGTGACTTAAAATGACAGCAACAGCTTTTGACAGCTGCAAGCTAACGGTATTACAACTGACAGCTGGCGTCTGTTGCGGTTTATGTTAAAAGCCCAAACCCCGCACACACATGTATATTAATGTGTATTAGTGTGTGTGGGTGTTTGTGAGTGTGTCTTCTTAAGGATGTGCACAAATTTATGTTTATGTTAACAGAGTTGAGCCATTCAAGTGGCAAACCAAAACAAGTAAGCAGCATTCACAGCCTCAGCCACAGCCACGAACCACAGCTCAGGCAACCACCGCACCACCGGCTTTCATTGAGCCACCGTCTTTACACAGAATGCAGTCATGTGCACAAGAGCGAAAACATTGTAAGAGAACGCGAGTTTTGGTAGATAACACAGCGACAACGGTTCCGTGTTGATAACATCGAATGCTGTTTACACTGAGCGAAATCGCATGCAACAAAACGAACAGAGAACTAATAACATGTGAAGTATATCAATCATTGGGCTCCTCCTCTTCGGCCTTCTGCGCGTGTGCCTGTGGCTGTGACTGTTCCGCGGCGCTTGCCTCAATCGCAGCAGCCGCCTCCTGCTCGGCCTTATTTTTCTCCAGCTCCTCCAGCCGGCGTTGATTCATTTCGGCAGCGTAGTCCGCAAAGGTCAGGTTGATGTCGAACGGTGTGCGCCGGAAGATATTAGCCGGCGTAAAGTTGTTCTGTATGGGCCAGAAGAAGCCGTCGTCATCGCGCCTAAATGGCACGTTGCCATACAGCCCAAGGAATTCATCGAGCGTGTAGTAGAAACGCGTCGAGGACAGCACCAGCTCGATGCGTTGGATTTCAGGTAGCCATTTGCGAAAGATATCGGCCGGCAAGGTCTCCGAGACGGCCACAGTCAGGCGTTGGACTTGACTCAGCGAACGACTGGGGTGCTGAAGGATTCCCTCGTCGCTCTCACCTTCTCCCAGATCGCCTAAACCTGTCGTCCCCTCCGTTTGGGCAGACGAGCCGTAATGTGACGAATCGGTTTTGAGTGGCTCCATACTTTCGCTAATCAAAGAGCATATGGTGAACAGTTTGTCCTTGATAATCAAATGCTGCTTGCCCATCAGATACTCGTCCGTGGGCGTCGACGGCGGAAACTTTTCGTTGAGAAAAGCAGCCGGAATGCGTCTAAACAGCAGCTCCTTAGTATACAACTGGCATGGGAAAGGGTAGTTAGCAGAGGCAAGGACTTTCTGTTACTTTTCGTTCACCTCTTTGATGTGGTCCTCGATATGGAAGACACGATGACTTTGCCAGAAATAGGGAATGGCCTTCAGCAGCTCACCGCAGAAGATGCCCATCATATCCTCGCCGCTCTCCAGCATCAGTATGGTATATTCGTTCATGTAGAGAGCCAGCCCGCACATGGGATCAGGGGTGTAGGCTAGATCCCGGCAGGTGAGGTGCAGGTCGTGTAGCATGTCGGTGAACTGCGCAAACATGTCCTTGGGCATCTTGACCGGCTCTGGCTCTTGCTCTGGCTCCTCTGGCTCCGGCTCCTCTGGTAAAAAGTCTTCCTCGTCGAAGCGAAAGGTGCGCGTCACCGTTTCCACATCCGGTCTGACTGGATCTACAATTTTAATTCGAGTTATGCGATGTTCTTGTGCCTCTTCAACGGGCTCCTTGGCTCCTTGCTCCGACCCATCCGGCGTAGCCTGCTCCGAGTAGTGTTGATCATCATCGGCCATGCCCTCGGCGGTGCGCAAAGTGGCGGTGTCTCCATCCAAAGTTGAGCGAATTGTCGCTGCACTGTCTCGACTCTCCGCAACTGTCGGAGCAGCACTTTCGCGCTTTGGATCCGCATTCTTGGCCAGTATAAAGATGCGCTGATAGAACACCGATGTGTCCCTTTTCAGCAGCTCCTCGTCCACATACTCCACCAGGGACTTACGCACCTGAAAGACCAGCGGACGCTTCAGCGTGAAGCAGGCATGCCTCACATTCCGCGATTGCCGCTGCTTCGTGTTCATCAGCGAGGTGTGCCGTGATCGAGCACTAATCATGATGTCTGCCAATTGCCTAAGTCCGTCAGGTTTCTACGTACTTTCCAATGTTGTCTAGTAACAGGCAAACAAAACTGTTGCTAGGTTATGAAATGTTGTTTATTGACTATTTACCTGTAAATCAACATTGAAATATTTTGGCTCAAAAGGGAATTGGCATATTTAGGAACTGACAGAATTCGATTAGACATATATCAAATTTGAAAGCAAAGAAAGGAGATAGACAAGTAAATAAAAGCACTCAAAAACATTAGATTGTTTTCATGAAAATCGCATAGAAAAAAGCTGGTTTACTTACATAACTAAATTCTACTTATTCATTTTCATTTTTAATTAATGGTAATATAATATTTTTTTTATTTATTTCATAATATGTTGACTAAACGTGTGCAACAGAAGGTAACAAAAAAGAAAAATATATGAATTTATATAGGAAAAATATTATGTAATAATAAGATAGCCTATATAAAATTACATTATTACCCTAATAATATCACCGAAACGTTGGGTGAATTTTATTTGCCCGACCGGCTAAAAGTAAAAACTTTTTTGATGGAAAACTTAAGCAAAATTAGTACGTATTATTAAACTTAGTAGTGTAATTATATAGTTTTGAAATCACCGACAACGATATAATGGATAGTTATAAGTTTTATATATAATGTTTTAATTACTTATTTTGTTTCAAATTTCTATATATTTATTAATTATTTTAGTTCTATTAATATATACAATTATTAATATCAATCAAAAAATTAGTATTTTTATTAAACTTATCATATTTATTAGTAATACGAAGTATTTATAAATAAAATATAATAATTATATATCCCAATAATATCAATGATTACATTTAGCTGTGTTCTTGGGCTTTGCAAACGCTTAAGCTAAAAAGCATAAATACCTTAAACAAACTTAATTTTCGCTTACCTGTGAGTAGCTTAATTTCTCACAGTGTAAACTTTGCAAAACTGTTATTATTTGACAAAGAGTATGTGTGTGTGTGTGTGCGTGTGTATTGCTGTAGCTGCTACCTCAATTATTATTATCACTCGCTTGAAATCCAAACGCTGTAACTGCCTTTTGCTTTTCAGCGAGTTAATTTATTCATGGCGCATTTATGAGCAACTACAACAAGGCCAAAACACCAGCAGCAGCAGCAGCAGCAGCAGCGGTGGCAGCAACAATGTGCTGTAAACTTCTTCATCAGCGTGCTGCCTCCCTCTTTCTCTCTCGCCCTCTCGGTCTCACTCATTGTATCTTGCTCACTGTCTAGCTCTTTTGAACAATCTGAAACACTTGGGCATACAACATGCTGAAATGATAATGAGCGAAAATTGTTTTTTGACTCGCTCCCCAGGTGTTTTGTTAGCTGCACAAAAGCAAAATGTTTGCTTCAAAGAGCAAAGACATGCCACCATTCAGGTGCTCAGCTTTAGCCTTATTCAGCTCGGCTTCAGTAGCCGTTTACCATTTAGTTTATTGGCCTGCAAAAGTTGCGTAGAAATTTGTGACGTTGTCTGTTGCCCTGGCAGCGGCAACATCTTAATTTTTGAGGTGGGCGACCACAGGATTCTTAAAGTTCATTTGAAGTTCTCGCCCACTTTCGTTGCAATCGTCGATTTCAGTTTCACTTTCTACAGCAATGACATTGCCATGACAAATATGCAGACTCAAATGTCGCCCATTTGTCGCCGACAAGCGCCAGCGTTGATTGCACCCAAGTTCTTAGTCAATATTTGTCAATTTCAATGAAATGAGAATTTGACATGCAAGCAAACATGCCGACAAACTGCTCTGAGCCTGACTGCAATGACGTCTATCCAGTTGCCCGCTGTCCGCTGCGGCCTCACGATCCACAGCCCCTTCATATGCAAACAGACCAGCTGCTGGCCTTGGCCAGTAACCAGTAGAAGCTCGCTGGGCATCAGCCACACTCTCTCACACACACACACACACACACACACACAGCCAGATTGATATACAATACAAGCACGTTCGCACACTAAAGGCGAGCAGACATACCTCGAATAGGTAAATTAATTGCGATTTGTATGCAGTGTCATTTTTGTATGGCTAAGTGATTGATGGGCAGGTGCTTGCTGCAATATCTGAGAGCAAAAACCAAAAACCAACATAAAATACATTTAAGAGATGACTGCAGCAGCTATAACAAACGGAACAGCGATATGTCATACATGCACAGTAAATTGTAGTTGGATGGGATGCATGTAAACAAATCGATGAGGAAGCGGAGCTACGAGTGGGCATCAAGTGGGTGGTGAAGGCAAAGAGAGATGTGAGTAATGAGTAGCGAGTAAAGAGTAGAGAATAAAGAGTAGTGAGTAAAGAGTAATGAGTAAGGAGTAACATGCCAATTAGCAAGCAAATAGACTAACGAACACTCAGTTGCAAAGTAACGAGTAGCAAGTAAATAGTAACGAGTAAAGAATTACAGTAATAGCGACCAAAGCAAGTAGACAACAAAGGTAAGACAGAAACCGCAAAAAAGTAGCAAGTACTGAGTAGCAAAGTAACGAGTAGTGAGTGGTGAGTAAAGAGTTATGCGCCGTATGCAACGATCAACAAGTAACAAGCACCAAACAACGAGTAGCAAATATCAAATAACGTAGAGAAGCAAATAAATAACGAGATGGCAACTAGAGCAGCGAGTAACTACTAGCAAGTAACGAGGGAGTTATGACTGTGGCTATGTGGTAATAGAGCACTTGAACGATTAGATTTAGATAACGAACAAAAAAAGAGAAACAAGTAAGTTGTGACGAGTAGCAAGTATCAGGTGGCATATAAGAATTAGCTATTAACAAGTAGCTAGTACTGAATAGAAAGCAGCGAGTAGCGAAAAACGAGCAGCGAAAAATGGAAGTAGCACGACTACGAGGTTACCTACAAATAAAAAGAGTAGAGCATGCTGACAGCAAAAATTAGTAAAGAGTTACTATTAGATAGTTGCGAGTAGCCAGTAGCGAGTAAAGAGCTGGATATAAGTAACATCAAGAAGGCAAAAAGAGTAACGAGTAACTAATATCAAGATTCTGACGCAGCAAAGCACTGAAACGACTAGAACAAGCTGAACGCAAAAAGAGAGTAAAGAGAGAGTAGCGAGTAGCAAAAACAAAGTTCAAGCTTTCAGCTAAAACTACATTGTTTTAAATAAACTATTAAATGCAACTACTAATCCAATTTTGGCAAATATAAATGTGGTATATGTAATTTAATAATAAATCATTTCGAAAATCTTGCATATATCAACCTCAGCAAAATAGATAACCACAATTTGTTGCCAATCAAAAGTTGTGAATAATTATGGAAACAATACAATAATTGCAATTAAACTTTTCAAAAATCCCTGTGCGCAGAAATATTTGAAACTTTACAACTATATTGTGGAAAATTTAAATTTTTTCATATACCGCCAGCATATTTTATTATATATTTTAATTCAATTTTGTGGCGCATCGGTGGCAGAAAACACAACAACAGGCAAATAGCTGGGAGATTGGAGGAAAGTTGCCCTGGCAATTAGTTGGTTGTCACAAAGTTTTACCAATGCAATTAAGTTGTGAGTTGGGTGAAATGCAGCTGCAGCAAATGCTCACGAGCTGTTTAATCAACTAAAGCCCCGGCACTAACTAAGTACCAGCCCCACAATTCGATATATATTGTACAAATTGTGCGCACTGACCGATTGCTCAATTAATGGCAGCTAATTTAGTTGGCCAACAGAGCAAAGGGCCTTTTGACCAAAAAAAATATATAAAATCAATACAGATACCCTGCCTCCCTTCCTTTCTGATGCTGTCAGCTCTGGCTGGCAACTCAATTATAATTTTATTTATGCGCCAACATTCGCGCACTGAACAAATAGCATCGGGGGTTGTGTGTCCCGGGTCTAAGACAATCGAAAATTTATTGTTTCGCCAATCTAAGCAAATTTTTGGTTGAAACTTTTTTTATACTGCTCGGTCGAGGCATTAACAAAGTTATGTATTTGATTATGAAATAGGCGAGCGGCAGGCGTGGCGAATGGCTTCAATTGCTTGGCAATTGTGGGGGAGCAAACATGAAACCGAAAGACAAGACAAGACAAATAAAAAAAAGGAAGCTGGCAATATGCGAGTTTATGACGCAAACTTGGCTTTAAATGGAATTGCCCAGTGAAGCCTAAGCACGAGGCGCTAAAACTGATCAAAATTAACAGCGGACTTTCAACATGCGAGATGTTCTCAAAAACATTTGCGACTTTAAGACCTTTAACTTGGAATTGAACTAAGAAATGTAAGAGTTTCAGCTTTTGGACACGCTTTTGGCCAGCATGTGGTCAACATGACCCTTTTTCTTTCCTTTCTTTAGCCATTTTCTTGTGGCATTCCGAAATGGCACATCCGGTGCTTAAGTGTGTGATGTCTGTGTGTGTGTGTGTGTGTGTGTGAAACATTCCACAAATTCTACTTGTGTGTGGCTTGAATTTCTCTCTTTTATGAGGTCATTTAAAGACAACGAAAATGCCCCAAAAAGGAACAAATTTCTCTAAAGTTTTGTTTTAGCCATAAAAAAAGTGTGAAGCATACATTTTGACGTTAGCACATGATGAGAACAATTAGCATGCAGATAAACGTTTTGTTGAGTATAACCAGAACTCTTGTTGACTCTTTTTCATTTCTATACCCTCTGAATAGGGGTAAGCAGGGTATGAGGATTTGGATAAATTTATGTAACAGGCAGAAACAATGAACTCCAGACACATAATGAACATATGATATAATATTTTAATATTGCTCTTAAGGACAAGTTGACTAAGCTGCCTATGACTATGTCTGTCTATCAAGAACTAGAAAAGCGAGAGATTTGCCATATGTATTAATTATAGTTTACCATACGTTTAAATTTTCATCGATTTTCTTTTCCATTTTCTTTATTTTAATATATATATTCAGATCTTTCAGTTTTAGTAATGTAGTATATATATATATATATATATATATATATATATATATATATATATATATATATATATATATATATATATATATATATATATATACTCTTTTATAACATTTAAACACTTTTTCAACAAATCGAATCTCGAATATTTTAACAGCAGCTCTTAGACGTTGTCTAGGGTCTCCCTTAGTCGAAACTCTACCTTTGCTTTCCTTAGTTTTCTTTTGAGAATTTACAATTTAAATAGAGTAAAAATGCACAAAAGCATGAAATTGCATGTTCTTTGTCAGTGTAGACAAAACTAACAATAACAACAATGACAGGGCTTGATTAAACTGAAACTGTCTCTATATTTGCGTATATCACTGTGTATGTGTGCGTTTGTGTGTGTGGGGGAAATATCAAACAATTAAGCAACACACCAGCTGAAATAAAAATGGAATCTAAAAGTGAACTCAATTTGCTGGCATCTAAATCATTTTTAATTTGAGCAACAAAAGCTTTAGCAAAACAAAAAAAATAAATAAAACTATTCTATATGTGTGCGTGTATGTATATTGCATTTGTGTGTGTGTGGGTGTGTGATTGTGTGTTGTGCATATAACAATAAAAAATTTAGCGCACATCTGAGCATAAGTTTACAAACAAATACGCACACATACATATGTACAAGCGGCCCACATACACATAGAGAGCGAGGAGCTGCCACATGGGAGCAGCAGTAGCAACAACAACCGTAATGCAATATACTCTGCTGCATGTACCGTTACACGCTGCTGCACAATTATTCAAATCCACGAGCCATGACTGCCATCAGCAGCTGAAGGCTGCAAGTTGCAAGCTGGAGGCAGGAGCTGGCGCCCGAAGGCAGGTGGAGCAAGCATTTTTAGAAAGCCTTCACTCGTTGCCACGTTTTTGTATTTTTCGCTTGTTTCGTTTCATTTTTTATTCTAATTTTGCTTTTTCACTTTTTTTCCCTCTTATTTTCGACAATTTGTCACAATAACAAAGCATTTGTGCAGTCTGCCAACAACTTTACAGGTTTTTTATTTTAATTTAACTTAATTACCACAAGGACTTGGGTCCTTGCAGATAACTGCATTTAGTTTTAATGATGCTTAGCACACAACTGTTAATAATTAATGAAAATATAATAATTGTATCATATTATATAACATAATATTATTACATATTTTATCTATAGGCAAAGGCTGTTCACTTTTTAAGGCTTTACTCTAATTGGGTTTTAAATTTTAAATAGGAAACCAAACAGCAAAAACCTTGTAAATCCCATGTAATTTATAGCATGGCCACGTGAGTTATTTTCCTGCAAGCTGAGCCTTTTAAGCTCAAAAAATAACAGCAAAAACGACACAAAACCCAAATACAAAAAGAAAAAAAAACTATCAATTACGATGATCACATTGCTAACAAGCAGCTGCAGCTGCCTCGTTCTGTCCAAGAGGCTAATAAATACGCCTAAGCACTGTCATTCCAAGCGAAATGACGACGCCAAGCAAATTACGTTAAATCAACGAGGGTCGCCCCAAAAGTAAGCCAAAATATCAAATGTCAAATTGAGACTCTGGAAAACAACAAGCCTAAAGTTTGGAGTGTCAAAAACCAGAAAGATGTTTAAGATGATTTTATGTATTAACCAGAACTTTTATGTCAACCCTCGACTTACTCACATTGAGCAAAGCAGGCCTATAAAATGGAAAAGGAACTCATTCCAGTCGGTCTGATTGGCCGCTGCAACGTGGCGTATGAGCAACGCGCGGCTGCCACTTAGAGGTAATAACATGCCCGGGAGCGGCATAAAAATCTGCGCGACGCTGACAGTGCGTGTGTGTGTGCGCGCCATAAAAAGGCTTTGCCACACCACCAACAACAAAAAGAAGAAGAAGTTATACTTAGCGTAAAATCTAACACAAATTCGTCGCGACTTTGGGGTCGCATAAAAATCCACGGCCGTCGCGCGCATAAAGCCTCCGATTGATTTACCTGTAGCAAGAGACCAAAACACACACAGGTACACATACACACATACATACTTACGCACAGAGAATTGATGTGTCACCGTGGGCATTATTTAACCTGGTCAATTTGCATTGTACTCCTTTAGCTGCTGCTGTTATGCTTGCCAAGTGTCAAATGCCAAGTCGGAAGTTCTTTAAGCTTCAACTCTGTATCGTCCGCAGCACAATCGGAGCAGTCAGTCAGTCAGTCAAACAGTCGGTCGGGCAGGCAAAACAAGCAGCCAACAAAACTTGGTTAGTTAAAAGTGTTTGTCATTGTTGACACCTTTCGTCTTGTCGTTCAACTTGACACTGCGACAATGACAGCAAACAGCGCAAAAGGGCAAAGTTTTGCCCTTTTTGCTTTTGCCTTTACAATTTCTTTGCTCAGCCATACCCTGTACGACAATAAAGAGTGGGCATGCCGAAAAACAAAGACTTTTTAACTTTTGTTATGAATTTGTGCGCTCTCTCTCTGTCTCTCTCTCTCTCTGTATTTCTCATTAAGATCTCGGTTCTATACTTTTTACAGGGTGTCTCTTTATAATTTCTGAAAACTGCATTATTTTTTTTTTTTTTTATTCCATATTCTTTCATCTTATTTACCTTGCTTTTAATTCTCATTAAGATCTGGAGCGTTTACATTTTACAGTGTAACTGCTAGTCGTGATGTCTCTGTAATTCCTAGAAGCTTCATTAATTTTCTATATTTTTTTGCATTCCATATTCCTTCATCTGATTTAAATAAATTTTTTCTCATTTAGTTCCAGTTTCTTTAGTTTCTACAGGGTAGTTGCTAGTCGTCATCTCGCTGTAATTCCTAGAAGCTGCATTAGTTTTCTATATTTATTTCATTCCATAGTTCTTCATCAGATTTAAATAGATTATTTTCTTCCTTAGTTCCAGTTTCTTTACTTTTTACAGGGTAGTTCCTAGAAGCTTCATTAGTTTTCTATATTTTTTTAATTCCATAAGGCTGTTTTGTGTTGTGGGCGTGGCTGTGCCACGTTGATTGCTGTTAAATATTTGGCGGCCTCTGCGCAAGTTGAGCAAATCTAATTTATTACGTTGGCCAGACCCACTTTAAAGCCTTAACTGCCGGCAGCAGCAGCAGCAACAAGAATAGCAACAACAACAACAACATCTAACACAAATTGGGTGTGCGTGTGTTAAGACTTTGTGGATGACACTTTCAGCTCTTTTGTTTGTGCCAGAGATTTGCGAGTGGCTAGCATTGAGCTGAGCTCATGTGGCTTTTAGACATGTCTCCTCGGCTCTCCCACTCTGAAATTCCTTTGCGCCATTTGCTGTCATGTCTTAATAACATTTGCTGTGAAAGGCGAGGCGCTGCTTAAAGCTGAGCTGCGCCCATTTATCATTAGCTGGAAATTGGAACAGTTTCAAGTGGCCAAAAGTGACACACCAGACGCTGTCGCCCATTTGCTGCTCAGCCCCATTTGAACTGCAATTTAACTGCAATCGAGTTGGCGTTTTCATTACGGCCAGCCATAAAAATTCAGCGAAGAAGCAAAAAAAGAGAGAGACAGAGACAGAGACCGAAACTGAAATTGTAGTTGAAACGAAACTTATCAACGTAAACAATTCAAGCACTTCAACTAGTTTTCGGGCGTCTCGATTGTGCGCCAGATAATAGTTCTGTGGGCGAAATCTACTTGGATTGCATAATGAAAAGTTGCAGAAGGGCTGGCGAAAAGGCAGAGCGACAAATTTTTATGAGCAAACTTTCAATTACCCAAGTTTTTTCTTGCTTGAATTACTTTAGAAGGGCACTCACACACACGCAAACACACACACTCACTTCATATGTTGTCTGTTTTATTGGCGAAATGTGTTTTCAATATGTGCGCGTTCCATTGACTACGCTTCATACCTGATTTCGACGGTTTATTACTCTCGCACAATTTACGAGCGCCTTTCGCAATTTTTCAACTTGTTACTTAGCGTCACTTTAACCATTTCTTTTTTTTTTGGCGCAATATTTGCACATTAAAGACAGGGAGGCGGGTGGGTGGTGCTGAAGAAATATATGGAGCTGTGCTAAAAGCTCCTGCAAACGAAGACGGAACAATGCCAGCTCCTTGGAGCTGACCCAGTACGCTTCCTTTTTAGCGCCAGCTGCTGTACACATAAACATAAATCATAATCTGTTGGCACAGTACATAAATTATTGACGCTAAAGAGTTCAAAATGTGCTAACAACACACAACAAAGCACACTCACACACACACACACACACATACAATGATAATAGCTACTAAACACCTACTTACCGTTTCGAGCACTGTTATTAAAATGAAAGGCAAGCAACTGCAGAGCATACGCAGCTGCTGCAAATGCACTAAATATAAAACCACATGGCAGCTGGGTTATCTATAAAGAAAGCGAAAGATAGAGAAAGAGAGAGGAAGGAAGAGAGATGGAGTTTTGCAGTTCATATTCTGCTCTGAGTGTTTTCGGCACACGGAGCGTATGAGTTATGTGGCATTATTTTTAATTCACTTTTTAGGCAGTTTATAGTCAAAGAAAAATCACATAAATTGTGCAAAATTTAAGTGAATCTTAAAATATATAAAATAAATATTTGCAGAGCATTTAAATTAAATTTGACATAAATATATATATGTATATATATGCATATGATACTCGTATCGAAACATTTCCAATCGAACACATTTGAACACATCAATTTGAATGTTGCTTCGTCTGCAAGTGCGAGGCCGTCATTCACATCATTCACGATTGATTCGCTTTGTCAATTCCAGGAATTGATTCGACACAGTTTCAGCAAATATCTCCATAGACCACATGTGAGCTGCAAATGTTACGAAAAAAATCACAAAACTGCCATTTAAATTTCTATTGCCGTTTGGCAGCTTGACAGCAGCAGCAGCAGCAGCAGCAGTGGCAGTGGCAGCAGCAGCAGTGGCAGTAGCTGCAACGGCGTTGGCACCAACAAAAGGCGGCAAAAACACAACTCGATAAGCTTCGAGGATAAACAAGCAAACAAACTGTTTTTTTTTCTCCCTTTCGACACTGTTCAAACTCGATCAAGTTCTCACTGTTGGCTGTGCATTGATGAATGCCGATTTGGTGTGCGACCCTCTAAGTAAACAGAATGCACACAAAATGTGTTCAGCAAATGTTCAGCAAATGCTCTTCAAATTACAGAGCACAGCAGAACATTTGATTTTTTTATCCACACACTTTTTTATGTCTATTTTAGCCGAGTTTATTCGAGGCCAACAACCACCAGCAGAAAAATATACAGGAATATAAAGTTGACTTCCGCATGGCGAAGCTGAGATACTCTAGGCTAGGACAGATATTAAATGAAATCCTATCTAGACATACTTTTAGAAAATGTTATAAAGTGACTTTGTTTGATAGGCCAATCAGCGCTTTATATTGTATATGGATAATTCTCCGTTAAGAAATTTTTAAAGAACAAAGAAATTTGTATGTAAAAAAATCAAGCAAACTGGCAGAAATAGATAGGTAAGACGATTCTATAGTTCATCTGGATCAAGATTATATAGGTATTTAATAGAACACATACATATAATATTAAATCTAATACATGCATCAATTTCAGATGTATTAAGAGGCATAGCCTTCTATGTAATACTATTGGACATCTCTTATATTAACTAAGATTTTCTAATATCAACAGATTATATCTTCACATTACGATTGAAAGAGATCTAATACGGATCAACAATATGTTAACTCTAGATGTATTAAGACGCATCTCCTTCCACTCATTACACAATATGATTGGAAGACATCTTATATATCTAATATGATCTTATATTATCTTATATATCTTATCTGATCTTATATCAGCAGTATATAAATTCTTGATGGCTTAAGATTGATTTTCTTCTATCTGTTACATATTACGTTTGAAAAACATCTAATATGGATCAAGAATCTATCAATTCTAGATGACTTAAGACCTTTTATACATTACACAAGACGATTGGAAGTCATCTTGTGTCTCCCATATGATCTTAGAGCAATGGCTTATAAAGTCAAGATCTATTAAAAAGTATTCCCTTTCTATGCCTAACACTTTACATTTGAAAATTATAATACCCTGTGGAAGGGTATTAAAAATGTGTGTTTGCAATTTGTATGTTGTCGCTTCGAAAAGCAGGCGTTAAATTTTTGCGACATTTAGCTAAGGTATATATAGTTAAAAGGGTATATTCGCTATGGGTCCGAACAGGACATTTATATAGACTTGATCTTTAAACAATAATCAATCAATACTGAAATGATAATCAATCTCACATATTTTGAGCAATCTGAAAAGCTCTATAAATCTTTTGGTTTATATTAGTTTTGTATAGGGTATTTGGGCTATCTTCTATAGAAATATATTTGAGTTATCTCATTTTGAAACATGCTTGCACTTGAGCACTTGGAATGGTAGCAGCTGTGCGTTGCAGCAAAAGGACACTCGAAGATAAATCGCCGGGTCAGGATAGCGGTCGTGTGGCACGCCATGAATCAAACGACCAGCTTAGGCATCGATTGTGCCGGGTCAGCAATTAAAAGCACATAATTCATGCATCAAATAAACTACAAGCTGCAAATTGTAGCCCCCTGTCCCACAGAGAGAAAGAGAGAGGGGGAGGGGCAGTGAGGTGGAGAGTTCTTTTAAAGGTCCTGGCTGGCTGTAGGCGCATAATTAAATTGTGGAACTAATTGGGCTTGGGCTGCCGCCTGATGATGGAGCAGCCATAGTTGACGTCTCTTTAATTATCCGCAAAGAAACACGAAACGGCTGCCACAGGCAATGTGCGTCCCAGTGCGGCATTAGAATCCGGGGCGTGCCAGCTCGAAGGAGGTAAAAATCATTTCGGGCAAGGAAGTTGCCAGCCATGTAGCGACAGCTGCGACAATGACACATGATTATCAGGCAACGCTGCTGTTATTGTAGTTGCCTGACCTGACCTGCATTGCCACATAGTCCACACCCACCTGGCACCACGTTTAGCTACCTGCTGCTGCTGCCGTAGCAAAAACATATTACAACATATAGCTCAGCATTAGTGGAGAGGAGTTCAGGGCTTTTGCTTGTTTGCCTCTAGCCAATGGGCATGTTCTAGCATGTGTTGTTGCTATTGTTGCTATTGTTGTTGCTGTCGCAGGTACGACACGAACCATTATGCATGCGTATGATTAATGAGATCATGTTTCTGTTGATGTGCTCGCAGAAAGCAAGCAGCTAGCAGGTCTTGTATGCGGCTAATAGCCTTTCACAGGACACAGGACTGCTGCCTCATAAGCTGCACACAATATTGCCAAACAGCTCTAATCAGTAATCAAATATTTCAATAAGCAGCTCCACTGCGTCAAGGATGACTGGTAGCAATGCTTTTTTTGCGATTCACAAAGGTAAACAGCACAGGTAAGCTTCAGCTTTTTCTCATATCAATTTTTTTTATTGTACTCCAAATCTTTTCAAAGAGGGTTAGCGTGGTATGTGGGTGTCGGTAAATGAAATAGCCTGTTATATTTCATTTACTGACATTAAAGTCCTATAATTGAATATTATACTCTTTTAACTTTTACCAATCTTAAGTATTGATTTACATTCAGGTAATCTGTACTTAAATTTTACAAAAATTTCAATAACTAACATCAAAATTGTTGATAAAAATTGAAATTAGGCTGAACTCCGATATTTTTCGAGCTTTGATTGACATCAAATGATGTCCAATCTTCAAAAACTAAAAGTTTTGATATTCATACGAATCTCCACTATTATATGTTAAAATGTTTGTTAAAGCTAGCATTTTATTTTTGGCATAACTTAGCTGGAAATCATGCAGCTTTAACTCCATGTCCATCTGACAGCTATATCTTCAGTTGTTTCTCATTTAAATTGTTGAAATTAAATCTAACAATGAAATATTATATCTCTTTGGACTTGCATGAATTACTGCTATAAATAAGGCAATAATGAAAATAATAATTGAAATTTTCAACTATTTTTTAATATTTTTAAATCGACAAATCTTTGAAAGTTGTATGGCTGTTACCTAGTCAAATGATATTTAATTTGGAATAGATATCTTATAGAGAGAAATAAAATTTTACAAGCTTTAAGGTATCTATATAAAGTTAGCAAATATCTTACTTCCAGTAACAATAAATGTTTGAAAGACCAGCTCAGTTAGTTTACCAGATCAGTCAAACACTCCGTACTAGATATCTTTTAAAGAGACATAAAATTTCACAAACCGCAAGCTAAGTATAAAGATATCTATTCAATTATATTACTACTATTAACAATTAAATTTAAAATGTTTAAAAGAGCAGATCAGCTAGTATACCAGCTCTGTCAAATAATCCCTCATAGATTCCTCTAAGTCTTAGTTATTTCATGTAAAGCTACCACATATCCATATATCCGCCAAAAGGTATTTAATCCATTATTTTTGTACGCTTTATTCGCGCTTCAATCCATCAAAACTGTAAAGCTTTTATGCATATTACCACAGCAGTACAGCTGCCAACACAGTGGGTCAGCTGTAAGTGCAGCACCGCAACAGCGCAACCACAACTGTTTTCGCTGCTTGCCCATTGTCGCGCGCTAACTACACGCTGCGTGGGGCGCAAATCCACTTCAATTTGGTTCGGCCGCATCACAAATTCATGACGCTTCGCCCAAAAAATGCAGTCAAACAAAAAGAGATAGACAGAGCGCGAGAGAGAGAGACATTTTGGGTTAGCCATCAATCAAATGGGAGACGGACAAGAATCGTTTGCAAAAATTGTTGTGGGCGGCAAACATGTTGGTGCCACGTGGCGTATGCGTGATGTGCATGGCAAGGACATGCCCGCTTATAATTATCCTCGTAACATTTTAATAATTTCAATTTATTTTTAATTAACCGGCCAGCGTCGGGCATTTGACAATTTGGCTTATACCAAATTGACGCTTTGAACTTTTGCCCCAGCGGATTTTCATATTTCATGACCCACCAGCCCTTGATGTTGTTGTTGTTGTTGTCCGTGAACGCTTAGCTGCACACAATAGAATTTAATTTATTGCCAGCGCTGCCTGTTTTTGGGTTTGTGCTGACAAGCGATTTAGATTGATTGCCAAGCGAGAGATTAATTAATAAACGCAACGATGACAGCGCCAACAAACGAATGCAAAAACAAATTTACAATTGTTTGAATTATGTGTGTGTGCGTGTTCTTTTACTTCTTCTTCTTCCTCTGCTAGTTATATTTTTGGCAACATGCTGCAAGCTGCAAATTGGCTAACGACCACACCCACAGCCACTGGCTTGGCCTCAGCCTTGTAATTTATACAACTTGCTTTCTGGGCATTCATTAACCTGTCGCCAAGGTGTCGCGCAACTGTCTATTCCTGAATGTCAAACAATTCTCGAAATTAATTTTATTTCATTGCGCACTTCTTATACTCAAACAGAAAGTGAAAAGAGTATATTAGTCTCCCTGTCTGTGTGTAAATTTTGGCAAATAGGCTACAGTTGACCGCTTCTAAAGATCAAGCAAAAATGCATATAGCCATGCCTACTGGGGGCGTGTTAAGTCTGGAATAAGTATATCTTTTTTGACGTATCCGCTATTATTTTCGCCAATGTTGCCATATAAGAATTGAGATTTGGCATAGAATTTTTATTGTTAGTTCAGGTAATTCATAAAAACATATTTTTCTCCGAAAGATAGCTTCATTCTCATTAATTTATACATGCATAACTTTGCTGTAGGTCCAACAACAACAATAACAAAATTCAGTTTTGCGAAATGATTCACTTAACTGAGAACAAATAAGAACACAATAACAAACAAACTAATATAATCAGTATCTAGGTGTTATCTCTAAACAGAAATACAATGCATGATGGTAAAAATATTTTATCGCTTGAAATTAGTCAAGCCTTAGTAGCTATGGGAAGACATTGGGGAAGACATTTGGTAAAATTGTCATAATCCAAATTAATAGTGGTCCGGGCTCTTATATATTCGAGTATCCAACCCCTAGGTAAAAAGATATAGTATATATAGCTACGCTCATTGGAGGCGTGGCCATTAGGTAAAACATAGAAGCTATACTTCTACAATTTAACTAGAGCTAGAGCCACCAAATTTAACATATAAGTTACTGTTTGCCTCCTCCTTAGATTACATCTTACATCTCCTCCGATAAAAATATATCTACTGTATTTTCACCGCGAACGAGTATATATGCAGTCGGTAGCTCCCTACTGCAACTTGTTTTACTTGTGTTGGCTTAGCTGACGATTAAATGAAATGCCAAATATTGCAAAATCGCGTTGAAGCACAAAAATTAATTAACATTTCCCGCGGCGACGCTCAACTGATGTTCGTTGCCAATTCGCAGCGCCTAGACTGGGGCACGGTGCGTATGATTAATATTTGCCAGGCATTAAGCGAACCGGGCGCACGTGTTCGGCATTTGGTCGAAGGGCTGGTCCAAATGTTGACTGTCTCTTTGTCAGTTTTAAATTCAACACGGCCACGCCCCAAAGCAGCGCCTACAACAACGCCCACACGCACAACGCACTTGAGTGAAATCCCGCCCCGCGCCCTTGCACATAAATCTCTCAAGTGTCACATAAAATTTCCGCACATGCACGGAATCAAAATGAAACACAAAAAAATGTATTAAAAAAAAAACAGAAAAATATGCAATGCAACGAAGTGTGAATACTCTTTTTGACATGTTTCTAAAATAAAAAAAAAATTTTATAAAAATATAAATTTTGAAATATTTTTCTTTCTATCCCATTTTAATCAAAGTAAATCTATAAAATAAAGTTTTAAATAACAAAATTTGAAATGTTCTCACCTAGTGCATATACCTTAGAGCAGTGTATAATCAGTGAGTGTAAGTAAAAGCTATGTAGGTAGGGGGCTTTAGGCTTTAGACTCGAAGGCACTCAGAGCGGCTGTAGTGCAATAAGTCAAGTTATCAAAGTTAATAATTCTTAATGTTAGTGCATAAATAAGACAAGGGCAATGGAAGGAATGACAGAGGCGACACAAACAGCTGAACGGCAGCTAAAGGCGCGAGAGACAGCGAGACAGACGACATATTACTGGCCGGGCCCATAAAAGTATGCTATATGACAGTCAAAGCGCAGAACTTCAAATAAATTCGAAGATGAAATTTTTAAATTTATGCAAAAAACAGATGCAAAAGAACCGATGCCAGGCAGCAAACAGCAAACGAAACGAAGCCTAATTTGCATAAAGAAATCGGCTAGCGGCAAACGAATGCCGATATCTGAGTATGTGTGTGCGTGTGCGTGTGGGTGTGGGTGCGTGTGTGTGCAGTGAGGTGGCAAATATGAAACTCGCAAGTGTTTATGCTGACATCGCGACAAAAAAAGTATATATTTTTACGTACTCACACACACGCACACACAAATACACAAGCACTCACACTTGGCCAAGTCTTTGTGGCTAATAGCGCACACTGTTTGCTTAAAGCAAGAAAGCATAAATGCCACAAAAAATCAGCAATAAAGCGCACAGTGATCCATTCACACAGCAGCCATACATACATATATATATATATATATATATATATAAATATGTGTGTGTGTGTGTGTGTGTTACTGACCATTGGCTTTGCGGTCAACAGCTAACGGCTTTGTGTTTAGTGTTATTTAACACATATGTTGTGCATTTTGTTAAGCCTTTATTGAACTGCAAATAAAAGGAAATATTATTCATTTTTAATGCAAATTCTTAGACGTACATATATATACAGTATATATATAAAATATATTAATATATTTTGCATTTCGGCATATTTATTCTTCTCTATTTTTAGGCGCAGCTTTATCCCCTTAAGCTTTGCTTTTTAACACACTTAAAAGTTTTGTACTTCAACTGAGCTGATAGGCAGACAGAAACTTAAGCTTTTAGTTATTTATATATACATATATGCTTATAGAGGTTCATCCATGCAAGTATATATTTTAATGTATTGTTATTTAGCATATGCATTAAACCCTGAACCCATTGAAAATGGCTATTAAGAGTATATTGGCTTTGCTTAAAATTTGTGTAACAGTGAAGAAGAAGGCGTGGCCGACCTTATAAAGTATATAAGCTATTGATCAGGATCAACCGACCGTAAGTCCCACCGACAGTCTACAATTGTATAAGTACGTGTACCTAAAGTAAGCATAGCTAAATATTTCGATAAAAATTTATTTCCAACTCAAGGTATTTGAGTAGCATATGCAACCTAGAGTCATCTAATGCGGTACTAAAATGCTCTAAAAGTATACATAAATTGAGAATTCCTGTCTTTTTAGATAAGTGGTTCCGAAATTGAAAAAACGTAATTTTTAAGATAGAAAGTAGTCTATGTGGTATTTCAATCAGCTCGGACCACACTTACTGACAATAGCAAGTGTAAATGAGTATTCTTTTGTATGGGAGCATAGATACATCTCTTGAGTTTGTGAAGAAGAGGAAACGTGTTTGCTTTTGTGTATCTATGTAAAACTATAAGCTAGAATGTGTGCAACAGCAGCACAACCTGGGGCTTAGGGTATCTTCAAGTCGAGCACTCCCGACTAGAGCACTCTTTTTGTTCTTTAACATATTGTTATTGTTGTTCAACATTTACATTTTATATTTTTATAGTAATACTTTTCTTTTGAGCAATTTTTATAATCATAAACTGCTTTAGCAGCTTAAGCAATGAGACAGATAGGAACTTTGGTTTAGAGTGTATATATATATATATATATATATAAATATATTTTTTAATGTATTTTTATATCCATTCAGCTTGTTCATTTTACACTATTTCTTACAGATGCTTAACTACCTTCATAGCTGTGTATATATGTGCATACAATATTTATATATTCTTTTAATATATTATAATTGCTATTCAGCATATCCATTATACACTGTGTTTAACAAAGCTCACCCCTTACCTTCATAGCCATTCTTATTATGATAAATTTAAAGACTTTCCAGCTTCCTTTATCCAAGGGAGAGAGCGCGAGATAAGTTTATATACCTTAAGTACACCCTCTAGCATTCACATAATTAGCTTTGTGCGTGTCTAAGATTTTTAAAGAACTTGCTGGCCGTTAAAGTTTATGCATTTAAGGCCAAAGGCCTTTGTGCCACATTTCATTTGGCTAAAAGTGTACGCCAGTGTTAGCCCGCTAGCTGGGCCATAAATGTTGCCCTCGAGCCAACAAAGCGATTGCATCATTTTTTGACGCCAACGCAGGCTGTTCGCTGCCCGTTGCTGGATGTTGGATGCTGGCTGCAGTCAAGGATGCTGCAATCGTTAATGCTGTTAGCCAATTGGCAAACCGTCGGGAATTGTCGACTCCGCTCTCCTAGGTGATTATATTGCATTGGTTGTGGCAATTCCTGGGCGAGTAATATTTTGATTTCATTAGCTCACATATTTTACAACTGGCCTGGCGTTCAGCTTATTGTAAAGCGATGGCTAACAAAAGTAAGTCTATTTTTAGACCATAAACCCATTAGCTATGGGAATTCAGGTTATAATGTTTTGGTACAAGTGTATGTAACAAGCTGAAGAAGGCGGTGAATATTTAGTCCTATTCGTCTGTATGTCTACTCGTGCGTTAATCTGTTCTTCTACCAGTTCATCCGTTAGGCGGTATGCCTGTCTGCTTGTCTATTCGTCTGTCCATCTATCCATCTGTCTGTCCGTCCTTCCTTGCGTTCGACTTTCCATCCGTTCGCTTTTTGCATGTCTTTCCCTTCGTCCGTCTGTCTGTCTATTCAATCGTCCGTTAGTCTGTTCGTCCGTTAATCCCTCTGTCCGTCCGTCCGTCCGTCCTTCCGTCCATCCATCCGACGTCTATCTCTCTATATGTATATATAAACGCGTCGATCTCGGAACCTATGACAACTAGAGACTTTACTTTTTACATGAACATCTTTCCATAGCACTCTCCGAACAAATTTGTTTAAAAGATAACTTTATCCATTTTCATGAAATCAATTTAGGTAATATCATCTCTCAAGTCTTTGAGCAGTAGAGTCTCTAAACTTGTTCTGCTAAAATATACAAATATATATTTTAGTATTATATTCTGCGATCCATAAGCGCATAATCGGAAAATCCCATTTTGAAAGGCCACAGCGCAGGACTGGGTTAATCTCCTAGTTAGTTTTATATTTGTTGTTGTTGGCAATCAATTTGATTGTTGCCCTCTGTCTGTCAGCTCGTTTACTTTAGCTTTGCCTTTTTTTAAAACGCTTTTTGCGGGCAAAATTGTTACAATTAACCTACTGCACACACATACACAAACACACACACGCATATACAGTTACACACTCACATTCACAGAGTTGTAGCCATTACCCATTGCGCTCGACAGGCCGCGTTAAAATCTCCGCTGACCGGAAACTAATTTGAAAATGTTATTCATTATGCATAGCACTCGCAATGGCTGTTATTTTTCGCGCACTTCCTGCCTCGCTTTTCGCAGCACTTTTCTTGCATTTTTATTATTATTATATATTTTGTTACATTATTTTACTTTTTCCTCATCTTTTTTTTCACTCTCTCAGTTGCAGTTTTCTGCGTGAAAGTTCTCTCTGTGTGTGTGTGTGTGTGTGCGTGTGTGTGAAAGTTGGAGGAAAAAGTTTCGTGCTCAGATTTTAGCTGGCGCCTGTTTGTGAGTTTTAACCAGATTGTTGCTTATGGCCGAATTAGCGCATTTTTGGTCGCAAGTGGAAAATCCTTTAATGGATGGCAGCTGCAAGTCTTGTCACCTCTTCAATTCGCATGGAAAGCAGCTTGAGCAAGGCACATAAATAATAATAAGTCGACAAATTAAGTTGACTGACGCCGAAAACTAAAAACAATACAGCTTCAGTCCTAGAACGTTCTGGCCAGGAACTGGCGAATGCGAGAGCAGAACGGAAAATCCAGCTAAAACAATGACAGACAATGCGGATGCGGATGCGGATGCGGAGGCGGATGCGGATGCGCTGCAAGGGCAGAGCAATAGCCAAGTTTTTTTTAGGAAGAGACAAAAGTCTGGCTACGGGTTTAAGGCTCTCGCCGTACATATAGATAAAAATGGCGTGCGGCGCATGCAACATGAACAAAAATGGCACCCACAAGAGCTTCCGGCAGACGTCCGCTTTAACAACTCTGTTATCCACCCGCACACACACACACACTCACACACATATAGGGGGGAGTTACACACATCAGCGACAATAAAGTGCGCCCTGCACATTAGCTGCGGATCATGGGTCTGGCTGTGGTGTTTAGCAACGTTTTTGTCATAAACCCATTAAAAGTCAAGGACAAAATTCATGTTGCATGTTTACTTAAGCGCACACACACACACACACACACACACACACACATACATATGATGTTATAGTAGCAGCAGCTGTACCAACAGCAGCAACAATAACAACAACAACAGGCAGCAACAAACGCTGCTTACAAAGTAGCTTTAATTAATGAAACTCATTAAAGGGATGCCAAGCGCCTGGCCAGGCAGGCAGAGCGGCAGGCCTAGACAGAAGCGCACGCTTTGACCTGCCACAATGCGCTGCCATACATTAGCCTAGACTCAGACCGACTTTTGGCCTGGCCGGCTCGCACTTCATTCCGAGTCCATAGTCCCTAGTCCGGCCACGGCCAGACTCTTCGACTTGGCCAAGTTAGCCGATGTTGTGGCACGAGGCATTGACGAGGAATCGCAGCTACGAAGAGAGACGAGCACGAACATGACACGAGAGCGCAACGAAAGCTTTGCTGAGCGGCAAATAGGGGAACTGTTTTTGGTAAAGCTTTAAACGAGTCCGAAAAAGTTGAAATTTTCGTAGCGGGGCAGCAGCTGCTAAAGCAATGCATAAAGCAGTGCAAGAAATTATGATAAAGCAGTTCATTTAAATTCTTATACGCTTGTTACGTCTTGGCATATCCACAAATCTACGCATATTTGCTTTAAAGTCTTATACACCTTTTATCTATACTCTTATACCCATTCCTATGCAAGCACAAGCAGTGTAAGAAATTATACTGAACAGCCGGTAGCAGCAAATGCCTCAAAGTCTTATACGTTTGTTATACACACCAAGCAGTTGTCTCTAATGCCGAAGACGTCTTACCATATACACAAACCCACCTAGCTCCTTTATAATCGTATACGTTTTTTTGCCAACAAGCAGTTATGTATATCTAATATCTTATACGGTTCAGCATATGCACAAGCTTATGCATGTTTGTCATTATAACAGTTGTTTTCAATTCTTATACGTTAGTTATGCACAACACATAGTCGTATTTCTAGTCTTATACGGCTTAGCTTAGAAAATCTACGAATATTTGCCGTAGAGATATACGACCTTATACGACCTAGCCTGTACACGATCCCAGACATATTTGTCGATAGAGGTGCTATTTGTTATATACAACTAAATACTTTAAAGTCGTATATGTTTGAATTTTGCCGCTAGAGCAGATTTTATGCCTATTTTCATACAAAACCCTCCCTTATGAGCTCTCTCCCTTGCACACTCTGCCCTTCTCAATCTCTGTAATACTCACACTCGCACCCTCACTACATTTCGAGTGAACACACCTGTATGAATTGAAACGCTCTCTTTGCTCTCTCGCACACATGCGCCCCTTTTAGCTGTTGCTGTTGCTGCTGCCAGGACTAGGCCAACAGGCTGAGCTGCTGTCCTGGCTGCAAAGCAAGCAACAGCTTTCGCAGCGACGCCAGCGTCAACGCTGACATTATCATGTTTGACAACAACAACAAAAAAGCAACCCCTGATATGCCTATAGACGCTGCCCCACATCCTGTGGCAAACCCGGCACCTGCTGCATCTCACAACAAAAGCCCTTTATTTAGAATGGCAGGCGCAAAGCGGAAGCAGCAACAACATAGACAACGTTGCCTTGACAACGGCTGGCCACAACAAGCGAAAACTTTAAGCTGAAAATCTAGACACAACAATTTTCCAGTCACAGAGACTTAAAGTGAAATTTTTTTAGCAATGCAGTTGAAATATTTGAGAACTCTGCTTGAGGGGCAGGTGAGGCGGGGATTATAAATTTAACTAAGCTCCACTCACAGCATTCACTATTCAAGGAGCAAATCCAGCGAGTGGCTGGACTCGCCTGGTCACCCAACCAGCAGAAGTTGGCCATAGCCACCGCCGATCGGCACATCCTGCTCTACGATGATGCGGGCGAGCGCCGGGACAAGTTCAGTACGAAGCCCGCGAATGCTGCCAATGGCAAGAACTCCTATGTCATACGCGGCCTAGCCTTCAGTCCGGACTCCACCAAGCTGGCCGTCGGACAGAGCGACAGCATTGTCTATGTGTATAAGTTGGGCGAGTCCTGGAACGACAAGAAGGTCATCTGCAACAAGTTTCCCCAAGCGGGCGCAGTCACTGCCCTGATTTGGCTAGCCACCGGAGCCATCGTAGCGGGTAAGCCTAAGTCATCTATTGATAGTTTACAGGTAGAACCTATTCCCATGCCTATTCCAGGCCTCGAGGATGGCAAAGTGCGTGCCCTGCACTGCAAGAGCAACAAGTCCCAGAGCCTTTATGGCGGCGACAGCATCTGCATCTCCCTCGCTGCCAATACGAAGGGCAATGGTTTTCTCAGCGGTCATAATGATGGCACCATAATACGCTATTACCTGACTGAGGATGCCACCGAACCACTGGGTCGTGTGGTGCAGCATCCAGTGCCACCATTTGCTCTCGCCTGGCCACAGGGCGGCTTCTGTGCCGCTGGCTGTGATCAGCGCATTGTCTTTTACGACAGTATGGTAAGTGGGGCAAGGATGGAAAGAGGGAGTAACTGGTTAAAGGATGGAGTCAGTAGGAAAGGGATATCACTCTGCCTATCTCTTTCTTTTGTTTTATTTCTCTCTATCTTTCCTCCCTCTCTCTCTTTCTCTCCCTTCTCTTCACTCTCCTCCAGGGCCGTCAGCAACGCTGCTTTGATTTCTCCCGCACTGAGGGCGAGCGAGAGTTCACTGTAGCTGCCTGTAGTCCCAACGGTCAGGCTGTGGCCTTTGGCAGCTACGATCGCATTCGGATCTTCGCCTGGAGTCCACGGCAGAGTGCCTGGAGCGAGAGTGCCAGCAAGGAGATCAGTTGCTTGTACACCTTGAGCGCTCTGATCTGGCGTAGGGATGGCGCCCGACTCGCTCTGGGCTCGGTCAGCGGAGCCGTCCTCTTGTATGAGTCTGTGTTAAAGCGCACCATCTGGCAGGACAAGTTTGAGCTGATCTTTGTGGCGCCCAGTCAGCTGCTGGTGCGATCGCTGGCGGAGCCCACGCAGCAGCTGACCATCGAGTCGCAGCTGGGCCTGGAGATCGATGATGTGCGCATTATGGGCAAGGATAATTTCCTGGTGGGTCGCACCGAGGAGTCGTTAATCCTATGCGATCTGACACGCAATCTGGCCAGCGAGGTGCCCTGGACAGCATCTGGACGACACGAGCGCTTCTACTTCGAGAATCCGCTTGTTTGCCTGATCTTCAATGTGGGCGAGCTAAGTCTAGTCGAGTACGGGGACAATCGCATTTTGGGCTCCGTTCGCACCGAGTTCGTCAATCCCCATGTGATCTCTGTGCGTCTCAATGAACGAGGCAATGGACGCGAGAACAAGAAACTTGCCTTTCTGCTGGACGCCAAGACAATATGTGTGGTCGATCTGGTCAACCAACAGGTCAGCGGGCAGATCAATCACGAGACTAAGATCGACTGGCTGGAGCTGAGCGAGACGGCGCACAAGCTGCTC
This sequence comes from Drosophila gaucha, assembly GCA_035045545.1. Lineage (NCBI taxonomy): Eukaryota > Metazoa > Arthropoda > Insecta > Diptera > Drosophilidae > Drosophila > Drosophila gaucha. Next base: position 6,462,598 of record JAWNOY010000292.1, read on the forward strand.
TTCCGGGATAAGAAGTTGCGCCTGATACTCGTCGACAACTACACCGGCAAAAAGCAGACGCTCCTCAGCAACATCTCCTTTGTGCAGTGGGTGCCACAGAGCGATGTCGTGGTGGCCCAGAGCAACAGCAATCTAGCCATCTGGTATAACATCGACCTACCCGAGCATGTGACCATGCAGAGCATGCGAGGCGAGGCTATCGAGGTGCTCCGAGAGAATGTAAGTGGATCTATTTCTGGAGGGGGTTGCATGGGTTATCTTCCTGCTCCTTATCCCTTAAGAATTCAGTCAATTTTCTTCTGTTTCCTTAAGCATTTAGTCTTCCTTCATCACCTCCCTATCATATTCAGTCATCTCTCTGCTCATCTCTTTCATACTCTACCTCCTTGCTTTTCCTCCCTTGCATACTTAATCTTCTACTGTCGGGGATTGCATGGTTATCTTACTGCTCTTTATCCCTTAAAAATTCAGTCATCTTTCTTCTCTTTCCTTAAGCATTCAGTCTTTCTTCATCACCTCCCTATCATATTCAGTCATCTCTCTGCTCATCTCTTTCATACTCTACCTCCTTGCTTTTCCTCCCTTGCATACTTAATCTTCTGCTATCGGGGATTGCATGGTTATCTTACTGCTCTTTATCCCTTAAAAATTCAGTCATCTTTCTTCTCTTCCCTTAAGCATTCAGTCTTCCTTCATCACCTCCCTAATATATTCATTCTTCTTTCTGCTCATTTCTTTCATACTCTACCTCCTTGCTTTTCCTCCCTAGCATACTCAATCTTCTACCGTCTCCTTCCTTAGGGTCGCACTGTAGTGCGCACGCAGGACGGACCCAGCGAGCACAGCTATCAGCTGGACGAGGGTCTCGTGGAGTTCGGCACAGCTGTCAATGACAACGATTTCGGAAGAGCTGTTCACTTTCTCGAATCCCTCGGCGATAAGCCCGCTGCCAAGGCCATGTGGCATAATCTGGCCATCATATCGCTGGAGGAGGGTAATCTGCGTGTGGCACAGCGCTGTTATGCGGCTCTAGGGAATGTGTCGAAGGCCTTCTACCTGGCCGAGATGATCCAGGAGGCAGATGACTTTGAGCAGGCCACCGCCAATCCGGGCATACTCTGCCCGGAGGTAAGGGCGAAACTAGCTCTGCTCGGCTCCGATTTGCGTGCCGCGGAGCGCATCTACCTGGAGCAGGGCGACATTGAGGCCGCCTTGGCCATGTACCAGCAGCTGCGCATGTGGGATGAAGCTGTTGCCCTGGCTGAGAGGCGTGGCTATGCGCGCTTGCCCGAGCTGCGACAACAGCACATGGACTTTCTGCTCGAAACGGAGCAACAGGAGAAGGCGGGACAAGTGCTCGAAGATGAGGGCGAATTGCAGCAGGCCATGGCACTATTTCTCAAGGCCAACAAGCCGGCGCGAGCCGCTCGCCTGGCTTTAAAGACGCCGCAGCTGCTGCAGGATGAGCAGCTGATGCTGCAGGTAACCGAGGGTCTGGTGCACTGCGAGCTCTACGAACTGGCCGGAGACATTGCACATCGCCTAGCCCGGCCAGAGGCGGCGTTGGCCTTGTATCGGAAAGGCGGAGCCTACGCCCGAGCTTTAGAGCTGGCGCGTGTTGTTTCCCCACAGGAGGTAACATCACTGGAGGAGCAATGGGGTGACTGGCTGGTGAGTCGCAAGCAGCTGGATGCCTCCATCAACCACTACATTGAGGCGGGCGCCACCCAAAAGGCGCTGGAGGCAGCTGTGGGCGCCAAGCAATGGCGCAAAGCGGTGCAAATTGCGAAGGTGCTCGACGAACCGGAGCTAATACAGCGCTATGCGCTGGATCTATCGAAGCATCTGGCCTTTGCGGGTGACTTGGATGGTGCAGAGGATTTGCTGGTGCGCGCCAATCTCTACAAGGATGCCATCGAGTTGCTCAACCGTCATGGCAAGTGGGAGCGCGCCTATGTGCTGGGCGAGAAGTATCTGAAGACGGAGCAGCTGCGCGAGCTGTTTGTGCAGCTGGCCAGCAGCCTGGAGGAGCAGGCGAAGTATCGGGATGCCGAGAAGGTGCTGATCGCTGTCAACGAGCCGGACCTGGCCATAGCCATGTACAAGCGACGGGAGCTGTACGACTCCATGATCCGACTGGTCGAACGCTATCACAAGGATCTGCTGGACAGCACGCATCTGCACCTGGCGCGGCAGCTGGAGTCGCGGGGCAAGTTCAAGAATGCGGAGCTGCATTTCATAGCATCCGGCGACTGGAAGTCGGCCGTGCACATGTACTGCTCCTCGTCCCGCTGGGAGGACGGCTATCGAGTGGCCAAGCAGAAGGGGACGGAGGGCGCCAGCCAGCAGGTGGCCTACATGTGGGCCAAGTCGATGCCGCTGGAGAGCGCAGTGCGTCTGCTCAGCAAGCTGGGACTGCTGGACACGGCTGTGGGCTTCGCCTGCGATTCCGGCCAGTTCGAGTTCGCCATGGAGCTATGCCGCTTTGCGGGCAAGCCCACAGACGAGGTGCACCTGAAGATAGCCATGTCGCTGGAGGACGAGGGCAAGTTCGAGGAGGCAGAGGCGGAGTTTCTGAAGGCCCACAAGCCCAAGGAGGCGATACTGATGTATCAGCATGCTGGGGACTGGCAGGCGGCACTCAATGTGGCCGAGCTCCATCTGCCGGATGCCGTCAACGATGTGCTCATTGGCCAGGCCGCGGCGGCGCTGGAGACGCGCAACTATCAGGATTACGAGATGCTGTTGCTGCGCGCCCAGCGACCCGATCTTATCATCGAGCACTACAAACAGGAGTCGCTCTTCGACGACGCCCTGCGCATAGCCGAGGAACATCATCCGGCCGCCTTGAATGACCTGCGACGTCTGCAGTCCCAGCTGCAGCGTGGTCAGCAGCAGGGCGAGGATGCAGGTGCCGACTCCCGCGCCTATCTGCAACGCGCAGCGGAGTTTGCCAAGCGCGAGCAATTCCGCAAAGCCGCCGAGTGCCTGATGCAGATCGACGCCAGCAACGCGGAGGATGCAGCCACGCTGGAGCGAGCATTGCTGCGGGCCGCGGAGATAGTCAATCAGTTTCTGGAGGGCCAGGATGCGCAGGAGCTGGCCCAGACACTGGGTCCACGGCTGCTGGCCATCAAGCAAATCGGGCCAGCGGCTCAGCTCTATCTGGCCGCCGACATGCCCAAGCAGGCGGTGGATGTCTTCATACGGGCCGAGCAGTGGTCGAAGGCGCGTCGCCTGGCCAAGGAGATCGACGCGGAGCTGCTGGCCTATGTGGAGCAGCAGCAGAAGTCGCGACTCAAGCACGAGGGCAACGTGGAGCAGCTGGCGGACATTGACATCATCAGCGCCTTGGATCTGCTGGCCGAGCAGGGCCAATGGCAGCGCTGCCTGGAGAAGGCCAAGCAGCTGAGTCCCTCCGTCCTGCAGAAGTACGTGGCGGCCTATGCGGCACAGCTCATACGCGAGGGCGACAGCGTCTCCGCCCTGGGTCTCTACCTCGGCTACGGAGCACCACCCATCGAGGAGCACTTCAACATCTATGCTCGCATTGCCCAGGATTGCCTGGCGCTGCGCGAGCAGCAGTCGGAAAACGGAGCCGTTTGGCAGCGTCTGCGCGACTTTCTCCATGGACTGCTGCACGGATTGCGCTCCTCGGAGCATGCGCAGGCCAAGTTTACGGCCAGTGCGGAGCAGTATCTGCTGATTGCCCACTATTATGCAACGCGCGCCGCCTGCAAGCAGGTCCAATCCCTGCAGCCGGTGGCTGTGCGCTTGTCCTTGGCGCTGCTGCGGCACACGGATGTGCTGCCCGTGGACAAGGGCTTCTACGAGGCGGGCATGGAGCTGCGGCAGGCGGGACGCGAAGCCGAAGCCTTCGTCATGCTCAATCACTATCTGGACGTGTGCGAGGCCATTGAGGAGGGCTCCGGCAATCTGGTGGATCACTCGGATTTGGCGGCCACCGATTTTCCCAGCTCCGTGCCGCTGCCGGAGGACATTCACCTGAAGAACGAGCCCAGTTTGCACGAGGAGGTGCGCGAGTGGGTGCTGGCCGTCAGCATGGATCAACAGGTGGATCAGCTGCTGCCCAACGACGATCGCGGCCTCTACGAATCCAGCTTAGGTGCAAACGACATCCCGTGCCTGCTCAGCGGCTATCCGGTGCGTGGCCGCCAGCCCGTCACCTTCTCATCCTCCAGCAACCAGGTCAATCGCGATGTCTGGAGCAAGTTCGCGGTGGCCGTCAAAATGGCCCCTAACAGCAGCGTTACGGACATCATTGGCTTCGTGGAGAAGTGGCAGGGCGTTGCTAACTACGTCATGCACTAAAACCTAATCTATATTTATATGCACTCTGAATATATATAAATAACACTGTTGCAAAATCAGCTTTTTTCCCTTCAAATCTGGCTTTTTTTAAAGCCCAGTTGCGGGAAAAATTCCAAAACAGCGGGTAGCGGGAAATAAAGCTCTTCGAAAAGCCGATTTAGCTGTTTTTCATTTGACTTAATATTTGTAAGATTTCTTATAAAATTGACTACAAAATGTGAAAATTTCTCTAAAATTTTTTGTGGTGAGTAAAAAAAAAAATTTAAGTTATATTAAATTATGTCTGCATTATTGTCATTATTGGCATTATTGTTTCCAAGTAAGACCAAATTTTTCGTTGCTTATCAACAAAAATTTTGCTGAAATATTCAGGAATTCAATACATTTTCCTACAAATCTTACAAAATTTGCTTCGAAAATTGAGCTTTTTCCCAGCTTTTTCCTCCGCAAACTTTACTTTCTTTTGGCTCTCTTTTTCCTTGATCTAGCTTTTTTTTGACAACAACAACTTGGCAACACTGATAAATAATGAATTATGTGCTCTATTTAACTGTCAATAAATGTTAAATACAATCAATTATTATTATTTTGTTGAAAGTGGCTCAAAGTATTGCGACCAAATACATACGCTAAACGATGTCATTATATTTAATATATATATATAGTATTATGTAAAATTTATTCTCGCATCGCGCTGCTCCTGATCAGTGTAGGGTGTTAAAGAGATCGCCGGCTGATGGGAGGGGCGCCAAGCCGCCAGTGACGTCTGGCAGCTGTGTCAGGTCGGGCAGATTGGATAAGTGATCGTGTATCTCCTTTTGCAGGCCCAACATCTTTGCCAGCTTCTTCTTGTGTTCCTGCAAGTACAGAGCAAAGAAGAGCGCATTAGGCGGGATGCAGCGAGGAGGAGGCAACTTGTCGAGTTGATGACGAGAGTGGGAAAATGCAAATATATATTGATATATAATATATATGTATATTGGTATTTAATGCAAAGCAAAACTCGATTAATTCGTATATAAACAATTGGCAAGCAACGTACATCCAAGCGCTGCTCGGCCTGCGCCAGCAGCTCCTTCTGTTCCGCCTGAAAGTCGCGCAGCATCGCGGCCAACTTGGTGCGCTCCTCCATCTCAGCTGCCAGACGCGCATTGTAGTCGTTCAGCAAGTCGACGGCCTCATTCACCTGCAAGCCAAAGTGGAAGACTTAGTAAAGATATATATATGCATGTGACTGCTCGTGAGGGACGCACCTGCTTGGCCAGGACCTTGGCCTTGTCCTTATCCTCTAGTTTGGTAATGCAGCTAATCTCAGATATCTCCGGCGGCAGCTTGGCGATGCGTTCGCGCACCAGCGCATCGCTTGACGCAGAGTTCTCAATACTGGTCAGCGCTTTGATGAGCTCCTCGGGCTCGGGTGGTTCGCCCAGCGGCAAATATGGAGGCGTGTGTCCATTTTCCGCCTCAACAACAGGTGGCTCCACGCTGACGCTCTGATGATGCGATGATGATGCACGTGCTCGCTTTGACTTCTGCTGTCGCTCCTCATGTTTCCGCTTCTCGCGTTTTTCCGACTTTTCCGCTTTGTTGTTGTTGTTGCTGCTGCTGTGCTTGTGCGCCAGATTCGTTTCACTGCCACTTTTGTTGCCATTGGACCCAGCTGCCGCCTCGCGGTTCATGCGCCCGCGATAATCGGCAATGGCCTTGGGATCGTAGACGCCGCGCTCCTGCCATATGTTCAAAATGCGTCCCAGGCTGCCCAGCAGCTTGTCCGAGCTGCAGGTCTCGCCAATATGGCCAAACACCTTGGGCAGCACATTACTGAACTCCTTGCCGAATTCGGGACCCTTCTTTTTGCTGTTCTGTATCACATCGTTGGCCAGATACATGAACGTTAATTTCTTTGGTTCCGGCACTGCAAACAGAGATAATTTTGTGCTGAATCCGCTTGCGTCTCTTGCTGCTCGTTACGTACCATTCTGTAGTTCGCGCTGCCAGGTCTGCACTATGACCGTGTGGTGTTTGCGATGATGAATGAGCCATAAGGACAATGTTTGTATGCTCTGCTGGCTGGGGTTTAGTTCCGATAGTTTTTTGATTAGAGCTGATTCCGTAAAGGCTGACATTGCAGCAACTCTGAAACTTGGGCCAGTTCTATTTATATGCCGTTCTTTTACTTAATATGCAACACGAAAAAAAAGGGACAGAAAAACACACGGGCCGAAAAACAAAAATAATTAAATCTTCCTCTTCCCGTGTGGTGATAACAGCAGCAACGATTTAACATTGGCTTCGACTGTTAACTACGAGCGCCCAAATATTCTATTCAGCTGTTATTTGTTTTGCGCCATAGCAAGTTATTGCAATATTCAATAAAAAATAATGATTTAACATCTTGTTTTATAGAAAATTTAATTCAATCGAAACTAGGGCTATGCTCAGTTGCTGCACTGTGGTAAAAACTAGTAACAGTGCCAGAACAAAAACACACCGGCTGCTGTTAAGTTCTGGAATAATCGATAAGCAAAATGTTATACCATCACTCTGCAAGTTAACAGAATAAAGAGCTGCCAACTCAATGCAAAGTAAGGGGCTACCAGATCAAGGGCAAATACTATCAGCGCGCGCATTTATTTAAATTTGAATTTCATATAAGAATCAAAAATTAATTTTATCGTTCAAGACTATCGTTGAATTAATCATATAGCGAACAAATGTAATCAATCAGCAACAATAATGCGAACAAGCGTCAAACCTTGTCGCGAACGCTTCACACCGATAAGCGCTTCAAGCCGCACAGGTGTGATAGCAATGCGTCTCCACACTTGCCACCAGTTGATCGCCGAAGTTGAAGCGTATTGGACGGTGCGCTAGCTGTGATATATGTGCATACGTACAGAGCACAACCGTAACGCGTGTGCCATAGCCGTAACCGTAACCGTCTCTGGCAATCGACATCGACGCTTATCAGCTTTGCCAAAGAGTAATTTGTGATACCTGTCCGTTCTGTATTGGCTTGTAGCAGCGCTACGAGCTTAAGTGGTGTTAATTTTTATTAATTATTATCGTATTTATTGCCAACCCAAAGTGAAGTGCGAATTATTTCAAGTGCTTTGTCATTAACCAGACAACTACAATAAATTACAATACCCCGAGCAAAAACAAGACAACTGCAAACCAGAGATAATACGTTTTCTTTAACAAACCATTTTAATAGCCTGTGCATGTATTGATAGGCGAGAAAATGTGATTTACAAACCATTAGCGCTATCAACAACACATTAGACAAATTGCTAAATTAGCTCGCAAATTTCTTTCTCTCTTCTCTCCCTGATTCGAGTATGTGTAGAATAAATCAAATACTTGAATCCGATACTCTAAGATATCCCAAATAATCAGAAAAGAAATAATAAAAGAAAAGAAACCTTACGCTCGCCCCGCTCTCTCTCTCTCTCTCGCTCTGATAAGCTCTGTCGATCGCCTGGCTGACTGACTCAATGTGTGTTTTATGGCCCGAGTGCGTAGTTCTCCAAGGAGCCTAATCTTTTCAGTGAAATTATTGGGAATTACAAAAATGCTGACGACCTGAATGAGAGCGACAAAGCACAAGACAGAATGAATTCCCAATATGATTCCACTAATCGGAATACTGCCTTCCGGTCCAATCTCGAGCACGTTCAGACGGCGCTCAACGAAAAGAACTGGGAGTGGTCCTATCTGGTGGTAAGTCAGTGGAAACCCTTACGTCCTCAGTCACTCTTATACTACTCTCCTAGCGCAAATGTCGCAACCTGGAGCTGGAAGAGTCCTACGATCTGTATATGCGCCGGCTGCGCATCGGGTATCTGTCCATATTCATCTTCATCGAGCTGCTGGTGACCTTTACCCACGCGCTGCTGCTGCTGACGTCGTCGGATCTGACCTACACCTACACCGACATGGTGGCCTATGTGGTGGCAGGTGTCCTCATTTGGCTAATACTCTCGATCAACTTTCGCAGCGAGCTGATCAGCAAACATAACTGGCTCACCTATGCCTCCTCCTGGCTGGCCGTTTCCGTCCTGGTGCTCATGGGTGCGTAACCAATTTCCTCTTTCCTCTCAATCAATCAATATTATTCCTTTGCCATGCAGATATTGGCCTGAATATCTATCATGCCACCACCAACAATGATATACTGAATCCCATCTATGATGCATATACTCTGTATGCCATCTACATGTTCATGCCCATTCCACATGTGCTGCAGCCCTTCATCCTGGGCTGCGCCGTCACCATCTGCTACATAATCAACTACAGCTTTGTGATCACCTCCAAGGATTCGAACCAAATGCACAGCATACTCAAGTAAGTCCGCGTCTTAGGTATTCCGAAGGCTTATCCCCATTTCTTGCCCGTTTCCAGCGAAGCCATCTACCTGAGCTGCGTCAATTTGCTGGGCATCTTCTTCCGGCTGATGCGGGACATAGCGCTGCGCACCACCTTCCTGGATCGGCGGCAGTACGTCGAAGAGAATCTGCTGTTGCGCTATGCACGAGATCAGGAGCGCAGCCTGCTGCTGAGCATCTTGCCCGCCCAGATCGCCGATCGCCTGCAGGAGGATGTGCGCAATCGCATCGAACGATCCAAGCAGCAGCATCATCATCGACCGGGCTTCAACCAGGGCTGCAACAACAACAGTCAAGCATTCAGACGCTGGCGTCAACCGGATCATGGGTAGGTTATCCTGGCCAGCCAGCCCATCAGTAGATCTTCTCTAATCCATCAAGTCCTTAGCACTCTCTTCATAGAGCCACACAAGGACGTGACCGTACTCTATGCGGATGTGGTGAACTACACGCACCTGACCACGACGCTGGACGTGAAGAAGCTGGTGGAGGCGCTGCACGATCTGTTCGTGCGCTTCGACATCGCCAGCGAGGAGTACAATGTGATGCGCATCAAGTTCTTGGGCGATTGTTACTATTGCGTCGCGGGCCTGGCCAGTCCCAATGAGGATCATGCCAAGTGCTGTGTGGATCTGGGCCTGCGCATGATCAAGGACATACGCGATGTTAGGTGAGACAGCCCAAGTCCCTCGCTCGCTTACTAATCTCCATAATTGCCAGGGTGAAGCGACATCTGAACATCGACATGCGCATCGGCGTCCACTCCGGCGACGTGCTGTCCGGCGTGATTGGCGCCGCCAAGTGGCAGTTCGACATTTGGTCGAAGGACGTGGACATTGCCAATCGACTGGAGGCCACCGGCGCCACGGGACGTGTCCATGTGAGTCAGCAGACGCTGCGTCTGCTGGACGGCGAGTACAGCTTCGAGGATGGCACGGAGAAGGCGCGCGAGGATCCGGTGCTGCTGAAGCACGACATACGCACCTTCCTCATCAAGTCGCTGCGCGTGAGTATTGCCCAGCATAATCCCACACGACCTGCCCAAGTAAACAATGTCGAAAGTTGTAGGCCCCCATGCACGATCCGCGTCGCGTGCAGCGAGAGCGCCACGCCAAGAAGCTGAGCGAGGCGAGCAAGTCCAACTTCATGTACAACTCGACGCTCCAGCAATACAATCAAGTGCGCAACCAGGCCAAGCTCGAGATGTGCCGGGAGCTGGACAAAATGCCCATCGGGCGTATACAGTGAATACTACAGTAAAGACCATCTAACTAATACTCGTACTAATCTTGCCCTCCGCCTAGGATCACCAAGGTGTGCCGACGGTCCACGAACCTCACACAGGACGAAATCGAGGAGCAGACCTTTCGACGCAACATCAGCTCCTTCTGCTTGCTCTTTCGCATACGCAACTGGGAGCTGCAGTACATCCGGGAGCCGGACGTCATGCTCAAGTATAGCATTGCCCTCGCCTGGTTCGTCTACATTTGCCTGCTGGCCATACAGCTGCTCAGCAAGGAGTGAGTAGAAAATGCCTGCCCGCCTTTCAAGCAAAAGGGAAATTTATGGATGGGAAATTTTGTCTTCTCTTTTGCAAAGTCCCCGATATCACTACTGGATCATTGATGGCTTGACTATATCTCTGCTTACCGCGCTGCTGATCATCTCCTGGTATAAGAAACTTTGGATAATGTATTCCTCCGACGCGGAACAGTCGCTGCCGAAATACAAAGTCAGCCGCCTGCTCTACCGAATGTCCGACTATATGCAGCGCAGCATTTGCTTGCGACTCGTCATCTACATTCTCGTTATTGTCTCCTATATTGCTGTGGCGGCGATGCAAGTGGTGGGTAAAATGAAACCTGGGTTTGGGATTACTGTAAGTTTGAGATGTGGTCAGGTGGCAACGCTGCAACAGCGAGTTGGCAGGGCTGTTCGATAAACTGTAAGCTTACAGCACTTTAAGCTGGCTTACAACACTGAAAAGTATTTGAAATGAAGGCGCGACTGTTTAACAACAGCAATTGCCAATTTTTATTGCTTACAAACTTATTTACACTTTACAGCTAGACTGTGGACCGGCAACAGGCGATGACCCAGTGCTTAGTGTGGAGCAGCGCATACACTGCTTTCATCCTTGGGTAAGCCAAGGCAATAAAAGCAAACTGTTATAAATGTTGGCATAATTGAAAATGTAATTTCTTAGATTCTTACCAATTGCGTAACTCTTATGATCGGCACCTCCTTTCTGTTCACACGCATACCGTTCGTGGTGAAGACAACTGTGGCTGTGCTCATCACTGTTACCTATGCGGTGCTGGTGGTCTTCGAGTTTGACTACATCTTCGCCACGAGCCCCTCGACGAACGTTAACTTAAATGCGGAATATTCGCACATTCTGCTTATCTTTATAACATTGGGCATTTTTCATCTGATGGAACGTCAGACTGAGTTTATAGCCAAAGTGGATTACAAGTAAGTCGTTCTAGCAAGTAAGCCTTTGATTCACCTGACTAAATGCAGCAGCAATTGGCAGCTGGAAGCGGCAACTGATGCAGAAGCAGGACGATGCTTTAATCACCAACGACACAATCAAAGTGCTCCTGGTCAACATATTACCCTCACACGTGGGTAAGTCAAGCGACAGGTATATAGCGAATATGATACTAAAACTCCTTTTTTTTTGTACCTTATAGCTGACTTTTACCTGTCCACGCAGCTGCAGAACGAGCTTTACTACGAGGAGTACGACAATGTGGCTGTGATGTTTGCCTCGATCAAAAACTTTGATACCGACAAAATAGGATTGCGTGTGCTCAACGAGATCATTTGTGACTTTGACGATGTGGTGGGTGTGGCGGCTAAGCAGCCTTGGGTTAAAATGAATATTATAAAAATTGTATATGATGATCGCAGCTCAACAAATATGCGACCAGCATGCGCGTGGAGAAGATCAAGGTGGCCAACTGGACATATATGGCGGCCTGTGGCCTGGACGTCACACGTTCCGAGCAGGTGAATGCGCCACAGGTGAAATTCCGCAATGTCTCGCTGATGCCGAATGGACGTCGGAGTCAATACCGCAACCTGGGCTCGGAGCAACTGCAGCGGGTGCCCTACGGCAATGGGAACACCATAGCTCTGGATCTGGAGCGTGGCCAGTACGAGGGCAATGTGATAAGTGGAACGCCCCGGGTCAGCAACGAAAATGACGATGAGCGCAGCAACGACGAGGTGGTCAAGGTCATGGCCAACTTCGCCTTGGATCTGATGCGTGTCATGCGGCGCTTCAATGCGGAGAATATGCAGTCGGAGTATGAGGGCAGCACGGACTACGGGATGCTGCGCATCGGCATCTCGCATGGCCGAGCTATGGCCGGGGTGGTGGGCATATCGAAGCCTCACTATGATATCTGGGGCAATCCCGTGAATATGGCCTCGCGCATGGACTCGACAGGTGTGCCGGGCAAAATACAGGTGACAGAGAATACCGCATTGAAGCTGCGCAACTTTAACATTCAATGCAATTACCGGGGCAAGACTTTTGTCAAGGGGCGTGGCAACATACCCACCTACATTTTGGGCACCGACGACGAGTACGAAGGATTCCTGCCCCACCAGCCGAAATCGCAGGAAACTAGTTAAACTTAAGTATACTACAATCTATATTTATGTAAATAAATTTGTATAAAAAAACACTGTACAGCAAATATAGTTCAAACATTAGCTTCAAAATACAAAACAATCAATTAAAAATTCAATATCTTGACTTAAAACTTAAAAACAAAAACTAATTATTTTAAATATTAAAAAAATATATATTTTCATATCTCAATGAAATTTGAATATGAGATAGTTCAAAACTTTTTAGAAATACTTGTTAATTTTACATTTAATATAAATTGTGATATCTATAATGAAATAACTGAAAAATTTTAAAACAAAAATTACGAAAAAATTCGGACAAATATTATTTTTAAATCTGATCAAATTTGGTATGTAGAAATGTTTTAAATGTTAAATCAAGGAGAAAAGGGTGCAGATCTCTTAAATCGGTTCAGTTTCAAGAAAGTTATAAAAACTTATTCCATAAAAATTTTAAAGAAAAAAAAGGATTTTTTTTTTAATTTTGAAAAATTTTGATTTCAAATCTAATTAAATTTAAAATGCAAAATTGTTCTTAAGGTCAAGCCATACCTCAAATCGGTTCAGTTTCGACAAACTTATGTAAGTTTAAAGTTAATAATAAACTAATTCGATGGCTTTACAAATATATCGAGTCGAGCTACTATACACAGAATTTACAGAATTTAGTAGACGAACTCTTACATAAAATACATGAAACGCTGCTTTCTAAGTCAATTTAGAATATAAACACTACATAAGTACACAAAACCAATCATGAAGTCGTATAGTAAGTGGAAGCTGCCCGTTTTAACACTGATGCCAGATGTCACTCACACAAATCTGTCCCACAAGAAGGGCTGGGAATGGGTTAATCTGCGCGTGAGTCTAACATTGAAGCGAGACTATATAATTTGATATGCTGTTCCACAGAAACAACATCACGATCTGGACGTGGAGCCATGCTACCGTCGCTATATCGAGCGTCTGGCCGTGGTCAATGTCTCGCTCTTTTTGTTCATCATGGAGCTGATGTTTGGCTTTCACATTGTTTTGCAATTGATTTATGATACGGTGAGAAAAATGGACTTTATGCTATATATTGCTAGGCAGCTATAATACATTCTATTCTTTGCAGGGTACTACTTGGAAATCGATGCCCTATGTAATTCTAATGTCTGTGCTGCCGTTCATACTTTTGATATGCTTTAAGAAAAAATCGAATTACGCTCGATTTAGACTATGGAACAATCTAGCGAGCTGTGTGGCTGCCGTTCTCGTAACATTCATTGGTATATGTATATATATATATTCATATATACACTGGTCACAATGAGAGAGAAAAAGAGAAAGAAAGTGAAGATCGCTCAGGCCACATTGTGATTAGAGTATTACGTAATCAGTGCGAACCGACTGGAAAATATCTGTACTATATTTTTGCTTACCCAGATACATTCTGTATGATGTTGGTGCACCACAGTGCTGGACATCTGAGAAGCTCCTACGATCACATCATCATTATATCTGTGTATTTTCTACTACCGATTTCGGTTTATGGAAAACCCGAATTGCTGGGCGGCGCCATATCCGTAGTGCACCTAACATACTATATTCGAGCGAGCATAGCTAATAATGAAGGAATCTCTCTACACCAACACGGATTCTATGGAATCTATCTCATAGCGCTGAATGTGATAATGGAGGGTTTTCGCATTTTCATAGAATACCATTTGAGGCAAATGATATTGAATCGCAGGCAACTGCTCTATCAGAACATTATGCTAAGGGTATCGATCGATTGAGCTATTCTCAATCAATTTCAAATTTATATTTGAATATTTTCAGATGGCCGTGCTGAAGGAGAAGGACACCATGCTGAAGATAGTGCCAGTTGATACCAACATTAGTCTACGGCATGAAATGGACAAACGCATCGAGGAGCAACGAGTGAACACTCGATATCTGATATCAACGTTCGTATAGATCGGAATACTAATATGATATATGCCTAATGCCATTCGGGTAGTCTCCTCTATATAGAATTGTACTCAAATGTATCCATACTGGTTGCTAATGTGGTCGACTATCCGCTAATTACAGAGCTCGATGTGACACAAGTCCTGGAAATTCTGAATGAAATCTGCGTTCGATTTGATCAATCTGCGATCACCTATAATGTGCTACCTGTTAAATTTGTCGGCAACGCCTTTAGCTGTATTTCGGGAGTGTCCCAGGCGACGCGCCGGCACGCCAATTCCTGCATAGATCTCGCTCTCGACATGATCAATGTAATGGAGCTCGTGAGTGTGTCCAACGATCTGGACATTGGCATGCGTCTAGCTGTCCACGAGGGCGAGGTCTTCACTGCGATCGTTGGGCGCACAAAGATTCAGTATGATATTTGGTCGCATGATGTGGCCATTGTCAATTGCCTGGAGGCGTTGGGCATTAAGAACATGGTGCATGTCTCGCAGAAAACACTCAGCTCCCTGCACGGCGAATATATCTATGAGGACGGACCGGAGGAGGCCAGTGACAACCCGCTTTTGCAGAACGCCAACATTGTCTCGTATTTAATTGGGCCGCAGCCGCGTACATTGAGAAGCAAAGGCTTAGGCAAAGACTTCTTCATGTTTTCGAATGAATCAAATTCGATTTCGGAATCGGATTCGGAGTCGGACTCGGCCGGCACCCCCGAAGATGAACTGAATACTTTTGATGAGATACGCCAGAAAACGGCCAAGACCTTGCTCGAAAAGGTCGAGTGCATGCCCGTGGATAGCATACAGTAAGTACAGTCCCATCAAAAGGGTCACCTATGCTCATATGGGTTATTACTGAAGTGCAGCTTGGCAAGAGTATTCGATTTCTCTAAGCGCATCGAACGGGGCAATGAGGACTACATAATCAAGCCGCATATCACGCCATTCTGGAGAATCTTCCGCCGTATAGATATCGAAAGCAGATACACAAATCAGCAAGATCTATTTTTCAAATATGCTCTATTATTGGCAGTAATAGTCGGCACAACTTTAGCCCTGATGCACCTTGTGGCACCAATGTAAGCTTAAATTATTCTCATATGGGAAAGATCTTCCTGATATTCTTGCCTAGTGTAAAGAGAACATTTTAATACTCGTTCACAGTGTGAAAAGAGTATATTAGTTTTGTGCAATGTCCGTCTTATTGTCTGTCCGTCTGAAGCTAGGGACCTGGTATTCTTCATATGCTCTCTAGGGGCGTGGCAATGAGGTATTTACTATGTCTGTCCCTAGTATAGCAAGAACAACAAAAATAAAGCTCGTCTACAGATTGACAAACAATTTTATATACACCATATATTCCACAGCCTTAGAGTGAAGATTACCTAGTCTAGATCACAGTTGATCTGCTCTACAGATAGATAGCACTATAAACTATATGATCCCAAAAATAATCAATATTTGAATTAATTTTGTTAATTTTGAGCCATGAACGAGTATTATGCAGCCTGTTCTTACTTGTTTTAATTGAGTTTTTGTAAGCAATTTCTGTTTTCATATAGCTCTCTAAACATACTTTAAAAACATATTTAATATTCTTAATAATAATTCTCTTTTGATTTCCCATCCGAAGCACTGATATAACATACAAAATACTCATCATATATGTAGTTTTGATTCTAATCTGTTTGTTGGGCTTCTACAACAAAATCACAAAACAACTTTCCAAAATTCCAAAAACCTATCAACCGAAATTCTTCCTGCACCGTTGGCTCTTCACACTATCCCAGCTGATGGAAGATAAAACCATTCTGCGCGCGTGTGTCTACACCGTTTGCCTGATCGCCATCTTTATAATGGGGAACCTGGGATCGGTAGATATACCCTATATTGTTATCATATATATGATATAGCATATATGTGTTCTTCTTCTATATAGGCTTTACTTAGAATGAAGCAGGTTATTGACAGAAAAATGCGTGTCGACCCGAAGAAAGATTTCTTTGAGTCTTGGGTAGGTCAGGATGCAGGATGTAGAAAAAAGTGAATAAATGTTAATGGTTTCTCTACCTATACAGGAAGCTTCACAAAATATGGTTCTGCTATTTCTTCTGTTATTTTTCTTTGCTGTGCCGCTGGTCATCAAGGTGTCGCTGATCATCCTTAGCTTTACACTGCACTTGCTTACCGTTTACCTGTTTTACCAAGAATTGCATAGGAATTCAAAGACAATGAATATGGGTCTGACGTCGATGGCGGCAAGCGTTTGGTATATAGTTGCGTTTCTCATACTATATCTGATCGTGGATCATCATATCATTTACCTCAAAAGAGTCAGCTATTAGTGAGTATAGAGAAGAAGGCTCAACCTAGTTCAAGTAGTTCCTTATTAAAATTTTCCCTCAGCTTTATTTTTAATCTGAGCAAGAAGCAAGCCCTAACGGAAAACAGCAAACGTACCGCTAGACTAATAATGTCCAATGTATTGCCTAGTCATCTGATAGCAGTGTTCCTGCATCGCAGCCCAACTGATGAGCTCTATTATGAGTCCTACACGAAAGTCGCCATATTATTCGCGGCGATTGTGAACTTTCCTTTGGATACGACAAGTTTGCGTGTGCTCAATGAGTATATTTGCTATTTTGATGATCTATTGGCGGACTATACGAAAAACTTCAAGGTGGAAAAGATTAAGGTCACGAACTGGACATATATGGCTGCGTGTGGTCTGGAGCCAGATCCCAGCCAGCCCAAATCGAACAAAGCTCCATTGAGGACACTGCTCAAAAAGCGCTTGCAAAAACATTCAAGAGTTTCAACAGGTAAATAGTTCTGATTACGTAAAAGCTAACGGAGTTATCCATTTGCGTCCTTTTATTAGTTGATGGTATAACAAAATTGCAACTGCACAAACCACGATTCACGCATCCACTGCTTGAGTACGATGATTACTGTCTACTCTACCTGCTTCACTATGCTGTCGATATGCTGCGCATTATGCAGGATATAGCCACACTCAATCTGACGATGACATTTCCGGACGCCATGCCCGGACAACTGAAAATAGGCATCGCGCATGGACCCGTTCTGGCCGGCGTTGTGGGCCGAAGCCGTATCCATTATGATATCTGGGGTCGAACTGTGAATAGGGCTTTGCTTATGGCAGACAGTGGCGTCACCGGCTGTATACAGGTCACCGATAATACGGCCCAAACATTGCGTCAATTTGATATCAGGTGTGACTATCGCGGAATGGAGGATGACACAATCGAGGGCGAAATTCCCACATATCTAGTAGATCTGGATGACATGCTAAACTTTCAGCCTGTAGACGAAAGGGATTCGGATATGCATGGGTTCATAACCGATGACAAGTTGGTCAAATTCGTAGTCTTACATGATTATAGTAGTGATAAAAAGGATGGTGATGGCAGTGATAAAAAGGATGATAGTAGTGATGAAAATGATGATGATTATAGTGTTAAAAAGGATAATGATAATAGTGATAAAAGACATGATGATTACAGTGATATAAAGGATGATATTTATAGTGATGTAAGGGATGATGATTATAGTGATATAAAGCATGATAAGAGTCATAAAAGGGATGATAAAACTAGTGATAAAAAGGATGATGACTATAGTGATGTAAAGGATGATGATAAGAGTGATAAGAAGTATGTTGATTATAGTGATAAAAAGGATGATGATAAGAGTGATATAAAGGATGATGATAAGAGTAATACAAAGAAAGATGATAAGAGTAATACCAAGGATGATGATTATAATGATCGTAAAGATAAAACAGAATAACTTAACAATCAATTCAATGTATATAAATTTGTCATCTTTTCACTCAGGAAATCATTAAAAAAAGGTTTTTGGATATATTACATATACATATATTTATATATATTCGTATAATACAGATTTTGGGGACTTCACTCAGTTGTCTGTCACATATAATATATATATATATATATTAGATTATATAAATCATAAATTATTTACTATTATGTATAATTAAAAAACACGCATTTCAACTTTAACATTTCGTAGAGCTTTTGAGAAGAACGAAAACGAAGCACCACACGGTTAATAGTATCCTCTGCTATGGGATTTGTTTGTTAAGTTTTGTGCACAGTTTTGAGCTTAAGTAATGTTTGCAGTAGATCCCCGCACTTTACTCGTTTCCATTGCCAGCGAGCAACGCTGTGTCCTCCGGTAGGGCTTTTCGCTTGTACGACGGCTCTGTAGCCAAGTAAACAACGAGAGCGCCAAAGATAACATAGAGCACACCAATTATGTTGGCCAGCACACCAGCAGCAGGCAGAGTCGAATAGTTTCCGCTACACACACAGATAATCGTATAGTATTAGCCAAGTTATATATAATTACTCAATCATCTAGCTTACATTGAAAAGATGGCCTTTTCAGTGATTCCCATGAGAGCACTGGCTATGGCCAGCACGAAGCCAAATAGTCCGAAATATATATGCAGCGGCATCAGAGCAATCTTGTAGTTCTCCCGCATGCCCGGCACCAGAAAGGCCATAAACCCAGCCACATACTGCATGCAGAAGATGAGCACGGCGGACAGGCCCAGCCACGAGTGCAGCGAATACATATTGGGAATGGGCGGATCAGCCAGATTATGCGAATCGAACACCGTCTTCAGGGCAATCACCGTCAACACGAAGGCGGCCATGTGTATGCCAGCGTGGGTGAGCTTCAAAGTCTTCTTGCGTGTGGTGCGAAAGCCGCGATAAACGAGTATGGCTAAAACGAATTGCATTAGTGGCACCTTTTCCGGCCCAGCCAACTAGCTACTCACAGTTGCCATACAAGTAGATAAAGCCAATGGTCATAAACAGCGGATGCCAGTTGAACTCCTGCTTGGGATTGTCAGTGCCGCCCAGGCCGCCAAAATGCTGCCCAATCCAGGTGCCAACCAGCACAATCATCGTCAATCCGCACAGCTGTGTCAGCACATAGAGCACCTTAAAGTTGATCAGCGCCGGATCCATGTTGGACTTGTTGTTGCCTACAAAGATAAATAAAGTGCGGGAAAAAATGAGTACAAACAAATATTGAAAGGTAGCAATGATCGACTGGAAGATACCCTTTAAACCGATTTTAGACAAATTTATTTTTCTAATCAAACTAGAAGCCGAAGTCTCTACACCCTTTCTAAATTCCTAATTTCGTCTAAGTACACAGAGTGCATTTTCCAGCTCAAAAAATTAATTTTGATATTTTAGCTTTAAAATTGTAGAAGATAAGGTTTCAACTGATTTGCCACGCCCCCAAAAGGCGCAGCTACATATACTTCATATTTTTATTTGAATGGAATACACGAATATATTTTGAAATCTTAGACTTCAATAGCTTCGAAGTTTTCCCTATTTAAAGAATATTATAAGCCGATCTATCCTATGGGAGCATATAGTATAGCATAGTCATTCGATCCGAATGATCCTGTGATAAACAATGCAATAGAATGATATACAATTATACAAGATTTCAGCATGATAGTGGGAGGATTTTGAGTTGATCTAGACAGACGGAAAGACCGATAGACACTCAGTCGAACATGACTTTATTCTATATAATTTATATATATACTTTATATAGTGATCTCTGACTTTTCATCTTTACATAACATGCTTTGACCATAATTAATTTACCCTTTTAATATACCTCTATATGATATATATGTATGTAGTCGCAAATGCCATCTTTTATCGACCTTTTAATTAAGAACAAAATATTTCATTTAGATTGTTTATCTAAACGTTCAGCTGAATCGAGCGAGCAGAAGACTCTGAATATTCTACATATTTCATATTTTTTTTCTGATCTATTTTTAGAATTTGAACGCTGCTACGTAATTGACCCGACGCTTTCCCCATAGCTGACACATGATATCATAGCAAAATTCAGTGGATTTCAAAGCATACGTTCGAGCCACCTAAACAGCAATAAGTTGTAATTCCAATAAATCGAGCGATAAACATAGAATCGTCTAACAGCGTCGCCAGCAAACTGAGATCTCTAAACAAAACAAAACACCCAGCACGCTCTGATACGAGTCGAGTTGTGCGATTATTAGATTACGCGCTCCATAAACGTATTATGGGCAAAGTCGATTCGCCCCTCGACTGATATTGTAATTGTGTTTCTAAACACTAAAAGATGAGAGGAAGAGGCTAGCCTACACCTTCGCTACGAGCCTCTTATCAGAGCTGCGTGTAAACATTGTCTAGCAGCCATTTGCTCTACAATCTTCGGCAGTGGCAAAATGATACCAAATCGCTTTAAATAGCATTGTTCAGCGTGTATATATTGTTTGATGTTTGCTGGTGCGGGTGGGTGAGGGGGTGGGTTGAAGATGGAAAGATGAAGAAGTATAAGAAAACGAAAAATGGCAAATGAATTAAAAAATTTCTGCTCTTCTTTGATAAATTGAAGTGTTTGTGTTCATGTATGGAATAATAATTTGTCGGGTTGCTGTTGAAAAGGGAGCTAGGCTAGGGGAGAGATACAAACTGAGATAAATAATATATGGAATACATAGAACACGGTACAGTTTAGAGCAAGCGGAAAGCTTTTGGAAGAATGTGAAGATGAAGCTTCCAAAATATAAATTTATATATATTTTATATTTTTTTGTAAATATTTTTTTTTAAGATTAAGAAGAATGTTATTAGAAATGTCATAATTAAAAAAAAATTTTGTAAGATTAAAGATTTGAATAAAAATTTGATGTACATATAGCAAGGAGTATATAGTAGTATGGGGTAGTATTAAGTAGCAAATAGTAGTATGTAAAAATATACAAGGGTATAGTAAAAATATTTATTATATATATATATATATTTATTATTATATATATATATATATTTATTATTATATATATATATAGTAGTATATTACACCATATAGTAAAATATAGGAATATACGTGTATACAGTCGAATATAGTAGTATATAGTATATAGTAGTATATAATAGTAAATTGTACCATATAGTAGCATATAGTAGTATGTAGGAGTATATATTAGCATATCGTAGTATACATCCATTATAGGCAATAGTAGCATATAATAGTATATAGAAGAATATAGTACTGTATAGTAGCAGTAGTATATATCAGTAAATAGTAGCATAAAGTAGTATATACCAATATTCAAACAAAAAGTAGTATATATCAATATGGAAGCATAAAGTAGTATATAGAACAGGTAAATGAGCTCGCTGCGCCAGCTTTAGTTACCTAGTTAAGAGACACCTTGAAACTAGTTTTGCTCAGATAACAGTTTTTTTTTAACATTGACTTATCAGACGCTTTAATTGAAGTTTTTGTTTATGCAAATGAATTTTCCAATTGAAAAAAGTCATGAATAAACTGAGATAAGCCAAATTTGGCACAGTCTTTCTTTCAGTTTTGCAGTGTGGCACGTGCCGCAGTTATACAATCCACAAAATTTTGGGTGGCTCCATATTTTGGGGCAGTGAAATGAATAGACATATTTGAATGTTAATTAAGCTGCACATTATCTATAATTAATCGACTGTTAGTTAAGCAGGCGTGCTGCAGTTGGTGTGCGGCAAAGCGTTGCAACAGATCGTGCGCAAAATTTGAAGGTAAATGGGCGAAAGAAAATACAACAAAGAAATAAATAATTCACATAAAAAGTAAAACTTTTTGAAGATGCGACGCCGATGACTTTGGAAAAGCGTAAAAACTTGAAGACGGCAAAAGTAAAATAAATAAAGCATTAACAAAACAAAAAATAACATGCTGAAAAACTAAAGTGAAATTCAGCTTGGTGCGAAAATGTTGTTGACTGAGCAAACAGTAAGACAGACAGAAACAGAGAGAGGGAGAGGGAGCAAGGAGAGTGGAGGAGTGGCAGACGCCAAAGAAGGAGGCGAGGATGAGCAATAGTAATGCAATTGCATTGACTCACTCTCCCTCTCGCTCACTCTCACTCCCTCAAACCTATCTCTTCGATGCATGTGTGTGTATGTGTATGTTTGGTTTTCTTTCTTTCTATTGCTGTCCGTCCTGTTGGTCCGCCTGTCCGTTGTTTGCGTTTTATTATAACTTTTACTAATTCGAAACTAAAACGTTCAACGCTGTTATTGGTGAATTGTTGATTTTTTGAAAGCCAGAGCCAAGCTATTCGTTGCGGTTGCTCTTGTTGTTGCTGTTGTTGTTGTACCTTTATTTGCGGTCGATTCGACGGCGGCAACTGTCGGCTGCACTTGTTCTGCTATTGTTGTTATTGTTGTTGCCGCCGCTTGTTGCGCTTGCTCCTCAGCCGCCTTGCTGCTGCTATCGCCATTTGTTGCTGTTGCCGCTGCTGCTACTGCTGTTATTGTTGTTGTTGTTGTTGTTGTTGTTGGTTCGGCAACAGCAACAGGCTCCGCTTTGACTTCAATCGAAGTCGTCGCCTTTGTCGCCTGCTCAATATCCAAATCCTTTGACATTGCGTATTAACTGTTTGCACTGTTTCAAAAATCAATACACGAATCGTTGGCTAACTACACTGGCTAACACCTAATCCAGCTGTGATTTACATGCAATGGCATATGAGTAATAACGCTCCAAAGACAGTAGCTCAGAGACACACACACTACACAAAATTGATAAACACACCAAAAGCCACAACCGTGCACCACAAAGTGCAATGCGCAACTGAATTTAAAGTCGGCGCTTTGCACAAAGCAGAGCCGCAGCGGCGCAGCGACGCAGCAACGCGACGTCACGACGTTGGCAGCGCAGAGCTTTAACAAAAACAAAAATGCTCGCATGCGAGTGTTTTGTGCCGAAAAAAAGCTTCATATGTATGTTTTCCGTATGCTCATAAAGTTAGTTAATTATTTAATTTGATTTTATATTCTTGTTTATTGCACATTTGAGAGCCATTCGTGTTAATAGAAATTGGCATGCAATTGGTTGGCCCAACCTTGTTGTTGTTTTTAATATGCCAGGCATACGCAGCTGTCAGTACGGCGGTGTAGGCGGGGGGAGGGGGAGCGGGTAGCTGCACATTCCTTTGACTCTATTGAAATGGAATTTTTTTCTGAGCTGCATTCCAATTGAGGTGTTGGCTAGCTAATAACATGTTCTATGCATAATAATTGCACGCACACACATACACAGCCTCAAACACACACACATACACTCACTTACTTACCCAGTGAGAACAGCATGGCGTATGCTTGATAGAATTCCTCTTAATTCCTTTTTGCTGCTGTTGTTTGTTTTGAATTTAAAGCGGCTTTTAGGACACCGTCGACTAAAAGACTTTTTATAATATTTATAAAGACTTAAAGATTTTTATCTAATTTTTTTGCCAGCTGTCTTCACTTGTTGAACAAAGTGTGTTATGTGCAGGATGTGACCTGCTGTTCTCGTATACATCAAAAGTCATCCATATGGAAGCAGCGAAAATATCTGCAAAAGCAGCGACGCCAACGCATTACCCCTCAAAAGCGCCGACAGCAGCATTCAAAGCTTTCGTGCCAAAGCTCTTAGAACCTAATACTAACACAAACTACAATACGTGCACATACAATCTTTGTTAACCACTTGTTGGATATTAATGATACACTCATTCTATTGTTTGTAATGAAACTTTAAAACGTGGTTTGAAATTACAAAATATTACTTACGGTATTGTGTGGCAATCCCTCGAAAAGTGTAATAAGCGCCAACTTTTTTGTATAGCACGCGACTGCCAAAAATCAAAACACAAGACACGCAGCGATATTTACACCAACTGAACGATCCAAGCAAACCACAATAACAGCGGCAGCTTCGTCAACGTCAGCGCTGACGTCGGCGTTGGCAGAGAAAGCAAACAAATGAGATCAAACAAACAGCAATCAGTGCACGGCAGAGCCAATGACCGACTATCAGTCGTTGGCATTACGCATTAACATTACAAAAACTAAACACAAGTTCAAGGTTACACTTTCACTTAAAGCACTTTGTAATCGATCTATTTGGCACCACTTTTTGAATTAATTGTATTGTTTACTCATTTGGAAAAAAGGCGGTTGTATCAAATATCAGCTGCGATAGAGATGAACGATATGTAAATGCGCCTTTGGCAATACTATCGCAACTAAAGCTTAAATATCGCTTGGTTAGCATATCGATAACTGCATGCTGCTTACATCTCTAGCGGTTAGCAACAACAAAAACTGCAGTTTAATTTTATTTTTAATTTATTACAACTAAATGCAATATGCTTTCCAACCTTATTGTGACCAATCAAAAGGTCGTTCTTATAATTGGTAAGAAATTTCGAATTATTGATGGTACAATAGAAGCCCAATTTATTATTTTATTTTGCAGATCAACTAAATCGCGATCGCATCGCGCTAAAGTTCATTGGCAGCCAGCTGAATGAGCAGGGCGAGGGCAACGAGATAAAAACACTGTCAATTGGCACGCAACTGAAGCACGTGGCCAGCTTTGAGGCGCTGCTAACCGAGTGCTGCAACAATGAAAACAATCAACAATTTAATCCATCCGAACCCGGAACAAAGACTGGCTACAATATAATACTGCCAACGCTGGCAGATTTGCTCTGCTACCAGACACCTGCCTACATCTTTGACTTTCTCAACAAGCTGCGCCGTTGCGAGCAGGTGCGTCGTGTGTTCCTCTGGGCATCGCCGCAGCACTTGCAGCATCCAGACGCTGACTATATACTGGCCGGCTGTGAGTATCTGGCAGAGTTGGTGCTACGCTTGGAGACGGACACCACGTTGTCGCTGATATCGCGCAAGCCGGGCGGCGGAGTCACCAACAAACGCTACAAGTGCCAAGTCAGCAAGACGGAGTTCCAAGTGACGCCCCTGACGGAGGGCGCCGAGGCGAATGCTTCTCCTGCTGCAATCACAATCCAGGAGACGTCCGACAATGTCGTTGATCCAGGTCGCACCTTCAAGATCGAACTGGATGAGGATGAAGTTGTAGCGCGCAATGCGCTCACATTGCCATATGAACGGTTAGTCGCATGAGTCTTCAGTCTATCATATATCATTGACAGTAATATTTCTCTTGCAGCACCAGCGAAGCGGAGGAGGGTAACATCATCTATATGCCGGATGCCAATGACGATTTCGATGATGAGGATCCCGATGAGGATTTGTTAATTTAGATTGTGCTCGCACAGCGAACGGCAGTACAAATGGCCTTGGCTTTAAATATTTAAGTCTACAATATACAAATACACAAAATGAAAATACCTGTAAGCGAGCTCAACAATTGAAATTCCGTTCGAAATGAAAAAGAAATCCTATTATAGTCGCATAGTTCAAAGTTTATATACTACATGGTAGAGATATATGTATAATGTCCAGTGTTACAATTGCATCGCATAGTTACTTAAACCCTAACAATAATATGTTTGTAATACTCATTAAAAACTTGCTCACAATCTCATTCCCATTTTACATATATCACAACAATCTAGAAGAAAAGATTTTATAAATTTGTTGAATCTGAATTGGACAAAATTCGAATGTGGAAGAGTGCAGAACTTTAAAGGCAAAACTCTTAAGATTAAGAAAGCAAAGCGAAAGTTTAAATGTTCATGCATAAGCTGAACTATAATGATCTATTTATAACAAAATTGTTGTTACAACTTTACATTAATCTTAATTCTTAAATGAAAAAAGGTTTCATAAAATATTAAACTCTGTTCAAGCTCAGGTTGCAAAACTAGCAAGATTTATAATAATATTTACTGATAGGAATACATTGAGGCTTATGCAGGAACATTCTTAACTTTCGTTTGCTTTTAGTTTTGTGTGCGTTGAGCATAATATTGCGGATATCCGAGTTTAAAATTCTTATGGAAAATATGATATTTAAGTATTTATACGAGGTTAAAAACACACACACACACAGAGAAGGAGACATTCACAAATATGTACAAAAACAAAATGAATAACAAACAAACAATGATCAATGGTAGCGTTTACGAAATGGCTATAACAAATGGCTCTTGACTGTGGCCTGACTATCGTCGCCGCTTGAGCAGCGCCTCCATGTCGCTCTTGGGGTCCGCGGCCAGGGAGCTCCAGGCGGTGTCTTGGCACAGCGGCAGCTCCTGCTGCAGCACGCCAACTCCATTGACAATGCACGTCTCCCGAAGCTGAAAGAACTTGCCGACCATGTCATCGATCCAGCTATGCAAGGGCTGCCCAATGAATTCCGTATGGGCCAAGGCCTCTTGGCGCAGTGCATAGGCATCGTTGTCGCTGGGCAGATGCTGCTGCCACTCCACGGGCAGCTCAAAGCTGTCGGGCAACGACAGAGCTTGACCTCCATTTTGAGCACGTGCAGCTGGCACAGACTTCAGTGGTTCGCCATTGGCATAGGCCAGCGGAGCGACTAGAAACTTGAGCTGCGCATAGATGGAGGTGCGTCCAATTAGCTTGGCGGTCCAGATGCCCGGGGTAAGCGGGCGCTTGAGCAGCGTCTTGGAGTGATTGATGACATCGATCTGGGACTCCTCAACATGCAGCTCGTTGAAGTCCTGCAGTCGACCCATTGGATCCAGCCAGATCAGCGTCAAGTTGTACGAGTGCGAGGCATCCTGGGAGTCAGCTACTCCCTGATATGTGTAGCTCAGCAACAGATCGCTGTGTGGTCCCAGCATCTTGGCGAAGTTGCGCGCCACCTGCTCCTTCTGATCAAAGTCCGTGGAGACCTCAAAGTTGCGCAGGCGTTTGGTGAAGCGTGAGTTCTTCGCAACTTTGCCATGCTGCACAGGTCGCACGCGCGTCTCCAGCTGCAGTTCCTTCCTCGTGCTGAAGCGCACTAAGAATCCCTTGTACTGATCCCGGTGCAGATAGTGAGTCAGCTCCAGCAGCTGCACTGCATCCAGCTTGAACTGCTTCGCAGAGAGACGCATAAGACTGTCGCCGACAGTTCGTGCCAGGTCATCGCCCGCACCATGCGCGTCCTCGTGATGGTAGAGCGACTGCCAGTAGCCATGCAGATTAGCGTATTCGCTGGTATATGGCCCGTAGAGCCACTCCTCGAGCTGCAGCAGCACCGCCTGATTGATGATCGGCTCGAATTTGCGCGCAAAGAAAAGCGACTTCTGCTCCGTGGATTGCAGTCGCGCCCAATCCTCGGGCTTGAAGTCATTCGGACTGCATCCGCACCAGTCCACCACGTGCTTGTATTGGCACTTGCAGCCCTGCTTCCGTTTCCAGTTGGTCACATGCAGATTGTTGTCCACATAGCTATGGCAATGCTGCGTGTTGCGCAGCACCGTGTGGAAGAAGGATTCAGCTGGCAGCAAAGTGTGTCGAAAGAGATGCAGCAGCGCCTGCAGCAGTTCGTCATCCTTTGCCGGATGCGTAACATAGTCAACAAATGGACGGGATAGCGCCACCCAGTCGCTGCCTCCATCCACCTGTATACCTGCAGGCAGCTTGCGATCCCCAATGCGCCACATGTGGGTGTCGCACTCCACGAACGTCTTGTCCAGGCCCTGCTTCTGGATGAAGCGCTGCGTCTCCCGACCATGGCCCTTGACAAAGTTGCGGCCACGATTAGCGCTCATAAAGTCAACCAGTTTGTCCAGCGTCTTGACGGGAAAATCACTTTCGCTCAAATTGATGACAAAGTCCCACTCCCAGCTGGACTGCAGCAAATCCTGCATGCAGTGCAGCAACATGGTCAGCAGCGAGGCGCCGCCCCAAATGGTAGAGAAACGTTTTCTAGCTAGACGTATATTGGGAAACTTTGG
This sequence comes from Drosophila gaucha, assembly GCA_035045545.1. Taxonomy (NCBI): domain Eukaryota; kingdom Metazoa; phylum Arthropoda; class Insecta; order Diptera; family Drosophilidae; genus Drosophila; species Drosophila gaucha. Next base: position 6,490,713 of record JAWNOY010000292.1, read on the forward strand.
TTCCAGCTCCAGCAATTTGCGATACAGATAATCCTGGCGCTGTGAACAGAGAAGGATCTTAATTATATGCTTAAGAAATCATTATAAACTATAAATCTAAACACATTTAAACAGCAATGAGAGTATGGGGCTCTAGCCGAGAATTCAAGCTGGGATCCTCTACCAAGGACTGATTTAAGTGACCTATTACATAAGTCTTTATATATTCTATATAACCTTATATCATATTACCCTAACTGGCACAAAAATGTTTTCTTTTTTCAATCTTGAATTGTAAAACACAATTTGCTGCAGCAGCAGCGAGGCGTCAAATTCCGCGCAATTAACACAAATTGTTGAGCTCGCTTTAATTATGAAATCCGGCCGCACTGCCGCACCACCGCACTCACCGCATCCACGTGTATGTAGTAAACGTGCTGGGGCGCATATAAAGCCCGAAGCAGTCGATGAACCTGACGCAGGGCGCGCCCATTTAACGTGAGCAGAAATGCAATGCGAACGCCGCGCTCTGGTTCCCCCGGTGCTGGACTGCTGGCAGCCAATTGCGGCGTAAACTCTGGAATAGATTAAGCATTGAATGACTATAACAATTCTTTGATTGGCTGCACTTACTCGCAATGCCCGTTTCGTAGACGTTCATGGCAAAGAAGCCGCCACAGATTTCCTTGGCATTGCCCACGCACTTCATATTGCAGCTGGAGTCGGGCAGCTTGGCGGAGCTGGGCGGTGTGTCGAAGCCACAGAAGCATTCGCGAGCGTATTGCACGCCCGCATATGGATAGCCGGATTGCAGGCAGAGCTCGACACAGCTGCCTGGTGAATTGGACGTTTTGAAGCTGGTGAAGTAGCCGCCTAGGAGGCGAGAGTCCTTTTCGTCGCGATAGCAACCCAGCGACACATTTGCCGTATGATTGCCCGCCGGACAGCTACTCTGCAGATGGGTCGCATAGAAGCGTCCGGCTTGTATGGCACAGGCAATTTGGGAGATATGTTGACGGCAGTCTTTCGTCTTGGCACGCTGCAGTGCCGATATTGCTTCCCTGGCATTGATATCACATTCGGGCTCGAAGCCCAATTCCTTAGAGGTAAGGCGGAGGCTCTTACCTCCCACCTGGGCAGGAGCTGGTGGTGCTACGGGCTCTGGTGGCGGCGGCACTTCCAACTCGTGGACATCGCGCTGGGTGCGCAGTGCGCCCGCCAAATCAATGTCAACTGATTTGTACGCCAGAAATAGCTGGATGGCAATAATTAAAAGTAGTATTAAGAAGAAGACCCGGTAACGGCGCACCCAGCGCACGGATAAAGACGACTGTTGCTCCATGGCCAGCTCTGAAGATGCGCACGTTCTGTGCGGTCGTTGACCCGCGTGCTAATGCTTGTGGCTCTCGTCGTTCTATGGATGCGATGCAGTGGCATGTCCAGCGTTTATCTTAATATTGCGAACCTTTAGCTTAAATAACATGTATAAGTATTTACAATAGCTTAAATTAGCTGCACTTTACTCAAAACACTCCCGCATTTTAGTGAGAATACTGATATCGTACCCTGTTCACGATGTATCGATAAATTATTTACGATATTTGTATATTTAATGTTCTTGTGATTAGCGATATTCCATTGAGCGGCGTATTGAATATGCTGTTCATATTACATTTCAGCAAAGCAACTGTTAATAGCAACTAGACATCGAAGTGTGACCAAATATAAGAAAACATATTATTAAATTAGTAATTTCGTCATAGTACCTTGCATCTCAGAACTAAATCGAAATACTGTAGCCCTGGGCACTGTCAATCAATTGTCATTCTCTTAGAAATTTTGACTTGCTCCGCGATCAGCATACTAGCCATTAAGCAACAACAAACGTTTTTAACAATGGTCGATCCGAATCGCAAAATTAACAGACTCTCAGACAAAGATATTAGCTTTTTAGATGAATGCGAACAAGAATTCGCATCACGCTACACAACAGACGATGTCGAATTTATGGCGCATTGTGCCAAGGCAGAGCCGGATCCGCCGCTGGTTGAGAATTGGATGAGTGGCGGTGGTGCAGCCAGTGGCAGTGGTGGTGGTGGCGGCGGAGGTGGTGGTGAACGAGGCTTTACAAATCCATATAACAACCGTTTTAATAGCGGCCACCGCAGAGGAGGTGGCGGCGATCGAGGATGGCAAAGACGCGGGGGCGGCTACAACAATCACAACAGCAACAACGATCGCGGCTTCAGAGGTAAGCGAACCAGATAAACATAAATGCTGAAATCACTGAGTTTTGCCATTCACAGATAACCGTCGCAATAGATACGAGGCTTATCCGCGCAGGGATCGTGGTGAAGGCGGCAGCGGAGGAGGAGACAGGTCTTCGGAGCGCCCCTATCAGCACAGGGGCCGCAACGAGTCACAGCAGGGCGGCCCGCCCATGCAGGTCAGGCGGGACTATGGCAACTTTGTGCCTGCCTCCAAAGATTAGCGTTTAGCCTAAACTGTTTCATTTCTTTGTCATTATAAAAATGCAATCCCACACATTTGTTTATATATATATATATATATATATGTATGTATATTAAGATGTATAATTCGATTTTAAATGTGACTTTAATCTTAATAGCTAGCTGATGTGTTCCTGTTTATACCTCAGACAGCCGACTCTGATAGATCCTTCTCTGCCTTCTCATTGGTGGTTGCAGCGGACATGCCCACGCCCATGGCATTAAATAAATTGGACACGGGACCTGCGCCGCCCATTTGCGACTTGTAGCTGTCCATCATATTGCGCAGCGTGTTCACGTTTATATTGATGGGCTCAAAGTCTTCAATGTCATCGAAGTCATCCTCCGCAGCTTTGGGCTGCTGCGAGCTGCTGCTGTTGGGGTCTGTGCTGCTCTTTGCGAGGAAAGTCTTGCCCACAGTTGTTTGGGCCAGTTCGCGATCCATTTGCTCCATGTACGCCTTGATATTACGATCCAGACGATAGTCAGCATCCCCGCCACCGCTGGCATTGGACAAGGCATCAAAGTTGCGCTGAAGATCCTCCTCATCCGCATAATCGCTCATCTCTGAATTTGAGTCCCAGTTGTCCTCGGGTATCACAAAATCCAGGAAATTTCGCACATGGGTGCTGTCTTGCTCATCGGCCTGTATCAAGGAGTTGCGTTTGCACGCCTTGCGCATCGAAGCGTTCTTTTTGACAGCGTTCTTGGCATTGCTACTTGCCGGTGCCGGCAGCTCGTCGTCGTCCGAGTCCAGCTCGTCGGCAGCGTCGTCCGGCCCTTCGATGCCTTCAAAGTTGGACTGTTTTTCCAAGAACTGGGTCAGTTGCTTGGTCAATTCTTCTGCATTCATATCGCCATTGGGATTGTATAGCTTTTGTGGACCATAACGTTGCTGCAGCATGGTATCCAGTACCTCGAGTGTGACGTTTAACCAGTCATCCGGATCGCTGGGCAACAAATTATTCTCCTCGTCACGCAGCTTTTGAGCGGCATTGCCGTCGCCAGGATGCAACAGAAGTTCTATTATTTCAGCGCCAACCAACGGTGCAGTTCGAAAACGTTCCTGGTTGCACCTAAAGTACTCCTTAGCCTTGGCCAGCAGCCGCTCATGTTCCGCACTGCCCTCAAGGTTGTCCCGAAAGTAACCCTTGCCCTGCAAGCTGCGCATAAAGCCACGCCAAGCGATCGATTTCTCATTCTGCTGGTCCCCAGCACGCTTTGCCTGACTGGCCAGTATTTCAAGACCGCTGGTCAGTTTTACGCCCAGCAGCTGTTCCTTATAGCACTCTGGATTCGCAACAGCATCCGTCAGCTTCCAACCCATCCGCCGCTCCGGCGTATACTTATTGTGCATTAGCATGGCATACAGAAAACGTGTAAAGGAAACATTTGTGCGTTTGCGTGGCGCCTCGGGTGGAAAGTAGCGCATGGTACGCATCGCCTTTGTGTCGAGTGAGTCTCTTTCGCAGAAGGCTCGCACAGCAGTTGCCACTAGATCTGGTCGCTGCTTAAGCAGCTGTGCTGCATTTTGTGGCAGCTGCACTATTTGCCGATGAATGGACACGTGTCGCCGCGCCGGCTGAAACTCGTGCAGACGCGCCTCAATGCAGTTCTGTATGTCACGGGAACAGCGATAGAGCGTGGGATTGAGACGTATGCGCTGCACTGCTTTGGCCATGGGCATGCGCTTGTTTTCGCTATTGTTGGTGGCGTTCTGTAACAGCTGCAGCTTGCCATTCACAATATAGACGCGCTGTTCGCACGTCTCCGGACTTGCCCAGTCGGGCAGCACATCTGCTGCCTCGATGAGCAGAAACTCGCCGTCGCTGTCGAAGACGCGCGCTATGCAATCCGGTAGAAAGCGGGTCAGTTCGCTCAAGAGAAAGACAATGAACCACTCGTCGCCAATGTTGTCGCCATAATGCGTGACGCCGTGCAAATGGGGCGGTAGAATGCCTAAAAATGAGAGAAATTTGCTATAGCTAAATTTAGAGGTGCATTAATAATGTGCACTTGCCCTCAGGCTCCTCGTCCTCCTTTTCCTTGTTGTCTTCCTCGTTGAGCAGACGTTCCTCAGCACTGCCCGTCCGTACTTGTAGCTGAAATAGATCCTTGTTCCATATATAACAGCGTTCCACTACTTTCTGTTCCACAAAGGCCATGCATTCAAAGCGTATGTTCCCTAGCTGCTGACGCAGTTTTTTCTCATCGTTGTCGTGGCTGTCAGCTAGCTTGGGGAATATATAGTACTCGACGAAATCTTCCTCGCGCACGAATTCCAAGTTGGCACCTGGCAGCTTGCTCATGGTCTTTGTTGTCTGCCTTTGTTGTGGTTGTCGTGACTCAGTCGCAGGCCAAGAGACGTGTGTATCCCTTGTGGGCACGTTGGTTGCCAAAAACAGCAAGATTTATATTTACCCAATTAATATTTATCAAATGGCACTCTTTTCGAGAATTGCAATAGTTTTTATGCCAATTTTCATTTATTATTGGCAAAAAATATATATTTTTTTTATTGGAACGGGAGCTGTTGCTGTGGCCACTCACGCGGTTATCGACAAATTCCCGATAACGATATCCGTTTCGATAAGTGAACATTTTAACGATTATTTTTCTTTAATTTTAAAATTGAAAGAGACCATTTTTATTGCATTGAATGTTACAGCTGGGGTAGAGCTTAAATTTTTTACTTAATCGAAATATGTAAATATATAAATGCTTCTTGAGCTTCTTATTTGTAACGGGTAATGGATAATTGCCATTCACATCAATAAAAGTACTCGTATTTCTGTGCATGCTGAAGCATCACCTCCATGGATTTCTTGCCTTGCAGCACTCCATTGCGCTCCATGTAGTTCCAAATGGAAGCCATAAACAGGCAGAACAAAATGACGCCAAATACAATAAACTTGAGCAGTAAATAAATTGTCACAAGTCCCACCGGTGGTGCAAATTCAACGAGCAACACAAGGAGCACAAACAGAACAGTTGCCGCACTATAATATAATAGACGATCCGTGTTCAATTGCAAGAGGGAAGCGTCGCACAGAGCAAGTGCCTCATTCAGCGCCGCTGTGCGAGCAGCAGGCAAGTGCTGACCATTAGCCGCACACCCATTGCCATTGGGGGATTCTGCTAGCTTTATGCCTCCCTCAGCGTCCTGTACCGGGCAAACTTCTTCAGCTAGATTGCACTCGACATGTTCTACATTTACAGCAGTCCTTACTCCTGCTCCGAGCTCCGTTTGCAGACGGGTAAGTCTTAATTTAGCCAGCACAGCTTCGTGATCCGAATAGCTGAACTTTTGTCCGGGCACTCGTTCCGGGAACGGAAGCCTATAATCGACAATATCCGCCTTGATATTATCTGCGCCCCTCACAAATATGTGATCGATCCGTATACCTATTGGATTCTTGGCCAGCGCACGTGCCGATGTATATGAGTTCCTGCCACACTCGTTGGTGCGGAAGGAGTCCGAAGCACAGCTGTCAGTCATCTTGGAGGTAAGTAGCAGCACCTTATACGAAATGTCTTGTGGTTGTGTATTGAGATCACCAGCCAGTATCTGGAGCACCGAGTTGCCGCGCGTAGCCTCTATAAATTGGGCCGTGTCGAAAGCCTGAATTACACGATGCGTCTTGTACTCGTCGTTGTCGTTGTCATATTCTGCATGCAGATGAGCGTTATAGAGGTGAACCATTTGATCGCCGATCAGGATGCGACAGAGGCCTACGCCTTTGCCGCCAAACCAATCGGCGTGTTGTATACGATGGAAGTAGCCGTTGACGGACCAGGCATGGAATAGTGTACCCAGAATTGGATACTTCGAGAGCACCAGCAGGCCAGCGCCCATCACACCGCTGTGAAAGTAGTGGGAGTACGGTAGGACACTGGACGTGCCCTGCTGCAGCTGCTCGCTATCATGCTGTGACCAAACCTCCTGCAAGGACACAATGTCGTACTGACCGCTGCTCAGTTCCTTGCTTATGGCCTCTATACGTGGCGCACGGTCGCTGGAGACAAGTGGAATACCCCTGTAATACAATTGCAATTATAATTGGATTTAGGCAACGAAAAGCGATTGCAAGGCGAATTGGTTTCAGGCGCGTGACCAAATTGAGTAAAACACAACACAACGCACCAAATGTTCAATGTTAGAATTTTCAGTTCCAGTAACAGCATTTTGATATTCGTCGAGCTTATGACTCCCTCATTAGATATCACTGGCGTACAATGTACGCGCGCTGTCCCGCGATAAGATTAAATTTTGTTTCCAAACAATCAACTCGGCATTTGTGTAAAACGCAATTTATTGCTCCCTCTTAGTGTTGGCTGCGCGCAATTTTGATGGCTGTTAACTTAACAGTGCGCGATTGTTTACGTGAAGTTGGCTGCGCGCAGTTGTGGATCCAAAAACAACAAAGAGCACATGAAGCGAGTAAAATAATTTAAATTTATTCGAAATTGAAATCAAAGATACAAATATGGCACGAACCGAGCTGGAAATAAAAAAGCAAAAGCGTAAGGCCAAAAAGCGCAAACACGATATGCAGCCAACGGGCAGCGACGACGAAGTGGCCAACAAAAGTTTAATTGTGGAGGAGCAGGTGGCAACAGAAACGCAATTAGAGGAAAACCTGCCCCGCAAAAGTAAGAAAGAATTGTTAAGCAAATGCAAAACTAACAACCTTTTGTTTACAGATAAAGCCTCCAAGCGAAAGCAACAAAAGGAGCATGGTGTCATCAAAGAGAAACGCAGTAAGCAAACAGAAGAGCCGAAAGAAGACGGCGCAGAAGATGAGGAGCTGGATGACATGCCCACAGCAGAGCTACTGGAGGAAGCAGCTAAGCCAGAGAACTCCAATGCCGTTGTTACGGTGCGACAGAAGAAAAAACAAAAACATTTGCAACGGCTAGTGGTGCAAAAGGATCAGAACGCCGATAAGGAAGGCAAGCGCAATGAGGACTACCTTAGGAAGTGGCGAGACAGTCGGCAAGATTGGAAATTTGAAAAACTGCGACAAATTTCTATACAACAAACCGCCTTCGATGAGAAAAAGCTGAGTGCCGATATATGGCCCATCGCCTTGGAGTATCTGGCGGGTTCCAAAGGCGCTGCAAAGGCAATCATCACCAAACTGGCCGATGATGCCATACAGGAAATGGACAAACAGTGTGAAGAGCTTACCGAGGATGCGGATCGACAGGAAATTGTGGACTCCACACGCTATCAGCGCGCTCGCAACCTGTTGCAAAGTTTCGACTAAGCGTTAGTTTATAGTTTCGAAATGATAAGCATAAAGGCGTTCTTGTTAATTATTAGGGTTTAATAAACATTAGACAAAAGTTTGTTATTTACAAATCTACATAAGCCAATAGCTTGTCCAAATGCTCTATGCGTTGTCGCAGCAGCTGCTGTTGCTCTTCCTTGTGCTCCTCTAGCTTCTCGAGCATGAAATGCTGCATAAACAAGCGGATGCTTTGCTTGAACTGTTGCAGCTTAGAGTTCTTCGTTATGCGTTCGAATGCCTGGTAGAGCTTGCTCTCCTCGCTGGACAGGAGCAGACGAGTCATAATCTCGCGCATAAAGTAAAAACTAAGTTTGTGCAATTGCATGAAGTCCACAACTTTCAGCACGGACAGCTGTAGCCCAGATGAAAGTATCAGCTGCTGCAAGAAGCTGGCGAAGTTGCGTATTTGATTTTTGGAAAGCGTTTCAATGTCATTGATGCGATCCCAGCTGGCGAACTGAAAGGCCAGTTGATATTTGCGATTGTACTGACAGAACTTCAAGGCCAGGTGGGCATAGTAGGGATTCGCGCGTCGCTCATTGAGCGCACAATGAATAATAACATAACCAACGGTGCGATGATCTTTCAGTGATAGGTGAAGAATCTTTTCGAATGCATCCACATAGTCGGCGGCACTCATGATGATGCAAAAGATGTTGCGTCTCTCGGCGGTGTTCATATGTTGTTTTTTGGCCAACTCCAACAGCTTTTCCGAGTAGCGTTCGCCTCCAGGTTGCTGACGCTGCTTCTCTTGTTCCGCCTGTGCAGCGCCCATTTCAGTCAGATTGCCTGCCCATGCGGAACCGACAATCCACCATTTGCCTAGCTTATCGGCACGCAGCAGATCTTCCAACGTGATGTTCAGCGTTACAACGTATCGTTCATTTCGTAGCATTCCCTTGAGGCGCTTGCGCAGCGTCTCTGCCAGCTCAGGATCATACTGCGGCAATTTGCTCATGTTGTTGTTCTTCACAGCATTCAGAATCTCGACCATGAAACGAAGTCGAGGATTCTCTTTAAGCTCCAGGGGAGATGCCGCAATTTGCGACTGCACATTTTGCATCATGTTCTTAAAGGCCAGAGGATCATCTTTGCGTAAGCGAAACCCAACCGTTTGGAAGATCAACAGCAGGCATTCAACAGACTTCTCGCACAGGCTTCCCGCTAGCCGAGCAATCAGCTCCAGCAACAAGCGCTGCTCGTAGATCTTAAAGATGTACATGTAGCACAGGATGAGGACCAAATTGTTAAGGCGCTTATCTTCCACCTCCAGTGTATCAATATCCTTCACATAGCCATCGAATTGTTCCGCGAAAGTTTGCAGAAAGTGCGCACCTATCTCGCTGCCAATGTGCGCATGCAGAAAGGCTAGCAATACCATGTGCTCCTGCACCATGCGCTCATTGGCACGAGCTCGACCGAGGAGCGCCTCCTGGAGGAGTTTAGTCAGCGTTTCGTTCATGTTGTAGCGGGAGTTCTTCATGTACAGCGTCTCGATGCCACTGGAAATCTTGTGAAGATTCGCCTCGGACAACCGATTGAGCAGGCCCTTGCATTGCTTTTGCAAGCGCGCCAATTGCTCCGCCTGTTTGGCACTGGAGCCCTCGCTGGCGGCGAGTAGAGCGCGCTGATGTGGGGGAATATATTTCTGACCGGTCACCTTTGCCTCCACCTCTGCACTGTCAGGCAGAATGTTGCCCTCGGCATCGAGGCGACGGCCGTAAATATCCTCCTTGTCTGGAAAAATTAATGAAAATTACTTGATGTAAAAAATGAAAGAGATTTCATAAATACATTTCGTTTCATTTTTATCTTGCTCATTTTCACTATTTGATTCTAGTCCTTCTTCGTCCTCCTCCATGTCACTTTGATCCGTCAGCCCATCTTCGCCTTCGCCTTCGTCCATTTCGCTGTCTTCCTCTGGCATATCCATTGGTTCATCTTCTTCGTCGCTCCACATGCCCGCCTTTTCCTTCTCCTGCTCTTCCTTAAGTTCCTTTTTGCGACGCTGCTTTTCCTCCCACTTCTGTTTCTCCTCGTCGTCGTCCAACACGAAATCAAGGAGATAATCTAGTCCGTCGTTGAACATTTTTCGCACCATTCGATTTTTGTCCTTGGTCTTGTTTAGCTTCAGTTTCTTTTCGAGCTTAGCAATTTCCTTGTCCTCCTCCTGGTTTTCCAGTTTTAGTTGTTTCTTTCGCTGTTTCCGCGACTTCGTCAGCAGCTCCTTTTGCTGACGCAACTCTCGCTTCCGAGATTCCATCTCGTCCACTCGCTGGATGCCGGCATGTTTCTTTGGCTTGTTGCCCAGTGGCTCGTATGTTTCCACTTTACGAGCTACCGGCAACCGTGCATCCACTTCCGCATCACTAAAATCGGAGGCAATAGATTCATCATCATCCTCATCGACTTCTCCAGCCAGCAGCTCTTCTCGAGGAATTTCCTCCGGATTCACCTGCTTCTTTTTAGGCTTTTTCTTTTTTTTGCTTGCTTTATTGGCTGCTAACGCCGCAGCCGCTGCTGCCTCAGCTACACGCTGCGCTCCATTCGTTTTGTCCGCATGGTAGATCCTTTTGTTGTTCTTCTTTGTCTCCTGCTTCAGCTTACGCTGATCCTTGCGGCTGAGCGGCTTTTTAAATGCCTTCGTTTCCTTCTTTTTCAGCTTGACCATGTCAAAAACACAAACGTTCAAATCGTTTTCTTAGTGTTGCCAAATCAGCTGTGCACAACACGTGTGTGGGATTTTTTAGTACATTTTTGTTGTGGAGCTTGATACATTTTCCAGGCAAAACAGCTGAGCCGTATTTGCTGCTCAATTGTAATTATTGTTTTCTGTTTTGTATTAAAACATAAAACTTGAGTTATGTCCACACGGTGGTATCCAATTTATCAACGCGGCAATCCACAGTTGCGCATCTTTTTGCCCAACTTTTGGATGAAACTGGTGAGGCCCACAGAGGAACAGCCGGCAAATGTTGTTACCTTCGCTGTGTCCACGGAAATGACCAAACACGATGTGAAAAACTATTTGGAAAAGATTTACAAGTTACCCGTGGTGGAAGTTCGCACACGTATTGCGCTGGGCGAAACCAAACGTGATCAAACATACGGATATGTTACCAAAAAAGACGACGTCAAATTAGCTTATGTAACCATGGTGAGTTTTTAGAAATTATATCTGGGAGACATATACAATTTTTTATTTTTGCAGCCCAAAACTGAAGCGTTTACTTTTCCTGACTTATTTGCAAATAAGGCAGAACAGAAGGAAAAGGAGGACAAGTCACTGGATGAGTCGAAGGCGGGCTTTCGCAAGTTTTTGGATCGCAACAAGAAGCGACCCGGTACGCCGGGCTGGTACTCTATTTAAGCTTTAAAGTTACATGTATTTTAAGTTGTGTGCAACGAGTAATAACATTTATTTTGAATACCCCATTTTGTTGAGTAAAAATAATTTAAAGCTTAGAAACATGTCTGATGTCTCGGGCTGGACTTCTATTGCTTTGCATTCTTGACAGCTGTGGCTACCCAGGCACGTATCTTGTCTTCGTCCTGCAGTCCCACCATGCGCTGCACTTCCTTTCCATTTTGCATAATCACGAGAACTGGCACGGCTCCTACATCGTAGTCCAGTGCTAACTCACTGTGCTCGTCGATGTCAACTTTGGCCAGCTTAATGGATCCTGCCTGCTCGCCTACAATGCTCTCGATACGCGGCGTCAAGAGCTTGCACGGATTGCACCAGCTGTTGAGGGAGAGAGACAGTTATATAGTGAGAGCGTCTTACAGAATGTTCTTGACTTACGTTGCAAAGAAATCCACAATGACAGGCTCCTGGCTGTTCTTTACCTTCTTGTCAAAGTCCTCTGGGCTCTGAACTTTGAAGATTTCTCTCTTGTTCGGCGTCACTGAAAATGCACGCTGATTGCTACGCACCTGTCGTGCCACATTTTCAACCAGATTTACCATTTGTCTCTGCATTTTGTAGTTTTTTTTTTTTAAATAAGAAGTTACGAGAGATTGTATGACAGTTGGAATTGTCAGCGTTACCAACACTCACGAAACAGCTGTTTTGTTTTTATTGACCAGTGTGACCACCAAAAGCCAATTTGAAAATACTGAAAGTTGACTATTCAAAAGGTAATAAAATATTGACAATAGCGGAGCTTTAATACTCTAACATGCTTCTGGATCCAGTGCAGTGAAACAACATGAACACTAAAATTTGTAATTTTTTTTGTATAGTTTCTTACATACCTGAGACGTTGGCTAACGATCATCAGAATAGCTTTGTAAATAAATTCGATATAAACAACCAACAGACTAAGCATTACACATTGTGAGTGTGCAATTTTAACGACCTCAACAAGAGTATAAAAATACCAAAGTATTCACTTACAAGAATACCTTAAAGGTACAAACTTTTTAAAATACCAACACACATACACATGCACGCACAGACTCACACTGTAACACGTATTCGCGTCAGGCATAAAAAAATTGTAACATCAAAAGTTCAATTGATTTGATTGCACACTAAAATCAAATTTCAAGTGTTAGTTCCGCTTCGACGGTTTGTTAGATAGTTTTCCATACGCGTGCAAGTGCAAATCGAGCGTTCAAGAAAGAGAACACGGTACACGGATTCTGGGTGCAATTAGTGAGCGCCTCTTGAACTGCGCAAATGGCACATAGCCATAGAAAGGTGGAAGCAGCAGACGACGATCAGTAGAGCATACCAGACGACAAGCACAATGGATGATCTATCGCAGGGCGACATCTGTCGCGTCTGCCGTTGCGAGGCATTGCCAGATCGACCGCTCTTCTACCCATGCATCTGCACGGGCAGCATTAAGTATATACACCAGGATTGTCTGATGCAATGGATGCGTTACTCGCACAAGGAATACTGTGAGCTATGCGGTTATCGTTTTAGCTTCCAGCCCATTTATGCACCCGATATGCCGCGTGTCCTACCGCTGCGCGACGTCCTAATGGGCCTGATGTCCGCGGTCTTGGAGGGCGCCCGCTGCTGGCTACACTATTCGCTAGTAGGCATGGCCTGGTTTGGTGTGGTTCCTCTGTCGGCGTATCGAACCTATCGCTATCTGTTTCGGGCTAGCTCTTTTGACATGATTCTCTCGCTACCGTTCGATATCTTCTCCATGGAGAATCTGGCGACGGATGCTTTTCGTGGATGTTTTGTGGTGACTTGTACACTGTTGTCTTTCATTGGCCTGGTTTGGTTGCGTGAGCAAATTCTTCATGGTGGCGGACCCGATTGGCTTGAACGGGATGAGGCGCCGGCGGCTGCAGCAGCACCAGCAGCACCTGCCGCTGCGGCTGCTGCGCCTGCAGCACCGGACGCTGCTCAGGACGACAACAACAACGGCAACGCACCGCAGGATGTGCCCATGGACAATGCTGCACCAGCAGTGGCCAATCCGGCTGACAACGAAGGCGACGTTCCACAGCCAGCAGCCGAGCCCGCTGCAGGCGCCGCTGCCGCTGGTGGAATCGCTGCTGCTGATGCGGACAACGATGAACAGAACTGGAATCCAATGGAATGGGATCGCGCCGCCGAAGAACTCACCTGGGAGCGTTTGCTCGGCCTGGATGGCTCACTTGTCTTCTTGGAACATGTCTTTTGGATTATCTCGCTAAACACAATGTTCATCTTTACTTTTGCCTTTTGTCCGTATTGCGTGGGAAACTTCATACTGAGCTCCATGGATTTGCTGCAGCCGGAAAAGCCATTGCTCCACTTTCATGGTCTAATCACCACGTTGTTTGGATACTGTTGCATCGGACTGACACTGGTGGTGCTTCACTTCTTCGCTCGCGTCTTTCGACTACGTCGCATCTGTTGGTTCATTGGACTCTGTTACATTGTGGTGAAGGTGTCGTTGCTGTCGGTGGTGGAGATAGGCGTACTGCCGCTCATCTGCGGCTGGTGGCTGGATATTTGTTCGCTGCCGCTACTCGATGCCAGCCTCAAGGATCGCAAGGCCAGCTTTAAAGCTGCACCGGGTACATCACTCTTTGTCCACTGGATGTTTGGCATGGTGTATGTCTATTATTTTGCCGCCTTCATATCGCTGCTGCGCGAAGTGCTGCGTCCCGGTGTCCTTTGGATCTTCCGCAATGTCAACGATCCCGATTTCAGTCCCATACAAGAAATGATTCATGTGCCCATTGTCCGCCATATACGCCGTTTGGTTGCCTCTGCGATGATATTTGGATTCACCGTTCTGCTCATGCTGTGGCTGCCAATACGCATACTACAGGTTGTGTGGCCCAACTTCTTGCCCTATGCCCTCAGCGGCGATTCGGAGGTGAACGATCTAAGTCTGCAGTTGCTTTTGCTACAAGTATGTATTACATATCCAATTGGTTTCTCATTCTAATACAATTTCTTATCCGTCGCAGATTGTGCTTCCTGGTTTCTTCGAACAAACCCAAACGCGTATTTGGTTGAAGGGATTACTGCGTGTCTGGTGCACGGCTGTGGCCTGGCTGTTGGGTATACGAAGCTATTTGCTGCCCGCACCGGAGCCACAGGCCGCTGAGGAGGCCGAGCCGGCAGCTCAGCCAGCCGAAGGTGCAGGCGTAGCTGCTGTGGCACCAGCGCCACCACCACCACCACCTCCATTGCCGGAGCCGGCGCCACCACGCAATTTGGCTGCCGCTCATCAGGCGATCATGCAGCGTGATGTGCCGGTCGGTTTTCAACCTTATGACCGTCCCACGTTCTTCTCCCTGCGCCTGTGTGCGCTCCTCTCGCTGATGTGCTTGTCCATTGTGTGCGCCGCCATGGTGATCCTAACGGTGCCCGTCTACATAGGACGCCGTCTGATGATGCTCTGGACTGGTCAGCCGGGTGACAAGGCTGTTCCACCAATGCCGGTAGACATGCCAGCAGCAGACCCGGAGGTGGCTCGCAAAAACGAACGTTTGCTGCGTCCCCATGAGCTCTACACCGCTGAAATTGGCGGCTATCTCTGCTGGATTGTATCACGTGGCGTTGCTGTAGTCGTGACACTGCTGCCCCAGGGACGTGCCGCCATTGTGAACAAGCTGAAGCATTGGGCTCGCGTGGCACTACAATATGCGCTTCCAGTCTTGACGCTTCTGGGCATTTTTGTGCTGGTGCCATTGCTGTTTGGATTACTCTTGGAGCTGGTGGTGGTCATACCATTGCGTGTGCAATGGCGCCAGACACCTATACACTTCTTGTGGCAGGATTGGGCACTGGGCGTGCTCTACACCAAAATTGCCATAGCACTCACTTTGATGGGACCTGATTGGCATCTGAAGCGAGCCCTGGAACGCGCCTATACGGATGGACTGCGGGATTTCGATTTGAAATTTGTAATGCGTGATCTGGCGGTGCCGGTGGTGACCACATTTGGCCTTGCGTTGGCTATACCCTATGTGATTGGCCATTCAATAATGCCCATCTTCTGCACCGACCCGTACACCCGTCTGGGCGTCTCTAGATTGGTTTATCCGGTTAGCTTCATTGTTGTGGGCAGCGTTTGCTTTGTGCTCTTTCAGATAAAGCAACTGAAGAAGCTATATCTGTCGATAAAGGTGGACAAGTATCTGGTGGGTCAGCGTCTGGTCAACTACGAGCACCGCAAGAAGCAGCAGGCACAGCAAGCAGCCGCTGCCCAAGAGCTGAGGGCACGCCAAGAGGCCGAGGAGGCGCAGCAAGCACAGGCACAAGTTGGAGTAGACGGAGTTGTGGAGCGCGACGAGGAGCCTCTATTGGATCTGGCGGAACAGGCGGCGCTGCATGCACGACGGCGTCGCGAGCAGCGGCCACGCCCACTGCTTGTGGATGCCAACGAGGAGCTGCTCTAGGGTTACGTCTATTTTATGTGCTTGTTTATCATGGAGTCTCTGCTTATCTATCTATGTTTGATTCACACGCTTCAACCAGAGCAAGCCATCTAATCAGCTGCCACGCCCACAGATGATCAGGGGGCAGCGAACACCTAAGCAGATGTAGCTGGAGAAGGGGAAAGGCGCTTCAAATTAACAAGTTAAATAATTCTTCGTTTTTCTGCTTTAGTTCTTATTTTTTTTTACGTTAGCCACAATTGTTTGTTAAACTTTTTCGCTTTTAGGTCCTAAACTGTACGATAATTTAAGCCAGCCAGATATAGCCAATATTCACCAACTGATTAACTCCACACTGATTTAGTCTACATATATATTTACCATATTAACACTTTTCGATTTGCTTTGTAAAAAGCTTTGAGATTAAAACGAAACTCAAAGAAATAACAAAAAGAAGAGAAACGATATACACTAAATCCAAGTATGGCTTGATAATATATATTATAAATATATACATATATATATGTAATGATAATAGTGGCGATTCATAATTAAAAAAAAAACAACAAATTTATATATATATATGTGTGTGTAGAGATATTACCTTGTATTAGAATCTGATACGATATGTGTATTTACGAAAATTATTTCCCGATAACAAGAATATTTCAAATATAATAAACTTGGTAAATGTGGTGAAAACTTTTGAGTAGTTTTACGAACTTGTAAAAATTATATATGTATGTATACATTTAAT
Organism: Drosophila gaucha; assembly: GCA_035045545.1. Classification (NCBI taxonomy): domain Eukaryota; kingdom Metazoa; phylum Arthropoda; class Insecta; order Diptera; family Drosophilidae; genus Drosophila; species Drosophila gaucha. The sequence goes on from JAWNOY010000292.1 coordinate 6,507,098, forward strand.
ATTAAATGAAATATAATAATTAAATAAATTTAACTTTAAATTTCACTGGAAAACCCAATTAGTTTTATTTATCTCTGTATACATATATCTCTGTAGCTATGCCTTTCAAATTCTTATGCCATATTCTGATAGCACATAGAAAAAAGATCTTCGAATTTGTAACTATATATGTTCTTGATCTGCATAAATAAGCTTTCAATAGCTGTTCAAAATAGTGTCTAATTTCAAAGCTTTCGTATAGGTATAGGTTTATATAGGACAGTCAGTCTGTTACAGGCATAATATATGTCGATTTTGATAGATTAGGAATCTGGTTATCAGAGGATAGGATATATATTTGTTCATGTAAAAATTCAAATATATATTATAATATCAATTAGTGTTAGTTATCTTTAAGCTAAACGTTCATATAGTATCAATGTGAGACATAGAGAAAGACTTCTTTGATCCCATGAAGTATTAGCCAATTCGACATATTTCTATGTCTCTGCAAGCTACTCTCTCTCTCTCTTTCTCTCTCTCTCTATAAGTAACAGATATAACATATATCAGATTTATTCAGATCAGACTACTATATCATATGCCTGTCATAGATCATACATCTCATCCCATGCTTTCCCTGACTATCAACTGGATGAAGGAGCTCCTTCCCTGCATGATATCACATTGGCTCATTCAATCGCAGGCCACTTAATTAAATGACGATTACGCAATCGCTGCGCAGTTCTTTGGCTTCCTGCTGCCTGCTGTTGGCTACTTGATTATGTGCATTTCTCGTGGCCAGAATGTCGCCTGCCTTTGCCATGATAATGCAACCAGCTGGACCACGTTATACAACGGGCAACCAACGTCCGACCACGGAAAATTTCAATTACGCTTGGAACAACATCGTTGGAGTGCGTGCTACGGGCGAAGCTGAAGGAGCTGAAGAAGCTGCCCGCCTGTACCACAGGCGCCGCATATTGATGGCTCAAATAAAGCGTACGGAGATGTACTACAATTTGCGTTATGAATGGGCTTTTTATTATGTTCCTCTCATATCGACGCCACAGGAAAGTGCTTGAGTTTTCAGATTATTGTTAAAAATATTATTTAAACTTAAGTCAAAGCAGATCAGAGATAGAAACAATATACACTTATATACTTATAAGGTATACATATGCCTTATATTCAGTATCAAAATGATATATATAAAATATAAAAAAAATGTTGTTTAAATATTACCGTACTTAATTTAATTCTACCTTCAATTGCTGTTGTAATAAACCTAATTTTTTTAAGCCTAATTGCAAGCAGCGCTTATTATTTGCCAAGGGGCTCGACTCACGGTAATCCCTTCAATTTCAGACCAGCTTAAAGCCAACAGCTCATAAAATTTAACAAAACTCATGGCGTGCTATACACACAAACACACACACATATATATCTCACACACACACACACACCCACCCAACCGTCTATTGCTTTTGAGTTAGACATTGCCCACAGAGGAGTTATTTAATTTTTTAGCCTTTGTTTTCCGCTGTCTTCCTCTATCCACCTGCACACGTGTTTTATTGGCCATAATCGGGCAGCTAGTAGCACTTGCCACTCCTTAAGTTTTACAACTTCACGCTCAATCAGCGACGCAAGCGTTGGCCTATAAAACGCAACAGCTCAAACTTCAAACTTCAAAAGCACCCAAGACATGGTATAAAATATATAGAGTGAGCCTCGCACTGAATGCGAAGATGCTTGAGGAAATTTAAGAAATCAGGTAAGCCCACAAAGAGAGGGTTCAAAACCATGAAATGAAAGCCACAACTATTTGAACCGAGTATTGTTGACATAAAATACCAAAAGTCGCCAAGGGTACAAATCGCTGCGGTGTCGTAACCCTAGGCAAAATAAATAAAACAACATGGGTACTCGGCTGCCCTTTGTAACGAAGGGTTTCTCATTTCTGTTTTATTAGATAACAATACAAAAAAAGTTTGGCATCGCCTTCAACTGGACTTCTGGGAATATTTAATATAATCCGACATGAATTGCAGTTGCCCCTTTAAAGTTTTTAAATTTAAGTATTTTTTTCTACAATTTTTTTTTTATAGCACTTTTTACTTTCAGAAAGAGAGAGAGAGAGAGAGAGAGAGAGAGAGAGAGAGAGAGAGAGAGAGAGAGAGAGAGAGAGAGAGAGAGAGAGAGAGAGAGAGGGAGAGAGAGCATACAATAAATAGTCTACTTATGTCATTTTTTGTTCCTCAAGCCCTTTAGAAATATGGTTGTTTGGGGTATATTGTTTTAGTGATAAGTTATGTAGCAGGCAGAGGGAAACATCTCCGAGTTCATTAAGTATAATTGTTAGATGTTTTATATGAATGATATTTAGTTATTTTCAAAATCTGAATAAAATATTAATGTATAACCGACTTAAAGGATAAACCATAAAAAAACCATCACGAAAATCGGTTCAGTTCTGAAAGAGTTAAGCAAATTTAATTTGAAGCTGTAAATCAGTCTTAGAGTTACTATTTATACTTTTTTTAATACCTCTTATATCTTAATAATATAAAAAAATATTTAAAGATATTAAATTTTGTAAAAAAAATATGAAATTTTCAGCAATAAATTTTAAGAAAACAGGTGTGAAAATTGAAATCAGTTACAATCAGGATTAATACTCATTTAGCTAAATTGCTATTTGAAAATCGTATCATATTATTTATAGGTCTATCTGTAGAGGAGGTCAACAGAGATTCAACTGCAGAACTTGCTGATCCTGATCTGTCTGTCCAGCTTCAAGACAGACAGACAATAATTATTCTTAAAATCTGAATAAAATTTAAATGCATAAAAAATGCAGAAGCAAAAACGGTTTAGATTCACAAAGTTATATTCTGGAGTATAGATCAAAGGGAGGAAGCGGCACAGCCGTAGCATGAAGTAAGCAAAGTGGAATAATGTGTGTATATTTTAGTTTGTTTATGTATAGAGGAAAGTTGGAATGTTTTTCAGACAGCAACTCAGGGTCTGGGTTTTCAGGGTATCTCGTAGTCGGCTAACTCCCAAACCTTGAGTTGCTTTCCTTTGTTTTGGTTGCCCTCATCATGTTGTTTTGCTGTTGTGGTTAACCGTTTGGCATTCTCTACAGCTCAGTGCTAAAGCTTTTACGCAAATTATTTTATTTTGCGCTGAAGAAATAATAAAATATGGCAACGCAAATCAAAGGCCACTTCAATGAGCAGCGAGAAGGGATCAGAAAACAAAACAACAAAAAAACAGTAGCAAAAAGATTAAATCAAACAGTTTTTGCCGTGGCAACGCGCATTTTTGACTAAAGTTGTCCAAGTGAAGACAGCACGAGCTGCTCTTTGAGTTGGGTGGCTAGAGCAACGACGAGGATGCTGCATAAACCCAGCAAGGGGCTGCTTGCCATGCTTACTTTATGGCTAATTTTAGACAATTAATGAAGTGTTGGCTACGCTTGATAAGAGTTTCAAGTGCGCCAGCAGCAAATAACAAAAAACAACAACAACAACAGCAACAGTAGAACAGTAGAGGCAGCAGCAGGAAATCATAACAACAGCAAATAAGTCATGCAAATGAGCGACAGTTAAGGCAGCTAGCTGCCTGGCACAAATTCATATATCACGCATACGCCGCATACGACGTCTGGCTTTGGTGATGTGTGGCTCATGATAAAGGCGCAAATCCAGCAGGGTGGCTGCTGCGACAGAGGACAGAGGAAGATATTATCACTACTGACATATGAACTTGTTAATTTCGAGCCCCCAGAGCGAGAACTGTTAACTTTAGGGGCTGAAAAACTTTGTGTTAACTTTGAGGCAGGAATTGTTGAAAGCTGTCTTCCTGTATGCTGTATACAAAAAAAAATTTAGTTAGCCAACAAATAGCTCAACTTTTCAACTATTGTAGCTGCATCGATAACATGTGTGGGCTTTAAAAAGCAAGAAAATGTTGTTTTATATATTTTTAAGTGTTGAATTGAATGAAACTAATTAAATATGCAGTGGACAAATATTTCGACATTTGCACAATTGTCGCTGACAGTTGAATTATTTAAATGAATATTGCGCTTAGAGTGCCGAAAAGTGGCATGCGGATTGATTGAATTCTATTTGCATAGTTATTTAAAATATGTGTGACAGCTCTCTCTCTATTCGAACTATGTGCCACAAGCAGCAGCAATAACTCTTAGTTGTGGTATTTGCTGCATGTTTTCCACTGCAAAGCAACAGCAGCAACAACAATTAGAGCGCCTGGCCGACTTTTTGACTCTGGCTCCCTGTGGAGCTGTAGAAATTTGCAGCCTTAAAATCCGGTTAGTGCTAACAAGTGATACATTTTACATGATGCATGCGAGACTTTTGAGCTTGTCGCACGCGGCGTATGCGTAATTTAAGTGCATTCTGTATGCATTGCACAAGTCGCACATCCACACCATAAATTATGCGACAGCAACTGCTTTATCATTTTATTTATGATGCATCACTGCCCTGGCTAGCATCCAAGGCGCTGCAGTTGCTTTGTGAAGTCAGAGGAAAAGCAATAGAAACTGTTTTGAGCACATTCGAATCCATTTGTTAATTTGCATTTAAGCTGATTGCATTTTCTAACTTTGACGGTAATTGAGTTGCGTTTCCAAAATGTCGTTTGTAGCTTAAATTGAATTGCTTCAGTTCAGTTTTAGCAGCCGTAGAATAGTTGATGAGAAAACTGAATTTAGACCTAATTGAAGCATACTTTAATATGAGCAGTAATTGGTCTCATGCAGTGCTTGGAGGTAACTGCCACAAATGTCTAATCAATTAGCCATTTCAAATCGATGCGATTCACATTGTTTACAGCTGTAGCCGACAATAAATCAATGTCGAGGCATATTGTGGCCCAATCCTTGAAAATAGTCTAATGACATTGGATAACTGGCATTTCGCAAACCAAAAGAGAGACGAAGAAAATTCTGTCATTATGTCAATCATACGCACTGTGTGACAGTCGGAGCAATGGCATGTGGCATATGACCAAAGGCCGTTCATGCGTTCAACTCGCCATTATACGAGTTTTTGCATAATTATCGCAGAAAAGTAAGCAGGATTACGTGCTGGAGCACGCGTTGCCTGGACAATGGAATGGAACTCTGCTCGGCTGTCCACTTGATGAGTATTCCATTCAAATATAACTAAGAGAGATTGTTTATGTTGCTGTGTATGCCTAAGAAATTCTACAATATTTATTTAGCCTGCGGCTGCCAGCACAATTTTCTGCGTTGTTTGTTTTAGAATACCCTGACTGAGGATATTATGAACTTGTCCCTACAAGTTACAAAATGTAACAAGAGAAATAAATACAATAACGTATATTCATATTTATATTGGATTTATAGAGGGAAGAAAAAAGCAAGGGAAAGAGAGTGAGAAGAAAGGGTGCAGGCCGAGAGACAGAGAGGAAGAGAGATGGTTGTAGAGAGATACAAATTGAGAAAGACAGATTGAGAGAGAGAGAGCGAAAGAGACAAATTGAGAGAGAGAGCGAAAGAGACAGATTGAGAGAGAGAGCGAAAGAGACAGATAAAGAGAGAGATAAACAGATACAGAGAGACACAGAGAGGATAAGAGTGAGACTGAGAGAGAGAGAGAGAGAGAGAATCATAGTGAGAGAGATATAATGAGAGTGAGAAAGCAATACATAGGGAGGGAAGAGACAGAGAGATAATGATAGTGAGAGAGCTATTAATAGGGAAGGAAGAGCGAGAGAAAGAGAGAGGGAAAGAGAGAGAGAGAGAATGAGAGTTTGAAAGCAATACATAGGGAAGGAAGCAAGAAAAAGAGAGAGAGATTGAGAGAGAGAAAAGGAGGGAAGAGAGAGAAAGAGAGAAATAGAGAGTTAAAGAGAAAGAGAGGAATTGTGAGATAATAAGAGACAATATGAATGAGAAAGGTACAACTACAGCCAGAAAGAGTGAGACAGTGAGATATATAAAGTTTCTCTCTAGATGAAGAAAAAAACACTAGAGGAGAGCTAAAAGCAATAAATAAATTAAGGACAAAGAAGGACATTTTCTTTAACTTCATTTAATATTCTAAGGGTATTTTAGTTTCGGTATGTCAGCCATAAGTTTCGCTCTTCTTTTATTTTTTTTGACAACTTTGGCAGTCAGTTGTCACATTCTGTTGCTGTCTAGCTCAGTGCGATTCGTTCGGTCCAAATAGAAAAGTTTTCAGTGTTTCTAACTTAAATTGTTTTGTGGTTTAACATGACAACGCGACTGCGATTGCGATTGCCAACAGATCCCACGTCCCAGATCCCAGCGGGGCATTGTGTCTTGGCCAATCTAAAGTGGTTTATGTGCCAGCGACCATTAAAATGTGTTTCAGCCAAAAGTTAAATCCTCGCACGAACACAAATTGAGAGAGAGGAGCTAAACAAGTGACAAGTTTTGCACTCGAGGCAACACGACAGCGAGGTATTCTGCTTTTGAGAGCGCGAAAGTGGTTGTGGCAGCAGAACATTTCAGGACATTTTGCAAACTTAATGAGCTAAGCTTTTGTAATCAACAAATTATATATTAATTTCAAAGGTTGAAACTTTTGGACACGGCTCAAGTCCGAGCAACCCAACTTAAGGTTCAGTCAGAGCAAAGAGTATAACAAGCAAATAATGAAATAAGTCAAATCACATAATTTATATTGGGCAAAAGTTGAAAGTTGACGCGTGCTCAAGTGGAGCCAACAATACTTGGACCATTTGCCCAGGAAGCAGTGGAATGAGTGATAAAAGTTGAGTTTTGACTGAACTCAAATTGAATTTAAAATATTTCAGTATCTATGGCAGCCAGACTTTAAGCCAATATTAGCCAAGAATATTCGAATCTATGCCACTGTAAATGCTGGCTACAGAGATATGATGAAAGATGCGTCCTTGCATGTAAATTGTGGAACCACATGCTAAACTTTTCGTGGCATACAACAAATTGACAAGCAACACATTAAGTTAAACACTCAGCAACAACAAGGAGCATGAAACATTTGCCGCCAATGTTAAACGCAGCGCAAAAGTTTTCACTTTCGAATTTTTGATGTACCGCCGGCAAGAATAATATATCCGAGCTCCCGCTCACGCACTAAGCGTTATAATTAAAGCTAAATTAATTAACTTTGCCGCACTGTTAGCTGCGTAATTTGCGCATAATTAGATAATCAAAGCTGTCCACTTCATTAGGGTGCAAAAAACAGACTCTGCCCGCTGGCTGAGCTCGTGCTACAAATTGCCACGATATATGTGCACTTTAAGGCAAAAAATGTTGGGAGGGGAAAAAAGGCAGCTTTGCTAAGTAGGCCAACGTGGCGTATGAGTTATGCACTAGAGCATTCCCAGCTGGACATCTAAAATGTAGCATTCATATGTTTCTATGCTACTTAGTAAGTGGCGGGGGTGGGAGGGGCTTGGATTTGTTTCCTGTCCCGCTTTTGTATTTTTTTTTTTGTTTGCAGCGCATTGTAAACTTTTTAATAAAGCCACAGTGGACAGAATATAATAGGGGAAAAACAACTTTGTATGCACATAACTAACTCGAAGACAGAGGGCGTAAGTAATGCCAAAATCATATATGTGTGCGTATATGTACGTATATATGTATTATTCTGGCATATGCAAAGAGCAATATGGAAATCTATACGAGCAAATATGAATGGGGCAGCTATTGCTATATGCTGAATAAATATAAATTCAATGCATGACGAATTTGTAAATGTTATTTGAGTAGGCAGCAGGGAGCTAGATGGGAATAACAAAGTCTCTGTTTTTTTTTTTTTTTGAAATATGCAATAGAAATCTATATTTGAGTATATTGTATGAATTTCAGTTTTTGATATAGTAAATATTGTGGTAGAGTTTGATCTATGTAAGTATGAATTATATAGAGATATAAATATGTGGGTAATTTGGTTATGAAAGAGAAAAATAAGTAAATTGATATATTATTTTTAAAAAAGAAACAGATATACATAGATATGTGGTAAATCTGGTTATGAAAGAACAATACAAGTAAATTGATATATTATTTTAAAAAGAAACTGATATATACTTATATCACTTAATGTAATTGCTTGATTTTTTATTTAATTGCGCTCAGCCTTAATGCGTTCGCAAATCAATGCGAAGTATTTTAAATTAATATTTTATTTCGGATTTTCCTCTTATTTTCTCTGCAAATAAAACTCGTACTGTGGCTCAGCAACTTATTGACATTTCATTTAGATGAAAGTTTGAGTGCGCCAACATGTCGTATGTGTAATACTGTTGCAGGCAAAGCACAGCCCGCAGTTTGTCTGCGCAATTAGCTAAACTTTTTAAGCAGCCGTTACAATTCGATGTATCAAAGTTATACAGTTAAAGTTTAGATTAGTTTGAAATTTAAGGGCAGATAAGCAATTAAAAGAGAGAACTATTTGGATTTTGTTTTGCAAGTTTGTCTTGGGGGTTTTGCTTTGCTTTGGTCTTTAACACAACTTTGTGGTTAAAGGTTAGTTTTTGGGTTTTAGTTTCGTGTGTGTGTGGCAACTCTTTAACACGATTTTGTGGTCAATTTCGGTTTAAATTTTTTATTTTTTGGGAATTTGTAGAAAATTTGTGGAAATTGCTGGGGTTCATGTCAATGGCATAGTTTAGATGCTATTTGTTGTTGTTATAGTTGTTGTTGCCTAATTAGCAAAATAGATGCGGCCCAGCAGTTGACCCCTAACCTCAAGGATGTTGTGCACAATTTCTTGTTGTCGAGCTCCAGTCGAATGTCAACATCTGGATGTGACGACAACACTACGACAGTTGCCATGTGAATGTGCTTTTGGCAAGAGGGTTACGCCCACAAAGTATCCCCTTTTTCGGATATGCATAAGTAAGTGTATGTATTTGTGTGTACGAGACTTGTGTTTATTTCAAAGGCCATAATTAAATGCCTAGGCACAGCTGCTGCCTGAGGACCTTTGAAGTTCGCCCCGGATTTTCGCACAATGTTTGGGTACGCATCAACAGGATCAATATTCAGCGTCAGCTGCAAATATTTGGCGCATGTAAAGTAAGCTTATTTCAATTTATTGTTAATGCTGAAACACACACAAACACCTACACAAACACACACATACATATATATATACACACAATTCGATTGGCTCATTAAACATTTCAAATACAATTATTTATGGTGTACACTTAGCGCCTACAAGTTTTCAAAGTGAAAGCTAACTGTGTAAATATATACATATATACATACATACACATACATACATATGTACATTCATATATATCTACTGTATATACGGCTTAATTTAAACTTGGGAATTGTAGACAGACAGACGAGGCGTCATGTGGGCGTGTTTAATCATTCGAAAGTGCTTAGCAACGGTAACTTCTGCCCCCCGTGTAGTCAAAGGGCGTGGCGCCTGGCATAGCTTAAGGCAATTGGAGTCTGATAAATAGGCGAGGAGTCCCGTTAAAGGGGGTTCGTTGGCACTCTGGCAGCCTAGTCAGCGCCCAAGACGGCCAAAGTTCGCATTACGCTAATTAAAAACTTGTTCAATCGGAATGCCAATCTAACAAATTTTAGAACAGACAAGCCGTAAGCTCAATAAATACTAAGACGACAACAAACAAATACAACATATTTTTTTTTCGCAGCTTTTACGATGCGCGTCCTTGACAATAAATCAAAAATATTTGTTTATTTGTTAAGAAAAGAAATTGCGCATTTGTCAAGGCAATAGAAACTTGAGCCAAAGTGTGAAAAAGCAGAGATGGAGGTTCAGAGAATTTTTGAATTTGTTTCAAGTACATAAAGGGTTAGAGTTAATATGAAAATTGAGCATAAGCTCAACATTTTCAGTAGAATCAGAGGCTCAAATTGTTCTGCTGTCGTTTCTGTAAGCGTCCGCCAGCACTGTTGTACAGTGCTGTTAAGTGACATGATTGAGTGACGTATTAATTTAACAGTGGTGATCGTGCTGCAGCCTTTAACAGAATCGATAGCGCTGTTAAGTAGTATCGAAGTAACTATCGAAAAAGTATCGAGAACTATCGTATCGAGTTGAAAACTACTAAGTCGAAAAGCTATAAGCTAACATTATTATAGTTGTAAAACGAAACCATGTTAATTCCAAAGTACGCATAAGACAAGATCGACCAGTTAACTTGGCTTTGTAATATACATTATAAAGCTGTGCTGTTTGCACTACGCATAAACGCCTCGTGTATCAAGTGCATAGTCAAGATATGCCGCCATTATGAAGGCCATTTATACGGCCAGGAGCATGGACATGAGCTCATAAATGTAAATTGCTATCCAGTATATGCTTGTAGTTATTACTTTTAATACAGACCATACTGTGTGGATTATGAAAATGAGCATTTTCCTTCCTATTTACATAATTGACATTTAAAATATAAATTCAAAATGATGTAACGGCCAGACGCACACTCACACACACACACATTGATATAACAAAGTGCAGCGTAGAGGTCCTGCGAGTACACAGGCAATATTAATTGAAAAATAATACTTTATGGTACAGTCAGAGAAGTGTTGTTTACAGTTGTTGCTCTTGCTGTCAGCGCGCAATTGTTCAAGGCGTGGAAGGTAGAATTGTGTGTACATTGTAAAGCGCTTGCCCAGAGCTCCAGTCAGTTCGTCCTTTCACGTTTCCTTCTACCTTAGTGCATGAAATGTAGGCGTTTCAAATTATTAAATGTAAACAGAATTGAGGTGTTTTCATGGTGTGTGTCTTATTATTAAAATACAGACAGAGAGAGAGACATAGAGAGAGGGATACAGAGAGAACTCTTGCTAATAGTTGTGAAAACTTAATTATGCTGAAGATTGCAAGTTTTAATGTATACTTCCATGATAATTAAATTTGCAATGACTTCAAGTGCAAGGCAGACACACACACACATGCACACGAACACATACGACCACATTTGGTCCCGCATTTGGTTAACTATGTACATTTAATTTGCAATTAAGCATTTAATGTGCGCTACATTAGAGCTCATTCTCTATCTCGCTCTGATTCTCTTTCACACTCTCTCCGTCTACCTCTAGCTCTGTTAAGGCAGTGGTCCAATCACAGCAGGCTTGCATTTAATCTAACATTAATTTGATTTTTGGGTTTGCCTATGTTAAATATGATCAATTAAATAAAGTTCATTAAGAATAATTGCACAAAATGGTTCAACTGAAAAAGTTATGCAAATATATTCAGAACTGCTGTTGCACTACATAAAGTTCAAAATATGCGTGGGTTTAATGCTCTGTCTAGTATATATGCAAACAGTATGAAAAGCCAAATCGATTAGAACCTGTCTCTCTACCCCGTTGCTCTCATGTTTGCCTGCGAAACGAGCCCACGCACTCAGAGTATTATTAATTATGCAATATTAATTACTTTTACATATATTATTTATGGCTGCAGACCTGAATTATACAATATGCAAAACTGATTAACATTAATTATGAACTTACAAAATTGAGCTGAAAACTAATTTTGGCATAATGCCACAACAGTTTGAGTTTCCAATTAAAAGTTACTATTTAGCAAATTGGCAAATTTTATAAAGTCAAATATTTTTGATATTGTTACTTTCGATTTACCAAATCTCATTTTGCAATCAATTTAAAATAATTCTAATCAACAAGTGATATGAAATGGGCTTACATTTAGTTAATTGCTTTTCAGCAGCAAAATTGGTACGACAAGGCTTGTCGAGGTGTTACCCACTGCGCAATACTCGCACATAGTTAATATAACAGCAGGGGACTACAAATGTGAAAGATATTAGAAAAACTTGTTAATTCCATCTTTATGGTATATCCTACATAGAGCCAAACCAATACAACCTACCTTTAACATTATGAGCGGGCATAAAATGTAGTTAAGTATATATATATACTGCGTAAATTACTAAGCCACTTTAAGCTACGGCTAGGTCCACAATTTTGTCTTTTTGTTTGCTTTTGGTGGGTTTTGTTTTCTTTTTTTCTGTTTGGGTCGGCTAAGTAAATATTGGGCAACGCCTTTTCTATTCCATTCTTTTTGGCAAAAAGGCCAGCATTAAAGCAGTCCACGTTGACCGTCTGGGCGCATTAGGCTCTTTTTTTTGGTATTCCAAATACTTTGCGCTAATTAATTGCAAATTTTCGCTCTTTGTTTTATAGATGGTTGGCAAACATTCCAACATTTGCCTGTGTGTCACCAAAAACAAGGCCAAATATGTAAACATTTATTAAAATAGAGTAGATAGCATGTGCTTTAAGCACAAAAATAATTGTTGTTTTGTTGGGCTTACAGCTCGATTCTATTATTTGTCTTGCATTGCAGTTCAAGTGCTGGGATTATAACTATAGATTGAAGTTTAGAAAAGGAAAGTAGTTGGCATACAATATTATGTGAAATTTATTTCCACTCTGAAATCAAAATTTTCTTTTATTTTACTTGATCTTAAGTCTTGACTGGAAATTTTACCTTTACTCGAGTAATTGAAGTCTGAGTAATATATCTTTGGAATCTTAAGTATCACTTCTATCGATTGGCACTCAAAGTTTGTTGAACAAAATTTTTATTACATTTTATTTTTTGGTCAAAAGTGTCTTCGAGATTGCAAAAAGGGTATATTCATTTTGGTGAGAAGTTTACAACACACAGAAGGAAGCATATCAGACTATATAAAGTATATATATTCTTCATCAACACGACGAGCTGAGTTGATATAGCAATGGCCGTCTGTCTGAATCAACACAATCTGCTCCGAATGAAAAATTATATATATCTCTACTTCTTTGGAGCGTGGCAAATCTTAGGAAACTATATCTTCCAAAGTTTTATAGCTAGTTGTAACCTCCTCTATAGATTTACTAAAAATCATATATATCGAACTCTTGGGGGCGTGGTCAAGCCCGAATCTTCTACAGTTTTACACCTAAAGACCAAAAAACGATCAAAATGTCAATCTTGATCTCTTCTGGCAAATCAGAGAAAACTATATCTATATCTTTTACAATTACAGGAGTATTACTAAACTTCGGCATGGTCGAAGTTAGCTCATCCATCTAGTTTAGTTTAATTTCATATGCATTCTATTATACATTTTAGTTACACAATTACGATCTTTATATCTGATTTATGGATATCTTCTACCAATAAAACTAGTTCGTCTATGGCTCGCATCTCAATACATATATAAATCGGATGGAGCTCGCAAGCGTTTCAAGTCTTTACTGACTTAAAATTTATCTGAATTCTAAAAATTTTACCAATTCGAACTCATATAAATCCATTTTACTACCTAACATAAATATGCATTGAGGTTGCAGTAGAATTTTAGCAAATTTTTGGGTTCATTCGGACATTTATAAAATCAACAAATAAGAATTTATGTTTTTTCTGATTTATTGCTAATTGCTGTCACACACAACTTTTACTGTTATTTTAATATAATTGAGCACTTTAGTAGTTATTAGTTATTAGCCACTGAGAGTTATTGAATAACTTGTAAATATTTACCAAATCATCTTTATTGGCTGGCTAATGCCATAGTTTGGCATAGCTGAAATGCCAAAGAGGGGAAATAATTGATGGCCTCATTGGATGTTGCTCAACAGATCTAATTGATTCGATTTAAGCGGCTTTGGTTGCCTAATCAATTTTCGATGGTGTTTTAAGCCCTCAATCGGCAGATTTTAGCCATTGGCCAATGCGACAATGGAATTGATTTGGCCAGCTTCGCGCTGGGTCTCTAGGCTTAAGCCTATTACATTTAATGTTTTTGGGCTTAATCATGCAGCTGGTCGCGTTAGCATCAATCTAATGGAAATGTTGCATCGCATACATAATCTAATTAGAAAAGGGAAAGTATCATGAGGATGGCGCTCGGTCATAAATAACGCAATCTCAGCCAAAAGGCAAGTCATTAAATTTATGGCCACTGACCAAGGCTCGAGTCAATGGCAAATAAAAAGGTTTTTATTTATGTATTTTAATAGGTTTCCACGGCTTTCATTTCGATTGTTATGTTGAGGAAATAACGATAAGCCATTTGGGTTGGCTTTACGGAAAACAGGAAAAGGACCATAAAAAAAGAAGAATTCGCACCAGTTTTAATGTTAATTAGCATATTTAAGTAAATTAATTGGCGTTTGGGTGTACTCGGTTTTTTATTATTTCCTTTTCGAAAGAAAGGCTAAAATGGGCGTGGCAATTAGGAAAGTTTGCAGCGAAAGTAAAGCCCTCTGGAAAATGCTTAAGATATTATTCATAAAGTCAGCTGTGCTAATTGCTATTGGAATATATATATATGTATATAGACATTTGTTCGAAATTGAAATTTTTGCTGAGCTTTTGGCATTCAATTTCCATTTCCCATTTGCCTGTGGGCTGTGTGTTCAATCTTTAGACTTCCATTGGCTTTGCATGCCAATTCCCGAAGCGAAAGAGTTGCAGCAATTCAATTTATGCATTTGCATTTTAATTGGAATTCTTTTCACTTCAAGCACTTAAGTTTTACAGACACGCAGCTGTCTTTGTGCCTTTGCTCACATAATTCAAAAGTGTCGCAAGTGTGTAAATATCTTAGTTGAAATAAACTTGTTAGGCTTTCATAGTTTTGTCTGCAAGTTCAACACATTTAGCTTAAGCAGAAGCCATTAGAAGCTTAATGGAAATATAAATTTCATAACATACTTTAGCTATAATCCTGCGTATAGTCCTTGACTTATCTTTTATATTTTACTATATATATATATACGCTTGTAAAAAGGGTATACTAATTTGGGTCAGAAGTTTGCAGCTCATATAAGTAAGCATCTCCAACCATACAAAGTATATAAATTTTTTAACTTGGTATAGCACTATCCATCTGTCCGTCTGTCTGTCTGTCTGTCTGGACCAACGCTCTCTTCTTAGAGTATTAGACCTACTGCTGCGGACATTTCATCTCAGAATCATCCGGATCAGATGACTACATCCTATAGTTCCTAAAGCATAGATATGTTTTAATAAATTTTTTTGTAGTAAAAAGTTTGTCGCTATTGAAGTCTTAGAGTTAAAATTTGGAATATATACCCGGGATACAAAAATAAACAGTTTATATAGCAAGAAAAACTGTATCTTCTACAATTTTCCAGCTTGTCCTTAACAATTACAAGGGTATTATCAAACTTCGGCATGGTTGAAGTTAGCTCCTCCATCTACTTTATTTTAAAAGCTTTCATAAGTTAGGCTTACAGCTTACATATACCTAAATAGACATAAAATTTGAATATAAAATAAAAAAAACTTTTACTTAAATACATATCCAATCAATGATTTCTGCCTGCATTCAATTTGCATGGTTTGAAAAAAATATGCAGACCTTGGTTAAGTTTTGAGCATGTGTTTAGTTGAATTACAAAATTAATTTAACACGACAGCAAAAAGATGCTGCGGGCACTCGAGGGCGTTAAGGATAATGGAATTGCATGTTTGCAACTTTGACTACATGCTTAGGTAATTGACAATTACATTGCGCCAAAACACAATTCACTTTCATTTTACGCATATGAAATTGTGTTTCGAACATTACGTATACGCAGCGTGGTCGCTCTGCCAACTATATTGCTGACAGCACGACTTAATTAAAGTTGACTAAGGACTTGGGTGTCGCTGGCTTTAATTATGCGCTACATGAACCCCTTATTGCTAACGGCTTTCTGCCAAGGACCTGCCTGCACTGCACCCTGCAATTCGAGTTGCGTGTACAAAATGTTCATTTCACTTCCTTTATCCTGTCTCTCTAGCTCTCGCTGACTCCTTCTGTCGTGCTAACGTGTTGGTACTTTTCGGCTAGTTAGAGCACCCAAGCACCCGAGCCCTGCGCTCATATTTCAAACCCTGCCATACAATTCGACCCACACATGCGAAGATGAAGAATAGAGCAGTAAAGGGCAATCATTCGTATTCCCTTTCTCAAAGTTCATGCTTGTTTTCCTATCTATTTTGGTGGTCCTTTGGCACCTGCTCAGAGATTTAAAACCAGTTTCAGTTTAAGCCTGGAATTATCTGTTGCTTGTCTTATGTTAATAAGTTCTGTTTGCCATTGTTCGCAGTTGAACGAAATTTGCTTTGGGATTTCCAGTGTAAATCTGTGCGCATTATTTATAGTATTTTCTGGCATTTTCTGCCATTTGCTTTAGCTGAAACGAAATCGCAAATTTATGCACAAATCCAAAATGTACAAGGCATAAAATTAGTTTGAATGCGGCGCCAACAAATGAACTAAATGGAGATTTGTGATAATTGAGGCAAAGCTTTTCAGAGTACTCTGAAAACTCAACAAGACTTTAAGAACAAAAGAGTTTCTCTATGCAATAAATGTATATAGATGAGGGACTTAGATTGTAGATAGGACAGGGTAACTGCCAGTCAGCCACTTCAATTTCTTTCCAGCCAAAAATAAAAGCTCTGCAGATTATGAGTCGGCAACTGCCATTACACACTTCCAATCTCATCAATCATATTCTCAATCACATTGACAGTTGAACCGCAATGAGCATTGAAATCCGACCGAAAAATTTTCAACTACTCAGGCTCGGGCTCTTGCGGCCAGCTTTACTTTTCGTGGCTAAATGGAGCGTAAAACAGATATGGACAAATGAATTTAGTGGTTTGGCTATAACAATTTAGGTGTGTGTGTATTGTATGTTATGTTTAGGTATGCGCGTGTGTGTGTAAAGTATAAAAATTGTATTCTTTATTCGCATGCGACGAGCGGCATGTCGTTGGCATTTCGAGTGCAAATTACATTTGCCACACACACACACACACACACACACAGACACAGACACAGACGCCCACACGCATAAACAATGCTGGGGCTTAACACACAGAAAATCCACAACAACAACAACAATTGGCAGAGTGTCAACAGCAAATACGCGTGGCCCCAAATGCCGGAAGTTGTTATGCAAATTTTCTATCAAATTTGTTGCGTGCTGCTTGACGCATTTTCATTATTATCACAGCAGCAACAGTTGCTGTTGTTGTAATTGCTCGATTAATGCCATGTGTGCAGCATGTGTGTATATACAGTGTTAAGCCTTAAAGTCTGACAATGTCATTGGATTGCGTTTCGGCCATCAGCTTATGCTACACGAAAAAAAAAAACAACAACGAAACCGCGTCCATAAAATTCCAGATTAAATCTCGCTGTGGTTGCCAGTAACGCACCGTGGCCGAGGTACAATCTAGCACGTGTACACACACACAAACCCGCTGAAGTCTGTTTTTTTTTGAAGGTAGACATAATCCCATGGCTATCGTTGACTCTACTTTACCCCTAGACAAAGTATGCATTATATTTATTTTTTCGTATTGAATCTTTTTATACACTCAAAAGCCTTTGAGAAAGGTTTTGATGCCCTAAAATACATTAAGTTAATCTGCAATTAATTAAGGAACTTAAAACTTAAATTGATTCAACTTTCTTTGGCCTTCAGTGGCCCAACTTGTGTCACTTGTCTTCAATCACAGTTAATTTCGTCTCAACTGCTGCACTGTTGCAAAAAGAATCCTCAAAATATGTGTAATATGGAATATATGGCACATGCGGCCTCGCTGGAAATTTCTAATTCCGTAGCAAAGGGGTCTATTGCGGAGTCTTCAAGTGACGGTCGTTGTCAACGATTGCCATGGCAGCCTAAATGGCGACGAGTCTTAATTAAGCCAGCTTGTTGTTACACATACGCACCGTTTCACGCAGCACAATTAACTTAAAAACTGCTGACGGGAAAAACGGAAAAAGAAGTAGCAAAAACTTTCCCAAGCTTGTCAATAGCAAAGCTTAACTAGCAAGAGAGAAAAAACTTTAAACTGTATTTTCTTCTGCTTGTTTCTCCATTGGCTAAAGTGGATTAATTAATCGATTTCTTTTTGTCCTCCAGCTGCTTGGCTGAAAAGTTTTAAGGCTCAGTGTTTGCCTTCGACTGTTTGTTGAAGCCTCTGAGCGAGCTGAATTCCTAGAATTCAAGCCTGGCTGCACAACAAAATCTTTGCGTGTGCGTGTGTGTGTGTGTGCTAAGCTCAATTTGCCGCCAGCCGCAACATGTGCAGCGTTATTTTCATACACAATAGCAACAACAATAACAGTGATAAGGTCCTTTCTCTTTCTCTCGCTCACACACTCATGTATGCATGCCCGCATCTAAAGTGATTCGGTCTGCGTGTGTTGTGTACAAAAGTTGTTTCAGCTTTTTGACAGGTGTTGAAAATGGCGCCAACTTGTTTGGCATTGCCTCGCCAGTGTTGTTGAATAGTTTACTATTTGGGCGATATGCAAATTGAGCTACCTACAATAACAGCTACTAAGCAGGTCGATAACTAACCAAGCTCTGCTTATTATTTCAGCCACGACTGTAATTTCAAATGTTTGCTTAACGTTGGGATTTACTTGATTAATTCTGCAGAGCTATACTATAAAGATATAATTACTTAATGTATTTTATTAAAATTTAAAAATGCTTAATTTCATATATTTATTTAATATATTATTGTTTAATTTTTATAATCTAGCTTAAAATAATTTTAAAAAATTCTATTTTTCTGACAGCTTCACTGGGTTGGAATTCATTTAAATTTTATTTTAATGCTTTATTTATGCTTCGTTATATTTTATTTACCATTTTCTCTATTACGAATTTATGGAATAACATTTATTTAAAGGACAATTTAAGCTGCTTAAGTTCTAGTTGTGTATCGAAAACCTCATCTACTTATGCCATCATAGGAAACGATTTGCTTTTGATGCTGCGACATGCAGATCAAAGCGAATTTTACCCACAATTTGACCTTTTTAGACTTTTGACAGAAGACAAAATTTGTAACTCTATTTTCAAAGCCTTTCAAATGTTGGAGAAAATAATTGTGCTCATGTTCTCAAACAACTTTCCGAGCTGTGCGCTTAAGTACTATATTAAGTTAGTTTAATTTGTTTACATTGGCATGGCAATACGCATACACACACACACCCACAGGGACATAGCAAGCCAAATAGTCAACCTGGAAAATAGTAAAACGCAAAATCATAGATTGAATTAGGCAAGCTGCAAGCATTGTCTCGTAATTGCGTTTACCTTTTATGCTATGAGTGGCAAAAAGTATGCGAACAGAGACAACAATAGAGTTGGAGACAGAGAGGGCGCAGTCATCGGCTATATGAGTATTACTTTGTCTGCACGTCCGGTTCCAATTTCAACTGTAATGAAAGCAGCTAGAACTTCCATAACACACACACACACACACACACACACACACAGACGTATATGCACAACTACAGATGCAGTTGGCATATCTGCTGCGGTTCATCTAGTTTGTTGTTTCTACGTTTTCAATGGAAAACTTTAATGCCCTTCATGCAATTCCATTAATTTTACCAGTTTTCTTGGAATTTTACGAGTCCGGCAAAGATTTTATTTTATAAAAATGTTTTACAGTTCTTTTGTTTCGCTGCTGGCCAGCTTCCAAGGCTTTTCTGCTTGTGGCCGAGTGTTTGCGGTAAATTGCTTGTCACAAAAACTATATTTACAAAGTCAACTGAATTAAGGCGAACAAACATTTGCGTAAGTATTCAATTTTCCATGAGAGTCTTAAAATATATACATATTTGCGAAATGCAAATTGTATTACTAAATAACTGAAATGCACTAAGTGTGCCTTAATTATTCTGCAATTTCCGACAACAAATTTAACGAATAACCCAAAATAATAGCTGCAAATGCAACCAGGATTACAGCCACTGAAATGCGTGCTCCATCGACATTTTTCATATGAATTGCAGCCCTACTTTAACCCTTGTGTTGTTCGCATTTTCATTTTGACTAATTCACATTTCCGGCCGTTTGCGAAACAACTAAACTTTTGCACCATTTATGGCCATATTATTCAATTAGTTCGCTTTCTGCCGACATGAGCCATAAAACAAGCATTAGCCTGCTCTTGTTTTGGGCTTGTTAATTATTAACATAGCACAACTTTTTCGGGGCCAGGTTTTGGGCATTAGTTTGTTTTTTTTTGTGCTTTAACTAGTAATGAAATCGTGTTTTGTTAAGCCAAGCATTGCGGGCTCTTGTAGCTTTATTAATATATAAAATACAACAAAATTAAGTAGGAATTTACTTTCGTTAAAGGTAAATGAAAACAAAACATTGAAGAAAAATAAAACATAATCATTTTCTTTTCTAATTTGTCGAATCTGTAGGCTTAGCTAATAGTCTGAACATTTTGCAATGAAATCAACTCAAACACATATTTATTGTGCGAACCTAAAGCTGTTAGCCTTCAAAGACGAAAGCCAAGTGACCCAAGGCACGTGACACATGGGAGGCATCCACCCAGTTGACCTGACAATTGACATGGAAAAGCAGCTAACGAGGCGTTTCACATGAAATCTTGCTCAAGAATATATATTTTATTAAAACTGAGCTGACTTTGATATAGAAACGGAAGCTTTTAAATTAAGCATATTACACATTCATTTAAGTGCCCATTAGCTAAATGAGCTTTAAGTATTAGTTATTGGGCCTCGCATAATTAATTTAAGTTTGTTCAATCCCTGCTGCATATGGGAAATCATTGAAATCGTATTTCCCTTTAGCATCCCCCACGAGGTGCGGTGAAATGTGCTTGCATATGATATTCAATAACAAGCTAAAAGTAATGCTCATGTTGAGGCAGCACGTAAAGCAAATCTGCGCCACCCACAAGTTGCTAGTTGCAATTTGCAAGTTGCGAGTACCTCGGGTGTGGTTAAGTAGCAACAAGGTGGGGCAGAACTTGATAGTACTATAAGCTGATTCCACAAAGCAGGTAAGTTCTATAGAAGCAGCGAGCAGGAATGCCTAAGTTAAGAGCCATGCATTATGTGATAATAAATATACCCTACAGGCTGTTGAAGCAGGTGGTTTGCTTTTCGGAATAGTTAGGAGTTATAAATATGAAAAGAGTATGATGAGATAAAGATCATTATGCAAATAATTAAAATAATAGTTATAATATTAATAATACTTGTGATAATGATAATGATAATGGTGATGATGATAATAATGATAATATCAATAATAATATTAATGAATATTATAGTAATAATAATAATAATAATAGTAAATTAATGTATTTCTAAATTACTGACGTGCGAATCACATAGAGAGGCGATATGTGAAAATTCGTTTTATGCGAGTTATAATAAAAGGAAAGTAAGCTGGTTATGTGTTTGATATAAAAGCTTATTCATAGGTAGGTAGGTATTACATTTTGTTTGCCAGAGTTAACTCTCTCCATTGCCTATATATATATAGCTAAGCTCAACTTCCAGCAAAACCATATTAAAAATAGAATTTATATTTAACAACATCAAAAACTTCAATTATCTTTAAATTCACTTTTCCGATAACATGGCAACCAGTTAAGCGTGTTCTCCATTATGAACCCACATGCTGTAGTTGTGCATATAGCCGTGATTTTTGTTCACAGTCAGTAACAAAGTAGACTCCCACATACACGCTCGTACGCATACTCATATATATCATTATCAAATGCAGAAGCGTTTGCCACTTATCACAGACATCACGTAATTACTGTAATGAGACTCATTAGATGCAATGGGCCCGGATGGGCACAGAGAGAGGCGCACAGTCAGTTGCATTACCAGTTGCCCCTGGCAGCGGTTAAGCAGTATTTGTTTATGAGTGCCACATGCAACATAGTTGACTTTGTAAATGCGCTGCGAAAACTTGTTGCAATCGAGAAAATGATGTTGCAAAATTAGTGTCTACTTGACTGGACTGAAGAGCTGTGCCTGAGTGATATGCCAAGCGAACACAAAGCAGACCCGAAAAGACCAACAGCCGAAGCAGAAGTTGAAGCTGTCAGCTGCCTGTTAATTGTTGTGCACATCTAATATGCAAAGGGTGCAGCTGCCACTTAGGCCACTTCAAATGCACTCCTGTGTGTGTGTGTGTGTGTGTGAGCTGAACTAAAGCTTTAATGGTTTCAGTCCAAGCTGTTGGCTGCAGCACTTAACGATGCATGAGCTGAGCCCAGGCCTTTGCCTCAATTTGTTTGCCTCGCTGTTGCGGCGTCAGGCAAAAGTTTTTCAATCAATTTCATATGAAAAGTTTTCATTTAATACACAAAGGCTGACAGTGCGTATGCTTAATAAAAGAGATAAGCCATTGCCATAATTGTTAGCATACTAAACCAGCAGCTGGAACAAACTAAGTTTATCTTGTTTTGTGTTTCACTTTTAAAATCGAAAAAAATGTAAAGAAAGTTGAAAGTATTTTTTTAATTTATGATATCATATTTCAAATAATTTCTTCTCTAATTTCTTTCAGTCGCAACACATTGCAGTAATTAGCCAAACATCAAAGTTTTCGATTCCAGCTTCTTTTTATGACCTCACTCGAGCTTTATTTATAGCATATAACTCATTTTGAGTTTATAATTAATTGAGAGCAGAAAATAAATGACTCTCATGTTTTGTTATTGAACGTATGAACGCAATTCCAACTGTCAAAACAATATCATTTATAAAGCTATTGCGGCAGTGGGCATGTGGGGTGCGAAGTTTTCAAAAGTTTCCTAAGTCGATTAGCTTAAATTAAAATAATAAATTAGCCCAATTAATGAAGAAGTTAAAGCTAAAGCAATTTTAACAAACTTCAAAATTAAGCTTGCATAATAAATAAAGCACTTACAGCCTTAAGCTAGCTATTAAAAAGACTAACTCGCATTTGCTTAGCTTCAAATTTAATACTTGAAATGAAAGAAAATAACTACTGAAGGCATGCAGTTTCAATATCTTTTTGCTTCAAGCAGTCTTGCCATATTATATTAGCTGAATGCTTAGCTCTCTTTCTGTGTTTCTGAGATTTTACTGAGATATCTGTTTCTTTTATTTTTTTTTTCGCATTCACGAAATGAGTGCAACGGCCTCATTGCTATACCAACTGTATCTCCTACAGTTTAAAAGCTAAAACATACAAATTTGGCAACTTGCTTAGTACTTTAAAGATTGTTATATAATTGTATATATATATACATTCCCCACATATTTATAGGGATGTGACATATCTGCAACTTCTTTGAACAAATCGTATAATTTTTAAAACAGTATTAGTAGCACAGACTTGATTTATATGAAATATATATAAGTATAAGGCATCAACAGATTAAAACTTTAATTTGATGCAGCTACGCCCCTTACAGGCGTGAGATAACGGTAAAAACTACATTATCTGCTATATTAATATTTTCTAAAATTTATGAAGCAAAATACTGCTGACCCCTTCTATAGATTGACCATAAGTTATATATAAGCCTTTTGAAGACGTGTTAAATTGTTAAGAAAGTTATTTTCCGTAGCTAGAGTTCCAAAATTTGTCTGGTAAAATACTCTTAAACACCATTAGAGATTGAACAAAATTTGTATATAGGCGTGGCAAATTGGAAAAACTGTTTCTACCATATTAAAATGATTTCCTTGTCATCCAAATAGGCACGCGCATGAATGGATTAACTAGGAAGGATTAACGACGAATAAAGGATTAAAGTTTTTGATGGAAGTTAAGTGCCAGTGAGATATAAACTATATGGTACGCCCATAATGGCGTGAAAAATACGAAAATACAATATCTTCCACTGTTACTTGTTGATCAGATTTATTAACTGATCTAACAACAATATGATCCGCCTATAAAAGCGTGACAAATTCAATAATATGTAAATTTTTATGAACGGGTATCATGCAATCAGTTGCGGCCGACTGAAAACTTCTTTCTTCTTCTTTTATATTAATATGTAAATTTAAGTTCATTAACATGTATATATTTTTTTAATGTTTTTCCCGCTGTGTATAAATTTTGCTTTGTATTTTAAATTATGAGAAAACTTTTTCAATTCTTACAATTCTGGCATAATTTTAAATATGAGCAAAAGTTTTTTTTTTATATATTATACTTACGCATGTTTTGTTTGTAAGCCAGAGAGAAAAAAAAACTTTTTAATGTGTATATATATTTTGTGGTTTAATTTATTACATTTTAATAATCAAGCTTTACATAAATTATTTTAATTTCATAGTAAGCATAGTATGCAAATGACCTAATATTATTTTACTTAGCTTATTTTATAAACGAATTACAGCTATAATAACAAATAACAAATTGTTGTTGGTTTATTTTTCTATTTCGAGCGAAATGACAACGTTTTTAATTAAATTACATTTAGTTTAAGTACTTAGCATATTTGCCGACTATATTTAAATTGACTTAATGCTATTTATGATCCATTCAAAATGAGCTGCATTTGAATTTTTAATTTTTTTCTTTTTATTTATATGTATATATATATTTACCAACATTTAAATTTGCATTGAACATTAATAATTTCGTATTATAATTGATTGAAAACATTTGCGGGGGCTCAAATGCAAACATTTCCATCAAGATACATATATTATTTCATATATATATTTATATATTATGCATATTTATACAACATTTTAACGCAGCCTTCGCTTATCACTTATAAGTATTGTTTATAAACAGTCGATGCTTCTAAGTAAAATCGCTCGATTTCAACAATTTTATATATATCTAAATCATATTTATATTATTAATATTATTGTTTAAAAAACTTATAATAGCAAAAGCTAATTTATAAAGTACAAAAAGCTGTACTACATATTTAAACTATGCTGAAACTTATGCAAACTAATGTTTAAAAAATAAAAATAAATAAAATATTCTATTTTTAAATAAATATATATATGTTTATATGCATATTTTTTTGAATAGTTTTAACATACATTAAATATTTGCTATAAAAAAAATCGTTATTTAAGCGCGCACAATTTTTATTTATTTTTTGATGTTATATAAATCAAAATGTTTAATATCATGTTATTCTGTTTTGATTTGTATTTGACAGTGGCTCATCCTTGCAAATGCACACGAAATTCCTGTTTTTTATATCATTGCCAAGCCAACGGTGCGAATGAATGATGCGCATTAGTATCGATATTGTTTTTTATTGTATATATTTTTATATTTATTTATTTTCGTGTTTGGTTGTTGTTATGCAACACGTATTATTTTATTGTGCGCACCACAAAATAACATATCAACCGTAAACTGTAGATTTGGACCAAATAAATACATATATATATATATATTTTCATTAAATTTCATTTACATAAGCAGCTATAGCTAGTTGAGACTACGTTGCATGTGAGCAGCTGCTGCTGGCAAGTGGCAACAAGCGATGATCCACTGCACCGCTGGCATTGTCCACAACTACGACAATAGCCTGGCGATTGCCTCCAGACACCATTAGCGGTTGCTGCTGCTGCTTCATGTGCTACAGATTCGTCACTTGGGTGGTTGTTGTGGTGGTGGTGGCAGCTAGTGTTACCACTTGTGGCTGTTTGTGCATAGACTGGCACTTGTCAGGTGCCGCTGCCACCACAGAGCGCTGCAGTCCATCGGCCCTGGTTGCTGTCAGCTCATCCTGTGCCACGGGCATCCACTTGTCCAGAAACTTGGGTCGAAATAGCAGCGTAAATGTGGTGCGAAATTGTTTGCTCATGGAGCAGTAGAGTATGAAATTGATGCTGGAATTGATTAAGGCCAGTATGTCCATGAGGTCACCTAAGGATTCAAGTAAAGCAGATAGATATAGCTACAATTTGAGCCTGAGAGCCACAATTCCCACTTACTCAGTTTGAGATAGCACTGGAGTAGGAATGCATTGCCCAGCACAGTGTTCAGCAGTCCCATGATGCCCTGTGGAAATTCTGTGATGAGGAACAGCAGCAGCACCGCCAGCAGCATGCGTGTGGTGCGATCCGTTTGCTTCTCCTTCTCCAGCGTTTTGCTATTCTTGCGCTGTCGCTCCGCCGGCTTGCCATTGACCACGGACTTGGTGCCGTTGCTGGACGCCGCTGCAGCCGGCTTGCTGGTCAGCTTCTTGCGTCGCCTCTTGGCCTCCAGCAGAGCGAGAATGAGCCGCACCGAGAGTATGGTCAGCGCAATGCAGGGTATCAGCTTGATGACCACACTGTAGATCAGAAACGTGGCATTCAGCAGCAAGGGCTTGTGCAGGGCCAGATCGCTGTGGGACAGTCGATAGACGGTCACGTTGCGCACCACCAAGGGGGCGGGCGCTGCTGTTGGCGTTGGCGTTGTGGTCAATGTCTGGCTCACATTTAGCATTTGCGTATCATTGGCAATTAGGCTAATGGGCGTGGCATTGAGGGCAGCAATCGTCACAGCTTGCATTTCGTTTCGATAGTCGATCAAATACTGACTAATTGGTATGCTTTTTATCACCTTGCCCGCGCCATCCAACTGATCCATCCATTCGGCAATGGCCGTGATCAGATAGAGCGAGGGCGAAACCACCAGCACACAGACCACATAAGCCATCGTTATGGTTATTATAGTGGTGCGCATGCCGCACCACACACGATTCTTCTGCGGATAGCCCACGGCAATATAACGCCAGACGGCCAGCGTAACCGTCAGCCAGATGGAGATCGTGTGCAGCACCTGGGCAAAGATCGAGTGGAACATGATGAAGCAGGCCCAGCCATAGCTGAGCTTCTGCTCCCTAGGCAGGCTGTCCTTCAGTATAAACTCATGCACCGAATAGGGTATATACTCCAGCATGACAGCCAGATCTGCCACGGCTAAGCCTGTGAGAATCGCATTTGTCGGCGAACGCATCTCGCGACGTGTCAGCACAATGATGTTCAAGGTGTTGGCTATGGTGCCCAGTATGCAAACCACCAGAGAGATATAGCCATGCATGTTCTTATAGCTGAAAAGGAGAGAGAGTGAAAGAGAGGGTACTTGACTTGATGGAATACTGTATAACATGACTTATAAATAAATTCTCTTTTATCTATTGCAATACACAGTCCCACTCAAGGCTGTCTCAAATACCTGTCTGGTAGGTAATAAGAAACTTTCTTTAATTAGCTAAGCCTTGCGTGTGGTATAGCATTAATGTGCGCTATGCGCCCACAAAGTGGGCCGTCAAGAAGCTGCTGCGGCTGACGATTGGTATGTGGGCGCTCTTAAATTATAGCCTGTCTGTCTGCTATAGCAATTAGATGTGTATCTAACACTTGGCCATTTGCTTTGTGTGTCAAATAGGTACGTGCCAAATTGCCAAGGCACAAACTTGGAAGCCGCTGTCACGGCCAGACGGCCTCAAACTCAGTTAGTCACTCGAAGCACCATTCAAGTGGTGCGATGGCTTACAAAAAAAATATAAAAAAAAAACACACAAAAAATAAGAAAAATAAGTCAACAGTCGTACGAAGGCACAGACGCAGACATACATATATGTACATAAAGCCAGCCAGTCAAGTGCAACCCTTTATGGCGTCAAACGTCATGACAACGCGACGTATGCGTAATATTAATGGTACAGCTGAAGCCAAACTGTGCGACACGCATAAAACAAGCAATTAACATGAATCAACAATCATGTTCATTTGGCAGCTCGTCTGCTTTTTTCTTTTTCTTGCGACAATAAGAAAAACGTTTTCATTTTGCCAAGTTTTTCCCGAAGGAAAACCAACCGAAAATGATGCTAAAAATAAAGCAAAAAGCAATAATAAATTATTTGCCATATGGGAAAGCAAAAAAAAAAACTAATTTGAGACGTGGCGAAGTTGGTATACCCTTGCAAATTTAAAATGTTGTCTAAGCCGATACTCAAGCTCAAGAAAAGCCGAACAATGCAATCGAATCTATATGATATAGTCTTCTGATCAGGCAGCTAACGTGCTTGTATGCAAAATTTCAGCTTTAAAGCTTTAAAGCTTTGACAGAATTTTCCTTGACCCAAAAAGGCAGACGGACGGACAGACTGATGGACGGAAGGACTGACAGACGGAAGGAAGGATGGATGGGCGAACGGACGGACGCATAGACTGACGCAAGGATAGGCTGACGGACGGATAGACTGATGGACGGATGGAATGACGGAAGGACAGATGGACGGACGGACGGACGAACAGACAAACAGCCACCCATGGGCCTGATATGAATATATGAACTAACCTCGTCTAGCTGATCCAGAAAAGTTATACCCGAATTGTATATGTTGCCAACTTCTAATCAAAATTAATTTGCCCTTTTTTGGCAAGGGCATTGAACAAAAAATGCTTAAATTTTGATAGACAGTTTGTCGCTGTGGCACTTTTTGTAATAGCTTTTAACTCGTTTTAGTGAATGTCAGTCCCGAAAAGTTGAGAGCGCAACGGAAGCCGTTTTTTGTTGTTTCGTTTGTCATTGGGGACAATAGACAAACTACAGACAGGTATGTTGCGTATTTGCAGCTAAACAACCTTTCTTTGTCGCTTGTTTTTTTTTTGCATGCTGTAGAGCACCATTCATCAAAGACTTTTGGAGGGCACGAATTCCAAACGCGTTTTCTTTGGCGCTTTTCTAGGGCTCTCCTCGCTCGCTTAATATAGAATACCTAGCTTAGTAAAATTTATCGTTCTTGCTAATCCTTGTTGATGGATGGCCACATAGATGTTTACGTACGTATTAAATTGTTTTGTTTATTAAAGTCTAGGTCGAGTCACAGGGCTTTCAATGAAATGCACTGAAAACTCTGTGCCTAGTCACGACTCCCTTGACCATAGTTTCACCTACTAATTGCTGGCCAAGCCATTAGACTTTACATAGTTGAAAATGTGTGTAATGAAAATTGAAGATGCTTTGCTCCCAGTTCACACATTCGAGCTTAATTTCCAGGTATTTCTACTTTGCTTTAACAGCTGGCTGAAAAACTAGGCCCATTCAAGTGCATCACCTGGGGAGTTGTTTTAAATTTTTAGTCATAGGGTAAAAGATGTTGGAAAAGCTTTTACCGAACAGGTGAATATTTAAAACAGTTCGAGAAAAGACGCATGTTAAATGGGCTTACAGGTGTACTGAAGATTTTAGGTCCCCTACCCAGTTTTCATATATATATAGCTAAGTGCTATAGAAGTTCATTTGGAGCACTTATTTAAATCTTAGTTAAAATAAATTGATAAACAGTATATAGTATATAAATATAGAAAACTAAAAAGGAAAATGTCGGGGTACTTAATTTTGCAACTGAAAAAAGCTTGAAGCAAAGTCTTTAAGTCTTTACTTGCAAACCTTTTTAACTTCTGGATTAGGATTAGAAGAGAATATATATATATATATATATATATGTCCTTAGATGTTGAGAAAACTGCATTTATTTTCCATTCTTTTGTATCAGCAAAATTTTCAATTACTTAGAACAATGCCAGCACGAAAAGAACTCCTGTAAATACTTTCCAAAATTATTCAGCTTTTTCAGCGTTTTTATTTTGTCTATTTCAGAAAAATGTTTACTTTGCTTTGGAGCAGCAGCAACTGAGATATAGGGAAAGCAGTAAAGATTTTAGCTAGCTGGCACATTGGGACAAAATCTATGTTTATGGCAACACTTGAGTGCTAAAATGGAAGAGTGTGGCAGTTTTAAAGGTGCCCGCTGGCAGAGTTACAGACTTGATTGCCTCACACTTTATTTAAGTTTAATTTCTTGCTGAGCAAACAAACAACAACAGAAAGGCAAAGACACACAAGTATCCCCTTACCCAGTCACTTCTACACTTAAAGGCTCACAAAGAAGGCACCCTTGGGGCTCAGTTGGCACCCACGTACGCTTTGAGGCCAAAAAGTTTCGGTCACCGAACTGGGCCGTAAAAATTTAGAAATATTTCGAAATGCTTTGCTTGCTGCAAACTAAACAAAAAGCCAGGATGTGAAATATTTATTCGTTGTTGTAAGTAGGCAAATGCTGCAGGCTTACAGTCTTTATTGGCATTGCAGGCAGGCAGCGCTGTTTGCCATGCACACACATGACGAGGAAACAGCGGACTGTGTTATTTTTGCTTCCTATTTTTATGTTTATTATTGCCTAGCACGTGTGCACCAGCGACTATAAAATTCAAATGCTTATCAATGTTGGATTCATAGAGCGTTAAGTCTCAAATATCAGCGCTGCATTAAAGTGCCCAATAAATGCGCTTTTATTATAGCCCAAATTAATTGACATTCCTTTTGTTTTACTTTTTATGTGCGCCAATAAAAAATATTAATTTATTTGCTTGTTTAAAATGATCAATTACAATAAAAATATAGAAACTTATATGCGGGCTAAGCTGACTTGAAGTCATGGAACGAAATCAATTCGAAGTAGTTTAACTTTTGCTTTTGATTTCATACCAACATCGGAACTTACTCAAGTGCCAATTCTTATATCGAAGAACTTTTAAAACTGCGGAACAATAAAAACTAAAATTATTTTGCAATAAATTTTCCATTATAAGTGGTTGAAGCAAACGGAAGTAAAGATGCTGCTAAGCGCAGCATGCAGCTTGCTGTGTGTGTGTGTGTGTGTGAACATATATGCGTGTATGCATGTGTGTTTATATATTATGTTATGTGTGCTGTGTATGCATGTTGTGTGCTCTGCACAGATAATTCGGGCACACTCGACTTGAGCACTCTTACTTGTTTTTATACCTTTTATACCCTAAGAAACATGTGCAAACGGGGGTATATAAATAAAATAACTTTAATTGTTACTTTTTGTATGAATTTTTGATATCTAATAAAAATGTAAATGAAATTGCAACATAATAGACAAGACAAAAGATAAAGGGTACAATCTTAGTCAAAAATGAAAATCGAACAAAATTACTATTGATATTTCAATGAAATACTTAACTAATATAATACTTGACTAAAATAACTAAAATAACTATCAAATACCTTTCCTACTCTATGCTATTTTAAATATCTTTAAAAAATTGCCCCAAATTATTATATATATACATACCCGTAATTGTAAATATCTAAGTAAATATAATGATATATCAAGAAAAACAGAATAATAATTTAATCTGCTTTGGAGAAAATTATGATGAGTGAAAAACAGAAAGTCTATAGGGACTACACATAGTATAACAATCTTACATGTTTTTTTACCCTTTAGAGTTAATCAAAGTGACCAAAAGGGGTATATAGTTTTGGTATACGAATTTACGAATTGTGATACCTGCTAACAATTTAAAATAAATATAAAGATAAAAACACTTTTCAAATTTGATAAAAATACCATTCTAGCTTAAAAACTTGAAGGCAAATGGTGCTGATTGAAAAACCGAAAATCTGTAGAGATTTGGTAAAGCTTTAAATGTTGTATGCATGGATCTCAGAGAAGAAGAGGTACAGTATCTTTCTATATTTGTAAACTAGCTTGTAACTTAAAATTACTTTTACTTAAATCAAAAATCGTTTATTTTAATTATCAAAATAGAGGTAAATGAATTTCTGAAAACCCGAACAATGCAATGTGTTAATCGATTTCTGACAACGTGCAATGTAGCAAGGCTTTAATAACTAAATATCCCGTTGAGTGCTGTCAATATTATTGTCCTTGGGGAATGCTCGAGGTGCTCAGACACTGGCAGTGGCATTGGCATTGGCATTGCCATAGACTTACCTCGTATGGAAATTATCCATGCCCGTGCCGCAGTAGAGCGGCGTTGTATCATTGCTGCTGCTAGCCATTGTTGTTGTTGCTGTTGCTGTTGTTCTCGTAGATGTTGTTGTTATTATTGTTGTTGTTGACACTCTAGACTGCCAAGGCCAGCAGCAACGACGGTGGCGGCAGCGGCCTGTGCATGAAATGCGTTGTCCGCAGACACATTAAAAATTTAATATTGTACAAATTTCTGCCAAGTGCTGAAAATAGAATAGATTATAATATAGCGTTAAACGTGGCATATAATTAATGCAAACTGTAAATTGAAGCGCATGCGGCACATGCACTTCAATTACTTAAATATTTTATCATGCACCTTAGTCCAAGCACCAAACTCGTTTAGCGAATTGCGACAAAAGTCGTAAATGCCACCTGAAGAGAACATGCTAACATGCCACAATTTAATTGCCCTAATATCCAGCTCGTCTAACTTGCTGCAAGTGCAGCTGACCCAGGCATATTGCATTAGTCTAGATATATGCCGGAGCTATTCTCTTTATAAATGGACGAAATTTGATTTGTTTTCGCAGCGCACGCAAGCAAATCGCATGCCTTGGCAAATGGTATCCATCTTCCTGCAGCCGTATCCTGCATCTGTATCTTTCTATCTGTTTTGCTAGAGTCTGCTTTTAGCCTCGTGCTGAGCTATTTGTTATCTGTCATGCGCTTTGCTTTGGACTCGTTGCGGTTGCCACACTTTTTCTACTACGAGAGTTTTTAATTGCATTTGCGGCGCAGCCCCACTCTACGAGCTGTTCGGACCCGAGGTTAAGGCTAGTGTAATTAACACGTAGCATGGCAGGCAAACCCGCAACAAAGCTCCTTAAATATGCAGCGCAGGCAATATTCTGGTTAGCAGCTAATTTGATTTCTAATTGTAATGAATCCTAAATGTTCAAATTACAGTTAACCAGTGAAACGGATATACTAAATTGTTGCCTTTATAATTCATTTCAATTTGTTGATTAGATTGTAGGAAAATTTCAAAGTGCAGTCACTACCACTGGGTAGGCTTTGCCAAAAAATATTTCATAGAGTTTTAATGCATGGAAGATGCTTCTTGTTCTTTTTCCTATTCTTAGTTAGTTACAGAATATACTTAGTTGAGATAAGGAATATTTTCTAGTTAAACTAATCAGAAATTCCACTGCATAGTCCAACAAAATTTGATGAAATTTAATAACCAAAAATACTTTTGAAGTGGCAAGTCCGAATCTGAAACTATAAATAAACTATAGATATCTCAATCACAAGATATTCTTAGCTTTCAGGTACGATAGAAATCCTGAAAATCTGAGTTAAGCTGAAGCTGAAATGTCTGCTTAGCAACTTGTACTAGGGCTATTCTTGTTCGGATTCAGCTTTTCATAAGCTTTTGGAAAGTATATAAAAGTTCTGATTCTTAGTTACCTTATCATGTTGGTCTGTGTTTTCAATCAAATATATATCTATCTATAAATTTAATAAAATTCTGAAAATGCCTAAGTTAGCATTTAGATTTTTAGGCTACTTTTGCTCCTAGAAAAGGCATGCATTTTAAGGCAAGCTATTTGTGAGTAGAAATTCTTTCTTCGATCCGCATATTATTTGATTGTCTATTAAAGATATGCTTAAGCATCTGTTCAAAGACTTAAACTTAATGGAATTCTCTTTGAAAAATGTTTCCCATTACAATCCGTTTCAGCTCTGATTACGCTTACATAAACTTAACTATACAAGAACAAGTCTTTAATATCGAAATTAAATTATATTCCACACACACGCACACACATGCACAAGCCCACTCGCCGGCAGCTCAGGCACATTAATACAAAACAAAAAAACAAAAAAATTCTAAGAATTACATGTGGATAAGAGTGCGAATTAATTTACTTTAATTACAACAACTATCTTCTGTCTGTGTGTGTGTATGTACTTTTCTGTATGTGTGTGTGCGTGCGTGTAGTGGGATGACAAATTAAATGATTAATTAAGAACATCTGTTGATGCTTGCTCGCGGGCGCAGAAAAGTATGCTATATTTTTCTGCAACGCTGAAAGAGACAAGTGAAGGCAACGGATTTTATTTCAGGGCCAATCAGGGAGCAGAGCAGAGCTTAACTCATTGGTCAGATAAAGCAAATCAGGAATTCACAAATCAACGCAATCAATTACACAACAACAAGAACTTAATTTTTCGCATGAAAAACGCCTATTAATAACACAAATGTGCCACAGATTTTCATTTGTGGCACAGTCCAATGCGCGCACAAGTACAATGGACAATTGAGGAGGCGCCTGATTTGCGCCTAGGTAGCTGGTAGCTGAATGAATGCCAATGCCTGAGTGAAAGGGATCAGCCACAAATCGGAATGCCTTCAGACAGTTCCAGGCTGCCTTTGTGTCCATCTGGTGAATAATGAAAAATGGCAAGCACAACTCCGATTGAAAGGATCACGTAACCCCTAAGCCAGCTATGGTCCTTTGTCTCTGTCCGCGTATTAAGCGACTTGAATACTTGATTTATGCATAGAATCATACATCACCTGGACATACTTATATCTTGAACTCTTAAATTAATATGCATTTTCTGCTATTGATTAAAGTTATTGATTTGATTGTATTTGCGTACTTTTATCCACGCATTTTCCACTTTTCTCATATATTTCCCTCTCTTTGCTTTCTGCACTTCATTTATTTCTGTGTAAACAAAAAGTTGAATTTGCTTTGGCATTTTTGTTTACCCTGAGCGATCCCATTGGCCTTATTTAAAAATTGTTTTTTAAATGGCCAATAAACAAGATGTGAGTGTATTGTGAAGGAGCGTAAAATAATAACAGCAAGCGATTGTTATCAAACAGCAGCTGGAAATTGGCGGAAATTTCTTCGATTAATTGGACTGAAAACATGGCGAGGGCAGAAAACAGAAGTTGAATGGAGCTTGAGTGCGTGAAAAGATTGCCAGGACAAGCGGAAGCAGCTGCAAACTAAGAATACTTCCTTAAAATAATAGCAAATACTGAGGTCGCTGCATAAAAACACATTTACGTGTACAGAAAGCATGGGCGTAGGGCATATGTCTGTCGACCTTACAAATATTTTCTTAAAAGAACTGGTATGAAAATCTCTCTCTCTCTTTCTGTTTTCTTTTCATGTATATGTATATGGTATATAAAAACATCTGTCTCTCTTTCTATTCTAATATTATTTGATTTAAAATGCCTCTATTTCTCTCTCCCTCTCTTATTCTAAAATAAGCTTGCATACGAATTTTCCTCTACCTTCCGCCCTCTCTCTATCTGTATCTTTCTTATTATAAAATTAGCTGGCATGCTCTCTCGCTTTCTCATTCTTTCTCTCTCTCTTTCTTTTTTATTTCTCTCTCTCTCTATCTATCTCATTATCTTTCTCTTTTCTCTCCCTCTCTTTCTCACTCTCTTGCTCTCTCTCTCTCTCTGTCTTCTCTCTCTTTTTCACTCTCGTTATCGCTCTTTGTCTCTCTCACAACCTGACTTTCTCTCTCTCTCCTGCTGCTTATCTCTGTGTCCATCCTCTCTCCTCTCTCTCTCTTATTCCAAAGCAAGCTGATTTTAGAATATCTCTCTCTTTCCGTCTCATATTCTAAAGAAAGTCTTGTATACGAATCTCTTTCTCTTTCTCTATCGTTCTCTCTATATTTAACTCTACCTTCCTGCCTCCCTATATCCCTTTCTTAACAATGGTATGCACTTTGCCTTATATCTATAATTAACTATATTATAATGCACTCTCACGCGGCTGCATTGTACATTTCTCATTAGCTATGCGATGTTCTTAGCAACTACAAACTGAAACAAGCGCCAACAGCTATAATAATAGAAGGGCTGTCAGTCAAGCCAAGATACGCGTGGGAGTCACGCTGTGTCGTTATTAAAGTCGCATGCATAATGCATACGGGCTGCCACGCCCCCTGCAGCATTTAACCCAGCTGACGTTTAATACAACTTTAATTGCTTGAATCTGCACTTTTGGCTTAAACGCAGCTGCCTTTAGCTTAACGCATTATATTTATCATGTTGGCTTTCATAAAATAGTTAAGTCATGGTCACAGCGCAGCATAAATTGCAAGCGTATGGAGAAGAGAGAGGTGTAAGAGTGGGGGGGGGGGGCGACATTGAGTTGTTGTTGATGCCACTTGCAGCACGTTTGTTTGCCCCCCTGGCCATGACTGTACATATACATATATAAAGTACAAACATAGCTATATATACGTACACCAATACAAACATAAATACAGTTACAGTCCTGTAAATGTTTTGGCAGACTTTCTATTCTGTCAGCTAATATCCTAGCAAATTTCCACCAGATGTCCTCGGCACAATCACCAGCATATTCTCTAATCTTTATTCTCTCTCTCTCTCTCTCTCTCTCTCCCTCTCCCTCTCTCTCTGCTCTTCAGTCTTTTGTGTGGCTTTCAATGCCTGACTGAATAAAAACAAAATTATGACAATTTCTGTTGGCATTTGCTGAAATTCAACACAAAACATAGAAGGGTTGCTTATTCCGGATTAACGAATTGTATATACCCTGGTAGACAGACAGATAAATGTAGTTGTTGCTATGGCTACTTTTTGTTCAGATAATATTCAATTGTTCTGCCACCCACTAAACTCATTAAAAGTGGACTATAAAGGTTTGTGCAAAAGTATAATAAGAAAAAGAAGACAAGCAAATTCATTTATTTTTGTGCTATTGCAACTTTTTATAATATTTAATTGTTGTATTGTATGTAGATGAAGCCTTTGGCAAATCAAAATATATATATTTATATATATATGAATATTACTGAAAAGCATTAACAATCGAGTTGATATGCCAATATGTCATTTCGACTATTCGTAACTAGCGTCCCAAAACTTTTCTCGTATCTCTGAGAATATAAAAGAGATGAGATGGCCTTTAAGGATTACTTTTAGTTTAATGATTCTTGAACAAAACTCAATTTATTATTCTCAAAATTCTCTTAAAAATCTTAAATACTGCTTTCATTCATAGAAGGCAGTTTCGATGCCTAGACTTTATGCCTCGTCGATCAAATCCTACTTTATACCCAGTTATTCAACATAGAATTTCAATTTTCTTTGTTAGCTCAGAATATTACAAATTGTTGTCTTAATTATACCAGCTAGCAACAGCTAGTTGTTGGAACGGCTGACTTGTCCAATGCTTTGAGAAGATTACTTCAGTACATTTATTTGGTTTCATAGAATTTTAATCAAATCGCATAGGTGTCAGACCCTGTTGACACAGCAGCGACCTTGTTGTTCGCCTTGCCAATAATTCAAATGTCAGTCAACTGTGGTTTTTGTTGATGTTGCTGGCTGCGTCTTATTCTAAAAATTCTTTTAATAGCGTAAAAAAAACTCGATTTATTGTTAAAAATGCAGCTGAAGGAATTTTTTAAGCAGTATAAATTCACATTATACCGACGCGGTTCATGTGTGGGTGTGTGGTTGTGTATGTATGTGAGCGTGTGTTGTGGCTGCTGTATTCGTGTTCAGTATTTTTTACTCGCATCACGCATACGTCATGCTGTCTGGTAACGTACAAAAGCGAGCTCATTTGACATTTGCATATGATATAAGAAAATTGCTTAAGGAAGCGCACTCAGACAGCATGCATTCACAAAAAACTTGGATATCAAAGAAGAAAACTTTTGCTTACTAGAGAGCACATCAAGAATTTCAATTTATGTTCGCAATCAGATGTACAAGAAATAGACATTGATGAATGAATTTATTATTGCATAAGACATTTTCGAGATATCAAAGGCAAGAGTTACAGAAGGAGGCGAGCAGCTGGAATAGCTAAACAATGAGTTACATTATTATTATTATTATGCATGGCAAGCATTGTAATCT
Organism: Drosophila gaucha; assembly: GCA_035045545.1. Classification (NCBI taxonomy): domain Eukaryota; kingdom Metazoa; phylum Arthropoda; class Insecta; order Diptera; family Drosophilidae; genus Drosophila; species Drosophila gaucha. The sequence continues at coordinate 6,544,640 of JAWNOY010000292.1, forward strand.
GATTAATTGAGTGTGCTTCGTTATGTTTGGATTTCATGAACAGCTATGCAAATGGCAAATTCAAAAGCTATTCTGTTTACGCTCGCTATCAGCTGTCGACGGCCTACCATAATAATCATGTTAATTGCGGTCTGGGCAAAGCAACCACAGCCAGGAACAATATAACAAAATAACACCAAGCACTCGAGCTATCAATGCAATCACACTTGAGCTCATATTATTTGTTGGCCTTATCAATGCATTGTGTATGCAGAAGGATAGCAGGACTTGTGTGAAGCTTTGCCACTGACCCGAATGTGGTCAACAAGTTAAAGAAACGTCATATATAATAGATAAAAGGCAAAGCCTAATTGAAACGTGCCTGTTCAGGTTGAAATACCTGTTAGCCAGTTGCCAGTTGCCAGTTGGCCAACTGAATGGCAGCAATTTGCAACAGCTATTGGGTACAAAAGTTGCACATGTGTTGAAGCGTGTAAATGGCTTAGCAAAGTGGAAGTTCTGTGCAAGGATCACGTCCTTAAGTGCAGAGCAGTAGCAAAACAAAGCTGCTGTTAATTGAGCGAACGAGCTGAGTGAAAACATGCTAAAGCTTGCTGCCAAAACTGAAGAAACACTTTAAAGAAAAGCCAAATGCAGACTGAGCTATTATTATACGGTATGAAATTGTGTAACACATAAACGGATACGTGTGTGCAAAGTAAAGAGCTTGGGTCCTTATAGCTATGCCCCACTGTGCGTGTGTCTGTTTGTATGCAAAATATTCTTTGCCTTTCCAGCCATAAAGAATCTCTGCAAAAATTTGCATTTTTGTATTATATCAGAGCCGTATATTATATAGTTGTCATGGAAATAATCCTCAAATTTGTATCTTTTCATATATTGCTTAGAGTCGAAGTAACATTTCCATATAAAAATCCCTTCTCAGCCATGTGCCTATAAGTTTATCTTACCTGCAATAATTTACTTATTATACCAATCCCAATCTGATTTTGTTAATAGATTCTCATATAAGGAAGTCATACTTGATTATTACGCATACGCCCTGTGCGCCATATTGAACTATAAAAAAAAAAATCAATTTCTGTTTACCTGACATTGCACCTGAACTTGATTTAAATACATTTTAAGTGCCCGACCCCCTGCCATCACTTGGCCCTCAACACATAATAAGCAGCTGTCCGGAAAGTTGACTGCTCACAACAATAAGCTGCACGTTGAGTAGCTGCCTCGTTTGGCATGCAACGCCTCAGCTGGTTTCCATTCAGCCCACTGCCGGGGCGTGGTCAAGTAGTCTGCCATTAAATAGACGCATTGGAGCGGGCCGCCCGTCTTGAGGGCACCATTCAAAACTAAATGCAAGGTCAAAATTATGTAAACAGCCATTGAGCAAGGACTAAGGACTAGCAATAGTAATTACGAATCGGGCTGGCAATTAAAAAAACATCCAGCGGACACAGTAAATAAAAATGCAATGCTTGAAATTTAAGAATGAAAAAATGACTTCGTACTGTTCACGCTGTACAGTAATTATAAATTGGTCAGTCTGGCAATCAATCAACTCCTTTACTATATTTATAAGCAGAAAATTCCGTTGTAACTTTGAAATTCTCTCTCTCCCTCTTTTCATTATACAGCTAGCGGCTACTTTAGAACTTCGTTGCTTCTTTAAGTTTCATAATAAACAAAGCTTTGTGTTTCAGCAGCTTTTCAAAAAATTTTCTTGGTATTTGCAAAGGAAAGGTGTCTTCCTTGAAGCTTACCCAGGATAAACAATGAAAAATAGTTAAGCAAAATGCTGGGCGGTGCGCAAAAAAACAGATAATGCTGACGGGAAGTGTCATAACTTTAAACGGAAATGACACCTTTACACAGCAAAAGTATTTGTGTTTAAGTTTAATGAGGTCTGGAGTTAAGACTTTTTACAAGCGAACTTTGAATACTCTTCTATAAAAAATGTGTGTCAAGCCAAAGGAGCCAAAAAAGAAGGCAAAAGCTAGACAAGACTATATCATATAAAATATCATATACACAGATAATTTAGATATGTTATCATCGAGTATTATAAGCTTTCTTTAATTGAAAAGTAAATAAAAATTGGCTGTGGCTGTGCTGAATATTAAATGCATATACCCAAAGCAGGGCAACAGGGAGTCTGTCGAGTCAAGGGAGTGGGTGAGAATGGCCGCGTTTTTGTATTGCTGTATAATAATAATCCGAATGAATTACTTGTGGTGCGCCTTTGAGACGTTACGCATAAGTAAGCTTTGCATTCCTTGATTCCTTGGAGGCGACAAGTCGCCAGTCCAATAAAAATGCCTTGCTGTGATTTTCAGCGGCAAGGACAAAAAGCAACAGCGGCTGACAAAATGAATTCAGACACAGGCCCTGCGCTGTTGAGGCAGCTAGAAACATCTCGTTATCATAATCAACAGCTACCGCTTACAGTTGCTGTTGGTGCTCCTCGCTCCTTTCAGCGTTAAAGAAAACGACATTAATGGAAACATCAAAGTAATTTGATTGCATTTTGCCACAATGGATATGAATGAGGCGAACAACGAACGCATAAGCCCAGGCGAATGCAAAAATATACATACAAATGTTTTCGTATACATATATATGTAGTATATACACATCTAAGGACATGAGGAGCATCGCATAAGTAGCAGCCTGTCGGAGTACCAGCTACATGTCTTGCTTGTCCATGATATCGTGCTGTGACGTCTGCCTCTGCTCATTTTCTTGGTCTCTGCGGCATATAAAATGTTGTTTGGCCTGGGCTCAATGTTGTGTTAATTTCATTTGCGTTCAGAAATAGATACAGCACATGGAATGGGAATAGGTTTGGTATCTTCACAGCATTTCTGCAGATATTTAGCTAACGAAATTATGTAGTTACAATCAAGTCGCATGTGCTGCCAGCTAAGGGCTAACTCCAGCTAAGCATATCACCAACTGAGTATGTAAAAGGTATTTTAAGTTTACATATCACTTCTTCCATTCTCACAAAATCAGCATGCAGCTTTATTTTAATTTACTTTGCAATTAAAATGACAAATAATAATTAGTTAACTATTTATAAATATGCAAAATGGTCTAAGCTTGGTTTTCTCTAAGATATAAGTAAGCATTTGCCTTAAATGTTTTTCATTAAATATACATTGCTTTCTATTTATAAAATTATTAACAGCATATGAGCCAAATAGCTCACAGATACACTTGCAGATATAGATATATATGCACATGTGGATACAGATACAGATACATATACAGATGCAGCTACAGATACAGATACAGATACTACAGATACTACAGATACTACAGATACTACAGATACTACAGATACTACAGATACTACAGATACTACAGATACTACAGATACTACAGATACTACAGATACTACAGATACTACAGATACTACAGATACTACAGATACTACAGATACTACAGATACTACAGATACTACAGATACTACAGATACTACAGATACTACAGATACTACAGATACTACAGATACTACAGATACTACAGATACTACAGATACTACAGATACTACAGATACTACAGATACTACAGATACTACAGATACTACAGATACTACAGATACTACAGATACTACAGATACTACAGATACTACAGATACTACAGATACTACAGATACTACAGATACTACAGATACTACAGATACTACAGATACTACAGATACTACAGATACTACAGATACTACAGATACTACAGATACTACAGATACTACAGATACTACAGATACTACAGATACTACAACTACAGATACAGATACAGATACTACACACACTACAGCTATATACAGATACAGATACAGATATAGATATAGATATAGATATAGATATAGATATAGATATAGATATAGATATAGATATAGATATAGATATAGATATAGATATAGATATAGATATAGATATAGATATAGATATAGATATAGATATAGATATAGATATAGATATAGATATAGATATAGATATAGATATAGATATAGATATAGATATAGATATAGATATAGATATAGATATAGATATAGATATAGATATAGATATAGATATAGATATAGATATAGATATAGATATAGATATAGATATAGATATAGATATAGATATAGATATAGATATAGATATAGATATAGATATAGATATAGATATAGATATAGATATAGATATAGATATAGATATAGATATAGATATAGATATAGATATAGATATAGATATAGATATAGATACAGATTCAGATACAGAGATAAATGTATTTACATATACAATTAAACACATACACACATGGATAGACACATTCTTAAAGAGTCTCTAAGGCATCTTTTGAATCCAACCATAAAATTTTCATCTGCTCTTTAATTTATTAAGATGTGTGCTGCATGCCAGAACGCCTTTCAATTATGCAACAAAATAAAGACAATTTAAGTTAGTTTAAATGTTTTGGATATTCAAAGCATCCTGTCAAGTCGCTTCTAACATATGTCGACCCATTTCTGTGTCTGGCTCTGTGCCAATTTATGCAAATTTCTCAAGAAATTGTTTTAGGCCGCTGCGGTTAGGCCCACATTGTGGGCTCTTTAAAGGTTCAGGGAAATGAAAGTGTATTTGTATTGTATTGTTATCCTGGCTGGTGTTTGGTATGCCCGATATTTACTTGGAGCAGCGGCAAATTGAGTTGCAGTCCGTTGAGCCCCTGGGTCAGCCTGATTGATTGTGCAATTGTAAACGAGTTCGTTTGCCAGTTCAAGGTGGCTTCAATCAACTGGAAAACAAGTGACGCGCACTCGACTGAACTTAATCAGTGTACTCTTATAATGTTGTGCACCAGTAGGAGGACGTTTTTCGATTATACAAGTATTTTTCGTATTCATCCGAATCCACATCAATAAAATACACAATCAAAAGTAAACAGTAATTGAACTAACATTTATTTTCATGATATTGGCTGAAAAGTGGCTGCTGCCTTTTAATGTTGCGCCTTGGGGTCTGTGGACTTAGCTGCATATTTGAACTCTGCTTAAAACAATTTTGTGCGCATCTCAAGCGTTGGCGGCTAACGAAATAACTTGAGTCACGCGAAATATGCTAAAAAAATTTCGCATGAAAGCAAGTGAAATGTATACGCCGCGTGGGCCCAAAAGCCTGTCAAATATGAATAATGGCTATGCAGACTAAACCGCCCAGATACTTTCCCTTTTCCAGACAACGGGTGGGTTTAAAGAAAAATTACAAATGCGTCTCAGTTGCCTGCGAGAAAACAGCCAAGTTAGCTGTAAAAATCGCACAGCCTACACATTTGACTGACTCCCAGCTGGGTCAAGTGTGAGAGCCCTTCTGCGTATATACGTGTGTGTGTGTTCGGCAGGAATGTTAATTTTTGGGCATCTTCTCGCTGACCACTTGACAGTTTACGTTGTCTATAGTCAAACAGTCGCAAATATTTTATGCGCCTACGTGTTGGCCATAGCTAATTTATTATACATCCCTCGACTCTGGTGGCCCATTGGCAGCGGCAGTAGTCGATGCTTTAAAATGTAGCTGACAACTTTTGTAGTTTGTTGATCTTTTATCTGTTTGACGTTGCCCATTGTGCGGCCCTCAATCAATTGCCAGCCTCTTATCGGAGCTGACAGACAGCGGACAACTCTGACAAAATGGGAAAAAGCAGTCTTATTATGACAGAAAGTTCTAATGCCGACCTCATCAACTCAATCCACAGTTCGCCTCTCGTCCTTTGTCACAGTCATTCAGTCAGAGGCTCTGATTGATGTTGCTTATTTACTTTGCTGTTTCATTCGCACGCATAAATCACGCAGCCAGGTTTGAGTTCTTCGTGCGTTGAATTTACATTTCCATTTTTATTCAAGTATTTACTAAAAGTTAACGCCCCGCGATTTGTTAACTAATTTTTTGTCCTCAATTGTTTGGAATTTATGGCAGCTGACAGAGCTGGGACTATTAATAGTAGTGAAATGTATGTATGCTACGTATGCTCGAGTCCCTTCCGGCGGCGTCTAGTGGCCGAGCTAATATTTAATTAAGTTGGCCAGCAGCCAGACAGCGGCACATTAGCACTTCACATATCATAGCATCTTTCCATGGCCCAGGCCAAATGTCATCAGCACTAATGGAATAATTTGAAATCTACTTAGCTGGTTGCCTTGCACCACCAGCAAGGACATACACACACACACACACACTTTTAGAGCAGGATACTTCTTTTAATTATTTTACGCATTTTTGCCACAAAGTAACACACAGAACATTACAACCAGCTGACACTCAATTGGGCGTGCCCCAAGACCTCTTACATGCTGTGCAGCGCAGTTTGTTTTAATTAACAATGAAGTTGACTAATTGAATTATGTGAGAGAGCTGACAAGGTTGGGAACTAGTCCCATTTTGTTGCTTTTAAATTCTGTCATAACAAATTACACTTCCGCCCAGAAGTAGGCAATGAAATTTTAATATACACAAAATAATTATAAACTACATAAATTAAGGCCTAAGCACAACTCTAATGTATAACAAATATATATTTATATATGTGTATATATCATTTTGTTCGGCTTAATTGAAACGTGACAAACTTTCATAATTCCCACAAGCCAAAGCCGAAATATGTGTATATCAATTTTGGCTTTTATTGAGCCAGCGTAATTACTTAGAGGAGAAGAGAAGTAGTCATAGATGTTGGCTGTTGGCAATAAAATGATAGTTGGACAAACAAACTTACTGATTAGTAAACACTTTTATAGTCCATGCAGCAATCAATCAAGAACATTAATTATTTAATTGGGCGTCTATAACCCAAATTGTGATAGAAATCGCTGACCAGCGCTTATGGCATGGCACGCACAAAAACTAAGCCAAACTACTTTATGCAAGTCTCACACACACACACACACACACACACAGGCGTGCACCCAATCAAAAAGGTTATCAAGCCTATTTAGTTGGTATTATACAAAAAGTTGATTGCAGCACAAAATCCTTGGGCTAGTTTATGACCCAATTGTGCCAAAGACTGTGTCAATTCGCCTTGCGTTGCGTTTCGCGCGCCACCCGTAGGAAAATTAGAAGAAAACACTTCAAAACCACTTTGAGTGAGCGCCACCCGCCCAACCACCTATCAGCTTGCCATGCGGCAAGTGGCACACGCACATGTTGCAGTTGCAGCCAAGTCGAGGCATTGCCTCCGCATTGGCATTTCAGCTCTATTTGATTTTCTCAATAACAGGCTAACAATAACGTGCCTAAGCGCTCACTAGGCTGTCTATAAGAAAAAACGACTAGCATAACAATAATCAAATGAAATGCATATCCCCATATCGTTTTGGTATTTTTAAATGGAATTCGCTTAGCAGCCGTTGCAAAAAGCCTGTTCGTGCGGCACGTGCAACTTGGGCTTGGGGTCAACGCTGTGTAGATATGCGGCGCTCGTTATCTAAAACCTGTTAGCCAAATGGTCGTGTGAGCCATACAATATGTATATATGTATATGTAGTGTGTATATAGTGTATATGGTGTATTCATAGTAACTGCTTTCAGCTGTGTTCGCCTTCATTGCCGAATTACAGCCTTTTCATGGCTGGCCCCTAGCCCGAGCCACCTGTCACAAAGTCGTTTACAGTGTCACTAGCAATTGGTCGTCAAAAAACATGAGGCGGAATATTGGCAATTCGAAGCAAACGCACGACTAGAGAATACCCTAAGCTTTAAGAGCAAGTGAAACTTTCTTCTACCTATTAAAAATTTTTTACTATTTCCTTAACTTTTTCATCAGAAGACATAGATTTTATAGGTCTTGAAATAGATTTTATTGATATTTGTTATACACCATTTCTAACAAAAACTTAAGATATGCTTAGGTGTCTTAAAACTAGACTTATTTTAAGTACAAATTAGCATTAAAAACCTTTACGTAGCAAAGGTTGTAGTTTCTTATGGCTTTTCCTGCAGTCATTAATAGCTAGATCATTTTTATATATTTATATAAATACTTCTATATATCTATATATCTATATATCTATATATCTATATATCTATATATCTATATATCTATATATCTATATATCTATATATCTATATATCTATATATCTATATATCTATATATCTATATATCTATATATCTATATATCTATATATCTATATATCTATATATCTGTATATCTGTATATCTATATATCTATATATCTATATATCTATATATCTATATATCTATATATCTATATATCTATTAATCTATATATCTTTTTTGACATATTTTCTATATTATTCAACGAATTCAAAGAGATTACCTGCAGCTTTTTAATTTTTGTAGCTCTGCCGCACTCTGCCATAAGTCAAACCCCGAGCGCATTTTGATACCCTGCACCCTTCAACATACTGCAATTTTTTTGATCTCTGCTCTCGCACTTTTTGGCAGCTCATGACGCAATCTGCTGTTAAATTCATTCAACACTTGCGCCCACTTTAATAGTCATTTGATGTTGGCCGCATGCTGCAACATTGCTCTGACATTTGCAACGCTACGAACATTCCATTTTGACAGCTTTTAACAATTAGTTGGCAATGGGCACCAAATGCTTGAGTCACGTAAAATGCGCCCTAGGGGGAATGCTCCAGCGAGCTGTTAAATAATCATTTTTATTACTGTCGCAGAAGTATTTATATTTATTTATTTGTAAATATGAATATATATTCGCTTTATACAAACGCCTGCCTCTGGTTTGCTTATGAATTTTGTTTTGCAATTTACTTTGAAAACTTGACTTTGGGTATTCTTATGTTTTAATACTTTGTCACTTTGTAGATTAAAATTGAAGCATAAGAAATTAAGTTATGGAACGAATCCTTTGCTTTTTCTGACTGCAGCTTGTCGGGGCTTAAGTTCTGGTCAAGCTCTGTTATTTTATTATTTGTGTAAAACGTCGTAAATATTTGTTTGTCGCAATTCTTATTTCTCCAACATAAATTGTTGGTCAGCAAGAGGATGCAACTTTTTCAAAGCTAACTTGTGTCTGGACCAAGAAAAAGCATTTGGCAGAAAAAATTCGGAGGGCGGAAACTAACTTATGCAGCGCAAGTTTTTGGCCATTGTTTATCATACAACTTGAAATATTTCATTAAATAAGTGGAAAGTTGTCGTTTTTTTTATTGTTTAACAGAAATAAATAGTTGGGATTGAGTTTGAGCGAAAAGTTGAAATACATAAGTACTTGAATGTAACTGATTGTGCTATTTAACATATTTAATTTAGTTTGATTTTTATTTAATAAACCATGAAAACCTTTTTTATGGCAATTAAATTTAGGATTATTTAAGAAGTCTTTAATTTTTTTTATTTATTTATTTTTGTGTTTTTTTATAAACAGCTCACGCCCACGCAAACTGGGGAAACCACAAAGTATGCAGCCAATTCATAAATAAATCGCTGCAATGCCAAAAAATAGAAAGAAAAAATTGTAATTTTATTATAATTGGCATTACGTGCTAAGGCCTGACGTATCATTTGCAAAGAAATCTGCGTCTAAGTGCGCCATAAAAAATGGCATTGCGTACAACTTGGCGCACGACCTGCGGCAATCACTGTAGCAACAACGACAACAAGCCAGGCAGCCAGGTCAACGCACAAATATAATATGAAACAATCAGCAGCCACATGATAGAGCCCCAACTCCCAGCTTATCGTATATCAACACAAATTACGCACACACACAAAAAAAAAACACAAAAATTGTTGGCAAAACAAAAAACCTCTAATAATATCAGAGGGGGCGGAAATACAAAAAGCAAATGGGGAATAACAAAGAATCAAAGCGAAATTCAATCAGCAGGAAACAAGAAACGGCATAAATAGGGACGAACCATGTTAATATGGCAGTTGCCTATGTCTTGATTTTCATATCTATACTTTATTGCGTATACGCAGCGTTATGCAAATTGCTTGTTTACTTAATTTCAGGCAAAACGATGCCGCAGCAACAATAACTCAGCGCGATTCGCACGGAATACTTTCTTGTAAAATTTTTTGGTTGAAATTAGTTTTTGAGAGAAAAGAAAGTTAAGAAAGTTTAGCAAGTTTCAACTGATTTTTGATTAAAACTTCATGATGATGCCACTGCTCGTGCAAGAAAACAGCCCAATGACTGAGTGAGAGCTATAATTTGGATGCCATGACCAAGCGCTAAAGTTACAGCTGTAAAAGTTTTATTCAAAAAAAAAAAAGAAGAAGGAATTCCAACTAAGCGAGAAATAATGATACGCAACTCAGAGACTGATATATATTTCTGGTCATTAAACAGCATACGCCCAGCATTGGGCTAACATTTTAATTAAGTTTTTGATGGCTACGGGCAGTGGTTGGCCATTGATTGATGACACACGCACTGAGTAACAGCTTCATTGGGCTGCGATTGTTCTGTTCGTGTTCCCTTAAATGGCAACACGAATTCTAATTAACACGTTAGCCAGCTGGCATGGTGGCGTTGCATGCCCTATTGATTTGCAGTTGCCAAATGCCACTCGAATAAGTTCATTTCAATGCACTTTTGCGACAATGCGGGATTTTCCACCTGTTTCCAGTTGCATTCTTGAGTGGCCATTTTTTTGCTCTGAGCCAATTCTTGGGATACATATATACGCTTACACTCAAAGTAGTGTAAGTGGGTGTGCCACACTCATCTTTTCAATTCGTTTTCTTCTGCTTCTTCTTACATTTATTGTCTCTCAAGTAGCACTTTCTTTTCTATTTTGTGTCGTCACGTGCCAGAAACGTGCGCTTTTATTTGCCTAGTGCCATTTCAAGATTGTTTGAATTGTTTTGTTTTCGGCATTGTCCTTTTTGACTTGGGAAGAATTTTTGTTGTTTTACACCTAATAGCTATCACAAAAGGATTGTAAAAATTTATTTGAGCTCTGATATTATCTAAATTAAATTATTTCTTATACTTATCCAATGAATATAAATAGCTGATTATTTGCGACGAAATGCGAAATATTTGTTTATGCATTATTAACACTTCATTAATTTTAATAGAGAAACACTTAAAATTATTCAGGCATAATGTTTAATTGCACACAAATTCATGTTAAATATGAACACTTGATCGATTTCTGGAAAATGATAATAATATATATTAGAAAATTCTATAAAGATTCTGTAAAATAAGTAAAAAATGTAAAAGTTTTTCTAAATAGCAGCGTAAATATAAATTTACTTGACAGCTTAAGTTAAGTCAGTTTTATCTATAATAATATTTTATTTAAATTCTGCATTTGTATCTCGCCTATTCACAGCAGCATTAAACACATAATAAATGGCTATAATAATGCAAGAATGACACTTACAGCAAAGTAGGATTTGTAGCTCTCACACACACACACACACACGAGCAGCACTAAAGATATAGCTTTTATTTATCAGAGTATATACAGTTTTTTCTTTTTAAATATTTAAAGTACATTTTTCGCACATAGCAACTAACCATAAGGCAGCCGATGGATTGTTTAATGTACCGAGCCGATCGTGCGGCTATTCGAACCGATTCGCGGCGCACGAATTACAAAACACAACTGAGACAACATTGCCGAAAATTCGCATGATATAATTCGCCTGCGAGGAGCCGACGAACCGACGATGCAGACCGAAGACGAGAATACGCGATGTCAGCAGCTAAACGTTGCGAACGGAAATGAAACTGTGCGCGATTCGCAGCAGCATTTGGCGGCAACTGCTGGCAGTATACGGCCTGAAAGCCAGAAACTAAGTTAAGTTCCACAGTTGTCAAACCCAAAGTGGAACCTTATCAAAATGCAAAGTCAAACAAAGTCAAGCAAAGTCAAACAAAGTCAAACAGCGTCTGCAAAGGCTTGCTCTTAACTTCCATAAAGATCTCTTAAATTTCGCTTTCCTGCGCAGGCGCTCTTTGGGGCTAGCTGTTTGGCAAACAGCTGTTTACCGTTAGCTGTTGCTTTGCTCACTTGACAATGTTTATGTTTTTGACTTACTTTTGCTTTGTGCCTTGTGGACACTTTTGTTACCGTTTGTGCTTTGCTGTTTTGCTTTGCTTGCCACTTCCTTAACGCTGCTCGGGTGAGAGGTTAAGGTCAATGCAAAAGGCGACAACAGATGGCGCTGCCACGCAGCTGAATGAAAAGCTGTACTGTGGTTATGGTAATGGCCTAAGCTAATTTATGCAGCCAACACGACGTATGTGTAATGTGGTTACAACTACGTTTAATGTAACAACCACAATGTTCGCCAGACAACAAATAAATTATGCCTTTTACGACAGCTATAATATAATTATAAACCATACTTTTCCACAAATTTACCCGAACTATTACTTTAATTAAAGTAAACTGCTAAATTGGTTTCTGTTCATTATCGACACTCCACTGAAAGTTTTCCAACCCCTTCTTCAGACCCTTCGTATCCCAAACATTTGTCAGAACAAGATTTCAGTTGTGTCACTATTGTCCTAGCCAAATTTATAGCGACTCTTTATGCAAATGATGCGTGAAACTGTCGGAGCAACAACAAAGCTGTCACAAGTGCTGATCTGGCTGCCGGTCCGTCTGTTGGTTCTGGTTCAAGTTGTGGTAATGGTTCGCCGTCTGGCTGTCATGTTGGCCAACAGATGCGTCTATCAAATAACAAAGAGCTTGTGCTGTAGCGTGTTAATACCTTAATCCTTTAAGGCAACGCGTTTGTCTGGGCCAATTCAAGAACGACTCGAGTGGGCACATTGAAATTGGATTAAATTCCGTTGGCTTAAAGCGCCCCTGACACTGACTAACTGAACGCCGCATTTCTACCCAAAATTATGAATAATCAGGCTAAATGCTGCAGCGATTTTCAGTCACATAACTCTAGGCTGTTGGGGAAGGGAACTGCGGCTGTGGCCACAAAATGCAACCAGAAGTGCGCCAACGGCAAAATCGTTGCCAAAAATATTGCCAAGAAAAATGTTGCAGACTTTTCTCGTTAGTGTTTCCGGCTCAGTGGCAGCCAGCCCCCCCGCCATGCCCACAAAATATTTGAAAATGTGACGCCCCTTTACATACTCTGCCCGACTGCATCATGATGAGGCGTGAGTTGTTGGCTTAATGTCATAATGGCCAAAAGGCAGCGCTGGGGGAAAGGACATGGGATAATTAGTGCAATTGCAGTTTTTGCTGGGCCAAATCGCAAATGAGCTAAGCTCTGGAACGTATATAGCCTTGGCTTTAATATAAAAAGGTTTAATTTAAATCATATTCTAAATTCTTTTTAGAATGATTAATAAAAGTCGAATAACAGCTCAATTGGAAAACCTTTAAAAATATTAATATAAAATCTGCCGCTTGATGTTTTCCAATTTGCGAATTCTTTGTTGAATATTTTTTCAAAAATTCACAAAGATAACAATACATAATAAAAAAAGTTTGCAACAATAACCAAATGAAACGAAAACATGGCAGCATGAAAAAATATGAAATAAAATTGCCGATATGAATGTGTATGATATATCGTATATGCATATGTATGTATGCAACAACTAAACATTGAACATGGAATATAACTTGGGGTGATTGTAAATAAAACCAAGCACTACATGCGATTTTCACTGGCAGCACAAACAATTTTTATTTATTGAGCTGCCTCGCGTTTCGCCGACGGGGCACGTGTGGGCGGTCATGTATGTGGATATGCGGATGTGGATACGGACATTTGTGCTGACAGCCGGGCATATTGCATGGGCTTATATGAATGACATTGCTGCTGCTCTTTGACGCTGTCACGCCCACAAAACGATGGGAGGCGACTAAAACTCTTGTCAATTGCCGCGGCTAACTGGAAATTTGACAAGCTCTCAAAAGCCTGTCGTGTAGCATGCCACACAACAGATGCACACCGATAGTTCTTGGTGTTCTTGAAAAGGCCTTTTTATTGCATTTATCAAATTCCATCTGTCATTAGGCTTAATTTTATTGGAAACTAGGGTATTTGTGGGGGCCTGTGTGTGCTTCGATTGTAAACAAACAGAACGTCAGCTGAATGCTAAACATTGGCGTTGCCGTTGCTTGCTCTTATTTTGTTCTTTTTTTTCTTTTTTTCGGCTGAAATTTACAAATGCCAGAAAAGCATAAAGCAACAGCAATAGTGAAAATTGTGTCAGCAAAACTGTTCAATATTTCTTTCGCGTGGGCAGCGACAGTTTTCCTAAGGAAGCGGCAAAAGGCGCCAAATTCTGCGGCGCCCAAATGTGTTTATTCAAATGGGCAGCAGCAGGAACGAAATTATGAAAATGTCAGGCCCAAAATGGGGCGCTTTGATAGCAGAAAAGAGGTTAAATTTTAAGTGTAAGAAAAATGTATTTTGAAGATATAAAATTTTATAGAAACTAACATTTGATTATAGATAAAATGTGGTATATTTATTACACATCCGCTATAATTATTAATTCCTCAATTTCTGCTTTCAACTTGTTCGGCTTCAAGTTCAGCTTAATGCTTCTGCATCCTTTGTCAACTTCAGTCTCGTCTATCGATAAGCCACCACTGCACTTATTCGTTGAATGCAACTCTGTGGTATGGCGTTGCCACTTCATTGAACTGCAATCCAAAAATTGTACATTTTTTTAAGTACTTTTGCCCATTTTGTTTCCGCTCCTGCTTATTGTCTATTTTGCTGCGACTGCTGTAAAATTATCTATCCAAATATATAGCAATATTTAGCTTGGCTTATTTATCTCAATGTAAAGACTAAATTAGATTTTAAAGCTGAACATAGCTCCAAGGACAGCTGGGCATAATAATTCGTGGCAATTTCAATTTGCATTTTATTAAAACGCTGAGGACAATTCCGGACTTCTTTTTGGCCTCCTACATTAATCAAAGAGCAACAGAAGTTGCGTTGGGGGCGTTAGGCATAAAGAAAATAAAAAATAAAATGCTACGGCACATAAAACAGACTCGCAAGCGGAACCCACACAAAAGCCAGCTGTTATTTAGCAACTGTTGTGCTTCGGACGCTGGACTTGAGGCTATCATTGAAATGTCGCATCATTTGTTGCGCACACTCTCATGTTAAACGTCAGACTGATTCCCATTGAACACGTGGGTTTCTTGGGTCAATCACTTGGTCAGCACTTCTTTGATTTTACGTGTGAATGACTCGCACTGTCTCTCTCCCACGCGCACTCTCTCTCTCTCTCTCTCTCTCTCTGTTAACAGTCGGACGAAATCAATGTCAATAATAAACTTCATTGCACGTGTGCACATGTCGTATACGTGATTTGTGACGTACAAAGCTAAAAATAACATGACAAATAATAATAATAATATTTGTTGTTCTATGCTTTTGCCGAATATAATTATTATCAATGAGCAGAAAGAGCTAATTAAATTTCTTACTTTACTTGACCTGCTGCCAAAAACTATATATTAAATGGAAAATTTGTGTAACCCCCGAACCAGTACCCACCCAAAGGGCTGCCCGACTATAAAACCTTAGTCGCCAATTTGTGTGGCGGAAGTGCAGCGTCGAGCACCGCTGCGACCAGCTGCTGACCCACATCTACGTCCGTCTCGGTTCCCGGGCACGTCCACAGCAATTTGGTACATTTGTGTACCTTGGAGAAATCTGCGTAATGACGCCGTCGACCGCCTACTGGCCGCAAACATTGTTCATTGCTCACCTGGACGCCTGCTAGACTTTTACTATTTTATTTTTTTCCTATTTTTTTTGCTGGTGCTTGGTTGGTTGGTAATTTTTCTTCGCAACTCGACGTCTAAGCGCAAATTAATTAAAAGCAACAGCTGCGACGGCGGCATCAAGGGGACGTTTAAAAGGTCGCCCGGGCAGCCTTATAATTTAATCATGCCACAGTTGTAATTATAGCTCACACCGCGCGCGATTACAGTTTAAGCGCATGAGTTATTCATTCGCTATATCCAATGTTAAAGCTATGGCAAAAGTTCCCCCAAAACAGCACAGACTGCATATGCAAAATTAATAATAATACTGCTTAGATTGCGAAACTTTTCCAATTGTTGAAGGTTCAACAGCGCAAGCAGATGCTTCTAATTGTAGTCAATTAAATTATGCACAAAGTTGAATTGCAAATCAGTTGAATTCTCAACGGTTGCGAAGGTCAGCTACAGCGCTGCAGACATAAAAAATCAATTTTGATAACAGCGCTCTTTTTAACTCGTTTAAGAACAGCGATATTATTTTTTAATTTTCGTTAAACAAATTTTCTGCTACCTTCAGTGGCAACTTTATCTAGATTTACATACATATAAAAGTACATAAATATATATAGAATAACGTTAGATATGCACATACATATAAAGGCTTTATTACTTACAGCATCTACAAACTCTATTATTATAAATGGAGGAATCTGGTAGATAGAATCAATGGAAGACATCACCTTTTGAATACATCAATACATGTTGCTTAAGCTTTTCAATATCATCAAATTATGCTGCCTACTTTGCAGCATTAAACGATTATATATTTTTTTTAATTTTTAATTTGATCAGAACTGTCTCAGTAACTCCTTTTACTCTATAATCATCCTAGTGTCTTACTTTAACATATAGCCATGTTTAGTCACTGCTTTTATTAACATAAAAGTATTTGTTGCTTGAATTTAATAATGATTACTTAGAGCTATGAGATTTATGGGGAAAGATTTAAAATTGTCGCCATTGTAATCTTCTTAAAGGTCGAGATCCGAACAGATTTCTTGCGATTCGGATTGCATGACCTTTCAGCCGTTCATTGTATCGACTAGAAAAGATTGAGATCTGATATTTTACAGAAGTCAGGTTGAGATCATTGTGCAGGCTCATAGCTTACCAGCCAGAGGGAGAGTAATTTGCCTCACGGCTTTATTTTTCAGGACTTGGAGTACCCTGCGCCATAAATTTGTACTACGCACTTCCAGATCGGCTTGATTATGTACGTTCATCAATGATAGCTTGTTTTTGTTGTGAAGTAGCAATGATATTTGCAGGCATTCAGCATTTCTTTCTAAATATCTTCGTAAATAAAGTAATGTAAAGTATGCAAAATTTATAAAACAGCTCTGACCTAAACCCCATATATAGTTATAAATCCAGCCTTGCCTGGTCCTGTTTATTTTTATATCTATGCCCAGCTATTCATATTAATTTATTTTATTTGCGTTTTAAAATAGTAAACCTGCGGGTCTGCCTGCTTGCTGTCATTTGTTTTATGATTTATGTCCTGGCATTCACCATTCAGACAATAAATTCCAGAATACATGCATTTAAAAGCATTTCTACAACATTTGCCAGTTATATCCAGCTGCTCTGCCCCAGCCAACAATGGCAATGGCGACCTGCTCGAACCGACCAAAAATAGAAGGCATAACGTATAACGTATACGCACCGCAGCACAAATGTAATTCATGTTGTGTACTGAATTATAAATAAACTGTAATAAGGCTTCAAATATGCTCAAGCTCAGCCACACTCACATACATTAAATGTAATTTGCAAATGCCAGACATTCATTACAATTCCGCATTGAAATGCAAATCACAAATCAAATTAGGCAGATAAAATTGATAAAGCGCGTTGCTTGCCTATAAACAGATATCTTAAGA
The DNA here is from genome assembly GCA_035045545.1 of Drosophila gaucha. Taxonomy (NCBI): domain Eukaryota; kingdom Metazoa; phylum Arthropoda; class Insecta; order Diptera; family Drosophilidae; genus Drosophila; species Drosophila gaucha. Next base: position 6,562,288 of record JAWNOY010000292.1, read on the forward strand.
TATCTGATGCGCAGCTCAAGCAGAGTAAGCCCAAAAGTTAAATGACTTATTATCCCAGCTTTAAGTCAGAGCCAGGGACACTCATTCAGCCACTCACTTGTCTAAACGGAGCTAAATGCTCGAAAGCAAACCCAAAACCCAAAACTTACCCAGCTTTTTGCACTCTGTTGCCAGCAACTGATGCTCGGGGCCCAGTTGCTGCATAATTGCTCTGTGTGTGTGTGTATAGCCCAAAGCTAATAGCAAGTCAGCGAGCATATTTTCCGTTCTGGGCACACACACACAGACACACACATACATACAAACAGCAAACACATTTAAAGCTCCAATGGACTAATGGACGCAGTGCGGAGCGGCAGCTGCACAAAAGTTTGGAGTTTTCGTTAGTTGAATTATGGGCAACATTTTCAACGCTTTGCCACACTTATGCGTTCTTTATATGTGCGGCACGTGCTTTTTCGGCATTTAAGAGGTCTGCTACTTTCTTTTTACACACTAAATGAGCGACAAAACGAAAGGGTGTAAAAGGGCTGTATGTGGCATAAAAAAGCAGACTCTATTTAGAAAATATTAGGTGAGGAGCAGGGTATGAGCTAGTTCGAGCACACTTGACTTGAGTAGTTTAAATAAGTGTTAGTCTGTCAAATAACACCTGAACTACAAAAATTTACCTGCCTAAGCTTGTAAGTATGACAACTATTGTAGTAGAGACATAATTCGTAGGATATATAATTATATTTAATTTTTGTCCGTTTGCTTGACTACATATTTTCTCTTCTTAACGTCTAGTGATGGTTAACATGAACTTAACATAAGTGATGATGAATTGGTGCACTTAACATTAGTTATCGTAATCTTATGTTATTACCAACGCGGATGGTACATGTTTGCTTATCGGCTTGCCCTACTACACTATCGATTGGCATTCAAAGAAGCCGAAGCGTAAATTTAGTTTCGATTTTTAGCATTAAATTGAAACTAGCCACTTTTAAACTTCTATAACTAACTGTAACTTTACCAACTCATATCCGATTCTAATTTTTTCAAGTTCGTACGGATGTCTTTATTCAACTTGTCTACATATTGCAATGGGTTGCCTCACAAATTTTTTGAATATTTGCTTCCTTTCTGAAATCAATAGTTTTTAAGCATTAAAAAATAAACTTTAATATCTTTTCGTAGAGCATTCCCAACTAAAGCAATCCTACTTATTTCGTGCTCTTCAATCCACAAGAAGCTTATAAATAAAAATGTCTACTAAATTGATTTAAGAATTGTCAGAATTTGACGATTAGTAAACAAGCAAAAATAATACTTTCGAGCAACTGTTGGAAATGACTAAGAAATGCAGACTCAAAGCACTCTTGATATTTTGTTGCTCTATAAATTTGTCATCAATATTAAAGTTTCATAAATAAGAAAACGGATCTTTTATCTGGCAATATGACATGCGCCTGGGTGCGTCTATTGTTTAATTTGTCATTGTTTGACTTATTAAAGCAACTGCTTTTGTTTCTTTTATCTTGTTTGTCGACGTGCCCTTTGTGCCTTTTGTCGCTTGTTGCCTGTTGTTGATTTCCGCTGATTCGTCACCTGCTGCGAATGTGGTGTTTGGCGGCGTGTGGTGTCTAAAGGAAGCCAGCGGTGCACGGGCTGCAATGAAAAGATAATTAAAATTCGTAATGATTAAAGCGCAAGCAGGTCCTGACATCCAGCCGTTAAGGCAGTTACCGTTATTACTATTTTATGTAATTAATTAAAATGCGGTTGCTTATTCAGCAAACTGTTGCATATTTGTTGTAATAAGTACTTGAGTGGATTTCCCATTATTGGCATTTCATTCAGATTTACATTTCTCTGGAAAACTACGCAAAACTAATAAGCACTCGAAGTCAAGAAAAACTTATGACTAGAAAATATGAATTCTCCTCTCGCTGCCATTGATTCTGGCTTGTGAATATTTTTGAATTTATATTTAAGTGTAATGGCAAATGGTAAAATGCAGAAAATATGACAGAGGAAGCTCTATAAAGAGTCCGACGGCAAAAGAATGTTTAAATTATCAAACTCCAAAGCTGGCAAAGTTGACAGCCAAGGCTAAAGGCTAAAACGTATTTTGGTCCATAAAAAGCAACCAGAGATGGGTCTGGGTCAGCTCAATAGTATGGACCACGAACACCCAATGATCCGCACTCTACTAATGGTGATATAAATCATAAGCCTATTGACTTGCCTGACAGCCCACTGCGTTGCGAATGACTACACCCTGATCCCTTTTTATGGGCTGCGCAACATTTGAACATCGTTTCGGGATGGAGCACTGCGCTCCCCCTTTTGTTTGGGGCTATTTTAAATTCCGTCTACAATGTAATGCATAAACGAAGCACGTCGTCGAGTTATAAAGCATTAACGTGCGTGTTTGGTCAGAAAAGTGATGATGCGAAAAGAATGAAGGGCTAAATAAAACCCTCTTGAATGGAATGGAAAGGAAAAAAAACTTATAAGGCTCGCATTTCGACAGCATTTAACAAATGGATTTTCCCTCTTAATGTTTATTAATGCACATTCCTTATTCTGATTTCTCGCGGGACAAAGAATTCCAAGTGTCTGAAAAAAAAGAGAGAGAAGCCTACCAAAAAAATAACATGAATTTTATAGCACATTTAAAAGCGAGCGCCAAGCGCGCTTCAAAGTAATTGAGAGACTTCCAGTGGGTCTGCATGCAAATATACTTAAAATGTCAAATAAAGCGAGCAACCTACACATAAGTCGAATTTCGCTGCGTATGATGAAGATTTCCTGCTTACTACTCCAGCAGAGGTAGACAAACATTTGTGGTTCACTTTCATGAAATATTAAGTAGCTCTTCATACTACACACATGCTGCTCGAAAACACTGAACAAATAAGCTTGAAAGCGTTTTCACCTGCTGGGAAACAAAAAACCATTTCGATTTAATTTCATGAAAATTTCCATTTCGTATTGTTTACCAAATTCTTATTTCATTTTCAAGCATGCATAAATGTTTAAAGCTATATAATATTAAGACGCAACTGGTCATTAGTTAAAGCTTTGCCTTTCCTAAAGCTCATTACAGTAGTAGCTAGTGTGAGTTATTATAGCTACTTGAGTTGAATGAACGTTTACTTAAAGATTTAGTCCTCTCACGTATTTGCTTTGTTTAAATATTTATGCACTTGCTAAGCAACTAAAGTTCTTAATTATGATTGAGCTGTATCAACAAGTCAAGTGAAGTGAGCACAAGGATAAGCAAAGTTTCCAAAAGCATCAGCTGCAGAGCAGCAACAAATGAGGTCACGTAAATATTTTAATTTGGCATTAAAGTACATGAACAACAAAATTATACTTGGCCTGCAGATAGCATTGCAAACATAATTTTCCAAGAACATCAACGAACAGCAAATGTTGTTGCTGTCGTTAACTTATTAATGTGCATGTGTGTGTGTGTGTGGGTGCGTGGGTGTGTATGGGGAGTTTTTGCTGTTTGGTGTAATTGGGCGCTCACAATGTTGACAACCAACTGGGCGTATGCGTGATATGAACGTGTACGTGAGCTTGATATACTTCTATGTGTGTCTGTGGCTGTCTTTGTGTACTTGTGTGTTTGTGTGTGATCTGCTCGGTAACGAGGTTGATTTGATTAGGCCATATGCCTGCTAATGACAACTGGCCGCAGTAGGCTATAAAGTGCCCAAACAATATAGTATAAGGTTGAACTGCATGGAAATGCGTAGTTAGTTTGTTTCTTGTGTGTTAAGTGCGTGTTAAGCTTTTGCCGGCTTCGTTGCTTCCATTCAGCAGCGAAATATAGCCAGCTCTGCTATTGACTTTTCAAAGGCTCAACCACTCACAGCCATAGATAAAGAAAACCATCATGGTTCATGGTTGAGTTCATCATAACAAAGCAAGCTTAGGCAAAAACATTGAAGAACACTTTTGATTATTTCTCAATTTTATGATTATTAACCATGACGGCTGGTACCCTTTGATTGAACTTTCAAGTACAGTTAGAAACAATAAATTACGTGCTTTACAGCGGCTTGTTGTATAAGTTTCATGGGATACATATCTTATGGCTTTTATCTCAAATGGCTACGAATGTATTTCTTGTATATTTACATTCTGTAAGCTGATTCAATTGCTTTTTATCACATTCTAATCCTTGGAGTAAGCAGCTTTTCGCTTGTGCGGCTTTTGCTTGTTTTAATAATTACACATATTCATACGCCATGTGGTACGCAAACGGCAGAGTTGACAAAAGTTTGGTTTTTTGCGTTGTGTTTTGATAAATGCGATGTCGTGTCATGTTTTGTGTAGCTCTGCTTAGGGAGAATCCAGCGTAATGTCAGCTTTGCCAGCGGTTAGTCAGTCAACACGTGCATGTCACGTCGTTGCAGCAATTTATGTGCTGTCATGCCTTTGGGGACAAAACCGCCTGCTCTTGCTTAGCTGGTTATTTTAGATTTTAATATGCCATCAATGAGCTATTAAAAATTCAAGACTCATAAAATTCGCAACTTATTAAAGCGAAGTCAACGAAATTGGTACAAGTTTTCCAGGCTAACCGCAATAAAATCGAAAGCTAAATTATACTAAGAAGAAGACCTAGCAGCAGCTGAAAGGTATTCTATACAGATAAGTAGAAACTTTGTCGAGGCCATTAAGTGATTCTAAAGTTGTGGGCGCGGCTGGGCATAAAACACGAAAACAACGCGTAGGCGTTATCTTAATTCGTTCATTGTTAATTAATTGCGTAATTAAGTTTTATTGTTAGCCTCCTCATCTTAGCATCTTAATGGAGTCTTGTAAAGCATTTTATGTATTCAAATGACTTTTGAAACCTTTCAAGCATGTCAAACTTTGGCCATCCAAGATGCTGGCTGCCTGCAATTCAACAACAACTAATCACTGTTTTCGAAACAACATAGGAATCTGGAATTTAACTGGAATTTAAATAGTTTAACTATAAAATTTGACATTTCAAAAAAGCAAATTTAAATTGCTGTAACATCGTCCGATTTTTTAACAGTTGTTCTTTTTAAATTAGTACTGATCTCTTCTTTCGATCTACATTAATTAATTAATTGAATAATTTGTCAAATACGAACAGTTTTAACAAGATTTTTTAAAAAACTGGGTTGATGAAACTAACAGTATTGACTTTCCAAGAGTGTAGATCGGTCAAAAGGTTTTCGGTCGTCAAATAAAGTACCTTAACTGGCTCTAACTTAACCATATCATTGCAGTTGGTTTTTTTAGTCCTAACGCGTGAAGTGCTGTAAAATTCTGTTGGGATATGTCCGAGTTAGACCTATTTTTCAAAAACAGGACATTCTCTACATGACAATAACTCGGCCAACTATTTAAGGATCTTAAAAGAACATACTTTTTTAAGCTCATAAGAAGCAGGACTATCGATTGTCATTCAAGGATTTCCAAGATTCTGCCAAAAATTTTGACTCAAATTTTTGCAAGGGAAATGGTAAAAAAATTACCGCAAATGTAAAAAATCAGCAATAACTTAGCCATTTGAAGTACTATCGGGATGTCATATAAGCCATATAAAGTCGCCACTCTTCTCCTTAATAATTAATAAGCATAATTATGAAAGTCCTTCAAATAGCTGAAAAAGAAGGATTTTTTTCTTCTCAAAAAAATGGCTATATCTCGGCCATATCCTTGCGTATACTGTCGAGTAAAACGTCAAAAATATAAGTGATCCAGGACTATCACCAAGCCAAAGCACATCAAAATTGTCCTTGTGGTTTTCGAGATATTGGCAGTTTCGAATATTTTTGTCGAATTCTTAAGCAGGTCGCAGTCTCGAAATTGACAATTCCTAGATCCTCAGATGACGCCAAAAATTTGATGACAATCGAAAGAGGAGGTGCTCACGATCCTAACGCAGCATGTCCTTAAGTCCTGCGCAAGGATTCAGCCGAGTTATCCCGTGGAATCCTAAACATATTTGATTACAAATCAACAGCCCTCAGTTAGCAATTAGAACCATTTTTTAGCAGCCAGTTTATTCTAGGCATCCTCAAAAATATGCAGCAGGAATGCGCAATTCAAAAAGAAGCAAATTTTTATGTTCCATACAAAAGTATTCTACAGATTTTAATTAAACTATAACAACCTCTTTAAAGCCTCTGCCTAAAAGTATGCAACGATTTTTGATTATAGACATATCTTAGAAGACCTATATACTCTTTTCACTTCGTGAATGAGTTTACGCACTGTCAAGAATCACGCACAGCTGTGTGTGTGTGTGCATTAGCATGTTCTGCGCAGTCAGCTGTAAGTGCAAGTACACACACCCACACATCAGCAAACACAAGCTGTCTGCCCCTGGCAAGGGAAAAATTGTTATGCAAAACTTTCCAACATACGGCCAAACGAAGCGCTTGATAAAACAACAGCCAGTGTTGGTTAACTACCGAATATTTAAACTAAAATCAAACAAAAGCGCATTTAAAATATATATATATAATATAATAAAATATACTTCTCTTTCCCAATGCACTCCTTTTGAATAAATTGGGAAACTAAATCCTTGGCGTATTACAATTGAATACAATTTCAAAAGGTTTAACAAACTGCAAACGCGGTTCAAGGACCCACTCTCTCTCTCTCTCTCGCTTGATCTTTCTATAGGAATCCCCCTCAAAAAATATGCTAATATTCAACTAGACGACAACTGTGCTGGGATAATCATGTGCGCCATTGAGCATTGAGCATTGAGCAAAATGTCCACTTAAGCCAGTCGTTCGGCAGAGCTATTCGCTTTCAAATTTAAATTGCAATTTGGTTTCTTTTTTTTTTGAAGCTGGCCACGAACAATAAATTTGCATTTGAAGAACATTTGGCAGGGACATACAGGCTTATAATCACATTTGGTCTGCTCGTCTGCCAGGTTGCTGATATGTGGCTTTTGGCCAGCTTAAGCAGGTCGTTATAAAACAAAAATCCCATTCACCTTGGGAACAATAATGAGATCTAAGGCCTGGCCAATTGTCAACGAATGCCATGAAATCAAGCAAACGGCTGCGACATACTCTGTTTTTGGTTTACACAAAAAAACAAGCTAATACTTGGTATATTTGTAATATACAAATCTGGTTAGAAATAAGTTTATATAATTCCAAGTTTAGTTCTGGATCAAAGCCGAATTCTGATAGACTCACTTGTCCTAAGGACTTATTCTACTACAGTCAACGAATATACCCCTTTTGCTTATAAAAAACAGTTCATAGCAATGGGCTGCTTTAACAAGGCAAATATCATTAGCTACTAAGCTGCATTTATATTTAGGTTTCAAGTTTCAGCTTTAAATAAAACCCACAAAAAATCATCAAAGCGAGTATTCAGCAAGCTTTGCTGCTGCGACAGGCAGACATGTCAGTTTCTTTCCTGGAATCTGTCATTTCCAAGTACTACATATGGGATTTTAAACAGCAGAGCCGTTACCCAAGGCAACATCTAGCTCAAAACATAAATCATTTATGTTATTAGATGTTACACATTATACTTATGCTTAAATATGTATGTGTGTCTGTGTGTGGTTGGGAATGCAAACAGCCGTAAGAAATATGACTAATTACTGTCAAGCAGCATTTGGGAAAATCAACTGAAATAACTCCAAAGATGTTGGCAAGCTGTGGTAATTATGCAAATTCTAGAGAGAGACTAAAATAATACGCCCAGCAATTTACTGTAAATTGCATGTATTTAGGCTCAACATATGTACATATATTATATATGAGAGATTCATGCAACTGCGATTTGCATATTTATTAGATTTGTTATAACACAATTCGAGAGGCGAAATGTGGCCACACTCAGCCTGAAAGTTTAATTAAGCCCACAAGGCAATTAAAAAGTAATTCTTGCTGCCATGCATCATACTCATTTCGCACTAACACAGATTCATTTATTTAAATTATGCTACTCATTTGAAGACTACAATAAAAAAGTCATTATGCCGTCGCATCCGTTGACTAATTAACGCCTCGAATTTCTAGCTGAGTCACGTATGGATAATGTTTGGGTCAACTGAAGCTTGACTGAAATTTGATTCACGGCAGCAGCCAAGTGCGATTCATTATTGTTTTAGGCTCGACTAATTGCAGACTTCACATCTCTAAAATATCTCAAATTTAAAACCAACAAGAGCAAAATTTACAACTGTTATTTACATCAAAGCCAAACTTTCATCAGCATATAATAACAAACATTTAACAACAACAAGAACTTGTAAACGAATTTCAGTCAAAATTCATTGGAAGCACTATATTTACGAATACATTTTTGCCAGTTCCGCAACAAATACAAGTTTTATATTCCATCATAAAAAAATGCTCATAAATTCTGAGCAGCTGTGAATTATGATTAATAAAGCTGGCTATGTTGAAGAGCACACAAAGAGCAGTCAGACAATAAAAGCGAACAACTCTTTTCATTTGAACTGTGCTTTGTTACGAATAAACTTTCAGTTCTGCTTTTGCCTTTGCGTCCTTCAATTAATGTTGTCAAGTTTATTTGGTAGAAACTTGTTTACTGAATTCATGCTCTAACCTTAACAAGGACAACAGGAAATCCATTAAAAGCGAAAGTTCGCTTAATAAACTTAGGCAAGTTTTTTTCTAGTAAATTCTTAAGTTTTCTACTTGCCAGCAACTTTTTATGATCAGTTTCTCAACAACCCTATCATAAAACCCGAACAGCCTTCGCTTAATGCCAGCAAACATTGTAAAACATATTGAAATTTGAGTAAATATTTTGGCTTCAAAGCCACGGCTAAAATGCCGCTAACGTAAACGATTTGTTTACCAAAAACTGTTGCACACTTTACGGCAGCTGCGCCCTTTAACGACCCGTTTGGGTCTGGGCTTGTTAACAAGCGTATTAAAGCTGAAATGGCGGCGTATGCAAATTTGTGCTGCATGCTCGAGGGTGTCCTTAAAATAATCGCACACTGAATTATCCTAGTAAATTTCGGCTGCTTAACATTTGCACTCGGCTTTTAATCCGTTTAATTTGCGCTTGACTCGTTTTCTATAGCATTGCTCAAAATCGATGGCCTTTAAAAACCACAACCTTCATATTTGTGTTTGCATTCGTTCGCATTGAACCTTTTTTTCGTTACATAACCACAAGTCCGTTTCCCACCCAGAGCTGGTATTCATTTTGCCTCGAATATCTCTGACCTGCTGTTGGGCATATTCAACAATTCTGTAACAATTCACACTTTGTCTTGCGTATATTATGTTGTGGATTTTACCGGAGCTGCGCCGACAGCAGCTATCCAGCAAAAATTTAACCCTGAGGCATTTATATTTTTTGCTCCTGCTGAGAGTTTGTGGCATTCATAGAAAATTCATACTCCAGCTGAGGGTACTAAAAATGGTTCTTAAAATCACAAATACAAGCTGCGTAAAAATTGCAAAGCACCAAAAACAAAACGGAAGGTGTAAAATCAGGCTTAGTTCACAGTTAAGGGTCACACATGTAGCCAGTGTTGCGGTTTTCTGACGAGAATTAAAAGCATGATCAAGGAAAAATTAAGCAAAAACCAGCGATGTTTATGGGAAAAAAATATGACTTTAAATTAAATGTATTGATTTTCTGCAATCTTCCTCCAAATTGTTGTTAATGAGAAAAAACAAGAAGCTCTTAGTGCTCAGAAAGTAATTAGAATTATTGTAAGGACTTCAATAGCTCAATAGACATATTCATTACACAAGCCTTTTTTTGCTCACTACAAATATTTAACCGAATTTTTTACTCAATATTATCAAAAATCATGCAAATATTAAGTAAAATGGGAAAAAGCTTCAGCTGAATCGACTTTTAAACAAGTAAACTAGACAGCTCTTATATTTTGGAAACCGGCTCCACTTTTTACAAAATCAATTTATTTTAAGTTCAGTTGCAAATAAAGCCACAAAATCCGTTTAGTAACACAGAAGTTAATAAAGAAAACATTTTGTCAATCGGAAAAAGCACGCGGCAGCAATCGCCAAGCATTTTTTCTATACGTGTGCACACATACATTGAAGTGCGGGCCCTCTTTGCAAGCAAGGAATCGCATGTTTAGTCGGGCAGTCCCGACTAGAGCGATTTTACTTATTTTTATGTTTTTTCATCATAATTAAATTAAATATATTATAAAAGAATTAAAAATATTTTCATAAATTGCTTTAAATTACAATTTAAAGTAAAGAAGTTACTATTAGTCGTACTGCGTATGGTATACAAGAATATATATTTAAAAATTCAAATCTCTAGCTTCAGTTCAGCGTATAATAAACTAGATTACTCCTGAGATCACAAATTTTTATGAAACCGATTTTTGAATAAAATACATTTTTTTACTCGTACGAATTGAAACTGTCGATTGGCATTTCAAAATGCAAGTTCCAAAATTGTCTGTTTTTGTACAAGTCAGAAAAACAATCACTTTTTTCTAACATTAAATTCGACAAATTGATCCGGAGTCATATTGGCCAACAAGTCTTTACCCTGTATGTCTAAATTATTTTAGAGGACTTTTGCCAATCGGATTGCTGCTATTTCAAGCCAATGCAATATCTTGCCGGATCACCAATTTGGCTTTAGAGAGGGAGACGGCACAGTAGAATAGACCCACAGATTGGTGAAGCTCATCTTACAGGCTTTTGACGACCGGGAACTCTATGATGATGATCTCTTCATTGACATGCAGCAAGTGTTTAAAAAAAAACCAGCCCTACCTGTCAACATATGAATGCTCCCTCTAAGGCAATATTCCGACACCCGCAGATTGCATCGCAGTCATTTAGAATTCCAAAATATTTTTCAATATAATTCGAAATGGCAAGGGGATCACATTTTTTACGAATTACACAGGAATTCGATTTATCGAACAGGTATTAAAACGACATAATTTTTACGAGTTATTGAGGTTTTCAGCTTAGCGGGGTACGAATTATCGAGACTCGACTGTATAATTATATATCTACTATAGACGCGAACTTAGTTTATGGTATAGCTCTAAGTACAGGATATCTAACAGACAAGCACATTCAATATAAGCACTTTTTGCAAAGTCCCAGCGAGTTCTTTTTTTCAGTATTTGATATAATTATGTCACAACCGCGTAATAAATGTTAAATCAATGCACACGTGGGCAACATTATATAATTTAACTGCATATCTGAAGAGTCTGCATGTGTGTGTGTGTGTGAGGTAGGGGCGTGGCTTGAGCGTAATTTGCATAAGCTGGGAAGTTGGCAACGCCCAAGCGGATTAAAATACAATTCTTAAGCTTCGGCCAGCGGCAACAACTCAATGAAATAGCTGGTGGGGCTATGCGAGGGTTGCATAATTACTTCGTATATTTGCATATGCGCGTTGCTGCAATAATTGAATTCAATTAATCGGCGAATGAATTATTGCAGCACACATACATATGCCAAGATTAAAGCTGTTGAGTAATTGAATATAGCCATTTGGATGGCTATAAAGTGAATGACTGCAACAATATAAGCTTTTAATAATAGTTTAGCTATGATTACTTTCAACTCCCAGGCCACATATGTATGTGTATATGGAATAATTACACTAACTATGCAATTGCCCTATGTGACCATTAAAGGGCTTGCCTTGCTTTTATTTTCCACACGACCTTCGATAAGCTATGAACAAAAGTTACAGCGCGCGTCGACGCGGCCATCAGATATGAAAATTGTAATTTTCCGACCCAGTGCGATGTGTGAATGCCTGGTTTACAAATGTGCGATGCGTATGTGTATGTGGCTGTGTGGGAATGAATATTAATATTAACGCACGCACACAACTGCAGCTTGTGTTTGAATAAAAGTTGCCTATTGTTTGGGTAAAATGAGTTTTGGTTCCGGCTCCTGGAATGTCCTGCAATGTTAGCAATTAGTATGAGTTGTTGTTTTGTTTGAGTGTGTGTGTATGCGGGTGTTTGTATTTAAGCATGCGTGTCTGCGGCTTGCGGCATTAACTTTGATTAATCCTTTATTAAGCACTCGCACACTTCAGTGCTTAAGGCCACAACAACAGTCGTGTCCAGCATATTAGGCACAGCTCACAGCAAACAGTTAAAGCGCTTACATAAACAGATGTATGCCATGATTTGACGATTTACTAGTTACACACACTGCCATAAGATAGCACAGGCAAGATAAATGAGTGAGTAAACAGTAGATGTAGATAAACGACTATATGTTACCCTGTAAGCAATGATGCCATGAAAACGATATCTGATATACTTGGAAATTGAAGTAAATATTTGTAAGCATGCAGAAAACAGGACAACGTATGCATAAGCACTGTAATTTGTCAAGTAATGCACATGATATATGGTGTATATGTTTAGCGAAATGTGGTAGCTATTACTGTGTTAATTGTTCAATTAATTTCTCAAATTGGAGCTTTGGATAAGCATCTGCGGCACTTGATGCGAAAATTATTGTTGCTGTTATGCTCAGCGTTTAATCATGCTTTGGAGCATGCTTCAAGGGGCCAATGAATGGGTTGTTGCCGTCCTTATTTACGAAATTAGCATTGCGCGCGCTCTTAACGATGTTTACTAATTAAAGTATGTGCCTCGAAAAGGATAGCTTAGTTTTTGCTGGCAGCCCTTTGACCGTCGCATATTAAAACAAATCGTTCGCATTGACATTGGCCGTTTTTTTTCTGTTTCTTTTGCTGCTATTTTTTTTAATTTAATTAAATTACAAGTGGGGCAGCTAACAACAGCAAACAACCCGCACATTTGTGACAAGGCAAACAGAGCATTAAAAATGTCAAGAAGGGACAGCAAACAAAAATTTTGTGGGCCCAGCGTCGGCGCGAATCAAGGACATCAATTTCAGACCAATCGAGTACGCAATGGTTGAAAAGGACGACTCCTCTGCAGCGCACATTTCTAAAGACCAATTCGGGGAAATGTATACACACATACACACTTACACACGTATATATATCAAGCTCTTTCATGGGAAGTGTTAAAGTGTATTGAGAATTCGAATTCGGATGCCTGGCGAGCCTCCTTAATGGCCTGTCACGATGAATGATGCTCGACGTTTTGCTGTCAATCTCGGACGTTTCTTAAGTTTGTTGTCTAATTATTTCTTTTACAATTTCTCAAGTAATTTCCAACGGATATTGAGGCCAAGCTGTGACAAGCATTTCGGATTAAAATTGCTTTATTTTTTCTGTTATCAAATTTTATTTCATGCTCAAGCCTTGATCCCTTGTTACTTCATTGTGTTCATTGAATTGCTGTCAATTTAAAAATAATATTTACACTCAATTTTGTAACATCTTTTGGGATGTTAAAGCGATTTGCTAAACACACACGTGTGAAATAAACCCTGAGCAAATAATACAAGAGCTGCATATGAAAACACATCCAATTTTCTTTGGTATTTTTCCAGGGAGCAGGGGGAGGGTGTGGCAGCTGCTTGTGCTGCCTGTTAACGACACGAGTTCATGTCATGAAATTGTTGTTGCTGTTGCGGTTATAAACGCCTGTCGCTTTATTTATGCATAATCACTTGGGAAAATACCCTATCGCCAAGTATGTCGAACGGATTAATAACTTTGCCAGAAGAAAGCCAAAACAAATATGATAATAAGCAACTTATAGTAAGAGCAAAGAAATAACAAGAAATGCAATAGAAAAAGAAAAGTACTAGGAGTTCTATGCAGAAGTTTGAATAAAGTATGTATTATATTCCTTATACTTGGCTCAGAATCCCTTAGGTAATGCAAAACATATAAATTATCATCCATAGAAACAAAGAGTAGCTCGCTCTCGATGCCTCCGTTGGGCTTTCAATAATGTACGCACTTTACCATCGACTGCTTTGCATATAAAGCTAATAATTCGCATATTCGGATCGATTTGCTAAATCCGTTCGAATCGTTTTTATTTTGTTTATTTATTTTGACAACATTTGTTTGCCGCAACGAAAGATTATTAAAATTTTATGATGTCTGCATAGATATCCATTTGCATTTTCAATGGACGCCAGCAGCACGTGCTACAGTCAGTGGCAAAAGTTAACACTCGCTCTAATGCGACGCTGTCAGCAGCATGCTTAGATATTACATTGCAGTTGCACTTTGCTAAACACCTGTCAGCCGGCAAAATGTCATTGTACTGCAGGCAGGACACACCTGTACACATGTACACGTGGGCAGACACCTGGCCAAAGCAGACAACCACCTAACAGAAGTCCTGTCCGCCCAAATAACATTAAACGTATCGCATAAATAGAATTTACAGCTGCATGTGATGTGATAGTGGAGCGAAGCCCGAAACTGGAAAAACCGAGAGCTTTAAAGCGTGTTGTCATATAAATTAATTTACATATTGCAAGTGAAACATATTAAATTAAATGACAGCAATCTTATATAATAAAGATGTTGTTTGTATACCCTTTACCTAGAGCCCAAAAGGGTATACTTAGTTTTAGATTTCCTGCGAATGATTCGTTAGCATTGGTAAAAGAAAGCTGTCAGATGCCGTTCTATCAATCTATATTAAAATCTATATAGATCTATATATCTTTCTTCTTCTATCTCTCTTTCTATATAACTATCTAAATATACAAACTTATAGATATAATCTATCATCACCTTATTCTTTCTTTAAAATAAATAACATTTATCCATATAATAATCTATAAATCTGTATCTTTCTCTTTTTGGTTTCTTACTACAAGTTTACTTGTATATATTACAGATCTGTCCATATCCATCGGTCTGTCCATCGATCTATGTAACATTCTCCTTCTATCATTATTTCTGCATATCTATCTAAATATATTTGTAATAATATAATAATCTATCTATCTGTAAATCTATATCGCTTACCTTTCTTTTTATTTCTGTCTATCTGTTAATATATACTTATATACCTAATAAATATCTTTAACTACATATAGTAAGTCCTTATAATAGTCTTTAAATTTGTATCTTACTCTTTTTCTTTAGCACTTTAAATTTATTTATATATATATTGATTGCATATTTGCCTATATCCATCTTTTTATCCATAGATCTAGGTATCTCTCTCCTTCTATGTTTTATCTTTCTCTCTAAATATCTGTCATATATATAACTATATACCTATCTATCCATATATATCTCTAAATATATTCCTAAACCCTTCTATCTAGCCAGTTATCTATCTAAAATTTAACTTCGACTTACAGACCTCTTTAATTCCTAGTTTTTCTCACTGCGTATCTTACAGTCTAGCACTCCCATCTAACAGTCATTCACCTGTCTTATTCTATGTGCTGTCATTTAGTAACCTGCTAAATCCTTCCATTAAAACGCCAGCTGACAATGGCTGCAGAGGCTTTTGCTTTTGTGGTGTCTGTCAAGTCTTTGACTGCAAAGAGCTGCCTTTCAGCTTCATTTATATGTAAATACAAGTTGGCAACAGCAGCCGGAACTGCTGTTTGAATATTTTTGGACAGGCCCGGTGCACAGTGAGGCGAGTATGCCGAAAAATTTGACTTAACATACAATTTAAAATTAGAATATCGCAGCACACCCACTAACAATTTCAAGATGCAAATTTATTTGTAAGCAAAGTGTCTGCCCATTTGCTGTTAATTTATTTATTTGGCCTTGCCTCGCTGGGGAATGCCAAAAACTGCGCCACGTGTAGCCGCAGTTACTCCCACAATTTTCTTAAATAGTACATATATATTTATGTATGTATATATAAATATATGAACTTATGCTGGGCGTTACACGAACGCACTTTAGTTGTTGCTGTCTCAATGGACTTAGCTTGGAACTTTTGATTGCTGGATTTTTTGCATTAGCCGCAACGCGTGTCCATCAGCTGTTACCTGTTATTATATGTGTGTGTGTGTGTGTGTAAAAGTGGAACAGCGGCAACCGCTTGACACAACTGGGTCGCAGCTTTGCTCCACTCGCTTGTTTATAAAACTGGTTCAAGGAGACAAGCAACAACAGCTGCAACACAAAAATGTCGTACTACGAAATTGTGGCAACAATTTTGTTAAACACACACTTACACACCCACACGCACACACAGACACATACTACACATACCCATAGGCCGCTTGGCATGCCAAGCATTTCACACACGGCTCGTGGCAGTGACAAACATTTAGCGTGAAACTATTTTTTAATGAGCCCCGGAAAACTGTAAATGGAAAGAGGAAAAGAAAATGCCTGTTAAAGCAGCAACAGCAAGTAAAAATGTTGCCCGACTATACAATGCTCGTTCACAGTCCAGAAACAACTAAACTTGTTATAGAATTTAAGTTTAAGATTTTCCACGCCCCAGTTAACATATCTAAATAATCTTAGCACTTTATGAGATGAGCATATATATGGTAATATATATTCCAAGCAAAACTAATATACTCTCTTCACTTCTTAAACCAGTATAAAAGCCCAGCCCAGCTGAGCACAAAAGTTCATTTAGGATTTAACTTTTCTTTTTTTTTCTGTTTCTTTCGTTTTTGCCGCTTTAGTTTTCTTTTGCGATTGATTTTTCACTCTGCGGCTGGACACCTTGGGTGCATTGGCAATAGTGGGCGTAACCAATTGAACGAATTTTTTGTTGGGCCATTGTTGTGACTTAACAATTGTTGAGCCGGGAAATACGCCCTCAAGCAAAAAACTGGGCCAGCTCATCCAAAATGCCAACAAGCACGCAAATGTTGCCTTTGTTGTAGCCTTTTTTGTTGTTGCTGCATTTTCTGTTTAAAGCAGCTCAGCGAAGTTGCTTACATTTTTTATGACGTTTCTGTGCCACGTTGCGTGCCTCAATTTGACGAAATACTATTGAGAAGCAATTAAGTTTTCAATTTATGTTGGGCTTTAAGTTTTTGCTCGTTTTGTGGGTCAAAGGCGCCCTAAAGTAGGCAACAATTTATGGATGTTTTTAAAAATAAGTATCTTTATATGCATTATTTATAGAAACTAGATAAAAGCTATATGAATATAAGAAATCTGAATTAAATATTATAAAAAAAAAGTGATTTTCAATAAGCTTCGGCTTTAGCAATAATTTAGAGTTTACTATTCTGTATCGGTGTAAATCTTACTTGGTTATTTTGCGGTTGTGAAATCCTTTAATCCTATGCAAAATCTATAAGAAAAGAAAATGTGCAAAGCAAGCAACTGTTCTTTTGGTTGTGCATTCAATCAATCAATTACCGAAACACGTGCGCTTTATATTTTGCAAGCATATGGCCCTAACGGCTAGACCTGAGTTGATTTTTGCAAATAAATACTCAACCACAGTCCGAATGCAAATGGAGAGCCACAAAGAACCACAAAACTGGCTTTACATACAATACATATATCAATACAAATCCGTGTGTCTGCTGCTGTCTGAATAATTTAAGCGCAAAATGCGTATACGCAACGTTGCCGCAAAAGTTTTTAAAGGTTAGATTTCGACTTTTTACCAGTCCTATTGTGGCTGGGCTTTGGTTATTATGGAATTTCCAGAATATTAAGCGCCGACAACAGTTTGCTTTAATTTAACTAATGAATATTCCATGTGCACCACATCAAAGCGAAATCGTTTTAATCAATTAACTGAATCATTTTACCCGTGCCCTAACATTTCCATAAGCGTGCTTTTACAGAAACGCGTTTGCTATAGAAAAACGTTTTTCCTTAGCACCTATTCAATTCCCTGGCTGGCCATAATTGCAACATTTATCATCGTTGCTGACAAATGCCAGCAATTGAATAGTTGCGCTGACAAATGAGCTGTCCTTAAAGTTAAATTCTTGAGAAACTCAGTTGAATTCGTTGCCAAGGTCAGTGAAATAAATTGAGCATTTTACAAGTTCCTCATAAATATAAAGTAATATTTGATTCCTGGAAATCATGTAGTAAAAATAAGCATCGTAAGCTTTATATTAAATATTAGAGAAAAGTAAGTCTGAAGGCGTGGCTCAATTGACAAACAAATTGTTCCGAAAATTCCGATTAAGCTTCTTTTAGGTTTATGCAAAATTTCACCCTTTTAGTTTTATTTTTAGAGTTTATGCCAACATTTTGTGCTTTTTTCCCATAGTATGAGGTCAGCAAAATATATTGAGAATTTCACAAGTTCACAAGTAATATTTGATTTGATAATTACAAAGTAATATTTGATTCCTGGAAGTTATTTCGCAACTTTCGCCCATGGCCAAAATATTTGATAAAATTTTTCATTTATGGAAAATGCAATTTTTATGTAATTTTGAAAGCTTGCAAACTTTCAGTTCTGTGCAGCTATAAAAAAAATAAATATTATTCGCCAACACGTGCCGTCGGCATTTTTAAGTCT
The DNA here is from genome assembly GCA_035045545.1 of Drosophila gaucha. NCBI lineage: Eukaryota > Metazoa > Arthropoda > Insecta > Diptera > Drosophilidae > Drosophila > Drosophila gaucha. The sequence continues at coordinate 6,580,664 of JAWNOY010000292.1, forward strand.
TCAATTCAATAGTTATTAATTAAACTTTTAACAACCACAGCGCCACATCTCCCAGCTGAGTGCTCTATTAAAATTAATTATGAATTAATGTTGAGATAACAAAAAAAAGAAAAAAAAAAGAAAAACTTACGGCAAACATCAATCAAAACTGGGCCATGGTATTCTTTGGGGTATTTTAGCCAGCAAACTCTCTAATTTTTGGCTGCTAATTAGCCGTCAATTTGATCGGTAGTTGTGTTGGCCAATTTGCATTTTAACACTTGCTGCTGCAGCCCCTGCCCTCGCGGCAATTATGTTAATTTCTTTTTCGGCCAGCTGGCGCACATTGTGCAAATTGCCAAGCAGCTGAAAATTCAAAGCCAAGGACTCCAGTGGATGGCCTTCGTATACCTAATTCACCGAAATTTGCTACAATTGCATTTTAAATTCCTCGCCAGCAGCTAGCAGTTGGGTTCTGGCCAGCCGGCCATCAAACAAATTAACACACACTCTGCCCAATTTAAAATTTAAATCTGCAATCTGGTAAATGTTAAACAAAAGTTTCCCCCGTTTTTCAACGAAATCCCAAAAGCAATTTAAACCAACTAATTCTGCAAAATTGTATTTTGAGCTTAGAATATTTATATTAGAAAAAAATGTATCTAAAGGTTAAAGCGAATTAGTTCGTGGAAGAGTGTAATAATATACCCATAGGAATCGACTCTTGTTTCAAAGGCTTTGAAATGCGCAAATAAGATTTTTCACCTTGTTGACTGCACCTTCAATTGCAATTTAGTTTTTATTACGAAGTTACCTGTGGGACCTTTATCAATTTGTGCGAAACATGCGAGTATTCTAGTATATAAAATTATGTTTAATTTTATTGATTGTTGGCCACGGTTTAATAATAATTTAAGTTTAACTTACGCAAATTTGTTTAGGCATTTTGAAGTCATTTTCCACAGTCCAGAGCAAATAGTTCGGCGTGCTTCATGTGACCCAAATATTTGCAACATAGCCGCAAGCGGACCACAAAACTATGTGTGTGTGTGTGTGTATGATATTGCAATCCTTGTGGTTGCTGCGTATGCTGACAGCATTCTCTGCATGTTTTTAAGCATTTTGATTAGTTTTTCGTTTCTATGCTGACGCTGTCCTTTGACTCGGTAACTCCTTTCACATATTTTTGTTGTGAAAGTTTATTGACACTCTTGACAGAGCGAGAGAGAGAGAGAAAGAAAGACAACAAAATTTACTTGCAGTTGCCACAGCAGCCACAAAATGTCAATGGCTAGCGCTTGAAATATGGAGAGCTGCATATCAGCATGTCATTCATGCCTTTTCAATGCCAAGTTTCAAAGGTTTTATATGCGACTCATTAATAACAGACTGGGAGAAAAAGAGAGAGAAAGAAGATTAATTGAAGCAAAACAAGTGCAGAGCAAAAATTTCCACGAAATTTACTCAATCAATTAAAATGTTTTGAAGCTGGGATTAAAACAGCTTGAAAAAACGCAGAAAATTGTTTATAGAAAAAACAAAGTATATCCAGATTTGGCAAATAAGATAAACCCTCAACCCCTTCTGGACGAGTCAAAGCAACAATTACCCCTAACAAATTTATGTTAAACACCTGCTAAATCTTGCGCTATAAACTTTAAACGCTTTGGCGTTTTGGCCTTTTCGCTGGAATTTGAGGTAATTTATTTTGGACCAGGGCAAAGTTCAGCCTGAAGCGCCGTGTAGCTGGGTGCCTTTTCGATTTGATTAGATGGCACCCGTTAATTCCAAATAATTTAAGTCAAGCCATATATCATATCTAATAGCAACAATCATGAAGGAAAATGATGAAAATTATGCCATTAGCAGCTACGAATTGGGTCATCAGTTCGTTGTTGTTGTTGTTGTTGTTGGGAATTGCTTTTCTTGTCTCTTTGCACGAAATTGAAAAATGGAAAGTCTCACTTTGATTACAAAGCCAATTAATCAAAGTTCTTATACATTTTAGGCATAAGTGTGGGTAATTAAAAGCAGCTTAAAGTAGAATCGTAATAAAATGTAAAACTTTCCATTGAGTACCTTTCATAAATTTCTAAAATTTTGTAGAGTTACATAAAATCATATTTTATTTGAATAATCCATCATAATATAAAAGATACCTTAAGTTGCTAACTTATAACCAAGCCTAACCGATTTTCAGGAAAACTCAAAGGCATTTCGATTGGCTCATCCTCAGGCCAAGCTGAACTATAAATAAAATATTTTAAGTGTATTACATACGCTTAGTTACTAAAAAAAACTATATCAAGTATCACTTAGAGAAAATTATGCACCACCAAAATGTTAAGAGGACACCACATTCCCACTTTGGCAGAGCGTTGCACACGCGAGGGGCTCGATCCGTGTATGCGACGCTGGCCAAAATGGCGAAATGGGCGCTCAACAAATTGTGATTGATCTTATCAGGTAGCTAATAATTAAATGTATATATATATATATATGTATATAAGTATATATATATGTGTATATATATGTGTGAGTGCAAAGAGAGTGGTGCATTTATAGCCACAGCGCATCGATGGCCTCGTCTATGTCATCGACGGACGATCGAGCTATGCGCTGTGGCGTTGTCATTGCGGCCTCCTGTTCACTGACAACCACCGCCTTGGCCTCCATCTCGTTGCCGCTGAGCAAGACCATTAGCAGGACGCTGCTGCGTCTGGTATGTGACTCCAGGTCCTGCTGTTCCTCCTGCAGCTGGTGCTGCTGCTGGGACTGCTTGTTGCGCAACTTTCGCAGCCAGTCACTGGCAGGCCAAATGCATTTGCCGCCCACGCTGGCACGCCGTCGACAGCCGTCTCTGGTGGTGCGCTCCGCTGCCCGGCTACTCCGGCTGTGGCAGTGGCTGGTGTGTGGTTTATTGTTTCTGACAGTGTCGTTTGGCTGCAGCATTTCAACCACGCAGATGTCATCAGTAGCACCAATTTCGCTGGCGCATCCATCAACATCAGGCGCTGTTTCAGTCGTTGCTGCAGTTGTTGCTGTTGCTGTTGTTGTTGTTGTCAGCGTTGTCGACACTGCCCTGCTGCATTCTTGCTACACGTTCGTCACTTGCGTCGTCAGACCCAGATCAATGGCCATGCTCTTGCTAACAGCATCCGTTTGCACCAGACGCTGCCTGCCATAGCCATCCAATCGACGGCCGGCGCCGTCGCGGCCATCGCCGTCGTGCGTAGACAGCGGCATCCATTTATCGAACCAGCCCGGTCGGAAGAGCAGCGTGAATGTGCTGCGAAACTGACGACTCATCGAGCAGTAAAGTATAAAATTAATGCTCGAATTAATAAGTGCCAAGATGTCCATTAGGTCACCTAAAATGAAATATGCGAATGGGAATGCAATAAGCGTCAGTGCAACTAGCTGCTGGCAGGGAAACGAAACTAAAGAAAACTTAAAACTAGTCAGAGAATAAGTTGAGTAACTTTCTGATAAACAGGACCCAATGCACTGCACTCTATTTGAATAGGACACCCCATATGCCTGTTTTCAATAACCCACTGCTACCAAGCACAGCATGCAGAAGACCTAATTGTAATTTTAATTTGTTCATATTTAAATAATATTACAAAAAACCCGACAAAAATAGACCACTAAATTGCGTGTTAACGGTACGTATGATTAATATTTATGTTGAGAATAATTAAAAGTGTGTTGTGTTTCCTGTATTGAAAATTCTCTAATGAATATATCGATAGCACAATCATTTGTGTGTTTCGTTCACTAAGGCTGAGTACTAATATGTATCAAAAATTGATATTTTATTTTGTATCCATCTATGGTCACACTTTTTTGAAAACTACGTTTTTAATGTAATCAAAAAACACATTTAAATAATTTTGACAATAAATATCCTATCCAACAGCTAAATACAAGAATCTCTAACCTTATAAGGATGTACACTTAATGTCTACTTAATACTCACTCAGCTTAAGGTAGCACTGCATGAGAAAGGCATCACCGAGCAGCGCATTTAGCAAACCCATAATACCCTGTGGAAATTCTGTGATGAGAAACAGCAGCAGCACCGCTAGTAGCATGCGTGTGGTGCGATCCGTTTGCTTCTCCTTCTCCAAAAGCTTGCAGCTCTTGGGCTGCGTGGGCGTCACCACCTTGCCATTGACAATGGGCTGCATATCATTCGCCGCATGGCAGGCGAGTATCTTGCGTCGCTTTTTCGCCTCCAGCAGTGCGCCTATCAGCCGCACCGAGAGCACGGTCAGCGCAATGCAGGGTATCAGCTTGATCAGCACGCTGTAGATGAGAAATGTGGCATTGCGCAGCGGGCGATCGTGCAGCGCCAGCTCGCTGTGATACAATTTATAGACCGTCACATTTCGCTCGCCTGTGTCGGGCATTGTTGTTGTTACGGTGGACAGATCTGTGGAAAGACTTGCCATATTGACGACTGTAGTGTTGCTGCCGCCCGTGGCCATAGACCAGGCCATATCCGGAGTGGTGCTGGACATCACCTGCAGCGTGATATGCTCATCGTTGTTGTAGTCCAATATATACTGACTCAGGGGCACCGACTTGATCGTCTTGCCATTGGCGTCGAGAGTCTCCAGAAACTTGGCTATGGCGCTGACCAGATAAAGCCACGGCGACACCACCAACACACACACCACATAAGCTGTCGCTATGGTTATCGTGGTGGTGCGCATGCCACACCAGATGCGATTGCGCTGCGGATAGCTAACGGCTATATAACGCCAGACGGCCAGCGTAACTGTTAGCCAAATGGAAATGGTGTGAAGCACTTGCGCAAAGATCGAGTGAAACTTGATGAAGCACGCCCAATTGTAGCTGAGCTGCTGCTCACGCGGCAGACGCGCGCTGAGTATGTAATCATGCACGGTATAGGGTATATACTCCAGCATGACAGCCAGATCGGCCACCGCCAGGCCCGTGAGTATCGCATTGGTGGGTGAGCGCATCTCCCGCCGAGTCAGCACAATGATGTTCAGTGTATTGGCCAGAGTGCCCAAAATGCAGACGATGAGCGAAAAGTAGCCATGGATATATTTGTAGCTGTGCAGGTGTAGAGAAAATCAACAGTTACTCAAATACTCAATAAATAGAGCAAAAAATTAGGTTTCCTGTACATTAGGCAATTTGCATATGTAAATAGTTCAATCGAGTCATGCTGCTTTTGCCTAATAATCAAATGAATATTAAGCATACGCATCGTATAATCAGCCCCAAAAAATATATTTCATGGCAATTACACAGGTGATCTCCTTATGCACACATCAGTTAACACGTAGGCAAGCAGCAAATTATTATGTAAATTACATTTAAACCAAGTAGAAGAAAAAAGTAATTAATATGCTGACACGACATGCCCAGGCGTTGACCTGACCCCGCATGCCGCATGCCACATGCCATATGCCACATGCCCACCCCCGCTCGACCCACTCCAATCAACTTACTTTGTGTGAAAATCATCGACGCTGGCGCCACAATAATGCGGCTCCGACATGTTCGTGACCATGTTGTCAATTTGGTCGGCTGTTCGTGGTGTTGGCTGGTTCTCCTGATTGCGTCCGTGGTCTCGCTGGCCAGGAGTCGTCGTTGGTAAGAACTCTTACTTGAGCTTATGCTCTCGGCTGTGGTTTCTGTGGCTTCGCCTGCTGCTGCTTCAGTTGCGTTTCAGCTGCTCGCTGTCAACATGCCACGCCCCAAACTCTGCCTCCTCATTAATATTACTTTTCGGTTGCTCTTCGATTTTGGAAATATTTAAATTGTTTGGGTTCTCCTGTTGCCGTTGCTGAAATTAAATAAGCCAAATATTTGTAGAACGTTCGAACACTGCGCCTACCACTAAATTATGGCCAGCGTGTTGCGGACAAATTATAACGTGTCGCCATCACTTCTTGTACACAACAAAAAGTATTTCATGTTGCATGCAAATACAAAATTAAATATAACGTGTCATTAAGTCAAGTTGAAGTTCAAGGAAATGCAAAAAGGGTAATTCAACATTTTCTTGCTGTAAAAAGAAAAGGAACTTAAAATAAAAATTTTCCATTGGGGCAAATAAATAAAATATAAAAAATTAAGCTTTAAATAAATATAATAAATAAAAGAAAAAAAATTATTAAATATATATGTATATATAATATAATAATATAATAAATAAAATATAAATCTATAAAAGAAAAGTCAAAGTTCAAAAAGGAAAGTCATCTAAAATGAAAAGTTTCCATTAAGTCAAATAAGTGAAAAAAATATATGTATATATATATAAAATAAATATTAAAAAAATTTAAAATACATATTAAATAAATAAAATAAAGTGCAAATTAAAAAAAATAAAATATATTCTAAATAAAAAAATTAATTCCTGAAGCATAAACTTTAAAAATTCAGAAATTCTTCACATATTTAAAGTCTTAACTACATCCAGGAAAGAATTTACATCAACCAAAATGAATTTTCTGCCAAAACTATGGCAAAAGTTTTTATAACAAACCATAAATGGTCATGTCCAGCTCAATTTGAGCCAAGTAATTGGCCAAAGGGAAAACTATTACCAACGCCTGTGCAAACACTTGCCATGTGAATGCTGACAGGCTCTATAGAGATGTTGCCTGTGCTATTAATATTACGCATACGCCCCCAAAGCACACTCACACACACACACAAATCAAATTGACAGACTTTTTGGCCCAGTTAAAGAGTGCAGTTACAAGTCATTTGTCTTCACATTAGAAAAGTTCTGCCAGCTGCTGCGATCAAAGCAAAGTTTCTATTCAGCATTGTCCACTGTGTCCATGGGCAGTTGGCTGCTGGCCAGCAGCAGCACACACACACACACCCACTAACACATACAAATTACATAAACGCATTGGGAGTAGAATGAAAGGAAATGTCATTGCAGTGCTTGCAGTTGGTTGCATGCCCCACTTGGCTTTTGCACTTCGTTAGCCACATTTGGCTTTGGCTGAACTTTACAGGAGCAGCTGCAACTAGAAATGTGGATCCTCTGTGTGACCCGAGTCGCCTGCAATATTTAATTAAAAGTTTTTGCTTGGCACTTGAGCAAACCTTTGTAAAATAAATTTCATAAATTCCAGCTTTGTTTATCTATGAATCATTTGTGTTGGAAATTTTTGTGAGCAACCCCAAAAATCTATTGATAAGCTTTCAAATTTCGTTTATCAGCAGCAGGTAACATTCAGGCACGTCCTGGCTCATGTGTTAAGACTCAGTTTGACCCGCATTGAACCTGCCCCAGTTGAACCAACAAATTGACACTGGTATAGACACATAATCCAGTGGCTCTACTGCCGGCACATCTGCAGCTAATGAGCTGCGCATCGGGCGATATTATGCAGCGTAATTAAACAATAACAGCGAACAATGTGGCCCAGAGCACAAGTGCAAGTTAAGCCAATTGGACGCAGCTGCTGGCAGGCACTGTAATTAAAATTGGCCTAGGTCTGCATTAATAATGCGGCCAGAACGGCTTCATTAGATCACTTAAATAGAGTTTGCTTAAGCATTAAATGCCAACTGTTTCGACCATGTTTCAATGTCAATGCCATGAAGTCCTGTTGCCGTCAACAAGTTGCTCGATGGTGGGGCGTTACGTGACTTGCCTCAATTCCAATGCCTTCCGGTCACTCCGCAAAAGTTGAGAGTCGCCCACAAAGATGCTAATGTGCCCAGCTGCCAAATACAAAACTCTTAGACGTTAATGTGCGGCATACGGCGCGTATACGTTTTTATTTGAGAGCACCAGACCGAGGCAGGTCCCAACCGAATGACTGTTGGACTCCCGGTTCAGGGTGTGGTTGCCAAGTAATTTAAGCTATTTGTTTATTACTGTTTCGCTCAGTTCCATGAAGACCTACGCAGAATTCAATTAAGTGTAGCCCAGGCACATGCTGTGCTTTAAATTAGATGCGCATTTAGAGAGAGAGAGAGAGACGGAGGGAGAGATCCACTTTTTGCCTATTTTTGTAGTGGCTTGTGGCCTGCTGTGCATTTAGATGGGCCACTTTGCTGGAGCACAAGAGAGCACAACTTCAATAATTATATTTGAGGGACTGTTTGAATGACTAATAGTCCGTCGAATTGCTGTAATTGGCAGTGCTTGAAACTTGTTGAGAACGGTTGGCTATTATTCCGACAGCTGTCTGTCAAGGCCAAGCAAGCTCACTTGAGCAGCCACAAATTAATTGAAATCCTCTAAATGCAACAACAATGCCACACTCAGCATCGACATCAAACGCTTCGAGGCATTAGCTCAATACAATTTTCAAGTTTTAACAGCATTTGGCATTTATTTCCGACACACACACACACATACGTACACACACAGATCGATCGAAATACCAAACAGTTGTAAATTGTAGCCAAAGAAACTTGTTGTGAAAACTTAAAAGTATGCCAATGTAGAAGACCCAAAACTAACACAAAACAATAAGTAATTCGAGTAAAGCCGAATGGAAAATACTCTAAAACAAGTTTAGAGTCTACGATTTAGCTGCCTTTCAGTGTAGAGTATCAACACAGAGAACTACAGCTGTTTGTGGTTAAGAATGGGTGAACATAAAAAAACCATGGCTAAAAAAGGCAACAAAATAGCCAGCGATGCAGCAACAAGGCAAAGCAATTAGGCAAAGTATAACTAAAAGCAAACTGTTTGAAGGGCTTTGCAAATGAAAAAAAGGGAAAACCCCAGAAATTAATCACACGCTGCCATTGAGAGCAAAGAAATATGTGCTCAATAAGCTGGCTTTAACAAATTTCAGTTACTTTTGCTTTAGTTTCTCTTGCATATGTGAAGGCTTTGCTTTAATATCGTTTGAATATTACGCATACGCAGCGTGGGACCGAGCACCTGTTCAATTATTCACGGTGATTTACTTGCATACGTCTTGGGCACATTTACTTCCGCTTATTGCTTTTGACGATTTCCTTACGGTTTCCCTTAGCTACTTCCGCTGCTCTTAACGGTCCAGCGGTCAATGCTGTACTTAAGCTGACCTAAGTGGACCCTTGAATGAATGCCACATTTATGAGAATATTTTTTTGTTGCTTTTCGAGAATTACCTTGATTGAAGCGGAAATCCAGTGAATCGAGCACACGAACTGTAAAACTCGATTTCTCTTTGAATCCTGGACACGTGGCAGTGGATATGCCTGAAGGTACGACTTTTCGACTTGACTTTCCTAGCAGGTCCCAGCTATGCTAGAGCGAGCCGTACTTACCCAAGATGGAGATGCCTCAAGGGTTTCACTACCTCTTTGTGCACAAAAACTTTGCTTGTGCTGGCCAATTGCTCGTTACACGCACTTCAAGTTTATCAAGAATTAATATATAAATATGCTGTTGTTTAAGGCATTGTTCTTTAATGAAAAGGATTTATGTTTGCTGCTTTGTTGTGCATTTAAAATATTTATGACATAGGGTAAGCCACTTTACGGCTTTAAAGCTGTTGCTGAAACTTGGCTTACCAACAAATATTTGTTGAGGTGAAACAGCATATATGTACACACACACAGATAAACACATGACAGCATTTTATAATTAAGCATTCAGAAAATGGCGGCGTGAACAAACAGAAAAATGGGCGGAATGTGCCAGCGCTTGTGGCAGAGAGATCCAAAGTTCGGGCCACTCATAAACAAACAGGCAGAAAAACAGAGCCACAGTTGGCGGCTATTTGGGCACATGCTGAACCACAGCACAAGGGACAAACTGCACATTTCATTGCCAAAAACAAAAAACCACGGCACACAAAGCCCACTTGACAGGACACAGAGTGAGAAAAAGCTGGTCGCTTAGGTCAAGGTAATAACTGTCAACGAGCTGAGCCCCCACTCGAGCCGTGTTTGCAGCAAATAGATTGCATAATAAGTAGTATGACAGGCAAGCCTTTTGTTTCAATTACCTTAACGTGTTTTTTTTGGTATCTCAAACTTTCAGCCTGATTAAAATGGTTGCTGCAAAAAGTCGCAATCCCTGTAAAAAATTATAAATATTTATTATCATTCAACAAACCATAACAAGGGGCTTACGCATAGTGTTCAATTATGTTTAAAGCCACTTAACACACTTAAGCGCTAATAAATGCAAAGCTGTAGCAACAAGTGGCCAACAGCTCAATTCAATTAGACCTCAATAAAACATTATTTGCTATAGTCGCTTTTTTAATTTGTATTTGGCCATAATAATAATTTATATCTTATCTGTTTCGGCTTATTGTCTGGCTTATTGTTTATGGGCGCTTTTATTATGTTTGTGTGTGGATTTTTGGATTTTCTATATGGGCCATTGGCAGTTGATTAACTGCCCAGACTAGTCATTGTCAATAAATAATTAATAGGCAGATGAACGTCATAATAATCACCTTTTTTCGCACCTTATTAACTAACAAACAAACAAAATTAATTAATAAAAAAATATATAGTATACACATTTGTAGAAGTATAAATAAAAAAGAGAATATATTGTGAGTTGAAAAAAAAATTAATTAAACTGCATAATTTAATTGGATTTCCTTTATGGTTTATCACAAAAAATAAAAACAAGTTAAAATCCTCAGTGGGATGCTTGCAACTGCAAAACTATCTATTATTATGCCATAAGAACGTATATTTTTGAAATTGCTATGTCGCAAATATCGATAGGTATCTGTAGAGGAGTTCAACAGTGATACATCTGCAAGACTTGATGATTTTAGTTATAAAACTGTAGAGATATTTCATATTTCCTATAAGAGCAGAATTTATATACCTTTTCTCAATCTATAGAATATATCAGCAGTAGTACCAGTGCCAAATGTTAGGCATCTAGCTATAAAGCTTTATCAGACATAGTTCTCCCTGAATTGCCACGCCCTTTGGTAAAGGTAAGTTACACGAAAATATATTTCGAATTCCAAAACAATGTCTAGATGCAATAACAGCATAAGCAATAGCTTTAACGTTGAAAAACATACAGTAATTCCCGTTATGCCACGCCCTCAATGGGAGTATCTAAAAACCTTTGTCAGACTAGAATACACAGAAATATATTTTGCAAATTCCAATTGCTTTGCATTCACTCAGCCATATAGACAGCCAGACGTATTGCACTTAACCAATATACCCATTTCACTTGTTGAACGTGTATAAAAATTGAAGTGGCACATAAAAAATGTCAATTAACATGTCAGCTGCAATTAGTTGCTCAATTGCTGCCAATTTACCGCAAAGCCACTTGGAAATTTAATTCACATTTGGGTTTAATGCATTTCGTTCGCTTGGACCATTAAACTGTTGGCTAATGAAAATAGCTAAAAAGAAGCGAAGGCAACTGGGGAACAGCGGGAGGCCACATATGCTGTCACAAAGTAGCTGACCACGCCCCCTAGCCAGCAGCTCCCTCATCTGCTGTCAAGATGGGACAACAAATAAAAATAATATCCGCAGCTGCCTGGGCAAGCTTCGACAAACAAACGAAATTTGTAGTAGACAAGTTAATAAAAAAGAAAACTGAATAGGAAAAAACAGCAAGAGAAGGAAATAAACGAAAAGCCGTCTGTGCTTGAAATTCAAGTACGCGCGTTGGTCTTAGCCGCAAAGCTTTATAGATATTATTTTTTACTTTATCATCGGTACCTGTTGGCAGCTTCTCCAGCTGCCTGTTTCGTGCTGTGGTTTTTCAATTTCACTTATTTCGTTTTTTTTTTCACATTTTTTGCTATTAAAACAGCATCAATTTTGCGGACCATTCGTCAGCAGGAAAATGGCGTTAACTGAATTTTCCAGACAACTAAAAAAAAGGGCAGCAAAACAAAAATTACCGTAAATTGTGGAGAAAAGCAAGTCAAGTAAATGCCATCAATTTTCCGTAGTCAACAAATTTTAAACGCAATGTCATAATAAGGTATAATAAGTTGGCCGACTAATAATAAGGCGAGCCAGCTGCTGCCCCAAATGCAAACTGTCATATAAAGATATAGAATACATGTATATATATAGAAATAAAATGATTAATTGAACTACTTGCGATATAAATGAAAATTGTATTAAAATTTATTTTCTATTTTATTTTCTGTGAAAAAGTAAAACTTTGTGCATTAAGCCTAAAAATAAGCTCTGCTATGATGATTTACACTTCTTGAACAGACCCTGTAATATTTTTCAACTTTTGTTCAACAAATTTCAAACAAACTTAAAACAATTTCTTAACAAAAAATATTTCGTAATTAAAGTACAAGTTCAACCAGGCCAAAATAATTTAAATTCATATGCACGAAAGGCATTCGAAAAAGTTAAAAAAACTGTGGAGGCCCCGGGGCTTGCTATCATTTGGCATTGACTTTGTGTGTGTGTGTGGGTCCACTCAAACCAAAGCGCTTAACTTTTCAGTTGGATATTACGCAGCGGGTCGCACCTTATCGATTCATTACCTATGGGCCCAACCCTCCAAAATTTTCAGACAAACACGCGCAATTAAATTTGAACCGGCAGCGTGAAGTAAATACTAATACAAGCTAATCCATGTGTGTGTGTGTGTTGGTGAGTTTATGCTAATGGTAAATTTATGCTGCCTACTTGAGGGCTGCTCCCAACTCGCATTTGTGCTGCGAGACCGGCACGTGTGTGCGTCTGTTGTTTGTGTGTTCGTGTATTAATAATATTCATTACAAAATTACAACGATTTTCGCCCTTGCGCACAATTTGTGTTCATTTATTTCATTTTTTATATTTTGTGCCTGGCTTTCGCTTTAAAAATGTATTTAAAAAAATATATATATATATATACATTTTTGTATGCTGTCGTCGCTCGGCAAATATTTTCGTTTGGTTCCTTTTTTATACGTGTTATACATAAATTTCATTTAGTTAGTTTCACTTGACTACAAATTTGTTGCTTTTTATGCAGCGGCGCATAAAACCAGTTCGTGAGCGGCTCATGTATCTGCATCTCGAACGTGCTACGTTTTATTACGCATACGCAACGTTTTACTGCTCGCAAATCGCAACAATTAAATTTGGTTAAAGTGGCTTTTTGGCTGACTTACCTAAAGCCTTTTTGCTTTAAGGCCTCGCTATCTGATTACTAGATTTACGATTTGGCATATCACAGTCTCATGTGAAGACCAACCCCCCCTCGCTCGATTGATTGAGTTATTGGCAACAGCTTTGATGTACTCCGGCTGGGTTAGCTTTAAGGCCGCGTCCTTTACCTTTGCCTATGCAAATCGCAAGCGCACAAAGCAAAATTGCATATTCATACGCCAAATTGACTACAAAAGCGATCCACGAAAAATGTTTGCCCAGCACTCGGCTCGCACTCGCACTTTTCGCTTTTTTACTCTTGCTGAAGGACTTTCGAATACTCGTAACAAGCACAAGGCGTACTTGCGGCTGCAGCAGCATTTACCTTGAGCTCACAGCAAAGCCGGAGCGACAGTTCAAGTGGCTAACTGACTTTACGACTGTGCTCTCAACACAAAAAAAGGAATCACTGCTGTCAACTGCCAATTCGCACCGTATCTATGGCTTTCCAGTTCGCTGTGAACTTTAAAGGAAAGACACTTTTTTTTTCGACAGTTGCAAAGCAAAAATCAAGTTGAGCTGCTGTTTTAATTAAGTTAAAGTGGCAAATGCATGGAAGTCACTCAAAGCGAGGTCAACTAGCCGCATAGAGATCTTCAAGAACTTACATAACTAAGTAGTTATGCTAAGACCAACAAGTACAGGATGCAACTGAGTGGCATATGCAAAGCTAGATTTATAAATAGCACAATATGCGTTCAAGAAATTTGCACCAAGTCGAATAAAAAAGGAAGAAAAAAAACACTAAGCAGCAGCATATTTGTTTGTGCGTGGGTGTGTGCAGCAGCAAAAACAAGTAGCCAAAGGCACTTTAGTGCACTTGAGACATGCATAGAGAGAGAGAGAGAGAGCAGAATAAGAAAGAGACAAAAAACCGAAGGAAGAAGGTGAGAGATTTTGGACAAGCGAAAAGTGTTTTTTTTTGTATACGCAGCCCCATTCGAGTTGAGCTACAAAGCGAAAAGTGTGTAAGCCGACACCGCAATTATCCTAACGCTTCAATTTAAGCTTTCTTGACTACATTTTCTTTTACGCTCTAAACAAATTTGTGGAATAGAAAGTAATTCGAGTTAAGGTAAATGAGTTTTAAAGCAATTTGGTAATCGGGTTTCAAATTGAAGTCTGAAACAAAGCACCGAAACTTTTCTGAAATAGAAATTTAAATAGTGTAAAACTTAAATAAATAGCAATTGTAAAAAAGTAATAAAAATGGTTGCTAATATATATAAAAACTTCAAAATTTCATAAAATAGTATATAAAACACAAAGTGCCAAATATTTGCCAGCACTTTGGTGTTAAGTGCCGCTGTTCGCTATTCGAAACTCGCTGCCCCTTGTGGCACATTAGCAATTTGGTCATTGACATATAGTGCTTGTTCTCGTGCAGCCATGTGGGGCGACTGGCTGCTCGCATATATGTATCCTGCGTGACCCCAGGATGCGAGCGCATTTTTCACGTGCCAGTGTCGAAAATCGACTTAAGCCAGTTGTTTAGCAGTGGGGGACTTAATAAATTGTCGACACAGCTGTGGCAAAGCCAGTGCAATCAGCGCATAGAAAAAGGAAAAGAAAGGAGTCGCATGTTGCAAGTGGCAATTGTGTCGCTTGGCACTAATGCAGCTTAAGCACCTTTAACAGCTCGTATGACAAAGCCAGCGGTTGACCAGCTGCCGGCTGGCATGTGCGCTGCATAATTGAATCAAATTGGCATTGCTTGCAAAAAGCTGATGCTAATGATTATGATAATGATGACGACGACGATGATAATGCGGGCACGAACTGCGGGCACTGCAAACAGTCAATTGTTCTGTTGCAATGTTTGTGGGACAAACACTTTTGGTGCCGTCCCTTGATTAAATTTAAATATTTCAAATAGACTCGAGCTCTGTTTTGTATTTGTTGCATTGTTGTCTCTTAAGCTATTTCAATAACTGCAGCGTGTCAGCAGTCAGCAATTGGATTGCCAAGACCAGCTGCTCACAATCCTTTCTGGATCATTTACAAGCCGAGGACGTGACGGGCCTTACGTCTTGAGGACAGAAACTGTTCAGAAATGTCAACAGCAGGTAATAAGCATGTCCTCCTTGTTTCCTGTTTATGTATTCCCAGCACACTGTCATTTCAACAAGTCTCAGCGTTCTATAGCTGTCCCAGTTGTTATTTGTCTGTGCCTTGTCTTGTATGTGCACTTGATGTTTGTCTCCTTGATAAAATGCAATTTTCGAGCGTTTCTTTTATTCCTCTTTCACTTTTTGGCGTTGAAAAATAGCAAATGCCTTGGCTCTTCGGAATGTCAGCTGATAAGCATGTGCAAAGCAGGCAATGGAATCATTTGTACGGTGAAAGCCAAAAACCTCATAACTCAAACATTACCAAAAAAATAAACGTCAAGCGCGAGGTTTTATCTATTATCTACAGATGAGAAATAACTCTTAGTCGAACATTAGTCAAGCTCTGTTGATATCTTTCGCTTATTGTTTAGCCTTAATTCCAAAGAAAACCAGCATAAACGTATATATATATAGGAAAAGTGCTTAACTGTCTGAACAGTGTGAAATTTTCGTAAAATAACAAAGGCAGCTCCTCTCCTTTTTAGCTCCAACTCGCTCAGCACTTCATTTTTTATAATCTTTTGAGGGCCGTCTGCCGCATCTTTTGTCTATTTGCTGTCGATTGTCGATGTGTTTTTTTTCTATTTATTGTTGCCAGCGCAGTGCAACGTCTCTTTGGCTGTCTGGAAGAGGTTCCATTTTATGCTGGTCAAGTAAACAAAGCACTTGTGCTTAAAGACCCAAGTACACTCCTCCTGCCAGGCAATGGTTTATTGCACTTTGCTTAATGTGCCGTTCCTTAAAGCGTTTCGGGTATCATGTGAACGGCTGGCTAATAAGGGTTTGCCTGCTGGCATATAAATATATATATAATATATATCATTCTTATGCTTACGACAACTTTACCGACGACAATCAAAAAATGTACTCTATATATATTTCTATGGATCCAAAGTCTGGCATTAACTTGCTTTAAGTTGATAATCAAATTGGCTGGCAAAGTTCTGGCCCACATGATCTGAATTCCAAATTTAAATTTATTATCTTCTTTAGACACCTATCTTTAATCTCAATACTTTAGCTAGCAGCATTTATAATATAAATTTAGCTACAGCTTCCTTTCATTAAATTGTATTCAACGTCCCCATTTAGATCTCTTCTATTGTCGCTGTGAGCGTAATTTTCACTCATCAAAACTATTATTTAAATGAAATAATCATTATTTATGCATGCATTTCGCAATACTCAACGCTTCCGCATTTACTGACTGAAACAGTCATGAGATTCCACATTCGCATTCGCATTCACTGGCGCCACACTGCGTATGCGTAATATTCGCCTAGATTTATGCAACAGTAACGCTTTAGCAGCTACGAAGCGTGGATAGGGTAAGTGCAACTACTGTTATAATATGCAATATGGATACGCCATCACTCATGCATATCTGCTTTGAGAAGCAGCATCCGCTGATGATAGTACGTGATGAGCAGCGCAGGAGGTGGGGGACTGTGGCTGCGACTGGCGTTGACCTTGCGTTTGCTATTGCACAAAATAAAATGCAGACCTAAGAGATTTTGTTTGTCCTGTTTGTTGGTGCACATATGTTGCTCGGCTCCCTTTTGGCCTGTGCTCCACTGATTTATTTCAAGTGCTTTGCCGCCAACTGGGCCAGCATGAAATATTGATCCATTTAGGGTTCTTTCCGCATATGCAAAAATGTCTTACAACTTAGTTTGCAGACGGGAGGGGCATGGGGCATGGATTGATTGGGGCACAGCATTGTCAACAGCAACACATATTAATTCTGCGGCTCGGCCTCTTGGGCTGCATATTGATATTTTTCTAGCTTTTGCTCCCAAGTTTTTCATTGAAAAATTGTTGGCCATTTCTGAGAGTCTTTTGCATTTATTTTCACAGGGACCGACCGGCTAGACAAATACTTTACGTGGCTCATTTGAGAGTGAAAAGGTCCTAATGCAGGCTAAGCCCATAGTCATTTATTTTGGCAATACCCATTTGGATTATCACTTGCTGACACGCTCTCACCGCGCCAACTCGTAGCCGACAGCCACATGGCGTATACGCAATGTGTGCACTTGTTAAGCGCAAAGTTTGCCCCAAGTTTTTCTTTCTTTACCAGCTGTAAAATGTAACACTTCCCGATATAAAGTTGGCTAATTTATGATGCATGCACGCGCTTTTATAATAATGCGGCACATGTGGCGTATACGCAACTTTTTGACAGCTTATCAGTTCAGCCAAATAGGGAGGCATCTTAAAGAGCCATGAAAATACAGCAATATAAAATTAAACCTGAGTTTAAAAACAATTGATTGCCTCCAGCATTTATTCAAATTTATATTTTTAAAGCAAAGCGAAGCCGCTGGCTAAATTCATTCCAGCCACAGACAATCGCTGCCTGGCAACAGTCGAGGCAGCCATACTGAGACAAAGAACAGATATCATTTTAGATCAAACCACAATAGGCAATTAGCGTCCCTCTCGATGGCAGTTGGAAAAATCTAATTGGCTCAACTTCTGCCATAATTCTCATGAACTTGACCAATGCCCAAAGTTTGATGCGTTTCATTTAATCCGTTCTGAGAGTGAGAGAGAGAAAGAGAGAGAGACAGAGAGAGAGAGAGAGAGCGAGAGTGTCACGACACTGTGATTACATAGGCTATTGACATTTGACTTGTGACTGCGACAAGTATGACAGACAAATAAATGGATATTAAAGACCAAAATTTATGCACAAATTCATTGACGGGTTTTGTATGCCCTCTAAACGATTTACTGAATGGGGTAACTCAATGTTCTGGAAACGTTTTTTTAACAGCTGCTAAAGGCAAGTAAAAGTTTACAAAATTCAGAAAAAGCAGAGTTTAAATAAATTATATCTTAAGATATGCTTAGTTTTTATAGAAGGAAGAAGTCAGAGACTGTTTCGACAGTTAGGAATTTTTTAAAAATATTTTTCCATAATACTATTTTTTTAAAGAACATATATTGCCAGTATATCCAAATTTTTCGAATATTTTACATATGCTAACAAAGTACACAAACTTATTCCTTAACTTCAAAGAGCAGAACCTATAAAAAAAAGGAACTCAATTCCTTTACTCACAAATAATCAAGAGCACAAATCATATTTTCATATTTATTTTATAGGGTATCTGCCAGTCTAGCACTCTCACATTCCCATTGGCTGCACTCATTCGCGGTTTTCTGACGTCGCCACAAGAATTGCGTCCAAATAAATGTGTCAACACTGCCAAAGCCAATTAAAACTAACGACTCTGTTTTTCTTAATTCCAACGCCTGCGAAACATTTATTCAAATAAAAAAATATACTAAATACTCTACACTTAAAATACCAAAAATATGCCACGCATATAGACTTTTCTTAAGTATTGCCAGCTGTTGCTTTTTTTGGAAGGGGATTTTCAGCGTTAGTTCACAGCACTTAAATTGAAATGTTTATTGTGACTTTTATTGACAGAAGTTTGGTTTGTTTGCATAAGCGAAGGCGCGCTCGCTGGCTGTGAAAATGAAAAGGCTTGCACTATGCTAAGTCAACTGGCGGAGGACAATTTCCTTCTGGGAAATTAGAAAACTTTACGCTATCTGTGTAAATATTTTGGCATACAAAACCTTTCGAGCATTGTTTGCGCTCGTCCCTTACATCTGTTGGTCTCTCCTCGTGGCAAATTTTTTGGACTCTCTTTTATGGTGTTGTCATAAAAAAAAACATACAAAAAGCAGAAGGCATGAAGCTAGTATCTGACCGAACCATCAAAATATCAGGTTTATATGCTTAAGGTTTGTGCAGGTTTCTACTTTATGTTGCTTGTCCTTTTGAGTTTTCCTTTTCCCAGCTAAAACTTGCATTTTATGCGAATTTCCTCCCTTTCGGCTGTTGCCTACAAACTGAAAATGAAAAATGATTTTTATGTTCTTCAAAGCAGATGTACAAATGATTTGAGTCGCTTTTATTGTTTGTTTATAAAGCAGCAGCTATATTGGCTATAAAGTATATATATTATGAGAAACACATAAATTTCATTTACACTTTGCCGGGCTTTCGCCCGAAGAAGAAAACACTGTACCCCAGTTGATAGTTGGGCCCACTTCGATTGCACTTTTGTGGCCACATCGATCATAAAGAGAAACCAAGCATATACTTATAGTAATGGCCATGAGTGTAACGCGTCGCTGCTAGATAAGAATAGATGGGTAGCACAATGTGGAGGAGGAACCTTTATGGGTTAAGTATAAGCTGGGGAAAACTTAGGACCTAACTTGAGGCAGAGAAAATGGAAGCCACAAATTTGATAGCCTCAATGCGTCGAAAAAGCTTAGCTATCCACTTATGCTGCCCTAAAAAGCCCAGCTCCAACAAATTCGCATTTAAATTATATTTATCAACTGGAGCATTGACCGTTACAAGGATTATATTCAATGGATTTTCAAGCCACTAATCCCCGAGCAAAGCAGCTTTGTGAACTTTGCAAAAAAGTTTTTGAGACGTGCTTAACCAAAACTCACCTCACCAATTCCAGAAAACTGAAGCAGCGCTCCACTTGCAGCCTGGTTGCAGCACTTACACGATTTCAATTAAAGTCCAAACGCGAGCTGCATTTTATCATCGTTGTTTCGCTGGCGAAAAAAAATCACATCATTTTTATGTTCGCAACAGACGAGATATTTCAATTATTTTTCAAAATATTTTTTTTTAATCATTTATGTATATATATTTTTTTTTGACAACTTTTAGCGGCGAACAGCGCACAGCACCGAGAAGCGAAACAGAAGCACAAATCCAGACAGAGCTACAGATATCCAATGTTGCAGACCCGTGGCCGTTTCCGTTGCCGTTGCCGAGACACGTGCGTGCGGCGCCGCAATGGAAAGCCAACTGAAAAGCTGAAAAAATTCATGACCAGCTGTTGGCCGTGCTGACAGCGGCATCAAGCAGTTTCCTGTGCGCCTGACGAAAGTGTTGCCAGCGCGGCGGCAGAGACAGCGGCGGCGGCAGCGCCCAAGCAGCTGTTCCGGCCGTAAACAAGCCCTGCGTTCCACAAGGCGCAACTGGTGAAGTGTACACATCCACATGGCATCCACAACAACAGCTGACGGCAAAAAAAAACTTGTTGACGCTGCACCGCTGCAAAGCTCTCTCTCTCTCTCACTACTCGCTCTGGTCTCTCTCGCGCTTGCAGCCCTTTTGCTTTTGCCTGTCTTTGCGATGTGGACTGCAAGTAACGGTTGTTTTTATGAATGGAAAGTCTCACACTTGAGCCTTGACTACACATTGCTACTTCTTATGCTTGTCCTTAGGCTCTTGAAGTGTATGAAGCCTGCTGTGATTTTACCTACTTTATTTGTAGCAAAAAGTTTTGGCTAGACATTCGAACAACAATAGAGCCAACCGTCAAAACTCCCAAATGGATTTACACCGGACTCACGCGTTGCTCGAGCTCTATATAATAAATCATCGAATGATTTAATGCAAACACATTTTGCGTACAAAACAGCAACAACAGCCGCAACAATGAGAGGTTAAAAGGAAAATAAACCGTTTTAATACACTTGAAAATTCCATGTTGAAATATGTTTAAACCCTTTTTGTGCGCTCGTAAACCGTTTGGTTATCTGCCTGTTTTTCTTTCTGTTAGATTTATGTTTAGTCAACCACACACACATGCACACATATGTTGATACATTGGATTATTGTATTTGTCATTTATACATGTGTGCGTTTCAATTTGCATTATTTTTTGTAATTTTCACTTGTTCGTTTTTCGTCTTTTTGAAAGTATGTTGATTAGCTGCTAAATTTTTTTTTTGTAGATTTATGGCAATAGCTTTATGATTTATTCAGGCAAAATTATGAGGGTGGCTTAAGGGGTAAAAATGTAAAAAAAAAATATAAACCAATCGCTAAATTGTTAAAGAATTCCATGGAAAAGCTGCTTTGGCGCCATGACAGCGCAATAAGGCTTAAATGCAGTTGAAAAATTCAGCTATTAAACATGATTGCAAAATCATTATAAGGACTTTTCCCTGGAAGTGGGAAGCAGAACAGCAAAAAAATGTCCAACTGAATTGAAAGGATTATCGCGCTGGGTTTCGTCGCCCAAATGGTTTCCGGTTTTTGCGGTTAAGCGAATAGTTGTCATGGCAGCTGCGCTGTCCTCTTTTGGGAGTGGGAAGGGGTCTGCCATATGGATATGGGGTAAGGGACTATGTCGCTGTCAAGTCAGCATTTCCTGTTTACTGTGGCGGGCACTTTGGCTAACACACACGAACACCCGCACTAAAACGCGCATACGCCCAGTAAGCCGTAGTCAAGTCTTCGTAGTCGTCGTCGTATGAATGCCAGCGGATATAGTTAGGGTGTTGCTTGCTCTTTAATGCAAAGCAGCTGAATTGGATTTGGAATTGTGTGGCGTCCAAATGGCTGACACATTTTAGCCGGCGGCATCACAAAATGACTGTCAAATAACTTCCGGCTAACGAACTCCCTTTAATTCTGTGGGGTCACGTGCAAAATTGAAGCACGAAAAATCAAACTTTCCCTCGAGCAACTGTCCCCCATCGACGCACTCCGACGACACACTCGGGCTGTCACCGAAGGCATTATCAACTGTCTCGTTGTCATTTTGCGTCGCAGATTTTATATTGTCCTGGTCCTGCTTAGGTAGAGACCGAAACATTTGAATGCCAAACGCAGATCGATGCAATTGAAAAATAATTGAACATTTGAAATGTTTATTGAACGTCAGTTCAGCTGAGTTGTAATGTGTGCATGTGTGGGTGTGTGTGTATGTGAATAAGTGTTGCTATCCTCCCAAGGGCTGTTTAGTTGGCTGCCTTTGCATATCTAATGGGTCGCCGCTCGGCTTGTCTCCGTGACTGTGTTAATAGCTGCGGCATGCGATTCCTCACATTCCCCATGCCAGGCACGTCTGCCTTGTGTGATAAAAAAGAATGTTATTGATTGGATTTTTAGCAGTTGCCGCTTTAACCACACTTAGGCTCATAATCGAGGTCCTGAATTGTAGACATGTTATGTCGCAGATGTGTCACATATTATAATCTGGCATGCCAATTCTGCATTATGGCACGAACTGTCGCCAAATTGATTTTCTTTTGGATAATTCCAACTGTAGCAGCACTATTAATATACATAGCGAAATCTCAATCGGCTGACATAACTAAAGGAATTTGCATGTGACTCCCCCGAGATTCAATCAATTTAACGTAATACTGAAAATGGAAAATAAATACATAAGGACTTAAGTAAAGCACCCGTTACGAGTTTAACGGCAATTTTATGTGGTTTACCAGACAGCTTTGAAGTTGGCTCAAGCCTGGCGACCAGCGTCGCATACAAAGTCGATTCGTTCGGCTGCCTCCATGACAAGTTGACACATCTGACAAAGCGCTCAAAGCTGAAATTTAAGGAAAAGAGCCGGCACGGAACCAACCTGAGCAGCAGGCTGAAAACAGCTCGAAAAAGTCTGCACAAGAAAAAATCACCTGCAGCAAACAGAGCGACTTTTCATAGTTTTTCCCGTTTATTTAAGCTTTTCACATGTGTGAAATAACATGAAATAACAAAAGTCAGGCAGAGGGAGAGGGAGAGGTAGAGGGGTAGAGAGATGCTTAAAAGTTGGCGTTGTTTCTTGGTTCTTGATTTTTCTTTTGTGCTCAAGGTACAGGAAAACAACATTTTCATAGAGTATGTCTGTTGGCAAGTTTTTGCACTCTATTTTCCAGCTAAATTATTTAATATTTTCAACAAAGAATGCATAAATCTGAGCAAAGAATCATCCGAAAGCAGTTGCTTGATTGCATTTTGTGCATCGAATAAACTGAAGCCTATGCAAATAATAAAATTATTTTAAGACAAAAATGTGATCAAAAAAAATTGTTTTAAAATTTGAATAAAATTTAAATGAAGAGAAAAAGCAAGGAAGCAAATGGTTGGTTTCATGTCTGTTAAAAATATTTAATTTTGAAGTAAGGGACTAGCTACTTGTGAAACTTTACACTCCTAAATTTATATGACTTTTGATTAAATGTTTTTTAAATTTTATAAAAATGTAATGAAGAATTTATCTTAAATATAAGTTACGCAGAAAATGATCCGGAAAATCGGTTTAGTTTTGATAAAGTCACGGAAGCTTTATTAAAGAAATTTGTGACTTTTTAAGAGTATCAAGTGGATTTTGTATTTTTAATAAGGAATTTAACAGAAACACTTGATGTTAATTTTTATACTCATCCACAATTAATAATTATATTTATGTGATTAAAATTTAAATAAATAATAAAATATTGTAGACAACAAAAAAATATAACAAAATGGAAATTGTGGGGATAAACCATAAAGAAAATGGTTTCAATCACAAAAGTTACCTCAGAAGTAAGGAATTGTCCGCGGGCATGGCAGGACTTACTCCTCACATACACAAAGTCAGTTTCGTTCAACGATATCTTCAGCAGACTTCTTTAATGCTTACTCATTTTTTATCAACACAAAATTCTTGTATTTGTTTCATGACCATTTTTTGAACTGTTCGAATTGCTTTGGGGCTAAAACACTTCAAATATGTTTGTGTCTGGCTTCGTTTTGTTGATTCAGTATTTGGTTTTTTGTTTGAGTTGGCCAAAAAACAAAAAAGAATGAAATGCGCTTTGTAAATCATGTTTATCGCTGGCTTTGCCGTCTGCTGATATTGTCAGCTGTTCCGAATCCCAAGCAGCAACAATGAGAATTGTTCATCATCGTCGTCCATATATTTTTGGAAGTTTTTTTCGGTTAGCACATGGGGGCACAGCCGAAAAACAAAATTTATTATCGCTAATATATGCGTTCCTGTAGCTGACACATTTATGACACATATGTGACCTGTTTGTCGTTGCATTTGTTTTGTTTGCTGTTGCCTATTTGGCGGCGCGAAGCCTTTGAGGTTTGGCTGAAATTTCAAATGTAATCACATAGACAAAGCCCACGCACACAATAAGTTCTAAAAATAAAGGCAAATGGCAAGCAATTCGTTGAATGATTTCATCAATTCATTTTAATTCTGCAGCCATAGAAGCGGCCGCAATCATCTGGCCAGAGCAAAGGTCGACTCTGGAAGCCGAACGTGCAGCAATGCAGCCAGATTAATTGATTTATTATTGAAAGATGCCCGATTCCTGCTGCCAGGCGCAGACAGCTGCAGACAGAGTCAGCTGGAGGCGCCACCGTTGGAGTCGCAAAGGCGCGTAATTTATCACGAAATTCGCCAATTAGCAGGCGTTAAACTTGAACCGGGTACTCGCGATTCTCAGGCGCAATTAAGTCGTAGACTGCACGGCTAATGGATGAGCCGCGGGCTGAGCAAATGGCAGCTCGTTGAAATATACTGTAATCAAGGCAAGTATTAAGAGCCTTGGCAATTTATTGTCATTGCAACTGCCAGCTCATAATGTGGGGCGTTCAGTTATGTTAATTAACTTGAGTCTCGCAGCTACCAAGAGATTGCCTAACTTAAATGCCAGACTTTGCTTTAACTATATATCTGAAGGCCTTGAAGGCTTTAATGCATAAGGAGTACTTAACAAACATTGAACACATTCGAAGGGGTATCAAAATAATATGTTAAAAAAACTTGTTTTAATAGAAAATTTTAACTATATTTTATTAATTTTAAATTTTTTATTTTATTTTTTAAGACATGCTCAATCCAATCTTTAATTATAGTACTATGTGTTACCTAACCTTAAGTGATTATTCTGTATAAATAAAGTTCAGAAGTAACTACCTGTATTAAAATATGAATCACAGTTGAAGACTTAAGCCGTATATTGAAAATGTTTTGCCAAGCTTTAGGCCTTTAAAGCTAGTATATCTAGTATCAAGTATTTAGTATATTACATCTAGTATTTAGTATACAATATTTCTAATATCTTATATCTAGTATAAAGTGTTTAGTATCTAGAAAATAGTTTTTAGCTTCCTGTTTCTAGATTGACTATATATTATCTGGTATCAAGTATCTAGTATATAGTATCTAGCCTTTGGTATCTAGTATCTGGTATCTGGTATCTAGTATCTCATATATATAATCTTGTATATAGTATCTAGTATCTAATATACATTATCTAGTATTTAGTATCTAGAGTCTAGTATCTAGTATCTAGTATCTAGCATCTAGTATCTAGTATCTAGTATCTAGTATCTAGTATCTAGTATCTAGTATCTAGTATCTAGAGTCTAGTATCTAGTATCTAGTATATTTTATCTAGTATATTTTAGTATAATCTTGTATTTATTATTTAGTATCAAGTACCTCGTTCCAATATCTACTGCAATATAAGAATTATTTTATAACAACAAGTCTCATGTGCAACTATTTACTAATAAAAAGAGTAATAATAATTGTAATAAAACAAAAACAACAATAACTATTTGCAGCTATCGCTTTATGTATTTTCCGCAGTTCTTTTGGACCACAGTTAAATGACCCCAAAAGAATTACCTAGAACAGCAATTTTTGTATGCCGCAGCTGGGTATCAGCAAGCCACATGACAACGAGTTGAATGCACTCACAAAGTAACCCATCGGCAATTGAGAGCGAGTTGAATAAACTTCAATTGTATGAAACCAGCTAACTTTGAGATAAGCAGGAAAATAAGATATCCTTGACTCTGTTACAATGAAGTTGAATGCACTCATTTTCACAGTTAGCCAACTAAAGCCATCCCTCAGACATAAATAAAAATAATATTTTGGAAAAATAAAAAATAAACCAATTAGGAAACCCAGGTTCGAATCGTAAACCCCTCTACTTAATGCCAATTTAAATGTACAGCGAAAGAACTGTTTATTGCTTAACATAGTTAACAACAACAAGAACGATAAGTAACTTACTAAAGTTGCTAGTTTATGTACAAAATGCGAATCCATTTGAGTCAACTATAAACTCTGGACGATTATTCAGTTATTGCTGCAACTGCAATGCAGAAGCTTTCTCTCAAAGCCAGCGCAGTTGCAGCAACAACAACTCTCTGTGTGTATGTGTGTGTTTAGTAGTGTATACTGGTATGTGTGTGTGTGCTAGTGACTGCTTGTGCGTGTATGTGTGTGCTTGTGTTGTGTGTGTCTATGTATTGTGTTGTGCCTACCAACAGCCCTGCATATGGTTGAGCTGCTGTATGGCCCCGCATCCGATTCGATTTTGCATATAATCCGGAAAATTGCTTTGCAGCACCCGCATCGTATTCCGTTTGTAATCGGGCACCGCATGGGTAACCAGCTGGCATGTTTGGCTGCGATAGACGGGCTTGAAGTTTGCCTCAGCAAACGTGGAGTTTGTATCCCAGCGGTAAACCTCCGCATCGCCCTCATTGCGGAAGAATATGGCGGAGCCATTGTCCGTGCCTATAATGACCATGCGGCTCGGCTTCTTGCCCAGATCTGCAGATGTGGGCTCGTTAATAATGTCTTGCGTTTAAAATTGGCTATAGGTACTCACCCAAAATACGACCATCGGCCACACCGCTGCGCAGGTACTCGGATTTCAGAGAGAATAACTTGGCTGTACTCAAGTAGGTGAAGTAGAGCTCGGTGGAGCCGCAGTCGCGACGTATTAGCGCTATGTAGAGCACATCCCGGGAGCGGCAGCCGGCGGATACGGCTTTGGGTAGCACCACACGAAAGCCGCGATCCGCTTGCAGATTATAGACGATTATCGCACGATTGGCCGCATCGCTGACATAGATAAAGCAGCCGCCATCGGGCGCATAGTCCACAACTAGGTACTGCAGACGGGAGCTGCTGGAGGTGAGGCCCTCCAGTGAGACGGTCTTCAGCACCTTGCCCGTCTTCACGGACATGGCCACCACCTTGGGCGCACACTTGCGCACAGGTGTCTCCAAGGTGTTCACAATGCCCGTGTCCAGCACCCAGAGCACCTCATTCTGATCCACAACCAGATCGACAACAGACTGCAGAGCCTTGCAGTTGCCCTCCTCCTGCAGATCCCAGCAGGGGTATGGCTTGAAGGTCGTCGAACAGGTGCCTGGCTGCACGTTGGTCTTCACCAGAGTAGCGGGCACACCTTTGCGATAACGCGGCAGAGCCAAATAGATGGTGTCGCCAATCAGCTGGGCTCGGGTCGCTATCACATTCTTGGCTATGTACTTGCCCGAGCTCTTGAAGAGAGACTTAGTGCTGGCGCAGGGAAACTCAAACTGTCCGCCCGTCCACTGTATGGGCTGGGTGTCAGAGTGTGCGCGATCCGGTGTCCACAAGCCGTATTTGGTGTTCTGGCCAACAGTGGTGTGGGATGCCATGCAGATGGCCAGGATCAGCCCCAGCCAGTGGGCTAGATAGGAACGCATCTCGATGGTTGAGCTTTGGGACTGACAATATGTATTGACTGAACTCTCAGTTTGCCCAATGTCGCGTTTTATATTAAGCCATAGAAGCAACCAGAAATGCGCGACGTGCTGCAAGCCAATTTCTCAGATTACAAACAACTTTTTAGTGGAAGAACCTTGACGGCCTGACACCAAAAAAAAGAAACTGTTCCAAAGATGTTTTCCATGTGTGTGCGTGTGTGTGTATGTGTTGGCAGCCAATTGCATTAAAAATAATTGAAATACTTCACGCGCAGAAGCCACAGCAAAAGCTGACAAAAGTGGGCACTAGACGACATATATATGTAGATATGTAAGAGTATGTATGCAGCTCATGCTGAGCTTAATGAATTGACTCTTTCTGTGAATCAGACACATAAGCACACACTCACACACTCACACACACACACACATGTGAAGCCAACTAAGTGCGGTCTGATTGGCTGCCCACTCTGCAAGATAATTCTAGCTAATTTCGTACAAATTGTTTGCCTTGGTAACTTTAGACAGCAAATTAGTCAAATTGAGCCTGAGCTATAACTAATGTGTATATATAATTTAAATTGCTCTGCATAACTCAATCAACACATGGCTCAACGCTTGCCAGCCATATTATTAATAGAGTTAACTTATCATGTGATTGCTTTAACTACAGCAAATCCAAGATGTAGAAAAAAAGAGCTGAAATGGTAAGGGAAATAGCTTTCAGGCAGCTCGACAGATAATGCCCGAAGTGTTTGGAGTAACGCGACATGTTTGGCATGCCAAAATGTCAGGAAGTGCCCGCATATGTATTGCCAGCAAATCCCTGCCCCAATGCCAGCGTGATTTATCTCCACACTTTTCCACACACACACACATACACGCTCACACGCATTCCTCCACTTAGGAGTATGGGAGGCGGAGGCAGGAAAAAATATTGATGACAAGCACTTCCAGGCCATCCTGGCTGTCGTGCCTTACATAATTTATGCAAACATTAGCTTCCAGCCCGTAGAGATAAGCGACAACAACTGAGATCAAAACTGACCGGGAGTGACCCCAACTCCCGATTAGACACGGCAGAAATGCCAGCCTCTGGCTATTTACCCTCCGATTATTTGAACGGTTTTTATTGCCGGTCTAACGAGGCGTATACGTCATGTGCAGAGCCACTTGCCTAACGGCAATACACAGTCAACACACACAACACACGCACACTCCAGTATTTGGCCCCAATTTCTCGATGGCACAAAATGTTTATTTAAAAAACTTCAATTTCTGCCCAATAAACGTCCAATTGAATACGCAAATAGCCTTAAATGTAATTTGATTTTTGTCTAGCAACATTTTATTTCGACTTTTTCCTGCGCCTGTTTTTCTTTTTCTTTTTAGAAGACAGCGAAAAAACAAAACGTACAAAAGCCAAATAAATATTGACTGTGGTCACGTTTGGCGTCGGTTCTCTGTTAAATGGGTCGTTAAACTAGCTGGACTCAGCAAATTTTTTCTTCTTTCTCTCTGTGCTCCCAAAATTTCACATAAATTATAATAACATTTCAACTTTCTGGCAACTGATTTGCCGATTGCATATCTGTTCTGAGTCTAGGGTATAAAGGCGACTCTGGGTCAGAATCGGATGGGTGGGAAAATAATGCGTGTCTACGCAAAATTGAAGCTAGTTATGCAATACTAGTGGGAAATAGTGGGAATAGAATAATAAATAATATAAAAAAATATTCACTAATAGTATGGTATGGGGTAGCTTACATAATCTTTAATCTATGAAAATCTTAAAAAAAATTAATATATATAAACTAAATTTCATTGAAAAATTCAATATTTCGAATACTCCGACTTAAATTTTTTGGCTGCTTTTCAGATTTCTTCATATTTTTTTTTTGCTATTTTCTAGGGTATGTAGTGAGTTTCTCAGATGTTTTGCATCTTTCGATTTGTTTTTCTTTCAATATTTTTTTTTTTTTTCAAAGTTTTCAGCCTGATTTTTATATACTATAATATTTTCTTTTGTCAATATTTTCTAGGGTATTTAGCAAGCTTAGCAGCTGCTTAGTATTCAAAATGTTATTTTCTTTTTTCTATAATTATTTAATTAAAAAGTTTTTGCTTGCTTTTCATATTATAAAATATTATATATTTTTCAAATATGTCTAGGGTATTGAGACAGTTGATCATTTGCTTGGCATCACAAAATGTTATTTTCTTTTTTCGGTATTTAGTTTTACGTTTAATTTATGTGCCATGCTTTTGTGTTTGCTTTTATTTTTGGTTTCGCTTTCTGTTTCTGTTTCTGGCTTTATTTGTCCGGCAAAGTTTTTATGTTAACGTTCGCTTAAAGTTTTGATTTATTTTTGGGCACAAGCTCAATTTGTTGCATTTAGCGATTTGCCATCAATTAAGCATTTATACATTGTTTAAAAATTGCACAATCGAGCGCTGTGAATAAGAATTGGATTATATATATTCAAATTTGTTGACTTGTCTGGAAATTGAATTTATATATATTTTTGGCAAGCAGACATATAGCACATATGTTCTTTTATATACATATATAATAATTCTTCGTGCAGTATTCATGTCTCGACGCCAGATCATATTTATATGACTTGCATTTTACATTGTTAGATTTTTTATTTATATTTTTTCTTCTTATTTTATTGGTTTTATTTGTGAAAGCGCATAAATATTTATCTACGACTCGTGCCGCTCGACCGATGGATGCCCACACACAGACCTTTTGCTACAGATGCGCATTATAGATATCTCTAAAGATTACCATCGGCATAAGGCAACTTATGACAGTTTATGAAAATAAATTTCACACAAATTCAATCTGCATATGATTTTACACTGTACGAAGACTGAAGGCCACAGACCGCAATCCTTACAGAAGGGTCAGCTGCCCCTTTTTAAACAGTTTAAATTTAGCTTTTACTTTTTTTAAAAAAAAAAGAAAGGAACAGACTCTTGACCATATTTCAATACATGTGCTGGGGAGTAAACAAAGCCAAGTTGCTACGCCCTGCTGGACTCAGCCAATATCCCAACACATTATGCGAGAGCTAGAAAGAAAGAGAGCCTCGCTTAGGGCTGTTCACGAGTTGTTTACGACCCGAAACGCAGAGCAGAGTTCAACGTCGCACTTTAAAATCGTCGTGTGGATGCTGAAAAATAAAAAATAAAAATATTAATTCTAGGGGGCAACCGGATTTGAACCGGGGACCTCTCGATCTGCAGTCGAATGCTCTACCCCTGAGCTATACCCCCATGTGACAAGCCACAACTAAAAGCTGTTCTTATTTGAAAAAGTCAAAGATAAATTGCAGCTCAAACTGTTTGCTTATCGAACTTCACAGTTATCAGCTATTTTTTCTAATTTGAAAAGTAGTTCTTAAACAATGTTAGTTATCTTAAAATACAACATGCTGTGCTCTCTCTCTCGAACTCGGCTTGTTTCTCACATGCCTCGCCCACATAAAGACGAAAAAACAACAAACTAAAAGTAGTTGAGGGGGGCAAAACTTTGATATGGAGACCAAGTTTTTTTTGGGGCAGTAGTGTCGATAGATAGCCTTTGGGTCGAGAAGCTTGTTTATTAAAGGCACGATACAAACGAAACTCCAACAATTAATGTTTGGATTGTGCAAATTGGACACGCGCTGCCAAACCATTTTTTTTCTTTTTGCTTTCGCACTTTACTTCCGCAAAGCGGTTTTTTGTGGCCCAGGGAAGGGGCGGGTGCTAACATGGCAGCTCTTCACTTCCGTTGTGTCGCACAAAATGGCGCGAGGCAGACGTGCTGGCTGGCCAGCGCTGCAGCTATTTGTGTATGTGTGTAGGTGTGTGTGTGTGTGTGTGTGTGTGTGTGTGTGTGTGTGTGTGTGTGTGTGTGTTAGCTGGTGAGACACATGTTTCCTCATGTTCAGCAGACGACCTTGCGCCAGGGCAGACGCGTATAAAACACACGCGCCAAATGCCACAAATCAAGCATCTACTTCACATATAAATATAAATGCGCCAAGCGCCGCAACAATTTTATATAATCAACAGCAGACAACAGTTGCAACTGCACATTAAACGCAAGTGTTATTTCTATAAAAACTTAAAAAAAAAATGGCTGCAGTGCTGCCTTTGCTGCTGCTCCTCTCGCTGATCGCTGTGAGCTGCGGCGCCTACAGCTCCTCGCTGGACGACTCGCCGAGCAACTCGAATGCCAATGCGATTGGCATCAGCAAATGCGATAAGAATCCGCTCTCCGAGCTCACCTTTCAGCTGAGCGGCAGCAATTTGCATTGGCCCTGCGACTCCACCAAGAACATCTATGTGCAGTCGGGTCGCTATGTGCCCCGCAATGTGATTGTGACTCGTGCGCAACTGCAGCGGGATTCGGCATTTGTGGCACTGCCACGGTACAAGCAGGGCGTACCCTTCACCCTGGGCAAGGTCAACCTGAAGAAGGGCGAGTGCTTGGCCAAAATTGCGCCATATCCCTGCTGGGCCATACAGGAGGAGGGTAATTGCCAGGCGCTGCAATCCGTTGTCGACGTAGCCGTGGATCAGAATGTGAGTAGCCTTTAAATATATTATCCTTGCACACGCACACACACACACACTCTCATATTAACAAGTCAATTTAACTGGAAACTCAATTTGTTACTTGAAACCCTAGGAAAAAGCTCCCTTTTGCAGTTGTTATGCAGCTTCCCTATATATATATATAACTTTATTAAACTGAAAAGGTTTTTTAAATTTAATAAATCGAGTGCCCAGCTGCAGTTGCAATTAAATTGAATACTAAAGAGTAAACATAAAAGTGGCTCAAACTGAAGAAAAAAATGTTTCCACAAAGCTCAAGGCTTAACGATTCCATTGAACTTTGGCAAAAAGCTGATAGCTGATAATTGAAACAGCTTCAATTAAAAATTTCACTTCACTTCTTATCGAAATGTGAATTACACAAATTATTGATGAACTGCAATTTTGCTCTACAGAAACTTAATATATTTTTCAGTTCATTTCAAAGCCTTGATCTCTAAATTTTATTTCATTTTAATTCTGTGCATCAAAAATGCATTTGGCGTTGTGTTTAAACAAAAGTCATTTAGCAATCAATTTTACTATATACATATATACATATATATGTCTATATGCATATGAACAATTGGCACGCGAATTTGTTTATTTGCCGCTCAGCAATTGCACCACAATTTAAATGCATTTTTTATACCCTGAACCCATTGAAAATGGGAAATCAGGGTATAATGGTTTTGCAAAAAGTATGTAACAGGCAGAAAGAGGCGTGGCAGACCCCACAAAGTATATATATTCTTGATCAGGGTGACGATCTGAGTCGATTTAGCCCTGTCCGTCTGTCTGTCCGTCCGTCCGTCCGTCTGTCCGTCTGTCCGTCTGTCCGTCTGTCCGTATGTATGAACGCGTCGATCTCAGAACCTATAAGAGCTAGAGACTTCAAATTTTGCATGATGGTCTGTGTATACAGCGAAAATATCGAGTTTGTTTTAGATATTCGATAAATTTTTCCGTTTCAATGATATCGATTTAAAACGTTATCAAGATTCAGTTTTTTGACCATATCTTTTACATATTTTTAGCTACAGCTACCAAATTTTTTGTTTTCAGCTTTTTGTAAATAAAATACATTTTCTATTTTTTCATATTTTGGATACCGGCTCCACATTTCACAAAAAAAAATTTATTAAAAAAAAAAATTATCAAATCCACAATTTAATTTTTTTAAATTTTTAAGTGAAAACCGTATTTTCAATAAATTAATAGCACTCAATGCAGAAAATTGCATTCAAATCCGTTAAGTAATACAGAAGTTATTAAAGGAAACATTGTAAAAGCACGCGGCAGCAGCCTGTACGTGTGCACACATACACTCAAATCAACTACGCAGTTATCGGCGCGCGTGCTTCTGTGTGCATGGTATATATATGTGTGCATGTGTATACAAATGTGTGCATGTGTATATATGTGCATGTGTATACGTGTGCACGTGTATATGTGTGCATGTGTATATGCGTGTCTGTGTGTATGTGTGCATGTGTATATGCGCGCAGAGGTAATATGTATAGATAAAAGATGTAAGCTAGGTTGTTTAAAACATCAGCTCGGACTTGGTTCAGGGGATCTCGTAGTCGGGCTGTGACCCGACTAGAGCTTTCTTACTTGTTTCTTAAATTTTTTGTTTTCGTTTTTTATTGCTGTTTATTATTTTCGCTGATGCGCATAAAAAGAACAAAAAATTGAAAATTCCAGACATGCCTCAATTACAATTGAAATATTTATAATGCCATCAAATGAATTATATTGCAGGGTTTGCTGTGGGCCTTGGATGTGGGTATTGTGAACACATTGGAGCAGCCCATACGCCGCTGTAGTCCCAAAATCGTGGCCATTAACACGGCCAACAACAAGGTGGTGAAGAGCATTGACCTCAGCGATCTCGTGACCTCCGAGAGCCGTTTGCAGTTCATTGTCGTCGACTACTCCAAGGATAACAAGCCTTTTGTGTGAGTAAAAGAAACCGAGCTCTTAAACCTAATTAAAAGTGGAGCAACTGAATCTTATCTTAGATAGCGCTCAATTTGGGAGAGTTGAAAATATTTCTAATTGACATCTTTCTTCTCTTTCTTGCAGCTATGTAGCAGATGCTGGAGCACGTAGCATTCTTGTCTATGATATAACGGGCAGCAAATCGTATCGGATTGTCTTGCCCCGAGCCACAGCTCCGACCAACGATGTGCTCTACGTGGCCTTGACAGCCAAGCCCGATGGCACCTCGACTCTGTTCTTCAGCTACCTGAGCTCCTCGCGCCTCTATTCCATTAAGGGCGAGTATTTGCGTGTGGGTCTGGGTGCTGGCTCCATCATTGATGTGGGTCCGAAACCCTATGGCAAGCAGGCGGTGCTCCTGGGCGCCGATGGCGGCACCTCGCTCTTCTTCCGCTACAAGGGCGAGAATGACATTTATCTGTGGGACTCGGAGACCTGCTTCAAGGCATCCAATTTGCAGGAGGTGCAACGCGGAGGCGACTGCCGCCTCTCCACGCAAGTGCTGCCGGGACACAAGCGCTTCATGTGGGCGCTCGAGAGCAATTTCCATGATTTCATCTCGGATAGCACTGGATGCAACGGCGCCTCCATTGTGCTGCATCCCGTTGTGCGTGAATGCGACGATTGATTGAGTCAATTAAGTCTTTGCCTCATTTTATTATACATATATATATTTAAGTTTTGTTATTTTCTAAATTAAAGTTTTGTAAAGCTCAACAATTGCCCACAATGCAAGTGAATTTGGATAGGTCGAAGAACTGACCCTGCTTGCAGCTGAGCCGCTCCACAGCTGCATCCACACTCGAGCAGTGATAAAAGCGGTTGCAATCGGTCAGGTCAGCAGCAAATCCTAAGCGCTTGCACTTGCCGGACTGCGGCACTGAGTCGTTCCCGCTGTCCCCAGTTGGCGGCTGTCCGTAGCGACACATGAGAAAGTGCGAATCGAAGTAACTGTCCGTCGGACACGTTTCAAGCACCACTTTTCCATTGATGCAGTAGTAATATTCATTTGCGGATTCCCCTGGATAGAGCATGCCATTGCGACAGTCGGCAGATTCCACTACTGAAAATCCAGTCAAAGTAAGCAGCAGCAGCGGCAACAACTTTAGATAATTCATGTCGAAGACTGGTGCCGCTTTCTGCCTCTGGCAGCAGCTTAAATAATGTGAGGTCCGGAAATGCTGGGGCATTAATTAAAAGATGTTGATAAGATAAGGGCAAGAAATTGAGCTGAAAATTAATCTACAGAAATAAGAGGAAACAGGAGTACACCAAAAGCATTTCGTTTGCTTCAATACTCTTTTTATATTTTAATTATTAAGAAAGCATTTCTTGAATTGAATTAATATTTTCTGGCTTGCAAACTCCGTTAATGCCATCAAAGATCGAACCCTTGGGGCAATTAAAGTACATAAGTTCGCCATTTATACATAAAAGATATCCATGTTTAGTTTCTGCTGGATAGAGCTTGAACTCCTCACAGATCTGCTGCTCCTTCAGGCACGAGCTCAGACTCAGATCGAAGGAGGTGCCCACGGGGCATCGCTGATAGATGAGCTTGCCATCGACACAGACATTGAAGCCGTATTTGGTTTCTGCGGCATAGAGCATGCCCTCGTCACATGTCTCTGGCTCTTTCCGACAAAGTCTTGCAACCGCATCGAAGTAGAAGCCCTCGGCGCAACTTTGGTACACTTTCTGGCCATCGACGCAGTAGAAATATCCCTTGTTCGTGTCTGCCGGATAGACAACGTCCTGCTGGCATTCGGACTCCAATTGCCTGGGCTCAATATCCCAAACGCAGCTGTGGCCATTGAAACTGTAGCCATCGGCGCACTTCATCATCAGCGGATAGAAGATATCCTGGTCGCCCAGCTTGTCCTTCTGGCAGACATAGAAGTAGCTGTTGTGGGCAGCCCAGACACCCGTCTGGCCCACATAGCTGCAGGCGTATTGTTTCTCCGAGCAAAGTTCGCTCTCCCGCGGCAGAGTGCAACTGTGGGTGAGCAGGGAGTAGGCAGCTCCATTGGTGCACTGACGTGGCGTGTCCACGTTCTGTTCGCTGCAGTCATGATAGCTGCGGCAATCGTAGGGATCCGGGAAAATACCTGGCTGCTGGCAGTAGAACTTGCCGCGCACCGGCACTTGACACTTCGGCTGCCAGGTGCACCCGATGGTGCCCTCGTCGCTGCAAAAGAAACCGCGCTCCGCCTGGCAGGCCGTCATGGACACCGTCTGCCACTGGCCATCCACATGCGAGCAGAAGCCCAGAGTCGAGCAATCGACGCAGATAAAGCCAGCCAGGCGAATTTCCTGGCACGGATTGGTCACCAACTCAGCGGAATCTATGCTAATGCTGCTGTTGGCAATGGCATTCGCCTGGCAGCCCACAAGGTATCCCAGCAGAGGAAGCAACAACTTAAACAAATTCATTTCAAAGACTGATGGCTGGCTATGCTGCCAGCAGCTGCTTAAATAGTCAGAGATAAGTTCGAGTATTCGAGGTAAATGTTAAACGCATAATTAAAAGATAATAGTTGATGCTTCATTAAAGGAAGTAAAGAGAACAAAGTTTTGGAAGAAGCAATTAGATACTATTAAAGATTTAGCACGAGCCCAGCACACAGGCCGACTGCTCCTTGCGGTAGAAGGTGCCCGAAGGACACTCCAAGTGGCGCATCTCCCCATTCAGAGCGGAGCAGTAGTAGTACTTGTGGCAGTTAGTCGGGTCGGCGATGAGACCCACATGTGCGCATTTGGCTGGCATTACGCTGAAGCTGTCATCATTGGGATCCACAAGCTCTGGCTGGATTGTTGACTGCATGGGGAAGCTGTTGCCCTGGCGACACACAAAATCCGCAAAGATCTCGCCGTCGTTGCAGCGATGCAGCGAGGGATAAATGACAACGGAATCGTTTAGATTCTGATTCACCGTCGACTTGCACACGTAAAATATGTTGGGATTACTGGGCCAGGCAGCCACATAGCCCACCCTCGGACACTCGTACTGCGGCTGAGTGCACACTCGGCTATCCAGTGTCATCGAGCACTGGCCGGTGTGAGCATCAAAGGCTTTGTCATTGCCACAGTCGACGGCAGCTGCCACGAGAGTGGCGCCCACAAAGTAGCACATGTGATACTTCTGACAGTCGTAGGGATCGGGGAAGATGCCTTGGGAGGTGCACTGAAAGTTGCCCACAATGCCAAACGGATGGCAGGGCCCAGTCGCATTCGAGCATGTGCCCAGTCGCATATTACAATAGTATCCATTGGCCACATCACACGATTCGACGGGTATATTAACCCAGCCATTCGAATGCTGTACACAAGTTGCGAGCAGTTCGCAGGATTCGCAAATGGGTCCAGGTGTCTGTCGTCCCTCGCAATTGCTCGTTTCCCTCGGCTGAATGATGCGCGTAGTCACCGTGGCAGCATTCATAAAATTGATGACGTACAGCACAAGCTATTTCACACAGAGAGGGAGAGAGAAATATCGAAAATTGTTACTCCCATGACTTGAAGATAAATAATTTTAGCAACTTACCAAGCTAAAATAGAGCTTATTAAAGGACATGTTGATTGAGTAAAGATCGCTGTTAGTTTGAGCACGTCTAATTGCTCCAAAGTACTTAAATTGTCTGATTTGATAGCGCAGCTGGGACCTACAAAAACAGTTTGACTCACAACCCAAATATAGCAGACGTACAAAGGTAAAAGATATCTTCTACTCTGACACTGGAGCCGGGGAGCTCGTCTTTATATCAATACGCGTGTTCTATTTGCGACTGTACATGTGTGTATGCGTGTGTGTTTGTGCGTGTATCTAATATCTTGCGAAAGTCTCAAATTGGGTAAAGTAAAAAACGTAACCATTACATCGACCAGCGATTACAAACGAATTGAATAGAATGGAATGCAGGGGGATGAGTAAATGAGCTCATATTTACACAGAAAACATTGCGGTTAAATCTTTGCTTAGAAATTACTCTTGTTTATATGACCTTTCCTCGTTTCTATAGACAAGTAAAAAGCACTTAACTTAAGTACCTAATTTAAATATTTGCATTAGACTTGAATTGATTGCTTACTTTCAATTGCAACTGTCACTTAAGTTTGAAAAAAATACAACGAGCGCGCTACCAAGTCGATTATCGTCAAAAGTGTTTCGTTATAATATTGACATCGATTACATTTTAGTTGTTTGGTATTTTTGTTATCGAAAAGAGAATCCCGATTGAAATCTAGCATATTCTGACTGTGCTGTGCACAGGCACACCGACACATAAATCGCCTTAAGCAGCTTTCATATTATTTAAACAATTTCTAATGGATTTCGTACACGAAGCTGTTGCGCTAGGCGTAGACTTACTCATCCTGGGCCTCTGTGTACGAGAATATGTAAACTATAAGACCACCTCGAGGGTGTTGAAGGTAAGACAGGCAGCTCTTGGTTACATTGCATGCATAATCGCAATCAACAATTCTCTATACCTGCAGGCGGCGCCGCAGTACAACATTGATGGCGAGCTTAAAAATATTGTATCGCGGCAACGGGACAAGAAGATACCATATGCTGTTATACGCGGCACTGTTACCCCAATTGGCGTGCCACTGCGCAGCTCGTTCGTACCCAGCGTGAGCGGCGTGCTCCAGATCGTGAAGCTGCATGAGCATCGTGTGATGCGTGCCTTCGCCGGCTTCTGGGCAGAGCAGCGGAAAATGCTGCACGAGAGCATCAACGAGATGCCCTTTGAGCTGCGCAATCAATCGCACGGCGTGGAGATTGTAGATGCCATGAGTGCCGCTGTGTTGGATGTGGACGTTGTCTACGATAACTATGAATCCACATCGTTGTCGTTCTTTGATCACATATTCGGTTTCTTTACGGGCGTAAGGCAGAAGGGGCTACAAACGACCGAACAAGTGCTGCGCGATGGCAGCTTTCTGACCGCCATTGGCGAACTGGAAATGGATGGAGAAACGCTGCGCATGCAGCCATCCAAACAGGGGCCCCTATTCCTAACCACTGCTACAAAATCAACACTCATCAAACGTTTCGAAGATGCCAAGTCCTCCATGCTGTAAGCAAGCTTAATGTGAATTCAAAAACTCGTTATATCATATGTATTCCATTGCAGCTTTAAGATTGTGCTGTGCAGCAGTATATCCATGGTCCTGATGGGCCTGATTATGCGCAAAATCTATCGCAAAAAGAAGCAAGAACATGAGGAGGCAAAAATTCGTAAGCGCCTGGAGCTGGAGCGCCGGGAGCGACGTGCACGCAATAGGCCACACACCTTGAGCCAAGATCAGCTGTGCGTTGTATGCTCCACCAATCCCAAAGAAGTAAGTTAAATCAGAGATTGTAGTCTAATCCACATCGATAATGACTTCTGCTTGTACTCTTCCAGATCATTTTATTGCCCTGCGGACATGTGTGCCTGTGTGAGGATTGCGCCCAGAAAATCGACATCACTTGTCCCGTTTGCCGCAGCAAAATTGACTCGAAGGCGGCTGCATTTATTGCCTAGTTGAATGTGAACCCCAGTCAAGTTAGATCACCTGTACCTGTCTCTGTCTCTGTCTCATAAGCGTTTGTTACTTGAGCTCTACTTAGTGTGCAGTTTTACATATTGATAAAAATTCGTTTCAAGTGTTCGATATTGAATCCTATGTACTTTCTGCATGCATAATGCCTCTACACTCCTGCTGATGTTCAAACAGCTTCAGAAAGACTTTGTACTTTCGATTATGCAGCTCCAATGTTTTGGCATTGGGTAACACGACTTGCCCATTGCCGGACATGGCTTTCGAGGCGTTCTAAAATCAATTGCGAATATTATTGATATTGTTAGTTGAGTCTTTCATCTGTGTGTACTCACCTCCAGAGAACTGTAGTGGCCGGAGGCAGCAGCGCCCAATGTGGCCGCGCCCACCAGTACCATTTCCTCCTCGTAGGGAACCAAGGCAGGCAGATTGCAGATGTCCGCATGGCATTGTACATAGAGTGAATTCTTGGACAGGCCACCGCAAAAGAGCAGCGATTGGAATTTGGAACGGTTGTGAAGGTAAAGATTCTCAATAATGTGGCGAGTGCCGTACTATGGAAAATAAATACATGATAAAAATAGAAACCGAATCATAAATTCATTGACTTACAGCAAGAGCCTGCACAAAGGCCAAATATTTGATGGCCAGCGATTCCTCACCACGCGTCATGTCCAGGCCAACTATCTATTAGAATAGGCAGCTATAGTTATCAATATTATAATATATCATTATATATATATATGAATTATTACTGTGCCGCGCAGCGTAGGATCCGCCATGGGTGAACGATTGCCATGTAGATCCGGCAACACATGGACATCCTCTGTTAAGTAGGCCTTGTCGGGAAGCTGGCGAGAAATGGTCATTTGCACAAGCAGCTTGTTCAGATGCTGGTAAATATATCTAAATAAAACATATATAATTATATTTGTACGAGTAGAATTTTGTGGCACTAACTTATCTCCGCCCATCTTCTCCTTGAGCATATTATAGCTTTCATGTGTTTGGAGCACATGATCGAGTAGATGGCCCGCAACTGATTGACCGCCCTCGTTCAGGAAATAGCCCGGTATGATGGCATCCTGGTACGGACCCCAAACGCCTTTGGCAAAGCAGGGATGGCTGGTGATGCTCATGTGGCAGGTGGATGTGCCCGCAATCAAAACCATTCTACTCTGCACTTTGTCCTTAATTTGGTCTGCATGGCATCCTAGCATGCCTAAGGTGCCGGCATGGGCATCGATTACGGATGTACTGACCACAGTGCCCGGCGGCAGGCTCAGCTCTGTGGCAGCCAGATTGGATAAGCCGTGGCCCACCGGATTACCAGGTGGCGCCACATGGCTGCCAATAGCTGCGAAGTTATTCTCCGTTAGCTCACCGAGATTGCACTGATGCAAAAAATTAGCGTTCCAACTTTTCGCCGCTGCATCGTAGTTCCATTTGCAGACCACCGAGCAGAGGGAACGAGTGTCAACACCTGTTGCACGCCAGGTGAGGTAGTCGGGCAGATCGAATGCCCGCCAAATGCCTTTATATGAATTGGGCAGATTACGCTTTAGCCAGAGCAGCTTGGGCATCTGCATTTCCAGGGACACTTGACCACCCACATACTTCAGCAGCGGATGCCTGGTTGCATTTATATCGACCGTCTCCACAACAGCCCGATGATCCATCCAAAGTATGACATTTTGTTCGGGTGCACCGCTCTTGCTCACCGTCAGCGGTTCCCCTTTGGAGCCCACCAAGACCAGGGAGCAGGTGGCATCGAAGCCAATGCCCTTCACTTGTGTCCGACTGATAGTGCTAATGACATGCTGCAAGTGAGCTAGGTTAATCTAATCTTTAAACGATCGGGGGTTATCAGCAGATGCTGCGATGTAAGTCATTTCTACCTTGACAACTTTACAGATTGCTCGCCAAATGTCTTCGGTCGACTGCTCGTAGAAGTTCGGCTCTGGTGTCCACGTTTGGATCTTCTCCACCGCCTGGTACTCCACTTGACCTTTGGCATTGACCAGAGCTGCTCTCGCACTGCCCGTGCCCACGTCCACGGCCACAAAGTACACCCCGTTAGACATAGCTGTAACAAGTTATTTGTCAAGGTCAACAAAATGTTATTGAAGCAAACGCGACGAATGCCCAATGCCGACTGATAAGAAATTCGAGAGGTGCTACTTATACCGTTACCGATTTAATATAAATCCCACTAACAGGCTGTGGTGAATAGCCGGGGCTTGGTGTTATTTGTGCTGCGTGCTCCCGACCTGAGACAGACTGGTTTGAGGAGGTCTGCCACACACCCAGTCTTAGAAAATATAAGCAGAAACCGGCTGTGGCAGCTCATTTTTAAATGAATTCAACATGCATATTGATTACTTTTTAAATTATCGAAAGCTGCTTGAAATTTAAGGCACTACTAATCAATTTGGCAAAATGATTTATAATCGAAGTTATTAATATTCGTTTCAACAATATATTTACTGACTAGAACTTCCAGCAGCTACGGCCGTCGCTTGCGTACTAATAACCTGTTATGCATGTATTTGAATATTTAAATTGTAAACATCTCGCGCCCTCACGCTCTCTCTCACTCTCTCCCACTCAATTGTCTGACAATTGCAACAGCTGCTCTCGTTTTACAAGGTCATATGCATTTCACGATCAATGCATTTCTATGACTATTCATCGTTAACTTTGCCCATCTCAAGTGTGCGTGCCGTGAACAGTCTGGCAACGCTGTGAAGAAACAACTCGTGTTTGTTTACAATGGTGCGCATCAAAAATCGGTAAGTTAACGAAATAAATGCGTTTATTTATGACACACAGTTAAATTAATATCCACCATTATCGCTTATCAGCTATATAGCCGTGCAAATTGTGCCATATGCACCGGTGAACACCCTACGCCTCAACGATCACACACTGACCAAGTGCTTGCTGCAAAATGTGGAGAAATATTACGGGGTATATGGATTGGGAATCCTGGAGCACGGTTTCCGTG
This sequence comes from Drosophila gaucha, assembly GCA_035045545.1. Taxonomy (NCBI): domain Eukaryota; kingdom Metazoa; phylum Arthropoda; class Insecta; order Diptera; family Drosophilidae; genus Drosophila; species Drosophila gaucha. The sequence continues at coordinate 6,623,367 of JAWNOY010000292.1, forward strand.
TGAAATACTGCAATGAGCGCACCAAAATTGCCATCATACGCTGCCTGCATCGCGGACAACACTACGTATCGAGTATATTGCCACTGATAACGTTGGTAAACACAATAGCTTACTAGTTTTATACATGTGTCTATAAATTATAATTGGTTGCAGATAGGCGAGGTGCGTGCCAAGTTCCGCACTCTTTACGTGGGCGCCACCATCATACACTGCAACAAGTTTATAATCAATCATCAGCGACAGTTCTTGGACCGCATGATGGGCCAAGTGGCATCGGCGAAGGAGCGCCAGGATCTCCTCAAGCGCGTTATGGAGCTCGACATGGATAGATGAGAGTGAGAACTTTTTAGTTAATTTGAAAAAGGATTTATGTAGACTTAAGCATAGTACATATGTAGTTATCTTATGAAATATAGTTTGACTAAAAGTTACATTGAATGTTTTTTGGTAAACTCGATTATTAGACATCAATAAGATATTTGCGACTCTGCGAGCGACATAATCTCGCAGTGTGCTGCCTGATCCTGTGCTGCAGATCCATAAAAGTAAATTTGGTCTTCTTGCTGTAGACATTTAGATAAATGCCCAGGACTACGATCAACCCACCGTAGATATATCTGTAAATTGAAAGATATATAAATATATAAAAATGCTCAATAGGATGATCTACTTACTGCACAGTGAAGGGCTTGTCGAAGAGCAGGAACGAGAAAGCTATGGTCACAGCTTTGCGGGCGGTAGTTACTGTTGCGGCCAATGGAGCTCCACTGCTCCTAACCAAAGCCAATACGAATTGGATGCCCAAGTAGCCGGAGAGACTGAACAGAAAGCCGTAGCCAAAGGTTTCCAGCGGGTGGGCCAAGCAAAAGGCGAATCCACTGAAGAAGTTGCCGGTCAGCAACATAACCACAAACAAGTAGACAAATCCCAGTCCATAGGAGTAGAAGACCACCTCGCTGCTGGGAGCCGAGTAGTCCCGCATAGCCTTCTCCTGGACATTGCCAATGGCTGCATCACACAGCAGCGCACAGGATATCATTGCGATGCCCAAAGGATTGAAATTGGGCAGTAGCTGCGAGTCGGCCAGCGTGAACCAGGCCAAGCCGGTGCACATGGCAGTCGCAGCAGCAAAGTCCAGAGGACCGTAGCGCTTGCCCTGTATAATGATGCTGCCAGCAAGCACGGGGATTAGTTTGCAGCACTTGAAGATTACTTGGGTGGGATAGTTGAGATAGCCAAGACTAGAGTTCGACAGTCCCATTGTACCCATTGTCAATCCCGCAAGCACAAAATACAGTCGCAAGGGAATGCAACGAGCTGCTGGCTGAACGCTCCAAATTGGGCCGCCATTTATTCGATAAGCCTCCAAGCGGCGCTCGATCAAGCCGAAGCCAATGTAGTAGGCGAACTGGACCAGGGTGAGAAACCATCCATATGGCTTAAAGCCCTCAACTGTGAATATCAACTCCTGCAGATATCCATAAATAATGTACAGTATGAAAACGCCGGCACAACTCAGTAAAAATTGAGTCGTTCGACTGTAGTGAGTTAGGTCAAAGCAGAGTATGCGCAGCTCGTCCGGGGGCGATTTCGCAGCGGATGAAAGTTTCCGCTGTGACATGGATGGGGAAAGGGATGGAGCTGTCTGCTGACCACTTCCATTGCTGCTAGTTATGGTGATAACTTCTTGTCCGTTGTCTGCCTGTCCCTCACCCACCATTGTGTGCGAGTATGTGAGTGGTTAGTGAAGTTGTGTGTATCCGTATCCGTGTGCGTGTGCGAGTGTGTTTATCACAGTTTTGCTGTATACTATTTTAATTATTGCCACGGAAAACTAACTTTTACGTCGGTGCATTGCTTTGGTTATGCATTATATTCATATTATATAATCAGTGCTATACATTGGGACTTTAGTTAAAATCCAACTTGTCAATAATATTAACTACGGTTTTGTTTATTCTTAAGTTTATGGCTACTCGATAAATAGAACTTTCGAACAATCGAAACACGATATATTATTTGAAGTATGGTGATGCCACATAAGTTTAATTTCTCCAAAACTATGGTCACCCAAGATTTTACGATTGGTCACAGTTGCTGCCAGTTCGGTGTTTTCAGTTAACTATCTGGTAACACTATATACTCTTAAAAACATCATTTCGTCATTTAGCAGCTCTCGCATTTTGTTTCATTTTAAAAATGGCAGACGTAGAAAAGGAGCCTGAGAAGACCATTGCTGAAGATTTGGTTGTTACCAAATACAAATTAGCTGGAGAAATTGTGAATAGTAAGTAAATAATGAAACGTAATTAACAAATGCGCTACAGAGTGAAAGTGAAATCGAAATTTTTCTGCATTTACCCATCGGCCGCTACGTGTAGCCGACAACAATGGAGCTAACGAAGACGTCGGCGCTGACGCTGACGTCGCCGTTGCTTGAAGTAGCCACGCGGCGGTGTACGCGGGATATGCGAGAGCGTAACGTGCATAACCTCAAAGTTTTCAGGTGTTGAATTCTTTCAATTTAAACCGAAATACTTATTTAAAGCAACAAAAAATAATCTCAATCGTCTTTTGAACTTAAACTTTTTATATAAACCTGAAAACCCAACAATAAATAGCAATGCTAACGTGCGTTTCACAATGCCACGCGAAACGTGCCGAAACTCGATTCACATGGAAATAACTCGAATATTTCTGTTTGATGCGTTTAATTTTAGAAACACTGAAGACATTGATTGAACTCTGTTTGGTGGATGCCTCTGTGAGGGAAATTTGCACCAAGGGCGACAATCTGCTGACTGAGGAAACCGGCAAAGTAAGTTTCAAGTGGAATTTTTCCACCGACAAACAAACGGGAGAAACAAGTCCAATGATTAAAACTAACGCAATTGAGGATCTCTTGCGTGTGCGCTGCTACGGACTGGCAGCATGTGTGTGCGCCGCGTGCGTTGAAATTTTCATCCACGTGCGTTTTGAACGTAGTCTGCGGTCAGCGCGCGTGCTCTGAGGCCCAAAGATTCATAGATTATGAGATCTGAGGACACAATTGGCAAGCAGCCAATTGTCAATGTTAATATGATAAATCGATTAACACGTCGCTATCTCTCTAGGTATACAAAAAAGAAAAGGAACTGAAGAAGGGTATCGCATTTCCCACATGTCTGTCGGTCAACAATTGTGTCTGTCACTTTTCGCCAGCTAAAAACGATGCCGACTACACGCTAAAGGCTGGCGATGTGGTCAAAATGTAAGTAGCTCGACTCACTCTTATTAGCACACTTATAATTCATTGCCTTGTTTATTAATATGTCATACACAGTGACTTGGGCGCCCACATTGATGGCTTCATTGCTGTGGCTGCGCACACAATTGTCGTTGGGGCGGATCAGAAAATAAGCGGGCGCCAAGCTGATGTCATCTTGGCTGCGTACTGGGCCGTCCAAGCGGCTTTGCGTCTGCTCAAGTCCGGCTCCAACGTAAGTGCTTAGGCCTTTTTCTACCAATTTAGTTGGCTGCAAGAAACGGATTGTCTAGCGTATAAAACACAACGCCAGCACATCTCAACACTTGCACAGAGCATTGGCGACAATTGGTGAATGCGCTGCCATCAAACCGATGGCTGGGCTACTGTTGATTGCTCACATATGCTTACAAAAATAAAACTAGATATGGTAATAGTAATAATAATTCTGCAGGCAACGGATGGCTGCTGCCCAAAAAATATTAATGGCACAGCACAGCTCAACGTCTGCAAAGATCAATTGCGGCAATTTCGTGAACTGAACGAGTTTATAATCACAGAAATGTTCGGTCTTTACAATTGCACACAATTCTATAAAATTCATATTTTAGTCTAGAAAATAGCTCTTGAACCGTAAAATTTAATCATCTCTTTATATGTCTTATAGAATTACTCAATCACCGATGCCGTGCAACAAATCAGCGAATCGTACAAGTGTAAGCCCATTGAGGGCATGCTTAGTCATGAGCTGAAGCAGTTCAAAATCGATGGCGAGAAGACGATCATACAGAACCCGAGCGAGGCTCAGCGCAAGGAGCACGAGAAGTGCAACTTTGAGACGCACGAGGTTTATGCCATCGACGTCATCGTCAGCAGCGGCGAAGGCGTGGTAAGCAGTGTGCTCTTAAGAAACACTCATTAACTCTTTTCAACCAACATTGTTCGATGATTAAAAACACGCGCTTGAGGGTAGGCTTGGCAAAGCGATGGGGCTGATCATGTAAGCGCCTTGTGTGCTTGGCGGGCTGTTTTAACTGCTTGGCGCATGTCAGTTTCAGAGCTGCGCTATGGCTCGCCCGGAGATTGTAAGATTATGAGATCTGAGAACGCATCGAAATATATCGAAACTTGTTGACTTGTTGGCTACGCAGCTTCGATAACATTTGGCTTTGTGTTGCAGGGTCGCGAGAAGGATACAAAGGTCTCCATTTACAAGAAGTCCGAGGAGAACTACATGCTGAAGCTGAAAGCATCGCGTGCCCTGCTCGCTGAGGTGAAAACCAAGTACGGTAACATGCCTTTCAACATCCGCAGCTTCGAGGAGGAGACCAAGGCACGCATGGGCGTCGTTGAATGCGTCTCACACAAGATGATTGAGCCCTTCCAAGTGCTGTACGAGAAGCCTTGTAAGTTGCCAGCTTCCGTTTCGTTATGATGTACATAGTTTTAAGTCCTGCAAAACTTAATTCCGGATTTGGTATAACTCTTGAGCTGCCAACTACGGCCAGACATTTTGCTAGAGCAAAGCTCCAAAAGCTCTGGCGTCTTCAACAGTTGCCTCTATTTATGGCCTCGGTCTGAACATGCCATTGCTACAAAAGCACCTATTTAATCTCATACATACATATATACATGTGCATTAAAAAAAGTAGCTTACATAACTTTTCTGACTTTTTTTTGCAGCTGAGATTGTAGCACAGTTCAAACACACGGTATTGCTCATGCCCAACGGCGTCAACCTGGTTACCGGCATACCTTTCAATGCCGACAGCTACGTAAGCGAACACAGCATTGCGCAAGCGGAGCTGAAGGTAAATAATACTTTCCACTGATCAAGCACAAACGAAAATCTAAACTGTTTTTTTTTTTTTAATTCAGGAACTGGTCGCACAGCCACTGGGACCTGTTAAGGGCAAGGGCAAAGGCAAGAAGGCGGCTGGTACCGCGGCGCCAAAAGTGGAATCGGCGCCGGCCGTTGAGACCAAGGCATAGGCTCCTCTCATCCGGATACCATACAAAACACGCCCCCTTAAAGCAACAACAATGTGAACAATTGCGCTGCCTACTGCTGCCGCTCTTTAAATTTTTACTATAGAATTCGTTGATTAGTAAACCAGAGAAATCATTTGACAACTACATAATTCGTTTTCGTTCCAAGAACTTTAAATATTTCCACTTAAGAAAAACAAACACTTGAAAGCTTGTCGAGTTTTTCCAACTCGAAAAGTTGAAAGTGCGGTCAGCTCTAAATATTTCCCTCCTTTCAAAAAGCGTACTGATTTTTTCGTTTTTAAATTTCATAATCGGTTTGTTTCAAATCGCAACGAAGAATTGTAATTGTAATTTTTAAAGTAAACAATATCTTTAAAAATAAAGTTATAATTCAAAAAAGAAAAGAAAAACGTTAAAAACCCCGCGCGTAGTAGGTATTAAATAAAATTAACATTTTATACAAAAGGAAGAAAATCCGAAAAACAAAACTGAGTTTTCTTGGACTGTGGTTGGATATATCATTGATTGTTTCATATATCACTTAATATGTTTAAGAGAGAAGTTAATAAATTGAGCCATGATTATTTCCAATACAAATAATTTTTCTTTTATTTTTATGTTTTGCGTAGTTATGTTATGTTCACAATCTTTTAATTTTTTTGTTTTTGTTTTTAAATTTCTTGCATGTAGTTGTAAAATGTACACAGTCTCATCTCTGAACTCTTGTATTACAAAAGTAGCAAGAATAATTTTTGTTATCGTTAATGTTACTAGGACACCCATTCCCACACTGTTTACCCAACAGCCCCATCTGCGAACGCTCCATACCGACACGCCAAACGAAATTGTGCCAACAAAATTAAACAACAAAACAAATTACATATTACAATTGCTACGAGTGAACGTCTGTAGTGAATAGTGAATTATGAGAACGAAGAGCGCGCGTGCGGGATATGCGAAATAAAATGTGCAACTAAAGCAGAGGCACCGTCGACGTTTTCGTGTCTTTAGCTAAAATACATATTGTATGTATTTGCTGATCCGATTATACAACAAGCAAATCGACTACAGTCAGCGAGGGAGCGGGGTGAAGCGACAACGATGATGATAGTGCCGTTAAGGCCGTTAGTTCTCGGCATGTGCGTCCACCGGCGCCGATGCCGTTACATTGCTGGGCTTCTCCGGCGAATCTAAATAGATCTTTAGCGCACGTTCGCGCCGGTGAGAGTAGCGCGGCGTTGAAATGCAACCGAGACGATCCAGGCGCGCCTTCTCCTTATTGGTCAGCGAACGGCGCTCATCTGCCGACAGCTCTCGCACGGGCGCACTTTTATCTCTGCAAACAAGCCACAAGTTTAGTGATACGTAAAAGAGAGGCAACGCTCGCCCACTCACTTATACAAATACATGTTGCCGCTTTGCGTTGTGTTCAGCGGATACATGTCCAGGCCGACGGGCACGGACATCCAATTCACGGCCTCATTAACGCTAACTGCCGATATGCTTGTGCAGGGAAAATAGCTGTTAAGCTGCAAGCGAGAGTAAGATATGTATCAAGATCTCTCATTTATATTTATATATATATGTCGTACCTTTATATAACTCAGACGGTCGACAGTTATATTGCATATTTGTGATAAGGAACGTCTGATTTCGCTGTCCTCTGCAAGTAGGATTTAGAATTAAAGCAATTATTAAATAAATTAAAAGATGTAACTAGCTTACTGTCCATTGTGATTTCCTGGAATTTGCCAAATTCCCATTTTTCTGGATACCAGCGACGCACGAATATAGTTAACGCATCATCCTTGGGCTGCGCCACCACGCCCTCCTCGCACTCTTGCACAATGAACTGAAGAATAACATAAATAAGAATTACAAATTTTTCGGAATATATATACAAATATTATTATGGTCACCTCGAAAGAACCTGTGCGCATGTCGCTGTATAGGGTTTCATCATCAGCGAGTATTTTGATGGGACAGCGACCGCCCTTCAGCCAGATGCGGCAATTGTCGACGGTGAGGGAGGTGTATTTGGCATCGATGCGATGCAGCTTAGCGACCAGTTCCTGTTTGGCCTGCTCCACAGTGGTTGTGGTATTGTACACCCACTCACAGACGCAAGGCAGCTTGGCGGTCTCGTTGTCCAGGTCGGATAGACGCAAGAAGTATATCTTGGACTTGTGCTCGAACGGCTGCAGTGTCTTGCCAAGCTCCACGGTCAGAGTCTCGCCCTCATTGAGGAAGACCAGCGAATTGGTCTGATCATTGGATAAGGTGTTATCATGCTTGCGCTGTAGCTTGAAATAGGCGCAGGGCACGCCTATCAATTGTTCGATGTGGCGCTCAAAGGTGCACATCCGCATATGCGTGCCCACGAGAAGTTTGTAAGCGTGGGTTGGCTTACGGAGTTGCGCCTCGTCATCGGACTGGTGTCCGCTGGTGCTGTTGCTGGCGGCCAGGTCCACGCAATCAATTTTGATGGCATGGAAAAAGTGCGTTGTTGTGCTGGCTGGTAGAGAGCTGGTGTCGCCCGCTTCGCTACCATAGCTGCCATTGCCATTGCAATAGGCGTGAACGCGCATCATGGTATCATGGGAGGCGGCCTCGTCCTCGGGACTGGACAGCTGCGGCGAATGGCTGGTGGAGCTCACTTGGCTATCGCCGCCACCGCGATGCTGCAGGCTATTCTCAACCAGCGTGCGGTCACCATCACTCAGGCTGCTGTCCTCCGAGTTGGACTCGTGGCCGGGAGTCGCCAGTGCCAGCGAATCAGGCTGATCGCGTTTATAGCGACGCCAATCACAGTCGTTGTTGCCGGCGCTAGCACCCTCGGGTGTTGCCGTGCCATTCGTGCCGCTGATGCCATTCATCATGGAAGCGTCCACTACGTCGCTGCCATTCTCGGCCTGCAATGAGGAGAAGAGTTATTTGAACCTTGACAACTTGCTTCAATACTTGCATTGTAGATTAAAAACTATTCTATTTAATACTGGCTGCAATTAGTTGGGAACTGGGTCAAGGTACCTACCTCGATGGGAGCTGCAATCGGCTCGCTGCTGGGCACGCCCAGCATCTCGAGACTGCTGGCATCGGTGTTAGGCACGTTTAAGTAAAAGTATGTGATATATTTGAATTGTGAGTTGGCCAGTTGCTCTAGTTGTTGCTGCGTCCCCAGCGTCGGTTGGGGGTCGCATGCGACGAAGGCCTTGCAGCGCACAGTGGCCACCACGATTTTCTGCTCGTTCATGTGCAAACGAATTGCGATTGAGCGACGGAGGGCGTCACTGGACTCCCGCGCTGCTGAATAAACCAGGAAGGGACCGTCCATCGCCATGGTCGAGAGATCTACCTTAAAAACATACCACGTAGTGCCATCACTGGCATAATTTTCAAACTGCTGGTCCTCGGCTCGATACTCCAGCAAAAAGTCCAGATTGTAGTTGTGTGAGGAACGCAGATCCGTCAATGCCGGATCGCTGCAGTTCTCCAGTGACTGTATGATGGTGTCCATGGACGAGTCGTAGGCAACCAGGCGACAGCGCGAGAGGGGCGCAAACTGCTCCACATTGAGCATATCGTGAGCCGACGTCAGCACCTTATTCACATCGAAATTCTGTGACAAATACACACGGGTCATCTTCAGCTTCTTGAGCGACGGATTATAGAAGTAGACGCGGGGCTTGTACAGAGTCGGCAGAGCTAGATCTGTCACCGTGATGTGCCTGCCCAGGCGCGATACACGCGAATCCTCCTCTGCATGCAACTTGGGCAGCAGCGATTTGATATGCTCCGGAAAGTCATTGCACTTGGCCGCATGTTCGTTCCGCTTAGCGTCCACCTGCCGATACATGAGCATATAAGCATTCGTGCTGGACGTATAAGCGCTGGAGTAATAGCTGCCATTGGGGCCGCCAAATGAGCGCTGGATGTCCTCTTGTGTGATCTGCAAAAGTTAGAGAAGCAGTCAGTTAAGTACGTGATAGCATTTGCTTATGTATGTTGCGTACCGTGGACACATTTTGATCGTTGAAACAGAACCACTCGTCATTCTCAAAGTCCTTAATGTACGCATAGTAATGGCCGCCTGAAGCGCTGCCCGAGTGTATCATGATGGCAAAGAGCTCGTACAGATATGGACCCGATAATAACTCCTGCTTGAGTCGGGCCTCCATGTTGGCGCTCTTGCCGGTGCTGCTGCTCATGTCAATACCCTCGTCCTCGTCATTTATGTCGTTCTCGTGTTGACTGGAACTGGCCGTGGTTACCACTCCGCTGCTCAGGTTATCCTCTTCCATGGCCGAGCCACTGTCCGCAGTGCTGCAGTCGTCCACATTGCTGGTGCCATTCATCTGATACTGCTCACCCTGAGCATTACGATTCACAAAGCTGTTCAGATTCAACTTCTGCGGGAAGGTAACCCTGTGCAAAAGACGATAAAATAGCTATTCACAAAGATAATTATTTAAGTTACCTATCATTCAGTTTGATGCGATGCATGGTCTGATAGTCGAAGTCGAAGCGCTTCAGATGCAGCGTCAGTATGTAGGGGAAGGACTTGAAGTGGAGTCCCTTGTGGGCGTCGCATTTCTTTTTGCACTTCTCACACAGATACTGATTGTTGCCATCGAGAGTTTCGGGCTGCACAAATGCACGCAGCGCCTCCTCGATGCTGCCATAGGCGGAACTGCTGCCAAATGGACGCACTGGCAGAGGTATATCAAGGAAGGTATCCTCGCGCGTCTTTTCCGTATTGCACTCCAAGCACTTGACATAATCGTTCATTTTTCCCTCATACAGAGTGGAGATAAGATTTGCCTGCTTCGTATTCTTAAATTTATGCTCCAGTGCATCGAACATGACGCGGCACAGCTCCTGGATGTCATGCTGCTGCCAAGCCTCTGTCGAATCCCAGCCAAAGCTGCGCGTCAAGTCTGTCGTCTCCACCGATGCTTTGGGCGATGTCTGCAAATTGAGGAACAGCTTCTGCAGCTGATAAGGTATATTCTTGGCTTCGTTGTCGTTGTCAAATTCCCAGCGATAGAGCGCATTACGAAACTCGGGCGTCATATAGAGCGCCTGCAGCAAACTGTTCAAGTAGCAGGTCATTGCTTGATTAACCAATCCTACATAGGCACGTGGTCCCACACCATTTCGATGCGTCTCCGTCTCTGTGTTGGCCGAGGCCACAAATTCGGCAGCGCTGGTATTGGTGCGTTGCCAGGCGGGCACCTCATCGCCCCCGAACTTGCGCGTTAAAAGCGAGCTATAATACTCCAGATCCTTTAAATTGTTCTCATTTGCGGGTGCTATGGCATCGGTATCAGATTCTGTGCCGGCCAACAGATCGCCCTCTGTTGGTCCGGCGTTACCGAAAACGTATGTTGGACCCATGAGCGTGGGACTGGCGGAGGCGCCCAATGCCAAATCATCGTCTGACAGCTGTTCAGTATCCGAGACAGGACTTATGATACAGAGCTCTGTAGCCATATCAGTCGTCGAAATGAGAATTCCATTTTGCGGCAACTGCTCCTTGAGCTGCTCGGTTATTTCAACTTTGGTTATCACGTCTTGAGCGATGTCTGGGGCGGAGCCGTTTGTTGCATTTGGTTGCTTCACGCCTTCATCCACCTGATCTGTGCTGATCTTCACTAAAGGCTCATTCTTTTCGATGGCTTTGGCTTTTACTTTTGTGCTGATCTTGCTAGGCGTTGTGGGCGTGGCCGCAGCTTCTGTTGCTGACTCAACTGACGCTTCAGTTGTGGGACTGACGCTAGTCTTGGTTTTGCTTGGCGACTTTTTCTTCTTCTCGCCTGTTGTTGTCGTCGTGCGCTTTTTTTTCTCGCCAGTTTTTGTCGTCGTTGTGGTTGTTGTTGGTATTGTTGCTGTGGTCGTTGTCGTGTTCTCTGTGGTGTCTGGCTGCTTGCTAACCGTCGAAGCGGATTTCTTAATGGTCAAATCATAGCGCTTGGCCACATTGCCATCCCAGGTGCCCTCTGGCAACAGCACCAGGTTATTCTTAAGCTTCGGCTCAAAGCCAGACACGTCGTACAACAGCTCCGTGTCCAGAGCATTCAGATGAACCTAAAAGTAGCAAGTGAAGTGCATAAGTAAGAGCTGATCGCATGACTTCAGCATTCAATACTCACCAAATCTTTCTCGCCATGCGGTTGCAGCAACAGTTCGAATTTGCCATAGGCAAACTGTGTGCCAATCAGCGTGATGACGTGCTTCACCGTAAAATGGGCACGTACGACGACATTGATTTTCTTTTGCTGGGAGCCAGGCGTCTGGTCAAAGACGGCGCACTGGGTGCTATCCTTGTTGTCCTTCTCAGCCATGTCCTGGTCCGCGTTGCTAACCAAATGGGTTAAGGCCTGCAACAATAAAAGTTACAAGTAGCGTTAGAAATGGAAATTTTGAGCGATTGCAAAATAAAAAAAAATGCCTAAAAATATGTATAAAAAATGAAATGAAGTCAAAGAAACAAAGAAAAAAAACTACTGACATTTCAGTTTAGAAGCTGCTTGTCAACGTCAGCCCACTCGACCAGCAGCTGCTGAAGCGAAAACAAGGAAGCCGCCAGCTCCCCACACGAGCTGTTCATTGCTCCCTATCGTTGCGATCGCCCCCTTTCCCTCAACACCCACCGCGAAGACCTCAATTCGAAAATAAACCAAAATCCCATTGCCTGCTGCTGTTAGCGTTTTTTCGCGCCTTATTTGTACGCCAGCGCCCACAAAAATCGAGAACATGACTAAGATTGTACGGAATTTTATAAACAAATTGGGGCCGGACGGAACGGCAGCTTCTAGAAGCGGCGATATTCCATATATTTCAGCTGCTGCTGAATTTTCAGCAACAGCGTCATAATTGCCGCATAAATTGCTCCTACAAATGTCATTCCAAGACGATGTTGCTGTTGTTGCCTTCTTTGTTGAACCATTGGGCAACGGGTGCGACTTGCTCTACCCGACATTGTAACGGACGGAAGTGCTACAATATTTGTATATATATATACATATTTATAGTGGGGCATTCATGTATGTGCCATGTGTATAAGACATTTGGCCGCAATGCGCAAAATGTACAAAAACTGAAACTGAACGTCAGTTATTTTGTTTTTGGGGGCGTGCACAGCAATAAGTAAATTCATTATAAGAAATATTACAAAGTATTATATACACATTTTGGAATGGACACAACGCATAAAGAAAACTGACAGCTGGCAATTAGGAAAAAATTGACTATTTTCCCTAACACTTCAATTCGAGTATACGTCAGCTTTAATGTCTTCCGTCAAGAGAATTCAATTGTCCAAAGTCAAGCACAGTTGTTGACATCAATCTGTATCTATTTCTGATAACGTTCGGCTAAACAAAACAATTGCACACATTCTTTGGAATTAAAGGCCTTATATAGGAACGTTTCGAGAAACATTCGAGCGAATTTGCCTATACTCAAAGCGAAAGTTCTATGTTTACCGGAAAAGTTGCGCAAATGCTGGCGCAAATGCGTTCGCAGCAGTCTAATTAAATGTCCAAAAGCAATTAGTATCAACGAAATGCGCAATGTTTTTCCAACTCGAAATTTATATAAATAGGCACAAACATTGCAACCGAGACGAGGCGAGATTTGTGGCAAGTGCCCTGGCCAAAAGATTAACGCAAATGAGCTGCAATTTCAAACACATGTTGGATGAATATATGATATATAGATGTAGAAATAAATGTACACATAAAATATATACATACATATATATATGCTGGTACGCAAGAGTGGAATCCAAAAATTCAAATACAAAATAAAAAAAAAAATAAAATTGTGCGTCTAAAAATAAAAAAGCGCCGACGACGACGACAAAAGCAAAGAAACTGAAGGAAAAAAAAATAACGTTAAAGAAAAACAAATATTCAAAGCAGGGAGCAAAAGTATCCGTCAGATACAATCTTGCTATTTGTATATTCGAAGGTTTTCGTTACCGAAACATTGCACAAACCAACCTATATAATATAGATATATATATATATATTTCTAAGTCTGTCAATCGAATATTTCGGACGCACAGAATTCTCATCAATATTTACATTGACGCTGATCACCGCAACGCATTTGGGTTTGGGCGTGACTTGGTCGAGATTGGTATGGATGATGATGATGATGATGATGAAGATGATTCTATGCTATTCGCCAGACTAGAAGAGTGTGTTAAGTGTGTGTATTTAAAAATTTGCATATAGTTTTGCTATTTTTAAACCTATTTCGGTACATTTTCAGTTTCTGTGCTCGAGACACATGCCAAATAGTTCCGATTACTCAGTTATATAGTACACACACACACGCACACACACATGCACATATATATGTATAGTACACAGAGAGATTGAGTTCGAGTTATGTCGAGCTTTTATGCAGTTCTTTGTACTCCCCATAGTTATTACGAAAGCGTTCTATTTTAAATGTTGCTATTTTTAGACTAATTGCTGGGGGATTTGCACTTTATGCGATTTAGTTGTAACTCCATTTGAAGCGCACACATTTATGTGAAGGATTAACTATGTATATTTATATATACATTTTATATCCATAGACAAACACACACACACACACACACCGTCTGATTACTGCCGAGTTCTTCTGTGCGCTGTGAAACCCGCCGTCAACGCAACGACATCGTCTCACGCGTGTACGAGTACTGACCACTGCTGCGATGGCACGAACTGGCGCTGGCGCCCCAGAGTGCACGATGATTGGCTCGATCGGTGCCGAGCAGCCGGGTTTGCCGGGCAGCTGGGTGCGCTACGAATTACTCATGGGAAGCAGTTGTTCGTAGCGGGCGCAGCAGCTTGATAACAATAACGAATGCACACACACACAGGCCATTAGCAACAACTGTTGATAATGATAATCGCGAAATGTGGGTCTCAGCTGAGGGCTCAGAGCTCATAGTGACGAGTAGCCCACACGGCAGTTGCATAGTCCCCAATCTAGACAAATTATTCAATGAAATAGCCAAGTACATATACTAGATGGATATTCTGTATGCAGAGAGCGTCACAGAGGGAGAGAGAGAGAAATTTATAGCGAAAGTGCTATTAATGTTTGTACAAGACGCTCTCGCCAATTGCCCGATGAATGACTATTTTTATGCGCTACTTGGCTGTGCCTCGCCAGCGTCTCATGTGTGACTAAGAAGCGCTGACCGTGTACCGGCATCTACGCTGCTCTTGGACAACGCGACGGGTGGGGGGGTTGGGCTGGTGTCGGTGGGCGTACTTAGCATGTTGGCGAATTTTCAGTTTGCGCAACACTCTCATTGCTAGAGAGTGGGAAGAGCGGGGGGTGGTCCTCGGTGGACGGGCGATCGGTCAAGGTTTTGCTTTGGAACGTGACACATTTGACTGTTTGGGTGCGAGAAACTAGTTCAAGCTGTGCGTCCTTCAACGTCTTGGCCAAATGTCGGAAAACTTGCGGCTCCAAAATATGCTTGCTCACACATAAACACTTGCACACGCACACACACATGTATCTAGGCATACAGATACATATACATATGTATGATTTCACTCACCTGAACTGTGAAAATATTGCAATATTGTGTTTGGTTAAATGCACAAGCCGGCCCTACGGCTGGGAGTACACAGGTCGTTTAATTTGATGCTATCTAAACGGTTTAAACGGAGGATGCTTGATGTTGACACCGAACAGCAACCATTTTTATAATTGAAACAAATGTTTTTTGTTGTTCGGCTGCGGTTTGGCTGCAGTTATATCGATGATAATACCGATAAGCTGGCACACTCTCGATTGTATATTCGATAGCTCGACCAGTCAATTGACGAAAAGTATCGATGCTAAGGCTGCAATTCGATTATAACCGTTTCGATAATTCATTTTCATCAGACTTGGTAAACTAATTATTTATCAAATAAATAAACTATGCTTAAATAAGAACTATTTATGAGCTAAGATGCATTAGTAATTATCTAAATTACTTATTTCAATATTCAAACTTTGGCGCCAACTGTTATCGAGCCGCAAGTTTCCGGATGCAACCCTATTATGCTAGAAGCATCGAGAATTTTCGACGAGCAGACTGTTGTGAGTCTATATAAAGGCGAGGTACGTTGCCAGTTCGACTCATTTAGTAAAAAACGAGAGAAAAGCGCATTGGGTGTGTTTTCACACTAAAGAGAAAATCAAAATCGTTGATTAAAAACAATATACAGAAAAAATATTTTAATACTATAGTGCGATCTACAACTGTGATTGATAGAAATTCAAGTACCAGCTAAATTAAAAAGTTATTTAAAGTAGAAGTGAACTAAAAAACAAAAAGAAAGCACTGCACGCAGCTGCCAAACAAATTAAGGTGAGTGCCACAGTAATAAATTATTGCTTAAGTTAGAATGTTTTCAAGCTCCAATTTGGAGGGTCACAAGCAAATAATAGTACCAAAGAAAAGCAAAACAATGCATTATAGTAAAATGTGGAATTTAAAACCTAAATACAACAGCGTCGACGTCACGCATTAAGTGACAACACATCAGCAGCTGCTGAGGCAGAAGCAGCGGCAGCGGCAGCGACAGCGACAGCAGCAGAGCAGATTTTCGTTGTCGTTGCACAACTCGAAGCTTCTAGCAAATTCCATTAAGCGACGCGTTGAGAATACAATCGACACATTCAACTGTGCTGTTGTGTTTGCTTCTAGTTTAAATAAATATATTTTTATATTTACATATATACGTAGATATATCAGTATAATAATTGTGTGCTTTCTTTTGTTTGTTTGCAGTTAAGTGCGCGGCGCTAGAGCAAAGCAAAATGGGTAAAGATTTCTACAAGATATTGGGCATTGACAAGAAGGCCACAGACGACGACATTAAGAAAGCATACAGAAAATTGGCACTTAAATACCATCCGGACAAGAACAAGAGCCCACAGGCCGAGGAACGCTTCAAGGAGATCGCCGAGGCATACGAGGTACTCTCTGACAAGAAGAAGCGCGACATTTTCGATCAGTATGGCGAGGATGGTCTGAAGGGCGGTCCACCCGGACAGGAGGGTGGCGGCCCGTCTGGCGCCTACAGTTATCAGTTCCATGGCGATCCTCGCGCCACATTTGCCCAGTTCTTTGGATCACAGAATATCTTTGGCACGGCGGATCCGTTTGGCCCATTCTTTGGTGGCGGCTCCGGTGACGGTACCGAGCAAGTGTTCATGAACATTGGCGGCGATGAAATGTTCGGCGGTGGCGGCTTCGGGGGTGGCAATCCCATGGGCGCCTTCCGCTCACAATCGTTCAACGCACAGGCGCCCAGCCGGAAACGTCAGCAACAGGACCCGCCCATCGAGCACGATTTGTATGTGACGCTGGAGGAAGTTGACAAAGGCTGCACAAAGAAAATGAAAATCTCGCGCATGTCCATGGCTACGGGCACGGCGCGGAAAGAGGAAAAGGTGCTGAGCATCAATGTAAAGCCGGGCTGGAAAGCAGGCACCAAGATCACATTCCCCAAAGAAGGCGACCAAGCACCACAGAAAGTGCCCGCGGACATCATCTTCATCATACGTGACAAGCCGCATTCGCAGTTCAAACGCGAGGGCAGCGACTTGCGCTACATCGCACCAGTAAGCCTTAAGCAGGCTCTCTGCGGTGCCTCGGTTTCAGTGCCGACGCTGCAGGGCGATAGCGTACGCATACCAGTTAACACGCAAGGTGAGGTCATCAAGCCAACGACAGTGAGGCGCATTAGTGGGCGTGGCTTGCCTTTCCCCAAGGAACCATCGCGGCGCGGCGATCTGATCGTCGCTTTCGACATCAAATTCCCCGACTCTTTGTCGCCCAGTTTAAGAAATCAACTTGCGGAGCTGCTGCCTAACTAAAATGTGTGATTGGCTTACGCAAGTTGTTACAGACTATGTTGAGCTTTAACCACCAACCACCTTCAGCAAAAATTTGTATAGTATATTTAAGTTTAAGCTCTAATTTTAGTTTACAATCCCTATCCAAATACTAAGAACGCAAAACTCATTTGATGGCTTAGGCTTCAGATGATGTTTCATTGTAACGCATAGCATGCCAAAAGTGTGGTTAAGAATTGGCTAGTTAATTACATATATCTATCCAATTTAGAATCGGTGTAGATATATATCCAAATGAAAAACCTTAGAATTGAGTTCAGGAGATAAGATAGGAAATGAAAATTCAAAACACTGACTCACTCACATTATGTATAAGATAGCTGAAAGTGTTTTGAGCTGGAGACTGATCGGTTACCTAATTATATATATTATATACGCCTATACAAACAATAAATCCAACTAAATAAATTGTAATGCCAAATTGTTGAAAACTGTTTCCCAAATGTAATCTAATACTAAGCATATCTGAACCAATTCAACTCCATAAAACCAGCTCCAACAATAACTAAATCACTCCGCTCTTAGGCACCTGGGCTATTATTAAACATTTAAAAAACCCATTTATAATTAAACTAGTACGTTTTAGTACGATAATTATTTGTAAAATAAAAAAAGTATTTAATAAATTAATTTCCAGAATATTAATGTTGTTTTTATTGAACTAAAAAAGTTGGAATTCAAGATTTCCATTTTCCGGAAACTTCTTTATAATTCGATTTTCCATTTTGTGGAAATTTCATGTAATTCCTAAAAATAAGTTTACACCAACCCAGTAAAAATAATCTGTTGTTTTGTATAAGTTGTATAGCTAGAGCCCCAAAATTTGACTCTAATTCGCCAAGATCCTGAAGGATATCGAAAGGAAACATCATTCTGAGCTCGTGGTGAGCATGACTATCGATTGGCATTCAAGGATGTCCAGGATTCAACCAAAAATTTGTTCACAAATTTTTTCAAGGGATATGGTCGAAAAAATGGCCAAAATTACTAAAATTGTCAATAACTTGGCCATTTGAAGGACTATTGGAATGAGCTTTGGACCTAATCATGTCCTTATGATCCTGAATAAGAATAAACTGCAATAAGGACGAAAGTCCTTTAAATCGCCAAGATAATAGGATTTTTTTATACAGAGAAAATAGCTTATAACTCGGCTATATCCTTGCGTATCCTGATAGTTTGTATGTCAAACTGATTGGGAGCTCAAGAACTATCAATGGGCTAAAGGACATCTAAATAGTCCTTGTGGTTTCCGAGATATTGGGGATTTTGTGTATTTAAGGCAATTTCCTTGGCCGCTGCAGCCGGCCTGTAGCTGGAAAATCACAAGTCCTGCATTCTTAGATGACCCCATAATATTTTAATGGGGATCGATAGGGCAGGCCCTCACGAGATAAACGCGCTATGTCCTTTCGTCCTGTGCAAGGATATAGCCGAGTTAAAGCTATATTTCTATTTGATATGTTTGCTTACTTGCAGCAGCTTTTAATACTCCGCTTAAAAGTATGCAACAAAAAATATAAGTCTGTAAAAAGGTTCGTGAAAAAATAAATGGAAGTGCTAAAAAATCTTTGCATAACCTCACGGGGCAGGTAGTCGTTGTGAACCGTTGCACTGCGAATTTGTAGCAGAAGTGAGCAGCAGGCTGAAAAATGTTCTTTGACATATAGGTTACTGTTGCCCACCTCTATAGATTGACAAAGAGGTAAATTATATCTTCTACTTCTACTACTCTAAACTTTATGGAACTTTTACTTACTTTATCAAATATAATATATATCTGCTTCAGTGGGGCGTGGCAAATTAGAGACAACTATATCTATTTCAAGGGTATTATTAAATAAGTAAGCTTAAGGTTTTTTTACTTTCACATTTTATTTTGTTTTTCTTTTTTGTTCATTTCAAAAGGATCTTTGTAATTTATTCATTTTCACATACTTTCACTTTCCTTACTTTGAGTGTTTTGTTAATTTGCATTTGCAATTGTATAATAATTTTTTGTTTTTTTTTTCTTCCATGTGTATTTTTTGTTGTATATTTTTCTTTTTGTTCGTTTTTTTGGTTTTTTTCTTTTCAAAAATTATTAACATCGATTGCATGTTGTTGTTGTTTGTTTGTTGTTGTTGTTGTTGCAGTTGTTAATTATATATCATAATAAAAATTGAATTCATTAATGCTTGTTCATTTGTTGTTTGTTTTTTTTTATAACTAGAATTGTTGCTGTTTAACTTGTTGTTGTTTGTTGTTGCTGTTGTGTTACAAATGTTTAATCAACTTTCTTATGCATGTGTTTGTGTGAGTGTGTGTAATACGTTTTGCCATCGTTTCGCTATTCATTTGCTGCTTCTGCCCGATCCAAAGTAATTTGTGTTAATAATAATGAAATGATCAACAATTGTATAAACAAATTAAAATACACATTAACAATTTGTTAAGCGCACAACTTTCCAAGGCAGAGAGAAGCGGCCCGAACTAAACTAAAGAAGTACATGAGTACAACTATACATATGCACATACATATAGATATAAATGTATATATGTATATATTTAAAATGCATTAAAAATAGTCAAATGTGTACAAAAAGTTTATACTATTTCGAATGATTCCCATATATAATATAGTACTTAAACATCATTTTAAATAAGTTATATAATTTAACTATTTCATTTGACTAAAGTTTCCAGCTAGAAACTGCTGACTGTTCTGCTTTTCTCTTTATTTATAGTATTATTTACTTTTCTTTTAATTGTTATTATTTATTTGTTGTTGTCGAAACTTATATAAACAGTAAAAATTATGTTAAAATGTTGCGATTTGCTTTTTTTTTTCTTTGATTAACATTCATTCATTTTATCAATTAGACTGTTGTGTATATTATTATTATTTTTGTTGACTCGATTTTTGTTTAATTGAAGTTTACATTTTGTTTCGTTTTTTTTTTGTAATTCAATTTGATTGGAAACCTAAAAATGTTTTTTGATTATGTTTCGATTTTTGCTACAATGAGGATGTGTGTGGGGGTTAAATGGGATTGACAAAATGAATGCATGATACTCTTCTCTATCTGGTCAAGTACACTGGAAAAAACCAAAGCCTGTATTGAATCCAACTACAGTGTACACTCGCTTTGATGAGCTGTCATTGAAATTCGTTCAGCAATTGATAACCTTCTCGCTCTCAAGTACACTGGAAAAAACAAGAGCTAGTCGCAATTCAAGGAATTGCATTCAACTACAGTGTACACTCGCTTTGATGAGCTGCCATTGAGATTCATTCAGCAATTGTTTAGGTTCTCATATTTTTCCTGATTTTCAAACTGCATTCACAACCAATATTAATTATTTGTTTAATTATTTTTAAAAATAAAAACCTTTTCAAATGAACTCGAAATTTTTGTGCTCAATATTTGGGATTTTGGTTTTTGTTTTTGTTTTTCAACTATGGAATTTAGCTATGCATGTATTTTTGTTATTTTCGCATCGGTTCGAGTGAAGTTCTTAATTATTATACATATTATTGTAATTTAGCTAGAAGAGTGTTTCCTTTGTTTTGTTTTCTTTCTGTGTATTGTTTTTGCTTCTTATATATTTATATACTCTTTGTTTTCGGTTTTTAGTTTATTTAAATGTTTGTTAGGTTTGTTTATCTTTTTTTTGCTGTATTTGGCTGCATTTTCCTTTGTTTTAGGGAATTTGTAATTCCCAACTCGATTTCAATTTCGATTCGATTTCGATTTCGATTTAGTGTGTGTGTGTGTTATAAGTATGTTTTTGTTTAAGTGTATGGAATTGTCTTTGTTTTTTTTTGTTTTGTTTTAGTTAGTATTACTTGTTAGTTTAACATTTTGACTAAATTTTTTCTATTTGGTTTTTGTTAATGCGTGTCTTATGTGAAGTTTCTGTTTGGTTTTACTTATGTTTTCTTTCAGTGTACTTACTACAAACTAAACATTTTGCATTTTTTCATTCGAGTGTGTTTTTGATGATTTGGATTTCGTGTTCGCTTAATTCTCTAAGATTTTTCTCATTTTTTAAGAACATTTGTGTAAAGTTGCATTTTAAATATTTTTTATTTTTATATTTATTTTATTTATGTATTATTTTTTTTTTTGAAATTGTCTAAGCCTAAATACAATCAATGTTTCAATTTGTTCACGGTTTTCCTTTTCTCCTCAATAAATGTATTTTAAATCGAAATTTACTTTTCAAGTCTTTTTCAGCGACAAATGCATTTGAATTTGTTCACATTGTTTATTTGTTATTTTAAAGTTTTTGTTTTTGTTCTTTAATTCTTATTAAATTGTTTGCTCAAAATCCTTTGCTATAATTATACGTTTATTATATGTGTTTGCACATTTAAATACAATCGATATTATAAATCAAAGTCTTGTATTTTTTCCATTTAAAAACGTAAACAAAAAACAACAAACATTTTTCTTCTTACTCATTCGATGTTTTTGTTTTTGTTTTTGTTTTATTTTTTTACTAATGCTTAAAAAACAATTCGAAATATTTCACTTTTTCGAAAGCAACTTTAACATTTCTTTCAGTTTTTTAATTATTTAATAATAAATAAATTTTCTTCTTTCTTTTTTTTGCAAGTTCTTTTGACTCTTGGGGGAGGGGGTTTGAAAAAGTGTTTTTTCTTGCAGTGTATTCTTTTTTCCTTACACTTGATTAGTTAAAATGTTACTTTTAGTTTTCTTTTTCTTTGTTTTAAATGTATTTGTTTTGCTTTTTCTGTTTTAATTTTTGACATCGTCTTTGCGGGTTGTTGACTGTGGATCTGTGCCTAAATTTATCATGTCTCGTGGTTTCCACACCGGGGACCCTACAATTAAATGAAAGAAAAAAGAAAAGATACAATGGAAACCATATATGGAAAAAATATGAAAATTTTTTTGTTTTTCTTTTGGTATTTGAAAAAACACTTCTGAGAAGCAACAGTGAAGAGTGAAGAGCTCTCTCCATTTGTTAAATGTTAAATATTTTACTTTTTTAGAATTTCGTGTAACAGTTAAGGTTTATAAAGATTCGTGGCCAATTCGTTCAGTTAATTACTTTAAAAGCATGCAGAAGAGAGTTCAAAGTATTTGATTATCGAATTAATCTCAAATACTTTCAACATTTCTCATTTATCTTAAATAAAATGTAAGCAAAACTAATTTATTTTTCTTTTTAAATGCAATATAATGAAAACTACTTTTGCTTTTTGCTACTTAAGATGGGGTTTTAGTTGGGGGTTGGGGAATTTTTGCAACAGCTATAAACTAATTAAGAATCGGTATAAAGTTAAGTATCTTGTTTGTTTTGGATTTAGAATAGTTTGGGTTCAAGTTTAGTTTTGTGGGTTTGGAAAATGTTGACATCGCTTGGTTTTTCTTTTTTTTTCATATTACTTGCTTTTTATATATACAGTATATATATATAGATATATATGCTTTGCATTTAGGGATTGTACAAATTGTTCGAATTTAATTTTTTCATCAGTTTAGCATTTAATGCCAACATTTTTTGGAGTCTGTTTTGTGTCGGAAATAAAAAGTTGTGAGAGCTCTTTTGGAAGAGAGAAGCACAAGGAAGTTAAAAGTCTCTGAAACATTAAATTTTGATTTGATCAAATCAAAGAGCGCAACCATTTTCTAATAGAAACAAAGTGTGTTTTTGGTTTTAGAAATTTTGAAAAGTTGTTTTTGCTTATCGGGTACGTTATGCTTATCAAGGGGGTTTATGGAAGGGTTTACACAAAAATGCAAAAGCAAAATAAAATTCTTTGTTTTTTTGCCATTAAAATGAATGGGAAGAGAAGAGAGTGAAGGAGGAGAATTGTGTGGAGATTTTGCTTTGTTCGTTGTGGGGACACGTGTGTGTAACCATAAGACATTTATATTATATATATATATAATTATTATTATTATTATTTTATCTTGGCACAATAGTTCAATGTAATCATAAATCTGGCACAGTTGTTGTTTGTTTGTTACTTTTTTTGTTTTTTTTTTATATATAATTATAAGAAAATGCAAAACAGATTATTGTAAAATGACGAAAATTGTTTAAAGGGGAAAAACTTGCTTCATTTCCTTTTGATTTTTGTAATTTAATTATTATTAAGTAATCAAGCGATGCCAACTAAATATATATATATATAAGTGTTGTTATTTGTTGTTTTTGGTTGGTTTTTGTAGCTAGATTCATGTAACTGTATCGCTTAGGCACACAACCTATGTTTTACTTATATACATACATATATATACATACATGTTTATACATATATATATATATATATATATATATATTAATGCATAAATTAATAGGAGCTTGGTGAAACGTTTTCTGCTTTTCTTCTTTATGTGCTGTATATAACTATATCAATTCTTTGTATTATCTTCAAGATAATTGCAATAACAAAATTAAATATCACCCGTTCAAATTGTTTAACTGCTAATCCAATATAATTAATAATTTGTTGCTATAATTTACATAAAATAATAAACTTACGCACTTACCTGCTAAAGTGACTAGGGATTAACTAAAGAACTGCATAGATGTTTTTAACTAATTCGAGTTTCGCCTGAATTTAGCTATTTGCGATACGGGCAGGGAGGAGGGAGTCAAGTGAGTAGGGAGTAGGGGCGTGTTCATGTCATTTTTTCGCTGTCCCATTGAAATTAATTTGCATTGTTGTTTAATTAGCTATTCCGTTTAGTTTGCTTTTCCATATTTGAATTTTTCCGTGAGCTTAATTAACATTTTATTTGTTGATTTTAGAGCTTTTGATTATATTTGATTTTGATTATTTATTAAGTGGTTTTGCCAACATTGATTTTTGCGATTAAGTTCGTTTTTTTCGTTTCTTTAGAGATTATTTGTTTAGTATTTATATTTATTTGAATTTTTGCACATGCTATTTAATTTGTTTATGTTATTTTCTTTGTTTGTTTTTTTAGGTTTAGTTAGCCACGTATATTTATTTATGTCTTGTATATAGTTAGTAGTATATATGTTGTCTTATAAATTGTATTTCGTATATATTGTGTTTTGATTTGGTTTCATTTTTGAAAATTTTGTTTTTTCGTTTGTATTTTTGATTTTACTGCTGTGAAGCCCAGTGTAAACTGTAAACATGTTTTTCATTATTCGTTATTTTACTTTGTATTGTAGATATCTTAAGAATTTATTTTGACTATTTTTGAATATAGCTTGAACAACCTGACATTTGATCTTTAAGTCCGTCTTGGGTCTCTATGTGTACTATATATATGTATATATATACTTTATATGGCTGCAGTTATTAGACACCCAAACTTAAGCTAAATGTGTGTATGTATGTGAGCGAGGCAAGTCGAACGAATTTGCGGGTATATGGACTGTTGGAAGATCTTTGGGTCTTGCTACTCATGTCTGCCTGCCCTGATTGGTAGCCACACACATATATATATATATATATATATATATGCAGCTCTAGGTATAATCGATTTATATATTCATAAACATTGAGGTACGACTTACGATTATCATTCTTCTTTTTGTTTTGTTAAATTTTGTCTATGAAAAAATGTATGTGATTTGCATTTGCAATTTATTGTAATGAAATGTTTGCTTTTTTTATATTTAATGCAAAATTATTTGTCACAACACCCACGCATATTTTAACACTTTTTTGTTTCTAACTAGCTAATTGTAAATATTGATTCATATTTGCTTTTATTGTTGTATGTTTTGGTTTTAAGTAGTATAATGTATAATGTTAACCTATAGAATGTTGCCAACCCGCATTTTTCACTTAGTCTTTAACTAAAATACGCACAAGTATTTTTTGTTTTTTTGCCCTTTAGCAGCTGCAATCATTTTTCATCTTGCGAGGAGCCGTGTGGTAATTAAAAAGTTTTCCTTACGATTCCGGAAAATGCCAGTGACACAGTTTGCACAGCTAATAGTTGGAACGACTGACATTACCTACAACTTTTATCCTATATGTATATAGTACGCTTTTTTCCATAGTGTAAACGTGTGTGTGTGTGTGTGTTTGTTAGTAAGTTGGGCATGCATGTCTCTTAGTTTACTTGAGTGCGAGTATGAATTTCAACTTTATAGTTTTTTAGTCGTAATTACGCCACTTGAGCATTGTGTGCAACGCGGCGTATGCGTCATGTGCGTATACGTAATGCACGGCAGTGCAGTGCAGAGCAGAGCAAAGCAGCTTCCGCCTCCACTTTCGTACAAATCATAATCTTACAAATTACGCGCGCGCAGCAAAAATTTGCATTTTCTCTCTGTGTAAAACGAAAATAATTAACCTGATGTGCCACACACACACACAAGCAAACACACAAACACACACACACACACACATGTAAGTTGTGCTGTGAAGTTGTAGTTGTGGTGTTCCTAAGCGCCATACCAAGAGCTTGAGGTGACTTAATCCTAACACTTAAACATGACTCTTAACTGTGCTGTTGTATGTGTGCGTGTGTGTGTGTACTGTGTGTGTCTGTGTTTTCAATCCCTTGTGTTCAAGTTTTGATTAACGTTTTATGTATACATATATATAGTTTGCATTGAAGTTTACGTATATGTTAGTATTTTCTTTGTAGAGCTGAGCGGTTTTTCCATTTGTTTTTTATTTTATTTATTTTTGTATAATTTTTGAGGCATTTCGGGTTGCTGTTGTTGTTATTTATGTTATCTTTGGTTGCGCTTTTGTAATGAGTTTAGTTTTTTAGCTACTCGTAAATTTAAACTTTAGTTCAACGTTCTCATAAAATCCCTGTTTATATGTGTCTCTCCCTCACTCGAATTTGGTTGCTTTAGACGTGTATCTCGAAATAGTCGTGGCAATCGACACAGCCGCCAGCCTGGTCGCCGCCCATGTCCGGCATGTAGCCGATGCCACCGCTGGCCGTGGGCTGTGTGCTAACCACCATGCCTGGCATGCCCGGCATGCCGTTCAGTCCGCGTGGCGTCTTCTTCCGCGTGCGACTTTGCCGCACGCGGGACTTCTGCTAGGAGGGTCGCTTCTGATAGAGACAGTCAATGCATGTGGTATACTCGGGTGCCGAGGAGCTGAGCTGATAGACCGACTGCTGTGCGGGATCATGCTGACAGCTGGGCGCCGGCGGCTGGCCGTAGCCCATTTCCAGCTCCTGCATATAGTTGACCATGGGCATATATTGCTGTGGCGGATGCCGAGGCAATGCATCGTAAATGGGCTGCGAGAAGGTGTTCTCCGCGGATTGGGAGCGTAGCGGTCCGGAGCTATAGACGACATAGTTACGCTCAGGCGAGAATCCATAGCCGCGATAGGAGCCGCTCGTGGTGGTGCTGTCACGTGAGGTGGAGCGCTCCAGCGACTTGCTCATCCGATTGCGTCCATTGCCCGAGCCATAGCGGCTAGTAGTGGGAGCGGCGGCCACATAATGATCGCTGCACGTCTGATTGTCATAGACCGGATAGTACTGATATGTCTCCTGGGCGTGCGGCTTGTTGCCCGTCTCGAAGCTGCCGTGGGCGGACATGCTTCGCTTGCGTGAGCCGCCGCCACCGTAGGGCACATCCAGATTGTGATCGGAACTGCCGTGGCTATCGAAGCTGCTGCGCGGCGAATGGCGCTGGCAAGTGCTGGACCGATCCGGCGACAAATGATCCACGCTACCACGCGGCGAGATGCGAGGCGATAAGGATGTCGTTGTCGATTCCGAGGTGCACACATGCGAGGGACCGCTCTTCTTCAGGCAGCTGCGATCGGGACTCTTCGACTTGGCCGGACTGGCTGGAGGCTTCAGTATGCCTGCACCGGGAGTCGTATGCTTGAGGATGCCACCACCCTCGGAGCTGCGTCGTGGACTGGGCGTGCGCCGTCCGCCCGTTAGCCGATCCTGCGAGTTCTCGCGACTCGAGCAGATGCTCAACCGCTTACCCTGATCACTGACGCTGGTGCGTGGCGACTTGATCTTGATGATGCGCACCGGGGAGCTGCCCTGCGACTTGCTGCGATCTGGCGAAATGTAAATGCTCTGACGCTTGCCGCTCTTCGGCTTGCCGCCCGCAGAAGGGGTTGGTCGCTCCGGCGACTTGGCCTTAAATATCTTGTCCACCTTCTTGTCGATGACCACAATGTGCGAGGCGAGCGAGCTGGTGGGCTCATCTTCGGTATCGTCGCCGGAGCGCTCCGAGGGCCCAGTTGTATTGCCAGTGCTGTCCGATTCGGTGGCAGGTCGCGACGGCGACTCAATGTCCACGGTCACAATCTGCTGAGTGTTCTCGACAATGGTCTGGGGCTCTGGCGAGAGGCTGGAGTCGTTTTGCTGCTGATCAGCTGCCTCGTCGGCGGCATCGGTTGGCTCGAAGGCCTTCTCGCGCAGATTGGCCATGTAGGCGACTATGTCGCAGATGCCCGCCGCCAGATCTTCCTGCTCCAGCTCGCACAGATGCTTGTCCATGAAACGCGCTGTGGCGTCCGTTTCGGCCACGTGGCCAGTGGTTGAGCTGTCGCCGCGTCGCTTGTGCTGCGCCTCGACGCTCCTTGGATACTGATGCACCACGGCCACCTGCTGCGTGGCGGCTAAACGCTCCGATTCGCTCTCGAAGATCTCAATTACCTCGATCTCCTGCTTGGGCGATTGACGCGGCGACTGTCGCGGCGACAGATGTCTCAGGTTTTGGGTCTGGGTCGAAGGATGGGGAGTCGGATTAAGGGTCTGGTTGGGATTTGTATCGCTACTGATTGTTGCTGGTGTTGCAAATAAGCTACCACTACTGCCTAGACTTAGATTAAACGTGGCTGCCACGTGCACGGCATGCGCCTCGGACTCCGACTCGTGCTCGGATTCGCTGGCCTTACCTAGATCCTTCATCAGCACCGGCTGATAGCTGGCCGGCGGATGCGATGATTGTATCAAGCGTGCCTGGCTGCCAGTGCTGCCCACCGAGAGCGTCGATGTGGTGCTGCATCATGAGATGATAAAGAGAGAGAGAGAGAGAGAGAGGGAGAAAGAGCAATAAATCAAGCGATAGATAAAGGAGCGATACAAAGTCTTTGAAGGAAATAACTACCAGCTATATCATCTGGCAGTTATTTCTGTTGATGGCAATTACTAGCGAAGGCCAAGCGTTGCCTACTGAGATTTGGGACTCACCTGAGCGTCAGGTGATTGGGCGTGCGGCCCAGCGTAGCCTTGGGCCTGATTGTGCCCTGCTGCGAATCCTCCTCGCCCTCCGACTTGGTGCCCGGATCGATGCGCTCAATGTCGCTGCTGTGATGATGCAAATGCGGCTGCCGAATGGGTGGTGGCGGTGGCTCACGTGGATGCGGATGTGGATGCGGCGCCATTGACTGTTGCTGCAACTGCTGCTGCTGATGCTGCTGCTGCTGCTGTTGCTGCTGCTGCTGTTGCTGTGGCTGTTGCGGATCTATCGAGGAGTAAATTATTTTTGCTTGTGGTTATTTGCTAGAAAAAGGGGAAGTTGCTCATTTTACCTGTGACATCGCCCAGCGTCTTGCTGCGACTGCGAAAGCCGCCCGACTGCGGCTGCGGCTGCTGCTGTTGCTGCTGTGCGTGGGAGTGGGGCACATAGTGCACCACTCCACCCACGCTCGGTGGCAGCTCATCGCCCTCCTGGCTGCCCGACAGATTGTCGTAGTCAATATTCCCCGCCGAGTGCCGCTGCGAGCCAGACTTCTTCTTGGGCTTGCCCAGCGTATGAGAGCCATGAACGATGGTGATCTGAAGGAAGGACAACTGATCAGCAGCTGGCCAAGATTGAGTGTGCCTGCTTAGTTTACCTGCTGCTTGGGCCGTTCCAGCGTTTGTGAGTTGCCCGCATAGCCGCCCATTTGGGAGGACATACCCGACACGGAGCCGGAGCTGCCGCCAAAGTTCTTCATGGGAATTGACATGTTCCGTACGCTCTCGCGTATTATTTGCCTGATGGTCTTGAGGAATGCATTGCGAAAATCGGCGGTGCTATTCGACAGCACATAGACCTTCTCCGAGCGGCGCTGCAGCTGCGAGCGCAAGTGTATTAGCTCCCAGAGGAAGTGCGAGTCCATGTCCTTGGCAGAGCTCGCGCGCACCTGCACCTCGGTAACAGGTATTAGCACCTGATAGCGTATGATTTCCACCTCATTTTGTGCATTCTTGCTCGAAACGCCCTGTGCGAAAGGAAGTTGTGATTTAAAAGGGCTAAGGCCGGGGTCCTTTACTTACCATTAACTTCTTCTTCTGGCGCAAACGCTCTTTGCAGAGGAACACAACCGCCGACTTGAATACAAAGCACATGGCGTGCAGCTCGAGGCCTTTCTTGATCTTGCCCAGAAAATCGGAAATGTTTAGCCACTCGACGCCGCCATAGTAGAGCAAATCGCCTGGGAATGCGCAGCATTGCGTGGGAGGAGCATTGGCATGGGCATTTGAAGCGGATGTAGCTATTGAATGCTTTTGGTGTAACCCACCTGGACTCAAGTCGATTGGCTGCTTGCACGACTTCTGGTGCTGCCGGAACAGATGATCAAAAATGGCGCCATATTCCTCATGGATGCGCTGCATCTCATTTATGTGCTCCGCCACCTTCTCCATGCCCTTGAGTGCCTCTATAAATCGCAAACGCATATTAATGCTAAAGTGTTTGGGCCACCTTACTAACCACCTCCACTTACCGCACAGGTGAATGTGCTCGTCGGCGCGCGTATCTGTTAGATTGCGCATCTGCTGCAGCAGCAGCGGATACTTGAGAATGCGTTGTATGGGCTTGATCAGATACGATTCCAGGGTGCTGCTGTGCTGCTGCTTGGGATTGCGTGCGGCAAGGAATTCCTGCAGCGCATGGTTGCCCTCATCTGCAGCAAATGAGAAAATTTCGAATGATGCTTAACAATTGCAAAATTGAGACAAATTTGGCAAATGATTTGATTTCAATTCCCTTTAATTGCCAGCCCACTACAGACACACAAAGAGACTAGAGAGGGAGGGGGCGGGGCATAGGCGGCACGTTGACAAGAAAATGTCATTAACTTGTTCTTATAGTGAGCTGAGAAGATGTGATAAAGGCAAAGTCAAAGCCAGTCTGCTGCACGGATTTACGTCTAATGGCTGCGCGCCCTCCCTCCCTCTTGCTCCTGTCCCCTGCTCCCTGCTCCGTCTGTCCACCTACTCCTGCTTTTGCCTGCTGCTTGTAACGAAGGCACTTAAGTGCACTTCTTGCTATAATTAATTATCCTTTCAACTTTTTGCATAAAATTGCATGCAACAGCCAAGCGCAGCAGCTCGAGTGTCTGTCATACCTAAAGCTCAAACTTAACTTGACAAACTGTGTTCCGGCTCCTGCTCCTGCCTCTGCTGCTCCTGGTCCTGTTACCGACTGCTGCTGGCAGCTGCTTAGACGAGCCATTGATTGCAAATATTGCAAATTTCTACCTTTTGCTTTTTTCTGCTGCTGCTCTTGACGTTGTTGCCGCTAATCAGCTACT
Source organism: Drosophila gaucha (assembly GCA_035045545.1). Classification (NCBI taxonomy): domain Eukaryota; kingdom Metazoa; phylum Arthropoda; class Insecta; order Diptera; family Drosophilidae; genus Drosophila; species Drosophila gaucha. Next base: position 6,653,999 of record JAWNOY010000292.1, read on the forward strand.
TGTTTTACTTTTATGTAGTTGTAATACATTAACCACGCCTACAAGTCTCCTCCTCCACTCTTACTCTTTACTGAATGCATTATAATATTATAAATATTATTAGCTTGTTATGCGTTAAAGCAGAGAGCTGCAAAGCTATCATGATTAGAGTGAACTTAAGCGCTTTGAATTGGGGTGAACCGTAAGCCGACCTTTCTGGATAATAAGTTGAGTCGATAATAAGAGCTCTTATCTATATATCTTCTCATTATCTATTTATTTCTTTCATTATTTATATTGATTAAGCTTGACTAATAATAAAATGACTTTATATAACTTTATAGCTGCTATAGACAATTTTGGTATTTGTTGAATGAAATTTTTTTTAATTTCTTGTTAGAAATATTAGATATTTGTTACTTAAGATTTCATTATCAAAGATATATTGAGTATGATACCTTTTCTAAAATCTCTTAAAATGTTACTTTACTTTTCTTTCAGCATATTACATGCAAGAGCATTCCTTGTTAAAGCATTGTCTTGTTCTGCAATAAAGTCTCTTGCCAAAATATTTGTTGTAGTTAAAAATGCAATTACTTTACTCTTTTTATAGCATATGCCAGGCAAGAGCATTGAGACTTCGGCACAAGAGCATTGACTTGTTCTACACAAAATCTCTTGCCAAAGTGTTTGCTGCATCTAAAAATCCAATTACTTTGCTTCACTTTCAGCACACATGTCAGGCCGGAGCAGAGCATTCAGAGTTCGGCATAGTCAGAGGGCTCTGGCTCTTGTTTGCTCTCTTGCCGTCTGCTTCCCATTTGTGGCACTTGTGTTTGCTCGAGTGTTTTTAAGCTGCCACTAAGTCTAATTTAATTATGACATGTTGTCGCCTAAGCCAGACTCTAGCTAGCTGAGTCTGGAGCTTTGCCTAGTCTCTGCAGTTCTCTATTCCCGAGCCGCAGCTGTTTTCGGCTGCGCCGGCTGCCTTTTATGCGAGTCGTTTGCGGGTGACTGCCACAGCCAGTGGCAAACAGCGTGGCATAGTTTTTGGCAGTCCCCGCTTTGCCCATTTGCCGGCGTGTCATAATTCTACAAGTTTAATTAACAAAAGATACTTGACAGTTGCCGCTGCCGCTGTCATGGCATGAATATGAATATGCCACGCCTTCGCCGCCTTGCCCGGGAATTTGTCGCTGCGTATCCTTCGCCACGTCTACGCATTTGCGGTTGTAATTATTCATTTAACTTGCAAATCATTTAAGGGCGCAGCCTGTGGGAGGGGTACAGCAGCAGCATCAGCAGCAGCAGCGGCAGCAGCAGCGGCAGCTGCGCCAGCCACGAACAACAATTGAAGCGCATAGTTTGCCAATTGTTCGCAACTTGTCGCTTGTTTTACTTTTACAACTTTTCCGAACAGCCACCCATCCTCCCTCTCTCAATCCAGCAAACTTCAAACTCAAATAGACTTTGACGCTTTACGCTGATTGCAATAGTTGAGCTCTCACACACACATATACACAGAGGAATGGCTCATAATATATGGATTTATGCATATATGGTAAATACTTTTCTTTTGATTTCTCATCACGACACGTCTACGAATTTTGTCTGTCTGTCTGTCTGTCGTTCGTTTAAATTACACTTTATACACATGTAAATTTTGTATGGCAAAACAACCTAAAAGTAGGCAGTGATTTTTTGCATACGTCATTGGATTACGCATTGCATTACGTATTGCATTGCAGATTTGCATTACAAAATCAATACAGAAATATACATATTTGTTTTTTAAGTAAAATTGCAATTTAATTGCGTAATTCATCTAGACAAAAGTTATTTTATATTTATTTCAATTAGTTGACTCTAGATTGCTTTCAATCTAATGAAATTTAAAGTAAATATTACTTACTTGGATGTAAAACCTTTTGGGCCTTGCTGTGGCTGGCACAGAACGAGGAGTAGAGCTTGAAGTGATTGACATAGTAGAGAAAAGCCGAGCCAATCGCAAACAAGACGTTCTGCATAAAGAGAGAGAGACAGAGAGAGAGCGAGAGAGAACAAAAACGAGATTAAACATGAAAAACAAATATAGAATAAATACAAATTAAGAATTAGTTAGGCGAGTCACGCACGACGTGGATAACTTACCCTAAACTGACCGCACTGCTCGAATTTATTGAATTCCGGCTCAAGTTCGAGCGCCTCTTCGAGATTTTGCAGAAACTGGCGCTGGAATGTAACAATTTCGTGTATGTTGCCAAAGAGCGCATTAATTTCCGCATTCGATAGAAACGTTTCGCGTTTCATGGGCTCCAGATAATGCTCCAACAGATTGTTCAAGTGCTGCATACAAATATAATTCAAATGTTTGTTGTTGTTCAATAAATTCAAATTTGTTGACACATAAAAAATGAAAAATGAGAGAAAAACCAAAAGCAACCAAACAGCAAAAGAAAGATGCATAAATTAAATTAAAAAATCAGCAGCAGTAGCCCCAAGAACGACGACAACTGCCCACAACAGCGCCCCCGAAAACTCCCAGCTGAGCTGAGCTGGTGACCAGTTCTCTGGTACCCTGGCTCTCTGGCTGCTGGCTGCTGGCCCAAACAACTTTTTAGTTTGCCCGCAACAACAACGCAAAACGAAGAAAAAAGTAAATAAAAATATGGGCAAAAAAACTGTAGCATAGCCGCAGGCGCGCGCTTTCATTTGGAACAATACTTCCGGGCAACGGATAGTAGGGGGCGAGCAGGAAGGGCGGGGACGGGGGCTGGGTGCTTGGCAGTCGGGTTACTGCCAGAGATAAGACTCGCCGCAGCGGCGCGGCGCTTTACATAATTTCTAAATTATAATAATTATTTGTATGCTTCCTGGCCAACTCGAACGAGCGTGGCTTAAAGCCAGAAACATAGCCGCATGGTTAAAGGATTAAAATTTGCATTTTTAATTGCAAGCGAGGACTAATGAATGGAATGTGTAATGTTTGGCCGACAAGCAAAGCCAGCAAAGAATAGTTATCAACGGCTTCAAGCAGTCGAAATACAGTTACGCAAAAGGTAGGTAAATTAGTAGCAGGTGTTGTAAGGCTTTAGCTACAGCTACAGAGTACTTATTTAATAAAAATATGCGATGAGTTCTTAAGATTAAAATGCCTTTATATAATATACTTTTTAAATGTAGTCATTTTTAAAGTCAAATAAAATCAAAGTTTACTAGATAGTATATTCATAGACTTACCTTGACGTAGGTGCGCTCCGTGTCCACCAGCTCCATGATGACTTTGCGTAGCTTCTCGGCATCGGTCAGCTGGCGCGAGGGCGTTAAAGCTGTGGTCGAGACCGACGATGTGACTGAACCCGTGGGGCTCGATTTGCGCGTTTCCTGAGGTGAACGACAAAATCCGGTAACCTTAACAGGTCAGGGTTCGGTTGGGTTGGTTGGTTGGTTGGTTGGTTGTTGATTGTGTTGTGTTGTTGTGTTTGTTATTGTTGTTGTAGTTGTTGTTGTTGTTGCATGATGAGGATCGTGAAACGAAACAAACGAAACGAAAACGAGCGAAGCGACCACACAAAAAAGAGACACCAAAAATAAATGACAATAAACAAAAATGAAGTTAGCATGACAGAGATAGATAGATAGACAGCGATAGTTAGAGAACAGGACGGATACTGGCTGTGGGCGGGGGCGGGGCGGGGCGCGTCGGGTCGGATCTGGGCTGGGCTGGGTCAAACTGCTGGCATGGGTCGTTCAGCTGAGTGGTGGCTGGCATTATTGTGCAACTCGCGGCGGCCACTTTAAACAGACAGACATAAACGTAGCCCCAGCGACAACAACGACAACGACGACGACGACGACAACGACGACGACGTCAGCTGCGGTTCTAAATGACTGTCACGTCCTTGTCGTAAGTCCAAGTTGGGGGCGTCGTTTGCTTGTTGTATCTGCTGCTGTTGTTGTTGTGTTTTGTCCTCGCCAAAGTTGTTGCTGCTGCTGCTGGTGTTGCTGTTTGTGTGCGGTTACAAGCACATTTGGCACTGACAGTTGACGCTTGACGGTTGACATAGAGTGTGTGTGCATACAACTACACCAAACAAACACACACACGCACATACAATCGTACAGACATACACAGAGTTAACCACACAACCGCATTTTGCATAAAGTGTAGAGGTGCGCAAATCTTCAGCCTTCTTATGTCACTTGCACAGTGGTTTTAGGTCTCTCGGTTTCCGTTTTTGTTTAAGTTCACAGCCTTTTATTCGCCTTTTTTTTGTCTCTTGGTTTAACTTTGTGTTATTATTCTTGCTGTTTTCTTTTTAGGCAAAAGTGTTAAATGGCGCGTTGACCGGAACTTAGTTAAATTGACTTGCCACGCCCAGCAAAATATTGAACGAATTTGCATTGTAAATGCCTAAACAAATATTTTTATACGCCTTTCTCGGTCTGACTGTCTGTGTGTGCGTGTGTGTATTTGAGTGCTGTGCAATTTGCAAAAGGTCAGAGCTTAAATCAACAGAGCGGTAAACAGCAAAGAGATAGAGACACAGACAGAGACAGAGATTGAGAGATGGCGCATAAGACTCACCACTGTGCTTGACAGGGTTCAAAATGCGTGGCGCCCGAAGGCATGGGCGGCCAGTGGTGATGACAGCGTGATTGAGTCAAAAGGCTTAAGCGTATGCTGTTTTCGACTTTAAGATATCTGATATAACTTGAAGGCCATCGAAATTTAATATCGTTCTCAAGCTGCTGACCGCCGATTGGGGAGCAAGAGTTCACACATGCCTCCTGCTTTAGCCTCGATCGACTTAGACGTCTGTTTGATGCTTGCAGACGAAATACGAGCTCATTGAGTATTTGCATGTGTGTGAGTAAGATAAGTAGCATACGCAATGGGCGCCTTACAATTAGTGCAAAAGAGACAAAGGCTGTACACATTTTATCTGTCGCCATCTGTTGGCTCTAAACTTAATCTCAAAAGCAGGAGGAGCAGCTTATGAAAACACGTCTTCGAATGCAATAACAAAAAAACAAATCGCCTGTAGCTACAAGATGTTTTATGCTTGTGTAAATCGATAAGCATACATGTGACCTAATTAAAATGCAAATTTACAATTTTATTTGTATTGAAGAAAAGAAGGGAAGTTCGAAATTGGCTGCTATTTCTCTGTATATTTGTAGCGTGTAAATTCTGTGAGCTGGCGCCACCTAGCGTCGAAATAAAGCTACATTTTATTGCAGATTTACATTTTTGCTTGAACAATTTTGGTTTTTATCGCGAAACGTTGCCGGAAACCGCTGCAGCATATAGATTCCTTCCTGAACTTTTTTCGTGACTGATAGTTTTGTCACGTTTTCATCCCTACACACACAGTGACATACACTTGAAGACTTGAAGACTTTGCCATGTAGTTGCAACAACAATCTCATGAAATTTCAGTTGTCATTGTTCGTGCAACATTCAGTTGAATTGTTGTTGTTGTTGCTGTTCGCTGGCATTGTGGAAGAAGACATTTCACTTTTATGCAGTTGCACTTTGTGTATTATTGTTTCGTTCGTTTTCTCTATGCCCCTCTCGCTCGCTCTTATCGTTTCTGCTTTGGCGTTGTTGTGCAGCTTGTTCTTGTCTACTTTTAACTGTTTTATTGTTCTGCCTTTCTTTCAGTTGCAACGTCGACGGCTGCGCCGCTGATTTGCATAAGCGGCGTCGGCAGCGACCCAAAACCAACAAAGAGTAAGACACAAAGGGGCATGGGTCGGAGCTGAGAGGCGGGTACTGGGGACGTGGTGGGTTTAGTGCCAGGTGAGCGGCTGAGGCAGCTTATGGGCCAGCTGCTGAGTGCCAACATTGTTGTTGTTGCAGCCAGCAGCTCTCATTGTTGTTACTGCTGCTGCTGGCTGGCATCATGCCCCAAAGATGAAAAATTTGAAAATTTCTTGAATTTCTTGGTGAGCTGCAGCCGCCGCCGCTGCTGCTGCTGTTGCTGCTGCTGCTGTTGCTGCTGCTGCTGCTGCTGTGCGAAATGTCAACTTGAATTAAAAGGATTCTTATGTAACGCCCTGACTCTCCAGTTGCTGTCTAGCCTGGCAGTTCTGCATGTATGTCTATGTCTGTGTGTGTGTGTGTGCTCGGCCTCAGTGTGTTTGTGTGTCACAGTGTTCAAGTATCATTAAATGAAGTGGGTTTCTGCCAGTTTCGAGCACACTTGGGTAAAGCATATCCAGAAACAAAGTGCATTCTGTGGCGTCTTTGCGTTTCTTTCTTGTCTCTGTTCTATCTATCTCTTTCTGTCAGTCTCTCTCTCTTTAGCCTGTCGTTCATATTTGTTGTGTATATATCCTTGATATTTTTATGCCAGCACATTTCTATTTGTGACGTTTATTGTTTGGTGACTTGCAAGCAACAAGACCCAATAGGCCAAATTTGTGGCACAAACATCTTGAGCGGCAACAACTGACAGCTAGACTACAACTCAACCAGTCCAAGTCCCAGTCCCTGCCACCCCCTGCTGCAGCAAACCATAAACCACACGAGGCACTTCCCTCGCTTAGCTTTAGCAAATTTCAATTTGTGCACATTTCAATCAGAAGTGCAGAAACCCCAAGCTCATTCCACTCCGAGCCTTCAACCCTCTCATTCCTGCCGCCCCTTATTTGGCGCTCGTTTTAATAGTTTCCGCTTCCGCTCTGCGAGTTCAAAGCAATTGGAACTGACTTTGCCCGCTGCTTTAGCCGGGTGTCAGCCAAGTGCCAAGTTCCGTTCCCAGCGCCTGCTTCGAATGTTGGTTTGGATGTCAGGTCTACGGGGCCAGGGTTTTTCTTGATATTTTTTTTTTTTTCGGGTTCGGGACGGGTTTAACGTGTTTGCGTTTTGTTTCTTCTTGGTCATGTTTATATAATATATATATAAATATATATATATATAGTTGGAGAGAGGGTGAAAAAAAGGCATGCTGAGTACTAGGCACTTACTTGCTCTGCGGTCTTGAGCAGATTCTCAATTTCAAAGCTGCTGGTGCGCGATGTTGGCTTGGCCACGCCCAGTCCTGAAATCATGCCGCCACCGCCAGCGCCGACTGCCAATTGCGCCACAGTCGGCTCCACAAATGAGGGCGCCGGCGAGCTTTCCGCCTCCGGTGAATACAAATCCTTGCCAGTGCCATCTAGAATGGAAATTCGAATGGAAATGGGGTATTCGTGAGCATGAGTTAAAGATAACAGTTAGTTATGTTTATTATTATTAGTTTTTGGCTGGCTCATAATTAGTTGCCACTTGCCGCTGGCGAAGAGTGTGCCTGCTGCCGCTGCAGCTGCTGCTGCTGCTGTTGCTGCTGGCTTAAAGTTCGATTAAGCATTTTATTTATGTTGTTGCAGCTTGTTTGTTAATTTTAAATTCCATGTTTGCGCAATAAAAAGCAGCAGGAATTTAATACTTGCGGAAATGGCGCCCGAAAAAAAGAGGAAGAAAACTGAAAAAAGAAGCAAAGAAACTCGGCAGCGACAACAAAAACAACGCCAGCCAGGCAGCACAAAGCTGAAAGTAATAACAACAAAAATACAGCCGGCAGCCAGCAGCAACGAGGAGCAGCGAGGAGCAGCCACCAAGCAGCCAAAAACAACAGCAGCAACAAGAATAACAATAACAACAACAGCCACAACAAGCTGTAATGATTATTGCTCCTATGTGTTTGCCACAACGTCCACACACAAGTGGAGGGGCATGAAGTTGGAGTATGTAGACACAAAACACATACGCACACCCACACATAGATACATATATGCAGGCGCGGCAAAGATTTAACCAAGAAGAAAAAAATTTATGGCCCCTACACATGGCATGCATATACATACATATATACCCACACACACATACACAAATGGCATACATATATGTATGTGTGTGTGTGTGTGTGTGTGGTAGTTTTGGCAGCGCCAGGAAGCGTTTAAAAATCATGTCCTTGAATGCTGCTCTCCGCTGTGTCCTGGCCCCAGCTTGCCACATGCAAATTGGTTACAACAAATTTTATGAACATTTTGCTTCAAATTTGACACCACACACTAGCGACTAGGCATGTGTATGAGTGTGTGTGTGTGTGTGTGTGTGCGTGTGTGAGATATTGAAATTGCCGCCTTATAAATTTCAACTTGCGGTCTTCTTACAAATTGCACGTAGTTCTCCAAGGCACAACAAAAACTACAGACTGAGCTAATAACTTATAGACGTTGTTCCTTGCTTGTTGTTGTTGTTGTTGTTGGTCATTTAAACGAGGCAGTCGAAAACGTGCATTGGCCATAAAGTCTAGAGTTTTAGTAGTGGCTTTACTTAAACTAAAACGAGTGTGTGTGTGTGTGTGTGTGTGTTGGGGCACAACTTTATGATACGTGCAGCTAAGCCCAAACGTGAGGCTGTTAAAAAACGTATCAAATTATGTATTTTTTTTTTGCCTTGGCAGGTGAGAAAAGGCCAGCTGGCTTTAGCTTTTTTGGCAGCTATTGATAGCTCTGACTAAGTTATTATAATATCATATGTCAGAGTGAGTCTCAAGAGCTAAAATTTGGCATATATATATGTACATATCTAACTTTTTTTCTGTATCCTGTCTGAAAATGACATTAAAGTACTTATAAGCCAATTTGAATTCCCACTTAATTGCATTTGCACTCGCTCTATAATATAAACTTTCAGAGAGTCAAAAGAAGAGCTAATTAGCTAACTAAAAAAGAGGGTAACATATGATAATTAAAACTGTTTCGAATACACTCAGAATGCTTGTGGCTCGTTATTTTAATTGGCCAAAAAAAGTTGAAAGAACTGATGTAACGCTTGACCAGCTAGCTCGTATTCTGCATATATTATATGTATATACACGTATATATGTATGTATGGATAGTGCTTGCTCTTCTCTGATTGCAGTCTTCATCAAATTGTGCATTTAATAAGCTAAAAGTGCTTCAACATCAAGTTGCATGCCCCTTGCTGCATCAGCTGCAAGTTCCTTTCTCTGTTTAATTGCCAAAGTGAAATGTAATCCAGTTTTGCTTTTGCTGCTTTTTTTTAGTGTTTCTGCCCCATTGTGAGCCCCATTCTGCGCCGCCTGACTCAACCAACAAATTCATGTTGAATGGCAAACGATTTTTGTTGCATATGCCGCCATATCCATAACCCATATGCCACAAATGTCCGTTCATCAGCAAACTGTGTGCCCAAATGGGGAATGTGGTACAAAAATACGCAACGCACACAGACACACACACACATACTCAACCAATACATGTGCCAGTTGCATGCGAGTCGTTTAATTTTTGCCATATATATATTTTTTCTCTTTATTTTTATTTACGTGTTTTTCTTGTATTTTTATTTTTTTTTTATTTTAATTCTTTTTTAGTTTGCTGTGCCTTTTAATTGTTTGCCGCATAAAAATGTTTCATTTTGTGTGTATACACACACACGCACACACACATCTGCCGTTGCCGTTGTTCTTGTTGTTGTTTTTTGCGTTTGTTGGTTTTTAATTGTTTTGTGTTCTTAGCCACTTCGGCTTTTTGAGTGCAGTGCAGCGTGTGTGCGTGTGTGTGTGAGTGCAGTTGTGTGTGTGAGCGCAGTTTGTAATCCTGTAATTATGTAGTTGTTGCTGCAAAGCGAAACGAATCCCAACGACAGCACACACACACAGAGACACAGAGAACTATTTGCTTCTCCCACCCACTCGTTCGCTCTTGTTATTGCTCTCCCTCTCTCCCTGTTAGCACGCTACTTATTGATGTAATTGTTGTTGCTGTTGCATGTTGTATGAAGCACTTGCAACATGCATTTAACGAAAAATATAAATTACTTTAATGAACTTTACAAATTCGCATGCGCGCCCGGAAATGCGCTTTACGTTTCCGCTGTTACCGACACAGTTCCACCCACACAAGCACAGAGAGAGTGAGAGAGAGAGAGAGAGAGGTAGACCGCACCTTAACCACAACAACAAGCACAACAACGAGCACAACTGCTGTGATTAGTATGCTTTTGTTGTAGCCGTAGATGAATGTTGGGCTTCGGCTTTCAAATGTTGAAAAACAGCATGAAAAAAGAACATTCCACGCAGAGTTTTAGTTTTAGTTTCAGGTTTAGTTAGAAGCCAGACCAAAGGTATTTACACGTTTTGTTTAATCTGTTGATGTGAGTTAAAAGATACTTACTCCAACCAGGCGCTGGCACAATCAGACCCGTTATCATCTCCTCGCTCATCACAGGCGGATCTGTGGGCGGCGGCGGGCACACCAGGGAGTCAATCATATCATCCGTAACACGCATGATGCCCACAAGATCTGGTGGCTCGGTGCGCGAGGAGCTGTCAATGGAGAAAATTAAACAAAATAATTAACATAAATTTATATTGGATTTGTTTCCTGGCGCTTTAAAGCAAACACAAACACCTGGCTGACCTTTTTCTATGTCAGTGGCAAAAGATGCGGAAAAATGCTCTCCAACGTGCATAATTTGAATGGGATTTGGAAACGTGTACAAGGCTGGGGCGGAGTGGGGTTAACTGGTCATGGGATACAGTTTGTTGCCTCGCAAACGCTTAGCACAAAAGCCAATACGGCCATAAAGAGCAGCTAATTAGGCTATCAAAATGCCTGGCTCTGCCCCGTAGAAGGGTCGCAGCAGCTAAACCCTTCCAAAAACCTACCCCCCCTTCCCCTACTATACTACGCTACAGTCAACCTTACTTCAACGCTGGCCACAGCCTCTACTCTATGGGGAACTGGTCAATGTGTTTGTGTTCATCTGCGGCTTTAGTTTTTGTTGCTTAGGACTTTGTCATGAAAATTGAAAAGCGAAATATTAAAAGCTTGGAAAATTTGTTGGTCGCTGCCATTTTTGGTGCTAAATTTCCCATTTTTGATTTGTTGCGAAACTATTTTTTATAGTGTGCGAGCGTGTGTGTGTGTTTGTATCTATGTGTCTATGGGTTGGCTTTTAGCAACTGCTTATTGGCCAGCTACAAAAATGTGCAAAAAGCTTGTCGAATGTTGACATATTTCGTGGTTTTTCTTTTCTCCTTTTTTTTCTATATATTCATTTTGAAAGTTTGTGCGGTATTTAATATTAAGCGAGTGTGTGGCTGCAGAGGTTTGAGGATTTCAGGGGCTGGCTGGCTTTGAAGTTGAATCAGAATTTAAGATAGATATACTGTACATGAGTTGGCACAAAAATAGGCACAATGTATACAAAAAAAAAATATGTGGATAAAAGCTGACATTAGAAAAGTTAATTGATTTTTCGAGTGCCATAACAAAACTTGAGCTGTCAGAAAAATGAATCATAAAGCAGAGAATTTTGTTTTTGAGCAAAGGCACTGAAAGTTCCACAATTTATTATATAAAGAATACCGAGTCGAACGCCCTAGCTTAGTATTAAATACTAGATTTACTTTGTCAAATAAAGTAAATAAAAAATGATTACATAGAGAATATAAATGTGGAGTTTTTAAGCAAATATATTTTAAGTAATAGCCAGTAATAGCATTATTTAATAAATGTTTTATTATTTAATGTATAAACAGCTTAAAACTTATATCAAATAGCAAAATATATGCTTCGGCACATAATTAGCCAAACATTACTATTATTTGCCTAGGGCTTGCTCCAAGCTATTATTAAATTTAATACTAACTGCATACAACACATTTAATTCCAAGAGTTGGTCAGAATTTTAAAGGCAATAGCTTAATTAATTTATGGAACAAAGGAAAGCTGTGGCCAATTGTTACTATGACCGACCAGCTGAGATATTAAAAGAGCGATAAATGTCATTGTTAGGTAAACAATGGCTAAATTGTTAATTAGTCTATATGTATATCTAGTTAAACAATATGCACATGCAACAATGGCCAAACGTGTTTCGTCAATAGAAATACGAAATGCAATGCTCGAATTCAGTGTGTTTGTTTTGCGAGCAACAGAGATGCGAGTTGTACAATTGATAGGAATGAAGAGAGGACTGGGATAGTTAAATAGACAGGCATGTCGTAAAAGGATTAAGCCAACTTACCGCATCATCATGCTGAGCGATTGCTCCTCCTGCAGCACGCTCTCCAAGTACATCATATCTAGATCGGAGACAATTGCGCCATTGATGACCATTATTTCGTCTCCCTTGATAATGCCTGCATACAAAATGAAGATAGAAACGAGTAACGTTTATAATATTAACTATTTTCCATAATAATATGTCTGTGTGTGTGTGTGTGTGTGTAGAGACAATAGAGCTGCTTTTACACAGTCCATCAGTTAGGGAAATTTAATAGTTGCGCGTTATTATTGTCTGATGCGGTGGGCGCTTGCAACAGCATCAATTGTGGGCGTGGCAGTCACAACTTTCCGCAAGATAAGCGCCCATGTCTTGGTCTAACGATAAAAACAATAACAAAAACACAATGTGGCTGGCGCATTGTTCATACGCCCCGTTGCCAGTTTAATGTCTTGCAGCTAGCTCAACTATACATGTGCGTGTGTGTGTGGGTGTGTGTGTGTGTGTGTGTGAGTGTGTTTTCTACAACATTTATTTGCAGCAGGCAGCTGCTTGCCTTCATTTTTGTTTTGTTGCACGTTATCAGTGTTGTTGCAGCTGCAGCAACTTCAATAGATATGCACATGTGTGTGAGTGTGTGTGGTTGTTATCTATTTGACAGTTGTGTACTTTATGCAAGAGTTTGCTGTACCTTGAACCAGCAGCCAGGCAGCAGTAACCGAACAGCAGCCGCACCTCCTGCACAATTTTTGCATTTGTTACAATTTCAAATGGATTTTGCCTTCTATTTTTTTACCCATTTTTTTTTGCAGTGAATTCGTTACGTTTAGGTTTACGTTTCGTTACGTTTTGCTGTGGATTATTTGGCTTTAGCTTTGGCAGCACATGCATTAGACAAATATCTACTCGACTTGATATTTATTTTGTTTACTCTGTTGCGGTTGCCCTTGCTCCACGTTTTGTTTTGTATTTCTCTCTCCCTCTTTATCTCTTTCTCGTTTTTTTTGGCTGCGTTGACAACAGCTTTGTTCTTGGCTTGAGCAAATTGTTATTTCATGTTTGCCAAATACTTTGCCACGCTTGTTTTTCAACACTCGAGTGTGCGGCATGCAACTTTTGTGCACATGCTGCTAAAGCAGTTGGTGCAACTGCTGCTGCTGCTGCTGCTGTTGCATTTGTGGCCATCATTATTATGGATGGCTCGATGGCTGCTCGACTGCGTCTGTTTGTTAACTGGGAAAAAGCCAAGCAAACAGGCGCCAGTTGCCCATTGAGAGTGGCATGTGGCATGTGGCATGCGGCATGTGGCAAATGGCAAGCTGCATTTAAGGGCATTCTGAATTGATTTAAGGCACAATTTAAGCGCTCATTAAAGGCTCCTCAAAGACATTTTGGGGTTTCAATTAGCTCAAGAAAAGCGGGCAGCCACAGCATTTGCATTTGCATTTGCATTTGCTTTTACTGCTGCCATTGCTGCCGTTGTGGTTGCATTTGTTTTTGTTCTGTTTGGCAACTGCCTTGACCAGCTCCTGCCCAGTTTTGTTTTGTGGCTCCCTTAAATTGGTCTTTGGCACTTGCTAATAGGCAGTTAAATCAATTGTATATATTTCCCTCTCTCTCTCTCTTTTTGTGTGGCAGCCTTAAAATTGCTTGAGGCAAGTGCGAGTGCTTAATTTATGCAGCCACACGCAGTTGTTCGATTCCATTTACATGGCATTCACAAACAGAACTTAGCAAGTGTTACGTTATATTTGTTGATATCCATGAATAATATCCTGTTATTGTCACTGTCATTGTTTTGTGTGTTGTGCGCATTTGCAGATTGCAACAACTTGTTATCGTTCGATTCGTTGCACATTTGTCCGGGGCACACTGCATGCTCGTAACTTGTAGTCAGAGTTTTCTAACTATTTATTTATGGGCCACTGCAATTGCGACTTATTTTTTTATGACCTCAGCTTGTTCAAAATGGGAGAACGAGTTCAGCTTAAATGAGAGTGGTATGAGAGCCCAGGTCTCGGGGTAAGGTAGGGCTTAAAACATTTGACATCCAAATTTAAACAAATTATGATCAAATATGCACAAAAATTAGATATAGAATGAATCTAAAGGAAAAACCAGTGAAAAAATGTTGCTTATAACAAGAATCGTTGAGTTTGTAGCCAAGCTATGTAAGTTTGAAGTAAGCGAACTAAGTATTTTCGAAACTTTACAGGTGTAAATATAAGCGAATTTTGATATAAAGTAAGACAAAGATTTGGATTGCTTTACAATTATTATTAATGTTGCAAACTATATTTGTCAAACAGAACCAAAAATCAATACAAATTTAAGAATCAAAACTTAAAAAATAAAAAAGGTTTTTCTAAAAATAGTTTAAAATCATTGTATAAATTAATATTTAAAAAAACTAAGATGCAGAGTTATTTATGAGAAAAAACCCTGAAGAAAACCATTTAGATCATTAAAAGTGAGTTCAGTTTTGACAAACTAGTGTAAGCTTGAAGTCAACAACTATAAATTTAATTTTATAATTTTAAATTTCCTTTAAGACAAGTTGTTGGCCTCTGCTTGTAGTAACTTTTTTCGATTCACTTACAGCTGATTACAGATTTCTAGCAAAAATTTGAGTTAAACTAATGCACCTGGAGCCGAACAAACAAAATAAACAAGTAAAGTCATTAGCGAATCTGGCACTTGCTGCACCACTTTATTTGCTGCTCATTAAATTCAACACCCTGGCAAAAACTTGTCCAGTGGCATTGTTAACGCAGTTTTAAACCATCAAAAAAAAGAGAGAAGAGAGTGAACTGAATACAAACAGAAAAGGGCAAGAAAAACTCATAGCAAATTATAAACTAACCACCAGTGGCAGGGCTAACTTTTAAGGAGTCGCGAATGGGCAGGGAGGGAGAGAGGCGGGAATTTCATGTCTCACTTTTTGCTAACGATTTTCGTGCACATTGTTTTATGGACTTTTGATTCGTTGTTGTCGTCGGCATCGTCGTCATCGTCGTCGTTGCCACATTCGCACTCAACGTGCTTAATGAGGTTTCCGCTGCGAAATTTTCTTTCAGGTTCATCACTTTTGCAAGTGCAGCATTGCAGTTATATTCAGGCAAACACCTGGACGGGGAGGAGGAGGCTGAAGACGGAACGGAACCACTGTCAACATCAGTCGACATAATTTAAAGCGCTGCTCGAGTGGCATTTCGACTGCAAGCACTTGACTGCAGTTCTAGCTAGCTGCTCCCTCCAGGATATGCATGCAAATGCCAACGTAAGTTGATTTTAAGTGATAGAAAAACAACAAGGGTGGCCAGGGGAGCGAAGGGGGGCAAAGGGACGTCTAAGATGACGCCCGAAAAGCCTTTAAGAACACCGGCGCTATGGCCCTGTGGCTGTCATTACAGGTGCATCCACTTTATACGACCGACCCATCCACACCCCCACACGGAGAGCATCTTCGAGTGCGCTGCTCAGCATCATCCAACGTGATGTCTACTTGGTCACAAGCGCTGACTGTTGAGTTTTCTTATATTTTTTTTTTTTTATAAAGATGCAGTTGCAGTAGCTGGCCCTGAGGAGCTGCTATACAAACTCTGCTGCTCACTCCAGCCGCAGCTCCAGTGCTCCACTTGACTCGCTGCCTCTGTGTAACCAAAGCGAGTTTGGCTCAAGTTTTGTGACATAAAAGTGAAAAGCATTTAAATATAAAAGAAGCGCAGTTCTTCGACACACACACACACACATAGCTAAAAGCGCATGCCGTCAGTGGAGGCTGCCACTTGATAATATTCTTGGCCAACATTGGAAGGCACATTGTTTCAGTTGAACTGCGGCAGGCAGAGACTTAGTTGGCCCGACAACGGGCATTCGTGATGTTTGTCCATTGGCCAATGGCCATTTGGCATTTTGTGTCATAAATTGTGCGAGTGAGTGCACGAATTCAGCTGAGCTAAGCAGCTGTAGAAATTCGAGTGTACTTACCATTGTGCATGGCCACGCTTTTGTCCTCGACGCGGCTCACATAGCAACAGAGCTCGTCCTGCCGCTCGGCGTTCTCAATCAGCTCCGCCTCCACGGAGAAGCCCCACATTTGCTCCAATGTGGTGCGCTGCAGTTCCACCTGGTACAGTATTTTCGAGCACACCTCCACAAATTCGTGATTATGTAGCTGCGGTCGAGAGAGGAAAATACAAAAATTAGCCACAGCTTAAAAAAGTTTGCTTATTTTCACGGCGAGTTTCAATAAATTTTTCTTTCTCCATTTTTTTTTTCGGCCCCCAAAAAGTTGTTTTAATTCTCAATTTATTGAGCAGCAAAAAAGTTTCAGTACAGCTGCACTTTTGACCTGGCAATATTTACAGCTTGTTGTTCAGCCAGAAACTTTTGCAGCAGCTCTGCTCGCAATTTTGTTGAAGCACTTTGCCCCGGGCTGGCTGACTTGGCAGTTTGAGAAATGGCATCCTTAGACTAATCGCCCGCTAAGTGGCTACATATTCGGGATTTGATGTGGAGTGGCCAGCATGTAGTCAACACAGAATTAAGTGCAAGACAGGTAGACTCTGCCTTGCCGAATGAATCTGAGCAGTCTGAGAGTTTTACCTTTTATTCGCAATTGAATCCTTTTGTAGGCAGAGCTAATTATAAAGCTATTCAAACTTAATTTCAATCTGTGATTTATCAACTGTAATTGAACTTTTATTGTTTGCCAGTCAATAAACGCTTTAAGCAAATCTCAGAGCTCACAGAAAACATCTCTATTAAATCCGAAACACTTGTGACAACAAATCGCATTTAATCCTTTGAATTGGCATTTCCTTTGTCAAGAGAGAGAGAGAGAGAGCGCACAAAAAAGAAAAGAACGGGAAGAAGAAAACTCCCTTAATTGCCCTTAATTTTGAACAAACAACAAACACATGCGCAAAGTTCAAAGTTCAATCGAAATTGCCACCCACACACACACACAAAGACACATACACTTACAGATGCACACGTGTGTGCCTGGGCGTGTTTTTCTTCATTTTTTTTTGGGCTCAGCTAAAGGCGATGTCGGGGGTGTAGGTTACTTACATAATTTTCAATCAGATCATTGCGATGTGGCACAAAGTAATTGTGATCCTCCATGTCACGTCGCTTCTTGACGCGCACAAAGTGCTCCATGGGATTGAGGTTGCGACGGGCGCAGGCGCTGGCAAGGAATTCCTCCACAGACATCGCGTCACGTAGATAAACTGTCGAGTAAGCATTGTCGGGCATTGCAACTTTGAAGGTTTTTTCCGGCTCGTCACGTGAATTCATCTGGAAAAAGGCAGAAAATTCGATTGGATAAACAGGCGAACACACACACAATCACACAAACATACACACACATACAATGTCATTAAGGGTGCTGCTGCTGTTGGGGCACACGGAAGTGAAAATTGAAAAATAGCAAAAACACATTTCTATCCAAGCAAATGTGTAATGAAAAACGTCAGCAGCAGGCAGCCAGCCAGCCAGCAGGCAGTCGACAGTCAACGGACTCTGACAGACACCAGTTTGAAGAAAACTCAGTTAAAATGCTTAACGGCATCATCATCCTCTCCCACTCCCCCCCCTCTCTCTCTCTCTCTGTATGTGTGTGTGGGCTTGGTTAACAAAGCTACAGCTGCAGCTGGAGTCGAAGCCGTGTTTGCTGCTAACAGTTTGGCCAACTGGTAAACGAATCAGGCGCCCAGCTGCCAGCTCAAAATTGCATTTGTATTGGCAGCCATCGACGATGGTTTTGCTGGCTGACTAACTTTTAGCTGCCGCTGCAGCAGGAACGCCCCAAGCAGGCAGCAACACAGGTGTAATGCGTGCTCACAGACACACACTTGTATGTATTTGTGTGTGTGTGTGTGTGTATGTGTGCAGTTTACTACTTGCACGACAATTGAATTAGTTTGGCAGTTACAAAACTTACACACACACAGAGAGACAAGTTGGCAGCTATGCCACATTTGCATGCACATCCGTCAGACTTGCCACATGTGCAGCTGCAGCAGCAGCAACTGGCAAGGAATCTTTGCGTTGCATAACAATTGGGCAACGTTCGCATCTTTTTTGCATGCACACATGTATGTACACATGCACGTGTGTGTGTGTGTATCGCTTGCAAAGTCATTATGCCTCACAGTTGATGCCACACACACACTGCGAAATCAATAATGCATATGCAATGCTTTTTTCTTTTTTGGGTGTCAACTTTATATTCATATACAGGAAATGAAGGCGTTTGTGCTGCTTTGCATTGTCCTTTGTTGTTGTGGCTTGAACGTGATGTGAAATTCGAACAGCTGCACAAATTGCAAATTACAAATAATAATCAAGTTAAAAATGCCCACAACAAGGAAGGAGATAGACAGCGAGAAAGGGAGAGAGAGAGAGAGAGATAGACAGAGAGAAGAGAGAGGGGCAGAGGAATAGTTTAAAATGCCATTTGACATAAAGCAACAATTTGAACTGATTTTATGACCTTTCGAAATACATATAGGGTATTATATTTAATTGTCAATAAATCTTTAATAAGATATAAATATTTATATTTATATATATGTACACATATATAAACTTTTTGTTAGCTTATCCTATTCGAGTGGCGCATTATTAGACCTCCAAATAATGGCAAATTTTTATAAATATTTTTTAATACTTAACAATTTTATATGAACTACTACTTATAGTTTATAAATAATACTGAAATGGCCTTTACTTTAAAATTAAAATTAGGTCTCTATCGTGCTTAGTTTGGCAGCAGTGAGCTATTGAACAGAGGCAAGGGGGTGTCCTATTCAAGTGACGAGCAGTATATATATAGTATATATGTATATAGTAGATATGTATATAGTAGATATGTATATAGTAAATATGCATATACATATGTCAGCTTAAAACATTTCATCAACAAAATTTTCCGTTGGCTCATATGTCTTAATCGGAATACTATAACATATAGTTCTATATGAAAACTTTTTCTTTGGTTTTTAAAATATCTTAATAAAAACTTTAATATTCTACTAACATTACTATAAGAACTTATCAAGCTGAATTACTCATAAAAATTGTCATACAAAAAAGCAGTAAAGCGTATTTCATATTCGTTCTATATTTCTCTATAATTCTAAAAAAAAAAAACAAATCAGAAATGTAATCTAAAATGGCTATATAGCAAATGTCAAATGCAATTTTCAATTACAATTCAGTTGTCATAAATTTAATTTGAATATTTAAAATTTAAAAGAAATTTAATCAGCATTTATTAAACGTGAATTTACATAATAAATAATATATATATGTATCAATTTATGTATTTAACATTTTTTCTCCAAAAGCTTGACACGACAGCTAAAGCCGATCGGGATTATATGCGCTTTATGTGATGCACGTTCAATTTTATTGCCTGCTCGCAGCTTTTCATTTGAATTGTGTTGCAAGTTTTGAGGCAACTTTTGCATTTTGCATTTTCAACCGAGTTTTGCCTTTGGGCTGCCGATTAATGAACTTTGGCTGCTTAATGCCGCAGTAAGTTGCACGCTGGCTGAGCCGGTCTGGAGGCAAGTCAATTTTCAGTTGTCGCTTCGTTGCGTAAATCAATTTGCTCTCTCTATCTCTTTCACTCCAGCATTGGCCAATTAAATGCGTCGTGACAAAAATTGTTTACAGGCCCCAAAAGAGTTGTCGCTACGCAGTTCGCAGTTCACAGTTCGCAGTTCGCAGCTCGATAATTGCCAGTTGTGAAGCAGCCACGGACGCTGGTGGACACCTTTAATTTGATTTCATTTCATTTTCAATTGCAATTTCAGCTGCATTGCAGCTGACATGTTGGTAAAATGAAAAGCCACACTCACACGCACGCACACACACGCATTCACACTTACCTACGCACATTCAATCGAGTTGACTGCGCAAAAATATCAACCAAATCAAATGCACATTTTTCAAATTCATTGAATTTTCAGCGTTGCCAAATCCTAGAGAGTCTGATTTAACGTTAGTAACGCTTTATATATATTTATATTTATGTTTTATGCTCTCGCTTTTGCCATGAATATTTTTGGCTTCACTGACGACGCCGGCTGCTACAGCGACTGCGACGTCGGCTGCAATTGTTGCAGCGTTGGCAAATTTAATTGGAAATGAAGTGTGCACGCCCCTGTGCATTCGTCTGTGTGTGTGTGTGTATCGAGCTCACTGCTGCACAAGATTATTTTGCCAATAATCGAAACAAATTGAATTTATGAAATGAATTTCATTAAAAAACGAGCATGTATGCAACAAACGCCAACTCTAATTGAAGTTTATCAAATAAGCAGCATCGAATACATAACGCGTCTATTTAATAAAACAACAGCCGAAGCCTAATCGAATCGAAATAGCAGTTTAATACAAATTGCCACAACTAAACTCATTCGAAATGCACTTTTATATGCTTTAATCTTCAAAATGTTGTTTGGCCATAAAGTTGCATATACCTTCGTTTTAGGATATTTAAAACCGCATCAATTTTCCAACATGACTTTCGCAAATTGAGTTAACAGCTTAATGTACACTTAAACGTTTCACGCTGCTCACGTAATGGAGCTCGCAGCTATGATTGGCCTGGAGCCGACTCGCTTAGTAGCATTTACTACTGCACTTCCTAATATTTTAATTATTTTTAGTGCTATTTTGTGGTTTCCCTTGCGAAGCAAAAATCAATAGACAGAGACTACTGTTTGACCATTGAAAAAGCATTTTGGTTGAAATACATTTGTGAAATGTAAATTTGGTAAACTGTTTCCAATATTTGTGATTTGTGTGCGTGCGCATTTGTTTGCTTTATCGAGATTAATTTGGCTTTGCAAAGCGAGCGAGAGAAAAAAATAGCGAGCTGCGTACTTTATGCAAATATTTTCCAAACTTTGGATTAGTTTTTCTTTGTGTGTGTTGTGCCATTTGCCTAATGGCTATCTAAAGAATCTGCTGGCTGGCGGGTTCATAAATTTGTTTTTGTAATTCCTGATGGCCATTAAATTTAAATTATAAAAAGACCCCAACGACCATAAAAAATATGCTAAAAATACGAGACAGTGGTCAGCGTAAAAATACATTAGAGCGCGACACATTTGGTCGTTCAGCGGCGCATTATTTAGCTCAATTTGGCTTTTAATGCCGTTTCCGCTGCCTTAAATACAAATTCAATTATTTAACACACACATTCACAGTTTATACACGCAATAAAAATGCAAACAGGCAGAAGCGTCATAAAATCGTTTCCCAAAAATTGATATAATTTTATTACGCATACGATCCGTGGGCTCAGCAAACAGCAACAACATCAATATATATAACTTACCTGCATGGAGCGACGACTGGAGCCGCTATTCGAACGAGACAGCATCGGCGGACGTCGCTTGGTGGCACCACGTCCAGCCAACAGATTATTGAGCAACGAGGGCGAACGGGCGCAAATGAAGGCATGGAACGAGGAGACCGTAAAAACACCCAGCTTATTCAAAGTGTTCTTTGTGGGGCGCGACACGTGAGTGAGCAACGACTGCAATGAAAGAGAGGCATGCGAGATATTATTATAGATAATCCAAATTTAAAAACGAAAATCGGAAACTAAAATAGCTGAAAATGAAAAGTTAGCAAAGGTAGTAATAATAATGAAGTAATATTTTTGTGCTATATAAGACTAGCTTGATACAAGGAGGTGTGTTGGCAAATGTTTATAGCGCAGGCTGATTTACTTTGGTCAAGCTAACTAATATGACACAATTAATTTCATAGTACATACATGCATATATATATACAACCATACGAAAGTACATTTACAGGCTATATATACATATATATATATACATATATATATTGTGTGAAGCTGTGTATGCTTGGCCTGCAAGTGTGCTGTGCAAATAGCCTGCAGTGCATGCACTCTCCCGTGTAAGTGCTGCTTGCTGAAGTTGTTTGGGTTTTGCGGTTATTAATAATAAATGTGGTTGCTCTTTATGCGAGTTGTTCAGTTGAAAGCACCGCATTTGCTACACTCCTGCAAGCCCCTCTGTGCAAGTCATAAAAAGTGCAATTAACTTGCAACCCTTTTCGTCACCCATCAAGGTTGGCCGCTCCGCAAATCTTTTTAATGCCGTGCAAAGTTCGAGGAGCTGCTCCTTCGGCATCGTCTGAGCGTCGCTCGCCCTTTTGACCCTTTAAGCTGCAGCTCATTTAAGGCGCTTAAATTGTGCTATAGAGATTAACAGTCCACGCTCTCGGATTCTCAACTAGTTCAAGTCGCTTTTGAGCAATCGAATTTTGCAAAACAAAAACCAGCCTGTTGTATAAATAAGTAGGTAAAAGTAATTATAGACAACAGGAAACCCCAAGCTTAAGAATCAGCAAGAGCTTTAATTTGTGGGCTTTGCCTTGTGGTTGAAGTTGTCTTTTTAATCTCTGTTGTGGCTGCTTTTGCTGTTTTTAGTCTATTTCGCTTTTGGGATTGGGTGATTTTTAATCAAATTCTCTTGTATTGTGTGAACCTTAAGCAGATTATGACAAGTTCGTGTTGATGTTTATTAGGTATGTGTCGAAGTTTGGGGAAAGAGAGAGTCAGATATTAAAGCTGATTGAGATACGAAATAATAGTAAAGCTTTAAGGCTTATAGGAAATTCTATTAAAAAATTAATAAAGTTTACACTTAAGCCATTTTGTCTCATTCTTAAGATAAGCTTTCGAAATTGACTTTAAAGTTTTTATATTGCAGCTCAACTTGATAGTTTTACACATGAGATTACATAATTGTATTTCAATAAAGTAAGGTCTTAACTCAAATATTAGGAAATATGCATAAATAAATTTTATTAAATTCTTGTGATTATCCTTTAAAGTTTTCACATTGAACCAAATTGACTTAACTTTTATCTGCCTGGCTTTACTTTAAGTTTTACATATTAGATGCAAAACACTTTTCTCCACTTGAAGTGCCACCTGTAACTGGTCTCTAGAGCATTCTGTTATCCTGTGCACTTGACAACTACTTTGCATTGAATAGCATTTTCAGGTACGCAGTTTATCACCACAGAGCAAAAGCAGCTGCAGAGCCATCAGCGTCAGCATCAGCATCAGCATCAGCATCAGCAGCATCAGGAGCTAAGTAATTCAAATTGACGCAATCTCAGCCACGTTATGTGAACTTTCTGTGGCTTCCATTAGGTAAAACAAATTGCGGCAATTGCCATTTTGCCATTAGGCAGTTAAGAGGCAGGAGCAAGTGGGTGGCTGGGTGGTTGGTTGGTTGGCTTGGTCCATAATGGTACGCATAACTCACCTTTGGATTGGGCAGCTCGCCGCTCTGGAGCGAGGCCATATAGCAGCGTAGTCGGAACTGTTCGCAGTGCAGACGTTCAAGGTTTTCCTCCCATTGCAAAATCTGTGCCTGTATTTGATGGCGTGTCTCCTGATCGGTGACAACTGATTGCTGCAGCTCAGCCATGTGCTTCAGCTTGTGATCCTGCAGTAAAAGAAAATACACGACAGGCATTAGGGATATATATAAATATACAGTTAGTTTATGTGTGTCTGAGTAAGTGTGTGTGGATTGTGGGGCAAGGATGCGGCAGTGTCGCACTCGTGATGGTTATGAAAGCATCTCTGGCATGGCATCATTAGCATTTCATGGCAGCGTCACAGCAACTATTGCTCGTTGTTGCCGTTGTTGTTGCCGCTGCTGCTGCGGCTGCTGTGGCTGCCATTTGACGAAAATACATAAATCACGCGTCATGTGCAGCAGCATTTTTCGTTGGCGCAATTCAAATATCTGTATGCCCTGCATGTCGCTCCCTTTGGCAGCTGAAGTGCGTTGGCAATGCACCAACTTTGACACACACACACACATGCACATATACAGAGATACTTTGGCATCGTTAGCCACACACGCACACATATGCAACACATGCCCCTGTTTTCATTACAAATAACGTTTGACTTCCGCCGCAGCGCGTCCCATCAGCGTCAGCATCAGCATCAGTAGCAAGGAGCCTCGCAGAAGGAGCGGGGCTGGCAGGATACACTGCTCTCTATGCCCAATCCGACCAACCGTTCGTTAGCATTGCAATCCCACTTTCACGTGCATTTATACACGCTTCCATAGATTTCATGGAGCACGTGATTGTTTCATTTTGGTTGCTAGATTTTTTCACTTTGCTGTTGCTGCTATTGTTGCTGCTGCTGCTGCTGCGCTACTGTTGGTGGTGGTGGTGGTGGTGGTGATGTTGGCGGTGGTGCTGCATTCAGCTCGTGTAAGCTGACAATTATTTGCAGATGCAGCTGCCGTTGCAGTGGCGGATACGGTGGGCGTAGCCGTGGCAACAACAACCTGAATGGGCACTTTCGATGTTCGACATTTTAATGAATGTGTACACATAAACAGCAGCAGCAGCAGGAGCACTCACACACTCACATACGACTGCTCGCGTACACATATGTAAATGTATTTGTTCGCCGGCTTACACAGGTGTCTGCGTAAGCGCATTGTGTGTGCGTGTATACGCATACACACGCTACTTGCCAGCTTATGTGACGCTGTTGAGCTCGGTATTGTTTATTTTACGTGAAATAAATCATATTTGGTGTATTCGATTTTACAAACGGCGTATACGTAATGCAGGTGCCCCACATAACAGCAGTCAATATGCAAAGGTTAATATTTGATGGACGTGCGCTGCATGCACTTGTATGTGCTCTCATATTATTATTATTATTATTATTATGATTATTATTGGCATACATATACCACAATGCCAACCATAATTTGAGGTTTTAGCTGCCAGCGCTTTATATTATATAAACAGCAACGAGCAGGAGATTTTAATTAACAATTGCATAACCATAAAAAAGGTTAAAGCTCAAATTAATTTTTCAATAATTGGTTGATATTTGATATTGAAGGATTTGATTGAAATTTTGATTTCAATTTATTAAAAAAATAATCAGTAAAGGAAATCGAACTAAATTAAAGTTAAAACTTGGCTTTGTGATAATTGGGACATTGTAAAATTGATAATATGAACAGAATGTGATTCTAATGAGTGAAAAACATAAACTTTTTGAAGATCTGGCATAATAGCATTGAGTAAAAGTCATTCTAAGTTGAATGGGAGATTGACGACGGATTTTATAAAAATTTTCTTTAACGTTGCTTTTATTAAAATGTATATTGTGATTGCTTAAATTCGAGTGAAAATGCTGGAAGGTCACCTTCGTACCTGAGAAACAGAGACATCCGGCCTGACCTAAGCTTATCAAAAATTGAACACAGAATCCAGGACGTTGCAA
Organism: Drosophila gaucha; assembly: GCA_035045545.1. NCBI lineage: Eukaryota > Metazoa > Arthropoda > Insecta > Diptera > Drosophilidae > Drosophila > Drosophila gaucha. Next base: position 6,679,348 of record JAWNOY010000292.1, read on the forward strand.
AAAAGTACTTTGAGAGACTGTATTTTCCTAGGTGGCTAGGTGTCTAGGCGTTGCAGCCCAAAGAACCACCCTCAAGACTTGACTTCAACCTGTCCTAGTATACATAAATACCAAGTACCTTCCCTTAACTAACATAATACCATCCTCACATTCCCTAAATTGTGTATTCCATTGAAAAAAAAAAAACAAAAAACTAAATCCGATGAAGTTGAGTAAAAGCTAACAGGACACTAAACTTAGCTTGTGAATATGTCAATAAGAAAACTAAAAAATACAAATCCTTATGAACTCATGGAGCAATACCATTCGATTATTCGCCTATTTTTTAGTGTAGCTGCACTCACTTTTGAGATTTAAGCTAAATTGATATTTTCTCTAAAGAGAAGAAGTCACTGAAACGTATTTTCTAGCGAATATCAAGCATAATACTCTTATAAATAATATTAACTCTTTTTAAAGAAGCTTTCTCTAAGCATTTGCTATTTCAAGTTGTTTCAAGTTATAAGCTTCATGTTCAGAGAACATTAAAAGTTAAATCAAGTTGGAAGTGGGCCACAGGATTGGCATTCGCTTTGGCCATTGCCATTGATGCTTAATGAGCACCAAGAACAATATAATGGTATTACATTTTAATGACTGCACTTAATGTGCTTACAATTTCAACAAATAATACGCTTGCAACAAGCAGTCTTGGCCCCGGCTGACAACGAGAAATGCGTTAATCAGCTTGCAGCAGGCGAAAACACTAACAATTTGGACAGTCAAAACATTTGGCAAGTGCGTTTTGTAATTATTTACGATCAAAAACAAAAGGACTACTGCCTAAAATACGTAGCGAGTAGGCAGACACAAACAAACCCACACACACTTGAGCAAACAAACACACTCCCACGGACTCCCACATGCACGTAACGAACGCCTTCTTAAATAATATGGCAACATAAATACAAGCCAGTACGTGTTATGTGTATGCATCTGTGTGTGTATGTGTATGTGTGCGTGTGTGCACATTAATCGTGGGTCTCATTGTTTGCCGTTGTTGCCGTCACGTTGCGCATTTCATGGTTAAATGGGAATGTTAATTGCCTTGTAATTGCATGCAATTGCAATGTAAATCAACGTGATATGATTGTTATCGATCATATTGGTTACTTTTACGCTAGCCAAAGGGGTATGATAAACGTGCCACAAAATGTGTCCCTAGCGTATTATTATATCATATTCATATGTACATGTAAATTTTTGATCAGTATCTGAGAGTCATTAATATCGTGTCTATGTGTTTGTAGATTGCCATGATAATTTAGCACTTATGTAGCATTGCTTGTGCCTGAGTTGAGGCAGAATCGGTTTACTATATCATATAGCAAGTCCAAGGAGCAAGCTCGAAATATTATTTCATGTGTAAACAGGATATTTATTATTTATCAGCTAACTTTTTTATACCCTGAACCCATTGAAAATGGGAAATCAGGGTATAATGGTTTTGCAAAAAGTATGTAACAGGCAGAAGGAGGCGTGGCAGACCCCACAAAGTATATATATTCTTGATCAGGGTGACGAGCTGAGTCGATTTAGCCCTGTCCGTCTGTCTGTCCGTCCGTCCGTCCGTCCGTCCGTCCGTCCGTCCGTCCGTCTGTCCGTATGTATGAACGCGTCGATCTCAGAACATATAAGAGCTAGAGAGTTCAAATTTTGCATGATGGTCTGTGTATACAGCGCGCATATCGAGTTTGTTTTAGATATTCGATAAATTTTTCCGTTTCAATGATATCGATTTAAAACGTTATCAAGATTCAGTTTTTTGACCATATCTTTTACATATTTTTAGCTACTGCTACCAAATTTTGTTTTTAGCTTTTTGTAATTAAAATACATTTTCTATTTTTTCATATTTTGGATACCAGCTCCACATTTCCCAAAAAAAAATTATTTAAAAAAAAAATTATCAAATCCACAATTTAATTTTTTTAAATTTTTAAGTGAAAACCGTATTTTCAATAAATTAATAGCACTCAATGCAGAAAATTGCATTTAAATCCGTTAAGTAATACAGAAGTTATTAAAGGAAACATTGTAAAAGCACGCGGCAGCAGCCTGTACGTGTGCACACATACATTCAAATCAACTACGCAGTAATCTGCGCGCGTTTCTGTGTGCATGGTATGTATATGTGTGCATGTGTATACAAATGTGTGCATGTGTATATGTGTGCATGTGTGTATGTGTGCATGTGTGTATGTGTGCATGCATATATGCGCGCAGAGGGTAATATATATAGATAAAAGATGTAAGCTAGGTTGTTTAAAACATCAGCTCGGACTTGGTTCAGGGGATCTCGTAGTCGGGCTGTGACTCGACTAGAGCTTTCTTACTTGTTTTGTTCTCAACTTGTTCAGCTTCAATTTTAGCTTTTTTAGTCCTACACAACTTTTACGACTGTTGCCCGCTACTGCTCAATGCCTCTTCTTCCTTCTATCAACGTTATTCTTGTCTATCGATCAGCCACCACTTCACTTCCGCGCGGAATGCAACTCTGTGGTATGGCGTTGCCACTACGTTGTGCTGCTACTGTTTATTAAATATTTATATTTTGGCTCGAAATCAGTTAGTCATTAAAATCTTCTCTGAATATTTGGCGATTGCCTGGAAAGCTTTTAACTAATGAAACATTGCTTTTATTAAAAATCTTATTGTAATTGAATATATTGTATTTTGATCAACCAACAATCACAATATACTATACCTAACCTACACCTTTTATTTGATTTCAATAAATAAAATCATTTTGCAAATAAAGTTTTCAATTAAAAAACACTTTTACCACATGTATTCACTAGAGTAACTAGGGTAATTCTTTTCATTCCAACTTTCTTTTGAGTTTGCTTGAAAAAGTCTCGTTTATGCGTTTCAGACAAAATATTCTTCTCAAAGCGGAAACAGTTGACATCTTCTATGCAAGAGGTTGGTTTCCTTTGCAGCAACCTGCTGCCCACTCGTTCGCATCTATGTGAACGTAGCCCGCAATTTCGACTGTCATCTCAATTCCCCACTTAACGGCAATTTTATTATTGCTATGTTGTAGCTTGTTTCTGTGCGGTTTTTGTCTCAATGCTCTTTGGTCCAGTGCTGTTGCTTCTGCTCTGCGGTGAGTGAGTGTGTCTATGTGTGTGTGTCGGTTGTGGTTGTCTGTTGCGCTTTCATGAGGCGTCACTCGTGTATGGCTCCCCATGCGCACATTTGTGAGAGCTGCACAGTCAGAAGGCTCTCAAGTAGGCAAACTGTAGTTGAAGTTGCTCGGGCTCCTAGGTCCTCCTGTCTGTGGCATTGCCATTGCCGTTCTTGTTGTCGCCATTGTCGTACTGTCATTTCCGCTTCCTCAGTTTGGCTGCCCGAGAGTTGAGTTCAGTTGAGTTGAGTTCATGGTGCGTTTTGTTGCTCTGATATATGTATGTTTACCCGAGAGTACAATTAAAAAATACATTTTGCTATTGTTGTCAGCGTCATCGTCATCGTCGTCAGCATCAGCGTCGAATGACAAGCCAAAGATGCCGCAAATAGCAAAACCACAGCAACCGCAAACCACAAATAACAACAACTACAACAACAACAACATTAATAATAACCACACACACACACACACAACAACAGCAGCAGCAGTGGCAGCAACAAGCGATGGCAACAATGAGTGAAATAATAATAACGCCCCAACAAAAAGCGCTGCCTGGCAAAGAGACTCGTGTCTGGTATCAGTTTTGTTGCTGCTAATGGCTCCGTCCTCCGATAAGTCAACTGCTCGCCCCACTTCCTTGTGCCTTTCTCCTTGCCCCTTTCTCTCACCCTTGCCCAAAGACAATAACGATCAATTAACACAGCACAGACCCATGCCAGCTATTGAGCTGTATGTGCAACAGACAGCAGTGTTGCAACAACAGAGGACACCAGCGTTTGCTGCGATAAAAGATAAAGCTAAAGATAAAGGAAAAGGATGATAAAAAAATGCGAATTCAAGTTAAAGTGGGTTGCGCTCCTCCCACACGTACAACGCGGCGTATGCGCAATGTGCAATTTTAAATGAACTGCAGCTGAGCTGACCTCAGTGCAGGACTTTTGACTTTGTTACTGGTGCATTAAATGCCAGCTCCTCGATGGGCACCACTCACAAAAAGTCAAATGTGAGCACGGCCAACCACATAAAGTGGGTGGTGCAAGGGTGTAAAATGTCAACAAAAGGCCTGCAAATTGTACGCTTCGTGCACGTTTTGTGTGCTCTCTGTGTATGTGTGTATTTGTGTGTGTGTGTGGGTGTGTGTGTGCACATGTCCTGCATAAATGCTGACCACAAAATGATGCCACATTATACAACGATAAGGAGGGCTTTAAGGGGGAGGCGGCGCAGGTTGTGCGTGAAACAAGCTAAGCCTAAAACCAAAAACTGGCGCCTGTTTGTGCTTGTGGCCACAGTCAAATGTGCACGTGTGTGTGTGCGAGTGTGTGTGTGTGTGTGTGTGTGTGTGTGATGTCCATTTGCCTTTTTTCCGGCTATGGCTGTTGACAATTGAATTGAATTTGGCAGCAGTTGCGGCAATGCCACGCCCACATGCCAGACGCATAAAGCATATTTCAGCATGCAAAACCCAAATACGCAAAACCAAAAACAAATCAAAAAACCCAAAAGCGCATTTACTGCCAGCCAAGTGTAGGGCTGCTGAGTGCCTAACTGGCTAACACCTAGTGTCAGGACTTAGCTTCAGCTCCGGCTGTAGCCTGTCCCCCCGCCCCCATAACCATATGTCCGGCCATATCCTGTGCAACTTGCGACCGAAAGTTGCAAAAATATTCGCACGTTTGCTCCAAAACAAAGCCAATACCAGCTGCAGGGCGCCACATGGAGGAGATGCGGGTGTATTAGGAAGCTGGAACGTGGACAACTGCCAGCGCTGGCAACATGTGTGCGTGCTTTATGACGCCGAGAACTCGCCTTTGCTCATATTTCTTGCCATAAATTCTTGCCCCTCACAAATATATATATATATATATTTTAGTTTATGAAATGCCCAGGCCACGCCCACATCTCTTATATGCCACATGGCCAGCTTAAAGGCAGCTCCGCCGAAAATCGAGCACTGAATTTTATGGTAATTATAAACTTTGTTTAACAAAAATCTTGCACAATACTGAAAAGTTGAGCAGAAATAAAAGGAAAAGAAAATGTGGAAAACTTTCGCAAAGTCGTGGAAATGCATGTGACTTTAAGTTGGGCAACGCACTAATTACCAAAATGTTTAAAACTTAACTAAATATTTATTTCATTATACGCTTTTGCCGGCCAGTGTTGCACAATGTTTATTTATTTCTTTTTGCCCTTTTCGGTACTTGGTTTCCGGTTGCTGGTTTTGGGTTGCCAAATGTGTGTGTGTGTGTGTTCGTGCGTGCGTGTGTGTATGCAGCTGTTCTGCAAATTTAACGATTTCATGAGCTTTAGTTTAATCTTAATTGTTATTAAATTAATTAATGGCTTAACAGCTTTTTGCTGCAAACATTAGCTGGCCAAAGATGAAAATATGCGTGGAATATGTTGAGCTCATTAAACTGAAATCTGATATTAATGTTAAGCATAAAGTTAAAGCGTCTATAAACTATATGCAGCTGGAAATTTGATAATCTATTTAAAAGGAAGCTCTAGAGCAAAACTTTTGTAGCTCACGAAAATGCAATCAAAATATGAAAGTTTTTGTTGTTCAACAATTAAAATGCTATATTAAAGTTATGCTATGCTTAAAAACTTTGCAACGTATTCGACCAGCGATGGGGCGAAGGGGCGTGGCCAGGTGGCTGGGCCTGCTATTGAGCTGAAATGACAGCCGCCATTGCAAATTGAAAGCAGCAGGCAAGTGAGCCTTGTTTAGACAGCGCGCCATGGCAATTGCACACGAGCCACGGCAGCTTGGAATAAAAACAGTAACTGCGAGCGGAGGGGCAAAAGGTGTGCCTATGTGTGTGTGTGTGTGTTTGTGTAAGGCAGGACGCGCTGGGAAAAGGGGGGCGTACGCGCTCGTAGGAGTCGTAATTAGAGCGTAAAAACCAGAGCGTACGAAAAACTAAATGTGCTCGGGCAGCTACTACTATTTTTTTTTCTCTCGTTGCGCCTGCATTGTGTGTGTGTGTGTTTGTGAGTGAATGGGTGTGTGCAAGTGCTTTATGCGAAAAGAAAAATAGATAGCTGGCGAAAAACTAGAAAAGCTAAAGCAAACGAAGCGAAGTGCTGTCCCCCACTGACACATATATGATTATTTCCGAAAGGTGACAGCTATAAAAAAGGGCAGACAAACAGCTCTGCCTAGGTGGACTCCGCCCACGCACACATACAGCTATACACAAAGTAGATGGCAAGACAAAGGACATAGACAACACTGTTGCTCTTTTCAGCGACGCCTTCACGACCATAAAATTGAGATAGGCAGCCCGCGACACTTTTTTTTTTTAATTTCATTCATAGAGCAACAGCAGCATATTTAAGCAGAGTTTCTGCTGCGGCTCAGCTCCTCCTCTTTCTGTTTTTTTTTTAAATATTTTTTTGATGAGTTTCTGGCTTTTGTTTATCCGATGGCACTTTAATATTTCTTCCATTTCTTTTCTTTGCACACAAAATTAATTAACAACAAATGCGAATGCAAAATCCAAAAAAAATGTAATGCGAATGCAAATGCAAATGCAGTTTTGCGGCCACTCCGGCAGCTCATTTAATTAATATTCATCCGGCAACTTTGGCAGCAGCGAAGGGGCGACTGCACCTAAACATGGACTGCAGTGGGCGTGGCACTTGAAAACTAAACGAGCTGACTGTGAAGTGACTCTTGTGACAGTCTCGGACTTTGCCCGCGCGCAGTAAACCAAAATAAAACAAAGCCCGAAACAGAAAAAAAACAGAGAGTAGGAAAATCAACAACAAGTTCAAAACTTATCAGTGGCAAAGTGGACAGAAAAACGCAGCGTTCAAGGAAGTAATTATGGTTTATCCAAAGGGACAGATAGACACAACAACAACAGCAGCAGAAACAGCAACAGCAGCAGCACCAGCAGCAAAAGTAATGATAGCAAGAAAATGTGAAAGGAAAACGAGAAGACGATTCATAACATCAAACTTCAACTTTACGTGTAAATGAGAAAAACTAAATTAGAAAAGGGGCACGACGCGAGGGAAATGCGACAGAGACGAATGAATGAAGCCAACGCAGACTGGACAGGAGCACTCCAGCGGAGCTTGAACCACGCAGATGGACCGACAAAATGATATTCTTTAGCCAACAACAACAATAACAGCTCAATGTTGGTTAGACGACGGTAAAGTAAACCGAGTGCAATTATAAAAGAGATATATATAAGAAAAAGAAAACTCAACGCAGAGATACGCTGATTAGATTATATATACAGCTTGGCATATCCATTGCAGCAGCTCAAATGCAGGGTATACAAAAAATAGTTGCTGCTGTTGGGAAAAACCAACAATCGGCCGCAAAATTTTGTATTTTTATTTATTTTTTTTATGGCCGCCACACTGCAAATGACATAATGCAAAAATAAATAAACGAATGAGCAGAAAAAAATGAAGGAAAATAGTGGATATACCGGATGACACTGGAGAGCCTTCTCTCTCCCTGCTGCTGGTGCCCGAAGCATCGGCTCAACTGGCTCACTCAGAGAATTTCTTGCTGCCACTTTGGCTGAGTTTATCCAGCCATTTATTGTGTGGCAAGTGCAGTTCCTTGTTTTGAGCCAAACACAATTCGAGTTCTATTTGGCTTTTTGTTTTTGCTTTCATTTTGGCCATGAGCTGGTGCTCCGGCTGCTGCTGTTGGCCATAAAGTTGTGCAAATAAATTGCAATGCAGTCGAAGGAGGCAAGAAACAAATGTTGTTGCTGCGAAACCGCGACGCGAAATTGATGGGGAATTGATTTGAAAGCAAATACATAAATGGAGCAGAGCCACCAAGAAGCCACCAAGAAAAGAGAAATAGGGCAGCGCGCATAAATCTATGGGGAGCTCAACACACTGAGAAATTGGCTAGATGTTCGAGGAATTGAGAAATTGGGCTGGGAGAGAGCGACGCTGCGGGGCCGTATACGAAATGCGTTTGTTGTGTCTTTGCCGCAACAAAGTTGGCCGAGAGTTCAGTTGAGTTGAGTTGAGAAATCATCGCGAATTGATGTATTCGTACAATTTGGCTTTGTTGTTGATTACTTTAACGACTGATTAGGTGCCGAAATATACAGAAACATGCCCTGAATATCAATGAGATAGAAAGAAACTTTGCCGCAGCTCAAATTGAATGTACACGAGTGGCTTGAAGATAATTTTGTTGATTGATTTAATGGTTTTACTTGGATTTATTTCTTGTTGCTGACGATTTACATTGCCAGGTGCTAGAAATTTGATCTGCTTTGGAATTCATTCTAAGAAGTATTATGTGAGATAGTAAGATCAACTTCCTCTATATTTCTATATGCTATGAATAGTTGAACCGTCTTTTAAAGATTTTCCTTTTTAACTGCCTATAGCTCTACATTAGCACTCCACACACACAACGTATTTTTGTATGCTTCCATACAATATGCAAACCAGTTGGGTTCATAAATCATGGAATTTACATGTCTTCAGACATTCTTTTCATTTTTTTTTTTTATATATTTTTTGCATATCATTTTCATAATAATGCCGTTGCTTTTGGTAGTACACTCGACAAACAGCTTTTATGCTCAATACACAATTTCAATTCTCATCACTTGAATTTGCGCTGAAGGAGCTCAACAATTTCCTTCAAGACGAAAATGCATGGCAATAATTCAACTCAATATCCTTGCACACACACATTTACATACTCATATGTATATATATAAATAAACTCTCACACGTGCTGTGGGTGGCATGTTAAGTAAAGCGTTGGCATTCACTTACCGATTCAATGGCCTTCTCCAGACGAAAGATCTCCTCCTGCAGCAGATGCAGTGTTCCCGTTTTGCCGCGATGACGCGCAAATGCAGCGGCACAGGCGCTGTGTATGCTATTTACCCAATTCTCCAGTTCCACCTGTGAAGAGAGACAGAGAGACAGAGAGAGAGAGAGAGAGAGAGAGTGAGAAATGTTCAAAAGCCAACTGCAACACAAGCAATTTGACGTTGCTCCCCAGCGCCAAATGTCGAGAACGTTGTGGTTGTTGTTCTGGTTGCTGCTGTCGTTGTCGTTGTCATTGCTGGCTGACTATCAGTTATGCAAATTTAATGACAAATCACTGAGGCGACCAGGCAAAACGCTGAAATGCTGTCAGCCAGCGAGACAGTCAGTCTGTCTGTCAGGCAGTCAGGTGTGGTTGGCTTTTGGGGGCCAGGTGAATGCGCAGCTTATGCCTCTGAGACATGTAACAGTTTAGGCACAAGGACCATGCCAGGCAACAACTATTAGTTCAAGGCAATCTGCCTTGCCAGCTGGCTGTCGCATACCTCGCCTCAATCGCACTTTAAGCCGAGCGATTTGCATTTCAGCCATTTGCGGGGCCGCATCAGTTAACGCCTTTGAGTCACTGTGTGGGCGTCTCTGTCTCCCTGTGTGATTTTGCATGGCGATTACGAGCAGGGTCTGTTGAAAGCCCGCGAGCGCTGAACTCAACTCAACAACATAGTGAGGCAGCTGATAGATATCCTTGGTATCGTAACGCAAACAAGGCGCTCGCTCAATGGCTCGACTATGTTGTCCACGTCCACGTCCATGTCCAAGTCCAAGTCGTGTTGCCTGAACAAGGCCAGCTTTTATGCTTAACTGCCCCTGGGCCAGGGCCTGGTGCCATTTCTAATTGCAGCATGAAAGTCTTACGTGTAACGCTCAAAGCAGTTCTCACGACTCTATTGAGTACGCAACACGCATCAACCATCTCCACTTACCTGACAGGGCGCCTGGAACAGATACGCATCGCCGAATGCTGTGCTCAGACAGAATATATAATCGCGCTTTGGATGCTCCGGTATTGGCTGCATAATTGCGCCGTCCACAATAATTAAATGCTTGGGCGCCGCCTCAACGCTGCGACCCTCACGCGAATCGCACGGATAGAACAGAAGTGTAGTGCCCTTCAGGCACACCCAATAGCCCTTCCAGCCACGTTTGCGAGCCAGCTCGATTTGATGTTTCTTGCGTAGTAACCATTTCTTTACCGACAGAAAACTGCGCAAACCAAGAATAAGAAGAAGAAGTAGAAAAAAATGTAATCAAATCGATGTTGAATAAGCGCCAGTTAATAAGCAGCCCAACAAATGTGTGGGCAGCAGGCGAATATCATTTACAGCTGTGGGAAATTATCCTTTAGAGAATCGAACCAAATTACATAATCATGACCTTAGCAGCCGATGTAATCGGTTATAAAACAAGAGGAAACTCAGCTGAGAATTATAAAACAAACTTCATAAGAACTAATCAGTTTAAGATGTGCTTGGCTTGAACCAGTTGAGAATTATAAGCGAAAAGCTGAATAAGACAGAACGAGTATCTAAATCATATAAGTTATCTAATCAATTTAAGATGTTCTTAGCTTAAACTAGTTGAGAATTATAAGCGAAAGGCTAAATAAGGCAGAGATTTGCTAAATCGTAAAATCTATATGATCAGCTTAATATATGATTGGCTTCAACCAGTTGAGAATTATAAACGAAAAGCTTAATAAGCTAGAGAGAGTTGTTAAATCATATAAATTATATGAACAACTACTTAGCTTGCCTTAAAATGAAAAAATTTTAAAATGTCTTATGGGAATTGTTGCGTAAAAAAGAAAGGATTCGTGTATTATAATGATGCTAGTTAGGTTCATTAGCTAATAGGTAATACTAAACGTGCAGTCTATTATAACATTCAACAGCTTTTCTATTTAGCTGCTTTTCTTCTCTTCTATTTTTTTTTTGGAATCTCTGTGGGATTGCACACACACACTTCATCATAGCGCTGAGTTGGGAGTGGTAAATGCGCTTGGCTGTAATCGCTGTAAATGATATGCCAAGCGTCGAGCTATTTGCTACTTTATTTATGATTAGCTGTTGTTGTTGTTGGGGGTGCACACGTGGCAAGCCAACCAGCAGCATGGCATGCCCTTGGGCATACTTTCGTGCCACTGATTACAGGAGAGGATTAGGGGCGAGGGGATTAACTTACCCAGCTTTACGCACAGCGCCCGTGCAGTTGAAGGAGGATGCAGCGGTGCCAGTGGCCTTTGCTTTATATGGTGACGCCATGACACTTTCGCCATCATCTTCATCCGAAACGGCAGTAGTTAGGCTCATTCGATCATCGTCCGAGATCTGCAAAAGTGCAATAATTGAGGGTGTATAAGTACAGTTACTAATAAATACATATACATATGTATGTATGTACGTATATATAATATGTGGTTGTCGTTGGCTGGCAACGATAAAATTTAATAAGTCTGCCAGGCAATAATTGAAATAATTAAGTCATAATTAGCAGTGCCAGTCAGGCAGGCTCCACAACCATCCACACACACACGCACACACACACATACAATTCAACCCGATACGAATCGACCCCGTAAGCCATTTGATACCAATAATGGTTGACTGGCTCCTTGTTGTTGTCGCTGTTCGTATTGCTGTTGCCGTTGTCACTGCCGACAGCAACATTTGTTACGTATGTCGTCGATAAAGCAATTTGTCTTCTCTCGCCTGCATTTTTAGTGAAGTTGGCAACATGGGACAAGAAGCGAAAGGCAGGGCGACGGATGGACAACAATTGACAACAGCAACAGCAACAACAGCAACAGCAACAACATCAACAGCAACAATAAAGAAAGAAAGGAAGACGACTCAGAAAACGAATCGAAACAAAATAACAGCAGCGATGGCAATGGCAAACAGTTTCTTGGCCATGTTATCGAAGCGAGCTGGCTAGCGAGCATTCCATCAAAAGCCGGGTCGAGAGCGACAGCTCTACTCTGCTCTGCTCCGCCTGGGCCCATCCTGCGACTTCCTTCCGTTCTCACCACACAGCAGAACCCAGTGCGCCAATTTTGCTTTCGCAACAGGAAAAAGAGACAAGGCAGAGGCAGGCAGGAGTCCGGGGGTGGGGGGGGCGTGGCAGCTTGGTCCCGTGTGGGCGAACGGCACTGAGGCTGTGGTGCGCGCGAGCTCGTTCGCTACGTGTCCCGCGTGGCAATAAAAATTGGTTTGCCCATTCATTCGTTTCAATTGGGTGGTGCTGCTGGCTTTGGCCCAGCCACGCCCACAATGTCGCTCACTTGCCGCTGTTCATGCCATTTTTATTTGAGTTCCCAAGGAAATCAATTTACAATGTGTTTATTCGTTTCGTCTTCGCTTCCTGCTGCTGCAGAACTTGCGCCAACGACAGACCCGTCGATTCCTTGGCCCCATTTCTTGGCTTTGGTAACTACGCTACACAGAATGCTCCACCCACATGCCGCCCACATGTTCGCCCCTCGCCGCCACTCGTTTTACGTTTTTGGAAATTTTCAAACATTTTTGCTCATATGCATGTTTTACAAGTTATTTATTTGACTGCCCGACGCGTCGGTCGTGCGGGGGCGGGGCGGGTTTCGGGGTCTTCGGGCGGCACAAATGGGCAACTGTCAAGTGGCATGTGCGCTTATGTTTGCACATCAGCCACGCCCAAATCCTCAGTAGTGGCCCTTTCAACAGAAGCAACAGCAGCAGCACCAGCAGCGGCAAAGTCATGTGTGCTTAACCCACAAGTGACGTCGTCAACGTCGTTTGTCGTTGGCCAAGTTTAATCAAATTTTATATTAATCGGAGGAGTGCAAAGGCATGCAAATATACAAACGTGAGACTCCTCCACTCCAGCAGCAACATAAATATTTTCCGAGTTCAAATTGCCAAAAATAAAAAGGGAAGCCCAGCAGAAGCAGCAGCAGCACATCAAAGCGTGCTACCCCTGCTCTGGCAAGGGGTTTCACAGGAGGCGAAGGGCAGGAGACGGGGGGCAATTCCATTGAATCGAATTGAGGTGCATCGCTTGTAGCTCTGATTAATTGGGAAAGTGATATATATATATATAAATAAATTGGAGTCGAGCAAGTGGAGAAGCCATTAAAGTGCTTTAACAGGCATTCTACTAGGGTTTTAAATTCGTTTTACAACACTGTAAACTTGCTTATAAATTCTTTGCACTTAATTAGTATTCAGCTTGGCCTTTAGCTTGAATATGTCAGATTTTTATAAATTTTTTTTTGCTTTTCTCATTTTACACATCTCTTTACACTCACTGCCAGCAGTTTTCATCCAGCTTTGAGTTGCTTTTGATATGACTTAATTAATTTTTCATATTTTCATGCAATTTTCCTTAGCTTAGTTATAGCTTTTTTAATTAAAGTCTTTCATTTGTGGATGGAAAACATTTTCCATCCATTGGCAGCTGGCAATTTTCGTCTAGTTTCGATTTTCTGTAATTTTGTCAAAATGAATTCACAAAATGTTCATAAACAGAGCTTGCATTTTAAATAGCCAGCCCGTGGCCTCAATCATTTTGAGGCTGCTAGCATATTGAAAACTTCCAAAACACTCAAAAAGCACTCACCCACTTACCAGTGGCAGGCAGCAACGTCGAACCGCCCAGCAGTACACCTGACAACATTTATAGCGCCAAATGAAATAGTTTCCGCTTGCTCAATGAAGTTTTCCATGAAATCATCAAGCCGAACGGAAGCTGCCGAGCGGAACTGTTGCAAGCAGACAGCAGTAGCAGCAGCACCAGTAACAGCAGCAGCAGCAAGAGCAGCAGCAACGGTGGCAACCCTGGCAACGAGGTGCGCTCCACAAATAAGTCCGAAACTTTTTTGGCTTCAAATTAAAGACAATAAGCATTGGGCAAAATACGTTTTTGCCAAGTTGCCTTCAAGATACTTAGGTATACATCAAATACTATTTTCTACAGCTAGTCAAAAGTCACTTCATCAGTTGCTTTGCACAACAGCAACAACAACAAAGCACTCGGAACAATCGACGCTAATGTAATGGAAAACCCTTTAGAATGTTGTTGAGAGTAGCTGGCAAAAAGGACACAACTCGGGGAATTAACGAGTTTTGTACCTTTTACAACAGATTACTCTGCATCTAGAATTGGGCATTATGTGAGTATGTGTGTGTGTGTGTGTGGTTGTGTCTGGGGGACAAACAATGGCATACCCAAAAAGCGAAGGCCCAAGCGTAACCTAGACTGCAAAATTGGCAGCATCAAATCTGAACGCCAACTGATTGGCCCCGGCGAATGGCTACAATTTGTGCAGACCCAAAGAGTTTGTCAAATGATTCATGAATTTTTAATTGATATGACCCGGACTGAAGCACCGGCAATCGCCCATGTCCGCCCACAGCTAAAGTGTTGTCAAATTTCATCAGCAGCAGCAGCATCAGCATCAGCAGAAGCCTGACAATGGATTGTGTCTGCTAACTCACATGGGTAAGCCTAAATGGGCAGCCCTAAACACGCACACGCACACACACTTACACACACAAAAGATTAAATGCCTATAGTCCTGAGCGCCCACACCACATCTGATTACTTGGGCCTAATACGCCATATCTCAGCATCGGTGCAAAATCAAAATTCAATTTACGCACACAATGAAATACACACACATACACTGAGAGAGAGAAACACCCTTATCCGTTGCCCGGACAGGTGGCAGACCCGCTGTCGAGCTGCGTTTTCTAATCAAGAATTGATTGTGATCCCTCGATGCGGCTGTCGTTCACGTTTCATCCATAATTATCAATGACTTTTGAATGTCAAATGTGAGAGTTGCCTGCCATTGGCACTTACCTACACACACACTCACACACCCACACATACATCCTATACCCCACCAAAGAAAAAAAAAGAAAGGAAAAATCATTTCATTTGTCGCTGTCGCTGTCAAAAATTACAATATTTGATAGAGTGTTTATATGTCGTTGTTGTTGTTGTTGTTGTTGTTGTTGGTTGCTGTTGCCGTATCGCGTGCTGCCAAGCAACCAAATCTCACACATTCGCACAATTTCACATATGTAAGCAAACATTTGCTTATGCAGGACTGCCAGCTGTCAGCAAAAGTGGCATAAAAAACTGCAAATTCGTGGCACGTTTGCTCTTAAGTGAGGCATTAAAGCGAACTTCTTCTCGCAGCCAGAAATTGAAATTGATTCAAAATGGAAAATCTGCAGCGCATTGCAAGTATATATATATATATATCTCTGTCTCACTCTCTCTTTTCTTTTGGAATTTTTTTTCCAGCTTTGGCAACATCTTGGTGGCAAATGAAGCTGTCTAAGCAAATCGCACTGTGCAGCGGCGGCTAAAGCAAAAGCAATTTGGCATTAGCTGTAAGACGGATTTTGGCAATGATTAAAACGGAAATACTCCAGCTGCACGAACAGAGAGCGAGCGAGTAGGAACACAGGTATGTGTCATGTCATTCGCATTTGATTAAATGTGTGCACTGAGCGTTGCTTAGCATTAATTGCTTTGTGCAACAAGGGTTGCGGATCAATCAAAACTAAGAACTGAGCCAATTGCAGAGCTGAATACCTAAAGTTGCCACAGCTATGATTAATATTAGCACTGAACATAAAATCTCTTTACTTTGTGAAGCAGCATAAAAGCAAAGCACTTAAATCTTAATTTACTTTTCTCAAGAGCAACTGCTTTGTCTAACTTACTTCAATTTCTGCATCTGCTAATGAACATTTGATATAGTTTTGCTCTAATTAATAACTAAAAGGTAAGCTAATATCTGCTTCAACAAGCGAAGCATTTCGTATCATTTTACCCAATTTATTACCTCTCTCTCTCTCTCTCTCTCTCTCTTTCTCTCTCTTTCTGTTGCTGTCTCCCTCTAGTTTTCCCTTTTAAAGCATTCATTTGATTGAGCTAGCGATTATATCCGCAAGCACGAACGCAACTCTCCAACAAATTCCCTTTCAGTACACATTGAACGAGTTTCAATTGAAACTCGAGTGCATGTAGCATGAAATAAATCTCAAACATTAGCATGGAAAATCTTCATTCAAGCAGAGTTAGCTTTTCTATGTACTCCCTGTTGATCTGTCAATTTATGAATATGCAGCGCGTTTGCCCAGCTATCAGTTACTTAGCTAATGCCTCATTGAAACGCAGTTATCTCATCTCTTAACTTCTTCAGCAATGCGTGTGTGTGTGTGTGTTGTTTCTATGCTCTGCCATTGGTCAAGCTGAAGTAAATGAGCTGCAGTGCTGCATAGTAGCTTCCATAGATACAGGTAACTAGTAGTTACACCAAATACAAGATACAAGCGCTTTGACGCTGCATTCAGACCTCCGTTGCCACGCCCATTGGACACGGTCTACAAAGTACATATGCTGCAAATACCTTTTATCACTTGGCCACTGTGATTCATGTGAATTCCAATCAATGCCATTCATTATCCAAAAACTAAATACGAACGGTAAATGAAAATGCGTCCAGCTCCACGCCCCATTTTCCTTTACTCAACAACCGCCTACCCCCTCCGCACCACTGCGTGTGTGTGTGTGCGTTCTGTGTTAAGAGCTTTTTCGGCTGGGGCTAATGCTTTAATTTATTGCCAGCCTCCTTTGTGAGCAGCCAGGCAGGAGCCGAAGCCCAAGCCGGAGCCGGAGCTGCCTGGCAGGAGCTCGAGCGTGAAAAGGATGCTTTTGGCTTTGATCAACGTTTTGTTAGGCAACCAAAATGAATTTGTAGCAAGTCAGACAAACGGACAGCAGCAGCAGGCAAGAGAAGCGTTTGCGACAATACATTTAAGTCATTTGGTGGCATCAACAAAGAGTCTTGGACCAAGGAAACGAGCTGCAGGATATTCTAGCAAAGCTCAAAGTTAAAGCAGCTCGTAACAAATTTCATTCAAGATTTTCAAATGCCAAAAGTAACTAATCTATTTACGTTTTATGAAAAGAGCTACGAACACATTAAGGATATTCTTGCTACTCGCAGAAACTAAATTTAAAGACGTTTCATAATAAATTAAGGGAATGCCTGGAATATTTCTTAAATAAATAAATTATTACTTGAAAGTGTTTGTTCAAGATAAAAATAAGGTTTAGCTAGATAAACTGCTTGGTTAAATTTAATAAATATAGCTAAAAGTAACTGAGTACAAAAGAAACCTATAAGCATTAAGGATATGCTTGCTAATCGCAGAAAGTAAATTTAAAGATATTTCAAAATAAATTGAGGGAATGCCTGGAATATTTCTTAGTAAATTATTATTTTAGGAGTTGTTGTTCAAGCTAAACATAAGATTTCGGTATGCTCGACTAACTAGACGAGGGAATACCTTTATGTTTAATACTTTAATTCTATTCAAAATAATAAATAATAATAATTTAGTTGAAAGTAACTAATCTATATATTTTTGTGCTGCAAACATTAAGGATATGCTTGCTGTAAACTAATTTTAAGGAAATATAATAATTTGTAGTAATATCCCAAGTATTTCTTAACTACAAAAGGTTATAATATTATTTGAAAAGTTGTTCAAGTCTTAAGAATAGTCGAGGGAATACCCTCATTATATGTATGTATTAATTAGATTTTCAATATAGTAAATATTAACTAACGCATAGGCTGGTTAGTTAAATTTCGTTGAGGGAATACCCTTAATGCGTTTTTTTTTACCTTGCGAAGGAACATTTCGTTGCATTGCTTGGCGGTGCTGCGCCAGTGGCGATGGCGATACCGTGAGTTGCCCAGCTTGAGGGTGCCCTGGAGATCGGCTGCCTCCTCGACGACCCGCCGGATGCACTGATATCGCAGCCGATTACAACGGTGTATGGGCTGGAGGGCGACGAGGCCATGTTCCGGCTCCGATTCGGCGCCCGAACGCACCTGATCCTCGTCATCGTCCACCCAGGCACTGAGCACGCCCTCCACGAAATTGTACAGCAGCTGGATGTTGGCCTGCATGGGCGCCGATCCCGATGGCACTTGCTCCCTCTTGATGAGCTTCCGATTCTGGCAGACTTCGCGCAACAGATTCTCGCCAAAGTGCACCGTCTTGTGGCGACGTCGACGCGAGTTTAATGATGCAGCCGAGGCGGACTTCATCAGCTTCCCGTTGCCGTTGAGCACGTGATGGATGTGGCCGTTGGAGGACTGTTGGGGCACTGGCTCCAGCCAGCCAAGATTTGTGGCCAGGCCGCAGCTGGAGGCAGTTGAGTCGCCGCGTTGCAACGTATTTGGCTGCGAGTTGCTGCGATAGTGTTGCATGTGGCGTGTGGGCGAGGCAGGCAGCAGCAACGGCAGCTGCTGCTCTTCCAATTCAAGTGGCGCCGGCTCAATGTCATCCAAAGTCGCCGGCGGCTGGGCGAGTGTGGTGCGCAACCGATTAAAGTCGGCGGCACAGCGAGGCAGTGAGTTGCACTTGGCGGCATTGAGGCATTTGCGATTCTGGCAGCTGAGCAGCGGTGCACACGACCGGCACTCGTGGCAGATGACCAAACGGCGCTCCGGTATGGTCGCCGCAAGCACAGCGGCAGCCGGTGGTGCTGCTGCTGCTGCGGATGGCGGTGGTGTGGCCGTCGTTGAAGGCGTTGTGGCATCCGAGCCGCCCACCAAATGTGCGGGCACCGCATGCAGCTGCACCTGAGCCAACTGCTGGTGCCGCGCCAGATTCACCGAGCTGGCCGACGAGGTCAGGCAGCGTCGACGCTGGCACTCCTGGTAGCGGCAATGCGGATCCGTGCAGATGGGCAGAAGCGGGCAGGCGGGATCTGTGCAGGGCGACGGCGAACGGGAGCGTGGCGCACGCTCCGCACTCGACGACTTCCGCTTGTGACTGGCGTTCGAGCGCTGAGCGGACATGTCCGTCACGGTGGCGGAGCGTTGCGTCTGATGGCGACGCGAACGCTCGCGCTTGGACTTGCCGGAGCTAATGGTGATGGTGGTGGTGGTGATGATTTCATTGGAGGGCGTTACCTTGGGCACATACTGATAGCGCTCCTTGTGCGGCTTGGCATAGAGACGCTCCAGTCGCTCCTGTTGCGCGCTTGTGCTGGACGAGGGCGCCGCTGCGCTGCTGACCACCTCGCTGGCCGAGTGGCGCAGGCGTCGCTCCCGGGAGCGCTCCTCGCGCCGTCGCTGCTCCTGGCACAGCTGCGTGTGGGTGGCAGCCACCGGCACATCATAGCCGCTGGGCACCGTTGTCGCAGGCGGCGCCGGCGGCTGTTTGCCCAGCGACTGCAGCTTGTGCAGCGGATAGGCAATCCAGTCGAACGCTGGCTGCTGGCGCTGCTGCTGCAGTTGCTCCTCGTCGCTGTGGCCCAGCGAGTGGCGTTTGCGCTGCAACGTCGCATGCTCCGTCGCCGCATGATCCTCCTGCGAGTTGGAGCGCGGCGCTGCGCCGCTGCTGCCGTTGCGTCGATGATGGGAGCGACGGGAGGATTTGCTGCCCACGCTCGACTGCATCTTGGTCAGCCACTCGACGATGTCCGTCTTCAGCAGCGACACCTCGCACGGTCCGGAGCTCTGGCGGGACAGTGGCTTCTTGAGCAGCTCCGCCAATGCCTTGGCATACGCCGAGCTGACGGGCTTCTCCGACGTCGACGTCTGACGTTCGCGGTGTTGCGGCAAATGCTCCAGCAGCCAGTCGGGCAGCTCATCCTTGAGCACAGTGATCTCACTTGGGCCGGAGGAGGTGCGTGCCGGCGCCTGTTGCTGCTGAGCAGCGCTGCTCTTCTGCAGCTTCAGCCATTCCATGGTCTCTTCGCGCACCTGTCCGCCCTCGGCGGAGCGGGCGGAGTGACGCTGTTGCGCCTTCCGATCGAACCACTCCAGCTGTGGTTCCGGCGCCGCCTGGCGCAATGCACTCTTGGGCATGGTCACCTCCTCGGCGCTCTTCTGACGACGCGGCGGCAGTTGCGGCTTCTGTTCGGGCAGGCGGACATAGTGCGGCTCGGTGAGACGTACCGATCCCTTGCGCCGGATGCAACGCTGCTCCATGGTGTCCTCATCTCGGGCGCGCACCCGTCGCGTTATCTCAAAGATGTCGCCGTTGATCTGATGATAGAACTTCTCCACCTCAACGCCCCGTTCAAACTCCTCGCGCACGCTATGCTTGCCGGAGCCGTGACGCGCTGGTGGGCGTGGCGGCGCTTCCTCCAACTGTTTCTTTGGCTGCTTATCATCGCTGTCGTCGGAGTTGGGCGCCGTTAGCAGCGCTCCACCCCCGCCGCCATCGACGACCCAACTTATGGAACGATCACCGCTCGATTGCTGTTGGGGCTTCGGTGGCAACGGCTGCTGCTGCTGTTGGAGCAGACGATCCAGTGAGCCGTGGTGCGTTGTCGTGAGCGTTGCACCCTCGCCGAGCGACTGCAGACGGCACTGGGCATTGCAGATGCAGACGCCGGTGCGTTTCTTGCTGCCAAAGCGAAACAATTGACTCGCCAGCTGGGAGACATTTTCACCGAGGCCCAAGCCGCTGCCGGTGCTGCCGCCGCCGCCGCTGCCGGCGCCCGCATCCCTTCCCGAGGCCGTTGTTGCTGATGTCAAACGTGCCACCGGATGTGAGACGGGTGTAATGTCGACGATCACGCAACAGCAGTGTAGCGAGAAGGATTTCTTGGGATCTGGGGCAACGCTGCTGTTGGTGCTGTTGCTGCTGCCGCCGCCGCTGCCGTCGTTGTTGGTGTTGTTGCCGCTGTTGCTGCCGCTGGCGACAACGAGGCCGCCGCTGCTGGCGGCGACTTCGTGCGATGCGCTGCTGCTGTTGTTGTTGTTATTCGGTTCGCTTGGATGGCGGCTTTCGTTGTTCGCCTGATGTTGTTGTTGTTTCTTTTGTTGTTGTTGAAGTTGTTGTATTGGGGCGGCCAGAATGAATTACAGCAACGGCGGCAACCACAACAACAACAGCAACAGCGTCGGCGGCTATGGCTAAATGGTAAATGGTGCGTGGCCAAGTAGTTGCACCGACGCGTTGTTGTTGTTCGTATTGTTGTAGTTGTTGTTGTTGTTGTTGAAAGTGCGTTGTTTGTTGCTTGAAGTATAATTGTTGCCTTTGTTGTTGTTGTTGCTGCCATGCATATGGCTTCACAGCTACAGCATACACACACAATATATCGAGGCGCGCACACACACACACACAGAGACACATACGCGCGTGCTACACATTTATGCGTGTATTTACTGTTATTTATTTAGTGATTAATTAAACTAAAAGCTCATTTATTTAATGCAGTCATTTATTAAAACAGTTGTTTTGTTTTTTTTTTTTCGGCTATTAATTTATTTATGTATATGTGTGAGAGGAGAGTGTGTGTGTGTGAGTGTGTCGCACACATTTATCTATAATTAATTAATTTTACTTGTTGCGAAACGCTGAATGGCACCACAAAAAATTCGCTAAATTATACGAGTACTCTGAACACAATCGTGGTTGGATTTTATATTTGTTGTTGTTGTTTTATTTGTTTGATAAACTGTTTATCTGTGCGTTGTTGCGAGCGTGGTTGGTTTCTTTATAAACATATATACATAATATATTTATATATATTATTTGGCATTTATTTACAATTAATTTAATTATGCTTGCGCTTTAAATAGCTCATTTTGTTGTTGTTTGTAGTTTTGTTGCTTTGCTAGTTTAGATATATATTATTGTTGCCTTAATTCGAAATAATTAACGCATTTAAATGCCTGGCAACATTTGCTGTTGCGCAGCATTTCAGTTTGTTTGTTTTATATATTTTTTGTTGCCTACTTTTTTGCTGAGCGGCAGCCTTCAAGTTTTGCATCTTTTCAGCTGCACATTTCAGGGTTAGGCTTTTGTGTGCAATTCGGTATATATATATATTTATATACGTATATATGAATATATATTATATATTTTTTTAGGCACAAGGACACACATAAAAAACTAAGCCCAGTCTGTCTGTGTGTTTGTGTGTGTTTGCATCTGTGTCTGCTGCCTTTAATTAGCATATAAAAAGTCGCCCGCAACACAAAAATAAAAAAAAAAGCAGCCGTGTTGCATGTTTGGCAAGTTTTTAAATTTCAACTTGCCCCAAAAAACAACAAAAATAAAAAAAAAATAGAATAAATTTTATTTCAGTTTCATTATTATTTATTTTTTCATATTTTGCTCTTGTGTTATTTTAAAGTTTTGCGGCACTAGGGCAAAGGGGCGCGGCACGAGAACAAAAAAAAACTTTTTGCACAACTCTTCTTGGTGCGCAAATATTTTGTTTGTTATATTGCTAGCATAAATTTGCTGGCTATCTGCACACACACGCACGTTGAATGAGAGGGAGAGAGAAGGAGATACAGAGACAGAGAGAGAGAGGGTAGCTGGTTGAGAAAGATGTGCATATATTTATAAGCGCATACATAAATACTTTTCTGGCCTGGCTGGCGAATGCATAAATTTTCCCTACGTCATATATGTGCGAGGCAGCAAGTCACATCCTGCCACACCTCCTTCCTGGGCTGCCTTCACACAACTCTTGACTTGTGTTTATGCAAAGCACAACATAGCAGTTGAAAAAGCAGCTGAAGTAGGAGCAGGAGCAGCAGTAGCAGTAGCAGCAGCAGCAGCAGCAGAAATGCGCAAAGTTTTTCGGTCTGTTGCCAAAAGTTTGCTTGTTAAGTGAAAGGATTATATGATCCAGTATGTTTTTTTGTTATTATTGTTGTTCTTGTTTCTTGAGGAGTAAAACTTGAAAAAATAACTTTTCCTATTTTTATGTTATGCCAGTTTGTTGTTACTATTGCTGGAGCTACACTGAAAATCTTGAGAAACGAGCCACAGCGCCTCGAGCTGTGTTGATAGTTTTTATAGCCTACTTTTTAGGGGGAAGAAGTTACACAGTTTGAAAAAACAAAAACAAACGAACAACAAGAAGATGCTCTGAGAGTTGCGAGTCGTGAATTAGTGCGTCTTAGTTGCTATCTATGTTTGGCGGGTGTGTGAGACAAACACACACACACCGACACACGCACGTGATAAACTTTTGGCCAGCTTGTAGCCGTGAGATGCGAGTTGTCGATAAGTTTAAGTTGCCATGTGTTTAGTTAAGATCCTGCGCCACACGTGTGTGCCTGACTGAGTGTGTGGCAAGCTCAACTAGTTGGCAACTCTTGGCTTGGATTGGGTTGGGCAGGGTAAGGTTCCATGCCGAAATTGAAAAGGTGCTCGAGCGCATTTGTTTAGCAATTTTATCTTGATTCGCACAATAAAGTTAATTTCTGCGCGCAAAAGTTTTAGTTCTTCCCAAAGCCTTAAATGACATTTTTATATAACTGTGCTTGAGTCCGTGTGCGTGAGTGTGTGTGTGTTTGTATCTAGGCAACTGTAATAAATTATTTGGATTGTTTTAGAAACACAAAAGTTTTGGCAGTTTGCTTGGCGTATATGGGCAATCAGCGAGAGTTAAAAAGGTTTTTAAAATTGAATAACGAAATTATGTAGCAAGCACGGCAATAAGCAGCTCTAAAAAGAAGCTCGATAAGTGTAGAGAGCTGTTAGTATATTATTTGTATACTTTAAAAAGTTTTCTCTGCTTGCTTAAAGCAATGAAAATATATGAGAATAATTTCATGTTCTCTTAGCTGAATATAAACATCACATAATAAATAATTTTTGCATTTGAATATATTATATATATATATCAATTATTAAGTGTTCACAGAGCGTGAAATGCATGCAATATGAGCCTTCTAGCAATATTAATTCTCACACGCGCTCATAAGTATGCAACGTTTATTTTAAAGGAAGAGTTTTGGGCAGCGCTTGAAAGTAGGCAACGCTTTTCAATGAACATATTCCCAGAAGCATTTTAAGCACAATTTTACGAAAGAAATCTTAAAAGTAGCTGTGGCTTCGGCTGCTTGCTAAAGTTCTACGCCCATAAAGAAGGTTTCCTAGAACATGTTACGACTGCTGCGAATGTTGTTGTTGTTGTTGTTGGCCAGCAATTTGAAATCAACGGACTGACTAGCTGCTGCTGGGACAAATAAATTAGATTTCCGCATAATTCGATGGGCAGCCACAGGCACTAATGAGCGCAGCAGCAGGAGCAGCAGCAGCAATCGAGTCGCTATGCCTGCGTGTGTGTGCGTGTGTTTGCCTTGTTGTTGCTGCGCATTTATTTTTAGTTAAATAAATTCTAATGAATTTATCAACATGTTTTTTAATGCATTTAATGTCAGAGAACAAGCACCCACATACCGACACCGACACACACATACGCTGACGAGCAGTCATAAATATAAATACGTTTAATGTTAGTAAAAACAACTGTCAAGCAGCACAAATATGCCACACTAAATGTTGCTAGCTCTCGCTCGCACTGCCTTTTAGCCAAGTCGTTTTCTCGCTTTGTCTCCTTCACTACGTATGTGTGTGTGTGTGCTTTGGCAGGCATGACGTTGATAATATCCTTGCACATGTATGACGTTGCTGGCTGGTTATCCTTGCAGCTGGTGCTATTGCTATTGCTGTTGCTGTCGTTGAGGCTGCTGCTGCTGTCGTTACTGGCAACAGCAACGGCAACAGCAGGCGCTGCCTTTACAATATGCCACAACAATTGTTGTTGTTTCTGCTCCCATTTGCTTGTTGATATGTATTTTATTAGCCAGCCAGGGCAAGCGAAAAACTTTTTGTGCGTTGGCGATTTAAATTTTCGCTGCGCGTGCTAAAAATATAGGCGAACAGCAACAATAACAACATCAGCAGCAGCAGCAGCAGCGCGCCTGCTTGGGCAACAACAACAACAACCGAACGCAGCCTAGACTCAAAACTCAAGTCTCGCAAATTTTTTTGTTGTTTTATATTTTGTTTCGTTCTTTCTTGCGCTGCCTTTGGCCGCTGTTAAATGTCTGTGTTGTTGTTGTTGTTGTTGTTGCTGGTATGTGTGTTAAGTGCGTTGGTATTTGCGTGTTTTTCTTTTATTCCTGCCATTGCCCCGCACTGCCACACAGCTGTGTGGCATTTCGCAACACTTTCCGAGCTTAACTTGTTTCTTTATTATTATTGTAGGTTTCATTTGGAGTAAAACTTTGCACTTGTTAATTTGGTTTAAATGCCGATTGGCCGAACATTTTTCATTTGATTTTCGCACACAAGCACAGACAACACACATACAGCACACATACGCGCATTTTTTGGGCGGCTGCGTTTTTGTTCCGATTTGACTTCATTCCTTTGCTTTTATTTTATATTTTTTTTTGCTCATCTTCTTATTTTTTGCGTTTAACTTGTGTGCTAAATTATATAGCCTGCGTCGATTTCAGAGCGCTGCGTGTGTCTGTCTGTCCGTCCGTCCGTCCGTCTGTCTCCGTTGCTGTGTTAGTGTTCGTACGTATCTGTGTCTGTGTGTGTTGCTGTTTTGTAATTTGATTTCTTTGCCGCCCGCCACCCGCTGTGGCAATAGCTGTAGCTATAGCTGTAGCTGTAGCTATGGCTATGGCTGCTGCTGACGCACTTTTCGCACTTGACGGCCGACCAAGTCGCACCGAGACATGTTCTCAATGCATTCCAGTTTGATTAAGTTTTTCTTCTGTTTTTTTTTTTGTTTTTTTTTTTTTGTAATTTTCCTACGCTTTATTTTGGTTATTCGAGTGTTGGTTTCATTTGGAACCAGGCTCTAGATTTGCTTGCTTTCTGTGTTTCGCCTCTCGCTACAAAAACACAAGTGCATGAAGCGCGCAAACAGCTCGCGACGACGTTCCCGTTGTGACTGATTTTCACCACGCAACGCAGCCAGCAGCTAAGCGACGCTGACGCTAGTGTCCACAGCCGAGAGCCGAGCCGAGCGACGCGCGGCGAGCGCCGAACGACAATTCGCCTTGCATTTGCCATCGCGGCTTTCGGCTCGCTTGGGCTCTCTGTGTCTCTGGCAGCCTCGTTAGTTTTCGTCGGTTCGATTGTTGTTGCTGTGCTCGCCCCATTTCGTATGTGTACCAGCTAAAGCTTATGCTGGCACACATACACGCACACACGAAAGCGGGTCGTCGGTGGCTCGGCTGCTCTTGGCTCTTGGCCGCTGCTCAAATTGTTTATAACAGTTTCGCCACATTTCGTAAATTGTCGTTGCTTCGCTTTTATTTACGTAATCAGCAAAATCAAAAAGCTTTCGCAGCATCCGTCGCGGCTCGCTCTCTCTCTCTATCTCTCTTCTTCAGCTGGCGGCAGTCACATGAGCGCGGTGAAAAGCTGTAGCCTCAAGCTTGCGCTCTCGCGCTCTTTGATTGAACAGCGATTAAGAGAGCGGATGCTGTTTTAGTTAACAGCCCGTTTAGCCACATTATAAATCTCTGTGAGTGTGACGCTGCCTCTGTTTGTGTGTGTGTGTGCGCCTTGTGCCCAAGCATAATTTACAAATCAGACGACGACAACGACTACGACGACGACGAGGACTACGACGACGACAACGTTGTCGACGTCATCAAAACCAAAATGCAGTTATAATGCACTCAGGCAGCTCTCGGGAGGGTGGGAGGTGGAGGGACACAGCGCAATGGCAGTTGTATAGGATGAAGCTGGGGCTGGGTACCATAGAGCCAAAGCACGCTTGACAGCTGTCAGAGGGCGAGGCATAGCTGGAAATCTCAAAGGTGTTTAGTCAACATGAGCAACAACCACAACAGCAACAGCAGCTAGCAAGCTGAGGTTTTGGTGCGGTAGGTCGGCCGCAGCTAAAATTAAATTTATTCATTGTTGTCTTTGGAGCCAGCCAACAGAAGCAGCTGCTTTTGTTGCTGCTGGATGCTGTTGCTGCTGCTGTGTGCACTTAGGATTTGGCTCTAGGGCGTATTAAAGCTTTTACAAATCGTAAGCATAATTTATTTTGTTAGTCTCCGTTACAAGTTTTTGGCGGGGCGAAGTGCGGCAAAGGCCAACTAATAGAATTGTATAGCAGCCGCTGCTAAAAAATAGTTGTGTCTGGCAAGGAGTTTGCAGATTATGCTGTGTACGAGAGGCGAAGGGCGCTATTATGAACATGCCACGTGGCGGCAAATGAGCTGCATGGCAAGCGTGTAGCTCACTTTATCTATATTTACAAAGTTATTAAACAAATGTGTGTGCATTAAAATGTTTACATGGCTCTTGCAAACATATGCAACCTATGTGCCCATAAAAGTAGGCAACACTTTTGTGTTGTTTGCCAGTTGAGACCCATAAAAGTAGGCAACACTTTTATGTTGTCTTTGTCAATTGCAGACATATGCCCATAAATGTGGGCAACAGTTGCCTATTAAAATCATAATCAACAACAGCTTAACTACAATTCGTATTTTTAACATGCCATTTATTATATATAGCGAAGAAGTTGTTTATAGCGTTTTAATTACTTACAACTGTTGGGCCCAACAAATGGCCCATAAAGTTAACACCTTTTAATTTTGGCAACGCCCCCGCAATGTGCATAGGTAATCACAGTCATTCGCAAATGGCAATGGCTTGAGTAAGTCACATGCTCAGCCACGCCCACACACATACAGACAGACAAACACAAGAGAATTATAGCACATATACGCCACATTGTCACCCAGTTTCACTTACAGCACATAAATATTTCTGCTTGCAATAAGAAAATAGCTGGAAATATGTTAATGAGATGGGCGCGAGGCAAGTGCGAATATTATTCATACATATCCAAGGCTTAAAACTTGACGTGGCAAATGCAGCTAAGGGTGCGCAGGGGGTTGGTCAGGGGAAACGCAATGCGAACGGCAAACAGCATCAGCAGCTGCGAAAATTGTATGTGTGAAAACTGTGAAAGCAGGCAGTAAGCTGCAGAAAATCTACATAAGTCGGTCAAGGACACTGCAGAAGGCTGCGGCTGCCACCAAATTGCCTTTAAATATAATTATTTTCCTTTATGCGTCAGTGACAGGAATATACATACGTACATGCTCTGCATGTGTGCCTATGAGTGTGTGTGTGTGTGTTCATGTATTGGTAAGCTGGTGCCTGCCAACGACATTTACATTTGTAATACACACACATACCATACTCACACACACACACAGATAGAGAGACAGAGGCGCTCGGAGAGGCACACGCAAAATAACTGTACAGAGAGGCCAAAGGCAACGACATCGGCAGCGGCATCATCCATCGCATTTCGCTTGTAGATACTCAGCCAGATAAGAAAAGACACGTTTATGACGTCAGTAAAGCATTTTAGGCCCACATTTTTGCAGCCTGACACAAAATGTTGCCAGTGCTGCTTCGGCTGCTCTAGCGCGCGCAAATATCAGCAGCTACAACAACAACAACCCAACAAACAATAATAACAAAAAGAGCTTGCCTCAGTTTCTCTTCAAGTTTCCTTATGAAAGAGAGCGCTAGAAGCTTTTGCTCTCTTTTATAGTTGTGTCACATCAACAACAGCTTAGCTATCTCTCTCACTCGCTCACTCTCTCTTGGGCTCTCTCATCTATAACCATAAAATCAAATCACAACAATAACCATAACCATATAGCAAAGATTTAATAACTGTGATTGGAATTTGAAAAATGAATTTTTCCTCTGTTCGTTTTTTTACGTTATTTTTTTGGTACAAATATTGTTTGTCTTGTTGTTTTTGGTTTTCTTCTCTGCTCTTATTTCTTTTTCGTGTCATTTCGTTTCGTTTGGTTTTAGTTTATTTACGTGGATTATTTAATGGATTTTGCCGTTGAGGATTTGGCATTGAGTTTCCTGTGCGTAGCGGAAACCTTTGTAAATATTGTCTATGTAATTGGAGCGCATAGTTTCTATAGATGTAAGGATGGAATTACTATTATTATTATTATTGTCTCTATATATGTCTCTCTGTCTGCCAGATTAAGCAAATGAAATATTTCATAAATTAATGTGCACAATTTGCACAAAAATATTGTATTCCACAAAGCACATCAAGGGAAGCCAACAAATACAAATATAGTTTATTAAAATTTGTGCTGCTTTTTCTGTGGCACGAAATAAAATAGAGAGATGCAAGTGAGTCGATGTAAAGCAGAAATATTTTTCATTTCGCAATTGCTGTGGTTCAATATAAGAATTTAATAAAGTCCTTTTTAATAATACGACAGATGGGTATAAAGCTTTCACGAGCATTATTTATATTTGCTGTTTGCTTGGCTCAGCCATCAAAATCAGCAACCGCAGCATAAAAACGAGCAGAAGAACCAAATCGGTATTTAACAATTTTTTATAATTTCCGGTACGACAGCGTCCGCTTTCATTTCCGCTGTCGTTTTGCAACAATTGCAGCAGCAGCAGCAGTTGCAGCAGCAGCTACAACAAGGATAACATGACAAGATTTATTTGCGCGCCATAATTATAAACTGTCCTGTTGGGCGCTACAATTCGAGGTCCTTTTGTGTGTCAGTTCATTTTGTTTACTTTGCCGCACGCCGCACGCTAAATTTGCCAAGCGCAACACAGACAAAAAAGAAACAAGAAAAAATAGAAAATAAAAAATGAAGCCGATTGCCGCTGGCAGCGCTGCGCCTCGAGTTGCCCCACGGACACGCAATTGGTGGCAGTTAGCGCTCGCGTCCGATGCGGTGCGCAATTTCTAGGCCAAAGCTCTGTCGGCCAGATGGGCGGGTCGGCGAGGGGCGTGGTGTGCCGAGCGGAGCGGGGCGGTGCAGGCCGAGGCAGGCGTGTGCAGGCCGCAAGCAAAGTGCTGGCCCAGAGCCTTTGACAGCTCAACATCAGCGGCAGCCGTGGCGACGTCTGTCCAACTCGTGGCAAATCTGCGAGTATGTCTCTCTGTGCGTGTGTGTGTGTGTGTGTGTGTGTGTGGCGGGTGCAAAAGCTTCTGCGGCTGTTGGCGGCATTAAACACAGCCGTCGTAGAAGTGTTTTGAAATCCAATTACCAGCGCAAATTTAATTTGTTGCTGCACTCGAAAAAGTTGCCAACTTGCCGCTGCCCCCTCGTCCCACGCCCCAAGCCCCCAGCTGCGTGCCACTGCCCGCTCGCTGATAGGCTATGAAAATTGTTTAGCTGCAATAAAGGGCCAGCCCAAAGGGGAGACAGCGTTGACGCGGGCGCGGGCTCGGGCTCGGGCGCTGCCTGTCGAGTGGATATCAGGAACAGCTTTTGCGCGTGTTTTCATTTTGCAGCCGGAGGCGTTGTTTCTGCTGTTGTTGCCCCGCTTGGTGGCATCATCAAGTGGTCAGAGTGCAAAGTTTAATTTGAAAAAGGTTTTTTTTTATTTTTATTATTATTATTATTATTTTGTATGTGTTTGTGTGAGTTGTTGTTTTTTGTTTTATTTGTTTTTTTTTTTTGCTTTCAGTTGTTGCTGAGGGTTGTAGGTGTTGCTGTTAGGTGTTGAATTATGAGTAAAGTTCATGAGCTGCGCGGCGTCTAACAATTTATAAGCCAAATAAAGCCATGTAATGGCCATTGGCGGTTCGGGGCAAGGCCCCAAAGCAGACGCGCTCTCCTCTGTGTGCGTGCGTGTGTGGTGAGTAACGTTTGCGCAGAGGGCGTTTGCTGTGCTTCAGTTTGCTTTGCACTTAAGAGTATTTTTTGTACTTTTGTTTTTGGCGGGCCTTTCACTTGTTGTTGGCTCTGCTGCTGGCCAAGTTAACAGCTGTAAGGTCCGCAATAACATTTATGTTTTAACAGAATTGCCTCAGCTAATTGCCCAGAAATCTGTTGCAATGATTGAGCATTAAATATGTTAAGTAACTGGGCAGCTGACTGGCATGACTTGCACTTGCACGTTTGGATACTTAATATTCTCGTGCTCCTCTGAGTGGTAATCAAGAAAATGCACAACCTTTTTTCCAGTTGGGTTCGTTTTGAGCAGATTTAAAAGCTTTGCAATATTCATAAAGATTTAGCCCAACAACATTTTTATTGTTGTCGATTATTGTGCCATGTTTGCCTCTTGCCTATTTGCGTTAGTTTCTCTTGCGTGTGTATCTGTAACTGTAACTGTATTTGTATCTAGTTTGCCAGCTGCTGCCATCTAATTGTTGGCCGCTGTGTAAAACTGTGCACTTGCCCGTGAAGGCAAAGGCAAATAACAATTGCCTTCACATCGAGGCTTCCCGCAGCGTTTTGACCAGCACGAAACGCCTATCGTAAGATGAAACTACACGCGATGCTGCCAGGGGAGGGGCCCGGGGACTATGGACCATAATTTGAGAGCGCGCTGTGAGTGCGAGTCTCGAGTCTCGAGTCTAGCCGAGTCGACGCTTAAGCACAATGCCCTACTAAATTACAGTTAATGTTTATTTCTTGGCCCCAATGACAGTCGGAGGCCAGTGAGCATCCAGTTGAGCAGTCGAGCAGTCGCCCAGTCGGGCCCAGGGTTTTGTTTATTCTTCTAATCTGTCTGCCTTTTTATACGCTACACCTCTCTTGTCCCCTCACCTCTTCCTACTGCATTTCGATTGTATCTTTGACTGCTGGTGTTGCTGGGGTTTAGTTTTGGTCGTTTGTCCATTGCGATTGCCTTTGCCTTTGTTTTATGCTTCGCTTTCTATGGCTTTGGCTCTGGACAATGCTTTATTGAGTTATGGCTTGCATGCGGATATCCGCATGCAGAGCGAGAAAGCCAGACACACAAAGAACAACAGACAGATGCAGAATGAGAAAGGGAGAGAGAGGAGTGAGAGAACGGACAGATACAGTCGCACTTATATAACTAACCAATTTTGTTATTGGCTTTGCATTGAGGTGTCCTGGCCAAGAGACAGCCATAAATTAGCAACATTTTCAGTGGCCTCATAAATTCCAAAAATTGCACAAATTCAATACTATATATATAAAAATACATATATAAATACTTACCAATACCAACACTGTATGGACAGTTCAAGAAAACAAAAGCAAAATGCATTGAAACTTACCTGAAAAGAAAGAGAGAGAGAGTGAGTGAGAGATTGTATAAAATTGATTATGCAGTTATTTATAAATACATATTTGATGTATATCTGTGATTTATTGCAAATTCATTTTAAATTTATGCAAAAACTATGCTCAATTGGCAAAAGATACAAATTTCCTTTGGCTGCCCCAAAAAGTAGGCAACAAAATTTTTAAAAGGAAGTCGAAGCTTGAAAGTAGGCAAAAATATATCATAATGGGGTATTCATTGTATTTTGCTACCAATTGAAATATATTTAATAAATTTATAAATCAAATTAGCCAAATATTAGTAATAAATCGATAGTAGAAACTGAATCCTACTAGAAAAGAGTAAGCTATAAAAATTTACATATTTGAATACCTTTCCAATACTAAAGCAGCATAATAAACAGCTTAGCAACTTTCTGGGGAACTTTAAGTCTGTTTTAGTGACATTCAAAGCGCTCTAAGTCCACACTATTCAGCTCTCACTCTTTTATAGTTTCATTCATTCTATAAACTTGGCAACTTTCAGCTTGTGTCATTGTCTTTTCCAGTTAAAATGCAATTTGACTTTGTTATTTGATTTGCCAAATTACAATTGTTTCTTCATTTTTTTTTTTGAAGCAAAACATTTTGAGCTTCTTTTGTGTTTTATGGCTGCAATTCTTTGTTTTACGTTGGGCGCCTAATTAAGAAACTCATTTGGTGCATAAACTTTTAAACTTAATCTCAGCAGCAGCAGAACAAACACACAACATTTCAATTCAAGTTAATTTCCAACTTTGGACTAATCTACGCCTTAATTGTTGACCAACGAAGCAACAACAGCAACAACAAGAACAATTGGCAGTCAGGTTTTATGCTTTGCCTTTCCGGCTGTACTGCCAATTTAGTTGATGACTTTACGCCGCTTTTGCCCCGGCCATAACCACCTGGCTGAAGACAAGTCAAAGGCAAAGGTGCGCCTCAATTTAAACATTGCCTTATAAGAGGTAAAAATGTAGTTGTTACATTTAATTATATTCATATCTTTTGGCTGCCAAACGTGCCACGTAATCCGACAACTTACAAAGCGGATGGGCCAAAGCAGCTTCTTTTACCTCTCCTCTCTCGCTGTCTCCCCCTCTCACGCTCTCTCTTGCGCCTTTGTGGGCGTGTCGCGTAAACTTTCGGTTCTTGCAAACTGTGCGAAATGTACAAAAATGCTGAACACATGCCAATTACCAAGCGCCGAAAGTGCCGAGGTGCCAAAATGAGGACTAAAGGTAAAAGCCTGCCACGCCCCCAACCCGTCGCCCCTGGCACCGTTGCCAGGCAGAAGCTTAAAATGCGCGAATGCCAAACGACATTTACATTTACATACAAAATGCAAAAGGAACTCAACACGCGTCCTTTACAACTGTATTGCAGAGGCAGGAGCAGAGCAGAGCAGAGCAGGACCAGGGGCAGGGGCAGGGGTAGGGCAAGGAAAAGGGGTTGGACCCACAGGGGGTTATGGTCTTCATATTTGGGTGCGCTCATGTGAGGAGCACGGATTCGTTTTCGTATTCGCATTCGGTTGCGGATGCTGATTCGTATACGACTTGCCTCCGACTTCTGTGCTTTGTTGTTCTTCTTGTTGTTGTAGTTGTGTGTTCGCACATTTTATTATTTTTTATGACTTTTGACAAAGGTGCGAAAAAATACATGTGAAATGCGCAGCAGACGACAACGAGATGCCCTGTAATTAGCTAGTTGAATAGTGAATAGGGTCCATAACTGGAAACTTACTTAAAGAAAACTTGAATTTTTATAACACAAAATCTAAAGATTTTAACTAAAGGCAGGACTAAGTCATAGTTAAGTGTTTTGTCTTTTCAATTAGCTGTTGACCTCTTAGAGCTAATGACTATACCTTAATAAACCACTTGTAGGGTATCTTGGCAATGGCTTTTTGGCAAACGGATTTTGGGTAAGGGTAAGAGACTTACACGCCGTTTCGCGGCATCTCTCTGGCGGAAGGAAGAAATCAAGGAGCGGCGAGTCAAAAGGCGGAACGAAACAAGCCAGCCATTTGCCATTTGCGTACTTTTTGCCTTCCTGCCTGTCCCGCCGCCCACACCTTTTCTTTCACGCTAACTTGATTTGCAACTCGTATGCGCACACGTCTGATATGTGACAAAAAAACGAAAGAAAAGAAGTTAGGGAAATAATGTTTTTTTGCCCCACAGTCAGTTTGTTCAATTGTTAAAATGTTTGTCATTGATGTTTTGGGCTTTTGTAACATTCAAGTATTTTTTTCGACGTGGCAGATTGTCATCTCGAATTGAGTTTTCCATTTGGAGG
The DNA here is from genome assembly GCA_035045545.1 of Drosophila gaucha. Taxonomy (NCBI): domain Eukaryota; kingdom Metazoa; phylum Arthropoda; class Insecta; order Diptera; family Drosophilidae; genus Drosophila; species Drosophila gaucha. The sequence continues at coordinate 6,713,556 of JAWNOY010000292.1, forward strand.
CACAGTTTCAGTTTTGACTTAAGTGTTTTGCCAGCTTACTTTAACTGCCTGTCGTTGGTTTTGCCTGCCACTCAGCGCTCAATCCTCTCCCCCCTCTCTCCGTCTCTCTCTGTCTCGTCACTTGGCAATCGCATAAATGAATGCTCCCACTGTGTGTTGCCACATTCCATTCGATGCCATTCCTCGACTGGCTGTCGCGTCTGTCATACGCCTGGTTTGGCATTCTTGTATTCAGCAATTCCATTCATTTGCAGAAGGCTTTTGTAAAGGCTTTATTATGACTATATTTGTATAATTTGCTTAAAGGCACCTCGTTGCGAGCCATCTGATTAAAGAACAGTCACGAATGCCCAAGCCAACACTGAGTTGAATTGAAGTTCGTGACGATTCCATCTTTGTTTTTGGTTAAAGGCATGAAAGTTTTGTTTGCACTTCAACTCCGAAAACTCTGAACTCTGCGCGCCAATGTGAGTGAAAAGTTGTGTAAGCATTTTAAAATCTACCACAAGAGAGTTGGAAAATGGTAATGAAGTTTAGGTATGGGGTAAATGCTCTCGACTATTTGCCAAGTAATTCAACTGATTCAGAAATATATATCTTAAAGTTGACTGGACGACGCTGTTGGGAATTAAGCTCCAGTTAAATATATATGCAAATTTTAAGGCTTTATTATAAATTTTAATAAAAAAAAGAATCTGCTAAAGTTTTTCAACCGAAAGGCAAGGTATTTATGAGCCCTGAAAGCTAAATTCAAAAAAGCTTGAGTTGTTAGCCAAATACTTTTTGTTATTTTACTGTTACTTTATTGTACTCTTGAAAAGTTAGTAATAACCCGATCTTTAAACTATCTAGTTTTAAAGCGGCATCAAAAGTTTCTGCCAAATTTTCTTCAAAATATTTATTTTTGCAGTAAGTCTTTTCAACTAACACTTGGTCTTAAAGTAAAAATTAAAAACTCCTAAAAGTTTGTTCAATCTTGTTTAAAATTTTGCCAACTAAACAACGTTTGCACATAAAATGCAACTTTATACACAGGAAAATTAAGTAAACGCAATTCACAGCATACCTTAAGCCAAAAACTTTTAGCCAAGTTCATTTTGAACAGAGACAGAGACAAAAAAGAGGGAAAAAGAGCAAAAACACATTAAACTCAGTCCACATATGCAACCTACAGGCAATATATTACCCAACTCGCCGTTTTTATCCAATATTGCAGCCTATGTAGCTGAGCAGAGGATGAAAAAAAACGAGGCATCTCTCACTGCGCCCTCATACATCACAGGACTTACAGTTGGCCGCAAAACTTTGCTGGCCATAAACTGCATTGAAACCGAAGCCCAAAAAATGCTGCCAACTTGAAGAGGCCGCAATGAAATGCATTGCAATGCGCTTAAGTTTCATAAGCCTGCGGCCAAAAGCAAACCAGCAAATCTGTGACACACACACACAGAGAGAGGGACTGAGATGACCGCAATGCCACGCCCAACCCGGCACGGAATGGCTCATGTGTGTTACATACGGCTGTCATTTGGCCAAAAAAAAAACTGAGAGAAAGGGGGACAGGAATTATCGAAAAGTGAATTCAAGGCAATGGCTTTGGCAGCACGAACTTAAGGGCGGGGTTGGGGATAGTTCAATTGCGGGGGGTGGTTGTGGGTGATGTGGACTTTTAGCAATTCATATTGCCAAAGCAGAGGAAGCTGCTGCAAAAGGATATTAGCAAAAGGGGGGCTAAGTCAAGTTGGTAACTGAAATACGTGTAATAGTTGCACAAAACTCTCGTTTGGTCAGCACTAAAAAACACACACACACACTTACAAAGGAGGAAAAAGTGTAGGAAAAACTGTTATTTTTGTGTCAAATACTTGGACAACTGTCCACGTACACGTCGAACTTTCGCTGACAGCTGCCACGAGACAGCGACCCCGCCCACTCACGCCTTAATGCACTCGCTGCAAATTAATATTGCCGTTTTTTCTCTATCTCTCTCCCTCGCTCTCACTCACGCTGCCTCTATCTCTCGCTTGCTCAGTGGAAAAAAAGGGAATAAGGACGATAGTTGCACAAGTTGAGATGAGAAACTGCTAAGAAACTTTTTGCGCGTCTGCTGCGCGTTCTTGTTGCTGCTGTTGCACTTGCTCTAGTTGTTGTTGTTGTTGCTGGGAGCACAAAAATTAGTTTCTTCACTTATTGAAATGTCAGTGGGAATGTCAGGGCAGAAAAGCGGACTACGCGACGCGACGCGACTCTCCAGCCAAATTGTAATTTCCACGTCTGCACCACTCTCGAGCTATTCCTTTTAGTCCTGGCGTCAATTTGCTTGAAATGCTTCGTGCCAAATGATTTAACGTCGCTTTTTTTTCAAGCCAGTCCCTACCACACACACACACACACAAATAACCCGCGTGCATTGTGTGGGTAAAAAGTTTCAGCTTTTGTTTTTAGCTTTCGCCTCTGGGACTCGGCCAACCTCAGCTGTTTGGCAGCGCGTTCGTCAATTTAACCTAATGATATCAGCGGGTTTTGCTGCTCCACGGTAGAAAAAAAAGCGAAGATGAAAAAGGTGCGAAATGAAATTTAAACAAATTAAAAAGGGAAGCTGCTCGCAATTGAAGCAACATCTATGATAAAAGACACGAAACAAAAAGGTTCACGCTTGTCACAGCTAATGAACGCAGCCAAAGTGACAAAGTTACAGCTGCTAACTGAACCACAAAAAGGAATACCCTAGGAAATAGCCACAGGAAGTAAGATATACTCAGTTCTAAGATCTTAGATCTGACTTAGTGAAGGATTAAACTCTTAAAATTGAAAGAGAAATATATAGATAACAGATATACTATGGTATGTGAGCTTGTCAAGCCTCTATCCACCTTAATCTGCATATGCCCATCATACCCTGTTACTCGCATATACTGGGTATATAAATAAAAAGGTTCTAAAGCTAAGTGGCTTAAGCCTCAAATATGGACGCGTAGGTGGCAAAGTTTGGTTTCCTTCTTATCTTCATTTCTTATCTGCATTTGCCAATCTAATGAACGTCGCGGATATTTGTTTTTTATTTTTTTTTTTGTTTTTCGACCACATAAATTAATGTCCTTAGCCGCATATTTAAAACGTTTTTTGGTAATTAATCAATTTGATTGATCATTCGATGCCCAGAAGCTGACTGCATAATATTTTATAGACGTCCCACAGAGAAAGAGAGGGAGGCGGGAGAAACGTTTGTGAGTTATATATATTTGTAAATATTTAAAATATGCTCATTATTATTCAGTTATTAAATCGATTGAGATAAATGGCTTATGCATTACCTACGCTCAATTAGCATAATGGTAGTGTGCTGTGAGCGTAACGAGCAGGTCTTGAATTTCAGCTGCTGTCAGACACTTGCTGTCGAGCTGTTCAAAACTGTGAGTTAATAGCTCGTGACAGGTATCAAATCAAACAAGGGACCCTAATTAGGGGACGCACACAAAACTGTTGCATACTTTTTCGGGCTTCATAAACTGCACACAAATTGCAGCAAAATTTTCGTAAATTAGTTACAAATTTCAGCAGCTCGCAATCAACGTCGACTTATGCATAGGGAGAGGCAGAGAAAGAAGAGGGAAGAGGGTATAGAGAGAGATAGGGCGCCTGCACCACCCACTTTGACAAGCTTCCATTACAGCAGCTTGTCAGAGCGTTAACAGTAATGTGTGCTACTTCCCTTCTGGCCACATCCTGTGGACAAGGCAAAGCTTTTAAATCCCCAAACATGAAACGCAACGGCTTCAAGTGCTTCAAGTACCAGCCACGGTTACTTAACAGAGTGCAGGTGTACACGAAAGCTCTCGCAAAGCTTTTAACGTAATGTTAAGGTAGCCGACGATTTACATTATTTAAACAGCACTCGCAGCTTTGTTTGCGCTCTCTCTCTCTCTCTCTCTCTCGGTCTCTTTAGTTTACTACAGTCAATATTGCCTATGACGAACTTGTATAGGTTAAACTGATGAAAGGGGGCTTAGAAATGTCAGCTATGATTGTATGGAAGGGCAAAATGAATAGAAATATTTATTTAATTGCAGGCAATGTTATAAAAATAACTGAAAATATAAAAAATGTAAAGAATTTGTCTTTTAAAATTCGAAAAATAATAAAAAAAATGATGTGTATAAATTAATTTGTTTTAAATATTCGATGTGCTGTATATTATATGTGCATTATATTATATATTCTATATATCTAGTAAACGATAATCGTTGTTTTCAGAAAATACTAAGGACAGAGAAGGATTTTAGAATCAGTTTGACTATAGAAACAGATATTTTAAATGGAAAGAGCTGGAAAACTACATTGTTAAAAGTCAATCAAAGTTTTACTAATTAAAAACCTTTAATAACTTGGCAAACTTTTGATAATATGTGTATATGAAGAATTCAATATGCATGAGCATTCCTGCTATACCAAAAGTTGAATATCCTTTTACACAATTTGCAGAAATTTTTCCGTGCACAAATTTTAATAAAAACCTGATCGTGACACAGCAATCAGATTTATTAGTTAAATGGCTTATTTTGTCATTGATTTAAAGCCGCTCGACTGCGGCTAATAGAGTTAAACTAACTGCAGAGCTCCGAGCTACAACAACGGGCAACAGCTTTTCGCGTGGGCAAGTGCCACGGCTTTCGTGCAGGCAGCCATACAAACACCGGCCTCATTGTGACTACAAACTTGCTGGCTTATCAAAACACAACATCGATACACACACAGACACACGCAGTCGCTGTGCACGTGCCGCAAAGGGAAAAACGTGATGCTAATCGAATTTGCCTGCGACATTTTCTACATTTTCCGTAATACTTTTTTTCTCGGACTGACTGTTGCTAATAGTTATTGGATTTGTTATGTTTGAAATGTTTGTTGTAGTCTAATTGAAAACGTTTTTTGTTCGCTCTTTGGCTGTGAAGTGTGCAAATTACGTATACGCAGCGTGCGACTCATTTCTAATGCCAAATGTAAACGCAGCGTGTGACAATCTGGCAGCAAATTTGATTGCCAGCTTTATTATTATTGCCGCACGCATACACGCACACACTTACGCACACGCACACTTACATACCCACACAAATGTACACGCTCGAGTGGCAGAGAAATCGCTTGAGTTGCTTTTATTTTGGGCAGCTGCTTAGGCGCTGCGTGTGTCTTATGAGAGATTAACAAAGCATTTAATCTTAGCTTGGCATAAAATGACACAGCACAAACACCCACACTCACACACACACACAACACACACCCAGACAACGAGGTTAGATTTAGGCTGCTGTGCTTGTGTTTTGCTTTATTTATTATGGCTGCCTGTCTTCTTTTTTTTTCTTTTTTGGGTTTTTATTGACATTTACTTGCTTAACGTGCGCCTTGCGTTCTTCTATTTCATGCTGTTGTTGTCGTTGTTATTGTCGTGGATTTTATTGTTGTTGTGAATTGTATTTTGTTGCTGCTGCTGCTCCTCTGTTTGTGGTATTTTAACAAAACTGCAATAAAGCGAATTTTTCCACACGTTGCATACTTTTAAGCGCTACTCAACACACGTACACACGCACACACACACAGCGCTCCAACACATACAGAGCGAAAATTGCAGTTACTGCCGCGACGGAAGCTGCTCGTGAATTTTAAAACAAAAAATTTTTATACACAATTTTCACATTTGTTTGCGCTTTTTTGCGTTTGCTGCCAATTCGTACAGCGTTTTGGGGCAGTGATTGAATTATTGTTAAGTTGTTATTTAAATTCGTTGGTTATTTCGAATTGTTTAATTGCAAAATGGCATAAAATATACGCACGCAGGCTCGCGCACACAGCGCACACACACACACACACAGGTGAAATTTTGAGTTGATTATAAAACGACAGAGCAAAAGTTAGCGCAACACTAGCAAAATAGCAGCAGCAGCAATGACAGCGGCAAGCGGAGCGAAGCAAAGCGAGAACGCAATCAAAGCTTTCTCGCAGCTGGAAGTTTAACAGTCGCAGCAACAGCAGCAGCGCAGCTTGGAAGCCAGCCGAAAGCTGCGACGCAAAGAGCGAAAGGTGCGCGAGCCAAAAGAGCGCAACTAACTGTAAAGCGCATGCGCCGCGTCAAAAACGCTGGAAAAGAGGGGCCTCTAGAGAGCGAGAGGGAGAGAGAGATAGAATGACTGTTATGCGGATTATGTGTCAGTGTAACAATGGAAGTTTTATTGCAATTAACAGCGCTGAGATGTTGTCTCGGTGTGCGTGCGCCTGGGCTGCTGCTGCTACTGCTTCTGCTGCTGCTGCCCGATGATGCGTGACTGCATTGAAGTGGACGCGACATCTTTGCCGCTGCGCCTCATTAGTGTCAAGGCAAAGAGATCAAAATTGGCTTTAAGCGTGCCACAAGTATGCACATTACATGCCTCACATGCATTATGCAAGCCACGCCCACCAACACACACACACACACACACACACACAGACACACATGCAGCCATACAGCTCGTATTAGCCGGCTTGGCAAGCCGGGTCGTGCCCAGAGTCCAAGGCGACAAAGCAGACAAAAGCGTTGAGCGGCTGCACAGCAATTTAATATGCAGGCAAAAAGCACTTGCACATTTTGAACATCGTCATCATTAGCATCAACATCAACATTATTATCATCATCATCGTCATAGTCATGAGGCAGGCAGCCAGGCAGCGACGTTGACGTTGACAAGGCTGCAAGCTGAGGGAGTTGCAAAAGAGAAAGTTTTTTCCTGCTTGCTTGCAACTGTGTAAGCTTAGGAGTATGGTGTGCGAGTGTATTTGTGTGTGTATGCTATGCCTGGCAGTTTGTTTTTAATCAAGGCAAAACTGGGTCAGTTTGGGCTGCAACTAAAAATATCATTTATGTAGCTCAGCCAAATGCGCCAGTTGACTTTCCCTCCTCTTCATTTTATTTATTTATTTTCTTCCTCTTCTTTTTTTTTGTGAATGCATTGTGTGCACAAATATAAATACATATACATATATATAGAATATGCATACATATATTTGTGACTCACACATATACACGCTCACTTATACAGTTGCAATTGGATGCTGTGTTAATTGCTTCACAAATTCTCGGCACTCACAGCTGTTAACTAAGAGCGCGACTGTTAACTAACAGCCCACTGTTAGCGACAGTTAGCGACTGTAAGCGACAGTTAAAGTTCTGTTACAGTTGACCCAGTTGCTTGGCCCCGGTCTGCCTATAAATAGAGCACAGTATACAGTTGCCTTTTCGAATGGGCAAGGGGACTTGACAGACTCCACTTTACAGAAGCTGCATGTGGGCTGGGTTTTATGATGGATTTTGGGCCATTACGTTGCAGGCAATTGGCAGCACAAAGGCTTATGCGAATTAAATTGGTATTTATAAAGAGCTTAAGACGTTTCACAAACTGAGAGAGCGAGAGCATTGAAAACTTGATGGATAAGTTTTAAGCCAAGGCTCGAGGCGCTTTAAAAGCAATCAACAGGCCGTTGAACTGCCTTCGATTCGTGATTGAGATAGCTATTAAAAGTTCTACAGCGGTTTATGTTGCTTGTATGGAAGAGTTTAGCTGGGATTTGCTGAATAAACAAGATATCTAAGTTTAGCTATGAATTTTTAAAATATTTGGGTCGTGTATATAGAGATTCCAAGCCAAATAAAGGGCATTCTTACAACTTTATGTGGGTAAATAGATGTTGAATAATAATTTATAATCTTTGCTTAGTGAAAAAGGTTTGAAATTCTCGTTTTCTTAAATGTAACACTTACCTCTGACGATGTGAGATAGCACATGCGCGAATCGGTGCTCTCTATTGAGGCCTGTTGTACAATTCCATAGCGTGATTCGCGATCGCTCAAATACTCTGATCGCAAACTATCCTGACGTATAAACTCAGCACTGTAAAGCGAAAATAGTTTATTATTATTATAAAGTAGATAATATAAAACTGTGAGATATTTACCGTTGCTCCAAGGAATCAGCCCGTGCACTCTTATAGCCGGAATCGTTGAGGCTGCTGTCTTGGCGCAGCGATGGCAGCGAGTCCCAGGGCGAACGCTTGTGCCCGGCTCCGGCCATTTGTTGGGCCATCATGCCGTGACCGGAACCGGAACCAATTGTCGAGCTGCCCGAACGCCAGCCATCCGAATGACGGAACCACTGAGCGCGTGCCGATTCGCCAATGCAGCTGGCACAACGAGAATTGGAGAAACTGAAAGAGAAAACTCCCATTAGTAATACAATTTATAAAGTCTATAAACTTGATACTCACCTAGCATTATGATCGGATAGATAGCCGCGATCTCTTTCGCGTTCGCGCTCACGTATCAACTCGTTGCGATCGCTGTAATAGCCATCCCGATCGCGATCGCGTTCCTTATCCCGTATGGTGGATAGGGGGCGATGCGGGGGCAGCGGCAAGGTTGAAGATTTCGCATTGGCTGCATGAAAAACAAAACAAAATTGTTAAATTTCTAGTTGTTTTATCAATAAAAAATAAAAACTAATTTGACATCTAAATAGCAGGCAAATATATGTTAGCTGTCTTCAATTAGGGTTTACATATAGGATAGTTTAGGACACACAGAATTAAGAGTTAAGAGACGTGCATTCAATGGAACTACTTACGCCTACGAAGTGGATATGGGCTGCGCTGTGTTGATCCTGGTAGGCTTTCAGCGAATTCTGATGATTGTTGTTTTAGTTGTTGATAGTAATGTTGTTATTGTTGTTGTTGTTGTGTGACAGTTGTTGTGGTTATTTGTGTGCGAGAGCGCATGATGAGCATTTTGTGATATGTATGGATAGCATTTAAGTTTTAATTATTTAAGTTTTTATATATTAAAAGAGAGAGTTAGAAAGAGGTTTTTGATAGCGAGAGAAAAATTAAAGAAAATCACATTAAGAATTTTTGAAAGTAGCTTAAAAATTGAACAAAAATATGCTGAATAACATTTAGAAGAGATCTTTAGAAAGTTTCACAAGGGGAATATTGAAGCAATCTATTATAAATGAAGCTCAACATTGCCAAAGTTAAGATTTAAACTAATTCCCTTGGCTTTAGTTGAACATATCTATCAGATAGATATTTTATTCTATTATTGAACATATCTATCAGAAAGATATTTTCTTCTTTTAAAGATATTTGCTATAAAATCAACAATTTATAGAGGATATTAAATAGATGTCTCTTCATTTTCTATGTATTTACTTAACAATTCATTCTGATTTCAGCACAAATTCCATTTTCCGGCTAATCTGGATTTTTTGCAAAATAACCGAACGAAAGGCAATTCACATTAATCAGATTATCCCCAACCAGCTATACTGTATACGGTATGCCAGTCAGACTTTACCCCCATTCTATCAATTCCGAACGTTACATGAAACGCGACTTGATTGAGACATTGACGAGGGCACGAAGTGAAAACAACACTCGAGCTCAAGCTAATTAAAAATTCGATTAGAGCAAGGGGCGTACTATAAAATGATAGCAAGTGGGAGGTGGTTAAAAGCAACACAGAAGAAGAAGAAGAAGAAGAAGCAGAAGGCGGAATGTTCAGCTACAACAACAACGAGAGAACGAAAAGTTAAGTAAACTAAATTGGCTACGAGTACAGAAATTCGAATGTAAACAACCAAAAGCGAAACCTAAGCGAAACTAAACCCAAAACTTAACTAAAATGAAGCCTCCATTGATAGCGTTTGGTTGAAGCAACTCACCCAGATTCTCCATGCTCTGGGAGAGCAGAGCCTCAAAGGTGTGCAGGCTGTAGGACTCGGCGTCCATCCCCTTGGCCAGTGTATTGCGCAAATGCATCTCGTACTCCATGAGCAGCCGCGAGGTGGGGCTGCCCGGCGTGGGCGTCACATTTGGCGCCTGTTGATGCTGATGATGTTGGTGCCTGGATGCACGCTGCTGTGGATGCGGCGGATGCGACTGGTGCGATTGCTGCTGTGGATGCGGCTGTTGTGGCTGCTGCTGCTGGCTATACGACTGATCCTGATCGGAGTTGCCATTGCTGGAGCTGGGCGTGGTCGCATAGCATTGGTTGTCGAACATCACGTTGTCCGACGGCGGCGAGCCCTCAGTGCAGTTGCGCTCCCGCTCTCGCTCCAATTCCAAGTACAGATTACGCGGCGGGTAACCGCGACCAATTTCATGCGAAGATCTACTGAAACATAAATAAAACCACAAGAAATGAATTTAGCAATTGGCAACCAGTTGCCAGCTGTCACAGAACTCACCTCGAGCCGGAGAAGCGCGACGACTGACTGCCGCTGCCGCGGCCCAATGTATTGTTGTTCATGACGTGATGGCCGCCGCCGCTACCACCACCGACGCCCATGCCCATGCCCATGCCCATTCCCATGCCGTGCTGATGCATGTGCTGTGGCCCAAGCGTTTGCGCCCCATTCGCATTGTAGTAGTTGTAGCGGCGTCGCCCCATCTCCGGCGACGTGACGGGGCTCTCGGTGCTGGGCATCGGCTTTAGCATGCGCTTCAGTGTGCTCGTATCGACGTTCATGTCCTCGGTGCTCTTGGTCTTGCGTCGTGTGTTGTTGTTGATTACGTTGTGCTGGTGGTGCATATCGTGCGAGTGCGCGTCGCGTGTCTGCGAATGTACGATGAAGCAGTCGAAAAATAGATGGTTAGGTGGTTGGCGCAGACAGACAGCCACAGTTAAGCCAGGTGAGAGACATTTGCCTGGTTCACTTACCATATCATCGTTGAAATCCTTGGTGCGTGTACCGGTTGATTTGGTGGATGTGCCAACGCTCTGATGCAGTCCGCCGCCAACCTGGGTGCCCTCGCTCTTCGACAGATCCATATCCATTTGGCAGGCGCCAGCTTCGTCTGGGCCCACCTGCGAGCCCACATGATTCTGTGTGCACATGTCCGAGCCGCTGCTCACGCCAGTGACAATTACACCAGGTGTATTGGTATTGACACCTGCATTGGCCACCATGGCGCCCTCTGGGCCTTTAAGCTGACGTTGTAGGGTATCTGTAGATAGAGAATGAAAAAGTGACAGAGTGACAAAGAGAGACAAAGAGAGAGAGAGAGAGAGAGTTAAACAAATGGCAATGGGATCGTATGTCAAATCAACGCATGCAACAGTCGTTGCACAGTGGAACAATTCTATTCAATTTTGAATGATTGGCAATGCAAGCCCGATTTATACTTTAATCAAATCATACTTATAATATTTACATTGTATAAAAATTAACTTAGGATCAGGAGAAAACTTTTCAATAAATCAGAATACAAAATAATCCGGTTGAAGCCGGTTCAACAATTGTCCTCTTCATCAATAGATACAGATCTAACTTAATATTAAAACTATTATATAACAACTAGATCAGTTTTAGTACACTATACGATCTTTATCTGATATAAGTTATATGACTTATCATTAGTATTACTATATTTTATAATTATTTACTATATTCTCTTTTTACTTACCGCCTCCTTGGGACACGCTCGGCCCACCTGTGGCCACATTATCATATAGCGAGGTGCTGCTCACGGCGCTTACAACCTTGCCCTGCGGCTGGCCATCGACATCGGTGATTCTGTGGGAGCCGACATTACGCGGCAATGTGGATGAACCTGCAATGAGTATGGCGATGAGATTTGATGGGGGATGCGGTGGACTTGGCTCCTAGTTTCTAACTGTATATATTTTTGGGTAGAGTGGGGTACATTGTATAACATATATATATATACAAATATATATATGAAGAGACTATGCTAAGCGTAAATTAAACGGTAAACTAGAATATCTATACAGGCAGAACATGCCCCATATAGAGTGAACAAAAAAATAGACACCATCGCGTTAAAGAAATCTTTCGAAAAAAAACATGAACTTGAAACGTAAAGCAAAAGAGGAGCAAAAAAAGTTGGGTTTTACGAGTCGGGTAAAAACTCGTTGACTGATTGACTTAACCGATTTGCTGAGTTTGGTTTTTCATTTTGTTTTTTTTTTTTGTATTTTTTTGGATTGGATTGTTCTCTCACCTCTAACACGTGGATCGGTTCTCAAGCGCGCATACTGCTCTGCGGACATGCAGGTGCATTGGGGCTCTTGGCGCACGCGCGACGGCGACGCCGGAGTGCTGAGCGGCTTTCGCTTGGCCTTCACCTTGCCCTTGCCCGGTGGATCCAGTTTCAGGGAGTAGCTCGACGACGCCTTTCGTGAAAATTTGAAAGAAGGCGACTGTAAAACGTCGCACTATCATTAGGTTAGTTGATTGGGATTACAAGGTTCTGTGTGTGCGGTTTCTGCTTTCTCTGCTTTCTCTGCTTTCAAAATTCTTCTCTCTCTTTAACTGTCTATATAGTTTATAGATGTACAGATCTATGCAGATCCGAATCTATGTAACTGGCACAAATCTGTTTAGACTTGGCGAAAAATAGCCGTAGCTGTTGCTATTGCTTTGTGTGTAATTTATAGGACTTAGAGAACTATTAGAAGAGTGCATAGAGTTTACATAGAGTAGTACAAGTAGACAAGTGTTCAGGCCTTGAGTACATACATATATATTGATATTTTATAGTTTAGATATATAGAATTAGATAGTTAGCAAAGTGAAGTAGACAAACATACACATACAAGCATTAGTTAGTTAATAGTTAGAGTTTAGTTAAGTTAAGAGTGCATTTCTTTAAGCAAGGTTTTTCAAGAGCTAATCTCTGCGCAGTGAAGCAGCTTCAGGAAGCAGTTAAAGGCGCTAAGCGCAATTTATAACTAATTTCATTTGATTTCTGGGAATAACATTCGAACTTTCAACTTAGCCTAACAATTTAACACTTATATATTTAATTTTGATTAACTTGCTGCGAGAACAATTATTGTTAGCCTGTGCGTGTTGCTTCGATATTGATTTCGATTTTGAATTCGAATTAGAGTTCGAAATCGATTTGGTTTTAGAAACCCTTAAACTATGTTCCAACAATATAATCTATATACTTTCTTTTTGGCGCTTGGCTACACTCAACTGGTTAACTTCAAATTTTTTGGTTTATTGCGTCGCCTCTCTTGGCGATTCTCAAACGTAGCCTGTTGACTACACTCTTCTACTACCTAGCTCTGCTAGCATTTGATTCGATTCAAAAATTTCGTTTTGTTTTTGAAAGTTGTTTCGATATTTGATTTCATTTGCGTATTTAAACCGCCCACTTGGCTAAGGATCAGGTTTTATGGGCTGGATGGGGGTTGGGTACTTAGGGCTCATCGGAAACGGTTTGCAGTGGATAGGTAACGGTATTGTAGTAGAGGATACGTGCGATAGTTTTAAAGCGTTTTGCGTTTTTCTTTTGCATTTTCATTGTACGTTTTGGCAATTCGATATTTATTCAATTATCATTCAATTTATTACATTTTCATGTTTATTTTAGTTTTTGCAATGGAAATTTTCAATTTATTTGATATATATTTTTATTTATTTATATATATTTTTTTGCGCACGTGTCAAATGCAAACGAATCGAGTTGAAAATATATATTTATATATAGACATAAATATATAATTAAGAAGAGTAGTTAAATAAAATTGATGTTAGATAATAAAAGCATTTCGGGTGGGACAGAGTTTTATAGAGATAGTAGATAGATTTGTAAGTGGTGTACATTTAGAAATGTTTTCAAAATTGTTATTTTGTTATTTGTTGTTTGTTGTAGTTGTTGTTGTTTTCGTTTTCGTTTTTGTTGCGTGTCGTTTTTGTTGTAGTAGTTTTTTTTTCGACAAAATATTTTTGTTACATTTCAAATTCAAGTACGACATTTGGTATTGTTGTTTGGTTTTCATAAGTATCAAATGAAATGCATCAAAAATGAAAGATTTGAAAACGAATTTAGTGTTTTTTTCAGTTGATTGAATATATGTATATATACACATACATATACATATATATATTTTTGGCGTGTTTCGAGAATGAATTCGAAAATGATTAGAAGAGAGAAAAAGAAATGAAAGAATATATAATATAAATACATTTAACAAATTTTAGTGGGTGTGCGTGTAACAGTATGTGTGTGAGTGACGTCAGTGTGCGTGTGTGTGTTTGACAATGTATGTGTGTGTGTGTGTGCTATAGTTAAATATAAGTAGTTGTTGGAACCTTTGGAACTTTCAATATACACACACACACACAACAAGAGTTAACTGGGCAAAGTATCTGGTATATATAGCTGGTATATTTCTGATATATAATACATATATAACTGTTATGGTATGTGTGTACTGATAGTGAGTTATGTGATAAGTTGGGTTGAGAAACTTGCGATAAAGTAGAGTACACAGAGAGCGTTGGTTGGCGATAGAGAAGGAGGATTAGACACATAAAAGTGAAAAGCTTACAAAACAGTTACGACACTTAAGGACACTGTAATGTGTGTGCGTGTGCGTATGTGTGTATGTGTATGTGTATGCAAGTATGTATGGTAGAATTCTTACTCATGCCCGACAAAGGGAAGCGCTACTTGAATGGGGGTATTTTAATAGTTAAATACATTTAGAGGTGGGCTCAATATATATATAAAATATACGATTATTCATTAGAGATTTAGCTTTCTCTGCTGTGATATTTAAAAAAAATAGTTTTTAATTAGTTATTTAGTCTTAGTAGCAGCAATTTTGTATTTAGTTGTTGAGTTTGTAGTACTGTGTGTTTTTCTGTGACAAATAAACAATATGAAGCGATACTAACGTATTTTTTTACAATGTAAGATACCTGCAACAAATGAGGCGCAAAGTAGGAAAAGAAACGAAACAATTATTAGATACTAAATCCAGACAGTTTATGTTGACTAAATGATTGAGTAGTATATGTTGTATGTGTGTCTGTGTGTGTGGGTGTTTAGAGAATGTAAGTACAAGTGTGGCTTAGAAATTGATCAGAAATGGAAATAGAAGTTAGTTTATTTTTAGCTTATTCTATATATCCTAAAAAAATGTATTTTTTCTGGTTTCTGTTTCAATCTCCAATCATTTTCTTGTGTATATTTGTTTATATATTTAATTCAACGTGTAAAAGCGGTTTAAGCACTACTATATATGTATGTATTACTTTAAATTATTGTCCAAATTGTTTAAAATATTTAAGAACATAAAATTTCAGTACAAAACTTAAATATAATTTTTTCAAGTACGATGCCAAATTTTGCGGAATTTATTGATTATTCAAAGTATATTTATATATGTGTCTGATGTAGGTCAACTAAGAACGAGAATATATATATAGTATATATATTTATGTACGGGTATATTAACAGGAGCAGTTCTTGCTTAAGCAGTTTTAGAGAGCGATGTCTGTGTCTGTTTCTGTCTGTATGTTTATATGTTGTGTGACTGTGACTGTGACTGTGACAGTGACTGCGACTGCGACTGTGATACTGATACTGACTGTGATTAATGGCATGGCATGAATTGAATTGATTTTACACATTTCACAACTGCTTGAAGAAAGTTTTCCAAAATTTTGACTTGAGTTTCAGGATTTCATATAGCTGTCTATGGAACTCAAAGATATAGATTAACGAAACTTGAGCCGCATCATCATTAAACATTCATCACGGTCGGTCATCATCACAGCATCATCAACTTGCGGTTTGTGGCAGCACTTTGTTGCGTGCAGCATAGAACTGCCCAAAATGCTATTGTTATTGTTAGTGGTGTATGTGTGTGTGTGTGTGTGTGTGTAGGTGTATTACTTTAGTGTTTTGTATTTGTGGTTGTTGGCTGAGGTGGTTCTTTGGTTGAGGTATCAGTTGAGGTGGTTGCTTGTCATCGTCGCGTTTGCAATATGCAACAAAACTGTAAGAGAATACTTACACAGCATTCCCGAAACTGTTTGGCATCGATAGGCGATGTGAAATTGAGGCCCCATGTATCGTTAGTCATGGGATCCTTCCAGTAAACAAAGCATTCCGATGCCTGCCCAATGCGTGTACCTGCAAATACCACACACACACACACACATACAGAGTGAGATAACAATTTTCAATTAGCAAAGGTAAACATTGTGAAAGTGGGGTGGGCGGGAAGGTGGCTGTTGTTACTCACCTGGCTGCACAAGTCGCACGTCGAGTATCTTGTCCACCTGGCTGTTGTACGCGGTGATGTGAAAGATGCACTCGGGCGAGTCCTGAATGCAGGTGATGTTAACAGGAACCAAGTCTTCGGACACTTGTTGCCACTTGACGGTGCCGGCGCCGCTTGCAGATACGTGGAAGACCTCAGCCCACAACCTGAACGAACTAGGCGTTGGTTAATAAAACGATTGTTGACAAATTGATTATTGCAAAAGTTGTTGGTTGATTGTTTTTGGTTGGTTGGTTGGTTGGTTGTTGTTGGTTTTGGTTCATCCAATTCGAAAATTTGGTGCAAATTTGTGGTTGAGGAAGTTTTGATATTTGAGGATTGGTTGAATTCAAAGTAAAATCATAGTAGGGAATCACGTTTGTTGTTGTTGTAGTAGTTGTTGTTGCAGTTGCAGTCGTTTAGGAGGGAAAAGTTGTTGCAGATTTGTAGTTGTTGTTGTTGTTGTTGCGCCCAACAATTTAGATTAGGCAGTGTGGTTTGTGTGTTGAAAAGTGTAGGCAAAAAGTCGAAAGTTTTTCGTTTGTTTTACATATTAGTTTTTTCGTTTTGTTTTTTTTTTTTGAAAGAAAGAAAAACCAGAAGAAGAAAACAATTAGTTAAATTACAAAAGTTGATCGAAGGAGCGAATTCAATTGTTTCGGTTGGTTGGTTGTTTGTTGTTGTTGTTATAGTTATTGTTCCATATATAAATATACATATTTACAGCCAGTCGGAGAACAAAAGAGTCAACTACTAGAGTATTGAGGATATTGCGACTGCGGCTCGGCTGTCAATGGCAGCGACGCCCACTCACCTTAATAGATGGCCATCGCGACGACGAGAGCTCTGCCAGGGTGAATCCTCGTAGCGATAAGCCTTGCGCATAAGAGGCGCACACGAACAGCTCAGTTTGTTGCCCATGGCGCAGTTAGCACAGCCCGCCGCAGCTCCTATTCAAAGTCAATGAGAAGCATCACTAAATTGATCAGATTGAGTAAAATATATGTGGGACTCACCTTTACCAGAGGCACCCCGATGTCACCACATGCCGCTCACGTCCGCCTGCGAGAGCGCCTGGCCGCGGTTTAGCGACTGCGAACGTTGATTATGCCGCTGATGGCCGTGGTAGCGACTACCTCGCTGCTGCGGGATCGAGAGAAGAGCGAAGGAACAATTAGTTAATAAGTCAGATAACAAATTATGAAGAAATTATTGTAAAGCACTTGCTCTTAATTTAAACTAAAAATATTTATATATATTTTTAATGTTTTATAACTTTCTTACTTAACTTTGCTCTATTTAAGTATACTTTTTAGACAGTTTAAAATAATTACATTTTTTGAATTATTGAAAATTAGGCTTAAATTATATATATTAGTTATAATTATTTATATGACATAAATATAACGAATATTAAATATATAAATTAATATTTAATACAGAAATATATATACATCTAAGGTATATAGTAGTACATAAGATATATATATTAATATCAAATATCTCAAATATGCAGCTTATCTTCTGGCAACGACGATAAGTATTACCTATTCTATTGCTATAAAACGCGATATACCCATTATAATAAAACTTAACTTTGTCTAGCTTTTGTTATATTTTGTTAAGCTGTGTTGAAAACCATTTCTTTAGACTTAAAACTTTCAAAATTAAAATTTGATAAATACGTTAAAATAATCATCGTTGACCATTAATGGAAATCATTAATAAATATTATATATATTATAAACTTAATGGAGTCTTAAAGAAACTTAAAGAAAACATATATTATCATATTCAAAACATATATAATTTTCCATTACAGCATATGTGCTCATATCTCTGCAATACCTATATATATATATATATATAAATATATATATATATGTATATATATATGTCTATATATATACTCAAATACTGGTTTATCATATAAGCTTAACATACATCACTTATCCAACATATTGCCTGAATAACCAAACCGTCAAGAGAAGAATTTGTATGCAAGACATATTGCATATTTCAAAGAGGTATTTAAGCTTAAAGCATAAATTAAACAACATTGAGCCACACACACAGATATTTAATCACCCGAGATCTTTGATCAATCTATGAAACAACCCACGCCGGCTACAGCCATGGCTATTATCACCAACACGTCGCGCATTTTTAGAGGTGCGAACGCAACGAGTTCAACGCTATTGCTGACCAAAATGCTGAAGCCCCGCCCCCCTGCTGCCACATGCCTCATGCTGCAACGACTCTAGCGTGTAGGTGTCAACAAAACAAATGAAAAAGAAGAAAGAAGAGAAAAAACTGCACCTCAGAGATTTCTAGCGGAAAAAAGCGCCTTTGAAGTTTGCTTTGATTTAGATGTTTATGATTTAATCTGATCGGTGAGTTTTATGTTCTTTGACACACACACACGCGCGTGTTGCACATTAGAAGTCGCTGCTGTCGCACTTATTTATATGAATTTAATTTTAAAATTCTTTTGGTACACCTTAAATATAAAACTATTTACTTATATAGATATATAAATAAAAAAGTTTTTTTGTTGGCTTATTGCTGACCACATTTGTTGTTTTTTATATATATATAATTTTAGCTGTTATCTATTTTTGTTTACAGCCTTTAACGTTGAGACAAACAGCCACCTGTTTACGACCTGGCTGCGGTCATGGGTTGCGTTTAATTATTGTTTATATAAATAATCGAAATAATGTGCCAAAAGAGCATTCGAAATACACGCCACAAACTCAAGCAAACAACTAAAAATGCTCCAAACAGAAATCGAGGGAAAAATCAAAGCGCATTTTCATTCATTCATTCAGCTGCTACGTAACGCCAGAGAGTCTCTCCCTCTCTCTTTCTCTCTCTCGCTCTGTGTGTATTTCAGCAGCTCTCCACATCAACTGTAAATCTCATGCAGCAGCCTCATTGTCTCCACACGATCTCAAGAGCTGCTCGCTCGCCCACACAGCATGTTTTGTTGCGCTCAAGAGCCGAAGAGAGATCTGGGCGATAACCAGACGAAAATATGTTTGCCCCGCCAGCTGCTGCCCCATCGAGTGGCTGCCACACACTGCACGTGTTTGCTTTTTGTTTTTTCTTCTTTTTTGTTGAAATTTATTTTTAAAATCAATCAAATAGCGCTCAGTCGTTCAATCTCAATTGTCGCAGTGTGCTCATCAAATTGCAATAAGGAGTGAAGGTGGCGACAGCTCTGCCCATTTTTTTGGGTCACACTTGCCACACAGACGCTGCCCCTATCCACCGAATGACAAATCGGACTCTGGCACACTGCGATTGACAGCATGATAGAGTAAGAGATGACTCAGGTTTGATAGTATGCGGCGTTTAAAGGGTTAACTTCTAGTGGATTATAGTACTTAAAACCATATTTAAAAAATACAAAATTTTGCTTCAATTTTAACAGTCTCTATGAGTAAAGTTATTGAAATGGAATAACAAATACATTGCAGACAGCAGAAAGTAGCTTCCATATCTACATAAATTATATATGAATTAATCAGCATTACGAACTGACTTGGTCTAGCTATATCTATCAGATTTTTCAACTATTCAGCTGAATCGAAAACTTAGACATGAAATTTGACTTTATTATTTATATATTTATATAGAATTTAAATATAGAAGCAATCTGTAGGATAAACCAAAAAAAATGCTGCCAATCACCAAAAACGGTTCAGTTTTGACCAAGTTATGTTAGTATAAGGTAAGGGACTATTGACTATGAAAGCTTAGAAGACCAAATTTAAGTAATATTTTTTATAAAATTCGAACTTTTTAAGTTACTTTCTACACTCATTTTGATAATAATTATTTTAAAAATATATTAATATTGTGAATGCGGAAAATGAGAATATAAAGAATATATGATATTTTTCAGAAAGAAAAATAATATAATTCTAATGCAGAATTAATTAAGATGAAAAACTTTGAAGAAAATGTTGCTGCTTTTGGAAATAGGTTTCAGTTTTGACAAAGTTATCTCCTAGGAAAGTCAAAGTTAAAACCCTTAACAGTTAAGATTGGAAAGATTGAAAACTAACGAACCAGCTTAAGTCCAAAACTATATTGTAAATTCTTTATATGTCAATAAACACCAAAGTTGTTTAAGAACTTCCATAGCTAAAAGCTAAGAGAAGAAGAAGCATATAGTGCTCCAGTAAACAAATGCATACAATCACAATAAACATTCATATATATTTATCTGTGGCAATTTATGGGGCTATTAAAATGTTTAATGTTGTTATTATTATAGTTATTATTGTTTGTATACACACCTCCACGTGACCCCAGCCATCGGCATTCATTTTGACGGCTGCCTCGACACTTTCCTTGGCACCCATTGCGTGTTTTTTAGTTGTTTATTTGTTTGTTTATCCCGTTATTGCTAGTTTGTTGTGCTTGATTGTAGATTGCAGTTACAGCTGTAGCTTGTTTATCTTGTGAATATTGCTTGGGCCGTGTGCGAATTGTGCACTGGAGACTCGATCCGAATCGACTAAGGGTGGAGTGGGAGCTGTAGCTGTAGCTGGAGCTGGAGCAGGAGACAAGCAGCAGCTGTCAGATGTTATTTATTTTGGTGCTGCGGCTGGACCAGGCACCAGATGAACCACAGCCACAGTCTGATAACCAGGACCTAGTGGCGTCTGCGTCTGAGTTGTCAGCAGTTTGAGCGTGAATCAGTCTCGTGCAATATAAATATTGAGCGGATTGACGTTGACGTCGCTGCTGCTGTCACGCACACCAATACGCTCTCTTAATCTCCCTCACTTTTTTACGCTCTCTCTCTCTCTCGTTTAGTGAGCGACGGATGCTGTTGTTGAAAGCGGCTTTCAATCAGCTTTCGTCCAGTTGAAAACGTCTGTTGTAAGCAGTTAAATAATAGAACAGGCAGAGTGCCTCCTGTGCCGAGTCCTTTTATCCTTTGTATCCTATATGCTATATGATTGTTGTATGTATTATTAATGCAGCCTGGAATATTGCTGCCTTTCACAATGTCACTTGAAAATTTCACTTTTGGTGCGTTTGCTTTTGCTTTTGCTTTTGTTTTTGCTCTTTGCGGTGTTTAATGGTGCGTATGAATAATTTATTTGCTTGCAGTTTTCTTGCTCTTTTCAGTTAAAATATTTATAATAGTTATTTGTGCCTGTTATTTGTTAAAGATTTAATTATATTTATCTTTTAAAGCAACAATACGTGCTGCTGATTTTGATTTGGCAACGCCTTTTGCCCATTCGCAAAAAACACACAAAAAACTGTTCTTTTTTCTCCTTTTTTGGCTGCTTTATTTTTCCAATTCCTTGTGCTTGCTATTTTTGTTTTAACTTTGTGTGCAATTTGTTTATTATTTAATTATGTATTTGGGATTGTGCTGTAAGTGTTTGAAATTATTTTTGATATTTATTTAGATTTTTATTCACTGTGGCCAGGCAGGAGCAGCAGCAGCAGCAATAGCAGATGATGAGGACATGTCGTCGCTCTGTAGATTTGTGTGTAGCTGCCTCCTGGCCTGCCAAAATACCTACAAAACTTGACGAAACGAAATGTTTTCACTTGACGAAGCACACACTCACACACAAAGAGAGAGAGCAGAGAGGCAGCAGCCGCCACACAGCAGCCGCCGTCGCAGCAGCAGAGAGCAAAGCAGCGCAGATGAGCTTCGAATTACAGCGACAGCCGAAAATTGCCTGCGCTGTTGCTGTTGTTGTTGTTGTACAACATATATTTTAATTTCGATTTCTTTCTTGCTTTTTCGTCGCTCGTTCGTCGTTATCCTTTATTTTGTATGCCTCCGTTCTTCGTGTATATGTGTGCTTTAGCTTAGAGGTATGTGCAGTCGTTGGCTGCTGCTGCTGATGCTGCTCTCCACTCTGCCCCCTCCAGCCCGCTTATGTATGTGTCTGTCGCCGCCCAGTGCTCGTGCGTGTGGCTAAAAAGTTGCATAAATCACCACACCTTAATTTACTTAAATGTCAATTTCTTAAACACTTTACGCCTGGCTCCTTTAGCATTTGTCAAACTCTAAAGCTATTTTGAGCGCTGCCTAAAAGCATGCTACACTTTTTTCACACGCTTCGCTCGCTTCTGTTGTTGATTTTTCGCTTACAATTTTTGCAGTTGCCTAGAATGTGACTTGTGTATGTGTGTTTGTGTCTGTGTAGGTGTGAGTGTGTGTTGGTGTATATTTTTTAAGTGTTAAAAGCGTTTTGTCAGTTGCTTCTGAAAGCAGCACCGGAGCAAGCAGCGCGAGCCACACAACCGTCGACTTCGAAAATCGCTTTGACTTTGCGAGCAGAACACAAACAGGAGCAGCAGCGGCAGCGGCAGCTGGCTGAGACATCTCTGCTGCGCGTCGCTGCCGACGACGGCATCGCTGCAACTGTTGGAATGTGTGCCATATTTTTTAGGGTGGCTGCTGTCGCTGCCGCTGCCGGTGGCTCTGCCGCGGTCGCTGCTTTTGACGGCCTTTTGTTGTTTTTGTGTTGATGCTGCTGCCGCCACCGCCGCCGCGCTGCCTCTTCTGCTGTTTCGACTGCTTCTTGTGTTTCTGTTTAGTGTTTGGACGCATTTTGTTACATTTATTTTACATGTCGCGTGCTGTTGCTGTCGTTGTTGTTGCTGTTAGGACGTCAAATGAAAGTTTTCGCCATTCTGTTTCGTTTTAATGTCTCCCCGATGCATGTGTGTGCGTGTGCGAGAGTGTGTATGTGTGAGCATGCACGTTTGTGTGCGTTAATGTAATATTAATGTTATAATTTGCTAGGCGTACGACGCACTCAACCCGCTCGCAAGTTCTCCACACACACACACATATACATACATGTATGAATGTACGTGCCAAGTTTTTGCATTGGCTGTGGCTCATAAATAATGCAGAGGGTTGCCAGGTGGTTGTGGTTGTCTCTTGTGGGTGGGTGGTTAATGGTGCTGTGGTGCAAATGGTCACTGGTCAAACAGATTGAACGTGCGCTTCAAACAACAAGTCAACTTTTTATGGCCCTTAACAAAAGTGTTGCAATTTTAACTAACTACAACAACAACAATAACAACAGATGATTGTCATGGGACAGACACACACAGAGTCAGCGTCAGAGTCACACCTACACCTACACCTACACCTACACACACACACACACACCTACCCACGCAAAATGTTAGAGGCAGACTGAGGCACGTTTAACATACACAAAGTAAAAGTGAAAAGCAACATCAAAATTAATAAGTAGAAAGGATGCTGAGTGCTCTGCGGCCAACGGGCCAGCAGCGACGTCGACTGCGACGCCAACCGCGCAACAATACACAACAAACACAAAGTAGCAAAACCAAACTGCAAGACAGACAGAGAAAGGCAAAAATCGAGAGAGAGAGAGTGAGAAAGAGAGAGAGAGGGAGAGCAGCTGCTTGTGCGTCGGCGTGCTTTCGATATTTAACGAAAGCCTCGTCAAATTGTCAATTTGTTTCCATTTGCTGCGGATGCTGCATCAATAATAATATTGCTGCCACTGTCACGCTGCATTCATTTACCAATAAATACATAATTCAACAACCTTAGACCGGGCCAAAGCACCCAGGAGAGGCGAAATGCGATGAGTGGGGGTCGGCTGGCTGTGGCAGGGGCAAAAGCAGCGACGCATTCAGGCTGCAGGTTGCAGTTGCAGCTGGGCGGCGGCTAACAAAAACAAAAAAGGAACACACACACATGCACACGTAAACGGGATGCGCCAGGCGCACTGACGTCAGACCTTCACACGCATACACGCATACGAACATGCACACCCCACGCACAAAGCCGCTGCTGCTGGCACTGCTGCGACTGCCGCTGCTGCTGCTGCTGTCGTTATCTCTTTAAGACACGTCATTAGAAACTGCAGCGGCTGCTTGCAGCAAGCAGCAAAAAGGCGCGCCTGGGCAGCAAAAAAATGGCAACAACAAAAGTCAGAAGCTGGACCTTGCTGTAAAATGTCAAAGCTCTTGTAAATGTTGTTCCTGCTGAAGCTGCTGTTATTGTTGCAATAATTGCCAATGTATGTCGCTTTGTTGTTGCGTAAGGTTTTTAGGGCAATTGGAGGGTGTGGTTCACCGGGGTGCAAATATAATGTACAATGTATGTATGTATGTATATACATACATACAAACATGCCCACACACACAGGCAGATACACCTACAGAGGCGGGCAAACACATGTGTTAGACGAGATTGACACAGTTTGCTGAATGTTTGGGCATCTGCGCCGCTGCGCAAAGCTTTGGCCAACGCTTCGCTACGCGAACTTTCATGTTGCTACGTTTTTATGAATGAATACGCGTCGGCAACAACAACAACAACAGTCAGGAACAGAGCTTTTGAGCGCCGTGAGCGCTGAGCTGAGGCACGTGCTTTGCAGTAATATTGCATGAAAGCACACATAAATTATTAATAATTATTATTGTGATTACCTTCAGGCAGCAATTGTTATAAATAAAAGTAACACAATATTACTTTTTCTTATTTACTTGCAATATTCAAACTTTCGCACTGCGCGCACAAATGTACTAAAAATTACCATTACTATCGATAAGTGCGCACAAGCAGCGTTGCTGTGTGTGTCAATCGATGTTTACAGTGCTGCGCAGTGCTGGTTTTGCGCCGCTGCCAGCACTGCTCCATGCAAGCCGTGAGAACAACAACAACTTGTGGCATGCAAAATCCGCGGCAGACGGCGCCGTTTTTCGAATTTACAAATTTAATTTCAACAATATTTGAACAGAATGTTTGATGCCGAAGCAACGGAAAAGGAATTGCGTGGCTTAACAAGTGTGCAAGTTGGACCCGAAACAAAAGGTAGGCAAAAGTACAAAATATGCAAGCAGCAACTAATTGGGAGTTGCGCGTCTTTGCAGAATACAATTTGTTGCGTGCCGACGAGGAATATCGCAATGGAAATGAAAAGGAGTCGATTTATTATCAGGTCAGAGCACTGTTTCAGTGCGCAGATATGCGGCTCTTAACCGAAACCCAGGAGCTGGAAAACCAGCAGCCAACCACTATTGAAATTCTAGCTGATGCAAGCGCCAAGGAAAAAGCCGACTACAAAAGGTGAAATAGTACATTCTAAGTAGTATATATGGTATATAAATATACTATATACTAACTATTAGACCTCCCTCTACTCCATATAGCAACAAATTTCTGCAGAACGTGTTAAAATATCAACAGAAATTCGAGCAGCGCAGCAAGGCTAAGCCTAAGAAACCAACCATCGATAGCCTGGACTTCCTTGAGGATGTGCAGGATCCAAAACTAGGCTATGCGCGCATCTCACAAGTGTGCCAACAACTGCCGGAGGAGTGGTGCGTGATACAGCTCTGCAAGAGCTTCAATGCAGCCACCACCTACTCCACATACTGTGAGATCGCTGGAGCCAATGGCGACATTTACATCTCGCTCCTGCGGCACTGTCGCACTCCCGAGCTGGATCCCACTTGCCTCCACTTCAATAGCGATGCCCTGGCCAACTTATTTAAGGAGTATGGCACCTTGGTGGAGCGTTTCAGGCGCGTGGTCACAGTCGATCCGCTGATGGTCAAGGTGCAGGAGACCAAGGCCAAATACTGGAAGGAATTGAATTCCTTTGAGGAGTACCTGAAGGTGCAACCCATCTATATTTTAAATAAGCATTTAGTTACCTCTCTTACACCTTGCAGAAGCTTATTGTGGATCTGACCAGCGTTTTTATGCCCTACTGCTTTATGTTTCTGGGCAAGCGTTATGCGGACGCTGCGGTGCAGCAGCAAACCAAATCGGTTTATGGACGCGTCGATGAGTTTTGTTTAGAGCACAGTTGGAGTGATCATCAGCGCATACTCCTTTCGCAAGCGGCATTACATGCGAATCGCTTGCCACGCGACCAGATGAAACAGCTGAGCTATGAGCTCAACAACAACAATGACAATGAGACTGAAGCGTTGCTCGTCTATGAGCTGCTCAAGAGCTGTGCCGTCGAATGGGATAAGCTGGAAAAGTGCCATCCGCAGGCTACCAAGCGTTTTCCCATCATTCTGGTGGTAGATGAGGCAAGGCATAAAGCAAATCTTTTCCATATTTGACACTGCTAATAGCTATTCTCGTTTAGCGCCTGGATCACTTGCACTGGGAGCAGTTGGCGCCCATGCAGGAGTGCACACGCATCAAATCGCTGCACAGTTTGTGGCGCCTGTTTAAGTGCCACAAGGCGCAGATTCAGCACGGCTATTACACGGTCAACATTAAACGGGGCACAACGCTCGTTAATCCCGATGCTGATCTGAAGAACTCGGGACTACGTCTGCGCAGCTTTCTCGAATACTGGCTAAGCAACTGGCAGCATATGTTCGAGACGCGGCCCACAGAACAGTTTATGCTCGAGAAGGCTTTCACAGCCGATTGTTTTGTGTAGGTAAAACGATGCTATCCACCTGGCAATCCATTGATTCAATGTTTTCTTGCAGCTATGCGGGTCACGGCTCGAGTCTGCAGTATGTTTCCAGTCGCCTGATATATCGCAATCGCATCAAGGGTGTCGTTTTTCTGTTTGGGTGCGATTCGACGCGCGTGCTAAGCTCGGGTCTGTACAGCGCACTATATGGCGCCCATGACTATTACCATGGCGCCCTGTGTCCCACTGTGGTGGGCACTTTGATGCCCGCGCTAGACGGCAACATGGATAATGTGTCCGCCAATTTACTGAGCCAGTGGACAACGCCGTCCAAACAACAGGTCATTCCCTGGACGCACATAGATCGCGTCGCCTGGGTCTTACAGGGCACCGTCAAAGGTAGAAGAAGTCCATAGTCTGCACAGATCCACACTAATCATATATATTTCCCAACAGCAATTAAAGGCAACAGCAAGACACTGGAACAGCAGGCGGACTATCAAATAGGCAGTCTAAGCGCCATTTTGGCCAACATACAGATGGGCAAAGTGGAGTCCAAAATCTACAACAGTTGCGTCTACGTGTGTCGAGGTTTGCCCGCCTGGAACTTAGACGTGCAGCAGATGCCTTTTTAGTTAAGCTGAGAGTGTAGGAATAAGTAAGCCAATGCCAAATGCTTGGTCAGATCTAAGCTTGATCTTGGCTTCAGCTCGTCAATAAAACACTATATTCAAATAATGCATGTAAAGAAGTAGCACTATCTATTGCCTTCTGCTAGTCGCTTCATTCAGTTATAACTTAAGACTTAGATTAACTTTTAAAACTAGCCCTAAGTAAAACGTGCTTAAGAATATTGCATAAAAGATGGAACACAACACATAGAATCGCATAAGATATAATAATAATAACATATAGATAGTAGATAAAAAACTGTGCCCCTTAACTTACCTTTCGGAGTGCAATTAGAGTATGAAGAAGTTTATTGAAGTTTCTTTTGTTTTAATTTATTAAATATCGTTTAGCACTGAAAACTGTTTTTGTTTTTGTTTTGTGTGGTTTTTAGTTGAACTTAGACATTTGTATTATTTTGTATAAACTTTAGTTAAGCTTGTTGGAACATTTACCGTTTAGTATTTGATTATTTAGTACTGCCATTTGAAGCATGCCACAGTTTTTTTTACTTTCATATATAAAACGCCTGTGCAGAATTTTAAAGAAAATGTATTTTATAGAATAATTAATTTGTGAATTAAAGGAATAAAATTCGAAAGTGAAAGGTGAGGTGCGTTGACAGTTAGATAAAGACAATCACACAAACAATTAGATTTATAAAGTGAAAAATTTGTTTTTAAATGAGAAATTATGTGAATGTTTTTATGCTGGAAAAGAAACTAAAATCAATTTCTCTCCGCTCCTATTATGCCAAGCGGCTGACAGCTAATCCAAAAGGAGCTGCACCCATTGAAAGGCTAATGTATTACTACGTGGCTCGTCTTGGCTAGAAAACGCCCATCTATTTATTTACTTTACGCGCAACATCGTCGCATTTACTCGTTTTATTTTTCTGCTCTTTGAGGGCTGCGGTTGGGTGGAGGAGGGATGGAGGAGGGGTGCTTTTGCTCTTTTGGCCAAGGGCTTTTTGGATGCGAAAGAGTTTTTGGCCCTCAACCTCAACATGGAATCCACTTGACCTACTAACTGCCTGTCGCATTATGACACACATTTCATTAATTAGGCGCTGGCCCAGCCAAAAACCAAAACCAAAATCAAAATCAGAAAGATAGAAGTAAAATAGAAGTCGACCTTCGGCCAATGCGGCGTATGCGTAATATTAGCATTTTGCTCATCGAATTAGTGTCACATATTTGCATGCTTAACAAATCAAAATCCACGCCCCACAATATCCAACTATAAATATATATATATATGTGTGTGTGTGTGTGCGAATGTGTCCCTATTAGGTGTATTTAAAGGAAAGTCGTCGTCCTTCGTGTTAATGTCTCAATGCCGTGCCCATGGAGCGTTACAACCTGTATAAATCATTTTAGCAGCGCACACTAAGGTGCCTGCCACGCCCCCAAACACACACACACACTAGCACATAGATAAAGCTCCTACTGCTCCTACCCATTTGCCTGGCTGGACTTGTAACATGACAGGCGACAGCTTCAGAAACAGGATATTACATAACAGGCGCTGCCTTAACAGAGAGCGACATGTAAATGTGTCTGTGTGTGTGTGTGTGTGTGTGTTGCTGTTAGCTGAGCATGTGTGTGTGTGTTGTTATTGCTCTTGTGCTTTTGTTATTGTGAATTGAACTGCATTTGTTTTGCCTTTTTTTCAAGCTTCCTTTTTCGTGTTTCGCTGCCTCATTTTGTTTGTTGTTGATGCCACACACACACACACGCACGCTTATGCAGGACACATACACATACACAGTTCACTTACATTTGGCTGTTTCATTTGCTTATTTCGTTGTACAAAAACAGAATTGAAAATTTCTTTTGTATAAAAAACTCAAAATACATTTTTGCAACCTTGAACTAATTTCTTTGTTCTTTTTGTTGTCTCTCCTCAGCTTTTGTTTTTGTTTTTTTTTTACATTATTTTCTTCTTGTTTTATATGTTCATAAAAAATGATTAAATTGCTTATTGTCTTACTTTTATTTCTATTTTTAAAGTTTATGCAAAAAATGTGCTACAAATGTTGTTAGATTTTTTTTGGTTTTTGTTTTTTGTTTTTATTGCTGAAACGCTTTGTTAACTTTGGTTAAAATTCTTGTTGTTTTTGAATTATTGTTTTTGTTAGTATTCTTTTTTTTATTGTAAATTATTTGATTTGATAGTTTTGTGTTTGTATTTTATTGCTGTTATGGGTTGTTAAATCCGCCGCGTTGCACACAACAATTCTCTGGCAGAGATAAACTGAGACTGAGCCAGAGCCCGAAACTGAGGCTAGGCACTTGCCTCGCTGTTGTGCGTCCTTGCGTCAAGGCAGTTGCATCCTTCTGGAGACTGCCCCTGCTTCCGCCTTCCCCCAAAGCCGAGCACATCATCCTCAGCGCTGGCATTCGTGGCATGCCACGCGCCAAAAAGAGAAGCGAACAATGTTGCAAAAATGATGTTGGGCAACAACAAAAACAGCTAAGCAAAAATTTGAATCGCAAACCGCGACAAAAACAGCCGAAGGGATTTTTCGCCCTCGCCCAGAGAGCCAGCCGCATGAGAGAAAGAGCGCAACTTTCACCTCTCGCGTGCGTGTCCTCGCACAATATCCTCATTGTTGTTGCTGCCTCCATCCGCTTCGGCCACTATTTCACTTTCACAGTTGCAAGCAAGACGGGGTTGAAGCTTGCCCAATGTGTTACAATGGTTTTCATAGTGATGCCATTGTTGTTCTCTTTGTTGTTGTTGTTGTTGCCGCCAGGCCCCAAAAAGCTTCTCTGTTGTTATTGCCCAGCACGTGACTGGAGCTTTCTTATCACAGCTACCCCCAAGGGTGTGTGCACAACTCTCTCTCTCTCTCTCTCTCTGTGTGTGTGTGTGAGTGAGTGAATGGGATGCTGAGATTTGACGCTCGCAAAGCAAAGCTTTGAACGTTTCGAGGCTATCAAATTATAAACTGTATAAAATTCATCTAAATCTAAAGCCACAAAGCGAAAGCTTGAAATCGCTTCAGTTTTGAGCTGTACAAATTACATAGTGAACATGCTTTATGGATTTACCAAACATTTTTGTTGTTGCGTTTACACTCTATAGAATATAGAAGAATATAATATAAATTATAATTTCAAAACTTTTGGATTTTCAACGTATAGGTCAATCAGCAGAGTAGATCTACAGTACTGTACCTCCTAAATTTGCTGATCCCAGCTCTATAAGTGCGGAAGATAGAGTAAATTTTCCGATTGACTGTAACAAATTGAATTTTACAAGAATTAGTACTAAGTACTAAATAGAATTCATACTACGCATGGGATATAAACTAAGTATCTTGAGCAGATAGTGTATCTATAGTATCCATAAAGTAGATATTCTATCTATTCAAATTCCATTCTCTGGCTTCAATATTATATTATTATACTATCAAACTACTTTTTATATTTCAAAATATATAGTTATATAGTCTAGACTTGCCATATTTGACACAATGGATAATGGGGTTATAACGAATTGCTTACCAATTATTAGATCGACTCCGAAACAGCCATTAGCTTAACTTCCAATGACTGTAACTCTGTATAATGGAGTTCGATACTCAAGTATCAAGCATTAATGAAGTTGTACGAATCCCTACTTCCAACTTCCAATATATAGCTGAGGCTTTCAAAACCTCGATTCCGAAGAATGCCTTTCTGAACTTTCTAATTCGAGAGTCAAACTCGCTCAAATAAAGTCACATTTTCGAATCATATATACATTTTTTCTCGTATGAATTCCCAAATAAGATTGCCAACCAAATTATAAAAATTGGATGAGCTCCAAAGTCAGGATGTCACCAATAGCCCACTTGCCATAATTTTGGGACTCTAGTTTTGCCAGACTTCAAACATAAAAAAAAATTAAAAAATTTGCTTATAACTAATCATTAAATGGCCTTTAGTTTATTTTATAGCATTCTAAACAGTAAAATTAAAATGTATGTCTTACAAAAGTATAGTTAGGATGCCTTTCCACCCACTCGGCGTCCATCGTTGCCTTAAATCTAGTTTTGCATGCAAAAATGACTGCACTTAGGCGTAGTTGTTGGTTGTACGTGAGGTATTTCTTTGATTTCATGCGATTTGTACGTCGTTTGTTAGGTGTATTTTTTACAAGTTTTGAACTTCAAATGTGCCCCATGGCTATCGCTAGGGAGCTGCCTCGTCGGCAGCTTCGGCTGCCTCCTCGCTTGCAATGCTTTTGCTTCGTCTGCTGGTTTGTGTCTGTGGAGAAGGTGCAATGCTAAGTGCTAACCACTCTTTGGGTGTGGTGGATTTGTGGAACTTACCACAGCCGCGCTCCGATGCGGGCAATCGGCATGTAAATGGTCCTCGCTGCGGCAGCGATGGCAGCGCTTCGGCTGCGGCCCTATCGCACACTCCGAGGCAATGTGATTGGCGAATTCGCCGCAATTGTAGCAACGCATGCGGCGAGTCTTCCTATTGCTGCAAAATTGAGTTGTATTTAATTTCAAAATATAATACTTTCTGTTCATGGGTAAATGCTAAGCTTACATGCGTGGCCGATAGGTGCTGCCGTGACAATCATCGCCCTGCTGCCCCGAAACACGTGTCGCCTCCAAGCCGCGCGACGTCCGCTGGCACTCAAACTCCACCTCCTCTTGTTCGCCCAGCGAGCGAAAGCCGGACATTTGGATGACACTCTATGCGGCAACAATTGAATGACATTGAAATGTAACTAATGTCTATGTGTTTGTCTATGTGTGTATGTGTGTTACCCACCTGATGCACAAAGACCTCCTGCCCGCCGTCGTTGGGCGTTAGAAAGCCCCAGCCCTTGGCCACATTGAACCATTTGCATTTGCCCACACGCACACAGCCGCATTCCTCGCCCGGCGTCGCTGCAAGAAAATTGAATAGAGCATTTTGAGTAGATGGCAGAGAGACAGCGCGCTATCCCGAATATATCCTGCCTCGGCATTTGCTGCAATTGTTTTGTTATTCAAATGAGCCGCAGCAGCAGCTGAACAACTTCAATAACCTAACCGTGTCCTTGTCCCGTTTGCCGCAAGGCAATGCTCAAGACAACCAACAAAAAAAACTCTACCACATCAACAACAACAACAATTAGAAAACAGGTTTCGTTAATTTTATTAGGAATATTTTTTTTTTTTCATTTCGGAGAGCGGAGTAAAGCGATTGGATTGAATTGAATTGCTTGGGAGTTGGTTGCTGTTCCAAATTTGTTTTCGTATGCGTATTGCTTTATCTGTGACATGCCTGTATTTCATGTACACACACACACGCACACACATGCTCGAGTGTTTTTCATTCATTTGCTGCGTTCATTCATAATTTGGTATTTCGATTGCGTTCCATATTCGGCTGCTTATCTTTCGGGTTGCGTTTGTCTAGTTGTATCTCACAGATACGCAGATACATTGCATTCCCGCTTTGCTGATAGCCCTTATCTGAAAAGCCTATTTATATATAGAGTGGGTTTTTCTTGAGGGTTGTTGCAATCGAGCCTTAAGAGATTCTTGTTGTCTTATTGCAACATTTGCTAGTTCATTAAGAATGTTATAGAAAGTATTATTGGAGAGGAACTCAAAGGGGTTTTCTTTTGAGTAGATTATGTGAGATTTACCGAGTTCAACTCGACAGTTCTTTGAGTATTTAAAGCTGATTTATAAATATATTTGAGGCTATTTATACATTTTAACTGTGAATTGTTTCTGCCTGAAACTTTTATAGCTGAAAAACTTGGCTCGTTTTGTTAATAAACTAGTTTTCTTGATTTTTTGTAGATTTTTTCTGTATTGAAATTTGAAACTTTGTTTTTCTGTTTTTGTGTTGAAGTTTTCTAACCGAATCTTTTAATTACTCCATGAATTTTTGTGTGACATCTGTCCCACACTTTTTTATTGTAAAATCCCTCAATTAGTTTAAAAATATATACAAGATCTATAGCTAAAAACTACCACCGCATGCCTGAGCGACTTTCAACGTGATGGGAAACGCGTCTATTTCTCTATTAGCGCTTCATTTTCTAGACGATTCACTGAACTATAAAAAAGAAGCGCCGAAATTGCTTACAGCAATTTGTAAGACGAAAACTTGTTTTGTAACTCGAAAAAAAAACTTGTAAATTGAAAATAAATGACAGGAAAAAATTTGAAAAATGCAGTCAAGCAAAAAGTCTAAATCGAAAAAATGTATAAGAAATATATGATAAATATTGGCCTAAATGTGGGCCATAAAACTCGTAGGGAAAGAGGGCGGTTTCAGCACATGCGAGTGTAGCGCGGTTTAGGGTTGGGGGAGTGAAAGTGTTTCGATTTGCAATCAATTTCGAGGGTTGATCAACGTTTGCCCATATACCGATGTATATAGAAGGCTGCCAATAAAAAAGTCGAATGGCAAAAGCAAAACAGAAATGCGGAAAACAAATATAAAGAACTGCGCAGTACATAGCAAAAGAAACAGCGAGCAAAACAACACAGCGATCGCTGTGGCCAATCAGCGTTGAGTTTGATAAGATTTCGTTTTTGTTTTTCTGCTTCTTTTTTTTTTGAAGACCAACAGCCACATAAACAAAAGCGAAACTAGTTTTTTTCTGAGGCCTTACTACAGTTTTGGACACTGCTTTTGGGAGACTGTGCCATGAGTGGAGAGTGGGGTGAGGGGCTTTATAAGTAATACCTGGTGACGCACTGTTCCTGGCGCCTTCAACTGCTGCTGCTGCCTCGCTGCTAAAATTGGTATTTTCCATGCTGTTTTCTTGAGTTGAGTTGCTTTTTGTTTTGGGTTTTGTGTTTCTCAGTATTGCAGCATGTTCCTGCTGCCCACACTTAAATAGACACTACACACACGCACACATAGATGCAGTATTGCAGTCACAGATACAGAGACACGGTCACACACGGAAACGAAACGAAACTCGGAAAACGAAGTTGATTGAAAAACGCTGCCGCTGCGCACGACGCACTTCGTCACACTGAACTCTGAGTTGCGTTTTACTATTTCTAGGAAGGCCACAGTGCCTGAAACACACATACACATGCATACGCACATACGTGCAGCGCACAAGAGACAGCCCGAAATTGTAGCTGTATCTTCAAAAACAATATTCAAACACGGCCACGACGCACATGATGTGTGTTTGCGTGTGTGTGCGAGCGTGACAGCAATAGCCAAGTGTCCGTGTGTGTGTGGAAAAACATTTGAGTCGCGTCGTGGTGAGCACTGAACGTAACGAACGTAAACGTATCACACAGATAATTTTACGTACCGATCACTCAGAGAGCGAGAGAGAGGGAGAGAGAGAGAGAGAGAGAGTGGCAGAAGAGAGCGCGCTCTCCGAGCATTTTTTTCTATTTGTTGATTATCTGCGTTTTAGATAAAAATTTGGTACTGTACGCTGAGTGTGCGTGAAATGTATCTGAAGATCAATTTGTCATACGGCTTGGGTGGACTGTTATACTATACGACTGTTATACAGCAGTATATAACATATGCCAAATCTGCTTTCTGATAGGTTGAGGGCATAAAAAACAGACAGCACTCTGATTGGTGCCACAAAAAATTGCATAAAAAACTGCACACACAAAAAAAAGGAACACACACTCGAGCACACACGCACACCACATTGGTCGCTTGCCACCCCAAAGGCACGACTGTTCCAGATTATGCACACAAATTGCTGATGTCGCGTGGCAACGCATTTTAACCCTCCTGCAGCAATGCGTGGCATTATGGTGCAACATTTTGCGAATGTCTTGCCGGGCCGTGAATGCAATTTATCATGGCACGTGGCTCAGTGCTGCCCGCTCCGTGGCATGCCAAATCGCCGGCCAATGCCGCAAAATGTTTGATGACAGCACAGCACAGGGCGGTTGCCGAGGGTGACACGTTGAGAGGGTATAAAACACAGATTTACGGTACGTGGAGCGACACACACATACATTTTGTATATATGTATATGTATATATTAATGTACATATGTATATGTGGCTAAAAAGTGCTTGAGGTGGAGTGGTGCACGAAACTCCATAGTTTTCCTTCATTTTAAAGTAGTCTGAAAAAGTATACAAAATTTAAGTAAAGTTAAAGCAAATAGCAATATATATATATATAATAAGATATATAGAATGAATAAACGAAAAAGTAAGAATTTGAAGTTAAATATTATATAAAGAGAAAGATAAAGATAAAGAGAGAAAGAGAGATAGACTGAGATTAGGAAGAGGTCAAGAGTAAGTTACTTGTTAAACTCAAGCTGTTAGACTCTAGCTTGAAATTACATAGTGGGAGTTGCTATATAAAATTGCCTTTTTTTAAAGGCGCTATAAAAATATAAGTTTCAAATTTAAAGTGTATATTTCATACAACGCACAAAATATTAGAGAATTTAAGCGACAACACTATGTAAAAGTTTCTAATTTGTGATTCCTTAGTAAGCGTAAATATATAGCTTTATGATCTTAAGGTTGAAGGTTGCTCGTTAAACTTTCATTAAGTATTAAATACTAGATTTCATTTGTTAAATAAATAATATAAATAATAATCTTAACATCAGTAACCTATTTGCCTAATTCGGATGTTCTAGTTCATTTTTCTGTATTCGATACAGTTTTACCAGATTTGCCACGCGTTTAAAGGACGTAGCTTTGAATACTATATCTTTTTGCATGGGTGTGGAATACATGAGTATATATGTATTAAATTTTAAGTCTTAGATTTCAATAGCACTGAAATTTTTCATACTTCAACGTTTCCTTAAACCGATCTATCCTATGGGAGCTATACAACATGGACATACTATCTGGATGATTTTTAGATATACAATGTCTGTAGTAAAAAGAAGCCTGTGTGCTACATTTTAGCACGTTAGCTCTTAGGGAATATGGGTTGATTCAGACAGACGGACTGACGGACAAACGGAGGGACATACGGAGAGACAGACAGACAGAAAGACGCATAGACGGACGGATGTGCGGACGGGGGGAAGGACAAGAATGGGCTTATGAACTCAACTCGTCATTCTCATCAAATACGTATATAGTATATATATATGTATATATATATATATATATATATACTTTATATAGTCCAAGATGTAACTATCTATGCGTTGTTAGAAACATCTTAATATATATAATATATTTTTTTGCAAGGGTTTGAATTTAAATAAAAATTCATGAGTTTCACTAGCTTTCCAAGGACTACAAAGAATTATATTGATATACTTTCTAAATATTTGATTGAAAACTTAAGTCATAATGTAAAATATACTTTTTAGTTTTAAAAAAGTACTTTACCAAGTAATGTCATAATTTCTTCAGAATTTCAAAGTAAACTCTCTCATTATATTTAATATCTTATACATTTCATATTAATAACCTTCTTTAAACATAGCTTTCATTATGTGCCACAGATAAAAAACATATGGGTTTCTTTGTATGAAGTCGGAGCAGGACTTTGCCCTCAACTGGCTGCTGTGAGGTCAGGCTTGGGTCAGTTTGATTTTTATCTTTAATAAATGCATGCAACGCAAACAAACAACAACAACAAGAGCACAAAACAAAATCAGAGTAGGAAAAAAATGAAATGAAACAGTCGTTTGCTCAAAGGGGCCTGTGTAATCAATATTTTGCCGACAGCAAAGTCCTTTGGCTTGTGCCCGAGATTCGCTCTTTGTGTATGTGTGTGTGTATGCGTATGTGAGTGTGAGTGTCCAAAAGGCTGGACGCCTGCGGGCACAATGACTGAAATGGAAAGTGCCCATTAGGGGATACGAACCACTCACATGAGCATAATTGGAACAGGATTAACAAGGCAGCCGCACATCATGAATGCAATTGCAGGACGTGCAGCCATTGTCCGGCCTTTTGGGCCCCGCTTGATCAGACATGCATTTCCGGACATGCATTCCACACACAGAGACACAAAGAGCACGCGTACACAATGCGCTGAAAATAATCCGCTTTAAGTCTATAAAAACGCTGCCAAACAAAAATGTGGAAAATGTGGAAAATGCGCACAGAGAACTATGCAAAATCGCAATCAGAAACGTTGCAAGTTGCATGCAAAGTGGTTGTAGCAGGGGAGGCTGTGGTCCATTTGCCTTGCTCTCCCGCTGCACACGTTTGACCCGCCCGGCACCTCGGCCCGGCGCTGTATGTGATTATCGCCAATCTCTTTATTATTTCAACTTTTTTTTTTGCTGTTGTCGTTGTCGGTGTCCTTTTTTATGCGAGAGCGCACACAATTTGCATGTTCAGCAGGAGGCCTGCTTATTATTACAGTCGACAATAACCATTCAAGTATCCCACTTTCACTCTTGATTGACACGTGATTGATGTTTCCATTTTGCATTGACAGCGCCTCGACCTACAGGAAAGCGGAAAGGAAGCCAAAGCCAAGTACGATTGGCATTTACATCTAGTTATGAATTATTAAACTGTTTGCTGCCTTTCAAATTGAGTGTTGTGCTAAGAATAGCAAAGTAAATGAAAATATATAAGACACTGAAGACTTTAAGTGTAATTTGTATTGATCGATTTAGAGATTCAAATAAATAAAAGGTAAATAAAATTATATGATTGAAAAACATATTTTCTTGAAATTAATTGACATTAAGTTAAATTTTGAACAAGTTTTAATAAAGAAAGTGAAAAGGTGTAGGATTTTGGTACCCAATCAGCGTGGGTTTCCACTACCGGGGCAGAAGACAATTTTGCCGCCTACTTATATAATCAATTTAAATTTAATGTAAACTGAACATTTCGATACTAAAGAAAGTAGGATAATGGTAGTGCAATAGGAACCAAAAAAATAGTATAGATCTTTTCGGCAAGAACAGTCACATCATTATTTTATTATACATTATATTATTTAATTAGTCATTTTGCCGAATCCTAAAAATGCCCGGGGCGATCTACGTAAACAGAGTTTACTTTTTAAAAAGCTTTATATTTTTGATGAATCTAGCAAAACTAACAAGTATTACAATATTAATCGAATTCGAGGTAAGCTTTTAGTCAAAATATGAAGGAAGGTTAAATGTTTTTCAATTCTCATTAAATTTTTAATTTTTACTATAATACAAAGATTTCAATCCAAATTTTTAAAGAAGAATCGTGAACGCTATTGGTACGTTAAAAATGAAGTAACCCACAAAGATTTTAAAATAGCAACAGTCACAGACGAAATTTCAAAATTAAGTTAAAGACACTTAACAAGGCTAGAAAACCACGAAAACAAGTTAGCTTTTAAACTGTTAGACACTACTACACACGTAAGACGACTGAAACGATTTCACCCCTAGATCTTCCATTCAGAGCAATAATCCACTGTAATCCACCACACTCTACCTTCACGAACAGTTCACACTGATACATAACTCACACTTCCCAATTAAATTCACTTGATATCTTTAAGACAGTTGCATTTAAAGACAACACATTAAAATAATAAAAAAATATGATAATGCATTTTATTTATGGATCTTTGATGAAAGCCTTGAAATCAGCTCTTAATATGAATTTTAGCTGATATTAGAAAAATGATGAACACTGAAAATTATGGCTATAGGGGAATATATTTAATATGCGAATTATTACTTCAGCAGAGAAGAAGACAGACAGACAGACAGATACAAAGGCAGACATATAGACAGACAGGAAGACACTCAAATAAACAGTAAGATACATAAACAGGCAGACAGTTGAATATATCTCTTTAAATGCCCGCTCCTAAAAGTATGCCGCAACTTTAAAACGATTTTATATGAAGTCTCATTTCTCGACTGAATAAGTAAGAATTAAATTTGAATTATTTAATGTGCCTGCAATTTTAAGATTTTCTATGATATGTTAAATATTTAAATTTATATATTTTAATTTTACTTTTTTAATAAAATTGAAAAATGAAAATAAGTTTTGTTAATATTTAGTATGAAATATTTTGTTTTTATTTATGTCTTTTCATCGTAGGTTGTATTAATTGTGATTTTTCATTTAGATATATTTTAGAGATATTTTATATAATTAATAGGAATTTAAGTTGCGTTCAAATAATTTCATAATTTCATTTTGTTTCTGTTTCTTTCTTTTAGATTTACGCATATAATTCGCAATACATATGTATGTATATAGTCAATTATGGATTCATATTTATTTTAGCTTTCATTGTTGTTTGTTTTTTGCTTTTGTTTTTTGTTATTGTGGCATAAAAGGTGAATGACAGAGACATATCGCTAACAATTTTAAATGGATTCAACAAAATACGTTCACTAATTTAAGGTTTTAATTGCAATTTGTTTCGTCAATGATGATTGCAAATGAAATTCGCTGCGTTTTTAATTGTGTATGAGAACCAATTTTGTACATTTGTGGACACAAAAACAATTTTTCAATTAAATATTTATATATATAAGTATACCAATATAAATATGAATAATAACAAAGGCTCTACATGCACTATATACGTAATTAGATAAATATACAGAGACAGATACAGATACATATGGATATATATATATATATATATATGTATGTATATATATATATATATATATATATGGATTTGCAATAAAATGTTGACATACATATAAGTACTTATCGAATATATAATGCAATATATTTGGATTTGTTTTCTATAATTGATTCTCATCATGATGATGATCATCATCATCATCCTTTTTTGTTTTTTATTTTTTATTTTGTGTGTGTTGACCTAAATCAGAGTCACTTATAACACTAAGAAGCAGTCATTTATTCTCCATTTAAATTTACGTGTTGTCGTCACTTTTTTGTTTTTGTGTTTTGAATCCTGAAACAGATTTCAAAATAACTGTACAATTTGCATCCTCATCAAGGGCGTAGTTAGTTTAGCTCTCTATAGCTCTCTCCCTTTCTCTCCTTCTACCACTACAAACATGTGCTATTACAAATATATATATATATATATATATATATATTAGTTTATATGTAA
This sequence comes from Drosophila gaucha, assembly GCA_035045545.1. Classification (NCBI taxonomy): domain Eukaryota; kingdom Metazoa; phylum Arthropoda; class Insecta; order Diptera; family Drosophilidae; genus Drosophila; species Drosophila gaucha. The sequence continues at coordinate 6,753,746 of JAWNOY010000292.1, forward strand.
ATGTATATGTATATATATATTTATATAAATAATAAGTACTATATTACAATGCTTTAATAAACCAAATGCTATCGTATGAAAAACTATTTTCCTTTTTGTTTTCGTTTTGTAAAATATGTTTTTAGCAAAAGTTTCTTTCTCTGTTGTAAAATATCGAAATTGCGGCCGGTCAAATCAATGCTAAAGTTATCTTGTTTTTGTTGTATTTGCTGCTGTTGCTTGTTGTTGTTGTTGTTAAAGAGTATTGTATATATATAGTAATTCATTCAGTCTCAGTCTCAGAAATAGGAAAGTATTATGCATGTTGCTTTTTTTTCATTATTTGATTATATCTTTTTTTAACCCTAAATCAAAGTTAAAATCAAAAGCAGTTCCAAAAATATATTTAATAAATGAGTATTGCACAAAAAATAAAACGATGAACTCACAACCAACAACATATTTGTTGAAAAATAGAAAACAGAAATAAAAAAGAAATTTTCGAAAGTCAAAAAACCAAACGAAAAAAATAAACAATTTTGTAATTTTTTTTATAATTTTGATTATCTTCTTTTATATTTTCCATGTATGTAGGTCTCCCACTCAATACTTTATCAATAGAGTTAGATAATGCGTATATATATATATATATACTATATAAATATTGCATATGCTTAGTAAACTTAGGCGCTACAATTACAGCTAACTCCGTACAAACTTGCGTTTTAACTTTTTCAACGGTTTTGCGTCTTTGTATCGAATACAAAAATACAAAATAATCAATTTTGCATAGTCTTAGTCTCAATTAGCGGGTCTAACACGCGCTGCTGCCACCTTTAAGCCGGCGAAACAATAAATCCGGTTAACAACTTTACAAGACGAGCGCACGGGCGTGTGGTTATTCGAATCGTTTCACAAATATTACGCATACGCCGCGTGCGCTCTCAGCGCGCGCGTACACGATAAAATACTTAAGATTGATTGTTGGTGTGTTGTTTTTCTTACAGTTTTAAGCTGGTATTAAGCTATATAATATACAGGTTTTTTTTGTATTACACACTAATTAGATTTAGACTTAACGCTAGTCAGCCTCGTTAATATATATAAGCTTAGATATTAGTTTTTCATTATATTAATCAGACAATTAACTAAGCAATTCGCTTTACTTAACTTAGACATAGAGAAAAAACGAAGACTAATTGAGAGCGTTTTTTTGTTGTTTTTGTTTTTTGCTAATTTTGGTAAAGTTACGAATAATTCATATATATTTTTTTAATAATTTTCGGTTTTGTTTTTGTTTTGGGAATTGTTTTTTCGTTAAGGCGCAAAAGTAAGTTGAAGATTTGTTTAGAGAAGTGGTATGTGATATAGATATAGTATGTTGCTATATTATTAGGCTATGTGTATGTGTACTAATATATATATATATATGCATAGGTATTTCTATAAATGTGTGTATATTATGTACTTAAGTGTATTGGTAATAATTATTGTGTTTCATAATACAAATACAATTGTAAATGTAAATGTGGACAAATGGAAACAGTCAAAAGCACCGATTTTCAGCTAAGTTTTTTTTTTTTGTTTTTCTTTTCTTATCTTTTCTCTTTTTTTCTTTTTGTTTGTTCAGTTTTCTTCTAATCATAATAATCATATAATCATAATAATGATAATCTCTACTTGGCTAAGTAATTAAGAGCTAAATACTAGTGAATGAAGCGATAGAAATTTAACAGGCAAATCATTTAATTATTAATTTCATTTATCATATTTTTATTTTTAATTATTTACATTTTGCTGATTTTCTGGTTGTTGCTGCTTTCAATAAAATACATACAAATATATATATATATATATATAATAAATATTTGTTATTTATATTTATATATTTATATATAAAATACGTATTTGAAATTTTATATTTTTTCTTCTCTGCTTAAATTTGGAATTGTAAGCAAATCTTTCTTCGTTCCTTCCTTTTCAGTGCTAACGAAATTCAAATAAGGCAACTTGAATCTAATTGTTAATGTGTGTTTTTATGTGTATATGTGTGTATGTTTACTTTTATGCATAACTGTACTCTTTACATTTACAACTAAGCACGCCTCGAACTCAAAAACAAAATTAAATTAAATGCATTTAATTTTTTGCTGTTCATTCGTAATTCAAATTTGTTTATACTATTTTATTTTCTCTCTTCTTCTGTTTTGAAATAAATTTTCGCTTTTTCTTCTTTTTTTTTGCTTTTGTTTAATATAAAATATTTATCAAAAATAATATGCAGTGTTTTTGATGTATTTTATTTTATTAGATTTCTGGGGACTGCCAATTGTTGAGATCTTCTTTTTTTTTCATAGCGCAAAATGAGTTTTTCTTTAAATTTTAATAAATTTTGAGTGGGTTGTTTTTGTGTGTGTGTGTGTGTGTGTGTGTTGTTTTTTTGGGCCCGCCTGCCTATGTACAATCTAATAATAATACCGTTATGTATGCTTGTGCTGCAGTTAGGTAACGTCTGTCCGCTTCTGTTCGGGTAGGTTTCTTCCTTAATATTAACTTCTACGTGTTGTTTCTTGTATATTGCACTTCAATTTACAGTTTTTGTTTAATGTTGCCCCGCTCTACGTGCACTTGATGATCATCGGCTGGCTGGAGGACTCAATGACCGAGGGTCGATTCTCCTGCGTCTGGACGAGCGGTCCATGCAGATAGCCCGTGTCCGGCAGCGGCTTCAGCGACTTGGGCGAGTGCTGGGACAGATGATGCGCCGATCCCAGATGCTGCTGCTGCTGCTGTTGTTGCTGCTGCTGCTGATGTGTGGGTGGTTGTCGGTTGGGAGAGGAGAGTGGCGCCTGCTGCATGTGGTGGCTCGCTGTGGGTGGCGGCAGCTGATTGGCTGTGGTCAGCAGCATGGGCGGCCCGCTGTGTGGCGAGTGCTGCGGCAGCATTAGATGTCCCGGAGGCGCATTGCCCGGCTGATGCGACTGATGACCCTGCAGCTGCTGCATGTGCATGTGCGGCTGCCCGTTGCTGCCCAGTGGAATGAGACGCGGCGGCGACTGGGCGCCAGTCAAGTGACGCAAGCTCGGATGCACCGGATGCATGTGCTGCTGCAGCTGCTCGTAGGCCTCACGCGAGTCCGGCTCGGGCAAATCTTTGTCTGCAAGTCGAAAACCAATTTGAGCAGCTGTTGAATTTGTGGATTTCCCAATAGAAAACTTACCCAAACACTCTGAGGTGGCTGCCGCCGCCATGGCCAGCTCCTCCTCCAGATTGTTGGGCTTGCAGCTGGTGGTCTTCCAGTGCGTGCGCAGCCCCGAGGCACTGATATACTTCTTATCACAGCCCTGGCACACATACGGCCGATCGTTCGTATGCAGGCGCTTGTGCAGCTTCAGGTGGACGAACTGCGTAAACTTTTGCGGGCAGAGATCGCAGGCGTAGGGCTTCTGGCCGCTGTGCAGGCGCAGATGCGTCTTCAGATTGGATGTGCTGGAGAAGCGTTTCTTGCAGATGTCGCACTGATGCGGCTTCTCGCCCGTATGCACCAGATGATGCTTCTGCAGATGGGCCAGCTGGGTGAAGCTCTTGGTGCACACATTGCACTTGAACGGCCGCTCGCCGGAGTGGGTGCGCAGATGCACCTTGAGATTGCTCAGCTGGCCGAAGGTCTTGCAGCAGACGTTGCACTCGTAGTGCATCTTCCCATCCTTCTTCTTCAGCGGATACGGCAGCGAGCGGTAGCCGCGTGAGGCCAACGAATTGGGACTCAAGGGGCTGCCGCTGCGCGGACACGAATTGCCATCCGGACTGAGGCTGCTGGGCGGCGAGATGCGCAGCGGGGAGAGACGCTGCAGTGGTGTCAGCGGTTGCATCAACGGGTGATTCAGCATTTGGGTGCTGCTCTGCAGCAGATGCAGATTGGAGGCGGAGCCACCACCACTGGACGCATTCGACTGGCGATCGAAGGGCGAGTGCGAGCTGTGCGGCGGCGAGTGGAACGTGGACGTGGCTGCATGCAAAGACTGAGCGCCCGGATAGCCCGCATAGCCGGCATAGCTGGGCGAATGGCTGCCCGGCTCGTAGGCAGCATGATGAGTCCTCGACGGCGAGTAGATGACATTGTGGTGCAGATGGGAGGCGGCAGGTGGTGGCGAGCACTCGCCCTTGATCAATGCACCGCGGCTCAGGCCAAGCTCCTGCTCACTCACCACATGCCCGCCGGCCAGCTCCTGGGGCTGGCCCAGGTTGGAGCTGGAATCGGGACTCACGGCATTGCCATACCGCTGCGACTTCTTGTAGCTGTAGGCCATCTCCGTGGGCGATGTGGGTGGCGGCGTCGCTGCGTTCGCCTGCCGGCAGGCATTGGCCGCCGCTGCCGCCGCCTCCAGTCGATGCTGGCTGGTCAATATAGTCTCCAATATGCTGGAGCTGGGCTGCGTAAAGCGCACGTAGCGCTCTCCCGGTGGATCCGCCTCGTAGTAAGGCTTGCTCAGCGGCACAATGGTGCGCGTCTGTCCGCCGGAATTGTGCTCCAGCACAATGACCGTCGAGGAGGCGGGCTGTGCGTTGGTTGGCTCCAGATGGTGTAGATGCTGCTCCTCGCCCAGCGTTGTGGTGGTGCTGGGTGGGCACAGGGAGTCCTCGGAATGGGCTGCTGCCACATGCAGCTCGTGTAGCTCCTCCTCCTCCAAGCCGACGCCGGCTGGCGGCAGATGCTCATCCACATCCTTCAGTGGCTCCGTTTTGACGCAGCTCTTGTTCTTGAACTCGTACTTTAGCGGCATCTTCACCTTGAACTTGCGATACTCGTTCTTATCCGAATCACAGCTGGGCGTTGCGGCGGTGGGCGTGGTGGCTGGCGGTGTCACGCTGCTGGGCTTCTGCGCCTGCGCAATGACCGTCTCCTTGGGCGCAATGGCCTTCTTGGAGCAGTCCAGCACATAGTTGTGCTCGCTCTCGCTATCGCTGGAATCCTCCGGCGGCGTCAGGCCATCCTCCTGGCACTCGTTGCTGTGGTAGCCCTCATCGGAGCGCACCGAACGCACGCTGCCATCCTGCGGCGTCAACTGATGCTCATAGTGAGGATCCTTGACGCACAGCGGCGATCCCACTATCTCCTTGTCGCAGCTGCTGTTCAGCGGCGAACGATCCTGTCCAATGATGACGGACGCATGCCGACTGTGCTGTATATGCGGATGCAACGAGTTGGAGCTGGCGGTGTTGTTGCTGCTGCTGCTGGTGGTGGTGCTGACATGGGCCGGCGGACTGGCGCGACGACAGCATTGGGTGGAGGAGGGTGGGGGAGCAGCTGCCGCTGGTGGCGCACCTGGCAAATGCAGACCCATCACATAGGTGATGTGACTGACAGCCACCTCGGCGGGTATTTCGGGTGCGGCCATTGTGTAATGCGGCTTCTTGTGCGGCAGCTCGTCATCCTCATCCTCCTCCACGTCCACGTCCTGCTTGCAGGCGCCGAAAATGGTGCGCTCCGGATCCACGTCGTAGCCCAAGCGACTGGCGAAGTCCTTGCAATACCACACCATCAGCTCCTCGTTGGGCAATATGTCGCGGGTGGTGTAGAAATAAATGTTCTCCTGATGCTGGCACGCGACCAGATTCATCACCGATAAACTGTACGCCGAGGCCACATAGCGCATCCAGTTCGATTGCGAACGATCCGACCCATCCAGATAGTAATAATCATCGTCCTTGAAGATCTACACAGAGAGAGAGAGAGAGACGGAGAGAGGGGGAAGAGATTGTTTTATATTTTTCGAAACAGAAGCAGGAAACGGACAACGAACACAGAAAGCAAACTACAAAAGAGAGCAAATGCGCAGCGCTTGCTTGTTTAGCGATAGAGATAGCGTGAGAGAGAGAGTGCAGTTAGAGCGTGAAATAGCGAGAGAGAGAGAGAGAGAGAGAGAGTGCGTTTGATGGTTAAGAGTGACAAATAAAACAAAGCATAAAGTGGTACCTTAATATTCCCGTAGGTTATGTGGCGTGTTCCCTGCACCTGATTCAAATTCAAATCCGCAACAAAATGCAAAAATGTAATTTGGAATTTTTGTTTGGTATTGATATTGGTTGATTGGTTGTTGGTTAAATACATATATATATTGTATATGTATATATTTGTATAGTAATTGGGTTTATATGCACATGAAATTAAAAATTTAGAGAAACCAGTTGGGTTAGTCGCATAGTTTTTGCTTGCTTTGATGATCATTTTCAAAATAAAAGTTAGCAAAATGCAGCAAAAATTAAAAACAATTATTAAATAAAAATAAAACCAGTTTAAGCCCATCAAAATCAATGTAAATGCTTACCCGCCAGAAATAGCGCGCCTTGTTCTTATCATTCGGATAGTTCGAGGTTGGAATGCCTTCGAAAGGGCCAAAGCGTGTGCCACGCGGAATAACGCCGCTGCTCCAAACTCCTTCAGTCTGCCAAAGAGAGAGAGAAAGAGAGAGGGAGAGAGACGAGATACAGTTAGTACTGATATTGAAAAGCTTGCTCAGCTTTGCTCACCTTTACATTTGGCGTTGAGTAGACCATGGAGGATTTGAGCGTTAGGCTGCGCGGCAGCGTCTTGTCCGCCCGATTGGGCAGGCCGCGTTCCGCTTGCACATCGGGCACCAGATAGACAGCCAGACGCTCGAAGTCCTCCTCGCGCATGCGCGTCACATCGTAGTCCTGTGTGCCGTCCGGCGTTGGGCTGCGGCTACGACTGCGCGAGCGGCGCAGCAGCTTGGCATGATGATGCGGATGCTGTGGATGCTGTGGATGCTGTTGATGATGTGCATGTGGATGCTGTTGCTGTTGCTGTTGCTGTTGCTGTATGGCTATATGTGTTTGTTGTTGCTGTGGATGTGGATTGCCGGTCAGCTTCATTGTGGCGGACATTTGTTGCGGCTGCTGCTGCTGCTGTTGCTGCTGCGGCACCTGCTGCTGCTGCTGCTGCTGCTGCTGCTGCTGCTGTTGCTGTTGATGCTGTTGATGCTGATGATGTCCATGCATTTTGAGTTTACAGCTAATTGTTGTTGTAGGATGCTTCTTAATGCTAGGCTTAAGTGCGCTTTTGTGTTCTTGTATTGCTTAGGCTGCTAGCTGTTGTTGTATTTAAAGTTTCACTTGATCTGCAAATATAGCGAGTGGGAGAGAGACAGAAAGTAGAGCTTTAGTATGCGCTGTGGATGACTGTTTCACTTTTCACTTTTTCTACTCTTTGTTGTTTTTTTTTTGTTTTTGCCAGTGCTATTAATAAATGCGTCACACACACATATACACATATAGAAAAACACGCACACACACAGACACGCACGCATATACACACGCTTAAACATTTAGACAGTGCGACAGGCAAAGCTTCGCCCACTCACTCAGAACAACACTCAAAAATTTTACTGTATGTGTGTGAGTATTCGTGTGTGTGTGTGTGTGTGCTTGCTTGCAGTATTGCACTCGTATTTCAATGGCGTCGTCGTTATCGGGAAAATAGCGGCAAATGCGTTAACGACGGAGCGTCGAGTGGCTTCGGTTCGTTCGCTGCTGTCGTCGTCGTCGTCGCATATGTGTGTGTGTGTTTGCATAGTTCAAGATTGCGGCCTTAATGGAGGTTACGCGTTCACGTTCAGGGGCACTCAGAGGCAAATCTCTTCCCACTTTCGGTTAGCAGCGAATGCAACCAGGAATACAAATTCTATTTTCCTATCGATATTAATTCATATACTTATTATATATTTGGACACTCACTTATATATATATTTGGCCAACTGATTTTTGTACTTTCGTTTTGTTTTGCTTTTTGCGCTCATTAATGACAGTTACTTTGCTCTCAATATACAAATTTCAATTAATATATTCCTGTTAATTGAGCCGCTCGAAATTCTTTATATAATTTTATTGTTGCTTCTCGCACACTGAATAATTTGAAATTTGTTATTGCTTTTTTGGACTTTTCGTGCTGCAAATTACGCATCACTTTCTGTTTCGTTGCTGGTTTTCGTGCTCGATACATTACGCATACGCCGCGTTGACCAGCCGAACATTTGCAATGCTGTCAAATAGCATATTTCCCAGCAAATTTCGAAATAATATTCAATTTTCTTTGGATTGTGCTTGGTTTTTTTTTGTAATTTGCAACTAAAAATTTCATTTAATGTACATTGTTGAAGATTTTGCGTACCGGCGGTGAGAATAACACCGTTAGCGAGAACAACCGACCGCACCGCATACCCGATTGCACTGAAACCACCTCACGGCAGCGACATCAGAATGTTTGTGTCTTCCCGTTGGATTCTCGGGCCCGCTCGCAAAATTCAAATTGCGCTCACAAATGCAACTATGCGGAAATGTATAGCAGCAGCAACAACAACAATAACAACTAGAGTGGAGGGCAACCAACAAACAACAACAACAACAACGAAAGAAAAAACTAATAAAATAAAACTAAAATTATTAAACTAATGTCGTGCAAAAGTATTTAGAATGAACGCTCTGCCCATCCACACAGACGCGGACCGAGTGTTCCTACTACTGACCCACATACACACAATATACTCGTACATGCAACCGGCACAGGCGCCATGCTCAAAGCTCACTCGCTGCTGCCGCTGCCGCCGTCGCTGCAACTGAGAGACGGCCCGGCATTGCCCATGAATGCACTCACTCAAGTGACTGCAGCGACGTCGGCAGCGGCGCCAACGCAGCCGAAATAAGTTTTACGCTCAAAGTTTGTTCAAGGGTTGCGCTTTTGAGCGCCATGCAAAAAAAGCTTTCGCAGTTGCTTGGCGAATTCGTTCCGGCTGCATTTCGCCGGGACTGCTGCCGCTGCTGCTGCCGGTCTGCTGCTGCCTGTCTGCCTAACGGTGGTTGCCATTTAACGTTTTTGGCATTGCTTTTGCTGCGGCGCTGCGCCGCTGCGCAATCATAAATATATTGTGCTAGGCTGGCAGAGGGATTGTCGAAGGCATCAGCCTCCATATTGATGAACCGCATATTTGTGGGTTGTCAAGCGACTGTCAACGGCAGACAATGCCACAAGTGTGATGCATGCTGACAGAAATAGAATTCCTGATATCCAATTATGTTGCAAGCTTTATGCTCGGCCTGTCAATCAAGTGGGTGGAAACTTAAAGGCAGCATACAAAATATCCATAGCTTTTAAAAGCCAAAGCCAAAATTATTCAAAATAATTTATAATATTTCCCATTATTTTTTATCATAATTATCACAAGCAAATGTAAAAGCTAATTTCTTTTACACAGCTATAAGCTCTATATAAATAAAGCGAAATTGTCTTCCGTGTTTTTTTATATGAAATTAGAGTCTTATCAGTTAATGCAGTTGGTTGCTTTTGATAAGAGCTCACTATTTGCAAAGCACTTAAAATGTGTGTAAACTATGATCATAAATATATATATATTTTTTAATAAGCAACAACACTCACCCCGAAAGTTGCAGTACATTGACATTGGCTTAGCTGGCGCCTAATTTACAATATACGTATCAGATTTATATATTTCTTTGACTTTCAATCTTTTGCCGTAACTAAATCTGTGAGCTACACGCACGTAGAATGCGAACTGCGGCGACGTGCAGCATAAATGAGAACTTTTTGCCCAGACTTTGGCAAATGGCAATGGCGGCAACAACACGGATGCAGATACAGCTACAGCTACAGATACTGTATCTTTCCGTGTATATACATATAAGTGTGCGTGTGTGTGTTGCCGCCTTGTTGCACTTGCACTTGCAATTGCAATTGCAATTGCACTTCGATTCTATTTTGATGAGTGCGGAAATGTGCGAACACTTTTGGCTCTAGCTAGCATGTGCGTGTCTGTGTGTGTGTGGGTGGGTGTGTGTTTCTGTGCATAGCTTGGCAATTGGCGCCAGCTGAGATATACAGACAGTCGTTCTCAATTTTCTTTCAGCATTTCTATTATTCTTTTCTTATTTTAGGTACTTTCGATTTTGCAAGGGTTTTTCTTCTTTCTTTAGCTAACTTTCGCTGAACGCTAACCAAAAGAGGATAATGCATTGCGCTATCGAGTCTTAACATAGAACAGATGCGTTCTGCCGTCTAGGAAATCGTTTCACATTTATATTATGTATATATAAACAATAATATAGTTGTGTGTGTGCAGATAGTGCGCCAAAAGCTTTTTGCTATCGCTATGAAAATGAAAATAAGCAGCTGCACACACACACGCGCGCACACATGCATATATATAAATAAATATATGTTTGTGTGTGTTGCCCGCATTAGAAACAAAAAGTAGAAAGCTCAACGCTTTGCGTTTCTAATCATCGCACAATTGCATTTGAAGGACACGAGAGCAACGAGCGTTAGGGCAGCTGGGGGCGGACGTTGCGGGGCGTGGCCAGCGCGAATTGTACGAAAAATGTGCTTAGAGTGGCGCAGCAAATTAAAAATAAATAAGTTGCACACACACACACGCACACAGTGTCACACAAGCACGAACGCATTTCGTGAACAAGATGGAGAACGAACTAATGGATACCCTTCTGTTGCTTGGGGAATTCATAGATATAAAAATCCAAGAAATTCCAAAAAAATATTTAGTTCTTCAAGATATTATATATTAAGAAAACTTATAGTACAGGCACTATGTGCACTTAAATATAATAAATATATCAATATAAAATATTGTCTATAATATCCAACCCTTTCTTTTGGTAGTTTTTATGGCAACTATTCATTTGTTACATAGCAATATTACTATTTCATATACCCCTTTTCGTATTTGTTTCATAGCTAGTCTTTAGAAAATTGTCAACTACAACGAGTCGTTTGCTTGCAATGAGTTTAACATTCAACTTGAACGCAGACGACCCGCTGACGTTGCCAACGTCATCATCGGCATCGTCTCCGAGTCAATTTGAATTTTGATAAGCTTTGCACATTGCGCATACGCCGTGTGTGTTGCGCCCGACAATGCTCTAATACATATTGCATACATATATATATATATATATATATGTATATTTCTAATAGGTAGACATATATGCATTTCTATATGTACGAATTGTCGTCCAAGCATTGATGCAGTGCTCATAATAATTTTGTTATTCTAGACTGTGAAAAACTTCCGCAACGCCGCCGACGCCGCATCGATCTTTATCAAATTGCAATGGGGAAGCGTTGCGAAACGAAAAAAAATGCAACAATAACAATAAAAACCAAATGGCGATATTTCGATTCAAGGACAAGTGCGCGATAGGCAACGCAAACTGTACTAACCGCAGCCCATATACTACCTATATGCATGCACATGTATATATATATATATATATATATATATGTATACATATATGCTGATAACTGCAATAAAGGCCATAAAATGTCCGCTCCTATATATGCATATGGCCATCTCGCTCGCACCAGCTAGGAGCCAGGGCTCAGTAGGTGGCCTTGCGTATAGTGCGCTGCTATCTAGGAAATTTACGCATATCTGTTAAGTAGTCTCAATGAATAAACAAATTTTACGATGTATTTATAAGTGCAATGCAAATATTTGTTTATTTAGGGGTGTGCCTGGGGCAAATGAGCGCCGAGTATTGCGCTTTCCCATAAGACTATTTTCTAATCGCCATTCCAGGCAAAATATATCTGATATTCGCCTAATGTACTGTCACGATTAGTCAGCGAAGGGTCTACATAGTATATAAGGGAAGTACATGCAGGAAAAACCATATAGTACTTAGTCACAAGAGAGCAAATAGAATAGATAAGTAGCTTAGATTAAGCAGTTATAAAGACATATTTCAGTGTGTGTGTGTGTGAGAAGCTAGTTAGAATCAGTTGAGAATTATAAGGATAGCTAGAAATTGGGAGAGTGAGAGGGAGAAAAAAACAGTTGGACACAAGTCTCCATTAGACAAAAAGAAGCTAAAATCTTATTCAATCATTTTGCTTAATTAATTGAAAATTATAAGGACAGCTAGAAAATGAGAGAGTGAGAGGGAAATTAAAAAACACGTAGAGACTGGTTTCTATAAGAGAAAAAGAAGATACAAGTCTTATTCAATAAATTAGTTTATCTAAATTAAAGAAGAACTAGGAATTAAGAGAGAGAGACGGATATAAAACTAAGAGAAAAGTTTTCATCAGATGAAAAGAATTTAAAATCCCAATTAAATTTTTCTAAATTAATATAAAGCAATTCATAGTCAGCCAATTGTTTCGTTCTCTATAAATACACTATCTATCTAATGCAAGAAAATAAATTTGCAAGATAACGCTTTGCTCTTAATCAACAACTAGCTCTGACAGATAATAATTCTTGAGTCTTAAGACTAAAATATACCTTTTAACCTTGCACTATATATAAATATATAATTTATAATAATAAATGATTAAAAATATGCTATTAACTGCGTGTGGCATAAATTATGATGTTTATACATTTAGATTCGACTGCAACAAGAGCGAAAACAATTTGCGAACAATTTGCGGGCGTGCAACAACCCGGAAATGTAAATATGAAATGTGCACTAGAGAAATAAACGCAACAGCAACAAATCCGCGACAAATATCTGACAGAATTGTTGTAGCTGTGTAGACTTTTCGCATTTATTTTATGTGCATGCAAAAACGAAACGAAAACACGACAAAGGGTCAGAAGACAGGGTAGGGGGCGGGTTGGGGACTTACGGATAGACTAGGGGCTGTGTGCATAGAGTGCGGTTGGAGGCAATGCATTCAGCTGATAAAATAAAATTGTGTGCTAAGCTAACTGTGTGTCTGTGCAATAATTGCCAGAGCTTTTGTGTGTGTGTGTGTGTGGAAGGGGCGGAGGCACTCACAGTCAGTCAGCGAGCATCATCATCATAACCTTGAGTCACAAGTCGAGAATGTGCATGCGAATAGAATGCAAAAAAAGGCAACAAATTTTTGCATGTAAATGTATCTCAAAGCGAGTATCTTTTGTGCAAAAATTATCTAATAAAAAAAAACTGTGAACTAGCTTGAAATTAATATTTACAATTCAAGGCCAGCAATTTATGCTAATTGCAATTGCCAACCAAATAAGAGAATATGCATAAAGCCAAAAAAATGTATCTATAACAGAGACTGAACCCAACCCCAGCTGCTGCCAGAGGGTTGCAAGAGGGTTGTGTAAAAGTATTGTTGCGGTTTCGTTGCACTTTAACCTTGAAATTTGTTGCTCACTTTTAGCGCATGTGCAATGCCAAATGCATTCCCTCTCTCTCTCTCTCTCACACTCTCTCGCTGTGCTTATCAATTGGCTGTTGCTTTTTGTCTGTGTCCGCATATTAATTAGCTGTTGCCTGTCGTTCGCTCTACTCAAGCCCAAGTATTCGCAGCTGAACTTTGCATTTCAAAAAAAATTTCATTTTTACTGCAACAATAACAACAATTAAAAGCGAAAGTATATTAAACCTTAACGAATCTGTACATAAGAAGTCATAAATAAGTATTTAAGTATTTATATATATATTGTATATAAAAATATCTTCATTTTTGTATTTCAAATTTATCAGTTTCTGTCTTTTTTTTTGCATTTTGCAATATGCTCATAAATCAAGTAATATTTATTACAAACTCACACACAGACACACATACACTCACTTATGGGTATATATAGCTATATATGTATTGGTATATTTAGCTTTATTGATTGCCATATTTTATTAGCTTTTCGGCTTTGACGTAGGTCGTTTCGCCGCCTAATCGTAAATTGAATGCAATTCTTACAACGTCGCCCCACTTCGCCCCACTTTTTCGCCCCATTTTTCGCCTCACACTTCGCCCGCTTATCAGTTACGTTTAGTTACAGTTAGCTGTCGCTATTTCCTCCTACTCTGCCTTTACATTAGCCATGCACTTGGCTTTTCTTATCAGCTGATTTGGAATTTATTCACATATATATATATTTGGTTGCTTTGTTTTTCCTTATTTTTTCTCGCTTATTGCGCAGTGAAAGTTTTACATTTTGCTGTTGATTTTGTTAGTGTTAATTAAAGTATTCTCTTTGGTACGTGCGAAATATTTAGAATACATTGCGCTACACTTTTAGCTAAGAGGCATATTAGTTCATAACAACTTGTTGAAAATGGATAATATATAAAATATTGATAGAATATAGAATGTAGTTAGTTGAACTAAACTAAGATATGCTAAGCTGAAGCTGTAGTAAGCACCTGCTGATATGCTGTGAAAATTTGCTGGCAGCATATAACATAACTAATATTTATCTACATATGTAAGCTAAAGTTATGATTCTAAATAAATAATAATTTGTAATTTAAATTTTAACTTAAGGAAGCTCGAATGCCTACTTGTTAGCACAGCTCCCCAATGGCATTGCATCATCTAGTTGTAAGTTCACTGAACCCAAAGGTCAACTGCAGCGCACAGACAGTTGACAGTTGACAGTTGCATGCTACATGGGGCACTGCCGCAAAATGTTATGATGTCATGGCTACCAGGGAGTAGCTAATGTTGCCCATGTCCCGCTGCCAAATGGGCAATTTGGCCAGAGACGGCGACAATTAAGAAAAATAAATGGAAAATTCATAAAGGGTAGCAGAGATTAAGATGTTCGCTTTGCCAGTTACCTGGCGAAGCGGCTTAAAAGGATATACGTACATATATGCTGGCGACATTACCTTGACAACACAACAACAACAAACACGACCTACGACAAAGCGTTTGAAAATGCGCATAAATTCGAAACGTGGAGCGCTCACCCTAAGGGCGGAGGCAGACAGCAGCAGCAGCAGCAGACTAACTGCTGTGTGTGTGCGTGTGTGTGTGGGAGGGCTGCTCGGAAAAAAGTCAAAGTAAAATTTGCCAGACAACAGAAAAGGCGAACGACCCTTTTCAGCGCCAGACGACGCCAGTTCGAAGTTTCCATACGGGGAAGTGGCTGCAGCAGACGCCTTTGCCAATGCTGGCACAAAATGTTGGGGCAGGGCCCGACGCAGTCGGTGCCGCCGCTGCTGCAGCCGCTGCTGCTGCTGCTGCTGCTGCTGTTGCTGCTGCTCATTATCCTTTTCGCTTTTCATACATAAATCGCTGGCGCGTTCAATGAACTTTTGGGCACGTACGTTGCACGGTCGTCGGCTTTTGCCGGCTGCTTGTGGTATACACACCCAATACGGAAAGCGAAACACACAAACGACAGGACAACGACAGCAAAAGCTGTACACAATGTACGGCAGACAGCGACAGACGACGATGTCGATGTCGCTGGCGACGAGCACAACGACGAGCGATACGAAGGTCCTGGTGCTGGTGCTGGTCTTGGGCCTGGGCAGCCGCCTCGCTTTGGGTTGTGGTCTTGACAGTGTGCAGTTTGTGCAGTGCGTTCGTTGTTCTGCCCCTTGGCGTCAACGGCGCAGCGACTGCGGCCAAGGACCCTGAATGCAGCGGCGCAGGCGCCAGCGCACAAAATTTCACTTTTAATTTTTTGCACTCTAGCCATTCAGACGGCACAAGCGATTCGATTTCGATGCGTGCAAGCGAGACAACAATAGCAGCAGAATCGAGGCAGCAGCAGCGGCAGCGGCGTCTGCTGCTTGTTGTTGTTTGTGTCTGGCGTGGAGTCAGGACTCTCTGCTGCTATTACTAGCTGCTAATTTTGGAAGGTTATTGAACTGCCAGGAGCTGCAGCAGCATTGGCAAAAAAAAAAGAAGACTTTCACAGGACTTCATGAGGCAAGCTTTACGGTGCGCTAGGACATGGTCAGCGCTGGCAGCAAAAGCAAAAGTATTAATGTATTACTAACTTGTCTTGTATTTACCTTATCGTTAGATTTGTTGCACAAGAATTTTGGGCTTTTGTTGGTTTCTCAGTCTCATTTTTGCTCAAGTATTGGCCAAAATGCATTTTAAACGCGATTTGAAGAAACTGATTATCGCAAAAATATCGCGAAAATAGATACGATAAAAGTATAGAGTCCTACGGCCGTATGAACACATTGCCACGGTCTGTTTTCTTTGCCGTTTGACTGTGATATATATAGATGCTATATATATATACATATATATATTTATATATGCAGAGCCTTATGCACTAGAATCTTACACTTAGACGGCACTAAATCGATTTGCTTGAACACTTTTGTGGTATATCATTGGTATAATATGCAAAATGACTTAATAAATATTATAATTTTGTGGATTTCATATTTTTGTGTATATTTTTTTGTTATTTTTTATTATTTTTCTTTTTTTCTTTTGTTGGTCCACGCGACGCGGCTGCTACGCCTGCCAGACATGACCTGCCCAACGCGCTAACATCCCGAGTCAGGACTGAAGCGACTGCCAATTCAGCGGCTGCCATTTGGCCAGCCCGCTGTCGCTGTCGCTGCCACTGCTGCAGCCGCTGCCAGCGATGACTGCGACTGCAGCCCGAACGCAGAGCAGACAGTAAACAAGCAGACATTCTGAAAGGGGCGTGAGTGGGGACCTGAAGTGGGGTTGGCACTTGCACTTGGCATGAGCTGAACTCGCGCATTCAACAATAACAACAATGAGTGCAGCCAGCGCTACAAGGGCGGCGTCCATGCAGTCGGCGCCACGCTAGGGGTTGCTTCCACACCATATATGTAGGGGCGTAGGTGCTGGTGTTGTGCAGCCCTCTGTGTGGCTATGTGGTGCTGTGATTTGCAGTGGTTTGACCACAGCAGGCTTATTGGGCTAGGTCTGTTCATGAAAGGCGATGGAAAAGCTAACAGGAAATGCATGTTTGCCAATTTGGGCTTAGTTTAAATAAGGAAATGGCAAAAGGATTAATTTATTTAATCTGCGATTATAGAGTTGAACAAAGGTTCAGGAAAACCAGCAGACCTTGAAAACCCTGTTTTAAACTTTGTTAAAAACTCAACTAATATGAGAATTTATAGTTAAAGAAAAACAAATAATACTATCAATTGTAAATTTATGCTTATAGTAAAGCTTATCTTATCTGAAAGTGCAGCAATCCAGTTAAAGCAAGTTATTTTTAACTTCTGAACTAATGCATTTTCTTGCAGTGCAGCCAAAACTGCAGTAAAGCTCTCTCTCTATTGCGCACTCTCTCTCTCTCTCTCTCTCGCTGCAAAAGTTTGCATGCGAAAAGGGTTGTTTGCCTTTTCTATGCCCTGGTGACAGTTGACAATGAACTACAGAGTTGAAACCGGAAGTGTTCACATGAACAAGATACTCGAAAAATTATGCAAGCTGCAGCAACTTAGCTAAAGCTCGGGCAAAAGCTTTGCCCCAAACAGCAAAACACTTACTAAAAACTATTAATAACAAAATTTCAAGCACGTTTTAATGGCCAACAGTAAAAAATGAATATCAAGAAAAGCGAGTCACATAAAATACCGTTACACACATACATGAGCTGTGCTTATTGTAAAAAAGCCATTTTGTCATAGTCAAATAACAATTACTTCGTGGCTCGCATAACGTAATGCCGCTTGATAACAATTACGTATGCATGGCGCGTAAATGAGCATAATTTCATTTGAACAATACAAAGAGGCAACGACAAAAGAGTCAGCGTGTCAGCGTGCCCCAAAAGTGGAGAAAGAGCGGCCCACCCACTGAACTGCTGTGCTGATCGGCGGTGCGCTTGTTTTATTTTTTTTTTATCAGCCCAGCTCAATGTCACAGTCAATGCACAAAAGCAGTAACAACAAAGGCTGGCTGCCTGCATTTACTGCTAGCAGCAAACGCCACACGCGATAGTGTCGAAACAACAACAACAACAACAACAGCATGACACAGAACCTGTCGCTGCAAAGTTCAACAAAAGCAGTAGCAGCAGCAGCAGCAGCCGAGGCAGCGAATCAGCCGCCTCGGCGCATGCGCTTACGCTCTGAGCGCGCACACACGAAGCCGCTCTCCTCTCTCGTCCGCTTGTGTGTGTGTGTGTGTGTGTGTTGCTTTGGTTATAACGCGCTTGAGTAGGTCGGTCATTGAACTGGCGAACTTGTTTTCTTTTCATGCCTCTTTTGCTGTCTTTCGCTTGTGATTCTTTTGCATGGCCATTGCACACTTTCTTCCTGGTGCGCGCAATTCGCTCTTAAGCCACCTGTGCGCGCGCTCTCTTTGCCAGCGCGCGCTCTCTTAAGCTTAAGCTATGCTGTCGCATAGCTGACACTGGGCATGACTTGCGAGTCTTGCAGTTTCAATGCGTGGCAAGTGCATGGCGGCTGAGGTTGGAGCCTGGGCAACAATTCTAATTGCAACAACAAAGAAAGCAAAAGGCGCTGCCACAGGCAAAGTCAATAACCTGCGCGTTGCACTGGCCAGCAAACTGCGGCAAAGAGTAAGAGTGATTTGATTCCCTTTTCATGACGTGACGGGCAGCCTTAGAAGAAAATACAAGAAAGTGCATCGACAGGCCGTAGACTCTAGATATACATGTATAAGAAAGTGTGTGTGTGTGTGTGAGTTTGTGTGGAGCTGCTGCAAGAACTTGTTGGCGGCCGCGCCACCAAGTGCAAGAACCTCGAACACACACGCCATGTGCCCATGAGCATTTGCCAGTTGAACGCCCTTTTCACGGCAAATGATTCCCTGATGCCGATGCCGAAGTGGATGCCGATGCTGAGCTGCCTTGCCAGTCCAGACCATGCCTTGGCCAAGCCTTTGCCTGCCTGTACCGCCGCACAACCTGCCCCAACGCGCGGGCCCACCGCTGCAGCAAGGATGGTCGTTCTTACTACTACTACTACTACTATAAATTGCAGTGTTGAACTGGTTTGGTTTGCTCAAGCGGCAGATTCACTTTTTGTTTGGTCGCGCCCTTGCCAACATCATTCTAATGCTAGGCTCCTCTATGTGTGGCCATCTCGCTCGCTCGCCTGCTTCAGAAATGAAAATGAAAACCGTTGCCAGGCTAGATTGAGTTCGTTGCCTAAGTCTTTTGTTTGGTCGCGCAGTCATTGAACTCGGCCAACTGAAGCGTTTGTGCTTACCTACGCCTGTGTGCGTATTAAAGTGTGTGTGTTTGTGTTTACATAACGCAATGCCCAAAAAAAGCTCTTCTAAATGCGTGCCAAATATCGACAGCAACGAAATAAAAAAAAAAACGGCAACAAATCATTGAGAGCAACTTTTTGCTGCTGTCTCATTTGAATTGCAAAACAACCTTTTACTCGTCCGCCTGCTATTTGTATAATAATACAAAGCCCGGCCCCTCTCTCATCGGGCCCCGCGGCGCCCCTCTCACAGCTGATCTGTCATTCTATATGCCATTTAAAATCAATTACAATTGAAGCTATTGCTTGCGACTTCAACAGGTGGCTACTGCGTCTTCGGACAGCTGCAGCTAATGACCTTGATATTGAAATTGAGCTTTGCCTTTGCGCCTTTACCTGCTGTCTTTGCATTTGCGTTTGCTTTTGCGTTTGCATTTGACTTTGCTTTTACTTTGTTCATTCATCTCGACGTTCGAGCCACGTTTCGATTTCATTTCAATTTTGTTTTTGTTTAGACAATATATCACAACTTTTATTGTTGTTGTCGTTGTTGTTGTTGTTGTTACGGCGAGTCACTTAAAGTCAAAGTCAAGGTTTTTCTGCCTTACGTCGCCAATTATTTGCTCGTCTCTGTCTCTCTCTGTCTGTCTCTTTCCCTAGTATATAAAATAACCAACTTGCATGTGTATATATATCTATATATATACAGTATTTGTGCCTTTAAATTGTGTGTTTGCCCATTTGTTGTTGCTGTTTATTTATTTAAGGCCAGAAACTGGTTTTTGTCTAATTATTTTTGTTGCTCACTTTGCTAGGTTTCTTTTTTTTTGATTATTAAAAATACAATATATAATTTTTCTAATGAAATGCTATCCACACTTGGCAGCTCTTCTTTGTTTGTGAGTCAACGGAAAGTGGCCAAGGCGTATTTTGTTTAAGTTTTTGTGTGTTTTATGCCTGATTAAATTTCTCATAAATTCGGCTTAAGAACTTTTTAGATATACCATTTTACTAGTCTGACAGTAATTAATCACCTTTTGGGCTTTGTGTATTCTTTGCAGTTAGTTACCTTGAAACTTGTTTTACTCTACCCACCGGATGATTACATAATACTTTTATGCATTAGCATAACTCACACTAGAAAGTCTTCATCTTAGGCTTTAGAATTTCTTAAGCATCATGGTTTAAAAATAATAATATAATGGCAACACATCTACCATTATTAAGAGAAAGACAATTAACAACACATAATTTGTTTTTAGCAATTTGTGAATAGAGTGTAAAAAAGATAATCAGCAAGAATTTATAATTCAATTAAGCTTGCTGCCAAATTGATTATGCAATTTGTCTTCGGCTCCAGCTATTTATTGCTTTTGGTTATTATGTAATGCATAAGAGAGACCAGGAAGTGCTTGGAGTCAATAAACAGACAATTAATCTGGGATCTCGTGTAAACAAATTATCATTAATCACATAATACAAGTCATCAATTCTATTGTTTAGCTTGACTTACTTTGAGGTTAGTTGGGGTATTTTTTGTATTTGCTCTGATGATTGGAAGATTTTTAATTGAAGATAATGCGGAAAGTATATCCAATATTCTATGGAAAGTTACCTTTGGAATCTGCCGTATAGTAATATTTGATATTTTCTTGGGCTATGCAATGATGATCTATGTTATATAAGAAAGAATCCTAAGTATAACTTGAAGAAGTTAAAAAAATTGCTTATGGCTAAGTATCTAACAATTTTATGGTAATATTTGAGTCTAGCGCGCTTTTTATGATAAATGCTGTACTATGGATATAGCTATATATGATATATACGATCTATCATAAGAAAGAATCCAAAGTTCAACAAGTTGAAATAAGAATGTTTGTAATATTTATTAATCTTTCAGTTATATTCAACTTTAGCGCGCTTTTCTTGAGATATTATATGAATATGTTTATATATGATATATAATCTATTTTATATAAGAAAGAATGCCAGTTATAAATTCTTAAGGTAAAAATTTGTATTATATTTATCGGTCTTATCACATTAAACTATGATATAATCATAATTAAATCAAAGGATGTGATTGTGTATATCTGACATATGATCCATGTTATATAAGAATATTTCAAAAACTTATGTTATTTAAAGTAAAACCCAGAAATAAACCCAATTTAAAACAATCAATTCGTATGCTTCTGGTAAAATCTGAGAGTTGGGTCAACAAGTTCGGTAAGTTGTTTAGAAAGCTTTCTTTGCAGAACTTTCGGGAACATTTGGAAAAACTGCTGCATAAGCTTATATAAGATAAGACTACCATAGAAGAAATTTCAAGAACTTTAGAACTTAAGTTTAAATAAAATACAATAAAACTATAATACTTACCATTTTTATTGTTTAAATGCATATCCGTGATGTTGTTGAGCTGCGACTGTTGCTGTTGTAGTTGTAGTTGTTGCTGCTGTTGTTGTTGCTAATTTTAAATCCATTACGTAATAAATCCAAATGCTTAAATGCTGTTTGCTTGTATTTGTTGTTGTTGTCGTATTTCCAGTAATTATTAAACACTAGTTGTTGTTGTTGTTGTTATGCACATATTTGGCACAGAAGTGCACAATTGGTTTTGGGTTTGGAATAGGTATTTGAACTAATTGCCTAGTTATATAGATATTTATATATATACTTTGCGTATTAGACTATGATAACTTAGACAGTCTTATCAATCAATCGATGCGAACACTCAATTCGTAACTTTGTTGCACCTTGTTGTTTGTAGTTGTTGTTGCACAGAATTTGTTTGTAAATTTTTGTTGTTGTTTCTTTTTTGTTGTTGTTAACGGTTTTGGCGTAACGTGCACTTCTACTTCTTCTTCTTCATCTGCGTCTTCTAAAAGCAATAAAAACGTAACGCGTGCTGCTTACGAAACCATGTCTCGATCGTTTTGTTGCTTACGGGAAACTGAACTACGGATGAGTCGCGTTGCGACTTCAATGTCGAACGACAGCAGCAGCGACGTCGTTAGAGGCTTCTGAAAGCAGCAGCAGCAGAGCCTCAGCAGCAGCGCCGCAGACAGATAGACTTTTTTTCAGCATTTCATTACACGACACGCACGCACACACAGACAAAAACCCACAGGCCGCAGCGCTGTTCGCTGCTTTCTACAGCGACTCTTCTTTCTCTTTGCACACAGAGATACAGCAACAGCCGCCGCAGCTCAGGTGTCTCAGGTTCTTGATCATCACGCACACACAGGCGAAGTCGCTGCCGCAGTCGCTGTCTCAGTCGCTACTGCCTTCTTTTTACATTGAGGTATCTCTTCGTTTGTCTGCCTTTATTGGTGTGTGTGTCTCTGTGTTTGTGTGTATGTGTGTGTGGTGAGCGCAACAGGCCAGAACTTTCATTCAAGGTGAGTGCGTCGACAGAGCTGCGAGCAGCGATCAGCGCCATCTCTTTGGCATTGAGCATGGCTACTGCTGGCGCTCTTCTTGCTGTTGTTGTTGTTGCTGTTGGTGTTTGCCTCTCTCTGCGCGCTTTTTGCAATAGTTCTAAACGTCTCTAACACACACGCCGTCAAACGGCCAGTGAGCGCAAATTGAGCATGCGAGCGTAAAATTACAACATTTCAAGGCTTGCGGCAGCAGCAGTCTAGCAGTCGTAGCAGTCGCAGCAGCCGCAGCAGCATTGATCTTGACAATTGGCGCTCGCGTTTATTTGTTGAACTCTTCTAACAAGTTTAGAATCTGCGCAACCCAAGCGCGACCGACCGCCACTTGTTCTCATTCTCTTAACCCGTTTCAAACACTCACTTACACATACACACACACACGCTGCCGCTTGGCTGTTGCGCTCTCACCCACTCTCTGACCAGGTGAATAAAAATTGTGCTCAGCACTCGCACTCACAATTGCATGTAATTGGTCGTCGTTGTTGCTGTTGTTGTTGTTGTTGTTGTTGCTGTTGCTATTGCTTTTCTGTTTGTTTGTTTGTTTTGGCGTATTAAATTTCATGATGCTATAATTGCATATTGTAATGGGCGAACGTCTCAACTGAGTTGTAGCTGTTATTTCTACAGCTTGTTTGCCCAAATTGGAGCTGGCGAGTTGTCATTTAGCATAGCTGGGCAACAAATACATAAATTATAATTGTATTAAGGAAACAAATACTTAAATTATGCCAATTATATAGGCTAAAATAATTGTTGTGTATTCTAGATATATATAAAGGCAATTTTTTATATACATGGTACAGTATATTCAAAACTTATTTATTATTTTTATAATAACTTGCAACAATATTAAAATATAGATGTAGTCTCTATGTATATTAGGAGCGAACAAGCTTTGGTTTGGCTCTTTTTTTTAAATTTATTCAATAAATTTTTTTGATTTACTTTTATATTTGTTAAATTTGATTTAAATATTTTTTAATTCTTTTTTATATTTATTTTGCAAACATTTACTTTAAATGTTTTTAAATATTTTGAATTATAGAAAAATTACTTACAATAAATTGAGAAGCTTAACTCAAATTAAGTAAGATTTTCTTTAAATTATAATCCAGAAAAATAATGCCTATACAATACTATCAACTACATATTCAATTTAGAGAAGACAAGACATAAGAATTTCTATAAAAAATATCAGAAAGGCAGCCTAGACCATTATATCATACCACCTATAAATCTTGACTAAAGCTCGTTTTATAATAAGAGAAGGAACTCTATAATTACGGCTGCTTAATAATGTTTCTGAATACATTTTAATAGCTGGCAACATGCGCCAAAAAGCAGCTTTAGATAAAAAATGGAAATAAAAGAGCTAGACATAAGTTACGTAATATTTGCCTGCCTATAATCAGAAAGGCCCTTCCAAAGCCAGATAAAAGGGCGGCAAATGAGCTAAAAACAATAGATCAGATAAATGCCAAATCATTATTTACAACAAAGACATTAAAATGGCAGCTAATTGAAATTGGCATTTACATAACTAAAATGTAATTAACAAAGGTAGTTCGCTGCTCGATAAGCTGCGGGCATAGGCAAATACCAGCATCTCTAGCATCTAGCAGCTAGCAGCTAGAATCTCTGACAGTTGCCATCCGGCAATTTGGTAAGGTAATCAATATTTTTAGCATTAACTGTGCTCAACCTTGAACTGCGAGGATTATGAAACGAATCAAAAGACACGCACAATAAATCAGTTGGTGGGATCAGAAAAAGCCCATAAGGCCTAGACAACTAAAGTTTTTAGACCCAGCCGCGCAAAAAGTCATTAGCTTTGCAACACTTACTATCATTTTCTATAAATAACAATTAAGGCATACAAAAGTTGATTCGCTCAGAACTTTAGAGCGACGGTCGCGCTTCTAATGGACAAGGGAAAAAAGAATCCAAAAAAGAAAAAACTAAAAAAAAACGAAAGACACGCTCAAGAAACTTGGGAACCGTGGTCATTAGAACTTAGTGTCAGTCGTGAGGCACATAGAAAGCAAAAACGCTCCAACATGGGGTCAATAAATTCTTAAACAAATAAAAAAAAATAGAATGAAAAATATGAAAAGAGAAGCTGAAAAAAAAAACCCGCCCAAAAAGGCAAAGCATGAGCACAATTATAATATTTAGTAAATAAATCATCATTATATTTGTCGGATTTGCTTGATGTGCTGTTGCGTTGACGATGATGAAACGCAGTTGCTTTAAGAACTTTCAGATTCTTAAGCAACCATATTTAGATTAACGTAAGTCAATAAAGTTATCTTTTTGGTATTTGCATAAAACTATTGCGTCTTGAGCAAAATTAAAAAGTGGGAAAAATAAATATTCCCCATCGCAAAAACAAGTTCGTATTTTAAGTTCTTCTTTTTTTCGTTCCAGCCATAATTGAAAGTAAAAAATAAATATGAAATGCCTATCGAAAAAAGAAATAAAATAAAAAAAACAACCAAAAATGTTGTCAGCAGGCAGAACAAGTGCGTTTTAGGCCTATACGCAGTTCATTCGTGTTATTTAACACACACACAAAGAAAGAGTAAGAGAGAGAGACACGGATCCAGTCATGAGCGCACGTTAACGTCGCCCGCTTTTATGGCTCTTTCATTTTGATGGCTCTTTCGCTTGCTGCTCGGCCTTTTTTCGGGGGCCCCGACAATCATTTCTTTTCATTTCATTTCGAGCCAAGTTTATTTCAAGCTCACGCACCCAGAGAACTGCGTTAAGAGTGTGTGTGTGTGCGTGGATTTTTTGGTAACAAGTTCAATGACTTCTTGAAACCAAAAAATTTTGGTTGTGTCGTTTCGGTTTCTGTTTTGTGTGCGAGGCGCTGCTGTTCATTTCTTTTTTTGGTTCTTCTTCGCAGTTTTTTGTTCTTGTTGTTTTCGTTTTTTATACGTTCGTTTTCATTGCTGGAGTTCATTGGCCAGCAGCCAACAGCCAGCCACACTTCAATAAATAAATGATGGTAGAGTAGCAGCAGGCACAAAGAGCTCAAGAGCTTTAAGTGTTGCCGAAATGGTCATAAATATGCTTTTTATTTATTACATTTTATATTTGCAATTTTAACAATTGTTCTTTACATTTTTTGTTTTCTGTACCTGTAAGTTTGTTGCCAGAGTCTTTTGTTTGCGACGTGTTGCTGCGGGTGATTGATTACTGGGATTAAGCAATAATTTATATAAATTATTTCGCATGACTGGGCTAGAAATTAAATGGAGTTTATTTTAATGTGTTAGCACGAAAAAAACACATTGCTCAGGCGCAAAAATTGAAGTAGAGTTGAAAAAAAGTTAAAGTTCGTTGCCTAAGTCTTTTGATTAGCAGGCAAATAACATTTGTCAAAGTTGTAAAGTTTACAGTTAGGGGAATTACAAATGCATAGAATTTGGCTATTTTATATAGATTTGAGATATTTTTATGATCTAACAAATATTTGCTTTATTTATGTTAAAATTTTCTTAATTTGCGAGCAGCTAAAACAACAAAATGAAAGGATTGGAGCTCGAGTTAAACATCAAACTTAACCCCAATCTTCTAAGAAGCTGTTGCTATCTCTTGTTGTTGCTGTTGTTGTTGTCATTGCCAAATCTGGCTGGAAATGTTGGTTTTTTGCGCTCATTGTGCATAATGGTCACTCATCAAATTATCAAGTCAGCTACCTCAAACAAGCTACCTGCCACTTGCAACAGTTGCTGCTGCCGCCGTTATTGTTGTTGCCATCAATTACTTTGTATCACTACCAACTGAGGTTTGGGCTGCACTTTTTGGCTTTGGTTAAGTGGATCAGAGCTGGAGACGCTGTAGTTGATTATGCAGCACAGTTGCAGCTGAGTCTAAAATTGCTGCTGCTGTTGCTGCTCGTTGGTGCCCGCCCGTTTGGGGGCGCAAAAGGTGCTAAACACACGCGCCAATTTTGCGGTAAAAGCTCTCACCGCACACACACATAGACCGTCTGTGATGGTTCTAAGCGCTCTTCGGGCTCTGGAAGTCGTCGTCTTCTTGATTGTTGTTGTTGTTATCTATGTGCCAAACCTGATTTACTTCATGATTATGTTTGAAAAATTAGGTTAGGAGCAATGAACTTGCCATTCGTCAGAAGCTGCAGACAAAGTGAATGTTTTCTTGCCACCAGTGTGTGAGTCTGTAAGTGTGTGTGTGTGTGTGTGTTTGTTATTTGTTTACCTTAATAATACACACCTGTATAGTTCAATTTGTGGCAACGGATCTTAGAATAGTGCTGCTGCTGCTGCTGCTGCTTCTGCAACTCTTTGAAAGTATTCGCAATCAATTTAAAAGCAACGACCAAGTGCAATCAGCGGCAACGTGTGGCACATTTGACTCGAAGATGTGGCGACTGGCCAGCCACGGAGGAGGCATTGGAATTCACTCTTTTCCGCAACGAAATGAAAAATGTGTGCTAAGCCAATGACCGACAGAAGCAGCAACAGCAACAGCAACAACTACAAGGCAAACAACGCACACAAAAGCAAAGTTAACTGTTTTCTGCTAACATACACACTCATACAGAGAAATATAGAATTGAACATTCGCAACTTCAAAAGAGAGAAAGAAGAAAGAGCGAGAGCGAGAGCGCTGCGCCAAGTGTCTTGTCTTGGATCGCTGTCGTCGTCGCTGTCTTTGGCTTTGGTTTTATGCCGTTCTCGTTCTGCATGTCTTCGAGTATTTGTCAATCCGCCAACAGTCAAAGACTCAAAGAGCCCAACCGCCAAAGCGCCAACGACCCACGCCAAATACTCTGCCCCACCTCACTCCCTTTGCAGAATTTTACATTGTTTTGCCAACTGCACTTAGCGCACGCAGTTACTGCAAATGCTCTAAATTTGCCTCAAATGCAATTAAAATGTAAGAATCTAACGGCAAATGATGGGATAAGATGATGCCAAAGTTGAAATGCTTTCATTCTGTATGCTGATTCTAAGGAAATAATTCCACTGAAAAATAATTAGTTTACTCAAGATTTTGATGTAGTATTATTATAGAGAACACAACATGGAGAAAATGTTATAGATCACAAACATCGGGTGTTTATTGATAAAGATGTAATACTTTAAAATAGGACTAGGGACTTTGGAAAGTTTTCAAATTAAAATTCTTGTGCTTTTTAACAAACAGTTCATAAATATTTTTGAAAAATAATTAAACGCTTACAATGTTGGTTTTTATACTAATATTAATGCCAGAAATCATTGAAAATTAAGATTAATAGATTAAAAATTTCGACCTAGATCTAGAATTCTTAATTTTGTATTTACATTTTCTTTATATTTGTTTTCGAATTATAGGTTAAAAATATTATAATATGTAAGATACATATATGTACATATATACAAATATAATATCATAATTTATAATAATCTATTATTCCACGAAAATACGAAAAGGAAAACAATATTTTCAAATATGAAGAATAATTTAAATATAGAATTCAATCTAATTAATAAACTATAAAGAAAATATTGCTAATGCCATTAATCAATTTATTTCTATCAAAGAAAAGTTAGCAGAAAGGTCTAGCTCTATACCACATCAGTCCATCTAACCATCAACTATAATCAAAAAAATATTCTCACTAGCCAACATTTTCAACAAATTCTCTATATATATTTTGTGCTGAATTGCCTAAGCCCACTCAAATTGTTGTTGTTTTTCATGTATTTGATTGTTTATTGATGCAGGTTGCTCGATTATTTGGCAATTCGTCTGTTTTCGGGCTGTTTGGCTTATTCCGTTGCCTACGGCAATACTTCATAATTGTAACAATGAACTCTTAAGCTGTTGTCGCTCTTGTTTTTCAGCTGTTTGCTCACATCTCTGAAGACAACTAGACTAATGCTGATTGATCAATCGCGAAAATAACTGCAAATGTTGTTGACAAGCTGACAACCTGAAATCGGATATAGACACTCCAATATAAATGTTTGTGTGTGTGTGTGGGAGTCGCGCACTTGGAGCTGACAGCTACTTGCATAATTATGAACCGTTAGAGCCGTCGCCTGTATCCTGTAAGGAAACGCTCCCACGATTGAAGCAGCCCCTGCCACTGGCTGAAGGTAATTACCAAATGCGACGCGCTAACTGTAAAGCGCGCAACAAAAGGATTTCGATTTCCTACCATCGGCAGCGACAGCCGGCAAAAGAGAGCTCCTCACCTACAGGCACACCTGACGAAATCAAAAGCAAGCACAGTTATAAACGCGAAGAAACGCTATGCAACATGAGTTCCCTGCAATACGGGAGGATTTTGATCGTAATCGTTGAATCAATCGGCGCATCTGTCGGCGTTGTCCTTTTTTCTTTAGGTTTTCCTTTTTTCCACTTTGCTGGGGTTGCTGCAATAGGGGAAACATCATTTTCTATTGCGCGCGAAAATTCTCAAGTTTTTTATGGGTTTTTTATTGTGAGTGTGTGTTGTCGTTGTGAGAACAGCCCCCGCCGTTAAAGGTTTTTACCTTTATAAGGTAGCATCTAATAATTATGTAATTTTAGCCCAATGCAGTCCTTAAGATTTGGGATAAAAAAGGAAGTGTCAGAGCCTTGTGGTTACGATTGATGCACCAAGTGACCGAGTTCTATTTGGGAATGCCAACGGAAATGACCTGGAAAAGCGCGTTCTACTTAGTCTGAGGAAGTGCGACTTCAAAAAAAGGCTGCGCAGGATGTATGACCCATATTAGAGCGGAACTAGTAACCCATTTTCAAATCTTCAGCAAACAGGGCCTTATCGTCAGTTGAAGTGAAAAAAAATTCACTGATAAAAACAATTTGTCATAATATGTGCGACATTTTATGGGCCTGCTTGAGAAATTTCCAACAAGGCTATGAACTTTTTTTATGATCTGCTTTTTACCTTGTCGGGATAAAGATTTACAATCCAGCGTTTTCCAGGGATTCACAATTTGCTACAGTGACGCAACTTTTCGTCACGAACGCAGGTCAGTTAGGACCCGACTCGCACAATTTGGCCTGTGCCATTGTTTTGCATGTTAGCATCAGGGCCAAGAACAGCGACACGCGCATTTTGCGGCACGGCCAAGGGATAAACAACACATAAAAACAGCTCAAGGACTCATAACTTTCACCGTTCTTCTTTAATTTTTTTTAAGAAGGTTGCGGTCATCATTTTTAGGAAACTGTTTGCGCAGGTAAATAAAATGTTTATGTGAAAAAAGAGACGAGATTTGTAACTTTTAAACTGCAATGAAATGAGAAGTGTAATTCCATATAAGTTGTTTCAATTGTATGTAAAATGTAAGGAAGTCCGGGAAAGAGGACGAATATGCTAATAAAGAGGAGGAAGTATGACGACTGTGAGGTTGAAGCATATGATTAATGAAGTTTTTTATGTGGGAGCAAAAAAGAATCATGGAAACAATTCTTAGGTCTAAGAATCTGTAAGAGCAGAGTATAAATTATAAAAAAAAAGAGTTTAGCAATCAACTTTTAATTCTAAGAATCTCCAAGATTGCCATATAACTGATACGTTCTCTACATATCAAAAATAATTATGAAATCATTTTTTAACTCTAAGAATAATATATAATATATAATATATAATATATAATATATAATATAGATTCTACATATTAAAACAGAATTATGGAATTATCTTCTGACTCTAAGATGCTTTAAAGCTCTTTGAAGTTGAACTGAGCTTTAAGTTGAGGTAATCTCTGTCAAAATCATTAAATTTCGTATTTTTCATATAAACCTAGTCGAAGACTTCTTCAAATTAAATATAAATTTAACTTTAAGCAAGTTTGAAGACATTTTTAATCTGCCAGCTCAATAAGCCGATAATCATATTTAACAATTTGCTAACTTATTGCGGTTTTAATTGGAATGACAAATTTTAAAGCTGCAAATTTCCTGTTCTCATTGATTAGTCATTGATAAGTTGCATCAGCTGATCGTCCCACTCAAATCTGATTGATTTCCGCATCGCCATCTCATCGAGCAGCATAAGCACAAAAGAAAGCAACACCAGCAGCTGCTCAACCGCCCCAAAAAAATTATAAGTAATTTGTGTACAAATATAAATATATTTGATGATATTTGCGTATGCTACCGCGACACACCTACAAAACAATGAACAGCAGCCGAAGGCAGCGGAAATCTCCAGCTCTACTTCAGCTTCAGCTTCAGCTTCGGTTTCGGCTTCGCAGTTCATTGTTCAGAGATTGTTTTTTGGTAACTCCAGCTCAGTGTTTGCCCAACTCATTCGACATAATTCAACAAAATGCGAATATAAGCAATTTGTAGCCTCATTGCCCAGCGCTGACGATTCTCATCCGTCCAACGACCAACGTATGTACCTTGCCCGGCTGTCCGACTGTCCAGCTGCCCGGCTACTGTGCGTGTATCAAAGTGATTCACTTCACTTTTCAAAAACCAAGTCAAGAGCGAGAGAGTTAAAAGGCGTGCGGCGAGAGTGTTTCAAAAGAAATAAAAAATAAATAAATGTAAAGAACTTTGTGTGCGCTCTTTTCCATTTCATTCTCGTCTCTTGGCCAAAAAAATAAACAGAAAACAAACAACGAAAATTGAGTTGGCAGGTCAACAAACTCATCTCCAGCCACGTTGTCGTTGTGCTTTTTTCGGCCAGTGCGTGAGGCAGCGGGCGCCAAACGCGGCAGAGACTGGATGAGGGGAGCGGAGAGAAGAGTGAGAGGGGGGGGCTGAGCTGGGGTGTAAGCGAGCGGCCAACTAACTGACTGATTGCTAGCGGGACGCAGCGGGTTGAGCTGCTGAGACTTGGCGCTCTTTTGTAACAGAGCATGCATTGTTGTTGTTGTTGTTATTGTTGTTGTTCCATTATATATTTGAATTTTGTGCGTTCGTTGAACTCGCGTCTGAAGCTCGTGCAAGTTGAGCAACAATCTTTTAGTGTGGCGCATCTTCTTCGAGCTCTTTGGTTCTTGTTTTTATGTAAAAACGAAAGACTTAAGTAACGAACTTGAACCAAAAGTGACAGCAAGACATGCGACCGACCGACCGAATTCAATGGAAATGCATTTGCCTACCGTGCAAGGACAACGCATCAATTTACTAGGAAGTGAAAGGCTGCACTAATTGAGAATGCGTTTGAGCCCTTTTACATCGTCTTTACCTCGGCTCAACCCTTTGACGGCACTACAAATTTTATGGCTTTATGACTGTGTCCTTGTTTTAATTAAACTATTGTTGGACTCGCAACAGACACGCTGCTGCTACTACTGCTGCCACTGCTGCTGCCATTTCCGCTGGGTAAATCCTTTAACATCGCATTTCCTGCGCAACATATGTGCGGACCGTTCCACTTGCGTTGGTTGTGTAAACATTACGAGTTTTCGTTTTTCCCTTCTCTTTTTTGAGGAAAATATCAATTTTCTAACGCATTTCACGCAATCAAATGGCAGCGCCTCCACATGCCATCAAAATCTCACGTTGCTCCTCAATCAAGTCGGAGAAAGGCTTACCCTTGCCTCGGCAGCACCTGACGCCGCGTTCAACGTTGCGGTACCTGCGAGATGGTGCTGCTGATGCTGCCAGTCGTATTTAAATAAAGCAACTCATGTCCTGCACAGGTAGCCTGCCTTAATCCTTGCTCAATCAGTCAGCTTCTGGCAGCAAAAATCTCATTTTCGTCAGAATGAAAATATACTTCTCAAGCGGATCAAAACGAAAGGATTACGGTAAAAATCCTGTTGTTGTTCTGTTCTATTGTTTGCGTGTTTATTGTTGGCTGCATTGTTCAAATGTCTGCCAGTTGTTGTTGCTGTTGCTGTTGGTGGTTGGTGAGCATTTTGTAGGCGTTGGCGGCGACGCGGGCGGAACTGCACGTCGTCTGTGGCGATTGCTTCATTTGAGAATTACGAGAAATTGAAAGGAGCAACAGCCACAGCCTACGACAGCAACAGACAACAGCTACAGCCTCCGCCTCAGTCACAGCAACATAGCGGTTTTTCTTACTTTTTTTTCATTATTTTCTTATTTAAATTTTATTTCTCGACTGGCGACAGGAAACTCGTTTTCAGCAGCGACTCGAACTCATGTTTTGTAGTGTGATCAGCGCTTGCCTTGGCCATGGCTATTATGTCAAAGGATGTAGATGCATTGTGTGTTGTGTTGCATAACTGTAAATGCAAAACAGAGCGCTCTCTCCCCCTCTCTCTGTGTGTGTGTGTGTGATAACAGTTGGCTCTAATGTGGAAGTAGATTACTTGCGTCTCACATGTGTATGAAGAGACTGAGTTGAGCGGAAATCAATTATGAATGGGGAATTTTTTGAAAGCTGACAGGCAGCTGACGCAACGGCGATTTCGTTAAAGGATTGCAGTACCGTTAGGTCTTCCACTGAGAAATGTCTTGCAGAGAGCAAACCGATAGCTGATGGAGCAGCTGCTTGATGTTATATGCATATTTTTTCAGAATCAACATAAGCTTAACTGAAGCCAAAGACTTAAACTGAAGTAGGCAATAATTCATATATTCCTGAGTCTATTATTTATCGTTGATTATATAATATTCCAAGCATAAGCGACATATAAACCTTTTTTGTGCGTGTTTCGTGACCAGTCACAAAATTTCTAGTTCTAGTTCTAGACGGAAAATTTATGGCTACACGAAAAATCCATAAATTCATCAAGCTGTGAAATTGAAAACATGAATTCAAATAAAAGTTCTAGTGTTCACTCAATTGTCAGACACGTGCCAAGCGAGACTTAAAATATTCAATCATCACTTCCTATTATAAACTCATCAAACAATAGATCCTTAACCCACATCTGCCAGCATTTAAAATTCATCTCATTTAATGCACAAACTAAAACAAGTTCTATGCATCATAAACTATATATTTGTTTAAATAAATTTGTTTCATAAATTATAGATCTTGAACTTTCAGGTTTCAGGCACGAGTGTATATATATATATGCTCAGTTACAAGCGTTTGAGAACTATAAAAATTAAAAATGCTAATCGAATTCAGCGCCAACTTTAAACGCATTCAGAATCTATCTAACTGCTCGATCGTTCGTTGGCTAGAAAACTTTGATTAATGACATTGCCAATTTGAGAGTGTGTGTTATTATGATGTGTCTTTATGTATCGCATTTCCATAAATCTAACCACTAGCACAAGGCATTGAAATATATGCATGAATTCTCACAATAGACCCGAATGAGTTCTTTGAACTCCAGACCGACTCGAGTTGCGACTACATCTATTATGTCTTCATTGCTAGCCACCAAAAAGAAAAAAAAATAAAATAAAATAAAAGCTGTGCTGCCAAAGAAAACGAAATAACAACATGACATAAAAGCAAACTAAATGAAAAAGTAAAAAAAAGTGTATTTAAAAAAGCTAGAAAAGTTCATTCGCCTCACGGCAGACAAATTAGAAAAATTAATACGCCGCTGACTTTTCAAAGCCCCCACGTAGGAGCCCCTCCCTCTGACCCTCCAATGAAACCACGCAGCGAAGTGCGTCAAGTTTTTTTTTATTTTTTTTTTATTTATTTTTTATGTAAGACGCGGGCCGAGAATGTAACAAACAGCGAAGTCTGAACTTTTGGGTTTCTTTTTCGGGCAGTTCATTGACCACAAACAAAAAACGAACCAAACACAACAATAGCAACAATAACAAAGCCGAAGCCGTCTTCTATGTGAACTTTAACACGAGGATTTTGGTTAGAATTGGATAGAACGGCCAAGAAGAAGAAGAAGAAGTAGCAGTAGATGCCGACTTAGTGCCAAAGAAAATTACTCAATTGCCGTTTGCAGCAACTGATTCTCTGGGGTCTCGAGCCTGTTCACTCGGTCATACTTTCAAATTGCAGTTGCAATCGCAGTGCAGAAAAAAAACAAGAAGAAGCAAAAATCAAGCTGGCCAGAAAGAAAGCCTTTCTTTTTAGCCTGGCCAGCAAACTGGTTGGCGGGCAAGCAGCTCAGCGGCCAAGTTGCATTGCCAAAGAGAAAGATTCGCATAAGCCAATGAAAGTATCTCGCGTTGGTTACACTCTCTTGGCTTAGTTGTTGCTCTAGCTGCTGCTGCTGTTGTCGTCGTTCGGTTGTTTGGCCATTTTACTGCTGGCTGACGTAGAATGTTTCTACATAGATTTTGTACTAGCGGCTCTCGACGGCGCCGTTGCGGAAATGTTTATCTACATCTCTGCCACAGTCTTTTCTGCAGTTCAAGCGAGTGCGTTGAACTTGGCGCTGGAGCCAGCCATACACACACACATACACATACATACATGATCAAAGTGGAGTAGCAATACACGAACAACGACACGAACTCCAAGCCGAATGAAAATAATTACGAAGCTCAATATACCCGATGTACATACATACATACATACATATGTAGTACCCGAGCCCCCAAAAAAACCGACTTCCCGCATTATAATGCGGCACACGCATGTGTGGAGTGGAGCAACTGGAGCCGTGCAGCAGGTTTTTGGCTCTAAACATACTCCCGGCCCATTACATTTGTTACAGATTTCGGCTGAGCGATAAAAATGATCATCAAAATGCTATTACGATTGCATCTGCCTTGGCGAGCATCACTCGGGCATCAGCAGCAGCGTAGGAGCCCAATTGTTTGATTGCACTCGCAATGCCATGCTGAGAATTCTAACATAACTAGCTCATATGTAGGTCTTGGCATGCCAAAGAATTTCTTGCGGCTCTGCAGATGTTACGATAGAGCTACGTGAGATGGGAAACAAATGGCATATTATTACACGGGCTCAAACTATTTGCCATACGATTATTATTATAGTATTGCAGATAATAATTGTTAAGCTCATTCCAAGTTGCTGGTAAAAGAAATGTTTTAAAGGGCGGGGTGGACTTAGCGAAGTGAAGAACTCTAGAACATTACAGAAAAAAGTTATATTTCTTAAGAAAAAATATATATTAAAAGAGAGAAAGACAGATGCAAAACATATTTTATTGATTTTTGACTAAGACTGGATTTTTATATTGAAAAATATTACAAAATGTTAAGGTATGCTAAGATGTTTCATATTTACTTAAAATACTCTGTATTTTAAGTCAACTGAGAAAAAATGGCAAGTAAATTAATTTGGCGAATTCTCAGCTTCAGAGCAGAAGAAACTAGAGCGTTATCTAGTGATGTTTTTTAAATCTAAGTTTAGAGATCAAACACATCTCGTATGTGATTTATAACAATATGTTTCTATTGAAGATTTGAATCATAGGCTAGATTCACAGATCAAGCTTTGAAGCTGAGGGGGGTATGAACTATGAATCGGGCTTACAATTCGAGCAGTGGAAGGTTTTAACTATCACAAATGGAAATTAAAGGCAGTGGGAGGCCAGAGCTGGGCTCATAAATCGAGCTATGAACTAGCTTATCAAATTGAACTTTGAAGGGATGATTGAACCATGAACTTGGCTTAAGTAAGAGCTAGATTTAAGTCATCATAAGTGGATATTAATTACGGTAGTATGAGGCTAGAGCCATGAAATGGGCTAAGAAATCGAGTGTTAAGCTATGTACCAGCTTATCAAATTAAGCCTGAGGTTCGAACCCTGAATCGGGTTTAAAGCAGAGCTAGGTTTGAACAATCACAAATGGAACAGCAATGAGGGATCTATTCATGAACTGGGATCACACAGCAAGCCTTAAAGCATAGGCAGTTTAGAACTATGAACCGAGCTTACAAATCGATCGTAAAACAGAGGGAGACTAGTGCCTAGATTGATCCAACCCACCGATAATGTCTCAATAGAATTAGCTACCCTGAAACTTGTTGTTCTAGTAGGAATTCCCCCCAAACAGAATTTGTTTACAATTTTGTTGTGCAGAGGTTCAGTCACATTTGGCCCTAATCAAAGCAGAACAGATTGCAGGTCGCTGACTCACAGACAAAGACGACAACAATGCGAAGAAGCGCGGCTTTATGCGCTGTCGTGTCATGGTCAAAATTTCCATAACTCTGAGACAAGTCGTTTGTGTGTGCGTATTTGCGATTACACTTTCGTCACTGCAGTCGGAGCTGGAGCTGGAGCTGGAGCTGTTAGCCTAATTATACAATTCTCCGATACCGATTCCAATGAAAAGAAACTCTGTCAAAAAAATAAAAATAAAAACGTTGCCGTTTTATTCTGCGTTTGCGTAAACAACATGACTCAGCCGTGGCCAGTTGGTTATCAAGCAATGTTGAGTGTTGAAATGGGGGAAGAAGGGGGCGCGAGGCCTTTTCTTGCGCCGGCACAGAAGTCGTTGACTCCGTCCGTTGGCGCTGTTTACACGCCAAATTATTACAGATGAAAAACGAAATGCTGGGAGTTTCAGCACGGCTCCACTGCAGAGAGGTTCAACGACCGTTTTTGTAATATGGCTCGCACGCAGAGTAACAGAGGTAGAGAACCTTTTTGGCGAATAAGAACGCTAATATAACGCAAAACAAAGCGGGCGACGAATGGCCAAGAAGAGTTTTTGGAGCTGAGCAACAACTTTCACCAATTTGTTTTGCTTTCGCAGTTCTTTCGCTGGCAGGCGACGAGACGACAACAATTGCCTCGCTGTCAATGCGCCAAAAGCGTCGATCCGATCAGCCATCAATATCAGCATGTGTGTGCGAGTGTGCGTGTGTGTGGGTAGTCGCGCTGTCTTAGAACTCATTTGCTTTTTGGTCGCCCAAATATGTCCCATTCATAACTTTCCCATTAAAAGCTAATAAAGCCGCTTGCAACTTCCGTTCAGACAAAATGCCGGAAAAGTCGCGCATTTGATTATCAGCCACACACACACACGCACACACATCTATCGTGAAATGCGTGCGTGTGCGTGTGCTATGTGGCACAACAGAACGTCACGTTCCTGCCCTGCCACATAGGCATGCCCGCCCGGCCACATACCCGCCCTCTTTTTGGGCCAACGCTTGCTAATCAAATGTCTTCCTACCCGCTCTCCCGCCATCTTTCTCTCTCTGTCTCACTATCGGCTTCTATCTGCACGTTCAATGTTCTGGCCGCGTCTTCCAGAAGCCTCCGCTTCGTAGCGGTTAGCTTACGGTACTTTTCGTTTTCATTGCACGTCAGCGCGAGAATGTTTAGCCTAGATTCGAGCGCAGGTTCGTTGAACTGGCTAACAGCGACAGCCAGCCGAGCCGAGCCGAGAGCCGATAGCCGAACTGAGTCGAGCTTTGCCCGAAGTTCGACTTCGGCTTTGTACGCCGACGCTCTCGTTCGGGCTCTGCTTCTTTTGTTTGCATGCTCTGTCCATGTTGGTCGGCCAAGTTCTGGCAAGTTCGTTGCCTAAGTCTTTTGTTTGGGCGTTGCCATCGTGCACGGTTTAAATAACTCCAATCAGATCCGCAATATTGGGCAGCTTATGGTTAGGCAATGCCCAAATCCAAGCCACAAACCAGCCATAGCCAATCTCGCATAGAATCTAATGGCAAACAAAATCGGTACAATGGCCACGAGTCACCTCCAGCTGCAGCAGTCTATGCGGACAGTCGCCAAAGCAGCAGCAGCAGCAGCAACAAATGCAGCAGCAACTGCAACAGCACAAGAAGCTGCTCAAGCCAATGACCGCAAGTAACTTACATTTGAAAAATGTGTGCAAAAGCACAGCGAAAGGAGCTACACACACACATACACATAGAGGGAGAGAGAGTAGAGAGAGAGAGAGGCAGCTGCTCTCACAGATACATGCGATTGGAGACGTTGCAATGCATTTTGCAGAATATAACAGTATCTCAACGGTAGCTGTGCTCCGCTGCGTCGCGGTTCTTTAGACAGCCAACAACTGCAGCAACAATTCTGCAATGTTTGCTGTTTGCCAAAGATGAAACCGGTCTAAGAAATATTTCCAAGAAAATTATTGAGGGAAAGGCGCAATGCGCTGCGCTGGCGAAAAATCAGTTTTGCTGCCTCTCGTTGTTGTTGCTGTTGTTGCTGCTGTGTAGGCTAAAAGTTCTCATCAACATTCTCCTATTTTCCTCTTAATCATTACAAAAAAAGCATTTAAGGTTTTTTGCATTTAATTCAACTGTCAATTAACGGCGTTTAGTTAAGGCCAGATAATTGCTAAAAGGTTTGCCGTAAAAATAAAAAAAAACAAGTAATTAATTTGTTATAGAGAACATTAATAAAATAACTTGCATGCGAAATGAGTATGGATTACATTTATATATATATATATATATATATATCTATATATACTAATATATTATAAACAAAAGCTTTGAGAACTTTTTATGCCCACTCTGAATTTCAATATATATTTTTGTTGTTTAATTTATTTATCTAGCATTTGAGCTGCTCTTAGAATGCCCGTTTTTCCTCCAGCTCCACATTTCTAGCAAGTCTGTTTTTAAGATATATATCAACCTGCTTAGAGCGCTCAGCTACCTTTTTGAATCTTTGCTCGTTCCTATCGCATACAAAAATCTTCGACTTGTTTACCCACTTCGATGGGAGCCACACACACATTCCGTGCCACAGCGAAATTGACCAC
Source organism: Drosophila gaucha (assembly GCA_035045545.1). NCBI lineage: Eukaryota > Metazoa > Arthropoda > Insecta > Diptera > Drosophilidae > Drosophila > Drosophila gaucha. Next base: position 6,792,676 of record JAWNOY010000292.1, read on the forward strand.
AAAATTTTTGCGCTATGTTATTTAATGCAATGTGAACTTGCCACTGCTTGGCTATTTTGTTTTTTTGGGTTGCCTTGCGGCATTCACAAATTGTGAGCTGTGCAACAAATTGAAAATTACCGTCAAATATTTTTCAAAGCAACTCAATAAGCCGCCGCTGTCGTCGCCTGGGATCGCGTTGCACGTTGCCAAACTCAGCGCCATTATAAACCAAAACAGTAAAAAAACTCTAGCCACAAACAACAGTCAAGAGACAGCAAAAAAAAACTGAAAAAACAACGTTGCACAAAATGGGCAAAAGAACAAAAAAAAAAAGTATTCCCAGTGACCTAATTCTGCGCTCAGTTGCAGCAATCGCAGTTATTGTTGTTGTTGTTGTTGTTGTTGCTGTCATCGCCATCGTAGCTGTTGTTAGAGTTAGTTGGCCTTTTTATACACTAACAGAGGTAGAGGTACTATGACTATGACTTTAATTTGGTTAAGCAAGTGGAGAGAAAAGTATCTATAGAAGAGGTAGGAAATCAGAAAGGAAGATGTATATCTTTATTTATATGTATATGTTTGTATAGACAATCTGCCTAGCTGATTTTATGCCTCTTACATAGATAGATAGATAAAAGTATGTATACATAGAAATTAATATTTGCTTTTATAATCAGAGATGAAGATACCTCTTACATAGATCTTCTTTTTACATAGATAATATAATCATAAGATAAAATAGATAAATATATATATATATATATATAGATCTTCCTCTTTGATAATATAATCAGAGAGAAAGATTATCTACCTCTTGCATAGATCAGTAAAGAATTTTTTATACTTCTTACTTAGATCAGAGAGGAACATTATATACCTCTTATACAGATAATATAATTTTAAGATAATTCAATTCTATAATGGAAAGTTTAGTTCCATATACACATATATATATATATATATACATATCTTCATATATATAAATATATATATCTACCAGACCAATAGGTATATATTGATAATTATAGAATTTAAAGTCAAATTCTTCAGTTGAAATTGAAAGCTTTTGATACAGCCAGCTATATTCAAGAGCTTTGAGCCTTGCTTGCACTTATTCTCCGAGAGTTTCTTAGATTCTTTTTAATAAAACTTTAATATAAAACTACCATATTGAAGTTAGGGCATCCCATCTTCGTCTTTGACTGCCCCATTTTACATTCTTGTTTTTCAGTTTGTTGTCCCGGAAGTTCTATGCGCATGCGCATAGAGCGCGTCGCAGTTGCAGCCGCAGCCGCAGTCGCAGTCTAGGAACTGAGCTGGCAAATAACTGAAATTATATTTCTGCTGGCAGCATTAGAAAAGGCCATGGCTAAAAAGAAATTGCCGAGTGCGCTGCGATCGCTGGGCTCGATTGCATTGCACCCCGCAACCACAGAGAGCGAGAGAGAGATAGAGAGAGAGAGAGAGGGGGCTAACAGCCGAGTAGAACTTGCAATTGGAACGTTCGCCCAGCGGTCATTGGGCCGATTGGCCGACTCGCCACTTTTCTTTTGGCCAAAAACAAAAACCAATTTCCTTTCTTGCCCGATATGAAAATTACATATGAATCGCAACGTAGCGAAACTCTGCTGTAGTTGGCAACGCAGCCCACCTAGTCGAAGTCGAAGTCGAACTTAAAGCTTCCCCGCCTTCTCCGCCTCCGCTTGGCCGCTTTTGTATGCTGTAACAGGAGCGTAATAAACACTCGCCTAACGGTGCTTTTACAGCAGGCCAAAGAGTTTGTATTTGTGTGTATGTGTGTCCAACAGCGACAGCGACAGCAACATGCAACAGCAAAAGCCAACCAGCAATGCCAGAGAACACACTGTGCAGTAAGTGAAATGCTGAAGTGCATTATAACCGTACATTTTGCTAACACACACACACACACAGAGATTTTCGCATTGCAATTTTCCACATTTCTTTTTTTTTTGCTTTTAACGTGGCTCGAATTCTATTGTATGGATAGACAAGAAAATTTAGTGTCTGCGCCAGGTGGCAAGCAATTGGCCATTGATTTGAGCTGATTTACAATTTTGTTTGTTTTTCAACTGCTTTAAATAATTTATAGAACATTTTGTATTATATAAAAAAGGTTATATATAACAAAATATTTAAATATTTTAAATGCAAATAAAACAAGGTTGCTGGGATATGCAATATTTACATAAAATTAAATTTTTTTAATATCTATAAAATGAAAGACTTCAATAACTATATTTTCTTACATTTTAAAGTGATTAAATATTTAAATTAATTTACATAAAATTATCAGGTCATAAAATAAAACAAAAAGTATTTTCTTAAAATGTGAATTAATTTTTTATATAGATTCAATAAAGGTGAAAACCTATCACAAAAATGGATGGGACTAAGAAAACCTTCTATATTTTGACAAAGTCTTGGAGTTTTCAATAACAAGAATAGAGATTTTACGAGATTTACAAGTAAAAATTGTTGTGATTTTTGCGGAGGAACACTAAAAATAAAAATAATTCTTTGAAATAGAAAGAAAGATAATATATATAAATATAAAAAAAAATCATCATTATCTTGTTTTTAATTATAAAATAAAAGTATATATACAGACTTTTTCTAGAATTTTCAAAAGGACAAGCCATAAAGGAAATGGAGCAGATAGCAAAAATCTCTTCAATTTTGACTGAGTTCAAAAAGTTTGAAATGAGAAACTAGCGACTAGAGTTTGGAAGGTTATTCTAATTCTAAGGCTAGAAATTTGTGCATAGCAGAAAACTAGAATTCTTAAAAAAGCAACTGGGAATAACCTCAATATATAACACATAGTTGTATAGCACTCTTGTTTTTACCAACCAACTTGTTTTAAAATTCTTAATTCTTCTTTATAAATAGCTGAAATTAATACATTTTAATTACACTAATCCCCTAAAACACCAGATATAGTTTATTGAGACAAGTTCTTTCTGGTTCTAGGCAAGTTTTGAAATGGTCTATTCATTAGATGCTGCCACAATATTGCAAATAGACTCGTTGAATTTCTTTTGGCCCCAAGAGAAAGCAGTTTTTTTTCTATTGCAGCAACAACTGTAACTGCAACACACACATACACATACACACACACACACACTTACACATACACGATCGCTGCGCATGCGCAACTCGGGTTTTTTTGCAGCGCGTCTAGAATGCAATTTCTGTTTCTCTAGCGAAACGTTTGCCGTGCGCTTCTCACTGCCTATGTATGTGTGTGTGTGTGTGTGTGTTTGAACTTTGAAAAGTGGGTGAATGTACAGTAATGTTTGCTGCATGCTGAATGCAACGCTGACGCTGCGGCTTCTTGTTGCTGCTGCTGCTGCAAAAAGAAAAAAACCTGGCAAATTCGTGATGCACAAAGCGCTGGCGGCTCACAGAATTGGGCAGACACTTTAGAATGCATTGGTTAAGGTCTGCCCGAGAACAACAGTAATCAAAGTTAACAGTAACAAAAAGTTGTTAAAACATTGAATAAAACATTAAAGCTCTGCTTAAAGCTCATATTAAAGTTTTTATCTTATGTTTTTAGGCACGCTTATCAGTTTTAGCTTGTTGCTTTGAAGGCCACGCCGTTTCATAAATTGGCACACTTATGCAAAGTCAACGACTCACGCACGGTCTCACACACACACGCACACTCACACACATAGATATAGCGGCTAGTCAAAGTCGTCGTCGTCTGGCAGTCAAGCTCGCTTAACCCGAGGCCGAAGAAAAACAGTTAACTTGTTTCGCGCGCTGAGCCGAAAGCAAAGCTGCGCTCACCGTGGCACTCAGCTCTATGTGAGTGTTTGTCTATGTGTATGTGTGTGTGTATGTGTTGCGTTGCATAACTTTCATGCCAACGCAGCCAGCGACGACTTGCCTCAAAGTTCATTCGCCTCGTGCACTCCATTCGCCTGCGCTTGCGTCTCTCTCTCTCTCTCTCTCTTGCTCTCTTTCTTTCTCGCTCTGTCTCTCTTTCACTCTATGCTCTTCTTTACTTAGTCTCCTGGCTCTCTGCGGCTAACTGCTTCTTAGGCTTTTTCTTTTTTGGCTCCAATTTTGTGGCTTTGATTGCTTTTCTCTTTTTTTTTTTGTATATTTTCAGAGCTTGGCTTTCATTTGCTTTTCTTTGGCTGAAAAACTTTGTTTTGGGTCTCTTGAAAAGGAATGTTTGTTGTTGTTGTTGGCGACGTTTTTTTGGGTGAATGTGTTTTATTTTATCTGTGGGATACGAGTGCGTAAGTGTGTGTGTCGCATCTCGCCAACACACATATGAGGAGATCTGTTGCCCGATCTGTGCAGCATTGTTTAAGGTCAGTTCTCTTACCTAACTTTGATTGCATTTCATTTTTTGTTTGTTGGTCAACAACAATTTTTCGGCCAAACAGGCGGCATTTCTTCTTTCTTTTTTAATTAGTTACGTTGAGTTCGGTGACCGACAGCTAAGTACTTATGATGGTGCTTACGTAAAGTGCCATGAAATATGACTGCATTTAGAGGTGAGAAGATCAAACAAACGTTAAGTGTCAAGTGCTAAGTCTTAAGTGTAAATCTGATATCCAGAGTCCATGATGAATGGTGAAACGAATTTTCTTTTAGAAGTTTTGTTAGAAAAGAGCGAATATGTAGGAACATTATAAAGAAACTATTAGTTATAAATATATTTATTTATTATCTATCAGCTATTTTAATACATGCATCATATTTAAGTCCGAAATGAATATTGATATTATTAATAAATATTTATGTTTACTGTTCAATTTGCACAATTGCACAATTCTATATTCGTTCAATTAGTTTTCCAAGCGAATGCACGCAAGCTATACGAACACAAAAAAAATAACAAAAGCTCAAAATGCTTAGAACAAAAATGCATGCAAGTCCCTCACACACACACTCACACAAACAAAAGCTAGCAGCAGTGCAAATTGTGACGCCCCACCAAGCGAGTGCACACGCACACACAAACTCACATACACATTGGCGAATGGGAGAGGGAGCGCAAGAGCGAGAACGAGAGCGCGAGCGTCAGCCCACACGCTGTGAGCGAGCGAGCAGCAATGGCCGCGACAGCGACATTCAACTTGAACTTTTTGCGCACTCGCATGCTCTCTCTCTCTCTCTCTCGCTCACGTGTGCTCATTGGCTTCGGCGGCGCGTTGCATAGAAAATAATCAAGATCAAGTTTCTTCCGGCATTTGTGCACAAAAACAAAAACTAGAGCTTTTTGTTGTTGTTGCTGTTGCTGCGCAACTGCGAAGAGCGCAAGAGAGCGCAGTTAAGAGAGCGGCAATGCAGTAGCTTTTGCATAAGTAGACTGCATGCGTGTGTGTGTGAGTGAGTGTGTGTGTGCTTTATGGCAAGTGCATTTGTGTGTTTGTCAGTCAATCTGTTATGATGTCACTGCCAGCGTCGCCTGCCCCCGCCCCCCACCCCTTTTTTTTGCATGTGAACTTTTGCATGCGGGTTAAAATGTTTCGATTTTATGCCTGTTTTTTCCTTTATGGCGATTTACAAAAGTTTTCCATTTGCTGCCCAAAACGCAGCTAATTTTCACTCGCGTTGGAAAGCGCGTCTTCTTCAACGATGGCAACAAACTATGTATGCTATATGCATGTGCATGAGCATAAGTGTGCCTGTGTGTGTGAGTGTGCGATTCTTGGAACAGACGAAAACGTAGCAAAGCCAACAACAAGTTGCCTCAGCAGCAGCAACAACAACAACAACAAGTGCAACACGGTAGCAGCAGCAGCGTCATCGTTGCAAGCATTGAACTCGATTTTGTTTTCATTGCCGCTGAATTTCTAAAACGCAGCTAATTAGTCGAGAGTGTTTGTGTTGTTGTTGGCTACGCAGTCGTCGCTTCTTTAGCTGTGTTCCACTTTTCTGGCAGTTTTCCACTTTTCCTCAGTCGCAGATTTCACACGCGGCCATGCAATTCATCATAAAAATTATTGTAAACTGCAGTCAATTGGCCTGGCGAGCAACAAGAAGAAGAAGAAGAAGAAGAAGCAGAAGAAGAGCAGCAGAAGGCGTGGCAAGCGGGGCTGTTGGCAGATGTTTGCTTACGAAAAAAAAAAAACCAAATGAAAATAAGTTTTTCCAAGTCGCCCAAGCCGCGCCTTGTGTGTGTTTGTTTAAATAAAATGAAAGTTTTAGCGCGCCAATCTTTGACACACATAGAAGCTAGTCTGCCAGTCAGTCAGTCAGTCAGTCAATCAGTCAATCAGTCAGTCAGACGTGGCAGCAGACTTTGCTTACCGGCTGGCTGCAACACTCGGCAACGGTCGTTGCCATTTTGATTTTCGTTGTGATTTCATTTTCTAATGTTGTCGCGATATTGTTTTCTACTTGCGCTGGATTAACTTTTCGTCTGCGCCTTAGATGGTCATATGAAAAGTAAGAAAAGCGCAATAAAATAAAATCACGCATACGCCGCGTATGACGAGGCCGCGCGGCTCTTAAAAAGTGAAATAGCCAAAGGTGCCCATACGTGCGCGTGTGTGCGTGAGTGTGTGTGTGTGTGAGCAGCGAAATGGTAAAAAGTAAAAGAGAGTAGCGCCTAGCAGCGAAAGGGAGCGCAAGCTCTGCGCAACTTACGTCGGTAGCGACAGATGATGGAAACAACGCTTCACTTTTTTTTCGGGAGTTCAACAAACTTTTTGGGCAACAGCTTAGAAAGAACTTGGGTCAATAAACTATGGAAGCCACAGTGATCATCTGTTGCTGCTACGGATGGTGATGATGATGATGATATTGATGATGTTGGCGGCAATGGCGCTAGCTGCCGTGGCTATTGTTTGATATGCACGCATATTAAACAACCGACGCAAGAGGTCAATGGCAGAGCCACTCGAAACTCCTATGAATGTTAAGAGGGGTATTGTAATGGAATTGCTTGCCTAAAAAAAATAAAAAAAAAGCTTAAAGAAGAATGCTCCCAGAGCGGCTTCCACTTAACAATACAATTTATTTACCCATGCATATTTGTTGTTTCTTCCTAAGAATATATCTTGTAAAGGCATTGAATTTAAATTTGTTTACCTTAGCATTTATTGATTTCTTAAATACCACTGTTGGAAGTCATTTAAAATTAACGGTCGTACTTGAAACAACAGCGCCATCTGGCTTAATGATTTGTAAACGACTTCTGCGCCAGCACCGATGTTATCGGCAAGCCACCACAACTGCGAGTAGTTCTACTTAGAATCGATATACACAGCTAGCTGCAACCACATATCGCAAAAAAAGAATATAAACAAGACGCATCTAAACAAACACAAAATGAGTTCACCAACAAGTAAACATGTCAGCGAAACAAACAATAATAGCAACAAGCCAAAGAAGTCAACAAAAACAAACTCCAATGCCAAGGGCGGCACCATGGACACACGTGGAGAATTGGCGGACCTAATCAAGAAGAAGGCTGAGACTTCGGTAACATGCATATAAACAAACCAAACATTGTAAGAAATATAAGCACTGACTGTACGCCACCTAATCCACAGGAACAACTAGCCAATCTAGAGCGTCAGATTTACGCCTTCGAGGGCTCCTACCTGGAAGACACGCAGCTGTGCGGCAACATCATCCGCGGCTGGGAACGCTACCTGACTTCGAACAAGGCCACAAACTCGAAGGCCGACAAACGCAATCGGAAATTCAAAGATGCTGAGCGCTTGTTCTCCAAATCTAGCATTACCTCAATGGCCATATGCAATCGTAAGCAGCGGACAGCAACAGTAGTGCAAATACTAATAATATCTTAAATTTACAGCTGAGCGTGCTAGCGAATCGGATTCCATTACGAACGAAGACTCCAGCGATAATCAGATCTCAATTAACCAAAATACAACGACTGCACACGATGGAGCTACGTCAATTAAATCGCAGGATGAAAAGGGTAAGGCGTGGCAAGAAGAAGTGGGCGATATCAATGTGGTCGATTAATACATGCTGAAGATGATGAAGTTCGTTGGTGTGCTGTGATATATATCGATGGCTTAGTTAAGAAGTTAAATAGCAAGAATAATGAAGAAGCCACTAGAACTATAAGTTACTTAAGAAGTGAAGAAACAGGTTTTGAGTGAAATTCGATACACCAACTTAAATTTAATCTTGTTGCACCTTTGCAGATTCGCCGTCACATCGAAACGATTCAGGTAGCGTTGCAGGCGCCAGCAGCAGCAACAAGGAACCCAGCACCCCCACCTCGAATACCAAAAGCAAATTAAGCTCGAGCTCGAGTGCGACGGCTAAGAAAAGTGGACACATTAACAAGAAAATACGGCATCGATAATGCTTTCTTTCTTAATCTAAGAGTTTTAACCGTTTAATCGATAGTCGAATTATTCGTTTTTAGCGTTGCACTTGTTAATGAATTAAAATTAATGAATTAACAATTGCTCCTTTTATCATAATGTACATTAAATTTAAGCTACATGTACACACATGTCTATAGATATGAAGTAAATTTAACAAAATATAATACGGCAACAAACTCAACGTCAATTTAATCATTTCTTCCCTTTGGCCAGTCGATCAAAGATGCCCAAAAGTTTGCCTCGTGTCATTTCCTTGGACTCTCGCAGGCCTAGTTGATAGATCTCATCATGCATCGACTTTATCTTTTCTATCAACTGATCTGGTGTTAAGGTTGCTAGCTCTGGAAGGCATTACGAGTTAATAGAGCTTGCGGGATGCTGAGAGGTGCGACTTCTACTTACGACTGATCCTCGCCCTGTCCGCACTGGTCAAGTTTTGTGTGCATTCAGCGCTTGGTGTGTGTATCGGTGTTTGGCTCATGGTCAGGAATTCATCCATGCCCGGAAACCGTTCTGGCCACTGAATTGGCGATTCTCGCAACGTTTCCATGGATATGAGCTCATCCTCTTTGGCGGTCAGCACCTTCTTGCTGCTGACATCGCCCGTTGTCTCCTCAGTGTTGTCAGCATCTGTATCTGTGTTTAGAATTGTTTCTGGAGAGAACATTTCAATACCCGGCTCCATATTACTCATTATAGCACAGATTTAATGTAAAGTTATTGAATTCAGTTAAACAAGTTGAATAAATTAATTAAAAAGGCGTTTGTATTTATTAACCCGAGCAATGTGACCGTATTTCTGTAAGTCGTGGAGTTTTCTGTTAGATTGTGGTTCGTAATTCAGTTCGATATGATTAGTTCAGCGTAAAGGTGAATCGATTTAAGCCATTTTGAAAAATAAGCTCACTGTTTGCTTATTTTTGTTGTTAATTTAGCTAATCAGCTATATATTTAAATTATATAGATATATTAGAATTTAAACTGTAGCTATGTTTATATCCGATCGACAATGAAGAATCCATCCGATAACGCTTCGCCTATCGGCCTATCGATTTTCATTCAGAATCCGAAAGATTAGCCAACACTACTCAATCGAAGCTATCACAAATATTTCATTTTATTTCTTCCGTTTTGTTTAACAAAATATACCCTGGAAAGAAACGTCTACAGGCCAGCAGCAGACTCAGCAATAGAACGACCACAATACCAAGTTCAGCCATGGGCACGTCACCGGTCTTTCTAATTTGTTTATGTCTGCTCTCCAGTAGCTGCTACGTGTCGGTGTCAGCCGACGAGCACAATCATAAGGTATATTTGTATTAGTGTCTGTGTTTGCATGCATATGTAGGTGGCATTTTGTGGAAGATCTTAGCTAAACACACACTACCAACTCTTCCAGTATAACGATCGGGAAGAGGTGGTGTTATGGATGAACACTGTGGGTCCCTATCATAACCGCCAAGAAACGTATGCGTACTTCTCGCTCCCCTTCTGCAGTGGTGCCAAATCGAGCATATCCCATTACCATGAAACTCTCAGCGAGGCTCTGCAGGGCGTTGAGCTGGAGTTTAGCGGCTATGAGATGGATTTTAAGACCGATGTCCAGCGTACGGTCATTTGCATGGTTAAGCTAACCGAGGAGAATGTCAAGGCATTTAAATATGCTGTGATGAATGAATACTGGTATCAGATGTACATCGATGGTTTGCCCATATGGGGCAAGGTGGGTGAACGGGATGAGAACGATGGCAAGTATTACATACACACGCACAAAAAATTCGACATTGGCTACAATGGTCAGCAAATCGTGGATATAACCCTGACGACGGAAATGCGCGAAGAGCTCAAAACAGATGCAAAAATCAAGTTCTCCTACGAGGTCAACTGGAAGCCCAGCAAGATAGAGTTCAAGAATCGCTTCGACAAATATCTGGATCCCAACTTTTTCCAGCACAGGGTAATAACTAGAACCGCTTGGCTCTTGCTCTAGCTAATTGTCTTATCCCTTTCAGATACATTGGTTCAGCATCTTCAACAGCTTCATGATGGTCATTTTCCTGGTGGGCTTGGTTTCGATGATATTGATGCGCACGCTGCGCAAGGATTATGCACGCTACAGCAAGGATGAGGAGGTGGATGACATGGAACGTGACTTGGGCGATGAGTATGGCTGGAAACAGGTGCATGGCGATGTCTTCCGTTCGCCACCCCATGCTCTACTCTTCTCGGCGCTCGTTGGCGCCGGCTACCAGCTGATCTCGGTGGTCTTCTGCGTCATTATGTTTGCCATTGTCGGTGAACTGTACACTGAGTGAGTGAACAGCTGAACTAATATTGAAGAAAGTCTTTTATAATGTTTGCTTTGCAGACGTGGATCTATGCTCTCGACGGCCATTTTTGTATATGCGGCAACATCGCCCATTAATGGTTATTTTGGTGGCTCGCTTTACGCTCGGCTGGGCGGTCGTTTGTGGATACGACAGATGCTCGCCTCGGCTTTTACGGTGCCTGTAGCTGTTTGTGGAACTGCGTTCTTTATCAACTTCATTGCCATTGGCTATCATGCCTCGCGTGCCATACCATTTGGCACAATGGTTGCAGTTACCTGCATTTGCCTGTTTGTCATCTTGCCACTGACTCTCGTTGGCACCGTGGTGGGACGTAATTTGGATGGCCAGCCGGATTTCCCTTGCCGCGTCAATGCTGTACCCAGACCCATACCCGAAAAGAAATGGTATATGGAACCGTTGATTATTGTGCTGCTGGGTGGCGTGCTACCATTCGGTTCAATTTTCATTGAAATGTATGTCTAAGCAGAATCGTTAATTGCTGAGGATTGTCTGTAATTCACAATCTGTTCTCTTTTGTATTCGTAGGTACTTCATCTTCACATCGTTCTGGGCGTACAAAATCTATTATGTGTATGGCTTTATGTTGCTCGTGTTTACCATTTTGACTGTGGTCACCGTCTGTGTTACCATTGTGTGCACCTATTTCCTGCTGAATGCCGAGGATTATCGGTGGCAATGGACGAGCTTTATGGCAGCCGGCTCTACGTCCATTTACGTATACGCATATTCGTTTTACTACTTCTTCTTTAAAACCAAGTAAGCACTCTTAAGCTCTACTCTTATTGACATCTTCTTTGATATATAACTTTGTTTATTTTCTTCTCTTTCTTTTAGAATGTTTGGTCTATTCCAGACGGCTTTCTATTTTGGCTATATGGCACTATTCAGCGGCGCTTTGGGCATCATCTGCGGCACCGTCGGCTATGTCGGCACGAATCTCTTCGTGCGTAAAATCTATTCCAATGTGAAAATAGACTAAAATTGTGCGGCTGTAGAATTCAATCCTAACTATTTACAACTGTATTTATTGTGTAGTCCTTTAGTTGACCCCTGCCCTTATGTTTATATATATATTCATTTTGCTCTTTATCAATGCTCTAACAATTTTCTCATATTGGTGTCGATTTAAAATGAATGAAGTAACCGAAATCAAAGAATGATACGCCAATGATACCAAACAGCATAAAATGTCGCCCCTGAATTAATCTGTGTATATATAAATATATGGCACATATACTGTACATTTGTATATGTATATATATACACATATATGTGTGTATGTGTGCTGTGTATATGTTTATGCGTGTGTGTGCGTGTGCAGCAGATATATTGTAATATCATATATGCCTAGAAACTTATCAGAAATCTATGCAATTGCAAATGTGACTTCAAATAATTTGCGCCAATTAAGTTTATATACATTTGCAGTAATGTGCTGATTAGCAATAGTCGATAATATTAAAATAATAAAATCAATATATAAAACCAAAGTCTATGAACTCAACGATTTTAATCAAATGAGCCTCTTCAAGATTCCAAATCGTAGCCTCATTATCGCATGTTTAGTTATTTTTATTTTTTTTTTTAGAGGATGGCGAAACTTTATCAACTTATAAAAACGTGTTCGCAATTTGACAAAATAGACATTGAAAGTCTAGCTGATTGATAAGTACTCTTACTTTTTCATCCAATAGCAGTCAAGAGCTGCTTCCGCACCGAAAGGCCCCTCCCGAACCGAACTATACTCCAGCTCAGCGCCGTGCCACAGCTGAAGGGGGCTTATACTGAAGTGCCCCACACTCAAGATAAACCGTGTTGCGCCCGCTATGCCTGTAATTGATAAGGCGCATACATATGTATATATTTAGTATGCGACTCATTAAATTCAAAGCGGGAACATGTTTGCCTTAATTTATGCTAATGAAAAGTGCGTTTGGGTTTTTCATGTTTCCTTTACCTGTGTAAATAACGGCGCTTACACATTCCTCAGGCATTTGCTACGAAAACATAAAACCTTTCTTCCCCTTGTCTTTGATGGAGAGTGCGGAAAACTATCTGTTCTGTTCAATCAAAATTCATTCATAAGCAATGGCCCATCAAACCCACTTGGTTCTAAAATCTCCTTTATTTTATGCATATATATATATATATATATATATTTACCTGTGGCGTAATAAACATCAAGAAGGTAACAAATTTTATGTGCTGATTGACACAAAATGAGTGCCATGCCACATATATAGGTATAAAAGCGACCCAGCATGTGGCACAATCATGTTTTCCAACGTAAACAACTATAGATGTCAAGATGCTGGCATAATGGCACAACCCACAGCATCTCTCTCGCTCTCTCTCTCTCTCACTCTCTCTCTCTGGCACCTGCTCTCCATTTCTTTTAAGTAAGTTTAACGATTATCTGATGTGAGAACAGTTATGGGCCAGCAGCCCACCTGGACTCATTTATATGCACAAGAAAATTTCGAGTCGCATCGAATATCATTAAAATGAGCTCTCCAAAATTCTTAAGTCCTCAGCTTACAACAGTATAAATAGGAAGATCTAGTTCTTGTCGCAAGTCAGTCTGCGGATGCTGTTGACATTGATCACATTGAGACAACATGGAATCACGTAGCCTCTTGGCTGCCCTGCTGCTAGGTAAGTTTTTAGGGCACACCTGTTTAAATGTAGCTCCAATTGATGTTACTCCTCATCTTTAAGGACTTTGCTCCATGGCCAGCGCTTCGTTGTTGAATTGTAATTGTGAGCCAGGTCCTAAAGGACCGCCTGGACCGCCAGGCCCAAGGGGTCTGCCAGGCTTAGGTATTGGTGGCGGTGGCGGGTGGGGCTATCCACCGCCACCATTTGGTCCGAATCCCATATCACCTATTATTGGTCCCAGAGGTCTTCCTGGACCCCCAGGACCACCGGGCTACTGCTTTCCCTGTCCATTTAATCCCGGATTCGGGCCAGGCATTGGGCCAGGCCCTGGACCCGGCGTTGGACCCGGTTTTGGACCAGGCTTTGGACCCGGTTTTGGTTCAGGATTCGGTGGACAAGGTGACGCCTTCGGTCAGGGCATCTCCACGGCTATTGGCAACCTGATCATCATACCATCGGGCATCAACGGACGTGCCCAACTCTTCCGTATCACTCCCGACGGCCAATTGGTGCGCATCGAAAACCCCAAAAGAGACCTCACCGACATTCTGCCGAACAACTTCCAAGAGCAACTGGCCCAACACGGTGCAGTGCCCACAGCCGACTCAGCGATAGGCATCACACCGCCAAATTCGCGCCCAATGCCCACAGCTCCAACGCCCGACGATCAGCCCGAGGGTCTGGATGAGACGATGTTTGCAGCAGGCGCTACGAATATGGAACGCAAGGAATTGCTGCGTGGCAATACCAACGATGCCAACGACTGGCGTCGTGTCCTGCTGCTGGGTGAGCCAAATGCCCTCAGCGCAGCCAACTCCGAGCCAACTGCCACCAACCAGCTGGAGAACAGCATGGACAGCTTCCAGCGTGCGCTAGTCGATCTGCGGGACAAGTACGCTTCCCTCATACAGCCACGAACGGGCGATCAGCGCTACGCAGTTATTCTATAGAAAAGACCTCTGAAGACCTGTATTATTAATAAAATAAAACGTACTGATAATTTTTTAAACAAAGTTTTAAATATTTTTTAAAGAGATGGCATGTTATTATATAGTATATTTTATATATGTAGAGAATCATAATTTAAAGACAGTAAGTGATTTATTTAACTAACTCGTGTGTGATTAGATTCGAAAGTTGTTTGTTCGATGTGGATTAATTCCAAGTCTTACGAACTCTATTTACAATCATGTCAATTTAATAGTACTACAGATTGACTGCTATCAGAGATCGAAGCCTGTATATCATATAGCTGTCATAGAATTTTATGATTAGAAAACAAAAGAAAGCAATTTTCAAGGGTATTCAACCACAATAAATAGATACCCTCTTAACAGCTGTGAGTTGACATAGCCTGCATTTGTTCAAGGAAACAATTTTTTTTTTCAGACAGTGCCTAAAGATCATATATAAATATGGTTCTATATATAAAGAAAAATAAAACTCTGTGCTGGGAAAAAAAGTAAAATTAAATAAAATTTACTCTAAAATTTCTTAAAATACCTCAAAATTATCTCTGTCTTGTTGGCTCGAGCATGATAATATGGATGAGGTTATTGATCCTGAACATATATAAAAGTAAATATGTTTAAAAAATATAAATAAATATATATAAATCTATTCTACTGTTCTTCATTCCCATTTCTTAAAATATTCAATATAATATTTGTTTACTTTTTATTCAAACGGTTTGTAAAACTCATAAAATTATGATTAATAGATGAATTCTGACGAAAAATTGAGAGTGCAGCAGGTTTTTTATTGTTTGCACAAAAATCACATCATATAATCAGCTTTTCGACTGAGACATTACCAAGAATCAATTTGCTCAGTCATGGGATTGCGCTTGAGAGAAGTACTTTATTTACTAAACTATTACTATTAAACGATCTCAATCCATATCATATGTGTATAATTGATATATATGTCAACGTATGTATAGTTTATTTTGAAGATATGGCATATGACAATCAGCGCTAAACTACCGAAAAATCAGATTTCAAGCCCCATTTGATGACGTTCACAAATTTCCCCTTAGCAATCTGTGAGTATTCCACTTAATGATAAGGCGGACGTGAGAATCGTTTTGCTATCGCCTCCAAGGAGTACGACGTTTAATTAAAATTAAGAGTCAATCAAAGCTGCCAATCAATCACAGGCTGTCTGTCCATCGCCCACGCACGCAGCAAAGGCCAACATATGCGGAATGGTGTTCTGCTCGTAGACGCCGGTAAAGAGATGGGCCCAAGGACCCGAGGCAAAGACGCCCACATCTTCGCCGCCATGCGTCTCCGACTCGAGTGGAGCTGTGGCCGGGAACAGCTGGGCTGGATCAGAGTCGACGGACATCAATGACATGGGATCCACACGCTCATGCGCCTCGACGTCGTAGTAGGTGTCGAAGCTCTTGCCGTTGGCATAGCTCAGGGCCAGGTAGGGTTTGCCGTCGGTGCCGGAGGACTTGGCCTTGCCAAAGATGTCGCTGCCACGCTTCTGATAGCCACCCATGCTGAAGGTGTGCGAGTGATCGGAGGTGACCACAATCAGGGTGTCCTCCTCGCTGGTCATTTTGCGCGCCAGCTTCACGGCCTTGGACAGCTCGGCGGTCTCGTCCAGGGCAATGCGGGCCATGGTATCGTGATGGCTGATATCAATTTTGCCGCCCTCCACAAACAGGAAGTAACCATTCTCCTCGGTCTCCAGCATCTCGATGGCCTTCTGAGTCATCTCCTCCAGCGTGGGCTCCTCATTCTCTGGATCGGCCAGCTGTTCCTCATGGTAGTGCAAGTGACTCTTGGAGAACAGACCCAACAGACGATCCGTTTCCGCGGGATCCACCTTAAGCAGCTTCTTCCGATTCTTCACATAGGTGTTGCGCTTGGACATGGATTCGAATTCATCGACCAGATTGCGTCCATCGGTCCGCCGGCCATTCTTGTAGAACTCGAGATCCATAAAGTTGCGCCTGCCGCCGCCGAGCATTACCTTCAACTTGCTGCCCACCTCGCCATGGATGAGCTGCACCGCAATGTCATCCAGACCCTTTGCCTGCTCCCCGCACGCCTCCTCCAGCACTGCATTGTTCTCCCATTCACGATCAGCGGTATGCGCATAAACGCCCGAAGGCGAGGCGTGAGTCACACGAGTGGTGGTCACCAGGCCGGCGGCTTTGCCCGCATCCATAGCCCATTTGCCCACGGAGAAGACGTGATTCGTAGCATTGGCCATGGCCAGGCAGTCGCCACGTCTGACGTTTCCATTGACTCCAATAGTGCCATAGTTGGCCTTGACGCCACACAGATACGAAGTGGAAGTAGACGCCGAATCGGGCACAATTTTGTCCACACAGTAGGTCTTGGAGAGGCCAGTGTAGGGGAACTTCTCAAAGGAGAGCTTCTTCTCCTCGCCTCCTATATAGCTCCGAGCGGCAGCCAAGGTGGCCAGACCCATGCCATCACCCAGGAAGAGTATAATGTTCTTCGCACGCTTCGTATTACGCACATAGTTCAACTTCTCCTGAAGATGTTCCTCGCTCGCCGACAGCCAATAATCCTGCGTATCCTCGCCCTTGATGGCCCGTTCGCTCGATCGTCCATTTTGCTCCAGATGTGGGTGCATTGCCTCTTCGTCATCCTCGACAGCTTGGCCAGGCACTGCACCTCCCAAGACGCACGTTGCCAAAAGCAGCAACAGCCAGAGACTGGCTACAAATTGTATTGTTCGCATATTTCGGGTTGTCAGCTCGATAGCGGAGCAGAAACTGTACGCTATGCGGGTTGAGCGTCTGCTTTATAACCACGGTTAAGAGGGCTATTGTTGTGGAGTGAATTTATGGGCAGTTCTTTAGTGCAGGTGTCAAATCAGCACTCGAAGCTGCGCGATTGCCACTTTAGATTGATCAAAATCACAATAACAAATCATATATATACGCCTGGATTATAGACAAAGAGCCACTCGTAGGCTATATAATCATGTCTGGCTCACACTAGCTCAACAGTCTAACGCCAGACGTCGGACGGAACGAAACTCCCAAAAATGGCAAAAACTTTGGGTAGCTGCTATTTGGCCGGCTGCCTTTTGGCCCTGGCTCTGGTGGCGTGTCCAGTCTGGGCAGATCTATCCGATGAGCAGGAGAATGGTGAGTAAATCGAACAAGAGAAAGTTGAGAGGTTTCCAGATAGCTCAATTAATCTTTAGAGAATCTAATCTTTAAATTTGTAATCAAATAAAATTGAATGCACTTGCCGAGCTATAAATAAAAAAATCTTAATCATTAACACTTATTAATTATGAATTAGAATAGCTTGATTGCTCTTATGATAAGCCCTATCGCTAACCACTCTTTGGTATATCCCGCATAGAGCAACATCCACGCATGACTGCCTCACGTGACTACGTGGAATTGGATGAGGAGCTCAACACAAGTTTCTGGCACAATAAGGCGCAGGGCATACTGGCCGATAAGCTATCGGTTCATAAAACACTGAATGAGAATCGTGCGAAGAACATTATTATGTTTTTGGGCGATGGCATGTCCGTGCACACGATAGCGGCGACACGTGCCTTTATGGGTGATAGCAACAAGCAGGTATTCTTTGAGAAGTTCCCCTATGTGGGCCTGTCCAAGACATATGCGGTGAATGAGCGCACTCCGGACTCGGCCAGCACATCGACGGCATATTTGAGCGGGGTCAAGGCCAACTATGGCACGATTGGTGTCAATGCCCAGGTGAAGCGTGGCGATTGTCTGGCGGCTACAAATGAGAACACCCACACCGAGAGCATTGCATCATGGGCACAGAGGGCTGGCAAGTGGTCGGGTTTGGTGACAACGGCTCGTGTCACGCACGCTTCACCAGCTGGTGCCTACGCCCATGTGGCAGATCGTGCCTGGGAGCATGATGGCAAGGTCACCTCGGATGGCTGCGACGTGGAACTCAATCGGGATATTGCACACCAGTTGGTGAAGTCGCCAGTGGGTCGACACTTGCGTGTGGTGCTGGGCGGTGGTCGAGCTTACTTCCGAGACAACAGCATGAAGGATGAGGAGGGTTTCGCCGGCAAACGCAAGGACGGACGCGATTTGATTCAGGAATGGAAGGAGGACAAGATGAAGTTGAACACTAACACTCACTATGTTTGGTCGCGCAGTGGACTCAACGATGTGGACCTCACCAAGACGGACTATCTGCTGGGGCTATTCGATGTCTCCCATTGTCCCTACCATAGCGATCGCACACGCCTACGCTCCGAGTACGTCCAGCCCTCACTCTCCGAGATGACAGAGGCGGCCATTAAGGTCCTAAGTCGCAATAACATGGGCTACTTCCTCTTCGTAGAGGGCGGACGCATTGACATGGCTCATCATGCCACAAAGGCACGCAAGGCTCTCGAGGAAACCGAAGAGTTCGCCCGCGCTGTGGAGCTGGCACGCAACCTTACCTCGGTCGAGGACACGCTCATTGTTGTCACCTCCGATCACTCGCACACCATGACCATCAATGGATATCCGGTAAGCAATATAAACTCATTCTATTCCGATCTCTTTTAATTTAATGTGGCCTTTGCAGTATCGTCGACAAAATATTCTCTCACTGGCTCCTAATCTGGCTCTCGATGAGATTCCATTCACCATTCTCTCCTATGCCAACGGACCGGGCTATGTGAACACATACGATGAGCAGGGGCGCATGGATTTGTCGAATGTGAATACCGAAGATGCTGACTTCCAGTTCCAGGCCACAGTTCCACTCAAGTCCGAGACTCATGGCGGTGAAGATGTGGCCGTCTTTGCCTCGGGTCCGTACGAACACTTCTTCTCCGGCAACTACGAGCAGTCCACCATTCCCGCACTGATGGCCTATGCGGCCAATATTGGTCCCTTTGCCAAGGGCAAGCTAAATAATTAGTTTAAATAAAGAAATTATTGTGATCAGCAGAATATAGAATAAGATTTTAACAAGAATTATTATATATGGAACATTTTAGTAAATGTGGTGGGACTGACTTGATATTAGATTTTGAAGGTCATAGGTAAGGGATCTAATTGAAATGCCAGTGTATAAAAAATAATATTAGGTTTCCTTAATCCGCAGGACTTAATCCGTAGCAAGACATCCTCTATATGGCAATAGCTCCGAAAAATCCGTAAGTATCTTGAAAGGACATACTTCTTAAGCTCATAGGGAGCAGCACTATCGATTGTCATAAAAAGGCTTCCAGGATTCCAACAAAAATGTTGTCTCAAATTTTTGTAAGGGAGATGGGCGAAAAATGGTCACAAATGTCAAAAATTAACAATAACAAAGCCATTTGAAGTAGTATCGGGACATCCTTTAATCCATATAAAGTCTCCACTCTTCTTAGCAATTAAAAATTATAAGGACGAAAGTCCTTCAAATGGCTGAGAAATAAGGACTTTTTTCTGCACAAAAAACTACCTGTTGCTCAGTCATATCCTTGCGAATCCTGTAGAGTAAAAGGACAAATAAAAGGACATCAAAATCGTCCTTGTGGTTTCCGAGTTAATGGTGACTTTGTGTGTTTGGTCGATTTCCTTAGCAGTCGCAGTCGGCCAGCATCTGAAAAATGACGAGTCCCGGATCCTTAGATGACGTCATTTAAATTTTATGTAAATCGAAAGAGGAGGTTCTCACGAATCTAACGCACCAGGTCCTATCGTCCTGTGCAAGGATTCGGCCGAGCTATAGCAAAAAAAGTAGGTCGCAAAATATCAGCAAAATCAAAATTTCGTTGCATGCCCAAAAGGGGCAAACCAACAAAATAAGACATTCGATATTTTTTATTTTTTATTTATTTCAAGATAAACGAATGGAATCCTACAAATATTTTTTAAAAATCAATAGCTCTTTGTTCTATCCTTCAGAAATTCTTCCCTGTTATTTTTTAATGGAGATAGAGTTTGTTTTTCGACTCTAACGCGATATGTCTGAGCAAAATTAGAATAATTTTTCAGCGACAGTTTATTAACGGCATTCCCAAGAGAATGCAGCAGAAATGCACAAATCGAATGTAGTCAAATTGATTTGGAGCCTTAGAAAAGTGCGCTACTGATTTATATTAAATGATTACAACCACTTTGACACCTATGCCTAAGAGTATGCAATGATTATTAAACACTTAAATTTATTTTTTCACAAACGTTTTTCACTCTTGTATTTCTAGTTGCATACTTTTAAGCGAAGCAATTAAACCGTAAACCAATGTTATCATATAGAAAAACAGCTTTAACTCGGCCCATAACCATGCACAGGCCAAAAAGACATGGTGCGTTTGTTAAGTGTGCACCAGAGCTATTAATATTATGGGGTCATCATGGGATCGAGGACTTGTCATATTTCAGTTCTAGGCCGGCTGCAGCGGCCAAGGAAATTGCCCTAAATACACAAAAACCCCAATTTTTTCGGAAACACAGGGACTATTTATATGTCTTTGGGTCCACTGATAGTCCTTGAGATGCCAATTAGTTTAATATTTTGTCTGCCAGGATACAATAGGATACAGCCGAGTTATAAGCTATTTTGTCTATGAAGAAATGGTCACGTTATCTCAGCATCTGAAGGGACTTTCGCCATTGTTGCTGTTAATTATTAATCAATACCATAAGGACATTATGTGTTCTGAAGGACATCCTGATAGTCCTACGAATGGCAAAGTTAGTGCTGATTTCCGTCAATTTAGGTAATTTTTTGACCATATTATCCCTTAAAAAATTTGAGATCGAATTTTTGGTGGAATCCTGGAAATCCTTTAATGCCAATCGCTAGTCCTCCTCTCCAATAGCTCAGAATGATATCTCCGTTCAAGATCCTTAGGTATTAGGGTGAGGTATAGCAAAAGAAAAAATTTCGTTTTGAGGCAAATTAATCTAACTCGGCCAGATCCATGCACAGGACGAAAGGACATACTGAGTTTGGATCGTAAGGAGCACACCTATCGATTCCCATCAAAATATTATGGGTCATCTAGGGATCCATTACTTCTGATATTTCAGTTCCAGCCCAGCTGCATCGGCAATAGAAGTTGCCTTAATAAAAAGAAACAAATTCCAACAAAAATAAAAAAAAAGAAACAAATTCATAGATATTCTGCATACATAGACGTGAATGTCAAATGTTCTTTCGTTTAATTGTAGATTTTTGTATAAAGTTTTGTTACGTAATGTGGCTTAGGCTAAGTTGGACTCGATATGCTCCAAGTCGTTCGTATTATTTACAGATTGTTTTTTTTTATTTTCTTGTAGAAATCAATGGACTAAATGTTAAATGTTAGACAATGCAGAATTAGTTCTAAAAAAAAAAAACATAATATGTTTAACAATAAATGCATTTCGCTTACAAAGTATAATTCTAAAATGGTTGTAATAAGTTGAATGAAAGTAAACTATAAGAATATTATGATATAATTGCCAGGAGCTCGTTGGATAGTTAAAACAATATGTCTAGGTTGATTGATAGGCCTACAAGATAACAACTTATAGCTACATTGTTATGATTTGTCCAGCTGGTGGTTGGTTGGTGGTTCTAAGTACATGTGAATATAGTTGAGAACCGGTTTCTTAAGACTGTTTTCAGGGATGTTCTTTGATTTTCTATTTATAAGGTTTCCAGCAGCTGACCATCGACAGGCGCTTCCACAGGTGTTGTCGTCGCTGTTTCATTGAGATCAATGTTGGCGTCGTCCAGGCCGGGATTGCAGCCGTCCAGGTCTAGTGTCTTGGGCAGCGGTCCAATTTTCTGCAATATGTCAACTGGCATTATCTCGCGCATTGTCGGCACTGGCTGAACTGTGAAATGTGATGACAAAGTGGGCAGGGGAGGCGGCGTAAAGAACGGGGGCACCAATGCTGGCGGCGGCGTCGACGTCAGAACGGGAACGGGTATGGGCACAGGCACGGGCACAGGCACTGGCACAGGCACCGGTACGGGCGCCGCTGTTGCTACAACGGAGGGCACGGGTCCCACAACTGGTGTGGGCGTTTGCGAATAGCATGAATAGGTCTGTGCTCCCAGCACAGGTATCGGCTGTGAGACAATAGGTGGCGGTCCCGTTGCCACCGTTGTCATTGGCGGCGGTCCACGCAAATAGTGTGGCAATACATTTTGCAGCGGTGGCGGCGGATGCTTACTGAAGAACTCCTGCAGCATTGCATCCGCTTGCGCGGGCAGCGGCGGCGGTCGATGCCGCAGGAACGCAGGCATTGGCAGACGTCCAGATTTCACCAGCATCGCCATATATTTAGGATCGAAGCGGGGCGGGGGATGCTGCAGTGGCGGGCGTAGCATGCGTTCGCGTGATTTCACAATGGCGCCTTTGATGGGATCGAAGTGATAGTAGCGGAATCTGGGCTTCTTTTGCACCAGCACCGGCTTGTCCAGATGCGCCGGCTTCGGTGCCACCGGCGGCAGTGGTGGAGGCATAGCCAACAGCTGTTCACGTGTCCGCTGCAGCTTGGCAGCCTTGGTCGCGCAGCGTTCTCGGTACTGACCCACAGCACGTTCCACTGCTATTTCTACAACTTTGCGATCCTCGCTGTCGCTCTCATAGTTGGGCAGCACATTGTCCACAAAGTTGACGCGCTTTCGCTTGGGTTTGCTGTGCGAAATGAAATTTCAGTGAGCTGCCAAATCGAAAGTAAATATTTGTAGAAATACCTCTTATCCTCAGCTGGTTCCTCCGGCACAACAGGCGGTACAGCCGTTAGCTCCACAGCTGCCTCCATGGACGGCACAATTTCCAGCACATTGCCCTTCTGCACAGCCACGGGCACAATGGGCGCCATTGGCAGCTCACGCAGCACGGGTATACTCGATGGCTCCACCAGGTTACCACCAGCACTGTAGTCATAGTCCATGGGTGCAGCAGTCGAAGCTCCCGAGTACTCTGTGTATTGTGCATAGGCCTGATCCATGTTGTAGGCGGTGTCCACGTAGGCAGCATAGCTGTCATACTGTTCCCCACTCGCATCCTGCTGCATCAGTGACATATTGTAGTAATAGGCAGCGGCCTCCATGCTCTGGTTTTCCACAAAATAGTCGGCAAAGATCTGACCTTGTGGAGACCTTGACCGGGTACGTGATCGCGTCCGACTGCGTCTGCGCGACGGCGAACGCGAGCGAGACGTCGACCAGCTGCGTCGCATGGGCGGCGATGGCGGCTTGAATGGTAGCGGAGAGCGTGAATAGCAACGCTCTCGACTGTAGGAGCGACGTCGCGAAGGCGGCGGTGGAGAGCGTGGACCCAGCATCTTGCAAGGCGGCGACAGTGAGCTGCGACGTCGTCCAGGCAGCACTTTAGTGCGTCGCCTGCGCAACGGGCTGCGACTACGCGTTCGACTGCGACTAAGGCTGCGGCTGCGACTGCGGCCCACGCCCAAGCGAGACTGGCCGAAGCGTCCGCGGCGCGGCGAAGCCATTGGACGCCGACGACGCGGACTGGGCGAACGAGTCGAGTCCTTGCTGCGACTGGGGCGCACATTGCGCCTAAATCGATTTCGTGACATCGAACGAGATCGTGAGCGTTCCCGAGTCCGTGAACGCTTAAGCTGGTGGTGTTGTTGCGGATGCTGTTGTGGCTGGCGTGAGGTTTTGGAGCGCATACTCACAATGGTGGGCTTTACAATAGCTATCTCTTTGGGCGGCTTGGTCAACTTGCCGTCGACTAACTGAGACGACTGTGGCGCAATTTCCGGCTCATCCTTGTCAAAAATTGCCGGCTTGCGGGAGAGCTTTAAAGGTGAAATGGTCAGTTTGATGGCTTCCCGATTCGCATCGAAGATGTTATTCACTGGCGACATCTGCCGGGGCAGCTCCTGCTCCTGTTGCTCCAACGCCAGTTGCTGCTGCTGATCCTCCTCGCTGGCCGGCTTGAGTTCCGGCTTGCGATACTTGTTCATAATGGCATTGCGCTGTGTGATGAAAAGCGATTCCATTTTGAGCAGCTCTTCGCAGAGGTCGTCACCCGAATCATAGTTCTCACGCATCATCTGTATGCGCGCCAAGTTGTCCTCGAGACTTTTCAACTTGCGCAAATCCTTGCTAACATTGTTCTTCTTGTGGCATAGCAGCTGCTTGCCTGCCATCGGATCATCCGCGATAGCTGACTGTGATTGGTCGCCGTCATCCATGTTGATTAGCTGATGGTTTTTCTGCGCCTGCTTCTCCTCATTATTGTCATCCTCATCTGTGCTGGAATCATCGTCTTCGTCTTCGTCGTCGTCGTCATCGTCATTATTGTCGTCATCATTGTCATCGGAACTGCTGGCACTGCTGCTGCTGCTACTGCTGCTTGAAGTCGCTTCTGTGTCGCTGGAAGATTCTTCGGCAGCGGAATTGCTTAAGGAACTATTTGTGATTGCCTCCGTTTTGGCAGCTGCTGCCGTTTCATTCGCATTGGATCCCATTTTAATACTCTTCATAAACTTGTCGTACAGATCGTTAATGTTAATCAGCGACTTGTCGGAAACTCCGGAAGCTCCAGCTACAGCCGGCAGCTGTTGTGACATCTGTAGCAATTTGGCTTTAGGAGGTGGAGTGCTCTTGGCATTCCACAGCGCGTTCGAGTCATCATCGTCGCCGTTGAGACGTGTCACAGCAATGGCTGCTGCATTCTTGGGCGTATTGCTGTCACCGCCCGCCATGGAGTCGTCGTTTTCCCAGTTGTCTATGTAGTCATCGGTATCGGGACTGTG
The DNA here is from genome assembly GCA_035045545.1 of Drosophila gaucha. Lineage (NCBI taxonomy): Eukaryota > Metazoa > Arthropoda > Insecta > Diptera > Drosophilidae > Drosophila > Drosophila gaucha. The sequence goes on from JAWNOY010000292.1 coordinate 6,817,737, forward strand.
CTCATTGTCTTTAGTAGTTGCCTCGAGAGAAAGCGTCGGTGGCGGCGCATTAGCAGCCAGCACACCATTGCGCATTGGCACCTCCCTCTCGGCATCGCGTTCTCTTGGCGGCGTCGCATTGCGCTCCACTTTGATTTGTCGTGCTGTGAGCAAAGGTGGCGTCCTGGAGCGATTCTTCTCCTGCTTTATGGTACGCTCTCTGAATTCGTCACTGTGGCGCAACGTCTGTGCATCGCGTTCCCGCGAGCCATTGCGATAACTACTGTGCCTGTCACCGTTTCGCTGCATGCTGCGAAGCGACGACTCCATGGATCGCCTGGGGGACAGACGACTAGACGATTCAGCTAATACTGTTTCACGCTTGAAGGGATTGGCATGCCGCGGCGGTGCCGTCTGCCGTTCCGGTGTGAACCGACTTCTTGTTGAGGCCATCTCTTGTTCGATGGGTTCCTGTTTGATATGCACTTCCTTGGGGGCTTCCTTTTTGTTGCGATGTTCGGTGCTCTTGCGGAGCAGCTGTTCCCTGGTGGCAAGCAGCGCCTCAAGGTGCAGATCATTGTCCTCGAGCAGCGCACCAATGCGAATGTGAATCTCATTGTGTATTTTGAGCTGTGGCGCTGTCGATTTTGGTGGCTCAAGAATGGGCAGAGGCTTAATTTGCAGATTCTCCAGCGGGGGCGTTGTGCTGCGCTCTGCAGTCATTTCGGGTTTCTGTTCGGCAGTTTGTTTAGCTGGTTGCGTCTGTAGCTGCTTAATGGCTGGGCTGCTAGCTTTCTTCAGTCTTGGTGGCGATTCGGCAAATATATCAAAGTTTTTGCCAGAGTCCATTGGAGCCAGTGGTGGCGTTAGCTCGTGTTGCTCATCCTGTTGAGCTGCGATGTTGGCCTGTGGCAGTGGCGGCATGGGCGGGGTCTTTGCTCTAATCTCTGGCTTGCGACTATGGCTCCTACTTCGTGTGCGGCGATTTGACTTTTTATAATATTCATCGCTGGTACGATCTCGTCGTCCATCTTTTGATACCAAAGTGAGCTTTTCAGTTGAACGTGATGTAGATTTGTCCTCTCGTTTCTTCTCCTTTGAACGTTCCCTTTGCTTGTCCATAGAGCGATCCAACTTCTTCTCCTTGGAACGTTCTATTGGCTTGTCGCCCATCCTCTTGTCCTTGGAACGTTCCATTTGCTTATCATTGTGGCACTCCTTTCGCTCTTTAGAACCTTTTCTTTGCCTATCATTTGAGCACGCCTTTCTTTCATTTGAGCGTACCCTTTGCCTCTCTTTGGAACGTTCGCTTTTCTTTTCCCGGAATCGATCTCTTGAGCATTCTTTGGGTCTCTCCTTTGAGTTACCTTTTCTTGACTCCCTGGAACGTTCCCACTGTCTCTCTTTTAAACGGTTTTTATCTTTATGTTCCTGGGGTACCTCTCTAATTCGCTTGCCTTGATCCTTGCTCGACTCCCTGGGAGTTATACTGCTGGTATCCTTGGAGCTGGGCTTGCCCGGGTGCAGCTCTTTCTGTTTACAGCTGTTGTGCTGTGCATTACCGCATTCCGAAATCAGATTGAAAATGAAAGACACTGGCGGTTGCGTCGCTGTCCAGCTGAATTAAGAAACATTTTGTCATGGATTACAATGTGTATACATAACATATTATACTTACATTATGTCGGACTGTGTCCGCTTATTGCCTTGGCTTTGACCTTGGGTCTGACCGGGTGGTAGCACTGGTCCGTATGAACCTGACGAGAGAGCTGCCTGACCTTGAGGTCCATTGCTTAGCGACGCTGACGATGATTGGGGAGGAGTTGTGCCCCTAGGCGTGGCACCGCGATTGATAGCAGGTGGTCGGCTGAAGAACATTGGTCGCATGCCACGCATGCCGCCACGCGGCATTCTGGGCATAAAGCCCATACGCGAGAAGTCTATACACGGTGGACGCATATGAAACCTTAGTGGATTGAGCCCCAGGAAGGGATGATGGTTGGCATGTGGTGGTGGCGGCGGTGCGGCTGCCGCAGCTGCCTCAGCTTGTTTTTCCTTGCGCGCCTTCTGCACATCCTCGACATTCTTCTGTTCCTCCCCGGAGGAGTCTGTGTCCGAGTACAAGCCCTCACTGTCATCAGCGTCGTCTGTTGATGCAGTGCCTGATATAGGCACTGTATCAGCTGCTGTGATACCATTCTCAACTGGATAAGTTTGTGTGGGCTTTTCAACTGTTGTTTTAACCGTGGCCTCCTTGCGCCTGATGGCCTCCAGTTCCAGAATCGCGCGCTCTTTCTCCTCACAGTTGTCCGTATCGATTTGTGTCAGCTTGCGCAATGCCTTGCTCATAACGTCCTTGGCGAGCATTTTCTTCAAAGCCGGGCTGGCGTTGCCTGGTTGCTGATGCGGTGGTGTGACCAACTCACCTGGCTCCAGACTATTATCACCATCTTGTAATTCATCGGTAAACGCAGCGACCTCGGCAATCGAAGGCGTCGTCTTCTGTGTTTCGCTCCCGCCGCCTCCATCGATGCGCGTTATTAGCGACATTTTTGCATAAGCTTGCGTGGAAACTTTTTTCGTTAAGAACTTGACTGATTTAAGGTTCAATGGCGGCGCCGCGTTGCGTTGCGTTGCTTGCACGATGAAAATGTGTAGTAATCAATGCGTTTGCGTTTGCGGGGTGCGGGTGTGGGTGTGGGTCATCCTCATTGACGATGCGGTGTGCACTTGCTGAATTGTTGCTTGAAATCTTGATGCACGTCCTTTCCTGCGTTTTCCACGTTCGGCACACACGCTTCGTCGCATCCACGTGCACACGTTTTAAGTTTGCTTTTGTTTGAATACTTCATGTAAAAAAGTGTTTATGCATTTTCAAAGAGCTGATGTTCATTTTTGGGTCATGACTTGCGCAGACGATACCGATACTTTCAGGACTGCAAAGCGATATTTAGTATCGGTTGTATGTGCCACAATCAATTGCTTAAGAACTCACATTTAATATCAACAGTAGTCCATTCATTTATTTATGTCTATTTTGAAGAAATTTAAATTAGTTAATTTTTTATTTGCAGTTCAAATATATTTTCAATTTATATCGATAAGTTAATACATTAGTAGGCACACAGCAGAAGAGTATGCAATACAACAGCTGTTACAGTTTGACACTCACTGACGATTAAAGCAGCCAACTATCGATAAGTAGCAATGAATAACGATGTGCTTTAAATTGATTAATCGGTCCGTTGGTAAATTAAATTAAAGGCTAATATTGTAAATTCAAAATGCTTTTATTTCCGCTTCCTACTGCCAGTGCAAAGCGCACTCGAATGCGAAGCCAGCAGCAAAGAGAGTGCACCTTATCAATCAAATGTATTTTAAGTGCAGCTTCTCTGAAAAACTTTGGTCGCTTTTCCCAAAATCTTCAAAATGTGACTTAATTTCACTTTCGAAAATCGCATTTGCTAAGTGGATTTGCAATAGGAAAAATCCACCATTGTCTAAAAGATGTCGAAAATTACTTTGGTGCAATTGTAGCGGACTTTGAACCTTTGGTTTTTTGTGACTGTTGCCACAAACAAATCTCTTTATAACCAAAAATAACTATTAAACAAATTTATTTCTTAGTAATTATTATATTTAAAATATGCAACTTAGCTTAATTTTATAAGAAGCGGAAAGTATAAAGCACATCTGCTAGCTGATATCTACACTTCTACAACATTATTATACCCAGCTTATCCACATTGGAAATGGGTATAAAACACAACAAAATCTGTACTACAGCAAAAGCGAAATGTTTGTTTTTTTTTCGTTAGCATCAGTTTGAATGGTGCAACAAAAACAATAGCAACAAAGACATCTGCCACAAAAGCGACTTGATCAACGGCCGTTGCAGTGAAGCCACAAAGCGATGTTGACGCTAACGCTGACGCCGACGCCGACGTCGACGCCAACTACAACAAATTTGAGCTAAAGCTAGTTTTACAAGATCTGAGCTTTAATTTATGTGTGCATGTATGTGTTTGTTTTATACGAAGCTTTACATTGCACTACAGAAATAGATCGAGCATATCGCCCCATAGCATATCGAGAATACCGATTTATATATATAAAGCACATATTACATCACATCCTACTAGATGCATAAATAAAGAAAAAATCTTGATTGTATCACTTCTGCGTATCCATTGCTACTGTTAGATGCTTGAGTCGAATATGTATTAAATGCCTTTTTTTCAAGTTGGTTCTTTACTCTTTGATAGGAAATCGGAGTTTTTATAATATCAGTCAGACATGAAAAAGTCTATGTTTTCATGATATATTAAATATTATAATTTGATATGAAAATTTCCATACCGAACAACCTGATAGGAGTAGCTGACATGCAATCAGACATGCCAATGTCTATGTCTTCATAATTTTGTACATTTCACTTTAAAATATATATTAAAATATTTTAAATTATTACACATAGATAAATATCAAAGAGTTAAGTTCTTTCATATTTGCGATATTAATCGAAATAGGGATTTTCAAATATGATATGTATTATAAACAATGTGTGTTGCTCCTACCACACTCTGCTCATACTGAACAGAATGCCATGGAAAAAGCGATCGGAGTTAATCTTTGTATACCCCATATGGAAAGTTTACTGATAAAGACCGCATCACACTAAAACACTTTTCGTTCTATGTATAAGTGATGCTTACTATATGAAGTATAATTTAATTACAAGAAAGGTATTTGGGATCCTCTACGACGCAATCAGTCATCCCCTCCTCCCGTTCCGGTGGATACGATCACTTAGTAAATTCTTGAGCACGTTACCATGCGCTAAGAGCTCGCAGAGTGATAGCACTGTGATGTTCAAAGGAATCAAACAAAGAAGAACATTGCAGGCGTCCACTGAGGGCGTATTGCAGTCGCTATATTCCAAGAGTTGGAAATTGGAAAATATACTTAGTATACCACCCCCCAACAAAAAGATTTAATATAAATAGCCACGCCCATTTGAGAAGTAGCAAATCGGGATTACTGTCGACTTTACCGATAGATCGATCAAAAAGTTATATATTCACTATTGATCCCCTCTACTGATAGTTGAATAGATTATATGGTACGCCCATAGGGGCTGGACGACTTACTACTGTTAAAGTTCTTGGGTCGAATATATATTAAATGCCGTTTGTTCCAGTAGGTGCTTTGCTCTATGCTAGGGAATCGGGGGTTTGATAAGAGAAGCTTCCATGCAGTCAGACATGTCAATGGCTATGGATTCATATATTGAATATTTATAATAACTTTCTACATTTGACTTTAAAGATATATTCTAATATTTGGAATCAATAAGAGTCGCATAGGGAAACGTGTACGTGACAAAACGATACGTAATGGATTTCCTGTCCCTGTTAGGCTTTTTGAAAGTTGTCTGAGACCGCAACTAAAACTAAAACACTTCTCGTTCTTTGTACCAGTGACTTTTACTTTATAAAGTATAATTTAATTACAAGAAAAATATTTGAGCTCCTTTATCAGTTATTCTTTCTTTCCTTTACCATGATTTACTAAACTGTTGTTATCAAACAAGGAAAAACGTTGCAGGCGTAACCTATTGCGTTATATTCGTTCATGGTCCAAAAACCGTTAAATTATTATAAAACAGTTAAATCTTATAAAGTGTTCAGATTTTTTGGATACGCCCGGGCGTAGAAAATCGGGAAATACCTATTATCATAATCGCTATTTCAGTCTATTCTTTACCACCACAACAAAATGATTTAATATAAATACCCAAGCCTATTTGAGGACTGACAAATCGGGTAAAATGGTATCTTCTATGGCTAGAACACCCAAATTTGGTTGGTCGAATGGTTTACTGTCGATTTTCTCCAAAGATCGATCAAAAGCATATATATATATTCAAGTGTAAAAGGGGTGTGGCAAATCGGAAAAAATAATATCTCCGATAGTTTTAAGCTGTGATCACCAAATTTTGTATGTAGATCACTGTTAATCCCCTCTACTGATAGTTAAATAAATTGTCCTCCCATAGGGGCTTGGCGAACTATTACTGTTAAGGTTCTTGGGTCGAATATGTATTAAATGCCGTTCATTCTCGTTGGCTTGCTCTTTGCTAGAGAACCGAGGTTTTGATAAGAACATTTTTATTCCGAAGAGCCTAATAAGAGGGACTTACATGCAGTCAGACTTGCCAATGTCTATGTTTTCATGATATATCAAATATTTACCATAACTTTTCAGATTTCACTTTAAAGATATATTTCAATATTTGGAATCAAAAAGTATCACATAGGGAAACGTGCACTCGCCAAAACGATACGTATGGGATTTCTATTAGAGTCCCATTTAGGCATATTGAAAGTTGTCTGAAGGTGAAGCAGCTAAAACTGAAACACTTTTCGTTCTTTGTACCAGTGATTTTTACTTTATAAAGTATACTGTAATAGCATGAAAAGCATTTTAACTCGTCTACGATCCAATCAGTCATCCATATTTACCAGGCCAGCGACCCATACCGGCCAGTTCTCAAATTTTTCAGCACTTTTTCAGTCGGCGCAGTGCAGAAAACCTGCAGGACAAGCGCAATAAATACCAAAGCGGGAAGGGCTCTCATTTGGATAGTAGCTCTCGAGGTGTTTGGAGAATTGTCAAGATGCTATCAAATCTAATTAATAAAAGCATAAATAGGTAACTGTACAAATTTGTAGTACAAACCGTTGAGATATCAAAATTTTGATGCTGAGCATACCATGCGGTCAGAGCTCGCAGACTGATAGAGTGATCAGCACAGTGGGGGAATTTACTATTTAAACAAATCAAACAAGGAAGAACGTTGCAGGCGTAACCGATTGCATTACTCTCGATATCGGTCCAAAAACCGCTAAGTTATTATAAATCAGCTAAATCTTAATAATATTAAAATTTTTTGGATACGCCCACCACTCCCAACAAAAATATTTAATATAAATACCCAAGCACATTTAAGGAGTGTCAAATCGGCTAAAACTGCACCTTCTATACTTTTATAGCTAAATTGCCAAAATTGGCAAGTGGCTTACTGTAGGCTTTCTCGAAAGATCAATCAAAAATTTATGTATTCAAGCCTAAAGGGGGTGTGGCAAATCCTAAAAATTATATCTGACACAGCTTTAAGCTAGGATCACCTCAACTGAAAGTCAAATAAATTATATACATTATTAAGTTATATACATATTCTAAAATTTGGAGTCAAAAAGTCTCACATAGGGATACGTGCACTCCACAAAACGATACATATGGGATTTCCATTAGAGTCCGTGTTAAGCTTATTGAAAGTTGTCTGAGACGGCAACTAAAACTAAAACACTTCTCGTTCTTTGTACCAGTGACTTTTACTTTATAAAGTATAATTTAATTACAAGAAAAACATTTGAGCTCCTTTACGACGCAATCAGTTATTCTTTCTTTACTTTACCATGATTTACTAATCTGTTGTTATCAAACAAATTATCATAAAACGCTACATCTTATAAAGTGTGACAAATCTTTAAAAACATATCTTTAAAAACTAAAACTCTATTATTATCTGTGCTTAGAGTTGGCATTTGGAATATATACTGATGTAAAATATTACCAATTCCACATCTTGGGGTCAAGTCAAAACAACTATTCGATGGAAATTCGGTATATGCAGATCGATGCTTAAAAGCAATACGCATCAGATAAAATAACTTTGTCTTAACTTTAAACGGCTGTAACTCAGCGAAATGAAGCCGATAAAATAAGCTGACTTTGTAACCATTTAATATATTTTTTTTTTAAACTTTAAACAGCTGTAACTGGGTTAAATAAAGCCTAATCGATAAAATAAGCTTAATTTGTAACCCTTAAATTTTAACCCTTAAGAGCGTGGGTCGTGTGCACAGCTACGGGGATCCAAGCAGCTGCTCAACTGCCGGCTTAATGGAGCCATTGAGGAGAATGCGCTCGAGCAGCAAAGCAGACAAAGCCGGCTAGCAATTCGACAACACCGCTGGATCTGATCTGGACCTGTATGTTAATCAGGGAGCTTATACAACACAGAAAGCATCACACGATGAGAAGATGGATCATGCGTTTTTATAGCCATATGGATAGTTATTGGCATGGCATTATGATATATCTCGAGTATAGGTGTAGGCAACATATGTATTTACTCTTATCAAATATCTCTTATATATCTATCGATTTAAGCATGATTTTATGTATCTGTGTTGGGTTGAAAATGTTTTTCTGTTATTTTATATTATATAAATAAATAAGAATGTAGTCGTGATACGAGTTCAGAGATGATAACTTTTGTGTATGTAGTTTTTAACGATATTAAGTGTACTGTCCGATTCTATATAACAGCAATACTCAGTCAAAGTTGTTATTTGCTTCTTTTTTGATTATTTGCATAATTTGAACTGCAATTAAAATTCGTTTAACGAAATTTTAGGCAATCAATCAAGTGTATGAGGGGGGATTGCACAAAGGTTTACTAATATATTAAATTTTTTAAATTAATATGGCTGATTTATCTATTTTGTAATCACATTATTTAGCATTTCAAAAAATATTATAAATTTGCAAATAAAATGATTGTAATTGCTTCAAAATTTCTTTAAGCTGAAGTATTTTTATATTTACCTGCAAAGCATTTAATATATAATTATAATATTATTTTCTTTCATAATTCAATTCTTAGTTTCCCTAAGATACTAATCAACTCTCATTTTTAGCAGCTTTAAAGGGTATACAAACTAATGTACATCTTTTTTTTTAGGTAGCACCTTAATTTACCATATAAATTGAAATTATTATTTTCGATTGGTTGTTTTTTTTTTCGATTTCAAAGCAAAAAAACAACACCCTACAGATATTATTAAAAAAGACAACAAAAAACTGATCGTTTTTTTTGTATTTTGGGTAGCATTAAGGTGTGAGTAACAGTTAATGTTAATTACGGGCGGCGATGCCAATGGAGGCGTGTCTAATTAGCTGCTCCAGCGGCGGCGTCGTCTGTCGGCTCGCTTTGATGTGCATGACGGCGTGTGCACTTCATTTAAGCCGAGTGCGCCTCAAGTGTCTCTAAAGGATGTGAATGCGATGCGATGCGATGCGATGCGACGGATGCAGCTGGGAATAGCTGGGGGGTAGGGAAGGGAGATGCCTTGGCACCTGTTTGCATTCAACATTCAAGCCATGCATAGAGAAGCACACACACAAAGAGAGAGAGAACGAGAGAGGGAGACAGCAGTAGAAGTGGGTTTCGGCAGTTGGCTTTAGCTACGGCTAGGGATTTGGTGGCACAACCACCCACCACCCACCGCCCACAGCTGGGGCAATTATTCAGTTGGCTTCCTCCTTGTTGCATGTTAATAAAAGTGTAATTATGCAGCACGCTTATGTGGCAAAGGTTGCCACTGACTTTTCAACAGTTCCATTGAGTTTTTAGTAACGAAGCCTTTTTATGCGCATATTTTTGGTTTAGATCTGTTCGAAATTTGATATTCAGCTGGTAGACTGTGTGGCAAGGTGGGCAACCGCAAGGCCAAAGGCAAAAACAAACTCTCATTAATAGGCCCGAGTAATATATATAAATCTGACTTAGATGCAACTCGGGCTCAGCTCTATGATAGGGCAGATGGAAACCTGGGCCAAAAGGAGTTGGTTGATGGTAAGCCTTGTGGCATGGATGTCATTGCTGTCAACCGCAAAAAGAAACCAAGTCAAGTCTTGACTTTGACAGCCCAATGCATTGAGGTGCAGACAAAGGTCTCGGATTACCGCTGGGAACACAAATCGAAAACCCGGGCCCAGGCCAACTCCGACCATTAGCGCGCCTGTCGGCAGGGCGACAACTGCAGTCGATGCCGGGCCGGGGGCGGGGGCGGTGGCATGTTGCAGCATCAAAGGCCCATTGACAGCGGCCTGCCCCTGCCCTGTCGTGCCTGTCCTCTTTTCGGTTGCAATATGCGTAGCGGCTTGTGGCGCCTTTGAAGTACATGCTACAAAATTAATTGCATGCTACATGCGGCCACAAAGGGAGCACAGCAACGGCAACTGCAACGGCAACTAGAACTTTAAACTGTAAATCAACAATCATCATAACTATAACTTTTTGCCCCAGACATGGACAGGCCCTGACCAGGGGGAATGCTGTCAACATGTTGCCAGTTGCTCTGTTCGCTTCATTCCCTTTCAACACTTTGTAGTTGCAACACTTGACTTTTGCCTGGCCAAATCCCATGCACATGCTACAAATCTGTCTCTCTGCGTGTGTGTGTGTGTGCTCCGTTGTGTGCAGTTTGCAATTTAATTACTTTTGAGTTACGCAACAAGCAAAACGGCACAAAGTTGGCCGAAACTGACAGAAGGACCCCGGCAGGACAACAGAATGCGGCATGCAGCATGTGGCACTCACATTTTAAATGGGGCGAGGCATCGTATTTAAAATTCATAATACACAAATTAAAGTTCATGTTGCATACAATTTGAGCTCTGCGAGAGACCCAACACCAGATACAGTTGCTGTATCTGTATCTGCAAAAAAAAACTTTGCCAGCTGTTGTCCCCCATTTGCATTATCGATCGCTGCCCACAGAGAGTTTCCAGATTTCGTTGACACACAAAAACAACAAAATTTGCATAAATGTCCACAGTTACCAAAAAAAAGAAGAAAAATAAAAAACCAGAAATAAAATATACACAAAGCGGCAGCTGTTGCAGTAGACAAGAAAAAAAAACAACATACAACAACAGAGTCAAGGGACATGTGAGAAGTCAAATTGAAAAGGATCTCAGATACCCAGTAAGAAGTATCAAAGGTATATGTAAGACTATTATTGTGCATATGTACATCAAAGAAAGTTATACTCCCGACAAGAGAGCTTGCTAGTATGTGTGTGTATGTTTTCTTATAGCAAGTGCAAGTCAGGTTTACTTTACCTACAGACTTATATTATAACTCCTCATGCAATTGTAAATGGCGCCCTACTATGCGATTCTCGTGATGTCAAGTCTTGCAGGTCACTTTGTATAAAAAGAGTTTTTTTATAATAATGTGTGTGTGCAAATATTCAGTATAAGTATGTATGTATGTATGCATGTATGTATGTGTGTATGTATGTGTACATACATACGAATGTAGGTATGTCTGTATGCACATATGTATGTATTTACTTACATAAATATATGTATTCAATGATGTAAGTATGTATTTATGTGTGTATGCATGTGTGTATATACATATGCATGTATGTATGTGCGTATGCATGTGTGTATATACATATGTATGTAGCCATGTCTGTATGCAAATATGTATGTATTTGCTTACATCAATGCATGTATTCAATGATGTAAGTATGTATGTATGTTTTACAGATGTATGCATATTAAGTTAGGCAAATAGCATTGAAAATTAAAAGAAGAACTATATTATTTAAATATGGTCGTTCTCTGCGATTCTCATTAATACAAGTAGCCCCCACAGGATTTTCAACTGTGAATTTAAGTGAAATGTGCATTAACAAGTTATTTTGTTGGGACAACTTACTTTTAGTTTTAAATTCAATAATGTTAATTATTAACTATCATATCCATTATGTATGTATGTACATAACAATACTGCATCTTGCTGATGCTGCCTGCTCTTACATGGATTTCCCCCTTTTGTATGCTCATTAATGAAAAAAGTGTTTATTCAAATTCCTAATCAACGCGATGAAACAACAAAAATTTATTCAATTGTAATCGATTATTAATTATTTTGCTCTTCACATTCCTTTTGCCAATCAAATATCCATTTGCGTTCGTCTAATGTATTTGCCACGTGTGTGCCCCAGCTAACTGTTAAAGACATTGCTATGGCTAGCGATGAGCTGGCTTGATTAGCCCAGCAGCTGGACGCACTGAAACGCTCGATCGCCCTCGCCATTTTACAATGTATCTCTGTGTGAGTGTGTGTGTGTGCACCGCCTCCTCTGGCCGTGGCTTGCTCTGGCCGTGGTTTCATGTGCATGTGCTCATTTTAGCTTGGCTCGAAGGCGTCTTAGGTCTGCAGCTTTTGATGTGCCGCCATCCACAACAGTTGACTGGCCAGTCTCTCTGTCTGCCTGTCTCTGTGGATGTCCGCGCCACCCGTGCGAAAACTTTGCTGTCGGCTTGCTCTTATCAACTGTCCAAAGCTTTTGCACTCGTTCAAATCAATTTGAAGCGGTCCCTAGCCGCACCACACACAAAGCCACCGAGGAGAGAGGGAGGCAATGGCAATGGGGTTAGCAAAGCGCATGCGCGGCGGCGTTTAAAAGCCAGTTGAATGACTGACACATAGAGGGCGCTCGCACGCTCCTCGAATGCGGAGGCATGAGCGCTGCACTCACTGTATATCTGAATCTCCATCTACATCGGCATCTCCATCCGCCGTCCGCCATCCGCCATCCGCAATCCGCCATCCGCCATCCGCCAATCGCCAGCTGTTGTCGGCGGCCTTTTGGCCTTAGTTGTTGCCTGTTGGCTGTTGGCTGTGTGTTTGCCTTTGTTCTTTGCCGTCGAGCGTTAAATGCTTTTTGCGGCTTTTATTAAATTATTATTTACTTTTATTACAAAGCGCGACGGCCGCATGGCAAATTTATGTGATATTTCAATTTGTGACGCTCGACGACGCTTCGTGTATTCATGTTTGATGTTCACATGCGTATTTATATATATAATATATATATATTAATGCTCAGTCGCTATACTTGAACTTCAAAGCACGCGTTCGGCCAACCCTTTGCTAATAAAATTGGTCCAAAAATAAAACAGAGACAGCAACAGCCACAGATAAATGTACAGTTAGAGAGACTGAGATGTGGCTCGACGGTCTCAACTTCAAAGCGTTTTACGACAAAGGCAATTGAAATGCTTATAGAGAGGAAGACAGAGAGAGAGAGAGAGCGAGAGAGACAGCATCGGAGATTTGCCAAGCTTATTTTCAGATGTTGCTGTTGTACATAAATATATTTGCTGCCTACTTAAGTTTGCAGCTGGCGCCGTGACCCCGCCTCGTCACTTTTTAATTGTTGTCAACCCACACAGAGAGATGGACACAAAAAGCAGCCGCACCCATAAGCAACCGCCCCTCGTCGGCACCGTTCGGGTTCGGGTTCGTTTCGATTCAGTCGGTACATGAAAAAGACATCAAAGCAAATCTTGACAACGTATATGCCTGTTATCTGCATCTAGCAGCCGACAACTGGGTGCGGGCTCTCTCTCTATGTGTGTGTGTGTGTGTTGCAACGGATGCAAGCAACACTTTTCCCCTTTCCGTACTCTGCGAAATGCCTGACGAGTGCTCCTTGCGGAAACTCGCACATTTCCTGCTCTGCTACGGCGTCCGATAGCTGTTCGAGTGAGCTTTCAAGTTGCTGTTCCACTCAGCCAAACAACGGAAAAACCTTCGTTCGTTAACCAAACCAAATGCAGCTCTGAAAATTTGTGTGTTGCAAGCGGAGGAGGGGCAACTGAAGGTGCAGGAAAAGGGCTTTCATTTTGGTCAGTCAGTTGGCCATAATGAAAGTCTGGAGTATGTAATTGTGTTGCTAGTTGGCAATGTTGCTACTAACACTTTTGTTGTACTAACTGCTCTTTGAAAGCTAAGAAATCTAAAAAGTTTTTGAATAACTTAGTTTTACATTACTTCTCTTAACCCCAGCTTATGACCCTTATAACCCCAGCATTATAGAAAAACAGATGACTTTATTAAGAACTATGTCAAATATTACGAACTATATTATACAAATTTTTGAGCCTTAAACGGCTGTAACTCGGCCAAATGTAGCCCAATCGATAAAAAAAAAGCTTAATTTGTAACCCTTTAGTAAATGGAGTATATATAGTTTTCTAACTTACCTTAAGTCTTGTATAGTTTATGTATTTTAAAAGCATACTTTTCAGAGCAGATTTTGCATACTTTAGATTTGAAACTCAATTTAAATCGTTTTCATATTTCATAAAGCATTTATCTGTAACCCATTTTCTTCAACTCTTTCCTGCAGTTAACAAGCCTTATCTTATCCATTCATATTTGATATCTTTCAAATCCATTTCAATATATGACAGCTTGTAAAGCTCAAAAACAGCTTAGCCAACAACAACAACTGTTAACCATTATTTAGTGTGTTGAATTTGTCAATGAATTGTATGCTGCGCACATTTTATATTTAGACACCTCCATAAACTCCAAACTTTACAAATACATAAACGAATTTTCTACTCCCCAGTGTACGAATATGCATACAAAGAGGCGGATATACATATATAGTTTTGCATCATTTTGTCAAAGATTAACGTATTTGTCAATTTTTGGGTCTCGACAGTTTTTATTTTTATACTGATTTGCCTAGCTATATATACTATTTCTTTTTTCTAGGAGCGGTCCATACAAACATATGTTCTAAATAAGTTTCGAGTCTCAGTTTCTAACGGCGCACAAAACATTAAATGATTTATGTTAAACACCATAGTGGGTGTGGATAAAGAATTTTTTGAACGATCTTGAGGGGAGGTCAACAGTAGCCTACTTGTCAAATTTGGATGTTTTAGCTAAAACTATAGAAGATGTAGATGTAGATGCAGAAGTAAAACTGTAGATCTAGTTTTTTATTTTTTTTTGGGTCTCAAAAATAAAATCTGTTGAAACTTTAAACTGCTGTAACTCGGCCAAGTAAAGCCCAATCGATAAAATAAGTTTAATTTGTAACCCCATATTTTTTTTCTTTAAATTTTATTAATATAAGAGAAGATATCCCAGAAGACTTAATACCTCTACAATCATATAGCTAAGCTTTTGCCTTACAGCTTTTTTCATAGCAATAATATGATATAGGTTATTAAATTGTAGATTATATAAATATATTCGATTTTATTTAGACTATATGAATTATAGCAAACTATATTAAAATATCAAAAAAGATATTCTACGTTTCAATAATCTTACAGCTCAGCTTATACCTTCCAGCTTTTTGTTTTTTTTGGAAATAATATGATATAGATTACTAGATTACAGATTATAGAAATATATTACATAATAATTTTATATAAATATATTATTTTATTTAAGAACTATATCAAATATTACAACCTTTATTATAATATGAGAGAAGATAGAAGAAGATTTATTAGCTCTACAATCATATACATATTAATTACATAATATTACGAACTATATCATAATATCAAAGAAGACATGCCTCTAAGATGTAATATCACGTTCTATAATATAGCTCAGCTTATACCTCTCTCAGCTTTTTTCATAGCAATAATATAATATATACTACGATGCAGACCTACTAGGAATTTAGTTAAAATCGTATAAGCAAAGTTTGGTTATTGTATAAACTAGTTTCCCATATAAAAGACTAATTAGTAATCAAAAATATACAATGGTTCGTATGAGAACTTTGTGTTACATTAGTCAGATATTGCAAGAATTATAGTAATATATTAAAAGCAAGCTGAAGCATGTGAAGTTGAAAGTCTAAATGATTAGATCGTTAAGGCTATATTGAAAAACCGAAATAGTCTAGTATACAAATATATAATTTTTGACCCATGTTGATCAAGGCATGTCTTAATATATATATAACATATGAACATATGTTAAAATTTCTTGGTCATTACACATCGAAACTAGAGACATAGTAGAGATCTGTCTTTATTGACTCAAGTGTTGCTACTAATCACGAGAGTTCGGCAAATTTGTCTTCCGCCCCCGGTACTCGACACCCACGTAACGCCGCTGATCTATGCATATATTAAATGGAATAAAGGAAGTGCTTATAGGAACATATAGAAGGATTTGTCTTTATTTACTTGAATGTTTAAGCTGATCAGCAATATATGTCTATATATTATGCAATTAGAGAAGTCTTACTAAATGTATCATGGAATAGTATTAGCTGACACCTCAAGATATTATTCATACTTAAATAATAATTTAACATACATTAAACACCTTTTGAGTTGTACTGATATATGCATATGTTTTCATCATTCATCAACAGATTGCTTTTAGGGGTCTACGCATGCGTGAGCCTTGAGTTATGACAATCAAATGGGCCCATGTGTGGCCGGCACCGAAGGCTAGTAAATCAAATTTTTGGCGTGCCGTGTAAACAATGTTATAAATCAGAAAGCCGCAAGGCAAGAGTCAGGCAAGCCGTCGGGGGAAACGCCCACGCAGACAAGGAAAACGCTGGCGGATTGCACTGCTCCAGGATGCAAGTGACGCATAAGGCTATTAACATATGAGACAGGGGCAGAGGGAGCGACCTGAGTTTGTGTGCGTGTGTGTGTGTGTGGCATATGGCGAGTCATTCGTGGGTGTATGAAGTCAAGATTTACAGCACCGACAAATAATTGCAATTGAGACTGCAAACTGGGACTGAGAGTTAGTTTCAGTGACTGGGGACTTACCCTTGGATATCTCGTGCTACCTCAATTAATTTTTGGACAATTGAAATTAGTCAAACTGTGGCAACGGCTATTAAAACTTATTAAAAAACATCTTGGGGCTAGCCCCACAGCGCGTTTTATTTTATTTATTTTTTTCGGCTCTTTTCTCAGCCGTAAAACAAAAAGCGAGCTTTGTCTTCTCTCTGTTGTCGGCGAGGAAAAAAATCTGTCTGGGTTTCGCTGAGATGAATAAAAAACACGACCAGCCGCAAAAGTCATTAACGCCCAGTCAAAAGACCGAAAAAAAAAACAAAATACAAAACTCGAAGTGTAGAGGGAACCAGAGGCGCATGCCTAAAAGCTGTGCATTAAAGGGGGCTCAAAGGGGACTGTTAAGTAGATATACATATATATAAATGTATGTGATAATGATTCATCAGCATTGTAACTAAGTATGTAGCCAAAGCAATTAAGGGGTTTTAAGAATATAATTATTATGAGAACTAAGAGGTTTAAGCACTAGAAAGACAATAAAGGGTTTTCACTTAAGTAATCTTTATAAAAATTTTTATATACTATGCATAAAAAGATAAAAGGTTTTAAAATATCAACGCGTAGTACAAAGTAATCACTAGATATGTCCCGATAAATAAATTAGACTAATTGCATATTATTTTATTTTATCGTATATTTACTTCGAAAATACCATTGTATATTTTATCCAGTAACCCCAAATTTTCGCAGTCGTTTATCACACGAATATATAATATATTACGAATAATATTATAATAAATAATATTATAATAAAATATTATAATTAAATTTGTCATTAGGAATTTACCTCATCCATCTTAAAATTTAATATATTATATTTTTTATAAGTTTAATAAATTGCAGAAAATTGTATATACCACATATGGTTACATATAAATATAAAGGGTTATGATTACTATTTATGCGTCTTCATTACATTTTTTTTATGTTATTCAATTTTAATGAATTTTAAACATAAAATATTTTTATTTCACTTGAGAGTTTTTAAAGTCGTTAACAACATTTGTTTTATAGAAATTATAAAAGCCATATCTAGTTGTTTCATGAATTTATTTAAGTTCTTCAGGTATTTAAGAAAATTCCATATACAGTCGAATCCCGGATAATTTTAAGAATTTCATAGAAATTCGATTTATCGAACAGAAACTCGAACGATTTTTTCAAGGGGACAGCTTTTTTTTACGAATTATTGTGGTTTTTGGTTTTGCGGGGACGAATTACCGGGATTCGACTGCATATGTAATGTATGTAAATAAATTTTCATTTTTCTTAAAGTATTTTTGATTTGTTACAAATATTTGGATATATTTTGGTATATTTCTTGTTTTCATATTTTAAATTATATATTATTATATAATTATATATATATATTATTATTTCCATAGATTTAATATATTTGTATATATGTATGTTTTCAAATACTTGATATATTTTTTATTTAAAAGAAATTTAATTATTTCCAATAATTTTATATATCTTTTTTTATTTAATAAATTTTTTTAATTTAAAAATTTCGATTATTTTAAAAAGGAATTCAATTCTCTATAAAGAACACTAGCATAATATTGAACTTAAATACCGCATAGCTATGCTTTACTCCCTTTTTAATTATGCCGAATATATAAACTCTACTCACATTAGCACATATTCAAAAGGGGGTCTTCACGAAATATTACAAATCAGCTTCATAAACAATGTATATATTGGGAATGGTCATATAAGAGTTTGGCATTGTCTCGCAGTTTTTCAGTCGGTCTTTTGGATTGCCTGTCTGTCTGTTTGTCTCGCATTGCACAACAAATCAATTTTTTACGTTAAAAAATTTAAAATTTTTTTTATTCATTTGCGTTTTTTTGTTTCTTTAATAATAAAATGACGAAAGATGTGCCACAAAGAAAAACTTTTGAAACGCAGCAGAAAATTGATTTTCAAGACTTTGGGCATGGACAGCTAGACAGATGGTTGGATAGATGAATATGGATGGCTGGCTACACACACACACACACACACAAAACTGGGGGTTCTCTGCTGCGTGTCCGTTGAGTGATGTGCGCATGGACAATGAGGCAATGTCTGAATGAGAGGCGGCAAGCGGCATGAGTCTCTGTGTTGTGTGGCAAGCCCCCGCTTTATCATCCCTACCTTCGCTCGCTCACTGTTCGCCTGTTCGGTTTGTATGACACCGAAATGAAAAGCGTCAAAGAGTCAGCCGACGGCACGACTCACAGACGATTGGAAGACTCGTCTACTGCCTGGTCCAACTCCCGCTTCGGCTGCGGCTGCGGCGCGGCTTCAGCGTTTAATTAAAAGGCAAAGGCGGTGGCCAACGGTTGATCATTATCCATGACAGTCAGATAATGCCCCGGCGACTGGAGGCTGCGGGCCACGGTTTTGAAGTCTGACTCTGGACTGCAGTTTCAGCTTGAGTTTGAGTTTGGCTTTGGCTTTGGGTTGGGCCTGGCTCACTGGCTGTGACTGTGGCAACGCCTTGCAGTGTTTTGTGTCCGCACTTTAAGAAATCATTTTTATTTTCATTTATATTTCGGCCGTGCCTTAGAGCGGGCGCCTCTCTCTCTCTCTCTCTATAATTTACAGCGCAAATGTAGTATATATTTAGTTAGAGTATGTGGTTTTTTTATGTTGTCTATAGCTAGCGGCTGAATAAATTATTGAGTTAGCAAAATATGCATTTATAAATTATATGCTGAGTGTAAAAATTGAGATATATAAAGTCTGATATCTGCATGGGAAGCATACATTTATAATATCTATAGCTTAAACTTTGATTCAAAGAAAGAGTTTTAAAACACATGATTTCCATAATAGAGATGGGATCGGGAAAGAAATTCGTTTCCGATTTTTGATTTCCCGCCCGATTGTTTCGACAAATTTTTCATTTTCCCACGGTTTTCTACATCTAGAACTCTTATGATTAATACAATTTTGTATTAAGATAATATTATCCCGAAATTTTCTTCTCTAAGATCTGTTCTCCTTTTTTACATTAAGTACTTGCCTAGCAAGCATTTGTAACAATGACAATTCATTGCATTGTTGTCAAAATAATAAAATATTTTAACTTCTCTTAAATGTAACAGGATTTATATAAGAATTAATTTCCTCGTCAATATCATTCTTCTGTTCTTTAATTCTTTAATAATTTTATTATCGGCACCCTCAGGAAATTTCGGGTTCAAGCAGTTATCCCGACAGTCATGGACTTTTGCAGAATCTTTCCCATCCCGCCAGATCCCGACGTCCATCTCTATTAAATCCATATACCAAGTGAGCCGAGCAACGTCGGGTATGGCATAAGATTTTGATTTATTCATTTCATATTTAACGCATCACTTACTTTCTATTTATTTAAAAATAATTTTATTTCGATTCTATTTATTTGTCTCTACTCAAAAAATCTCAGAATATGGGCATAAATGTTTTTTTATTGCCTTGAAAATATAATTATTTCTTGAATTCAATGTTTATGCCAGAATGAAAATCAAAATAAATTCCCAATCAGCTCTACACTTCATTGATTTCCTGCCCCAGCAACGAATTCTCGTTAATTTCAATTAACAATTTTTTAAAAAATATTTTCTGTGATCAACAATTCGTGCATTTTATTTATATTTTTTGTGAGGGGTGCAGCCAAACGAATGAAACAACAAATTAAACAAATAAAAGCTGGAAAACTAAAAAACAGAGAATACTCAATAAATTATGAGTGGGGCATAAATTAGATATAGATATAGATTGCGCCACAGACTGCGGTGCTCATTAAAAATTATTTCTCAAATTAAAGAAACAACTCAAAGACACTCCAACAAAAATCATATACATGTATATATATTTTATTCGTTTTTTTTGATGCTCGTAAAAATGTTAAGTCGAATATATGGAAACATTGTACGCAGTGCAACTATTAAATAAATTAACTTTGTTGTAAGTGCTGCTCATAAATATTTATATGCCGGTCATAAAATTCAAATAAACTTGTCGTCGGCCCCTCCAGCGGGGTGGGGTGGGGCGCTTATAAACAAATAATGAAAAACAATTATGAATTGTCTGTTTGGGGTCATCCGGCTGGCACTTGACAGGAAATTATATTGTAAAGCCATAAAAGTGACAGCCGAGCCGAAGAACCATTCAAAATATATCCACAAAAAAAAACCAAAAATGAAAAAGAAATAGAAATAGAAAAGCAGATCTCTTCAGGGCAAAACATGTGCAACTCGTGCCTCGTTTGATGTCTGTGCCTCATTTTCCAAAATGACTTTTACGCAGAAGTCGTTAAATATCAACGAAAAAATTTCCAATTAATTTTGATAAACGCGCCCCTCGCTCATTTAGGCATATGCAACTCCTACTCAAACCGAAATGGAAATGAAACGAAAGGAAAGCAACAAAAAATTGTTGTTCGAGTTGTTGTATTGATTGGAGCTTCGAGTGTGCAGCGACCAATTGTTGCTTATTAGGCCGAAATCGTTAAATATCTATACAACACACATACACACACTCAAACACACACTCAGCGCTGAAAAAAGTGTCTACAAAATAAAGCCATTCGATTTGCCGGCACATTTTATGAGCTTTTTTTTGGGTTGATTTTTGGCCGCCTTTCTTTGATTTTACGATTTTCAGTTACAAGAGAGTTTCGTGTCCAGAGGTTTATCATCAAACGATTAGGCTACAGCGGCCCTTCAAAATTGCGGCTGTCCAAGTTTATGGCGAGATTAACGATGCCAAAAAAAACTACACGATGCCAGCCAGATAAGCCATAGAGTATTGAAAACAAGCTACGAACTCGAACAGCTAATTCGATACTTAAGCTGGAGCTCGCAGGGCTTTAAAACTAATTGAACGGGAAAAACTTCTCGAGGAGGCATCATAAAATCAAACAACCAGAATGTGCATCATTAGACCTCGAAGTGTACGACATCTGTGAGAAGAATCTAACTTCTTCTTAGTATAGTCAAACTATAATAAATAACTTTGATGTGCTGTAAGATTATTTGGTTTTTAACAAGTAGCCATTAAATCAAGTTAGTTTTTCTTTAATTAAGCTATAGAAATGTATGTAAAGTATGATTCATATATATGATTTTCATTTCGAAATTGTAAAAATTGTTTAAAAGATGTTCGTAATTTTACTACTCCTTTTTTAAAATTACAAATCGCCTTTCTATGTGATTTTCGTTAACTCTAGTACTTGTAAAATTTGATTTTCTGTGTCTTTTGTACCTGTCTCTCTCTCCCTCTCTCTCTGGTTCTTTCAATCTACCTTTTTCTCACCCTGTCTTTCTCTGACTCTCCCACACTGTTTCTTTCTTTTGCTCTCTTTCTCGCTCTTTCACGATCTCTCTCGTTTTTTCTCTCTCTTTCTCTGTATCTTTCTCTTTCGCTCTCTCTCTCTCTTTCTCTGTCTTTCTCTTTCTCTCTCTGTCTTTCTCTTTCTCTCTCTGTCTTTTGGTTTCTCTCTCTCTGTCTTTCTCTTTCTATCTCTCTCTCTTTTTGTCTAATTTTTTCATTTTTTCTCTCCCTCTCTTTTTTTTTGTGTTTCTCCCTCTCATTCTTTTTATTTCTCTTTCATTTTCGCTCTTTCACTCTCTTTCGATCTCTCTTCTTCTCTTTCTCGATCCCTCTCTTACTCGCTCTCTATCTCTCTCTTACGCTCTCGTTTTCTCTCTCTCTCTCTCTTTCACTCTCCATCTCTCTCGCTCTCTCTTATTCTAGCGCCTTTCTATGCAATTTTCATAAATTGAAGTAACTTGTTTCAATTTTAATTATTTAAATTTTAATAAATATTTATACTTTGCATTTGCTGGCATTGGCCTCTGAACTCCATGAGACGTCTATCTATATGATGCACATATTAATTAATTCTTAATTCTTATCGGTTTTGCTAACAACTAATTTTCTTTCGAAATCTAATTATAAAATGTCATTTAGCCTAATGAAGTCATCAACAAGTAAGGCTCTCAGTAGCTCAGCCAGTGCAACACATGTGTGACAGCCCAACCCTTCCTGCCCCATACGGCCCATGTCAATTAGAGTGACAGTTGCCATGGCCAGCACACTTCGTCATCGATGGGAGTAGGGAGTGTAGAGTAGGGAGTGCTCAAACCTTATCCCTTGCAATGACCTATCCAGCTGCACATCCACTCAGACACGCCCACTTTTTGCGCCCGTTTTGGGTAATTACATTTGTGAGGCAGCAGAGGCTGTGCGACATATGACAGCGGACAGCGAATGGAGGGACGAACAGACAGACAGACTGTTCATCAACTGTTGTCAAACGCATTGCGAATATTATGCGAAATTTAACAGAACACATAAAACATAAATCAATAACTGGCAGGGTTTTGGGACGGAGAAAGGGGACAGACATTGAACCGACATCAATCAAAAGGCTGTAGTAGGTTAAATGAGCGTAGGGGAACAATCAAAAATTGCCCGCATACCCTGCGGGTGTGTAGGGAGAGAGAGAGAGAGAGAGAGAGAGAGAGAGAGGTGAGAAGAGAAAGGGTCGAAATTATACAAAAGAAAATACATGAAATTAAGACGGATCATTGATGATGCTGATAATGAGCATCATAATGATAATCATCACATTGCCGATGATGATGAAAGAAGCCAGAACAAAGGCGCTGCAGGAAAGTAAACCAAAACCGAATCCAAAAGAACCAACAGCCAAGAAACCCTTCCACTGCCTCATGGCTGTTAGATAGAGGGAGGGAGGGAGAGAGCGGGAGGGCGTCTACTCCTTTTGCGGGTCCCGCTGCGATCGCGTGTTCTTCTTCAATTACAGCGCCATTATACGAATGCGGAACGTTTACGGTGTCGGAGCTGGTGCCGAGGCCGGGGCCCCAGGCTTGAGGATTGAGGCCTCTGGACGCATAAAGCCGCCGTTGCCGACGAATTGTGGAACCGGCAGCTTCTTCACTTGCCAAACAGAACCCCTTTTTATACCCTGAACCCATTGAAAATGGGAAATCAGGGTATAATGGTTTTGCAAAAAGTATGTAACAGGCAGAAGGAGGCGTGGCAGACCCCACAAAGTATATATATTCTTGATCAGGGTGACGAGCTGAGTCGATCTAGCCCTGTCCGTCTGTCTGTCCGTCCGTCCGTCCGTCTGTCCGTCTGTCCGTCTGTCCGTATGTATGAACGCGTCGATCTCAGAACCTATAAGAGCTAGAGACTTCAAATTTTGCATGATGGTCTGTGTATACAGCGAAAATATCGAGTTTGTTTTAGATATTCGATAAATTTTTCCGTTTCAATGTTATCGATTTAAAACGTTATCAAGATTCAGTTTTTTGACCATATCTTTTACATATTTTTAGCTACAGCTACCAAATTTTGTTTTTAGCTTTCTGTAAATAAAATACATTTTCTATTTTTTCATATTTTGGATACCGGCTCCACATTTCACAAAAAAAAATTTATTAAAAAAATAAATTATCAAAGCCACAATTTAATTTTTTCAAATTTTTTAGTGAAAACCGTATTTTCAATAAATTAATAGCATTCAATGCAGAAATTTGCATTCAAATCCGTTAAGTAATACAGAAGTTATTAAAGGAAACATTGTAAAAGCACGCGGCAGCAGCCTGTACGTGTTCACACATACATTCAAATCAATTACGCAGTAATCGGCGAGCGTGCTTCTGTGTGCATGGTATGTATATGTGTGCATGTGTATATGCGTGCCTGTGTGAATGTGTGCCTGTGTATATGCGTGCCTGTGTATATGCGCGCAGAGGTAATATGTATAGATAAAAGATGTAAGCTAGGTTGTTTAAAACATCAGCTCGGACTTGGTTCAGGGGATCTCGTAGTCGGGCAGACCCGACTAGAGCTTTCTTACTTGTTTTTGCTTTCATTTGTTTTTTTTGTTTGTTTATGTGAATTTGCAGCGTAATTCAGGATTCTGGTTGCTCTGTTATTATCGTCGGGCTTGGGTCTTGGAGCTGGGGCAAGTTTTTGGCGGCTGCTGCTGGGTAATTGCCCCGATGTCGAGCACAGCAGGCGGCGACATTAACAACAACAACAACAACAGCATCCGAGTTTTTCTACTCAGAAGCCAAAAAACTGATGGCCTGACCACTGAGCCTTCAAATTAAAAAACAATCAAATTTCGAATCAAAGAACGAGTGAAATATTACACAAAGACACATATAATTAGAAGTAATAAAAACTCGTAGTTAAAATGTCGCAGCGAATACGAATACGAAAGTCCACATACTTCCTTTAGCTGGTTATTACAATTTCTAATACCCTAATTACAAATTTTCGTAGATACAGGGTATGCAGTCCACTGCCACAACCCTAAAGAGCAGTGAAGCTCTTAATTGCCAGCTCTTAAGCAAATAAATGTCAATGCCGAACATTTGACTGTTGTAAATATGCATGTTAACAGTAACGTTACAAGCATGTAACGCTTAACAGCAGACGAAGCCACTTATTCCGTATTGTACAATACCAACAACAGCGACGGCTGCTGTTACAATAATACAGAGCGCCACGTTCCGATTCCATGCGTTGCAAACAGCGTCAACAGCCGAAGAGAGTAGATGTTTTTAAGTGTGTTCTCTCTCTCTCTCTTATGAAAACCACTTTTGGTACAAGTCCAAAGGCAGCGTTTTGTGTTTCGCGTGTTCAGTTTGTTTCTGTACGCCCATCGAATTGGTCGTGTTTGTCTGCTAGAGACTCGCTTGCGTATCGCGTTGTGCGTGTCTTCGTATATTGTTCTGGAAAATACGCGGGCAAACGTGCGTCCTTTACGAATCATAAATAAACACAACAATTGACAGAAAATTTGTGTGCGAAGTGAATGAAAACCGGTATGGAAAGTGTTTGCGAGAAGAGCTAAACAGAAAATATTCGAAATTTATATCGTGTGCATTGTGTGCAGCCAAAATAGCAAGTGCCGTTAAACACAAAACCGCCCCGCAACAAAAACAACCACATAAACAACAACAACAACAGTTACACCCCAAAAGTCGCCGTCGCAGTCACCGTCGCAGTCGCCGTCGTCGTCAGCGTCGCTGTTCGCATTTGGAAATACAAATCGTGTTTTGCGCTTTAGCATTTTGCAGTTATTGTTGTTGTTGTTGTTCATTCGCCAAGTTATTTACGTCGCGTCGCGCGAACAGCAACAAAAAATTTACAATTAAAATTACGCGCGCTACGTCAAAAAGTATCTGCAAGATACACACACCCAAAACATACGCACACCAAAAAATCAGTTAGAAGGAGAACGAAATACAGTGTGCAAGCGAGAGGGAACAAGTCGCACAATATGCGCAAAATTCAACTAAAATGCAGCATATCAAGGCTGTAAAAAGTTTTACGATCCAACCTTAACGCCAAGCGTCCCTCCCAGCCCCCCGAAAATAATGCCAGATACAAATTAAGGTCGCCACCTACGTTGCGTTGTGGCACCTGAGAGCAAGTGTATTAGTCTCTGCAGCAGCAGCAGCAGCAGCGAGGATAACCCACCCACAAAGGCCGTAAAACATTTTGGCCAAAGCAACATTTACAGTTACAGTCGCTACGCTGGCTCGTAAATAGCCGAGCAGAACAAAACAAAACACAACAATTGTAGTTGCAAAATATAAAAGGAGAAGAAGAAAAATAAATAAATAAAACAGCAGAGATGGCGGGCAATATTGTCAAATGGTGGAAACACAAAATACTCGGCGGCTATAAACAATTCTCAGGTAAACTTCAATTGCTTAGCAATGAAATCTTAAGATACTTGTAACTAACTTGTAAACATGCTAGGTAACATATGTAGTTGAGTCCATGAAACATATATCTTTAATATATGTATATCTCCAAAAAAAGACATATTCGCAAATATGTGTGAATATATTGAATATTTTTAATTGGTATACTTTAGCTTGTTTTCTAGGCTTTTAAAGTTTTGGCATCTGATAAATGCGAGATTTAATTAACTGTTATACATGTCTTATAAATATTTGTCTAAGCTCTACTCATGTCTTATACACATACATATATGTATCTGCATAAGCTTGAATTATGTCTTATACACATCTGTATAAGCTCGAATATACTCTAATTTATGTCTTATATATGTATGTCTTTATCACCTCTAACATACTTTAATATATGTCTTATACATATCTGTATAAGCTGGCATATATTCCAATTTATGTCTTATATGTAGCTGTATAAGCTCCAATATACTCTAATTTATGTCTTATATTCGAGCTTATAAAGACTCTTATATATGCCTTATAAATTGTATATGTATAAACTCTCCTATATTTTCTAATTTATGTCATAAATGTCTTTGTATAATTGCGAATATACTCTAATTGATGTCTTATACATATCTTTACTACCTCTTTATCGTATATATTCTTATATAAATATGTAAAAGGTCGCATATACTCTAATTATGTCTTATACATACATACATATACATATGTATTGTATACATATACATATGTATTGTATGCATGTAAAAAAAACGTTAAACAGCTGTAGCAACACTTGCTTAAAAACAGCTTTGATTTTCTTTGCCAATTTGTTGAAATTAAATTGGTAAAATGAAAAAAAAAATAGTACAACCTGATTGAAAACAGCTGCTGAAAAACAATTACTAATTAATTATAAATATTATAAAGCTAAAACAAATTTGTCTCATTTTCTGGAGTAAGATCAACATCAAAGCATTAATGTGCTGCCTTTCTTTAACGATTATAAATTTTAGCTAACACAAATAGAAGCTTACTTAATTTACCCACTCATATACAAATATCAATGTTTTATCAATCTATATATTAGTTCGATTTCCTTATGTCTAGTTAGGGTTTTCCCCCTCGTTGTACAGCAAATTCTATAAAATTCGATCAGATATCTATTTGTTTTTTTGTAACCCAGTGCTGCTGTGGCACTCACTGCGGCTGTCTAAGATATAAATTTGAAGATTCATTCAGTCAAGGGCTTCTCCCACATCCTTCTCCAATAATTACACACACACACACACACACACACAACAAAAGCAACGAGAATAACAACGGCAAATGGAAGAAAAAATGTAGGCAATCGACAGAGCGCAGTGTTCTTTATCTGCAAGATACACAGAACGGAGCGGCGTTCGCTTGTGGTCGATAGAGAAGAAGAAAAAAGACGCGCACAAAAATAGAACGTAGAAAATCCAAAACAACAACAGCAACTCACAAAACATCAAAAGAAAACGACGCACGAAAAATAAATAGAAAATGGAAAAACCAAAGAGCACCGACCAAGTGGCCACAGAGAGAGAGAGAGAGAGAGAGGGAAGAGGAGCAGCTGCAGCAAGAAAAATGTGTGTACTTGCAGATCGAATTCGTGATCAATCGCATAGCGAACAGACTCTGAGCGGAGAGTATCATAATTGTAAATAAATACAAGCTGCAAACGTTGCCCCAATCTTCATCTTCGAGCGACCTTTCTGCACAAACAAAACGTCGCGCTGAGGACGACACATCAATCAATCAATCAATCAACCTTTTTTTTTGTGGCAGTTCGATGGAAACGTTTAGTTGAAGCAGCTGAAGTTGTGGCAGCAGCGGGCAGGCAGCGGAGCTTTGGGGCTGGGTTACAATTACTGCATCAATTAAATGCCAGAGCAACACTTTGAACCCCTAGCCAAGGATCGAGCGGGAACCCTGGCATACCACAAGAGCCCCCAATACACTAATTGCTTGCAGATGCTGCCACAGCGAAGGAGAGACAGAGACAGAGAGAGACAATTCAAAGGAAACCCAAAGGCACGCCGAAGCATGCAACAACTTCAAAGAAAGCAGCAGCAGCAGAAGGCACAAAAAAGTGAACTGAAAAGAAAAACAAAAAAAAAAAAAATAAAAATAAAAACAGCCCAAAGAGAAGAGCAACAAACACACATTGAAATGCCGAACGAGCGAGCGAAAATTTCTTACCTGTTGCAGGTAGAGGCGGCTAGGCAGAGGTAGACGAGGCGAGGTTTCGAGGCACAGGCAGCTGCTATGCCACAGAAACCTTTTAAAGCCCTCGCGTTGATAAACAACAATAACAACAACAACAACTACTCGCTGGAGTCGCCGCCACAAACAAAAATAATAATAACTGAGAGCGGCAAACGTCGGCGTCGGCGCGTTGCAAGGCAGCGGCAAAACTCCTCCATCTACAGCTCCCAGCTCGCAGCTCCATCTTCAGCCGCAGCTCCAACCAGTTCCGCGCTTCCAACTATGCCAAACATCTCGGCGGCCATACACAAAAGCGGTTTAGAGCCGACGATCGACAGACAGACAGACAGACAGGCAGAGAGACAGATAAACAGACAGACAGACAAACGAGCGTACGTTGTTTTGTATCTTTCAGATACACACAACACGCGCGCCTGCATATGTGTGTGTGTGTGCCTGGGCATGGCCCGAGCTGAGCCGCGGGACAAGCTGCGCTTTGCGCACTGTTCAAAAGATGCGCTTTTTGCTTGAAGTTCGGCAACACAGAGGCCGTGCACTGTTGCACAGTGACACAAAAACCATTGTTAAAGGCAGGGCATATTAAGTGAATCATATGAATGGACAAAATTATCTCAATTGATTGTTTGTTTTCAAAATTGTGAAAATTAAAATTACGAGTCGCCATAGATGAGTTTTCTGCTGTGGCCTAGTTTTAAAGGCAATTCAATCGATCGAGTTTGTAATTTAATGTATTTATTTATGTATATCTATTGCCAATTTGAAATGCTTTTTAGACATGTTTTGTGGCTAGAAATATATAAATAATACATTTTCAATTTTAAATCTTTCTGCAAAATTAGAATTGGAATAAAATATTTTATTGCATAAATCACAGTTTTAAAGTAACTTTTAAAGTAACCTAACTTAACTTAAATCAAATATAAAAATTTTTATAAAAAAAAGCTATCTTATGAAATTTATGTAGAAATTAATTTAACAGTCGAATCCCGATAATTCGAAATGGCAATGTAGATCACATTTTCACGAATTACACAGGAATTAGAACGAATATATTTTCGAGGTGACAGTTTTTTTACGATTTATTGATTATTATCGGGATTCGACTGTATTTTAATAATAATAAGAGATTTGCCTATAAATATCATTTAATATATCATAGACAAACAGCCAGAATGCCCTTAATATATCTTACAACGGTTTCACAGAAACTCTACTTTTTGCCTTTACGTCTTCATGCTATTTATCAGCAGTATATAATATATATTTTGATAAATAAATATTTAAAAAAATTTGTATATATACATTTAAAAATCTCTTTTCCATATTTTAGTTAATTATACAAATGTATAATATTTTGATTAAATTTGCTAATTCTTGCACCACTGTGCCTGTGGTGCGAGTTTCGCAACTTTTGCCTTACCTCTGGCTCAGTTGTTGTTATTATCGTTGTTGTGAATTACGGTAGAAGGCAACAGGCGATTCCAATGGCAGGCAGTCAGGCTGCCAACCGACCAGGCAGTCGAGCAGGCAAACTCTTGACAGGCTCAGGCTGCAGTCTTTTTCTTTAGTTTTTTCGGGCTGATCCTACAGAGCGAAACTCTCTTTAAGCAATTTTCGTAATATTAGCCAGGAAGTTGCCGTTGCCATTGCCGTTGCCGTTGCCTTTGTCTTTGCCGTTTGCCGTTTGCCTTTGCCTTTGGTTTGGCATGCCAGCGACCTTATAAGGCTTGGTCGGAGCATCCATAGCCCGAGAACTGGACACCAGTTCCAACTGGTTTTCCTTTTATATTTCTTTTGCATTTTGGTGGCTCTTTTGGCCTGGGCCGCCAAAAACAATGCCGCCTGTGGCAGAGATAAAAAGCTGTTAGCTTGTAGCTTCTGCATTTTGCAGAGGAAGAGGAGGGGCGAGGGCCTCAATCAGAAGATATATGTAATGACTTTTCGAGGTTTTTGTTTTGCTCGTCAGAGTTTGTTTGTGTTTTTGTTGATTTAGCAATTGGCTTCTTGGAAATGTGCCGCCAGAGTTCACAGACAGCGATAGAGAGAGCGAGAGAGACTCCTAATATATAGCTTATATGTAAATTGTTAGTTTAAACATAAAAGTTAAACTGAAAGCGACTGTCGGCTAACTTCAGTTAGTTACTTTCAATGAATATGATGGAAAAATCATGTCACTCAGTCAACTGTTAACTGCTACCCCACCTACACCTAGCCGAAGCCCCCTGTAGCCCCCGCCACTTCCCGTTTCTCTGCAAATTGTGTACGGTGTCGGTGCGTCTGACGTCTGATTGATAAGCGCGCTCCGCCTTATCTTAATAATATTTAATGCATGGCCAGGCCGCTCCAAATGGAGTGTGTCTGAGTGTATGTCTGACTGTGTGTGTGTGTGTGTGTCTTGAGGAGCGCACATAGTGAAAATGAAATTGAAAATAATACAAAACGCTTTGTCGGTCATTAGCTTTGAGTGGACGCCGCTGCCGCATTTGGGGATCGTCGTTTTGGGGGTCCGTTGATTGTGTCAAAGCGAAAAGCCGCCAAAAAACTGAAAAAACGTTGAACCGCATTTGGGGAGAAAGAAAGAGAGAGCGAGAGAGTGGGTAATGCTCTGGGTGGATCTGTCAGCCCCAGCTAAAAGCTGTGCACAATTGTAATGCAAAGCCAAACTGCAAAAACGGGCAGCGGATAGAGTTTGTTTGATTGAATACCCTATAAAAATGTGTAAGTCAATTGAAGGAATTTAAGTGAAATGTATGTTAAGTTTAAGAACTATGAAATTCGATAACTGCAATAATAATAATCTCGAATGAAAATTATAGAAAATGTGAAATTATTTCTTTAAGCTAAAAACAATTGAAATTTCTTTCAATTCAAAACAAAACTCAAGTAATCGCTGCTCATAATTCATATTCCACGGTATTTAGCGAAGCATATTTGTGTTTTTATTCAGCTTAAAATGTGGCACCAAAAGTATTCGCCAGAGAGATAAAACTAAAAGCGTCCAACAAACCAAACCGACGACAACAAAAGCGTACAATGTGCTTTGTGTGTGTGAGAGTTTGTGTGTGTTTGGTTTTTGTTTGTGTGCTATTTGGGCGTTTGTCTGTTTTCAGTATGCCTTTGTGTGTGTGTGTGTCAACGGCACACAGACACTTTCCGCTTTTGAAGTGGCTTTTAATTGATAAAAAGCAAAAAAAAAAAAGAAATAAAAAAGCAGCTGAACAAAAAATAAACCCATAGAAAAGGCATTACACATACGCCGTGGTGGCCGTGCAGCTGATAGCAAACGCATCAAGTGACAGAGACAGCAACGTCGACGACGACATTGATATTAATTCCCACGCTGTTGATGTCCCATGGGTGAGTGGGTGGTTGGGTCGTTGGGCATTCCATACCCAGCGAGTTAAATGATAAAACGTGTTGCTGCGCGAGCGACAGGCGGTGGGGTGGGGTGTGGCATGCAACGCAGTGACGTTCAGTTATAAAATGCAAAACTGGCCAAGTTGATGCTGAGTGCTTTTTGGCAACCGGTCGACAACGGATAATGGATGGCATATGGCTAGCCGAAAGTGAGTGGGTGGGCCATGCAATTGAATCCCAGAAATTTGTTGAAATGCATACACAATTTTTGCATATGTCAACAGCAAGAGCTTTAAAGTAGGGCCTGTGCAGTTGATGTAAGGTAAACAAGTCTCATAAAAGCTATTCCAAAAGTGAACTGCCTTATGAAGAACGCAAAAGACTTATATGTAAATACGATTATATATGTTTATTCTATAATATTTTCACTTAAATATGCACTATTTTGTGTGACCACACCCAGCTTTAACCATACATATATACATATATATATATATAGGCCGTTCCATGTGGCGTATGCGTAACGAGCTGCTCCATTGTTATTATGATTATTTGTAATATATGTGAATTATTTTGTGGGACAGCATTGTTCAATGCTTTTAGCATTTGCTCTTCGAGCGGTTTATTGTTTTCCTTCTGCTGTGCTGTGTCCCGTGTTAATCATGCTACATTGCAGCCATGCCACAATAATCATAAGAATCAACAACAACAACACAACAACATCATTATTTTAGATATTTATGTATTTATGTATGCTGGCGCGGGCTCTTGTGGCTGGTCTCTCGCTCTGCTCTATAGCCATGGCTCTTGATAAAAATTTAATGTAGCATGTTAACAAGCGAGCCGTTATGATTACATACACACTCACACACACACATAGACAGACTATGAGGGGGGAAACCCACAATAATAATAGCAAATGGCAACTACAACAGAAAAGCAATTCCAATATAAAAAATTCTGGAGTCCAATTTGCCATTTCAATGATGATGGCGACGACGACGACGACGACGACGTCTCCAGTGAAGCCAAAGGCGCAAGCGAAGCAATCGACATACCCAGACCTTTACCCAGTCCCCAGACTCCATTTACCCATTACCATTCCCAATCGCATCAACATCCGCATCCGAATTCGTTATAGGTGCGCCGACGTCGCTTCAGGAAATGAATAATCAATATTCAAAATTGAAATTCTCCGCAAATTGGCGCAAAAAAGACATCATATTGTTGCGAGAATTTAACTCCAGCGAAATAATAAAAATGAATGTCATTAAGCCAGGTATTGTAAGAGAAATTCTATATAAATTGGGCAAAGAAAATCAGTGAATGTGAGATATTTTAAATTATTTCTTTAATTTGTTGACCTTTTTGCTTGGAGTTAATTTATTAAATCTTAAAGATGATTTTTAAGTA
Organism: Drosophila gaucha; assembly: GCA_035045545.1. Taxonomy (NCBI): domain Eukaryota; kingdom Metazoa; phylum Arthropoda; class Insecta; order Diptera; family Drosophilidae; genus Drosophila; species Drosophila gaucha. The sequence goes on from JAWNOY010000292.1 coordinate 6,850,985, forward strand.
GGTTCTTAATTACTTTAAATGCTGCAACAGTATTTTATCTTAGAAAAAAGATAAATTATGAGTTCTGCAAATAAATATTTTAATGTGCTTTCAAATCGATTCTAAAATATTTAGGTATAGATTCTTAATAACTTAGGAAAAGATTTTAACAAAATATCAACTACATTGAAACTTAATGTGCTTTCAAAGTTTTTTCTTGATTTATTCTATTTAAGTTTTACTTTTAATTACCTATTTGCAAAAAGCTTTAATGGGCTTTAAAAACTTTCGCGAGCTTTATTTTATTTTAACTTTTAAACATTAATATAATTTGTGCTTGAAAGCTTTTATATTAAAAATTTCTTTTAGAGTATTGATTGATTGAATATAGTTTTAGCTATAATTAAGCTAAAGCTCACACTTTCAGCTTCAATGTGCTTTCAAAGCTGTTGCCAAGCACTTACAAAGGTGTCGATTTTATAACTTTTTTCTCAGCATAAACTCTATCTAAATTTATATTTAAGGTCATTTATAGCTACTTTTAAGATTAGAAACTTTGTTATGGAATATATTGAAACAGCATGTAGCTTTACCAATAAAGGCAGCACATTTAATGATATTTACACCACATATTACGCAATAAGGCCCATAGCGCCAAACCCTATGAGACTTTCATAAATAATTATTATGGCATATAATTTATTGCACAGCAACAACAGAAACAGAAAAAAACAATAGCAATCATCATAATGACACACACACACACACACACACAGTTACCTACTGCATTATATGAATGTATTTGTAAAGTTGAAGCTGCTTTTGGGGCTGACGAAAAGTTTTAATCGCTTCGAGCTCCAATTGTGGCATAGAGAAAAACTCCATCAATGGGCTTTATCATACATTCAACTCGCTATCGGCGTGAAAAATCCAACGACGTCATAAATTTGTAGCGCCAATTAATCATTTTTGTATATATATAAATATATATCTATATATATATATGGTGTATATATTGAAGGCAATCTCTAGAGTCGGGTGTGTGAGAGGGCGTAAAACTTTTTAATGCATCACATTGTAGTATATCAAATAATTGATGGCATATCTTGCAGATACATATCAAAACAAAAGTTCTCGTGTTGGCAGTGCCTGACTAGCAGATACTCTGTTCTGCTAAGTTTTTATTAAGTTTCATATCAAATATAAATAAAGGCTTGTAAAGCTTTTAAATCTTCCTCAGGTATTTTTAGTCAAAACTAAACAGATATTACTGGCTGGCACAATTTCTAACATGTTGATGCCTTTAGATTAATTCTACATCTTAATTTTGTTAAGAATATCTCGGTTTTTGTAAACTACCATATCTTAGTTTATTTACATAAGATTAAGTATGTCAAACTTCCACAAGCAATATGCCCCATTTTACTATTTCTCACTAGATGACAGGGTATGCAAAGTCAACATCACTTGTCAATTTCAATTTCAGTTTCAGATATATCTCAAAACGTTGATGGTTGGGCAACAAGTGTAAAATGAAAGCGGGTCAGCCACAGTGAGCACACAAAGTATTCGCACCATATTCCGTATCCAGGGTAATGAGCACGCGCACAGCATTTTTGAATGGGAGTTGGGGCTGGGAAGAGAAATGGCAGCTCGTGCCTTTGAATTCATTAAAGGGTATATCTTAAACCGGTCACAGGTCAGTGCGGCAAAAGGCAACAAAGATGCCAACTCCCAGGCCAACTATGATAAGAATGTTTATCAAAAATATAAAAAAGGAGGAGAAAGAAGAAAAAAGGGTCCCGGAGCCCCGCCGAACAACAGAAGCCCAACAATTTTTATTACTTTGACAAATGCGCGAGGGTCTGGGATATTTTCCAAGAATTTTGAGTGTTATTTATGTTTGTACAGTTAATTTGCATCCCATTGATGTCGCGCCCGCTCATTCACAGAAAATATGTTGAAAGAGGCTGAGAAAAAGGTTGAAAATATATTTTATGCGTGCATAATTAATACTTGAGCGAGTGAGAAGAAAGTGAGAAGTTGGGCAGTTAGCGGCTTCAACCTAAACGGAAATGTGCCATGAAAGATTCTTTGAATACCAAGACTCAAAAACTCGCCACTCACTCGAACCCAACCAAACCGAACCGAACTGAGTTGAGCTGAGCTGAGCTGAGCTGAATCGACATATTTTTTTTTTCGAACGCTCTCCCGCTTGGCCATTATGTGTATGTGTGTGTGTGTGAGTGTTGTGGGCTAAGCTGGCATTAAATTTTCATGCTTTAAAGAGCGGCTCGAAATAGGCTTAGGCCAGTGTGTGTTGGGCCCGAAACCGAATGGTTTTCACTTGAATTTCTGTCGGCGGCCATATAATTAAGGCGCACACCGGCAAAATATGAGTGCAACACTTTGTGGCACAGCGAAAGGAGAACCTGCAATTTGCCAGTTGCCAGTTGCCAGTTGGCAGTGGTAGCATCTCCGAACCGAACCGAAACCCCTGCACGATGCTCATTAAAAAGCAAGAAAACAAAAATAACATACATGCGAGCATAAAGCCCAGCCATGTTGGCTGCCTTCTGCCTTCGCCAAGCAGCCTGCGCCTGCTGACTGCTGACTGCAAACCTGACCAACAAATTGCGGCGCGCTGCCCCCAAAAGTGCCACAGTTAATGGGCACCAAACAGCATCTCCCCAAGTTGCACCTCACAGTTGCGCCCCCTCCTTTGCCCAAATGCCTCGTGTCTGTGTTAATTTGATATGCTGCAGGCTGTAGGAGCCATCGCCATCTGTCAGTTCGTAGTTGCAGCTGGAGTTGGACGCTAGATGGCGTTTAGCCGCAGAGGGCAGCTTCAACAATTGATGGCATGCATTAGGGCTAATGGTTGTCATACCAAAATATTACTATATCAAGCTGAAAACTTTTTCTTGAGTATAAATATGCAGCTTTGTTATAAGGGCGAACATAACAGAGTTGATAAATGTTAAGTTAACAGAGTCTGTCATGTAATAGCAGTTACTCTACAACTTCAATATATCATTTCATTCAACTTCTAGCTACATTTGTCTTTTTGGAAAGTTACCACAGCACTTATAGTTCAAACTGTCATGTAACAGTATATTCTCTACAACTGTAATATATCATTCCATTCAACCTTTTTGCATACCCCATTTAACATTTGGCTTCTTCGTAAACTTTTACAGCGACCCATGTAATCAGATCTTTGAGTGCATTGCACTAACTTTACAAACAAACACAAACAAAATGTAATTTGTTTAATTAGTTTTCGTAGAAAGCTTTGCTCGCCCTCACATTCCATATACTTGTGTATATAGTTATATATGTCTGCATTATGTCCTATGTGCTTCCGGTTTGAAATTGTTTAGTCACTCAAAAGCACTTTGGACACGGCCCAATCGGCCCGACTGTCGGAAAACGAGGGAAAATTCCACGAAATTGCCGAGCCGGGCCACATAATTCACTTTACGAGCCGATTGCGACTGGCAACAACATTTTTGACGTATATGAATTGATCATTATGTAAAATTATGATTTGTGGCGTTCAAATTACAAAATTTGTTACATATTCTTGCGCGTAGGAAGTCACAGCTCGCACGCATGACTGCCTCCCGGCCCCCAATAGAATTCGCCCTCTCCTTCCACCCGATGTCCCCTTCCCACTGGCTTTTGCGCCAATTTCAGCCAACCACAAATCATATTTTTTTTATTCGTATATTCAGCGGGTTATATGACTTGTTCGTCGTTTGGTGCGTTATAAAAATTGACTTTTCGCAAAACGATAAACGAGAATTATTGCGCCGCTTGTACGTGGAGCAGGAGCAGGGAGCGGGGCAGGGAAATATATCACATATTTACGCATAATTTGTGCGGCCCTCACTCGAGCAAGGCAACATAAAAATAGTCTATGGGGCAGACCAAAAATATATATTCCAAGCCATATGCAATTTGTATGTGCTCTACAAAAAAAAATATGTAGAAATTATGCTTCCTTGAGGTGCTATAAAAAGCGAGCAGCTGTAGATGATAGAGCGGATGCAGCTGAGAGCTCGTCAAATGCCTAAGTAATGCCCAAGAGCTAAGTTAATTGTTTTTAAATACAATAAACAATAATTTTTGAATAAATTCTAAAATTTAATATATTTAGATACTTAAATCAAGATGATAAAATAATTAAATAGATTATACCTCTTCAATATTTCTGGTGTACTTATATCATAAAACTTTTGTTGTAATTTAAATGTATAATATCTATTATCATTCGAAAGTTTAATTAACATTTTTTATATAAAATGATTGTTGAATATAGTTATAGTTTAGGTCTATCTAACTATTTATATAAAAATCAATATATCTATTTTTCTATATACCCATAAATTTCCAAACCTGTCCTCTTCACCTCTATCTTTCTATCTATCTGTATATCTGTCTATCTATTTATCTATCTATCTATCTATATATCTATCTATCTATCTATCTATTCATATTTTTATCTATCTATCTATCTGCTTGTCTGTTTATAAATCTATCTATCTATATGTCTATATAGTATCTATCTACCTATCTATATCTCTATGTCTATCTATCTATCTGTGCGCCTATTTATCTCGCTATTTATCTATAATTCTTTCAATCGAGCTATCGCTTTATCTACCTAAATATCTAATCGTATCTATGTACCTATTTGACAATTTATCTACAATTTTACTAATTGTTATTTCTATATTTTATATTCTATATTTCTTTTTTCAATTTCTTTTGCTGTATATGATTTATATAAATTTTCATTGCCAATCTATCTATATATTAATTGATCAAACTATATGATTTCTGGCTTGATTTTGCTTAATTTTCATGTTCAAAATTTCATTTGCTGCATCTCAGCTACTAAAAATCCTTTGAATAGTTTTTCCCTTATAGCCGCTATATACTGTAGCAGCAATATTTATGGGTATGTGTTTGTGTGTGTAGTTTTTTCAAGACAACTGCGCCTAATTATCAACCCGGGATGAGTCGCCTTTTCGGCTGCAGAGAGATACGGATATTCATGCCACAAGGCTGAGGCAAAGTCTCATCGTGAGTTCTAAGAAAACCTGACACATTGTTAGCAGCTATAAAAACGTCAGCAGGCAGCCAGGCAGCCGCGCGGACAGTCGGACAGACAGCCAGGAGATAGAAGAGACACAGTCAGGACACATGGCGGGCAATCTTTCAGTTTGGTTTTTTTTTTCGGGATTTTCGTGGCAACAAAAACAGCATGAAACAGAGCTACGCGACTTCGTTGGCGACATAGCTAATGATGGGTAAGACGAAATGACGGGAACGTCGTGTGTGTCTCACTTCAGCTGTTGGCAGGGGGTATTAAGAATCTACCCCTCGGCTTTAGACTGTGCCACTGCAATGCAATTGATTTGTACGTGTGTGTGTGTGCGAGTGTGTGTCGAGCAGTTAAAACTTCCGCCTGCATAGCTCATAAACCGCATGCACAGCTGCTCCAAATGCTGTGGCCCCTCTTTGACTCTGCCTCTTTCACTCTCACTCGGTCTCTTGACGTTCCTCGGTCTCTCTCTCTCTCTCTCTCTCTCTCTCTCTCTCTCTCTCTCTCTAATACCCATCCATTAGCATTGCCTTTGATATCAACGAGAGCTGCTGGAGCCGCACTTCCGCTCCCAGTCCACAACGCCAGCACAATGGCCACCTGATAGGCAGGTGTTGTCCGTTATGTCGGCTGCTGTGGTCGCCCGGACTCTGCTGCATTCGAGAGCTCTGGCTTTGGCAATTCGAGGAAACGCTTTGGGTGTGGTCTCTGCTTGAGTTTTGTTTCTGTTTCTGTTTCTGTTTCAGTTACGGCTGCCAGCATTTCATAAGCCAAACTAAATTTCAATTGCCTCAAACTCAAATGCTGGCTGGTAACGTTGTAAAGTTCTTATTTAGCTGATTTGCCAGGCCAGACACAGTCGAAGCAGAAGCAGAATGGATTTACTGAAATGGGTTTGCTTGAAATAGACAGATAATTGGTTGGGTCGTTGAAGTTACTTTGATGTACAATACTTTAATGTCATTTGATTGATTTGATGAACTTCTTGTTCGTTGTGTCTGTCTGTGTGTGTGTGGCCAACTGAAGATGAAAGGCAACTTGATGATACAGCAGAGATGGATAAGATTTGAAAAATGTTGTGAACCCTTACAGAATATTTGATTCATTAAAGATAAAAGTATTTAAAAATTTAATTATGATTTTATGTTTTTAGTTATTTGATCTAAAATAGATAATCTTTGATCTGCACAAGTATTTTATTTGCTGTTCTGCTTAACAGCTGCTAAGCAAGTGCTTAACATAGCAGAGAAATGTTAGTGACCATAAGCTTAACATAAGGGCTGCATAACAGTTGCTTAACAGTTAAAAGTATAAAAAATCTTATTGTAAATAACATTATAATTTATATTTTACAATTGATAACAGATTAATATATATTATTTTGAAATTAATCTATATAAGATATATTCCAATGTCAGATATCTCACAGATTTCCAATATTTCCTGCATCTTTATTTAATTCTTAAGACCTTTAAACTACTTAGACGAGCCATGAACCCTCTGCCAATTTGTTTTGCCTTGTTAGCTGTGATTGCAATGCTTTGCATACAGTGTACACTAGCTAAAGTGACTGTCACTGTCAGTCGCTTTGCCTGCTGCTGTTGCTCGTGTGTCGCTTGCCACTTGCTGGTTGTCATTTGTAGAATTTATGACTTCTTGTCAATGAAATGCCACCCAAAGCGTTTGCCATTGTTGACACCAGACACACACACACAGAGATATACACACAGACACACCGACAGCACACAGGGAGACATTGAGACACTGTCGTCGCATAGCTGCACATCTTTTACTGCCATTTTCAATTTCATTTGTGTCACAATTTAAAATGCAAAACACATGGAGGGGCAGGGTGATTCCGGCAGCTACATCTTCTGTTGCTCCTACTCGGTTGTCATCGCTGGTGTCGTCTGTTGGACTTTGACAAATGCCGCTGCTGTTTAGCTAGGTGCTAATGGGGCGTTGGCGGTCCGTCGGTCCTGAACGTGAATGGACGCTGATCCGCAGAGCCGTTGCTCGCGTTTATTGAAATTGATGAGCGGCCAAGTACGTGGCAGCTTAGCTTAAATCTACCCCGAGCCAGCAACGGGCCTATGCCGTCATGGGGACCTGGGCCTGACTTTGACATTGATTGATTGTTCGGGCAGCGTAATTTATATGATTGTATTAGAAGCGCATCAGCTGGGCCGCAGTTTCCCTCCGCTCAGTTATTAATCGTAGTTGCCTGCCTCATTGTTATTTCAACAGCAACATTTCGTCGGAAAAAAAATGTAAATAGTTTTTTCGTTCATAAAATGTGCGTTGGCATATCATTTTTAATGATCCCAGCAGCAGTTCCCTCTTCCACTTCAGCTTAAGCGCTGAGCTACACCAGTTCAACAAGGCCGTTAATAAAAAAAATAACTAATAAATTGTTATTTATGGAAAGCTCTTGCAGCACATACACTTACGACAGATTTTAGTCTAACTAATATAAATGCTTTTAGTAAGAATTTAGCTTTACTTTTAGTAGCAAATTTTAATAGAAATCAGTTAAATACAAAAAAAAATCAATTTATTCTCAAAACAACTCTATATCCATTACTGTATTAATGCGGGGTTCGAACATCAAAATCTAGTTTTAGTTCCTCAATATAGGAAACTTTGATATATATTCAAATTTCTCCTTTTAAATGAAATATATTTGTAAAAATTACATTTCCTATAAAAATTTGTAATTTTGAAATTAGATATATTTTTATATATATTCCTAAAGTTTAAACAATTTAACCTTATTTGTGCTTAGTTCGAACCTCAGATTCTAGTTTTAGTTCCCTCAATGACTTGATTATTTAAAAAACTTTGATGGATATTCAAATTTCTAATTTATAAATTTACATAATATATATATATATATATTATAAAATATTTGAATTAAGCTCCAGCATTAAGAAAGTTGTTGGACTCTCGGAAAGTGTAACAGTTTTTGTAAAATGTTTATCCAAAATATTTCCCAATAGAATTTTATCGAGCTGCGAGCGCATTTTCCACAAAATTTGATACAGAAAATATGTTGCCGATAACAAAAACACGTACAGAAACCACAGCTAGGAGCAGGAGCAGGAACAGCTCCCATCCTGCCTGCTCTTCTACTCCATAGCTATCCGTGCAATTTTATTTGCCGGCAAAAATTTGCATTTTATTTATGGCTGACGTTTAGCGTGTTGTGGGGGCAAGAGTCGAGGCTAGATTTTCAATTTAGCAGCTGCTTTAAAAAAGTGGCGCTCAAATATTTTCGTTATTTTTTTCTTCCGCTATTTTTTTTTTTTCGTTGCACTAACTTCATTAGGCGTGGAGCCTGCAGACTCTTGAACTAGCCCGCAGGCAGCAGTTCATCTGCGGCACCGGCGAAAGTTTAATGTCTTTTCTGGCTAATTGAGTAGCCGGACGAGCAGGCAAACCCTATGTGCGGGGGGCGGTGTGCGGGGCGGCGTCTGAGTTGCAGGCGCACGTTAAAAGGCGCTACCAAGTCATGCATCTAATTATGGAACAGCACTAAAAAAAATAAACTTCAAGTTTAAAGCTATTTACTGCAACGTGAGTGCTTTACTACTCTATAGGTATAGGAGATTGGGCGGAATGCTGTCTCTCTCTCTCTCTCTTTCCCTCTTGGTCTGTCTCTGTCTGTGTTGGGCGCTGCCCTCAGCTATGGTGTTAAATGCAATTAACGGTTACTTCAGCTGCTATACGGTTTCTTTTTATGCGCGGTCAGCCATTAGCCATGAGCTGCAATGCCAATGGCCAAGGCAGCCATAAAATATATATTTATGGTGTATATACTCGAAAAATATATATTTTCAGTTAATTAAATGCTTTTTGGCTGCAAGCCGAAGCGAATTTACAATCAGGACTTTAATAGAATATTTGCACAAACAGCAATAGGTGCTAGGTATACTTCAATAGAACTAGATATAAATAGTATGGGAAGTTAAGGCTCAGCTGAATAGATAGAGATTTTGAATAAGTGCTTGTATAAAGATTGAATAAAAGATCAAATATAAGGTATAAGGAGTTCATAATGGATGAGTTTCTATTGATGAATAAGTATTTGAAGTATAATCAGAAGTGTATTCAAGCTATAATTTAAGAGATAATAGGAATCTTAAGATTCAATATAGGTATTTAAATAATCGGGAATGTTTGCAATTTATGGTTCATAGAAAAAACTGGAAGTAAATGAATTTTGTTGATGAAATAGTATTCGTATAATCAGGAATGTACTCTAACTATGATTCAATAGAATATATAGATAGGTATTTGTATAATCAGGAATACCTCCAATTTATGATCCAACAGAACATTATCTATAAGGTGTAGGAAATCATAGCTAATACAGGAAGAACAGTAGCAAAAACTATGAATTTTATTCCTGAATAAGTATTCGTATAGTCAGGAATGTGCTCCAGCTATATCTCGACTTGTCTAAACCCAGCTGTCGCTGCATCTTTCAGTTAGTCTGCAGTATTCTCTGTGAACATTTGCCATTTTTTTTTAATTTTCTAATTTATCATTCAGAGGCAGAGGCCATTAAATAACTGCTGCTCATTCCGATTGATTGCAATTGCTTAAATAAACTCTTTTAATTGCCTGGGCGTCCGTCTAACTCTAGACGAGGCAGAAGCTTAGTATATGTCTGTTCTGCTATTAAGCCGGTTGGTTCATTGAATTAAGATAACGGACGTTCGCTCCGAGTAATAGACCGAGTCAATTGCTTCATTGCCTTTAAGCCAAGCATCTATCTGGCTCGCTCTCCCTCCCTCTCGCTGCTTACCTGCATACTAGACTAGCGCTTAGTTTTTTATTTAACGGTCCCGTGTAGAGGTAGCTGCGGCTCCTGCTCGAGCCCTGGCGCCAGGCATCTGTCGGTCCAGTCCGTCCATCTGGGGCCAAATGGCGGCCACATAGCGCCCATAAAATTATACATATAGCTGTGTGTGTCTCCATTGAACGCGGACCACAGGCAGACACCAATAAAAAGTTGTTGCGGTTGTATCTGCAGCTACATTTGTATCTGTATCTGTATCTGCAGTTGTAGCTGTATCTGTGTATCTGTAACTATTTCAAGCTGTTGCCCGGCAATTAAACTTTGTGTCTGCATCTTTTTTTGTAAAATGCCATCAAATGAAATTAAAGCTGCTTTTACTGGCTCTATATAGAAGGGGCTCTAGGGAGGGGGTGCTTCAAGAGGGGGCCAATCCATGGCTCTGATATTTCCGTGCACTTAAACACTTAACGCCATTGTTTATACACTTGAGTGCACTCGGTGCGCCGTCTTTTGATGTGGTGTGAAAAGTCGCCGGGCAAACAACATACACACACACACACAAACACACTCACGCACACGCACACACACTGAAAGTTTGAGACATTTTCTTTTTAAAGAATGAAACACGCAGCAAATCGAAAAAACATATCCGTAACAATGCTCATAAGTGTTCAACTAAATGGAAAAGCATTTCTTTTAAGCGTTGACAAAACAATAAAATAAAAGACGCTTATGCTCAAAGCAGATTCGAGTGTTTGCCACTTGCCACATGCCACATGCCACAAGCCGTTTTGTGGTCCCTACACGTTTCGATTCCTGGCGACGAGGCCGTCTATAATGAAGGTATTCTGAAGTCCTTCCCGATTGCGCCTTGGCGTAAAAACAGTCACTGAGGATTTCCGTTAAGGCAAATCACAAAAAAAAAGAAACAAATGTCACCGCCCTTGGAGGCGGCTGGCGTGCGAGGGCGTGGCAGCGTTGTCATGGCCAATTTGAGGCAAGCAATTTTGGCGCTAACGAAAAGCTATAGAGATAGCTGTCGGAAAATGCGTACTGTGTGTATCTATTAAGCTGCATGCATCTGGCTAAGTGGCAGGGAAATGGATGGCAAAGGCAATGCCAGGCGACAAAGCTGTCGAAATCAGTTTGGTGGCAGAAATTAGAAAATAAAAGTGACAGCTGTTTTATATGAATGTAAATATATATTGATAGATATATTCTTATGATTGCTTAAATCTCTTAGCTGCATGAAATATATCAATACTTATATTCTATAAACGATCGGGTATGCCAGACTTTTATAAAATATTTTATATATTTCTTGTTTTTATTATTTACAAAATATTTTATTCTTTGTAGATTTGAAAATGATTTTTAATAATTTTAATATTTATGAGAATGCGTAGCTTTTATGATATATTAAAATTATTTTCAGTTTTAAATTTAATAATTTTTTTAAAATTTTATTCCTTAAAATTAATTTAAAATTTTTTAAATAATAATAATAATTTTTCAATTTAACTTTAAATTCATTTTATAATTTTATTAAATATAATTATTTTCTTTGTAACTTATAAAAAAATAAAATTTATTTTATTCTTTAAAAATATTTTTATAACTTTATAAAATATTATAATTATTTTCTTAAAACCATGTGTATACAATTTTTCAATTTAAAATAAAAAAAAAATTAAATTTGTATTTGTTTAATTTAGTTCAGTTTTTTGCTATAAATGAAAAGTTCTTTTGCGATATCGACATTTACATTCTTGTCGGGTGTACCGTATACAAAACTGGGTCAATTTAATGCCATTTTTGTGGCAAACAACCATTTACTAAGCACCACGTTTTGTCTTCTGCTCTGGCAGGCAGTTGCTCCAAAAGTGAAATGCCAATGTAGCCAATTATGGGCCATACTCCATTTTGGATTCCAGTTTGCCATGCCCTTATATCTGGGTATTGCCAGCCCCCACCCAAGTGCCACCTATCGGAAAGGTAACTGCCAACTGCTAACAATGCAAAGCCTCCCAACACGGGCAATGCCTGTCACATTCTTTTTGTTCCTTTTTGGATTTTTTTTTTCATTTTGCTTATTTTGCTTTCTGCTGTTATCTAGCTGCGAAGGGATCCTGGATCCTGCCCTCCAGGCAACAGCTGTCAACCAGGTTACGTGTGAGCGGCGTGGTTGGGGGTGTTCACTTGAGCATAAATTTAACCCATGCCACGCAAAAATAAATGAGAATCGCATAGAAGACAGCGACCAAGCACGGGCAACACATGTGTTGTTGCCTAATTCGATTTCAAAGCACACAGACAGTTCCTGAGCTTCCTTTTGCAACAGCCAAGAAAGACACACACAGAGAGAGACAGAGAGAGCGAGAGTGTGAGAGGCTATCCAGAGTCATATGGCAGCAGCAAAAGACAAACATAACATTGAAACGCAGCCACATCGATACGTGCCTGGCATTCGGCAAGTCGGATTAATTTCATTTTGTATCTGGGTATCTCGTAACTGAAAAAAAAGGGGAAGCCCCGTTCTCTGCCTCCCCGCCTCCCACGCTTGGGCCTCTGTCTGTTTGTGTTTGTTTTGCGCTTGGTCTCTCAATCTCGTCGAGGTCGTGTAATGTTCGCATTAATTTGAATTGCATAATTTATTCCGCTGCTAAAGAAAAGAAATTAAGTCAATGGCCCAAGCAAAATAAGCATGAATATCGATTACAGAGACAAGCTCAATGACCAAATGGGCCCAAATGGCTCCGATTTTCCCTTCCCACTTGCCTCCCTCGCGTCTTCCCGCCTACTTGGAGTGCTCTGGCCATGAGACTATGTCAGACATTGTTGTTGTCGGACTGTGAAACAACCCATTTAATTGGTTAAATTCAACACGTACGCACATTTGTATTCATTTTTGGTCTCATGTCTCTGGAAATTGGATTAAAGACATTAAAGACTCTCTTTTGCTCGTCTCGTCTCGTCTCGTCGCGCCTGCGTATTCATTGTCCAACTGTAAATTACATTGCATACACGCATTTAGCACAGAATGCCAGAAGAAGTTGGTTAGTATGCCATAATCGTATGGAGTCGCTTTATTTATAGCATTAGCGCATATTAGGCCTAATGGGCATAACATACGGCGTCATCCATACGAAACGAGCAGGAGAGATATAAAGACAGGCAGATAGAGAGAGAGAGAGAGATGTATACAGAGGCTAAATTGCTATTAGGGTTCTTGTGACAGGACACTTTGTGTAAGGCCCTAATGTGATCAACATTTATGCAGGCGTAGCTCAGGAATTACGCGTGCATCTATCTAGAATGCTTAATAAAAAACATAGCTAAAGTAAGGGCATTATGTTGGTATTGTTATATATAACAAAAACATGCTAAGATAAAAGCTGAAAAAGAGTAGAAACAAAAGAGAACACTTAAGTCGGGATGTCCTAGGTGATGGTTTGAACAAACTTACATCTTTTATCTAAACATATGGGCAACACTATGGCAATAATCGATGGTTTGGGAATAGGATGACCTATCGAAAAAAAATAAACATAAATAAATAAATATATACAAGAATATATATTTAAAATTTAAAATCTCTAACTTTTATAGTTTATGAAATCGCTGCGTTCATACGGACGGCAGACGGACAGACAGACAGTATAGGAAGAGGAATATATGGGGTCTGCCATGCCTGCTTCTGGGTGTTACATACATTGTCACAAAACCATTATATCCTGAATTATACTAATACCAAATAGTAAACGAATATTTTCTGTCGGATTTTTCTTTCAACTTTACTCTTCTGCTCGTAAACTACACCTAGCGTCTTAATTCACCTATAAAAGACTATCATCTTAAATGATATACCGCATGCCCTAAACTCATCTCAGCTCTGTCTCTTCCCTTTGTCATTCATTCCATCGAAGTTCATTCAGCCATTGAGTAGTTACCCGCTCTTTACGTATTTTTATCTGATTAAGTAAACTGATTGATGGCATGCCTGATTGAAGACTTCACTTGGTTGTCAAGCTACAATCCCTGCCAGTAACCTTTATACACATCCACACTTGAAAACTAATGCAACCCTTTCACTCTTCTTCTTCTACTTGCAGGTGTGTACCAGAGTGGCTTAAAGTTTTATCCCTGCTTTTTTTTTTGGAAAGTGATTCGGGCCACCCTTAAAGATGTCTGCGCTATGGTCTAGGGTGGTCGCATGACCGGATTTTCCTTTACTTATACCCTACACCAAGTAAAAATGGGTAGATTGATTTACCTACTTATATGTAACAGCAGAAAGAGAACATATCTTGGCTTAGCATATTTCTTAGTCGTCCCTTCTTGTTTCTTCTTTCGGTGGTGCGCTTTTCACGTTTTAACAAACTGTAGGCGACAGGAATCTCAGCATGAGCGAACTCCGTTCAAGAATATTCTTAGCATTATAATCGCATTAAAGCGATAAATGACCAAAATCGATTGAGGCAACGCCAAGCTAAAGGCAGTTGGCACTTTTGCCTATTTAGTTTTATTTTTTTCGAAACAGAAATCTGTTAGGGTGACTTTTGGCAGCTCAGCCACAAAAGCCACACCGAAAAATAGTCACGTACGTGTTTTTAAAGCAACCCTTAGCCACATGGAGCTAGCTTAAACGCCCCCAAATTAGAAGAGACGCAGTTGCCAGACTGTCGAGAAATATGACAAGAGGCGAGGATTTGCTATCGCTGGCATTGCAGGCGGCGCTGCAACGGAAATGGCAACCCCCTGCTCAAAAAAAATGGGGGGTTGAACACAGGACTATCCCTGCAGGGCGGCCTTGCAGCCAGTCGTAGTTGAGGGTTGGGCTTGAGTAGATGACGCAATGCGTCTTTTTTTGCTTTTTTTTGGTTTGGTTTTCAAAAGGGTTCAGGAAATGCGCCATAATTAAGTTCAGACTGATGAGAAACCTACGCCCACTCACACCCACTCACATTCAGTCACATATTTATTTGCTTTGTGTCTCTCATCCTATGCGCATTTTTCGAAAGTTTCCTTTCACACTCTATCAAGTTGCGACTTCCTTTTGCTTTCTTTTCCAAGTGCAAACAAAATTTATTTTCCATTTAGTTTTTTATAAAGCGCAAACAGCACAACAGCAAAACAACAAAGAAAAATTTACAAAACACAAAAGTTGTGCAAAAAAAAAACTGAGAAGAAAAGCAGCTAAGGGCAAAGCCAAACAAAGTTCAATCAAGTTAACTTTGTTGCCAATGCCAATGCGACGAGCGCCCAGCGACAAAAAGGCAAAAAAAACAAGTAAGAAAGCTCTAGTCGGGTCACAGCCCGACTACGAGATCCCCTGAACCAAGTCCGAGCTGATGTTTTAAACAACCTAGCTTACATCTTTTATCTATACATATTACCTCTGCGCGCAAATACACATGCACACATACACACAGGCACGCATATACACATGCACACATATACACATGCACACATATACACTTGCACACATATACATACCATGCACACAGAAGCACGCTCGCCGATTTCTGCGTAGTTGATTTGAATGTATGTGTGCACACGTACAGGCTGCTGCAGCGTGCTTTTACAATGTTTCCTTTAATAACTTCTGTATTACTTAACGGATTTGAATGAAATTTTCTGCATTGAATGCTATTAATTTATTGAAAATACGGTTTTCACTAAAAAAATTAAATTGTGACTTTGATAATTTTTTTTTTTTATAATTTTTTTTTGTGAAATGTGGAGCCGGTATCCAAAATATGAAAAAATAGAAAATGTATTTTATTTATAGAAAGCTAAAAACAAAATTTGGTAGCTGTAGCTAAAAATATGTAAAAGATATGGTCAAAAAACTGAATCTTGATAACGTTTTAAATCGATAACATTGAAACGGAAAAATTTATCGAATATCTAAAACAAACTCGATATTTTCGCTGTATACACAGACCATCATGCAAAATTTGAAGTCTCTAGCTCCTATAGGTTCTGAGATCGACGCGTTCATACATACGGACAGACGGACAGACGGACAGACGGACAGACGGACAGACGGACAGACGGACGGACGGACGGACAGACAGACGGACAGGGCTAAATCGACTCAGCTCGTCACCCTGATCAAGAATATATATACTTTGTGGGGTCTGCCACGCCTCCTTCTGCCTGTTACATACTTTTTGCAAAACCATTATACCCTGATTTCCCATTTTCAATGGGTTCAGGGTATAAAAACGCTAAGCAAAAGTGCTCCGGGCAGGGGAGTCGGGGAGTATCCGACTGCCCTCGGGTTCTGTAAGCAAAAGTTCAAAGCTGGCCCGCACTTTTGACTGAAAGTCGTGGCCGATTTGACCGTGTCCCTCCGTCCCTGCCCCCTCCTTCAAGACATCAGACCCTCCCAACGTACAGTTGGAAGCGTGGCTGCCTGCCTCTAGGGTCTTATCACTCATCTCAGCAACTGCTCACACAGCCCAGCCAACCCCAATCAAGTTTAAAGCTGACCAAGTTTCTGAGTTGCTTTAACAGACCATGGCTCATGGCCCATGGCCAAGAGTAATGTGGTTAAGTGGGTGTCAATTCGTTAGGTTTGTCACGTTCTTCGATGGTGACAAAGCAAATAGCTCATTTTAGCTCTCAAACTAAGAGAAAACTACCAATTTATCGAGAAATGGAGAAACATAATCGAAATGAAAGGATTTTTAGAAGTTTTCAGCAGGAGGGAATGATGGGTCTGTATATAAAGTATGACAAAGTGGGACTAAAACAACATTATATCCATATTAATATATGGATACCTGGAATTAATACTACTCGTATAACATCCACTATTCTCGACTTTAAAGTAATTATTTGGTATACGAACAGAATATAAGCTGTTTCAAAAAGTTCTGGTTAAACAATCCCTCGCTCGGCCCTTAACTGGAGCCAAACAATAAACATTGCAACTCTGTTTGTGTGTGTTGGAAGTTTTATAATGAGGCGAGCAACAGCTTTGGTAAATGGGTCAAGTTGTTGAGCCAATATGGCGCTAGATAGATAGATACAATGCGATTCGAAATTGATTATTGCTCTGGGAATATATTTGCATAGCACTTTGGTGCGTCATGCGGTCGATGTGTTTTGCGGTCTGTGTCAGGTAATTAACTGCAGAAAGAAAATCAATTACAAGACGGACTCTCAACTTAATGTGAAGAGCTAAACGACTTCCGCCAGAAGAAGTTGTCGGGGCCTTAATTGCTAGCCCACAGAGAAGGAAATAGAGAGAGAGAGATGGGTTGAAGTAATTGTAAAAGCTGTTGAAAGACGGGCGACCCTTTGCCTAAAACGGAAATCATGTTGTGGACGCGACCAACAACAACAACAACAGCAATAACTCATAAATATCCAGACGTAGCCGGACTGGGGGCAAGGGCAAAAATATAATGACAAATCAGAAAAACAACAGAGGCAGAGGCAGAGGCTGGCAGCAAAGGCAGCTGGACAGCAATCATAAGAAGAAGCTGATGAAGAGGCTGTTCCTGCATTCCCTTGGCTCTGCTGAGTCAGGAATACATATAATGGAAAACAATTTTCGACTCGGACAGCTGGAAATGGCAAAAAGGAAAGCGAACGAGCCGAAGCCCCACATATATAATAGAAAAGCTACGAGCAATAACAATTGAATTTTCAAACTCAGCTTATTGTTTTTCCGACATAGAAGAGAATTGGCTGCCCCTTGTTAAAATGCAATCAAATTGAAGCTGACGCTGAAGCCCGACTGAGAAGGTCCGCTGCAGACGAGCCACAAATATTTTTTTGCGGCCAGCCCCAAATGCGGGCCAAGCGAGCCCGAGCGAGTTTAATTTTGAATCCATTTGAGGCCACAACAATTCCCCAAAAAATAACAGCAGTCACAAACAACAAAGCGACTTGCACAAAAATCAACTAAGAATGCAGCAACATCAGCTCAAAGGGAGTCGTACAGACTGAGGGATACTCTATTATATGGGTAGACATATATGATTAATATATCCATATAGAAAGTGTATGTATGGGTATGCGTATATATATGTATATATATAACTGTGAAATGTTGAAATAATTAATTTAAATAATTAATCTAGGGGGATTCCTAAAATATGGATGATAATCTGTTGCCTACAACTACTTCATTCTTGATTCGTCATTCTCTAGACCTTAAAATTAATTAATAATGAATAATAATCCTAAAAGATGGAAAGAATATGGGTTTAAAATTGATGTATACAATTACTATATTCTTCTCTCTCTAGACACTCAACTAGAGTCAAAACTCAATTGTTGCTGGCTTAAACACTTTTTTCTTCCTTCTGTCGCTTTATATTTATATATAGTTTTGCTCTTTCTCTCCCCTAACTTATTGTTAGGTCCGTAATTTAGCATTTAACTAACTACAGGGTATTCGGGCTTACACACACACACACACATGTAAAAAACACAATCTCTTGGTCGGCACTCGAGTGCAACGTGGCATGGAGCCTGGCATTGGGAACAACTGCGCGAGGCGAGGCTTGGCTGCCTCTTGGCTACTGGTTTTGCCGACAAGCCACAAACAAAAAAAGAGCTTTACTTGCCAAACAGTAGCCCCGTTGTCAGAGTCTCAGAGTTTTAGAGTCTCTCTCTCTCTCTCTCCCCCGTTCCCATTCCGTTCCTGATCCACTGCCTGCCCACATGTGTGCAGGCAAGGCAAGGCAGCCACAGCTACAGCTTGTCGCATGTGTGCCCCGGGCTGGCTTCAAAGTTTCGTACGTAAATCTCGGGGCCTTTTAAATACGCTACGTGCAGCGAGTGCGACTGGGGAACGTGCTGCGTGTTGAGTATTTGTTCAAAACAAAAAAAAGCAAAAACACAAAAATAAAAAAACGGCAAAGAAAAATAAAAATGTTGCCAAGAAGTTGCCGACAACGACGACGCGTCGTCGGTTGACTTTGTCATATGAAAAGTAAACAAACGACAGTCAAAAGGCTACCAAATCGGCCAGGAGAGGCGAAGAGAGGGAAAAGGGAAAAGAGGAAGCGAGAATAGCAATATGATGTGAAATGCAGTGGCGTAGTTTGGTTAGAGGAGTTAATTTAAGCTGCGATTAAGGCGAGAGTCTTAGTTAAGACTGCATCGGAAAATGCCACTTGAAGAGAGGAAGAGAGAGCAAGAGGAAGAAAGTAATAGTATCAAGTATAATAGAATGGCGTTTATTTGCTTAGAGAAGTTATGTTCAGCAGTGATTAAAGCAAAAGTTTCCATTAAGCCGAAGCCAGATAATATTAAGTATACGCCTCTTTGGAGCTAAATATGTAAAAAGGTTATGAAACACTCTCAAACAAAATTATAATCATAAGCTCTGAAAACGTCAATCTTAAAATACAAAAGTCAAGTTTTAATAGATGCCAAAATTATTTTCAACTTAGTAATCATATATCTATCAATCTGTTTCCCAGTATCTATTTATAAGTCCCTTCAATGCGCACGCCACTGCACTCAGTACTTTGTCACATAGTTTCCGAGAGAAACAAACTTCATACTAACTCCTTGTGAGAAGCACACACGTAACTTCTCAAGCTTCTACTTGACAATCCCGTAATTCACTCTGCCCCCCACCCATCTCCTCTTCAGGCCACGTTCGACCCGAGCACAGTCGAAAACAGTTAATTACAGGCAAGTAGCTTACGGAAAAATGGCGACAATGGAGCCGGGGCAATAAAACTATTTTATGTCCAAAGTTTTTCCCCCTTCACTGCAAAAGTTTATTTAATAAAAGTTGCTGGCAAAAGTGCTTTAAGAAATTAAGTATGTATAGATATAAGGAAGTGTAACAAATGTTACAAACGCAATCAGCTTATGCAAATCTTGTTGATTTTAAAATAATGAAAGGGGCGTGCCAGCCGCACGCCTCGGCCATCGCATGAATAATAAAAGTGCCACCAGATTGCAGTAAGCAACTGCTGCGATTGCTAATGTAATTGCAATTTGGGCCAAAACAAAGCCGAAGACAAAGACAAATCCGAGTACAAACAAGGACTCCGTAACAGGAGTACGCATATTTTCATAAAATATTTAGTCAAATGGGTGGCAGGTTTTCTTTTCGGCCCGCTTACATTTCGGATTGAATGGGCAACAATTTAATTTGATGCCGTTTGCTCAAAAATGTACGCCGTGTCGATTTGCATTGTAGCATTTGTTTGTGTGCGTGAGGTAATTGCACAAACAAATCTTTAACTGAGTGTAGATAGAGAGAGAGAGAGAGAAACGCAAGTGGAGGCCATGAAATTGCCTTGCTGGTCGCAAAGCAATAGCAACTAACGGTAGTAAAGCTACAGCAGTCCAAACTGGGATATTTTTTGAGGTAATTATCTTGTGGTCTTTTTGCAAACATCCCAGTTGCTAATATGCAACTTGTAACTATCAATATGGTAGCAGTCATTTGAAAGTATGTTCCATATTTACTATGAGTAACAATTCTACTTTTTGTTGTAAAATCTGATAAGAAAGTAGCTCAAGCGTAAATTAAATACTTACATTTATTTATTTCAATAACATAATTGCAGAGTAAATTTTCTACTGGGCCAGGAAAAAATAGCTTCGCTCTCTTTCTCTTCGTACGAAGCGGTGGGAAGCGGACGATGCACTTGAGTTGCATTTGAGCTGACAGGCAAAAACAACAATAAGAACTGCAAACAAGAAAACTGAATGAGCTATCTGCGTGGGCAATTTAGCTGTTTATGCTTGTTGTTGCCGCTCTCTTTGGCAAATGAATGAGCAATTTATGCGTGTGACGCATTTCTGCTCTCAAAGTCAAAGCCAAAAAGAAAAAACAAAAACAATAACAAATTATAAATCTTCAAAGCATTCTTGGCAAAAACAGTGCTGTTTTTATTTTTGTTATTGTTTTATTTTGGCAATAATGGGAAGACTACCCAATGCGGATGGCTAACTTAAATAGGAAGCTGCACGCACACAGTGGCACAGGGAGGGAGGGAGGCAGGGGGCGTTGCCTTAGCCAAGTAGTTGGCAGATAAAAGCCGCTATAAAAACTGTCAAATAAACATCAAAGCGGATGCGCAACGCTTGACATGCTAAAATATGCTTTATAGTCAAGCGTAGCTATGTGGGTAATCTGTGTGCCTGTATGTGTGTGTATGTGAGGCCATGTTAATGGTCGTCGGGTGACAGCGGAGGTGCCGACCAGAGTGGTGAATGGAGGGCGGGAGTAATGTGCTATGTTTATATGTGGGGCGTTGCCAATGCTAAAGTAATAGCACATGGCATAACATAACATATAAAAACATTGATGGCTGCGAATGATAAAGAGCGACTCAGTTGGCCCAGTCTCCCAGTGCTAGGCAGTGGCGTAGCTAGACGGGGGATAAAGAGTGCGGCAAATGCAATTGAAGCATTTTAAATGCAAAAGCCAATTAAACTTTAAGAGCAACTTAAGCTAACATGGAACAAATATATCTTTAATATATAACTTTTTACATATGTATATACATATATGCCTGTATATACTTCCGCTTTGTAATGCTTATCACATCGCCTCAAAATGAATTTCAATTTCACACTTCCACTTGACAAAAGAATCCACCAAGCCTTCGTCAAACCCTCTGCCCACGCGCCGCTGCCGGCGGCATTTGCTGTAGCGCTGAAACGAGGGAGTGAGCTCCTCCGACTCCTATGCTTGCTCCTCCTTCACTTGGCAGCTCCTTTGGCACATTAGAAAACGTGACAAAAATTTCATATTGATGTCTTCTTTTTTTTCGCTCGTCTTTTTTTTTGTTTTTGATGATGCTGCTAAAGGCAATACATAAAATTTTCACACAAAGCTTCACACAGACACACATACAGAAAGACAACAAAAAAATGTGTGAATTAGGCGCAAAAGTTGAAAGCAGCGTATAATTCTGTTGTAGATACTCGCATATACATATATATATTTTATTATAGCGCCCGAATGCTTTTGAAGTGTCGGCAGAATGCGTGGGCATAACACCTACACACACACAGACACATAGAGAGAGAGAGAGTTGGGTGGGTGGGTTGTATTCACATTAAGTATACGTATATGGGTAGCAAAAACAATTTGGGAGTGCATATGTCAGAGTAGACACAGCTTCCGACACATTCGTGGAATGTGCAACAAATGACACGCTTCAAGCTCATAATTTGTAGCAGAGTTTTATGACTCTGCGAGACTGCGGACAAATACCATGCTCACCTTCTTCTACATATATGTGCGACAACATTTTTATACTCTTTTTTTTTGCTTACTGAATTATTTATACAAATTTGTATCTTTTTATCTCTTGGCGGCATTGCAGGTGGCCATCAAGAGATGCGAGCATTTGTAATAATAGCAGAGCATAAAACTCGAGATGTTTTTCTTATTTTTCTTCTTCGCGCTGGCTCGAGTTTCAGTTTTGACTTTACCTCGCTCACGCGTCTTCCCCTTGGGCAAGTTTTCAGTTGGCCATAAAAAGGGCCAACAGACAACGGCAACAACAATAAAAGAAAAGCGAACAAAAACCCAGCGCAATAATTTACGTAACTGCCTAGGCATACGTTTAACTATATGAATATAGATATGTTAGTTTCATATGCGAGGGTCGTGCGAGAGATTGCTGAACATATATAGAATTTATTTCCGAAAAGGAAGAAGTTGGAGTTAAGGAATTATGGCTAAGTATCTTTTATGAATCTATGTACAAGTTTATTTATGACACATGCGAGGGTCATGCGACAAGTTGTTATGCATATATAGAGATTGATTCTGCAAGGGAGAGTTGTATATATTTAAGGAAATATCAAATCATGGCTAAGTACACTATATAAATATATAATTTAGTATATGATACAAACGAGGGTCATGCGAAAAGTTGCTATGCATATATAGTTATTGAAAGAGTATATAGTTAAGCTAGTATGAAAAAACGATTAAGTATACTTTATGAATATATGAATTTATAGATGAGAGTTCCCATGCGAGGGTCATGTTAAAGGTTGTCATACATAATATTTTAGAGAGATTGATTCCGTAAAGGAGAGAAGTCATCAAAAAAATGTTACTGTACGCCATTTTTCCAAGCCACCCTCGCAGCATCTTTTGCTTAGACAAACATAGAAAATATACTTACATACACTTCTACATATCTTATCAACTGCCAGTTGTATTTCCAAGTTGTTGTTGTTGCTGTTGTTACTGATATAAAAGTACATGCATATTTACACAATTTGTCGCAGCTTCTACGCTTTAGCAATCAAATTACAAAAGCAACAACAACAGCGCAAAAAAAACTGGAACATTGTTTGATTGACATTTGATTGACAAAATGCCTGACGAACTGATAAAATGCCAAACATTCAGACGGCGCCAGACAAAAATAGTAAAAAGAAGCGGGAAAAAAAGAAAGGCGACAGCAAAAAATAAATTTGCTTACGCTAGAAAATTAACGCCTTTGAGTTAATGACTGACAGCAGCAAGAGCAGCAGTAACTGCCCCCGACAACAACAACAACTATAAGGCATCTGCCCATTGGCTTCAATATGCTGCGCCAAAAAGCCAACAATAACAACAACAATTACAACAACCTTCACTCATTATGCCGCTCATTCATTTTTTTATTATTGTTGTTGTTGTTGCGGCAAGTTTAAGCGCGCTGTTTGTAATTAATTTCCGTTTGTGTTTAGCCGCAACAAACTTTGGCGCAAAAACTTAAGTAAACCGCAGCAGGAGAGACCCCAAAAGCCGCAATTCAACCAACCCAAGCATCACACAGGCACACACACACATACAAAAGCTCAGATACAGCCTACAAATGCAATGATATGGCAAGAATAACAGAAAATCTCTTAGCAATATGTCGAAGCGTGCATACACTAACCAAATATTTATAAAGCGAATAAAATGTTTAAGCATTAAATAAGATACACATATAATATATACAATAATGCTTAGATAGAGTCAGATAGCTTTTAAGATACTTCTTATAAAGCAACTCTCAAGCAGCTTAAGCAATTTCATTAAATACCTAATACATAAACCTTGGACTAATTAGAGTTTCAAACCTCAATCTCCACTTTCAATTGCCTCACTTCGCAATAACTAATCTACCCATTATTTAGTAATATATTTAAGTTTTGCAAACGCTGTGATTAAGCCAAACGACCCTTTTGTAAATTGTGGGTTGATACTAAAACAACAGATACATGGGTAGTATGTACATTTTATATGGCCAGCAAACCCGTTTCGGAACACGTTGTGCGGCAAGATGAAGGCCTCCATAAGCGACACGCGCTGAGCCCAAACAGAGCTCAGCTTGCCGTGGAGAGTGAAGAGTGGAGAGCGGAGAGTGCAGAGCGTATAGTCGCGGAGAGCGTCGGTTAGGGATTGTATACTATATCATATAAAAGGCACGCTCGATCTGGCCGACAGCAACGATGACGCCGGCGACGACGACGACGTCGATGTCGGCATTTGTTTCACTTGATTTGTAACATTAACATTAAAGCAAAGTTTACAAAATGCCGACAGACGAGAGCGACGGCGACGAAGCGGCGTCGGTTTAAGTCTTGGCTAAAATGCAAGCAAAAGCCGCCTCTCCACTCTCCACCGCAATTCACTGGCAAATTTAATGGTACCCTTGGGGGAACGCCGACGTCGCTACATGTATGACGCGTGACGACGACGACGTCGACGAGTCGCCGTGAACTTCATATGCTGATAAGAACGTAGACGCCAGCCGAGGAGGAGGTGATGGCGACGACGACGGCAGCGGCGACGGCGAATTCATCGTGTAACTGTTTTCCCATCGATTATCGGCGTTTAATTAAACCTGCCCCATTCCGCGGTGCGGCGATAATTGCTACTGGTATTTAGCAAACGTTTCAGATAGCGCAGTGAACAAAAAAAAAATTATAAAAAAAAAAACAAAAACAAACGGCATAAATATGGTAACAAAAATACTAGGCAGATTTCTTTGGCTGATAGTGAAATATTTTTGTGGGCCTTTTGATATTTGCCGGTCTCTGCGCCTTACCAAATTGTGGTTGTAAATTATCAAGAGTGAAAAACAGGGAAAAAAAAACCAAACAGAAACATTTTAAAAGCAAAATAATAAAAAATAATAAAGGAAACACTTGATTCAAGTTTATTGTGAGCAAAAATGCTATCAAAGTCTACACGATGATTGGATAGCTGTTAAGTGATCGGGCAATGATTGCTGGCTGATCAACTACAAGAAACAGTCAACAAACATAATTTAATAGAGCTCAATAGATCTAAGTAATACTCATGCAAGAGCGAAACAGTGAGAGAGAGAGCGAATCTAACTCGGTTAGGATGAACTTTCAGTGTAAAGCTTTATATATTTTATGTAATCAAAGCCTTAATGTGCTTTAAAAGCTGTTGTTGCAGACGCTTGCCAGTTGCAGTGTTGGTTAACTAATGTCAACAGCTTTATTAAAGAGCTTTATGCATTTATTGAGTATTGCATTTGAGTCTTCATTTATTAGATTTCATTTCAATCCAAGCTTTCATATGCTTCACAGCCTTCAAATCTGTGCCAGTTAAAGTTTTTGTCAACACATGTCAAGAGCTTTATAAATGTCTTATAAATTTAATTACAACGAACCTTTAATGTACTTTCTTAGAAACTGTTTGCAACACAAACTATATGTATTTGTTGTTCCTTCATTTTAATCAAAGCTTTAATGTTCCTTACAAACTGTTTTTACTCAAGTTATTTCAAGCTGCAGTATTGGTTAAATGTGAAAAGCTGAGTAAAAGAGTTTTACAAATCAATAAAAGATGTGCACTTAATGTGCTTCAGGTAGCAGTATACTTGAGAAGCGAAACACCTGCCTATAGACCTATGTGAACTCAAATCTGTTTCAATAAAACAATATACGTATATTAAACAACTTAAATACTTGAACAATTTAATCAATTTGAAATCACTTTAATCAGCATTTAAATCTTTTGCATAATATCTTAACTACAATATCATATATCGCAGCTATTTAGTGCTGATTAAATAGATACAGCTCGATATATATAGCTCTGAATTGTCTCGACTTAATGGCCACATAAATAAGTCTTAAATATTTATAAAACGTGAGCAATGCAGTCAGCGCTTGGATTATTGTGTGCACAAACCAAATGCCACCTGTTTTATATTGAATTTCATGTTAATTTTTGGTTTGTTTTATTACAACGATTTATAATATTTAAGAAATTATGCGCATTTTTGATTTGCACTATAAAAGCCAATGGCAAGCGCCTAAAAAAACACACAAGCCAATTAATTATGCAAATCCTCGCTTTTGAAAACTTATCTACAACATCTTGGATTGCTTTCTTGCTTTTCACATTTGATAAGAAAATATGTTAATGAGAAGTTTATGAAATGCTTGCTCAATAAAATTTGTGACTCTGCTGTAAGTGTTTGTATGTCTCTGTGTGTGTGTGCTGCGTCTTTAATTGTGCTGAGCGCCAAGAAACATTACTCATACGCCACGTACGCCGCAAACAAACATTTTGATAGATAAGCCTCGAGCCGTGACGTTCATTTATCATACAAAATTCATGAGGCTGCTCAACATAAGCCTCAACGACCTCTCTAGACCCGTCCAAGACTTCCCATAGCCCCCGAGTCGACCTGAGCTATTAAGCAACGTGCGTGTTGCGACCATCTAATGGTCTCGAGTGGTGCGGATTGGAGCCCATAGGCTCATTCGGACTGTTCATTTTCATTTGTTGGCTTTTCAGCATTTGCGTAATGTATAAATTCAATTCATTGGCCATAGCTATAATACACTTGAATGAGGGTTGTACATATGCTATGTGGCCTACTTGGTGATGTTCAAGAAATTGAATGAAAGCTAAATCAAATTGTTTTCACTGAAACTTTCAAGAATAACTTTTGAGCAGAACTTGTTTAGTGACCATTTCATAAAGTTAGATG
Organism: Drosophila gaucha; assembly: GCA_035045545.1. NCBI lineage: Eukaryota > Metazoa > Arthropoda > Insecta > Diptera > Drosophilidae > Drosophila > Drosophila gaucha. The sequence goes on from JAWNOY010000292.1 coordinate 6,877,848, forward strand.
AGAAATAAGTGGAAGCTGATTAAAGTCTTTCATACTGAAAATTTTTGGGAAATTCTTTGATAAAAACAAATATTGATATGTTGGGCAAAGCTCTGGTTTAAGAGTTGTTTAATTCTATATTCACAAAGTGAAATACATTAATTGGAAGATAAAGCCTTGAGGACCATAGTATAGCTCTTTATTGTTCAATGCCAATGTCAATCAACTTGCATGAAAAATTTGATGATGTTGACATGATATGAGTATAGCAAACAAATCTATGTGAATTTGATCACAGAATTGTTTGAAGTCCATAATGTCTCAATTCATTTGACAGCAACTTTTACCTGTAACCCCTTTACAAAACCATCTTAAATTCGCATGGCACACGAGTTTTATAGAGTATCTCACATTTCTCTCGGCTGTGCCCAATTCGAATTCAGTTTGCGCCTATAAGTACATACGATATGTATCTTTCAGAGTGGCTTAGGCCAAAGTTAATTTGCAAGGCGGCCTGTTTCATATCGGAGGCCAAAAAAGAATGCTTTCAAGATGACTCAACAACAACATTGAATCGAGTGGTTGTTGCTGCTGTTGTTGTTGTTGGTGGTGGTGCTGCTGTGGTCGAACCACTTGAGAGAAAAACATGTTCTTTTGGTTTATCTTGGCGCCACGATCGTTCGGCACCGGGCGCAATATTTGCTCAAAAAACACAAAGGCGATAATTAAACGCAAAACAAAGCTGGTCGAGAACACAGACAGCGAAACAGAGACACATAGAGAGAGAGAGAGAGAGAGGGAGAGAGAGAGAGATAGAGACCCAAAAGGCAGAGTCAGACACATCAAGTGGTCGGCCTTTAATTAGAAAAGGTGTAGAGCCCAAAAAAGCACACACACAAACCACACACACTTACAACCACACACACACACACGCACACAGATCTCGAGTCAAAGTTGCCTTTGCAAAGTGCATAAAAAATGACGACAGCTAATGAATGTCGGATGGAATCTGAATCCGACTACGACTCCGTGCAGCAATTTATTAGACAGATGATGTGCCAACAAGGCAAAGTTTCCAAAAAAAAAATAATAATAACAGCCCAAAAAAGATATAAACTAAAGATAAACTTCATAATTGTGGCTGTGTGGCCAAGAAAAACAAAAGTTGTTGCTGCTGCAGTTGCTGTAGCTGTTGCTGTAGCTCTAGCCGTATCTCGCATGTAAGTGTTAATGAAGTTAAGTGTTTCTGACGCGAACGACCAACAACTACAACAACAACAACAACAATTAATGAGAAGTCGCATACCAAACAAAAAACTACAACGAGGGCGAAACGCACAAAAATGTTCGAGCCACATGATTAAGATCAACAATAGCAAAAAAAAAGAAGAGGAAAAAAATATATATATATATATATGTAGCTAGAGTAAAGAGCAGACCGCATAGGCCAAAGACCAAGCCAGCGTATTATGTCTGGCAGATAGCTCAAGGCAAACCAACTACAAGTCGAGCTGTCGAGCCCAGCGAACTGCCAAAGTGAAACCTAAATCCAACTTAATTGAAAGCTGACAGATTTCCATGGAAAAAAGACTGGCTAAGCTAGCTGAGTATGAAAAAAAAACTTAAGGCAAATAGCACTTGATTAAAGGCCAATTATAACAGGATCACGAAAAACTGCGGGCAGGTATTCAAAATGTAGAAGAGGGCATAAACGCATAAATTTATATATATCAGATTTGATGATTATATGTAGCTCTTAAGACCTGTTCTAAATACTGAAAGATAATTTAAATTTGAAATCGATTTTTATGGATTTCATGAATATGGAAAAAGTTATAGCTAATTTCAAACAATTGTCATAGGAGAACCTATATGTAAAATTGCAATCTTCTAGCTGTTATAATTGTCGAGATCAACGTATTCATACACATAAACAGACGAATGGATGCATAGATAGACACAGTGCTAAAATCGCCTCAGCTGTTCATTCTGATCAAGGATATATATGCTTTATGCGGTCAACCAATCACTTAAATATTTTAGATTTTCCATCTTCAATGAGTTCATGATACAAAAACCATAGCTACTTAGTCTTAAGTATACTACACATATATAATATATATATCATAAGAAAATAATACTTCTTTAAAAGTGGCAATTCTAAGTAGCTGCAAGTGTAGTAAAAATTTAGTTATAGATAGAAACCTATATAATTGACACATATTTAATCTTAACCTTCTAGCAGATATCTAGAGAAAAACACAAAAACCTGCATTTCATAAACGTAGTCAGATAACCCAGAATTCCATATTTTCATTGTGTTTGGGAAAAACCAGGTCAGCTCTGTTCCGCTAAACAATGAAGTCTCAACAAATCTCGCTCGCTCTTCGCGCTGAACAATTGCTCTTTGGGCGGGCAACAAAGCAAGCCAAGCAACTCAGTTTTCCCCAGCACTTTGGCTAATTGTCTTCAATTGTCGTCGAGTCGACTCGTCTCTCGACTCGAGTTGGGAAATAACAAAGCATCTGGCTGGGGACTCCTTTCGCACAATGCTTATGCAATTAAAAACCAAGTCCTGCCGCAAAGCGAACTCAGAAATTGGGTCAGCAGCGAGAACTGCAGAAATATTTTTTCATGCGCTACTTAATTAATTAAAAAGGCTAACAAAAGGATGAAAAAACAAGCAAAGATAAAGCAAAAAGCAGCACCAGAGCCGCGAATAAATGCTGCTCAAGTTTGTGATAACTCCGGCTTATGCGGCGTATGAGTAATGAAATGGCCAACACTTTTGACTGCAAGAGAGATTGTGTTTGTGGGCCAGCTGTAGAATTTTCAATTAGGCAAAGATACTTAGCAGAGATGACGCTGACTACACTTCACAGTTGACGACGTCATTAATTAGGAATGCTCGAGAGGCGGCGCAGTCGCCTTTCAAGTGTTTTGTCTGGCGCTTTGTGTTGGCGTTGAGGCATAAAAGTTTATTTTATTTCTTATTTCGTTTTATTTGTATAATGCGTTTTTGTGCAAACTGCAAATAAATTGCAAGCAGCCGCAGACAAAGTCAAAGGCAAAATGTGCCGCCAAAAGAGAAAAAAACAGCTGCCAAGATGCGGGGAGGTAGTTGGGTATATATATATATATATATATATATATATTTATATATATATATATTTATATATATATATGGGGCCATAGATAAGCAACAACAATGTTGGTTGCGGCATCAATTTAATGCCACTTTGCATTTTAATTAAAATGGCATCTATAACTCACAGTCAACCCCGCTCTTTCTCTAATTTGCAGTTCAGGAATGCACCACAGACTCGGAGGAGCTGATGTACCATCAGGTGCGAGCCTCATCCTCATGCAGTGCACCGCCAGATTTGTTGCTGGTCAGCGAACGTGACAATAATATACAACTTCGATCGCCTGTGGTTAATATAATCACCACGCCCCCAGGCAATGCATCAAGCGTCGCAGCAGCCAAACAGCAGCAGCATCAGCAGCAGCAGCAGCCACTCCAGCAGCAGCAGCAACATCATCATCATGTGACCCGGCAGCAGCACCAGCTGCAGCAGGAGATGAGCAGCAGTGCCAGCCATAGCAAACACTTGCGCATCAGCAGCTCCAATGGTAAGCATGGTAAATATGTAAATATGCCACAGCAGCTGGAGGAGGATGTGGTAGATGCAGCAGCAGCAGCGGCAATGCCCATGCCACATGCAACACATCCGCAATATTCGCGACATTTGCATCATCACAGCAAGGAGGAGCGCATCCGTTTGGAGGTGAGTTCAAAGATTGATTGATTGAGCATTCTTGTAGAGGGGATTTTGAGTGAAAGAATAAAAGAAAATTAGCTCACAAATCATAAAGTTAACAAGCAGTTAAATATAGTTAAACAAAATTAAAATAAAATAGTTGAATTGCACTCAAATTCGATCACAGTTTAAACTTAACGACGATTTTAAATGGCTGGCAGCACTTTTTAATTAACAAGCTGGCAACTTCAGCGTTGCTCAATTTTAATAAAACCAATAGAATTCGATTAAAATTTAAGCTTAACGACGTTTTGAATTAGTTGGCAACACTTTTTAATTTACAACTTGGCAACTCTCACATATTGATAGAATCAAATAAATTGCACTTAAATTCGATCAAAATTTAAACTTAACGACATTTTGAATTAGTTGGCAGCACTCTTTAGTTTACAAGTTGGCAACGCTGAAGATCACATTTTGACAGACTTCAAACGAGCAACCAAAGATTTGAAAATTTGACTCAATCAAAAGCAAATTGTAAATATTGAATATTTTAAAATTGAATATTTATAGTCAATTTTCATTTCGATATGCATCTATGCTTAATTTACAGCCAACTAATTACATTTTCATGTAACTTACAAAACTTGCATGTCACATAAAACAAACAATTTTATGAGTACAAACATAAATTTTAATCTAAAATGAGCTCCAATTGCAAATGCCAATTATTAAAATCGAAAGTTTATTTGTGCATACTTCAATTTACCACATGCGCTGCAATAGAATTTTCAATTTGTTCCAACAATTTGCTCACACTTTTCGATTGTTTTCGTTGAACAAACGCAAATAAATTAAATTATGTTTTGCTTTCCATTCTTAAATTGACCCCCAACCAGGTGAAAATGTGCTATGTTTTTCAGTTCTTTTTTCGCTGCTGCTGGTCAAGTTTAATCAACTAAATTCTGTTTGTTGCAGCTTCGCCATATTTCAATGACCCACTGTGCGAGCAGATAAACTCAACTTTTAAATGTGCTTTTAATTAAATTTTCATTACATTGCGATACAAACAACAAAAACAACAATTGCATTAGAGGGGGATGTTAAACATTTTACTTTTACCATTAACACAATGTAGCCGGCAATTTTCAATTACCACCCACTGTAACAGGCATTCGCCTGTCTGCGGCCGAAAAAATATCAAAACATTAAAATTCAATAAAACCCATTAAAAACGCAGAAAACACACAAACAACAACAACAACGCGCGCAAAACAAAAACAAACGCAAAAACAAAAACAGCCAGAAAACTCAAAGCGAAAGCACTTAAAGGCAATTAAAAATCTTCAAGCCAAGTAGCTAGAAATTATATTTATTTCTCGCTCTCGCCGTCGCCGCTCTCTATTTCAAGTGGGAGCTGTTAGAACAGGGGGAAGAGCGAGAGGGGCGAGTGGAGGTTGTCTTTGCTAGCACTTTATCAATGGCAAACGTTGGTGGGTGGGGGGAGTCGCAGTTGTTTGTTGGTTCTGTTTCGGTTACTTTTTGTTTCATTTCCTTTTCGTTTCGTTTCATTTTTGTTTTGATTCCACTGCAGTTGGCTGGCGCAGCGTGCGAGAAATTAAATATTTAGTCAAATTATGGCCACAATTTTCGAGTCTATTTGCAGACATTTTATTTTTTGCCGTTGTTGTTGTTGGTGCTGTGGTAATTGTTCTGCGTGTTTTTATGGCTGTAGACACACACACACACACATAGTCATACGTACATGTAGAGCGCATTTCCAGCTGGGACAGCAAAAAGTGCTGCATACTTTTTGGCTGGCGCATTAAATTGCATTTTGGTTTGCCGTGCTGTTCGGGCCAACTGCCGCAGTTACTCTTTTTGGTTTTCTTAGTTTATTATACCCTGAACCCATTGAAAATGGGAAATCAGGGTATAATGGTTTTGCAAAAAGTATGTAACAGGCAGAAGGAGGCGTGGCAGACCCCTTAAAGTATATATATTCTTGATCAGGGCGACGAGCTGAGTCGATTTGGCCCTGTCCGTCTGTCCGTCCGTCCGTCCGTCCGTCCGTCCGTCCGTCCGTCCGTCCGTCCGTCCGTCTGTCCGTATGTATGAACGTGTCGATCTCAGAACATATAAGAGCTAGAGACTTCAAATTTTGCATGATGGTCTGTGTATACAGCGCGCATATCGAGTTTGTTTTAGATATTCGATAAATTTTTCCGTTTCAATGATATCGATTTAAAACGTTATCAAGATTCAGTTGTTTGACCATATCTTCTACATATTTTTAGCTACAGCTACCAAATTTTGTTTTTAGCTTTTTGAAAATAAAATACATTTTCTATTTTTTCATATTTTGGATACCAGCTCCACATTTCGCAAAAAAAATTTATAAAAAAAAAAATTATCAAAGCCACAATTTAATTTTTCAAATTCAAATTCAAATTTTTAAGTGAAAACCGTATTTTCAATAAATTAATAGCACTCAATGCAGAAAATTGCATTCAAATCCGTTAAGTAATACAGAAGTTATTAAAGGAAACATTGTATAAGCACGCGGCAGCAGCCTGTACGTGTGCACACATACATTCAAATCAACTACGCAGTAATCGGCGAGCGTGCTTCTGTGTGCATGTGTATATGTGTGCTTGTGTATACAAATGTGTGCATGTGTATATGCGCGCAGAGGTAATATGTATAGATAAAAGATGTAAGCTAAGTTGTTTAAAACAACAGCTCGGACTTGGTTCAGGGGATCTCGTAGTCGGGCTGAGACCCGACTAGAGCTTTCTTACTTGTTTTTTATAGTTTTGCTCTTTAAACAAGTTAAGTATTGCACTCTATTAGCATTTTTAGCACTCGCTCAGCTGGCAATATTGGCGCATAGCTTCAAAGTTATGTCTAGCTTAAATGGCTCTGAAAAACTTTTGAAAGTGCGCAACTATAATATCTGAGAAGTGGCTTCAGCAAAAATCTTTTAAGAGAGTTTCAGTAAGAGCTGTAGCCATCTGCTGGGATTTATGAATGAAAAGTGCTGTGTTAATTTAAAGCCTATGCAAAATTCATTTAAATAACTTTATTCACATCAATCTATTGTTCTCTTTCCGATATTTTTTTGTGCTGCTGCGAAATAGGAATTCACCTGCGATGTGTCCGTTGAGGGAGGCAAATCGTCGCAGCCGCTGCAATTTTCATTCACATTCTACGATCTGGATGGGCATCATGGCAAAATAACAAAGGACGATATTGTGGGCATTGTGTATACCATATACGAGTCCATTGGCAAGTCCGTGGTGGTGCCTCACTGTGGCAGCAAGACAATTAACGTGCGCCTCACCGTCAGTCCGGAAGGCAAATCGAAAACGCAGGCAGCTGCCGCAGCAGCAGCGGCGGCTGCCGCGGCCGCTTCCACATGCCACAACAACAACAATAGCAACAGCAACAACAATAATAACAACAACAACAGCAGCAGCAGCAGCAAACTGAAGAAGCTGCCCACGGGGCTGGCGGCAATGTCAAAAACAGCGAATGGCGTGCCACTAACGACATCCGGCGGCGCACGCCGCCAGCATCGTCATCGACCACGCAAACTGATTAAGTCCGATGACGAGGACGATGACAGCAATAGCGACAAGGAGAAGGAGCTGGCAGCAGCTGCTTCTACAGCTGCTGGCGAACATCAGCCCAGTGGCAGTGGCAAGCAGCTGGCGAAGCCCAGATACCAGAGGAACAATACTAAATTGGAGCCGTGCTGCAGCGGGCAGGCACCGCCCCAGCCACAGTCACAGTCACAGTCACAGTTGGAGCAGCACACGCCGGACAATGGCCACAACAATACCTGCGAGAATATGTTGAATCTCAAATGCTGCAGCGTTGCCAACAAGGAGGCAGTTGTCGATGTCCTCGACTGCCCACAGCGTGCCCAGCGCCATCAGCACCACAGCAACAGTCACAGCCACAGCCACAGCCACAGCAATAGCCACAGCCACAGCCACAGCCAGGATGTCTACATGAAGCAGGCAACACAGCGTGTCAAAATGTTGCGCAAAGCGCGAAAACAAAAGGTAAGCGACAGCTATACAAATGCAAATGCTCTAACTTTCAGCTCAAAGCTAACAAAGGACTAGACTCAAGATTTGAGCGATCAGAGAGCATAATCAACAGGTAGAAAGGCAAGGCAAATAGAAGTAGAGCCTAAATTGAAATATTATTATAAGCTCATATGGGGAGTTTTAAGCTAGAAGCGAGCTGGAGAAATTTTAAGTGAGCGTCTTCTTACATAAAAGCAATGCTTTTCTATGCGATTTTCATGAATTTGAGTATTCAGAGAGAGAGAGAAAGAGAGTCAGTCAGAGAGGTAGAAAGCAAAAACTGTTGAGTATAGAGGTATTTAAATATACAGAGCTAGAGGGAGAGAGAGCCAAAGAGGTAGATTGAAAAAATATAGAGCATAAAGCGTAGAACCTCAAGTTAATAGAATTGATCTGGAGAATTTTGAAATACAAGTTTGAAATCGACGTCTACAATTACATTAAGGATTTCTTGGAGAAATAAGTCTTCTTAAATATGCCTTTCTATGCGCTTTTCATGGGTTTGAGTGTATAGAGGGATAGAAAAACTCAGAGAGGTAAAACGGAAAAAGTAGACACTTTACATAGATAGAAACATAGATAGAGAGAGAAAGAGTAAGAGAGGCAGAGAGAGAGAGAGAGAGAGAGAGAGAGAGAGAGTAAAAACTATAAAGTATGCAGATATGACAACATACATAGTTAAAGAAAGAGAGAGATGGAAAAATGTATAGAATATAGAGGTTATATCAATATACACTTTTATAGAGAAAAAATGAGATAGTCACAGAGATAGCAGCACAAATGAAAGTTAGAGAAAGATATCGAAAGAAGCAAATGAAATGAGCTGACAGTTGATTATCGTTTCTTAGCTATGTTATGTAGAATAGCACCTGAATATCCTTAAAGACTTGGTTATTCAGAGGTATATCCTTAAAAATATGCTTCTTTATAGTAGTAATCAACGTGCATATCCATATTGATATGAATATCTATATAATATATATATAGCATATATATATAGACTTGAAAGACTGATCTCCGTTTTATAAATACTAATTTCGATAAATGATAAGAAAATGTCTTGATGCTAATTGAGTCACATATATGGATAGACATAAATATAATAGATATAAATAAACAGATTATCAAAATTAAGTTGATCGGCCTATAAAATAGTTTATCAATTTTCGACAAGCCCATAAAAGTTCGCTCTTTAGTTATATTTTTCTTTAATGTTTCATCATTTGCATTATTTAAAATATTTCATTTTATTTGCTTGATTTTAATTTGTTCTTTGTTCTTTTCGTTTTTGGTTGACTCGCTCATTACTACGCACCACTTCGCACCACTTGTATAAACGCGCCATCCCAGTATCAGGATCACTGCCTCGAAACGCGTCAGCGCAGCCTTTCCGTAGGCAACGACACCTGCTGGCAGAATCGCCATCTGCAACAGCAGCAGTCGCAGCAGCAGCAGCAGCAGCAGCAACAGCAGCAGCAATCACAGCAACAGCAGCTGAGTAGCCAGGCACAGAAGAGCACCTCATCGTCGCCACCTTTGGGCGAGGTGATGCTCGATGGTGTACAGTTGCGTCAGCCACGCCCACAATCGCTGCTCGCCCAACAGCAGCGAAAGTCTGCCGAATGCTGGAAATCGGCACTGAATCGCAACGATTTGATTAGCATCATCAGGGAGAGCATGGAAAAGAATCGCTTGTGTTTTCAGCTAAATGGGTAAGAGAATGAGAGGGAAAAGAAAAAGTTGGATCGAATTACGAAAGGATATAAGAAATGATTAGGAAAACAAGTTTTAAAATGACAACTATTATGAAGGATATATTGTTAAAAGATAGGTAAGAATATAGGCTAGAATATTAGCTAAGGATATGAAGAATAGAAAGTCAATAATAAAGATATTATTTAGATGATATATGATATAATCTTTGAGGGATGGAAAATATAATATAGAATATTTAAAACAATATTAATGATTTAAGGTATACGAATATTATCTAACGATATGAGAGCTTGTAAATGTATTAGAAATAGATTGTTAGAAAATCAATGAAAATCATAAGACCTAAGGATATAAATCAATGAAAAAGTTAGTATTTGCGACATGAAGTATGAGAGATACAATTAATATTATATTATGGATGGAATATTATTCAAGAAAATGAGAAAGAAATATATTGAAAATATATTTAGTATAAATTGATTGATATTCTCGATTCTTCTAATTGAATTTATTTTAGTAGAGTAAATTTTAGTTTTGTTTTTTTATACCCTGATATATAAATTTTATAAGTAAATGAAACACTTAAACTTCTGTTACTTTAGTTAGTTTAATTTTGACCTTTATGAACTAACTCTAAGTAATCTATAAACATCTAATGAAATCTATTTTTCTTTACAATTTTACAGAAAACCCCAAGCCAATGTGAGTCCCATACGGCAACCGGCAGCACAACAACAACAACAACAACAGCAACAGCAACGCCAACGCTGCAATACCGGATCGAAAATTCCGACACTAATTGCGAACCACAGTCCACAGTCCGGTCAATCGCCGCTCAGCTGCAGTCCGCCCACGCAATCGCCGGTGGCCAATCATTTAGAGGGCGGTCACGATACGGTCAACAGCAGTGCTTATCATCCTCAGCCGCATATACCCATCTACCATCAGCAGCTGGCCATTAATCCGGCCGTGGTGGCTGCGCAGCACAGTCACAACAGCGCCCACAACAAGCTGAATCTGTGTGGCTACGATTCGTTTCTGCATGCCACCATTTGTGGCGGAGGCGCCGCCCACTCGCCGCCAGCCACGCCCAGCAATGTGGCCACCGTGCAGCCCATACCCAAGAAGAGCAGCAAACAGCAGGGCCCTCAAAGCTATCAGCGACTCGAACAGCAGCAACAACAACAGCAGCAGCAGCGCAGCAGCAAGGATTACAAGAACTATGGCAACCTAATCTATGCCAAGCTCAGCGAGCAGCTGCAGCAAAAGGAACGCGAACAGCGACGCCAGCAGCGTCACAAGCTGCAACAGCAGCAGCAGCAACAATCGAAGTCAACTGCCACAAGAGAGGCGTCACGTCCTATGGGCACCTCTAGCTCCAGCTCAGCCGGCTCGAAGATCTACGGCGATGCCCTCGAGTGTGCCCATTTGCTGGCCAGCGAGGAGGAAGAGCCGACGAGTCCCATGCTGACCAGCACGCCCAGCAAGGTGGTCTCCACGGATACGCTAATCGATCTGAACGACGAGGTGGGCGAGGCTGTGGCCGAGGCTGTGACGGCCAAGGATCTGGAGGAGCCTTCCGCGCAGCTGGCTGCAGATGCTGACCTGGACACGAGTGCATCCAGCTCCATGATCCATCGCTATGTGCACGAGCATATTCATCATCATTATCATCACTTCAAGGAGCAGAACGATATCTAATAATGTTGCTTACTTCTACTTCTCTCTCTCTCTCTCTGTATTTTTTTTGTTTAATCATTAATGTAGCGCAATTTGTAATTAATAATTAGCCAGTTACGATATTATTTGTACGAGGGAGTTACATTATATATTATATATATACAGAAAACTGAATCTGAATTCCAAATCCTTGAATGTAGAATCCTCTATAGCTAATGTTAAGATTTTTGCGCCTCTGCCTTAGCAACAGCATTTAATAGCCATCGATTGCTTCGCTTATGCAAAAAAAAAAAACACAGCCTAGCAACATATCATTGCTGTACTATAAACAAAAAACAACAACACATTAATTAAACATAAAAAACTAATTGTTTAGTGCAAATTATTCACTGAAAACTAAATACGAATTGAAAAACAAACTACAAATATTTGTTGTCTATTATATGAAAAAGTTTAATGCGCCCGCTTTTAAGTGTATAGAGTGCTAAATTTGTCTATAAATATTATCATTATCATTATTATTATTTTTATGATTATCAACTGTAGCAATTAATAAATATATATTAATTTGTAAAATCAACCAACCAAGACACAAGACAACAATGCAACAAGGAAAAAACCATATATTATAGTTCAATTATTATTATTATAATTATAATTAATTATTTTTTTTAATTAATCTGATTTCGTTTCATCAATCAAAACCAATCGACAAAACAAACAAACAAACAAGCACAACAACAAAATGCATTTAACTCTTATTTAAATAATAAAAAAGACTGATTTCCAATTAAACAATACATTAATTAACTGCGTATAAAAATATATATATGTATATATATATATATGCATATATGTATATAGATATATATATATATACATATAGAGAATTTATGAGAAATACTAAATAAATTATTGAATTGCTAAAATTAAATGCAAATATTGAATTTTATTTAAACGGGAGATAAAATAGTCTTTAGGGTGGCTCAAAATTAAGCTGAAGAAAAAATGTGATCTACTGGACACTGCTCGACCTGGACTTATCATAGCCTCCGATATATAAATATCCTAAATCCCATTTAACTCATTTTCGAGATTATCAAAATAAGTAGAAAAATCTTACATTATAAGTAATTTTGAAGGGATTTAAATATTTATAAAATTTCATTCGAAATGATTTAAAAATGTTGACTTCTAGAGCTGACAATTTCGCTTTGAGCTCAAATATCTTGGTCAAAACTGAATGAAAATTTTCACCAAATTTCAGGATTAATTTTGATTTATTCACAAAAAAAAATATTTTTTTCTTTAGAATCTATAGATTTTAAATTAAAACTTTTAATATTGGTATAAAAAGTAACTTTCTTTGGGGGTCAAAATGTTGACCAAATTTCATGCCAAAACTGTCCTAAATTTTGACGAGTGTAAGCTGTGAGAATGCTGAGGCTCTGTTTTCGAACCTCTATAACTTTGTCAAAAATAGACTGATTTGGCAGATGTGCAACATTTTTTTCTACATTTAAATTTCAGTCAGTTTATCAAGTAAATATTTTTCGAGTATTTCATGGAAAATATCATATACCCCTTGATCATTGATTTTTTCCAAGCATAATTTTTTCTTTTTTTTTTTTAATCTTAAGGTTTAACTTTTAAGCAGTTTATAATTAGTATAAAAAGTAACTTTAAAAGTGTTTTCGATGAGATATGTGAGATACGTTGAAAAAACCCCGAAGTTTGATATCAACTTAAACCGATTTGAAATGGAAAAAGGTATTGGTGACTTAAAATAGTTTGTAATCAAACAGATATATACGGACAGATTGACTTCTGATCTAGAATTGATACACTATGTACATTTTGAGAAAACCAAACATATCAGTTTTATAGTTTCAAAGTTATAAACGTAAAAGTCGGGATTCCAGACTAAAAACATCATTAAGCTGGTTTGAATGGTTTTTAAAGGCAACCTTAATGATCTAATCTAATCAGAACACAAACTTCTGATTGATCTATCTGTAGAATCTAGTGATCGTTACAAGTGGCTACAATGGCTGATCTGTTAACTTAAAAATTCAAGACTCATATATATGTATATAAAATGAGGTTGAGACTAAATAAGCTAATAGGAATAGTAATTTGGGAGCTATTTCCTAAACACAAAAATATAAATCAATATTTCTGTTCTGGCTGACTTGCTAAAAGAAAAAAATCCGTTTTTAAAATGATCTTCTAATTATAATTGGCTCGATTCTTATTAAAATTATATTTTGTGTTCACAGCTTTATTAGCATGTTTCGAATAGCTAATAATACCGATAAACATATTGAGCAGATAAATTAGTGAGAGAAAACATAACAGAGAGTAAAAGAGAGAGAGAGAGAGAGAATGAGAGACCATATCTATGTGGAAATCAATTTGTGTATTGTTCGACTCGGTAGAGATCTAATAATAAATCGTCGTGTGCCAAGTGACAAGAGATGAAGATCGAGCAGATCCCTCAGAGACACAAAAGAAATTTTGTTTGTTTCAGTAAATTTTCAAACGTTGGACGTTACGCAAACAAACGGAGAGAACTTTAGTGCAGCTGTTGAGGATTAGGAGATGAGTTCGCCAACGAGATGTGCCTACTGCCAGGCACGTGCCACGCAATTGTGCGGCGCCTGCCGCAACGTCGTCTACTGCAGCCGGGAGCATCAGAAGGAGCACTGGAAGCGAGGTCACAAATTGGAGTGCAAGTGCTATGAGCTGGGCACCAGTGAGCTGCTGGGCAGGTATCTGCGTGCCACGCGCGACATCAAGATGGGTGAGCTGATAATGCGAGAGGCGCCTCTGGTGCTCGGCCCAAAGGTGGCCTCGATGCCCATCTGCCTGGGCTGCCATAGAAATCTGTTGCCACCGCCGAAGCCCGAAGTTAACTATTACAAATGCAGCTCCTGCAGCTGGCCGCTGTGCAGCGTAGGGTGCGAGAAATCCGCGTTCCATGTAGACGAATGTCGTCTAATGTCGGCGAGCAAGTTTCAGTGCAAGATCAGCTATAATCCCGGGGAGCCGGTGGGCAAGGAATCTGCCTACTGCGTGATTATGCTGCTGCGTTGCATGCAACTGAAGCAGTCGAAGCCGGCGGCCTTTGCCCGCCTCTGCGAGCTCGAGGATCATCTGAAGGAGCGCCTGGAGACGCCGCTGTACCAAGTGCTGCGCGCCAATCTGATCACCTTCATCAAAACGGTGCTGGGTATGCGGGAGTGGTCAGAGATGGACATTCTACGCATCGCTGCCATACTGGACACCAACACCTTCGAGGTGCGGCAGACAGGTGAGCGCAAAAAGGTGCGCGGCCTGTTTCCAGATGTTGCCATGTTCTCGCACGATTGTGTGCCCAACATGCGGCATCGCTTCGACGACGATATGAACATTGTCGTTCTGGCCAAGCGTGCGATTGCCAAGGGTGAAATCCTTAGCATCTCCTACACGCAGCAGCTGCGTAGCACCATACAAAGGAGGATTCATCTGATGCAGGTGAAATGCTTCGAATGCGCCTGCGACAGGTGCGCGGATCCCACGGAACTGGGCACCTATGCAGGTGCACATGTGTGCAGCAAGTGCAAAGTGGGAAAGGTAACTTTAAGTTTAACTGAAAATTGTTATGTTTCAATAAATATATATATGAATATATATATATATAGCTAATCTCAATGGATCCGCTGCAAAATGCCGCCAACTGGAAGTGCGAGGTGTGCAATTTGAAGAGATCAGCCAAGGAATTCCTAACGCACGATGCAAAAATAGAAGCAGAGCTGGAGTCACTGGACAAGACAACGCCTCTCAGCTTCGAGGATTTTCTCTATCGTCATCGCGTGGAGCTGCACGAGACGAATACTCACATACTCCAGGCGAAATATGCCTTGACCCAGATATATGGCAATGTGAAAGGATTTGCTATGGAAGGTAAGATAGATAAAAAGAATAAAAATATAAAATCAGATTACATTATATAATCGAACAGAGCTCAGCGACGCTTCGCTTAAGCGCAAAGTGGAACTCTGCGAGGAGCTGTTGGAGATTTCAAATCTGTATGACAGCGGCTGGAGCATCTTTCGAGGCAATTTACTCATTGCTCTGGAGGAGGCGATTGTGGCACAGGCTCTGCGTTCGGATGAGGCTAGCGAGTGCGAGGAAAAGCTTAAACAGGCAGTCGGACTTTTAGAGGAGATAACAAACATTATGAAACATGAGCCGGAGATGCAAGAGTTACTTGCAGATCGGAGACAAATATTGGATGCGGCCTTGTCGCGCTTTTCAGTCGATGTATAAAAATTTATAATTAAACTAGCACGTTTAATAAAAAACCATTTCAAATACTGGGTAAATACAACTGATTGGCGGTTCTCCATTTCGAATCTCTGCAATAGTTGGCAACGCAGCTGATATAAGTTAGCAGCGCTACTTTGTGTACAATAATTGACCTGCCGCCACATATGGGTAAAATAATCGAACTATCGTACAACTGCGATAGCTCTCGCATTGCACTAGTTTATTTCACGTGTTGCGCGTTTTCATAAGGTTTTCTTAAGTTTTTGCTTATAAAATAAATAAAATGAGTGTTACTGCAGTAGAAAATCAGCCCGAGCTCACAGAAAGTGTTGTGGAAAATGAAGAAAAGTCGGCGCAGCCAGCTGAGGCAGGTGCAGATGGTGCAGAAGAAAAAGCCGGCAATGAATTTGATTATTTGGAACGCAATGAATTTACATCGGAAATCTATAAAATTGAAGTGAAGAATATGGGTTATTTTGGCATTGGGGTAAGTTAATGCAGAATTTGTGAGGATCACGTTAATATTTTGCCTTTGCAGGAATTTAAAAAACTACTGAAGAACACGCTAAAGCTGGACATGACCAAAATAAAGTCGCCCACGCGTAAGGAATATGCCTTTGTCTGCTTTCGCAGCCAGGCAGATCAACAGCGAGCGTTGGAGACACTCAACGGCTACAAATGGAAAGGAAAAATACTGAAAGCCTTGGCAGCCAAAGCATCTGCCGATCCGTTGCACAAGCGACGTGGCGATGCGAACGACGGCGATGCCAAGCCGAAACGCCAGCGCACAGCCGTGGAGGCAACCTGTCCGCTGGCTGAGATGCCCTACGAACAGCAGCTGGAGCAAAAAACAGACGACATGTCTGCATTGCTAAAGAAATATACGCAGGAGTTGCGTCGTCTGAATGCTGATGCAAAACCTCATCTGGACAAGTTTCAGTTTAAGGGTGTTCTGCCTTCGCCCACTGTCCAGGGCTATAGGAATAAAAATGAGTTCACAGTGGGTAAAAACGCCGAAGGAGAGATTGTAGTTGGCTTTCGTTTGGGCAGCTACAGCGATGGCTCCGTGGAGGTGGCCGAGGTGCAGCATCTGCCACATTTGCCAGCGCAGGCTAAATGGGCGGCGCACAGCTTCCAGCAGCTGGTTAGGCAATCCAAATTTCAGCCCTTCAATCCTGTTGGCAATGTGGGTCATTTTCGTCAGCTCATGGTACGCAGCTCCACTGCCACAGGGGAACTAATGCTAGTGGCTGGCATATATTCTTCAAATTTGAACCAAACTGAACAGCAGGAGCTACAGCAGGAGCTGAAAACCTTTTACGAGCAGCCGGAGCAGAACGAAACACACAAATGCACTTCGCTTTACTATCAGGATGTCAAGCATCGCGAGGCGGGACAAATGGTGAATCCTGTCACGCACCTGTCGGGCAGCTCACACATTTCGGACACCATACAGGGACTACAGTTCCGCATCAGCCCTTTGGCCTTCTTTCAAATCAATACAGCCGGTGCTGATGTCCTTTACCAGCAGGCTATCGACTTGGCTGCGCCCAGCCAGGACACGACCATGTTGGACATTTGCTGCGGCACGGGGACTATAGCTTTAGCCTTTGCCAAGCATTGCAAACAGGTGCTGGGAGTCGAAATCGTACCGGACGCCATCAAGGACGCCGAGTATAATGCAGAAACGAATGGCATTAAGAATTGTAAATTCTTTGCCGGCAATGCAGATGACTACATAAAGACCATGGTGCGTGAGGCGTTGTATGGACAGGAGCCGGGGAAGCCAATCGATTTGATAGCGGTTGTGGATCCGCCACGTGCTGGGCTACGTAAGTAGTACATGAACTATAACTGAATAATTGAATTAATATTTCTCTGTCTTCCATTGCAGACACTCGTTCCATTGCTGCCATTCGCTCAGCTAGCGATATTAAACGGCTGGTCTATGTATCATGCAACCCCAACAGTGCTAAGCGCAATTTTATTGAGTTAGCTAGGCCCGAGTCCAAGCAGTACAAAGGGGAGCCATTCTATCCGAAAACTGCCGTTGCTGTGGACATGTTTCCACACACAACGCACACGGAGCTGGTCATCTTATTTGAGCGTGAGGCCAAGATAACAGAAACAGAGTCTGCGGAACAGGAGGCAACAAAAGAGCCCAACGAATCGGAGACAACATCAACAACAACGTGATGGCAGCGGTACAGTTTCTCAGTTAATATGAGACCTTAATGCATTATCGCTGATAATCACTTTATTGCAGACCTCTCTCGCCTGGCGCTCTCCTCTGCTCTTGCTCGTTGCTGCTTATCACGATGTTGACATCCATCATCGGCTCTTTGTGCGACTGGGGCAGCAACTTTTATTGTTTTAAATTGATTTAATTGTATTTACGTTGTTCCGGCGTCTGGTACGACAAAGCGACTTCCTGTTAAATAGTTTAAGAACTGTGCTCAACAAGATTCTCAACTCTCGTCAGTTCGTGACGGTCACTTGATAAGAAGTGATTGCAAAAGTGAGAATTCGTGAAAGCCAACAAAGCTATACTACTTTTACCTGTGGCACAGTCAGCGTTCAACTTTCAAGCTACATCGATCTTCGAGTCAACCCTAGAATGTCTGAACAGGTATGCCTTTTTATATTGTCTAACTAGGGTAGTCTGAAAAATGCTCTACCTTAATAAAAAAGGTAGAAATATAGAAATAAAATTACATTAAATTTATATATATATTTATAGAATATATTAATCTTACTGATCTTTATATATAAACGTTTTTTAATATATTATCTAATATTAAATTTTAAAAAGAAAGATAAACAGAAGTGTCTTAGACTTTATCGAACTTTGAGCGAGTATTGCGTAGTCGGTAGTACCCGACTTAAAGAATTCATAGACAGAACACAACTCAAATAGTTAAACAGCTGTAAATTATTTTGCAACTTAATGAGATATTCCGAAATACTGGCAATAATGTAAACAAATAAATAACATTTTGTTATTGGAAGAAAATAGCAAAGTAACAGCTAAGCGTGATTGAAACATGTTTACACAAACAAATGTCGAAATAACGAATTTTCAAAATTATCGACTGCACGTAGTAAATAAACAAATATATATAAATATAAATATGCATATAGATATATACATACATATATAGTTGTGAGAACTGAATGAGCGCTGCAAATTGTACTTTGGACTCGAATGAGGTGTTTGTCTGCAACGTGAAATGGTTTTTGAAAAAAACGAAACAAAAGCAAAGGCGGCAGTAAAATGAAAACAAAAATGAGAAATTAAGCACAATTACAATATATCAAGCCAAAAACGATCGATAGCCGCGACGATGCAAATAGAGCAAAGAACTGAGAACAAAACATAAACGGAATCTAACATACATATTTACATACATATATTATAATCTTCGAATGTACGTCTATATTTATGTATGGGGCGTGCCTGGTAACACACGCACATCTGAATTTATAAGCTTATAATTACGATCGTTGCTCGCATAGAGGAAAGACCTTGACTGCGGAGCTTTGGATTCAAAGCGATTTGCACACGGGGGAAAAAGCTCTAAAATCGGATGAAACGCTTGTTACGCCTTATCAACAACAACTCGACTGGGCGCACGTAAACAAACAACAAGGAAAACAATGACCACACAACCGACGCAAACCGGTTATTTGTATGAAAGGCAGAGAAAGAGAGATTCAGGCGCAGAGAGCAAAAGCTCAAAACAACGGCATTAGGAGGGGCCCGACAATGCCAGAAACGCCGACAGCACACCCCGTGCTAGTAAAAACTTTACACGTGCGCTGCAGCAGCGACGCCGACGTCTGCACACGACCAACACGTTTTTGTTTGGAGCAACGCGTGCTTGATGTAGATTGTGCTGCTGCCTGCTCTCTCAGTCTCACTCTCTCAGTTGCCTTTTGTTGTGCTTCGTTCGATGCTTTGAAGCTTTTCTGTTGATGCCGCAACGCGTTTTATAAGGCGTTGTATACAGAAGTTGTACGTTTCACATATACCCTACAAAACAAACTAGACTGAGGATGCTACATACAAAATACTAACCTTAATGAAGAACTATTTTTAAATTGTCCTGTTTTTCAAAGAAAGTTCATACTAGGGATTGAATTGAAAATAAAGTCATGTGCATAATATAAGGATAAATTTATTTTTCTTATATATCATTTTGATGAGAGTTGCATATACAAGTATGTACTTTATTTGTTCTATACTCTTTGTTTCTTTCTTTGTTTTCTGGCATCGCTTGTCATACATTTTTATAGAGTATTATAAAATCATCTACGTAATATATATTAGTCTAGTATACACATTTTACGATGGGTTTTTGTTGTTCTCGCCAGCTGAGGCCAACAGCATTTTTAATAAAAAGCCAAAGCAGCAACTGTACCCCAAAAGTTGAAAACCAAAACAAACCGCCAACGTCGACACAAACACAATGAAAACAGGCAGCAAAAAGCTTCGCACCGCACGAGCTGTTTACGATAAAAAGAATTCGTTTAAATTGCGCGCACTACAAAAGCGCTTGGAACAGTTGCGACTGCAACGTCGGTGCGACGACGACGGAACGTCCAAAACGTCCTACTTTCAAATATACAAAAGGATACCAACAAAAAAAGAAAAAGGATAAGAAAAAGAAACAAACAAAAGTGAAATATCTTAAAGAAATTTACAAATAACTTTACTCAAGTACAAAATGCTTGCGTAGCTAAGCAATAAATTGCGCATACGCCGCGTTAAACAACACAAAGAAAACTTACCTGTGATAAACAAATTTTAATTTTTTCATTCAATTTTCGTTGTGAACAAAACAAAAGTAAAGAAAACAAAACTGTGCTACTCTCTGGCACAGCAAAAAATGTCCGTACCAATGTTACTAACGCCGCTGGAACCCCAAACTGTGGATGAGCACATGCAAAATGTAATTACCTTTAAGTATTTTTTTTACATCGAAGTAGAGTAAATCGCTGTGGGCTTTCGAGTGACGTTAATATGCAATGCAAAGTGCAAGCGCCTATAATTTGACATTTTGGTTAGGCTGAAGGTCAAAGCTGTTTGTCAACTGCAAATGGTAGAGACTACTCCTACACACATACATATAGTTTATATAGATTGAGGAAAACAAGTCTTATACTTAAGTATATAAAACGTGAATTGGGAATTACTCTAGCTAAATACTTAACACTCCAACTAGGCCCTATTGGTTTATTTGTTTTAAATGAGCTTTGATTGAAGTTGCATATGATATCATGTTTTGTTTATATCATTTTCAAAATTGATTATTAGCAGCTGACTCATCTACGTTTTTAACCCCATTGCTGTACAAACTTGCCTGTCTGGCCCTTTGCTTTCTCTGCAAAAGCTCTGAAAATTGTGCCACATGTTGCAAATTGTTTGCGTCACGTGTTTATGCCACACTTGCTGTTGCTATCAAGTTTCAACGTATTCGCAGAAACTTGTATACACAAGTGGCACTCAAGACAGTTCGATTAGATTGTGACTTATTAAATTTACAAGCCTAATTTAAACACTTGATTTACAAGGGTATTTGTTGCTCTCAATGTAAAGTGAACTGTTTGAAGTACAATTTCCCTGAAAGTAGATATTTATAAGCAGATGGTAAGAAACTTGTCTGCTTGTAAATAGAAGCGAATGTTGCAAAAGCTTTTTACATAAATTTCCCAAAACAAAAAACATCTGAGTGCAAAAGCTCCGCAGCAGCGGCAGAGACAGAGAGAGAAAGAGAGAGAGAGAGAGTTAGCCACAATTTGGTTGCCAACACGTGCCAAAGATATAAAGACGAAAAACAATGTAATTAGCAGCATAACAAAATTTCAAAATTTGAAAACAAATTTAATCAAATTATATTTATTTTGCACTCTCATGCGCTAGGATTCTGCTTAAATTTGTTGTTGGTAGATAAGGCATTGGCAAATAGCGTAGAAACCATAGCAAGGTTTCGCTAATTGTGCCAAGAACGTAAGGGGCCCGGCCAAATGATTGACGTAACACATAAGCAACCACAACAACAACAACATGCGGAAACTATACATAACTATAGGCAATACATATACTTGGCATAGTAATAAATGCCAAATCCTACAGAGCATTTCTCCCGGCAAAAATTCGCTTTGTTTTTTTTTTGTTTTCGCATTCGTTGCTGTTGGCCCGATTCGAGCTGTTTGGCCGCGTGGGCGCGTTTTTCTGTTGAAATATTCTATAAGTTTTATTCTATAAATTTCCCCGTCAAAGTTGATCAAAACAATATCGCGACCTTAACACGTGAGCGTGCCACAACAGCTTTTACATTAAAGTCAGTTTTATGGCTGTTTGGGTGCATAAATTTGGAACGCTTCGTTTTGGTTGCTAGGGGGCACCAAATTTGAGGGCAGCTGCGGTGACGTCATGAGGCGATGTTTACAGCTACAGCGACAAGTACATCGTTTGCGTTGGCAACAGCGCGCGCGTTTTCGTGCACAGGTAAATCGCGCGTGACAACGCGTTTTAAAACGCGCGCGCAGCTTTGAGAGTGCTTGTCCAAGTTATGTGGTATTTTACTGAAATTTAGGTTGTTTTGTGATAAGCTTTATGTGCATATTTTGATTTATACTCAAAAAAGTTGAAATTTGTGTATTTTGATTGGATTTATAATTGATTATTCCCCTTAAAAAGAGCTAAGACAACTTAGAAAAGATTTCTTTTTCTTAAATTTTATTTTTATATCAGAGGTACTTCGCTTTGTTATTTATATTTTATTCCTATATATTTGCGTTGTTTTCATAGTTGAACAATGTATTCCGGCACACAAAGACCACATTATAAATAATCTTATAAACGTTTTATATATTATTGACTTGTTGTTGATAGAAATTGTGATGCACTGCTCTACTCGCACGTGTCTGCCAAGTAAACATTACATATATCAAATATATATATGTTTATTTGTAAATATAAATGTATATATATGTATGTATATTTATTAACGTATAGTTCGAAGCTCATTCGACAAATGGGTCTAGTCTGATTAAGCAGCTGAACTTGTAGTTGATTAAAACGTAATTAAAAATTGCTTCAATACGCGCTTAATCTACGCTTGCGTCTTAGGAAGGGGGCAACACGTGATTTTGTTTGCACTTGCGCCAAAGTCACGAGCTGTTTAAACAGCGGGCGCGACTTTAAACGCGTCTGATAACCTGCGATCTATTTTCTAATAATATAACTGATTCGAATGCTGTCGCAGTTTCGTTATCGGTCAGCTAGTTTTTGGATTATTTGAGCCACTGCCCGCTGCTTTGGGCAGTCAGTTGTTGAGCGGATTTCATAGTTGTCGCCATGCTCGCTTCATCACTAATCATTGGCCTTGTCTTCTCGTCTGTCTTACAGTGCGGCTCGTATGCGGATGCTGCGGCAGCCATCTCTGCCACCAACTATGGCACCACGGGCAACGAGCTGATCGAGTCGGCTTCATCGTCTAGCAACTGCAAACCCACGCTGAGACAGTTCAATGTCCGGCTGCAGGCGCCATTGGCACCCGATGAGCAATTGGGACTGACAGGCGATGCCAAGGCTCTGGGCGAGTGGCAATTGTCGCGCTGTGTGCCCCTCGATCGATTGGATGAGCTCACCTGGCAGACGAACGTCCGTCTGCAGTCATGCCGTCAGCTGGAGTACCGTTACTTTGTGTACGTGGAGAATGCGGCGGGCTACAAGCAAATCCGTCGTTGGGAAACGCACTTCAACCCACGCGTGCTGCATCCCTGCGTGGAGCAGCAGTGCCACAGTCCACTGGATGTCTTCGGACTGGCCAACGTGGACGATAACTCGCCTCAGGTGCATCGTGGCTGGCTGAACCATGACGCCATTATACAGCTCAAGTTTAATGCCGAAAAGATGTTCCAAGTGCACGACATTGAGACCTTCGATCCGCAGCACGTGCAACTCAAAATTGTGCCCGTCGAGGAGGCCGCTGGCTTGGTCGTGGAGTACAGCAAACAGCTCTATGGCAAGAGTCAACTGCAGCTGCAGCCGGCGCATGGCGTCTCCTATACCAAAGGCGACATTGTCATCTTTCATATTACCATGCCGCTGGATCGCATGATGCTGCAGAACTTCCGCTTGGAGTGCTACAACCTGGGACAGGAGCTATTGGGCAGCGCCAGCCTGAGTGCTTCCCACCTGACGGGCAGCGAGGGATTGCTCCAGCTGCACATCAAGTCCGCCCAACGGCCTACGGAGACGCTGGCTAGGCTGAGGCTACCCTATGTGCTGGTGCAGCCCTATGATTACTCACCGCTGGACTTTAAAACCACATATGCGCACTACTGGCCACGCAGCTGGCCCAACCTGGATGTGGGCCATCGCGGCAATGGCAAGAGCTACATTGCCGAGGCGCCCCAGGAGCGTGAGAACACAATTGCTTCCTTCTTGAGTGCTCATGCGCATCATGCGGATATGGTTGAGCTGGATGTGCACTTGACAGCTGATGGCATACCTGTGATCTATCATGACTTTGGTCTGCGCACCGCTCCTCCGGGCAAGCTGATTGAGAAGCCCGAGCAGCTGGAGTACGTGCTGATCAAGGACATCAACTATGAGCTGCTCAAGCGGCTGCGCATCTTTTCCGTGATCAATGGCAAAGTGTTTGAATATCCCGCACACAATGCAGAGCCGCGTGCCGATCATCGCATCTTTCCCAGGCTAGTCGAGGTGCTGCAGCAGCTGCCCAAATCGCTGGGCATCGATGTGGAGATCAAGTGGCCGCAGCGTCGCCAGGGAGGCGGCTCCGAATCGGAACAGACCATTGACAAGAATTTCTTCGCTGATCGTGTGCTATACGAGGTGATCCAATTCGGCTGTGGACGCCCCTTGATCTTCTCTAGCTTCGATGCAGACATGTGCACCATGCTGCGCTTCAAGCAGAACCTCTTCCCAGTCATGTTCCTCACACAGGGCGAGACCAAGAAATGGGAGCCATTCAGTGATCTGCGCACTCGCAACTTCATGGCTGCTGTTAACAATGCTCAGGCCTTCGAACTGGCGGGCACAGCGCCTCATGCTGAGGACTTTCTGGGCGAGAATGCCGCTCATATGCTGCAGCAGGCTCGTGCTCAGGGACAGATCATCGTCGTCTGGGGAGACGATTGCAATTCAAAGGAGCGCGTCAAGTATTTCACGAAAATTGGAGCCACAGCCACCTGCTACGATCGCAGCGATCTCTATATGCCGGAGACCAAGCAGCGATCGTTCTTCAATTCCAGCGCGCTGCTCGCCGAGTTCGAGGCTCAATGCAGAATGTAAGGGAAAGATGGGGGATGTGAGTGGGGTATTGAGGGTAGCCCATGGGCAGGTAAACGTAGTCTTAAGCATTACTCTGAGTTCACAACCAAAAAGGACTCTAGCTAATCTTCGCCAGCTACAAAGAATTTGTAAATACTGTTGCACCTATCTATAGCATGTAAATATCTGAGAAAAAATATATATTTTATAATAATCTATGTGAACTCAGCTTAAGTCAAATTGAAGCTATATTTGTATTTTTATTTAAGTAAATTGTTTTTATATTTATTAAAATTATGTACAACAATTACATAAAGGAAGCATAGTAAAACTAAAAATTGTACAGAAAAGTTTCGCAGGCGAGCTCAGGAATGGAAAGATTTATACCATATAGTAAAAATATCTACTAAAAAAGCTTTTAAACTAAATTTTTGTGCTGTTTAAATCACAATTTGCTCTAAATATATTTGATCTTTAAACAATCAATAAAATACTATTTTTATATAAATTATAAAAGACAATGCTTAAAAATTGTTTTAACACAAATACATTAATAATAAAGACAAAAAGAATTTAAATATTTCATTTCCTAAAACCAAAAAATTCAATTTAAACTATGACAATATGTTTGAAAAACTAAAAAAAAAAAAAACAAAAAAGAATTGATATGAAAAGCTAAAATTAATTAAAGTTTAAGTAAAATACCAGATTTCTGCAAAAAAATGTAAAGCAATTAAAATATATTTAAAACTTTATTCAATATAAACCTATAAACATTTAAATGATTTGAGCTCAAAACACACATAGCAAAGAGAGAGAGTGGCAGAGAGCCAAAGAGAGAATGTGAGAGAGAGAAAGAGCGAGTGGGAGAGAAAGAAAGAGAGAGCGACTGGGAGAGAGTGAAAGAGTTACCAGTCAAAACATTCACTTACTACATTCGATATGCCATTATTTAATAGTCTTTGGCAAATGCTTTCGATCCATAACGAAACCGAGAAAACATTTGTAACAAAATGAAACAAGTTAGGCACGGCCTAATATTCTATGGTCAATATGGAGCAACTCATTTGCATGAGACTCAAGAGATGAAGATGAAGCTGAAGACAATGTTGACAGCGTATCGCTGCTTGGGGCCACATTGGAATCTATTTTTGTGTTCGCTGTGTGCGTCACTTTTGGATTTGGGTTTCGCTTGGAAATGCCTGTACGAAGAGTTTCCAGTGGACGAGAAAAGGGTGAATGGGTCTTGATCTTGAACCAGATAAGCAACATTAACATTCATGTTTACATATATACGTACATGTGTATGCGTATGTAGATACAGGGTATTTGGTATATCTACGCCACGAGACCAGATGCAATCAATAGATGCATGGTAAACGAGTGTAAGTAAGAGTCTTTCGAATTGAGAACTTTTTGCAATTGCTTAAATCTTTTTTTAGTGGACATGTATTGGAATCGCATCACTGCGACCGACTACAACAATTACGCCGTGGAGCTGCATTGCTCATTGCCCTGGTTTCGCCAGCAAATGATCATCTATACGCGCGCCGAACAGCCCAGCGCAGAGGTAATCGGTGAGGTGGAAAAATATCTGACCAGCGTGCGGGTAGCCAGTGGAGACTTCCACGTGGTGAATAAGCAAACCTGCGAGAAGAACACTGATGAGCCCATTCAGCGCTGGCATCTGTCCAGGTACATGCATTTGGATTATAATCCGCATTATGTGAAGCCTCTCGTTATTGACAAGAATATTTGAACTGCTCTTTCGAACTTTCTTCATCATCAAGCAGGCATAATTTGCATATGCGAAAATTTCGGGGCCAACCTGATTAGTTCGTATCGACTTATTAATCAAGCCCAGAGAGGAATAACTAAAGTGTGTACACTGGAGAAAATTTAAATATATTTAAAAAATAATAATAAAATATTAAGAGAAATCTATTTAATATTCTATCGAAAATGTGGTCCGGAAATTCAATCAAATAATTTGATTTGTTTAAAAACCCCGTTTCCCATAGTATTTCGTTACAGAAATGATTTCATTTCCTCTAACAAAGCTTAAATTCCTAATATGAACAACCAGAAAAAATGTTTTAAAAGAAAACAAAAAAAAAATTCTTAGTCAAAAAAAATATATTTTTTAGTTTTTAATATAATAAATTTGTTTGTAAATAAGATATATTTCTTTCAGTGCAAACACAGCTGGTTTGTTGCCACAAAACTATGCTGATCATTAAGAAATTCTTTCATTCGATCGTCAGTTAGCGCCGGGTTAAGAGCTCAACCAAAAAGAGAGTCTTCTTCGCGTTGCGTGGTTGAAGAAAACAAGTTTTTTCATTTTGTGCGAGATGTTGGTGGTGCCGCTTAATTTGGTGAAGAACCAAAAATGTATCGAGTGCTAAAATCAATTAGCATACTCTATAAGATCGCTTTCTTGTTGTGGCCATTGTTTTGCAAAGCGACCGAGTCAACAGTTCTCAATGGATCGTCTGTGTTTGGCCAAGCGCAGCTGCAGGCCTTCAAAATCTTTGATAATGAGCGACCCGCACCGATAACCGCACGTAGTTTTCTCTGTGTGCCCTTCTTGCGCGTCTTCAATGTGGAGCTGCGCTCCGGCTTACAGCTGGCTGCCGATGAAGAGGTCGCCGTTAGCGGGGATCACCCGGCTCTTGGCGCCTGGAGCATTGCCAAGGCGCTTAGACTGCGTGCCCAGAACAAGCAGCGGAGCAAGTGGTATCTGCGCCGTTGGATCTGCGCCAGTCATCGAGTCTACTATCGCTATCTGATCTATACGCTGAACTCGGCAGGCGAGCGTGTGCTGCGTCGCTGGGAGGGCCAACAGGTGGCGCGCATGCTACAGACCTACGAGATCTATCGGTCACCGGGCGTGGATGTCTTCGGCGAGGCCTACCCTCGATCGGTGGGTGGCGGCCACTTGCTGGAACGGGGTTGGCTACAACGCGAATATGTCATTGAGCTGAAGTTCATTTGGCAGCAGCACTTGCTATTCGCGGGCTTCTCCAGCCAGCAACAGAAACTGCGCCTAAAGTTGCGACCGCTCGGCGTGCTGGACAACGCCTTGATTGAAGTGTCGCGTTATGCCTACAATCGTTCCTCTTTCCGACCGCAGAGTCGTCAGGGCGTCAGATATGCTCCAGGTGCCATAGTCATATTTCGCATCAGTCAAGCGCTGGATGTGTCGAATGCCTTTGGACTGTCCATATACGAGCTGAATGCTGAGGGGCAGCTGCCCTTGGGTGAGGCCTATATACTGCCGGAGCAGTTGCGCGGCAGTCGCGGCATTCTTCAGGTGGCCATACAGGGCCAGGTAACACAGCAGGTCATAGGTCAGCTGACGTTGCCCTATCTGATCATACGACCCATGCCCAATGCAGCCAACACTAATTTGCGGGTTAGCTTTCAACGCTACTGGCCCAACAATTGGCCCACCTTGGACGTGGGAAATCGTGGACTAGGCTCGAGTTATCAGGGACTATTGGAGAACACCATCGAGAGTTATTTGGCAGTGCCGAAGGCCAAGGGCGACATGGTGCACCTAGATGTGCAGTTGACCCGAGATTATGTGGCCGTCGTTTGGCGTGGCTTTGGCTTCTACACCACCAGATTGGCAACCACTCAGTCCGTTGTGGATCGCTTTGATCTGCGCTATGTGCTCATACAACAGCTCAGTTATGCGGAGCTCAAAGCCAGTCGCGTCTTCATTTTGAAGAGATGGACACTCCAGGAGTACACCCATCTGAATGTGCGCAATGTGAGCCAGCTGCAGCGACTGTTTCCCAAGTTGAGCGAGGTGTACGAGGCGCTGCCCAAGAGCCTTGGCCTCATCGTAGATATCAAGTGGCCGCAGCTGATGGCCTCTGGCGCTTTGGAATCGACGCAGACGCACAACAAGAATGTGTTTGTGGACAGAATTATAGGGGTGACGGCGCATTATGGCTGCGGGCGTCCGCTGATCTTTACAAGCTTTGATACCGACATCTGCACCATGGTGCGGCTGAAGCAAACGGCTTTTCCTGTCATGCTCATGACCACGGGCCGAACGGACATTTGGGATGCCTACATGGATCTCAGAACGCAAACATTTCTGCAGGCCATCAACTTTGCCGAGAGTGCCGAGCTACTCGGCACAGCTGCCCACTTCCAAAACTTTCAGCGCAATCAGCAGCTGGTGGACTTGGGTCTCGATCTGCAGCAGGTCGTCTTCATCTGGGGCAGTGATCTCCAGGATGTGCAGCAACTTGAACTTTTTCGGGCCCTCGATGTGACTGGCCTGATCTACGATCGCATCGATCGTGTGGGTCCAGCCAAGTGGAAGCGTGCGCCCTTCTTCCAGGCCTCCCAGCTGCTGGAAGTGTTTGGTGGCCAATGCGTGGCCATTGGCAACTCGACAATAGTGCCGGGCGCCAAGCCCACAAAGCCAACGGTCTGGCCCAAAATGAGAAAATGAGTAAGTTTCCATGCTGCTCTTAAAGCAGCATAGATGTAATATATATGATAATACTATCAATATGTACGTAGGTACATGTATAAAGGAAAATCTATCCATTGGTCTGGCTTAAAATGCGAAAGTGTATACGTTTGCATATTTAGATCAATAATATATATATAATATAGGTTTTTATTTTGATATTGTATTCGTTTAAGGTACTAACTATAATATTTATATAAAAAGAAAATATTGTATAATACTCTCCACGTATATAAAGGAAAACTAAGTCAGGTTCATTTTAGTTAGACGACAGCTATATACAGGGTATTTTTTGGCCATCAATTGTGACTAAAATATCGATATGATAAAATTAATTTAAATTAAAAATGCAATTGAATTTTAAAGTTAATAGTTTTGCAAGACTTTAGGTTATGAAAATGCTTATATAAGAATATCTAATATAAATTATCTAAATTCTCATTATATAAGTATATAGTATTCCAATTTGATACTATTTCGTAATTTTGCTATGGGAATTAGAGAAGCTGATATCTTGAGCAGCAGCAAAGAGTCAAACAAAAACTTATTTTCTGACCGAATCTTTCTAAAAAAGTATACGATTTTATTGGCTCATCGTTTTGCAATTATTGATTCCTTTTCACTCCGAATTTTCCGACTGCAGCTTATATAGTATCCGTAACAGAAACACGGACTTACGCAAAGTTGTATGACAACAGGTCTATGCCTTAGAGACACTCTTGATACTTTTCAAGAATATATACAAATACATATGGGCTCAAAAAAATTTCCTTCTATAACAAAATAACAAAACAGGGATAGAATAAAAAAAATGATAATAAATCAAATACCTATAAAAACTATAATAATATGTGTAAATAACTTAAGAGAATATTTTGTAAAGCTGCTGAAAATGTTTTGATTGTTCGGCATCTGTAAATTGATCTCAGTAGAATTGTTTAGCAAATGTTATTAAATATACTTTATTTATACAAATATTATTGTTTGTTATTTGCAAAACGCGCACCAGGTAGTCGTACTCCTCCATTAAACCCACTAAACATAGACACGAAACAAGCAATCAGAGTGATCGATGCGAGCAAAATAAGACTGACAGAGAGAAAGAGGGAGAGAGAGAGGGGGCTTAAAAATTGGAGCAGTGGGACCCACTGTAGACCTCCATGAATTCACCCGAAATACAGGCACTCCCCACGCCCATGTTCATGGGCTGGCAGAGGCCTGGAACTTTGCTGGTAATCTCAATGGTGCACGCGCCGTGGCCATGTCCGTGTGGATGCTTGTGCTGTTGTCCTGCAGAGGGTAGCTTTATGAAGGATGCCTTGTTGTTAACGCGCGGCTTCTGGACAGGCTCCTCGGCGAACTGCAGCCAGGCTGGCGGCA
Source organism: Drosophila gaucha (assembly GCA_035045545.1). NCBI lineage: Eukaryota > Metazoa > Arthropoda > Insecta > Diptera > Drosophilidae > Drosophila > Drosophila gaucha. The sequence continues at coordinate 6,908,571 of JAWNOY010000292.1, forward strand.
GTGAGTGATGTCTGCGCATAGGCTCACCGTTATCCTGATCCTGGTCCACATCTAGCGGCAGCTCGACGGCCTCCACATCGACGTCGTCATCGACCAGCGGAAAGGGCGTATACTGCGTCTTGACCTTGCTACTCGCCGGCTCATTGGAGGCGGCGCTCAGCAGGTGGGGCGCCAGCTCCAAGGCGTTGGCAATCAGAAGGGTTGTCGCACAGCAGACCAGCAATTGCAGTGAGGCCATGCTAGTGTAGCTGCTTGGATGTTGACGATCCGTTGCTCCTGAATGAAGGCTTTGGCTGCTGCTTCAAGAACGTTGCGAGCCTGCGGCGGTTCCGGTTGGGAATGTTGCTTGGCAGGCACAGGATGCGGGCTTTTATAGGGCAGCTGCATCCATGCGATTGCGCTTGGTCAGCTTAGCTGGACAGTCAATGAACCCCGGGCGCCATGTTCACAATTGAAATTGAAAAGAAGCCACTCAACTAAAGGGCACACTCGCACACACACACACTTACAAACAAATCGTAATTAATTGTAGCTGAGCATACGCTTTGTAAGCCAGCAGCCAACTACAATAGGAAGGACAATGGCAGGAACTTGGACTCATATTAGGACTCCTTGTGGTGCTTCTCACCAGCTGAGATGATGAGAAAATTGAAAATCTATTCCGATGTCTTTGCCTTTACGCAGCATTCTATTTGATTTCATTTGTGACACAGCCACAGCCACAGCCACAGTCGCAGAGCCACACTCAAAGCCATTGCCGCTTTCCTTTGTATTTCCGGCAATTATTTTCGATGATGTGCCAATATCGCTAACGGCAGCAGCCAGCCGGCGGCGGGAGACGCCGTTAACGACTTCATAAGCAGCGTCAGCCATCCAATTTCCATTCGAATTCAATTCAAATGTACATATAACCTTAAATTTGAGCTGCTGCTTAGGCAGAGGAAGTGGCGTTGACGCCATTTTTAAAAATGGCGCCTACGTGTGCGACGTGCTTATGGCAAGCGACATGACAAGCAGCCTAACAAGCCCAGTCAATGTCAATAAACAGACAGTCGAGGTAGACAAGTGAAGCAGCTAACATATGGAATCAGCTCACGTTACGAGGTCTGGGCAAATTAATCTCTAACTGATTGTAATATTCAATTATTAGCAAAGGCAACAGCTTTTCACTGTTTTATTTAGCCGCCAATGGTAAACGAGTTGCCTAAGTTACCAGAACTTAAGGCAATTCATTTGACGAGCACCAGGTTTGAATCCCACTAGTAGATTTTATAATTAGATCTTATAATAATAAGAAAACAAATGACAAGACAGCTGCAATAAAAAAAGAAGAAATTTTTTCATTTATAGTGCATACTTTTAAGAGCTGCTGGAAGCAAACCTACCAGCAGATAATTCGACTTTAGTTCATCCCTGGTGAGTGAAAAAGATAATGATTTCTATTGAAACTTAACGACTGCTCTATACTCTCTTGTAGACACGCCTACTGGCTGTGAGTTAACCTGTCAAGTTCAATCAAACACTCTCTCCTTTACATGAAAGCATGTATGTGGGCTGCATAACTGAGCAAATAAGCTGTCGCTTGACAAAGATAATTCAATTTGCTGATTCGTTGGAATTTTGGAGACTCTGCAGCTGAAAGACACGCAAAAATTAATTTAAGCGCTCTAGTTATTGCCAAAGGTAGACTGGCTTGACGGCTCAATTTGATTATAGCGTAGCACTTGAACATAATGGATGGCATCGCTTTGCCTGCTAGTCCAATGACAGTTGCCCATTGACTTTAAGCAGCTTAACCCTACTGCGGTTCACCTCCAATTCCAACTCCTGGCGCCAGACGAACTAATTAAACGCCTTCGCCTCAGACTTGGCCTTCGTTCCATTGCCCAACAAATTAGAGCAGCTGTCGCAGGCGGTGCAAAGCATTCGGCGCACAAATAATTCAATTAAATTGCTCACGAACGACAGCCAGAAATTAACAACAACAGCAACAGCCAGACCCAAAAAGAAGGAGGGAGGACGACCGAGCTGCCAGACCAGGCAAACCGCAGATACAAACCACGAACCAATGCCTAAAGTCCCAGCAAATGCCAGCAACACCGCAAATTCCAGAATACTAAAATTCCAAAACTCTACTAAGAGAATATAGAACAAATCAGCTAGGCGTCAATTGACTCTTTGAGTTATTTGATATATTTCGGATACAGAATAAAATCAATATGAATCGAAAATTTTGTATAGTTTATGATGAAAAATTTGAAACCTTTTTGATCTAGTAGAAATATACATAAATACATTTTTTTATACATTTACGTGGTTTCTAATATTACTTTTTTTGATTAAAAATTCAAGCTAAAAAAAAGTAATACAAATTATATTTTTATACTTTGCTTTTAAGATAAACAACTCGAAAATGAATAGACCCAAATGCAATGTACTTGGTATGTTAACTCTCTTATAACTTATACTTAATATTTTTCTTTTCTTAAATATTAGTAAATATTTCAATTATATAATCTATATCTTTTACATATTAATGTCCTGTTACCTTTTAGGCAACCTAATCTAATCAGAGATTCAAGGCCCATAGAATACATGGCTTAAGGGAGGTAACAATTTGTTGGGTATAAGATAAGGTAAGGTCCTTGGGAATATTTATATTATCACTGGTAAGACTTTAAGTCAGAGCCCAGTACAGCCAGGCTGTTTAGGGAGAATTCAGCCTTTCCAAGTATTATTTGGCAACCTCCTGGATTCGGTGTCCAACATTATTTTTACTTCATTTATGAAATCCTGCAATGACATTTATTTGATTATTTGTTTGATGATTATAAATGTATACATATGTGATCAATCTCCAAGCTTGTATTACGATGATGACCTTTCGATGTCAGCGGCTGACTTCTGTATATATATATAAATACATATATATATATGATGGGAGTTCAATACATGGGAGTCACAGTTTTTAATGGCAAAAAATAATTTCGAAGCTTATTAGATTTGAAATCAAATCGTTTGTAAGACGAACTACAAAATAAAAGAGCATTATTGAAAAATTTCACTATATTTTTCTATAAGTTTTATTGTGAAGTTAAACCAAACACACTTATCTTTCCATAGAATACAATGTATATACAAAGGAAATAAGCTGTTCTTTCTGCTTATACATAGTCTTAAGCAAAATCAAAATATCCCGTTTTTAAACTATTTTCAAAGGGCACAGCTCGGTCTTGGCCAAGTTTTTGGTCCCTGCTTTTCCTGCTCACCTGCTCTTTTTTTATGTACTCTAAAGACAAATTGAGAAATGGGGCTTGACGAAATTGACGTCGCTTCAACTACAACTGCAAACAGTTGATGCAGTCGACAGCTACTTCGGAGCTTGGGTTTAAGTGGAGGTTCAATTTAATCTTTCGCGCACGAAATTGTTGAAGCACGGGTAACTTTTTGGCGCCGGCAACGTTTTAATTTGCATTAAAAGGCGTCGGGAGTTGCGAAAGCAAAACTCACTCGGGCAACTATTAAACTAAACTTACGGAACCTTGGCCATAAGTTTTCCGAGCTCACATTTCGTGAGCGCGCATACAAATGGGCCAAGTAGCTGAGGCTTAGCGAAAAGCAGCCAAACAGTAAAACAGCAAAAATGCTTGACTATATTAAGGCTTTAATAGCCTTAGCCACAAATCAAAGAGGCCCGCAACTCATTGACTCAAAATCTGAGAGCCAACAAGTTGCCGCATTGCGTACCGGCCATTTTTTATGCCTGCGCCATTTTGTAAAATGGTAGGCAATAAAAATGGCCGCGAGTTAAAGGCAAAACGTTTCAACAAATGTCAACCAGGCAGCAGCTAAGGTGCTTCTAAGACGTAGCCCTTAACCCCCTGAGTATTAGTAAAAGTAACATCAAATATATAAAGTTAAATAACTTTTTCAAACTATTTATATTTATTTTCGCTTGTGTGGAAAGCCATACAAGTGAAAAGCCATCTGTCAATCAAAACACCGAAAAAGTGGCCCTCAGTCGATGGGTTAATGGCACTTTGGCTAGGTAAACATTGAAGGGCATTTACTCAAAATCTAGCACTTTTAAAAAGCTTTTAATTTGTATTTTGTGACAGTGACAGCAGAGGCCGTGCAGCAGCAGCTGCCACGTCCACGTGCCACGTGCCACGTGCCACACATGCATGCCACACCTTTTCCGCATCTCTTTCTCCCCTGTTCCATAAACCTATTTAAAAATGAATGCAACTGAGTTTCGCCATTTTCGCAGCAGTTAAGCGAGACATGGCTAAGGGCAGAGGCAGACTGTGAACCGTTAAGGCATATGCAATGGCTGGCACGTACGTGGCGTTCTCTGTCTGTGGCTCAGGATCAAAGGCAGCAGCGAACCGAGAAAAGTTTTAATACTTTCGGGCAACATAAACTTGGCCTTGTCTTTGCCAACGCGAAGTAATCGTAATGCCAATGCAACAACTAACCAAATTTATATGCAGCAGACGCAGAAAATGAGTTTTGCTGCTCGGCTCATGCAGTTGGTATAAATCAAGTGGATCCAGTATGGCTCTACTACTTCATCATCATCAACTGAAGTTCAATATTATGTAGCCCATAAAGGGATTCGCCTTCAGTTGTTGAACAAGCGTTTTTAAGGCTCATAAAAAAAAGAGACAGTGAAAGACAGAGGGAGAGAGGGAGAGGGACAGAGTGTAAACAGCAGTCAAACAGATAGGCCATTCAGCATCCATTCCATGCGTCTCCATCCATCAGCATGTAATAAGTACAGAGACTTTCAGCTGCGCAAATAAATGTTGGGGCTGCCACACAGAAAGTGTGTATTGCGGGGGTGGTCGTTTAGTCCTTCGCTCATGTCAAATCAAGCTATGAAAACTTTAATGGCATCAACAAATGTAAGAAGGCGTCGTCTGGACACCAATATCAAATGGCCTTGACTTTAGGGCCGTCAAAGAGCAGTCAAACAGAGTGCGAGGCTTGTCCACGGCCAACTGTTTGCCATCCTATGTAAGCAAGACCCTAACATAAAAAGTATTAAATAGTTCTCACTATAATAGAGCTTGATGACTGATACGTATATATACACATATATATTAATATATATAACATATATAAGCTGTGCAATTGGATTACTAATACATATACATATTACATATTATCAACATTGATACATTGAATACACACACAAACACATACATATATGCCTGTGCCTGTGATCGAAATCGTAATTATAAGGTGAGCAATATTTGTTTGTACTCTTACAAAAAGGGTATATTAACTTAGGTCACAAACCTGCAACGCATAGAAGGAAGCATATCACACTTTATAATTATTGACGACGAGCTGAGTTTATATAGCCATGTTCGTCTGTCTGGCTGTCCGTCTGTTAGTACATATGTCTGTCCGTCTGTCTATCTGTCTTTCCGTGTCTCTGTCTGTCTGTCTGTTCGTCTATATTTCTATCAACTTACTCCAACTAGGGGTGTGGCGAATCGAGAATGTTCCTTAATATATTGGGCGCTGTTATAGCGAGAGATTTGATACTTATATATATTTGTAAGGGCACTCCTAGAAAAAACATATATAGCATAATAGCATTCGGTTGTTTTTCTGCACATAAATTAACAATCCGATTACTTTGGTAAGTCAGCAAATAATAAATTACATTGTAAACAAGAATCAACTAGTAAAATTATTTATTATTTCAATGCCTTTTGCTACCTTCCATATGTATATGTATGTACAAATACTTAAATACAAACATTTATTTATTTCACGCTAAGTTCCCATGCCGCAAAGGCTTCATTAATTCGTGCTATCAGCGAATGGGCTTATGTTTTAAGGACACATGATGTTTAATTAAAGTCATTTGTATGGCTTTCGGCGCTGGCATAAATTAAAATTAATTGATGCAAATATTTTGCCTTATTTACTATGCGATTCGGTCAATCTCTGGGACGCCTACGTAAATAAATTGGCCACAATTAAAATGCGCAACTGTGCAAATAACTCACAAATATTTGCTATGAATATTTTTTTTTCATATTTATTCATTTATTTATTCGTTTTGCATTGATTTTTCGTTCTTTGGGTGTGTGTGTATGTGGCATTCAATTTGCTGGCACGTGACTTTTTAACGTTGTGCAACAAATGGAGGCATGCAGGCAGCTGCATATGGCAACTATAGCTATTGGCAATCTGCCCCATGCAGTCGCTCTTAAAGCTGCGCGGATTTATTGTTAAATTTGTTTCTTTCTGATTGGCTCCTTCGTCCAAGTTTTGGACATGGCCTTTTTTAATTTGTTCGCCACGCAAAGTTTTTCAATTTAAAATTTCTCTAAGTCTGACATTTAATATACAAAATGCGGCTGCTACGCACACCTGTTTCCCAGCTTTCCCAGCTTTCCTGTTGCGGCCCATTCAATAATTAAGTTGACGCTCAAGCGGAAAACTTTTTACACCCGTGCGTCCATCACCTGCCCTGCCCTTACCAGAGGACAACAACATTTTGTGCTCAAAGGTGTAACATTTTAAAGATAGGAGAAAGATTGAGATGCTCTGAAAATAAGATTGAAAGCATTGTATAAAGAGTATATTAATATATACGTGAATACTGAAAAGCTTAAAAATATATTTTATTATTATTATTACGTTAATATTTCAAAGGGCATCTTAAAGTCGAGTTGTCTTTTTTTTAATTTTTAACGTAGTTTGCAGACTTTTGTTTTCGTGCTTTATGCTAAAGTTTATATATTGCCTTGTGGTTGCAGTTTCTACAATTTAGTAAAATAGCTTTTGATGCTTGTTTTATATTTTGCAAGTTTTTTAAATTTCTTCGGTATGCCAATGATAACTTTTAAAGTTGGTACTTTATATTGAATAAATCAACAACTGCTGCTGGCACAACAGTTAGCCACTTAATGATAACGTTTATGTCCTTGCACTTGTTGGCATTTGTCCTTGCTCTGACCGTTGAGTACAAATATGCGCCATGCTATAGAGAGTGGTATTTTTTCTATATCTCAATATGTTTTCTACATGTTTGTCCACGCATACGCTGAAACAATTGAAACGTGACGTGCATTGCCAACGAGGCCAATGTGGCGTATGAGCGTTTTTTGTGCACTGCGCGCTCTTTTTTTGTTGTTACTTAAAGCAGCTGGCGAAATTTTTCAACTTTGAACCCTGCACTTAATTTTTTATTAAACACAATAATCTGACGCTGGCTCTGAGCTGCGTGTGTCCGTTGCATGTCAACGCGATTTGATTGACGAGGGTGATTTAATATATTATATATATATATTTAAAATGAACGGGCAACTGGCAACTGGCATTAGGGCAATAGGGAAACAGCCACTGAAATAATGAAATGGGTAGCGAATTGGGTAATTCACTCTTTTTCAACAAGAAGGTCGCAGCACCAAAAACTGACCATCAACGTCAACTTACATAGTCTGTGAGAAGATGTTGGATAAACGCAGCTCAGAAAAAAATACTAAGAAAATACCAAGAAAAAGCTGAAATCTAACAATAGAAATACAAGTGAAACCATTGCTTTCTTTTTTTTGTTTCTTACATGTTAGACTTCTTTTGAGCAGACAGGTTTCTCCCTGCAGAGAGGACAAAACTTTTTGATGGGGATGCGATGTTGTTTGATTTTATTAAATTGAAAACATTTGCCAAAGGCAGTTGCTTAGCTTCAGACTGCTGTGGGCATAGATTACACTTAAGTTGTTAAAGCGATGAGAGAGTCTGAAATGTATCACACTTATATGATAAAGAAATGCCACAGGAAACAATTAGAAGAGAGAGAGAGAGTGTGAATATTCGAAAATAGTGTAGAAGGTATAATTCTATTTAATTTCTGTCCGTTTCTTTCAACGACCCCGCTCTGAGTCTTATCTTCATCTGTTTTCTGTAGTGATGGTCAACTTGAGCTTAACATAAGTGTTGATACATTCCTCCAGTTAACATTAGCTATCGTAAAATTATGTTATGTTTATCGGCTTGGCCTAGCTTGGCTAAATGATACGTTTTATGCATAAATTATAATAATAATTTTAGTTTTTTCACACCAAAGGATGCTTGTTTTCTTCATTTTGACTTGTTTTCAAGAAATCGTTAGGTTTATTTGTAAAAGTTGTCTTTTCTTAAAACTTACGTTTTATGCATAAATTATAATAATAATTTTAGTTTTTTCATACCAAAGGATGCTTGTTTTCTTCATTTTGACTTGTTTTCAAGAAATCGTTAGGTTTATTTGTAAAAGTTGTCTTTTCTTAAAAGTTAAATATTAAATTATTAATTTTTCAAGATTTTTCAAGAATATGTCATTTGGGAAAAGTTTCCAGCAAATCTGTTTTTCACTGTATAAATAATTAACTCTAAGTGTAGAAATTCAAATTTGCAGAGTAACAGCTTGGAACATATAGATCGTCTCGCTTTATTTCTAGTATTTCTCAATAGCAAACACATACATATATATATCTACCCACAAATATTTGCAGCAATGCTTACTTCTTAGAAGAGAAAACAGCATACATTCAAATTAAACAAAAAACAATATTAAGTATTATATATAACAAATTTTACTTAGCACACACACTAAAGAGATAGTTCTAAAAATTATAGCATAAAATATACAGAGATTTTTTCAATGCTGCAACTGGAAAAACCGTATCATAAGATAATTACGGCACCTAAGCAAACACCGGAATCAAGCATCGTATAGCTTTGGCTTTTGCGAACCACTTCCTGCCATTTCCGACCCTTTGCCCAGTTGCCATAAAAGAAAAAAAATACGAAATTACCCCAAAGGCAACAGCAGCGTCCTCGATTTTCCTTTTTTTCTCTCTCTTCCTCATGTCACCAAATTCCTGTTTGTTGCCTCAATTAATTTGCGCTTTATGTTTTCTGTTTTCTGCTCGTATTACGAACTTTTTGCTGCCTTTTGGTTATGTCCTTGTTAAATTTACATAAAATTTCGCATACAAGCTGCCGAAATGTGTGAAATCGTGTGGGCTTACCGAGGACGTGTCCCTAACTCTCTATGACAAGTAATATTTTAATACAAGCATACATAAACATACATATAAATGCGTATATATGTGTGTTAGGACATACGCAATAAATCATGGCCGCTTTGAGCCCAGTTAGGGTCTCGTGGCATCTTTAATGTGAGGACTACATACAATATTTTTACTAATGAAGTCATTTCACAGTTCAATGCCGCCTGAAGCGTCGCCCTCCTCGGCAAGTCGTAGATTATATTTATTCCTTCATCTTTGCCGGCCATACGCATCCAGCGATCCGGCTCCCGGCAATGCCATCCTTGACGCTGGCTTCGTGTCTTATTGGCAAAACTGATTTAGTCACGTTTCCGATGCTCCTGCTCCCAGCTCCAGCTCAAGCTATTGCCTTTATCGTGATTACTTGCTCCTTGGCTAACAAGTTGCCATAGAAAATTTGTTCACTTTTAGTTTATGTTGGCACACATATGCGCACATATATTGTAGCTACAATTACTTATATTATATCGAAGCTATTTTAATTAAGCCAAGTCTCATGCACATGTGCCTCCTAGGCGTATGAGCAATATAAAAAGCAACGCAGCGTATGGAAATAATAATAATAATAATAATGAAAAATGTGAAGACTAAAAAAAATGCTGACAACATTTCCTGATGTTAAAAGAAGGGTTTCTCGCACACACCTATTTATAGGAAGAATCGCGACCTCTGCAATTTTTTCTCTGTACTACTCCACATAATATGCATAAGTGTGCTTGTGTGTGTGTGTGTGTGCGCGTTGGGACACTCTGACATTTTATTTGTTGCCCCGCGAAGCAGAACCATGGACCGTAGGAGCATGCAACATATTTTTATGGCACATAAATGTCATAATGCCATGCGGTATTTCACATTTTTTTTCCTGTTTTTTTTCTTGCCTTGATAGCAGTTCACCCACCAGCGTTTGAGCAAACATTTTTATTACACTCCAAAGCTAAAAAGTTGGAAGTAGGAATAGACAAAACAAAAAAGAAATAAAGCTAGTTAATTGAAAATTAAATTCAATATGTGCGGTATATGTAATGCTCTATTGAAAAAAAGTTTAGGAAAATAAATGTTATATATATTTTTTTCTATTTTAAATTTCTATTGTTAAGAATTAGGGGCCAAGCACCTCTTTAGCAAAGCATTTATATTAAGTTAAGAATGACCAGCTCAGTTTTGGCTCAGTTTTACAACTACGTCTAGGTAAAATAGATTTATTGGCTTATCAAGGGAGTCGCAGCACCAACCGTAATATGTAGTTGAATCCCGATAATTCAAAATGGCAAGGGGATCACATTTTTTACGAATCATACCGGAATTCGATTTATAGAACAGGAAGTCGAACGACTTTTTGCAAGGGAATTATAACGAATTATAGGGATTCGACTAAATATACTAAAAAATTTGAGTTATTATCTTTAAATTAAAATTATTTAATTATTTTAATTATTAAGTTGTATATACATATATTAAATAAAATTGCAAACATGATATATATTTATATGAGGCTTTAGTTACTAATTATGTATTTCTCTATATATATACCATTTTCTTACATTTTGCGCTCTATCTATACTTTTTACGCTATAAACTCTTTTATTTTTAATTACAGAGCATTATTAAGTCGTTCAGTTTATATACATGTAGATTGCTTGTTGTTATTTATTTGCCTTCGGGCAGTTCGCCTGCACGTTTTAAATGCTGTTGCATACTTTCGGGCGCAGCTATAAAACAACAAAGCGCTCACACATACGCACTCACACTTTTGAGCTGCGCTCGTGTGTGTGTATGGCCGTGTCGTAGACTTGAATTCAGTTAGCCACCGCAATTGTTGTTTTAGTTGTTGTTTGTTGCTGCTTTAGCCCAGCGAAATATTAATTAATTTTCAATTTTGCGCATTATTAACAGGCAGCGACTGCTGAACGATTGAAAAGTTGGATCCTTTCACAGCTGCTGCGGCTGCCACTGCTGCTGCTGCTGCTGCTGGGAAGCCGTATTTCAGTAAACTTTGATGCTGCGCAACTTTAATGAACTCGACTGCAAAGGCAGCGAGTGCAGCGGCCGCATGAAAATCGAAACCTAATCAAGCAAATTGGCCATAAAAATAAATCGCATTAGCTGGGCCCAGGTTCGCACACCTCTAAGCCTTTAAGTTGCCAACTCATGTGTGTGCCGAAGTGTGTGTGTGTGAGTGTGAATTTCTGTTTATGGGCAACCATAGAATGCAAGCAGCTGGACGCTGCTAACACAGCTTCTTCTCCCACTTTTTCACCGCTTTCGCTGACTGCACAGTGGTCGAAACATATAATAAATGTAATCAAATATTATTATATATATATATAAAATATATACAAAATATCATCAATATGTATGTAAGAAATTAAATTTTCTAGATATTACATTGCACATCCAGCAAATGTTTAAGTAGTTTTCTTTTTAGCACAATATAGTTTCATAATAGACCTGAAGTTATATTTATTGTGAGATTATTTGCATTTCGAACTGTATTTAACTGCAGCTGCACTAATTACATAGTTTGGTACCAATGTGAAGTGCTGTCTAGTGGCAAATAGCATTTAAGTTTGTTTGTATAGTTTGCTGTGTAACCAGCCGGCTGACAGGGGCGGTTAGCATAGTAGGGGCGTGACCGATGTGTATGTGGGTATGTGTGTGTGTGTGTGTGGTATGAGGGCGCTGAAGTGCATATCAAAGCGAACTAATGAATAAATTCATTGAATCCATAGCCAGTTCAAAGTTTGCACAGCATTCGAATCGTACATTTCGGGCTTGTCTTACGTTTTCAACTAAGCAAAGAGCAGAATTTAAGTTTGAACACATTTACAAAAAACTTGAAACATTTACGCATCTCGACAGACAATCGGGCAAACAGACAAACAGATCTAATCGAACTGAATGCCGAACTGAAAGGGTCTGTCTGTGAAATTTATGCGACCCCTTGGCTTATTTATGGGCATTACTCAGGCATAACATTAAAGCGATTTTTAAACCAGCTGCTTGCTGCCTTCTGAATGAGCTGCTAATTTGAAAACTGGCCATTAAGTGAGTGCACGGCAAACAGAGTATATAAAACATATATATATATATAGGGCAGGGAGGGTTTGGTTTACTCTTGTTTAATTTGCCTGGTAAACATCGCACCTGTGGCTGTCATTAAAGCAGGTAACACACGGTGGGGTAGCTTTTGCCTGCTGGCTGCTTTTGAATTTGTCAATTAATCAAGGCAGGCAGCTCAATTAAAATTTTATACAGGGCATTGGCTTAAAAGAGCTACCAATTCGCCACTCCATCAAATTTTAATTTGTTTCAAGTGCCCAGACTGAAATTAAGCTATAGAAAGGATATTAAGTCAAGCATATATACGCAAAATTTCATAAGCTAAAGAGTCGAGTTTTCCCCTGATATCAAGGTAGGAGCTTATTTTAATGATCATCAAAATCAATCAATTATTTAATTGCATCTTTAAACATTATTTTAGCATTAAAACTGACTTGAATTTATGGTATGAATTTTAGATTTAATTGAAAAGAAATAAATAATAATTAAAACAGGCCAACATGAATGGTTTTTTGATCAATTTTCTTAGCTAATCGAGCTAAAGACACGATTTACGAACATATTCCAGTTCTATTACAGTTGCGTTGCGGTATCTGAATTTACTACTCCTACCCTCCAAAATCTATTTCAAAGTTTTCAAACATCTTTATTTGTTACCGAGAAATTGTCTTCTAAAAAAACAGCTAATTCAACCAAACAAGTGATATAAAAGCTAGATGGAGAGAGACAGAAAGAGGAGTAGAGGGAGTAAATTCAACATGAATACTCGGTGTCAACTAAAGATTATTTTAAATTTAAAAAAGGGGTTTGAGGAAAAAGAGTTTATTTTAATGATATGCTATATCTTGATGTTAAAGAACTTCAACTCAACATAATATAGCTATTCTGATTTCAGATTAGAATTATAAATTAGAATTGAGTAGTAAATTCTGTTGGCCTGTGTTATCTTTTGCAAACATTTCTAATTTGCATTTTCGTTACTATTACATTTATAACATAAAATGCTATACACTTTTATCTGCTTCCAGCTCTTATTCAACTTTAGCTTTTGGTACAGCTACCATACCTTAGACACATAGCCTACGCACTTATCTAAATGGTGCCACAATTCGGCAGTTTTCCACACTATACTTCATCTATTCAATATTCACATGGAGAGCTCAACTGTTTATCAGTTCAGATGGCACATTTGCTATTCTGCTGCTGCCGCACAGACAACACATTCAGCTCTGATGTTTGTCTGGCTACATGTGGGCCACATTTGAAAATGTGCTTAAATTGTACTTAAAATGCGTATTGCGTGTTGGCAGACGCAGAACATGGCCCAGTTAACGGAAAGCCCGCCTCATTGGTAGGTATGTCAGGGCAGGCAGTGGCTGTGTCTGTTAGGGCTTTCGGGACGGAAATCACTTGGAACGACTGATGTGGCAGCGGCACCTGAGTACGTGGCCAAACAATGACGGAGATGCTGCATATGCTGCAAGCGGATACGTTAAAATTTACAAAGGCAAACAACCAGATGATTGTTTGGCAAATGCAAAGATTTATCAGGGGGAAATTAAGTTTTCGTGCTGCGTGTAGCAGCTTATACTACGACGACAACAGCAGTAGCAGCAGCAGCAGCAGCAGCAGTTATTGCCCACAGCGTTTTCAATTTGCGAATCAATTTTCCTTTTTCATATGCAGCCAGACGCCATTTTAATTGATTCAGCCCTGCAGCGACTGTATAATTATATGACAGCATAAATTGATTTGACAGACGGACGAATTGAGAGATGCGTAGTGCTGACAGCTGTCAGGCCTCCCAAAAAATAAAGAAAAGAAGACAGAAGAAAATATTGATATGCACACGCGCCGTATGCGTGATTTGAATGTATGCCCGAGCGTTGACGTTGCCTAGGCTTCACTTCATTTCGTCTCACATTTATTATTCCCAGCGCACAGGACTCACTTCCAAGGCTGCTAGCGGCTATTAATATATGTGTCTTTGCCTGGCATTAAATTCTCATTTCAAAGTTCTTCGCCTGTAAAAATTTTAGACATTATTTAAAGCTTTAAATTCATCATCTTAAGAGCTGCATTCTGCATAATCCCTGTGGAAGAAGTCTTCTAAATTGGAATAACAATTACCATGAAGGCTGGCAGTCGGGCGACTTGCTGCAACTTAAGTGCTCTCGTCTCTGGACAGCTCAACAATTTTGCAATAGGTTTTCAAATGCCTAACCTCATGAAGGACCTGCTGAATATTTTACAAGGCTTGTCAACTCTCATAGCATAAATAGAAAAATTTGTGAATTTTACATACAAAAAAACTCAATCAAAGTCTTAACGGAATATCAGACATTTACTGAATTTGCTAAACTGCCATACAACATTGAAATGCCTTTGCAACTATGTTATTGATAAGTTTACTATTCTATAGAATTTTCTGCTTGCAAATCTTTTGAATAGTCAACAACTGTTTCACTCACAGTGCATACAAATTTGCAGAACACCCGGACACGGCCTCTGCTAATGATTCTTTGCGACTACTCTCTGTGTGGTCAGCAAATCCCGCTGACAATGGCTGGCAATTGCGTCAGTAGCAGAGAATGCCAGCTAAAAGAGAGAGGTATAGAGGAGGAGGGGAGAGGGACAGATTGTCATTGGTGGTATTGCAAATTGTGCTACCGTTTATTGCGCCAGAGGTGGTCAATAGCTGGACGAAAACGGTATGGAGCAGACTAATGCGTCGTAGACTCTACTCATATTTGTACCACGAACAACAATTTACGTGCTTCTGCTTGTGTGTGTGTGTGTGTGCATTTGGCAAGCAGACAATTTGCCTTGCATGTGTTTAGGTTTGCGATCAGCTTAGTTCTCTAGCCATTGTGCTCGGCAAACAAATGGAATTTCTAACATCTCGCCAAGAACACGACTGCCAGATGCCATCAGCTTAAAGCACATGCCTCACCAGCAGAAGAAGGGAAAAGGATTAATTTGTGTGCCCTAGAAAATATAAAGATAGAAACTTGCTACTGGCATCAGCTGTAACCTGCCTTAGATTAGGTTTGCGATTCTCATGACTTTAAGAAAAGCGCACAGTTTGAAATGGGATCAATTATAAATTTTTTTAAAAACATTTATAATTTAATATCTTCATCCCACCTATATCTCTCTTCTTATATTATATTTATTTGTTTATTTAACAAATTAATCTAATACTCAATGACAGTATAGTACAATGACTCGAATATATTTATTTATATACAGAGGTGTCCACAATATTTTTGAAATATTTTTGACAACTGATAAACCTTAGTAAATTTACTATAATTGGTGTCCTATCGAACGTTATCTTGTTCAATTTAGCTTTTGGACAAAAAAAAGCATTTTGTGTAAAATGACCATCAATAAAAACCATCTTTAGTGAAATATGCTAAAGAATATTCGTTGCAACAATATTTGTATAAATACTTTTGACTAGGTGTGTATATATTTATTATTCTTTTTTTATTTTCAATAATTTTTTTTAATTTCTTATCTGTTTTTTTTTAACTAATATTTATTTCTTTTTTCAGCGCTCTGTATACTCGAATGCGATAGATGTCTTTCTTGCACTGACGGATGACAACTACAATTTTCGGATAAGTACATATTTTTATTATTTTGTTTTTAAGCAAAGAATATTATATATTCACAATATCCCCCTGTTTTTAATATAAATGCTTAAAGATTTTTTTTTCATATCACTTTTCACCACTGTTGCCCCACACACAGTCACACATACTAACACCAGCTTATTCACACACACACATTCTTAGATAGTTTTTTTATGTCAATTTTGACCATTGTTGTCTTTTCAAGCACTTCTTGTCCCACACACACACACACACACTCACACACATGCAAGCAGCTTGCTCGCACATACACATATAATCCATTATAAAACTGTTTACATAAGGTTTCTTTAAATTGGTTTATTGTTGTGAATGGGATTGTGGGCATCCACTGTGACTGCTGTGGTGCCGGTCTCCAGCTGTTCGACTGTTACCGGCGCTAAGACACTTAAATCTTCGTCCACTGCATGTGGTCTAAGCTGCCATTAATAATGCAATTGCGGGCATAGCCGATAAATTGCTGTGACCTGACAATTTGCTAGTCGAACCACAATGCAATAAAATAAACGTTAAAATCGACACATGAAATTGCAGCAAAACTTGATAAATCATTCGATATGTTTTTTTTTCTTATTCCAATTCCAAGAGTTGTAAAATTGAAATTCAGCTAATTAGCTTGAATGCGTATCATGTTGTAATTTAAATTGATATGTGCATCATGATAAGCACATAATGACGATGCAGACAATGATTTCGTGGTTTCAGAGGATGAGAATATGTGCTCATGCGAAATAATTATCCAAAAGTCAATGTGACTGATTCCATTGAATTTGATATATGTGTATGCGAATGTATGTGTGTGTGTGGCAGATATTTGTGTGCGCAACATGTCGTATGAGCAATAAAAATGACACACAATTATTGTGCGTTATCATTGTGCGTCGGTGTGGATGTGCGCTAATTGAAATTTCTATGAATACAATATAAATGATGTTTCATTAAGAGCTTGATTGAAGTCATCATTAAATACAATTATACGGCCATGTTCTCAATTACGTATTCACTTTCGTTTCACAGTGAAATGATTTAGCTGAAGCTTATTTTCCTAGTATTTTAATTTATTTAAGCTTGTCGAATTCGCTTTCAATTATCACTGCTCGCGAAACTTTTCTCAGTATTCCATTAAGCTCTCAATTTGCTCCAAATTGAAAGTCTTCGTGCCACAAGTTGTGCCACAAGCTCAACGTCAAAGTCGGGTCCAACTTTAACCTAATTATGCACCCTCCAGCCCACATTCGAGACAGGATAAACTAATGTCGCTGATTAGGATTGTAGTCGGTGCTGCGCTGCGGAGTATGCTAAGCATTTAACAAATTGAAATTTATAAAACCTTGAACGACAAGCCAAGCTAATGCAATGCCCGACAAGATTTGCTCAAGTCAATGGCTTCAATTTGCTTTTATGGCCACGAAGGGCGAATGGGGAGCAGAGGCAGGAAGATAGCGGGTTGGGGCTTGGAAACTATTTGTCATGGGGCAAAGCGGGCACGGAGAGCGGGCGCTGCTGATTCCCTCGACTTGTTTGCAGCATCATTTGGAAAATGTAATTGTCGCAATTATCGTAAATTTGCGAGCTGAATTGTTGGCGCATTAAAGTAAATTTCAGTTTCTTTGTTTCACACTTCTCTTGGCACTATTTCAGCATTAGTCGAACTTTTGTGAGGCGAAATCAAAACACGTTTGTCAAAACCTGAACGAAATAGGGGCACCAAAGGGAACCCCAACCAATGGAGCCAAAGGAGCCTGTTGCACGCTGCGAAAGCTTTCGCTCTTAAGTTCGCCGAAGCGCGCTCTCTTAGCCGAAATAAGAGAAACCACTTTTCGACCAATTCATTGTTGAGGCAATCTCGAATTTGGCTTTGCTATTATGCTAAGTGCGCTGGCTGTACTTTGATGCGGCTAATGGAAGTCTTTGACTGTAGGAGAAGGTGGAATGGAGGCTGCCACTGAGATTCGGAATGGGACTGAGACCGAGGCTGACAGCTAACATGAGGGCAACGCTTTAGCTGCTTATGTTAAACAAAAACACATTAAGGCTCTCTCTATATATGAGCGGCAAAGGTTATTTGGACAAAAGCAACAACAATGGCAGAGTGTACGGCATTGGGTTTCGAGGCTAAAGGGTAAACAACAGAGCAGAGCAGGTAATATTAACAAACTTGCAGTTTTCGTAATGGAATTAGAAACGGGTACTCAAAAAAAAATATAATAAACACTCAGCTAGGAGGCTGTCAGGCAACTGCGTGTGTTAAGCTGATGAAAAAAAAAATACAAATTGGATTGGCCTTAATTGCCTTAGCTTGTCAGCTAGTTGGTTATTCATGGCAGCTGTTAGGAAAAACGAATATTTGCTCTGCTAAAATGCTGACTTGCCTATGAAGCGTGGCCCTTTAAATGTTCGAAATAGTGAATGGAATTTTATTTTTAAAAAAAATATTACCAATTTTTTCAAAATTTTTTTCAAAATTTTTTCAATAAAAATTTGTAATTTTTTTACTTTTGAAGTGAATTTCTCTGAATTTTGTCTTTTGCAACAATCAAACCCAAGAACAAAGACTCATTCCAAATGCATTTGAACAGCAGATGAAAAGTGTTTGTAGAGATAAAGATTTCCCAAAAGACATTCAAAAACAGATGCGAACATCAGGAAGTCCTTGTTTGGTTTTTAATGCAGGGACAAGGGGGATTATGGGTTGTATAAAAGTTGAGATTAAAATGATTATTTCTAAGACTAAGCTGTATTCTATTTAAATGAAAGTCTTTGAGGCTCGAAGACCTTAAAATTTACATCCATGCAACAGGAAATTGACATCAAGTTCTACATCCTCGATATTGCTCCTACCTGATCTTGTCAAAGTTTATACATTTAATTTATACATTTGATTTAATATTCATATATTATATTTATTTTTTCAATTTCATTAGATTCATTTACATATTTACAGGGTTTACATACGGGTTTTGGCAACTTAATCTAATCGGAATTACTTTCATATATTTCATGCAGAGTATCTGTTAGCCATGTATATTCTGTCAACTGGCTTGCGAAATGTGAGCTTGCAATCACAGCAGCCAGCACAGCGTCGAGTCGAGTAGCGCAACAAAACCGCCTAGGGGAGTGACATGTGCGGTAAATTCATCACACGCCCCTTAAGACCGAGCCCCCAAAAATGTGTCAACATGGCGGGGTGTCAAAATGCCTCGTTATTAACCTGGTCGTAGTCGGTGCAGCTGAAAGCAGCTGTAAGCTGAACGCTGAAGCTAGAGCAAAAGCTGAAGGTGAAGTAGAAGCTGGGCTGTCTGGTTGCCTGACTGGCAGCTTCACGAAACGAAAATTTAAATATGCAAGTATATATTCGGGGACGATGACAATCTATTAACACGTGATGACACCTGCAGCTGAGCTTACCAAAGACAGGTGGAAGCCAGCAAAGAGACAAAGAGGGGAGGGGAAGCATTGACAACTAAATGTCAATTTATTTTACATCACACAAGAGTCAACGCATCAAAGAGCAGGACTCATTCCAAGTTGTGGCAAGACTGTAGCAAAAGCCATAGAGTGAAAGAGGTAGGGAGAGAGATAGAGTGAGATGGATATATGAAGAGAAAGCAGGCAACAACTTTAGACAAGTTTTGACTTTCAGTTTTACAAATGAGGTGCTGGAGACATGTACAAAGTTTGCGATAAAGCACCTACACACACAAGCTCAGGCCAAGGTGTTCAAGTATTTGGAAGAGTTCTCTAGGTGTGTGTGTGTGTGTTTGTGTGTTGTTTACGAGTTAACTGATTTATGTTTCGTGATTTTGGTTAGAAAGTTTTCATTTAACACATTTAGATGACACGACAGAGCAGAACACAGAGTAAAAGTGGAAGGCTGTGTGTGTGTTTATAAAGGTGTTTGTGCAGGTGCTTATACAGGTGTTTGTACAGCTATTTGTTAATGCAAATGCCGCATTTAAGCTGTGTTCTATCTTTGCATCGAACGGTTAGCAAGGGAATAATGTAAAGACATTTTATAGGTAAAAAAATTTTAAAATATCTTATTTACATATACTAACTTTGTTAAAATTTAAAATTATTTATTAAATAGCTTACTTTACAAGCATAATTAACTAAAATATACTCACTGCATTAAATCACACCACATTTCTCAAAGCTTCACAAAACACGTTACTCATATGCCCCATTCGCCAAGCCTCCCATGGAAAAGTCATTTGACTGCGCGAACGAACGCCTTTTCCTTTTGAGAAAAATACAAATAGTAAAAAACAGGAATACATAAATATATAAAAAGCGTTTACTTGCATTTGCTTTTTATTCATGGCTTCATTTAAATGGAAATTATTAGTGTCATTTGTAGCCATCGCCCCAGGAACGCACCGCCATGCAAAAGAAAAAAGTTAAATTCTCATAAAATGGCCTCAAGGCAGAAGGAGGCGAGGAGAACTGGAAACGACGTCAGGCACGGCGCATATGACCTTGGTTAGGATACTTTTTTCGTACAGCTTCGTCCTACGGCCCGTTGTCCTTTTGCTTTTTGTGGCGAGGGCCAACCATAATGTTTACATAATTTACTTGCGTTTTGCGTTTAAAGGTTTGAAATGACTTTTTAATTTGGCTTTTCCGTCTTGAGTTACGCGACCAGCAACAACAACAAGAAAGCACACAATTCGAATAAATATGCAAATTTCAGTGAATTTTATTGAAAATGTTCTGCAGAGCGGAAGTGGCAGACAATCGTCTGTGGCACGGCTGTGCTGAGCTCAGGGTGCGCAGGTCGCGGCATATGCGTTGGGCTTTTGTTGTCAGCTCCACTAATGCGGCGACGATTCAAATCCATTTCGCATGCAATTCGCCAATGAAAGTCCAATAAGTCAAGAATATATTTATCAAATAATTTACATATACAAATAGAAATTTTTCAATCTAGAGAAATTTGAATAAAATCAAAGAAAATTTAAATTTAATTTAAATTTACTATTACTATTGAGAGTCTGAAATTTCTCTTTTCTAGATTTTATATTGTGGAACCTCTTTTAAGTGCTCCACACATCGCTGGCACTCTTATTGATTACCATACTCGCCTCTGTTTCGAACAAAGGAAGCGCGCACAAAAGAATTGCAGCATACATTGAGTCTCTGCGGAAAGCTGATAATAAATATATATTTTTTTTAAAAAATTAATTATGCATTTTTACTCCCACCTGAAATGCCTTTGCTCTGCAGCTGCAGATAAAAGCTAAAAGTTTCACAGCGAAAGTTGCCGTAAACTTCAATGCAAGACACTTTTCAACCAACAGCAACAGACAAACAAACTCACACACATACACTCACACATTCACTCACACATAGAGGCATACGTGAGTAGTTGCTATTTATATGCTTGTTTGCGTTTTGGGTGTATATGGGAGCGCTGGCGGTTTGTAGCCAACTGCCGGGCCAAACAATGATAAACCTTCGAATGTCTGGCTTGTGAAAAACTGTCAGCATCAGCAGAGATAGCAGCCATGCAGGCGCTCTCGACTAGGGCTCATTTGTAATTCAACTTTGACAGTGGATGCTCAGCTAAGCAGACATTGATGTGTGGCAAGTGAAGCAGCAGCAGCAGCAGCAGGATGGGAGTGCCTGACCCCTGTATGCACTTGGCATCGATCACACATGTTGCCCGGCTCAACTCTTTTGCCAGGTCACGTGTTGTACTCTGTGCGCCTAATGGGCTCTGATGCAATCTGCTTGCTGCTGCCTGCTGGCTCCATTTCAATATTGATGCATTGTCTGGCTATTCAGCATGTGGGCTAAAGCTAGAGGCAAAGCCAGGCCAAGTCATGCATAATGCTTCAGCCTGACCCTTACAATTTTCCCACACACTTCTAACATTTTGCGGTCATGCCAATTCGGGGCAATTACTTCGCATGCCATTTGGCATAAATTAATTTCAATGTCGCTGTCGTTACGGTGTGCACTTGATATATGCGACACATTAGGGTCTCGTTGCCAACTAATTAAATATCTTCCACTATAAATCAGGGTGTTGCGCTCGTGTGTGTGTTCCCTGTTTATTTACAACGCGTGAATAGCTGCAAGCTTGCATATGTGATGGCGATTTGTGAATTACCTGAAGCCATTGCTCAAAGTTTACTGCATAAATTATTCCATTTGACTGAGTTGAATACATGAATGCTGTTATATGCCAACAACAAATAGCTCCTCCTAGAAATCCAGATTTGCTTTCCTCTATTTCACTTTCATACAAAAGTGACATTATAAGCTTATTTTGCATTTCTCTTCTACGAATATATAATATCTTAAATGCTAATAAAGTTGCCTTTGCCGACCCACCACAAAACCGCAAACCAGCCACAAATTGCAAATGCTGTCCCCGACAAACATTCTGTTGCACAGCAAAAAGAACCGCAAAATGCAGTAAATTCAAAGCTTATTCTCAGATCAGAGCACAATCTGTCCCCTAAGGTTAATAACAAAGTAGCGGCTGTGAAAGTTCTTAGAAACTCTTCAAAATCGAGTTGCAAAAAGCATTGCCTACTTTTCAGGGCCTCGGGGTTGAGCTGAGTTTTTTAAGTATGCAGAGCAATCAACATGTGGCTAACGCCATTTACTTTCGCATTTCAAATGAATATCCAAACAGTTTAACAAATAAACGCTAACAACTACAAATAAACAAACAAATAAATAAATAAATAGAAAGCGTCGAGCGCCCAGAACAACAAAAGAGCTGAAAGGCAAATAAAAACTGAAAGCCAAAATCTGAAAGTGAAAAGTTGTATACAAAATGCGTCGTATTAACGCCCGCCCACGCCAACACAACCGCCACCCAGCCTTTCTTTTCATATGCTGCCCCAAAAATACCAACACATCGTCAACGCGCACACATACACAAACATTTATGTGCAATGCGTCCGACACGTATGCTCTACGTGCGCTTGCCCCTCATAGCAGCCAACTACCTCGCTTTAAGCTGCTCCATACAAGGCGCTGGTGGCCATCACTGACACGCCTCCTTAGCCCCCTGGTGGGCGAACATAAACCCCAGCTGAAAGCCAGAAAAAAAAAACAACGCGAAAGCAAAACAAGCAAACTCGATGACCTTTGCCACTAAGATGTTGGGCGGAACGCTGGGCGCTGCTTTGTTTTTGCTTATGTGTTTGAGTGTGTGTGTGTGACTGGCAAACATATCATTTGTCATGTGCTTTGCGTTTGTTTTGCTAAATGCGCACAAAACTGAAATATCCGAGTGTTAAGAGTTTTTGAAAATGAACTATTCACCACTTCTGTGTAAAGGCTTCAGAGATCAAAGTTGCTTAGCGCCTTGGTACTTGCTTTCAAATAATGAGAGGATAACAGGACACTTGCTTGAAATATACCTAACATCGTTATTCATTATGTTTCGGGAATACTTAAGGCAAACTCTTAACGAGCTTTGTGCAACTCAGAGAGAGAGAGATGTTTCCTCTTCCCCTCTTCCCCTACCTCTCTCCAACTGAACAATTTTCCTGTGAAATTAGCTCTGTTGTTAGCAACAATACCAACCGCAACAGTCTGGTCCACACTTTTGGCTACCAATTAGAGTCCATTATGCAAAATAAACACATCGATGCACGCACACAGCCAAAACAATTCACATAGTATTCGCGCCACAACGGCTCTCTGGGGAACGTATGGAAGGGGTTGGGTATGGGGGAGGAGATAGCACCTCATTTGCTGCCACAAAAATGAGCCTGGAAATTGGCGCGGCTATAATGCAATTTGAATGCCATTCTGTGTGCGTGTCATGGCGCTGACTATCTGACTGTTCGACTGTTTGACATTCGAATTAACAGCACATAGGACGCATAATTAATGAGCCATGCAATTGATGCTTGGCCTCGCCTACCCTGTAAGCTACCCTGTAACCTTAATGAGATATACACAGTTATAAGTGACGTTGTGATAAAGGAAATGAGAATAATAATAAGAAATTGAGTTAACTACAAGCAAATGTTTATTTATTCATGCAACAGGGTATCACCCATTCGACTACATTACTTTCAACCTGCCTGCTGTGCATCCAAAGAAGTAATTTAAAAATTAAACACGTAAATTTCATTTCCAATTTCCATTATCTCCTGCATTCAGTAAAGTTCGTAAAAACAATTATTGAAATTAAATAACAATAAAAGCATTTAACTAGAGTAAAGGCCAAACAAAAGAAGTTAAATATCTTGTGAGCTCAGGTTTAAAAGGGTTTTCGGAATGCGCCAGTAAACTATCTATGGCTATGAACAATGCGAATGGTCAGCATAGAAAATTGTTTTGGTTTGCTTTCAAGAACCCCAACCTGCACGAAAAATAAATGGAAAATGTGGAATTTAATGCTAGGGAAACATGCGGGCAAATCCAGCAAAGGACTGGCAGTTCCAGTGTATATGTGCGTAAGTGTATGTGTGTATGTGAGGGGATGTGCAAACATTCCGCTAGTTGAAAATTAAATGGATTTCTATTTGGATTTGGTTGGCATTCAGGCCAGGGAACTACTTGACATGCTCTCTGGTAAGTGTATAAAAGTGCGTTAAAGTGTAGATGACGACCCACAAGCGCACGCAGAAATGTCCCTTTTTTCGAGTGGCCCGTTCCCCACTACCCGAACATCGCAGCACCTACGCAGGCCTGTGTCAGCGCCACCGCTGACAGCATGTGACTGCCAGGCGAAGTCTTAAGTGTGCGTAATGATTGTGGCAAGCAAACTGAACTCGAGTCAACTCGCTCTGCCAACTTTCAACTGCCAACAGTCGACTGTTACGCCCAGTCCCAGTCCTGAATGAAGCCAACTGCTAACCCAGCCCCCGAGGCGGTCGTCATCATCGAGCTGAAGCACCATCTAGGGAAAATAGTGTTAATGATGCTGATCCCTGTGCATACGCCTGACAGCGTCTAGTCTTTAATGGCATTTGCCTGTCTCTGTCTAACTTCCATTCACTAACTTCGTTCGACCTCCCTTCATTTTCGCTTTATCTGTTTGGTCAAGTGCTTCAAATTTTATAACCATGTTGCGTACTGCAAGTGGCAATTATTTTCGCAGTAAACACGAAACGCGAGCAAGAGCTGGGCCAACTAAAAATGGATAGAGTGAAAAAGTTTTGTGATTCGCTAAAATTTAAAATTTACTTCATGCTGCGTATTCACTTTAAGTTCAATCTTTTTTTTCAATATATGTATATATAAAACTAGAGAGATGGGCCAAGAATATAAAGAATATAGAAAGATACTAATTTTTTGTTCTTTAGATGTAGTATTGCAAAGGAAAATGTTTTTACCGATTTTCCAAGCCCTCAATAATCGAATCTATATCATCTATAGATCAGTCTATAAAGAAGGGTAACAGCAACCCATATATCAAGTTTTATGGTTCTAGCTTTAAATCTTTGGACGATACAGTTTTCTCCGATTTGCCTAGCCCCAAAAAAACGGATATATACAATTTTTCATGATTTTATTAAAACAGTCGAGCATATTATATAGGTATAAAATGATCATAGCTATATATACTATGTGTTTTTTATGGGAGTGTCATTAACGAGTATATAGTCCAAATTGCAAGTCTTATACTTTTATAGCGCCGAACTTTTTCCCACTAACACATTTCTTAAAACCGATCTATATAGTCGTCCGATCCCGATGATTTCTTCTGTGCGTTGCAAACTGCTAACTAAAATGAACATACCCTTTTTGTAAGAGTATTAATATTATATAATTATATTTAAAACGTGCATCATTTATGTATTTCATTTTAAAACAAATATTTAATTATATATAAATCGGAAATGTTCACTTAGTATTATCAGAAACCAATCAACTACAGATTTATATCAATTCAGGTCATTAATATTGAATTTTTCGTGGCTATAAATAGTTTTATCCCTGCGAGATACAAATTTACCAATGCGACTGCCTAACTGCGTGTGTATGTGTGTATGTGTGCATATTAAGTATACGCAGCGGTGTCTGCCACACATTCCCCTTAGTTGGTTTTTGTTTAGTTTTTGCTGTGTCCGGTCAATAGCCTTTTGCCACGCCCCGCTTTGGATATATTGTAATAAATTGCTTTTGTGAAATTAAATTGATTGCTTTGATCAACTGCGCCTCGCCCACAAACAGCAAGCGGCATTCGAGCACGAGTGGAGCCGGAGCCCAGCAACATGTGGCAGATGGGGCAGCTGTTGGCGGCCATTTGACAGCACTAAGGGGCATTCGGCCACCTGAGCGCGCCCACCTGTTCAAAACATATATTTATTTATGTCAGGACTTCTTACCTGTTGCCCCTTGCGCTGCCTGCCACGCCACTGACTGATTGTTTATTAGACTGTCTGCCTGATTTGTAACGCCTTCGTGGTCGATATCGGGAGCAATTTGCAATGAATGCCAGGAAACGACGAAGGCTAACTGGGTAAGGCGTAATTAATGTCGTTTGTGACTGGTATATAAATATCAGCTGGGAAGCTAGAATTCTAGGAAAATTGAGCTGTGTTAATCGTTAGCCTATAAGCAATCTAGGAATACAAAATTGTGGGAGCTTCGTCTTACCAATACCAATGCTTGGTTATATACCTTTCATAAAGTTACCTGATTTCCTACATAGTTCGCATCCAAACCTTAGAATTACGAACCGAAATTTTATAATGTTCTGAAACTCGACAAATTTTTTTACCCTGATCTAAAAATGGGATCGGGAAAGAAATTTGTTCCCAAACCATCCCGTCCCGAAATATTATAATATATATTATTATCATAATATGATAATAAAATATTTATATAAGAATTAATTTCCTCGTCAATATCATTCTTCTGATCTTTGATAAATATAAGTAATTTTAACGATTATCGATTATCCCGACCGTTCCGGACTTTTTTAGAATCTTTCCCATCCCGATCCCAACACCCATTTCTACCCTGAACCCATTGAAAATTGGATTCCAGGGTCTTATGACAATGCAGACCCCATAAAGTGTTTATATTCTTGATCAGAAAGATGAGCTGAGTCGATCTAGCTATGCTCGTCTGTCCGTATGAATCAATAAAAGCTAGGTATTTGAAACTTTAATCATATATTCATATATACCGTACGCAGTAGAAGTTTATTTTTTTTTTCGATAATTCATTCTATTTCTTTATTATCCATAATAATCGATACTATGACTTCGGTTTTAAGCCATAACTTAAAGACCATATAAGCTAGGGACACCAAATTAAGTATGTAGATTTCTATGATGAAAATACAGATTCTGAATATTTAAGAATTTGGACACCTCCATCCATTAGTCCAACAAATTTTTAAAATAGTAAAGCATTTGCATAAACACACATATAGATGTCAATATTACCTTCTGAAAATTTGTGTGTCATTGTGTAGCCTTGCACCTCAAACCAACCAGGGAACGTTTGCAATGGGCCATTTATCAAGATTCAAAACTTGTTTAGTTCTTAAATCTTCTTTAAAATTTAAAATGTTGAAATTTCAGTGTTTATCTCTTGGCTTATTAACTTATTAATTTAACAGATGAGTCAAAAGTAATTATCATCTGCTTTTGGGGCATTCCAGCAGACCCGTATTTGTAATTGGACAAGTGCTTAAGCATTTATCCAATCAAACGAAATTCGAAGAGGTAGCTAGAAGCGATTGTGTCATTCAATTAAGCAAGCATACGCTGAGGCTGCAACTTTGCCTGCATCTTAATGCGGCAGCCACCAGTCGGCAGACTGCAAGCTGGCTTTCTCTTGCGCAACGCCGCCGCCTTCGCGATCCGTCTGCTGTCCATTAGGTTGACGTCTGCGGCCTCGACATACGCCGAGCAAGCGTTCCTTGTTACCAACGCCTTATGCCCGTCTGTTTGTCTGCCTGCCAGTGTGTGCTACATTAGCCCGGAGCTTTAGTGGAGCCACTCACACATGGCACCACATGGCATTGGATTTGAATGGGAATGCGGATAAGGATGAGAGCATGTGAATGGAGCTGACGAAGAGGCTGTGGTCCCAACGCCTCGCCTCGTCTGCTTGTCACTTATGCAAAATCCCCTAATGGAGGTATGGCAAGGTGTATGAAAAAACAACAAAAGCGGCACAAAAAAGCAACACAGTGCAGTTGAAGCCGGAGAAGCCGGAGCTGTAGCTGAAGCTGATGCTACCTTAACACGAGCAGATGCCAGCATTGCTTGCTTAGTCCGTTTTGGTCTTGTTGCTGCTGCCGTAACACACAAATGCTCTTTAAGCGGATTTGGCAGCGCTTTAGTTGTTTGCCATTGTTAAACTGAGTGCTCAGCATAAGGCCCGTTACGAAGAAGAACAACAGACCTCTGATTCCCTCACTCACAGTCTAATACCCCGGGCTGCTGGCTTAAAGAAACATAAACGGCATGTAAAGGCGAGCTTCAATTCAAACTTGCATACCCTGTAAAAGTAAACGTAATAAGCAATAACATAAGCTCCACAAAGGCAAACAATTATAGGATTATATGCCAAACAGAAAGAAATGTAGAGAAAGAGATAGGAAGATAGAACAAGAGAGACAGAGTCAAATTTCGTATCAGTTGAGGTAATCGAGTATGAAGTTAACTTTAGCTGGAATTGAGCTTAGGCATAATTGAACTTTAAGCCAACACTAATTTGAAATCCTTCTTGAAAGCTTGATTAATAATTTTTATATCTATTGCTCTTAAGCTCCAACCTCGCATGACGACATTAAAGAAAACTGAGATTGAGCTTACCTTTAATTGTTGGCTCTCTGTTAAGTGGAGTGTGCAAAAAAACCCCGTTTAATTATGCCAAAACATGCACAAATATTTTTCTTATGCCTCGCAGCGGAGCATTAATTAATTTAAGGCGCCAACGCGAATCCACTGGCTTAAATATGTGGCCTGCTGTGACTTTGGCCGACAAAAGTCAACGCTCCAAAAAGTTTTTAATTAAATGATACAAAGCGTGTTTGCCTAATTTTAAAACAGCAGCAGCAGCCAGTAAGTAAAAACCATGCACTCGCATACAAACGACTGCACAATACGCTGTTTACAATATAAAAGCTGCTACAGAAAGGGTTTACAGGGTTTACTTAATTATTAAATATATGCAAAAACTTATATGACTATATATAATATTTCATTATCATCATAAAAGGCATAACTTACTATAAACCAATATAACTTGTTTTAATTCTGTATAGGGTATATCCTCAAAAGTGTGCAAAATGCAAAAAATATGTAAATTTCCGTCAGATTTTCTGCGGCCCATTTCCTGCCTTTGTAAAGGCTATAATATATGTTAAAGTTTTAATTGAAAATGAAAGCTGCAAGGAAAATATAAATTTATAAAAATAACATATAAACAATGCGTTTCAGTTCCTCAGCAATTCACAATTCCATAGTCCATATTCAATCATCTTTAAGTAATATATCATTCTTCTATGCGATTTTCATGAATATAAGTATGACATGATATAGAATATAGTTGAAAAAGATGGAGAGAGATATATAAAAATCTAAAATAATACACCTATCTAAACATATACGATAAGAGAACAATTTTCACAGCTATCCAAGGACTCAAACTTTTACTTTACGAATAATTATTAATCAAAAGAAAACTTTAGAGTTGGTAAAATTTCGTCAAAGTCCACAGTGTAAAGCTTCTAGCGTGTCAATTGTGCCGGTAAGAAGGCGGAAAAAATCAAAACCTTGCCGGATCGGCCAAAGTTTGGCATGAAATCAATCAAGCCTAAGTCACAGGCAGTCGCAATTTTACGATGCTGGCAGCAAACGGCACGAGCAAAAAAGGTCATAAAACTTATTTACTTAGCAGCTAAAGCAAGCGATTGAATGCGGAAGAAAGGCCCTAAACAAAGGACAGGCATAAATACTCAAAATGCTGAAACAAACAAAAGACAAAGAATAAAAGCTGGAGACGCGAGAAAACATAAAAAAGCGAAAGCCAAGTCGAGTCAATAATCATAAAATGCCTGCAGAAGCTGCGCATCATTGTGGAATCTGTTAAATTGTCTGTGAATGACAAATATTGTGTTATAATTTCTATTAGTTGAATTCAACAGCCACACAACATGGCGTATACGCATTATTTAATTTGTCTAAGTGTTTTCGCGCGCAAGCAGCCATGAAATTTATCTTCTCATAAGTCATGCCCTGGATCCAATACGCAGCACAAAGCCTAAGCCTAGACCCCATGACGATTCGATGAATATTCCTGTATTTCAGCAGTGGGCGACGCGGGGAGGGGGTCAGCCGTAAACAATTCATTGGACAGC
Organism: Drosophila gaucha; assembly: GCA_035045545.1. NCBI lineage: Eukaryota > Metazoa > Arthropoda > Insecta > Diptera > Drosophilidae > Drosophila > Drosophila gaucha. The sequence goes on from JAWNOY010000292.1 coordinate 6,938,672, forward strand.
TTAAAGCCCCTCGTGCGCTGCCCCCCACGTCCTTCCTTTGGCGTCTAATGGACGGTGACATAAGACACTGTCTGACAGTCGCGCCATTTGTTTGTTGTTGTTTGTCTAATGTTGTGTCAGCTGATGGCCTAACGTGTTTGGACATGCCCAAGCAGCGTAGACATTGGCTAAAGAAGCAGCGCCAGAAGCAGACGTCGTCAAGTGGGCGTCGACAATTTTGCAACATATTCCGTGTAGGCATTTGGAAAAAGCCTTATCATTTCTTTTTTGTTTAGCCAAAACACAAAAGTATGCTATATAATATATTATTAATGTTGACAAAAGTGAAAATGGCGAGAACTAAAAGTTAACAAAAAACCATTTCAATTTTTGATAAATGATTAAAATTAGAAATATATAGCAAGTATACAAAAAGACTATACGACTGAATTTATTTATTGACTTTAGATCAATTCAAGCAATTCTATATGCATTTTAAATCCTTAGTGTACAATTTCTATTTTGAGAGCAAACATTTCTACATATATATATGTAACCCCCACAGCTGCTTTTATTTCTTTTTTTCCAATTAGTTCTCTTTTGCTGTAAGCAAATAGCAAGGAAAAAGCTCAAACAACAACAAAGGGACATATGCTGTTTTAGTCGATAGCTTAAATAACATTGCCGTTCGCATTTTAATTAAATTTTTTGTGCACTCTGATGTGTGTGTAGTACGCGCACACATATCCGTTGCAAAAATCCAATTTGAAATCAAAAAGCCGCACAGCATTGCATCCCCACCAGCAGCCACCTAATCTGGATGCGTGCCGCGTACTCGTCTTCATCCTTGCCCTGGCCGTCGTTGGCACTTGCAACTCATCAAAATGAGCAGCGGGTACTTAATCTGATTTACTTGCCTTGCCAGCGCAGGGCAGACAAGGCTGGCAGCTCGACGACTCCGTGGCGGAGACCAAGTAAACAAGCGTCTTCATAAAAACCGACAGCTCCGCTCCAAATAAGTAGGTAGACAGACACAAGAGCTGTCAGTATGCCAGTCAGTGAGTGGGCAGAAGGCGGCTAGGACAGGCCCTCTCTCTGGCAAAGGCTTTTCATAGCTGCGCTCTGCGGCGTTCTGTACATCATAAAAGAACGATAAGATAACAGCGACCGACCAAGGCACTTGACTGTTGTGGCCCTATTCCTGCTACAAAAACGAGGCCCTTGATAAAATCCACTTTCGTGAGGTATTTCGGCTTGGCCATGCATTTAGCAACACATACAAGCAATTTCTGGTAGATTGAAGCATTGCTTTAGACTAAAGCGAAGATGAACTTGAATTTAAGCTCAGCGAAAAAGTATGCAGCAAAAAATTGTATTCGATGAAATTTGTAAATTTTATATTGCATACTTTTGTGCTTAAGTCGAATTTATGCGCAGCTCAAAAAATTATATTTGGTGCATCATATTCTGCAGGGCATTACAAAACTTTGCTAGGGTATGCGCCCAGCGTGTCTGGCCGAACTACTGTTGCACTGTTTCACATTATTTATTTGATTTTCGTTGGCTGGCGTTCTTTTCTTGTTGCCAGCGCCCTGGCAGCGTCTTCGATGTGATTTATTTTGGCAGCGCACAATGTACTTTCTTTTCAAATAAATCATAAATTTCAACGCACTGCCGCAGCAACACGCAATTATTGTTGTTGTTGTTGCTGCTGTTGCTGCTGTCTCTGGCGATGTTGTTTTTCTCGGGCCTTGGCTCCTTGTTCTTCTTGGCTCGTGGCCACCGCCTGGCTAGAGCTGGCCCAGCTCTCTGCCCCAACGTCGGCAATTGAGTTATCCGAAAAAGGCTATCTAGCCGAAACAAAATAAAAAACAACACTTATTTATTGTATTTTTATGACGCCTAGGCATTCGGCCTAAGCCGCATACAATTTTGTTGAAAAATGTAAAGCGCACCCCGAACCCCTCAAACCCCTGACCCTCGCCTCTCCTGGGGCCATTGAGAATTATGATCTAAACGCGACACGCGTGTCCTGGGAACCCTCAGGCTTGAGCTGGGCTGGACACTGAATCCGTCCAGACCGACCCCGGGACAACACATGATTTGTGGTCGGCTATTTGGCCAACAAGGCAACTGAGATTCGACCCATTTCGTTTGAATTACAGCCTTAGGAAATGTGACACTGCCTGGTGGGCACAAGGATTGTTTACTAAATGCAACTAAAATGAACTAGATAAACTTGCTTGATATTTAGCAACTACAATTTATAAAGCCATAAATTTAAGTGTTGGCTTCAGCAGTAAAAAGCAAAAGGCAGAAGCTAGCACCAAATTGTTCAAATTGTCATATACCACAATATATTTTTACTGACTGATGAAGTCTAAAACTGACTTCCTTTACCTTCATAAGGAAAATATTTATTTATAGTAATGCCAAACCTCCTCTATTTAACTTTATTTTTTATTTTCTAAATTTCTTCAGTTTAATCTAATTTGTCTTTATTAAATTATCACAATCTTTTGCTACAACTCGTGTCACTAACCAACTAAAGTTCTCAATCCTTTCACTTGTTATTCGACTCGTCGATTTGCACTTGAACAGGCGTGCGATAGGCGCTCTGCACCATCATGGAGACCAGTACCATTTCGACCAGTATCAGAATATTGATGATGGCTGCAAAACAGAAACAAAATAAACTAATCTAATTTGACTGCATAATCTAAACTCTCTTAATAAACTTACTCTGTTTGTAAATTGTATGATTGATGGGATATTCGCCGCCCAGCTTCAAGGAGTTCAACTGTTCATAGAGTATCAAATACTGCAGCTTGCAGAGCAAGACAACCAATTGCAGGCAGAACATCTTCTTCCTCAGCTGATAGTCGCCATGGAGCTTGGTGATCATGCGTACCGTGATCTGCAGCGACCAGGCGCCCATGACAATGGATGCTACGATGAAGGGTATGAAGAAGTACATGACCTCATGGTAGAGCGCCCGATCACGATAATAGAGTATGTTCATGACCAGCATAATGCTGCCCTGCCAGAAAGGCATCTGCCAGACCATGTAGCGGGAGATGCACAGCTTCGCCTTTGTCGGCACCACCAGGGGCAGGCAGATGCAGCAGCAGCAGCATGGCGGCGTATTCAAAGAGATCTCCTCGCCGGATGTCTCCTTCAAATAGTTTTGCTCCGAGTCCACATAGCGGAAGAGCAGCGTGCGAAAAGCAGGACCGCCTATCATAAACATGGCATGCATCACAGTGTGGCACATGAACCAGGAATACGGCACCAATATGGTGACCAAAGCAGCCAGCGATATGACCGGATACAGGCTGACCATCACTATGGAGGGTATCCGGAGCGGGTGGTTCAGATGCCGACGCAGCCGCGACACAGTTGTCAGATATATGGTAATGTTGAGTATGGTCAGCAATGTGGCTATAAAGATGGCCAGCGAAACAAAGGCCGTCATGTCTGAGGGAGTGCAAGAAAAAATACAGGTGTGTCTATTATGTGCATATGATTGACAGGTGACTTGTGTGAGCAACTGTGAAGCTAAAAAGTTTTATATAACCTGATATTATTATATATCATCCTTAACTTATCTAAAGCAAGCAGCTTATGCCAATATTAACTGGATATTAAAAGCAAACTGTTTTATGCCAAAGAGTGGATGACTTTAATCTAGATCTTAACTGGCAATAATTATCTTAAGTCAAGTCATAAATAACCAAGCAGCAAAAAACGTAAATCAATCATATTCAGGCAATATAATCTTCTTATACTATATGCCCTAGCTTCTGTGATCTAAGTTGAAAAGAGTTATATAACCTGATATCTTATACTTCATCCTTTACTTATCTAAATTAAGCACCTTATAATAAAGAGTTGATTGACTCTCACCTAGATCTTAACTGGCAAGAATTATCTTAAGGCAAGTCAGAAATAACCAAGATTTAATTATATCAATCATATTCAGGCAATATAATCGTCTTACACTATATGCTCTAGCTTCTTTGATCTGAATTGAAGAGTGTTATATAACCTGGTATCTTATACTTCAACCTTTACTTATCTAAAGTAAGCACCTTAGCTGTAGATCAAAAACAAGTTCTTTCATATCAAGGAGTTGATTACTTTAATCTTTATCTTAGATTCCAAAAATTGAATTAAGCATGGCAAACGTAAATCAATCATATTTAGTCAATAGAATCCCTTTATGCAATATGCCCTAGCTTGATCTATGACTAAGACTTAAGAACTTTACCTTCTTTCACAACTCTAACTTTTCTACATTTCGTTATTTATGTAAATGAGAACATTTCTTTGTTCTTCACCTTTTAGTTTTACTCACGTGTATAATACTCTGAGAGCTTCGGGTGGCTGTGCATGCTGATGCTGATATTCCGCTGCACTTCCAGTTCCAGCTCGACTTGCTCCTGCTGCTCCTGCAGCCGCAGCCGTTCAAACTCCTCGAGGGAACTCATATTTTTATTTTATGTATGTGTGAGTGCGTATACTTATGATAAATTCGAACTAGGGCAAGTTTTAAGCTGGCGGCTTGGCAGCTGACTTTTGTTGGTTTTATGTTCAGTGTTTTTTTTTCTTTTTGTTTCACTTCAGTTGGCCGCACTTCACATTTTATCACTGTGCAAAGTGTGCGACTGTCTGTTAACAGATGCGTCTACTCTTCCGGCGAACGGGGCTGCCTTTTGCCTTTTTGTTAGCACTCATAAATGTATCTCAAAGTTTGCGCAATTTGTTAAACACCCGCATCCGTTCCCGTTTGCCGAGCGCTGCCACCGGAGAAAGTGTTGAGATAACTAGAGACGGCAATGCCAATCACCTAAAGAGAAACACGAATTTCGCAAGGAACTGGTTAATTAGGCAAGTCCATCGAGAGCACGTGTAAAAATTCGAGACAGCACAGACAGACGGCTTAACAATTGATAATTAATCTATTTCCGTTAAATGATGCTAAACAAATGTCTGGACATGGACGATAATCAACTGCTAGGCAATGACCCTTAGGTAGTTGGCTTTAAAGTTATCCTTTTCTACAGATATTACAAATTTTCTTAATTGAAATCAAACTTTACTTATATATATTTCGGAATATCCATCTGCTAAATCATGAAAATTCTGTTTTTTTTCGATCTTACTCTTTTTCCACCATATCCTTTTCCCGTTCAAATCGTTTCCGTGCGAATCAAGCAAATTATTGAAATCAACTAAGAAACTGTCACGCGTTTCAGTTTGTTTTTATTTCATATGATCATGTGATCTTAGATATAAGATAGAAACCCATTCATTGGACTTACATTATAGAAAATTTAAGACAGGTCAATAGCTTGGCACCAACAAACATCGCCAACAAGTGATAGACAATTTACAGATAGACAATTTGTTCGACCATCGAATGCCCTTTGTATTCAACATGTTTCAAATAAATCACACTATTTTTACATAGATAGCAATGAGCACCAAATTCAAAATGAATCATTTCAGTTGCTGACTGAGCATAAAAAAGACAAATTTGGAATCTTATCTATTTTTGGGCTGATAATATTTTAGTCGAACAAGGTGCTTGACTTTTGGCAAATTCTTCATTAGTCTCGTCAATGTGTTATTCCAATTTAGCTTGTAAGTGGCTCGAGAAAGTCGATAAGCTTTATAATTATCGGAAGTGATTCGTCGCTAAGGGTAACAGTCTCAAAGTCCAATTGGATCAATGACGTGTTTGAAAATATTTCTCATAAGAATGAATGGAAACAAAGATTTTTTCCATTTTTTTCTTGATTTGCAATTGTTGCATTAGAACATCAAGCGAAATAGTTGAAAATTGATCGTATTATATACGAATTCTGTAGAGTTCGAACCCTATTTCTGCTAACTTATGTGTCTACGCATACCATATTGGGGTAGCACTGTAGTCTATGGTATATAGAATATATATATATATTTTACAATTAACATCAATCAATTGAAATTAATTAATTTTTTTAAATGAAAATAGTAAATGAATGAGGAATGTTTTGCCTCTCGACTGCAGTAGGTAATTGCTTAAAAGTCACTCAAGTCTACATGTAACCACATTCAGCTCTTTAACAGAGCGTCACAAACGTAGCCACAATTTTCATAATACCTTTATACATTTTTGAAATGCAAATCATGAGCGAACCTGAAATTGTTGATGCTATAAGAAGGCACGTGACTTGGCCTAGGGCGACCCACTAAAGAGCATACGAAATTGAGCAGGAGAAAGAGATGGAGATGCGGATGGAAAGAAAGAGGCAGAGAGAGGGAGAGTGAGTGTATGTACCAACTGGCTGTTGGGAGCCCAGAAACTGGTTTCCAAAACATAATCAACATGCGACCGGGCATACTAAAATACGTTTTGCCTGCATGCATGAACATATGTACATATTTATGTTTGAGGCGTGTATATATTTATTTGTCTGCCTGGTTATGTAAGGAATTGTTGCTTTTGTCGTCCGTTTGTTAACCGGCATTCGAGGCATTCGCCATAATTAAAATAACCAACTGTTGCAGTGCTTTCATAAGCACCGCAAAAAAAGCAAACAACAAAAGTAAATACATAAAAAAAATAATCACTTTTTTTACTCAGTCTGCGACCTTCACAGCAGCTGCCAGAGACGTGCCAAAGGCTCTGCGCAAAATATAATTGCTTGGAATAAAATCGCCCTTTCTTACACATAATATATATAGTGAATATATATTTATTTTAATTTCACCATTTGCTAATCAATTTTCTATAATTAATTTACAGCTGCTCCATAAAATATTTCATATGCTTTTGTTATACAATTAGCATAGAACTCGAATTTGGCATTTAGCACATTTTTTAGTGCGTAAACGAAGCCCGTCAAATAAACGTCATACAAATCAATTTTTTAACAACTCGCAAATGGCCAATACACGCAATAAACAACAACAACAACAACAATCAAATCCAAGACTTTAATTTAAAAAAATTTAAGAACACTAATAAAGATTTTAGAGATTTATTATACTCAATTTTTAGAAGAGTTCTCAAGGCATTTAAATACTTTGTTTATGAGCATTATATAAATATAAATTATTTTTCATGTAAGTGTGCAATTAAGAAACGAAGTTCAAATAACTCATAGAGAAATATGAAAAAGAAAAAAAAATGTAGTTAACTTTTTTATTTATTTAAATATATTTTTTATATTTATTTAATTATTATCATTCACAGATTCAAGACTTCAAGTCTTGATCTTAATCTTTATTATTGGAACCGGATAATAAATATAATAATAATAAAAAAATTCATAATAATAATAATAAATAATAAAAAAATGCATAATATATATATATGTATATCTAATTACAGTGCATGGCAAATAAAAAAACTCATCAAATAATTAAACCCAAAAATTACAATTACCAGCAAAAATTCCACAACTTTTAAAGTTGAAAATAATAATCCTTGTCCAAGTTGTAATAGACAATAACAGTTGCCAAAGAGCTTTTAAAAATATTAAAAAGATTTTTTATTTGCCAAGTTGGAAAAGTTTTGCAATGCTCTTTTGGCCCATTTAACGCTTAAATGAAATAAGTTAACAAACTTTAAAGACTCCGAATGAGTGCTTCATTTGTTTTGCTTGCTTAGTGTAACCAATTCCACTCAAATACACCTTCATTTCAGTCAGATAGTTAGCTTTTTAACAGAAGAAGAAGAAGAAGATGAAGTAGGAAAAAAACCCATGACAAGTCTTCATCCAGTCGCAAGTTTGTCCCTGGCCACGTTTGCTGCCCCTCTCAATGTGGCAACAACTTGAGCACTGCTCGAGGCTTTAAAATATCTCAAATAACACACACGAGAGACAGAAAAATGCAGAGAAGAAAAAACAGCTAAAAGAGTAAATAAAGCGATACATGACCTTATACATGGCCGAAATGTTCAAAGAAATTGTGATCAAAATAAAATTATAAATACACGTTCGGCAACAAATGGCAAGTAAAATGTTTTTAGCAAATCTTTCTTTGTACTTGAGCAAAAGTAGTACGCAGCGGTAATCGAAATCACAAAACATCCCACACAATCGAATTTCGATTATTCCCCCCTCTCTCTCTGTCTGCCTCACTCTCTTGCGAATTTTGATTATTTCCCCATCACTCTGTAACCTGTCTCTCTCTCTCTCTCTTTCTTACGCACATCAATATGTTTGCGAATTGGGGGATTTTGGCAAAGAAAATTCAAGGGAATTTTATTTCATCAAAAAAAGCATTAAATAAAATATGTTAAATGAAAAATGCGAAAATATATATGAAAATATATAAATATATTTTTAAACTTGCTCACGTAGTAATAAGAGTATATTGGTTTTGTGCAATGTCCGCGTTGCTGTTCATTCTATCGATGTCAAGATTTATAGAATTTCACCACAGGAATTATTATAATTTTTTCAAAGTAAAATATGGAACTATTAAATCTAATACTTATGAGAGCAGTCACATAAAAGTATCAAGGTTATATAGCAACGTCTATTGTGACGTGATAAGTTGGGAAAAGCTATATATTTCAACAGCTTGTAAGCTTGAAGCATTAAGTTTATCAGCTGAATCATCGTTAAATTTCTCTAAACATAGTCAACTAATATATACACACAATATATTATTTTAAAATTAAGGCTTAGCCAACTTTAGCCTATTCTCTTAAAATACTAAAAATTTTTCTATCGAAGATTTAATTATAGAGCCAGCTGCATTTTAACACGTTTTCACGTTCTAGTTTTTAGTTAAAAAATAGATTTATGTATTATATAAAAACATTGCTACAAAATGTTAAGAAACCAATTTAATAGCATTCAATCAATGCACATATATTATATAGTCAACTATATATCTGAGCTAGCAAAATTTCTAAATTTACAAATCTCAGCGATTGCTTTGAACACTTTTTATGCCCAACAATCAATTTGGCTGAGCTGTAATAGTTCTAATTATATACGACAGCAAAGCTCATCCGTTGTGCTCAAATATTCAATTAAGTTTAACAACTCTCTCCATAGAGTAGACAATGGCACATTTTGCACATTTCATTGGCCTTGACCGTCAACAAACGTGTCTCTGTCTGTCTTTCTGTCCGGCATAATAATTATTTATTTGCAAGCAGTTTGTAATTGGCATTTAATTGAAGATGGCATAAACATGAAACATTTTAATTAAATTTCATTTAATATTTGAAAAAACTAGCAATAGAGACAATAATTTCGACATGTTTATTGTTGTTTTAAGTGAGAAAGCAATTAAATTGATTTTATTGAATTGCAAATGCTTTGTTTATACACAAATTGTTTACTCAAACCGCTTTCAACCCTTTAGCCGGCTTTGGTGCTGTGCTCGAACTACTCGTGTTGAAATTTTTTTTTGTTTTGAAAATGTTTTCGAATGTCATTTCCGCTCTTACTCTCACAATTTAGCACTGTTTCGCTCTGTCGCGCTGTTCGCTTTGCCGCGCCGTGTGTTGTTCGCTGGCGCGCTGGCTATAAACTGAACTCGAACAAATTTTCGCTCAGTCCAATGCCGATCACGAACAAAATATTATGCGCCCAGCCAAAAACAGCAACAGCAATACCAACAACAACAACAACAATATTAATAATAATAGCACTTGCCGCTGACGCTGTTACAGCACCGTATTGGTAAATTGTGGAATTGGCGAACTGACTCACAGTCGAAATTGACGAACTTGTTGCAGAAATCGGAGATACATATAGTCTGTGCTAATCGCCCTTTCTTGTTGCTTTAAGTTTTAACTCTGAGCAAAGTTTTGGCTATTGAATCAACAGGAAAATGTAAAATTGTCAAAAGGGGGGCATCAACCTGTCTTGCTCACAAAAGTAATTGCAGCCGCAAATTGAGGCAACATTTCGTTTGAAGTTTGGTGAATGTTTGTAAAGTCTCACGGCTCATTGTTAAATAGTTTTTTTTCATTTACATGTCAGATTTTGCAATAGCAAATATACATTTTGCATATCTTATATGTGAAATTATTTATTTTATGCTTGAAAGATGCAATAGTCGATGTTTGTGATTCATAAACTAAAATTTAGTTGAGCCCAGTATTGCTCTACTAACAGCTGCGACCTGCAGATAAGCCTGATAATATTTAGTTTTTAGACAAAAAATATACAAATTGATACCCAATTATGTTGCTTACTTATTAATACATATATATATATACATATGTATGTATGTATACTCTGATTATAATCCTCAACAGACACAGATTTATATAAATAAGAAGCTTTCTTTAGGTTCTCAATCAATTTTTGATAATTATGAAACTACTTTACTTTTAATTATGCCTTTTCATCTCGACAATAAACACTCTGCTGTTATTTTTTTGACAATTGAATCATATATAAAAAGTAACTTCTCTTTATCATATATCATTAAGACTCAACTGTTAACCTATTTTGTCACTCTGCTCTTAATATAAAAATGATACAGAAAAATGATATATGAAGCAATCTTAAGAAGGCTCTCAATAAAATGTGTGGAAATTTTTAACTAAATTCTCTTTGGCATATATCGTTTAAGCTCAAGTTTTAACATATTTTACTGGTTTTTTTATGAAAATTTCATCATATATAATAAGTATATTGAACAGGCTATTTTGAAGTAACTCCACTCTTAACATATTTTGTTGCTCTGCTGATATTTTTATTGAGCATTGAATCATATATACTTCCCTTTCTCAACTGAAAGTCGAAAAATATTGACTTGCTTTATAGCTTTCAATTGATTGCGAAATTCGTCTACAATACTTCCGGATTGCGGCGCTTCCAATTCGTTTCATTTGAACCAACATTTTCTTCTCATTTCTATCAGCGCTAACTAAACTAAAAGCTTTTGCTTCACGACAAACCAATTAACAAGTCTGTTCCCTATTCGGTGCGTTTGACACTTAAGAGCTAAAACAGCTTATCGGGCCAGTGAGTAACCCCACCGAGCCACCACCTGACAACGGTCAACATATAAAAACGAATCTGAAATCATTACATTTGACGAGCATGGGATGAAATTTCTAATTGCACAGCAATCAAATGGAATATGCTTTTTTTATCTACCGCAGCTGTGAATAATTAGCCAACAGATGCGATTATGTTCAAAATGAACCCTGATTATTGTTAAAGGCCAAATTTATACACAAAAATGCAATTAACTAAATAAAAACCCAAACATAATTGTGATTAGCCGCACATCCACTAACTAATTTAATGAGCCCTTTTTGCTTGATATACACGCTGAATGAATTGGGCAAAAATTAAATTTTTTGGTCAACCCGACTTTGACCAAAATGACAAGGGGTATATTATTTTGTCAGAACCAAAAAAAAACTTCAGAATTGAAGTATTTGAATGACACTTGAAAGTTCTCATTCGAACGCTAATAACCACATTAAAGTCGCAACAGAGCAATCTTTTCCTTAAATATAAAACTAGATTAATAAATAGACAAAATTTAAGAAAACAAAAGAATTATAATGCCGCCAGAAAGTATGCTTTGAATTATTCTCAGCCGACAACAGCCAGCTTGAAGAATTTCCATGGCACAAGCTGCGGCGCCGCTTTAGCGCCCCTTTTCAGGGTGCTGGCGATAAAAAAAGAATCTGCCTGGCCATGTCGCAATTTAAGTTATAATTTGCAAATAAATCTAATTGTGTGTGGCAGAGGGTCAACGGCAGGCAGCTGCAGATAAAAAATATGAATGAAAACAATTTAAAACGAAAGTGAGCCAGAGACAAGCAAAATGAAGGGCTCGAAAGTTTACTACTTAAATGGCAAAATATGTGAAGAGAATATGCTTAAAATTGGATTAAATTTAAGTTAATTACACTAAATGAAGCGAGCTTGAGTTGTGTAATTGCTTCTAGCCAAAAGAGAAATGCAAAACTTAAATGAAATGTCATGCCGCTCAAACAGAACTTTACTTTCAACTGGCTAAGAAAAATATTACTAAATTGTTTTCCCACTCACAAGCTCACGGATTGTCTGCCCTCAAGGAGAAGCCACAGCCACAGCAACATTGGCATCTTCGTCCGTTACTCACATATTTCTCTTGTTTTTGTCTGACAGCAATGATTGCTTTGGCAAACTGCCACCAATCTGCAGCTTCCTCTCAGCTTCTTGGCTGCTGCTCCCTTCGACACATATAGCCAGTGGCTACATCAGGTCGCATCGCGGATTTCAGGCGCTCAAGGCGCTGCCTTTGATGCTGGCATCTTCAATGTCGCTGCCATCAACGCCTCGCCAAAGCAGAACTGAGCAGAGCCCCATGTCACATTTGCTTTTTTTCTTCATCTCAGCAAATAAGGAGCAATGCAATGTGTTTTAAATGCCAAAATGAACATGTAAGAGCGCGCATTCCGAGCGTGGGTAGGAAATACCCTGCAGACAGTTTCGAGCTGTAGTAAATCACATTTGACATTAATTGAGAAAAAGTAAGCATGGAACAGAAAAATCAAAATGGTTATCGACTAGGATTATAGGCACTAAATGAATTTGAGGATAGGTCTAACTGCCTCTGGCATACACATACAAGCAATCATCATTCCCTCTTTTAACAATACTCACTTCGTACAGGGTATACAAAGAAACTGGGAGCAATAACTACAAAGAGCAGCCAGTGGCCGGAGCCAGCATTGCTCCAGGCTGACTGCTGGTGTTTTCTGCTTTTTATACTCCCGCTGCTATTCCTGCTGCTGCTCCTGCCAAGCCGTCAACGCTGTTGTCGTCTTCGTCTTTATTTCAACTTTACTTTACTTTTGCTGTTTAACGAAGCAAATCAACAAATTGTAATGATGCCGAGCGGCGAAGATTGTTTTGCGACGCTTGCACTTTTCACCATCGGCCCGCTCCCCCCATATTTGCCCCTACGCAGCCGAATCTGAATCTGAATGTGAACCCAAGCCCGCAGTCCTTTTTGCATGGCTCGCTCCACTTGGGACGCAGTGTAGCGTAAAATGAATTGAGACATTCATTTCGAACCCCAAAAAAAGAAGTAAAACCAGAAGCAAAAAACAAAAAAACCGCAAGCTGAGAACCCTTGCAAACTTTTCCAACTAGCACTAGCGCTACGGTCATTACCACACACACACGCACACACACATACACTTTTATACACACGCACAAAGCTGTGAATGCAAAAGTGGCAAAAGTTTCACAGCACTCAGCAAATGCCCGGGGGCTGCTGGTGTGCATTCAGGTGTGAAGTTTTTGGTCGGCGCACAAAAGTATGCTACAAATAATTAAATCATGCAAAGGTTAGCGCAACTTTTTGAGCACGACATGCAAGTTGAATGGCTGCCACGGGGCAGTTGAGTGGGTGATATGCTGTGTAGACAAGTTCAATGCCGCCTTTGAGTCCTTGTCAGCCTGTCAGATAGTTCAAGATTGTCTAATCGATATTTATATTTGCTTTTTCGAAAGGGTTCCTGCATTTGCATATGGCAAATACACAAAGAAGAAAAACACGGTGTTGAGCAACGTGGTCCATGCCGGAGTCCCCCAAGTACCCAGCAGCCATATTGGCCTGCCTTTTTACAAGTACTACTGCTGGCATTTCCGTTTCCGTTTCCGCTTCAAACATAAAAAAAACGTTCAAAGTCAAATGTTTACTTTTGTATAGACATTTCAATGCACTTCCTGAATAAGTTCAATGATTGATTTCAAAGAGGTACTATAATACGGGAATTTTCATTATATAATATAATATGCTGGCATTATTATTGAGAAAATGTTCTTCCACGCATACTCAAGTACCACTCTCTATACCTTGTGTATGTGCAAACTTAAGGAATAATATAGTATGCCCGGTAAAAGGAACTTGACGAAAATGCACTTGCAGCCAAGAACCACACGAGGAGTCCAAGATAGATTGCAGTTTATTTGCTTGGCTGACGGTGGCCCATAAATTATGAGAAGCAAATGATTTGCATGCACTTTTTCTTGCGCTTTCCTTCGTCCACAAACCTGGTACACCTATGCACAGAAAAAAGGATACGGCAGGCTAGTCTGGTTAGGAATGAAGCCATAAATAAACCATGCATTGGTCTGGCTTTGGCTTCGACCGTTAGTGCCTTCAAAACAATTGGCGGCAAACAAGCATCGAGCGAACAAATGGCCAATAGCAAATTGGTCGAAACGGATGCCAGCATTGGTCGAAAACAGACGACGGCGCTCTCGTGAAAGCTCCATGCCGAAAGCTTTCACATTCTGTCCTTAAATACTGGCGCGCTGATAAAACGCAAAACAGTTGCCGTTTCGTACGCGTTGCCAACGCAGCAGCAGCAGCTATCGGTGTATGTGTGTATGTTAGTGAGACCGACAGAGATTGAACGTAAAAGCATAGAAAAAACCGTTGCCTACTTTTGAGCGCCAAGTAAAATCGTCGATCTAACGGTACGGCAAACAATTGCCGGCAAAGTGCATACCATTTGAGGCAAAAAACTAGCCTTTAAGCATTTTCTGAGAGCCCTAAGTCTAAGTTTTGTTGAAGCAGCAAGTGAACCGCAAGTGAAAGGTAAAAGCGCAAAGTGAAAGAAGATTTTATTTTAAATACAATTGCCAAAGACCTGCTGGGTAAGTAACTCAAGCTTAAGCGTTAATTAGTGCTTATGTTGCACCGGGGGATTTGGGTAATTAAACAGGACACTGTAATAAAAGCGAATTTAGAAAAGAAAAGCTCGCTTACCTTCACCAATTTCGACAGCTTATATAATTAATGAAGATGTATATAAAGTCAGGCATGAATATGTGTAAAATCTGTATTAAAGACCTTGAACACAAGCCTAAAAATTCCGGAAGTACAAACAGAATCTCCGGCAGGCAGAATTTTATTAAATTTTATCTTGAATCATATTACATCGTCTTCAAACATACGAATTTATTTATTTATATCTGGTCTCCTTAAATGCTTCTCGAAAATGCCGAATTCATTTCACTTGAATTGGCAAATACGTTTTATTAAGATAGTTATAAGACAATGGCAAACATATTTGTGATTGCATCAAAGAGCAACAAAATGAATTGCAATTGATTTGTGGACAATTCACTTCAATTAAGTTTTGAAAATTCTCCTCGATTGAGAAGGCAAGCATGAAAATATCATTTTGAACAGTTTCAGTGGAGGGAATTCATTTAAGGAATTTATGTGAATTGAGCTCTTGCTCATGCCAAGTAAGCATTTTATCAAGCGTGTAACTCCTGCTGAGCCCCACATAAGGCTATCGGGCAAAAGCTGCCCAAAACATGTACGGAAATCACTCAGAAAAATGTTGACAAAAAATTCCCAACGGAGTAACGCGAAGCAGCAATTTTACGGCAGTTTGACTTTGCCAGCGGCAGACGCATCCTTTAAAGCCTACACGTGGAATTCTGAAACTCTGGAGGAACACCAACAAAAACAGAAATGGCAATGCTCAAGTGGCGCAGCGCTTAACACAAATTAGACGCACTTAATTACAGCGCAAACAGTCGCCGGGAGTGGCCGTAAAATGTGCGATGCAAACGCTTAAACCGCAAAGAAAAAAACAAAATTAAATGAATTGAAGCCGACGGCTGCCAGCAACCAAGAAACGATAGAGCGAGATAGACTGAGCAGTGTGTGGCTGAGACAGAAATAGACAGAGATTGAGTTGAAAGCGGAAGGAGATAGGGCAACATTCAATTTCGGTCCACAAGTTGCGGCTTAAAACTCAATTAAATGAATTGCCAAAAATTTAATTACATTCCATTTTGTTGCAGTTTAAAGCAGAGCTCACAAAACATTTTAAGAATCTCCCACCTAAATCTAGTTTTCAAGTCAAGTAACATTTAAATGTTTTCTTTTCAACAGCTCAGCTACATATGTATATTGGCAAGATAGTTGATATACTATAGGTTATACAGTCGAATTCCGAATAATTCGAAATGGCAAGGGGCTCACATTTTTAACGAATTACACAAGAATTGCTTTTATCGAACAGGAGTTCAAACGAATTTTTTTACAAGAGGACAAAATATTTTACTTATTATTATCGGCATTCGAGTGTATATGACTAAGATCATTCATTTATTTACTCACAAATATAGTTCATATCTAAAATCTATTTAATCCTCTTTAATTTCAGCAATATAAATTTATATTTTGCATTTATAGTATACACGGAAATATTATATCTAGTCATAAATTCTCTCCCATTTATATTTAATAATTAGATTTTCACTTATTTCAATTTATTATCTAGTCAAAAACTCTATCTGATATACTCTCTATAAATGTCTGTGCATTTAATATATTTGGTTAATTTATATTTCGATTTTAACCAATATCAATATAATAATTTATCTATAGGCTAATTACTTTCTAAATTTCTAAAGTCTGCTAGATGAGTCTACTCCCTATTTGAATTGATTATTTAAAGCTCTTGAATTTGTGTTAAGCAATATCTATAATGTTTGAGAAGTAGCAGCTTTGCTTTTCACAACCCATAATCCATGCCCACAAGCAAAATGCGCTGGCGAAAAGTTTTCAAGGCTTTTGCAACCCTTTTTGCCAAATACCCAAATACTGCCCTTCGACAACAACAACAACAACAGCTATTTCCTGTTCCGCTAGCAGATACGCCCGCGAATCCTCCCTCTTGTAGGTTTATCTGACAAACAATGCGCTCATTAGCTGTCGGAGTTGCCTCATTTTAGGCCTCCCGTCGTTGTTGCCATTGCTTCTAAGCTAAGGCGACGTCAAATGCTAAGCAAAGTTTTCTTAATTTCGTTGGCGCACACATAAAATAATATTTTTGTTTCGGCAAAACTTTGCTGGCAATTAAGTTGTAAGTGCCAGCAACTGGCCTAAGGCGCTTCCTTCGGCCCCCTTTCCAAATGAAGTCATTCGTTTTAATTATTTAGATTGGCCATAAGCCAGGCTGGCAACTTCCAATACCGAAAGCTCAAATGAACAAAATGTTGCGGGGCAAATCATAAAACTGAAAGGCAATATCTGCTGCACTTCGGTTTAAGTTTTCCACTCGAGTTGCCTCAGCTGCCCGCCGAACCAAGTTGAAGCACTCCACTCGCAGCACTGGTGACAAAGTAATGCAAATGCAGAATGAATATGCAAATGGCTCAAAAGATTGACTGCCCCAAACTAAGTACGATCGACCCCAACTGCAGCTGCAATTCTCAATTCGCAATTCCAACAAGTAAGGCCACTTTGTTTAAGTTTTTGCTGTGGCATAAACCTCTTTGGCCTCGAATTGTTGCCAATGCGTTCAACTTTCGAATGGAAGTCGTGGCACTTTCTACGCACTTCTGCCACCAATAAAATACCAAACTTTTGCGAAAATCCTTAAAGGATAACAACTACATTGCAACTGCGAAACTTGCTGTAAAAACTTAAGCTGCAATTCATTTTGAAAGGGAGCTAAGAAATTGTTGACAGTTTCATTGCTATTTAATTGAAACATTTTTAATCTTTTAATGAGACGAAGATTGGGGCTTAGATGGAAACTAATATGGATCACTTTTCAATGTGCCAAAAATTTACAAAAAATAAATAAATATATATAAAAAATATATCAAATAAATAAAATTTTTGAACTTGCCAGCACTTTAAATAACATAGTTTCCCAATATAAAAACGAAATGTTTATTTCACAACGTTCATCAATGAAATACCCAGCCAAGGCTCTATATATATATCCTATATAGAATGAAATAACAAAATTGAAATAAAAGTCTACTTTTTTGGCACTTGAATAAGCTCTTAGCGCCTTTTCAGCGCCTCAAGATCTGGGAAGGCAGCAGAGCTCAGCTCGAGTCATAAACATAAAATTCTTGGCAATGAAATGCCAAACAATAAATAATAAAATAAAACGCGAGCAGGACAAAAATCAAATTCGAACAACAACACCAAAAACAAAAGTAAAAGAAAAAGAAAAACAGGAATACGTGAGAGCGAGCGAGACAGAAAACGGATTTCTATGGCAAAAAGGAAATTAAATATTCACGTATGAAAGAGCGAGGCGAGGAAATTGCGCATACTAAATTATAAAAGCCAAATAAATGTGCCAACGGAATTTTGGCGATTGATTAGGCGTGAGGGGGCGGGGGGAGGCGTAGGGTTATTAGGGGAAATTGCTCTGCGACGACTAATTAAAACCCCCCCATGGAAACATTGGGTCTATTAGGCGTCGCTTTGTCCTTGCTCACCACACGCAGAGCCATTAATTTATTTTTATGCTAACCATAATTTCTTCTTTTGTTGTTGTTGAGGCAATATTTGTTTTCAGTTTCTTCTTAGCCTAAAGAGAAAAAAGAATTGGAACCAAAACAAAAGGGCAGCCAGACACGCAGAGCTGGAGCCAGGCAGGGGCTTTAATGATGCGCCTTAACCAATACCAAGCAGCGGGCGCTGGCCTGGAAAGACCAAAAATCTCTCTCCTGTGCATACCCAATGCCCATCTTTACGAATGTGTGTGTTTGTTTGTGTGTGTACATAAATATTTGCCCCCACGCTTGCTTGCTGAGTAATTTGAATACGTATGCATACTTAATTTGCCACGGCTTTGACTACGGCTTTAGTCTGTTTCGCCGATTGCCCAATCCAATGGCAATGGTACACTACATTATTGATTGGATATTTGTGCAGGAATTTAATAATATATGCTAATTTTTTATAGCACTCGATATTTAATGCAAAGCCGCTGACGCTTAAGTGGCTCTAACTAGCGTTTCCAATTGAGATGTTTCCTAAATGAGGTCAAGATGATAAATGTGAACTGAGAGCGCATAACTAGCCAAAGATCAAGAGTAGATATTCTAGCTCAAGAATATATATAATTGATAATAGCATTGTAGACTGTGAAACGCCTTAATATATATACCAATAGTCAATTTATTTCATAGCTATGATTCCTTATTCATCAGTCCCATAAATCTAAAATTGTCATAATTTAGCAAAAGTTTTAAATTTCATATTCAAATTTACTACAACATTTACATGCATAATTATGTCATAAAGTAAATTTTGTTCATTGTCAAAATTACATTTCCCAAAAAAAAATTTATATTTTCGGGATTTTGTGCGAACATGTTTAATTTGATTGATTTCCTTATCTATCAGTACATGATGTATCGTTAGCTGCAGTGATGAAAAGTGATGTATATCCGGGTCAGGGCCAACATATTTAGGCCGCAACTGCTGGCGACGCCATCAAATGTTTTCAACAGCTGACCAAAGGCTGCTCGCAATGACAAAGGTGGCAATAAAACGAGATGGGTTTAAGTCAAAAACGAATATCACAAGCTCACAAAATTTGCAGTGCTTCTCTAGAGACTGATTGACTTCCGACTTCCTACCAATTTTGATATCAAAAAAATTATTTTCTTTAAATTTACTTTAATATTTTTGTACAATTTGTAATGGAATTTTAATAATATAATAATTTCTTCGATTTGCAGTCTCTTTCTGACTACAGGGTATTAAGCCAGCAGATGCCACATGAAACTTTTTGCCTGCAGCTGCACTCAAAGAGCACCGTCTTGCAGACCAATTTCTGATCCTGCTCCAGGTCCAGCTCCAGCTCAAGTCGCCATAAAACCCACTTGACTTCCTCCCAGCACTTAATCAGTCAAATTTTATGCGTTGCGCAAATAAAGCTCCAAGAAAGTGAGCAGCAGCGAGGTGACTGCTTGGGGAGGAGCTGGCAGCAGCTGCTGACGCGGGGCTTTAATTGCTTTTAGTTTTTTGGACGACGGGCACATAATAATATGTTATTAAACTCGCGTTGCATGTCTTAAAGCCAGACAGCCGAAAACTTTCAGCTTTGCGACTGCAATTACACTAAGTGGGCTTTAATGTGGCAGCAAGTGCTTCGTGTTGCAGGCCCCTGGCGCCACCCAGAAGACGCTGCAAGTCATTTTAGCGGCTTAGCAAAAAGTTGCCTACAACGAAACTTTGCATTTGCCCATCTGCCAGAAACTTGCTCAAAAACCATAGAGAGACAGGCTGAGGGAGAGAGAGAGAGGGCGAGAGTTTGTGTATGAGAGAGACAGTTTAGAAAGCGGACATTTGTTGACAGTTTCAGTTAGGTTTTGACATAGCCCATTGTCTCTGTTGTTGCTTTAACCCTAACTCAGCCTTGCTGCAATTTAGTTTGTGGCAAATTATTTTGTGTCTCATGCCTCGTTTTAGAGCTTAGACTGTGGCACAGATAGATAAAGTTTCTGTTGTCGCAAAGTTGATTCTTTTGTTGCCCCAATAAAGCATGCAAAGCGTCTCTCAGAAACAAATTGTTAAAAAAAAATATATAAAAAAACAAACTAATTTAAGTTTTGGTTTATATAAGACCAACATTTCATTAAAATACAAATACTATGTTATTTATGTTAGGTAATGGCATATATAAAGCAGAAAATCTTTGTTAAACAGTTTATTCATTTGTTTACCAATATTTGTGGTCCTTTGACTAAACTTGTGGTGTAATTTCAGCCTTGATTTGATTTCTCCAATCTGTCAGATGAACATACTAGATGTATAATGCATAAAGTGACACACTCTTAGGTGTGGTTAGTTGTTATATTATATATTACTACTCCCATTATATTTTGGAAAAAAATCAAAGGTAAAGTCAAGCCCCAGATAAAAATAGCACTTATTTAGGTTGCCATCAAGCTTAAAAAAGTTAAGTTGTAGATGATCAATATTCTTTTGCCCGGAATAAAGGCTTTAAAAACACGCATTGGTTCGAACTTAAAATAAAAAAAAAAATGTTAAAAAATTATAAAAAAATTTTCTAAAACTTTTAAATAATTTATATTATATCGTAAATAGGTACATACACAAGTCTGAGAAGTCATTCGACAGTCAGTAAGATCAGTACGACACAGACTACATTTACCAAAGTTTAAGTTATTGAAAGTTTATGAAATGTAATATTTGAATCAATTTTTTCAATAAGAAACGTTTGACAACGTCTTGCCATAACTTGGACGTCAAAACTAGGAATCGTAGAAATCGGACTCCATTGTGCTGAGTAACAGTTATTTATAAACAAATGGCTGTTTCGAAATGGAGCCACTATTTATAAATGTATTGTAATTTTTGTAATTTTTGTCAAATATGGTCAAAAACTAGAGTTTGATATTTTAATTGTCAATCGATAGTAGTTCGACATATAAAACTATTAAAAAAGATATATAATTTTAAAAATCAGACATTATTAACCCGAGCTACAGTCATTGAAAGTTCTGTAAAGCTTCTAGCGGAATCACTCATATTTAAACTCGTTTACGAATTAAGAAATTTATAATCGGGACGTGGCAATTCGAAACAAACAAAAGTCTTGCAAATTTTCAAGGTAGGATCACCAACTTTTGCAGATAGATCACTGTTGATCTCTTCTACTGATATAATCTAAATTATATGGTCTGTACAGGGAAATCGCCAAATGAGAATGAATATTGCAAGATTTCCTATTGACTTTTGAGTTAATCTCTTAAAGTTAGGCTTCCTATATGAAGGAACAACTAGTTAATTACATTATCTATACCTAAGACTTTTGTAAAGCCCTCTCATTCTATATATTTTTTATCTCTCTTAAGCAATTAGTTCTTATCAAAACAAGAATATATAAAAGCAAAAAATTGATTCTTTTTTTTACTCTTACTCTAAATAAAGATATTATTGAATAGTTTAGTTATGCCGGGCAAAATTCCTTAAGCTAGCATTAAGTATACAGTTTTCAAATAACCATCAAATTGTTAAATGAGTTGGATTCCTTTTAAGCCATTTAACAGTTGCCTTTGGCATGGAGCTGGAGTGATATCCGGCCTTTTCCAATTAGCGTGACTCAGCGCTGCTGTTAACGTTCATCCTAACAAATTATATTTTGGAAAAGAAGTTCAAGCACAACTTTTACGACTCATGAAAATTTTTAATTCACATTTATTTTCCGGCGTATGCCTTGAAAGAGCGTTTCATCGGCTTGAGCCTACTTTAATGTTGATTTATGTCAACCGCAGAATAAAGTTTACTTAACCGTGTCTGAGACGGCCGCGCTTTGCATATATACGTATATATATATATATATATATCCTAGAAGCAGCAGCCATAAAAGTCTTTGATTAAATGAAACCATTTATTACGTAGGTAAAGACAATGTCATGACACCTTTTTACCGGTTGAGTGGTGCTTAGAGGCGGCACAGGGCGGGGCATAAAACAATTTCTTTAAAAGTCACGAGCACACGCAGAGTTATGACAATTCGCGTTAAATGCCAAGATACTCCGTCTCGTGCCGAGCCAGTGTACCGTCGTACCATGCCACAGATTCCCGCCAGGGCCAAGTAAACACAAACAAATTTTTAAATTTGTAAACACGCGCCAAACGAGCGAATCCAAGACCCAAAAACCAACTGAGTCCCCAGCCACTTGACTAGTCAACAGACGACGCAACGTTCCACGCTCACACACACACACAGAGGCACTCAAGTGTATGCGTGTGTACATGTGTGATATGTGTTGGTAACAGGAAATCCGGCAATTTTTGAATTTCTTGCATGAGCCATGTACACATCAGTTATGGTTAGTTTGCAAAACGAATTCCTCTACGCAGATTCAGATTCAGCGCAATTTCGTCAAATTTTCCCTTTGTGGCACTTTACAAAGTTTTATGGAAATACAACTTGAAGTCATGATTAACATTTCTTTTACAAGAAACTGAAACTGACAAAAACTGTCAGTTCAATATTTACCAAGATTTATTATTAAAGCAGAGCTTACTTAGGAAAGAATTTAAGAACTCCTTTCTATTTGTAAGACTGTCGTCATGGCTGCGAAAAAGTGTTGCAATTTTGTATATCCAAGTGGCAGCAGTAACGACATGTAATCTAAGTGTGTCATTTTCTTGGAACCTTTTCGATTAGGCACAGCCCAAGCCGCCCCCTTTCCACTGACGCCCACGTGAACGGCTAATGGCGCACTCGGCGTATGCGTAATATTGCCTGCTCATATGCCAAGCATATTTGCATAATTTGTCTGCCAGCACACACACTCAGGTTTTGAAGCACACACACACGCACACATTGCCATCATTTAGCCAGCCGAGCTGTCTGAGTTAGTAAATTGCACATACGCCCCGTATGCCGTAGTCACATTCGGATTTGTGCTTAAGCCAAAGGTCGCAACAATGTTTGAGAGGGCAGAATACCTGACTGGAAGATACCTTAAAATATTCGGAATGGAATTTTTATATATACAAAAATATATATATGTTTAATCTAAGAAAATAAATTAAAGCATTTTTAAGACTTATTATTTTAAATTGTAAGAAAGCTACTATGCATTTGTATGTTAACTAAACGTAGACAAATTTGTCATACCCACTTTGTTGACACTTCTTAATGGATGTAGTGTATAAAAGGCATTGTTAGGTTGTGCCTTAGCTTATTTGGCTGAGGCAGCGTTAAGTGTCTGTTGCAGTGTCAGACGCGCACTTGCTGACAAATTGAGCCCGATGTGTGCAAACAGGCAAAGGGTCTAGGAAATGAATAGAGCTGCTTGAATGGATAATGCGTCTGTCCCAAAATGGAATGTGCAGCAGCAACAGGTAATGCTTACAAAAAGCAAACCAACTGTCAAGCGTGTCAAACAGTAGCTCTAACAAAATAGCTTCGATTGTATTGTTGTCTAACTCTAATTAATTATGTTACAAATGTTGTTTCATCATTTAGTTCATGATTTGTGCTTTATTAATTTGTTTTTGCTTGCCTTTTGCTGATCTAGTTGTCTGCTCATCATTCCAAAGTTTTCGCCTTGCCACCCAGCCATTCATTAATAAATGCTGACAACAGCAGCATCTGCTGCCGACTGCGTTCGCTTAACTGCAGAAACATTAACTTGGCTAAAGAACTTCATTATGTTTTGGGGGCTAATAAATCTTTAGAATTGGCTACCTTTTGACTGTAGGCCAAAGCCAACAATGAATCATAATGCGCAAACATGGCGAACACCTTCGACAAAATGGGGTTAGGTGGGGGAATGGCACTCATACGCCCTGAGGCACAGCTCGATGGCAACTTGTGGCCAGCTCTTAATGTTATGGCGTGTCGACAAAGCAAGCAATAAAGCGTAGCATAAATTAGCCAAATAAGCAGGCGGCTAACAAACAAAGCGAAACAAAAGCAAAACACAAAACTTTAATGTTTGCTAGGCAAATACAAAGTCAGGGCCAGGACAAACACACACACACACACACACATGCAAACAAACAGCCTGTGGCCAGGACGAAACCGAGTTTTTGGGGCTCAACTTGCGTAACATGGCTCTTGTATTGTTATTATTATTATTGTTGCTGTTATGGTGGCTTGCTTTAGTTATTCTTGCTTATTCTAAAAATACTGCACACACACACATGCACACAAACGTACATAAGCCATAACCGAAAGAGCAATAATGAAATGTCTTTATGTGACGATTATCTGCACATAAACGGCGCCTATATGCAATTAACTAGCATGCGGTTTTGGGGCCAAAGGGGCGTATGCTTCATTCAACACACACACACGCACACACACACAAGCAAGCATATGTTTATGAACTGATACATGAAATAAATACTGCAAGGTAGAGATTTGGTTGCCACTGGCAGCTTTTGCTACCTATATCGGTCTTATGCCAAAAGCAGCTTTTAGTTTCAGTTGCTGATTATCTCTAATGTCAGTTGTAATACGAACACCTGTTACTAAACTTAAATTTCCCAGCCACAAACTACGCTGCAGCTGTTCATAATTCCTAAGCCTCTACACAAAGTAGAAGAAGAAGAAAAGATACAGACCTCAGTTTATTTCCTTTACATAGCTGCCTTTAATACAATTTGTGCACATTTCATGTTTTTCTGACCATCTGAGCTTTTTCAATTTAATTTTAAAATTATTTCATACATTCATATCCCGAGCTCATCAAATTGTATGAAAAAGTTAATAACATCAAGTCAAGTTACTTTTTTTCGCAAGCCGGAAAAATCGTTGGACATCCTGTGGATGTAGATGATGTGTCCAGGCTGGCAGCTGGCCAATATTTATCCAACTATCTGCGGCTATTCGGGTTTCAGCTTTGGACTTTGGGTTTGGGTTTGTTTGCCATTTTTAAGCTGAACTGTAAATGAGATTTTGCTGATTTGCTTTGTGCTTGTCTTTCTCATTCATTTCTGCCCTTTGGCTCTCAAATAGCAATTTGCTGCCCAGCCTTGACTATTGCCCCAACACCCCCAATGGACTACTGATGACTGCCTCTGACTCTGCAACTAACAATCAACTAGCTGTCGGTAGCTGCTGCAAGTGTTGGACCAAAATATAGAATTAAATTAAATTAAAGGGTATTCGTTTACAAGCACAAGTAATTCAAAGACCTCAAAAACAAGACTTTCAAATTATATTTTTGATGGAAAAGCAAACAGCAAATCGAAATGAAAGTAAATGCTCGTGGCTAGGGTTAGCAAATAATATATATATATATATATATATATATATATATATATATATATATATATATATAGTATATATAGCATATCAATATATATAAAAGTATACATATAGATTTTTCAGCCATTTAAAAAAGTCGTATTTAGCTTGCTTAAAATATAAACTAAGAATTGCTCTGACTTCCTTGAGCATACACGATATAAATTGTTGATATAAGATTCACTCTTTGACCTAATACCATCTTTACTTCATCAATATGAAAAGATAGACTAACTTAATTAAATATTATCAGTAGAGCTGCAAAAATGTATTTACCCCAGCTTTAAAGCTGTTTAAGATTTTTGCCGATTTCCTAGTAGGTGTATTTCAATGCTTTTTAGTCAATCTAAGGAGGAGTGAAACAGTTACTTATATGTAGAAAATACAATAGAATATAAACTTTTACCTGATTTGCAAGATAAATCAATCTTAAGATGAGGTCAACAGTAAGCTTCTTGCCATTCTTGGATGATCTAGCTCTCTCTCTCTAGAACTGTAGAAAATACAGCTTTATCGGATTTGCCATGCCCATAATGGACGTAGATATACACACCATATGTGTTTGTGTCGGGTTGGTATACACGAGTATACATTCCAAGTCCCAGTTCTTTGACTGCAAAATTGATGAAAATAACAACGTTTTAGTTGTAATAGATATAGTATTTCCTGATTTATCAAGCCCACTGTGGACGTATCGGAAAGACACTTAACAATTTATAAACCTACAGCATTCACGAGTATATGTTCCAAATTTCAAATCTTTAGCTTCAAAGTTGTCTAAATGCTTTGAGTTCATAGACGTGTCAGACGGACACGCACAAAACCAAAATACTCTTATCCCCCTTGGGAACCGGGTATTAAAATATAAAGAATCTAAAATGTGAATGTCTTAAGAATTGAAACCATTGAAAAACAATTTTCTTACCCAACAATTTTATTGCAAGATAAATAGCTCGAAGAAGAAGATATACACTGAAATGTTATTGCACTGCTGACTAGGACAGCTGCACGCTTTTACATGAAACTGTTTCTATACGGGTATTTTATTTCGTTTAAACTGTTTAAATTCAACGTATTCTGGCCAAGGATTTTTAATGATATTTGGCTCGTACACCACACAATGGCAACCGAATAGCACTTCGGTGGCGTTTTGCTGTTACGAGCAAAATTGCAATTGACGAGCACAATAAACACTTTTCATGCTGTTCGGAAAACGATGGGCCAGCAACTGCGTGTATCGGGCCATTTGGGCGTATACGTAATTAATGATGGCCACGAAATTGTCAGTTTTTGACAAATATCGCTTGATGGGCTGTCTAACTGTGTGGCACTTAATCAAGTCCAGACAAATCTCTAAGAAGCTTTCAATTAGTTGGCGCTTAAGTAATTATGTCTAATGCAAAAACTTGTGACGTCTGATTGATGGCCACAAAGGAGAGAGAGAGAGGGCCAAGAAAATAGCGAGCATTTCAATAGACAACGCGTAAATGATATAACAAGTTGGCCCGCATTCGCCAAGGAGCTCACGCACACACACACATTGACATCAGTGTGTGTGCATAGGACTCTTTGCTATAGCTGCCACACGCTCTGCTGGCCATAGTGAAAGGACTCGACAGCCAACAAGCCAACAACTGTAGCCCGGCCCTGTGAACCAATTCACAATATAAAATGTTTACAGTGTCATAAAATAACAGCAACAAATGCGAAACCAAAACAAACAAAAGCGAAAGCGAAAAACAAAGCGCTAGACAAATAAGAAACAGAGCATAAAAAAAAAGATGAAAGGTTGTTCGGAAAAACAGCAGATGAAAGCAAAATGCTAGGTGCATATGTGGCCAATCCGTTGACCTGGCATAAGTGGGGGAACTAGATCTAAATTTAAATTTAGATAAAGCAGCAAGTGATAAAGAACTTAGATTTTGTCTCTTAATAGCCAAAAATCAAACTGAAAAAGATAAATTATTGAATTTATTCGGAGAAGACCTTCTTTTTTTTTTGGCAAAAATCAGCAGCCATGTGCCTCTTTAACAAATCATTTATCTTGCATTTTAAAAAACCACCGACTTAGCACTGTCTAAGTTTTTAAAATAAGTTTTCCAAATATACATACATTTGCGCAAAAATTATTATTTTTAGTATTATTCCTTAAAGAAGGACTAAGCATATTGCTTAGCCATATTTGTTGACTTAAATTAAAACTCTATTTTTCTTTCATACTAAACTAAAATTGCTGGGAACCACATGTATCTATCTAAGTCTTTTCTGTTATTCATTTTTTATCCTTATTATTATTCTCGTCTTCTCCTTACAAACTCTTTTATGTTCTCGTCATATCTTCTGCTATTTACTATCAATCGGCAAACATTCTTTCTTGGAAAAGCCAAGGTTCTGTTTCAGCACCTTCATTCCGTAATTCGTGTTTGTCTGTTATTTTCGAACGAATTCGCCCCGAGTCAAGTGGCAAATGCATATTGCAAACATCAAGTGCTTTCATAGCAAGCAAACTCATCTGACTAAAATACAAATACAATGTGCCACTCGAACTCCACACACTCACACACACACACAATCTGATACAAAGGACATATGAGGTCTCAACATGAAAATCAATAAAAAAAAATATCGCATTACACACTTTGGCCGCTTTGTTTTCGGTTTCATGAAGCACTCTTTTATTTTCTGTTGGTTTTCGCTTTTTTATTGTTTGTATGTTCTTTGTGTCGATTTCGATTTTGGCGGCCATACTGGCTGGCGTATGATTGATTTTAGGGCACACAGGGCAAAGTCGTCCTCAATGGCTAGGCACAAAAGTGTTGCATAACTAAAGGCATACAAATTGCAATCGCAGCGTTGACATGTGGAAACGAGTAACAGCAACAGCAGCAGCAGCTGCCATCAAAGCGTTTCACGAATTGCCAGTCAACAAATTCGATTCAATAAGCGCCGCCTTACATGGCCTGCATCCAATTTTTGTTTCCATTTTTTTGTGTATTTCTTTTTTTCTTGTAAGCGACATTTCTGTGTTGCGTATGCATGAATGTGGGTGTGGCATAAGCCGATCAGAATGCGAGCCTACATTTGTGCATGGAAACTCTTGCGAGTTGTTGGCTTGTTTCTAAGCGGATTACGTGGCCGAATGATTGGCTTGAATTCCAGTTAAAAGCTAAAAATGAAAACGAAAAAAAGATGCGCATCATAATTGTATATTGAATTTTGATTGTAAATCGGAAATCAATGTGTAATGGCATAAACATGGAAAAGCCAATAACTTATAACAGAAATATTCCAAATAATAAATACAATTTTGTATATATATAAAGTTGAAATCAAATAGACGTCACACATTTGTATGAACGACGCAACAAATTGATGAAGGCAATTCGGTTGCATTTGCAATGCGAATACCATGAATATTTGAGGCGGAAACATTTACACACACACACGCACACTTGTGCACACATTCAATGGCTACGATTTAACGCAATATTTAAAATTCGATTTTTATCTTGCATTTTTTCAGGCGAACAGCAGCGACGGTATTATCATCATCATCAGTCAGGGAGGCGTCGCTAATGGGCGGTCACGCAACGCTACCTCAACAGCAGCCACGGGAAACAGCAGCAGCAGCAACAGCATCAGCCACAACAGCAACTGTCCACAATAACAATTGCAACAGCAGCAGTAACAGTAGCAGCGTAGTCGTTGCAATGTCCACGTAATGAATACGAAACATAAAAGTTACATTTCTGTTGCCACCGCCGCCGCAGCGAGTAGTGAAAAAATGAAGTCCGTTATCCTTTATCCGTATGGACCGCTCACTGGCGGCGCTCGCTGCTGTCGCATGTTGCATGCCAAAAATTTGGCCATAACAAGTGCAATTTACACAATTGTAAGTGCAATACGACAATTCTAGTTATTAACTCGCATCCTGTTTACACACCATGCCAAACCCATCGGGCGTATGCGCAATGTCGTTGCGAAACTGTTTGCAAAACGCTCCCCAGTGCCAACATTTGCAGTACTTCAACGTAATTAAAAACAAGTGTCACTCGTGTTGAATGCATTTTTATTTCATTTCATTTCATATTTTATGCGAATAAGTGAAACTCATTTAGTTGACGCATTGATAAGCGAATGATGGGCATATTTATACTGCAGTCCAATTACTTAATTGATTTTCAAAGTAAAACAATAAACATTTTTTAGCTATATTTATTTGTATATTTTTTTATTATCTAGATATTTTATTTATTTAATTACAATCTATTTCTTTTCAAGAATTTTTGAAAATATTTGAAAAATATTTTTAAAAAATATTTTTAGAAAAAATTTTAAAAAAATATTTTTTGAGGAAAAAAATTGACAGCCTTAAGAAATAGTCTTAAAAATTTTTTTTTATTAAAAAATTGTAAATGTAATAATATGAAATATTAAGACATTTTTTGGCAAAATTATGATATGAAAGCTTTGTACTTAAACAAGTTGATAAGAGTTTTATATATATATAACGAAACTAGTATTAGTGGTGAATCCGATAAACCGGTAGACGACAGAAGTAGACGAAAGAGCTAGGAGATCAGAAGTTGAAGTCGAATGAAGTTAAGCAGCAAGAGAGTTGAAATGGAAAGAGTTGAAGAACAGAACTCGAAGTTGAAGTTGTTAAAGAGATGAGCAGCATAAGTTAAAGTCGAGCAGAGTTGTAAAAAGTCTCGAGCTGAGTCATACTTGCTGCTAAACCTAATTAATAATAATAATTATAATATATAATATAATATATAATTATAATATATATACATTTATTATAAATTGTTTTATACTTTTTGAGTAGTATAAAAGTCTTAATAACATGTGTTAGGGAAAATTCAATAGCTAATACTGAAACGTATATACTTATTCAGTCTACTTTAGTTTAAGACAAATAGCAGCAATAAAATGAAATTTAAAAAAAATCAGTCATAAAAACTGAGAAACCTATGTATATACATAGATATCTTTGTCTATAATAGAGCAGCAAACGAACCGACCATAGCTATATCAACTTGGCTATTTATGCTGATCAGGATATACATATATAACTTAAAATAGCAAAAATAAATATAATGTATATAAATATATATTAATAAATTATAAATAAATATAATGTCCATTATTATTATTATTTTGTCAAATCCGCATTGCTGCTCTATTAAATGATAAATATCTGAGCAGCACATAAAATTATAATTACATTTTTCTTTTTAAATTAAAAATTATAACTCAAACACAACACAATAATTTAAAAGTAAATATCTCTAGCAATTAACATTTTTGTTCATTTACCAAACGAATTCTCGTTAAGATCTCTATCTGTTAGAGCTATATGGTAAGGAACTAGAGGGCAGGAACCTGCTTATAGTGGACTTGCTTCTTCATGCTGTGCCTTATAAATTGCAATTACATGACGCTCATTATGGCATTTAATTTATGTTAATGGCCGAATCGTGCAACGGATTTTTATATGTACTCCCGCCCAACAATGGGCACTAAATGCAATAGCAACAGCAACAGCAACAACAGCAACAGCTGCAATGCAATTTACGTATACAAATTATGTGCATGGAACTTGGGAGTAGATTTTGTTGTTGCCTTTCAAGTACCTGGTTTTTGCCATCCGCAATTAGTGGCACGCTTTATTGTTGTGCAGGAGAAAGTTCACTGCAGTGTCCCTAGAGTGAGCAGAGGGCTGGGGCAGTAGGGGTACTCACGAAACATAATAAATAAAATAATGTCTCTAGGTGTAAAATTTTGCATTTAGTTATTTATTGCGCAACATTTTGTGTGCCATAAAACTGAGGCGCATAAAATTTTCGTTGAATACTTTAAAGTCATTAGCTTGAAAAACATGTGCCAAACATGTGGAATACACAAGCAATTCACACATTTTTTATGCGAGCCCACATTGCGTATGCGTGATATGTTTGCTAATGTTCTTACTCACATTTCTGTTTCATTTTAGAATATATCACTCCTAATTGTGCTGATCTATTCGTGGCGCATCAATGTTAACATGCACAAATCTGCCGAGCTCCAGGATGTCTACTACGGTAAGCACAAGCTTTATTCATTTAAGCAATTAAGCACACACACACACACAGAGAGAGACATGCGATAAAATGTGAAAATGTTCTGCATGGCCTTAAACTGTGCAGGAGCATAATAAACGAGGCAGACTTTAATAAATAATCAAAATGTTTGAATGTCGTCTTTCTGGCACGCTAAGACACTATAAATTACTCTATTAAAACAAGTCTAATGACATTTGAGACTTTGTCTCGAAAGTAATTTCTCCTAACCAGCTGAATGCAGCCAGGAGAAGCTCTTTAAAATAACTTTTATATAATATATTTCACTCCTTATACTTTATATATGCTAAGTTGTTTGGTTTTGTTCTTCTTCTTCTTGTTTTGCAGGTGTGCAAATTGCATATTTTGCCATAATTGGAACCCAAATGTCAATGATATTGTTAAGCGTTGTGTTGATATTTGGCATCTGTCGGGTAAGTTTCGTTTGTTTGCGCAAAAGCTTTGTCGCATTGTTACCAAAAATTCAACATAAAAGATTGTCAAACAAACACACAAATACACAATACACACAAATAGGTATATATGTATATAGCTACATCGGTGTATATATATCTCCATACATATTTGTTAAATCAAATACATTCAAGCCGCATATTTGCAAATTATGCACATTTTGAACTGTTTGCTGGCCATAAGCAAATATAGCGCATTCAAATGTAAATTTCGCTCTAGTTAGACTTTAGGCGTTACCACGCCCAAAATGTCAATCGAGCTGCCTTCAAATGTATAGGCTAATTATGAAATTTAGGAAAATTTTAATGTATGCTAATTTATGTTCAAATATGACTCCAACTATAAATGGAACTATAATTAAATAAAATTATAAAATAATACTAACTATACTTTGTGAAAGTAGAAAATGCAAGTTCTCCACTTTCTTTCAGTTCAACTTTTAGCGGCAATTTGAAAAGTTCTTGAAGTTAGCTCCTGCAAGTAAAAGCTGTCAATGGCTCGAAATACACTTTAAACATAAATTTGTGATGAAGTCATGCTACGCAAAGTAAAAAAATAATGTAAATGAAGTCAAATGAACCACCCAGCATATTTGGAAGGGTTGCGAAACAAAAAAAAAGAAAGAAAAGAAGATATATAATAAAAATAGAAGAAACGTAAAATACCATGCACAGTGGTTGGAAATGTAGACAATTTGTCACACAATTTGGCATACAAAAGCATCTGTCGGTTGGCTGACGACTGCCGGCGACACATGACAAAGATTATATCCAGTTGGTGGGAGCATTGCGTGGCGTATTGTGTGGAATTTTTTAATTTCGACCTAGCAGCAAAAACAAAAAAAAAACAAACACACTCACACTAACAGCAAGCAAAACAGCAAATAGGACGTGAACGCCAACGCATTGCCCTAAAATGTATGCTACACTTATTTGAACAGCCCGTTGTGTGCGGCTAGATGTGTGTATAAGCTAGATGTATGTGTGAGTATGCGTGGAAAAGCATTGTGCTGTTGGCCAAATTAATTGCAGTTGGCTCTTAGGCGCCAACAACCTGGCAAAACGCGATGCGCTTAAATAATGCATAGACCATTGGCATTAATTAAAGCTGCCATCCTATTTTTGTAACAATTTGTATGAAAAACAATTCAACTAAAGTGATGAAATTTGCATAAATGTGTGTGTATGTGAGGAGAATTAGGCAAAAACTCAATTAAAGAAATCCTGATCAACGTTTCAAGCTGCTTTTTGATTGGACCTGAGCTCTATATATATATATTGTATTTAGCTAATGAACAAAAAAAATCAATGCTAAATTTTATTCTGAAAAATTTACGGTTAAAACTGTCAGCAACAGCAAAGCCTCATAGCGTTAAAAATTTCATAAGCAAACCTCAAAATTCTACACGCGAAAAAGTGCCAATAACAAACAAGAAAACACAATCAGAGGTTTTGCACCCTAGCGAGATATGTATATTACAGCACAAACAAAAGCACACACACACAAGCATATGGTCTCATTGGACACATAAAATATTTGATGGAGTGGAAGTGGGCAGCTAACGAAGGCCTTCAATTTGATGCCAGCTAAAGGTGTGCGAATGGCTTTAGGGACTCCACCTGCCCACTTTCATGTAAGCAGGATATAATATTTGTGTACCCGTTCTGTTCTGTTGCCCACAGGAAAACCCCGGCCTAATTGTACCCTGGATAATTGGCTATATTACGTTTATGGCCTTGGAAGCTGTCGCCATGGTTTATTCGAATGTGCTGCGTGATCATGTGAACAAGGTGAGTCGACTCCTATGGGATAGCATCGCAGACAGTGGCAGGTGTGGGAAGCCAAACGGTATTAATGCATATTTAAGATGCTTTTGTTAGCGGTCCATTTGTTTAATGAAAACCCCCAATCAGACGAATGGGGCATTCCCCTATCTTCTCCAAAATCCCCAATCTCCGCGCGTACCAGCCAAACAAAAGCCTTGGCGCAGCGGGAGTTGCTTGTGAATGATATCAATGAGAGCTCTTGAATACGGTGTTGGCATAAATCAATTCGAGCCAAAGCACAAAGATCTGGCAAAGCAAACAAATAAATTGCAAGGACTCAATGCTAGAAAATAACAATAACGAGAACAACAACAACAACAAGGACCGGGGCGAAATCCGTTACATATGTAAAAGTTGCTTTTTTATGCTAAAATCAAACAAAGGATTTGGGTTAGGGTCGGCTGCTAACGACAGCTAAATGCACTACAAGCCAAAAACAATCAAATTGTTATGTAAACACAAAGCATATCCTTTGTGTGTGTATATATAGATGTCTATAAGTGTGTATATATAGATATATGTATGTATAGAAATAGTTTAAATGGAACTTGGTAGTTCAGTTCATATATTTACAAACTTACAAAAAATAATATTAGTCTGCATAATGCATCAAAATAAACTATTCCAAACATCCACAAAACAGAATTAGGTAAATAGAATATAGTATATACAAAATTAGATGCTGGAAATAGGAAAAATTAAGTAGGATATTACAGATGAATATAATATATAAGACATAATGGGATTTAAGTTATCGGGTATCGGTGCTTGGATGAAGTATTTAGGATAAAAATATTAAATAAACTGTTAAGGATATGGGGTACAGGCCATAGAATTAAGGATATAGGATAAAGGATATAGGATATAGGATATATGACATAGGATATAGGATATAGGATATAGGATATAGGATATGGAATATGGATTATTGGATATAGGATATAGGATATGAGATGCATAATATATGATATTTTTTATTGCCATTTGTTTCCCTACCCAAAAATAAAAACTAAATATTATAAAATGGTAAAAGCTTACATAAACTAAATTATCAAAATAATTCTTAGATACATGTACTTAACATAAATTTGCCAACCGCTTAGAATTATATAATAGCTAAAGAGGAAGTCATAGGTTACCTAGTGAAAACTAAAGTGCCTGATGAAACATGTGAAGGGCATAGCCGAGTGCAATAGAAAATACAAAGCTCAAGAGGCCGCACACTTAAAACTAGTGGCAAAACGATGCCGCAGACCTCAAAGCTGACAACAGACAGGGTTCATTCACTTACTCCCAAACATCACTATCTCTTTCTCTTTCCCACACATACTATGCGCCAGCATGGGCTTATTACACACATGCATTTACACACTCACACACATGCACACACCTTCATAGACACTAGTCCTCTGTGACTTGAGCATTTTTCCATGCCATTTCTTTTGCGTTTTCGCTTTGTCCCCGCCGCCTTTTTTATTTGTTTTCCACGTTTGTTTTTCTTCGTTTTTGTTGGCTTTCTCTATTACAAACGCGTCCGCGTTTTTTTGTTGCAATTGTTGCTTGTTTTCCACCAAAAACGTTACAAAATTGCCGCCTCATGCATAATTTATTGGAATTGTCGAGGTAAAATTCATGTTTTTTGCTCTCGCTGTGCCAGCAGGGCAAAAACTTTTCCCCCTATTTCTCCATGCCCTGTAGCGAACGGAAAATTAATGGAAAATTATATAGTAAACTAGTGATAATTTAGGCCACAGTTAAGACATTTAAAAATCTGTGAAACGTTTTTAATGAGAAAAATGTTGTTTTTTAAAAGGGTAATTTCAAGTCGGTCTAAAAATTGCTGTTGCTGCATTTTAAAAAACTTTTCAGTTTTTATTTTGAGCTTCAAGTTGCCTGCATAGAAATTGGAGCACTTTAATTAAATATTCTCAAGACCTTGTTAGTTTTATTGTAATATAAAAAGCTTTCTCTAAATATTTTTTATTTTATTGCAGCAATTCGATGCGATGTGCAAAGCGGAGGTTGCGTTTTTTATAGCACGTGCTTTTATCAACGTAAGTAAAAGGAAGACTTCTTTAATTTGTGGAGTATTTGTGTGAGTGTGTGTGTGATACTTATATGCAGAATCGTTGTAATGAAGATATGCATTATTCTTCTATTCATTTTAGTTTAAACTATATTTATAGATAGCTAAAGATCTTCTCCTGCCAATTCAAACTCAACTTGTTCGCTTGTTCCGTTTATTACCGAAAAATCGAATCGAATGAAATACGTTATTTAGTTATTAAATGTCTTGAGTGCTTCTTCAAAGTTCTTTTTGCAAAGTGTGACGAATCCGATCTTCAACACCATACTCAACAGGTTAATAAGAGTTGACATACGCTGACCCTCCAGATTGTTGACTGCGGCTTTCAGTGAATACTTCAGCAGGCGACAGGCTAACAAGCCGTAATAGTAAACCAACCAGGGTAGCATCAGTGAGGGCGAGAACTGTGTGATCCCACTAAAATATCATTAACTATATACACAAAATAAGTTAAGGTCTTACAGATACGGTAGCATAGCTCATGAGCAGCCAAACGTTCAAGTGTATGAAACTAAAGATACATTGAAATTGACGCGTAACTTCGGGTGCCAGTACCAAAAATCTGTCATTTTGCCATAAAGTTGAAAGCTTCGCTGCTGGCGTACAATAATGGCTCGCAAAGCCATACATACTCTTTAGCTGTCAAAAGGGTCTTAATAAACCTAATTATTTCAAGAACAGTTCTCAAGGTCTTACCACACCGAAGAAACACGCCAACACCAATATACGATGGAGTATAAAAAAATTATTTTTAGATATATCCAAATAATCCATTGATTGTCTGCACGCATCCACTTTAAGCTTATAGCTGTGGGCCATTAGGCAAATTTTCTGATCGTATGGCAGCAGCGCAAACATTGCCAATACACACAAACAATTTAAAATGTTGCTGAACTAGCGAAAAATTTATAGAATAATTTTGACAGATAATTTTTCAAAAATGTTTAAAATTGATTAATATATCCAGCAATAATATTTATGGATACAGTTTTAAATGTAAAGAAACAACACAATTTGTTCTCTGTTTTATTGTAATCGGCTGAAATTTATTGATTCAAGCTTTCGTTCAAGCGAATCATACAACAAATACAATAACTAATTTGATTATGGGTAAAAATCCATTAGAGCTCATACATAGTAAAAAGAAAGCTAGGCAAACTGACTGAGCAATACTCTGCTTTATCAATAATAATCGATTGGTCTCTCAGCTGACCCTTAGGCTTACAGTTACGTGGGAATTGTAAATATAACCAATATTTATATGACAGCAAGCCAAATATACTCTTCTTACTTTAGCAACAGGGTATTTTATATGTTTTTCTGTTTATTGAGTGCGTGTGCATTGCAGCTAAGTGGATTTTATGTGACTCAATTAAAAGTTGTACTCCCTTCCATCTAAATCAAACAGGTGCTAGCCATGTGGGGCGTATTGCGTTTCTATAATCTTGTCCGTTCGGGCATCACCTGGCGCGGACCTGAGGTATGTTTCTGCTTCGCTAAATTGAAAATTACTTACAATTTGATATAATCGCTTGGAACAGCTTGTGGTTTTTGTAAAGTGTTCAAATATTTATAAAATCTTTGTGTACTTGCTCGAAACTAGGCCAAGACCGCCATCTTTGCACCCATGTATAAAAGCGTGAGCACACACAGCAAATCCTCAGTTGTGCACATGGAAGGCAAGCGAGCCAAGCAGCGCCAGCGTCGCTACAGCGTGGAGGTGGAGAGCGGCTGTTGCGCCATCTTCGACTTTGACTTTGACTACGATGACGATGATGAGGACGAGGATGCAGCAGATGATGCAGTGGGCTATGATTACGACGACTACTATGACTACTATGAGGATGAGGATGAGCAGCAGCTGGAGTTGGAGCAGCAGGACGATGCCGACTGCAGCATGCTGGGCGCTGGGGCTGGCAAATCGCGCACTCGCACAGCTGCTGTGCGGATGAAGAGTCAGCGACAGCGACGCAATAACAACAACATACGCAGCGTGCTGATCAATAAGCGGCATAACAAATACAAAATCAGTCGGCCCCAAACACAGCTGGAGGTGATCAACGAGTCGGAGCGAAGCGCCGGCAGCGGCAGCGACGAGAACGACTCACTGCTCGTGGCGTACGACAGCAGCTCATCCTTGGCGTCGGTTTGACATTGGCCGCCATGTCACAATGGAGCTGCAGCAGATGGGAATGGGAACGGGAACCAGGCAACGCCAACAGCCGACGACAGCGGCGGCAGCGATGCCAGCAGCAGCAGCGGCAGCAGCAGCAACAGCAGCGGCAGCAGCAGCGAGGACGACGATCTGCAGCCTGGAACGCGGCTCGCCGGCAAATGTTATAGTCAGCGTCAGCGTAAGCGCCGACGTTCACTGCGACGCGTCTACTGCGCTGTAAACATCTCCATAATGGGCCTCCTAGTCGCCGTGGAGATATACGCACAGCTGGCCATATTCTTATAGAACGCTAGATCGAAGTAGATCGGAGCAGAGCGCGATCAGCCCTTGACAAATAAACGTAGCACATTTAAACTTGGCTAAAAGACATACATCTTAAGAAGCAGAACAAATAATAAAGCAGAAGATATCAAATGTACATATAAGGATTGAACTCTATTAAATAAAGATAAATTGTGGAAAAATTAACATATAAAATAAATAATAGTATAGACAAAAGATTCAGCTCCAGCAGTCTGAGGTATAAGAGATTTAAAATAAAAATAAAGTTATGTGAATAATAGGAAGTAGACAGAGATCTCAAGCATTAAAAAAGATTAGCATTAAGTGTAAACAAGGCACGTTCTCAAGTTCAGCATTAAAAACAATATCAAAATGTAAACGGGTAAAGAGGGAAAAGTTGACAAAGACATAATATCAAAAGGAGGTTAAAATTTTATTGAAAAATAAATCTTATCTCTAATTAAAAAAACAACTCTTCATTCAAGCTATCATAGAAAGTAAACGAGTCTTAGGAAATATAACTTGAAAATCTTTTCTCTCTATCAAAAAAACATAATTATTTAAGCGAAAGCAATGAAAATATCAGCTAAAACTAGTTAAGAAGATGACACGCAAATACTTCAGCTTCAAAGTCTTTACTCTGCTCTTTCTATACAATTAAGTACAACTAGCTGCAAAACTTTTCTTTCTGAAAAACAACAGCTTTAAAAGCTAGATATCCAAAAGGAATAAAATGAAAACTAAAACTATTGTAAATAAATATAATTATATTCATATAAATTATCAAGATGAAAACACAAGAACAAACAATAATCATATCGCTAACTGTATTATTATTATTATTGTACATAAGTCTAAGTATGTAAACATATACACATTCATATACATATTTAAGTATAAATATCAACTTAAAGTACAGTTGCGCCAAAAAGAAAACAAAATACTTTGAAAGCTAATCAATAAATGTGAGTTAATGTCTACCCAAAAAAAAGGCAAGCCCAAAACTGAATAAACACTTGATATTTGTGCAAAAATTAAATCAACTTTTGGCCGACAAAACGTGTTGAACACGTGCAGCTACCTTTCCATATCACATTTATATTTACAGCTAATCATCTAACACTCGAAAAATGCAGATATGAAATTTATTAAAGGGGGGATTTTTTAAAGGGGCTTACGATGGGTTTTCAAACTGAAGCTTTGAGTGGGAAACATTGAAAAACTCCAAGAGAAAAGCGTAATTAAGGGCGTTCTCTAAACTCCCTAGACTACTAAGCTTGCTGGACTAGCAAATACCCCGGGGGGATTTTAAAGCGGCTTACTATGAGTTTTCAAACGGGGGCTACTAGCGGGAAACTTAAAAAAGCTCCAAAAGAAAAGCGGAGTTAGACTTTATTCAAACTCTCTAGACAAGTAAGCTTGCTGAACTAACAAATACCCTTTAGCTGACAACAATTAAATATTTAATTATTAAATATTTAATTAAATATTTAATCATTATATGCCAAATTGATCCAAACAGTCCTTAGCTTCAGTACTCCTAATCACCAATTGATATATAATTATATTAAATATACTTACTTAATGGAAACACAGGGTATCCGAGTTTGTGACGTCAGTGCGCTAGCCGGACCTAATTAAATGATAAGGGTAAAAAGGCAAAACGCGTTCACACGACACGCGCAACACGTGATATAATCAAAGTAATCACCCCGACCCCCCTGTACTCCAATATATGAATAATCACAGTGAGTTGAAGCACTCGAAAGTACTTCCACTGATATTGGAAATCGGGAAAAAGCATACATAGTTGAAAATTGCGCGATCTAATCAGTATTGAGCATTAGATTTAAAAGCGCTTGGGTTTTTCAGAAAGTCTAGCAGTAGTGAAACATGTGGAGTACGGCATTGATTGCTCTCAGCGTCCTACTGCTGGTTTCCAGCAGCCAGGCACGCCTCCTGCCCATCCAAAACGAGGAGCTGTGGGCAGCGGATATGATCGAAGTGCCAATAGAGTTGCAGCAGCTTGAGCCGGCCAATAGAGCGGGTAAGCTTTATAGTTAGGGCTTAATCCTTTGCGGTCTAAAAGAACTGGGTATTATCTATTGCTGCTAGCTGGCTGCTCTATCAAGATACGTAGCACTGAGATGAAGAATCCACAACCGCTGATTATCAAGCCTGGCACATCAGAATTCTATCCCTTCTCGGCGTCTGGTTACGTCGATGTGGAACATGACAAGACCGTCGAGTTCCATTGCACCAGCAGCCTGGACTCACCCCTCTCGGGCAAATCAGTGACGGCCAGGTGTGTGGGCGGTTCAAGGTTCAAGGTTGGTGATAAGGAGCACGACATTTCGGCAATTAAGTGCACCTCCTGGCCATCCTTTGTGGGCAAGAAGTCCGGCTCCAGTTGCAACGGCGGCACCACCCTGATCAACGTGGGCTTCGAGCTGAGCGGCTCTCGTTTCGCCAAGCAGTACGATGTGTGCTTCAATGAGAACGAGGAGGTCACTCGCTATGTCTACCACACCCTGGACTCGGGCAGCAACTTCTATGCCACCGGCGTGGATCGCATCACCTTTGCTCCCGGCGGCTACTTCAATGGCAAGAACGTGGACAAACTATACACGCAGGCAGTCCAAAAGGAGACCATTGACAAGGCTTTGGGCATGGATTCGGCCAAATATTTTGACTCCCCGAAGAACGTGTTCTTGGCTCGCGGACATATGGGTGCCAAGGCCGACTTCGTCTATCCACCCGAGCAACGTGCCACCTTCCTGTTCATCAATGCTGCGCCCCAATGGCAAACCTTCAATGCTGGCAACTGGGCCCGAGTTGAGGATGGCGTCAGGGCCTTCGCGTCGAAGAATAAGATGCACTTGGACTGCTGGACAGGTGTCTGGGGTGTCACCACACTGCCCAACAAGGATGGCAGACAGACCGGCTTGTATTTGGCCTACGATCACAATGGCAATGGCTTGATACCCGTGCCCAAGATCTATTTCCGCGTGGTCATTGAACCCAGCACCAGGAGAGGCATTGTCTTTGTGGGCGTAAACAATCCTCACTTGAGTCTCGATGAGATCAAACGTGATTACATTTTGTGCCAGGATGTCAGCGATGAAGTCAACTATATCAGCTGGAAGCGCACAGACATTATGGCTGGATACTCATATGCTTGCGAGGTGCCCGAGTTCCGCAAAAAGGTTACCCATTTGCCAGAGTTCTCCGTAAGCGGCTTGTTGATTTAAGCTGCTCTAAAATTAGTTTAAGATTTAATTAAAGATATATGCGAATAATAAAAGGTTAATTTGAATTTATTATTATTTATTATGAACTAGCTCTTTGAAAGGCTGAGTTAGTAAAGTTCGTTTTAAAACTGGCATAGATAATTTACAAAGATACTATAAATCTATTCATGGACTACCAATATTTATATATATTTAAATATATTTATATCTATTTTCCGAATCCTTAGAATCTTCTATTTCCACTAGGGAACTCGATCCCTTTCCGAATCCTTAAAATTTTGTTTTTCTATCGAGTAACTAGATCCCTCCCCAAATCCTTATAGCCTTGCATGTCTATCGAGCTCTTTCGAGCTTCCCTTCCCGAGTTAATAGTTTAGTATTTTCATCAAGCTACTCGATCCCTCTCAGAATCCTTATAATCTTGAATTTCCATTATACTTTTATATAGTGATATCTAGTCAGAATCCTTATAATCTATATTGACTTAATCACTATTCAATGTCAGCTGCCTACAGTCATAACACTTATTGTGTACAAAAAATTTTGTTTTCTTTTGGAATATTCGATTAAACAGTTTTCTTTATTGCAATCGCCTAGACAAGGAGACCACCACTGGCGGTCAGAGCTGGCAGGTGCTTGACTGTCTTGAGGAAGTCAGCGACTTCACAGGCATAAGACCAGCCAGCCTTGATGTCCGTCTTCTTCCAGTTGATGTAGGTAACACGATCGCTGACATCATTGCAAATCACATAGTCCTTCTTGATCTGTGCCTCAGACAAATGGGGATTGTTGACGCCCACGAAGACGATGCCGCGATGTGTTGAGGGCTCGATGACCACACGGAAATAGAGCTTGGGCACGGGAATCAGGCCATTGTTGTTGCCGTCGCGAGCCAAGTAGAGAGGAGTCTCCACACCCTGTTTGTTGGGCAGCGTGGTCACGCCATAGACACCAGTATAGCAGTTGACATTCATTTGGTTCTTGGAGACCCAAGCACGTACACCATCCTCGACGCGTGCCCAGTTGCCGGCATTGAAGGTTTGCCATTGTGGAGCCGCATTGATGAACAGGAAGGTGGCACGTTGCTCAGGTGCATAGTCGAAGTCGGCCTTGGCGCCAAGATGGCCGCGAGCCAGGAAAACGTTTGTGGCCGTATCGAAATATTTGTCCGCATCGCCGCCCAAATCCTTGTTGATTGTCTCCATCTGCGTTGCCTGCGTGTAGAGCTTGTCCACGTTCTTGCCATTGAAGTAGCCGGCCGTTTGGAAGGTAATGCGATCGACACCAGTCTCGTAGTAGTTGCTGCCCGGGAACAGTTGGTGGCGCGTGTAGCGGGTCACCTCCTCCTGCTCGTTGAAGCAAATTTGCATTTGCTCGGCAAAACGCGAAGAAGTAATCTCAAAGCCCACTCGAATGACCACACCACCGTTGCATGTGGCGCCAGACTTGACAGCCTTGAAGCCAGGCCAGGACTTGCAGGCGAGATCCTTGAATGTGTAGTCACTGCCATCCACCTTGAAGGTGGTGCCGCTCACGCAGGTGGCAGTCAACAGATTTTGCGAGTGTGTGGTAAAGCCACTGGGACACCAAAGTTGCAAAGTCTTGCCATTTTCGACCTCCATGACTCCCAAATGATTGAAAGGATACAA
The DNA here is from genome assembly GCA_035045545.1 of Drosophila gaucha. NCBI lineage: Eukaryota > Metazoa > Arthropoda > Insecta > Diptera > Drosophilidae > Drosophila > Drosophila gaucha. The sequence goes on from JAWNOY010000292.1 coordinate 6,982,057, forward strand.
TTTCTCCGAATTGGTTTCCAAGTAAACAGGCTCCGGTTTGGGCATGCCACCACGAATGGTCACGCTGCAGCCTACATGCAGCGAAAAGTGGAACTTAGAGTCAATTAGATATGACTTCCAGCTCTATACTCACCGGCAGCACGGCTGTCTGGCAAGGGATCTAAATAGATGGCTCGCTCATAGATCTCATCCTCGAGAACTGGAGGCACCTCAACGTCGGGCAGAGGCAGGTAAGGCACACGAGCCCAAGCCGCCTGAGCAGCGAACAACAGCAATAAGAAATTAACGAACTTCATTTCGCGTATAACCAAATTGTTGGGTTCGACCAAAACTTAAATAGGCTACGCTACCTGAACTGAATGCAAACTTAGCATTATCTAAAGGCGTTTCGCTAATTAATTAAAAAAAAAACCGAAATCTTCAAAATAAACGCAGATAACATTGCGTATCAATTTAAATAGATTCCATGGGGCTATTTAAGTACTTCATACATTTGCTTCAAGTGCCCGGGACAGATAACTAATGCAGCGAGAGTTGAGTTGAATGGACAGAGAATATGGAATTCTTGGCGGGGGGTTGAGAGTAAGCTCAATATGTCAAAGTTCGACGGACATTGGCATTAATTAATGAAATGTAAAATGAACAACGGTGTGGATGACAACAGGAAACGCAGCGATTGAAACGAAAGCAAGAAGAAGAAGAAGAAGGCGTCACATTGCGGGGCGCGTATAATTTGTGAAAATTGATGATTTGTTTAGATTTACGAATGAGCGAGCAAAACGAGCCAAATTGGCACGTAGCAAGGACAAAAGCGACAGCCAAATGGGAAAGAGAGTAAAAAAAGAAAAAAGTGAAAAAAAGCGAAAAAGGACAAGGTACCCGGATCTCCGAGAAAACGGAATTCGCTGCTCAAGGGGCCGGTGGGCCAAGGTGCTTTGCTAATTGATTTGATGCAGATAAATGAGCTTAGCCGAATTCAAGCAAATGCTTTGTGCCGACGCCCGCTAGATGGCGCCAGATAATGATTAATGACTGCCACGGGAATGTCGGATAACTTTTCGAAAGCGTTAGCCCATCTAATGTAATATATTGCCTTATATATTTATGTACTTAATCACGATTTATTGGAATGCTAGACTTTAAAAGCTTATAAGCTTTAATTACTTGTTGATTCGAAATTATTGGCATAGCTGAAGATAATTATGCCCTGGCCCCTAATGGAGCTTCATTAATATGTTTCAGGTTCATTTGCTGAATGAGTCAATTAGTTAAGCAAAGTTATTTTAAATTTAGGAATTTACTGAAAAACACAAGCGAATATAGCTTTAAAGTCACAATAAACTCCCCAACACACAATTTAACAGTATTAAGTGGGTTTTACAGTGCAATTTGTTTTATTTTCGCATGACAGCCCTTTGTAGCTGCAACAACGACAGTTAAATTAACAACAATAATCTAGCTAAACTCCCAACTATTTACAGCTTTGACAATATAATTTGTTCAACCATGCAAAAGCACACACTCAATTTATATTCCGATTTTATAGTTGTGAAGTGCAACAGAAATTCTACATTCTTCCCAGCAACAAGTATGCTAGAGTTTCCGACTAATAAATATATATATATAGATATATATGGAGTTGAAGTATTTCCCTTTAAAGCGTTACACACTCTCCTTAAATATCAATTTGCACACATTTCTATGCGCAACTTATAAATGGTTCATATTAATAACAGATGTTTGTTGTATGTGGGTGGCTGGCAGATGCCTTTGATTGATAAGGCTGCGTAAGCGTGTTTGCTTAGCTGAAGTAAAAGCGAGTCAAAGAAGCCACCAACAATTTGCACCTTTTCAACAGGTTGTAAATGGGTGTCGCACAAATTGAAAGCGGGAGTCAATAAAGCTTTTTGGACAGGATAAAAAGGCGAACAGCCCGAGGCTAACGACTCACTGTCTGTCTGTATGTGTGTGTGTGTGTGTTGGTATATCGACGCTGTCTGAATTCAATGATGGATTAAATGTATTTCAAAGGCGTGAAAGCTAAAAGGTAGCACAAAGTAGCGCATTGTGGTTACATAATAAACATGAAGCACACTTCAATTTAGCTTAGGGCAGCAGCAACACACACATACACACATGCATACGTAGACCAACACAAAGAATTCAATGCTTGATATATTCTGTGCGACCCAATAAAATATATATTGGCTAATTGTCAAAGGCTTACGGTTTGCGGCTTATGCAAATCAGGCCAACAGCCGCGCAGTCAGGTGTAACATCTCCGATAATTGTAGTGGCTGGTGGCTGCTTAAAGCCACGGAGACACAGAGCCGCAGATTCTCTGAACCGGAGACATGCATAGCCAATCAGTTCAACCTTCGATTTCCATTGATTTACGCTCCAAGAAAATCAAAAAGACGAAAAATAACAACCACAACCAAAAAAGGATACAAGTGCCACATAAAAGGATTTCTGAGCATCCTCTGAATGTAAACTGATGCAAGGACCAAGCACACAGACCGCGAGCAGCAAATCAAGCGTGTGCTAAAAGACAAGATACTTACAAGCTCTGCAATATTATAAAAATAAAAGGAAGTGTATCCTGCTAAAAAAAGGATAAATTTTGGTGTACTATGGCAAAGATATTCATATTTTGAATCAGCGAAATGTTGCATGTTATTATATAATCGGAGTGCTCTAGTTGGAAGTGCCAGACTAGAAGATATCCTGGATGGCGTGCCATGGTTGAACTTTATCTGATGTATAGTTCTGTATAGTTCTGTATAGCTCATATATCAATTTTGATAGCTATAACCTTAAAAACGTGATATATATGAAAAAAAAAGTTAGAAATAGAAAGCACCTTGTATCCACCTTCAAGCAGTCTCAACAGCAAATAAGTGCTAGTTTCCCAATTGATAGAAAATATTTATGATACAAACATTTAAATATTTAAGAGACAGGGTATCCGTATAGCTTTGCTACACAACTACTCACAAAACTCAAAGACCTTTCGAAAGAGTATAGAAATCTGTCAACGATGAAAAATTAAGAAACTAAGAGCAGCGTGAATTTTATGAAAGTAGTTGAACATGACGGGCAAATGTCAAAAAATGGCGGACATGATTAATGAAAGCATAGCGCCCTCTAGCGTGAAAACGGGGCGTCGCATGCAGCATAAATTAGTTGCTTGATAAGCTGAATACATGTACATATATACATATATAATTCGGAGTTTATATATGTTTGTGTGAGATTTGAATTAATTGTTCTGAGAAAATACAAAAATAATATGAAATAATATGAAAACGAAAAGTTATGAATAAAAGCAATTTTATTATGGAGAACTTTTATGTATATATGTATAAATGTGAAATATAAATATAAACATAAAAATAATTGAATAAACAGATAATATGTAAGTACATATATTTGAAAAATATATATACATATAATATATAAACCTTATATTTTCTTCAAATTTCATATAAAGCAATTAGTTTATAATGGCTTATATTAATTTTAAGCATTCGTAAAAGAATCGCTTAAACATTGTCAAATATTCAGTACTTCGACAACAAACAGCATTTAAAAATACTTAAATTTTTCATTTTGTATGGAAATTAGTAACAAATTGTTGCAAATCATTTTTAAAGTTACTTCAATTTATCTGTGACAAACGAGTTAAAAAGCAAATTAGTGCAAAGTTCTGCTTGCCAGCGTATGACGCGCATTAAGAAGCAATTAGGAAAATTGAAAGCAAGAAAATCTCGGACCGACAACAGCACAACAGCAACTGACTGGCATTAGCCAGGCTGTCACAAAAACAAGCCGAATGAGCAACAACAAAGCGACACACCCTGGCAAACACACACACACACACAAGTGAGACAAATTAACACAATTACAATCTGCACATGTGTGAGTGTGTGTGTGTGTTAGTCTTATGAGTCTCATAAGACATGCGTTGGCTATAAAGAAAAACCCAATTAAAAGTGATAAAAGTTATTGAAGCGTTGCCATTGCCGTAGCCTTTTGCTCTATCCCGGAACGTTTCCCTATCTCTAGAGCAAGAAGCGCAGAAGGCGCAGGAAATACAAATGGGCAACAAGCGAAAAGCGGTCAAAAAGTGCCACACAAAATGGGTGCCATTAGTATGTGTGTGCGTGTGTGTGCGCCACCAGGAACAGCAACACAAACACCAGAGATCCAGATTATCACACGTTTGTGTCTAGTGGCAAGACAAAGTGCGTGGCAAGAGAGAAGGAGGAAAGCGAAAGGAGGAGTGGAGGAGCATTGAGGTAAAAACAAGCTGGAAAGCTTTATTGCGCCATTTTTCAAAACAATTAGAGGATTTCCGTGCGCTTCTAACGCGAACATGACAAGCCAAAGTAGATAAATTGAAGTCATGGGCAATAAGCTGGCCAGTTATTGATAGAAAAGGTGTTAAAAGCATAGACTTACGGACAGGCACGAAATGTAAGCGGGTTCTTAGCGTTGCAAAGCCTTGCCGTAAACTTTATCTGGTTAAAAAAAATGAGCTAAGCTTGTTTGTTTCTTAACATAAATGTGATAGGCTTAGCTTTAAAAGGTTTGTAAACTTTCTCTAATACCCAAACGAAACGCTCAAAAGTTAAAGATTCAAGAAACTTGATTTGGCTGCAGATTTGTTTTTGGGTACAGCAATCTTAACTAGTTTCGAATTTCCTTTAATTTAAATTTGATCCTCATACAAAAAACATCTAAATTCGAATTTGTATGTAGTGTCTATTTTATTTGAAAGAAAGTTAAAGTTAAAGTTAAAGTTAAAGTTAAAGTTAAAGTTAAAGTTAAAGTTAAAGTTAAAGTTAAAGTTAAAGTTAAAGTTAAAGTTAAAGTTAAAGTTAAAGTTAAAGTTAAAGTTAAAGTTAAAGTTAAAGTTAAAGTTAAAGTTAAACGAAGTTCCGGCCTTGACAATCAGTTCATTAACTGAGTTTTTCACAAGAATAAGCTTCAGGTTTTAGTCTTTTCATGTAAAAATTTAAATTTTAAGTTATATTGCGCGCACGTTCCACTGAAAATATAGCTAACCTTGAGTATTTTCATATGCAAGGCGCGCTAAAATAAATATCTAGCCAAATTTGTATCTATCAAATTTGGTTATATCAAGGACTTCAACTTAGTTATATTTGCTTTATAGCTGAGTCTCCATCAAAAAGTTTCTAAAGCCAAGCAATTTATGAAGCAAAATAAAATTGGAAAGTAATAAATAAATGATATCAAACGCGGACTAAGAACTTATTACGTGCTGAAAGTGAGGAAAACTTTTGGACTGTAACTTATTTTTAATGGCATATAATTGACTTTGGCTGGACAATTTGAGCGCCACTTGGTGCACCAATTAAACGCCTTGCGATGACCAATTGCAGCTGTTCCAGCGAATTACGGCAAATTGCGGTGCGGACAACGCGGCGTATAAGTAATCACAGCAGAACGCCAAATGAGGCAAAAGGTGAAGAAGTCGCTGAAGCGTAATCAATGCATAATTTTAATGCCTTTAAAAAGAAAATAAGAAATTAATTATATTTAATGTGCTGGCCGCGGCAATTGCTGGCGCTCGAAGGTATAAAAGCTGCCGGTTAACGGAAGCGATATGCAAAGGACGCAAAGGACACAGCCAGAGCATGAACTCGTTAATATTCCCAGAGCTACTGGTGTTGCTTTTGCTGTTGCTGTTGTTATGGCCGCTGACAGCGACGACATCAATGTCAGGCCACGTGTCACTGCCAGCCGACACAGCAATCCCTAGCGGACAGCACCAGCAGCAGCAGCAGCAGCAGCTGCCCAAAGGCGATTCGTGGGGCAATCAATTGCCGGATATGCTAGTCGCTTACTATCGCCAGCATGGCGTGCACAGCCTGATGCTCGTTGTTTGTCACGCGGACATTGGTGAGTTACGGAAATTCCTGTCCGCCCGACTGCAGTTAACGCATAACTAAGTGCATGTCCTTTCCACCCAGATGCGTCACGTTTGCATTTTCTCTTGCAACATTTTATGGCGCACGATATCTATGTGCAGGTCTGGACGGAGCATTGTTTGAATGATCTGCGACATGTCAGCAATGAGACGGACTCCTCAGAGTCGAGTCCGCCGCCCCGCAGCTTCAACCTGAACAATGATGACTCCCACTGGCAGTTGGCCTTTGTGCTGGCCCCCATCAGCAATAAGTTGGGCATTCTGCTCCTCCACTTTAACAGTCCGTGTGCCTTGAACCTCTTACGCTGGTCAGCGGCCACGGAACACAATTACTTCACAACCAATCGCTATTGGCTGCTGCTCACGCAGGATCTGCAAGACTTGGAACTGCTCGAGGACGAGGAGATCTTTATACCACCCGACAGCGAACTGCGCGTGCTTTGGCATAGTCCATCGGAGCAATTCACTGCATCCCTCCTGGACGTCTATAAGGTGGCCGCCTGGAAGCCGCTCAGAGTACGTTTGGTGGGCGAACAGCTGCGCAATTCTCGGCATATTATTCATGCACTGCAGCATTTCGGATCGGCGATCACATATAGACAGAATCTTGAGGGCATTATCTTTAATACAGCCGTTGTTATTGCCTTTCCGGATGTGTTCACCGACATTGAGGATATGTCCCAGAGGCATATCGATACCATTTCGAAAGTCAATCATCGCCTTACCCAGGAACTGGCCAATCGTCTGAATATGAGGTACGTCATTTTCATACTTTTGATTTTTATAAGTACTGCCTTTCTATGAGATTTTCATTGCTAGAAACCTAAAATATTTATAGTACTACATTCATATAATGAAGGGAAACAAGAGAGAATGACAGTCGACAGTAGAGAAATTGAGAGAAAGAAACCCAGATAGTTGCTCTTCCGTTCTCTGCCCCATATTTCGTTCTGTTCTCTGCCTCTTCGAATCTCTGTCCTGCCTTCTTCCATCTCTTAAGTAACGTACCTTTTCGTAACGTCGCCTATATTCTATACGATTCACATTTTCCCGTTTTTATAGCTTGATGGAGTTTTTGGTTTGTTATACTATTTTCTCTTCTTTTATATTTGTCACTCTCTCTCTATCGCTTGCTCTTTCATACTATCTCTCTTACACTTTTTCTCGGTCCCGTACTGTGTTTCTCTGTCTTCTTATTCCTATATATCTCTCTTTATGTCTTTTATACCTTCTCCTACTATCTCTCTTGCTCTTTTTTTACTTTCTCTCTTTTAACTTTCTCTTTTTTCCCTTTTTCTTTCTCGTACTCTTACTCTCTTTTTATTTTCACTCTTTTTCTCTTCCTCTATTTTTCTCTCCCTCTTTTTCTCTCTCTCTTTATCTGTTTCCCGCCCTCTCTCTCTCTTTCTCTACCTCTTTTCTCTCTCTCTCTATTTCTCTGCCTCTTTTTATCGCCCTCTCTCTCTCTTTCTCTGTCTCTTTTTCTCTCTTTCATTTTCTCTCTTATTTTTATTTTTCTCAATTTCTTACTCTCTCTTACATTGTCTTTTTCTATTGCTGTCTGTCTTTCTTTCCCTTTATGTTTATCTCATTCTCTCTAACTGTCTCTTTCTCTCGTTTGCTCTCTTACCAGCTATAACACCTTCCAGACCGTTAACTATGGATGGCGCCAGCCTAATGGCTCCTTCGATGGCCTAATGGGTTACTTCCAGCGCTACGAACTGGACTTTGCCCAGCTGGGGATCTTTATGCGATTGGATCGCTTTGCTCTGTGCAACTTTGTGGCCGAAACGTATCGTGTGAGAGCTGGCATTATGTTTCGACAGCCTCCACTGTCGGCAGTGGCCAACATCTTCTCGATGCCCTTTCAGCTGGATGTCTGGATCTCCATAATCGTGCTACTGATCGTTACCATTGTGGTTATGCTATTGGAAATGCTTTTCGCACCGCACACACACAACATGTCATATATGGATTCGCTGAACTTCGTCTGGGGCGCCATGTGTCAGCAGGGCTTCTATGTGGACGTGCGCAATCGCTCGGGAAGGATCATAGTGTTCACCACATTTGTGGCCGCTGTATTTCTGTTCACCTCCTTCTCGGCGAATATTGTGGCACTGTTGCAAAGTCCATCGGATGCGATTCAATCACTGGGGGATTTGGGACAATCCCCTTTGGAAATTGGTGTGCAAGATACACAATATAACAAAATCTATTTTACAGAGTCCACAGATCCGGTTACAAAGAATTTGTATCACAAAAAGATTGCCTCGAAGGGAGACTATGTTTACATTCGCCCAGCGCTAGGTATGGAAAAAATGCGAACAGGCCTCTTTGCCTATCAGGTGGAACTGCAGGCAGGCTACCAAATAGTCAGCGATACCTTCAGTGAGCCAGAGAAGTGCGGACTCATGGAACTGGAACCATTCCAGCTACCCATGCTGGCCATACCAACACGCAAGAACTTTCCCTACAAGGAGCTATTCCGCAGGCAGTGAGTAGCAAGAGACAGCATACTTGACAAATTCTTATGTTATATTATCGGGTACAGAATACGTTGGCAGCGCGAGGTGAGCCTGGTGAACAGAGAGGAACGCAAATGGATACCGCAGAAGCCGAAGTGTGAGAATGGCGTGGGTGGCTTTGTGTCCATTGGCCTCACCGAATGCCGCTACGCCTTTGGTATGTTTGGCTGTGGCGTCGCACTTAGCTTTGCCGTGTTCCTTTTTGAGCTAATCCACAGGAACAGCAAAGGCATCTATAACTTTTTTAGAGGTTCCAGAGGCAAGCAACAATAAGCTGCAAACAGTTTATTGTTTATTAAGTAGTTAGTAGTTTGTTAAAAGGGAACTTAAATGGGCACGGATAACTCCCTGACCACAGCACGTAGTACATCTGGCGTTTTAAACTGCCAATTGCGGATGCACTTGCTCACACTGCACCACGATTCGCCGTGTGTAGGCTCTGCGCCTATGCAACGCTCGAGCACCTCTTGTTGCTGCTGTTCCGTGCCATGCAACAGCTCAAATTTGTAGAAATATGCCCAGGCATCACCCAAATCCGGGTCAATTTTTACCTATGTGAATGGAAAGTGGTGTAAATAAAGTAAACTTTAATGTAGATTATCTCCACACTCACCGTTCGATTGAACCAATCTCTGCACTTGGAAAACTTGTGTTCCGACCAGAACAGCTTAGACACTGTCAGTAATACGTGCGGATCATGTTCGCATTTCTTGAGCGCATCTACAGATTTGGTTTTACGCTGCGGCTTCGTTTCCATGAAGATAGCCTCTGCCCACAGCTCACCGGCATTGGGACACTCTTGCAGGGCACGCGCCATCATTGTGCTGGCTATCTCTTTAAGGCCGGCTCGCAGCTCCACTCGTATGGCCTCCAGCCAGAGCACTGCAACCTTGGGATTGCGTAGCCTGCCTCGCTCCAAAATGGAACGCGCCTTGGTTAGGACACCTTTGCGCTCCTCCAAATTGGCAGACAAAATCCACAAGGGTATTGAGGTGGGACATTTCTTCAATGCCAACGTATATGTGGCGGCTGCATCATCAGTGCGTCCCTGCTGCTCCTCGATCTGACCTTTCATCATCCAGAGTTTTGGGAATTCGGGGAACACCTCGACGGCTTCGACCAGCAAACGTAACGCCTCATCGAATCGCTCCAGAGCCCATTCCAGGCGTGCCGATTTCATCATGACACGAGGCGTAGGCGCCGATCCACGAGCCTTGGCCAGCAAACGTCGCGCCCGCTCATATTCAGAGTTCTCCGACTCCAGCTTGACTGCAGCCAACCAAATATCCTCGGAATTGGGATTGGCCTGGAAAGCCAACGACAAGATTCCTCTGGCAGCGGGCACATCGCCCGCCATCCACTTCGACTTGGCGCCCATCAGCCAGAGTATCTCCGATTTGGGACAATGGGCCACAGCGCGCTGCAGCAGCGCTTCCAAAGACTCTCGAGTGCCATGATTTTTCTCAAAGTATGCAGCACGCAGCCAAATGCTCTTCTTAGATGGAAACATCTGCAAAGCATGTGCGTAAACAGCGCGCGCACACTCGAATGCATTTTCCTTGGCGCACTAAAAGAAAATGACAGTTAGAAAATTAAGTGAAAATATTTTCAAGTCAACTTACAAATTCTGCATCATCGATCCAGGTTTGCTTGCGATCCTCCTCCTCGACGCCAATGCCAATGACAGCCTTTACAATTGCCTGACAGCAATTAACGGCGCCTGATTTCTCCGCCTCGATGGCCTCCTGGAACCAGTGATCACGATTGATTTCCACTCCATTAGCTGTAAGCGATGTCAGCGAGCGATCGACAATCTTTTCGACCATGTGTATGTTGCCGTTGGCCTCTTCCAGCTTTGCTGCCGTTGTCCAGATCTGTCGATCTGTGGGTATATTCTCACGTGCCTTGTTCAGCACCTTGCGGGCATTCTCATAGGTCTCGAGGCGTGCCAAAGCCAGCCACAGCTCCACACTGGTGTTGCAGCACTCCACGGCACGCGAAAGCAGAATTCGAGCATCATCCGGGTTTTCCAGCTCCACAGCCGCCTTCCAGAGACGCACAGAATTTGGTATGTGCTCCAGTGCCTTACGAAAGACACGCCGCTTGGCTTTGGTTTCGGTCTCCAGGTCGGCGGCCTTGATCCAAATGCGCACCGAAGTGGGAATGTGTCGTGCCGCCTGGGCAATGACGGCTTTGGCTGTGTCTGGTGGTTGGAGACGCGCCGCCTCCAGCCAGAGATCCTCTGACTGTGGATTCATTTCGCAGCCACGCATTATCAAATTGCGCGCCATTTGCACCTTGCCGGTGACTTCTTCCAAGCGCGCAGATGCTATCCATGCGGGCGGATGATTGGGATTCGTTTCACGCACACTCTTGAGGAGCAGACGTGCTTTTTTAATGTCATTGATATCGCCGCCATAGGTGGGTATCATACTCTGCAGATCTGTCAAGTATCCCTTGGGATCGACCACCGTTTGACCCGTCACAGAGTCCGAAACTTGCGAGAGCTTAACATTCATCAGTGTGTTTCGTGCCTGACCAATTTTGCGTAAATCCAAATCGCCGGTGGGCGTTAGCATGCCAGGCGTAGCTACGCCGGGCACCATGGAAGCCAAACCAGAGCTGGCATCCAATGAGGATGCAGTCTCCCCGCCTAGATTCCGGGAGAGCACGCTGTCTGGCAGCGGAGTAAACTTCTCGGCACGCGGGTTGCGCTGCTTGCGATTGCGACTGTCGCCCACTTCGGGGATGGTGGACCATTCTTCGCTGGTGACCGTGGCCAGCGAGCGCTTTAAATCACTAAATTGCTGCTGAATTTTAGGGCGTTCCTGACGATAACGTTCCAAGTCCTCTCGCAAGCGTCGGTCTCGATACTCCTTGCGTTTTTCATCCATACGTTTCTCTATGGAATCGTAAATGGCATCTGCCTCTTCATCGTCCTTGTCGTAGGGATCTTTGGAGAAGAGTGAACCGCTATAGCCGCTAAACTCGTCATAATTGGAGTCGTTTAAATCCTCATCTTCCTCTTCCTCCTCATCTTTCTTTTTGCGCTTTGTTGCAGGCGGAGCGTGGCGATCGTCGGAAACATCGTTGGCATCACGTGCTGGACCAATATCCGAACGCGTCGTAAAGCCAGTGGCACTGCATTAAAAATTATTAATTAACCAATTTGTATTAATAGTAAAACTTATTATTAAATATTAAAATACTCACCCACGTCCCACGCCGGCAACATAGCCAAGCGGAGCCGGAACACCCAGAAAGTGTTTCTTATTGCGGTTAGCAATTACCGCTGCGGTTATATTTGACATTTTTCCTTAGGGCTTACGTTACTTTTACTATTATTTATTAAAAATTTCTGCGAAATAAACAAAACGTTTGCTAGGACGTTGCACTGCTTTTTGCAATTGTGGCATTCGCACAGAATGGTAGAGTTTAGAGATGGGACAATTTAAAAATCCAAATGTTCAACGCCAACTAAACTATCGCTCATTAATATCGATGTAATGGTCTCTATCGAAATTCTATTCGATAGTCTCTAACAATAGCTTATCGAACAAAAGTCGGCAAAGAGTAAAAAAGCATTTTAATAATTTTCGCATATTACGCTTGCAAACAAAACGTTGTAAGATGCCCGTGCTGCCTATGCCGCCGTTAATGCAGGTGAGTGCTAATGTAATTGGAATACAACCACAATTGTACTCAAACTCTACCCATGGACACATTTCAAGAATGCCGTCGAGCCAATGCAAGTGGATGCGCCCCCAAACGAAGATAATGAAAACAATGAAGAGCAGCAAATCGTGGTAGAGAATCCAACAATCGACTTGGAGGTCTATGCCAATCAATACACGGGCATTGCACGACTCGATCGCCTGATTTACGTGGCCGACGTTTGCCCGCTGCTCGCCTTGGATTCCCTCAAAATGGCCATCACCTACGTGCAGTCGACCTACAACGTAAAAGTCTATCAAATGCTGCACAAGCGTCTGAGTGATCTGCAAGCAGTTGGCGGAGTTGCGGGTGCTCCAACTGCTGCTGCCGGCGGTGATCAAGCAGCTGGTGCTGCAGCTGCTGTCGCAGCTGCTGCTCTGCCCGACATCGCTGCACAACCGGCTGCAGCAGCGGCTCAGGCGAATGCGACTAGTGCAGGTGGTGAGAAGGATGCCTTTGCCTATGACGCTGTCTGGGTGGATGCCAAGCTGAAGAAGGCAGCACTCAAGCTGGAAAAACTCGACTCAGATCTAAAGAACTATAAATCAAATTCCATCAAGGAGAGCATCCGCCGTGGCCACGACGATCTGGCGGATCATTACCTCAGCTGCGGCGATCTGACCAATGCCCTGAAGTGTTATTCGCGGGCTCGCGATTACTGCACCAGTGGCAAGCATGTGGTTAATATGTGCCTGAATGTTATCAAGGTTTCCATTTACTTGAAAAACTGGGCGCATGTCATGAGCTACATATCAAAGGCGGAGAGCACACCTGACTTTTCCGAGGGCTCCAAGGAGGCGAATGCACAGGTCCACACGCGTCTGGAATGCGCCGCTGGCTTGGCCGAGCTACAGCAGAAGAAGTACAAAGTGGCGGCCAAACACTTTTTGTCTGCCAACTTTGATCATTGCGATTTTCCAGAGATGATCTCCACCAGCAATGTGGCCGTCTATGGCGGTCTCTGCGCCCTGGCCACCTTTGATCGACAGGAACTGAAGCGTCTAGTGATTGCTTCCACTTCGTTTAAGCTGTTCCTCGAGCTGGAGCCGCAACTGCGTGATATTATTTTCAAATTCTACGAGAGCAAGTACGCCAACTGCCTAACGCTGCTCGACGAGATTCGGGACAATCTGCTGGTGGACATGTACATTGCTCCACATGTGAGCACACTCTATACGAAGATACGCAATCGTGCGCTGATCCAATACTTCAGCCCCTATATGTCCGCCGACATGCACAAAATGGCCACAGCCTTCAACTCGACCGTGGGCGATCTGGAGAACGAGGTGATGCAGCTGATACTGGATGGCCAGATCCAGGCGCGCATCGACTCCCACAACAAGATCCTCTACGCCAAGGAGGCCGATCAGCGCAACAGCACCTTCGAGCGTGCCCTGCTCATGGGCAAGCAGTATCAGCGTCACACCCGTATGCTAATCCTGCGCGCTGCCATGCTCAAGAGCCACATCCATGTGAAGAGCGTCTCCCGCGAGACCGGCAGCAACCATGGCGCCGAGCTCTGTGTCTCTGCGGGCTCCAGCACAACCGCACAACTGGCTCGCATTTAAAATAACCAACAACAATATAGCAACATTCGATTATATATGGAAACTTGTTAACCTATTGCAAGTTATCCTTTTATTTCACTTTCTGCGAATTACATTTGTGCGGCTAAATAAACTCTTATAGCGAAGCTAATTATTTTAAATTGTTTATAAATATATCATGGAAAGAGTAACCATATATATAGTTCTGATCAGATCGAAAAACGTAGTCGTTTTATAATACCAGCTCTATATTCTTACTACTTAATGCTCAAAACCAACAGCCTCTCTTCATTTGTGATCGAGTATGAAAAGTAGCTCAGAAAAAAACTCAAGCAATTGAGTGACTTTTGAGTGCGTCTGTTGCTATAAAAGGCGAGCCTGCTGCAGAGGTCTTTCAGTTGAGTTCCTGACCTGGTGCTGAGTGGTGGTAAAGATAATCTGTTTTATAATAATTATGATGTTGATAATGATCACCATTATATTGCAACGTCTAACACAAATTTCATTAAGGAAAAATATTAACTGATGGCCAGGAAAAAAACATTCATAAATGTTAATGATTATAAAAAGTTTATATTGGTGGGCGTTGGCACCATTTCGAATATAAAAATGTAAATGCTTATAATGTCAATATCTATCGCGTTTTTTGTGTTCTCGCCCCCGTTCCCGCTCTCTGCGGTTATCTCCGCTGTGGGAACGCTGACGCCTTTGCCTAGCTCGCTCCTCTCTGTGGACGCTGCGGGATCTATCGCGATGACCATTACTACGGTGATTATTGTCTCTGTGTCCATTGTGCCGCTCCTCAGTAGCTGCTTGGAAGCCATTTGAGTGACCATTTCGACTGTGCGATTGATGGCGTCCATCAGTGCGTTGCTCTCTATTTTCTCTCAGTTTGCTTCGTGAACGGGATCTCTCTCTGCTCTTTATATTGTTTTTTTGGTGTTGCTTTTTGTCAGCTGTGTCGCTCTCCGAGTCGGAAGACGAAGCAGAGGAAGATGAGCTGCTCTCTGCAGACTTTTTGCTCTTCTTCTTTTTGCTTTCTTTTTTGGACTTCTTCTTGCTGGACTTAAGTGATTTTCTCTCACCCTTGCGTTTCATGCGCTCAATTTTTTCGAGTTTTTTGAGCAATTTTAATTTTTGTTTTTTGCTCAGCGATTTGAGGAATAGCAGCTCGGGATTCTGTTGTTTGGCAGCACGTGTGGCTTCGTCGTCCTCGTCGCTGGGCACCAGCTGATGGCGCTGCTGCACATCCTTAATACTCTGCAGCTCCAGTGCCGAACGCTTCATCATCAGACCATCCTCCTTCATTTGCTCCTCGAGCACATTCTTAGACATGATATCATTGGCCTCCGACTCAGAGTGCAGCTTCCGTGCCTCACTCATCGATATACTGTACATGCTGCACTCCTTATCCGTGTTGATGTGTCCCCATTTGTGGCACTTGAGACACCGAACGTTACGTACTTGAATGCCAAAGGGCTGATCTCGTATTTCGGTGTCGCCTTTGCAGTAGGATTCACGAGGTGCATTATATTTGCGCTGCCACTCGAACTTGTATTCTGGCTCATCGTCGTCCTTTTCGCGCTCCTTGCGCACACCTGGCGGTGGCTCGTACATAAAATTAACGCTCAGCTTGTCCTTGCTATCCTTGCTGAGCATTGCCTTGTTTTCGTGCAGATTCTGTTCCTTTTCATACTGTGTGCGCAGTTCCTCTTGTTTCTTCTTATATGCCTCTGCCTGCTGCTCTGCCATCCATACCTACATTTCATAAAATTTTATAATGAAAAAATGAGAAAAACATATACGTTTAGTCGTAACATACCCGCTTAAGATTGTCCCTTGAGGCGGGATGGAAGAATTTCTTGCACATATAATTGTTGAAGCCTTTACCCATCTTGTAGCTCTATTTATTCCTGTTTTTTTTATAATATATAAGCGAATATTTTACAATTTGTTGATCTGTTTTGCAGCGTTAAGTCGAAATTGAGTGTTTCTAGAGTATGTGTTTATTAACAAACTACAAAAATACTTATACTTATCGATAGTATTGCAATCTCTAATAAATGAACCAGTGAACCGTTGTTCTTTTCAGCTAAAACAAAATATTCCATATACTCTTAACGTTTTTTATTTTATCTGAAAAAAAAAAAAACAATTTAAAATTGAAAAAATCTATCATTTAAAAGTTTTTGATTAATAAATCAAAATTTTCTTCGTAAGATCGTTACTTTGTGATTCGGTATGTTTGTAAATATCGGAATGACGTTCATGATGCAACGCTGTTTTAAGTCTTACTTAAATGTTTACCAGCACTGTACAACTGCGTAAATACACGACTTACGTGTTTTGAAATTTGATCTATCCATATAATTTAATCTTAAAAATGTATGTTATGGACGCAAACAATATGGTGACTTGTCCTTACAATAAGGCGCATAGAATGTTGCGCAAAAAATTGCAACAACACATACTAAAGTGTCGGGAAATTTATAAAGACGAAGTGGAGCTGCATGAATGTCCTTTTAACAAAGCACATCTTGTACCAGAGTGTGATTTTTTAGTAAGTGACATGTTCTAGTCGATCGTTGAACTTTGCAATAATTCACAAACGCACACTCACACACACCTTACAGCAACACACAAGATCATGCATCGATCGTAAAATCATTGCGCATTATCAGCACAGTGCGCCCGCTACGCTGAGCGAAGAGACAAAACACGAAAAAATCGAATCAGAAGAGAACTGGGACGGCGAATGTGTGCCCGACTATGATCCACAGCAGTACGTTATCAATGCAAACATTGTACGAGAGCCGAATGGCATGTTCCGCTCACAGCGCAAGGCGTTCATTAAGGAGGAGCGGAAGCGTTTGCTAGGCGAAGACAGCGATGAGGAGGCAAGTGGGAGCACGGAAAGAACAAAACAGCCTGCTAAAGCCAAAGCAAGCTCCTCAACAGCACAGCGTTCGGCGCCCTACAAGTTACCAAATCGTAATCGCTGATTTAAAGACTAATTTGTAGTTGTATACCAAAGTTTATTCATAAAATAAATTTGTATGGGGACTAAATTGCAATTGTATGCCAAAAAATATATGTTATATGGGGCTTAAAAAAGCTTACATGTATTATGCAATTGTCTTTCGTTTTAAATTTACAGATATAAATATTTGATCGTTTTCCAATACAGATTACAGATTATCCAGTTTCAATCGCGAATATAAATACATACAATACATATGATATCTCAGTTTACACGTGTTATTAATTATTTAATTGTTTTTCAGCAAAACGTCGCCGTTCGTTAGCTCGAAAATTTCGGCGTTCTAACTTCGATCGTCCTTTTAGTCCGCTAGAACGTACCACCAAATTTTGCTCACAGTAGGCATTTGGATTGTAGGTTGGAACATCGGGTTCTTTGTCCCAGTCTTCTTCGCAATCAACCGAATCTATGCATATAGATTCACCTACTTTTGGCTGCTCCTGCTTTTCTTTATAGCTCTCCAAGCAGACTCGCTCCGGACATACTTCAATATGCTCCTAAGAATGTTGTGATCTGCAATAGGTTGAAAATATAAAACAAACAAAAACTTTGACTCACCTTTATCTGCTCCGCATTATAACGATGATTTTCATTAAAGGGACAAACCAGTAATTCAATTGTTTTTTCTGACCTGCGGCTGCAGCGAGCCAAATGTGTTGTTAGACGCCCACGCAGCACTGAATGTGCCTTGTTATACGGACATGTGACAAAATCATTGAACGAATTCGAGGACTCCATTTTTAAATAAGAAAAAATTGTGTATGCTGACGCAGCAAAAACAAATTTCGATCCGATGGGCTCCTAAGTTGGCGAGAACTAATGTTAACAACTGATAGCTACATATATGCAAACCGATAACGATAAATTATAATCTACGCTGTGGTACTTTTTAGTGCTTCTTGTACTTACCCCCTTTTCTACGATTTTATTTATTCGTTTTCTGTTTATTTCAGAAAAGGTTTACAGCTTGATGCTTGATTTAACAAAAACAGGCATAAAATTCAAAATTCGATCCCATGTATGTTTCAGCTAGCCTTAACAAACTAATGAAATAGATATAGTTCCTAGGCCAACAACATATATATATTGGTGATTGATATTGCAAAGCTGCCCAAGATTTGAAGCCCAAGTAATATAACATTACTGCCTATATAAACTTTTAGGTTGCCAAAGGACTAGTATTTAAGTCCGCATGCATATTGATCAGTTTTGAATTAAAATGGATTAACACTGAACTTGTATAGGAGTATTCTATAGTTCAGACTTCCCACTCAATATTCCATGCTAACAATAATTCCGTTCCTGTCAAAATATATTTTTACCACGTTTTAACACACAAGCAAATAAACAAAGAAATAGATTTGTAATTTACAAATTTTTTGGGAAAAATCAACTCTTCTTTATTGTAAAAGAATTGCGGCATTTTCTCACTTCACACAATATCTTCGTTTTCTCGACACTAAGCGTTACGTTAAAAACTGTTAACAGCGACGTCGTTGTTATTGTTGATGCTGCTGCTGCAATTATAACTGTTGTTGTTGTTGTTGGGGTGCTTGGGAGGGAGCATTTACGCCGTCTCCATGGGCTGAGCGGCAGTCTCTTCGGTGTATTTGCCCTTGTCCTTGCCCAAAGCAGCCAAACGTCCCTTGCTGCGACGCTCCAGAATAGCCTTGCGATCCTTGTCAAGCTTCAGCTTAACGATGAGAACTTTGCTGGGATGGATGCCAACATAGACATTGGTGCCGTTCGCATTCTCACGCTGGATCTTCTCAATGTAGACGACGAACTTCTTGCGGTAAGCCTGGACAACTTTGCCCACCTGGCTGCCCTTGTTGTGGCCGCGGATCACCTGAACCTCGTCGTCACGACGGATGGGCATCGAGCGCACGTTGTACTTCTGACGCAGCTCCTTTGACAGAGGGGCGGACATCAGGCGACGGCGGATGTGTGACGGGGCCTGGAAGTGGCGCTTGCGGTTCTTCCTGCGCGACGACGACACAAACTTGTTCAATTTCATTTTGGTTGGTTGTGCGGGCTGTGGAAACGTAAAACAATTCCATTGATTATCAACTTTCATATTTCATTTTGCATTTGTTTATTTTCGCCAATCGGTTTGTACACGACAAATTTGTTGAAACCGTCAAAATTTCACTTAAATAGTGTGTGCCACTTTTTGCGCTACACATTTTCATTATCAATTCGCCAAAATAAACAATGATTGCTGAACAAATGCGAAATTATATTGAACATAAGAACTTACACCAAACTACCGTCGTAATAACAACGAAAAGAAAGAATTTTGACAGCTGCGACTGGCGGAAGTGTCAAAATTTTTACTCAAAAAGGTAACTCTTTGTTTTGCAACACTGCCTTCTAGCGTTGCCACTTGGAGCTCAACAGTTTAGTAGCTAATGGAATTTTTTCTAATTAGTACAGGCATAAGAAACGCTTCTTGGATTTTTAAACTGCAATTAAAAATCAGAAATAAACTTTGTATAATTAATTGCTTTTCATTTAAATTGGTCTACACAAAGACTGAAAAATGTTTTATAATCAAATTAATCATGCGAGCACCGTACCATGCATAACGGCCACACGTTTTGAGCACATTTGCTGTGTTGAGTTTGTTCGCTGAGAGCTTTCAAATTCTTGATTTTCTTCTTGCTGCTGATCGGTGACCAAAATCTGCCGCTGGAGTCTAATTGGAAATTAGTCGCGCGTGAGAAGTCAACTGCTGCAGTTGTGCGTGGGAACAGCTTGAGACAGTGTCCAGTGTTGATTTAATTTACTTCTTTGCAAACACACACCCATACAAAGATCCAAGATGATGAACAGCCTAAAGAAGTTGCCCATGCGTATGGTAAGCCATCAGCCACGCCTCTTTAATTTCCCAGCTAAATTTGAACTTGAATTCTTTCCAATGCTTTTTATAGCTGGCCAATGCAGCACGTCAGCAAAACGCCGCCATGTCCTCGGCGACCGGCCTCCCTCCTCCATTGACATACCTCACCGACGATGAGAAAATGATGAAGGAGACAGGTGAGTCCTTGTGCAGGATCAATGGGTACATATAAGTTAAATAGTCTAAGGCCTTGTGCCTTTCTCAACCAATTTTTTAGTCGCTGCATAAAATGATTTTTAGATAATTTATTTTTTTTTGTAGTCAACATCGGTTTTTGTTACGTAATTTAATCATCGCGTGTTTGTTGTTGTTGTTGTTCTCGTCGTTGTCTATTACTTATTTATTATTAAACATATTTAGTTGTAGCTGCCTTTTTGGCTCGTTTAATGCATTTTATTATTTTTTTCTACTTAGTGCCTATATGTGTGCGTGTGTGTGTGTGTGCTGATAAAAAAAAACTGTACACGCTTAGACAATGCGGCGGGGCAGAGGGAAATGAGGCAGAGGCAGAAAGAGAGAATGAGAGACGGGGAGGTGGGGGTGTTCTAGCTGATAGATAAGCCCATTTTCGTAGTTGTAATGTCAAAAATGGAATGAAAATTAATTTACACTAGTAATTTTAATTTAAATTATATATATCTGTTACTATTCATTTCATATAGTATATAGCATGTATGACTTAATGTATGTATGTGTATATATATTTTTATATATATATATATGAATTTGTGTATATATAACTTTTGCAACGTTTGCATTCCATGCGGCATTTATTCAAATGAATCAATTTAGCTCAATAAAGCTGAACAAATTATATAATTTTCAAATTTGAAAGTAGAGTGCTGCAAGGATATTTATGTCCTTGCATAACACTTTACACTTCTGCAGCTTCTTTAAATATATAAACGTGGCAGCCTACTGAAAATAATTAATTGCCTTAAAACTCACAGGATCATTTGGTATTTTTAGTATTTTTTCTTAATTAGTGTCAACGTGGCTCTTTCAATATTTATTTATTTATTTTTATATAACTTCAAATGTATATGTACATATGCATATTTTAATCTTGAGAAATTTAGATTTTCAATTATTTTTTTCCATATCCACAATTGCGACGCTAGTAAAAAACAATAAACATAACACTCCAGCAAAAGTTGTATATGTGTGCGTGCTAAAAATAGCTGCGTCGCAGTCGCTTCAACAGTCTCTGCTTTCGACAGCGCCGCTGGCTGGGCGGCGATGGCGCACAGCGCTAAAGAGCTGCCTAAGAATTTGTATGAAGCTTGAATTTGGTGAAAAAGTCGCGTGTTCGAGTGTGGCTGGAGACTGAGTGAAATTTCTAGGAGAGTAAAAAAGCAAAAAGGGTTTTGAGTAGAAGATAATTTTTCTCTCTTCCCTTTGTAAATGTCGCATATATTTATTTCCCTTTGTAATTATGGTTTTTCACAAGTCAGTCAGCTGTTCAGTTTACATATTTATTAACTCCACAGCGTTACACTTGTGATAGAGCAAATAATGCGGCTGTGCCACGACTCCCGCCCATTGTGTCCACTGTTCTAGTGGCGCGCGGGCAATGGATGTGTGTGGTACTTGGTCGAGTAATTCGCCTAGAGAGTTGAGCCAGCGGAGAGTGGGAGTAAATTCCCTCTGTAAAAACCGGTGATTCTTAGTTGGAGAATTGACAAAATATCTTTTTCCCCTTATTTTTCCACTTTTGATAATCGTGGTTGGGTAATTAGCAATATATTGCATTCCCTGTTTTTCTTGCAGAAAATAATTAGTTTTAATACTTGTACTCAGCTCGCTTATGTATATTAGAGTGGGATAGAGAGTTCAAGGTGCGGCCTGCTGCATGATCTGATGTTCATACTTATCAGAATGTTGCGTAACACCTACTGCATGCAAAGTGCTCGAGCGGTTGCATTAAACCAGTTTTATAACGCACTGCGAAATCTCAGGGATAGGCAATGGAAAAAGGAAAAAAATTGGAATAAAATAAAATTTATATGCCTAAGAACTAGTAATATGCTTTATAGGTACAGTTGTGTGCAAAGCATATGTGAATTTAAATACTTAGTAAAGTGCGAGCTAAAGAAGCAATTAACTTAACAAGAACTAAGGGCAAGGATAGCGAAAGGACAACAGCTGTTGGCTAGTACATGCATTTAAGTCAATTACTTTGCAGTTGCCCTCAAATATTTATAAATTCAATTAATTATTCAAGTTTTCCAACTATGGCTAAAAATTAGCATTCGTTAAGAAAGTGGGCGTGTGTCTGTCGTTTGCATTTGCTGGCTTCCCGAGCAGAAACTTGTCAAGAAAACCGAAAGATACCAATAAAAAATAATAATAAAAATATTGAGTAAATGTGTGCTTGTGTGTGAGTGTATGTGTGTGAGAGAGCGCCACGCGAGCAGAGAATTTGCGGCATTATTGATAAAGCGGATACACGCGTTGACACACGCACACAACAACAAAAACGATACAAAACACACACACACACACATAGTATATGTATGGGAACCAGTTTATTATAACGACATTCAAAGCTTGCTAGAAAGCTTCGCCAAAAGTTTCGCGATCATAACAAACTGTTGGACTACACGAAAGCTCTCAGAACATATTAATAGAATTAAAAGATCTAAGAATATAAAAAGCTCAAAGTATAACTAAAAGCTTTTTAGTGAAAAACTTTTATCTTTGCTTATCTTTATGCTCTCTATAGACGTTGATTATGGCACTACAGTTACATATACTAAGAGCTTTTATGACCGTTAAATAATGCCATATAAATCATATATACTATAATCAATCGATTTTTCATTTGGTACAGTTGCCAAATTGGCACATGATCAAATCCTGCCGCTGGTCAAGAAAATGGACTTCGAACACAAGTTCGATCCGTCTGTGGTGAAGGCCGTCTTCGAGAATGGCCTGATGGGCATTGAAATTGATACGGAACTGGGCGGCAGTGGCTGCAACTTCATGACCAACATCATCGTCGTCGAGGAGCTGTCCAAGATCGACCCAGCGGTCGCCGCCTTCGTGGACATCCACAACACATTGGTCAACTCGCTGATGATCAAGTTTGGCAATGCGGAGCAGAAGGCCAAGTACTTGCCCAAGCTGGCGCAGGAATATGCCGGCAGCTTTGCCCTGACAGAGCCGGGCGCAGGCTCCGATGCCTTCTCCCTAAAGACTGTGGCCAAGAAGGATGGCTCCCACTATGTGATAAACGGCACTAAGATGTGGATCTCCAACTCGGATGTCGCCGGTGTCTTCCTGGTCTTTGCCAATGCCAAGCCCGAGGATGTAAGTATACCTTAAGAACTTGAAGAACTTTTAGAGTATCCTCTAAGAATATCCTTACTAATCAGGGACTAGTAGCATATCCTTGACCTCTCAGTATTGAAGGACTTTTACTATTATTAGGATTAGCTGAATATCCTTAATACACCTCTTATATAGAATATAAAATCTATCCCCTCTGTTGTCTTTCTATCTTTGACTATCTTCTGGAACTTTAAGTATATCCTTGACCCGACTCTAATGAAGGATTTGTAGAATATCATTGACTTCTTTCAAATTATGGACTTGCAGTGAGTCCTTGACCTCTCTCTAATGAGGGATATGTTGCATTTGTATTTTTAGGATATCCTAATAAAGGATTTAAATTATATCTCCTCTCTTGCTTTTCGACTTAACCCTTCTCTAATGAAGCATTCGTTCAAAGTGCTTTAGCCTTAAGCAATGCAGGATTTTTAGAATATCCTTAGTCCTTAGTATCAAATAATCTTTTCAATAGATCTGATTTTCAATCTAATTATCTTTTCAGGGCTATCGTGGCATTACCACCTTCATTGTGGATCGCGAGACTCCTGGTCTGATTGTGAACAAGCCCGAGGACAAACTGGGCATTCGCGCCTCCGGCACCTGCATGTTGACCTTCGACAATGTGCGCGTGCCCGAGGAGAATATCCTGGGTACCTTTGGACATGGCTACAAGTACGCCGCCGGCTTCCTGAATGAGGGCCGCATCGGCATTGGCGCCCAGATGGTGGGCCTGGCCCAGGGCACCTTTGATGCCACCATTCCTTATCTGTTGGAGCGCAAGCAGTTCGGCGACGCCATCTACAACTTCCAGTCCATGCAGCACCAGATCGCCACCATTGCCACAGAGATCGATGCGGCTCGTCTGCTCACCTACAATGCTGCTCGCCTGCAGGAGGCGGGTGTACCCTTCCTCAAGGAGGCGGCCATGGCCAAGTTCTACGCCTCGGAGGTGGCACAGCGTGCGGCCACCAAGTGCATCGACTGGATGGGCGGCGTCGGCTTCACCCGTGACTTCCCCCAGGAGAAATACTATCGCGACGCCAAGATCGGTGCCATCTATGAGGGAACCACCAACATGCAGCTGAGCACCATTGCCAAGTGCATCAAGAAGGAGTTCTCGGGCTAAGCCTAACCCTAATCCCATATCCCCAAGTCCCTTAATACCTAAGTCTATATATAAAGCTGAGATATCGTACATCAGATACGTCAAGTGCATTTAGCAGGACTGGTTAATGGTTCCTTAGGATCGTGACCAACGCATTTACATACATCTATTTTTTTGTTATCTTGTATTAAATACAATTCAATTTATAAAGAATACAAAAAGATCTTTTATTATTTCAATTGGCCTGTCCATCGGTTGTGGTAAATGCAGCCAGCAGCACATTGATCACAGTGATAAGGAATACTCCCATTATGAGGACCTCATTGGTTCTCATATAGCGACGACTCTGGCAGCGCTTAAGGCGACGCTGTGAAGGAACTCGTGATCAGTGTATACTTTAATATATATAATAAAGATATATTTCTGTATACCTTAAAGATCAGCACAATGCCTACCAGCACTTGGAGCACCAGGGAGAGTATGACCAGAACCAAGCTGCAGTAGAATGTGGATGCCTCATGGTTGTAGGTGATCAGAAAACGCAGTTGATTAGCATTGGCAGAGAGCAAAGCTATGTCCATGAGACCTTCAAATATAGGAAGCATAAAAGGGAAATTCTAATAAGATTCTTATGCTACTTAAAACAATTAAGCGTATAGTGTTTTACTCATCTGGTAGAAGAGGTAGAAATATCTTACTATAATCAATATCCTATATGTACATCTTAATACCAATCTCTTATACCTTTAAAGTCCCAGTTTAATTTGATCGCAGTAGGTTTATCAGTTTTCTTAGTCCCAGCAAAATATAATTATATTTCCCAGTATTTTTAGCTGGTAGTAAATTTAGCTTATATTGTTGAGGTTATATGAGTTAGTTAAGGAACTGAGTAGGGATATTTGAATTTCCCAGTTTAACCCGATCCATTACTTTCAGCTGGAAGGCAATTCAACTTAGCATAGGCCTATTGAAGATTGGGTAAGAGATTAAGTATAAGTATGTATTTTTGACTACTGCTAACTACTGCATATATAATATCTCTTACTTATACAACTTACCCTCGGCTACATTTTTGCTGGTCGCATAGTTATGGCCACCCGATAATTCACTGGGACTTTTTTTGCCTTTGGACTGCACTGCGGCAGATACATCATTCAATTGAACAACTTGCTGATCGTCCCGCCCCTCGCTGCAGCACTGGCCCGCCACGGTGCTGG
The DNA here is from genome assembly GCA_035045545.1 of Drosophila gaucha. Classification (NCBI taxonomy): domain Eukaryota; kingdom Metazoa; phylum Arthropoda; class Insecta; order Diptera; family Drosophilidae; genus Drosophila; species Drosophila gaucha. The sequence goes on from JAWNOY010000292.1 coordinate 7,007,396, forward strand.
CGAAGCTGCCTTCGGAGCTGAGCGTGTCCTCCACCTCGATAACCACCTCCTTACTAGCGCCCATTTGCACAAATTTGGCTCAGCTGAGCGCATTGATTGACAACTAGCTAAATGCGATTAACTACTAAAATATATATTTACTCCATTCTAAAGCTTTTGTGTGCCATTTGTAAACATTCATTGAAAGTTGCGGTTGTCCCGTTTGTGGTCTCCATTCACTGATAAAACAGAACCAGGCTTGACACTGACCCCACTGTGCAAGCGCTCCACATGTTCAACAGCTGCCAAGCAGCCAGGGAATTTAGTGGGGTTCATGTCCATGCTCTAAACAAACAGCCTGGAAGTATGCTACAATTTATTAAACTTGACTTAGGCCTCAATATGAGCTCGTTGTATCCATGAGATAGTTTGTAAAGCATTAATTATTTGCTACCTTTGCATTTTGTCAGCCTGTAAGCCACGTAGTGAGCTCTAAAGCGACTGCATTTTTTATTTATAAGCATGTCGCAGCAAGTTTGTAAATCAGGCCACTGATTTCATAAATTATCGCAGAAAGAGCCAAACAACAGCTGTCAAAAAGGACACTCAAAGCGAAGCTAAATACATACTTCCTGCTTACAAGCAAATACGAGGGTTGCTCGAGAGAGTTGTGGAAGTTAGATTGATGGGTGTTAAATTAACTATAAGAGGAATTACAAAAATGATTGTTTAATCTGATATTATCTCTTGGTAATTATATATAATTTAAATTTCTGTAAGTTTTGCTTGAAGCTAAACTAGAAATCAAACTTCAATTCAGCTTTAATATGTTACAAATTATTAAAATATATTTTTTTTAAATACTTTATATTTTTTAAACATTTTTAAATATTTTTTATATTATATATATATTAATTAAAGCCATCAAACTTCGTTTCGAATATTATTTATTTTATATTAAATATAGCTTTTAAGTATATATTAACAAAAATAAATCTTAACCCTTATAATAAGGTATATGCTCCCCTCTGCAGGAGGAAATGCGTCACGAAGAGCGGCTACCCCATCAAACCAGACGCCATTCAACCCCCAGTGTTGCTGGCAGCTCCTATGCACATGGCACCCGGCTCCCCTTTTCCCACTGTGCCGCCTACTCTTTGCCCAGACAGCAGGCAATGCTCCCACGCCACTCTCTTTCTCTCTCTCTCTCTCTGCCTCTGTCGCGCTCTCGCCAGTCCTTTGCCACCTCTCTGTACGTTGCGTCGCTCCAGCCGGGCGCTGCACGTGTCGCGTGTTTGCCTTTTAGCCGCTTGTCGAACAGTTAAAGTTGACTTCAAAACGTTTGTTTTGACTGTTGTCGCTCTCTCGACATTTGTAGAGCTCTCTTTCTCTTGCGCTCTCTTTGCTTGCTGCTCTCCCCGGCTTCATTGATGCCGACGTCGCATGCCCCGCCACTCCGCCACACCACATGCGAGCCGAGCTAAATTGCCTTTGGCTGTGGAATGACTTGGCTTGAGTCTTGGGACTCTGTAGGCTTCTCGTGTTTGGTTGGCGGCTCAGCGCTTTAGTTCAGTTTGGTCGCTCGTACCGTTTGGCAGCATTTTCCGTTTGTACTCTCTCTCTCTGGTTTCTGGTTCTGTATTGCTCCTCCCTGCGCCGCCTTGTTCAAGCAGGGCCGCCGTGTTCCGTGTAAAACGTTTGTTAATTTCATTGATTTTCCCAACATTTATTTATGGATATTTGTTTAAAATAGCAAAGTCCAGACATGCCTTACAACCATCTTCTCTGATAGCCAGCCAGAAAGTCTCAATAGTGGTAAGTTCCTATTTTTTATCTCATTCTTTCATTCTTTAATACTTTGTGGCAAGTGCACGTGTCTTGCGTGAAAAATCAATGCTCCCAAACCAGAAAAAATGCAGTTGCCGAAAAAACTGAAACGAAATACTATAAAATGTAACAAAAACAAGAGGCCAAAAGGCCTTTTAAACCGCCTTGACCTCACAATGAACGGGCACGATAGCCGGGGGGACTCTCTCTCTCTCTCTCTCTGAATTGTTTAGCGATTGCTCTTGTTGTTTTTTTTTCTTGTTCTTTTTTTTGTACCGTGGAACAACTGGGTCCATTTGACCCGGCAAAACTTCGCATAGGTAATCAATATAGGCTTTCCATACAGGCATTGCATAATTCCGGCCAGGTCTAGACAGTGCGAGAACAATGCATTGAGGTCTTTCGCATAATCTCATTATGAAGAGTGCAAAGTTTCAGCTTCAGACTGATAAAGTCTGCATTGCAATCGGTTTATGTACAAGTATATATATACTATATACATATATATACTTATCAGCTTTGTCAAGTGGAACTGCTTTGTGTTCAAAGAGACAGACAACCCCAGCTAACAATTCCAGTCACAAAGAAACAGAAAAGGTAACTGGGAAATAACTTAAAACAGGTCTCAACTATTCTAACAGCTACAATTTATAGCAAATGTATCAAATTTAAATATTTATAGCAATTGTATTTTATTATAAAATATTTGCAACGATTTGTAAGTTGATTTCATTGACAAGCCACATAAATTATAAGTAAACACGTTTTATCCGGAAAAAACATTATCTAATATGGAATTTCTAAGCAGCTGCAACAAAAGCAATTATCTGCTGGAATATAGTATAGCTATGCTAATCTACATATTACTTATGAGGTAGGTAAATACTAGTTAATTTTCTTATAGAAAAAGTAGATCATTCTATGTTAAATAAAATATCTTTCTTCGAAATCTTTACTAGAATTTTGAATTCTTAGAATTCTTCTGCTCTGAGACCAGTTATTATACATATGTACATACTTATTGTGTTTGATTATTATATACATTTATTTACCAAAACTATGATAGGTTTACATGCCCATTGCTATGTGAGGGCATCTGCTCTTCGGTATAGCCTTTCACAATAACAAAGTTCAGCAGATAAAGAAGCAAGTATGTTAGATAGTACCAGCTTTTTTTTCAAAGTTATTATATATGTTTAGCCTATTAGCTTTAGAGAGAGAGAGAGAGAGAGAGAGAGATAGAGGGATCTACAGCTTGCAGAGGAAGCTTCTTTGAACAAACAAGAAACACAAACACAAAATACATTCAGTCGTAATATTTTAATTATAGAAAGTCTGTTGAGTATATAAGTTCTTCAAGCTGAACTTTATTGATAATATATGTGATGCAGCTCAATTATTTTGATTGATGTCATATCATTATCTATTATACTATGTAAAGGCTATAGGTAAGCGCATTTTAAACGTTTGTTATCTCTATGATCCCGTATGGCAATTAAACATACATACATTGTTTCATATCTCTAGATTCCATATGACAATTAAACATGTATTTCATATCTATTTAAGCGGAAAATTGACTACACTTAGTACGTATATTTGTTTTGTTATGGTCAGTGGGTCTGCAAATGAAACCTTTAAATGATTTTACATTCTTTATCTATACACACATACATACAAAAACACAGTTATATGTATATTTAATTTTTAGCTGACGTACATGCAATCTATATTGATTTAAAAATTTTATTTTCATTTTCATTTCAGGCAAAGTTTTGTGGCCAATCATTAAGCTAAACACGTAACGTTCACTCAGGTATCTAGAAAATCTATAAGCAACAACAAACAGAAACAACAACAACAACAAACAGAAACAACAACAGCAGCAACAATAATGACGCCAGAGAAATCGGTTATAGCATATATCAATCATCTTATAGTCAGCAATTTTTCATATTTCTGTAAGTATTCGAGTAAAGATATTTGATATTTAAGAATTTTCAAATTAAAAAAAGAAAAATATTTTATAAATAAGTTCAGTTGAGATTGGTTCAGGGACAGGGTTTATCAAGTAGATATGGCTTATTATTTTTCAGATATAATTTTATATATATTTTTGTAGATAAACTTATATAAATATAGTTTTTTCTTAACATAAACTTATCTTTTATTTAAAAAAAAAATAAATTATAATAAACTCGTAGTAAATTGTTATTTAGAGAATTTATTAAAATATTTCATAATTCAATTCCACAATCCCGAAACTAAGTTCAATTTTTAAAGATTCTCCAGTCTCTAGTTCTATATCTTAAACGTATAAAACTTTCTTAATGTTAATGTATTTTGAAGATCGGAATTATAATTTATATGCATATTATCTGTAGGCAAAGCCATATTATTTGCATTGACGTTTGAACTTTGGATTAGTTCTGCATTTAAATGTTATTAAAAGTTCAGCAAAAAATATACTTATTTTTATATTTTCCAGGTCAAAGTTATGAAAAAATATACATAAGCAAATTTATAAAATTTTTTTTTAGTTTTAAATGCAAATTTAGAAAATTTCAATCAGATTTCATAATACTTTTTTTGAGTTGTTCCAAAAATAAAAATCTTTTTTCAAAGTCCTTTTTTAAAAAAAGGGATAGGCTCTTAATATACTGTTTTATGTATAATATATACTCTTTTGAAGTTTTTAGAGTCCTTTAAAATAAAGCTTAGAAATTGCTTGGAAAATTTTGAACCTTGAAATCTATTTATATCCATTTACTTGTTATTCCATAACTAATTTATTTCAAAGATTACTTATTAGCAAATATAATCTTCAGTCTTGAATCAGATTTGTGTCTACATTTCGATCAATAATTCATTTATTTGCTATTATTATATATTTATAAATAAATATTTTGAACTTTGCCATTTGCAGGGGACGAAATAGATGGGTATCTCAATTATTTTGGCGGAACCCTTGGCACGCTGACCTTGACCAGCGTTGCGGCCAGCATTGCCTACTATTTTGTAACGCGACCAATACCAGAAAAACCATTAGTGCCTCTGGAAAATCAATCCCCATTGTTGGAGGTAAGAGAAAAACCACCTCGCTGTCCATTTTTGAGAAATATTGACTCACTTGTCTCTGTAGCCATTACTTCATCAATTTGTCAATTCTGATGTTTTCATAGTACACTCGACATTTACATACATATATAGTATATAAGCGTATGTACGTAATGCTTCATCATATATACCTCGCAGATTTCAGATTAGAGGGAGATTCCTAAAAAAGACTTTCATATTAATAACTAAAATATGTGGATATGATTCCACTTAAATTTATTCAAAACTTAAAAACTCTTAAAATAGTCGTTTTTTAAATTTTTAATAATATTTATATTATTTCATTTTATATATATATAATTTTTGCTATATTTATGCGCCTTTTTTACAGAAAATATGTTAAGTCGTTCATATTTTCATATACTAGAGGTGCTAAATTGAAAATCTAATTATATCATATCATATATGGTTAGATATATTTGGACGGTTCAGCCTAAGTTATTTTTGCTTAAAGCTACCTCCTAATTAAGGAATAAGTATGTTCAGTACAGAGTATATGCTAGTCGAGCACTCTTTGCTATAGAATTCGACCGTGAGGAATCTAATTTTATTTTGTGTAATTGCAGAAGTATTTCACTTTAAGTCCAAACTTTATATATTTACTATAGGCACAAACTTTTATGAATCTTCAAAAGCGAATGAATCACCTAGGCAATTCCACATTTGCTTTAAGTACAGAGTATTTGTTAGTCGAGCACTATATACTATACTATAAGCCATTACTATATATTTTGTTTACTATGAACATATGTAAGTTTAATAACAGCCAAATGATCCATGCATATATGCAATACAAGTACAGAGTATGTATTAGTCGAGTACTGTTAGATAGTTGTATTATGGTACCTTGCTTCTTTTGTTCTTTTTTGTGCTTGAGGTAAAACAGAAGTTTTTGGTCGGCCTTTGATGTGCACATGTCTCATGAAATTGTGTTTCTATTTCGTTTCTGTTGTCGTCACATGATTCTTCACTTGGATTTGACCACTGTGAACCAATTTAGCTCTTGCTACGTTTCTGTCTATTCTATTTTTGCAATGACGCGACAGCTACAGTGGTGCAAAGATACAAATCCCACGCTCCAATTGCTGGCCTATCCTAATAGTTGCCAAAATGTGCAGCGTTTACGTGGCTTGCTAATAATTTATCAAGTGCTGTGACATGAAATAAATCATGCCATGACTGACTTGGCATCGTCTTTTTGCCTTAATTAGCCGGGTGTAGCTCAATTGCTGCTAATTCGATAATAGTTCGATGTATGCAAATTGCCAATGGATGGCAAATTGTTGTAAACATTTTAGTTGATATCCATGTACATATGCATTTATTGACACTGCCGACAATTGTTAACTTTTGACCGTGTGCAAGTTCATATCTCCATTGTTTACATTGTTGTAAATAAACAAAATCCGCACAGATATTGGCATTTAGAACAAACAATTCATGCCCACGAGCGGCTGCAACAACAGCAACAGTGGCCTTCTAAAATATCCCGGCAACAAATATCGATACTTACATGCAATAAATTTAGCAAACTTTAGACAAGGTGGCAACGCCGCGCAATTAGCGAATGATAAGAAACAAACAAGGCAAAGCAATAAGGAAACACAAATGCAAAATAATTGTGCGCACATACTATTTAGTTTTGAGTGACAGCACAGGGACAACCTGTCAGGCGATGCAACGGTAAATGTAAGCAATCATTTGGCAACGATCTCTAACATTTAAAATGTCATGTTGCGAGTGCGAATTATGAGCACAAAAATGCTAATTGGGTTGCTCATTTCAATTCAAATAGTTAAGAAGTGTCAATCGACTATCGATAGGTAATTGCATATGAAGTGTGCATATTAAGGGAAATTTTGAAAATTATCGATTGATATTTAAAAATGATCTATGTGTTAGGTTAGGAACACCGTTACTCATTTCAATTTAAATTAATAACAAGTGTCAATCGATTATCGATAGGTAGTTACATATGAAGTGTGCAAATTAAGGGAAATTTGTAAAATTCAGTTTTGGGAAAGGCGTTAGATATTTTAAAATGATCTAGGTTTGAATTTTTCTGAAGTTAAGAACGTAGATCTTAAGGCAATGCAATATTTATACTAAGCAAATAATCGAATCATATTTGTTCACACGTGCTGGTTATGTCCAAAATGTAAACAAGTATTTTTATGCTCATTTCAATTTTCATAATTGAACCTTGTTCCTGTTATTAATCATAAATAATATTGTTAGCACATCAAAGGGCAATGCGCCACCACCTCAGTATTCAATTCTATGATACAAACAACATCAATGTGTTAGCATAACCCCCACACCTGACCGATCAGATCCACCTACCCCAACGACGACGACGACGTCACATGCCAGCCCCTGTGATCGCTAATCGCGTGCACCTAACAGCGAATCATAGGCAGTGGAAAGAAGCACTGAGACATCTTGATCAAGCCAACAAAATAAAGAAACTAATATTATAATGACTAGAAAAGCCATGTGTATGTGTGTGTGCATGCGTGTAGCACATTTAATTGTATTCCACTGCACAACTATGCGAGCAAAGAATAGCAAAAAAACCGTTTAATATGAAATCTATGAACGAATGAAATTCCTAGGCATTCGCTTCTGCATTTCCCATGCCCCCTTGGAAAACCGTCTCCGAATTGAATAAAACGCTCACCCGTCGTTCTCTCAGCAGGCGAAATGTTAAAAATCTTCTGCCAAAATCATTTTTAGCCACGATATTTGATGTTCAGTTCGAAATTCAACATCGTGTCGTCAAGATCTGCGTTTTCCGCGGCGTCCTCTAAAGAAAACCAGAAACAAAAAAAAATAACAAAAAATATAAGAAAAATAAAGAAGAATTTCGTCTGCTAACACCAAAGCAAACATGTACATATCTTATATATGTATTATACAAATTTTATATATATATATATATAAATAATAGCTAGCATAAAAAAATCTCTTGACAATTTGCAACAAATTGACAAAAATACGTTCGTTTAATCATTACGTAAAACACGGGCAAAAAAAGACAGAAGAAAAACCTGAAACTAAAAAGAGAAAGAAAATAACATAATTTAATTGTTGAGTGGCCATTTGTCAAAGTGTCAAACGAACAGTCGATGTCGATGCCTTTATCTATAGCCTGGGCATTGTAAACCCAACACTCAAGTTCAAGATCGCGTCTATAGCGGCAATATGTCCAAAGGCCACCGCCCAGTCGCCCAGTCTTTAATAAAATACTAAACTTATCCAAAACAAAACCAAAAAACAACAGACATAAAAAATCAGCATTAATCGTATCGTTGAAATTGTTTCGGCTATAATTCGTTTTGATATATGAATTAATAAAATTAAATTATCGGCTGTGCATAATACTATATATTTTTAAAATAACTTTTTATACAAAAAATATTTCATAAATCGAATCAGATATTTCTGGATGCTTAAAACTTTTAGTGTTTACTCTATATATAAGAGACTTTAGGGGGCGCGTTCTCAAGCCCGAAAAATTGGGCATGTGCGTTTGATGTGGCTTTACGTACTAAGGCCCAAAAACTATATTTTCGAAAATGGACGAAATCCATTAAAAATATCCCATCATTCATTCATAAAGCCAGCTGTTATTTGTTTTGAATACTCAAGTGCTTTCAATAACAAGGCAATGCCAATGTGAATTACATTCAAGAATTTTAGTATTTCATTTACTTTATGTTGGATTAAGTTGGGGCTATAATGGAAATATAAATAACTTTAGGAAATTCTGCTGCAAGCAGCTTCAATTAAGTTCTTTAAATAAACCGGAAATTTTTCAAAATATTTTTGTTTCCATAATTCACAACTGCTTTGACTTCAGAGGATTTCAGACGCCTACCTGTTCTATAATTTAAACACACTTGCTATACCAATTATATTATTAGATTTTTAAAGATAGGTAAATAACATTCTTAGGTATATATGTACATATAGTATATAGAGCTGAGATATATGAGTCAAAAAGAAAACTAATTAAATTCATGCACTTGCAATATCCATTTAAGCTTTTCAACGCACTAGCTATAATTTATGGCATTTTTATGGCATCTACAATTACCATAACTCAAGCATCAATTCGCCATTGATGATTATTCAATATTTCAATTCAATGAGCCACAAGCGCCTTTCCCCATGACTCAGGCTCATTCGCAGAGGATCATGTATAAATATATATTGTATATATATATATATTTTGTTTCTGTTTGAGTTGTGCAAAATATTTGAATATCTATTAAATTGTTGTTGTTGTTGTTGTTGCTCTTATTTTTGTATGTTTTGCGTACACTCGGCCAAAAGATAACAACAGAGCAGAAGAACAGAACGACTATTTTTAAACATTTGGGGCAGGCCAACCAAAGTCGTCCGTCCGCCTTGTCGATAGCTCAGCAAAGGCTGCGTGGGAATTCGGAGGGGGCGGGGTGGTCTAGTTGGGTATAGCTGCTTGTATTGAATAATAATTATGAACAGCATTAAATTGACAGGACAGGCGCCATAATTATAATTGTCTTTGATCAAATGCACTGAAAGAAAAATTAATGTCGGAACTATACTAGACAAGCCAAAAATAAGAGATAAATTGATTCGTCTTGCAGCTATTTTGGAAAATGTGCATATTAAACGCGACAACGTCTGCTGATTTGAATTACCAATAAAAGTGAGCTGTCAATTCGCCTATAAATTGGCGCATTAAAGTCAAAAATAATAATAAACGTGTGAAAATATCGAAAGATTCAAAAAACATGTCGTGTTGCGGCCAAATAACCACCGTGCGCGTGCCCATCGAACTGAACAGTCAAAGCGATGTGCTTAAGGTAAAGCGTACAAGGAGTTCAAAGATGTCCCAACCACATTCCTGTCCTATAAAAATATATATGTATAAAACCTAACCTAGCTTTATTTGAAGTTTCGCGCCAAACTAATTCAAAACTATTTTTTGCTTCCTCTTTTTTTTGCTACCCGCCAGCTTAAATACGATCCACTGTTAGACACACACCACAGGGTAGGCGTGGCATGCCCCTCTAGGGGTAGGCAGCCTTATTGTTTATCTCTTTCACACTTACGTGCGTCATCATCATCTCGCTCTCGCTCTTCCTCTCCCTCTCTCTCTCTATAGTTTCTTTCTTCGGTTTCAATCTAAACAAATCGATTATTATTTTGTTTTTATTAGCAACCAGATTTTGAAATACATTTGCTATCGCACATTAAAAACAAACAGTTAGCCCTCTTCCCCAGCCACCGGCTCTATCAGGTCCACCAGACACAACCCATCAGGCATTTAGGTCTATTTTTTGAATATTCCTATTCGCCTCGCATGCCTCAACACATTTGCCATAAGTCCAATTTATGTTGGTTCGCAGCTGTTTGCCATAAAGGAAGTGCTCTATTGCAATATAGTTTAAGTCGATTCCCACTTTGCACCTACTATATGTGTACTATATGTCGGATCGACGTTCTCTCGCACTCATTAAAATTGCCAACTGATGGATTTATGCTTTTCTTCTTCTTGTCTGCCAAAAATAAACCATATATCACGCCAATAGATTTTGGCTATATCAATTTGAAAGATTATGGTTTTTATGTCCATCATTGCAAGCGGATTTATGGTCTGGAAAAACCGAAAATCAATTTGTTAATTTCATTTTGTTTTTCTTTTTGGGACCAGAGCAAAGTTGTGACAATTCCTCATAAACAAAATTTATCAAATGTTTTAAGTAAATAAATAGAAATTCTTTCTGAAATAATCAATTTTTCAGCTTTGTAAATATTTTGAATGCATTTTTACGCTTAGACGGTTTTGACTTATATTATATACAAAATGGTATAATTTATCTTAGACTTATATTATATAGGAAGTCTTATAATATATTATTTTATGTATTACATTATATTTAAAGTGTTCTAATTTATATGAAGTTTTACATTATATAGGCAGTCTTATATTATGTATAAAGGGAAGTCTTATAATATATTATTTAATGTATTGCATTGTATTTAAAGTTTTATAATTTATATGAAGTCTTATATCATATAGGCAGTCTTATATTATGTATAAAGGTGTATATTAAATATAAAATAATATAAACCCGAATGTCGTATGTAAAGCCTTATTTTATGTAGAGTCTTATACTATATGGAAATATACAGAGAGTATTTTATTATAGAGAAAGTCTTATATTATTTGTAAAGTCTTATATTACATATGCAGAAAGTTTTATATTATACTGAAAGTTTTATATTATTTGTAAAGTCTTATATTACATATGCAGAAACTCTTTTATTATAGAGAAAGTCTTAAATTATGCAGAAAGTCTCAAATTATATATATAAACTTTTAAAAAATAAACCTTTGGATTTCTTTTTTACTCAAAAGTCTTATATCAAAATAAGATAGAACAGAATAATCTTATAATAATTATAAACTTGGGACTATTATGGTAGGACATATATTTTTTAAAACATACCCAACTTAAAATATTATTCAGTACCCGAAAGTCTTTCCAAAGATATCAAACACATTAAGTTGCATTTCATAAAAAACCTGGAATAATTCCATATTAATATCAGCATACTCATATCATTATATGATTATCACACACTATATGCTATAGACGCTCTGCCATCTTCGTAAGACTCTTCTCTTCAACTCCTTCACTCATTTTGCATGTACACGTGTCTGTTTTCTTCTTGTCTCGGAACTTTTTACAGGGTCCAGAACAAATACACGTCTCCAAGTTCTACAAGGAGTCGAAGAATGGTAAATTTGTTTCCTACATCACAGAGAATGTGCGAACGTTGTATCAAACGTTTCGCGAAGGTGCCTACGCCTCCAACAATGGACCCTGCCTCGGCTGGCGGGAGACCCTAACATCGCCCTATCAGGTAGGTCGAGGCATCTTCTCACATTCTCCAAACTTGTCTAATCTCTAATCTTTCAGTGGATTAACTATGATGAGGCGCTGCTGCGTGCCAAAAACTTTGGATCTGGAATGTTGGCGCTGGGCGCCCGACCCAAGCAGCTGATCGGGATCTACTCGCAGAATCGCCCGGAATGGATACTGTACGAGCAGGCGTGTTATTCGTTCTCGCTGGTTGTGGTGCCGCTGTACGATACGCTCGGTCCGGATGCTTGTGCTTTTATCATACGCCAAACGGACATGTCCATTATTATCGTTGAGGACGATGCCAAGGCCTCGATGCTGCTGGAGAAATCGCCGCGCAGCCTGAAGATCATTGTGTCCATCAAGCCCATACGTCAGACGACATTGGAGCGTGCGCGCAGTCGTGGTGTCCAAATCTTCTCCTTCATCGATGTGGAGAAGCTGGGCGCCAAGGGCAATCATCCGGAGGTGCCGCCCACAGCTGAGGATCTGTGCACCGTCTGCTATACATCGGGCACCACTGGGAATCCCAAGGGCGTGATGCTCACCCACGGCAACGTGGTGGCCGGCGTCTGTGCGGTGATCCTTCAAATGGGCGATCATCGCATCCGGGCCGGAGATGTGATGGTCTCCTTTCTGCCGCTGGCGCACATGTTCGAGCGGTGCTGCGAGAACGGCATGTACTATGTGGGCGGCTGTGTGGGCTTCTACTCCGGCGACATCAAGGAGCTGACCAACGATCTGAAGATGCTGAAGCCAACGGTGATGCCGGCCGTGCCTCGTCTGCTGAATCGTGTCTATGATAAGATACAGAATGATATTGCCGTTTCGAGCCTCAAGCGCGCCCTCTTCAACATGGCCCTCAAGGCCAAGGAGAAGGAGATCGCCCGCGGTGTGCTGCGTCGCAATGGCTGCTGGGATAAGCTCGTGTTCAAGAAGGTGCATCAGGCCTTTGGTGGTAATCTTCGGCTCATGGTCGTCGGCTCAGCGCCGCTCGCTGGCAATGTGCTCACCTTCATGCGCTGCGCCCTCGGCTGTCTGGTGCTCGAGGGCTATGGCCAGACGGAGTGCACAGGTGCCATTACGCTCACCGTGCAGGGCGACCATGTGCCCAATCATGTGGGTCCGCCGGTCTCCTGCAATGCAGTCAAGCTGGTGGATGTGCCCGAAATGGAATACTTTGCCAATCAAAATACGGGCGAAGTATGTGTACGCGGCTCCAATGTGTTTCATGGGTAAGCGAGCTACCAATGCCAAATGTGGAATCACCTTTATAATTACAACTTACGCCCCTGCAGCTACTATAAGGATCCAGAGAAAACAGCAGAGGCCATCGATGCCGAGGGATGGCATCATACAGGCGATGTGGGCTTGTGGCTGCCCAACGGCACGCTGCGCATCATCGATCGGCGCAAGCACATCTTCAAGCTCAGCCAGGGCGAGTATATAGTGCCCGAGAAGATTGAGAACATATACACACTGAGCCAATATGTCAATCAAGTTTATGTCTACGGCGAGAGCTTAAAGGTGAGTGCGAAGAAGGGAGATTAAAGATATAGTAGGAGATATAATAAAAACAAAACAAATAAATATGATCTAGTAGGAAGGACTAGGACTAGGAGATACTCTGTGACTTCCAGGCTGCACTATGGGCAATACGTTTTTGTATAACTCTGGATCTAAGCAAAGTATCTTAATGAAATTTTCAGAGCGTAATAATCGCAACCAAATGTTTCAGAATGACAGATGAAATTAAGTAGATCGACTCAGCTCGTCGTTCTGATCTAGAATGTATATAGTTTATGGGATCTTATGGCCTCATTAAAGCACTTGCAAAATCATTATTTCAATAAATTCAATTTTCTGTGGGTTCTGCTCCTGAACTTCAGGATATAATAATAGTCCAATAACAGATATCGTTAACAAATGAATTCTTTATAAATTAGCTTTGATTTCTTTGAGATAGAGTTTTTTAGTCTATAGATATATAAAAATTAACTCTTAAGGGCTATGACAGCATACTTTTTATATAGTATAAAAAAGAGATTGATATTAATTTATCAATATTTCTGTCTTGTTTTATTTTCAAGTTAAGATCACTTCAGACTACCCTCAGAAATTGCTAAAGCTTAAAGAAATCTTTCTCAAATTGTATTTCTTGCTTATATATATACATATTCATATTAATTATATATAACTTTTCTATTTATAGAGCTGCATTATCGCAGTTGTTGTACCTGATGTCGATGTCCTTAAACAGTGGGCCACGGAAAACAATGTACGTGGCACACTGTCCGTCCTGTGCAATAATAAGAATGTGAAGGAGCTGATTATGAATGATATGCTCAACTGGGGCAAACAGAGTGGACTAAAGTCATTTGAGCAGGTGCGTAACACTCCTATATAATTAAAAGCTCGATCTCTAATGTATATTTATATAACTGCAGGTCAAGGATATATATATGCATCCCGATCCGTTTTCGGTACAAAATGGATTACTGACGCCCACATTCAAGGCCAAGCGGCCGCAATTGAAAAGCTATTTCAAGCCGCAACTGGAAGATATGTATAAACATTTGGATTAAAGCAATAAACCCTAGTGAAAACCAAGAGCAACGAACAATTAAAAAAAACAGCATTCAGAGTAAATAGCTCTGCATAACCTTATGTCTAATAACTGAACAGATCGAAGTTAACCATACGATACATTATTTTGAATACCAAAAAAAGAAATCAACATAGCAACAACAATACTATAATATTGTCGTAGACTCTAAAGCGAACATCAGTCTAATTTTTTATAGTTCCGTCAATTCTTAGCTTGTAAGCAACAAAACAAAAAAAATATATACAAGATAATGATGATACAGATACAGATTCTTAACTGACAAACCAAATTTTGGCAGCAGCATTTTTTTTATATATTGTTTAATCAATGACTAGCAGCTCTTAATACAAATTAACACATTAACATTAAAATGTTAACTATTTCCTAATCCCAATGGTTTTGTTCAAAGGAGAAAATGTTTCAATTTTGAAAAAAAATAAGATGATAATTGCGTAGTCTGAACGAAAACATATACATAATAAACATATTGAGACAAATTTTTAAACCAAAGCTTTAATTACCTAACACTCGTATACTACACTCAGCGTTAGTTTTAATAATGAAAAAACAAAAGAAAAGAATTTTTAAAAATTATGTACTATGCTAAATAATTAAAAAACAAAGAGGAATAATAATACGTTAGGTAACTTAACATACACGCTTTTAGGAAACAAGAATAAGAAAAATCAAAATGTAATTTCTAACTAAAAACTAAATTCAGCGCAATTTCTAAAAAATAAGCAGCATACAAAATGAAAATTACTAATTGGACTGCACTGTCTGCCTTACAATTAATAGAGAATCCCAAAGTTGGAAACAACAAATTCGGAGAGTAAAAAATTTCTAAATAATCTAAACATAAACCAAACCTTATGATATATATAAATATTTTCTTTACGTAGGAAAACAAAAAGAGTACGCGAATTTATGCAATGAATTCAAGTTATAATTTAAAAATAAAGGGAAAAAACACGCAACTGCGAAGACTTTTATTCAAATGAATTGGAGGCAGCGTTGCCAGATCGCCAAATCAATGTTGTACAATGGAATGAACTGAGGAAGGCGCGCTACGGTTTTTTTTTAAATAGTTCGAGTTTTTATTAAATTAAAGAAATTACATTGATTGCATTCAGTTATTTCAATTATTATATTTATTTCAGCTGTCTTCAAATCATGGCGAATGGAATGCAAAAACTTTTCAGACTTGAAGCTGTCTCGTATTTCGTATTTTTTTAATGCTAATTGGTTGCCCGCTGGATTAAGCTTAGCTAATTTAGTATTTACCAAGTATAAAGGACATTAGGCTTATATTTACTAAACACATGAATGAATGCGATCACAGCTCGCCATGCACATGGTCGGGCGGCGGCGGTTCTGTTATGATGACCACATGCTCATCCCCGTCCTCGTCCACATTCTCCCTGTTGGCACTGACGTTGTGATTTTCGTGATCTTCGATGCGTGCCAGCAGCGCCTTCAGCTCAGCATCATAATCCTTCCACTCGGGCACAATGCGCTGAGCCGCGGTTAGTTTGGCCTCCTTCGTCTGTGGATTGTTGCACAAATCTATGACCTTCGCGCTCTTGAATGAGGTATCGCTACACCACGTCTGGCACCACAACCAATCATCCGGCAGCGACTTAATGGCCACCTGATGGATCATATTGTTGGGTAAATCCTGATCCAGATTGGACAAGCTATTTGGATCTTGACTAAGTGCCTGATACTGTCCACGCAATCGATCACCAGCCGCGATTTTTCGGAATCGCTTCAAGTCCACGACGTACAGAGCAGAAATATGATAGCGCCTGCCCATCAGATGACTGCGCCAGTAGCCCTGCTTCCAGAAGCGAAAACCTTCCATTTCCTTGCGCGAATCACAGAACGGGGTGTACGCATAGGGCGCTCCGCCCAAATCCAAATCATAGAGCTCCTTAATGTCCGTACGCACAATCGCATCCGCATCCACAAAGATAATCTTACGCACATTGAGTGGGAAGAGCACGTCCAGGAAGAGGATCTTATAGCCCCAAATGGTGCGCTGTTTCTCCGTCTGCTGATGGAGCCAACGTGGCCATTTGTATTGCACGAGCTCATATTGGAAATTATACTCCTTGGCCATGTGCGGCAAGAAGTCCGTAAATTGGGGCGACAAATAGTTCTTCAGGAACCAAAACTTCACCGGTGACTTGGTATGCTTCAGCAGCGACACCATCATGATGCGTAACAGACGCTCATACAAATGTCCCGAGGCCACGGAGAAAATGTTAATGGTTTCCGCATCCTCATCCGTGCCGGCTGTGCCGCTGTTGCCGCCAAAGCTGTTCGCAATGCTATTCCAAATGCCCGACTGTGCTGGGGCTGCGTCATCGGAAAGCAACTCCGCATGCTGCATGCCTGGCCGCTTGGAAACGCGCAGCTTGGTGACATGGGAGCGCAGCGAGGTAATTAACACCTGCACCGCACCTGTTTGCTGTTGATGTAACGTGTTGGGTCCCTCCGCATGGCTAATGGCATAAATATCTGTGGATTTACCATCACGCAGGCGCAACGTCCAAGCGCCAGGGTTTGCCTTCAACTGGAAATATCCCAAATTGGCCATCACAATGGTGTCCACCAGCGTGGGCTGCGACTTAGTGCCCAGCACCAATTGCAAACCACGCGGCGGTGCACCACTCGCTGCATCGAAGCAATGACCCTCCAGCAGCAGATACTCCAAGCCAAATTCACTGTGCACGGGTCCGCCAATGTCGCGCAGCTTTATGTTATCCAAATCGTAGACAGCGTGTACCGCCTCCACCAGCCAGTTCTCGGGCACCTGCAGCTGTTGAGTTAGCAACGGATTGGCCGGCAAACCACTGAACTTGGCTAGCGGACCCTCGGCACGGGCGCCATTCGTTTCGAACTGCACCTCAGAGTCGACCACATAGCGATAGAAATTCTTCACAGGCATATCGCTGTGCTGTGCCACGGGAGTCAGATACAGATGCAGCTGACAGTTGAGCGTTTGACGCAGCAATATTAGAATGGGAGTCAGTTTCTGAGCCGCTCTTGAGGCGGGATCCAGCACGGCGACAATATCAAAGTGGGGCAGCTTTTCCTGCTTCGCTGGCAGCTTCACCACAGAATGATCCGTTTTAAGATCGCTGGGCAGCTTGAAGCGCGTCTTGGTCTGTCGGGGCAGCAGGCTGGCATAGAGCTTGAGCAGGGTATCGCTGCTGAAGTCGCTGTGCACCTCAGTGGCGGACTCCTTGAGTACGTCACGCACCTTGTCGCCGTATTGCAGGGCGCTGTAACGTGCCAGCAGCGCAAAGTCGGCACTATCAAAGATCTCCTCGGAGCTTAGCGGGCCATAGAGCCGTCCATTGCCAATGACCAGACGCTGCGATTTGGACAGTCCCAGTACTCGTTGCGCATAGACTCGCAGCATCTTCAGATGCAGCTCCGTGCTGCCCAGTACGTCTTCCAGTTGCTTCGGTATGTCTTCTATGCGTTGCTTCTTCTGCCGCAGCCATTTGAGGACCTGATCCGTGGCCTTTGCCGGCTCCATTGAGTGCATTGCCGCCCAGGCCAAGCGATTCAGGCTTCGCTTATCGCTCATGCCTTCCGTGTTGGGAATAAATGCCAATCGCACGCTCTCACCACTACGCACGTAGTCCAGCGCATGAGTGAGCAGCTCGCAACCCTCAGGCGTCTCCAGGTCAGCAAACACCCAGAGCGTTAGGAACTGCAGCGAGGCGCTGCCAATACGCTCCGTGCTCTTCTTACCGCCAAAGTATTTCAGATTTGCCATCATCGTAGCGGTCATGTCACGATTGGAGAGCTTATTGAGCGCTGCAGCATTGCCAAGCTGCTGGGCGGGCACACCATTAATATCCAAGTACTTGGCATCTTCCTGGCTCAGAATGCGCTGATTAAGACGCGGCATCACATGCGGCTGATTCATTAGGTAATTGATCAGCTCATCCGCATCTGTCAGCTCGCCACGATAAACAGCCTTCTGGAGCACCGTTGTCTGACTCATGATCTCCGTGAATATTGCCTCCTCGAAGTCGCTGTCTGCACTGATGATGTTGCTCGGCATTGGAGCGCCATTCAGCAGTGCTTGCGGCTGACGCAGAGCACCGAAGCCCAGACGTTGCACAAATTCCCCAGCGAGCTGTCGTCCATAATCGTAATCTGAATCCTCGCCCAGCAACTCCTTGGCCTTGCTGCTACTCAGCGAGCTAAACTCCTTGGTTAGCTGTTTGATGATGTCCTGCTTATTGACGACAAGGGCTTCGCCCACCGTCGCAAAAATGTCTGTGAGGAAACTAAGTGCGGCGCGTGCGTCCTTTTGCTGACTCACATAGTTGAAGGCACAGGCAATGGCAACATAATCTGCGGCAGTGTCATCCTCCATAGCTCGCGCATCGAAGACCAAGCCAAGGCGTATGGGTGCCTGGTGTATTACAAAGGATTCGGCCAATTTGATGACGCTGCGCGCCTCTGGCTGTAGTGGATCCACAACGAGCACCAAATTAAATACATTTTTACGTATGTTGCGCAACATGCCGGGAAATGTGGGACGCAGCAGATCCATCACCGATGGCGGCCAGCGTCTGTACTGGGCATCCTGTTCAATATCATTGATCCACTGCACCGCCGTGTCTCGGATATCAATTGCAAACTCCTTCTTGTTGGCACTATTCAAATCTAGAGCTAGCAATGCGCTGGCCAAATGCCCATGCACACTGTTGCCATGGAGACTCTCCAGCACGCGGATCTCCGAACGAAGCGTCTCCACCACTGTGTACAGATCCATGGTGTCTGCATCAAAGAACAATCCGTTTATAAACAAAGCACCGTCAGGTGGTGCCACATTCAAGCTGCGTCCCAGCGATTCGGTATTGTGCTTAACCTCGGCGCGCAAATCCTCGGAGACTTTGTGGGCGAGCAGAGTGCGCGCCAGCATTGGAAAATTATGCGCCGTGTACTGGAGTATCTGAAGCGCCTCATCGCCCTGTATCTCAGCTGTGGCTGCGGCCGCCTGTAGGCCCAAATCCTGGAATTCCCAAGCCTTTAGCTGAGCAATCTCATCGTTGCCCTGCAGCAAGCGCTGGCGCAGCTGATCCAGTGCACCTTTGAGCGTTGGATGTTTGGCCTTAAGCAGTTTGAAGTCGAAGCCTTGTACATCTGTTTCATTTGTTGATTCTTCGGCTTGCGCAGCGTTGCTGTTGCCAGACTCTGGCTTGGGAGCATCGTCCTGGCTCTTGTACTCCGTGGACTTTAAATGAAGCTCCACACCGTAGCCGGATAAACGCACAGGTCGTTCACTTCGCTTAGCCAGCTGATGACGCAGCAGGTAACGCACTTTACCTGCATTCGCAGCGTTCTCCAGCAGCTTGTGATATGGTCGAAATGCGGCACTGCCCAAATCTCCATAGAGCACCACTGTACGGGTATTATTCTCGCTGCCAGGATACACATGATCAAAGCTGTAGCTGCCGACTTCAGCATCTAAACTGCTTTCAGCCAGGGGCAGCTTTAGCTTTTGCTCCAACTCCGCATAGGTGCAGGCGAGCTCTGTGCCCACCTGTGCGAAGATGCCACCCTGACAGGCGCCAGCAACACGAAGTTCGTCAGCCAATTGAAAATGCGTCTGTATGCGCGGCGTCAAACTGTGCATTGAGACGACCAGCTTAAGGATTGGCAGCTGTGGTGCACTCACATGCGAGCGGACCAGTTGCAAGGCGGCATTGTACTGTTGCGACTCCGTATCTGCAAATGATAAATTCCATTAGTATTCCTCAATTTTGCAATACTTTTCTTGCAAAGCCTTAACTCAACACCTACCGTAATCATTGAGCGCCGTGTCCAATGCCGTCACAGCCTGGACATAGTCCCAGAAGAGACCAGCCTGCTCATCAGCTAAATACTCTGCAATTTCTAAATATAGAGGCGTTTGCGTCCATTTGGCATTAATTAGAGTGGTAATTGGATAACTTTGACTGGACTCAGAAGCCCCAGCCGAGACACAAGCTGGAGTGAACAGCGTCAACGTCGCCGTCGTCAGCAGCAACACACACACAAGACGTAACATTTTGAGTTGTGCGTATATCTGTGAATTCTCTTGTTACGTGCACATGACGCACTTATTATAAGATCTTGCGGAATAGTTAAACACTCGCTGCTATATTAATTAAGCTTAACTTCTGAACTCTACCGAATTTCTTAATTTAATTTAAGACGAAAAACTGATGTGGCGTTTTACCGGCCGGACAAGCGTTACCACCTTTTATAAATTTATGGTTCAATATGAAGTCAGACTGAACCGTTTGGTACACCAGTTCCAAGACTAGTTCCTCCAATAATAACAATAACTATCTAAAATAATAAAAAATTTCTTTTTATTTCCTTTTTTTTTATTTCAACAAATATGAGAAATATTTCAATCGCAGCTCAGCTAATTAATTAATTTAACCATATACAAAAATTCAACTTGCTTGTGAACTATTCTCCAACAGAGCTACTCCAGGGTGACCACATATACTTATTTCAATGTTGCCAGCCTGCTAGTTTTAACAGCTGAGCCGCTGAGCAGCTTTGTTTATAAACTAAAGCGCGCCGAAAGTGTAATTTCGCAAGTGATGAAGTGCACGGTGGAAGGAGGCAATGCACGTAGTAAGTTAAATCTATTCAATTTTCGATATATTTAAATAAAATATACGATATTTTACTAGTCATTGCCAAGGCCATACAATCGTTGTCCAAGGTTGGCAAAGAGCTGTTCATCGAAGCAGATGTACATGGACTTCGAATGCGCTCCATCAATCCCACACAATCTGCTGTGGCTAGCATCTCCTTTAGCCGCTGTATGTTTGACACATTTCAGCTGCCACCCAGCGGCGATTCTTGCTGTAAAATAGCTATGAAGCCATGCCTTGGTGTGTTTCGCAATATGAAACAGGTGAGTGTGTGATAGCTCCTGATACTTACTCTTTCTAATTTAATTTTCCCTTTCAGGTGGAGCACTGCGAACTGAGCATAGTGGGAAATCGATCTAAGTTGCAAGTTAATCTACGCTGCAAGCTGGAAACCACAAAGCAGGCACTCATTGCAATTGTGGATGAACTAAATATTACGTCGGATGTGCCTACTGATCAAAGCCCTAATAGGTAGCTCTAGCATATAAAACAATAATGCACAGCAGATTAATTTGTTATATATTTTCCTAGCATACGAGGTGACCATAAGTTATTCATGGAAATTTCGAATAGCTTCAATTCTTCTGAAGAGGAACTTACACTGGAGGCCACGCCTGAAAGCCTGTCGGCCAAGAACTACATTGAAGGCGCTCGCGTCAATGATAAGTTTATGCGGTCGCAGCTGAAGCTGAAGCATAGCGAATTTGAACATTACCAGGTGGCCGAGGGCTCAGTTATTACATTTTGCATCAAGGAATTTCGCGCCTTTTTGCTCTTTGCTGAAGCATTGAATGCTTCATTGACCCTGGAGTTCGATGACGCTGGCAGTCCATTCTTTGTTAAGATTAAAAAGCATCGTGATATTGAGTGTCTGTTGATCTTATCAACTCTGTCGCCCGAAGATGTGAGCATCTCGGAGGATTATCGTCCGCGTGAGATAACCATGTGTAATCCGACCAATACTGCTCAAAAGAGGAAGAGCAGCACGCCTGGTCCAGAGAAACAGCAAAAGCGGCGTTTGGCTGATAATACGACTCTCTCGGATGTGGATACGTCGCTATTTCAGTTCCACGATCGCCGACCCGAACGACCATCCGAGGCAGCTTCTGTGCAACCAGCACGTTTGCTGCCCGATGGTGACACTGTGGATCTTATTGAAGACGAGGCCGACGAGGAGGCAATGCTGCTGGCCGTATCAGATGCACTAGAAGCCAGCCAGATACCTCGTCCGAGCAGCACCGAAGTCTGCTTCTACAATACGGAGGATGCTCCGCCCACACTAATTCCACCACAAGCTGATGAGGATAACAATGAGGAGGATGAGAGCATACCACAATCCCCGGAGCGAGAACGCGATCAAAGGGTGCGCACCATATTCTCACGGTGCTTTCAAAACACTTACGTGCCGCGCGAGCCTTCACCCAATAGTCAGGTGTACGCGCCCAATTCGGATACAGAGGATTAGGCTATTTTGTTCGTTTATTTTTTAAGCATTGTATAAACGCATGCGTTTGCAGTACTGACTCAATTTCTCTCCTTTAGATGAATGACGGGCAAAAAGCAGCTGGTTAACGCCGACGCAGTTCGGCTTTGCAACTGTGCGGCGTTTCGTTGCGCCTGTTGCAGCGCTGTGTGCGCCGATTGCAGAGACACCTGTGACTTGATGAGCATTTGGTCGGTAGTCAGTAGCTGTTTGGAGGCAGTCGTCACAAAGTTGCGTGTAAACATAGTTAACGCTTTCCAAATCTCAATGTTGTTCTCAACTAAAGTGGAATGCAGCAATTAGTTAAACTTATAGTAAATTCAATTGATAGTACACACTCAATTTGCGCTGTAACAAATTATTACGGTATATTGAGGCAGTTGCACTAGCTGTGCTTGGTTGCTCGTAGATGTCTTCATCTTCTTCCTCGGTTGCTTCGCCAGAAACTTCCGCTGCGCATATCTGAAAAGATTAGTTTTAACATATTTAATGCTTTATATGTCAACTGTCAATGCCTTATGCTTCTCCTGTTCCTCGTCGGATTCGGACGCCTCGCCACGCACTAAATCAGCCATGTTATCATTTATTTTTAGTTTACATAGGCATTAACAACTCAAATACCTGTTGACATCAGAAATTGCCTTTGTTTTATCATACCGTGCCGATTAATCGATAGACATGCCGATTAAAGATGTGCAGAATTGATACATTCTGACTAAATGAAACAACTAAATTGCAGAACACAAATGTCAATTGAATTTATTTAAAAAATTTGCACTACAATTTTAATTTATAATATAAAAATGTTCCACTAAAGCATTACTCAAAATATTTTTGCAGCGTTCCCAATTCATACATGCGCTTGATGTCCGTGCCGCCACCTACGAATTTACCATTTATAAACACGCGAGGCACCTGTGAACAAAACAATGGAGAATTATGACAGAATAAATGTTATAGTTGTTAAATAGACTTGCCGTGCGGGCGCCGGTCATCTCGCCCAGTATAGATTGAATTTCATTGCCATCCTTACGTCCATCCAACTCTACTATCATTGCATTAACCTTGAGCTTGCGGAATGGCTGCAAATTATATATTGATTTTATAACATATTATTTTGGACTGTCACTTTCTGTATTTACCTCCTTGGCCATTGTGCAATAGGGACAAGTAGTTTTGCTAAAAATTGCAACCTTATTGTTTGCAATTGTATCACGAACAAATTGAGATTCAATGCTGTCCATATTTATCGGACGTTTTAAAGGTTTGCTATCAAAATCCAAAAAGGGAAACGGGAACTTTATTGATGCCGTTGACAAGGCTTGGAACTGGTGCTTATTGATGGATATTAAGAGGTTGCTACGAAAACGTTTATGGATTTAGTATTTCAGGTTAATAAAAAAACTTTATTAGCAACGCATTTTTGTTGTGACATGTCAATCGAACGCGGTTGCCAGATAGCTCAATAAAAGGACGCAAGCTTACCATTTACTTATGGGTGAAAACATAATTCTTGTTCTTAAAGCATTTAACAGCAGCTCTTGAGAGCTTAAACTAATTGATACTAATTTTAGTAAAAAGTATAATAAATCTGTCAAAACCTATTTTTAAAATAATCCTGGAACACTCTGGCAGCACTATTTAATTACAGTGTCCCTGTGCTTTTATAGAAATAAAATTTAAGTTCTTGAGTATGTTAAAACTATTAGTTTTCTAATATGGTAAGCTTAAGCACTGGCAGACAATTATATACTTTTAAATGGCATATAAGTTCCAATTTAACCATCCATAATATGTAAATTATTTTATCATATTCAATTCGGAATACCCATAATGATTTAATTCAAGGGTTGGGCTTATTGCCAATGTTCAAAGCTGCCACTCAATTTTTTCAACCAGCTGATCAAATACGCGCATTGATGTGGCAACTTTGAATTCACTTGAACGGAAAATCAATTTTTTTTTGTAATAGCGTGCCACTATGAAACACAAAAGGCGACAGCAACAGAAGAACTTTAGTTAATAACATCATCAGCAATGCCGAGCAGTCTACTGTTCGCCACCAGCAGCGAGGGACGCGTGCATACGCTGTCCACTAGCTCCAGCGGATGGCGCGAGTTCCCATATCTCGGTCTGGAGTTCAAGAAAATCAGCGCAGTTCCCAATTATATGTGGGCTATTGGCGGGGATCGCCAAGTATATGTTCATGTGCACGGACTTGATGTACCGATACGGGTCAAGGAAGAGTCCTATGAGAACGAGCGCTGGTTACCCATCGAGGGATTCGCGAAAACGCTGCTGCCCACCGATCGTTATAAGTATTCCAACATTGATGGCAGCGTTGAGAGGAGCGTGGACAAAATACGCTTGCCCTCCATGGCCTGGCAGTGGGACGGTGATTGGCACCTGGACCTGGAGCTGGACGGACAGCAGCTACCCGAAGATGGCTGGATGTACGCTTTGGATTTTCCAGCTTCGTACTCGGCAAAAAAGTCGTGGAACTCGTATGTGCGTAGACGGAAGTGGATACGCTTTCGCCGCTATGCCGCTCTTAACAGCTGGTGTGCTGTGGCACCCTTGCACAAGGATCCAACGCAGGAGCCTTTTATCGATGTGGCCATAGGCGGCACCCATGTGCCCAATGCACGAGCCGGTACGCTTTGTGTCTGGGCCATAACCGCCCACGGCCGAGCAATGTTTCGCACGGGTGTCACAGCCTTTGCACCAGAGGGACTTCGCTGGACTGCCATCAATACGCCCACCGGCAGCGAACTCGCACAGATAAGCGTGGGCCCAACGGGTCTAGTCTGGGCGGTACTGTACAATGGTCGTGTCATCGTGCGCACGGGAATAACGCGGGATAACCTGTCAGGTGAGGCCTGGCTGGATGTGAAGTCACCGGTAGCCACCAGTGGACAGACGGATACGCCACGTGGCCTGCGCATTGTGCAGATTTCGGTGGGTACGGATGCAGTCTGGTGTATAACAAACGACCACCATGCCTGGTTTCGACGTGGCATCAAAGGCGATGCAGCGGGCATCAGTGAGGATGCTGCCATAGGCAGAGGCTGGGTGGAAATGGTTGGAAATCTATCGATGATCTCTGTGGCGCCCAATGATCAGGTAATTTCTAACTTCAATTTCATCCATATATAGATATCTATAATCGACTAATTTAATGCTAATCAACAGGTGTTCGCAATTGGCGCTGCAGACCGCGCTATATACTACCGATCCGGCGTTAGTGCCGCCGATCCCACCGGCAAGAAATGGCTGAAAATTCAGTGCTCCATGCAAATTAGTCGCTCCTCAAGTTCATTGTCGATTGTTTCACGCAAAAGTGGCGGCAGCAGTTCAACACCCGGCTCCAAGCACCAAAGCTTCTCCAATCTCTACTCCAAAGAGAAGGAAAAGGGAGTCGTGGAAACATGCGCTGTCATCGAAACAGTCACCACACACAGCAACGCCTCGTCGAATAATGGTCTGAACAATCGTTTGAAAAATGACCGCTGGAAACTGAACGCTGACTCGCCGCCCACCATTGGCAGCCTTAATCTCAACGAGCGTCAGAAGCATCGGGCCACAGCTTTGCGAGAGCCTTTGTCGCACGCCTCTAGTGCGCCGGCCGCTGATGTCGCAGAGATCAGTGGAAAGTTTGAGACGCAGCTGAAAAATCCGCGCGCCTGGTCGCCGGTGCGCAGTGTTGGATCTGTTGTGGGCACCGAGGCGCATCCGGAGAGTGATTCGGCTGTATTCGAATCGGAATCGGCGCATGGCTCTGATGCATTTCTCGGCGAAGACGACGATCACAATGGCTCGCAGTTTTGGACAGAGTGTGCGGTGATGTGGAGCTGTGTGGCCACGGGTGCCGTCACCGTGGATGTCAACAACATACCCAACTGGTTCAATGAGCATCACAACGATGGCAAAGCCGAAGTAAATCCCAACTGGCGCAACGATATACTCGATAAGCTAAAGCAGCGCCAGCAGAGCCTCGACAAACTGCAGCAGGAAACGCATTACGAGAAGGCGGTGGAGCTGTCATCTTGGATTAAGACGGCGGACGCACGTTATCATCATCCAGCTGGCGACTACGAGGAGTGTGTCATTGAGCTGGAATGGGTGAGCGGCAATGGGGGCGACAGCTCGGAGAATGATTCCGGCACCTTCACGGTGCTCAGTCCGGATGGTGCTGCAACCAAAATACAATTCGCACTCTCCGACATTACGTGTGTGCAGTGCTGCAGCGAGCCGGGTGCACCACGATTGGCCATACATGCGGTTCATCTACCCATTAATTGTAGCCCAGTCAAGCTGCAATTTACCAGCGATGCGGAGATGGAGGATTGGCTATCGCACTTGTCCTCGGTATGCAGTCAAATCAATATGCTAATGGGCAAGCCAGCCAGCAATGCCATTTGGCTGACCACCGATCTGGGCGATGCGTTTGTCTATGACGCGGCCAACATGAAGGCACAACAGCTGGAAAAATCCACCAATGGGCAAGCTCATTACGTGGAGCGCATGGATGTGTCCACGTGTGAGACACCCTACTATAACACTCTGTATAATGGGTAAGAGTAGAGTAGACTACATCTTATATTGATCAGTAATAATAATAGGAATCTCTTTCAGTATGCCCTTCGGCAGCGAGCTGGAAATTGCGGGTTGTGTCTACGATGATGCGGATCAGATTCGATTCGATTTGCAGTGTCATTCGAATATTAAAGCTCTGCCGCATCGGGTGGAAAAGTATCGTGTCATAGCGATGCATTTGAATCCACGTTTCAATGAACGCACAACCGTTCTCAACTCCATGATTGATTCTGAATGGCTGGATGAAATACGCAATGATCGCACTGTATTTGCTCCCGGTGCGAGTTTCACGGTAAAAATCAGGTGAGTTTACATACTTATCAGTTTATCAATTACTATCATTTAATACCCGATTGTTAACACCTCTGCAGGGCACTTCAAAATCAATATCAGATTATTGTCAATAATGTGCTTTACGCTGATTACAAGTATCGTACGGATCCGGCGGCTGTTACCTGCCTCTATGTGAGTGGGCGAGTGAAGCTATTTAGTGTCGTCTATCGCTCACCCTCGCTGATTGTCTCCATGCAGCATTTGCATTTTCGCCAGATGGGCGGCCATGTCAAACGAGTGTACAACAGCGGAGTCGATGTTGTCTGGGGTATATCCTGCGATAATACGGCATGGGCATACAACGGTGGGTGGGGCGGCATGTTCCTGAAGGGGCTGGAGGGATCGGGCAAGATAAACGCGATGATCGACACTCACACTTACTATGTGTATGAGAATCAGCGCTGGAATCCCATCAGCGGCTTCACTGCTAAGAGTCTGCCCACGGACCGGCACATGTGGAGCGATGCAACTGGGCGACAGAAACGTAGCAAAGAGCACACCAAGCTGCTGTCCACACACTGTGAATGGATATCTGATTGGGCCATCGACTACAACATACCCGGCGGAGCAGACAAGGAAGGCTGGCAATATGCCATCGATTTCCCTGCCACCTACCATGCCCAAAAAAAGCTGACGGATTGCGTGCGCCGACGACGTTGGATGAAGAAATGTCGCCTTAGCAGCAGTGGACCATGGCAGGAGCTGAGCCATTCCAAAATACTTGATGCCGCACTGCAGGTCCTGGACAGTGATGTGGACAGTGCGCTCAACGTGGAGGATATGCCTGTAGCTGCTTGGGCCATTGCCTCGAATGGCGATGTGCTAATCCGCCATGGCGTTTCCACGCTTAATCCACGCGGTGACACCTGGGAGCACATTGTAAGCGATCAGCCGCTGATTGGAATCAGTGTGGGACCCACAGGCCAGGTCTGGGCGGTTGCTCGCAATGGCATGATCTTCTTTCGCTATGGCATCAATAAGCTAAATCCCTGTGGCGACGCTTGGCAGCAGGTGGAGGCACCGTCTGGCGTTACCTTCAAAGTTATTAGTGTCGGTCGCGCAGGCATCTGGGCATTGGACAACCAACAGCGGCTAGCGGTACGTAAGGAGGTAACTCGCACGTTCCCAGAAGGTTCGCATTGGCAATTTCTCCCAAATGCTGCCAGCGTGCCGCCGCACACAGAAACCCACTGCGGCTTTCGTTCCGTGTCTGTAGGCAAGGAAGTGTGGGCCATTTCCCTAAATGGCGTTATATGTCGACGATGCGGCATAACCAATGAGAATCCTGCTGGAGCCGGTTGGAATCTGGGCATTGCGGTACGTTTGAAAATATTTAATTTTTATAAAACATTTATAAATTTGTGGTTTTCTTATACAGGGCCAGTGGCAGCATCTATCCCTGGAGGGCTATATGTAACCATCTCATTCCGTTTTCAGTATTTATAACTATGCGCTGCACCCAAAGATAATACATATATTAACGACATAATAACATTGACAATTTGAACGCTTCAAGCTAAAGCTTTAATTGAAAAGATGACATTTAATTTACATTACATGAAAATTGGGTGCAGAGTAAGAAAGAAATATTTTGACTGCAGCATTCTTCCTTTTTCGATTATAATATGAAAAGCGTACACATAAGCTTGTATAAGGCGTAAATTTGTTTTATATTTTTATGTTTTATTTTTGTTATTAAGTATGATTTATTTATGCGACCTCTCAGTATATGCTAATGAATAATCCTTTATATTATCAACTATTTATGTATTGTATATTAAATGCATTCAACGTACCACAAAAAATCACATATCTTTGAGTTCGTGGTAAATACAAATTTAATTTGCGCGGGCATAAACCAAACGGTTAAACTGAAATAGATGGTATCGGTAAATAACGTATGGTGAATCATCGATAGCATCGATGGATTTCTTATTCAAACATTTCGATATTGTGATCAACTCTGTAAAAACTAGTGTTGATCAATTTAGTAAATATGTTTACTTGAGATAAAATAGCAAAAATATAACATTTTTACAAAATATTGCTATTGAGAAACATCTATAAGTAAACAATGTCTGACTATGAACATGTGCGTATAAAAAAATTGGTCTTGAAGGGAGAAAAACACAAGTGAGCATTCACAATAAAGAATAATGCACAACTATTTTAATTCACTTTGTTTACAGAAAAAGTAAGAAACGGAAGAAGGAAAAGGAACACAAAGATGATGAGACAACTAAACGAAGCAAAACAGTTGCTGATGAGGATGCAATTGAACATGCAGGCTGGTGGACGGCGACAACAGCCTCTAACATAGTAGGGTCAGTGGCCATTGAATTTGGCGAGCGCTGCTATCTGAGAGCCCTGGACAATGGGTAAGTGCATAAATTATTGAACGAACTGGTGTTTTCTAAATTGACCAATCTTATAGATTGTTTACTTTGGGTGCTCCACACAACCCGGGTGAAGGACCCGACACTGAAGAAGTATTTACGGCGTTTCCAATTAACGACCGCAAGGTTTCCTTCAAGTCGGGCTACGGCAAGTATCTAAAAATTGAAAAAGACGGAATGGTAACTGGACGCTCAGAGGCAGTTGGTAGCATGGAGCAGTGGGAGCCTGTCTTCGAGGTAAGCATTGACAAGTTTCTATATGTATGTTTATTAATTTACCTATTCTCTCATTTAGGGCAAAGAAATGGCTTTGCTGTCAGAAACGGGACATTTCATGTCCATCGATCCGGAGGACGATGCTTGTGTGGCCCTACACAAGAAAGTGGGGCAGCAAGAGGTTTGTCGCGTGCGCACCAATGCAGCGAGAGATGTGGTCGTTGACGATCAGCCAAAAGAAGAAAAGGGCGATCTAGGCGAAGTTGAGAAAAACTATGTGTAAGGATGCATAACATTAGTTCGAATTAAATATCTTTATTTATAGTATTCACTTTTCTCTGCTAGCAAAAAATTTCAGAAATTCCAGGACAAGAAAATGCGCATTAGTAAGAATAATGTGAAGGAGCTTGAAGAAGCTAAGGCCCAAGGATATTTACATGAGACTCTGCTAGACAGGCGTAGCAAAATGAAAGCTGACCGATATTGCAAGTAAAGCGTGAATGTAATCTAATATAAGAGGTTAAAATAAAGTAAAAGCAACAGACGGCAGCAGCTATCGCTGATAATACAATGTATGTATATATATTATTGCCTTTATATACGATTTACAACTTGGATGCAGGGTAACTTCTATTCAAACTCTCTCTCTGTAACAGATTGGAAACAAGAGCTAAAGAGACAATAAAATATGCGTTAATTTCAAACGGAATTCGGAATGAAATTTTATTTCGTGAGAAGCAACAATAACATTTCATTTATTTTGACCTACGACTTCAGCCTCAGCAGCTAGACAGATGCTCAAGAGAGCGGAGAACGGTGGAATTCGAAAGAGCGTGAGAACGCAAACTCCTAACTACGCTAGCCATAAACCGGTTTTTAAATATGTATGTGTGTGTGAGGCAATAGCTGAGTTACAGATTGAGCTGAGTTGGTTTAGTTGGTTTTGGTTGCAGAACCCTGACGGAACGACGCGCATAACAAATTCAGTTTATTTTTTTTGTTTTTATTTACCTATTCTTCGATTTGTGATAGCGATCGAGGAGATGCGAAAATCGCAGGGTTTGTCGTTAGGCTCGGACAGACGTCTGGGCCTAGACGCCTCTGAGACGTATTCGACGTCGAGTTCGTCGCTCAATAGTTCTTTTAGTGACGGCAGCGATCTGGTCAACTGGGAGGAGTACGTGGCGGAAGACGGCAGCCTCTTCTATGCCGAATATGTGCCCAATCTTAAGACAAATGTGGCTGAGCGACGCGGCGACTTGCTGCGCCGTTCGCTGCGCCTGGGAAAGAAAACTACGCGGCGACAGCAGCAGAATAGAGGCCAGCAGGGCAAACACAATGGCAACCACCTCAGCAGCCACAACAACAACAACAATAACAGTGGGGGGCAGCAGCAACAGGTAGAAGCAGAGAGCGAGGCGAACAACGGGTTCCGATTCGCAGACATCAAGAATTCGCACGCAGACGCCGACAGTCAGAAGCAATTGGAGCTGGTTATAACGGCAACGGATCGCTTCCGCTTTGGTCGTCGCTCCACAGCCGTGGAGTCCATACTCGGCTTTCGAGTGCTGCCCTTTCCCGATCAGCCCGAATGCCTAATGGTAGACAGCTTTGTTCATGACATCAGCGCCATGCAGCATAATATTAAGCGTGGGGATTGGTTCAAGTCGCTGAATGGCATCGAGCTGTACGCCAGCAATGTGGATGAGTTGTTGCAGCAGTTTCTGGAGCCTACACAGGTGTGTCTGGGCTTTCAAGGTGCCAGTAGTGCTACTCCCGCTGCCACAGCGGATGACCCTACGGCTCAGTGCAATCAAATTCCGCAGGTGCACAAATTGGTCAACTTTGCCATGTTCGCGGAGCAGTTCGAGCAGCTGCTCCCACCTGCTGTTTCCGTGTCCGAAACCATGACTCCATTTGGCTTGCTCCTGCTGCCACCGGAGTGCTATCAGCATGATCAGCACAAGGATTCGCTCTACTACTATCCGGAGTCGGCGTTAACGAACTTTCTTTACAAAGCTCGTGGCAGCTTCCTCACGCTCTCCTCCGTGCTCAACGAGCTGCACACGGACCCGTTGACATCGCGTCTGCTGGTGGACCAGGTGCCCTACTATGTCAACTATCGGCGTTTGAATGGATTCCTGGTGCTGTTTGCCTATCCAGCCCGTTTATATAGTGCAGCCGAATGCAGTTTGAGATCGGATGAGCTGATTGGCTACATTCGCTTCTCGCTGCCAGGTCTGACGCTCGAGAACTTCTCCACAGCCAACGACAGCTCGAATGGCCTGCGCCAGTTTCTGCATCACTTTTGTGGCATTCAACGTTCCCGCCTGCTGGCCAATCCCCGTGGCGAGCTGCGCTTCGAGCAGCTACTGAAGCAATCGAAGAGCTTGCCCCTGCCCAAGGAGGCGCAACTGCGCATCTTTGATGCTCTGAGCGAAATGGAGGCCATGGACTATCGCAACTGGAACGATGAGCCGCTGACCACGCATCGGGAGTTCTTCATCTATGGCTGTGCCTTGTACTATGACAGCTTCCTGCTGGCCAGCCTCCTGCCCGCCGAGGTGCGCTTCAATGTGGAACTCTTCCTGCGTTGTCGCGGCATCTTGGACTTCATCGGAGCAGCGCCGAGTGTGCGGGTACGTGAGCTGTACGTGTGGGAAGAGATTGTGCTGGCGAATGCGACAGGTCGCTACTTCCTGACCGTGTGCTCCCGCAGCCATCTGATCCTCACGGTCATCCTCAAGATGTATGTGGATACACCTGAAATGGAGGCGTTTACAGCGGTTCCTCCTTCGCTGTTCTACATCGAGGAAATACAGGAGACATTGGATCATCTTATACAATGTGGCATTGAATCGTTGGCCAAATTCTGGTCCATCTCGAACAAGCGACCCGAAGTACTGGACCAGCAGAAAATCGAGCAGTCCGGCGAGGAACAGGAAGCCAGCAGCAAGCTGGAAACGTTCCTCAAGCAGAAGACGAGCATCTCACATACCTCTGCCGGCGCCAATGATGAAGAGGCGCAATTGTGCTCATCCCTGGGTGGCTCCTCCATACACAGTCTGACGCCCAGCGAGGACGAGATGTCACGACGTCGTCTAACGCCCGCTGAGGACTCGGACAGCGGCTCGGACTGGGAGAACTTTGCAGAGCAGCATCCGCTGCACTACGGCCTCAATCTGAATGCGGAGAGCCAAAGCCAAATAACCACATCCCTGTGGAAGGAGATCAACAATGTGCTGCCAGTGAAAATATCCGCCGGCTGGAAGAACTCCGTGCTGCACTACGTCTATGTGGATCTGACAAATGGCGTGCTCTTGTGCCCATTCACAACTAATCCAGAGAGCTTTCCTTA
Source organism: Drosophila gaucha (assembly GCA_035045545.1). NCBI lineage: Eukaryota > Metazoa > Arthropoda > Insecta > Diptera > Drosophilidae > Drosophila > Drosophila gaucha. The sequence goes on from JAWNOY010000292.1 coordinate 7,040,915, forward strand.
CCTGAGTGAGATACGCAGAGCTTTTCATATGATTCACATGGTCCTGGATCGCTCCAAGCAGCATCGACGACTGCTCACGGAACCAGTCAATACGGTGGGCAACAGATCCGCTGGCAATGATATAACCACGGTTAAGGAACATGGCATCACCTTGGAGGTAACTAAGGAGCAGTCCAGTATGCGTTTCGTTGTGGTCGGACGACTATTTCAGTCCCCAGCAAAGGAAGTTTATGTCTGCCACAGTCCGGAGGTGCCACAAAATATGGTCGAAATGGCCTTCCGATTATCCTTCTTCTCCATGGGATAGTTTATAAGTAAAAGTTAAGCTTAGATAAATTAAGTATACATTTGTAAAAGATTTTTAAAAGTTAGCAGAAAATTAAATTAATTTTTGAGTACTTATTCATTGATTTTAATCAATTTCCTATTTGCAAATCCTAATTCAAATTTGTATTTTTATTGTTCTGATTCTTCTCCTATTTCTATTGTTATCCTACCAAAAATTTTTAGTTCTTAGGTAACTAATTGAACTTTTATAAACTGAAAATTTAAAAAATATATATATTTTTTAATAGAGTATTTAATACAAATATTCCATTTTTATTCACCTAGAGTTTCCGTAATTTAGAAGCTCTAAAAGTTTCTCGTATCAAACTTTGTATATTTATCTATTTACTTTAATCAGTTATATAGATATTCAAAATTAAAATTTTGGAGCTCTCGTGACACCCTTTCGATGTAGGATACAATTTTGTTTGCCTCTTTCATTCATATTTTTATTGCGAGTTTGGAAGCATTGGTACTATATTTAGATAAACGTACGCACCAGAAATACACGACACGCGCCCTAGTCGCATATTTTTAAACGTAAATACATAAATAAAAAAACATATATGTAAAGATGTATGTGGAATACAATGTCAACGTTTCATTCTGCAAAAGCTGTCTACTCAATATGCTCGTTCATCAGTTGTCAATGCGGCCTCCTGAAGAGCGGGCGCACCTAAGATCCGATATTCTTTGGAGGAAGCACTTCGATAGCACTTACATCATTGCCAACTGGAGATGCCAAAGTGGTTTTTGTATGGGATCTGCGTTCTTTTGGCCTCGGCATTCGCGCTGGACGAGATCGACAATAATAGCCTAAATGAACATGAAAGTACGCCGGAGATGGAGGCGGAAAATGAGACAAACACGGACGTAAAGTTGCCCAGTGAGGTGCAAAGAGCAGTTTGTACCGTCAATGCTGGCGAGGTCAAGGCTTCCGCCGAGGCGGTCACCACGAAGACATTGAAGGGTGTCTGTGGTTCGGGTATGTTAGGCTAACAAACCAAATTTTATATATATATCTAATGTAACACCATTTTTAGATGAAATGAATCTGGCCTTTCGGAATTTAGAGCAGAAACTATTTGGTGAATTGCGTGAAATTAAAGAACAGCTCGTAAAATTGAATGCAATTTTGGAGCAGCCGAGTGGAAGCTCCATTCCCGCGACGCCAGCTCCATTTGTAAAGCCCATTAGCATGAAGAGAATTAAGTTTGAGCAAATAACCCTGAAGCCCAGCCAAGAGAAGAAGCAGCCGCAGCTTAAGCAAATGCAAAGTGTGCCGGAGCGAGAGGAAGAGATTGACAGGTTTAACAACACAATGCTGGCGGATCAGGACTTTCAATTGTTTACCTACTACTGGAAGCTGGAAAATATAACGGAGCACATTGCCAACGCTTCCAATACAGTTTTAAAGAGTCCCATGTTCAGCATACGAGGCGAGTAGCTATAAAATGTAAATTTAATTTGAATTTCTATAAAACCTTTTACCTTTGCAACACAGGTAAGACTCTCCAATTAAAGTGCACCTTTCAGCATTTGCACCGGGATATGATCAATCTGCAATTGGCCATGGCCTATCCATCCTACGAGAATGGCATCAAAGGCAAGGAGAACAATATTATGCTCGATATGGGTGGACAGTGGAAGCAGTTGAAGTGGGCTGACCATGTCGTCTTTAAGCACAAGATTTCCTTATTGGATCAGCATCAGAGCCATCGACGTACACAGGACCTCAGCTCACAGGAGTTAACCAAACTGGATATGGGCTTTTCCATACCGAATAGCGCAATTTTAGGCAGCAATTATGTAAGGCACAATTCGCTGCTAATACAAATTATTTTATATTTGTGAAAGGTTTATATTTTCGAAAAATTAAACAAAGCAACCAAAACCCATTAGCCTGCAAACTACTGAACCAGAAAGTTGAGCCCATCCAACTTAAAGCTTGCTTCGAGCACCCTTCGCCTTGATGTCCAGGAAGGGCATCGCAATGGGATATAGTTCTTTGCAGGATTTGAATGCCACAATATCGTTAATTATTGTATGACGTTCGGTGCTAGCGGCCACACTTTCGACCTCCTCGGCGGAAGTCGAGGTATTATCATCTTTCTGCGTGGAGACAATGTGCACGGACAAAACTCTACGCTCTTGCCCATCCTTTGCTATAAATTTCTGTGATAGCAAGTAAAGAATTTATATTTAATACAAATTTAATTAAATATTTAGTGGCACTCACCTTAAAGTACTCCACAAAATCAGTTTTTGAAATTTTGCGCAATATTGCGACTTCGGCTTCCTCTCTTTCGAAGTGGTAAGTCTGCATGGCAATTTCTCCATAGAACTGACTAAACTGTTGGAATATCGTTTTCGGTTTCTCCAGCTTCTTGACAATCAACGCCTCCTTATGCCGCGCAAATTCATCTAGAGGCATGTCCTCAATTACTTGCTAAAGAGGAAGTTATTTAAAAGTGTCTTTTTTTTTAATTACATTTACTTTACCAAGTATGTCGCCAAAAAGTTTTCGATGCGATCTTCGATAAAGGCCGGATGCTTCGCTGATTGCACAATGATGCGAATGCCGTTGGCGCCGTTTACTTTACGTACACCGCTGAAGACAATGTAGCCCAATTGCTCCTTGGTGCGCAGGCAATCATAGCAGGGTTCGGACAGCACCTGAGATACCAGGTTGACCATAATATTGGTTAGATCCGTTTGCGGACCACACTGCATATAGACTTGTGTGCAGGAGCTCTTATGATACTCATTTTCCTTTTGAAACAGATAACTGTCGCCTAATCAGGAGACTACAAATTAATATGAATTACAAGTTTTAAATATAGTAATTTAAATTTACCCGGCAACAACTTGTATTCGCGTTTTTTGAGCATCTGTCTAGCTAATATTGGCAATTTTGTTGCGTTTGTTCCCTCTAATCGGCAATTGACACGCCCCGCAATATCTGTTGCTTGTTGCTTGGTTACATTGCCAAAAATGAAGCACTCTGTATGCAAACGCTGGAAGAACTCATTGGCAAAGTTCAAAACACGGTCATAGGAAACAACTGCAACGAATATTAAGTTTTAAATTGCATTTGACAACTCGGAAAATTACTATAACATACGTTCCATAGCATCTAATAGCTCCACATTCGCCCAGGCGTTCTCAGTGAGCAACAGGGCCAGATAGTAGATGGAATGCTGATAGGGCTGTTCTGCCTTAAAGTTCTTCAAAGATCTTATGTACTCTTCCTTCAGTATGTCAAAACGCTTCTCGTCTATGCTAAAGTCAAACAAGTGATCCAATAGTTTCTCGAGCAAAACCACCTGCTTGTCATTAAAACCGCGTATGGTAAACTGAAAAGGGAATATTAATTATATCATCATAACTCATTAAAATTGATTTATAATTACATCGATGCCACCTGGCTTGGTGGTTACGCTAAGCTTGAGGCTGGCCAGCTCTGCGTCATATAAATATTCATTGAGCTGATCCTTTAGAAGCATTACCATCATGTGGTTCAAATTGCAATTTAGAGGATCCAAATAGGCAATCGGATTGGACATGTCGAATGTCATGCAAGCTTTGGGCTTGTTGAATTGATTGTCCTGCTTGTGCCACACCCGCAGAATGGGCGTATCCATTATAATTGTGGGATGAATTGGGGCATCGGTGGGCACATCAGCGATATCAAAATTGCTTGGTATAAAACTGTTTGGCAGTGACAGTTTTAAATTCTCATTCACATCACAACATTCCCAGGTCTGTAAAAGGATTGTGAAATCAATAAAATCGAACAAATTGTGAATTGTGTTAAACACACCTGAATTGTGCTCTTTGGTATGCGTTCCAAACTAAATTTCGTTTTATAATAGGGCTCTATCTGATCAGTAGACTCCTCAAAACTCTGGCTAACCAAGGAAATGCGACTCTTGGCGGGCACAAGTTCATCCAAGAGGTTGTTAACCAATTCTGGACGCCATTCGTTGCTCATATAAGGTGCAATTAGCACCTCTTCCAGGGGGAATATTTGCATGGATGATACTGCATGTGTTACAAGGTTCTCAGGTTGCTCCTTCTCTTTGAAACGGAAGCGCATTTCGTTTAGCTTAACACACTCGTCAAATATCCACTTTTTAGGTCCCTCCTTACGCAGCAAACACAAATACTGGAATATTATGTTCACAATGTCATCTACATGAGCTAAACCCTCTTGTGTAAGATCCACAACTATCTCAAAAAAACCAAAGCCATTCTGTGTGTTCTGATGACCGGCCATGAGACTACAAGCAAGTTAGTAAGTGTTAGATAAAAAAGATCGCTATAAACTTGATGCACTTACTCATTGCACCAGCCAAGCCTTCGCAGCTCCGACAATATGCTGCCTTTACCCTCATGTCCAATAAGATGCGTTAAGTAGTTATCGGGCTGCAGAGCAATATTGATTCAGTATAAGTATTGTAACAACCTCAACTACTTACCCCGGATTTATAGTACTGTGTTAGATCGTCCGTCGTAAAGCTGATCGTTAATGATCGTATGTCCTTAATGGGCACGATCTTTAATTTCTGCCCGTACTGGCTTTCCTCATATGGATGCCTTGGCCATTCTGGCACTTTTACGCTCTTGTTTTCTATTTCAGAGAACTTTTCCATTACCATATTCTCTAACTGATCCAACGATTCTGTACAATTCAAATAATATTTGATATTCATATGTTTTGATCATATATAACTGTTGTAAAAACCTGTTCCAATGACTGCCAGACACATGATATTCGCTGAATACCATTTTTTGTGAAACTTCAGCAGCTCCTCGCGCACATCAATGCCCTTCGACTTGGGTATTTCAGCGAGCGTGGCATTGTTGCCACTGCCAAATTTGCTGTACGCATGGTCCGGCTTGGCCAAATGCCGATGCACCTGCTTAATGCGCCACAGATCGCTAGACAAGTTCTTCTCGTGCTCCGAATTTACCTGTAAGGATGGTAATTAATTGGGGATTCTGCTATAGCTGCTGCTCTACGTACTGCATTGATTTCTCGCTCCGTTGCGCTGGGCGTAAAAAGTGGACCAATAAAGAACTGTGCAAAGCGATCCAGCGCACCATTCAGCTTGTCTGGTGCAACGTGAAAATGGTATTTCGTCATAAGCGGATACGTAGCTGCATTGCTGCTGCCGCCGCTCTGCGAGAGGTACGTGGTATAGCCATTTTCATGCGGATACTTCTCCGTGCCCAGGAAGAGCATATGCTCGCAAAAGTGCGCCAAGCCCGGCAGATTCTCCGGATCTGACATATGACTGCAATAAAATAATCACAATATAGTATAAATATTAACACAATTAGAATATACGTAGGCATTGGTCTCTTACCCAACCTGCACAGAGAGTGCAGCAGCTGAAACATCAGTGCTTGGATCCGATATTAATAATACTTTCAATCCATTTTCTAACTGCAAGCCACGATAATCACGCGTATCCTGTTGCGACTTTTCAATGTTGTTAATACTGTGGTTAAGAAACGCAATATTTTATTTTGCATATATTTATTTATGATTATATTTATCCTTATATGTACCGCAATATAGGCTCCAGCTGTTCCAATTTCTTGGTCTGCACTTTTTGGTTGGGCGCTACCTCCGTTAAAGTCATTTTCGATTTAGATGTAGTTATAATCGATCTATATCCGTTCACAAGACTACTGCAACACTTCCCGCTACTGTTAAACACACCAATGTAGAAGTTTTATTATGTTAATTAATATAAATATTTATTTCTAAAGGCGTACTGTCGATGTAGAACAGCTGTTACGGCCTGGGCAAAAATCGATTTGCGGCTGGAAAAAGTTTGACACGTTCGCTTGGCAAACATAGAAACGATGTTGCTTCTTCTGCAGAAATTGTGTAAGTAAAATTTATACCACGTTTGAATATAAGTAAAATTCGACCTTAACTTTAAAACGGGGATGCTTAGCTTTTTGCCTTTTACCAAAATATCCAAAATTGTAGATTGAATGTAGTTTCGCAACAACACCAACAATTCAAAACATGTGTTTCAGGGTTGCCGCACTTCAAAAACACATCCTAAAAAATTATACTTGATAGTTTGATAATTATTTAGCTTTTTTCACCCCGAGTAATTGAGGTATTAAAAATTAACTGCCAGGATCATTAATTATTTGTATTATCCTTTCCTAAAATAAAAAAAATGCACTGTATACAATTTATTTGAAATTAACATGAAAATCAAAACAGCTACGATTTAAAAAAAAATAATTTTAGCTAGTCCTTTAAATTTAAAAGTCTGGCAACAGCTTCTGTTCATAATTTTAACATTGCTCAACACTGGCAGGTGCAGTTGTTGTTATCGATAAACGCATATCGACGACGGTGCACGATTATTGTAACAGTTGTTGTAACTGCATTTTATTATTTAACAAATAATAATAATCACATGCACGCGAATGCGATGCCAAAAGTTGGAAAATAATCAAGTCGGATAGCTAACAGTTGCAGCATAAAGAAATGTACGCAGTTCGTGTATTTATTTGTATATTTGTATTGGTGCAAATCTAAATTGCAAATTTGTTGTAAATTTCGTATGTAAGTGTTTTAGTGTGTGTGCGTGTTTGATAAGTGCAACACGCAAATAAAGAGCTGAGAGAGCACAGCACGAAAAATACAAATCGAAAAGCAACTAAAAAGGTATACATTTTTACAATTTCTTTTACTCAATTAGAGAGTACACATACATATATTGCACATAGATATAAATTATAAAAGCATCACAGTTTACAGTAATAGAATCATATGTGAATACCAATAACAGTAAAAAAAACAGTTTCAAAGCTATGTCAATTGCTTATTGAATATGCGAATGCTGAGGAAAAATTCATATTTATTGTATCCTTTTATCTGTTACACATTTACATACAAATACATCATGCATCAAATTTTGTTGTTTTTTTTTTATTTGAGACCTGAGTCTGAGTTGCTGACCCGTAGGCGGCACCGCATTTAAATGGAATGAGAAAATCAATAAGCTTAGCAATGGGGCATCTTTAGGTGCCGGTCGGTTCCTTCGAAGGAGCTCATTAATATTATTGTGCTCTATTGAATGCATGGCAATTACAGTCGCAAAAACTCATATGCATATGTATGTATTTAATCTGTACAACCAATTCTTTTGCAGCAGTCTGAATATATTTATAAGTACATATGTTGTATATATGTATGTAATTTATATGCACATGTGTCATATCATGTCTTCTGCAAAAAAAACTATTATGTATAAATATATACATATAAATAATATTAAATACTTTTATGCATATTTAAAGTAATAAGTTTTGCTCTCATTAACAATACAACATATATTTACATACAAACAAATTTATGCACATATCTATAAATAAATGTATAGTATGTATCTACATACATATATACAAAGGGCCCGTGCCATTGTGCGTCTCGAGTGCATCCAAAATTAAACGGTAAACGAGCATAACGGCACGTTCAGTGTAAAAGAAAACAAAAAGACGGTTATATTCAAAGTGCCGATGGTTAAGTACCCTGGCAGATTTATAAAAGAGTTGTTAAAGTTTTTTATACTTTGTCACATAAAAGAATTTTTTTCGAGATAGTTAGCTGTATCAGCTTATGTACCGTTTATAAAGTTCATATGATTTATTAAATGCTTACATACATTTTGCATTATTTACAGGGTATAGAAAGTGCGTTTTTCGCACAACCTTTGATTGAAGATATTTTTATTTCTGTTTCAATTGAGTTCAATTAGACTCTAAAAGTGCTTCCCGCTGTATTTTTAACAACGCAATGAGTTTGTTGTCGTTTAACTTACTTTTACTTTCATTATTCCAATGTCTGGACGCACTACGCATTAAATCTCACAACTGGTGTATATATCTATATGTATATGTATAAATTAACAACTGGCAACAACCTTCGCTTAATCATTTATGTTTTAAAATTGCAGAGCTCCCTGCTAAAGGTACATGCCGAAAATGGACAACGAGCAACCGCATCAGGAACTGGTCAAGTGTGTCCTGGTTGGCGACACAGCCGTGGGAAAGACGCGTCTGATTTGTGCCAGAGCCTGCAACAAGCACGTCTCGCTTTCGCAGCTGCTATCCACGCACGTACCGACCGTGTGGGCGATCGATCAATATCGCATTTACAAAGACGCAAGTGACAAATTGCCTGCAGTAAATACTGTTCATAAATAACACATAGATATCAATTATTCTTTACAGGTTCTAGAACGAAGTTGGGAAGTGGTGGATGGTGTCAATGTCTCGTTACGTTTGTGGGACACCTTCGGTGATCATGACAAGGATCGGCGCTTTGCCTACGGCAGGTAAGTTAAATTCTCAAGCAATCCGAGTGTAATTTATACTCATTCTTTTTTTTATATTTGCAGATCTGATGTCGTGCTGCTGTGTTTCTCCATTGCAAGCCCAATCTCTTTGCGCAATTGCAAGGTAATGTGGTATCCGGAGATACGTCGCTTCTGTCCAGATGTGCCCGTTGTTCTAGTCGGCTGCAAAAATGACCTGCGTTACATGTACCGCGATGAAAACTATTTGTCTTACTTTGGTGAAAAGGGCACCTTTGTACGGTATGTAGAAGATGTGACTAGATGGAATATTCTCTAAGCAAATTCTTTCTATATATTCAGAGCGGCCTTAAAGAGCGATTTGGTCATGCCGGATGAGGCGCGCGCTGTTGCGAAGGAGCTTGGCGTTAGCTATTATGAGACCAGCGTTTTTACGTACTTTGGCGTGAATGAGGTGTTCGAAAATGCAATTCGATCTTCACTTATTGCTCGCCGACAGCAGCGTTTCTGGATGACGAATCTCAAAAAGGTACAGAAGCCGTTGCTGCAGGCACCATTCCGGCCCCCAAAGCCACCACCACCGGAGGTTACGGTGATGGTTGGGCATTATCGCCAGGATATATACAATATGTTTCTTTCGCAAGCCTATGCCGACCTTGTTCTAGTGGTTGGCGGAACCAAGTTCGCTGTGCACAGATTTATGCTTGCCGCGGCATCTAGCATTTTCCAACGCATCCTAAACACTGAGCTGACCGACATGGGTGGCCGGAGCAGCAGTGAGTCGAGCATGGTCAGCTCAACATTTGGTGAGGCAACAATAGCTGACTTCAACGACGACACTGAATATCTTATACGCTACGAATCACGCACACAACGGTAATTGATAAGGTTTACTGAATTTCTTGCCTTTCCGTTACATCTAACTTATTTTTAATTTTTAGCATGTGGGAACATTTAAAGCGCCGTTCCAGCTATCAAGCCTTGCCATTGGTAGAGTCAAAGCGCTCCAATGATTTAAATAAGGAACAGCTGCATCCAGTACTGCAGAGTCTGCGTTTAGTGCAACTGGAAAATCAGCGCGGCGTCAGCTCTGTGCAAACGATTGTAACTCTAAGCAAAGTTATCTCACCCCAGGCACTGCACCAATGCCTACGATTCATTTACACAGGCACCATTGATAAAGAATGCAGTAATCTGCAGGTGACTTGAGTAACGTCTCCTAATTATTATGAAACCAATTAACATAAATATTCTGCAGGAAATTAGAGAAGCTGCCGATTTATTAGAACTGCCGCAATTAACCATGTTACTTTCCAAGCCACAAAGCGTCATGGAAAGTCCCAGTGATGAGCCCAATCCCCACATTTGTCTTGTAGGTTGCTAATAAAGCAAAAACTATTTAATTTTACTAATATTAATCACTTCTCTATTTGCAGCGCATAAAGGAGAGCATGGAAAGGCATTGCATTGGAGACGGTTGCTTCAGCGATGTAACCTTTGAACTGGACGATGGTCTGATGAAGGTGTGAAGAAATGTCAGTAGGATTTAGTAGACGTTTATCTAATCGATTCGTACTATTTAAGGCACATCGTGCTGTTCTGGTGGGGCGCTGTGATGTTATGCGCGCCATGCTCCTGGGTGATTTCCGCGAGGCACACTCAAATGTGGTAAGACTGTTAAAATGATAATCATTAACAATATAAAACACTGATGTTTTCTGGTCACAGATTGTTTTTCCTGGCGTCACGATTTATACATTCCATAAACTGCTGTGCTATTTGTACACTGATCAAATTCCGCCCATCTCAGCGGTTAAATGCCTCAATTTACTGGAATTGGCCAACCGTTTGTGCCTGCCGCGTCTTATCAATCTGATTGAGTGTCGCGTTATTGAAGATCTCACAATTATTTCACAAAACGAGACCAATGAAACGGTCGATCATTGCCTAAAGTTGCTGGAGTCAGTCAAGGTTGGGTAACTACTGATACAACATCGAACTTATAACTCTATAACATTCAATATTTACAGTTGCACAATGCCCATCAGTTGGCAGAGTGGTGTATGTCGTATCTGTGCGTCAATTACAATGTTATTTGTAAGTTTTCACTTAAGGGCTTGAAAGCACTGCATCAGGATAATCAGGAGTATTTGCGAGAGCATCGATGGCCCCCGGTTTGGTATCTGAAGGATTACGATTACTATCAGCGTTGCATCAATGAGCTGAACAAGGAGCTAAAGCTTAAAAGCTCTGGAAGGGATTTCCCAAGCGACGACGAAGGTTGTCTGTGCTTTACGGGAGGTAAGTGTCATCATCATCCACTCACTTACACATGCATATGTATACACCAACAAGACTAGCATACAAGACTCGAGGACCCAAACAGAAGATCTTTCTACTAAGTACTACTAATTGTTAGCATTCTTTCAATTACTATCATTGAGATACATACAGTCGAGAATAAGGAATGGCTTGGCCTTAGTCAACTCAGTGTTGGGTTTAGTGTACTTGGTTTGTATTTATAATATATCCGATTATATATGAGTTTTATATATCGGTCTCATACAACACACTGTTCAAACCATCATCACAATATTAACGTGCAATATTTGGACAAAGTGTTCTCTTGCTGGCTGCTAGGTAAATCTAAGCGAAACGGTGTCGCCAACACCAACGGTCCCAATGGAGGAGAGAGCAGCGGCACAACGGCCGAGAATCAAATCTTCAATAGCACGGCCAACTCTATGAACCACATCGATCTGGAGGCTGATATCGATCTGAATCTCTGACACCCAGCCCTAGGACATGGCAGGTGCGTAAACATGGTTCCCGGTTATTCGTTATTTAATAATGTATCTATCTTCTTTCAGATCATTGCGATTTATCGTGATTCTGCCCGTCCTGATCTGTTTCATCTGTACAATTTTAAGTATTTTGATACTTTTTCAAATACACACATAACGATCCCCGTGGCGTTGTCTATTGATATATGAGCTCCGACCAGGGGGAGGGGACAGACAGACTCATAAGCATTCATTCAATTGCTTTTCTGATATGCTTCAAATATGCCTAACTTATATAGTGCAATATACATACGCATATGTATCTACATACTTAGTATGTACAGATGAGGGCTGTATGTACGTGTTTATCTTTTATTTGTGCGCACTTTAAAAAAGCTGAAATAATGATTGAACTGTATGATAAACCAAATCATGTGTATACTTATACTTATGTATTTAAATTTTAAATTCCAGTTTAGGGAAACATTTGTCTAGCCATAGCTTATAAGCAACAATATTTGACCTAAGGACGCATTTTGTACAAAATGATATAGAATAAAGCCATTAACACTATGAAAAATATATAAAACAACATAGAAATCTAAAAAATATGACATTTATTAAACAAACACATAAATAGATTTTACAAAGACTCCGCCGTTTTGTGGCTAATCTGAGAGAGGGTGCCATCCTCCACTTCCAGATCATCTAACATGGCGATTAGCTGCTCATCCTCAATTACAATCTCAGGCTTCTTATTGTTGTTATTATTGTTGAATGCATTCATTGGTTTCGCAGTGTTTATAATATTTCCACCCATCAGATTGCTTAGTTCTATTTCCAACTCTTCTTCATCGTGGTTGGGAGCTACTTCTGCTGTGCTACTTGACATAACATCTTGAATTTCCCGATGCTGATCCAAAGTCTCACGCACATCGGCTAGAACTTCATCGACATTATCGTACTTAAGACCCGAGTCATTGAGAACCTTCTGTAAGGTTTTGGCTCCAATTTTGTAAGCGTCAAGAACAAAGCCACTGTTTTGTGCCTCATCCACATTCGAGAGAAGCGTTTCTATATTATGCAGCGCCAGGCTACGTCGCTCTGTGAAGAAAAAAATAAATAAATAAGTAAAATAGTTTAATACTATTTGAAAGCTAATGGAGTACCGTGATTCTTTTCCAACAAACGCCTTTTGCGCAGGTAAGTTTTAGCTAATTGCCTTTTGTTTTCCTTAACATATTGACGAGCTTTGTCATCGTTGACTTTAATCTCTTCCTCGAGCGATTCCAGCTGTTTCAGCAGACTATCCTGAGTCATCTGCAGATTATGCACTGCAAGATCTGCCTCAGTTATATCCAAACTTTCATTCTCGTCAGCTGTAATGGAAATTATTATTATGATTATCATGAAGTTTATAAAATTGACTCAGTAATTACCTGGAATTTTGATAAGGTGGATGCAGCTTGTTTGCCTTTCGATTTTATGATGTAAGGCCACATGCCGGCGTGCCTGAAGAGTAAGAAGACACAATTCCAAGAACTCCTCATGAATGCGCATTTGACAAGCATTGCACAGCGCCTTAAAGGCTTCAAAATGCAGCAATTTCCCTCGATTTTTGCTCAGTACTTTAACTTCCATTTCGCTGCAGATAGTCTGTTTTAAAGAAATTTTATTTATACAATATTTAATAATTAAAATAAAGCATTTCTTACGCGTAAGACATCCAAGTGAATCCATTCCACAAAAGATTCTGCTTTGACATCCCGTTCAAAAATGCTATGTTTGAGTTTTAGCCAGCTGCGCGACAGAGGGCGCTTTACAAAACTGTTTACAAACCAGGCGCTCCAAGAGTTCAGCGGATCGTATTCGTATTCAGTGCGAAGGCGAATTTGTTTTTTCTGCTCCATTTCTGCCATCACTACGTCCAGGCAGGCAGGTATTTGCTCGCCCCGCATGAACTGTAATTGGATCTCGCGCAAACTGAAATTGGCTTTGCCTAAGTATGTGCAGTATTGCTTAATCAGATCCATCCAGAATATCAGCTTTGTATCATATGCATCGATATTTAGATGACGCGGATGAAAGCTCGCAAATAGCACCTTTATTTTGGCCTTATCCCGCCAAACTGGAGGAAACTTGAATTCCTTGAACTCATTATTCGTGTCTATTATATCATTTTGTATGCTCATGGTTTCTAATAAACAAACTGCGTAATTTAAAAACCACACAAATATTTTTTGTATTTTTTTATTTGCAAAAAAATATATGTAGCACAAAAACACAATTGTAATAAATACTTGTTACTTTATTCTCTGATGCTTTGTTTTCTTCATATTGTTTTTGTTTTGGTTATAGTCTTGCGTGGTATTTCGCAAAAATGCTCAAAACAACATCGATATTCAAGCGTCTAACCTCCATTCATCGATAGTAATTTGAGTAGAGAGTAAATCGACGACCACATAATTTATCGATATTTGGTGGTAACCCATCTTTAGTCTGGTCCAGAAAACAAAGCAAACAGCTGTTCTGATTCAATACAAAGAAGAAGACATCGAGCAAGGCCACTAGATTTAGATTTTTTTATCGTAATTGTTGTAAAGTTTTAATTACAAAGTGCGAAATTCAATAATCAGAATTAAACAATATTCCCATTTAGATCTTGATTTGCCATTAACAGCTGGAAGTGCTCAACTTTCAGGCGGCAAAACAGATTGTAAACAAAGCAAAAACATATTTTCGTTATTCAGTTTCCAATGCCAATGCCAACTCAAGAAGCGTAACGTACGACGACGAGCATAAGCCATCTTTAGCCAGACAACGCCAATGTGAGCAGTGTGTGGTCCACTAACAACGCAGTTCGACCGTAATACGGTTTTCCGACTCCTAAAAAATAATCAACAACTGCTGCAGGTGGCGGCGACGACTGACTCACGTTTTCAATTGCGCTCAACTTGTTAGGATACACGAAGAAGGCGCCAGACCCGGTCTTTGACTCTTGCCTGTAACGTATCGTGTCTTATATTCAATATGCAGGATGATGAAATTGTATTCTGCCATCAGCTGGGGAGAGGTAAGTGTAAGAAAAATAAAAAATATTAAAATAAATTATTCACAAAATGGGTCTTATTGTACTATTTCTTATTGTAAAGAGTATTATAACAGCGACGCGCATTCTTTTGTGTTTTTTTGTGTACTCTTTTTAACATATATATGTAAGTATAAACATACAACAATATATCACTTGTATGTATGTACCTATGTATGTTTGTTTTACCCAAGCTCAATGACTTTGACGGTTTTTGATTTGAGCGCCAGTTTTTTACCTATTTGCTGTTTCTTTTCTTCCGCGCATTCAATCTCTCAACTAGCATACCAAATGAGTACATTTGCCTTTATTGTTATATGATAGTAAATTAATGATTGTCTTAGAAATAGTAATTTACATAACAATCAGAGCACTTGATATTATTAATTGCATACAAAACAGATTTTTCTTGACCGTTGCCCGTCGTGCATTCAGCTCAAGCTTGTGTCAAGGGTATATTGTTAGGTTGTGCTCGTAGTAAAGTTCAACTTTGATTGTTGATTTTGTTTTATTTTTGAAATTTGCTTTCGCAATGCTTAAGTTCGGCTTGGCTTGACGATGTCTCCTCATTAATATACTTATGTATGTAAAAGTTTCATACCTAGACGCTGGCACATGCATATGTATGCGTTTGTATGAATGTGTATTTGGTTTTGTGCAAGCGCGCTTGTGACGTAGACGCCAGCTCGGCTATTGCCGCTGCCACTGCTGTCGGCGTTGCCGCATCGTTTTTAACGAAGTGACAATGAAATTTCATTCAAACACGTTTCACGCCTGCTAGCGATCGGTCAAACGGATGCCCGACGCGCGCTGCCTGCTCAAAACAAAACGGCGAAATCAAAGCTGACCGTTTCTTCCTCTTCTTTTTTTTTGAGATCATTTACCGTGTTAACTTTCTGGCTGGCAGCAATGTAAATACAAATACAAAGCAGCTAATGCTTGAGAATTAACTGAATGCTATGCTCAGTGCGAAAAGCTCGTTAAGATATTGATTACACACACACGGGCGACGCATTTAAAATGAAAGTGCCCGCGCGCGACTCAAAATATTCGTTCAACTTGAAAATATTCAAATTACATAACGACAAGAAAGCAACAACCACTACAACAACACACGCCTCACTGGCTTCCACGGCCAGTCCGCCAACGGCGCATATGATCTCCACTAAAAAAAATTCATGGCGCGCTTCGTGGCGTGCCGCAATTGGAGTTGGTAACAAAAGCAAATCCAACAGCAACAACAAAAATAATGTTAATAATAATAATATAATTGTTAATGGTGACAACTTGCACGAAAACTGTACAAGTGAATCATGCATACAGCCCAATATTAAACCCGCCAAGCAAATTCCAAACATTGATGACTTGATGTGTAAGTAGCGCGCCATCCAAAGTCGAAATATATATGCATACATATAATTTAGAATAACACCAAGCATCTGATCCATATCAAAGCTCAATTTGTTTTTGTACCCTTAATAAAATTGATAAGAACGAGAGCAGATTAGTTATCATTCGCAGACACAAAAACAGTTTGGAATCAAGTATTAAAATTTAGAAGGTCTTGTTAGTTAAAAGACGAAAATTTAAATGCAATCTCAGCTCACAAATGAATAATAAATTGCTATTTGGTTTATGTGTCGCCAATTTTAGCAATCTGGCAACCTTGCTTTCGTTAAGATGATAATAGAGAAATGAAAGCATAGTTAAGTTGTACTTTGGCGCTCTCTCTTTCTCTCCCACTCACTGTGTTAGTAACAAGCATAAAATATATAAAAGAAAGCTTCACTCTGCGCTCTTTTGGCAATCAGCTGATAAAGCGTTTTAACGGTGGATTTTTACAGACGTTTATTTCGGATTTGTTTATTAAACGCATATTTATATATAGATATTTGAGGACTTATAACAATATCTGTGCATGTACATGTAATATGGAATTTTGTGATTAGATAGCAAAGTGGCTAATTTTGTGACTTAGTCTAACCAATTGAGAGGCCAGCGGTCATTTTAGAATTTCTTAACTGGCCGATAACCAGGCGAGTCAAAAAAGGGTAGATAAGCAGGCATCGATATCGGTCGCTCACTCTCTCTCTTTCTGTGTAGAGTGTATCGCACATGTGTTTTCAGTTCGAAATGCCAATATTCATCTACTATTCTACTATAATCTAACCAGTTGTCCGCCGGAGTTAATAACGTACTGGTGCCTTGCCGTTGAAATTAAGCAACATGTTCTCGCAATTTATTGGCACACGTTAGATATACTCATTACAGCCGTGAAATAGTGAATATAAGTTATTGACAAATTAAAGTTAAACAATGACTGAAATATTGGATTTTACATCGATCTTTGATCTCATCATTAAAAGCGGTACGTGCGTGACTAATGGATATAAACTAGATAAAGGCAGAGAAGTTACTTAAGTTATGAATTATCTTATTATCGATATGAAGAATGCATACTAACCGTCAATAATACTAAAAATAATGAATTCACTTTTAATGTCAAAAGATCTTATAAAATCAATTCAATATCACAAAGCGATTATGTGACCGATCTATCAAATAATCTAAGTTTTCTCTTGTGGCTTTGATCTTGAGAATATATCGGTCGATTCTTATTAATCATCATCGAAGATAATTCTGTTAAATTTACATTTTGTATTGGCTGTTTGATAACGTTTTCTAAGATAAGATTACAACTTTAAACAGCGAGATGACGCAGTTTGCAGAACATGTCTATAGGGCTACATGTTTTTGCAATCGAAGCATTAGGTATTTCATCTTAATGTACATATATGGATGGATACTAGGTCATTTAGCTGATTGACTTGATTCTTAAGTTTTGAAGAAAACAAAAAACATTTATTATATTTGATATTGAACATTTGACAACAAATTCGGCTTTATAACGTAATGCAGCATATCTCTCGATTATGTAAAAAACAAACAAAAAATGCGCAAACATCAAAATTCATGTGCTTATGTGCTAGTAGTTCATAAATCTCTAACCTTTCGAAGAATATGCCATCGTAGAAGATTGTGTATATGTATATGTGCGTACTGCACGTTCTATATATAATATCTATAATTCGAATTGTATTATGATTTTGATCAATTATAGCGATGCCATGGTTTGGCATGGACATAGGCGGAACACTCACAAAATTGGTGTATTTCGAGCCAAAGGATATAACACCAGATGAGCAGGATTGCGAGGCAGGCATTTTGCGTAATATCCGACGATATCTAACCAAAAATTCAGCATATGGCAAAACCGGCCATCGCGACACGCACTTGCAGGTAAGCTACTTCTATAGTCTTTCGAAATATATATGTATATATATATATCAATAGTATATATGTACATACATCATATTTGTATACAAACAATATTTTGTAAAGATTTTGATTTGTTTTGCAACGCGTAACTTGTTTTATTCAGAATGCTCAATCAATGGCGATTACGTACCGAAAATTGAAATCATTTGCATTAGCTTTAAGCGTTAGGCATTATCTCCCGTGAATGGCGCGTGCAATCGGTAGAGATCGCCGGGATCATAAGCAGGTCGAATGATTCGCTTTGCTGAATTTCTAGTATATTGCACCGATCTGTAAGCTCTACTGTCTCCGACGTCAAAGGCACGAATTGGCCGTGAACTTGCGGACATTTACCTGGCTTACATTTGAGGTGTAGAGAATTTAAAAAAATATTAAAAAATTATGGAGTAAAAATAAGGGATATTATAGTTTTATATACTCTATACTGTGTCTAAGTTGTGGAATAGCTCGAAAATTATATATACGAATAAGTAAAGAAAGTTTAAGTAAAAGTAAAGTAAAGTAAATATAAAGTAAAAATATTAATTCGAAATTGCTATAATATATATACATATATATACTTCATACTCAAGCTTTATAAATTATAGAACAGTTAAGGCAAGTTTTGATATCTTTATAGGAAACTTATTCTGAAGTTAATATAACTTAATGAATAAGTAGGTGTAATAAGTTAAGAAATAATAAATTCTCAAAAATTTCCTGCTATATTGTAGATACATTGTCCCATTTAGAGTTAGCTATAAAAAGGCCAAATTGTCAGCACTGTCCGGAACTTGAAACGTATGCACGTCGCTGACGACAAGTTTACTTTACGTAGAGCATTCATTGACTTTTGACTTCCTGTTGTGCGTTTTCTATATTTTAAATGGTTATCGGCTTATTTACGTCGCTAATTACATGAGCGCTAGGCGAAGAATTTGTCTCTAAACTTTGCTTGTTCACGTGTGCTTATATAATTGTAATAAGGAGCACGCAGCTTAATCGAGATTATGATTAAGCTTTGGACTTGACAGCATTTGTATGCAATTTGCATATATGTATGTACATGTATGGGACTGTTTTCTAATGATTCGAAATTCTTCTTCTTTCAGATGGATAATGTTGAGATTAGAAAGCGTCGAGGCTCTCTGCATTTCATCCGCTTTCAGACAACAGACATGGGCAACTTCCTGTCGCTGGCCAAGCAGAAGGGTATGGCCGAGCTGGTGACCACGGTCTGTGCCACAGGCGGAGGCGCGTTTAAGTTTGAAAAGGACTTTCGAGATCAAGTCAATATGAAGCTGGCCAAGTTCGATGAGCTGGACACGCTCATCAAGGGCATACTTTTCGCCGATATGCACAATTGTACTGAATGCTATTACTATGAGAACGCACGAGAAATTATGTAGGTATCCCTGTCAGACGTTGCAGCCGAATTTCCAATTTATCTTAAACTTTCTCTTAATCTGCAGGAAATGCGAGAAGCGTGCGTTTAACTTCTCGCAACCGTTTCCTTTCATCTTAGTGAATGTAGGCTCGGGCGTATCCATTCTGGCTGTCTACGGGCCTGATAACTACAAACGCATTTCCGGCACAAGGTAAGCGATTAACACAGAGAAAATCCTTAAGTATAAACTAATCTTAATTCTTAACTTGCTTGTAGTTTGGGCGGTGGTACATTCCTGGGCTTGTGCTGCCTGCTTACGGGCTGCACATCGTTCGAAGAAGCAATTCAGTTGGCAACAAAAGGAGACAATCGAAAAGTGGACAAACTGGTCAAGGACATCTATGGAGGTGACTACAATCGATTTGGCTTGCCAGGAGACTTAGTGGCGTCTAGGTAAGCAATAAATGATATAGAGTATTGTATATATAACCTTAATATATCTGCCCCATTTGCAGCTTTGGCCAGATGCATATAAACGATAAACGCTGTTCGGTATCCAGAGAGGATCTCGCAAATGCTACGCTAGTCACCATTACCAACAATATTGGCTCTATAGCGCGAATGTGTGCTCTGAATGAGAAGATCGATAGAGTAAGTCAAGCAGACTACAATATGGATAATGCTTTGCTCTTACTAAACGTTTATATTTGAATGTCTTAGGTCGTCTTTGTGGGCAACTTTCTGCGCGTAAATCCCATTTCGATGAAGTTGCTTGCCTACGCTATGGAGTTCTGGTCGAATGGCACCATGAAGGGTCTGTTCTTGGAGCATGAAGGCTACTTTGGTGCCTTGGGTTGCCTGCTACAGTTCAATGGGGAACTGGCAGCAGCGCTTAGCGATAGCCTGGATCATTCGCCGCCACCAAACACAACGCCACAACAATCTGCTGCGGAGCCGTCCACAGAATGTCCAGCCGCAGCAGATAAGCCAAATGATAGCACAAGCAGATAGTCGTTCCCTTCAAATTGAATATCAAATACTGTATCATATATACGTCATCTTTAAAAACAAAAAACAGAGATCAGATTAAAGCAGACGGGTTTGACAAATGGATGCAATTGGGTGCATTTTCTCGCTATTAACAATAATTTTTACTCTCGGTTAAGTTTACACTTGTAGAAGATGCACAAATTGTAAATGTATGTAAACAAGAAATAATGAAAATTGAATTGAAAAAGTGCCTGTTAAAACGCAACAAAATTAAGGCTTCAATTTATGCTAAATAACTGTTATAATACACATAATTTCAAAACAATTGGATATCAAGTATCAGCAGTAAATTTCAGTTGTTATTATTGGATGCAGGTAGTTCTATAAATTTGTTTTCCAAATCATAAATGTAAGTTCGCATACTATATAAAAGTATTACCCATATACTTGAACGCATAAAATGGCTTCTCCAAAAGTATTTCAATTTATTATTGCAAAAATTGAATTTTTTGCCATTTTAAATTTATACATTTTCAGAGAAGTTTCCCTGGTTGGAAAATCAAGAAATTGCTCATAATACTAAATCAAATACTAAATGCACTATTACATTTAAGTTTTTACCTTACAACATTTTTGATTATTGTGAAACATAAATATGTTTTCAGTGAATCTTTTAAGGCTTCTTTGTTTAGCATAAGTTTGTGGTCTATTATTGTAAGAT
This sequence comes from Drosophila gaucha, assembly GCA_035045545.1. Lineage (NCBI taxonomy): Eukaryota > Metazoa > Arthropoda > Insecta > Diptera > Drosophilidae > Drosophila > Drosophila gaucha. The sequence continues at coordinate 7,061,883 of JAWNOY010000292.1, forward strand.
TTTACCTTGTCGACTATTTTAATGCAATTTGTTAATCGACATCATTTTTCGATTTGGATTCAAATAAGCTGAAAGGCAAATGCAAATAAATATATATAAATAATCAGCTGGGTAAACAACATTTTAATGTTATTAAATTTAATTCAACAATTAATAAGAAGGTAACAGGCTTTTAATGATCTATCTTGAGTTGACCAAAATGCATTCTCTACGTATAAAACTACTTAATTTAATTGTAAAACTCGAGCTAAATTTTACATTTCAATTTGTTTCATCTTATGCTGTGAAGAAAATGGCTGTAATCCCTTTGGACTCCATAGTTTGTTGTGAAGTCAAACACTCGCAAATTGTGATCCGTAGCAACAAACATATATTGACTATCACAGGCAAGGCTGTAGACGGGAGAAGTTCTATAATGCTGTCGTCCTGTGTTCCAGGACGGAAAGTACAATTGTATATATTTGCCAGGCACACGAATATCGTATAGGTTAACACGACTATGGTGCTTAGCACCGCACAGCACGGCGTAAAGTCCGTCGTACTCGAGACAATAGATGGACGAGTCGAAAGGATCCTCCCACACGGAAACATCACGATCTGTGCGTCGATCAAACATGCGAAATGTGGTATCAAAGTTGGCAGTGAATAAGACCTGATCATCTTTTAGTTTTAGATCGTAAATGGAAATGGTATTTGAGTTGAACACAAGCTCCTCGCCACTAAAAGATAATAGTTTACAAAAGATAATATATAAGTCTATATATATATATGTATAAGATATGCTACCTCTCCACATGAATAGCACGCAATGCTCTCCGTCCTGTATCCGTATACAAGCCTCCATAAAGCCACTGACCATCGTCGCTGAGTTTCATTGATTTAAAGGAGTGCTCTAGCCGCATAAATAGATCAAAATGTGAGAGTCCAAACTCTTTAGAACGTTTCCACAGTTTGCAGCAGGTGTCAGTGCTACTGACATAGACATCTTCCACGAAATCCACACAGAACAAATATTCCTTGGCATGATGCATTGGTTGCTCTGTAATGTCGTCCGCATCCTTCACAAAGCACGTGCCACACACTCGTCCGGCAAAGATGGTATCCTGTTTCTTCACAAAATCAGATATATCAGATAAGGTTGATGTGCTGATTTCCTCTTCATAGCGTCGCTGCAGTGCCTCGGGGCCAGCCCGTCGATATTTGCGCAAATAGTTCGCATACGTTATATACAAGGCATCAGCATCTAGCCAAAGCTTCGAGGCGAACATCTGCGCATGGTGGTAATAATGCCGTTCCACATAGTCACCACTAAGCCAATTTCTTGCTATTTGCAAACGCCGCAAGTAAGACAACTGCGTCGAATTCCTAGAAACCAAACGTTTGGTAAGAAATCCAATTCGGGTTCGAATTCGAAAGTTACCTTTGCTCCACACTCGGTTTGTTTCGATGTCCACATAGGAGCAAATCCTTTGTCATGGCATAGAATATGTTTTGATCGATGACAGCGTTCAAATAGTTGCTTGCCTCGCACACAATAATTAATTCACGTTCAGACAAATATTTAAAAATTCGCAAAAGACAGTCGATGTTTAGATCTGTAAGCTTCATTTTGTTGGAGTGGGCTGTTTAAATCGTTGCCTGCAGCCTGAATTGACGTTGTTTGGTTATGCCTAGCATTTGTTACTGTGCACTGTTTGGGCGTGTAGATGGTGTCTTTCCCTTCTATGAACATCATACGCTCGAAAATATCTTGAAAAACACGGGATTTATTATTTTTAATTGAAAAACCACCTTCCTTCTGACACTCCGTTGTCTGCTTCTTCCCAAAGTGCATAACAGCGGCATGCGTTTAACATTTTCTGTTATTAATAGCGTATTTTGGCATTCGATAGTTGTGTGCAATATATCGATTGACCGATAACTCCCCAAATTAAAAGAAACGAAGCCAAATTCAGATATTTTAAATACGTAACGGTCAAGAAAGCCTTAGCGAGCTTTTAAACGTCTATTTATTTTTTAAAGTTTGTGGTTATCTTTTCACATACATACTATAAATTACTTATACAAAATATATATACATAAGGAAATATTTAGTGGCTACGCTTCGCATCCATCACCCCCGCCATATAAACCCAATCAATTAAATGTCAGGTTGTGAAACCAGCAAAAAAGACACGAGTGCTGTCAATGCACATCAATGCGATTAGAGTTATTTAGCACACTCTTTCTCTAATTAGTGAGAGAACTTTAGAGAAACATTTGTGCTAAATACCGAAAATAAAGCAAATGCCTTTGTCGTCTTAAATGCTTGCCGTTAACCAAAAACAATTTATTGCAAGAATCGCAAAAAGAAATTTCAAGAAATTACTATTACTGAAAAATTTTAGTTTTTAAGATAATGAAATAATTGAGTCATTGTAAAGCAGTTATTGGAATGCTAAATTTAATTTATAACTAAAAAATATAGCTCTACAATTACAAAGCGTGAATTGTCTTTAATTTTGTTATTTTTTACCTTCACATTTAAAATGCTTATCTCCAAAAAACAAAGCACAATCGAAAAGTTCTAGAAGTACAACCGCACCTAATTAAAAATGTTCCAACATTCCCAACTCAAGAGAGTCGGAAGTCAAATAGGCGATGGCGCCTACGTTGTTCTCCGCAGGTTTAACGTTCTTACGAAATTCTCTCGCCAATTTTATAATACTATACACACACATATGTACATAAATATGTATGTATGTGATGACTAAAGTACATCGCAAGCTACGTAGAACCTGTCACGTCGCCACTACGTTTGCTTATTGCGTCGTTAGCAAAATAGTTAGTAAACACATTTGTTTATATTTTCGGAAATATGAAATTATGGAAAAATTTGATAAATGATCAATTTTGATATTGTAATGCTATAGTTTGTATGTATTTTTATATACATATGTATGTACATGTATAGAAATGTAACAGCTATTTCACAAATTCAGTTAATTTCCCATTTGATGATTGGTGGTTGTTTTTAATATGAAATATGCTGGGGGTTTTTTTTTGTAAAAAAAGTAACCTTTTTGTGACGCTTTCTATTCTTTTGACCTTTTACTCCTTTTTGTTCAAATATATATTCTATTGTCCAAAGTTCGTATAATTCGGTAGAAAAGTATATAACACGTTTTACTTTTTGATTGGGTATTATTATTATATCATGTGAGCCCTAGCGTTAAGGAATTCTTCTGCTCTGTGGCATTGAAAGCGCAATCTCATGCAATCTACTGATAAGGCTTATCAAGAGATTAACTTTTCCCACGTGCTTCCACATTCGACATTGTGCACATTTTATCTGTGCCATTAGGAAAATAGACAATGACTAGCTAAGTATCCTGTACCCAAATATAACAATCATACTAACTAATATTGCAGAAATTAATTAATAGTTATTCGATTCTATTAAGCTTTCAGAATACGAAGTTGCCAATAATAAAAGTTAACTTTAATTAACTTGATTAACTATTCAGAGTCAGTTAAGATTATTAATATTCAGTCTCGAATATGATTAGCAAAATGCCAGCACTACATCCTTCATATACTATATATAATAATAGAAGAAAAACTAAACTAATACATAATTAAAAAATCCAATAGTAGTTTTTTTTTAAAGTGAGATCAAAGTTTTGTTTTATTCGTTTCATAATTTTCACTTTTTACGCTATACTTTTTCTTTCATTCATCATAATATGCAAAACTTTAAAAAAAATTTAAATAATAAATAACAATTTGCATTCATTGCCATTGTAAACATTGAAAATAATGCTTTCTATCAAATTGATAAGGATTAACAATTTACAGCAAAATATTAATTTATGTATTGTACATAAGTTTCTATTAGGAAGAATCAGTTGCAGTTGCAGTTACGACGATTCGGATTCGAATTCGGATTCGGATTCTTACATATGAAGCATACAATTAAAAGGATTCTTCAATTAGAACGATCTAATAATTCGTTTCTGTTTGGAAGGCAGTGAGTTTTTGTATTTATATTTGTATTTGTGTACGTGTAAGGTGAGCGAGGCTACAAAGTCTTTTTTGAGTGCGAGTATCGGATGATGGAAATCACCTCCGAGAAGGATGTTGACGTGGAGAGCGCGGCCGCTTTAGCCCTGGCTATCGTCGTAGCGAGCAGTTAATCAATGCGCCCCACAAAGAGAGAGGTCGAAAACATTGAATCTTGAACTGTATCAAGATCACGCGCCAGCGTTTACGAAGCGAGCTTCCAGTGGCTTTGTATTTGGCTCCGTGTCAAGCATAGGTCAGCCCATGTCCTCGTCAGCGTCTGCCTCAGTCTCAGCGGAACTGCTCAGAGAGCTGGAGCTGCTTGTTTGGGCCATTTGCAATGTACTGTGCGTGTAGTCCAGCGGCTCCACGCCAATATCATCATCAAACTCATCTTCCTGTTTATCAGCACCCAGCTGGCAGATCTCACTCATGTCTCCCTCCTCCATGCTCTCATGGTCTTCCTGGTCCTCGTCGACGTCCCAATCGTCGGCAATTTGCACATTGACTGGTAGGTACAAATGGAACGGTCGCTGCTCTCGCAGCCAGGGCGTTAGGAATATGTGAGTCGCCGTCATGCGCTCTGTGTAATTCTTGCGCAGCAGTGAGAGCATTAGCCAGCGCACCGACTTGGATAACGACATGGGTATTTGGACATTGCCGTGCCTGATTACAGTTATCAGATTGCAGTTGGCTTTCTCGTAGAACGGATACTGGCCAACAAGCATTGTGTAGAGGATGACGCCCAATGACCACATGTCCGCCGGTTTACCCTGATACGTGGGCTGCGGGCAAAGCAACTCCGGCGCGGTGTACAGCGGACAGCCGATCTTGTCGCTCAGCGTATCATCATCACCGTCCAGTATCATGGAACCCTCTAACGATTCGTACTGCAGTTTAGTTCTGTAATCAAAAAATAAATAAATTCAAAATTAATGCTAATTCCATTTTATTTATTGTGTCTGTGTCTGCAATCGCAGTCAGATGCAGAGTTGCATAATTTTTTAAAATTGATGGTGTTGCCATTTACTAGCGCATTACAACAGACACTCACACAAATCGATTGGCATTGCGTTGGCGTTAATGGCGTTGCCAGCCCGAATGAGCCGAGTTTGCTGTGAGCGTATGTAATTGATATAACACAAAGTCTAACCGTGCACCCATCTCTGACAAAGCTGGCGACCCCAAACACCCAAGAGCGGTGACACCATGTTGACATTGGCCTACATTTTCATGCAAAAAAAAAACCAGAGACAAAGAGAGAAAGAGCGCTCTCTCAGCTTGCGCCTATTTGTAAGTGACACAGTGCATTGTTGTGGCAACTCCACCTACGGCTTCAAAGTTGAGACAACAATGACAACAGATAATAAACATTGGAAAAAAAAAGCTAAAAAGATAATTAAGTGAGCGCCAAAAACTCAACAATATTTTTTTTTCGATTGTGCCATGAAACAAACAAACATACACACATACAAACAGACACGCATACATACATATAAATGTATACGAGCTGAAAAAACCTCGAGCTGACCCTGAGCAAAAATGAGCAACAAAAATTAAGACTGAGCGTGTCTTTTGCCATCAAACAAAAATTACAATACGCTCTACCAGCATAGCCGACAAATTTCGATCCATACATAGAGCGAAAGAGAGCCAAAGAGAGAGGGAGAGTGAGAGCAACGCGTCGTCTAGCTGTTACAACAAGCGACCTTGTTTGCTTATAGAAGAGGGAGGCGAGCATTGCGCAGCCTATTCATTTGAAGAGCGTACACGATTGCTGGCTGCCTCTCTCTCTCTCTTGCTGTCACTCTTACGCTCAGCTCAGCAAACGTTGCTGCTTTTTGAAATTAACAAATTGTGTTTTCCAAAAATGATACTCGCACAGTCAATTAGCTAGAAAGGAGAGGTAAGCTAGGTGAGGAGGACGGCAACGTTAATACGTGCTGCTAATTTAAATGCTATTTAAATATCTATGAGCGAACCGAAAATAATAATACATGAAAATACATACAGAAGATCAGAGTCAGGGCCGATGCACAATTTGACCTTAAAGTTGAATGGCTGCTTTTGTGTGTGTGCGTAAGTGTACATATATACATACACATGTACTATGTATAAGTGTATGTATGCGCGTGGATTAGATTGGGTATATGTAAATATTTATCATCTAATATACGCCTGCTAATCGAAGTCTAGAAATCTACTATGAGTCTAGCTAACGATCTAAGTGTACATAATCATATTTTTGTAGTATTTAAATTTGATACGAGAAATATATGTATATTTTAAATCATTTTTATATTACATACAAGTACAATCAACTCAATTTATATTTGTAGCAAATTTTTTATTTTCAAAAATATCTGCATTCAGATTGTAAATACTGTATGTATGCATATGTATACTGATTTACTTATTGTTGAGATAATTGAAATTGAGTAAAAAGTCATTAATATATAAAAACAAAATATTCAAGTATAACAAAATTGTTTATCTGGATATCTTAGGTATGTATGTCTATAAGTAAAAGCTTCTAGGAATCTTTTATCACAATATAAAGTAAACAATGAGGAATGCTCCACTAAAAGTTTAAAATCTAATAAAATCACTTAAGCACAAATAAGATAATGTATTTGTATATATGATAGATAATGTTTAGTTAATAGAAGTGTTTATTAACTACTGCATATAATAATAGCTTACTAGTCTCATATTTTATTGTACAGCTTACATAGTAGGAGTATGCAAAATAAATACGTCTATACAAGTTGGCAACACGAAAAGCGGAAAACGTCATTGCAATAAATTTGCTAATTGCATTGGCAATGGAAACGTAAAAACAACACCAACAAAAAAAGTTCAAAAACATTCAACAAGTATTGCTTCATTTGTAAGAACTATACAGAGAGACGCACATACACATACATACTCGCACAAATTCAACATATACTAAGAGTATTGGATTTACGATTGCGGCTCTCACAATCAACAGGTACAGCAGAGACGAATAGGTACGAAAAAAGAAAAGTTATTTCGCTCGCCACGAGTCAAGATTAAGAATATATACAGACGTATATACATACATAAATGTATATACATATGTATGTACATTCGTCTGACGTATGCATATCGTAAGTACAAAAAACGAAATACAAAAATGAATTATTTTGCAAGCGCACAGTACAAATTTGAAGGTGAGACTAACATTTCGACGTGTACTGTACTCACGTATAAGCACACACACATATGTACAACGAATAAATGAGTACAGAGTAGGAACCTCGCTGCGAGCACTTTGTCCGCTCCAGATATACGTACGTATGTATACACATATGTATGTATACCTATATGTATGTATGCCTGTACGCAGTTTTATGTTTTTGTTGTTGCTGCTGTATTATCAGTTTTTCGTATGTGTACACTGTTGACCAAAATATTGAGAACGCTAAAAGCTTACATTTAAGAACGCAATATTCTATTCAAAGCGATGTATTTCATCAGGTACAGTAATTTCCCATAGCTAGATACACTTACATGCACACATACAGGCATATTGTGTCGCTGCTGTTGATCTATTCGTTGTTTTTTTTTTCATTGCAACACTTCTTAAATGTTCAATGTTACCCACAACTGGCCGACACCGAACACAACAGCCACAACGACAACGTCGGCCAATAACAAGAGCAACAATTGTGGCACCAATAACACCAACACACAAACAAGAAACCAAAAAAAAACAACAACTGTTGCTCATAACGAGTTTTTATCGAATTGCAAAATAAAGATATGCAACCAGTACAGCGAGCAAATGTGTGCGAGGTGTGAATGTGTATGTGTGAGTGTGTGTTGGTGTTGCCGTTGCTGGTGGTGGTGGTGGTTAACATGCGGGTGCCGGGGTAGGGTCACTACCAATCGATTACGAAAGCCATAAACACATGTACATACATATATGCATGCCTATGTACATGTGTATGTATTTATGTACATAAATACATCAGTATGATAGAATTGGATCTAATCTCATATGTTCTTATGTGAACTCAATACAGTAGTGTCGCTCTGCGAAATCTAAGTAGATGTAACACAGTGTTGCCAGATTTAAAAACGCAAAAGAAACTAGTTCTAATAGCAAAAGTGGGTAAAAGAAAGCGAGTAAAGTTTTAAGTGAGGCAAATGAATATATATGTATATGCCTTAAGCTATGGCAAGCTTAAAAATAAATAAATATCAATAATTAATAATTCACTAAAACAATATTGACATCGCTTCGCCTTGAATTAGGCTGCATGAAGTTTTTGTGAAATAATAGAGTTAATGGCATTTAATATCTAAATATCGATAACTCTAACGAAGCGAGGCTTAACAGGTTACTAGTTCATGGCAATTGCTTGCATACTAACCTCGCTTCGTCAATGAAGTAGAAGCGCTTCAGCTTGAGATCGCGCAGGATGATTCCGTTGCGATGGCACACCTGCACTGTCTGGCAGATCTGATGGAATATGGCGCGTGCCTCCTGCTCGCAGAGACGCTTCTCGTGCCGGATGTACGTGTGGAGGTTCTCATAGACATGCTGGACGGGTGCGTTGATGATGTAGGTGCGATTCTTTGAGAGGGGCACCAAATCGTGGGCACCACGGATAAGTTTATGGCCATAGATGGTGCTGCGACAGAGCTCATCATCCTGCTCCAGCTGAAAGTAAGCGCGTTGCACCTTATCCAGCGGCTCGTTGATGATCTTGCAGAGATACTGCTTGCCATTGTAGACGTCCATGCATTGCAGATTCGAGGAGGTCAGATCGATTAGATGGCGATAGGAGGCGGGCGTTTTGGCCGCTGCCGCGGCTGAGATGTGACTAGGCTGGGCACTGATCAGATAACGGTACTTAATCACCTTAACAGGCTGCTCCCCGCCAACTCCAAAGGCGTTCATGCTGCCATTGATGTTCGTCTGCTCTGCAAAGCTCAAAGCTTGCAGCTCGCAGACGCCGCCGGGTGTACGCAGCAGTTTCTCCCTAAGCGTCCGCAGCATTTGCGCCTCTTTTGTGGGCGTGGACATTGCGAATGAGGAGGGACTGGAAGAAGCTGATGTAAACACAGTCAATGCGGGCGTCACGCGTTGTTCTCTGCCAGCTGCATTCGAAGCCGACGAAGCGTCGCTGTTGTTGTTGCTGTTGCTCCTGGTGTTGGTGTTGTTGCTGCTCTCAGCAGAGAGGGCCGTTAAGAGAGCGTTGACTATTTTGTTACCTTCCACTGCACTCGTATTGTTGCTGCTATCCATTTTGTTGCTTGTTGTTGTGGTTCCAAATGTTATTTATGCACTGCTTGCCAGCTCACAATTATCACAGTTTTTGCTATTTATTCACTTACTAACTGCTATTTGACTTTAGCTCACGATTGGCATTTTCATTGTCTTTTCTTTTAACTGTGTTCGTTCGTTTCTGTGTGCGTATGTGTATGTATATGCGAGTAATTTTATTTTTATTTTATATTTGTTTCCGAATCTTTGTGCTGACGTTAATTTCACTTGGTTGACGCAATACAGCACATTGGTTGCGAAATATTTGTAATAAACGAATATAATTTCGCGTTAGTTGTTTGTGTAGTCGGCTGTTGTCGATTTTAAAACAAATCGAACGATACAAAAATTCACTCACTCGCACACGCGAAATGAAACGAAACGCGCCCGTCTGTCTGCTCTGCTCTCCGAAATATAAATGGTTCCAATCTTCGTGTTCGTTTCGCTTATGTATGCTTCGCGTACCTACGCGACGAGAGGTTATACGCTCCAGTGAGAGATAAGAAAACCAGGCATCGTGACGTCACGCACTCATACAACACACAGTGTTCTTATCTTTGTTAGCAGTAAACAGATATTGTTTTTATAATTTGCTCTTCTAATTAATACAACTACAACTTTTAAACACAAATGTATTTTATTTTTTATGTATGTGACATACAAATAATTGAACAGCACATAATTTATGCTTATGAACGAATAGATCTACGTTTTTTACTTCAGTTAATATATAATCACAGATTAGATTACAAAAATAAAATATCTAGTATTCATAAATAAAAAAAATTAGTTTGTACCTTACACTCAGCACAATTTACCGTTTTTTCAATAATTTTAGGCTGTGACGTCAGGCTGTATTCTCAATTTATTCTCTTCTTTTAAAACAACTGTACACCAGCTCTCAATGAGTAACCTTCTGCAGCAAAATAAGCATACATGGAACATGGAACAGCTGGAATTGAAACATACCAGGGCTCCATTTTCAATACTTGCATTGGTATGTGTGAGAAAGTTAGCGCTAGTGCGACGTTATTTTCGAAAACAATTGCGTGCAACGTTGAAATTCAAGCGTTTGCCTTCACATTGCATGCCTGTACGTTTACGTTTATAATTCAATGTATACGGAAATTTTCGATTGAGAATGAAACGTTGATTTTGAATGCCATATGCCAGCGTCTTATACCTTCTTCAATGCTTTAAAACTACCCCTATGCTATGAATGTGTATGCATACATACAAACAATGATATATGTATACGTATGCATACTTATACAGTGAATACCAAAAGACTCTGACTGTATCAGCTAGAGTGATCTCACGTCATAAGCCCATGCACACATACATATGTATGTACATATTTATGTATGTACGTAGTAAATCAGCACACCTTTCATTTGCATTCCATGCTGCACTTTCACTAAAGATGCTCTAGATTAATCAAATCAGGAAGTGATTAACTATCGATATAGATTCGTAGATATCGATGTGCATATGCATATGTATAAATGTATTTATGTATACGTATATACATATATAGATATACATACATATATGTATGTATGTTTGTACAAATGCCTGCAATAATTATTCAATGTGCGCGGCGCAGTTTATGATTTCGTGAGCAGCTGCGGCTCAAAAATAAAGATCATTGGCCTACACGGGAATTATGCCAGAGCACAGAGCAGATCAAACACACATGCTCATGTATGCAATGCAGATGTATGCATCTGTATGTGTATGCAGGTAAAGGCAACTACAACTACAGGTAGATTTCCATTTTCCGAACTCCGCGTCTCCAGCAGCAACCCCTAAATTGTGAGGGATGGCTGTACATCCAAGGATGTTGCAGCTGTTGCAAGGTGATTTCCAAGTATACATACAGACAGACAGACATACAAACGTGCAACCGAAAAAAGCATATGTAGGCATTTGTGCATGTGTGCATTCATCTGTCGATGCGAGTGCGAGGTGGGTTTCAAAATTATTAAACCTTTGAATTTGCTATTCTAAGAATTTAAGGCGAAATGAAATTTAAAGGAAGTTAAAGGCTTTTTAGTTTAAGAAAACTTCTGAATTATGTTTGATCTGTTTTTGCTACGCAAGAGTCTTACATGATAAACATATTTATAGATATATTATGTTATAAAACAATTGAATCACACCTCGCACACTTATTGTTTGTACACTTTGAAATCATCGCATCGTATTTGGTTCCTCTGCCCCATAACGTTGCGTTTTTTTTTTAACAACAGCCGGCATCCTCTCCTATCACCTTGTGCTGCTTCAATACATGAATCTGGCAGAGCAAAACTTGTCAATGGCATTGGTACAGGCGCGTAGACATGAATATTGTGTTTAGGGGCCATCACATTGCCGGAAGACCTCTAAAGAGCAAACTACAAAAAATTTGTTTCACTATTAAAATGAGACTCGCTTTGACTGAATTACAACGTCCAATATTTAAATCGTGAAATGCCAAACTATACGAAACGAAATTCACTTCATATCGTATGGCAGAAGCTGTAGCATAAGCACACACATGCATATACTACATACACATGCACATGTCTATATATGTGTGTATTTGTGCACGCACGCTGTGAGCGTTAATTTTTGAATTTGAATTCAAAATATAAATACGTTAAGCTCAGTGCCAACGGACACTTGCGCTTGCGCTTGCGAAATCCCGCCAAGCTGTTTTGTTGTCTCTGCTTCTTAATAAGCGCCGTTGTGCCGCTCCATCAAAAAGTCATGCGTTCGAAACCCGTTTTATTTCACTGCTTGAAGATATTCTAGCAACAGATTTTTGTTGTTGCCAAGCTCGTAAGCTCTCGCACGAAATGCTTCGCGCCAGGCCTTGGGCTCGTGTGCGACACGGACACATGTACAAGCTTATGTTTGCATGTGTGTGTGTATGTGTGTGTGTATGTGAAGTATGGATACTTTGTATGCGTCATCACGGCTGCGTCATCGAAATGTGAACTTGTTTACGTTGATGACGCTTTGGCGATCTCTCTCTCTCTCTCTTTCTGTCTCCCTCCCTCCCACCGGAGCACATTCACACTTTTGCATGGAACTTAATTTCAATAGATAAAAGCGACTCAGCGCTGCGACATTCCAGGCGTTCACGAAGTTGCAATCTCGCACGAAATGCAATTCAGTTCACGAACCATCTCAATGATTTGACTTTTTTGGTAATCTATATTGAGTATATGCACGTGTTGATAAAAATTAAGTGAACTAAAAAATAAAGATTAAATTTAAATTTGAAACGAATGTCTGGATAAGGAAAGCTAATACATTAGAGCTTTTCTTAAAGCTACTACAGTAGAGCTTTCCTTATCCTTACATTATTTTATTTCGATACTCAAGAAACCATTTCCATTTCCTTAAATATGTATATGTAGCATTAAAGCATATTTCACCACATGTTTGATCCGGAAGAGCCAGCACGATCTATCCAAATTCAGCTTTTGTTACTCACTGATTTGCCAGTTCTTTCCAAAAATATCAGCTGATGAAATCTGCGGTCGAAACATTATAATGCATACTTTCGGGGCAGCTTAATAATATTTTCAGAGGCTGGAGATTATGTTAACTAAAAAGCTTAAAGGGTTTTAATTCAAGTTTTTGGCTATTTATATTATTTAGGACTAGTTTTATGGAATATTTACCATTGAATCCTATCCCATCCTTTGGATTATAAAAAGTTTGCTTTAACTCTGATCTGGACTTTAGTTAAAAATTGACCTATTCTGTATGTACCTCTTCAGAACCACATTAATAAATTCCATTAAAGTGCGTTGTTTACATAAATATTTAATTGTATATTATATATTTATACATATATCAAACGATTCAAATATACTTTAATATATCATCTTTAATATGTTTCAATTATTATTTGTATATATATATATCATGTACACATATAATGAATATAAGAGAGAGAGAGCGAGTATATAGGTAGACACTTTCGACAGTTTTTAGTGGGTAGTACATAACACTGGATGGGGAGGTACTTTATTAACAATTGTTTCAGGCAGGGCTGTCCGCGCATGCAGATATAACATATATGATCATCTATAGGTGTACATCATTTAACATAGAGTTACTTTAATTTGTGTTCTCCTGACATACTATTTGTTTCAACAAGCAATATATATGTATGTTGTTTATATATAATTTTCGATTGATGTAAATTGAATAACAGACCATTGTGCTTTGCTAAGTACAGATATACATACATACATATATTTATATATATATATATATTATCATGTTCCCGTTGAGTGGTCTAATTTGGACTCTCGGCATTTTCCTCGCATTCCTCATTCACAATCGGTTTCTTATCATCCAATTTCCGGCGACCCAGGAAACGTTCGAGCACCGTGTGCTTGGCCACATTTTTGGAAGCCTTAAAGGATCCCCAGTTGAGTTTACCTGCCTCCGATGATGTCATCAATATGGAGTACGTGGAACAGGCCTCGCCCTCTTTGCTATGCCGAATGCCATACAGGAAGTAGACGACCATGCCAATCGTCACCCAAACAAAGAAGCGCACCCAGGTCAAGGCATCCAGATGAACCATCAACATTATGTTACTGAATATGCCAAGTGCCGGCACGAAGGGCACCAGCGGCACCTTGAAGATCAATCCGCGCGTATTCTGGTTATGCACAGCCATGACGGCGACACAGGCGCTGGCTGCAAAGATGATGAAACCGTAGACGAGCAGTGCCCACCAGGTGCCGGAGTAGAGTTGCGCCCAGGACACCTTGAGCTCCAGGCAGATGGCGAAGCTCAGCACAATGAACAGCAGCACGGCCACCGACACCACCGAGCCAGGTGCAAAGCGACCCAGCAGTGGCTCCAGCCAGCGAAACTGCGGCTTCAGCCGCCCAGCCAGAGCGCCCTCAATCAGATCGCTCGTAGGCGAAGCTGTATCAATACTAGACTGCGAGTCGGCATCCTCGTCGTTCTCCTCATCCGGCGTGTCGGGTGCATAGACGGGATTGGGAGTGCCCACGTGGGTGAGTGGACGATAGCGTAGTATTATAACACTGGCCGAGACAATGGTGTAGGCGAGCAGCGTGCCAATGGACATGAACTCCACCAGCTTGGCCAAATCGAAGACCAAGGCCAGAGCAGCGCTCAGCAATCCGGATATAATCAGATTCAACAGCGGCACCTGGGTGGTGGTGCTGATGCGGCCAAAGCAGCTAAAGAGCAGACCATCCGATGCCATCGCATACATGCAACGGGGCAGAGCATAGAGGGAGCCGAGCAACGTGGTAGTCATGCCGCAGAGTGCTCCAATGGAGATGATGTACTTGGCCCATGGCAGGTGCAGCTGTCCAAAGGCCTCAGGCAGCGAGGCAGCGGGATTGATATCGCTGATGGGTATCATGAGGGTGAGAGCAGCGCTCACCAGGATATAGCCGACCGTGACGACGCAGAGGGAGAGTATTGTAGCGATGGGTATGGACACGGCGGGATTCTTGGCCTCCTCGCCGGAGGTGGCTATCGAATCGAAGCCAACGAATGCATAGAAGCAGGTAGCAGCACCTGCAATCACGCCACCAAAGCCGTAAGGCAGAAAGCCACCCTCCGCTTCGGACCAGTTGTTGGCATCCGCATACCAGAAGCCCACGCCAATGACCACCATCATGACGCCTATGTTGACCAGGGTCAGGATGCTGTTGAAGACGGCCGTCGCCTTGACGCCGCCGCCCAAAGCAGCGGCATAAACAATGCAGACCAGAAAGGCCAACACATCCGGATACTGAGCCAAACCTGGCTCATGGATGCCACCCATCAGAGATAGTGTCGTATTGGCTATCCAGCCGCCCAGCATGGAGTCCACGTAGCCACTCCAGGCACGTGCCACCGAGGCGGCGCCCAGCATATGCTCCAGCAATATGTTCCAGCCAATGACAAAGGCCCAGAACTCACCGATCGATATATAGGTGTAGACATACGCCGACCCAGCCTTGGGCACACGTGTGCCGAACTCCGCGTAGCAGAGCGCAGCCAACATGGACACGAATCCTGCGAGCACAAAGGATAATATGATGCCAGGTCCAGCCATTTCCTTGGCCACAGTGCCAGTCAGCACATAGATGCCCGCACCCACCATATGACCAATGCCTAAGGATTGAAATAAATATATCTGTATATAAATCATATATCATAAATACTCTATAGCCATATATACCCAATAGCGCGATATCAAAGGTTGTGAGGCAGCGCTTCAGTGGCGTCTCCATCACATCCGCGGGCACCGGCTTGGTCCGATTCATCTTCGTGCATATTCCGGACATAATGTGTCCCAATATTGCGCGCCTTGAACTAGGCATTGTTATATAGAAAACCCGTTGATATATATCCAGAAAAGAAAGTATTCCCTTATTGCCACGAAACTCGCAGTTCGACCATATGCCACATAAAAAGCATATAAAGATGCACTCGATTTTCCACTTATTGTTCTTATTTATAATTAGCAATTATTAAATGATTTAATTGACTGTTTTTGCTTATTTTTATGATAAATTCACTTGATTAATTTTAGTTTTTTCCTGAATTTGTCTTTGCGGCTCCTTTAAGCGTTGCACTTGTTGTACACGAACAGCTGTGACCGTATCGATTTTTCCTTGGAGCAACCCCACCCCGCCCTCCTTTACGACTCCACCATTTGCACGGACACCTACAACATTTGAAGCGTTGCCAACACTGCTTATGGCAAAATATTTTAGACAGGGTTGAAAGGTTTTTGTGAAGTTTTCAAATGTTTTCAAGTTTGATATTGGTTTCAATTAGATTTTTCTATTTTTATGTAAGTATTTCTTTTATAGAGTATGTAAAGTATTCAACTAAACTATTTCGTGTGATATTTTCCTCCTGCTTACCTAAGAAGAACTTTATTTCTTGTTTTTCTTTCAGATTATCATCTTTAGAAGTCCACCTTAACGGACTATGAGAAGCTTTCATTGCGCAGTGCATAAAAATTTCTAGAAGTTCATTAACCAAGACCAATACCATATTATAATATTTAAAAAAACTTTATATCTCATGAAGACTATTAAAAGAGAGACATGAGTAGAGTGAGGCAGGTGGATAACAGATAATATCTGTATAAAGACAAATATAGCATTTTTCCAATATTAAAAAAATGTTAAAGGCGTAATTCTTTCAAATACCCTAACATAGGGGGATGTGCTATCAGATGACTTAACTGTAATTTTATATACGAAAATATTTTTTTGATGTTACAGTACCACAAAAATATGCTCAAAAATATTCTGTTTACTTTATATAAGAATATCTTAAATGCTTAATGTGATATGGTAATTCTAGATTTAAAAGGCTCAAAAGTCTTCGGATAAATATGTTCTGTTTCTCAGTTTCGAAATTCTAGTGGTCTCTGCTCTTAAGGAAAGTAAACTACTCTCACCTAGTTTGAATTTGTTATAGATTCTTAACATAACCATATTGCTTTATAAAGACAATTAAGTAAATCATCGATTGCTTACTTTTATGGCAATTTGAAGTTAAAATTAAATTAATATTAATTTAAATGTTACTTAAAAATTGATTTAATTCAAATGTTTTGCGAACTTGCCTACGATTTGCAAATTACAAAAAACGTTGCATACTTTTAGGCTTCGAAAAATTTGTGAAACCTATAATAAAAATGTGTTGCATTTGTTTCAATACGCATTTTTTTATAGTGCTTAAGTATGCATTTAAATAAATAATTATAAAAATTATAAAATAATTAATAAAAGTATGTCCTCCTTTACTATATAATGTATATATTGATTACTTACAAATGTACACTTACATATGTATTTCTGTTCACAGCAAAACCTTCTTCAAATTTCTCAACCGATGTAATTGATGAATGGTAAAAAAAACTTTATTGAAGTTGCAATTTTTTTATGTGTGTGCGAATTTTTGTGTACACATGTACATGCAATATGTGATTTAGCTACACAAACTGTGTTTTTACATAAATAACAACTATAATTTAGGTTTTTATGGGCTACTTCATACAGTATTTCATATTTTATTTGATTAATTTATGATTCTTTTAATCTCGCCGTTTCTGTTACTCAAATTATTGTTGCTTGGTTTTTCCAGATCTCGGCAGCCAAAGCTTCAGCTCACATCAAAAGCATTTCCGGTCTTGAAGGCCGTTTCGCAAGCCTCGTCGGTGTAAAGTGTAAACATGAAAGGAATTTCGGGCGGCTTAGCCCCCGTTAGCCCCCTTTTCCAAATTCACCACATTTAACAAACATTTCCTTGAGTTTTTCTTCCACACGGCCTTCAGCGGTTAGGCGTATTTGAACGGCTTCATTTGTAGCCATTTTTATTTATTGTTTATTTATTTTTTTGACTAGTTATAAATTAGCAAGAAATAATGATAGACAATAATTAAGTATTCGTTAATATGTATAATTGAATGTTTGTGCCAAAGTCTGTAGGTTTAGCATTAGCAGTCGATGCCAGCTGTTTTTTTTATACGTCAGGCAAAGGTACTCAGCAATCAGCCAGCAGCATCTAAATCGCCATGACCGCTTGCCTGTCTGTCACCACGAAGCACGAAGCGGACGCTGGGCATCCAAAAAAGTATGACTGCCAGTATTAATACCTGTTCGGGATGATCGGGCCCGCACTGCCTATAGTTGCATGACCAGCTCATCGTCGTTGTCGTTGTCGACGCCCGGCCACGATTTCAGTTACGACAATGACGGATTTTGGCATTTTGGCCCTAAAAATACATACAGCGAGGTGTTAGCCATTTGACGTTGCGGATCTTTTGGCTGGAGTTGTCGCCGTTGCAACGCCTCAGACCGGGTCAAGATGAAGAAGACTTTAACGTTGGACAACGTTTGCCTCACGCGACTGCCAAGCGCATGAAAAATAATTTAATTTGCATAGCAGACAATCATATGCCCTTTCATTACACATATATTATTTTAATATATATATTTATTTAAAATATATTGTATTAAGAAATAATTGCATATTTAGAACGCAGTTTTCAGTGCTTAACTGCATTGTTGATATATCGATATAAATGAGAGTGGTAATCGATATATTGCAATAACTTTGCAGTAAGAGCAGCCCACATTTGAGCAGTTTTTAATGATACAAAATTAGGGTGACCACAGTTTTGCAAAATGATTTGCAGTGCTGCCCATTTCTTCAATAAATTCGATATACTCTACATTGTAGCGTATTTGAATGGCTGCACGAGGCGCGATCAATAAGTAACGGATATTTTTGCTTGCAATCCGGACTTATGCGAAAAAAATTGAAAAAGACCTTTGCACATTTATATAGCGCTACATACTTGAGCGTTGCCACATCGAAGAATAAATATGTTTTAGACGAACATTTTTAAATACTTTTGAAACAAGCCTCGTGAGTATAAAAAAATTGTAAAGTAAATAACTCTTTTGTGGCTAGCCGTGCTGCCGTTTTAGCTGCTCTTTTAGCTGGCTAGCCAGCTAGCTGCTGCTGCTGCTGATGCTGCTGCTGCTGCTGCTGTTGTTTTTTTGCATTTGCTGCGCCTTTGGATTTTGAAAGCAGTGTTCCAAACGATTTTAGTTAAAACATGCTACGTGTGAGTATATAAACGAAGACGCGTCTTTTCCAAGTTTAGTGCGACAGCGAACTCTTAACCAGCCGGCGAACAAACTAACTCTCTACCCAAACACCGTTCAACTAGCAATTTCTGTAAGTTAAATCAAGTGGCAATTTAATAAAAATATCTTATGTGCATTTCGAAATAATCGATAAGACTATTTAGTGTACAGTGCAGTGCGTGGGCGTTCAAAAATATCTTTCAATAATTCTGCGTCGTTGCAGTAACTGAAACAAAAAGTGACATAATGCAATAACCAAGCTGGATATGCAGATGGTTGAGAAATTGTGAAATTTACTGACTGTACTTGTATAAAAAAATTATTTTAAAGTGGGGTTTAGTTGACAAGAAAAGACTATTAAAGAAGTTTTTAAAAGATTTTTAAAGTAAATAATTTGAATATTAAGTTGCTAAAGTGCTAAAGACAAGTAAAATTTATTCTGAAAATACTTTGCAAAATTTCAGGTTGTGCTAAAATAAGAAATTGGGTCAAGAATGTTTTTTTGAATAATATTAAAATAATATAGCTGAATACTATGATAATTATTAAATTCTTAACTATTAACTTAATTATATTTATTTTTATGTTTGATAAGGTTTAGTTTATTTTACAAGAATATTTTTATAGGTATAGTAATTAATCAAAATATTTATGAGGCATTGCAAAAGCATAGGAGCTTAAGTTTATTTTTTTTTTTAAATTCTGGGAGTTGCCGAAAGCTAAACAAATGTGACTAGTTAAGCAATAATCAAGTATTATATGCAGATGCTTTAGAGGTTTCGAAATAGCTAGCTGTACTTGTATTCAATAATAATTTTTATGAGGGACAGCTATGCAGAAATGATTGAGAAAGACTTAAGAAGATTTTTAAAAAGATAGAGTTTCGATAATAATAATTTTTATTTATTAAATAAAGATATGCGAAAAAAAGGCTAAGATAATATTTCTGAATTAAAAAAAAAATGGGTTAAATTAATTAATATAATTTAGTGAATATATTAAGTATATATAGTTTTATTATACCCAACACTCATCTTCTTTGTAAACAATTGTCTTTGGTATCAAATACATGTGCATATATTACATTCATCAGCAATTCAATTTATTTAGCATCATTAAGCTCACGAAGTCGACATTTAATTTTGTTTATTATTAATTTGTTTTAATCAAATAAGAGACGATTAATAAATAACTAAAAATTATAGAGTTAATTATGGGCTTAGGCAATATTAGACGAAAAATCTCTGCAAGCCTGCAACCGCATAGGCAAGGCCGAGTTAAACTGATCAAATCGCATTATAGCCGGAAAAAAATGAGCTAAGCGAGCGAAGTCATTTATAATCCGAACGTGTTTCTGGCTTTGCAGAAAGAAAACGCGCAAATTTATAGACTATAGCATTTTGGGTAAGGTGCTCCCGACGAAGCCTTGAAATCTTAATGAGGATGCAAAATTCCACACTATATACGACCGCAATCAGCTTATCCGGATTTGCCAATCTCTGATTGGAGTCTTAAAAAAAGTCTGTCCTACTTTGTTTGCCCTAGACTTCAACGACTACTGCTATATGACCAAAAGCCATAAAAGTCGATGGCGTACACCGAAAAGCAAATACACTATTTGCCAATGGTAAAAGTTAAGATCAAATATGGTTACAGCTCGACAACATGCAGTAAAGCTCCCTAAAATAACCCCCCACTAACGACAACATAAAACTTACAAAACACAACAGAAACAAAAAGAAAAATACGCAAAAACAAACAAGCTAATGCGAATAAATTTATTTAAAGTCGGTTATTATTGGGCCACCTTTTATCTGTTGATTCGCGAACAAGAGCTTTAGATGCTTATGATAAACCTCTTTGCGAGCGTATGACTGGAGATTTAGACACAGAAAAGCCAGCAATTTTACTAATTTGACTCTTGTCCAAATCACGCAATCGAAAAAATCAAACTTGACATAATTACATATCAAAGTGAATATTTCGATAATTATTATAAATTCTTAGACTACCAAAATTACGTATACGACAGATGGGCCACAGTACACACCCACTATGACGACTGCACAAAAGCTGGATGCTTTGTAATACTATACAAGCATACACATACATACATACATATATGCATGTCTATACAGATATGTGCACAATGCGTGGCTGAGGCGGCGTCAAAGCCTGTTGGGTAATCACCTGTTTGCCATGACGAATACGTATACGAACACGAACACGAACACAAGCCGGAGTGTAAGCACCTATGTCTGTCCGTCTGTCTGTCTGCCTGTCTGAGTTGCCCAAATGGCAAAAGTTCACGGCAAGATCATCAATGTCCAAGTTATTATTATTTATCTCATTTTGTAAGCAGTCAATAAAAAAATCTTTTTCATACGCCAATCATATGAAGAAGATCTGAAGATCTGAAGACCTCATCAATTCCCAGTGCAAATTGGTACTAATGTAAATACCTATAACATGTGCCAGTGCTCTCTTGCATACATTAGCATCCATTTAATAAAAGTGAGCAAAATACATTTCATTTAAATTCTAATTTACGGATGTTTACGGCAGGCTAACGGCATTTTATTGTCGCTTACCTGTTTATCGCCCACAAAAAAATAATGAAAAATACAGATAATCATAAAATCGAACTAAGATAAAGTACTTTTCGGTTAGCGCCGAAATGCATCAAAGACTTTAAAATAATAGAAGCAAAAAAAAACCAGTCGGTAATTCAAATGCTGAAATTAAGATCGGGGTTCAAGTTAAATTATATTACTTATACCTGTCCACAGCAACAATATGCGCAAATTGCGTATTTGATAATTCAATACAACAACAACAACATTAACATCAACAACAATAACAACAACAACAACAACAAATAATAAAGATATAAAGAAATAATAATTTAGGGAATCCAAAACGTTGAAGGTCATCGCATCGAATTTAATAAACAGCGATCAATGAATGGTATTCATAAGTATCCAACAAAATGTGGTAGCTCTGCCGTCCTCAAGAGTTAAGTCATCATGCTCACAGATATACAAATAAAAAATGAATATATATATATATAGATATATACTTATGCAGATTTGAAGCGATATTCGATCCGGCTTGCTTGCCACACGCCCTCTCAATATAACACAATTTACTTTTATTAATGACACCTTTTACCTTATAAATGATATTACTATCATTTCAAAACAGGTTTTAAACACTTTCAACTGTGTTACGAGCAACTTTTATATTTGGTTCAGAGTTAAAGTCCCTTAACTATTGAATTGTTAACTTGTATTTATGATGTCAAAAGAAAGTAAATATCAATAATATATTTTGCTTAGGAATCTCCTTCTGCATGCCATTCTGTCGTTTATCAATCTTTAAAAGATAAATTTTGTTTTATTTCGGAAATTGGTTCCCTAAATTTACCCTTAAGAAGCTAGCATTTAAGCTTTCAATGACTGTAACTTGATCTATCTTAGTCTAATACAGTCCGATTCTTAAAACAATAACGGATCCCTATTTTCGATTGGTTAAATATATTTATTGGTTATATTAAAAGTTTTACAGAATATGAAACGATTACTAAATCAACTTATTTCGAGCTTAAAAAGCTTTAGCTCGGCTAAATGAAACCAGATCTTCGAATAATATACATTTCTGACGTAGTAAGGATCAATGCTCTTGACTGGAATTAACAAAAATAAATTCTACATTTGTACATCAAGTTGTTTGCTTAAAAATCGATTCCAAAAATAAGCCGTTTTAGAACTTTAAATAACTGTAGCTCGGTCAAAGATCGTTCGATGTTCGAAAATCTTTTAGAGCTCGTACGGACCTTTTCTTTTGATTTATTACTATTATTTTTAATAAAATTGCATATAATTAACTTATAATTAATAATAATTAAAGTTATATGAAGTCCGATATTCGAGATTACCATTTAAATTTATTTATAAAATGTTAACAAATAAGATTTACCTTGGGACTATATCATTAAGAGTTTATTAAATCATTTTAGCTTGAATACTCTTTAACATTCAAATGACTGAATAATTCTAAATTATATTAAAAAATAAATTTGTTTCTGATCGCACCTCAGCAATAGCAAAATTCATGTGAATTCCCAAATGATAATTGATTATTGAGTATTAATAATTTGTCGCTAATTTGCATATATAATTATGTTTTCTATTGTTATACATACATATATTTGGACAAAGAACCTGCAGCTTTTATTATATAATATTACTTATGAAGATGAGCAAACAACTTTAATTACATTTACGTTCGATTTGCAACAGGTTTTAGATTGAACGACAATCCACTAAATATGGTCAACGCTGGCCGCATAATACTTTTGACTCAGCTTTTGGTATGAAACTCTCACATATCGTATTGAATTCCAACTGATGCATTTTTGCATTTTAAAGGTCATTGCTGGCGGCGTAGATCTGAGAAAAGCCGATGATTATGTCGATAATGAAGTTAAACCAGCCGATTTGGCATTATCGTTCCCCCGAGTGTCTCGGAAAAGCGCCTCATTCGATGGTAATATTGAGAAAATCGATGTAAAATGCGATACATCGAATGGAATGATAGTAGAAGTGGAATTCGCTGACATTTTTAATGGAGTCATATACAGTCAAGGATATTACAATGATCCGAAATGCAAGTGCGTGATAGCTGATGATTATTTGAGTGATTTAAATTTGCAATTCATTTCTATCCACTTTTCCACAGATACGTGAATTCTGGAAGTAATGAGCGTCGATTCGTCTTCAAAGTTCCCTTTGATGGCTGCGGCAGCAAGCCGTCCTGTTCTCTGTGCGCATCTGTGGACAACATTCTCATCATACAGAATGATCAAGATATTCAAGAGAGCTGGGACACAGCACGCAAGATCACATGCAGTCGCAGCGATGAGCAAGAGAAAACAGTATATTTTCGACCTTTTGTAGTCGATATGCTGGAAGTAATATCGGTAGAAACTCCAAGCGGTCCAGTTGAATGCTGGATGGAGATAGGAACAGGACTGCCACCGAATATCAAGCCAATTAATTATACTTTAAAGCTGGGCACGGATATAACATTTACTATTAACGTAAAACAGTCAACTCAGACCTGGGATATTAACATTTTACAATGTTATGCTTCCGATCAACCAGAATTTGATACAGCCACCACAAACAAACTGCAGCTTTCCGATAAAAATGGATGCTCTCTTAAGAAAAAAGTATTTGGGGAGTGGAAGAAATTGGAATCACTTCCTGGTCAAACGTTAACATATTACAACACGCTTAAAGCTTTCAAGTTTCCCGATCGATCTCAGGTTTATTTAAAGTGTGATATTGAGCTATGTAATGGAGCTTGCGAACGAAACTTCGCTTGCGGAGAAGAAATAATAGAGCATACCATTCCCCGTTGCTCTCCAGGCTCAACAGATCCCGGTTGTCAACCAGCAATAATTCGTCCACCAGTAACACCAACGAAACCAAACTGTTACCCAGGCTCAACCGATCCTCGCTGTTCTCAAGGGCCAGCGCCGACTTCAAGGCCTAAGTGCTATCCTGGCTCAACCGACCCTCGCTGTTCTCAAGAGCCAAACACGACCGCTTCGCCTGACTGCTATCCCGGATCAAGGGATCCTCGTTGCCCACAGGAGCCCAAAACAACAGTGAAGCCCCGTTGCTATCCGGGGTCCACAGATCCCGATTGTCAACCAGCCACTTACTTGCCTCCAACTACACGTCGTCCAACTGTAACTCCGACTAAGCCAAGGTGTTCTCCTGGTTCAACCGATCCTCGTTGTCCTCAAGATCCAAAGACAACTTCAAGGCCTAGCTGTTATCTCGGATCAAGTGATCCTCGTTGTCCCCAAGAGCCAAAGACAACTTCCAGACCTAACTGCTACCCTGGATCACGTGATCCTCGTTGCCCACAGGAGCCTAAAACCACATCGGCACCCCGTTGTTCTCCTGGCTCAACAGATCCCGATTGTCAACCAGCCACTTACTTGCCCCCAACTACACGACGTCCCACTGTAACTCCGACTAAGCCAAGGTGTTATCCAGGTTCAACCGATCCTCGTTGTCCACAAGAACCAAAGACGACTTCAAGACCTAATTGTTATCCAGGTTCAACTGATCCTCGCTGTCCTCAAGAGCCAAAGACAACTTCAAGGCCTAGCTGTTATCCCGGATCAAGTGATCCTCGTTGTCCACAGGAACCCAAAACCACTTCCACGCCCCGTTGTTCTCCTGGCTCAACAGATCTCGATTGTCAACCAGCTACTTACTTGCCTCCAACTACACGTCGTCCAACTGTAACTCCGACTAAGCCAAGGTGTTATCCAGGTTCAACCGATCCTCGTTGTCCACAAGAACCAAAGACGACTTCAAGACCCAATTGTTATCCAGGTTCAACTGATCCTCGCTGTCCTCAAGAGCCAAAGACAACTTCAAATCCTAGCTGTTATCCAGGATCAAGTGATCCTCGTTGTCCCCAAGAGCCAAAGACAACTTCCAGACCTAACTGCTACCCTGGATCACGTGATCCTCGTTGCCCACAGGAGCCCAAAACCACATCGGCACCCCGTTGTTCTCCTGGCTCAACAGATCCCGATTGTCAACCAGCTACTTACTTGCCTCCAACTACACGTCGTCCAGCAGTGACGACGACTAAGCCAAGATGTTATCCAGGTTCTAGTGATCCGCGCTGCTCAACGGAGCCCGCAACAACTACCTCAACTTCTTCATGTTATCCAGGATCGAAGGATCCAGAATGCCTGAACTGCTTCCCTGGCTCACCAGATCCGAGGTGTCCTAAAGTACCAACGACGAAAAAGCCTGGATGTTATGAAGGATCAAGTGATCCAAAATGTCAACCAGCTACTTACTTACCTCCAATAAAAACGACAAGAATTCCAGGCAATCAAATTACACCAACAAAACCATCTTGCTACTCAGGCTCAACCGATCCCCGCTGTCCTCAAGAACCAAAGACGACTTCAAGACCTAACTGCTATCCCGGATCTAGTGATCCTCGTTGTCCACAGGAGCCAAAGACAACTTCTAAGCCTAACTGCTACCCTGGATCACGTGATCCTCGTTGTCCACAGGAGCCTAAAACAACATCGACACCCCGTTGTTCTCCTGGCTCAACAGATCCCGATTGTCAACCAGCTACTTACTTGCCTCCAACTACACGTCGTCCAACTGTAACTCCGACTAAGCCAAGGTGTTCTCCTGGTTCAACCGATCCCCGCTGTCCTCAAGAACCAAAGACGACTTCAAGACCTAACTGCTATCCCGGATCTAGTGATCCTCGTTGTCCACAGGAGCCAAAGACAACTTCTAAGCCTAACTGCTACCCTGGATCACGTGATCCTCGTTGTCCACAGGAACCCAAAACCACTTCCACGCCCCGTTGTTCTCCTGGCTCACAAGATCCCGATTGTCAACCAGCCACTTACTTGCCTCCAACTACACGTCGTCCACCTACAACTCCGACTAAGTCAAGGTGTTATCCAGGTTCCACCGATCCTCGTTGTCCACAAGAACCAAAGACGACTTCAAGACCTAAATGTTATCCAGGTTCAACTGATCCTCGCTGTCCTCAAGAGCCAAAGACAACTTCTAGACCTAACTGCTACCCTGGATCCCGTGATCCTCGTTGTCCACAGGAGCCTAAAACAACATCGACACCCCGTTGTTCTCCTGGCTCAACAGATCCCGATTGTCAACCAGCTACTTACTTGCCTCCAACTACACGTCGTCCAACTGTAACTCCGACTAAGCCAAGGTGTTATCCAGGTTCCACCGATCCTCGTTGTCCACAAGAACCAAAGACGACTTCAAGACCTAATTGTTATCCAGGTTCAACTGATCCTCGCTGTCCTCAAGAGCCAAAGACAACTTCAAGGCCTAGCTGTTATCCAGGATCAAGTGATCCTCGGTGTCCCCAAGAGCCAAAGACAACTTCCAGACCTAACTGCTACCCTGGATCACGTGATCCTCGTTGCCCACAGGAGCCCAAAACCACATCGGCACCCCGTTGTTCTCCTGGCTCAACAGATCCCGATTGTCAACCAGCCACTTACTTGCCTCCAACTACACGACTTCCAACTGTAACTCCGACTAAGCCAAGGTGTTATCCAGGTTCAACCGATCCTCGTTGTCCACAAGAACCAAAGACGACTTCAAGACCTAATTGTTATCCAGGTTCAACTGATCCTCGCTGTCCTCAAGAGCCAAAGACAACTTCAAGGCCTAGCTGTTATCCAGGATCAACTGATCCTCGTTGTCCTCAAGAGCCAAAGACAACTTCTAGACCTAACTGCTACCCTGGATCCCGTGATCCTCGTTGTCCACAGGAGCCCAAAACCACATCGACACCCCGTTGTTCTCCTGGCTCGACAGATCCCGATTGTCAACCAGCTACTTTCTTGCCTCCAACTACAAGTCGTCCAGCAGTGACGGCGACTAAGCCAAGATGTTATCCAGGTTCTAGTGATCCGCGCTGCTCAACGGAGCCCGCAACAACTACCTCAACTTCTTCATGTTATCCAGGATCGAAGG
Source organism: Drosophila gaucha (assembly GCA_035045545.1). NCBI lineage: Eukaryota > Metazoa > Arthropoda > Insecta > Diptera > Drosophilidae > Drosophila > Drosophila gaucha. Next base: position 7,089,449 of record JAWNOY010000292.1, read on the forward strand.
ATCCAGAATGCCTGAACTGCTTCGCTGGCTCACCAGATCCGAGGTGTCCCAAAGTACCAACGACGAAAAAGCCTGGATGTTATGAAGGATCAAGTGATCCAAAATGTCAACCAGCTACTTACTTACCTCCAATAAAAACGACAAGAATTCCAGGCAATCAAATTACACCAACAAAACCATCTTGCTACTCAGGCTCAACCGATCCCCGCTGTCCTCAAGAACCAAAGACGACTTCAAGACCTAACTGCTATCCCGGATCTAGTGATCCTCGGTGCCCACAGGATCCCATAACTACATCGAAGCCTCGTTGCTATCCTAGCTCAACAGATCCCGATTGTCAACCAGCTACTTACTTGCCTCCAACTACACGTCGTCCAACTGTAACTCTGACTAAGCCAAGGTGTTCTCCTGGTTCAACCGATCCTCGTTGTCCTCAAGATCCAAAGACGACTTCAAGGCCTAGCTGCTACCCGGGATCACGTGATCCTCGTTGTCCACAGGAACCCAAAACCACTTCCACGCCCCGTTGTTCTCCTGGCTCAACAGATCCCGATTGTCAACCAGCTACTTACTTGCCTCCAACTACACGTCGTCCAACTGTAACTCCGACTAAGCCAAGGTGTTCTCCTGGTTCAACCGATCCTCGTTGTCCTCAAGATCCAAAGACAACTTCAAGGCCTAGCTGCTACCCTGGATCACATGATCCTCGTTGTCCACAGGAACCCAAAACCACTTCCACGCCCCGTTGCTCTCCTGGCTCAACGGATCCCGATTGTCAACCAGCTACTTACTTGCCTCCAACAACAGTTCGTCCGACAGTGACACCGACTAAGCCAAGATGCTATCCAGGTTCAAGTGATCCTCGTTGTCCTCAAGAGCCAAAGACGACTGCAAGACCTAATTGCTATCCTGGATCTAGTGATCCTAGGTGCCCACAGGTTCCCATAACCACATCGAAGCCTCGTTGCTATCCTAGCTCAACAGATCCCGATTGTCAACCAGCTACTTACTTTCCTCCAACTACACGACGTCCCACTGTAACTCCGACTAAGCCAAGGTGTTATCCAGGTTCAACCGATCCTCGTTGTCCACAAGAACCAAAGACGACTTCAAGACCTAATTGTTATCCAGGTTCAACTGATCCTCGCTGTCCTCAAGAGCCAAAGACAACTTCAAGGCCTAGCTGTTATCCAGGATCAAGTGATCCTCGGTGTCCCCAAGAGCCAAAGACAACTTCCAGACCTAACTGCTACCCTGGATCACGCGATCCTCGTTGCCCACAGGAGCCCAAAACCACATCGGCACCCCGTTGTTCTCCTGGCTCAACAGATCCCGATTGTCAACCAGCTACTTACTTGCCTCCAACTACACGTCGTCCAGCAGTGACGACGACTAAGCCAAGATGTTATCCAGGTTCTAGTGATCCGCGCTGCTCAACGGAGCCCGCAACAACTACCTCAACTTCTTCATGTTATCCAGGATCGAAGGATCCAGAATGCCTGAACTGCTTCGCTGGCTCACCAGATCCGAGGTGTCCCAAAGTACCAACGACGAAAAAGCCTGGATGTTATGAAGGATCAAGTGATCCAAAATGTCAACCAGCTACTTACTTACCTCCAATAAAAACGACAAGAATTCCAGGCAATCAAATTACACCAACAAAACCATCTTGCTACTCAGGCTCAACCGATCCCCGCTGTCCTCAAGAACCAAAGACGACTTCAAGACCTAACTGCTATCCCGGATCTAGTGATCCTCGGTGCCCACAGGATCCCATAACCACATCGAAGCCTCGTTGCTATCCTGGCTCAACAGATCCCGATTGTCAACCAGCAACTTACTTGCCTCCAACAACAGTTCGTCCGACAGTGACACCGACTAAGCCAAGATGCTATCCAGGTTCAAATGATCCTCGTTGTCCTCAAGAGCCAAAGACGACTGCAAGACCTAATTGCTATCCTGGATCTAGTGATCCTCGTTGTCCTCAAGAGCCAAAGACGACTTCAAGACCTAACTGCTACCCTGGATCACGTGATCCTCGTTGTCCACAGGACCCTAAAACAACATCGACACCCCGTTGCTCTCCTGGTTCAACAGATCCCGATTGCCAACCAGCAACTTACTTGCCTCCAACAACAGTTCGTCCGACAGTGACACCGACTAAGCCAAGATGCTATCCAGGTTCAAGTGATCCTCGTTGTCCTCAAGAGCCAAAGACGACTGCAAGACCTAACTGTTATCCTGGATCCACTGATATTCGTTGTTCACAAAGCTTAGTGACTTCAACTTTGGCTCCTGATACAACTCCTGTTTATTGTTATCCTGGCTCTGTTGATCCCCGCTGCCCGGACACTTATAAGGGCTCAACGCCCATTCCGGCAACGTATTTGCCACCGTTAAGCAACCCAGGATATGACAGGACAATTAGAGATGCGAAGAGCAAATTCTTCAGTGAGATTAACAAATTGGCAATTACAAACAACAATGTTTTTGAGTTAGATGATGATGAGGACAGCGAGCCCTCTCGAGTAAAACGTGATCTAAGCGATTTCAATCTAAATCCATTGACATCAACCGATCAAAGCGATGATCTTTTATCCAGAAAAATTATGAAGCGGGAATTTAATGAACGACAACCAGAGAGGGAAGTCATTTCCTTCACTCTTGGCATTCGGACTGCTATCAAAGTGAATTAGCCAGAGTGCAACAGTGCCAACAAACAAACTCTCTCGCATTAAGGTTACCGTGTAAACATGTATTATGGCTACATATTTATATTTTACTATTAAAAGTAATCATTCCAATATACTCGATTGTTAGTGTCGTAAGTGTAAGTAATCTCAGCTCATAACGAATGATTTATGTAAATTTTAATTCATACAAATAAATAAAATAAAAACGAAACGAATGAAAAGTCTTTCTTTATAGCCGAAATAACAGCTGGCTTAAAATTAAATTTAATGCGGTATTTTTTTAAAACATTTTCTTCCTTGCTTGTTCCTGCAAATAATTATGTATAGTATTTTTGGCATTTTTTAAAACTTTTTTCCACTAGTCTTTTCTCCAAAAAGTTTCATTGGCCGTTAAATAACATACTTCAAACTATTTTTAATACCAAAAATTAAGGATGAAAATTTAAGTACCAAAAAATACTAAATAATTTAAGACGCTTAACAACTTTGTGTCTAATTAGTTATTTAGGTGAATTAAAGTTTATTTTAAACAAGATTTGAATATTTATTGCTACGCGCTCATTTCCAGAGGGCAAAACAATAAATTTTCATTTATATAATCGTGCGATTTATTTAACTAAAGTTTCTCAAGCAACTCGCAAAAAATATTGCCCTCACCGAAGTCATAAAATATAGTATTTAAAGCACAAGAAACATATGAATTAGATACTTATGTCTCTGGATAGCGGCAATATGAATTGCTTTCGATAGACTCGTGGGGTATCCACTCCTCATATAGGGGCAAACGATTCTTGAGCGCTTCGATTTCGCGCAGAATTCTCATGACATTTCCACCAACCAGCTTCTTTATTGCCGCATTGCCCCAGACTCGATCTCGAGCCAACTCGGCCAACAGTAGAGCATAGCTCTTGGGGGCACCGCCCAGACCAATGTGATCCACTCCAGCCACCTTTCGTACATAGTTAATGGCAATTATTGCCTCTCTTACATTAATTGGCCGATCTCCACAGCGCTCCAAGTTCAGCAGAATGACTCCACCATTTTCCGGCAGCAGGCTAAAATGCAATTAGTAAACAACAGGAACTAAGAATGCTTGACTGAAACCCACCTGAGCACATGATCCGGAATGGAAGCCACGTTAGTGCCATTACACATGGAGACCGGTGCGGCATTCATTAGCAGAACAGGAGCCTTGGCGGTGCGCAGGGCTATTATCATTGCCGTCTCGCTCAGCTGCGAGATCTCCACCAACATGCCCAGGCGATTCATTTCATACAGCATTGTCTAAAATAAAATATTTAAAGTAAACTAAATAAATAAAAATAATAGCCCTCACCTTTCCGAATTCGTTTAGCGAATTGGTCACGTTCTCTTCAATTAGGTAATCCCTTCTTCGTATGGCAGCGGAAGCCCAAGGTGTGGTGCACTCCAAGCTGGTAATTGAAACGAACCGAGCACCCAGCAGGTAGAGCGAACGCAGAACAGCAAGGCTGGTGCCGAGGGCGTGGCCACCACCGATGCCCATGAGTACGGCTACCTCGCCCCTGATGTGGGTCTGCTCCATCTCGTCGGCAGACTCCACAATGTGCATGGAATTGGTGGCAGCTGTAATCCGTTTCGCCTCATCGATGCCCTCGAGTACCAGCTGCACTGCATCCAGATACTGGGCACCGCAGTGCACAGCGATGGGCCAGAGCACGGCTCCGATATGATTTTGCCGTATGTCGGCCATGCCACTGCTGTTCAGTTTCACATCGCTGGGCGGCTTCCAGGAGCCCTCAATCAGAGGTGATTCCGTCAGCAGCCGTCGAATGAAGGCCAAGCGTGCCTCCAGCAGAGATGAGGACCGCAATTGCAGTGCCAACGGAATGCCACCAGCCATGGCAATGCAGACGAGGACGAGGCAAACGCCCACCAGTATCTTTCGACCACGCGCACGGCCCGGACGCTCGACGGAGGACTCGCTGCACGAGTCCTTCTTGCAGTTGTAGGTCGGTATGCCGCCATTAGAGCAATGCAGCTTCTCGTTGCCCCCACCGAACTTCGTTATCTCCGCTGGCAGCTCGATATCCGCGATCTCTGTGAACACAAAGCATTGCTGCTTGCAATGCGGCTGATGCTGATGCAGCGGATGCACCTCCATAAAATCGCGATTTGGCACTGGGTTCATTGCATGCTCTGCAGTTGGAGACAATCAAATGTAACTGTATCTCTATTAATCAGTTTTTTTCCAAAATAAACAGCACAATGCGAGAATTTTACTATATTGATTTTCCTGCTTTCATTTACCCGCACGCAGGTCCTGCGCACTAAAATCCTGCAAATCATTTTTGAACATCTGGCAACATCTGTAACAAAATTTTAAAAAAATATTTCAAATAGAAAAGAGCCAAGCATTAGTCAAAAAAAAAATGTAGGGATTCTTATATGGAAGACTTCCATGCGAGTCTCAAATGTGAGTGAGTGAGACTAAGAAACTCAAAAATATAACGACTCTAAAATAGAAGTTTAAGCCGCTCTATGAGATTCTCATGTGCGTAATATAGACAGATAGAAGTATAAATAAACTCTGAGCTAGAAGCATTTAACCTTTCTATGAGATTCTCATTTATGAGGGAGATGAATATATAGATTGTCAAAAGTATCAACTCTATGTAACCTTACCATGGGATTTTCATGAATTCAAGGTAGACACAAATCATAAATTTATCTATATACTTAAATAATTGTTAATTTATTACAGAAAATATTGAAATTTCATAAGCACACATATAAAGATACCTTATTAAATACGTATGAATGCAAGAATTACAAGCTAAACTATTATTTAAGTACCAATTACAGCTTTTTATGAGCTGCTAGCACAATTTTCATGAGTGCGTGGGGCGGCAGAGCCTCCAGCACGCAAAGCAGCTGGATTTGGTTTGTGATGCAGTTGGAGGCCAATGCTATTTGCACGGCTTGAGCAAAACGTTCCATGCTTTTAAGATAAGCGGCATCCTCTTCGGGCGCTACTTTGGTCTCCGTGAGGCGAGCGCAGTATTTTTGTAAGGATGTCACAATCTGCATTAGATCCTGGGAATGCAAAGGCGTGGACTCGCTATTGTTGACCGTTTTAAGTAATGTGTGAAGCAATGATAAATGCAAGTTGCTGTAGGCCTGTCGATTCGAGACCAATGGGGCCAGCACCACCCAGCGCAACAAACCGGCCAGCGGTGTGGCAAACGGCATAGCAATAGCGCCAGCAGGTAAAACAAGAGGCTGCTGTGGTGCATGGCAGAGCAGTGGATTCTCCGTCGTCCATTCTGTAATGGCATCTAGGAGCGCATCTGGCGGTGGTGTCAGCACACCGCCACGCTTCTCATTTAGATACAGGTCGGCGACGGCAACCATGAAATTAGCTGCAAAGTGCGGACCCACCAAGGGCAGATGTCTCAATTGTTCGGGTGTTTTGCGCGAGAACGAAATAAAGTCGCTAACAATATTCTGGGCAACCTCCAGGCTCGGCGGCGTCTTGCAACCAACTTGTTGCATCCATGTGCCTGCCGAGGAGAGCAGTGGCGCCACCGAACCAGAAACCGCAGTGCTAATTAGTCTAGAGAGCAGCCTAGATCGCTGCGGTGTCAAGTGGCTACCAAATAGGGAGAGAAATATCGCATTGCGTGTGGCATCCCGGCCAGGCCTCGAGAAATAGTCAATGAGCGCAAGTATCAATTGAAACTCCTGATATATATTCATTTGACTTATGCCCAGCGTTTGCATCTTGCGCACGTCCCCATCTTTGGTACGTTCCAGAAAAATGAATTCTGAAATTATTTGCATTGCCAAGTTCTGTTTATTCCGGCTAGCAATGAGAGTCTCTGCAACAATATAAAAATTGGATAGAAAACAATAACTTGGAATCTTTGTATGTGTACTGACCTAATCGAGTAAGTGCCTCAACTGCACACAAAGGATACTCTAATTTGCGCAAACTGACTTTACCGTCGCCTGTCGAAGCCATTTCTGTAAATTGTTTACTACGAACTCCTCAAATGTTGTTTGCGGTCTACGGTTGGTGTTTTACAGTTCAGTGTCAAATTTTTATTGAACAGCTGATTGGCATGTAAGCTATCGCTTGCTGCTCAGTTATCGATAATAGAATTTGCGGGATTTCTTAAAACTATATATCCCATCGCATTATAGTTATGTTTAGAATAAAATACGCAAGAAATTGGAAAAAGACGGCAATATCATTTATTTTGATCAATGGTAGAAGTATTTCTTTTTCCTAATGCATTATTACCAATTAATTTATGGTCAAATTTAAATTACATATGTATGTAAATAGCGCTATCTTTATTGCATGTATTGATTATAAAATAAAATTGGGGTTTTTGTTATTTCAGTAATTTTGTTAAACTTTGTTAACAACAACATCGGTTAATGTCGAAACTAGTCTGTTTAACAAGAGATGCGACTATGGCCCTAAATCAATAAGTAATTAACAATTAAAAATGTATTAAAAGCCCGCTTGCTCAATATTCAATTACAAGTTTGAAATATTACTGAACGACTTCAGTCCGATCGATCAATTTTAACTGAACGCAATGCGAATCGCTCTAAATGTCGAAGAGCTGACAAAGTAGTTAAAATGGCAAATGTTAACAAAATGATTCGGCACATTTTGAAACTTGATAAAAAATTATAAACCAATACACAATATATAGGCATGTAAATAAATATACATACGTGAGTTAATAAGTTTTTTAAAAAAATACTATTGTTTCTCGAAAAGCTTTGAACAGTATCCATACATACGCGCATCTAGGCGCTTCTGTTTGTGTCCCATTATGTGTGAGACAATGTCAATGTACCTTATATAACTTTAATGCTAATTGTAAGTCATGCTGCTCATCCACATTGTTTTTTGTAATGGCAGTCTTGCGTTTGTCGCTGTCCCGGCAAACAAAGTGCAACTTGCTGATGGTTGCTGGCTGCTGGGACACGCGCACCACATTTAGATCGACATTGGGAGTTTACTTACGGCTAGTTCAGAGTAATCACGTACCTATTTATGTAGACTTACGCATTAGAGGATTTGAACACATACAAACATAGGAAAATATCTAAAGACTAATAGAAACGGACGAAACTTAAACTGGTTATTATGATTGCAAGTTGATTGTGGTAAAAAAAATCGATTGTATATACTTTAGAATTAAAAAGTATCTTTTATAGCTATAGATTCTGACTTTTTTCTTTTGACTAATAAACCCCATTTTCAGATTGCAAACCTCTACTGCGCAGACACCACATAAATAAATCGTTAAGCAAATTGCGGATTTAGGTCATGTTCCACGAGGACGACGACGAGCTGGATGAACAATCGTCACTCTCTGTCGTTGCACTGCTGCCCGTTGGTTTGGGGCCCCAAATGCGTACGGTGGCATCATCGCTAGCGCTGGCCAGTAAGGACGGATAGACTGGATTCCAGGACACGCAGTTAACCGTCTTGGTGTGGCCGATCAGCTTGGCCAATGGCTCCTCACGCTTCAGGTGCCAAATGTACACAACCTTATCCTCGCTGCCGCTCGCCACGAAGCTCTCGTTAACGCCGCCAAAGCACGAATGAATGGCAAAGTTGCTTTGTCGTATGCCCTGGAAACGACGCACCAGACACTTATCCTCGATGTCCCATAGATGCAAGCCTTGATTGGACACATTCAACAAGGCCAAACGATCGGCTGAATTGATGCTAAACGTCATAATTGGATGCGGCTCCCGCAGTATATCAAAGTCCGAGCGTGGGTTATCGAAATTATAGCTGCAATTCGATTGGAATATTATAAACCCGAATGAGGTTGTTGTTCCATGTTGCTGTTGATACTCACCCTCTTATGCGATAATGATTATCGGCCGCTAATATGGTTTTGTTATCAGCCCGAAAGGCGACGCTATTGACACGCACACCCTCCCAGGAGTCGATTAAAGTGCCGTTCAGATCGCACAGATATAGCTGACCCTTTTGGCCGCCGCAGACAAAATGATTACCATCACGGCTGAAGGTGCCGCAGGCCAGGCTATCATCGAGGGCTTGTGAGAACTTGACAACCAGCTTGCCATCGTCCACATTCCAGATAAAAAGCTCGTGCGAGTCCTCGGTGCCGCCCACTAGAATAAGCTTTGAGTCCGGACTCCAGCTGACGAAGCTAACATTCAACTGCGCTTGACCGTCGAGCACGCGTCGATGTTTGAGCGTCAGTTTGTATGGATCTACATCCCAAATGATCACAGTGGAATCTTTGCTGCCCGTAGCCAACTTGAGCCCATCGGGCGAGAACTTACAGAACCAGACCTCGTCACAATGATCGGTTAGTACTTGTATTGTCTGCATGGGAAACCCATCTGTGGTGCAACAATGATCTGTCAGTAGCGACACCGTCTGCAGATTTGTCTCCCACGCCATATCGTGAAAGGGACAGTCTTGGCTCTGCAGCTCAACCGCCTGCTGGAGCAGCGTGCGCAGGCGACGCGGGGACATCATCACCGACGGCGGCATAAATGTCTGTAGACGTTCCATCACAAGCGCACGCGATGTTATGCCCTTGCCCTCCCATTTGGCGCGCTGGTAGAGGTCATGATTGGTCGAACACATCATATAAGAGGATAATTGATGCACACGCGTAATGTTGTGCTGCAGAGGCGTCAGTTCGCTGCGCAGCACGTGCAATGCATCCAACGGATTGCCATCATCCAAATGCTCCAAGTATTTTTGCTCTAACAAAATGAACTTCATTTCTGTTATTATTGTTGATGATTTGCCATTATCGATCAATGGCTCCAAGTCCTGCAAGTAAGATCATCATGGTACGTTGCAGAAGGATTAAGGATTATCTTGAAATTTATATGAATATGAAACAACATCAATAATGTAGATGCGGATTCTCTGCTTCCCACATTTTTCCTGACAAAAATGTCTTCTTAAATTTAATATATGTATATACATATATATTAAAAAAAAAAACAAACATCTACCTTGAGATCAGCATCTGCTTTGTTCCAGTCGCCCACAAGGACATGCTCCCTGAACTTCGTAGCCGATGGATGCTCCAAGTAACAGTTGGATTCGACCATTAAGGTCTTCACCGACTTCTCGAGGCCAACGTCGTGTAGATATTGGCCAATGAGGCGTATAATCTCTTGATTCGACTTGTCCAAATGTATGCCACTGTAGCCGCTATTATTCTCTCGATTGTTTTCACCGTCCACCGCACAAACGTTGTTGCTGCCATTGTTGTTGGCCGCGAAACCATTGTGCTTGACATCATGGCCGTTTGTCGTATTATTGCTATGGCCGCTCGAGGGTTGGGCAATCTCATCGGTTGCCCCATCGCCCCCAGCACCACTGTCGTTGGTGACATTGTCACCGCCTGCGGGTAGCTCCACAGCTGTGCTAGAACCCTCTGAGGAGCTAGCGACCACTCCGTGTGCTGTGGAGGATGTCAGCGCTGTTGTTGTATTCTGCATGTTCATGCCAGAATCGTTGCTGCTGTCGTTTATTCTGTTGCTGTTGCTATTGCTATTGGCGTTGCTGTTGTGTGGATTGGGAGTCCCCGTTAAGGATGTTGTGGAATTTGATTGCAGTCTATTTGCGTCCGTATTGCTTTTGCGGTTCTGCTGCTGCTGCGATTCACTTCTGTTGCTCTGTTGCGCTGCTCTGGACGTAGACGCTGCGTTCGAGTCTACGACAGAAACTGAATTGGATCCACCTGAGCGACGTCCCTTTTTGCGCGGCGGCTGGTCCCCGGCTGAGGCACCAGTTGCAGCAGCCTTTCTGTTCTTTCTATCAATTTTGAGTACTTTTTAGGATCCGCACGGCAACAAGCAGCCACCACCCAACTCCACTCTTCTCGTCTGTCCAATCCGTATCGGCCGACTTATTATCTCTCAATCACCCGCCACACTGACGTTCAGGATCTTGAGATCGTTGATAATAATGAGCTCCGATCCACTGCAAAGACAGAAAGACAGAGAATATTAAATCAAATGTAATATAAATTAAATTATTTGTACATATATCGCTATTATATAACAATGTTGCAACTAAAGTTTCTCTAGCTGTGAAAAAGTTCCGTTTATTCAATATAAATATATCACAATGCTAATCATTGAAAATCTATTGTTGAAAAAATGCGTATATATTTTACTACGCAGCACGCTGTAGATTTTCTTATATTTTTTGTTTGCAAATGTTTATAGCAAAAGGGATTATAATATCTACATTTACCATCTTTCAATCTATTTAAATTAAATTGTATTTAATCTTTGTATTTGATCTGCAACAATTTAGTTAGATTAACCTTTTTGGCTCATACATATATATATTCGTTCGAATATACTAAATGTTTGAAGTTGGCTTTGCAATCAACTGTAAAACATTTCAGTATTTAACAAAAATATATATTTTAATATTTAATAATTAATAGCACACACGTATACATAAATAAATGTGTACTGTGTACACACACATGTACATATGCATTTGTCTACATCAATGATGTACCCCAACCTTATGAAAATTGGTATACACACATACATAGATAGGGGCATGCATTTCTGCATACATGCCTGTGCATGTGTTAAAATGCATTTACTACTTGTAATAATACTGGTTCGGGTATGCACAGCCAAAAAGAAGCCCGAACGCAATCGGGTTTTTGATAGAAATTAACCGAGCACCACCTAATGGCAAAGAGTGTGCCAGAAAGGGAACAATTGCATTCAAAACAAAAACAAAGTGGAAACAAAGCTGATGTTGGTGAACACCAATACATTTTCACATCTGCGTTGCTCTTCCATGGTCGTGTCTGATGTAGTATATACATACATATGTATGTACATATATATGAATTTATTTACGACATACTTGCATAAAATGCATGTATTTATTTTCACTTATTTGCTTGCTACACTTGATCACTTGGTCACTCATGAATTTTTTAGTTGAACATTAATGGGTTAAAAATTCGTCAACTTCCTACTCTTTGTGTCGCACATACACGCACACACACACCCACATACACCAACTCTCTGTGTAAAAACAAAAACGCACTGCCACACATGCATACATATTCGGATTACATATGTATGCATGCATATGTACGTACACATAAATACAGCAAACTGCATACATATACAGCTTATTTTATTTCATATCTGCATTTCTTTTTTAACGTTCTGCGTGCAGACATTAGCATTAATTTCGTTTAGTGATTAGTTATTTTACAACGAATGTATTGCCTTAAGAATTTATGATGAACTTCTTTTATGCACTTTCAACTAAAAACAACGACAAATGGTCACACAATAGATAAAACGAAAAAAACGTAGTTTAAGTGTGCCCATAGAAAACCTCAGGTGAAATAATAGTATGGTATTTTTAATATACTGAAAACAAGTCACCCATTTTTCTAGCTTTGAAAATGTTGATTGATAAGCTATCAATATGGAATCATATGTTTTCAATTGTATATTTTATTGCTGCCAATTTAATTATTATTTTTTATATTCCCAAGGATAAACATACATAAAATAAATAAAATGCACTTGTTAATACGAGTGGTCAGCAAACTATCTAACCTTAACAGGAAGATGGCAACACTGCCAATAAAAACTCATAATTTAACAGCCACTCGCAAAATTTTGAGCTATTTTAGACGTCCAGTTGTTGTTTGACAATCGTTTGAGTGATTCAAAAATGGAGAAAGCCGAATATCGAGCTGTCATTAAATATTTATTTTTAAAAGAAAAAACTCCAACGCAAATCAAAAATGAGTTGGATGATGTATACGGGGACTCTGCTCCATCGTTTGCCACCGTATATTTTGAGCAGCTTAATTCAAAAGTGGCCGGATCAACTTGGGAGACGATGAAAGTACGGGACGTCCAAAACTGCGACGACCGACAACATCGATAAAGTTCAGGAAATATTGCTAAACGACCGTCGAATTAAAGTGAGAGAAATAGCAGAAGCTTTGAAAATGTCCAAAGAGCGTGTTTGTATTAGATGAAAAGCGGATTCGAATGAACATTGCCAAAGATCTGTTAATGCAGCTTAGGCACAATAAATCAGACTTTTGGCAACGGCTAGTAACTGTAGATCAAACTTGGTTACACACCTTTACGCCCGAAACGGCGATAGAGGCATCGACTTCAAAGAAACCAAAAGCTGTTTTATCTGCTGCGAAAGTTATGGCGACTGGGATAATCCTTCTCGATCATCTTCAAACAGGGAAGCCCATTACAGGAGCATCATTATTTGACCAGCTATTGACAGCAATTGCGGAAAAACCTCCGCATTTGCATAACGAAAAAATTCTGTTTCATGAAGACAATGCTTTGTCTGACACCTCCTCGGCTATTGCCAAAGCGAAAATCCAGGAACTTGAATTTAAAATTCTTGACCATCCTCCTTACTCACCTGATCTTGCACCCAGCTACTTCTTTTTGTTTTCCAATCTAAAAACAGCCCTCGGTGGACAGATTTTCATCAAACGACGAAGTCATCGCCTACGTAAACAAATATTTTGCAGAGAAAAGCGACGAGTACTATTTCGGGGGATTAAAGAGATGGGAGCAGAGATTGGAGAAGTGCGTGGAGTTGCAGTTTAAGAACAAAAGTAATGTATCACCCTTGTATTAAATATATTTATTATTTATTGTATAAATAAAATTACCTACATTAAAGCATTTACTAAGAAAATCTAGAAAGTCTGTTATCACTTTTGACACTCGAAAACCAATTTAAAAAGCTGATACGAGCTCTCTGAGTTTAGACAACTTCTTTTACAAGGATACAGATGTGTTATTTTATGTATCTGTAGTTTGTACAGGAAGAGCTCTAAAACTCATATACATATATTTCTGTTCTATTTACTAAAAAACCTTCATATATCTAGATTGTAAACAAGGCAATATTTTATTCAATATAGTTGAATATTTTTATGCATTAACAAGCTACATATTTAACAATTTATTAACAAATTTTTACAAATTTATGATTATACAAACAAATAAATTTGAGTTAATTCACACAGATTTTCTCCGATTTGCCAAGATGCTCGTAATGAAGAACTCGCCGGCTTTGTAAGAGCTACGCACAAGGGGTCCACTGGCAGTATAGAGGAAACCTAGCTCATTGCCTCGCTGTTCCCAATGCTTGAATTTCTCGGGCGTAACATACTCGATGACTTTGAGATGCCTCTTTGTGGGCTGCATATATTGGCCCAGGGTAAGGCATTCAACTCCAGCCTCTCGCAGATCTTGCAGGGTTTGCTCTACTTCTGCATCCGTTTCGCCTAGGCCCAGCATTATGGAACTCTTTGTTATGAGATTCGGATTGAAGTTCTTGGCCTCGCGCAGCACTTTAAGCGTTTGTCTATAGTGGGCACGACGATCGCGCACAAATGGTGTTAGTTTCTCCACTGTTTCAATGTTGTGTGCATACACATCGAGACCGCAACTCGCAATCGTCTTCACACACTCAAAATCTCCACGAAAATCAGGCACTAAGCACTCTACAAATATGTTGGAGTTACTGCAAGCAAATAAATTATTATTAAGATATTTTAAATTAACACTCAATTGCTACTTACCGCGCCTTTATTTCACGCACCGTCTCTGCAATATGTTTGGAGCCGCCATCTGGAAGGTCTGTAAATATAAATAAAAAATTTAATATCCAAAATAGTATGCTTATAAGTTTGAAGCGCACCATCACGGTCAACGGATGTCAAGACTATATAATCGAGGCCCCAGGACGAAATTGCTTTGGCCGTGTTCACAGGTTCGTTCACGTCCAAAGGCGGTGGCGCCCGAGCAGTTTTCACCGAGCAGAAGCGACAGCCGCGTGTGCAAGTGTCTCCCATTAGCTGTAATCAACAAAATATTTGTTATCAGCTGTCAGCAAAGGTCACAGAGGTCTTACTTACCATAATTGTCGCCGTCTGTGTGCCATGCTCGCCTCCGCCCCAGCACTCGCCGATGTTGGGGCAACGCGCCTCCTCACACACGGTGGAGAGCTTGAGGTCTCGCAGCTGAGACTTGATCTTAGCATAATTCTTGCCCATTGGGATTGTTGTCTTCAGCCATGGCGGCAAGCGCAATTGTTGGCTCTCCCCCTTTTCCCGACGCAATTTGCCTTCATAGTTCTCCCATTCGTCTTTAACACCATCCGAATTTTGTACAAAATCTTGAAAATTTGGACCCTTTGAAAGTCGTTCACGGATTTCTTCCAACTTTTCGACGCGTGTTGATGCTGCACGCTGAAAATTAAACCAAAAATCAGTTCCAACAAATATATTTTAAATATTCATACTAACCACCAAAGTAGTCGTTGGAGCATTAAGTTTTCGCAGCATTGTAGATATAAATAACAAATTTTACTATTTGTTATTTATTGAAATCTTACGAAATAAAAAGTAACTAGAGAACTCGTTACGTATCGATTGCTATCGATATATGGCTCATAATGGGAAATGATTGCGTGGTTTTTATGATCGGAATCGGGAAAAGCATTATAATAAATAATTACTTTCAAAATGTTGATGCTCTCGCATCATCAAACACATCCCTTCATAATTATTTAAGCATATTAAAGTGCACAAATATATTAAATTTATTAATCGATAGCACAATAAATGCAACCGCTTATTTCCTATCGTTCGTAAGTTTGGGCGCTTAATTTAAAAACTCAATATATCTATAAAAAGATCGAAATAGTGTATATCTTTATACTTCAATAAGTTTGCGTAAATTATTAAAAATTCTTTATTTGTATGTACTTATATACATATGCATATTATTATGTAATTATTGCGTAATAATATAAATTTATAAATGTATGAATAAGCATGCGTACGTAAACATGTACAAATATTTGATTGATCTTATATTAGTTATATGAATTTAAAAACAAAAAGAACACACACGCGTAAAAGAACATGAAGAGCTAAATAAAAATAGTTCAGATATTGAGTTAAGTTAATCTTAGCCAATTAAAAAAAAACATTTGTGGACGGAGAACATATTCTTTTGTTCATGGTAAGAACAGTTGGACATTAGATAAGTTTAAAACCTCTATTGGAATGTTTCGCAGTGGTGGGCAGGATAAGTTAAACTGTTTATGATTGCTTTTCGCATCACATGCGAAGCTTCTGTGATGTAGATGTATATATAAATACAGTTCTAAAAATGTGTAAATTTGTGTCTTTGATCGGCTTTACATGCCTAAATTTATATTAAAATACATAGAACAATAAATTAACCAATAATATCTAATAGAACGAAACAGATTGGAATGGGTTCGAATTTAAGATTTAAAAAAACAAAGTCCTTAAGCTATAGCTGAATTTCGTTGCATTTCTGTGTCATTGTGCTTCGCGTATGAAGCGTGAATCGAATAGTTTTAAATAAACCCTAGAAACGATCCTTCGATGTGGCGCTATACTCCAGTTCGTTGAGATTTTGTATCTCCTGCAGTTCCTGGAACTTTTCATGGTCACGAATGTGCGCATAATTGGCCGAAAGGCACATCAAATAGTGCACTAGACTGAGGATGACCAAAAGCGTGGAGACCGTGGCCAGAATGAACATGACCTCAGCGTTCTCAACGCCATCCTTGCAGAATGCCTTAATCTCATACTTTTCACACACCTTCATATCCTCGAGCTTCGTATTAGGCGGAAACATGAAATCTACAAAATAAGTAAATTTATTTTCAGTATTTGCAGTTAGATGTCATTTCGAGTGTTGTCTTACGAAATTGTGTCAAATCAATGCAGCTTTGCGACTGCTCCACACTCGAGCACATGTTCCAGAACATGGTGTAAATGAACGTCACTATAACCAAGAAGCATAAAATGAGCGTCCACACGAAGTTAAGCAGATACGTAATGCCCATGAGCACTGCACAGGAGATGCGACCGCCGACGCGTGATCGCCACGCCCGGTAAACCTTATAGCGTGTCGCACCCGTTGCTAAAAAGCCCACGAACAATATCATAAAGCCAAGAGCAGCCATGCCAGCGGCAATTATAACGAATATCATCTGCACAGCCTCGATCCTGAAATATATAATGCACATATAAGCCACAGTTATGGAAATGTGATAATATAAACAAATATCTTACCATATTAGACGCAGGTGAAACACTTGATCCATCATAATAACCGTTAGCGATGCTCCTCGATACATCGTGCCACAGAATATGCCAACGCCCAGCAGACACATAAGCGTCGCTATAAGCGTTGCATATGGTATGCGTGCCATACATGATTGACAGCAGTCGGCTGAAAGGATTAGTAATAGAGTCAATTAAAAGAGATGAAGGATTAAGAGAATGGAAACAATTATAGAGATGAAGAGTATTCCCCTAATACGGGTGGCACTACACAAAATTGAAATGAATACAATTTAAATAACGAATTTAATAATACAATTTATTGCAGGCTCTTAATTTCAGTGTTGGTAAACGGTGCTGCAAAGGAGACAATTTATAATAATACGTAAACCCGTAATTTACGCTTGTGTTGTAATAAACTGTAATAAAGTGACGAATGTGCGAGGTAACATATATACACGTATGTACGTATGTATGCACACATACTCATGTATAAAGACGAGATAACAACAGGTGATAAAGCGCACGGAATACAGGTGGATGTCGTGCGTAAGCTATTATGTGCCATTTAATATTTATATATTAGCCCACGTCCTACCTTCACCGCCCCGTTCAGTGTACCTATCCAAGGAGCGATCCGACTGGTAGGCGCTGTGTCGCCGATTCTGGTAGGGATTATTGTTATAGGCACGCGTTAGCACCCCACCATCGTCTTCGAAGTTCGTTTCGAGCAGGATCTCTTCGCGTGGATCTCGAATACGATCGCGATTATTGTTATTCCCTTTGCCAGACATAATGCACAACGAATTATCGATTGAATATTGCTTTAACAGAATTCGTGTATCTTTTGTTAAACAATATTTAGTGCTCTTTAAACGCGCACTGCATGGTTTTTTTTTCAATAAACCTAACACAAAATGTGAATCACACTCACTTCGACGTCACCGAGAACAAACAGACTGAAGCTTCGCTCTTGGCCTGTTCTACTTGTATGTATCTAGTGAGCCCTTCTCACCGAGGGGCAATCGTGCTCTGTTCACATTTCGACTTCCACTCCATTCTCTGCTCGCCTCTGTGTGAGTACGAATTTCGTTTTCATGCTGAGCAAATTAACGTTCGTCGTTGCTGTGGTTGCTGGAACTGAGGTGCGGTTGGAGCTAGATTGTGTGTAGAGCGAGAGAGTCAGCGAGCAACAAGAAATTTATATCTCATACGTCTTATCAGTTTTTCTCTCTCTCTTTTTCGATATTGGGGAGAGCAACAGAACTGTTGACCAACTGCTAACTGACAACGGTCATTCGAACTCGAAATTTTAGCAGTCTCTTCTTATTCAATTGAAGTAGTCAATTGAGAGGTCACGTACAGCAAATGACACACAAACATACATACATAGTGTGTATGTGAATTGCATATGTCAATTTGCACTTCTTAATTCAATTGAACGCAATGAAGCTGAGCTTAAGATCAGATCAACAAAATAACCTAAACCAAGGTGAAGTTTAATGAACATTAATAAAAGCTTTGAAACATTATTAACATCAAAGATTTCAAATTACTTTTCAAAGATGATTAATACTGTTTTCTAAATGCTTACAATTTGATAATGTAAATATTAATAATGATATATATTTTAAAGGTATAAGTCGTAAATGAGCGATACATATGCGATGGTAGTCTGAAAAGTTTCACACCTGCGAAAAAACATATTCCAATACTTTTAATATATCCTTAATCTTTACAAAATAAAATCTCTGCTTCGACTGTTTGATCATCTCCTTAAAATTAAAATATTTACATACTTTAATTATGTAGATTTTCATAATATATAGTAAACAAACTAATTTTCTTGTTTGAAATTTCAATGACATATTTAAGCCATCCAAATTTTAAAATAAATATTCCAAAGGAAGGTGAGGAGCAGCAGTCGAATATGCATACATACATAGTTGTATGTATGTTTGTGTGCATGTTTATATGCATACAAGACATTTCCAGCGCGAGCTTTGCGTGTTTACAATGCACATGCAAACGGACTTAAGTCATTGTTTTTTTAAAAGTAGGTCAAAGAATCAATACATAAACATTGAATATTGAGTAAAACTTACGCATTTTGTATTCTTGTTATGTCCTTTTCTTTAAATTAAGTAAAAATCTTAAATCAAACAAAAGCAATTCAAGCAGCGGTGATGATTTTTTAAGCAGGACAATGCGCGGGTTTTGGTATTACAGTTGTTTACAGTTATTTTGTTTACATGTGTACGAACGTAATATATTTGAGTGTGTATATGTGAGGCGCTGAATGAATGTGGTTGGAGGTGTTGGTTTGTACGCACGAACGAAGACAACTGAAACCAGTTTTTGAGTTGTGGGCCAGACTCTGCGCGACTAAGCCAAATGAGACTTGCCAATCACTAAAAAATAATTGCACTTTATGTATTGCACTTCTTGTTTTGTAAATCATTTGACATTTATATTTAACGTTGGTACTTTTTGTACGCACATTTATTAACTGAGCTCGTAAGCCCAGAAATAAAATAAAACAAACTTAAACCAAACTGTGCAGCACTGACAAAAACACTAAATTCGTGTGTATGTACAAAAAATACTAGTGATGTTAAAATTGTATCGATTTCATATTGTATATCGATATTTATACACGGCCTTAATCAAGCGATATGTTTAAACTAGTCAACATAAAAATTTTGTATGTTTTCCTTCAAATCCTTTCTTTTTAAGCTTTTTTTTTTTTAATGTATCATTCTAAATGAAAAAAAATAATACAAATGGAATAAAATTTTAAAAGATCCTGATTTACATTTGTTTGAATGTAAATTACATTTAATTTTTAACCAACTTATTAATTCAGGTATTATATATATATAGGTTTCCGTCTCGGACAGAAACTAATAGTAACGAAGCATCCATATCAATTTTCATAAAGAGATATATATCAAAATTGTATACTTAGTATAAAATATATATTCATATAAAACATGAGAGCTACCTTAAAACACAAAATAAATTTTACTTTTTTCTTAAAATAAAATTGAATTGAAATCGGTGGGATCTAGATTAGCATGCGATTGTGCCAAGGCGCAGACGTCGTCGCCTTCGAGCTTATCGCATTGCAGTCAAATTTTTTGATATTCATCAGAGGAGCACACCTCAACTTCATCTGCACTTGGGGCAGTTGCGAGAGTCGATCCCTAACTGCTAATGGCAGTTCGTCATTGTCGGGGAAGTGGGTGGAGACTCCATTAGGCTGCGTGTATGTTATGCCTCCACCTTGCGTCTCCGGTATGACAGAAATGACTGATCCATCATAGAATTGAACTTGCACAACCCCATGGGACAGCTGATAATAAATAAAACAATAAATTAATAAATTAATTAGGTTTTTAACAAAAGTCTCTCAAGCTACCTCTGTGGCAGTGCCTATCCCTTGGATATTTAATCTCTTAATTGGGACATTCTGTTGAGCAGCTAGCAGCTGTGATCCAATCGAATCGCTATCGCTCCGCATCGACGAGATGGTGCTGATCGAGAAATTAATTGAGCCCTGCATGAGCAAAGAAATATTATATGGGGAAGCTAAGGTATATAATTTCAAATTACCTGCTGCGACTTGGGCGTGGAGTATGCAAAATTTGTTGTATCCCTTAGCCCATCCGAGCGATGTGCAGGCAACACCTCTGCAATGGGTCGCCTCCCAATTGTGACAGGGAAACAAGTATTATTACCCGTCTGTGCCAGCTCAAGAGCATTGCAGATACTCAGACAATGGGCGAAGCATTCATTGCTGTGCTCAATCAGTCGTTTTGCCTCGGCAGTTATTTGATTCGTGAGTAATGTCCCATGGGTATCGTACACTTTAATACCTTCGCTTGGAGACTTGGTCAGCTTGGCACCGGAGTAATAGCTCATCTCGAAATCAGCCATGTTTTCCATTAGATGACATTTTGCCAGGGTGCTAAAATAAGTAACTTTTGGCGTTTTACTCTTTACCAATCCTACGAATCGCGATGCATAGACGTACTTCTTCCAATGCTTGCTGGGCAAATTCTCATAGCTGTAAACGTTATCCGCGCCGTTTGAATGGGTCTCCGATGGCTTCTCCCGTATGGGCAGACCTCTAAAATGAAATCTTTAAATAAATATTTGGTTCTAGTTTTATCTATTTGTTTTTCTTACCGCCCCGGATCTGGTTGATGGATTATTATGCGACGTCCGTCGCTGGAAATACGACAAATATCAACTACTCGATCTTCGTTCATTTTAGTTTTGCACTTTATAAACTCGATGATCACTTCGCCATTTGCCACAATGCTCATGATGGCATTTTTGGTCTTATAACGTGTTGGTTGCAATCGGAGCGTATTTAATGGTGGCACGGATATGTGCTCGTTGTTGGCTTTTACAGCTGCGGGTGTGGATACAATCGCTGCAGTGGAATGTGCCAAGAAATTGCCCTTCTGCGAATTTTGTCCCATTCTCTGCCATTCCATTTCCGTGCTGTCCATCGCCTCTGTTGATCCTTGTCTGTACGCTGCGTGTGGCGCGTACTTCGGCCTCTGATTCTCCTGATAGTAACCGAATTCTTCCTGAATTTGTGGCAGCATTTGTGGTATGGATTGCTGTTCCACTGAGCGAAGTCGCTGCGAGTTCTTTGAATCATCTGGGAATAGTGAAAATAATTAAATACTGTAGCTGCTAAGGTTAGCCAATCTGCTTACTGCTCGCAAAGGTTACGATTCCGCTGTCGCCGCTGGCAATGCTTTGACCATAGCTGTCCGTTGAACCAGGCGTTGTATACGATATTGTGCTGCCGCCTGCCTTAGACATAAACGGATGCTTAAGTACTTGCTCCAGGGAAATGCGTTCATGCGGATTTTTCCTTAACAACTTATCAATCAAGTCGCGTGACTCATAGGACAAATGTCCTGGCATCGTATAGTCCGATAGCACCACCTTGTTAAGCGTTGACTGTACAGCATCTGTGTCAAATGGAGGTCGACCCACCAAGAGAGTGTATAGCATGCAGCCCACGCTCCAGAGATCAGCGGGCAATCCGTGAGACATGTGGGAAACCACCTCCGGGGAAATATAGTTGGGAGTGCCACACATGGTCATGTGTCTTTCGTCGGGCCTCTTTAACTGCGTCGCCAAGCCGAAGTCGGCGATTTTCACATGCATGTCTTTGCTGAGCAGCAAATTAGACAACGATATGTCCCGATGCATGATGTTATGGGAGTGCAAGTAGAGCAAACCATCAACGACCTGCTTCAGTATAGAGGAGGCTTCATCCTCAGTAAAGGGGCGCTTCATTTGCTGGTTCATGTACCGATGCAGTTCACCATTGTCGGCCAACTCCAAAATCAAATATACATAGTTGGCGTCTTGAAAAAACGTGTACAGTTGCAACACAGACGGGTGCCTCAGGCGGGAGTGTATATCAACCTCTTGCCTAACCCGATTCGATAAGCCCGAGCCCTGTATGAGCTTCTTGTCAATCTGCCAATATACGTGCAGTTAGCATATATATTCATGATATCGTTAATTTATTATATATTTACCATTTTTATGGCCACATTTTGATGCGTACGCAGACATTTCGCCTTATAAACACAGGCGAAGCCTCCTTTGCCCAGCAGGTGCTGTACTTCATACTCCTATAAACACAAATATTTATTAAAATAACGGCGTGCACTATCAAATTTCATATATTCATTTAATTACGTCGAT
Source organism: Drosophila gaucha (assembly GCA_035045545.1). Lineage (NCBI taxonomy): Eukaryota > Metazoa > Arthropoda > Insecta > Diptera > Drosophilidae > Drosophila > Drosophila gaucha. Next base: position 7,112,046 of record JAWNOY010000292.1, read on the forward strand.
TGTTTCTCCCAAATTTCGAAATGGTAGCATAGTTTACTTTGATTTACATTCACTTTTTATTCTTATTTTCATAAATAAACAAAAACAAGCCAAACACATTTAAAAAGAAGAACGCCAATTTGCTAGTGTTGGAAAATACTAATGAAAATTAAAGTAGTACACACACCACTTGGTATATTTTCATATCGTTATCGATAAGCACAAAACTTAGATACTTTTATATCGAGCCGATATCTTTTGAACGTTTCAAATCGGAGTAGACAAGGTACTACGGAATAAAATGTAAGTATTTTAGAATAATTTCTATATTGCAAAAATTAGATTGTACTTAAGCTCGATGTTAAACTAAAGATTCGAAATTGAAGAAAATACCTTTTTTGTCAATTCTAAAAATAATTTCTAAAAAAGTTTTTTAACATTAGGCAACTTTATTTAATCCCATTAACCGTTTAGTTACAGAACTGTAGCACTGTTTATATGGTACTTGTTAATCCACAGCATTGTTTTCTCTGCGTTCGATTTTTGTATTTATCAAATATAAAATTCGAACTATTTTTTAAACACATTTCGTAATCAATGTTTTAAATAATGCATTTTATGTATATTTATATTGCGTTAACGGTTTTACAGATCGACGTATTAGTGTTTAAATATGATTTGGAAACCAAATTAATCCATTTGATTTTTGCTTTCGGAGAAAAGGGTGCTTGTTATTGGAATTTCTATTTTACAAATTTTCATTATTTAAATTGCACAAATTTTTGCGTTCAATTATTTTCAGTCTCACACAGATCTTTTTATTATATAGTAATTTGTTATACACATATTAATTCTTATCCGGCTTGGATTATGTAGTAAAAAATATAAGCTTTTTAAAATATCTGTATGGGTGTTTTTGTTATTTTTTTAGTACACATTTACTTGATAAATTCATCTTTAACTTTACAATTTTATTTAAATACCTAACAAAATAATCTTTTATAGCTTTGTATGGACAACATGAGTATGTTGTTTAAACTAATTAATACTATTATTACTAACTTATTTATAGCGTTACGTAAGTATGTATATACTATGTATTGTAGATTTTATACTTATATATGTTGGTAGATGTATATATAACAATTTATTTATTGGTACAATGCTAACCTTTAACTTCTTCAAAACTTCGCTTTTCATAATTCTCAGCGTTGTTTCCCAATTAGTTGTTAACTAAAAAGCATTTAAAATAGTTTAATTTTGTAACAGAATAAAAGTCAACGGGAACTAAACAAAATTTGATACACAAATTTGGACCACATTGGTTAACAATATTATTTCTCATGCTCTTTTTTATTGCCAATATGTATGAAAGATACTAAAGATTAAAAAAATTATAAACAAATTATTTTTCAATAGGTTATTTGTTTGCATATAGTATATACATATTACAATATTATACACCGGTCAATTCGAAATGCTCATGTTTTTTGTTTTTTGATTTTTTTTGTTGTTTCTTTTTTTTTGTTTTTAGCAATTCATCACTATTTAAATGTAATCTTAACTTAGTTATTTTGTTTAAGAGACGACTTAAAGAATAGAGTGCTTTGGTAGAGCATGTCAACCCGAACTGCCTGCGAGTCTGCCTGCCAACTATTTATAATTGCTTATAATTTCAGATGGTATTAACTTTGCCACCAGGCACACTCCACCTCCTCTCGCTGTTTATAGTCTTCCTCTTCTTCATTGAAGTATGAAGCATAGAGTAAATGCTAGGCATCCCCCACCATCGCAGCGCCGTGCTGTTGATACTTAGCTGAGCAAATGACACCTGGTGGCAGCGACTCTTGCTGTTCGCGCAGCTGGCGACGCCGTTTCTTGCTCCAAAGCTCATGGCAGTCCTGCCACGTAGGCAATTGTGGTGTTGGCATTCTATTAAATACAAAATAAATATCATTTAACTTGTTTTATTGTTTACACGATAACCAAATACTCACTCATCTGGGTTAATATTCTTCAGCCAAGGTGATCTGAGTGCATCTTCCGCCGTGATGCGTTTGTCTGGATCTAGGTCTAGCATTTTGTCGAGCAGATCAAGCGCTGATGTTGGCATAAACTCAAAATCTTCACGCAAACGTCGACGATGCGTTTTCTTTTGCTTAAGCGTGTGAAAGAGCGGCAGCTTAATTACATTTGGCCAAACGGCGGGAATCGGTGAACCACAGATTTTGGATATAGTTTCCAGTTGGGCCATTTCTGCATTTGCCTGAAAAAGCGGCCGCTTAAGGAACAGTTCGCCCAAGATGCAGCCACACGACCACACGTCTATAGACGGTCCATAACGCTCCTCGCCTAGCAGCAGCTCCGGCGGACGATACCAAAGCGTAATGACTTTGTTCGTATACGGACGTTCACGGTCCTCTGCATTGTACAAACGGGCCAAGCCAAAGTCCGCTAACTTAACTTTGCCCCTAAAACATAAAACAATTCTAATTTAAATAGAGAAATTGAAAAACTCAACTAAAGAACATACTTGTTGTTCATTAAAATGTTGGAGCACTTGATATCTCGATGTAGAAAATTCTTTTTGTGACAATAATTGAGGCCATCCAATAGCTGTTTCATAATGCTCGCATTGTTTTCCTCATTAAAGTCAACCATACCCGACTCCAGAAGGCCCATGAGATCGTGATCCATATACTCAAATACCAGATAGAAGGAACCCTTATCCTTTCGAAACTCGACTGCGTCCTGTTTATCCGTTACTATTTCATGGAGGTTCACAATATTGCGATGATTGAGTTGTCTTAATATTTTAATTTCGCGCACAGCCGTTATGGGAAAACCTTCCTTTTCGTGCTCCAATCGCACCTTCTTCAATGCTACCATATCATTGGTATGATGATCGCGCGCTTTGTACACCTAAAAATATAAATATGTTTAATTTTTATCATTCAAGAAATGTTTGACTTATATATTACCTGTCCGTATGTACCCTCGCCAATCTGTGCAATCACTTCGAATACATCCACACATCGTTCGCCCCAATCCCTGACATTGTTTCGCGAGTCGCGACGATTGAGTATCACTGGACGTCGACGGGTTGCAGAATGTGATGCATTTGCGTTGGCACTCGTATTTAAGCTGTTGCTGTTGCCACTGGGCGTATCAAAGTCCTCGGGACTGTCGATGACATCATCGTCGCCACTTAACTCCTCACTGCCCGGTATTACAGGCGGCATTGGCAGATTCAAAAGGCTCTTATTGACATTGGCATTGATGCTGGCATTTAGATTCTTCTCGTCTGGCGAAAACTTCTTCGAAGACTTCGGCATTACTTGCTTACTGACATCTGGGGGCGATGGCGTTGGCGCATTCTCTAAATCGGCTGCAGTCATGCCCGGTGGCATGGGCAAGGCTGTAAGACTCTTCGGTTTTTGATTGGCATTCATTTTGAAGGTCAGCGCGGCCGTCGTTGCAGTGGCATCCGTTACATCTACAGTAACAACAGTCGAATTTAGCTTTAGCGCCTCAGTATCTTTGTTTGGCATTGGAATGTTGTTTAGGTCCAAATCGGGCTTACCACTACCGCCGCCACTAACAATTCCGTTTGGAGTCGCACCTGCGGAGGACTGGGATGCCATATACGATGCTGATCGATTGTCCGCAACGTTGGGCGTATTACCATCTACCGAGGAACTGTTTTCGTTGATAGTCAAAGCACCGTTGCTGTTGCTGTTCTCCTCCTGTCGTTCGATGATCTCCTTTAGCGCCTTTTGTCGCTTATGCCGATCTTTAACCAACTCTGCAAACAAGCTAGTCTCGCTTATCTTTTTGATATATTCCTCGCGCTTGTGCTTCAGATCACGCGACGTTGGCGAACGGGATAGCGACGCTGAGCTGCGACTGCTTCCTGAGCTAGGGGAACGTTTGCGGCTGCTGTTGTGATGATGCTGATGGCCCCTTGGCGATCGACGATGGTGATGCGAGGTCGAGGCCGAGGCGCCCGCCGGTGATGGTGGCGATGACTCATAGTATCGCGAAGTTTGCCGCGGAGAACGCGAGGAGTAGCGATCAGTGGAGATGCCCATGCCACTGCCCGAGCCCCGCTTGGAAGACGACCTCGTTGGCATTGGCGGGGAAGGCGAATGAGGTGCGCCATATTTGCTGTGCTTATGTCTACTGTTACTTCTGTGTCGATACACGTTACTGTTGCCCGACGTGCCTCCTCCTCCGGCAGGGGAGAGTCGACTGCGCGACATGCGATGATCGCTAGGACTCCTATTTATAATAATTGATTATTACTTGCTTTTGATAACGTTTACAACCGCTTACCTGGATACTCGCCGTGAATATCTATCTCTGCTGTAGCGCTCATATTTAACAGCATGGTGCCTGCCGTGCTCATATGGACCCACAGACGATGACATAGGAGCATCTCGTCCATCGCTATACTTTCGTCGTTTGTGTGGCGGCGTGCTAGGTTGATGATGGTAGCGATCCAACTCTGTAAAATACAAGTATTTGTAGTCTAGAATATACTCATGGTCCACACTAAACTAAAATATAATTTTTGATTTATTTCTTGAGTAGCTTTCGAGTTTTATCTACCGTCACAGAAATTGTTCTCATCTGGCTTACCTGGAGACATGCGCTTCAGTTTTCTGGTATCGAGACTGCTACCCTGCCCACCACCCGATCCGCCTGAATAGCGGGATGCATACGCATTGCCTGATCGATGATCATCTTTCAAAGGACTCTGCACATAGCGAGAGCTTCGCGAGTCACGCGCACCACCTCCGGCACCACCACCAGCGCCACCGCCAGTGGATGGATGCGAATGGCTATGTGACTGTGGAGGAGTCCGTGGTGATGTCGCATAACGCTGGCTGCTGCTACTGCCGCCAACGCCGATTCCGACGCGTGTCTGGGGAGATCGATGTCGACTGTTTGTGGTTTTGTTCGTTACCGTCACCTGCAGGCTGCTGCCAAGGGGAGTGCTTGGAGCTACAGTTGCTTCGCCGTAGTAGGCGTTATTACTACTGTTGGGACGTCGCGCGGGCGGAGTGCCCACAGATATGGGACTGCTTTGACTGTCTTTGTGAGGCGTATAAGAAGGCAACGCCGCGCTTACGGTGCGCTCGGCGCTCTTGGCTCGATTTGGTGCCGTTGGCGGCGTATAGCGACTGTGCCTGTCCAGCAACGAATTAAGGTTGCTGTCCGACAGGGAGTCAATGCTTGAGTATGACTTCGCTCGCTTCTTCTTGCGCTTCTTGGACTTCTTTTTTGATTTGTGCTTATGCTTGTCCTTCTTCAGTTTTTTGCGTTTCTGCCGCTTCATTTCCGCCTCCAGTTCATCCGTATCGATCGTATCGCTAGACATGTACAGTTCACGATCCCACTGCTCCTCCTTTGAGCTCTTGGCTGGCGTTAGACTAACGTCGGTGCGATGATGATGGTTTTGTTTTTCGGTAACAGAAGTGATGCTAACCCTGCTACCGCTGCTGGCTACGACTGAAACTTGTCTCGATCTTGAACCAACTGTAAGAATTGAAGCCATGTCCTCGCACTCCTCAGTGCGTCTTTTCCTACAAATATTAAATCATGTGTTACACGTTATTAATGAAGTTCAATTACATTTTCTTATAGATTACCTGAAGTCATTGTTTTTGGTTATGCGCAAAACGGCATCCGAATTCTGTTTTCTTGTCTGATTTTCCGGTTTTCGATTGGAAGCGGTTGATGCTGCTGCCCCTCTGCCAGCTAACGCAGCATCCGAGTCGATTTCTCCAGTTTCGGGATCTGAGAAATCCTCCGAGCTGACATCGGAGTATTCCACTAGCGCGCTCGACGCCGCAGACGAGGAATGCATCTTTTTCCCGTAAGCTTATATATAAAAAGTTCCGATCTATACTCAGCCAATTTCCTGAATTATTGTTTATTCAACTCGATTCACTCGTTAAGGTTGAGCTCCGTCCTTCGCTGTTTTGAGTAGTTTGTGCAGAGTTTTACAACAAAACTCGCAAACACAACCGATGTAGCTGACATTTGAGTTGACACTCTACGTGATCTTTGCCTTTCGGAGTTATAATATTAATGTATGTACAATAATGTACATATGTATGTACCAATGCGGTCGTCGGTCGGTCTGTTGATTTGTAATTTTCACTTTTTGCTTATAATATTTACATCGTTGCATATGTGAAAACGGAAACGTCAGACACACTCTAAGATGAATCCATTATTTATCATAACAGCAAAAGTCAGATAGAGTGCTTCAATATGAGACACTCCCGAAATTGGTTTTTATTATCGTTGATAACGCTTTAGTCGCTTAAAATGAACAAAAAAAGAAATTTGTCACTTGCCATTTTTTAAGGTTATATTTTATGTGTGACCAATCTTGCTGACGTACAAAATGCCATAATTGTATATTTAAAAAAAACGCATATCATATTAGCTACATTGTAGATCTCGCATTTTCTCTAACATATTTAATAAAATAAAAAAATATGTTTTCTCAAGCATCGAAAAATTAACTTTAATAATGTAAAAATGGCAATTTTGTTATTTTAATCCAAGTTCTAGAATACTGGTAGAATTGAGAAGCAACAATTATGTACTATGCAGTTTTACAATTTAAGAAGTTGATTCAATGGTCAAATGCACAGGTAAAATGTATTATTAAGTCCGGCGATTGCATGTATAAATCTGAATAATTTAAAAAATACTACATTTAACCGGTCACATTGTTAACATGAATGAGCTGTCATATTCATATTTAATGCAACTTAAAATCAGCGTTTATCATCAATGGACTACACGTATATATAAATATACATACATGGTAATAAATATGCTTTTAAAATATGTTTAAAACAAATGATTCACATTAAGAAGTTTAAACAATTCTGCTTGCGGCAACAATGTAGCTAAATTGAATGTGTATGTTAATACATGCATAATGTCCCTGTACATGTATTTTTATGTACATATGTATGTGGGTCATTTTATTTGTTCTAGACTTACCAATATTTTCTTTTATTGTCCAATTTTCACTTTTTTTCCAATGTTTTTGTTCTTTTTTATGTGGCAGATATTTGCAGTTCGCGCAGTCACTTGTTGTGTTCCGTCTTACATTATTAAATAACACGTTTGCTTTCTTTTTAGACCATTAGAACACACATTACGTGCTTAAAAATATGCGTAGATATTGATTTACTTCGCGATATTTGTTATTAAATTGAAATTATTCATATTGTGACAATAGTAATGATTTCGCAAGATTTATTTTCAATTTTGCATAATGAAAATAAGCAAAATAAGCATTTTAGAATTCTCATAAATTCTGCATGCGACATTGACAGAGCTCGGCCGATAATTGCAAGTACCAGGGCTGTAGAAACGATAAAAATGATGAAGTGTGACCAGTCACAATGTTTATATACCATATATACTAAATAGTTGAAAATACTGATTTACATTTATTCATTCCACAGTTGAATTATTTAAATTTCCAACCGACCTTTCTTTATTGGATCACAGCATTGTTTAAAAAAATAAGTATTAATAATGTTATTATGATGAATACAACTCCATCTTGAATGCTGCTAAATACCTAACGTACTCTTTAATAGCAAATGCGCAAATTACCAAAATTATGGTCAGCCAGCGTAGATGGCTATTGCTAATTCCGACTACGTTATAAGCCATTATCAATGAGCAAAGGTGATGGCCCGTTACCAACATATAGTGCAAGTTACGTCCAAAATCGGTTGTATTACTTCGCCAGACCAATATGGGCAGCAGGAAGAACTTTGAAAAATTCGATATAGCCACCACTTTCAAGATAATCAGTGTAACTGATGCTAAGCCGATTTTAGTCAGCTGCCGCATATTGAGAAGAGCAGTAATAAGAAGTAGCAGGAGCGTTATTAAAAGGTATTCTGTAAATGGAAAATCTAATTTGAGTGGCAGTAAATATTATAGTGTGTGCAGTTCACCTCCAATATTTTGCAGTGTACACATGTAAAACCCTTTTTCATGTAGGGCTGTATTTGATCCATCTCCTCGCTTTTGTCTACATAAAGCAAACGATTCCAGTAATAGGACAACGAGTGAAATCTTCCAATATAGCTAATAAATAGTGTTTAATATTCAAAATTAGTATTATATTCGGATTTAGTATCATGTTCCTTTACCTTAAAGTTTCCATTGCATATCATATGTCGGAATGCAGCGGAAACAAGTAGCAAGGCATCTATAAGGATAATGAATTCTTCAACCTCAATATATTTATCAGTTATCTGATTGCATTTGTCCTGTTAAAACATTTATGTTACAATAACCATATCTTTATGTAAAATGTACTTACGCAGTGGGTTGGCTTGACAGTATTGCTGTATTTCTTAATCAATTCTCGTGCTGGATTTCCACAGCTGACGCAAACGTAATTTTTTCTATTTTCGCTAGTCATTTTAATTCAAATGTGTTTTATTTATTTTTCATTAATTATTGTTATCAAAACAGAAGCTGGTGTAATCAGCTGATTCAGACAGTAGAAAATTGATATCGATAAGCAAAAAGTTGGGACCGATAAGTGTTAATTTTCTAACTTTACAAAATTGATGGAAGAAAATGTATACTTCCAGCAATAGAAGTAAGTTGCCAAAAATAGTTTATTTTGTTTACTTTTAGTATCAGACATACTTTTAAAAAATTGTCAAGCGTCCAGCCTTAATATCGCAAAAATTAATCGAATTTTATTTACCAGATTTGTCGATATTCCATTAATTTTAGCCCCATCCTTAGTTGAAATTTTGTGAGCATAAATTTGCAACAAAAAAATAAAACGTAAGAAAATTAAGTGTTTTTATTAAATCGAAACAACTGTTACAATAATAGTAAAAAAAACGCTTTGCACGCAAGGCAGCCAAAGTGCAGGCGTTCTTGGTCCCGAAGTAGAACAGAAAGGTTTATGTGCATTCATATTCAGAAGTAGATACATATGTATATACATATATACTCATCTAAATATGTACATCTAGATGTATAATCAGAAAAAACGCTTACATTTGTTTGTGTATTGAAATATTTTTAAAAATTTGTTGTCTGGTTTCCAAATATATACATATATATATTGTACACATTGAAAATCAAGTTTTGTAATACGCAAAAAGAGGAGTTATTGCGACATCTTAATTGTGTTTGCTCTATATATACATACATATGTACACACTTCCATACATATATACGCTTGTATATCGATAGGTTACGCTTATCGAGGATAATCACATTTGCGAGTGTTTCAGGTCAGAACGTCTAGTTTGGTCAGATCATCTGTACAAACTTGTGCACGTGCAAAATGAGTTCCGCCAGCGTCGCAGAAGCTCCCATTTTAAATAATTTGCCCGGACGAAGCCAAACGATATGCCGATATTATGTACGAGGAATTTGTCGATTCGGTGACCTTTGCCGATTCTCTCATGATTTAACGCGAGGCCGACCCGAAGGTGAGCAGCGTGCCCGTAACACAAATACAAACACCGATGCCGATGCAGATGTGGATGCTGATGCTGATGTATTCCCTAGCACTAGTCGCCGCAATTGGGTTAATGCGCCGATCTTTGTGCCCGGCCAGAAAAGCTTCATAGCCCAATGCCTAAAGGACGACCATCAAGATGAAGATGAGGCTGCGGCAGTGGCTACCAGCAGTGCCGTTGTGCAAAGTGGAATCTCATATGCGGAGATTGTCGGTGGTCCTTCCACGAATGACATTGACGTTGTTATCAAGCATGGTGAGCCGCACTCTTTAGAGGAGGTTTGTCCATACGAAAGCCCTTGCCCCTATGGCGAGTATTGTCCCTATCGCATACATATGGAGCTATGCGAGATGTGTGACCAATACTGCCTGCATCCCACGGACCAAGCTCAACGCAAGAAACACAATCGAGAGTGTTTGCAACAGCACGAACAGGCAATGGAATTATCATTTGCGATTGCGCAGTCCAAGGATAAGACGTGCGGCATCTGCTTTGATACTATCATGGAAAAAGCGGGTCGAGAGAAGCGATTTGGCATCCTACCCAACTGCAATCATATCTTTTGCTTGGAATGCATCCGTACATGGCGACAGGCTAAGCAGTTTGAGCATAAAATTACGCGGTAAGTGGTACAAAGTTATATACATACCTAAGCATATTTAAACACTTGTCCTTGGGAAGAGAGTTGTTGATGTATTTTTAAGTACAATTTTATATTGCATACTTTTAAGCAGACACAACCTTGAAACATTTACACTATCTAATTTCTATTAGTTATTAATTTTACTTTTATTACTCTTGTACTCAACCAATATACATAAATATTTCAGAGCTTGCCCTGAATGTCGCGTCTGCTCTGACTTTGTCTGTCCCAGCGCCTATTGGGTTGAAACTAAAGAGGAAAAGGATAAGCTGCTTAATGACTATCGCGCAGCGCTCGGTGCCAAGGATTGCAAGTATTTCAAGAAAGGCGAAGGCAAGTGTCCTTTTGGCAACAAATGCTTCTACAAGCACGCTCTACCCAACGGAGATATCGTGGATGTTGGTCTGCCAAAACGAGCTCGTAAATTGCACAGTCAGAATCAGCTAATTGATTTACTCGATGTAAGTATCATCATATTCAATATCAACTATTAATTTATATATATATCAATATAATGTGGTCCATATTGTAAATTAAAAGTTAAGTTACTTAAGTAGTTTGTTCAATTATCTTCTTTAGCAATAGATTTGTATATCAATTTGTCCTAAATGCCCTATTTCTCGCAGATTTATCTCTGGGAATATGTCGATCGGCGCGATTATCATTGGCTGGAACTGCTTTCAAGTGATATTAGCGAAAGTTCTGATTTCACGGATGAAGAATAAGATAAAGCTTTTCGCGTGAAGAACAATAATAAAATATATTAGTGGAGCAACTAAAAGTAACATATGCATAACTAAAAGTTAGATAACAAGAGAAGCAAAAATAACATAACCATACAATGCTGATATATATATATAAATATTACTGCATGAAAAAATCAAATGTGTAATTAGAAGTAAGAGATCATTTAAGTGCTAAATTTTTGTTTACATACGGAAATAAATATATATATTTTTGCCCAACTTAATGCAACGAAATCAACAGAAAATTTCCCGCGAATGCAAAAGTCAACTAAATTGTAAAGATAGATAAACCAAAAGATGCGGTTCAAACTAAATTTAAGCAATTAACATTGTAAATCACTTATTATTTAAAAAATGCAAAAGAAAACAAAAGAAAAAAACAAAACAAACAAAAAGAAAAATATTTTAAAAATAAACAAAAAGCAGGATACATTAAACAGTTAATTATTCAAAATAGGTGATATAAAAATGTGTATACACAACTATGCCTTTCAGACTGAATTGTAAACATAAAAAATAAGCGAGTTTTTTATGATGTTTTCCACTTACTGTCCTTTAAAGATTACTTAAAAATAAGATAGATGCGCACACAGGAATATATTCAGATGCTCATGCACATAAATAATACATACATATATATTTAAACACATAAAAAAAAGGAGAATGTGAAATTGTTTTTGTCTACCGATTCTATTGTTTGTATTGTTACGAGAACTACTTACTACCTAATTAGATATATTATAATATATAATTAAAAAAATGCAGCATACATTCTTTGTACTCAATATATATATATTCTATTTTAATTTATTCGATTGTAATGCTCTTTGCAAAAAGGAAAAAAAAACATATATATGCTTAAGATATTTTATGTTATGTTATCAACTGTTATAAAACAAAAACAAATTTCATAGAAAACAAACAATTTAAATAAATTAACCACAAAACGAATTATTAAGTTGACATATTCCAAAGCTTAAATTAATAAACATATTTTTTTTTGTTTACTATTATTTATCATTCCGCATAACATTAAATTCTTTCGTTTATATGGAAGTCTCACAATAAAGATTTATTTATTCAATCAACAAGTTTAACAAAGCTCTCAAAAAACTTCATTGCTCCGTAAATGCATTGTTCATAATACAACCCAGATTCGATCTATACAGATCAATATATACTCAATAGTCATCATAAATTGGAAATTGGAGCGCTTCAGCCTTATAAGAAAAGTCAATGTATATGTGTATAAACATGTGTATGCTAATATGTAGATCTGATTAACCATATGTGTATTAATAACAAGTATGTAACAAATAACTGGCTCCAAAATATTTGGCCTTAACTATTGAATTAATTGTTAAGTAAACATTCGAAATGAAAAACTAAAAAAATGCAAGTTCATACTCATGTCCAATTATATTGGTGTGAGAAAGTAGATTGTAATCAAATATTTTAATTATACTTAAAGACTAAAGGAAATCGTTGCAGTAATTCGAATATTTAAACTAATATATATATATTTGGAATGTTGCACCAAAACATATATATATATATATATATATATATATCTGTTATATATATATATGTATATATATATATATATATATATATATATATATATATATATATATATCTGTTATATATATATATATATATGTATGCCCTACTGTTATTTATCGGATGAGTTTTAATATCAATTTATTAAATTATCCCATCTGAACAATAAGAACATTATCTCTTCTGTTTAAAACAATGCGATAACTCATATGTGGAACATATTTACAATGGAATTCAAAAGCTAAATAAACAATCAATGTTAGAAATCGTTCACAAACCGTTCAGTATACATTTAATATTAATAGTGAATGAAAATATCAATTATTATCCCAATATTAGTAAAGAGTGCCACTTACTTTTTATTCATTAACGTTTCATTTAACCGTTACATTTTATAGAAAATGTACCTTAAGTAGCTTTAACAAGATTTGTAACTTTCAGTTCATTAAAAATAATAAATTGCTAAGCCGTCTCAAAAAGGATTTATACAATTGTAAGTTTTTATATTAAAATTCTTTTTTAATTCATTAACGGTAAAACTGAATTGAAAATATATTTTAAGAAATATAGTATTTTCTATTTTTATGGCAGAATACGGGCACTTTTAAAAATATCGATTTTACTCCCCTCACTAAGAAAATTTTGTTATCGTTGCAATTTTGTCATCTCTATCGAGCACTTATTAACAGCATTGATTTCGAAGGAGTAAGAAAAATTCAGCTTTAAAAATGTTCCAAAATAGTGCTGGTAAACTTTTGGTGCCCGCGATCCGTGGAGCCATGCAAATGCGTTGCCAATCGGTTGTTTCCGGACCACCAACGAAACACGTCTCCACAGCGGTGAGTAATTCACATAGATTTTCGATGCGTTACGTAAACCCAATCGACTGTATTTTGGAATCCTAGAATAAATGATTTAACATGCACACTTAAATATTTGCAGGAGAAAGTGATTCTCGGTGGTGGCATGTGCGCCGCGTCCTTGTTCATTCCCGCTTGGGTGCTCTACCACATCCGTGACTACAAGGGTGGAAAGTAAGAGCGGAACAGCTGGCACGCTTTAATACCATATAAATAATGTTGCTTATAAATGTAGATTGAAAAATATTATAATAAAAAAAACACTACACAAAGCGCTAAACACTTGCGGGATCTATTTAATTATGTAGTTTTTATTGGCCAGGAAGGAAGTGCAGCACATTTTAAAGAATGGCATTCTTATAACAAACAACGACTTTCCCTGTGATAATATATGTATGTTATTTTATTAGAAGCATGAACATAATCTGCATAATATATTAAGAGATGTTAGCTCACTTATGATTTCTTTTTAATGCAAATTTAAAAATATATACTTGTAGTTAGTAGACTTCACTTCTTTTCCTCATCCTTGCCATCGCTCTTCTTGTCCTTGTCCTTGTTGAGAGAGCCAACAGCATCGCGCACTGCCTCCGATTGGGGATCAACTCCGGGGAGATTTTCAAGAACGCTCTGCAAAAATGCCGGGTCACCAATGACTTCCGAGTAGTCCTCGTCGACATCCATGGGGGCAGAGGCATCATCCGTTTTGGGACGTTTGGCTTGCTGGGTAACGTTATCATCAGCTGCATCCTGCATGGACATTTGCATGGCAAAAGCGATTTGCTCTTCTTCGGTCATATTGGCGAAGTCGGGCAGATTGTCCTCTGGCGTTTCAGTCGACAAGGCCAATGCACGCTGCAACATGGCTTCCTCTGAGTTGGAATTGGGAAGAGTTACGGCTGGGCCACCAGTGCCACTCTCTCCGCTAGTTGCGATCGTGGGAGGTGCAGTCTCAGCACCTCCAGCATTGTCGGCACGACGTTGCTCGCTTTCCTGGCGTTGGCGCTGCTCCTCCATGGAGACGCGCAAAGCGAGTGCAAGCTCAGGATCCTCATTGGGATCGACACCAAACTCGAAGACAGCGCCGCCCAGGCCAGCGGCTCCCATGCCATCCTCGCCTTGTATGATGGGTGACGACAGTAAGGCATCCGACAGGGCTGAGCCTCTGGGAACGCTTACTAAATGGGAGCCAGTGCCATCTTTGCCATTGAGAGCATTGATAAAAGCCGTTAAAGTTTCAATGTTGTTTCCGTGATCACCAAAGCTGACTATGTCCACGTTCACCTTCTCCTTCTTCAGACGCTTGGCTTGCTTAACGAGTTCCCCTTCTTCGTTGTTGATTGGTGAGCCGACAAAGACAACGATGCGCATTTTATGATTTTTACCTTGGCGATGCTTTAAAACCAAATGAGCAATTCGGATTCCCGTTAAAAGATTTATTTCACCCTTTGGCTGGATCAAATGCATCTTCGAGAATATGCGACCCACATCGCTCGTGAGTGTGGCCAGCACTTCGACGGTGCTGAAAGGAAAGAAAACTATAATAAACTTATGCAACAGTATTGATTGGCACTCCCTGCGCACTTTGATAGGGTCATTAGACCAACATTGTTCTCGGGGTTGGATCTCAGTTTGGTGAGGCAAACAAGATTGATTCCATCTTTCTGTACATTTAAACGGGTGGGAAAGTAGTCACCATTGCGCTGGTAATCACTGTTGTCAAAACTGGAAGGTAAATAAGTGGAATTGAAATTACTGGAACCATTTCCTTTTTTAAAACATTTATTTACCATATCATAGTACTTTCCAGGACCATTTTGTATTTTTGCTTGTCACTTTGCCACTGAACTGTAATACCTAGCTGCCTACACAGAGTTGTTTGGTTTCTTCAAATAAATCGAGTTTTTGTCTTTTTATCGATTAATAATTTGTGTTACATGTTTTTGTACACTATCACCGTAGCAAATAAGACTTTGAATTTATTTTGTATTTCGAATTATAACTGCCAAATGAAAATAAGAAAATATTTTAAAAATATTTATTAGCTAAGTGTTCAAATTATGTGAACATTTTATTTAAAGTTGAGTTGCTTGCCTGTCATCGGGAGAACAATGACCATATGTTCATCTTCAAAATGAACTAGATTTATCAAGTCTAAGTTTGGTAGCCCTCGTAACATATGTTTCTGTCCCATGGCTGTCATGTGATATTCATACAGCTTGAAAAAGTGCCTTCTTCGTGATCACTTATTAATAATTTTGTGTTTTCTGTTCAATTAACAAACCTGCTGATCTCGGCAGACCTGCAGTATTACACCTTAGTTATTAAAAGTGTACAAAAATGGTTGAAGCTTACGTTCCCCCTCTTATTATTACCGTCATTTGGGCGTTCATTGGCATAATAGGCCCTTTCTTTGCTCGCGGCCCTAACAGGGGGTAAGTTATAACAAAACTATTGTTTTATATGATTAATAATAATATCTAACTCTCTATTTCACTTAAGCGTGACTCAATGTTGTATTATGCTCACTGCTGTTACCTGTTGGCTCTTGTAAGTTTATTCTCTATGACCATGAGACTTCTTACATACACAAATGCATGTCTATATATATATGTGTATATGTTATGAATATTCCATTTATTCTTATCATATTTTTATGCAGTTGGCTGTGCTGTTACTTGACGCAAATGAATCCCCTGATTGGCCCCAAACTATCCATGAACGAAATTATGATAATGGCCCGTGAATGGGGCAACGAAATCAAAGACACCATGGATGTCGTGGCATAAAAGGAGGATCGATGCCATTTCTTTTAAAATTTGTTATTATTTCTTTCCATTAATTTTGTTTGCATCCTACAATGTGTTTACCAATGTGTCTTTTAAAAACTGTTTAAGTTTGCATTATATTATACACAAATAAATAATTTCCATATGTATATATGATGAAAACGAAAGATTCTTCATGTTCAAGGCAAGGCAATACTTGGTGGGAATCATTAATTATTGCAGTCACGTGAGCCGATGAAAGTCATTCTATAAGATTGAATAAAAGATGCCAAGAAAGAACTGATCTTCAGAAACTAATATTCTGTCATAAGGGACAACCAGGCAAGTCGAGAAACAATTTATTTTGGTGAACAGCACAACGAATTGTTCATTAAGTTCAATAAAAGTTTATTTATTTAGTAACTACGCAAAACATAAATCACTGAATGGTTTAAAATATATAGTATATATATATATAATAATAATAATAATAAGTATGTATATTGATGTATGAGTGTATATGATATTATTGAAATATTTATTTACACTTTAGCGCTAATCAAATTTACAATTTGCTTAAATAAAATTCAAAACTTCATTTTGATTAAAAAAAAAACAAATGAGAGGAAACAGCATTGCATATATAAAGAATGGGAAAGAGGGTAAAATCAAAAACAAAAGTAAAACAATAAGCGAAACAATGGCAAATCAACTCAAAACTGTGTGACTACATATTTACAGACAATCCCCTCATAATTCGACAACTTTTCACTTAATAACTAACGCCAGATCTATGTTTTCCCAAAATGTAAATCCTGCCGGCATTCAGAACAGTTGCCGAACAATTGGGTCGCAATGTTTTCTTTTGACTTGTCATGAATACGAGGAACGGCTACGGCAACTCAAAACTCAAAAATGGATTTACATATTTATGTTTGTGAAGAGCCTGCGGGTGTAGTAGTTGACGATGCTGTTGGCGGCGCCGCTGCTGCTGGTGCTGTCAAATTGGTTTGAACCGGTGCAGCAGCTGGAGAATAATACGCGGTTGTAGCTGGAGCGTTTGTGCTTAGAGCTAGAAGCGAAGGCAACAAATTAATTATAAACTGTCAGATTTATATCGAATTTCTGCTTACATTGGCGCAGTGCCTTCTGAAACTTTTCGTATTCCACATAGTGTTTTAGACGCAGCTCGTCCTCCTCAATCAGCTGACGTTGGCGCAGCAGCAACAGTCGCTGATGTTGATTGGTGCCCAAACGCGTATTGCACAACTGGTTCACCAATGAGTCTAGATTATGTTTGATGTCCTACAGGAATAGAAACTAATTAGTTAAGCTGATTGAACAGTAAATTGATGAATTTACCGATTGAATATCGCTCGGCAACAGGTGAGGATGAGTGGCTGCTAATGACACGGGCTCATCTGCAACTAGAATACAAATAGAGCTTGATTTACAGGTAACATAGAAAATCAAGTAGTAATTCACCTTCCGCAACAGCTGGATTGAATAGCGGCTGCAGCACATGCTGCATGGGCTGCGGTGTCTGCTGTTGCTGGCCTACCAGCGGCGCCTGTTGCAGCAACTGACCCGACGCCGACACTTGGAAATTTGGTTGCTGTTGCTGGTTGTAAATGGATGTAACATTTTGCTGTGGCTGCTGCTGCTGCTGCTGCAGATGTGTTTGCATTTGCAATGTCTGCTGCTGCTGTTGTTGCTGCTGCAGCAGCTGATGCGAGGCAGACATTTGATTTGGCATGCCACCCGGCATACCCGCCAGCTGATGCTGTTGCATGGGCATTGTCATCACCAGCGGTGGCAACTGATGCATTTGATTGGCCTGCGCCTGCAAATACTGCTGTTGCTGCTGCTGCTGTTGTTGTTGTTGCTGCTGCTGTGGCTGTGATGTTGGCAACGTAAACTGTTGTGCAGCCTGCTGCTGCTGTTGCTGTTGTTGCAACATAATTGGTTGCTGTTGCTGCTGCTGCTGAGCCATGAGCTGATTTGGCTGCTGCGCCTGTTGCTGTGGCTGTTGCTGCTGCTGCTGCAATTGTTGCAGTGGAATTTGCTGTTGTTGCTGCACAGCGTTCACCATTTGCGGCATTTGCTGATGACGCTGTGGCATATTTGAATACATATGTTGTTGTTGCTGCTGCTGCTGTTGTTGCTGCTGCATTTGAAGATTTGTTGGCTGTGCTGCAGCAGAAACTTGGCTTTGCGGCACCATCACGCCCACACCAACGCCTGCAGGAGCGTTCTGTTGTTGGTATATTAGCTGGATGCCATTTATGGCCATCGGAACGTTCTGTATGGGCGAACTAATAAGCTCAGTGGGTGTGTTGACTGCGGTACCATTTTGCACAGAGCTATTAGCATTATAATTATGTCCCTGGCCAGCAGCTAGACCTGCAACCTGCAGATCGATCTTCAGCTGGTGCTGAAGAGCTTCTGTTACCTCCGCCGAAGTCTTTTGCTCTTGCACGCGACTAACGCTAAAGCGGGATATCTTTCGAGCATTGACACTAGCCACAGGCTCCTCCGCTGGCTTAGCAGCTGCCACAGCTGCTGCTGCCGACGACTGCAATATATAAAATCTATTATTAAGGAAATCAATATAGGTAAAAATTATCTGACTTACCTCCTCTGTGTTATCTGCATTGCGCAATGCAGCCAACTTTTTCTCTAGATCCGCTATGGAGCTCTGATTGAGGGCCCCATTGCTGGGATTCCTCGTATCGCTAGTCACACTCAAAGTATTTGATAACTTGTCCAGGCTCTCCTGTTTGGTCAGCTTCTTATCGCTGCCAGCCTCAGCGTTGGCTGTGCCCTCGATGCCAGCTGCAGCCGGCTCGTGGTTGACATTGAGGTTCGTTGCAGGCATTTGCATATCGGAGCCCATGCTATTGTCAATGGACGTGCGGCGAGAGTTGTAAACGGATGAGCCACGAGCCGAGTTCAGCGCTGCGGTGGGTGTATTCTGGCCAAACGAGGTCGCTGAACTGCCGCCACCCACGCTGTTCGATTTGTTGATCTACGCATTGGAATATAAAAACATTTCAAACAAATTAAAAATAAATGTTCGAAATAAGATCCAACAAGCGCAACACAAAGGTGGTTAGAGTTGACCAAAAAAAAAAAGAAAACGAAAAGCGTTAGTACATTAATAGACAAATCAAAAATAACAACAAATACAACTACAAATATTACTTCAACCGATGGACATGTACTATAAAGTAATATATATATATATGATGTTTAAGCGAATACCCGTAACCAGTGCGGATTAAAAACCTTCTTTTCAGAGTCTGTATATTGCTTAATATATATTATTTTTTCACTTTGATAAAGATGCCAGGATTTCTTTCCCTAAAAAGTAATTTCTTATGTAATGAGTAACAATTTCTTCGTTAAGATTATAAGATAAATGTATTTTAAGAACTTCCAACTTTCAGAATGCATTCCTTAAAGACTTTCTGCATTAAGAACAGACTTGAATTTCCAACTGATGATATCTCAGTAAAGGGTTTTAGTAGAGAGTATATCCTCTATAATCAAAGTATTTTAGTGTTTCTTCTTCTTCGAACAACCATTGTTAACCTTTTTAACAGATATTAGTTAAATTTGCTTTTATGCAAAGTTATATACAATTTTCAGCAATGAGATTTACACAAATACACATATTAATAACAAAAATAAATCATAAAAGCAATAAGCAATATTATAATGCAGGAGTAACGACAGATACGCAAATCTACACAATACACAATATTATATAAATATATCAAAGCTGAAATATATTATATAAATATGTCAAAGTTAAAAGGAAAAATAAACCAAATGGAAACGCAGAACTACGATTAACGTGTAAGCACAAAGCAAGAGTTTTACTACCAACCACTGTCTCGGCCTGGGCCTGCTGCTGGGCGGACAGCGCCTTCATCGAGGCGATGTTTGGGGAGGCTTGATAGGTGCCGGGTCTGTTGTTAATGGAGGCAACCACGGCGGAGGCGAAGGCATGCGCGTGCGTTATATTCTCAAGTTCGATTTTCAGCTGCTCCAGTGTGTTGGCAGCACCTGGCGGCTGCACTGCACCCAGTTGCACGCCGCTCTCTTTGGACTTGTCCGCATTGGCTGCATTTAGCTCGGAGGCCTGCTTAGCCGCTTTGCTGGGTGGCATCTCGAATGTTATGTTCACCTCGCTTAGGTCATCCAAGCTGCGGGTGTGCTTCAAATCTTCCACAATCTTCAACTGACGATTCAATGGCAAATTCAAGCTTCTCGGTTTAGCCTCGCTCTTCGTCGACTCCAACAGCATTTGGACACGGCTTATGGCCAGGCTGCGTGCCTTCTGCTCGGCGTGCGGCTTGTCCAGGCCGCCATCCAGCGGCTGAAATGGCTCGTTGCCCGTTGGCGTAATAGCATTGTCCGGCATGTAGTCAATGGACAGCGAAGTGTATTCCGATGCGGTGCTGGTCTTACGGGATACCGAACCTGATCCAATTGTCACGTCATTGCTATTGTTGCCTGCATCTCTTGAAGTAGTTGAGGAGGAGGATATAGTCGATGTCGTTGGTGGCGTTGCTGTATTCGTTGGCATTTCTAAATTACTTTGGCCTGAAGATTCACGTGGTCTCGTCTCACCGGCTCCAGATTGATCGGGGTTTGCTGCATCGTTTGATCCTCCAATTGATCCGCTGGCCGTTGCATCCCCACCTTGGGCCGATGGCTCGAACATCTTTGTGATGTCGCTCGCGGTTTCATCCCGCTAAAATAATTGTTTCGTTGAGATAATATATACACATATCTATATATAGGTTTAAGCCATTGATGTTAATTAAACTAAATAGATAATTTCTTATTTGAATACCTTTGCAGAGGATGTCACAAAGCAGTTGGATTGATGTGTTTCATATGTAATCTTATAATAATTGAGATGAAATATAGTTTGATATTTACGGAAACGAAGTAATTGCTTATAAGACTATTGTTATAGCTAACATAAAACCTCTCTGCAAGGGTATTGAATCTTCGACAGTCCGAAGTTAACTTTTAATTATTCATATTTTTGTTGTTGATTTATAATTAAATTCGGCTAAATTGAGCTTAAAAGCATTAAAATTTTTTATAAAACAAAAAGATATTTCAAAAACGGGGAAAATTTCGTCCTGATAAAAATACAATTGACAAGGTTTCTTTAATTATACAATTAAAATTCCTATCGTGAATTGGATTTTACAAAAAGAAATAAAAACAATTACATGTTATTAATTTCGTACTTAATTTCATAAATATTGTTTCAAGAATGTTTCGACAATTGTAGTTGCGTGCTTAGTTTTGTATTAAAAGAGAAAACAAAATAAAAGTACTCAAAAAACAGCATTAAAAAATAAATTTTTAAGTATTTGTTTTTTTTTTTGTTGAGATAATTGTTTTTAATGCGACAAATCATAAACCTATTTTTAACTAAGTATATATACATATACATGGATATATATGAGAATATATATATATTAAAGCCCTTAACAGTGCACTTAACACTTACAGATCTATGTCTTTGATGTGTTCTAAATGAGGAACGCTGTCGAGTTAGAGACGCGTGACGGACCTGTTTTATTATAAGTAGTAGAGATATACAACATACAATCAACATGTTAAAAATGTATTTCGATTTCGATCCGAGAGTCCACTCGCTTTAGAAATGAATCATTAATATTTTTTATTTTGATAACGCGCTCTACACTTTGTTAATATTACGAATCCATAGAGAGAGGATTGTTGTTAGTCCATTTGGGTCTGTGAAGCACGCGCTCTCCATTGATTCAAATCAATATTTAATTTAAGTTCCACTAAGTTTTCATCCAAATAGCGGCTGTAAATAGACTCCGTGGTTGCTCACAGCTTCATGTGGGGAACTTTTAAATTTTAGATCATGTAAATCGAACGCAAG
The DNA here is from genome assembly GCA_035045545.1 of Drosophila gaucha. Taxonomy (NCBI): domain Eukaryota; kingdom Metazoa; phylum Arthropoda; class Insecta; order Diptera; family Drosophilidae; genus Drosophila; species Drosophila gaucha. The sequence continues at coordinate 7,134,088 of JAWNOY010000292.1, forward strand.
ACGAAACGCTTTTGTTTGGCTTAATGTTTAAAACAAAATCGGGACAGAAAATATATGGCTGGGATTAGTTGTCAGTTAAAGTACCTTCTCAATGTTACGGCGATAAGTGGTCGGGATTGGAATTTGGTGTGGATTCTGCTTAACCTGCTCCACAACATCGTTTATCATTTCCACAAACACGGTGCTCTGGCAATTCGAGAGTAAGTCTTGCGCAATCTAAAAGCATATTGAATGTCAGTATTAGACTTGCATACCCTGTAAATTTACTGCACAATTTCTTACCAGTTTGTTAGCAATCTCAACTGGGTTGACATCGCTTATGTCAAATTTGAATGTTATAGTCTTCAGTTTGTTCTCCATGTGGCAATTTATTACGCTGCCCTCGTCCACGCTCGTTACACTTAACTTTGGTATGCGTTCATTTCCACTACGATTCGAGCGACGCGGCTTCTGCAAACGAGCTCCAGCAGCCTGCTGCTGCTTTTGTTGCTTATCAGCGTCTGTAGCCTGTTGATGGTCGAAATTTGATGCTGCAGCATCAAAGTTGATTGCTGTTGTTAAATCTTGAGTTGCAGTTGTTGGTTGACTTGGCAACTGCTGCTGTGGTTGTTGTTCAGGCTGTTGTTGTTGTTGCTGCTGTTGCTGTGGTGGTGCTGGCTGATGTACAATTTGGGGTTGTGGCTGACTGTGCAACAGCTGCTGCAGCTGCTGTTCTAAAGGTATCTGCTGCTGCTGCAATGGCTGTTGTTGCTGCTGCAATGGCTGTTGTTGCTGCTGCATTGGCTGTTGTTGCTGCTGCTGCTGCTGCTGTTGGTTCTGTAGGAATTGCTGCTGCTGCAACTGGTTGGTCGCGGCTGCATAGTTAGCAAGTTGTTGGGCCTGCTGCTGCTGAGCATCAGCAACATTGGCAATTTGCTGAACAATTTGTTGCTGTTGCGGCTGCTGCTGCTGCTGTGGAGCTGTCTGTGGCTGATTATATGGCGTCGGGATAGGTTGCTGGTGCATGGCTGGCGTTACCTGCATCTGTCCCTGTATGAGCATTGCCGTCGGCTGCTGCTGCTGTTGCCCCATGATTTGAGCGCCACCAGCAACAAGTGGTTGCATTGTCGAAATCGGCATTTGATGGGGTTGCGCTAATGCATTTGGAAGGAACTGTTGTTGTTGCTGTACGAACTGTTGTTGCTGCTGCTGATGCAGCTGTTGCAAGTGATGTTGCTGTAGTAACTGTTGTTGTGTTGCTGCTGGCTGTTGCATGGGTTGCTGTTGTATAGGTTGTTGCTGCATAGGTTGCTGCTGAATGGGTTGCTGCTGCATAGGTTGCTGCTGAATGGGTTGCTGTTGTATGGGTTGTTGTTGCATGGGCTGGTGCTGAATTTGTTGTTGTTGTACAGGTTGATGCTGAATAGGTTGCTGTTGTATGGACTGCTGTTGTATTGGTTGACTTGGAATGGGTTGCTGCGGCAATTGATGCTGTTGGGGCATTGCTTGTTGCATTTGCTGTTGCTGTGATGTTGGTAGCTGCTGCTGAATTGGTTGCGGTTGCATTTGCTGTTGAATAGGCTGTTGCTGCATTTGTTGTTGTTGTTGTGGATGTTGTATTGCATATGGCTGTTGTTGCTGTGAAATCTGTACTTGATGCATTGGAAGTGCCGCCTGCGCCTGTTGCTGCTGATAGTATTGCTGTTGTTGTTGCTGCTGTTGCTGCTGCACCAAATCAGTTGCTGGCACATTATTTTGCATAAGTTGCTGCAGTTGCTGCTGCAATGGTATCTGCTGTACCTTTTGCTGCTCCACCAGATGTTGCTGCTGCTGCATAACCGCAGCTGGCTGTTGTTGTTGCTGTGGATGGGCAACTGCAACTGGTTGCACCTGCACTTGCTGTGGTAGCATTTGTGTTGGCGGTGCAGACTGTTGTGGTGCTTGCAGCTGCACCACTGGCTGCTGAGCTGTTTGCTGCTGTTGTTGTTGCTGCTGCTGCTGCTGTTGATTGCCCGTCGGTGAAATGACTTGGCCATGGCCATTCGCAATGTCCTGCATGGCGTTGGTCGGGTTTTGATATGAAGCCATCTGAGGGTTCTGTATGTAATGAACGGTAGTTGAGTGTTGCTGCACCTGTGCTATGGCGGGAGATGCGATCACCTTCTGCTGCCCTGGCACCGACTGTGACAACTGCTGCTGCTGTTGTAGTTGATTTCCGCCGTTTTGAATAGAAGTGGTCGATCTTGCGAGTAGGTTCTGTGGATCGGCACTGTTTGTGGAGGTGACCAAGCTGGTCTCTGAGTCAGTATTAAGCATTTCGAGCTTGAGTCGTTGATTCCATTTAACACCATCCTCTTCATCTTCAGACTCATCATCCTCGTCGTCCTCCTCCTCAACGTTGGTCGGCAAGCTTTCGCGCTGCTTTTGCAGGGCCAGTTTTTCCAGCCGTGACTTTTCATTCTGCAGCTTGATTTGGGTTTGACGCTGAGCACGTTCCTTAAGCAGTGAAACTACTTGCACCTTTAGCAGGCGAGCGACTGCACGAGAATCATCCTCCGATATGATGTTCTCCTTCATCATGTCCTGGGCAATTTGCTCGTACTCATCGTGCTGTATGTTATACTCAAACTGAATGGCTTCGTTCTCCTTGTGGCGAGATGAGCGCTTCTTTGGATCCATGAATCGCAGACGAAACTCAATGATGCTGATGCTAGGATCTGAGAGGAATTGCTCTGAGGCGGTGGGTTCCACACGTATGCCAATGTCCTCATCAAAGAACTCCGACTCCAGCAGCTCGTTGCATCTGGGACGATCCTCCTTTTTCAGCTCGATGCAACGTTCTATGATATCACGTACGTTGGGATCTTCGACCTTTGAGAGCGCAGCTGGTTTTATACCGGATATCACCTTCTTGTATATCTGAGCGGGGCCTTTGCACTCGCTGTACGGATATTCGGATATGGCCATTTCCAACATGCACATGCCAAACGCATAGACATCAACCGATTCATCATAGTGCTCCTCGTACATCTCGGGTGCCATAAATTCAGGTGTACCAATCACAGATTTAGCATGGGACCGATTTTTTAAAGTTGCCAGTCCCAAGTCACCGATTTTCACACTACCAGTGGTGCCAGTTATAAAAATATTATCACATTTCAAATCACGATGAATTATAGGAAATTGACGAGTATGCAGGAAGTTGAGACCTTTTAGGATCTGACGACACCATGACTTCAATACCTTTGGGTGTATTTTTTTGAATCGTTTTAAATACCTTCAAATAGATGCGATCAATAATGGTATATAGCTTAAGTGATTCAGCAGCCCACTTACGACTTTAAAGTACCAGATAACATTAGCTCGGTGACTAGTACGATGTTTTTCTTGCGTCCAATCGGAAACTCCCAATATGTATAAAATCGCACAATGTTTGGATGCTGCAATTTCTTCAACATATCTGCCTCTTCCCGGAATCTAGTGCGTTCGCTTTTCTTCACTTGTTTATCCTGAAATAAAAAAGGTATTTAGCAAGGTAATTATAAGAGAAAATATATTGATATTGTTTTGCACAATATCCAAGATGAATTTACCAACAATTCGCACCAGGCGACTGGCACTCCGGTAAGAGTGTCCAGGCCACGGTAGACAGTTTTAAAGGAACCACGACCGACTTCTTTATCGTATTTAAAGAAACGTCCACATGGCGACATCGCAACCGGATCGTCATCCTCATCGCTCTTGCGCTCCTTTGTCAGGGACGTGACTGATGAGGTAGCCGACGCGGTATGCGCGGATGATGGTTGCAGGGACACCGATGTCTCTGTGCCAGCAACGGTGGCGTCTCCAGAAATGCCTTCTCCACGATCCGATTGCTTGGACAAGTCCACAAAAACCTTTGGTTGACCTTCATCATGCAACGTGTCACCATCGTGCTTCTCCTCAACATGGAAGCCTACACGCTTCCCACCAGCTGTCTGTTTATTGGCAGGTTTGGATGGCACTTCAACTTGAGTCTTTTCGATTTTCACGCTGCGCGACGCCTCCGTAATGATGTTCTCAATAATGCCAGCTACTTGATGATTACCAGCATCAGTGGTATTCGATCGGGTCGGCGTGCGAAATTGCTCCTCCAAATGCTCCGCTTCCCGAGACAACATCTCAATGTTGTCATCGTAATCGCGAGGGAATTCCGTTTCCAGTTCCTCAAACTGTAAGGGATTCGCATTTCTATTGGATTGCTCCACATTTTTACGCACAAAACGAATTGTCTGCACATAGTTGTCTGACCCCTTGCCCTTGCCCTTGCTGTGTGGCGCCTTGAAAGGTATGGGACCAGTCATCGATTGCGGCCCAGTGCCCGTGTGCTGCTGCTTCAGCACCGGCTCTATACCCGTGTCCGACGATGATTTACGGCTTTCCATCTTTTTCGGCTTGGCATCACCAGCTGGGGACGGGGACACAACAGCCTTCGCCGGCATGTCTTTGTCTTTGCTGTTGTCCGCGGACACTACAGAAGCCTTTTGAGAACTTGGGCTATTGGCTGCATCTGATGGCTGGGATTCACCATCCATTGTTTCCTCATTATGTTCCGCAACGGCAGTATCCGTTGCCTCCAGGCCTAGTCCCACAACGCTGGACAACTGGTTAACTGCCACGGATTCCTCTCTATTACAGTTTATATGCGTTGCCTCGTTAACGTTGGCCTGTCCCCTTGAGCTGATGTTGCTGTTGACAGATCTTCCGGTTAGGGTGCTACTTGAGAACTGACGCAGTAAGCGGCTCCAAATGTTATTTTTGCTATGCGATGAGGGCGAGGCGGCTTTTGGCTCCAATGCTGGTGCTGTTTGATGTAACTGAAACTGAGTGCTGGCGTTAATGTTGGTGCTACTAATGTGTACAGGAGCTGATTCCTGTTTACGACGATATTTGCTTCTCTGTGCTGTGCCTCTTAATCTAGAAGTCGGACTGACGATTTTCCTTGGGGAGGCAGTTTTATTAGAAGCAGACTGTCCCGGTTTTTGGATTTTAGCTTCTTGCACAGTTTGTTCCTCGCCAGAAATATCTGAGTTATTTCTGTAAGAGAAAAGCCGAATGAATGCAAATTGAATGCGAGGGGAACTATATACTATAAATGTAATTTTGCAAACAATTATAATTTAACGACTATTAATATTAATCAAGCATGCATTAGATCAGCAAAAATGTTAAGGGAAACTGTCATTCTATGTTGCCAATGCTATATTGTTTAGAGCTTACCTTTGAGGTTGCGTGGTACTGGAAGTAGTACCATCTTCGCTGATGGTGCTTTCCTTCCGAATACTGTTTGTTGGTACGACCTCTCTATGTCGTACAAAGTCGCAAAGGGTTTGTCCAATTTTGCAATATTTTCAACAACCAATGGCCAGGTGGAATCTGCACAGAAATGACAAAATACAAAACTTTTATATTCACATTCATAGATTTGCATTGGAAAATCGTCTGATTGTGGATAATTGATTATTTGTTTCAGCAATAGGAACAAGCCGATTAATAATCGATTTATATTTCGTTACAGGTTCAATTCCGATGCAAGAAAACATTGTTTATTCAAGTCGTGCATTTTTGTTATGTTATGCATCGAGAGTTTTTTATTACTATTGATATTTCACTGCGCCTGTGCTCTAATAACATACAAACGTATGTACATATGTAAAAGGTATACATATATCTATCTACACACACATACAAGCATACGTACATTTATATAAATACATAGCACATATCTATGTACTGTTTGTTTGTATGTGGCACTGTCTGAACATATGTACTTTGTGCTGTTTGATTGCAAAACAGCCGTCGGTTTTTGTTTCTTGGGGTGTATCTTAATTATGAGTCATAAATCCCAATTGCACCAAACTACGCCTACTTCTGCTGACTTCTGTTTCTTTTATTTTTCTTTTTCCTTTTTTTTATCCGATCGCTCAGTGACACACACGTTCGTTCATACGTGAGTACTTATTGATGTACTCACCTACACATGCAAATAAATATTTAAGTGCATGAGTACGTGCGCACATATGTAAAATTGAGTAGCTGCAACAACAAATATCGTTTTACACTATCAATTTTCCTTATTTATCCTGCGAGTTGTCACAACATAAAAATTACTCGATTCGCACTGATTATGATGTCATAGACATGGAAAACCACCAAGCCAGTTGCATAGAAATTGCGGTTTAGACGTCTACGCTATGGTCATAATTGATATGCTTGGCAACACTGCACGATATGTGTCAAATAATTGTTGGAAAATACATTAAAATCGTAGCACATTCATTAAATTTCACAACAAATTTACAAAATATACCGCCACATATGTAGTCGTCCCCGCACCAACAAATGTGATTTATCGATAATTTTTATTTGTCTTTGTCGAAGTGTTTTTCCATTGTATTTTCACTAATATTTAAGCTACATTGCTTATGAGCGCTTGGCTTTAACTCACTATTCACACTTGCATATTTGCATGGCTTTTATATTATTTTGTTTCAGCAATACTTTTGGACTACTTTTTGTTCTATTTGTTACACAAGAGTAGCACTAGTTAGTGGTGAGATATACTGATGTTCCTGTTAGTTGTCAAACAAAAATATCCAAATGTAACGAATATCACGAATGCAACTACTATCGATATTAAATATGGCGATATTAATCTAAAGGAGTGACGTCACAAATAAACTGTTAATACGAGTATCTAGGTGGCTTATCGGTACATAAAACCGTTTTTAATTGAATAGTCTTAAATAAAAAATCCTTACAAATTCGAATTATATATATGCAAGTATTGTAAGACATAATTGGTAATCTATAAATCAACTACTTTAAAAATCTATTAATTAAAATTAAAATTACAAAAAAACCTTAAAATGAAAGAAAGTTTTTAATTTTTTTATTGAAACGAGGATTTTTACCTGCATTACCATACACCTCTGAAGTTATTAGCATTCTGAGCATTGTTTTTTGTTGCTATCTTTTTTTTGCTGCTGATATTTGGCTGAGATGGATTTTTATCTAATCAATTAAATTGTTTACTTTTGTCTACTTATATATTTGCCAGCTTAACTTGAAGCGTTATCATTTTAGTGCTTGCAAATTTTAAAGCACCAATGGATCAATGAATACACCTAAATATTTATATTTTATTATATTTATATTTATATTTATTATATTTATATGCAACGAATTTTTGAATGTTAGTAAGATCAAGAAGTATATAGAGATAACAATGCTTTCTTTTTTTCTAAATAAACATTTTCCGTTTTGAAATTAATTCGCTTCACTCTTGCTCCGCCTCATGTGCTTAAATGTGTGGGTGGTACGTAGTTTACTTTGAAAGATTAATTACCTGCCTTGGCGCATAGTAAGAAGAAAAGTACATATTTGCAAACCGTTTACTCTTATCTGGATATGATTTTGTGTGAACAGTAATCTGCGGTCATCTAAAAGATTCAGTTAGGAATTGCGGTATTACGTGCTTGCAACCGAAAAAGCGACGGCATATTTTGTTAATATTCTATAAAAATAATTATTGTACTTTAATCGATTGTACGGAGATTTGAATAAAATGAAAAGTAAAAGTTTTTAAAGTGAAGATATATTTATTTTCAAATTCGTTCAGGACATGTGCAGTATAGTAGTTGGAGTTGCTCTGAGCTTTAACAGCTTTGCCATTCTATGGCTTTATTTTTGACTTTATCATTATATCATTATGAACTTGAGTGTAAATATGAATTTGAGCACAGAGTTAGGCGTTTCGGATGTTACGGCATCTGCATTGCCGGATTTAGATGATTATGGCTGCCCCGATATGAATTGCACACCAATGGAGTTTACACAATTTATACTCGGCCCACAGACCCTGCCGCTGCACAAGGCGCTATTGGTAAGATGAAGCTGAATGATATAGAGAATAGAAAATTATTATTTTTATAAATATTTTATAGATCAGCATTATATTTAGTGGCATATTCATAACTGGCGTTTTAGGAAATGTTTTGGTCTGCATGGTTATCATAAGACATGCGGCAATGCATACAGCAACTAATTATTATCTATTCAGTCTAGCTGTCTCTGATTTGCTCTATTTACTCTTAGGTGGGTATAACTTAGATATATTAAACTAAATTTAATATTATTAAAACTTTAGGACTGCCAACGGAAGTTGTTCTCTACTGGCATCAATATCCATTTCTATTTGGCATACAATTCTGTAAATTGCGCGCATTTGTGTCGGAAGCGTGAGTAATTTATGCTATAATTTAAATGTCAGTATAACAGTTATACAATATAACAGTTGCACCTATGTATCGGTGTTCACCATCGTTGCCTTCTCCATGGAACGATTTCTGGCCATATGTTATCCCTTGCATGTCTGCGCTATGTCGGGCTTTCAGCGAGCACTGAGAATCATAACAGTACTCTGGATTGTGAGTTTCCTAACTGCCATACCATTCGGTGTAAAGACTGAAATTCAGTACCTGAATTATCCAATCGGTACGAAAGAATTTTTATATAGAATAACTGAGTTTGTAAATAATTTCCCATTCATTTCGCAGATGGATCTCGAATAGTGGAGTCTGCCTTTTGTTCCATGGAATCAGAGTTTCCCGATCAATATCCTTTGTTTGAGGTTTCCTTTATTATATTTTTCATCATACCCATGATACTGATTTTCGTGTTATATGGTCGCATGGGCGCTCAAATCCGTTCCAGAGCAACTGACCAATTGGGTAGGCAGAACTTTATAAATCAATATACATTTTTATCAAGTTAAATTTCATTGCAGGTGTTCAGCAGGGTTCCAGAAATCGAGAGTCCCGAAATTCACAGAAGAAAAAGCGAGGTGTTATACGCATGTTGGGTGAGCTTTAGAAATTTACATTTAAGACTACATTTATTTATAGTGCTTCCATTTGAATAGCCGCCGTTGTTATCACATTTTTCGTCTGTTGGTTTCCCTTTCACCTGCAAAGATTGTGGTTCTTATACGCTAAACACTTTGCCTGCTTTCAAAATGTCAACGAATGGCTCTTTTCCATAGCGGGCTTTGCCTACTACGTTTCATGGTGAGCTCTTATACTCAACTAGTCTTATACTTATAACACTTCTACTTTTTAGCACCATAAATCCCATTGTATATAATGTGATGTCTCAGCGCTATCGAGTTGCCTTCAAGGAGATTCTTTGCGGCAAGAAAGCCGGAGCCTTTTATAATAGTGGATTTGCGAGGGAACAATCGAGTTTTATTCGAGACGAAAGTAGTTTTCGTTCAAATAGCATGGCTAATAATAATCTGGGCACTAATGCGCGTTATAGTCGAGTACATTCTGTAAGAAAATATAAATAACTTTATTAGCCATTCAATATTATTTAATATTATTTCATAGAGTCGTGTGTCGGACTGCTCTTTGTTAAGCACTACGAAAATTGTTATAGTGCTGGGAAATAATACGCGACAAAGGGACATGAATAGCGATATACCCGAAGAAACTGACATTAAAAAGGAGGAAACATAAACTTGCTACTCTTTGTATATACTCTGTATCTATATTATACTAAATTATATGAAACAACTCAAACCTAACCAAATAACAACGAACTAGAAAATAAACGAAAATTTTTGGCATTTTTATTTTTATAAAATATATATTTGATCAGAAAGTCCACTCTTAATTATCTCATAAATGCATATTTATTTATTTTTTGTTTGAGAATAACAGTAGTATTTCTTGAAAAGTTATCTATGTTTAACTGTGCTTGATTTGCATCACAATAAATGGAATCATTGAAAAAAAAAACAAAACCGAAATACCGTAGTGAAAGTTTTAACCATGCGTATTATAATTGGGCTGCATGGGCATTAAAATAGTCTTTTCTACCATTTTTACTTGGCTTCAAGCATGAACAAAAAATTCCTGCTTAATTCGCTTGAAGAGAAAACTTTACGAATACACAATACCCTGTAAGCTGGGCACACTTCAGATGCATAAATCAAACGACTTTGATTAGAACAATTATCCAATTATCTGGAACAATATTGTATTGTAATGCTTGTTACTCGTGAGAGAAACCTTGAAACTGGTTTTTCACTAACCGAAGCAAGACGAGAGATGAGCCAAAAGATGAGCTGAAACCAGAATTGTAAACATGATAATATGTTGAAGACTTTTGAATACCTTACGAAAATTGAATTATAAATTTAGCGCATATTTGGTATATGAAAATAAATACTGCTTCATATATTTTCAGCTAGTTTTAAAAAATGGAACCTGAACCGAAAACCAACTCAGAGATCTTTAAATTCATATAAATTGTTGTGCTTAAATACTGAAAAGCTTGTTTCAAAAACTAAAACGTGAACTAGAAAACTAACTCAGAATATTTTCAAATGTGGTATAAAATATATAAATGTTAATTCAAAAACTGGAATCGAAAACCAATTTAAATTGTGTTATCAGAACAGTGGAACCTGAACTTGAAGACTAACTCAAAGAGTTGATTAGAACCATGAACCGAACCAATGTAAATTTCCTCAGCTGTGCAGCCCTGGTTTTCTGGCTAATATGATACCCACTTTGTCAGTTACAAACTTGAATCCGAGAAGATTTGCACTCTATTGAAGAGTTCGAGTGATGAAAAAAATTGAAAAGAGAAACGAATATATTAGAAGAGGCTGTTCACGGTGCCTTGAATGCATTCAAGCTATTTCGGCTGCTGTCACAACTAAAAACTAAACTGAACAATCCGGTTTCCTTGCATACTCTGGCGCTTTGTGTTCTGCTGAAAGAAATGAAGATGACGAAGAAGAGGAAAAACAATCTGCAGGCTGAACGTTAGTCGCAGCATTTGACCCAGAGACGACAGAGCGCTGAGCTCTTCATTCGCGGATCGCCTTCAGACGCCAATAGATACCGCAATAGAGAGATCAATCTAACAAACAACCAGTTCGAAACAAAAGAAGCTCAACAACAAAGTGCTCGTCTCCCTCTGTGTGTGTGTGTGTGTGAGTGTTGGTTAAATTTAAGAAAATTGGAATTTGTTTATTTCGAGTAAAAGTAAAGTAAAAGTTGAAGAACTGAGACCCGCGGCCAACGGCAGAATTAAATGCTGATCGACAGCCGCAGAAGTCAGACACGACGCGTCGCGAAATATATTTTTTGGATGCTCAACATTTCATACAGATCAGAGGCAATTATGTGGAAAAGCAGTAGAAACCTAATAATGATAGGCATTATCTATGTGCTGCTCTGCCTGCAGCAGCAAGTGTCAAGCGCAGCATCCACTGAATCGTCTCGCAGTGCGCGTCTGATGCAATTCTTGAGGGAGCCCCAGCCCCACTTCAATGCCAATCGACGTTCGGGTCCAGGACAAGTGCCACGCCTGCGAGCAACTGGAGACAGCCTGCAGCCACCTACGCCTTGGCGGCATCCACTGCCACCGCCCGTGCTCGCTGGGCAGCAGCTGATGCGGCGTGAGTTCAATGGCAATTGGCCCTATAATGGAGCCACGCGCTTCGCACACTCCAAGGATGCGGCTCCTGTCCTCGACGTCGGCAAGAATCAGTTCTATCGTCCCAAGGAGGCGGCGCAATACACTTACAATGCCAATCAGTATACGCAGAACTTCAAGGCCTCGCCGCAACAAAAGTTTCCAGGATATTCGCCAATCAAACAATATGCCATACCCGTGGAAGCCAACAAATACGGAGCCAACTATGCTGAGCCAGTGGCCAAACAAGTGGGGCAGGCGGCCAACAGCTATGCTGTCTATGAAGATGCAGAGACTGTCAAGAATGCGGCTCCATTTGCGGCTGGCTATCAGCAGACTCCCCAAAAGCTTTCCAAGGAAGCGGAGAGCTATTTGCATTTCATGAGCACCAATGATTACTTCCTGCCCAAGCGCGAGCCCAACTACAAGCAGCAAGACGTGGAACGCGATCAAATCAACTATCAGCAACAGAGACTGGTTCAGCAGCAACAGCAACAGCAACAGCAACAGCAGCAACAAAAACAACAGCAACAACATCATGGAATTCCAACAGTTGCTGAGCGTCAGCTGGACAGCAGCGTTTCATCCAGTTTTAATAAACCTTTGCGGGTTTCTGATCTGTTCTATCAACAGGATCCTGCACCACACAGCTCGGCGGTGGTGCGTGGCAGCTATCAGGCAGGTCAGAATGCATTTGTGGTCAAGTCCGATGGCAATAAGTCCGTGAAGCACATTTTGTCCACATCGTTGACCGCGCGAACAACTGCAATGCCAGCAGCATCCACTGCCTACAGTCATGCCTGGCACAGCGCGCACAAAACTGAGACACCAGAACCGTTGCGATTTGAGTTTACGGAACATGATGCGATCAGAGGATCGGCTAGCTATACGAATGCGCCGCAAGGTCAAAAGTATTACTACGACACACACACACCTGCACCACACACACCCACAGTGAGTGTGGCGCCCGTTCCCGAAAGTCCGCAGCCTGTGCAGGAGGAGTCCAAGGAAAGCGCGGAATACTTGAATAAGGTACGTAAATTTCTCTCTCTTCGAGCACTATCTAGATTAGTTAGATAATCAAATAGTTTACCAGCTCTTTCTGTGGCATTTGGGTTTATCATTTAAACATTTGATCACAATCTTAACGACCCCGAAGAACTTGGCTACTTTCCAACATTAACAAATGCCAAAATGCTCCATTAAATGTTTCGGCAGCAGCTCGAAACTTTCTTCCCATTTCGGAAGCTTGATATCAATCAAAGTACGTCGTTAGCTATCACAAAGATTGAAATCGACTTTATTTTTGTTTCAAAGTTTCAGCTATTTAGAATAGATAAATTTTTCAATACTTTCACCAGGTTTCAGCTAACTGAATTAATTTTATTAAAAAATAATTATTAACTTTTATTACACATTTTCTAATCAGAGAGATTAGTTATGACTTCTCTTTACATTTTTCTCTCTTGAGTCTCCTGCTTTACTTAATTATCTTCCTCCTCAGATGCCTCTTTCTACTTCTGCTTCTCGAACTCCTCCGTCTTCTTTTCTTTTTCTTGATCATCCCCCACTCGTTCTCCTCCTATCTACCTCTCATCCACCTTCTTTTCCAACTCCCATCCTCCACATCATCTGACAATTTGTCTGTATTTATCAACTTGATTTTGTTTTCTAGCATACCCAAAAACAAGAGCCAGCCGCTGCTCCAAAACAACCTGCAGACACCCCGAAGGACAACGAAGCTTATTGTGAAAAAATTTGCGCAAATGTCTACGATGAGAATGATGAAATTGTTTGTGGCTCTGATGGATATATGTATACGGGAGAATCTCAGCTTGAATGTTATTCGACCTGCTTAAATATTGGTAACTATCCCTAGACTAGACTTAAACTAATTAATTTATTTAAATATATTTTTTGTTATACCTATTTTCAGAGGTGTCGATAAAGAGCAAAGGATCATGTTCTTAAGCTTAAGTTTTAAATGAATTTTATTTATTTATTTGTTTAGTTGTAATATTTATTTTAAAATAAGATTATTTATTTGTAGCTTAGGAAAAATAAAGTATGTCATATAAACTAATACTCTTTTGATTAAATTTATATAAAAATTTAAAGAAATAAAATGACGGTAAGTTTTTTTTTCAAAATTGCGCACTTTTTAAATTTTAAAATGGTACATAGCGGGCGGGCAGTCGATAACGAACAATTGTGGCCATATTTGATAAGAAATTTAGGGTTACCATCGCTCAAGTGAACAAAGTAATTGTGGGCACGACCTATCGATAAGTGTGGGTGGGTCTACATTGCCCGCACTTACATACGAACAGCTGATCGATTTTTAGACAACATAATATTTTTCTAACGAAAATGGCTTAAAAACATGTTACTTTTAACCACGAAAAAGATTTACTCATTGATAGGAACACCCTTAGTGCCATTAAGGTCAAATGCTAGTGTATGGATACCGTGAGTATCGTTTTGGTTTGCTGTCACAAAAATATCGGCAAGTCGATTGCGAAATATCGACCTATCGAGACGATAACAACATTGGCAAAAACAAAGCAATTTACGCATATAATATAATTTTGGGCAGTATTTATTATCAATTCACCAAAAAACGTCGTCAACGCGCTTTAAAGAATTTATATATACCCAAGTTTCGTTTGCCTGTTGCGTGTGTGTGGAATTTCTTTTGCATGTTGGAGGAACCAAAGCAAAAGAAAATCTCTACACTGAGGCAACAACGCAACACCCTGCGACCTCGAGACGCAGCCAGTGCAATATATTGAAATGCAAAACTACGGCGCTGGAGCTGCTGCTGCTGCAGCTCCAGCCGTCAAGCGCCGTACGGACAGCTATGAGGCTGCACAGAACCATCCACATACGCCCAGCAGCGGCGAGAACTCCCGCTGCGAAAGCGACGAGGAGTATGTGAACACCAGGATTCTACGGCGGCGCATGGAGCTGCAGTCGACGCCTGTGGTGACAGTGGCCCCCACCACTTCCACGTCTACAGCCACATCCACAGCCTTAGCCTCAGCGTCAGCAACGCCAGCAACAGGACAAGGTCATGTGGAGCAGCCACAGTTTCCAACGGCCACATCCTCGGCAGCATCGTACAACGAGGAGCGGATGCGACGTAAGCTGCAGTTCTTCTTCATGAATCCCATAGAGAAATGGCAAGCCCGCCGAAAGTTTCCCTATAAATTTGTGGTGCAGGTAAAAAAACACATACTTAATCTTAATCTTGGTTGTGTGACAAATCTCTGAACAATGAATTTGTTTTGCTTCTTTATTGCTATGCGATCATATGCCTGCGTTTCAATATTTGCCAAAGTTTCGGTCAATTGAAATTGAGCAGCTATAGTAAAAACCCCAACTATCTTTTTGTTTAAACAATTGCAAAGGTTACACACACACACACGTAGTTTACTTTGCGTTATCTCTGATTTCTAACTATAAAGAACCACGTAATACACTTACTTTGAAGCATTTAGTTTACAGTTAGAACTCAAGAAATTACTTAACCACATGATAAATAAATGGCGCTACTAGGGATTTTTTTTAGCGTATTTATAGATCGTTTTTAGAGGCAAGCAGATATAGGAACTTATCAATAGAGAGATATACTTATATACAAAAAGCACTTTCCCACATCGAATATGCCTCACAGATGATTCCACGAATAATTGGCGCAAATTTTCGTTTACGTCAACAATCTAATCAATTGTTTAATTAGTCTTTACCCACACAAACATATTTATGTAATTGGGGTCTCAGCTCTCAGCTGCTATGCTTTCATATTTCTAGATCGTTTTTAAATACACAAAGTGTGTGCCGAAGCTTGAATGCCCTTTTAGATAACTTGGAAGATAACTCTATAATTAAGTTTTCTTAGATTAAATACGAGGCTAGACTGAGGAATTTGGACCTTAACGTTAAGATAATAGCAGATAAAAAGGGAGAGAATTAAAAGGAATTACTTTAAATGAATATATATTTTAATATAATTTTATAGACTACCCTCGATATATAATATAATAGAATCTCCTACTGACACTAGTTAACATAAAAATTTAATACTAATAAATAAATAATTGCCTTAGCTCAAGAATCCGTTCAAGAAAATATATATCAAGAATACCCAATTTAATACTCTGAAATTTGTTGATGCTTGAACTGTTTTTGCTCAAAAACCTCAAACATTTTTGTAAGTAACCGCTTAAATTGCGCAATTTGTGGATTTTTGGCTTCAATAAATTAGAATTCTAAAATATACCTTATTTGTTTCGTTTATAGATCGTGAAGATTATTTTGGTGACGATGCAACTGTGCCTGTTTGCCCATTCTCGCTATAATCACATCAACTATACGTGGGATAATCGTATCGCCTTCTCGCATCTGTTTCTCAAGGGCTGGGATTCATCTCGGGAAGTTGAGAGCTATCCACCTGCTGTGGGACCTTTTGCATTATATGAGAAATCGGAGTTCTTTAACACTGTCCAGTTTGCATTGGAGGGGTATGGCAATGTTAGCCGTTCCATTGGACCCTACTTCTATCCCACCGCGAACAATACTATGCCGCCATTGACGCTCTGCATGCAGAATTATCGTGACGGCACAATATTTGGTTTTAACGAATCGTATATCTTTGATCCACATATCGACGAGCTCTGCGAAAAACTGCCACCAAATGTATCTAGCATTGGAGTCGAGCAATATCTGAACGATCGAGGAGTCGAAGTGAACTTCGCTTCGCTGGTAACAGCAGAGCTGACATTTATGATCAAAACGGTTAATTTTAAGGCCAATGCTGGGGCTTTGTCTGCGCCCGATTGCTTTAAATTTGACATATCTATATTGTTTAACAATCGGGATCACGATGGTCAAATGCTATTATCCCTCGATGCGGAGGCTACGCGATTGAAGTGCAAGGGCGACACGGATTTCATATCGGAAGCCCGCTTCGATGCCACATTGAGAAGTATTCTCAACATCTTTGTGCTGTTGACCTGCGCACTATCCTTTGCCCTTTGCACTCGCGCTCTGTGGAGAGCCTATTTGCTGAAGTGCACCACCAGGAACTTCTTCCGCACACATTTCGGAAAGGAACTGAGCTTCGATGGAGGGTTGGAATTTGTTAACTTTTGGTAACTTTGGAACATATCAGACGAGTCTATTCGCCTTTGTTAACTATTGTTTATATATTGTTAGGTACATTATGATCATCTTTAATGATGTTTTGCTGATGATTGGCTCGGCGCTGAAGGAGCAAATCGAAGGGCGTTACATGGTCGTGGATCAATGGGATACCTGCTCGTTGTTTCTGGGCATTGGCAATATGCTGGTGTGGTTTGGTGTGCTGCGCTATTTGGGCTTCTTCAAGACATACAATGTGGTAATACTCACGCTGAAGAAGGCGGCTCCGAAAATTCTTCGCTTCCTCATCGCTGCTCTGCTGATCTATGCGGGCTTCGTATTCTGCGGCTGGCTTATATTGGGACCATATCACATGAAGTTCCGATCGCTGGCCACGACCTCCGAGTGCCTGTTTTCGCTGATCAATGGCGATGATATGTTCGCCACGTTCGCGACGCTGTCCAACAAGGCCACCTGGCTGTGGTGGTTCTGTCAGATTTACCTGTACTCCTTCATTTCGCTGTACATCTATGTGGTGCTATCGCTGTTCATAGCTGTCATTATGGACGCCTACGATACGATTAAGAAGTACTATAAGGATGGTTTTCCCATCACCGATCTCAAGGCATTTGTGGGCACACGCACCGCCGAGGATATTAGCTCAGGTGTCTTCATGAACGATCTGGATGACTTCGAGCAGACGAGTTTCCTCGATGTGGTGCGAAGTGTTTGCTGCTGCACCTGCTGCAGTCGACGCTCGGAACCCACCCAAGGCAACAGCGGCTATACGAGCCTATCGAGTATTATGAAATAGTTTGGTTCGAGCCATAGAATTTGAAGGTGTTTGTCTTTTTTATACGCCTTGTAGCATAGTTGAAATTGTTGTTAGCTTGTTGTAATTTGATTTTACTTTAACATTTGCGCCAAAGCTAAGAGATCCACAAGGATCCCGAAATTATGTACCAATCAATATCAATAATCCAACTGCCAGCTTCTAAATTAGCTCATTTTATAAAAATCAAACTACGACGAGACGCGCAGCTGGCAAATTAAGTTAAGTACAAAGATAATTTTTGATTACAAAACACACAAGATATTATACAGAAGAAAGCAAAAGGAACCAAACATCTGTATGTGATATTAAATACAGAAGAACAATTGAAGTAATACGCAAAAGCATGGCAATTTGTTTTGAAATGCATCAGGATCTTCCGTGAGAACAATACATAGAAAACGAGTTTACGTACAAATAAGAGTCACTGGATTATTCAATTATAATATATATACACATATATAAATATATAATTGGATATTCCTATAAGTTTAATCTATTTATGTTTACAATGAAACGCTTGTAAAATATCCAAAACAAAATAAAAATAAAATTATATAAATGTTGAATCCAATCGAAAAATTGATTTAAATGAAAGGAAGGTAAATGCTAATCACTAGGATGTGACCATGTTTCATAGTTCAAAAAATATATGTACCACCAAGATCCTTAAGGATGTTGACGATCTATAGCTAAAGATAGTTTGCTCTTTTTAGAAAATTAGCACTAACTCGGCTATGTCCTTTCACAGGATGAATGGACATAGTGCGTTTGGATCGTGAGGACCAGCCCTATCGTATACCCATCAAAATATTTAAGGATTCAAGAGCTGTAATTTTCCAGTTAGAGGCCAGCTGCCGCGGCCAAGGAAATCTCCTTATATACACAAATTCCCTAATATCTGTAAAACTACAAGTACGATTTAGATGTCCTTTTTCCAATTGATAGTGCTTAAGACCCCGATCAGTTTGACACACTTGTTGCCAGGATACGCAAGGATGCAGCCGAGTTATAGACTATTTGCTCTGCAAAAAATCGTCATCTTATCTCGGCCATTTAAAGGACTTTCTTCCGTTTTTCTATAAATTCTTGATCAGGATCATAACAGCATGATTTAGTCTAAAACACATGCCCATAGTCCTTCAAATGGCTAAGTTATTGCTGATTTTTGGTATTTTTGTCATTTTTTCGACTATTTCCCTTGCAAAAATTTCAGCTCGAATTTTTGGTAGAATCCAGAAAATTCTTGAATTACAATTGATAGTACGGATCCCCACAACCTTAAAAATGTATACTCCACCAAGATCCTTAAGGATTTGGCCGGACTATAGCTAAAGAAGGAATGTCCTTTCTAGAAAAATAGCTCTAACTCGGCCATATCCTTTCACAGGACAAATGCACATATTGCATCACAATATTATGAGGTCATCTTAGGGTTCAGGCCTTGTTGACTCGGGTTCGAGTCGAACTGAGGACAGAACTTTGTTTTGCTAACATAATTTTTAGATGTGAAGCTGCGACTTCAAGTCCTGATGCGGTATATTTTTTTTTAGAGAGAATATTATTTTGATTTAAACTTTTATCTCTTATGAGATTAATTACATATATATACATACACACATATGTGCAAACTATGTGTACAATGTACATGTATGCAAAGATGTAAGCTCAAACAAACATTCAGAAAAACTTGTAATCGGGGCAGTTTCGACTACATCTAGAACACCAAAATTTGGAAATTTGATTATTGTTGATCTCCGCAGCAGATAAACATGTATATAGCTTTATATATATATCAATGCAAAAATACCGATATTTTATTGTGAGCTAGTATTGTACAGTCAGTTACGTCCGACTGTTATAGTGGAATATTTGCAATAGATGACTTTCTACAAAGTCCAACTATGTATAAAATTATATATATATTGAGTTGATATTATATATATGCATACAATATATAGTCGAATCCCGATATTTCGAAATGGCAAGGGGATCATATTTTTACGAATTGCACAGGAATTCGATTTATCGAGAATGAACTAACTTATTTTGTTCAAGGCGACAGCATTTTTTACGAATTATTGAGGTTTTCGTTTTAGCGAGTTATAGGGATTCAACTGTATATACATCTGCATATATAGATATTTATAATTGTATATCTATAATATATAGGAAAATACATAAAATATCTATAGACTCTTTGCCTGAGTATATTTTTGCTAGCACTAAGCGAAATAAACTGTTCCACGTCGTTTGATGGGCTTTGTATCCATAAAAAACATTCATTTCGTATTTGAAATGCTTGGCGCAGCAAATAAACGTAATTCAGCATTGCTTATAAATGGCAACTGGCCAAGAGCTGCCATTAGCACCTTGAATAGCCCATTGAGCAGGACATTAGGCGACAATGGAAACCTCAACCCAGGACGAAAATCGAACTTTTATTTTATGTTAGATTTTATTTTAAATGGTTTCCTTTTTTTGTTGTCAATTACAAATGTATTTAATATTATTTGCGTCTATTTTTTGGTATTTGGTTTTCTTTTTTGTTCTCTATTTTGTTGTTGTTTTTAGTGAGATTTTTAGACGTGCATAAAAATCTTTTTTTTGTATGTTTTTTAACTGCATTTGATTTAAAAATGTTGTTTTTGTTTTCGCTTGTAAATAAAATAATATCTGCATTATTTGTATTGTTAAAGTATTTAATGCCTTTCATTGCGTTTTCTTTAAATATATATAAATATGCATTGTATATATAACTTATCTTTTTTTGTGTTTCTTTTCGTTTTTCTTTTAATATTTATTTATGTTTTGTTTTTTAAATTACATTTCACAAAATACAATTCACAACTACACTTGACGTCAAGTTTCTGGTTTCTGTGTAACTAATCCATCAATCACCCAGCTATATCCGCGCTCTCGCTCAATCTTTCATCGATCCGAACCCAAATCTATTTATGAAATATTTTCGTGTTTATTTTAAAATTTTTAATTTTCGTTAAAATTAAAAAATCGTATACATTCGCAAATTGCAATCAATTTTTGTTCATCAATTTAGAAAATTAATTTTCAATCACAAAAAATCAACGGAAAAATGTATTAAATTTAATTTCTTTTTTTTCGTATTCGTTTCTTCTTTTTTTTACATTCTCCTTTTGACTTTTCATTTACGTATATTCGTTACACTTGTTTAGCCTTTAATATATATATATGTATATATATATAGTATAATTTATTATTATTCATTATGATAAAAGCGTTAACTATTTACGCTGAAAACTAAATTTGTAAATGCCGAAATTCTAAGATTCCTTTGCAGATTCCTCAAACATCTTTCTCCTTCTTTCCAAACTAAACTCTACTACTAATATTTTTAATATATATTTTTGTTTGTTTATTAAGCTTATTAACAACATCGAATAGTACGCGTATTTTTTATTGTTTTTGTTTTCAATATATGTATGTGTAAGTATTTAAACATTGTACGTCATTTAGAGAAATTTTTGCTAATTAATGTTTACTTTTTGGTTTTCGTTTTGTTCTTTTGTTCGCTTAACTTGGAGAGCTTCGTTTTTATGATACGTATAAGTGTAGAGGGTTTTTCTTATAAATGCTAAATCCAAACAAATAAAGCAAGCAAACATCTTCATCGAAGGTTCCAAGCTGAAACAGAAAATAAAAAATCTACTTACAAATAAAAATCAACTAAAATTAAGAAAATAAAAACTCAAAATAATAAAAAGTTTGTTTTTTTTATGTAATTTTTATTACAGTTTTTTGCATTTTTTGCGGATTTTTTTTTATATATTGATGTTTATAGAAATAGTTATAGTTGCTATAACATTACACATAGAGTTGCTATATTATATTATATGTATATGTAATTATAGATAATTAATTTATTTTGTTTTGTTTCGTATGTGAAATTGGTTTCAAAATGCTGCTCCATACACATATATATATATATTAAATATATTAAATAAAAAATACAATAGATTTTTAATGCATGAAAAATATTTGTTTTGTTTTGTTTTGGATTTCGTTAACAAACGAATATTACATTTATTTAATACTCTTATATCAAATTTTTTACTTGTTTTTTGACTTTATACAATTTTGCTTTGCTCTTTAAATGCAAAAAAATGCCCAGCGTTTGGCAATTTATTTATGTGTTTTTTTGTATTCCCCGTTTATTCGTTAACTTCTGTGGGGGTGGGGGAATTTTTGTAAAAATTAAATTCAGTTTTTTTTTGTTTTTCGTTTTGAGCTTAAATGCAGCGCTAAAATGCAATTACTATTATTTAGTTTTTAGTTTAGGATAAGTTACAAAAAAATCGTTTACAAACTAGGCGCAATTTGAAAATATTTACAAAAAATAGTGCTGGATAATGGCCCTTAAGTTAGTTCAAATAATTTACAAATGCTTTTGCAACACTGTGCGCTCGCTCACTCTCAACTGATGATGAAGCAGCGACAACCCTAAAAAACAAAACCCCCTTTTAGCTTTCAATGCGAATTCGAAATGTGTGGCTGTGTATGTGTCTCTTCATGCACACACATACATGTGCATATGTGTATATATATATATATATATATGTATATGTTTTATGTGACTTTATGTATAAGGTTAAGGTTAATAGTTTAGGTAGTTTGATTAAAAGTTACTTGTAATTTCGAAATATGGCTCGTGGCTCTGACTTGGCAGTGTGGGCAACGCTTTGCTCTCTTTGTATTTGTGTATTTCTTTCTCTTGAATTTCTATTTGTTTAATGCAAAAACTATGTATTTTAAATTTTGTTTTTCTCAGTCTATTTTGTTGAAGAAATTAAATGGAAAGAACCAAAGAAAAGCCGCTTCATGTGTCCTGGCTGCAGAACAAAATGCGCGCCGGGTTTCATCTCTCGCTCAACTGAGAGCAAGAGAGCATTTTCCACTCTCTGTGCTCGGTGCTCTCTGTGCTGCTGTGCTCTTTGCTCGCCCTTGTCGTTTGTCGTTGATATTTTTGTTGAAGGTTTACGGACTAGAATCTTATGCAAATCGTTTAAAATCTGTTTTGCGCCTTTCCCTAAACAAACTACAGCTACAAAAATTAATATGGCATTGCTTATTAAACCTCTGAGAAAGTGACAGGTGAGATAAAGAGTGTGTGAGAGAGAGGGAGAGATTGTGAAGAGAGAGAGAGAGAGGGGAAAACTGCACTCTTACAGCTGACTAAAGCTGCTCGTTGAGACCCAGTGCGCGGTGTCCGGGCGTACCATTAACTATATGGGACCGTAGTCGCTCAACGCCTGCCCCGGATGCTGAGAGCCGGGTCCGCCGGGCAGGGTGACCACCACAGAGACGGCTCGCGAATCTATGACCGAACCGGGCGCTGTGCTCTGACCGCCGCCGACAGCACCGCCCACACCACCCATGCCTCCACCACCAACACCACCACCGCCGCCATTGACATTGCCGTAGACAGTGCCAGGTGCGCCGCCATTGGCGCCACCGCCTTGTAACAAGCTGCCAGGAGGAGCTCCCATGCCAGACATACCGCCGCCGCCAACCGTACTATTGCTCATGCCCGCCGTGCTCATCAGTGTGCCGTGACCACCCAGCACGCTGCCGCCACCCATGGTTGAAGCTCCTCCCGACTCTCCATGTCATACATGGCTGGCCGCTGGCTGCTTGAGAACGTGGTGGTGCAAATGATGATGGCTGGTGGAGGCCACCGAAGCACCGCCAGCCTGTGTGTAGGGCGTGGCCAGCAACGATCCTGCCGCCGAGCCAACGGGCATGCCCATGCCAGAGCCCGCATACGGATGAGGGATGGGTGGTCGCTGTTTGATCAGTGCCTGGTTGGCTCCAGTGCGATCGGGTGCACCGAACAGACGACGCCAGAAGCGACGCCAGCTCTCCAGAGTTTTGCCCGACCAGATCCAGACACCCGAGGTGATGCCCACGGCCAGGGCCATGAAATACTTGAGCATGAGCACAGAGTAGAGGGGCTTCTTGCCGGGTCCCTTGACCTGGGCACAGGGGCAAGCGAGGGCCTTGATCCAATCCTCGAAATAGGCAGCCTCGTAGAGATAGCAGCCAATGACAATTGTCGCTGGCACGGTGTACAGCACGGAGAAGATGCCGATGCGTATCATGAGCTTCTCCAGCTTGTCAGCCTTGACGCCAGCGCCGACGCCGCCCTGTTGCTTGATCACCGAGCGAATCCGGAAGAGCGACACAAAGCCGGCCATGAGGAAGGTGGTGCCGATGACGAGGTAAACGAACAGCGGTGCCAGCACAAACGTCTTCAAGTGATCCGGATTCAGATTGCCCACATAGCAAATGCCCAAGATGGGATCACCATCCACAGCGGAGAGCAGGAGCACGGCCACGGATTGGACCGTGGGTATTAACCAAGCAGACAAGTGGAAGTATTGCGAGTGCTTGGTTATTGCCTCGTTGCCCCACTTTAAGCCAGCGGCCAGGAACCAGGTGAAGCTCAAGATGACCCACCAAATGGACGAGGCCATGCCAAAGAAGTAGGTGAGCAGAAAGACCAGGGTGCAGGAATGTGGTCCAGTCGAGCTCTCGCGTAGAAGTCGTCCATCGCAGGCGATCTCCTCGTTCTGCAGGAAGTTGCGGGAGAGGTAGCCGACGGCAACCATGAAGTAGCAGGCGGATAGGAAGACAATGGGACGTTCGGGGTATTTAAACCTTTCGGTGTCTATGATGAATGTGGTTAGGGTCATGAGGGTGCTGCAGAAGCATAGGCCCGACCACAGGGCGATCCACAGGCCGGCGAAGTCCTTTTCGTCGTTGGTGAAGAACGGTCCCTTGCATGGTATGGCGCAGTTTGGAACGCCGGCGATCCTTTGCACAGTTAGGTTCATGTACCAGTGATGGTGCAGCATGGGCGACTGCTGCATGAGCTGCTCCTTCCCCAGGACGATCAGCGGCGAACGGCACGAGCATGTGCACTCCTTTCCGCTTGCCTTTTCTCCTAGGGGATTTTGGCAGTTTTTTGAATTCTTGCCCTTGCACTTGTTCGACGTCGTCGAGGATCCACCCGAATTGCTGCCCTGCTTGCGCTTGCCACCGGAGTTGAAGCCGGAGCCGCTGCCACCACTGCCACCGCTACCGCCTGAGCCACTGCCCGGTTCTGTATAGGACGGTTGCTCCATGCACAAATTGTCGGGATCCCCATGCTGCGGTAGGTTCTCACAGGCCATCCTTTCTGGCCACTGGAAGCTGTATTGCTGCATGATCGGCGCACAGCCGGAGCGAGCGCGTTCGCAGACGCTGCGGCAGACAGGCAGCGGCTTGTGATACTCCTCCAGGCAGATGGGCGTGTACATGCTGCACAGGAAGAACTTCAAGTCCGGCGAGCACTTAATCTCCACCAGCGGCCAGAACTGATGCACCTCCAATCCCGCCTCGTCCTGTGTCTCGTGATTCATGTCGTTGGGAAACGCTGTCATATTATAGCCAATGCCCCGGCACATGGGTATCGTGATTTGTTCGCAGCGCGAATTCGGATCCTTGGGTATGGCCGGTACGCCGTAGCCAGGCGCCGGACTCACGTCCATCGAGTGCGAACCCATGCCCATGCCACCCATGCCCATGCCCATGTGTCCACCGCCTCCTCCTCCGTTGTTCGTCATGTGTTGTGAGCTGTCCGCCTGGACGAGCAGCAGGCTAACTGTGATTAGCAGCAGCGTTGCCAGATTCATAATGTGTTTCATTTTTGTTGTGCGTAGCTGTTAGCTTTTGTCTATCTCAGAGTATCAAACTCTGCAATCTATTGCTGTCTCTTTCTAGCTCGCTTATTAAGCGCTGCGAGCTAGCCGAGTGTTCTTTCTCTTAAAGGATTCTCTGTGCAGAGCGTCAAATTGTCAACGCTTGACAAACGGCGTGGCCTAGCTGTAAAGAGAAGAGGGAAAGGATATGAGTTAGTAAGAGAAATCATTTACATGTGATAAAAATCAGCTCTTGCTGTAGCTCTAGACCTAAGCGCCGTCAAACTTTGACTGAGCTTGAACTAAAACTAGATTTCAAGCAGAAGCTGGAAATTGTTGTAAGTGCTGCTGATGAGGCGAGGCGTCGACAAGTTGCAACTGCTCTTTCCTGTTCTCTTTGTGCTTCATTTGTTTCAATTGGAGCGACACTTGGGCGACATCCAAATGTCACATGTCAACCCTTCCGCCAATATTTGCTGACGCTACGAAATGCTACTCAAATGGGCAATGGGGAGTTTTAGTGCTGACCAAGAGCCGCATCAATCAAAATCAGTGATTTTTATTAAATTTGACGGCGTCTGCTGGTCGCCAGCCGTAGCTGGAAGCTGGAAGCTGTAAGCTGCTTGATCAAAGTGTTTGCTCAGCGCTGACCAGTTGAGAGGAAAAAAAAGGGTGTGAAAAAGCAAGGAGCAAGGGGTTGGCGTGTGTGTGATGAAGCAGAAATTAATTCAAGACAATTGCTCACTTGATGACGCACACCGAGTCACAGGGAGCAGCGTTGCGTGACCAGCGTTGCCACCTGATGTGAAACAATGTTTGAAACTGTGTCAGCTCTGGATATGGATATCGATGTCGATGCCAAAGTCGATTCTGTGGTCACACAAAAGATACCCAGGCCAAAATTGACAGCTGGACAAGCTGTGGGGCGTGGCGTCAAGTGGGGGCCAAAAGTGAAGGGCGTTTAAGCAGCTGCTGCTGCAGCCAAAGCTAAAGCCAACAGATATGCCAGTTACAAGTAGCAAGTGTCAAATGACATACATATTTGTGGCTTTTGTGGGCAACTCCTGCAGACAGCAGACAGCGGACAGCAGCCAGCGGCAGCTGCGTGTGGTCCAACAGCAAAGCAAAGCCAAAAGCTGTCAAAGACAGCTGCAACTAGCACTATGCTGAAAGTCCTTTTGTTGCTGCTTTTTTTTTTTTTTTTTTATA
Organism: Drosophila gaucha; assembly: GCA_035045545.1. Lineage (NCBI taxonomy): Eukaryota > Metazoa > Arthropoda > Insecta > Diptera > Drosophilidae > Drosophila > Drosophila gaucha. Next base: position 7,160,497 of record JAWNOY010000292.1, read on the forward strand.
TTTTATAAATGAATGACGTTTTAATTAATAACATTTGTGCTGCTTGTCAACCCCCAAAAAGCGGGAAACGAGAAACTTCCTGCTCAAGTGCTTTTTGGGGGGCTGCTGCCTGAAACATTTTTCGTGTAAAACTGTTTGCCAAGCACTTCAAAATAATTAAGTAAATAATGCTGCCAAAATGGGAAAATGCCAAGTGTTGTACATCAACAACATCAGCTGTTGTTGTAACACGATATTGAGACGTGGGCGTATGCTCGACTAACGCTTACAGCATTGCCAGTGTTGCATAACGTCAATCTCAATGGCCAATCGCTGCTAGGGATGTGCAATAGCATTTCAATTCAATATAAGATATGCTATTGGAATAAATCTATGTATATATAAATTTACTTATACAGTGAGTCACAAAAATTTCTGCCTTTTTCAAGTGAAACCAGCATAAATTCAGGAAAAATTTGAATATAGAAAAATGTAAATATAGAAATACCTCGATATAGTGAACAGCTAGCTATATTTTTTCATTTTTCTACTAAAGCTTTTGGAAGTTTCGATAAAACTACTTCAGTATTGACTCTACTAATAGACAAGCACAGCGTAGTCTACGTGAAAAAGCAGTAGTTCACTATATCCAGGTACGACTGTACATAACATTTCATATGTATATATTTCATATATGCATTTAAATTTTGTTGGTCATACTGAAGGATCCAAAAGTTAAAGCGTTGTGAACTTGGAAATTGCTGGTGTGCCAAAACTTTTTTGACTCACTGTATGTATGCGTGCACTTCCCCCTTTTAAATACGTGACCAAAATGGACGACAAGTCTAATGAGAAACGTAATGCAGCATGGGTAAAAGGAAAAACACGTTCATACATAGCCATAGTCAAGGTATGAAAACATTTGTTTGGGATGGCCTAAAAAGAACTACAACAACAACAACAACAACAACAGCACGCCCTTATTATGGGCTACAGTATCAAGTGGCATACACACGCATTTGGATTGGTTCCATAGCTGTCGCCCTCCGATGATTGCTAACGGGCCTAACCCAACTAATAAGTGCGCGGCGCGCACTTCTCGGATCTAGACTTCGGCTCGGGGCATATGTGTTCATGGGAAATGGCTCGGAAATAATAGCAAACGTGCCTTCATCGCAGCCACAGAGAAAATGCATAAATATTGCTTTTAATAGAGAGAGACAGCAGCAGCAGCAGTAGAAGCAGCAGCAGAAAAACAAAAATGTCTCAAGTGGTGGTCGCTCGAGTCCAGTTGAGGTCCACGGAAAGTGGTAGCTAAATATATTTGTGTTTGTGTTTGTCTTGGCCCCGATCGCCACTCGTCAGTCCTCAGTCCATTTGGGCATATGGCATGTTTATTTAGTGATTTGTTGTTTTTGTCGAGCTATAAATGCGACTCATATTGTTTATTTAATTGTTAACAAGCGCGCGAGCGAGCGAACGAGCCGTTGCTCGTTACAAGTAACAAATTATTACCAACAAACGGCTAAGACCCAAGACCCAAGACCCAAGACTTGAAGACCTGAAGACCCCGTCGCCAGCATTGCATTCATTTTGCAAATCATGCAGCACAAGAAGAATAAGACGAAGAAGAAGAAGCAGTCGAGTCTAGAATTTATACAAAATCACGCTGCCAACAAGTCTCAACGATGTTTGCACAAGCTCTCGAGCCACAATCATGTTTACCCAAGACTTGACTGCAAAACTCGTAGAGAAAGAGAGCGACAGAGAGAGAGGGAGAGAGATCTGGCTGGAGAGATCGTTGGCTGATATGCGTGCGTGCGTGCGTGCCAAAGCGCTTGGAAATTGGTGAATGGCTGCGCTTCAATGCAGTAAACAGGCCAGCATCAGCAATGCAGACGTTGGCGGAAGCTGTGACCAAAGTTGGTAGCCAGCCAGGTAGGCAACCAGGTAGGCAGGCAGGCAGGCGGGCTGGCAGGAAAGCAGACAAGCGACAACTACAACTTGACTGTTTTAATTAAACAAACAAGGCGCAGGCGCAGTCAGCGACAACAAGTAACAAACAAATAAACAGACAGACAGACAGACAGCAGACGGACAGACATACAACAACAGGTAGCAAGTGATGTTTGCTTAATATACAAAGTACAGTTGACACCCGTTGCATGTGCAAATGCGATAACAGTGTTGCAAAATGCCAGCAAAGAAAAAAAATTTAAAGCGGAACAAATAATTATCGATAAAAAACGTTTAATAACTTATATAGTAAAAGAAAAGATAAAGCAATCGATTTCTTAATCGATTTATAAAAGCAAGCTAAAAACACTTTTTTCAAAGAGTAGAGACAATTAAGACTATCATCAACAGTTGAAAACTTTTAGCTAGCCAAGCTCTATTCATAGCCGCGCGTTAATCGATAACTTATCGTCCGCACCAATGGAGCCAATCAATCAAAACGTCTGCGAAAAGGTCTTCATAGCTAAAAAATATGAAGTGCGCAGAGGGGAACGAAGCGAAATGAAACGAAATGGCATGAAACGGAAAAAACTTGAAAACCACAGAGCACTTAAACTTTTCTATGGATCGCTGCGCACAAAGAAGCGTTGAAGCAGCAGCAGCAACAGGAGCAGCAGCAGCAGCATACAGCACAGGTGCAACAGTGCCTCCGCCCGACAGGTAAAAAAGAAAAAAAAAAGAAAATATATACTCAAAGTTGGCCTTGGCTGCTGCACAGGCAAAACCGCGAAAATCAATTGAAAAACTCGCTGCCAAAGGAACAAAAGTTGGGGAAGGAGCGGGGCACGACGCTCAGGTGAGTGGGGAGCGGCAGCAACTGTTTTGACTTGTCGGCGGCATCAAAAAGCGCGTAGCGGCGCAAAATGAAAACAGTTTGTCGACTGCCAGTTGACGAGGGAGGGATCGCCCCCGCTCTGCCTGCGCGCAATGAAAAATGAAAAACTTTGCCTGGCAGTCAAGCTGCCCCCCCTCCACCTCCTGTTGCTGCACAGTGTCGCCCCCTGTCGGTGCAACCACAAAGTCAATGCAGACAAGTTCCATGACCTTACAAACGCAGCAGAAACAAACAGAGCACAGCTAGGCAACTGAGCCACAGCTGTGTCCTGTTGGGACTGTTGCCGTGGGTGGTTGGGTGGTTGAGCGGTGGAGCGGTGTAGCGTTGTAGTCCTGTGTGTGGTTTGCAAACGTCAACGTAATAAACAAAACTGGCTCAAGATTTTTACGCGTCCGCGTCCGCCCATTAAAATCATTGACATTTAAATGCGCAATTTTTGTTGTGCTACCTAGCTCGGACGCCAGAGGGCGCCAGGATACACTTTTGCTACTTTTGACGTTTTGCTTAGAGAGCAGCGACTAGCGAATTTCGTTCGTTCAGCTGCGGAGTTTGAAGAGACCTCTCTGCAGACCTTTTGCGCTTTGATGTTTTGTATTTTTGTGTGCTGCTTTTGTTGCTTGGTCCGCTGCATACAAATTGAATCTGTGTGTGTGTGTGTGTGTATTTGTGTAGCGCCCACTGGCGAACTGCAAGTGCAACGCTGGCTATCATTAAATGCTCTTTGCCTCAAAGTTTCTTTTCTAATTGTTGTTTTTTTTTCAGTTGCTCCACAATTAAATTTTAATTAAGTGGACAGATTTCGCCTACTCTCTCTCTGTCTCTCTCTCTCTTTCTCTTTTCGTCCTGCTATATTTTGCATTTAGAGTGTTGACCCTCCCTTTTAACTCCATTGAGCTTTGGCTTTGCTGATTACGATATTTCCCTCAAGGGATCGCATTTGAGGCTTTTTGTTGTGATGAATTATATAATGAGGCAAATGCATAAATTATAGTTGTATCAGAGATAATGTTGAGGAAAGAACTTTGAGCGATTTGCAATGTTGCTTTGTAAGGCGACATAAATAACAATGCGACACAAATTCTTGTTTTTTGTGTGTTTCTTTTTTGTTACCCTTACTGAGTGAGCTGCTTTTGCCGAGGGGTTGATTTCAGCTGCTGTCGTTCCACTTTCCGAGAGTGTTTTCTATTATTAAATTTTTTGCACAAACTGTTCCAGGGGGGGCCAAATGACACCGCAGAAAAAGGACAAAGTGACAGGCGTTGAGAGTTTCGTTGGGTGGACTGGGCGCAACGGGACGGGCAACAAAAACATGAAAATAAAATTAAATTTCCGATTTCCTTGGCTCGTTTTGTTGTCTTGGCAAAAGGCAGCAGCAAAATTTTGCTAATAACGCAACGAATGCAGCTGCAACGGTGCGAGCGAGAGGGATGGAGCGACGACCCAGGAGGGTGGCTCGAAGGTGAAGGGATGTGAAGCGCTGCCGCTGGTTGACTAAACACAAAAGAGTGTCAAGTGTCGCTAAAAAGGCATTACATGTGGGTGTGCTCTACACACACACACACACATACACACGAATATACACTCCCTTTCTCTCCCTTTTGGCTCTGGCAGATTTATTTTTCATATGGAAATTGTGCTGGATGAGCCAGCGTTTTATTTTGACAGTTGGACTTGCGTTTTAACCCTTTTTTTTTTCCAAAGACTCAACTCGACTCTGGAAAAAACAATTAAAAACGAATTGCCTTTTGCATTTCAGTCGTTGACAAAAGTCATTCAGCTCAGTCGCTGGAAAATTTGTGATAAAATTAAAGACAACAAGAAATTAACTTCCCCACATGTAGAGGAAATCATTTCGAAGTGTCTTTCAAGGAATGAGGGATCGTAAATCAGAGAAGTGCAAACACAATTTGATGACGTTTTCTGTGAGGTGCTATAAAGAAGTTGCATAGTCGGAAATTATTGTACTTTTTTTATGGCAAAACATGTGGGCGGGAAATACATAAATTTCAAAAAATTTCATTATTTATTATAATATTATTAAGAATAAATTTGATGACAACCAATTTGGTTTTATTTGACATTTCGAATTTTATGCTTTTCATTTTTTTTTGATTATTATTTTAATTTAAAAAAAAAAAGGTTTATTGCCATTTTAAGAGCTGCTCGATGATTTACATTTATGGCGTTTAATAATCGACTGCGTTTTATGGCTAATTTGTTTGGTGGCCAAACGCATATTGGGATCGTAAATGTTTATATAGCTATTAGATTTGTACTTGAAATTACAGAGGGAGATAGAGAGAGAGAGGGAATGGGAGAGAATGAGAGAGACAGAGAGCTCTTGCGGGCAATTAAACGTACGCAGCATAGCAAGTGATATGCCTGACTTTTGTTTTAATACCCAGTCTTTTTTTCTCTATATGAAATAAACTATCTCCCTCTCTCTCTCTCTCTCTCTCTCGCACTATCTCTCGCTCAATAAACACAATTTTTATGGGTATTTGAATGCGTCAAACTAACGACCACATGAATGATGAATGTTACGAGCCGAGTTGTACACATACCCCATGTAGTTCCCTATTCCGATCCCCTATCCAACTACAAACATCATTTTTAGTGCCATTTTGTTGTCGACTATAACTACAACAACAAGAAGAACAACTTCCTACTAGCCCAACTCCTCTCGGATGTGCTATGCACACGTATTAATTAATGTCTGTGTGGAAAATTAAGTGAAATACATACATATATACATATATATGTATGTCTGTCTATTGCGAGGATGTTGTCGCCATCATTATCATCATGGCTGTTGTTCCTCATCTCGCTCTGTCGTCGTTGTCTATGTGACAAAATGTCGCTGACATGGATAATTAATGGTCTGTCAAGCGGGAGGGAGTTTAGGTGTCTCTAAATGTGTGTATGTGTGTGTGCCGCTCTCTGTGTGTGTGTCTATGTTTGCTCTGGCTCCTGTTCTGCTCTTAATTGCTTGTTTTTAGCCTTGACTAGAAATACCTGACCTGAGAAGTACAGTAAAGCTTTGCTTAAAGGCAGCTTGAGTAAGCAAAATGTTACCATTGTATGTTTCACATCCAATCACACTTGAAAACGTTTTCCTTATTAACGTTTCCAGTTCATTTTAGTCAGTGAGGCCTGTATTCCTCATTTCTTAGCTCAATTGCATTTATTTGGGTTCCCTGTCAAAGCACAAACAAAATATATATACAACAATTAATCGCTTCTTTTTTGGTATTAATTGTTTGTGTATTCCATTTAATTTATGGCTATTTTTAGGCACAGCTAAGCGTAGCAACAATGTTGCTGGGTCAACATGTTGCCGCAACATTGCTGCTATTCAAATGCAACGCAAACAATTTATTTAGTGTTTGTTTGCTTCTGCCTCATAAATCTAACTTTTTAGTAGTCAACAAATTTATTTTTTGCTTATTTATTTTTCTATATTTCTATTTATTTGGCTTGGCAAAATTCTTGCAGCTTGACTTTGAGTTTTGGCAAATTTTTGACGTCTCGATGTCTGGTTTGTATTTCAATGCCATAAATTTGTCGCCGCTGTTCTGTAAAAATATACACACGCACGCACACACACACATATATTTGGTTGGCTGCCTTTCTGTCTTGCTCTGTTATATTACGCATACGCCCTGTAGCCAAAATCTGCTTCCCTTCTGGGTGGGTGGCTTCCTGGCATTGATTTTTATATGTTTGTTGCTGGTTTTCTCGTTTCTTTGGGGCTGCTTTTGTATTATGTTCTTGTATTTAATGGCATTTCTAGCGTGGTTTATTTGTTGGCATGCGTGCGACCCGACGCCGAGCGATAAACACGCGGCCCCTCCCCTTGACTCCCTCTGCCCCCGCCTTCTCCCTCTCTCACTGTCTCTGGCATGCGTTTAAGTTTTCAGTTAATGGCTTTTAATGGCATTCCTGTTGTTTTTGTAGACGCTGTGTGTGCGTCGCTTGCAAAGAGAAAAAAAAAACTCTAAAATAAATATCAAAATCAATTAGTTGCGTAAATTTCAGCTACCTATTTAGAATGTATACACAATATATATCTATATGCATAGCAAAAGACACCAGAAAGATAAAGCCACAACAACAACAGCAACAAAAACACTTTATAAATAAATGTGCATAATTTAACACCCCGACTGAGTTATAAACTTTAGCTAATCCAAAATGCATAACCAATGCCCGTTCACAAATTACCGAAAAAATACCACAAATTATATTAGCTTTTTGTTTTTGTTCCCCTCCACTTGAAGATCGGAACATGGAATCGTCTTCTGGGCCACAGAGAGGAATTCCAATGAGGCATCTCGTTCATAATTTATGGCGTTGTGGCTAATGCCCAAATTGTTCATAACAATAATTTGCATGCATGCCTTTGACTAATCTCTATATATACACACACAAATATATACATATATATATATATATATATATATATTTATATGGTATGGAAGTCTTTGGCAATCTTATCGATAAGGCACGTCCATATATCAATCCAACATCAAGTGTAAACGATATGCTGCTCGTGGCACCAAAATCGAAACAATTTATAACAATTGCTTAATTGAAACGAGGGCCACACCAACCACAACAACAGCAACAAAAATTTAAATTTATGAAAGCAGCAGCAGCAGCCACCACAAATCGAACAAAATCATAAATAAATCGCTCGAGCTTATCGCTCGACGGTTTCCCGCACCGAAATCAAAGTGAAAACGCCGCCAAAGCATTTTCTATTTGGGAAAGTGGACGACACTCGATCGAGTCCGAATTCGAGTTCGAGTTCGATTACGAATCCGAATTGGTAGCCTGACAGTCTGAACTTTGTACTCAAATATCACAAATGTCGCTGACTCTCTTCCATTTCATATCGAAGAGCTGTCAGTTTTTCAATAAGTTAACGGTTTAAAGACCCGGACAGTGCACGGGTCACAGCTAGCCGTGAATTATTTTGATAAGTGCTTTGTAGCTGTACTCGTCTCGTCTCTCTATTTTTTTGTTATCATAAGTGTTTTGTTTTTTTCATAAATTTTGTAGACATTATTCTGTTAATCGAAAGCAAATCGATATATCGATAGGTGCGTTTTGTTTTCTTTCTTCATAGATTTCTAAGGAATTAATTTGATAATCGAAAGTCAAATTGATATATCGATAGGTTGCCTTATGTTTTCATATCAGTCTTTGTTATATTGGCTGCTTTTTGTTATCAAAAGTGTTTCGTTGTTTTATGTAGATCTTTCTAAATATTGTTTAGCGAATCAAAAGTTTAAGTGCTATATCGATAGGCAACTTTTTGTTATCAGTCTAGGTTGGTTATTATACTATTAACTTTCTTTCATAGATTTCTTAAGAAGTTTTAAGATTATCGAAAGTTTAATTATATATAGACTGCTTTTTGTTATCGTATCCCTCGAATCAATATAGCGATAGGTTACTTTTTGATATAACACATATATATGTTATAATATCAGTGAAATCAATATATAGAATCAATATATAGAGATATATAGACAGGCTTTATGTTATCACATCACTAGAATCGATATATCGATAGGTTGCTCTTGATTTTTTTACAATCGATCAAATATTCATGGATTAAGATAAATAAATAATATCATCACATGAAGTTATGAATATAAAAATTTGTGTAAACTAGAGAAAATACTGCATAAGGCTGTTCTTCTCGCTATAAAAAACGTTTATTCGAAAAGTAGTTAGGTGTAAAATATTTATGAATACAACTTCAAATAAGGAATTTTTCGATATAGAAATAATAAGCAGAGTACTCGTAAATTTTCCACTTTTTTCCGCTTTGCACTTGATTTTTTCATGCTCTTTTTTTGTGGCCAATTTACGGAGTGTAGCCGTTTTTTTCGAGGTATGGGGTTTATGGACGCTGCCCGTTAGAATCGTCTCTGACATATTTGGCGCTATGGGATCGTAAATAATTTTATTGCATGCCCTGGCCATAAAAAGTAGAAGAAGAAGTGCAATAGACCAGTCGCTGTTGCTATCAACGCATTCACGCCTTCCTGTATATATATCGCTATATTGGCTAGTGTATCTTGTATCTTGTATGTTGTATCTGCCTGCTGCTGAGTATCTTATATCTACTTTTTGGGCTTTGTTTATGCCACACATGTTACGCCTACGAAAAAGTCGTATAAAAAACGTAGTACGTCCGTTGTAGCTGCCCCTTTCTCTCCCTCTCTTTCTCTCTCTCTCTCTCTGTAGTATTGCCTGCATTGTTTGGTTTTGGTTGTCTGCCTGGTTCAGAGATTGGTGTTGGGCTCTGGCTCTGGTTTGTGGGTTCCTCCATTTGCCTGCCATATGTGGCAGAAATGCTAATGGGCCTGTGTGGAAACTTCATTTTTCGAGTTCTACCTTCATGCCTGCTGCTATTTTTATATGTTTTTACATATATTTTGTTGTTGTCAACCAACACAGACGCTGGCTCTGGTCTCTGGTCTCCGCAGCTCTTGCCAGGGCGCTTGTCAATCAAAAAAATTATGCGCAGGTTCTGCAGTAGACAATACTCCTGCCGAGACAAGAGCTGCAGTTGGAATTGTTTTTCTTCTCATCTATGGAATTACTTCAAGTACATTGTAAACTCGCTGAGTGGAGAAAGCAGCTGTGTTTCTGTAGTTTTTTGTTGTTTTGTTTTGATTTCATGCCAGACATGGTTAAAAATATGCTAATTGAAATCAAATGCTAAGCATTAGCTTCAAAATTGAGAAGTATACGAAATTTCAGTAAATTATTCAGATGGCAAAAGAAATCGATGCAAATGACAAGAACGCATAAATGCTTATCTATAGAATGATTATATATAAATATAGTCATAGAAAAGATATTGTTAAGCATCAGTAAATATTAGTTCTCTTCATCATTTTTTGAATCACAAATTTCCATATAGAGCCTACTTTCAAATTTGAAGTATAAAAATCTTAGCTTTTACACTTTTTAGCTAAAATAACGCAAAAATTTCAAATATGTTATAGTGTTGCAAAATGCTGCAAAATATTTTCAGCATTTTGCCTAATTACTCAAAAAGGCACTCAAGGCCAGCTCATACCACATGCCGCTATATTTCGATAACTTGTTTGCTTATCGATATTAAATATATCGCTTTTTGGCTGCTTTTTAGTATTTTGAGCAATAGATGTGCCCATTGCCAAAAAAAAGCCCCAGACATGCTTCCATCGATGCGTTAAATGAGCAGCCAAGTGGCAGGGGGCGTGGCAGCGATCTAGCTGGCAAATGCAATGAACTCTGCGCCTGTACAGGCACAGCACATTCAATGGACAGAAGAAGACGCCGCGAGCTCTTTAAAATAGATGCGGCCCACGCTTCTCTTCCTGCTGAATTCTGCTTCTAGTGCCGTTGGAAAGTGCGGGCTGCCTGCAATCAACGCACTTGTTCCTGTTGTTGTTATTGTAGATGCTGATGTTGTTGCTGTGGATGCTGAATGCCTGAACGTTGTTATTGTTGTAAACTATTTATGCATTTCGAAGTTTATTTGAAACACACAAGCAAATGCGCAAGAATTTCATTCCAGGGCATTTCGAATGTTGTTGTTTGTTTCTCGCATCTCAGCATCTCATTTTCGTAGCCTGTTTGTTGATTTTATGTACTGTTTTTCTTGCTTCACTTGCTCGTGTGGGAGGGACGGGCAGGAATGGAAGGGGAGAGAGTGTGGGCACCCGGTTGGGTGCTTCTGCCCTGCGGCCACATATGGTCACCTTAATTTGCCCGCACCCTGCTGCAAATAATTTATGCGTTTTTCCATGAGTTTTTTTTTGTTTTCTTGGTTTATTTTTTCAAGCGCGCATTTCAACGGCCAAAGCAATCAGGCAAATCGCTGAGCGGAAACAGCACCAAGGGATGTTCAATTCTCAATCTTCAATGTTGAATGTTAAATGTTAAATGTTGAATATTGGATGTTGGCTGTTGATGCACGCACTCAATTCGAGGCGACTCGACGGGTTGTCTTGAGGCTGTTTTTGGTGCGTGCCTCAAACGCTTCACAACTTTTGTTTACATTGACGCCAATTGATATATATATATATATACAGCATAAATACATATCTCTTTATCAATGAAAGACTAGGCAAAGTTTTTATGGCTAACACTCTAGCTACTTTTATGAGTCACTCTTTTGAGTCTTTTATATGAGACTAACTTGGTTTTTACGGTGCTCGCAGCATGTCAATTAATATCAGGTAATGGACGCACCAGATGTCATAGAAGACATTAAATGTTGTAATGAAAAGCTTTAGCTCATGGGAAACATTCTCTCTCTCTCTCTGTCTACATATAATACACACATGTAGAGCTAATTAATGATTAGTATAATGCGTCTGTCCCAGAGCTAAAATATGTTTTTATGCGAGTTCTCTAAAGAATTGTCAGCTATAAAAACTAAAGAGTGAAATACTTACAATAAAAAATGATGATATATAAAACATTTTCTGTGTATTTTTTTTTAATATTATTCTAGCTCTAGAGCGCATTTTCCACTCCCTATATTTTGCCTACCTCAGTGGCATTTGTAATTAAATGCCGCGCCCTCGCGCCTGCATAAACAAATCGTTGAAGAATTATGGAAATCTATATTTTCTCGTTGTACATTGATTGACTGCTCGACATGCTTCGTGATCAATCAGGGAGACGCGGGCAGGGGGCGGGGCTCACAATTATAATTCAATTAACAGTAAACTTAAAAAGTCTCAACAGAAAAAACACATGCTGAGAATTTTAGGTACATAAACGCTTGAGAAATTAAGAAATCGTGGCATGTTTGGCATATTTAATTAATTTTGTGAATTCTTGTAAACACGAAAACAATTCAATGTAAGAAAAATTGAAAAGCATTTATGGAAATATTTTCAGGTTTAATTACGAAAACATTTTGATACTAGCTGTGGCAACACACAGAATAAGCCACAAAAGTCGAGCCAGATGGCCAGACAAGACAAGTCAAGACAGACAGCAACATGCAGCAGCAAAACAAGTCAACGAGGAGGGGCAACGAGAGAAGACATGCTAACTAGATTGAAAGAGAACAGATACAGAAAGAGAGAGAGCGAGAGCGAGAGAGGTGCATAAAAAAAAAGCCAAGCCAAGCCAAGGCAAGTTAAGCAAAGCTAAAGGATATTTTGCAACTAAAGCAGACTGGGTAAATGATGAAGATGCCAAGAAGAGCAGAGAAGAAGAAGAGGGGAGAGAGATACAGAGAGAGAGAGAGAGAGAGAGAGAGAGAAGCACACTCAGCTGTCGGCGAGCAGAAAGAAGTCAACAGCTCGTTAACGTTAAAGTGGCAAGAGATATGCACGACGAGACTGAAAGCCCAGACTCGAAAGCCCGATGTAGAGGCTGTTGCAAAGGGTAACCCAACAATGGGGCAACAAGTCGCGTCTGAAGATGCGTCGCCCACGGCAACAAGAGCCACAGTTGCAGCCACAGTTGCCACAGCCAGGATGCCACAATTTTGAAGTGCAAAATTGGCGTTGAAAAGTATCTGACGACGATGATGAAGGCGATGCGGCATGGTCAATTGCACAGGGTCAGGCGCTCAACTGCTCTTGCATGCCCCATTCCGTGGCAAACTAAGCGCAATGAAGTAGCCGAAAGGGGCAGCAGCCAACAGCCAACAGCCAACAGCTGCTGCTGCCAACGACTAAGGTCAAGTTTTCGTTTTGGTCTATGACACGAAGCTGCAAACTCGAAACCTGAAGTAAGATGCTTTTCCACACGACAAACAGATTATGAGCTAAGCAATTGGAAAGCTGTCGGAGAAGCAGCAGCAGCAGCAGCAATTGTTAAGGCTTGACTTGCCTTTATTCACCTTAGCTTTATTTAAGCTTCTCCCTTTTTTTATATATATATTGAAAAATTCTTGTAGCTTACCATGTTTTCCATTCCGTTGTTGTTTTCTCTTCTATTTTTAGCTGCTCCAATCCTTGTTTTTTAAAAATTATGCTCAGCTGTAATGAGATGCCAAAGAAATTAGATAAGTTATCAGAACTTAATTTCAAGTCATAAAAAAAGGAATGTTTATAAATTTTTAATTAGAAAATATTAAAACGAGACAACTTAATTATGTAATGAGCGTAAAAGTTGATGAGCCTGGAAGGGTAAAACTTTCAGGCTCGACTGATTTATGTCGTGACGGCCACAAAAGAAAATGGCGTGAAAAACTGGACTCGAAAAAAAGAGAAGAAAATGGCATTAAAATGCGACATAATTTACAGTCGAGGCTAAAAGAATGTGCAGAAGGATTTGGGTTTTGGGTTGGATTTCGGGCGACAAGTGTAGGCGGCTACAAAAAAGAGTTGTTGGGGCTCGTAGGGGTTCTAAATTGTGGCCTGAGTTATGTGCCGCCTAGGCAAATATGTTAATATTTAGCTAATGAATGGCCCGAGCAGAAGTGGAGTGGACTGGCCCCAGCGCTGGGCAGACCGGGAGACAATTGAAGTAGCTGTTCTATGCCTACAACTGCGCCACACTTCAAAAGGCAGCAGCGACAAAAACAAACGCAAATAGACAGAGAGAGAGAGAGTGAGAGAGAGAGAGGGAGAGATAAGGAGTGGGAGACAATGTTGAGCCTAGGCACTTTGGACTACTTTAATCACGCCATGGGATTAAGGGCAATGCCGCAGATGATGAAGAAGTTGCGTGTGCCCAGAGTTTGCCTTGGCAGCAGGAGTTGGCGCTGGGGAAGGGGGAGGGAGGAGGGAGGAGGGGAGCTACGCTTACAATTTAATTAACTTTTTGTTTTTATTTCTTATTAAAGACGGCCCCTTGTTATTTGTTGTTGTATTTGCTTTTACGGCGCTCTTTGTATATGCTGCCATAATGCAAGTTTAATCAGCGCGCGACAAAAAAAAACGAGAATAAGATATTTATATATATGTATGTATATATATAGAAAAGACAAGTGAGATACAGATACTTGTGCAATTGTATGTGTGCGTGGCAAGATTTGCCTAACGAACTGCTTGCAGATAACTCCAACAACAACAATAGTATCTTTTGTGAGCTACACACACACACACGCACACACACACACAGATACACGAGTGCGTGTTGCCGCCTTTGATACACCTCCTTCAATTTGCCAGGTGTAATCTCTAGTGTAACAGCAAAGCAAAGCAAAAAAAAAAGAAGACAAATCGAGAGCCGCTGATAAAGTTAAGCAAACGACAATAAAACGACAATTTTTTAATTATAACAGTTTGCGCTTTTGTTTAATTAAAAAAAAGAAGACTTGTGGAAAAATTGCGTTAAAGCAATTGCCGAACTGCTTGTCCAGATATCGTTTTATAAGAAACGTGTCTACAAATCTCGTCGAAAAACAATAATTAAATATTAAATTTATGTAGTTTTCAAACTGATAAAAAGTAAATAAATGCTATGGCAACATTTGCTAATTCAATTAATTTTTTGTTTTGATAACGATATATTTTGTGCAGGGCTGCAAAGCGAACTAGATGGAACTGGAACTAATCGAGTCGAAAGCTCAATTGAACCAGATTTGTGATGAAAAAGGATAAAGTTCCGGCTTACGAGTTATTTGAGCTTGCAACCCTGGTTCTCCCTTCCACAAATGATAAAATAAAATACTTTAGAATTTATTATTGTTGGAGCTTAAATTCCAAGCATATGCCATTCATATTTAAATGTGAACAAGATGTAAATCAGTTTTAATAGATATTTGCATGGAACCAGTCTTGGAATTAGTATTCAAATTTCACAAAAAACCCCGCACATAAAAACTTAGCGCTATGCAAAAAGCAATACGCATAGATAAGCAAGCATTATATGAACTATAGATCGATTAAATATGCCATGTCAATGCTTAGATTAATAGCCAAATGAAATTTGACATACAGCGCATAGTTTATATACCGAGATACCGATCAGATGCCGCAGATCTAACACAGATTGTCACATAAATCAAAAATACAAAAAGGAGAAGAGCTAAACAAATCGAAATTCCCCGAAACGAAATACGAAGATATTGTATTTGTATTTCAATAGAAATCTGTTCCAACAACCTGCCAGAGGCTGAAGCTCAGATTGTGATCAGATCTCGGAAATCTTGTGGAGTTGCCTAATTAAATGGCTGGTTCGAGGGCAGGCAACAGAATCAACTGCCATATGGCAAGCCAATTAATTAAGCGCATAATTTATGGCCTCTCTCTGTCTCCCTCTCTCTTTTTGCCAATAAAAGGCATTTAAACAAAATGCGATCATAAACATGCATTGCAAATTCGTATCAGTTACCAAATGTTTAATTTATGACTTTCTCGCAAATTTATGACTCAAAAATTGAAATGCTCAGCGCGAGCGAGCGAACGACAATGAATATGTATTGTGTTTTTCAAATTGAAATTCCAATGAGGAGCTCAAGGAGCAGGCAGCCAAAAAAACAAAAAGCCAAAAAGAAAATAAAGAAGCAGCAGCAGCAAAAAACAAATAGCACTCATCGTCGCAGGAAGCGGCAGACAGACCATGCCCAGACCTTAAACAAACAAAAATTAATTATGTTTCGATGCGAGAGCGAAAGACACAGGCACAGCTACAGATACACTTTCAGCTATAGATACAGATACAGATACAGCTACAAAAGAACCTGGCGTCGGCCTGAAAATAAAATAATTTCATTTCGTTGCGTCTGTTTATAAGAAAAATATGTTTTTGTTTGTTTTAACGCGTTTCCTTTGCACACAGCATATACATGTGTGTGCGTATTCGTGTGTGTGTGTGTAAGAATGCAGCGCTCAGATGCGTATCTGTGGCATGTACATGTGCAGTTCAGCTGTGGCACTAGACACACGTGTCTATTCTGTCTATTTTGGAGAAATTAATTTGATTCTCACTCGCACAAAACATAGATACATAATTCTCTTTTAGCTGCGCATCTGCAAGATACAATTTTTATGAATTATATTGCATGCCTCAACTCTTTTGCGCTCTCCCTCTCCCTCTTCCTCTCTCATTTTAATTAGCTTGACATTTTCTTTTTTTCTGGTTTTTTTCGTCTGCGGTTTTTAGGGTTAACAGCGCGTAGATTGATATCTTCCAAGTTCATTAGAGCTGCGAGTTGCTTTAATTGGAAATATGCACAGATCTTGAAGCTGGAGAGGAGTAGCAGAAGCAGCTCCGTCTGCTGCTCACTTGGGTGAGAATTAATGATGCTTGACTCTTGCTGCGAATCGCTTTGCTTTACTCCTGTTGCAGTCAACATCTCCCGCATCTGATGCTCACTCAGTTCTGCTTAAACTTCGTGCATTTCTTTTCATATATTCGCTTTTTTACACATTTTTATATTCGTTTTTCTTAACTGATTTCAATGGAATCGAACAGTTCACGAAGTAGCTGCAGCTCGCTCTATCTGCAAGCTTGTTTTAATTAAATTGTTTACCATATAAGGAATATTTTTATAGATGCTATGCAAGTTGTTGTTGTATATTATGTTATTGTGCTTGTTTTTTCCATTCAAATGAAATTTATCAACATTTCTTTTCATTATAAATTTGTAATTTTACTTTTATTAATTTTGTAAATATTTTTTAAACCTTTTAGTAATTTTTTGTTTATTTTTAATATTTTTTAAACCTTTTTTTTTTTAAATTATCATTTGTAATATTTTTTTTTATTTTTTAATTTTTTATTCTTTTTTTTGTTTTAGTTATTTTGTATATATATATATATATATATATATATATATATATATATATATAATATATATAAATATATATTATATTTATTGATATATTTTATATTGTTACAATTTATATTTTATTTTTTATATTTATTGATTTATTTTTATCTGAAGCTAATTTCTCTAAATCTATTTTTTTTTTAATTTTTTAATCTGACTAAATACTTTAAATACCAATTATTTATTTACTTTTAATAATTTTAAAATATTTATTTAAAATAATATACTTATTTTATTGAAATTTAATATTTTTCATTATAACAAAAATATTAAATTTATATTAATATTAAATTTTATTATTAATCAATTTATGTATGTTTCCATTCGAATTTAATTTCTACAAAAGTTATTTAATATGCTTTATTTTCAATTTATTTCTTTATATGTTTTCATTGTCATTTCCATTTGATTTTCCACTTGTGTTCCTCTTCCTCCCTTTCCTACCACATTTATTTACATGCCCGCATGCCTTGTTAATTTTCATTTTAAATGCATGTTTTTCTTAGCTTTTAGCATTTGTTCTTGTTCAAAAATTAACACCTAGTTGCCATATTTCCAGCTAAACCCACACACACACACTTACACACACACACTTACACACAGACGCGCACTCAAAATCAAATAGAAAAAGCGACCATAAGTCAAACCCCTAACAAGGTGTCATTTGGTCGTCGGTTTTTATGCTGCTAAATGAATTAGATAGCCGCCTGCTCCCCCTGCTGCCATAAATATCAAACGAGCGTGAAAGAGAGAGAGGGAGATAGATAGAGAGATAGCGAGAGGGGGCGCTTCACCCACATGTCATGCCCGTTTGAATTTATAAGCTGACACTTTCGGTTTTTGTTTTCATTCTCCCATTCATTTATAAATGCAAATTGTTAAACTAGGCGTATGCTCAATATTTGCATTGGCAATTAGCATATTAAATATTTAGTCTGAATGAAAACATTTGGCAAAGCGTGTTTTACAATTTTTATATTTTATAACTAGACTAAAACAAATATTTATATATATATTTCTATGGAAATTGTACAACTAAATTCTAGTTAAAACTTGTCTCGTTCTTTTTTTTTCGAGTGTATTTGTCAGGGGGCTAGGGGCATCAGCTCCCCGCTGTTCTATTACCATAATTTTCTACTTGATTTCTGACGCTCATAAATCATCATCAGTTCTACAGGCAGCGAGGTGATAGCCTTGTTTCTTTTGTTGTTGTTGTTTGTCATTTTAGTTTTATGGAATGTATCTGCACAACAACAACAGCAGCAACAACAACAAAGACAACAATAACACGTCGACAACTTTGGCGACACGGTTAGACAGCAACAAGTTTTGCTGTTGTTCAGCTGTTGCTGCTTCTTCTTCTTCTTCTTTAAAATGTAGTTTGTTTTTATTTGTTTTTAGTTTGTTCTTTTTAGTTTTTTTGTCGCTTTTAGTTTGATGTATCTAGCAGATACGAATGGTGAAAAATTGATAGCTTGTCGCTGTCTGGCAGCCAAACGATGCATAATAAATGCCTCGATAAGGAACACAAAGAACACATTACAATGGAGAGTGTAACTAAATATGGACTAAGGCATATAGAATATATGTATATATACATATATTCAAATTTATTACATATATATTATAAGTTAAGGCAAAGATAACTTTGACACAGCTCAGTTTACCTTTGTGCTTGTTTCTTAACTAAATAATAATTATAAAGCATATACTAAAATCACTTTGCCAATTCGGCATAGAAGATTTAAGTGAGAATAGTCGAAGATTAAATACCCTTAAGCAAATAGCAGTGGTATTCCCCACAGCAGTCTTTCCAATTCGATATGGTTTATGGTATTCAGTTTCAGAGTTCGATCGAAATATCTTGAAAGACATAAATACTTTCTGAACCAAAATACATTTGCAGAGAGCTGTTTCTCGATATTAACAGGATTTTGGTAAATTAAAGTAAATTAAACTATAAAAACTTTGATCAATTATATATATACATTTTTTTAAAAATTAATTTCTTTAGATATTTACATTTATAGGTAGTATTATATTACCATTTTGGGCATCTTTATCTAGTCGGAATTTTTATCAAGAAATCTTTAAAAACTAAGAAACTTTCTATAACAGAACTAAATTTAAAATCAAGTAATCTTTTCTTCATATAAACAGGAGCATAATTTCGATCGAAATATCTTGAAAGTATCTAAAAATGGTCTTAATTTTTGACCAATTGTATTTATGGCAACTTTTTTACATAGTAGAAAGATGTTAATTATAATTTATGTACATATAAGAAATATATTAAAAATGGAAGCATTTGAGTTTAAGGTCTGTTAAAAGACAAAAATTTTTTTCATAAATGAACTAAATCCTAAATCTATTGCATACAATGCAACTATATGATATATATCCAAGGCCCTAGCAGCTGGTGCTTGTTAAACTGTCATTAAACTTAGTATTAAATACTGGATTTAATTTTTTAAGTAAATAAATTAATAAATATACTTAGCCGATGTTGAGAAGTCATTTATTATAAAGCTCTTAAGTGAAATATGAGTTTTGTTTGTATAAGATATCTTGCAAAACAAAAAAAGGCTACATTTTGGAACAATATCTATGGCAACTATATGATATCGTAAACTGATGTTAAGAATGTCTTTCTTCATAGGTAAAGAACATCTTAAAAGAAATAAGTTTTTCATACAAGAACTACATTTTATACTAAGGCAACTATGTGTATGGTATAGTATGTAGACATATATAATATATATATATATGAGATATAGTAAACCGATGTTGAAAATATCTATCTTTATAGGTAAAGAACATGTTAAGAGAAATAAAAACTAGGTTTTCGAAAGATATCTAAAAAATAAGTGTTTCATACGAAAACTAAATTTTATACGCATTGTAACTAAGGCAACATATATGCATATGGTATAGTATATAGATATATGTATATAGATCGATGATAAACATATGTAAAGCACATGTATATCAGAAAAAAATCATATGATATGTTATATAGGCCTAGGTTTATATCGACTCTGCTGTTAAGACTGTTATATATACTGTTATATATACTCTACAGATTAATCAAGCGTATATATATACTTTATGAACTCAATAATGTCTTCTTCTGCATGTTACACTTTTCATTAATAAACTATAAGACTCTATACAAAGTGTACAAATAAATA
The DNA here is from genome assembly GCA_035045545.1 of Drosophila gaucha. Taxonomy (NCBI): domain Eukaryota; kingdom Metazoa; phylum Arthropoda; class Insecta; order Diptera; family Drosophilidae; genus Drosophila; species Drosophila gaucha. The sequence goes on from JAWNOY010000292.1 coordinate 7,180,274, forward strand.
GAAGGCGTCGTAAACAAAAAGCATTTAGCCAAAATGCCATTAAAACGCAATTTGACGCCTTGTTGCTGTTGTTGTTGTTGTTGTTGCTGTTGAACAAAGACAAATAACGAGTTAAATTTTAAACAATGGCTTTAAGTAAAAGCCCAACAAATTTTTGCGCTAAAAATGGAGTTTGAAAACCATTTGAAGATGCCGAGAGGCGCGTCTTCAAAAATTGAGAAACTACGAAATGCAATTCCTGAATTAAGCCAGACAAATTACAAATATATATATACATATATAACTGGTGATATGAGTAGCTTGTTTTCTTGTCTACGTGGCTAATTGCTGTGCCTATTCAAACGAGCCGAGACCTCATAAATAATCCGCCTAATAGCCGTGGCAAACAGCGTATTCAAATAGCCCGACTAAAAACAAACAGACGAAAGGAATTTTTTGTTGGCCGCAAAATTATGATCAATGCAGCAATCATGTCAAATTGAATACCAAAACATAGAAACGGGAAGGGGGCTAATGACACGGACAGCCGAATGAAAATTGAAGTAGCTGCAAAATAAATCAAACAAACGAGACTCAAGAATCGAGACTCGAGACTCGAGAGAGTCGAGTCGTAGCAGCAGCAGCAGCAGTCGTTGGCCAGGTTTGATGAATTGCAGCACACGGGCTCGCTGACTTGGCCAGTTCCAAGTTGATGAACGATTCTCTGGCCAGTTGTTACTCTGCCCCCTCCTCCTCCTCCTTCTCTTTTTTTTTTGGTGAGTTCTGCGGGCTGCCTTGTGGTCAAAATTAATCAATATGCTGTTGCTGTAGCTCTGCCTGGCCAAGTCTTTTCGTTGTTGTTATTGCAGGCTGCTCATGTTGTTTAAACAAGAGTTTCAGGCAAGAACTCGAAATGGGTTTATAATTATAAGGGTCGCTGTTCAGGTTGAAGGGAAATTATCGGTTGTCCAAACGTGCGCTCGTTGAAGCAGGGCCGAACGGACCCAATATACGAATAAGTACAACTTGTTTGTCAATAACAAAAGCCAGCCCCAAATAAAGACAATTTCGACCTGGCCAATAATTAGAGTGCACACAGAAAATGGGAAGGATGAAGGACTAATATCTCTCTATCTCTCTCTCTAGGCAAAGTAGTGGCAGTTAGAGTGAGATCAAGCCTCAAATAGATCTCATTTATAGCAAAACTCTAAAATCTCGATCCAGACGCGCATCTCTAATATATACAGATGTAAATCATATATAGCATAGTTTACCTGGTCCGATCAGATTTGATCTTTGAACAAAAATATTATGAATTACAATATTAATTTTACTAATATTAATTTTATAGGATTTCTTTTTAGAAAATGAAATTAAATGGTTGAATAAAAAAAGTAGTTTATAAAAGTACAAGATACGCATGAAATTTCAGATTTCAATAGTCTAAACTCAATAAATCCGAGAGTTATATACAAACAAGTGTTTGAATTAAGGAAGTTATTATGTTTTAAAATTATATAATATTTATACACAACAAAACAGACATATATATACTTCTTTTATTTTATATCAAAACGTAGACTTTTTGGTCCAAGAGCTGTTTACTTTAATGTGTCAATACATATTCATGATGAAAACATATTCTATGCCAAGTTTAAGAAAAATTGAGCTTAAACTTAGTTTAATAAGTTTTTCTTATTCAATTTTCAAAAATATTTCAAATAAAATAAATAATAATAAAATAAAAAATTAAAAATAAATAATAAAAAAATAATAAGTTAAAGCTTTTCCAGCTCAACTAAAAAAAACTATGTTAAACACTAGCTACACTAGTTATAGTATAGTTTCTGCTGTGTCCAAATTAACTATAGTATACTTATGTATTTATGTATGTGTCGCATTAGTATGCACATTAGCGCCCAGTTGACAGCTGGCTGACGGAGTTGCGAAAAATGTTAAGCAGGATGCCAAATGACAACTTAACTCTGTGACAAGTCAACTTGTTGAGTGCCTGCCTGACTGCCCGCCTTACTGACTAACTGACTAACTTACTGACTGAATGACTGTCAAGGCGCTTGTCAATAAATTTTGTAGACAAAAAAAAAGAGAACAACTTCAACGAGATAATCCGCACAATTAAGCGGGCGACACCCAAAACCAAACTTAGGAGAGAAAGAGCGAAAGGAAAAAAAAGTTGAGCAAAAATTTATGAGCCAAGAGTCGAGGCAAACGACAACTGAAAAAAAAAGATCGGCAATAAAACGGCGATCGAACAAAAACATAATTTATGATCTTGCGATGCAGGTAGCGCTGAGAGCGATCACCTGTTCGGGGCAGCCGAGGAGGCGAGGCCGAGTTTGACAAAGTCAAAGGCGAGTCTCGTCTGGCAACTGAGTGTTGGCCACAGCATGGAGTCCAGCCAGACCCGGAGTCGGGTTGCGATCCTTCTGCTGTGTGACAGTGCGCAATATTTCGAATTGCAATGTGCGGGCTGCAAAAAGAGAAAAACTGCGCCGCATGGTGTCCCATTCCAGTTTCAGTCCAGGCCAAGCCAGCAGGCAGTCCCATTCCCATTCCCAATCCCAATCCCAGTCCACTCCGTTGTATGTAAATTGATATTTTATTTTATTTTTTTTGCACCTTTGACTACTTCCTTTGACTAAGGCCTAAGACCTTGAGCGCGTCTGTCGTTAAAATGTTTGCCTGTTCGCTTTTCTCTTTACTTTTTTATTGTTTCATTTAACTGAAATTTAATGAAATCATTTTGTGGCCACGCAAAGCAAATAAACAGAAATTGAAATAAAATATTAACGACAGCAACGATCCTCAAACCTGTTGCCCCGATCGTCATCTCCGTCGTCGTCGTCGTCGTCGTCTTCGTGGCTAACATGGAAAAGGTGTCACGTTACGCATAATTTATGGCCACAGAAACTATAATTTTCCAAATGCCAGAGCACGACACGCAGACCCGCACTTCCAGCAAAGCAAGACCAAGACCAAGAGCAAGACCCACCAGATCCAAGAAAAACGCTCTCGCTGAGCATTTGAAAATCGTTGCGTCGCGACATGCAATGGGTTATCGTTATCGTTATCGCTCCATCAGCATCTGCAGGCTGCATGAAGGCTGGATTAATGAGCCAGCCAGCGATGCAGGTAGTCCTCCTCTCTCTCTCTCTCTCTCTCTCTCTGTCTCTCTTCTTAGCCACCTGTGGCTGTAGCCAACTTCGCTTGGCCCCAATATTAGTGCAGAGTTGCCCAAAAATACAACTCTAGGTTTCCATAGGTAGTCGCTACGGCAGCCAACTTTGACAACAAATAATGAAATAATGTTCATGGCAGCCACGCACAGAGATAAGATTTCAGTTCCCCACCGCCACCTCCCAACCCCATACACCATTCTGTTTTTTTGACAGCAATATTGATTCGAACGAAAAACGAAAACAACAACAACAACAGGCAATTTTGATGTGCTTCTTCTTAACTCCACTCTTTGTTGGGTAAACAATGCCGAACGGCACGCTGGAAAAACGAAACTAAACGAAATGAAATGAAACGAAAGGTGAGCAACAGTCGTCGCTCGTTCCAGCAGTAGGTAGGAAATCGAAATCAACAAAAATGCACAGAGATAACGCGCAAGCTACCAGAAAACAAAAAAAAATAAAAAAGAGCAGCAGCAGAAGAACAACAACAATCACAACAAACCATATGCATAACTGTGCAAGTATAAGAGTTGAAATATGTTGAAGAGAGAGCGCATAATAAGAAGGAGGCTGGGCGGGTAAATTAGACAAGGAAATTGTCTTAGTCTACTTATAATCTGCATTCAAGGGAAATTATTGAGGCAAATCCTTTAGGGGAAATGCTGCTAGCTTAGCCTTTGCTTAATTCAAGTTAGGCGGGTAAATTAGACAAGGAAATTGTCTTAGCATAAACTCTTCTACAGTCTAGTCTACTTATAATATGCATTCAAGGGAAATTCTTGAGGCAAATCCTTTAAGGGAAATGCTGCTAGCTTAGCCTTTGCTTAATTCAACTTATATTGAAGACAGAGAGAGAGCTCATAATGAAAAGGAGGTGGTTAGTCGGGTAAATTAGACATGGAAATTGTCTTAGCATAAACTCTTCTACAGTCTAGTCTACTTAGAATCTGCATTCAAGGGAAATTATTGAGGCAAATCCTTATGAATGAAAATGATATCTTTAGACATTTCTTTAAAGTGAATCTGAATTTGCTTTCCAGTTGAAAACGTTTTCTCTTTGCGAAATTTGATAGACAAGCATCTGTTCTGTCTTAAAATATTTAACCAGATTTCAACAGCGACATTGAAACCATTTAAACATATTCTAAATACAATTTCCATCAAGCTGTCAGTTTTTTTTAATATTTCTAATTTCATATTTTATGACAGAATTGCAAATGCTGTGGCCGTAAACTGATTGACAGCCGGATTGCTCATTGGCATAGCTTGAGCGAAAGATACATTTGTATCTGTTAGACACAAGATACAAGAGTGGAGAGACACATACCTGCGATTTGCTGATGGTAATCCGAAACTCTGGTAATTAAAAAACCAAGCAAGGTGCAACCGTCCAAGTTAATCCAATTTCACGAACGCAGCTGCAGATGCAGATACATTTACTTGCAGATACATTTACTTGAACTTGTTGGCAGTCCGTAAATTTGACTTTATTTTTGGACAGATTTTTTAATTAAAATTTCATGTAGCTCGGCGAGTTATCTATTCGGCTAGGTGTCAGGCTCAAGTAGACAGCCCAGACAGCTCGACAAGCACTCTTTCTCTCTGTCTGTCTATCCCTGTCGCTCTCTCTTGGGGGCAGCTGCGGGCGCCGGCCAAGCGCCAAAAAAATCCAATTTTCAGTTGACGCTTGTCGTCGTCATCGATCACAGATCACCCAATAATAACAACAACAAGTGACAAATCTTGTTTTTGTTTCTCTTTCTATATATTTTGTTATAACAATTTTGTATACACCGACACACAGGCACACACACAAACACACACTAATACGCGCACATTGTTTGAGGTACAATTTGTATTTTCATAACTCGTTTTGGCGCTCTCGCACAGTTTGGCGCTTCTTGTTTTGATGCCACTTGGCGGCTGTTTTATTAACTTCTTTTTAATTTATGACAGCCTCTTTATGTGTTTGCATTTGTTGTAGTTATATATCTATACATACATACATATATGTATGCTACACATATGTATGCTAACGATTGCCTGTGTAGGTTTAAACTGCACACGTTTACCGTTCGTTTATGCTGTTTCTTATTGTATTTTTCAATTGATTAATTGAAGTTTAAAAGGTGTAATTAAGGCGCCTCGCAAAAGTCGTCGAATTGGCCTTTGACCGAGAGACCGCACAAAAGAACGCGACACGACCAAACGCTGCGATCGTCGAAAACAAACTGAGCCAACCAAACGCAGCGAAGCGGCTGCTGAGCGCAGAGAGCGCTGAAAATTGAGAGAGAGAGCAGAAGAGAGAGAGAGCGCAGGCTAAAGCAAGTGCGAGCTGTTTCCACTGCAAGTAGCATGCGATAAATGCGTACAATAACAAAACAAATACAAGCAGTTTTTTTTCGCATTTTAACGGCAGTCAAAATTTAATTAAATTATAAATATTTATACAAAATAAAAATAATCATAAAACTATATTTAATTAAATTTTCAACATATTCAATTTATTTTTGCTTGCATACAAAAATCGCATGCTTTTATTGTTATTACTTTGCTTTTGCTTTCTGTACTTTCTCAACCCCCACATTTGAGCTCGCATGTGACACCGTGTTGACAAAAGCCGTTAGATTGACAGCGTTGCGTTACGCATTGGACATGTGCTGCATTTCGCATGCATCGAAATCGGGCGGGCGGGCAGCATACCCGCCCTATACGCTTTTTTGTCTGGGCATATTTTCAGGTTTTTCACTCTCTCTCTCTCTCTCTGTCTCTCTGTCTGTTTCTTTGGCTGTCTCTCTATCTGTGCTCGTGCATGCCGGGCAATTTTGAAATGTTTTTCCAGCAGGGAACGTGCGTTCCTTCAACGTGCACCCTGCTGACAGTTGGCTGGTGGTGGGTGAGGAGGAGCCGCAACTGCCGCTGATTGAGGCACGTTTCGCATACAGGGTGCTCTCTGCTCAACTCTCGCTCGCTCGTTCGCTCACTCACTCTCTCATTAGTCGCTGCACTCATTAAATGCGCCCGGGGCCTCTATCAGTGCATGATAATCACAAGACTAAACCCTAAAGAACACATCGCATTAATTGCAATCCCTTCCTGTGCACGCTCAACGTTCCCTGCTCACAAATTGCTAATGAGCGCACGTTCCACTCTCTCTCGCTCTCGCTCTCTCTCTCTCTCTCTCTCTCTCTGTTACTGTTACTCTCTCTCTGCGGTTGGCGAACCGGTTTTCTGGTTTTTATCTGCTAAGGGTCTTGTTAAAAGTAATTCGTAACACGTTGTTACCAGATAACGCCGCCAAGCTATGGGCTCCTAACGAGTTGCTGTTGCTTTTTCTCCTCCTCCTTCGCTTCTTCTTCTTCATCGTCTTGTTAGCATCGTTCGCCTTCGCTAAAAGAGCGATAAAAGGCATGGGGAGAGAGCGAGAGCAAGCGAGAGGAGCCACAAGATCAAGGCAGGTTTTAATGGCCGCGATCCAGGCTCACGTTTTGACTTTTGGCTTCGTCCACGGTTCAATACACCCTGTGTGTAGCTGCAGGGTGCCCCCAGCCCAAAACTGATCGTGCAACAGAACATGATTGGAATGGAGCCGTCCGTATACGAAAGGAAGCTTCCACCAGCCGGTTTGCCCAGGCAGACAACACCACATGTGGCGATCGCTGTTGTTGTTCTTCATCTTCTTCTTCTTCTTCTTCTGGGTTGGCTATGAGTGATTTTGCCTAGTTAGGAGTCGGAAATGTGCAGACATTGCAAAAATCTCATGTTTATATGCATTTCGATTGTCGCAACAAGCAAGCATGAAGAACAACAACAACAACAAGAAGCAGAAGAAGCAGAAGCGAAGGCAAGCAAATCGTGCCGCTTGGCCGCTAATGAACTTACAATGCTTTGCTTGTTTGCTTTGTGGGCAGATCTTGGAAGGACGTTAGGACCTTGGCTACAATATACACCCACAGTTTGTGGCTTGATCGCAGATTTGCAATGTGAAACATGAACTCGACTCATGATTGAGCGACGAAAACTTTGGTCGTGCTTCAATCAGTTGCCCGCTGGGCAGAAAGAGAGGCAGAGCGAGAGAGAGAGAGAGAGAGAGAGAGAGGGCGACAGAGTAAGGGAGATCATGCCATGATCATGATCAGCAAAACTAACAAGAGGTGTTGCTTCTGTCGTTGTTGCAGGCAACAACAACTATCTGTGGCAGGCATCAGCTCGTCAGACGCTCAGCCTGATCGTGATTTTCCCTGGGTGGCACACACATAGCTCCCCTTCTCTCTCTCCCTCTCTCTCTCTCTGTGTCTGTCTGGCTTTTGTTTCATGTACTTCGATGATGATCGGGCTGGGCTGATTGTCTGCGCTTTGTTTGTTTCTCAACGTCGTCGTCGTCGTCGCAGCTGCCCAAGGGGAATTCGCCTTAACTACTAGCCAAGGCGAAACAAAAAATCAGCAACAGGCGCGCCAATCTGCCCGGCGCTCTGTCAATGCTCATTGAGGGCCAGCTAAACAGCTCACTTGGAAATCGGGACAGACAGACAGAGAGACAGAGTCAGTCTTAGCCACAGCCTTAGCTCAGCTCGCTGGGTGGCAGTCGAGCTGCTCAGAGCTGACAAATCAATTGAATTTCTTTTGGTCCTGTTGCCCAGTCATGCCAATTGACATCGGATTACAAATGAGCCATCAATTTAAAGCTCATAAATCGTTGATCAAACACTGCGAGATGAATTCAAGGCACATCAATCTTAAGAGAAACGATTAAGATCGATCGATAGCAAAGAAAGAGAAGATGAACAGTTAACAGACTTAAGCAATTGATGTACAGTAATATTTTATGTTCACAAAAAAATATATACATATGCAAATATCTATATATATAAATCTTGATCTTAAATATGTTTTGACAAGATCGTTTGCTAGTTATGAGGTTTAGCATTCGAGATCTTATAATAAGATATGTATATCAAGATCTTTTGGCATAAAACATGGTAGATCATGGTTGAACGTGTTATGTAGAAGAGATAAGTAGTTAAAAGCAGATCACATTCAAAATAACTATATAGTTATTTAATCTTAGTCTAGTTAATGATCCATAGAAGAGCTCTTTGCACAGATCATCATAAAAACAAAGTAATAAAAGCCATGTTTTAGTTAGGCCTAGATAAGAGCGTCTAACTGCAGAACATGTTATGTAGATTAAGACGCCAAAAAAGATCGAAGATCGTAGAATTAATGAGCGCAAAACTGTTGTTGGGGTCGTAAAAGAAGATCAGGGCTAAAGATTGCACAGACGCACGTCAAAGATCAGCTTAATCATGTTAGCATTTCAATTAATTGACTCGCGACTCGACGTCAATCTCGCGGAATATATATATATGTATTTATATATGGAATTGTGAAATATCAGTGTCAGCGTTGATCTATATGAGTATATATGAGAACTAGACATTCCGATCATGCCATTGGACGTGCGTGTTTGTCCAACCAATTCAAGCAACGACTACAAAGGCAACTTTTATACTCGTTCAAGCAGTGAAAAAGTGGGTATATTAGTTATGTGCAATGTAGATCTTGCTGTCCGTCATTCTGTTCGCATGAAATTTGGTATATATGTACAGCTGTGTTCACATAAATAGCAGTGCAGTAGATGCTAACAGAGATGATCATATTTTTTGCATATTCCTTCTTATAAATACAACTCTTGGACTTAGCATTTGTAAAATGGAATATAGGCATGAGAAAAACGAAAAAGTTCCGTTAGTTTTGCTTCGTTTTGGTACGGTTTCCATACTTTTGTGCTTATGCACACGAATATCGCGGTTCACAAAAATAGCAGTCTTTGGTTTAATTGCGCGAAAAGTGAAGAAAAAGTTAACAAATTTGACAATAGTAAGTTTAATTAAGTTAATTATTATTCTTTAATATTATATCCTTTAAAATACACAAAAATAATGATAAAGTTTTGTATGATAGTGGGTAGAGGCACGCGTTGCTCTAGTGAGAAGAAGAGGGACCTTAGGAAACGAGGTAAAACTTACACCGAAGCAAAGCTTACGGAACTTTTTCGTTTTTCTTATATTTAACTTCCATTTTACAAAAGCAAAGTCCCAGAGCTGAATCTATAAGAAGGAATACGCAAAATATATTGCCATCTTTATTAGCATCTACTGCATCTACTGCTATTTTTGTGAACACAGCTGTATATCTCTGTATACCATCTGATAAAAATACCAAGAATATATAGTCAATCCCATTGGGGATATGGTATAAAGGGAAAACTATATCTTCCTTCTTTCTTTCTTTTAGTTTAAGAAAAAGTTTCTGTTAAGCTCCTAATGGGCGTGGCATTGATATTTGACCAAATTGAGCTTTTTTTGGACTGCGAACGGGTATTATGAGTCGGCTATACCTGTTCGTATTTGCTGATTTTCATAAATAAGCAACACACACGATTTGTGGCAACAACATTATTATAATACCATATAGATACTTATTATTACTTATTATCATTAACGCAACTGTTCGAAAATAATACAATAATAATAATTGTCAATCACGCGACTTTATCAGCGAGAGCGAGAGAGAGAGAGAGAGAGAGAGAGGGAGAGGGAAAGAAAATGCATGCGGATCATAATAAACCATTAAAATAATTAAGATATAACAGCTCGGCAGCACTTTATGCCACTCTAATGAGGGCAATAAACGAGAGGCGGCTTAGGGTGGAGCGAGGGGGAGGGGGGAAGAGGAGTCGACCAAATAATTTACACCATTTTACAGAGCCAAGCAAAGCTAATTATGTTTAGTCGGTTAGTTGACTGCTTCGAATTGTGGGGGATACGAGAGTAGATAAACCCATGTCAGAGCAGCCAAGTGCGATAACCCGCATAGATAAGTGGGCTAGGGTGGCCCAAAAACAAAAAAAGAAACACAAAAATATTAATATTTATTGCCTGCCAAATTGACAGGCATACACACACACATATGCATTTATGTATATATGTACATAAGTATATGTATATATATAAATAGCTTTTCGTAATATATTTAATAAACATGACTGGCTTATTGGGTCCTTCCCAAATTGATGCATTAATTTGTTTTAGTTGCAAATTCGAATTGTGGTTGAGTAGCTGCAACAAATGTGTGCCACAATTCACTTAGCCCAGTCTGTTACCAATTCATTTAGCCAAATCTAAAAAGAGAAAACCAGAAAAAAAAAAACAAAATACTCCAATTGAACAAATGAGCAAAAGTTTGCGCAAACTGTGCGGAACAATTGCAGTTGCGGCAAAGAATGTGCAACATGCCACATGAGGCGACCCTAAAAGACGGAAGGGGCCATGTGAAAATCAACCAACTGTAGCAACCAAATCGAGCGACAACTCTGCCAAAGTTAAAGTTAAAGGCAAACCCAAAGCCCGAGTCAGAGCCAAAAAAAAAAACTTTTTGCTAAACAAGGGACATTGCCTGCAAGAAGAAGAAGAAGCAGATGAAGTTTCTCGTGCAGGGTTTCGGGTTCGGTTTTAGGTCGTGGGGGCCAATGCAGTTTCGAAATCAGATAACAACAATAGAGCGCAGCACGAGGAGCAGCCAAAGGGCAGGCAGGCGCACTCAAACGGACTTTGACCAACTAGAAACGCAGCAGTTTATCCGCAACAGCAACAAGAAGAAGCAGCACAGATATACTATATATATACATATATATATAGCTAGTCGAAAATTATACAAACGACATAAAAGTTTGGAGTCGGCTGCGGGAAGCTTCGCTTGTGTTAAGCGTCTTGTTTTTACATTAACTCGAATTGTTTGCAGTTGCACTCAGTTCAGTTCAGTTCAGTTCTTTTGGCGTTGCCACCCGGTCTAAAAATATGCACAACATTTGTCGTTTGTTTGCAAATAAACTTTATTTTTATATAAAGTTTACAATTTGCTTCATCTCTCTTTGTGGCTGGGCAAGTTTTTGGCAACGAAATATTTTATCATTTGATTGCTTTTTCATTGTTTTCGAATAGTTGTTGTGTTTGCATGCTGCTTGAACTTTAGCTTGGCTTAATTTATTGAAGTGTGACAATGCAAATCGATTAAAATCATATTTATGAGGTGTTCTGGAGCTCGAGAGGCAGCAAAAGAACAAAGTTTCTAACATCTTTGCTAACATTATCATAAAAAGTTTATAGCCAGAGAGATTTGAGTGTGTGTGGGGCTAGAACTAATGCTCATCTACGATATTATCATATATAACACATAGTTAAGATATAGCTATTATCTACTTAAGCTTTCTGAGAGAAACTGAATGAAGATGACTTCGAGTTTAGATATAGATATTATCTATTCATTCTATAAAAGAGATATAGCATGAATCTTAAGACTGAGAATCTAGGCCTAAGCCAATTGATATTTTGTTACATTTGCATTTGCACAGCTGTTTCAGGGTATTTGAAAAACACTTAACACCTCGCTGACCTGTACAAAATTTAAATGTAAGTCTTTAAAGTTGCCTCAAACAAAGAAACAGATAGAGAGAGTGAAAAAGAGAGAGAGAGAGAGATGTGCTGTAAGAGTTATGTCAAAGACGCGCACACATTAACCTTTGGGCAGTTCACAAACAAAATTGTTGGGCTTAAAAGGAAACACAAACAAAACGAGGAGAAATAAAAAGGTTAGCCGGAATTCGGAACCCTAAACATCCTGTGACCATTCGAAAGTCGCAATCGCGGTCAGCAGTTTGTCAAGGTCAGCCCAGAGAGCCGGTCATAAAATCGTAAAAACAGCTACCCGAAAAGGGTTAAATAGTCAAATGACCTTTTCGCAATGTTTCGAGGCGTCCATTGAGGCCGTAAAATGAACTTTAAAATTTGAGAAATAGAAATTGAAAATGCCTTGGCTGCACTTGAGCTCAATTTGAAGACTCATTCCATTTGGCTTTGATTTGAGTTGTGTTTCAGCTTTGGTTTCGGTCTTCAATTTATTAACCTCAATATCAATTGTGGCGCATAAATCACGATAAAAGTAAATACGCGTTGTGCATATTTCACAAAAATGAAGTGAAATAAAAAAAAACCGAAACGAAAACCAAACCAAACGAAACGAATTCATTTGGGCGCAGTGAGCGTTGAGCTCGCAGGATGTAAAAAGGATTGTGCAGGCAGTGATTTTCAATTTAAAAAATTGCACGCAAAAGCGCCACAAATCAAAGGAATTGACTTTGCCAGAGCGAGGCAAAGGGAGCGAGCGAGAAAGAGACAGAGAGAGTGGGACTTTACAATAAATTTCAATCTAAAACTTAACTAAAGGCACAGCTTCTGTTGGTGCTCTTCTGTTTGGTTCAGTTGGGGCGTGAAGTTCTGTAAAGTAGTGCAAAATGCAAAGCAAGTGAAGAACAGCAAAGACCCTACGCCCCCCACCTCACCTCCTCCCAATGGAGGCCCCGTACACGCCGCAATAAATCTCAATTGAAATGCTTTTTGCTCTGCTCGCTTTGCCAGAGAAATTCACTTCAGCTTCAATGGACTGCAATGGCATTCTGCGATGTTAACTTTGATGCGTTCAAAAGAAATCAATGGCAAATAGTTCATACAACAAGTTCAAATGCGGCGGCTCATTTATGTGTATGCGACCCATAAGATACCCTCTATACTAATTGAAGTATATTTAATATCAAATTGAAATGTTTTAAGCAAATGTTGTCAAATGTGTATACAACTCTCTCGTTATTTAGTCTTTTGCAGGGTATATTTTGGGCTTAAGGTATTCATTTTACTAGTTACATAATCCTTTTGAGCCTTCCCTTGCAGCTGTCTCATATACTCTTTTCTTACTAAGCTAAACGTTTAGAGCGCCGCCTATCGAGCGCTTTGAGCAATTGAAGGCATTTATAATTAATAAATGCTTTCCCTTACACAGTGCGAAAGAGAGAGACAGAGAGAGAGAGAGAGAGAGGGAGAGAGAGGCGCTGATTAGTGCGCCTCGACGGCAATGACAAAGCAATCAAAACACTTGGCAAAAGCATTCGCAGCGGCCAATTAAAATGCACAAAGCCTCAAAAGGGCGCCCTCTGTCGACCACAAACGTCAACTGATGTTTGATTACTCTCACGCAGAGGAAATAGCTACCAAAAGAGAGGACAGCTTGCCTATGTCTCTCTATGTGTATGTGTGTGTGTGTGTTTGAGTGTTTGAAGCAATCACACCAAATAAATCATTCAATGCATTTGCACAAGTTTTCTGTCGGCCATTTTGGGCAACAACAACAGCAACAAAAGACAGAGAGAGAGAGAGAGAGGGGGGAGGAAGGGGGCAAGGCAATGAAATGAAAGGATAGGCGAAGTTTCCATTACGAATTATTCATGTGGTTGTTGGAGGTTTTGCGGTTAAAAGCATTTCAAGCAGGCGAATGGCGACAGGCAGAGGGGGGGGGGGCAGGGAGGCTTATCTGTCATCAACCGCATGCAGTTTAGTGGCTGCAAAGGAAATTACACGACTCGACGGCAAAATGGCCACCGGAAGTTGGGCCGAGCGATAGTTTAACGATGCGCAGCCAAATTGAAGGTGTCGAAAACGTGCAAAATGCATTCAAAACAAATGGAAATGAGTTAATGCTCTGCAGTGGAAGACGAGAGTTCGGCGAGAGTTTGCAATTAAGAGAAGAAAGAAGCAATGATGAGCCTTGAAATTGTTCAATTGTAAATAGATTTTCTATTTTCTCACTGTGACAAATCAAAGAATAGCGTTGCAAATGGAAATAAAGCGCATTAAATGCACGCAATGCATTCACTACGTTGCCCAGCTGTGAAAATCCAATTTCGAAACGCCTAAGCGGATGCAGTCCTGACAAACGGCACAAAGGAAACGCAGGATGCAGGTCGAATGCTACTAAGCCAGGGTCAGGCCACGGCAGTCAGCGCTCATTAGAGCGACAGACTGACAGACATTTAAGTGACATTGCGTCTGCGCCTTCGTCTACGTCTGTGGTCGCTGCTGCTGATTGCATCCTGTCTAGGGCCGAGGCGGGTCCCATGGATTTACAGAAAATTGTTTAGACAATATTATGGCTCGTTTGAGAGAAAGAAACAAACTGTTGACAAATTGCTCGCCATTTTCTAATCAATTTGGGCTAATGCCGCCGCAGTTCAATCAACCTGAAACGTCTGTCTGTCAGTCATGTCATGTCTGACGGCGATTGTAAAAGCGAAAAACTTTTTCTATTTCGAAAATTGGCCAGAAACGTACAAATAATTTTAACAAAAATGTACAGAAACACGCTACGTCAAATTGAAGGCGCATTTACCTTCGCCAACACGGAGAATATTTATTAAATTTTCTTATGGCATATATGCACTTTCAGCTGCGAATCATACAAAGAGACAGAGGGAGTGAGCCAACCGCACTGTCAGCCAGTCAAAACTTGTCAATTTTCCATATAGTTAAGCAATTTCGTTGCAGGAGGCAAGAAAGCTGCGAAAGTACTCGTAGCAAAAACATGCAGATGATTTGGCATGTGATTTATGGGAAATTGATTAAATGTTTGACATGCAGCTGAAAGGCAGGAGACTGCAAGTTAAAGTTGAAATTATTATTGAAAAAGTTATCATATCAGTAAAAGGGAACTAAAAACTCAAACAGCAGAGTTTATTTGAAAGATCAATCCTAGACTCTTATGGAAAACCGAAGTATCTTTCCATTATTCAAAAGACAATTTCTATCGACTAGTTATAAATATATGTAATTGATTGAATGAGCGCCATATTGTTTAATTGACATGCCTGATATGCTGATTTATGATATTTATTTATACTATATACAGTTATTGACATGCCAAACCAACAGATATGTCATTCATGGCGGCTCTTGCAACAGCCTCAACTGCCAAAAGGGGCAACTAATCTTAATCTAAGCGTCAGCAGCACCTAGATAATGCACGTGTGTGTCTGTGTGTGTATATATGTATATTGATGTAGTGGCAACAGCGATATAAACCGCTTGATAGCGCAACATGGAGACACCAACAACAACAACAACAACAACAGCAACCGTGCAAACACGAAGCGGCAGCAACTCAAATAAATCGTTGAAAATCGAAAGAAATGCGCCATAAAACTAGGGAACAAAAAAACGCGTTGACAGTTTTAGGCAAGCTGTCGATCAAAAAGCAAAGAGCCAGCCATTGGTTTAGGGCATGGTTTGAGCAACAACAACAAGAACAACAACAACAACAACGACAAGAGCAACTGCAATTCACACCTTGCCGGGTTGTAAAACGCGCACAATCAGTGCTTCAAATCTAGAAAAATCAACAAAGGAATTGAACTGAAGTGCGTTACCAGTCGATATACAGCCCAGAGTTCCCCACGACAAGGCAGCCAGCCCAGAGCCAGAGGCCACACAGCAATTGCACTCGTTGTGGAAATAAACTATCATATCATAATAAAAATAGAAAGAAATGTTTATTGTAACTGCAACTAGTCGAATATGGAATGCCCTTGCAGAGGGGGCGATGAAGTGAAGGAGTTGTAGAGCTCCGATTTCATGTAGATGGATAGTTATGTAAGCAGAAAAAAGCTGACAAATAGAGAGACTATGAAAATAGGTTTTTGAGATATTGTTTCTATGGTAGCTATATGAGAGAGAGAGAGAGAGAGAGAGAGGAAGTGCAGGGAAAACAGATTGTTAACATAGTAACTCGTTTTCGAGACATTGTTTCTATAGCAGCTATATGATAAAATATATATATGGAGAGAGGATAGGAAATGCAGGGAAAACAGATTGTTAATATAGTAGCCATATAGTACCTGGATTTTACATAGATGGACAGTTATGTGAGGAAAAATAAAGCTGAGAAATGGAGGAAATCTTTGGGAAAAATTTTCGTTTTCGAGACATTAATTCTATAGCAGCTATATGATATAATAGAGAGAGATAAGTAATGGAGGGAAAACAGATTGTTAATATAGTAGCCATATAGTACCTAGACATTGTATAGATGGACAGTTATGTCAACAGAATAAAGCTGAGAAACAGCAAAGCAGGGAAAATCAGTTTTTGAGAATACATAGGGAAATAAGAAGGCCAGTAGCTCTAAGTCGAATAGATTACTAATATAGTAGCCATACAAAACTCCGATTTGACATGGTTTTATTTGGCTGAGAGACATAAAAACCATTAGATATACCGTAAAGTAAAATATAACTAAGGGACGGGGTTGTAAATTTCAGGTTTGATTAAGATATCTTAGTAAACAAAGAATTTAGATATCTTGAAAAAAAAAGTTTCGTCTCTGATATCTTATATCTTAGATACCGTAATATCTTAGTAATCAAAGTAATTTCGTCTCAGATATCGTAATAAACAAAAAAGGTTAGTCTCTATACCTTAATAAACAAAGAAGTATTTTCTTCAAGAACTCAAATTTTAAAATCATTCTTCTAAATGATATATCAATTCGATAAAGGTGATGTTTTTATATATTTCAATATAATTTTTGTACGAAATGTGTTCAAAAAGTATTGCGAATTTTGAATTTCCGCGGCTAATGTTTCTTCCAATTTCAATATTTAGTATAATAGTAAAATTAACCTTTACAAAATGATAAGAAACATCTTGAAAGTGAGTTTAAATTGACAGAAATTTAAATAAATTTATATTCTTTTTTAAGTATTTATGATATATCAATAACTTCTCCAAGGCATAAAATATAAATTGACAAAATTTTATTATTCTCTAAAAATAGAATTTTTTGAATGAAAAAGTTATGAATGAAATGAAGTTTGTTAAAGAAAAAGTATATTGATGCATATTGAAGAAATGTAAATAATAAAATATAAATATATAGTATATTTCTATAGATAATCAATACAATAAACATATATATACAAGAATATACAAACAAATATTCTGTACATATTCTATGCTGCAAATCTAATATACTCTCTTTAAAGTGCTGTCAAGAGCATGCAAGACACGTTATCAACTCGAATAATATACAGCCGAGACATTTATGACAACAGTCATCACAGCACTCACACACGCACACTCGCACACACACAGGCTTATTTAAAAGGGTATTTGAAAGATATATGGAATGAGTATTAAGAAATGCAATAAAATGAAATTCAATAGCAAAACTAATAAAGTGCAATTGCAACTGTAAGTTGTGGTTGTGTGGGACATGTGGCAAGGAGAGGGGAGGAGGAGGTGGCCGCCCAGGTGAACGATGCCAACGAGTATTTCTATTTACCTTCAGATACAACCGAGTGTGGCCCTCCCCAACTACTACTGCGACTCGCACGCACATAAATCAATGCACACTCGAAAGATAGCACCAAGGAGCAGCAGCTGGCTGGAGAGAAGGAGAGAGAGAGAGAGAGAGAGAGAGTGAGAGTCGAGACGGGAAAAGCTGTCGTCGTTGACATTTGCAGTTTTTGGCTTATGTTTATCTTAGCAATTGCCGTTGCAGTTGCCCAGAGACCCAGAGCTGAGTAATAGGCGGGCCCAAGCGTTGATAAGCGTGTGGACTGGAGTGGAGCAGTTGACTACTAAAAGCTTAGAAATGAATTTTAAATATTTTATCGATGCGCTGCGTGACTCACTTGAGGCCAGACGACGACAAAGACAACGACGACGACAATAACTCCCAATGCACAGACATATCCACATTGACAACACCTCGCTCGCATTTTCATCAAATGTAAGCCAAGTCGCAGCCGCAGTCAAATTCCCCAAAAGCTTCAAATATATATATATTTATACATATATAACAGACTTAAACTATATGTGAGTCACGTACGCGAGCGGAGCATGTAAATGACTTGGGTGACAAACAGACTGCGCCAAGCAAGAAAATGAAGACTGGCAACAACTTTAGCAACTCCATCCTGTCCTTGTCCAGGCCCTGTCACATTGTCTCAGGGCACGGCAGAAATTAGAGAAGGAGTTTCTGTCATTGGGGCCTTTGGGGTCTGGGCTTCCTTTGGTTATTCGTGACACGCGCCAAAGCACAAATTTTCGATTTATGCAATTGAGGAAATGGTGGAACGCGCACCACTCGGAGATTGCTTAGCCACCACCACCACCGGTTCCCTTCTGATGCAGCCGACTACCGACCCATAATCGTTTTGTGGTAAATGCGAAATTAATAATTAAGTAGGCGGCGTCGACTTTTGTCCTCGTCTAAAGCGTTAAGTTATTGCAATTGCCACTGGACCGGATACCAAGTGTGATGAATGGGGCAGTAAGAGGGGTTCTCTTCTAGAAAATAGAAACTCAGTTGCGAGTTCTTCGTGGAAAAAGGTGTTCTAAATACTATTTGAATATTTTCAATAAATGGAAAGTTTCAATATATAAATATACCGAATATACTATAAATATACTGACTGTATGGATATAATATAAAATTATATTAATGTTATATATAGATATAATATTAAAAGAGCATTTCACAAGTTATTAGGTTGATATCATTAATATAAAATTCTTTTCTTCTGAAGTCTTTTTTGACATAACTAATAGCAAGTTGCTTCGCTTCTTAAATTAAGGAACATTCCTTTAGTCGGGCATATACGACTAGCCAATACCCTCCAACCAGCTCTGGCTATTCTTTGGAACAATCGAACTTGTTTCCAGACGTATTCAAATATACAGATATATAGATTAATAGTCAGAACAGCTTGTAGACTAGAAGTTACCCTGTACTCAGCTTTAATAACTCGTGGCTTATGATCCAACTTCCTTGTATAGGCATATTTGCCGATTTATACAAACAAATAAATTTACTTAGCTCGTGTCTTAGAAAATGCCCTGTAATCAGCTTTGTGATGTCTATAATAATTATTATTATTAATGTCTTCACATAATTATCATCATATAAACAGACTAAATGTACATCAAGTCAGCTTTACCCAGTTCGCGTACTAAAAGGTATATCTGAGATATATTGCCGCATTCATATATATGGAGCAATATTTAACTCGCGGATGCGAAAATGCCTTCTATAGATCTCTACATACATATGTTATAATGTCTATGCGTGATGAACTCATTCATATAGACGTAAATATACACATTGTTAGATTAAGTCAGTCAGTTTCTGTACTACTATATAGTATATATACTTTATAAGAGTAATTTTCTTTGCCTGTAACACAGATTTCTGACAAAACCAGCATACCCTGCTTTTAATGTTTACGGAGCATAAGCTTTTTTCTATATTTTTATTAAAATTATTTTTTGTGATTTGCAACTGTCGTTATGGCAATAAGCGAATTTGTTCATGGATCGTATTAATTACAAACTCAGTAGGATTCGAACTCTATTTCTGATGACTTTCAAGCTAAAGCATACCCCACTGGTCTACGAAGGCTGCAGGGCATAAACATATTTTAAGCGAGTCTTCTTAGTTTAAAAAATGAAACTAGTAGAACTCCTTCAATATAATACTTAAGTGTGTGTGTGTGTATGTGTGTGCAATGCCATCCATTTGAACCCACACACGTTGAGGAATTTATGTGCCTCGAATGCCTCATAACTTAAGATACAGTATTTTTTTCTGCCTCTGCTGTATCTTTTTTTTGTATCTGTTGCAGGCACTGTCACACTCACACACACACAGACAGAGAGTCGCACAGTCTGTGTCACATATTGCTCATGTTTGGGTAACTTGAGAAGGCTGTCCAGGCATTTATTTCATTAGCACGCAAAAGTCAGATAAAGGGGGAGCAAACACTTTCCTGAAGAGTGCGAGGGGGGGGGGCGACTCAAAAGACAGACGACAAACGCGACAATATTCATTAAAAATAAGAAAAGTTCGTATAAGAATAATCAACGTAATCATTGGCCCCCATCTCCCTCTTTGCCCCTCTGGTAGAGTATCTGCGGCCAGGCGATGCCCGACGGACGATAATCCCGCGACATGCGCCCCAACCTCAAGGCCCAGCCTGAACCCAACTGCTCGACTGCGACTGCTGGGTGACAGAGCGTTTGTAATTTATTTAACTGCATTTTTGTGGATTCGATTTCCAAGGAGGCAACAACAAATTTGTATACGCACGACAGAGTGTGTGTTACGTGTATGCGTGTGTGTGTGTGTGTGTGTCGAGGAGTAGATGCTAAAGATATAGCTGAGAAGCAACAAGATGCTGGTGCCTGGTTCACATATCATGTTCGCTGCAGGTAAAGATGCCAGCCCCGCGATAAACAAGCCATGCAGACAACTGAGTGTGTGTGTGTGCGTGTGTCCTTGTGTGTGTGTGGCAGTTGTACAAGGCATATATGTATATAAATATTTATGTGGAAACAGCAGGCGTTTTGTCAAAACATTTGTGTAAGTCGGAAGGAGACGGCGACCAGACGACGTCGACGCATGGACAGTTGACTCGAACGAACACACACAAATCTTTTTGCTTTGATTTTCTCAAGAGCAATTCGTACAAATTGTTTACAATACAAAATACGAAACACACAAAAAAAAAAAGATTATTATTATTTGTTTGCATTTAGGTGCAGCGGCTTAATATTAAGTCAGCCAGCGCTGTGCGTTTTCTGTTCGAGTTTTGAGTTCCGGCTAAGCCAGGTGATTCGAGTGAGAGGGTTTGGACTGTCAGTTGGGTTAGCATGAAAAATTGCCAGGCTTACGAGTGGACGGGCGTAAAACGAGCGCCTTGGCATTAGGAGCGCATAATCCTTTCGACTGTCATAGCAGCAGCAACAGCAGCTATTGTCCTTTATACTCTCAACCCTACCACAAAATATTTCTGCTGCAGCTGCTCTGCTGCCAAAAACAGAACTTGGTAAATGCTCTTTCGATGATCATACAAATACTTTTTAAGCATTGATAAAAAATAATATAATAAATAAATAAAATAAAATAATATAAAATAATTATCAAAAAAATATAAATAAATTAAATACAAATTTGTATTACAAATTTTATTTCATTTTTATTAGCTTGGCATACAGTTACTTATTTATTTAGCTTCTGCAAAACTGTTTTTCAAGCATTAATTTTTGAGAACTTTTATTAAAATAATTTTTTTTTTTAATAATTTTGTTTGAATTTTTAGAAGATTTTTTTTTTGGAATTCCGAAACTGATAACAATTGATTATTTAGTAAAGTAATTTTTTTATATTCATTAATTATTTTAATTTTAATTCAATAATAAATTTTTTTATTAATTTTATTATTAATTTTAGATTGTGTTTAATTTAGAAAAAAAAATTTTTTTTTATATATATTTACATATTTAATTTGAATTTTTCATTTAATTTATTTTAGACTTTTTATTATAGTTTATAATAAATATAAAAATTAACTTTATTTAATTTACATTTTAGTGTCATTTTAGATTGTTTTAATATTTTTATTTCTTTTTAAATCAGGATTTTAAGTGATTTTAAACTAAATTAGGATTTTTTTCGATGTTATTTTATTTATGTAATTTAATATTATTTTTATAAATTTTAAAAATCTTTAAATCTTAAGTCCACGAATTGCTTTTTATTTTTTTAAGCACATTTAGCAGTCGTCTATGCAGCTCCTTTATGATTTTATGCTTTTACTTTTCTTCTTATTTATTTATATTTTTTTTTGTTCATTTTTTTTGGGATTTTCTCTTTGCGGTCGACTTGCCGCATTATCCTATTTTATTTACTGCTAATGTTGCGCTTTGCCTTCCAAATCGCATTTGCAGTGATTTTTTCTTTCGACAAAGCAACAACAACGGCATAAAACACATCATTAATTTAATATGAAGACGAGAGAGAGCGAGAGAGGGAGAGGAAGAAGCAGAGATGTATCAAACGATCCAAAAGTCAAAGGACTTAACTAGCTAAAGCAACAGCAACAACAACAACGAGAAAAACAACAGCAAAGCACAAAAATTAATTTAGCTTAATTCGTCGAGGAAACTTTACTTGGAGCGTGCCTAGAAGCTGAGGGAGTAGGGGACCATGTCCTGACCTAATGGAGTGAGTCTTCCAGCACGAACCACAGCCAACTTGAACTTGACTCACTCGCAGCTGAGTAGCTCGAAAGATTCAGCATACCACATGACTCTTCCAGCTCGAGGCCGGAGCAGGAGAAGGCAGTAGGAATCCTTTAATCCCATTGCTGCCAGTTTAATTATGTAGTTTATTAGGCGGAAATGAAAAAGCGAAAGCCAAAGCCGGAAACGGAAACCAAACGACTTTGTCGACCAACTCTCCTTACAAAATATATACACAAACAGACACACAGATATATATATATATATATATGTATATGTAGGTATACAATCGCCCACTTAGCTGGAACTGCTTTGCATAGACTGTATTGTAAAAGGTTAAGAAAAGGTTACTTACCGTTATTCGGTAGCTCCACTCAATAAACCAGACAAAAGTCAGGAGCTGCAAAAGAAAACAAGCAAAGCATTAGAAAAAAATAGTAGAAAATAAGTTTAGTTGCGGCAAGCCGAAGCTTAAATGCTCTAGAATGAAGAAAGAAGTAGAAGTAAGCTTATAAGATTTTTCGTATAGCAAGTTTTATGATAAAGCACATCAATACTCGAATGCCGAGAATTCATACCCCGCTAAATCGAAAACCTCAATAATTCGTAAAAAATGCTGTCCCCTTGAAAAAATAAATGTTGGAATTCCTGTTCGATAAATTGAATTCCTGAGTAATTCGTATAAAATGTGATTCGACTGTATTATATTATATATATTATCAATGCTCTTGGGGAAAGTAAAAGTGGAATTGAGCTTATAGAATTTTTAATATATATTATGATAGTGAAAATCAATATATTATATTTTTTTGGAAGATATGGGAGTAAAAACGTGTTGTTCCACATTTTTGAGATTTTTTTTAAAAATATTTTAAGAAACAGTAAAATGTTAATTGAAAAACTTAAGTTTTTAGAAATAGTTCCTAAGATAGACATATAAAGAAATGGCTATATTAAGTCATCTGCTCATATATATATACTTTCTGAATTCGCAGAAAATCCCAGCGCTGAGTCACAAAATGATAGTTCATATGACAGACAAATATAGACATGACTATACCAAGTCATCTGCTGATCAAAAATCTATATACTTTCTGAATTCACAGACAATCCCTGAAAAAAAAATAAATATCACAGCAAATGCGGGGAAAAAAGGTTAAAGGTTGTCATTGTTTCAAGGCTGAGTGCTTGATATTTATTGTAAGCGCGTCGCATTGAAAATTTGTTGTCTAGCCTTTTTTTCTTAGCCATTTTCTGGCTAGCTGTCTGCTACGTGAGGCAGTTGGAATTTTCCAGTTTTGGCTTTGAGTTTTCGTAAATTGCCGCACAATCAGCATAAATTTACGTCTGCGCCCCAAATTAGGCGGCACAGTTGCTGGGGCGTGCCAAGGTAGACTTGCAAGTCCGAGCACAAATTTGTGCTAATGAGTTTTGAAAAAGGGATTTGTGTGTAGGTGGACCGTTAGAGTGTCCTTTGACCTGCTTAAAGGCTGCTCGAGCGTCGCCCGCTCATTTGCTGGCAGCTACTCGTATTGGCAGCTCGCCTGGCCAGCTAAGCAGGTCAGTTCGACTCAGCTGCCACGCTGCCACGCCCACCTGATCCAGCTGCCTCCCACTACTCAGCTTGGCTAGTCACGTGTGGCAAAATGCCGCTGGTAATTGAGTTAAGCTTTTGTGCCAGCAAACTAGGCCATGCCACAGGCTTCACTGAGCCATGCCGCAGCGATTGCATCACAAGATGTTGCCAAAGCTCTTTGGCCACTCGATGGAAAGTTTTAAAATACACACACACACACAGACCCACTCTCACACACAGTTGAAAGTATCCAGCATAGAACGTGCCAAAGTGTTATGTACTACACACAAAAAGCTATCGAAAAATTTCAAAAATTCTAGGTTCATGCGTGACAGAATTCGTAATATATGAGCATGTGAATTTCAGCTAAGGCGCAAACCATATTTCAATTTGGTTACAGAAATATTTAAAAAAAATTTCTAATAAATAAATTGAGTTTTCAGAACTATTTACGCAAAACTCAACATTTACATTTGTATATGATAGAAAATGTTGTTGCTTGAGTTATTTTAGTTCTAGTTTGAAAATTTTTCAGAGTATATATGGTATTTCAATTATATTTAAATAGAATTCTTAAGTTTTTTCCAACCAATGGAAATTTCTTAGAGTATATATAGTACATTAATTATGTTTGAATAGAATTCTTAAAGTTTTTCAAACCAAAAACCTTAAATAACATTCATTATATCATAATAGTTTGTTTATGTTATTCTAATTATTTTAAATTAGAAAATATTTTAAAATATATTTCATAAATTCTTTTTAAAAAATAGTTCTAAATATTTTTCTTACCAAAAACTTTTTAAAATATTTCGTATGCCATTTAATATATCAGAAAAAATACTAATTAATAAATAAATTGATTGCTTGACTGAAGAAAGAAAGAATTTAGAGAAGAGCTTAAAATAAATTTCATAAATTCTATCTAAATTTAAATAGATATATTTATATATACATATATTCATATTTATATGTATATCTATTTTTATTTTACTATTTTTTGTATCAATATATCAATATATCCCGAATATCAATTTTGTACAATCTCTCAATTTCTCTCAATTATAACCCGATCTGTCTTTCTCTATCTTACTCTCTTATTCAGTTTGCCTCTCTTTCGTTCTCTCTCTTTCTTACTCAGTCTGCCTCTATATCTTTCACTTTTTCGCTCCCTTTCTCTTTCGCTTCATAAATCCCCCAAGTCCTGTTTTCCTTGATCACGTTTAATTTTCCTGCATAAACGTGCCACACAACGTTTGACATTTGGGTTTTAGGCTTTAGTTTGGTTCGATTTGCTTTTGCTTCTGGGTAGTCCAAATATGGCAAGTGCCATAGCCATGGCTATATGGCAATATGGCCATTGGCAGAGACTTTTTTTTTTGGAGTGCCCAAACACTAGACACTCGCACACAATGGAAAGTGCATTTCCATTTGCGTTCGGCCGGGGAGTATGGTCCAAAATCCCAAAACCAATTGAGCTACCAGCCAGGCGCAATTCAAATGTTATTGAAATATTTATAAGTTAGACACCAGACACACACACACACACCCACACACAGTGGGAGCTAAACACTTACTGCAATCAAATGCACACAATAAAACATTTTCAATAACTCTTTCGACGCTGCGGCTGTGCCATTAAGCAGCCTAAGCGCCCAGCTCCTACTGTGGCTCCTGCTGCTCCTCCACACAATTTTTGGGTGTAGGCACTCGCAATTGCACTTGAATCTCGCACTCTGTTTGCCAGTCTGTCTGTCTGTCTGTTTGTTGTTGTTTGTGCCCCACTGTGCAAAAGCCCTCCCAATGCGTTCGACAGCCTGCACTGTGCAATGTCAATGGGTTAGACTAAAGACTGAATGCAACATAACAAGAGAGGCAGACGGAGAGGGAGAGGGAGTGAGAGCGAGAGCGAGAGAGAGATAGAATGAGAGCAGCTTTATGTGTGCAACTCAAGTGGCTATCAATCGTTGGCATTGCCGTTTTCAGCTCTCGATTTTAGTTTGTGGTGTTGATGGAATTATTTGCAGTTCGTAGTTTTGTTTTCTTTTGTTTGGTTTCGGTTTGGGTTTCGCTTAGTATTTTTAGTTAGCTGCATTTGGGGGCTTCATATGAATATAGACGAGCATTTGATTGCTTTGAAAACATGTTCAGGCGCTCGAGTTGGCTAACCTGGTTGTGTTTTCCCACTGTCTGCTAAATTACTAACGAGTTTTTCACAGTTTGGGCCGCAAAAATAAATGCAAGTCACGTACAGCGAGGCGGCACGGGATGAAAGCGCTCCACAATGCCAGCAAGGACATTGTCAACACACATACACACACACAAAGCCCCCGTCGACGACTACTGTCCTTGCAAATCCTGCTACCCACTGGCTGCCTGTCTTGGCCGTCACTCAGCGGCGCTGTTTGTTTGTCAACACAACGGGGAAGGCGGCAGCAAACATCCCGAACCCTTCACAAGAAAATACAACAAAAAATAAATAAAATGGAAGGAAAACTCCCTCCATCCACCCCCTATTGCATGCAAATTGCGCAAATCCTTTTAAAGGCAAAGCAGTTGCCGCTCTACGCGCTTTTCACACCACCCAATGCTTTTATCTCCCTCACTCTCGCTCCCCCGGCTCTTTTTTTTTCGTGATGCGCCTCTCTATGCGCTTCACATACCCGTGCACGTTTAAATACGCAAACAGCCGACGAGGCTACGTGCTTGGAAAATAATTTAAAAGCTCAAAAGGTGAGCAAAGCAACGCGCATAGGCACGTCCTAACAACAACAAACAACTCAGCAACAGCAACAACAACAACAACAACAACAACAATTGGAGTGCGGCAACAAAATGGCGTACAAAAATCCGACAGCAGCTCTTCTGTTTCTTGGTTTCTGTTTGTATTTTTTGTTCTGGTTTTTCTATTTTTTGTTTTTTTTTTTTTTGCATTTTTGCTCGTGTCCCGTGTGTTTGTTTTAAAAATTTATGAAAATTTGTTTTTCCCCAAAGCGTCGGCGAGTCGCGGGCGCACACATCAAAAGGCAAGGCAAAAGTCGTGTCGGGGCCCTCTCAATGCAATCGGGAGGTGCCAAATCAACCGAGCAATTTGCATTTTCAATTTGCAACAACAAACACGCAACAAACAACGCTGATAGCAGCACCACCATCAACAGCAACAACAACAACTTTGAGCCAATTCGCCAAACGCGGCCTCAAATGCGACCTAACGAAGCAATAATCAATTATCAATAAATTTAACGGAAGCTACCTATCTCTTTCCCTCTCTCTCTCCCTGTCTCACACTGCCAACCACACACAAAGTGCGCCCAGGGAAAGCTTTGCTGTAGCTGAGAGGCGCTGATTAAGGATATGATGCGGCTGGGCTGTCTTTGAATCTTGTGAGTCTCTTTTATCTGCTCCGACGCCGCCCAATCGGGTGCCCCCGTTTGTCGTCTTTATGAGCTGTCGCTACAGTTTGGCTCCCTCTCTTATCCTGGCCATGGCCAACTCCTGTTAGTCGTTGGCTTTCAATGCTCACGCCCATTCAGCGCTTTAATGACATTTTAAGAACACACATACACATACAGAGGTGTAGAAGGGAGTGTGAGTAGGTAAGACACAGCAGTAAAATTCGTGTTTATGCGCAGCAAAGAGTTCAAATTGCGAATTACACCAAACTTAAACAATAAAGAGAAAGTTTGGCATATTATATTTAAATGAGGTGTAAAAAGGTTTAACTACATTTAAATAAAATCAAAAATTTCAAAAATTGTTTTTTTTACATCTAAATCTAACGCGAATATAAAAAGTTATCGATAAATTCGGTCCATAATAAATACCAAACGCATACAAGTTAAAGCATGTAAATTGCGCTTTTGTCACTTAAGCACTAAAAAATACCAACATTATATAATTACTTGCGAGTATTTTTGTACATCAAATATGCTCGATTTTCCAACACTAGTTTTAAACTTTTGCCACAATAATGCAAATTGACTGTGCTTTTTAATAATTATCTTTGCATTTCAGACTGAGTTAGTGCTACTCTGGCTTTATTGTGATAAGCAGCTACGCATAAACGCAATCAAGCAATGACAGCGCCACGTTAACACCTTGCAGCACTGTCTTCAGCTGGCTGGAGGAGCACTTTCTTTCTGCCTTGCTGTTTCATCCTTGACTGCATTTTGGCGGCACTTGCTTTCAGTACTCCCCGCTCCTGTGCCGTGTCCTGGCTCTTTTGCAAATTACTTTGCAAAAATGAAGAGACAGTTGCACCGCCCTCCACTCCCAGCTATACGAGATGCGCAAACACTGGCCCCAGGACAGCACCAAGTCGAAGAAGGCATTTGCCTACCTTGAGCAACTGGCGCTGCATTTTGCAGTTTGCAGTCATTGCCAGAGCCAAGTGTTTGCTGTTTGCCTTTGCCTTTGCATTTGCCATTGCCCGCTGGCATTTGAGAAATGGCGTCCTGCGTGCAGCTTCTTGATAACCCGAACGTGGGTGGTTGGTTGGTTTGCCAGCATATCCTGTGTGCTTGCTGCTCTGCTTGCCCTGGCTTCATTTCTCAGCTGTCTGCTGCCTGTTGGCTGCCAGTATCCGGTGCCAGTAGTGCAGGCAAAACAGCAACGTAATCACCTTTTGCAATTAATTTAAGTGGATTTAGTGTGCAACGGTTTTGCGTATTTGCCACGCGAACTCCTGCTGAAGCAGGTAGACTATCGCCACCGGCCCACCGGGCTAAAGGTGTTGATGAGCTGTTTTTTTTCATCTGCTTTTACTTTGACTTGGGCTACACAAAAAGAGCATTTGTCAGGGATACGAAATGGATGATCGTGCTTAAACATTGTGGCTGGCAGACTTTCCGCTAGATTAACAAGCAGAAATTTAAATACAGTTGAGTAAAACTTTAACTATTTTCCCACCTCTTTAGATAGCTGATATTACATTGAAGTCAATCAACTAATTCCTCTATATCTGCTTCTGATACTTTGTTTATTTTGAAGTTCACGTCTGGAGTTGCCTTCTTCCAGGGAAACTTGGCCAGCTGCTCGACTGCATTTGATTTATTTACTTGCCCCGATGCTCGTTCGGTTGACGTTGTTGGCATTGTTGTTATTATTATCATGTCGAGCTTGCGCTGGCATTCTACTTTTCTTTTTATGTACAGTAAAAATTCACATAGTTTATATTGACTGGAAAATAAATACAAATAAATAAACAAATTGCGCATACGACGCGCTGTCCCGTCTCCGCTTGCAGTTAATTTGTGGGCCCTGAGCCCCTCAGCCTCACTTGACTTCACTTTTGCTGCTGCTGTTTATCTTAAATGTTTACGCTGCATTTTCACAACGGCATTTTCGTAGAAGTTTTCAATTGTTGCATGAAGTGCACGAATGTCTAGAAAATATTTCCCGTGTAGGTGGATCAAGTCGACCCTAGTGCCTAGGAGAGGGGGCGTTCTCCCTCTTCTTCGTCAGCCCGTTAATCATTATTTCAATTTTGAATTTCTCGTAGAGTCCCTGTTTACTTAGCCTGCCTCTCTCATTACGCATGCAGTCGCAGATTGCAGCAGCTCTAAACGAAATTAACATAAATTTTTATGAGCTCTTCCCGGTAAACGGGCATAAAGAGAAAAAACAATATATAGGAGTATATATGTATGTATATTCCCTCGACTCACGGTCCATGACTGTTTCATTTTTTATGCTAAACTTAGGTAAACAAAACAAACTCGACTTCGACTTCGTCTGACGAACTAATGAGTTGTGACTCCACTACAGCTGCCACTTCCCAATCCTCGATGCACAGTGCTCCTCTTCCTCTTCCAGTTCGGCGTCGCATTCCTCTTCCTCGTCGCATTATCGATCTCTGGCTCGAATGCTTTCGCTAAACTGTTGCCACTTGAGCATTGCAATTCATCAATTTATCAAACGTTTGCACAGCCAATTCAATGCTGGACCGCCCGGACGGTCCCAGAGTGTAGCCAAACAGACGTTATCTGGCTGTCATACCCTGCACTCATTGCAAATGTCAACTTGGGGTATATCGTTTATAATGCAGTGTATGTAACTGGCAGTCTAAAGTTCCATAATGTTTTCTTTAAAGGGTCGAGTCGTTCTATCTATCTATCTATCTATCTATCTGTCCTATCCGTCTATCTGTCTCCAATTCCTAAACTCGCTTAGATCGTAACTTCTAAGAGTAAGTGAATTATGTCTAATGTTAAGTTTGCTTCGACTCATCAATAAATTTTTCATTTCCTGAAATCGATAGGAAACTTCACTTATTTCAGTATAACTCGAAAATTTTAGTAGCTAGACCTAATAAAATTTGTTTATAGATTCTAATAAACTGTAGACAAATAATGAGTACTCCACTTTTTAAATACTTTCACAGCTCATTTTCAAAATGAAAAATTGCGCATATTTCACTAGAGTTCCATTTTACATAAAAGCTAAAACATTTCCATAAGCAGGGTATCTACTAGTGCTGCACTCCCGACCAGAACACTCCTGCTTGTTTTTTATTGCAAATCATCATCATTCTTTTGTATCGTCATGAAGTCGTTTGTATCTATCAGAGAGAACGGAACTCAGGTTGGGAGTTGTTGGGTGCGTCTAGTGCTTTTCAAGTGTAGTCCATGACATGTGGGTTTCCTTCTTCAATTCATTTCTGTGTTTTTTTTTCGCTCTGTCTTTCTTCTGTTTGTATGGAAGAAGCATTTTTATTGGTCGCTCCAATGGCTAGACTAGTTTTTAGTTCACATTGCAACAGCAGCAGCAGCTGGCGAGTTGACCAAATACGAGGTTTGGGCCGAGATTTATGGGACTTGGCCTGGTTGACTGTCCGTCCGTCTGTCTTCTCTGCTCTGCTCTGCTAAGCATTGAGGATAACGCTAGTTCCAAACGGATTACGTTTTGAACTTCTTTTTTTTGTGGCTATTAGTTTAACTGTCTCTTTGAATTTTCGTTCTTTATCGAGACTACTTGATGAATGCTTGTCTATTCATTTATACTAACTGCTTACTTAACCCCCATCGAGTATTGCATTGGTAACCTTTTGAAAGATTCTTATAGATTGTATGGAGAGAGTGCCATCTTATTTACATTTATCTTTCTATATTTGATTTGCTTTTATAAATGTTCTTTTTTATATTTAAAAATATATTATATTTATGTATTTGTAAATCTGTACTTACCCAAAAAATTGTTATTGCACTCGCACGATTATATAATTTCCATCTCTTTGTGGTAGGGGCTTATACACAACACTGAAAGAAATAAAGAGAAACAATTAGGGAAAGAGTTTTAGAAATAAAGTAAAGATAGTGTCATAGTTAGAAGTTGAATTTTTCATATGCCTCAGCTGTACTTTTTGTCTTTCTTTATATACATGCATTTATATGTAGGTATTTCTTGCATGTCGCACGCTATAGGAAATATTATTTTATAAGTATCTTTTGAGATTGTTTGATAATTTTTTAAAAATTTTTTGATTTGTCAATTAGATTCTTATGGGAGCAGATTCTTATTTGAGCAGGCAAGCAGAATAGGTAAGAGCTCTCAACTTTTACCAATAAAAAACTGATTCTCAAAATTCTTTCATCATTAAGGAAATCGGAATACTGATATTGATATATAAATAAAGACCATATTCATTATCATAATGGTCATCATGATCATCAAATTCATCATTAGAGGCTTTGTAAGCGTAATGATAATTTTCAAGTTCATCATAATCATTAACGATTCTCATTACAAAAGTCATTATCATTGTGTTGATCAATATTAAAATATTCTTATTACTATAATATATTTATTTATATATAGACGTTGCTTTTCTAAGTCACAATGCCAAGTAAACTTGTTTAGGAATTGACGTAAGATAATAAATATGCATACATGAAGATATACACATATATATATTTTTTATATATATGTACATCAATCAGCTATCATATGTATGTATATATAAGTATATACAGATAAAATTGAAAAAAGTCATTCCACTATCAGCTGGCAATATATCTAGTATTGAAGCTACAACTGTTCAAGGATTAAGTAGACTTATTGTATATATTCTATATATAAGGCGCACTCTTATATCATTCTCAGCAAATTTGTGACTCTACAGTCTATTTCTATATAGTAACTAACAGAGCTAACCTGATTCCCTTTGACATTGTAGAGCTGTCAACACCCAGACTTGAGTTGACTTCTAATACTCTTACCTCAGGAGGTAGTTCGCTTTGCAAACCCCTTGCAAACATTTCTAATTTGCTCATTTCAATTTCATTAAGTTGGCAGCACTGTTTGCATATTAGCATGCCAAACAGTCTGTATGTAGGTAAATCTAAAAGTGGAGGGGGGGGGGGTTGGAGTAACTGTTGATGAGTCGCCTAAACAGCTCTCAGCTGGCCAATGACTGGGACGATGATGATGATGATGATGACGATGAGCTTGTGGTTCGCTGTTGGCCAACATCAACACAAGAGCCAAATGAGCTGCAGGCAAAAACAGATACCAAGACAACAAGCCAACACAGAACGGGGCAACGGACAACTAAGCAGCAGCAAAGGATGTGAATTCATGTATCTCAGTTGTTGCTGCTGCCTGTGTGCTTTTGGCAAGAGCCTTCGCCCAGCTACCGTCTATTCCGATTCGAATACAGCACTGAGCATATTTGCAAACGATGCCAAAGCCAAACATACAAACACGCCAAGAAGAAGAAGCAGCAGTAGCAGCAGCAGCGAAGGGGTGCAGAAACGTGAATGCAACAAGAGGAGACCACAGAGCCTAAATGCTGTTGATACACAGCAAAGTTGGCAACCAAATGTTGTTGCAACAGACCTGAAACAAAGGCTGCAAATGCGACTGGAGCTTGATAGACGCAGCAGATGCTCTGTAAAGGTGTAAGGTAGGAGTGGAAATGCGAAATATGTGTTGAGATTAGAAGAGTTTGAGTTTTCATTAGAAACTACACATATAGTCAAAGGTTCGAATCCTACGAAAAGTTAAGCCTAAGCCATAGTTAAAGATAAATCTGTTGAGTAGATAGAACTATAGTTAATTAGGAGATATTGATAATGATAATGAAATTATATCATCATAAAAATATTGATTATTACTATAATAATAAAAATGATGATAATTAAATACAATAATATAATTGAGAAAAATAGTAAAAATAAAGTAAATAAGAAAATATATAAAGCTAAATAAAAAAAAATTGAAAATAATATATACAAATATAAGAAAATAAAATTAAAAAATAGTACAAATATGTAAAATATGTAATAATAACAATGATAATAATAATAAAAATATATTATGCTAATAATAAAAATAATAATAATAAAAATGTATATTAATAATAAATAATAAAAATGTTTAATAATGTATATAATAAATCAAAAAAAATTATAAAAATAAATAATAATAAATAATAAAATTGTTTAATAATAAAATGTATATTAATAATAATAAATACAAATAATAATAATAAAGATAATAATAATAATAAAAATATATAAACATGAAAATAGTTATAATAATAAGTAATAAATATGAAAAATAATGAAAAGTAATAAATTCAAGTTATAATAATAATAAGTAATAAATATGAATAATAATAACAATAAAGATGAAAATAAAAATAAAAATAATGAAGAATTCCTTTAAGCTTCATCTCTCTGCTGCTTGGCTATAAAATCTCTGTCTTTTCGCAAAACATGTATATATAAATACTTTTTATTGCCTGCTTCTGCAATATACCCCTTCTTAGCTGCTTTGAACAGGGCTTGGCAGCAGATAGAGTCAAAAACAGAAGAGGACCGCATAATTGGCCAAGTGGTTTGGGCCTGCTGTTGCAGTCACCACCTGGGCAACACAGCCAGCATCAACAGCACCACCAGCACCAGCAGCACCACAGCCAGAGCATTCGAATCAACTTCAACCTCAGCTTCTATCGCTGCCTTTGCATCTCGAGACGAGTTTGCCGGGCCATAATTTTATTTTTAGCCATCCTCCTTAGCGGACGATTCGCCTGGCTAACTGGGATGGCTTGTTGGCCGGCCTGGCTGAATGCTGGCAGGCCATAACGACTTGCCGCTTGTGTTATTATCTCAGGGCATAAATTTTATGGCCAATATTCACAGCTCCACCCACTGTTGAAAATGTTTTGTGTGTTCTGTGCCGCTGCCTATTTCCTCCTTCGGCTAGCCAATTGCGAAAATTATTTGTGGCCATAGGCCGAGCCATATAAATTATGCGAAGCTGCGGCCCCTCAGCCAAATTGATTTGCTGGGATTATTCACACTAAAATAACTGACGGACTGACAGTTCGCACAGTTGGTGACGGATTTGCTCTGGGACTCCGACTTGGGTAGCCGAGCAAATCGCTTGGCGCCACTTTAGGACAATTGACGTAGCTGTGGGAGATGTAACCGGGCTTGCCACATGCCCGCTCTGTCAGCCTAGGCCAGTCGGTGTTTGCTTTTTGCTAAATCAGCAATAGATTCGCAGCTTGACACAGTCTCAACAGAGGCCGAACAGACCGCAGCACAAGTTTCCATTACAAATTCCAAAAGGCATTCAGTTCAAGCTGAGTTATTGGAGCCCCGTTTGGGTGTCAACCTCAGCAGTTTATTGTTTGGCTTTTTCTAGTTGTTTTCGTTTTCGTTCATATATATGTATACATACATACATAGTATATTCAGATTTCACGGCAACAACAAATTTTTTAGCTAGCGAAAATTGACAGTTGAAATTGCTTACAAGTGGCACGAAGCGCTTTTGGGGCTTTGAGCTCGACTCGGCGACTCATCAATGAAGTTGTTAAAATCTGCGACAAGGGCCACTCGGGACTGACGTCCACGAATGGTGGGGCACAGCTGGCAGTGGGAGCAACTTAAACTCTGATGGCCTTTTTTCTCTTGGCAGCTTCAAGTGCGAGCAAGACTCAAGAGACAGCAACAAAAAAAAAAAAAAAACTTGAAAGAAACTTGAAAAACGCCAAATAGTTGTTCACAGAGATATGGTGTGGTAAAAAATAAATAAATACATACAAATATGATGCCAAATGTTAGAAATTTACAAACATATGCTGATTTATTGTTAATTGATTATAATTTGTTTTTGGAATCCACGACAAGTGGCGGAAAATAGGTGTATATATTGAAAACTTGAACTGAAGAGGTACGATATGGAATTCAATATATGTATATACTTATATATACATGTAAGGATATACAAACATTTATGTGTCTGTTTGATTGATGATAATCGCGTTTATTAGAAATCCATGTCAAGGGGTGGAAAATAGGTGTATAAATTGAAAAGGTAAACTGAAGAGGTACGATATAGAATTCAATATATATATTTACTTATATAAACTATATTTTAGAGATATACAAACATTTATATGTCTTTCTGATTAATGATAATCGATTATATCAGAAATCCACGTCAAGTGGTGGAAAATAGGTGTATAAATTGAAAACTTGAAAAGCGATAAACTATTCTTTAAGGAGGTATGACATGGAATTCAATGTATATTTACATATACATCCTATATTTTAAGGATGAACAAACATTTATATGAGAAATCCACTTAAAAACATCCGTAAGAATCAAATATTAATTGAAAACTTGAAATAACTATAAGACAAATAACTATAAGACATGATGAAATATAGATATATAACCTCTATCTGATGACAAGCCAAGTAAGAAGCTCTACCCTTTCAAATCCACGCCTGCATGTGGAATATAGGTGTAAAGTGAACAATCTCACGAGCCATGATGAAATATAGATATATAACCTATATCTGACAAAACAAGTAAGAATTAGCTCTACCCTTTCAAATATATAGGTGTAAAGTGAACAAACTCATGCGTAACCCAAAGCCGTGTAATGGCTGCATAAATATAATTTATGTGTATTTATGAATCAATTAAATCCTACTACTTTTTTCTCTAATATTTAGCTCTTCACTCACAGTCTTCACTGTAGCTACAGTTAAGCACCTTTTGACAACACATATTGCCTTGAGATTCAACAAAAAAATAATAATTTCGCCAGCTGACTATAAAAAACAATATTCCACATATTCTCACCCACATCGAGCGGACTTCAGTGGAAAAAAAGGCGAGTAAAAAGGCAGCCGCAAGGACACATGGCCATAAAGTGTCAGCTATTTGAGGCCAGGGAACCGGTGGAACCGGAACGAGGAGGAGCGGCTCTCGAACGGTTCTCGGTTCTCGTGCTGGGGTCGTCATATTTTATGCCCAAATAGTTAAACGAATGCACAAACACACATAAAAAGAAAAGCTGGAAAATTGCTTGTAAAACATTTTTGTGTGTGACATTGACACAGGCTGCCAGAGAGACCGAGAGAGAGAGAGAGAGGAGGTGCAGAGTGTGCGAGAGAGAGCGGGAGACATTTATAGCAAATCTCCGGGCTACACAACACATTCCCATAAATCACAAAAAGCATTTCAATTTTTTTTCTCTCAGCTTTTCTTTTTTTTTTTGCCTGCCTGACTACAACAAATTCTTTTTTTTTTGCTGGCTACATTAATGCGCCTACACACACAGCAAATAGGTAGGGGCAGGGGGCAGGCAGGGAGGTTGGTAATGGGAGTCTCTGGTATGTGGCCGACAGCCTATTTGCGCCTCGGCAGCCAGCGTCACAGCTAGGAGCACAACAGCTAGGAGCTGCCGGCTGTGGCTCCTGCCAGGCGCTGACTTGGTTTTAAGCTATTTATGATTTTAGCGGAATACCCTGTAAATTCTTGAAGAGGGTATATTTATATTTACTAGATAATAACTCATGGGAAAGCCAAACCTTATTCCAATTTAACTTAGACTAGCATTCTTTATAAGGCTACATACCCTGTGAGTTTTTAAAGCGGATGGGTTGAATTTGTATGTTGTTAAGGACTTTACGCTCTGCATCTATTTTTTTTGTATTTTTTGTTCTTGGACATCAAGCGAATTAGTTGATTATTGATCGTATAAGAAACGAACTCAGTGGGGTTCGAACCCTATTTCTGATAACTAATGTGCCTATGCATAACCCACTGGTCTACGTAGGCTTAATTCTTATTTAATTTAGATAAGGCTGAATACATTTATTGAACTGCAATTCCTGTTGGACATTTTAATAGAGATTTAATTGGAATCTAACTTAAGATCGGTTTCTTTATAAGGTTTTATATCCTGTGCATGTTTGAATGTATTACATTACACATTTTGTGGGAAAATGTATATATGGCATAAAATGTTTTCTAAGCAAGATTCGCATTGGAAGTTAAACCTAGTTCAAACTTAAACTGAATTGCTTTATATATATACGCTATATCCTATATAAATATAAACCCATTTGTGAATAGCTTATAAGCACATGCTTTTACACTAAAATCGTATTGGAGCTATACGGTTTCCAATAAAATCCTAATTGGGAATAAAGATATATATATATGTATACGTATATTTAGGTTAATTTCCTCTTTAACAAAGCACTTTGCGTAGTATATCCTGTTTACACTTTTTACTATTCTCATTGGATTTACGATTGGCGTTACCCAATATGTTACCAATTGGGATTATATTCTACATATATGTTTATATACGAAAGATAAAGCTATAACCAATACTTTTATGATATTTCTCTATTAAAGTCACTTAGTCTACCATGCACCTTAAGTAGTATACCCTCTACACACTTTTTACAGAGTATATGTATATTGCTAAGCCTTTGCAATATTTGAGTATATAGGGTATTTTCATAGCTGGCAATAACCTATACGATATGTTTTATTTTGTTCATTGCTTGTTTTATTTTTATTTTATTTGCATGCTGATTTTTCCGGGCCGCAGTTTGGCAGCACAGTGTTGTTTATATAGCTCCAAAAGGGGGGGGGGGCCTCGCTAGGTGGAGGGGGTGCAGCAGCTCGTGCAGACTCGCGAATGTTTAACAAATGTGTGACATTTTTGTATTTGGAGGGGGCAGAATGGGTGGAGAGTGGGGAAATGTGGAAATTGTTGTGGAGACCTCTCGATTGCCTCGATTGTGTGTGCGTGTGTGTGTGTGTGTGCGAGCCTCTCGACAGACTCTCGACTCTCGAATGTGGCGCTGTCTGTTTGCTCTTTGCACACGCGTTTGGAATTGATTTTTATGCTGTGATTATATTTTCGAAAAGGTTGACGATGAGCCAGAATCAAGGCTGGCTGCAGATATGGGGTTGGGGCCTGCTATAGGGGTCGCAACACTGTTTGCTTTTTTCCCCAGCCACAACAACAACGAAGTGTCGCCAACACGCTCGAAAAAATATAAATTAAATTGTGCGTTCATGTTGTTTTAATGGGCTGCCCCTCCGACTGCCAGATGCTGCAGGGGCAGATAGTCGACGGCTTTTATGCGCCTTGTTTAACGATCGGAAGTCATATTCATAAAAATATGTCAATGAATTGTGAATTATTTATGGCCAGAGCACATAAATAAAAGGGGCAAATAAATATATATAAACAATCTTTTAAAGCGTGCGCGCCCAACTCATATCAGAACTTGATATCGTTGGCAAAAGATAATTATTGTGGTTTCTGATATGGCTTATTGAGTTGTGGCAAGCAGCTTGATGGACAGGCAAATGGTGTGGATATACCCGGCCGCAGCATTTGCCAAAGGTATCAAATGTTGTCAAGAGACGCTGCGAAAGTGTGTTAAGAGACGCGTTTGACTAAATTGGATTTAGCTGCGAGAGCTGCGAGGCCTTGCGCTCAATTCATAAAACTGAAATTGAAACTGAAACTGAAACTAAAACTTAATTGCAATTAAAGGCGAGTCGAGGACCACCAGCAGCAGCAGCAACAGCAACACCTACCATTAAATTAAGCTCTGTGTTAGGCGACCTACTTTCAGCAAAAAAGAAACACACACAAACATTGCCCGGCCGGAGACGTAGCCGGTTCCTGGCCCGTTCCGGACGTCAGTCAGCGACGTCGACGTGTTTGGCCAAAAGGCTTAAATTTCCAAACGACAATTAGAAAATTTTGCAAATTACAGAGGCAAGCGCTCGGAGAGCGGAAATTTTTAATGAAAAGTGCGCGCAAAGGAAAAGCAAAGAGTATAAAACTTGTCAGCCAACTAGCCAATGTTGCCGTTGTTGTTGTTGCCAGGCGTGGCCCAGGTCCGGTCTGGCAGCCAGTTTTGGGACACGCTGCATTGTCAGCCGTCGATGCGACTTGGCATTAAATTATGGGCCAGCTCAACGAGAGAAAGAGAGGGAGAGAGGGAGAGGGAGAGGGCTGGCATTCAGCGGGTGTTAACTTGGTAATTTTATGCCCGAGTTAACATTTAATTTGTGTAAATGATTTTGTGGATTTTATGCGGCGCTATTAAAACTGAGCAAAGGCGAGAAAGAGAGAGCAGATGAAGAGTAAAGGTGAAGATGGCAGCTGACATTTTGATGGTGCAAAGATTTCAGGCAAGATCGATGCATTGACAGAGGGACAGCTTAATGCCGCTTGATTTGTGCATGATGAGGGTCAGCTGAATAAGGTTATATATATATATAGATAAATGAAGAATATATATATGGGAAAACCCTAAAACTTATATATTTATAAAAAATTTTGACTCTTATGATAATTGATATAGGTAATTATATATATAATATATGCATAGAATCAAAAAGATAAGAGATAAATGTATATATATGGTAAAACAAATAAGACTTACATTTATATAAAAACAAGTAAAAACACTCTGGTTGGGACCGCCCGACTACGAGATCCCCAGAACTTTTGTTATAATTGCTAATACGCATGTATGTGTGCACACGTATAGAACGCTTAGCGCTGTTGCCGCGTGTTATTGTCGATTGACAAAATGTTTTGTTTCATAACTTCTCAGTTACTTAACGGATTTTGATTAAATTTTGAGCATTGAATCCTTTTATTTTATTAAAAATACCTTTTAACCTAAAAAATTTAATTGTGGCTTTATTTGCAACTGAACTTAAATTAAATATAAGAAGAATTGTATTTGAAATGTACCTAAAAATGTTTAAAGATATACTCAAAAAACTCAATTTCGTTAACGTTTTTATTCGATATCATAGAATCGGAAAAAGTTATCGAATATCTGAAACAAACTCGATTTGCGCGGTGTATACAAGGACCTTCGTATAAAATTTGTAGCCTGTAGCTCTTATAGGTTCTTAAATTGATAGACAGACAGGCGGACAGGGCTAGATCGACTCAGCTCGTCGTCCAGATCAAGAATATATATACTTTATGGGGTAATACATAAACATAAACTTTTTTTAACAAAACCATTATAACCTGATTTCCCATTTTCAATGAGTTCAGGGTATAAAACTTTGACTATGATATGACATAGATCATTATGTACAAAATATATGCATATCATCAATAAGATATTATATAAATGAAATATATATATATATGATAAAAACCAAAAACTTGTATATATAAAAAAATTGTCTCTTATGATAAATGATATAGATAATTATATATGCAATATCTCGCTATTTGTCTGTCATATGATATAGCTATTAAAAATATATATGTAAAAGTGAAACTACATAATGTCGACTTAATTTCATATTTGTGTGCATTTGCCACATTATGTAATCAGCTAAAATGCATATCGCTCATACGCCACATTGACCTCAGCTGACAAAGTCATTTTTGGCCTAATGCGACGCTCATTCGAAACTCATTTGAATTTTAACACTTTGTCTGCTCGACGCAGCAGCAGCAACAGCAGCGACGTCGACGTCGACGTCAACTTCAACGTCGTCGCTTTACGGCTCGTGAAAAAAAACTTTTTTGGCGCCGCACATTATTAAAATTTCTTTATGACAAGCGAGTCGAGTGAAGCAAAGAGTCGAGAGTCGAGAGTCGACGACGCGACAAAAGGCATAAAAACTGGTAACAAAATATTTGTGTTTGTCATACCCTGTAGGCGCACACGGGCAAAGGGCATATGCCTTATATTTAAACAGATGGAAAAAGTGGAAAGGAAATATTGAAGGAAATATAAGCTATTATGAGAAAATATAGATACAATTTTTTTTTTACTCTATAGGGTAGCTTCTCATATTATATAGTTCACAACTATAAACCTTATTGAAAATTATTGAAAATTGAAAAAACTCTTGCCAATATTTACATTCATTCTGCTAAAAGCTAAAGAGCAATCCTTTTTGATTCAGTTACTAAAAAGGAATTTTTGTTAATCACAAATATTTCAGTTTTCTCTACAGGGTAACTATTCGCCTTGCCTTGCCTTTTGACTTGTGCCGGGTAAATAGCAAAAATTTGTTTTGGTCTTTAGTTTTTGCATAAATTAACATGAGATTTATGTGCCCGTTGCCATTTGAAACAGAGCCAAGCTAAAAGCCCGCACACCAGCCTAACAAGTGGATGAAAAGTTAAGGATAGCCAAAAAAAAAAACACAAAAAAAATAATAGTCGACAATTTTCGGAAAGAATTTAAAGCCAAAATAAGACCGAGAGTTTTTCTCGAGACGCGCACGTGTCTGGCATAAGAAAAGAAGTTTCGTTTGACTGGAGCTTGAGGATATTTTTCAGACTCAACTCTTTTTGAAGTTTTGTTGTTTAAGTTGGCAACTTTGCAGCCGTCTGTCTGCCTTTAAGTGTGACACGAGCGTAATGAGATTTTTCATTAAGCGCAGCAGCGTTTTTTATCTGCATAATTTAAGTCACATTTTAACAAGATACAAACGACAACAACAAAATACAAAACAACAAAACAAAGTCGAGCGCGACGACAGTCAAAAGATGCGCTTTATATGGCCATAACGGAAACTTGTTTTTAATTAAAACCTTTCCGTTTCGAATCCCCAATTGCCGTTTAAAAGATCATACAATGCGATCCGATTCGATTCGTTTCGATACGGTGAGCTTCGATTCGATTTGAATATTTAAAAACGCATAAATAACACGCAGATAAAATCGTTGCTGCTGATCATTTCTAGCTGCCAATTGGGCCAACGATTTATGAAGTGCAACTGGAGCAAACAAAAGGAATCGATTAACACTCGTGAATGGACATCGAATATTATTGGTAAAGACATAAAGATTTCTTCACAATAGCTGAGAGACAAGTTTTTTTTATGGAGTCTGTTAGAGAATAAACTAAAATCGTTTATAGCATTCGCATCAATTTCCATCCTTGAGTTTGGGAATTTACAAACCTGATTTGCTAATGATATACATACATATATCTATATATAATACAATATATGTATCATATAAACATTTTTAGTTATACAAATAAAAATAAGTTCTTTTGTAACTATTGTAAATCATATAGTGCTCCCATTCATGTAGGTTAATAATTTATTTGTTAACTTTCACAAAATAAAATAAAATAAAAATACAAATATTTTATAAAAAGTAGAAGTATCTAAGAGTCAAATTGGTTCGATTTGACAGCCTTATAAAGACAAGCACCTAGACATATTTTCTAGTATCTAATAGATCTTGTTCGAATATGAAACACTTGGAATGGAACACTATAAATATTTTGCTTTTAACATTAGGAATCAATTTAATGTTTTGTTCTGCTCTATTA
The DNA here is from genome assembly GCA_035045545.1 of Drosophila gaucha. Classification (NCBI taxonomy): domain Eukaryota; kingdom Metazoa; phylum Arthropoda; class Insecta; order Diptera; family Drosophilidae; genus Drosophila; species Drosophila gaucha. The sequence continues at coordinate 7,222,608 of JAWNOY010000292.1, forward strand.
CTATCATCGTATTATGCTTTAGACTATATTGGTAAGTAACATCTTTACGTCTTAACGTCTCAGCATTTCAATATTGAATGGCTTATTTAAAGAAAACGTTTGGAATGGAACACTTACAATGCTTTGCCATTAGCATTGGCTATGATTATTAGATGCCAAATGCTTTTATTTACATGTTTAATTTCTAAATATATGTTTAAGTCAATTGTCTTAAGTCCTTTCAAATGAAACATTTGAAATGGAACATTTGAACTATGTGGAAATGATTTGATTTTCGATTGTTTGATTATCTGATTATTAGAATTTTCTAAAATCCGACAGAACTACAATCGTTTCACATTGAAATTAAACATTTGGAATGAAACACTTGAAACGCCATTCTCTTAGCATTAAAGATGTTGCCGAAGACTTTTCTGTTTCTGTTGTGTTCTGTATTGGTATATAGCATTGATTTGAAACATTTGGAATGGAACACTTGAAATGCCATTCTATTACCATTTAAGATGACGCCAAAGAGTTTTCTGTTTCTGTTGTATTTTGTATTGGTATAAAACATTGATTTCAAACATTTGGAATGGAACACTTAACATGCCATGGCATGCAATTTGCATTAGAAATGACGTCGAAGGGTTTTGATTTTCTGTTTCTGTTTCTGTTTCGGTTGCATGCTTCAGTTTTGGTTTCGTTTGGCTTGACCGATGCGGTTTGTTGAGGTCTTGATATTTTTTCTCGCGGAAGTCACGTAGCGAGCGCACAATTTGAAAATGAGTTTTGTCGGTTTTACAGAAGACTATAACAGAAACAGAAATCATTAATGTACAACACCCAACATGCCACATGCCACATGCCACATTCAACATGAATTGCTGCTCTCTCGGTTGCGGTCAATGGAAGCCGCAGCAGGAATTGAGCAATTCGCACGTCTGGTTAGTCAAAACAAAGTAAAACAACGAGCCCAGTAGGCATACTATGGACAATTGCGGACACATACGACGAGGCCATCAACAATACAAAAAACAATCCAACTATTGCACCAAATGCAACTATATGAGTTGTGAGTTGCAAGTACGAGTGCCCAGGCTGGGTTCGTTTCCTAGAAGTGCCATAAATTCGTCAATTATGACGGCTGAGCATGCGGACGCATGATGAAATCAATGGAGGGGGCAGTTAGGGGGGACTTGGGCTAAGCAATCCTCATCCAGGGAGCGGCAATACTTGGACAAACTGACAGCTGTCAACCATTAAATGAGCAATGGTCAACCAGCAAAGACTACGAAATTGGTCTAAATCAATTGCTTAAGGCTTGTCTTAAAGTAATGAAGAAGCTGAATTTGTTGTCTATGAGAAGCTAAGTATATATATATATATGCTATCTTTAACTTAAAATATTTTTTTAAATTTGTATATTGATTTAAAACGAAAAAAATCTTTTCAAGCTCTTAAGTTCTTGTTAAAGTTAATGTCAAATAATGTTTAGTACGCGAAAAAGCAGTTTCCAGAGCAAAAATGAAATATTTGAACTAGATTTATATAGAGTTTATATCAAAATCTCTTGTTTGTTTCCAAGAAGTTAAAAGACGTAATAAAGCTAACTTTTTTCTGTTTCATTGACTTATGCTAATAGTTAAATGCTAATACTGAAAGAATAAGCTGTCAACGATAAAAAGCCGTTCTTAGATTCCAAAAACGAATATTCTAATTTTCTTTATACAGATATTTTTCCATTATATCTGCACTTAATTACCTAATTTTGCTTTCTTGACGACAGATAGCTTATTATTTTCTGTTTCATTGACTTATAATAACATTCTTAGCAAGTACAGCAACTCCAAACACTAAAATGATAAGCTGGCAACGCTAAACAGAACTTTTCAGATTAAAAAATTTAATAACCGGACTAGATTTACATAAATCTTATAGCAACCCAAAAAAATCAGTTCTTAGAGCAAAAATTGAATATTCCAACTAGATTTATATAGATCTTAAAGCATAAGCTTTTAAGTTTGCTTCCTAGACGTTAAATGTTAAAAATGAAAGATATCTAACTATTTTCTGTTTCATTGACCTATGCTAATATTCTTCTTAATATGAGAGTATGCACAGTTAGATTCATATAAACGCATCTGAATCGAACACAGCCATAAAAGCAGCAAGGGCCGACTATTAATGCAACATAATAAACTAAAGATAACACATGAGCTGAAAGCCCCCATATTTGTCAATGGACAAAAAATGGAAACATAAGTATAATTCCCCTAAAGAGAATATTTGAGCAACGCCTAAGCTCGGGCTCCCATCTCTCGGCCATCACAACAATTCAAAATGTCTTTCTAATCCATTTACAATCCATTTACGAGCTTCTTTCTAATCCCAAGCATGCCCAATTCCAAGCAAGGGGCCAAAGCAAACAAAATGCGGGACTGCCGTCCCTGACTGCCTGCAGTTCCTTCTCCCTCCCACGCACAATTGCCAACACGTGTGCGGCGTGCAGTCTAAACTGAAAACCGAGAACGGGCGTCATTTAATTAACCCGCGAGTGCACACAGCCGGAGCCGGAGCCACGACCACATGATGAGGGTCACCAGCTCGTCCGCTGCCTGTTTGGACGCCTGCGCAGCGTCGATGCTCGTCGGCCTCGTAAAATGGTAAAGTTATTTTTATGCGCTTTTAATAGACTCACGCTTAGACTCGACGTTAGAAGCTCCCCCAAGTTACAGCTCGAGCAGCAGCCCCAGTCACAGTTGCAGTCGCAGTCGCAGCTCGTCTCTGCTGCATCGTATTTCATGTTTATGAATGCATTTTTATTATATTTCGTTTTTGTTGCTTTGATACCTCAGACCCCCTTGGCCCGCTTCTCCCCCCTCTTGCAGCAATTGCGCTTTCAGTTTCATTTTCATTTTCATTTTGATGTGTGTGTATCTGCGTTAAATTTATTATGGCGCGGGAAAAATGTTTACGACACTGATTTCGAGGGGCAAAAGAGAATTTTACCACAAGTCATAATAGAGTTGTAAATATTGATTTGCCAGCCATATAACAATTAACATTAGTTACATTAATAACCAATCTTTTGAAATTTTTGCTGGCCAGCAAATAGGCCAACATGCTGTGTGTGTGTGAGTGTTAGGGTTTTATGATTTTATTGAGACATTCTGGCACTGCTTAAAGCCAACGGCCAAGTGGGGTTAAAGCCGTAGCCACTGAGCCACAGAGGCACATTTTCCAAGCAGGCAACTGCCATAAATCTTAAGAGCTACCCGAAAAACATGCCATAAAACTCATGAAGATTGTGTAAATAACAGGGAGAGACAGAGAAAGAGGGATGTATAAGACAGAGACAGTTGAGCATAAAGAGTGCTGGGCACCTTTAAGTTGCGGCCTCTGTAGCATGTAGCAATTTATGTGCGAAATATTTTTGGTTGGTTTCTTTTTTTCTGTTGGCTGGCAGCAAATGAAATCAGGCATTGCCCATGGAGCTGGTGGCCATTAATTTATGTAAAGCACAAATTATGATTGGGACAGAAAGTGGGCAGACACTGGGCCTCCTAAACTGGCAGACCTCCAACTAGGCCTACCAACTGGAGCAGAGCAGCAGCAGCAGCTGTAACGCGATGATTATGCAAGCTGCCGAGCTCCCATAAAGCCTGATGATGATGAGGCTGGTTAGAGAGGAGAAGGAGGTGCAGAACAGGCCGAGGCATTTGAATTGGGTGCTGCGGTTCTTTTTTTCCAGGGGGAGAGACCATCCAACAGTTAAGGGTAAGTGAAAAGCACCGCAAGAAGAAACGACTTTGGTTAATGGCGCAAAATGTTCGCAGTTGGCAGGCCCAGCCAGGCACGAAAAATGATTTATGGCACAAGGAAGTTAATTTATTAATTTCAGGACGCTCCAAATGCAGCAGCAGCAGCAGCAGCAGCTAAAGGCGAGTTTAGGGAGCACTAGGAGCAGATCCTGACATGTTTACAAGCTGCCTGCTGCTTGGGATCGCTCGCAGAAGCGACAGTGGCCCAGCCTTAAATTAGAAAAAAACCGCTAAACAAGCGCATGGAGATTACAAGCGGGATGCCAAAAATGGCCAGGAGAAAGAGGGAGGGAGACAGAGAGAGGAGATGCGCTATGTTTTAGAAAATATTAAAATTACAAGTTATGTAAAATGTGGCTAAAAAGTTATGAAGCAATTTGATAAAAGCAGATTGAAGTCAGGAAATTATATTCAACAATATACCTATCTACATACTAAAGGATCTTATGAGACCTTTTCTTACCGAAAAGTGCAGAGTTAGAGTATAAGGAAATTATGTTTATTTATCGCCGTATATGAGAAGCTTTAAACATGCTGTATATACTAGACGGGTTTGCAGGTTCTAAAACCCTATAAAATTTTAGATAAGAAGACCGCTTTATTAATTTATAAGCTCAACTAACCAGAAACTAAAAGAAAAGTCTTGGAGCTTTAGTCGGGAACTTCAGTGTTTCCACTAAATATATTCTAAATACAGTTGAATTCCGATAATTCGGAAGGGCAAATGCAACACACTTTTTACGAACATTACACAAGATTTCGATTCATCTAACAGGAATTTTAACAAATCTATTTAGGGGACAGCATTTTTTACAAATTATTGAGGTTTTTTGTTTTAGCGGCCGACGAATTATCGGGATAAGTCTGTATATATTATGAAGTTATAGTTAAAAAATCACATAAAATTATAAATTTTTTTCAAAAATGGGATGAGATATCAAAAATAATAAAAGTCTTGTACTAAATACGTTAAAGAATATAGTTATAAAATTTTAAGTCTCCATCTTTTCTATTATACGATATCACGGACAAACAGACATGCATAGGTACAGCTAGACATACATCTATTCGGCTTGTCGCACTGAGCTAGAATAAATACACTGCTCGCCACTTGAATAGGACACTCCCTAAGCATAAATTCAATCGTCCACTGCTCCCAAACCAAGCATGTTACAGATTTAACTTTAATTTTAAATTAAATTCCAGTTCATAAATTCCATTAATAAACTATAAGGAGAAGCTTATATTACATTGTTAAGTTTTAACATAATAATATTTACAAGAATCTGCTCCAAAAATGGGCCACAAAACTAGGTCTCTTGGATTGGGAGCAGCAGGTTGAACTCAGTCTGAGGGGGTGATCTATTCAAGTGGCGAGTAGTGTATATTTTATAAAGTCTAACACGACTTCTTCTGCCTGTTTCCTACACTTCAACATAAATGTCAAACCCAACTTATAACTTTTCATTATTTACAATGATTAAACAACTCTACCAACAATTATTTAACATTTTATAAATAACAATAAAATATAAATTTCATTAAATATATAAAACTTACTCAAAAATGTAAATCACTTTAGTTTGGTGCACCATAAATGTGGTTGGCAGTTCAAATCAGAAATTACGTATACGCCTAAATGTCCAACCCTTCCGCTCACCCCCGCACTAATTGATGGAGGTGCGGGCCGCTCTCGCTCGCTCGCTCGCTCGCGCACACAACTCAATAAAATCAAATTTAGCTCATTAGCAACAAAAATTGATTGCAATATGTTTGGTTCACTTTGATCTAAAGGCACTTAGACGCGGCAGCCATAAATCGAGCGAGACGAACCTGGGGTCCATATAAATATAGAAGTCTATGGCGCAGCAGCAGCAGCCGCCCTAAATAGAGGGCGAGCGGAGGAGGGGGCGCTGAGTGAGCGACTTTCAGCTGATGGAAAGCGCATGGAAATAAGCTGATTTTCTAGTCAATTTCCAACAACAACAACAACGACAACAACAACAACAAATGGCTAAAATGTAGCTCTTGATTAATTGCACAATCCCAATGCTGAGTACGAACTTTTCCATCGACACCCGACGCATTCCGCATTTCGAATTCCAAATACCGAATTCCGCTTATTAAATCATCATCCGCACATTCTGCTTGAATGTTGAGAAATTGTCGCGTTGACAAACAATTTCATTGGCAGATTGCGAAAAGAAATAAAAAAAGATAGAACTTTTATATGCCTTGTAAATCAAATGATTATAAAAACATTTCATTCGGCTTCAATTTTTTTTCCACGCATTTCTGAATGGCGCCCATTAAACTGTCAGCGGCTTTGCTGCCTACGGAAATGAAAGAGAGAGAGAGAGAGAGGCAGAGAGAGAGAGGGAGAGGGCAGGAAGTGAGAATGCGTTGAGCGTGATGCGTGAAAAGCTCAAAGCCAGAGCAAAAATTGACAGTCGATGATGCCTTTCATCTATTAACCTTGCCTATTTATACAGAAGAAAAGAAAACATAATCGAAATGCATTTGAAGCAAAGCGAATGATTGCAATAACTCAATATTTTAGTGGAAATGAGCAAGTTGTTGCTGAACTTCAATAAATATTTATTTATAGTAAAGGCAATTCATTGGGTTCTATAATTTACAATAAAGAAAAACTTATAATAGGAAAAATGTAAAAAATAATAATTAATAATTCGTTTAGATATTTTTTTGTTTTTATCATTTTTCTCTTTCTTTGCAACTGTTTATGGTATTTATGATATATATAATTTTATGGTTACAGAATTTATCGCATTACAAACTGCACTCAGTAGTGTTCGAACTTTAAATCTGATGCCTTGCCAACTTATTCCCAACTGTTCTACGAAATATAAGATTACTTTTATAATCTTCAATACTTTTTTTGTGTTTTATTAAAGTAAATTAGATTTTTATACTGTTCTCAGGCGCTTATTGCATAATATTTTTTCAGCTACGAGTTTTATTTAAGGAGATAATTGCAGTTCATATGTATAGAAAATACTCTATGTCATATATATAGATCAAAATATAATATATGTATATACTGTCGAATCCCGACTTAATCGTCCCCCGCTAAATCCAAAACCTCAATAATTCGTATAAAATGCTGTCTGCTTGAAAAAAAAATTAGTTCGGATTCCTGTCTAATTTGCCATTATTTATATACTACATATTTCGCTTCAAGGTGACGAATTCATTATATCATATTTATATACCTCTTTCAATAGCTTAACTTCTATATAAAATGATTGCCAACAAATACATCAAAGATTAAATAAATTATATACTCTTCCTGCTCAATGAAGAATAGGAATAGCTTGACCAAAGCCTACAACAATTTCTATATTAATGTATATCTAAAACATGATATAATATATACCAAAATAAATTACGTAAATAAATAAATTTGCGGCCGAATGTTCCTACATATGTTTTTGCTATATTTTCAATTTGAGCATCTAGCTACATAATATATTCGTTGGTAATAAAAATACATCATCAAATATACATTTAGCCCGTGTTGCACACGAACAAAAACTTCGGCCCAGCGATAATTTTTCGTGGAACTTAAGTTGGCAAATACACGAGTTAAATAAATTGCATCTACGCAGCGGTCTTCCGGCTGCCTTCACAAGAGCCAGAGCTTATCTCTGGCCACGCCAGCAGCAGCGGCAAAAGGCTGGGCATAGTCGGAGCAACCCTTAAATCACATTTTGCCTAATTTTTCGCTGTCAAAAAAACTCATTAATCTTTTGGTCTGGCTGGCAATGGCAGCGCCATGGAAAATGGAACAGGAAAAAACATACGCCGCACGGAAATTGCTATACGAGGGCGCCAAAGCCGAGCCCAACCAAACACCAACCAACACACACACACACACACACATATACACGCACACCCAAAAACCAAAATCCGCTCTCACCTTGCGGAGTTTGGGAGAAATTGTTGCTGCCCTTGAAAAATGAGGCTCTCGTATGTCAGACGATACGCAAATGTCACCCCAAAAAACAGTTGCTCGAACCGAAAGTCGAACGTGTGTAATTTATTTAAATTTAAGGATAATGCCCAGGACATGCAGAGGCGACGCAGACTCTCCATACCAAATATATGCGACACTTTTTTCTAGCTCGATTCGAACCCCGTTTGCTTGGCCCACTTGAATATTGATTTCTTGCGTAATCTTTGCGGCACGCCCGCCGGCTCCAGCTCTTGCTCCTGCTCCCACTCCCACTCCGGTTCCAAATCCTTCGCCGATAGTGGCCAGGCCTCCATTGACGTTTCATATTTATTAATGAGGCGCATTTGTGTTTGGAATTTTTAATTGGGCAGAGGTGAGAGGAGAGGAGGCGGGCACTGGCACTGGCACTGCCTCTGGCATAAATGTAATTGAGTAATTAACATAAATTATAATACATAATTTTCTCTTGGCTCTTGCGTAATTATTGTTAGGTAAATTAGATTTCAAGCTCCCTCCCCCACCCCCTTTAGACTTAAAGGAGAAATTATTGTATGGCTTCTTGCACTGAATGTATTTGTTTGCCGCGATAAGCAATTTATGTTAAAAGTTTTCGCTCAAAAACTTGGCTAACAGCTATCCACATTTCCGGCAACTGGCGTCTGTTCGCAACCAAATCGAACTAAATCAGCATCAGCACAAAATCTTAAATAATGTTTGCACAGTGCCTGCAAAAGTAATCGACAAGCGAAAGCAACGACAACGAACACTGAACATCATCTATGGCAGCAATGGAAGTTGACAGATGACAGCAGAGTATGAGAACTTGACAAAGACCAAGGATAACATCTTCAAAGTCTGTGCACTTGGATCTGAACTTAAAGAGAGGATGAGTAAAGACATCCAAAGGCTGTCTAGAAGGATAGGTAATTGTTAACAGCTCTGATACTCATCATATTGTCGAATCGTATGGGAATGCAATGTCTTAACTCGAATTCTTATTTATGTAATTTTATATATTTGTAAAATTTACTTACCCCAATTAATCAGAGTTGGACGCACGATTATGTTCTTGGCATCTATGGGTAGAGGGGACACAGAGATTTATATAACAGATCGCTAAAAAGGAACAAAAGAATTCGAAAACTGATTAGAATAAGAGCTGGAGAATCAAAGATGAATATAAGAAGATAAGCAGAGGAAGAGAGAGAGAGAGATTCAGTACGAACGATATAAAGAGAGAGAAAGTAAAAGAAAACGTTGAAGAGAGTTAGAGAAAGGGATTTAAAGAAAAAGGGAGAGGGATTGAGAATGACAAAGGGATAGAGAGAGAGAAAGAGACACAGAGACAGAGAGAGAGAGAGACAGAGAGACAGAGAGAGAGAGACAGAGAGAGAGAGAGAGACAGAGAGAGAGAGAGACAGAGAGAGAGAGACAGAGAGAGAGAGACAGAGAGAGAGAGAGAGAGACAGAGAGAGAGAGAGAGACAGAGAGAGAGAGAGACAGAGAGAGAGACAGAGAGAGAGAGACAAAGAGAGAGAGAGACAGAGAGAGCGAGAGAGACAGAGAGAGAGAGACAGACAGAGAGAGGAGAGAGAGAGGGACAGAGAGAGAGAGGGGGAAAGAAAGAGAGACAGTGAGAGAGAGAGAGATGGGGAGAGAGACAGGGAGAAGGAAAGAGAGAGAGCAAGAGAGACAGTCAGAGAGAGAGACATGGAGATAGATAGAAAGCGAGACAGGAAGGCAGGGGGAGAGTGAGAGTGAGACAAAAAGAACGACACAGAGATGGACAGAGAAAAGTAGAATTAGCAAAATAATAAAGATAGATATAGAATAAGAGATGGAGTGAGAGAGATAAGCATAAGAGATCTTAATAGATTAAATAGCAATAAAAATTTGAGTAAAAACAAAGTTTGTTGAAAATTTAGTATTAAACATCTATACTTAAGGCAGGAAAACGCCTTGGGCTAACTTGAATTCAAGAGAATCGTATAGAGGAGTGATATTTAAAAATAAATTTCTTATTACCACAAAGGACCATCTGCACAAACAGAAAATTTCGCATTTGCCATACATACTCAATTCTAATCTCAAATCTAGCTAAGCCTCAGAATAGTCTTACAAGCAATATACATCAAAATGTAAAAGGAGTTAAGATAATGAAAAAGTTAGCCTTAGTCTGAGGCCATGCGAGCATAGTTTCATATCTCATCATACAGCACTTCAAAATATTTATATACTTTGCATAGTTTTAAAGTACGCTCAACACCCCAAAAAAAATGTGTGTAGAGCATTTAAAATGCTATCAAAATTTCCACACTTTTCAGACAGACAACCAACACGCAGCACACATGGCGGAGTTGCCAGTGGGGACTTGGACTTGGAGTAGCAGTTGGAGAGGCACAGGAGCAGGAGTAGGTGGAGGCTGTGGCAGGGGCTGAGGCAGTCATCTGTCAGAAGTTGGCAACCCTGCCGCCATATTGAATTTTGCTGTGTGTCTGGGCTTGGGTTGCGTTTCTGAGTCTGGTTGAGTTTGTCTGCTGCTTTTCAACCCACCTTGTTGCTGATTGCTGCTGCTGTTGCTGCTGTCGCACACATCAACAGCAGCAACGCTGCTGGGATTTCACACAGACACCCATGCACCCATACACCCATAGAAAGAGATAGCAAATGGCAACTTTGTGCATAATTTTGCGCCTTGTTGTCATGTTTCATGACTCCTCTTGATCCCTCCCGCAGCCCCCCTGCCCTGTCTTATGTGTGTTTTGTGCTGCCTTGTAAAATGTAAATAAATACGTAGAGCAGGAAAATCATTTTTGTTTGTGTAGTTATGCCAGTTAAGATGTTTATGCGTGCCTGCAAATCAGGAAGAAGGATAGAAATTAAAAGACATAAAGATATTTCTGTTCAGATGAAGGAAGTTATAAAGTTGACGTATGCTTGATGGATATAATAAAATTTAAATTGTCAAATGTTAATGGGAAATCTGGTAATAATGATTGATGAGTTACAGAAATGATTGAACTTGCAATTAGCTTCACTTTGGGGAACCAAGCTCAAATTTTGGGCTAGTTTGCATGATGAACAGAAGACTATATACACGCTTGGTATGCAAGAAGTGCTGTTGATATACAAGCTAATCCTACTACTAATGCAAATTGGAATATAAATACTACTCTTTATATTAACAATTACTTGTCAAACTTAAATATGCTCAAACTGATACAAATACTAACAATAATGATAGCAATACTAATACATTTAGTATAATACTAATAACAATATTAATACTAATAATAATAATACTAACGTTAATACTAATACCAATACCAATGCTAATAGTTTTACTAATTTAAATATAAATGCTGTCATTAATAGTGGTTCTGAGACTAATACTAAGGCTAAAAGCAATAGTAATGCTAATGATAATGATAATACTAATTGTGTTACTACTAATAACAATTAAATTTATAATCATAAGCGTAATGATACTAATATTAAGACTTAAACCAACTCTAATACTAATACTAATGCTAATGCTAATGCTAATGCTAATGCTAATACTAATGCTAATACTAATGCAAATGCTAATGATAAAAATAATGCTAATGCTAATGCTAATGCTAATGATAATACTAATGCTTTTTTTTTTTTTGCTTATTATTAATGCTAATAATATTTTGATATATAATCATAAGTCTATCAATGAACCTCATACTTACCAACACTAATGATAATATTAATGTTAATACTAACTATAATAATAACAGTTGTAACAATAAGTCTACCAATGCTAATACTACTAACAATAGTTACGACTATACTGATACTAATGCTAATGCTAATACTAGTTCTGATACTATTACCAATACTAAAACTAATACGAAGATTATTCCAATTCTAATGCTAGTATTTTGCTAATACTATTATTAATACTAATGCCCATATGATTACTAATGATTATACTAATACCAATAACTACACTAATTAACATTAATATTAACGCTAATCTAGTAATTTTTGAAGCCATTTTATTATTAAGAACATAATCTTGATATCGAGCACGCATAAACCGTGAACTGAGCTGTGTGTGGGGAAATTGCCTAAGCTTGTTAGAGCCTTGCTTTTATGCCACCAATTTCCACGCACTATGAAAAGGGGTGGCCAACAGCAGTAGCAGTAGCAGCAGCCCTTAGGCAGGACGACCACCCCTTCAGGCGCTGCTATGCACGCAGCTATCATCAACAATAATAACGAGAACACAAAGCACAAAGGAAAACCGCCTGCCTGGCCACGCCCACACGCTGCGCTGAGTAAGTTAAGCGTCAAAAGTTTTGATAGCTTGTGAGATGCCTACTGGAGCGACTCCTTACTCCTCGGACCCCATTCACAAATAAGAAGAAGCCGAGGCAGATGAGGCGGGCAACATTTTTCATTTTTAGTTGAGCAAAATTTTTTAACACAAAACTTTTATGTAAAATGTCTTGCGAGATAAAAGTTTAAATTGTCAATTGAAAATGTTGTTGGTAAAAGTTTTTTTTGATTAATTTTCACTGCGCTGCGCCGCCGTTGACAATAAAGTCGATGAGCAGAAGAAGAGCAAAGAAAGTGTGGAAGTCCCAAACATTTACATGTTCACTTCGGCACGAGGCGGACAAACAATTGAGCACATTAACGCGCACAGATACAAGGCGAGAAAGAGATAGCATACAGATAGATAAACAGAGAGAGAGAGAGAGAGAGCGCGTTTCTACTGTGATTTGCATGTGAATGTGTTGAAATAGAATTTAATGGCAAAAATAACAATGAAAAGTGAAGAGCAAATAAATAAAAATAAGCTACAAAAGTCTATCGAAAAGCAAAAAGTGAAGATGAAGAGAAGAGCGAAGAAGGGAATTCACAATATGAAAGGCAGGAAATGAGCTTGAAAAAAAAAAACAGAATTAAGTTGCTATGAATCCTTTTATGCCGACTTGGGCCTACGTACTATACATACATATAGAGAGAAGTAGAAAAAAATAGCTTAAGACTAATTTTAATATAATTTAATTATGGAATCAAATTTGAAGCTAAACTTATATCTTCCTGCTCATTCTTATTTTACCTTACAGGGTATTTGGTAGTCTTAACTACTTCACTTTTCTTCTTTCATTGATATACTCTTTGTCCCTACTTATGCCTTTATTTTTCAAGAAATTTTCTCTATGCCTAAGTCTTTCTTATTCCCAACTCTTTTCATTCGTACTTAGGAATCCTTTTTTTCAGACTTGTGTCTATGTATTACTTATATGTACAGAAATATAAATCGTATAGTAAACATACATAGTAATTTAAAAAAATTGTATAATTGAATCAAATTTAAACCTATACTAATATCTCTCAGCTCATTTTTATTTTAAAGGGTATGTGGTAGTGATTACTACTTTACTTTTATATACTCGTGGTCTGCTCTACTAATGCCTTTCTGTTTCATCTAAATTTCTCTATGCCTCAACCTTTGTCATTGCCAGCTCTTTCCAATCATAGTTAGGATTCTTTTTCTTCAGACTTGTGTCTATGTATTACTTTTATGTATAGAAATATAAAAAGATAACTAAAAAGTAATTTAAAACAAATATTTTCTCATTTTACAGGGTATTTGGTGGTCCTTACTACTTTACTTTAATTCTTTCTTTCATTTACTCGTTGTCTGCTCTACTAATGCCTTTCTGTTTCATCTAAATTTCTCTATACCTCAACCTTTGTCATTGCCAGCTTTTTCCATTCGTACTAAGGATTCTTTTTCTTCAGACTTATGTCTATGTATTACTTTTATGTATAGAAATATAAAAAGATAACTAAAAAGTAATTTAAAACAAATATTTTCTCATTTTACAGGGTATTTGGTGGTCCTTACTACTTTACTTTAATTCTTTCTTTCATTTACTCGTTGTCTGCTCTACTAATGCCTTTCTTTTTCATCAAATTTTCTCTATGCCTCAACCTTTGTCATTGCCAGCTCTTTCCATTCCTTTGCCCCTTCCTTGTGATTTAGTGTAGGAAAAGCCATTTTGTACAATTTCCACACGATTGATTTCGCAAATTTTCGCCGCAAGTGCTCCCAGCAGCGAAATAGCAAACCGCAAGCCCACTCCACTTATTCTACCCACACACACAGCTGGGCCCCGGCTGGTTTCTACACTTGTAATGCCTTTTGCCCCGTAGCCACAATTACCCAAAAAGCCGATCCAATTGCTGTTGCTGCTGCTGCCAGCCCATTTCCAACTCCATTCCTGACACCCTGCCGGGGTCATATGACTACGACTACTTTGCTCTAGACTTATCGAGGAACACATCTAGCTCTAATGCAATTAAGCCGCCCCGCATTGCCTGCAATTCATAAATATTTTATTTGACCTCAGCACAGGAGCATAACTTTCGAAGGGACCAAAGTACTGGAAACAAACCGAAAACCCAAAACCGAACGATAAAAAAAAATACACACACACACAGAGATATTGCGTATACGCCGGCGAGGCCAGCCAATATGCTCTCCTACTTTTTCGGGGTCATTATTACTTAACGCCCTGGCAATGTTAGGCAAATTGCTTTTCGGACGAGCCCCACTGGAGTGGGTGGCTCCCTGTTTGCCAAGCATATTAGAGAGCTGCATGTGCTTCCGCTTGGTGTCTATGTCTCAGTCTCTGTGCCTCTGATATGTCCAACCCTCAGAGTTGCAAAACAAATGGCGTGTGGCAAAGGCAAAAGGGTTAAAAGGTGCGGTTTGCCACGCTCCACGTTTCTCGTTTCTCATTCTATGGCCGCGACACCGGAAACAACCACCTCAAATGGACACCAGCTGCATTTGCTTTTGTCTCCTGCCTGTTTACTTTTTCATGGCTTGGGGTCCTTTCTTTGCTTTGATGTGCCACAAATTAATTGCCTACAATTAGGCGCTCTGGCAAATGTCACTCACTCACTCACTCGCCCGCCTACTCGTCCGACTTCAAGTTGTAAGCATTTTTGACACTTACCGTTGTTCCTGTTTGTAACGGTAGCTTAAAGGCTTGCCAAGTCTGCAAAGAATAGCAAAGAAAAACAGTTTGTTAGTGCCAAAAAGTTCCAATAAAGAAGAGTCCACTACAACACGCTGCCTGACAAAACATATGCCATTACAGCATTACTTGTGTATACTTGTGGCATGTCTCTGTCGCATGCAGAGGTCAGTTGAATGGAGAAAAAAAACAAAATTGGGAATTCTCTAGCTGGAAAACTTGCTGAAAACTTTGCTTGTATCCTCGACCAAAGAGGACTTTTGCTAATGAAAAGTGTCTGCCGTTGGCTCTTGAAAACTTTTTCATTGACTGGACCCAAGTCCAGTTATGCCAGCGGAAGTTACTTCACTTGATTTTTTTTCAGACCCTTTTTTTATTGAAATAAATAAAGGCAAACGATCGAACTAGGTATGTGTGAAAAAGAAAGTCGAATATTTGATGCTCTATGAATAAATTTAAAAAAATATATATTTATTATATTATATTATATGTATATATATATTATATATATTATCACATAAGCAAATGGCTTCAAGTATTCTCTCAATTTGAGTTTTTATTTCTTATTATATTATAAATCTTGATATATTTCCTTAACTTGCTTTTGACTTATCAACATTATCTTTTCAGCTGAATCTTTAATTGATTTTCAGTTCAATTTGCTTCATTCTTCAACTAAGCCTCAACTTTCAAGTCTATTGCATAGCAGATAGAGATAGTCTTCATTGTTGCTCAAAGTTTTCGTGCCAAACAGAAATTACATTTCGGTTCGCATTTGGGTTTTTATTGTTGGCCAAGTCCCTGGCCACTTTCCTAATGGCGAGCACAAAGCACTGACCAAAAGATTTATTATCAACTGTCATTTTTGCTCGCTTGCTCTTAATTCCCATACTCGACATATAAGTATATATATATATATATATATATTTATCCACACACCAACTCTCTGCTGATGCTGATGCTGTCTGCCTGCCACAAAAGCATTTGTTATAATCAAAAGTTCTTGACTATATGCGCTGATTGCGCTCTGTGCTTTGATTTCTCTGAACTTTCGCAAATAGTTTTGCCATTTTGCCAGCTCGAGTCGCGCCTCATGTCGTATGCGCAATTTATATGGCTTAACGCTGACAGTTCAATAAGCCAGCCACAGGCTGACTGTCTGTCTGACTAGTTGACTGTCTGACTGGCTGTCTCTATGGCTCTTTAATTTTCATAAATAACCAAATAAAAAGAAAAGTTGTAGGCCAGCAACTATCGGCAACTACCTGAGACCCCAGCCACTAATTACGCATACGCCGCGTTGCCGGGTTGCAAAAGTTCCAAAAGTTCCTTAACCCAGCCGACTACCGACTGCCATTTCAATAACTTCTGTTGCAGTTCCCATATAGCTACGGGGGCCTTAGCCTAGACACGAGCCAACATTTTTGGCTACCATATATCGTTTTAACATAATTTCTGTGGCAAAATTAACTTTATGAACTGTTGAGCGAAAACGAGGAAAGCAGCCCAGCAATCGGCAACCCGGCAACCCGGCAACTGCCAAATGGCAACTAAAGATAGAAGACAGTCCTTGGAGCGTGCGCCGCACAACCTGCCACTTAAAACAAATAACAAAGTTTTGCTTAACTTTGCGGCAAGTCGCTCGATGGGCCCGAATCGCTTGCCTCTACCAAGGAGCTGGCTGCCCTAGTCAGGCCCTGTCAAAATTATGGCCAGACACAAAGCAATGTCGTCGTCAACGACGTGGTGCGGCTTTGTCTTGGGCGTTGCAGAAAATCATCCGCAGTGTGCGATTCCTTCCTAGCCTCCAGCCCCTCCAGCCAAATTACGTATGAAATGGATTTTATTAAAAAGAAGAAGTTCGCGACGGCAAGACATTCACGTACAAAGCAGCAATTCTGTTTACCTTTGCCCATCAACAATAAATTGAGAGCTGTTAAAAAACACAAACATGAAAAACATTTAGCGACAATCAAAACGAGCTGAAGCACATTTTTGAGAAAATAAAATAAATTTGCTAGCACATATATGTAAGTAAAAGTACAAATATTACTAGCTGTCATTGTGATATAATGGTTTTCTTTAATTTCACTCATATTCCACCTGTTGTAGTGGATTGTACAAAGTGAAAATTAAATAAATCTTGACTTTTTGGTAGATGTGAATAGAGAAAATTAGCTTAACTGTTTGATTGCACTCTTTTTCCCTACTTAGATGAACTTCTAAGAAGTTAAAGCTTAGTTTTCCGCTAAAAGTTATACGCATATATTTATATAGAGTAAAGGTAATTCTTCTGTTGCCTAGAGGGAACGCAAAAATATATGTGTGTACCTTTACGATATAATCTGTTTTTTTTAATTCCACTCATATTCCACCTGATGTAGTGGATTGAACAAAGTGGAAATTTAACGAATCTTGAGTTCTTGTGAGATGTGTATTGAGAAAATTAGCAAAACTGTTTGATTGAAGTCTTTTTTACTTAGTTTTAGTTATACTTTTTAGATGAACTTCTAAGTAGTTAAAGCTTAGTTTTCCACTAAAATGTATACGCTGGATATTCTATTTATAGAGTACAGGTAATTCTTCTGCTGCAAAGAGGAAACGTAAGAATATACGTATTCAAAATTATCAAAGATAATTTTCAAAAAGAATTTATAGATTTATATATATATATATATTTATACACATATATTTCTTGCTTAACTAAATGTTAGCTTTAAAATAGCTAAATTTCTCAACACCAGCGAGACAAATATTCCTAAATCTTTAAAGATTGTAAAAAGCCAGGTGCTGACTTTTGTCAAAGTGAATGCAAATATATAGTTTAGCTTTCTAAATCAACTCTCAACTAAAAGGCAAAGCAAACATGAATTGCAGTGTTTAGCATTTAGCCAGACACGCTAATTGGAATAGATGTAGAGCTCAGCTCTGTAGCCTTAGACGCAGAGCTGTGGAATACCCCACATACTGCTTACGACCACTAAAGAGCAGCCAATAAATGTGGACTGAAGGCTTTTGTGGCAATTGGCTGCATTGCTGCTTGAGGTAATTGCGCCTGCTTTCAACGCCCCAGCAAAACAATAAGCGTTAACAGAACAGAACAACACCTACCAAAACACACACACACACACACACACACACACAGACCAACACATTGGCATTAAAATGGCGCCAACTTTGGGGGCCCAACTTCATGAATTTTGAATGAACGCAGAGCAAAACTAAAGCCAACACACAGAGAGAGAAACCCGGAAACTGTGCCTGGGCTTCTTTTTTTTGCCGTTATTGTCGTGGAGGCGTCGAACAGTTGGAG
Source organism: Drosophila gaucha (assembly GCA_035045545.1). Taxonomy (NCBI): domain Eukaryota; kingdom Metazoa; phylum Arthropoda; class Insecta; order Diptera; family Drosophilidae; genus Drosophila; species Drosophila gaucha. The sequence continues at coordinate 7,240,731 of JAWNOY010000292.1, forward strand.
CTGCGAGTCCTACTCGATTCGCTGTCGTCGTTGTCGACATCCGACGACTACTTAGAGACGCCTAAACAGCTTCATTACTTTTATGGGGCTGGCGGCGCGCTTCGTTGGCTCGGCCCATTGTCTGGGTCTGGGTCTGGGTCTGGAGTCCGCTACGAAGGGGCCAGGCGCAAATTTGTTTGTGTAAATTAAATGAAATGACTGTAAAAATGCCAAATAAGCTAATTTGCGGTTAGTTTTCCATGCATATATATATTTATACTCGTTTATAAGCCAGGCCATAACTCTGTTGGGCGCCCATCATTATCAATCAAAAACAAAATGGCGGCCATTGCTCACTTTAACTGTAGCCGGACTCTTTGCCTCGTTGTGGTCATGCTTGTCGACCATGTCCGGGCTGCATTTTAAATGCAGACAAGTCTGTCCTGGCTATTTGTGCCGCCTGGCCATGAATTTTGCATTAGAGTTTAGTTAAAGTGCAGCTGGTGCAAAAGCTAACAGAGCACCAGCAGCTGCTCGAATAGTGCAGCAACTTTTTTATAGAACTGTGCGAGCGAATCACTGGCCAGGGAATCGCTTGGCAATTGCCATGAAAACTAAATTTCTTAAAGAACTCTTTCAATTGTAGTTAAAGTAGTTAAAGAAAAATAAGTCAGCAGGAGATATAGATTAAAGTTTAGAATTCTTATAATAAAACAGAAATGTTAAAAACTTGAAAGTATACAAAAAAGTAAAATTCTATATAGTATAAGCTGTGTATACTTATTATATAGACACAGATATGAATATATATAATAAAAACAAAGTAATAATAAAACATATTTTAACTTTCTATCAGAAAATCCGAAAATACTTAAGTAACAACCAATACATATTTTTTTTTTAATTTTATTGTTTTTCTTTTGAGTTTAAATTAGAAACAGCAATAACACACATATTATAGATAGGTATAGCGGAAAAGCGAGTGCATTGCTTGTTCCTACATTAATTTCTGTAATTACATCTATCTATGTATCCTGAGCCTTCCATGTAATAGTCAAAAGGTTTTTTTATGATCTCACATTATGCAGATTATAAACAATAGCTAGATCTTTGAGCTGTAAGGTAACTAATATACATTCGCTAAAATATCTATAACTTTAATTGGAGTCATATCTTTACAGATTAAATAAATAACTGCTTAAAGTTTTTACCAAGCAAATTATGCTTGGGCGTCGTAAGTTAAAGAACAGCTGATAATGAAAATCGTAGGGCTAAGAATTTGTATACATATATACATATTTGCCATTCTATTTCCTGTCTAGCTTCAATTACCATACATAGATAAAATACCAACTAAACCCTAAGCCCATTTCTGATAGCTAAATTGTTTTTAAATAAAGCCACTGGCAATAAATTGTCAAAATAACCCATAATAAAATTAAAAAAAAAAAAACGTTAAAAAAAACAGCACACAAATTGCAAATGAGTTGCATATGAAATGATCATTAGCATTTTGTAGGCATTTTAATTGAAAATTTATATGCCCATTGGCGGCAGCCAAACTTTTTTGTCAACTGGATGAGCTTATCGTATGGGGGCTACGGAGCGTGGCCAAACTCTGGACACGCTGTTTTGCATATCAATCTGAAAATCAATTAGAACTTGCAGGCACGCGCCAGCTGCCCAACTTTTTTCATTAAAATTAAGCGTCAGCTGAGGTAGAGAGAGGGAGAGGGAGAGTGCCCAGGGGAAGAGGTGCTCAACCTGAGCGTAAAAACTTTTACGCTGAAATACAAAAATGTATAATTACGAGCGCTTACATAGAGTTTCCTTGCATAATATCTATCTCTCGCTTTAAAAGCAAAGCCTGCTTACAGTTTGCATCACACAAACACCAACAGCAACAACAACCGCATCAACAAGCATCCACACATCCTTTCAGCTTGGCTCTCAGGCAACGGTTAGCATGGTTGCTTTATAGAAAAAAAATTTGCATAAAGTGCGCATAAATTATGCCGTGAAAAAAAAGTTATAATACCATACTTACAGTACCCGAGTAGAGCAGCCGCAATGGAGCTTCTATCTGCCCAATAACAAGCCCCGCCCCCTCCGCCTCCGCCATCCAAACAGAGTCCTCTGTTCAGGTGTGTTGCCTGGGACGCATGTGACAGAAACTGCGCAACTTTTAAACAGGTGGAGGGGTCGGGGCACTGAGGGTAACAAGTCGGGTCTTCGCTGTTTACACTTAAGAACAACAACAACAACAACGACTGCGTTGAGCAACAAATTTGTTTAACAAAAATTTCATAAAATAATGCAAAAGTTTCGTCTGCTGCTCCTATAATTCATTCCCGGGGCAGCTGTTGTCGCCTTGTTGGTTTTACACTTTCTGACGGCGTTCGTGGGGTCTCTCGATTGCAACTAGGCAAACTTGGCAAAGCAAAAATGTTCATCAATTCATTAGAGTGCCGGGCAATAGAAATTGTTTGCCCATCAAGCTCCATAACAAGCAGCTGTGCACTGGAGCTACTATGAGTTAATTTGTCACTTCTAACAGTCAAAGCGAAAAGTTTTCGCCCATAAGCCAAAATCGTTTTGCTAGTTAATAATCAAATACATGTTTCATCAACATTTGGCTTTATTGTGAATAAGAATCAAGTGGAAAATCAAAAGAACTTAGAAATAGATTTGCGAGAGAGAGAAAACTTGATGAAACTTTTCTTTTGTATGTGAATGAGGCTAAAGACGATGTTGTCTTACATCATATCATTGTATTAAATAAGAAAATGTCTTTCTTAGCATATAATTACAATTGTCTTTTATGTTTATATTCAGTTATATTAAATAAGAGAATGTCTTCTTTTTACATTCTTTTTAATTGCTTTGATTATAAATATTTAAGCTTTTACTCAAAACTTACTTCATTTTATGAAAATCGCATAGAACGGCGATATCTAGACCAAGCAGAAAGAGAGAAAGAACGAGAACGAGTCTCTAGTCAACAGTGCCTGAGTAGAAAACAGGCTGAGTCTCGTTCCATGCCCTTGCAAATGCATTTTCCGATTCTGATGGAATGGGAATGGACATTCGATATTTTTATATATTTTATGAGGATTTCTAGTTGGTTGCTCTAGATTTTCAAGCATCCAAAAAGATGCTTGAATAACTACAAGTTTATATCGATATGAATCTTTTACATGGATATGGAAAAGGTTGTCGAAATATTGCAAGAAATTTATGTGCTATAGGTGGACCTATTTAAAGTTTCTCTAGCTCTTCTAGGTACCGACTTAGACAAGTTAATGCATACAGATATACAGGCAGTGCTAAATTAACTTGGTTATTGATTCTGTTCAGGAATATATATACATTTTTATCAAAAAAACAAAAATTCAAAATAAAATGGATTAAGGCAAAAAAAACCGGAACAGACACATGGAAATGTCGCCCTTTTCTGTAAGTTTCACAGTTACAGCATTTTTCGCTTTTATACTAATACATTTTTGGGCATATTCAAACAACAATTAAAATGGGAAAGGTTGGGCTTAGCCATATCGATTTAATCTTGGCAAATACCTCTGGACATTTTTTTCGTTGCCTTACCCTAATTTCGCTTAGTGCCGTGGATGCAGGTCTTATCCAATCCAAAACCAATTAATTCATTGTCTAAGCTAACTGCTGGCCAAGTCCTAACACCTGTCAGTTCGTGAAGTTGGCGTCCACTTGCACCTTAATTGAATTCGTGTAATTCGTCCGGCGCTCGAGAGGGAACTCTCGTCGTCGTCATCCTCGTTCTCGTCCTCCGTCCTGCCATGTCCGTCGCGCGTCGCTTTGCCCCGAATAATGAGGACTGACAGGCGACAAGCGTAATTAAATTTTATTTAAGTGTTACATGCAAATTTTTTGGATCGCATTTGGCTTACGTTCCATTTGAGGCCGACAGGCGGACACGTTCCCTGTAAGGTTTGGTCTTTGTCTTTGATTTGTTTGGGCTAATGTTGGGATGGGAATGGGGCTAATTTATGAGCTTGCCGAACCGCGGGCGGTCTGAGGCACCTCTCAGTGTGCTGTTGTTGTAGCTGCCACTTGATTGGGGGCACTAATGCCTCACACGCAAAGCCGCTTATTGATTCCACCCTTAGATATTGCGCATACGCCGCGTGTATCCAGCCTTTTATGCCATTACTGATAGCTCAAAGGACTTGGCCAGGGCCAGCTACAGCTAAGCTTGATTATGATGGAAGATGTGCACTGGACACACAGTCTCTCAAGCATCCCAGACACGCTACCCTGTCTCCCTCTCTCTTTCTCTCTCCCTCTCTTTCTTTCATTACCAACAGCTGGCACTGACAATGACATATTGTCGTCATTAACACTTTCCTTTTGTGTCTGTCTCGTGTTGCATAAGCATTTTTCTTAAATGTGCTGCTCTGTTTCCTGCTTGAAAAATTGTGTTATGTTGCTCTGATTAGAGCACAGCTTCTACCACAAATTTGTTTGCAAATACTTAGCTGTAAGTGAATTGATTTGAAAACTGAGTCAAGTGACTTTTATGCGAGCTCTCAGCACAGTCGCTCAATTGACACAGAAATCCATTTGCATCTAGTTGCAACTGATTCATGACAACAACAATGACGCCCACTATTTAGCTAGACGCGAGTTTGGGAGTAGGTGCTAGTCAAGCTGGTCGGCAAACGCTTTTAATTAGCCTATTGCCTTTTACATGTGGCTTCATTTGCATAGCTGTTGAGTGGGAATTGCGGCACGAGGGAAACAGGTTGTTATTATTTATATTTATATTTTATATACACTGTGTATGTACTTTGCCTAAAGCCTAACCATAAATGCATTAGCATCAAGTTTTTCCACTTTTCGCATTAGCTTATCCACGGAGCTAGAGTAAAATGCAAATTAATGCGAGTTGCATGGAAAACGCAATTTTATATAAGAGAGAAAGTATTAAGCTATTTTAATTAAAAGTGAATATATGAGAAATGCAAAGAGAGGCGATTTATGCCTTAAGCAAAATGAACACTAAATACTACTGCATATACATAGAGCTGTTCATTTTAGTATTTTCATAAGTATATCTTGATAAAGTAATAAGATTATAAATTAGAATTCGTATAGAAAAATGATTCTGAATAAGAGCAAAGCTTTGTCTTAAGCAAAAGATGAAATACTATAGAAGATCGTTATAGTATTCTTTCATAAGCGTATCTTGTTAAAACAATAAGTATATAAATGAGAATCGCATAGTATATAAATGAGAATCAAATTTGAACAAAAGAAATCTTAAGTTTGCCTCCCTTAAGAACGACGAAGCTTAAATAAATATTCAGATAGATAAAAGATATTGTATCAGGGCAGTTTGATAAGATATAAGATTTACCGACACCAGCTGTAACAGACTTGTCTATAAAATACAGAAACTGTACTGTTAAGAACAACATGAAGAAAACGCATAAAAATAAAAGTCAACTATCTATTATAATATTTATTTTTTCGTATTCAGATTTCATAACATTCCAATTAATGAGAATTGCTTGCCAAAAAAGACAAATATCTTAGGCAAGATGAAGGCTGGATACTATTGCAGGCATATATAAATATATATATACAAATATATACTTGGATAGCTCAAAGCTCTGTTTATAATCGAATGCTCTCATAGTCATTATATCATATAGCAGTCCAATCTTAATATATACTTCTTTCAGAGGTAGTATTACAAGGTAGTATTTCCATTTAAATATGCACTCTCAAAAGTCAATTATACAAATTTCCATAATTCTCTACAATCTATTTATAGACCCTATTTTAAAGCTTTAATACCTACACCAAACGACTTAACGATATAATTGAGAACAATTCCAATTAGACTTAAGCCGCTCTATAAATTTAGTTAAAGCTGACGCCAAAAGTCGATTGATTCCTGTCTGCGCTCCAGTGCATTATAATTAAGAGGCGCTGCAGTTGCTCCACTTTATTGAAGTATTTGTCTGTTGTCTCGTCTCTGGTTGTGTGTGTGTGTGTGTGTGTCTATGGGTCTATCTATAACGCCATTGTCAGCAATAAATAGTCAAGTACATAATACTTATAATTTATTTTGCATAACAGCAAAAAAATGAAAATCCAACTTGGCTGCGATATGAGTCGATGCTGTTGCTGCTGCTGCTGCTGCCCCCGTCGCACTTAGTTAGATTTATGGCAAAGTCAGTCAGAGCAATTTGCGTGGGTAAACATGCACTAAAACTCAATTTAGAGGCGAGCATATACATATATGTATATGTGTGTGTGCACGTGTGGGTATACATATATATATATTTAGTGTAGTTACAGTGCCAGCGAATTGTATGCTGACACAGCGCGCAATTTAATGCGATTTAAGCAGCGCAAATTGAGCGGGCCACTTGAATGCTTGTCGAAACTGAATGACTGACGGACTGAATGACTGACAAAACAACAACAACAATGGCAACTGATAACGATAACGGCCTCGAATCTCTCTAGCCTGCGTCCTTGGTGCCTGCCCCACTTTATTAAATTATACACTGCAGATACTCAGTCTCTCAGCTCTCGCGTACACCAATTAATCCCAACTGGATTTGGCATAAAGATAAGACAACAGCCTTCTCCTCCTCCTGGCTCTTCTTCTTGTCGCCATATAGCTGCAGGGAGCAAGTGAACAGCGCAAAAAGTATGGAAGCCTCGACCATTGCGACGTTGCTCCCAAATGTGCCATTGGACAATTTTGAGCGCGTGGCAAGTTGGGCCGGGCCGGGCCGCGCCGTGCCTCTAAACGGCCCCCATTTTCATTCCCCATCTACCACTTGATACCAGAAGATAAGTCATTTTTATGTGACACTTTGCCTTAAATATTTCACATTTTTTTTGCCTACTTTCCCGCTTTCAAGCGGCACTCAGCAGGCGCAGAAGAAGGCGCCATTACATAAAGCAGGGCAACTGTCGGGCAAAATATTCCACAACTCCCACTCGCTGTCTCTCCGTCTCTTAAGCTCTATGTAGGCGACTGGGCAATGACACTATTCCAGCAAACATACATATATACAGATATTAAAATGGAGTACATATTATAATGGCAGCGGCGTCTTAAATGGTTTATGATTTGGAGGCACAGATAAGCACAGTAGATGCGCACAAATGACCTTCAGTGACCAGAACCAAAGAGTTGCTTAAGCTGATGATGTTGAAAAGCCATTAAAACTAAGTGAAAAACAAGTTTTAGTTGTAAATAATGAAAGCTTGACTTGGCTTGACTTGGATTAACAACTACAAGCAATACACACAGATATACTCTTATTATGTTACCCGTTTGATGCATCACACAAAATGTTTACTTTAGTTTACGAAAACTTCATTAAAAGGCGATTGATTCTCTCCTCTCCCCATCTTTCTCTCTATTTCCAAGTCTGTCTTTATTTTCTCCCTCTCTCTCTCTCACCGAATCATTCTCTCTTTCTACATATCTCTCTTTCTCATCTCTCCTGTGCTCTTTCTCTCTCTTTTTTCTCCCCCTGTCTTTATAATTCTTTTCTTTTTAACTCTCTCTGCTCCGTCTCTCTGTCGTTTTCTCCCCCTCTCTCTCTTTTGTCCCTCTCTCTCTCTTTCTTTCTTTTCTCTTTCTCTATTTTCTATCTTTTCTCCCTCGATCCCTCTCTCTTTCCCTTTTGCCTCCCTCTTTGTCTCTTTCTCTCTCTCTTTTCTTTTTCTCTCTTTTCTCCCTCTCTCTCTATATCTTTTCCTTTTTCTGCCTCTTTGTCTCTTTCTCTCTCTCTCTTTCCAGTCTGTCTCTTTTCTCGCTGTTCTCTCTGTCTCTTTTATCCATCTCTTCCTCTTTCTGGCCCTCTCTCTCTCTCTCTCTCTCTCTCGCTCCCTCTCTCTATCTGTCTCTCTATGCGATTTTCATGCATTCATTCAAGAAGGAAAGAAACTGAAATATGTTAATGAAATTTAACAAAAGAGTAAAAGAGCTTGTAAGTGTGAGAGAAATAATCGAGTACGAAGAATGATCAATCTATCAAATAACAGTTATCAGTCATAATTAGAAAAATACTATAAATATTCTAAAAATAAAAAATATGTGTATCAATAAAGGAAACATTGAATTTTAAGCTAAATAACAAAGCTAGTTCTTAAGGAAAAATATATGTGCTATATATATAAATTATATTAAGAAAAACTTCATCTATACAAACTTTGATAATTTTAAATGAGGTATTCTAGATTTGATATAGATATGCTTTTAATGAATTATATTTATAGTTCTTAAATATACACATTTTCTCTAAAGCAATACATTATCAGCTTAGCATATAAAATATTTTTGAAGGTATTTTTTGTTAGTTTAATATTATATATTAAATATTTTTAATAATTTTTCAATTTTTTCTCTCATTTTATATAATTCAACTAAAATTAAATATTTCTATGCCCCGCTGTCAAGTTGTAGGCATTCTAGAATCCCAGAGGCAATTTTGCCGTTTGACTGCGATTCAGCCAAGCAAATCATATTGGGAGACAGACGCAGTGCGAAGCATTCGCACATCAAGTGGCCGTCAGTCGGGCCAGTCAGTTGGCCAAGTGGCGTGACAACCGCCGCATCTAGAGCCGACTAGAGCCAAAGCTGGCCAACATCATTTGCCACTTGCCAGTTGCCACATTGGGGCTGTGGCTGAGGCTGTGCCTTGGTTTGGTTCGTTTGGTTGCATTTTAGCATTTGGATTTGGTCACTTTTTGCAACTTGTTGGCTTTAATGGACTTGACGCGTTGCCCGCCCCGAGTTGGCGATGCAAACAGTGTCGAGTCGAGTCACAATTTTGGAGTGCGTCTTTGGTGCGACCAAGTTGGCCCGGGCTAACTGGTTTCTCAGAATTAAGCAATTTATAATTTATTTTTGGCTAGCTGGAAAATGTACTCGTAATTGAATTGAGTGTCAACGTCGCCGTGTGGGCAAACATTTCAACAGCTATGCTTAATTATAAGTCGGCGACTTGAGCCCATAAGCTCAGCTCTGCTGGCCAGCGTATAGAAACTCAAACAGTCAACACAAATTATGATTGTTATTATTTTTACGCATTATTTACACACCTTTCTGGTCTTGTTTACATTTTGGCCACTCCAACCGCCATCTGCAGCATCTCTTCACTCCACGTGAGTTGGACTAAGCCGCAGCTTTGCAGCCCGCTCACGTCCGCCCGGGCACGACCTCGTCATTCTACAATTTCAACGCCTTCTCTCTGTCTCTCTCCCTCTCTCTATCTTAAACCGTTTCAAGTTACATTTGGGGTAAGCTGGGGGGGGTGGGGGAGACATCAATTGACAGCAGCTCAATTTTGTCACGGCTCGTTTTTTCGATTTCCACACTCGATTGTCTCGCCCGCACTCGCATTTGCGTGGGCAAATTGTTTCGATCATATTTTTAAGAGGCTTTTGTTCGAATTTGTTCGCCAAATGAATTTTTTTTGTTAAAAATATCATATAATATTGAGTCTTAGAGCATTACGGATTGAGCTATCAACATATCATATGTGGCTTTCATACTTTTTTAAACAACTGATTCCACAATAAGTTCATTTGATTTATTCAAATGTGAGTTATAATTTCTTGAGACATATTCCTCAACCGAACCAGTTTGAACTAGAAACTCCAATTAATTTAAAATTTTAAACTAAATCTCAAATCAAACTACTTTCTCAACTGTTAAATGTATTAAATTACAAAGCGAAATATTTTTTTTTGTCTCTTTTAAAATGCTAACAAATTGTTTTTAACACCAAAAAATAAATATTTTTGTAGTTTTCCGCTTGATCTGAGTTTGTTATTTAATAATTTAATTTATTTCGTGCAGTTATGCTTTCAATTAAATATTATTTTGATAAAATTTCAATTGAATTTCGCTCAAGTAGCTTTTTGACAATCACTTGGCAAAAAATAACAAAAAATCGAAATGAATTTCCTCACTCTTACATATGCAAATATTTTTTTTGCACTTGCATTTTTCACTATTTGAATTTAAAATACATTTTACATTTTACATTTAACATATTTTTTATTTCGAGTACATTTTAAATTGAATTGAATTTGTTTGCTCAACGCTTTTTGGATTTTTAACAGCATAATAAATAAATTGTTCACTCGACTGCAATGCAAACAACAAAAAACAATTTACAAATTTGGATGAAAATCAATTTTCGCAAAAAGTATTTGCCAATATATAAACTGAGAGAGAGAGAGAGAGAGGGAGACATATAACTATGTTGTATGTGGCCCAGACGAGCCATAACGATTAACGTTGGTTAATCAAAATAAATATTTGACGCCGCTTTTATGCAAATCGCATTAGACGGCAATGAACAAGCGAGAGTGATAGGAGAGAGAGATAGAGTGAGAGAGAGAGATAGCTAACTGGAGAGAGGTGTCTAGTTATTTTCATAATTGGCCAAAAAGCCAACAGCGGACCGCACAACTATTAGCCAGCACACAAACTGACAAAATGACAGACAGCTGGACAGAAGGACAGCTGGATAGATGGACAGCTAAATAGATGGACCGAAGGACAGCTGGATAGATTGACAGAGGACATGTCCATTTGGCTGTGAGGTTTTTGGCCCCTTTATTAAAATTTAACGCCGCAAAAGCGTAAAATTGCCACATTTATCTGGCCATGTCCTGTTGCCACGTCCCCTCCAGCCGACCGCCTCGCCCCTCGGTGTGCGTGCATTTTAAAAGTTTTTTTTTAAATGGCACAAATTGACTTTTGATGTTTCGCGGTTGATTTTTTTTAATGGTGCGTAAAAAGTTTATTAAATTTTTAAGTAATTCGCATTCGTGCATTGCCATAAAAATCATTTTTCAATTATGCTGCTGACAAAGAGAGAGTGAGAGAGAGAGAGAGAGAGAAAGAGAGATGTTAGTGTGTTACAGGCTGCTGCGTTGTCCTCGTGTAATGAAGTTTTAAATGAAGTGCGACAACTAACGAAGCAGGCGAGACCAAAGGATCCCAAGCGCCAACTGCGCATTGTGACATTTTGTGGCAAAAATAATGTTGGCAGCAACGGCAGGCGCCGCTGCCACACATGGCACTGCATGAAATTTGGCAGCACAAGTGCTGCCCGTACAGGCGGCAATACAACTCAACGAACCCTTTTCCCTTATGTCTGGGCAGGCGTTGCGTCGACAAGGCCTGTGCAACGAGCTATTAACGCAACTATCGCCAGACTCTTGTAACCAGCCAGTGTTGCAAATGATAAAGCACAGTCTGTGCAGACACTTTCCAGCACTCTCTTAAATAAGGCAATGCACATTCTGTGATTGTGCAGCTGCTGGTTTGCTTTAAAGTAATTTGTGTAAAAGTAAATTTCATTTTAAAATTACAAAATATCTCTTTCTTGATTTAAATAACATTTATTATGTATGTATATATATTTATTTATTATTTTATATTTATAACATTTTACAATAAATGGGAAGTTGTTCAAGCCACGAAAGTAAAGTGAGATGAATTAGAAAGCATATTTCTGTTGACTTTGAATTACTTGGGGTATTTTTATGAATTATTGCCATTGGAAATATATCACAAGGATATGTGTAATGCTTAAGATCCAAATTTTAACTAAAGCTTAATCGGAAGTTATTGTATTCATTAATTTTTTTTATATATTTTTTTAAAATATTTATTTAAGTTATAGCATTTATTTTTTATGCATTGAGTTTTGTCAAGAAAAGTTTTTGACACTGAGCTGGATTTTCTCAAAATTTTTGTTATGATTAAGATTTAGTTTTTAGATAAATGAAAAGCAACCTTTAGCCATTGGCAAAATTGTTGTTGCTTAGTGTAATATTTAGAGCGTTTGTAAGCAGCGATTAATAAAAGTTAAGTTCTAGGGTCTGATGTCTAACTATGTCCATACAAACTAAATGATATCATAAGGCCTACTTGAATCAGAAATTCCTATTTATCTTTTATTATGAAACCTATTTACTCATTTAACTTTAAGCCAAAAGCAAAGCCTGATAAACCAAACCCAAAGTCCAACCAAATTCTATTTCTAACATCCTTTACTTCTTGATATATTTAATAATACTTTCCTGCAGCTAAGCCTAAATAACTTGAACCTTAACTACATCTCGATCTCAAAATTAAAAATTAAATTTAGCGTATTTTGTATATGAAAATAAAAACGATTTGCATTATTTTCAGTAGAAAACGCATTTAAAAATCAAATAAAACTTCAAATTCATAATAAAATCTAAAATAAGCAATATAACAAATAATTATAAAAAAAAACTGTGTAAACAACGCTGGAAAAATCAGATTCATTAGCCGAAGCTCCCCAGGCAGCGAGTTAGCTCCATCCATAAACCAAACCATCGACAACTTTCTTAGCTTCTTGCAGCCCTGACTAACAACCCATAACATAATTTGAAGATTATTTCCAACCAAATTTAACTTGAATATTGTCGCTTTATAATTTCTCTACACAAGTGTTGCTATTTGCATTAAAAACATCAACAATTTGCATAATAAACCTGAACGAAACACACACAAACATAAAAATAAAGCACGCATTAATTTTCATTAAAAAAAAAACCCACAACAAAAAGAAATACATTTATATATAATACGAATACATTTAGTTAGCACCTCGAATCTTGGCGCGCTCTGCGTTTGGGGGCTATAAAAATACCAAACGGCAGACAAATAGACAATCAATTATGGGCTACAAATAATAACAATAAAAATTAATAAGCATTAATATGAGTTATGAAATATTATGTTGTGCAGTAGCCAAAAAGTTTCGCCGCATAAATTTTTCTATATCATTTTCATATTTTTTTATGGCCACAAATCAGAGCCGTAACAACTGCAAGTAATTATTATTTATATTAGGTAACTTCTAGGTGCGCAGAGAGTGGGTGTGCATGTGTGTGTGTTTGTAACATTTGCTGTGCGCGTTGCCAACTATTTCGCTTATCTTTGTCGCTTGGCCTGGCAAAAAGTTTTGCACCAACTTCACGGCAACACCAACAAATAGCAACAAATTTTTACAGCGTCGTCGGCTTTTTGTCTTTGATACACGCACACACTCACACTCTCACACACACACACACAGACAGTCAAGCATCGTCTAGGGCGCTTTGGTCTATCAGAGAGCAGGGGCAGAGGCAGCCCGTTTGATTGGAATTCGCTGGCAACAAAAAAACAAAAGCTAAAAAGGTAAAAACAAAAAAAAACTAAATTGGCACCGACAGATCAAAAGGTGCCGTCAAAAGTGTTAGACGACAAATAGTCTGAGGGCTCCATATATATTTTTATTTATGCAGATGTCGCTGACGACGGCCTTGCATAATCAGCTGTGACCCGTAGCTTAGCTTAATATTTGATTGGCGTTTAAACTGTTTTGATCGCGTGTTGTCATCATTATAAATTTCCAATTTACAATTTGAATTGACATTCGTTTATTAGGAGAGTGCGACAAAATGTTGTAAAACAACTTCGAAGAGTTGGACAAGAGTGTTGCCCTTTGATTGATATGCAAAATTAATGGACAGCAATTACTCTGCAGCAGCTGTGCAGCAATTGAGCTACGCAGAATAATTGCAATTGGCAACAGCTGAAAAAAATCAGTCTCAGCTCTACAATTCTCTCGGCTGTCAGATGTCAAGTGGAGCCAGAGCAGCGCCTGGCGCCTGGACAAATTTGCCAAAGTGTGCACAGGTGACAAAAATTAGCCAAAGTTGTTGAGTAATTGGAGTAAAAGATTGATGACATGCTGGGAAAAAAACAGAAGCGGAATGAATTTTCAAGTGCCTAGCTACAGTTTCGTCAAAGAAAAGCTGGTTCTTATAGATAGGCAAGCGAGTGACTGACGAAAAGTTAAGTGCAGATATTATATTAATCAAAAGCAAAACTTGATCAGTTGTGCATAACAAAAGACGTTTGCAATCTCTGAATTTAGTTATTATACATATTATTATTATATACAAAGAGTAAGAAGGCTAGAGTAGGACTAGAAGTCGATATCAAAAGCTTATGCTGAAAGAATCGGACTGATCAGCTTGATCAGTTTTTGGATGTTGGGTATTTGTACCTTATGCCTTCTATCTTCTGTTATTTGCTTCACATTTCTATTAATATTATTTAAGTTAAGTAATAGATTAAACCTGTAAGCACGCATTAGTGTAAAGGTTTAAAAAGAAGATCAATAAATAAAAAAAAATAAATAAATAAATAAATAAAAATAATCACTACTTATTAAAATTTAAAAAAAAAAACTAAATTATTATATTGTAATAAGCAACTCCGATTTTTATAGATTTTTATCTGTCTGTCTTATAATCTATATTTTTAGTTTATTAGATTATTAAGAGATTCTTTCTGAATTACTCCCAAAATCAACGCACTGTAGGGATATATTCCGAAGTCTTAGTCTGCTGAGTAGAGTGGGGAGCTGAAAGAGATAAAGTAGCACATTTTTCCAACCAGCTCTAAGAGAATTTAATAACTCTTTCTTTAAAACGTCTTTATTTTAGCTATTTCTCTAAAGGAAACCCGTAGGCCATTTGATTCATAGTTTGGGCTGGATCTAAACTTATAGCTATTAAGGCTTCTGCTAATAACAACTTATACAAAACGTAGGCCACCAAGGCTCATATAAAATACAGTCGAATCCCAATAATTTGTGCCCCGCTTAATCGAAATTCTAAATAATTCGTAAAAAACGCGATTCGACTGTATATAATAGCTACCTCATCTAGCCTAGCCTTACCAATTCAAACTAGACTCTGAGACCTGCCTAGTTTACAATTCACAGACGTATTCTAACATTAATTCAAATGCCATCTACTTATTTCTGTTTTTCATTTTTAGCTACCCTCAAGAAAAAAACCACTCAATCACCTAATTGCAAAATTAATTAAAGTAAAAGCCACGCTTCTATAGTTAATCAAGCAATGTCAGCTGCCTCCTGCATGTATTTATAATTTCGAAATTAAACGATTTGCAAAGTGCGTAGCAGCCGGAACTGCCTGGTGATCCATTGAGCCCGCTCGACCAATCAATCAAATTCAGCAGCTCAACAACAACAAGAGTTCCATTTGGCAGAGCTAGTACCTAAGCCAGCCCCTACTTTAGTTTAAGCTGCCCGCTTGATTACCGTTCAAAATTGATTGATTAAATGCCGTTGTCAACCGACTCCAACTTCCAGCTCAGGGAATCCCGCAGTGCTCGTCTTCCCGTTGCTGTCAGCGCTTTTGTCAACCGTCATCGAACGACGACAACGACGACGTCGACTGCGGGTAATCCCTCGGGCTTGAAGCGGATACTAGGATGCTGTGGAAAAAACACATGCTTGCATTTTAATTTAATTACTTACAGCATCGAAAGGAACGAGAGACAAGACACTAGCACACACACACACACACACACACACTCTCAGTCACATTCACTCCTCCAACAGTTTAATTGATTAATAAAGATTGTCAACCAAACCGAATATTCGTTCACACGTCACATGGTGTAGGCGCTGCTCCTCAACTTTGACAAGGGTTGCCAGATGGCAGTCAGATGTAGTGAGGAAATGAGACTAAATTATGTCCATGATAATGGCACTCGAGGAGCCTCAAGAGGTGTCCCATTTGTATGTGTCAGTTTGGAGTTCAAGCTGTTCGCTTTTTAAAGGGGGGCAGAGTTGCCAGACTGATTCAATAATGAAGTGTGGAGGAATAGATCATATAAATCAGCAAGATATATGAATGCTTTAATGTATTCATAAGATTTATTTAAATGTTTTTAAAGAAGATTATACCAGAGCTCCCATCAGCTGGCAAATTTGGTCTTTATATTTATTTAAGTTTCCCACACATAAACTGCCACATATGATTTACCTGCTCTTAAGTAAACAGAGTTGACAGACTATCTCAAAAATGAAAAAAGTACATTAAATTGAGCAAGAAATATAAAGAAATTGAACTTATGAATAAGATTTATTTAAGCACTTTTGAAGAAGATGACAACAGTGTTGCCAGAACGTTAAAATATCTATTAAAATTGATGTCAACTGGCAATGCTAGTTAAAGAACTGACAAAAAAAAAATATATGTAATCTCCAAATAGTCTCAGTTAATAAAAGCAATCACAAACCGTATACAACATAAATCACACTACGGCGTTGCCACATCGATTGCATAGTTCGACTGCAGCTAGTAAAAAGTTTAATCGTAAATCTCAACCAAGTGTCAAATGTTCGAGTTCTATGGCACAATTCAGTGAGTGGGTTCTTCATAAATCTCGGAACCCCATCCAGCTTATAGATTGCCCAACCTGAACGAAGGTCTGAAACTTATCTGCCTTGTCCCCATAATTGGTACAACTAAAATTACAAAAGCAAGTATTTCTCGCTTTCAAGAAATGAAAAAAACTATACTTTTGTGTGTACATAAAAATCAGATTAAACAACTCGATACAATGTAAAAAGCTAAAGCCGCGTTCAGATAACTGAATCGAGTGCACAGAGCTCCCACAAATTGAATCTAATCGTGCGGCTATCTATGTGTAATTACAATTAACTGGGCGAGGGAAAAACTAACGAGCAAAAAAGATAATGAAATATATATGTATATACGTGTGTATGTGTGTATATAACGGTTGTGTGGGCCGAGATAAGCTAGCTAAAGGCAGGTTCATGTGCGCCAGCAGGTGGGGAAACGTGCTAGATTGGGTAGCCCTTGTGGTAGCCCCCAAAACAGTTGCCCATTTTGGTAATCAATCATTGTCAATGGCGCCTGCCGTCGCTGTCAATGCGGTTAAGGGTGCAGGGGGTGCAGGGACTGCATTAGGGGGTTGGGAAGCTGACAGCAACTTAAATTGCTTACAACTATGTTGAGCCAAGGGAAGAAATTGAGCTCGATCTTAAAATGTCTGAGAGAAAAGAAAAAAATCGCTGTGAAAAGGGAAAATGAGGCCAATGTGTGGAGTCGAAAGAAACTAATAAAAATCAAAAAGAAATCAAATTAAATAACCAACAAAAAGTGTGCTAAAAGAAAAATAGAACAAGAAGAAGACGAAGAAGCAGTTGAGAGGCGCATAGAATAATGACAATAAAGCAGAGCAATTACAGTAGCTAGCAGGGCGATGCGATAAAGGAAGACGAAGCTAAATTAAAGCAGGACTCTGATAAATTTCCTAAGCAGACACAATGAAAATTACAACAACAAAGGCGAGACGACGACGAAGACGAAGCGACATAAAAATGCGTACAGCCAAGTAAGAGGAAAAGTCAAAGGAAAGCCAAGGAAAAAAGGCGGCGGAAGGAAATGCCATTATGACGTAAATGTGCTAAAATAAAACAACATGGCGGACAACGACAACAACAACAACAGCAGCAGCAGCAGCAGCAGCAGCAGCAGCAGCAGCAACAGCAACAACAACGGCGAACCGTGTCGAAAGCGAGCAGAGCTCCCCGTAGCGCCCAGAGAGCATAGTCCTAGCTCCTATAGCTGTGTGTGTGTGTGTGTGTGGGAGCGCGTTTGGGGCTAATGTCAAAGTCAATCTTGGGAAAAACGCGTAGCGCATAAACATACAACAAAATAAAGTACAAGGCGACGGCAAAGGCAAAGGCAAAGGCAAGGCAGCGGCAAAGGCGACGTTAAAACCAACCCCCAAAAATCGTTTTGGGGACTCGAACCCAAAAAAAAAACAGAAAAACCGACAACTCGATTTTTCTTTTGGCATAAGAAAAATTACCGAAATTAAAGCAAAAGAAAAACAATTTTCTTGCGTACGTTTTCTTTTTTCATTTTCCTCATATGTGCAAAGGGTTAAAATCCTTGGGAGAGCAACAAGAAAAATTGTTTAAAATTGCAAACTGTAAAGTGGCAATGAGCGTCAGATGAAAATGTTAAACACGTTTTCCGATTGTTTTTATTTCTTTTACTTCTTTTTGTTTTGTCTGTCGTTTGTGATTTGTCTAGGTGAAGAGCCAGAACAAGCCGCAACAGTACGAAAACAACAAGAAAAACCAAGAAAACGACAACAAAAACAAACGAAAAACTTAAACAGAAATGTTTTCGCAAACTAGACGAAGTTTTGATGCTCTATAGAAGAATTTTAAAGTAAATTATGAATGAAATAGGAAATAAAAATGTATATCTATATCTTTATCTTGCTGTCTTTATATATATAATGTATTGAAATATATTCGTAATTTTAAAAACAATCTAAAATACTCTATAATAAGTTATTTATGTATCATTTCGTGATTTGCTGAAGCGCAGCAAACTGAATGCTGCACTAAAAACAAAATCTGGCAACTCCGCATTTAAGCAACATCACGTATGCTCGCTTATGGACAACAAAAAGCTTAATGATACAATAAAAACTTTATAGCACTCATAATTTTTTCTTTTATTATGGGAAAACACTTTGCCAGCGTTGCCAGCCATTTGAAAAATTGATCTGATATTTTTTCAATAGATCAATTTATGAATTTTCAATATCAAAATTTAGGAAGGACGTCACATTGCTGCTTAAATCAAATAAATATTTATATATCTATAAATTTATATAAATTTTGGTAAGAATCAACACAATGGAGAGATTTATGCATACCATGGACTCCGCCATGGGTATCTTCCGAAACTTTTGCTGCACATGCACATAAGCAAACTCGATAACAAAGTTAACATATACCCGACTAACGGTTATTGCGATAACTGCAAATACTGGAGCAATGGCTGCAACGTCTACAATTTACCTCTCTCTCTATCTCTCTCCCTCTCTTCGTCTCTGTCGCTCTGTGTTGCTCGCCCGCAGGATTTTCCCTTTTTTCCCTGCAGTCGACACTTTGGGGGTGGTTAGATAAAATGTGGAAATTGTTGAAAACGTTGCCGAGACAGAGCCGGGCAGAGCCTCCTGCATCGTTATGTGCCCGGGTTCGACGGACTTGGACGCCGCCGTAGTCGCATTTCGGGGGTGGTTGCAAGGTGCGAGACGCCGCCATTGACGGAGCTCTTGTGCTCCATGTGCTGTGACCATGTCCTTGCCAGCCCGCCAGCCTGCCAGCCTGCGAGCCTGCCAGGCATTTTCAAAATTTTCTTTCCTCTCTCGCACTCCCTTTCCCTTTAAGGGGAAACAGAAATAATAACAACAACAGCTTCAAGAGTGGCAGCAACAATTTTTGCCACTCATAAAAAAGGAAATTTGAACTTGGCCTGATGTATGGACGTCCGGGCCGAAAAAAAAAGAAAACTGCCAATGTGGACGACCACTGCGGCAAGCGAAATGAAAATGCCAGACAGTAGCCCTGTTAGCCTAGCCGAATAACCACCGGGTGGTGCGGCACAGGCAAAGCCACTGCCACTGCAACAACCACAACGGCAGCAGAAGGGGCACCAGGAAGAGCAATGAATTTCACTCGAGAGTTGGTGAAAGTTGCCCTTGAATAGTGTTTGGGATTATTCGTAACCTCCTCTTCTATCGTCTTTCAAGTCTATTTACTCTCTTTCTGGCATTCAATTGAGTTCGTTTTTAGTGATTGCTACCAAATTCAAGTCGTTAGACATCAACAAACAGACTAGAGTCGAAAAAGGTATAAATTTAAGAAGGGGGATATGTGATATAAGAGTTGAGCTTTATTAACTAGTAGGCAATATATTGGAAAATGATACCAAAATATATTTCTTTTAGATATAGAATATATAATTTTGAGTTCAACATCAGAATTCTTAAAATGTATTTTCCTGAAACCTGAAACAGTTTTCATTATTGAAATTTCATTTTAAATCTTACATCCAATTTTTTTAAAATGTTTTTTTTTTTGCAATAAAAATCTTAAAATTAATTTTTAAGCAAATTTTTTTTGTATGTGAAAAGTAGTATAAAAAGTAGTACCAAGAGTAATTCTGGTTCCAATTCAGATTAAAAAATAATTTTTTTCATTTTTCCATTTTAAACATATGAGTTTTAAATAAAAATCAAGAAATGGGATCCTTTTAATCAATTTGCTTATGCAAAGTAGTAAAAAAAAGCTGAGACATATAAGAAAATACATATTTATTTAACTTACCAGATGAAAGTTTTTGATTATATTGCAATTAGATTACTGGCGCCAGGAATCCTCGTAGATTTTTATTTATTCGATAGGTTTATAAAATAGTTATTGCACTTTAGTGAATTTAAAAGATTTATGTGTTTATTCGTATACTTTTTGCATTAGCACAAAACGGAACGGAACGGTTGCAATTGCTTCTTAATTTTTAATTACGCATAAAACATCGAGTTGGGAGATAAGACATAGATTTGATGCTGAAAGTTTTCTTTCGATTATTGTTTTTACATTAATCCATTTTGAGTTTGTAGGCCTGTATAAATATTGATTAGTAATTGACAGGCAATTTAACAGAAAGAGAAAGAGAGGGAACGAGTGAGAGAGACAACAAAAGAAAAGCCGGCTACAAAGAGGGCCAAAGATAAACGAGGTACGCACGTGGCAAAACACACACACACACAGACATGCACACAGCAAACACACATACCAGCCAAGAGCAAACAATAAACAGAGAACTCCGAATGGAGACCAGGTGCGAGCTTGTTGGCCAAAAAGGGAGCCAAAGAGTAAACAGCAAAAAGCAAACGGTAAATGGCAACTGACGCTGGCGCTGGCCGCCCGGCAGGCTAAACAACTAAATCAAATCGCAGCCAAGTGGCGGACCCAAAAAACCAGCTGGCAACGCCAGTCCCTATCCCCAACCCCGCCCCTTGTTGTACGCTGAACAATTTGAGCCGCTGCCCGGTTGGCTGCCTCTCAATGGGCTCTGGGGCAAATATTTTAAATGCGCAGATTTTTGGCATGTTTTAGTGGCAGTTCACGTTTTGAATTGTTGCCGAGGTAGCTGGGAAAACTGGGAACTGCGACCGGGGACAGGCACAGGCACAGGACGTGGAGCGACTCGTTTCACTGACAATTTAATACAAAAATGCCAAATATTTCAAAGGCGCACAACAAATACCAACAAGAAATAAAAAATAGAGTTTGTCATGCTCTCTCGCTGTAAAGTGTTTGTTCAACAAAACAAAAATAAAGCAAAAAGCAACAAACACAAAAAACATTTGATAAAAATATATGCAAATTGAAGCTTTTTTACGGCTGACATTGTGTGAAATATGCAATATTTGCAAAATAAAAATAAAGTAAAACTGATAACAAGCCAATAAAGTTGTTTTATAATAAATATACAAAAGCGAAACGGAATATTAAAAAGTACCACTAAAAATGAATTTAATTACATTATTTATAAATAAATAAAAAAAAACCGAGTGGAAAGGCTTCACGAGCAACTAAATAAAATGCATATATTTATTATACATTTTTCCGCTGGAATTAATATATTTATACTATAATTTTAACTGATTTAGATTTAACCCCTCAAATTGTCCATTAATATTTCCTTATTTGCTTAACTTCCCATTTAATTTCTCTTTATGTTGAATACTCTGAACACTATGCCGTTATTCCCCCTGGGTATGCCCATATGTACATTAGAAATTTCCCTTGACTTTTAAATTGCTGCAGTTTAAAGTGGCAGCCCCGTTAAAGAAAGAAACGAAGGAAGGATTCGCTTTGCGCTTTGCGTCGTGCGTGTTGCCTATTCCGTTGCTGTTGCTGTTTCTGTTTTTGCCTTGCCAGACTAACTCAATTAAAGCAGCAGACAGAAGTTGAGTGCTGCTGACTGCTTGCCAACATGCGAGAGCGAGACCGCACACAAATAGCTGCCAGCCCTTTGCTCATAGAAAAATATGCATATACATACATATACATTCATATGTATGTATGTATGCAAGTGTATGAATTTTTCTAAATTAAAATATTTGCCGGCAAGTTTAAATTCCGCTTTGTGAGCTGTTAAAGCTTAACAAAGCGTGTCTACAAAAATTATCTAGATACTTTTTGCAGTTGTGATAGCAACAACAACAAAGCATGTCTGGCATGTTTCTAGCTGTTCTTGTTTTTGTAAACTCGTCTCGTAAATACGCTAAAACGACAACAAAAAAAAGCGTTATTCGTAGTCTGAGCTGGCGACAGAGACATCGCCGTCGCCGTCGCCGTCGACGTTAGCGTTCGCTCTCTTTGCTTTGTTTGTGTTTGGTGTTGTCGTTGCGAGTTTTGTGCAACTGTGTTTTGTTGTTGCTTTTGTGCCTTTTTTCGCATTTTCCGTCAATGATTTTTCCTTCACTTTCATCAAACAGCTGCGCTCCACAAGCGAACAAACTTTTTGCTATTTAGATACACACATACACATTTACAGGCACGCACGTGCACACATTCTAGCACACACACAGAGAAGCCCATGTTGGCAAGCTTTTGTCGTTTACCGTTTGGTTGTTTTGTTTTTTATTGATTTCTTTTTGCGTTGCGCGTTCGCCGCCGTTCGGTTTGCAAATGCCGCCAAAATTGCAATCAAATGCAGTTTTTATCAGTTCGACTCTCGCTCCTTCCACTGTTCACTCTCTCTCACACTCTCTCAACTGTTAAACTCCCACACGCGACGTTAACGTCGACTGCGCTGCCGCTGCTCGCTGTCTGTTAATTAAACGCGCGACTTTTTGTTATTGTTATTAACACGCCGTTCGCTTTGTTATCAGCATTCGCCGCCGCTGCTGCTTCTGCTGTCGCGTTTCGCATTCACGCATTCTTTTACTTCTCTAACACACTGCAGCCCCCGACCGGACCGACCTGCTGCTGCTGCCCTGACGTTGTGTTAGCGTTTGCTGCGCTGTTTGCCGCTAATCGCTTTGGTTTCTGCCGCGTTGCGTAGTTTTTCCGGTGATTTCCACTTGCTAACTGACATTTCAAGCGACTTTTCCAACCGGACCGCCGTCTGTGTCTTCGTTTGTTGTGCACATCGCGAGCGCGTCGCCAAAAAGCGCGCCGAAAAGAGAGCAAACGAGAGAGCGAGAGCAAACAGCTGTCTACTGCGCCGGTCACAATTGGAGACGATTGCGAATTGCGGCAGCCAGCGCTGCCAACTCGTTCGATTTTTGAGTGTTAAATTTGAATTAGCAGAAGCAGTTCAGCAGGTAGAAGGGTAAAATTAGCTTAGAAAGTTTATTTTATATAGAAATGTAAGCTATTTGGCTTATAAATAAATGTATTTAAGCTAAAAGAGTTATTAAAGCTGCATTTCATAATTCCAATTGGATTCGAATTCGTTTTTAAATTGGGAACTTGGAAATTGGAACATTTCAATGCGCATGCGCTTAGAGCGCATATTTCCTACTGTATTTTCTCTGTAGTACGCGCTTGGCAAGCACCAAGTACACAAAAACAAAGCGTCCCCAGCCCCCTGAAGGATCCAGCTAGGGGTGGCTTTATAGCTGCTATGTAAGCATGTTGTAAGACCTGCCGGCCGGCTCACTTGTGGTCAGCTACCTAAAGGGTCGAATGTTGTTGTTGACAAATGCCACTGACATTGGCGACTCTGTCGAACAATACAAAAGACCTATAAAGAAGCAAGAACTTCACAAAAGCTGAAGTAGGCTAACAACAATGCTAGTGTAAACTGTTTATATGTTTGAGCTACTTGCAAAACTGTTTTATATTACACTAGGTAGGATCTGAAAATTTTCCGACATTTACATATATGAAATTCAAAATATGATCATATAGAAATAGCTTAGAAAATAAGGGAATTTTGTTAAATGTCCCAAAACAGATTTCCAACTAGATACAATAACTTCCAAATCCAACGTATTCCAATTAGAGTGAAGAGTATTTTTTTAATAAAGGAAGATAGAAAACATTATTAATGTAGTTTAATATATATATTATTTTTGTTAAGTTCTTACAAATGATATTTATCTTTAAAGAGAACTTCCTTAATTCTCACCTATTCACATTTAGTTAATCTGTTTATGCTTTTAGTCAGCTATGATATGCATTTTCCGTCTCTCGCTTAATTGCTTCATAAATCGCCTTTGGCCAAATATTTTTTTAACAATTAAATTCATTCATTTTGTCGAAATTGTGGAACACCTGCGGTGCAATCGAAATATGTTTGCATTGCAATTAGAAATTGGAAAAAAGCAATTGAACTGATGCTCAAGGAATATTCAGTTTACCACACGCTATTTTATGGGCAAAAGCGTTCGATTGTTTACCGAGCTATTGCGACTATGCGCCAAATAGTGAGGCCTGCCTGTTGGCCAATTAGTTAAAATGCCAGCAAGAGGCAGTGCAGCAGGTGGGCAGGTGGGCCGAGGTGAGAGGTGAGAGGTGGAATGCGCCTGGACATGAGATACTCAACGGGGGCGGCACTCAATTTGCCATTTTTACGAGGCGCTTGAGTTCAAATTAAGAAGAATGCCGTTTCTCTCTTTGAATACCCTGTACCAATTTGAAGTTGGCTAACAGGGTATATTTGTTTTGTACAAATTTATATTACGGACAGCAGATGGCGTAGAAACATAAAGTATATAAAAATTGTTGGTTATGATCAACTGCCAAGTCGATAAGTCCGTCCTGTCCGTCCGTCCACCCGCACTCTTTCCTATATACGAACAGACGTCGTTAGAGACTTTACATATCTATACTATACTATATATAGCACACGCAGATCACGTTTGTTTTATAACATCAATAACTGTTTTTCATCTCGAATCAATATCAACCTTCAACTATTTTAGCATAACTCGAATATTTTATAAGCTAGAGTCATCAAAATTTGTCTATAGCTGCTACTAAACTATACACAGATAACTAAAAGCTTCTCATTTGAATACATCCCTAAATAAATATAGGAAGCTGAGCACATTTCATATGAATATATATGCCCTATTCATGGGCTTTTAGATATAAGCAATCAGCTCTCTATGTGGTACAGGGTATCTGCTAGTCAGCCACACTCCTCTCTTGTTTGCTTTTTGGCGTTAACTAAACAGCATCAAGAGGCGGGAAATTGAGTTATCCGCCAGCTCTCGAGAGGCAGCAGCAGCAGCAGGAATCGCGCCCACATGAAGTGCACTCAATCAGTTGTCCGACTGGTCTGTTTATTTAGCATTTTTACACACGCCACAAATCTGTCCACAAACCGGGAATCCAGCCTCCCTCCTTAGAGCTCCCTAGCAGCTGCAGCTCATTTGTTTTTACGGCTAGCTCTTATATTATATTTGTTAATCGTAATGACTTGCGCAAATGTCATTTGACACTTGTCTTGGAGATGAATTTCACTTGACTTTGATTTGATCTGGTTGCTCTTAGAGTGATAATAATGATGCTGGTAAGGACGATAATGACGATGATAATATGTCGGAAGTGCTTCATTGTCAGCGCTTGCAGCCGAAATTCAATTTGATGTCGCCCCCAAACTCAATTGTGAATAAAACTGTCAGCTGGCAAGTGAGCCATCAGCGTGGCTTTAATTAAAGCCGGGCTGTTATTTAATTAAAATTACAAAAATTATAAACAATAAACAATAAGTGGGCTGCCAGCTGAAAAGCACTGTGTTTACATTTGGCCAGAAAAGGCGAATACAACGGAAATGCGAATATTATGACAATTGCAAGCGTCCTTTTTTCCAGCTTTTTTTTCATATTTAAGGCAGCAAACCGAACGAAGAGTATGAATGGGATATAAGACGATATGCAACAAATATGTAACGAAAATAATTGTTTCAATATTAAAGAATTTTTTTGATAAAAATAAAATATTAAGTCTTTGCTAGGGATATACAACATTTCCCATAAGCAGAATACAGGTGAAATAGTATGGTTGGTTAAATATCCAAAAACTTCAATAAGAATTAGATAAAGCTTAGCCAATCATATGTTTTTTCAAGCAGTTAGGGAAATATCAGTTTTCCCAAAGGGGAATTTTTGCTTTTACTTGAGGAAATTCGATTTTAAATACATCAAATTTAAACAAATATAAAAATTTTAAGTAATATATTACTTTTTTTTTTAAATATAGTCGAATCCCAATAATTCGAAATTGAGTGAATTACATTTATTACGAATTACACAGGAATTATATTTATTAAACACGAATTTGAACGATTTTTTTCACTTGGACTGAATTTTTTAATTATTGTTAAGTTTTTCGATTTAGCAGGGTATGAATTATCGAGATTTGACTGTACATAACTATGATTTTTGAAATATATGCATGTATGTTTGTACAGAGGAGAATATACCCAGCTAGAAAAGTACTCCCGAAGCCCATAAGAATCCATTTGAAGTTACAGAATAATTTGTAGCTTCATTGTATTTAATTAGAAATATATAAAATTATCAGAAAAATAAAATGATACATAAAATTCTATCTTATTATTACTTAAGGTTCAATTATATACATATGTATTGATGAAAACTTTGCCCAATTAGATAAAGTAGTCACAAGTCCAACAAAGTCCAACTAGAACAAGGGAATATTTTGCACCTTAAGATATTTTACATATACTGGGGGAAATTATATCTTAAATATATAATAATAAATGTAAAATAAATAAACATTTTGATCACTCCAGTTCCTGATCAAAAATATAATTCCTGATCTTTCTATATAGAATTTGCAGAGCATTGCAAACTCGACTTAACTCATTTCTTTATACCATTTTTTGTATTTTTTTTCACACACGCCGACTTTTAAACAATTTCCACTGATTAATTAATAACAATAAAAGAGTGGCACGCATAAAAACGTTAATGATTAAACACAGCAGCAACAATAAAGACAACAACAACAACAACAGCAACTATGCGCGACAGCAAGATTGTTGTTGCTTTTGATTTATAGTGGGAAATGCGGAAATAAAAAAGCGTAGCATACTTTTGGGCTGGCTGCAAAATATAAAATGACTGCAATCGAGCAATAAATCAGCGAATGGCCAAATGTGGGTGGCACATTGGAAGAGGGCGAGGCCAGGCTTGCATTGATGTTGCTGCTGCTGCTGCTGCTGCTTCTGTTGTTGTTGCTGCTGCCATGGACGCAGCTTTTAAACAATTTGATTTTATTGCATGGCAAAATTCAATGAAGCGGCCAACGACCAAATGACAAAACGACAAAGCGCCAAAACGGCAAAGGCTGACAGCAGGCGCTGAAATTTGCATACAGGAACATACGCCACACATACAAAGAGAGGAAGATAGAGAGGGAGAGGCAGACACACACATAGACACACACACAGAGACAACATGTTAATGCAAATAAATTGCCTGCTGACTTTATTTAAATTTCCCATAAGACACACATGGTTAGAGATGAGCGGAGAGGGAGAACAGGGCGGCAGAGGCGACTGCCCGTGCAGAAAACTTCTCCAGCTTCGTCTCTAAACAGGCAACGAGGCGGCAAAGTGTTAGGCACCAAGGATCCAGTTGGGAGATTGAGTGTACCCAACAGAACCGCAAGCAGCTGAACATGTGTTGCCTGTGGCAGCTTTTTGTAATTTTAATTTTGATTTTAATTTGTGTTGAAATATTTACATAATCACTGACTGACAACAGGCTGCAGCAGCAGCAGTAGCAGAAGCAGCAGCAACAGGACTCAAACTTCAGTTGCTGCTAAGCAGCTGCCGCCTCGACCAAAATTTATTAAACTTTAATGAAAATGTATAAAGCACGCCTGCATAAATGATTTAATAAGCACACACGCATCGTGTGTGTGTGTGTGTGTGTGTGTGTGTGTGTGTATGTGTGTGAGGGTGGGTGTGTGTTGTTGTGCATCTCATTAAAGAGACATTAGCATTAGGCATTTGAATTCCACATAAACTGCGGGCGGCAAAAGCTGCTGCCAACGGAATAATCTGCTGATCAGATTTTATTGTATAAGCAGCAGGAAAATCAAAGCAAAAAATTGTTGAATTAACGTTAAGGAGGTGTAATATATTATTAATAAATATATTTAATAACAGTAATAAAATACTAATTATAATAATATGACAATAACAATGACAATGACAATGACAATGACAATGACAATGACAATGACAATGACAATGACAATGACAATGACAATGGCAATGGCAATGGCAATGACAATGACAATGACAATGACAATGACAATGACAATGACAATGACAATGACAATGACAATGACAATGACAATGACAATGACAATGACAATGACAATGACAATGACAATGACAATGACAATGACAATGACAATGACAATGACAATGACAATGACAATGATATTGATAAACAGAGAAAAAATGAGAGTGAGATGGTTTATAGCATATATTCGACAATTTCCAACAAATTTCCATTTCATATAAGCTTAAAAAAATTCTTTAAAAATATTTTCAAGGCTCTACTCGAAATGCCAGCAAAAGTGCTCCACTAGTTCATAGAGTTCCATGTCCTTCAGTTACCCCTATCCTTTGTAGCCGAAAACCCGAGTCTTATTAGTATAAAAATCAAAAGAGAAATGCAGTTGGGCAAAGCGCGTTGCAGCTTTGACCGTTTTAATTGCGCTCTGCTGCAAGAGCAACGAGCTGCGAGTTCAGCTTGCTGCACTTGCAACATATCAAAAAATGCAAAAATAGCAAGAAAAAAACATATTTTTAATTAGAGCTGAGAGAACGAGCTAGATATACATGCATATGTGATAGCGGGCCTTGCAATTAACTTTGACAGTGCGGCTAGAGTGGGAAAATCTTGACGGGGCAGCAATCGCTTTCACTTGGCGAAAGATCAAAGGGATGCAAGCATATGCAAACAATGGCAGCTTTATAGAGAGCTCCAAACTGCCAGCTCGAAGCTACTCCAGCTGCATAAAAACGAGCGCTTAAAATGCAACTGCAACTGCAACTGCAACAGCAACAACAACAATAACAAATGGCAGCGCAGCTCAACTTTAGATGCAAGCATAAAGTGGAAGAGTGAGAGGGGGGGGGGGGGAAGAGTTATAGGAATAAGTGAATGAAAATTTTTTGCTGAATGGAATGTAACTAGCGCTGCCTTTGCCATTGCTCTTTGCCAGATAAAAGCCCCCGTGGAAACCCATAAATACAGGTAGTAGCATTTTGAATGGCTGGGTAAACGACGCCAAGTTGCTAGAGGTGGGGGGAAGCAGGTGTGTGCTGCCTAAGTGAATTGCCGCTTGCCATAGGACCACAGACAACATGACAATGCCAAACAGAGCTCGACTCGACTCAACTCGACTCGACTTCTAGTGGAGCCTGATTCCAGGAGCTCTATTGCATTGTTTAGTTGCAAGTCCCGGGCAGAAAGCCTTTGATTTATGGCATGTGCGTTTTAATTTTGATTGTATTTCCAAACACACTCTGTATGTGTGAGAGAGAGTGAGGGAGAGAGAGGGTATGGTGTACAGTACAGTTGCGGCCTTAATTGGCCATCAAGAAAAATGTGAAAAAATAGTAGCATACTTTTCAGCTGAAATACTTTGGAGGGAAAGAGACTTAGGCTAATAGAGAGGAGTCAGGATATAGATGAGAGAGGGAGGAAAAGGGACAACAGAGATATGAAGGGAGAGATAGAGAGAGACAGAGGGAAAGGGTAAGCGAGTGAGAGAAAGAGAGAGAGAGAGGAAAAGCGTCTGATAGAGATAACAATCAAGAAAGATCGATTAAGATGGAGGGAAAGTCATAGAGAAATAGAGAGTGAGAGAGAGAGAGAAAGAGTTAGATAACGAACGAAAGAGTAAGATAGAGAAGGAGAGAATCAGATAGAATGCGAAAGAGTTAGATAGAGAAATAGAGAGCGATAGAGAGAGAGAGAGAGAGAGAGAGAGAGAGAGAGAGAGATATTAAGATAGATAGGGACAGAGATAGATAGAAAGACAGATACAGAAATCAAAGCAGCAAAATATATCGATCAAAATAAAGTAAGAGAGTGTGAGATAAATATATAAATAGAGAGCGAGAGAACGACTTCAAAAGTAACCTGTTAGAATTTTATTAATAAATGTTACTGAAATCTTGCTGTAATCAAAATGTTTTATGTCTTGCATAGCTGTCTCATATAAAAATGTTACATACCCAGTTGCGGATATCCTCCGCTCGCTAGTGTAAAGTCAGTTTTAGCTAGCTAAAGCATCTACCCGACTGCAGCATGCTCTGTTCTGAAACAGTTGACTAGTTCCTAGCTCCTATAGTAAGCCTCTACTTAACCTCCACACCGAGTCTTTGTACTAAAACATGTTCTCTCTTATATAACCTTTTCAACAATGCCTGACAGTGTATACAAAGGCGAGAAGTCGCAACGGTAAACAACATTTTCCACAAATCTCATGTTAATTTTTGTGCAAAAATGCAACCCAAGTGCTGTTGCAAATGCAGTTGCAGCAAACGTACAACATGACGGCCGGAGGGGTTCTTGCATGCTTGTATAGATATGCACGCGAGGCTATCAACTAAGGGCGCACACTTACCCCCTAGCCCCTAGTCCACTACCCTCGCACACACACTCACACACAGAAGCGCCACAAATTGCGGCAAAATGCATTTTTCACAAGACAAAATGAGAGCCGAGAGCAGAGGCAAAGGCAAAGAGAGATGCAATCTCAAGTGGTTATCTCTTCTGCATATAGAAGAGAGTAAGAGTGAGAGAGAGAAAGAGAGGGGAGCACGGGTTGGGGCAGCTGTAGTCCTCAGAGTCCTGGCAAAGTCAACATCAAAGTTCACGCCGACAAAGCGTTGCGAGTAAATGTTTAATGAGCGAAGTGGTGAGGGGGGTGGGCCACATGTAGTTTAGGGAAGGAGCGGAATCAGAGCAAACGACTCCTTCAAGCTGGTTCGCATGCCAATTAAAACAAAAGCCAAAAAACAAATGCACTTGAAGTGCCAGCTAGGCAACTGCCAGCTGGACGGAACACTACAGCAAATCAGCAGCAGCAGCGGCAGCAGCACGTTTCACACAGTGTCAAAGGCGAACCTACCAGGCCCAGGCCTACCACGTGAAGTGTTTGGACTAGGGGTAGCTACCCCTAGCTCCAATCCTTGCTGGCAACGCAAGCACTCCAAGCAACAGTTCTGCCTTTGAAGTCAAAAGGTTTTCGAATGTTGGGTGGTTGGGCCAACTCCAAATTAGCTACTCTTGAAGAAAAATGGGGAACTGGCAGCTGGGAGTTGGGAATCTGGTAACAGCTGCAATAAGGTCTAAAAGTGATAGCTGCAGGCCACAATATGCTGCTGCTAATCAAATGGAGCAAGGTGACAGAATAAGCCATAAGATATGAGTTCTTATAAGCCAGTAATCGGGTAATGAAAATAGCGAGTAAAATAAGGGAATGCTGGGGGAGGTTTGCTCTTATAAAAATTCAAAAATTGATGTAGAAAAGATTGATTACAGAAATTGATATTTATGAAATTATTTCCATGGAATGTCAGTCGTATGTCAGCTATGAGGCAGCTATACTAGAATACTAATCGGTCTGTATTGTATTCTTAGTGAAAAGCTGTGGTACTCTATGCTGTTGATGGGTTTATAAAAGAGAGTTAGGGAGCTGTGATCATAATATAGTTCTCAGTGCCGGATGAAAAGACTATTAGATACAGAAATTTATGTTTATGGAATTATTATTATGGAATACTCATAGAACTTCTTTGATAGATGATATAAACAAAGCCAGACAAGTTATATTGCAAAGGATCATCGAAGATCCAGGCTTTAACATCAGTTTGTATGCATTATCTTAGTCGAAAGCTACAGTTCGTAGTCAGAGCTATATACAAATTTTGGATTTTTACCATGTCGCTAACGCTGGAATTGCTTTTAAACGAAAACAACTTTCTTTTAGCAATATTTTTGTGGTTCAACACTCTTTTCGGAATCGGACTTTAAGACAAAGCAACAAGGTCTTGAACAAAAAACTTCATTTCTTAATGACAGATAAAGATGAAAGACGGACGGTTAGCAAGGCGGATTTCGCACAAAAACCAATATGCTCTTTTCACTTCGTGAAATCCTGTAAGAAATTAAAGTTATTATTAATCATATTTCAGTTTTGAAAAACTTATTCAGATTTTCATTGAAAAGCCTTGCAACTAAGCAATCCTTGCCTAGAAACATTTTCTAGTTTTCTTACCTCAAGAACACTTTGCTATAGCTGTCACACAGGCCAGCTACTACAAAAACTAAACAATCTCAGTGTATATTCAGCATCCCACAGCATTCGCATTAAATGTTACGGAAAAGCAGATTCCAAAAAAAAATAAACACACAGCTCGAGTAGTCGTTGACTTTTCTCACTATTTCAACGATATTTAAACGTTAGCAATATTATATTTATTAAAAACGTGTGTTTTATTCAACAACATAGCCAAAAAAACCCAAAACATTTTAAGAAAAAAACAAAAAACATTCGTGAACAGCAAAAACTTTGAAATTTTCTGTACAAATTTTAATTTTTTTTTATTTTGGATCTGGTTTCCAAATTGTTTGCTAACAAACAAAAGGTAATTGTGTTTGGATCTACAGCAAAGCCTGGCAACAAGAACTTTTTGAAGTGCAGCTGGTGACAATATGGCTGATAAGGACTTGGAGCCCAAAGCTGACTTGAACTACAAGGATTTGGCTTCACGCAATCCCATAACTGGCATGGGCTTAAATGGAGATGGGGTCGGTGGCCTAAAGCCCAAGATAGCCAAGAGCCGAGGTGAGACTGCTTTACCCCTCACTCTCTCTGTCTTTCTCTGTATAACTATTTCAACTTCCTTTGTAAATATATTCCACAGCGGGCAATCCGGTCACCGGTGAGGGCTACATGGCTGGCCACACCGATATTGAAGTGCTACGAAAGATTAGTCGTCGTCCTGGACCGCTTTCCAATTAATTTTATTTGCCACGAAAACATGAAGAAGACACCCAAACATCACGAAGACCCATGCCAAGTTCCCTTTCTTTAACAACACGATGATGTTTGACATTTTAAATATACGATTTTGCTGCACAACCCGGAAAAGACTGGACTTAAGGAGTTATATTACCCGAGTTGGGAACGGCTCTGGCTGTGACTAGGAAATTGACGTTACTATAGCTATAAAACTATGTGAAACTTCCTTTGCTTAGTAAAAACTAACTTTCTGTCTAGTCTACAGACAGGCTGTAAATGGGAAATGGGGTTAGCAGTCTTCATCTATCTATGGTCTTATTCACTGCTGATGCTCTTTCTTGTTTAAGCTTTCTTGCCAAGACCAGTAATCGAAAGTGAGTAAAGAAAATGGAGATACTAGGATATTTTATTCTTTCCAAATTCGTTTCGTTAGTAATATTTTTAGTCCTGTGCTTTTCTTAAGAATTTTTCTGTCGTTTGTAACTAGCATTAGATTGTCTTTATTTCCTTAGTCTTATATATTGGTTTGGTCTATACTCTGCTTAAAATTGCAAATTAAATTGCATATAGTTATTTGGCCTTTTGGCAATTTTTTCCCTTTTTGCAACTTTCTTTCCCTTTTTACTTTAAGCTCTATCTTTCCATGAAGTCAAAGCCCAGGCTTAAAGAAGGTAAACAAACTATAGACAGCCTGTATAAAAACTTCCTGTGCATTGCCTTAGACCTAGATGGTTCTTTAGCTTTTTAGATAGCTTTTCGTAACTTTCTGTTATCCTAAAATCCGTCTGTATTATCAATATCATCTAAATAGAAAACCAACTGCAGGCAGTTATGAAAGAATTTCCTAGAATTCCAAGAATTTCCATGGTTTATCTTATAGTATAAAATAATATCGATTTATTTTTTTTCAAAGTGGTTGAGCAGGCAGTGAATAGGAATAACATATAACTTTAGCCACGAGCATTTAAGCCTTCCCCAACCTCTTTTGGTTAATAATTTATGTTTTCGCTTAGACCCTACCCTGTTAACTATTTAACCATCTCGTCATTTCCATCTCTTTATCTCAAGTTTTACTTTTTTTTACCAAGCTTTTAATTATGCCCAGCTCTGACAGCTCTTCCCTCCACAGTGGATGCCATTGGAGCAGCTGGCGGAACTGGCGCCCGGCGATATGTGACAGCCATTTAATTTGATTTATGGCCAGTGAATAGTCTTGATTAGAACGCGCCCACCCAAGCATGGGATTACAGTGCTCATACGGGATGTAAGAGTGTGTGTGTTTGGTATGTGTATGTGACTGTGTGTGTAGCGAATTTAACTCAATTTCACATAAATCAAAAATGTAGCTAAACCCAGCCGGGAGCTATATGTGTGGGTTCCTTTTTGCCTGGCGCGCACCTTGGCGCTAATCGTATTTCAATTGTTGAAATGAATTGCGAATTGTGAATTGAATGAAGTGCTGAAATTTGAGTGCGGGGGCGAAAGATACACACATGTCGATATATGTAAAGGTCTGTCTATGTGTGTGTGTATTTCAATTCCCTTATGCGGCATCTAGAGGAGTTTTCTTGTGCTCTCGTTGTCAATGCGATTACCGTTGAAGTCGGCAGTCAGGCTACAAGTTCATAAAAGTAACGCTCACGATTGCCAACAATGAGCGAATTTAGGTGTCAAACAGCAGGTGGCACTGGCAGCAGGTAGCAGGCACCAGGCAGCAGGCAAACCAGCAGCAGGAAGTGCCCAAACTGTTGGCCAGGAAGGGAGCAGACTCTGTGGACTGTGGGTCTATGGAGTTAGGGTGTTGGGGGCTTTTGGGACTGGGACGCGTCAGAGACAGATGATATCTTAAACAGCACACACACACAAGCACGCAAGCACAGACAGACATACAATCACACATGACTACACACACACACACACACACACACAGCCAAATGTTATCAGTGAAGCAAGCGCCTGGCCTGTTGTACAATTTTTGACATGGGTCCCAAACCAAAAAAAAAAAACAAAAAATACAAATGCCAAACAAAGGGCCAACAACCGTTGGGTTCGGGGCCCTTTCGATGCTGTGCATCTGCGTGTGTGTGTGTGTGTGTGTGTGTATTGGCAAACCGCAAGAACATCAACTGATGGCAGATAAATTAAATTTTGCGGTTCTAAATGGGCAATCAATGAGGCGTACTAGCTAGTCAGGTAATGTCCTTCCTTTCACTATCGAAAATAGTTAAATTTAAAAATTTAACAAACGACAGCCAATAACAGTTGACCTCCAGACTCACACTCTCTGCAATTTTCGGCTGTGTCAACTGCGGCAACTTCAAAGGCTGCCCAAGAAACGCCCTCTTGAAGACACAGACGTTGGTTGCCTCAGGTCTTCAGCTCAGGTCTAACAACTCCTTCCAACTGTTGCAATAGCAAAGGAGGAAAAAAACATAGATAGAAAAGTTGTTAGCGAAACTTTTGCTCGCCCTCAAATATTGACTTAAGCAGTGCGCGCTCTACTCGATGACTGAAGCTCCTCAATTGTATGGGGTCCTCCTCTTTCGTTCTGTGAAAGGTGTTTTCGGGGTGTGAGTGCGTGTACAGTTGACACCTTGACGCTCCGAAGAGTCTGTTGTGTATAGGTGAGTGTGTGTGTGTCCGTTTATTGGTATTTATTTGGCTGCCGGCACGCCCAATCAAACAGATATCCCTGCTGCTTGACAATAGGAAATGAGGTGCACTTGCTATATACACGTAATTTGGTATTCAACAGACTGAACGAAGTCTGTTAGCCTCTGATATGCTATTAAACTTTTGTTTCTATTGAAGTTTATATGGTAACATTTCTTAAAAAACACTATTTGATAAGCCATTTTCTTTATTAAAATATTATTTTAATATTGTCAATGTTTATCAATATCATTATTACTTAGATAATCATTAGCATTGTTATTATAGGCATAAGCATTAGCACAGCTCTTATTTCATTATCATAGCACTAGCATATGCATTGCCATTATCATTAGCATTATCATTATAATTATCATTATAATTATCATTATCATTATCATTACCATTATCATTATTATTAGTAAAAAAAATTGTCTTTAAAAAATCGTAATTAAATTCATATCATTAGCATTATCATGCGGATTAGCATTAGCATTTTTATTTCATTATCATTATTATTACAATTATCATTAGCATTATTATTAGCAAAAAAAATTCATCTTCAATATCATAATCCTCATCACGCCATTAGCACTATCATTTGCAAAAGCATTAGCATTATTATTATCCTTGTCATTAGCAAAAAATTGTCTTAAAAAAATCGTAAGCATTAGCATGATTATTATCATTATCATTATCATTATTATTAGCATTACTATTAGCATTACTAATATCATTGTCATGACACAACACACTCTTTTAAGTACACTATTAGCTAGGTTAGTCTAGACTAGGCAATTAGCCTCTTTTTATGAGTGGGTCAATAGAGTTGAACAAGTTTTATGGACAATTGGCCTGTTGAAGGGTCTCAGATTTATGCCACTTGAATGGACCACACAAGGCAGCAAGATATTTATTAATTAACCATTATCGCTACTACTGGCTGCTGGACTGGCAGCCAGCATTGATGATAAATGGACGTCTGAAGTGCAATTTGCATGCGAGTTTTTGAATCAGCTCTGGCGACTGCTGCAACACAAAAACCTGAGCACGAGAGGGGAGGGCGTGGGTGCAGGTGCCGGAGCAGACGTTGATGAGCATCATTATGGCAAAGTGCGGAGCGCTGTGCATGACATGGATGGATGTACGATGGGGTTGACAATTATGACATGCCATGGACAGCATTATTGCCTGCTGGCTGTTGGGATTAACGCCATTTTAATTGAATTTTAATATTTCACACACGACTCTGGCTCTCCGGAAATGTGACGTGAGCTGCCAGCGATGGGCTTTGAATTTGCGCAAAACCGCAAGTAAACGGGTTGTCCACGACTATCAACTGGGTGCTGTGCGGCCCAATGCCAATGAAATAGCCATTATGGAAATCTGTCGTCTGACAGAAATGCTCATTCCACACATTAAATTGCCTGCTCGCCTGACTGACTTTAAAGCCAATATATGGAAAAAGCAATTAAAATAAGGCAATTATTATTCAAGCGGAAACATTTTATTTCAAGATTTATTTCAATTTTATTTACCACAAAACCAACTAACTATTTTTTTTACATGACCATGAGAATGTTTTAGCTAGGACTATTTGACAACGCATGTAAACGAAAGAAACTAAAAAGCTTAATATTCACGTCCTGGACCTGCCATATAGACTAAAAAATAGGTACATAAAAATATGTAATAAAAATAAAAAATTTTTTTTTTTTAAATTTTTATGTACCTATTAAAAAGTTTATAAATATTTACTTACTACAAAATAAAAACATATTTAGAATAAATACATTTTTAAAATTATTTCACTATAAAAAAAACAGTAACAAAACTTATAAAAATATTTTCCACGTTTTTTTCAATACAGCTACATTTTTTTCAAAAAAAATAAAAAATTATTTTTATATTAAATTTAAAAATAAAAACATTTTGTAACTGCAAAAAAAAACAAATTTACAAATTACTTTTCCTTTTTATTTTACTTTAAAAAAAACAGTACCTAAACCAAAAAAAAAATGTCCATTTATTTTTTTCGATACAGCTAAACTTTTTTTACAAACAAAAAATAATTTTTTTAATTTTATTTTTCTTACGATAAAAAAATTGTAACTGCAAGAAAAAATTCTCTAATATTTATTTAAAACAAAATAAACTTAAATTTTAGCTACAATTGCAAAAAGGAAAAGGAAGTTTAAATAGTTTTGAATATTATTTATTAAGTAAAAAAGTTTACATAAAATGTGTATTTTTTAAATTTAAACTACGAACAAAATGATTATTTATTGAAAAAAAAAACAAAATTTTATTTAATTATTTCATGAACTTGAATTATTTATAAAAAATTAACAAAAATTTATTTATTAGAAAAAACAAAGTTTTATTTATTAAAAATTAACAAAATTTTATTTATAAAAAATTAACGAAATTTTATCTAACAAATTTTTTAATTTCCATATTTCATTAGCAAAACATATTTATCTTTTGAATAACTTCGTTCAAAAAGTTCATTAAAATATTTATTTAATTTATTCACTTTTATGCAACAATTTGCATTTTCTATGCGATTCTACCCCTTTCGCATTCTCACGTGCATTTGCTATCGGCTATCGATTGCCGGCGCTTCGTGCGCAATTGCAATGTTGCACAACGTTCCTTCAATTCATTACGCAATAGCTTTTCGAATATCGAATGCTTGCGTTGTGTGTTCGAAACCAAAAGTTAACAAAAAGTGAGCTAGCGAATGTAAAACGATAAACACAAGATAAATACATTGCAACAGCAATCAAAAGATGTCCAATTACTATCGAAAGCTGGCTCAGCTCAAAAAGTCAGAGACGCTCACAACCGACGAACGCATTCAAATATTGGAGTTGGAAATTGAAAAGTTAGCCAAAGAAGTGCAGGAGTACAAGAACTACACTGGCGAGGAAGACGAGCAGCTAGAAATAATACACATAAGTGATACGGAAGATGACTTAGATGATATCGTAGTCGAGCTCACAGATTTGCAGGCAGTGGAGCAGGCGGAGTTTGTGCAGCGGTTGCTCTGCCACGAACATACTCCCCGAATGATTTAGTTTTAATTTCAGTTATGTTTTGTGATGTTGTAAATAGTTGTAAATAAACACAAATTAAATTTAAACTAAACTCGTTATGTGGCAGTGTTGGCTAACGCTTTAAGGTACACAGCAACAAAAAGTTGACTCCGCCAACAATTTGCTCGTGGACGAATGTGCGATTGTCCAAATATTAAATGACCATTGTGACAATCAACGACAACCGACTATAAAACTGTCAACTATTGATGACCTGACTTTCCTAGGGGGCGGGGCACGGGCGGGGCGTATGTTGGTATGCTGTCTGCAATCAGAGTTGGAAATTTCTTCGCTTGCTTTTTACATGCAAATTTAAACGAGTTTCAATCACCAGCGGCCATTGTCTACGGGCTCAATTCGAACTCCCTCTCTCGCCATTTGGCTCTCTCGTTTTTGCTCTCCTCTCGCTGTGTATCTGTCGCACAGTGCGTATGAGCTATGAAAAAGTAATTAAATTTAAGGGCGAACACAACTGGGCAGCCAGCTAGTTAGAGACAGAGCACAGAGATACTCGACTTCCTCCACCTCCTCCGCCCTCCGCCCTCCCCCTTCTCCATCTCCCATTCAATGGCCAGAAAAAAAGTGTCATTATTAACGCATTGAACGCGAATGCCAAACAAGCTGACAGCTGTGCCCAAACCAAGCGGGAATTGTGTGTGCAAAAGGATTCGACTGGACATTGGAGATTGGAGCTTGGGTCTGGGTCTGGGTGTGGGCCTGGGTAGGTGTCCTGTTCGATGGATGCTGTTGACACTTTGTCCGGCCCGAATGACATTTATTGAAAATTTCATCATTAGGCGCTGGCTGGGTAGTTGTGCAACTAACTGCAAACAGAAACTTTGTCAACTTTTGCTGCATGTCAAAACTTATTTAAATCGACTCCTTTGACACGTGTGTGCGTGTGTAAAGATTCTAGGGGTTGGGCCATATCATATTAATGGAGGTTTATCAACAAAAATAAAGAAGGTACGTTGACAACCCTTGCATTTTGATATGGAAATCAGTTTGGCATCAACAGCAATTCACTGAACAGAAAAATATCCCCAAGGATTTACCATCTTTTTGATTTTTGCATAATTTCCAAAAAAGCAAAAGAAAAGTTCGAAGACTGTTTGAAACAGCAAGATGATGCAAGATGACAACCACATATTCAACCCCAAATCGAGAAA
Source organism: Drosophila gaucha (assembly GCA_035045545.1). Lineage (NCBI taxonomy): Eukaryota > Metazoa > Arthropoda > Insecta > Diptera > Drosophilidae > Drosophila > Drosophila gaucha. The sequence continues at coordinate 7,280,436 of JAWNOY010000292.1, forward strand.
TAAACAAAATGTAAATATAATATGCTAGTTGCTTGGAGATGGATGAACAGACTACAAATACGATAGATGCGGGTTAGCTAAGAGAAGAAGCTTTAACCCTATTTTTATATTTTAAAAAGGTATATGTATTTTTTTAATATAAAATAAGTCGTTTGCATAGTGTAGTAGAGCGAAGCAGTAAGAATCTCGTGCTTAAACAATACTTAGTAAATTTTAAAATATAAATCTTTAAAAAATGTCTAGATTTTATATAAAAGCAGCAAATTCAAAATTTAGTTCAAGCTCATGAAATAGAAAAGTTTTCTCTGCCAAAGCAATTTTTGAATCGGTAAATGCTATGGTAGCTGTATGATAAAGTCATCTTGATTCCGATATAGACAATGCCTGTAGGAAAAGGAAGCATATGATGGAAGGACCGACGGATGAACGGCCAGACGGGTAAACAGGCGAATAGAAGGATGGACGGATGAACGGACAGACGGACAGGTGAGACAGGCCGACGGACGGACGACAGATAGACTGGTGGACAGACGGACGGTCAGACGAATGGACGGACAGACAGACAGACTGACGGAAGGTCAGATAAACGAACGGTCAGACAGACAGACGGACGGACGGGCGTACAACGGACGGACGGACAACGGACGGACAACGGATGGACAGACTGATGGATGGTCAGACTAATGGACGGACGGTGAGATAGACGGACGAACAGACGGACAGACAGACGGTTAGACAGACGGACGATGGACGGTGAGACAGACGGACGGGCAGATGGACGACGGACGACGGACGGGCGGACGGTCAGACAGACGGATGGACAGTCAACGGATGGACAGACGGAATACATACATGTATATATTTTATAAAACTCTGACCAAAATGAATATACACTTTTTGCAAGTGTAAAAAATGAAAGACGAATGAAAACCCGGAAAATTTTTATTATGCTTGGAATTATCCTTATCTTATATTCAGAATCAAACTTTCAGATTTTCAGGCAGTTTTAAGGACATAAAAAGTACATTTTCATAACTAATCGGTTATAGAAATGACCGAAATATGAGATTTCTATGCGGGGCTCTATACGTTCCTTGTCCGAAGTAGAAAGTCTATATCATATATATATATTATTTAATTTATTTTTGGTACGCACTTATTTATATATTTCAGGGTTTCTTATTTCTTGAGCAGCTTTATTTTTGTTATGAGTTTTCCCTTCATTATTTTGCTGCTATCGATCTTAAGCGCTGTTCGACCCCAAAGACTATAGCCTCCCCCTCAGCATATTAAACAGTCGTCTGTGCCACCCTTCCATCAACTTCAGCAGCAGCAGCAGCAGCAGCAGCAGCAACAGCAGCTGAGTGCCACGCCCCCTTGTGGCAACAGATTCCATTCGTGTTTTCTGGTTTCGCCTGCGGCAACAGTTTCCGGATTTTCGGGCTACGGCTTAGGGTCGCCGTCAGCCTTCAGGCTTTCAGCCTTCAGTTCGTAATCAAAAATGCAATGTTTGGCTTGGTTAAGCGGAAATCGGTAGATTGCGTCGCACACTTTGCTTGTTGATATTAACACCTCATGCCACTCTCACACCACCACCACCCTTCCGCTTCCCCCTCTCCCTAGTGCCCCTGCCCTTAATGGGATTGTGTAGGTTAATGAAACGTCACAGATGATGAGGACTAAGATTTCGGATGATATGTCAAAACTGAGTGATGCTGTTGATAGATGGACGCAATTGCCATCCTTTAGCTGGCACGCCCACTTTATCCCCTCTACGCCCCTGCTGCAATACATCAAACGCCGCAGCGCATAAATTTAGGAAATTTTGCGACTTGAGCAACGAATTTACATGGGATTTCTCCACGCCAGAAGGGTGTGTGTGTGTGTGTGTGTGTGAAGTGCAATTGGAGCTGGAACTAGAGCTGGAGCAGGATTCCGGGATGGGACACAAAGATTGAGCCTCTACAAATAAACCAACGTTTCGCATGACGGCAATTTCCGTTGCCATCGCCACATGAAATGCAATTTTCATGGGCAAATAACATAATCAAGATGAAGCTGAAGCTGGGTGCAAAGAAGTGTGCACAGGTAAGTAGCACCTGTCGACAGCTCCCACTCTCTCTCTCTCTCTCCCTCTCTGTCTCTTCGCCGTTAACCGCAACGAAAATGTTTCAATTTGCGTTTGCCAAACGTAATTTTTGCCATATTGAAATTTGATTTGCGACACCTTTTGCCAAAGTGCAAAGGACATTCCTCGTCACGAGACTCTCTCGCAATTCAATTTGTGCCTCGCAGCTGCAATTTGACAAATTTGATGAGGCAGCTGAATTAAGGGCCTGTAACATACATAATTCTTAATGGCATTTATAAAAGTTAGACACATACACAAGCAGCTGAGGCGAAAGTGATTTTATTTGACTTGATTTCATTGCAAATTATTTTCAAAAATTAACGGGAAGGCCAAAAAGTGACTTTAAGTGTTGGTAAACATACATATTAAGCAGAAAAATGTCCAATTCATTGCACTTTCAACATGTTCCTCGGGCATTAAATGGGGCCAGGAAAAACGTTGCCAAGTTTACAAAGGCAAAAGCAACAACAAAAAGTAAACTCTTTTGCTTAGCAAAAGTGAAACGAAACATAAACAAATACGACTCGCAGTCAAGCGACTTACATCTACTGATAAAGAAAACCAAAGCTGTGAGTGTGTGCCTGTGTGTATTGCCCCCCAGACTGGGCGACGTCTTTTAATGAAAGATGACAACAACCACAAGCACGATAAAAGGTTGTCATTAAAATTGCAACAGTTGCCGCAGCCGCTTCATTAGAAGCGACTGCGAATGCAACTGCGACTGCGTTTTGGGGCTAAAGTAGGTTGGCGTTTAGCAAATATGCTCGAAATGAATGTTTATGGGAATTAGAAAGGCCTCGTCATGTGCAAGGCATTGAATCAAGATGAAAGTAGAATATTTAATTGTAGTTGGGTTTTTTCAAAAGCAAAATATGTTGACTGGGCCAAAATATTTGAAAAGCGCGCGCATTCTGGTGCTGCCAGCTAGCTATAAAAAGCAGCTGTTTTGGCAGCAGTGTTGATTAACACACTAGAGAATACAACAACAATGCTAACGACTTACAAATGTAAAAGAGAACAGTATAACAAGTGTTAATTTCATTATGCTGTTTATAACAGTTCTGTAAATATTTTATAGACTAATGAATATAACAGTTAAATGTTATGACAAAGTTAATGCAATATTGCTGTTCATAACAGTTTCACAAATGTTATTTAACATGTGTTTGTTATACTCCTTAAATAAAAACAATTTACACATTTTTAAGGAATTAACACTTTTCGTTTATCTTTTTACACATATATTTAATTGAATAAGGCAAAGCTGTCAACTAAAACAAGCGCTTTGAAGGCTCCGCATCTGGTTTGGCGCTGCTGTCCAACGGGCGAGTTAGCTCAATGGAGTTGATGCGGATCATGGTGTTGGGAGATCGCTGGAAGTTGATACGCATATACTGTTTCCTGCGCTTCTTCTTGAAGTGTGTCTTCGTGTGCGTCAGCGTCTTCTCTATAACGGTGGCCTTTACAGTCACAAGGCCCGCCTCGAGAATGGGCCTGCCGATCAATGTGAAGTCACGTGCCCCCGCCAACAGCACTTTGTCCAGGCTAATCTCATCACCTGTCGTTGGCGGCCAGTAGCCCTCGACGAGGATGATGTCTCCAGGTGTAATCTTAAATTGCTTGCCACACAAATGAACTACAGCGAAAAGCCGGCCCTGCTCCGATTTAGCCACCTGCTGGTTGATTCGCTCGCAGACAGTTTGGCACTCCTTCTGATGCTCCTTGGCAATAGCAGACACATCAATTGTTGCAGGTGCGGGTTTGTTTTGCTGCTGCAATGCGGGGGCTAAGCTTAGGGCCCGCATCGCACCTGTAGCGGGAGATCAAGAAACGAATGTTATGTCATTGCTCAATAAACTAAATGCTTACTAGCTTACCGCTTAACGTTGCTCGCTGTGTTGTGTGGCGCAGCAACTGGCGCACACTTTGTGTTAGCAGTGACATCTTTTTGCAGTTATTAACACTCCAATAGCAAAAAATTCTTTATTAATAAATATTTGGTCAACACAAATGTGCCGATAACTTTATTCTCTGCGTGCATCGACAGTGCTGCAAAGGTCTTACAAATATCATTTACCATCACTGCACGCAGGTTGGATACACTCAAAAGCTCACTGCGCTAAAATTAGTTATTAGCTTACTACCTTGTCAGAGGCTGGCTGCCATATAAAAAGTATCCATAAGTTCAAGTCATGCATTTGAATTGCTGCGAAAATTTGTGAGAATTGAATGGAATTTTCTTTAAATAAGCAATAACTATTCAATGTAATATATTTCGAAGAGCAAAGTTGTACCAGTCGACAGTTTTTACAATTGCATCTATCTGGATTTTTAAATTAATATCGGCTTATACCATTGCTTGCCTGTCAAAAACTAATTGCTATGTAATTATTATCGATACTTTTGAATCGAAGCAAGCGTCGCTGCGCACTTTAAGCATTTAAATTCAAGCGGAAATTTTGGCTAGTCTTAGATTTCAATCAAAATAAATAGTTGCTATGGAACGTAATATGTTTCGCGATCCGGCACTGGAACGCCATTTCACTGGACACACGGGCAAAATAACGCAGCTCCGTTTCAGCCCCGATGGCCATCAAATCGCGACCAGCGCTATGGACGCCACGGTTATTTTGTGGAATCTGAAGCAAGCCGCTCGCTGTATTCGCTTTGCGTCCCATTCGGAGGGTGTTTACGGCGTCAGCTGGTCACCCAAAGGCAACTTCATAGCATCCTGCAGTCACGATCGCACGGTGAAGATCTGGGAGCCCAAAGTCCGCGGCGTCTCTGGCGAGTTCCTCGCTCACAGTAAGCCCGTGCGCAGCGTGGACTTCGATCCAACTGGGCAGCTGCTGGTGACTGCCTCCGATGACAAGGCGGTCAAGCTGTGGCGCGTATCAAGACGTCAATTCGTCTCCTCATTTGCCCAGCAAACGAATTGGGTGCGTGCTGCCAAGTTCAGTCCCAATGGCAAATTCATAGCCAGCGTCAGCGATGACAAATCTCTGCGCATCTACGATGTGAACACAGGGGAATGCGTGCGCACCATCACGGAGGAGCGTGCCGCACCAAGGCAGCTCGCCTGGCATCCTTGGGGCAACATGGTGGCTGTTGCCCTCGGCTGCAATCGCATCAAGGTCTTCGATATAGTCAACGACCAGCTGCTGCAGCTGTACGTCGTGCACTCGGCGCCCGTTAACGATCTGGCCTTCCATCCCAGTGGCAATTTCCTGTTGTCTGGCAGCGATGATAAGACTATACGCATACTCGATCTGCTCGAGGGCAGACCCATATACACGCTGACCGGGCACACTGGTGCTGTGAATGCGGTTTCATTTAATCAGGATGGCAACAAGTTCGCCACTGCGGGCAGCGATCGCCAGGTGGGTGCAGTGGATCATCTACCACATGTATATTTACTATATTCATATTGCTCATTATAATTCCAGCTCTTCATCTGGCAGTCCAATTTGCACACTTATGATGCCAAGCAGTTCGATGAGAAATCCACGAGCACGTCAGGCTGTGACACCAGCTCCGCCTCTAAAACAAGCGTGGGCGCCAGTTCTAAGGCCGATCTGAGCATACGCATCGATCCACGTGAATCGTTGGCATATCAAACTCTGGACGAACACTTCCAGGTGGTTGACAGTGAACACACAAAACAAACACCGCTGAGCTACAACTCTAAGTTGTCGAGCCCCAAATTTCGGGCTAATTGCGAATCGAAATCCCCGTCCCTGGGGCTAAAGACCAAAATTAATGCTCCATTTTTTAAATAGTTTCTTAAGCAAAAAACACAGCTGTCTCATGCAACATGCAACATGCCACATAGCAAACCCCAACTGCAAGCCTATAGCATAACTCGACAAACCTTTCGCAGGTATTGGATGTATCGCTCGAATCTGAATCAGGCTCCGACTGCTGCAGCTGTGCCGCTCAGCTCGACGAGATCAACAATCAAATGAGGCAGCTGGAGCAACGTTTAAGGCGCTTAGAAAGTTTAATTTTTGACTAAATCTTTACTATGTTCAATTTTCGTTTATTGTTTGTCTTAAGTTTTTTAAATTACTTATTTTTACTGGCAATATAAGACGTTTATCGACACACTTTTAGTTTTAGGGAAAATTATATTCCAAAGTTTTATAGACAGCGCCTCAAAATGTAGCTATAATTCCTGTAAATCCTTAAGGATCTTGATAATAAATATTATTCTGAACTCGTGGTAATCATGAGTATCGATTGACATTAAAGAATTTCCAGGATAGCAACAGAAATTCGATCACAATTTTTTCAAGGGATATATATGGTCGAAAAATTACCTAAATCACCAAAAAGCGACAATAACTTTACCATTTAAAGTACTATTCTGACGTGTTTCAGACCAAATAATTTCCAAATGGTCCTGATAAATAATAAACAGCAACAAGGACGAAAGTCCTTTTAGCTTCTGAGATATTGTGACGATTTTTCACAGCGAAAATAGCTTATAACTTGGCTGTATCCTTGCGTATCCTTGCGTATCCCGGCAAGGAAGTGTAAAACTAATTGGGATCTAAAAGGACTATCGATTTACCAAAGGACTTCTAAATAGTTCTTGTATTTTCCGAGATATTAAGGATTTTGTGTATTTTGGGCAATTTCCTTGGCATGGAACTGAAATATCACAAGTTGCGGATCCTTAGATGACCCTATAATATTTTAATGGAAATCGATAGAACTGTACCTCACGAACGAAACGCACTATGTCCTTTAGTTCAGTGCAAGGATATAGCCGAGCTAAAGGTTTTTTACCATATGCTATTTTTTTTTACTTGCAACGCTTTAATTGATCCGCTTAAAAGTATTCAACAAAAAATGGAAGAGTGAAAAAAGGTTCGTGAAAAAATAAATTGAAGTGTTTAATAATCTTTGCATAGTCTCATGTGGCAGGCAGTCGGTGCGAACAATAGACACCGAATTTTGGGTGGAAATTGTTTCACAGGCTACAGTTGCCCTCCACTATAGATTGGCCAAAAAAAACATAAGCTGCCCCCCTCTTGGGGGCATGCTAAGCTGCTGAAAACTTTAACTTCTACAATTTTGCATCTAAAGACTTAAAAATTAACAAAATTGTGAATATTGAACTCTTCTACAAATTTATCAAAAATAATATACCATTTATGTGGGCGTGGCAAATTAAAGAAAACTGTATGTATATTATTTCAAAGTGCAAGGATATTACCAAGCATGGCCTTAGGCAGTCAGCCTATCCTTCTAGTGTAAGCTGATAAAAAATTATAAATCAAAATTTTTACAAATTGTGTCTCGATTTAAAAATTAAAGGATTTATCTCAGGAAAATGATTACCGATTCTTTAGAGCCACAGCTTTTCGAGTTTGTTGGGATGCCCACTTTAGCTTGCCTTTCAAAAAGTCAAGCTCTTAATAAAATTGATATTAATAGTGGATGGATTTTAGAAAAAAATATTTCAAATTTTTATCACTATATATATAGGTTAATTATTATCATATATAGAAAAATGATATAAAAAATTTAAATTTCACACGCCCCTAGAAGGTGTCTCTAATCAATCTAACATTTTATAAGACGAGTAAATTATGCATCTATGCAGACAGACAGCAAGACAGACATTTAATAAAAAACATATATACCTTTTTCACAAAGTGGACGAGTATAACAATCGAAATCGATCCGAAATCTGCTAACTTGAAATCCTGTTTGCAACCAGGCATAGGTAAATTTATCTTAAAATAAATATTTTTATTACATTTAATTAATATATTTGAAATAACTAAATTGATTTTAGGCATCGGATGTCATATATATGTAGAATAATTGCTACCCTTTGCAACTGCCATTGAACTTTGTGCAGTTCATTCAACTGCCTATGGAACAGCATGTCTCTAATGATCATCTCGATGGGTAGGTTCAATGCCTTTTGCCAAAAACAACTTGTTGCTGTATTTATAAGCTAATTATGCGCTCGACATATTGCCACAAAGACAGTCCGAAACTAAGCATTCCCATACCACTGTAGGCTCAACAACAAAACACAGAGAATTCGAGCAAGTGCGACAGCAAGCACAATAAACAAAAGGATACCTGAGAAATTAGTGTGACAAGCGGACAGTTTCCACCTGTAGAGTTAGCACTGTAACTGTTCTTTGACCAAAATGCAGTTATAGGGTGCTGAACTAACCCCTTGTTGGCCGGGCCAAATGCATAGAAAAGGTCATTGTCATCTTTCATTCAGGTTCAATAAACTGCAAGGCAAAAAAAAGTGAACCTCTTGCATTTTCAAATAAATAAGCTAATGTGCCCTAAAGGACGAAAAGAACCGCAAGAAACCGCTTAACAACTGAGCAGGATCTAAGGCGCAAGGAGCAAGTACCCTACTTCTCAAGGCATTGTAGGAGGCAGCCTTAAACAAAATGATGGTAGCAGCAGCAGCAGCAACAGCAGCAGAGGTCCTGCCGTGGCATGTGCCACAAAACGAGCCGAGGACCCTCTCTGCGCTAAGCTAAGCTTTTGCCTGCGCTTCGGGGTCCGGCGTTGGCTCGTGTCATCTGTTGAATTATAAAATATGGCAAGGAATTAATTTGCCCCAAGTCGAATCTGGCACAGCAGCAGCAGCAGCAGCAGCAGAGCTCTTAGGATATTACGCCTAAGGACCCCTACCATCTACCATCGTTCCATCGTTCCATCTACCGCTATGCTCTGACTGCGACTTCTTTGCTTATCTCTGCGCACCTGTCGCTGCTCGATCTGCAGACAAAATGAAAAGGTGCGCTTAAATTCTTATAATGACTCGCAGTCAGAGTCGATATTCTCTTGCTAACTGTGAGTGTATGTGTGTGTGTGTGTGTGTGTTGCATCTTCTTGCCGCAATTTGTTGTCCTTTTGTTTTGCCGCCGTCTGTTGCCTCCAAATCTGTCTATAATCTGTGTTTAGGCCATGCCACATTGATTTCAGCTCAACAACAGACAAAACACCTTGTGCCTTCAAAACGTTCTTTTCTGGTTTTTCGCTTTTTTGTTGCTGCTGCACTCTTGGGTCTTCTTCTTATTGGGCTGCACCTTTCGGGACTGTGGCACATGGCAAAATCCGTACCATTTTGTGTGTTTAGATTTTGTCATTTTAATTGCTGGTTCGGGCTTTTGACTCTTTCGATTTTTGCACCCTGCAACAGCTAAGCTGAGCTGATTGGCTCATTGTCTGCGGGCTGTTTTTTCCCCTTCTTCTTCTTCTTCTTCTGCTGTTTGTTATTCTGGCTCTTGTTGCCAATTAAGCTGTTTAAATAGATTTCACAATCTGCCTCGTCTTATACATACATATGTTATATACCCTGGCACTTGACTATGTCTATCTATATATACATATATGTATATAGTAGGGGTTGCATATTTGACTTGGATTTGTCATTGCTTTCTTTCCCTTTGTCAATGTTCGCATGCAAATCGAACGAGCTTAAGATTTTCCAAAGTAAGGTAAGGCTAATCTCTGGCTGTCTGTCTACCTGGCACTCTGTTGGCTTCTGATTTGGTCGGCGAACTTGCTAAACTGTTTCCTATTGCATTCGCCTTAGCCGACTTTAATGCCAAGAGACAAGCTAACTGAACTTAAGATCTGTGGGATATGAAAATTAAATTAAAATATTTGATTATAATTGTTGATAAATAGTCTACAAATATTTGTGAATTAGTTTTATATAATATATAGTAAGAAAATCGTTTTATTATTATTATAATATATAATAAAAAGAAAACAAAAAAATTATTTAAGTTTTGAATATTGGAAAATTTTATATTTCTTGTTTTAAGCATTATAACTAACTATAAAAAAATAATATCAATAATAGTATTCTCTTAAAATAAGAAAAAATAAAAAAAGAAACTGAGGCAATCCTATGTCAAAATATATATGTCGACTAGTGAATGTAATTTAAATTGATTAAATAAATCATTTAAATAAATAAACATGTATTTTACATGTATTTAATATTTTTTGTTCTCTTTTAAGGCGAAGGTTAGATATATATATTTTTTATAATGTAAATTATTATATATTTTCCGTCATTAACAAGAAGCTGAAAAGAAGGCAGAAAGATAGAATAATACAATTTTTTTTTTAGTTTATATTTTTTTAATTTTTTTTGCTAGTTTGGAAATAAACTATATATATTATAAAATTTCAAAGAGGTTCTATCTTTAGCTAAGGATTTCAGTTATGATAATAAGCAAAATATTACCATATTTACATATATATCAATATCTATAACTAGATCAATTTCAAGCTAAAGTTTTGTATGGCTAAAATATCAGAAAATTTGTAGCAAATTGTGTAAAAACAGTTCAATTTTGGAATTATAATACAATCGAATTCCGTTAATTCATCTCCCCCTAAATCGAAAACCCGAATAATGCTTTGTATTCCTGTTCGATAAACTGAATTTCTGTTTAAATTGTAAAAAATGTGTTACTCTTGCCATTTCGAACTATAGGGATTCATCTGTATATATTTCTATTATAACAAATTAATTTTTTTTAATATAAACCGAAGCCTAATGCAAGCGTGATGCTTGGAAATGAAACCAACAGAAACTAGACTTGGGCCCTAATTTCTTTAAACAAGCTTTGTCTATATACATATATTATATACACATCTTTTGAAGTGGATCCAATATAGAAATATAGTCTAAGAATATTGTCAGTATGTCAAAGATGAAAATTGACTTGAGCCTAAACCGAAGCATTGACAATTGGAGCTTGCAGCTTCGATGCTTAAATATGGGAAATGTATAGAAAAATGCCTTTCTTAAGTTGAGCACTGAAATAATCAATATAATACTTATCTGCTATTTTATAATAAAATTCTTATAAATTATACACTATAAACTTTAAATTTCTACTTTTAGAAAATCTAAATAAATTACTTTATAAGATTATTAATATTAAATGATATAAGCTGATTAGGAACTCAAGATTTGTTTGGGATTCCATTAGAATTGGAATAGGCATCGAGGATCGTTGAGCATGTGCAACACACAGCTGCTTCATTAAGACATTTCTCCACTACAATCTCCTGAGACACACTCTCTCCATGTGTCAATCTCTAACAATCAATCCTACATAAATTTCATATGCCCAGCTCATGTTGCAGGTGACAATAGCTATCGAGGGTAAAAAGCAATCATAACTTAACAATTTAAAGCGAGGAAAAACCCATAAAAAAACGAAGATCGAACAATATAAACGAGATCAGGAGCAGGAGCAGGAGCAGGCTCTAGCTGAGGCTGTGGCAGAGGCAGAGGCAGAGGCAGAGTCTGAGGCTCTCAGGCTGAGGTTCAGGCTGCTGGCCTAAAGGTCCCCTAAAAATTGGGTCATTTGGCTGCTTGTAATATCGATGAGCGTGACAGGTGCAGGCGCACTTACAGCAATTGTTGTTTTTGTTGTTGTTGTTGGTATGAGCACCTTCCTTTGGTTTTTTGTTTTTGTTTTCATTTTTTTGCATGCGTCAGCTTGCGGCACACTCCCTCAAGGTGCAGGGGCCTAGATTAGACGAAGATTGCAGTCTGGCTGCTTTGTGGTTGACTCGAGAGATTTTTATGACTGCTGTTCGGTTTTTGGCTGGCGTGTGGCCCACATGCCAATTGGACCGGTACAGGTTGCTGTCGCTGCTGCTGCTGCTGCTGCTGCTGTTGTAATTTGCGTCGACTGCGCAAGCCTGGCATATGTTTGCAGTAAACCGGCTTTGAGCACGCGTCTGGTCTGGCTCACAATTATTGAGCCAGGACGATGGGGAGGAGAACGCTGTGGACGACGACGATGACAACGACAGGTTCCAGCAGGATTCAGCAGGTGCTGGCGCGCCACTTGTGCGGCTCGAAAAAGGAATCGGAATCAGCGCTGCTTACAACGAAAGGACATAAACATAAATGAGCCGCTGTAACATTTTGCCTTTGCCTTTGCCTTTGCGTTTGCCTCCTGCCTTTGCGGCTCCTGCGCACAGGTGCCTTTTGCCGCGGCCCTCGTCGGCCTTTTAATTGTGCCCTCGCTTAGGTTCACCTGCAGCAGTCGCACTCGCAGTCGCAGTTGCAGCCCTCAACTGCAACTGACCTAAGACATCTTTTTTTCATGTGATGGCCTCCACGTCTTCATGTCTGTCTCTCTCAGTCTCTGTGTGTGTGTGTGTGAGTGCTGCTCAATGCAGATCCTCGCTCGACCGGCTCACCTTTTTTTTTTTAGCCGCAACTATTATTTTTATTAATAGCCAAAGTCGAAGTCGATGTCGAAGTCACCTGCCCGGCACCTTTGGCTAGGGGTAGCCGGAAAACGGATATGTTGCGGGCCTAGACCACTTCAAGGCACTTCTAAGATGATTTCCCCTCCCCCTATTAGTTCCTTTTATTCAATTTGGGGTTGCAGCTGAGCACAGCTTTTCTTTCCTTTCTTCTCTTCTTTTTTTTTAGTTTCATGGGGGCTTGTCGTCTATTTGTATTTGAATGCTGTACAAATTCAAATGGCATGACAAATTATGTGGGCTCAGGTGTTAACGGCTTGGGGTTAATAAACCTAAAGCCAACATATGCCAGACACAATCGCAACTTTATCAGCTCTCATGGTAGGCTCTCAGCTCGAGCTATGCAACGGTTTTTTATAATAAGCGTTTTCAGTTGGCTTCTTGAGGGAAAATTTGATTACATATAGTTTTTGAATCGAAAAAAATTTTGAATTAAAAAAAAATGTCTTAAAAATATTTTATAATTTTCAGTAAATTTATTTATTAATATTTTTGAAAATTTGAAATATATATTTTAAAGATTTCCCTATTAAAGTTTTTTTTTTCTAAATAAAAAGCAAATTCAATTATTACAGATTTATATTACCTATAAAATCATAAAAAAGAAGCTTTTCAGCTAATCTTAAGCACGGAAAATATTATAAGCTCTAATATGCTAAACCTCATTCATTTTAATATTCTTATAAATTTTATATCACCTCAAAGAATTTGTAATTCGAGCTTCAGCCTTGTAAATATTCTAATATGTGACAGTTCTTGTTGCCAGGGCCTCTCTTTTAGCTTACATTTTGAAATACTTGGGCTAGTCGAGTGCCTCATTGCAAGCTCTCCTCTGCAATTTATCGCTTTGTCGGCACTTGCCCCAAGGTCCTTGAGCTGCATTTTATTTTTTTTTTCATTTTGCAGCCGCCAATGCAATTGAACTGCATATTTCCGATCGCTCCCGTATGCTGTTCTCATTTTTTTGTGCTTCAGGTTTTCCTTTTTTGCTTGGCCAATATTTTGTCAATTTTCGATCAATTTGTTGCATGCCACAAGGCACAAGTGGCAAGGCGACGCAACCCAAAGTGAAATCCTTGCCAAATGCTCGCTGATTTTGATTGCGAGCACCAGATGAATGGCGATAATGAGAGCGCGGACCCGAGAGTCGGTGATTTGTAAACTGCCAAACTTCATTTCGGGCGTTTTAAAGTGCCGCAAAACACATTGACATTCGCTTTTTGGGCTGGCAATTGCCGCGATCAGTGATCGTCGATGATCGCTCCCGATCTCAGCTGAACTCCTCCACTGCTCCTCCTTGCCCACAACTCAACTCTCGGGCGCAATTAGCTGGAACTTCGAACACTTATTGGCGTTTTGCCATGCCCCATCACCGCCCGATCGCCTCCTGATCTCAGGTCTCTTTTCCGGAATGGGAAACGCTGCTACTGCTGCTTGTAATGCGGCGTTTTACAAAGCGCATTCCTAGCATACCACAATGAACGAAGATCAAAGATCACCGCGTCACCCGAAAACAGAAGCAGTACCCAATACCCAATACCCAATACCCAGTCCCTCAGTCCCAATTGCAGACGTGCAAAAATTTAACTATAAAATCAGGTTTTTCGTCTGCCCACAGAAAAAAAAAACATATTTGGAGCATTTTTGGACATTTTGTAACAAAATGTTGCCACATGAATTCAGCTGCTCAAAGAGCTCGTCCTTGATATAAATGTATTTAACACTAATAGAGAGAAGAATTTATAGATCAAAGAAAATATTTGAGTGAAGAGCATTGTCAAGGATGCTTGAGCTATGTCCCTTAAAAACTTTTGTTGAGAGGATATGCCAAAAATTTAAGCAGCATAGCAGTGGTATTTATCTTTATCAGCTAATAATATATAGATCTAATAATGATCTATATATTGAGCAAAGAATTCAATTCCAACAATGTTGCTAGAGAGAGAGGGGATGTATACGAATTCAAAAACTTTATTTTTAATAGATCGGATCTTATTTACCCGAGTTATTCATTCCAAATTGGCAAATATTAATATCTTTAAAAACATTTAAGAAACGCAAATAAAGTATTCAAAACTTAAAAAAAAAATATGTTTGAGTAAGGATTTGAATAGCTTTCAGTTAGTTTTTAATGTTTAAGACATGCAAATGTTTCAGTGAAAATTTTAGCTTTCCACTAGAAAAACTTGAGTTTTCCATATACTACTCAACTTTTTCTAGTATAAAGATTGATATAACATTTAACATTTATTGACATAATTGACATACATTTTAAATCTTATATGCTTCAAAAGAGGATGCTTTTACTTTGAGATACTTCATATTTTGCAGAAAATTCTATTGTTCAAGGAAAAACTAAAGCATAATTGCATATGTTAACCATTTAATGGAAGTGTTTCTATGGACTTTTCTAAAGACTAAAGTTAAGCGCATCTAGGAACTAAAAAATAAGCTCCTACATATATGCTTCTATTATATAACTCGAGTACAAACTTTTAAATATATCAAAATTCTCAAAAAACCAAGCAATATATTGCGTATCTCAAATAATTCTCAAATAAATACAAAATATTTCAAATTTCTTTAGCTTTCAACTTTATTTTTGCCAAAAAATACAATTAAACATAACTAAATACAAAATGAAAATGATTTGTATAAATTATAAAAAATTGTTGTTAAAAACTTAAAAACTAATACAATTATATAAATAGGTCAGATTTTCCATAGGGCTTAAATAATTTAAGTACAAATAAATATGTTGTGAATAAAACAAAGATTTCGATAGTTTAAAGTTTAAATAATAATAATATGACGCTTTATGCCAATTTGTTTTTCTGTTGTTGTTGTTGATTTTTTTTGGGGTCTTTGGTACTTTTAGCTGCGTTTTCTTTGCCAATTTTGGATTTGGTATTTAGGGTAAAAAACAAATTCAAAAGATATAAAAACATTAACTAAGCAATAAATTAGGTTAGCTTAGATCTAAATAATATTAAGTTATTTAAGTCTAATTAGAGTTAGCTAGAAAAGTCTTTTGTTTTTGTGTGTGTGTATTTACAGAGCTTAGACTTAAGATTGAGCAGCTTAACTAGTGCGGGAGAAATGTTCTTTCGTTTCCCTTAACAATACATTTTATTTATATTTATTTATGTTTTTTTTTTGGATGCCTAAACAAAACAAACTTTGGCTTCATAGCAACGACTTAGACGACTTTGCATTTGCAGGCGGGCCAACTTGGTGGTAACTGGTGGTATCTAAGATTAAACTCCACTGGAACTGGGTGATGTCTCATATACTACACATATATACCTTATATATGTGTGTGTGTGTGTGTATTTACAGATTTGCATGTTGCTCTGGCTTAGCAACTGCTGCTGCTGACCTCCATTTTGATGGGCATTGAAGGTGGCGCCTCCTCGTGGCGACTCTCCCGATGACGACGCAGATCCACTTTGCGCTGGAAGGACTGATCGCAGAGCCCACAACCGAAGGGTTTGTAGCCCGTGTGCTTGCGCATGTGCGTGATCAGATTGGAGCTCTGGCTGAAGGCCTTCAGGCAGACGGTGCACTTGTGCGGCTTCTCACCTGAGCGAAATCAATAAAAAACAATTATTATAATGAAAGTAATATATTGTGAACATATATAGAGCATGTATATATGTATAGAGTTTATTAATTGTAGCATTGCGCGTGGCCTTTATATATTTTAAGCAATTAGACAAATTGAAAGCTGATAAACATCGCAGAACGTTTGCCGATTTTAATGGACTTGACTTCACCAATTGAGGGTGGCTCAAATCACACATTAGGGTGGACATGCAAAGAGCTGTCAAGTGACAGCTGTTAAAGTCGTTTATATGCTTGACACATTTGCAAGGCAGTTATAGAGTTTATACATGGTTTAAATTGAAATTGGCTCTGAGGGAAACTATGGAGGAATTTGACATATTTACATTACAAATAGTTAGGACATCCCCTAAGCCTAAGTTCAATTGCCCAGTGTTAACAAACCAAACATGCTAGAGACCTAGTTTTAATTTTAATTTAAAGTTCATTTCATTATTGTTATATAAACTATAAGGAGGACTTCAAAGTAAATTGTTAGGAATTAACAAAATAATATATACAAAAATCTGCCAAATTGTGGGGGCTTAATAAACCACAACAAAAACAAAAACTTTGTTTTTTTTATGAATTTCGAATGTTTTTAATAAACATTACTTAAATGAAAGTTAATTGAAGTATTTTAAGTATATGTATATGTACTATTATATTACTACTATACTATATTAAGTTGATATAATGAGTTTAAGCTAAGCTTAACTGCTTGACTATTGTTTATACAGTCGAATCCCGATAATTCGTCCCCCGCTAAATCGAAAACCTCAATAATTCGTAACCGTTGCAAAAAAAGTAGTTCGAATTCCTGTTCGATAAATCGAACTCCTGTATAATTCGTAAAAAATTTGGATCCCCTTGAATGGGCATTATATGAAGATATATGTATGTATGTGTATAGACCAGCTTAAGTAGTCCTTAAAGTATATAAAAGTGCTTGGCTATTAGCCATATGTATAGTCCAGCTCATATATAGACTCTTTTATATAGAGCATCTTTTCTCTCTCAACTTTTAGCACAAGCCAAAGTTAGTTTCATGTGGGTCAACCAATATGCCAGCTCATTTCAGCTCACAAACAAAGTCTGCTTATCAAATATGCTAATATCAGAGACAGAAAGAAACAGAGAGAGAGACAGACAAGAGAGAGAGATAGAGAGAGAGTTAACTTACCCGTATGTATATATGTGTGCTTCTTCATGTCGGACTTCTGATGGAATCGCTTGCCGCAATACTGGCAGGGATATGGTCGAGTATCGCTGTGTATCAGCAGATGTGTGGATAGTGTCGAGGAGCGCTTGAACGATTTGCCGCACTGTTTGCACTGCAAGCAAAAAGAAGTCAAATTGGAGCAGGTTATAGTAAATAATCAAGTGAAACAAAACGGAGTCATATTTGGACAGCCTGAAAGCGAAACAGACAAAAGCCAACGAAATTTGCCGCAAATAAAATCTCAAACAAAATAATAATGTGTGTGCTAAATACTTATGAATTAAACTAGATTTGTGAGTGTGCAAATATTTGGCAACAGGTGCATATATATAGGGTAAAACCCATGACAACATGGCTGCCGCAGCAGGGAGGGGGTAGAGGCGTACCTGTCTATCATAATAATTTTTTTGCGTTTATTTTTAAGAAACAGCTATGCAAACAGGAGCTTAGCTCAATGTTAAATCTCAAGTGAAATACATTTCTCCAAGAGATAAAGTGTTATTAAGCTCTATATATACTATATGTATATATATATATAAATATATATATGTAGGTGTATGTATATATGTGTTTCTCTGTCTTATTTGTAGGCCAAACACAGCTGTGGGGGCATTGGGTATCGAGGACTGGGCGACTTGAGTCGTCTGCTTCGTAACATCTTCGCATCGAGGAGATTAAATGTTTGCACAGTTTGCATTGCTGCAACATGCAACAGTATCTAAACATTGTCGCTCCCCGTATTGACACAACTCAATCCCATTCCCAACCACCTCAGCTACGTGTGTGACATTTATAAGAAAAATGGGGGAAAAAATATTAATAATAATGAGAAAAACCTTTCGAAAACCTACGCATACTGTCAATTGACACAAGTGCGCTGCTTAAAAACGAAAATAAAGAAAAACACAATTTATATTTAACTTTTTATTTTCATTTTGTTTTTTCTGTTTTGGGATTTTCTATTTGTGGATTGCATTTGAGCTGTATCCATGCCTAGACAGAGCCCCAATTAGTTGGCCCATTGTTACGGCCAGTCTGAGCCATAATGTCAATTTGCTCAACTCGAAACCGTAGCGGAAGTTGGCAAAACTCTCGCGTAGAAACCCCAAACATGACTCAGCCGCAGCTCAGACTCCAAGCCCGAGCCGGGTGGGCCACGCTTCCATATTGAACAACAGCAGATGTAAAGACTTACAAAAAGCCAAGTGAAGAAAAAATATATGAACTGACCGCCTGCGCCTGCGTCCAGGACTCGAGCAACTGTTTCGACCATATGTCTGGAAACCCTTTTTGCTCGGCTATCGCATTTCACTTGAGAGAGAGAGAGAAGAAAAAAACTCTGCTCTCTTTCTCCCTCTCTCTTTCTCCCCGCCTGGCAATGTGTGAAAACGTAGCTGCCTGTCGCGGGTGTTGAAGTGCCTTTGATAAAAACATAAACTGACAGCGGGGGTAGTCAGAGCATGACCATGCCCCGAACCTGCCCCCGACCCTGCCCTCAACTCCAGCTCGTATATCAAGCCTTGGTCGTGTGCCCCGGTCCCGTGCGCCTAATGTGGCAAAAAATGTATGCTTAAGAGCCCTTAAACAAAACGACAATTATGATTGAGCCCAAAACATTGAACGCGTAATTTGTATATAAATCTTCCGAAAGGGAAACTCTCGTCCTTCCCCTTTGGAAAATAATCAAAATTATTTGATTAACTAATTGCGTGATTTGGATTGTGCCTAATTGAATTTCCATAGAAGAGTTCGAATGGAATTATTTTTTTTCGTTATGACATGATATTTGCTGTGCCACTTTCCCAAATTGAATTGGGAGGACAAACTGTGGTCGGGCTGCCTCCTAGAGCAATTAAAACGCGACAGGACCTTCGAAAATATTAAACAATTAACACGGGTAAATTGCTAGAAGAGGGCCAACACAACAGACACGCAATGCAAGCGATATGCCAGATATGCTGAAGACTTATGCAACGAGTACTATATGTATAGAGGAGCTGGGAAGACCTTTCGATGAAGGATTGAAGAGGGGTTCTCTATGAATTCTAGTACTATATATATAGAGGAGCTGGGGAGACCTTTCGATGAAGGATTGAAGAGGGGTTCTCTATGAATTCGAGCCCACGCTGATGTCACGTCATAGCGTCATTAGCAGCAAGGACAAGGCTTACGATTTACTTTTCTAGATTTATGGCGCAGTTAAATGTTGCAAGTCTGTTAAATGTGCCACAACAAAAATCTCTCACTCTCAGCCTCTGCACTTCCGCTTTGACTCTGATTCGACTTTGACCAAAAAAAAGAAGAAGTAAAAAATGAACTTCCCGTCTGGCTTACCTGAAAATTTCTGCCGCTGCGCTTCTCCTCGCACTCGCCTTGGTACGACGATGAGGAGGACGAACGACGCGCAACATCTGTGGCCGTTGAATCAGGATGTTGCTGCTGCTGCTGCGGCTGCAACTGTTGCTGCTGTTGTTGCTGCGTCGTGTGTTGCTGCTGGTGTTGATTACGCATGTAGCCGAGCTCAGCGACTGCCACAAGACCCATGAGAGCTGCTGCCGAACGTTTGCTCTCCTGCTCAGCCTCCGACTCGACTTTAACCTGCTGCTGCTGCTGTTGCTGCTGTT
Source organism: Drosophila gaucha (assembly GCA_035045545.1). NCBI lineage: Eukaryota > Metazoa > Arthropoda > Insecta > Diptera > Drosophilidae > Drosophila > Drosophila gaucha. The sequence continues at coordinate 7,300,315 of JAWNOY010000292.1, forward strand.
GTTGTTGCTGCTGCTGCTGCGTCTTCAGGTGCTGTGTGAGCAACTCCAGATTGTTGCCGGTCAGGCCGGCCATGAAGGCACTGCGATGCGCATACAGCTGCTGCTGCGCCGTCTCAAAGTCCAGATCCTGTGCAACACTCGTCGAGGACAACGGCGACTGCAGCGAGGATATCGAAGCAGCAGAGCGGCGCTCGTACTTGAACTTGCGCACTATGGGATCCACTTGCTGCTCCTCAAAGTCCTCTCCAGCTGCCGCTGCCGCTGCTGCCTCATGGCGCGTGGAGCGCTCGCACATGGAGGCCGGCGACCAGATGATGTTGCCCTGCGAGCGACGCTGCTGCGACGGAGTTGCTGCATTTGCAGTCTTCAGATTGACTGCCCTTAGAGGTGGGGGCGTGGTCAGATGCAGCGGCTGCTCCCGCTCATCAAGACTAAGGCTGCTGTTGCTGCTGCTGCTGCTGCTGCTGTTGTGATCATGATCCTGCTCCGAATCAGATCTGGCGCGCTGTTTGGTGCTCAGATTCAATGGCATATCCTCGTCCTGTTGCAACAGCACATGACTGCTGCGACTGCTATTATGCTGCAGTTCCTGCTCCTTTTCGGGTGTCAGCGCAAAGTCACGATCCCGTTGGCCAAGCACAATGGAGGCGGGCGATTTGGGCGTCATGGGCGTTAGGGGCGTGCCCAATGCAGAGGCCGAAGAGAGCAGAAACTGCGGCCAGAGCAGAGCGCTCGAGTAGAGCAGCGGATTGTAGAGGAAGGGCAGATCTGTATAGGAATGAAGATATTTATAAATAATATATGGAAGTGAGTGAGGAGAAGAGTTATTCAGGGAATTTTGAGGGAATATGGTGAAGAGGATTTTATTTGGTCTTCAGATAATTTTAAATCGAAATAATTGAAGCATTTTCTTATATTGAATTTTAGAATATTATTAATTTTTAAATGTAATAAAATATTTATGCGTTTTTTCTATACAACAATTAAAAAAATGTATTCATTAGAAAATTATGGGAATTTTTATTAAAAACAAAAAAAAATAAATTTTTAAATGAAAGAATTCTTATACATTGAAGACTTTGAGAAAGATTGATCGGTAAATATTTGATCTTATATATTTTATATATATTTAGTTATATAAAAATAATATATATTTTATGCTTTGATCAAGCTTAGAGCACAAACTATTTTCTTGATATATTTCGAGACTTGATGAAAGCTTTTTTAGGGAGTTTTTTCCATAGATATTTTAAGTCTTGATCAGAACTTATTTCTTAGATACTTTAAGACTTGATCCAAGCTGATTTTTAGATCTTGTTGCGTTAGCTATTTTAATGTTTGATTTAGGGTCAGTCAATAAATATGTTCTCTTAAATATCTTATGCCTTGAAGCAGGCTGATCTTCAGACTTTTTCTCACATTAAATTGTATTATGCTTATACATACTTATAGATCGTGCCAGATATATATGCCTATAGCTTTCGCCGATCGACTCACCTCGACTGTTCAGTTTTTGTGCAGCAGCGGATGCTATCACCGTGTTGAAGGCCGAGGCTCGCTGCATCCATTGCTTGTCCAGAGTTGGGCCCGCGTAGCCCGCTGGACTTGGCTGCGAGTGCGGTGACGGCGGCGGCGACAAATGATTCATTTTGGCCTTAAAGCAATGGCTCTGGCACTGGCTCTTAACTTTGGTCAAACGCACTTCAAACACTTTCAATATTTTTGTTTATCAACTAAAACTTTGCATCAATTGGAGACGAGACACGGCACAAAGATCGAGAAGAAGAGAAATCTCTTGCTAAATTTCTCAAAATTATTTACTAACTTTTCTTTTTCTTATATTTGTATTTTATTTTTTGGTAACAGATCTTTGTGTATAAAAGTTGGCTCGCTGTGAGACGCACACGTCTGTATCGCTCGGTGCTTCGCACCTGACTGAATCTTTGGCCGATTGTGCGGTTCTAAATTGAGCCAACGGTGAAGCGAGTGGCAGGCCAAGCAGCGACGACGACTTGGCCCGAAAATCGAGGCTCTATCAAGGTGTGTGTGAGCCGAATCAAAACGAACCCTTATTGCGTTCGTATTGGTGCACAAATGTTGACTTTAGTGGTGGCTCTTGAGCCCTTTTTGACTGCCTCTATGTGTGTGTCTGTGTGTGTGTGTTGCCAACTCTGGTTTTTCACCTTTGGCAGCAGTTGGCAGCCGCTGCTGTTGTTGTCCTGCATGTTGTAAGGGTCAAGACACACAGTTACGCAGCGCCAGAGCCCGCGCCTCCTGTTCTCCTCTCTATCAGTTGCTTTGATCGTGCGCAGCTCAAATTGTTGTTGTTGCTGTTGTTGCTGTTGCTGCTGTTGCTGCTGTTGTTGTTGGCAGCACGCGTTTCTCAACTAATTGGTATGCAGTTAAAGTTTGGCGGGCGTTTGCTGCATTGTTGCTGCTCTGCCCTCGTCCCGCTGTCCTCTCGTCGCATTGTAACTGTTACAGTTGTTATAGCTGCTGCTGTTGCAGTCGCTGCTGCAGTTGCTGCAGTTGCTGTTGGCACAACTGACACCAACTGTTGGCCAGCTCAGCGCTTTGTGACTCAGCTAAGTTGCAGGCGCGAGTGAGCGAGTCTAAAGGATATTCGAGGGTTGAGAGTGAGGCAAACAGTGATCTAAATGATCTGACTGATGCGAGAGTGTGAGAGGTTTGTAGTATTTAGACGGATATATATAGCCAGATTATCGGCTAAGTAAATGTGAGTAGGTAATTTGTAATACTTTCTCTTAAGCTTGTTTTGAAAGAGGGAATTTATTGAAACATTTTAAACTTATTTCAATAAGCCTGAAATTCGACTAAAGATATTTTTATTAATTGCTTTAAACTTTCAAAAACGAAATTTTTAAAAAAAAATATTTTTTATAATATTTAGTCTTGATAGATTAGTAAATTGGTCATATAACGGCAAACAAGTCAAACCCCAGCCAAAGAAAAATACCTTAGAAGCATTTATGTGGCTCAATTCAATTAGAACTTATCAAAAATGCTTTTACAGTATTTCTATGAATGTGAGAAGTAGAAATATACTTAATTTTTCGACCAATAAAGTTTTGAAGATGATGTAGCTTTTAAATAATAAAAATGAAAATAAATGAAATAAAAAAATAAATAAATTTTGCATTTATTTTAAAATTTATTTAACATTTAAAAACATTTTTTTACGATATCAAAAAAATAAAATTGAAATATATGTTAATATTCTTAGTAATTCTTAAAATACAGTTAAAATTTTAGTATTTCCCACTAAAAATAAAATTTTAAATTGACTTAAAAGTTCTTCTATATATTGAGCTGTTCTAGCGAATCGTACAATTTTCCGTTCTTTAAATGTTTATTGTAATAAAATCTTTAAGCTCACATCTAACAAAGTCTTAAAAGCGAAAAATACATATATGTAGAGGACTCCATTGAATTGATCTAAAGCTGAGTTCTGCTGCTCAAGCTTCAGTGATGTATACGTAGAACTAAATATGCTAAAGTAAAGACATTCTTCCATCAACATATTTAAATATAGTTCAAACTCAAAATATAGCCATAATCACATACATACATATATACCATTTATTCGTAATTTCTATATATTATCTTTTCAAAACTGTTTGGCACTTATCGGAAATTGTAAAGCAATTAAAAATCATGGTCCATCACCTGCTGCTGCGGCTGCATTCTTTGCCTTCTGGATGCACCTTTCACATAGTTTACCATTTTTTCTTAGTTGCTCGTCCTGAACGCTGTCCCCTCCCCGCTCTCTTCTCCTTGGCTCCTGCTTATCCTTGCTCGCTTGGTCGCCTCTGCTGGTGCATAGTTATTTCCAGTTTATGGCGCTGTGGCCCACACACCTGCCTAGGTTACGCCTGACAAGGAAACGCGCGGGCACACTTCGAGCAACTGCCAACAGCACTTAACGATCCTGTTCCGATGAGTTCCTTTTCCTTGTTCTTTTCCTTTTTTTTGTACGTTTGGCGCAATTTCCTCGAACGCCTTTGCATGCAGTTAAAGGACATGTGCACGCCATTACAACCAACAGTTAGCCTGGGAGACACCCCCGGGAGGACATTCCAAGACACGAGCGTGCCACAAGCCGCAATAGCTCAAGCGAAGCATGCCCCATATAGACTATAGTTGCATATATCAGCCCCGATAGTCATTCATTATAGCGACTCCGATGAGGGCTGTTGGTTGGCTGGCTTGGCTCGATGGCAGATCGCCCTCGTTGCGCTTCAGCGCGAGCGCGAGGGTTCGCTCGAGGGTTAGCGGTAGCCGCAACCGCCTGGCTTTTTGTAACGGATTCACCTTATGCCAGACGCGTGCCCATCCATCATCGTTTGATATGCGCAGTCGCAAGCGGCACAGGTAACAACAACAACAACAACAGCAGCAACTGTGTAAATCGTATAGCGTTTTCCATTTTCCATTTTAATCGGCCTCTTTTTTTCTGTATTTCTTTTTTGTTATTTATGAGTGCGACACATTCCCAGTTACACCCTCAGCATTGTTTGCATAGCCTTCGCCTCTCTTTGGCTCTTTGCCAAACAAAAACAAATCCCACGTTTGGCTTCTGTTTCTGCTTTCGCTGCTCCCGAATGCCTTTACACTTGGCCGCTTGGCTCGTGGCGTGGCGCGTCGCTTGTCGCTGATTGGTCCAGCTCGGCAATGGGCGTTGACTGCGCGCTCTGCTCGCCCCTCGCCCCTCGGCCCTCGACCGAGTAAACGGGTTTGTCACTGTGTGCTGTCCGTGTATTGTTGTCGGTCCCTCTTGCCTGCTTGCCGTTTACATGCGCTGCGTGGTGAAGTTGAGTTTCCAAGCTTAGCCAAACCGTTAGTTTGCAACAATTGCATTTGATTTGTGTGTTTGCATTGAAAACCCCATTGGCTGTGGGAATTGTAACGGTTTAGTAAAAAGCGCTTTGCGGAAATTGTGCTTTGCATATTTGCTTTGATTTTGTTTCTATGTGTTGTTTAAGAAGCTTTTTGCTAAGAAATTCATATCTCTGAATGACTTACCAAATAATGAAACTATAATTATACTTCATATAAGATACAATCAAATATTTGTTGGTAATATCATAAATTTATGCATAGATGTACTACATATAACATGAGCTTTTAAGTGCATTTAAGAATATAATATAATAAAAAATAAAATGTTTTTTTCTTTTTATTCTTATAAACTTTAGGCTTTAAAGTTATAAGGATTAGTCCCTACATTTCGGGACTTGCACTTTTTTATTAAACATACATTATATAAATATAATATCAGAGTCTATTCTTAGGGTCAATAATATCCCGATAATTTGCTCCCCGCTAAATCGGAACCCTCAATAATTCGAAAAAATAGCTGTCTCCCTGCAAAAACTCCTAAGTAATTCATAAAAAATGAGATCCCCTGCCATTTCGAATTATCGGGACTCGTCTGTATAACGTTATTGTAGGTATAATTTTTCTAGATTTGAAATAAAATGTTAATAAATTTTAAACAAAATTTTGGTGAATAGCCTAAGAATCTTTTAAGTCCTTTCAGAGGGAATGAATGAAAAATATATTATATAGTAAATGAAAAGGAAATTTTTAAATAAATTATTATGAACCCAACAAAATATTTATTTAAATTTTATTTTGATGTTCGAAGCTCCTTCGCATACCGCATACAAAGAAAGCTTGATCTGGATTCGAAATATTTAGAGTTCCCCTGAACGGTTTCTTCATCAAAGACCTAAACAGACCTTCGAAATGCGTTTGCTTCTGTTCTACGCATTCGCAATCTTCACTGATTTATCGCACAATCTGCCGTCATCTTTTAAGTGGGCAACCATTTAAGTGTATTCTATTTGTCTCACAGTGGGTGCTAGCAGTTGGCTCCTTCCGCCTGGCCGCTGCACACAAATTCTTAACAACAAATCAGACGGAAATCTGTAATAAATTTATTATTATTATGTAGATGTGGCCCGACTAACAAATGCGGATAGCTAAAAGACAAGAACAACAGCAAGTAGAAGGCGCTGGCTACTGGTTATGAGCACGACAAGAAGGAACACGGTCCACACTAAATGGATGCTGTTGCCGAGGCAGCAGCAGCAGCAGCAGAAGTCGGTTCATATCGTGCAGATTGTTGGCAATTATTAAAATGATAATTGCACAAATCTGGCTATCAATTGACGACCATCGAAGACCTTAGACCAAGCGAGACCAAAAACGAGCGAAAGCCGCAAAACAAAGCAACCTCACAGACGTACATAGATCCAAAACGCATGCGCAGCCCCAGCCCCAGCCTCAGCTTCAGCTTCAGCTTCAGCTTCAGCTTCAGCTTGAGCTCTGCAGGCAGCCTAAACCCCAGACCAGGTCTCTTGCTTTGGCTGCTGCTGCTGCTGCTGCTGGTCTACGTCTTATCATGTGGCGTTGGTGCGGCTTGCAGCATTTTGCAAACGTTGACAATTTGGTATTAATTTAAGACAACAGCAACAAGCCTCCTGGGCAGCCGCAGAGAGCCTTTGGCTAGAGCTGCAGACAGTTGTTGGCCACTTGGCCAGAGCCGCCAAGCCACAAGCAACAAGACGGACATTTACATGCTGCTCCCTCTACCTCCTCCTCTTCCGCTCCACCCGCTGAACAAACAATGAAATCTGCGTAGTTTACTGTTGACCCAAGCGGAGTAGGACAGCCAAGACAGTGTGACCAGCTGCGTTTTGAAATGAAAAGAGGTTTAGCAATCGAATTTTTGCAAGAGAAACAGGAAGAAATATAAGACAGTTGCTATTACGTGAAAGATGAAATTGAAGTGAAGTAAAATAACATTGATTGAGACTTGCAGAAAAGTCACAAAAAACTGCAATACTTGTACATGGAAACATTAAAAACTTACTTTAAAAATTAAAAAAAAAATATTGCAAATTTTGTTTTGCAGAAAAACAGAATAATTAATTTAAATATTTTAAAATTATTAAACTATGATTCTCTTTGTTGTTGATATTTTAAACACAAAAAATTGACCGAAATTTGATATAAAACAAAAACTTAAAAGCGAGTCGAAGACCCTAGAAGCTAGAGCTGATTAGTATTAAATACTACATTTAATGAGTTAAAAAAATCAATAAAATAAAAACTTCAAATTTACTTTTGAAACAATAAGAAGTTTGGGAAATGCACGATTTTTCGGGAAAAAACTGAAAGCTTAATTTAGATATTCGTAAATCTTAAGGTACTGCTATAAACTTCCAAAAGGTAAAGGATTTTTACAATGAAATATTTAAATTAAATTTTGTTATATATTTTTTTTAGGTTTACTAGCTAAAACCTATACATTTTTTGGCTTAAATAGTTTATTTTATTTTATTTGTATTTAATTGTATTATTTTTTTAAACCTGGTCACACTTTCGACATGCTCTACCATTTCAGCTGCGCACAATTATAAAGCAAAAATTGATAAAATTATTGTCGAGCGAGGGAAGAGAGCGAATGGAGCTGGAACTGGGAATACGATGGCGATTAGCGTAAAGCCAAAAGGTTGCAGTTGCCCACTGACCACTGAAGCCAGCAGCAGGCGAAAGCTGCTCTACTGCTGGCAGCCACTGTGTTGCACTGTTGCACTGTTGTTGTGTTGTTGGGTTGCTGCCCCCTCAACGCATGATGAAAATCAGGCGACTCGCAATTGGCAACAACGAGGGCTTGGGACCTGGATTTGGATTTGGATTCGGATTCGGATTCGGACTAGGTGGCATCGCATTTCTGTTGAAATTTATTTCAATTTCATTTGATATTAATTGCAAATGGCTTTAAGATTGAATTCCAATGTGACCATTTTTGGCTAAGCCTTACAAATGGCCCCGACGTTCGCACTCGACCCCTGGGTCGGGAAGTCGGGGCATGTCGTCGATGTCGTCGATGTTGTCGTTGTTGTTTTGAGAGCGCTTGTTACGAACGCAGCATTTGTTTAGCTGTTCAACACGGTGGCGCCACAAACAATTTGCTACAAATAAGGCACCGACTAAAGTTTTTCGGATTGGGCTGGGACTGGGGCAATTCGCCCGCACAAATCTCTGACAGTTGAACGGGAGCCGCTGCTCCTGCCACTGCTGCTGCTGCTGCTGTTTGTCGTAATTAGCAGCAACTGCAATTGCAACTGCAATTGGCCAAAGCTATTTTTGACCATTTTGGTCTGTGCGAAAGTTCAACGTTTGGCTTCGATGCGGACTTTCCAAATGGCAACCCACACGCTGACACAATTAAGCCAAACACATGTCGCCGCACGGTCAGATAAGCCATTTATTAACTTTTCACAAGACTCTAAATGATGCCATAATCTCCGCATACGGTTAGACATATGAGAGAGCTTCAGCTTTCCGGGCGCACAGCATAGCAGATGCAAAGATATAAATAAGAAAGGGACAATGACACTTAAAGCCGATCAAAGAATACCCTTACTCTATATTTTATAATATATATTATTCTATATTATTTATAGAATGATGTATTCTACTATCTCTCTCTCTCCTTCTCTCCTCTACTCAACTATCTTATCGAGTATATATAGAAAAATCTTCCACAGTCTGCCTCTGATATCTTTCTCTCTCTCTCTCTCTCTCTCTCTTTATCTCAACAGAGTATGATATAGAAAATACCAAATGATTTCTGCCACTATCTCTCTATTTCTCTGTCTCTCTCTATTTATCTCTATCTCTCTATTTCTCTCCCTCTCTCTCTATCTATCTCTATTTCTCTATTTCTCTCTCTCTCTCTCTATCTATCTCTATCTCTCTCTCTCTCTCTCTCTCTCTCTCTCTCTCTCTCTCTCTCTCTCTCTCTCTCTCTCTCTACTCAACTATAGTATCTTATCGAGTATATATCATATATAGAAATATATTCCACATCTTCCCTCTGATATCTCTCTTTCTCAATCTCAACAGACAGTGTTATAGAATATATGGTGTAATGAATTCTACTATCTCTCTCTCTCTCTCTATCTCTTTCTACACAACTTTAGTATCTTATAGAATTTATACAAAAAGATCATCCACATCTTCCCTCTGATATTTCTCTCTCTCTCTTTCTCTCTCTCCCTTAATCTCAACAGAGTATTTTTATAGATTTATATTCAACGATTTTCTCTACATTTAATGCCTCTCTCTCACTTTCTTTGTCCCTCTCTCTCTTCCTCTCTCCCATCTATCCTTCATCTTGTCTTGTTACATATCTTTTGCTCATTTCAATATACTCTATTAGCAGCTCGAAATGTCGTTTGAACTACTGTTTGGGGGGTAGCTCGAAGCTCGAAGCTCGAAGGAGCGCCGCCGTCGCTTGACAATCCCAAGTACCAAGTCCAGGCCCAACAATTGAACTGCAATAAAACAATTTACCCAATATAGCGCAGCCCAAGAGCAATCGCAGTGCCAACTAGCTGGATAGCTCTAACCAAGCAGCTAGAGAGCTGGAGCCGGGGAAGCTCTCTGAACATTTATCATTGAAATGTGGCGTGCGGCTTTACGCAGCGTCGACTGCGGCGTCGGCGGCTTTGCGGCACCAAAACGAGACCCGATCAGAGCTTCTTGACTTGGCGGTCGCTTTGCATATGCAGAGGCCAACAGGCACAGGCACAGGCACAGACCAAGTCCAACTGCTAGGCCCACTTCTTATAGCAGCAGTCACTGCTCTGGCCCTGTCTCAATCTCTGGCTGGGCGGGCGATAAACTAGGCGCTCGTTGCTGGGCCAAGTCGCGTAAGTCAGTGTCAGCGATGCCCATAGAAAATCAATTCATTGAACTGAACAGATTTCACTGCCCCTGCCCCTGCCCCGCCAGCCGACTCGACTCGACTTCACTTACATCTTGAGAGCTGCTGCGAACTGCTCGCATCTTCATAACAATTGCGACTGCAACGTAATTTGCATATGTTTTGGTAGTTGCGACAAAGGCTCTCATAATTGCTTGATTTAGCGGCCCATTCATGGGACGTGGCGCCAGAGGCTTCCGTCCTCCGCCTTCTTTGTTGCCTGGGTGTAAATTGCAAAGCAGCAACAGCCAGAACTCAACTACTACCACGTGCGGGCGGGTGTCTCAGTTGTGTCGTGTAAATTGCCAAGCAATTCATAAATGTCAACGCGTGTTGCCTTAACGCCGCCAACAGCGAGGCAACAGCAGGCCGCAAGATTTATGAGACAACTCTGGTTGCATCTATGGCAATTAGAACTGTCTACGGGGAGAGCTTTTCTAAATACGGGATGTAAGCTGATATTAGAAAAGTTGCAGTCTTGCAAGTAAACAAATGATATAGAGAAATAGAAATATAAATAGTTTGATCTGAAGTAACTTGAAAATGAAGAAAGGGCAGATTAGAAAACATAACAAAATATAATGAAATATAATATAAATGATTTGAGTAATGAATATTGATATAAATAAAATTATATATATATTATAAAATGTGAGCACTAATTGAACTGATTTCATTGAAGCACCAAAATCGAAATCATTTAAAGTTCAACTAATGCTGAAGTAAGAAATATATTGAATATAAAAACCATTGAAAGGCAGCCTTAGCTAGATAATGTATATAGCAGTTAGAACTAGAATGTCCAGTATTATATAAAAATATGTTAGATAACTTATAAGTTAAGTACTAAAAAAACACATAGTTGAAATTAATATTATTTACTAATATGTACTTTAGCTCTTTTCTTCATATTTTCAAAGCAGCTTCAAGACTGAGGGATAAGGTTATTGTAGAAACCACCAAATTCTTTTATTTTACGCTGGGATTCCAAAAATCGAATAAACTTTTATTTTCAGTTTATATAAATTTATTAATCCTTAGTTCTTTTTTTTTGCACTAAATAAAATAAATTAGTATTTAATTATTAAATTTCCATTTTTTATTAAAAATTTTAGAATTACTCTTATTTTTTCAATTTTAATTTTAACAATCAAATTTAAGATTTATTTTTCAATTTTTATTTCTAAAATTGAAAATTAAAATTTACTTTAAATATCTTTTGAGCCGAGCAGCATAGCACAAAAGTTGATATATATTTATGATCTACACTCAAACACCTATCCATGTGCTTCAATCAACAATATTAATTTAAAGTAAAGAATTTTTAAATAAACAATGTTTTTTTAGTTCATTTAATACTTTATGAATGATTTATCAAAGTTTTGCTTTTATTAGTATAATGCTTTATGCTCTCTATTCCAGTGTACTCAATCTTAGTATGACCACAAATCAAGAGCCGTGAAATCTTACTTCAATTTGTATGAAAAACTTTCAAATAAATGTAAATGATTTATATATAAATAACCCAAAAAAAATTGTTAAAAATAAATATGAAATAAGAATTATTTAAATAAATTTAAGCATATATCAAAAGCTGGTTCTTAAGCTCAACTTTTATATAGATCTTATGGTCAATTAGCAGATCAAACTAATATTGAAACCATTTCTAGTATAAGAAGCTGTATTTCTTATTATACCCAGTGTCATTATTTACATTAAAAATTAAATAACAAAAAAGGAAATAAAATTCACGAAAGAAAAGTGCAACTTGTCAAAAGGCAGTTGAAAGGGCAGCCAATCATCCGCAATACTTTAAATTAATAAATGCATGATCTACTCAAGTCTCCAGATGGCATTATGAATGCGTAAAGTCCAAGTCAATATCCTTTTCATAGTCTGGCTGCTATTTGTAGCTGCTGCTCTACCACATCTCATCGATGGCTTTTGGCGTTTTCGTCAATTATAGCATTATTCATTGATGCCACGAACTGTCCTCGGTCTGATCAAAATATTTGCATAAGCCCGAATTACAGTTGCTGCAAAAGATGCCAAAAAGCAAAAAGAAAAAAAACATATATATAAAAGGAGAAAAAAACTGGTCGAGCTGAATTCGAACAAAAGGCAGCAGCAGCGCGTCATGTGTTGGCCAGAGCTCGACTAGAGTCCAGAGCCCTCTCTCAGCGACGACGACGACAGCAGGCACGCGCCCCGAAACCCAGGTACACAAAGCCAGCTACAACAATAACAACAAGAAAAAGAAGCAAAAAGTGAGCAGCAGAGGTAGCTGGTCGGAAAGGACTCGCAAATGCAACTGTTGAGCCGAGTCAAGCTGAGCTGAGGGTGAATAACCCAGTGGCTGAATCTCATTCTAGGACGAAGCCTTCTCTACCATAATTTCTGGCAGGAAGAAAAAAGAAAAGCAAAAACAATATGAGATGCTATCTAATGTCTATCTGGTCGCTGGGCTCTTTCGATCAAATTACAGTTCCGGCGTGGTCAAAGATTGGCATTTAGTTCCGCTAAGCATGGGGATCATGATGATCATGATGATGATGATGATGGGGAGCCTAATGATTTGGCCATTTGCTTTGCCTGCTGCAGTTGCCTCAGTGACTGTGCAACATATGGCGTTTAAGCACAACTGGCGCAGGATACGCAGGATATCTTTGCTACCTACAACTTCCTTTGCTGCATGCGCATGCGCTCATTGCATATGTGTGTATGCACGTATGCATGCATGCATGTAGGCTGCTCCAACTGCAAGAGATCAATCAAAAATTGGTACAACCCTCGTATGACTGGCCTAGCAGGACATTCGTCCTCGCCGCGCATCTACTACTATGCAGCACTTGACTTGCATTCGTGGCAATATCCTTTTCACCTTATGCTCACCTCTCATATGTATCTATGTGTGTGTGTGTGTGTGTGTGTGTGTGTGTGTGTGTGTGTGTGGTGCACCTGCTTCTTGGCTTCCAGCAGCAGCAGCAGGACGCGCGCTTCTTTTGACCGCAATCGCATAAAAACAAAAACAACAACAACAAGTTGGCTAAAAGCAAAGGCCGCTTACAACAGCAGGCGGCCAAATCGTCATCATTTAACTGTTAAGCTTGGCGCGCTTACAGGATCTGTGCTGTGCCCCGTTTTACTGTTTACCTGTTGGCCAATTGCTCGTGCCACAGCAAACCGCAAATCCCAAAAAGCCCCCCAAAAAACTCAATCCGAGTGCATATCTATATCTGTCTCTTTCGGCCCTGGAGCACTCGTTATCCTGCGCAAACAACTTTCGTTTATTTTAATTTAGCTTGCGGTCGTGTCGCAGAGGGAGCAACAGTTACTGCCACAGTTTGTGGCACAGCTTGTGCCACTCGGCCTGCTGCAATCTGACAAGCCGCCAGCCGAGTCGACTCGGCCTGCTGCATTTAATAACTGTTTTCGTTTTTTCCTCCGTCTTTTGCTGTTTCATTTGCAACTCGTATATTGGCCCCCGAGTGCTCACGATTGCCACCACGTGCCAGTCTTTATGCGTATTGGGCTTTGCAGCTTGCCACATTGTGCGGCAAGGCGGCTGCTTATCACATTAAACGACGCGTCTCAAGCTTAATTAATGTTTATTTATTTTAACGAGCTTTTCGCCCTTTCGCCTAAATCACAGTTCGCGTCTCTCATTTGAGCTGATCGAAGGCTTGGCGCAGCATTTGGTTGCAAAGTGCTGCAAACGGATTTATTTCCACCAGCTGTAAGTATTAATAGGAAATAATATTAATATAAATATAGTTTTAGTTCACCTTTCGCTCACCTGTTCTCGTGCGAATTTGCTGCCCAGCTGTGCTGCGGCTTCGAAGTCCGCGCGTGCTGCATCCAAGTTTTCTAGCTTCCTATATAAGACACCTCGTTGACAGTGGGCGTGGCATTTGGTACGTGCCTGCTTTTCAGTTGCCAGTTCCAAAGCGCGATTTAGATCAATGAGTGCTTCTGCGGGGTGTTAAATAAGGAGAAGTTAGTATAAATTATATTAGCAAGAAATAGTAGTAGTAATAGTAGTAGTAATAGTAGTAATAATAGTAGTAGTAATATTAGTGGTAATAGTAGTATTATTAGTTGTATTACTATTACAATAATAGGAGAAGTAATTAGTAGTATTACTACTACAGTAATAGTAGTAAAAATAGTAGTAGTAATAGTAGTAGTAATAGTAGTAGTAATAGTAGTAGTAAGAGTAGTAGTAATAGTAGTAGTAATAGTAGTAGTAAGAGTAGTAGTAATAGTAGTAGTAATAGTAGGAGTTAAAGTAGTAGTAGTAATTGTAGTAGAAATAGCAGTAGTTAAAATAGTAGTAGTAATTGTAGTAGAAATAGCAGTAGTTAAAATAGTAGTAGTAATTGTAGTAGATATAACAGTAGTTAAAATAGTAGTAGTAATTGTAGTAGAAATAGCACTAGTTAAAATAGTAGTAGTAATTGTAGTAGAAATAGCAGTAGTTAAAATAGTAGAAGGTAGTAATAGTAGTAGTTATAGTTGTACTAATTGTAGTGTAAATAGTAGTAATTAAAGTAGTAGTAGTAATTGTAGTCGAAATACCAGTAGTTAAATTATTAGTATTTACTAATTGTATGTAGTATTAGTAGAAATACCAGGAATTTGTATTTTGTAACAGCACTGTTATAAGGACAATATGTAGAAGTAGTAGCAGTAGTAGAGGGACGGGCTAACTTAGTTATTCCTTTGGAATTTTAAAGGATATATTGTAAATATAGTTTTCACTAATTTGCCACGGTCCTCACCGGATATATATATATTTTTGGGTCTCTAGGGTGTCAGTTTTTACCGATTTGCCATGCCCATAAGAGGCTTGTATATATAATTTTTATATGAAATAGTAGTAGATCTGGTACTTCAATAAAAATGGTCACCCAAAAGGAGAGTTCAGCTGTCACAGCGACTGCCCGCCCCGTGAGGCTATGCAAAGATTTATAAGCACTTCACTTTATTTTTTCACGAACCTTTTTTTTACACATCCATTTTTTGTTGCATACTTTTAAGCGGAGCAATTAAAGCGCAGAAACTAAACAAAAATATCAAATAGAAAAAAAGCTTAAACGCAGCTATGTCCTTGCACAGGACGAAAGGACATAGTGCGTTTAGTTCGTGAGGAACAGCTCTATTGATTACCATTAAAATATTATGGGGTCTTCTAAGGATCCGGGACTTGTGATATTTCAGTTCCAGGCCAGCTGCAACGGCCAAGAAATTGCCTAAAATACACAAAATCCTTAATATCTCGGAAACTGGAAGAACCATTTAGACGTTCTTTGGTACATTGATAGTCCTTGAGTCCCCAATTAGTTTGCCACATTTCTTGCCAGGATACGCAAGGATACAGCCGAGCTATAAGGTATTTTCTCTGTGAAAAATCGTCACAATATCTCAGCAGTTTAAAGGATTTTCGTCCTTGTAGTTCTTAATTCTTAATCAGGACCAAAAGGATATAATTTGTTCCGAAGCACATGCTAATAGTCCTTCAAACGGCAAAGTTATTGGCGATTTTTGGTGATTTCGGTCATATTTTGACCATATTCCTTGAACAAATTTGAGATCTAACTTTTGGTGGAATCTAGGAAATCTTTAAATGCCAATCGATAGTCATGCTTACCACTTATTCAGAATTATATATCCTTTCAGGATCCTTAAGGATTTGGGCGAATTATAGCTAAAGAAAGAATGTCAGTTTGGGAAAAATTGATATAACTCGGCCATATGCTTGCACAGGATGAAAGGATATAGTCCGTTTGGTTCGTGAAGACTAGCCTTATCGATTCGCATGAAAATATTATGGGATCATCTAAGGATCCAGGACTATACTTTGTATAGTCGGAGATGTTTCCTTCAGTGCGCTGCAAACTTCTGACCAAAATGAATATACTTTTTTGCAAGTGTGTAATAAAAATTATTTAAATGCTTTCGAATTTCACGAATGCATTTGCTCTGTTTAGCTAAATGCAGTAAAAACTGTATTGGCAGCAGCCGAAAAACATATATTATGCGCCATCTACAGTTCATGTTTGACTACTTCCAAATAAACGGATAGGTGTCTGCCCATGCTAAAGCTGATAGATTGAGCTAGCTAGATAGGTTTATGCCTCCGCTAAGTTGAGTTAAGACAAAATTGCAAATATTAAAATTAATTTTAGAGTATATAATGGAATTCTCAACTCATGATTGACAATCTATAGTTTTTGTCCTTGCAATCCGAATGCAGGAAGTATTATATAAATGATCAGACTATATTTTTCATTAGGGATAGTCCACCTATAGCCATAGCTCAGCCATTTTGTCGAGAAGACTTTGAAAAAGTCAAGCAATTGAATGAACATGCAAATTAGGGATATTTCCTTTAACCAGATCTCTCCCTTCCTCTCTCTCATACTCTTACCTTGATCTCGCTTGGCCAATCGCAGTGTCTGCGCTCGATTGTTCAAGACTGAGGCGCTCTCGATCACAGCTAATGCCTTGCCAAACTGCAGCAGAGCCTGGTCCAACTCCCCACGCTCTGTCAGTCGCACAGCCTGCAGCTCCAGTTCTCTAGAGTTTTGCACTAGCTGCGACTGGGGCTCCTCCTGCTCGTCGAGCAGCTCCATTTCTGCTTTGATTTCCACGTTGTGCGCCCCGATGCCGCTCAGCTCTAGAGGATTGAATATGGACTCCAGCACCTGCTGATCGTGTGGACTAAGCTTTATCATGGCTGAACTTCCACTTGGTTGCGTATTTAGAAACAAACTAAATCGAGATCGAAATCAAAACAAAATAATCGTAACTATGCTAAGCAGGTGGCTTAACCGGTTCAAAGGCGATTTACATGCACTGCGAGAAACTGGCTTGTGGTTTATAAAAAAACGTTTTGTTTTTATTTTTCATTTTGTTTGTTTTTTTTTTTTTTGTTTCTTTTTTTATATATATATATATGTATATGTAAATACCAAGGACAATATCATTTGTTTACTCTTGTTTTGCAATTATTTAATTAATAATATAATAATAAATCAGCGATATATATATTCATATATATATATATATATAATTATGTCAATTGTTGCTATGCTAATGCGTTTTACTCTTGCTTTTAATTTTGATAAATACAATCATATATATATATATATGTATATATATATAATGTTATTAATAGTTGTCAATAAATGGGTTTTAAATGTTTAACTTTATGCACTGCTCAAAAAGTTGACGCCTTCACTTTACAATATACACAACTGAAATATCTGCCATCTATATATATATATATAGCTCGATCTATATGCCTGGTGTTTATGTTCCATATGGAAAAAAATAGGTGAATGAAGTTAGTATATAGAGTGTATCTCGCATGGAAATCAAGTATATCTATATATATATATATATAGTATATATATATTTTCACTGAGAAGCAAAAGCATTTAGCTCTAAAAAGCTTTGACTAATAGAATTTTGGTATTTCAGAATTTTCTATTAATACATATATATATATGCTTCATCAATATAGATATATATATATATAGTAGTACTATATGCTATTTCCTTTTTTCTTTAGATCCTTCAGTGTTGCAAAACGGTGCCTGGTTTTCGAGATGTATATATATATGTATATCTTGGGTATGTATGATAAAAATATAAAAGTGAGCATTGAGTTTTTGTTTTTGTATTTCTATATATATATACGATATTACAAATATCCATTCTATATATATATATTGCAGATATATAACTGTTTTGTTGTTATGTACTAGGTGGCACAGTTGTTGTTTGTAGTTGATATATAATGATAACTGAACAATTGAACATAAAGGCGAGATCTTTACAAATCATATATATATATATATATAACTCTTCTTCTTCTGCTTGTTGTTGTTGTTGGTTTTTGTACACATTTATCTACAGCTGTTTTCTTTTAACATATTTATGCAATTTTTTATATTGTATATATATATTTTATATTTAAGTTTATTCCATTTAAAAGTCTAGCTCAATCTTTAGTTTTTACAACAAATTTAATATCAACTAGTTTACGCTATTGCTATTTACGATATTGGTATTTGTTTTTGGTTTTTATGGTATTTATAAGCTGTTTCTTTTGTTTTTGTATTTTATTATGATTAAATGCCTTTTACCCTTTAGCATAGCATAAGCGCTTATGTATCAACTAGCTATATACATATATAGCAGCTGCTTCGACTCGATCTCATATCGTATTGTTTTTGTTTTTTGTTTAAATATGTTTCGGAAATTGAAATTTGTTTTGTTGGTTTTCGCTTTCGGTTGCTTCAAATTGCTTTTCATTGTCGTTACGTTAGATATATACACATATATATATATGTATGTTTGTATGTATGTATGTATGTATAGTTAGTATACGAGTATGTTCTATATGCATTTATATGTATAGCGTGTTATGTAAGTATATATTTATATATATATATTTGTGAATTAGGTTTAATGTTAAGTTTAAGTAAGCCTTTTTTATCAGCATTTGCTGCAATTTACAAAACACGCGTTTACACGATCAGCGAATACACGATATCGTCGCACGCATAAACGCTTTCCAAAAAAATGTTTAACAAGTTTTTCCTTTTTTTGTATAGCTATTTTACCAATTCAAATTTAAATTTTTTTGAGTACAATTTGGAATTTTGAATTTAGAAATTGTAAATTTTTTTCACACGAACAATTTATCTTTTTTTATATATTTTTTTTATAATAGATTACTAACAATAAGTAACAGCATGCGCTCGAATTTAATTTCTTTTTTTTTTGTAAATTTTTTGTAGATTTTTTTGTCATTTTAGTTTTCAGCTAAAATTTACATAACTAATATACGTACAGCAAAGCGTTATTACATAATAGTCAACAAAAGTACAATTACGATATCATTTAACATATTCTCTTAATAATTCCAGCTCTGTTTCGCTCACTAAACATATATATATATATAGAGAGATAGAGAGAGAGGAAGGGATAGCAGTAGAGCTTATTTCGAAATAGTTGTTAATGAATAAAACAAGGCATAAATATGTATGTATGTATATATACTAGATATGCGCTTTATAAGAACTAGACACAAAGCTAACTCAAAGACATTCAGATTTCAATTCAATTTTCCAATTCATTTTCTTTTTTATGCACACACAACAAACAAAATTTAAAGGAATTTTCCATGAGAGAAGAGAGAAAAAGGATGACGAAAAAATTTGGTTTTTTTCTTATTAAAAGGTTGTTTTGTTTTCCTTTTTTGTTAAGTGTTTTTTGATTTGCTAATATTTTACAATAAATATATATACGTACATATGTGTATAGTACGTGCACAAAGAGTTCTTGAGTCGTGCCTTGTTTGGATAGTTAGTTTTCTTTTGGTTTTTCTTTTTTAGTTGCTCTTTATCGCGCCCTGTCGGCCTTTAACATCGTTTTAACTTTACTTAATGCCAATCAACCTCAAATTTTAAGCGTTCGTTTTCTCTACTGCATATTCGACTTGTAAATGGTATTAAATTTTTGTTTGCTAGTTGTTTAATGGTAGAGTAGCGTAGCTTGTTTTTTTTGTGGTATTATATAATTCGTTTACCGTTTTTTTGTTTGTTTGTTTTGTGGTTATTTTTGTGAGAGGAATACAATTTTGCAGCTGTTGTTGTTGTTTAAAACATTTAACAAACATTCAAAAAGAGTGCAGTGTGCAGTTAAAATTGTACTAATAACGGTTTTTCTTTCTTTTGTTTCTTGTTTAAATTTTGCGCCTTAGTGTTCTTGTTTTGCTGATAAGTATTTGTTTCGTTAAATTTTATTTAGGTGTGTAGGACTGCTTGCAGTGCGACTGCTTTATCGACACTTCGCCTGCTTGGGTATTTTCTTGTTAGGTATTTTGTATGGTACTTTCTTTCAATTACTAGGTATTTGTACACAAGTGTGTGTGTGTGTGAGAGTGAGAGTGTTTGTGTGCGTGTGTGTATGTATTACGATTATTTTTACAAATTATTTGCTTTGGTGGGCTTTATACTTGTTTGTTGATGTTGTTGTTGTTGCTGTAGCTGTTAATTACATAAATAGTTAAGCTTTATGCACGTGTGTGTGTATGTGTGTGTAGAGGTTTGCTTTGTATGCGCGTGTATGTGTGTGTGTAACAAAAGCTGATCTTAATTATTGGCTTGTTCATTTTTTACAGTGTCTGTGGCTGTTTGCTCTGCTTCTTCTTCTGCATTAATTAATGTGTTCTTACGGTTAAGGGATTTTAATTATAACTTTTTTTTAAGCTCTGGTTTCTTCATCTTATTTAATTTTAATGTTTGCCATATTTTTTTTTATATTTTTTGTGGATTTTTGGTTGGGTTTGTGGATATCTCTTATTTTTTTTCATTTTTTTTCTTGTTTGTTTTTGTGAAATAAAATATGGTTTCATTTAGTTTAAATAATCTTTAACGACTAACCATTTAGACTAAGTTGCTCGATCATAATCATAATATCATTAATACATAATACACTTAGCATGTTTCATAGTTACAGCTTTAGATGAGATTTTTAGATTTTTAGAAGTCCTAAGTTCTGTTACGGGCTCTACTTTCGGGGTTTATACTAGGTAAACGCGAGGGAAGTTTGCATCGGATTTGACAGAGGGGAGAGAGAGGGAGGAGAGCTGCTCCACAGATTTTTCTTTATTTTTTTCTATATTTTACTAAATTTTTTTGGTTTTTGGCAGTGTGGTATTTTAAATTGATATATTGCGAATAATAAAGGATATAAATTACAAAACAAAAATTTAAATAAATAATTTTAAATGAATTTGCAAAGAATTTTGGATATGTATTTCAAAAGAGTTTTGGTCGGAAGTCAACAAAATTAATAATATTTCTTCTTTTTTTTTTGTGGAGCAACTCTTTGAAAGTACAACAAAAACTGATGGGAAATTTGTTAACGAGAAGTCGGGAAATTGTTAACGAGAGCTCATACAACAACATTGAATTGCATATTTGTTAACAGCATATCCAAAAAGGTCCCATTTTTTGGGGATTTTCTTTTTCGTTTTCGTTTTCGTTTAGCTGGTGTAGAGAGGCGTGCGTGTTAGAGAGAGCGAGAGAGATAGGGATATTTGTTAGCACAATTTAACTGTTAACTGTTGAAAGCCGTTTGAAAGAATGTTCCAAAATTGTTCCAATTTAGCGGATTTTCTCTTTGTTGTTGTTGTTCTTTTTTGCTGTTGTTGTTGTTGTTGTTGCTGTTTTATAGTTTGTTTTGTTTTTTTTCACTGGTAAACGGAATTATTATGAGTTTTGTAGCTGTTGCTGTTGTAGCGCTGTTGTTGCTGCTGTTGCTGATGCTGCTGCTGCTGCTGCTGATGATAATGATGATGATGGTAGTGCGATGACGATGATGATGACTGCTGCTGCTGATAATGATGTTGCTGCTCGTGCTGCTCACGATGATGCGTGTGGTGTGGGTGTCCGTGTCCATGTCCATGTCCTTGTCCATGTCCATGTCCATGGGAATGTTGTTGGTGTTCGTGTTCGCGTTCGCGTTGCTCGCGCTGTTCGCGCATCTGATGCTGCCGTTCGCGATGCTGTTGCTCCCGTTGGTGTTGCTGTTGTCGTGTTGGTGTCTGCTGTTGTTGCTCGCTGGTGGGCGTGGCATGCTGCTGCTGCTCACGTGTTGGCGTTGCCTCGCGCGATGCTTTCGTTGGTGTATTTGTGTTGCTCAAGTGTTGTTTTTGTTGTTGTTGTTGTTGTTGTTTTGTTGTGGTGGCAGTTGCAGCTGTTGCTTGTGTTGTTGGTGTGCGGGTGGGTGTGTTGGGATTATGCTGCTGTTGCTGTGTTGCTTGTTGTTGTTGTTGTTGTTGATGATGATGATGATTGTTGAGCGCAGTATTGCTGTCATAGTTGCTGTTGCTGTTGTTGTTGCTGCTGATGTTGTTGCTGTTGCAATGTAGCTCATGAGGCAGTGGCGGTGGATTTTTAGCTTTAGTCAGCGGTATCGGTGTTGGCATTGGTTTTGGCGTCTCCGTTAAATCGATGCCCCATTCGTAAAGGAACTCAAGCTTTTGTCGTTCCAATGGGTCACTAGCCGGCAGGGCAAGCAAATGTTAGGCTTCTAAAAATATTAACGCTGTTGGCTTCGGTTCCAAGTTTGATTTCTTTGCTTCGACAACTAAGAAGGTTATTTCAGCCTTTTCACGATTTGCAAAGCATTCGGCTATCAGTCGAGCAACTTCCTGCAATATTTATAAGAGTTTAGAAATATTGACTAAGGAAGTAGATTGAATGCTTAATTAGAGCAGGTTATTTATAGTTCAATTTGCTGAAGTAGCTCTAATTCGTTTAGTTCAGTTCATTTAACTCAGTAATTTATGATTTATGCCTACTTTTCATACTTATATCTTCATTCAGTTATTCATGTTGAAAGGACGATTAGTTCGTGAGCAACTGAGTTGATCTGCTCAAAGGAAAGTATTGTTCATGAACAAACTTAACTGAACTACTGTAGTGAACGTCTAGTTCATGAACAACTGACCTGAACTATTCAACTGAACTACTCAAGAGAATTTATCATTCATGATCAGCGGCACTCCTCAAGAGATCGATTCGTTAATGAACTGCTGAACTGAACTACTCTAGTGAACGTCTAGTTCATGATCAACTAAACTGAACTTGTCAACTGAATTATTCAAGAGAATTTATCATTTATTATCAACTGAACTACTCAATAGATTGATGAACTGCTGAACTGAACTACTCAATAAACTGTATAGCTTCTGATCAACTGAGCTTAACTCGTCAAAGAAAAGTATCTTTGATGAACTACAGAACTGAAGTAGTCTAGTGAACGTTTAGTTCATGAACAAGTCAAGTACTTAATAATGAGCTGATCTATTCAACCAAACTACTCAAGAGAAGTATCTCTCATGATCATCTGAACTACTTAATATTTTAATGAACTGATGAGCTGAACTACTAAATAGAACGTATCGTTCATGAACAACTATAACTATAAACTACCCTATTGAGCGTATGGATCATGAACTAATAAAGCGCTCAGTAGAACATCTCGTTCGGGAAGAACGGAACTACTCAAAAGAACTTACTGTTCAGGAGGAAGTGAGTTGGTTTGCGCAATAAAACTAACGATACTTATGATCAAAGGAATAACTTATTATCACGTAAGGATCAACTGAACTACTCAGTAAAACATATTGTTTATCTACTATTGTTAAAAAATGAAGCGCTTAAGTTCATAGATTGACTGATTATCCATAGAATTCATTAGCCATTGAACTAGTTCATTAGTTTATTTTGACTAACCAAAGAATATCTTTCACTAATCACTGCACAAATTTTAAAGAACCCTTCAATTGAACCTGCTCCGAACAAACCGACATAATTCTGATGCTTCTGCTACTCACCTGGTGATGTAGACCCTCAACCTTAGTGCCGTCTACCTCCAGTATCAGCTGCCCGACTTCCAAGCCGCCCGCTTCGAATGCCGCACCATTTTCCTATGGGAATATCAGATTATATATATATATCTATGATCGTTATGTTGTCCATAAACTTACATGGATATTGATTATCCTAGGAAGCGGATGCTTTGTATTAGCACCACCTTCGATAGCAATACCTAAAATTGGTTTCGTTTTCTTAACTGTAATGTGTAAGTTGCCTCTATGATCAGGTACGACGTTTGGATTGTGTTCATGTTTTTGTTCAGTCGTTGAACCACCGTTCTGCTCAGCTGACAGACGCTGCATGGACTAAGGGAAACATGAAACGAGAGTCAAGCAAAGAACAAACAATCAAAATATGTCGAGAACATATAGAATATATATAGTATAAAATGATATTTAAGCATAGCAAAACTTGCTGTAAATAGCTGTAAGATATATTAATATAGATATATATTCACTAATGCTTGGGATTAAGATATAAATCGTAGGGTGTTTATCAAAGATTAAGAATATTTAGAGTTTGTGTGGAGCAAGCAAAGCTAAGTATCTCGTACTTTGTACAATAATTTGATGCTAATTGTTTTCAGTGTAAGTGGGCGTGGCGGGGGCTTAAGCCAAATCAAACTGACTTTTCATCTTAAGGATATATGTATATATATATTGGGCATATCTGGTGAGGCAATGGAACATGAAATGTTGTTTGTTGACCAAATTATAGAAACAAATTTTGGTTGGTTTCTAAAACGAGTTTGTTGTGTGTGCGTTTGTATGTGTTTCTTTTGTATATACTTTAAGTATGCTAGATTTGATAAATAAATATATATTCTGATAGAGAGCAAAAAATTGAAATTGAGCAAATTTTTTTAATCAAACCGCAATCATTCTTTTGTATCTAGTTTTTTTAGTATTGTTCTTGTTGGCATTCTTTGCGTACGTACGAGTAGTATTATTAGTATTTTTTGTTGGTATATTTCATTGGTATTTTTGTTGATGTTGGTATTTGTCGCACTCACCTGATGCCTTCGTACACCTTTATCGCCCAGCAAAGTGCCGCCTTCTTCCTTCATATCGAAACTTCTCGAGAGTTTTGTGGCCAACTCCTAATATTTTTTTGTTTCAATATTTTGTTTTTTGCATACGGTCACATTTTTTGTTTTTTTTTTTTTGGTTAATTTTTGGCCAAATATTATGCAGTGCGCAAAGTTTGTAAAGAATTTTGATTTGTTTTTACATTGAGTTGAATATAAAATGAAAATTAGAGAAATGTTTGCATAAGAAATTGATTGTATTTTGTACTAAGATTTGTTTCTAGATTAAAATCGATATCGATATGGTTCTGGAGACAAGACCTTATACTATAAGAGTCCATGTTAAAGTGTGTTTATTCGTTGTTTTATTTTTGGGTATTTTTTTACTCTGTTTACTTTGCAAACGTTTAGAGAATAGAAACGTAATTGAATAAAGTATGACAGTTGAATATTGTCTTAGATATATATATATATATATATATTGATATATGCATACGCAATTTAGCTAAGAGTGAGGGGGCGGGGGTTGGAAGAGTGGGGGTTTGATAGAAATGCATTTAGAACAGCATATGCAAAAGCTTATTTGCGTGCTTGAGTGAATCGATTCGAGAAGAGAGAATTGCGAATTGAGAGCTGAATACTGTGAATACTGTCTTGATTAGATTTCATTTGAATACGGATTGCGAATCTGAATTGTTTGGTTTGAAGTCTATTTACGAAATACATTCGGTAGGACTGCATTTAATTGAGAAACTCAATAGCAGATAATTTTAAAAAAATTGGAGTTTTCTTGAAGGATTTTCTGTGGATTGTCATTTTTTTAAAATATATTCCTAATAAATATTTGTCTGGAAGATTGATTTTTCATGGAGTAGCAGCAGCAGCAGCACTTGACGTTCTGATTTGTTTCTTGTTTGACTTTCTATTAAATATTTAAAAAAAAGTTTATCTTGCTAAGCAGGCAGAAAGTTCTGGTCAAGGAACAACATATGCAAGTCTTAGCTATAAACTTAGAAAAAACCTTAATCGAAAAAAACATTTACAACAAAGCTCTGAAAAATGTTAGAGCCTGTTTATAGAAAATGTAATCAGAAATATTTTCTATTGATTTTTAGAACTAAAAATTGAATTGGTATGCGTCTGGCTGAGTTTTAAGAACATGCAGATTCTTAAATAATTTTTTTTAAATTCAATTTTTGTGACTTTAAACCTAGAGTCAATAGCAAAGTCTTCTGATGATAGAAGATAAAATCTTACAATAGCTTATGACCTTATGGCGTTTATACCAAGTTGTTTATCAATAACTTTTAACAATTTGACTATGAGCTCTGGACTTTAATACTATTATATTATAGTTTTTGAATGTATATTAATCTTAGTTAAATCATTTACTCTATAAACACAATGTTGAATACCCCAGACTTCAAATTTCAGACTGTAGCTAAATAAACTCCATTTAAATAGATTTTTTCGCTTGCTGCTTACTGCTACTATCAACTGCTAACAGAAAATTTGAGAAACTATCGTT
Organism: Drosophila gaucha; assembly: GCA_035045545.1. Classification (NCBI taxonomy): domain Eukaryota; kingdom Metazoa; phylum Arthropoda; class Insecta; order Diptera; family Drosophilidae; genus Drosophila; species Drosophila gaucha. The sequence goes on from JAWNOY010000292.1 coordinate 7,326,135, forward strand.
TATCGGTCGATAAATATTAGAGTAGATAGTAGATAGTAGATAGTAGATATAGAATAGATATTTCCAATTTTCTTCTTTTAACTATCGCATATTAATCAATAAATATTAAAGCAGATTTATTTCAAATTATTTTTCCTTTAAATAAAATATATCGAACGATTAATATTAGCTATTGTATATCGATCGCTGAATATATCTCTTATATTTTCTTCTTTTAAAGGGAACAGATGTTTCACAGACTGAGTTATTCTATCGTCTAGTGTATTATACAATATAATTAAGACAACAGTTAGATAACAATTAAAAACCGCAATGTTATCGATTGAATAATCGATAACAGTTCATAACAGACATACACATATCGTGTGTATAATACAAAGCGTTGCTTCTTTTGTTAAGCTTAAAGTGTAATTATTTTAATTATTATGACAGTTACCTAGGTGTATGTGTATGTGTATGTGTTTGTGTGTGTGTAACGAAGTGCAATTTATGAAAATGCAAGTGCAGGTTGGTGTGTGTGTGTGTATGTTAGAATGGCATATATAGGCCATACAAAATGTGTTTAACTATATATATATATATTTATAGAGTGTACGAAAAAAACGGCTTGCAAATTGGCAAAATTGGCAAAAATTGGCAAAATTGGCAACTAAGACACTTAGATTTTTTGGCTAGATTGCAACAAGACTAATTTATTCGCTAATTTAATTCAATTATCAATTAGTTTTGTATGGGGTTAGAAAAGCGCTAACTAAAACTTCAAAAACTTTGTACTTTGTTTTATTACAGAATGTGGTTTATCTAAGAGTTAGAGCTACAACTAGAGGTGTACGTGTGTGAGAGTGAATGAGTACGTGTGTGTGAGTGAGTGTGTGGATGTGTGGAGGGCAGCAGCAGCTAAGGTAAATACAAAATATATAGGGTATATACTATAAACGCAAATGTACAAAAGTATGAAGGGAGTTGAAAGTCTAATTACAGGATAATAAATACTACAAAGGAAAAAACATGAAAAGTTGATGAAATAGAAATCAATTTTCTTTTTATTTTGCATGTTTCGATGCCTTGGTGGGTGGTGGGTAGGTGGGTGGTTGGGTGGATTTACTTTTTTTTAACAAATTAGGTTGACTCATGCGTAAATGTGCAAATGTATTTTTCAAGCTTTTCTCTGGTTTTTTGGATTTTCTTTCTGTTTTCTTTTCGATTTAGTTTGACCCTTTTTATATTATTTTATTGAACGTGTTGAATTATTTAGATTCGGTTTGCATTTAATTCTTTTTGGCTTTTTAATTTATATACTTACATTGACAATTACTTTACAAGAGACTAAAAACAACAAAAAAAAAAAGAAATGCTAGTAACAACATTTTTAGGTGCTGCAAAATGAAAATGAAAAGTATGAAAATGACAAAGAAAAATATTTACGTTTAGGTTTTTGATTTTGGCTCTAAATGAATTCAAGTGTTTGGCAAGCAATTAGTCGAAATTGAAACAATAAACGAGACGAGACGACACGAGACGAGACGACACGAGACGAGACGTGACTGAGTTCAAGAACTAAAGCAAACAATTTCCTACGATTACAACATAAAAATTGAGTGTGTGTGAAAAACAAGTTGAAATGCAAAATTTGATTTGGGTTTAGTTTTAAGTATTTATTTTTAAAATTTGATTTGCACTTGCATTGTGCTAATTCTTGCAAGGCACATACAAAACAGTTAGTTAGTTAATTGGTTAGTTATTTAGATAGACAGAGAGACAGAGAGAGAGAGACAGAGAGAGAGAGAGAGTGAGAGAGAGTGAGAGAGAGAGAGACAGAGCATAAAGTAACATTATGGCAACAACACTAGATCAGGCTTAAAGTTTGATTTATGCGCTGAAAATGCAACGAGATGCAAATTCAAAAAAGAGTCTTTCAAACATTCGCATATTTGTTTGTTTTGTGGTTGCTGTTTGTTTATTATTATTTGATTTGATTTTGATTTTGTTTTGTTTCTTTTTGGTTTTTTGTTACAGTTTAGTTTTGCGTTAAACGAAAAATACATTGGCACTTACAAGAGGTCGTCCCCAATACCATGATTTGACACGTTGTGTTAAACCACCCAAATGTGAACGTAGTCCATCTAAGTAGCCGCCCTGAAATGCACACAAATGAACAAACGAGAACAATTTCGGGGGGAGAACGGGTAAAGGTTGAGAAAGAGAGAGAGATAGAGAGAGAGAGAGAGACAGATAGATAGATAGTGTGTGAGAGAGCAAACAAACAACTCAAACAACAGAACACAAAATAAAACATTAAACAAAACTCATCGAAGTCGAAACAAAAGGAAAACAAAATGAATATGATATACATAGAGTATGTATGTATATGTAAGGTGCCAAAAAAGAAATGACAAATGAGAATTGAGAAATGTGGTTGAAAGAGAACGAAACTGAAATTTAATAAGGGTTCTGGGGGTTCTGTCTTATGTGATATGTGGGGAATTGTAGAGCCTGCAACTGCGCTCTGTTACACACTAAATAGTTATAAGTTTTCAAATATATATACACGGGTTTTTTCGATATAGTTTTAAGCTACGTTTTTATACACTTTTTAGCTAATTATGTTTTAAATAGTTTTTAAGGGCCATTTACGTGTGTTTGCTATATTGATTATATATGTCTAACCTGTATAAAGAAGTTTAAATGATTATGATTACGACTACATCAAATGATTCTTAAGAAGTTTTCAATTAAGTTACTGCAACTACTTATTGATGAACTTTTATTCATATAATTGAATATATATATATATATATGAGAAATATTTATACCAACTTTTTTAAACGGTTTTAAAGGTTTTTATATGTTCTAATAAGGTTTCATCTACATTTTATTCCAAACTATATGCCTGGCTACAATGTTGCTAAGTCTGCATGTTGCTAGCTTTCGTTGTTCTGTGTTAAATTTATGTTGCATACTTTTAAGGGGCTCTTTAAAGCTTCACTGCAGTTGGCAATTTTTTCACTTGAGTCAAATTTGTATAGCTAAATATGGACTATTTAATTATTGGTTTGCAGCTCACAATGCTCAAGGCAATTCGTATTTCCGTAGCCCATTTGCAACTGCAACTGTGGCTAATACATTGGAGCCGCCGATATTAACAACAATCAGTGGGAAATATATAATAGTAGTTAAAAAAACAGCGCTAAATATTTACAACGCTTGGGCAAAAAGACGTCTTTTAGCATGTGGAGCAAATTGGCTGCTTCCTTATTGTATAATGTTTGTAATGAAGTTATTTATATATGTGTGTCTGCGTGTGTGTGTGTGTGTGAGTGTTAATGGCAGTTTTTCATGTGTGTGTGTGTGTGTGTGTATAAAATATAGTTTTGAAAAAAGTGCTTAAGTTGTAAGAAACGACGACGCACACGAAAAACGAATGCAAAGCAAACGTCAAGCGCTTACCTGTTCCTGTTTTTTGTTTTTGGTTAAAGGTTTCATCAGTCCACAAAGAGATTAAGTATTATGGGAGAAGAAGAGAGAAAAAGAGAAACATATAGATGAGTATATATAAATTGTACAACTGTTAAAATGTAAACAATTAGACCCCAAAAAAAAGAGGAGAAAACGAAAACAACGAACAGCTAACGAGGCTCATCTCTTTTCAATGCCAAGCGTGGCTTTTGACCATCAACTCCGAATGAACGAGCGAACAGCAGCAACAAAAAGCAATTGAACACATTTTCTGTTTACGTCATGCAAGAGCAAAACAAAAACGCCGACAAACTGCCAACAACAGCAGCAGCAACAACAAGAGCAAGGCACAGCTGCAGTGTGTCAGCTGCAGATACAGTATCTGATAGATACATGCGGCTGTCTCCTGCTGCTGCTGCTGCAGTTGCTGCTGGCCATTGCGTAAAAAGCTTACAGCTTACAACTTACTTTACATAAATATCTAACTTACATATACATATGTATGTGCATATGCATATGCATTTACGTACGAAAAATGATATAGTTATGTATATATTTTTGTATTATTTATCTATAATAATTTTTAGCCATAAATATTGACAATCTTTTCAACAATCTGCACCATTTATAATTGTTGTCGCTGTTGTTGTTTTTGTTGCTTTTGCCTCGCTGTGTCGCTCTGTGTGTAATTTTTTTATTGCCAAGCCATAAAAAGCAACTGAAACGCAGACAGTCGCAGCGATTTAAAGAAAGCCACACGCAAAGTAAGCTACAAGATATATTTACAAAAAAAAACTTTAAAATTGAACTGATCAACAATTAAATACCCTTATGTAATGAAATGCATATTTATATATATAATTTATGTATTATAAATGCAAGTTTGGTTTTGTGTTATTAAAATTATATTTGATCGGATATCGTAAGTATATATTATATCGAATATGAAGTTTTTGAGTATATATATACTTTTTGGGATAAAAAACTAGAATTTTTTGTCGGTTTAAGACTAAGGTCTTAATATTGTATTCTTTTTGAAATAAGAAGAACTGAAGTTTAAGCTAGAATTTTATGTCGTATATGAGGTTTAAGATTAAGATCTGAAGTGTATATACTTTTTGGAATAAGAAGAGCTAAAGCTTTAGCCAGAATTTTATGTCGTATATCGTAAATTATATCGTATATTATATCGTATATGAGGTTTAAGACTAAAGTCTTATATTTTTTGGAATAAGACCCGAAGCTTAAGCTAGAATTCGATGTCGTATATTGTAAGTTTATATTATATCGTATGTGAGGCTTGTGGTCTTAAGTTTATATACTTTTGGGAATACGAAGACCTATAGTTTTAGCTAGCTTATATTATAAGAGCAAAGGCTGCTGCTTTATGCATAGATTTTCTGAGACACAAAGTCTTTCTCCTGATGTATAAGAGTTCTGATATTAGAGAAATGCCAATCTTGAAGTTATCTTTTACATTCTGTAGCAAAAAGAGCATTAAAATTTGACTGCAACTTAAGCCCGAATGGTCATGACACAGCTGTGCAAACGACTGTTTCACTTAAACAAATCATCCACAACTTATCCACAAATTATCTACAAATCATCTGCAACTCATCTACAACTCATCTTCAACTCTTACTTAGCTCAACTCTAACTAAATCAATAAGATATCTACTATTCTCCCCTTCGCAGTGTATAATTCAAAACAGCGTCGCTGTCGACGTCGACGTCAGCTGCGCAGTTGGCTGCTGTTTTGGCCGCGTCTGCATTTTCAGTTTTTAGTTGCGCGTCGTTGCTTGAAGCGTAAGGTTGGCCCACAGAGAGAGAGACAAGCTGGAGACAAACTCGAGAGACAGCGAGAAGCAGCTACCACGGCTCAGTTCACAATTTTTCGAGGTACAAAACGTGCGTATAAATTGCAAATTACGTGTAAATACTAAAAAAGAGAAACAAAAATATATATATAGAAACTAACTTAAACAAGTTGCTGCGAGTTGTTGCGAGTTGACAAATTTGGCGCTGTTGCCGCTCATTTCACGCTCTGTTTGCCACAAATTGTTGCATAAACAATAAGCAGCAACAGCAATTGAAAGAAGTTGCCTGGCCGAGCGGCAATTGCCACAGGCAATGTTTGTTGTTGCTAATGTTGTTGTTACATCATCATTGTGTGTGTGTGTGTGTGTGTGTTTATTTTTTGCAACATTTGGCCGCAAGGCTTCAGCTAAACTTGCCACACAAGTGTCACAACCGAAATGCAGATGCGGATCTTCAACGACTTTTTTCACCTCTATTTTTTGCATTCAATTAACTTCTATTTCTCACCTTCTGCTCGGTTTTTTAAGTCTGCTAATTTCTTTTGTTTATGGCCGTTTTTTTTTGTCTGTTGTTTTTTAATTGCCTGCAGTCAGCGGCGGCTTTTTGCCTCGAACAGTCGTAACTTCAACTTCAGTTGCTTCGTTTTTGTTTTAGTACCGACTGGTTTTGCAATTAAGTTGCTTTCAGTCTATGTCTCTGGGCTGACGGAAGTCGAGATTCTGAGCCAGGCCGCTAAACATTTCGACCTAGAAAAGGCATTAGCCAAAAACTAAGTAGCTAAAGGGAAAGCAGTTAGCAATAGGATAGCAAAAGTTTCAGCCAAAAACAGCTGACAGTGTTAAGATAAGAGTTAAGTTCACTTAAAAGTTTTTTTTAATTTCCTTAAGCAGTTTTTACTTAAGCAGGCAGAAAGTACTTTGATTAATGACTTCACTGAGTCAAAAAAGTTAAAAATTGAAGTCATTTTTGAATCAAAATTTGAAATGCTTTGAGCTCAGTCTGCTATAAATCCATAAAAAATAACGCAGCAGATATATCTATAAATTTTTTTGACCTTGACACTCCATAGTCCCCACCCCCATAGTAAAGTCAATAACCCATTCAATTGTTTTTACATATATATATAGTAATATAATATATGTTTCAATGCGTAGCTAATGGCAGTTGAGCAACTCCTCAAGTATCTATGAGATACAATACTCAGCTACGCATTGAGGTCAATGGCATGTGTTGAATTGAAGCTGCCTGCGCTTGGATTTGGTTACAAATCCCAGCCAGCACCACATATCTATACTATATACGATATACTATATATATATATATATATATGTGCGCAGAGCTGTGTAGTTTGCAAAGTCATAAATTTGATTGATTTTAAATTGTGAGCCCTAAGCGGATTTCGAAAAAGTGCTGACTGAATATAAAAAAAATACTCTCAGTTATAGCCGAAAGCGGGCAAACAGTTAAATGGGTTGGGCAATTGGACGTCAATTTCATTATTGTTGCTCTTGGAAAATTCTCCGACTGCTTGTGAAAGTTTGACGCAACGTCATTTTAACTTTTCCTACAATAGAACGAACATAATTTTTTTTCAGCAGCTGTTTCAAGCTCTTTCAGTCTAACTTTGTCTATTAATCTTTTGTAAACAAAAGGTGAGCAGCTAATTTGCTGTCCAATTCACACCATTGTTCGCCCGCAGCCAGAAGATCATGCGAACAGCTATTGTGTCACTCTCTATGAATATAAGTGGCTATAATACTATGTATATATCGTATTCCTCGCGCATTGACCCACAAAAATAATAAGTTGACAGCTTGTCCGATTGCTAAGCTGCTGTCAAAGCCGAAAAAAGCGCTTGGAGCGATCATTGTGCAATATGAAATATGTTATTGAGTTAAGTGGGTCACAGTTCCAAATCAAGAGCTGGAGACTGGCTCAAAGAGGGATGTTGTCAGAGGTTTGTGCATAAACTGTGGAAAATTTGTGGACTTAGACGCATCAAATTGAAACTCAGGCCTAAATTTATTATAAAGAAATTGCTTTCGCTGTTACCTGATATTAATTATGATTTCTTGTTTATATTTTAAGTTATTATAGGGTATATTATAAAGCATGTCTATGTGATCTTTGATCTTTGAAAGCAAATATAGTTATAGTTAAGTGGTATTTCATATGAAATTTCCAATAAATTTGAGAGCTATCTATCTGCATGAAGCCAGCTTATAGAAAACTTGGGCTGTATCTGAATTGCCTATATATATGGCTATATATAGTTATATTTATCTATTTATATCTTATATCTATGGTTACATCTATATATATCTATAGATATAGATATAGTTCATTTACATACAATCCTATATAAATTTCTATATAAGATATGAAACTATTTTCAAAAAGACTTGTCATATATATCTATATCTATCTATCTATCTATATATATCTAGTTACTATACAAATTATATATATATATATATATATATTTATATACATACAATATATGACGTAGTCAGCTTAAACGAACTATTATATATATTTATAATAATAATATATATATAATCTTATTTTGCAGACATATAGAGAGCACTTTGCTCCTAAAGTTTAAGCAAAAACATTTCAATATTATATATATATATATATCAATAATACCTATGCTATATATCTCAGCTATAGCTTAAATTAAGAGAACTTATTTAGGAGAAAGGCATCTAATCAAATTCTCATAAAATTCTTCATTCAATCTTTCAAGCTCTTCATAGCCAATTAAATCAAATGCTAATCGTTTTACCTCAAACACAAAGCTGTTCAGCGATCACATCATTAAACCTAGTCAAAACAAACAGTTAACAAAGCTCAACAGACAGACGTTAGCGTAAGCTGTGAGAACTTTTAGTGTAAAACTCGTCGGCCAAAATCTACGTAACTGTAAACAAAAACAAAAACAGAAGAAAAACGAAGACAGAATTTGACACTGTACAACACAATTGGACTTCATTAGCAGCTGGAGTTCTGGTGCTGCTGCTGCTTTTTCTTCGTCTTCTTCTAGGCTAGAGACTGGGACTATTAAAGTGTGTTGATTATGCCTTTACAGCCATTGACTTTTCGGACCGGATTTTGGCTGGTTTGTTGTTGTTGTTGCTGCTGTTGCTACGCATCAAAATGATTTATTTATCGTCTATTTACATTATAAACAACATTTTTCGAGTTGCTTGTTTGCCGCTTTCGTAAATGCAACAACAAAACAACAACAACAACTATTTACTTTCCATTTATGCTGCTCGCACGGTCTGCTCTTGACAAAGTTTTGTACCTTATTTAGTACGTTTCTCTAATGACCCACTTTGAGTTTTGGTCTTCGCCTGCCTCCTGCCTTCTGCCGCTGCCTCAGCTTGGCCTCTAGATGGACTTGCTGCCGTTGTAATTTCAACAAAAAGTGAGTGTCGCATTGCCCAGACATCCACTTACAGCAACAGCAACAACAACAACAAAAAGTTGTTTGTCTGTTTTAGTTGAATTGAAACTGGTTGCTCGCTGCTCCAGCCGGTCCCTGGTCACCAGTCGAAGAAGTCGAACTTGCCCCCAGCTCCAAGTCGCTCCCTCCCCCAAACGTCAGCTGTGCAAACAGGGCTGCCTCTCTCTCTCTCTCTCTATCTCGCTCTATCTCTATCTTCAGCTTCTACTTGGGCATATTACAAGCCAAATGTCTGCTGACAGAGCTAAAACATTTAACACACATTGAACTTGCAGTCGAGATGCGTTGATTTTGGATTTGGATTTGGACGAACGCCTTTTCCGCAAATTATAGCAATTTTCATGTCGTTTTGGCAACGCGAGGCAACAACAGGCAACAACTTTTGTTGTTACTGTTGCTTTTGTCTTTATAAGCAGCCAATTGACTTTCACTTTTCGTGCACTCCTGCCAAAGCAAAAGGCATAATAACTCTATAATGCAGCCGGTTAAGCATTAAATAATTTATCCTATATACGTAAATATATATATAACTATATTTATATATACCAAAGAGCTGCAATACATTTCAAATAGTAAAAGTAAGCGCTTACATTACTTTTCGATTACTAAAGCAATGAAATTTTGTTAAATAGGCAAGTGGGGAATATGCTTAAGAGATATAGGTATTCATACGTATTTATGTTTGAAATCCTTAGATTATCGTACAAATAACATAGAAAAGTGCTTGAGTAGCTTTTAAAAATGCATTGAATATGGTGAAAAGTTCGTGGAAACAAGTTTATAGACTTTTAAGAGCTAGAGCTTTTGCAGATTATAGACTGAATTTGAGCGCATTCCAAAAAGAGAATATATAGGAATTATCTAATGTTTTGATGGGTAGAATTTTGGATTTTAAATATAAACTTGTTAATGCAAGAGATATTTATATATATATATGTTTTATAATAAAGACTCAAGTGACCAAATTGCAAACAACCTAATTAAATCAAATTTAAATATTTAAAAACCTATAGATAGATCCATAATTCTATCTACCATTTAACTCTTCATCTTTCTATCCATTTATCTACCAGTTAATCTATTTATTTGTATGTATATCAACCTCCCTCACACATATCTACCAATCTATCTGTCCATCTTTCTATTTACAACCTTTTAATTTCCTATATTTATCAATCTATATATATATCTTCTTATCCATCTATTTATCTATTCATTTGCTTTTATCCACATTTCTTTCTGTCCGTCTATCTATAGCTATAAATATGTATCTATCTATCCTTAAATTTCTTTTATCTATATATCTTTAAAGCAATTAACTTATCTATATTTACAATAATTTATGTATCTATCATAATAAATATTTATCCATTTATGTTTATAGCTATTTATCCACTTATCTCTCTCTGTATGTACATATTCATCTATCTATCTGTACCCATATATCTATCTATCTACAAATATCTTTATGTACATATATCTATTTATTTATCTATCTAACTTCCTATAAATATCCATGTAGCCATCCACCTATCTATCCACATCTATATATCTAACTATCTATCTGCCTATCTATATATATACATATCTACTTATTCACCTATCTATATATCTAAAAAAAATAAATAAATATCCATATATCTATCTATCTATATATCAATAAATAAATTTATTTATCTATATTTCTATCTGTCAACATAAATATATCTATCTGTCTACAAATATCTTTCTGTACATCAATCTATCAAAATATCGATTTATCTATCTATTTATCTATCTAAGCTTTCTATATATGTAGCCATCCATCTATCCATCCACATCTATGTATCTATCTATATATCTATTTATCTATCTATCTATCTATCTATCTATCTATCTATCTAACTAGATCTTTTTCTGGATATCTATTAATAAATGTATGTATCTATATATCTATCTGTCCACATCCATATATCTATCTATCCATCCTATCTATCTATCCAATCCATTTATCTTCCCTCAATCTATCAATCAACATATCTTTCTCTATATATACATATGTATATACATACATATGTCTACACACAGGCAATGTGTATACAGTACTTTCATTTTACATTTGAACTAACCGACTCCTATTCGATTTGTCATTTGTTTAGCTTTAGCTTTGGCAAATTGTTGACAACCAACACTCGTTTCACACTCCATAACATTTGCAAGTTGGTTAAACAACAACAGCAACACAAAGAGACGATTCATTAAAAGGACTTAACAAATCAACAGGCGGACAAACAAACTGTGGGAGACTGCAGCAGCATGGAAACCTATTTGACCGAGATCAAACAATTGCGCATACCACGCCCGAAATTCGAGCCCAATAGCTGCCATCAGCAGCACCAACATGCAACCGCGACAGCTGTGACACCGCCCCCTCATCATCCGCACCACGCCCACCATCAGTGGCGACACTTTGTGCGCCCCTTTACACCGCCACGCGATTATCACTTGCCTGTTGTGGGTGGAGCCGTCGCCTGGTCTGCAGCAGAGGACAGCGCTGCGCACGACAAAATGTAGGAAAGGGAGAGGGAGAGAGGGGAAACACTGCGGTCTGTTTGAGCTCATTTGGATTGCATTGGCATATTGATTACACTATTCATACGTAGACATACATGCTATATATATATAGTATATATAAATATAATCGATCAAGAGTAAAAAGCTTAGTGCTTAAGTTTAGTGTCTTAGTTATTACTTATATAGATAATAATAATAAAAAAAATCAAAGCTTAAAAGTGTTTGCATAAAAATTGTTTTGTAACTCGGAAACTCTGAAATGGTATTGGATGATAAGTATATTTGTATAGGTTTATATATGTTTAAAGAGTTGATAATGAACTTTATGAAATGAAATGATAAAGATATCCCCAGATCATAGCCTACATTTGCTATATATACATACATATATATCGAGAGAGCCTCATCCGGAATATAACTCTATGTCTTACTCACCGTATCTTGTTCATATTCCGGTAATAGGGTTTCGCTGCCCCGGCGAGTTCTATGCTCATCACAGCCGTATTCCTAAGCCGAATAAGAAGAAGCGAGAAATCATTTTTGAGGCGATTTTCTTACAATTAATAGCCAATTATTCTACTACACTTAGCAGCCAATTAGACAACAGTTAAAAAGAAAAGTTTTCAACAAAAAGAGAAAAAAACAACAATAAACATTTCGACAATTAGACATACACGAAACATTAGGGATAGTCCTTTGAATAAAGAACAATCATTAAAAATGAAAACAGAAAAAAAAACAAACACGAGACAACAGACAACACACAATATAACGGCTCAAGTAGCGCCGACTTAGATCCGAATGTCAATTTTTTCATAAATATGCAAAATTTTATTTTTCTAGTTATTTGAGCAGAGAAAGTGAGAACTGGAAAATGAAGAGACGCAGAAATAGTTTAAAAGAAATTTTGATAGATGTTATATAGACTTAGAGGAAATAGAAATTATAAAAATTTTGGAACCCAACGATTGCTGATTGTAGAGCTAGTTAAGTGCTGGCACTAATGCCAGAACAAAAAAACTATGGATAGTTTGAAAGTCTTTAGCAGTAACAGAGCCAGGATAGATCTTATTCTTTTTTTTTTTTGAGACAGTGGGACAGATCAGAGAGGTGTGCCAAAAATGCGACGCAAATTCCTGACCTGTTGCTGATTGTCTTTGGCTTGCTTGAATTTAAATTGATTTGGTCCCAAATGCTGCTGTTGCTGCTGCTGCTGCTGCTGATGATGTTGCTGCTGTAGCTGTTGTTGTTGTTGTTGTTGTTGTTGATGATGAGGAAGAAGATGATGACGTACACTTCCAACGACGCCAATTGGGCCGCCCAGATGACGCAATGAGGTATGATGTGGATAATGTTGTTGTTGTTGTTGTTGTTGTTGTGGAGGTGGTTTTGGTGGCGGTGGTGATGGTGATTGGTTGCTAGCGGCATGTGATGCTGTGGCTGGCTGATAATGCTGTGATCGATGCAATACTGGTCCCGCCGACATGGGCCGATAGGGTAACTGCAGTGCGGGTCTATCAACGGAACGGTTAACGGAATAACAGTTACAGTTACGGTCAATTCTTGATTGTGGGTCTATTTGGTTTGGTTAGTAGTGGGTGCTCAGTGTTTTTAGGTACCGTTTATGTATATCCGTTACGGTCATGCCACCCAGCCCCGAGTCCGACGAGGGACTGCGTCCAGTTGCGGCGCTTACTTCCATATCGTCAGCTGTTACCTGTTGGGAATGGAATGGAACGAACGTTGTTGTTGCATACGATTCAGAGACAGAGAACGTGAGAGAGAGAGTGTGACAGTGAGACAGTGGGACAGTGAGAGAGAGAGAGAGACAAAGAGACAGAGCGAGAGAGAGAGAGCGAAATATGATATACAGGGTCTACGGCTAGGCCTTGAATAGATTTATAGAGCCAGCTACACAGATAGAGTGTGTGTGAGTGTGTGACAGAGACAGTATCGCAGAGAGCGAACGAGCGAGAGACAGAGAGAGAGAGAGAGAGTAAGGTGATCAGTGCATTTGTTGAATATATATGTATATACACATATAGCTTTGTTCCGTTAAGTGCCTAGTTATGTTTTAAGCAGAGTTTTGAGTGAGTTATCGGTGACTGCAGTATTGGTATTAGTTTTATGTATATATATTATATGCTTTAAGTGCGATATAGATACTTATATCTGGATTATACATGTTTAAATTTCATTATATTACAATTGATTATGTTACTTAGTTAACTAAACCTAACCAATGAACGGCGTCTGTTATCGATGCTCTGTGTTATCGATAAACGGAGCAAGGCACAGCGTTAACTTCATCTGAAGCAACTGTACTTGCTACTTAGGCCTAGAAGAAAAAAGAATTTGTGCAACTACAAAAACTGCATTTGTTTAATTCTTTTGTAATTGTATTTTCGATTTTAAGTTATAATTTTTATTTTGCATTTTTAAAGTAAAAATTGACATTCGTTTTGGTTCGATTTTTGTTTGCTCTCTCAGCTTGGAGCCAGGCAAACAAAATCTACAGCCGAATCAAGGTAAGCTTTTCAAATCGTAACTAATTTACAAACATGCAGCAAACAGAGAAAGAACAAACTATTAAGCGTATATAATAAACAAATAATAATAGTTAAAACAGTAAAAGTTTCCTACACGAAGATTAATTAAACTACAAGTTTTGCTTTGTCTGACAAGTGTCTTGTATTTGCAGTGTATAGAGTACTTATATTCGAGAGTTTTTCTTTAAAGACTTTAATTAATCATATAAGTTTAAACCAAAAATTACAACAACAACAACAGCGACAACAATTAACAACAACAATAAGATGTAAATAAAATTAATTTTCAGAGAAACAGATTCGTAGTAGGAGATACACAGGTAGATATATAATATTTTATGTATATATTTTGTAGTAGAGTATTCAAGTTGTTTGCTAGTTTCTAGGCGTTTAGTTAAATTATTTTTGTCGTACAATAGTTTAACATGCGCAGCTAGGTATATATGGTGTCTGTGTCGTAGAATAAATCTTCTAAAAAGCTTACCGGCAAATCACGTGAGGGGTCTCCTTTACGCTGCAAAGGATTGGAGGGAGGGGGTGTACCAATTAGAGACGCATTATGTTGAACTAATAAAGAATCAACTGATCTTACCCTATGCCTATCCACGCTATATGGATCGCGCTCGCGGCGATACACTAGCTCATCGTAACGGGTACGATCCTCCGGAAAGACGAGTTCTCGAATTTCCGTCACAAGCGTGTGCTGTAGTTCAAATTTGATTATATCCAATGACCATATGAACTATATGTGTATGGCTTACCTTTTCGTACGTATCTAACATCTCTAATAAGACGGCAACAAAGGCATCTATGGTCATTGCTTTCACACTGTATTCGGCAATATAATATGAAAGACTTGCAAAATGATGTCGCGGCAGCAGCGAGCGCGCCTTCTCCTCCACCATGGTCGCAATCTGACCTTTTCGGCGTGCTCTGCAAAAGATGGAAAGGTATTATATTTGATATGTCATCTCATCTATTCTTAAATCTCATTTGTCAATTCATCTGCTCATATTATTTTCTGAACCAATCTCTACTCATCACTCATCCATCACTCATCACTCATCACTCATCACTCATCACTCATCACTCATCACTCATCACTCATCACTCATCACTCATCACTCATCACTCATCACTCATCCCTCATCACTCATCACTCATCACTCATCACTCATCACTCATCACTCATCACTCATCACCCATCACTCATCACTAATCGTTCATCACTTATCACCAATCACTCATCGCTCATCGCTCATCACTCATCACTTATCTCTCATAACTCATAACTCACCTCGTGCCCGTTGGACTGTACGCATCCCAAGGCTCCATTTCAATGGATGTGCAGGAGTGCGGCACCTTGCCCACGTCACGTATCACCAGGGACATGCGCTTGTGATATTTCAGCTGACCAACGGCCTCGTCGTGCGTCACATCGAGGAACGACTGATCATTGACCTCCAAGATTTCGTCGCCAATCATTAGCCCGGCACGATCTGCGACGCTATCCTTGTCGACGCCCGTCACAAAGATGCCCAGCCCGTACTCCACACCGCCGCGTATCATCAGGCCCAGCGATTGTCCCGGCTCAATGAGCAGCTCAACGCGGCGTACACTAGAATATCGCCTATACTTATATCTATATATTGTATTATCTGTAAACACTCTCGCTTACCGATCCCTGCGCTCGTTTCGTCTGCCGCCGTATTCCATGGGCGGCGAGGCCGGACGACCGTGTCGATCCATCCAGGAGCAGGTCTGACGAAAGGGCAGACCCGCTCCACCTCCGCCGCCGGCTGCTGCTGCCTGGGCGGCTGCCGATTGGGGTAGTAGGGGGGCCATCGATGCGTACATGGGATCTCGCGAGGGTGGACCAAAACCGTGCAGCGGCGCCGTCGAGTTCAGCGTGGGCGGCGCTCGCACCGTCATACTGATTTGACGTGACGATTTCAATATCTGCACACATCTCTGCGTTAAGAAAAAATGTGGCAATAGAAGAGACACAAAAGAGAGACGGAAGACGGAAGATGCAAGCAAAACGAACGAACAATAGAAGAGGGAGCAAAGAGAGCAAAAAACGGGTGGCAAAAACTTTCAAAATAAACTAAATATATCAACAAAAATACAAATTAAACAAAAATTTATTTTGGCAAAATACATAAACATAAATCTACAAATTGCTATTGTGGGCGTGTCCACATATCAACTTTTGTTTGTGCTTTTTTATGGCTTTGCTATGCGATAGATATGTCACAATTTTCATAATTCCATAATTTCAAATTTTCAACATATCCTAATTTTAAATGTCAGCAATTTTATTTGCTTCAACCAAAAACTCATTTGCGTGCAATTGTGCTAATTGCTTGGCACAAATGTCCAGGCCTAAATTTCGTTTTAAAATAATCCCGAAACATTAACCACATACAGCTTTGTGGTGCAGCATGTTGTGGCAAGCACTTAAAGCTTAACTTTTGTTGATCCTTTGAGAATGTGTTGAATATATTTTGGGTTTTCTTTTTTGTTAACTTTAGAGCTTAGCTTAAATTTTCGCATTTGCAAAGATTTAATAAAGTCAGAAATAGAAGCTTTAAGAAATATATTTACTATAAAATTCTTTCACAAGTTCTCTAGCTATATATATATATATATATATATATATATATTTTCACTCAAGAGTTATACAGTATAATAAAATATTATTAAAATACATAAAAAATTATGTTACAAAAATAATTATAAAAATTTTAGAAAGTCTAATTTAGTTACTCCAAAAGTATATAAGATTTTAATAAAAATATTCTGACTGTACGAATTAATTGTGCTTGAAGTGTAGCTGAAGCATATTTATTTAAAAAACTAAACAAACAAAATATCAAAAAAAGAAAGAAAATTTAACATATAAAAAATAAAAATTTCTATTAAAAAAATAAATTTACAAAGTGAATTCAATGCGACTAATCTATTGCCAATTTTTTCTCAGTGTATATTTGTATTAGTGTGTGTATTTCATTTACTCATGATGTATTTCGTTTATAGTTTAGTAATATGTATACAAAATGTTTGTAAAGTGCAAGATATAGTCAAGAAAAAGTACTACTAAAAATCGTTTAGAGCAAAAGAGAGAGAGAGAGACAGGAAGACTTTATATGGGCAATAGACCCGTTCTATTTATTTTGCATGCTTTGGCAAACAAATTTTTGTCGTTGAAATAAAGTTTAAATTGGAAAACAGCGTGGGAAATGGCACAACATGTGCTCAACTACCCGAGAGCGCCTCTTCCCCTAGCTCCCTAGTCAAATGTCCTTTGAAAGAGCCACGCACACACACGCTGGCAGCAGCAGCAGCAGCAGTAGCTACTGCTGGTATATGAAGAATTATATTGACTATCATAACGTGTCACATAAAATATTCCACAATAAATTGACTTTCGCTGCCGGCGATGGCAGCGCAGCTGTCCCCAAATGGGGTTACTTTGGGGGCTGCGATTTAGATACTCTGCCAAGTGGCGCACATAAAAGGCACTGCTACTCGAATGCATTGGCCCTTATCGCAACTATTAACAGGCAAACAAGCAGCCTATCGAGCAAAATCGCATTAAAAATCAATAAAGTGTACAATTAAATTATCTCTTTTGAATAGAAAGATTTTTGTCGTTGTCTAAGCACGGGCTAAAGGACATCCTTTAATGGAATGCTTTGTTTTTTTTTCATCTTTTCGAACAAGCTCTTAGAGTTTTTACATATTTCACAAATATGAGCAAAAATGTTAAGCTACAGTAGTCGCTCGATAGCTTAAACTAAATTTCGTGTTATATTATTGAAATTCATATGCTGTGAAAGTTTTCTTATTTATTATGTGTCTACTGTATATTCCCTCTTTCTCTGTCGTAATGTGCTCTAATCGATTTTTCTCTCTCTATATATATATAATAATATTTTAGCTACTGAAAAATGTATCAAAAATAGGTTCGTAGAGAATCATTTGTAGTTAGCTCACCTTAAGCGCCTCCTCGTGATTGATTGAGGTGAATGGCGTGCCGTTCACCTCTAGGATTGTATCACCGGGTCGCAGGCCGGCGCGTTCCGCCACCGAATTCTCCTCGATGCGTGAGATGTAAACACCTAAGCCTGTCAATAAAAAAAAATAACGAAAAAATAAACCAAAAAACAACAAAGGAGAAAAGAAATCAATTAGCAAGCGCTGCGCATTAAACTTTTATTAAAAGACACAACACGGCACACAGCGTCACGCCCCTGCACCGCCCACGGCTAGGCCCAATTTAATATCCTGTAGGCATTAAAAATTGGGTAAGCTACAAAGTCGGAGCGTTGCGCTTATGTATAATATGTTGTAGAGGCCACATCAGGGTCTATAACGGACTAAAATATATATAAATATACTATGCTTTTGAGAATCAAAAGTTATCGATACTTTAAAGTATATTCAAATCTTAACGTTATCTAGTGAAAAGTGAAGTTTATCGAAAACTCTCAACACCTGGAAATGACCTTGAAAGGACTTACATTACATAGCAATCTTCAAATAATACAAATAAAAATCGAATGCTATAGAAAGATATCGATACTTAAAAATAAGCTTGATGAGATGGTATTGCATATAAGTACGATGTGTAGGTTCTTATGTATCTGAAGTCTGTAACTGACTATCGTCTTGCTAAATTCAAGTGAAACTACAAACATTATCTCTAACTTCTATCTTTTAGAATCGTATTAGCTATACTTTAAAGTATCGATATCATATCGAAGATTATGAACTTTTAGATATCTTTCCTACTTTTTCCACCTTAATACTCGGCTTAAACAGGTGAAGTTTGAATTTAGTGGTATGTATTTTATAAGAAATCCATTCTGATAAGTATTAAAATGTTGAAAATATACTGTGGCAATCGATATTCCGATAGCACGAAGCTGAATACAGGGTATCTCGGCATTAACGCCTTGGACATTTGAACTTTCTTTTTTATGTCCTTGTTTTCGGTAAGCCTTTTTCATTAAGCATGAATGAGAGTATGTATGTGTGTGTGTGTTTAAGTGTATGTAAGAGCACAGAGGCCATATGTGCCGAAAAAGCGAGTAGAAGGAAAGCACGTTGCGAGAGTCCACGGTTGGGTGGAATTGATAGATGGAGCCTCCCTGCTTACGCGGCTGCACGACTTAAATAGATTTTTTTTTATCGATTTTAAAGCTGTCGCACGTTGTAAGCTAAAAATAAATAAAACCCCACAGTGAATGGACGAGCGCGTGACAGGAGACAGAGATAGAGGCAGAGGCAGAGGCAGAGGAAGAGACAGAGAATCGTGGACATCGAGAGGTAGCCAGGTGCAAAATGCGCTTCGAAATGTCAAAGGTGCTGGCGTTTTATAACACTAAAATGTACAGAATGTACAAAAAAGAGACCGACAGACAATGGAATCGAATTGAAAATTAAATTGCATGAAATGCTCTAAAGAGTCTGACCAATTGCGGTTCCACACATCGCCTCACACGTGAGAGACAAGCAATTGAACTTCGAATTGACTGGGCGTAACATCGCAAACGTCAAGCAGTTGCTCTACAAATAAACATCCTGGCAAACAACATACATATACACATGCATGTACAAATATAATCCAATAGAGAGCAGCTTTGAGCATTGCAAACTTTTCCACTAAAGCATTCGACAGAGATACGAGCTATCTCTTAACTCTTATATACTCATTTTGGTAATGGGTTTTAAAGTAGATTGATTTTTGACAACAATTTAAACACCCAAGTTGAAAGAAAAACTATAAACAAACAAAACTAATTGCAAATGAAAATGTTAAGAAAAAAACTGTCAAACTTGAAGAAAAAGTTTTTTAATTTACAAATTTGTAATAATAACATAAATCAAGAAAATGATTTCTAATTGGTTTAAGTTCCTTATGCTGTTTCAGACTGAACTACAAAAGTAACCGAAATCCCTAGTAAATTGAAAAAAGAATTTTAAAAACTTAGAAAAGTTTACAGACAAGAAATGAATTTAGAAATAAAAATCTGAAAGCTTTTTCTAGTCCTAATCAAATTTTGAGTGAGGCTAACAAAACAAAAGTTAGAAAAGTTCCTAATAGCTTGGAAATATTAATTTAAAATAAGAAAAATTTATTTCAAAAAGTTTTATGAGATTGAAAAAATATTTGTCATTCTAGAAAACTGTTTTAAAATTTTACTTAAATTTTATATGAAGGCTATAATTTTCGGTCAGTGTGAACTAAGGTGTTGGACCTATAGACCCGTAATTTGAAGCTATGTATAACTTCACCTCAGAAACAAAGAAGAATTATATACCTTATAGCTTTAAAGCTATTGTCAAACTGCAGTTTGAGAGCAACTGCAAACACACAGTTTGAGCTTCACATAACTTTCATTGTATTCGAGCTCACCTGAGTCTTTGCCTCCTTTGACGCATATGCCGAAGCCGTGATCAACTTGCTGATCACGCGACATGGAAACAGTGCGCGTCGTAAGTTCATGTATGTTGGGCACACTGCGATCTCGATCTCGTTCACGATCCCGATAGATCTGCAAAGCAATTGTAGGTAGCTGTAGATCATATAAGATAGACATAAGAAATAGGATACTCACCTGATGCGTTGTTGAGGGCGGACTGCTGGCCGGGCTGCGTCGCGCATTGCGATCCCGATCCCGCGTGCCGCCGTTGCTATAGTGATAGCTACTTGTAGGAACTGAAGACGACTGCGTGGCACCGAACATGCGCAGCACCTGCTCCGGCGAAATGGGCCGCTTCTTGTTGCCATTGCCCATGGTTGAGGCCGAGGCTAAGTGCCGTGTAGCCGCCGCCGTCGATGTGGGCAGCGTGCCGGCGGTGCCGGCGGCCATGTGACTGGATGGTGAGGAGCTGAGATACGCCGAGCCGCGACCAGGCAACGACCCACCCTTGGTCGGCACACCAGCCGAATTGTAATAGTAGTGCGGCGAATGGGGACGCTCAATGATCGTGTAGGATGTCCCCGGAGGCGAATAGTAGAGGCCGGAGCGACCGCCACTTCCGCCTCCGCCTCCGCCGGCACGCAGCGAGCTGGTGCTGTTGCCCACACGTGAGCCGGCACCTGGGCCGTAATGGGCCGCGTGTCCGGCGCTACCTGGCGGCGGACTGATCATGCCGAAGGCCAGACCAATATCCTCCGCCTCGTAACTGTTTGGCTGTGCTGCGCTGCTCCGCAAATGATGAGCGCTGAGGCCCGATGAGCCGCCTGTTGGGACGCTCGATGATGATTGTGTGGCGCCCGGTACGCCAATGCCGCCAATTCCAAGGCCGGAAGCATTTGCTGCTTGACTTGCATGATATCCATAGGCGCGTGCACTCCAACGTGAGGGTCCAAGATCGCATAATTCGGCATAGTCATTGCCAGCTGCGCTCATTGTCAGGGGGTCACCGTCGTATGGTATACCACTACCCCCAAGGCGCATTACACTGTTGGGGTGCTGGTGCTGGTATACGAACAGAATATGAAAATATGCCATAGTTAGTTCATAGTTAAACAACTGAAAATAGGCTATCTTCCCTTCAAGCCGCGTTAACACTTTCTCTCCCCATCAACTTTTATTTGCATTCGCAATCGTTAAGCCGCAGCTCAGCCACGCGCTAGCTGCGGCTCCCATTACAAACAATGGCTTAATCTCTAGAGTCATATGTTTTCACACACACACAAATACACACACACACACACATACATATGCACACTTGCAGAACTATGGCCCATTTGTTGACTGCTTTCCTTTGTTTGCTGGCATACGCGGCGTATGCGATTTTTGTTTCGAAATCAATAGCAGAACCTACAAAACCCCGCTGCATTATTCATGTGCATATGCTAAAGTTGGGACAAGTTGCCCCCTCTCTCACTCTCCCCCCTCTCTCTCTCTAGCCCCCTTTTGACAGCGGCAAGCAAAGCTCATTAATTCGTAGACGAAAATTGCGTTGTTGACTTTGGCTCTCACTTACGTCCAGCATTCGCATGTGGAAATTGTGGAAAATGCTATCCGCTTATGTAGTTAATTTTAACTGCGGATTACAGGGTATGCAGTTGTGCTGTGTAAATTAAGAGCTAAAAGACTAAGCTTGTGGTATATTAAGCGAATTTTGTATACTAGGGAATATGAAATTACTTCCAACATTCTCTTTGACTTTATTAATTATTGTAAAATTATTAACATTTTCTAATTCAATTAAATTATTAATTTTATGCATAATATGCTTAATAGCTTATCAAAAAACCAACCAAAATATAATTCAGCTATTTTTAACTAGAACTAATTTAATTTCCCGCAAAAATTGCGTTCAATTATTGCAACTATTAACAACATAATAAATTGGATATGCTTAATATAATATTAGCTTGTTCGCACATTTGATGATTAAATTACATATAGTATATATATATACATTATAGTACACTAGTGCTTAGCTCTAACAAGCACTCAATAATGTTCTTTTTGTTAAACGGATATAAATTTGCATTTTCCTGTGTCTCCACTGCAAATTGGCAGCAAACGCTCCCTCCCTCTCTCTCTCTCTCTCCCTCTTTCTCTGTGTGTGTGCATATTTTAAAAATTCATATGTGCATTTGTATCAATAAGAAGCATCAGGCTAGATACCCTCTATATTTATACTTATATACGATTATATACATACATAAATTCGACAGTAAATTGCGAGCGTGTGTGCTTTTTTTTTGGTGCTTGGCAGGGCTTTGTTGTAGAATAAACAGCAGCAGGCTCCAGCGTATTTACTCATGACCTTGCTTGGCAAAGCTAACAACAATGCGCACACACACTCGCACACACACACACACACAAACTCACTCACTCAGCCCGCTGACTGGCGTTTGGCGCTGTCCCAAGGACATTTTTCATGTGCGCAATGTGACATTTTTTTTTGTGGAATTTGTTACTCTTGGTTTGTGCCAGGCGGCACTCGCACAGTGTGGCAAAGCAGCCGAAATCACTTAATACTCAAATATCGATATGCAATCAATAAGACACAATAGCAATGAGCTCACTGTCAAGGGTCAATTATTTGCTTGAGCAATCATTTGAAATGTTTCAAGTTTTAGCTCCACTGTGCGTTGTTTTTTTTCTTGCGTTGTCATTGTCAATGGCCTCCTGGTTTTTTGTTTGATTTGAAAAGTAACTGTTGTTCAAATACAAATACCAACTAACATGCATACATATTTATAAGCGCACATAGCTCTTATATTTATGCATATTTCTTTACTTCACTTTAGTATGCCCTTACGAAGGGTATGTTGATTTTTGAGACAACTGAGCTTAGTTCTCTTAACTGAATCCATAAAATTCAGCATAGTTTAATGAAATTCAAACAAAACTAGCTTATTGTAGAGCTCTTAATTAGAGATGGGCGTCGGGATCGGGATTTTCGGGACCTGAAATTTTTCCTAATCGTTTTTCGGTATCTGGCGGGTTGAGAAAGATTTTAAAAAAGTCCAGGACGATCGGATACGTGCTTGGTCATGAAATCATGGTAAACAATTCTTGAGATATGCTCTGAGATGGCGGCATTTCAGAGATACCAGTTCGGGACCCGCGGAACCCGAAAATGTCGATCCCGACGCCCACCTCTGCTCATAAGCATATCTCTAGAATCTCTTACTATGCCACATTGATGTAGGGATCAAGCATTTGTATGATCGACCTGTAATTATTTAGAATCTTTACCAACAAGCCCGAAAATTGTTTCGGGACAATTTCGGATCCCGAAAGTCCTGATCCCGGCGCCCACCTCTACTCTTAATAGATATATGGATAGAAAATGAGGATAAAGTCTTATAAGAATGCAACTGCTGTATCATATAGCTCTTTAGGGAGAAATTTATAAATATTCTATGAAAAACTTTCTTCTTTAATAAGAAATATCATCTTTCTACATATACTAATGAAGAACTTTCTTGTTTGCTATGAAATATCTTAAGCTTAAAAGATTTTTGTTTTTTTTTGTCTATATATACTGTAGATATACTTATGTATATATATATATATAGTACTACAGCTTACAAAGATGTCGAGTATCATACAGAACAATCAGAAGAATCAGTCGCAAAGTAATTTCCTCTATGAAAAACTCTCTGATTTTTCAAGGTATTTAAACCAAGCTATAGCAGTAATTAGATTTTCAAGGTAATAAAATATTTTATATTAAATTGAAAACTGACTTTTTATATAAAACATTTCTCTCTTCTTCTTCAAAATGTCTTCACATTAAAATGTTTCACTTTGTTCTCAACATATCAAATATATATTTTACATTATCCTCTTACTCGTATATTCACAAAGGGTATGTCAACTATGTAGCTTCATAATCAACTCAACTTTTCAGACATCTGATATTTTGTGACCTAGCTTTTGCTTTTGCATTTGCATTCGCATTTGGCTGTCGTCATGTTGTTTGGTTGTTTGTTTATTTTGCCAGTTTTATCTGTCGTAGTTTTATTTATTTATTTATTTTTTCTCTCTCATCTGATCTTAGTTGTTGTTGTTTCTGTTTACATTTTGCAATCGCAATTATATTGTTGTTGTTGTTGTTGTTGTTGTTGTTGTTGGTTGCTGGTGGCTTTGTGTTTTGGCCCTCAGAAGTATGCTATAAAATACTTTGTGCGTAAGTGGGCTGCGCTTTTATTTATAAATAATTGATGCCATATATGCGCCTGGCACTTAATGCGAAATCCTCTTAATAGTTGCTGAAGGCATATTAAAACATTAAGCAGTCAACGCGGGTTTTCCTCTCTCTCTTTTTTTAAATTTGTCACCATTTTGTAGGGGGAGTTGTGGAGGTGTGTTTGTGTACCTGAGCGTGGGCGTTCATCAACATTTTCAGCTTTATTTTTTGGCAGGGTTGTGCACAAATATTCTGGGAAGTAATTATGATAAATGCAGGATGTATATGTGTGTGAGGGTGTGATTGTGTGTGTGAGTCCCTGAGTTTGCTGTGCGGCATGTCGAACTTGTAACTGGGTTAATTGCGCGTAAAAAAAAAGGTAGAGCACGGCCATACATCCTACCTACCTTTACACGTGTAAGCCTGTATGTGTAAATGATTCGTGTGTATATGTGTGTGTGTTTGTGTGCGCACATTTCCGCTTGATGTCAATAAATCTTAAAGATCTAAAAGATTTCCATAAGCCACAACAACGCAAGGCATACAAATGAGTATTATATGATATATAATACATATAACAAATAAATGGAAGGCATGACGTATAACACAATAATATATATAACAGAAAATTATATAACAGAATATATATGCTAAAATAACTTGTAAGTACATATAAAATAAAAAGTAGTCGATGGAATGTTTACATAACAGTATAATATATAACAGAAAAGTACAACATATATCAGATATTATATAAATATAAAATTTGAGCATATTAAAACAATAAATAAACTAGTCTACATATGTAAAAGAGAAATATATAACACAATATAATATAAGAGTCTTGATAGAGATTTAAAATATGAATTCAAGTAGTATAACAAAATAAATAATAGAATAGTGTATAACAGAAAATAGAAAACAGTACTTACAAAGATATAAGCCATGAATAAATTTCAGAATATTTACATAACACAATAATATATGTATAACAGAAAAGCATATAACAATATCATATAAAGGTAAGGTTTAAGTAAAAACATATTCGTATAACGTATACAAACAGAATACATTGTATTATAATTGATGGTGGGGCCCTTTGTTACTTTTGAGACAACAATTAAGCTATCACATATCCTTAACCCAAATATTTTGTAATAAATATGATGAAAACAGCAATCGCAACATCTTTATATACATATATAAATGCTGACCGCTCCAAGCCCACGATTATCGGAAGGATTTATGCTGTCAGCCTGCGTCTAGTGGGATAATTATGTCACATAAATAAAACTCAACTGAGCAGAAGACCAGCGACAACATTGAACTCGAATAAGCGCAACCCAAACAAAACAAAGCTCCATAAACTTCACACACACACACACATACATATAAAGCCCCCTTTTACATGTATTAATAAGCTTTGAGCATGTTAAAGCTCAATTACCTGCACAAGAGCCGTTGGCTATTTAAGCCAACCGAACTCTGAAGTACAAGTTATGGAAGGAGAGTAAATGTATGCGTGTGTGTATGTGCGTCGGAGGCAAAACTGCTAAAAATAATACCAAAATGTACTGCAACTACACGTGCCTCGTTTGGATCATAGTTGTCTCTCCAAATAATGACAACCGCACTCAACGTGGATGACAGCTTAGAGCACGTGACAGTCCGTCATTCGAAAAGCCGACGAGCTTCACATATATGTATGAAGATATTTATTTCTATTTATCTTATAACTATCTAAATATTATCCTATTACTCTTATTATCTAATTTATAGAGAATTGATATTGCGAATCTTACGCACTTAAAGGCTAAGAGTTAAGAGAACTCTTCGAGAGCTTCGACTCGAGGGAAGTATAGGACTTACCGACATCTAAAACGTCTAAAAAGTTGTAGACATTTGAGAATTCCAAAGAAATCTAGAGCTTAAAGAACTTTGAAAATATCCAGATAAATCTACAACTTAATGACAGCTAAAGAAATCTAGACAACTCCAGAGCTTTAAGAAAGCTTAAAGTATTATACAAAACTATAAAGCTAAAAGAATTCTAAAGAAGTCGAGAGAATTCCAGAGCTTAGAGTACCCAAGAAACTGTAATAATGCTTAGAGATAAGAGATTTCTAAAAAAGTCTAGAGCCTAAAGAACTCTTAAACAAAATGTCTAGTTCTGTAGAGCTCGACGGAAATAGGTCTATAGAACTGTAAAGCAGAAAGAACTCCATAGAAGTCGGGAAAAGTCTAGAGCTTAGGGTGCTCTAAAAAATTCTAAAATAGTTAGAGATTGAAGATATAAAGAAATCTAGAGAGCTCCACAGCTTAAATAACTCTAAAGAAGTCTATTGAACTATAAAGCTTAAAGAACTCTTCAGAAGTCAAGAGAACTGTTCTGTAGTTCTGTAGAGCTCCAAGAAGTCTAATAAGACTACAAAACTATAAAGTAGAAAGAACTCCATCGGGAGAAGTCTAGAGCTCTAGACTAGGGGCTCTAAGAAATGCTGAAAATATTTAGAGATTGGAGATCTAAAGAAATCTAGAGAGCTCCACAGTTCAAATAACTCTGAAGAAGTCCAGCGTCCTCTTGAGCTTAAATAACTTTGAAATAGTCTAGAGACCTCTAGAGCTTAAAGAACTCTAAAACTTATATATAGACTTCTAAAAACTTTTGAGCTTAGATAACAAGAAAACAATACTCTAGAGGATATTTTTAGTTTAAGGACAAAGTAGAGCTGGAATGATTTTTTTATATTTTAGTCTGTGAAGTGCATAAAAAACGGTTATACTACAGTAGCTTAGACATTTTTTATTTTTAAATCCAACTTTTCACTTACTTAAAATATATGTAAAGCAAATACATATATAAGTGATTTCACTGTCCAAAAAAATTATATTTCAACGAAGTCAAGAATCCTAATTAAATATTTGAAGACTTTAAGTTGGTAAACGAGTTTGCTGAATCCAAAAGAAAATTAGGAAAAAAAGACATGAAAAAGATATATACGAGGATTTGCTAGAAGAGCATCAGGTCAGCCCTACAGAGGACCGCCACAAGCTCTTATTCTGTGTATTTTATAGCTTGCATTTACATTTTCACTTTTCGTATATGTATATAGCAAAGGCTGACAGCAGCTGCTAGACTTTCGGCTAAAAAACACTCATGATTCTTTAATATTTTGGAAATTTGGCGATAATTAAAAGGTACTCGGACTTGCCTGACATGCATATTGAATGGACGGACGCACACACCCTCGCTTTTAACTTCAAGGGGCAGAGCTGCTGATAAATATGCAACACATTTCGCTATATGCCTTATTCAATTTTCTTTCAAGCAAAAAAAGTAAAAGAAAAGAAAATGTGTCATGTTCCGGGGGACTTAAAAGTGGAACGTCACGTAGGTGGCAGGTGGCAAGAAAAAGAAAATCTGTTGTAATAAGATATGCGCCATGCATATGCATAAGTTAAGACAACAGAAAAGGTATTTGAAAAGCAGAGTACAACAACAGCAACAACAACGAGGCAGCCACGAAACGTCGCTGACTTACATGTCAACTATTGATTTTTTAATTAAATATTAATGAAGCACAAACAACAACAACAATAAGAAAAGGCAACATTTGAGCACGCTCGAAAAAGCGGGGCAGTCGTTCAACTGCCTCGCCACGCCCCTCACATGCAGACGCCCTAAAAGCTAAATAATAAAAAGCCTGTCGCACAAAGAAAGCGATGTTTCAAAAAAAGTAAAGGCACAAAAATGAAATATAAATGAAATTAGAGCAGCAGAAGGAAGTAAAACAAAAAAAGGTAGCAACAGCTAAGTTACGAATTTTTAATCACACATCGCGTTATATAAGACACATATAGTATAGAGGAGTTATAAAAGGCATAAAAACAAACGAAAAAGGAAAACCAAATCAAATAAAATAAATATGCAAAGCGGCATTCCACGGAGTAGGTCGTCGTCTGTCCTCTGTCCTCTATCCTCTGTCCTCTGTCTATGCGCAGACACGCAAACAAGCCAAGTAGGAAATGTGGAAATGTAAAAGGCAAATGGAACTACATATTTGCTAGCAAGGGGAAGCCTTGGCTATGTGGCTGCCAGCGTGTGCCAAGTACTGCCAAGACACAGGCCAGCAGACAGACAGACACACACACGCACGCTCACTTACACTCTCACACACACTCTGTCCAGTCACGAAAGTTAGTTTAACAACTCGTGAGTGCAGGTTAGCGAGACGCGCACTCAAGCCGCAGACGATAGACAACTATGGAGTGTGTACAATGTCTGAGAGTACAAGAACTCACGCAACTTATAGACACACACACAAACACACACACACACACACACACACACACACACAAACACACACTCTGGGCTAGGCCTAGGCCCAGGCACTAGAAGCAAATACATCATCCTTCTCCACTGTCTCTTGTCTTCCACGAATTATGCGACGTGGCAGTTTCTCACGTGTCTGTGCATAGTATACGACTATATATATACATATATATATCTAGTAGTATATATAGTAATTTCACAAATATATTGCTGCAGCTTGCCTCATGTGCAATATTTTACGTGGCTGTCTCAAACATTTACTGGCATATTATTAAAAAAAAAAAAAATATATATATATATATATATATTGGTGTATATATATATAGGTGTATAAATAGCTGTGTGCTTATATATACCTTCCCCAAATACTTTGCACAAAAACCTAAAAATATATAATATCCTTTGCCGCATTTTTAGCCCAAATTGCCTTTTGATGCAAAATAGTTGATTCTTGAATGAACTAGAATATTTTTGATATTTCAATGATTTTATGAATACATTAATTTATTTGCTTAGCTCAAAGTAAAATTAAACCTTGAAGTTCTATATTGAATATAGAGATAGAGAGATAGAGAAATCAAATGAATTACTAAAAAAATAAATAAAAAATATAAATAAAAAAAATAAAAAAAGCTATTGTATTCCCTAACATTTTTAAGATTTTTTTTATGTATCAGATATATGTTTCGGAAATCTTAAAAAATTTCCTGCGAAGTTCCAAATTCAAATGTATTTCTAAGAATCTTTATGAAGAAGACTCTTAGTGGATCTAATAAGGCTGCATAGCAGAGCAACAGATATATAGATAAGGCAAAGGTTTTGCGTAAAAAGAGGTGTATAATGACAGTCTGAAAGATTTCCCAACTTTTAGTGACGATAGAATAAGATAGAAAAGTAGATATATTGCTACTCAAATGAATTTTTAATATTTTGTGAGATCAGAAATTTCCCAGATTACTGTCGTATATATAAATAAATATACTACAATCTATATATATTCAGTCGAATCCCGTTAGTTCAAAATGGCAGGGGGATTACATTTTTTTTAAGAATTATTGATATTATCGATTTAGCGGTTGGCGAATTATCAGTATTCGACTGTACTATATATAGAATTTATATATATATAGTCGTTCATTAAGTGAAAAGAATATATTGGCCTGTCTGTCCACAGATAATATATAAAATAAAATACCAGATTTTATAGGTACAGGCTGTTTTAAAAGACCTATATCTACTTTAATTGCGTTACATAACTAATCAAATGGTATTTGTAATTTCTCTACACATACACACGCATTGCAATCACAGACACACACACACAAGAGAATTTATGGTCAATATCTGCCGTGCTTCATCATATCCACAGAGCTCTACACTGGCCTACCTATACTGGCCTACAGCCACAAAAACTTGTTCGAAAATCAGTTGTTGGCCTGGCTTTTGGCATAGGAGGACTTCAGGCTGTGAGCCTGCGGTTAGATGGTTCTCTCCGCCCGTCCATAACAATCAATCTTGTTTTATTAAATGAGCCTGAACTTTGAAGGCATCCCGGAAGGGGAAACGGAAACTGAAAGCAAAACTGATACAGGTGAGCACAAGAGAGAGGGAAAGAGAGAGGGAGAGTGCAAAAAAGGAAAGCATTAATAGATATTTACGTGAAGCAGTTCCCGGAAAACTAATCCGTTTTTATTTACGAAGCTCGAACACTTCACACGCGAAAGGGTCGCTCATTAAGTGCAAGAGCCTTGAGATCTCCCTCAGAGAAATAGAGTGAAGGAGAGAGAGAGAGAGAGTGGCCAAGATATAACGAGGTAAAGAAAATGTTACAAGTTTGGCTCTTAATTCACTTAAGACTTTAGTTTCTGTGGACAAGGACTTGCAGAGAGAGACAGAGAGAGAGAGAGAGAGAGAGGGGGAGAGGCCGACTCGCCTTACAACATCATTTGTGTTCGTCCTTTAAGCATCTTGTATTAGGAAAGTTCTCGGCAGCTCAGGCACTCAGCCTTGGCGATGCCATTGAAACTGTAACTCTGAATGCGAAATGGGAATGTGGCAAATGAACAAAAGTGGAAGAGCACACACTCACTAACTCACACACACACACACACACCCACACAGGCACACATACAAGCAAATATACGATTCGCAGTAGTTCTCCATTCAGAGTGGGAAAGCGCATAGGCGAATGGAAATATTAAAATTGAAATTGCGATTTGCCCTTCGCTCCTAAACAACTTTTTCAATTTGTTGTCAGAGCAGAAAAAAAAAGAAAAGGGACATGCTAAAAGAGCGCTCGCATTTAGAAAAGAGGTTGTACTTAACATAGCCCCAGTCGAGTCGACTCGAGTTGAGTCGAGTCGATTATCCTTTTGCCTACCAGCACATCCTTTGTGCATAAATTTTTGACAATGCAAATGCTTTGGGTCGCAGCTGTTTGGCGGCCTTATCGCATCGCATCTATCAATGACACTAATTGCGGGCTTATTATTGTATTATCCTGTGAGTCCTGCCAGTCTAACGAGTCCTGCGGTGTGCCTGAGCCACGCAACTAAACGATTATTACTTTGTTTATTATTCGATGTCAAATTGTGGCTTGTGCAATTCAAATTATTTTATTCTTCTTGTTACTTTTTGTGACTATTGATTTTGCATTATTTCGTGCCTTTCTGTGCTTTACTGTGCCTTTCTTTTTATAACCATTTATTAACAATTGCTATAATATAGAGTCGAAACAATTAAAGACCTTCGAGTAATTTGTTTAGAACATCAAATCAGCATTTATGAATAATGTCTGCTAGTTTACAAGTTGTTTTCTATAGAATTTATCTTTTTATTGTTCGTCGGGAGAACAAAGTACAGTGAAAGTACATATTTGTATCAAGTTTATTGGCGTGTTATGGAACATGCCTGCTCAAAAGATATGTTTAATTTATAACAAGCAAAAGCACATGTAAGCAAACTTATATTCATGTTACATGTTACATTCATGTTAGAAAACTTGTCTAACTTTATATATAACTAACTATATATATAACATACATATAACATTAACTAAAAGTAGTTTACTCAGCATTTCTTGATATAGTGTTATATGTATTACTGAGGGCTACGTTTGAATGGGTTTTAGGTAAGAAACAAAGAAAAATTACAGTTTGATAACAAAATTGTTTGAAAATATATACAAATCCAAAAATACTAAGAAATAGATCAAATATACAAACAAATCACAAATTACTTAGAACTAGAGAGATGGGCTAGCTTCTATAATGCCTTGTAAAGGATATATAACTTCTTGATTGATCGGAGAGGTCAACAGTAGCTTGCCAAATTTTGCCAATGGGCATAGCTATATATATTCTGTATCTTTTTGAATGGGGATGGGATACGCGGGTATATATTCCAAATTTCAAGTCTAAGACTTCAATAGCGACAAAGTTTTTCCTACATAAACATTTCACCCGACGGAGTTGGACAGATAGTGATAAACCAACTCAGCTCAACTCAACTCTATATACTTTAAATATATAATTAATTTACGCTTTTTACAAGGGTATAAAAATACATGTAAAATTCAAACAAATCTTTAAAAAATCAAAAAAAAAATTGATCACAAAATTTAGACAAATAAAAAAATTGAGCTTACAAATAAATAACAGTGAGCCCATTTAATAGAAGATAATTACAACAACGGAAAAACCTAAAGAGCTCAAAAAGAAAAACAAGTCAAATCCACAAATAGGTAAAAAATGTAGTATAAATAAGAGCCCTATAAAAATTGGCTTGCATACAGAGTTATCTCTTTAAGGCGTGAATTTCATAAACTTATTGGTTTTTGAACATCCCCAAAATTACCATCTAAAGCTCAATATTTTATATTTATACATATATTTTGGCATAGTTTCATTGCCATTGAAATTCAATTAAAATAGATCGAATGGAAATTAGATGATTTGTCTAAAGACACATAGGCATATTGTTATGGTAATAAACTGTTGAACATAAAAATATCAAGAAAGAAAAAGTTCTCAAGCAATAAAATTCCTTTAAATTTTTCTTTTTAATAATTTAAAAAACAAATTAAGTTTAATTATAATCTTCTACTACTATACTGCCTTTCAAAGACCAACAAGAGCCCTTCTGTGCTTTAGAGTATTTCACAGTCAAGTATTGCTCGCTTGGTTCCCATTTATTAAAATTAATTTTGTTTGTCTTATAGGTCGTCAGCTGCCATAGCACCCTCACTATCAATTCCTGGCTGCTCGCATAACTCAATTTGAATCATATGCACTTCACTTCATCATCCACTTCGAGGCACTCAAGCCACGCCCTTGCTGGCAGTGCGACGGCAATTAAAGCACACTTTTCACTTTTCACTTGCATAAATTCCACACTAATTGGCGCTACCCCCACAGAAAGCACCCAACCAACCGCCAACATCCCGACGACCTTAACTAAGTTGCAATTAGAAGCTCGACCAACAATTAAAGTGAGAATAGAAAAAATGCATAAATACATTGCATACCCTGGGGCGCATTTAATAAAACGCAAAATGCAAAAAGCAAACTGTGGCAGAGCCACTAATACATGTGTAAATAGATAGGGCTTATTTGTAATAGGTTTTCCAAGCTGCACGCAATCATGGAAAATATTTTCACAACTCGAATGCAAATTTTCATTTTCAAATAATGACAAACAGCGAGAGCGAAAAACAAGGAAACGAACTGCAATGCGAGATACGAAATAGGCGCTTTTAATTTGCCAAAGCACACACACACACACAGACAGACACACTGATAGACAGCTATTGAAGAGTGAAGATGCAAATCACTCATACGCCCAGTGCGCCAACCAATGTCCTGTCAGGCTGCTCAGCTCGCCTCGACACGGGCCTCGGTTTGACGTTTAATTAGGCGCAAATTTTAATTAAACGTCCTGGCGCCAAACAACTTTTTGGCCAGAATTCCAACCGAAAACTCATTAAATAACTATTACTTATGCCCCGATGTGAGTCGAGCAACGGTTACATTATTAATTTTCAACCCTCGCGTCTTCCCCACATTCTTCTTCTTCCTCTCTATCGTGTGTTGACAACGTAACATAAATAATGGCCAGGTAGAACTGAATGATAAATGATACAATAACCTAACCATATAATCCATCTAGTTACGTATGGAACCGAAATTGATTTTCGCTGCGACAAATTTCTGGAATAATGCGTCCTTAAAAGAATTCCATAGACTCGCTTTAACTGTTAGAAAAATGATAATAGAGCACTATTAAATAAAGTTTAGGGATTAATGTTAACTTTTATCTAGCTGTCGAAACGACTTTATAAATTAGATAAGCCTGTATAGAGATTTGGATATGACTATCGTTTATATCAGAGATGAAGTTTTTGAAGATTTTAACAAGTATTTATATATAGAATTACAAAACCTTCCATAAAACCTTTTAATAAGAATAATTAGAGGTAATTTTAATAGCATACAAAATATATATGTTTCAACAGATTTTGTTCGGCTAAAAGCACATTTCATAGACTAGTTATATGCGTTTTGATGATATCAATCCCTAGGGTCGCTCTCAAATAACTATTATACCAATACCAAGTTTATTTAAAATATATGATAAGCAATATGTTATTCGGAACTTGCCGGACGCCTGCTCACTCTTCTTGGATACCAATCTCTGTAACACTTAATCCTTGACCTATACCTATATATTATATTCATGTAATATTCCTCATATTGTAATATTTTACAAATTTTCGAATCCACAATAAAATCTATTTTGGGAATAAAATCAATTACTCTTTTTCTATAAGTTTCCAGTCGAAAGGAACCAGTAGCTAGCGCTCTTATTGGCTCTGGCTACTGGCTCTGCTATTAAGCTAATAGAACTAGAGATGGCTGTCGGGATCGGTATTTTTGGGGCTCCAAATTGAGCTGGTTGGGAAAGATTCTAAAAAAAAGTCCAGGAAAGTTGGTTAAGTGCTTAAGTGCCCAACCCGCCCGATACCAAAAATCGTTTCGGGACAAATTCGGGTTCCGAAAATTCCGATCCCGACGTCCATCTCTAAATAGAACAATGAAATGCTTTAGTTAGTGCTTCTTAATTTAAAGGACAGATAATTTGCAACTATATCATATTCTGTAATTAAATAACACCGCTGTTCAGCAAAAGCAACTAATAATGGTTATAGTATAACCCTTTCCACAATATTTATTTTTAATATGAGTCCAATTGTTTTAAGGTATCTTCTAGTTGAGCATTTCTTGTTAGATATTTCTTCATTAAAATGAAAATTCAAATGTAAAACTTTATCATACTAAAGATAAATAATCTATTAAAAATATATATTGCAAGTAAGCTTCTCTACTTCCATTCTCAAAATCAACAGAAATATTTCTGCACAATAAGCTTATCTTTATGTGCATCGTTAACAATTGAGCAAACTCAACAATCAACTGTTAGAATAATATTCCCGTCACTTATTCACACTAAAAACTCACACAAATTGTCAAAAAGTTTCCTCTTTACAATATTCAAGCACTCATTTATCTAACGTGAAAAACAAAAACTCTTTGCTGGTCTTTTCGTGCATTTCCCATGCAAACAAAAACATTCAACTTTTTTGTTTTTAGTTTTTTGTTACTTCCTCAATGAATGTCGCTCACCTGTTTGAAATTCTAAGGATACATTTAAATTGCGTTGCGTGTGTGCTCGGCCTGTATCCTGTGCCAGTGTTCGCGCTGAAGAGGCCTATTCAATGGGTGTGACAGGCAGTCAGGCAGCCAGGCAGTCATACAGGCAGGCAGTCAGAGCCGGACTGTCCGCTTCTTTAGTGGCTTCTGCTGCCCGTCCTGCTGCTGTCCTGCCGTCCTGTGGCACGCTTCCTGCAGCAGTCAGCTGCTGGCATGCAAAAGTTTTGCTGCTGCTGCGGATATTCTCGTTGTTTAGTTTAGTTTCTGTGGGCTTTCTTCAACTTGCGTCTGTCTGTGTGAATGTTTGTGTCTGTCTGTCTCTGTCTGTGTGTATGTGTGTGTTTGTGTGTCACTTTATGCGCTTCCTGCTCGATGCTTTCGCACCGCCCGCCGCCACGTTGTGCCGAGAGTGAAAGTTTTTTTCGAACGCTGCCCGTCAACGAGGAGAATTCAATTCGTGGTGAATTTCGCGCGATACGCTCTCCCGACGCTCTCGCTCCCAGCCGCTTACACACACACACGAACGTTTGAGTATTTTTTAATTCTTTTTCTATGCCTAATTAGAGATTCTCTTAAATTTTTGTGTGCTTGTTTCTTTTTAGTTAAACGATACTTGACGATATTTATTTGCTTAATACGGTCACACTTGAGTTTGATTTGTGCTTAGCCCAAAGCACGTTGAATTGTTGTCTATTGCTGAATTCACCACAGCAACAACAATTGCTGGGCCTCTTTGTTATTGCGGGTGGTGAGCTCCGATGAGCTGTGGGCCAGCTTAAAGAAGAGGAGGAGCAGGAGGAGGAGAAGTAACAGCAGCAGTAGCAGCAGCAGCAGGAGATGCTTATTGTAGTTGGTCGCACGCCTATAAATCGCCAACTTGCGTGCTGCGATTCGGTATTGGTATCGGTTTTGATATTTTCGGACTCCGAATCCGAATTGCTGTACGTGGCGAATTTCGACGGTAGCCGTTGCCGTAGTAATTTAACCTTCTGCCCTACTCTAGAATGCGTCATCGAACATGCTGTTGTTGTTGTTTTAGTTGTTGTTGTTTTAGTTGTTGTTTTAGTTGTTTGTTGTTGTTGTTGTTGTTGAGTGGCACATAAATACAAGTTAGAGCATTTACGTGAATTAATTTGCTTAATATTTCATTTGGCACCATCTCTCACAAAACACATTGACAAACTAGCTCACGCACACACACGCACTGGCTGAGGCAGAGGCAGAGGCAGAGGCAGAGGCAAGTGGCATGCCACAGTGGCACTCACACGCACACGCGGAGCACACAGTGTGTGCATAATGCAATATTTAAACACAGCTGCCTCGCACATTTGCTGCATATGTCGTGCTACACGTACTCGTATTACCCATACGCCATGATGTACGGCCGTGTTTCTTTTATTTTGAGTGCTTCAGTTGTTATTGACTAAGCAGTTGCTGCCTTTAACACACTCGCTCTCAAGGTTACAAAAAACTGTTTCATTTGCTGGATTTTCGAGCGCATTTGATTTTGGTATCTCTTGATTTTTGTTTTTTATTTTATTTCTTTTT
The DNA here is from genome assembly GCA_035045545.1 of Drosophila gaucha. Classification (NCBI taxonomy): domain Eukaryota; kingdom Metazoa; phylum Arthropoda; class Insecta; order Diptera; family Drosophilidae; genus Drosophila; species Drosophila gaucha. Next base: position 7,363,245 of record JAWNOY010000292.1, read on the forward strand.
TTTTATAGAAATCCGCTGGGCTTTCCCATTGCTTCTGCTTCTGCTACTGCTGCTCTGCACATGGCTTCAGGCCTCATAAAGTATCTACATAATTTGTGCATGCCTCGCAAATTTGAGTCGTAGCCACAATTGCTTTGTTGGAATTTGTTTTGGAGCACTTTTTAAATTAAATATTTTATTAGAATAATTTTCTATATTTTTTGCTTCTTCTTTTTCTGTGCTTTCTTTTGCGTTTCCAAGGTGCGCGTTTTAGTTGCGTTTACTGCGGAGCGCCCCGTCTGTACCGTGTGGCTCCACTACTCTGACTACTTGGGCCCAACTTTGTCGTCGTCGTCGCATTCGTGCGCCGAGCCAGAGCTTTTCCCCAAAATGTAGGCTTTTGTCATTCCAGCGAATCGGGCACGAATATGCCCCTCCCCTGCCTCCTCGCCCCTGCCGGCCCTTCCTTTATGAAAGTGGCGACTGGCTGGCGAGTAGAAATTAAAGCTCTGTCTCGGAATCGTTTCACAGGCTCAGTTTCAGTTTCAGTCTCTGCTTTTTTGTTAGCATTTGCACTCAAAAGTTTGCGTTGTTTGGATTTTGTTATTTTATTGCGGCTGCAGACGTCGACGCAAGTCCCGTCCTGTCGTGTGCTTTTGCCCGAGCAGTTTCTTTCTATGTAATTGTTTTCGTTTCGTTTGCTACATTCGTTACTTTCATAATGAAAACAGAAGTAGAAACGACAGAAGAGTCGCCAAATAGTATCCAGCCAAATGTAGTCATAATTGTGCACTGCAAAAAGTAGGTGTAATAAAATGGGGAATATTTTCAAGAAGAAATCAAATAGATCAAATATATTAGGTGCAAGCAATAGTAAAAAGGGGTAAACAGAGATAGAGAAAATGTGAGAGACAGAGAGTAAGCTATAAGCATAGAGAATTCGAGAAATTGTCTCATGAGAAGCGCAAAGAAAGCCTACAAAGATATTTTACAACTTATGTATTATTAATATTATAGCTTTATTCCCTTTAGTTAAGTTTTATTAATCCGTATGTAAAAATTTATACATAAGAGCCATGGCTTAGAATCTTGTGAGAATCGTAAAGAAAGGCTTAAAAGCTAATGAAATGAATTTATACTTCCATTGCTGCACATATATCTTATTTTAATATATATTGTCTTATTTTAATTAATCGCAATATATTTATTCAATCTTTGTACCATAAACTAGATTTATTTCTCATGAGAATCGCAAAGAAAGCCTGTACAGATATTTCGTAAATTTAACATGATTTAAAAAAGTATTTATTCTTGCTTTGTTTTACTTCAATGTTAAAAGTGCGTATTCCTGATTGGGTTGACTATAATGGCCTGTATAAATCATGTCTGAAAATCACATAGAAAGGACTAACAGATTTATTATATATAATTGTTTCTTGTTGGTTCACTTAACTACAATGTTAACATATTTCTAAATAATTTAAGTAATGTGCTCTAGATTTATTTCTTATGAAAATCGCAGAGAAAGGCACAAATTGATTCAGTTAAATGATAAAAAATGCATATTCATAATCAATGTAAGTGCTATGATCTAGTTTTATATATACCAAAAGACCATTTATGGCACCTAAATGCATTATCTGCACAAAGTGCTTCATGTTTAATTGCTTATCAAGGTGATCTACTATTTTTTTTAGTGCCCTATAAAAACGTAACACAGTAAACATCACGCAAGCCAAGCCAAGCCAAACAGCAGCAGCAGCAACAACAGTAAGCAGTTAGCAGTTACCACACCCACACCCACACCCAACTTTTTGTTTGGCTCCTGCACAAATCTCACTCAATAGTCCGAAAAAGAACGAAGAGGCAGCAGCAGTCGCTAGGCCAGGTAACGAACGAACCAGGCAAACAACAGCTGTGGTGAAAGCTCAATGCTCTCTCCCTCTCTCTAAGTAACTCTCTTTACAAGCGCTCTCTCTCTCTCTCTTTGGGTCTCCCACGCGCAAAACTCAACACATGGCGAAACGTCAAAAAGGCGCTTGACAGCCAGGCGAATATCGAAGGCAAAGCAAAGCAGCGCAAAAGCCAAAATGAAGTTCGCAGGTAGGCAGCAGCACGCCCCCCAATTGGAAGCTGCGCCTTGCCCGAAAAGGCCAGAGCGAGACAGCAATAGAGAAAGAGTAAGAGAGGGTGTGTGTTGAAAGTGTGAGTGTGAACGACACGTTGTTGCATTTCGCACACTGACACAGCGGGCAGCATATTAGGCAAAAAAATATATACATACAGATATATATATATATATATATATCGGGTTTAGGCTGGACGAAGGTTGACTCCAAGGTGTTGACGAGTACACGTGCTATAAATGGGATGGGGACGGGGACTTGAAGGCTAACGCGTCATGGCCTGCACCATCGACGGACTTGTTAGCCGTGCCAAAAAGTTTTCTAATTGAATTTCATGTTTTGGGGCCTGTTTACGTCCTCTCGTCGCTAACCCCATGAACCCGACCTGACCCTCGCCTTATCAGTGGCTGCTGCTGCCTCTTATTGGAATTATGTCACGTTGGCTGCGTCATTCTGTCTGCCTGGCTTATTGATTATTCTCGTTTATGACGAAATGCGTACGCCAAAATAGTTTGCACTCGCACACATTTACAACTATGACGTCATTGTTAACCCCGGAGCTTTTTAACCGCACAAGCACAACTACAAACGTTTGCCCTCACTTTGATGTCAACTTGTCGCGCCCCACACTCCAGCAAGGCGCTCCCTCCCTCCTTCTGCTCTGGTGGCTGCCATAGAAACGTCAGCTCAACTCATTTCCATTTTCATTTGAGGCTTGAGAATTTTTCACTAGTTTGTAAAAGTTTGTTCGAGAGCTTTTCAAGCATACATCCAACCTAACCCGTCCTAACCCACCCACCGCCCACACGTCGGAACGGTTTTTGGGTTTGCGTCCTCAATCTCAATTTGTTTGACTGCTTTTATTATTGCGGCTAGAGATTTATGTTTGTCATTCAAGTGATCTAATTAAAGTTTCTGTGAACCAAATTATATCTAAATGGAAAAAAGGGGGCAAATCGTCGGGATTTACTTTTTGAGCTTCTGATTCGCTGCGTAGGTGAAACTTGTTTTGCGTCCAAAACTTGCTAAAGAGCCAAAAAGCTGAAAAAAAAACAAAAAGTAATTTATTTTTATGTCGTGACAAATTTAATGGAATGTGCTGACCCGTTAACCCGTATACGCGCATCTGTGAGCTTTTCTAGAAAGGGCTCGTAGCTCTGGCAACGGCCAGATGACAGCACTGATATTATCGTGGGCAAGCCAGAACACAAACCCTCTTCAACTTAAGCCTAGATATTTGTTAACCTTTGGTGAAAGCAAAATATTCTTCCAATTTCGCTATAAGCGCAATATAAACAGGCTAAATTGACATTCTTTAGATAAGCTACTTAAGAGTCAAGGAAAATAACTAATTATTATTAAATATTGAACAAGTTAGCCTTAATACATTATTCTAGCTACTGAGCTGCTCTTTAATATCTTCTTTCTGTTGGTAGAAGAGCAACAATTCACATTTATTATCAGTATACAATTATTGTTTCAAGTATTTTCTATTAGCACTTCAGATTTGAATTGTCTTAAAATATACTCATGTTCTATATAAAATCAAATATTGCAGTATGTACTTACCCAAAGAGCCACTTAAATAAAAATAAAACCATCAATAAATTGGAAAATAACAAATATATATATGCATAGGCACACATATGTACAGTGAAAGCTCTAGTCGCGGACAGTTCCAGCAGGCGGACATCTCCCGTAGCCGGACGAATTTTATAGTCCCAAGATTTTTAGCATGATTTTCATACAAAACCCTTTCCCGTGGGCGGGCGCTGCCAGGGCCGGACGCGGACAAGTTTTTTTAAAAATTTTTTTTTTACAAAACGTCTCTCGCATGCGGACGAAAAACACTTTTTAATAGATCATAATTAATTCTTTGACATATCCCGCAGGCGGACAAAAATACTGGAACCGTGGCTGTCCCTGCACGGGAACTTTCACTGTATATATAAATACATACATACATGCATATACATACATATATGCATATACATAGATACATGCATGTACATGCATACATGCATATACATACACCCATACTCGCAATTAGCACAAATTGCTAATTTAATCACAGACACAACTTTTTTAAATACCACTTGACACTATATATTTAAGCAGAAAAGTCGCTAAGCCTCACTTGAATTCATGAGAATCGCATAGTAGGGCGATAATTGGCGGCAAGTGTACTTGAACGCATATAATACATATGAACATACATACACACAAATATAGCTGCCCATATACATTATATACATACATACATGCGTACATGCATCCACACATACATATATGTACATACATACATACATACATACATACATACATACATACATACATACATACATACATACATACATACATACATACATACATACATACATAAATTCACACGTACATACATATACATACACACATATACATACATACATACATACATACATACATACATGCATACATATAATTACATTCATACATACCTAATAAATTCATACATACATACATAAGTTCAAGCATACATACATACTTACATACATACATACTTATATACATACATACATACATACATCCATATATACATACATATATACATATATGTACATACCAACATGCATACTTTCATACATATGTACACACATATATACATATATGCATATATACAAATGCATACATACCAACATGCATACTTACATACATACATACAAACGTACATCCTACTCCAAGCGGTATCATCGGAAAGCCAGTTCTTCGACTTATCCTTTTTTAACGTCTCCTCCTGCTTATAGAGGCATCATACTACTACAACTACTACATCTTTTAATCATCCTCTTCCTCTTCCCCTTATGCTTCCCCTGCATCCAACTCTACTCCTGGTGTCCTTCTGCCCATTCTGAACATTTGCATCCTTTCTCTCCACCTCGAACACTCATAGTGCCAGCATGAATACCTCTATGGCCTACTCGAATTCATGAGAATCGCATAGTAAAGCATCATTGTTGACTTTAAGCCTTTATCGTATTCTAGTAAAAAGACGTATAGTTATTTTCGTTTTTATATTTACACACATCATATTTAATGTATTTTATTTAGTTTTTGTTTTAAATAGAGCTCATATTTAATATGCCTTCATACAAGTACTATATTGATATATGTATAATTCTTTAAATTGTAACGCTTAATATACACACAAATACAATATCTTAACTTTAGCTGTGGAGAGCTCACCAAAACAACAAATACAGAAGTACAAATTATTTCTTAGCGCCTTCCCACACTAACTATATTTAGTTACAAATTTGTATTGTTACATATATACATATGTATATATATATATCTATATATGCATATATACAATACACGTACAGCAATAAAACATCTATACAAATACATATCATATTGGTTGGTTTTTGGATGAAAATAAAGTACATATACTCGCAAACCTCACGAGTTATCGTCGAAAAACTAATATCGATTCTAACTTCAAAATTATTGTACTAAATTTTGTATATCAATCGCTTAAACAATATCAATATCAATATCAGTAAATAGTATATATATATGAATATATAATATATATGTTTCATAAATATCAGCAATTATTCCAGTTTTAGAGTTCACATAAATGTTTATATATATATAGAAATATGTATGTGCGTGACAAACGGATTTCAACGGAGATTACAAATGTTGCGGTTTGAACTACAAGCTAATTGACGGGTTGATCGATAAACCATATATGTTACCGATCAGTTGTACAAGATATAGAGAGAGATAGAGCGCTCATATGTAATAAATAAATTAAGACACTAACAACTAAAAAAACTTGTTTGTCATGTGCGAATTGTGTTTTCTATATAATATATACAAGCGGAAATCTGTTGGCTCCTCGCTCCTCACTCCTCGCCCTCATATCCCAAGCACCACAACTGGGACAGGGGCACCAGTGTGGACTAGCTGCTCCCGTTGCCAGCCTCGTCCTTGCGTGGTCGCAATATGAAATTGAGATTATAATTGGTATTCACGGCATAGTAGACATTCGCTGTCTTTGGCATAACGAGCTCCTTGTCCGGCAGCACCTGGGCGAGCGTAAACCGATCCGGATCATCCTCCAGCCCAAGCTTGAGCATGGCATTCCTAATGACCTGTGGCGTTCGCTCGTTATTCCCCAGCATTATGCTCTTGTACAGCACAATACCGTCCAGCTCGATGTTGTCCGTCTCGTAGGTCACCCTAATGATATAGAAATCTGGAGCAGATTGGGTGGTCACGCCCGCCGGCTGCACCAGCTGTGCATTGATATGATTGTGTGGCGAACCACCGTTGGTGGTGCCATTAGTCAGCGCTGCATTCTTCAATCCGTTGCCCAACGATTGGGAGTGGGTCAGCTTACTGTGTGCCGATTGCCGGCCGCCCGAATTGCTGGAATCCATGGACAGATTGGAAGTGCTGCTCGAGGCGGACATCAGCGAGGCATGGTGTGCATCCCGATCCAGCGAATTGTGCCTGGAGCTCGTGCTGCTATTCAGCTCGCAGTAGAACTGCGAGCCAGCGCCACTGCTCGAATTGGAGTGTATGGAGTCAGTCTTGCGATGCCCGTGTCCTGCGCTGCCCATGATCGAGGCTGTCGACGAGGCCGTCGTATTCGTTAGCGATGTATTTGTGCTGGCCACCGATTTGCGTGGCGCCGGCGGCGGTGGCTCCAGCTGGCAGCTGAGAGCAAACGCCTGCCGCTCATCCAGCAAAGGCATCGAACCGAACCAATGATCGAAGAGCGCATCCTCATGCAGATTATAGGTGTTGGCTGCTCCCTGGAGCAGCTTGATCTGAGCCAGCACTTCGAACTCCTTGCGCTTCTTATCGAAGTTAATGAGCTTGTCCTCTGTGAGGTAATCCGGATTGGCGGTGTGGATCATGGTCAGATCGGTTAGAAATGTGCCCAGATATGGTATCGTGCCATGTGAAGTCTGTGTGCCCAGATTCTGTATAAGCTTCTGCAAATGACGATCCGTTTGATCGCCAGCCGGATCTGGGTTCTTGGCCGTGCCCTCACGCTTTAAGACCTCACGCAAAGTCCAGGCATTATTGTCCTCCGAACAAATGCGCGCAAGCTCCGTAAAGATTTCCATCTGCAAATGGATAAATAATTGAAATACATAAGTTGATTATTGGTGATATTGACTCCATCTTTCTTTTAGGGCGTCTCAAGTACTCTGTTCCTGGGAGACCAACCGTCCTTTACATTTAACACAGTGCTCAACAGATTACTCTGCATAATTCTTTATATGTGCTTTGTCACAATTATAATCAATTATATAACGTCTTCTCATCTGAACTCTCTCTTCCTATAATAAAATCCTTTCAGCTCATCTTCGAGAAATCACTGACAGGAGCTAGCTATGAGTAGGGCCGGACTTTCAAAAATCACCCCGATCGTTGTCAGTGATTTCCCAACTGAAATCACTATCTACTTTTTATTTCTATATACTTAACCCACTAAGTTTAATACGTACTAATTTTGTTTAAGTTTTCTATCAACAAAATCTTTAGTTTTATAGATCCCAGTAATATCACTGACTACTCTTAGCTGTGATCTGGGGCATAGCTGGCCGGTCCCCCAACGTGTCGGATATTATTAGGCTAATTGATGTAATTTTATATAGGCTATCTTATTATTAGATAATATTTTTCTTATATAAATTGATATATTTTTTTTTACTTTCTGTTGCACACGTTTAAAATAAATATATAAGTATAAATACCATAAAAAAAAATAAAAAAAGTGAAATGAAATCCGAATATTCAACCTACGCGCTCTTTGGCCAAAAACTCCCAGACCTTGGACAGTCTATATATGGAATTTGAGTTCAGTCCAGAGATAATCGCTTTCAGTGAGCTAAAGTTCTTGAGCATGCGCAGCTCCTGCGCTATATCAATCCAGCGGGAGATGTTCAAGGCGCGTTCCTGTGCATAAGAGGAAAGGTTATCAACAGGTTCTCTCTTGATCTGTTATGGCTCACTCACCTGTGGCTTGAGCCGATCGATGAGTATGCTGGAGACGACGCGGAACAGCACCGCATTGAACTGATTGATGGTGGCCACCACAGTCTCAGAGCCGCCACTATCCCGCCTAGCCCACGTATGACCCAAGCATTGGTGTGGTATCAGACGCTTGAAGAGCTCCGTGTCCATGCGGGTGAGCTGCTCGGCAAAGTGGCGAACGGGCACATGAGGGAAGCGAAAGGCCTGCATGAAGTGTGTGGGTCCACGATAGATGGGCGCCAAGTAGAGACCACTGAACTGCTCGCTCAAGTCATATGTGGAGCCACACGGCGTGTGCATCATGAACTGCGTCTGGCCAGACGATTGAGATGACAGCCAGGGCAGACCAGAGCCATCTCCATGATTGCCAGCACCTCCTCCTCCTCCTCCTCCTCCGACGCCATAGACCTGCTGGCGGAGCAGACGCTCCAAGCGATTCAGCACTTTGATGTGCAAATCGGAACGTTTGAGACGCTTGCCAGCAAATGCCAGAATCTGCTGCAGATTATCCTCGTGCCAATCCTCGGGAAAGCCATCCAGCCACACATGCAGCGCCGAGACTAGAGTTTTCTTATGCTGCTCGTGTATGGAGGCCGGTGAATCATAGCTGGCATCCTCTTCGCCGCCATTCTGTTGAGCCAACTCCAGTTCCTCCATGTGCTTCTCGTGCAGCGCATCGTAGCGCTGTGTCAGCAGGCTGAGCACCTGTTTGGGCGTCGAGAAGGTGCGATAGGTGGACAGGAATACATTGATGAACGTCGACTCCAATTCCCCATCGTCTGTGGCCAAGGCCTCCACCAGGCGCGCCAATGTGGCTGCCTTAACGAAACGCACTCGCACCGTCTCCCACTCCAGATGAGAAATTTCATCATCCGAGTCCTGCTGCAAGGATATCAAACTAATTGCAACTGGGAGCGGGAATATATATAGTATAGCTTACATTGCTTGCCGTGGGCGTGGGTCGATGATAGCGCACCTTCTTCAGGTAGACGGTGAAAATTGCATTCTTCTCGTGCTCCTCGCCCCACAGGCGCCACGTGGGCTATAAAAACCAATCAAAATGTCAAATTAGTAAAGTGCCCAAAGCCACAAATAAACTTAATCAATTACTATACAGACTATCTATATATATATATATATATATAGATATATATATATTTATGTGTGTGTGTGTGTGATGTTACGCTTCGATTAATACAATTAATCAGTTATCTATTTTAAGCAAAATTTTCGACTATTTATATTTCATAAAAATTCGCTTAAAACAAGGCAATGAATTTGTTTTTCAAATATTTCCAATATAAACATTATGTCAAGCCAAAATTGTTTGGGCTAAAGTGTTGTTGTTTATTGTGTTGGCCAAACAGGCCGACATTTTCACATTTTCACATTTCCCATTTCCCGTTTGAACATTTCATTCACATTTCTATCCATTTTCGATAGCAACAATTTCCATTTGGCATTTAAATTGCTTAATAAATATTTTGTTAATAGTCCATGGCTCCGACTAAGAGACATGCACCAATAATAACAAATTTATTTCAACTTATAGCTAAAAGGTCTCGACGCCAAATGGCATTCAATTTATTACTTATGTATATATGTATATACATACATATATAAAGTTTTTAAGATCGCAAATTCCTTAACTTAAAGACTTTGTCAAAATGAAAAGCTATATAAAAACTAATTCTCGGGTATTTTCTATTTAAAAAATAAATATTTCCCTATTTGCCATGTTCCAATAAACAAAGCAGAGCATTTCTGAGATGATCTATCTATAGAAAAACTACCTCTAAACTGTGAAATATAGTTTTCTCCAATCTTCAATCTTTCTGTGGAGGAGCTCAACAGTTATCTATTTTCCAAATATTGAGTTTCTACTTGTAGAACTGTGGATGATATCAATTTCATCTATTAACCAAGCCTCCAATAGGTGTAGCTATATAATTGATATATATGACGATGCAGAAAATGACTATATATGTAGCTATATGTACTCATATCTCATATCATATCTATCTGTTGTCGTTGATCTTCGAATAATTCTTTTAGTATTGTTTTGTATTTTAATATATTTCAAATTCCAAATGTAGATAGTAGTAGATATAGTAATTACCGATTCGCCACGCCTTTAATGGGCGTGTCCCAAAAATTTTAACATTTGATCAGGTAATACGACTATATCTTTAATAGCGACCAAATAACAGACAGACGAACAGCGAGGCGAAGAACACAAAACCAATATACTATTTTCGGTTAGTGAGCGAGTATTAAAGTCACCAAATATTTTGATTTATAAGGTTTCCAAAATGGAGAAGTGCTTTACTTCAAATTTTCTTTTTCTTCTTACACATTTTTGTAATCTACGAAATATTTATGATCTACATCTAAATCAGTCTTCTTCCCCTTTTTATGTGTGACATATTGTGTAATAAAATAGATAGTAACTTTAATAACATATTTAAAATCAATTTAAATATTCACAAAATATATATGCCTATATAAACTATTGTAGTATATATTTCAAATTAATTTGCATTTATGTAGAGGCTCTTCCGCAATTAAAAGCAAATATATAAATAAAAACTTATATGCACAATTCATAGTACAAAGCAACTCAATTGACATATGGTTAATAGTGTATTAAAATTGAAATATAAATATTTATAAACTTTTACTAAAAGCGCAAATAGTTTAAATATTTTCGACCAAGCAAAAAAAAGCATAAAAATTTCTAATTGCCCAAAGCACGAAATGCCTTTATTAATTACAAAATGTATACAATAGGATATGTTTGCGTGTATGTACACATGATGTAAGTATGTGTGTAAACATGAATGAGTGTGTATGTACATACATACATATACAACAAAAATAAGTTAAATTAAATGCATAAATTCATTTAATTGCAATTGCGTGAAAATGCAGTCGAAGTCTAATGAATGAATCAAGCAGAAGGAAAATTGAATAAATAAAGAAAAAAAAACAGCACGCAATCTGTAATTGTTCATGGGAGTGTGTATTGTGTGTGTGTGCACAACAAAGCAAATGTCGGAAGCACTTTTTTAAGACCTCCCCTACCCAAACACCCATAGCACGCATATAAAAAGATTTGCTCTGTGAACAAGATGTCAATGCTGAATGCCCCCTATCCTCACTTGGTTGACCCCATGGAAATACATACACATATGCATGCACACACACACATATGTACATCTACATAAAGTCTTATATATCTTTTAGTTCTCTGAGCATGCGAACAACTAAACATTAATGAATCTCATGTTAGGGCAATTAATTGCCCGCATGCGCTTTCATTACACATACAACAACAACAACATCTTCTACTACAACTACAACAACAAAGTCCTGCATTCAAATATGTTTAGTTTACTTTTTTGTTAGCCGTGGCCGTGTCTCAGTTTCTGACCCCATTTCGTAAAATTTCGTGAATTGTTTGAACATTTCGTAAAACAGCAACATGTTGGGCGTTAAGTGGCCGGCGCAATTTGTTTTATGATTTCTATTTGCACCATAAAAACTGTATATTAACTTTAACAAACATTATGTAACGTCTAGGCTAAATAGCCTTTATATCAATCTAAACTGTAATAGAAGTTTAATAAAGATCTCGCTTGCTTTTGATGTAGTTCCAAGGTGAGTCTATTGAAATTATAGGATATTTAAACATTAAGGGAAATGCCAAAATAATAAAAATATAGAAAAAAAATAGAAATCATTTTTAACTGTTTTTTTGTCGCTTCAAGCCAAAATACATAGATAACAAGCAAATAAGTTAGAGTAACTTATATATATATATAGAGTATTGTCGGTTCGTTCTTCTTTTAACGAATATGCCCTCTAAATTCCCTAGACAAAGATCGTTGTAAGCAGCTGTAAGTTTTTTTTTCCTAAATGCCCAGAGCCCATAAATAACATTGCCAAAATGTTGAAAATATTTTTGTTGTTTGTTGTGTAAACTACTTAGTACACTTATTAGGCGCCAATGTTCACTTACAACACTGCTTAAGTATTGGGTAATTCCACTTAATGACTTTCATTCACAGCATTTCACGCAGTTTCAACTTGAATTTATATCAAAATTTGTAACATAAACAAAAAAATACAACAGCTGCGAAAACATCGTCGCTCTGGCTGCTTCCTGTAAAGCCAAAATAAGACAAAAAATAAATAGCTAAAATTTAACAAATTGCAATTGTTTTTGCGTTTTATGCCTGCTTATAAAATGGAAAAAGGGGTATATTGGTTTTGTGCAATATTGAAGCCAAAGACTTGGAATTTTGAATATATACTTGTGAGTTCCCCATCTGATAAAGTGATGAGATTTTTGTGGCCTGCCTAGTTGAGAAAATCTATGTCTTTTATAGTTTTTCAGCTAGAAGCTCAAAATTTGATCCCCTCTCTATTTGGTCTGCCCACAGAAACTCAGCAAATATAAAAATTTCAATGAATTTAGCTATTTTTGCACCTTGCACGAGTATTATGCTGTCGTTACTATACATGTTTTTTTATATTTTTGTCTAATTGCTGTGTACTTATGTAGCTTGTGATTCGGCTGGCTGATCTACACATGCTACTTCCCAAATAAATAAATACATATGTCTATATATATACACACATATGTTTATATGTATATATGTGCATGTGTGTATTTATATAGCAAACTTGAAGGCAACTTTTAATCAATTCACGGGGAAAGATCAGCCAAGTCATTTGACTTTTCTTCTTTATTTCTTTTTTTTTTTGTAATTTTCTTTTTTTTGTTCCGACTGTCGAAATAAGAAATTTGTCTGTTTGTATTTTATATTTTATATACAGACAGACATGAATGCATACATATGTATTTATTTAATTTATTTGTTATTTATTTGGCATTTTGTATGTTTTTTGTGTAAATGCTGCTGCTGCTGCTTCTGTATATATGTATGTACATATATATATATGTATAAACATATGTATGTATTACTATTGCTTGCTTCATTTGTTGCGCTGTTTAATTAATGACGCACTATTCTAGCTTGTTTTTAGTTTCATTTGCGTCAAAATTTTAGCAATGTTTATTGAAAACAACAACTATTAAAGTTTGAAAACTCGAAAAAAATAATTGCCATTGCAGCTGCAGGTGCTTTGAAACACTAAACGATTGATAAGACTACAGAAAGTAAAGTAAACTAAGGCTATCAGTGAGCATGGACCTTACTTAGAGTCAAAAGTTGCATAGAATAATATTAATTTATATTTTTTAATACTTTTATGCTTCTGGCAACAAATCAAAAAAATATATAAATTTAATTAAGTTAAGCCTTTTCTACTAACCAAATTCTTAAAGCAAAAGCAAAAAAACTGAATCAAAATTCAAAGTATTTATAATATTGAAAAACATGAATATATTCATCATATTTTGCAATATTATAAATACTTTGTTTTTCTGGGCATAACTTTTGAGAGAGACGACCCAGCTACAAGGCATAAATACAGTTTCATTCTCAAACCTTTTCATGTACCATATTTGGCTTTTCAACATTTTTGGCTAGACAACAAAAATTTAGCGAGCATTTCATATGTGAAAAAATTAAAACATGAGCTTCCATTATTTGCAGTTAAGTAAAGACGCAAAATTTTCAATTGTAAATTGAATTGTATAAAATATATGATAAACAAGTTTTCAAATTTGGGTATATGTATATAGAAAGTTAGACTTGACTAGCGAAAGTTCAAGGAAGGCAGTTAACTGAACCACAGACAAATATTTTGTTGAGTTCACCGTCCTCATTGTGATTGATAAAGAAAAAAAACAAATATGCGATGTCAACTCATAAAGCTGGAAGACAAATACATTGCCTTTATATACACTTTATATTTCGAGTTTATATGATATATTTTGAGCAAATTTAGAATGTAATTGAATCATAAAATTATAAGAATATGAAACTCTAAATCGAATATGAGCACTACGAGCAAAAAAAAAAGTAAAAGTAAAAATACAAAATACAATTCTTTCATTCAAATACGAATAAGATATGATATGATATGTTCACCCTTACTTCAAGGCCAGCAACAGTTTCATATCGTAAACTGATCCACAGATAAAATTTGGGGATAAAGATTGATAAAGCTAACGAAAAATCAAAGGCAGTTCAAATAGAAAACTTGCAACCAGACTAGACATACATACATACATAACTGTAGTCTCCTTGAGGAGGTTTTTAAAGGAGTATTATTATGGTCAGCCCAGGCACTCTCTAAATAAGGCAATAAATTTCTACCTAAACATAATTGTAAAACTCCAATACTGAGCTAGCGATTCTTAACTTAAGATCAATGTTCTGTGAAAGAAACGCTTTAAAACAAAACAAAAAAAATAACTATATTCTAGATACAAATCAAAAATATTATTATACTATTAGAGATTATGGAAATATGATAAACCATGCATCAGGTTCACAAAATCCATCTTCAAGGCAGAAAGACTATAAATTCCAGCCATAAACAGAGCTAATTAATTAATATTTTGTGTTTGGCATGTTTATAATAGATAGGTAGCTAAACAACACAAATTTAGATATACTATATATATGCATATATATATATTTATGCATTAACCCAATTACCTTGGTATAGGTATAGTTTTTGGCATGCAAATCTTTGGTCTTCTTCGAGAGGTTGCGCAGCGTGGCGCCGGTGCAGGCGCACAAATACTTGAGGCTGGCCACGACTTTGCGTTCCGCATTGGCCACGGCATTGGAGGAGGCGTCCAGATCGTCGTAGGAATGATACGAGCTATTGCGACGCTGCTTCCCTGCTGAGGATGTAGAGCGTGAACGTCGCTGCTGCTGCTGCTGCTGTCGGCATAATGTGGATGTGGGCGTGGCGGTGGGTGTAAACGTGGCTGTTGCTGATTTCTTTTGACGCGGGCAGGTGTTGTGATGATATAGCCGCTGCTTGGCCTTGGCCCATTGTTGGGGCGACTGCTGCTGCTGCTGCTTCTGCTGCTGCTGCTGATGGTAGTTACAGAGCGGGCTGCTGTTGTTGTTGACATATCGCCAGGCGCTGCTGAAATCTGTATTATCCAGCGGCGGCATTAGCGCTCGATTATAGCCAGCCAAGTCCTGCAGCTGATAGCCGCAGGTGTGGCTCTTGATAAGCGTAGGTGGATGCTGCTGCAGCTGCTGCTTTTCCTTTGGCTGTTTGTGCTGGCAAATACAGTTCGCTTGGCTTGTGAAATTCTGTAAACAGATATTTTTTGGGGCTAGGGTCAATCACTCTTACTCTCTAACGAGCGACGTTTTTATTTGTACTTGATTATGGTTCATTGATTGGCATTGGGGGTGCAACGAAACTAACCGTGAAACGAGTTCATTCACATCGACACATCACATCTCACTTGAGAGTCAAATAGCGATTTGAGTCGCTGTCAATGCCTAGGGCTTGTCTGCCCGCCCCTGACCTTGGCTACAATTTTGACTTAGAGACAGACGCACATAAACAAATATATATAAATATATATGTATATTGTGCAGCTGTCGGCAGATAGTCTCATATATACAGACACAACAATGGAAACAACTCAAGTGGCGTCTCGCTCGGCACCTTCCATATTTGGCTAAATACTTTTTCCCCCAATAGCAATTAAAGGCAACAGCCTAAGCGACTTGCCTTTGTTTAACAATTTACATTGCGCCACGCCCCCTCCTTTCGCCTGCTCATAAAACAACATAAGGTATTAGCCTAGCCAAAAACGTGCAGCACAACTTTTCCAGGAAGTTGTTATTATTGCGGCCGATTTTTGTTGTTTCACATTCACATTGACAGCTGCGCGTGATTTTATTTCGATACACTTGATGGAAAATTGGGGCTGTAAAGCTTTATAGCACCGCTTGTTACGGAAAAGAAAGAGATAGAGAAGAAATATCTAGCTATCTATCGGTATTTTTTTTTTTTTAAATATTATTGAATATATATATAATATAGTAATCGGATATGATGGGATACTAAATGGACTTCATTCCTGAATAATATAAAAAACTCTTGAAAAACTTTACAATATTTTATAAAGAAAACTCATTTTACTACTGATTTCTTTTCTAGAATAACATAAAATATAATAAAAGTCAGCTTTACATAGAAATTTTATTTATGTGTAGAATTGTTGCGGATATCTTGAAACACAAAAAAGTTTCTCATATAAAAACTTCATTATTGATGGGATAAAAAATTTTTTTTTGTACTAAAAAAATTATAACAAATGTATATCTAAATGTATATATCATTAAAAAAAACTTATTTTCTATTGCTTTTTATAGAGAACAGACTATAAGTGAAATTTTCTAGAAAGACAAAATATGTGATATATTGTACAATTGTATTCCTATTCGATTGATTATGCTTTGATTGATTATGATGAAGCTTTGTCAAGTTTGAAGAAGAAAGGTTTTATACTATACACTAATATATGTATATATACTATCACACTAATAGATAAGCCGAACTATAACGACTTTTAATATAGATAAAAAGAGTGTTTGATCTATAAGATTAAAGAAATCTTTAGCTTTTTCTTATATTTGACATAAGATAACGAAACATAAACTGTATCTCCAACATGCCTAAGTCCCAGTAAATTATCTAACTAGCTCTAATCCCAGTATATTTTCCGTAGATAAATAAATATACAGCTGTGTTCACAAAAATAGCAGTGCAGTAGATGCTAACAGAGATGGCAATATTTTATTTGTATATTATATATATTATATTATTCCAAAATCTTCACTTGTAAGCGTATTTCGAATTCGTGTTTGTTTAAAAGTGTCTACACCACATTTGCTCAAAAAATTTGTTGCCATTTGTGTAAGGAAATCGTTGTTGGAAAATGCGTTTTCATTTTCCGTTTCACACTAGTTTTATGGCGTTTTGCCTTGAAGCATGTGTGCGCATAGTATTTATTATGTGTACGTAATTATTTGCGACTGACTGTAATGGAGCTGCAAATTTCATGTTGAGAGTCTCTTGGTCATAAACATTTGTGGCACAAACAAAATTTCCACTGTGCTCAATTCAAAAGTCGAGCCATGCTCCACATTGCATAACTCGTTTTTTTTTTGCTGCTGTTTTGTTCTCTTAATGGACACTCTTTCCTATGAAATTGTCATGGAGTTATCTAAGCAAACAGATCAGCAGGTCAGCCGGTGTCGAGCCGGGTCGAACCCGTGCCGGATGCTGGAGCGTGTCCATAGCAACGGATTTCAATATAAGACGTGCCGCAATTTGCGGCGCCTCGACATTAAATTCGTATGAGCAATAAATGTTAGGATCATAAATAAGCCAGACCAAAAATAAACGCATAAAGCATTCGAAGCAAACCGCACGCAGTTTCACACTCGTAATAAAATTAAATAGCGCGCGAAATAAAATATATATATTATGTGTCTATATATATATTCATAAGGAATTGCCAGTTAATCTGGCACGTTTCAACACATTCCACACACAATTCATGACACAGAATCATGTATTTTAAATGCGAACAGTTGCAACAGTTGCCTGCCACATTCCAGTTAAAATATATATGATCTCGAAAGAGTATGAGAAAACATAGTAGCTACTGTCCAGAAAAATATTACAAAAATTTAAATTTCATTTCGCAGAAAATATAATATACAAAATAAACTTTATAGAGCTGTGTATTGGATGAATGACAAACATTTGGGTTTTGGAATACCTTAGAAGGAAATGAAATAATAGGTATTATAAAAACAGTTCAATTATACATGAGATTCAAGACTTCGCTAGAAGTAACTCTATAAGAAATCAAATTAATGCTCTTTGCAGAAGAAAATCCTATGGCAATCTGATAAGGGATTTGGTAGAAACTTTAAGAGAAATCCAATGTTAAGGTTTTTTTTAATGTAAAACTCTAAAAAATTCCAATTTTTTATTGAATATCTTGAAGAAATACAATAAAGATTTTTTTTAAATTTATTAAAAAAAGTTGATGAAGGAGGTAAAGACTATTTTAAATAAAAAAGAAATTAAGCAAGAAATTTTGCTTAGAAGAAAGTCTATCGGACATTATTTAAGCGAGTTATCTAGAAGAAAGTATAAAAGTAATGTAACTAAGCTTTGTTAAAAATAAAAACAATACAAAATATATAATAGAAAAACATAATTAAGCAATTTTTAACATAAAATCCGAAATAAATAAAATTATTGAGTTTTTTCTAGAAGAAACTCTGAAAATAACATATTGAAGGATCTGTTTGCAAGAATAGAATTTTCTTGATGGAATTTTTTAGAAAAAAGTCTAAAAGAAATATAACTAACAATTAAAATCTAAGGGAAATCTAGTCATAAAGCTTTTATGAATGTTTAAGAATATCTTTTAGTAAATATCTTAAGCTTCAGCCTGATATAATCAGTCAAATTAGAAATGATCTAAGGGTACAGAGAACCCTGCTTATGTCTAAAACAGATGCAAATAAAGTATTTTTAAATGAGAAAGCAGCAGATAAAAGTTTCTAACTATTACAAGAAAACATAATACAATAATAATAAATTAAAGTTCTATTCTGTTAATATTTAGTTTTAATAATATCTTTACACTTATAAAAAAGCGAGATAAGTAGAAGAATAACTGTAACTGTATCTGTAATTGTGAGAACTGTTAGCTATACTGACCCTACTCAATGCTGGAATAGACATAGCATACTAAGCAGCTAAAATGTTCTTTTAATCAGGCATCAGCCCAAAACAATCAATATATATGTGACTATTATAGTTCGACATATTGGCAAACTCTATAAATGACATATTCAAAGAGGGTTTGTTTTTATTGCAGTCACGTTTATTGATATGCCAACTCATTTGTAGCTATATGCTTGATTGGAATATGTGCAATATGCTGAGCGTACAAAGTCTGACTAAAAGTTATAAATGAATAGCCCAGACCCAGTTCCAAATCTCGCATACACATAGGTATATATTACTACATATAGCATTTGGCATACCCCCTAATCAGCATGCACATATATATTGTGGAAAGACTCACTCAACTTGATTATAAATCGTCATATATATACATATATATATATATGTAAGTTGAAATGCAAAGCGAGTTAAGATCGATCGACCCTAGCGACAAGCCGGCGTCAATTTGCATTTAGAACAGAAACAAAAAAGTTTCATGTTCAGGTTGACTCATCACGGGGAAAATACATCCAAAAATAATACTAAGAGACTTAATTAGTAAAGTTCTAAGGAAACACGATTTTTGTGTATTATATAATGTTTTAGATCAACAATTGTCAAATGTTTCTCAAGTGTTTGAAGCCAATTATAAAGACATAAAGCTAAATTATGTCAAATTGCCCCAGATGATGATGAAGAAGAGGTAAATGATGATGATGATGATGATGAAGGAGATGACGGGGCATTTCACATGAGCTTTCTGTCTATATATGGAACTGTGGGATTTGACCTTTGTGCGGCCTGTTGGCTAATGGCAAATTTTATTGACTGACGTGTTGGCGTCTGTGTGTCTGTGAGTCTGTGTGTGTGAGTGTGGCTTAATTGACTTAGCTGCGACGCAAATGAAAAAGATGTTGCAAAAATAGAAAAACATTCCCTTCTCCCCACTTCTACCTTCGCCCACGCCTCCTCCCCCGCTAAGAATGGACAGTAACAACATCAAAGTAAACAATCGATGTTCCGCTGGTATGGGTGGAGAGGGGAGGAGAAAGAGGTGGGGGATTCGCCCCGTCTATTTATATAGACGCGACCCCAAAGCCCGGCCACGAGTTGGCTCGTGCATTGATAAACAGCAAGAGGCAAACAAACAATGCAAATGCACAAAAAGCACAAAACAAAATCAAGTAAAACTGCTCTACTGCTTGATTGGTCGACTAGAAAATACCCTGTAGGAAGGTAAGATATATTGTGTGATTGTTTATATATATGCATGACCAAATGTAGAGCTTCGTCTTATATATATACATATTATCTATAAGTATATTTGTTATTCCTAGCTTTTCACGTCTCTGAGATAAGTATACTCAAACAACTTGAGCTGAGAATGGATTATAATCATTGCGAAATATCGAATACCTGAAATAACTTTAAAAAAAACTCTATATAAAAGTAATTAGCTCTTATAGCTTAAGGAAATTTACATACTGCTCTTTTATATCTCAAGCCAATATAGCCCATTATTTATCTTTTCACATTTATACAGGGCATAAAAATAAAAACTATAGCGCAGCTAAAATATACAAAAATATAAAAAAAAAAACTGAACTAAAGTCGAAACATGGCTTTCCTCTCGTTGTCGCATTGACTGACTGACTAAATGAGTGTACAACGTCCGTTGGACGTTCATTTCGTCAGTTACAACTGACTGCATTCATCTCCCAACCCAGCTCCCTACTTCCCTCCCACTCTCTCCCTCCCTCCTCCTACTCTGTCACTCTCGCTCTTGCTCTCTTTGCATCAGACTCACCTAGTGCCTTCTCTGTTGGTTTGACGGCTTTTATCAAACCACATCCGCTGTGCAGCAGAAATTATATACATATACACATATATACATATATATATATATATTTGTATAGGACAGCCATAACAAACAGCGGATATAGAAATATCAACTTGAATTAAAGCTTGAAGCAATGAGCATAACACGAAGCGAAAGAAAAGTCGTAAATGATTTACTTAAAGATGGGGACTTGATATATAAAGTAGATATAGACATATATATATCATATTATAGTTTATATATACTATACTGTAGTATACAAAAAATGTACAAGTGATGAATGAATGCGAGTATACAAGTGATATATGCTTTAGTTTGTACTAGAGTCTAGATATAAAACTGGATATCTATAGTTGACAGCTATAAGCTTATATTTCAATGCAGTGACATCTTTCTTTTATTTATAAATATCAATATACTTAAAAGATTGTTTTGATTATATCAATTATAAGTATTTAATATATGGGTCTTAAGTTTTCATATATTTTTCAAATCAAAAAACCTTTAAAAAGTTAAATAATTAATTTTTTATCTCTATCGCTGGGTTTCTGAGCTATACATCTTAATTAGTTGGGATATTCTAATATAGTATGTTTATACTACTTTTTGCATAATATAGAAATCAGAGTTGACAGATAGGGTCTTATATTACAATACTGTAACATATTTTATGTTAAGATTGATATATCTAATTGAAAGATCTTATATTAAATTGAAATTCTAAAAAGATTCTTTATGAATGTGAATTCCTGCTCAACTATAACAATTATAGGTATATTAATTCAAAATTTTTGGAACAAAAAAAAATAATATATAATTCTTTAGAATTATGAGTCATAGACTTTTTTATTTTGTACGTTCTTCAATAACTTATACAAATCTTAATTATATTATATATTTCCAACTTATTATTGCTAATGATCTAAAAAGATTGTCGCTAGGCTACTAATTCGACTTCAGCCTTCAATTCGACTCTTACTCTCTCTCCCTTTTGAAATCCCTCAAAGTTTTTTTAAGTGTAAATACTTAATATTGATTGGCACTGAGAAGCTTTTCCAGGCGCTTTGCCCAGCTACGCCTTCAATTTTCCAAGCCAATGGACGTGTCCATAGTTACACATATATCATTATATATATGTTTACACATAATTACTGTTGACATTTCTAGAAGCAACAACAATCTCTTAGAGTACATATATGCTCTTGAATAAATGTATATTATTATAGCTGAATGTCTAATGCTTGGCCCATAAATAGCCTTTTCGGATGCTATCAAAATCAAGTACACATAAAACACGCCGATTCCAGTTGGGTTGGTCTTAATGTTAATGGGGGGGAAATACATAAATATACATATGTATGTATGTATGTATATGTATATATGCAAAAGATGTGCGCATAAAAATTGGCGTAGGCTTCACTATTTCAATTGTTGTTATTATTGTTTGCATTTTTGTGGTGGGTTGGGCTTACAACAACAACAAGAAATAGAACAAATAGCTTGTGGTTTTTCCTCGTTCGATACTCTTGCAGGTGAGAAAAATATATTGAAATTGAAGTTTTTTTTTCAAAGCGGAAATAACTTAAATGCCTATAGCAAGGAATTTATCTTGTATAGAAAAATGTTCAAATAGTTTGATGCTCTATGCTTTAAATGAAAGATAATATTTGTGAACCATAATATTTATAAAGCAATATATGAAGTCAACATTCTGCATCATGATATATGTATCTCATTTTCATCAAGAAAAGCTTAATACAAAGGCATTTACTTTAGATTATTTAAAACTTGTATATCTAAATTTAACTTTCAATACATTTTATTTTATTTATTTTCATTATTTTGTATTCAATATACAAAATTATTTTAAATTTTAATTTTTCAAGAATAATTTTTTTAAATTTTTATTTTACTTTTAGATATACATATTCTTATTGAACTTCTACTATTCTTCTTATTACTTTACAAATTTTTTTTTAAATTTAATAAAAATTTTACATATTTTTAATCTGTACAAAAACTGTCAGCAAGAGTATCGATATGTCGACTTGGTCAAAGCATTCAATATTTATACATTTTAGCTGTCTTCCTTGTCGCACACACTTTTTTATGCGCGCGCCTTTTTCTTTGTTATCGTGTGCTGGCTCTGGCAGACAGTTGGGTTTTATTCACAGTTTTTACCATTTGAGATTGACTTTTTTTCGTTTGTAATTTACACGCAGATCCAATTGTCTTTGCTTAGTTTTATTGCTCTGTTTACTTTGCGCTTGCAATTCGTAATGGTTGCGATAAGATGAATGTAGAAAGCAAAATCAATAAATTTGCTGCTCCTTTTTTTTGCATGTGTGTGCCGTAAGCTGAGACGAAATAGATGCGCATGTGGATACGATACGATATACAGATACGATAAATTACAGTACGTTGCGTTGCGTTGCGTTACGTTACGTGAAGCTTTAGCTGTAAGTCTGACTTTTGGGCAGTTGTTTTTCACGTTTTTTTTTTGTTTTTTTTATTCTTGGCTACGCACCGCGAGCGGCCACAAAAGCACCGCCAGCTTCTCTGCCCTGAACGCTGAGGATGATGATGAGTCAGTCGGTCAGCTGGTGGGCAGGGGGTTGGCTGGGCTGAAGCGCGTCCACAACCCCCGTTCTTAGCGAAGGGTTCGGGTTCGGGTTCGGGTTCGTTGCACTACGTTCAATTGGCAGGCGCGTTCTCCTTATGTTTATGTGTCTGCCTTTCTTCAACTATTGCTTTGCTTGCACACACACACACACATATATATATATATACACACATGCATACATGGGTATGTATGCTTTATGTATTGCACTTTATCACGTTTTTCGTTTTAGTTATTTATTTGCATCTTTTTAGCATACACAAAATTAAGCAAATACTAGACGCAGATTTTGTATGCACTTTAACGCTATATTTCTGGCACGTTAGATAATTAAGAACAATTTATAAAACATTTCACGTTTCAGAGGGGGCGAGTTTTCGGGGCTCTTTTTTTCGTATAATACACCGCACAAAACACTGAAGGAAAAAGTTCTCTGGCGAGACGGTGACGGGACAACCGCCGCCAACAACTGTTGAAAACGCACTCAGCGGCCAGGTCGACCCGAGATCCGTGACAGCCCCAACATCGACACACACACACACACACACACACACACACACACGCATACTTAGCACTCGGCTTTCATTCTCGTTCTCACTCTCTCTGTCTCTCTTAGAACAACACGAGCGAGGGTTGTTCGAGCGACCTCAGCCGACGCGTTGGCGTTAGCACAGCGCCAGCCTCTTCGCCTCATCCGTACCCCCCCCCCCCCCCCACTCATCGCATTGGTCGCTCTCAAGTAATTGTTGTTTGGGTCGTGGGAATTTCGGACCCACTCAGTATTTTCCTCATTACGCTCTGTTTATGTTTTTTTAGTGAGCGGCTCTCATTCTCATGCGTTCCTATCAGAAATTGCCCTTGTGCTTAGCGGCTCTCTTTCCAATACATACATGTGTTTGTGTGAACGTGTGTGTGCTCGGCAATGGGAAGCGAAATATAACAGAGTGGACAAAGCTCTCTTACAAATTTCTATAGCAATAAATTATGCGCATATAAAACATTTGAATTCACATATAAAATTCATTTTTAGCATAGATAAGTAATAAAAATAATTAAAAAATATGTGAAAAATATAAAATACATATTTTTATAAAGTTTCTTTTACAAGGTGTGTGAAAATGTTGTCTATATCAAAAGCTTAACTGACCAACACAATGCCATATATAATATTTGATAATATATTTTTGTTTCACGCGCTGTTCAGCAATATTTATGAGGCTCTTAAAATTCCAAGACAGGTTCCCTCCAAAATATTTAGCTAAATTGATTTATGTGTTAGCAAACTTAAACATTTTTCCACGTTCCGTTTTGGGCTGCCAAGTAACTGCAAATATCAGCGATCAATGATATAATTATGTAAATATATACGCATAGCTAAACATTGTCCAGTCGGTCTTTCGGTCTTTCATATGTCCAATATACATACATATATAAAAGAGAGAGTCAATCAAATATGAATACAATAAAACGAAAATACAGAAATTAATAGGCCTTAATTTACGTAAGCGCCAATCAAATGATTTGTTTTCTATTTGTTAGGTACAAAATATAAAATGGAACCATAACACACGTCAATTGATCAATTAAAGATGCAGCGACAAAGGCCAAGACGGCCCAACAATGCAATCAAATGACGCACAGTGCAACAAAAGTGAATCAATAAAACAAAATTAGAGTTCAATGTCATTTTTCAGCAGAAGTAAATAGCGTATAACAGATCTTTTCATATAACAGTTTACTAATTTGCAAGGCCTACTTAACGTTATGAAAATCACAGAGAGGGACTATTGAATACAGCAACTTTTCCTTCTTTTACTTAGAATAAAGAAAATAAAGAAAATGCTTTTTGCTTTTGTATAAAAATCGCATAGAAAGGGCTTTAAATAAGTATACGATTTTGGGTATATTCCAACAAGCATTACATACTTATAAATGTTCGTTAAATTACTAATGTTACAATGTCAACTCGTCAAGAAATCGAAACAATGTATTTAAGTATAACAGTTTATGCATATGTATAACAACTGACATACCTTAATGCACTAAATGAACAGAATTGGGCTTTTCTCTATTCTTAAGACAATTATGTTTAAAGATTTATTATATAATATGTAAGAAGTATTTGAATTCATGAAAATCGCATAGAAAGGCAATAGTTGATAATAAATAATATATATATATTTATCAAATTGGGTGAATATGAATAGAACCGCATCATATTCATTCTATTGTCAACTTTTAAAGATGATACTTCAGATGACATATTATTAAAGTAAATATTTATAAAATTCACTTAGCAGCTAGCTATAGATCAGCTTATTATGATAGTCTGTGACTATATATAGACCAGGTTAAATATTAGTCCAAGCTATTAACAACTGAAATAGGTTGCACATGAAGTCGGAGAGTTTTTCCCTTTCTAGAGCTGTGGCAATAACTGACCTTACAGCTACTTTCGACTTACTTTCTATGCATATTCAATATAATTTTTATGGTACACACACACACAGAAACATAAGAGTATATAAATTTATATGCTTATATTTGTCTATATAGTGAAGACTTGAATACTCACCAGACTGTCGGCCACATTTTGACTCATTATACGAGGACAGCTGCAGCAATTACTTCAATGTGCGTGCTGAGACTTTGGTAAGATGCAATTGCTGTAGATGATGATGATGATGATGTTGTTGTTGATGACTGGTATCTGTTGGATACGCGCATTTTGACTGGTCACAGCTAACAACCATACAGATACAAAGACACAAAGATACACAGATACTTGGCTTTTGGAATTGTGCAACTGGCAACAGGCGGATGTTGTTGCAATGGATTCGATGCGACGTACAAAATTTCAAGTTTTCTTTTGTAACCCAGCTGTAAGAAAGCGACGAAGATATATTACAACAACAGCAACAACAACATTGACAGCGACAAGAAATTGGTAAAAGCAGTGAAAAGCATTTAAAACTCGCACAGTTAACGCGTTTTCTATACGCTCAAAGTTGGAAAGTGCGCGACGACAAACGAAATGGCCAATAAAACGTGTACATGGCCCATAGTCCATAGTCCATGCAATCCCATAGGCCAAGCTTTGCAGACCTCGAGCGTTACTTAGCGCCCCACAATGAAGACTAAGCGCGATGGCTGCGTCTTGGCTGAGACGTGATGAGCAGCTGATTTACGATATTAGGCGACAGCAGCTACTGCGCACAGTGGTACCAGTTAACTTCCAAATTACATGTACACTTGCAATTTAATTATCAGTTAATATATAATGCACTTTTATACAAGAAAAGTTTATTACTTAACTTTTTACTCAAACATTAGATTTGAAGTCTATTGGCTGCTCTTGCACCACTGTGCAACTACGATCACGCGTCAACGGCGACGCTTGTCAGTCAGTCCGAATGATGAATTTCTTTTTTACCACGCGTAATCGTAATGCCTGTCGTACATAGCTCCGAAAAAAAGATAGCGGGGCTTGTCGAAATGTTTCGAACGAACGCTAATGAAAGCTTGTGTGTTTTTCTTCATTTTTTTTTTCGCCAGTCTTTTCTTGTTTTTGGCCAGTTTCACGTGTTGTTTTTGTTGTGGCATGGGTATGTGTTCTGAATAGCTGAATGAGACACATGAAAATATGCGAAAAATGTTTGTGCAGACAATGCAGAAGCAAAACAAAAGAAACAACAGGTAGATTACGATTTTCAATATCGTACAAAAGAGATAGAGAGAGAGGGAGAGCAAGAGAGTTAAACACAAAAAACAACTTTTTTCAGAGCATAAGCGCAGCTTAGCAGCGGAAGAGAGCGTTTATCGTAACAAACTTAACAGCCGGAGAGTAACAAACGGAATATCGTAAATTTGAGAGCAGAATATTTTGTCTTTTTGCTGGCTGCTGGTCAAGCTTTGGAAGTTGTTCTGAATTTAGCTATAGCACGTCTTTATGTACACATATACATATTTTATAAATTATTATAGATAGGTGAGTGTATATATATTTATATAAAAACCTGCTTTGTAAACTTCTCTGTGATATCAACTAATGCTTCCTAATGGTTTCTATCGCAATTCTCTCTCATCAAAATATTCAGTGGCTCGATCATTAGGGGCAATTCTTTTTGCCTCTAAACAAGACATCATCAACCTTGATTGCCTTGGCTGCTAGCTGACTCTTAAAAAACCGCGACTCGGAAACGGATTATGAGAAGCTCTCAATTATGAGTAGAAGTTGTGTACATATATACACACTTATATATATATATATATGTATATATGTATTTCTATAAATTGCCATGTTTGGGCGCTCATTCGTGAAACTAATTCATTAGCATTTCAGATTTAAACATCACTTAAAACAAGCTTCTGCTTCTTCTGTCTCTTTCTCTCTTGTTCTTTCTCTCTCCCGCTCAGCCAATTATTGTTTTTGTTTGTTTGTTTGTTGCAAAAAGTACAACAGAAAAGCAAAATTAAAGTGACGCGCGCTTTTTGATCGTTTTACACCTACACACAACACAAACAGAACTCCATATACGATATGTGCACACACAAACATATATGCTTACACACGTGTGTGTGTGTGTGTGTTTGTGTACAGAACGCTTTTGTGTATTTGTTGCTCTGGTTGTTTTTAGTTGTCACCGTGCAATATTTTGAAATGTAAACGCATTTTTATTGCTGTTATTATTTTTGGACAATAACACTTGGCCTGGCCTTTAACGCTCCAGCAGAGCACGGCTTGACACGCTCTCTTTATCTCTCTCTCTCGCTGTCCTCTCTTTTAATGATCTCATTGTGTGCAGCTCTCATACTTATTTACGATATCAATTTTGCTTTATTAGCCAAAAAAGACAAAACTCAAAAAGGAAAAAAAACAACAAACAGTTAAATCTTTTATAATCTCCCTTTATATAGTTGTTGTAGCTATTTTTTTTGTTTTATTCTTTGGGATGTTTTTTTTTGTCTTAACACGCGTTTCGGACGTGTTTATATTGGCCAGAAGATTCGCCAACAAAGCAGCTAAAAGTAATCAGGAAATATATTCGTACATATACATTCTCTATGTATTATGTTTTATCTTTTTTGATTAGAGTTTTGTGCTAATTTGTGCTTTGAGGTGTTTGCAAATAATATTTTGGTACATATACATATGTATATATTTAAACCTGTTACATATTCAAATATTATTTATCAAAAAATATATTTCTTTTTATTTAAAAAAAAATAATATTTCCATTTAAAATTTCTTTTCAATTAAATAATTTACTTTCTTTTTAGTATTATAATTTTATTATAATTTTTTAAGAATTTTGAAAAATTATGCTTAACAGTTCTTATTTATATTTTGTAATATTTATTGCAAAATTATGAATTATACTATCTATTTTTTTTAATTTTTTACTATTGTAATTATTTTTTTATATTTTAACATCTCTTTGGAAAAAACAGAAAACACGTTGCAATTGGCAACTGGTTTACAGCTATGCAACAGCTCACTCGCACACACACAAGCACGCTTGTGATCTACACGTACACACCCATACGCAGGCACACAGACACGACTGCAGGGGAGCAAATGGCAATATTGACCATATTTCATTTAGTATAAGTTTTCTCATACATTTCGAACACTTTGTTAGGTGGTTTTTCCTTTTAGTTTTATGTTTAAAGGTGCGCGCGCGCACTCGCAAACAATTTGCAATTAATTTTAATAATGTAATTAAAGATGTTGCAGCTGCTTTTCGTATACCTTTTTACATTTCTACTTTGCCATTTGCTGTGATCCGCCTATTCGGCTTTACTGCTTTTTTGTGCACTTTTCACACACAAACTCGAAACAGAAAATGCCATTAATGATATTTGCTCGTTGCTGTTGTTGTTGTTGTTGTTGTACTTGTTGTTGCTACTGCCGCTTTTGTTGTCTTGAAAATTTTCGTTACGCTTTGGCAGACATTACGAGCCACTCTCCGCACTTTCGCGTCCCGCTCACCGCTCTCCGCTTCTCTCTTTCGCACCGTGGCCAAACAACGCGCCAGTTGGCTGCTTTTGTTTTTGTTTTTTGTTTTGTTTTTGAGACCGAAACGAAAATGGAGCCACAGCAGCAGCGCACCCGTCTGTCTTTGCTTACACGTAGTTTGCGACTGACAGCCAAAACCGAAATCGAACACTGCACAGCCGCCGCGCACTCACACTGAAGCTGAAGCTGCTGCTGGCGCTTGGAGAGTGCGCACCCAACTCTCTTAGCGGAAAGAGCGCAAGAGTGGCGACGCGCACCATCGGCAACAGACGATCGTCTACCTGCTGACCTGCAACCGATTATCGTAAATTGGTCTTGGAAAACTAAGATAGAAATATTGTTGAGTTACTTATTGAACACTTGTGGCAAATTGTTGAATGTTAAATAAATTACAATTTATTCACAAAATATAATTACATAAATTTACAAGTTTGGTAAAAAAAAATGCAATAAACATTTGTAAAATTACTAAAAGTAATTAAAATAATTATATCAACAATTTACAAATTAAAAAAGCTTCTTTTGAGATGTTTTTTGATCATCTC
This sequence comes from Drosophila gaucha, assembly GCA_035045545.1. Taxonomy (NCBI): domain Eukaryota; kingdom Metazoa; phylum Arthropoda; class Insecta; order Diptera; family Drosophilidae; genus Drosophila; species Drosophila gaucha. The sequence goes on from JAWNOY010000292.1 coordinate 7,393,117, forward strand.
AAAAGTTGCCATATTAGCAAGACGTTGTTCGAGGTTTGGCACACATGGCGCAGTTTTACCAGTCTCCTGGAAATTGTGCTTGGCACGCTGCAAACGTCGTTTGATTTTGGATACATAGTGCAGTTCGTTGGATGACAGTTCCCAATCATTGGAAAGCAGGGCCGAGAGCAATGCTGCAATGTCCAAGCTGAACTGGAACTTGTTCACATGGTGGTCACTTACAAGAAGCATTGTATGGGAAGTATTCCCGGTTCGCATCAGTACATCTTTCAGGCCAGCCGTGCGAACGGGTTGGGTGCGCTCTGCGGACTGCCAATAAGTTATCAATATATTAGCAACAAATATACACCATAATTAAAACCACATCAAAACTCACCAGCAAAGTTGGCAGTTGTTCCGTCATGCTAAAATCACGTTTTGGTTTTAAAACAAAGTTAGTGCCGAGACGATTTGGCGAGTATTGATAGCCGTGTCGAGTTTCTTGAAAGCACGGATGCAGATCCAATAATTTCAGCCGATTCTTTGTTGTCGCCGACAGCTGGTATGAATGTACATTGGGCAAAACTAATTTTAGCATAATTTCAGACAGCTCCATTGGCGAATATTCATTAAATGTTTCGTTGGAGTGATGGAAGTCCGTATATACGTTAGGATCTTGTACAAACAGCAACCGGGATGAAATTGTTGCATATTCAATGAGAGCCCTGTGCAACGGCAACACCGAACCGCGCAGGGGTGTGGATGTGGTTTCAGCTCCAAGATGCCTATCAAACTCAAACGAATCACTCGAACTCATTTTGTTTTGCAATTTTCAGTTGACGTTGTCGCGTTTACAAAAAACGATTTATTTGTGCGCTATGTTATCGCCAGGGCTGAGCATGGTCTAGATACAAAGTATCGATAGACTCTGCGACTCTGTCAGAACTGAGTATTTTCCCGTCGATGAATAATTGAGTGTCTTATCTGTTTCCTGAGGCTGGTCACACTGCCGCACTGAAAAATGGAAGAGGAAGTGAAAAAAATAAACAACAATTTAAGCGATACATTATTCAAATTGCTTAAGCCTAATTCAAAATGCACGGGCAGTGTTTTACAGCAGCGCAAACAGAATATCGCCATGCTGATTCGGCTGCATGTGCGCCACCTGCAGCAGACTGTGATCGTGCATCGCAGACGTCGCCAGCAACGTTCGCGACGACGCCTCAAGAACCTGCGCTCCTTCTTCATGCAACAAATGATGCAACTGCAATCCAATTACATGCAAATGTTCGTCATGCTACGTATGAAGTACAACCAGTTGCAGAACGCCGAGGAAATACAGACCATAGAGGCCATAGAGAACAGTAAAACTGACGCTGCCAATTCCCAACTGGAAACAAAAACAGTTGCTCCAACGCTGTTCTGGGAGCACAAAGTACCGCAATATAGTGATGAGCAGTTTCTCGATAGTTTCCATGTGACACGGAGCACGTTCCAATCGCTCTGCGGCCAATTAGCGGCCACCTTGCGCTCAGTGCCGGAACTAAGACCTCCATTGGAAGTCATTTCGCCAGACAAGTGTGTGGGTCTTGCTCTCTTCTTCCTGGCTAGCGGGGAGCGCATTTCAATAATTTCGGAACAGTTTGCAGTCCCACGCGCACGCACCATCAAATGTTTGAAAGTGTTCTGCAATGCCGTGATGACCAGCCTGGGCAAGGCGCTGCGCCTGCTGCCACAAAGCGAAGCCGATTGCGCAAATGTAGTGGCCGGCTTCAAGAGGGAATGCAACATGCCCGCAGCTCTGCTTGGGGTGCTGGGCGTCTGCTCGATTCCGTTGCGTGGCAAAGGGAAACAAGCTGAAGCTAGCTCTGCATTACGCATGGAATTCCTGCTGGACGATCGCATGCTGTTCCGTGAGTTGCGTCTGGGCAACAATACTGGCAGCAAGCCACCTCTCCCGCCCATGTTCGCCGAGGCACCCAATTCGCTGACACGGCTGCCACCGCGCTGCATCAATCAGCGCTCGGTGCCCGTCTTTGTGCTTGCACCCCTAAACCAAAACTATCCGCTGCGTCCCTGGCTGCTGCAGCGCTACTCCGAGCCCGTATCGCCCCACGAATACGACTTCAACGAGGTTGCCGATCATCTCCAAGAGCTGAGCGACGTCGCCATGCATCGCTTAATGTCCCGCTGGCGTTTTCTCAGTCAGCCTTTGGATATCAGCTTCCAGACCGCCTCCTGCATAATCACAGCTGCCACTGTTCTACACAATCTGCTCGAAGAGCTGAGCGAACCCCACATCCTCGAGTGGGGCAACACGGTGGATGTATCGAGGTTCAGATCACCGCCAATCGAGTCGAGAATGGATAACAGTGAGGAGGTGGAACTTGCCTTGGACGTGCGAGATTTCCTGGCCAGAACTATCAGTTCCACGGAGATGTAAATTAAGACTAACTAAAAATATATATTAAGGGTTAAGGCAGAGGTCTATACTTGACAGATCCAACTTAAGGGTTAAGGTTTATACACAAATAAACAATGCATTTGTTTACATTCATCAAATGTACATTTTATTTGTTTTATAAAACATTCAAGTTTGAAGCACAGTACAATTTAATTTAGTATAGTCGCTGGGGTGGGCCCATAGAGGACTTGATGTGCAGGGAGCGCACGTTCTGCCAGTTCTTCTTGAGCAGCGAGACCAAGAAATTGATAGACAAGCTAACATTCTGGGTGAGCTCGTCCTGCTTCATGCCAACGTGTCCGACGGCCACGGACAGACACAGCACCTTCTTCATCTGGAACTTGATGGTGGACTTGACCTCCTCGATCTTGGCCATCATCGATTCCTGATGCGACAACAGACCAGGGAACTTGCCAGCCTTGTTTAGACCGGGACCCAACAGACGGGGAATCTGCTTGATCAGCGACTCGGAGGCAAGGAAGGCATCATAAGACTTGGCCAGTTTCTTCACCAGCTTCTTGTTCTTGTTCAGCTTCTTGAGCGCCTCAGCATCCATGAATTCAACGCCATTGGCCTTGGCCTCATCGCAATGCTGCTGGTCGCCCAGAATGCACACCTTCATCTTGGGACGTGGGATGTTCTTCAACCTGCAAGATTAGTTATTAAGAGAGACGATTAGATTAGTAAGAGCATTTAAAGTGGGAGCTAAGCCAAAAAGAACGGAAAATCTTGATTTCTTATACAAAAAAACTTACACAGCTCGCAGAGGAGCAGGCGCTTGTTAATTATTTATTAAACTAGGGTTCGGCAACCATTGCTGGTGCCTACTCAATTTGATTTTAAGACCCTGAGTGCAGGTCCGCCGCAATGTGAGTGGGAGGACACACATGCGACTACCTAACGCTGTAGCCTTCTAGCTTTCCGATCAGGAAGCCTTTGGTTAGCAGCGCAGGTAATTTTAGCCAACGTACTTAACAGTGCCGGAGAAACGCTTATCCTTTTGGGGATCGTAGTTCTTCAGGCCGATTTGCAGTTCCACTGTCTCCAGGAAGCCGCGCTTCTTCTTGAGTGAACTCTCAAGGAGTCCAGTAACGCCCTCAAGGAGCGTGTCACGAGACACTTTCGAACTGCAATAGAAAAAAATGAGGTTAGGTCAGCTATTCAATATACAAATATAAATATTTGTATGTAAATGTAATGTTTAAGCATTGCGCAAATGCTTGCAACTTGCATGAGTAGTCACATATTTGGCACAAAATTTAAATTTTATTATTGCAATCATTTCCAAACTGATGTGGTCATTGATGTTCGTCCAAAAAGCTGGTTTCTGATTGCCACACACAATAAATATGCTGCATAGCTTATAAAGCAGCACATTATCAATTAATATGTTGATTTATTTCCATTGAAATATTTAAGATGGATTTTGTTTTTTAGGATTTATTTAACAAAGTTACTTACGCCATGTCTACACCTTGCGACGTGCTATACACGAAAGAAAGAGCAGAGTTGCGACGGGAATACACTTTAGTTTCGATTTTTTATGGCCAGAGTTGCCGTGATATTAATCGCAACAGTTACTCATTTGTATATCGACAACATATGTAGCTGAAATGGAACACAGTGGCAACGCTTAGCGTTTTCATATGTATTTTATAATCTATAAACAAGTTGTTCATTGAGTTCAGCTGTTTCTCTAAGTTTTCACACAGTTCGAAATTACGAAAGCTTTTATGTGCTCGTTATTTAACTTAAGTGGCAGGCATCGCAGTCATACGCTAATAATATACATTCTTATTCAATTAAAACTGCAATTTGCAATTGCCGCTGACAAATCAAGGAGCTAACAGAGAGCAATGAAAGAGTCTGGTACCCTGTCTCGACCCAGAGAGTAGAGAGCAAAAAATTCGTGGTCAAACAAAACAATTGCTTTCACTATCTCCACGCTCGCGTTTGCGTTGGGCCTGCGTTGCGTTTTAAAATAAAACTTCTGCCCGTGTGTGCTAGTGAGTGATGTTCCATCGGTGCAATAAACGAATTATATAACAGTTATCCAAAAAGTGCACTCATTGATTTTCCAACAGCTGGAAAAACCGGCAATTCCCCAATTCCAGGCAGCAGCGTCTCCAGTCTTTGGATATGGCGCGTCTAATTGAGAGCAATGTAAGTTACGAAACATGTTGCAGTGCAGCTTTTGCATAATTGTTGGTACCCTTTTTTCGATATACCCTCATTCTTCTCATCACGTACGCACATCACATTCAGATAGGCTATTTCATAATTCTTAAAAATATACATTAATTTGTACGTATGTATGTACGAATGTGTGTGCCTGCCATTTGGCATCTCCCACCAAAGAATGCAAAGAATATGCGGATATACTACATACATAGGTATTTATAACAATAATCATAGAGCCTGTTGTCGGTATTGCCGAACTGATTCTTAAATGACATCATACTTTTAATATTGTTTTTATACGTCGTATTTATCAGCTAGATGAAATTTACATAGCTTAATGAGCTATTAAACCTTGACTCTGAACCCAAATAATTGTATTAGACACCTTTCCATTAGAGTAGAATTGCGCAATATTTGCATTACAGTGACTGGATAACGTAACAGTTGTTACTGTGACTGAAAAATCGCCAAATGGGCTCATCTCTATTTTCCACAATGCATAAGTGTGAAATTTTATGTAAGTTTGTTAGACACTACGTCACGGTCGGCATATTCACTGACGTATCAGCTGTTTCATATAGCAAAAGTGCTCTTTGTACAACAGTCGGCAGCTCTCTCTTTCAAACAACTCTCATCTCATTTTAAATTTAACTGTCATCATGCTCTTCACTAGCTCTCTCACAATGTTACTTATCATTACGAAAATTTAACGAAAGTACACTCTCGTACAGTGTGCAAAGCTTGTATTTGTATCACGCCTTACGCACAACACATAAATCTAATCTATTCACAATATTAAAATTATTAAAAATAAATATATTAATAATAATAATTTTTTTGAATTAATTTTCTAACCCTACTTGATTTTTTTGTAACTAAAGAGAGAGTCTACGTCTAAGTAGGCTCCACTTGTTCGTTTACTTATCGCACATACTGTTTGCATACGCGTGCTGACACGGCGCTTAGCCCTCGCGTTGACTCCACCGTTTCGACTTCATTTCAATTGTAAATTGTGCGCGACAGCAAGCGGTTGATCAAACGTTTTGCTATTTCTAATGGTCAAGTTGAATATTTGAATAATTTAAATTGGAAATACGTAATAAAAAGAAACAAATATTCATAAAGTGTGTGAACAATGACAGATTTCGATGTAAGTCTTTATTAAATGTAATTTGAGAGAATATGAGAACATGTGTTGCCACGACTTGGACTATGCCGCTCTCTCTCTTTCTCTCTCTTGCTTGCTCCTCAAAGGGTGCTCTCTGTTTATCTATGCGCGGGCAGTGACGTCATCGATAATTATTTATCGCCTACAGCGCAGTTGGTTCGCTGTGCATTAGGAAATTTTAATGGAGAAACAGCACCCAAAATGGACTACGTTTTCAAGGTCACGGCCAAGCCGTAATGGATCTCAGTTATTTGCTTGCAAAACGTAGTAACCTCAATTATGTCTTTAAGAGAGGCAACTCTTAGGTGGCTTCATGAGATGGCAAATAGTTAACCACAAAGAGATCGCAGAGTCAAATATCGCGAGAAAACATATTGGGGTTTACTTTTAAAGTAGACCTTATCTGCATAAAGAAAAATGTAAATTAAAAAAACGCGCGTAGACTTTAATCAGCAAAGGCATCTGTCGGGCACAACAAGTAAATGGAAAAACACGTAACGCCACGAAATATGTCTGGCAGTAATGTATACTATATATGTATGTATGTATATATAGAAGCAAATATTAATGCTTGTCAAATCGATAAGATGTATGAAAATTGTTGCTAGACCTGTTTATAACTGATAAACCAGGTCTTAGCTTTTAAGGTTTTCTATCTCACATTCTACTTTTATATCAATGATCTTTGGCTTTTCTATTTGCAGTTCGTTCCGATTGCTGTGGGCGTCGTGGCCGTCGTTGCCGGCGCTCTGATACTGCACTATTTTATCAATAAGAAGTCGACGAAGCCCCGTCGCGAACCCAATCGAACCGCTCGACTGCGCACACTTGTGGATCCCAACGATAAGTATCAGCTGCCGTTGATCGAGAAGGAGGTGCTGAGTGCTGATACGAGACGTTTTCGATTTGGCCTGCCCTCAAAGCAGCATATACTTGGTCTGCCAGTGGGCCAGCACATCCATCTGATTGCCACGATTGATAATGAGCTGGTCATTCGGCCGTATACGCCGATCTCGTCGGACGAGGATGTGGGCTATGTGGACCTGATTGTGAAGGTGTATTTCAAGGATACGCATCCCAAATTCCCAGCGGGCGGTAAGATGACACAGCACTTGGAGCAAATGGAGCTGGGCGATAAGATTTCGTTCCGTGGACCCTCCGGTCGACTGCAGTATCTGGGCAACGGCACCTTCTCCATTAAGAAACTGCGCAAGGATCCGCCCAAGCATGTGACAGCCAAGTGCGTCAACATGATTGCCGGCGGCAGTGGCATCACGCCCATGTTGCAACTCGTGCGCGAAGTGCTCAAGCGCAGCGACAAGGACAAGACGCAGCTTGCACTTCTCTTTGCCAACCAGGTGAGTTTGTCCAGAAAAGTTAAATCTCCATAAGCTCACCCTCTAACTTTAATTTTGCAGAGTGAAAAGGACATTTTGCTGCGTGGCGAGCTGGATGAATTGGCCAAGAAGCATCCCGATCAGTTCAAGGTTTGGTACACCGTGGACAAAGCAGCCGAAGGTGAGCTGCGGCTTCAAATGTTATGCAACACATTAAACAATCATCGAATCAGCATCATATCCATATTCGGCTGGGCTTAAGATATATATTTTTATAGACATGGGTATAAATCAGTACATAGATTCTAGATTCTAGAGAGCAGGGCAGAAAAGTATTTGATTTGGTTTAGCTTTATGTAAAGACATTAAAAGAAAACATGGATGCATATTATTTAAGATTACAATTGGCTTATATATTTCAAATTGTTTAAGGCAGAAGAATAGAGTTTCAAACGTATGTTAAAGCAGATTTTTATGTAGCTTTCTGAGAGTCTTTTACATCTTATACGTATGGATCTGCATGTACATCACAATTCGCGCTCATTCACATAAATCATTCAGACTGAATCAGTGTAGTGAAATCTCTGTAGTGCCTAATGCTGTAAAAGCCATCTATTATGTTGAGAATCTTGTGTTTGCTCCTCGCCACATGCTGCCAATAAACGGATGCCCCGCCCGGCGAACGCACGCTTCATAGCCTGGTCGTATAACACGGGCCATGTCAACGATGAGATGATGGGCGAGCATTTGCATCCGCCCAGCCCGGAGACGTTGTGTCTGCTGTGTGGACCGCCGCCCATGGTCAACTACACCTGTATACCAGGCCTCGAACGGCTGGGTCATCGTTCCGAGCAGCGTTTTAGCTATTAAGTCGATTCTGCCAGCCTAGCATCTGTATAATTTAAACGCGAGTTTTTGATTTTATATCACAAGGCAAGGGAAAGGTTGCGTGTGTAGGTCTCCACGTCGAACTAACCTTCTAATTGAGTTCTCTAGCTAATCCCAATTCTCATTTCCTTATCTAATCCCAGGCTGGACTTATAGTGTTGGCTTTATCAATGATGAGATGATTGGCGCTCACCTGCTGCCGGCCAACGATGAGACGATTGTCTTGCTCTGCGGACCGCCGCCCATGATCAACTTTGCCTGCAATCCAGCATTAGACAAGCTTGGTTTTCATCCGGACACACGATTTGCGTATTAGTGACGATCAATATATGGCCGCCATAGAGCAAAATATAAAGGAACTCACATTCTCATATTTTGTTTGTCAGTTTCGCTTACGCTCAAGAGTTGCATTTGGGACAATAACTATATAACTGAACCGAGGAAGAATCAAATTATATAAAATACTCCATATCGAAGTGGTGTCCGGCTCCAAGGGAATTTGGTTCGAATCGAGCAATTGCTACATCTCACAGCACTTCACTTTCGTTTTTAATTTTTTTCAATAAACAGTTGTTATATACTAGAAAGCAGAACATGTGTCAACTTAACTTATTTATATTCCGTAATTAATTATTCGTATCAATTGAATTGTTAATTCATTTGCAATTAGTTAAGTGCTTTGAAACGTTAATTTGATTTGGTATCAAAGGTGAGGAAGAGCTAGTATGTGTCCATCCGATTCGACGCTGCTGACGATGAATATTAATTTTTATTCCAAAATACAGTCTATGGAACACATCGAACATCAGGCAAGAGTTCATTACAATATGTATATAAAACTATATTTGAATCGAATCGATCGGTCTAAAAATAAAAATGTTCTTTTTAATGCCTCTTGGTCTGTCATTTAATTTTATTGATGGCTTGTAAAATTCGACATACAAGTGTTTGTTTTTTATATATGCTTAAACTGTTTCTATTTTAAAGAGCTTGCTGCAAAAATCTAAACGTACATATTTTTGTTTTTCTTGTTCTTTTACAATTAAAAAAAGAGTTGAACTAAAAGTGTAGTAAGCGTCATTAAATATGTAAAATTGTTATAGATAAATGTAAAATCTAATATATTGAATATAGATATATATTTTGTTGTTTTGCTTACAATTGATTAAAAGTTTAAAGGATATTTGAAGTAAAATTGATATATTTGTTATATTTGCTTCGGGGTTCACAGAACATTTATAGCCTATTTAGTTAGCATATGTGTAGCATAAATATTTTATGTTATTTTTAGTTTTCGGGCCGATTAGTTTGTTAGTTGCATATATGAAAGACATAATGTAAACATACATATCTGGTTATATAAATACATAAGAAATAAAAAATACGATTTCGAACAAATAATGAACTCAATAACTTAAAAATTGTATAAGTAGCCTAAGGATTGTTGTTTACGCTTCCTTTCTTTCTTTTTCTTTTTTAATTCGATTCATCTTGTGGTGCTCCCTCAATCAATCAATATGGTTTATGTTTGTGATTCGCTGCTGCGCACGCTTTAAACGTGGATCGCACTAGCTCATCTTCTTTGTGGATGTAGATCCTCTTTCTTATATATGGCCAGTTACCATATACAATTGTCCAGTAGCCAGCCAGTGTACGATGAATGTTTAATTGAAGTTTTGTGGTTGTTGCTGTTGTTGTTGTTGTTGGCAGTGGTCGTTTTATATCGCGTGCGCCCGGGTCAGCGGTAAGCTGGCAGTAAAACCTTAATGCATCGTACTTACACTTACTACGAATAAAACTACTACTAGAGGGGATGTACATTAAAAACGCTAAACTACATACAATTTGATCATGGCTTGATGCTGGATGTAAAAAACACTTAAAACTTATAAAACAAATTGACTTTAGATTTCATGTCGTTGCCCGGCAGCTGTTGCTCTGCCTGGCATTTGCTGGCCGCCTTATAATCCTGTACAATTAACTCCATTTCCGGTTCGCTTAGTTCAATGGACTCAATAGCGGCCACTTTCTTGTATCTACAAAAAAAGGAGAGGAGGGCATATTGTTAATTTGCACCAGATAGCATATATGTATTGCTTAACTTACTTGTCCCTATTGTACTTTTCCCGTATGGCCTGCGTGCTGAGCTCCTTGGCCGCCTTGTGAGTCTTGCACAGCGGCACAATAACATGCTTCAATTGATCCAATGAGTATGTGGTTATCTCCTCCAGCTGTGCGGTCCACATCGGCATGCCAAGTAGGTGACGTGAAAATGCCAGCGAAGCAGCCGAAATGAGCGAGGGCAAATATTGCATATACGACTCTCCCTCCAGCAGCGACAGCTCACAAATGTACTACAAGTGCAAGAGTTAGAGAAGAGCTCAATTAAATGATCACGTATTTATCGAGCGATCACCTACCAAAGTCATATACTTCAGCTTCTCGGGCATATCGCACAGCACGGCATAGGTGTTAATAAAGACGTAAGCAGTGGGGGCGCACAAGTTGAAGGATAGAATCTTGAGAAACACATTTTCCATACGCAACACTTGAGCCTTGGTGTAACTGTCGTCAGTGAGAAAGACAAACTCGCCAACATCTGGTGGGTAGATCTCCTCATATTTTCTGCAAACAAAAAAGGTTGTTCAATTTAAATAAACTAACAAATAGAAGCAGCATATAACAAAGCCAATGCTAAATCCTTTACTTACGAGGCAATGTACATGGCTGCAGTGCCCACCAATTGCAGCTTGGCACGCTTCACCGACATCTGGCTGAGGAAGCGATCCAAGTATGAGACAGACAAGTACAATGTCTCTGTGTCCAGTTTGTATTCCTCGGCTACCTCCACAAGCCAATCAACCAGGATGGTGCGCATCGAGTGATTGATGTCCGTCTGGCGACGCATGTATTGAGGTTTTGGGCGATGTTTTTTCTGCAAAAGTATAAATATAGTAAAGTAAAGTTTTGTCTTATTCTAAAATTGATTATTTTATGAAAATCGCATAGAAAGGCGTTTTCCTGATCGTGTTTAATTCAAGATAGTTCTGCACCTATATATATATCGCCTTTTGACTCAGTTACAATTAATTCAAGTAAGACTTAAAGATTCCAATCTTTTAAGAAATTTTTAATACCTTTTTCGAGCATGTTTACAAACAAAATAGACCTATGTAGGGGATTTATGGTAGCTGAGCGCTGCATACAAAATATCTTTTTTAATTTACACATTTAATTACATATTGACTTTAACACTTCGTTGAACTCTTTGTTTTGTGTTCTGTGTACCCATTCCGCTGCTCAAACAAATTGTTTTCGGATTAGGCAGTTTACGCTTCAACATTTCGGACTGGGAAACTAAACTCGTTTAACCTCCCCCGTCCCCTTTATTCATCATTAGTACGCAATCGAATTTACCAATTTTTATTTGTTTATTGGCTATTTCGCGCTACGTGAGCCACATTTCAATCGAACAGCTAACAAGCCACTCCCAACGTAGAGCTTTTAGACAAAAGCCGGCAATACGAACATGATGTACATTAGGTGTTTACTTAATGGGCCATATAACGATTATTGGACACGCCAAGCGCCATGGCAGGAAATCGAAGAAATGGCATTTGCATAAAATATGCTCAAAAGATTATAAGAATATAAGGAAAATAAAGATTTCACTCGGGTTTACGAATTTGGGGCATATGACTCATATAGTCGATAATTTACAATATTCAGTAAGAAAACATTTATATGGAAACAGAGTTGTTGGGGTTGCTTGTTAATGGTATACATTTTGTTTGTTTTATACTCTAACAAACGACCCGGCAACCGAGCAAACAAACTCAACTCAAAGCTCAAAATCCGGTTTGAAATCAGAAAGAGAAATACTTTCACACTGAAACAATCGAAATACGAGCATATGTATATATATTTTTTAACAGTTAGCTAAAAGGTAAAGTTTTTTAGTACAAGGACAAGATGACTCTCAAAATGCCATTGTGTACCAAGGAGGACCTCAGTGAGGCGGTCAAACTGCAAAAGCGTGAGCAGTACGAGGAGGAGCGCAAGAAACGCATCTTCAATGCCAGACAGCGACTCTTTGGAGTAAGTAGAATGCATCTAGGAAGTGCATTTGTTATTGCCTTTTACTTCTAGCTCGATCTGGATGCATTGGAGCGTCAGATTTTGGAGAAAAAGAAGCAGAGCAGCGTACAACTGGAATGCGATAAGCGCTATGAGGAGCAGGAGCAGCTGCAGAAGCGCCTAATCACAGCCAAGGAAAAGGAGCTGGAGAAAGAGAAACGTATTGTGGACTCGGATCTCAACTATTATCGCTGTCGTTACCAGCGTTTGGATCAGCGACGTGAATTTGATCTTAACGATCCAAACTTTCTGAAGAAAGCAAAGCCGGCCCGTATAGCCGATGACGACATAATGCTGGGCATCTCCAGTGCACAGATCTTCCACGGTGAGGATCTGCATAGGAGCGATCGACAGGTGAGGCAGCGCGAGCAACAGCGCGCCTGGCTAGATCAGCAGGTAATGGAGCGCAAGCAGGCGGAGGAGGCACGCCGCAAGGCCGACAATGTTTATATGGAGAGCGTGAATTGTCGCGATAAGCATCTGGAGGAGATGGCCAAGTCGGATCATCACATGCGCCATCAGATCATACACAAGGTGCGTCAGTTTAACATCAATCTGGCCAAGCAGAAGGAGGCCAATCGCCTGCGTTCCAAGCGGGAAACATACGAGGACGACATGGCAGAAATTTACAATATGCTGTCCAGCGATATGCTGACCGAGAATCCAGATGTGGCTCAGTCCCGTCTCAATCCAAACAAAAAGATCGCATTCATGTATCGTGGCATGACGCCTGACGAACTTGTCGACTTCCGCAAGGGCCAGGAGCAACAGCTCATTGACACGCTTCAGCGCAAGACAGAGATTCAGCTGATGGACAAACAGTGGGAGCAGTATGCCATCAACATGGATCGTACACTCATGCTCAAGCAGATCGAAATGGATCGCAAGCATAAGCAGCAACTGGATGATCTGGTACGATCCAATGCCAAGCTGGCCGTCGAACAGGATCAGCAGCGCAAGGATGCGCTCGTACAGCTTAGCAATGCAGTCACCGATGATTTCTACGACCAGTTCAACAAGACCTCACGTTAGTTTGTCAACTAGTTCGTTCGTTCACTCCGTTCATCTGAGCTCGTTGTGGAATTGTTCCAGCAGCACTCTGGGAAGCTTAGCTGCCGGAGCAGTTCCAACCACGAGCTCAGCAGGCAACGGTTTCGCGAAACTTAAATTAAAATGGCATTTAAGAAAAGTTAATAAAGATAAAATTAAAAGTTGAGTGTTTTGTTTGGAAGTAATTGGGGAACAGGGCAAGAAATATGAAAACGAAACCTTTTAATTTCCAACTCAAATGGCTATAAAATATTTTAAAGCAAAGGAAATGCTGGTAAAAAAAAGGAAAAATATTATTTTTTCACTAAAATCTACACAAAATATTACAGCTATAAAATGAGACAAAGAATATAATAATACATCAGAAATTCCTATAAAACCTATACAAGGCAGTGTAATATTCCAGTCAAGTCTAATTTAAGGCAAAATTGCTGTCGAAACGTTCCAGCCAAAGTTAGGGATGGTAAACAATGCACGTGAGTGCACATAACAGGAACTGCGCTGAGGTAGAAGCCCGTTTTCTTCAACTAATCAACAGAAAACCGACGAAGCAAGGCAAACGAAGAAGAGAAAAGAAAGGCAGCGACGCGAGAAGACACCGTCGTCACGAGGGTGCAGCAGGCTGCTAGAGTGTTTGTTTATATATTTATATGTGTGTGTGTGTGTCTGTGTGCATGCACAAGTAGGTACACACGGAGATCACGAGGCGCTAAATGGAAAATAACTTAGCTGAAGTGTGTAAAACGGGAAACACTGCGCTACAGGGTAGCGGGATGAAGGACAATCCTTTCACTAGAATTACATATTCTTAATTGTTATATTCGTACTTTTTTGTACTTACCTCGCTCTCGCGGAAATTTTGTAATATGTCCCGCTGATATTGGACCACCTCGAAGAAGCGTTGACGATCGTTGCGCGGCAATACAATATTTTCCACGGCTGAGGCATTGACAGCACTCTTAAGATCAGCTATGTCCTCGACAAGGCTGTTGTCAGTTAGCTGAACGCTGACGATGCTAGTCTCTGCCATGGAACGGTCCACAGACATGGGCGATTGCACATCGGTGATGGACATGGGAGTGCCATCCAGATCGTATCCATGATCTATGGTGAACTCCTTACGCACTAAATCACTAAACAAATGAGGATATATGAGGATGTGCAGTTATGGACTTCCAAATGACGCAACTCTGCTTTTACTTACTGCTTTTGGTCTGCACCCTGTATATTCTCTTTGTCGGCTACGTTGGAAAGTGCCTTGTTGCCAATCTGCAGCTGAACCTGTGTATCGTTGTTGTCCTCGTAGACGGAGAATGTCTTAAATTGCTCCACCACGGGCACAACGTTTGACTTCTTGGTGGCGCCAAAGCAAGCATTTTCGTCTACTTTTAGTTTGGCAACGTCGCGAAAACCCTGCGAAAAAAAATTGAGTACATACAAAAACAAATGCAAGAGCAACGTAATTACAACATGGTGTCGGCATGTAAGTGTTAGTTAGAAGGGGAAACCTCATAACGAACGTTAGTTGTTGTCTCGCTTTATAATTCTTCCCTGCGCTCTTGGAAAAATCCTGTTACGCGTGCTGCTTCGCGCAGTCGTTGTTTGCTTTGGTTGTTTTTGTTTTGTGTGTGCGAGCCCTTTGCTGGCTTCTCTGCCTGAATTTCTCTCTCTCACTCACTTTATTTCTCTTTTATACACTCACACTATGCTTGTCTGTGTGTGCACCTAGGTGCTGTAATTGCATTTCAATGTATGTATGTATGTATGCTATGTTTGCCTGATTGCTTTAATAACCTTTCTTGTATTGTTGCTTTATTCTGGTGTCCTACAAAAAAAAAAGCGCGAAAGATTCGCACTTGGATTGTGCATTTCTAGGTTAGTTTTGTGTATAAGGCGCGCAATCGCAGCCTAGCAAAAAAAAACACATGCTTGCACATACGCATGTGCATATGTATATTTAAACATAATCTGCTAAAATGACACAAAAATGTTAAATGCAACTTTTTACATTCAATAGAGAAACGGAAGAGAGATAAAGAAGAGTGACAAGGAAACAGACACGGACAGACTGACAGGAAAACCCACCACCATTCTGTCTAGCGATCGCACTTCCACCACCAGCAACGCTAAACATGGCAGCTGCATTAGAATTCCCAACAACACACAACAACAAAATTAGGATGAGAATTCTGATGGAACCTTACCGCTTTGCCAGAGGGCACGGGGTTGATGCGTTGCACATTGCCATGGTTGTTGTTGGTGTTCAGCACAACTAAATTGGCGCGCGGTACCAGAGTCTTCTCCTTGCCACCAATTACAGCGAGCGGTTGCTTGACACCAGCTCCATGAAGCAATGATGACTTTTCCTTTAGACTGGGCATGCCGGAATTCTCCTTTTCAGTGTTGTCACGATGTATTTGAAAGCTGGCCATTTCACAATTTTATGTTTTTATTTTTTACACAAAATTAATAAAATGACTTTTTGTATCCAAAGGCGCTGAGTGCTTGCTGTGCGCCTTGCTCTCTTCTTCGCCACTAAAAATGGTGGCTTTATCTCTTTATTTTAGGTGCGCAAGCAAGAGCGTGTGCGTGAGTGTGTATGTAATTTCGTTTCTTTAGCTCAGCTGCTGCTTCGGCGGCTTCGAATCGTCGTCTTCGGTTTGTTGAGTCGCTTGCGTTTCGATACTCACACTAGCATAAACGCAAATGTATGCGTTAGTACGAATGCTCAAAGTCGGACACATTTACACACAAGCACAATTTATCATAAAAATTTGAAGTACAAATTACATTCGACATTCACGACGCATACGATATATATTATAATACAGTTGACTTTTTATTTTTACAACATTGTTGCGTCTTTGCGGCACTTGAATTTAATTTACATACAAAACTCAGCCCGTGCTTACTTCAATCTTGATTTGCCTTCCTCTTACGCTTACACAGTCTTTTTAAACAGATCCGTCACCGTGCGCGAGTCCCGAAATTATGCTTGACGCACGACCAAAGAACACAAAGTATTTGATTTTTTCCCGGTCAAACATAAACGAGCTAGTCCATTCGTTGTTATTTTCGATAGTTAACATAAGGTATCGATATTTTAACATTAGAGATAGCTTATCGATATAATTTTATGGCGAAATTAAGGGTTTTGGATGAAAAAATTTAGTACTTTTGATTAGTAAATCCATTTACATTTGCATTGAAGCTTATATATATTAATCAAATTTTTGCTACTTTTTAATAGTTAAATATATTTCATATCGATGCAAAAAACATTCCTACGTATTAACATTCGAGGTTGCTTACGTGCTTATCGTGATTCTGTTAATGGAATGTTATGAGTACTGGAAGAGATAGCGCTGTTTTGTTAGCGTTGCCAGACTAGCTTGAAAAATGATGCAGTATGCACGTTAAAGTTTGAATGCATCGAACTTCATTTTTTTTGCTTTAGAATGAGGTTTTTCTTAATAAATATCTAAAATTGCATGCTAAGATTATATAAAAAATAATTACTGGTGGTGAAACGCTCAAGGCGCATCATTTTCTACGTTTATACGTAATATATATTTAATAATTTACTAAATTAAAACAACAACCGAAATGTAGAGAAAAGATTTGTCGTGTTCTTCAAACAAAGTAATTTCATTTTGTATGAATAATAAATAGCTGAAAGAGTCTTTAGAATTGCGCAACTATATTGTTTTGCGAAAATAAATGGGAACGACCTAAATCAGGTAGCAAACTGGATCGACTTCTGGTCACACACACAAATTAGATTTGAATCGCACACAGTAAAAATTTGGTAGATGTCCAGCCGTCTGCCTCTTGCCTAGGGACTCCCGGCTGCGAGCAGAAAAACATCTGCCACCCTCTTTGATCTGTCGCAGGCGCTTAATATTTAAGGTTTAAAGTCGGTTTAAGATGAGAAACAGAGAAATATACATATATACCTAACATATAGGAGGTGAAACAAAACCCTCCGAAAACTTAAAAGAAAAACTGTTTTTAGCTCAATCGTTAGGTGAAAGAAGCCATTGAAAGAGTTCTAAGAACTTCTGACCATAATAAAAATAACAATATTTAAATATTAAATAAAATATTAAAGTAAATTTTATATTTTTTATTTCTTCTTTTTATTTAAATCGAACCTATTACCAATTGATAATAAAAGTGCGAATTTGCATTGGATTCAATGTGACACTGAATTTGGTGGCGTCGCTAGCTTCATTGGCCAGCAGCGGCTCATACGAGGAGGTGATGTACTCGACTGCATTTGCTTGAGAGCCATCGTGCTGGAATTTGAATCGTTTCATATCAGCTAGATCCATATTACCATCCAAAGTAGTTTCTCGTATACCCTTTCCATTCAGCGCATCGAAGATATGACGAATGTTGAAGCTGACCGTGTGACCCTCGTGGTGATCCATGAAGTTCTCCACGCGCAGCAGGAACTCGGTCGTAGAATAGGGTTCCAGTGTAAGGAGGTTTACCGATTGGGGAAAGTCACTGAAATCGGGTATGCTGCGGGGTTTCACAACACTGGCCGTGTTCGAGCTACTGAAGAACTTCCAGTAGGGCAAGTGGATCTCCTGTTGAGCCAAGCGTTCGGCCACACTGGGCTTATCCTCAGCTCCGTTTAGGATGAGGAAAACCTTGCCACGTGCAATCAGACCCGTGCCGAATTGTGTTTCATTCAAGGCTTCGCCCACACCAAAGGCATCGTCCTTCAGCAGTCGACGATGAAGCATCAGCTCCAGCTGGCCATCCGCCAAGCTGGAACCACCTTGAGCACGATCATTGAGCAGAGCGACACGCTTCTGCTCATCCTCAATCGAAATGCGAGCTGTCACTGGATAATAATTTCCGCTGACCCCTTCGGTCATATTGGGAGTAAAGTATTCCCTCTTGTTCCGCTCCCTCTTAATCATCTCACGTCCATTGGAGTCCGTGTAGAAGACACCATTCGAGGCGAGGCTACTCTTGAAGCGTGTCACAATCTCCTTGCCAATATTATCCTCGATGGGAATCGGTCCGATTAGCCATTCGAATTCCACACGACTCACGCCTTCGTAGATGCGAATCACTTGAGAGATCCACTCGTTCACCTGCTGATGCACCTCCTTCACCCGAACGCCATCATATACCGTGTAGTCAATCTTATCGGAGATGATAGTTATGTCGCCATCGGGTCGGAATATATAAGCACCGGACGAACGCTTCTCGGCGGCACTATTGTCTCCCAGCGCACCCTTATAGACCGCAAAGTTCTGTTCTATATTCTCCTTTACTCCATTCATTTCCACAGATTTTAGATGTCCAGTGCTCTTGACGAAAACTAACTTGATTTCCTGTAAAGATATAAATATACATGATAAGCAATAAGGAAAAAGGATTCGATTTCAGCTGCCTCAGTTCTCTCTTCCTATATATATATAAATCTCCTCCCTTTATCTATGCCCTATATCTATGTATATTTATGTCTTTTTGTTTTGTTCCCCCGCCCACTCTGTAGCCAAACTCTGTCTCTCTCTCTCTTTCACTTTCTTTTTATCTCTCGCTCTGTCACAGCTTTCTTTTCTCTCGTTCTTTTCCTCTTTATAACTTTCTTTCTCTATATCT
The DNA here is from genome assembly GCA_035045545.1 of Drosophila gaucha. Taxonomy (NCBI): domain Eukaryota; kingdom Metazoa; phylum Arthropoda; class Insecta; order Diptera; family Drosophilidae; genus Drosophila; species Drosophila gaucha. The sequence goes on from JAWNOY010000292.1 coordinate 7,411,946, forward strand.
CTTATTCTAATTTTAATGCTATCTCTCTCTCTCTCGCTTTCTATATCACATCTCTCTCTATATATATCTCTACCTTCTCTCACTTATCTCACTGTATCAGTACCCAACTCCTCTCTCTTTCACTTTCTCTTTCTCTGTCTCTTTCTCCGCTTTTTTTTCCCCATTCCAACACACTCTCTTTTATCCATCTCTATCTCTTCTCTCTCTCTCTCTCTCTTTTAGTTTATCTTTATTTCTCTTTCCTCTTTGCTTTCTCTCCTTCTGTCACTCCCTTCTTTCTCTTTACATCTTCCTCTTTCACTCTGTCCTTTTCTCTATATATCTTATTAGCATCCCTCCCCCTCTCTCTCACTCACTTTCTGCGTCTCTCCATTTCTCTTTTAGTGTCTCTTCGTTCCACTTTCCTCCTCTTTCTCTCCTCCCTCTCGCATTCTCTCATTTCTTTACTTACCGAATTCTGAACAATAAGCTCATCCGTCGCATCCTCCCTAGGCTCCATACTGTTCCTCTTCTGCTGTATGGAGTGCACCTTCTCGAAACGTCGAAGAGCCTTAGGAGCAGGCAGCACACGTATGTAGTAGTTGGCAAGTTTGTCCACAGTTGCCTTGAAGACTAGCTCATGCTGCGTGTCGTTCGGGCGATGCTGTATAGCAAGGACTTGCCAAGGCACCGGCACAAGCTCCGATGGCACCTCGTGACCTATTTAAGAGTAAATTTAGCTTTGGGCATTCCTAGAGTAATAGTAATATCTCCTCTCACATACCTTTCTCGTCTGTGACCAGGTATTGCTCCTGCTTAACAGGCACACGTACGAACTGAGTCGAGGGATGGGCGAGTGGGTTAAACAGAGTCACAACCACATTGTTGGCACTCTCTGCGGTAAAGGCACAGACGCTGATGTTCAGCTCCAAGCAGCTGTCGAATTGGCCCGTGGTCAGATTCGTGAGTACTCTGAGTGCATCCCGACCGTTATCTTGGGCATCCAGCATGGCGTCTGTGAGCAGACGATCGTAGTCGCGGGCAACTGCCTGCTTCTCTGTGCCCGTGATGGCATCGTGATGCTGCATTATGCCCATCACCTGACGCAGTGCATCCAAGTCTTCCGTTTGCTCTGCGCTCACCAACTTGGCGAAGGCGCTCAGCTGCTTGACGGTCTGGAGCAAGTGATTGCCATCCCGCTCGAAACGCTTCTGAGTGGGACGCGAGGTGAAGTAGCCCGTCCAATAGGAGTGCGCATCACTCGAGTAGGGAAAGAAGTCCTGCGTCTTCTCGGGCCAAGTCAGCTGCATTTGATGCAGCTCATTGAGGTAGCAAGAGGGCGTCGAGTAGAACACATTCACCTTGGAGCCCTCCACTTGACGAGCATTCACATATCTGAAAAAACAGTCGATCGATATTGATTTACGATAGTCCACAATCGCAGGGCTATTTCCTACTTGATTAGCTTGTCCATGTTCTTGAAATTGATTTCGGCGTCCTCGTATTGAAAGTCATCGCCCATGGGCACCATAATGTGGGTAGCCCGGAACGAATTGGACATCTTCTTCACATAGCTTATGAAGTCATCAACCCTGGTCTTAACATTATTGTCATAGCTCTTGCTATCGATAATGGGCTCATCGCTGCAGAGTATATCGAAGCAGAAGCCCGGTGGAGCTGAATAGTGGCGATAGAGCAGTCCGGTGAAGATGTCCGAATCTCTCAGCGATTCACTCGATTGCCAGATCATTTCCATGGCCACATCGTTAAGCCGTTTGCTCTTCTCCACATAGTCCATGCGGGCAAAGAACTCTCCGCTATAGCCCATCTGGGCAAAGATCGAGGCCATCTCACGGGAGTGGCCAAAGGGATCGATTTGCCAGCCAATGCGAGGACGAGCACAAGACCCGAAGGTGTCATTGAGCACTCTGAAAGGGAGTACCATAAATATTGTGGATATAGTGGATCTCCTCTATCCAGCCTTACTTTAGACCCAGTGAAAACTGATCTATAACACTCTGATAGTGGACAGCCGCCTCATCGTTCATGCTCCAGGCACCTCCAATGAACTCCAAGCGTCCTTCATTCACCAACTTCTTGACCAATCCTTGAACCTGATTCGGTTGCTCTTGAAACCACTTGAAGAAGAAGGCCGTCTCCACCTGTATGAAGCGTCGCTTGGAGTCCTTCAAGAGTTCCGCTACCACCGAATCGAGTATATACTGTACTCCCGCATGCTGTATATTGTTCTTCGAGCCATAATAATACTGATCCACAGTCTTCAGCCAGCCGACATCGTCGTGAGAATGGGGCACCAAGTGCACATTGATCATGTTCGCCTTGCTGGCTGGACAGGCCTGTTATACAGATATAGATTGATATATATACATATACATATATCTTTTATGCTATATGCCTCACCTCATAGCCACAGCTAGCCTCTGCCGGACTTGAGCTAATCAATAGCACAGCTGCTATGAGCGCTATGCAACGCATTGTTCCCGACTTTTCCACAAACGAATCCAATTGAGAACTGGAGCCTAGAGCGAATGAGAAACAGCTTTTATACGCGCTCAGCCAAGTGATTAGGCCCCAACGAACGCCATCCAAAAAAAAAGTAAGAACGCTCTAGTCGGGTCTGTCCGACTTCGAGATCCCCTGAACCAAGTACAAGCTGATGTTTTAAACAATCTATCTTACATCTTTTATCTATACATATTACCCCACATACACACGCACACATATACACATGCACATATACACATGCACTGGATATGCGAGCTGTATACATGGACCTTCGTGCTTTAAACTTTTAAATCTCTAGCTCTTATAGGTTCTGAGATCGAAGTGTTCATACATACGGACAGACAGATGGACAGAAGGATAGGTCTAAATCGACTCAGCTCGTCGTCCTGATCAAGTATATATATACTTTATGGGGTCTGCCACGCCTCCTTCTGCCTGTTACATACTTTTTGCAAAACGATTATACCCTGATTTCCCATTTTCAATGGGTTCAGGGTATAAGAAGTAGATAACGTAAACACGCCCGGATTAACTATATACTTGTACGATTCGGCTGGGTATTTGTGTATATGCCTAAGTAGGCATAACACCATTTTCCAAGTAGCTGATAAGCTCGCGCAATAGCAACACTTCACTTGGGTTGGATACAATTTGTTAATTGTCTATAAAGTCCATTCATAAGAATTTAACGAGCATTATTGATTATGTATAGATAGATATATATACAGTCAAAGTATTTTTGTCCGCCTGCGGGAGATGTCAAAGAATTAACTGTACAATAATCTCTTCATCTGAATCGCTTAGTTCAATGTCACTTTGAATAGCAATATTAATTTCAATAGGTCTTCAATAATGTGTCTTCTGTGGGTAAAGAGATATTTACATTTAAAAAATCATTAAGATTGTCTTTTACAAATTTTGAAATTAAACATATTTATTATTCGCATATTGTCATTATGTTCTATTAAAAAGTATTTTTTGTCCGCCTGCGAGGATGTTTTGTATAAAAATTCCGTGTTTGCGTCCGTCCCAGAAACCGTCCGCCTTCGGGAACGGATTTTGTATGAAAATCATGCTAAAAATCTTGGGACTATAGAATTCGTTCAGCTACGGGATATGTCCACCTGCGGGAGCTGTCCGCGAATGGAGCTTTCACTGTACATACATATATATGGTAAGAGTCATGGTGGAGAAAGTGCTTGTTCACTAATTGGAAAATATCTAACAAAAATTGCAATTCTATAATATGATAAAGATATAAAACAAATGTTCTATATTATGGAAGAAACTATCAATAATAGAGGGGGATATGTTTTAAGAGCTATCTACCTAAAAGCGTTCATGATATTTATTTAGGAACACTCAATTCGTGTAAATCTGTAGATGAATTTGAATTGGATTCATATCTATCCTCTGCGATTTCATTCACAATTCTTCACTGATGCAAAAGGTAATATCATTATTTATGATAATATCCATTTAATATATTATTGTTTAAGAAATACTACAGCATATACCATTATAAAAGAAATTTTACGTCATTTAAAAAGATATATATTATATATCATTATTTTAGATATTGTTAATATTGTTTATTTTTATTATTCATTATTAAAATAAATTTTATTATTTTTCTAAAATTTTTTTCATTACTATTATTATTATTATTCCCCGTATAACATTATTATAATAATAGAAAATCTCATTGAAATATTCTATCTAAAAATTTTCTGCTATATGGGGGTTGTTTATTATTCTAAAAGCACAAACATACATACTTCTAGCATATGGCACTTATGAATGTCCGCTGTTGCGATAATAGCGTAATACCGTTATCCCAAGTGGCTATAATAACTATGGAAGCACTCCATAAACTAAGGAGTCATAATATTGTTTAATCTCTAGATTGTTTGTAGGTCTTATTTAAATGGATTTTAATTGACGATTGTGCCAAATGATAATTGGGGGTCGAACTTGTTTTTTTTTTTACTATTTTTATGAATTCGTACCAACTAAGCAAATTACTTGATAAGGAGCTAAACAAAGTATTGCATTCATTCTGCAAACTTGAAAATGGAATTTGCCCTCGATTTTGGTTCGAATTGGAATTAGCTGAGCAGACAGATATGTCAGATATGTTTGGATTAGCTGTGGAACTTATATGTCCTATGCGCAAATAGGCATTTATTTATGTATTTATTATAGCTAATCTATTATACTATTATATATATATATATATATTATTATTATATCTTTGATTCTTTAATCTTTGTTAAATCGACTTGAGTTATTTGGTTTTTTTTTTCGATTTATCCTAAATTCTATATAGGCAGTTTACAGTTGAAATAAGCAGAGATGAGACGAGGATATCTGAGAATTATAATTTAAGATTTTCTTGGTAAATAGACGATGGTCGATTATCTAGAGACTTGTTTAAGAAAATTCCTTAGCTAAGAGGGTTACCGATCCAAAAGAATTTATAAGGCCAGTCAAGACTGTCTGACTACATATTTATTGTCTGATCTGATTATTAAAATTTGTAAGGTATAAAATGGGAAAGTGGAAATGGAAAATGTGCATATGTGCCGAAGTATAACTTTGGTATCTTCAAAGAATATTCTAGCTTCAAAAAATTTGGTTACCTTAGCTTTTAAGACAACCAAAATATGCTAAAAAAAACAGAAATTTAATATCAATTTTAATGGATATTTATAAAATGAAGAAAGTTATCAAATCGTTCGAATCGGCTGTTGCTCCTAATCAAGAACTTATATACCTTATGTGGTTAAAATTACAGTTTAATTTAGTTGGAAAAGTACAATTTATATTTATATAAGATTGTGTTCGTAGAAGCTCCAATCATGTGTTGTTATGATTTAAACATAAATGATTCTAACGATTTTTACAATCTAATCATAATGTTATGTTATTAAGTTAAAGATTTACAAAATCGTATTTTTGGGGAACTTTCTCATGATACAATTTTCTAATCAGAATTATGTATAAAAGATATATAAAATCGTATAAAATAACCATTTATATATACATTTTTAAAATTTATTTATAATTATGTTTTCATCTTTTAAAGTATAATTCTAAGTAAATGTTGTATAATATTTAGTTAAAGTTTAGTTTAATAAGAATTTTTTAAAAGCTCCAATAAAAATTGTGTCTTATAAAAGTTTTTTTTATCATAAATGTCTTATAATGATATAAGACAAAGTAAATGTGTTCAATACTTAAAAATTTAATTATAACTTCTATTTAATAACTGCAAAGAATTTCTGAAATGTGTCGTATAATATACTCTACATATTTATGAGGAAGGTCCAGCGGCTGATATCTTTTTTTTCCAATAAGCTAAAGCTCATTGTGAATCTCCACGTTTGAATGCTGTAGAAGCGCATTGGATATGGTTCACTAAAAAGGGATTCCTTCAGTCAACTTATAAATAACTCGGGAAAAAGGTTTTTCATATCTCTGCATGATTCAATAATATTATTAATTATAAATAATAAACTCTTATTTTCGTTGCCCGCAGAATGAGTTCATTATGACTGTGCCTGATCGACAGTAAGTGGATATATAGCTAGCGAGATGGATCATATAAGTTAGTCCGATTTCAACATGAAGGCAGTTGTTAGCTTCCTCGCTATCGTTGGCTGCGTGCTGGCCTTAAGCTACGAGGATGTGCTGGAGGCGGAGTGGCAGAACTTTAAAGTGGAGCACGAGAAATCGTATGATGACGTGAGTGAGGAGCAGCTGCGGAGACAGATCTTCAAGGACAACAAGGAGATCATTGACAAGCACAATGCACGCTATGCAGCGGGCGAAGAGACCTTCGAGATGGGCGTCAATCAATTCACGGATCTGCTGGCCACAGAATTCGAAACCAACATTTTGGGAAGCTATAACGAAACGGATGATGACTCGGATATAGATCTCATATATTCCCCTGCTGCAAACTTAAAGATTCCCGCCTCAATTGACTGGCGTAAAAAGGGCGCAGTTACCGAGGTGAAGAGCCAGGGGCATTGTGGCTCCTGCTGGGCCTTTGCTGCCGTCGGCACCCTGGAGGGTCAGCACTTCCGCAAAACTGGAAGGCTGGTCGAGCTGTCCGAAATGAATCTGGTGGACTGTTCGAGTGTGCGGCCCTATCGTAACCATGGTTGCAAAGGTGGCTGGGCATCGGCTGCACTGAAGTATGTGAAGAGGAATCACGGCATAGATACAGCCAGCTCGTATCGCTATAGCGCTCACCAGGGCCGCTGTCGCTTCGATAGGAGTCACATAGGCGCCACAGTCAGTGGCATTGTGCGAGTGCAAAAACGCAACGAAAGGGCCCTGGCAGCAGCTGTGGCCGAGCACGGACCCATTGCTGTGAGCATCGAGGCAACCCATCTGCATCACTACAAACGTGGAGTGCTGGGCAAATCCTGCCACAAGCGAGCCAATCATGCAGTCGTCGTCGTGGGCTACGGGCAGGATAGGCGCGGAGGCGACTACTGGCTGGTCAAGAACTCCTGGGGCAGGCGCTTCGGTGAAAATGGATATGTTCGAATGGCACGCAACCGTAACAACATGTGCTTCATTGCCAGCAGACCCCTATACCCATTGGTTTAAGATCAATATCTATGAGTATCTTATAATAAAGAACTATAATATAACTCAACTAACTGGAGTTTAGTTTGATATATACATACAAATTGTTGTTAGAAACATAATACATAATAAATATATATAAATATATACTTTGATCAAACTCATTTGTTTATTAATTTATTTGATAACGTTTATATTAATCATTTTAATCGTTGACAATTCGCCTTCAGATGCGCAACATCTTTACACAGAGTTTCATAAACGTTTTCGATAATATATATATATATATGTAGATACAGATATAGTCAGCATTAATAAACATCACCATAGTTTGAAATACATTTCATATAACAGTTAATAGCAGGACAAATACAATTACAAATGTTTCCTTTGCTTCAATACTAATTGTTCTCTTCAATTGTTTGCAACAATCAATTGAGATGTATAAATATGTATATATATGTATAGGTAGTTGATAGTTGTAGTAAATAGCATTGTATAAATATTATAAACTTTATCATTTTGATTAAAATGTGTATATATTTTTGTTTTATTTAAGCAACGTTTCGTGGCATGCGTTCAGTCGTTTATTTCATTTTCCATAGAGCATCCAGTTCGTTCAATGGATCCTTGGTCTCCTGCTGCTCCTTGGCCGTCACCTGAGGTGCCATTTTCATTTGATATGAGGTGATGATGCCACCTACAAAATGGAATATATAATCAATAATCTTATTTGCACATAGCACAAGTCAATTCATACGTTTATTTAGCACTTCGTGAGCGTGGCCCAGGACAATCTGCATGGACTGTTCCAGAATGGCGGCATCCCTCAGCGAATTTTGACGCTGCATGCAAATGCGTGACCACACATCGACCACATCTGTTAAAGTATTTTAAAATATTTATAAATATAGCAAAAATCAAGTGATTAAGCATTTAGTCAGGAGTTCAATGCTCACTTATTAAGATAGGCCGCTTATTTTGTGTTCCCATTACGGCACAAATTGCAATTGCCAACAGCTCAGAGCGTTCCGAGCCCGTCAAACAGTTCAAGATCAGCGGGGATGTAGGAGCATTAGCATCCAAGCAACGCTCTTGATGTGTCTGCAACGCATTCTGAGCTATGCCCAGCAACTGAGTGGGCGAACTGAAAGCAGGAATATGAATATTGAATATATGACTCGAGATGGCATGTTTAATATATTTACGCTTTGGTCCATTGCTTGAGCTGCAGCACGGATAAGTCGAGGACAGCATCAGCGCCATGCATAGATAGCTTCAGCAGGTATTCCGTGCAGTGGCTGAGCTGCTGTATCTTAATGCAGTTCACTGTGAAGTCATCGTAGTGTGTGGGCTGATTAGGCTGCTGCGGCCAGTAGGGATCAAAGAGCTGCCAGGGGAATAAATATTCAATTAATGACTATATTTTTAATTAAATTGATTAGCTTACTTCATTTGTTGTGTGCAGGCAAAGCACAGTGCGCGACATTTCTGACCAAACCATGGACCAAAAATCATTGATTGTATTTGCTTGCGGTGTTTGGGAAACAATGAAGTTTGGACAGCCGGCGCTGAGACTCTGCAGAGTAGATAAGAGAGGTTACAGCTTAGAGTGTGGCTATATTATTAACAAAAACAGGTATAAAAAGCTTTACCTTCATATAAGCCGCATTGATATAATCATCCGTTTGCTTGTCCAACTTGACTCGTGCATGATCATAGGGCAGACAGTCCAAGGAGCGATTCTTCTCGGGAAACAATTTGGCTATGGTTGTCGTTCGCTTCACGCTCGTATCCTTTTCCAGCTTTTGCTGTAGCTCCAGCCATTTGCTGCCCAACTGTGTGTTCCCATTCAACATCTTGACATGCAAGTTCTCGACGAGCTTCTCATAGCTCTCCACCTCCTTGTGAAAGTATTTTAGCGCCTTATCATCCGTAAACGGATCGTAAGAGCGCATTTGGAATGTAACTAGGGGATGTCCGTTGGCTGCCTGTTGCTTTTCGCTGGCGGAATGTGTTAGGGAAACCGAATCCCAGTCGAAATTCTCCAATGAGCTCAAGTCTGAGCTTATGGAAAGATTGTCAATGCTATTTTTGCGCAGCGCCACAACAGCTGGAATTGGCGAGGCCATGGGCGAGAGTCCAGCAGCAGCAACAGCAACAACAGCAGCTGTTGGAGTGGCATCCACTGTGCACTCGCTAGCAGAGACTGGACCAACCACCGAAGCCGGTGGTGTAGGCGTTGTCACAATTTGCGGCTGCAGCAGCGGCAGCGGCACAGCGCCCGCACTATCCAAATCCAGATCGGCTAGCAAATCCACATTGCTGGCATCTGAGGTTGTGGGTTTGGTTTCCGCCTGTAAAGCGGACGAGGCGTAAGGAGCGCTGCTCGTGGTTGTCTGGGTGTTGGCAATGCTGCTGCCGCCGCTCTGCATATAAATTGATGACTTCCGACTATTGGAGGTTGTTGCAGCTGTTGCTGCAGGTTGTTGCTGCTGCACCTGTTCCTGCTGCTGTTGTTGTTGTTGCTGTTGTGGTTGTGTAAACGAACCACCCGAGGAATGATAGCCATAAGGTGGTGTATAATAGTTGCCCTTGCTCTCTGGCGGTTGACCCGGCGTCTGAGTCTCATTTGTAGCCTTCGTATGTGAAACAATGGGCGACTATAAAAAGATAAGTATAAATTAGTAAAGATTTTGATTGGCTTTTTGTATTCTGCTTACATCAAAGCCCGTGGCTAGGCTGCTGCGATTGGCCTGCTCCGAGTCTGTGGTGCCCACGACAGCCGCCTGCTGTTGTCCGCTTTGCGTGAATTGACCGAAGCCATGAGAAACCTTTGGCATATTGTTGCTGTCATGCTGATAGCCGCTGCTATACTCATAGATTCCTGTCTGCGGATTAAAGCTGTAGCCAGGATGATTGGAGTAGCTTAAGAAGTTGTTCGACTCAGCATTCGGAACTGCAGGTGGAGTGGGCGTGGCCTGCACCACTGCTGTTGATTGCGGTGCTACTTGCGAGGGGTATAAAACAGGTTGTGGTGGAGTCAATTGCTGAGCAAAGGATGCAGGATGTTGAGGTGTCTGCTGAAGACCATAAGACTGTGGCTGGGGTTGGGACTGTGGAGAACCAGGATAGGCTGCCATTTGCGACTGCTGGGGTGTTTGTGGTTGGGGATAACTAGCTGGCTGTTGGGTAGTTGAAGTTTGGGTATAGCTGGCCGCCTGTTGAGGAGTCGAAGATTGGGAATAGCTGGCTGCTGGCTGAGGCGTCGGAGCTTGGGGATAACTGGCTGATTGCTGAGCTGCTGTCTGCGACTGCGGATAACTGCCAGGTTGTTGAGGTGTCTGAGCCAGCGGATAATTAGCTGCCTGCTGGGCTGCTTGCGCCTGCGGATAACTGGCTGGCTGTTGAGGCGTCTGCATCTGAGATGGGGCATAACTAACGGCTGCTTGAGACAATGTCTGTGGCTGCTGAGCATAGCCCGCACTTTGTTGCGGATACATAGACATTTGTTGTTGCTGTGTGGCAGCAGCAGCTGTTGAATAAGTCTGTGCAACATTAGCTTGTTGTTGGCTCTGCTGCTGAGCGTAGCCCACTGGCTGCGGCTGTTGCTGAACATAGCTCGAAGGCTCACTGGGCTGCGTTGATGTGGCCACATAGAGCGGCTGCTGATAGTTGTAGTTCTGCTGAGCAGCTGATGAAGCAGCTGCTGGATAGCCATGTGAATAATTGTAGCCATATGGCAATTGCGATTGCTGGCCATAAGCAGCCATTGGCTCCGATTGTTGCAGTGGGTGCTGTTGTTGTTGTTGTTGCTGTTGTTGCATGCTCAGCTGTGCCATGGCGCCGTGCAGCGTTTGGGAGTTGGGCGAGGCCTGCGCCTTGTAGGCGGGTGGTGCAATATGCTGTTGTTGTTGCTGATACATGGGATTCGTATAGCCCGCGCCATTGGGATCATAATATTGCTGGTGCTGCAGGCTGTAGGGCGGCGGCGGCTCATTGGGCGGTGGTGCGCTGGCATAGGCCGAGCAGGCAGCCTGTGTGGGATTCTCGGAGCCCACAGGCACTGGACGAACAGTTGGCACATACGGCGTGGCATCGACTGTCGCTGTTACTGTACCCAAGCCACTTTGCTTGGCCTTCAAATAATCGCGCAGCTTGGGTGCTCCAGTGGATGCAGTGGGCGTAATTTCCGGCTTGCTGGGAGCAGGCGGCTTGACGCTCTGCAAGCGCTGCTGCCGCTCCTCGGATTGCACGTCGCGTGCGGACTTGAAACGTGTTAGAAGCTTTTGCACATTGCCCGCCAGCTTCTTGTAGAACTCCAGGCCTTTCGCGGACTTGGCTAACAAATCTTCGTACACATCATAGGAAGCTGCGAGCGAGCTGTAGAAATGCTCGCGTTTCTGCTTCACATCCTGCAACGTCTTCAGCACAGGTGCTGCACGAGCATAGGCCTCAGTGAGTGCCTGCAGTATGTTCTGCTGTGCGAGCAGATTCTGATCGAGCAGCTGGGTGAGGCGATCGTGTTTGGCCAGCTCCGTGGCAAAGAGCACCTGGAGACCCTCCTGCCCGCCATGGGCTATCACCTTCGTCGTGATGTCATCCTCGTTGATGGCAATGCGCAAGTCGGCATGGAATTGTGCACGCTGCGCCTTCATCTCGTTCACCTTGTTCACAATCAGCTTGACATCCTTGAAGATCTCTGTGGTGTTCAGCTCCGAGCTGAGCTTCGGCATCAGCTGCTGTATTTCCTGCAGCGGACGCGCCAAGATCTTCAAGTTATTCACATGCAAGCTCATCGCCTTGCGCAGCGTGTTGTTCGATTCGCCAGCTCTGGCATGGGCTTCACTGTACTTCTGGAACTCCCGAGTCAACTCTGTAATGTGGGCATTGGGAGTGCGTTGCACGCCGCTGGCCTTTTGAAAGTCTCGCTCCGCTTGTGCCTCGGCATCGAGCATATGCGTTAGTTCACTTAGATTGGTTTCCACATCGGCTGTGATCTCCGCCAGCTGTGACATAGCCTCGATCAGATCGCTGATGGCGGTCTTATTGGCATGCAGCGCCGCACAGCGATCGACAATGCCCTGGGGCAACTTGTTGGCCTGTTCCTCGTTTATGTTGAGATTGTCCAGAGTTAGCGAGCTCATGTAGCTATCCAGCTGTGTGTCCTTCTCCTCCAGCAAGGCGCCATATTTGCGCAACAATTTAGCCTTCTCCTCGCTGTACATGGAGCTGGCTTCGTGCGCCTTCATGGGCACCAGCCGGGCAAAGATGTCGGCGCCTGCAAATTCTTCGTCAGTGACAGAGAAGCCAATGCCATTGACCAAATTGGCGCCCTGTACAGCTGCAATAGTGGATAGCTCTGGCACCGCCTCGTGGTAGATGAATTCGTTTTCGTTTTTGGCATTCTTGCGCTTGCCCTCGACTACATCGGCGGTGAAGCTCAGCGATTCATTGATTTCCTTCTGATCTGGAAGGCCTTTAGATTCCTTGCGCGCCTCTTCCAGCTTGTCCCAGGCGGCCTAAGACGGTATTACATTTTAAGATTGGTTTGCTTTATATGCATTAAGCGGAAGCTTACCTGGTAGAGCGTTAGACGTTCTCCCATTTTGCGCTGCTCCTCCGCCTGCTGTCCGCGATACAAATAGAGTATGCAGTGCAGATAGTTGATCTTGAATTTGACATATTTCTTCCATAGCTTATAGACGGAGCTTTCGATTACTTGAGCAATGGGTCCATCATCGCCGCCAGTGAGCAGCGCAGCCAAAGCCGCGCCATAGTAGACGACAATCTGTGCCGTCACCTTGGCCACAATATGCGGCTTGCGATTGTCGATCAAAGACTTCTCCAGAATGCATTCCTGTGCCTGGGCAAGGCACACCTGCTGCTGAAAGACCAACAGTTCATTGGTCATAAAATCAGTTCCGCTATTCACATTCGTATAGCGTTCCCTTAACTCATTATAGGCCCAAGCAGCGGCCTAAAATCGAATATATTAGCATATATCTTAGTCAGGTGCATCACATTAGCTCACCTGAAAGTGTGTGCAGGCCATTTTCATGCCGTCGACATCGCCGCGCGTCACCGAGGCGCCCGACTGTGTGTGGGAGGCGGCAATGTTGAAGAGGACAGCAGCACGTTCAAAGCGCATGTCGTTTACCTCATGCACCGCATTGTGATACAGATCCTTCCAGGTAAACGTAAAGATGCTGCGCTCCGACAGCTGCGGAAAACGATTCTGCAGCGCATGCAGCTGGCAATAGTAGCGCTTCATTACAGGAGCTCCATCTTTGGTAGTGCGCATTGCCTGATTGCGAAGCGTTTCCAGGGCGTGAACCTCTTTCGAAAAGGCCTCTGGATCTTCATGATAAAACTCCGCTATGTACTGCAGAGAGTGAGACAGAGAGAGTGATAGAAAGTGTGAGTGGATGAGCGAACAAAAGCTATTCGTTGTTTGTTTTGATTTTTTTTGTTGCTAATCAATCAACAACAGCGGCTATGACTCAGCCCTTGAGGGGGCAGGGGGAGTGGCAGCAGGTAGGTGCACACACAAAGCTGAACATTTCTGTGGATCAACTTTCGTCAGAGGTTGCGCCCCCGCCCCCTTCCACAATAATTGTTAAGTTCGTCGACCGTCGCTGCTTTGTAGTCTGCTTACCTTTTTTAAGGCCGCAAACGATGTGCCCTCCGGGCTGGATTTGAGGGCAAACCATAGCATGTGCAGACGCGGCACGGCCTCCATTGTGTCGTTTGCTTTTTTAGTGCAACCTTCTAAGTTAATTTGTTAATTTGGAAACTTTTTTCGCAGAACGTACTACAGAAAATTGCACTGCAAGCGTAGTGTGCCCATAGTAGAATATGTATGAAATCTCAAGAAAATGCACAATGAAAATACCAAAGTTAATCGAAAATAAACTGAACGAAATTTAGACCATTAACGAATAATGGCAACTTTATTTCGGTAAGTGGTTCTTGTCAATGCTAAAACGTAACACTACTAAACAAAACAAATTTCGTTAAAGTATAAAGTATTTCTTCTCAAAGATACCATAGTATGCACACAGACCGTTAGAGGGCGCATTAAAATTAAGAAATTTTAACACATTTATAAAGAAAAATTGTAAAGAAAATGTTTTTGTTTCATTAAATTGCTGTTAGTTGGTGTCCAAAAAAAAAGTACTTTAAAAATGCTGCATACTCTGCTTACTCTGTAGCACTACCCTAAACGCACCTAATCCGTTTGGTAAACCGAAATAAGTAAAAATAATACGCAAAACTAAATTACGGCTGTCCGGCATAAATGAAAATTTACATTTTTCCCAGCGCCCCGTTGACAACAAAAGACAACAAAAGCAGCGACAAATGGCCAACTCACCGGCTGAGCCGCGGACGATGAAGGATGGTCTAAAGGACGAAGGGGCTAAAGGGGATAAAGAGACACAGGCGAACAAAAGGGGAGTTGAGCTTTTCCTTTTCGTTCGCGGCATTTGCTATAAAAACTCTTCTAGTTAATTTAATTATTTATATGGCATTTTTTTGTACATCATTTGTTGTTGTTGCTCTTAAAAATATTTTTAGCACTTCCTGTGTGAAATTCTAACCGCAAGGACAACAAAAAAAAAACCTCCAAAATAACTGCCAAGAGAGCGTAGAGGGAGAGAGACAGGCAGTTGGCCAACTATGCACTTCCTGGCATTGTCTCCGTTCTCCGCTCTCCACACAGCCCCGCACTCTAGCGACTGTTTTGCAAAAAACCGAAACGTTGTTAACATTTCCGCTGCTCGCAAAGGTCTTGTTGTTGTTGGTGCCCACATAATTCGCATGGCTAACAACTGCGCAAGAAGAATTTGCTACGAAATTATTATGAAACATTTACAATTTGCACATGGCAAGCGGTTCACATTTTCATTCTTATTTGAATACCCTTGTTTAGGGTATTCCAATTTTGGTCATAAAATGTGTAACAATACAATGTACACACATACATATGTATGTATATACGTTTAATCAGCATTAAAAGTTGAATCGATGTTTATATGTTTTAATTTTGAGGATCGCATTTACTCCATTATGTGGAACTTAATTTCCTTGCTCATGCTTTTGTTCTTCTGATCTGCGGGCTGAAGCTAAATCATAGAGCGAGACAGCAAAACATTGTAGATGGGAATTTATATGTGCATTTCACTTACGCCAATGGTGCTTACGCTTTTGATCCCGTTCGTTAGAGTAGACTGAGTACAGAAGTTGTTGTTGTTTAGTGAGAGTGGGGCAATTTAGTCTGTGCGAGTCAACTTCTTTGATCGGTCGTATTTTTGTGTGCATGTGTACAAAAGTAGTTTTGCACATAATTCATTTAGTTCTATTACAATTAGTGCGTTAATTTCATTTTTGTCTATTATAATAAATAGTGATAATTTTCAGCATTTAAATAGACAATTGTTTAATTGGTAATACGTAGATATTTTTTGTTTTCGTGCATTTTGAAAAAAAAAACTCAACGCAGCGTAAGATAGAGAGAGCAAAAGGGAGAGTGGGAGAGAACAAGTAAGTACTAAATATCCTCTCTTAAACACCTAACTGTTCACTCAATTGCCTTTTTATGCTCTTGCAGTGCATAGAGCCAAAGCCAAACAAAATATTTGATTCATCAATATGAACTACGTTTTAGCTGCAAGTCAAATCGTAAGTTGTATAGATTATTTATTATTTAAATGTATTTCTAAGCAATAAGTGGAGGAGGGTATTTAATATTCGGCGTGCCGCGTGGGGCGTGTCCCTGTTCTTTTTCTTTTTTTGAATGCACTTAAAAGTCAAGCTGAAGTTTTTGCATTGTTGCGCGTGTGGCTCTGCCTCAGTGTGTATGTGTATGTGTGCGGCTGCCAAAAAGTCTGTCAAAATGTTTATTGCGTTGTCATGCGGCAAATGGCAATTAAGTATGTATGTGTGCATAGGTACGTGTGAGTGTGCGTGCCTGCTTATAACCTCTTTTCTTTTTTTAATGAATATTGCTCCGCTTTGCAATGCTCCCACAGCCTTTTTGTCTGTAAGACAACATTCTAAGCGGTTTTAAGCGTGTTTTCAACATAGACTGAAGTTTCTTCTCTCGTTTTAAGTTATATTTGCTTGCATTCGGGAATGTTTTAGTACTTAAAGCAATCAAATAAACAGCTTGTGAGCGCATCATTGATTAGGTGAGTAAGCTGCCACCGCAGAATGCTAAAATGCCAAAAACCCATAAATCCGAAAGTAAAACTCATTAAACTTATCACTTAATGCTGAAAACAAAATGGCACCGTCATAAAAAAATACAACAATAAACATTACTCATAAGCCCACCGACTGGACAATGCATTGCATGTGTGGGCAATTAAAAAAAAAAAAGGAACGGAAAGGAAAGGCAGCACAAAATGGCCGTTAAATTTGAAATGGGCTCAGGCACACACATGAGTGCGCGTGCGAGTGTGTAAGTAAAGCCAAGACCAAGCGGAAGATAAACAGCGACTAAACAGGGACTAAAAACAAAGCCAAACAAACCGAAGAACCGCAGCACGGGGAAGGGATCAGCACACAAAACTTGTGCCGGGTACATAAAATCTACGCGCGGCCTCCAAATTAATACGAATTTATGACAATTTCAAATGCATTTTCAACGTATCCCCCGCCCCCCGCCTTTTGGGTCATAAAAATTTTTATGCCAGAAGCAAAAAAAAAAACACGCGCGAATTTTTCTTTGGCAAAAACATTTTTATGTGCTGCCCGCCACGCCTCCAATTTATGTACATATATATATATATATATTTATATATATATGTATGTATATCTGGCATGCGTTTGATTCGAAGTTCCGTCTTGTTGTTTGACCATTTTTATGACCCGCACGGAATTTGCGAAGCAGCCGCCCATTTTGTAGGCTTTGTCTTACGAGCTTTTCACAGCGTACGCACCCACAAGCCCACCCCCTCGCTTTTACTTTAGCTTTTCCCGCACTCACTTATTCTTATAATTTTATGACTACTGACAATGCCATTTCCATTTCCATTTGGTTGGCACGTTCCATGTTCCTTGTCAGACTTTATGCACTTTATGCACAATAATAAATAAATTCGCATAAAATTTTTTCGTACTCTTTTTAGAGTGGCCCGCCCCCTCGCCCCCGACAGACGCAACAAACATTTGTGTAGCTCATAAATACTTTTAATGATCTGAACGTTTTGATTTTGCGCTTTTATTAATTTGTCACAGCTTGTCGCAGCTAAGAACAAGAGGGATTGAAGGAGAGGTCTCCAGCTATATGGTTGGCTAATTTGTTGCCCACTTATTTATATAGCCTACTATAATGTTAATTGTCAAGGAATTGTGTTGCATAACATAAATCAAGAAAGGATTGAGCACAGTAAAATATAATGTTAAGGCTGTCTTAAAATAGATCGTAAAATGTCAATGTCCTGCAACAGGCTTCGGCACTTGAAGAGTATTTGATATTTATCATAATGGCATAATGCCCAAATAGTTTAATCTTCCATTCGAAAAGGCTTCAGTGGTAAAATGAAATTGTGGAATCTGTGAATCTCATAAAAACGATAATGTTAAATATATAAAAATTTTAATAAATAATTTAAGTTTCTTATTATTATTCATATATTTTTTATATACTTATCATGATCCTTCATCTCTCATTTATATATATTTCATATGAACAACCAAAACTATTTTTAATTTCGAAATTTTCGAGATCAAGTCATTCAACACCCATAAAACATGAATAAAATTACTAAAAACTCTTTGATGCATATTTTAGAATGCTTTTTCCCATTTTCGACATTCAATTGTAAACTCAATTTAATTCACGTTTTTCCCTCAAATTCTTTAAGTGACTTAAGTATGCTAAAAAAAGGCGAAAATGCAAAAGACAATTGACAGGCGTCGAAAACATTTGTGTTTTTCAAGTGGCCAATTGACGGCATTTTAATAGAACCGAGCAGCCTGACTTTTCACAAGAAAAATTATTAAATATAAAAATAAAAGTTTAAAAAATAAATAAGCATAAACTAGTTATGAGTGCTTAACTAAGTTATACCCTAGCTCAGGCATAATAATCAGAAATAATTTATATTTTATAGATGATCTATTCTATATAATGACATATAAGTCATCATATATAGGGTTCAAACTTCGAAACCTCTATTGACCTCAGTTTGTAATAATACGAATAATACGCAAAATAAAATGAAAATATCATAAAAAAATAGAAAAATAATAATAAAAATATATATATACATATCTAATATAATTATGTAATATATAAAAATAATATATAATTATATAAAAAAAAAAATTAAAAAATACTCTGTATACAGATATTCCTTATTCCTGCTTTTATATTAATCGACTGTTGATCGATATTTATTGATTCCAGTAAAACTAGCATTGCTATCAAAAAGTGTAATAGAGTCTTCAGCAGCTTTAGTCTCTGATATAGATAAAAAATTAGCTGGTCCTATACACACCAATGGACTTAGATGCAGATATTGATTGAATGAATGATTACTCATATATACAAAATATATAGTCTCATATGTCCGCACCTGCCTATAGCTTCACGCACAGGGTATAGTGAAAAAAAATGAAAGAAAACTTGTCCAGGCTTGTCAGTCACAAGCAGTAAAAACATTTTGCTGCACATTTTGCTGTCTGCCCAAGAAAATGTTCGAGCTTAACTTGTTTTTGCCGATTATCGTCGATGGGCGGTGCGCTGAATGGTGGGCGTGGCTGGGGTTGGGTCTTGGTTTTGTGTCTTCTGTTCGGGACTTTTTCGCTGTGGATCCCAATTGATGCGCATTTCGTGATAATTTTCTTGTTTTCCGCATTAGTGCGTCGTCTGCGTGAAAGATTCAGCGGGCAACGGCATCTACAACCCATTGAAAATCAATTGTAATTCTATTTTATACACTGTTTAAGAAGTAGCAGGGGAATATAGAGGTAGATACTGAATATAGAAACTATATGTGGTATACATAGTTGTATAACCCTAGGAAGTCCGAAATTTTATCCTATAGGATATATTTGCAGCTCTTGAAAAACTTTACTCGAGTTGTTCTTGTTTATGAATACACTGTAAATAGTGTAGTGGACAGTGGTATGCACTCGATTGCAATATTTGAGTTCTTTGTGCTGTATTTGAAAAGCGTTTTGCATTAAAAGTTTAAATTGAAATTCAATAGTTTTATGCAAATTTGATTTGCTGAATAGTTTTAATGGTGATTCAACATTTTATTTTAGAAATGTATTCCCTGAGCTTAACAGTTATTTAAAGCTCTAAAATAAATGTTTCATTTTTAAAGTAAAATAGTTAGAGTAGAAAAGAAGAGTAGCCAAGTCAAAGATTTCATGATACTAAAACTAGATAACTCTTAAGTTCAACTTGAACCCTTCGTTCATCTTATGTGCGTTATAAACTTTATTATCTGTCCTGTGAAACAATCTCGCAGTTTAATATAATTTGTTAGATGGCAGACAAAATTCAAGTGCATAAACTGCGAACAATTCAATTATGAAAGTTAATTTCGCAACTTGCAGATAGACTTTAAAAGTCAAGCAAACTTTGTTAGCTGCCGCCGCCAAGAGTCGAGACAGCGACTCAAGTGACTCACAATAAAGCGCAGAATATAAACAAAAACATAGACACGACTTCGCAAAGCGGGAAAAATTTGAAGTTGGAGCTGAAGATGGATGCAGAAATTGGCATACAAAGAATAATTTAGCTTTGGCAGCCGCAACTAATTGAAAGGTATTTGTTTAGCGACTGCAGTTGGTTTGCGTGGAAATCAAATTAGAGCCAGCCGCATGGAAAGGCGGAAAAGCGGAAAAGCCGCAAGAGTCACACGTACATAAGGCAACATGTCTGTGTATGTGAGTTTTGATGATGACTTCGTCGCGACAATTTTCGCATATTTGTTTTACTAATTGGATTAATTCTGTGAAAATATTGAAGAGAACTTTGTCTTTTACTTTAATTATCCTGCTGAAGTCACAAAGCGAGGCAGACTATAAATAGATAGATAGAACTGCAGATATAATAGCCTTATCGTAAAGCGCTGTAAAGTAGGCAATTATATTTTCATGTTGCGCATGCGCTGTGTCGGCAAAGGATGGAGATTACTTTAGATGGAAAAGTCAAAGCAAAGCGGCTAAAAGGGGAGCGGCAAATGGGTTAAAGCCGTATCTTCTACAATTTTACACCTAGAGACATAAAAATGATCAACTACGTAGAATTTTATCTTTCTGTATATATATCTATATATATATATATATATATATATATATATATATATCATTTACAATTGCAAGGGTATTACCAAACTTAGGCATGGTCGAAGTTAGCCCATCCCTCTGGTTATTCTTTCAATAAGTCGTCTTGAATTTTATATGTAATTTCAATAATCAATATCATATTTAAGCTCTTTTAGTATACTGAATATTTGAATACCAAAAGAAAAAAGCTGATTAAGTAATATTAATATAAATAAATAATAAACTATAATTAGCTAGCTGATGGTCTACTGTTTAAATATATAGAAGGAATATAAATATGTTTTATAGGAATGGTTTCCTACCTACATTTCCTATCAAATACTCAATTGCTGCTTCAGATCTTATCTGAATCTAATGTAAATGTATTTTAAATATAATCTAATCTAATTTTAGTTTAAATCCATTCATTTGGCAATCTCAAAATTAGACCTTAGCTTTAAAATTGCTTTGTTTTAATCAGGAATACATTGAGTTCCATTTGTTCTCAGTTACCCTTCCATTCTATGCTTGGGTCTACTCCTGCTTCTATTTATTACATATTAGTAAGATAACAATAGATAGCCGAGCGTGAGCATTCATTCAAACAGTATCCTCCCATGCTTCTACCAACATAATGCGTTACAATAAGCTAACATATTTGCTGCTGTTCAACAAATTGTTATCACGACTCTTCGGGCCAAAATGTCGACGACATTAATTAGCCAATGTGCCGATGGAATGCACAGATAAACAACTAGAGCATTCATTGTCTGAGTTGCTGTCCGCTGGTTCACTCTATCCAACTTTAGTCTCCCCCACTCCCTGTATACCCCTCTTTGCACCCTGCAGTCAAGCACATTTTCGGTTTCAATTGAACTTTTGTCTGGTTTAGCAATTTTTTTGCAGCTTGGTTTTTGTCGCGTCTCGTTAAATGCGTGGAAATGCAGTTGGAATTGCAGCTGCTGTGGGGGCATTGACAAGGGGTGGAGGTTGCGGGTTTGGTGGGTAGCTCTGTGTGGGTGCAGCGGTTAAGGGGAACGATTGCGTGGTTTCGTGAAATGGATGCGTTAATTTGATAAAGCAGCTTTAGGGCACTTTTGTGCATGGAGCATGCGAGCAAGGATTGCTTTCTATAACAAAACTCGCTGTGCTAATTAGAGAGCAACATGATGGCAGAAAAGAGAATGTAGGAGGGTGTGTGTGTGTGAGTTGTGTGTGTATAGATGCATGTAGATGCATAGATTCATGTAGCTGCATTGATGAGCTTGGATATTTGGGCTGCCATGGTGTTGTCGGGGTTTTGCCATACGGTTCTCAGATTTATTGCAGCTTTGATTAAATAACATTTTATGTATGAAAATTAATTAAAGGAATACCTGTAAACATATATTAATATTTATAGTTAAATAAATAATAATTTGTTGCTGGCACACAAACGCATCTCAAGCTCATTTGAATACACGAATCCCAGGTAGACTTAATAATATTTCAAACGCAGCTAAGCCAATAAGCAGTTCAACATTGAATGCTACACAAATAAAATAAATAAATATATGTAAGAGCCAACTCAATTTCATAAAAGCTGCTTTTATTATACCAACAGCAATGGCGGCCAGAGCAGCTGGCACAAAAGTCATTCGTATAATGTGCAGAATGAGAGCCATGTAACTGCATTAAAAATTACGTATGAGTAATATGGAGAAAAAGAGAAGAGAAAAGAAGCAGAAATACTTTCGTCTGTATAAATGTATAAATAGAAATTGCAAGAAAACATTTACTTGGGTGTACACCAGCAATCGCAAATGGCATTATGGATGGGCGGCAGACGCTGTCATGTAAGGGGCGTGGCGTGTCGGCGCCTTGGGGTACGCTGCAAAGACAAAAAAGGAAGCAAGTAGCAGGAGGGAGTGTACAGCTAAGAGCTACCCTATAATAATTAACGAGGAACTTTTGAAATAAGTTTTGTACTTTTGTGATTAGAAAAATTCAATCTAAATATTATTTAATGAATAGTTAGTAAGATAAATTTGTAATAAAATATATATACTGTAATATCTCTTTTGATATATAATATATTTGTAGCTTATTCATAATGATTTGTCTTAGTTTTTTCAGTTATATCTATTATTCCGCTTTAGCCAAGTTGAAAGGGTATTGAAATGCAGACTAGAAAGTTTGGAAATTTTACTTTATTGGAGTGCGGCAAGCAACAACTCAAAAATTGGGCATGAGAATGCGAATATGACTGCTAAAAAGAATGGAAATGCCAGGCAGTGGCAGTAGCGGCAGCAGCAGCGCATGTAATAAATATAAAGATTTGCAAAGCGGAAAATTGTGCTCTTTTTTCGGGGTCTCTGCCCACTCAACACTTCCGCCCAGACCTTGAGTTTTTTTTTACGACTCAATATGAAATTAATATCAAAAAAGAGAATAAAATAAAAGTAATTGGGAAGTGGAAACGTGAAAGAAAATTGTGAGAAAAATGTGTTTTTAAAATATTTTTTTAGCAATATCTAAATATACAATACATTGTCTTTTATAGCAGTGTCTTTTGTTTTTGCTATTTGTACTTCCCACTTAACAAAAAGACACATAATATATAGATGACGCTTCGCCTGATTTTCAAAAAGAAAAAGAAGTATTATACTTATATTTCAAAAATAAATGTTAAAAGAAAGTTAGAAATGTATACAAAGTTGTATGAATATGCAAGGGAAGTCAACAAAAATGTGAAGTTGGCTACGATGGGCGACGTTTGCCAAAAGAATTTTTAGTAGCAGCATACGCGGCGTATGCGCAACATGCGAGCTGCAATGCAATCTGCAGGCATACATATTTGTGTCTATGTCTTTTTGTGTGTGTGTGTGTGTGTGTAGGAGCATGTAAAATTATTGCGTTTGTAAGCGTATTTCCGCTCTTATGACACGCAGACGACAAAGCTAGTATGCGAAGGGGGAAGTTTATGTGAAAAATCTCAACGGGAACGTTTCGTCGTTTTGTGTTTATAGAAATTGCAACACAGACGCAAGGCAGACGCCGTTGTCGTCGTCTTTGCTTATCGACAAACGACGACAATATATTCGCTAACCAGATGCTCATAATGATGCACAAGATTATGATGATGATGATGACACTGCTAAGATAATCATGTTGCTTTACCCATGATTACAATGCCAAGAGGACTTCGTCTACGTCTACGTCTCGGTCTACGTCTTTCAACTCCGACAATTGCTATTATTGCTCAAGTGTAATGCCAACAATAAAGTAGCTGTTCATATCTACGCCATTTGCCATGCAATATTGTTTAAGCACACGGCGGCAGCTACATGTAGTAGGTAGACAGAGACACAGAGAGAGAGGGAGAGTGTGAGAGAGAGAGAGAGTAGATAGTAGCAAGCAGGCCGACTTGTGGAAACAGTTGGCAATTTAAATGCACATTAAAAATATAAATAAAATGTTGAGCCTATCTGCTTTCCAGTTTATACAGTTGGCATTATGAGAGAGTTAGGGGGAGGGGGGCATTGCATAGCGAATTAATCATGAGCCTAGAAATGTGCAATAAAATTTTAAGCGCTCCTGTAAAAAGGGAACTGTGAGTAGAGAAAGGGAGTGAGCGAGATGGAGATCTATATCTGTATCTGTATCTGTATCTGTATCTGTATCTGTATCTGTATCTGTATCTGTATCTGTATCTGTATCTGTATCTGTATCTGTATCTGTATCTGTATCTGTATCTGTATCTGTATCTGTATCTGTATCTGTATCTGTATCTGTATCTGTATCTGTATCTGTATCTGTATCTGTATCTGTATCTGTATCTGTATCTGTATCTGTATCTGTATCTGTATCTGTATCTGTATCTGTATCTGTATCTGTATGTGTTTCTGTATCTGTATTTGTATCTTTATCTTTAGCTATGCACACTTATATCTTTAACTATGTTTACACCCTTATATCTGTATATATTTCCCTATTTTTTTCATTAGCTATTTCCATGTATACATAATTATCTCACTAGAATTTTTGACTTCATTTTAAAATCTTCTGCCTCCCCCACCAAAGCAGAAAAGTGTCTGTTTATTAAACATAAAATCTCTTCAACTAAATATCAAGACAAGTATTTAATTAAATATTTGACGCTATCGCTGCTGGTGCAAAAGGCAATTTCAGCCTGATTTTCGGTTGCATTGTTGTGCGCAAATTCCCATGCAACACCTTGAGAAGTTGCTGAGAAAACCACAAAAATGTGCAAAATCAATGAGATATATTCGACTAAATGCCAACGGACAGCTCACTTTCAAGCTGTAGCAGCAAAAGCAGTCAAAAGACAATGGAGCTGCGTTAAGTATCTGACAGATATTTCGTTATTCTATATTCTGTTGTAGATGCACTTGCGGTTGCTGTTGCTGTTGCTGTTGCAGGACTAAAACTACTGAATTTTCAGTTCATTTATTAAAGTTGCTGCAAAGTTTGCCATCAAAAGTCTAATCATGCCGGATTTGTGGTTATCTATAGCCAAGGCTTACATGTGTTTGCGTGTGTTGTATGTATTTTGTAGATACAAAAACTCAACAGAGCCAACATAACATAAATAAACAAAATGCCACAAAGTGTGGATGCCAAAGGGACGTGCAGAGGACCTTCAATGTTTGCTTTGCCCTGCTGAGGTAGCTGCTGCTCCTCTGCATCTATATCTATATCCACATGTGTGTGTGTGTGTGTATCTGTGAGATAGCATTCAATAACATGTCAATATGGATATGTAATTTGACCATTTACTTTTCGAATTCAACATAAATATGAATGGAATTTTTGGGCAGCTCTCACCAAAAAATCGTATAGTTAACATTGAATAATTCAAATAGACACAGAAGTGTTGAAATTGAAGCGCATTTTTTCCAATTAAATAGCTCGAATTTTGTAACTAAAATTCTGATTGATGTTTCGGGGTGTATTCAATGCTTAGAATGCATTCAATGCATGCCAATAATTTATTCAGTTTAATTACATATTTATTTCAATTGCAGCATCAATGAACACTTTGATGAACTTACGCAGAACACAAAATAAATATTAATTTGCTGCTGCAAATAATAATAATAATAAGCTCTTGAGCTTTTTAGTTTGTGCAAACCGTTAAGGACTAGAGATTATATTTTATAATGAAGTGACTTTTTGGATGTTGCAAAAAAGAAAGTTAGATGCTGTTGAATATATTAGTAGTTAACGGAAATTGAACTGCTTATACAGTCAAATAATAGTAAAAAATATAGTTTGAAATTTAGAGTTTGACATATCACTTTAGAAAAGGAATATTTATAATATAAGAAAATTAGAATAATTATTTGTCTTGCAAATATGTTCATCAAGTGCGATATATATGTAGCTAAAGCTGCTAAATTGTGAGTTTAGTATAAGATATCTTTTAAAAGAAACCATACAATATATCTAAATGTCAATAGAATCTAGAGAATATGGGACGATTTTCAATGAAGTCTCACATTTTATATAAATATATATTTTATCAACCTATTGTAATCGAATGTAACAGGTTTATAATATGGTTTGTAACAGGTTCCTAATGTAATTTTAGCAACTTCTATGAGAACAAAAAATAATACAACTTTAGACTTAAAATATTTTTTAGCACAATATATAAATATAGGTGGGCGAACTGGGGAACATTAAGGTCTGTCTCAAAGTAGAGTGGAAGTGGGTAAATAAATAGGTATAGTTACTTCACTCTTTACTCTCGTATGCGTTGGGCCTTTTCTGCTGTCAGTCGGCTTGGCTATAAGTCACAATCTGTGATTTTAATAAATTTAACATATCTTTAAGAAATAAATTTAATTTTTTGATAATATTTATATATCTAACAAAGCAGAGAATTTTATTGACCTAATTAAAAGCCAGCTAGCAAGCTGTTGAACAAATGGATAATCTTAATATCTGCGTAAGCTTTTGGTATATACTAAAATGAATACATGACAATTTTTATCTCATCTGCGCTGCCTTAAATATCTTATTCTTAAACAGCTTTTAACTTATTTTCATATCACAATTTTTCCTAAGAGCCACATCAGCGTTAGTTGCTCTCATGAACAGGCAACTGCAAAGCACTTTGCGTGCACCACAATTAAGCCCAAAGTGACAGGGCAGACTGAAAGGCAGCATAAAAAGTAACGATTATAAAAAAGAGCTGCAAAAAACAAAGAGAGAGAGAGAGAGAGAGAGAGGGAGGGAGAGAGAGACAGACAGAAAGAGAGGGAAAGCCGATGGGGACAAAACTATGTAAGGAGTTCAGAGGTGTCGCTCAGCTCTGCGCGTAATACAAGTAATTTTATATGACCCGAATGGCCAAAAAGTCGTCGCGAAGTTCGTACTGTTTCGACCTCCTGTAATTAACTTGTGTCAACGTCGGCGTCATCAACCTTGTGGAGCCGTGGCTTTTGTTGTCCGTGGCGCTGCGTTCCTCCTTTAACGACTTTTGCATGTCACTTTGTTGCAACCGCAGTGGGACAGTGGGACCCAGCGGACTACGCGGACCACGTGGCGTATGCGCAATGTGCATTCGTGCATTACGCATACGCCCAGTGCTCAACGTTATTTTTGCCACTTTCTCTTTGCACTTATCTCACTTTTCACTTTAGCTGGCGCTTAATTGAATAGAGCGCACTGTAAATCCACTTAATGACATTCGCATTTAATAACTTTGCCAGCGTCCATGTCAATCAGGCAATTGGTCATGCAATACGCCAGCCAACCCAGCCAACCAGCCAGCTGAACTTAACTGAAAAGTAAAGTTTAACTGAAAATGTGCAAGAATTAAATACTCTGCCAGATTAATTAAAAAAGTGCATATATAAAGTAATCGGATTTTAGGCAATACCTTTTCAAGTGTTTAACCCACACGGATACAATTTAATTACATTATGTATTATAATATTAAGTTATTATCTAGCAAGGTGCATATTAAATATGTTTCATGAATAATTACAATATTTGCAAACATACTGTCAACACCTTTCTCTATCCGAAATCGTTTTTTATTTTTAAAAACAAGCTACATTAAGCTGACAGCAGCAAATGTTTATCGTTTTTTTTATGTATTTACTTAAAAATAAATTACTTTACATTGGCATTAATTACGATTGCATTAAAGCAAACAAATTGTTGGCACAATCTCCACACATGTCGCTGTCAATTGGACCCGTGCCTCACCCGTTTTTCCCTTACTCCAAACCGACAGGAGGATACCCTGTGTTTGTTTGACAGTTGAGTAAATGTTGACAATTCAATTCGATATTTAACACGCTTTGCCATTAAACATCAACGTTTTTAGAGCCATCAGGATTAGTCGCAAATATTTATTCAGAGAAGGTAGCATGATAAAGTGTTGTTATTATATAATAATAATTGGAGGTAACCCTATGTCAAGGCTTGATTTCGATTTATAAAAGGTTAAAATTATATGTGCAAATATGAATTTAATCAAACATTTACGGGGTAGAAGAAAAACAAATTATATACAAAACATGAATATTACGGTAAATTAAACAAAAATTAAAGAAAGAGAGGGAGAATTAGAAAGAGATAGAAACATATCGAAATATAGAGAGATAGAAGGGGATAGAGACAAATACAGACAGATAAAAAGAGATAAAGGGAGGGAGGAAAAGAGTGAGGAAAAGAAAGAGAATGACAGAGTGAGAGTGAGAGAGAAAATGACAGAGAAAGAGCTATACATATATAGAGTAAATTATATATACATATGTACACATATTAGGAGAAAGAGGTATATTGACAAATATTGATATACACAGAGAAAAATTAGTTTATGAGTTAAACTAGATTAAGTTTATGAACAGAGTCAAATTTTACAAGATTACGAAAATTAAAACTTTGGTTGGTTTTTTGCATCGTTGAATATGTAAACAATTATACATACAAACATAAATATAAAGAGACACACAAATACATACATACAATGTATTTCTATATATATATAATACCTATGTATAAATAGGTACATATTTTTATATATATATATATATAAAGCTTATATAGCAACACGAATTAAGTAAGTGAAATTGAAATAATGAAACATATAGTTAAAAAAAGATTTATAGTACATTTCTTTTATGGCTAACCTAACGAAAAAAAGGGACCTGCACTTTGCACTTGACCTTCAGCTCTCGCTTATGGCAATCGTTAGACATTCATTCCAAATATATTTCGATTTAATTTCGTTAAAAACCTCGACGCCACGCAGACATGCAGAGGCAGCACTTGGGCCTTCAAGGAATATAAAAAGTAAATCGCTAAGTAAAATTTATTTTTATGGCCAAATTTGCAACAGCTGCTGGCCCAAAAGCCGCAAAATGGCCGCATAACATGGCAACTACGCAGAAAAAAGGAAAGACAAAAAAACAGATGCAAAAGGAGCAAGGAAGAGCGAAAAGAAAATAGAAAGAAAAGAAAACTTGGCCGCATATACTCGTAGATTCAACTAAATTGCGCATATATCAAATTGTAATAGTTTCCAACAATTTTGCGCACATTTCGCTGATTTTGCTGCGTGCGTGCAACACGTACAAGCTATAAAATCCTCATGAAATACTTCCATATGCTACAGATACACGCATATACATATATGGATGGATATATATATGGACATATACTGAGCATAGATTATTTGATTTGAAAGTTAAAAGTGGGCGAGGCATTTGGCAAAGTACTTGTATTTTATTTAATTTTTTTGGCCACTGCCCAGAAGCTGCTCAAATTGGGGTCTCAAGTAAATTGAAAATACAGCTGAAACAGCTGTCAAATGCGTCTGTCTGTGTATGTGCCTCAAAGGGTTTCATTTCGAGCACTTGATTAGCTGGAGAGAAATAGGGAAACTTTCAATTGAATTGGCAAAAAGGAAACGCTCTATGAAAATTGCGTTGTAATGCTAGCCATGCTAAAAAATTGGAATATCATAAAAATCAGTGAAAATTCTCATAGCCTTCCCCTCAGTACTTCGCTGATTGCTATTGTTGCTGAGCAATGGGTACATCTACATCTATATATATATATATATATAATGCATACGCAACAATTGCTGCCGCAACTCCTCAACTAAGACACACACAAAATTTTCTTGCAGTTTCCTCCTCGCTTACACAATACACAAATAATTTGAAGAGCACAAAATAGCAAATAGAAAAAAGAGAGAGCGGACACACACACATACAAATTACTTTGACTTTTGGAATTTTCCGTTTGTTAAGTGGCAAAAATTCTTTGAGATTTTCTTAGGGTCTGGCCGTTCGCTTCTTTAGATTTTCTGCTGACCGCAGAGCATTTGCCTTTGGCCACATTTGTTGGCATTCTTCGTATACAGCGCAATTTGCTTGCCTTACAGAATCTGTAATGTGATTTACCCTCAGCTATTGTGGCTTGGCTCAGAGTTGGGACAAGTGCCTCTCGGTTGATTTCCAATTATTGTTGCTTTCATTTATAACAAACGGAAAGCTGTCTATAGTCATAATTTGTTTGCCAAAAAGTCTTTTAGTCTTGTGTACAATATGTTTATTATATTGAAATAAGGTGGGTTAAGTCTTATAATCTTGCTATTTAACAGACCTGAGAGGTAGGTATTTATATGTATATGTAAAGCAGAGTGGCCGTAAAACTTTAGTAACAAGTTTGTATATAAGGTGTTCAAAGAGTGAAACACTCTTTTATATGTAAAGTCCATGTGTAAATTTGATG
This sequence comes from Drosophila gaucha, assembly GCA_035045545.1. NCBI lineage: Eukaryota > Metazoa > Arthropoda > Insecta > Diptera > Drosophilidae > Drosophila > Drosophila gaucha. The sequence goes on from JAWNOY010000292.1 coordinate 7,442,102, forward strand.
GCAACAGCTCTTTAAACCTACGGAAGCTCTTCCGAACGGAACAACCTTGATCTGATTGTACTGAGTTTGATGTTTTCAGCTGTCATAGGTTCTGAGATCAGATAGACGGACGGGTAGATACACTAACAGCCCTGAAACTTTGATTATGATCAGCAAATATATGTATACAGTTATACAGTTGAATTTCGATAATTCGTCATAAACCTCAATAATTCTTAAAAAATGCTGTATGTTTGAAAAAAAAGTTAATTTGGAATCCTATTCAATAAATTGAATTACTGTGTAATTCGTAAAAAATGTAATGTCCTTGCCATTTCGAATTATTAGGATTCGGCTGTATTAGCATAACGTGATCAGTCACATCTAATTCTGCAAGTTTCATACATTTTAAAAAATTATTAATTGAAATCAATTTCAATAAATTCCTGGTATAAAAAGTAAGAAACTTCTTTATTTTAATTCAATTTGTTCCATTTTCTATCGATGAGCTATAACACGTAGGCCTGGTAAAGCTACACAACTCTGCAGCTCAACTCAATGGTCTACTATCACACAAGCTGACTGCTATATTGCTAGGCCTGAACTGTCTGAGACTTATTCAAAGAGCTGTTTGTTTGAGTATGAGGTCTAAATAATTTACCTGCTTTATATTTATCAGGCAAATTTTGTGTTTTACCCATGAGTAGCACAATAAGTTGTCATAACAAAGTTATAATGGTTGAGTTAACAGCCACAAACATGGAACAACTCAATTTTGCTTCAATATTCAACTCGTTATGTGCCTTGGCATTTTGTACAAAATATATTATTGTAATTTGCACTCAAATATCTGGATTTGACCCCTTTGAGCACATTACCTATTTAATTAGCAGGTTGTTGGCCTGACTGAAACTTGTGGCAGGCCGTCTGAACCGAGTGTCCTTTGCAGGCTTTTGAGGACCAGGAATTACGAAACACTTGCCCTCAGAGACCCTTCAGCCTCCGTTGATTGTCGGTGTTTGCTTCGTTGTAATTTATTGACCACATGTTATTTTGAGTTAGTTTTGAAGGGATCTACATCTCTTAGCTGCCTTTCGACTGCCCACCCACCCACATGTAATCGATAATTTGCCTTGACATTGGCAACTTGCGTTAATTCTAATCGGTTTAATTTATAATTGATTCATGTTACAATCCACAAATTTCCTTTCATTCGAGTAAATTGCTGCTTGGACTAATTATCTGTCGATTTGAGCATTGAGGAAGGCTTTATTTGGCTTGCTATTGAGTTGTAACTAATCATATATTCAATCAGCAGCTGAATTATGTTTATTTGCGTGTTAAAGTTAATGAGAGGTTTTGATAGCCATAAATGATTATTCAAATTGAAAAGCTTAGAGTGCTTACTTTTACTTAAAAATGTGTTTAGCATAAATATAGTGTACTATATACCAATGTTGCCATTTCAGCGTTTTTTCGGGCAGATCTATCCTTTTTTTTAGTCGAGTTGCAAAAAATGTTATACACCCATTGTCCGGAAATTTGTCCTTTTTTGTTTCTAAATCTAAAATTTTGTTACAACGATAAATGTTGTTGAATGTATAAGAATTGTGATACTATATTAAATCATATGTCACAGACGATGAAATTACTTATAATGCGCTGAAATCACTTTAAATATTCATGTATATATAATAAAAGCTTAATTTAAAAACTTAAAAATTGTTGTCCTGTTTTCTGTCCTTCTATATACTATATTCTATAGTCTATAGTGTATATATACTCAAGAGATGAGATCGGGAAAGAAATGCGTTCCCGACCCATCCCGTCTCGAAATAATTTTTGATTTTCCTGCCCGCTTGTCCCGACAAATTTTTCATTTTTCCCGCGGGTCCTGACATTTCCCGAAATTTTTTTTCAACATTTAGAACTCTTATGATAGATACAATTTTTTACTTAAAAATAATATTTTCACATAATTTTCTTCTCTAAGATGGGTTCTCCTTTCCTCCAAAAATATACTAAAAGTAGAATACACCCTCTCACTCGTTGTCGAAGATGGTGAAACATCAAGTACTTGCATAGCAAGCATTTGTAACAATATTAATTCATTGCATTGTTGTCAAAATAATAAAATATTTGAACTACTCTTAAATTTAACAGCATTTATATTAATTATCAATATCAATCTTCTGTACTTTGATAAATACAAGCAATTTTATATATTAATAATTTTCTTACTTATCTCGACCGTCCCGGACTTTTCCAGAATCTTTCTCATTCCGCCCGATCCCGAAATTTTATTCGAATACCCGAAAATCCCGAACCCGACGCCCATCTCTGCCAAATACTGACTAAAGACTATATTATAGTTTATACTAAAAGCAGTTCTTGTTTGATGATTTGTCCAAAAAGTCCAGTGTTAGTCAAGTGTGTATAGTATTGTACAGTATAGTTAGAATCTTAAGTGTACGCTTCCAGTTTTCTTTTAGCCAAAGGTAAATATATAGTTTATACATACATCCTATCATTCAGATTTCATAATTGGCTAGCAAGAAAGATACATTTCATCAGCTACATAAATGAAAGGAATTTTGCCTAAGACCAGCATTGAGCCGAACCTATTTCAACACGAAATTCCAATTTAAATTCATGAAATTAGGCTCTTAAGGTAGGTAGCTAGCAGAATTTGGACCTCTGCAGCAAATATATATACATGCATTTGAGTATGTCTCGTTGTATCCTTCCCTTAATCTACTGTTGCAGTCTGAATAAAGTATTGATGAATTGTGGAGAAGAAGAGAGACCTCAAAAATTTACCGTTATCATTTGTTTTCAAGTTTTCTTTAAGCATTCTTAAAATTGTGTACTTTTATCTACCAACTACTACTACTAACTATAATATATCCTTCACTCTTACAGCATACATGACTATCGATAACTATTTACTACAATGGAAAATCCTTTCAATCATAGTTCACTACTTTTTTTTCCAACTTTTTTAAATGCTCGTTAAAAATTTGCAATATTTGGCTAACACAAATTAAACTTTATGCTATGCCAAACAAAATGGCAACAATTTGTGCAAGTTTTATGGATCAACAACAAATGACAGCAACAAAAATGCATTTTATGACCAGAAACCAGCTCATAAAACTGTCAGCCACACACACACACACACACACACACACAGACATGCACAATGGAGCACACAGGATGGTTGGGCTACTTTTTTTTTGTAGGTGGTTCGAGCTGTACGGCCTGTAGGTGTTTTTGATTAGCAGCCTAACTGGCAAACAGGACTTCCCTACCCTCGGCTGCGCTCCCTTTGGCCACGGCTGATTGAACATTACGCACGCATAATTAAACCGTAAGCGAAAATTTGGTGCGATTGAATGCCTGCTTGGATCAGCATTAAAAATGTTTGTGCTGAATATTTGCAATGCATTTTTCACGCATTCTATATGTAATGCATTTGGCACCACCAACAGCAGCAGCAGCAGCAGCACGTGTGACAGAGGGGGGCTGCATTATGCACAGGCGATTAAGCAATTTGGTGCAGAGAGACAGAGAGAGAGAGCGAGAGGGAAAGATATCGAGAGCTGCACAAATCAAAAGCATTTTTGGGGCATTACGTATATAGAGCCCGCCCACTATCCCACATGGCAGGGCGTACGCCTTTCCGGTTGCAGTTTACATTGTCAAGTGGCCTGGTTGTAAAATTGTGCGGGAAATTGTTTTAAACTTTCTTTGGAATTGATGATCAACGTTGCATAACTGTAGACATGCAACAATGTGAACATTACATTGTTGTTGTTGCTGCTGCTGTTGCAGTTGCTGGGCATTTCAGGACGTCAGTCAGTTGGTGCAGTTGCAGCGCCAGCTACAGGAAGTTGTTTGCTTGTCCTGAAATTGAAATTTCAATTTTAAACACATTTACAAGCAGCTGGACAAGTCGCAATCCAACCCAAAACCCAACTCCCGCCCACATTCCAAACACTATCTGCCACTGTTGATTGTCGGTCCTGGCTGTGGTTTACAGCATGTCTGTGTGTGCGTGCGTGTGCATGTGTGTGTGTGTGTGTTCATTCTGAGCCATGTCCTTAACCGCACCTACGCCATTTTCGTAAGCTTCACGTTAATAAATGAGTATTTCGCACTTTTATAGCCCCGCATATGTGTGTGTGTCTTTGTGAGTCTGTGTGTATCATGTGCATGAGCTATGTCTGTGTGTGTGTATGCCGAGGTGCGTTTTCATTGCAAATACAACGCGCGCTTTGTGGAGGCTATGAAATTGTGCAGCACTCGCAACCGAATAGCGCAAATGGCAAATGTTCAACGCCTTTGTTATTACGCAAGGCAGCGCATAACACAAAAAAATACAAACAGGGAATGAAGTGAAACTATTACCACTGTATACACTAAGAAAAATCTGGCGAAAATTAAGGAATTTGAGGTGTTTGATTTAAAGATGTGAAACTTCTGAATATAAATAGTTTAATTAGAATTATTCAGAAGTTGCTGATCTATTTCAATGTCTTCTTAGAGTATAAAACATCGATCTCTAAACTATTTGCAAAAAAGGGTTTTTAAATAGAATTTGAATCACAGCGAAAACTATTACCATTGTGTAAATTGAAATCAATTGAATAAAATAGAAATAAAGCTAAAAAATATTTTTAAAAACTATAAATATAAAAGATCGATACAAATATTTTATATATAAAACATAGTGAACTCTCTTTTTCATCTAATTTATTTGGCAATACTTCGTATAATACAAATTCTTCTTATGGACTCAATTGAATCACACACTTATCCTTTTAATATAAGCTATGCAGAAAATTATTCTGAAAGTTTAAGGAACATTGAAAACCATATTTTAATTACAATTATTCCAAACGATAAATCATTCAGGGTAGTCCCATCAAGAAATGGCTTAAAATATTTTTTACTATTTTATTGATATGCTTAAAAATCTTTCTTTTTATAGAAATATATGTAGTTCTTAAGGCAAAGAAAGTATTTTTCTATAAATTCGCTGAGTAAGGTTTAAATATGAACCTCGCACCTAATAGAACCGCGCTGTTATATGCATTCAACATAATATAAAAATTTAGCTTCTTTTCCATACAAGAGTTTAACTTAAACCAGTTAACTTTAACATTACTATCTAAAAATTTTATTTATCTTAACTTGCCTTGCAGCTTTCTCAAGCTTTTCTCTTTTATCAAAACTATTATTTTACAAATTTAAATTACATTCAATTTACAACTTTCACCTCCCTTCCACATTCTTTCCATGCTTCGCCAACTTTTATACGCATTTCTCTCAGTGTCTTTTTCTTATATTACGACAACTAATATCCGCATTTGAAGCATCTACTAAACACACAACACATCACGCCCACAAACCCCCCCACACACACACACTTGTGCTATACTTCAGCACTCAACACGCCCCTTCCGCCCACATAGTGGACGTCCATATATACCCTGGACTATGTCATAAATGCGACGACGACTATCATAAAAACGCTGACTTCATTTTGTAAACGACTCGTGCGGGTGCTCCACATACACATTTGTACATGTGTGTGTCTGTGTGTGTGTGAAAAATATTTAAGGCATCGCATGCAGCTCGCTTTTCTAAAAAAAAACTCACACACACACATTCGCAGTAAGCGTAAAACTTGTTTTACCAACGCTAGGTGGCGCTGTGGCAAGTTATCTATAATGTTGGCTGAAACTTTTATGCCACGTGTGAGGAAATTTCAATTGGCTTAGTTTTTATCGCTCATAAATAATTGAGCCTTTTTCACAATTTTTCCCCTTGAGGGGGCGTGGCTCAACGCCTTCAAATATTTTGCAATTCAAAAGCGAAAAATATTGTGTGGAGCGAAAGCAATTAAAAAGAGCTTAAAAGAGAATTTGAGTCGAAGCGAAAGCTCTTAGCGTGGAAATAAATTGAAATCGATTGAATGGGATCTAAATGAAGCTAAGAAATATTTAAAGAAAATAAAGTAGAAAATACATTTTTATAAACTTATATAAACTTAAACAAATTTAAGATTTTTTTGGAGATACTTCGTATAGTATATTCTTATGGCGTCCATCAATTGAATATTCACACACTTAAGCTTTTAGAGCAGCTCATGAAAATTGCAACTTTGCAACTGAATAACATTAAAAGCCGAAATCGAAAAAAAAGAACGACACACTAAACTAGTTGAAGCATCTTAAAAAGTTCCTAAAAGGCGCCATGTCGTGTTTCTTCTTACGCAACAGCCTCACCTACTCCCTCTCTTTCTCCCTCTCTCCCCCACATATCAGCCGGATTTGCTCTTTGAGATGCGTAGACAACGCAATTCGATGACAGCAAACAGCAATCGAATTGGAAGCCTGCTTAAATATTGGAAGGCACTTAAGAATTGTTTGCCAGGCAACTCTTGATGGCTGCCAATACCCCTTGGCTTCTGTGATAGCTGCTGCTGCTGTCAGTTGCTACCATATGCAGCAGGCATAAAACCCCAAAGAGAACAAGTAAAAGTGCTAAAGTAGTGAGTAATCGACTTGTAGCTACCCTGTATCTAGCAAATTAAGGATATTTTTCTTTTATATACCCTGTAGGCAGTTGAGCTAGCCTCTCGAGCTAGCAGCATAGCAGAGATTTGGCTATAAATATGTGGTTGAAGTTTTAGTGAAGCTTCGATATATTTTTTTCCATTTACTGAAAGCAATTTTCTTTAAGCAAACCCAGATTTTTATATAAATATATATTATATTTAAATGCAGTTTAAGTCAGAGATATATAATTATATAAACCTTTACTATTCTCTCATTTAAACTGTTAACTAAGTAAACTCCCGCACTCTATTAGCTAAAAGCCTCCCCAATACCCCCCATTTGCACTTTCTTCAATTTACAGGATATACAAAAAATTGTAGTAGTAGTAGGAAAAAAAATAACAACTACGAGTGGGGATCTGCGAAAGGCAAAGCAAACATCGCCGAGTTGCAAAATGCAGTCGAGTGGTTTAAGCGTCTGCCGCAGGACAAATGGTTCCAACTTCGAGGATTGGCAAAAGGGAACTCTGCCTTGTAGCGCCTATGACAAAAACCAACGAAAGAAAACTGTTCCAGCAGGCAGTCTAACAAAGTTTTTCCATTAAAAAACATTAAATACAAAGTGCGTTGACGTTGATGATGATGGGGATGCTGATGATGGGGTTGCTGATGCTGATGCTGATGCTGATGGTGTTGCTGCCGAGCATTGAGGCTGGGAAAACAAACAGCAGAAACCAGAAGAAAAGAAGAAAATGCTAATAAAAGTTGCAGTTGTTCGCATATATGCTACATGATTATACGAACAGAAGAGAATGGATTAAAGATAAAGGCAAGAGCTATTAGAGCAGAACTTAATGGTTAAGTGGTTTACAGATGAAAAAGAAACTACAATCGAGTATATGAGATTATTTTTCAATAAATCAGTAAACAGAGTGTTGCGAAATAGTAAATAACACAGGTAAACTATATTTGATGCAATTTTCTAACTAAGAATTAAACTTCACTTTGCTGAAGCAGGAATTTACCAAGATTTAGAAAACGGTATTTAAATGTGCAGCGAAGTTAACCTCCAAAATACTTCTTTTCCGATGGAGATATCATCTGTAGAATTTACTAATTTTCTACTCGACCTTTCTCACTCTCTCGCGCCCACTCATGCCCTCTACAATATCGTTGTGAGAAATAATAGTTTTTCCTTGCATGAAAATGAAGTTTTGGAGGGAAGTAACACTTTCAACAAATTTTGTATTAAAATTACAAAAACAAACGAGTTTTTCTTAACTTTTACGTTAAGACATCTCGAAACCCCAACGAAATAAAGATTTAAAGATTTTCAGATTCTTAAAAGGCTCATCGGAATTATTATTATGAATCTTGTTAGCCAGTGTAATTGTTTGATTTACTAAAATCGATTTTTATTACTGCTGTTATCGATAATTTGATTTATAAAATGTAATGCAATGCATTAAGTAAGCCAAAAATTTCTTATGAAATAAATGGAAATCCTGCTGAAAATGTTATTTAAAACATATTTGTTCGAATTTCCACGTAGAAATTTTTCGGCACACATGACATAGAAATTAAATGCTATGCTATGAATTTCGTGTATTCCATAATGAAACAGAGGACTTGAAGAGAGAAAGGCAGAGAATCACAGAGAAAGGAGGGAGAGCAAGAGTGGATATTTAGTAAAATAACATAAAAAACTAAATAGAAATTCCATTTGCAGTTTGCTTGACAGCATGAAATTTTTACTTTTCCAAATACTCTTTTATGAAAATTGCACAGAAGAAGAAGAAGCAGAGCTAATTGTTGGAAAACGCTGTGAAGTTCCTTTGTAATGTTTGTTTCTTATGGGTTTCTTCTTATCTTATTCACAAATATCATGTTTTTAAATGTTGTTTTCCTCTTCAAGTTGCTCTGGGTTTTCTTTTTAATTTAAGCGGGGCATATGAACTATGATCTTCGACTTGTCCTTTACATAACGCATCATCAAATTCCTATTGGAACAGTTTTTTATGGTTCAATAAATCTGTGCGCTTTACTTGGGGCATATTTAAATTTTTGCCAAACTAAACTGAAGATGATGAAGCGTTAAAAGGGGAGTATGGGGGAGACGGGAGTGGCCAAGACGCATATGCATATGGTAATATTTATGAGTACTCACTAATACACGCTCTTCTGCATTTTGAGCACAATTTTGCAAGAGTTGCCATCGACATAGCTACAGCTACAGCTCCAGTGCTCTTTCATCCTTGGCTAAAATAACATTGCTATAGCAAATTTGCATAAAGAAATCCATAAGCTCGCATACACACACACAAGCACAACACACACACACACACATATACATAGTGCATATTTGAGTTTAGTGTATGACTTTCACATAAACTTCTTTGGTTGTGAGCAATGCTCAGTGTGTATGGTGTTCTATGGCAAGGATGAGAATCGTTGCCGAATCGTGTTAAGCCGAGGGAATTAATATCGTTGCCCAGCCAAAAATGGTTAGAAAATTTTCGACGTTATTGTATTTATTAAATATTAATTCGCATAGCGTATAAATTTCATCGACATTGGCCACCTCGCCAAAGTGTGAAGTTTAGAACTTAAGCGTGCAAGTTGCCAAGTTCTCTCAGGGTTTCGTCTGGCTGTTGCTCGAGATGAGAAATGGGGTAGACTAAGGCCAGGCGTAGTATCTCCTATATCAAAGACAGACAGGCAATATTTATATTCAATTACGCTGTTTGCGAGCGCCAACGATTTTGTGGCATGCATCAGGCTGGAGCCAGTGGCTTTAAAGAAAAAGTTTTTAAAGCTCGCTGGGCTTCATGGCAACATCAGAAAGTATTTAAATAAACTTAGGCTTTAATGAGGCTTAAAATCAAGTTTGGTATTAATATTGATTGCAGGCACTTAATATAAATTACATTACTTACTTTAGCTTTAATGAGCTTTCAAAGTATGAAAAACAAGGAGAAGGGGAGAAGCTTCTATAGATTAATTTCAGTATCAGAATGTAATTTGAAAAGGTTTTAAAACGGTGTTGGTAGTCAAAAGTATTATGATTGCATATACTCCATATATTGATTAACTTGATTAACTCTTTAATGAGTTTTTTTTTGTGTGAACAACAATAATCGTAGTTTTTTGCTAAATTATATAGGTAAAGCTTTCTAAGCTCACCTTAAAACTACAATTTCATACAACGTCAACTTTAATGAGATTTTAAGGGAGTTACGAAGACAAAGCTTTATTAAAGCTAACGGGAGTTTTTTGTGTGAAATGCATTCAAATAAGTAAAGCTTAAGGTTAACTAAATATTAATACTTTCATATTGTTAATAGCTTATGAAAAAATTAAAAAAAAAATAAATAAAAATTCTTAGTTCCATTGAAAGCTCGCAATTAAAACTAAGAATGCTTTAAATATCTTTTTATTATTTATGCTGTTATGAAGTTATTTTTTATCTTATTTGAAGAATTGACATCAGCTTACAAAACTCAAGCCAACATGTCGAAGCTATAGCTACATAGGCCTTCGGCTAGTTATTAAGTTATTATGATGCAAAGCTTAATCGAAGCTCTAGTGAGTTTCTAATTGTGAACTGCAAGCAGATTAGTATAAAATCAAGGATTATTTATTAATAATAATTTCTTAATATTAATAACAGCTCAGGAAAACATTTAAGCTTTCTAAACGCTGCTGCAAATACGAGTTAAAGAAGCTTTCGAAGCGTAAAAAACGCTAACAGAAGATTTATATTGATTAACAACAAATAGATTATACTAAGATAAATGTTTAATGAAACTATCTAAGTTCAACTTAAAGATAATTGAGGTGTACAAATCAAAGCTTTCAGTGAGCTTTTAAGTTTTCGTGTTATTACCAATAATATATTGCCCCTTTTAAGCCTCACTTTTTAATATTATTACAGCTTCTGTTGTCAAAGCTTAAAGTGCAAAGTTATTTCGCACTTAAACAACAATAATATAAATAAATAAATATGCCAAATAAATGAAATACTGTTGAATACAAGAGACAGAGTTGAGTTGTTGTTGGATTGAAAATTCAACAAACTAAATTAATTATGCATAACTAGAAGCTGGCTAATAAACAATGAGAGGCTAAGCGGGATAGATAAACTTGTGAAACACTTCAATTAATATAATACAATTATTGTGATTGCAGCAAACAAACAATGAGAGGCCTTATATCATTTGTAGGCGTGGCAAGTCATCAAGCGTATTAGTAACAATTACAATAATAATATTTGTAGCCATAACAAAGTCAATTTGATTGCTGAGAAGTAATTAAGTAATACACAAATATCTTTTGCAATTTCTGTTAACGAATTTTCTAGTTTCGCGTTGCGAGTTCAAAGCTGCAAGGCCAAAAGACAAATGCGAGAAATTTGTTAAATTTGAATTAATTAATTGCAATTTGCAGTAAATTTGCAGTTTTTCATTAGACAAATTGACATGACAGTTGCATAATGAAAATAAATTGGCAAGGCAAAGGGGCTAAGAGAAGGAAATAGAGCTCAAATGAGGGCAAAATAGTTGGAGTGCAATAAATTTTCAATTTGTTGTAGTTGGATTGTGTTTGAATTGAAATCAGCTTGAAGGGAATATTAATGAAAACAGAGAAGAACTGTTTGCTTCGGCTTACGCTAAAATTTGTTGCATTCTAGATATCAGCTGGAATAGTTCTGCTAAATAAAAGACTTCGATCGGATTGGCTGATTCTATGGGAATATTTTAGTATAGTTTTTCGTATTGCTTGGCATAGTTAACATTTTAACAGATTTTGTATCAAAGTTTTTATTTGCTGAGTATCAACAAGATATTTGGAAGAGCTGAAACATTCTATAGATCGACAAAAACATTTAAGTCTACCTGAAAAGATCCATAATATAGTAGTTACAGATTTATATTTATAGTATAAAGTTGGTAATATTTGGAAAAGCTAAGTATATGTTGAAGAACTACAACAAAATTGTTCTTATTAGAACTTAGTAGACAGCTACTTCTGATTAATGTATACTCTATGACTATATACACAGATAGTCAACTAAAATTTGTTAAAGTCAGCTTAAAAATTGGGAAAATCTTTTGCTAAGAAAAAGCTGGAGTAAATAAACTGAATTTGGATTAAGTTGAGAAAGCCTGTAAGTAAGAATGATTAAGAACCTTTGGAAATATTGCGTGCATGAGGCAAAAGTATTTGAATACTAATTTTATTTCTTAAAAACTATATCCTATCCTTAAATCTTTCCAACTAGATCCTATCCTAATCTGTCTAATATTTGTATATTTTTCATTACGTGCAATCTTTGTGATCTTAAAATCATGACCATATCGTTTCTATATTCGCGCCTTGAAGCGATTCTTTATTTATAATATTCATTCTTAGCTAGAGTTGAATTGATCGACTCGATTCCTGCTGATGTTCATAGATAAACTAATTGCTTTTGAAATTTACTTCTTTCAGTTATTTGCCTATTTTCTTAACAATCCTTTTAAAACCCTTTTACTCTCAATAATTTATAACTCAGTGCAGTTGTAGTATTCATACTGAATTATGTGTGTATTTTCTATTTTCTCATACATTGGCAATGACAGCATACAATTCAATTTTAGCACAGGTGTGAAACAGATTTCAGGTAAAAGAAAAGTGAATGGAAATTTTTATTGGCTGCAATTTAATGCAGGTTTGCAGCAGCAGCAATTCGCACAAATATTTCAATGAAATCACTTGGAGCACAGCTGGTTTTATTTATGATAGATAGCTGGGAAATGTGTTTGGTATTAATGTAGGAAATATGCAGTAAATATTGACTTGGAAAATGGGGTTTTCAGTTGCACTTGTAAAGAATGTTTTCTAATGCATATATCGAATAGTTGAAAGCTTATGAATAACGATTTACTAAACCATAAAAAGATTTTATATGAATATTTGTTGCTGTAGACATTCTTAATCCACTTTACAGCTTAAACCGTTTTGAATTTTCATCAGACAACGTTTGAAATATTTTATTTTAAGCTCCTCTTCTTGCACTGTTCTTTTGAAAGCTGCTTAGTTATTATTGCAATATTACTGAAAAATAATCTTGTTGAAATCCAAAATAGTTTCAAAAGATATGAAAAGCTTTGTTTGAGAATAGATCTGTTCAACGGAAGCTTCAATAGGCAACAAGCCTAAGTAGTAACAAGTAAAACCGGCAGACAAAAGGCAACAATAAATGCAAAACACAACAAAGAGAGGAAAGAAAATGAAAAAATGTAAGAGCGTTGCAGTCGGGCGTAATCTACTACATAATACTCTTTCACTGTTCAACAACAGCTAAAATCGTATTTTTCCATCCGTTGAGGAGGTCACCTAACTGCAAATTGGGAGATTCTGTCTTAGTTTTTTCGACTTGCCACGCCTCAAATGATTATATTTTACAAAATTTGAAATTTTCCTAAAACTAATGTACTCTCTTTTTACTTTGTGAACGAGCATAAAAAGAAAAACTGCACAAAGGCAGCGGAAAATTCTTTGCCACTTGCAAAAGCTGCGACTGTCATAAATTCAATTGAGGCTCAGTGTTTTTCCTTCTTTTTTATGGGCAGCTCTCGAGGCGTATCGGTGCCAGGCAGGAGCTGCTCCTGATGGATACTGCTGCTGCTGCTAAATGTTGCGCTAAGCAGTAAAAATTACATTATGAAATTAATACACAAGAAAAGGTAGCAGGAAAAAAGTAGAGAAATGTGTGCAAACAGGTAAGCGTCGCAGTTGCTTCTATTGCATTAGTTAGAGTGGTAGATGCAACACGGGCAGCAGCGGCGAATGGGCGTGGGCGTGGCACGTTTGCTTTGGAATATTGCGATACGTGTGCGGTGTAATGGCATTTATGGCTAACCACAACGATGCAGACGACACTGTAAAGTCAAACAACTTTGTTAACATTTTGCACGCGTGCAAAGCAACAAAGTCAAGTTAAATGAAATTCAGTTGATTAATTGCTCTTGGTTGACCTGGCAAAGGCCAAAGCTGATTAGTGTGTGGTATTTGGGTCGAGTTAGATTGTTAGTGAACTTAAAGTTAAGTTCTTTGTGAAAGCAAATTCCATCGAAACAAATATTATTTGCTACGAATACTGCGAAGGATTCTAAGAAATTTCCATTTTCATTGTAAATGTGGATTGTAATGTGGATTTTATCGTTCCCATTGTCATCCTCATTATTATAAGTAGCATTATCATTCTGATCATCAAAATTATCATCACTCTTATCAATTTACAGACTAAGACTAAGACTACGACTAAGACTAAGACTAAGACTACGACTAAGACTAAGACTAAGACTAAGACTAAGACTAAGACTAAGACTATGACTAAGACTAAGACTAAGACTAAGACTAAGACTAAGACTATGACTAAGACTAAGACTAAGACTAAGACTAAGACTAAGACTAAGTGAAACAAAAGACTTAAAAATAATTTTGTATTAAAATCTATTTTATTTCTATATTTTTTTATATAACAAATTTAATTTAGTATTTAATAAGTTGACAGTTTATTGAGCACTAGCTGCCAGGGTCTTCTACTTGCTATATTACCATTGCTATTTAACCTTAAACAAGGTGTAGTGTTCACTTATTATGTATTCACAAAAAACATTTAACAGAATGTTTAGTTTTAGTTTTCGCCACTTGAATTATGAAACCTAATCTAGAAGTCGATTAATACCCTTTTACATAAGTTTTGCCCAATCTACTCTAATTTTCCTGATCTACATTTTTCCATCGCTAACCCAATAGATCAAATAATAAAATAATTTTCAGACTTGCAACAATTGCAACAGCATCCACAACTTTTCTAATAAACATCCAATGCTAAATTAGCAACAAACACAGGCTCTAAAGATTATAAAAAATATAGCCGAAGCAATGTTTAATTGTCCGTCAACTTTAGTGTTGAAGTTTTTAATTTATTTATTCGAAACTATGTTGGACAAATGTATGTTGGCATGAGGGGACACGGGATGTGGATTTGAGGTAGGGGGCCAGGGTATAGCATTAAAATAGTTTTAGCTAAAAGCGCAAAAGGCAAAAGCTGCAAATTGATGTCGACATTTAAAATGCAAGGCACGAGACATAGTCACAGCCGCAGGACGACGGACGACAGGACGAGAGGACGACGAGCGACGCTTAATGTGCATTTTGGTCACTTAAATGCGCCCCAGACAAGTGAAGCAGCTGGTCGAGCATTGAGAGGGGCATCGGGGCATCGGGCCAAGGGGCAAACACTGAGGCTTTTTATTACTGCAGCATATTTATCTTCATCTTGGATGTCGGCGCGTTCGAGACGTGCATTTGATGTGCCTCCAAGCAGGGATACTCTCTCTATGTGTGTGTATGTGTGTGCGTGTGCTGCAACGCCAGTGGCCAATGCAGTCAATCGTCCTGCATTGCCTCCTCTTTGCTGTTTTGCGTTTTGATGTCAACGCTTTGCTTTTGGTTTTTATGGCGCCAAAGTTCCCACTTGGCCTGACAGCTGCTCCGGCTCCTGCTCATGCTCCACCCCACCTTCTGCTGCCCTCCAGACTGTGGCTCACGTTGCACTTGGGGCCCGCCGCTGGACATTCATAATTCTCTTTGAATTTATGAACACTAAACTGTTATTTACGATACTCAAAGGCATTTAATGTTATACAAATGTGACTGCGGGGAGAGCTGAAAGCGAACAGCAGGGCCAGCCACTGGACAAGGACTAACAGACTAGTCCACCAGCCAGTATCAGTGCGATAAAAAGTACTACAAGGAAATTAAAGTGTTTGGCAAAAGACTCAAAAAGCAAAAAAACACCTAAAAGAAGATTCAGCATGCGGATATTAGTTCTCGACTTCAGCTTTTGATAAGCAAACTAATGAAAGGGAATTCGAATTTTGCATTAAATATTTGCATAAATATTTGTTGTTTTATATTCTAGTTACTGAAATAATTAAATAGCCAAAATATTTGCTTAGTTGGCCTCGTTGACTGGGCTGTCTTTTGTTTTAGGCGCATGAATAAATTATAACATTTTGTGCAAATTTTGTGCGGCAAATTGAGCGTGTTATAATTAATATGCTCAACGCCTAAAAGCATGCTATATAAAATTCAAAATGATTTGTGCCACAGTTGCGTGGCTAAAACGGAATTTTCAATGTCACATTACGTATACGCCATGTACTAAATGTGAAAAGAATGTAATTATATGAAATTTGAGTTGATTTAATTAACGTATTTATTACAAATGCATATGTATATATATTTCAATTGAATGCAGAGCTGATATCTGCTAGCCAAGTGTTTTTCTCATAGCTTTCAATGTGATATTAATAATATTAATTATATATTAACATTATTATTAATATATATTAATAATATTACATTGAAAGCTATGAGAAAAACACTTGGCTAGCAGATATCAGCTCTGCATTCAATTGAAATATATATACGCCTTCCAAAAGAAATTTATGATATTTAAAATATATTTTTAAAATATTTCAGGTAGTACTTATAGGAACCTAACACATACTTGTGTATGTTATTATTGGAAGCAGAATATATGCTAATCTTCAATTTAAATTTTACTCCAATAAGCTTGCAATGTTATATTATGTATACACCATGTACGCCATGGTGAATATCTTTATATGTATTCATAAATATTATTGAAATAACTTAGGTATTCATTAATAATATATATATTTATGCTTATATATTTCGATTGAGTCTTGAATTCAAGTCGTCTTCTAGTAGCTCAACTCAAGCTAGTAATTCAAATTGCATATAATCATATTCTATGTCACATTAAGTATACGCCGTGTTCTAAGCATACTTAATGTTGGAATGGAATATGATTATTTTCATTTTGAGTTTATTTACTTGGGTATTTATTGAAAATGCTTAGACCTATTTACATTTCGTTTAAAAAAACAGTTACTATCTTCCATGCAAATCTAATGACTTTAAGTATACCCCATGTATGCGAAAAGTAATAACATTTTTATACCCTGAACCCATTGAAAATGGGAAATCAGGGTATAATGGTTTTGCAAAAAGTATGTAACAGGCAGAAGGAGGCGTGGCAGACCCCTTAAAGTATATATATTCTTGATCAGGGTGACGAGCTGAGTCGATTTAGCCCTGTCCCTCTGTCTGTCCGTCCGTCCGTCCGTCCGTCCGTCCGTCCGTCCGTCCGTCTGTCCGTATGTATGAACGCGTCGATCTCAGAACATATAAGAGCTAGAGAGTTCAAATTTTGCATGATGGTCTGTGTATACAGCGCGCATATCGAGTTTGTTTTAGATATTCGATAAATTTTTCCGTTTCAATGATATCGATTTAAAACGTTATCAAGATTCAGTTTTTTTGACCATATCTTTTACATATTTTTAGCTACTGCTACCAAATTTTGTTTTTAGCTTTTTGTAATTAAAATACATTTTCTATTTTTTCATATTTTGGATACCAGCTCCACATTTCCCAAAAAAAAATTATTTAAAAAAAAAATTATCAAATCCACAATTTAATTTTTTTAAATTTTTAAGTGAAAACCGTATTTTCAATAAATTAATAGCACTCAATGCAGAAAATTGCATTTAAATCCGTTAAGTAATACAGAAGTTATTAAAGGAAACATTGTAAAAGCACGCGGCAGCAGCCTGTACGTGTGCACACATACATTCAAATCAACTACGCAGTAATCTGCGCGCGTTTCTGTGTGCATGGTATGTATATGTGTGCATGTGTATACAAATGTGTGCATGTGTATATGTGTGCATGTGTGTATGTGTGCATGTGTGTATGTGTGCATGCATATATGCGCGCAGAGGGTAATATATATAGATAAAAGATGTAAGCTAGGTTGTTTAAAACATCAGCTCGGACTTGGTTCAGGGGATCTCGTAGTCGGGCTGTGACTCGACTAGAGCTTTCTTACTTGTTTGATATCATTCGCTTTGATTCGCTTGTCAAGCTCTAAAACTTTCAATTAATTGAGTGCAATCAAATAATATTGAACTCATATTAAACAGAATTCTTCAATCCAAAATCGCATTTGAGCAGCTCTCAATTTCACATTAAGTATACGTCATGTTAGACATAATGATGTTAGACGGCATAAACAACAGTTGCTTATTATTCACATAAGTCAAATAAATGTCAAGTTCAGTGCTAGTTAGCTTTGTTTATGCTACTGAAATTGTAAATATTGATTTACTGCTAGATTTTGTCAACGTCATCAATATAAATCATGCACTTGTTCATTCACTCAACTCTCAACAGCTCCGTCTTCTCTATTACTCGCTCTAATTTCCTACACACGGCTGAAAATGATTTGATAATGAAAAGGAAATTAACTACACAATGTGATTGGCTCTCTCTCTCTCTCTTTCTATTTGTCTGTCTGTCTGTTTCTCTCTTTTGTTGTCCTTAGTGCTCGCTGCTGTCGCAGCTGCATCTCGGCCTGCATTTGAGTGCCAAACATCCGTTTCCGCTGTTTGCCAATGTTGTTGCTCCGCCTGTGTCCCCTGATGATGATGTGATATGTTGCAGCTGCTTATGTGTGTCTCTCTCTATCTCCCTCTCTCTCTGTGTCTCTGTCTTTTATGCATATTCCAAATTGTACTGCATATTGCAACTGTACAACATGGCCGGCCAAACAGACATTCCCCAAACTAGGCAAACGCCATTGTTTTCCAATTGCTGGTTGCTTGTCTCAGTTTCTGAGTCGCCCTGCGTTGGATCTCTGGCAATTGCAACCTATTTGCATGACTGTCTGGACACTGAAAGGATGCTTATTCGGTGTGCCTATTGGCTTAGATGAGACATTGCATGAGTTGAGGCTTTACAGAATGCTGACTATACGTTACATGCTGGCTTATAGATTTACTGCGATTAGCATTAATTTCATGATTTTCAGCTTGAGGAATTTTTGTTATCGATACATTTACTTAAGCTTTGAGGTGTTCCGGAAAATATAAAAAAATTAATAGGATTAAGTTTTCTTAAAGCATTTTTATTCTACTTTCATATAGAGCGTATGGCAAATCTATTCATAAGATGCATAAAAATACTTTTGAGTAATAACTTTCCTCGAGCACGGTTTGTGGTTGTTCATCCAGAATGTGTTAAGTAAAAAGACCTTAAAATCAGTAGAATGGTTGAAAGTTCCAGTTCAGTTATGTTACTTATGAGTCATTCCATTTATAAGTTCAATAAGTTTAGTTGTTTATTTCAGATTTCGGATTAAGTACCTGAGCAAAAGTTATCGTTGATGATTGAAAGAACTGTATAATTGACTGTTATGTGAATCAGCTCAGTTGTTGATTTTAAAAATCTGTTAGATAAAATTTTTTTTTTAGCATTTTGACAATAATCTATTATTGAGTATTAAGTGTCTAGTCGATTTATCCTTGATTATATGTGGGTGTGTTCCTCTGTCAGCAGTTAGACCAGCTGTTATTTCTGTCTGTCTCTATATCTCTCTCTCTTTCTCTCTCTCTCTTTCTCTCTCTTTCTTTCTGTCTGTCTCTTTCTCTCTTTCTTTATCTTTCTATGTCTCTCTTTCTCTCTCTCCCTTTCTCTCTCTCTCTCTCTCTCTCTCTCTCTCTCTCTCTCTCTCTCTCTTTCTCTCTTTCTCATTCTCTCTCTCTCTCACTCACCTCTCTCTTTCTCTCTCTCTTTCTCTCTCTCTCTTTCTCTCTCTCTCTTTCTGTCTGTCTCTTTCTCTCTTTCTTTATCTTTCTATGTCTCTCTTTCTCTCTCTCCCTTTCTCTCTCTCCCTTTCTCTGTCTCTCTCTCTCTCTCTCTCTCTCTCTCTCTCTCTCTTTCTCATTCTCTCTCTCTCACTCATCTCTCTCTATCTTTCCTCTCTTTTTCTCTCTTTCTATGTCTTTCTGTCTCCCTCTCTCTATCTCTGTCTCTCTCGCTCTCTCTCTCTTACTTTCTCTCTCTCACTCTCTCTCTCACTCTCCCTCTCTCATTCCCTTTCTCACTTCATCTCTCCCTCTCTCTCTTTCTCTCTTTCTATCTCTCCCCTCTCTTACTTTCCTCCCTTACTCACTCCCTCTCTCACTCATCTCTCTCTAGCTCTGTCTCTCTCTCAATCACCTCTCTCTTTCTCTCTCTCTCTCTTCTTTTCTCTCTTTCTTCCTCTCACTCTTTTTCTTTCTCAGCTTTAAAGGAAATCATCCTGAAACTTGGCATAAATCAGTCTCTGCAGTTAGTTGCAGATCAGATGTGTTGTAGGCAGAACATATTTCAGTATTCGTTGGATCGTTGGATTGGAACATTATTTCACATAGCCTTTTGTATAAAAATGTTCCAAAAAATCGTGTCCGCCCAGGGAGCGTCCGCCCACGGGAACGGATTTTGTATGAACAGTATGCTCAAAATCTGCGGGAGCTGTCCGCGACTAGAGATTTCACTGTACATACACATATGTATATAGACCATAAAAATGATGATTGCCATTAAAGCTGACCGCAGGACACGCAGTCAACTGCCACATCCCCATCGAGCGTCATTCTGTCTGGTACTTGCTAAGCTCCTTTCTCCTCGATAGAGTCATAAATAGATTTCTGTGCGCATTGTTGTTGTCGCTTGTTTGTTTTCGTTGCCTTAGGCACAACTTAATTATATTTTGTGCGCTGCTTTTAAGTGCATGAGGCCCCATAACCCCGCTGTGAATGTTGGAAGGGGCTGCCAATGTCTTTGTTTACTTTTGCAATTGCTCAATTAACTCGACCGCGGGATAATAATCACAATACTACAACAACAACAACAACAACAACACCAGTCGGCGCTATAATAAAAATCTCAGTCCTTCGTTCCGAAACGCTGCGAGGCAAAAAATCAACGCTTCACTGAATCAATTGAAGGGGAGACAATGGGAGAGAGAGAACTGTTATTGTTCTTACCATTCATAATTATGCGTAAACAATTTTTGCCTGCCATAAAGAAAAAGTAAATGAATACGCTGTGCAAATTAGTTGGAAGGCCTTTTGATGTTTCGAAAGATGGCATTAAATATGCAACAGAATTTGCTTTTCCAATTGTCAATTGATTTTTGCCATTCAACGCAATGGAAATTCTATTTTAATTGGCTTCGACTTTCGAAAGCGACACACCTCCTGGATTTGGGGTGAAAGGACTCGGCATATTTAAGACTCCAGGGTCTCGGCAACTCCCTGCCAATTACCATGCAATTTTCTACAAATATGCAGAACAACAATTTGTTGTAGCTGTTATTATTGTTGTAGTTGCAGCGCCAAATGTCATGTCAATGTTGGAGCCATAAATCTATGTGCAATATTTGCCAAGGCTCCCAATAATGGACAGAGGCTATGGGGGGCTACAAAATTCGGTTGGCCCTGCGACATATGCAAAACTTGGCATTAGCACATGCAAAATGCATTGGCAAACGGCAAGAAGCCTTGGCTAAGACTGTTGGCATGCATGCCCTTTAAAAAGGGTATAGTAATGTAAAGGGTATGCCAAGCACAGCCAAAAGCTCATCTGTTATACAGCTAGTTATGCTCTATCCGTATAGGGTATTTACTAGTCCAGCATAAGTTGTCTACGCCCACTCATTCATGCTTGTTCAATTTGGTTTAGTGGCATTGCCGGGGCTGCCCAGTTGTTGGGCTGCTAACAGGCCAAGTGTGCAATTTGCTGGTTGTTTGGGCCAAAATGACATAGTTAGTGCATAGGATATTGTATTTAACTTT
Organism: Drosophila gaucha; assembly: GCA_035045545.1. Lineage (NCBI taxonomy): Eukaryota > Metazoa > Arthropoda > Insecta > Diptera > Drosophilidae > Drosophila > Drosophila gaucha. The sequence goes on from JAWNOY010000292.1 coordinate 7,463,408, forward strand.
AGCTATGAGACTTGACCATTATTTAAACTGCATCGGCAATATAAGTTATAGCCGTTGAGGTCAGCAAATCAATCAAAATATTAAAGAAAATACTGTAAACTTAACTCAACTATAATATAAGCTTGAATTATTATGATTATTTGTATTAAATTAGTTTGATTTGCTTTTGAAATATGTATAATTGTTTCAACAAATATTTTCAAAATATTATTTTCAAGTAATTTCATTTTTATTAATATTAAATAATATTTTTTGAGATTGCACTTATTTTAAAACTATATAATTCTATTAAAATAAATATTTGTTCCTTAATTTTAACTATATTTTCTTTGCCAATAAATTTTGTAACAATTAGTATTTAATTTATTAATTAGTATTTTTCAGTCAATTTATATACTTACATATCTTGAGTTTAATTTAAAAACTGTTTTTAGAAGCTTTACTTAATTTACTTTGGCAAAAATGTAACAGTTTCTAGGTTTTTTTTATAAAATTTTACATATATAAATTTTTTTTATTGTTTTGTGCACTTTCATTAAAATACAAGATATTTCTGTTTCATGGTCACCCTTAAAATGTTGCAATTTCACATATAAATTTCATAAGTACTTAGCCTAAGCACCTTAAAAAGAAAGACTTAATGATACGCACACACACGCACACTCACACATACACCTACATACATTCGCATTTAATAATTACAAACATCATACACAAATTTTTCGCATTTAACATGCGATTTATTTAACAAGCACTTGAATTACAGCATTCAAAACGTGAGTTGACAGCTCGCTTACTTTTTGCAGCCGTCCTTTACTTTCCACCTGCACAACAGCACCTGTTTCTGTCTCCCTTCCACTACGCTGTTTGCTTTACTGTCAAACTGTCAACACAACTGTCAAGTCTCAATGCCGCTTTCGCAGTGAGTCTGCCTCTCGCTCTTCCGCCCCCTCTCGGGACAGCTGGTACTCTTCTGTTTCGCATCTTCATTTGAATTCACACGCTGTTTCGCTTTTGGTTTTGCTTTTTGCAGTTTCTGTTTCTACTTTTTGCTTTGTAAACTGTTTACCTTAATTAAAATTATGTGCAGCACACAAACAGTTGGCAACGCGCAGCCCAAAAATTGTTTGAGCGTAATAATAAAGTCATTTCCGTTGCCAGCTGTGCAATCGTTACTCGAGAGGGGAGACACACACAGATAGAGAGGGAGATGGAGAGGACGCTGAATAGCTGGTAGTTGATAACCTGTAATTGCATGTGTAATATATGTTGTGTATGTGTATGTGTGTAGCCTGTCATAAAGTTTGGTTTGCAACAATTCATGCGTACGGCAATGCTGGGTTGTTTTTTTGTGGGCTGACCACTAGTTAACTGTTAAGCAGTAGCAAGTGGAAGGGGCAGACAACATGTTGTCAGCACTAAAATGCTAAATTAAATGTGTGCACGTGTATAAAATTTGGCTTAACTAGCTATATTTAGCGAGATTTTAAGAGAGAAAATCCCCGATCAGCGTTTGCAATAGAAAGAGGACAGTCAATTTGATAGCGCACATTATGGATGGCATGCTGCAGCTACAATATAAGTGCGTGAGGGAGATAGCAAGCACTGTGAATGGAAATGCATATATCCATTGGGCTCACTTTTGATCCCGTTGTGTCTTGGGGATGGCATGCTGCAGCTACAATATAAGTGCGTGAGGGAGATAGCATGCATTATGTATGGGAATGCATATATCCATTGCGCTCACTTTTGATCCAGTTGTGTCTTGGGGATGGCATGCTGCAGCTACAATATAAGTGCGTGAGGGAGATAGCATGTATTATGTATGGGAATGCATATATCCATTGCGCTCACTTTTGATCCCGTTGTGTCAAAGAGAAAAAGAGAATAGGAGAGTGCTGCTAAGCTTTGTTTACGCTGGTGGCATTTATTTATCTTTTCAACAGAGAGCGAAAGCGAGATAGATATATTCCTTGCGCTTACTTTTGATCTTCTTGTGTGTGTGAGTAGAAGGCAAGGCTCACAGTGGTTGATATTTATATCTATCTTAGAGTTTAAATATGCAACGCATAGCGATTTATATATGTACATACATATATATTCTTGATCAGTTTTAACACATAGCTTTACGCACAGCTACTTGAGAGGTGCATATAAAAGTGCAAATTTAACGGGCCACATGCGTTGGCCTGCAGCTGCTCACATGTGTCAGTCAGTTGGTTCTCTGCCTTCCACTCACTCACACACTTTCGCACGCATTCTCTATGCGCCCCTTGGCAGCACCTGTCTCTCTACGTGTGTCAGTTGGTCTAGCAACGCCAGCTGCATGTGTGCTGGCCGGCTTGGACGGGCGCGTTAAGCGTAAAATGATGCAAATTACTTCGAGGTGTGTAACACCTTTCAGCAAGCATTCAGGCCAGGTTACCACAAAAATGAATTGAGGCTGCATTCACACACACACACACACACACACTCACACGCAGCTCGACGCAATTTCTTCTTCAGCTTTCAGCTGTTTTTGTCATTTTGAGCATTTTGTTTGGTTGAAACTTTTAGGCTGCTGTCCGGCATTCTCTGCGGCTGACAACTGAGAAATTAAAACGTGAAACTAAAAGAGAATTTTTCAATTTTTTTTCTCGTTCAGCCAGAGAGCGGGCTGCGTTGCCTGACTGCTCCAGCATGAAATTATATCATATCCATATGGCATTTCTCATTTGGCAGTAGGCTTTACCCAGCTATCAGCTACCCCATCCGATCATGCCCAATCAATTTTGTAAAGCCCTTTCAGACACATTGACAAACTGAGAACAATTCAATTTTTGGCTTTGCTTAGAGCCTTGCGCCCTGTCGCCGACCGCTTTTGTTGTCGTCTTATTATGTTGCCAAAAGAAAGAAGATGGGAAGGAGTCCCAGCGAGGAAAGGGGCAGGGACATTGTCTGTGGACCAAGTGATTTACTAGCTATTGCTATCCTGCTGCTCCTTTAGCGTATACTTATTATTATTGTCGTATATATTTATCTGACGCCTGCGTTTTGTGCGAGCCGCATAAAAAGCAATAAATATTAAATTCTATTTGGGGGTGTGGGGCAGGCTGGAATTGGGGGCGTGGCTCGGGGGTTTACCACACAGCGAATAGACAGAGAATTCCATTTGATGTGAAACTTAAACAAGCAATTAATTTATGTGCTGTGCGAATTTCAGCCGGCGTTTTCAAGTAGGCAAAAACACTTACTATGTAAATTATATTAATGAAGCTTTTGTCGACGAAGAACTTGCAGGAGGCATACTTATTTAACTAACATTTAATGGTGTTGTTTAAATAAGTGTGTTAAATATTAATTTCTGTTCTCTTTATGATTATTTGCTTTTGATTTTCCTTAGCAATAATCAGAAATTGTTTATCTCAACTCTTTTTGGGGAATGTATTGACTAAACTTTTATTGAATTCCATTCTTGGCCTGAAGGTTTGAATTAGGCCAAAAGCAATCAAGCTTCTCAAATTGAAGCAAGTCTCAAACAAAGTCTATCAATTTATTTTCGTATTTAATTTTCTTTCCTACCAAAAGTTTGTAATTACGGTTTCTGTAGGCGATACCCATTGAAAACTGAGAAAATTGGGTACATAAATGTTATGCAAGTAAATAAAAGTGAGTAAAAGCTTAATTTAAAATATAGATAGACTAGACTATGTCGATTTCAGAGTACGTGGGGTATCTATTATTCAAGCAATTTGTGCCACAGCAATCGTTTGTTGCATAAAATTGATTTTTTTTGTTTTATATACACACTTGACCATATAGACTTACAGATCACAAATAGTAGCTACAGGGTATCTTTTAGCTAATCACTTTCTGCAATAACATTTCCTTTGTTTTTATATATTTTCTTGCATACTTTCATAAATAGATAGTTTAGGTCATACACACTTACATAATAACAATAGCTGCTATAGGGTATCTCTTAGTCCATCAGTTTACACCATAGAAAAGGGTTTAAGTTATCGCTAAAATATAAATAATCAAATCATATAGATTTGCAGAGTAATAATAGCTGCTACAGGGTATCTTTTAGTCAATCAGCTTACGCATAGAAAATGGCTTAAATTGACCCTAAAATATAAATATCCTAAGTCATATAGATTTGCAGAGTAACAACAGCTGCTACAGGGTATCTTTTAGTCAATCACTCTCCAGTATAACACTTTTATTCTTGCTATATATTTTGTTGCATAAATTCGGTGGGCGTGACGAGTACAACAGCAGCTAAAGTTTGAATTATGAAAGAGAGACAGAAGCAACAGCAGCAGAGCTCACAGCCCACCAATACACACAAAAACAACAACGTATGTTGTGCCTGCTGCACTTGTGTGTGAGTGTGTATGTTGACATTTCCGGTGGCCGCATGTGTGTGAGTGTGTGCGTGTGCGGTGTGTTGACAACAGGCAGGCAACTATGGTCAAGCTATTGGCTAAAATTGTTGACATTTTGCATACCCTATACAATAATTTAAGTTGTTTTGGGAGAGGTAGGCAGAGCTACTATACTATACTATTTATATATATATATATATATTTATATATTTATATTATTATATTATATATTTATATTTATATTTGATATAACTTATCATTCAGCTGACATATTGATTATGCTCCAAGCTTCAATTTTTGTATAATTTTTCCAGGGCATTTGCTAGTTGCTCAATTGCAATTTGTTTTGCTCTTGTCTTGTTTCATTTTTTGTGCTGCTTACGTGTTGATGAGTCGTCGATGAACTCTCCGGTTGACGTTGTCACTGACCATTTTCCAGGACTTGCAACTGCCCCCTGCAACTGCCCCCTGCAGCTGCCTCTGCTCTTGCTGTTGTCGTTGATGATGACATTTTTGTTGATTACAACATTGTTGCAAATTGTTTGTCTCGTTGCTGTTGCTGTTCTTGTTATTCTTGTTGCTGTGGCTGAACCGCACCAACCAAGTGCACTTTCAATATTGAACCATGCCACGCCCCCATTTCACTGGTACATGGCTACTATGCATTTTTCAAGCATTTTGCATACAGCATTTTTGGCAGCAGATGCAACAGACAGCAGCTGGGTCGGCTTTTCCTTTATTTTTTGGATTTTAGATAGTTGAAATGTTTTTACCTGAAGCATTATATTAAAAGCGTATTTTCATAAAGGGCGAGAGGCAGAGTTATTGGTGGGTCGAGTCTAGTCTATGCATTTCATTTACAAAACGTTTATTCATGCAATGCTGGACTCTTTTAGTTGCATGTTTACCAAATATATTTGATGGAGGGGAAAGTGCGGCTGCTCTTTGATGTGAGACAAGGAATAAGCTGGTGTACAAAAGATTTTCAAGAGAGAAAAGGCATTCAAAATGTGAATTTTATATCAATATACATATAAAATAATGTCAAGATTTTGCAACTTAACAACTATCTTTTAGTTAGACTAATTGCTAATTTTATACGAAAGCTCTGTGATAGATGAGTTATTTCTAAATTATCAGAGTTCGAATCTTACGATAGGCTATAAATGAAGATATAGGCTGTGATAGTAGCTATATAAATTCTTTACCAATATATAAAAAATAGTATTATTTTTTACATAAAAAAAAAATTGTCAGACTAAACAAAATTTTTACATTTTAACATTTTACTTATAACTTAAATTTTTTTAAAAATGCTGTTTATCAAATTAATATTCAAATTTATTTAATTTTAAAAAATTGCCAATATAAAAAAATAGTATTAGTTATTAACATAAAAAAAATTGTCAGACTAAAGAAAAATTTTTATATTTTACTTAAATTTTTTTTAAAATTTTTTCCAATTTTTTTTAATCAATATAACTTTCAAATTTTTAAAATATTTAAAAATTGCCAATATAAAAAAAAATAATATAAAAAAAAAATTGTAAAATACAACTTTATTTATTATTTTAAATCTAGTTTAATATTTATAACACTTTTTTTAATTTTTAAAATCGAATCAAAATTTAAATTAAAAAAATGTTCATTTAAATTTTGTTTTTAAAGTTTTTTTTACTTATTTTGTTTTTTAAATCATTTAGCTCTTTTTAAATGTTTCTTAATATATTTTGTAAATTTAAATATATTATTATATATTATATATATTATTAAATCTTTAAATATATTATATCTTTATATTCGTTTGTCTAATTGCTCGTTTATACATTTTCCACTCCTATTTCGGGTACACATATGATTTGCCGCACGCTTTCTTATTGTGTTCGCAACTTGTTGTGTTGTCTGCCATTTTGAATGCAGCGCGATTTCCGTTTCCGTTTCGCAGACAAATGCAGCAATGCTAATGACTGTGTCCCTGTCCCTTTCGCTGCAGCTGTGAATTATGTGTGAAAGATAGCTAAATTATAGCACGCATGTGTATTGTTGCCACTCAATGCTGTCCCAGCAACAACGCCCGCACCTACACCCACACCCACACACACACACACATACACACAACAATAAAAACAACAACAATAGCACAAACACAAACAACTTTGAATAGCTTTCACGCATCCTGTAAATTGCTGGCTCAATTATGTGACTGCCCCACGATCTGTCGCCCTCTGTCTTTATGTCTCTCTCTCTTTCTCTCGCTTAGCTCTTTGTGTGCCACCAGTTTATCAGCCAGCCGAGACACATGAATCAGCCATGGGCCGGGGCGGGCCGTATCGGGGCATTGGGACATTCATTTTTGCAGGCTCGTTGCCCCGGATCGGAGTTTGGGCTCGGGGCTTGGACTCCGGGTTTGGTTTGTGCGCCTGCACTTCATTGATTCTTCAATTGATTTATGCGTCTAAGCACCACGAGGCGTACGAGTTGCACAGTCATCGCCAGCGCTGCATTGCGGCACAGAACAGTCAACAGATTTTGATTTAATCCATTTAGCGTGGCATGCCACAAAGCTGAAAGTGCCAGCCAGGTATGTGAAATGTGGGGCCAAGGGTTAGGGCTTAAGTGTGTGTGAAATATGGGCTATGAGAAAAAGTTGTTTTGAGCTTTAAGTAAAGTTGCAATGTATGTGAGTTCATATATACATACAGTAGTATATACTTTACATGATTTATCATTGATCATTTATATAGAGTGTTATCACTCTACCAGCTTTTTATCAATTGAGGCAAGAGCTTTTATGCAAGTGACTGAGAAATGCATTTTTAATATAAATCGAATTGTTGTTCAGAGTAAGTTAAATAGTGCTAAAAATATTCTGCAAAAAAAATTGTTGATTTCTTTTAACTATATTTTATAAAAAAATTATTTTTTTTGTATATATGTACATATATTTAGTATAGTTTGATATATTTTAATCTACTTACAACATTTTAGACGTTTTGTGTTATTTAATATTTCAAAATACATTTATTATAAATATTTATTATTTATTTTTTGTACACACAAAATGAAATTGAATTTTAACTGCTTGCATTTTTAGCTTCGTTTGCTTTTAGTTATTTTAATTTGGAAATGAATGCATTTGAACTGCTTTTACTATTTTTGATTAGAAAATATTGTTGCAAAATAAATGCAAATATTTACATTATTTTTTAGTTAAAAACATTTAGAATACATACGAAAATTGTAATAAAATAAATGCAAATATCTATTTTTATTTGTTAGAAAACATTTTTTTTTGAATTACTTTTATTTTTTGTATTTTTTTCTTCAAATTTTTATTGTGAGCAGTTCAAATGAAATGTTTGTAATAAAAGTTAGCTGATAAATAAAAATATTTGACTTCAGCTGAAGAATTAGGTAATACTGCATAGATACACTACGTTAGGATTGGAGCCCTTGTGCTGTATTTTTGACTATTCACATGAATTAAAACATGTTAACATGATGTATCAGACATAACTTAATACTCTTTCTTAAGAGTTGTGTTATCTTTCTACTCTTTCTAAACTCGTTTACTATATGCTTTTCTGCTGCCATTCCCTTTCGACATTTTCTGCGACAAGCTCTATAAAAACCCTGCATAATTACAATTATGTATTTATCGCTTCAATCATTGAATCAGTTGCTAACCGATAATGTTGTTGTTGGCCAAATCGTTTTGGGCTTCACACGATAAGCCATGCATGAAGTGTTTATTGCATTTGACGAACGTATATTATTTATGGTAAAAAAATTAAAAGGACAAATAGATGGGAAAATAAGTGTAACGAAATTATAAACTGGCCAAAAAGAAGTTTGCTTGGTGAAGTTTTTGCTTTCAATTAAAGCAGTCAAGCAAAATTTGTGAGCGAGCAAAACTTTAACAATTTTGCAGCAGTCGCCCCAAGTTCAAGTCAGCATGAAAATCAATTGAAGCGTAAATTTGATTTAATTCACAAACTTTTTGAAGAAGGGGGCGTGGCCCAGCCAGCTGTCCCGCTGTCCTGCCGTCCCGACTTGGCATAAACTAACTTCCGTTGCAATGGCAGCCAACTGCAGTTGATGAATAAAACATGTATTTATGCGATAGTCAAAAGGGGTTTCTGGCTGGGTGGTTTGGGTGGCTGGGTGGCTTAGACGGGTGGTGCAATTGCCAAGTGGCACCATTCAGTCATCCAGCTGAGAGTGTCAAGTGTTTTTGCAATGCTCTGCCAGCTCGTCGACAAGTCTAATGGCATTTTAAGTAAATCAGAAAATACATTCTAACATTTTTGCTTTCTTTTTACTTCTTTTTTTTTAAGTCTTAAGCTATATTGTAAACAAGTTAAGAGAGTTTTTTGGTTGAGTTTTTCATAAAGTTTTTATTTTTTATAAAAGTTTTTGGAAATAAAAGAAACTGTACTTGATTGAAATATGAATTTTGTGTGGAAGCTTACCACTCCAAATTTTTTCAATATAATAAAACTGTATTTGATGTAAATATGAATATTATTGACTTTTTACTATGAGAAATTTTAACTATAGTAAAGCCTGACTACTATTTATATATATAAATAGATATGATATCCATTAGAGCTGTATTTGATATGAATATTAACTAAACTTTCTATCTGATTCTTTACACTTTCCATTAGAGACGATTGAGCTGTATTTGATATAAATTTGAATATAATATCTTAAATGTACTATCGGAAAAGATGTATATTATGTAAGATGTATTTTAAATAAATTTTATTATATGTTATTTCTTATGAGAGACATTAAGTTTTCTAGCAGATATGATAGAGTTGTCTTTGATATGAATAAAACATTAATTGAGAATTTTCAATCAGATCTTTTAAATTTACCAGCTCTGCTGGTCAGTTAAGTCATGCTACCTTTATATACATATATATATCTTTTATTTTTCGTTAGATTCACAAAATTTTCTTTTAGATATAGATAGATGGATCAATTTTTGACATAAATCTGAATTGGATTCCTTTCGAGATAATTAAAGTTTTCTTTTAGCTAAGATTAGGCTGTGTATTATATGAATTTCTTATCCTATATCATAGGATACTTAATTTGTTTTCAAATATGATAGAGCTACAAGAAATGAATAAAACTTAAGATCCTTCAAGTTGCCTATCTAATATGATAGATCTATATTTTCTGTAAAAATTAATCAATTTACTAACAAAATTTTAAGGTCCAATTTTTTATTTGAATATAAACTAGATTTCCTTTGAGATACTTTTATTTTATGAGTTTGATTCAGAGTTTCCAATGACATCTTTGCAATTTACTAATACTACTAACAGATACGCTTCATATGTATTCAATATAAAGATAGTTCAGATATTCTATAATATGATTTACTTTTTTTTAAACAGTTACGAAATAATATGAATATGCATCTTCCTAAAAATTATGAATAAGATTAAGTTGTTTTGTGTTTCCAGCTATAATAATCTGTCTTCATCTCTCCTTCTCTCTCTCATTCATTCAAAATTCAGGCAGTACTCATTTTCAGTCTTCCAGCAAAGTCTCTAGATATGCATCTCTTAGTGCCCATTTCATTTGTTAGTCTCCCGCACAACAAGCGAATCGCAATTCCTTTGCCAAATTATGCAAAACTTAAGCTTAAACTTGTACCAGGACACAGGAGACGGGCAGGACACAAGAGCCAAAGCGTTAAGAACTGCTGTTTTGAGGTTCATTTCATGGCCGCTAAGCCGTAACAACTGTCAAAAGCAGTTGCCAAGTACATAAGACCCCGAGTGAACATAAATAAATAATTGTAAGCTACTTAGTGTGAAAATCTACAAAATGCTCAAACATTTCTTAGCAATTTTGCTGCTGCATGCAAATGCAAGCTGCTCTAAACATTTGATAGAAGTAACCGAAGTTTTGGCAATTAAGGAGTTTCATTCACATATTAGTTTAGAAAATTAATTTATTGTTGGCAAAGCCGCAAAGCTGCAACGCAAGTTGAAAATCAATTTCGCTGGCCGTCATTTTGTAAGTTTTCCCGGACTCGAAGGCCGCGCCATCAATTGCGCTTTTCCAGCGTGAGAAACTTTGCTCGGTCGCGCTCCAGCTGCAACAGCAATAGCAATAGCAACAGCATCAACAACAAATACAACAACAACAACAATTAATCATTTTGACTTTTAATCTTTCATTTGTCCACAGCGTCAGCTTCTTTATCGCGTCTCGAACCCTGCCACGCCTCGACTTGCAGCTTTACCCGTTTCTTATACTTGCTGTTGTTGTTCTTCTTCTTCTTCTCTCTGTTGTTGTTTGTGTCAAAAGTTTACGCAAAACCCTCTCATATACCCTCATTTGCCTTTAGCTGCGCGAATGTCTTCTATCTATATCCGTCGCGGGCATCCATCTAAGGCTCAGTTTGTTAAGTACGCTTTGGGTCGCTTAAGCAGACTTAATCGCATTATTACTTTTACGAGAGTTTTTCTCTATGATTTACGCTAACCGAGTGCAGTGCGCACAACTTTCCATTTCCTACACACCTACACACACACTCTGTTGGAGTAGGATTTCTCATGGCTAAATTTGTTGGAAATGAAAACATCAGAAATGAACTTTTAAGTGCGGATTTTGTGGTCTGACATTGGCAACCTCTGCAGCTTCTTCTTCTCCTTCTTGTCTCTTTTTGAGCATTCAAATTAGTCTGAGAATTTTTGCAAATGTGTTAATGCTGTATAATGGCATTAGCTTGAAATTTGTGTTACATTTTTGCATAATACGATGAATTAAAAGTTGAAAAAAAAGCAAAATGCAAATATATTGAGTTGCTGGAAAGATTAAATGCAAAGGAAAAGCTTTGTCAATGGCTTGTTAAATATATATATAAATTATGAAAAAAGTTCAACTCCAATTTTGGTAGATTTTAATAATGTAAGTCTTACATAAAGTTGAGCTCAATTTGGATATAAAACTCTGAAAGAGGCGTGGTAGACATCATTTGGAATATATTTTCCAAGCCAAGAATATTTGATTAAATTGAATAACCAACAATAAGAATATTTATTTGTAATGGATTTAGACGTGTTCCGAATTCGAAGGTTTTTATTATATTCTAACAAAAAAGAGCAAATATTCGAATTTAAGGCTATATTTTAAGTACTTTAATATCCGACTTAATACTCTCTTAAACCCATTTTTTTTTTAATTTTTTGTCTGTTGAACGAAATTGCATAAGTGGCAAATATTTTATAAAATAAATAAAAATCGTGATTGAATTGCACTAAAAAAACGATATTACTTAGTGAACGATCCAATATATAATTTTAAAGCTTTAAAAGAGCTGTTGAAGCAAATATAAGTTCTTTTTTATTTTTTATAGCAGTTTTCTTGTTATTTGACTCTATAGCGCATGTCTAATTAAATCTTTACTTTCATGATGTCTAATTTGACTTTGACACTACAACTCTTACTTGTTTGATTTTTTTTATGTTTTAAGCTCTAATTAACTAAAGATATACACAATACAACCATGCCCTATTGCCTGGTATTCAAAACCGGATCCTCGTCAAACGAATTGCCTTAAGTTCGGGAAGCATAGGCAACTAGACTACAGTGGACGTCAAGTATTAGTGCTTTCAGATACCGCAAAAGTCTTTATGAAACAAAAATTTTGTGTCTTTTTATAATGCTTAGGTAATACAGCCATTCTGATTCTAGATTCACTTATAGGACTTAAAAATCATTCGGATTCTTCTGATTCTTCGGATTCTGTATTATCAATAATTGTCCAGTCTCTTTTTATAATGATACCTTACTTATTTTATATAATTATATATAAAAATGTTATGTCACAATATTCGTTTGCGGTAATCTTCGAAACCACTGAACCGATTTAAATGAAATTTTGTAGATATGTGTTATGTGTTGGAGCTTAAAAGACAGCATAGTTTTTATCTCTACTTTCGACTTGGTTAAATATATATTCACAGTTTCATATATATGTTATATATGTAAGAAAGACGAAACATATGTACAAAATAATCTAACATTTGTCAAATTCCATAAATTCAAACAATCAAAAGTTGTTTAAAGCTGATCCTAAATTGCAAAGCTGCCTGCAAAATGGGCATAGAATGCGCTTTTGCATATGCCATGCCCGATTACCACACAATCTGCAGATGTTATAAACCATTGCCCATGTCCAATAAAAATCAACACACTTTTACTGGTCATTTATAACTCAATTTCATGAGCGCTGCACACACGAGAAATCAATTGAAAAATCACATTAACCGCACACGCAATTATTCCGATCATCATTGCCATTATCATCATCATCGTCATCATCGTCATCATCGTCATCATCATCATCAGCATCACAGGTTGTGAGGGCAACAAAAATGGCTGTAAAGGGGCATAAAAACTCATTACATAAACGTCCGCAGCAGACAAAAATCGCATTTGACAAATTATTATGACTCTTTATATTATGATGACTGCACGAATCCTTAAATGGTATTTCAATTTTATGCGCACAGCTCTTTGCCAAAAATGAAACCAACAACCGAAACAATTTCGAAAGACGAACCGCAAAAAGGGTACCAAAAATTCGCCATGCGGTAATTGTGTGGGTGTGTGTGTGGGTGTGTGCGGCAATTGTCTGTCAAAGTGTTGAAGAGTTTGATGTGTGTTTGTGTGTGTGTGGGCATAAAGGACATTCAATGATAAATGACAGCAGCGCTGTTTTGTGGCTCACAAAAGGGGACACCAAATTTTCAATGGGTGCGAAACAGATTTGAGCACAATTCGAATTGTGGCAAACATTAAGTGCTCAAAAGCTGTCTAATTGTTAAAGATCTAATGACACTTGTCGAAAACGATAGAAGTTAAGCACATAGAGAGAGAGACAGAGAGAGAGAGGAAGGAAGAAAACTGTTGTGTTCTCCAATAAATTTTTGTTTTCTATGTAAGAACTTCTTTCAAATCTCTAAAATAAAACAGTTATATGTTAAATAGCTTCTCAAAAGTATATTAATTGTGAAGCTCCAATGACACTTGTCGAAAATGAAATCAGCAGTTGAAGCTGGGACAGCTGTTCATAGTCACTGAGCTGTGTAATGCAGAAAAAGATTTAAAAAAATTCACATATTATTAATATTACAAATAATTATTTAATAGGTGTCATATAACAAAGAAGAAACTTAACTTATAATATACAGTCGAATCCCGCTAATTCGTCGCCCGCTAAAACGAAATAATTCGTAAAAATGCTGTCCCCTTGAAAAAAATTCGTTGGAGTCCCTGTTCGATAAATCGAATATCTGTTTAATTCTTCAAAAATGTGATCCTCTTGACATTTTGAATTGTCGGGTTATGTATATGTATATGAAATTGGAATATGCACTTGAGTTTAATGAAATTTTAATTCAATTTAACCTTTAGTAAAATATAAATTTAAGAGATCAAAAGAAATATATCTTTTTTTCATTTATTATTATTCTTTTAACTTTTATTTTATTTTACTTAAATTTACTAAGAATATAACATCTTTACAATTATTAATTTTTTTTAAATATTAAAAATAAAATATCTTTAATTCAATTTAAATGTATGCTAAGTTTAAGTCTGTGCAAAATAAGGCAAAAATTTAAAAATTATTTTTTGTATATTTCAATAAAAATTGTAAGCATGAAAAACCCAACCAATAACATTTAACAAAATTTAGTTTATGTTTATATATTTCAAATTTATATCATATATATTTCAATTTTTATATGAATTTTTTATTTTATGTTGTTTTTTTTTAAATAAGGAAAATGATTTCTTTTTTTATGCTTAAATATATAAATTTCAATATTGTAGGCGTCTTTTTTGAAAATTGAAAATTTTTATCATAAAGTAAATGATTTCTTTTTTTTCTTAATCTCAAATATAAATATTTAAAGTTTTGTAGGCTTCTTCTTTGACAAACGCTCCGAAAAACCGTTTAAAAATTTTTGTTTCATTCTTTCTTTTTTTTTTAAATTTTTCAACGCAATTAATCAAGTCTGCATCACACTCAATTCGTCTCATTCTGCAGTATTTTCCGTGGTTATTTGCTAGGTTTTTCCACCCAGTAGGGCAGTAGCCTTTATCCCCCTCCACAGACTTTCAAGAGTAAAGCAATTACAGGCGGTTAAAACCGCATTGGCGGCAAATTGAAAAATGAAACAGACAAAATTAAAGAAAATATTTGCAGGCAGAAAACGTGGCCATAAGTAGATGCATTAAGCATCATACACATTGCTGTTGTTGTTGTTGTTTAAAATATTTAACAAAATGCTCATATGTGCTCGCACAACAGACCCAACAGCAGCCAAACCACAATCAAACAGACTGAGAGACAAACAGCCAGACGGACAGACGCTCAATCAATAACAACAACAGATTTTTATCGTCAAACAGAGCTGAGCTGAAAAGGCTTACGGGCTAAGTACATGAGATGAACTATTTTAAATGCATTCATATCTGTTTTTCTTTTGGAGAGGGTATCAAATGGATAGAACAGAAAATCAAAGTGTTTGATAGACAGAGGCAGCTTTAATTTACATTTATATAATTTATTTAAGATACATTTATAATACGATGAGGCGTTCTCGAAGCAACATAAAGAAAATTTCCAATAGCAGAAAATGATGGAATGACATATTTTCACTTTAATCTTTATATTAATTAATCTTAATAATAATTTAATCTTTATATAATCTCGAGATCATCACTTAATTTCATTCACTCACTTCTGTATTGTCCACGTTTTTGTAATGATTTTGAACTTTCTTGAATTTTGGTAGCTTCAAAAGTTTCGTGTCTGCTTTACATGATTCCTTATGGAATGTAGTATTTTTTCCATTTTCGTCTGTTTTGATTATAAATAGTGTTTGATTTTAGGTCTTCGTCAGCAGCTAATACAAATTTAAACTGAAGCTTTACCATATCTAATTATTTATGTCCAGAAACGTAATAATTGTTGATTTATAATATGATGAGGTCTTCTCAATAGCAAGAACACAATTTTATTCGTTTAAAATTAGAGTTTTTTTATATTATAAATGAAAACGTTTATTACATGTGATTACAAATCTAAAATACGAGAATCAAAAATTAAATGTTTATGCTAGTATTCTTCTCCCAATCGATACTTCACCTATTGTTCATTTTCTTAACAATATCCAATATAATTTATCAATAAAATACAATTCAATACTCGAATTTCTAGTTTATTTTCCGTTCTTAATTTACTCTTTAGGTCTTTTATTCACAATCTTTTTACTCGACAGCTGATCGTCTTTATCGATATGTGCGTGGCTTATGCATGTATATAAAGCTTACTCATATATCAATTTATTTAAAGTTATTTAAAGCCGAAGAATTATTTTCAATGAGAAAACAGTTTTGTAAGAATAATAATATCTACTTAAAATATTTCTCTCAGCAACAGATGGATAGAGAGTGAAAGAAAGTGAGCAACGCAAAGATTAGGGTTTTATTATAGTAAATTATGTTATTATAGTAAATTATGTTATATTTATAGTTATATAGTAGCAAATTTTCTAACTATAAACATCTTTGTTGAAAACAGCTACACAATATCCATATATTAGCCCATTAGGATACTCATTGTTTGCTTGTCGAAAAGAACAAAAAAATTTTCTCTCAGTATATAGTTATAAATCTAATCTGCTGCCAGATAATATCAAAGCTCGTTTAGATTGTTACTAAATAACACTTCAGTGCCAGCAAATTAAGCGGAAATTGTATTTCTCAAAACAAACAAGCAATCTAATTAATAACTCATAATGCATTTATCATGGCCAAGCAGTCACAATCAACCCGTTTCTTATGACACCAGCTAAGTGAAAAGTCTGCATCTTTTATGCTGCCCTTGTGCCAGTTTTTCCGGACATCCGGCAGCTACCGAAAACACTTCCGCGTTCCAAAAAAAAAAACAGAAAAAAAGGAATAAAATGCCGTAAATCAACCGCAACACTTTAGACACTTCCTTCCGCAGCGTCTTTGCCTTTGACAGAAAGTCAGACATAGAGAAAAGGGGGCAAAATGGACTGGAAAAGTTGGGCGGAAAATGTAGGCAATGTGAGAGCAGTAAAAACGGCTGCCATGTGATTTATTTTCTTATTAATTTCCGTTATTCACGCCGCACACCATTTCCGCTACGTATTCGCGCTCTCAAGCTGACCAAAGCCGAACTGCTCTTCCTCGCCTAAGTAGACCAGAAAAAAAGAAGCAAATTGTGAATATATTATGCACACTCCTCAGGCATCGTTGCCTTTTGCCTAACAATCTAATTAATCAGCAATAATTCATAAAATTAGAGCTACACAACAACAACAACAACAACAATAGCTAACTGGGCGTGGCACTTGCCTCGTTTGTTCCACACATAAATTACTAGTTGAAAAGTGCATAAATTAAAAAGCGCGTTGCGCATACGTCGCGTGGGCCACGCGCTGTGCACCAAAAGTGCTGAAAAGTTGCGGTGGGCGGGGGCGTGATCGAGGGAGTTTTTAGCCAGCAAGTGGCGCCATTAATTGCATATTAATTTAGACAAATTTTGTTGGCACTTTTCTACCCAGCAACGAGAACAACAAAAAAGGGCAAGAAAATTGTTTGATAGCTTGTTTGCTTTTAATGTGCGTTTGGCTAAAATTAGATTATTTTCAGAAAGTATGTATTATAAATGGAATAAAATTGAAGAGCTGAGTGCTTAAAAATATGTAGAAACTAAATAGAAATGGAAGTAAGTTAACAAAATAAGAATTGATATTAGTAAACGATTTATCGCATATATATTTTAAATCAAAACTAAATTTTTTCTATTAAAAATTTTTTTTTTTTAAATATATTTTTTGTTTGAATTTACTATTTTTCTGCTATTCAAATATTTATATAAGCTTTTAAAAAATTATATTATATTATTATTAACTAATTTTATGTTATTAAAACTTTTTTTATATTTAAAATAAATATTTTTTTGTTAGAGTTTACTATTTTTTCTGTTGCTTAAATATTTGTATCAGATTTTAAAGTATTATATTATATAACCTCATCTTTTAAGCATTTATATTTTTTGACAAAACTAAATTTTTGGTAATATTAATTTTTTTAAATATAAAAATATTTTTTTCTTTGAATTTAATATTTTTTTGATTTATTAATATTAGTATAGGAGTTAGAAAAATTATAATATAATACCTAATTTTTTTTCAAATATATATTTTATTGACAAAACTAAGCTTTTCCTAATATTAGTATATATAAAAGATTTTAAAATAATTATTAAATTTCCTAAGCCCATTTTGTTTATTTATATTTTTACAAATTAGCTGAAAGCTAACAAAACTTTGTTATCTTTTAGAAATGATGCAGAGTATTCCAGCTCCGTTGTTTTCTCCTTTCTTGAGTTGAACCATTTATGAATTATCTGCTGGCAATTTGACTGTGTGCGTTTATCTCGGCGGCTTATTTAATTTAGCTGATGCCATTCATTTGCCTTAGTTTTGCGATTCATCTGAAATATTAATTGAGGCTTGATCAAGGACAAGGGGACGCCGACAGGATGTACAGGCGTATTATTGTTTCTGCTTGGCAAGGCATAAATCTTCGGCGCAAACACAATTGATTATTATTAAAACAAAATAAAGGAAAACAAAGTAAATACGAAATTTACTCTTGCTTAAAAGAAATATTTCAGAGTTTACTAATCTCTGAGAGCTTTGTGCTTGTTGTTGTTGTTTATTTGCCGCACAATTTGACGCATATGTGTGGGCAGCTTTCGCTTTTTCCCTCTCTCTCTCTCTCTCTATCTGCTTCCCTCTGTTAAACTGCGTTTAGCTCATTTCCTTTTGCGTGAAGTGATTTACGAGTAATTCGCCATTTAACCTGTGGCTAAATTTGTAATTAGTCAAGTTTTGTGTGCCGCATGCATGAAATTTCCCTTTGCTGGGCTTAGCGAATTTTCTATAGCTATGCATGTGTGTGTGTGCCTAAGTCTATTAATAATAAGCTGCGTGTGTTTGTGTGTGTGTGAGGTTTTTATTATATAGTATACACATATAGCCTTGGCTTACTGACACTTACTTAGAGCAACTTGGAAGCATAGTCAAGCCAACTCCTGAGGCCCACATGTGACAAAAGCCAATTTCATTTACTTGATGGCTGCGAAATGTGAGCATGAACCGCAAATTAATTTTGCTGTAGAGCGGGCTCGGGTGTGTAGGCGGGTGTTGCCTAATGGCTGATGCTGAAAGTGTTTAATGCATTAGGCAGTGATCGCTCAACAAAGCAAAATTTGCCAATGAAAGAAAACTTTTAGAAATTTTAATATGAAGAAAAATTAGTTAGTCCTATGAAGAACATTTGCTAATGAATAAAATCTTAATTAGATATAGCTAATAAATTGAGATTTAACATAAAATATGAGTTTGTTAAAAATATATATATATAATATATATAAACATATAGACAATTAACCTTACTAAGAAAATTTCCGAATGAAAGGAAACTTAAGGCTATTTAGTAAACAATAATAAATTTGGAAGAGGCAAGTTCTAGAACTTTAGGTATATAGTTTTATGCAGAAAAAACAAATAAAGCAAATGAAAAAATTTTATAAGTGAATATAAACTTGAAGACATGAATCATATAAATTTACAATATGTACAATAAATACTATTTGAGTAGATGACTTTCATCTTTGCTGAAATGCCAGTGACGTCCGTGAAAAAGATTTTTAATAAATAAATATAAAATTTTTAAAAATGTAATTTATAAATATATAACATATAATATAATAATTATAATTTTGGAAATATAGCTTTGAAATATATAATATATAATATTTAACAATATATAATATATATATATATAAAATATTAAAAAAAATTCTAATAATAATTTTGATTATATTATTTTTAAAAAAATATATATTTAGTTGAAAGTGCAACATATTTATATAAAATTAAATAAACGTCTTTTTCTTGCTACTACGTACTATTCTTGAGGCTGTTGCCAAATATGTATTAAACTCTTGATTATTAAAATATAAATATTAAAGTCCATAGGCTAACCTCTAAAGCTTGACTGAATCACAATAGATTCGCTTGAGTTAAATGCTGTCTACCTACTAATATTTCGTTTAAACATTTCTGAATATATTTTAAAGTAAATAAACATGAATTGGCAACACTATGACTATATCTCATTCCGCTTCGATCGTATATATCAAGACCACAAATGCCTGGTCAACACCTTTTGTGATTCTATCGCTGAGCAATAAAATCAAATTGATTGAAGTTTCGCACGCTCCCGTGCTGCCAATGGGTAGCAGCTGTCTGGATCCAGCTCCTTCTCCAGCTCCAGTTCCAGTTCCAGCTGCAGCTGCAGCTCCAACCTGCAGGCAGTGTCTGACTGGCTGTGAACATCAATTAAATTCATTGCCAAACAAATATTGTACAAAGGAATTATAAAAGCAGCCAAGCACCCACCGAAAACTGGCCAACGTTTTGTTTTTGGTCTCTGTCTGGGATAGAAACACTCCCAAAAATGGGGAAAAAACCCAATTGCAGCTACTGCAGATGGTTGATTGAATGTGGAACCAATTCCAACCCTTTAACCCTTATGGTGCTGCTGCTGCTGTTGCTCTTGTTGTTTCTTTTTGGCACTTTTCGATGGTATAAAAAAGAGAGCCGACATTTTGTAAACAAAGCGTTTGACGTGGCAGACGCGCCTGTCCCGTTGTGCTGAAAGGTCGTCCATGTGATGTTTGAGCCAGAGCTCACCTAACGCCAAAGCCCAAAAACCCAAACCCGAAAACCCAAACCTAAAGCGAACGAACCCTGTTATCCCATGGATTGCAGCTACAAAATGCATAGCCAGCGTGTTTTTTCAACGCTTTTATTAAGGCTTTATATATATGTGTGTCTATGTGTGTGTGTGTGTGGGAGAGTGTGTTGTCATCTTTTGTATGGGTTTTTTAATTTTTCGACTGATTGCTTTATTACAGAGTGCCTGTCCATGTCCTGCGGAATGTTCAGGATTTGCTCAGGTCTTTGTATGCGTATGCATATTGAAACCAACTTTAATTACTGCACTAGGAGCGATAAAGACATCAGTTAAAGTAGCGATAAAACTGTGGCTTACCTGCAAAATATTGAAAAATATTTTTTATTTATTTTATTTATAATTTTTATAGTATATTTCTTCTTTTTTTTAATTAAAGACTTTTAATGAAACGTATTTTACTATAATTTTATTTTATTTTTGGCTAAAAAAATTTTTAGCTGGGAATTATTTAAGAATATTTTTATATTGTTTTTAAATTAAAGAAATCTAAACTGAAAAATATTTTATTATAATTTTATTTTATTTATACTTTTAAAATACTGATACCTTTTTTCAAAATTTTTTAAATTAATTTATTTTTAGTAAAAATTATTTTAAAATATTTTTTTATATTTTTTTAAATTAAAGAATTATAAACTGAAAAATATATTACTATTATTTCATTTTATTTTTTATTTTAACAATTTTTAGCTGCAAAATATTGAAATTTATTTTTTAGTTAAATTTTTTAAATTGATAAGTCTTATAATATACATTTTTTTTCAGATTTCATGAAGCAGTTTGAAGTATCCATATATGTATATTGTATATATATATTTACGACATATACATGTATCTGATTACATTCAATAGCTGAGCATATAGAGAAACATCCTGCTTATTGCTAGGTAAGCTATGTTTGCATATAAAATATAAATATTATGTAGTTTTTATATAAACAAAATACTCCATTTTAGCAAATGAAACTTGACTATCACAAAAATATCCCTTATCAAGATTAAACATATCCTTGATTTAGAATATCTCAAAGACTCCACTCTCTTTGCTCGAGTATATATTCAGTTATCTAGAACATCTTTTTAGTCCTCATTTTGCTCCACTCTTGCTGCAGGGTATGAAAGACAAGAGTCCATCCTCTTAGTTGCTCTATTATTTGCTGCATCAATTAACAACTTGTTGAAAAATCAATTAAAATTGCCTTAGAGTATGCCAACACTTAATTTGCTGCAAAAATATTTAATTTTGAATCTGTTGCCTTAAGGAATAATTTTGGATTTTGTGAAGCGCATGAAAATAAATTGGCACAAACAAAAACACACTCACAAAAGGAGCTAGTGAATGCATTTTGAAAAGCTGGCAAACAAATGAAACGCATAAAAGTAGACAACAGAATCCATGTGCAAACCATTTCACAGCATCAACATAATAAATCAACTTTTCCGACGACTTTTCCATTCAGACAACAAATTTCCTGTCTAATTTTCGCCTCTTTTGTGCCATCATCAAGCAGGCAATAGGAAAATGTTAAGTGCTTCGCCTGAAAACTTGTCTGTTTGTTATTAAAATGATGTTCGCTCGATTAATAATGCAGCAAGACTTTATTTATAAAGACACATATATACATATATACATATATATATATATATATATATATATATATATAGTAGAAATATATATATATATACTTGCATTCCTCTACAGAAGTTTAGCTCAACGATTGCCATGCAACGTCATCTACTGGCAGTTGCTTGAAAAATCATTCTTCTCACATAATAGTCGAACTCTAACACGAATTTCATAAATATTCAAACCACATTTTGGTTAAGCAGCTAAGAATTTAAAAGTTCAAAGTTTTCTAAAGGTGAAACGGGTTGGCAATTGCGGTAAATTCTGCAGATTGCTTTTTGAAGTTTCGTATTTCTATTATCGTTGATGAAGTGAAAAAAAAATTTGTACTATTTGTGGAATGTTCTATTGTCTGTCAAAACCATTTTAGGACTACTGAAGCTAGAGACTTGGCTATGGTATATACTAAAATACACAACTACAACGACGTCTGAAAAGGCTAATATTTTTAGAATTTAGATCACTGCTTTAAAGAAAGTTTTGCAGTACTTAATCTACAAATAGTATATGACTTTTGTATTATATTTCCGCACACTTATGTTATGTCAAATAGGAAAATGTCTATTTTCAAATAAATTTAGCATTTTCTTTGCCTTGAGTGAGTACTGTGAAGTTGGTTGTGTTTTGGTGTCCTTCTTAAAAGTAATTTAAAAATATATTTTAAAGTGCTTTAACACATATTTTCTTCAGCTTTGAACTGGTTTAAATAAATCTAACTTTCAGATTTAGGCAAAATATGCTAGGTATTTTAAATGGATGATCCCCATTTAAGTTTAACGCTTGAAAGGTGATAAAAAATATGTTGAACGCAGTCAAGAGCATGGTTATATAACCCACATTGGCTAAAGATTTAGAAATCAAGCGAGTTTAGTCGTGCTTTGACATCTTTGACATACAGGTTGAACTGGCTACAATCAACAATTTTACAGACTACTTTAAGAGAAAGCTCATTTCTAGAACATATATTTTCCCACTTTCTCTGCTCCAGTTCACAAATCTAAATTCATATCAATAAAATTGAATATTATTTGCTTCGTGGCTTTCTCTCTGCTCGATTTCAGTCCAATCACAAATTGCATTAAATATTTTTAGCCACGTTTTTGAATTTCAATACAAAAGCTGTCAACTATTGAGTTGGTGTTTGAAATTCATATGGAAAGCCTTTCTATTCTATTGTTTTTTTTTTAGTTGCGGTGCATTCTTTCGACTGCGCTAACAAAGATTGAAATTGTCACGTAGGCTGACAGTCGGAGATAACAATAAACATTTTACTATCACAGCAGATTTTGCAACCGAATGGAAACTAAGGCCAACGGCTTTTGAATAGACCCGAGTGACGCCTTAAAGTATGCAGCAATGCGCACGTTTATGGCATCGCAGTATAAAAATATTCAATTTCATATGCATTCACACAGGGAGACAGGGAAACAGAGAAACAGAGAGAGAGATGGAGTGAGATCCGCATAAAGTCGCAAAATGAATGCGAGCTGTGCACATTCCGCTATGCATATGAGAAAATAGATAAACAAAAAAAGAATACACTGGAAAAAAAGGGAGTGCACGACTAGGAGTTACCCTTTAACTTGCTTAAAAAGTATGCTAAGCTGTTTGCGTTGAATGAAGACATTAATGGCCTGATGATTATTATTACATAAATATATTGATTGAAGTTGCCTGAATGATTGAGGAATTGAATAGATGTTAACGTTAAGCTGTATGAGTTGGTCAAGAGTTTTCATCGACAAATTCAGGTGTAAAATGTGAAAAAATTAGATATTCGCTGTTAAAAATATTAACTTCTTTATAAATATATATTCTAACTGTACTCTACAAGTTTATCAAAAAAAGAAAAATACATAAAAATAGACTTTGCAAACAACCGAACTTTTCTCCTTTTAAAAATCTCATTCTATTGCATATAACCTTACAATTTTCCATAGTTACAGGGTATTAAAAAACGAACTTGCCAAACTTAGAGATGCAGAGAAATGCATAACAAAAGCGAAAGACAAAGACTAAACAATCTTGCTCTGACTTTGCCTTAACTTCCGCTTCGCCCACGCCTCTGCTACACCTTCTTCGACTCGTCCTCCCACTTGACTCTGCATTGTTGCTGTCTGGCGTTTGGCAAGGGACCAAAAGTCACCATCATATTCCATTACCAAAGCAGCTGCAGATACCAAAAACGTTTTGCTGCGATTTTTATGCAGAAGGCAAAAAAAACCAAAAAAAAAAATAAAAAAGAGCAGAAAATATTGTAAAATGTTCTGTTTATGCTGCAAGTGGACACGTGGCAGCCACTTGAAGTCAAATAAATGCAACAAGAGCTACTGTTTGCTGATGCCAACACAACGAAGCGTGAATACTCTAAATTTAAAATTGCTTAAAATATTTTTGTGAATTGAAATTTTATAGAATTTTTGGAAGCATTTTTTGAATTGAAGAAAATTTAAAGAGATACTTTGCAGATGAAATAACGAAAAATAGTTAGACCAGAAGCCGAGACTTTTTAAGTTCCGTAAACCCTTAAATATCATATTTTAATGCATTTTTATACAATTTTATAGAAGGTCAAATATAAAATGAAATATATAAAAAATTATACAAAATATTCACTTTAAAACCTTCTTGAATTCCAAAAAAATCTTCACAAAGTATACATAAAATTTTTATTTTATGTATATGTTTTTAATTATCAAAGCTACCTTCACAAAGACTTTCACAAAGTTCCTATAGCTTCTGTGAAATCTCTGTCGTGAGCTAATTAATTACCGGTGTCTGTGGTGGGCGTGGCACGGCAGGGCGGCTGTTGTACATGTTGTTGTTGGTTATCAAACAGACGCACAACAACAACACCACCAAATGAGAAATGGAACACAAAAAGAGGCGCTGCACATGCAAACATCATCCAACATAGTTGTAAAGAACATATCATATATGTGGGCAGCTTTATACACACGTTTCGTAATGCTCCCTGACTGATTGTGAAGCCTTTTTCAGTTAATTAAAAAGGCTCTTGGCAGCTTGTGTGTGGCTGACTATCTGTCTCTGTGTGTGTGTGCGTTTCATTATAAATGGTCAACAGCAACAACAAAGAAATAACGTGAAATATTGACTCATAGTTTGAGTCTGAAAGTATAAATCAAAAGCAGCCTGTGGTACTCCAAATATTCACTCTTCAATGCTGGACATTTAACTAATTAGTTCAAATAGAGTTTGGCAGCTACAGAAGAAACAGACTTTGATATAGCAGCTCTTAATTAAAGTTGAGTAGAAATCAATCGAGTTAACAAAATTTAAGTTTTTGATACAGATATGTACATATATTAGAAACTATATTTCTGGGACAGAGAGGAGGAGGAGGAGCTAGCTTCATTGAATGAAACATAATAATATATAATGAAATATATAATATATATAATGATTACGGTACCTATTTCAATCTACTGCCATATATATATTGCAAAATTTCTATATCCATAAGAACTACACGCTTCTTCTTCAGTTAGCGAGCCCAAATTGTTATCCGAAGATATATGATATATAATATATTGTCATATGAAGATGATTACCATTTGATGAAGATTGAACTGAATAATTTCTATTATTTTTCAAAAAGTATTCTAAGAGTTTTTTCCTTACTACACTATAACTACAATATAAGAATAAATCTGAATTAAATTTACTGTAATTTTTATGTTCTATTGTTCTATCTGATAAATAGATATGCCCAAATTCCTATATATATATAACAATTGCAAGCATCTTACAAATTGACCGAATTCTTATTGAACAAAAGTAAAGTATTAAGCTGGATTAGTTAAATGAAAGGAACAGACAAATATATACCTGAATTCTACCAAAATAATTATATATTCGCTAAAAAATCAATTTGTAATACTCGTTCATAAAGTGAAAATAGTATATTTGTTTTGAGAAATTTACATCTTGCTGTTTAACTGTAAAAAAGAAACTGAGATGTAAATACTTTTTCCCAAAATCAGATTGATGCGGATATCCAGCCTTCTTTCACCTCACTTTTCTATATCATTTGCCGTAGCATTATAAATTTTACAAATTTAATTTCTTGCTATTCTATTTGCCATTTTAATTGTTATCAGGACTCTGGCTTAACCCTTTACTATAATCCACACGCAGTCAAATATCTAAAACTTTATTCTAAGCTCTTAAGCATCGTTTGACTTAGCTTTAAAATATTTTAAGCTCTTGTAAAATCCCTTGAATAAAATAAATAAATATTTTATTTTTGACCAAAATGAACTAGAACAGGCTTCTACTTGGCTAAAAGCCTACAATTGACAACAGTCAACATTTAGTTGGCTTAAACTGACAAAACGTATTTGATGTTGTCAGCGGGCGTACCCAATTCCCATGCTCTCCCTAGACAACTGTCACATTTGCTTATGTCGAGGGTGACGTAGGGGTTGATAGGAGATGAGGGGATGAGAGGTTGGTTGGGTGTGAAGAACACAAATTTACATTTGCTTATGTGCCCGCTGTCGACTTTGCTTTGTTTATGTATTTTTTATTATGATTGATATTTTTTCTACTTGCTGCCTTTTCTCTCTCTCTCGTTTCTTTCGGATTTTCATATTTATTGACAGCTGGCCAAGAAAAACGAAAAAGAACTAGAGTGGAGAAACAACAAAAGGCGCATGTTGTTGACTTGTTTAGCATTTTTTATGAGCCGTTGACAGCAGCAGCTCGACTCTCGACTCTCGAGTGTCACATTTAATAATTTGAAGTTTCTTAAAGTTAAACCAAAAAGGTATTAGATCAATATATATTCAGTTTTATCTAAATTGAATTACATTATTTTACTTGGCCATAATTAATTAGGAATGCTAGATTCTATATGCTGTGTTAAGCGTTAGTTGGAAGATGCCAACTAATTTAAGTCTGCCACGCCCACAGAGCAAACAAAAGAATATGAAACTTATTTAAATCCGAGCAGCCCTTTTGGGCCATCGTCAAGTGCCACTAGAAACAATGCAAATTTAATTAAAATTCCGAAAATCTGAAAACAATGCGCACGTTTTCATCATCAACATTATGCCCTGGCGCGGCCACACTGCAGCCACCCACGCACTCACACTCACACGCCCACGCAGTCACACCAACCCACTCAGCGGAGACAGGCGAACGTTTCTCTCTGACCATGGCCATAACTATGCTATGGCCCCGCTATCAATGCAGCTTTGCAAGGACAATGCAGATTGGCGGCTTCTAGCTACTGTCCTTGCCTCCTGCCCCCGGATCCTTGCCCCTGGCTGCCTAGCGCTTCTTGGCCGCTCGTTGCATGTAATTTTGGTATTTTCTTTATAGTAAAGGAAGTGTGTGGGAGTTATGTGAGCTATGTGGCACAGTTTGTCATTATAATTATATGAATAATGAACATTTAACATAATAATGTGAATTACAGAATAAAACGCTAGACTAAAGATCCTGGCAGCTTACGCTGTAAAATGACTTTTATAATTTAAAATTATTTTTGAGTAAAAATAAATAAATTAATAAATGAAATAAAAATGCTGAATGCTGTTGCTAGCGATCCTTATATAGTTGAAGTCAATTAGATTAGATTAGAACTGAATTAGCAAAAGATTCAGTTTAATAAAGCAAAGAGAAAACAAATTTTGAATATCTGTTTGATTTGATCCAATATCCTGTGAATGCCAACTACAGCTATAACTATAAGCGGATAGAATATCCGCCCATCATAAGATCTTAGAAATTAAACCAAACAGTTAAGCTATATGGCTATATAACGTTTGTTATTACAACACAAACGTTATATAGCCATCCTAGACAAGGTTTATATATATATATGCGCTATAGAGTTAAGTACAAAAGCTGCAATAAAACTAAAATTGAAAAAAAAAATAACATGCAGGACTCGAACTGCTGAGATTCTACTTAAAGATTTGACGTCTTTTGTCTTTTGATGAAGATTTAAATAAATAATTTGAATATTTTCCAAAAATTGTTTTTCTACTTTAAATTATTCAGAAAAAATGTACTGCAATTAATGCCTTGGTTAGATGAGTATTTTTCCCATATAACAAAACTGATTCAAAGGCAAACAACTTAATTGTATTAACCTTAATATTTGAGTTCAATTGTTAGAGCGTTCAGGAATAAAGAAAATTGATCGAATTTAGATAAAGACTGATCACGAATGAAAGACTGTAATTTGAAATTTTCATATTTTCAATACATTTTATAATTATTTGAACTTAAGTATTTTTTACTCATAAAAAGCATTTTCTCAATAATATTTTTTAAATGATTAAAAGTAATCCTTAAATGATACAATTAGAGCATTCAGTATTCTTTATCAAGTCAAATTCGCGCTTCTTTTGTCTTTTTCTTTGTCGCTTGCCCAGCAAAAGCAAATGTAAAGTTTTGGGTTTCGACGCGAGGGATTTATAGTGCGATTATACTTTTGTATATGTGTGTAAGTGTGTGTGTATAGCCTCAACTACAGGGCTATAGTGTAATTGTAGTTATTGTTGCTGCCGCTGTTCTCTGTTGTCCGCCCTGAAATTGCATTTTTATAAAGTTGAGCAACGCTGACCACCCTCTGCCTCTCTCCCTGCTCCAGCTCCAGCTCCATAATGGAGTAGTTTTTAAATAAACAATGCGAATTCGTCGCCATGCTTGTGCTGTCATCACAGAGCTCAGCACAGTCAAGGGTCGCGCCACGTTGACTACTGTCATTTGGTGCCAAAGGCGGCCGGCTCCCAGTTGCCTCCGGACCGCAGGCTTGGCTTGGCTTTTATTTGCATTGCTATCGCGGGAGCTGTGCTGGCTTTATAGGTTCTTAGTTTTATTTCATATACGCGATGGACTCTCTCTCTTTTTTTCGTTTCTTGCACTATTTTCTTTCGTTTTTATGCCTGCTCTGAGCTGCGCGCATCACTTAGTTATTTAGACGCCATCAACACTTTTGGTCATGGCATTTTATGGTGCCACAGAGATCTAAATAATTTTGCAAAGCAATTGTTGATTGTGAGCCGCAGGGCTAGATATTGCAGATAATTTGCAAAATATTTTGTTATTAAAATTGCCAATCCTTGCGGCGAATAAGTGTCTTCAAAGGATGCCTGCTGCTGGAGGCCTTTACGTAATCTACTTACTTTTCATTTGGCTGCAAGTGTTAACAATTGGTTCTTGACTTATCCAGGATATGAGCTGCAACTTCTTGTTGTTCTTCTTTTCTGTGCAGAGAACAGAAAAAATAGTACACAACACTCAACAAGCGAAGGCTGCAACAATATTTGGCCTCAAAGTCAACCAATTGCCGCCACAAGCCGCAAAATTGCATTTGAAAAAGCCAAACGAAAAGTTGTCCTCGCCTTCGTTTTTGTTGGCAACTTCGTTGCGGCGTTTGTGGTAGGCAAAAATAACTTGCCTTCGTTTGATTTTGCTGTTGCAACGTGACTCAAGCTTCACTGTTGCAACTGTGGTAAATATAAATTGCGTATACGACTCGTGGGCTGACAACAATTAATTGAACTTACAGAATTGTTGAGTATTGGAAAGAGACCAGAATAAATCCTTCAGCAGAAAGCTAAGCCCAGATCATATTTAGATATTGCAAATCCAGCTTAGCAGCTAGCTGCTACAAGTATTTGATTTATTTGCAAATATATAAATGTGTTTTACACCTGGCAAAAGAGTTTCATAAGTGACTGCATCAGGTGTTCAGGCAACATTATAAACTTTTACAGCAATGTAGCTCAACTCTTTTAGTGATATTTGTTACAACATCATATGACTCATGCCGAAATCCTAGCACAGCAAGCGGTTACAACATTTACAGGCTACCCAAAGTTAAGTTTTGGCAATTTTGAAGACATTGCGTATACGCCGCATGTGCGTTAGCTTGTCAGCTTTGCATATGTTTCCCCTTTTTTCTGCTTTTTTGCTGAGTGTGTTTAAGTTGATTTCACGAATTTACAGCCCCGTGGAGAAAGTGAAAAACAATGTAATAGAAATTTCATAAACTTTGGCGCTCGGCGCTTTCGACAAGTGCAAAACGCTCTTTATCTATAAGGATTTGCTACAAAAACCCACGATAAAAATGAAAGCAAAAAAAGAAAACACAAAAGTTTTCTTTTTTTGCTAGCTTGCATGCTGCGTCGAAGGCGGGGGCGTGGCAAGGGCAGGGGCGGGAGAGTAGCGTAAAATCCACTTAAGCTCCTCTTGCAGATTTTGGGCGCGTTTTGTTTTATGTTTTACTTTTTTTTCTCTCCGCCTTTTTTTTTTGTGGGGAACACTTTTATGTTCCGGGTGCGGGGTTACGTTGCATTATTTCAAGTTTGGCGCCAAAGTATTTAAACCATAAAAATGCGCTGCGAATCCGGGCGCTCAATCTTCTTCGTTCGCTGGTTCGTGTGGCCAATGGGAAATGTCTTTCACGATTTGGCCACCGTAAAAGTTGCCAAGCATTTAGCCAGAGATTTATTGGCTGTTACTGCAGAACCGCAGCAGTAGCACCCAGCTGCTTTATCACGGCAAACACGTAACTAACTTAGTGGCAGCCCCTGGTGCAAGCCTCAAGCTAGATGCTGCATCAACGTAATGATATGGATGATTCAGTTTTCATTCAGTTGTTGTCACCGCAATCGCGCTGCGCTCCTTTTTCTTGCATTGTATTACAAAATCTTCACTGCCAAGAAGAAGGGGGAGAGAGTGGGAGACAAGTCGTACCATAAAAGCGACCATTACATTGATTTACATGCGCACGTTCATGGCCAGCAGCTTACTGTCTATAACTACCCAACGAAGACTCTCCTCGCCCCCACCACCTCTCCCCGTTTGGCCACAGATATATTTTGGTATTTTATAGTGCATAGTAAAAATGCTGCATTTGGCATTTTTATTAGCTGCTCAGATGAGCAGAACGAGCTGCGGCTTCCGTTTTATTAGCAACTCTTAAAATTTCACAAACCTTTGTGCTTCAAATTTTCAAGTGTCTGGCTGTTCGATTTCATTGCCTTTACTTTAGCTCCGAGTTAATACTTGCTTTTTGGGACTGAAAATTATAATAAGTACATAAATAATCAAATACTGTAATAAATTTGGCATTTGCATTGCGAAAGCCATTAATATTGTAGAAAATAATCTGATATAATCTTTATATGTAACTAGTGGGTATTACCCGGCTTTGCTTGGCTTAAGTTTAGCATTTGAAGTTTGAACTTTGGCCTTGGGGGAAAATTTATATGTAACAGCAGTTTATTAAAGCATACATCGTATGATTAATAAACGTATTTGTTATATGCTTTATGGCTAGAGGTAGTGCTGGAGAAACATCGATGTTTGCCTGCATCGATATTTCGAAGTTTTTGTCAGAAAAAGATTGATGTATCGATGTCAGTGATGCCAGCAAAAAAAGGACAAACATCTGAGAAAAAGTGGAAAAAAGTAACAAACATTTTTTAAAAGAGGACAGAAAACAGGACAAAAATTTTAAAGTTTAAAAACTTAAGTTTTAATATATATATACATGACTATTAAAGTGATTTCAACGTGTTATCAATAGTTTCATTGTCTGTGACACTTGGTTCCATATAAACTTGATCTATGCCCACTTGCTTTAAGTATTCTTTTGCCACCTCGCAGCAAGTGCTCGATATATCATAAATCGGTAACCTACGATCACAATTCTTATACATTGCAAGTGGTGGTAAGATGATTATTAGACCGATTCAACTACATTCATCTTTTAAAAAAAGCATAGATTTCCGGACAATAGGTATTCAATATTTTTTCCGACTAGACTAAAAAAGAAAGACAGATAAGGTTCGGAAAAATTCTGAAGTGGCGACGCTGATCGATGTCAACTTTTAATTTAGAGCATAGTTCTCAAAGTGCTCATGATTTTCTGAATCTAAAATTAAGTAAAGTATATTCATATTCTAAGAATAAAACAAAAACAAATTTAATATTCAAGAAAAGAAACAAAAATATGACAAAGCTAAGCTAAGTTAAAATGAGTTATAGCTAACTAATATATATTCCATTCATTTTTGCTGATAAAAGACACCATATTAATTTGCTTGAAAACATCGATTTATCGATTATACATCGATTTTATTTCCAGCACTAGCTGGAGGTGGGCTTTTGATGACTAGCTGTTTCTTAAAAGAAAAACTATGCCTATTATAAAACTTCAGACTTGGTTATATCTTTCAAGAAGCTTTAAGAATTTATTTTAGTATTTTCTGAAGTAAAAGTATGTAGTATTAATAATACCAGCAGCTTCTTCTGCTTAGGCATGAGTATTCAATTTCTAATTTGTAGACTCAAACGGATCTTATATATACCCTACATTTTTATTTTGTTATTATTTTTTATTTTGAATCTATCAATAATAATGTTAAAGCAAAACTGTAGATAAACTTTTAGACTCAAACGGATACTTTCTTTAAAAATTATTTATTTTTCGATAGAAATAAACGAAATATATTTATGCTATTTCAATGCTGCATGCATATACAATAAATAACTTCGATTCACTCACATCTAATGCCGCCTTCTGCAGCACTCCGATTTCATTTTCCATTTCTGGACACGCGGACAGCTCGCCAGCTAGTGGACCCAGCGAGCCTCAATGTCGGTACCAATTTTCAATCCCCGAGCCAGGACAATGGCATATGGTAGCCGAACGTAGTTGAATGGCTTTTTCTTCTTTTTTTTTGCAGCTGCATTCGCGGCAGCCTTTGAAGTGAGTTTTGCAGCTTTGAGCAACGTTTCCAACTGTCAATTAAACTGCACTCTCCCAGGGACAAGCCGATGACGTGTAGGGCAGCATGCGAGGGCGTTGGACAGGGGAAGTCTGAGTGGGAGTGTCCAACGTACTGCGCTAAGCACGGCATTTAGAGAGGCGCTGAAGTAAGGCTGCAAAAAAGGGCCCTAGCTCCTGTGTTGGAGGTCTTTATTCAAGGCAGGTGTAGCGGAAAATTGTGTCCTTATACAGCAGCTGACCTTTTTCTCCTTTTTTTTTTCATTTTAGGGCTTCACTTTTTTTTTTTGCGAGGAGGCTAACAAAAATGTTGTTCAGTGATTTTTTTATTCGCCTTTGGAGCTTTGAAGCAATTGTAATTAGTGTGAGGATGAGAGTCTCAGACTGAGGATTTCAGTCGTTGCTAGTTGTGTTTGGGAATTGTTTCGGGGGATTTGCTTTGTGCAAATCGTGTTTGTTGTAAATAAAGAGTTGAGTGCCATTTGGCAGTAGACATAATTGAATTGAATTGAATTTGATTTGGGTTTCAGCTGTGAGTTGATAGATTTTTGGCTAGGCTTCTATGTGGTTTACATGGCATCAAGTGTGGGCTCAGAATATTTTGTGTGTGTGTGTGTATGCGTGTGTATGTGTGGAATGGGCAAGAGTCAATTAAAATAAAGCCAGTTTATTGGGCTCTAAATAGAAAACTCATAAGAATTTCAGTTGAGGTCTGTTGTCTTTATACACTTGCTAAGGGTATTATAAGTTTTTGGCAAAGAATGTGACTTAGAGAATATTTAGAATATATATAGGAGAATAAGACAATAATGATGAAAATGATATTGAAATTTACAACGATACCGAGAATGAAAATGAAAATATTACTGATTATGATAATTATAATGATGGTATTATTGAAACTGATATTGAAGGTGATAATGTTTTCCTTCTTTATTTTTTGTAATGTAAATCATATTCCTAATAATAATTTCCTTCTTTATTTTTTGTAATGTAAATCATATTCCTAATAATAATAACAATAATAAAACTGTTCAAAATAATGTTTTCAACAATGCTTTGAAGTAGTTCAAGCGAATTAGAGCACTCTAAGTATTCACTTTCCGATTTATATGCAGGTACATCGATCAATGAAATCACATTAAAGTTTCAATATGGCAATAGGCAGAGTCTTAAACTTTTGCCAAATACTGTCAAATGGCTGATTTATTATTTATTAGCCGTGACCCACAGAAAAGCTTACATAGACATTGGATATCTTATCGAGGAGGGTTGCTTTCAGTCGACTCACAAAAACAATCCATCAATTATGCAGCATCCTCAAGTGACGAAAACAAATCAAATCGGCATAAAGAAAAATGAGAATAGAACTTGGCTCAATTGACAACTGACAAGATGACAATACGGCCCATGGAAATCCAACTAATTGGATCAGTGAAAAATAGTTGACGCCGCAGAGTAGGCAACAGTTTCTTTGGGTCAGTCTTTCAAGAGAGAGAAACTCCGCCCATTTTAGAGATTTTATGTTTCTGCTTTTAGCCATTTGTCGCCTTTGACCCAAAACCTAATTGACTGGTTTTTGAAATTAATTTTTTTTCTTTATTTCTTGCGGTCGCCGTCAATGAGCCATAAAAACTGCCTCGCATATCATTTGAATGGGGCAAAAAGGTCTTTTGAGGTTACCATAAAGGAAGCCGTTCGCTGTTTGGCATCAAATTGTGCACGAGAGCGGGCGGACGGGTGAAAGGGGCGTGGCGTACGTGCGTCGCATTGCGAATGGTGTGAAAAATGAAACGGAAGCGTAGAACGTTAAAAGCAGCGGCTGGCGCTGACAGCTGGCATAATGAAACTGAAACGCGTGAAATGAAACGGAAAAATAAATGTTGCTCAAGTGTAAAGCGGTTTGTTTTGCGACTGAATGATACGCAGGTCAAGCCAAAAAGGCGGGGGCGGCATGGCAGAGGTAAACGTGGTTGCTGCGGATTGCTTTTGCGTCTGTCCATGACAAAGGTTTTTATTTTCATTTTTATTTTTTGTGGTTATTTCTTTGACCATTTGACCTTGTTTTGGATTTTTGATTTTAACTAAAATATGTATAAAAGAAATGTGCTGAATGAACACAATAATTTCTTCAATTTAAGTAACGAAAATATTTTATTTAACTTTTTGTTAAGCAAAATTGTTGAATAGAAGTGGAATAATGGACAAAAGAGAGAGATGGAAGTTGATAGGTAGAGCGTATCTGGCATAAAAGTGAGTAAATTAATAATACAACTTTATGTGTTTCAACTCTTATTTGAAGCCATGAGAATATAAAGTAAACTAACATACAAGACATTTTCTTATTTGTTAGGCAACAAAACTTTGAATATAAAATATTTAAAAAGCTTCTTTTAAGACTTTCATATTTATAAAGAAAATACATCAGCCTTAATGCTGAGAAGGTTCTACACCGATTTTCAACTTACATATAAGCCATTTGCAGCTGTTTGCGCTGCATTTAGCATATTTGTTTTCATTTATCTTGTCGCTGCCTTTGGCACTAAAGTCGGGCTACTTAAATAGCTCCCTCTCTCTCCCTCGCTCTCTCTCTCTCTGGCTCAAGCACTTAATGTCAGTCCCGGCAATCCTCTCACAAAGCGCAAACCGTATTAGCAATACTTTTATGCAAGCTTCACTACCCATCTCCATCTTTCCTGCCTGTCAGGTGAACACTTCATAAGTATTTATAAGCTTCTCTTCTCCAGTTGCTACGTCTGAAGGCAGCATGAAAAGGTAGCAGGAGATACAAGGGGTAGATAGTAGCTGCATTAAAACACGCTCCATTTTAATGCAGCAAAGGCAAAAGCATAAAATGCCAAAGCGGACTGCTTATAAGTAGTAAAAATATAACTCGCCTTCTTGTATCTCTCTCTCCCCCTCTCTATCTATCTCTATCTCTTTCTGCTCGTAGCTGTTTCTCTGTGTGAACGTCAGCAAATTTTATGCTTTGACGAAAGTTTTGCTTAATGACAGAAACATCCGTCAGATGTGCACACTCACTCACACACTCTAACGCACACACACACACACGTAAATAAGAATGTTGCTTAAATAAATTAACAAAGTTGCCTTGGCTGTTGGCTCTTTGCCTATAACACGAAAGTTGAAATGAAAATAAAATTTAATTCAAGCGTCAAACGTTGACGTCGACGTCATGTGTTGCCGTTAAGTGCCATCATCAGCAACATCATTATCATCATCATCATCATCATCATCATCATCAGCAGCAGCAGCAGTTCTCGTTCTATTCTCATCATCTGGCAAACTGTTTTGTAGTTTTTCTCACACACACACACACACACAGAGAAAAACTTTGAGCATGTGCAACGGCTAGTGGGTAAAGAGAGGGGACTTGGAGGCAAGGACGCAAAGACTTTGTGAATTGAAAAATAGTTGCCATAGTTGCCAAACGCCTTTCACAACGCAAAAGCCGCTGCAAAAGTCAAGTGTTTAATTAAGGTTCGGCTTTTTAATGTGCATTGACGAGCAAATGCGAGAACGTAATTAAAAAGAATCCACAAAAAATATATAGAAAATCTAAAGAGCTTCAGCAGTTGGAAATATCATCCAGAAATTAAGACTAATAAACGATTGCTGCTTTAAAAACTTTATGGTAAAAGAGTTGGTGAACTAAAGACGGAATGCATATTTCACTATATAGACTAAACTGTCGTTGACAGCAGAAAGACATTTAAATGCCCAAAATTCACTAACCAATCCTTAAAACAGAAAGCACTTCATTTATCAATCCACTGCTGTGTGTATATATATATATAGCTGCATATAGCCTCGTGTCGTTGAACATGTTCTGCCCGAGTATAACAAGTTTTAGCCGGAACTTGTAGCCCGGAATGTCAGTCATGATATCTTCCAATTAACGCTGTCGCTCTTTTTCTCTGACCAGACACTTTTTCTCTGGCCTATGGCCATAATTTATGAAGTGTCGAAAGTTTTTGACCTGTCAGCGACATAGCTGACAGAGCAAATGAAAAACGAAGGACATGGCATCAGAGCGAAAAAATATAGAAGAGGAAATTCTTTATGGCTGCATAAACTAATAGTTGCTAGGTGACTGCAATGAGTTCTTCTTTGAGATTAGTGAGAGTGTATTACCATATCTAAAATTTAATAAAACGCTATCACTTATTATTGTAAATTATGAATTTTATTCGTGAATTTCATTTAGTACTAAAATATATGCTCATATTATATTATAATAAATTAGTAAGAAAAATTCATTCAAATTTTTATATCTTATATATAATTTTTTATTAATTTATATTGTTTGAATATTATGCTACTTAATAAGTTCAGCATTTTTCGAAAATGGCTTATATATTCTTGTGCCATAAATATAATTGGTTTTAGAAATGAGATTATTTCTATATTGTATCATATTATATTATATAACTTACAACATTTTAGTTGTTAGTACTATAAAAATCGACGCTAATTAGAATTAAGGCTCTGCTTAAACCATTATTTGATTGGGCTTTATGAAAATGCAGCCTCTCTATGCAATTCTCATGACACTCTCTTATTCATTTATTGCTCAGTCAGTATTCCACTATATATTTTCCTATTCTATATTAGAATATAAAAATGTATAACAGGCATAAGAAACATATATTTTTGCAAAGTCAAAAGAGTTTTTGTTGCAAAATTCTAGTTTCCACGGACTTATACTTGAAAAATAGGACACGCTTGCAACTGTTGTTGAAAGAATACCTGCCAAACTGTAAGCTGTATCAAAATTATTGCGCGTCTGTGAGTCCTTCACGCTTTCACTCTCTGCTTGGACTCAACAATCAGCTTGTCAGCGCTTCCACAACACGCAGGTACAAAGCGCAGGAAACGAGAAGCTAGAGCCTGCGTCAGTAACAACGGCCACGTTCACGTGCCTGTCCTGTACCTGGGCACAGAAACTTGGCTCAATATTGGACGCAAACTTTTGTCAACTGCAAGGCAGTGGAGGGGGTGGCAAGTGGGTGGCTACTAGAGGGCATAGTACTTAAAGTTGTTCAAAGAGTTGTGAGTGGACGGCAGCAAGAGTCAGAGTTGAACCAAGAGGCACTGGCACTGGCTCTGGCACTGCTGATTCTGATTGGTGCAGCGTTTTGGCATTTCGAATCTATGCGCAAACATTGCAAATGAACTCTGATTGTGAAAGCCATTGTAGCAGCAGCAACAGCAGCAGCAGGAGCAGACATTCCTGCGATAGCTCACAATAATGCCGATGATGAAGCTGACAAGACCTGCAACCCAGTTTTCAACGTCGGCCATTGCCAACAAGTGTGCTGCCTAAGGGCAAGTCAGACAAACTACACGATACTCTGTTTCAGCTTTAACCAACAGTAATTGCCATAAAGCTTACTTAAAGACTCTCTAGTAAAATAGTTGAACTATTCTTGAGCTCCTTTTAAGCTATAATTTTCACAAGCATTTTTTAGTTGTTGCAACTTTTGACAAACGTTGCGAGTTCATTTGCCATGGAGCGCTGCATCCGGCTGTTGGCTGCTCAATGTCGTGCCCGGCCACGCCCACACGCGCCTTCATTGCTCCCTTCATTGTCAGCAGTAACGAAGTTGCTCGTTCACCTTTCGGCATTTTGTATGCTGCAACAGCTTCCGCACAACAGTTGCTGTTGTTGTTGCTGTTGTGATTGTTGTGCCATCAAAATGTGTCATTGCTATCCAAAAAGGTTTTACTGCACTCGCTCTGCTCTGGTCTATTCTGTTCTGGTTTATGAACTGCGCGTCTATAGCCGTGGTGTCATAGTCATAGACCATAGCAGCGAAGCTCTGCTGCGTGCTGATCAGTGCAGCCATTGACAACATCCTAGTTGTCATCATCGTCATCATCATCATCCGAATCGTCATTATCGCCTTCGTCATCGTCATCGTCTTCGTCAGCATCAGCATCAGCATCAGCATCAGCATCAGCATCAGCGTCAATCAGGCAGACTGACATGGAAATTATGAGAGTTTGTATTTTGGCATTCACGAATCGACCACG
Source organism: Drosophila gaucha (assembly GCA_035045545.1). Taxonomy (NCBI): domain Eukaryota; kingdom Metazoa; phylum Arthropoda; class Insecta; order Diptera; family Drosophilidae; genus Drosophila; species Drosophila gaucha. The sequence goes on from JAWNOY010000292.1 coordinate 7,502,138, forward strand.
ATTCCGTCTTCAACCAGCCATGGCAATGCCTTGTTGTTGTTGTTGTTTAGTGTAGTTGTAGCACAGTGTATTGCTTATAATTTATGCGTGTGCCGCTGCTGCTGATTATGGCCCCAAGGCTGATTTCAGCTGCTGCTCACGTACAGAGCAAAGCCAAGCAATGCAAATCATACGCACTGTTGTACGCAAAGGTGTTGCAACTTAAAGCAAATCAAATATAAGGCTTAAATTTAAGATTTGGTGAAGACGACAAATATAAATTGCTCTGAAAATAAGTTGAATATAAATATAATCTATATATATAAAGAGCTGCTTCTTTCTACCTTTTTAGTCACACATATTTCAGTTATTCAGTATTTTTCTTTAGCTTAGCAGCAATCCTTTGTACAAATGCAAAGCTGCTGTTCAATGTCAACTTGAAGTGAACTTTCTATAGAGTACACAAATGCCATGTGCTTCAAGCAGCTGCTGTTCGCATCTTCTGCTGGCACCTGAGCGCGTAGTTGCGTCTTCTTCAGACAGTTGGCTTTTGTTTTTAGTTGGCAAAGTTTATGCCCCGTTAGTTTGGTGGCATGTTTTCTGTGGCCAGGAGGTGACCCTGTGGCCCATGCCTGTTGCAGCTGCAGCAGCAGCCAATTGCATTGGACTTTAATTTAAAAGTGCATTATTTTGTCTGTCAAGGCGTAAAAACTTTCTGAATGCCCAATGAATGAGTGCAGCTGTAGAGTATATATATTTAAGTGAGTGTAACTCTCTTGCTGTGTGTGTGTGTCTATGGGTGAGGACAAAGTAGCTGACAAGCTGACACAATGACCGAGTGGACAGCCAGGAGGCATATTGTTAGACAACAGTTGGCACCATTAAATGTCATGTACTCAACATCAAACTGAACTTCATTTCGGTCTGTGACTCGCTCTCTCTCTGTCTCTCTCTTTTGCTGTCTGTCCATCTGTCCATCTGCCAGACTGTTGGCCAATGTTTGTTTTGCATACTTTTCGGCGTCATTAACAACAGACTGACAACAACAACAACAACAATTGAGTTGTTGTTGTTTTAAAAATTATGTAGTTTTGTCTGCTGTTGTCTGCCAGTGCAACGTGTCATTAGAAAAGACACTTTGACACAAATAAACAGAGAACTAGCATTGTGGTTAAGCTATAGACTAGAAGATATCCTGTACTATACGACTTTATTAATGTATAATATGTATAAGTTAATAGAAATTGTTCAAAAATTAGTTAAAATGCACAAAAAGATTTGAACAAATTTACTTACATAGACGATGTTGGGCTGAGAAATTGTTGAGAAATTTATAAAAGTAGAAAGATTTCTGTTTGATCATGTATTTATTAGTCATTGTTTATCAGGTTGTCTGTTTAACTCTTTCAAGAATCTTCTGGTTCTTTCACTAGCATGATTTGCTATTAACTCCAGGTTCGTGAAGGACTTGCTACTGTTATAATTTTGTATAAATCTTAATAATATCATTAATAGTAATCAATTATGGATTGTATAGCAAAAACTTTTAAAGTAAGGATCCCCAAGCAACGGGGTCCAACTCCCATTTTCGGAGTTCATATACTAACACTATTCATAAAGTTAAAAATAATTCATCATAAAATGCAGAGTAATCTCATAATTTCTTAACTACTTATATATTTTTTCTACCTTTTTTTCTTTAATGTACATTTTATCACATTTTTTCTTAACATACCCATGATCAACTATAAGATACCTCTTTTGTGAACATCTAATGTCTGCTGGGTATTGAAAGGGCACAAAAGTTGAGACAAAAACTTTGTCCTTTGCATCTCAACAGCAGGCTGGCGGCAGGTGTTGTTTGTCCTGTTGTCCATTTATTTAGGGGTCACTGCAAAGGCGAATTACGGCCATTAGTTGGAACCCAAAAAAAAAGAAATGAAAGCCAGGTTAACAGTTGGCCATTGTTCCAGCCGTTTGTCCCGCTCGTAGTCCGACAATTAGCAATTGCCTGGCCGAGCTTGTGTTTTAATATTTGACTTTTTATGAGCTCACTAGGCACGTAATTGTTTAGAAAATTTGGCAGCAAATAGCTGCACTCTAGGCTAGACTGTATGCATAGCATGTTAAATGCGCTTAATGAGAGAGCAAATTGTTTTTATGCAGCTGAGAATTACTTTGAAGAGCAACAAAATATTTGGAAAACATTTTCTAGTTGTCAATGGAAAACAAAAACCAAAAATAACAATTGCAATGCATTAAGAATTAAATATAATTCAATGAAATTGCGGAAATGAATGCGGTTTTTCTTTTACGTAGGTGTGCGTGTGTGTGAGCGGAAGTGCGACAAAAGTATAGAGTGTTTATTTAGGCTAAAAACAAATATGAATTTTGAAACTCTGAATGTAGGCTCCGAATTTACCTAAATTTGAAAGCGTCAATTAATAGACGCAAAATGCTTTACCAAATGACCTCGACTCGACTCTACGTATACATATGTGTGTGTGTATGAATGTGTGTGTGTGTGTTTGGCAACAACGGAAATGACAGCGCTGCAACGCTGCAGGAAGCAATAACCGAATTCAGTTACGTTGCACGGAAATGACACACGGCACGAAAATCTGCAAAAGGGATGAGACCAAAAATTGTGAATAGGAACGGGGTACGAGGCGTACGTGTGTGTTGCAACTAATATGCAAAAATTCTATTCTGATTTGGATTTTTGCAATTTGCATGCTGTATCCTGAAAGTCAAGCATAGGAAAATCTCCTCAATAAACTAAAAGCTTACATAAATTCTACGTTCCAGCTGACTCTGATACATGAGTTATTCTTGAATGACAAAATGTCAATGCATATTTATGAAACGTTTGGCAAAATAGAAATGCGAGAGATAATATAGCTATGTAAATAGAAGACAGAAAACAGGAAGTAAAGAATGTAGCACATAAAAGAAAAACTAACTAAAAATTAAATTCACATTTTAGCTGTAATTATACTTGCAACAAAGTCTAACCAATTTTAATCAAATTATTCACATATTTCAGCGAAAATAATTAAAAAAAACCATTATACCCTGATTTCCCATTTTCAATGGGTTCAGGGTATAAAAAGAACATGGAGAGGGCAAAACATGGAATATATTTATTTTGTAGCTAGGATATCTAAGGATAATGCGAATTATAGATATAATAACTAAAAATGTTGTCCTTTGATCCTTAGATAAGATAATAACCCTTTAACATAGATTGAATCAGTTATTTTTTACGATCCCAACTCATCATATCCTGTGAAAGTGTTAGGATTTGGTGGAGATAGAGATTTTTCTAAAAAACATATTTTTTTTCTTTAGGTATAACTCAACAAAATCCAGAAGGATCTTGGAAACATATACGTTTTCAAGCTCATGAAAATCAAAACTATCGATTCAAATTCAAGGATTTTTCGGATTCCACTTAAAATATCACCAACCAACATTTTTGCAAGTGCTATCCTCCTGAATAATATTTGGCAATCGGAAGGACAAAAGACCGTAAAGTGATTGGGTTACAGGTGCTTTTTTCTACAAAGAAAAATGGGTATAACTCGACTGCGTCCTTGCGTATCCTAATCCTAGTCCTGTTTATATAATTATACAATTTTTACAAGAAGTCATTTTCTCATTGCAGCCAAATTTTCCTGAAGTCTAAGGATGTACCCTTTATATCCTTCGCCTATTGCGACCTGATTTGGGTGGCTGGCTTACCGAGTTCTCGGTTTGAAGTTAAAGAAGCCACATTACACTTGGAGTTATCGGATCATTTTTACAATTTTATATAGATGATATTCCGTGCAAAGCCATTTTTTATAAGTTCTTATATAGAGTGCTCTTAGCCTCTGAATTTTATTCAAAAGTTCATATTTCCATTGCATACTTTTGAGCTGTGCACTTTAATCATAATTTATTATATCCATTTAATTTATTTTATTAAAGGTAACAATGTTTGTTTTTAATGTATATTCTTTCGCTTAGAAATAAATAATAATAAATAAATAAATAATTGCAACCAATTTGTAAATTAAAAATAAAATAAATTTATAAATTATCAAAATCATCATTGATCACCAAATCATTTCACTATGTTAAATAAATTTTTTTACACTGCTGCTTATTTCTGCTCGCCTGGTAGTACTTTACATAAATGTTCACACAAAATTCGGTGTCCAATAATAGCAGCCTGCCCCGTGAGGCTATGCAATGATTTTTAAACACTTAAATTTATTTTTTCCCAAACCTTTTCCACACTTCTATTTTTATTGCATACTTTTAAGCGGAGTAATTAAAGCGATGCAAGTAAACAATAATATCATATAGAAAAATAGCTTTAATTCGGCTTTATCCTTGCACAGAACGAAAGGACATAGTTCGTTTGGTTCGTGAGGACCAGCCCCATCGATGCCAATCAGAATTTTATGGGGTTATCTAAGTATCCAGGACTTGTCATTTTTTAGGTGCAGCAGCCAAGGAAATCGCCTTAAAAACACAAAATTGCTAATATCTCGGAAACCACAAAGACTTTTGGGATGTCCTTTAGTCCATTGATAGTCCTTGAGACACCCATTAGTTTGACACATCAATTGCCAGGATACGCAAGGATACAGCCGAGTTATGAGCTATTTTCTCTAAATAAAATCGTCCTGTTATCTCGGAAGTTTGAAGGACTTTCGTCCTTATTATTAAAAATTCTTCATCAACACCATAAGGACGTCATTTGGTGCTAAGGACATCCCGATAGTCCGTCAAATGGCCAAGTTATTGCCGATTTTTGTCATTTTAGCCCATTTTTCGACCATATCCCTTTAAAAAGTTTGAGATCGAACTTTTGGTGGAATCCTGGAAATCCTTGAATGCCAATCGATAGTCAGGCCTACCACAAATTTAGAATGATATATCCTTTCAAGATCCTTAACGATTTGGATAAATTATAGCTAAAGAAAGAATGTCCTTTTTAGAAAAATTGCTCTAACTCGGCCAGATCTTTGCACAGAACGAAAGGACATAGTGCGTTTAGTTCGTGAGGACCAGCCCCATCGATGCTTGTGAAAATATTATGGGGTCATCTAAGGATCCAGGACTTGTCATTTTTCAGCTGCCAAGGAAATCGCCTTACAAACACAAAATCACTAATATCTCTAGAACCACAAGGACGATTTAGATGTCCTTTGGTCTATTGATAGCCCTTGAGACCCCAATTAGTTTAAAACATTACTTACCAGGATAGGCAAGGATACAGCCAAGTAAGAACAATTTACATAATATCTCAGCTGTTTAAAGAACTTTCGTCCTTGTTGATGCAAATTCTTAACGAGGATAATATGGGCATGAATTGGTGCAAAGCACAGCCTGATAGCCTTTTAAATGACCAAGCTATTGCCGGCTTTCGATTTTTTTTATCATTTTTCGATCATATCCCTTGGAAAAATTTGATTGAGAGTTGTGGAAATTTTTAAATGCCAATCGGTAGTCCTGCTTCTTGCAAGCTTAGAATAATATATCCTTACAAGATTCTTAAGGATTAATTGCGAGTTATAGCTAAAAAAACAATGTCCGTCTTAGAAAAATTGACAGAACTCGGCCATATCATATCCCAGGACGAAAGGACATGGTACTTTACGATGTTGAATATCAGTTTCATGAAAAGGTTACGTTTTGATCTTAAAGACAACACAAGTTTAATGTAATTTTACAATTTATTTATTTACTTGTTCTTCATCATAATTTACTTTAGTTCGTATGTTTAGGGGGTTCTTTCATTACATATATATATTCATATATATATATATATATTTCTATATATGTATATATAAGTACTTGAGTCTAAGTTGTTTACCTTCAATTTAATTCCACTTTTTGGTTTGCTCTTCGCTTTACTTTAATTCAAGTTAAATTTTTTTATTTTGCGGCATTTTTGAGTAAATGCTGATTTATATAATTTATATGTGTGTATATGATTATACAATAATGTATCCATATTTATATATATGTATATATATAAATACTATATATATGTTTTTATTTTTTTGATGTATTTCACATAATTAATAATAAATAATATTTATAATTAATTACAATAAATTGCATAACAAAATTGATTCGACTTTCTTTTTTTTAGTTTTCCACTTGATGTTTCGTTAAACTTAATTATTTATTCTTCTGCTTTTTTTATAATACACTAATTTTCGTATTGTTAGAAAACCATGAAAATAAATATTATTGCTAATTTTAGATGCTTGGCTGTTGTAATTTTTTTCTCATTTTACTTTTTCTCTGTTTGCGATTGATTTTAAATATATATTAAAAAAAACAAGTATTTGAGATGCTTGTGTTTATTTGTTGTTAAATTTTGTAAATAAAGTCTGTGGTTGTTTGCATATTTAATTTGTATTTTTGTTTATGTTGTATCGTTAATTACTTTTCGATTTTAATTGGTAATTTAATGTTATATATAAATATATATATACGCTAAGTACAATGCCTGTTTATGCTTTGTTGTTTAGTGATAAAAACTATGTAAATTGTTTTGTTTTTCATTTATATATTTTTTTTTCTGCTTGGGACCTTTTCATGTATATGCGTGTGTATTTGCGTATATCGACTGTCAAAATGTTTTGCTAATTAATTGTTGGTGCGTGACTTATAATGTACATATGTAATTATATATAAGTACAATTTGTTATTTGTTTTGTATTTATTTGTATATATTATATAACAATTAATATCGTTTTTGTTTTTATTTTTGTGTATTTGCATTCATAAAGTTAAGAAATTCGTTATTCATTTGCTTTAAACACTTTTAGATTTTAAGTTTTGTTTTTTCTTTCGAAATTGAAGCTCAAAAGCATAAATAAATAAATAAATAATCAACAATGAATTATAAATAAAAATTACCAAAATGCACTGCAAAAAATTGATGTCTTGGAAACTGTGAAAGTTTCCAAACATTATTATTGCTTCAGCTCCTCCAGAGCTCCCGTTTTCTTGTTCTTCTTGACCTGGGCATAGAGCGAGGCGGCCTTATAGTTGATGGGCCCATAATGCTGACTCTCGAGATCGGCATAAATGAATTCATCATCGAAACTTGCGGCATTTAGTGGCTAGGAAGTCAAGAAGAGGTCTCTATAATAGTCTTTTACGCCATATACCATTAAATGGAACATGCTTGAAACAAGAAGTTAGAAAGCGCTTTTCACATGCATATTAATAATCTATAACGCCTGTCGTATTTGTGAATAAGCTAATGAGAGAGAAGTGTGTTTTACATAGCATATCGAACGATTTTAAGAATCGAAACATTTTATCATTTTTAATTTGACAGCACGACAGTTGAAATAAATTATTAACATTTTTTTTTTGTTTTTTTACCATAACAGAAATATTTAAATAGATTTACCTTTTTTTTTGTATATATTGTGACATAAAACATTTAGCTGGCATTTGATATTTAGTGGAAAGTTATACAAAAAGAAGAATTTAGAATATATAGGTATTGCTGCCTTTGTATGGATCCTCAAAATCGGACACATGCTATAAGAAATTAATATGTCATTTAGAACACACTTCGTAATACAAAGTTATTTCTATTATAGTTGATAACAAATGGTTAGCTTCTTGTTTTATGTTTTAGTTAGGCTTGAAGAATGAATTTTTGTTTTTGTGTGAAAATTTGCTTTGGTATTTATAATTTAATTAAATTAAATATATCTTAATACGATAATGTAATAAATAAATAAATATGCTTGGCTTCTGTTTGGTTTTCACTTCAATGGTTTTTTTCTTCACTTATATATATATATATAAAGTTTCTCGATCTCCGATTAAGCAGTTATTATAAGTATCCTATGTACAATACAAGTTCTCATATACATATCTAAATAGTTTAATTACTCATTTGTATAATTTACACAAAAAACTACGTCAAACTTAACACACATACAGTCAAGAGTTGCCTTACAGCTAATTATAATATTTAAGAATGAATTAGTTGTGCTTCGGGGAGATTTTCTCTTGTTGTTGTTAGTGAATAGCTTTTTATATGCTCGTTGAATGATGATTTCTCTCCTTGTAGTTGTATTTTGAATTAATAAATATTTGTTTATCGAGTTTAAATTTAAGCTAACTATATACACTAACAAAATAAGTGCCAAGACTGTGGCAACTTTTTTGTATATTCGATTTCTTCATATGGGTTGCGTTTTGGGCCTCTTCTAGGATGCCGCAAGATTTTCTATTACAATTACTTGATATATAGATATATAGGTATATATATATATATATATATATGTGAATAATATAAAAATATGTAAAAACATTGGCAAAAGTTTATGGAATGTGAGACGAATGGCAAGCAGACCAGACCGACTGCTGTATGCCCTATACTGAGAACCTTTCGCTGAATGAATTTCTGTTCTGGCTAAACTCTATGCTAATTTTTGTCATTCGAAGAATTTATGCTAGTTATAAATATGTTTTATTCCTTTAGCTTTATTTAATTTCTAAATACCTTGTATGCGTCATTTAGGCCTGTCTAACTGTCTGTTTTCTTTTTTCTTTCTTATTCATGTCATTTCGTTTTGCTATATATGCACCTCGCGATAGCTTTGGGTCATAAAGTATTTCAATGCGCCTGCTGTTGCATTTGCCACTGCTGCACTGTGGGCGGGCGTTGTGGGCGGGGCTGTGAGATTGTGTGGCGAATCATCAGCAACATCATCTACATCCTCCTCCCCATCCACCATGTACTCCTCTTCGCAAAAAGAGTAGCCTAAATCCTCATCCTCCTCCTCAGCAGCAGCTGTTGTTGTTGCTGTTGTTGCAGCAGCAATTGGCTCGCCTTGTTGCTTGGGTCGTGCAAACATAAAGTCCGGATGCGTTTTAGTTAATACCTCTAATGCCTCTAATGAGGCGGCGGGATTTAGTTGACCTATCGCTGGTTGCTCTTGCTCCCGTTGCAAGTGTTGCTGCCGTGCCTCGTTCTCTTGGCATTTTTCAAAGTCAGACATTGCTGTTGTTGGTGTTGTTGTTGTCGCAGGTGTTGGCGAAATTGGCTTAAAGGCATGCCGCTCGCTCAGCGCCAATGGACGATAGATGAGTGGCCCCTGCGCCCGCTCCTGCTGCTGCTGTTGCAGCTGGCGACGCAGCTGCTGCAGCTTGCCGTTGGCCGTTTGTGTTGTCTGAAAGTGGAAGGTGTGATGTTTGCGCAATGGCAGACGCATTGGCCGACGTACGACCAGACAATCGTAGGCGCCGGCCACTGGTTGTGTTTGGGGCGTGGCAGTTGGCAGGGGCGGCACATATCTTAAATTGTGATTGCAGTCGGCGGCAGTTAATTGACTTGCCTGCAGCAGCAATTCATTTGGCATTAGCATTTGTTGTTGATGATTGCCACGCCCACACCACTGCCCAGGCCCAGGCCCATTGTTGTTGTTGTTAATTTGTTGCTCGGCCTCTGCTGCTGTTGCTGGTGACGATGTTGCTGTCGCGCAATAACTGTCGGCTGCAATGGCTTCAGCGATGTTGCTGTTGCTGCTGATGTTGTTGTTGTTGCTGTTGCTGTTGCTGGTAACAGAGGCAGCGGCATCGACATCGGCATAATGCCGTTTGATATGTGCGTAGGGGTCGCTGATGGTCTGTCGTCGTAATTTCTTACTGCAGGCGATGCTGTTGCCTTTGTTGCTGCTGCTGCTGCTGCTGTTAATGTTGCTGCTGTTGTTGCATTGCCGTTTAAGTGCTAAAAATGGATTAGTGGCCAACAATTGCGTTTGCTGTGGTTAGTTTCGTGGTTTTTGCAAATGTTTTCAATGCAGTTTCAATTGTATTGTTGTAATTTATTGCAGTGTTTGTTATTTTTGTGTTGTTTCCATCAAAATCATATTTTTGTATTAAGCAATCGTGACATGTGAAAGAAAAAATATGTACAACAAAAAATGTAAAATAAATTATATTATGGTTAAAACGAAGCAAAAGCAAAAGCTATTAAATTGAATTAATAAATATTGAGTTTTTCACCTCTCTAAAAACGTTGTTGTTGTTTAGGATACAGTTGTAAATGCGGAAATTCCAGGTTCATGAATTGCTACAGGCAACCAAGACCTTCAAAGACTCTGCTTGAGATTTTCATGTTTGTGTCAAATTTAACTAATTGGAGTTCTGTGTAGTAGAGTTGAGTTATATAATGATTTCTTTCCTTCCTCTAAGCAATTTGTATTCTTAGAGTATTTATAGCAATTGTTTTACTATAATATACTATAATATGCTGCTAAAAGTATCAATGATGGCTTGTAATGCATAATATCGCTAAAATATTTCGGAAGACTCAACAGGTTTCTGGCATATTCTTGCTGAAGGTAAGCTATTATCGGAGTTGAACTTTTTCTCAGTTGAATCACTGTTTGCTGACAAATCTAAAATGATTTTGCAATTGCCCTAGCAGAATCATTTTTTTTTGAGATATTTTCCTCATTTTTGCATGAGAACAAATCGAGTTTTTTAAAAGTCACAAAAAAACATTGCTTTGTTTTCCTTTGTGAACGAAACAGCTGGCTTAAGTTCGTAATAGTTGCGAAAGCTGGTTCATAAACCAGTGTTGCAAAGTAAACTAAGCAGAAAGTGCAAAAGTCGATACATTGGCGTTTTGATAACTAAGTTAGAAAACTAGAATTAAATTAAACAATTTGAATCCTATTTTCTGAATTCCTTTTTTTCAAATATGCCAAAAGTATTAAATTCTAAAAAAATATATAATTTTATGCATTTTTAAAGTTTTTATAGGCACTTAAAGATCAACTTGGAAAACGTGTATCCACTTTAGCTATACAGAATATTCTTGGCTATATAAAACCAGCTTTGTAGCAATATATCGACCTATCTATCCCTGACCGGAAGCCAATATACAACTTTAAGAATATCTGCAAAAGTTGTTTTATTACAATCAAAATCACAGCACATATGCAGCTGAAAGCAAACCTTAATTTCGTTTACTTATTATATCTTTGCTGAAGAATACTTTAGCTTTGCTTTAAGATATGCATCCCAAATACTCTCAACAATTTAATTACTGAATATCTAAGTTATTGTAACTAGTAATGGATCCTTTTCAAGTCTGTGTAAGTATAAGGCCATTGGCTTAAAACCCCACCCAACCTAGATCATAGAACATGCTACTCTAATAAAAACTAAAACTTTAAATTGTTGCGTAATATTGTAACAAGTTTGTGCAATTTAGGACATGGTATTTCTCCCCCTTCCCTAGGGTAATGGGCCAGCATCCCCGGCTAAAGTCTAAGCGAAATCTAATGTACGCACCTCATGTGGACCTACGCGATGTGGCAGCTGTTGCACTGTTGCAGCTGCTGCTGATGTTGCTGGCGTGCTGGAGGGCTTGCATTTGCCACGGCTGGCGGCACTTAGGCTGCTGGCAACGGACAGCATGGAGGCGGAATGTGCTGGCTGGTGGCCCAACTGATACTGCTCGTAATCCTCGGGTGTTGTGATTTCCGGCGTTGGCTGCCTTTGATGATGTTGCTGCTGGTTGAGTTGCTGTTGCTGCTGCTGCTGCTGTGGATGGCGATTGCAGCGAGAGCTGACGGTGCCGATGCCGCTGCTGTAAAGCGAATTGGATGAGCTGAGCGAGGTGGGATCTGTGACGGGCGCCGACGATGCGGATTCATAGGACGAATTAATATGAGCTGGGGAGCCGGCGCGTGCCAATTGCTGCTGCTGCTGCTGCCCCTCCACATTCATGTAGAGGGGCTTGCGTGTGAGATTGAGGCCCGATGCGGACGCCTTGTGGGGCTTGGGCGTGCGCTGGCCCAAGGCCGGCAGCTGCGACTCATAGGAGCTATTGGATATGCCCGAATCGCTGCGATAAATGCTGAGGCGCTCGGGCTCCATCAGCTGAAAGTCAGCCCCGGCGCCCGATGCATCAGCCTTTTGCTGGTGCTGGCGATGGTGATGTTTCTTCTTGTGGCTCGCCGAGACGACAGCAGCGGGCTGCGTGTGCAGCTGCACTGTGGCCAAATTGAGAGTGTGATTAAGATTGTGATTGAGGTTGAGATTGTGGCCAATGTGGCTGCTGCTGCTGCTGCCGTCACCGCCCATATCCAGGTCCAAGTCGCCGCCGCACTTGTCCGCCACATTCTCGTAGACGGGCGGATCATAGAGGCGCATGGGCTTGCCGTTGGATTCAATATCGCCATGGCTACCACCAGCAAAGGAATGATGCCGCTTGCATTTCGACGCTGTTGCCGCAGTCGACGTCGACGTCGTTGCCATGCCCAGCGAGGCATTCAAATTATATGCCGGCTTCTTCAACTTGTTGCCGCCACCATTGGGAAACTTCAGTGAGTAGAATTTCTTGTCCATGTCCATGCGATCGAGCAGGTTGCCCACCTTGCCACGCTTGCCACGTTGCATGCTGCCCAGCAGCTCGTCCCCAGCCGCATCGTACTTCTTGAAGTTGCTGGCGGCCAGAAACGGGTTGGTGTTGAGCAACGCGGAACTGGGCGCCGGTGGTGGCGGTGGCACACGCTCCACCACGGCATAAGTGGGCTGATAATCGTGCTCGATGGCATTCAACAGTTGCGCATTCGATGCGGAGTTCGTGTGGAACTTTTGCGACTGTTGCTGCTGTTGCTGCTGTGATGGTTGCTGCTGTTGCGTTTGCTGCTGATGCTGATGATGTTGCTGGTAGTATTCGGTGTAGCTCTTAGGGAAGCAATTGCTCAGATTATATTGTATTTGATCGGAACTAGACTCCAGCTGATCCAGACTACGATTATGTGGAGCTGTAAGAGGGGGCGGGGCTGTGCAGCCACGCCCGTACTGCAAAGTGTTGTACTGCTGCTGCTGATGTTGCTGCTGCTGCTGCTGATGGTGTTGCTGCTGCTGCTGCTGCTGCTGTAGTTGCTGGTCGTAGTAGTGTGGCTGCTGCTGTTGAGGATGCGGATGCTGTAGAGTCTGGTGATGCAGCAGCTGTTGGCTGTGCATCGCTTGACCAATATTTCCATTTAGTCTCTTGGGTCGTGGAGCGACGCGCACCACATTTGTGTTGTTATTAAAATTTGTAGGGGTAGTAGAGAACTGTCGATACGATGCGATGCGATACGATGCGATGCAGGCACATGCAATGGGGGTTTTATTTTTATTTTTTTTTTTAGCAATTAGCAGCGTGTGGGATTAAGAGAGAGAAAGAGAGAACATTCGATTAGTTGTGTGTGGTTAGTCATGGAGCTTGTGCAAGTCAGTTGGCTACAACTTGATTAGCTGTGAAAACTGTGGATGAGCTGTATTAATTGTGGTGTTTGCAACTTGTGTCTGAACTAGCGAACACAACACTGATTAGGGATAGAGATTGGTTTAAGTTTAAAGTGGAATTGAATATGAATTGATTTACAAAAATGCGAGCTAAAGAGGACATGGCTTAAAATATTACAAAATTATTTAAATAAATTGAATTTAATATGAAATTTTAAACGATAATCTATAATCGTTATAAAAAAATATAATATAAATTTGTATCTAATTTCATTAGCAAAAAACTTTGATTTGTCTTTAATTTTGAAACAAATTTTTGTGTATAGAAATTTCGTAATTTTCTTTCATCTAACAGTCTTCCACATTTAACTCACATATTTGCAAAACTAAATGTATATTTGCTTATTATTTATAAAAGAAAATCTTATATCTTAGGCAATACAAAACTATTTAATATACACAACAATATTAATTTTATATTTTATATCAATAAAAATTTACAAAACTTCAGGGCTTAAAAATACCATAGATAAATACCAAAGCAACGAAAATAAAATGTAAAACAAAGGAAAAATTAAAGAAAAAATTTATGTGACTATCAGTCATCATTTGAATGAGAGAAAAGGTAAGAACTTAAAAAAATATGACGAATGAATGAGGAATGCGAGACATCATTATGCAAGGAAGGCCAAGGGGGGTAGGTTTAGTTTTATAGAACTAGACGTAAAAAGTCAACCCTATTTACTTTATGCTTAAATCATAAGAAATATAGAGAGATTAACTCTTCAACAAATTACACAAAAAATCATAGTTCGCAAAAACTATAAATCAGATAGAGATAGAGTTAGAGTTTGAGCTAGAGATAGACATAGACAAGAGGCAATATATAGATATATACTGAGATAAAGCTTAGACTTATATACATAGACGAGGCGAGATTAGCAATATGTGTGTGTGGGTGCTATATGTGTGTGTGTGTGTCTTGAGTGTAGGTGTGTGTGTGTGTGTGTTAAACGAATTTTATCATAAACATTTCTAGTTGAAGTGAACAAAAAATGTTAACTGTACCTTGTTAGGTGCCGTTTGCAGACCATGAAACGGTAGATTCTCATACTCGCCAGGTTCCGTCAATGGATCCCCCAGTGAAGACGACTTGTCGTGTACTATATAGTATATACGTATACGGATCGGTTGATTGTTGGCGATTAGCATTGGGGTGTTTTTTTTTTTAACAATTTGAGTGTTTTTTTTTTTTTAATTTTTATCGAACGTAAAAGAGAAAAAAAAAAGAAAATAATTGGAAAAAGTAGAAAGAGTATTGAATTAGTCAATTATAAAATAATAATGTCTTTAGTTTACTAAAAATTAAGCCTAAGCTGCTTTTTTTATGCAATACACCTAAGCTAAAAAGTTTTTTTTTTGTATTTAATTAAAAACCTAACAAAATTATGGAGCTGTAAAAATAAATATTTGAGTTTATAATTCACTTCTTTTGTTTTATATATTTAAAAGTCATGCAATAATTTTGAAACACACAGCAGGCCAGGACAATTCATAAGCAGGCAACATGGAAACAACATTGACAAGAAAAAGTGCAAGCCAGAACGGAAAATGAACAAAATGTTAATAAATAATTTAAAAATGTTTATATATGTTTACTAATGACAAGTTTTTGTTGTTGTTTTAGCTGATTCAGTTCTTCTTATATATTTCTCTTACTTGTTTGATATATTTTCTTTTCTTGCTTATATAAGGACCTCGACGCTTGATTCATTAAAGTAAATTACTTACAGCGATTAAGATGTACAGAGAGTTTAAGTTAAGATAAATGGACAAAAACAAAATTGAGTTGAGAGCACGATTGTGTATATGTACAGAGTGTTAAGGTAAGATAATGATGGATGAATATTGTTTATAGCAAAAGCTTAATTCAGAAATTTACTGAAGTATTGCACTTAACGAACTTTCATTACAAATATTGCTTCATTGTAATCTAGTTAAATCTGTAAAGCCTCAGCTTGGAATTACTTAAGAATTTGCAACTCAGCATTTACAATGAACAAAGCAATTGGTTTTTTTTTTCCTGAAAATTCATATAGTCAAATCTTTCGGCAAGTCAGCTTTGGCTAATAAAAAAAAAATATGCATAGAAGCAAGTTACTTTGAGATATTTTTGTGTTTTAATAGAGACAGGCCAGGCAGGGCCTGAAATTCAATTGGCAACGCAATCGTTTTATATTTATGAGCGTGTGTATGGGTGTATGTGAGTGTATATGGACATGTATATGTATGTAGTATGTGAGATGACTTGTGGGTTTCTTCTTACTTTGGACGCGTTCGATATTGCTGGGCGATACCACAACCGTTCGTTTGAGCAGGGGCGGGCAGTTGCCGCTGTTGCTGCTGCTGCTGGTCCACAGCTGCTGGTGCTGCTGTTGCTGTGCAGGGCCACGGCGCATTGGCAATATGGGCGGCGGGGGGCGTGGCGGGGGTGTGGATGTGGGCGACTTCAATATGCCGTGGCGTTGCGGTTGCTCCAAGCAGCTCACACCAAGCCCAGCGTGGGCTGTTGCTGCTGTTGCTGCTGCGGGTATTGCTGTTGCTGTTGGTGTTGCTGCGGTGTCTGTTGGCGACGTCTTGTCTAATGAAGGCGCTTGAAATGTCACAGAGGCATGTGATTGGGCACTGTTGGAACTGTTTGTTGTTGCTGTCGTTGCTGTTGTTGTTGTTGTTGTTGTTGAATTAGTTGCTGTTGCTGAGGGCGTCTTTTTGTAGGTGACTAGCGATACGTGAAGATACGAGTGTGTGTATGTGTGTGTGTGTGTATGTGTGTATGATACGCAATGCGATGCAACATAAAAGGCAAATGATAAATAAGAAAATAAAGAATTCAAAGTTAAGTATGAAACTGGCAATTGTTTTCGGTCGTTTTTATTACCACTGCCGCTGCAACGTATGCCCTTGAGGCGATGTTGCGCCGCAAAGGGCGATTCCTGATTGCCACGCCCACGCCAAAATGTGTGCAACAGACCTACATGACTGCGCTGACTGTCCCGGGTGCCGTCATCAACATTGCTGCCTCGTTTCGCCCGCCTGAAAACAAACTTCCAGATGCGTTGCATATGGCTGGGAGCAGCAGCAGTTGCTACCGTTGCTGCTGTTGCTGCTGTTGGCATTGCATTCGAATTCTCTATGCAGGCTGTAAGCTCGGGAGATGGCTCAGCTGCAGCGGCGTCTGTTGCATCTGTCGATGGCAAGGCAATGTCAGTGGGATTAGTCTTCATCAGGCTAGGCTGGACTGTTGCTGCTGTTGTTGTTGCTGCTGCTGCTGTTTCCATCACCGACACCGTCACCTCGGTTAGCATTGTGCTATTTGAGTTAGTTTGGCTATCGTTCAGCACGGCGCTCAGCTGTGCGGACAATTGACTCGCATTCGCAGTGGGATTTGGATTTGGGTTCGGGTTCGGTTTCAGTGTCATCCGATTCACGGCGAGATTCTCTTTGGTGTCGCTGCTCACGTGCAGCATGACACCTGGCCGCAATGGCCAGCGTGGCGGCGATTTAGGTACTGTGGCATGCAACGAGCTGTTTCGCGTTGTAGGCGGGGGCGTGGCCAGCTCATTGTTGTTCTCTGCAGTGGTGAGCTTTTGTAAATGTTGCTGCTGCTGCTGCTGCTGCTGCTGTTGTTGCGGCGGCAACAACGTTGCGGGCAACAATGTGGCTGCATCTGTGTCTTGTATGGGCAGGGCAACGCCTACTTGTGGCAGCACTGGCTGATACGATAGCACACTATGATATCCATATCATGTTTGTGTGTGTGTTTGAGTGTGTGTGCGTGAGTGTGCAACAATTGTTGTTGTTGTTGTTGTTGTTGATGTTAGGATAAGCGTGTAGTTGAATGAAGCAAGCGAGCAATAAACGAGTATAAAAGCACACACAGCGATACGAACAAGATATATATTATATATGTGATATAAGTGATAATATATATATAATTGTTGTTGTTGTTGGTGAGCAGAATAAGCAATTGAAATATGCAAAGAAAACGAATAAAATATAATAAAAGAAAATAAATTAAAAATTGTGTTAAATTTGAGTAAGTCTTAAAAAGCATGCATATTTTATAGCTATAAGAAATTAATGGAAAATATTTCATGTCTGCCTGCCTCAATAATCAGAATATAATTTTTGAAACGCCTTTAGATGGAACTGAAATCAGAATAGCTCTAAAACGTTTCTAAGATATAAATGTTGAAAAACACGTCTTTCGTGAATATTTAAAAGAGAAGTTAAGTTATTTTCTTGTGACGATAGGTGAGAGGGTGTAGGGCAACTGTTCAGTAAATTTAACAAATTATATGTTTTTGTTACAGAATCTTCGGCATTATATAGTCATTTTACAGAATTTTATCAAATTTTGTTGACCTGTCTTATTATTTCTGATATTTTGATATACATTTTCCAATTGGCTTTTTATATTGGACGTCAAATTTCTGGCTGAACAGCAAAGTTTGTCTTTAATAAGAGTAGTAAGATTTACAAAATTTTTGTGTTTTACATAAAGTGATATTTTAGAATAGCTTATTTTACTTTAAAACGTAAAATATTTATATGAAAGTCTTTAGCTATTTTTAAGAAAAATTGTTAATAAACATTTTATCAGAAAAATTGATTCAAGAATTTCGAGTATAAAAATTAAATATATTTTGCATAGCGGCAAAGTTATTAGCTTTAACAAATGATGGTAAAGGTTCTATTAAAATATTTAACTTTTAATTTAAAAAAATAATAATTTTAAAGCAATAACAATTGAATGAAATTTTTATAAATATTTGCCAAATGAATGCAATTTTTATAAATATTTTCCAATGATACTTGAATACAATAATTACTGTGAATAAAATGCAGCACTTACCTTTGATTGGCGCTTATGGAAACTTCCGTATGATCTTTACCAAATGAATTTAAATCAAATGAGATTTTGTTGTTGTTGATGTGTGTGTGTGTGTTGTTTGTAGTGGTTGTTGTTGTAGCACAATTTGTTGAGTATTTGGCGCATTTTGTTTGGCAAGCAGCGTTTAATGTTTTTGTGGTTGTTTGTTGTTGTTGTTGTGGTTGTTACAGCGAGCAATTATTAAGTGAAGCAGCATAGAGACAACAATATATATTGATATATATATATATATATATATATATATATGTATATGTTATGTACAAAAGTGTATGAGCCAGATAGATAGATCGATGTTAAGCAATAATTGGTTGAAACGAGATGACAAGCAAAATTAATTAAAATTGTTGCAGCAAAAAAAAATAGATTTATATAAATTCAACAAAATGAAGAAAAACAAGTCATTTATTGTTGTTGTTGTTGGTTTTCGTTGTGGTTGTTAATTAGTTGTATATATATATATTTTTGTTATTGTTGTGGGTTTTGTAATTAATGTTGGTTTTTTTCGTTTGTTTTGGTTGTTGTTGTTAGAGTAGTCAACAATAATGCAGAATCAAGCAGAATTATCGTAATAAATGCAAACGCACAAATGCAATAGTATATACGCGTTATAATTGAAAAAAAGGAAAATAAAAGAATAAAATTATAATTTATATTTAATTTTTTTTTGCAAATCAAGTATTTTTTAATAACAAGCTTTTATTAAATTGAACGCAACAAAATGAATTTGATTGAAACAGGGTGATTACGTAGACTTAAATGAGTTTTGGAGGCATTTAAAATTGTTTTTAAATAATAAATAAAATGATTTTTGAATGCAAAACATATTTTTGTATTTATATATGGCGCGTGGAGCAACAACAATTGTAGCACCCTGTATATAAATTCCCACGCAGTACAAAAGCTTTAAAATCACCAATTAAAATAAAAGCCAAAATAATTGAAATAAAAAAATGAAATAAATTTCTTAACCCATTTAATGAGGCAGCAGCAGAAAATCGGATTTGGAATGCATTCAAAAGAGGGGATAAGCTATGTAATTTAAATAGCATACTTATAAAGCAAACAGGTAATATATATATATATATATATATATATATATATATATATATATAATTTATAAGCAAGGCGAAATGTGTCCTGTAAACTTGAATTGTTTTTGCATGCATTTGGGCTTTGAAAAAATGAAATATGAACCATGCAGAGTTCGGCACATGCTGCTTTATAGGCAAAATTCAAATGATATTCAATTATGAAACTGATTCACTTTAAATAATGCCAGAAAAGTATTCAATTGAAGTTTGGGGCTTAATATAATTATATAAACTCATGTAGTTGACTTTGGTTTTTGCTTTTGTTTTTCGGATTGTTCAATTGATTGGGGGAGCCTAACACTATGCTTAGGGTAATTAATTTCCATAACATGACACAACTGACTGTTTTGCAGCTTATTGTTCTTGTTGTTGTTGTACTCACATTTATCCTGACGCCGACGGCGACGGCATATGCAAATAATGATGCAACAAATGATGATGACGGCCAGCAGCAGGAGCAATATGCCAGCGACCAGTATAATGAGCGTCGTTTTATCCCATCTCTGCCACCAGGCCAATTGTTCTGCAGCAGAAAGGAAAGAAACAGAGAGAGAGAGAGACAGAGAGAAAGAGAAGAAAAGAGAATGTGGAGAGAGGTAAAGAGTTGTATTAAAATGTGTTGCATACTTTTGAGCGCCAACTGAAATGCAAAACTTTAAGCATAGACAAAACTTAACAATACATGCAATTCTTAACAAACTGACAGCTGACAGCTAAGCCCAATGTCTGCCTACTTAGCCGCTTGACTGACTGACTGACTGACTGACTGACTGACTGACTAACTGCAGTTGCCATTTGCAGTTGCAGTTGCTGCTTGTCAGCTAACTTTAATTTATCAAGTTGTCACATGGTTCTGCCATGCCCGGCATTAACTATGCAGCTGCAGCCGTAACTGTTCCACACGCACACACACACACACCCAGGCAAATGCATTTTATGTATTACTTACACAACTCCTGAACCAGCCCATACCCTACTTGCTGCCCCCACAATGTGGCATTGTCTTATGAAATTGTGCTAGGCAGCTGTAGCCGCATCCTTCAGTCGGCTTGTCTCTCATTGTTTTCCATATTTGCTATAATTCAGCTGTTTATCATCCAAACAAATGAATTGTCTTTGCCAGCAGTGTGTTCACTCTCTCTCTGTGTGTGTGTGTGTGTGTGGCAGCTGCCTTTGTTTCGTGGCAGCGTTTATCTCTGTTGGCGTGTGTATTTGTTTTCCGTGTGTATTCACATATGTTATGAGCTATTCATTTTGGCATCGTGTGCGGATTCGCGTGTCAACAACATTTAGCAGCCGCTCCTTAAACCCCTCGCCTATGCCCCCTACTCTATGCTCTATCTTATGCAATTAAACAAGCGAGCGAGCGACAAATGAAAAATGGCGGCTTTTAGTTATAGTTCGGTATATGTGTACGTGTGTGCGTGTGTGTGTGTGTTATGTGGATTAGCATTGGATTGTGGTACAGCAGCCGCTTTTATGTTATTTGTATGCCAGCTGCGGCTTTGTTTATAGTTTTAAAGTAGTTTCAACTGGTCATTACATAACTAAGAAGCGAGCTTTACTACTTTCCTACTCATTTCTCAATAAAGCCATGAACTTTTGAAATTTTAATATGGGACTACAATTTAGAATTAAGTTTAGCTATCGAATTCCAGTTTTAGTATTGTTTGACATGCAGGTACTTACTTTTTGGTCGCACTAATTGATTAGAAGCGTATTCAAATGAGTTAGTGTGGCATAAAATGGGTTTTTGGCATTACAAGTGATAAGCAAAGGGAAAAGAGAGATAGTAAATAGCAATTATATGTTAATACACAGGATATTTTTGTTTTGGTGCTCGTCAATGCTAAATTGTAATTTAGAGAAATAGTTTTTGGAATAGTTACTCAAACAGGGGAAAACTAAAGAAGGTCAACTCATGAAAATAGTGAGAATTTTTCTGGGCATTTACCTTGCCACCAAATATAAAGTGCTGAACCAGCTGTTAATATAAAAAATATATAAAATATGAAAATAAAAAAATGTATTAAAGAAAACCAAAAATGTTTAACTAAATCATTTAAAAATAACAGAAAAAAAGTATTCAAGACCAAATGGAAAATTGTTTTTAATAGCCGGAAAAGTATTGCAGAGTATAAAAGCAAATGCTCTTAAAAATAAAGTGAATCGTATAAAGAAGAAAAATGTTGACGTCATCAGCTGTCAAAATTTCAATTTCAATTTCAATTCAATCAATGAAATGGTATAAAAAGTGGACACGCGGCCAGATTAGCTGAAAAGCTGGGCAGCTATGTATACATATATATATGTATATACTTCACGGACATTAAAATCGCGAAAAATCTTGCCAAAATAAAAGGGATGGGGAAAACGCACAGCCAAGTGGATATCACGACTTAAGCAGCTGAAGAAATCACAGCGCATAAAATATAAAATAAAGCAGAGAAAATAAAAAAAGAAAAACTCTCGTCTGATTTTCGTTGAACGCAGAAATCAATTTCCGTTTGGCTGTAATAAAACGTGGCGCATGTTACGATAACAGGTGAGCATAAGGAGGCGCGGGGGGCGTGGTGGAAATGGGAATTGCGCGGGACGCCAAACAATGCTCCTAATTGCGCGGCCGGCCAAAGACGTGGCCGCCATTTTAGTTTAAAGCGGAAGCAGCTAGCCACCATTTTATGCAGAGTATAAAAAAACGAATCGCGCGCCGGAAAGCGGAAACAGATGAAGCAAATATTGACAGTAATCAGCTTCCGTTGTCAGTGCGTACTGCTGCTGCTTTTTGTTGTCGTTTTGGAATATTACTCACCAGCGACTTCAATCTCACAGAATGCGCCAGGCCCAACGGAATTGTTGGCCACACATCGATAGGTCCTGGCAATGGCATAATCCTCCTGCAGTATGTAAAAGCTTTTATCCACAAACTTCTTCTTGTCGCCAGCGCCCAAAGTCTCGACTGTTTCATTTTCAGCTTTAATTGACCATGAAAAATCGGCCTGCAAAACACACACAGAAAGAGAAAGAGAGAGAGAGAGAGAGAAGGAGAAAGTGAGAGTTAGAGTTAGCGTTTGAAGTGCCTATGTGAGTTGTAGTACAAATTGCCTACTGAAGCTATGTAAATCCATTTCTATTTCTGTCTGCATCTACCTTCAGTTTTCTCTTTTTTTTGGCTTTGCTCTTTGGTAATCTAGTTTTTTTTTAGAATTTTTGCTTGCCAATATTTCCTTGCTTTTGGTATGTGTTGTGCATTTGGTTTTGGCATTTGGCTTAGTTGATGTTGGTTAAGTTGCGTAAAGGCGATCAGGCTTAACTACTTTTCAAATGTGTAACTTGGCTAAAACCAATGTGACTTATGTGGTAGTTGGAAAGCGTAACGTAAAGGTAAAAAACCAAAGCAAATAGTTTTTAGATACAACTGAATACCCTAAAAGTAAAACATATCAAAACCATCAAGAATATCCAATCTTTGAATCTGCAAAGAAACTGTCTTCTTCTACTGATTTCTGATTGCATTTATCTATTTAAGGCAACTATCATTTCTGTTTTCCTCAAAGTTATCATCTTAATGTTCATGATAAACTTGCATACATTTTAGAATATTTCTAGTTCACTTCTGTTTCACTTTCTCAACTTTCAGCAAATTCTTATCTACCATAATTTTTCTAAAAATACTATTTCAATTAAATATTTTTTTTTTTTTAATATTTCTAGCTTCACATATTTTAAGCATATCTGTTATATATATTATATCAATTTTTGAAGCACTTTTAAGTCACACTGCTTTGCCTGTTGAATATCTTTAAATTCTTTCATCTAGAAACTCTTGATATTCCTGTCCAGGCGCACCCTACATCGATTCGCATCAATTTCTCATCTGATTGCATGCTCTGTTATTAAATTTTAACTTTACGCCCGTTGAATAATTTCCAATCAAATAATTACGACCCACAGAGTTTGCCCCACACACACACGCTCACTGTGGTTGCCTGCCTGTGTGTGCGTGGCAATAAATCTTTGGGCCAACCTGCAGGTTGCTCGCCCCGCTCCTGCGTGGCCACCTTAATCGCCAGCACGCTTTAACTCAAGTAACGGCAAAGCAAATGCAATTGCAAAAAAAAAGAGGAAGAGAGAGAGAGTGGGGCAAAAAAAAAATGCTGCACTGATTTATGCGGCATGGCAAAAAGTGCGAACTCCAAACTGAAGTTGGGAGTCGAGTTGGCAGTTCGCTGGTCTCTGCAACTGTTGTAGCCAGCAGGAGATCCGGGTTCCGGCCAAAAGGTAAACTCATAAAATTGAAAATACTTGCAGCTACCTGCATCGCAAAAGAACTGAACAGAGCTGAACAGCAACAACAACAACAACAGCAGCAAAAAAAGGCGATGCAAACCTCCATCCGTAACCAGCCTTCATGGCATGCGCCACAATTGAAATGCTATCGTTATTACCATTTCGATGGCCGCTGCTCGGGGAATCGAAAAGCTTTTTCTATTTTTTTTTATGTTTTGTGCGGAAATGCAAGTGTGGGCGTTGAACTGGGGATTGGCTTTGTTTCGAAGTGTGTTTCTAACTGAGGGTATTACTCAGCGATTAGAGTGCTTGTCCTTCAAAATGAAGAGAACATGGAAAAATTCTAGAAATTTTCTGAAAAAATAAATCGGTCTTATTCTAAATATATTTTTTTAATAATAAATAATCATAGAATATTTAGAAAATAAATATAATGCCTTTATATATGCTAAATATGATATGATATATGCATAAAAAATGTTAAAAAGTCTGTTTAAGAAAAAGTTTTCCTACTGCTATTTCATTGAATATATTTAATTTTCTACAAAAGTATGCAAATATTTATGTTTTCTTAATAATTTGAAAATGTTGATGCTTTTTTTAGTATATTTCCCAGTACCTAAAATATTTCTCATTTTAAAGAATCTATTTAAAAAAAAAATAATATTTTTTTAATAATAATCAAATCAATCATATTTACTTATGTCTCAGAAGGTTTCGAACCCTATTTCTGCTAACTGATGTACCTACGCATACCCCAGTGGTCTACGTAGGCTACATGTCATAGTTTTGATATTAATTATATTTTCTATCCTGCGAAACTTGTGTATTTTGCATTAAATCGATTAAATTAATTTTTGATTGTAATTCTCAAACAGTTCAAGCCCATTCGTAGCCCATATTTCATAGAGTATTCCAGCAGCTGCATTCTTCTTCCAGCTATTTTTTCACTATACATAGAGCATCCCAGCTTCGACTTGTTTTATTTCATTTATTGTTCTCCCTTTACTATTATGCATTTCCTAAATACGCATTATTCGCACTCACCTCTTCAGGATTTCCGTATGCTGTGCAAATTAGTGTATCCTGATCATCGATTTCTTGCCTCTCGATTTCACAGCGCGGCGTAACTGCAGCAAATGAAATAAAAGTGGAAGAGCAAAGCAAATGGTAATAGAAATTTAGTATCTTAACCATAAAAAAACACTATCTATTAACTTACATTGAACATCGATGATTGTTTCGGCAATACGATCTCCGTGCTTATTGCGTGCCCTGCACCTGTAGATGCCCGTATCATTGCGCTTGATGGGATCATTGATGATCAGCGTGTTGCCCATTGTGACCGTCTTATTCGGATAGAGCCACTCATAGGAAGGTTCTATAAAACAGTTGCACTTTAGTCGCATTCAACTGCGACGCAGAGGGTAATTCATTTACCTGGATTAGCTTGCGATTTGCATATGACACGTCCCGGTATATGATGCTCCTGCACATAGACAATGTTCTCCGAGACGCTGATGTCGTTGGGTGCGTCTGTGGGCGAGAGAGGGTGGAACAAGAAGAGTTCGCAGGGACTGCGGCTGATTGTCTGGCATGTTATACTCACATTCAATGCTTAAGTAGGTGGTGCTGTTCACTGTCGGCCCCACCGCGTTCGATGTCGAGATGCACATGTATTTGGCGTTATCCGACTCGATATCGAATTTTTTATTTGGGAAATTTGACATATTGAAGTGCTATAATCGCGAAATAAAACCAAAAATACATGCAAATATGTCATTTAAGTGAATTGGGAATGAATTTCAGTAGCTGAGCGCAAATCGCAGCTGCCATACGACACGATTTTCCTGCTTTCCCTCTCCCTCACACACCAAGCGAAACAATTCAAATTAATTGGCATTTTGTTTTTCGGCATTCTATAGACAGCTATTTATGTATTGAGTTGTTCATATATGTATTGAGAGGATTTCACGCGTAATTGATATGGGATAAAAAAAGAGATTTTGAAATGAAAATTTGTCTGAATTGCTGTCACAATATAATTGGATTGATTTGACTTAAGGGCAGCAGAAGTGGGATAGCTTAGGTCTATCCTATTCTGATATGTTCCTTAAATTTACTTATTTTATTTACAATTTATTATGCTTAGCTTTTATACTTTTGTTTCTTCAATACTTCAGAGCTCTTAGGATCTCAATCTGGTTAACTCTCTTTCAACTGAAATACTTTTATATGTGAGTATTTAAAATAACTATCCTATTTCGCTACCTTTATTCTTAAAGTCTTCTCAACTCTTCGAGTTAACCCCCTCCCTCACTTTGATGTTCTCTACTTACCAGAACAGAGAGCATGCTCTCGAAATCGCCTGTTGCCGGCGAAGCATCCATATACTTCTCTTTGACAAAGTAACGGGTATCATTCTTGTCAATTGGTACGCCATCCTTCTGCCAGGCGATCTCGCAGCGGGGCACACACTCGATGCGGCAGGTCAGATTGAAGTTGGACACGGAGTGCAGGACGCCCGTGTAGGGTTGCATATTCTTGATGAAAAATGGCGGCGCATGTACCTCCAAATTGACTGTGGCCATTACGCCCTTGCCGCCCTCATTGTACGCATAGCAGGAGTAGTTGGTGCGGCTGTCGAGGCCAACGGGCTCAACGGTCCACTCCTTAGTGACGATGTCCTGCAGGGGGCCACGGCCGCCGCGCAGCCAACGGTATCTGTTGGGTTGCGAGAGCGTTTGAGCCACATACATGAATTTGCCCATTTTGCGGTAGAGTGCATAGGATGCGGTGGTGGATTCGGATGAGTAGTCAAATGGATGCCCCCCATTGTACAGGGTTAAGATTTGTGATTGTGGCATGTAGGTGGTGAGCGTGAGCAGTGTACAAAGGGAATGATTCAAATGTAAATCGATTAGAGCATGCGTTTCTTTAATTTCATGAGCTGCCAAATGCGTCGCACTCATGCCAGACAGTGTTGATAATGTTGATGATATGTGTGTGGGATTAAGCAAATGCTGTTGTTGCTGTGGCTGTGGCTGTTGCTGCTGCTGTTGCTGTTGCTTGAGCTCTTGCTGCTTTTGCAACAGCAGCGCTTCAAAAGCGGCATCTGCTTCATGCGGTTGCAGTGCCTGAACCGTGTGATACGCAATTTGTGGTATGGATGTGTTCATGTGACTGTTGTTGTTGTTCTTGCTATTGTTGTTGTTGGTCTGTTGTCGTACAAACCTATTTGATTCGGGATAGCCCGGATCATCCACGGAACAATAGAAAATGACGCTCTTCTTTTTAATGGCAATCGGTGGGAAGTGCGTGAGAGTAGCTGGTCCAGGCTCATAATGCACCTGTAAAGCAGAGAGAGAGAGAGAGAGAGAGAGAGAGAGGAAGAGAAGGAATTATTAAAAGTTTCAGCTGTTAGTTAAAGCTCGCACTTACCATGAGTTCCTTGTCCTCGCTGCGTGGTCCCCAGCCAGCGGCATTGTAGCCCTCGCAGGAATAGTTGTAGAAGAAGCCGCGACCAATGCTCTCCAACAGTAGCTTGCTAGGATCAATGTGACATAAATCCTCCTAAGCGAAAAAGCAAATGGTTATCAACTGCTATATAGAGAGAGAAGGACCTGTGACCTACCCTGGTTTCCTCGCAATCGGGCAGTTCCTTGAGCAACGTGGAATTGGCATACCAACGCACTTTGGTTAGCACAGATGGATTGGCGTCCAATATATTACAGAAGAGGGTGACATTGGACTCATCGCTCTCCTTGACGGGTCCCTCGGGTATCATCTGCACCTCAACAATGGGCACGTCTATAGAGATATAGAGATTTACAGCAGAATTTAAGCTTATATGTCTTATATATCTTTATTCCGTTACTTACACTGCACATCGAGATCGATTTGCTGCTCGGAAATGGCTTTGCCTATTGAGTTGGATAGCTGACAGGTGTAGTTGCCTATGTCCTCTTTATCGGTCGATCTGATAACTAAGGCGACATTCTCTGAGTTGCCGCCCTGATACCGCTCCGTATCATTCACATTAACAATGTCGCCGTTACGATACCTGCAAAAAGTCAAACAAGAAATGCGAAATTAGTTACAGATATTTGCCAGACAAACGTTGTGGGGCATAATTAAAGGCACTTTGCCCAGTTAGTTAGGTCACAAGCCTAGCTCGAGCAAACAAACACACGCACCTACAGCTATTTATGATACAACACGCTTACAGGAAGGAGAGAGAGAGAGGGAGCAGGTAAGAGATTGCAGGAGTTAGTCGAGTTTTCTCTTGTAGGCTATTTAAAATTTATAGGCACGTTTCAGTTTGTTTTTGTTTTCATAACAACTTGTACAGAGACCAAGACAGACATCCAGACAGAGAGAGAGAGAGAGAGAGAGAGAGAAAGTGAGAAAGAGCAAGCTGCTTGTATTGTCAATGAATCTCGACAGCTTTTTAGGCTCAGACATATGACAAAGGTCTAGAAAATTATGTCAAATGTGCTCTTGTGTTTTGCCTTTGCTTTGGCTTTACTTATTTACTGTCGTTCCAACTGTGGCTCCACTGTACTAAGCTTCTAATGCTTACTCAACATAGCTCTGCATAACTCTTCCATGCACTCCCTCAAGTTTGTACGTGAAGTATGTCTGGAGTCTGTTGTAAATTCTTAAAATCTTAAAAGAGCTTCAAAAAACCCAATTGAACTTCAAGATAACATCAAATACTTCAACAATAAAAGTTGGTAGTAGCATTTTGTTAACAGTTGAGTAAGTTTTTGTTAGAGAAAATAAACTCTTATAAGCTTTGCATGTTATTTGTTTTACTCGAGAAGTGCATATATTTGGCTTCCTTTAACCATTCAGAATTTCAGTGGCAGACATTAAAAACTGGCAGTCGCAAAGGCTAGCCACAAACAATGGCAGATTCTTCATTTTGCTGCCGACTCCAATTATTATTTTTATTTTTTTTTACTCTGCATTTCCCTGTGGCATTAAAACAATTTTACGCCCACTTCTGTCTGGCTATAAAAAAGCGAACAAAAAATAACAGTAAAAAGGCGCATCCACGTGAGCCCTCATGCTCTATGAGTGTGTGTGTGTGTGAGTGATTGTGAGAAATTAAAAAATGCATTGCATACTTTACAGCAGCAGGCAGCATAAATGGAAATAATATTGGCCTCAGCTCGGAATGCAGCTGCAGCCCAGGTTGTGCTGTTGCCTGGCAAAGGCTCAATATAAATTTTAATTGATTTACAATAACACAGAGACAGAAAGAGAGAGAGAGAAAGACAAAGAGAGAGAATGACAGCAGCAACAGTCGTTGCACAAAAAGTAATTTTGATAGCTGCTCGTACAGACATTTTTCGAGGTTTTCCTCACATTTGGCTGCCTGATGAGCAGAGTAATTTTCAGTGTTGCGGCCTCGTCGATTTAATGAGTTAACGCCGACTTCAGCACGACTTCTGCTGCATAAATCCGGTATATCATCAGCGCTGGACAAGTGTAATTTATTTTAATTATCAGCTGCGCCCAAGAAAACTACCTCCGAAACGAAAAAAAAAACTAACGAAATTTGCGTGTTGCCAGCGAACTCTTCTCTCTCTCTCTCTCTCTCTCTCTCTTTTCCCCTCTGTTTGGCATTCTCTCTTCCATTTGTCTCTAGCTTAGTGCGGAAATGTGCGTCCAGCAGGGAAATGCTTTTAATGGCAAACGGAAAAGGTATTGAAATTATTTTTATATATCTTGAGAGCAGCTGGCAAAGTGCTTCCCACACTCACTCACACACAGCTACTCATTAATATACACATGTGTATGCATGTCTGTGAGTGTGAGTGTATGTGTTTGCCCAGCAACATGAGGCAGACATTTTTAATTGGTTCGAAGCAGCTCCTGGCATTCAAGGCAACTTTGCCTTTGTCGTCAACAAGCCGTAAAGTCAACTTCTTTTTTTGTTTTCTTCTCCTTTTGGTTTTCTTTTGGGCCTGAGGCAAATTTTGTGGTTTATTGCCAGTCGCTTAAATAATTCAACAATTACAATTACTTTTGTGGTGATTTATAAATTATGTGCAAGGCACACAAAGTGTGAGAGAAGGGTGTATGTGTGTGTGTGTGTGCTGTCTATGAGCTTGTTTGTTCTAACATTGAATGCTTTTAAGGGTTGATTTTGCTATTGTTGGGTCTACGAGTTTTGCTGCAGACAAATGCTCGTAAACAGCAAAAGTACAGGCCCCAACCTTGGCCTAGAACAAATTAAGATTAATTTTATGTAAATATTTCATAGCGAGGTTTTGCTGGCAGGTAGAGTCATCGAAACAATCGCAGAGTGCATAAAACAATGTCGATTTGATCTAATGTTGATCATTATTGCTGATTGCAATTGAATTATATTACGTGAGAAAGCATTTTGATGAATAACAGTAAACGAGTGTGTGTGTTGAATGCCTAAAAGGAATGAAAGCAATTCATAAATGGGCACAGGAAAGGTGCACTTGATGGCTACACTGTTCATATATAGACTGTATCAACTTTAAATGAAGGTCCGCAATTAGCAAATGTTGCCTTTAAAATCCAATTAATATGCATTTTGCCAGCTGCTATGCAACCGGCTGGGAGCCCTAACAATTGCGGCTAAAAATGTTGGCCCCAAAAGGTATGCTACAAAAATTCCACATGGCCTGCGCCACGAAATTTGCACTGTCTAAATTTCATGCAGAGCTCTATATATATTTTTTTAGCCACAAAGAGCGAGAGAGATAGAGAGAGAGAGTGCGCCCGTCAGGCGTAAATGAAATGCCTGCTAAATAAATTTTCTGTGTCACTTTTGTGTGTGCATTTAATTTCTCAGCTGGCATTAGGATAAAAAGCGCAAAAAAAAAAATGTAACACCGAGCCAGAATGAATAGTGAGTGCGCGAAGAGAAATGCGAAAACTTGAAGCGTGGAATAGGCTTGTAAAATGCAGCCACTTGACACAAAACGAGTAGACGACATGTGTGGGTGTGTGTTTGAGTGTGTGAGTGTGTTTGTGCATGTAAGTTTTCTGTGCAGTGGTTCTTCCAGCTTCATCCATCATAGCAGTTGTTGTTGTTGTGTAATTAGGAATTCGTGCGGCGTTGACATTAAATATTCCCGACAGCATCTGTCTAAACGCAATTCATTTCTCAGCACTATTTAGCCAAAGCTGGTGGAGTTTTTATAGATAGTGTTTCTAAATTAAAAACAAGTAAGAGTAAGCTGCTTGGGATTTACCGAATAGAAGACAAACTGAAGCTCGTGTTGTGCTCTTTATTAAGAAAAGATATTTATAGGATACTTTTAGATAATCTGTAAAACAAATTTGTTATGTAATGCTCTTAAAATTTTTATATATATAAAGAAATTAATGTTCGAGCCAAAGGCCCTAGCTCTTTAAACTTTCAATAAGCTTTTTATTAAATACTAGATTTAATTAGTTAAATAAATAATGTTTTCATATTATGAGTAAGAAGCATTAAGGAATTAACTTGCAGATTAAAAATTTCCTAACATAAAAATTTCAATTCTCTAGCTTTTATAGGTTCTGAGATCGACGCGTTCATACATACGGACAGACAGATGGACAGGGCTAAATCACCTCAGCTCGTCGTCCTGATCAAGAATATATATACTTTGTGGAGTCTGCCACGCCTCCTTCTGCCTGTTACATACATTTCGCAAAACCATTATACCCTGATTTCCCATTGTCAATGGGTTTAGGGTATAAAAAGTTATTTTAGCGTTAGTTCCTTTAGCAAATAATAAGTTTTCACTTTACTTCAAGCTACAGATATTGGTTTAAATTATAATATATATACCACCATATTCAAGCTAATTCTAGCCTTTCAGTGTTGTCTAATTCAATTTCACACATATCTTCCATTAAGAAGTCCGCACAAACTCAAGTTGATTCAGTTTCATTAAGGTTGTCTCACCTTTCGCTAGTTAAAGTGCTGAAAATCGACTTTGGTTCATAATTTTCGCTACTCTTGGCTAAATGTGATTTCGTGCGCTTCCCTTTGCCTGCCTCTGTGCCATGCAACTTGATCTTTTTGGCCCCTACACTCACTCACTCACTCACTCACACACTCACTCAATGAAAATCGCGAATACGCCGAGTGGTCGCGGTTGCATCAGAGAAATTAATACGTTCTCAGCACTGGACGGAAATCTGTGAATGGAATTGCAATTGCAATTTGCATGCGTTGCATGCGCATCTAATGGCCGCAGTATTTTGGCCAAGTTTGTTAGACACAACCATTCACTGGCTCAACTTGTCGTTGCCATCGCTCGCTCCCTAATTTGCCAGTTGCCAGTTGGCGAGTCGGTTGCCATGCCAGCCAAAGATTCTACATTATGCGTGCCTGTTGGTCGCCTCATTCGATGTGTGGCGGCAGCATTCCTCCTGCTGCTGCTGCTGCAGCACTTGCTGATGGATTTTGCATGCCTGTTGTTTGTCTTTGGCGCGAGTGCCATCTACACTGCTCAAAAAGTATGGTGAAATTGAGAGAGGTTTCTCACAAAGGGAGTGCTGCTATAGAACGAGGCAAGACTTTTGTTTGCCTACATCATTAATTGGAAACGTAGAAGAGCTTTTTCTCTGTAAGCTGGAATTCACAAAGATTGTAGATCTGGCAATGATATGTACATTTTTGTAGCAAGTTGCCTTTGCTGAATGTCATCTATAGATTTATGAATTTACTGAAAATATCCTCAAAAATATATTTATAGTAGTCTAATATTGACTTGTGTTTATGTAAGAAGCATAATAAAAATCTAAGAAATTCTGAGTAAGCTTAAGATAAGATAAGCTAATTTGCCAGCTGTATCCCAGAGTGTTTCAATTCAATAACCAGAAAAATATATACATATTTATTAATATATATTTGATTACCAAAGCTCAAGACTTAAGGGAATGCATGGAACAGAAATAGGGATTGTTATTTAAGCCAGTCGCAACTAGGTATTTAATTCAGGATCAGTTATCTATATACCTGTTTAAGCACACACAGAAGCTCTTTCATTTAATATTAATTTAATATTTTCCTTCTCTCGGTCTTATTGCATTGCATTTTCCTCTATCAATTTTCGCCTGGATTAATGCAATGCTTAAGTGGAATTGTCTGTAGCACAATAATTTCTCTGTGTTTAGCTGGCATGCAGCATGCAAGCATGCTATGAATTTGTACAACAACAACAGCAATAAGCAGCCATAAATTCTGGTTTGCGTTTCCCACACTCTTTTCCAATTCGCATGCGAATTACGCCACTGCGAGTTTGTTTTGATTTCCAGCAGATAAATGGATGTTCGCCGTGCTTGATGATATGTATCTTTGTGCCTGTGTGTGTGTGTGTGTGTGTGTGTGTGTGTGTGTGTGTGTGTGTGTGTACCAATTTACGCACTTGACGTTGCTGCTGCTGCTGCGTAGATTTGAACTCTCGTTGCCTATTTACTTTTGTATTTGTTTTTAATTAGATTTTTGTTTGCTGTGGAAATTTTAGTTTAATTGAGTTCTGCTTCGCCGTAGCTGTGACTGTGACTGTGACTGCTACCTATGACTGTGACTGTGACTGTGACTGTGACTGTTGCCAAGTCATATAAAGTGAGAGCTTGCCACTGGGCTGAGCTCTGTTGCCTCAGTTGCCACCTCTGCAACAAAGAGCGCGTCACTTTTTGCCTCTGGCCCTATTGCTATCTGCTTCTAACACCTGCTGTATTGCCATCTCTTTCACATGTGCGTGTATTTTGTGCGCTGAATTTAAAAGCAATTTAAATTCGTTTGCCTTTCGCTTTTGACTTTGGCACAGAGCGCTTTTATTTATTTTATTTTGTAAAATTTCACTTTTGTTTTTATTTTTTAGTTTTTTTGGGGATTTTTGGCACTTACCAAACAACCTGCGTGAGAGAGGCAGGATTTGCCACGTATTCACAATTGAGCAGCACAATTTCGCTGGTATTGGTGACCATTTCCGGGGGACTGACCTTGACCACGGGCGGATCTATATAGAGGGAGGGAGAAAGAAGGAAAGAAAGAGATGAAAAGTAAGCATAGAGATTATTCATATCAAATTTTTATGCAAGTAAAAGAACTTTGAGATTGCATTGCCGAGTTTTACAACACTGTTTTTACTAGTTGTTCATGGTATATACTTACACATAACTTCCAAAGTAAGAGCCGAGGACATGGGCTTCTCGCGATTTATTTGCAGCACAATATTTTCAGCATCACAGCGAAAGACGCGATCGTTTTCAAAGCGTGTGGCATTAAAAATCAACTCCGACTGCGTATGATAGGTGCCATCCTCCTTTTCAAACTGTTAAAAACAAATCATATAGAAGATCCTTAAACAATCTAGAGCTTACAATACTCACAGCCTTGGTGCGTATCTCAGTTAGTTCGTTCTCCTCACCACTTATAACAGCACTTGTATTATACCAGGTCAGATTAACTGCGGGTCTGGCTCCGTGAATCTGTGTAGAGTAAAAAAGAAATAAATACAATCAGCTACTTTATATAAAGACCTCCGTTTTGTTGGGATAGCGAGGGGCGCTTAGCGACAAGTCGATGCAATTGCCATTAAATTTCCATTAGCAAGTGCGCATATTCATGCAAATTTCCATTAGCCGAACATTTTTACCTGACTGTCAGCTAGGCAGTAAAACAATTGCATAAAATTCCATTAAACATAATACGCAATCAATAGACAATTTTGCATAATTTCACAGTGCACACGAGGCAGGTCCTTTCGCTCAAAGTGCTGCTAAACTGCAGCCAATTGAGCGTTTTTCCATTAAAATGCAATCGCAACTGCCGACTGGCAGCGGGCACACAAGGCACAAGACACAAGCCCGACACAGAGGGCCAAGCAAATGACAAGGCATTGTCGTTGACTCTCTACGAGTCCTGTGTGCCAGCACTTGACTCTTTTCATAGGCCACACACACACACACACATGGTCTCGTTGTGGACGAAAAATCGCAAAATAATTGACAGTTAATTATTGTCAATTACTCGGACTCTTGTGGACAAGAACCCAAATGCTGCCTGCTCTACAGTGGATACAGGCTTAAAGACTACATGTGTAGGATCTTCTAAATGGATCTAATTTAATGATTGAATCTGAGATTTATGGAAGTAAAATATATATCAAATAGCAAGTAAGAGTTTCATGTATTGCAGAACTTATAAAAATCTAATTTATTTAGATTCGAGTTATAATTAGAGAATATGTATTTATATAAGTGCTATTGAAGTATCCATAGATGTAGTCACAAAATGTATTTTTACTTAAATCAATCTACGAAAATAATTGGAATTATTTGAAATGTGAGTTGAATAGTTTTACAAAGTTCATGATAATCTATTTATTTATCTAGCTACGACTTCGAATATATCTATATATTTAGATATAGTTGTGAATAATAACCAAAATCCACTTTTGTGCGAAGAATTTTAATGCATTATTTTAAAAATTAAGCTTTTACTTACAGCAAATAAAAAGATCTATATATTTGAGCCTATGGTATATATAGAGTCTGAATTGTAAACTTTTCACGGAATTTTAAGCTATTTCTTTACAGAACTGTTCAAAATCTGTAGATTCTATTCCAGATGCAATTTTCTCTAATGACATTTGCGACACAATATTTTTTATGACATAAATTCTAAGTTCCAAATATATTTTGGTACATGAACTGGCTTAAAATCTTTTTAAAATTGTAATTTAAGTTATGTAAAATTCTATTTAATATTTATTGTCTCTGAAATGTGTAGAACTAAAAATTCCTTATTGAATGTCCTCTTAGTATATTCAAGTAATATAATATTCTATTTCATTTCCTCATTTGTCTCACAGTCTGGCAACTCTAGACCTGATCGTAGAACCCCTTTTGGCACAAGGCCCCTTTGTAAATCAAGTTTACATTTAATTTAAAGTTCAGCCAATACTTACGTCACATGTTAGCACCACTTTGCTGCCCTGCACCGTGTGGTGCTCCACTCCGTTGATGTCGATGCTAGTGGGTCGAACTGTGAAAATGGAAAAATATAGAAATGGTGAAAAGTAGTTTGGGTGCCTGTTAGAAAATTGCTTAAAATGCTCGACTTGTAATTGGCTTTTGTCTGGGCTCCGTAGCTATGCTACTGGCAACTTCCTTTGCTTGTTCATAATATGAAACATTAATAATGGCAATTTGCATGCGAGCTGCCTAAGGCATATGTGAAGTGCCATTACCTACATTTTCAATTGATTGGTAAATGTTTTAGGGCTTGATAGGGGCAGGTTTTTATGGAGAGGGAGCGGGGCCATCAATCAATTGGCTGCGTTCACTTTGCAAATGAAAAACTTGGCTTAGTTGGCTTAGTTTTATGTTACATTTAATGACATTCATTAATTGCTCCAGCAAAAATGTCAAATCATTCGTCAATATGGCAAAAGAAACGAAAGGATATTGAATTGAAGAGCAAGTAACATAGGCAGAGGAGGCAGAAAATGTCACTCGATATTGTCAGCATTTAATTAGGAAAAAATTTATTTGCATGACTTTCAAAAGGCTCTCAGGCGCCTAAGGGATTCTGTTCGTGTTGTTGTTGTTGTTGTTGCAATTAGAAGGGTTGTCCCAAAATTCGTTTTGGGTTCTCGTTGGGTTAATGAACCCCAAACATGTCAAAATGTCGCGTGAATATTGTCGCTATTGTTGTTGTTGTTGGTGTTTGCAAATTTATTACACTTTTTAATTAATGTTAATTAAAGCAGCAAAATAAATGTTATTTTTTATATAAATAAAAAAGTTTCCAGCTTTAAGCTGTAATTTGTCAATTGACGTTAAATCGAACTGTGATGTGAAAGTTTATTTAAAATCATGTAAAATATGGACGCCATTAAAACAAAATTTATTGGCTAAGTTTAGTGCGGATTACTTGAAAAATGTTTAATACAATTCTTTTAATTTTTATAATTCAAAATAAAATCCTTTAATAATTGTTTCCAAATTTTTGATAATTTTGTTTAATTTAATATAAATAATAAAAAATATTTTTAAAATGTTTGTATTTTTTTAAATATGTAAATAAATATTTTCTAAATTATTGTTTATGAATTTGAACACAAGCTTTTGAAAATATTTACAATAAATTATAAAATATGTTTTTATTTTTTATTTTTTTGTTTTTGTAAATAAATATTTTCAAAATTATTATTTATTAATTTAGAGGTTCAAATGCTATATTATTTTTTTCTAACTATTTTAACTAAATTAAATATTCAATAAGTTTTTATATTAACGAATTAAATTCTCTTTTAATTAAAATGTAATCAATTTTCATTAGTGACTTTTAATACTTTCTACTAGCAAAATTTTATGAGCTTTCTTGCCGTTTAAACATTGTATTTTTAATGTACTGTAAACTGAAAAACAAAGTCGTAAAACGAACCCCTTTTTGCTAAGAAACCTACATAAAACTAAGCACTCTAAGCGCACCTCCATAAATATATTCCCAATTTCTACGGCTGACTCATGGCTGGCTTTTATGAGTCAGTCCGAATAGAGAGTTAAGAGATTTTGCGGCTTATGTTTAGATGACTCACCTTGCAAATCGACGCCGAATTTGGTAACAATTGCATTCTTTATAGCCGCCGACTCGACGCGACATTCAATATCCTGTGCCAGATCCTCGCGAGACAAAGCCCACTCCAACTCGAGTGTGGAAGTGTAAAGGCCATCGTTCAAATCATGAGTAGGCGAATCTGTGCGAAAGAGAGTATACAAAATTATAAAGTTTATTTAAACATAATTGAAGAGGAGCCCTGTCAACATTTTCCTATTTTTCCAGGTGTGCTATTTTCCTAATTACAAGCAATTATGTTGAGCAAAGGCTTTTAAGACCAAAAATAAATAACATTTCGCCTGGAATCAAAGATTGAGGCTGGCTTTGCGGCCTGCCAGCCAAAAGGGTTGCCAAACCACAGACCGAAGGCCAATTAGAGGGCCGACAACAAAGCAAAGCACAAAATACATAAAAATTAAAAAGAAAAATGAAAATGAAAATGTTGTTGCCGCCTTGTAAATTGCTGGAATATTTTCCGGGATTTTTTCGGGGCATACAAAATTACTTTAAGTGCTTTTCAAGGCCAAGAAATAAATTCCACAAACCTTTCGAGTGCTTGTTTTAAATTCTGCTTTAGCTAATGTAATGGATGCCTGCTCGGCTTTTAAAATAGAAATCAATTAATTTCACTGCGGCTACAGCTAAGGCTCTTAAAAATTTAATGAAAATCGCCTCGAAGTTTATTTTTATGCTTTACAATAAAAGGGCTTGGCGTTTTATGGGCGCGGCCAAGCACATTTGCCTATGCCGGGCAAAGAGGGAAGAAGAAAAAAACTGACACTGATAAGCAGCCAAATCCTTCCGTGGCCTGGACCTGGCTTT
Source organism: Drosophila gaucha (assembly GCA_035045545.1). NCBI lineage: Eukaryota > Metazoa > Arthropoda > Insecta > Diptera > Drosophilidae > Drosophila > Drosophila gaucha. The sequence continues at coordinate 7,540,179 of JAWNOY010000292.1, forward strand.
ATGACCTCGCCTCGTCACTCACTGCATAAATTTTGTGGCGCATCGTAAACCCGTCTCTGAATTCGACTCCAGCGCCAGCTTATGCATCAAATTGGCTGCTTAGTTTAGCCTAACTCCCACCCCTAACTCCCACCCCAGCCCAGCTCAAGCATTTGGGGAATCAATAAACGCGCTTCAGCAGTTTTTATGACGCAGAACGAGAAACCTTTATGCGATTTGCTACCTTTGCCACATAGTACTAGTTAAGTTAGAGGCAATACTCACATGTGGCCAGCCGCTTGCTGCCGCGCCACCAGCCCACATCTGGCTGGGGTCGTGTGTTCTTCACCGTACAGGTCGCCTTCAAGCTCTGGCGCTCCTGCATGGGTCCCACGATGCTTCCGTTCTCGATTCGGTCGCCCTTTGCGTCCAAAATCACGACCTCAGTGGGTGGCACTGCACATCCAACATCCAACCACATATATTTTTATATGTGTACGTGTGTGTGTGTGTATGTGTATGTGTGTGTATGGGTGTGTGTGTTTGTTTGTGCGTAGTTCAAATCATTTTTTTTGCATTTTTTTACATATTTTTTATTTTCATTTTTTTTGGGAGGTAAAAATGTTGAATTTGTGTTTTTAATAAATCATATTTGATTTGCATTGTATATACAAAATATATTAGCAAAAAATTATAAGAAATTAGAAAATGAAATTAAATGAAAATCAAAATGAAAATGAAGTTAAGAAAATTAATTTCTAGAAATAAGTTTGAAATGAAATTAAAAAATTGAATGACCTAAATTTAAGAAATAAAAGATCAAAACTAAAATTTAAGCTAACTAAACTTTTAATAATTGTAAAGAAAAACATTCTCATTCAGTTAAGAAACTTATGAAACTTATATTCTTTGCTAAAATTGGCAGTCAACTAAAGTGAAAATGATAAGAAAATGTAATTAAATATGATGTTTATTATAAGTTAAATTTACCAAGGTTTTCTACGTTTAGTTTTGCGTAGTTGGTTTTTTAAATGCATAGCCAAAAACGTTTGGTTGTTTGGTTTTGGATTTTTGATTAAATGTTTTTGTTTTTTAAGAAATCAAATTTAATTTAAAGCGTTGTTTTTTTGGAATTTAAGTTTGTTTTTAGGTTGAGTTTCACATCAGTTTTAAATTGGGGCACACAGTTCAAAACAGTTTTTTGGAATAGGAAATCAATTTTGTTGGTGGGTGCACACGTATGAAACGAGGGGGCGGTGTTCATGAACAGAAAGGGGCGTGTCGTGGAGTTTGATTTAGTTTTCATTTTTTGGTTGTTGTTGTTTTTTCGGTAGTTGTCATGTATTGAATTTTTGTTTATTTTTAATTTTTTGTTTGTTGTTAGTTTTTAGTTTTTGGTGAAGCGAATTTGTTTGAGTTTTTGATAGCAATGAATATATATGGATATATATATATATATATATTTATAGATATATGTGTAATGTATATATTTTGAAATTCCATGTCGATGTGGACGAGCGTTTGTATGCGATTTTTCAGATATTTTTATTTTATTTTTTTTGTTTTATTTTTTTTTTTGTTTTTTTGTGGGACAATCAGTTAAGAGAAAATATTTGCATGAGTTTTGACACGTTCAAATGTTATGGTAAAAGAGTAGAGCGGTTAAAAGTAAAGTTTTCGATTTGCACTCTGCAAGGATTTTTGAACATTTTCATATACATATACACTAATGCATAAAAGTTATTTTAGTTTACTTTATATACTCGCATATATATGTACAACAGAATGTATTAGGCGTGCAAAGGCAGGCAGCAAACGGCAGTCGAAAAAAAAAATGAAAATATATGGATATATGTATATTTATTTTTATATTCACTTGCATTGAAATAAAGTCAAAATGAAAACGCAATCGATTTGGCAATTTGAAGTTATTTTGAATTGTAAATTGTTGGGAAAAAAAGTGAATAAAGACAGCAAACAGTTCAGAGTTCTTAAACAAATTGAATGAATAATTGTAACGAGTAGCATGAAGTTTTCTTTTTTTGTTAACTCAATTTTATGACAGCTCAATAAAAATATAGAAAAATTGTAGAGAATTACCAAATGAATTCTAGTTGACATCATGAATAAAATATCTAGAAATTTTCTTGATATTTTTAAGGTTTATCAATGAGTTTCTCATATCATTTATTCAGCTGAATGTTAGTTTGTTTTTTATTAAAACAACATTTTCAGATTTATTTTTAAAGTAAAATAGCCTTGTTTGATTGCATTTTCATTTTGATTGCACATAATTAAGCAAAATAGTTTTTTTTTGGGGGGGACAAACACAGTAAGCATAAAACGCGAATATATCGTACGCTCCTTGAACATGCAACATCCTGGCAGACGTTTCTGCTGCTCCATACAAATTCCATGCACAAAACACGTATATATATAGATTTATTATGATATGAGTCTTTTTATAGTTGGGTTAGTTTAGCAGTTAGTTTATTAAAAAGCAAACTGAATACGAAAGCATTTACAAGTTATACTCGAAACAGAAACGATTCGACAAACTAAGCGCAAATCATAAGTTGTTGTTATAAAGCGAATTGTTAACTTGAGTTTGTTGGATGGAAACATGCAGAAGGGAAAGGCCTTGGCTTGTAACTTACCTAAGACTCTCAATTCGACACGATAGCCATTGAAGTTATCACACGTTTCTTCTGGTATAAAAAATGTTGTATCACATAGATATATATCCTCATCAGATATTCTCAAGTCCTTAATAACTAATCTGTATGGATTTTGCTCAACAGTTACTCTGCAAAGAAGACGTCATATAATAGTATATCTTTTTAGCTATGTATCTTAGATGGCTTACCTATTTTTAAATTCATCATTCACACTCGTCACATTGCTATCGCCGAGCAGCATCGCAGCGATGCGATCGTCGCCTTTGAACCAGTTCAGGGAGTGGAGCTTCCCACATTTCTGCTCATTCACTGGACAGGGCAGCACCACATTTTTGTTCTCATGTTCGCTGATGGTGCGATCTGCAGGCGATAAATAAGAAAGTTAAATATTAATTTTTAGCATACACAAAACGAGGCTGCAAAAGTGCAGTTCACAAAGAGAACTAAAGAGAGCTCAGCATATATATACATATATATATATGGCATACAATTCCTGGGCTATTCAAATGTGTTCTTGGGGGCGCAGCCATATGAATAAAGTCCCTATTCAAGCTCACAGCACAGCACGTGTTGTGTGTTTAGTATCATAAATTCAAAAGAACGACACTTTTTTTCAAGCTCGAAACACCTTCAAGACTCCCACACACAAACAGAGAGAGAGAGAGAGAGAGAGAGAGAGAGATTTTTCTTTTGAATGGGTTGCCATGGAAAAATTGAGTTGCTGTTGAAATGAACAAAAATGATTCAATTTGCATGCCAACCAGTGTGTTAGACAGTGGCTCACAGAGCCAAAGAGCAATGCAAATTTTCGAAAATTGAAATTAAAGTGGCCCTAAGAGCGGCTGAGGCGCCTAAGTAAGCCTTTAAGTAGGCCATAAATATTATTTCTTCTCTTTTTTTTTTACTTTCCTCGTTTGCCATCCTCAAAGTCGACTGGCATGTAAATTTAAATGTTTACATTATGGCTTAACATATTCTCTTCCCGCTTCTTTTCTTCTTCTATGCATTGATTTATTTATGGGCTTCTGTGTTTCGATTTTAGGTTCTTTCGATTTCGTTTGCCTTGGTCGTGCCCACAAATTATGCAAAGCAAATATGGGTTTTTGATTTGTTGTCCGTGGGCTCGGGCCTACCATATGGTCTGGGAAGTTAAGTTTTGAGAAGACTTTTTGCTTACTGATTTGGTCTAGGGGCAGGAAAAACGAGTTAAGGTTATTCGCTAACATACACAAATAAATAATTTATTTATTTATATTTTTTTCAACTATTATTTTTAGCATTTTGTTCATAAATATGTGGTTTTATTATAATTATTCCCATATCAATTAGTTTTATATTTTTCTAATATTTTAATATATTTAAAAAATTAAAAATTAAATGCAATTGAAATGTATTATATATATATATATATATACATATATATGTGCACATATGTTAACTCCAATTTTATTTACACAAACAAATTTCTAGTTCTTCACTTCAAGTTTCTATAACTTTGTAGAAATTTACCCAACTTTCATGATCAGCAACGCTTTTCTTATAGCTTGAGCAGAATTGATTCATTATTCAAATTTTATTCATTTATTTTTTTGAATTTTATTAGTCTTCCTGTTGACCTACTTTCTATGGATGCTGAGCATAAAAACAATTTGTTTATCGGCTTAAAAGCCCAAAACATAATTTGAAATTTACGCTTCATTTAATGCAACTGCTTTTCCCATGTGGGCGTTTCCTTGATAAAATACCATTTATTTCGCACGTCTGTCAGTGGGTCCCAGAAAACTATTATAACAGGTCTACTTAGAGGTAGAAGGGGGCTGGAGGTAACGGTACGGATCGTCAGCTCTCTCATAAACGACAATCAGTTGTGTCTGGACTGGCTGTCTGTCCTTTCTTTACTCCATCTGTCCTTCTGTCTGTGTGTATATTTCGACTGTCTATCTCCGAGTTGCCCGCCTTTTGCCTCTGTCCACAAATTTCCTGCTCTGTGGAATATTAAATTAGGCGCCCAGCCGTTTTACGTTTCTCTTGCTGCTGCAGCAGCAGCTTCTCTCGATATATTTTTTCCTTTCTCAATTTTATTTTCTTTTTGTATTTTTCAATTTTCCTATTTGGTTTGCTGGTTAGGTTTTTCGCACATTTCTTTTTTTTATCTCCTATTTCTCTGGTATACTTCCTTTTTCCGCTCTGTGCTGGCTGCTGCTTCTGGTGCTGTTGCCTTCCTCTGCGCTTATAAAATTCAAACAGACATGTGAAATATTCAATTTCTCAAGTAGCAAATCCTCTGCAACTCCACAGCCAAAGCCAGAACTGGAGTCAGAGCCGGAGCCAACTGCCTCGTCCTGATTGTCCTGCCACTATAACTGTAATGCGTCGTATGTTGTGCTGAATTAGCCGTGCCAAATGCGTCGTCGACTTGCTTGGCTGCTCGGCATTTGGGTTTGGTTTTGGCTCTACGTTTGGGTCCGGGTCTGGGCTCTGGCCTAAGGTGATGCGGGCTATCGTTAGGACTGCTCGTAACCTTTGTTTGGCTGGTGGTGCACGGGTTACTCCAAGATGGAACTTAAATGGTTGCCAAGGGTTTGTTAAGCTTGAAACCAGAGTCAAAGAACTCATATACATGCCGGCAGCTGCTTTAAAATCTTATTTTTATTCCACATAAATATTATAATCCAATCCAAACTATAAATATCTTTAACTCTCTCTGCAGGACTCATAATTTGAGGAAACATCTATTTTCGATACTCATTAAGGCCTCTGACTTTGATTTCCCACAATATTCTCATCAAGTTAATCATTTAAATCGAATGAATCCTTTCGGCTGGGCAAACATTTCACCTGCCCAGTTCTGCAAACACTTCAAATCAATCGCATTCCCTTGGGCTGGCAAACAATAGTCAAATTAGTGACTCAATAAATGCATGACAGCACAAGATCCGAAATCCCAAAACCATAGTCCAATCGGGTGTCCGCTCCCAAATTGAAACTCATAAACCAGACCGCTGGAAACTTGAGCTTGGGCATTCGCATTATCGCCCGGTGGGTGGGTTCGGCAGCTGGTTTGCGAAACTTTTCTGCCACACAAATCAGCTGAGGGCAAATGTTAGGAAAATTTTCACCACAGCTTTGATAATTGTTCATAAAGCCCCGCTTGTGCTCTCGAGCTATTCAATTGAAAAGTTTTGCTCGCACTTTGCAAAATTTATCACCTCATTTTTCAGAGCATTTCAACTAATTTGTACCACAAATCTCTTTGGCTACACCTGCAGTCATCCAAGCGAGTGTCAAATTTTACAGAAGGCCCAATTCATAGCCACGCCTAAAATGGTTTCCCTCTCTCCCTCTCACCAACTCCCTTTCTTTCTCTCCTCGCATACAAAAGATTGTTAGCAATCAACTCAAGCACCAAACTTTGATTTGTATGACCATAAATCGCACTTCATTTTTGATTCAAGCAACTTCGCCTGCAGCCCCTCGGCTGCCCCGCTCATGGCTCACACAGTTTTGTGGTTGTCTGTTCATAAATTTTGTGCCCCAACGAACTTGGCAAAAAGTTTCCCCTACTCACACGCACACACACATACACACACATATACATACAGAGACAGCATTAAGCCTTTGGCAAACAGTTTTCTTATCTGCCCGGCATGTGTGTGTCTCCCCCTCTCCCTCTCTCTCTCGCTCTCTCTCTCTCTCTCTTTTGGTTCACCCCTTAAGTTGGCATTTGCTTTTTGTATGGTGTGTAAACGTCTTTAGCTTGGCTTTTATAATTCTATTTCCGTTTCCGCAGAGCTACGCAAAAAAAACTTTCTGCTTGCTTTCCTCATATATTTCAACATCTTTTTTCCATGTAGACCATTTCCTGCGTCCTTTCTCCGGCTGCAAATCAAACTTTTTCACATTTAGTTGTGTGAACGTCGTCTCTCTGTGTGTGTTTGTGTGTGTGTGTGTGCGTCTGGCTGCCATCATCATTGTCATCATCGCCATTGACGCAACTAGCTACTGTCCGTGTCCATGTCCATGTCCGTTCGTGCTCATCCTTTGCCCCGTTTCTTCGTCTTCTTCTTCTACTTCTACATATCGTAGCATTCTTTTGTGCTCCAACACTTTGACATTGAATTTCTCTGTGTCATTTAGCATTCACTTACATATGTGTGTGTGTGTGTTCATGTGTGTACTTGTGGCTTAGGCTAAACGTACTCGGCACTTGGGTTATCCCACCCTCTGCCATACAAGGACTCCTCTGTCAACAGCCCGCATAATTCAGCGATAACTGCCTGACAGAGACACATTCTCAGCTCTTATATGTGTGCGTGTGTGGTGTGTGTGTGTGTGTGTACGTGTGTGGCTTGCATTTTGTGGTCTTGCTCTCTGTTTATCTACGATTCGTAACTCATCTCACATTAAACTAAGGACATCTCATCAAATTAACTTGAATTTAAACAGATTTGGAGTTTGGCTCAGACAAACACAAATTATGTTGAGTAGTGTACTTTTTGAAGGCCATACTCTACTTAATATCGAATTCAGACTTGGCATTAAAATTGACGATTTCCTTTGACTGCAGCCAATCACCCAAAAGTGTGCAATAAAAGGCGCGCTAGCAACACGCATAAAAATTTAATTTCTAATAATAATATTTTATTATGGCCTCTCGCGCTGCATAGCAACAGCAACAACAACAACAACACAAAAACCAATTAGAGCAGCAAGCAGCACACAAAATGCATAAACGATTTTAATGGTCAATTTTGGTAGAGTTTTGCTATGGAAGGGGTGCTTGCTGGTGTGGGCGTGGCTATGAGGGTTGCTGCTGCTGCTAGTGCTGCTGCTGCTGTTGCTGCTGTTGCTGTTGCTGTGTCCTGCGTCCTTTACGCTCGGGAGGCTGAATTCAATTTGGCCGCTTGGCCGCTTGCTGTTGCCTCATAATTAAATCTTGGCTAGCTGCATGTCCCAGTCATTAAAGTAATATGTTTTTGCCTAATTACGCATCGCACACACCCACACATACACACCCACACATACACACCCACACATACATGGTCTCATAACTCAATTGCATGAGGTCCATGTAGCATAGTGTAGCCTTTTTTCGACCATGTATGCTGGCTTTTTACTATTTTTTTTTGCATAGTTAACGATCGCCGTTGGCTTTGGTTGTCCTATATGACACGTAAGTGTAAAAAAGGAGAGAATCAACTATGAGGTGAATATTTAATACACTTTCAGTAAGAAAATGATATGCTTTTTGAAAGGCAACGTTATAATTCATGAAGTCTTTGAAAGAAGTTGAAGAAATATGATTCGAATTATTGAAAAATATGTCTAAGAAATAGAAACTTTTAATTGACTTATTGCTGAAATATCGATTATTGATATATATTCTTTATTTAGACAGATTATATAATTTAAATAAATTTCTAAACATGCCTTTCATAGCTTAACAAAGCTTAAAGCGTTTAGTTACTCATCTCATCTCCTTTTCTACTCTCTGTCTACAGTCTCAACTGCCTCACATATTTCCCATCTCCCATCTTTAAGCAGAGTATTGCAAGTGCAGCTGCTCAAACACAAAGCGACTGTTGATTTTTAATTAATAGCAAAATTACAAGAAATTAATGAAATTTAAAGCTCTTCAGCAGCGGCAGCTCAAATTCGTTCAACAAAAACAAAGAAGCAGCCTTAAAGCAATAAAAGGATTTCTGATTTTTATGTTTCTGCTGGAGCCTTAAATTTAATTCATTTTGCATTCCTTAGGCTGGCTTTAGCCTTTAGTCTGTGAGAGTGTGTGGGTGTCTGCTTGGGTTTTTTTTGTGTGCATTAATTCCATTAAAAGCGCTTCGATAACATGTTTCACGCTTGGGCGCTTCCCTGGCGTCAGCCCCTAAAAATATGCAATACAAACAATTTTTCATGCCGCTACCCCAAGAGCAAAATTTTTTCATACATACATTTTTTTTTGCGCTTGCTTCTCAGCACTCACGTGCCTGGAACCTAGCACGTTCGTACACACATACATATAACCACACACACACATTTGCCTTCATGCCATTTCCATGGCCCGCTTGAAATTTTTATAGAGCGCGCAAAAAAGTATGCAATGCTGAGGCTGCACACACATATGTAAATGTGTGTGTGTGTGTCTGTGTGAGTATTGCTTATCGCTTCATATGTTATGTGTAATAACATCACCTTCATCTGCTATTCATAGCATGTTCATCAATCAATTAATCGATACGCGAAAGCCCAACTTCCAATGCCAAACGGAAATCGAGGTGGGCGAACGCTCGAACAGCAGCTGAGTGCAAGGCGTTGTAATATTTATAAAAATAAGAGAGAAACACACACACATTTATTGGGTGTATGACAAATGATCTGTGGCAACAGCAAAAAAATTGCAAATGATAGTGAAATAAGTAAAGTCATTCCATTTAATAAAATTAAATTCTTTAAAAAGAATATGAAAAATGCATAACAATATTTTTATTGCTCTCATATTTATCAGCCATAAATGCATAGACTATGTACCTTTAACTTTTGTAAATTGCCAAAAAAAAGAGAAAGTTTTGCTCTTTAAATGGAGCGTAAAACATAATTATATTTGTTAAACAATTTTCTTGTTTCTCAAGTGTTTTACAATTTCAATTTTGTGTTTTGGAAAATCATTTTATTTTTGTATTCTTGGCCAACTTCTACAAGCAATTAGGCCACGCACACAGTTTGTGCCAAAAGTTTTCACTGGCTGCAGTGACCAGCATAAAAAACAGGATTTATAGAAGCAAATTTCTTGGCTCAAAAGTCAAGCAATGCAAATTAAATGCGGGGGAGCGCCGGACTCCGAATGGGGTGGACAAAAACAATGCCAATGTGGCTGCTGCTGCTAAGCGTTCCCCATAGCACAATTAAGCTTGGACAGAGACGGAGACCAGAAACAGAGACAGACACAGAGATAGAGATAGAGCCACTCACAACTCAACCTGGAGCACACTTCTCTGGGGAGACACCTTTATGAAGTTCGGGGCAAATAGAACAGAGCACAGCTAACGATAAGCGCTATGATTATGACTGCCATGAAGGACAGCTAGCTAGCTCTGAGGCAGGGTCATTTATTTCTCATCTACACACACTCTCGCACACAGCTGAGTGTGTGCCACGCCCACTTTGGCACAGAGTGTTTCTGCTTCAATTGTCCATCAAGCTGAGTCTAGCTGTGTTTCTTTTGCGAGCTCCTGCTTCGGTGCTAATGACACACGTGTCTTGGACTTGTGTCTCCAATGTCGTTGCATACTTTAAGGCGCTTAACACGTCTGCCAACATTTCTTTGTAACTGTTGTGTGTTCTGTTACCTTTTAGTTCTTGTTGTCGTCGTGTTCTCTAAGCTTAAACGTGCTTTGCTTTTGATAGCGCTGATTACCAAACAAATGACTGAGAGGGCAAGGAAAATCGATCTATTTAAAGTTTGTATTCGTAACGAGCACTAAAGAAATTGTTGTGATTTTGCTGAACTTGGGCATTGAGTCGAACGGAAAGGTTGTTTATAGCTCTACTTTGATATATTGAGAAGCTTTTTAGTAGCGAGCAAAATGTATTGAAAAGTTGTGATGAGATTGCTTTTAAGCTGCTTAGCAGACATTTTACTTCTGTAACAATTTTATATGAATCAAAACATTTTTGAATTAAAGCTTATTTTCAGAACAAGAAGAAATTGAGAAGCAGCTTACGAGATCATGAAAGCAGGTAGTTATATTAAAGCTTATATCAAAAATATTATTTCTGTAAAAATTTTATACACTATCACAATATTTTCAATTCTTTAAGTTTTTTTTTTGAGAAGGAAAGGTCAGAAAAGGAAAAACTTGTAAAGCAGCTTTAAAACTCAATACAGCTGTTGTTGATATGAAAGCTTTTTCTATTGCTTCTGTTGAATTTCATATAAAATACCTATATTTAATTCTTTTTAAGATTAAGAAGTAGAGAAGACGCTTTAAAGAAACTTTGAGAAGGCTCACATTACAGCTTATGTCAACTATAAAGCTCTCAGAAAACACTCTTTGAGTTGTTAAGATAATTTCAATTTTTTCTTCTTCCAAATTTACATATTAATAGAGCAAAGCTCTTCTAATTTTGATTACAGCTGAGTGCAGACAGACCCTTGACGATTGCCTTTTTGTCCACTTAATTAGAACAGTTTAGGAATGTATTTCATCCTTATGATTGGGCATCTGTGTTTGGGGTAACATTAAGCAGCTGTTGTCAAGTAATGCTTAAAGTATCGCAACCCTTTTCTGTGGTCTTGTAAACCGAACTGTGAACACAAATGGGAAAAGACTTTAAGCACGCTCTGTAACCCAAAACCCCTATGCTCAAGCAACCGTCAACTGTTGTGTGCAACATCTTTGCCAAAAATATCTAATGCCAGGCGAAACTTATAGTTGCTTTTTAGGCCTTTTAAATTATGCAAACTGCTTTTGTCACACACACACACATACATATTAGGGAACTAGCACTAGGAAAGAATGAGAGAGAGGGGGAGAGAGACACACTACATGGCTCTACAGCTCTGCGCCTGATGTGTTGTCCAATGCCCAGAAGCATACAAAATATCTTATTACCGGCACTTAAAAGCAACACTAAATTTTAATGTGACAAAGCATTGAAAACTGCCAGACGGGGTAGCTAGACCCTGGCTCCAGCCGGAGCCATATCCAAAGCCCGGTTGCCTTGGCAAGAGCATAATTTAATTTAATTACAGCAGCAGCCGTTGCTTTGCATAGGTTCAATAAAGTCGTCAGCCAACCCGACTCCCATTAGTAAATAGTCGTCCACACAAAATGCATGTTGGCTCAAAAAATGTGGGGCCACAACCAGGCACCCACTCATTCATAATGAATGTGGCCTGCCACGCCTCATGGGCATACAAGAGCTACCTACACATACATATATAGATATATGTATATATATTCATAATAAACTGCCACAAATCTCAGACATGCAAACAATTTTGAAATTCAACAAGGCTCCAGCCTCGAAGCCCCGCACTCATGTTAAGTGCATGACCCTCAAATGTCCTTAAGCTGTCAAAAATAAGTGTCAAAAGTGGGCAGCTACCCTGAAGGATGAGAACAAATAACAACGAAATAATAAAAATGAAATGAAAAACGTCAAATAACAAAGGCAAATAAATAAGTAAGAAAAGCCGACTGGACAATGCTCTACAATAGCTTGACTTGTGCTTGGGAAAGACTTTAGATTGAGTATGAGAGGCTTCAATGATATGCGATTATTTAAAATACCCTTGAACTGAAATATATGTATATTCAGATATATAGCTTATTAGATCTAAAAAAGAATATTGTTTAAATTCCAAAAAAATTACTTTTTGATAATTTTAAAATAATTTGCTAAAATATTTTAAATGAAATCTGTTCCTTCCTTTTTTACATCATACATCATTTTAGTCTCTTTATTCATATTTGAATATACATTTTCTAATCTTCATCTGTTATTCTCAGAATTATTTATAAAGCGATTACATATATAAAACGAGAGTTATATATCATTACTTAGCTTGTCTTGCAACAGCTGTTAAAATAAACTAAGCTGACTCTAAGCAGTCCTTTAACAGTCTTTGCCAAAGATTCCCTGAACTAGCCTTGCCTTCCATTACCTGCACACCCTATCAAAATCTAATTTAGCTGCTGATCTTTAGATATTTTGTTCAACATTAAAACTTTTTTTACACTCCCTAATAGTTCCATGTCACATTTAGCATTACAATTCGTTGTAACTTTCGTTTCAGGGCACACGAAAACAAAAATCAAGTAAAACATAAACACAAATTTTTATTTTGTTACATTTTCATCTCTGGCACAATGAAAAATGCCCAACCACCTAGCATAACAACAGCCTTCTGCTGCTGGTCCTGGCTGGTCCTGGCATGTCCTTTAAGTGGCCGTTTCGGCTGCTGGCCACGCGCGCGCCTACAAAAGCCGCCATATTGAAATTATGTAAACGGCTGCCGAGAGCACCGGAAGCTGCGTTCGCCCCCAAAGCCCGCCCACAGCCAACGTTATTTACAATATTTTTTTTGTTATTCACAGTCGCCGCCACCTGCTGAGCAGTCTGCCTCACTCTTCCCGCCCCTCTCTTCTCGCTCAGCTGGAACTGCTGGACTCCACTTCATTTGCATTCATTCATTCGGTTTGCATATTTTTAGAGTGTGTTTCTCGAGCTTGTTTATCAAAAATTAAAGGTTAATTTCGTCCCCCGCATTCGCTGTTGTCATTTAATTAGCCACCCACCTGGGACGTTACTCTGGGCATGGTCGGAGCCAGCTGCGTTGATTTGCCACTCGGAGTGGGTAATCAGTAAGCGCTCCTCCCTGCTCTGCGCTCTCAGCTTCTTACATAGATTTATTACGAACATGACCTCACGTACAGCTCCAAATGCAAATCCTCAAAATGGATTACATGAGTTCTTTAGCTGCTCTTCTTCTTTTTCATTTTTGAGGGCCTTGAATTTTAATTGTATGTATGCTAATTTAAAAGGCGTCGCAATTGCGTGTTGTTGGATGTGTTAAATTTTTTGATTTCATTTTGATTTGACGAAGTGTAGTTAAGTTTTATGTAAAAATAAAATGAAGACAAGTTTTTGAGAACAGCAAAATAGGGAGAGAAGAATTCTGAGGAACAGTGTTGATAGTGGGGAAAACTGTAGTTTTTCGTTTGAAAACGAATTTATTTATTGACTCATTTTCGTTGTTTTTAGATTTACCAGTAAATAATGAATGGACAATATAATTTATAGGTATTTTTGTTGTGAAGGTTAACAGTCTAATCAAAAACTTTATGACCCTAGCTCTTTAATGAAGAGAGATTGTTTTTTCCAGATTTTCCACAAAAGAGTCGTATATTTATAAAATATTTGATCAATCTAAAGTGGGTGTCCACAGTAGTTCACATGTAAAATCATGTGGCTCTGTCTGTATAACTATATATAAACATATATTTATTTATTTATTTAAAAATGTTGACTAAACGTGTGTCAACAGAAAGTAAAAAGTATATATATAAGTAAAACTAAGAACATGGAATAAGAATAAGAACTATCTAACATGGAATAATTAGCCTATATAAAATTGCGTCATAAATTATCGTAATATAATTGGGGGAACTTTATTTGCCTGACCGAAATATACTCCACGTATCATGTTTGTTACTTCAATAAGAGCCAAATGCTTTGCGTTCATACGGACGATCTCATTGAAAACCATTCAAATATTATTTAATACCAATACACTCTTTTCGCTTCATAAACGAGTATAAAACCTTTAATTTAAATATGTAAGCTTTGTTAAAGTAATCTTTAACATTTTTACATTTTCACTCTTTACGCATGGCTAAAAATATATTTTGCGACGGTTTAGCCTTAAATATTTTATAAATTTAAACTGAAATTCAAGAAGAGAGCAAATGCTGACTCTAGGTGGGCCAAAAACCTTTTGAAGCAAACAATATTCCACATTGTTACGCCCACCCAAAAGCATTTAACATGTATAAAGCTCGGCTCGTCTGCCCACACACAAAAATTCACAATGCAATAAATATACTTTTGCCACATTTTTAGTTTATCTTGAACAAACAGTGAAGCGAAATAGCACGGCAGCTGTCCGAGACTCTTGCTGTCTCTTTAGGCAAATAAGTAGACAATTGTTTATTTTTTTGGTTGTTTTTCATTTGTTTTTAAATTATTAACTCACTTTTTCTGGGCAGGCAATTTACGTGCTCAAATATATCAGAGGGACAAGCGCGCCCACATACCCTTCCAGGCATAATTAATCTAAGTGGGGCAGTGGGGGTGGCTCTGACGTCTTGCTGCCTAGTTATTAATTTGGGCGAGAAACTCGTTTTGCTGCCAGCTTCAAGCAATGTACGCAGCGCACTTGTCAAGATTTATTTCAATTTGCTACGCTCACACACACACACACACACACACTAAATGACTCTTATCAAAACAAACACACACACGTGGGGCACACATGTGGGCAACAAGTCAGCGTACGTGCAAAAGTTGTTTTCGCTCGGCCTACGCGTCGTATACTTTATGCCCAGCTCACTCGCTCCACATTTTCTTTTCTTTTCTTCTGCAAAGTAGGCAAGTTTTGCCAACAGAAGAAAAATGAGACACAAAAGTGCTGTGTAAATGTGTGAAATTAATACACACACACACACACACGTACAATCACGCAGCTGTGTGTTTTGTGAAGCGAAATTTGTGTCTATAAAATATACGTTATTATTGCATTAGGGCAAGTCCAGTTTAAAATAAAACTGGAATTTATGCCTCCCGCTCTACCGATAACCAACTTTATACACACACACACATACACATACTTATACACGCATTAATATGTTGCCAAACAACTTATTTAGTTTTCTTCTAGTCGAGCAAGTGTTCAAATTTATGAGTTCCTGCAGCAACAGTTGTTTTGCTACCGCCTTTATTAACCCCACAATGCCTACTTTGATGGTAGCAACAGAAACAAGAAGAAGAAGAAGCAGAAAACAACACTTGTTACCAGTTCATTGCATTGTTGTTGCTGCCTCGCTCAATAATTACATTTGGGAACTCGTTGGCCGTGACGCTTCGCTGCCCACTCGCTGCTATCAAACTGCATCAAACTGTCAAAGGGCAGGGGGGGCTTTGGGTTTTATGCAGGGGCAAGTAGCTAGGCAGCAGTTCAACTCATTTGCCAAAAGTTGCAAGTTCATGTGCCCCTTGTAGGTCAGTTTACCCTACCAAAACACAGTTTGCCACACTTCAAGCGTAACGCGCCAATTGCAAGAATAGAAGACATTTCTGTTTTGTTGTTGTTGCAGCCTTCTGTTCCGTTGGTTCCGCTTGAGCGCTGACTGTGGGTCGCCTCCCCCTCTCTCTCTCTCTCTCTGTCTCTCTTTTCTGTGCAGCAGATGGTAAACTGTACCACATACTTGACCTGAACGAGGCCTGGCAGCGAAAGAGATAAATGTTCTTGTACTTTTCGCATGTTTGTTTGCAAAAATAAATAAAGGTGTTTTTCTCTTTTTGCAAAGGGAGTTGTCATAGCAATATAAACTTTAAATATAGGTTGGCAATTTATAAAAAAATATGTTGTTAACTTTTCAGCCAAAAACGAACTCTTCAATTTGTCAACAAATTTGTCTTCCAGAGTTGCAATCTTCATTTTATACATGCATATACTCACTCTATCCGCAATAAATTAAGACTTGTAGAAGCTTACCTGCAAAGAGAGAGAACAAATAATTAGAATATGCCAAAACAGTTGTCAAATTTCCATTACTATATTAGTTTTTCAACACAATAATCAATTTCTAAACACAAAACCCAACTCAAAGTTTAAAGCTGCTTCCTCAATCAATCATCGCTTGACATTGTAAAGTTAACTCGATATATAGAACTCGGATTCGTAACACTTAGCTGAACAGGAAAGCAAAATTGAGCTAACGAGCAGCCGGTGACACAGTTTAAAACCTAAACATGCTCACAGCTAAACTGTAATTACGTCCGAAAAACATTATTAAACAGTGGAATAAAAGGGAAATAGTGGAGCACAATGAGACGTGAAGTCAGCCAGGCAAATGTGCTGGCAACATGCGAAAATTTATTTATGCACAAGTCACAAGGTCTTGGAGCAACAGCAAAGTAAAGAGCTGGCCAAACCCGACGACGGGCCAAAAGGACGAACATAAACGGAAATTTGGGGATGGTGAGTAAGGAAAAAAAAACAACAACAACAATAAGGGGGAATGTCAACGCTGCCTCAGAATAGAAAAGCAAATTTTTGTGGGAGGATGGAACCAGAGCAGAGAAACAGAAACAGAAACAGAACCCAACTCCGGACCAACGTTTCGTGTTGGCAGTTTTGTGCGCATTTTTGTTTCATTTTATATCATTCTATTTTTTAACACAGCACTTTATTCAAAAGCAAAGGTCAAACGAATTCCCACCACCCGCTGAGCTGAGGTAAGCTGCGAGTGGAAGGAGGTATCTGAGGTCAGACAGGTGAACCAAAGAGCTGTGACATAATTTTCAACTACTCTGTTTGGGTTTTTGGGTTATCTGCAGACACATTTGCTAGGTGGTTAGTTCTAGTCCTTAGGGTAGGACAATAGCAGACAGACAGAGAGAGAGAGAGAGAGAGAGAGAGAGGAATAGCGAGAGAGAGTGTGAGTAGTTATGCCATCTAGCACATCATAATGAAGCAATGTAGCAAATGGGGGCATGGGATTTTTAATGGAATTTGTGGTTATCGTTTGTGCCGTTTGTTTTATTTATGGCCCATAGAAGAGCACACATTCGGGTTAAGAAATTCTCATTATTGTTATGGGCCATTTCTGTTGTCATTACCTTAAATGTTGATGAAGGTCCTCTAGGTCCTTCAACATTTCCATTTCTTTTTAACCGTGCAACCTAACCTATGTTTAAATATATATTTTCAATCAGGCTTGCGGTTGCCAAATTGAAAATGTAATGTTAACGCAAATTCAATTTGAAATTAATATTAAATTAGGGTTGGGTAGTGAACTTTCTTTTTTTTTTGTGGGCAGAAGCTATTAGATAAGTTGATTGTGGAAAGTTGCGGAGGGTAGGTTGAAGCTGAAGTGAAGAACAATTTAGATGGCTTCAGAATATGTTTACTTGGGAAAGAAGCTGTAGGAGTTAACTGAAAGACCTTGAGAAGTTTATATATAAATATAATTAAATTAAATATACTTAGCTAAAGCTTTGGGTAGACTGTAACAACAATATTCATAAGATAATTTTAATAAGGTAAAAAATGTCAAGAAATTTTTTATAAAATAAAGAAAAATTCAAAGGCAGTCTTTGACTCTATCATCCCAATGTCAGCTACTCTATAGACTCCACTTATTTCCTAGCCAAGATCTAAGTTCCATATACATTTTTAAAGTATATCCTCGCCAACATTATATATTCATGACAAAGCTTTTGAGCTGTATCGATGCATTAAACAAACAACGAGAGCACATAATAAACTTTGGCCAAGGGGGAAAAGCTTTTTGCTAACAAATTTTGCAATTTTTCTCCTGAAGAAGAAGCAATATTAGTAGAGCAACAAGAAAAAGAGCTGAGAACTGACTAACAATACAAACGAAGCGCTAACAATAACAAAAGCGAACTGAGCAACAAAATAAACGTTGCTCAAGCTGAAGAAGGTGTGGCAAAGGGTTCGTGATACGGATAATTCTTTTTCCACATAAAGGAAAAAACTTGTTTTTTTTTATGGAAAGGACTGCAAGAGGGAGAGTAAGACAGGTAGAGTGTGGGCGAGTGTTGGTGGCAAAATGTTTAAAAAAAAAAAAACTTGCTCGAACCGCGGCACTTAATTCGCTTCCCTATCAAAACAGCGACAGTGCCATACAGAAGTCCACACACTGTCTCTCTCTCTCTCCCTCTCTCTCCCTCTCTCTTTCACTCACTCTTCCTGTGTCTCCTTGTCTGCTGCTTCTTCTTTGTGTGGTCCAAAAAACTTTTTTAATAAAAATATTAAATTTGCATATGTTGCTCCCAGACGCTCAACTCGAGTCGCTTCGACTCGACTGGAGTCGACTTGGCACTCAGGCCAGACATTTTGGGGTTGCCTTTGGTTACCTGTGGCAGGAACCGCTTTTGCCGCCGGAAGTGGTAACCAGTCGACAGACTGTTGAAGGCAACGAGCTGTGCCTCGAGTGGAGCCAAGTGCGTTTTTATTGCCAGCCTAGCCTAGAATTCTCTCACTCTGTGCTGTTGTTCTTGTTATATTATTTTTACTGAACTGCCCCCCACACAATTCTCTCACACATTCTCCCACATCGCTGCCACGCTGCTACCGTTGTGTTTTCCACTGTTTTACCAGACGTTTATGACGCGCCCGCTACGAAAATACGCGGGGGCGAAAAGGGAAGAATGCCTCAGCTCAAACCACTCAACAAATTAAGTTCAAGTGAGCGCAAGTGCGGAAAGGTTGACGGTTGGTGGGTTTTCCGAGTTCCTACTTAAGCGCTGATTAAGCGACCAAATGCGAGTGACAGAGAGCGACAGAGTCGAAGAGTGCGAGGGAGACAGATGTCTCACTTTCTCTTTATAAATAGCAACGCCTACGCAAAGAGCTTCATGCGCTGCATTAAATGGAAAGGAAGTGCTAAAATGATTTCTAGTCGCAAATGCAGCTAGACTTTACAACTTCAAAGGAAATGGTGTTCGCATAGTTATCTAGCTGAAGAGCTTATATGATTATTCTTGAGTCAAAGCTACAAAAGGTTTTCATATATTAAACTAGGAAGAGTTTTCCTTCTACTATCTTTTGAACCAATGCCTGCTCGAGCTCTTGGATTAAAATCGCTTGTATAAAATTTATACAAATTTTACTATAAGCTAACTCTAAGCTAAGAAAAATCTTAGATTTGCAGAATGTTTGATGTTATTCAAATATACAATTATACATATTACAAGCCTTAGATAACATTTCATATTAAGTAAACTTTTGCCTTTGACTTTAGTTAGCATCTTCAATTTCTTAGGGCTGGATCGACCGGGCTGAGCACTTCACTTTTATAATACCTGCTGCTGCTCTCCATATCGAAAAAACCTAAGACCCAGCTCGCGCTTTAAGGTATATTCTAGATTGCCTAACTAGTATATACCTTCAAGCGCGAGCTGGGTCTTAGGTTTTTTCGATATGGAGAGCAGCAGCAGGTATTATACATTTTTATAAAGCATAAAGCATAAAATTTAATATCAAAATCGCTTTCAATGCATCTTTGAGAAAGTTTTTTTTTTTAGAATTTAATCATAGATAAAACATGCAAGACCTAAGATTATATCAATCTTTAATCAATAATTCTAAAAAAAATTTGATTATAGTTAATTTCCTTTACCAAGAGAATTGTAGTTCTTACAATTAAGCTTAAAGTGTTTATCTATTAACTATTAACTATTAACTATATAACTATTAAATATTAACTAAAGCCTTGCTCGTTAAGTCCTTGCTTACAGTTTGTTTCCTTGACTATACAGATTCGACATATATAGTTGAATCTCTTTTTTTTGCTTCTGTTTCGCTACTTAACTCGAGTCGGCCTTTTGTTGTGGTTCAGTTTTTTGCTCAACTGCCTCTCGGCACATGAAAATTGCATGTGCCCAAGCGCAGCGCAGAGGTGGAGAGGGGGGAGGGGTTTGGATATGCTCGAAACAGAGGGTAGCTGGTCTGGCAGTGTGTTGCACAAGTCACAAAAATGTCAAACGATAAGTAAAAGCCGCTTACATTCAACTTGGGACAACAAAATGTCAACGGGCCCACACGATGCTGCCAATTTCTGTTTGACAGTATTAAATGTTGCTGTGGCAATTGTCTTTCATATAAACGAACGACTATATATAAATATATATGTATATATATATTTCATGCGGTTTGTAGCTGAAATGCAAAAAACTATAAGCGATTTTCAATTCAGCTGAGGATTTGCGATTCAAGAAATAACTCTAAGGGAGCGCAGCTATATATACCCATATAACCCCTGCTAAAGAAGTTAATCAGCTTAACATATCGCTTGCAGTTGCCAAAGAGCTTAACTTCTTAATGAATACAGCGACAGAGGAAGAGACTTTAAAGGCTAAAAACTTAAAGCTTACTCATAAGAACTCTCAGTAGTAAGTTCTCAGTTAAACATATACTTACTTTGTTCAAAGTCCAGGCATTTGTTATGCAAATCACATTTTTTTGGACTAATTTAATACATTTCCATTATGCATTTCCTTGAAAAAAAAAGAAATACGAAGGAGCAGAAGACTCTCCCTCACCTTCTTGACACCTACAATACACAAAATTTCGCTGACTTGACAACTTTATTTAAAGAAGTTTCTTGTTTTTCTTATGCCAAGCAAAATAAAATAAAATTACGACAAAATGTTGCGTAAAAAAGTTACTGTAATAAAGCATTACACATTATAATGATGGGAACATGTTACTGTAACAACAACAACAACAACATCAAAACTAACAAGCAAAAATGTTGTCAACAAAAAGTTTGTTCCTTATAACAAGAAACAGAGAGAGAGAGAGAGAGAGCAATAGAGAGTGATAGAGAGTGAGAGGCAGACAGAGAGAGCGAGATTTGTTAAAAAGTTTTTAAGCATCATCAAAATGCGCTCAGGCCTAATTTAAATGTGTTTGAACTTCTGCTGCTGCGCCCCATTCTAATAATATTTACATACACACAAAAGGGGGAAACGTGGTGCGGAAACTTCTTTTTCCTTTTATACTCGCTCCGCAAGAGGCGAAAAGGGTATATTGGTTGTGTTTTAATGCCTTTCTTGCTGTTTATCTTTCTGAAATTGTGAATACATATAGTCATGTAAGCCAGAGGTGGATTCAAGTGCCCATTGAAAGCGTTGCAAATCGGCGAAAACTATATCCTTCATATAGGATATCCTCTCTATATGGACCCTAGCATATCAGCAAATATAAATTTTTTATATAATTTGACAGTTTTTAAACCATGGTCGAGTATTATGCATTCAGTTGCACCCGACTGCAACTTACTTTACTTGTTAAAAAAGAAAATGCGTTTTCTTTTGGCTTTGGCTGTCAAATGTTGGCACAGCTTTAAGTTTCAACACGACAAAACTTTTACCCAACACAAAAAGTTATACCCATATACACATACATATATATATATATATTTATATATACATTTTTTATTTGCTTACTTTGATGTGTGTGTCGCATTAATGCAAATATAATCTGGCCCCGCCCACTGTGCGAACAAATTACAAATTGAGAGCTGTGTCAACACTTTGGTCGCCCCGTAAACTTGACCTCAACTAAAACTTTAATGCAGCCACAGCGTCAACTTCTAAACTCGAAAAGCAAACCGAAACTCGCTTCCAAGTTTTTAAGTTCTTAAGTACACATATCACCTGCTGCGAGGGTGGCCAAAGGCAAGGTGGGGTGAGGCGAGCGGGTCAGTTGCAGTAACCGCAACAAATGTGGTTTCTGTTGGGGATCTTAAGATCTTAAGCTTATGACTGAAGTGGCAAATAATGCCAGCCAGTAAGATGATTTATTTACACTTGGAGGTGGGAAAATGGGAGTTGGCTAAACTGTGTGTAGCTGCTTTGTGTACCAGATTAGTTGGCTTAGTAGACATGAGTCAAGTGTAGCTATAATTAAGTTGCTTTCAAATTTGTATTATGTATTTCAATATTTGCCCAATTCAGCCCATAAAGAAGCTAAACTAAGTGCAACAACAATGAAAGCAACAAAGTAGCACGTTAATTGCATTTTGAGTGCGTCTGCCCTATTAATAGATAACTAGAACAAATTGCGCATACGCCGCGTGAGTCATGGACAAGGCATTTGCTGTGAACTGAAGTGAATTTGTAATTATTTACAAAAGCGAATTTAAAGATCTTCTAGATCTATCTATAAGTAAACCAAGTTGCAAAGAAAAGTAATGCAATTTTATTTTAAATTTCTATTTTCTACTTTCAGTTTAATACTTCAGGCTAGCTGTCTCATAGCTGCTTGACAAATCTAGCTCTGGCCTGTTGGGTTTACAGTTTCATCATTAGTCATTGCTGCAACTGTAACCTAATCCCTTCACTCTAGCTGGAGTCGGAGTTCTGCTTTGGTCAAGCTACTTTCGTTTACCTGTCATAAATCAGTGGCGATTCTCGACCCCTGCTACAGTCAGCACATAATAAGGCGACCCTCTTCTAGTAATCCAATACCGACATACCCACAGCTCAAGTGAACTCAATCCGATTCACTTCATGTCAGCTACGCACATGCCACGAAAGCCAAACCGACAATTGGCCACACAGTTGTTTGCAATTCCAGTTGGACATGATTGCAGCTAGCTGCTGCCGCTGTTGCAGCTAGTTGCTTGCAACATGCCACAAAATCAATGAGCAGTTGCTATTTGTAACTGGGCAAGCCAACTGTCGACAGTTTTGAACAGTTGGCAAAATTTTGAAAGTGAAATTTGATACGCTACCTGTCACACACACACACACACACACACAGGAGAGAAGAGCATGTGGCATGCCTTCTGCTGCTGCTGCTGCTACTACAGCAACTTGCAATGTGGTTGCAACTTCTGGACTGTTGTACGCCCTTTAAGGGCTTCCTTTATTGCTTCCTCTCGACGCTGTGAAACAAGTTGACCGACGACAACAACAACAGCAGCAGCTAAAAACCAAATCAAAACAAGTAAGAACATAGCTGTCGGGTGTAACTGACTTTAAAATACTCG
The DNA here is from genome assembly GCA_035045545.1 of Drosophila gaucha. Lineage (NCBI taxonomy): Eukaryota > Metazoa > Arthropoda > Insecta > Diptera > Drosophilidae > Drosophila > Drosophila gaucha. Next base: position 7,563,148 of record JAWNOY010000292.1, read on the forward strand.
CTCACAGTCTGAGAATATATAAATTGATTCAAATATCAATACTATAGAATCTTACTATAGAATAGATCAACTGCTAAACTTGGACATTTTGTAATCCTCTATATAATCTTCGATAACTGTAGAAAGTACAGTCTATCCTGATTTGCCACAATGTTTATTCCAAACATCCGTTGCTCATAACTAATATACTCTTTTCACTTCATGAGCGAGCATAACTACTCGAACAGGTTTCTTGTTTAGGGGAAGTGAGAAACTGGTTCGAAAAAAGAGAAGCTTCCGACTGCTTTGCATATGTGGTAGTTAGGCACAAATAATTTGCATTTACTGAATTTTTTCTGCACTTTTCAATTATGTCATTTTTATACCCTGAACCCATTGAAAATGGGAATTCAGGGTATAATGGTTTTGTGACAATGTATGTAACAGGCAGAAGGAGGCGTGGCAGACCCCATAAAGTATATATATTCTTGATCAGGACGACGAGCTGAGTCGATCTAGCCATGTCCGTCTGTCCGTCTGTCCGTCCGTCCGTCCGTCCGTCTGTCCGTCTGTCCGTCTGTCCGTCCGTATGAACGCAGTGATCTCGTAAACCACAAAAGCTAGAGATTTGAGATTTTAGATATATATTCTTGTATACCATACGCAGTACAAGTTTATTTTTTTTTTCGATAACTCATCCTATTTCCTTATTATCGATAACAATCGATATTTTGACTTTGTTTTTAAGCTATAACTTTTAGACCATAATACCTAGAGACACCAAATTGACTATGTAGGTTGCTGTGATGTAAATACTGATAATAAACTTTTTAAATTTTGGATACCTCCCCCCATTAGCCCCATAAGTGGAAAAAACGTATTTCAAATACTAGGGAGTTGGGATTTCGTATATATACACCTTTAGATGTCAATATTATGTCCTGAAAATTTCATTAAGAAAGTAGATCTAGAACCGAAGTTATTTAACAATGAATTTCTCATAATGCTGCCCAGAATGCAGCCCAAGCGTAGCCGCTAAATCATCTACGCAGTAAGCGGCGCGCGTGCTTGTGTATGTATATGTGTGCGTGTGTATGTGCACGCAGAGGGTAATATGTACCAATAAAAGATATAAGCTAGATTGTTTAAAACACTGCCTCGGACTTGGTTCAGGGGACCTCGTAGTCGGGCAGACCCGACTAGAGCTTTCTTACTTGTTTTGATTTCTCATTTTTTCAAAATATATATTATTAATGAAGTTTTAAGTTTCAACGGAAATTAAATTTTTAATGCATAATTTGCTTCCGTTTAGTCACATTTATGTCACAAGCAGCTCAAATAACGCTTTAAAAAAATTATTTTAAAAATTTTAATAGCTGTTAATGCATTTTTTTTTAAATTTAAAACTGCAGTAATAACATTTGCTATATATTATGGTAGCTTGCCCTAATTTATGCATAGAAATAGTCGGGCAGCCATAATAAGTTGCAAATTCAGCCAGGATATGGAAAAGGACACAGCTGGTATAACAAATCTGAGGGATGTCAACTTTGTGGAACCGGCGAACGCCTCAAGAATTTGTTTAACGCGTCCCATTTAATCATAGTCAGTGGGTGGCAGGGCAGAGGTGGGCGTGGCTGGCATTATGCACGACGTGCAACACTGACGGAACATTAGCAAAATATTTGCGCTGCACTTTGGCTGAAAAATGCAGCCATTTATGTCGACTTGTGGGAGTCAGGGCAAGAAATCACGACATTAGAGGCAGGTGCGTGAGTCATGCGAGAATCTCATTTCTACCTGCAGCTGCAAGAAAAGTTTGTATTTTTTTTGTGCTTAGGTGGGATTTGACAGCCAACCATTTAATTTGTGTGACACCTCTTGAGAGCTGCCTCGAGACTGTGTGGCATGTGGCAGCTGAGCTGCTGCAGCTCTCGACTTTCAGACAATGCTCGGGACAGTTTCCTCTTTTTCGACTGTTTCGACTCGCTCTCGCTCTGCAGTTGCCCGAAAATGAATGGTTAGCTGTCAAGTTGTACAAACTAAATGACAGTTTATGCAATGTCAAGAACCCCTATATCACTAGACGCCATGTCAGGCCCAGACAAGTCAACAAGTCAAAAGAACAAAACGAGAAACTAGCTTAGCGCGAAATTCTTGAAAATGCGCTTTGGGCTACATTTTTTTTTCTCCACTCTTTGTTTTCTACTTGATTTTTCCGTATTTTTTCATTTTTTCCATTTCCCTTTTTAGACTCTGTTCCCAAAGGGAAAAAGAGTCTATTGGATTTGTGCAATGTCCGTCTTGCTGTCTGTCCGTCTGTCCGTCTGTCCGTCTGTCCGTCTGTCCGTCTGTCCGTCTGTCCGTCTGTCTGTATGAACGCGCAGCATTTGGACACTATAGAAGCTAGAGACTTGTAATTTGGAATATATACTCGTGTGTATCCGCGTCAGATCAAGTTTGAGTATTTTTCCGATACGCCCACAGGGGGCGTGGCAAATCGGGAAATGCTATATCTATTAAGACTAAAACACTGTTATTTTAGTCAATATTGCAGTCTAAGAAATGGGATTTAGAATATATATTCGTGTACACTACGCGGACGTTTTAAGATATAGATTATATATCTACGCCCATTGTGGGCGTGGCAAATCGGATAAAACTATATCTTCTACAGTTTTGAAGCTAGAGCATCCAAATTTGACATGTGGGTTACTGTTGACCTTCCCTTAAGTTACATCAAAAAGTTATATACCCACGCCCCCTGGGGGCGTACCAAATCGGGAATATATATATAGCGATTTGTATAAATCTTATAATATTTTGAGCGTTATAAGAGCTAGAGACTTGAAATTTGGAATACATGTGCAAGTAGATCACCCGGAATCAAAAATATATATTATAGATATTTACGCCCATTAAGGGCGTGGCAAATCGGATAAAACTGTATCTCCTACAGTTTTGGAGCTAGAGCGTCCAAATTTTGCATGTGGGATACTGTTGACCTCCTCTTAAGATAAGTCAAAAGTTATGTATCCACGTCTTCTGGGGGCGTGGCAAATCGGGAATTACTATATCTTTTACTAAAACCGTGATAATTTCGGCAATATTTCCGTCAGAGAGTTGGGACTTGGAATATATATACTAGTATCCTACCTCTACCCAAAAATGTATGTTATATATAGCTACGCCCATTTGGGGCGTGGCAAATAGGGTAAAACTGTATCTCCTACAGTCTTAGACGTAGAGCATCCAAATTTGACATGTGGGTTACTGTTCATGAAATTAAAATTTACGAAAAAAAAAAATAATAATAATCATAATGTAAGCCTCCGTAAAACAAATTCTAGTTGACCTAACTGGGGATTGAAGCAGGGTCTTCGCTACCACAACGCAAGTCTGTTTAACCAAATCAAAACACTTCCAAACTCAGTTTGGCACATAGCCACGCAAGAGACGCCGTGGTGTTGTGGGTAGAGTGGTGGCATGCGAAGCGCGTGACCTAGGTTCGATTCCCAGCGCTGACGCGTGATATTATCATTTAATAAAATTTTTTTTTTATTTTTTTTATAACTTCTATGTTATTTAATGGATTTGATAAAATTTTCAGCATAAATCCTTATATTTATTAAAACAAATTCTAGTTGACCTAACTGGGGCAAGTCTGTTTAACCAAATCAACACACCAAACTCAATTTGGCACAAGAGACGCCGTGGTGTAGTGGGTAGAGTCGGTGGCATGCGAAGCGCGTGACCCAGGTTCTACTCCCATCGCTGCCGCGTGATATTATCATTTATTAAAATGTTTTTTTTTTATTATTATAACTTCTATGTTACTTAATGGATTTTGATAAAACTTTCTGCATAAATCCTTATATTTTATTAAAAATACGGCTTTACCTAAAAAATTAAAAAAAATGTAAATGTAGCTTTATTTGCAACTAAACTTTTATTAAATTGATTTTGTGAAATGTGGAGCCAGTATCCAAAATATATAATAAAAACCAAAATAGTATTTTATTTTTAAAAAGCTATATGTAAAATTGTATGACTGTAGCTAAATTGATGTAAAATACATGCTCAAAAAAGGAATCTCAATAATCTCGCATTCAAACATACGGAAAGACGGACGGACGGTCTACATATTTATTGAGCCTACACACCTTTAACAGGAACAGAGTCTGACGCAGTCGGTGGCGCCCGACTGCAACGTTCTTACTTGTTTATTTTGCATATGCAACGTCATACGAGCTGGTTTATTGTCCATGTCAGAGCGCCGCAAAACATGCAACATTTCGCCATTCGCCGTTTTCCATTCAGCTGTTGTCTGTGATCTTAACAGAGCCCACTCGTGGCAGCGACAAGCATGACAGGTTAATTCGACTGTCAAAACTGGAATTTATCAGACAACTCACGCACAGAGCTCCAGCCCAACTCAGCCCTGCCCAACACAAATATATAAAAAAAACCACAACTGCCAAAAAGAAAAAGCTCCAAGGCCCCGAGGGCCTCTACTGTAGTCCCTATTCTTTTTCTACCAGACCAGAAAATTGTTGGCTTAAATAAATATTTGTGTTATGCTAAGCTGTAGTCTCAACAGGCTTAGCTGGCAATGGAGTCTTTATTAGGCGCAGCTAACCAAATGAAGCTGGCAGTGCGCAGAGACTTAACAAAATACTTGAGATTTCAGCAAATAGTGCCATAAGATAGAGGATTAAACTTCAAAAGAAAGTGTTGGGAATTGTGATTAAAAACTGTTTTTTATCTTAACTATGGAAGATCTTTCAAGCGGCCATAAAGTGAAAGCTTATGGAGTTGTTTATAAATTAAAGTTCATAGCAAACTCTTTGTTTTGAGTAGATTTTTTCTCATTTGACACAATAAAAAGTTGGAAGTCAGCATCAAGCTTAAGTAATTAAAATATATATTTCTAAATTAAAAACAAAAGCAATTTCTTTACTGTCTATAATGGAAAACTTACAAAAATATGTTTGGTATCATTATTCTTATCATAATTCTTAAAAGCACATTAAGTCTTTAGTAAATAGAAAGTATATTAAAGATCGTAGCAAAATCTTTAATATCTTAAATGGAAAATTAATTCTTATTCAGCAAATGAAAACTCTTTAAAACGTATTAACGCTTTTTTAGAATGAAAACTCATCTTCAACTTTTAAGCGTCTTAACTAGGAAATGTACTCAAGTAGTTGATACTTTTAAGCTGAAAGCTCATTAAATATATTATAATATAAAATTTCTACATCTTAAGCAAACTAAAAATATTTTTAATATTTGAAAGGTCATTGAAGCTTCTAAAAAATTTTATAAAAAAGCAAATTTCCCTTAATAAAAATTTCTAGCTTAAAGCTCATTGCACTAGAGATTTCAAGGTATTTGTATACAGAAAGTTGTGTAAAGATTCTACAAAATTCTGCAAAAATTCTTCTTTGAAAGTGCGTTACTTTAAATTAAAATTTCAATCTCAAAGCTCATCCAGCAAATAACCCTATAATATTTTCAACAAGTTATCAACCCGGAAAACATTTCAACTTCATTAGTTAAGTTCTTTGTTGATTGTCAATCGAGACACAATGCTAATCCAATTCCGGGCTTCATTTCAAGCTCATCACAAAGTCAACAGGATGGAGACAGGACTCAAGTACAGTGCGAGTCCCTGGTGCAACACATGCGCCTTGCAACAACAACAATGACACTTCATTTGTGTGGAAAGTCGTCAGCAACAGCTCAGCATTTACAATAATTACACAAAATCTAAAAATCTCTTGTCAAACATTTACACAAATCACAAATGTTAATTTAAAATGCAAATAAGAGAATTGAAGGCACATGTGCAGTTGTCTCCCTCTCACACTCTCTCTTGGTTAAGAGGACGAGAGCAAAATATATTCATAACAATTGTATTAATTTTTTCTTTCATTTTGAGCGAAGCATTGGTTAAGAGGGCGAGTCGAGTTGGTTGTAGCCGGATTGACTGCGTCGCTGTTACCAATTTGCATATTCAATTGCCGTAGTGACAGGCCGCAGCACAGCTGTAGACACTGCCTGGTTGGTCTGGTTGGCCTGGCCTGAGAATCTCCGTCGCTATCTATATTTGGCATAATTGTCTGACTGCGAGTCAGTTAGCCGACAGTCCACAGACAACTGAGTTGATTAGAATCAAGTGGCTGCTGGTTGTCTGCCTGTCTGTTAGAGAGTGTATGTCGAGTGTGCAGAGTGGCCCACACGGCTTCAACTAATTTCAATTTTCCCAGCTAACATTGTTACATACTTAGCGTATTTTGATTATGTTCAACTTGCATTTGAAATGAACTTGAAAATAACTTTTACAATCCTATCAATCCGGCCTGAGTGGATTTCCAATATTGAAATGGCTTAATGGACTTCAGAGAGAGGCTCTTCAATATGTCTTTTAGAGAAGTGTAAGGGAAATATTTTATGCCTTGCTCAACATATTCTTAGATTTTTGTATAATCTTTACATGTAGCTAATATCTAACTGAACATAAGTCGCATATTTTAAGCAGCTTCTGCTTTTTCTTGCTCACTTTGAGGACCTGTTGAAGTCCTTGCCATATTGGCCTCATTTACGTGCTTGGGCATATGTTTTGGCCTGGCTCCGTTCGCTCTGTGACACCACAGACACTTCAAAGTGCCTTCGTGCTCAAGTCAACTTGTTGTTTGTTGGGTGGTTGGGTGGTTGCCTGGGCTGTTTGTCGGTCTCGCTGCTGATACCGCTGCATAATTATGCATAGAGTGAGTGCGCTTCCTGCCACGCCCACGCACATGTGGCAGCCAGTTGAACGATGCGCTTGCCACTTAGCAATTCAATCACATTTCGCCGCTGTTGCAGCTCCTGTTGCTAAACCATTTCCTTGTGCACATTATAATTATCCCTGCGTTTAATTAACGTGTTTACACACACACAGCCACATACACATACATACATACTTGACCGAGTGACCCGCTCGTAAATTGCTTTGGCTGGGCTTTCGAGTTCTCTTTTAATGGTCGTTAATTTTATTTTGAACTGTGGAAATTTAATTGCGGCCTGACTGTCACTCACTCTGCCAATATTTGCTGTGAGCTGCCAGCTAATCTAAAGCGCTCAAGCTGCCCTCTCCACCCTCTCCACTCTCAGCTCCTCGTCTGGCCCCGCCTTGCGCTTTGACTTTGGCCAATTCAATTTTGTTTTGGCCCTAATCAGCATCGGTCGCCAGCAACAATTCAATTAGCGCTTTAATTGATTTGCGTTTCGGTATTTGTCTTCAAATACCAACCCACCCACACACACACAAACACACACGCACACACACTCACCCCACTTAACGGCTGCAGTCGGCCCCATGGCTGTAAAAGCTTCTAGTTGCCGAATGCCTTTGTCAAAGTGCATAGCTAAATAGTTAAACAGCATGGATAAAGTATCTAAACAATTGCTTGATGTTTTAGTGAAGTGAATTCAATCTCAGACAACAGCTCTAAAAGGAATATAATCTGATTAGATCTGAGATTCTTGTATGAAAAGCTTATTTAAGAAGATACGAGATCAAAGTCGAACGTATAAAAGTTATATCTTAATTTTAGTTGTTCAAAGTTTGATTGACTTAAAAAACATGAATAAATATTTGACTTAGAATTTCTCTATTTTATTCAAACTCAATTTCAAAGTCACTGAACAATCTTTAACATATTACCTAACTTTAAAGAAAATCTCATTAGAAAATATTTAATTTCCTTAATTAATTGATTTATTTTCAATAAACCTATCAATTATGAGAATATTCAAAAATAAATACTAAATATAATAAAACCATTTAAGCTCAATTAAAGCGTTATTAAAAACAAGAAATTTGACTGTTGGCAATTTAAAGTCTTTAATTTTATGCCTTTCGTCAACTGCTTCATCAGACAAATTACATCGTGTTTAGGGCTTGAGCTGCTTTTAACAACTCCTCTGGCTGCCATATTTAAATCCAGTTGAAATTCAAAATAAAAACCATTTCAAAAGTCAAGCAAGCACAAATGCGTGATTCCTTCTACACCTACCCCTCAATACGCATTCACACGTACGAGCAGAAGTAAATTTTTATTTTATGATAACAACAAGACAACAACAACAGAAATACTGCATGTGATGTTGTCACACATCACACACACACTCATATATTTGCGTGTGTGCGTGGCATAAACTGAGCATGTGATTTGTAAAAGGGAACAAAGCGACTGTGCGACATCTTTTCTTACCCCTCAAGAGTTACAATGTGTGTGTACCACACACTCACACTCCCGCACAACAATTGGCACGTGTTCCCTTAGCAAAATGAACAACAGCAAAAAAGAAACATATACATATATACATATATTTGTATACACATCAGATATGTCTGCTTCCGTCTTGGCATTCATTTTATAATATACCTCGACACAGACTCTGGAGACAAACTGCGGCTTGCCGTTGGGTACTCGACTTTTTTTTTTGCTTTTTACAGATCCTGGCAGCTACTTCTCTCCTGCTAGTGTCCTATCTTGATTTGTGGCAATTGAATGTCATGTGCAGCAGTAACTGACAGCATAAACATTATCGGCAACACATGCAAAGCACACGCAACTCCTGCCCAAACAAAAAGCCCTCTGCTTGATTTTATAGATACTTTTGACGCTATGTCGCATGTGTCGTATGCTTGACTCTGATTCGGATACAGACTCTAAGAGTCTGCGGAATCGGATGAGAAACAGGTGTTCGAAATTAGTCAGCGAGACATGTGAACCTGAATGCCTTCACTCTCTCAATGACGCGTGGTTGGTTTTTTTAATGCAAGAAAATTGTAAGAAAATATTTAATATTTGCAATTTCTTGAAAAAAATTTAAAACAATTTGTAATGAAATTAAATTATATAATACAATTTTTTTTTAATTTCAATTTGAACTCTTAAGTAATCTGTTAAATTATTCTTTCCAATATTCATTTTAATTTTCCAATTTAATTTTAATATTCGAAATTTGTTAGGCAAATTTTTATATATATTTATCAATAATTTAAAAATAAAATGTTTTTTTCTCTGCTCTCCTTGACATTTAAATAGGAAAATGTTATATAGAAAATTTCATAAAATATCAATAAATAAATTTATTTTCCTGCTGCAAAATTTACATCTTTACTTTAAAAGCAAATTGCAATAAGCAAATAATAAAAGTAAAATGTTGCAGCTAATTCAAAAAGCTTTTAAGAGCTGACAACGACTGCGCCTCGCGTCACGTTCTTAGTCGGGGCAGGGTCTATAAAAATAGCGTAATGATATAATACATGCTACAATATATCGAAACAGAACAGCATGAAAAACAATTTATTTTAGAATTTTTGCGTGTTTTTCTTTGTTGTGCTCACATTTATTTTTGCAATGCTGCAAGTCGATTATTTATAGAGAGCGTTTTTTGCGTTTCAAACCAATCGAGCAGAGCATAAAAAATGGAGAAAGCCACAAGTGTCGCAGTAAAAAAAGAAACATTATCTGCTCGTATCGCAGCACATGCAGCAGATATCATAAATTTTCCGAAACTCTAAAGTTAAATAGCGCGTAAAACTATGAAAAATGCAAAACTCTAATGAAAGTCATAAAAAAGAAAATATTAAAAAAAGAATGAACAAAATGGAAGTCTAAGGCGTGGCTGGCTGTAGTCGCTGTTGAAATACGCTGAATTTCATTAAAGAGCATTTAGCAGTCAGAAATAAATTTATGTTCACATATATCATGTGTATTTTTTTAGTAGTATATAAAATAAAGGCGGCACAAAAAGATTTTCATTAGATACGACTCTCCAAAGTTCGCACATAAAATTTTCTTTTGCGCTAAACGTGTGAAGAATTTGCGACTCCCTGACTCCTACGGGTGCTGCCTTCTTTGCTGCCTCTTCCGCGAGCTCTTCTGACTGCCCGTTCCCTTGCACAAAACTCCCTAGCTCCTACTAACCTCCCCAAGCTCTTTCTCCGTGAATCCTGTCCCTCTCTTCCCTACCACCTACGCTCTGTCTCATTCTCCCCCTCCTTCTGCCCCTCACACTGCCTTTTCCTGGCATTCAGAACCCAGTTTATGCGCTTAGAATATGTTTATATGTTTTGTTAAATTTTTTAGAATTTTTTTTTAGCTTTTTTTTGTGTATTTTGCCATAAAAATGTTTAATGAAAAGTTTGGGTCATAAAGCATAAAGCATGTGCAGTTCCAAGCCGGAGGGGCACAGCGCTGACTCATGAGACCTGCGAGTAAGCCAACTTTGAGAAAATTCTTCTTCTTGTTTCTGTTGATCGTCAGTTGGTTTCCCATGCAACGAAGCATTGCGCCTGGTGGGTGGGTGGCCAGAAGCAGAAGGCATCAGACATTGTCTGCTCCGTTGGTAGGCAAAGAACAAAGCTGGGAAAAACTTCATTCGTCGCGTTGCAGCAGGAAAACATTCCGCAAATGCATTTCCCATGCACATTTTCTTGCACACGCTCAAAACAAAAGCACGGCGCGGAAATGCATATTTAAGCCAAAGAAGCAGCAAATAGCCGCAGCACCAACAACAAAAATAACTACGAGCTGCTCGTAGTTTCAATTTAATTAAATCAACAAAAAAGCGAGAGAACGACTTCTTAGTTTATAGCCGCCACCTTCCCTTTCTCACACACACACAGACACACGCACACACCTGAAGTTTGTTTTTATTGTAGGCTTGCGTGTCACATTTCATTTCAATTGCGTCTCCCCCACTCTTCTCTGCCTCTCTCCATCTCTCTCTCTCTCTGTCTCTCTCGCTTACCTCATTCTTCAATATTTTTAATAAGTTTGTTCCACATTGCTTAGCTATAGCTGCTGTTACTCTTTCTCCCTCTCCCTCTCCCTCTCTCACTCTGTCTCTCTTTACTATTGCGCTCCTCTCTTTTGCCCACATTAACGCCTAACAACTTTTTTCTGTTTTTGTTATAATTATTGGTGTGATTTTTTTGTTCTTTCCTCTTTTGTTAACTCTTTGCAGACACTTTTTCCCCGGACCACGCCCACCGCCCCTCGGCTGTGGCCCCCACTGGGTAATTATTATTTATTTTCAAGGGTCAGTGATTTTCTCGCTCGTTTTCTTTCGCCACATTTATAAGTCTCTGCGTCTCTTCAATTGAATTTTGGCGTGTGAATTTTTGTGTAGGATACATTTTTTATGGCGTTCAACAAGAGTTTTTTTGTAACTTAAAAGTTTGTAAAAGTTCTGAAAAGCAAGAAATTTGGAAATAAATTAAACTTGCATATGTGTAAAACTTGAGTTGGTGAAAGAGAAATAAATTTAGTTGAATATATTTGGAAAGTGTTAGAAAATTACTTCGGGGTTTGAATTCTTTAGCTCTCTTTCAGCTATTTGATATAAAGTGTTTATGAATTCTTAAACTCTCTCTTAACTGATGTGATATTGAGACTATGACTGGCTTATATATATGTATATGTTGGATTTAAACATATAAAACTTGAGTTCTTGTTGTAAGAGAAGACAAATAGTAGAGTTCAATTTCTCAGTGTTAGAAAATGCCTAAGGCACATGAATTCTTTAGCTGCTTCTCAGTTTTTTACTAAAAGCTTACGAAGTTTTCTTTATATTTCAAATTTAGATTATATAAAACTTTAGCTGGTATTATAAAGGAAAAGTTATATGTACTGTATTAGAAAATGCTTCAAGCTGGCAGCTTCCTCTTAATAAACTTCGTATAATTCAAATATACTATATAGATTTCATATATATACTTGATTAAATTTCGTAAAAGAAAGGCCTAAAGATCTTTTGAGAACAGTTGAACTTATTTTGCCTGTGTTGGCAAATGTTTTCTTTAACACTTCTTCATAGCACTCAGCTTTTTGCCATGCCATACTTGAATTCCCCTCTATTCACGAAATTTCTACAAGTCTACTATTGATCTTTATTAAACAGTCCACTCTTAAATTGCCCAAATTCTGCAACAATCATAAGCATTTAATGGCAACATTTGTCGCTTGTTGCCCTATGACATATTCATTGCTCTATTCTGAAACACCCCCTTCTAGCCTATTTCAGCTGCATTAATTATGCATATACATGTTGCAATATGCGAATAGAATTTCAATATTATGTGAGTGTGTGTGTGGATCGCTAATGAACAAAATGCAGTTAGTGCACTTTGTTGCCTTTGTTTTGTGAGCCTACAGCTGATGCCGCTGTTTTAATTATGTTGATGGCGGAGAGGCCGAGGATGAGCAACAAAGTTACAAATGTTCAGTGACTGTTTTTGGCCAACACAAATGAGCAGGCTTTGTCTGAGCCAAGAGGGGAGTCAACAATTTATGCGCCAATGAAAACGTAATGAGTCGCATTCAAAATGTTTCAAGCACACATGGAAAAAACCATAAAAATCAATGCTACTCCCAAAACAGACAGACTATATGGAATATTATTATTGTATTTTTATGACAGACAGACTTATAGATCAGACATATGTACATATATCCTACTATATATATTTGTAAATTCTCAGAATTTACTACTTTTAAAGTGATTTCTCTCTATTGCAAGATTTTCTTTTTTTTCTATTTTCCAGTCTGGCTTTTTAATTAATTTATCACGGACTCGCGCTCACCAATCTTTTTTTTAATAATATTAATTTAGCGCTCGCTGCTGCAGCTGCATTTAGTATGGTAAAAGGAGGCAGCAACAGAAAAAATCAGTGTTGTCGAGCGGTTTCTCATTCATTTGTGCGCCTCTTTTTGCCAACCACTATTCATTAGCATTTGTAGGACATCAGCTTATGATGGGTTTGTCTCTCTGTCTGCAAGTCCCCTATTCCCCGCTCTACTCCCCCTCCACTTGCCTCTGCCGCCTTTATGTGAGGCGAAAAAATTGCATAGTTTTTCGCATTTTTTTCTGCCTGCTGTTCGCTTCTACGTCTGCTTCTTCTCTTTGCCTGCACTAACAATATTTTTTTTGCCTTGTGACTTGTTCTTGATGAGCTTGTTGTTCACTTTTTGCTGTAAGCCAAATAGTGAATGACAAAGGGGCGTGGCTTTACTATCCGACTTTAGGAAACACAAAAAAATGGTATGCGTGAATGCGTTGTAAGCTAATTCTTTTACTTTACTTCTCGGGTGAGAGAAATGCATTGATGGACATTCATTTAATCACATTTTCTAGCCATTTTATGGTCATGTTGTAATTCAGCTAACAATAGTTAGAGTCAAATAAAGTAACTTTTCATGTTTTTGCCTGATTTAAAGCTTTGGTCTCACGTTTTATGGACTGTTTGAGAGACCAGAGAGCTTAGAGGTCGGTCTTTAAGTATTTTTACAGTGAAAATGACAATGAAAATGAAAAATGTTAAAGCTTTTCAGTTATATATTTTCAACATAAGGCATAAAAAAAAATTTATATCTTTTTATTTGGTATTTTGAATAGATATATAATATACAGAGTGATTGGAGCAATGGAGTGATTGGAACAATGGAACTATACCCATACCCATATCTTTAAGGCAGCATGCGGATATTTCGCATTTGAGCTGAATCAGCTATAGACTAATTTTTGTTTTGCTCTTAATTATATACATAATATATATCTCATTTACGACAACTTAAATATCTAATTATCATAAGTTCTTCGGTTGAAAACGAATTGAAATATCTACAAACAGAAGCTGTGCGTTAATCTTCAATCTGTCAGTCAATCAATCAATCACTCAGTTAAAACAAATTTTTTTATGTATATAGCTGAATCTATTGATTTTTGAATCACATATATATATATATATATAAATATATTATTTACATACTCGTATATAGTACATTAGCTCGTCTAGAGGCTTAAAGCCTGTGTAGCAGAACCATAAGCTAAAAATTAGATCCATAATATAAAATATATTTATAGTTCACTAGTATAAATATATAATAATTAAGCTTAAATCCTTTATAGAAAAACAAAGGCCTATATAATATATCTATAAACACATATATATCTATCGAATGTACGCTAGTAGTGAGGGCCTAGAACGTACCCAATGCTTTAGCACATTTCAAATAATTTCAATATAAATTTCTAACGATAATTTGTGAAATACGTAATTAAATTTGATTGCTCGATAGTTTTCAAAAGCCACAAATGCAATTGCAATTACGTACATGCAGCTATACATGATTATATATATATATATATATATATATATGTATACATATTTATATACATATACATTTATGTTTCAGAGCATTGGGGTAGCTTTGCTTTCTACACTCTCGCATAATTATGCAAATGACATTTCACTTTTTAATGGTTTTCGGCTGTTTGGTGGAATCGTAATCTACCTACCCATACCATTATTTTTGAAATTCTAATTCTTATAATTATATAGCCATGATATGGGAGGCACTTACCTATTTGGGCGCTGACATGAGCAACAACTGTCAGGCAGAGCACCGGCCATAGCCATGTTCCAAATGTTGTTGTTGTTGCTCTTCTTGTTGTTGTTGTTGTAGGTCGCCTTGTAAATCCGATTAGCTTTGGGTTTGGGGGCGAGGGCGCTCTGGCAGGGCTGTTGCTGTTGCTGCCGCTGTGTTGTAAGCGCCTCAGCAACATGTTGCCAGTGTTGTAAATGTTGCCAGCTCGTCGTAGCTAATGTTGCCAAGTTTGTTGTTGTTGTTGTTCGGCTACTACTTATTGGTTTTTGTCTTTGGTCTTTGTCTTTGCCTTGGCCTTTGCCTCACTCACGCACATTCAACGAGGAGCACTAGAAGCAGGAGTAGGGGTGAGTGTATTGGTTGGGGTCCTTTCGGTTCGTTTGTTCGTTTGTCAGTGTTGCTGCTGTGCTCGTTGTCAGATTTTAGTTCTGCTGCTGCTGTTGTTGCGTCGCTTTGGCATTTAGTTGATTTTTATTTTTTGTTTAATAGATTTTTTTTGTATTCCTTCTTTTTTTTCTGTTTTATTTTTGTGTACTTTTCTTGTTTACAATTTCATTTCCTTTGCACTGCTTTACACTTTTTTTCACAATTTGGGTGTTGAGTTACAATGATTGAACATTATGCAATGGAGCTGCAAAGAAAATGGGAAAATAGAAGGAAAAACAGGACAAAATGCGAAGATTAATATAAGAGTGAGAAAACGTTGACGAAAGTTATGAAAGCTTGAATTATAGTAATTTTTGTGAATCAAATATTCTTTATTATATAAGTTATTTATTTTCTATTTTATATTTTATTTTTATATATTTTAATATATTTTTATATCTATTTAATTGGTTTTCTTACTTAACTTCTGTTAAATTTTATATATTTATTTTATAAACTTGAATTGTAATACTTTTTGTGAATTTATTTTTAGCTATTTATTAGTTATTTATTTTATATATTCTTTTACTTTTAAATGTTTTTATTTTTCCTTTTTATTTTATTTATTTATAAATTTAACTCTTGTTGATTCGTATATATTTTTTTATAATTTATATTATTATTATTAATTTTTTTTTTTTTATTTTTATTACATTTTCTTTCTATATATAAAAACGTTTTTTCATTTGTTTGAATTTTTATATATTATTATTAGCTTCTTCATTATTATTCACAAATTATCGATTATTTGTGAATATTGTTTAAGTTAATTGCATAAAAAAATTACTTTATTTTTATCGACTATCAAAAAAGGGTACTTAGACGCGTTTATCATCAAAATTGATCAACAATACTTAGTTTTTTGTAATTTATATATATGTATATTATTACAATTTCTAGAAATCTACCTTCTGTTCGTATACGCTTTCCATCTATGCATATGACTTAGTATAATTTCGCTTACAATTGCCAGATACGTGCCTCAAATTTGCCTAGCTAACGATTATATTTCGATTGAAGCTGTGATTATAATTCATTCACATTCTCTCAAGTTTCACAAGTTTATTTGCTGTGAAAATCGAATTTCACACGTGCTTCAATTGCAATTGATACGCATTGACTTTGCTTTGAAATTATTTCAGATTTCAATTATTTATTGAAATTTCGCTTGTTGTCGGAGCAAATGGATTCGATTACACAGATTTATGATTTAAAATTGTCGAATGAAATTAAAGTCTTGCAATCGATACACACAGACAAACTAAATTAAATACATTCAAGCAAAATTCGTGCTTAGATGCTGCGAAACTTAAGCATAATGAAGAAAAGTTTTCAAGAATTTCAAGATTAAACTTTTCTTTTTGGGTCAAAGGCAAACAAAAACAAAATTGGTTTTATTGAATAGGAAATAGAACGCTGGGTGGGGAGGCGTGGTCAATTGCTATTTCCTAAAAGTATGCTTCGAAATATTTGGCGATTTCTTGCTGCTGTTTGTTTGTCCAGCAGCAACTGGACCATGGGGGCGATTTGTTCATATATATATATATATATATATTTTAGAGGCAGCCGCTTATTGATTTCGACGAAGGCCGCACACACGCGGCGTATGCGCAATATTTGCCTTTTGGCACTTGCCAAGCGAAAACGAACGAAGCGGGCAAAATAAATAAATAGCGTGGAATGCGCAGAGCAACAACAGCAGCAGCAACAGCAACAGCAGCAGCTACAGCTACAGCAATAATAACAACAAACAAATAATATTAACCAAAAACTTAGCCAAAATGTTGTTGATGAAAACGTGACTGGACACATTGAGTGAACCGAATACAAATACAAATACAAAATGCAATCAGAAATACAAATATATATGTATGTGTACACCCGTTTATATACACACAGAGCTTGGTCAGTTTCTGGCACACAGTGACCACCAAAAGTCAACTGCCAGCGCATCTATATAGCATATATATATATATATATAAGTATGTACAGTATATACGTTTTATTTCTCATTTCGTTAGTTTGCTCAAGTTTTTGCTGTTGCTTTTTAGTTTTTTTTTTTTTGACGTTTGGCTGAAAAGTTTCTTTCACATCTTTTACGTCATTTGTAATATTAAATCTGAATGCTTTCTATCGACGACTTTCAAGGTGCTCGCATAATTAGGAAAGACACATCTCATATTATATGCGACTAGAAATTGTTATACAGTTAGGAATAGCTTCTTTAAAAAGAAAGAAGCAAATGAAATCTAATATATTAATTTAATATAATACGAAGAAAGAAAGCTAAAAGCTTGATTGTAGTCAGCTTCTTGAAGCTTAATCAATACTTTCTGAAGTTTTTTTTTAATATGAAATAACCCAAATAGGAATATAGATTATATGAAATACTCATACTGTCTAAGGAAAAAAATGTTATTAAAATGCTTATATACGAACAAAAGTAATATGTCAACTTGACAAAATTCTATTAGCATTACGTCTAAATATTTGTTATTTAATTTTTAAAAATATTCGAACATTTGGCTTTCAATTTTCGTTATCTTTTCATACTGATATTTCTCTGTACTGATTTCTATAATTTTTCAAAACTCTATTATAGCTGCTGTTTCACATACTTCAAGTCTATCTATCTATCTATCTATCTTAATAACTTCTTCAATTGCTTCTTTACCTGTCTGTCAAATTTGCTTTGCTTGGCAGAAATTTGTTATAATATTTCTTACTCTTTTTTCTTGGGCAATTTGTTGAGCAACTTAAAGTAATTTGCTTTAAATGGCCGTCAAGTCAGCTGCCATCCAACTAACTAGCTGTCTATTCACGCTGACCCCTCCATCCCCCTAGACACTCTCTCTCTCTCTCTCTCTCTCTACCTCGCTGTGCCGAGTCCTGAACGTCCTTGATTGACAGCCGCTTTCTCTGCTGGCTGTCATTAATCAGCTTAAACAGCTGGCGCGTGCAAAATTAAAATATCTGCTGCGAAGTAGCTGAAGCAGCCAAATGAAGTGGCATCAAATTGCACGAAGCAACAGCGAAAACAGTCAAGAGATGAAAGTGGGAAATGGCAACGGATGCTGTAAGGTATGTATGTATGTATACGCATATCTATCTTAAGAGAATCATATCTATTTCTTTTTAATTGCCAATTGCTTTCACATTTCTTTGACATTATTTGTTGGTATTTATTTGGTATTTTTAAAGAATTTTATATAGAAAAAGCAAATCAGATGAGAGATGACTAGATGCTAGGAACTAACTTGAAAGTATGATACAGAGTTATTTTTAAAAATGCAAGTGCTTTCGCTTTCTTTCATACAATCTGTTAATATTTATAAAGTATTTTTTTTGCTATTTTTATTGAAACAAGAAAGTCTGCTCAAATAAGAAATGGGTAGATGCGAAAATGCTGAGATCTATTTATTTGTATAAATATTTATGAAATTAATAATACGTTTCGTTCATACTATTTTGAATTATTCTAAAAAAAATAATTCAATTAAAAAATTATTCTTATATATCGCATCAATCACACATCTAATAATAAAGCATACGCTCTCCAATCGTTTCGCTATTATTTTATAGCTTTTCTTTAGCTATTTTTGGTATTTCTTAGTTAGTCGTTTTATGGTTTTTTTTATTTTAGGTATTTGTGTTTCAGTTGTAATTTATCTTGGTCGCATAACATTGGCTTGTTAATCTTGTTTTGCCACGTGCCTCTGATCCTTTTCTGTGTTTGCATCTTTTTCATGGTATGTGCCACATAATTTCCGTTATGTGTAGTGTGTGTTGTGCGTCGCACACACACATGGCTGTTGCTTCACTTAATTTCTTATTTCTTTTGCGACATTTCTCATTTCGGGTTTTGCCGTTTCTCTACCTTTTCAGCGTTCTTCTGGTCTCATGGCAGCATCTCGCTTGGCCTTGTGGTCATTCAACTGTAAGAGAGCCAAGAACTGAAAGAGGAAAATACATAAAAAATTATTAGATTTTTCTTATTTCTGTTTTGTTGTTTTTTCTTCTTTCTTTTCTATTTTCTAGCGACTTTTTGCTTATGTACTATGGGAGAGGGGGAAAGACTTGGTGGCTGGGCTAAATTGCTTTTGTATGCATATGCCGGATGGTCGGATGGATGGCTGACTGGACGACCGTTTCCCATACACCCACACAAGCACACACGCACACACCTATACACAATCGTGGGAAATTAGGCAGAAACATATTTAAGGCGATTTTCTTGATGAGATATCGTTTAATGGTTTGCTGTTTATCTTTGCACGTTCTCTGCGGCCTCTAATGAACAGTCAGCAAGTCAACAACAACAACAACAGCTTTTTGGCATCCACCCACACACTACAGCATCTGCTGCTCAGCAGGGTGCTGCATATCAGAATGTCTGCATATTAAGTATACGACATTACGTATACGCACGAGAACGCTGTTAAATTGCCATTGATAGTCGACAACGAGTCGGCACTCGCAATGGGACGCATATAAGTATTTGTAAATAAATAAAAGTAGCTCAGAGATTGTTCAGTTTGTATATTTTTTTATTAGACATTAGGGAACAATAAGTGGGACAAGAAATGCAGAAACATTGATAAAACTCTAAAAATGATGCAATGCATAAAAACGAATAAGAAAGCAAACGAAACGGATATGAAATTGCAGCTGTTAGTGGGAGACTTCTCACAGCTAAACGCAGCTACCTGTGGATTTAACGGATGGGGTCTGAAGTGCGATAAACTGACGATAAAGAGTCGGCAATTGAAATACTTTTTGCTATTTTGCTAGCTATGCCATTAGGGGCCTCCATTGTGTCACCGAATGTCATTTAGAGTTGAGTTCAGTTGGGTTCGCTTTCACCTGTAGTGCCCGCTTATCACAACGAGAGGTTCATTAAATTCTGGTCTGGGAAAATAGCAACAGGCTGAGAAATGGCCAATTAAATGTCATGAAGTGCCTGGAAAAATGATTTCCAAGCCAAAAACTTTGCGTTTTACAAATACCAACTGGAAAACTTTTAGCGATTGTGTTTAATTAAAGACAAGGTAGGCAACATAAATCTTAGCCCGGCATAACTATAAATATGCCTGAGTTATGTTTATGGCTTAGCCAAGCGTCGAACGCGCTGGCGACACGTGAATCGCGCATTAAAAGTATATTTAAAGTATGCATATATATATATATATATAAATATGTGTGTGTGTATGTTTCTTTGCTTTCTCTGGCACTTTCATAATTTGCACAATATTTTAAGCGAATGCTGCTGGCCAGGATCTAGGATCTACAACTGGCTGACCGTATTGTTTATGGCCGTGGCCATTTGCCTTTGGCTTTAGCTTTTGCTACTGACTTTTTTTGCCTCGTCGCAAAGACAAACCCATAAAAATGTCACAATTCATCAACGCGGCTAAGTAGTTTCGTATTTTATAACGTCCAAAGGGAGGTAACTTTTTGTTTATACATTGTCTTCCTCTTCTCTATTTTTTTGTTGGCCACAAATTTTGAACGCTTTTAGCGTGACCTCAGCGACTTTTTGGTTTTGGCAACTGTTCAATGTGTGCAAGAAATTGCTTTTGTTTGAGCAGGCCTAGCTGGCTGCTGGACTGTCTATGACTTAATTTGAACACTCTAAAATGCACTATTAGATAATTATGAGAAAGCCTTTTTGCAGTTGCCAGTTTAAATTTATAGTATAAGCTTGAAGTGTATCATAAGCTCAAGTCCAGAATATTTAAATAACTTCCATTCTAAACTAAATTTTGTGAACAATTTGAATATGCGAGGAAATGTGAAAAATAACAGCAAAAGTCGATTTGCATCTCTAAATTATTCTATAATATATGTATATAGATATTCAATTTGCACATAATGCTTCATATAGTAGAATATATATCTACTTCTATTACTATATCTATACTATATCTACTTAGAAAGTCAAACACGACTCATTTCAAAGACATAAGAAAAGGTATATTTTCAATAATTTAGGTATCACACTTTAATTAATTTATACGCTATTCTGTATAGCTACTCTCAAATTCCAAAGCAGTTCATTCTGTATGCAGATCTAAGCTTAGCGGCAGTTTAGCTTTGCTTCTCTTTTGGCTTCATCTTTTAATTGGGTGTCATCATGCGGACAAATTCCTCAAAGTTCAGCTGACCGTCGCCATCTTGGTCGAAATCGCGAAGCATTTCATCGAGCTCCTGATCGGTTGGCTGCAACTTCAGATGCATCATGACGGTGCGTACTTGTTCCGGGCCTATGTAGCCATTATTATCCATGTCGTAGATGCGAAACGTTTCGCGCAAATCATTCTCGTCGTGCATGACCGACATCTTTGAGACCATGCCAGCAGCAAACTCTTCAAGGTCTATGCTGCCATTGCCATTGGCATCCAGCTGATTGATCAAACCATGCAGGTAGCTGTCTTCATGCCCACGAAGACCTAGATCTTGCAGAAAGTTTCCCACATCTCGCGCCTGAAAGTTACCCTCGTAGTCTCGGTCCAACAGATCAAAGCAAAACTTCATCGCGTCCCACTCGTCGTCAGTCAGGTCGAAATTGGCAGACGGTTCCATTTTGAAGAACACTTTATAATTTTGTTATATACAAATTTAAATACAAAATCTGGAAAAACTACGTGTACAACTCTGGTGTGCTAATAAATATGTCTGTATATAGCTGACATAGCCCATGTTAGTACATATATTTTCCAGATTCCTACGCCTGCTTGAATTCCTTATTTTGTTCTTAGAAACTTTGAATTTGTTTTGTTTTTGATGATATTAGCGATATTCCCACATATCCATACATTCCACATTAAGGGTAGTCCCACTTCGCCTCACACGACTCGAATGAAAATCACAGCTCCATTATTCTTATTTCATAACTGAAAGTAACGCGTTTTTTTCTTTTCTTTTTTCATTATTTTCCACAGAAGAGCACAGTTAATTTAGTTTGTTGTTTGCTTTTGATAACATCTAAACTCCAGTATTGGTGTAGTCCCAGGTGTGCGGATCGATTTCGAAGCGCTTCAAGCGTTCATAGTATTGCCCAAAGAAGAAGGCCTCCAACTGGTAGGTCTTGAACACTCTATAGAAGCCCTCGTGCACAAACCTGTTGTTCCACACCCAAATGCAATGGTTGGGAAATGAGTCAACAACCTGCGCTCGACCATTCTGATCCAAATCGCAGGGCAAATGCATGGTATGAAAGTCGAACGGCAGTGTCGGCTCCGTCTCGGCACGTTTCCTTCGCACAATATTTGCCAGCACTGTGGTGCTGACAGGCTGCGATACCTCCGAAGATTTCGCCTGATCCGTCTCATTGAGCCGGTTGATAGCAACTGCGGTTGCATTTTGATTGCTCTTCTCGGCAGTGCCATTCAGCGTTATTGAGCTGCTGGCCACACTTCGCGCCTGGGCGTAAGGCATTTGAAGCTGCATATTATATATCATATAGACAGTTGAGAGACAAGGCATACTCTATTCGCTTACCAATGCTGCCAGGCCAATGAGAAGCGTGAATAAAACCAACTTCATATTGTTACCGAAAGTGTCTTTTCTTTGTTTTATATTTAATTTACGTTTTGTGTTTGAGAAGTGTTTCAACTAATAACAATAAACTCCGGACGCAAATTTAAATAACAAAATATGTTACTATTATAACATATAAGTCGAAGTAATCTGACTCGAACAACGTACTAGATCGACAAGTAGCTTGTTTGAGTTATATTTCAATTTATAACTATTATTTATAATTATGTGCACTATATCATATTATATCATAACTTACACAAGTATTTTATATTTTTCATGATATTTACTTATACATATATATAGTTCAACCCATGTTGGCCTGGCTGTATGCTAGTTCTCTTAATCAATGAATATTTTTATTTAATAAAAATTCTTTAAAAATATAATAACTTTTCAAATTTATCTCACTCAAGCTATTTAAATTTTTCAACTTCAAACTACAAATTCACTTTCAATAGTTTACTGCAGCTGACAGGCATTTCTTATAAAGATTGCTCTAAACATACCTCGCTCTCACGCCAGCCCCTTCTAGGGAGTAGCATATCACATGAATTCGTAGCATATAACATAAATTCAATTCTACTTCCATAAACTTCTTCAGCAGTCAAGAGAAATAGTGATCGTGGCAAAATAACCTTAAACAATTTGCGAGCGCAACAAAATGGCGTCCTCTTGTATTGACAAAAATTAACAGTATTTCCACACACACACACACACACACACACATTTCTTTATATTGATGAACGAGTCATAACAACAATAACAACAATATGTAGCATATTTTATAGCATATACGTAGCCAAGTGTCAGAAAAGCTTTTACAAAATTTTTACCACACACTTTTTCAAACTTGGCTGCACTCTGCCTCTCTCTCTCTCTCTCTATTTCTCTCTGTGTCGCTCTTGCCTTTTATTAAAATGCATTTAAAGTGCCCTTTTCAGTTTTTTTCTAGAATTTTTTCTGTTTTTGTTTTGTCGCTGCGGCTGCTACTGTGAAAAGCTCATGCATTTCAGTTTTTTATACTGTTTACGCCATTTTAACTTTATTGTTGCCGCTGCTGTTGTTGTTGTTGTTGTTGCACAACAATGTTGCAGCTGTGTGTGTGTGTGTATGGATAGACATGGCAAAAGTGAAATGGTTATCGCGCTTGTTTGATTTAATTTATTGGCTTAGCGCCATTGTGGCCTGATGTGCAACACTTTACACACAACACTCTTTTTTTTCATTTCCCCCTCTCTCCCTCTATCTCTTTCTCTCTGGACAGGACTGAGCGCCTGTTGGAGGAGACAGAGAGACGAAGCGAACAGCCGCATATTGGCTGCACTGGAGTCGCTTTTTGGGCGCTTCCAGTCAATCTACTCTCGTCGGCCCGGCTTTACAGTTTGTTGCATGTTGTTTGAGTTTTTCAGCTCGCACTTTTTTTGTGTATATAATTTTCCTCTTTTCCTTCGCAATTTTTTGTTTTTCGCTGATAAAATCGGCTGATTGCTGTGCTTGTCTTGCTCTGGGCACTGGGTCTCAGGCAAAGAGAGAGAGAGCTGTGTTTTGTATATTTTATAAAAATGTTGCCACACTGTCCAGCAGCAAAATGTTTAACCGCAGACTTTGCCAACTAACGCAAACAAGCCTTTAAGTGATATTTGCTTGTTTTATAAGGAATATATATTGAAAAGCTAAAGACTATATGGACTATAGTTACAGTATAGCTAACATACATTAACTTTCTAGACTCACTTTGCCTTTAAAATTATTTATTTATATTATTCCAACTTTTGACTATTTGAAACTTGGCTTAAAATATTTGCATAATATCGCTTAATTCAATTAAGGCTTAATAGTTATTAGAGTATATATTTTTACAACTGCAACCAAAAATCAGCTGAATCCAAGTTAACAAGTGCTTTATTGTACCTTGACTCTTGATATTTGGCAAATGCTTTCGTGTAAATTGAAATGCTGCATGTTAACATTGTGTTTGTCTTCCACTTACAACAAACCATAGAAAATAAATTTATAAAAAGCAAAGAGAGAGCAAGTGAAATTGAAATCAAAATAAAACAAAACGTAAATTAAGCAATTGAATTTCTAAAATCAAAACAAATATTGCCTATAGAAATTAAGTTAAAAGAAAAAGAAAATATTCTCTAAAATATAATCTCTGGGGAACATATAACATAATATGTGGTTTATATGAAGTGAATCTAGCTGTTATTTTAATAAAGCAGATGCATTTTAGCTATATGTCTATATAATGCAAATTTTTATTTGAGTAAAACTGTATATATATATGCATACTTATAAAGAGACTACAAGTTTGTTCTATATACACATATTATAGCTATATCCCATCTGGAATATATAACCAACAACTAGTCTAAAGATCATGTATATTTGAATACCTTTTTATACAGATACTCTTTGAGAACGTAGAATCTAAAAATCAAAATACGAAAGCTACAAAAGTAGTTCAATATATTTAATTATATAAATTACATCTAATTCCAAAAGCTTAAGAGAGTTGGTTCAATCAACAGGCAAGTTTATCATATATTATAAATATTTTTTATAATATTCAGATCTTTTTTTCTTCTCCCTTGATTTGAATGTTGAACGCACTTAGAGCCTTTTACGTGGCATACATAAAGGCGGCTTCCATTTGCCTGGCCCGAAAAGTCAGATGTCACATACATTGAAGTTTGATTCGGCAGGCTGTAAACACCAAACAGTCAGCAAGTCACGCACACACACACACACATCAAAAAGTTGACAGAAAGAGAGAGGGAGTGTGGGAGAGTGGGAGGGGTAGACGTGGAGCCATGTCAGCCGAAGAGGGGCGTCAGCTATTTGCTTGCCCTTTTCTGACATTTGCTGCCAAAGTTGATATTATTAATTTACAGCGCGTACCATGCGAGGGAATGTCATAGCCGAAAGATACCCTACACGCCTCGCCGCCCACCTCCTTCAACCACCGCCCCACCACAAAGTATGCCACACGCATTTTCCCTTGTGCCGGGCGACATTTATCGGCAAGTTTGTCAGCAGAAAGCGAGCGAGTGGGCGGTGCGTGTGTGTCCGTGTGCCCAGGACTTACACACACACACACCCGCCATAATCATAAAATGATTTTATTGCGCAGGCAATTTCATTATTTCGGATTTTAATGTAATTTCTCCCAGTTGGATTTGATGCAAGGATCTTAAATTTCACTTGGCTGGGAATTGAGCAATTGGACAATTGACTGGCTGCTTTCGCTAATTAGGCACAAGGTCCACAAAAAAAAGACAGATATATATATAACTTTCCAAGTATTTCATTAATTAATTTGCAAAACTCCTATTCCATTCACTCTCCACAATTCTCCAATGTGTGCTTGACACAACTTTGCGTGCCACAAGTGCCACAAAAAGAGTAAAAATAAAATAAAAATGGGAGCCTGAGCGGGCCGGAGAAGGGCCAGTTCAGATAAGTCCCGAGAGGTGTGAGAGTAACAACAAAAAAAATAAATAAAATGAATTGTTATGCAACTGAAAGAGTTACGTGAACGAAGATTTAATGCGCTAACTTATCAAATGTGCTATAAATAATTAGAAGAGTATAAAGTGGATGGTTGAAGGGGTGCTTATGATTTACTTCAAGCTACAACAATCATCTTCATGAAAATACATATACATGTATGTCCGTAGCTTTTTCTATGAACTTACTAAAAATTTCTACAGGTTGTACTAGATAAAACATTTGTCCATAGTAATATTACCTCATTGTCTTATAATGCCATTTAGGTAACTCCATTGCCTTCAGAAAACAGGTGAACAACTTTTGAGCAAACTACTCACAAAAGAAGAGGCTAACTATACTATACTAAAAACTCTATATAACTATATACATATATATGTTTATATTTATATATACTATATATTCTGATTAACGACAATTACATACTTGCTCACATTTTCATAATACCTTTGCATAGCGTATTAAAAATAATATGCGAACGAGTTCTGACTGTTGGTCAGCGTCACATAAATTTAGATTAGAAAAAGGTAATGCCCATAAACATATACATATGTGTTTGTGTGTGTGTCTGTGTGTGTGTCGAGTCGGATTTGAATGCATGCCTGTCGTAAATTCATCACCAAATATCAACGCACACCATCAGCGAAACATAAAAGGAAATGTGAGAAAAGGGAAATAAAAACCAAAAACAAATAAATAAACCAAGCATGAAAAATGTTCCGTGTGTTGCGGTTAACAATTTGCGTGTTTTCCTTACTTATCCCATTTTTCTCTCCACTTTTCCACATTTCCCAGTTTCCTCACTAACAGGTGGCCTCACAACCCTGCCTCTTACTAAAACACACACACATATGCAGGCCTTGCAACACTGTCCCAGACAAATTTAAATTCTATAATACAAAAGATTTCAAATAATTTCAGTAATTTATTTGAAATGTGAAAAAACTAAAAATGGAATAGAGCTCTGCAGGACTTTCAGACTTTGCAACACTGTCCCAGACATATTTTAATTGCATCATATATAATATTTCAAATAATTCAAATTATTTTAGTGCACGATTTTTAATTTTTACTGTGAAAAAATTAAGCTAAAAAAGGAGTAAAAGACGTCATTCAGATACTCTGAAGGAGTATATATCAGATATAAATATACGAATTCCATTTATGATATATGATATCTGACTGTGCAGACCCTAAAAAACGCAAAGTATCTAGACAATACTAACCAAAGAGCCAAAATGTAGCCAGACATTGCAACAACGTTGACTTTCACTTTGTTTAGTTGGCAAACAGCTAAAAAACTTGAACAACTACGATTCCAGACAGTTGGCAAATAAGCAAAGAAACAATAAGAAATGTTCAAATGTAGGAAAAACTGGAAAGGAAAAGGAAAAACTATTTCCCTTTTCATCAAAAAAGAGCAGAGCCAAAACATCATCATTATAAAGCCGAGCATCTGAATTTATGACACATGTCCCAAAACACAAAACTGCGAAATATCATTTGGAAGTCCTTTTTTGTTTTGTGGCAAAATGGACTGATGGGCGTGGCTTGTGTTGCGTTACTGCGCCTTTGTTTATGCAGCAATTTATGACATGCAAAGCAGAAGCAAACACATGACAAGGACAATGGCCAAACATGAACGACCCCCACTAATACGCCAAGCAAATATTTATGCTGCTGTCCCGCTCCCACACTCCACACACTCTCCCCATTCCATTTTAGCTGCTGCTATAGGAGTCGCAACATCTAGATTCTGAGTGTGGGGACTATTAATATTTTTATTAGGTTTGACGATTGCCAAACGCTTCGTTCTTGTTTTTGTTTAATTAGTTACATCACAAACACACATCTACACATGCATACTCCAACACACACATACACTCTCTCGCTCTCTCTCACACTCACATGTTGATTATGACAAGCGCATTAATTGCTTTTTTATTTGCTTGTTTATCTTTGATCAAACAATATTTTCATTGTGCAAAAGGACCCAAATCGATTAAGTTTATTTGTTTTGGTCAATCGGAGCAAGTGAATCAATTAAAACCGATAAAAGTAAATCGAAAATCAATTAATTCTCTATACATGCTATAAATATAATAATATAATAAACTACAGATGCAACTTAATAACTCAAGATATAGTAAGAAATTGTAAAAAAAATAAAAGTTAGAAATCGATATTTATCGATTTTGTTCAAAAAGATAAACTGCTTACAAATCTCATATTATAAATTCTTGTTTCATTGTGAAATTCTTGCATACAAAGTTTGTCAAGCTATACGTAAAACAAGAGAACTTTTAACATAATTTGGCAATCATTATGCCGCTTGCTGAATCGTAGCCATTTACGAAAGAGAAGCCACACGAAAACCACTTTGATAAAGAAAATATTCCCAACAATCAAAGGGCAAACAAAAGAGATGTATTTTATGGGATGGTGCGAGGGGTTTACCTACAGCAGAACTTAAGAACCCACGAAAAAGACGCGAATAGAAATCAAAATGTGCGCGCGGTTTTTAATGTTAATTCTGGAAGAGGGCAGGGAAAGTAGAACTGAGCTTGGGAAAAGTGTTTTCAGCCGAGTGTTTTGTTTGTTGTTTGGCCTTTGCATAAGAAATGTGTTGCTCAATTTTTTGTTGGGGAATGTTTTTGTTTCGTTGAGTTGCCAATAACAAAACAAAAAGGTGAAGGCACAAATTGTGTTTACCATGGCTTTTGTTTGTCTTACATTTTTGCAGGCCGCCGCTCAGACAGACATTAAAAATAACACAGTAAACTAAACAGAAATTGAGTTCGAAATAGGGGTATTCCTTAACATGTACTCGAAGCGAACTAAATGCTGTGCAGTCAGGCCAAAAGTCTAAGCACATTGAAGATACACTTGACCCCAGCTCCATGACCTTAGTCATGCGCTTGATTGATTGCACAAACGAAACGAAGAAATACCTGAAAGGCTGGCCAGCAGGTGAGCCGGAGCACCTGCAGCCGAAGGTATGCTTCAAATTTAGTTGCCAGCAAATTCCCAATCAAACATCAACTCGAGTTCAAGTTTTTTTTTTTGGCCAGCTTGTAATTGTAACAAATGAACCAAGTGCTTGGGCAGTTACTCTTATACTCTAACAGAAGGTATATTAATATTGAGTCTATGAGCTGAGCTTATATAGCCGACTATATGTCCGTCTTTCTGGATGAATAGAAACTCCTTCTACAGTTTTAAAGGCTGTTATGCTCAAAGTATTTGCAGATAGTCTTCATTTTAGTCTTCATAGTATATCTGGCATCATCCGGATCAAAAGACTATATCATATAGCACCCATATCATCTAGCTAACATATCTATTCCTTGAGCTTGACTTTCAATTCTGACAACATTTTGAAGGTGCAAGCGTATTTAAACTTCTCTAGTTTTTGATATAATAGGGGAACTCCCTCTTTTTTTGTGGCTTGGAGTTTTCAAGTTGTCTGATTGCTGATTCGACGCGGTTGGCTTGGCTATCGATTGGGGTATTATGTGTAATCGGGGTTTCAATTTAATTGCAATTTACTTACGTTTCTTCGCTATGAATCTCATTTAGCATTTGCATAAATCCATATAGAATTGCAAACATTTTTTGATTGCGTTTGGCAAACATCATTTTGCATATGATTTATAATTTTGGGAAATTTTAATGCGGCATAAATTACATTATTTATTATTGCGCTTTGTTTTGTATGTGTTGATTTATATGTACATATATATGTTTGTATATTCCCATATAAATTATGCATCTAGCTATGTATTAAACCCTTTTTTTGTTGCTTCATCAATGTTTATTAATTATTAATTATAATTAATTGTAATCATAACATTTTCTCTTTTTTTTAGCTAAATATGAATTATTTGTTTAGGCTTTATTTATTTTGTATTTTGTATTTTATTTAGTTATTTTGTTTAATTCGTCAACTTTTTTTATTGTTTTTTTTTCATCCAATTTTATTTGTTAAGCTAATTGGCTAAATTTACATGAAAAGTTTGTACGTTTTATATATAAATATGTAATGAGTATTATATTTTCATTAAATAGGCAAAGCTTTATATTAGTCTTCGTTTTTTTTGTATTTTATATTAAGTCAAAAAATTGTTTGCAAATATTTTATTAAATTTCTCTTATTTTCGTTACGTCATATTTTACTAAAGAAAAGTTAGGATATTATTAAAAAATTATATTATTCAATAAACATATATATTATTATATTTATGTAATTTTTGTTCTGCTTCAAAAATCATTTTAAAATATTTATAAATTATTATTTATTTTCTTCTTATATATATTATATCTTAGCTATATATTTTATTCATATTATAATATACACTTTCCCGCTAAACATTCCAATTATGTTTTACAATCTTAAACATGCTTTGGCTCAAACCAAATTATTCTCAACTACAACTGAATTTCGCTTTCACTTAGGTTGGCTTTTGCTATATGTCCCCAACCATTTGGCTTCCTGTGCACGTAGCACACATTACACGCACCTTACTTAGCCTCTGCACCTGCCACGCCCCCGCCTCCTCATTCGCCTCCTGCCCCTAGCTATGTGCAGTCGCGCATATAATTCGCAATTTACATTTTCCACATTATTTTGTAGGCAGATTTTTAATTTTGTTCAAAATGAGCAGAAATAATAAAAGTTTTAAAAAATTCAAGTGAAAACCTTTAAAATGATATCAAGCCAGAAAGAACAAATGAAATGCAGTGTAGAGTGAGACAACAAACGAGGGTCAGCCTTTTAGGCCTGGCCAACTGTCCAGTTGGTTAACTGTCTGTCTGGTCAGCGCTCAGGTTACGAGCGACTGGGACACGTGCATTTGTCCATTCGGTCTGCTTCAGCAGCTCTCATTAAAGGAATTTCCGTTGTGGTCATCGAACCATGAATTAAAATGTACACACAAAATGTGACCCGACTCTGTCCCCCCCTGTCCTTCTCTCACTCAGTAGCTCTCCCGCACAACAGTTGGAAATTGAAAAAATTGTTTGGCTTGATTCTTGATGCAGGCAGAGGCACAAAAACAGGTTGCATTTGATATCATTTTTTTACATAAGGGTGGCTAGAGCAGCTAGAAAATGCATTTTGAATGTATGGAGAGAAGACTAAGAGAAGTATTCAAATTTTAACTAAAACTTTAAGATGGTTATATCAGTATACAGAAGAAATTTCCACATTCAACACTTTTGATATAAAAAATTATTACACTGTTCAACAACATTTGATACAATTTTGTAATCAAGGCTAAATAAAAAATTGCTTTTAACATTTTTAAAATATTTCTCTATATGCCCCAAGAAACATGCTGTTAGCACAGACTTAAGACTGACTAAAACAGCATATTTTATGGTGGCAAATAGAATGTTTACAATAAAAAGAATCCCAACAAACCCTAAGAAGAGATAGTAAGTAAAGAAATGGGAGAGTGAAAGATTGAAAGAGTGGGCTCAGGAGAAGCTAAGATATGAAAATTTTTACAAATTTCTAAGAGTCCTTGAAGAGGAGAAGTAAAACTCTTAATTACTTTACAAAACTATAGTCTGATTCCTAAATACTGTTACCCTGTGTAACAGAACAAGAAATACTCTTAGATAATTTACAAAACTATAGTCTGATTCTTAAATCCTGTTACTCTGTGTCAAAGGCATATATTTCAAATATATTTTTAGTTTTATAACTTATGGCACTCGTTCTTAGATGTTTCTCACTTGTTTCACTCGATTTGTTGTTTTTCCAGTTTTTTGTTCAGCAATAAAATGTCGCATGAAGGCTGTGCACTTATATACCTTGATTTATATAGCTAATATATATAGAAAACATATGCTCATCATTAATGACAACACATGCAGCACAGATCAACTTTTCAGCTATATACAATTAGCTATATCTCTTTTTCTTTCGATACATTCTATATACTGCTGGTTGATTTTACTTTTGCGATATATATATATGTATATATGTTTATATATATTGCCAGGCATGACACATTTTTTGCATGAATTATAAGCAGAAAAAAAAAACAAAATCGTAGCGCGCTATTTTTAAAATCGGTCGCGGCTATGATATAATTTTTGCCGATTTGCTTAGCCGGCGATTTATATATATAAAACATATATACACATATATTTATTCGTATACTGTATATATATATATGTATAAACATTTTATTTTGGTTTTCGCTTTTAGCGCACAAAAAAAAAAAATTTTGAACATTTGCTCATTTTTATTTTTTTTAATGCCTTTCGATTTACTTTTGGCTGTGACATAAATTTTTATGTTGAAATTTTTCTAAAAACTTTTAAATTCATT
This sequence comes from Drosophila gaucha, assembly GCA_035045545.1. Classification (NCBI taxonomy): domain Eukaryota; kingdom Metazoa; phylum Arthropoda; class Insecta; order Diptera; family Drosophilidae; genus Drosophila; species Drosophila gaucha. The sequence goes on from JAWNOY010000292.1 coordinate 7,595,398, forward strand.
GTGAGTTATTACAAACACATAAGGTCGTCTCTCACATATATTTGAGTCCCTGAATATGGATATGTATATATAAATTCGATGTATGAATCAGAGATATAAATTTTCAAGAACAAATTTTTGGTTTGTTAAAAAACTTTTTATTATTTTTTTGGTGGCATTTATTTTTTACTAGTTTAATATTTTAAAAATGCTTTAAGTTAACTAGGCTTTAGGTTAAACAACCTTTCGATTCTTTCTACATTTGCATTTATTTTTATTATTTTATTTTTAATATTTTTTTATTATTATAAGTTTTATTTAAATTTTTTTTAATAAAATATTTTTAAACTATTTTTAGACGAAATGAAAACTTTATGCATTAAAGTTAAACAAATTGTTTTATGAATCTTGTAAATTAATATAATTTCATAAAGCATATTTTTTTATACTTTTATTTTAAATATTTTTATTTTTTGAGATGACTTTTAATATAAATTAAATATATATTTGTATTGCTTTATTTAAACATTATTTATTTATTCATTTTTTTTTATTTTGTATGTTTACTATTTTCGTTACTTAAATTTTATTTTATTAAACTTTACAATTGTTTCTTTAACTTTTTTTATTTATTATTTGGTTACTTGATATATTTTCTTGAGCATTTTCTTTATCTTACGTTCACATAGCTTTCGCGTGGATCTCTGTGCATAGCTCGGATTGAAAATTTCTTTCTTTCTATTTTTCTTTTTGACTTTTCACACGCGCGCTGATTACTGCCAATTGTTGTTGTTGTACTGTTGGTGTTTGCTGTTGGCCTGGCCAAAATGACAACAACTTCAGCTGCAATTCAATTCAATTCAATTCAATTCGATTCGATTCGAGTTGCTTTTGTCGGTTCGTAAGACGAGAGCGCGCGCGTCTGCTGCTAAGGGCAATCCGTCCACGTACTCGACGCACGACGTTCAAAATGAAACTGAAATCCACTTGATGGCTGCACAGCCAGCCAAAGCCAAAGCAAAAGAGCCGAAGCAGCGAAGCTAACAGCGACAGCGACAGCAACAGCGGCAGCGACGTTGACAGCAGCAGTGAAAAGCCACCCCTAACGTGGCTAACGCGCGAAATGTTGCCGGCTGCGTTGGCGTCTTACAGCTGACATTGACGTCAGCGTTAACGTTAACGTCAGCGTTAACCTTAACGTTAACGGTAACGTTAACGCCAGCAGACGCGGCCAGCGCCTAGCGTGTGTTGGTCAAGTGTTCGAGCGACGCGGCCACAGAGAGCAGCGACGCGACGCAAGGCAACGCGCCGGGCCACATGTTTCCCGTCTTTTGTAGACTTTTTTGTTGCTTATTCGTGTTGCTGTTGTTCTTGCTATAAATTTTGACTTTGGCATCTGCGGGCGGGCATTTCCTTTTGACCGAATTTTCTATTTGTTTTCTCTTGTTAGCTTAGTTGTTTTCGTTTGCGCGGTTTTCATTTGCGCATAATTTGATTACTTGATCTTTTGCTTTTATTATGGAAATACGTTAGCTTGTATAAATATATATATGAATATATACTTATATGCATAAATATAAATATAGTCAAACAGTCCTCTATTTCGTTTCTGATTAACTTAGACTTATTGACTTTCATGTTTATCAGACTGAACGATCTAAAAATTAAAAGAAATAACTGTCTTTTTACTTTCTTTTAGATGATTAGACAGAGATTCTCTCTTTCTTCTAGAACATTTGCATCCCAGGTCATTTCATTCCCATCCTCTCTCATGTAATCTTCTTTCTTTTTCCTAAAACCTTTTTATACTTTCGAATATATTCTTTTCTCTTTCTTCAAGATACCTTGTCAACTCAAAACCTTATCTCTAGAGCCGAGTCTTTTCTCCGGGTCTTTCTTCTTTTTTTTAGATTATACGACTACATAAAAGCTCTCTTTCGTCTAGATCCTAAGTCTTCAAGAGCATGTCTACATTAAGTCTTTCCACTTTCTTATATGTCCTAACTTAGAAATCTATAGAACTCCTATAGGGAGTAGATTATATAATCTTATGGACTTAAAAGTCCTAAGGCATATAATATACTCTCTGTCTTCTATCTTTCAATATAGTTTATAGGATTCCATCTTTTTCAGATCCTGAATCTACAAAGATTCTGCATCACCCTGTATATACTTAATAATATATCTTTTAGCTGGACTCTATAAACTGATGTAAGCTTCTATCTTTCTTCTTACCCCATATTCAAGGAATTTTAAAGTTGACATGGCAGGCCATGATTTCAATCAAAAATTCTACATAAAGTCGAATGTGCTTTGTATTCAACATAGGATAAAAATTGCAAAGATCTAGAATAATATTTTTAAAAAGTCCAACAAAATAAGGTAACTATCAAAATGAACCGCACCTTTTCATTGAAATCCAAGTACAGTGCGGTGAGTCGATGGCAGGAAGTCAGCGTATCCTGATGTAGACTAAACTCTTACTATTCAGGTGAGCTGCTTCAGTGTTATGAATGTGGACTATAAGGATCGTTGCAAATTTGTAACCCTAGCAGAACATTGCGAATATATAATGAATTTGATCAGATACTACAAGGTAATGTATTGTGCAATGCATGTCAAGAGGAGAAGTTCCGAATTAGTCGTCGTTTGCATTTACGTTGCGATCTTATTCTTTCTAATGCTAATGATACAGAAACTGATGGAGAAGTAGTAAGTGGAATAACTCAAAGAAGAAATGAATTCAATTTTTGACTTATCTATATATGTATAGCTTTTGTCAGATTGTGAAGATACTGACCATTAAACTGCATATGAATGAATATTTGGCAGGAATTACTTTCGTGTCATTTTGTAACTCGGTTCCCGATCTGCTCACTAATATGATGCCCATTCGTAAGAATGCGCCGATCTATTCGATAACCATGAGCAATAGTGTGGCCGTTATCCTATTAAGTGGAGGAGTGATTTTTGCTATGAGATCATTTCAGATAAATGTAGCTTGTGGGCTACGCGATATTCTTTTTGTGTTCTTAGGTGGCGAACTGATGATCTTTTTTATACTATCTGATAGAAACACTTCGATGTTAGAAGCTCTAAGTAAGCTATAGAAACCCTCTCTTTTATTTTTAATTAACCTATTGTCCTGAAGTTCTTATATCACTTTATGTATTGTACTTGATTATTAATGTCGTCGATCTGAAATTAATGCGTCGTTATGTAAAAGGTAGGTGAGAAAATGAAATGAGAAAGAGAGGTTTTATCTAGTTGCCAAACAGAACTGCAGAAACAGATTGCCGAGATGAAGCAACAAGATATGACTATCGAAGATCACAGTGTACTGCGGATCAAGGAGATAAAATTGGAAGCCCTTCAGGAGGACAACACATTAGTGCTGCACAATTATCGGCATACCAACTATTTCGATGATATCAGGCGAAAAAGTACCTTACGTGGGAGCATGGCACGCAAATCTTCTATTATGAACAGCACGAAGAGGGAGATCCATCGTGACGGTGGGATTAACGCGATGTCCACACGGGATATACTCCATAATCCGGATAATCCCAAGAACTTATTTATCTTCTCGGATTTCCGTGATTCGCTGTGGCCCATCGATATGGTAGAGTGGCAAATCAAGGGTTGGTGGGGACGTTTCATGCTCATACTACTCTCGCCCATCACTCTCTTCCTCAATATCCTGATACCAAATGTGGATTATACGATCGATAAGCATGGCTGGAGCAAGCTCCTTAATAGCATGCAGCTCATAGTCACTCCATTTGTTTGCGCCTTCCTGATCGACGGTGAGTCTCTCTCTCACTCTCTCTTTCTTTCTCTCTATTTCAGTCTATATTTTATGGTATCACAGCTAAAATTGTCGATGAATATGAAAAATATCATCTGAGGATTAAGTTTGACTGCGCCCTATGGACGCTTTTGGTGACAGTACCTTTAGCCATAGCTGTGCTCATTCACGCTCGCACTGATAAGCCACCCGTCTATCACTTTGTAAGACCCATATATCTCTATATCTGTAGATATATATACAATTCATGATCTGCTGCAGATCTTTCTTGTAGTTTGCGGTTGCAGCACGGTACTCCTTCTGACCATCTGTTGCAACGAAATGGAGGTACTGTTTACTCTTCTTGGCTTTATCTTCAACTTCTCGGAGGATTTTGTATCGAATAGCGTGCGCTCCTTTGCCGGTTGCATCTGGGATATCATTGTTAATACATCGTTTGTCAAACAGGGCTACGAGCGAATGGCATTTGCTGCAACCATGGGATCTCCCATCTTCAGTAGGTATCTTATGTAACAATGCAAATATATATTTAAATATCTCGTTTTAGGCCTCACAATTGCCACGTCTCTGATCTGGGCTTCAAATTCTCAAACTCGGGCCGAAGGCGCTTCTCACTGGATGATCGGCTTGCACGGTTACATAACCTACGTATTCTTTTGCCTTTCAATTGGTTTTTGCCTCGTCTGGGGCTTGACCTTCAATTTCTTTGCTCGTCGTTCAGTTGGAATATTTTCGTTCATTTTATACATTTTGTTCGTTGTCTATATCGTTCTAGCTGAATTGGAAATCATCTTCGATATTACATTTATTACACCATACTTTGAGCCACAATAAAGAATTGAACTAACTTTCTCAATATTATTTCTAAAGTTAAAATTGATGTTGATAAAAATCAATTTTTGATTAGGTATTTTTTTATTCTAAATAGAAAATTAGTATATTATAATATATGTGCTTTAAATTATATATTTTTGACTTTGCTTTTGGTCAAGATATTTTGAAAAGCAAAAGAATATTTCTAGCGAAAAATACAATTTTTATATAGGCCTATTTTTGATATAGTAATAATGATATAGTATTCCGATTCGGTCGATATAGATATTTATATATTTTGTAAAGCAGCATGAGGCAATAATACGAAATTTAATACAATTATAAAGAATATCGTTTATTTAAATTAAGAAACATGATTAAGCCGGGCAACGCCTGGTAACAGCAAATGCTTAGATAATGAAATGTCTAACGCACAGATACAAAAAGTTGAAATAATCTTGCTTCACATAGTATATATTCATTATGATTATCAACAGCTCAGTCTATAAAACCTTGGATCTACGCAAACTCTCTCAGTTTTAAAGATATATTCTTGTAACTTTTCATCCAATATGCCGATATGTCTAACTGTCATGGGAAAATAATAAGTTCTTGCTAGAAAACTTTGGTCTACCGTTTCATCCTATATAGTATATGCAATATATAAGATGTATATATAGTACGGTACTATAGGTGTACTAGACGAATAAAATAGGTCGACTAATTTTGCTTTTAAGCTATACATATTTATTCAATTGTATTTCAGATCCATTAATTGAATAATCCAAACAGCCAAACAATATTTACACAACAAAATTTGTTCAATGAAAATCCAAATTAGAGCCCCTACCTTCGCCCCCTCGCCCACATACGATTTACAGATGGGATCTACATGTGGTAAGAATTTACGACCACACAGAGAGAGAGACGAATTTCAAGTTCAACATTAAAAGCAGGGCGGAATATGTATCTGGGTCACAGAACGCACCCAACAAACATTAATTAGCCAAAAAGTCTGGAAAACTAATACAAAATTATTCAAAGATCTTAAAGACTATCAGAGAGCGTAGGCAGAGGGGTAAAGAGAGGCAAAGGGAATCTCGTATGGCATTTATTTTTGGCAATTGACAAAGGACAAAAAGAGATAAGAGCTAAGCAAATGCGTAAAGAGCATACGAATAACAACAACAATAAAGAAGTCTGGCTGGCCGGCGGCCAAAGCAAACGTGCGCACGTAGATAAAAGTATATACTCTACAAACGCAAAACTCTACACAATCTAGACAGAGAGAAAGAGAGCAAGCGTCGGCGTCAGAGAGGGCGTCGCTGCTGGCGTCAGCAGCAGCAGCAGCAGTAGCAGGCGAATGAGCGTAGCAAAACAAAAACCAGCAAACAGCAGCAGCGCAGCGCAACGCTGCGTCTTCTTATATTACAAATGCTAGCGGCAAAAAACAGGCGGCAGCGGCGTCTGACACCTGTGCGTATGTGCAGTTCCCTCACCTGTCTCTCCATGCCTTTCGACTCGTTTATTAATGAGACATACGGTCGCTGCCGCCGCTGCTGCCACGCGCCTTCTTTCGCAGCTGTACGCAGGTGCTTGACCAGGTAGCTACAACAACAAGAGCAACATTGCTCTCAGGTATCGGCACCAATGCGATCTGTAGTAGCCCCTCGTTGGGTAATTGAGTGTGTGGCTGACTGTTATATTATTTATGTGTGTGTGTTTTCGTTTATATCGCTTGCTGCTTTTTGTTTTTGTTTTACTCTTATTTCCTTGCTCTCGCGTTAATCCCCCAATACTTCAGTTTGGCAGCCGTCCATGCAAAGCAGATGCTGCGACTCAGAATTCAGTATGCCGCCAATGTCAGCAGCTGTCTTCCCCTTTGTCTACCCTCGCGGAGAGTATTATAATTTTTGGTCATAAATTGTGTGGGTTTCGGCAATTATTTCAATCAGAAGATGAACTATATTTTATATTGTGGATATTAAACACAGGTTGTTCAGAGAGTGGTTGTTGAAAGCTAAGGTGTTGAGGGTTTCAGGTGTTGAGTATTTAGTCCTTTGATTACGTTATATGCTGTGATAGTAAGGATAGTTATTTTGGTTCCAAAACTGATGTGATGCCGTTAGTTTATTGGGCTTGAATTAGTTTAAGCCTAAGAGAAATCCTCTTTCTATGAGTACGAGAGAGATAGAGACAGACATGAAAAGAAACAAGTGTCTTTTACAATGCTTTTCTTTAATCAAAGCCTTTTTATTTATTTATTTTTCTTTTATGATTTTATTAACATTTTTTTAGGGAAAGTCTCGTCATAACATCAAATATTTACCCTTTTATAATCCAGTTATCCACTGTTATATATAAATTAGTATGCAATGAATTTCTACGCTTATATTCCAAACAATCCAACAATTAAATCAAAACCAAGCCGAACCAAACACCCAAAATAGAAATAGTTTCTTAACTGTGCCCATTCGTACTTAACGTTTTTAGCCTTTTAGGCAGCTAATTCAATTGCCACAAAAGTGGGAATTTAACTTTTAAGCTTTTCTTTTTTGTTACCTTTTCTTTTTGGGTGGGCGAGTTGCAAGTGAAAAACTTGCCGAAACCCAAAGAAAATGCCGTGAAAATTAAGGAAAACTGAAACCTTGAGGCAGTCCAGCCTCACACCCTCCAGCCAACCGCCCACCTGGCTAGAAGCAATGCTAAGAGAGTGCGAATTGATGTGGTAGGGTTAGTTCTAGCTGGGTGGGTGTGTGGTGCTTGGTGCTGAATGTGTGCGCGATATGTCTGGCGAGTTGTCGGAGGTTGTCGAGCGAACTGTTGGCAATGTTCGCGCTTCGTTAGCTTTAATTTCAGTAATTTGCAGCGACGATTTGGCCCAAAACGCGGCCAGACGACGTTAAAACAAAAGTGTAGCAAAAAACGTCGCGACATTTTCACGAATCAAGACGCGAAGCAAAAACGTAAAGCAAATGAAAATCAAGGATTAATATAGAGTCAAGTATTGCACTGGAAGATACCCTAGAAAAAGTTATACTTTTCTATTATTTATTTATTGAATTTATATATTTTCTATTATATCTTAAATTTTCTAAATTTTTATCTTGATGTCAGAGAATCTGAATACCAATTCCTTTTAATGGAGACAATTGTAAAATATCTATTTCTCTTTTTCTATCTCTTTCCTTTCTTATTAATGCCTAATTTATAGATTTTACTAAGAAGTACATTACATAATAGGATTAATATATAGTTTGTTTGTTCCATATCGTATCATGAGACTTATCCTGAATGCCTATTGGAATAGATATCTTTTCTAGTTAAGGTTACTTGTAATATCTGTTCCACTTACCACTCTATTTCTCTTTCTCTGTAGACATCTCTTTCTGTACCTATTATTTATTGTTTCTTATACATACAATTTATCAAATATATGCATACCTGCCTTGCACTTGCCATTCCCTAGTCCGTTACAAGCTTATACACAATTTCAGAACACCCTTTTCCAACAGGCAACAGGGTAGATGGCACCCAAAAGACTTCACCCACAAGGACTGGGGAAACTTTCGCTCTCGCCGAGGTAAACTGAGACGTTTCTTGAACAGTCTACCTTCCTCTCACCCTCTCTCTCGCTCTCTCTCTCTCTCTCCCTTTCGCTGCAATGCGCCTCACCTCCACCCACCTGCGCTGCACACCTCTTGCTAAATATTTAATGACCAATGGAGTCGAGACGAAGTCGCAGTTAAATTTCGGATTCGCAGGGAGTCGGCAGTTGGGAGTTTTGCGAAAGGAGCCGTGCGCTGTAATTGCAAAATGTTTTGCAATGGAATTTTATTTACATTTTCCATGAGATGCACAAGAAGACGTCTAGTGTGCTCCTTAGAGTCCCGCTCTCTCTCTCTCTCTCTCTCTCCCTTTTTCTCTGGTTCGGGCTGAATTCCAATGCGATTTTCATTCGTTTCATTTGAAAGCTTTTCATTTCGCGTTTTGTTTCCTTTTCTGCAGTTGCCTCCCTCCATAATGAAGTGTACGAATTTGCTAAAAAGCTGGATTTCCGTTTCCATGTTTTCCTCTTCCTGAGCACATCTGAGCAAGTGTGTGTGTGTGTGTGTGTGTGTGTGCGATTCTTAACGAGTTTAGGTTCGCATGTACTGCTCCAGCAACTCTGACTGCAGGCTTACCAAATGTTCTTTGAGAAATTGTGCAAGAAGAGAATCTCAGTTCACGAGCTTCTTAACCGGGCCAAAAATAAAAATATATGGAGTATCCCCTTTCTTTTTGTTGCTAATGATTGCTGTAGACAAGAAAACTCAGAGAAATGGATAAAAATAAATGTAACATGAACCTAATCAAGTCATACTACAAAATAAGAATTTATATAAATCCAATAAAGTTCGAGTTTCAAAGGTAAACTGCTTCTGTTGTTGATTCATAAATTGATGGAAAGAAATGACAAGCCATTAGAGTAAGTAGTAAAGAGACAGGTGAATTGAAGTTGTAAAGAGACACCTGCTGGTATTCATACATATATAATATATGTAATAATAATATTGATATATAATTTATGCTCTGCACTCTTTACTTTTTATTCACTTACATTTTAGTCATATTTTGTTATGACAATACTTTTATTCTCAGCCTTATTCTAGCCTTAAAGTCACAGTATTCTAGTCGTCTTCTCTTATACTCTTATATTCTTATTCTATTATATTCTTATACTCTTGTACACTTATACTATTATACTATTATACTATTATACTATTATACTATTATACTATTATACTATTATACTATTATACTATTATACTATTATACTATTATACTATTATACTATTATACTATTATACTATTATACTATTATACTATTATACTATTATACTATTATACTATTATACTATTATACTATTATACTATTATACTATTATACTATTATACTATTATACTATTATACTATTATACTATTATACTATTATACTATTACAACTATTATACTATTATACTATTATACTATTATACTATTATACTATTATACTATTATACTATTATACTATTATACTATTATACTATTATACTATTATACTATTATACTATTATACTATTATACTATTATACTATTATACTATTATACTATTATACTATTATACTATTATACTATTATACTATTATACTATTATACTATTATACTATTATACTATTATACTATTATACTATTATACTATTATACTATTATACTATTATACTATTATACTATTATACTGTTTCACTCTTTAATTCTTCTACTCTTCTGTTTTTCTCTTATTATTTTCTGTTCTTCTATTCTTTATTAATACTTTTATGCTCTTGTACTACAATGCTCTAATACTCTATTACTCTAATATTCAAAATGTCACGCTTTAAATTGTTTTAATTTCATTCTCATGAAGGCTTTTACTCTTAAGTCTATTCTCTGTGCCTGCCTATGCGATTTTCAAGCATTTAGTTGCTGTTGAGTAATTTTCCTTTTGCTGTCATGCATTGTTCTTCGGCTATTCAGGACATCCTTGGACATCTCCTATGAGCTAGGTATTGTTTATTTTTTTTAAAGTCCTTCACAAAATATATATATATTTTTTACATTGATTGAATAACATCTAATCAAAGTCGTGCTAGATAACTCCCTTCGTTATTCAATGCAAATAACAACAACACTGGCTGCCATGTCATGGAATCCTTTTGTTGCATATGCCCCATTCCTTCCACTTCGCTTCGGTTGTCCCCGACGCCCGTTTCACAGGCCCCACGATTGGTTACTCTTCAATCTAAGCCAATTGTTCCATTGCCGGCAATTGTTCGGCCCTAACCAGAACAGATGTCAGACAGGGACAAAGCAGGAGAGAGCGAGAGAGGGGGAAGAGGGGCTGGGCAAAAGAAGGACATGGCCACTGGCGGTTGACATGATGACGTGTGTAATGAGCAAACAAATACGCGCGTTGCAGCTAGAGAAAAAAATAGAAAAACAACAAAAAGCGCAAATACAAATAAATAATAAAACAAATAGCAGGTACAATAACAATGCCCGTCTGACATATCCTGCAGCAACGAAAATAACAACAAGGAGCAGGGAAAAATCACTAATGAATCCGGCAAATGTTTTTAGCTTGCAACTCCACGTTGCAGTTGCATGCGGAATGAATGGAAAATGAAATTGTTGCCAGTTCCCAGTTCTGTAGCTGAGTTTGGGGCAAAACAAAAAAATATGGCAGAGAGAACAGAGGCTAGCCAGATGACGAAGTCTAAATACCCTTTCAGCCTTACTTGTTCAACAGAATACAAATTTTAGACTTTGTAATATAGTATATTTATGGATTACTTGAGGATATAGTAGATGAAACTGGTTGATATTAAAAAATCTGATATATTTAGCTAAGAGCCGTATCTGTACCAAATTTCAGTAAGATAGTTAGAGTTCAGTTAAGAAGTCAGAGTTCATATAGAACTGTGCTTTACGGCATGACTTTTTGGATGCTGCATATTATATTTATAGATTATATGATCAATCTGGTCAGTTCTGACTATTCAACCTTCAGTAAATAGGAGTATATATGCGAAATTATCTCAACAACTCAATTTGTCTTAAACAGACTAAAACTCTATGAATTATAATAATATTATAAATGTATAAGTACACAATTTTTAGCTAAATTAGTCTATCCTCTAACAAGTTCTCAGTAGAGTATAATGAACGGAGTTGCCAGGCAACAGAACCGGAAAAAATACTGTACTCTTTAATCCCTAATGTCAGTTCACGTTCAATGGAGTCGAGCTTGAGCTACGTACTCCTCGCCTGCTCCTCCTCATGTCTTTCTTCTCTTGTTGCAGTTGTTGTTGTTATTTTGTGGTCGCTGCGCTGTGCCATTTCTTTGGCCAACTCTTTGGCGACCTTTTCATATTATTTTCCATTTTTTCTCTCCGGGTCTACACATTGCAACGGATGCACTACGTCCGGCGCTTGTAACCGGAATAATAGCAACGGTAACAGCAACAGCAAGAGCGAATTCCCCTGTTGTTTTCTGTATTTTTTATTTAATTAAAAACCAAAAAACAATGCAATGCGCATCTCCTAACTTTATCCTGAAAATATCTGTGTATATGGGTATATATTAATATTTCTCTGCAATTTTTGGTTAATATATATTTAAAATGCAATTTTTTTTCATATTAAGTCATTTTTTATGCAGATTTTTGTGACCCTCGTTCACGCTCTGACTCTCTCTCTCTCGCTGTTGCTCCCACGCTCGGCTGCCTCATTTAAATGTAAAAAGGATTAAAGTTTATTGTGGTCGGAGGGGGCTGGTTTGTAGGTGGGCGTGGTCGTGGGTGAAGTATGCTCCTTATGCCATTCGGAAGTTGAAGTAATTGTTGGAATTGCACATTTGTGTGTTTTAATTGTTGAAATTATGCAGAGGCCTACAACGATGAGGGTGGACCCAAAAGTTTTTTCAGAAAGGGGGCTGCCTGCTGGAAAAACGACCAGCGAGCGCTTGTTGTTTTTATGAGTTTTCACGCAAGTGGGCGGCATGGCAAGTGTGGGCGTGCCACTTGAAGTCGTGGCAATAAGCAGCATTGTTGGTTTTAAGTTTCTGCTGTTTTCTTTTTTTTAAGCAGCCAAAAAAGTTTGTTTCATTTTGATGAAGCAGCAGAGAAGAAATATATAAAATATAAGCATAGAAGAAAAAAAAATATATTTCATATAAGCAGACAAAGTAAATATAAGAAAGAAACAGCTTAAACAAAAGAAGAAATTTAAGTATGAGCGCAAGGACATGCAGCAGCTGTTTGCTATAGTTCGCTGATCTAAGCTGCGTGCTTTAACACTCAAAAGCTAACTGCTATGCAGAGTTAACTAGACAACACTTTAATAGTTCTGGGTGGTGTACCTAATGTAAGATCTTAAAAATATATAAAAAAAAATTTTAAAAAATACCTTAAGCAACATTGGACGTCAGCTTACCTGGAAATATAGAAGAAGAAAATTAATTAGTTGAAAATATATTTTTAAAAATTATCTTTTAAAATATATACTTTTTCATTCAATTTGTAGCTAGAGCTGCCGTGACCTTTTGCCATTTGATTGAATGTCATAAAAAAATGGCATAAATAGACTTAAAATGTATGAGATGCTCTTTCATAACGCTCCACAAATAGATGTCTGCCCCGAAGCTACATCAGCCGCAATCAAAGCAAAGTACATGAAAGATTTATGTTTTGCAGCTAAGAAAAGACCAAGGGACTGCAAATTGTACTTAAGTAAGTCCCAAGTCCCAGCTACTATTTGTAAATGTATCTCTCTATAAACAACTTTAATGCTTTCAAAGCCGATGCCAATGGGCTTCGTTTTATTTTTCTTATTTCTTGGAGCTCATGTCCTTTTGATTGCCGCTCTATGGTAACGTACGTCCTGACCATAAGCTGACCAAATTCAAGCCGCGGGCTAGTTTTCAGTTGAATACATTAAAAATTCGCAAAAGAAATAAAACTTCACGCAGGACAGAGCTCATTAAATGCACCCACGAACCGGGCGTACTTATATTTTTTGAGTAAGGGGCTGGGGGAGGGGCAGGAAGATGGCGCTGGAGGGTTTTCCGACTAACATAAATCAAAATGCGCGCGTCTGAGAACTTAAAAAGCACGTGCGCCATACGGAAGTCGATGGGAGGAGGAAGAGAGGGAGATAAACTCAATGTGAGACTAACGGTTGAATCTGATATAATTAAGCATCATAACTCGAGGGATATTTGTGTGGAAGCTCAGGACTGGGAGTGGGGGCTATGGATGAGCCAGGAAATGAGCAAAAGCTGCCGCTACGAGTACGAAAGTTAATCAAAACTTATTGTTGTTGTATGTTCGTTCATTTCGCTGTTGCTTCACTGTGCGGCAAATAAAGTTTTATGTAGTGCAAAAATGTTATAAACCTTGCACAAAACAAAGCAACTCGAAAGGTAACAGACAAAGAAATTGAGAAAAACAAAACATCGAAACAAAAGAAAAACATTCAATATTATTATGAATTTGGGTTGACAGACCTATGAGATACCCTATAAAATAGCAATGGGAGGGGCATATTGCTTGTGAGAATAATTCTTTATAGGCAACCTTCAAATAAATTATGTCAAGCTCACAGTTCTTACTATTTAAATAGGAATAAAATATAAATAAAAGTAGATAAGATGAGTCAGAGTCTGAGACAGAATATCAAGAATTATGATAATAAACAGCTATATCGATGGCATCTTCAGGTGATAAAATCTCAAAATCAAGTTTTAGAACTTCACCTATGATATATTAAAGTGCAGGGTATTCAAACAGTCGGATATGCCGGTAAGCACAAGAGAAATTAAATATATTCCTGTTCAGATTTTGCTCAAGCGTATGATACTTATTTGAAATTTGAAGTAGAGCATAGGAAACATGCACATTAATTTAAAACTTAATATATAATAAACGTAATTGCAGACGACGCCAGTCTACGAGCTGGACAATGGATGTAACGTGAACAGAGGGGGAGAGAGAGAGAGAGAGAGAGAGAGTGCTGCAGGCTAAGCAAAATTGGTTGCTTGAATGGTTGACAACATGTCCTCGGCATCGCCAACGTCAACTCCTGTTTGATGTAGTCGCAAAAATCCGGACACAGACGACTCGACGGCCCGTTCGTGGGTTCGAGCAGACGATTTCCCTTTATGGAGCGCCTTCCGTTGACAAGCAAAAGGAAACTTTTTGGTAAAAAGGGAACCAAATGCCCGCCGGCCGCTAAAAATACAGACAAAAGAACCCCAACTGTCAGATGGGGTAGGTGGGGTCAGGTATTTTATCGGGGGCGGTTGAGAACACGAAAACATGATGCAAATGTTATTGTATTGTTTTTGAAGTTGAAAGACGGCAAGAAAGAAAAAACAAAAACAAAGGTAAAAGTTCAAGCTGTTGTTTAACAGAGGCGGAGCAGTACAAATTTTGGGGGCGTGGTGGCAACGGTCAGCGAAAAGTGTTATAATGAGCCGGCTTTTGTTTTACGCCAGTCTAATAGTCTAATTATATAGCTGTCCATATTGATGGGGCCTCGAGTTGTATTTGTATTTGTGAGATGGGAACTTAATAGGGTCTTTATGTTAAAGGGGTTGTTCAGGAAAATATAGCCTTGATGAAGACGTGAAGAAAGTGTCCAAAGTGTGAAAAGAGAAAACATTCAGCAATATTTAAGAAAATACTGCCCAACAATCTTCTTTAAAAAATGTTTAACAAACTAGATAAAATAATAACAAAATATAAAACCAATTTTAAGAAATATAGAAATCCAATACCTAATTGATTTTAGCTTTCCATTCATCAAATTATATTTAACTCGTATAAAATGATTTTAACTAATAAGAAAGTCTACCAGTTTTCGTGGTAAACCTTTCTATTATTAGCGCTAAGAGAAGCCGTTAAGAAAGTTTCCCATTCTATATAATTTAAATTAGTATTGTTGTCATTTACATAAAATCTAATTAGTAGCTATCACAACAGGAGTCGTCTGCTCACACACACACACACACTCACACGCAATTACAATCGCATCAGCACACACAAAAAAAACATAGCATACTTAGAAGCGCCTGCACTCGCACTCAGCTCGCGCTCGCTCTCTCTGTCTCTTTCTCTCCCTCTTTCGCACACATATATGCTCGCTGTGCTGTCATATCATGTGCACATCACATCAATTTGCAAAAAGAAATGAAATGGCAAGTGGCAGCCACTTAAGCCGCATATCGCTGCGAGAAGCTAAAAGGAGGCGAGGGCCGAGGCCAAAAGGCAGCCAAGTGTGTTTGCTTGTTTAAGCGAAACTCGGGACGAAACTGGATGAGTACGTGCGTTACTCTGGCTGTCAATTGCAGTTGTTGGCGCTGTGTCGAACACGCCCCGCCCACAATTTGCGCCTGCCTCCGTACACCAAGCACTCGCACCTTTTCAATTTGCAGCCATACGCAAATCAATTTGTGCGCGATTTCTGTGATATTTTCTTTCTTTTCTCTTCTTTTTTTTTTTTGCTTTGGCCAACAAATCGAGAAATATCCTGTTAGCAGGACAAACTGTTTTTTTTTTCTTTCTAGCTAGCTGGCTGCTGCCGCTGCTGCTGGTGGTGGTGGGCGTTGACTGTTTACCGCTTAATGATGTTTGTCGCCTGTCGAACGCGCGCGTAAATTGGAATACGTGCCACCCCCACTCTCTCCCTCTCTCTCCACTATTCGTCTCTCCCTCCTTCAGTCAGGCAGTGCGGCATGTCCTGGCATGCAAATTTAAATGTATGTAAATCGTATGCTTCTCGCAACGCCTACGTCTCTGGCGCCCCATTTGCATACAAGAGCTCTACATGTGTTAAAGTCCGCCCGGAAACACATTGCCTCCCCCTCTCTTCTTGTCTCTCTTTCTGTCTTTCTCTTAATCCTTTTTGGGCGCATTAAAAGCTTGGCCCGAAAAAATTGTTCGTAGACCTCTCGTTGGATTTCTGTAAAACATTATACAAATTTTATGCGTGTCTTTCTCTTATGAGCATCACCCAGCCACTAGCCCTTTATCCGTACTCCTCGTCTAGCTGTATTATTTTTGGTTACCATGCCTGCGGTTTTTTATTTGCTTTCTTGTTGTTCTCTGCTCAACGCTTGACTGACAGCCAGACATCAAAATCAGCTTAGGGAATTTTCGCTTAATAGAAAATTTACAATGTTGTCCTGGGCATGTTGTCGTCCTTGATATCCTCTGGCTGGCGCTTGAATTTAATTACGACCTCAGCCCGGCGGCGGCTTAAAGCGTGTAATTAGTGCGACATATAATTGAAAAGCACTCAAATGATATGGCCAGACCCCGGCCCTGCCCACATGTCCTGCCTGCCCTGTGTCTGTGTCCGTCCACATTACCTATGTATTCTCATTTGAAAGGACAGCGCTTAAAATACACAAAAATAACATATAATAAAAATAAAAAGATTATCATACAAATAATATATAAAGTTAATGCCCAAATTGAATTGAATGAAACAAAATGATGGGAATTTGTTTATAAAAATTTAATTGGACAAACCATTTGATAGAGCCAAAGGTAAAATAAGCACTACAAATAGAGCAGAAAATATTATTAAAATTTAATACTGAAATTAAATGAACAAAGAAATTTAATTAGACTGCAGAAGCAGATATATATAAAGGACTCAGAGTTGAGATTGGGAATATGATGAATGAGTCTGCAATCGATAATCGCATTTGAAGCTTCACTTTAAGTGTTTCGCATATTTCTTAATACTCAAACAGCTGTTACCTGATGTCTATTATAAAAATATTGATTGCAGCTTTTCTTAGTTTGGTTTTTTTTCTACACATTTCAATTCAATTGCTTGCTCCATTTATGGACCAAATGCATTTTCAATTCAATAAACTCTGCCAAGCACAAACAATTTTTCGGTCACAAAAGCAGCAGCAGCAGCTGCAACAAAAATAATTTCGGTTGAAAGAATAATCAAAAAAAAATACGGCAAAAAAGATGAGGACCGAGAGCTGTTTCAATAAATCGCTGTCCAACGGGGCCAGGCTTGCAATTTCTTAAAGGCCATGTCCGAAATGCAGCTCCTTTCCGCTGAGCATTAATATCTATATACATTTTTCATCTCTTGCAATGTAGACAATGCAAACAAGTAGGAGATTTTTGTAGAGTAGAATGCTAGACTATGAAATACCATAGATAAAAATTTTGTCTATATAAAAGAAGTTAAAAAGATTAGATGACAAGAATTTGGGAAGATCATTTATATTGAGTAATGAACTAGGATATTCGGTACAGTGATATTTTCTAAAATCAAACAAAGCTTGCACTGATATATATATATATATATCGGCGAATTCATAAGATATTCTAATTATGAAGGGTTAACCCTTGTATTATCTTCCATTTTGCTCAACTAACTGTGCAGTCTAGCTTGTTGCTCTGTCGACATTTTGCATCCAACTGTACTATTTTATAGACGCTCATCTGCAACAACTACATTTATCTTCACTCGACTTCCCACACACTCGACGTCAGCACATTCTGTCGTCGCACTCTTTCAGTGTTGTACAACCTTAATCACTGCACTACACAACACTGCTCAATTCGCCTCAAAAACTAGCGGCATACTTTCAAATATAAGAAGTACGCAATTCTATCTCCGACATATATATATAATATAAGGAGCAAATTTGTATATTATTATGGAAATCTTAACTTTATAAATCTTAAATCTATTATAAATCTTAACTTGTATGCAAATAGTAACAATATCTTATCTTAATCTAAGATAGACATAATTTAATTCTCTCATAACAATCTTCAAGTAGTTTTGACAACACTTCCACACAAATTATGTACAGGGTATGGCTTCTGGCTGACTTGGGCACATTTCTGAGATATTTCAATGTCGGGCTGATGGCATTTTTGTGTTGACTACTGCTCCGCACTTTCACTTTGTCAGCGCCCAAAAGTTTCTGGCTCTTAATTGAGCAGCAGTAGGAGCAGGATCAGGAGCGGGAGCAGCTGCGGGGCACTTTAAACTTAAAGCCAACAAGTCAGCAGCAGCAGCCGCCGCCCTGTTGGCCATCAGCTCGGCCCATTTAATTAGCCCAATTAATGCGCACTCACGTCGCGACGCGTTGAAATTGGCGCTGAGTCCATGAGCTCATTTGGCTGCCTTCGGGGCACCGTTTCGAGCGAAAGGTTTATTTGCATTAAACTGTCAAATTAATTGACAATGGCAATAGTCGAGAATCTGCTTTGGCGCGCTTGCACTCGCGCAATCGCAATGGTCCAGCTGTGGCTCAAAGCCAGATTTCGACCAGCTAAAAATGTGGCTGAAATTGGAGTCAGCTAATTTACAGCGAATTGCCAGTGCAGTGCGGAGTGGGCTTAAACCATCTAACAGCTGGCTAATTCATACGTACATACGGACATACGAAAATAGACTGAGCCCAATCAAAAATTCTATAAATATTTTAAAAGATGTGGAGAAATCAACAGCATAATAGGACTTAAGTACATCCAAATATTTTCATGAAAACTTTCAGGGCATATCTTTTTATTAAAGCTATGTCGAGTAATTTTCTGTATCAGAAATTCTTTTTTCTTAAGCTTTAATTTCAAATCAAGCAAAAGCAATTTGCTCTAAAGCCAATCAAATACTTTTCCAAACTTATTTAGCAGCTTTGATCAAATATTCAAATACACCTAGATTTGCAGCTCTGTCTGTTCATTAATTGGCTCAGCAAGTATTTCCGACATATCTTTCATCTATGTCAGAGTACGGGCAACAAAACGCATTACACGAAATTCAATTTCCAATTTTCAATAATTTTTAGCACAACTTTTTGTCCCCAAACAAAAATAACAATCATTAAAATGGAAAGGGAGCTCTTCAACTTGCGCTCATTTGCATCTGATTAAAATTAACAAACAAACAGAGGAGAAGAGCAGCGAAAAAACTTTGTCAGTTCTGTAAAAGCAGCTACTGCTAAAAGATGCTGATATAATTTTTCCAAAAACAGAAAAAAAAATTCAATTTAAATTTTTTCCTCATATTTCAATTGCAGTACGCGGCGTATGCGTAATTTTTTATATGTAAGAGGAAATTTCATTTGGGTGTGAGTGTGTGTGGGCGTGTGTGTGGGTAGCTGATAAATCAGCTACATATCTCTTACATAACTGACATTACTCTGTGACATGTGGAGCTGCCAGTCAAGCGACCGAATTGTCATTGAACCACAGTTGACATGAACACCCTGTCGGGGTCGCAATGGGATCAGATCTCCAGGGACTTTCTTCTCGTTTCCGCTGGCTGACATTTTTGGCTTTTAGCAGGGCATTATAATGTGCATGCTGAATATGTAACACAATCATTAGATTTATATATATTTAAGAAACAGAAAGCAAAAGCACTTCCGAAGTTAGCTCTCTTTGATTTGGTATTAACAAGTTTTTCTTTCAGTGTAAGGGTATTTGAGCTTCGGTTTGTACATGCTCATTATTTTCACATTTAAATTTTCATGTCTGCTTTATGACTTATTTGCCAATCAGCAATTTAATAACTTCCTGTTCCTTGAGCTGATCTCAATGGATGCTCAACTCTACTTGGGTATAAACGTAATTAATCCAACCAGAAGGAAGTTGAGATAAAAAAAGGAAATACGCTTTTACTTCGATAAAGCTGCACGTCTTTAAGTGGCTGCTGGCTGCATTTGACATTTGATGCATTTGTAATGGGGTCAAGTGGGCGTGGCTGTGGATCTGGCAGTGGCTGAGTATCCAGTGCAATGGCAGTGAAATTTTCTTATTTGCCGCTCGAATGACGTTAATTCGTCTCTGAGGAAAGCTCCTCCTTCTGGAGGAAGGTAACGAACGAGTAAAACAAGTTCGTAAAAAGTCAAATAAATGAATTTCATTTATACTCTTCGCCCCAGACATAAACAAAGTAAAATCGACACAAATTCCACTGAGCTCCAAACGTTTTGTGTCTGCTGCCAAAGGATAAACGCATTGCCCAACGCACACACGAGCAGAGAGAAAGAGGGAGAGGGGGAGGAGGAGGAGGAGAAAGAGAGAGAGTGAGCGAGAGCGAATGAAACACTAACACACTCAAAGCATATTTGCATTCAAATTTTGTAGCAACAAGCAAACAAACAAGCCAAAGGAACGACGCTCAGCTCTGTTGGTCTGTCGGAGGGGTATAAAAAGCTGCAATTGCCGTAACGTAGCCAAGCGAGGCGTAACCCACAAAATCACCCGAAAAAGGCAGGGCGAGACTTCTGGTAGAGCAGAACACAAAAAAACCCAGAAGCTACACTTGACGAAAAAAGCATGTGATTGATTGTGACTGATGCATCTAATAATTGATTGTACAGACTATCAATCACAATTCGGTAAGTTCGCGTGATAACATGTATTGATCTATAAATGTGAGTAAAATGTGTGATTAATTGTGACTGATGATGTATTTTGATTGATGTGGAAGTTTGAATAAGTAACTATTAATAATTTTCGCTATAGATCATTATTTGTATCTTCTTAGAGGCAGAATCTATAATAGATTGATTGTGATTGACGACTGAAAAAAGTAAGTTTTGATTGATGTAGAAGTGAAAGCGCATATAAGAATTTGCTTAACTATCAATCATTAAATTTTTAGTCTTATTTTAAATGATTCAAAATTTAAGAGCATAATATTTCGATTGATGTACAAGTACACAGAAAAAACTGTACACCTGTTAATAATTCATATTAAAAATTGTATTCTCACAAATATAACAATAAAAATACTCGATGATTGATTGGGTAACGATTTTCACATTTGATTGATGCAATTTGATTACAATTTGACAGTTAAATACATTTATGTTTAATATCACGATCCATAACTAGATTGAATTGGCTGCCTTTGGATTCATCTCGCTGGCAGGTGTATTCAATCAAAAGGTGCTTCAGTTTTTTTGCACCGTGTATTCAGACATTTCTCACTGCTCTGTGAAACTGAGCTGCACTGAAATTTCGACAGTTGCGCCAAAGGATGAAAAAATTGCAACGCCAACCGAAAGACATATAAAAATCTGTCAGTTTGAAAAACCGCGCACATGTATCGCAATCAGGATTCGTTTCTGTTGCTTCTCCTCGCGTTACCCAGCCAGCGGTTAGCCAGACCCTTAGCCCCCGCCCTCTGCCCTTCCGCTTGCCCCATCACAGTTGCACGTCAGCTTTGTTTGTGTTGGCCCAGAGCCGTCAAGGTGAATGCATGCCAAAATTACTCGTTACCCATTCACGAGCCTCACAGACTTGGCACTCGATGGATGAGTGCAGCGATACACGCGAAGGACCTCATGCCAACAGCTGAATGAATGAATGACTGCCAGAGCAACTGACTGACGGACAGACGAACGGGCGCACTGTCTGATTGACGAGTTGGTTACCTCAACCGACTCGACGACCTTGTTGCTTGTGAACTTGGCAGCTGAGCTGAAGCAAGTGTGGACTTGCCATGTGCCGAGTGCGGCTTGTCAGTTGCTCACGGATATTAAATTGAGGTTATGACTCGTAGCACAATCATATGTTTGCTTATCTTTTTGATTGAGCGTGATGTGTTATTAGTTAGTTAACAGTTGCCAATTGGCTAATAATGGCTATAAATAATGAATGGGATGGTATATGAGACTGAAGCTTAGCTTACGATGTGCAAAATTAAGCATACATTTATGAAATTTCTATACATTTTAAGTGAAAGATTGATTGCTTTTGATTGAACTATGTGATTGAAGCAAATATGCTATTATTTTTATAAAATCTTTAGAAATTTTTATAATTAGAAACTTTTAGTGCTCCCAACAATAAATGTAAGATTGATTGATCGTTGATTGACCGACTCCATTTAAGTAAATATGATTTCGTTTTCACTAAATCTCTTAAGTTTCTCAGTTTATTTGTTTATTAAATGACCTTCACATATATCAAAAATATAATGGAAGTTAAGCTTACTTTAGCTTTAAGATTGTATGATTGACTGACTTTGCTTGACTCACTCCATTTAAGCCAATATGATTTTGTTTTCATTAAGTGTCTTAAATTTCTCATTTTCCTCATTGATTAAATGACTTTCAAAGCTATCAAAAATATAATTGAAGCTAAGCTTACTCTAGTCTCAAGATTGTATGATTGATTGACTTTGATTGAGGCATACGATTACCGCAAATATGCTTTTACTTTCACAATATATCATGCAATTTGTATTTGATTTATTGATTTAGCCAACTTTACTTAACATTTCCAGCTGCGATTGGAAATGCTTTGCGGGTGGGGCAAATAAATCAAAGCTAATGTAATTAAACCTAAGCACTTGTCAATCCCCTGACCAAATGGACAACCCCTTGAATCTAGTCCAATTGCAGGAGCCACTCGGCGATTTCTCTCGAGCACTTTTGCATTATTTACGGCAAGTTTGGGGTGCGATTTACCGTAAATGTATGTGGAGATATGGAGAATACGAAATGGTTGCACCTGCTGCCAACTGTTTTCCATTTCCCAGTCGCATTAGCAATTGTCATTCCGAGGGTAGCTTGTTGGGTCTCTAAAATGTTCTCTACTAAATCACAAAAAGTGTCAATTGCACTTCAGCTCAAGCGAGGCGAACGGTTGGTTGCTTTGGATTGTTCCCATTTTTATGGTGCATATTTTTAGAGCCAAAGCTCTACCTAACTCCGAATGCTCTTCAGTTTGCTGCCACGCCCCTACCACCCGCGGCCCGGTCGCTCAGTCGCTGCTATTGCAAATTGATGTCAATAAGCGATAATTGAATTAGCGTTGAAATGCACAGTGTACACTGTCCTACATTGCATTGCCCATTGTTTTATAGCCAGTGCAATCAGGGAGCGTTTCACTCGATGACTCAGCCCCCCCCCCCCCCCCCCCACTTCATTCTCAACTTCTCGTCTATTTATCTGTAGTTGTTTTTATTCTCTCACACTAAATGGATTTTGCAATTGTCCATGTTTTGTTTTGTTTTGGCATCGTCTTCTGTTCCCTGTTTCATCAACTAATTGTTTGGCCGCTTTCAGTTTGTTATTTACTTGATTTAACAGGCGATTCCCCTGCTCCACAATCTCTACTCAACAACTTCGTTGACATGATTAGCATTAATTGAACGCTGATTTCTTTTCACTGTTCAACGAGATTTTATTTGCTCAATCCTCACACACACACACACACAGATACTGTCTGGCACAAATGAAAATGAAGCACTTCCTGCTTTTTTGCACTGTTGAGTGGGATTTCGAGCTGAGCTGCGTTTAGTGGGCGATTAACCAAAAGAGCTTGCAAATCAATGCAGTAATGTCTTTTGGTTTATCCATTTAGTGTATAGCGATAATAAAGAATGTAAAGAGACCATAATAGTTAAATGGTGTGCGCCTTCAATCAACATCAATCAAAATTTAATTGGATATTTAATGAGACTGAGAAGAGGACTCTATTTGAAAAGCAAAAGAAATTGGGATATTGAAAAAATGACACGGAATTTAATAGGCATTCATACAGCCACAAACTCTATACTGCCTCTCTTTGCAATTCTCAAAAATGGAAGATTTTAATGCGTTAAGCTCTATACGAATTTAGTAACTAAATACAGGCTAGCTTATACAATCTCTTGTCATTCGCTTGTTTTTTTTTTAAAGAATTGTTTACCAGAAGTAGCTCCATAGATTGTATGACCCCTTTTATGAACTTGTCAGGCACAAACAAAATGGGGTCTTAAACAGCTTGTTCTGTTTATGGCTGCAGTTGCAATTTGCTAGTTAACATTTTCATTGCTCATATAAAGCGAACAACTACCCACCTTGCACTTCATTACATGTTATAATACATGGCTTATACAAGACCCAGTCCCGTCTCACTTTAACACCTTGCAATTAGAATTTTTTATGATACCCCAACAGCCTGTTTACCCCTTCAGATAGGCAAACAAGCCTTCAACTTTGCCTTGGCACGCACTCAACTTTCTGTTGCTCCTTCGCTTTTATTTCATTTCATTTTTTTCCTCATCGCAATTTGCCAGTTGTAATTGCTGGCAGTTTGATTGGGCGGGAACTATTCCGGGAACATTTCCATTCCCAGCTCGACTCGTTGATTTGTATTATAAAATCATTTTTCACGCCGACGCTGCCTGCCAACACTTGCTCCACAGTCTACACAGCCTTTTAACCAATGCATAAATAAATAAAAAGGCAAAAATGAAAAAATACGAATTGAATTGGTGGACTAGAAGATACCCTGTAGAGGGAACTTTCACATTTTTCAATACTTTCTTAAGCTAAAATCTTTTCTGGAATCTTAAGCCAAGTCTGTCAATATATAGTACATAGCATATGGGAACTCTAGATTTTTCAACTCTTCAACAAAAGTTAAACTTATTCTGAGTATATATTTACTTTGCTCTTCTACATCCTTAAGTTAAGTTCTCGTCTTTTCAACTATATCAACCTGATCATATCATCCTATATTCTATCTACAGGGTATCAATAAGAAACAATATGCCAGCCGTTGAAGTCGCTTGGCACTTGGCTCTCTCCTAGACGTTGGCCATAAAATTGGCGTTAAATTACTTTGCACGCAGCAGCAGCAGCAGCAGAAGCTCCGCTGACGTTGACGTTTGCCCTGCTGCTCCCACTCCAATTGGTGCAAGTCGAAAGTCTGGCATATTGTTGCTGCAGCAGCAGCAGTAGGAGCTGCTAGGTGTGCTCTGTTATTGCAATGCAAATTCATCACGTAATCGTTAACAGGCCTGCGCAGGAGACGAGGTGCAGCAGCAGCAGCAGGGGCAAGAGCAATTCATTTCAGTCAAGTGCAGTGCACAGGCTGCGAAAGGGCTCTCGCTACGGAAAAAGCAGGAGTCCTGCTGCTGCTCCTAGCAGCACTTGTGTCTGGCTGTCTGTCTGTCATCAGTTGCCAACCAGGCACAGCCTTTTATTGTTTGTCAACCTGTGTTTCGTTTTCTGTGTGGCCTGTGCTACTTCTTGGCTAAAGAGTCGAATTCTTTGTTGACCTTTTGCCATTCATATTCATATGTGTGTGTGTGTGTGTGTGTGTGTCTCACCTGCAAATGCTATTCACGCCAAAAAAAACAGCACATTTTTTATTGCTAAAATACATTTGCACAACATGCCGAATCGCAATTTGTAACAATTGAATATACAATAAACATATATATATATATTTCAATTTTGCCCATTACAACAACAATTTAGAACCTTTTTTTTGGCAGGCAGTCAGCAGGTGTTGAAATTTGTAGACCATTTTTTATGTGCCAGAGGGGAGGACCTCTAAATGCTGTCGAATGTTGGCAGATGATGGCAAATTATGTTTGAAAAGTAGCTCTCAAGTGTGACGAGATTTATAAATAAATGGGAGTGCGAAATGTTTACCAAGCGAGGTAAAGAGAGGAATAAAACTAAATGGTATTTTGTACTAAAAAAAAAAATATTATTTTAGTTGTATATACAATCTAAACTGAAAATGGAATATAAACTATAATTGCAGTAAAGCCAAGCCAAAATTTAAAAAAAAATATAGTAAAATGAATCTAAAATGCAATCTATATATTTAGTTTAGTATATCTTGAGCTCACCTACAAAGATCTATAATTTTATGTTATATTCAGTTTTCCATAAGATTATAAAGCAATTAAAAAGCATTCAAGTATTTCTCTTAGCTCTTCGACAAACAGCTTTGTCTTTTGTGTTTTAATTTATATTTATTTGCGATTTCTAATGTTGCTTGAAAATACAAAAGCAACAAATTATCAACAATTTGTCAGACAAATTGTTGGCTGAACATACATTTTATTAAGCCACGCCCCTTTTTTGGAAGTAGCTAGAACCTGGAAATTACACTTCAACATAAACAAACAAAGCCTCATTCTCTCTCTCGCTCTCTCTCTCTCTAACTGTGTAAACATATCTTATGTAGAGGTACACAAATGGCAACATTTTGTGGCCAAGTGTACAAAGCAATTGCCATAATTGACACAGTAGCTTGTGTAGAGGAGGGTGGATGGAGTAGGGGCTAGATGGTAGGTGCCTGGAACTGAATGCACTTTGGCTGAAATGCGGCAAACTTAAACTGTAACTGAAAAGACGCTTAGCATTTTGCGGTCATTCTGTTAGCCAGCGCAATGCAGCAAACTGCAGTTGGAGCCAAAAACAATGCCACGACAGGGAGCCAGCCAGGCGGACAGAAAGACAGTCGGACGGAGGCACAGGCAGCCAGGGACCGAACTGTTAGCCAACCGCAATAAACAATAAAGTGTACCATAGTGCAGGGCGCGCAGCGAGTGTGAAAGTGCCTGAAGGGGGTTAGAAAGAGGGAGATGGAGAGAGAGAGAGAGAGAGGGAGAGTAGAAGCCAGCAGCCAAAAAGGCAACCAGCCACAGTAGTCACATGGTGGAAGATTAGCAGCATATAAATAATGGCTAGCAATGGAGGCACAATACACTAGCACACACACACACACACACACACACACCATAGACGGAGAGCGTCGACTGTGCGAGTGTGGCAAATATTTGCGGCTGTGGGAACCATAAATATTTTTTGTAGGTCGTCGCCGTTGTCTCAGTGTGCCACTTGAAAAGGGCGTTTGGGCTGTAGCGGGGCGTGGCACGACAGGAGCTGCTAGGGCGAAAGTTAAAACGGTGTGAGGTAGGTCGATGGGCTGCACTTAGCAGACTGCTGAGAGTGCGTCTATATAAAACACGGAAGTATTGTAAAAGGTTTGTCAACAGTTCTTCCAAATCGAACTCTTTTCTATTTTGAGATAAAAGTATAGATAGAACAGCATTCAGATATACTATTACTTTATTTTATTTCATTTTCTTAAGAGCCTGTTCTTCTGTTCGATCTGATATATAATTATTAAACACACTTTCTGGCTCTCTCCCTCTCTCTCTCTCCTTCTCCCTTTCTTATATTTCACTAATAATTCATAAATTTTGAAATTCATTGCACACTTTGCATTACCGATAAAAGTTTAATTAAAAGTTAAGCATGAAAAACTTTAGCAGATGAGAAATTGTTTTTGTGGCGCAAAACGTGTCCTTTGCATGCAGGACTTGCCACGGGGCTGCACTCAAAGAGATAAACAAAGCCCACACAAATGCCTCAACCGCAAATATTTCAATGAAAATTGCGCCGCAAAATCTGCAGGCAAACAGAATAAATTTGATGGCAAAATGCAACTGCAACTGCAAACAAAAAATATATAAACTTTTCTATGTTCCAGAAAATTGCACAATAGTTGCCACACACACTGACACATATATAGAGTCCTTCTCTCCTTTGAAAGCAAATATCCATTGCATAGTTTTATATGCCTGTGTTTGAGTTTAAGTTTTTACATTTATTTGTTTATATAAATAACCATAACCATATGCGAGAAATTTGGGTCATCTACACAAGAGAGTGGCAGAGTGGCGAGAAGGTTTTTCCGGAGGGGCTTGGGCAGGAACAGCCATAAAGTTATGCGACTGAAAACTGTAAACATTTTTCGGTTTATGACCGGGCATACAAAATATCGTCGTCATGATCATAAATTTAAATTTATAGCAGTCCAAAAATAATGAGCATGGCAGTAAAAGTTTTTCTTTTGTTGTCACACATACATACACACACGTAGTCACACACACGCATGCAAATTAACAGTTATGTTAAATGAGCAAACAACAGCGCTGAGAAGTGAAAGCTGCTGCTGCTGCTGGCGCCTTAAAGGCTGAAATGCCAAATTATAAACAAAAGGATCAGAACTACCTGCTGTGCAGCTACTTATATATGTGTGCGTGCGTGTGTGTGTGTGTGTGTGTTTGGCATTTGAATAAATGCACCGGCTGTTTACTTCGCTCTATTCTAGCTTCTGGGTTGACCCATTATATTCATTACAGGGCAAAGACTTTGCTAACTACAATGCATCTACACACTCACACACTCACACACACACACACACATATACTGAGTAACAAGTCAGGATTAGGGCGAATGAGCGGATGCAACAACACGAACTGTTTGCTGCAGCAGCTGCAAGCAAATCAAAACAAAGCTGCAGACAACACTCGCACAAAACTTGGCCAGGCACGTTCTCTCTCTCGCTCTCACTCGCTCCCCCCTCTCTCTCTCTCTCTCACTCTCTTTGGGCATGCTGGCAGTTGACTTGCCCGTTAACTTCGTCTTGCTTGGCAAGTTCGAAAGGTCAACGCATTTTATGGTAATTTCGAAAGCTTACAAGCATAATTTTCCAGCTGAGCTTTCGAGTCCTTCCCTCTCTCTAACTCTCTCACTCTCTTTCTCTCTCTTTTTCTCGCTCTCTCTCTCTCTCTCTCTCTGTGAAAGTGCGTTTTGTGTTTGCATTTTGTCGTTTGCATTAAGGAATTTAATGCATGCATACAATGAATATTGCCAAGGATTAAAGCTAAGTCTCACAATTCAAATGTCTGCATAAGGATTTGAGAAATTATTATTAGATCCTGTTGCTTGGCTTAAATAAATAATATTCCCATTTCGCGCCAGATTTCGTTGACATGCTCAACAATTCGCAAACATTTGCTGATTCTCATTAATTATTAAGCCAATTAAATACAGGCATTGTGATTGCATTCATTTAAATTAGATGCTTGGGTATTTACTCAATTTCGGTAGATTCGAATTCCTTAATAGAAAAAAAAAGTAAAAAAAAAATGAATATAGCTTCAGAAAGCATATCTGATTCATAAAACTGCAAAATATATTTTTATTTCTATTTCAAATGCAAAATTTGCAATTCTTTGTCTTAGCTTCCTTTATATTTTGTATTTTAAGACTGATCGAATTTCACAATTTTCTTTGCTGTTATTGTAAATTGTTTTTTTTTCTTTCATAGACACAAAACATTCAACAACATTTAGTTTTACTTTATGGCAACAGGAAAAGTCAATAAACTTATTTACAAATACAGTCAAATACACTTTTGCCAACTGCCAAAGGCAATGCTATCTGATTACCTCTGTCTCTGCCTCTCGCTCTCACTAACATTTTTTGCGGCTTACTGCATTTTCCACACACACACACACACACACACACACACATATATACACCTGCACACGCACAGTATGCATGTCATTGAGGAAAGTGCATTTCGTTTTTCGTTTAGTTTTTACTTTCGTTTCATATTTGCTGCTGACTCTGAAAATATTTCGCCCATGCTTTCTGCTGCAGCACATTCCATAATTTTTGCGGTCAGCACACGTTCTATGTGTATGTGTGTGTGTGTGTGTGTCCGAGCACCTGCTCATTTATGATATGTGACTGTTCCAGAAACAACAGCTGTTACCCTGCTGTATGCAATTTGCTTCTGGCGCCACCATTGCTGTAGCAGAAAAACGCATTTGCGTATTGAGGTCAATTTCAGGTTTTCACTATTTATTACAGCTCAAAATTAGACAAGCAGACTGAAAACCAATTTATATCTGTTGAAGTGCTGTAATTGTAAGTTAAAGTTTATAAAAAATGATATCACAAATTGAAATATTTAAAAAAAGACAAACGCATCTTTAAACAAATATTACTGAAAACAACACGAAAACGCGAATATGAAACATTTTGTACACTGCAAGCAGAAGCATTCCCATCGTGTTAAGAATGAACTTGACATAGCCACAGCAGAGGCAGAGGCAGAGACGGTGGCTGAGGTAGAGACAGCGGCAGTCGCTGCAAATGACAAAGTGCCAACTGAAGCTGGAGAAGCTTTGACCAGCAGCCAGAAGGAGGTGGAGGAGGAGCAGAAGGAGCCGTTGGAGGAGAAGGAGAAGCGTGACCAGGCGATGCGACACGACGCTGTGGACGCCACAGAGCGGAAACTCTTGCGGACCGCAGAAAACGCTGAGCTGTGGGCGATGCCAACAATAATAACAACAACAACAACAACAACAACAATGCTGCAACAATAATAACACGCGACAGGAGACAACAACAGCGACAACGATGACATCGCCAGGGAAACAGCCACTGGAGTAGCTTTCCCGCTGGGTTTTCACTGACTCTTGTTCAGGCCATATTTTCATTTTGTTTCTCGTATTTGGGTATTGTTTTGAAGGAACGAAAAAAAAAATGGAGAAAATGCGAAAATGTGAAAATAAAACTATGAAAATATTTCTGCAAACGGGAGAACGAAAACAGCGCAAAATTTCGGTGAAAAACTTTTGAGCGGAAAACTTTGCTAATTACACGCAAAATGTTTGGTTTTTTGGACAGTGGAGCCAACTAACGGCAGTTCCAGCATTCGCGCAAACATTCCTGTTGTTTGTCATAATTAATTTCGAGAGACCATGGACTCTGTACATACCACACCCTATCTAACTCCCTCTCTGTTCGCCAGATAAACTTTAAAAATGTGTTAAGCAGACAATTAACGTGAAAGACAATTAAGCAGCTGCAATTTTCTATTCATAGCTTGAATATTTTTAGAGGAACTTAGCTGTGACTTGAAAACTTCTGCAAAAATAAAAAAATTGCAGCTAATTTTACATAATTCTTGATTTGCTCAAAATGTTTCAAATCTGATTTAAAAACTGATTAACTTAAAGATTCTTTTGCACTCTATGAGAATTTATTCTTAAGTAGATAACCAAAAGTTTTCCGAGATAATTCAAATAGTCATCAAACACAATAACTATATTTATTGTGTGTAAACGTGAAAACCCTTTGCAACTAATTAACTCAATCTAATGCTAAGAACTTACTTTACTTTCTCTAGCACAGCCTCTACTTGTCCCGCAATCAATTCTAATAAAATCAATACCAGAATCCATCGCATAGGCAATTGGATGATTGTATTTTATTATATGGTTTGACATTCGGAAGTCTTGGGAAAACCGCAGCAACGACTTGGCCATAAGCATTAATTAAACTTGTACGAGCAATAGCAATAAGAACATATAATAAAAGCTCGATACCCAACATAAACACTTGAACAAATTATGGCGCACTTACAACTTGCCAGAGATAACGGTAAACATATAGCGTGTGTGCATATGCGCAATAACGAGGCACGGCTTCTAGTGGAATTACAGACATGCCAGCAGCAAGAGCAGTATGAGCACAACCAGCTAAGGCCATAGTGGAGCAAGGTTATGAAAATGGAAAGGAAAATTTGTAAGAAAAACTTTCAAATTAATTGTATGAGAAGCATATTCAATTCTTATTTAATTTTCTATTAATTTATATATATTAAGTTTTCTGATTTCTCAAAATATTCTTTTTTTAAATAGTTGTAATATAATTTAATAATTTATTTTATATACATTGTATAAATAGAAATAGGTTCAATTCTCTCCTGGAATAAACATGACTTTTTAAAGAACTAATAATATAGATTCCATCCATTAAAGATTCCTCAAAACAAATAACATAAAATATATAAATAATATAATTTATTTTCTGATTTCACTTTTTTTGTATTAACAGAAATAGAAATTAGCTGAATAAACGTGACTTTTTAAAGAATTAATAATATTGATTCCATCCAATATTCCTCAGGCAAATAACATATAACAACTAAATAAAATATACAAATATAATTATTTAATAAAATAAATTTTTATTATTTTTTTAAAACTATTTTTTTACCATAAAATATAAAAATGTATAAAACTCCTTTAACTCATACATGTTTCATAAACTGTACAAAACATCTTTCTTATACATACTTTCACTAGTTGCAAATCTGTTTTCGTGCCACTGTCTTTCGGTAGCTTGCGTTTGGGCATTAAAAATCAGTAAAAAGAAATCAACAGACATTAAAAGCGACAACGACGACAACGTTGACGGCGAAGGCGTTAAGGATGATGACGCCAGCGATATGGCAAGTTGCCAGGGCAAAGCCAAAAGGATAATGCAAGGCGCAAGGCACCACGACTCAAAGGAAGACATGCATAAAAATAAAAACACACACACACACACACACAACTTGAGGCAACAAAGTTGTCTGTGCCCCGCCTACCTCACACCCGTTGCCACCGCCGCCGCCTCTGCTGATGATGCCACCTGTGGGCGCCAACAACACTCGAAACTGTCAATTATGTAATGTTACACAATGTTTATTATAATTTTTATGTAGCTCAACGTAATTACATGTCGTGCGCTAATATTTATTAAGCTTGTAATAAGCAAAAAGAAAAAGAAACGAGAGCATACTTGAAAAAAAGAAGAAGAGAAGAAGGTGTCGTACGCTTTTATGAGTTTATTAATGAGCCATCCCAACGTCAGCTCGAGCAAAGGCACCTTGAAAGGTCTGCGCTGTAGGTGAAAAAAAGGCTCACATGTCCAATTAAGGGACTCGTGAAATCACGTATGGCCAAAACTAACAAGCCGAGGGCAACTTTAAGCTATCAACACACGTTCCGCATCAACTTGAAGCTGCAAACTTTGACTCAATTAACATGTTTCGCTCGCTACAACAGATCCCAGCTATGCCTCGGGTCACGTACTTCAAGGAGCCCAACAATAACATTGGACACTTGGCAATGCGCCACAGACATGGGACATGGACACGGGAGACGGGACCTGAAAGACAGGACATGGACACGGACATGGCCATGGCCAATGAAGCAACAATTTTCAACAATGAACTTGCCATAGAAATAGCTGTTGTTACTCTACGAAGTCCTGTTGTGGTTCCAGGATTATGAACGTCAAAATTATTATCTTTTAATTGGGCGACATGTGTCAGCGGCTTTTGTCATTTTAGCGCGTGTTCAGCTATTGACCCTTACATCGACTCCATGCATTGTGACAAATGAATGACAAATCAGATCATTAGCTCAATTGTTATGCGATAGGTTTACAGAGATTGTTATAGCAACAGCAAGTATGTGGGAAGTCAAATAGGAAGGGTTTTCAGTTATTATTCGAAATTGTTTTTAGATTTTATGTTATAATAAAAAAGAATAGTATTCTTTATCTAAAATTATAGATATTATCAGCTCTAGCATCCTTTTATAGAAATATTTTTTATTGATTTATAAAGTTAGATAACCTATATAAGTTTTCATAGAAAATTAAAATTAAGTTCTTATTGGAAATCCTATTTTAAGTTATTTTACCTTTAACTAATTGCAAATATTTTTAAAAAATATATAAGATTTGTATTATATACTATTAATTACTAATGTATACAAAATTTAGTACATTACCATAAAATATTTTTCCACATATAGGAAAAAACATATAGGATTTTGGACAACTGAAATGGATTTTTGATCTTCATAGAATAATTATAATAATTATTATATTACCAAAATGTGGGAATAGACTTTTAAAGAAAATGTTATAGAGCCAAGATTGTAGGGAACTAGAATTTGTTTCAATTATAAACAAACTTTAAGTTCTGTTATAATAATGTTAAATATTTTTAAAAATATATTCTCAAAAATTAAAAAAAAAAATAAAATTTAATATGTAATATTGTTTTTTTTTCTCTAATATTCCATGAAATCTAATGATTTACAAATTCGAATTCCATATTTATGATGTGCGACCCACACTTTAAGCAAACGCATCTCATTTCACATTTGTTTACGAACTTAATTTCATGGTTATTATTTTGGAATTCCCCCCACAGTCTGCCCCGAGGGGCCTGATGATGATGAGTTATATGCTCAAAGCGAAATTAAGCAACTGGAGGGCATGACGCCCCCGCCCGACGCCCACATGGGGAGTTTGACTTTGTGCAGGTTCTTTGAAACAGAACCTGCTTGGCGTGTGCGTGCGCCCGCGCAGGCAGGTCATAAAATTAAATAATTTAATGCTAGGCGAGGAGCACAAAAGCGAACGCTATGAAATCTTTTGAGCTCGACAGCTGGCCATGTCCTTGAACTTCTCGGTGCGCCACGCCGGGTTGCATTTAAATTGTGCAAATTATGTGGCATTGCACGGCTCCGGGCGGACTCGAGAGCCGTCAAAAAGTTTTGCTACTCATTCTCTAAACATATTCTGCCTCGCTCTCCGCTTCGACAGGCTCACATTATTCAAACGCAGACCTAAACTTTGAGGCACCTTTCCTAGGGATCTGCTGCGACGAACTGCCTAAAAAGTCAATGTCCTGTTGAGTGGCGTGCATGTGCTCGAGTGTCTAACTGCCGACTGTCGACTGTCGACTGGAAACTTCCTGGCTCTCCAGCTCGGGCTCTATAGTTTACAGCCAGCTTGTTTGAACACCGCTGTAGCGGTTTTTTCCTCTACTTTAGATACCCTAACTGAGGTACTTATGAGTTTTTTGTGAAATATGTCATATGCTGGAAAACTAGAATTATATAAGAGTCTATGTATAGGCACTTTTTGATATCATGTATCTTATTCATATTATATGTCTTATCTGTTATCTGCTATATCGAGCTCTGAGTATCAGAATAGTCCATAGTCAAAGGTAAATCCACTTTTATCTATGTCTTCTAGTCACTTTCTTAGATTTTACTATAGATTAAGCTTTTATTAAATCTTTGTGTTTTTTTGTGAAATATGCTACATGCTAGAAACCAAGAATCATATAATAGTCTGTGTATAGAAACTTTTTGATATCATATATCATATACATACATATTATATGTATGTATCTACCATCAGATAGTACACTTATCTGATGATGGAAGCGAATAAGAGTCTGTGTCTATGAATTTTTGACATCATATATTTTATATACATATGTTATATGTCTTAATTATGATATTCAGAGCTCGATCCACTTTCATCTTCAATCTTCTACTCCTTTCCCCATATTCTACTATAGATTACGTTTACATAAAAATATAAAAATGTCATTACATTTCCGTTTTTTGTGAAATGTATGACATGATAGAGATCTAGAATCATATAAGAGTCTATGTATAGAAACTATTTGACATGATATATCATATACACACATATTATATGTAATATATGTTTCTAAGTGTAATTATGATAGAATCATATAAGAGTCTAAATGTCTTTGACTTTTTGATATCATATATCTTATATACATATATTATATGTCTTATCTGCCGTCAGCTAATTGTAATTATGATATTGAAATTTTACTCCCTACTTTAGATTCTTCTCTAAATTTAACTTGTTTTTCATTTATATAAATTCCCTTAGATTTCAGCATAGTTTATCTGCAAGGTATTAGCTGTTCGTTGCTTTACTAGAACTCCCTACTTATTGCATTTTTTCTCTTTTCGGTATTTTTTAATGGCGCACTTCAGAGCTTCTGTTGGCTTCGTGCTTTTGCTTTAAACGTTATTATAGCGACTTTTTATAGACATATAAATATCATCGTTAAGTTTGTCATAAAAAATAAACCAACTAGCGCGCCGCCGCCTATATATGTATTGGTGGTCTATTGGTGTCTGTGTATGTGTGCGCTCTAATGATCGTCCTGGCCAGATAGCGCTTGGCCTGGCCTCTCCGCAAGGATTACTCGTACATACTTAGTGCAGCGCAAACAAATTACTGTTAATTAAACTCGAAATTGTTGTGGGGCGCACTTAAAAGCACTTTTGTGTTAGATATGTGTGTGTGATAAGGACGAGGGACGCCAAGCCTGATGAGATTGCCAGAGTTCTCATATATGGAGAAGGCGTTGTCGCACTCTTGTCTACTAATTAACACCATTTCAGCAACTATATAGCATATATATATATGTGTGTGTGTGTGTGTGTGTGATCGGAGTCAGCGAAAATGAATAACTAAACAATTAACGAAGCAAGCTTCAAAAACTGCAAATGCACTTTGAGGTCTGTTACAAAGCTGTCAAAGCATTTTTAGCGAGCTTATTGAAGCGGCTGTAAATAATTAATTAAATTGTGAAAGGCCTAGTTAAATCATTTAATTATTTGCTAATTAGATTACAAACCGATAATTAAATCAAATAATTAATGAGAAATACTTAACGACTTGCTTTTAGACATGCTTCTCAACCAGAGCAATGGAATCTTGATTTACTATCTTGCATTTATATATTTACTTATTTCTGTGCAATTGCAAAGGCAACAATTAAGTACATTTAAACTACAATCAAATTCACCTGCATTATTGACTATGTTCACATAGAAGATAAGTCTGAGTCGTAAATATCATATTTTTATGCGCATCACGCCTTTGCATGCTGGACGTCTGATTAGGTCTGCATTGTGGCAGTAGCAGGAACTACTTTCTAGTCCACTGCTATTTCATGCTCAATTGATGTCAATGCAGCTTGCAGTTGTTACGTGCTCAACTATAAATATGTATTTTTATGACTAGTTCACTGAACTGTTTTAAGGCCGAAGCGAAACCAAGCTGACCAGAAAAATCCGTTTTGCAAATGAAATTATGCTTTTAATTTGGCTTACAAAGGGCTTAAGTCCAATTCTTTGGCCTTGTGGCCCTGTGGCTATTTTTTAATTTGTTATTTTTACCTAACTCGAGGCAACCCTAAAAAAGTATGCAAATGTCTGCATTAACACATTTGCTCATCTAACATGCTATTAGTCAAAGGCTGGAGGAGAGCTCTAAAAAAAAGTTGGTTACAAGGAAATCAAATAGTTTACCTACCATTAATTACCGCCAGGGGGCAGTTTGTGTTTGTGTGTGTGTATGTGTGGAAAAGGAGAAAAGTTTGGGGAACCGGAGCTACTGCTGAAGCTGAAGGCTAAAAACTTTACCTGCCAGAACACAGGTAAGCTGAGCGTGTTGTTGTTGGAGTTTGAAATTGGATTCTTGGGGTTGGGGTATTGCGTCAGCCACAAAGTATGCAGCAAATATTTAGACATGCCTACTAACCCAAGCAAAAGTTTTATGAGAAGCACCGAGAGAGGCGAACCCCATAGTCGTCGTCGTCGTCATCGTCGCATTAGTTAAAAGCATTCAGGGGCCACTTTGGCACGCTTAATTAACACTTTATTAGCTTAGCTCCAACGAAAGGCTTAACCTGGCTCACAGCTGCAGAGCAACCCGACGTGTGTGTGATTTTTGCGGTAAATATGCGAGGTGAAGCCACAAAAATCTGTAACAAAAATGCCGAAAGGCTGGAAAAACTATTTGAGGGGCGGGTTCAATGGCGGCTGCGACAGCCGGCATATGTAATTAGAAACCGGAGGCCAGAATTTGAATTGGAATTGAATTTAAGCTTTGGCCAATGTGAACCGAAGCGATAAAAATCATATAATTTAATTAGGCTAATTGCATTTTCAAAGCTTCGTTGAGCAATTACAAAAATGCCGTGGGGCTAAGCCCTTAAAAAAAAACTTTAAATAAATCTATTTATTGTAATTTGGGTAATGAATTACTCTAAGGAAATCTTAAAACTAATTATTTCCCAACTGCCACTAAATACATGTTCAATAAATGGCATTACGAACAGCGAACAGAGCACAGTCTACTAAAATTAATTGCATAATAAACCGTAGGCCAATATGCAAAGCAAGCGAAATAAACATGAAATTTTATGTCTCAATTTAAAGTCGTTTTGTGCCTAGGTTGACCGAAAATTGAATGGAATGCCTGCACAGAGGGAACAAGACACAGAGAATGTCCATGCTAAAAGAGAGAGCATAAACTTATCTTAATTGAATTATCAAAAATTATGCGGCACACTTAAGACGACGACGATGACGACCAGGGAAAACTGTTGCTGGGCTGCTTTGAATATGGCCCACAACAAAGGACACGCAATTGCTGTGCTGCTACGGTGAAGTTGGGGGCAGTTGGGCGGAGTTGCGGCTCACCTGACGGCTAAGCCATCAAGCGCCATCAAGGAGCTACATTTTGTGGCATTTAACTTTTTAAATGGTGAGACGTCGTCGGCGCAAGTTCTACTCTGCTCTACTCTAGTATCGCCAGACGCTTGAGAACTAATGAAGACGCTTGTTGATAATTTATGGCCGTGCAGCACGCAACTTTGTGCGTCAGGCGGTGGCATGGACTGCCTGGCCCGCAGGGGAGTGGCAGCTGGGCGGGTTTTAAGAGCGATTAACGCAGAGTGTAACATAATTAACATAGTCTGTTCAAAGCTCCCCATTGCAGCGCCATCTAGCGTTTGGCAATGCATTTACTTGGCGTGTAAGCGGCATATTTAATAGTTAATTGTTTGCGTTTGTCGCATTGGCCAGGCCATAAATCATTCGCCTACTTTGTGACGTGATTAATGATTGTTGCCTAAAAAAGTTTGAAAACAAATCTAACTAAGTTATGGTATAGGTTACAACTGCGTGCCGATGTAACCCAACTTTTCATTCAAAAGAGACTCCTTGACTATGAGAGCTTAATCTTTATATTGTATGATTTTCAACTGCTATGGCAGACAGCTGAGCTCTGCTCAACTCAGCTCAGCTAATTAACCCAATTATATTTCATGTTCTTGCAACTCTTTCAGTTATTTGTTAAATACTTGATACTCTTGCGCCGCCCCGCATCTATGTTAATTAATTATGTAATATGTTTGCAAATTTCGCTAAAGACTTTCGTAATTAATCTTTCCGCGCCTGGACAAGTGTCGGCACATCAGATATTCTGTATGCCACACCCACGCCCGCAGTCTACCTGTTCTCTTCCATTAACCTCATTGGGGCCATCAAGTGCACAGCGTAATTAATATAAACAGTTGTTCAGCTGCAGCTCTCTCGCTTTTTTCCCTACTTCGCCTCCTCGCAGTAAATGAAAAACTTTCAAAACGTCAGGCGCAGTTCACTAAAAAACAAAAGGAAGCAACAAAAACCGCAGGCAAATTTTACAATTTCTGGCCACAAGCCATGAACTAAAAGGTAAATAAATAAACAAGCTCAAAATCATAAAATTAAATAAAATATTTCGGGTCAAACACTTCAACTTTTTTTCCCCTTATTTCGAGTGCTTCGGGGGGCGCTTTTATAGATTTTGCGGTCAAAATTAGTTTTGGGGCACAGAACGTGGCACAGTTTTCGGGGCGCCGCATAAATCAAATGTGGCGGAGGCGTAACCATGCCCCCAACCATGCCGCCCCTCTCAAGCTATGAGCGAAAATCAATAATCAAGTGCGCTGCAAAGTAGACTATGAAATTTAGCCCCCAGTGCATTAAAGTGTTTCAACTGCTTATTATTGCCAAAAAATATTCATATATATATACACATTTAGCTACAGTTTAGTCGGGCTGCCACTTGAAACTTTGGTAATAAAAATTGTTGTA
Source organism: Drosophila gaucha (assembly GCA_035045545.1). Lineage (NCBI taxonomy): Eukaryota > Metazoa > Arthropoda > Insecta > Diptera > Drosophilidae > Drosophila > Drosophila gaucha. The sequence goes on from JAWNOY010000292.1 coordinate 7,634,763, forward strand.
GAATGTGCAACAACAGCACAAGTGCATCATCAAAATTGCTGCCTGTCTAGACAGACCGAAATTTGTTTGCGCTTTGCTTTGGTTTATTACAAAAACTGTTTGCCCAAAGTTAAGCTTTGTTGTTGAAATACACACGCTCTAACACCTCCTATAGATAAAAATAAATATGGTTTATTTTCTATAATTATTTCCAAATTTTCTATTTAACTTGCGCTAGCATATTATTTTTTAATTTTTGTGCTTATCTTTGAACTTTTGACTTAATCCCCACTGCCACGTCCCGGGCACGTAGTGGAACTGCTGGTATGCCTAGAGGCATGTTAATTATGTGTGTGTGTGTGAGAGTGTAAGTGAACGAGGGTTTTTAAGTTATAATTGAATTTTTCTATTTATCCAAAAAATTCAGGTCGCATATAATTAAGAATCGAGACGAAAATACTTTTAGAATTCTAGACAATTTCTAAGAATGTCTTAATGATTATTATATAGCTGAAGGGCTGAGGTAACTTGGGAATTGTTGAAGCTTGCAGTCAAGAAACCAAAACTCTTCTTTGAAGCGAACAATCCTAAGGGAGCTATATGATATAGTCGTTTGAACTAGTTGCTTCCGAGTAGCCAACTGTTAGTAAGATAGAAGAAAGGAAGAGCAAGGTTTATTCCATTCAGACGGACTGTCGACTATATAAGCTAAGCGCATCGTGCTGATCAAGAATATATAAAGTTTATAAAGTCGAAGATATTTCCTTCCTCATATGGTTTTTTGCAAGGATATAATGATTTTCTATATGTTTCTCAGAAGTCCTCTCTACTATACGAAACTCAGCTTTAGCACAAGCACCTCTATATTTATTTTTTTTTGAAAATTGGTCTAAATTTATTATGGATTATATAAAAATGTTGCCTTTAATCGTTCTTTAACTGTTAGAAATTCTATCTCTCTTTAACCTGGTACCAAATATTCTACAGATATTATATCGGCTACATAGATAAAATCGAAATGCAATAGAATATTAATTTATATATACAATAAAAGCTTTGACCTTAGATAATATAATTATCTATCAAGGCTTTATCTTTATATATAAAATTTCGTGTCACAATGTTCGAAAACTCTAATCTCCGAAACCACTGAGCCGATTTCAATGAAATTTTGTAGATACGTGTAATTTGTTCCAACTATGCTATCTTTTAAGGATGTTTTTAGCCGGTTAACCGTGATTTGCAGCGAGAAAAATAATATAACAATGTTTCCTTAGATTCATTTGTTACAAAAAAGTTCACGTCAAATTTTTAAGCTGTGAATATTTTCTTAAAAAAAAAACACATTTAAATCGAAGATGCCAGTGAAAGTTATACAATTTTACTCAAAAAATCAGAGCTTTTTGTTGTGAAAATTTTCGTCAAAAAATCATTACAAACTTTCACCTATAGAGCTACAGCAATTTCAAATCTTAAGCAAAATCTGTACAAGATTATTATACATTTGAAGAATTTATTTATGATCTTTAAAGAATGATATCGCTTTTATTAGTTATTTACCTATTTGGAAGTTCTCGCTAAACAGGTAAAATTTTCAATTACTAAATACATAATAAAGCCAATAGCTGTAGCTGCTGCTCCTTGGCTCCCTTAATATTTATCAGCTGAGTGAGCCAACGGCTTGGCCTCAAATTAAGTTTTTCTTGCGCAAATCCATTAGCAAACCGAATGGAAACTTGAAGAACTTCAAAGGGCAACAATTGCTTTGCTTTTCTACTTTTTGCCTGGTCACTTCTCTGACAGCTAACGACAGCGAGCATCGAAAGTTTTCTCCATTCTTTTTTCGGTTGCAGAAATAATCACCGCGCTAAAAGCAATGACCCGACCTACTAAGTGAAGTGCCTCCAGTCCTTGCCCCCTCTGCCCCACGCTCAACTGCAGCCCTGCTAGTTTCTTCGAACGAATCTTTTGCGTCTTAGCGGTTATTGCCGATTTGGCCAAGTTCTCCCATTGCGACGCTTTGCGGTATTTCGTGTACGTGCTTTTCATACCAAAAAAAAAATAAACTAAAAAGAAAATGCAAGATCCGTGCGAAATTTACCTCAGTTGAGGTAGGAGGGGGCGTGGCTACACGCACTTCATGGTGCTTGGTTTTTATTTTAACATCATTAAGTATTTCTAAATGAGCGCCGCTTTGAAATTAAAATTAGATTTTCTTTCTTTTTTTGTTGCTTTCCGAGCTGCTCTTGAATTTAATTTGAGTTTCAGCTGCAGTCGATGTTTGAGCCGAGCCGCAACAAATCGTTAGCATAGTATGCGTGCGAGTGTGTGAGTGCACATAATTAAGTGAATTATGCATGTGCACATGTGTGCAAGTGTGGAAGGGGCGTGTGGGCGTGCCTGGCCTAGTGCCGACAACTTGACATTTGAAGCGGCAAAAACTTTGCGCTAGTCACCTACAAAAAAAAAGGATATACATAACGTAATTTATTTCAAGTGACTTCACGCAAAAAGTGAGCGAGAGTGAGACAGAGAGAGAAAGAGAGCGCATCTCTTTTGCCTGTGACTCTTGACCAGCATTTCATGTTGTGGCATTTTAATTTCACGGCACACTTTGAAGGCATCAACATAATTTCGTATACAGCTCATGAATTTCGTTACGTTTGTGGAACAAGCGAGTCTCTCCCTCTTTATCTCTCTCTCTCCCTCTATCTTCATCTGTGAAAACAGTGTGTCTGACATTTCTTTGATTTGTGTTGCCTACTTTTAGGCCTGCTACGTGAGCCACGAGCGCAGCGAATGAGATTTTTCGTTTCTTTTGCTAAATTAATAAATAAAGCTTTGTTTTTCATAAAGCTGATATAGTTTTATAAATTTCTATAACATAATTTTAAGCCTGACATACTTTTGGCTACCTTTTACAAATAACAATATATAATTAAAATTTAATGCCTTTCTCATTTTGCATTTTCGCATTATTTACAGTTACGCAATCAATTTCAATTCGCGCACTTCAATGAGCACAAATAGGCAGGGAGATAGAGAGAGGAGCAGAGGAAGAGAGAGATAGCTAAAGCAAGGCTGAATAATGAAAACGAAATTAATTAAAATTTTGCAAATTGTTCAATTGAAATTCTAAAAGGTTCCAAAACACTTTCATCTCCAGCTGCATTCAGCTGGAAAATTTGCAATTAAAAGCCAACAAAAGGTGAAAATTGATAGCAAACAAAGTCGAGTTAATACAAAGTAAAGCTTACGGATTATTTTAGTCAATTTTGATACGAAAATAGCTGAAATAGCTAAATTATTGTAAATAATTGTATAGCTCTATAAATAACTTAACTATTATTATTATAACACAAAATTCTAATGTCTTCAATAGCTTTATTAACAGTCAATTGCGGGGCCCGAGGCAACCTTTGACCAACTTCTAGCCTGAATTCTAACAACCCCAACCCTTTTTGGGTACATCAATAAATAATAATCGGACGTAGCGCTTTCTCTCACTCTTTGATGGGGCGTATGCAACGCCCATCCGAAGTTCTTCAAATGCTAAACGCCTAAAAGTATACTCCCCAACTAACTGTATATTCCCAGCTAGACATTTTTCACGTGGGCCGTCATGAATTACGTCGTTTAGCTTTGACCTTTGACGGGTCTGTTACATATTTTTACCCTTGTAATTTTCCCCATTTTTTTGTGTTCTCTGTTTTATTTTCTCTTTTACTTCTTGTATGGCTGCTTTCATGTTTGTCGCTTGCGTGTGTGCGTGATGTATTTATTAATTTCCCCGATTGTTGTTGTCCATTGTTCGCCATTGTTGTTGCTGCTCTGTTCTACCGGTCGACATTCAATTACGTTTTTAGTCCAAGGCATTTATGAAAATTAAAAAGAGCCAGCCAACCGAAGAACCTACAGGACACCACCAAATGAGTGACAATTTGTATAATTAGTGCCGAACAGAAGGCAGCAGAAGGAAAAAATGTGGGGGCGTATGCCGAAAATTGGATACAACGTTTCGTATAGCTGCCCCAAACATTTACTTTCTAATTATTTCACACAAATTTCTCCTTTTTGTACATTTGACAATTTTACAAGAATTTTAAATTTAATTAGAAGCAAAAGTTGTTGAAAATTGTTAGACAACGAAACAAGGTGTAGTCCCTGCTTGACCTATACTTTAAAGCTATTTCTCTTGTGCCACAAATATTTTTCGACAAGAAATTTAAATTGAAATACGAGAATATAGTCTTTAGTATATACATATAAATAAACATATACCTATACATATACACATATACATATTCATATGCATATATATACGTAATGTGCTTTGTATGTCTTTTAATTATACTACTTTAAATTTCCTTTTCTTAACAAATTTAGTTGATATGGACCATGAACGAGTATCTTGCAGTCGCTTACCCAAAATTAGAATGTTCTTACTTTCTTATTTAAATCATATAAATTATTGAATATATTTGTAAACTGAATATTTCTTAATTTAATGTAGCTTATGTTAAAATAAATTCACATATCAAAATATTTAAAATATTTAAATATTTACCCAAATATATAATATATATACTTTGTTTACTTAATATTTATGTTAGGCACTTGGCTTGTTGGCTGTTGAATTTGGTGCTAGCGCACTTTAAAATGTGGCAGTTGAGCGCGTGGCAGGTGAAAAAGAATGCAACGTTTGCCGTGCCACGCCTCGAGCTCTCTGCGCGTGTGTTGCATAGTTTTAGGCTGTTGCACTTTGTCCATCTGATAAGGCAGCGCCTAATGGCCTTTGGTGTTTGGCATTCAGTTGTTTGTGTGCATGTGTGTGTGTCAGTGTTTTGTATTAGCCATGCAACACCCTCAACTGGCCCGCAGCTGTAGACCAACTCTTGCAGAAAGCTAGCAACGTGCGTGCCAGCGCAGCGGAAGTTATTTCAGACGTTTTTATGCCTTTTGTTTTGGGTCTGGGCTATTGTGTTCGTAACCCTTTTTGGTAACTCGCTTGTTGTTGGTTGTTGGTTGTTGTGCGTGAGCGACACAGTCGCTGCTAACGGGATTTCGTGTGCCGTTCATTTCATTCAGCTGATAATCGTTTAGACCTCTGCAGACACATTCACTAGGCAAACTCAGCGAACGCTTCTTCTGTTCAGCTTTGGTTCAAGCGAAGTTCAGCGCTCGCCAAAGTGTGGCTAAACACCGGAAACGGAAGTGAAAGCGCAGTTTTTGTGTGTTGTTACATTGAAGTAACGACCCGGACGACAACGACGAAATTATATTTATGTACCGGAGCCACGTTTAGTGCTACACAGTTTTTCACCCATCTCTCTCCCTCCCCTTCTCTCTTTCTCTTTCTCTATTTACTTGTTTTTGATTTGGCTTGCATATCTATTGATTTTTCTTGGAGAAGCTTTAAGTTAAACTTCAATTTTTCTTGGAAAAGCTTTAAGTTAAACCAAAGTTTACAAAACATTATTGAGAACCGGGTTGAATATAAAACAAATTGGGTTAGGCACTTCATTTTTGAGCTCTGCTTCGTTTCTGTACACAACTTTTTGATTTGGGGTAAATAAAAATTGCCTAAGCAGCTGGAAAAAATATTTATTGAATTTTATGGGTAATTTCTTGAAATATTCATTGATGAATACCCTCGCCAAGGCTGAAACAAATATGTATCTCAAGTGTATGTTCATCAATATTTTTATAAGAATATTCTCTGTTATGCCTTTCAATTTTGACGCTGCTTTCAATATTGAAATTCTTTTTTAAAGTTGAAACAGAAAAGTTCGTTATTAGATTGGGGCAAAAACGTCAGCCCTGAACCCCGTTCACACGAATGAAATGTAGATTAATAGCCTTCGTCTCGGCGATGGCACTAAACAATTTTGGGATCAATCAGCAAAAAACTGAGGAACCAAAAAGTATTTGTGAACTAATTTAATTAATAAAACGGGCAGTTGCATTTTGAAGAGCCAAGGCCTTTGTACTGGCCGGATCTTTTTAATGAGCACTTAGTACAAATTAAATGCACAGGCGCCAAGGGAGGAGCAGTACAAAAATTGGATGTCCTGGCTGGCTTCACACGTAGTCAAAGGGCTCAACTAGTAGCAGTAACAAGCTCAACAACAACAGCAACCAGAAGAACGCTAATACAAGTGTCAAGCCGAAAAAAGGGACACAACACACAGGAAAATAAAAAGGACAAAAGTTTTCCACGTTGTTTCGCTTCTTTCGGCCGCTTGTCAATGGAGAAAAAAGTGAGCGAAGCGGCAAGAAAATGTAATAAAAATTTGTAACGCCATCAACGTTTGGCCTCCCACATTCTCTCTCTCTCTCTCTCTCCCACACACTCTTTCCGTGTCTCTTGCACACTTTTCGGTTGTGTCTCTCGACGGATTGAGGAAGCAATAAAAATGTCGCTTAATTGCAAAAAGTTTTGCTTAGATTTTCATTATTTTATTGCATACTTTTAGGGTTCCTCTGATGGTTTTTCCTTTTCTCTGTTTCTCTGTCTTGCTCTGTGGGTCAGTGCGTGTTGTATTTAAGGTTCATTTTTCCCACACGACGCGTGTTTTGATGACAGTGCGGCTGCCGGAAGCAGAGCAACAGGAAAGCTCTCATATTTTATTAAGCGCCGCCCCGCTTTTTTTTTAATGCGAATCGGACTTTTGCTGCTGGCATGTGAACTGCAGCTGCAAATGCCTAAAATTGTTTTAAAAACTCTTAGAGAGTTCTTTAGGGTGTTGCTTGGGGCACGGGTTTTAGCAGTTTATGTTATTTTTTTGGCTGCAAATTTGATTTTTATGTATTAAGCATGAATAACCGCAGCCTGCTCGCAATCAGACTTCTTCCTGCCCGACCATTAAGGCGACAAGGATTTGCCAAAACTATTGGAAGTCAATAAGATTACGTCTTATATGGTATCCTCATGATGCGTTGTGCGGTTCGGCTTTTATTTAAGTACAATGACCGTACAGATTCTACACTTAAAAACTACATCACTTTAAAAATTAAGCATGAATAGATAAGGAAATATGAATTTAATATTACTGAGGAGAAGAATAATAGTTAGAGACATTAAGTCATATAAAACGTTCGACTAAATCAGAATCTATAATAAAGTCCTCAAATTCCACAAGATCCATTTTCATAGATTCCGAATCTGGATGTGTTTTAAACATTCAAGTCACTATTGTGAAAATTTTGTGAGAATTGTAAAATTGAAAAATTACAAAAAAATGTTACTTAAGTGGCAAGATCTTTGTTGTTTAGCTAGCACAATAATAACAATAATAACATCATATATTCCCGTATATACATATATCTATACTACTATAGCAAATATATCCTACATATAAATCTATACTTCTATCTCCACCTAGTCATATATTTTTTTCCTCCCCACAGCCAATTTTCTCGCATTCTTTTCATATGCTCCACCTGTAAAAGTTTTTCGCACATGTGCTGCATTGTACTCGTATTTTCATAAAAATACAAACATTTGCAGCCTGTTGACTTTGTCGAGCTGTTCCTCGCTTTAAATAACTGCACGGCTATTAAATGCATGTGTGGCATTTAAATGCATATTGTTTTTCCGGGAAACGGAAAAAAATGGGAGCAAGTGCTGAAAACGAGTAAACGGACTTATGCAAATGTTTCGTGGTCAATGAGTTGGTATTATGCGCATTTTATAAATCATTTAAAGTTGATCCCAGCCAAAAAATATATGAAAACATATTTGCTCGGCAATATCAGTTTCTATTGAAAACCTTATATATATATATATATATATATATATATTTTACCAACACATATTCACTTTATTAAAAAGGTTAAACATCAATTTGGCAAAAACTGTTACAAAAGAAATAAAATATTGTTTTAAATATATATGCAAACATATATGTGCATATGTATTTTGACGTGCAGAGTATGTGTGGCCCGCATGTGCCTGCTCTGAGCTGCCCTTAAACAAACACATGCTCACATTAATTTTTATATGTGTATATATATTCTTTTTTAGTTCTCTCTCCAACAAAATTTAATTAAAAGTGCATTTTACACAAATTACAAAAAAAGCAGAAGAAGAAACAAAGTTGTGTGGGCAGTGCATGAAAATCAACATAAATATGTGGGCCAAATTACAAAATGAATTTTAAACAAACAAGCGGCTCACTTAAATGGTTAATGAATTAAGTAAGCTGAATATAAAAGCTTTCAGTGTTGTAGAATGCAGCAAATGAAAAAAGAGACGAGCAGCATAATGAAATGAGAGATGCAAAAATTGACTGAGATAGTTGGATGGAATAAAATGGAATAAAGTGAGATAGAAAGGATGAAAATAAACATTTGCTCAGTCAATCTTAGCAGTCGATAGTCAATCTAGGCAGCAAAAATGAGAGAAAAGAGTGGAAAATAAATGAGAAGTAGGAAGCATATGATCACTAAGTCTCTGCAAGCTATATCTAATATATATATATAAATATACAAATCGCTTCTTCCCGAAGAGACTACTCACTATGCTTCTCTCTTTTGATACCCATTTATTCGAAATTTGATTAGCTTTTTAAGTTCCTTAACAGCTTATAGCTAAGTTTCTTTCTTCCTTTCCTTACTCCTTACTGAAACATTTCTTTTCATAAACTTCTCTCTTTGTATTCTACATTTATGTATCCCAAATCTCGTAGGTAGCTTCTCTTAATGCAGTTTGCTTTTCTTCTACATGATATTCCAATACTAATCCTTATTATGTCTTCGCTCATTCAACTTCTTCGAAGGCTCTAGCTATGTTTCTCAATTTACAAAACTTCTCTTTAAGCATTTTGCTTTTCTTCTACAAGATACTCCAATACATATCTTTATTATATACTTTTCTCTATAAACGATTTGCTTTCATTTAAATTCCCAGCAGTTTCTTTTTAATTTCGCTAAGCTCTTATCTTTACCTCTCTAATCATTTTCTTACCCTTCCTGAGTCTTAAGCTAAGAGCAAGCCATATGTGAACTTTATTCAGCTCTCTTGCTTTCTCCTCATTATTCATGCAAAAGTTTTCTGGTAGAAAGATGTCGTCTTCCCTCCATCTCAGCAGAAGGCAGTTGTAGCCACAATAGTGCTGATTTAACGGTGCATTTATTGCCAATCTATTTGCCGACTATCAGACATTTCAGCTCCACCACCAGCGACCCTCTTTCCTCATCCTGAACCTGATGTGCTGTGTGAATGACGTTGATACATTTCCCAGCTGGCAACGTGCGACGATGCCACGTGCTGAGTGTCATTGAAACTAATTGAAAATGCGTCGCACACACACACATACATACAGAACTATGAAAAACTCAAGAAAATCTTGGTAGACAAAGTTTTGCTGCTTTTAAAATGGAAATGGTATACAAGATAGACGGCACACACACACACACATGCACATACAACACATTTTTATTAATAATATATAATGCAGCAGCTGTTGCTCTAACACCTACATGTGTGTGTGTGTATGTGTATGTGCGTTGAGCTAACAAAACTTTTCATACACCTTTATTTATGTGCATGATTTATAGAAGAATGACATTGATTGATTTGGAATTGATGGTGCGGAAAACTGCAGCAACAACAATTCAGCCAATTGGAAAATTTAACTAAAATAGGAAATTTGTACAATCTTTTAGAACATTTTCAAAATATTCGAAGGAGCAACGAAAGTTTTGAGTTTTACTTAAAGTTGCTCTAACTATTGTCATTTTGTATATTTTATTTGTACAAATATATCAAACTCAATCTAAATTTGCATAATTAGTTAAACAGCATAATTGTCAAATTATTTACTTTGTATATATTTTATTGCGTTTGTTTTTCGACTAATTGACATTAGAACTATATTTCAGATAGGCATATAATATGCAAATTATATGAAAAATAATTGCAATGAATATTTGAGTTAGATAATGAACTTTAATTATATCAAATACAAAAGGTAAATCAATTCTAGAAGTAAGGATTAAATATATGTAAAAAAAATATATCTATTGAAAAAATCATATCTTTTATTTAAATTTTCAACAATTTGTGTATTTTTGTGTCTGATGATATTTTATAATAACCAAAAATATTGTTCCATGCAGCTTAATTAAATTCATGCTCATGTAAGCTTTGCGGCCAAATTTTCGGGACATGCACGCGCATATAACATCATCTGTCACAGTTACAATAACAGTTACAGCAACACGTGACAGCCTGTCGCAGTTTTTCTTTTCTTTTTTTTTTCATTGCAAAAGTTATTTATTTATGCAAAAAGTCAATTGTTTTTATGTAAGTGGCGGGGATACGGTGGGTGAACAAATTAAGCAACTGAATGCTGTATGAATACCCTGTGAATTTGTAAAAGATGTAGAAAGGAAATGTCCCATTTGATATGCAGTTCAGAAAATAACTTTTAATAGAGAATTATAGTTTTAGAAGATCTTTTATAGATTATATTCAAACAGACCCAGATATTTTGATGATGCGTAGAACATATCTGCAAGCAGAGTAGTTTTGCAATACTCTACAAACTTTTTATTGGAAAACAACATAGCTAGACTGTAAATGCTGGTTGCGGATAACTTTCTTATCGATACTACTCGAGAGAGATCATCTATATACTACAGTCAATCAGTCTTAGATATTTCAACCCTGACTACAAAACATCTCCAATTGGAGATACTAGGTTAGATACTAGACTTCAAATTCAACTCAGCTGAGTTGAATATCTCAGTCAGATTGAGCGAAATATATGGATTGATAGATCTTCCTAATCTTTCTAATCTATCTATCCATATTTTTCGTTCAACCAGACTCAAATATTCAAATCACACCAACAAAGTATCTCCAAGCAAATGACTTTTTAGGCATTGCTCAGCTATGTAACCAGGAGCTAAATGATGGAAATAGAAGAGGCATTCGAAGAGTTCCTAGTAACTAATTATCAATAGCTACCTTTAAAAAATAAGTTAAATATCTATAAACTACGCTTAAATAGTCTCAAATTTTTTGCCATTACTTCCCATAGAGTATTTCCCCGTAGAGCACTTCATCTCTGGCGCTTTCAGCCCTGTCACATTTCATTTTTTGTTTTTTTTTTCATTTTGTTTATTTATTTGTTAAATAAAATCAATGAAAATTGATTGGCTCACGGTGGTGCAAACATGACAGTCGCTCGGCATTTGTGGGTCAATTTTTCAGGCAATTAAGCAAGCCGCTCTTTAAAGTGCCCCATCCCTGAAGGAGAAGTGTTCGACGTTGCCTCAAGCCTCTAGACAAGCAGACACGTGCCAGGGCTTGGCCAACTCAAACTTGATCCTGTGTCGGCAAACAGTCGCCGGCTGCATGGGTTAAACAAACTTGAAAGCTGGAAGACAGGCGTTAAAGCACGTCCCGAGCATCGCCAACGGTTCATTCACTGCACTTCCTCGACTCCCAAAAGCTTCACTTGCTCGCTTCCTTCCCTCTCACTCGCTCTCGCTCCCTTTCTGTCTACAGTTTAATGTCAAAAATTTCGAATTGACGTTGATATTATTTGGCGTGTGCCGCAGTTGCGCTCCAGCTGCAGCTTTAACTCTCGGTCCCTGGAGCAGCGCAGCTCATGCAATTGGCGCAATATTTTCGCCCAACCCCTAATGCTCTCGCCCTGACTTTTGCACGGCTGCCGGAGGGGAAAAGCAGAGAACAGCAGCTGCCTGGCATTTGCTGGCGCATTTCGTGTGCTAATTAGAAATACGTGATAAAAATTGTGCAGAGCAATGTCCTGGCCATCGGCTGTTGTCCTTGTTCTGCTTGTGATACTGCTCCTGCAGCGCCTGCAATTGGCAGACTTTTTAGTGTTGGGATATGTGCAAATAGGTGGAATTATGCCAAGCTCTTGCAGGGGTTGCACCGAACTGGCGAAGCCGCTTGTTACATTTCAGCTTAAGCTTAAACTTAAGCTAAAGTGGCCAATTAGAATAATTGCTATTTATACTATATTCTAGACATATTTGTGACTTCTGCAATCTTCCTTAAATATCTTTATTACAAATTTTGAATAAACTTAATTCTCTACCTATGCTTCTCCCCAATTAGCTTTAGAGTGTCTATGGAAAGTCTCTATTGACCTTTTTCTCAGTCATTTTAGAACTCAAAGTTGAAACGTGCCGAGTAGTCTTAATGCAGTATTAAAATGTAGTTTATATAATGCGAAAAAGGATGCACTCGGCAGTTACTAAATGGCTGAGAGCCATCAGCATATTGAGCAAATTAGCAAAAGCTTCGAAATTACGTGCCACGAAGTCAAGCGAAATTGGCAGGACGAACATTTTTGGGAAGCGGGTGGCTGAAATCTTTTGCTCATCAATCGATTGGCCATGGAGCTGGCTCTAACTGTGACTCTGACTTAATCCAGCTATTTGAATTTTGCGGCATGCAAACAAACAAAAAACTTTTTGCTACTCAACTCAAGACATAAATCGATATTTTGAAGTGGGCGCACAGACGACGGAGGATAACCAGGACAACAAATGGGAATAAAAAGAGGAATGGAGGCGTTGTTGGCTTGGATGACTATCAGAAACCACTTTGGCCGGAAATGGCATAATATTTGCGCACTCACAGGCCCGCTCCCCTTCGCTAAAGCTGGGAATAGCTTACCTTATGAAACCTGCTAAATGCTCGCGACGCGTCACCAACGATGAACGAGAGCGAGAAAAAAAAGGCACATCAAGTGGAATTTTCAGCAGTGGCAAAAGAAAAATTCATTTTTTATGTGATATTTTATCATCTGCTTTTTGAGAATTCAAGCAGCATTTTGAATTCTCAGCCTGCATTTGCCATACAAAATGGGATTTTTGGAGGATTTAGCTCTTCGAGAAATTTTATTTATTTAAAGCTCCAAGGTGTTCGCCCTCTCTCTCACACACACGCTTACAAATTCTATCTTTGTCGTGGCTCCGTGGCTCCTATTGTGGCAATCGATATAATTTGCCGTATGTGAGGCACGTGTTGGCATTTAGGGGCGTTCCACTGCTCCCGATTCACAGACATTGTTACATTTTTTAAATAACTCCTCGTTTGTTGGCCATTTGGGACATGCAGACAGTGTTTCTCTTTAATAATTTATATGCTTAAAAATAAATTATATTTGTAGGATTGCATAAAATATATTATTTAAATGAAAAAATATATTATATGTATATAGAAGTATAGTTATAAATACATATTAATCTTTTACAGCTTTAACATGTGTTATATTTATTTTAAGTTCTATCACTCGATAACTTCATAATTCATAATCTCATAATGCTCTTAGAGCATATGGCTCTTAGAAGCGTGGCTGAACAGGACTTTTAACAAAATGTACATGCCTTATCCTGCATCTAATTACCGCTAAGAGCTTCGCGGGGACAAGGAACACAAAGCTGGATATAGAAAAAAGTTTAACAAGCGCATGGCATGCATTAGCCTGACATGCTCTCAGGAAATCGCACACGTCTCGTACCCACATGGCCCCTACCTCTCTTTGTCTAACACGCTCCCTCCAGCATATTGGAAAAAGTGAAAATACTGCAAAATTCGCTTCATAACAAAGTAGCCTCCGCGTTAAGTCGACAGCACAGGGAAAACAATTTTTAATGCCTAATGAAAAACAATGCAGCAACGTCAAAGACGAAAGAAAAAGGGAAAAATTAGTTACTATAAAAATAGCTAGGGGAAAAATAGGGCAAAAACTGCAGCAAAGCCAGAGCTCCACACACACATAGAGAGATAGAGCCACGTATATTCATATCTATTTGTTTGGCTGTTTAGCAACAAAGTTTCCTGCTTTTTATGCGGCTTTACCCCGTGGCTCGCTCTTCGCACCAGCCAGCAAAAAGTGACAAAAGAAGCTGTCAGTTGGTTGCCCCAGCGCTCTTTTTTTGTTTATAACTAAAACTGACAACAAAAAAGTCAAAAAAAAGGAACAGAAAAACAATATGACACAGAACTAAAAGCCTTTGAAGACCAAGAAAAGTTGCATAAATGGTAAAACCGTGTTGAGAATTGTGCAAAAGGTTCAGCAAAGCCATTCATTTTCAAGTTGTTGATAGCTCTAATTGGATACTCGTAAGCAGCGTTAATAATCTAGAGACAGCCGCTGAAATTGATATAAAGAAGTATGACTAAGTGGCGTACAGTACGTATACGTTATTTGTCAAAGGGAAAAATAAGCATACGCAGTGTATTCTACTTACTTACTTATAACTATGAGGAAGGGAAGGGAGCGCAAAGAACTTGACTAAAATTTGAATTTATTTGAATATTTTTATATTATATATAATATATAGTTTAAGATCAGAAAATATTCTAACAGTAAGATAAAAGAAACAAATAACTATTATAAAGAATATGTATTTCAGGCGCATATACTGAAAAATGCATAAGGAATAAGTATGTAATATTTATTATATAGTAAATAAAGTCTTATATATTAAATAATATATAATTAGTTGTATAAGAGTTAATTATATTATAGATATTATATATTTTTTGAATATTCCTATTTCGCATGTTCGCTAAACGAGCTGTTTATCGCTTGCTCATTAGCTTATTGTCGTTTTGTCAGCAGTTTATTAACTATAAATTATTAAAAGCCAATGACTTAGCGAGCGAGAAAGGGAAAAATTAAGAAAGAGACAGAGAGAGACAGAGAGAGAGAGAGAGAAAAAATGGCACCACATTTGAGCTGCTGTCAAATTAACCAAAAAGCGGCTTTTGCTGCTAACATATGAGGGTGTGCAAGCACGTATTCCCCTATACATATACATAAGTGTGTGAGTGTGTGTGTGTGGCTTGTGTTTTCGTGAGCCTGACAATGACAACGCGACATTGAGCAATTATAAGGGACAACAACAACAAGCGCTTTAATGCCGTGGCACAAATTCCTAATCAATCTTCACGACTTATTCATGCATATAAACCTGCGCGACAACAAGCCACGCACACACACATTGTCTCTAAGTGTGTGTGTCTAACCTCTGCTCTTGTGTGTGTGTGTGCATCGGTAGCTGTTTGAGTTTTGCAATTACAACATAAGCACACAATCATTATCATAATCCTTAATCGATATTATGGCTTACAAGAACATGAGCGGGAAAGCAAGAGCGGTAAGAGAGAGGGAGACAGCAAGCAGCAGACAGTCAACAAACAGCTGCATGTGTGTGTGTGTGTGTGTGTCCGTGTGTGTGCATTGCTTTTAACCCACTTCCGGCCAGGCTGTTTCTGGTCTGGCTGACTGCTTCCGCCTTTTGCATCGAATTAAAATTCCACATATGATCCACGCGTTTCTTGGCCAAGTCAAGACCGAAAACATAAATATATGGAAGTGAAGGTAATCCCGGTTAATGGACGAGCGAGTACACTCAGAGAAAGCACACGGTAATATTACAATATTATTTAAAATTAAAATTAGTTTTGACTAAGCAGTTTATTGCCGTGTGCCTCACCTGCTAGAGGTCGTCCTTTTTCTACCCCTTTTACCTGTCGTTAATCGTTAAATTGCTGTTAACAAATTTAATGCCCTTACAATTTATTACCGTGCCAACCGCTCGGCAGGCTAGAGCTTGGCTTTGTCCTGCCGCAGGATTAAATGATAAAAAGTGTTAAGCAGCAGCAGCAGCCGCAGCCAGTTGCAAGGAGACAAGCTGCCAGGACCTGTTTAAAGTTGCTGGCCCGGTGTCAACAAAGCGTTTAATGAAGGTTGAAAATTTGATTTCAGTTTTTTCTGCTCTGTGTGTGGGGTTTCTTCTCGTTCTTGTTCTTGTTGTTGTAGTGAAGCTGCACAATGGGGCGTATGATTGTTATTGGCGCGCTGAACGTTTTTTCTGTGCGCTATACGCTGTTTGCGCTTTTGATGACGGCGAGAACGAACTGCGAGCGCACGAAAGGACGCAAAGACGATGATGTCGTGTACGTGTTAAGTGGTTATTGGTCTAGCGTTGCTTACGTATTGGCTGTGAATGCAGCAGTCTGTGTGTGTCTGTGTGTGTGTGTAGGGCTTAAGGTGGCGCAGTTCAAGTGATATTTGCATTAGATTTTGTTTATACTGATATTACGCATACGACACGAGGGACTAGGGCGAAGTGAAGTGCAGCTTTTGATGTCGAAAGCTTAAATTATCATGGCATGCAATTCATATTATGGATAATAACATTATATACATGTATATGCGAAGTTCATGTACATAATCATAACACTTTCAGCGCGACATAACGATAAGAATATCGTATGGAAATAAGTGCATGTTGACGATTTTTTGCATACAAGTCTTAAAGAATATATTTTCTTTAAAATATAAATGTATATACAGTTGTGTCTGGATATAGTGAACTAATTATTATACTAGGGTAAACATTTTGGCTTAAAAACTCGTTTTATTTGTTTAAATTCAATTCAAGAGATCATTAAAATAAATTGGTAAAAAAAACATAAATTTATGCTTACTCAAAAAACATAAATGCACAAAAAAAACTTTCTTTAAAAGATATGTTTATATAAGTATATATTTAAATAGTCGTGTCTGGATATAGTAAACTAGTTATTATATCTAGGAAAGCATTCTCGCTTAAAAACTCGTTTCATTTTCTTAAATTAAATTCAAAAGATCATTAAATAAAATTGGTAGGAAAACATAAATTCATGCTTGCTTAAATGAACTTGAAAGAACTGACTTTTGAACCCTATTACCACTATATGATATATATACTATATAGGGTGTTCTATACCCAGAGACCACTGTATATGTCAAAAACTTATATTTAAAGTAAATACTGTTACAGAAAAGTAACTTTTCAGAACTAAAAACAGTCGAAATTCAAGGCTCTTTTCCTTCGCAAACTGGGTGTTCAGTGTTCACTATACCCAGAAACGACTGTATTTGTCAAAAAGTTAGCATTTAAAGTAAATCCAGTTACATTAAAGTTGCTTTTAAACACTAAATGACACAGTCGAAATTCAAGGCTCTTTTTCGTAGCAGACTGACCATGAAAAGACAACTTGATTTGGCAACTCCTACACAAAAAACTTTTAAATCACAACAAACACTAAATCAAAAGCAACACACACACGCACACACATTAAGCAATCAGTTTAAGCCTTGGAGCTTGGCAAGTCAGTGTGTAGGAAATACGAAATAAAATATCAACTTCCAAAAAAAAAAAGAACGAAGCGAAACAGACGAAGGAAAAAAACTGTTGTACAAAATAGGAAAATCCGCCAAGAAGTATGCAATAAATCACAACAAAACGCAGCGCACAGAAGCCGGAGACAGTTGTATAGAAAGTCGAAGGCAGCCGCTTTATAGCCAGAATAGTACACATAAATTTGTGTACGCTTACAAGGTTAGTTCAGCAGAATGGAAACTGGGTTACATGATGCCGCAAAACTGATAAGAATCGAAATGCCCCACACTCGCGCACAAAATACCAATAGATGCAACATTCGAAAAGCGATTTACGACACCATGGTTGCGCATAATATGATGTAGCCATGGGGCTGCTGGGTGTGGGCGGGGGGTTAAGTCCTGAATGACGCATCATTTATAACTTGGCACTCAACAAAAATTGTAAAACAGGAAAAGACAAACGGCAGCCACTTTGAACGCGAATTAAAGTAATAAATTAGTTTTTTTTGTGCCTGCCTCGACATGACAATCCATGGCGCGTCTCTGTCGCCTCCTGCTCCTTGACTCGCATATGGGTGCACAATGTGCCCACTCATTTGATTTGAAAGCCTTCACGCCAGCCACAAAGGCATTCCGCAAAGGCAACAGCAACAACGACGGCCCCGCACCCAATATTTCCAGCAGGCTGAATCGAAATTTGCCTTTGCTGCTGCCTTTGCCCCTTGTCCCTCTCCTTGCCCTCTTGCCCACAGTTGACTGCCTTTTTACGCTAAATTGCTTTGCATTTTGCGCTTCAAACATATTTTTAGGCGTGCTACATTTTTCATAATGCTCTGACATTGCTCCAGCCAGTTTCCCTCAGACTTGCCACAGAAATACGCAAAGATAAACTGTCGCTGATATCTAAACTCTCCCTCAAAGTTATCCCATACACATATTCCAAGATAATCTGCGCGCTTTTATGGCGCATTCTTTTATGATATTTATGCACGATATTTATCTCAATCGTTCGCTTTCGTCTCTCTCTCCCACTGATTTTTGTTGCATAATTTTTGGTCGCCTGACAGTTAATATATTGAAAAGGTTTTCGAAAAGATAAAACGCTGCTAAATCTACGCATATTTACAAGCACATCGAACTATAAACCAAATTATAGAGCAGCGCTCTTAACAGTTATGTGCTTATATAAAAACTTGTGGTAATCGCTTATTTATGGCCTTGTCTCCACTGAAAACCTCATAATGGCTCTTTTTGTGGCTGACTCGTAAAACTTTCGCAAAGCTGAGATTTTTTTTGATTCTTGATAAATAAATGCGAAACTTCAGCTTTTTCAATGGAGATTAATGTTTGAGTAGACCAAATTATGAAAAGAATTTATATTTAATTTCCTTTCAGAATTTATATTCCATATTTAAAAATACATAACTGTATTTAAACTTAATTTTTGGTATCCCTACTTCATGCCATCCCCAAACCACATTTAACCTCGATCATTTGCTTACTTTCTGTCCTACCTTTACTCAAAATAGATTGAAACTCTTTACTCCGAATGCGCCGATATCTGCATTATGCAACCCATCCACAAATAACATAAAAATGTTATATTTTCCATAGACTTTACATAAGTCTAAGATTACTCTAACTTAGTACAATCATAATTATATAAATGTATCATATCACTTATTATATTGATAAGAACAATGCTAAAATTACTAAGCTCATTGAATATACATACACAAAAAGATTTTATGATAAATATAATTTGTAAACTGAAATAAATACTTTTTGATATTTCCAATAGCCTTTTCAAGTCATCTAAATTTGATTCTGTTTGTCAATTTATCTAGAGAAATACTCACATAATAGCAATTATTATTCAATCAATCTTAACGTCTCTTAACTCAACTCTTTATACACAAATTCTTCAGCAGCTTACCTGTAAAGAAAAGAAATTAAAGCAAGTCAATATTTAGGAAATATTTAACAATAATTTATTGAGACTTAAATAAATACTTAACAAAACTAAATTCATTTTATTTACGTAATATTCTGTACTTCCTTTAGAATATGTAATCAAAAGCGATTCATAAAACAAAGTCGGAAAATTTCAACTATGCTTATTTCACTTCACGGAAATTTACATTTTCACTTGCATAATTAACAGTACAGTTCGCAGAGATGAGGATGGGGGAGGATGCGAAACAGAAGTGCCCGCTCTTCAGACTCTAGCGAAAAATAGCGAAATAATATGCTTACTTCCGCATTGCTAAACATAATTTTCTTCGTCTGCTGCTGTTCTACTTGTTTTCTTCTTTTCGTACCTCTGTTTTCCCCTAGCCGAGTACAACTAAATATTACGCTTATTTTGACGTCAAAAAGCTTGTTGAGAAATTAAAAAAGCGGCAAATGCGCGAAATGCAAAACAGAACAAAACAAAAGCGAGAAACGAATGCGAAAAAGTAAAAGAAATGCAGAGCGAGCGGACTCGGGGAAAAACCGCAGCCAAGATGGCGACGCCGACGGCCAGACAAAAGTTTTTTCTCCCAACTTTTGTTGCATTTTCTAATATTTTTGCTTTTCTTTTGCAGTTTTTTAATTTACTACGTTGTATTTTTAATAACAGCAGCCAAACACAACGGCAGCTGCTTTTTTTCCGCAAATTTATTTTCGCCACACACAGTTTACCTCACAGCTTGAGAGCTGCCTACGTTCAAAATGGCGGTGGACCAATACTCTCTCACACACCAAAACAAAATGAAGAAAACTCAATCGTCTGCAGCGGCTATAAAAAACAAACCACTTTACATTGCCCGGCTCTTTATTTTGTTTGCATTTGCTTCTTTTTTTTGTATTGTTAGCTCGTTGCGGTGGCGTATACGTAATATACAATACGTATATGTAATATTCTTTTTGCTGTCTGCTCGATGTGCAGCCTTTGCATTCATAACGCGGCGGCGTCGGCGGCAGCAACAAAAAAATACGTTAATGAATTTGCATGAATGAATATTTGAAAAGCTGCTGCAGGACCCAACAACATTTTCATTGCTCCAAATAGGGTTTTTTCCGAAGCGGAAAGGCGCGAACGAGAACGAATAACTGTAGCAGAGATTTGAGCGCAAGAATTTATGCACGAACAATTTATGAAAGCATGCGCAAATTTATGGCCTCTAATATTATCAGGAGATTAGAAAAGTAACTGGAAATTATGGCCACGTTTCAGCATTTATTAACATTTCGCTTGCGCATTTTTTATCTGACTTTTCGGCTTGCTATGAAGAGTTGTGCATTGCATTTGGCATATATATATGTATGTGTATATTTGAAATTTACATTTTACATTTGGCAATATGCATTTTACATATCACATTTTATAAATTTACAAATTTTCATTTGCATTTACCATGTCAGGGACATTGCATGTTTATTATCATTGGATTGCATTCGAGTTTTCGGACCTTTCAAGTGTTTTAATTGACCCTAATTGCATTTTAATGCTAATGAGTCTTGCTAATATGACTTTCGAAATGTTGTGGGCATTAAAGGCTGCTGCTTTTTCGTTTCGAATATCTCTCTCTCTTTATTGTTATATATTTTATAATTTATATAGAAAATAGATTTTTGCATTGCAGCCGATTAGAGCCCAAAAAATACTTCTCTTAGGCATACCCGTTGCCATTCTCAGCTGTAATGTCCTTGGTCAGCATCTGTCTCAAGAGTGTTGCAGGGACAGCAAGATCGGGCAGCGGGGCATTGGAATCCACAACCATGTCGTCCATGCGGTCCGAATAGAACTGCTTTTCAGCAACTGTGTCGTGGTGGGGCACCGTGTGGTTCTCAATGACAGGCTCGGGGACAATTGTTGCTTCGCTCACTGTCTCGTTGACACTCTTTTCCATGTGAGTCACAATTTCGGTAGTAGTAGTAGTAGTAGCAGCACACTTGGTGCACTGGGCGCGGGTCTTGCGAGTGCCCTTGCTCTTCGACTTGCCGCCCTTCGACTTGGACTTGCCCTTGGCCTTGGGCTTCACCGTGGAGGCGCTCACACTTGTGGCAATTGTTGTCGAAGTTGTCCTAATCTTATTACCCTTTTTTGTTGGCTGGGCGTGCTTTAAGAAAAAGTCCTTTGGCGAGAGTGTCGTTGTCCTAAACGGCCTCCTTGTGCTTTCGGGCACGGGTTCAGGTAGAGTTTCAGCGTTCGCCTTGCTAGGCAGTGGCTTCAAAGCTATAGCGATTACCGCAAGCATTGCCATTACTGGTAGGAAACGCATTTTGACAATTAGTGGGAAGTACTGTTCAGAGCGAACTGATTTCCAGCTACAATTGCATCGACTTTTATACAGAAAACAAATTCAATTTATTGACTCACGTCTGCCGATTGCCAATGGGCAACTGTTTTCTTGTCTTCTTTAAGCAGTCGAAGAACTAGCAAATAGTAAAACAGATCTACGCTCAACCAATGTAAATATGATATTAAAAACACATTTCCAATAAGCCATATAAAAAGAAAGATTCACGAGCAGAAAGTCAGTTCGTTTCTGACATTCAACAAACTATCAAGCGACACCATGGACACACTTAAGCTGTATCTTCTGTTCATTATAAGCGTCTTGGCTGCCCAGTCTCTGGCTGATCCGAGTGGCTTGTCGATGTTCATGCAATTCGGCGGTGAAAATAAGCACGAAATGGATGTGCCCTACGTGAGCTTCGACGACATGGCCTTCCAGACTCTCAAAAGTGATGCGTTGAGCACAACAACTACTACTACCACGGAGGCACCTACTACAACTACTACTAGTACAACAACTACGACGACTACAACCACTACAACAACAACCACAGAGATACCAACCACAGAGCCGACAACAACAACACCAACAACAACACCAACAACAACAACAATCAAGCCAACTGGCAAGAACAAGAAGAAGAGGCACGGACGTAAACACAGACCAACTCAGTCTAACTAACTAAATAAATTAACAAAATTGATTTTAAATTATGAAAATCCTTCACTAACGATTGTGACCTACCACAAGTGGATTGCAATATATAGTTGTTCTACATTTTACAAGAAAATTCGATTGAAAATAAATTTTTGCTATAAATAAAGACAAAATGCCTTTTAAAACTAAAATAAATTATTTACTTTTTTAATGTTTTCTAAAATACTTTTTTTTATCAAAAATAATAAATTTAGAAATTATTGTTTCTAAAAAAAAATTGTTTTTTATTAAAAAAAAAGAAGAAAAATAAGGAAAAAATATGATCAAGCAGAGGAAAAAATTATAATAAAACAAGTTGTAAAAAAATTTAAAATAAATCTTTAAAAGCTGTCCCCTTGTAAAAAATTCGTTCTCAATAAATCAAATTCCTATGTAATTTGTTAAAAAGTGATCCCCATGCCATTTCGAAATATCGGAATTCTATTCTTTATATATAATATATTTATATCAAATATATTAAGAACTTTAATAGATAGTGCGTAAATGAAAAATATACTAAACAATAGTTCCAACTTGGAATAAAGCTATACATAAAGTGTTTTTGGGCATTCGAAGAATCACTGCTTCAATTCTTACTCTTTATATCTTTGACTTGTATTATATTTTATTATATATATGATATTTTATGAAAAACTATATATATATACAGTTTAATCTCGGTAGTTCGAAAAGGCAAGAGGATCATATTTTTTAAGAATTACACAGGAATTCGATTTACCGAAGAGGAATACAAACAAATTTTTTTTAAAGTGACAGCATTTTCTACGAATTATAGAGGTTTTCGATTTAGGTGGGACGAATTACCGATATTCGACTGTATACATATGTGAATTTTAAATTAAATATAATAACTTTAAAAGCAACATAGACGGTCAAAATAACTAAGCTACTGGTAGTCAGAGATTAATTCCAGTTATAAGTAACTCTATAAACACATTAGCTCTCTTTCAATGTCCATCGAGAACTTGTATTTAAAATACAAGAATTTAATGAGCAAATCGAATACACAATAATTTTGTAACTTTCAAATTATAAGCCAAGACCATACATACCCTGTTTTTTAATCATCTAAAAACTATTGCTATTTGGTTACAAAAATATGTCTTAATGTTAATCATGAGCAGACTTTCATAAACCATATTTTGCAAAACTGTAGATAAGGAAGCATTTACCAAGTTATACAAATATGAAAGCCCCAACTAGATATTGAAAAATAAATAAAATACTCTGTTTAATTTGCACAGAATTGCTTGCTGTTCTTTATGTATCGTGGGTCAATTTAAAATACAAATATTTGAATTGAAACAATTTAAGATCACGTATAAATTTTAAATCGTCTGGTCGAAGTTTTTTGGTGCCGTGTGCTATGCAAAGTTCCGGCTCAACTTTTATTTTTTTTTTCTGGCAAGTCATGTTGCAAATGCTGCAGCTGTTGGCCTCAAGTTGTTGCCGCATCTTTTTTTTGGCTTCTTTTTTATTTGCCCGTCAGCTGTGTCAACATGGCTAAGAGCGAGGCGTGTGAACTTGACGTCTAGAAATGGCAAAGCAAATGCAAACTTTTCGCAAGGTGCAAATGGCAACAGCTGGTAGCTAAATTTCTTGCCCTTTTTCATAATACCCTAACGAAAGGATATATGAAATTGATATGGATAATGTGCTAAGCTTTTTGAAGAGATAGAAAAACTATTTTAAAAAATATATATGTTTAAAGTTAATAGTTATTGATTATATATCAAATCTGTATATCAAATTGTATTTGGATTGTAGGAGAAAGCAAAAGTTTCAGAGAGCATTTAATCTGCAGCAAAGCAAAGATTTTTAGCTGTTTTTGTCTGCTGCTTTTTTATTATATTCTTTTTTTAACCCCCCGCTGACATGGCGTATACGTAACGCAGCTGTCAAGATTCGTGTATCGAATCGAATGGCAGTTTGATGGCCGCTTAGCCAGCAAACTTGCAACTCAACAGGCAGCAGCAGGAGGAGTCAGAGTGGCCAAAAACTTTCATCGATGACATCACGCGCCTACAAATAGGGAACGTGCATAAAATATTTATACAGCTATGTATGCATATATTTATTTACAAATTTGCAGATTGCTTTTTCGTTTTTGGGCTGTCGCCTCCAAGTACACAAAAAAAAAGTAGAAACAACTAAAATAAATACGAGATGCACTTTTAAATGCTGAATAATTCACTGGCAATTCCAATCGCTGCGTCAGTTGCCGGCGCCAATTTTATGCGCTAAATGAATTTATGAACAGTTTGTGACATATTTTACCACACACAGATACACAAATATATATATGTATATATGTGTATATACATAAGCCGCGCAGACTATAGTCGAGCTTATTCGCATATGCACAGCTGTTGACCATATAAAAAATTGCTGCTCTTTTTTAGCTAATTTTTTGCGTTGCTTTAATCCAATTTCGTTCAGCACTTGTTTTACTTCCAGTGCATAAAAAATAATGAAAATGAAAATGAAAACGAAAATAAAGCAGAACTCTAATTGAAATCGCATTTAGCATTGAGACCACGCAATTTAAATCAAAACAAAAAATTCCATCAAAACCACTTTCAACATATTTTAGTATATGAAATATATATTTGATATGTGTGTTAAATGTGGCAGTAAATGTTTTTAATTTGGGGCAATTGTATCGACCTAATTAAGACCCAGATTGCAGTTGCTCTTATAGCTGATGAATTAGATGAAAATAAAAAAATGTCGAAATACTCAAATATAAGAGGATGTAGAATAAAAAATTTATTGATAAATATATAAATACCCAAACTATTTAAGCTGAACTTTATCTTAAGAAACCTCAAATTAATAAGTTTAAAAATTCCAATTTAAAATATTTCATAAATTTAAATTGATTAAGATTAAATGTTTATTATGAAAGATTATTTTTTAAAAATAAACAGTTTATGGTTAGATACTATATTCCCTGCTTAGATTAGAATAATATATCATAGATAATAAATAATATGTGGTTATGATCGTCATCTATATACACATGTTTCTACATATATACATCTATTCCGATTTTATTAAATAATTTAATTATGCTGTCTTAAGGTTTCATAACTAAACAACAGCAAAAGTAAAGCCAGAGACAAATGTTGCTGACAACCGTTAGATGGGATATTGTGATCGGTTGTAGAGTGTTTCGAATGATGATTCGAATGCATTTTGTGAGGTTTTGTTGAAGTTATGTTCGACAGTTGAGTTATTGAGCTTTGGCTTGGATTAGGCAATTCTTTGGCATCTGCAATTGTTGCAGTTGTTGTTGTTTTTGTTGTTTCTTCAGTTGCTTTTTCTGATATTTCTTCTGTTGTTATTTCTGCTGTGCTTGTTGTTGCTGCTGCAGCTTCTGTCGTTGTTGTTGTTGTTTCATCTGTTGTTGTTGTTGTCGTTGTTGCTCTCTCGGTGGTTGTGCTTACTGAAGTCTTAAGCTTAAGCGTAAAAAGCTCAGCTGCAGATCGCGTTGTGCTCACAGTAGTATGTGTCTTGGTTCTAAATCTATCGAAAATATTTGTCGTTGGAACTTTTGTTGTCGATTTGGTAACAAAACTAATTATTTTGGCCGTGGTGCGATTTAAATAGACCAGTCCAGCTGTTGTAGGTGCCTCTTCTGATTCCTCATCCTCAGCTCTTGAGCAAGCCAGCAACAGCAGCAAGCAGAGAGACAGATGCTGTAGGATATGCATGGTGCTGAAGCAAATAACTGAACTACACTGAAACTAACTTATTTTAATCGCATCTTTTATAGCACAGTTAACAGTTTCTATTTAGTTGCCTAATCATTGCAAAGCAGGCCTCAGTTAGTCACGACTCTTTGTGGTAGGCGCCGACGAAGCAGCTGGCTGACTATTTTCAGCACATTTCTAACCATTGCATTGTGTTGGCCAAAAAGAAACTAAATTTAGAGAAAGGCTAGCAAAAACATGCCCAAATCTATACACATTTTATGGCCCTGCAGCACTTATCAATGCAACTGCCAATCACAGAGGCGGCCACACCACAATAACAGTCGCCGGTGTGGAGGTGTGGTTCAGCCACATATCGGCACCAGGCACCACAGACTGGACATTTGTATAAAAAACATTTCATGCACTCTGCTGACACATGCCATTTTTTCAATTCATTAACTGTTTTAGTCATAAATTATTGTGGTACAACAAACAGATATTTATGTATATGTATAGAAGGCATAGAGATATATAGCTTTTACACATTTTCAATGGAGGTTTATCGGGAATAAACGAGGGAATGAAATGCATGTAAATTTCTGTTGATTGTATTATTTTTAAATAAATACAAAAAAAAAACAAATTTTTAAAAATTTCAAAAATAGAAGTGATATTTAAAAGCTATTAACACATAGATTGTGCTTGGATATAGTAAAAAAAAAATCAATTCTAAGACCTAGCAAGCAGAAAACTTTGTATATTTCAAAAAGCAAGCAACCACTTAACTGATATTATATATAACATATCTAAGTTCAGTTATCATATACTCTTGTTACAGCAAAATACTCTTTGAATCCCACTTCATAGCTCACACATTCACTCAAGCAACATTTTGAATTTCCGTGCATCCACAAAATCTGTGGCAAAGCCTGTGATCTCTCAACAACCGCTGCTGCAATTAAATAGAAGCAATTCATATTTTTGCACTTGCAGCAACTAATCCCTAGGAACAACACACGTGTCAGGGCACACAAATAGAAACAAACACACACACACACAGAGAAATCAGAGAGGCGCCAACAATTGCTCAAATATTGAAAAAACCAAACAAAAAGCAAAGTTACTACAACAGTGGAAAATGTGAAAAACAAATTTATAGTACTCTTACATCGTATATTTTATATGCCATGTCGAAAAACATTTCCCCAAGCGTTAAAATGTTGCATACAAAAGGCAACACGAGCGCGCCGCACACATGCAAAATATTTTGACACAGATTAAAAGCGCAACAACAACAACAATGTGAGTGTCCCAAACAGTGCCTCAAAACACAATACAACGTTGTTCATTTAAATTTAAATGAAAAGCAGCCACATTCGTTAGGATAAGCCAGAGCTAGAGCTGCCTCCCTAGTCTGACTGGACCTCTCTCTCTCTCGCTCTTGCATAGAGCATTGACTCTCATTGGGCGTGGCATAGGGGCCACATATACAAAGTCGCACTGACCTAAATCAAACAAACGCTAATGCCCGATTTTCAGCGCCACAAAATGCAGGCAGAACCAGCATACCATAGCTCCCATAACACCAGCTCCCACTGCACAATTCATATTTGTTGCATAAAAATGTGTTCCATTTCAATGCATGCTACCCCTTGCCTCCACATGCCACAGCATTGCTGCAAATGTGAAACAAAAGCATCCAGCATCGAGCATCGACATTGCCAGAGGACCAGAAAATTTGTTGCCTCAACGAAAAGTTACAATATTCCCTGTCGTTTGTCCTTTGTTGTCCTATGATTGCACACTGAGAAAAAAAAGTGTTGATATGTTATGTTAGCGCCATTCTTTTTTAAAAGCAAACTTGTGGTCACATAGATCTATACCAGAAAGTAGATTGATGCAATTTCTTACCATTTTTTGAGTTTCTCTATTTATCTATCTAATTGCCAGTTAGATATTTGATCTCTAAAATATTTATTTATACAATTATTTCATATTGAATTCTCATGTTCTATTGTCTGATGAGCACAAAGAATTGATATAGCTATTTAAATTTGTCATACTGAATACCTATGTAGCCAAAGTCTTTCTCAAAATCTTGACCTAGCTAGATATATATATAGATCATTATTTTATAAATTCTCGCACTTTATTTGTAGAGGGTTTAAATATTTTTAAGTAGAATATGTAAAATATAAAAATTTTATTTTTTTCTCTCATTACATAATTACCATATCATATAAAAAGTATTATTTAATCATTTTATAAGTAGAAAAAAAGTTTTTTATTTTCA
This sequence comes from Drosophila gaucha, assembly GCA_035045545.1. NCBI lineage: Eukaryota > Metazoa > Arthropoda > Insecta > Diptera > Drosophilidae > Drosophila > Drosophila gaucha. The sequence continues at coordinate 7,662,904 of JAWNOY010000292.1, forward strand.
AAAAAAGTAATAATATATGCATGACTAAATCTTTCTACTAGTCGGGCTGCTACACTTTAGAATATAAATACATATATAGATATATATATAAATACGTTTTAGAGATATATCAACTTTCACAAATTGTATTACAATGTAGGATTCGCTGTATCGAAAGTCGAAGAGACACCTCCATTGCGATGGAAATTTGTTCTCTTAGCACTTCGGAATCTTTTGGGTTTTTTCGTAGTGCTTGTAATCAGCCCTTTCATTGGTCGGCCCGTTTCAAGAAATGGACGTCTTCGATAAGATGGAGTCGATTGCATTAGCTTCTTGTTTTTCTGCACTTTCAATTTTCTTCTAGGCCTCATGCTGGTTGCATAGGTATTTAGAGGTCTCCGTCTTCTTCTTTTAGCCAATGATCTTGTCGGAGCTGCTGTACTTGGTGCCCACACATCTTCTGGTGGAGTCGGTTGAAACACTATCGGAGAATGTTGGAATATTGGGAAGTCATGGGGTGTTGCGTCTGCTGAAAAAACACTTTCCGACATCTTCCGGTGATCTGGATTATATATTGACTGCTGTTCGGTGTGAAGGACCAGAACAAACAGCACGACTATAGTAAATATCATAACTTGCTGCATTTGAAAGTGAGACTAAGTTCATTTTCGACTTTACACGAGCTTTAATATGAATTTGACAGCTGCTGCAGCTTACTAATTTAGAAATAACAGCTTGTAGATAAAAAACATATGTTTTTCAACTAGAGTAACTAGAGCTCTGTCGGTTTCAGATACCCTACAAAGACAGATATGATCGTATTACAAAAGATACAAAAGAAAAATTTAGATTAGAGGCCAGGCAAACAGTTTGATAACATACGATATATCATATCATTGTTATTTATTGAATATCAAATTCGTAAATACTGGAAACTTTGTTCTTAATAGTCATTATCAAAGATCGCTTACTGGAAACTTGCTAAACACCTGCTGTAGCTCTACTAATTATAAAAACAATGTTCCAGCTTTTAAGAACTCTCTCTGAGATACAGAGAGTGAGAGAGAGCGAGAGCGAGGAAGTTACGAGCTCAGCCACAAACGATTTCACTTAGCCAAGCCGTAAGCAACTTAAATTCCAACTAACTACCCAATTTTCATTAAACTTTGCCCATTACACTCCAAACTGAATTGCAGCTAAAGCAGCAACCGCTTAATGCAAAGAGCAGCAAGATAATGTTGATAAGAAAGGGACAAAAAAAAGTAAAGGAACCGGCATAAAAATTACAAATTAAAAAACGCTTGCAAATAATAATAAAGGCCAAAAGCAGACAAATACAAAAAAAAAGAAGCAGTAGAGAAAAAGTAGGGAAACAAAAGTTTTTGCCAAGCCAACAAAAGCTAATTAAGCCATGGCACAGACAAAATAACTGCAAAAAATAAGCTAAAAGTAAATTGAAAAGCAGAGAGGAAAACTGCAGCTCAAGGAAGCTGTTAAATAGCTTAAATGGCGTTGAGCGTGTACGACATGTGTTCGCAATAGGCAAGTGGGAGGCGGACGCTTGATATGGGCGTGGCAGGAGCAGAGAACGAGTTGTAGCTGCTCAGTGTGTAGCCGTGCCCGAGCCGAGCCGGCTTGCTGCCAGTCAAACAAATCCATTTTAAACCTTAAGCCTCAAGTAAACAACACGTACACACACACATGCACTCGCACACACACGCGCGCACACACACTGATAGCTGGCAAGTAGCTGCCATTCTTGGCTGCTGCATTTTGTTTGTGTGCATAACAAGCAGAAGCAGGAAATTGAAATGAAATTGTAATCCTTATTTCTCAAGTGAGCGAAGTGCTTGAGCTTGAGGAGAGAGAGAGAGGTGCAGAGAGGTGCCTGTGCTATGCGCACGTATGCATATTTATACATGCACTGCCTTGTGTAGGTGTAACAGGACGCCCATGCGGAAATGCAACCGCTAAGCAGACGTTTCCTGGCTGCCAACAAAAATAACAACAGCAACAGCAAAAATTTCGCGTTTTATAACCAGCAAAAGATGCGCTTATAATAATATCTATAATCCATATCTAGTTTTAGCATGAACATGTACTTCAGTTGGAAGAAGTATTTCAATGTAATGTGGATTATCAAATTTAAATTAGATATTAAGGAAAATAATATAAGGAATTTAGTTGTCTAAGCTGGGAAGACACACAATACCTCAATCAGCCTTCAAAAGCATTTACCTTTTCTGCACACCCAAACGCATAAGATATATAAGTTTTATGAATGGCAATGATATAAGTAATATATGCTAGTTGGAAAGGTCTATGTTTCAAAGATTGATCTATATTTCACCAAGCTCATTTAAAAATCAAAAACTGACTAATCTTGAAAGCGACTCCAATTTGTTCGTCAAAATTGTGATATAACTCATTGTAAGTTTTGCTTGAATAAACTCAATAATTCGTTCAAATTCCTGTTCGATAAATCGAATTCCTGTGTAATCTGTAAAAAATGTGATCCCCAAATTACCATTTCGAATTATCGACATTCGACTGTATATAGACATATTACATATTTATTAATAGTAGATTCGTAAAGGAATAATTTTAGACGAACTGATTTCTGTTCTTGAGTTTATTAATATTGTGATAAATTTACATGACCTTTTTATGCTTATCAATAGTAAAACGTACTTATTCTGAAAGTTCCCTGAAAATTGGGAACATTTTAAGCTCGATCCAATTGGATTGATCTTATTTTTTCAAATTTTAAGTATAGGTTCCCTGATTGGGAATCTATAGATCTTATCTAAACAAGTTGTGAGAGGTAGATAATTTGGTTATCGGTTATCGATTTGACTATAATTTTTAAACTCCAGAAAACATTTATATGAAACGTCAGATATTAGGTTCATAGAGAAGGATTGATATATAGTACAGCTATAAGGATCAGTTTCAACTAAAAAACACATTATATTTTTCTGTATATTAATCAAAAAATATTTAAAAATTGTAGATAGTATGAACACTTGTTAAATATATTTTAAACATAGCTGTATCTATTTATATAAATATAAAATATGTTTAAATATTTTCTTGGTGCCTAGACTGAATATCGACAGGAGCATACCGCAACTCTTGCCAAATGCAATTTCTGTGACTGTGTGTGTGTCTATGTGTGTGTATCTACGTGGGTATGTGTGTCTAAGTGTGCGTGTTTTCGCAGCTTTTGGCGCAAAGTTAACGACGACAACGTCAAGAAGGAAAAAAATTTCTTTGGCTGATGCTGAGACCGTGGCAACTTTTGTTTTAGTTTTTCTGCTGCTTATGTGTGTGTGTGTGTATGTGCGTGCATGTGTATGAGTGTGTGCTTTTTACAACTTTGTGCCTTGTTTATGTCGCAGCGATGTCTGCACTTTTAATCGTCGTCTATGCTGTGCTTATTTGCTTCCGTTTTGCTTCCCGCCTCTTTGGGGCATTCAATTTTGTTCCATTTTTTTTGCCGTTCGGCTCTGCTGCAGACTGCAAGTGTCTGCTGTATCTGCTGTGTCGCTGACATGTCTAAGGAGCGCACTCTTGGCCCGACCCAAAGTGGCAGTGGCACTGGCAGCAGTTTCTTAGCGAGCAGCGGGCGGCGGCCAAAGGAAAAAGAAAAGTTTACAAGTAAATGTGACAATGAACAGACATAAACACGGTTTGGCTGCACCGAACTGTTAAGCGGGGTACGAGTTGAGCAGCAAACATCTTCTCACTGTTTGTCTTCGGTGTGTGCAAAAACAACACATGTACGGCTTAAATTGTTTATAAACGTGGCTGACTGTGCGTGTGTGTGTGTGTGTGGGGGCAAAAAGTTTTATGTCCAAAAGTGCAAAGCAAAGACAAGAGGAAGCAGATGAGAAAAAACACAACATGAAACAAAAACTTGTCAACGCCATTTTACGGTTTGTTCGTGTGCGTCACAAATTGCTCAAAAGTTTAATGACACGTTCGATTAAAAGCCATTTGATTGGGCGTCATGGATAATACGAATGATGAGCGTTGCTTGGGGACTTGCCACAACAAGGCGTGTGTGCAATATGATTGAGTCTCAGGTACAACTAAGCGTATGAGTTATATCAGAAATGCGAGTTGAATGAATGTTGTTCCACTAGCAAGGGGAACCCTATAGAAAGTTACTCAACAAAGAGTTTGACTTATATAAATAATAAAATTATATATAAAATCATATTTAAACTATTTTTAATGATAGTTTATAAAAATTGTACTATTTTTTATGTAAGTAATTTCGTTTAATGACAACAGCTGATCTTATTGCATTTTTTCGCAGCTAACTTCGAGCTTAACAGCTTTATTTTTTTTATTTCAACAGCTGATATAGTAAAACTTATTTTTAAAAAATTTTGTTGGATTTTTTGGAATAGTTTTTATTTGGTGCCCTATCGAAGATGAAAGATCAAAAACAAAATTTTCGGCATATTTTACTGTTTTACTATCAAAAGGGCAGAAATGCAGTTCAAGCAAGGAGAAAATTAAGCAATGTGTACGGAGAAGATGTATTGACCAAACGCCAATGCCAAAATTGGTTTGCAAAACTTCGTTAAATAATTATAGTTTACATTATCATAGACAACTGTGTCAGCTGATTGAGGCAGAATGACAACAAGGCGTATGAGTCATACGAGACATGTATGCTGTTGATAATATATCAAATTAAAATTATAATAAATCAAATTAAAAGAAGATAACTTAAAAGTTCTAGTGAGAAGCTACCGACTAAGGAATTCTCTGAACGATTGATATACAATATAGCTTAGCTTCTGAGTTAGCTGTCCGATTTTCATCAGAACTAATTTTTTTTTTCTGTATATCATTAAGCAAAATGATTAAAAGTATCTGTAAAATGGGAAAAATGCGAATATTGTATCTAAATTGTATCTATATTGTATCTCTATTGTATCTACATATGTATGCATATATACCTAGATTTATATTCCAATTTTCAATGAGTTAAAGTTATACAAATTAGTAGAGATACAATTTCCACTATAATCTAAGTCATAATGCTTTACAATAAAGAGCTTTAGTACAGGTATTTCTATACATTTATTAGAAGAAACACTTGGCCTCGGTTGTTTGTTTGCCAGCTTCTGTGTGTCGCAACACAATAGAAGCTTATTTTTGGCGAGCTGTCAGCTGTGCAGTGCAGTTACCACATTTCAACAGCCTGTGTCTACGAGTCGGCCGTTTTTCTTATGAATAATACAATTTAGCTGCAGTTGCAGTTAGCTGCTGGCGGCAATGCCAACTGGGTTGCAGTCAGTCGCTCGCTCTCGCTAATACAATTTGTGGCAAGTTTTCAGCGCTGTTGCTTCGCTCGCTGCATCTTGGAGCCTGCGGGCTAAGCAAGTCAACTGCAGGATTTGGCACAGAGTCGGTTGGCTTTTAGCTCGAGCTCCTTGTTCATCAATTTATTTAAATTTTGTGCAAGCCACAGGACTTGACAGCTGGCTGTCAGGCGCTACGCTGGCCACCGCAAGAAACTTTAGATAACTAGCCTCCGCATCCGCCTCCGACTCGACTTTGCTAACAAAATTACGCTCGGCGAGCAGCTTTGGCAAAAGTTACGAATCCTGTTCGAAGCATGAGGGAAGCACTCTCCACTTTCCCCTATTAAATCATATTTGCAGCTTTTGTTGTTGTTGACTTCACATGCCAACTGTAAGTGTGGCTCTGAGTCTGACTTTTATGCCGTCTGCATCAGCTTCAGCCCCATGCGCACATAATTTCTACTTATGTACTTTACTTCTGCTGCTGCTGCTGCCGACTCTTGTTTGCCTTTAGCTGCTGCCATATAAAATGTATTTTATAGTTTTACTAAAGAAAAAAAAAACTTGTAAGAGCATTATGTTCAAAGTTTCAATGTGCATTTCAATTACACTTTAGCGCAGCGTATGGCATAGACCCAAACAAAGTGCCAACAAGAAAATAAAAATAAACGAAATATTGTAGCAAGAACTAAAAACCGATTATTAAAAGCAAGCATATGCATATATTTTTTTAAAATATAATCTAAGACTTGAAAATCTCAAATTTAAGTGATTTTCCTTTTACTTTAAATTTCAACTATTTTCTAAAGATTCTTTTTCTTAAAGCTGCCATAACAAACTAAGCAGCTAATATACCCTAAGTTTAGGGTATTAGCGAGATCTGTATGCGTTGGGCGTGGCTGTTTGCATTGCACATTGTTAAATTGCAATGCATTGTTGTTGCTCCGAGTGGTTTGCCAATGGTGCTCTAATTGAAGTCCAGCTAAATGTGGAGCACTCATACGCCCCGTTGTACGCAGCTGGCAGCGTTTATCCCTTTTAGCCAGTTGCTAATAAACAAGCAAGCCAGCACATAAATGGTTGACGTCTTACTAACAGTTACACGGCTGCTGCTGATGACAGAGTAAGAATAAAAGAGAGAGAGAGAGAGAGAGAGAATACAATGGAAAAAGAGATGGGTGCTGAAGCATTTGTCATGTCTCAGCTGAAATGAGAAAAGTCTCACTCTGTCAGTGGCAAAAGAATGGGTACGGCAGTAAAATGTGCTTAAGGTAAGCTTTAAGCTGGGCAGAGAAGGTAAGTTATGCTTTTAGCATAAGCATATTACGAGTTTAAAACTTATAAAATATATAGAGAAAAAAAAGTGAAAAATAAATATATTTTAAATAAATATAAAATATTAAGTGAGAGTTTTTGCTGAAATTTTCTGAATGTACAAATGTGTTATCTCTCAAATTTACTTTTTATACCCGGAACCCATTGAATATGGGAATTCAGGGTATAATGGTTTTACGACAATGTATGTAACAAGCAGAAGGAGGCGTGGCAGACCCCATAAATTATATAAATTCTTGATCAGGACGACGACCTGAGTCGATCTAGCCATGTCCGCTAGAGATTTGAGATTTTAGATATATATTCTTGTATACCATTCGCAGTACAAGTTTTTTTCTTTCGATAACTCATCGTATTTCCTTATTATCGATAACAATCGATATTTTGACTTTGTTTTTAAGCTATAACTTATAGACCATAATACCTAGAGACACCAAATTGACTATGTAGGTTGCTGTGATGTAAATGCAGATAATAAAATTTCTAAATTTTGGATACCTCCCCCATTAGCCCCGTAAGTGGAAAAAACGTATTTCAAATACTAGGGGTTGGGATTTTGTATATATACACCTCTAGATGTCAGTATTATGTCCTGAAAATTTCATTAAGTAAGTTGATCTAGAACCGAAGTTATACATAATAATATACATAATATACATATAATACTTTTCTTTATAAATAATTTATTATATTTCATGGAAAATAAATAAATTTATTAAAATATGTAATAAACGAACTGAATTGACTTAAATATTAACTGAGCTGTTATTTAATATTATAAATTATATATGTTAAGAGTCGGGCTTAATTGACTGCATTATTGTATATAAAAAATTTATGTTTTTCGTTTTCCCATGCCCTAATAACCGCAGCATATAGCTTATGAGTCTATGAGTAAACGTAGTCAACAGTTATACTGCTGAAAAATCGGTTAAAATACAGTACGTGTATCTATAGACAAAGTCAAAACCAATATACCCTCTTCACTATGTGAACATGTATAAAAAATAGACATTAAAATTTACATTTCCATGTCTTAATTAACTTTCTAAACATCATTAAAAGAAAGTTAAGTTTGACTAGCTGCAAATACATTTCCACAGTAGAAGTAACACAAAACTAAACGAAAACTTTGCTAAGACAATCGATATGGAATTAACTGTGAACACGTCTGCTAACTGGGAAAAAACTAGCGTCTGGCAGCCACAATTGGCTGTCATCATTATCAAAGTGTTCGGCCTGTCGCCTTTGCTGTCTCAATGCTGGCCTCTGTCAACGTCCTTTGGCCCGAGTTGATTTTTTTCGTTTTGCTCCAAGTGCGACTTTTATTTATGGCTCCAGACGGTGGCGACTGCTGTACGTGTTAAACCCTTTTGGATTCTTTTTTCCCTTTTCACGTTTTTTTGTCAGCTTATCTCTGAAGACAACAGCAATTGCTCCTTGACTTGGAAGGACGGCCGGGCATGTCAACAGGCGGCCACAACAAGCAACAATCCTGGCAGTTGTCCTTGAGCTCCCTGTCTCTCTTTTTTTTATCTTTTAATGGAATTTTAAAATCAAATAATTGGTTTTGTTAAATTTTTTAGTTGCCAACAGCAAAAAGATGCTGCAGGTGAGCACAGGACACAATGCGCAGGACTTACTTCGCTTAACGTATCGCCCTATTGCTGTTTATTGCAGTGAAAAGAATACGTGATCTGCTTGTTAGCTCTAGTTCTATCCGCTTACATGGCATATACTACAGTCAGCTAGCTCTTTTTGATGGATGAAACACTTTAAGCTAAGCATGGAAACTTGCAAATTTATTGCTCAGACAAAAAACAAGTTAAATACATTGCCTTCTGGAGGATTCTCGAATATAATATATGCTTTAGATATTTATGTGGCATAGCTTTACTTTTTCTCAGCGAGCTTAGCTGTCTTTGCATCTGTGGCAGCAGCAGCTACAGCTCCAGTAGTGGTCACTTCGGCTTCTGTGGTGGTGGCAATGGTGGTGGTAGTCTCGCCATTATCCTTGCCAGCCTCAGCTGTTGAAGCGGCTGCCTCTGTCGCTTTAGCTGCCTCAGTGGGTTTTGTTTCCTCGCCAGCTTTCATCACGGTCGTTGGCGCTGCAGTTGTGCTCGTTGCTTTCGTTGTCAGAGTGGTCACCGTCTTCGAGGATGCTGCGCCCGTATGGTTGAGTACGGCAGCTCCTTTGGTGTTGGCGCCCGTGGTCCAGTGGACAATGTCGCCCGGCTTGCTTCCAGCCTGATGCTGGCTGTGATCGGAGCCAGCAAAGACCACGGCAACGACGGCAATGTAGACAAACAGGCAAAATGTTTTCATGTTGATAGAAGTTGATTTCTCGCTGCTAATTGTTGCTGTCTAATGCCTTGACTGAAATGTACTAACGAATTTCCAATAGAGCGAGCCTTTTATATGATTAGCTACTGTACTTTTCAGCTGTTTTACAGTTAACTCAACAAATTGACTGCAAACTAGGTACAGTCATGCTTGCATTTATCAGCTATTATTGACTTAGTTTTATCAACAGAAATTTGTTTCTTCTTTGTTTGCGTTATTCTGACTAAATTAATATTTAGAAATCAAAACAATATGGAAAATTCAATAGACTACACAAATATTTGTATTTTCTTTGAATGCTTGGCAGGTGGTACTCCATTTCTTATTCGATTAAAATTCTGAGAAATACAAAGCAATAATTATAAATGCCTAAGGCGACATCAGAAACAATTACTATAAATACTTGATAGCACAATTGTTACCCTAGAAATTCATAATGAAACTAATCCGTTATGTCTCTTTATCTCTAACTGGACCATCACAATCCGGAATGTATCAAAGTCTTTGATAAACTTTGTTCCATTTTTTCTTATTTTTCACCTGACTCTCACAAGAAACTTGACCTGTATTTTGTGAGCACTTGAGAACAAATGCAACTGCGTCAACAATATTTGCATTTCTCTAGGTAAGTGGAACACAATGCGTCAGCGAACAACATGTGCATTTATGTATGTGTACATAAATCAGCAATGCATATATGCTACATATAAGTGCATGTGTATGCATACATCATTCATATTTATATACTTATAGAGGCAAAAAGAAAGCAATTTGAATGGAAAACGAGGCGAGCAAACAATTTGCCCCTCGGCGCTGAAACGTTGAAAACGACTTACGCAAATGAAAGCTCTATGAGAGTATGTGTGTGTATGTGGTAGGTGGTAAGCCGTAACAACGACACAGTTTGCTAAAGAGTACAACATGCAACAACAAAGGCCAGCTGCTTCGCTTGCAGCCTCCAAAAGTCGTTCAAGTCCAAGACCCCAAGGGTATAAAAAGAAGAGAAAACCAAAGTCCAAAGTCCCTTTAAGAGTTGCTACTTCAAGTTGCAAGTGCGTCAATATGGAACAGCTTGGGGTGCCACAGTCAATGTGTGAGTATGTGTGTGTGTATTTGACAATGTCAGTCGTGCGTGGTGGCAGCACGAAAATCTTTTACACCAGCTTCCCTGCAGCCCATCCGACGCCATTGAGCGCTATATTTGCCAATTCACGTTATAAACTTGTTTTCAATTTCAAATTCAAATGCTGTGCTTGCAAGTTTGCGCCTGGATCCAGAATCCAGTATGCACTGGGACACAAAGCACATGCAGGACATACGGGACAGCGCAGCGCTTGGCAACATTTGTAATCAAGACACATGCACTTCTGAGCGAAAGCAGAGCAACAGCAGCCAAAGCCTTTAACAAAAGTCACTGCAAAACTTTTTTATATATGCTGCATGAAATTTCTTAAGTAACATCCCCCTCACTCACCCGTGTCCCCCCTTTGCCCTTTACACTTGCTCTCATAATGCTTGGACGTGTTCTAGTAAATTGCATCACTTTTTCCACATTTTCTGATCGTTTCATTTTACTTGTGCGTGTGTCGGGGTTGGGATTTTCACTTTTTCTTTCTTTCACATTTTCATGCGTACAACTTTTGCAAAATGGAAAAACTTTTATAATAACCAGCCATTTGGTTATTAGAAACGAATGACAAAATCTTAACCGCCTCTTCCCTTTGCTACTTGTAATTTGTAGAAATAGTTGGCCAAAGATAAAGCCTTTTTAGGTATCTGATTTATTTTTTTTTTAATTTATGAAAGAAACTTTGCCAAGCATTTAGTTCAAGTTGCAAATAAAAAGATATTTTAGCTGGGTTTAAAAGTAGAAAATTGTAAAGTGTAAAATGGTACAGAAAAAACTATACAAAATTGCAGACTTTTCTTAAAAATGAAATAATATCTTATGTCTTTGAAGAGAAATATTAAATACAGCATATAAAAATGTTGTAGAAAATTTAATATGTGGTAAATTCAGAAATAAGTAAATAACAGTAAATAAACAGAAATTCGTTTCAAAACCTTTAAGTTAATAAAACAGTTTTTTTCTAACCTGAACATATTGAAAATGGGAAATCAGGGTATAATGGTTTTGCGAAATGTATGTAACAGGCAGAAGGAGGCGTGGCAGACCCCATAAAGTACATATATTCTTGAGCAGGACGACGAGGTGAGTCGAGTTAGCCTTGTCCGTCTGTCGGTCTATCTGTCCGTATATATGAACGATAGAGACTGAAATTTTCCATGAAGGTCTTTGTATACAGCGCGCATATCGATATATTTCACATAATTGATAACTTTTAATGTTCCCATGATATCGATTAAAAACGTTATCGATATTGAGCTTTTTGATCATAACTTTTACATCTTTCAAGCTAAATTCACCAAATTTTGCATTTAGGTTCTTGAATACAAAATACAGTTTTGGTTTTTCTTATATTTTGGACACCGGCTTCAAATTTTAAAAAATTCAATTTAATTGAAGTTGAGTTGCAAATATATCTACAATATACATTTTCTGTTACTGTTGCATTCATATTATTTGTCTGTATGTATGTAAAAATGTAAGCTCGGGCAAACGTTCAGGGGATCTCGTAGTCGGGAAGTCGCGACTAGCGTTTTTACTTGTTATCTAATACGTTTTAGTATTTGCCTGAAAGCAATTGAATAAGAAATATAGATGAATTTCATATCAATTTCATTAATGCATAAAAACAAATTTACTTAAAAACGTTTTTGCTGTACAAATAAGATATGGCTTATAAATATTGATAAGAGAAAGAGCTATTAGTATACTCTACTAATGCCAATCGAAGCTATTTATTTATCATTTGTAAATATATGGATTAAAAATTATAAGTAAATAGTAAGCAAAAAATACATTTCACAAAAAACAAATATGTACATAAAATTTTTATAAATTTCCCACTTGTGCAACAAATTTATTTTATATAAAAAATATTTGTATTTTTTTTGCCAGCATTTTTGAGGTAAATACTAAATACATCTGCGTTCCAATCGATTGCAAGTAAATCTTGTGTCTAACCGAGCAAATGCCTTTCAATGGCCAGCATACGCTAGCTGGTCAAATAAAAAGGCAACTTTACGAGCTGTAAAAGAAATGAATTTCACCTGAATTTTGTTTTGGCCAATGCCATTGAAGCGTTCCCAACAGCAGGTGAATTGAGTGTAAATAATGTTTAAGACTTTTACAAGCAAGCCTTAAATTTCGCATGCAAATGTTTGCTTGTGTACTGGGCATAAATTAAAATCTCTTTAAGAAACGCCTCGGCAGAGAGTGAGAGCAAAAGCCTTGTGCTTAAAGTGTGTTTAAGCTGTCGCCAGATACGACATTCAACAGCCACGCCCACGCCGACGACCCCAAAGCGAGCAACAACAGAAAAAAAGTAGTATAACCCAGCGCTGGCAGCAAAGGTTGCTGCCTCATGCCACATACCCGGGCCACAATGCATGACGCACACAAAACACGAGAAATTTTAGCAACAATGTACTTGTCTTTTTCGGTAGCTACAACATTCTTCAACCCACACACATACACACACACAGGCACGCACACCCACTGGGGCATACACCTCAAAGACATTGCTTGGCAACAGTTACGCATATTTTGAGGAGTCTCTCGTGTCACTCGGGTCTCTGTCAGCCGCCAGCATGTTTTGCAGCTGAAGCATTTTTTTTTAAAGTTCTGCATCTTTGAGATGCTTTATCTTGGCCAACAATGGCCAGCAGCTGCTTGTAATTGAGTAGTTATTGCAGCTACAATCTGTAAAATTTCCTAATAATATGCTGCCAAAAATTCTGCCACCTATTGCTTTCGGCCATATTTGTTAAACGATTTTGAATATTTGTGGTATTTGCAGGGCAAAAATGCCATAAGCTGCGTTAACTGGTCTTGTTTGGCCAATAGACGAACATGGCCAACATTGTTTTTGGCATTTTTGGCATTGCGTATACGCCAAGTGGCTCGAGAGATTATTAGCTTAGCATTTGCAGCATTCAAATTTAGTCAATCGCAAACTATTCAGAGATTTATTTAATTAAAATAAAGTTCGCATAGGTTGAGTCACATCCAAATTGAATATGTGGCATTAAAGAGAGTTTTAGTTGATATAAGTAATTTCTTAGTCCATAATCCCAAAAATCCACATGTTGCAACTCAAATCAAATCCTAAGCTCAATTCCGTTTCCATTTTCTGCAGCAAATTCACTTAAGCGACAACGAAATGCCTTCAATTATGCTTGCAGCATGCAACACGAACATGACTAATCATGTTCTGCTTGTAGCAAGCCCCCTTCCCATGCCCTCCAACAGCCCCTTTTAACCCTTCTGCTGGCAGCATGTGGCTTAGAACTTAATTTCCTGTTTACAGTCATAACCAGTCAGTGGATACACCATCCGCACGCAATGCGGCTGCAGCAGGCAGCAAGGTATATATGTATATATATATAGAGAAAAAAAACGGTAAAAAGAAGAAGTCAACAGAAAGTCACTTAATTAAATGTTACTCATACGGCACGTGGTACGGGCCGCAGGGCCCAGATGCTGGCTTGTTGCGCCAGCAAATCCTTTGACTGACTTTAAGCCTTTGCAGCAGCAGCAGCAGTGGGAGCTGTGGCCAATGCAAATACGCAGCAGCAGCAGCAGCAACACCTCGACAAAAGGGCCAGACATCCGGGCGACTCTCGCTTCCTGTCCCCGACTCAATCTCAATCTCTGACGGAGTCTTCGTCTTTGCAATTTTCGCTGCACAAAATCCCCTAATTAAATGTAAATTACAAAATGTTTCAATGCCAAGTGGCAAGTGGCAAGTTGCAAGTAGCATTGTCATTACAGCAGACACGTCAGCTGAAATTGTAATTTTCATGCTTATTACAATATTTATGCGCGCTAAGCAGCTGGGGACAAGTCCTGCAACTTGACTTTGGGGCAACGCTTTCCGCTTTATGCCATTTGACTTCGTTCTCTCTCTCGCACTGTTTTCTTATCATTAGCGCTGATGAAATGTAAGCCAGAGAGCAACAGCAACAGCAGCAGCAGCAGCAGCGCAGCATCAACTGACGTCGAAAGTTTCGTCCTTGCTGCGTAATGGCTGCCATTTCCGCTTTGGATGACACGACACGACACGACACGCGCCACCAAAGTTAAAGCCAAAGCCAATGCCAAGTGCTCAGGATGCCAGACCAGCAGCAGCAGCGTCCCCAGACTTTCTTTCAATCTCGTCGCGCGTCTCCAGAGCTTAGGTAAATGCAAATCCTTTTGCTCAGCGCTTGAGTCCTGCTAAACTGAGACATTTGCATTAAATTGCAGCCAAATTGAAGTCAACTTTGAGCTAGATTTCCTTTTTGTCATTTGTGTGAATTTTCATCAATTTTAAATGAAAAGCAAAATAGCAAAGGTAAAGGTAAGCATAACATAAATATACAAAATATTATTATAAACAATTTTTTATTATATTTTAAGTTAAAATTGCATGAAACTTGTTTAAGTCAATATATACAAATTTTTATAAAAAAAAGGAAAAAAAATAGTTCAATTTTAGTATTTGTCCTTTTAAGTCGTAAAGGTGAGCCAGCTAAATCTAAGCCAAAACTACTTTCATTTTGGGCAAATCGAACGATGCGAGCAGCCATTAAAACGCTGTCATTAAAAGGCGGCAATAAAAGCTATACAAAATAGCAACCAGCTGAAAACTGAAGAGAGGCAGAGGTTGAGAGAGTGAGAGTCGCGAATTGGAAGCTGACTACGTGCAAGCCGCACACATAATAAAGTTAACGCTCAAAGGACGTGTGGGCGTGACAGCGATAAAAGGAGCTCGTACCTAGACCAGAGCCAGACCGAGACCAAAGCCTGCGGTTTGGCAATTGCTGCAGAATTTGACAGTTTCCAAAAATTTTCGCAATTAGATGCGAAGAGCGACAATTCGGAATGGCAGCCAAATGGCTGTAGGGGGCAGAGAGAGAGAGTGGCCTGCCTGTGTGTTGGTTAACAGATTGTTGTTGGCAACAAAACTCTTAACGTTGGCTCGTCAAGTCACAGATTCTGTTTCTATTTCAGTTGCAGTTGCTGCCAGTTTTCAGCGCTTACAGATTTTTATTGCTTCTGACATTTACACAGCATTTGATGTTTATTGATGGCTACGTGTGTGTGTGTGTGAGTGAGTTCGGTTAAGCGGTTGTGCGGCAATAAGGCAGCCGCTTCATTGACACGTTTCGCATTGTTTGCCGCTGTCACACTTGGCGTATGCGCAACGTGAATACAGCTATGTTAATGATTCGAACAGCAGCCGAGCGGCTGGAGACGAGAAACTTGGTTTTTAGTGTCGCCTAAATGAAATAGTTTAGAGCCCAGCCATAAATGAGGCGGTTTCGAGAATGTGTGCGTGTGTGTGTGGGTGTGTTTATGACCTATTAATATTCAATTGAGAATGAAAATTTGTGGCACGGATGTGTCCCAGGGGTGCACTTTGGACATGTTGAGTGTTGAAATGAAGTTGAAAGAAAATTGACTGTGGTTAAATTTGAGATAGGTGATATAAGAGTTGAGTTGAACTTGATAAAAGGCATCCACTTAATAGTGAAAAGAGAAAATTATGTTTCCCACTTGCAATTCTATTATATTTGGAATATATTTGTTATTATCTATGAATTATTTCTACTCCTTCTACTTCCCTTTTCATTTCATATCAATTCAGCTTTGCTTATCAATTTCCCACTTTTTACACTCCTCTTTCCCATTGTCTCAAGCACTTTGCAAGTGCAAGGGCTAAAACAATTGACCACTAAGCGGCCCAGCTGGAATCTCTGCAAGAGTCAAGCGGGCTCTAAGCCGTTGCTCGGCCAAGCGAGAACTATAAAAGTGGAGCACTCAGAGCGACGCCCAAGCACTCAACTGCAATTGCGACTATTAAAGGCGGAAAAAAATAGCTGTGTGGCACAAAAACGATATTGTCCTGGCTGGCAGACCGTTAAGGACGCAACCGCGAGACACGTGCGAGTGCTCGATTATTGAGCGGGGCAGGCTTCAAGTTGTGAAGCATGCTGCCAGGCGCTAAAACTCAAATATAAACAGAAGAACAAGAAAATTCCGCTGAAAATTACGCAAAAATTGACAAAAACAGAAAAAGGAAGAAAGAAAATGCCAGCAAAGCAGAAAACAAAACCCAAGCAATTCGCTTTTGGCATGGCTGTGGTGTAAGAAATTGAAAAGAAACGAACACTTACATATAACACTTGCTAACACAAAGTGTTTGACACACACACACATACACAGTTATCGTCACCAACACAGAGATAACCACAACAATTGCCAAGGCAGCCATTTTGAGTGCCATTGACAGATTTCCCTTTTTGATTTTGGCTGCCAAAAATTTTGGCGCCTTTTATGTGCTCTTCACATGAAACTATTTGTTAGCTCGAGTGTTTAAAATGAAGCTGTCAAAAGCTTAGATAAATAAGGGAAGATTAAAGTGTGTTACTGAGAAATTTCCGCTTAAAGTCTAAATTCATGTTGTTGTTATTGATATTATAACTAACTAATAAAGTTATGAATATTATTTATATATATATTTCATATTCGTAAAAAACTTTCGAAAAAACTTTTTTATAGACAAACACTTCCACTTTTTCAAATTTTTCTGCTAGCTCTAAATGTATTTCAATGAACCAAAGTCAGTTAAGTGAGCTCTAACTGAAACAGCCTGACTAAGAGTTACCCTAAACAACAAGTGGACCTAAATTTGATATAAATTTGATATAAAAAAGGTTCCATAGTTTAAACTCACATAACTTAGTCAAAACTTAACTGATTTTAGTGAAAAGCATAATTTTCTTCATGATTTATATTTTACACAGATTTTTCAATCAAATTTTTTTTTTTATTTCTAAAACCAATTTTTTTTAAATTTTTAGAAAATTTGTATGTACTCGTTTTGGAGAAGAAATATTTTAAATATCTTTTATACATATTTTAACTATGATATCTTATATATCATAAATATGATATCTGAATACAGTATATTCATATTTAACATATGAATAAAAAATATAAAAAAAGTTTTTTTTTTCAATTTTATTTAAGCAAATTTGTTTTTTGAATTAGTAGAAAAATCATAAATAAAACTGATTTTTATGTTGTTCAAACTTAGAACTAATTTTTACTGGCAATGCCAAATTCTAAAGTCGCTAATCCCCAACTTCAAACCTTCATAGATTTTTCAAAATTTAACATATTTAGATGATTTTATTGTTTTTGGCTAAATTTTAGTCAGACCGAGTTTACCCTTTGGGAATTTCCAAAGGGATCCGACGTATAATAAACTTAACAAATGAAACTACTTTGCTGAAATTCTTTAGCGAGCTGCTTCCTTTGCTGGTTCGTCAATCATTTTACAACGATTGTCCAGGACTTTTCAGGAAATCTTCCTCTTCTACAAAAGCCTGCACACTTTTTACTTAGACGGCGCCAGCGGGCAAAAGAAAAAAAAATTAAATGCTTTGTCCAAGTTTTCTTCATTCTTTTTTTTGCTGCTGTCATTTGCCAAAAATTCGTTTCTTTTGCTTGTTCTGCTTCTGCTGCTTGTTCTCGGCTCGTCTCACAAGTGTCGCCAGCTACTCGAAACTTGTGTAAACAAGGCAACAATTTAAAAAGCAATAATTGAAAACCTTTATGGCATGCCGAATAAAAGTTTTGTCAGCTGTGCCGCTGCCACGCCCCCAGCTCCCAGCCACTCGCCAAAAGCAAACAAAATTGTACCGGAAAAATGTTTAATAAAGTTTAAGAGAAATCTCTATATGCTCTACTTCTTTTATATATATATTTATATATATATATATTTATATTTATATATATACATGGGTTTGCTTTGCCTTACTCGCTAAGCAGATTAAATGGGCAAATTGGCCATGTGCCACGCCCACATTGCGGCCACATGGCAAAAGCAGCTGCTAAGCTTAAACACGCGTGCATCGAAATCAGTCGGAAAACTTTTGCTGCTGCCGCCGCCGCAGCCACGCCCACATCGACTTTTGTTTTACTTGTCGTTGGGCGTTGGGCTGAATGCAATGGGCCAAAAGTACCACGAATCGATTTCGTTAGCTAAAAGTTCTGTGCTGTAGTGGAAGTACGCGAGCAGCCCGACAGGTGGCGGCAGTATGTAGACAAGTTAGAAGCATTCCTATAGTTCTTCTAGGCGTTACCAGTCAAATTTTCGCATGTGCACGCTAAATTAGATAGCATTCAAAAGCAATAAAAAAAGTAACTTTGAGCAATTGGCAACAAAAAACAGGTGGGAGGAGATTTGCTATATAAGGACAAAGCGCTTTACCCCATAGGGTGTAAGAGCTCTTCCCTATAACTTTCTGTTAGTCAGCATTTGCGTGTAGGTTTTGTAGTTGGAAATCTCATTTTATAGACATCTAAATAGAAACCAATTGCCACTTAAATAGAAAGCTCCAGTGAGGAGCGATCATCTACTACTATCTACTATCTACTATCTACTATCTACTATCTACTATCTACTATCTACTATCTACTATCTACTATCTACTATCTACTATCTACTATCTACTATCTACTATCTACTATCTACTATCTACTATCTACTATCTACTATCTACTATCTACTATCTACTATCTACTATCTACTATCTACTATCTACTATCTACTATCTACTATCTACTATCTACTATCTACTATCTACTATCTACTATCTACTATCTACTATCTACTATCTACTATCTACTATCTACTATCTACTATCTACTATCTACTATCTACTATCTACTATCTACTATCTACTATCTACTATCTACTATCTACTATCTACTATCTACTATCTACTATCTACTATCTACTATCTACTATCTACTATCTACTATCTACTATCTACTATCTACTATCTACTATCTACTATCTACTATCTACTATCTACTATCTACTATGTACTATCTACTATCTACTATCCACTATGTACTATCTATCTATATACATATTTAGCTAGTGTAACTAGATATTTTGACAGCTTTACTACCTCACTCTTACACATTTCTAATACCTACAGGGTATGCCAAACAGTATCTCTGACATCAGCTAATCAAGATCCAATCTACAGCTAAAAGAAAAATACAATAAGAAAAACATTTGTAGAAAAAAAATAAAAGGGAATCCAATAAACTTTATTGCCTCGCTGCACAACTATCGTAGTTGGCTTTAACAAAAAAAGGATTTCCGCTCGTTTTTCGTGTGTCCTACGCGAAGAAGCAGCCAAGTTGTTTTTTGTTCTTGTTGCTGTTGTTGTTGCAGTTGCCGTTACTTTATTTGAATTTGTCTAACGAGCGCTTAAATAGCCTTGAGCACTAGGCAGCAGCCAGTCAATTTTCTGGCCCCCAAACACGAGCGGGGCGTGGCCGCTGGCCATGTTTCTTCTCTGTGTATGTATGTGTGTGTGTGTGTGTGTATTGCCGGATGTGGCTCAAAGTCATATCCTGTGTAAGCCAGCGTCCGTTTTGGCTGCACATTTGCGCCTCGTTTTTAGAGGTTTTCCCTGGCTAGGCTACCCTCTACTTTGCTCCTCCGACCTGCAGCTCTTATCGATATACCCAAAAACAGAAGCGCGCCCAATTCGTAAATTCATCAAACCCAAAAATTTGCGTTTTGCTTCGAGACTTTTTCCATGTCAGTTTATCGTAGGGCGAAACTTTTGAAGTTTAGTAAAAATTCGACTGTCTGGCTGAATGTGAGCATACGAGACCTTGACAAGAGCTTATCCCTTGCAAAGTGCAAAAGACAAATTAGGTTTTAAACTATGACTCAATGACGCTGGCAGATTTTATAGCTCCGCTCAGCGATCGCATTCCATTGAGCAAGATATAAATCTGTTGCCTTTATTTGGCCTAATAAACACATGTTTTACAATTCAGTTTTACAGCTAAAACATTATCGTTTCAAATCTAAATAAAATATGTTTTTATTAAATTACCCTTCAGTTGAGCATAAATCCTTTTGCGACATTAATCAAACAGTTTTATCAAATGCTTTCAATCATGAACCATATTAAAGAGAGCCAGCAAAATTATAATGCCACGTTGCGATGCAATCAAGCTGGGGCAAGAAAAAAGGCAGCGAAAAAATGGGCAACATTAAACATATTAAACAGCAGCTGCAGCAGGAGCAGGGACAACATTTCGAAACAAAATTTTTAATGTGTTGAACAACAATTAAAATGATTTTTACACAAGAAAATGATTAAATTTAAATGGTCAGCAAACACGAACTCAATGCCTGCAGGTTATTGTTGGTCTAAGCTAAATAAGAGTGCCTGCATTAAACATATATTTATACATATATATGTGTGTGTTTATATGGAAAATGAAATGGAAAATGCTGCAAGCACACGAGCGCGCTGAACGACGTGGTGCGGAGGAGGGCTTAAATAGGTGCGCCTGAAAGTATGCTTTAAATTAAAACGAGCCGCAAAATGAGGCAGTCACACGCACGCACGCACACATATTCATATGAACTTTTTAATAAGAGCATTGATGTGGGAGAGTATAAAGTACACACACACACACACGCATACACCCACACACAAAAACTGTTAGTCACATTGTTTGCGGTCAAGCAAAGTCCTAAGCCAAAACCTGACCAAAGCGCCTGGATTGCCAAAAATTCTATGCCAGAGCAGTTGGGCATAAAATCATATCTGAGTTAAGCTGAAAGCAATTCTACATTCTTTCAAATACCCTGTAGTGCAGCAGAGAATTTGTAGACGACTGTAAATATTTATAAAAGCTATGTGAGTGTTTAGAGGTATGGAAAAACAAGAATTTGCAACAGAACGATTATAAATATATTTTTAAATAGAAATTTTTTTTATAATACACATATTTAATTCATGCTACAAATAAATAAATTATTTAAAACTAAATAAAATAAACTACACAATAGACTCATTTTTTTGCAGAGATAAAAAGCAAAATACATAATGTTGATTTGAACATAAGCAAATGCTACAATACTCTTTAAGATCAGTTATATAATTGCTCTTATATTACAAGTATTTTCGTAATTTTTCCGTTAGAGATCAGATACTCAGTTAATGAATTATCTCAGGCAAACAACTCAAATGTTTTTTCTCAGCAAATTGAAATTCAACTCCCTGTTTCTATTATTCGCTTGGCCCAAGGTCAAGCTTGATTGTTTATAAATATATACCAATTTTATAGCAATAATAATAACTTCCCAAGCCAAATTAGTTTCAATATGCTTTTCATTTTCAATGTAGTTAAACTTCAAGTGAAGATTTTACACGCACAACTAACGCTCAATTGGTTTGCTCATAGCTTACCTAGCTTTCTTATATGGCCTACAACTGAGCTTCACACTCATATGTGTATGTATGTGTGTGAGTACGTGAAATTAATTTGTGATGTCCGTTTTGGCTGCGGTCATAAAGCTGCTCCTCCTGCCACTCCTGCTGCCGCTGTTGAAGCTGCAACAAGCCCCAAAAAGTATGCTACAAATTGCCTTAATTCCCCAACGCAAATAAGTTATTCCGTTTATTTGGTGTGTCGTTGTCGACGCTAAGCGCTCAACGCTTTCATGTCCCGTAACTTTCGCATGTGTTAAAATTAAAAACTTTTCTTTTGCCATTGCCATTTTCTCTCGCTCTCTTTTACTCGCTGGTCGCTGCGAGTGTTTTTATCTTTTATCTACGGTTTGGTCAACACACACAAGCCCACACACGCACACACATGTACACACACGTGCTCATTCGCCTCTTCCACTCAAACACTTTTGTTGTAGCTACGACTCTTTTGTGTGGCTAAGTAAATTCTCCTTTTTTTGTGTTTTAATTATTAAGTCAAGCTCAAATTGTCTGCGTGTGTGTGGGTGCGACTGGACACGTGTGTCCTTTGAGGCTTGCATATGTTAGCAGCGTGGTAAATGCGAACGAGCTTTTACGTGTCACGTGGCTCACTTTTAAATTGAGTTTATTGTTTAGGCCATAAACTGGCATTTTGTTGTGAGCTTTTGCTGCTCTAATTGCTAAGGGAATTTGCACTACACATAAAAAAATACAGCAAAACATCATTAAACCGCCCAAAGTAAAGGTTAACAGCAAATAACATTTTGATTGGTTGGGCTTAAAAAATACATTTATTTTTGGTTGATTCGATAAGTGGATTTGGTTTTAAATGGAATTTATTTATGAGAAATATTTATGCAAAGTCTTTAACAAATACATTTTTGCAACCCATTCGCTTTGCTCTATTTATAAAAATATTTCTCTTGATTAGCTTTAAGTTTGTTCAAAATAATGGCTTCGAATATCTTTTGGCCAACTAAAGCATTCGTCTTTTCCACTTTCACATTAACACCATTCCTTGCTGTCTCTCTCTCTCTCTCTCTCTCTGTCTTTCTCTCTTTGGTTCTCTATCTTCCTAGCCATTTATCTATAGCCGCCCTACTTCAAATATGTACAAACCTTAATCACACTTTGTGCGCTGCAGCTGAGTGGCAAACAGCTTGGCATAGAAATTTTCCCATTACCTGTTAAAGGTATGCAACATAATTTTTAACCTCACGCCGCGGCATGCACATAAATTTGTGCAACGCTATCCAACACTGGTCGCCGCCTCCATTTGAAGATTAACGCGCGCACGAGCATAAATAACAAGCGCGAGCGAGAACTATTGAAGAGGCGGCAAGCAGCATCAGCTGACAAAGGAAATGCTTGCACAGGGGGCTTCAGGGGCAGCCAAGTCTCAAGCGCAAATTTATTTTTCATAAGTAAATCTCCCCCTCGCTCTCTGTCTCTCTCTCTCGCTCTCGCTCTCGCTCGCCCATTGTGAATAAAAAAGTTTGCCATTACGTGCCAGTGCAGCCAAAAAGTCAAAGTGACGGCAAAGTCAACACAAGAAATTGCAACCCTGCAGTTAGCGCGGCAAATGAGATGCTCCGGGACTCGCCCGCCCCTCTCCTTCTCGCCGTCCCGCCCAGTTAATCTCTGGAGAGCGAGTCTGAAGTGCCGACTGCATCCTTGGCAGAATGTAATAAAAACCTAAAGTACGTTTGTTTGATAATCCCATTTTAATATTTATAGTAATAAACGCTTTTACGCGTTGCCGCTTCGATGTGGCATTGGCATTGGCCCATTGCCACGCCCACTCTTGGCTAAAGCATATTGGCTGCCTTAAACAGTGTTTGTATGGGCAATTCCTAAAGTCTTTTATTAGATGAGCTCGGGGCTCGGTTTTGGGGAGCTGCATCAAGTGGAGTTTTTGAGAGAGTATAGAAAAGATGTTCGAATTTTATCATGACGGATATTTAAATATAAAAAATAAAAATAAATTTAAATAAATTTATTTATATTTCCCATCTTTCTTTCTTTATGCTAGGAAAAACTGCATCTTAACTTCTTATCCTAACTCATCTTTAAATAAATACTTTACTAGTGTAATTTTTATTCGTCTTACATAAGCCGACTCTCCTTTAATGTTGCTTACTTATTTATACTCTTTCTGACTACAAGTGGCAGAGTGCTTTGAGATTGTGGATTAGTAGTGCTATGGCAACTGAGTGAATGTCCATTTGGTATATAGGGACTCGCATGTCGATTACATATTTGATTTGCTCTGATTGTGCTGAAGACGTTCGCTCAGAGTTCATTTTAAGTCAATTTTTATGCAGTGCAAATCTACTTTGCTTTACCCCACTTGGCAAAAGGGGGCGTGGCAGACGTCTAGCAAGTAGCTTAGCTTTGATAGCAAAGTCAATCCAATTGTCTCGCAGACTTGGCTAACGGAGAGAAAGTGCCTGGTACATTTATTTTATGTTTCATGTGGCGTATGCGTAATGCCATTTGCCATAAACCTGTTTTACTTGCACCTGTTGACGTAGTTGATTGAGGTATCATGTAAAAGGTACTCTTACTCTTTTTTACACTCAAAAACTAATCATGCTCTCATATTAAACTTATCATATATGTACATATATATATTTATATCTAGCAAGCTAATAAATGTGAAACGAAATCCATTGTCACATTAAATTCGAATTACTTTCGGTTTTGAAGTTGTCGCGCCATTTGCAATCAATGTCGAAATAATATGGCGGTTTCGCTTACGTATTTTCCACTGATTTCCCAAAAGGAGTCGCTGCCCCAGCACCCACAACTTGGCGATAGTTTTTGTTTGAAATGCAAGCCGCGTGGCAACATCTCTCTTTCTCTCTCACTCTAAGTGTTAGTGTATGTGGCAGGCTCTGAGGCGGCCTGCCAAGGATTTGCCGGGTCTCTCTCGAAAAACTTGGTCCTTACTGAGCTGCTGCTGCTGTTGCTGCAGCTACTTGGGTAGCCGTGGAGCATTATCTTTTGGCAATGCCAAACACTTCCGCCGAGCGACAAGAACGATAAATTGTTGCGGAAAACTGTTAAGCGTGGAAAAGTTCAAGCCAAAGTTTCGATGTGCGCTCACTTTTATTTAGGGTTCATTATGCTTTCTTATGCTACTTTTATCCCTGCCCTCTGTCGCTCTCTCTCTCTCTCTCTCTCTTGCCTTTGTTTGCCCCATTGCAAATAATGATTACACGCTTACGTTTTGCTTTTCTGCTTGTTCTTGTTCTGTGTGTGAGCCAAATTATGGTGAGGCTATAGAAATTGGCCGAAACCCGAAAACTATAAGCTGATTATCAGCAGATTTCTATTATACCCTGTGCAGAGCAATAGGGTATGATAGAAATAGACATTAAAAGTAAGCTTTAATTTCCTATCCCCTGCTTTGACTTCATTTTCAGAGAGTATCTGGCAGCTTGGCGTTTCGATTCGCTTTGCTAGTACCCAATGAGGCACACAGCTAGATGAATTGCTCTTTGAATAGTTATTGGCAGAGAACAGGATCACGAACTGGACCACTGACCGACATTGCATGTCATCGAAGTTATTAGCGCTAATGCTCTATTAATTCGCCCTTCATTGAATGGCACATGGCAGCGAGCGAGGGTTGGGAGTGGTTACATTTTGGCCAAAATAAATCTTAATGGAATTTGTTAGTTTTTGGCCAATGAAGTGGAGTGTGAAGTGTTCAATTTGCCAAAGGTGTTGGCTACCTGTCTCTAGGGCTGCTTACATACTGAAGACTCTGACAGCTGGACCAATTATTTCGTAATTAAAGATAAAAGCCAGCTTGTTGCTGTATCTGAATATAAGCAAAAGCTCATTTCAATTCTTTCACAATGATTTTTGTAACGACTCTTAAATGTTGCTTATATAAAGACTCATCAATCAATGTGCTGCATATTAAATATACGACAACAGCTGCCAATGCATTCAAGTTGTTTAGATCAAAATCATCAATCAATCTTCAAGCTGTTATCAATCAAATTTATATACAAGCCTTAGGCATATTATAAGTGAATCAATAACTATATGAAACCAAGGAAATATTTTAAGATATTATAATATATTTTATGCAGTAATAACTCAAAATTCAATTGAAAATTCTATTGTTCAAGACTTAAGCTGCTAAATATGTATATATAGATATTTATATGCATGCACTGAATGAGTAAGATATTGATATATGTTGCTCTATATAGTTCGATTCTGTGCTGCTTGCATCAATGCCCACTTGAAGTCAATTGAGGGAAAACGAAACTGTAGACTGAAAATTGGCAGGACTTGAGTGAGTGCGAGCGAAAATCCATTGACTGTGGCAGCAATGTAATAAGATTCGCAGCTATTTAGAGCAATTTTTTGCACGCTTTTTCCACCTGCTGCGAGCTGTCAAAGGCAAAAAAGACGACAACGTGACACAAATGCAATGCAACAATAACAAAGGGTGACACGTTCGAAAAGGGGGGAACTAAGGGCTAGCTGCTTTAACTTATTTCGAGGCACTGAGTGCCTTAAGGAGCGAAGGGAAAACTCTTGCAGGCATACAATTTTCATTTCCGCTTTTATTTGCACTGCGGGCCAAAGGCAAATAGTAGAGAGGGAATGCCACGCATACCTAGCTGCAAAGAAAAGAATTTCTTTTGAGTTACTTTAGTGGGGCAAGCCAAAAGAAGGAAAGCAACGAAAGGCAAAGAATACAAACAAACAAAATTGGATCGAAAAGAAAAGGACACATGTGTCCTGCTCGCCAGGACAAAGTTTGCGCCATTTGCGCTGCCTTAAGGTGTGTTTAATGAAAAGTTGCTCGGACACATTAGACGTAGCTGCAAGAGCAGCAGCAGCCGGGGACAATAGACAGACAATGGTCGAGAGGATGCAGCAGCTGCCAGAGCCACAGCTACTGCTGCTGCTGCTGCTGGTACTGATGCAGGCTGCATCAATATCCTGTTGCCATTTTGCGCTATTTACAAATGAAATACGCCGCAAGTTTTCGAGCCAAAGTAACCACGAAAATTAAACTTTTGCCTCGTTTGTGTTTTACCAGGAGTGGGGAACGGGGGCAGGGGTCTGCCCAAAGTTTGCACAGTACGAAAATGCAATGGAGAAAATGAAATTAAAATGGGCAAAGTGAAGAACCAACAAGGTGCAATTCAAGTGAGTTTTCTTAAATTGGATGCCTTCAGCTACTTCACATGCCCTGCGAGAGTAAATACGAAGTTTGTAGCAGGCCTGAAGCAAGCCTATGTGAAATTTGAAATCTATATTATTTACCTATAACTATACATAGATACCTTATTAGATATTGGATGGTACAAATTTCAAGCAGAAATTGCTTGTATATATTTAAAATATTTTTTAATTTTCAATAAATTTTTAAATCTTGAAGTGAGCTAAGTTGAAAAACCAATAAGACTTTTAGGAAAGTTCTTAAATATAGTTTCATTCATACTTATACAAATTTCTGTTGTATTTCTTAAATTTCCATATATTAAATTTATATACAGAACTTTTTTATTGAAATATTTATATTTATTATAAATTAAATGTATTTATAACTAAGATAAATGATATATTATAAGTGAAATAAAGTCTTTTTATCTTTTCAGAAAATCATGCAAATTCAATATAAATATAAAATTTATATATAATCCTTATCAAAATCGCAATCATCTTATAGCCTTATAATAGTTTTCACCTTCCACTTCCATTTTCGTATATTTTCTGGCTATTTCCTACACAATTAAGTATCCTTCATCGAACACAAACTAAATTTCCTCTTCCACAACAATTTCTAATCTCTTCCACAGACATTTAAAATATGTTTGCCCCAACTTTCAACATAATCATCAGTCACGCAATTTGTAAACATAAAATGCGAATTTCTATCAAGTCAAAAAGATCTAAACAAACTGTAAAAATTACAATGCCATTGAACAAGTTTCGCCCTTGGCCAGTGAAGGAAGAAGAAGAAAACGAAAAAAAGGTCGGTGAGGGAATGCAAAGAAATTTCTGGCGACAAGTAAACAGAATCTGGGAACATCAATTTTGTCAAGTTTTCACGCGAACAACAACAAATCAGATCTGTGTGCGCCTAAAAGCAAGCAGCTACACTGAAAGAAAATCGAAGAAAAATAAGAAAATATTCAAAATACTCAATTGTAGTTGCTTTTGCTTGTTTCCCAATTGAATTTGCTAAGAATTTGATTTTCAGACTTTTCACAAATTGTTTGCTTGGTTTTTGTCTCTTTTCTTTTCTCATTTTCTCGCAGTGCAAGCCAACGCTTTTAAAGTGTCTCGTCCTGTTTAGCAATAGATGCGAGATAGGCGAGAAAGACAGGCAAAAGAGATTTCCACGCACAGTGCGAGAAAAAAGTCAATGGACGTGCCAGAGCTATGAATGCCAAGTGACACTTGAGTGGAGTGTTGGACAGCCAGAACGAATGCCCAAAAGGGGCAAAAGGGGGCGTGGCTGGGAAGATGTCTTGGAAAATCGATGGCCCATCGGTTGAGTAAAGCCTTGCACTTATTAAATTGAAAATACTTTCATGTAGCCCACTTTAAGGCCAGCCGAAAAAAAGGACTTTGATTGATGGCTGTCCTGCCAGCTGAGCAGTTTAATAAATGAATGCGGTTAGTGTGTGAGTGTGTGTGTGTGTGTAGGTGTGTGCCTGTTTGAAGTTTATCATAGCAACATTTGATTAATTGCCCGGGTCATGCCAAAGACCACGCCCACCACAGCGCCTCCTTCAAATGCCCGCTGACAGCTGGCTGCTAGTTTTCAATTAAAAAAACTTTGCTCCAGCGGGCGCCCAAAAGGCGGCAACAACTTTGTATGTGTGGGTGGGCGTCGCTGTCCTTTGGCTTTTACGATGTCGCCACCGAAATTAATGTAAATCCTTGTTATCCCTCATTTTATTTAGCCACTGCCTGCAGTTTTACTATGCAACCGTTGTCCATGCCCTCCATCTCCATCTCCAGCTGCTGCTTCTGCACTGCGACATATTTCGCTTCTCGCTTCTTGCGGTTGTTTCTTCCCAGCCATTTGGCACTTCAGCTACGACTACTTTTTTATGGTTTTGTGTTTGTGTCTTTGCGTTTTACGGTCAGTTTTGTCTTTTTGTAATTATGGTCACGTATGTGCCGCAAAATTTTATGTACAAAGTACAATCCACAGCCAACAGAGACACATTAATTGCAGCTTGTAAAACATTCGCAGAGCAGCATATTTTATATAGGCGACAATTTTTGGCATTGCCAAAAGACATAAAATAACCCGCGCATTTGTCATCAGCTGCATGCTGTGAAGGCGGAAGTAAATCTTAAAGTTTCGCTCAAGCTGGAGTAGGAGAAAGTTGAAGTACAAAGAATGGAAAGTTGAATAACTTTTGCTTTTAACATGTGTAGAGAAACAGCTTTAAGACATAGCTTAAAATATATATATATATAAAAGTTTAACTGTTTTTAATTTAAAAAAAAATACAAGATATAGAAAACAAAAGTCACAAAGTTATTAGATAGAACACAATTTGGCAAGTCTAAAAAAAGGAACTTTAAATTAAACTTTAACTTTAATAACTTAAAAGTTAATTTCAAATTCATGCTACAATAAAAATATATGCACTCATATTATAAAATATAATTTAAAAAAAAAGAATATAAAACTTCCTTTTCATTTAATTTTTTAGCTCTCAAAAACGAATGAACTTTGAGCTTGCATGATTATACAAATTGTCAGACTTTGTGCTAATTGCAAAGTGATTAATTTTTTGGGGCGCACTCAGACAGTAATCGATTGATCAATCAATCAGTCAGTCAATCAGTGCAAGAGCCAAGTCATTCAATTTGTATGCAATTTTGACCGCAAACATTTGTTAATTGACCGCAGAGCGAGCGAGCGAGAGAGTGTGAGTGTGTGTGTGTGTGTGTTTTTGTGCGAGAAAAGTAAATCGCATTGGCAAACACAAATACGCACACACACAGAAATAATTAATTATGTACGCTCAGTTGCATTTGGAGCTGCAGGAAATGAAGCTGCGCTCTGTTGACTGCCAGCTAAATTATGCCAACATGTTGGCTGGTTGCATGCCCCCAGTTGGGCCGACTTCCGGTCCGCCTGTTTGCCACGCTTAAGTGCCGATAATTGCTCACCTGCGCTCACCTGCTGCTCAACTGCTGCTCAACAGCTGCTCACCTGCAGATGCACACGTAGCAACTGCCAACTGAACACTTCCACTTCCACTTCCACTTCCATTGCTATCGCCAAGCTCTTCAACTCGAAACATCAACGTCTAATCGCATGACATTTAAGTGACACATGCAGCATAATCGTAAGGCAGTAAGGGTATTCCCGAAGCGTAAATACATATAAAAGCGATTCTAATGATTAGCTGCTTATTAGCGAGGCAGAAGTGTGGAAGAAGTAGTCAAGCTTAAGGAACTCAATTTCTTGTTAGTGAACGTTAAAGTTCACTCGATCATAAACAATTCTGCTCGCTCAGTTATTCAATCAGTTATAAAGGATTCTATTGAGTTCTTCAGCTGTTCATTTGGGATTATTTCTACTCAGTTATTAAGTTGTTCATAAGTGATATCTTATCTATTTAGTTTTACAGCTCTTGATCATGAACGACTCAACAACGGATCAAGAGAAATCGTTCATGTATCATTCGTGAAGTGAACTTTTATATAAAGCTAACAATACAGTTTCCGCCTCGAAACTAAACTATTTATATATTTGATGAACATAAAATTAAACTTAATTTCCAAACTATATTCTTTTTTAAACAATAAACATTCATACAAAAAATTATGTAATAAAACATATTATTTATTTATATTTAGTATCATCTTCTAAACTCATATTTCAAGTAATTTTCTACATTTATTTAAACCTTATTCATAGCTCCTCCATCAGCTTATTATCTGAATAAAAAGCTATGTCTTATGCTAGCATATTTATTCTATAAGCAGCTATCCTCCTATTACCAGACACCACTTGACTTTCCGCACCGAAAAGCTGTCGGACATCAAGTTAGTTTTGACTGTAGTTTATGGCCGAGAGCAGCAGCCAGACACATTTGACGGCCACACACACACACACTCACACATATGCACAGTCAGACACCTAGACAAAACATGTGCATAAATTTCAACAGTTCGACGAACACATAAAATCAGCTACTTATACCCAATGCCAAGGAAAACGCCTTAACAAAGCCGCACATCGAAGAAAAGCTAAAGAATAGCTAAACTCGAGAAAAGTAAAAAAAAAGTTGATACAAAAGTGTAGCCGCCAACGAAATTGATTTTCAGGCAATTTGTTCGTTTATGGATTGTTGCCCAGGAGCCCCAAAAAAGAAGTTGAATATAAAAAGGACCAAGGAAAATGGCGATAAAGGACAGCTGCTGCTACTTTTTGGCGTAGATGCAATCGCCCTTATCATCAGCCTGGGCAGCCAAAAGCCCGAAAAATAAAGGAAAAAGCGAGCGCAAAGAAGTTGAAAGCCAGCTCATTGACTGCAACACTTTGACACCTGACAGCTGCACACAAAAGCGTGCGACGTATTACTTGCCACACACACACACATCCTTAAAACATTTCCCCCGTCATCTTGGACTGTGGCAATGCGGTCTTTGCAAACTTCTTCTTCAAGACATGAGATTTATTGTGTGTTGTGGATTTGGTTTCTGTGGCGGATTTTGTGCAGCGTTTGAAGTTCGTGCTTTTGCATGCGGCCAAAAAGATTAAGTGGCGCCATCTAGTGAAGAGTAGGTAGATGTTTGTGGGCATATAAATGTATAGGTTTAGTTGAACATTAGATAAAGTTGGAAATGGAACTTAGAAGATCTGGTTAAGCATGATAAGAGTGTGAAAAAATGTTTTAAAAATTCACAGGAAGCAAGATTAGGTCTTGAGAACAGACATTTGATTGATATTTAAGACTTGTTTTTGAATAGCCATAAATAAATTCCATCTTAGCCTTATTATGTAGTAAGCATTATAAATGAAATTAAAAATGTTTATTTTCTAGTAAAATTCTATTATTAATTGATTTTTAATTTATCAATTTCTAATATTAAATATTTTCTTATTAGAATTCTACTAGAATTTCATCTGCTTATCATTATCTCTTATTGATTTCTGTGTAATATGGTCATATTATAAATATCATATTAGTTAAATAGATGACCTTATCTTATGTAAAAAGGACATTTTTAGAACATTTAAAAATCAGATGAATATTTGACTTTCCAAATATTTTTTTAATCATTTTACTAGAATTTTTGTTTTATTTCAATTTTTCTAGATTTTCTATTCAAGTTTGTTGTCTTTCAACTGTACTGGCATATCTGTTAATCTCTTTTATACTATTTTAGCTATTCTCGGAATTCGTGTTACAATTTCTTTCAATATATTTCTGTATAAAAGCAGCTCTTGAAGCTTTTTTTTCTGTGAAGTTACCTACTTTGTGATGCTCCATTCAACATATTTAGCTTAGTGCCCAAACCAATATCCAGTCAATGTCCTCCGTGCTTTGTCGCCATGGCCATCGCCATCGCATTATTCAAAGCGTGCTGCATGGGACATTAGACAGAATGGTTTGACAAGCTCTGGCAACGGCTTTGGGGCAGCGGACGCAGATGTTGCTCGCCTGATACTGATGCTGCTGTCAAACAGGCGGCGGGCAATCACTCAGTCAATTTGGCTTTCAGTTTTCCTATGCAGTTTTTTTTCTATCTACCCTATATATATAGAAATATTGGGCCTTCCTTAGGCTGGCTAATATGTCTGTCTTTCTGTGGTTTGATTTATGGACAGGCGGTGGCTGGTCAGCGCCACTTCAGGCTATTAGCTGGCAACAAATCCAAAGCATGTCAAGCTGTGCATCAATTTTGACTATCCAATTATCTGCGTATATCAAACGTTTTTTTTCTCTCTCTCTCTCTCTCTCTGTCTGTCCTCTACTAACACTTTAGTGTAGAAAACCTTGCCATAGATTCTCTTCCATATAAACAATTACAAATTGTTTTTTACAAATAAATGTGCTACATTTTTTTGCAGTCAAATAATATTTAAACAATGCAATTTGAAACATGTGTCGAATATGTAAATATATATATATATTTATATTATTGTTCAGCATTAAATGCGTCAATCACAAAATTCAATTCGCTTGTATTTTCAGCTGATTTTATTTGAGTTATGTTTGGTCAGCAGGCAAAGTGTCATCCTATTTGAGTAGGATAAATAAATTATTGATTTTTGGCCTTTCAATTCATTGATATATGCTATAAATACAGATATTCGATGTTGTTGGCTAATGCTTTAACAGAGGGCCATAAACTTGGCTTGCATTGTAATGTAAATATTTTGCTTTTTGTTTATGTGAAAGGATTTTGACTTTGATTTATTTTTTGTTATTCTTAGTTCAAATTCATCAAGCTAAATATTATTCAGTAAACAGATATTATTCAGATGTTATAAATTTACATACATACACATATGCAACAGTACACACTAGAGATGCACGCCGGGATCGGGATTTTTAGGAAAAAGGAAATTTTGGGATCGGGCGGGATTCAAACGCTTCTAAAAAAACTCCGGGACAGTCGGGATAGTTAGAACTACCTATAAAAACTACTTATGTTTATCAAAGACCAGAATAATGCTTAATGCATTAATTCTTATGTATTGTAAATATTGTTGAATTTAAGAAAAGTTCAAATATTTTATTACTTTGTCAATAATGCAATGAATTGACATTGTTACAAATCCTTGCTAGGCAAGTACTTGATGTTCCAGCCTCTTCGGCAACAAGTGAGAGAGTGTTTTTATTTCTTAGAGGAGAAAATCATCAGAAAATATTATTTAAAAATAAAAATTTTAATATATCATTAGAGTGCTAAATGTTGAAAAGTTGACAAAAATTAAGAATTCTTCGGAACAATCGGGCGAAAAAAGGAAAATTGATTAGAGGACGGTAAGGGTCGGGAACCAATTTCTTTCCCGGTCCCATCTCTAGCACCCTCTTTTATATAGTCTTTAATACAATCAGTCTACAAGTTTCCCTAAGCCCTTACTAAACTCGCTTCGCTTTAAGGCAATAAAACATCGACTCTCTATTTAAATTCGCTTCAAGTTCAACCCTTAAGCCGTCTTTTACAATCCTTACCATATACCATAACGCTCATCTGCATGTCTGCTGTGCTGTTAGCCATCATTAATAAATATTTATGCGCCAATCATTTACAACGTGCCAATAAGCTTCAAGGACAATAGACAGAGCGCAGGAGTAGGCGTGGGGCCGCAGCCAGGTTGTTTGATTCCGCGCCATTTGCCTAATAAAGTGCATAAATTTAAATTATGTTGTAGAACCGCAAGTCGGTTGCGACTACAAATTGCCGCAGAGTAGCTCTAACAAATGATAGGGCTATAAATCAGCAAATAACCAAATAAATGACACAAATATCATTTTTATGCGCAGACAGAGAAAGGCAAAGGCACAACTTGACGCTAAGTTTTGTGCGAGATAAAAACCCATTAGATTTTCTAATAAATAGCGGCATTAACTAAACATAATGAGCACTTAAGCGCGCACTTCCGCATCCCGAGACGCCGGCCGAGACAAAGCGGGCGACATTGCCACGCCCACAAAAAGTGGCCAACACAACGGCTTTTGCCATTAAATTCGAACTTCCTGCGTGTGCGTGTGTAAGTCTGTGTGTGTGTGTGTGTGTGTGTGTTGTCGTCTGTAAGTGTATATGTCCTGTGGCAGGACTTTTGTCTTGCAGCTGCTTAAAGTGTTGCCTAATTTACTACAACAAACAAAAAATGGTCATAGCAAGTGGGATAGAGGCGACTTATAGATACACTAACTGCGCTAAGACTTTGTTCAAGAAAAACTAAAACTTGCTTAAAATTTTATATAAATATTGAAGGAGGGAGAGGAGAAGGCTTAAAAATGAAATAATTATATTTAGATATTAGAGATTTAAAAAGAATAATCCATTGGAAATTATTTTAAGCTTTTATATGAAAATATCAGAGTATTTAAATAAGTATTCTCTTCAATATACGTATATACGTACATATATATACATAATTCATTTATTTTGTTTTTTTTTTAAATATTTTACAATTTACAATTTTCAGTAAATTCCTTTAGCTTTTTGAATATTTAAAAAAATATTTTGAAATATTTTGAGCTACTACAAGTAAATTATATAAAATATCTGTAGAATTGCAAATTAAATCATATATTTAAACATATTTTAAAGTATCTTAAGCTTTTTTATATCAAAATTTCATAATATTTAAATAAAAATAATAGGATATATGATATGATTGTCTTCAATATATTTATACTTATGTATACATAATTCACATAATAGATATTTTTCTTAAATGCTCTACAACTTATAATTTTCCATTTAAAATTTCCTTTTTTTTTATTTTTTAAATATTTTAAAAATCTTAAAACATTTTTTTAACTATTTTCAAAGCTTTCAATATGATTATATACATTATATTTGATATATGTACATATATAACATCATAATCCTCTACACAATCATGATACCCTCTATGCATAAAGCGTAACAAATAGAGCAAAATGGCAAAGCAAAAACTGTCGCTGGATTTGGTTTTGGTTCGCTTTTTGCTGCCCTTTGTGGCTGCTGCGGATATTAAGGACATTAAATCCACATTATTCATTACGTTGTTGTAGCTGCTGCTGTTGTTGTTGTTACTCTTGTGGTTGTTGCTGGCTATTCAGAACAGACAACAGACAAGACAGACAACGGTCAGCGAACAATGACAATCGTTGCTGCGTTTCGTATTAAAGCCATTTTGGGCAATTCACGTGCGCGTTGCGTATACGCCCCGTTGGCCATTGTGCGATCATCGTAAAATGAGTAATTGCCAGCATGTTTCAACACATTCACATTAATGAGTGCCCACTGTGCGTGTGCGCGTGCGTGTGCGTGTGCGTGTGCATGTGTGTGTGTGTCTATGTATCTTTGTATTTGTGCAGCATTTTTATGTTTAATCATTTTTCGGCGCCTTTTTATTACCTTTTACATCAAGTTCTTTGGCTCATTTTCTTTTGCCCCAACAAGAACTACAACAACAATTGCAAATTACAAAATCGTGACTAGAGTAAATTTTGGCCAATTCTTGTGTGGCCATAAATTTGCCATTAGTTCAAAGTTCCTTTCTTCGAGCCGGTTGACCATGGCCAACAAAAATTTCCTCTTTGGCCCAGTTGGTAAAGCGTTGAGCGGTTATTAGTTTAAATAGCCACAGAAGTTGTTTAGTTGCGGTTTCTTTTGTATTATTGTTAGCTTAAATAGCCGCAAATGTGTTATAAATGTTTTTTCTCTTGTTTATTTTCTGTTGTTGGGGATTTGTAGGAGATTGCAAGGAAAATACACAATGCAGCGATTAACGTGGAATATGATTGCGTTTCCTTAATGCTAACGTTGCTTTTTTATGGCACTATTTGGCAATAACTAGGGGAATGTTATAGTTAACATGGCTATGGATTGGGTTGTAATCGATATCGTAACTTTTTCATCTCTATATCTTGAGTATGTTTCTTGGTAGTGCTTAAAGAAGTTAATAATACTTCAGATATATATTTTATGAAAACAGCTGTGCTCAGACTTGCAACTATTATTTGCAGTGAATCACAACTTTCGATTGCTAAGATATTCGATATGTTATGGATAGCTTAAGCTTCTTATCTATAATCACGTTTGATTTATTGTCATACTTTACATAGTTATCTATCATAAGGATCTATGATAAATTATAAAAACAAGCATTTTTAGTTGATACCGTTGCTTATCTATCGATATATTTCGATAGATGCGCCTTTTCTACTATAGATTGGTCAGGTATTCAGGTATTTCCAAATGTATTAAAAAAAAATCATGTTAAGAGAGTAAATTGTGACTACCAAACTTTGCCAACAGCTTCAAATAGAGTAGGAAATACAAAAGAAAAATGATTTTTGAAATAGACAAAATTAAACACAATTTATTTTCAAAAAAGAGTAAAATTAAATATAAAAAAAAATAAAGTGAAGGCAAAAGCTGAAATCGAAACCGAAAATCGACAGACAAAGAGACAGGCAGACAGACAAGCAGATATATAGACAGACACTCAGGTTGCAACAACATTGAATTTGGTGTCCCTTGCAGGCAGCTTTGTTTGTATGTCTTGCACACTTGAATTGCTGCTCATTCAACATTCATTCACATGGGCAAAGGACTCACCAGTCCTTTGCCAGCAGTCCCTGCCAGTCACGTCCTGTTTGGCTGTCTTTCGGCTGTTGTTGCGGCGCGCCTCATTCTCGTATCGATATTCAAATATTTTCCGTTGACAGATTTCACAATTTTCCACTTTCATACCTTTCTTTGGTCACACATACGCAAACACAAACACCACACACACACAGTGGAGCTTTTCCTTTTACTTATTGTTCATTCATTCGGCGCACAGCTTCTTTACTTATTTCTTTCTCCCTTTGTATGTGTTGTTCTGTTGTTTGCCCTCCATTTGGGGCTCATTTCGGGCTTAGAACAATTGATGTGTAAAACTTTGATTAGGTTTGTGAAGTGCGGCCTAAAAGTAGGCGTCAATTTTTGTAGCATTTCTTGAGAAAATTTCGAACAATTGTGAGCAAAGGACATTGATTGCCTTTGCTTATCATTTTTTGAGGAAACGTGTGCCTTAAGCAGCTGAAAGAGTTTTATAAATACGAAATTCATATGTAGAGAAGACAGTGCTGGCATTTTACGAATACGTACAGTTCTTTACGAAAGCTTGGTAAAGTAAGGTAACTTTGTCAAAATTATTATATTAATGTATTATATTTTTCAAGACATATTTCTTTTAGTATAAATAATTTTAAAAGAATTTTTTTTTAAATAATTATTTTCTAGTTCATTTATTATTATTTATTTTAAATAAATAGATTAATTTTCCACTTTTAAATATTATCCTTCTCTCAACAGAATTAAAGGATTTTAATGTAACTTGCGTAAAGTCACTTGATTCTAAAATTTAATTTTATGGCTTTTGGCATCACCTAAAGCTGACGGTCCAAGCTTAAACTAAAGACTGATTTACTCTCTTTCACTTTTAAGCATAAATTTTTTAGAGCTTCAAAAAGTGTGAAGAAAGTGAGTTTTTAAACTTTGACATGAAGTTTCTTAAAATTTGAAAAAAAAACTAGTTTCAGATGGGGCATCTTCATATAAAAATACCTTTGGTCTCATTTAATCTTACTTGAGTGAGGAAATATTTGCTTAACATTGTTATCGAGGGAAGTTTTAGGACCTTGTCTTCCAATGTTTGGTTAACAAATATGCAATTATAACTTAAGCACAAGTAAGGGTATTCAGATTTTCTGGAAATTTGTGTAACAAAGGGTAAACTGTTTGTTATAGGGAAGAAAAAGCTGATTTGATTTGATGAAACCAGATGATATAGGCATGTAAGTACGTATCCTTGTATATATCTGTATGTAATCAGCCTAATCATCTGTCTGCATATCAATATATTCTGTCAGCAGCTGAGTTATCTATCTGAATATCTATTCTCAATAGCCGAATCTATCTAGATTTCTTTGACGATCTAGTCCAACGTCAGTCTATCGCCTCTTCAATACTTTTCATACCAAACTCAACTTATTTATGACTAACACCTTTTGCAAGCTTATAAATAAATTTTAAATTCATTTTATTAACAACAAGCAGCTGAAAGAACTTTTAACACATATTTCGAATGCATTTTTCTTCATTAAGTGTCAATAAAAAGGGACAGAAAAAAACAACAATTGATAAAATGCATGAAAATATTTGAAATGTATTTCAAATGATTTACATTGCCAGTCAGAGGCCGTCAGTCGCTGACAGATTTTTCCTATAAATTTTCATTGCAATGCACTCCATTGAATTTTTTTCATTATTGTGTTTTTAATTACTTGGAGGGAAAAACTTGATGGAAAAACAAGTAAGAAAGCTCTAGTCGGGTCTGCCCGACTACGAGATCCCCTGAACCAAGTCCGAGCTGATGTTTTAAACAACCTAGCTTACATCTTTTATCTATACATATTACCTCTGCGCGCATATACACATGCACTCATACACACAGGCACGCATATACACAGGCACACATTCACACAGGCACGCATATACACATGCACACATATACATACCATGCACACAGAAGCACGCGCGCCGATAACTGCGTAGTTGATTTGAGTGTATGTGTGCACACGTACAGGCTGCTGCCGCGTGCTTTTACAATGTTTCCTTTAATAACTTCTGTATTACTTAACGGATTTGAATGCAATTTTCTGCATTGAGTGCTATTAATTTATTAAAAATACGGTTTTCACTAAAAAATTTGAAAAAATTAAATTGTGGCTTTGATAATTTTTTTTTTTTAATAAATTTTTTTTGTGAAATGTGGAGCCGGTATCCAAAATATGAAAAAATAGAAAATGTATTTTATTAACAGAAAGCTAAAAACAAAATTTGGTAGCTGTAGCTAAAAATATGTAAAAGATATGGTCAAAAAACTGAATCTTGATAACGTTTTAAATCGATAACATTGAAACGGAAAAATTTATCGAATATCTAAAACAAACTCGATATTTTCGCTGTATACACAGACCATCATGCAAAATTTGAAGTCTCTAGCTCTTATAGGTTCTGAGATCGACGCGTTCATACATACGGACAGACGGACAGACGGACAGACGGACAGACGGACAGACGGACAGACGGACAGACGGACGGACGGACGGACAGACAGACGGACAGGGCTAGATCGACTCAGCTCGTCACCCTGATCAAGAATATATATACTTTGTGGGGTCTGCCACGCCTCCTTCTGCCTGTTACATACTTTTTGCAAAACCATTATACCCTGATTTCCCATTTTCAATGGGTTCAGGGTATAAAAAGAAGGAAAACATTGAATGCAAATATGTATCGAGAAAATAGCTCGCAGCGAACACACATAATTAATGAATTATGCAGCTCGTTAATGTGATGCATATTAACATTAAATAATAACTATATATTGTATGTATATATACATATATATGTGGGGATGTATCTGTAGTATATGCAGCTGCCTGTTGCGAGCGATGTTTAACAATTATTCATTTATGTGCCTATTAATTGTCGAACTGTTTAATTGTTTTTATCGTTGTTTTTTTTTTATATTCAAAGAATTCATTTAACTTAAATGTTGCTATAATTCAATATCATACATACATATGTATATATATACTAATTTATTAAGGTTTACTTAGCTATATTTTGTCTTTAACTTCTTTATGTCGCTCTCCTTGTTTGTAACCCACCTTTTTCACCTTTCATTCAGTTATTTTAAGCTTAGCCAACATATCCATATTCTGTTTTGCACAAATTTGCGCACCTTGGCCATATTTTCTAATTTGCACCAAACGCTCTTTCCCATTTACCGCAAATACCAAAAATATTTT
This sequence comes from Drosophila gaucha, assembly GCA_035045545.1. NCBI lineage: Eukaryota > Metazoa > Arthropoda > Insecta > Diptera > Drosophilidae > Drosophila > Drosophila gaucha. The sequence continues at coordinate 7,702,865 of JAWNOY010000292.1, forward strand.
TGTTTTTGCTCGCCTCCAAAGCCACAAAAAAAAAAATAAATAGATGTGTATACAAGAAAAAAAACGCAGAGAAACATGAGGAATGTTTGAAATTCCACGCAAAAGAATGCAGCGAGTAACATTTTTTTGGCTAGACATTTGCGTAGCAAAGAGGAAGACGGAGTATGGTTAACGGGAGCGCAGGAGATGAAGAGAGTGAGCGCATGGAGGGCATTTGGCAAAGTCAACGTCAACATGCGGCGAATGGCAGACGGAAGTTGTACGCAAAGACAATGACTAAGCACACGAGGCGGACGCAAAGCCAAGGAGACGGACACAGTGAGTAGAGAGAGAGGAGAGAGACTAAGGAGACAGACGCATGGGTAACCGCAGAGTCTGGCTGCTAGAAAGAGTGCGAGAGATGAATGCCAACAATATGCATACAATGCAAAGCCACAGATAAAGTTTTGTTTTTCTCCATCCCCACCCCACTCACCTCTCTCCACGCGCTGAACGAAATTTCCTTGACAAACCGTTGTGCAAATGCAAATGCAACTACAATGCAAGCACACACACACAGGCTCATCCTACTTCTAGTTTGTTAGCGCAAATAAAAACATTCTTAAGGTATTTCGATGAACATTTAAATTGCAAGTTCCGCCAGGGAATGACGTATATCTTTATATATCTATATACAACTTGACATACACTGACTGTTATCAGACAGCATAATACTGCCTAATATAATAAGCTTAAGTATATGTGCTGTTCTGGGAAGTACCTGACTAGCAGCTACCCTGCCTTAAAACTGCTGTGGGGAATACTCTAGTGTTAAATTTCATTATTTAGTTACTTATTTCAAAACTAACATAACTGATTTTAGTGACCTGCAACATTTTTTATAGTTTATCGTATAGATTAATATTGCTTTTACAATAAAAATGTTTTAAAAAAATTAAGTTACTTGGAATAATATAATTTTGCAATGGACACCATTTTCTCTGCGTCTATTTATTTGAAATATAGAAATTGTAGAACAAATTTAAAAAAAAAAAATTATATCCTCTAGTTTAATTTGATGAAATGTTAATGATATGTAAAATTATCTACAATTATATATTTATATTTTTTAAACTTATCTTTATAATATTTAAATTATATAAATAATATATATATAATATATATAATATAATATTTATAATGTTTATAATATTTATAATATTTAAAATATTTTTAGCACAAAAATTAACCTTCGCTCTATTTATATATTCTTTTAATTTTTTTTTTCTCATTTTTTCTCTAAAGTCTCATCCAAAAATTTCATTAAAAGATTAAAAATATATGTTTTTACTTTATTTCTCTCTAACTTTTTTACAATTTCTGCAGGCAGATAATAATAAAAAAAACTGTGCCACAAAAGAAATAATCCGCTCAATCTACTCAACATTGGCCACCAAAAAAAATTTAAAAACTAAAAAAAACCTCTATTGATGTAAACTGAATTTCGAATGGATATTTTTGCTAGCTATATAAATTTTGTGGGTGTGTGCAGTTCAATTAACTTTAGCCAAAAAAACCACAGAAAAAAAAGAAAAGAATAACAACAGAAGACAACAGCGAAAAAAAGCAACTTTGTAAAATGGTTTAAACTTTGGCGTGCCAGCATGAGTTTTTTGTTAGACAATGCACCCACGCAAATCGTGGGCGCTGGTTGGGTGGTTGCCTTCCTTTTTTTAGACTACAAACTACTCAGCATTGACATGCGATGTGGGCAGCATATTGTGTGAAAGCCCAGGCACTATAATTTGTATAGACGTATACTTATGGCTGGCAGTGTATGTTGCAGCTGCAGTTGTTGCGCCTGTTTTTGTTGCCATTGATAAAATGCACCTTTTTATCAAATTATAGGTTTAAGCAAAGACTTTCGAACATATTTATATATGTATATTATACCTTTAACTAGTTTTAACAAACTAATTCTAGAAGGTTTCCAGCGGAGTTTTACACAGAAATGGAACCTCACTTTCTATATATGTAACTCAAAGCTTGATTTGTTTTTCTCATAAATCTTCAAATAACATAGCATTCAGGGTTATGGGCTTACAAACCATTTGCTCGCACCTTCGGCCAATCAATTAACCTGACTCAAAAGTGGGCGTGGCTTGTCCATTGTTTGGCTCAAGTGCGATTTTGATTGATATTTGACATTTATGCGGCACGTTCGTTAGGCTCCTTTCCATTTGCTTATATTGTTTACACACACACACAGTGAGAGAGTGTGTGTGTGTATGTATATATTGCTAGTCTGAGCGTGCTCTTAACGTCAAACAAACAATTTTCGACATTTCAACATTCATTAATCAAAACGGAAATTATAGGGAGTCGCTTTCCACACATACATGTGCATGAGAACTAAGCAAGCACTAATACTAACACACAAGCACACAGCAACTCAACTACAATAACAACAACAATGAGTGCAACTTTCTCGGTTGTGTTCGCTGGACTGTGAGGTAGAGCGAAAATTTACGTAGCATACTTTTCGGTGCCAACATTTAATTGAAAAGCGATGAATTTGGCAGATAGCAGAATGAAACAGGAAATAATAAGTCATAATGTGATGAGATATTGAATAAATACATAAATATATAATAAATAAACAAATATAGAAAGCAGAAAAGAAATAAAGAAAAAAATAAATAAAACAATAAATTTTAACTTTACTGTACTTTGCCAAAGGCAAATATTTGACTACAAAAAATATTAAAAATTAAATAATTTTTAAAAATTATTAAAAATTATAGTTTATTGTTTAATTTTGTATTGAGAATACTAAACAAAATATCTAGTGCTATGATTTTTTGTATAGTTTTTGCTTGAAAGTGTTTTATGTCAGATAAAAAACAAACAAAGAAAAAATATACAAAATTTAAAAAAATTACATTTTTATACATATATAAAATTTAAAAATATTTATTTATACAAAATAATTCGATATTTTCTGTACAATTTTAAGCATATATATAAGTTTTTGTAGTATTCTAAAGCACAAACTGATTGCCTTTTACTCTGTCTCTGTCTCCCTTTCCCTTGGGCCTTGCTCTCCCTTTCTGAAATCTATCAGAATATTTATTAAAATATAGATAAATTTAAGCATATCTCTTTAATCAAACGCGTATAATAGTCCGTAGCCCGCTGTGTTGTAAATTGCTCTACATTAAACAAGAATTTATTAATTATAATGCTCAAAAATATTTTCTGTTTGAGTGATTTTTAATGAAAAATCAACGCGAAAATTAACAAACGTGAAACGGCCAAAATTGAAATTTACAACTAGAAAGCGGACCACACACACACACACACATATAGGGGGCCACCAATATTGGTTACGGCGGACTGATAAATAGGCCCAGTCCGCTCGCTGGCCTTTTGGCCAGAGTGTTGGCCAAATCGGCGCTGCACTAAATATGAACTGGACGTAGCACCCGCTGGGTTTTGTGCCGCACAATTGAAAACGTCGACACTCACACACACACACGCACAGAGAAAGAGAGGCATACCACCCCCTCGCCCTAGATGCATGCCATTAATAATACGCTTACGCGCTTTTGTGTGGCCAAAACTTTGCAGCCCCATCCACCCTAATGCCCCATGCCCCATGCCCCATGCCACATGCCACATGCCCTACGGCTCATGGCCGCGAGCCGCATAAATGCACCAAAGTCTGAATGTATGTTGTGTGTGTGTGTGAGTTTGTGTGTGTAGCTCTCAAAGTGGAGCACTGCAGCCCCATACCCGAGGCTGTTTTTTGCGGCTTGTCAAACAACGAGTCGACCAGTTTATATACAAGCATAAATACACACACACACATACTATACTTTGCATATGAACACATACATGTATACATACATATATATGGAATGTATCATAGCTTGCAATATAAGCAATATATAGAAATATGCTTGTAAAATTATTGAACTATTGCGTGGTGGGCGCCACTTGAAGACTTAAACTCTTGCTGCCTATAATTATATACATGCTTTATGAGTAGAAATATATAAAGAAGACATTAAATTATACAAATTGTATTTATTTATAAGACAAAAGGAAACTCTATATGTAATTATTATATGTAATTATATTTTTATTTTTATTGCAGCTCTTGTACTTGACTCTGTAGCGCATGCTTATGTAAACCTTGACTAGGATGGCTTATTTGCCTTTGTTCATATCAACATCTAATTATTATGTTTGTGTTCTAATATCTAAAAACTACATATCTTTTCAGTCTTCTGTTACTTGTATTTGTAATTAGGCTGGCTGCTGGTATATAGTGTTTCGATTCTAACGAACCATTCAACTCCAGTCCATCTCCTTAAGGCTATCAATCTATCAATCTGGTTCGCTCAGCCCCAATAGCGTTATAAATACTTTACCTGCTAAGTAGCGACAGTTTGCTATCGCTTCTTAACATCCAGTCTTGTCTTTATTTAATTTTACTTTGCACTTTTTAACTATCTGAGCTATGTGCGCTCCGCAGGTGAGTCTTCCCAGATATATATAGATAGATATATATATAGATGATGTCGAGCACACTTTCTTCTACTGCAAAAGTTGGATAGAAGAAAGGAACGACCTTACAGTAGCTGCCGGTCCGGTGGAGGTGGAAAGCATTGTGAAACGAATGTGTTGAGAAAATGATGCGTGGAAAAAAGATTGCGACTTGGCAATAAAATTATTAAAGCAGAAAAGGTAGGACCTGAACACAGGAACACAGAATAGAAGTTAGAGCACTTCGGCCAACGCGCCGGCCTAGCTGATGGCGCGTAAAGCATTTTCACAAACCTCACCCACAAACAAAATATGTCATTATTATATAAGGAAATATAGATTACACTGTATAACAATCACAAATTCATATTGTACAAAAGAAATCATACATGAAATATGTATCTCATAATCAATTTTAATATTCAAATAAAAGAAAGGACTGAGAATGAAGCTGTATAAATAATGTGTGAAACTGTACTATATAAATTTTATCAAAAGCTTGTCTGAAAATATGAAAAACAGATGGATTTCACTTATTCATTTTCAGAGTCATTCAAGGCTAACTTATAGACTTATTACAGAGGAACTAAAAGATTTCTTAAGAGATCTTGAATTTTTCAAAAACAAAACTGTATTCTAGCTTGTCTAAGCACATGAAAAAAAACAGCTGGATTTCCCAGATCCATTTTCATAGTTATTCAAACCTAATTTGCAGACTTATTATAGAGGAACCCTTTATTTGTTAAGAGATTTTGGAGTATGACTACCGATAGACCTATTACAAGGACATCCGTTAAGTACATGGTCCACTATAATCATCTACCTAAGCAATATGAAGATATTGATAGAGAAATCACAGAATTCAACCATTTGATCAAATAAGCCTCTATCAAAGGCTTATCAGAAATAATTTTTAGCTTAAATATAACATATGTTTGTTTCTGCTTAGTTGATTTCTCTAATTACTACTAACACTATCTAACTTTAAAAGTCAATGCTGTGCCGCTAACACAGTCCTATAAAATTTTAATGAAATTTATTAACTAAAATTCAAACTATTCCAAATACGAAGCTTTTTGATATGCTGAAACCGAATCAGAAATTTGAATGTATCTACCAATTACGTCTCTTATCGAAATAAAGATAATTAAATATGTGAAGTGAGAAAAGGAGAGAGAGTGAGATAGCGAGGGCGAGTGGGAGGGTGTAAGAGGATGTGCTTCTGTTGGACAACTGTTCAGTAATTTTAATATCAAATACCTCGATTACAAAAAAACATTTTTTAAAAATTTTGAAAAGGCTTTGTGGGAAAAGATTATTACTTTCAAATAGCGTTACATTATATTATAAAGAAAAATATGTTTTTTAATATTAAAGCAGCTCTACTGTGACCAATACCTTTGGAAAAGATGCATTATTACTAAATTCTGTTGATTTATGCTATAATTAAAATACTTTTGAACAGAATTATAATTTGTTGCTTAGCTTTTGAACGTAGCTTAACAGAAATTTTAATAAAAAGTCCAGCTAACTTCAAATTTAAGCTTCAAAATTTCTCTACAAGTAAGCTGCCTCAATATCCTACATTAAATATTCGAATAAAACAAACTAAGCACAAACCAAATTGACCAATGACAATTATATACCGATCAACTAAGCGCCCAGCACTTGAAACACTTTACATACACACACACACACATACATATACATATATATATTCGATATTTGGAGTCAAACATGAGTGAAGCACCCTTCTAAATGCTGGCACAATCCAACCAATTTGCTCTTCAATTTGCTTCCATTTTCGAAAGTTCGCGTGCCAAACGCCACAAATCGATTTACATGACAGCAGAACAAAAAAAAATGAACCGAACTTTGGCAAAATGTGAAAAATTACAATCCATAAAAAGAAAAATGACAACAACAACAACAGTTAGGAAAAAAAAGAGAAGAAGAAAATGGAACATTTTTGAGGCGCTGTTTTTCGATTTGTAACAATTATTGGTCGTTACGAGGCGCAAAACAAGCAGCCCAATTTCCTTACACACCAGCAAAGGACTCCCCGCCGCCGTAACCCCAACATCCAATAGCTCCGGCCCTCCCCATGACCCTCTCTCTCGCCCCTCAAGCAATTATTGCACATTTTTGTGGCATACTTTGCGGCTGCTAGCGAGCACGAATGAGCACCTGCCCCAGCCCCTCTGCAGCCACGCCCCCTTTGCCCGTCTCCCTCTTCAAAAGTCAACCACGCTAATGCTTTTGAAATAATAACAATAAATATTATTGACATGCAAAAATGCCACAAAATGTCAGGGAATATTTATAACACGCCAGCAGCAGCAACACAAATTTTAGTTAATATGTTTCTTTTTCTAAATACTCTTCCAACGGGCATTACAATTAAGTCAGAAAGTGTGTAACATAAAAACTTCTTTAATATTTATATATAGAGCTGTGGATAGTACTCACATATCAATGTGAATATCAAGTTAAATTGTTGAAGATGAAGAAGTTGAAGGTTGAAGTTGAAGAAGAATTGAATTGATCAAAGTTTTTTGTTACTTCTAAAAAAACGAACTATTTACATATAGAAATATAATCTGCTTTAAGCTGCCAACAATTACTTCAGTTTCTAGTAAATGTTTTTGTTCAAAGATTCTAAAGCAGCACTAATAACATATTTTACGCAGTAAAGAAACTTTTCTTTTATATCATGTCAATTGAAGAAGTCCTTTGTAGCTATGTAGCTTAAATAAAAAAAAATGTATTTTCTTCAAGTAATTATATCTAAGAAATCTAAATCTAAATATGTTTTTTTGACTCAAAAGTAAAAAGAGACAATATATTAATTGCATATTTTATTGTATAATTTATTGTATGAAAAAATGAAATGAAGCTGGTCATAGGACTTACAAGATATTTATGACAGATATGGGAAAGTCAATTTATCTTACAATAAAAAAAAGTTTTTCATTCCTAACAAATACTTTAAAGTTTCCAAGTCTCTTACAATCGAGTTAGCGAGATTTTCCAGATATTTGAAAATAATAAAGAAAAGTTTTAATTGAATACACTTCATTTTAGTTATACAATTCCAACTGATATAAATACTAACTATACAAAATTTGAGTATTATACTGAGCTATAATCCTTAAATATTAGAAAACAAATTTTTTTCTCTGCTGCTAGAAATCTTAATCAGTTTCTAATATCTTTTAGTTTCCAAGTTCTTTGCTGAGAAATTTTTTAATATTTTTTGCTATCTAATAAAAACAGTTTATTAATATTATTTTGAAGTAGGGAAATAGCCTCTCTGTCTTTACTTTATTCTTGTCATATCTTGTTCTCCGTCTTCTTCTACTTCTTCTTCTTCTTCTTGTTCTTCTTAACATCTAGTGATAGTCAACTTACTTAACATCAGTAATGATACATCTGTGTACTTAACATTAGTTATTGTAAGTAACATCACGGATGGCAAACTTAAATTAATCGGCTTATCCAACTACAACATTATTAGATTATTATATCGCAGAATATCAAAAATCAAATGTTTGTATATATTGTAAAACAAACTTTTTGTGCTTACATCAATTTAAATTTGCATTCTTCTAACTTATAAGTTAAATTTCTTGCAAAACTAGAATTTTCAAAGAATTTTCTGATCTTTCAAAAAAACTTGAAACTTCTTTATCTTCTAAGCCAAACAAATTTATCACAAAATGATTGTCAAGCAAATATTTATAATTTTTAATAGAAACTGTATATTAACGCATGATTTCCTCTACTATAGTATAATATAGTTACTCTCAAACTACTATACCATAAAATAGCACAGAAATTAGTTCATTGAGTCTTCGTCTAGTCTTTATGCTATTCCCTTTTGCGCAAAAAAAAAAAAAACTAGTTCCCAGCAGTCATATAATTATCGATAATAGATTTGCTGTCAGCTGCTGTAATTATGTGAATTGATGCTTGTGGGCGTGCCACGATGAACCCGAAAAGAGAGCAAAATCAACTGTTGGCAACGCCTAAAACTACGCTTTAATTTTAATTTTAATTTTAATTTTCAGTGTTCTTTTTCCACATGAATTTCTAATTGAAATGCTCGCTGACATTTTTATGGCTTTTCGTTAGTTTTCAGTCGCAGTTTTTGGGCCAAAATGTGTTTAGCAGTTTATTTATTGAAATTTATTGGCTTCGGTTATTTGGTTTGGCATTGTTTTAAGCGGATGCAATATAAAATTCAATAAAATTCAAAGCGCGAATCAGGCAAATGCTCATTCGACGAGGTGATTCAATTTCATAATAATTTTCTTTCACTCTCTCTCTCTTTCCCTCTCTCTCTCTTTTCTGCTGACTATTGTGACTGCCAGATGTTTCTCTACTGCCAATGCTATATTTCACTTTATCTGGTTTAACTTTGCCAAATGCGTTTAAATTTGCTTTGCAAAAGTTTAGTCTGAGTTTTGTTATAAGAAGCTCTGCTTATTTACTTATAATTTAATTTATAAAAAAAATTTACATATGTAAATTCTTTTATAAATAACACTGGCTAACGGCAATAATTTCAATTTTTTAATTCAGTTTTTAAATTTTTTTTCAACTGAAAAAAGTTTTGCCTAAAAAATGTTAGAAATTAAATTGTGGCTTTGATAATTTTTTTATAAACTGATTTTGTAGAATGTAGAGCCGATTTCCAAAATATAAAAAAAATAGAAAATGTATTTTATTTACGAAAAGCTTAATGGAAAATTTGGTAACTGTAGCTAAAAAGATGTAAAAGATATGCTTCAAAAACTGAATCTTCATAACATTTTTAATGAATTTCATTGAAATAGGAAAAGTTATCAAATATCTAAAACAAATCCGATATGCGCGCTGTATACATGGACCTTCGTGCAAAATTTCAATTCTCTAGCTCTTTTAGGGCAGACAGACAGGTCGACGCATCTCGTCGCCCTGATCAAGAATATACATACTTTGTGGGGTCTACCACACCTCCTTTTGACTGTTTTGCCTGATTTACAATTTTCAATGGGTTCAGGGTATAAGGTTGTATATATGAGAAATATTTAGATATATTTCGCTTTAACATTTCTGCAAATTCCCAAAAACGAACTAAAATTTGTCTTATTTTTAAGAAAGATAAAATATTTAATATTTTTAAGAATATAGATTAATTAAATAAACGTAAATATAATACTTATATGCTAATATTTTAAGTAAAAATCCTTAAAATCACTTATATTTAATTTGAAAAGATTTTATATATTATAATAGAATAACATTACATACAGACAACATAGCAACATGGAAATAAGTACTTAAGGCTTATACTTATATTTGATAACAAGCTCAATTTTAGTTATTTTTCAGAATTATTTTAATACCTCTTTAATGTGTGCCCAGCTTTTGTTTATGCATCTGAATATCCCAGCCTCCATTTTCATAATAAGTCTATGCTTTGTTCGCTAAATGCTTTCCCAGCTACAGTTTTTCACGCTCAAGTCAAGGGACAGACAGAAGCTGTTGCAGTTTGTTGTTGCTGTCGCTTATTGTGCTGTTCGGTTGCATCATTTCCATCATCATCTACATATTTTTTTTTTTTTTTGCTTTTGCATCTTGTGCAGCACTTGAAGGCGCTTTTCCACTCGAGCAGCGAGCTTTTCTTTTGGCCGCACTCGAGCGACGCTTCAATTCGCACTTCACCTGAAGAGGTAAGCCAGGTGAGCCCAAACCCTCCTCGACTGATTCTTAGTGCCACAAATGACAATCGAAGGCTGCTGCATTACAACAGAAAACAAAACAAACAATTTCCCCTGGGAGCGAAGTACAATTAAAAAAGGAAGCACATATTTTCCATCTCTTTTCCCCCTCTGTTTTTTCCAACTCACATTTTGCATTGTTAAGTGTATTTGTGTTTAATTAAAATACTTTTCGCACTTTACCTTTGTTGTTACACTGATTGACTGATTGACTGACTGACTGACTGACTGAAGTTCTGGCTACCTTTTTGTTAATTTTCAATTTTATTTTCAACTCGTCTAAAAATGATTCGCATTCTTTGCCAACTGAAAGTATTTTAATATAGTTTTTTTGGCATCTCTCTTAACATGGAGCTGCAGTTGCAGCATTTGCTGCAGGTATTTTCAGGTATTTTCATTAAACGAAACTCTCGGCTTTTGTCTGCTTTTCAGTTACAGTTACTGCTAACTTTTTAGCCGCAAGTTTTCTGTATATATATATATATATATATTTAATTTAAACTCAAGCTGAACAACAGCTCTAATTTAAAAAAATGTTTCGACACTTTTGTATTTTGTTAAAATGCTTTTGATGTGCAACATTTGATCAAGTAACAAGTCAATTCTCTATGTTTTAATTTTGTTCAATTTAAAATGCTATGATTTAAGCTCAAATAGGTTTCCCCATCTCTTATATTAAATAGCTTAAAGCTTCTGCATAAATTTTAAAGTGTGTTTTCATTAATTTATCATTATTTTTTAATATACAGTCGATTCTCGAATCGAAACCCTCAATAAATCGTAAAAAATGCTATATTATATATATATAAATATATACATAAAAATGAATATTCGAATATTCAGAACGACTTTTATATGTTCCTTATTGTCAAGAAAAATAATAAAAAAAAACTTTTTTTTCTACATTTAAAAAGGTAAAAGTAATTTTTCACACAAAGACGCGTTTAAAAGACTTGAATTATGGATACTGGGTAACGGATAAACATACTTATAAAATGAAATAAATAAATGTTAAGTGAATCGTTAATTATGAAAATTTTATCTAATTTTTTGTTTATAAATTATAAAAATAAAGTCAAATTATTGAAAATCGAGCTTATTTGATTTTACTGAAGGGTAACCCTCCTTCCTCAGTCGCGACTAGAGAAATAAAATATGCGCCAAATGCGTTGCCAAACGTGTTGAACAGTTTTCTTTTCCCATACAAACCAGTAACTTGTGACAGAACGAAGTCTGTCTGATATATCTATTTATAACATATTTCTATGCTTCAACAGAACAATCTTAAGTTTTGCAAGCATCTCTTCGAATAGTCTACCTTGAGTAATTTTCATATAATTTATATAATTTGCAATTAATAAAACTTGAAAAAAACTTTGAGAAAGTTTTTAAAATTGTAGCTGAAGCTTAATATTTATTATTATTTTTTGCTAAAATTACCCTTGCTAAAATGGTTGAAGAATTTTGGTCAGAAATATGTATATAGGTATATTCTTTATCATCACGACGAGCTGAGTTCACAAAGCCATGTAAGTCTTATCGTCCGTCTATCTGGATCAGACTACTCTCAACGAAAGAGATGCAAAGGTATACAAGCTTCGGCTCGACTGAAGTAAGCCCTCTATCTCTATGTTTGTATATATCTTTTTAGAATGTTCATTGAAGTATTAATTCAATTCAATTATATTTTCCTTAAAAAACTAACAAAATTCAATTTTTGAAATATAAATATTAGAATTTTCAGCTGGTGTTAACTATTTATTAGCATTATAACTACACTAGACAGAAGTTCACTATTAACTAGTTAACCCACAAAACCTTCATTGAACTTCAAATTCAAGTTCATTTGAAATATGATTCAATACAGAAAATAAATTTATATTGCGATGATGCTTGCTTAAGGACTTAGCACATAAAACATATATATTCATTAATAAATTCGCTTTTATATTATTAAATTAAGTTCACAAAATATTTATAAAATATATATATCAAATAATTGATTTAATGCATTCAAGTTTACATACCCATAAATTACAGCTTAAATTTGATTCGTTGCTTTAAAATGGAATTTCTTTATTATTGTTTACATAAATCCGCACTTGATTTTTAATTGATTTGTGACATTTATTTTTATTGACGACTTTTCAGTTGATTTTATTGAATTGCACACACACATATACATATATATTTGTTATTGACTTATTTACGAGTTGCTGAGAAACTAGGCAGCTGTTTTAAATAAATTTATAGAAAATATTTCATAAATGAAATAAATTTGCTGAGAAAAAGGAAGGAAATATTTATGAATAAAAGTAAAGAGATTTGAAGTTTTTATAAAATTTAGTTAAATAAACACTTTCTTTTAAGTTCCTTAGTTATTGGAATGTATTGCTTTTCAATTTTGTAAACTTATATGAATCTGAATATTAGAAGCTAGATTTACCTAGGAACTTAAAACATATTTATATACAATATGCTAGAGCCTGTAATAAAATGAATTACAAGAATGTTCTAGGTAGTAGAAACTCTCATTTCCCCCTGAAAAATGATATCAAATTTTAAGTTCTCAAAATATACAAATGCAATTTTATATTTATTATAATTTTAGCTATTACAACTAACTGAATTTCAAATGTGATTTCAAAAAAAAAAATTAATTTAAAATATAGTTATATGGTTTTCGAAGCCCTTGACATAAAATAGCTTTCACGCTCTTAAAAACAAAGTTAGTATATCTTGTAGCTATTATTATTATAATTCTAACTGTATATTCTTTCCCTCTGAAGAATTACCACACAAAAAGTAAACAAGCTTTTATATCATTTTTCTACTTATTAAAATTTAGAATTTAAGCACATGTAAATCCAAGAAACTCTCTTTGTCCCTTTCTCTCCTAATATTGCTAAGCAATATTCATAAATTGCAATTTTCATAGCACACTTTCCGGCTGCTAGCAACGTTGATAAAAAATGCAGCGATGCCTGCCACAAGCTCGAATATATTATGCGGCACAGCTGATGCGGCTTTCGAGTTGTTTCGTGTGCGAAACACGTGAAAAAAACAGCTGCCAACAGCCAATGGGAATTGCACGACACTTGACGCGCTAAGCGCTCTTGCTTTTGCTTAAGCCCGCTGATAACGGTATTTTTGCCAATTCTGTTTTGCGATTGTTGTTTGTCTTAATTTACACGCAGGTCGAGCATTTGCAAACTTATTGCCGCTATTTACTGGCACGTCGCGGCGCTAGAACTTTTCGAACTTTTCGCTTAAATCGTTCGTTTGCAACTGAAGCGACTATTGCACACAGCTCGCCCAATTCGCTGCACTCGTCGAAGACGACGAGCGCTGCCAGCCAGTCAGCCAGCAGAGGCGACAGCAGCAGCAGCAGCAGCAGCAGCGGTAGCAGCAGCGACAGCAGTCAAAGGCTTCCAATGCGAAACGAAGCTCATGCGAATGGTTAGCCCAAAAGCAAATAAAACAGTGACATGGCGCCGGCTAACGTTAGACGCATTCGTGATTCTTGTCTCGACCCATTGCCAAAGTGTTCCGCACGTAGTAAGAGCTGCGAATGTAGCTCATTATTATAAATATAATTGTTGTTATTATTAAATATATGAAATTATAACAATATTTAATATTAAATATCCTATTTTATTTGCTGTATGAGATAAATACATTTAAAATATATATTTTTGGCTGCATTATAAATGGTTTGTTGTGTTTTTGCATGGACCACGAGAGAGAGGGAGAGAGAGCGCGTATGAAATGCAGTTGGCAGCGTGCATGGCCAGCGCGCTCTCTGTCTGTCGTAAGTTTATGGCGCTCTGCATGCTGTTGCATATTTGGGAATGCACTGGAAAGTACCGTTAGTTGAGGAATTTCTACAATTTTACATTCATTTGACAGCGAACAGCTGTGAAGGATAGCAGAGATATGCTAAAGAAAAGGAAAAACTGTGAAATGAAAAGAAATGATATTATTTAAATTTAATATAATAAATATGAGTGCGTACATATGTAAAAAAATTTATTTTTATTTAAAAAATATTTTTTTTAGTAAAATATTTTTTCATTATTTAAAACTTACAAATATTTTTAATATTTCTTAAGACTTAATATTATTAACTTAATTATTAATATTATTAAATACTTTTTGTGTTTTTTTTTTCAAAATTTATATTAATATTATTTATTTAATTCTCTTAACATTATTTCTAAACTTACCAAATGCCGCTTTCCAATCGCAACTCTCTTAAGTAAACAAATGCGCTCTCTTAAATGTGCTGCCATAAAACGCCTGGAAGTGCACTTCCCGTGTTTCGCATTGCCAAAACGTTCTGCCGAAGCTGCCATAAACTTTCCAGCAGCACCTACACGCGCTCTCTCTTGCTCTCTCTCTCTCTCTCTCTGGCTGTCTTTGTAACAGTGCTCTGTTACGCTCCTTGAATTGCTTTGCTCCACATTTCAAAGCCACAAATTGCTGGCAGCTGACACTTTGGAGATGTCACTCCTAACTGCACGGCGGGCCACTCGAAGGCGCCACGCGGCGATTTACGAGCACGAGCTGCGAACGAAGTGCGAAAGCCAAAAGGCAATCGCCGTCGGGGCCACCAACAATAACAACAACAGCTGCTCAATGAACCTGCCTCAAGAAAAAAATCAACATGCCGGCCGGCTAGCTCATAAGGCTAAGCCGTTATATGCGAGTTCATAGTCTAACGGTACATAGCCTTAGAGCAAGCAATGCAAAACAAAAAAAAAATAGATAATAGTTGTTGCTAACGGTAATCAGCTTTCCATTTCACCTCACCCGCTGTCCCATCACTAACCACAATGGTCCTAAAAATTTCACATATAGCTTTCACGTTCATCCGCTTACAAAGGGCGCGCGCTGCCTTTTGTTCCATTCCATTTCGGGGCCTGCACCTTCCCCTCTCGCCACTGTCTCCGCTTGCATCTCGCGAATGGTGTTGGCCCCAAATCAATTGCTCGCAACATGACTAAATCTTTTGGATACATGAAATTTGTTTAGTGTGTTCTGCTTTGGCGCCCCGCGACTCGTGTGAAATGGGGGCAGCGGGCGTGTGGGCGTGTGGGCGTGGGGGCGTGGCTGGGTATGCCCGATGGACCGAGCATTGATTACAACTGCCAATTTTTCAGCTTGTTGCACATTTCGTGGCGTGTTGTATTGCATGCAACGTGCAGCTACGCAGGTGGCCAGGTGTTAGTTGCAGTTGCAGTTGAGTGTGGGAGGAGCAACGGGATCTAAAGCAAGTGCAATGCACTAAATACCCAAGCACCTGGAAGCTGACAAGAAGTATACAGAAACTAATTATTAAAGGGAATAACTAAGCGAATGTTATAATTAGTTTCCTCTAAGCTAATTATTGAACTGAATAATTTGAATAATTATTGAATAATAGAAATATTATAATAGAAATTATTAAAGTGTAGATAACACAAGTCTGAAACAGAGTAGAAGAGGATGCCATATGGCAGCATGAGCCAGCAGAGATAGGGAGCTGCACGTGACATAAATAAGATACAAAAGTATCTTTAACACAAGGAAGCAAGCTCTTGTATTTCATAGATACTTTAACTACCTCGCTTGCTATGTATTCGCACTAAAATATGGAAACTACAAAAACTTACTTCTTACATATTTGAAACACATGAATTGGTGAGCAATACATAGGTAGCTATAAAAGGCATCTTTAAGATACAAATATATCTGCACATCTTTGGAAAACTTACCCATTAAAATTTGTTAGCTATAGAAGCTACCTAAATAACTTTTCTTTTTTTTTTATTATACCCTGAACCCATTGAAAATCACAAAAGCTAGAGATTTGAAACTTTAGATATATATTCATGTATACCATACGCAATACAAGTTTATTTTTTTTTCGATAATTCATCCCATTTCCTTATTGTCGATAACAATCGATATTTTGACTTTGTTTTTAAGCTATAACTTAAAGACCATAACAGCTAGAGATCCCAAATTCATTAACGTATTTCAAATACTAGGGAGTTGAGATTTTGCATATATACACCTTTGGATGTCAATATTATGTCCTGAAAATTTCATTAAGAAAGTAGATCTAGAACCGAAGTTATTTAACAATTAATTTCTCATATTGCTGCCCAGAATGCAGACCAAGAGTAGCTGCTTAATCATCTCCGCAATAAGCGGTGCTCGTGCTTGTATGTGCATGTATATGTGTGCGTGTGTGTACCTGCAGAGGGTAATATGTATAGATAAAAGATGTAAGCTAGATTTGTTAAAACACCACCTCGGACTTGGTTCAGGGGATCTCCTAGCGTTTTTACTTGTTTTAATTTTACTTTGCACTTTTTATACCCTGAACCCATTGAAAATGGGAAATCAGGGTATAATGGTTTTGCAAAAAGTATGTAACAGGCAGAAGGAGGCGTGGCAGACCCCTTAAAGTATATATATTCTTGATCAGGGCGACGAGCTGAGTCGATTTGGCCCTGTCCGTCTGTCTGTCCGTCCGTCCGTCCGTCCGTCCGTCCGTCCGTCCGTCCGTCCGTCCGTCTGTCCGTCCGTCTGTCCGTATGTATGAACGCGTCGATCTCAGAACATATAAGAGCTAGAGACTTCAAATTTTGCATGATGGTCTGTGTATACAGCGCGCATATCGAGTTTGTTTTAGATATTCGATAAATTTTTCCGTTTCAATGATATCGATTTAAAACGTTATCAAGATTCAGTTTTTTGACCATATCTTTTACATATTTTTAGCTACAGCTACCAAATTTTGTTTTTAGCTTTTTGAAAATAAAATACATTTTCTATTTTTTTTATTTTGGATACCGGCTCCACATTTTACAAAAAAAATTTATTAAAAAAAAAAATTATCAAAGCCACAATTTTATTTTTTTAAATTTTTAAGTGAAAACCGTATTTTCAATAAATTAATAGCACTCAATGCAGAAAATTGCATTCAAATCCGTTAAGTAATACAGAAGTTATTAAAGGAAACATTGTAAAAGCACGCGGCAGCAGCCTGTACGTGTGCACACATACATTCAAATGAACTACACAGTAATCGGGGCGCGTGCTTCTGTGTGCATGGTATATGTGTGCTTGTGTATACAAATGTGTGCATGTGTATATGCGCGCAGAGGTAATATGTATAGATAAAAGATGTAAGCTAAGTTGTTTAAAACAACAGCTCGGACTTGGTTCAGGGGATCTCGTAGTCGGGCTGAGACCCGACTAGAGCTTTCTTACTTGTTAACTATTGGAGTTATGTGCGCTTCGTAGCTGAGACTTCTCTCCAATGTGACACCCAGATAATTTACCTTTTTGACTATTGGGATGGGGGTTTTGAGAGTCAGTACCCTCTTCTGATCGCAAAGGTAATATTCACTGATTTCTGAGTATTTTTGCCGATGCTACAGAGCTTAATCCACCGATTGAAGTCGATTGAAGATACGATTGCATCAGCGAAGAACCCAATCTACTATTTCAGATATTATTAACTCCATGATACACAAAAGTATCTAGGCCACAGCACAAAATATCTTAGAGACACAGAAGAGTATCTGACAGTCATAATAGTAGCTCTTAAATAGAAGAGTATCTGTGAGATATGTACAAAAGCAAAATGTACCTTACAGACATTGAAATCTATAAAATACAAGGTCTTAAGTGCGATAAAAAAATATCCTAAAAAAATAAAAAATTACATAAATTTTAAGACTGATTAAGTCAGAGTCGGATTAATATATCATATTACCATATCAGAACAGAACAGAATCTTCAAATTGGGCATGATTAAGAGTTTCAGAATATGTCAGGATATATAATATTGTTCAATTATCAACTAGAGATTTCCTTTTCATATCACTTTTCTTTCTTAAGAAAGATTATATATTTATTGAATTTACGAAATTTCCATATTTTATTTCAAACAATTGATTCGCTCGTTCAGTCTTTTGAGTTTATATGATGTCTCAATCTGTTATGTCTTTTGAGATAGATACATATTGTAGATAATTTTGCTTTTTAATGCAAGGCTTACTTCTATATGACAAGAAATTGTTTCAAGTTTTGGCATTTGTGATTTTTCGGTTACTCTCAAAATTTCTAAGCTAAATGGAGAAAAAATACAATCACAGCCTACAAAAAGCTGCTACCAAAATACTAAAACCCCACAAACACTCAAAAGAAAACTAAGTACAGTCTCCTCCATTACATCAAGAAGATGACATGGTGTTGGTCAAAGCCAGCTGAAAGCTCCTTTGAGTCGCTGGAGGATACCGAATCCTTGCGTCCCAACGAGCGTAGCTACACCTGGATAGATGAGAGTGGCAACTTAGCTAGTCGCAAGCTAACGGACTACGAACATCGGCTGGAAGATGAAGTGCAGATGCTGCAGGATGCGCTCTTCTCCATATCCTCGCACTATGCCAAGATCCAATTCCGATTGCGCCAAATATCCTCAGCCTCGGGCCAGGAGCGCGTCTGCCTGCTCAGGGAACTGGACCGTGTCACCTGCCAGGGCATCGATGAAACCGCCCAGCACAACGAGCTGCCCAACCTGCTGAGGGATTCGCAGAGCTTGGGCCATGTGCGTGTCAAACAGCAGAAGATCATCGCCGAGCTGAGAGGTCGACTCAGGAATCTGGCCGACTTAACCGATATTTGTTTCTGTGCTGAGTCCGAAAGCAGCTACAAGCTGCGAAAATATCACGAGCAAGAGGAGACCGAAGAGGAAGATGAAGATGAGGAGGATAAAGAGATGGAGGAGTATGAGAATGAGGAGGTGGAGGAGTCTAAAGACCACGAAAGAAACTGCACGTGTGTTGTTTGCAAGGAAAATACCCTGAAAATTGCTGCTAAACGTGGCTATCTCTCTGAGACCTGGCGTCCCGATGACAATTGGTGCGTCGTAGAAAGCGAACCAACACAAAAGAAAAAGAAGCTGACTAAGAAGAAGCGAGCGAAGCCAAGAGAAAGACAATTAAATGCCAAAGGCACAAAATCTTTCAGCTTAATCAATGCACAATTTCGAGAAGCTCAAAAGTCTGGTAAAAGAAATTCCATGCCCAAAACTGTTCCTCAACAGCTAAATAATTCCCGAATGAACTGTGAAAACTTCAGTTGCAGACTTCTGCAATCTAACCATGAAAATGAGAAACGTCGCCAGAGCTCAATAACCCAAGACTCCAAGAGTCAAATGCAGCTTCGAAGAACGAGCAATGCCCTCAACGGAGGTCAGTCTTTAAATCAACGTCGACAGAGCTCAATAACCCAAGACTCCAAGAGTCAAATGGAATTTAGAAGGACGAGTAATTCCCACAACGGAGGTCAGGCTTTAAATCGACGTCGACAGAGCTCAATAACCCAAGACTCCAAGAGTCAAATGGAGTTTCGCAGAACAAGTAATGGCTACAATGGAGGTCAGGCCTTTAAACGACGCAGTGTTCAAAGCTCCACAATACTAGATCCCTTAGATCATAAAATAAAGAATATGGGTATATCGAACCTTGTTGGCCGGAACAGTCCACAGAACTCTAATTATCAAGTAGTGCCTAAAAGGACAAGTATGAATATCAATGGAGGTAGGGAATCATCGCGAAGTAGTGCACGAGGATCGCTCAATCAGAACTCGAAATACGAAACGGGAAGCAACAAAAAAAGCACTCAGAGTTTCTATAGTCGTACTTCTCAAAGTCCCAATCAATTGGGGGCTAAAAGGAATTCCATGTCCCAAGGATTATACATTCAAGCTTTAGCTAGAGATTCGTCTAACAGCCTTATGAATAGGTTAGAGCCAAAAAGACAACAAAGATCTTGCTTCTGTCTACAAAAGAACTCCAATCTAACAGAAAGTAAGTCAGGTCATAGAGCTGTGGGTAGTCAACAGAGCACTTTTAAAGATTGCGATCCGAATCGTAAATGTGATAAGAAATCGAATCTGAAATCGGATCACTCAAAACCTACTTGTTCAAAGTGTTTAAAGTTCAAAAGTGAACCAGATTTACGTTTCATACGCTCCAACTATTCCGGCAGCAAAAGCTCACAGTTAGAAGTACCACCGAATCCTTTAGTGGGCGTGTCCTCAGTTACTGGAGGCTTTATACATAAAGTGGAGCCCAACACAATTTGCAGTCATCGAAATTGTTTGGGCTCATGCGCCAAGACTCGTAACTGCTACGATCAGTTTCCCACGATAGAGGAAGAAAAGAAGAAATGTCAATCGGGGTGTAAAAAACCAAGCAAAACTGATAGCAGAAAAGAGAGGAGGCAACCCAAATTGGAGGAAAAGCAGAACATCAGAATAAAATCTAATTCAATGTCTCGAATGTTAACTTTTTTACGTCCCCCAACAGCAGTGTTTCCACCCAACCCATTCAAATTGACTAAGAGCCATAAGAATACCTTTCCCGTCTATCCAAATACTTCCGGCAAATATGGATCGTTCAATAAAACAAAGTTTGGACGTCGATTCTGTCAGCTCGTCTGCTCCAAGTTGCGCAAGGACATGGAAGATGGAAATATGAGAATGAAAGAATTCCAAATTGAGGCCAATTTAGCGAAACCCAAAGCAGATGATATTAGAAAGAATGACAAAGATCCATAAACTAAGAGAACCTGAAGGCAGCTCAAGGTATGGAAGCAGGCAAAGCGACTTGATTTATAATCTTGGGTTATTTTAAAATACTCTCAAAGGCCAGCGCTTTAACTGACTTTGAAAATGTTTTAGAATAGTTTAGGATTATACTAACCTGCTTCCTATATGTGGTTGAGATATACATACATTTATTTTTTGATGGGTTGTTACGTAAAGCGTAGTAAATGTTTGCGTTTATGCTATGAACAATAAATTTATATTATTTAAAGTGATTTGAGATTATATTTGATATATCTTATAGAAGGTCTAAAACAGAGATGTGAGTCGGAATTGGGATTTTCGGGATCCGGGTTTCACTTTTCTTTTATATTGCTCGAAAATTGATAATATATTATTTGAAGAGTTTTAGCCTTAAGTATGATAATCGTCATATAGGTCGAGTATAAGTAAAAGTAGAAAATACGCTCTTAATCTCTTTAATGAATGTTAAGCTAGGCATGGGAACTGTCCTTGTTACCAAATATCAGAGCTATAAATATATTATGTCTGGCTCTGATCCTAGTTTTCATTCAGCCAATTTTGCCTGAAAAGCAGATATTCTTACTATATAATGGTATAATACTATATATTATATATCAGTACAGTATTAACCTTTCATACCAGCAAGTTTTTTTTTTAATATTTTTTTAAATATTAATAAATTTTATTTAATTCGTTACTTTCAGTAAGTTTTAGGTAAGGCCGTTGTAGACACGTTCTAAAACAGGTCCTAAATGAGTGTTAAGCATTACATAGTTACAGACCGAACTTCCGGTACGGCAGTAAAAAGCAAAATGTGTGTAAAGGTAAGTGCACCTTCATCCAGATATTAGCCCTAATATAAATTGTGTCTACCTCTTTTCTGATAATCTAGCTAATGATTATCAGGAAAGAGGCAGAGGTCCTCTTAATACACTCTAAATAATAAAATGGAACTCAATTATTTCTCAACTTTCTTTCAATCGTTGCCAACTACAGTAAATCTGTTAATTGTTCGCAAATCCCTTACAAACCCAAACATTTGATTGACTCAGAAACTCTGTGAGCTGTACCCTTCGATGTTGTACCCTTCGCTGCTGATGGCCATGGTCATTGAACCCGCACAGCATCCCCTAAGCGGCGCTCTCTACCAAGGCTAAAACACACAATAAGCTGATGCTGAACGGAACCAGTTTTTGGCAATTTTCCGCGCATATCCAAAGTATTTTTGCAGTCTGTTAGGTAGCAGAGCATACCGTACCATAACGTGACGTACCCGTCTAAAGGGCCAGATCGTGTCGACCTGGCATTGAGGGTTGTTTTTACATCTTGGCAGCAGCCGCATTGTTCTCGCCGTTTTCCCATCCGCTTCATTCATGACTGCGCCTTACTCTCTTGTCTCTTTGAGGGCCTCGTCCTAAGTTGGTCTATATCATACCCACATCTGGCTACCCTCCACTCCACTCCTCTCGCCCTGTCCCTGCGCTTGTCCCATGGCGCATGCGTTGCCGGGCTTATCTTTTGTCTCATTTGTCGACTGGTTTTTATGACGCCTTCTGTATTAATGGTCTGTACGACGTCCTGTCCTGCGGGCCTCTCTGCCCCTGACATCTGGCCAAATGTGTGAGTTTGTCATGGTACGGACCATTAAAGGGAAGCTCCATACATATGTGTGAGATATGCTAATAGTCTGGCTTGTTCAATGATACTTCGAGATAAAGGCAAATTGTAATGTGTGAAGATGGTAAATACGATAAAGATTGATGATTAAAAAAGAAAATATTGGAAATGTTTGGAAAAGAAAAAGATGAGTTTAAAGAGCCGATATGATAGGAAGTGAGAAAATAGATCAAGACTATCGGATTATTATTTCTTAAGGTACAAAAGAAGTTTTTGCTATCCATAGAATATAATATAACATTATATAAAATATACATCCTCAGTAGAAAAGCAGATAGTGTAGGTTAAGTTATTATAGATCTAGGATTATTCTCTTAAGATACAATAGACATTTAACCTACCTATAAAATGTATAATATATTCTATACACCATATATGACATCCATGTAATTTTAGAAAATAACTATAATTTTAGGGTATTCACTTAGTATTTAAAAATGATTTAAAATATAAAATATTTAATATCATATAACATACAATATATACCTACTCTAGATGAGGAGAAAAAGTAGACAGATTAAAAATCAATCATTTTAATTCTTTGATTCTTTCAAAATACATTTTCAACTATCTGTAAAACATACGAGGACACTGTCAAAAATATTCTTCCTTAAGGCAATAGTAAAAGCAGATAGAAAGAAAAACATATTCAAGTTAATTTAATATAGTTTTCTTGTTAGTAGGAATATTTTTAAAGCTACCCTTGTTTAATAATCTATATAATTTATACAAATTGTGGGTGTTTCCTCTCGTAGAATGCTTAATAATTTTAAAAAAATATTTTTGATTTTTCAAACATCATTTATATGTAGAACTACTAATTTTTTTTCGAACTAACCTCGCATTAAAATTCCTATTTATAACAATTTTTACTTTTTCAGAGAAGCTTCGTAGAACTAACTTTACTTTTTTCTGACTAACCTCGTTTAATAGTTACAAACTGCCCTCGCACAATTTTTATATATTTTATATTTAACTACTTTTGATTTTTTGCTTAATATGCATATTTTATTTAACGTTTCATTTATAAATATTTACATCGCTTTGCAAACTTATCAGAGAAATGTTTTTAAGAAAATATTATTTATTACGAAACTATAAATAGAGTTTTTAATAATAAATGTATATGAAATAATATATTTAATATGTATTTGCCACTTTATATAAAGAACTTAAAAGATCACAATGCTGCAAATTCTATGCGCATTGGCAAGATTTCAAGTATTTTTTGTTTGTACTCTAATTCGAGTTAAGGACTATCTTCAAAAGGAAGAGAAATTATAGGATAACATGTGATGAGAAGTTGGCTAAGATAATGTATATATAGACATGTTTCAGTTTTATGATAATTCAGAAAAAATATTATTTTATAATGCTTTATAAATTTTGCAGAGAGCACGAAATTAGACTGAAACAGTTTTTTAGTTACATTCATATATATGGAAATAATATATATATATATATATATATATATATATATATATATATATATATATATATATATATATATATATATATATATATATGGCTCCACTTAGAACTAGATTAACGTTTATAATAAACTAAATCTCATTTATAGCTAACTATCTTTGTCTTTGTTGTTGTGTCTTTGTTCATTGAGTTCATGTATTTGTGTTTCCTTTATGTATTTTTTGGGATATAGCTTTAAAGAAGTCTTCCTTTTTTCATAACTACGTGTTGTTGTTCCTTTTTGGCATGGCACAATTTTGGCATATAATTGAACATAATAAATTGAACTTATTTTGTTTTATGGCAAATTGAGAAGAAAAAAAAACATTTGAGAAATATTTTGGTAAATGGCAAGAAAATATTTTTGCTTTGAGCAGCTACATTAATCCATAATGAGCTTTTCCTCTACTCTGCTAGGACTATAAACTAGAACCCCAAACCCAATCCCAACCCCCACCCATTGCCCGTTTCGGCGCCCTATTTGGGTGCCTCGCATTGTTGCATTTGCACAACCAGGAGCAGTATGCGATTCATTAGATTATCCGCCTCGGAGTCCTCCAAGCTGTTCAACTTGGCCGAGATGAAGCCGCAGAATTTGGAGTTGAGAACCTCGCGCACCGTTTGCGGCGGCGGCAGCTCCAATCCTCCAGCTACAGCTGCAACATTTTGTTGCTGGCGCAGATGGCGATGCTGTTGCAGCATTTGATCCTCATAATCATCGGCCTCCAAATCCACATCCTCCAGCTCATCCGGTTCGCCATTGCGACGACGTTTGCGTCCACCGATGGCCGTCTGGCCGCCTTCGCCGCCGCCATTGATGCTGCGCGGCGAATTCGAATCGAGTATGATGGGGTAGGGAAAGTCCGCATCGATGGCCTCCAGCTCCTCCACCTCATCGGAGGCATTGCCGCCATCCTCGTCCCCACTGACATCCAAGTCGTCGAAGCTCTGATGCAGATTCGCTTGCCCTGCGCTGCTGTCGTTGCGTGTGGAGCTCACACGGCTATCATTGTGCAACGCCTGAGCCTGCGCCAGCGCCTGCTGGTGGGCGGGCAGCGGCTGCAGAGGCAGCGGCAAGGCGCCAATTCCAGCGCTGCCGCCGCTGCTGCTGCCGCCACTGCTGCTACTGCTGCCGGCATTGCCCGCGCTGCCTCCACCTGCCGACAAATCCAGCTCGGCCTTCACATTGTAATCGTAGTAGTAATCATCGCTATTCATATTCAGCGCCGCGCACTTGGACAGATTCAGCACGGCGCTTGAGGCGTCGTTAAAGGACGAGGTGAGCTTCAAGGCGGCGGCAGCTGCTACTGCTTTGCTTGCGCTCAATATGCTGTGATTGTTGTTATTGTTGTTGTTGCTATTGCTATTATTGTTATTATTGTTGTTGTTGTTGTTGTTGTTGTTATGCAAGTGCTGAGCAAATGCGCTCAGGCTGAGATCGCCAGCATGTGAAGCGCCCCTTTAAGAAAGAAGAAAATCGTAAGAGAGATTTAGTTTCATTTGTGGTAGATAAAAGAGGGATGGGAGCAAATGGGAACTATAAGAAAAATTATATAGTAGCTTTATATATAGCAAATGCGATCAATGAAGTTGGCTGTTCTAAGAGCTAGTTAATATAGTATATAGTATATACAATATTATCAACTAAATTGTTTTAACGGAAAAATTATTATGTACAGCTGTGTGCACAAAAATAGCAGTGCAGTAGATGCTAACAGGGTTTTTTGTGAACACAACTGTATATAGGCAAATTGATCTACAGATTTATAGATCTCTAGTTCAAGTTCAGTATGACCTTATTTTCAGCTAGTCCCTTTTAAAGGCTAGTATAAGACAGTCTGTATAACCCAAATATTTATTATAAATTATATATTCTATAGTTTAATAAAATCATTTTCGATATTTTAGTACACTCAATTGCATATTTTGACATAAATATAATACCTAAGACTTGCTGGCACAACATGGTTTAAGTTATTTGTTTCAAATTCAAAGAAACCATATGATATAAGGGCCAATATAGATAACAAAACAATTTCATAAATATATTTTATATTTGGTCCTAAGTTCTTATAACGAAATTATTAAATATGTAATAATATTATAGATATATAATATACAATATATAAAAATATCTGTAGCTGATATTTTTTTTTTTTATTATTATTTTTCTCTTGATTTCTAACTGTCGTATGAGGACATCAAGCGAATTAGTTGATAATTGAAAGTATTATATAAGAAACTCAGAATATAATATATATGTACATATGTCATAATTTTTTTCTTCGTTTTTTTGCACTTGATTTGCAACTGTTTTATTAGGACATCAAGCTGATAATTGATCTTATTATATACGAAATCAGTAGGGTTCGCACCCTATTTCTGATCAATTATGCTGGCATTGCTTACATAAGAACACATTCATTCGATTTTTTAGGTTGATAATAGATATACATTTTTGATTTGATTTTTATATACATATTAGCTAGGCCAGTTAGCTTAGTAGCTAAGCTAACTGCACTTCTTATATCAAAGAAATTCTACTATATTAGATCGATTTGCCATTTGTAGGACAAAGAAATATTTTCCATGAATCCCCTTAACATAGGGAAACTGGGCCTACATTAGAAACATGCTTGTACATTTTTATTTGATCTTCCGCTGATCTACATAACATATATTATATTGTCATTTCCTCCCCTCTCCCTGTCTTTATATGGCAACAGTTTCCTAAAATAGCTCAACAATGGAGCTGAACGCCAAGCAACCCCAAAAGACAAATCACGAACGTGCTCTAACAAACCCCAAAAGAAAAAAGCAGAGCTCGAAACAAACTACCCAAAAACTCGTGATGTTTTTCGCCGGATTCGGCTTTGGCTTTGGTTCTGGCTCCGGTTTTTGGTTCGGTGTTCGGGGCTGGTTTCTTGTGCTACTCAAATTTCAGGCGCATTTCCACAGCTGCCTGAATACCTCAAACTCAGGGAGACGTGGCTATTTTTAGACCAAAGCGAGGCAAGAGGGAAAACGTTGAGGGCCAAGGCTTGGGCCCAGTTGCCAGGACGGAGCTCATTTTGCTGTTAGGCCCTGGGGCAGGTAGTTGACAATTGGAACTGTAAAATGATATGCGACGAGGCAAGCGTTTACTTTTTCCATTTCACATTTTTCACATTTTCCACATAATCAGGGCCAAATGCATTTTCACATGTTCCACAACCGAAGCGCTTGCTATTTGCTTGTGGTTTCTGCGGTCCTCCTTTCTGGTTCTCTATGTTTATTTTCGTCTATTTCCCAAGTCTTATCAATGTTTGCTTCCGCCAGGCCCAATACCCAGACACCGACCCAGCCTAAACCCAATAGATGGACAGTTTGCATTTCTATTTAATTGCGTAGCTCATTATGAGGAATTCCAATTTGTTTTTTCATTTCATAGGTTTATCAGCACCAACAACTGACTAATGGTCAAGTTTCCGCTGTTAGCTGAGCTGAGCTCAACTGAACTGCTTTGATAAGCCAAGCCAAATGACAAGAG
This sequence comes from Drosophila gaucha, assembly GCA_035045545.1. Taxonomy (NCBI): domain Eukaryota; kingdom Metazoa; phylum Arthropoda; class Insecta; order Diptera; family Drosophilidae; genus Drosophila; species Drosophila gaucha. The sequence goes on from JAWNOY010000292.1 coordinate 7,730,469, forward strand.
TTTAAGTCAAGGCAAATCTACAATTTTTTGTGGTTAAAATAATGATAGGCCATAAAATGGGTCATATAAGCACGAAATGGAAAAGATAATTGCGAATTCTGAGTTCATAAAATAGAAAGATGAGCGAATAAGATCTATATATATATTATATAAAATATATAAGATATAGAATATATAGACAGAAAAAGATCTTTAATATATAAAAAGAGATCCTTTTTCGCTGGAATTAATGTCAGTGAAAATGGTGAAATTAGCTCTTCTATTTGTAATACATATACATACATATGTATATACTAGATGCATATAAAGACACACATCGATAGATGGATATATAAGCAGATAGATGGATTTTAAGATACTGAAGATATATCTATAAATATTTATGGATAGACATTAACTTGTAAAAAGATAGTAAGCCCGATCTTTATTAAATTAAAGAAGTTAGATTAAGGATCCAATGGATTACAAAATGATCAATCAACCAATCATTAAAGAAACTTAAAGAGCCATTGCCAACAATTACCCAGTAAATACATTTAATAGATCATCTAGTCTGTAGACATTATAATAGAAATCTCTGTATAAATCCTTTCTTCTAAGTGATCAGTCAATCAATCATTGAATATTCAGCTTGCAACTCTTGGATATAAACAGTTACAATAACTCAATAAATTCATCTATTCTCAAAGACTCTAAAGTCTATCATATCTCATAAAAAAAAACAACTGCTGACTGATCTGTCATAAGAGCAAATAATCATATTCATCTAATCTTTCAGATTGGCTATATTAAGACCCATACTGCTGACTGATCAGTTAGTCAATCAGTCAACAAACTCGCTCTTGATCTATCATCACATATTTTGAGAGCTTCGCTCAACAATTACAAAATAAATGAAATATTTAAACGTCAATTGCTTAATCGCTGTAAATATTTTAATAACATTTACGTTGCATGCGACAGAGCTCGGGGTCTTTCTGTTGCGCAAATTGGGTATACGCCCAGTATTTTTGTGGGGCCACAAGTGACGCATGTGCGAAAGTATTCTTCTTTTTTGTGAGCTGCTTCCCACTGGATACCAGCTGAGATTTTTTTATGGGGCGCGGCTGGTCAAGCAATACGGCTGAAGCGTGTGGCATAGGGTGTGGTAGGGGTAGGGGTAGGGGTAGGGGGTCGTTTGGCACAACAATAATTTCATCAATTTTGCAGCTCATTTGCTTATTAAATCATAAGCGTGACACAGAACCGAACACGACTAAATAGAGAGAGAGAGAGAGAGAGAGAGAGAGAGAGAGAGAGAGCATAAAATAGAGCGAAGGAAAGAGAGCAGCAGACCCTGGTCATCTGTGTTGGCGTCCAACCCCGTTGGCTGGTCTGTTCGCGCATATATTTTTAACCCTGGTCCGTTTGGCTGCGATGCCTCAATTGCTCACCCAAACACACGCACAAACACACACACACACACACAGAGGCAATCACTCACATATTCGCGCTCTCTCGCTTGCACCGCATGCCGAGCAAATTTTTAATCTACGCTTCTTTCTAAACTTGGTCCACTCGCCGCAATCTCTCATCGCGCGTTCGTTTTGTCCCCGTCTGCTGATTGTCATTTTCATATTTGCTGCCCGCTCATTGCGTTAATTTATCACTCTCTCTAGCGCACTCATTCGCGCTCACTCTGTGCCGTTCGTTCGCGCTGCATTCGCGTTCGTCTGTTCGCTCGCTCGCTCGCTCGCTCGCTCTGCCACCACCAGCAGCAGCTAAGGCTAAAGCGTTTTGTTGGTTTTTGCAGCTTCCCTCGATTTTGTTTTTGGTTCAAGTGGCGATGGCGAAGCCGACGACGACAACAACAACAGCAACAGCAACAACAACAGTAATAATAGCAACGACAACAACAGCGTTGTATAATTTTCGCTCTGGACAAGATCTGTTTTTATGGCTCAAGCCACGGTCCCGGGCCCGGCCCGTTCCGTTCCGTTGTCTGTTATCAGCTCAAAATAATAAAAATTTAAATATGTATGTGTGAGTGTGTGTGTATGTGCGGGCATGTGTGGACCCGGGGCCGCCGACTGTGTTGCCTCAGCTCTGGTTGCTGCTGCCGATGTGGGTACAGTCAATTGAAAGGAAATGGCCTTATTTCATATAAATATATGTACATAAAGTACAACACACACACACACACACACATACAGTCATAGAGCGAAGAGCGGCGAGGGGCAGGGCGAATTGGCTGTTTGCTCCACATGAGCCGCAGAATCAGAAGCCCAGAGCCTGGTCATTTCTTTGTTCGAATTGGTTTTTTCCGTCCAACATTTTTCGAGATTTTTTGCAGCAAATACGCGTACTCGCATATTTACATATGCAAGTGTGCGTACATGTGTGTGTGTGTGTATTGGGCAGATGTTTTTACAGAGGCTTAGCTGAGATTTGTCTGGTTCTCTCTTTGCTGCTGATGGTTCACGTCATGCAAATGGCAGAGCGATGCAACAGAGAGATAAAAGAGGGGGCTCACAAACGTAATAAGATATGGAAAGGACTTTAAAAAAAAAAAACTAGTGATAATATATTGAATGATTTCTTTCTCTCACTTTTTAAACATATTTATAAAGATATTAATTATTCATTATTACAGTATAATTTATTTTTAAAGCAACTTTTATATTATGACTCATCCAGACAAATATAAAAGTGAAAGCCTCATTATTGCAATTCTATTCTGATAAGATCACAATGTATAAAGCTTTCGCTAGATTCTCAGTCTAAGTAAAGCTATATTCCAGTTATATTCCAATGTTGGGAAAATTAAGATTGCTTCATTGATTGTGTACACTATCTTAAGTGTGACTCATAATGCAATAAATATTCCAATAGCTAACCAAACTTAACATCCAACTGGCTCACTAATCCAGTGGAAGCCAGCTTTCCAAGAAATAGCAGCATGGAACTCTTCCCCCTCACTTCCCGTTGAACCCAAAAGTGAATCGCCTTATGCCATGTTTCACTTCACTGAGCAACAGTAAGTACCTTATATGTATTGTAAAACCATTTATACACATACACAAACACAACTATATATATAGTCCGTCTACAATAAGAATATAATATGCGCCATCATTGCAAATTCAAAACAAGATCGATTGAGTCATCCGCTGAAACGTGGCAAAGGAAACGTTCTTCTGGCTTTGGCTAGAATCGAAGTTTTTGCTCTTTGCACTGGAACGCAATGTAAACAGAAATGCAAAAGACAGCAAAACGTAAAAGAAGAAAAACACTGGAAATTCCATATTAAATGTGGCCGTAGTCCAAGTCGTGAATCGGACGTGAATCAAAGGCAATGACAGTAGCTAATCCATAGTTGAGGTCTACAAATTATTTTTTATTTTACTAGCAAAACCAAAACCGAAAGCCAACAAAAGCAAGAACCGTTATTCATACTTTGAGACCGATCTTTGCCCCCACCCCACCTCACACACACACACACACATGCTTCTGTTGAGTCTGCTTGCAATGCGTGTATAACAGTATAACAATACACTGCGCTTATCGCAGCGACTTCACTTGTAATATTAGTCAAAGGGCAGACAATGGAAAATATGATTGGATTGAATGATTGGAAAGTGACCAAATTCAGGTGGGTGTAAGCCGAGCCACCCGATAAGGCTGACCATAATAATAATGTATTGCGAACAAGGTTTTCCAATAGTTTCTAGGTTATTCATACATACATAATGTTCTAATAGGGAAATGCAAATCTAAATTCCATTAGGCTGAGCCTTACAAAATAAATATATCATATGCATACATACATATGTGTGTAAGTGTGTTATGGAAAGTGCAAACTAAATTATATTAGGCTGAGCCTAATTCTTTTATTATTCATTTTAAAATAAGCGTTTTTTTTATATATAGATAAAGTTTAAGTAATTCTTCTTAGTGCTTTGCTTCAAAACTATTTTTCAAAAATCTTCAAGTGCAAGCAAAATTATTTGGGTCCAGCCTAATTATTATTAGAGGCTTTTACGCCTTTTTGTTTTGATTTGGTTTTTTGTTTTCATTTCGTACTCACTTTCTTTCCCTGATGACATCTCTCAGGAAATCCATGGCCTCATACAGACTCCACTTTGGCTTAAACCCATTACCCATCAATTTGACATGGGCCAATTCCCGGCGATAGGATTCGCGCAGAGATTTGAAGGCGCGTGCAACGCGGCGACCAGGTGCATTGAATTCCCGGCCAATGTGCTCCCAGGCACGATTCTTCTCCTCCTCCGCGCCCTTGAAGTTAGGCAGACGGGAATCCCACAGTATGGGATTATCGTGCACCATCTGGATGAGCTTTAGCTTATCGGATGCATTGCGACGCACCACTGGAAAGATAATGCAAAGAAATAAGTTCATTGTTGTTGTTGCTATATAGAGAAAATCAAGTTGAAATTGGGGTTGGGATTATGTCTGTACGCACACTTTTTGATCTTTTGAGTGGGCACCACGGCCAATTCGACTTTGGGTTTCATATCAAGGGCTATGGCCGCGGCGGCTGCGCTCATGTCCTGCAGCGAATTCGTCGTAGTAGGTGAGGAGCCCGATGCGGCGACGGCGGCGGGCGCCATTAAAATTTGTTGCAATATGTGTAGATTAATGTTGTTATTGTTATTGTTGGCCAGCGCGACAACCAGGTTCACTTGACCCAAAGTTCACTTATCACATTCACTTTACTGTTGCTTTTTGCCAGCGCGCGATCGTTTGGGTGGCAATGGATGACGACGGGGGCTGCTACCCTCTCACGACCAAGTTTAAACAGCAACTAAAAACCAAAACCAAAAAAATAACAACCACCGCGAGCTGTGACGGCCGCGACAACAGCGACAACGGCGACGACGTCAGCAGCGCTGCTGGCAGCAAGCCCGCATTTTCAATGCGAAGCCAAAACATACAAGAAGCGCTTACTTTCGCATGCAGAACACTAAATACCCTGAGTGACTTTGTCTTGCGAACAGCGCTTGAGTATGGCCGGCACTATTCACGAACCTCGTCAAAAAATTCGAATACTTAGCGCAAGGGTATAAAAACACAAACACGACTCACACACACGAACACAATCACACACACGCGAGCCACAAATAAAAACCCAGGCGCAGGCGAAAGAGCCACAAAATCACGCGCGCTCAACATGCGCGTACTCTGCCTCTCTCTCAGTCATTTGCGCTCTTCGTCTCTGCCTGGGCCAATACACAACGTGTGTGCGCGGCGGCATTACCGTTATCGACGCCTGCGCCGGCGTCGCCGCCACGAACGATAGCGCACGATGCGCGCATTGAGCTGAAAGAGCAGTCCAGGCTGTCGGCTCGGCTGACGTCGGCTCTCGCTCTCTCGTCTTACTGGCGTTCAGACGGAAAAACGCCGTTTAATTGCAACAACAGAAAGTAAAAGCGAGCAAAAGAATGAGCGCAAAAAAAGCAGAGCGACTGAGACGACAACGTCACTTACACATACACACACGTACACAGAGAAACAAATCAAGAACTGAAATTATGTGTAACACAAAAATCCGTTGACGCGTTTGCATGGCTGACGTTTTTCAGTAGCTATAGTTGGAGATGTGCAAATTGTTCTATTCCCTACACTTCAGAGATAAGGCATTGTGGAACTAATAATAAAGTTTTTTATGACAGCTTTATAAGTTGTGGTTTTTCAATATTATTTATTAATCATTTATTATAAAAATTTTTGTGCACGTATGATATAAAGTCTTATTAGTAAATATAAATATTCTTTGTTATTATATTAATATTATTGTTATTAACTTTTGAATACATATGTATGTACGTAATATTAATACAAAATAATTTAAAATTTAATTGCAAATTATTCAGTGCAGGGTATGTTGTTTGTTTGCCCGTGCCGCCCCTTTCGGACTGCATTCATTAATCGGCTACTTTGTAGTTCGATCCGCAGCTCACGCTCTCCCACTTTTCCACTCCCTCTCCCACAATTGTTGCACTTATTTCATTTTCCATTTCGTTGTTGCGCTGCAGTCGACTGTCTGCAGTTCCTAAGAGGGGAATGAGTAAAATGTTATGTGCATGTGAGTGTGTGATCCCAAGAGAAGGGAGAGTTGGGGAGCGCGGCAGATTTGAGCCCGCTTAAATGTGGTTCTCTTTAGTTTGGTTCGTTCGTGGTGACGGCGGCGTTGGCGTCTGTGCTTGTGTGCCTGAGGTCGCGTTCAATTGCGTTTTAGTTGAATTTATTAATATGCCCACTTTGTGTTTTTTTTGTGTCTGTGTTTTACATTTGCTTCTGCTTTACTTTACGTCTGCGCTTTGTTGCCTTGTTTTGCAGCCGCTGTCGCGCAGTCTCGTAGTTCCAGGCTCTTGTAAAAACTTACAAAAAACATTTGGAGCACACATGTTGAGCCTAATGAAACGGATGACAGTGGCAGAGAGAAAAGGAGAGCATGCATAGATAAAGAGCAGGAGAGAGTCAGACCTACTGTATACGCATGCGTGTGCGTGTGTGTGTGTCAACATATCTTGAGTCTTGTTTAATGTTAATGCCCAACATTTGTGTCTTGCAACGTTTTGTACGCTGCCCAATGGAAACGGCGATAACAACAAAATTCCCGTGCAGTCATTTAAGCCGCTGAAATCTAGCAAAAAATAATCTAGTAAGTGGGGAGAGAGAGAGAGAATGGCTTTTGTCTGTATGTAATTTATGCCTAATGAACTATTTCCGGCCAAGTGTCAATTAATGTATTCTGTATATATTCTGGCCCTCGACTTACCCCACACACAGGGCACAAGGGGCAGCAACAACAACGTGCCCGCACAAATGTTGCGATGATCAATTCTGGCAAAAATAAAAGAAGAGAACACACACATAAAACCGTAAACCCCAAAGCTTTCCTTCTCATTCACACGCATTCGAGAGAGTGAGCCGTTTCCGTTGCAGCCTTTGCATGCTTCCTCTTGATCTCGTTCGTTCTCTGCCTCTCTTCTCTTCTGCATTTTTTCAAGCCAAATTAAAAGTCATGCAAGCGGAATTCGTTTTCTACTGCTGATTAAATTTTCGAATGTGCGAGATGATTTTTTTTTCACTTATATTTTATTATTTCTTTGGCATTTGTGCTCTTTGCGCCGTTAATTGGGCAGTCATAAAACGGTTTGTTGGAATTGTTCGAAGCGCTTACTGTTCGAATATGTGCGAGGAGGAGGGGTGGATCAGTTAGAATAATGAATTTGGTATGGAAATGAAGAGCATGGAGATAAGCTATGCTACGAAAGAAAGAATGAGTCAAAGAAGATGGATGATGTTGTATAACAAAAAGGAAATGGGAATCAAGATTGGAAGGAATAATTTGGAATTCAAATCGTATCTATCGAGTGACAAAAATGTGAGTACTAGATTTTCATAGACATTCTTAAACTGGTTAAGATAAATGATAAACTTCTAATTATTATAATAATTTGTTAAAATCAGTTTTGAAATGTTATTACGTAGTAAATGTTTTGTAGTTCGATTAGGTAACATCGGAAATACCAGACCTATCCCCAGCTCACAGGGCTTGCTGCTTATCAGGCAAATTAATCACGAATTCAATGCAAATACCAAAAGTGGCTCTGGCTGTAAATAAAGCCAATAAATATTGACACAGGTCAGAACCCGAGTAGAGCGAAAGACGAAGATGGTGCGAACAGTAAGAAAGGTGGGAGCGGGAGGAGGGGTGGCAGTTAGACACTGGAAGGGGAGCTCGTTCATAACGATCGTAACTGTTGCCGTTTTCGCTTTGCACTGTTACCCGGTTCTATGGACTCGATAAGCCCGAAAACGAACCCTCATTGAAGCCAAGCCCAACCCAAGTCAACTCAATCAGGCAATAAAAATTTATAAATGGGGAATGTGTTTGTCAAGAGCAAGCGATAGGGGGGTCTAGGGAGGCGGGGGAAGAGACACATCAAGACCAAGTTGAAAATGATTTCCAACCAACATTTTATTTTTTTCTTGTTATTTATTTGTGATGAGGCAACAGCGGAAGAAGAAGCAGCAGAAGAATCAAGCAACATGGGCAACAAATAGGCAAAATAGATGGGGCATCGAGTAAACGATCGAAGAACCGTTCGAGCAATCAAGTAAAACGAGCCCGAAACGCGAAAAATCAGTTGACGTTGTTTTTGTTGTTGGCGCTGAAATATTTAAATTTTGACCCAACCCCAATCCAAATAAATTTGTGGCGTAATGCGTGCAGCTGTGTGCGCCGCCACTATCCCTCTCTCTCTCTCTCTCTCTCACTCTTTCCCACTCTCACGCTCTCTCCCTCTCGCTCGCTTTTTCTGCTGTGTTGCTCGGCTTCAGTTTCGATTTCGATTGCGGCTTTCTCATGCTCTCGTGCTTCTTGCTGCTTGCTTGCTCGTGCTGTACTCACATTTTGGTCTCTTGGGGTCAGAAATTGTCGCATATCGTTAAGAACCGAAAAAGCGAACGAAGAAACGTCGCAGTTTCGAAATTGGCCATGTGCCTGACGATTCGTAACGGCGTATTCGAAGAACATGATAGAGGGATACAATATCGAAAACAAAGATGTACATAGCACAGATGTAAATACATGTACATACATATGTATGTGTGTGCAAGCAGACATACATATGTATATATGCATATGTATTTGTATGTATGTATGCGTGTTTGTTGGAATTGGCTTTTGGGCTTGACACCTACCAACAATTGTTTTCGTTTGAATGTATTTAGAATTTTCTAATGGGATCTTAACTGTGTAGAATCAATAGAGCATTTACTAGTGGGATCCAGACTCAAAAAAATTGTAGATAATCTGTAATGAAATCTTTACTTTAAACATTTTTTAGATTGTTTTCTAATCTTTACATTACGAGTTTTGAATAAGCATTTATGTATGTATATAAATTGCAATATTTATTTTCTGTAAGAATAGGAAATACTTGAAAACTGCTTGCATACATATACATACATAACTGTAATAGAGTCCAGTGAACAAGCGAAAAAATTATAATATGCATAACTAACTCATTTATAGAATTTCATATGGAAATACGCCTCAAAATATCTTAGCCAAGACACGAACCACAAGTTAAGCAAAGAACTTGACTAATTCGCTCTAAAAACAAATGTTGCCAAGAGTTTTGTTATTGTTGTTGTTGCTGCTGATGATGATGATGTTGTTGTTGTTGTTGTTGTTCGCATGTGTTGCCAATGCTTTTTGCTGGCTGTTGCATTTTTAAATTAATAAACAAAATGAGTCGAGTCTGTTGGCAGCCGGCACTTAAGTAGTATTACATATGCACACACACAAATGAAGCTACATATTTAAGTGTGTGTGTGTGTGTCTATGAGATACTTGTATTCATTAGCTTACCCCAGCGGCAGTCACCAATCAAAAACGTTTCTGCCTCGCTCTCAGATCCGTTTGTTGCCCATTGTTGTTGTTGTTAGCTGGGCCCTCGGTTTTGTGTTTGTAATCGCGGTTCATTGTGGGCCAGCACTTGGGTAAGCCACACACACACACACACACACACACACACATAGATTGTTATTGTTGTTGCTGCTATCGCTTATCGTGCGGCGAACGTTGATTGTTGTAATTGTTTTAAGTTGCTGTTTGTTGTTGCTGCTGCAGTTGCTGTTGTTGCGGTTGTAGCTGCTGGCCATTGGCCGTGTCTGCTGATAATATAAGGCTCTGGCTCTGGCTTCTTGAAGGCCTGCCACGAATTTTCCACAACGCGCTGTAAAGTATCTATACCATATGTTGCTTATCTCTAAAGCCGCGCTCTCTCGCTGTCTCTCTTTCTCTCTCTCGCTCTCTCTTTCTGGAATGAGCAACTTGCAATTGTTGTTAATTACTCAGCTCAGCTTAGTTACCTACAGCAAAACTAAAATCGTTGAAAAACTAAAATAATATAACAAAAACCTTTCTCTAACTCTAACCCCTTGGCATTGTTTGTTTTTCCTCTTTTTGGTGCACATTTTCCCACACGTCCGTTCCAAAATGAGAACAGAAAAATTTAATTAACAATTTACAGCAACATTTGGACAACACAAAAAATAATGTAGAGTAATATGCTCAATATGCAACTTGAAAATACCCTGTATTTCAAGAAAAAGCTAGCTTAAAACAATAAAAATGGAAATTTCTGATATAAACTTAAAAACAAGGTTATTGCTTGTAAAGTTTTTTTTATTATAATGGAACTAAAACTATTTATTTCTTATATATTTGCTATTTCTTCAAGGCATTAATTTGCACTAAAAATTTTTATTTATTTTTTTGTAATTTATGTTGAGACTCTTTTATCTCTTATCTCTTTAGTATGTCTTTTATGTCTTAGGAACTTAAGCTGAAGTCTATAGCAACTTTCGCTTAGGTATTTTCATCAGGTTCCTTTATTTCCTGTTTTCTGCTGAATTCGCTTTCTAAGTATTTTCAGCCCGACCAATTGGGTACATATATTAATACCGTTAATCGTATAATACGATAAAAACCCATTACGCTATTCATAACCATATTTGTAATCGTTTTTATAGCTCCGAATCCGAGAAAGTGCAATTTATATCTAAATCGGAGAGAATAAAGAAAATATATTATTTCCTGTTTAAATTGCATATTTCAAATCAAATGATTAAACTGATTCAGTTTGGCTTTCGTAAATACTTAATAATATAATATATATTAATCATGAACTATTAAATACAATTTATAAATAAAATTGTAAGTATATAAATATTTTAAATAAAATATAAATATATGAAATCATTTTTATATAATTTTTAATTAAATTTAATTGAGATATTTACAAGTAAACTTATGTCATATTTTTGAAAAGAAATTCTTAGTTTACTGCATTATTCATTTAATATTATAACAATTGCAAACATTTTATGAGTAACAAGCAACCCCTGCAGTCTGTTGTACAGGGCATTCCAACTAGAACAAACCGCCAACGCCAACGAACCTTGGACGCGAGTTAGTTAGCGCTGGCATGTGTTGGCCATGTCTCTGGCTGCCCCTCGAATTCCCCCACAAACCCAACCAAAAACTGACAAATGCAACTGCAGAGGCAGCAGCACTTATCACTCAACAATCGGGGCCAGTTGGAGCTATACAGAGATAGCCCCTTTCCCCTTTGCCTGGCCCAAGCACTTGGCCCTGTGCCTGCTCCTTGCCACTCTCCCGCATTCGAAGTAATTACACGAGAACATGCCAAGAAAGGCGATGGAAAGGCTTGAAAGGGTTTGTTTGTTGACTAGGGTAGGGCAGGGCATGCCACATTTAAATGGCTAACCAAATTGTTGGTTCAAGCCAAACGAAGCAGCTTCAGATTCCTTCAACAGCAAATCCCCAAGAAATGTCCTTGTCAAAAGCCAAAAAGACATGTGGCAAATTATGACATTGACCAAGCAAAAAAAAACCTTACAATGGGTTAGTTGTTATTCAACTAGTTGTAGTTGTTGTTGTCAGATGTAAAGCAACTGTCATAATCAAGGCAAGTTTCCCGCGGGGAGTCGATGCAAAGGGAAAACTGCGGCAACATGTGCTATCACTGCTGCCACAGCGCCTCCTACACAAATAGTTAGATATATATAAGAAAACCCACAAACTAGCAAAAGAGATTTTGACTTCATTTTGCGCTAACCTAAGTGAATAGTGCAAAGGGGAACCTTAACTATAAGATGAAGTTGGTGATATTTCTCATTTGCTGGAAGTCTACAAAATAGTTAGCGAAAAGAAAAAATAGTAAGGTAAAGTTAAGGTTTGACAACCAGTAAAAATTTCAGATGTTAAAGTTAGTATAATAAATTTAAAACTAATAAATATATAAATATGAACGTAAGTACTAGTAATTAATATAGAACAAAATATATAAAAAGAGAAAAGTAAGAGAAAAGAAATAAATAATTGGTTCAAAAAATTTATAGATAAAAAAATTTAAAAACTCGATAAAAAACTTTTCAAATATATAAATATAAATAAATAGATAATCAAAATATATAATAAATAGTAAACCTAAAGCATATAAGATTTAGTTGGTTAGAGAAATTTTTGTATAGTTGTTTAAAAAGAAATAAAAACTAAACAAAAGAAGTTCGAGATTTCCTTCATAAAAAAATGTTTTATATAAACTATTAAAGATATTAAACAAATATGGATACAAAAATTCTAAAAAAAATTATATTTAGTATAAGACATTCAAAACTCGAGATTTTCTTTAATGAATATTTAAAAGTTTTCTGAAATATAAAATGGTAAGGCTTTGTTCTACTTAAAGTCATGATAGTTTATGGTAGATGATTTAGAAGTGACATTCAATAATTTAAGTTCCTCAATTCCTACTTTTATTGAATATTATAAAATTTTCATCAATACTATCTATAAAATCTTTAAAGTAACTATACAGAATAACAGATTAATTCAATTATTTTAAGTATAGATATCAAAATAAATCAAATATTTTATAATACAATTAGCAAATGTATATTAAAACATACTTATATCAAAAAATATTTAAGTATATTTTATATAATTTTAAATCTTCTCATTTCTTATTCAAAGTAAGTGTATAAAATATTCTTTGGATTTTTCTAGCTCAAATTAAAAGGTTCAAAGAAAAAGTAGAAAAGACTTATTCGTAGCCCCTTGAGTAGGGAGCAGACTTTTGGGAAATAATTTCTACTCTGTTATTATGATGTTATTAGAGGGTTTTGTTTTTGTTGATGTTGTTGTTGGATCTGGGTATCTGGGGGATGCTCGAGCTACTTTTAAATGTGGCACAATTCTCGTTGTGTCTTCACTTTCACTGGCGAAATGTGTTTTATTAGTGGTTTTTCCTATAGTTTTTTCTTTCCTTTTCATTTTTTTCTGCTCAAGTTCCTTGCATTTCGCTTGTTCTTTCATTTGTGTCGACGATTTTTCACCCCAGTTGCAAGTTTTTCTTTTCTTTATCTTTTTCGCTTTTTTTGCTCAACTGCTGCTAGAGTAAACATGTGCCCGAAGCGCAATCTAATTAAGTGCAGTGTAGACTGCATAGCTGAAGCTGAGGGCGGTAGAGGGCGGTAGTTACTGATGGACTCAAAACGATGAGCATTCGTATATATGTGTGTGTGTGTGTTGGCATCCTTAGCAGCACACGCAGGGCAGCAAGTCCTGTTCGTCCTGTCGTCTTTGCTGTGCTGCTGCATGCAATTTGCTGCTTGGTTCTCTGTTGCTTTCTTGTGCTGCTGCATGTGACGCAAGTTTATCTAGTTGTTGCTGCCCCTGCTTCACTCCTCACTCTCTACTCTCTTCTTGTTGATTTTTTGGTTTGTCTATTACGCAGCGCTGCTCGTGTTGTTTTCTTTAGCTTGTTCGAACAACATTTAAATTGGCTAAATGGTTTTCTATTTCCCCAACCTACAACCAACTAGCATTTTCCTTCAATTTGAAAAACCCACTGAGAAATAGTAGTGTGCACTGTTTTTCCTATTTTTTCTATTTTTTTTAGTGTTTATTTGGATGTTGCGATTAGTTTTTATTATGCTGCAATAGTTTTCAGTTTATAAATTTTTGAATAGCTGCGCTGTAGTTGAGCTTAAATGTTAATGATTTCTATTGAGATATATGGTTAGATTTAAAAAAAAATTCCTAAGCTAAAGCAATTCAATTTAAGTAAAAGGTTTTACAATTCAGTTTGGGGCAACAAATTTGCCTAGAATACCTTATTCGTTCTGGAAAATATTAAAGAATTTTAAGGAATAACCGGGCAAAATTTGTTAAAGAACTTTATTTTACCTTTGATAAATAAATAAGACAATTTCACAACAATATTGATAATTTTTCAAATATTCAATTGGAATTAGTTTAATCATCTCTCAATCCATATTTCTCAATAGTAACGGCTTCTTTAGAGAAAACTTGTTATATTTATTTAAACATAGTTAAAATTTCCTGTTCGTTTCTCAAGCATACTCTGCGTATGCGTAATTAGTCCTTACGTATACGTTATATGGCCGCAGCTTAAAGGCGCTTGCCAATCAGCGAAAAAGTGCCGTAGCTTCACATAGCTCTGAGTCCTGTTTTCTTCTACCTTATTTGTGTCCTTTGTGCGAGTCCTTTTTGTAAAATATTGTCATTATCGTATTAAAAGCGCCTACGGTTAAATGGCCAGGCAAAGTTTTACGAGTTTTACGCGTATTTACAAGCAATAAGAAAACACACAGTCAAGTCCTTTGGTCTTTACCCTTTGCCTTTTCTTCCCCACTTTTTTGTTTTTCGCATTTTTGCAATCGCTTTGTGTGCATAATTTATGCATTAATTATATGGAAGCGTGCCATACAATAACAGCAGCCACAACAACAAGGATTCCTCAATAATAAAATACAACAACAGCAACAATAAGCAGAGAGCAATGCACTTTAAATGTAACGATTATAAAAATGACTTGTAAAGATATTTGCAGCTGACACGCGGCCAACACTTAAAAAATACACGTAAGAGTGAACTAGCAGTGAGTGCCTGACTAGAAGATACTCTTTAAATTTGAATTTCTTTCATTTTTGTGTTCTTTATTGCAGACTCTAAAAGCTTTGTCGAAAAAACAAAACAATCAATCAAATTTTTGATTTCGAGTTTTACTCTAAAAATTTTAATTTAAAAATTTTTATAGTTGGTTTTTGGGCAGTAATGTTACTGATAACTTTCTGATAACTAATTATATCTTTAAAAAATATTAAAAAAATTTTAAGAATCCCAAGAAGCTTTCTTCTGCCTGTTACATACCCGTGCCCAAAAGCTATATGCCCTCTTCAAGCACTTTTAATGAGTTCAGAGTGTATAAAAAAATATGCAGCAATTTATAACGTGAGTTTATTTACCGCAAATTGTTATAAATCGAATCGATTAAAAATCGAAGAAATAATAAAAAAAAATAGTAAAATGCCAAAAGAGAAAAAAAAGATGCCAAGCGGAAAATGGAAATAAAACTGCGTGTAAAAATATGATAAATTACGCAAATGTGGCATCATCTCTGTGTGTGTGTGTGCGTGTGTCTCACACAGCATCTATATGTGCATCTGCATGCACATAATTGCCATTTTTAACAACATTTTGTGCTCTGTGGCATTTCTCCTTTTGTGTGCCATTGGCATCCATATATTCATCATTATTCCAATACCATAATTATGTTGGGAGAATAACTTTAATGATTTGCATTTGCTTGGGTGCATGAGAACGCTCAAATTTTTGATATGAACATGAATTGTGCATTATGGTACAATTATATAAAGTAGTTACATGTGAAACGTTGATGATGTAATGTAATATAATATTGAATTATATATATTCAAAAATGAAGTTCATTAGTCAATCAGTTAGTTAAGAGGACAGAAAGTGCATCTGTCAATCAGTATGTGAATTGTTCAATCAGTGAGTGGTCAGCCAGTCAGAGAATTTGTCAGCCTATCAGTCAATCAGTGAGTGAGTCACTCATGCAGAGTATTTGTCAATCAATCTGAGAGCTTCACTAAAACTCAGTTCGGTAGCAAGTCAATCATGTAGTCAGCAAGTCAATCAGTCAGCGAGACAGTCAGTCACGGTCAGCCAGTTTGTCAATCTATCAGTTAGTCAGTTAGTCAATCAATTGATCCGCCAGCATTAATATTCAATCATTCATTTAGTCACTTATCCAGTCAATCAATCAATAATACTATCAATCAGTGAGTCATTGGGTGTGTCAGTCAGCAAGTCACCATTCGGCCTATCAGTCAATCAGTGAATTAGGAATCCGATTGTCTGTGTGTCGTATCAGCCTGTCAGTCAGTCAGTGATCTATTAGTGAGTCAGTAAGTCAATTAGTCAAGACAGTCAATCACTCACTGAGTCAGTCACATTGAGTCAGTAAGTGAGTCAATCAGGTAGTCAGTTAGTCAACCAATCGGTCTGTCAGTCAGTCTATCAGTCAGTCATCCAGTCAGTATATCGTTTAATTATTCATCTAGTCACTCATCCATTCAATCAATCCTTTTTCGGCCTATCAGTAAATTATTTAGTCCATCTGTCTGTATGTCGTATCAGTCTGTCAGTCAGTCAGTCAGTCATCTATGAGTGAGTCAATCAGTCAGACAGCCAACACCAAGGTACGCATTCAAGCAATAACTTAGTAAAGTAGTCTTAGTCCATTAGTCCATCTGTCTGTATGTCGTATCAGTCTTTCAGTCAGTCAGTCAGTCATCTATGAGTGAGTCAATCAGTCAGACAGCCAACACCAAGGTACGCATTCAATCAATAACTTAGTAAAGTAGTCTTAGAGGACAATGATCAGAGTGATATTTTTTATGTTTTGTTAAAGCCATGGAAGGCGTCAATCGCTCAGTCAGTCAGTCAATGTTCAATCAGTCAGCCTGTTAGTTAGTCAGCAAATCAGCTAGTGAGTCAATCACTTAGTATCAGTCAGACAGTCAGTAAATTTAAAAGGAAAACGTTCTTTATAAGAAAATGTTGCAATGAAAAACTTTTGACTTCAAATTGAATGCAAAAAATATAGATATTTGTATATTTTTACATCAAATACTTAACAAACGAATGTTATCTTAAATTAGTTTGTTTTAAATTGAAATTTAGCAACAAACTTAACTCGACTTCAAACCTAAAACGTGTTTTGAGCTCTGTTCCACTTCACCTTCTCAAAGATAACTTAAGCCGTATAACACTCCAACCATATACAAATAGATATAAAACTTGCTTTCGATTGTCAGCCATAAATTGTAAATTTAATGTGCCCAAAAGGCTCCAAACCCACACACACACACACACAGTCCATTCTGCTAGTCAGTGAGTTGTCAAACAGTTTTATTGACTTTCTATGGAAGTTGACTTCTCCCACTCCTGGAGTCGACAAATAAACAAACCCAACGGCACAGCAGTGGGAAAATAAACACTTGGCCAGCACATGCCGAACAACAGATCAATGGCCAGGCCCGTTTAAAAATCGAACCCTGGCCCATGACTACCTACAAGAAACAGATTAGAAAACTTCAACGGCTGACCAAGTTGTTAAAACTTTTTCCTTTCCCAAAGGGAAAAAGAGTCTATTGGATTTGTGCAATGTCCGTCTTGCTGTCTGTCCGTCTGTCCGTCTGTCTGTATGAACGCGCAGCATTTGGACACTATAGAAGGTAGAGACTTGTAATTTGGAATATATACTCGTGTGTATCCGCGTCAGATCAAGTTTGAGTATTTTTCCGATACGCCCACAGGGGGCGTGGCAAATCGGGAAATGCTATATCTATTAAGACTAAAACGCTGTTATTTTAGTCAATATTGCAGTCTAAGAAATGGGGTTTAGAATATATATTCGTGTACACCACGCGGACGTTTTAAGATATAGATTATATATCTACGCCCATTGTGGGCGTGGCAAATCGGATAAAACTATATCTTCTACAGCTTTGAAGCTAGAGCATCCAAATTTGGCATGTGGGTTACTGTTGACCTTCCCTTAAGTTACATCAAAAAGTTATATACCCACGCCCCCTGGGGGCGTACCAAATCGGGAATATATATATAGCGATTTGTATAAATCTTATAATATTTTGAGCGTATTAAGAGCTAGAGACTTGAAATTTGGAATACATATGCAAGTAGATCACTCGGAATCAAAAATATATATTATAGATATTTACGCCCATTAAGGGCGTGGCAAATCGGATAAAACTGTATCTCCTACAGTTTTGGAGCTAGAGCGTCCAAATTTTGCATGTGGGATACTGTTGACCTCCTCTTAAGATAAGTCAAAAGTTATGTATCCACGTCTTCTGGGGGCGTGGCAAATCGGGAATTACTATATCTTTTACTAAAACCGTGATAATTTCGGCAATATTTCCGTCAGAGAGTTGGGACTTGGAATATATATACTAGTATCCTACCTCTACCCAAAAATGTATGTTATATATAGCTACGCCCATTTGGGGCGTGGCAAATAGGGTAAAACTGTATCTCCTACAGTCTTAGACGTAGAGCATCCAAATTTGACATGTGGGTTACTGTTCATGAAATTAAAATTTACGAAAAAAAAAAAATAATAATAATCATAATGTAAGCCTCCGTAAAACAAATTCTAGTTGACCTAACTGGGGATTGAAGCAGGGTCTTCGCTACCACAACGCAAGTCTGTTTAACCAAATCAAAACACTTCCAAACTCAGTTTGGCACATAGCCACGCAAGAGACGCCGTGGTGTTGTGGGTAGAGTGGTGGCATGCGAAGCGCGAGTCCTAGGTTCGATTCCCAGCGCTGACGCGTGATATTATCATTTAATAAAATTTTTTTTTTTATTTTTTTTATAACTTCTATGTTATTTAATGGATTTGATAAAATTTTCAGCATAAATCCTTATATTTATTAAAACAAATTCTAGTTGACCTAACTGGGGCAAGTCTGTTTAACCAAATCAACACACCAAACTCAATTTGGCACAAGAGACGCCGTGGTGTTGTGGGTAGAGTCGGTGGCATGCGAAGCGCGTGACCCAGGTTCTATTCCCATCGCTGCCGCGTGATATTATCATTTATTAAAATGTTTTTTTTTTTTTTTATAACTTCTATGTTACTTAATGGATTTTGATAAAACTTTCTGCATAAATCCTTATATTTTATTAAAAATACGGTTTTACCTTAAAAATTAAAAAAAATTTAAATGTGGCTTTATTTGCAACTGAACTTTTATAAAATTGATTTTGTGAAATGTGGAGCCAGTATCCAAAATATATAATAAAAACCAAAATAGTATTTTATTTTAAAAAAGCAAAATTGTATGACTGTAGCTAAATTGATGTAAAAGACATGCTCAAAAAAGGAATCTCAATAATCTCGCATTCAAACATACGGAAAGACGGACGGACGGTCTACATATTTATTGAGCCTACACACCTTTAACAGGAACAGA
Source organism: Drosophila gaucha (assembly GCA_035045545.1). Classification (NCBI taxonomy): domain Eukaryota; kingdom Metazoa; phylum Arthropoda; class Insecta; order Diptera; family Drosophilidae; genus Drosophila; species Drosophila gaucha. The sequence goes on from JAWNOY010000292.1 coordinate 7,749,408, forward strand.
GTCTAACGCAGTCGGTGGCGCCCGACTGCAACGTTCTTACTTGTTTTCTTTTTTTTTCTGCAACGCAGTCGTCGTGGCTGCCCCAAATTGAGTGGGGACTCCCTTGCAGCTCCGTCTGCGTGAGCTGCGTGTCCCTTCTGTGCCGGATCTATAGTCCCACTGAACGAGTTGTTACACCAAATTGACATATTGCGTTCAAGTTGAGAGTTGAGAGTTTAGTTGGTGCCTGCCTTGCAAAACTTGACTTAACTTCCAGCTTGTCTTGTCAATGCCAATTTTTTGCGCTTGTCTATTTTGCTTATTGCCAGGGCCGACCTAACTTTTGACCAACTTTCTGCAGCTTTATCGACGTTTTAAAGTTCGCCAAGTTCATTTGATGTTTGCCTGCTGCTTAAATCTCAACATGTCGGGCCGTAAAAATCGCGAGAGAGCTGCATTTAAAGCGCTCTCCAAATTAAATTACACATTTTAACACGTTTGCCACGGATCACTTAACACTTTGAGCAGCGCTCGCTGCTCGCTGCTCGCCATAAAGTCGAAACAGGATTTAAAACAGGATATTCTCGAACTACAAATACCCTTATATTTTATAAATTCCTTAACTATTAAGAAGAACAGCTAAAAAAGCTTTTCTCAAAGTAGAAAACATCCACTTTTACCACATTATATATTTCTATTCTCAACATTTTTCATAGCATACTTTTGGGCGTTCCCTCAACCAAAAGGAATTGTTTTTATACATTTGAGATGATTTTTTATTAAGCCGTCATTTTTGGTGTTCTCTTGATTTCCCTATCAATCCTCTTTTATTCTTTTCTGTTCCCTTTTCTTCTTTTTATTTCTATTATCTTCTGTTCAGTTATTTTCTCTTCCCTTCTCGTCTTTTCCCTTCCTTTTTCTTTCCCACTCTTGTATTCAGTTCTTCCTTCAATTCTCTTTTCTCTTCTCCTTTCATTTCTTCTATTCTGTTATTTTCTCTTCTCTTCTCGCGTCTTCTTTTCCTTCTTCTATTCTCTTTTCTACTCTTCTATTCACTTCTTTCTTCTCCTTTTATTTCTTTTGATCGTCTCTCCTATCTTCTGCTTTCCTTTCCTTTTCTTTTTTCTCTTCTTTTATCTCTTCTTCTATACCTACTTATATCTTCTGTTACCTATCCTTCTCTTCTCGCCTCTTAACATCTCTCTTCTCTTTTGATTTCTTTTCTTTTTATTTCTCTTTCCTTCTCTTCTTCTCCTCGTTCTTCTTTTTAATACTCTACTCTTGTCTTCTCTTTTGATCTCTTTTCTTTTTATTTCTCTTTCCTTCTCTTGTTCTCCTCGTTCTTCTTTTCAATTCTCTACTCTTCTCTTCTCTTTTAGTATTTTCTCTAATTTTCTACTTTTTCGTCTACTCATTTCTTCTCTGTTATTCTTTTCTCTTCTCTGTTACATTCAACTTCCCATATCAAATACACCCCAAATTGTGTGAAGTAAATTTATTTGATGGCAAAGGAGTAAAAGCTAAAATAGCTTCTACACATTCAAGTTGCCTTTATATTGAGGACTGGTTCTCTTGCCTTTTAATGCTCCAGACACATTGGAATTTGCGCACATTACAAAGAAGAAAATGTTGCTACTTCCGCTGTGTCGATGTAGCTACTGCTTTGAAGTGGTTTATACTGATTAGTCGGGTAAATTGGCTTAAAAACGCGCGGTTAACACACACACACACACACACACACACCAGAGCAGAGAGTCAACTGTAGATAGCTGCTGGCAGATAGAAGACCAAAGACTACAGAGTTCACAATAAAAAAAAAGCTATTGGTGGGCTCTAGTTGAGTGTGTTTAACCGGAAGATACCCTGTTTTGAAAAGGTAGGAACGTGGAAGACAGAGGAAGAGAGAGAAAGAGCTCTTATATCAACAAAAAGGCTATAAAAAAGCTGTATTATGTGCCAAAAATATTACTGAACTTAAGATACTCTGTAAATTACATAAGAACTAAGTAAGACTTTATGTGGGCAGATAGAAATTCAAATTCTTAAAAGTAGAATATAAATTTGAAAAAATTTGTATACTGCTAGTTGAATGTGGTATCTTATGTACCACCATACCACATGTTAAATACCCTATATCTAGTTCTAGTTCAGACTTATTCAGACATAATATGCTATAGTCTACTTATGGAACATACAGTTGTGTTCAGAAAAATAGGAACGCGCATTCATGTACCAGTAAAAGAACTTTTTCGACAAAAGTCTGACTTTGAAATTGAAAAGGTGTTCACAGTTTTTGAAGAGTGGAATGTCAACAACTAAATATCGAAAAAATCCCGTTAGTTTTGCATTCCATTTTTTTTTTATAGATGATTTTAGACATATGCACCGAAAATTGGTTGTTCATTAAAATAGGAATATTGACTTTTTTGTGTAAAAAAAAATTTTAAAAAATGAATTAAAAAATTTTAATTATTGTCATTAGTTAGTGTTATTTATACAAGAATTGAAAAAACCAAAATATGTTTGAAAAAGTAAAAAATCTTAATTTTTAAGGGGTTGACGCTATTATTGGTCGGTGGAGATGGGAACTGCAATGGATTGCCTATAAAATAAGTGCTAGGCATATAGAAAACCAAAAATATAGTTTGCTGATCCACTACAATGGTATAAAACGCTATTTATTATAAAAGGAAATCTGAAAATTGAGGTGCTACACGAAAAACGACGCCAATAGACGATATACCCATTTTGCGCCATTGTGAAAAAACCCGTTAGAATCATAAAAATGTATAAAAAAATATTTAAATCAGTCTGTTTATACAGTCATAGTTCGTATTCAACTGATCGAACAAAATTGCAATGCCAAAAGTACCAGCGAATGGATCATATTGGCCTAGACGCATGACTTAAATTTGCAAAGCCCCATGTGGACTTACTGGGTAAGCAGTGAAGCAACAAATTTTCGACGGATAAGTCCAAAATCATACTTTTTTTGGTGGATCAGGCTCCACAAAGTAGATTCGGCACCAATAAATATCGGGGACAACCCACAGTCCACCCATTAGACAGTTTTCCACGGTGGACTGAGTATCATGATATGGGCCTGGTTTTTCTCCAAGTGGGTATGGCCTATATATGACCTGGATGGCTACGTAGACAAAGCTGTGTTTCTAAATAGATTAAAGAAAACATCCTGCTATCATATGAAGCTTGAAAAATTCCACTAAAATGGATATTCCAGAAGGATAATGATCCAAAGGTTACCTGCAAGCCACCAAAGGCTTAGTTTGCATCCGAGAATATAATTTTGTGCTATAGCTATCTCAGTACCCGAACATGAATCTATATAAAAACTTATGAGGATTTGTTAAAAGACATCTAGGAACTGGAAATCCCGCAAAAAATTACCAACTTTGGCAGCCTGTTCGAAATGGAACACCCAAATCCTTTTGAAGCGTGGTCAGGATCTTTCCGAATCCATGGTACACGGGGGCTTAGCAGTTTAAACCAATTAGGGTCTCAAAACAAAATCTTAGGACATAACAAATAAAAAGTAGTAGTTTAAGTTAATTTTGACTTAATTTTTTTGAATTATTTAAACTTTTTAGTAGGCATTCCTATTTTAATGAACAGCCGAATATTCGAACAATTTTTTCTTTAAGTCCTGGTGGGCAAATAAAAAAATTTTTTTAGCTAAAGTTGTTTTAAATAGTTTAAAATATATGTAAAGATTCTTGTTTTCCTTATTTCATGTCGATATTTTGTATTAATCATTAGATATTTGACCAATTGCATGAAACTCAACCGCGTTCCTATTATTTTGAACACAATTGTATATACTCTTGATAATACCCTATTTTAAACATACTCCCTCTATCACAGGGTATATAAAGGAAATACTATTCGAATTTTCCAGCCTGCCGCTGGAGGACAGTTCCAGGTTAGGGCCAAAACAGAGCAGAACAGAACGAACGTTGTTTAGTTTATTGCCAACGCGTTGCTAATTGGCGGTTTTATAGTTTTAGCTTGTAATGGCTTTGAAATTTTGCCAATGCCCTGCTCCACATGCTCCACGTGCCCCAATTGCCACCCTTCGAAAACGTGTAGCAGGTGGCAGTCAAACCGCGTTTGCCACCATGATCCACAGCAGCACCACCACCGAATTGGCATTCGCACCATCCACATTTGCGACTGGCGCTAATGATGATTGGCAGCTGTTAAAATGATTAAAGGGTGCACAAAACGTTGGATGTACCTCGTACTATATATATATATATATATATATATATAGATGTATGTATTTAGCGCAATTGCGCTACGTTTAAAAGTTTTGGCCGACTGGGCATTGAGCTGGCATTAAAAGCCAAATGAAAGGCAGCTACAACGGCAGAACAAAACACAGTTTTAGAATATTTCGAAAAATTTTAATTTGAAGTTCAAGTAAATTAAGCTTAATCAAAGCGTATCTATAAGCAATTTGTGGTAAATTTTTATAACAGCTATATATTGTAGACTAGAATATTTCAGTCTTATACTAAGACACAGCTCTGACAGTTCAATAAATGACAGCTAGAAATATGAAATAATAGAAGAAAAGAAGAAAATTGAATTAATCAAAGCGTATCTAAAAGAAATTTGTGTTACATTTGTATGACAGCTAAATATACTCTAAACTAGAATATTTTTGTCTTATACTAGAAATAAAAAAAAAAAAAAAATAAAAAATTTATTTTTGGAAAATTTAAGAAAATGTAATTTGATGTTTATGTAAATTAGGTTTAATTAAATTGTGTTTAATAGCAATTTGTTGTATCTTTGTATAACAATTATAACAGCTTAGGGTATTTTTAACAAGACTATATTAGTCTTATACTACAAATATTCTAGTAAAACTTGGCAGATACAAAGGAATTACCAAATCTTAAGATTTAGTCAGATCTATCAACAATTTTTAGAATAATATAAGCCTGTCCTCGACTTGATTTTATTGGTCTTATACTCAAATATTTCTCTTATTGTTCAGAGAAAGCTGCTGGCAGCTCATTTTTAGAATATTTCAAAAATATAAATTTAAGGTTTATATGTACAAAACTATTGTAAGCAATATTTTTATACCTCTAATCAGTTTGATTACAACAAAGAATATATTAGTCTTATATTGCTATTACCTTTTGCTTGTTTCCAATTTGTTTTTCATTTATCTTCAGTTTAAAGTTGTAAAGTTGTAAAGTTGTATATTTGAAATATAAATTCACAAATATTTTGTCAAAATTGTTGTGCAAATTATTTGCCCTATACAATAAATATTTTTCTGCAAATATGTTTTGACCTTACAGTATTCTGATTAGTTTTTCAGCATTTCCATCAATTTGGAAAACAGGAAAATACATCTCTGCATAAATTGATCAACAAATGCTTTTTTTGATTAGCATTTCCATTTCTGGCCAAAGTAATAACGATTTGAACCTGCAAAACTCATTCCCTCTGCCTTCTGTACTCGCTTCTGCTACCTTTATCTATTGCAATTTTTATGTATGCAGTTTTTGGGACAAATTCACATTGAACAATTGCTCTGGATTCATTTTGCGTGAGAAATTTTCAATTAATATGCGCAATTGCAATCGAGTGCCAGAGTTTTTAGCATATTTTCCATAGAATTGTTGGTATACCCAGTAAATGTCATATAGTTCAAGGGGAACTCTGCAGCTGTCTAGCTGTAGGAGCTAAGGGATAGCTAGGCAATAAAATCTATTCTCTTCTCTTCTAAAGAAATTTACATTTTTTTTTCTTTAATTTTCGATTTCAGATATATTTAATTTGATTTATTTTCGAAAACATTTAAATATTATATAAATGTGTTAAATAATAATATCCAAAAGTAGGATCAAACTAAGTTCCTTTTTATTTTATAAACATTTCTTCTATTCTTTGTTTTATAAACGAAATTTGAGCGTAAATTCGAAGAAACGAATATTTTTCTAGCTCCTACATATATCATAAAAGAAGAAGTCTAGAGAAACCTAGGAACACATACATTGTATTTTAAAGGAAATTCATATATTTCCATTTGTTTTGTTTTAAAGCAAAGTTATTATATTTAAATTCTAGAAGACTTGCATTTAAAAGATAGTTCATTAAATACTGTCAAGAGCAGCATGCATACTAAAAGTATATGGGAGGACAGGAACGGTATGAATGTTATTTCTCAGTTCTAAATTTATATCGACACATAGCAGCGAGCTAAGCTGTCACTCTGGTGCAGCTTTAAGACTCAAACAATTAAAAAAAACAGAGTTTTTCTTTCTTCCAAATCAATGTATATTAAATTTTATTATTATAAAACAAAATTTATAGTTTTTAAAAAAATAAGATTTGATATTAAAAAAGTATTTTTTATTCTTTCACTTTAGCAGAGGGTACCTCCTAGTCCAGCCCTCTTGCCTCACTCATTCCTTCAGATTCCTTTCTTGTTTTTTTTTTTTTTTGCTTAGCATAGGGAACTGCAATCCCTTGCTGCAGTTACGTTTATGCTTTTGGCATTGGTTTTTCTATGCTTTTGCTATTTTTTCGACTTTTTTTTTTGAGTAGTTGGGCGGTTTATGAAGTCGCCCACTTTGTATTCAAGTGTAAATTGCATTGCAGCTGTGGCAAAGGGTGGCAATTTTTGGTGGATTTTGCATTTTGAGTGGAATGAAGAGAGACAAACACTTTTTTGACTGTGTGTGTGTGGGGATTGAGCTCGTGTTGTCGCAGGTGGCACCCGAGTGCCATATGTGACGACGCCAAGTAGTTTGCCGCACTTGACAGACAACCATCCATCCAGTCATCCATCCATCCAACCATCCATCTAACCAGGCAGTCAGCATTTCAGTCAGATATTTTTGCCTGCTAGTTGAATGCGAAGAATTTACAATTCAAAATGCTACAAAATTGTCTTCGGTTCGCGTGCAACATCTATTTGACAGCTGTCAGTGGCGGACAACTTTTCTTACCGCCAAGAAAACGAGAGAGATAGACAGAGAGCGAAATAGAGGAAGAGTGAGAGGGAGCGCGACAAGTTTGTCGTTGGCGCTTTTGTAAATGCAAATTTTCAATCAAATTCGAGACGCGAGTGTTGTCGCTTGTATCAGCGTTTCCATCAACATCTTTTAGGCTTCTGTTGGCTACACTCCTCGCTTATCCGTCTCTCATTCCCAAGCTCTCTCTATCTCTTTCTCTTGCTTTTTTTATGGCGTGCGTATCCGCAGCAATGCGCCTTTTTGCCTTCTGCATATGCAACACATTTCAGCCTAAAATGCGCGCAAAAACTAGAAACTAAAGTACAGTCGAAACAAAAGTTCTTTTATCTCACAAAAATGATAATTTGAGCTATCTAAATCTTAAAGAAATTTAAGGATTAGCCAAAGAAAGAAAATATTAAATGACTTTTGCCAGAGTTTATTGAAATAAAATTCCATTCCGACTATTTTGTGCGAAAAGCTGCAAATCTATCGATAAATTTTCGATAAATGTCAGTGTACAGTTTTTGGTTTAGCAGTTCATTTATGCATGCCATTGTCTGTTAAATTTTTGTTACCTTATTCTGGACTTTCATCATCAACGGCCGCGGTAGTTGTTTTTGCATGAGCGACAGTTGAAATTTTGGGTTGGATTTGTCCTGCATCTATGCATAGGATTTGACAATTTCAGAGAATTTTCTAGTCTAGTTTGCAAAACTTAAAGTTCTTACAGGTTTCGTTTATTTAAATCTGGCCAGGCACCTGTGGCAGTAAGCCGTCAAATAACAAAGTTCAATGCCATCAAAGGTAAAGCGTAATCTCCAAAGTAGTTTTACGCAAAGTGCCAAAGAAACGTCAATAAAAATACATATACAGCAAAGTAAATGGGAGAGTGACAGAGAGAGGGAGAGTGGGAGGTATCTCCAATTGCCCGCATTAAAACAGAGCTTGTAAAAATATTTTGCTGCCAAGTAATGTCCTGGACAGCCCCGCCTCACGCCTCGAGTGCTCGTTGGCCACAAAAATATCCTTTTATGATTTATCCCAGCGGTGCCCCGTTCAAAGTTGCACAAACATGCGGCCAACTATGACTACGACTCGTTGCCGGACTCCAGCTCCCTCTCATATTTCGAAATCCTTTATATTATCCGGGGACATTTTTAATAAGATTGTGTGGGCGTGTGCCACGGATATACATATCTCTATATAATTCTGGCTGCCGGCTCGAAAGTAAGTTATTTAAAATTATTTATGTGTCAATTATTGGGGTTACTTCCTGCTCTTCCTATTCGTTTTCGCTTCTCCTTTCTTTTTGTATCAGAACCTTGTCTCTTGCTCAAATTTATGGTGCACAAAAAAATACGTATTAAATAGCTCGGTCATAAACTTGTGCGAATTATAGCGATTGTAGCCAGTTTAGTCTAGTTTTGTACTGTAATTGAAGTTATTTATTAGGTGGGTCAGTGGACCACAAAAGCAACAAAGAGAATTTGTAACAAAAGTTTGCGACACGGTTTAAATATAAATGAAACGAAAAAGAAAAACATTTTAAATGAATGTGAAGTCAATGTTACAGATGTAAATGGAACAAGTAAGAATAAAGGATGTGCAGGGATTATAATAGATCTGATAGATGATGGACAAAATTCAGAATTTAAATGGATTTTAATAGAGCTAATATGAACATAGATGGAGAGTAAGAATATATTTTTATTTACTTATTTCAAAAATGTTGACTATGAATGTGTGGCAAAAAAGTAAAAAGTATGTATATATATAAGTACAAATAATATCTAACGTGGAATAATTAGATATCCAACATAAATTACATCAAAGATTACTCTAATAATATCACCGACACGTTGAATTTTATTGCCAACCCGGCCAGCTGTGCCCCAGATCATAGCCAAATGTAGCCTATATCAATCAAAAGTTTTTGTCAATAGAAAACTTAAACAAACTTAGTTAATATTGAAAGTTGAAGTAGTTGAAGTAAATATAAATAGAAAGTAGATAGTAGATAGTAGTAAGGGGAAATCGTAGTTATTCCAGTTGGGAAATCACTGACAGCGATGGGTGAGATTTTTGCCCGTCCGACCGGTAATGCCCCTACTAAAAGCTAGCACATTTCCCGATGTCTTATATATAAATCGATAAAATATCGATTATTTTAAATTTCGATAAAAATATCGATTATTTTCCATTTTTTCTTGTATATCATGTATCTATAATATATAATATATTGACTTTTGTTGATCTTATAAAATCGTTGATTTCTCCATCATCTTTCTATTGGATATATATTCTATATATAAGATCTAGACAAAAGGCTTTAATTTCTCTATCTATCTAATGTTATTCAATTCCGCTGTCATTATATAATATATATATATAATCACCGATTACAATATCAGCTATCAATCTTTACAGATCTAATATAACGTTCGATTCCTCTATCATTGAATTTATCAGCCTATATAAAATCTATATATAATCTTTGATTTCTCTATCATCTATCGATCTCTATATATCTTATATAAATTGTGATTTTTCTATCACCTACTTCTCATTCTTTATTTGATCTTCTAATCATATTCTATCATCAATCTATTAGCGTAATTCCTAAACAATCGTTTTTGCTTAAAAATCTATATTCCGAATGTGCTTCAGTCGACTATTTACTAAAGCTAAGCCCACAAATTGAATCAGACAATCTACTTAAACAAACGCAACGGTAAAAGTAAAGGCAGAATATCAAAAATCGTTGCAGTGTGTGCTGGCGTGGCACAAACGGGCGCCATGGCCCAGTTATTGTCAACAGGATGCGGCAAATATGCCACTCTTTTATGGGACGCTTCCGCATCCGGCCGAGCGGCCCAGCCCCAGACGAGGTACCAAAGCGGATATAGTTGGTAAATTACGGCACAACCTGCGACTCGCAGCATGCCACAAAAAAAAGGAGAGTGCGATAGAGATAGAGATAGAGGGAGAGGGAGAGGGAGAGACAAGCAACAGAGACAGCTATGCAAAAAAATGCAAAGTGCCAACGCACTAGAGGAAAGTATCTAAAAGTATGTTGTGAAAATAAGACACCGGCTAAAAGTTCAGCTACAGCGCACCGAAAATCAAATACTCTATGATTGAATAGGAATTAAGAAGAATTATAATGTTTTTATTGAAACATAAATAAATATATTTTTCGAGTTGAAGAACCTAGCAGCTAGTGCTCGTTAAACTATTATTAAGCTTAGTATTAAATACTAGATTAAGTTTGTTAAAGAAATAAATAATATAATTTATAAAATTGATAATCTGGAAACATAATTTCTTTCATCTTAAAAGTTAGATAACAATAGAAATTTTTATGCAAAACTTTTTCAAATAGAAAATATATAAAAATAAATATAAAATAGATAAAAAATATAGTAAATTGATTCTTAAATAAATATATCAACCATTTGTTTAGAGATCCAAATGCTTAGCAGCATCTATTGCTAATCGAAAAGTTTGATTTCTTAACCAACTCGAACTCCTGACTTTCTGCTAGAAAATCGAAATTCATCTTAAATATTATGAGCCCTGCCTCAGCAGGGAATATTTAACACCAATAACCCTATTGAAGTTTCTCAGAAAAATAAAAAATAATAGAAAACTAGTTGAGCCTGCTTTTATCTGGTTCAATTTTGCGATCACGAAACTAAGCTTATATAGACTCATAACAAAGTCATAATACTCTGTGCAAGCACATATAAAAATGGCATATTAAATGTGGCATGAAGACGGGCAGATGCGGCCGGGGCAGGGGCAGGGGCAGAGAGCTTGTGGCACGGCAACTGGTATCGATAGCAACAGTTGCAGCTTGCAGTTTGCAGTTTACAGTTTGGCAGCAGCCGGAAGCAGCTGGCGGCAGCTGTTGGTGCCGCATTTTTAAGTTTTACGTGTGGCACGTGCGGCAAACATTGCCCAGCCGTGGCATGCAAAACTCTTAGATGCAGATGGAGCTGTAGACTTTGCCTGCCACACGCGTGCCCTTCTCTCCTCTCTCTCGCTCTCTCGCTCTCCATCCCCAGCTTTGTTTCACGACTTTCAGCCGCGCGTAAAAGTAAAGAAAAACTGTCAGCATTGCTATGGGCGATGGGGCGTAACCAGGTGCACTTTAAGCCAGCTGCCTGGCCCCAGCTTTGAGTTACGGTCCCGCATTGTCAACATGCAATCCGCTATCTACAATCTGCACAGCTGCGTAAGTGCGTCCACCGATGGGATTCGTAAGAGCTGAGTAGAGCTGATTGGCCCTGCATCGCTATGTGGAACACTGCAGCAGTTGCCAGGACAAAGCAGCAGCTATCGGGGCCACAGGATTCACTTAGCAACTGGCGGCATTTAAAAGCGACTTAGAAAGTGATCATAAAGAATTTTAAAATATTTTTGAATAGGCTAAAAGCAAGGTTGGAAACGGAAAAAAATATATTATTATGTAAAGGTGAATAACAAAATAAATTAACAAATTAATTATAAAACAAAATCTGCTGAGAAATATTTCAAGCATTTTGCTTTGTTCTCAGTGTAGCTAAAAGTTTTCTTTTTTTAAACTCTGCTACAAATTTGATAATTTTATCTATTCAAATACTTGAGTATATAGTCCTAATAGCAGAGCTGGGCAAATTGTTGGCCAAAAGAAACGAGCTCAACTCTGCCACAAAAACCAAGCACAAAAGTGTCGTAAAATAAAATCAAAATGTAGCAAAAAAATAAAAAAATATTCAAAAAAAAAAAAGAATGAAGCAAAAACAAACTTTGAACTTTAAATAAATTTTTTTGACTTTAGCAGTCAAGTGTAGTAAAAAAAAGGAACAACTACAGCAACAAAGTTCTTAAATAAAATTTAAAACAAAAAAAAGGAATATGTGAAATAAGTGAGAGTGAGATCGACTAGTAAATACCTCTTAAGTAAAGATATAAAGTTGAATATATATATATATGATATGGAGTAGGCTTTGACCTTGCAAAATTTAGCTCGCCAATAGTTGATTGAAAGAATAGCTTACAATTTTTTTTATATAATTTTTTGCAGTTTCCTTTAATGTTTTGGTAACATAAAAAATGTAAATATTGAGGTAGAGTTTTTACAATAATATAATATTATTCACCTCTAAAGCTTGCTTGCCTTTAAAATCAGCTATCTTACAGGGTATGCTTAGTACTAGCAGATTAAGCACAACTACAACTTGGCTCTTCATATACAAGAGAATGGAGTAGGGGTGAGAATTGAGGAGAGGAGTGCAGAAAACGCGCTGAAATAATGGGCCCAAAAGCCTTGGCATTAAGTTGAGACTCGAGTTTAACCAAAAGGAAGCTGTGGGAGCAGCCACCAACCAGCCAGCCAGCCAGCCAGCCAGGAGCAGGATATGTGCTCTGCTCAAGGATATGGGCGAGCATAAAATTTAATGCCTGTGCCTGAATTTGGAAGACTCGGTCGCAAGGATATGTCAAAGAGGAGGCCACGAGCAGAAATGCAACTTCTCGACACTGTTGCATTATGAATGGCGCATAATATAAGCGCATCGCTCGTCCTGTCCAGCCAGGCCAACTTTAAATTCGTGTCCTTGTGGGCAAATCCTTAAATTTGACTTAGCTGACCGGCAAAGTGTTTGCGTAACGCTTTAAAAAGAAATCTCGGGCAAGAACTTTGTGCCTCGCACTCATTTCGCTTAACTGTGCGTGTCCTGGCTGTGACCACTTTTTGTTTTGGTCAAGTGTCCTGCGTGCGTGCCATGTCCTCCAACACTCGAATCGCTCCTAATATGGTGCACAAAGTTTGGCCTGAAAAACTTGGACAGCACGAGAGTATTTACAAGTACTCCGAATCGACTTGCACTGCAGCTGAGACGTGTCCAACGACAGGATATTACGTGCATAAGTGAGTGCAGGGACTTGACGTTGATGTTGCCAAATGTTTATAATGAGCATACAAGTGAAAATATATTCCAAATACGAACACATTTGCAGGCACTTGCATAAATTAGGACTAGAAGTTGGGCTACGCTCGAATATCTCGAATATCTTCAACTGGAATCTTAAATAGCATAGCATAGATAGCGTATTTTTTTTATTTAAAAAATACTGCGGCAGTTAATCTATTAGTTTCACAAATTGAGGTTTTATTAAATTTGATGTAGTTTTCGTAATCTATAATTGTATCAAAAGATATTAACTCAGACATTTCTTTAACTACAACAGTAGTTGGTGTTTTGGTTTTTCATTTTGATTGTCATATGTTAATTGTGCTTTAATGGATTTGTATGGAGCTTTTATAACCAACAATTGTATTGACAGTTATTTTATCTATTGTACTTTCGTGTGCTTTAATAGAGCTATAAAAAATTTGACTTTAATCTTGTATTAACAGATTTTTTCGCTCATTCTAGCCATATTTATCGGTTTAAATAGGCATTTTCATGTGCTTCAATGAAGCTTTTAAGAATTGTATTGGAGCTTTTAGAATTTACAATTGTATTGTCAGCTATTTTATATTTTGTATTTTTACTTTCTTTAATGGGGTATAAAGAATTTGAGTTGAGCTTTTATCAACAATAGGCTTGATCAACCATTGTTTCAACAGGTCTTTTAGCTTACAGTAGCAGACTTTTTCGTTTTAAATTAACATTTTCATGTGCTTTAATAACGCTTTTATGCATTTTATTGGAGGCTTTAGGATCTACAATTGTAGCGACAGCTCTTTCCTCTTTTGTATTGTCATGCGCTTAAATACAGCTTTAATTAATTTTAAGGGGGATTTTAATTGTATTGAAAGCTTTAATTTAATCTTTGTCTAAATTGTAATTTGTACGTGCTTTAATAAAGCTTATTTGAATTTCATTGGAGCTTTTAAAATTTCTACTCTTTGATTATCTTCGCAGTTATATTCTCTTTTGGTAAAGATTTAATGAACTTTAAGAGAGCTTTTATTGCATGAAAAGCTGAAATTTCTTGGATAAGTCGATTTGGTTGCTTTATATATTGGTTTTCAACTGCCTTAATAGAGCTTTCGTAATAAATACATTTTTTACACCATTTTTTTTAAGTTAAAACTTTAATAAAACATTTTTAAATAACGATGTTATGTCAACTTATATTGTAGCTTTAATAATCTATATCTATATATAAAATTGTATAACTCAGCAACAGCTTATCTGAATTGTAACATAATTTTAATCCAACTCTAAACTGTTAATTTATTTCATATTGTTAAAGTGTCTACAAATCAAGCTAAAAGCCATATGTCCTATTACTTTGCTATATTATTTCAATATATACTGTTACAGTTGATCTATTTGATTTGCATATTGATTGTCGTTGTCCGACTCTGAGCCTTAGCTATTCAGCAAAAAAGCTTTGACCAAAAAAACTGCTACAATAGAATAAAACATAAAAAACATGGCATTGTTTGATTACTGCTCGAACCATGGCTATGACAAATACGTGCAACGGAAATGAGCATAAAGGACATGCACAGGGATACAGACAGCGACTCAATTCAGTTGCAATGAGCTGTAAATCGTGTCCTTCGTACAACAGCGATATGTGTACATAAATGTGGACATGTATAGAGATTAAGATATGGCAATTGTTGTCATTGTATACAATGAAATATCTAATCTATTTTTGATGAATCGCAATTGAAAAGTTTAGCAACTTCAAGCTTCAAATTTTGCTACAAAAAGTTTGAATGTACTATACATAATGCTTGGCTATTACACTGGAAATAAAGTAAAGATGCACCTAAAAATATATATATAATTCTAAATTGTATAGGAAAAGTTTAATCAAAATGAAATCTTCAGTTCCTTTTCATAATTTCCACTATAATTCCGAAAGAGTAAAAGAGACTTATGGTTTAGGTAAGATTTTCTTTTTTCAATATTTATTTTGGTATGGTTAGAGCATCTAGAAGTGTATGTCCATTTCTACTACCTTAGTTTTTTTTGTAGCTCTTGGATTTTATTTATAATGCAATTGAAATGCTGGCCCAATATGTTGTCCATTGTTTGGGCACTTTTGGATGCACATCCATTGATGATGATGTTATTGCTGATGATTCTGATTTGGTATGCACAAAAACATTGAGTGCCATGCACAAAATTGTCATCAATAATATAAATTGTTGTATCTATTATTTCTTGTTGTATTTTCATTTGTGTTTCTATTTATTTTCGTTCTTTGTTTATTTTACTGAAATTAACAGAAAATGTTAAACCAGCAACGAATTGAATTGTAATGCATAGGGATTGGACATCGGAGATTGGGGATTGAAGTGCATCAATTTTGTATGGATTATGAACTCTGAATGGGAGGAAATCCTGGAATGGGAGCTAAGCGACGTTATTGGAATACAATAAATAAGACTTAAAGTTATTTACAGAAAAAAAGGGGATAATATTTAAAAATTCATTTCCCTACACTTTACTGCTTTTCTAAAAGTGTTTATAAATTTAAAAATATTTTCATATGTTTGGTATTTTTTATTTTAACTTATTTTCCATTCCACAGCAGAGTATTTATATATTTTCATGGCATTAAAAATAAAATCTACTTTGAGTGCATTGTAATTAATAATTTATGCGCCTAGTTGGATTATGCGGTGCACTTTTACAAATATTATAAAATTATTACATTTCCGCTTGAAAATAATTGGAAAAAAAGGAGTGAAAATGTTTAGCTCTGATATGATTGTGTAAGAATTGAGTGTTGCGTGTTTGAGTGCTTAAAATATGATAAAACTGAAATGGAAATTTGTTTTAAGTGAGCCTAAACTATACGAAGTACAGCGAAATTTATATATTAACATTAAGCATACTTGAATAAAAGTTTTCAGTATAAGAGCTCAAGAGAATATTGGTAATGATTGACTGGCTGATTGATTGAATTTAAATAACAACCTTTCCCATTAGACATCTCGTTTTCTCTCTTTCATTGCATTCCCTTTTCTCTCTTTTGCTCTTATCATAAACCTAGTTTTTCTATAACTTATAGATTGACTGATTGATTTCTGATTTAAGCACAACCTAAATAAAAGCTTCCTTTTCCCTGTCTTCCCTTCCCTCTGTTTAATCTTCACTTGCTTTTGGTGGTACTCCAAACTTTTGTTTTCTATAGAAACTTCTGTTATCCTCCTTAGATTAAATAGTAAAATAATCTTGTTCAATGGAACTTTAGTCTAAATTCATATTTTCATATCTATACCCAAATATTCTCATCAAATTTCATCAACAAAATAGTCTTGCTAAAGCGAATATCTTGCTTTATATACCCACATCCCACAGATAGCACATCTACGCATTATCTCCTTTATAATTAGCAACATTGTGTCATCATATTCAGATATTATAACATATCATAACTTTATAATTATGTTGCTTACAATTTGATGCGGATACGATATGAAGATTTATCCAACCCGTTTTGCCTCGAGAGCTTTTCAATTGTCTTTGTCAGCTCGAACAAAGATGTTTTGAAGTGGCTTTCGAGCATCTTTTAGTCCAGTTGATGTCTATCTAAATGCTGGACATTAATAACAAAGACAGGGGGGACATAGATACGGGCAAGTTTGGCTTATAAATATGCCCGACTAAATTAACTGCCTCATAAGATTGACGACGACGACGACGAGGACGAGGACGAGCTGACACAAGCACCAAGCCGCTGGCCTATAAAATTTACAGCAAATGCCCCAAACAAAAGGCTAAAATCTTGTCGTAAATTTCGTAAGCAAAGGCAAAACAATTAAACAATGAAAAGTGGACAGTCAAACGGCTGGGATGCCAAACAGAGCAGGTGTGACCAGGTACTTTTGCCTAGTTACGGCCCTGTCTGCACTTCATCATCAAGAGCAACTGCCGTTGGCATTGCTCACGGCATTTGCCCCAGCTCAATCTGTGCATGGTTGCGCTTTTTACCCTGTAAAGATACCCTGTAAAGGTGAACAGCAAAATGTGGAAACTTTTTAAATGAAGTAATGAAAAGGTGAAAATTTGTTTTGTATTATGGTATATTACCAAAAATTCAGTTAAGCTATAAATAATGAAGATTGTAAAGATGACTGTAGAAAACGAAACAAATATGTATTGGTATTTAGATAAAGAAAATAGTTTAGTTATTGGTTTAGAGTTCTATAATAGGATATTTATATATACATATTCCTCGCCTTGAATAATATTACTTTACATTTATTATATATGAAAATGTTTCCTATAACAAAAAAAAAACTTTATCTTTGTCTAGAAAATGTAGTTATCAAAAACTCTTTTCTGTACCCTGATCATATTAAATGATTTTGAATATAAAATTTGATTTCAGATTGTAAAAACTTGTTTTAATACTCTAAAAGCTTACTCCATGATATTATATGATAATCTCTGATAATTAAATATGATTATGAGATTTCCCTCATCAGTATCATATGATTTTTGGGATACTTAAGGTTTGTGTAATTCAGCAAAAAAAAACAGCATTATATTTCAGAGGGTATTTTATAGCTTAGCACATTGATAAACTCTTCTACTGTGTTTCTTGTTGTTGTAGACTAGACAAAGGCGCGTGCCAGTTGCCTGCAGACGACACCGGCGCCTGTAAGCAGACAACAACAAAATTATTATTTATAAATTGCTTGTGTGAGTCTGTGTCTCTTTCCCTCTTACACACACTCTCCCTCTCTTGTTGTCGCATTCTCTTACTATGTGCAACACCTTGAGCCAAGCAATCGCCCAGCTTTTAGTAACCCTCTGGTTCCATTGTCTGATACTTCTGTGCCTGGCAAAAATCTTTTGACTTTTGTTTAAAGTTTTCAAGTTTGGGGTGGAGATTTTCTATGTAGAGATTTTTTCATGTTATGGATATTGTTGTTGCTTTTGTTGTTCTTGTTGTTGTCGCTTTGCCTATTGGCATTTATACTCTGCGTTCCGGCTCTTGGCCCATTGTACTTGCCAAGCCTTTTGTTAAAGCGTTCCAACAACCTGCAAATTATTGCGCCTGCATTGCTTTGGCAGTTCAAGTGCAAAGCACAGCCAGCGACAGAGATAGAAATAGTGCGGCTAGAGTGAGATGCAGCTAGAGATTTTTTAATTAAATTCTGAGTGCCAACTGCACAAATACTTGTTTTGAAATTCTTCGGGCAATTGAAAGCTCTGCCGTTCTTCTTCTTTTTTTTCGCCATTGCGCGTTCTCTTTACATCTTAATAAACAATTTTTATTGCAATGCGGGCGGGTTACGCCCCCCATTTGCAACGCCTTTCTGCACCCGCGAGATATGCACTTGTTATAATATTTCTTTTTTAAACGTTATTATTTAATTTTTTTTTGTATTTCTGTCATTTAATAAATTGAATAGTGCGTTTGAGAAGAGATCTTAGGAAAGAACTTTGCTAATTTAAAGAAGGAAAAATAATTGAAGAGTTTTTAATTAAATTTTCACTTTTTTAGGGGTGATTGCTGGACTGAAATTTGAACTAATGCAGCTATATATAAAGGTAGGCAAAAGTATTAACACAATAAAATTTTTTAAATAGAACATTTTTTTGACAACGGATAAACCTTAGTTCATTTGCTATAATTCATGTTTTATCGAACGCTATCTCTGTGATAAAAAACCATTTTGTGCAATTTATGACTACAATAAAACCATCTTTAGAATCTTTAAAATAGTTATGTAAATACTTTTGACTATGTCTGTATATGCAAATATATGTAGATCTTCTGATGCTCTATAAATACAGATACTTAGTATATGCATATTTTTATGCTTGATGGAGCTTTCGTTGTCTGCTTCTAGCACTTTTTCTACATTTTTGATTTCTACCTAGATATTCCTTAACTTACTAAGCTCTTATGATAGCATTAATCAATTAACTAAACTGTAACCTACGTAATAGTTTGTTGAGCCCAACTTCTTAAGTTTTTCTTAACACTTAGCCCATTTCTTTACACTTCAAATCTCAATTGAGTTGCAGTTTATAATTAAAGATAAAATAGTGTAAAAATGGGGAAATGAAAAGAAAATATATATGTATATATAAATATGTTTGTATGTTATTGAAAAACTTAAGTATTTAGCATTAAGCATGGCATTTAAAATCCATTCGAGTCAGCTGGCTATGTGAAGAGAGCCCAGAAGAGAACTGCAACGTTTGGCATGTGCTACTTGATGTTGAGCTTGCTGCTGCTGCTTCTTCTTTTTCTATACGCTGTTGCTGCAACATTTTTATAACGTTATTTCCCAACTGAGTTAAGTAGCAAAGACTCCCCCACCCCCCACATATCGCATAATTACGCAAAGTGAACGCAGGAAAAAAATCGGCTCTATAATAGAGGGGTCTTATATGTGTGTGTGTGGGGAGGGGGGCATAAAAAAGAACTGTAATTAGTGGTGCGAAATTAGTGTTATCCTAGAGCGCAAAAACATTGGAATCCCAACACATACACAGACTTCCCCAAACGCTCCCCCTCTCAATCTATTCTCCTGCCGCAAGCTCGAGCAGCGAGTGAAATGAAACACACGCTGATAGTTTTTTAATGTGTATATGTATGTGTACGTGGGTGATGTATGAATAGAAACAGGTGTAAGCCATACCAGCATGAGCCCAGCTGCTTTCAAGGCACTTTCCATCACTGTTGAGACCATGCCACACCCCCTATGCCCACCCCACTGAACCTCGCTCAGCGCCAGTGAGGCAGAAGCTTAGCAAAATGCCTGAGCTGCGAGTCGTCAGCTTCATAAAGCGTGCTATTTGGGTCAACAACTCGACTGCGACTGCCAACATAACAGAGGGGCAGCGGGGCTGTTAGGTAAGTGGGCGGGCTCATGCAGCGGGCGACAGAGGGCGCTTTGGCGTGCCAAAAACTTTTTATGAACTGTTAAATTTCCAATTAGCGCTGATTGTTGCGATTTAACTTGAAATGGAAAATGAAAATGAAAAAAAAAAAAAACGAACAGCGCATGCGAGACCCCAGTTAAACGATCACAAAGATGGATATATTACTTTATATGAGCAGGTGCTGAAGTATGTGAGAACTCGTTGCAACAGTTTGTTTGTAACTAAAGACTCGGAAATTGCATTGACATGTTTGACTTTGCGCAGGGTTTCTAAACGTTTGACAGGCCAGAGGCCAGGAAAAGTTACAATTTATAATTAAATATAGATTGAAAGTGTTTGTATAGAAAATATCATCTTTGATCTATAAAGTTTTAAGCTTCATATATTGCTTGTGGTAACTTCAAGTGAAGTAGAATGAAAACAAGAGAAAGACTTTTATATAACATTTTGATAAAGATAAAGATGTGATAAAGATAAAGATAAAGATAAAGATAAAGATTTCAAGGTACATCGGAGTGATATCATTAAAATTAAATATTTTTATTTGAAATAATAGGATTTAAATAAACGATTCTTATAGAAGTTCTTTTCTTTAATATCGACATTTTCTAGCTAATTCTTATCTCTAATTTCCAAGCTTTTTAATTAATCCAAAAGCACAATAATGAGATAAATAGTTCGACTTCAATATAAACTTTTGATAACCATAATTTTCGCTAGGCCTTAAGTATTCTTGGTATAAATGTTGGATATAAAAAGTCTTAAATTTTAAATGTTTTAATAAGGCTTCCAAAAAGTATAAGTATATTAAAGGAAGTATGTTTGATCGTTTATCTCTACATTTTCTAACTATACTTTTAGAATATATTATGATTCTGCTAGCAGAAATATTAAGACTTTGATATAGTCTTTTATAAAAATTGTTTAATCGTCTGAAGCTTTTTTTTTAAAATCCAGTATAAATATATTTATTGGAGATATATTTATCTATATATTTATCAATTAGTGAAGGATCGGTTTGTCTCTTTCAGCGTGTTTCTTAGTTGACGTCCTGCATCTAACTGTACTATGTCATAGTCGTTCAAAAGTAGGCGCATACTTCATAATATTAGAAGTACCCAATTCTATCTCCAACATATATGTATATGTAATTCCAAGGAGATTGTAATATGGGTTTGAAATATAAAACTTGCCTCAACTAACCTTATTTTCTTAACTGAGATTCAATGTATTTGCTATACTATTTTCAGTCATTTGTTAAATCAAATGTCTAACCTATATATAAATTAAAATTGTAGTTTGATATATGTATACAAATTTCCAGTTATTTGGAGTATTAAGTGTATACCCTTTACTTTATTGCCAGAGCTTTGCTTAAGCAATTGCACAGCCACACGTAAAACAAGCAGGAAAAGTCTCGCGAAACTGGCCAACGACTTCAATCAATAATTAATGCGGCTGACAATGTCGACCGTCTGATCCTTTGAGTTGCAAAGCGAAGAAGCCTGGCTGCCTCCCGTGTGTGTTCAGTTTTCTTTTCCTTTCTTTTGGATTTTGGTTGCATGTTTCAACGCCCCCGCACTGGGACTGAGACCTTACGTTGTTTTTTTTTGTATCGTTTTTTCATGGCCATAATGTGTATGCACACGAATATCTACGAATATGTGTATCTGTATTGCAATAGCCATGCGATATCCGCATATCCTGTTGCAACAGGCTCAACTGAGGCAGCCCGCCAGCCCCTGGCTGCGTAGCCTTTAACGTTTCTCCCAACAGATGAATGTCTGTTAAATATTTATGAGCATCGAAATGTTGCCTCAATGCATATTATAACAAATGAAACGTCAATTTCATGCGAAAAATGCAAACAGCATCGGGCTAGGGAGCAGGGACCACGGACCAGGGACCACAGACCAAGACCGGAGCTCGTGAAGCTTGTGGAGGTGGTGCCTCGGCTCCACTGCGGCCATCATTGGATGCGCTCTGTGCCTGTTTGTCTCTCTCTCTCTGTATGTGTGTGCGTGTGTGTGTTTGCACGTGACATGTTTCCTTGCTCACATTCAGTTGAAGCCTATGGCCATTCTCCTCTTCTCCTAGGTGTGGGCAGTTTTTTGGTGGGCGTGGCTTTAGGCGGAACTCGTTTCTGCACAATTTCATTATGGATTTTTATGCATGTGCTCCAAGCGGTATACATATGTGTACCTATAAATTCATTTTCGCAATGTTTTTTCACATTTTTTTTTATGACAGAGAACAAATATTCAATAAACAAGAAAATTTTAAAAAGTTAAAGTTAATGAGTTGCAAAAGCAAACAGTATTTTTCAAATACCAGCTTTAACAATATAGAAAAGCATAACCAGGGTGTAATTTCTTAAATTTGATTCCATTACATATATATATATATACTTGATCAGCAAGACGAGTTGGGCGATCGAAGTAAGTGAATCAGGCTTTTCGTTTTATTTAATATTGTAATATTTATAATGAAGCAGCTAATGTTAAAGATGTTATTAACTTAATCATAATGAATTTACTTACCATGATCATGAGATGTTCATGATAATGATAATTATGAAAAATTAATGAATTATTATCATGATAATGATGAAGGTAATGATAATCATGAAGAAATTGATGGTAATGATGATAATGCTGTTAATGATAATAACAATAATAATGACAATCATGATGACAATGATAATGTTGATGATAATGATTGAAATCATGCGAATATTAATGATTTTTGTCACAATAATGTTAATAATGTTAGAAAGTCTCAAACATAATCAAGCTAATGACAATAGTGATAGTGACAATAATCTTAATGTTGATAATATTGATAATAATCATGATAATCTAGATGATGATGATAATAATAATGATTATGCTGATGTTATTGATAAGGATCATAATGATGTAAATTCTACCAATAATGTTAGAAAGTCTTAAATATGCAAAATGGGATTAAGATGTTAAGAATGCTAAAGCGTTTCATCAAGAGGCTTGACCTCTTTTATTTGCTTAAGTTCAGATAACAGTAATTATTCACTGAATCAATAATCAATGATAATGTTATCGTCTCGTTGAACTTTTTATTGACACCAATGAAATGTTTTCACTTTTAATCCTCTTAAGCACAACTCGCATTAAATAGATGAACCGGCAGTTGGCGCTGTTTGAGTTGTGCTGGCCCAAGAAGTCAAACTCTTTTAATGGCTGCGTCAAAAGTTGTGCAACTGCCGGGCCGCAAAACGTTTTAACTTTATGCTAATTAACTAAAGGGCCACACTCTCGTCCTACACTCGCTTGCACTCGCCGTTGCTGAACTGAGAAAATCCCTAACTAAAAACGATTAAACGTCATTAGCATTATAATAGCATCGCGACTTTGACTTTGAACGTGTAGCCCAGCATTCTACCTTTGCCCGCCTGACCCCAGCTAATGAATGGCCAGTCATTCATCTTCACAGCATCAGCAGTAGCAACAGCAGCAGCACTAGCAGCAGCAGTAGTGGGAGCAGCAGCAGCAGCAGCAGCAATAACAATAGCAAAGTCATTTAAGGTTTCATTTTAATTGTAATTAAAGCGATTATTAAGGCCAAAGTACTGCGGATTTTTTTCTCTCAACACGCTGCAAGTGTAAAAAGTGCAAAAAAGGGTATATTTAAATTAACTATAATTCTTTACCTAATTAACATAAACTTACCTTAACTTGCCTTCATTCGACTTGTGCATGTAAAACATTTACGCATTAAAATATCAATTATTTTATGCGCACTTTGTTTACAGGGTAACTTATAGTCAGTCATTTAAATTTATTTCTATTTTAATACTCTTAAATTTCGCGCTTAATCTTTGTTACCTGCAACTACCTGGCAGCTAGCTTATTTTCAATTTAAAAAAGTCTCAGCAACTTTTTCTATTTGCTCCACCCGACTTTGTCAGAGAGTAAAAGCCTAAAGGCTTTTCAGTTTTTTTTGGCGAAAAACTGTTTCTTGTTGCCGTCTTCTATGCAGGCAGCTGAGCTGGGTTTCTGGTTACCAAAGAAAAAACTAGAGGGATGGGCTAACTTCGTCCATGCCGAAGTTTGGTAACACCCTTGAAATTGTAAAGGATATAGATATAGTTTTCCTATAAAACTTTTGTAGATATATTTTTCTCCGATTTGCCACGCCCCAAAGAGGCGGATATATATAATTTTTCATAATTTTGTCGAAACGGTTAAGCCTTACTTTCTGTCAATTTTTGGGGCTCTAAGTGTAAAATTGTAGAAGATGCAGTTTTTTCCGATAGATGCTATATCTTTTTTTCTAGGGGTGGTTCACACAAATATATGTTGTAAGTTTCAAATCTCTGGCTCTAACAGCATCCAAAATATTGGAGGATTTATGTTAAGCACTATATAGACTTTCGCGATTTGCGACGCCCCAAGTAGACGTGGATATATAACTTTTTGATCAATCTGAAGGGGGGGTCAAAAGTATATTACTTTCCAAATTTGCATTCTCTAGCTTCAAAACTGTAGAAGATATAGTTTTGCCCGATTTAAAACGCCCCAAAGAGCGTAGCTATATACTATATCTTTTTGTATGGGTGTGCGATTCATGAGTATATATACGGACAGATGGACAGACGCTATATCAACTCAGTCGTCGTGCTGATCAAAAATATATATACTTTATATAGTCGGAGATGCTTCATTCTCTGCGTTGCAAACTTCTGACCAAAATTAATATACCCTTTTTCCAAGGGTATAAAAAGATATAAAGTTTAGGTTTTGTTGTCATTTGTTTGCTGGCGACACAAACTTGTGAGCTGCTTGAGTGGGTGCCAGGGCATGGAACTAACTTAGCTTTGGTAGTTTACTTTCATTGAATTTAAATTGATTTGCCTTTTTCAGCAACAAATGCAGGCGAACAGAGGCCAATAACACAATAAAGTCATGTTAATTTAGGTTATTTAAAGAGTGTGTATATCAGATATAAGCCTGTATGATGTGATTCTGCTGTCTGCTCTCTGTAGAATAAGCTCATATGATATTATCTATATGTAAGCTTCTTTTCTTCTTTATCATTCTTACTTCTTCCCATCACGCTCTAAGCACTCTTTAAGTATTCTATTTCATCTTATAATATATTTATATATCTTTATATCCATCTTTCTTCCCTTTATGCAAACATACAAAAAAAAACAAATTTTAATAGAATTTTTCCTTTTAGAACTAGATCATAAATTTATTAATACATTGTCAAATGTCTTCTATGGCACATTCACAGACTAATTTTGTTTTTCTTTTTGCTAAATGCTGTAAACAGCTGATATAACACTTAGCCACGCCTCCTCAATTGTTGATGGCTCTTTGCTTTAGTACAACTGCAATGAGAAAAGATACAAAAATGTAATTAAAATATTAATAACAAGTAAGAAAGCTCTAGTCGGGTCTTCCCGACTACGAGATCCCCTGAACCAAGTCCGAGGCAGTGTTTTAAACAATCTATCTTATATCTTTTACCGGTACATATTACCCTCTGCGTGCACACACACACGCACACATAAACATACACAAGCACGCGCGCCGCTTACTGCGTAGATGATTTAGCGGCTACGCTTGGGCTGCATTCTGGGCAGCATTATGAGAAATTCATTGTTAAATAACTTCGGTTCTAGATCTACTTTCTTAATGAAATTTTCAGGACATAATATTGACATCTAGAGGTGTATATATACGAAATCCCAACTCCCTAGTATTTGAAATACGTTTTTTCCACTTATGGGGCTAATGGGGGAGGTATCCAAAATTTAAAAAGTTTATTATCTGTATTTACATCACAGCAACCTACATAGTCAATTTGGTGTCTCTAGGTATTATGGTCTAAAAGTTATAGCTTAAAAACAAAGTCAAAATATCGATTGTTATCGATAATAAGGAAATAGGATGAATTATCGAAAAAAAAAATAAACTTGTACTGCGTATGGTATACAAGAATATATATCTAAAATCTCAAATCTCTAGCTTTTGTGGTTTACGAGATCACTGCGTTCATACGGACAGACAGACGGACAGACGGACGGACGGACAGACGGACAGACGGACATGGCTAGATCGACTCAGCTCGTCGTCCTGATCAAGAATATATATACTTTATGGGGTCTGCCACGCCTCCTTCTGCCTGTTACATACATTGTCACAAAACCATTATACCCTGAATTCCCATTTTCAATGGGTTCAGGGTATAAAAATATATTGTATGCATATCTTAGATATTATAGAGCTGTCAATTTCGATCGAATCGCAGCTATAAAGCTTTAATTAATTTTATGGCCAGTCGAAAAACTCAATTAATATGACATGGATCAGTTTTAATGGTCGTTCGTCTAATTAAAGGCCCTCTCCACACACACAGACACCGAATATTAGTCATAAAAACTTTTATGGCTACAAGGAAACGCTGTAAAAC
This sequence comes from Drosophila gaucha, assembly GCA_035045545.1. Classification (NCBI taxonomy): domain Eukaryota; kingdom Metazoa; phylum Arthropoda; class Insecta; order Diptera; family Drosophilidae; genus Drosophila; species Drosophila gaucha. Next base: position 7,775,710 of record JAWNOY010000292.1, read on the forward strand.
CTATCCAGGCAATTAGGCAGCATGGAAAATCAAGAAACAGGCGGCAAAGCGAAGCTCCCGAATGAAAACCAAATATTATTATGGATGCCAAAATGCCCTTTCGGATGACAACTGGCAAAAATTTACCCAACTCTGTTTGAACACTTGCCCGAACAACTTGCAGGCCTCTCTTACACACTATTGTCTTTCTCTCCCCTCCTCTCTCTCTCTCTGTCTCACTCATTTTTTTGACATTGAAATGGCAATAGATGGAAACAGCTAACCACTTGCATGACACGCTGTTAACTTGAGGTTTTTCGGCTAATGAAAGTTACGGCATGCAGCAGCAAAAGACAAGAGAGAATTTGGAGTACTTAGCAATGATAAATACAATCATATCCTGTACAGAATTTGAAACTTTAAACATTTTCTTTTGATGGAAAAGTCGCTTATAATAGATATATAAAACTCATTTAAGTACATTTATTTAAATAGTTTTTTTGAATAATCAAAGAATGTAGGAACTGAACTTGTGTAAGTTTGTTTAAGCTGCGTAGGCAAAGGCTTTTCCTTAGTTTTCCGCTGTAATTAAAAAACTATAACTTAGAATTTGGAATAACAAATCATAGAATTTATCTTGGACAATTTTTATATAAATGCTAACTAAAATCTTTAAATGCAGAAAATTAATTTAAAATTTAAATGGCTTTATATTTTTTTCTTATTAATTTTTTTTTATTTTATTGCCTTTTACCCGTTTTTTTCCTTAATTCACTGTATTACTTATTAGCTAAATAAGGTATACAGGTTTTAGAGGTTGAGTTTCATAAAGCCCTTTAAATGTTATTAAAGAGAATAATGAAAGAAAAGCTGTTAATATTATTTATGAAACTTTCATAATTTTTTCTAGATTTAAAAATAAGTATATAGTTTATAAAATAGTACTTCCAAAAGCAACTTGTTATGTTTCTGCTTGCAAAGATTTCTAAATTTAGGATCTTGAATGAAAACATGAAAATATATTTTTTTATGCTACATAAATAATTATTTATATTTGGAACAGTTTTCTACCCATTTTCTAATTACCTAAAATTAAAATAGCTTTTGGAGTTTGTTAACATTAAAGAGTTTCACTTCCATAAGAAACTTTTTCATATAAAATTTTTAAAATAGAGAAGTTGCATGAGAAAATTATGTATGGAAAGTCTTCCAATCATTTTCAATTCATTTATTCAGCTTTCAGCTTGTATATGTTATAAAGAGTTCTTTGATCAGTAGTTCAAAATTTTGAGCACTAAACCACCTTTTGATAATCTAAATTGCTAGGGTATTCAAAAAAAAGACTAAAGTGAAGAGCAAAGAATAACAGACGCTACACACTTGACATATGTGTTGGCCTCCCTAGAGCTACAGAGAGATAGAGAAAGAAAAGAAAAGAACAAGAACCAGAGGCAGTCAGCAGAGATGGAGACAGTATATACCAGATAGTAGAATCGAATATGTGTCTTTGTGTGTGTGTGTGTGCTGTGGATTTTACGCACTGCTAAATAAGCAATTTGCAAAATGTCCAAACCAATAACATAACAAATGACAGTGGCTCCAACAGCGTTGCGGTTAGCTGACTGGATAACTGGTTGGGCTTGCCTCGCCTTGGCTTGGCTTGGCTCGGATTCGTTTCGTTTCGTTCTGGCTGGGTTGGAAGATGGCAGCTGCAGCTGCAGCTGAAAGCTCAAGCAGCAGCAGCAGCATTGGGATGGCTAATGAAAATAAGGGTTAAGGCAAGCAAATGTGCAGCCATGCCACAACGTGGGGCACGTACCACACGCAGCACACGGGGCGAGTGTGAAAGTTTTTCTTGTCAACCCGTGTGGCTGCAAAATATTTTGGTTTGATTGGTTTGCCCATCCTTTGCTGGTGGGGCCAAAGTGGTTTATTCAAATGCCAAAGCATTTGCCCTTGGCCACTCGCAACCACAAAGGAAAAAAAACGAGGAAACTTGAATGGAAATTTTGCAGGTGTCAGCAATTGACACACTTGAATAAAGAGTTAAAGCGGAGGGAATAGAGATGGTAATTGAGTCGCAACTTAAAGGCTAACCAAATGTCAGTTAGCGAATGTTGAACTAGAGATTTTAATAGATATTGAGAAATATGTTAACTATAATAAAATATAGAATTGGCAATAAAAAACCTAGAAGCAGGAATTCGTATGCAATTATATCTGAGATCCAAGAATTGTTCTTTAAACACTCCACAACAATCTACCAAACTAAGAAGAAACCGTGACTATAATAAAAATCAATAAGTCAACTCAACATTACATGCTTAAGTTAGTTTTATATACTCCTATATACACATAATACCCTTCTTTTTCTGAGACTATCAAGTGAACCACAACGAAACAAAAGCCGAGTGGCCTTTTCGTAACAGACGCCTAAAAGCACACTCTGAATATTTAAAGGCAGGCCCGAAATGTGGAGCCACAGCATTTTGGATAGGCCTACGACAACGTCGACAACGTTGACAACGTCAACAGCATCAACACAACCGCAAAACATCAAACTGCGTTGCAGCAGCAGCAGCAGGAAGAGGAAGAGGAGTAGGAGCAGCTGAAAGGAGCTCTACTGGGGTCTGGGCAACTTCGAGGTTACGGAGGCTAAACGCAAAGCCGTATAATTTACAGCACACCTCAGTGGGCAGGGAATGTGGGTGTAGGCACAACCAGACAGCAATAGCACACAGTGGAGCAAGAGCAAGAGAAACTGAACGAAATTGTTGTAATAATGGAGAGTTTAATTAAAATTTATAGAACTTGTAACATTTAAAACATTTAAAAATTCAAAAAATATGTCTTAAACAGAAATATTAAACAGAGTAAAATATTATATAAACTAATAAATTGAATATATTATAATATATATATTATAATATTCTAGATCAGAGCAGCAATGAAGTCTTAGGAGAAACTATATTGAGAAGTCAGCAGATGACATTTTGATAACAGATTGGTACTTATCACAGTATTTTATATATATTATATGTATATATAATCAACTTGCTCCACTGTGCAGCGATTAGAAATTTAGCATTTGGATGCAATATAAATTCATGTATATAGATTAGTAAATTTCCACTTATATTAAGCTAAAAATGTTGGAGTTTATCATAGCGATTACTTTTTGTATTGATTCGAGAAACTGGCACCACTGTGCATTTAGAAGTCAGCACATTGATGTGATTATTTATGGCTAAACTTCTCTTTCAGGAATGCCTAGAAATTGCTGCCTTTCATATCAGAGAGATAAATTCATATATCAACTCATGTAGTTTGCTCCACTGTGCAGCTATGGGGAGTCAGCACATTGATGCATTTGACAGCAGCGACGATGGGGGCGTGTCTAAACACCTACACCGATGATAATGGGCCAGCGTCTGTTTATGAATGTAGCGCTGACCAGCGTGGAGCAGCAGGAGGCGAATGACTATGACGATGACGATGACGATGACGATGATGACGATGACAGCACGCATAATTGGCGCTGTGCATCTTGAAGTTATGCGGAGCTGGAGCCTGGTTTTCAACTGAAGCAACAGACGTGCCGGAAATCAACTTAACACAACCGCAAAAGCGCAATCTCCTTTGCTCTAGCTAGCCGCACTGCAGCCGCCCAATAGGTTTTTGTTTCCACTTTTATATTTTTCGTCTCCCTCTCTCTTGCTGTTGTTGCGTGTGTTGGCATTTTGGATAATTGGTGTGTCCATGTTGGCTGCTCTGTGCACCCGGGCCGGACTTTCTGCTCCCTGGCTGCACATTAAGTTGCGCTCTAGACCCTCACGAAATTGACTTAATGATGCTTCGGTGCAATGACTCCCGACTCCCCTTGTTCCCTTTTCCCCAATTCCGCTCTGTGGCGACATTTGCTACGCACCCAATTGGTGGCCATTGGAGTCAGTTGCCCGCCGTGGTCCCATAATGATGTGGCGTGGTCGTTGTCTGCCTGTTTTGCATGTGCGAAATGTTTCAATGCATTTGGCAGACATGTTTTATGGCCTGTTGGCGCCTTGAAGTATACGATCCAAGCAGAAACACTTTTTAAAATTATTTTCTACTTAAATATGCAAAACAGTTTCTTATTGAATCTCCTAGCACTTAATCTAACTAGATCTTTGTGCAAATCAAAATAAATCCTTCTAATCTAAAGTATTTCTTTTTCAATTCGAATTCGCATAAAATCAAATAAATTTTTTCAAGATTTTTCTCGTAGCAAACGTAAAACGCATTATCAAAATTAAGGCTCTATCAAAAATATACAAGCAAAAGTCAAACACAATCGTAAAAGCAAATATTTGCTAGCAGTTTAACGAATAGTCAATGCCCTTTGACTTAAAATAAAAGAGATTATGAAAAAGATTAAAAACTATTTCGTATACCCAAAATTGGTTTCAAAATATATATATATAATTCTTCCTTTTCTATGTCAGCTTCAAGATATTTGCATTAAAAAACCTTTCACAATTTCTTATAAATTGTGAATGCTCGCTGCAAAATAAAAGTGTACAAAATACAAAAGACAAACAAATTGAAAAATTGAAAAATATCTTAAGTAAACAAAGCACAAAATCTTTTGGAGCCTGCATAAAATTTTTGCTATTTGGCTATTAATCAAAACAAATAGCTGAAGAGAAAATAAATATTTAATTACCACTCAGCAAGAGCTTTTGTAAATGTTTTCGTTTACTAGCGCAGTGGGCGGGGGCGTGGCAGTTGGGCAGATTTTCATATTCTGTAAGCTGCGTTTGGGAATACGTAAGCCCCATTTCTGCTGTTTCTTTGCATTTCATTAGGGAAATGCATAAACAGTTCAGCATCCGCCTCTGCCTTTGCCCCTTCAGCTGCACAGCTCTTTTTTTGAGCCAATTTGAACATCTCAAGAACTGTTGCAAGCCGAGGCAGCAGGCGCACCTGTTCTGTTTTACGGTCTAGATTTCATGCAACACTGCTGGGAGGGCTGCGAAAGCGGGGGCGGAACTTCAGATTCAAGTGTTGTCTGGATTTGATTGAGTCAAAGAAGAACTTACTCTGACAGTTAATGTAATTAGTCTGGTATTTTGTTTAGGAATGGACTTCACTTTGAATACCCTACAATGAACAGATAGAGCAGGGTATTATGAAGTTGTGTGAGTATATGATGAGCTCGGACTTATACATTACATAGATCATCGTATAAAGATATAAAAGAAAACTATGTATTCGGTTCATAGTTTTAACTCCGAAGTTAGTCTTATGACAAATGCATGTTTTAACTTTTAATAGGGTATGTTTTTATCAAGCAGCTTCTATATAACTATATTTATATTATAACTATTATAACTATATTTACGCTTCAAGCTATACAAAACTCCTATTTTTAACTATGAAAATATTCAAAACGCATTTTATTACAGCATCAGTGGTTTCTACAGGGTATTTTCTAGCTGTGCAGTCCCTACTTGACCATTATATTTCGTTTTATATATGATGTTTTACTATAAGTTCTAAAAGAAGATATCAAATTCATTTTTTACAGACCATCGTGCAATCACAACTGCAGCATTCTATATCAAAGTAAGTTTAATCCTGACATTATTATAATTTAAATACATATAAGTAACTTTTTTTATATTTGAATGCATAAGAGCTATTTACAGGGTATCTTCTAGTTACAAAGACAAAGTTCAAGTATATATTTAAAATATATATATATATATAAAAATATATTTATTTTTATTAAATTTATATATATTTGAAGCTTTAATTTCTTTCTACTTATAGCAGCTCTAAGCCTCTTCACAAAATAATATCAACTTTTTTCAGAGCTACTTTTAGGGTATATTTTTATTATATACGCACACTTAAGGCTTTCTGCCTTGTTAGTGGTAATTAATTGTGTATCAACAAAAAGGAAATGACAAGCAAATTGCCAAAAATATTTCAAAGTCCATATTCTGTAGTCGACTTGACCAATTGACAGCAGTTGTTGCCGTCGGTCGGTTGATTCGACTAAAATTGAAAACGCATTTGCCAATTTATAAATGTTGTGTACTTTCATTTCAATTGATTTGGTTTCGTTGCGCTCGGTAAAAGCCACAAAATAGCAACAAATATTATTTTACTTGCTATTCGGCTTTTACGGCAATCAATTTCTGTGGCTCCAAACGAAATACCATTAATGGTATCCAATACCCCAATACTCTAATATTAGCAACTTATTTGTGTACACTCAATTATTTTTAGAGCGTGTGTGTGTGTGTGTGTGCATAGTTTGTTAACACACACACATACATACAAGGTTTAAAGCTATGCAATATTCATTTGCTAAATATTGTACTTTGACCTCAAAAAGTTGAGCTGAAGAAGTCAAAATATTTGCAATAAAGTGAAGCTATGTTGACTTTTATTATATATATACAGATAATAAACATATAGATATATCTTTAAAATTTGCAAATAATTTCTATTAATTATAAAATATTCTTAAGCCTTATTATAAAGTTTATACAACTTAAATAAAATTAAAACTTAAATTAAGTGGAGCTGCTTTTTCAGCTTTCAGCTAAACGTCACAAAATATTTGCACAACAAGAAAAATGTAAAAAACTTTGAGCACTGATTGTCAAAAGCGCAAAAGTTAAATCTCTTGCAACAGCTAATGATGATGATTTTTAATGAAATACTTAAACAAGTTTTTCTCGACTCTCACGCGGCAATCAAAATTATTAATTCATGAAAATTTACAAAAATTTTCAAGCGCTTCTGTTGACTTTAGCATCCGTTTGCAAACTTTTGAGCACATCCAAAAGGTAAACTTGCATAAAATCTACAGCAATAAATTTTGCAATTATTTGAAAGTGGGTGGGCTGGAGAAAGCGAGAAAGAGAGGGAGTGAGCTGGCTAAGGCGCCATTTTTAGTGCTGGCCATTGCCTAACAAAATGGCGCCGACTGTAGTCATTTTTATGCCCGATTGATGTGCAATATATTCAGAACGCGTTGCAGCCAATGGGCAGAAAAGAAAGAAAGACAATGACATCAGCTGAAAGCAATGCTGAAGACTAAATCAAACAGAAGAAGGCAGCTAGAAGAGAGTAAGCTAAAATTTAAGCTTTAAAGGTAGAAGCAAGAAGAGCAACAGGAGATTAGCTTATAGAAATATAGGCTAACAGAAAGAAAAGCTTATAGAAAGATAAGCTTATAGAAATATATGCTTATAACAAGATAAGTTTAAAGACTTTTAGAAATAGAAGCAAGAACAGCCCCAGCGAGAGTAAAATATGTAATCTTCTAGAGAGCAAGAAAAGCTAATGTAATTTTAATATAATTTTGAAATGCTTTATTTTATAAGACTAGCCTAAGCAAAGTCTGAATAAAGTTTTTAGGGATTTCGAATTAAAAGAGTCATAGTGGGAATACTAAAAATAAATTTTCAGCAACATAAAGATATATTGTAATTGAACATTTTAATAAGCAGACGACCAACAAGTTAAGCTTGAGATATAAGCTTATAGAAAAATAAGTCTATAGAGAATAGAATATCTGAATATGGATGAAGACCCAAAGCTTAATGAATTTGTATAACTTTAAGTTCGAAAAGTTTTACCAAAAAAGATGTTGGCTGGAACTAATAGAAAATTTGAATGAGCTTTAATATATATATCAAATAATGTTTTTATTGCCTGCTGTTTTAAAGAAATAGTCAGCGGCAGAATAATTTTCTATATATACAAAATACATGACAAATTAAGACATATGCCAAATATTAAAAGAAGTATTCACAAATTAAGCTTTATCTAATTTTGCAATGTTTTACAATTTTTTTTTAAAAGCCAATTCACACTTTCAGCCAATGTCATATTGAATCTAAGTAAGTAACTTATATTAATCGCTGGCAAAGAAGCTGACAAATCCATTTCTAAAACGATTTTATTGGCAGTAGATATTTCTTCTCAAAGCGGGAATTGGGGTTACTAGGGGCAGGGGAGGAGACGCAGGGGACGACTGTTGCCAGTTTTATGATTGCAGCGCACGTCGAAGACGTTGCACGTCATCAATTCTTTTGACATGTCCTGCGGCCATTAAGGCTGAAGGAGCTGACGACGACGTCTACAACGTAACCAAAGACAGCTCAATGCAGAGACTCATAAGTCGTCTGTGTGTGTGTGTGTGTGTGTGTGTGCGCGTATCCGCTGCCTTTCCGTTGGCTTTTCCCTGTGGCTGCGTCTCAAATTAACCTGATACCAGCCGCTGCTTTACGTATGCTGTCAAATTTCCCAAATGCAGGCGGAAGCGTTTCCCAGTCATCAGGCAGCCAGGCAGCAGCGGAAGCGTATCGGAGGCGCCTCCTGCTCATTAAAAATGCAATCGTCCTTAGAGTTCCCTGTCTGTGTGTGTGTGTGTCATGAATAACCGAAGAGCAGGCATTGACTGCTTATTGTATAACTTGGCCATATTAATGGCTGTCAATATGGATACTACTACTCGTGGCTAGCATCCTTTTGTGCTGCTCGAATCCAATTGGTTGTCTGCATTCAATTATCTAACTGTATATCATGTTGCATGCTGCCTGTCTCTTATCTTGGGTCTCGGCTTATGGTATATCATTTGTGTATTGGCCAAGTTTTTGTTGTTCGGCCTACAATTATAATTAAGCTAATGTTTATGCATGCAATTCACATGCTTGCTGAAATCCCCATTCAATAATGAATGTATACAAATTTACATTTGATTAGCCAAAGGCAAGAGAGAAAAGCTATGCATGCAATAAATTGAAATTAATATCTGTTTGCCACAAATATTACTAATATTATAAATTTGCGGCTTTCTTAAAGTCATAAATTTTAAGTCTTCAAGTAAATACGATTCCTGATTAGACATAAAGTAAGCAAACGTAAAAAAAGATTTTCAAAATTTAATCGTTAAACAAAATACAATTAGGGAAACTTTTTCAAATATTTGAGAACACTTTTCCCAGAGTTTTTCTTTCGCTAAAATAATGCAACGTATTAATCAAATAAATGCGTTTTTATTATGGCTAAAAAGTTTAGGCTGACGAGCATTTGTTGCAGTTTCGAGGGGTGAGGCGTGGCAGGGGGACTACTTTGCTGTTTTCGCAGCAGCTACAAAATCCATTAAACTTTTACGACCATTGTAAACATTAAGTTGCATATGCAATTTTATGTGCAAAGGGCTAAACGCCGCGGGCTATGCAACAAAATTTGCTAACTTGTGTGCGCCATTTGCAGCCGCACAGCCAACCGACTGGAGTCGCATATAGACAGACGCGTTTATCTAACGCCTTAGACATTGTAGCCAACTGTGATTCGATTTCTTTTTCGGATAGCACTAAAGCCAGGAAAATGTTGAAAATATCTTAAGGGTAGCAGGAAGTGTTGCACTTAAATAGTGGCACTTCCGCAGAATGGGGAAGGATAAGAGGGAGAGCGGAAGGTGGTCAAAAATATATAGCTTAAGAGAGAGAAAGACATATACTCCAATATATATAATATGTAGTTACTGTGGGTTCTGTTAAGATTTTCCGTAGTGATTTCTATAGCATATCTATTTCCTAGTATTATATTTCTAATTTGAAATCTTATTTTGAAATAATCCTAAGTCAATAATAATCTATTATGAAAAAAATTGACTTTCAGTCTGTCTGGTAAGATCTCTTTCATTATATAATATTGTCTCTTTTTTAATCTAGTGACCTAGTTCAGTCGGTCTCTCTCTTTTGCTCCCACTACAAATATTATATATATCCTTTATGTGTTTCTTTTCATCTTAAATACTTATAAAAGGTCTTTTATAGAATGATACTGTCCAAATTTTCTTTCATAATCTCCTATTTAATTCTCTCACATTCTCTCTCTCTCTTTAGCTCTCTTTATATATCTCTCTCATTTCAGTCCCTTTTTATCTGAAAGAAGCTTTCATGAAATTGTATAGTTATTTGCTTACTTCAATCCGTATATCAATTCATCTCTTTGGCTATCTCCCTCGCTGTCTGTCACTCTGTCTTATAAGTTTCAGAAGATATTCTTTATTTAATAATATTGTTTCTTTTTTCGATCTTCTATAACTTTCTAAGTCACTCTCTCTCTCTCTTTTGCTCTTTATCCTTCTATTCAATTATATATCTGTTCTCGATGTCGCTAAATATAAATCTCTCTACATTCTTCTGATCATCTTCTATCTCTCTCTCTTTCTCTCTGTCTCTATATTTTTTACGCTCGTTAGCATAATAAACTTTTTTTTTTGCGCAGTTTTTTGAATCAAAGTTCCGCTTCTGTTTGCCCTATCAGCGACTCGCTGCGTTTCATATAACGATAATTTATGGCAAATTTATAATGTTGTAAGTGCCAACAAACTTGCTGAAACTATCTATAAAAGGCCACACACACACATATACTCTCACACACACATAAGCCACCCACTGTGCCGCTTAGTGCGCTGCCTTTGCCCAGAATTAAGGCTGAGCTCGTAAAGCTGTTGCCATAGATACCAGATAGCAATGAGTATGGATGCGGGGGAATGGATGTGGGGGCGGGAGAAGAAGAGGCATATAGCTGCTGAGAGTTGACGGAAAAGCCACATCGGCATCTAAAAGGCATACATACGCACATGGAGAGACAGCAGAAGCACACGCCCAAAACTTGTGAAGCTAAGTGTTAAATATGTGTGTGTGTGTGTGTGTGTGAAATGTTTATGTATATGTGAAGTGTGAGTGTCAAGTCATTCGCACAGCGGCGGCTACACTCGACTCATAGATCTTGCGACTCAGACAGCATTCAGGCCTGCCAAAATGTGGTTTGTTGTGGACATATAGTCTAATAGATTATATTGATATAATACTGAAATATATATTATGAATATATAAATGTATATCTCTAGATACATATTCTTCTTATAGATATCTTAAGAAACACATGTATGTTTATCTTAAGATGGGTTTTACTTATTTGCAAGTGAGAATTACAAGTTGCTTATATTATGTAATCTCTCTTTGTTATTCGTGCTATCATGCGAGGGTAGTCTGTAAAATTACCTGATATAATATATACATATATTTTGCCTATCACAGCAAGTTTTTGTATTCGTATAATCTTTTTTTAATTACAAACTATTTCTATAAGGTGTTTTCACCTTCAAGTCTTTTATTTCATAAATAATTCTTAATTAAGATCTATTAGGATCAAAGTTCTGATAAGCTATTGCTGTTGGCTAAATTTGTGGACAGGTTTGCTTAGAGAAACAAGCATTAAGTTATAAAGCAGACAAAAATGTAGCCTATATACGATAGGGTATGAAATATGTATCCCTATGATGATAGTTTCTTGCTATAGTTATAGAATTTTTTTGAATAATGTTATAAAAATCTAACAAAACTTTGGCATTATGTAATGCTATCTAATTAATAGTATGCCAATTTTATTTCTATTATTATTCGGACTTTATTTTAATAAATATATAACTTTCCTCTCACAGTATTAAGTAAGTTTAATGTAATTTGCGCTTTACATAAGTTATTTTTTTGTAGTTCCGAATTTTGTATTATTTCTTAATAATAATATATAATATGTATATTGTCTCGGTCATTGTCCGCCTTTGCTAACTATTGGCTCTCTTTCACTTGGCATGCTGCATAGCCTCGGGTTGTTTTTTATTTATGCGTGAAAGCTTTTACATTTTCGGACAACTTGCAACGCGGATATGTGGCATGTGTGTATCTGCACCTCTTCCCTCTCTCTCTATCTCTCTCTGTCTCTCTCTTTGTCTGGGCCACTTCAGTATTCGGAAATTAAAACTTTTTTATGGTCTTGGCATGTTGAGTGTACCAGAGAAAAAATATTTGGTATATATAAATTTAAATATATTGTTGTAAGTTGCAACGAAGTCAAGTGGCGACCACACAAATTGGTCGAACTAATAAATTTTGTGGAGCTTAACTAGTTTTTTACAAGTTTTTTAGGGTCAGCAAATGCCGACGCAGACATAAGTTGATAGTAATCCAATAATAAAAGTAGGATTTGAGAGTAAAATGATTGAAGGAGATTGGAGTAAAGAGAAATCTTATGAATTTATGCTTTCGATTTTAATCAAAACATTAAAAATACATAATTTTAAGTTCAAAATATGTTTTATATAGTATATATGTAATGAAATTTGATTATCCCATAGCTGTTTTAGGAAACTGTCTTGAAATGATATAGCTAAGCTTTGTCTCAAAAGCTCATGTATAAGAATAAATGAGCTTTAAAGCATTTCTGAGATTTTAAACTTTTATGTTGGAACTGAAACTAAAAAATAGTTTAAATCAAACTTGAAAGTGTTTTAACATAGCTTTAAAGTCCTCTAATATATGCTGAGATCAATGCAACTTTGTTGAACTTTTAAACAATTTTAACACATTAAATTTAAAGAATTTTAAGTTAGATTTATCAGATCATAAATAGAACAGGGCCTTAAAACACTTTATCAGATTTTCGTAAATACTTTACTTATTATATTGCAAGGTATAGTATATAGACCTTATAGTATTTACTGTCATATTCCTAATACCTTTCCTGTCTTTTCGTATGCCTACGATCCTTTTTCAATCTCTTTGCAGTTTGTTTTACTTACCTATCTAGCACGGATTTGATCCTTCCACTTGACCAGTTGCTTCTCATTTCTCCTCGTCTCTGCCCCTTCCCTTCACTTTTCAGCAATTAGCAGCAAAATCTTGTTCATCAGTTCGTTGGCAACTGTTTCGTGCAGTGTATTCAGTCGTGCGGCAAGAAAATCACCAAATTTGATATAGAGCAGCTCGCGGTGCGTGGGCTGATGTCGTGTGCTCCCTCCGCCGGCACCTGTGAAACTGCTGCCAGGTGAGAGTCGACCTGCTGCACCAAGCATATTGACATTCGGATTGGGCGGGTCATCAGCAATGTCATCATCATCGTCATCGTCATCATACTCCAGATCGTCATCGTCATCATCCAGATCACCAGCATCCACATCGATCAGCTCGTTGTTCGTATTGATTATTAGATGTGGTGGGGGCGTGGCATATAGCCCACCTTTGGACACCTGTAGACGCGCTTTGAGCTGTTGCTTCGTCTGCGGTCGAATTGTGGCCAATTTCGAATGGGGACGCGCCTTCTGGGCCGATCGACTCGTCGCCGTCTCATCTGGCAGTTCAGGTGAATCGGGTTCGTCTTTGATATAAATCGAAGGTGAGCTGCTGCAGGAACGCGAACTGCCACACAGCTGCACAGGTGCTGCAGGTGATGTGGGGCAAGGCACACTTGCCACAGTTAAAGGTAGCACCACAGCTGATGGCGCCTTCTGCAACGATGTCAAGGTCACATCTGGCTGCAGCTGCAACGCCTGCATATGCTGTGCCTGTTGCTGCAGTCCCACAGGTAGCTGGCTGATGCTTTGCTGGATTGCAGGTGGTTTGATTGGCTGATTGTTGGGATTATTTGGATGGCTGGGCGCAAAATATTGATATTCGTCGTGGGCAACACTATTGTTGTTGTTGCTGTTGCTACTTGTGTTGTTGTTGTTGTTGTTGTTGTTATTGGTGGTGTTGATATTTACATTATTGTTGTTGTTGTTGCTGCTATTGTTGGTGTTGTTATTATTGTGGGAGGTAGACTCTGTAGCAGGATGCTTGATACGCTCACGGGATCTAAGGGGAAGGAATTATTTAGATAAATGTATTTTTTTACGTTTAGTAAAAACAAAAATTTTTTTTTTTAATATTTAAATAACATTTTTCAGTTTTTTAGCATTTTAAGTATTTTTTCCTTAATTACATATTAGATTTTCATATTACTTGCGGAATAGATGAATTTAATATATATTCTATAATAATAAAAAAATTCTATTATTTTCCACGCATCTATTAAACTTTAAGAGAGTTTTCTAAATAAAATAATTGTAAATAAAAATATGAAAAATTAAAATTATTCTTATATGTTGACAACTTTTGACTAAAAAAAAATTAATTTTAAATCATTATGAGCCTTTTAAGGAAATTCTCAAAAAATATTCTAGCATTTCCTAATAAGTACAAAATATGAAATAAATATTTTTTAGCAGGAAAAGCTTTTAGGAAGCTGTCAAAACTGAATAGAAAAGTAAGCAAAATATTTATCTTCATAATTTATATAAATGTAGGTATTTGCCTTATCAAAACACTTTCTTGCCCCACTGTACTCACTTGCGTTCCCTGATCACCTCCTTGAGAAAGGCCATGGCGTCGTAGTACTCCCACTTGGACTTGAAGCGCGTGGTGCCCAGCATCTTCTCGTGATTGAGCTCACGCCGGAAGATCTCTCGCAGCGAGGTAAAGGTGCGCTGTACTCGCTCCCCGTTGACATTGAACATGCGACCGAGTTCGTTCCATTTGACGGCCTTCTTCTTGTCGGAGCGCTTGTAGTGGGGCAGGCGGCAGTCCCAGAGGATGGGATTGAGGCGAACGAGCTCGATGAGTCGGCGCTTTTCGATGTTGTGACGCGAGAAGGCCATCTCAATAGCACTGTCTCTATCTGGCTCTCTTAAAACTCTCTTAACTTTTTGGTGTTGCTGCGGCCTCTTTTGCTGGCATTACCAAAGTTCCCACTGCGCATGACACACACACGTGTTTCCGTGCAAGTGTGTGTGTGTGTGTTGACCCTATGGAGATGCTGTGTGAAGTGAGAAAATCGTTAATATTATTTGTTGCCTTGTTATTGCCTTGATGGTCAACTGGCCGAAAAGTATGCAACGTTTCGGACAGAGCATTTTTGGGGTTTGAGTTGCGATTTGAACATTGTTTCTGAGTTCCAAGTTCAATGAACTGAATGCCTAAATAGATGGTTAGGGATTTATGGCATAGAGTTATTTGTTTTTGAGACACGCCAGAAATGCAAATGCAAATGTTGTTCTTGAACTTGGGAGGGGAGGCAGATTGAAGAAACACGGCTAATCAACTGCAACAACTATGCAAAACAGTTAAAGAATCAATAAAAATGTAGTATGCAAATGGAAGAAGAAGCAAAGGACTTTAAACTAGGCAAAGCTGAGCTGTAAAATAAAACTTTTTATCCGAAAAGTAAGTGGATATTTTGTCTAACATATCAAAATTAATGAAAGTTATAAATTTTACAAAATATTACTTTAAACTTATATTATTTATATAAAAATATTTGTTTTTTATAATATTTTTTATGATATATTATTATTTATTTGGACAAAATAAATTTATTGGTAGAAAATGAAGCAGTCTACCAAAATTTTTATTAAAATCAAGAACCTTAATAAAGAGAGCTTGGACTAAACAAACGTCCATCTATAATAATATATAGTTAGGGATAGAATTAAAACTATAACAAAAATCCCAGCAACGAAAGTTAGGTAAAATTAATTTTTAATACCAATTTATAAAGCAAATGGGAACAGCAGCTGACGTTTTTAATCAGGTGAACAGAAAACCATTTTATTTTATACAAACACACACATATGTATTCATATTTATATGTAAATGATATATATAGCTGTATAAGTACTTCGCACAAACAAAGTACAATTATAAGTTAGCCAAACAAATCGCATAAAATAAACATTTGCAACGTTCTGGCTTCGCATTCCCAGAATTGAAGCGTTGTGGTTGAGAATGTGCAGGTACATAGGTATATATGCTATACATATACACACATAAGCATATATATATTTATACATATTCATAAAGTTCTGTTACGTTTGCGGATCACATGAGTAGGTGAAATGCGTTAGAAGTAAAATTGAAATTATATTTTTAGAAGTTAAGCGCCTTTGGAAATGGAAAGTAGATCGTTATAAAAAGTAATTTTCATTGATTGATAGGATGTATCAATCAGGGATAATATAATACATAACATTTATAAAGGTAACATCACCATGTTATTAGTTATGGGAAGAGTTTGACCACAATAATATTTTGATTGATTGATTGAAAGCCCAGATAAGTGATTGAAAGATGGTACTAATATAGAGATAGTACTAAGTTATGTAACCATCAGAAAATTATTTTGTCATTCAAATAGGGAAATTGGGAAGAAGGTCATCGATCGGTGATTTGATTTGATTGTTGGATCAATTCATATGTCATATGAGGGATAGAGAGGAGTAATTTGAACTTATTTAAAAGCTAAATTTCGTACATCACTTTGAAATTGGTTACTATGATTAGGTATCAAATGTAATAAGAAATCCTTGTCCATAGCAAATATTTCATATTTGAAAGTATTTTACTAATATACCTATAAGATATTTCTCTGCCTCTAGACTGTATTTGTAACATAAGCTTGACATATTTTACAGGATCTATATTTTTTTATCCGATTGATAGAGATTGAAGAGTTGTTTTTCGTTAGAGCTCACAAAAGAAAGTATAATATAAATATTTCGATCTATAAAAAAGATGACAAACAGCTTTGTAGTTCAGTTTCTACTGACTGTAGCTTCTGCTTCTTACCAATCCTTAAAGCAGCTGTGCTTCCCTCTCTTTCACTCTCTACCTGCCTAACTATCTGGTGCCTTCTCTTTCATTGTCTCTTGCAGCTTACGTAACAGCTTTGCCGCCTCTTTAGCTCTTAATTTGTGATGGGGTTTTTTTTAGCTTTTGTTTTTTGCCAATTTCTTGTTTCAACTGATTTTCAATTGTGTGTGCTGCAATGCACACACACACATACACATATATATCTATAAACATACACTGGCACACAGTCATGCATTAAGGCTAAAAATACGCAAAAGATTTGCGGACTTGCTGATACCAAAAAAAAAGTATAAATTATAATTGATATAATTAAAACAATTTGTGTACACACTTGCACTTGCTTGAATTCCAATTGAATTTGTTTAAATTTAAGTTTTTCTTTTCTCTTTTGTTTTTTTGCAATTTGCAATTTTGGTTTTATTGAAACTAAAACATTTGGCGCCTCGCAAGCAACTAAAACAACTTTTCTTAGTTCACAAAATTTTGATTTATTTTTTTTTTTTGCTGTGCCGTGTTGTTTATTTATTTATGTTGTTGTTGTTGTGTTTATTAACAATTTGAGCAGCACGTTGAGAATTTATTTCAATTTATTTCAATTAACAAAACAACAAAACGTTGCTGGTTGTTGTTGTTGTTGCGGCTGCTCGGTCGTTAGCTCGGTTGCTGCCACTTGTCGCAGTGTTAGTAATTGTTGCTGTGTGTTGTATGAAGGCTATGCAACAACTATTTGCCACCACAAAAATCTGTAAACGATGCGAGCGCAAAATGTACCACAAAATTCACAAACACAGCTGCAATGCGCTTATGTGTGTGTGTGTGTGTGTGTGTATACACAAATAAGCGGGCGGACGCAGCGAGAGCAGCAACAACAACAACTATACTCACACTTACACTCACACACACACACATACAGCAGCACAATTGCAAGCTCAATTGATATTCGTATATTATTAATTTAAATTGTTTATTATATTTGTTCATTTGTATGTGTGCGATGATATATCGGTGTGGCTGTTCGACAGCCAACGCTTTGTTGCCACTTCTTGGCAGCAGCAGCTGCTGCTCGTCGCTGTTTTTCACAACTTGCCCCACAAAACCAACTGTAAACGAACTTAAATTTTCTTGCAAATTGGCGGCGCAGCAGCCGCTGCTGAGCGCACGTAAGCCACATAGAGAGCGCCGTTCTGCCCGCTGCGCTCTGCCAATGTTTTTGTTTGTGTATGCAATAAGAGACAGACGTAGAGAGAGAGCAACACACTCACACAGAGAGTGAGAGAGAGTAAGACCCACGCGTTGTGTTTGGTGGCTGCGTTCGGCTCTCTTATTTGCTAATGCTTTTATTGTTGTTGTTGCTGCTGCGGCTGTTGCTAATGCTGAGAGGATGCTTTTTGCTCAACATTCTGCTGATGTAAACAATTGGGGGAACTTTTGCTGTGCTGTTGCCAATAAACCTAGCAACGTGTTGTCAACTGAATTGAAGGAGAGAGGGAGATAGGCAGATATGCTGAAATGTGAAAAAGAAGCTGCTGCGATATTGTCCACTTAAGCAGGGGCTACTTTATTCAATTTGTTGTTGGGTAATCCCTTCAGTATAAAAGCTAGAGAGTTGATTATAAGTTAGAAAATGCTAGAGAGTTGATTATAAGTTAGAAAATTATGTTTAGTTTAAAAACAAATTTAGGATTTAAGCAATTTGGGAAAATACAATTTTTTAAAAATTATAAATAATCAAATAAAAATATAACACAAAAATAAAAATTATTTATTGAACATATATACATATATTATATTGATATAACGATAATTCACTTTGTTAATAATCAGCTGCAATTATCAGGCAATATAATATAATAACAGAATCCGATCGTTTAGTAAATAAACATGCACATACAGATTTTTCGCTATCCATAAATCCTCTTCATATCTGCAAAACAATACGAAGATATGAATAGAACACAATAAACCCGCCCGCGCTTCTTTGCTTATCAACAAGCGCGCTTGGCAAAAGCAAATAAACAAGAAACCAAAAACTAAAACCAAAGCGAAAGGGGCGCGCACCCACAGAGCAATAACAATAAGAACAACAAACAAATGTGTGAGTGAGCATAATAAACAAAAGAAAATCGATAATGCCCAAGATTGGCAAAAGACGCAGCAGCACCAGCAGCCATAGCCGCAGCCGCAGAAGCAGCAGCAGCAGCAGCAGCAGCAACACCATGCAGTGCACAAAACAAAAACAAAGCAACAAGCACCGAACAGCTGAAGAGCGCACGACAGCATACAGCACACGAAGAGCGGCAATTGAGAGAGAGGGTTGCGTTTGCCCTTGGCTGCTGGACGGGTAGAAGCAGATTCATTAAACGTGTGTATTGGTAGCAGGCGCTGAGAGTCTGCGATTGGCAGAGGCCTCACACTGAGGCTACCGTTAACAATGGCTTGTCGGCATGTAGCGTGGGAGCGCGCTCAAATATGCTCTCTTGCGTTTGGTTGTGTCTCTGCCGCTGACATTTAACAATGCGAACAAATACAAAGGCATGGACACACGCACGCACACACACACACACATGCACACAAAGACAAATATTCAATTTGCTACTGACTGCAATCAACTTTATTACCCGCTGCCGCTGCCGCAGTTGTTATTTACTTTTTGCTTGAGTCGCCGTCGTCTCGTTTGGTCATCTGAAAAATAAGCTACATACGTTACTGCGACAGCAGTTAGCGTCGGCGTCGACGTCTACGCTGGCATTCGTATTTATCAATCGTTCGTTCTGTGGGCCATTGCAGTCATATGCCCATCATTTCATACCCTCCATTCGCATTGTTAGACTTATCAACATGCATGCGTGTGTGTGTGTGTTTGTGTGTGAGTGGATGCTGATGAAGCGAACAGCACTCGACACACGGTCCAACATTTTGAATGAGATTAATTAACAACAATGCAAATGTTACATGCGGTACGACTATTTACAGATACACATATCTATATGCACATAAAAGTTGTTAGTTTCCACTGATTGATTGATTGATGATCTACGTACATGCCAAGCTGTAAGAGCTAGAAAATGTTGAAATTTTTGATATAGTTAGCTTAGGTTGTTAGAACAAAAAATTAGTTGATAATTAACTTTTTGATAAATGGCATAGACATATATATGTACGTATCATTCAATCAATTACTTTTTTACTACAAGCTGCCTTTATTTCAACTACTTTTTATGAAATAGTTTGTTTTATTTGGACGCTCAATAATCAATGTATTTCAACTTTTTAAAATGGCGACTTAAACTACTTTTTCTACTACTCACTGCTTTTTAGCTACTAATATTTTCCTTCTGATTTTTTGTTGAGGGTCAGAAACATTTCATTGTGAACTTTACTACTCATATCTTTTTCTACTACTAAATTACTCTTTTCCTATATTTTACTTTAAAAATCAATATATTTCAACTTTTTAAAATTACGAGTCCAATTACTGTTTCTACTACTCCTTGTGAACCAGTTCGTTTTATTTTGAGGTTCACAAACATTTCATTGTGTTTTCAACTAATTTTTCTACTACTCACAGATTTTTGCTACTGCTAAATAAATATTACTTTAAGGCTGAACAAACATTCAAACTTCCAATCAATATATTTCAACTAATTAAAATTGTGACTTCAACTACTTTTTCTTCTACTTAGTGCTCTTATCTAATCTCTTATCTACTACTATTTTCTTAATGTACCAGTTCATTTTATTTTTAGGTTCACAAACATTTCATTGTCTTTCAACTACTTTTTCTACTACTCACTGACTTTTTCTATAACTAAATCCCTACTACTATTTTCCTTAATATTTAATTTTATTTTCATTAATATTTAATTGTGACTTCAACTACTTTTTCTACTACTAAGTGCTAACTTTTAGCTACTTCTATTTTCTTACCAGTTCATTTTATTTTGAGGATCATAATCATTTCAATGTGTACTCAACAACTTTTTCTACTACTCATAGACTTTTTCTACTACTACTATTTTCTTTAATTATACCCTGAACCCATTGAAAATGGGAAATCAGGGTATAATGGTTTTGCAAAAAGTATGTAACAGGCAGAAGGAGGCGTGGCAGACCCCACAAAGTATATATATTCTTGATCAGGGTGACGAGCTGAGTCGATTTAGCCCTGTCCGTCTGTCTGTCCGTCCGTCCGTCCGTCTGTCCGTCTGTCCGTCTGTCCGTCTGTCCGTATGTATGAACGCGTCGATCTCAGAACCTATAAGAACTAGAGACTTCAAATTTTGCATGATGGTCTTTGTATACAGCGCGCATATCGCATTTGTTTTAGATATTCGATAAATTTTTCCGTTTCAATGTTATCGATTTAAAACGTTATCAAGATTCAGTTTTTTGACCATATCTTTTACATATTTTTAGCTACAGCTACCAAATTTTGTTTTTAGCTTTCTGTAAATAAAATACATTTTCTATTTTTTCATATTTTGGATACCGGCTCCACATTTTTTTTTTAAAAAAAAAAAATTATTAAAGCCACAATTTAATTTTTTCAAATTTTTTAGTGAAAACCGTATTTTTAATAAATTAATAGCATTCAATGCAGAAATTTGCATTCAAATCCGTTAAGTAATACAGAAGTTATTAAAGGAAACATTGTATAAGCACGCGGCAGCAGCCTGTACGTGTGCACACATACACTCAAATCAACTACGCAGTAATCGGCGAGCGTGCTTCTGTGTGCATGTGTATATGTGTGCACGTGTCTGTGTGCCTGTGTGTATGTGTGCATGTGTATATGCGCGCAGAGGTAATATGTATAGATAAAAGATGTAAGCTAGGTTGTTTTAATCAGCTCGGACTTGGTTCAGGGGATCTCGTAGTCGGGCTGAGACCCGACTAGAGCTTTCTTACTTGTTTTACTTTAAGGCTAAACAAACACTCAAACATCTAAAACATATATTTCAACGACTTAAAATTATGCCTCCAAATACCTTTTTCGACTACTAACTGCCTTTTTTTCTACTACTTTTTTCTTTATGTATCATTTGACTTTGAGGCTCAACAATTTTAAAAGCGGACTGATTTATTGGCCATTTATTTGCCATTTATTTCAATCTCTGGCCTAGGTATGTCCAATTAGCAGCGATTGGCAGCAAGAAACAACATCATCAAGGCAAAAATAGTCTAAAGTCAAATACAGAGAAAAAAAACTTTACAAGGGGGCAAAAGTTTTGCAAGTTGAGAACTTGTGAATGAATTATTTAATATTATGCTTGGTATATAGGCAAGTTTTCTTGCTTTCCATACGTTTTCTTTTTTCAATTTTTAATTTTTTCAGTTTCGCTGAGTTCAGTGGAGGAGCAGTACTCAATAGTGAGTCGTAAGTACTTGGTATTTTTTCAATTACGTGTCTCTGCCATTTGCTCGCAAATTGAGGTGAAGTATTTAAAGGCAAAGCCGGCTTGGGGCACGACTCATAAATCGGCCGACTCTCTGTTGAAAGAGACAATTTTTGTATCGTTTGTTGTATTATTTTCAGACTTGCCTTTCCGTTGTAGATGTTTTCAGACGCAGCTGTTCGTTTCCATTAAAAATCCATTTAAATTTTATCTTGTGGCACATGCAACACTTCGCTTCCGTTTGACATTTAGCCAAATGAGCAAAGATAAATGCCAAAGGCTTTCAATAAGCTTCGCTCATAATTATATTTGAGCTATTTAAGTAATTAATTGGAATTTGAAAACAAATATGATAATTTACTTAAGCTGCAGCTGTGGCTGTTGCACTTGCTCTTGCAGCATCTTTTGCGGCACATTGCAATTAGGAGTCGCCAGAAATGAAATTAGTTGCAAATTCGCAGACAAATTCAGTTGCAATAAATTGCTTAACCTGCCACATGCAGCATGCAGCAAGCAGCATGCCACAGTCGCAGTCAAGCGTCATAATTGTTTAGGCTACACGACTGAAAATGATTTCGCTTTTGATATTAATTGGATTTAGCGCAGCTCAAATACCCCGTAGTTATATTGATGAAATGCCCAAAACATCTCAATTATTTGCTTTCTATAGGCCTAGCTTAAGTCAATTATTGTGTGATATAATCGAATCTGATTGAATTAGATATTGATTGAGTTATCTGATTATTTGAATATACATATGTAAATATGAATATTTATTCAAATATTTCTCCAATATTTTTAAGCTTGAAATAACTTTGTATAAGAAAATTTTTATTAAAACTCTTATACAATCTAATCTAAACAATTATAATTATCTTTTTTAAAATGTAGTTATATATCATATAATCCCATTTTAAATATTCTCCTCTGATACGCTTAACTTTAATATGCATCGATACTGCAGGCAAAAAGTAGAAGCAATGCAATAACCTATAGCTATTAGGTTGATTCTAATCAGAAATTTAAATATACATGTTCTACGCTTAAGAATTAAATATTTTACCACAATTTTCTTCCAGTTAGTTTACCTAGTTATGTAAATTTGAATATACCCTGACATAAAAATATATTCTTTGTCTTGTGCTTAAAAGGGAAATATTCAAAGAACCAAATAATTCTTTATTCTTAATTTTGTAGAATTCTGCATATATATTTTTTAGAATGGTAGAAGTCTCGTAATATGCCTAGCAACCAAAAGTTAAATACTATATTTGTATAAATATATATATATTTATATTAAAGAATATAATAGGACTAAATTCTGCACTAGTTCTAAATATATATTGGTTTGGATAAAGAAATGGGTACAAATATCTGGAGAACACACAGAATGTATCTCTAGAAATATGAAAATATCAAGAACGGAGGGCATTGTGAAATATTATTTGACTTTATACAATATTTAAACCAATTTTAATTGAAGTAGCAAGTAATAAAAAGTTTTGATAAAAAAATAATAATATTAGAGAATTTAAAAAAATTAAGTTTTTAGCATTCTATCTTATTATTATATGTAGTATTCAATTATAAAGTCTAGAACTATATTTCTTAACATTATTGTAACTTTTATTAGATCTTCTTTTACTTTATTAAATTTAAATCAAGCTAATGATAAAAGCTAGTCCTAAAATTTATGTGTATGTATTATATATAGAAAATATCAGTATGAGCTAATTCTCTGTTACAGCTACTACTTTAATAAAAGTACCCCACATCTTTTAATTAGTCCCGTTATAAATTCTAAACAGTTTATCAAAATGAGCAAAAACTATGCAAAACCATTTGTAAAATTCAGATTCATAGAAAAATTGAAGGTTTTTTTGCCGTTCAACCTTTTCAAGCCGCTGCTTCACAAAGTCAAGCGCTCAATTACGTAACTTGACCAGCAGAGAGCGAGAAAGCGAGATAGAGTGAGAGAGTGAGAGGGAAGCTATGGACCGTCTGCCATCTTGTAATTTGGCGTACTTTTCTATTTTCTTTCTTTTTGGTTATTTTTGGAGCAAAAGCAATGAAAGTAAACAAAGAATTGCGAACGCTGTGCAAATAAATGCAAAATAATATTACGAAAACTGACGAAAGAAGCTGAAAAGAGGGTGTGCGGATGGGGGCGGTAAGTGGAGGCCATCGTAGAGTCGTTGCACTTTGGCAGCTCAGCTCAGCTGCTGCGCCTAAAAGCAAACACTTCATTTCTAAATAGAATTTTGCAATTTGCCAAAAGTTTTTTCGAGCGGGAGTTTCGCTTCTCGCTTTGGCTGCCCGCTTCTCGCTGCCCGTTAGCCCGTTGGCCCGTTGGCCATTACTTGTCCATTGATTTCAATACCAATTTTTTATTTTCCTTATTGGCTTCTTTTGTGCTTACTTTTTTTAGCTGTATTTATTTCTTGGCCTCTTTGGTTGCCATTTTAATGCGCAATTTGGCAAAAAATTTTATTTTGATTTGATTTTTTGGTACCACAAATAGATAACTCGACTGCAATAAAGTTCATAACGTTGATGATGATTTTATTAATGGATGCCACAGCAGTCACAAATGCTCTTCAAGGGCTAACAAATTGGATCTCTTTCATAAGCTATGCAAATTTATTGAATACGCTTTTCAAGCATTACGAATAGAAGTCAAATTTGGGAAATATGTTGAATACTTGCGTATGAATGTATGAATGTATGAATGTATGAATGTATGAATGTATGAATGTATGAATGTATGAATGTATGAATGTATGAATGTATGAATGTATGAATGTATGAATGTATGAATGTATGAATGTATGAACGTATGAATGTATGAATGTATGAATGTATGAATGTCTGAATGTATGAATGTATGAATGAATGAATGTATGAATGTATGTTGCATGTTGCATTTAGTCTGCTGATATTTGCAAATATTGCGCTTCTATGCGGTTCTCAGGAATTCAAGTGACCCTATAATGCTTGTGATGAAAATCCTATAGGAATATTAGCTCTGATCAGCTCTTTCTCTCTTTCTGAGTCTGACTTTCTCATTCTTTCCATCTTATTATATTTCTTTTCTTTTTTTGCCAAATATATTAATGTTTTTTTCCATAATTTTCTAATTCAATCTATACTTCTATATTTTTCAGTGATGTTTTGGTCTTGTTCATGGATGTTTGGGTAAGTTTATATAAATGTATATATTTTATTTTAATATATACAACGATATTCACCATTTTATGTAAGTTGAATAATAAAACCAATTTATTATTTTTCGTGAATAAACTTTATTATTCGATATGCTTTTGGGGGATATAAATGAAAAACTAAGGGGAAATTATTTAAAAAGCAAGGGTTCGTATCGAATGTTGGCCAAGCAACTGGAAACTAACCATAAGGGAAATTTTTCCGTTGCCTGGCTGGCACATTCTGTGTACTATCAGGATCAATTTGGTTCAATATGCCTAAGTTCGGGTATTCAGCAGCTGAAATAGCTTAATGGCGATAACGGTAACGGATGCGACGGACGGTCTTGTAGCGGTAGCCATCCTTGCCAACCTCGGTGCCCTCGGCGGGCACATCGGCAGCCTTGACCTCAGCAACATCGGCAGCAAGTGCCTCAACTGGGGGCAGGTATTCGCCATTGGTAGCCTCAGCGGCGGCAGCATCCTCAACAGCCTCGGCCTCGCGACGGTGGCGACGGAACTTGAGCTTGCGCACGGTCTTGTAACGGTAACCATCAGCACCCAGGACGGTCTTCAGCTCGGGGGCCAGCTCCACTTCGACGGGTGGCAGATATTCGCTGGATGGCTCGGCGATCTCGGAGACATCGCGACGATGACGGGCACGGAACTTGAGCTTGCGCACGGTCTTGTAACGGTAGCCATCATCAGCGACCTTGGTGTCGACAGCCTCAACGCCTTCCACAGGCGGCAGATACTCCTGTGTGGGTGGCAGATACTCCTGGCTGGGCACCTCGCGGCGATGGCGCAACTTCAGCCGACGCACCGTCTTATAACGATAGCCATCCTCCGACAAGGCGGCTGCCTCAGCATCGCCAACGGGTGGCAGGTACTCCACTGAGGGATCCTGGACAGCGGGATCCGCGGATTGAGCTGCGGCAAAAGCCACCAGGCAGAGTGAGAGTGCGGCGATGAAAAGTTTCTATGAGAATGGACAAGAAATTTATACAAAATTAGAAATACACGTTTTTAAAGTAAGCGTAACAATTTAGAACATTCTTATTGAATTTTTTGGAGGATTTTAGTATATAGGTACTAAAAATCTTATATAGTTACAGAATTTTACTACTACAAACTTTACATTGTTTGAAAAATTATCTAAAAATGTTCTAAATATTATTTAGCCCACATGTGCTGAGAATTGCACCACACATGTTTTAAACAGATTTAGCACAGTTTAGTATACATGTACTAAAAAATGTAGAGCACTTCTGTGAATTCTCATATACATTAAGGAATGTTCTATAGCTTATAAATTTGTAGTATTTAGTTTTTAGCACACTTTAGTACACTCACCATGCTGTATGTTTAGTTCTTTTGCACAAACGAACTAGGCGAACTGACTGAAGATGTTACTGTGTCGTAGGTATTGAACCCAATGATGCCTTGGTCCAATTCGCAAAGCGTATTTATAGCGAAAATTTAGATTATCCGTAGCTCAAATCTGGTTTTCATTACCAGTCTCAAAAATAATTGAAACAAAAAAAATCAATTAAACAAATGAAATTTGGAGCCAAGTCAAGTGCGCATCAAAAAAAAAGAGCCCGTCTTCGGCTCTATTAACCACTTGATAATGTGGCTATGACGAACCAGCAAACGACCATCCACCAAGCATCGACGCTCGTTTGGCTAAACGTCCGCCTTCAACTCTTAGTTGGCTACGCACTTGAGCACAATTATTTTTGGATCAGGTTTTTGCATGTGAAGTGGAAATATTTTTGTGTCTCTCAAAATGAAACGTTTTTCCATTACAATTGTTAGCAATATAGATTTGCTACCGTTTAGAGCTTAGCTTACAATGGACCAACTCCGTTTCATTTGGCTGATAATAAATTTTGATATATTTTCATAGTAATTTTTTCACAATTTTAACAACTCTTTAGCACACACTTAACACGCTCTTCGTTCGATCATCTCAATAGAACACTTGAAACGTTCTCTGACCTTGAATATTGCTACAGATTTCAGATTTCAGACTTAAAATTTATTTTTTCTTAGGTTTTCAACAAATTTGTTTCCTGCTTTGTGCGAAGCACTTGAAGCTATTAACAGAGTATTATGCGTATTATTATATCATTTCTGCTGCGCATTATTATGTTATTATTACTGAGTTATGATCGTTTAGTTGTAATTTAAATACGTCTTAAAAAATTTATTACATATTTTTATTGCGTATGTTTTTGAGGTTCGTTCTGAAAAGTCTTTTAGAGACTTTGCCAAAAATGTTGAAGAGTCTTTTTTGCTATTTTTGGCAAACTTGCGATTTATTTATAAAGCAATTATTCACATTTAATTTTGGTATTAAGTGGAATAAGAGCAAAAAATTGTAAGTGCAAGAGGCTTTCATATCCTATTGGTATTTGTTAGGAAAAAAATGATTTTACTTAACGGGCGAGGTCAATAGATCGTGCTATAAACGATACTGTTAAACACAATTGAGATATCGATGATTTTTTTTAGACTCTGTTCCCAAAGGGAAAAAGAGTCTATTGGATTTGTGCAATGTCCGTCTTGCTGTCTGTCCGTCTGTCCGTCTGTCCGTCTGTCTGTATGAACGCGCAGCATTTGGACACTATAGAAGCTAGAGACTTGTAATTTGGAATATATACTCGTGTGTATCCGCGTCAGATCAAGTTTGAGTATTTTTCCGATACGCCCACAGGGGGCGTGGCAAATCGGGAAATGCTATATCTATTAAGACTAAAACGCTGTTATTTTAGTCAATATTGCAGTCTAAGAAATGGGACTTAGAATATATATTCGTGTACACCACGCGGACGTTTTAAGATATAGATTATATATCTACGCCCATTGTGGGCGTGGCAAATCGGATAAAACTATATCTTCTACAGCTTTGAAGCTAGAGCATCCAAATTTGTCATGTGGGTTACTGTTGACCTTCCCTTAAGTTAGATCAAAAAGTTATATACCCACGCCCCCTGGGGGCGTACCAAATCGGTAATATATATATAGCGATTTGTATAAATCTTATAATATTTTGAGCGTATTAAGAGCTAGAGACTTGAAATTTAAAATACATGTGCAAGTAGATCACTCGGAATCAAAAATATATATTATAGATATTTACGCCCATTAAGGGCGTGGCAAATCGGATAAAACTGTATCTCCTACAGTTTTGGAGCTAGAGCGTCCAAATTTTGCATGTGGGATACTGTTGACCTCCTCTTAAGATAAGTCAAAAGTTATGTATCCACGTCTTCTGGGGGCGTGGCAAATCGGGAATTACTATATCTTTTACTAAAACCGTGATAATTTCGGCAATATTTCCGTCAGAGAGTTGGGACTTGGAATATATATACTAGTATCCTACCTCTACCCAAAAATGTATGTTATATATAGCTACGCCCATTTGGGGCGTGGCAAATAGGGTAAAACTGTATCTCCTACAGTCTTAGACGTAGAGCATCCAAATTTGACATGTGGGTTACTGTTCATGAAATTTAAATTTACGAAAAAAAAAAAATAATAATAATCATAATGTAAGCCTCCGTAAAACAAATTCTAGTTGACCTAACTGGGGATTGAACCTGGGTCTTCGCTACCACAACGCAAGTCTGTTTAACCAAATCAAAACACTTCCAAACTCAGTTTGGCACATAGCCACGCAAGAGACGCCGTGGTGTTGTGGGTAGAGTCGGTGGCATGCGAAGCGCGTGACCCAGGTTCTATTCCCATCGCTGCCGCGTGATATTATCATTTATTAAAATGTTTTTTTTTTTTTTTATAACTTCTATGTTACTTAATGGATTTTGATAAAACTTTCTGCATAAATCCTTATATTTTATTAAAAATACGGTTTTACCTAAAAAATTAAAAGAAATGTAAATGTGGCTTTACTGAACTGAACTTTTATTAAATTGATTTTGTGAAATGTGGAGCCAGTATCCAAAATATATAATAAAAACCAAAATAGTATTTTATTTTAAAAAAGCTATATGTAAAATTGTATGACTGTAGCTAAATTGGTGTAAAAGACATGCTCAAAAAAGGAATCTCAATAATCTCGCATTCAAACATACGGAAAGACGGACGGACGGTCTACATATTTATTGAGCCTACACACCTTTAACAGGAACAGAGTCTGACGCAGTCGGTGGCGCCCGACTGCAACGTTCTTACTTGTTTTACATAAAAATAAGTGGATAAGGTTAATAGATCTACATTATTCTGATATTTTACATGAGCTTTTTTTACAACCCTACAATTAGATCGTACTTTTAGCTTATAGACTAAAATCTCATTGCTTTGAATGATTTTATATTGAAACATTTTATATTATTTGCTATCACCTTGCTTGTCACCTTAGGATTCACTTCTTAAAGGTTATTTTAATTTAGATAATAAATGCAACAGAAATATATAAAGGGGAAAGAAGAGTTCTCTTGGGATAGCCTTTCAAAAAACGTATATATTCCATTTTAAATAATAAGTATAATTAAAATAGTATTATGAAAATTATAGAAATTCATAAATTTTATCAGAAACTTTTTTTTAGTAAAGAAATAATTAAAAAAGAAGTTTTTGTATATTAATAATGAGTCCCATGACTCTTATACAGACTGTTATACAAAACATACAATAGTATTCCAGCAGAGTTAAAAAATGTTAGCCACAATACCTCAATTATTCAAACTTTTGATGAGGTAAAAACAATTTCGTCTATTCAGATCCCTAAAAAATGCAAAAATTCAAATTAAGCAACAGCAAAAAATAAAAACATTATCTCAGATATATTGAATTGCAAATTTCCTCTTGATTATTATAGCTCATTAGCCCCTTCTACCTACTGCCACATTTCATTGCGTCTGTTCACCTGTTTGCTCATTAATAATTTTCATACCCTTTCTTTCGAACAAGTCCACATCCTCTTTCAGTTAACTCTATGCCCATTTTGTTGCGCTGTGTTACACTGTCCAACATTAATTCATTTCAAGTGCACATAAAAATACGATCAACACTTGGCAAACACAGACAGCGGGCAAATACAAATGACAGTAATTATAAAAATAATAAAAACAACAATTGCAATAAATGCAATAATATGCAGCTGACCAAGAGTTATGCATTAAACAGAGTCAGAGTCATTTAATTGGCCACGCCCATTGCTGGGCAATGTTTCGATTGTTTGATAAGGCAAAATTGTTTACACTCTGCATAAGGACAAGGGCTATAAGGCAAGAGGGGCGGAGGCACTACACCTTTGCCAGGATATGCTGTGCATTAAAATGAAATTAAATGGATGCGCTGGCAATTTCTGTAAAGCTTGCTGTTGTTGTTGTTGTTGTTGTTGTAGCTGCTGCTGATACTGTCATTGTTGCAACAAGCGTTGCTGCTGTTGCATATTTTATGAAATGCATCGTGTGATAGAGGGGCAGCAGCAACGTTTGCTTGTTTGTTTCCAGTTTTTTTCCTTGGGGGCGAAGGGGGAAACCATTTAAATCGCATTTTGCAATGTGGAAGTTGCAGTCAAATAGGCCGTCACACAGGACGTATACGTAATATCAGCAGCAGCAACAGCAACAGCAGCAACATGAACAATAACAAAAACAACGGCAGTAATAAATCGACAGTAAATCCATTTAAAATACAGCGAGAGCTCTATATTGTGACTCTATGGCTGAGCGATGCAGACATCAATGTAAATATGTTACAAAAAACATTTTTTTTTGGTATATTGAAAAAAATTCACACTAATCTAGGTATATTTATTACAGTTGCCGGACATTTGTAGTCTAAAAATTAAAATTTTAATTATTAATTATTTAATAAATTGCATTTTTGCATAATTTGTGTGTTATTTGATATTTTTTAGCATTTCTCTAATAGAATTTGTGCATTAATAAATTAAATTATTGTCAATTAAAAAAAACGACAAAAAACATAATAAAACACATTGCAGACATATAACACATTTTTAAAATAATAAAAAATAGTATCTAATTAGAGCTCAAAATACGATACAAAATTAATACGATATTCGATATACTATAAGCGTCATATGACAAGTGGCATAAAATAAAGGATACTTCAAATGTGCTTTCAACAGCTATTTACATCCGATATATCTTATACCGTATATCGTATGTAAACTACTACATCATATAACGTATGTAAATTACTATAACAGATTTTCAAAATAACATAAAATTGTATCTAAAAAGTTCTCA
Source organism: Drosophila gaucha (assembly GCA_035045545.1). NCBI lineage: Eukaryota > Metazoa > Arthropoda > Insecta > Diptera > Drosophilidae > Drosophila > Drosophila gaucha. The sequence goes on from JAWNOY010000292.1 coordinate 7,807,068, forward strand.
ATATACAATACAATATTAAATTTTCAAGATACGATATTCGGTATACAATATGAGACATATGAGACTCTAATGTGCTTTTAACAGCAATTTACATAAGATATACGATATACGATATACGATATAGCTAAAACATATAAGACTGTGCTATTCAAACTACTTCCACCAGCTGCAATTTTCAAATCAATAACTAACATACAACACACGACATACGATATTCGACGTGTGATAATTTTCAAACAAATGAGATTACCGTTTCCAGTTTCCGTTTTTAATACATCAGCTTACATACGTTTTACGACATACGACATACGATATTTTTCTAGCAAATGAGAAAGTACTTTCAACCTATGTATGTACCTCTAGTCGTTAACGTTATCAATGCATCAGTTTACACAGCCTGCGTAAAGGGTATGCAAAGACAAACACAATTGTAGTAACCAGATCTGCTCTCTGTTTTCTCTCTCTCTCTCTCTCTGTCTCTCGCACACAATGGCTTTGACACGCTGTCTTGCTTGCTCGCACCTAACGTTATCTGCCTGTGCGTATACTCAATTGTCACTGTGTGTGTGAGTATGCTGTCTGTCTGGGTGTTTGTGTGTCGTCTTGTGTGTCTTTGACTCGCTGCCATGATAATGTGTCATTATATTAAAAGCTTTGCAAATACGCCACCTACCGGGCAGAAGTTGTACTCCCTGGGCAGCTGTGCAGCTCAGCTTGGAAATTTCATTAGCGTTTCAGCATTTGCGACCGGCCTAAGTTGTTGTTTGTTGTTGTTGTTGTTGGTGTGTTGGCCATAAAACTAAGATGCCATTGGGAATTAGCTTAACCAGCAAAGCCTGCCCTGCCAAGTGTGTGTGTGTGTGTTTGCGTGCGTGTGAGTGTCTGTGTGTTAGCTTCAAGTGCAGCCTCAAAGTAGGCAATTAATTTGTTAATTGCCGTGAATATTGTTGGCCAAATTGATGGCATTTGACATGGCTAAAAGCCAAATTTGTCAAGGCATGCTTCAAGTCAAGTAAATTGAGTTTTCACGCTGTCAGCATTACCAATTATTGCCATAGAATACAGTTTAAAGATTGATTGAAGTAAAGAGATTATATTATATTAAATATAGAGCAGAAAGAAAGGCTTGTAAGTAGTTATTTTTTTTAGGTTTGCAATTAAATATTTTGAGTTCTGTCACTAATTTGTTCATTCTGCCAATTAAGCTGCCACCTTTTAAACTAGTTGAATGCGCGCTAATTGCATTTGATGTGTCTAAATATATAAACGCATAAAAATGGTTGCAATTTATATTTATTTATGCACAGCAGGTGGCTGACAAAATAAACAAGCTAAATAACATTTAACAAGTGTAAATAGGAATGTGTGCGAATCAGCGTGTGTGTGTGTGTGGCCTGAACATAGTTGAAATGCTTTTGGGTTTTGTGGAAGAGTCGCGCATTGAGGCATTTAACCAAATTCATCATACGCACTGTTGCACAGCTGGCACCTCACAACAATGACAATAAAAGGGAGGCGAAGGGAGCTGGTAGCTATGATTATATGTACATTTTGTTGACCGTAATGAAAAGATCAAAAGGACATCAAATGGTTTTTCATGGACAATGCATGCAATTGCCGTTTTGCATGGCTAAACAAAAACAAATGCAAAACAATTTCGTTGACAAAGTAGAGTAGAAAATAGTGATAACTAAATGCATGACAGGGCTGTTAAAATTTATAAAAAATAGAGTGAGAGCTTTTAAAATAAGATAAATAGTGAATGCGAATAGAAAAGAAAAGAGAACTTTTATATTTAGTAGTGGGAGATTTTCCATTGAGAGAGAATGAGAATGAATATAAGACCCTTCTTTTGGAGCAGATAGGTTAGGTGATTATATTAAACATTTGAATGATATTATAACTGTTTTCGGAAGGAGCTCACTTATCTTACTAAATGTGTGATAAGGCTACTAAAATTTATAAAAATTAGAGTGAGAGCTTTTAAAATAAGATAAATAGTGAATGCGAATAGAAAAGAAAAGAGAACTTTCCATTAAGTGGGAATAAAGTAAGAGATTTCCTATGGGCAGATGGTTAAGAAGAAGATATCGTTGCTTATACTTCCCATTTAAATTATATTATAACTATTTTCGGAAGGAGCTTACTCATCTAACTTGTGTCATTAACTTATCCAACAAACTTATCTAGCTAACTTATCTAGCAAATATTTACCTGATCTTAACAGAGCTTTCAGCTGGACTTTAATTCCTTTTAAGATCTAATTGCAATCTACTTCAATTTTCTTAAAAAAACAGATTCATTTATTATAAATAAATGTATATATATTTCAGTTTTAATTAATTTAAAGTTCTAATTGTTTATCATTTTCTGCTGCTTTCTCAAAGTAAAATATAATTTTGCACAGTTTAGTCACAGCTATCCAAGCTTGTTTTTATTGTTTGTCCTTGGAGTTCATAAATGTCATGTGTATTTCATGAAACACCTGTCATCAACATTATCATCAGCAAATGCCCGCCCCACCACCGGATAAACATCCGCGTTCGCATCCGCATCCGCATCCTCTGGCCTCATCAGCGACATCATTAAGACCCACCACATGACATGGTTCAAAAGTTGTTGTTTTTTTTCCGCTCGTTTAGCATATGTTGAAAATGTTCGCATAATGGTCCCTTAATCCCCAGCCTGGATTCCTGCACAGACCACGCCTCTGCCGCCCCTGCCCTACGCAGATGACCACTCGACGACAGTTTTTGCTGTTTTTGGGTTGCTGTCAAATAATATTTATATACTATTCGCTTAATGCGCGGATTATTTTCTTAATTGATGCAGATCGGCCTATTATACATGTATATATGTATGCAAAGTGAAAGAGAGAGAGAGAGAGAGAGAGTGAGAGCTGATTCCCCAGGAATTCGCTTTTCAAAACTCTCTTTCATGTATTTATGCAATTAAATTTTAAAAATACCTATTTCGAGTTGTGGTTTGCAACATTTTATTCGCGCCAAAAGTTAATTTCATTTTGTCGACCGCATGTTAAATTTTCAAACTTTTTGACTTTGAGCACGGACACTAAACAGTTAGAGACCGAGGTGGGCGTGGCAAGCAGCAGTCAGGCGATAATCGTGAACAATTTTTGTGGGTACCATTTGAGATTTTGATTGGTGCAGAGAGAATATAATTTAAAAGATTTTTGTTTGAGTTTTTTTTAAATTTTCTTAGAAATTTACGTAGTTGGTAAACAAAGTGGATAAATAATTAAAATAGTTGAAAAATATATAAGATTAATATCTAAATAAATAAATAAAAATATTTATGATATATTTAACATATATATAATAAAAAGCCAATGTCATCTATGATATTTATATGTAAAATAGAATAATACACAGACCAACAAAATTAAAAGTTAAGAGTTAAGTTCACTTAGAATCAGACCGAATCCAAATTTGCAACTAGGATTCCTCTATCTTGTCGGGTTTTTTAAAATCATCTACTCAAAATAAGTTTTTCTGCTATATTTGGTATACACTTCTATACCACACCTTCAAACCCCTCTTTGAATGTTTTAAGAAATATTTAATTGTCAAATAATATTTAGGTAAACTTCTTAATATAAACTTTTCTTAAATTACTCTATCATTTTAAGCAGCTCGATTTCAGAACAGATATCTGTTTGTTCTATTAACTTGTTTTATTTATACAAACAATTGATATCAAATCTGTAACTTTCCTATTTAAAGTTTAAAGTTAAAGCTCTTTAGCTTATGCCAAATCCCACTCGAAATTTTAAAAATAATTAGAATTAATTTTAGAAAAATATAAAAAAGTAAAATCAAATTTTAAAATTAACTGAATAGTTATTCAATTAAAAAGAAAGAACTATACTTAATTAATGCTGTAACAAAAGACAGTTTTTATCATTTTTCGAAATACTCATTTTTTAAATCAATTACTATAAATATAATAATAATCAATATCAATTATAATTGCATTTCTCACAGATAATCTTTGGAAATATCTTTTTGATAGCTACACATTTTTAAAATATCTACACAATTAGCATATTAGAAATGATATTGCATAGTTTCTGTCTGAGGTTGAAATGTTTTAGAACTGAATTTCCAAATAGTTGCAATTGCTGAAAATGGAGTCTGTTTTTTTTGGTTTGTTTTCGGGATGCGTTCGCCGTTGCATGTTACAGGATTAAGCACTTAACGACAATTTCAGGCACGCATTTTAAATTAATTATGCGTTATTTATAAATAAATGAAATGCACACGCAACGAGCACACAAAATGATGTGCGCAGGGCTCCATATAATGCAATGGGAGCTGAATGCCACATGAGGATGCACAGCCAGAGGATTTGACGCTGAAAACCGCAGGACGAACATGTTGCGCTTAAAATACTTTGCTAATTTTTCGCTAATATTTGCCAGGTGGCTGTTGCAGAAGCTCTTCTTTATTGTTGTTGCTGTTGCTGTTGATGGTCGTTTGGTTTGTCTGCCTGTCGGAAATAACAAATATTTAAACGTATTTAATTAAAACTCACAAATGAAACCGCAACGCGCCAAGCGCTCCAAGAGCCGCTTCTCATGTTGAGCTTTGCCTCTCTCTCTCTCTCTCTCTCTCTATACCCATGCCGTTTGCATTACATTTTATGCTGGCACACACGCACACGCACACATACACATATACATAAATGTGGCTCAAATTATTGTTTATTTATTTACAGCTACAGTCACGCGCATAAGTATTTGTATTTGTATTTACCTATCTCTTTCTCTCATTGTGTGCTTGTTTGTGGTGTGTATGTGTGTGAGTGTGGTCTTCTAAAGCGTTTTGTTCTGCTCGCGCAATATCGGTTTACATAGCACTTGAACCCAACAAATACTCTAACTATTTTTTTCAAAAGCAAACTCAAAGTAATTTTGCTAGAAAAACTAGTACATATATGTCTTATAAAAAACTCTTATACAGTGGATGCTGCTATTTTCTAATAATACATAAATATATCATTAACATCTCAATTTCTATGCATAATTGATGTTACTTTTAGTTAGAGCATTGCGCGTCTGCCACGCAGCTATTGAAAAGTTTGTTTTGTGTTGCATGCTTTTAGACTGAACATTTTATTATTTGATCGCTTGTGTGAAGCGAATTGCATTGCATACTTTCGAGCGCTTATTGTAATTTGATGCGGCCTCATTGGCATTGCGCATACGTCATGTTGGCCCAACGGCAAACAATTTTAAATTGTGGAGCTGTTTCTGAATTTCTTTTTATTAATAATAGAAGCCAGCTAGCTATTGTCTATTAAGCTTCTATCTATTTAACACGCAAAGCTGCAAAATGAGGTGCAGTTAATTGAAAATGAATTTATATTTCGCCTTCTTAAACCTTTCTCTCATTGAAACTAAGCTGCTAAAGCCAGCGTGTGTTTATCTTGCCAGAAATAAAAGGAGGCAACAAAAAAAAGAGGAAATACAGCTCCTCTAAATGACAGCGTGTGAAAAATTGCATTCATACACAGATGTGAGCACAATAAATGCTACAGTAAGTCATAAGAGAATACACTGCAAGAAATACAGCGCCGGCGGTTACTTTGACGGCTCAGCATGCTTGATATGCTACGAAAAATGTATAAATGAGTCCGACACAGAAAAAAGCGAATTGAAAAGCGTGTCTGAAGAAAGATACACAAAAACGATTTTATTTTCTCAGTGACGCTTTGTTGACCATTCTCCTTTAAGGCACATGTGTGTGCTTGTGTGTGTGTGTGGGAGTATGTGTGAGCGTGTGCTGGTATTATCCCTGCAACTTTCGTTTGGCTTTTTGGCTCCAGTCAGTGTTTTTGACTTGACTCTGTGTTATTTACCCTACTCGCAGCAGTGAGTAGGAAGTAGGAAGAGGGCACAAAGCCAGCTTATTTTCCATTTAACTAAGCTGGTTAGCCAACTATTTGGAGTCGACTGCAGCCGCTCTTCAGTCTGTGCCGAAGTTTAGGTTATATTTGGTTGATGCGGGTCATCTGCATATTAGTTATTTACTGTTGATATACTACAAAAATATACAAAAATCGAGATATATACAAAGTAGAAAATATACAGAAAGTTTTACACCAGGAACTTTAACTTGCTGATCTTCTGTCTAGCTAATTTACTGGTGAGTCCAAAAATATCCTTGATAACCATAACGAAATATATGATATAGCCAAGAGACATCCAGATGACAAAGGCTATCCAGGTAAACGGTGACATTTCGGACATTAGAAATATATTCACAAAAATGCTAACACAGGGTATAAACGGCACGAAAGGCACTTTAAATTCCGGAAAATCTGTTGACTTTGGCTGTATGCCAATAAGCACCATACAAAGGATGACTAACAAAGCTATACACACCGCCAATATTTTGGCCCACAAATAATGCATGGAAGCAAACTTGAAGATCGCGCACAATACCCAACAGAGTACCACAAATACAAATAGCACACTTCCAACAAAGTATTCGGTGAATGCATTCGACGTTTTTTCGCGTCGAACATTGAAAATGTGACGCGTAAGCGCGGTAAAGCCAATTTCCTTAACGTACTCCAGGTTGGTTCCATCGTCCTTGTAGTGCATCATCACAACGCCTGCGGCAACTATGGAATAGGCCAGCATTACACCAATTGTGCCCAACTCAATTAACTGATCCAGATTTAGAAATAACGCACATATGGCTATATAATCGGTGGGGAGAAAATGGATCAAGACTTGACTGAGGAAACCTTGCCGTCGAGAGATCACTGTAGATATATGGTGTAGATAACTTACCCGATATAACGCCGGAGGCAAATGTCGCTATAATAGCTGTTTTTGTCCAGTTTTGTATGTAGGCAAAACAGTGAAACATTAGACGATCCTGGGCCATGGCATAAAGGACACGCGGCAACGGAAACATGGCACCCAGCAAGGCGGTACACAACGCCGAGAGGGAGCCAACTGTGACGCACCATTGGACAGCAGGCATTTTGGTATATTCAAAGGCGTATGTCAGTGGTGCAATCGGATTGATTAGATAATATGGCATCATTAGGGTCAGCACCGTGCTCATTAGAAAGTATGCCGAAAATACGATTAACAGCCAAACGAAAATAGCAATGGGTATATTGCGACTGGGATTGACGACCTCGCCAGCTGTGGAGGCGATGCAATCGAATCCGATGAAGCCAAAAAAGCAAATCGCTGAACCCGTCAAGACGCCAGCAATGCCATATGGAAAGAAGCCGCCAGTGCCTTCGCCTGCGGGCACTTCGCTGGGACTACGGGACCAGTTCTCCACATCGGCTAAAGAAACGAATGAGCTGAGTGAATAGAGGCATTGGGTAGCTAGGACTTAGTTAATACCCTTTGTAGCGCCAGCGATAATGACAACGCAAATTGTTATCAGATTGATAACGGTGAGAACTATATTTATCCACGATGATTCCTTGGCACCGAGGGCGACCAAACATGTCATGATCAGGATTATGGTAAAAGCCATAAAGTCTAGATATGGTGACATTAACTTGCCATTCATAGTTAAAATACTTTTGAAGGCTTTCGATATCCTGTAATCAAAGAGCACGTCCATATATGCTGAGAAACCGCTTGCCACAGACGCCGTGCCCACCGTATACTCCAGCACTAGACACCATCCAATGGTGAAGCCCACAAACTCACCCATAGTTACATAGCTATAGATGTAGGCGCTGCCCGGACGCGGCACTCGGGCCGCTAGCTCCGCATAGCACAAGCAAGCAAAAAGGGAAGCCAATGCCGCAATTGTGAAGCATATGCAGACTGCCGGACCAGCTTTATTGCGAGCCACCTGTCCGGCCAGCACATAAACACAGAGGCCCAGAGTGCTGCCCACTCCCAGTGCAATCAAATCATAGACTGTGAGATTACGCTTCAATTCCGGACCATCTTCGGTGAAGATCTTGCGACGTCTCAAGCGATCGAACACGATCATTCTAAATGCAACAAACTAAAAAAGATTTAAAATAAATTAATCTAAATCTAAGTCTAAATATAATAATAAAAAAAAACTTTTTGCCAAATGTCTGGCCAACTAGATTTTAAAAAAAATATATATACATATAAATATATAATTAAAAATTATATAAATAAATCTGTATATATATAATATAAACTATTTAGTTAAGACAAGTTTGGTATCTGTGCAAATAATCAAATTTTCCAGTTCGTGGCTGGTCAAGTTTCAACTGATTATAAACTGAATCTACAAGATTAGATTGGTAGAAAGAAAAATAAGCTAAGAGTGCTCCAATCGGGAATAGCCGACTGTCATTTACTCTGTATTTGTATTTACTTTTGCTTGAAAATTATGATTTTTCTAAATCTTTTGTTAAAACTAAACTGATTTTTGTAAGTGTTTCAGTATTTCTGAAGTATTTACATAAATATTATATTTCAATTTTATGCATATATTCATATATACATATTATAAAACTCCTATTTTTTTTGAGAATGTTTCGTATAAAAAACATATTATTTTTTTAAATTTAATATTTAAGTAAGCAGTAAGTTAGGCACATGGCTATAACTAGTCAGTTAGTTCTTCTATTAAAGAATTTATATACTCCACGTGATCAAAGATGCTTTCTTCTGCCTGATACATACATATAACGAATCTGTATATACTCCACGTGATCACAGATGCATTCTTCTGCCTGTTACATACACATGCACCAAATCAATCCTCCCTTTTACACATTTTCAAAGGAATTCTGCGCTTTAAAACAAATAAAAATACTGTCACCATGTGGGGTACAGCTATTCTTATAATACAACTTGATAAGATGTAACCTTCAATTTTTTTTTAATATTAAAATCCAATAAGAAAACACATGTGTTTTTTTAATTTCTACATTTCGTTTTATTTAACAAACAATTTAATGTGGGGAAAATTCGTTTCGCGTTCTTCGAACTAATATAGTATATGGATGTTCGTTAGGGGCGGGGCAATAACTTATTGTCTAAATAACATAAATACTAGCTTAGGATTGTAAAATTGCATAAAAATCTATGACAATATTTAAATTAAATTACAAATTGCAATTTACATAACGACAAACAAGAATTGTGACACAAATATATAAATATATGCGAACATTTTAAAACTCTATGTACATATATATATTTACAAATATCACAACATTATGGGGGCATTATGTACAAAAATTGAAGGCAGCAAGGCATTAAAAAAAAAAGAAACAAGAAAATCAGAAAATAATATTAAAAAATTAAAAGTCTGCATTGAGCGGCCTTTAGGAAATCGTGTGTGTCTAAATTTCTGGCGCATAAAAATAACGAATACCTAGTGGAATGGAGAAGAACTCTCTATAAACTGTAGAGGCTTCTTAAGTCTGCTGGGTTATTCATTTAATTTTTATGCGCAATCTATTCATCTCTCTCACAAACACATGCAAGCTAAACTCAGAGTATAAATGAAGTTACAAGCAAGATAAGTGGGGTTTGCTACGGGGTTGAAAATTATAAAAACTTAAAAATTTTAAAGCCTGTCTTCACAGCTGCCTAACAACTGAGCAGCATATACGTATGTTCAACAATTTTTAAATATTTCTGTAATATTTCTTACTAAAGAAAAGAATCTGCTCAATTGTTAATCAGCTATGGAGCACAGCGTTAAGCTACAAGGCAACTTATAATACTTGCTCTGCTATGTTCGAGTCCCCTAGTTCGACTTATAGCTTTTCCGAGTACTCGTATTGCGGTGGGGTAGTCTTCGTGCCATTCTCCACCTTCCAGTCTGGCTCGAAGGCACGATTCTCGTGCTGCTGGGGATAAGAATTGGAATCCTGCATGGCATTGGCTGCTACCTCGGCGTGATTGCGATTCCTGGTGATTTGTGTGGAGTTGCGTATACCATAGGCGAAATATATGCAATAGCCAATGGCCACCCAAATGAGGAAACGGATCCACGTATACAAATCCAGCTGGAACATCAAGTACAAATTGACAAAGACGCTCAGGCAGGGCACAAATGGCACCAGCGGCACCTTGAAGGTCAACTCGATCGTCGACACCGGCTGCAGGGCAATTGAAATGCAGATGCCAATGAGTAGCAAGCCGATGACACTCAGGGCAACAATTGCACCTGTTTCCCCTATTTCGACCTTCATGAAGATGCACCAGATGATGCAGAAGACGGCAAAGACGACGATGCCAAATTTGGTAATAGCCGAGGTCATCGTATTGGGCTCTTTGTAACTATTGCAGAACAGCTGACGGAAGACATTCGGAGCACGCACCGAGACCACTTTGGTCATCTGTTCATCCTGATAGCGCAGCACCAGCACACATATAGCCACAATCGTATAGGCGAGCAGTGTGCCAATGGACATCATGTCCACCAACTGATCCAAGTTGAATAACATAGCCATAACAGCAGCAAATAGGCCAGAGACAATTGTTGCCAGCAGTGGAGTCTTGGTATACGGATGGACTTTGGATAGACGCTTGAAGAGAATGCCGTCGTTGCCCATGGCATAGAGGATGCGTGGCAGTGGGAACATAGCTCCCAAGAGGCTGGTGCAGAGCGCAAACACAGCTCCGATTGTCACAATCCATTTGATCGTATACCATTCGACGGCATCGAAGGCTGCTGGGAATGGTGCGTCCGGATTCTGCAGATAATATGGCAGCATCATGGTCAGCACAGTGGAGACGCCAAAGTAGGCCAGGAAGATGATAATCAGCGATATCACAATGGCCAATGGAATATTACGCTTGGGATTGATGGCTTCCTCTCCGGTGGTGGCAATGCAATCGAAGCCCACAAAGCCATAGAAGCATTTAGCAGCTCCAGCCATAACCCCAGCTATGCCAAAAGGCATGAAGCCTCCAGTGCCAGCCCAATCGGGAACTTCGCTGGCGGGAATGCGCCAGTTATCTGGGTTAGCTGTGAAGGAGAGAACAGTGAAATTAGTATCTTTTAGATAAAAACTTATTCAATTATGTGAGCAGAACAAAGAAGGAAAGAGAATTCATTCAAATTCCCATTTATTGCCTCTCTATGCAATTCTCAAATACATAAGTACTCACCATTCATGCCACCGGCAACCAGAACAATACCAATTGTCACCAGATTAACACAGGTAAATATATTGTTCAAGAAACTGGACTCTTTGGCACCAAAAGCTAAGAGACTAGCGAGTAACAGGACCATGCCAAAGGACAAAAAGTCAGGATAGTCGCCCAAGAAGCTGACTTTGATGGGCATCGTTTCTATGAGCGCCTTTGACATGTTGTTGTCGATCAACGAGTCAAAGTAACCGCTCAAACCACGTGCCACCGACGCCGTGCCAATCACATACTCCAATATCAAATTCCAGCCAATGGTGAAAGCCACAAACTCGCCAATGGTCACATAGCTGTAGACGTAGGCGCTGCCTGCCTTCGGCACACGAGCTGCAAACTCCGCATAGCAGATGCCCGCAAATGCCGAGGCAACGGCTGCTATCAGAAAGGATATGGTAACAGCCGGACCCGCAATATTATAGGCCACCTGACCAGCCAGCACATAAACGCCCAAGCCCAATGTGCTGCCCACTCCAAGCGCCGTCAGATCAAAGAGATTGAGCACACGGGCCAGCAACGATTCACTCTCATGCACATCGTCCGTCTTACGACGAGTCAGGGAATTCCAACATTTAGACATGGCTGTAAATTAAATTTTTAAAAATGTTATTAATATTTAATACAATAAAATTAAAATGTAAAGTAATATGAAAATTAACTTAAATTATTTGTTACTAAATTTAATTTAATTAAAATTATAATACAATTATAAATTAAAATAATTTAATATAATTATGTATATTACCATTTAATAAGAAATTAAATTAAAAAAATAATATTTTTAAAAAATTAAACTATAAAATAAATTATTATCTCTTCCCAAAAATTTCAAATTAACTCAAATATATTCCATATCGCTCTTCTTTGTGATTCTCATGAATTCAATCGAATCGAATCTATAGTTTAATTAAACATCTACATGTATAAATACATATGTCTTACTTTTTCACTATCTTCTCCCTCTCTCTGTTTCTCTTCTTCTAATTTATTCTTGACTTTTTCAGTTTTTCGCAGTGCTACATGTATGGAATAGTCGTTCTACCTACAATTAGATTGAAATTGAAGATAATCATCCGACTGAACTTCAATTCTCAGGTAAGTTATTATTTATTTTATAATCAATCTAAATTTATATGTATTTTTTCCATATTTCTATATTCAATTAAACTGAATATGGAATACAATCACTACTTGAGATTAAAGATATGTTATGCTCTAATCTTTACTTTAGTAATCACTCCATAATCTCCTTGTTTGAAAATGCAACTACATTATCTAGGTTATTTATAGCAGTGCACATAGGGCAGCATTACTTGTTATGCTTTATTGAGCGATATAGAAATCATCTGTATATAAATCGGATCGGTTAGACATTGTCCAGGTCATGTTTATCTTATCGTATGCCGAAGTGGCTCTCAATATATCTATCGATAAGGCAGCTGAAGGCAGTTAACATATATTATGACGCTCGGGCTCAAGCTTTTCCATATCGCAACAAGTTATTTTAATGGCCCAACTCAATGCGATTTGTCATGCTAAACACGGCTGCAACAACACGCACACACACAGCAACTAGAGTAAGCATACATAAAATAAGACAGACATAACGAGGTATTAGACGTGATTAGATACATTGCAAATTCCAAGTTAGTTTCAGTTTTTATAGATCCACTTGCTCCATCGTGTTCCACATGTCGGTCTAATAGAACATTTGCGCAATTTGTTTACTTTACTGTTTTTTTATTTCTAACATAACAAATGCAAGTTGTTCTGATTAGTAAAAGGTTTGTGTTGCACCTTTAGCTGATTGAAAGACATGGGTACATATAAAAAATGGCATTAACTTCAAATATATAAATGTGTTTATATAGCTACATATACTTAAAACTGATTTATTGGGTTTCAGGTCATTTCAAGCTGGTTGTTAAAAGAGAATTGAAAAAATTATATTTACTTTAAAAATAAGGTTATACTTATTTACATATTAAAAAAAAAAACATTTTATATTTTTTTATTTATTTTTGTCATTTTCCTACCTTTTTCTTACTTTTTTCTGTACTTTTAAAAATTTTTGAATTTAATTTTATCACACAACTTTTGTTAGCTTGAGCAACTTTTGAACCTGTTTTTTAATTTTGAAAAAATGTAAAAGTTCCTTTATTAAAACTTCCCAAAAACTTTTACTTTCCTTTGTGCCAAACAGTCTCAAAAATTTCCTCATCAATTTCAATTAATGTCATTTTAAATGCCTTCTATTGAACACTACAGGCAACAATTATCAGCTGAGTATGTTTACAGCTATAATAAATTGCAAATAAATTGTTTAGATATAGCTAAAATTTATATTGGGTTAGCTACGCCTACGACATGTCGGACATGGCCGATACTTTGTGTCATGTGTCAGACTTTTTGATAACGCCCCATAATCCAGTACAGAAAAAACATAGTTCCAGGAACTCTGTGAAGCACGCGCCCTGCATACGCGTATCTAATCTCATTTTTATATCAATTTTATTTGGTTTTTCTTTTTTTGTGGATTAGTCCATAACATTTTGGTTTTAGCACTTGAATTTTGATGTAATTACAAGTGAATTTTGGATTTATGCGAATATAAAAATGTCCACGAAGTCAAAGTCAATATCGTTTTTCGATTTTATAACATTTAATCTAGCTTTTTTTTCTGTTCATGGACACATAAGCGATAAGCAATCAATAACAAATCATTTACCATATCGATTCGTAATACCAAATGGAACTATGGAGCCTAAATAAGGCGCGTTTCCGCATTTTGAGTGATGTATCTTGTAGCTTTTAGCTTTTAGCTTGTATCTTATTTATGAGTGTCTAATTTTCCCACGCAATTCATTGAGAGGTCTTTAATTTTATGGTTCAAATTTGATAGAGTGGAGGACAGATCGACTCATTAAAAAGTTGTATATTTTAATTAATTTTAAGCACGTTTCATACAAGGAGAAGTCCATAACTCGTTGCCTTGCACAGCTGTATTATGTATCTATATATAGTACATCAGCTGCCAGGAAGTACTAATTTTAATATTGACAAAGCATAGCAATGCGAATTATAGAAATCTGTCAGAAGTTATAAAAACTTGCCACAGTTTTACCTTGGAAATTATCTGTATATATATAAACCCAAAATCGAACTCAGATAATTGTTTTCTGTACTTTGAAGTGTGCTGATAACACTAAAGACATAGCAAATCACCTAAACTAAATATGATCTCATCGTGTTTGGAGACCTATTAATCCAGATCTTTGAGGTCAAGAACTAAGCAAAACAAGTTTTCTTTAGCTAATGATTTATATAGAGTTGATTTAGAAAGGAAAATAGTTGTATATAAGCATGCGACCCTTATATATACTTTGATTTTTCTTATTTATTATTATTTTTTAGTTTTATTATAATTTTTTAAGTGTATTTCTTTTTGTGATAAAAGCTCGCATTTTACTTTGCTCTTTTGTAAATTGCACAATTTTTTTATAAGCATCTATAAACTTTTATAGATAATATTTTAATTGTTGCATACATATTGTTTAATTAATATACAATTTTATAAAAATTAAAAAAATGTTTTTTTTTTACTTTTTAAAGGTATATAAAATTTTTTAAAAAATGTTTTGATATTTTTTGTATATTACACATACACATACACATACACTTATATTAGCTAGTCCTTTTATATAACAAAGTTCTTCAATTTATAAAATATTCACATACTTGTTTCAACTTTTGCTGTTGCTTTTTGCTTTTTCTACTGTTTTAGGCCCAGCGAATTGTTAGCAAGCGTTCCACTTTAAGCACAAATTGACGTTTACTGGTAAAAGTTGGTAACGATCTTTCGAACCAAAAATTTGTAATTTAACTTCAGAGTTCAGCCAATTTTAACGACCGCGCGCGACGCGCTTCAAAGTGGTTCTGATCGTGCGGCGTTGGCGTTTGTACGCTTAAAGCCTTGCCCTGGCTGCCGGCCAGCATTAACAGCAACAACGACAACAACAATTTGTTAACAACTTTTTCTTAACGAAAGCGAACAGCCGACAACGTTAACGCCGACAGCGAACGCAACAGCAATGACGCCAACGCCGACGTCGACTGCGACAGCGGCAGAGCTTTATAGCATTTTTCATCCAGCGCTGGATTTCCGGTTCAAACCGATTTGTGTTCGGCGAATTTGGCTAAGATATTGTTATTGTTGTTGTTGCTAATATAATTATTATATTATATTTGTTGTTGTTGTTGGTTTTGGTGCTTGTAACAATTGATTAAACCCAGCCAGCTGTAGATAAACTAAACAGAACGAACTTTGACGTCACAATCAATCAACTTTACAGGGTATGCCTGGCATAGAAAAATTAAGTGAAGTGCAGTAAGAAGGGTATGCATAACGTGAAGAATATTTTAAGCAATGCATAAATTATAGCTGAGCATTTGTTTAAATAACTAAAAGAGTTAAATTTGCATATATTTTAAAAGTTATTTGTAAACAAAAAGAGCAGGTAAAGTCCCTTTTCACTGGTTTCCATATCATATATTATTTATTTCTTTTTGTTATGTTTTTTTATGTATTTAAATATATATAATATATATATATATATATATATATATATATATATATATATATATATATATATATATATATATATATATATATATATATATTTGTGTGTTATCTATTCTTGTTTTTGTCCTCTCTTTGTGTTTATTGAAAAGATAAATAAAATGTTTATCTATAAATCTTCTTATTTTTGTTGTTATACTTTAAATGTAATGAATATCTATAAATCTTCTCTATAATCAAATAAGTTTTAAATAACTAAATCTTCGCTATGTCAACAAATAAACAAAAGCTTTACTATTGAATTTTTGTATATTTTTATAAAGTCAATGTTTTTTATATAGATTTTAATATTTCCGTCTATGTACTAATACTTTAAAGTAAGACAGATTCTTTCCAGATTTAGATCTTCGATATTCAATCTTTCAGTCATATAGATCATACTTTTTATACGGACATTGTTCAAGAAATACTGGAAAATAGGCCTATCTCAAATAATATTTATAGTTCGATTTAAATCTTTCTCTTATAAATAACTTATACGAATGAAACTTAACTAGGGCTAACCATTATTATAAGTTTTTGATCTTTCGCTTATAAAATCAGATACTTAAAGAATAAAACCAATCATAAGTATTATTTTTAGTAAGACTTTGATATTTGGATCTTTCTCTCATACATTTTTATCTATCGATCTCTTGTAAAAAATGTCATAAGCGAATACTTGAAAGTAAATAATACAATTATATCTAGAAAGCTATAGCAAACTCTTAAGATCAAAAAAGTAAAGCACGATCCAAGGTATTTGCTAGTTCAGCCTATTGCTTCTATCCCCGGCATACGGCGCTCGTGCCAGATTAGTCGCACGACTTTTGGAGCGTATATCGGAGCAGGGGGAAATAAAACGTTGACAGCTTGTTAAGCGCATTTAGTGACCACTTACCCAGTTGTAGACGGGCGTGTGGGCCTTTCGCATGATAAGAGTCGGAATTATTCGGACACGTCCGTCGATCGTCAAACCCAAAACCCTTGACTCTACAATTCCAGCACATTTTAATAGTTTGTAAATCGTTAAAATGTCAACTGAAAACACGTAAAACCCTATAGAATGCGTTCCATTGTAAGCGGGCTTGTAATAATGACGACTTATAGAGCAAGCAAACTACGAATTAACCTTGACACAGTTACGCATCGTATGGATAGATAGACACAGTTTATAGATAAAGTGGGTGGGTGTTGCTTTGAAGATCTTGCGTCTTGATTTTAGAAACAGCTGAAAACACACTTGTTAGTTATACTTTCGGTTATGAAAGACTTAAAGTATTTTTTGGTAGCTGTTGAGTGCGGGAAACTTGGTAACTTTCTTGTAATGTATGCCACAATATTTAGACATATTCCAAAAGTTTCTGGAATATTTTCTCACATATTAAGAAAATACTAGAAAATTTAAAAAATGATGACTTGAAAGATCGAATAGCTTTATAAAAATTCGAAATTATATCAAATCTTGAAGCTCGGGAGAATTTTATAATATAAATACTGAAAAAAGCTTAAGCAAACTTTTCAAATCAGGCTCAAAATATCAAAAAAAATTTTTAAACTTCAGAAACATTAAAAGTAAACTTTTTCTATAGAAAAACTGATGAAAAACTTCATGTGAACATAAAAATTATTAATTAAAAAAAAAATTTCTATAAGTTTTCAATTTCTGATTGAACAAGCTCTAAGTTTCAATCTTAAGATTCCCAACTGCAGCTGAGACTGAAGATATCTGCATAATTACTATAAACAGCTGGTAGTTCACTAACTCTTAGCTTGAATCTTGAGATTCCCAACTGCAGCTTAGGCTGAAGATAACTGCATAACTAATATCAACAGCTGTTAGATCACATGACACAATCCATTAAGTTGTCTCTCGCATAGAGCAGCGTTTTGATGCATTTTGTTGCTGTATAACAAGATTTCCAGTAATTTTCCATTAGACTTTATGGCAAAATTGGCAGCCAACAACAAAAACAACATCAACAACAACAACAACCAGTCAAAATCAACTTGACCAACAGAAGACGCCAAAAAGACTCCAAAGTTCAGCGACGGGCCTCGAGCAAGATCAATGACTCGACGCATATTTTTTTTTCTATTGTCGAGTTTGTTTTTCTCAAAGCTTCTCGAATGTAGAGCTGTAAATGGATGGAAACACAAGACAGACTTGTAAACCAAAAAAAAGATTGCCAAAGCGCGTTGCTGGGCCTATAGACACATTGATATGCAACAAGCAGCAATAACATCAAATGAAATCGAGAACCTCAACCAACCAACCAGCTACCTAGGCAGTCCAACTCGAATCCAACTTGAATCCAATACGAATCCAATCGAATCGTACCACATTTATAGCGCAATCACTGTTTGAGGTTTTATTAGAGCTCCATTACGGATTCAATTCACAGTTCGATCGAGAGCTTGTGACGTCATTAAGTAAGCCAGGGACGTCACAGCACACAGACACAATTTCCCTATAAGCCACAACAAAATTACCTGCTAATTGAATTGCGACCAATTAATTATTTTCAATTATTTGCAAATATTTGCACTATTTATTTTCACCTTTTTATAATGGACAATTATTTATTTTGGCTTTCCGCAAATATTTTGACACCTTTACAAGGGGTCGAGGTTTATCTATTGTCAACAAATATATGCGTCTACATCAAATACCTTAGCTACGTCTAGCTGAAGTTCCATTCATATATACTCTTCGATAGCTATTGATATTATATCTATAATATACATTTAATTTATGAACAGCTTTATACTTATTCACTGTAACAATAAAGTGTATAAAAATAATACTTTTGGCTTTTATGATTTATAGTGATTTATTGTGAAATACCATAAATTTCATTTTCTATTTGTCTGCAAACAAATAAAATATTAATTTTTTAACAGTTATCTTTCGATTGCATTTTGGTCTTGACGTCAGTTGGTTTTATTGACTCGATAGATACTTGAAAGCTGTCTATAACCATTTTGATACTTGATCTTAAGAAACTCCTAAAAAATTATTTTAAAAAATATATGATGATTAGAGTAATAAAATATTTTAAAATATGTTAAATTCTTTTACCAATTGACTTAATCGAATAACATAAAAAATATGTTAGAAATTTGTTGTTAATAATAATATATATTAATTGTTTATAATAAATTATATATACATATATATAAATTTATAATTTAGTTACTTTTTGCAGGTCATGTATTAGGTAATAATTTCCAATCAACAATAACAAGGTTCATACCTTGGGCGTCATGGAATCGGAATTTTCGGGAAACCCGCGGGTCGCGGAAAAATGTTCGGGATCGGGCGGAATGGGAAAGATTCTGAAAAAGTCCGGGACGGTCGGGATAAGTGCTTGATCCCGAAATTCCCGCGAGTCCCGATAGTAAAATTATTAATCGATAAAATTACTTGTATTTATCAAAGAATAAAAGAATGATATTGACAAGGAAATTAATTCTTATATAAATCATGTTACATTAAGGAGAAGTTCAAATATTTTATTATTTTGGCAACAATGCACTGAATTGCCATTGTTACAAACGATTACTAGACATTTTGCTGTCAGCTACTGATTTGTCTGCGCCAAATATATATAACAAGTTGAGAATTCGACGGTTACAGCTTTGCTAAGTGAGAAAAAGCGGCTCAACTTACTATATATGAACCCCGCCCGAGAGAGCATTTTCACTTTGTTATTGTTGATAAGAAAGTAATCAACTAATGAATGAGCTGGATCCTACATTTGGAATTCATTAAAAAATGATTGAAAAAAAGTGAGAAAAAAAAAATTATATTTTAATGAAAAAAATATTTATTTATTCATTATTACTAATGTTGTTCCCTTTCAATATTATATATATACTGACTTAAGAAACCAGCAACTCTTACAGGTATTTTTTATTACCTTAAGATGTTGTATATAAACTAAAACAAGAATAGAATATAAAATTACTTATATACAATTACTTCAATTTTAAATTCCCTTTCTCTATGGTCCTCTCTATCTGTCTTGCCTCACAATCTAAAAACAAAATGCTATCATAAAGCTATACATCTTCTGCTTATAAAAAGCTGCTATAGAAATTTGAAATTTTGGCATTTGAAGTGCCAAAAGAAATAATTGTCATAAATATAGTAAATATCAAAGTATATATATTATTTCCTAAATGCGCAGTTGATATTTCTTGTGGTCAGACATCTAAAGAAGAACCTCAAAGTCTAGGAAGACACACGCAATAAGTTAACTTTAAATTACTTCTCAATTGCTTGCCTCTACACGTGCCACAAACTGGCATTCCTCATAATCAATCAAAAAAAATCTAGCTATATATATAAATTTAGGAATTTCCAAACTCTTTAGTTATTTTTATGATCCTCCCTAATAAAATTTTCAATTTTCGTCAAGTGTAGTGCCATAAGAAATAATTTGCCATAAATATAAAGGTATACGACTTTCTAAACGCGCAAATGGTGTTTCATCTGGCCAGACGTCTACAGTAGATTCGACACTCAGAACCCCGGAGTCTAGGGAAACACGCGTTTGGCAAGTGCAAAGTCGGCCTGTGTGTTATAAAAGTTGATTCCCTTTATAGCGCTTGCAATTAAAGTAGGTACCATTCATCTATGAAACATTTGCCAGACTTTCAGATAAGAGATTATTGCACATTATGACGATTTTAACCGAGGCGAACATAATTTCCATGTTGTGTCGACGACTTGATAACACAGATTCTATTTGGCAGTGGAGGTCTGGGTTTCATTTTGCTTCTCTCTCTTTCGGTCTTTATCTTGAATTTAACCTGTGCCTTGGCATTATCTGGCACTTGTTTATGTCTGTGTTGATAATTGGAATGTAAAGACATTTGCAATGGTCTTTTTTAGATAAAGACTGAAGTACTTTCTTTCCCTTCAAATGCAGAGGCGTCTGGAAATCTTTAAAAAGGGGTCAATTCAGCTACAAAGCTTTTTTGATTGATCATAAAACTAAGTAAAGTTAAGTTATGACATCAATTCGACACTTGGGAGATTAAGTATTAGAGCCCCCTTGGATCTACGCCACTGCGGCATATATAATTTATGATCTACTCCATGTACGGTCTCTAGCAAATATTTACAGACTTTAGGCACGAGCGACTCGTGACGAGAATTCACAATCGTTAACTTGCATGGCATATAGTTCACTTGATTACAGTTATTGCGGGGGGTTTTAATTTGAGCCATTATTATTAATGTTATTTAAGGTTGCATTATGATAAGAATACAGAAAGGTGACATACACAAACAGCCCACATACTATATAGGGCATTCTATCCTATTATTATACTCGCTATAATATATATAATCTGCAGCGAAGCTTACGAAATTATTTGCTCTTAATTGTTTACTTTAGTTAGAGGAGAATTTCAGGTTCAGTAGCTTACATTTGGACTTGTTTATATAAAATTGAAGGTCTTATACTGCCAAAAATATGACTATGCAAATTAGTATAATAATAGTTTTAAGTTTATATACCTCTCTTGTAAAAGCACATGTGGTAGGTATGAAAAAATGATGTAGAGTTCAATTATTATACCTAGAAGAAGCTTTCATAAGTTCTTTTTGATCGAACGCTTCCATAATCAAATATCTAACTCTTATACTCTTATACGCTATTATAATGAGAATGCGTATATATATACTTAACTAATAACTAACTCTGTTATACTCATATTACACTCATATATTTGATTTTTAATATACTCAGCACATACGCAGCTTATATCAAATTTATTTGTGGCTAAACTTATAATTTATGCTCATCATTTACTTAAATATTCCACTGGACTCTTATACTATGTTCTTATACATCTTATAAGCTTTGAGAAAGTCTATCTAAGTACTTCCAACTTAGTCTTACTCAAGTTAATGTTACTTGACTAACTTCGTATGCTAGTCTTATACTTATACTCTACCCGTATGCTCTTATACTGTAAATGATTACAGCTTTTGAATTACTTTTATATATTACTTATATTATAAGTTTTATGCTGCTATAACGTCTTACTTATACTTTTCTTCTAATATTACTATACTTTACTCTTATACTTTTATATTCTGTTGATACAGTTCTTCAATCCTTATATAATTCCATTTAATAATTAGTATATAAAACCTATGTAACATCACAGCAGCTAGATTACATAATTTTGTGCTATTGTATTTCTTAATATGTTTTCTTATACTTCACTCTGTTACTTATACTTCACTCTTATAACTGGTATGGCTATCTTAATTGACTGCAGCTAGATTACTAATATAATGCAACCCTCTTTCAGGAGGAAATGTAACTTTTGTTATCTCCATAATTATCATCTGTGCTGTCAGCTTATTATTGCAAATTGTGAAATTCGAGACCCACAATATCATTTGCTATAGTTGAAAGCCAGCAAAGTCACTGAACTCGCTCCACTATACAAATAATACAATAAACAATATGCTATATTATTTTAATGTTCTTTTTTCTGCTATATTTTTTGAAAGTTTGAGTTTAGTTGAAGAGTCGAGTAACAAATGTTTGTTAATGAAACATTTTCCATTAAAAAATGACGAATTTGAAATAAACTGGATGGAAGATGAGTTGTTCGTCTATAGGGAGGTAGCAGGAGGTGCGGCATTTATAACAATAACAATAGCTTGTATTTTAATGCGGATTGTTGAGTGCTCAGTGTGGCTTGAAAATTGTTTGTGACTTTGAAGCACCGTATGCCGTGCATTTCGTATGCACGAGATGCAGAGGATCAGAGGACCAGGGAGGAGGAGCGGGGTCTTGAATGGGGAGCAGTATGAAGTTGACGTTGCCTATGACTCGACTGGGGCAGGGAACCATTCTTGACTTTTGCATGCCGGCTGCGAAAAAGTCAAAGCCAGTTGCAAGGGTTACTCAAGCGAGCTAATTACGAGCGAATGTTCATCAGCTGGAAAAAATAAGCCAACCCACCCAAAATAAATGTAGTAAAATCTCTGAGAAGATTATATGAAAGGCTTGAGTATATGTGGCTTTTATGCTGCTAACTAACTGAACTTTACTTATACTAATATAATCTACTATTATGCGCTTATACTCGGCTGTTACAGTTCTTAAATTGCCTTTGTATAACACTTATACTTCACTCTTATAAATTGAATTACCATCTACTTATACTAGTACTTCGTACAATCTAGTATAATGCGCTTATATTAGGCTGCTACAGTTCTTAAATTGCCTTTGTATAACACTTATAATACACTCTTATAAATTGAATTACCATCTAACTGTAGTCAACATACATCTTATAACTTATATAAAACTGTTATATTTCATAAGTTTGACTTTTATATTTCTTATATTTTTGCTCTTATAAATGTCATGGAAATATTATCTAGCTTAACTGCAGTGAGAATACATCTTATATGAAGCTGTAACATTTCACAATCTCATTTGTATACATATAACTTATACTTCATTCTTATACATAGTATATATAGTAATTATTTATATGAAATAATTACGATTTTTTAATTGTTCTTAAAATTACTTTTAAGATATTTTGTTAGTTTTTTTTTGTGAATTTCTAGTTATCTTTAAATTTTGTCATCATTCCTTCAATTGCCACTCAACTTTCGTAAATTGTCCCTCATATTATCAGGGTATCCCATATTTCTAGACACCTCTATCAACAAACTCCTTTCGCCCTTCGGCACTTCTTGCCTTTGACTTTCTTATCTGTCTGTACAATGAAAGAGCAACAATTTAGTTAGATTTTTACTGTGTGTTAATGCAATTAATAGCCCCGACTTCCCTTTGTACTTTGATAAGCATTACGGCGAAATTGTTTCCCACGGCTGAACTTCAATAGAGCTATTTTATATTATCAACAGAAAAAAAAAAAGTATAAAATATATATATATATATATATATATATATATATACTCA
Organism: Drosophila gaucha; assembly: GCA_035045545.1. Taxonomy (NCBI): domain Eukaryota; kingdom Metazoa; phylum Arthropoda; class Insecta; order Diptera; family Drosophilidae; genus Drosophila; species Drosophila gaucha. The sequence continues at coordinate 7,830,808 of JAWNOY010000292.1, forward strand.
AGGTAATGAGTTGTTCAAAAGTCAAAATTTCTAGAAGTACGAAACGTAGATTAGAATCAAAGTAATGTTGAAATACTTTAAGATTAAGTCATAAAAATCATATTTAATCAATTAGTGATAATTTATTAGATTATTTTAAATCGGTGATATTGAGAATTTTGAACCCAATTTCAAGTATTTCGTTGCCAGGTGCTCAGAACTAAAATATTTTTTACTTGTAATGCTATCAAGCAAAAGTGTGGCTAAAACCCAGAGACCTTGTATCATAAATTACTTTGTATAGATTATAGTACTTAAATACTCTACAACACTTAAGTAATCCATATGGAGATAGCACTTAAGTACTCAAATGTATTCCAGTCTCTAAAAATATCATTAAGCAACTTCTCCAGTTGGAAAAAAACAAAATAAAGCTCTTATGTTACCTAGATATTTACTCTTAACTATAATGGACCCAAAATGTAGAATGGAGAATGAGTAAGCAATTTTGAAAATGAAAATAAAAATATACAGCAATGATGTCATTTATGTTATAAAACTTGATAGTAAGCAAAAAAAAAGCAGAGCGAAAGAAAGTGTTTGTAAAGCAAAAACATGAGAAGGCAAAGAGATCGTAAAGCAATGGAAATATACAAAGTTGAAAAACAGGCCTAAAATTTAACTGCTTATAAACAATATGTACATAAATCGTTTTACATTTTTTGTTAAAATTTTTATAATATTTCTTATATTTAACGAAATCAAAACTTAACTTTTAAAGTTTTTAAAAAAAAAATATTTCTCTCTTCATTGCATTTAATAAAATATATTTTTATGTTTATTTTACCTTTTGATAAATAATTTATATATTTTTTGATGTATTCACAATTTGTAAATATTTTTAAATAATTGTTTTTTAATTTTTCTTACACAACTCGCCGCGAAATGCACTCGAAGAAAACTCTGCATTAAATACTTGCACAATTTCTGTTGCACTTTTATTTTATACTTAAAAAATAAATAAAAATACACACACTAAAGACTTGTGAAGTGACAAACTGGAAAGAAAAAAAAAAACAAAACAAAGAGAGAAAAAATCGAAAAAGAAATTAATATATGTGTGAGGCGCTTATTTACTTAATTTATTCAACATTCACGTTTTTTCATTTTTTTTTTGTTTTTGCATACTTGTACATTCGCACTCTTTACGCCGCTTCTTTTGTGCTTTGGCTCGTTAAAACAAAAAACAAACAACCGTAAAACAAAAAAATAAATAAAAATTAATTTAACGAAATATTTCAACTGAATGTATACGAAAATAAGTTGTTAAAGTGCGTACGAAACGAAAGAATAAGGTCGACTACAAAGACAAAACCAAAGAATGAATAACGAAATATTGTCAAGAGCGAATCGAGAATTAAGTCTCAAAACAAATGTACATTTAACTGTTCATTATAGCACATACTGTGTAGTCGGTATGATAAGGGTATATTAGGCGTGTACTTCATAATTCGCATGTCATATTTAGAGTAAATTCTATATATACTTATAGAAGGTATATTATATTTATATAGTATTTTTTATTAATAATGTAATATTATTTTTATAGGGTATTTCGTATTATGGAAGTAATACTTAAAAAGAAGTTTTTCACATATTTTAAAGGTATTTGATATATTTAAAAAGTATTTCGTATTAAAAGATCATAGCCTACGTAGACCAGGATATGCGTTAGTTATCAAAAATAGGGTTCGAACCCAACTGACTTCGTATATAATACGATCAATTATCAACTAATTCGCTTGATGTCCTCATACGACAGTTGCAAATCAAAAGCAAAATAAAAAAAAAAAAAAAAAAAAAGTTAAAAGATTTATTTATATATATTTTTCTCCAGAGTTGCAAGACTCTCAAAAGTCAAACAGTGATGCCCTCTTCTTAATAATAATGCCTGTAAGTCTACGTAAAAACTTCTAGATTACGTAAGATCTATAATAAAAGAACGTATTATACCTGCAAATGCGAGTAATTTGTAATATAATTAGCTTTAAGCAAATGCATTACTGCAACGTGCTCAAATGCTAGGTATTTACTACTGTAAGTATCATATAATATGATTCATTGATTGCTAAACAGAATATGTGGTTTAGATAAGGGAATTCACAGAATTTTAAAAAAGCGAATCGTGTCTCAACAACAATTTTATTATGTATTTAAAATATCTTTATAGAGAGTTTACTTATAATTAAAAATAGCTTGCATTTAGCATTTGCAATTTTGATTTTAATTGATGGGGATTTCGTTTAAGGCACCTGAATGCATTTGCTATAGAAACTGGAGGTAGCCACGCTTCAAGGTAAACGTGTGAAGGTTTTCACGTTTACGAAAAGCTCCCATGGAAAAACTAAAGCTTAGTTTAACTACATCATTTATAAGCTTCAAGATGAGTTATAAGCGACGTACACTAAGATAAAATAGGGTTTACTTGACTTCAAGATATGCTACATAATATAAAATATAGTTTTTCTATAGATAATATTTTCAAATGAAGTTACAAAAATTACAAGTCCGCTGCAGTTGGGCGCAACTAACTGTAAAATACTCCAAGTATATATAGTTTATAACTCTGTAAGTCTTTATATGTGATGTAGAGGACATCAACAGAGATCCACCTGCAAGAGTTATGTATATTACATACCTCATTTGCTCAATCTATATTTCTTCAAATATAATATAATAATAAGACTTTTCACTTCTTAAAAGATGATCTAGAATGTTAGGAAAGATTCCATAAAACAAATTATTTGACTATTACGCCATATATGTATATTTATAGTATCTATATTATATAATAACTACATATATCCCTATATATATAGTCAAACTGTACTTCTCTACAAGGTTTACCATAGTTAGACAACTCTTTTCTCTTAATATCTCTTTCTATTAACTAAAATCCAATTACAGGGTATACCCAAGTTATTATAATCGACTCTTTAGTAGTTTTGTTTCCCACACGTTTCATAATTTGCAATTAACCAAAAAGCCAATTGCGTATAATTGGGGTTAATATAAAAAATAAATATTAAACAATTGCAATCAGTATTTAATAACCAAAAAATAAATACATTTATAACATTAATTGCCAATTTCTAAAGGAGGCCAAAATAAAAAATTGTGGATCTCTGGGTTTACCAACTGAAACTTTACCGGAAATTATTTGCCATCTGTTTTGCTGTTTTGCTTTGATAAATGAAATAAATAAAAAACAATTCTTTGGCCATATTTGTGGTATTTCTTTTGTCAAAAAAGAGAGAGAAAAAAATCATAATAATGTTTATTAATAACATGTCATGCATAACAAAAACAACAAAGCTGAAAAAAATCAAAATGAATGTGAATAAAAAATGTGTATAGAACAAAGAGAACTAAAATTGATAGATGTAGCTTATGCAAATGCGCGTAATTAAATTATTTTAATCAGCAAAATTATATAAAATTATTAAAAATGGAGTAGTCATCAAATAAGACTAGCTATGGGGTATGCACAACTGTGTGTTGTACTCATTCAAAATTTGAATTTAATGTAGAAAGTTTTCGTTAAATTGTAGAAAAACGGCAAGAGTATATGTTCTTGATCAGCATCAACAGCAGAGTTTATATAGCCCTGCCAGTTTGTCTGCCCATCCATCAGTCCGTCTATCCACCTGTCTGTGCGTCTATCTGTCTGCTTGTATACTGTATGAATGTCAGTATCTCCGACGATAAAAGATCTTGCCTATACCACTATAGAACGCACAGATCAGTTTAATCATCGCTTACCTTGCGCATATTGCATAAAACCGATAAGAATCGATAAATATCGATTTTAAACTTCCATTCTTCTTGCATATACCTTTTAAGAGCTAGAGTCACTAAAGTTAGTATAAAGATTTATCTAAACTCTACAGCAGCTCAACACAGCTTTCAGAATATCGTCTATTTTTAGTTATATTTGTTTTATTATTAAATTTTGGTTCCTTATTATGTATATCTTTGATTTTAATTTGAAATGTAGCTAATAAATATGTATAATTGTTAAAGAACTATTATGCAACAAATTATTTTCTATTTCCTTAGTTTTTCTATGAAAAATCAAGTAAGAACTTTGCATCCAGAGATTATCCAGAGACTTTCAAAACATTTATCCTCAGATTATCGCCTAAGACCGGCATATACTCTTATAACTATGATGTAGCTTAAAAGTCATTTAGCTTAAATAAAAGGGAATGAGGCTACGGACGGAAGGCAGGACAGCCAGATGCATACAGATTGTCTATAATACTCCTTTTCAAATATTAAGCCAAACAATAGCTCTCATTATTTCCATTTAAAGCTTATGAATGAACTTGACTTATTCTACACATTTATTTCTTGCCAAGTCTCTCCATTCAGTTCTAAGCCATTCATAAATTGCGAGATCCACTTAAGTCTTGGCTACCTCAATGTGCACTAAGCTTGTCTTAAAGTGAGTTCCTTTAAAATAAAAATTACTTCGGAACTGTTCATTGATATTATTTATTGATTTTATTGGCTGCGACGCCTTTTTCTCGCACTTCACTAATTAATTTGTTTAGCAAAATTAAATTTTATGGGCGCCCAGCCCCAGAAGTAAATGTTAATAAGTCAGACATGCCGCAGACTTACTTCCATAAGGCCCACTCAAAAATAAACTAATATTATATATTAATTATTTTCTTAACGCACGAGCCTTTTTTTTTTAAAAATTGAGTTTCCCTCAAAAAAACTTGTTTGCTTTTATTCACTTTCGTTACTTTTTTTAAGAATACCCTGAGTCCAGTAAAAATGGGTAGAGCGATTTTTTTGTGGAAATTGATGCAACTGGTAGAAGGTGACCGATCCCGACATATTTATTCGCGATTAGAATGACGAGCTGAGTCGATTCGTCAATCTGTCCGATGTCAGTAACTACAAAAGCTAATCACTTAATATTTCAAATATTTCTTTTTGTATACCCTATGCAGTTCAATTGGCATTTATACCCATTGTAAATGGGATTTCAGGGTATAATGGTTTTGTGACAATGTTTGTAACAAGCAGAAGGAGGCGTGGTAGACCTCATAAAGTATTTATTTTCTTGATCAGGAAGCCGAGCTGAGTCAATTAAGCCATGTCTGTCAGTTCGTCTGTCTGTCCTTATGAACGCAGCGAACTCGTAAAGCACAAAAGCTAGAGTTTTGAAATATTAAATATATATTCTTGTATACCCTACGTAGTTCAAGTAGAATTTTTTCTTCAGTCAATACTTTGGTTTGGTTTTTGGAGAATGACGTGAAGACTTATAAAGCAAGAGATATCCAATTTGATGTATAAGTTCTGGTTTTTAATATTCACATCTTGATATAACACCACAAATTAAAAAAAAGACTGATTTCAATAAAGAAAAGATTCTACCCTTTAGTACTAACAAACACTTGCTCTAAAAATTGCATAGGTACATCTATAACCAAAGTTTTGCACTTCTTCAGGCTTAGAGTATTTTCTATTCGTCCCCTATACTTACTTTTTTTGCTCTACACTTAATCTGTTATTTGCGTGTTTTATTAAAAAAATATCAAGTACAATCAACTGCGTTCGATCTATTGTAGTTACGAATAATAGTTACTATAACAAGGCGCTAGACTTAACTGAATATTGTTTTGGATTTTATTTAAGTGAAAGACAGATAATTGACTTTTTGTGAACTTTATCAATTAAGTTTGTCTTTTAGACATATTTGATAAAACTCGGTATACAGTAAAGACTATGTGAGAGAGACAATCTCTGTAGATTTCTAGTGAATACCCTGAACTATCGACTAAACAATATTGTATGTATATGTATTAATTAATTATCATTTTTCTTTACTCTAAATTCCTTAAGCTATAAATTTCAAATTATCTTTAATTTTTCTATCCTTTGTATGTAAATCTTATAAAAACTTCTTATTCTACATGACTTTTATATCGTTGATTAGAAGTAACAGAAATCCCTAATATAACCTCCATCTAAGCATATTTTACATACACTTTGTACTCTGTTCGCCTTCTTAAGCAGCCACGCCCACTCGTTAATCAGTTGTTTTAAGTTCTAAAATTATGCATAGCCAATTTGCAGTGAGCTTCCTTGAAATATCTCTAGCGAAAATCAATTGGGGGGAGGGGGAGGTCTGCCAGAGGCCACTGAAATGGCTCATAGCTAACATGCCAAGCATGCTTTGGTTGGCCCGAAAAGCCAACCCAGTAACCGCCGCCACCAGCCCCTCGCTGTATAGTGGAGCACAACCCGTAGATGCCTTAACAAATAACTTAACAAGTGATTAGTCGAGCTCAAAGTTTTGCTAGCATCAAAAGTTCCTTAGGTTGCCTGGCTGGCAAATTAGTGTAGCACACTTTTAGGCGCATTTCGAGTATAAATTACTAGACTGTGAATATATTTTTGGTTAGGTTTGTAACCCTCGGGCTAAGCTCGGTGTCTGCATATTCATATTCAAATATGAACATTTTTGCCCATGTAATTTAGCCTAATTATGGATAACAACTTTAAGCAACTGAGATAAACTTACGTATGGATAGGTGTATGGATAAGAGTCTAGCTATAAATGGCATAACACTAATTACTAGCAATTGTCGAACTACTTGAAGCTATATAGAGTATACAAATTGTTGTGTACACTCGGCAAAAGTTATATGCAATAGTTATGAGACGATATGAAATTTTCATTTAGATTTTGTTTTCCTTTCTATTTGAGAAAAGTTTTAATAGAGTAGAATTGGTAAAATAAGCAACAATTCGAAGCAGTAAACGTGATTCTTAAACGAATTCCATATTAAGATTTTGCATTCCAATGTTTTCTAAGTCTTAACGGAGTATAAGTTTTTTCTTTGTAAAAGAATCCATTTGAATTTGTTTGACTAGTTTAAGACATATAGAACAGATATTAAAAAGAGTAAAAATTTCTATAATGTTTCATTATAATAAGTTCTGTTAAGAATAAGTTTTCATGGGATATAAGTTTTAAGATTCTTATACTTAATAACAGAGTATTCGCTACAAGGTACACTCAGAGGAAATTGGAAAAGTTAAATTTGAATGTTAAAGACATTTCTATAACTATATATTCTATTACTTTCTGTTGCCCTTTTTAGTTAGCACAAAGTCTTAAGAGAGTCTAACTGCTAATATTCTCATTTTAAGTATTGTGAACTATTTTTTTTCAGTGCAAAAGTGCTCCAAGCATTTTTTATTAGCTAATTCACAGCTGCATTTCAGTAAGCAGGTAGAGCAGCTCTGATCCGGAAGAGATACGACTAAGTATAGAACTTGCACACATTGTCTGCTGGCTATTCCAGTAATTAGTTAGAATAGATCTGGCTGGTTGACCTGTCTGGCAGTTAACTGTGTGAATTGTTTTTATTTGTACAGTGACTAAAATGTTGCTCTCTCCCTCTCTCTCCGTCTCTCTTTCTCTGACAACAATGAAATGCCTTCATTCACAATTGGCGCAAGGTTCGCAAGTGTCAGGGGATATATATATATATATATACATATATGTATGTATATAGCTCGTATAATAATTGCTCTAATACCTAGTATGAATAATGCATGCAAAATGGGGTGCATATCTAGATTTATAAACGGGATCTATTAACATAGTTCAGGGGAATGTGGGAGACTCTTAAAACTAACAACATTCTATTTAACACTGACATAGTGACAGCTCAGCCATATAGTATATAGAAGGTATGTTTAAACCAAAGTCAATTCCTAAAAGGAGAATAAAATTGTGCAGGTTAAGAGCTTACTTAGTACTTATGGGAGAACGTGTTTTTTGAAAGGTTGTTCACTTTAAGAGTATGAAGAATCAATTAATCTTGTGTACAGCAAAAAAGTTATCTTTTAAGCGTACATTCAGATTTTACACTTAAAGAAATAACTGAGATTTTGTTTATATATATACAGGTTATCTGAAAAATTAGTTTTAATTTAAAAAAAAAGATGCTTATGCATACATATTATAAATTAAATGTTACATTGTAATTTTTATAGATTGGAGATAAAAGAAGAAGAGAAAAAATATATCAGACTATACTCGTTTAATTGTAGATAAAAGACGATAGAAATTCTCAAAAAAAATGCACACTATTCTTACACAAATATTCTTTAGTTAGAAGATTGAAGAGAATAGGAATTGTAGAATATTTGAAACTGTTCTCATTTTTTTTTAAATTTTTTTACTTTCAAGCTTTTAAACAACATTTTTGAGACTATTCTCTTGTGTATGATATCTATTACATATTTAAAAGTAATTTTAACTAACTCAGTTTCATATACTATTTAATCGCCAATTCATTCTCCACAGTCAATTCTGATTTATTAGTAAATTAGATTAACTAAAAAAAAGTTTGATCTCTATTTGAATATCTTGTTGTAAATAGGTAATAGTCATATATCATTTAGTCTGTCAATTCCGATCAAATTGTTGTTGGGCACTTGGATCTATTGGAAATATGAATGATATATTTGTTTTGTTTGCGGTTTAACTTGGTAAAAACCAGTTCACAACTCGTTTCAGGCAGTGTCATTGACGTTTTGTTTAGGCCATATAACTTTATGGCTTCGTAAAATGTAGACAAAATATAAAATCAAATAAGCGAATTCGTAATACAACTGGTCAAAAGATAGCACTGTTACCAGTAATAGATATTTATATAAATCTATAATTATTATTTAGATATTAATTTAAACAGTTTTAGCTGAAGTAAGGCAAGAAGGTGTAAACACCAGATCAATTTGCCCTTAGCCCGATTTATAAATAAAGTTCACATACCTGGCGATTGCTCGAGAATTACTGTTATTATACTAGTTAATAAGGCTTTAGGAAAAACACCTGCCAAAGTAGACAGAAAATATTATTTAAAAAAAAAAAAGCTTGTATCTAAAACGCGACCGAGTGCGGCAAACGTTGGCGTCGAACTCGCGCGATCCGCAAACAAAAGATACCCCAAGTTCAAAAGCTGAATACATAGAACCAAATGACAAGAATTAACTGTGAACGACAACAACAACAACAATTATAGCCACAACAATCACAAGTGAAAAGCAAAAAACATAAAAACACATTTCATAATTAAGTAGTTGATGTCAAATAAAATAAAAGTATCGGAACTGATCGTAGCTGAAATGCTCTGCAAATAATTGAAAAGCATTTGCTTTACATATGACATCTAGAAAGAACCCTGAAGAACTATTCTAAATTGGCAAAGAACTTGAACAACTTAATTGCTGAACTACGTAGAAAAGGGACTTTGATTATAATACATATTATATATTTTTGATGTAAACCAAAATCCGAATAAATATATTTAGTACATAAGGTTTTCTGTATACCAAATCTTTCTGTATGTAGCTTGCTTTAAACTATTGATCGATTTTCTTTACCTCTTCTAAATTGGCAAACAACAAACTGAGCAATTCAATTGCTGATCTTTATAAGGAAAGGGTTGAATGTGCTATATGCCATAAATGACACTATTTAGATGATAATCTTTATACATAATAATACATCAAAGGTCTTTTGTTTGTAAACGAAATCTTTCTTTACATTTCTTCCTCTAATCTATACAATCAAGTATATAGTAGATCAATTTTATATTTCATTCAATTCAGTTTTCAATAAACGAAACATTTTAATGCTATTTTTACAATATTACATTTTATGTTATATATTATATAATCAACTTAGTAGCAAACTTTTGTGTGCATTAGAAAATGCAAATTTAGCTCTTAAAATATTTAAGTCTATATAGTTTTGTTTTCTTAGTGAACAACTCAACTGATCATAGCTTCCCGTTGCTATTCCTACATGTTGAACTGACTGCGCTGCTTGGAAGTCGAGGGCAGCAGCATTTGAGCTTGCTGTTGCTGCTGCTGCTGCTGTTGTTGTTGCTGCTGCTGCATGTTGCCGGCTGCTTTGCCGCCCTGCCTCTGATAGACCAGGCCAGCGACACCTGGTATGGTGTTGCAGCCCACGCAGGCATGCAGTGTCTCATGAACGAATATATCACAATCGATGCAGAAGAACTGCTTGCAGTAGCCGCACTTGAAGACGTTTTTGTCTGCCAAGGGACTCAACACCTTTATGCAGCCATAGCACTTGCGCAGGCTGCCGCAATCAGGAGCTGCCGGCGGCACCGCCTCGTAGGGCATCTCCTCAAAATTTGGTACAGGAAACAGATGATGATAAGACCGAGCCAGATGCGGTGCTGAGACCAGCGTGAGTCCACAGCATTGACACTCCACGGGCAACTCACAATATTTGCTGTTACATTGGGGACAATGATGGCCAGTGGTGGACAGCTCGCTGGGCTCTTCGAGATTCTCGATGTGACACATGCACATGGAGAGAGGTGCATCCTTGCCCTCCACCTCATTCTTGCTGTGCGGAAAGCCCATGCGAATGAGTGAGTTGTCCTGTGTCTTGGCAGCTGGCGGTGGGTCCACCTGCGACAAAAGCTGATCCCGATAATGTGCATCATCAAGCACAGCACCAAAGGTGCCCATAGTTTGTTGCGTCAAATAGCGACAGATGTGAATTTCAGCAGATAGCGAAATAACCGAACAGCGTATACGCTCCCTCTTCAACTCATCTATTGTTTGATTGATATCCACAGGATCACAGGTAGTCAGCGAACCCATGATGATGACGATCTCTCGCGATGCATGCGATGGCACGACTTTTAAGGTCTTCAAAGCTAGATCCAAGCCATTTTGCAGGGAGGGTTCGCTGGTCAGCGAGACACTCGCCAGGCTGCAAAACAGAATGTGAATTAAGGAATCTCTTATAACTGCTACATAATAAAAGATCTCCTAACCCGGCCAGCGCCTTAAGATGCACCCGCGACGTGCCCGTTAGCTCGGTTATTTTCTCTGCTCGCTTTGCTTTTAGCGCTATAATGCCCAGTTGGCTGATGGGATTCTGATCGAAAAACTCTTCAATAAAGATCTCCAGCAACTTAAGTGTGCACAACAAGCGAGTGGGCTTCAAATCGGGCACACTCATAGACTCTGAGCAATCGAGAACAATGAACATGTGCCGCATCATGCCCAGCCGATTTTGTTTGGTCTTATCCGCCTGTCGCTTGCGTTTGGCCTTTTGTATTATCTCGGCAATGGCCCCGTCAAGCATTCCATCATCATCCTCCTTGATTGCCTCCCTTTAGTACACATTGAAAATATAACAACAACAAAAACCACAATAGCCATGCTAGCTTACCAAGTCTTCTCATAGCCCGTCTCCCAGCGGTACTCCTTTTGGTCCTCTTGATCATCATCAGCCATTTTTGTTACTTAAATATGAAAAGCTATTTCAAGAATTAAACAAATTTGTCGGCACGCACAACAGACCGGTAAACAAAAAGTGTGTACACAGCACAAAGCGAAAAAATTTGGCAGCTGTAGTTTGTAGGGTTGCCACTACATCTAAAACTAAAACTAAATGTCGGCAAACAATTTATAATATTCACATAAAATAATACCAATACTAAATAATAAGTCAAAATATGGTTCAAATTATTTTACTTCGTATAATTAAATATTCTCCAATTACTGTCAAATGACCAGTGCTGCCATACTGACACCGCAAATACACCACCTCATGCGATTGGCTTACAAAGTGCTACAAAACGCGGACGAACGGAAATCGGCGCTACACAATTGTTTGAGCATATGCGACACGTTTCAAATATTAAAGTCTCTTAAACTGTGTAAATTAAATAATTTAAAAGTTTATAAAGTGACCAATATTAGTAAATATTAATACTAAAAGAATTTCATATCAGCAGTGCCGCTTTAGTTGAGGTTTGTAAATACATGTATATAAAGGTAGCGCATGCAAATGTCACCATGCCATGCCTTTAAAACAGAACTGGCCACTTCGTTCAGTTGTACAAACTTTTTTGGCATTCAGAGTTGGCGCGCGTGCAATTGTGAACAGCGTTGCGCGAGTTGGAGAATAAAAACAGTTAAATTAAAATTAGTTGTTAATTTACAAACAGATTGTTCTATTTATTTGCTTAATACACTTTTGTATATGAAGGTGTGTTTAACAAAACAGAAAAAGCAAAGCTAAAAGAAAACGTGAAAAATGCATACAGAAATCTGCGAAAAGAAGCGGCCATACATGGCAAATGTTGCCTAAAATTTCGCTTGATAATGGTCTATAGTACATTAAATGATCTGCTTAACAACTTTAAAGCCTTGTTCTTAGTTTAGTGTGTGTGTGTCTGGGTATATATAGTTTATTAATTCGATCACTGCAATTGTCAATGCAATGTGCGGCTTTTTGCTCGAAAATGGCGGCTAGTTAAAGATAACAATAAAAAGAGACTACTAGTGTTGTGTATGTAAAATTAAAAATATATATTAAATATTTTGTGAGAGCGTATGTTTTGATGTTGCATTTTTCGCGCCCGGTTTGCTGTTTTGTGCGTCTACTTTTGTGCGGGCGTTCGCTGCATTTTTTGGCCATCACGCTTTGTGGTCGCCTTTCTGCTGGGGCTCTGTATTCTCTGAAGCCATTACATACGGCTAAAATCCACCACACTTCTGCCAGTTGTTAATGTTGCCACTTCGTTTCACAAAACACACCACGGCACTGTACTTTTATTTTTTTTTTTGCTCGCATGTGCGTGTGTGTGTTTGTGCGCGTATTTTCTAGTTTTTATTTGTTTTTAAATTGTGATAGAAAAAATTCAAATTGTACATTTTGCAGTTATTACGGTGGTGTTTTGTATAATGTTGGCACAGGAGATTGCACCGACGGAAATTGGCAAACACGCAAATATAATAAGAGGCAAGTGGTCGAAACTCAATGGAAAAAAAAAACAAATTTTAACAGTTACAACTCCTTATTTAGTTGCCCAAGAGGAATTAGCCAACATGGATGTGCTCGTTTGTGGACGCTGCTTGCGCGCCTTTAACTTTGTTGAGGAGTTTCAGTCGCATAAGGAGGACGATGCATGCGAAAAGGAAAATTCCAGTTTAAAGGAATCGTTGGATACCAAGCCCACAATTTGGGCTTTCACGCTTTGGAAGGCCACACAATTGCACACACGTAAGGAAAGTAACTCCTCAAATTCCTGGGCACTGTATCAGCACTGGGTAAAGCTAGAGGAGAGCGTGCGTGAACCTTGGATTGTTGCCGGCCGAACAATACAATCATTTGGCAAAATCGGACATGGCCAACTACAGGATATGCCTGTGCGCATCACCAAAACTGTTGTAAATCCCAACAACAATAATAATAACAACAACACTGCAAACAGTAATAACACATCCTCCAGTGTTTCGCCTACAAGAAGTAAGACCTAATACCTTTTCTTATATGTAATATATTAAAAATGTTGTGCTTGCAGAATCGCCTGGTAGTAAACTGCCGACAGTTTCTTCCCAGCTAAAGGATACAGAAAATGAGCGACCCAGATCAAAGCCAGGTACACCCACTCCTGGCTCCTCGGCCCAGTCGACTATCTCGGGTGTTGTCAAGAATAATAATCGCATCGCAACACGTGTCGATCCTAAAACCGAGCAACGTACTGAGGAGGCTGTGGAGAGCATTGTGGCAAAACGTTTCAACCCACGCCGGAAAACACATGAATATCTGGTTAAATGGATCGATCGTTCGCACAATGAAAACACTTGGGAGGTAATGGCCAATCTAGAGCGTGTACCCTACTTTTTGCAAATGTTTGAGAAGCAGCTGGCACGCCAAAAGCTTAAGCGTGAGAAGAGTCTAGATGCTTTGAAGCGGATGCAGCAGGAAAAACCTCAGCAAGACAAACAGCATTCTCAGAGTGGTGGCAAAATGGACTCTGCACCGCTCAGTCCACAGTCCTCGGCAATATCACCCAATTCGGGAGCTGGCGCATCACGGCCGTCACGCACATCCAAGACCAAAGCCATGGATCAGTTTAAGCAATGGGTAAACGAAGGTGGTGCCGGCGAGGGCTCCACATCGCCCTCCTCGGCTAACGAGGATGAATCGGCTACGGAACAGGAATGGTCGACTGCTGGGACGACGTCAACGGGTATTAAACGCAAACTAAACCATACTGATTCAAGTGCCGAGGGTGGTGGACTTAATGCTTCCAACGAATCAATGGATCTGGAAGATCTCGAAGAGGATTTAATACCTTCGCATACAGTGAAGCGTTTAAAAAACGGCGGCAGCTCCGTGCAGCTGAATAAGCCCAAAATGCAATCGTCGATGCCAACAACGCCTGCTCGCATCAATGGTAACTCCTCGTCCAGTTCTGTATTTAGCGATAAGGAGCAGAAAATGGGTGAAGTCATCTACACGGAGGATAGCACAAGTACGGGCATGTTCCGAAAGCCCGAAATGCCCAATACTATACAAACAGTAAGTAATTTATAAAAATTATTATAAAATTAGATATTTCTGTACATATATAAGAAATATGCTACAAATAACAAAATGAAGTGTACTTAACCACACATTGCCATATATACTTATTCGACAAATTTTTGTTTTTCATAATCAGATTTATAAGACATAATTTTGATGAGTAAAAAATTTATATTCAATTTCTAATTATATATTAATCACTTTATTCTCTCTTAAGAAACGTCAGAAAGTCGAGTGTCCTGTGCGTTATTTATCCCGCACTGAAATGGCCAGCAACAATAGCGGAATCTATCGCGTAGAACAATCTGAAGGCCCAATTTCGCCGGTTCCAAAGATCAGCCCAGCAGCCACATCCTCGACGGGCATTGGGTCTGCGAAGCGAATGGCTGTCGCTCGGGCGGCTGGGAACAATTCACCGGTGACAGTTGGCCAGCGCACGCATGTGTTGCGCACACCTGGGCAAGTGCCTACAATGCAACGTAGACCTGTAGGCAGCAGCAGTAGCACGCCCAATCTGCTGCGACAGGCGCCGATGGCCAACAGAGCTGGAACTGGAGCTGGAGCACGCATGCTGGTCACGCGCGCCAACACGCCACAGCAGCGACAAGTGGCAGGATCCAAAGCGGTTACCCCAGAGCAAAAGATACTGCAGCTATCCAAGTCTGGGGATCTCAAGGTAACGCGCAAAGTTATGACTCGCGAGGATTTGCTGGCCCAGCGTGCAGCGCAGGTTCGCCAACAGCGTCAACAACAAGCGCAGGCATTGCAACAACAGCAGCAGCAAGTGCAGATCCAGAAAGTGCAACAGTTGACACCTCTGAGACAACGCACGGCGAATGCAGCGGTTGCTAAGGCACAACCCATGCAAATCGAAATGGAGATGGAGCAGGAGGAGCTGCAGCAGCATCAGGCACAGTTGTGCCCAATCACTGGCAAACTAATTGGGCAGGAGGAGACGCAACTGCAAATGGAGCAAGAGCAACAGCAGGAACAGCAGCGCGAACAGTTAGAGGCTGCCGCTCAAGCGCTGCTAGGTGGTGATCAGCAGGTGCTCACCAACGAGGATGGTTCTGCGTTGCTGGTGCGTGGCGAGGATGGCACCGTCTATCAAGTGGCCGGCAAGAATGCCGAAGGCCAGACAATACTCGTGACCCAGGGACCCGATGGTGAGCAGCAGTTTGCCTATGTAGCTGCCGCCGAGGGTGAGGATCAGGATGTGCTCACGCTGGACAATGCAGTCGCCGAGGCTGTTGCTGCCGTAGGCCAACAAGGCGATGCCACAACAGATGGCGAGCATATACTTGTCAGCATGACCGAAGAGGAACTGGCCCAGCATCAGGCTGCGGTGCTGCAGCAGCAACAGCAGCAGGAGGCGGTACCGGCGGGCAGCACTCCGCACACGGCGCAAATTCACATCACAACATCGGACAGCGATGGCACCGAGGCACAAATACCTGCCGAAGTGGTGCAAGCGGATCTACCTTCCCCAGGTAAGCGATTGTAATTTACTTGAAAGAAATTTCACGACCTAAGCCTTAAACTTATTCAATGCACAGGTGGAACTCGTCGCGTTGTCTTGTTGCTGCAGGATGGCACCTTTATGATGACTGAGATGCAAGAGGATCAGTTCAAGACGCTAAATATCCCGACGTAAATAAATAAAAAGAAAAGATATGTAGCATATATGTAGTTCGTAAGCATTATTATGAGACATAGCACGGGCCGTTGTTGTAAGGATACACACACAAGAGAGAAGGGAAGTCGCTTTAAATTTAAGCATCAGCATCCTGTAGCTGCTTCCATTTTGCCAATCATATCGCACATTGCATTGAGCATACGCATTCCCCATCTTTTTGCTCGAAAACATATTTTAAATAATTCAATTCGATCTATTCAATTTTTTTAAGCGCGAATGTCCATGCAAGCAAAATATCGTACTTTGCAGTAAGTGGAAAGTTGTTCAGTAATGTAAAATTATACTTCGACTTGGTGGGGTTGATCTGTTTTATATATACATGTATGAATAAAAAGCTATGCAAAGTTTTAAAATTGTATAGTTTTTTATCTAATGCGAGACTCGATTCCAAGCGTTATCTTCAATCATGAACGACGGCAACAAATATGCATTACATACAAATTAACTTGTACTTGTATTAATTAAAACAAGAAATTATAAACAAAAACAAAAAGAAGCAAACAAAAAACTATCTAATTTAATTAACTTAAAGTAATTCATAATGCAATTCTTTATTCTAGGCAACAACTAAATGCAGCTGTTGCATTTTGAAGAACAGTTAAATATATTTAGAGAACTCAGCAAAACATTTAGAATTTGCAACATACACACACACACACACATACACGTGCACATGCGCACATACACATAGACACTCAACAAAAACAATTTAGAGATAGAACATGTAATTGTAATATTATAATTATTATTATGTATTGTACATTATTTAAGTAATTTTTAGAATCGAATGAACTAAAGCAAATAACATCAACAATATGCTAATTTCATTATTTTTAAAGAAAGAGAAGAAATGCCACAAAAACTTAACAAAATGCATAGTTGTAAAATATAAACAAAAATATATAAACTGCAATTTAAAGTAAAATAAAAAACAGGAAATTCATGCAATTTCAAATGGACTTTGGAAACAAATCTTAAATTGCAAGCAAAGTTTTCATTGAGGCTGGGTTTTTATAAACGAACTCGCAAATGTTTAGGTAACTGAAAAATATAAACAAATACATATATGAACTGCAATTGGAATTAAAATAAAATCAAGAAAAATTAACTTTGAATACAAATCATAAATTGCAAGCAGTTCAAAGGAAACTTTGAAACGATTTCTGAAAAACGTTGACAAACCACTTGAATAAAATTTAGTTCCAATATTCCTATATGTAACATATTCTTATATTTCATAGGTTTCAATCTCAATAATATATATTATAAATATAGCTTAAGCTGATGCCTTCTGAAATTTAGCTATGAAAAAGCCTACTGTATCCAAGTTCTGCACACGATTCTCATGACTTGGACCAAAGCGCTGCAATAGTTTACACTGTGCAGCATCTAGCTCCGGCAGTGGCAAACCAGGTGCACCCAGCTTAGGGATTGCATCTACCAGCTGGAGTTGTGGATATTTTCGCAAAGCCCAGGCCACCAGCTCCTCACATTCAGCCTCGGTGACGGTGCAGGTGCTGTAGACAAGGATGCCGCCAGGCCGCAACAAAGGCACAGCCTGAGATAATAGATTACGCTGTATACACGGGTAGGATTGAAGTACCTTAGGCTGCTTAATGTTGCTACAGAGCTGCGGACGATTGCCCAATCCACTGCAGGGTGCATCCAAAAGAATACGATCAAAGCTGCAGGAGGCAAATGGTGGAGTTGATGAATCTATATTCCTGTTGTCATCCCAGGCCTTGGTGGCATCAAATTGATGCGCCTTAATGCAGCTGTAATTGTCCAGCTTTGCTTGCATGGAACGCACGCGACTCGCCGAATTATCCAGGGCAATGATGGTACCCACATCGCCCATCAGTTCGGCTATGTGCGTCGTCTTGTTGCCCGGCGCCGCGCACATATCCAATATGTGTTCCCCAGGCTGAGGGTCCAACACCTTTACACACACCACCGAGGGTAAGTTCTGAAGCAAGGCATCTGCATCACTCAGATCGCCCAATATGGGCACTCCACTTATATTCGTTTGCATGTGCACAGCAACGCCTGCGGGTGTTTGCTCCTTGTTGTTGTTGTAAAGTTGATAACGTTGCATGAGCACCTGACCAACGCCTATGAAGATTTTTTCGGCGCAATCGTAGCGCGTGGCTGTACCACGTTTGCACTTGCCCGACAAATCTGCAAACACATTGACCAGCTCCTGGTGCTGGGTTCCCGTTTCCATGGCCAACACGCCTGGCGCATAAATGTGAGCGCCACGCAGCAATGCAGCGCCGCAACTGGTGTCCACTATAACTTGCTTGTGACAGTCGTCATACTTAATTGCAGTTGGTGCGTCCAAAGGTGCAATGCAAAGCATTTCAGGTATATCCTTGACCCCATAAACTTGAGGCGCTTGCGGACCAAAAAGCGCGCTTAACTTGGCCTCCAATTTCGCTTTGAAGTCCGCCACGCTGATGCGTAGAGTGTTGATGCGATAGGTTGTAGTACGAGGTGTCTTGCAAAGCCATGGCAATAGATTTGTTAATGCTGCGGACTACGTAAAAGTGCATTAGAATCACAAAAATTAAAACAGTCTATGGTTTAAAAATCAGTGTTGAGCAAGAATACCAATGTTACCATAATTAACCACAAATTTATCGATATATCATTCATTACCGTCTGCCTCTTATAGCCAACATATTGGCAAATTGTGTGGCTTAATGTTTGTCACAGCTCGACAGAGAACTTTATTGTGGACTCACATTTATTTTAAGAATTTCATTTTCCAACAGCAGTCCCTTGCCATAAAATGGAGTCTTGGGATAAAACATTTTATCAATCGATTGGAATATTTAGCGTGCAGTCACGGTCGCTATCATCTCTAAATTCAACACACCGGCCTCGCTTGTGGACAAGACGTGGCAGCATATGAGTGCCGTATTTAAAATCCACCACAGCATATTCTAGTGTTGCTGCTCTAGCATACGGGCCAGCCAACATTGAGTTAATTTTCAGCGTTGGTGAATTTGCAGTTTTTTCAAAGGCAAGTGTATTCTCGGTCAAGTTTTATTTCGCTCTGTGATTTTTAGACATTTCCAAGCAGAAATTTCTAAAATTTCTGCTCAAATTGGTGTGCATTTGATTCAATTATTTGGTGCGTATGGATTTGCAATCAAGTTTTAGGTGCTACTGTTATAAAATGTCGCATTTAAGTAAAAAGCTGGTAGCATTTTTTATCTTTTGGTATTAAGAGTGCTGCCGCAGCACACATTGCTGACGGTGTATTGGTGTAGAAATTTTAACACACGCACACATTAATCTGACGTGAGCAACTGGCGATGGGAGTGGTATTACAATCGAATGCACGAAAATGGAATCATCGGCATCGATAAAAGGAATTTAAACCGCCTTTGACAACTTTTTAAACTACTTGAATATTAATTAAAAGTAATTTCGTATTGTGGTAAAATGTATCTATTATATAATGCGCCATTTTTCAATTCCATTGCAAAATGAGAGCAATCGATTGTCACGCATAGATTTAATCGATTAAGGGTATCGCAACCAACTCTGTCATCGCCAACTTGTACATTCTTCTTTGCTGTCGGTTTGGAGGCAGAAAATTTAGTCAAAGGGAAATTTACAAAAAAAAAACTACAAAGAAAACGGTAAATAATGAGTGCAAAGTGCAATAAATGAAAACCTAATACTAAGGCAATGTCCAAAGTGCAATCCAATCAAGTATTTCGGCTTAAAATTAATAAAACAAGGCAACCGCTGTGCGATGAAGCAAATGAAAAAAGCATACGTCGCCGTCATCATTTCTTAGTACTCATACAAAGGCAGCCACACTCACACACACCCATTAAAAATTGCATAGGGCTGTCTAATGTGTGTGTGGGCTACCAGTGTATTAATTTAATACGCAAACAATGGAAAATAAACAATTCTACGCATTAGCGCAATTTTTAAATCCATCAATAGCTGTATCTGTGTGATATTCGTTCTTTAAACTTCAATTAAACAACGAAAGCTTAACACGCACACAAGTCTTTAGGCAACCCTAAACTCTCATGTGCGTATATGTGTTTATGTTCTGTGAGTGTGTGTGCGTTGCAGGGTGTTGCTGCTGCGGCATATAAAAGTTGCTACGTGTAGTTTTCATTTTCTTACACATATTTTTGCGACATTGCGTCTGCACATTTCAGTTTTTCTTTTTTCATCATTAAAATATTTAGACAGCATTTATGTTTTTTTTGATTGCGCGTCGGGTAGTTATTATTTGCGCATTTTGTCTGATGGGCAACACTCAAACCGCCAGTGCTGCCCAATTGATGTTGTTGTTGTCTTTTTTCTATTTGAAATCAATTAAATTTCAATTGAATTGCATATTGGAGTAGATTGATGTGTATGCGTGCATGAATGTATGTGTGTACTTCACTCTCACTCACACACACACATACGCACTAACAATAGTTAAAGTCGTCGCTGCTGCTGCTGACTCACTAAAGATTTTGACTTGGCCAGTGGACGGTCGAGTCATCGACTCGGTCGTTTAGCATTTGCACTGATAAATCAAGCAAAAATTTCCCACCTCAATCATTTACGCGCAGTAAGGCTACACGTTTTCCCATTAAAAAGGCAGTCGCCGACGCTTTACGCACACTAACCAATAAAAAATCAATATCTTATCAGTTGCTGTGACGCCAGCGTCGACTGAGCGCCGACAGCGAACTTAGCAGGCATACCAAAGTTGTTTTCTTTCCTTTTTTTTGACAATAGGTTTGATCCTTTTCTTTGTTTCTATTTTGAGGTCGACATCTTGAACTAGTGATTGTCAATGAACTTTTTTGTTAGATAGCTTTTCATCAGCCATTTCTATACTTTCTCGCTAACTCGCTTCGTTAAAGTAATTTTGTTAACTCGTATTTTACATTTTTAATGGTAGATTTCATAATTTTTATTTCATTCGTTTTCCGGTTTCTTCATCATTGGTTGTTCAAACACGTCAGCTTAACAATCGAAGCTAAAGTGATACAAAATAATTAAAACAGTTTGCAATTAACCAGCGAAACCAAAACAACGTTCGACTAAAACTTCACTACTTATATAAACATTTATAATTCAACTCAGACTTACTGCTACGTTGTTGTTTTCTTTATTTTTCCATATGCGAGTGGCAGTTAATCGAATTAAGCTAAGTGAAACTAATTTTGCGCTTGGTCTATTCTATCCATTGCAGTTTCTTCTTCAAATTGCAATTGCACCACAAATCCAAAAGGAGTTGCATATTCAAGAACAGTTTGCAACTCGGATTTGAACTTGTTTATAAAAGTTACCCCCAAATACTAGAAGAAGAAGCAACCACTGTAGTGTAATAATTTAATTTAACAAAGATCCCCTCCACATTGAAAGACAGGAAGAAGAAGCAGTGCAACAAGCAGCATCAACATGGGAAATGTATTTGCGAATCTATTCAAAGGCCTCTTCGGCAAAAAGGAAATGAGAATATTGATGGTCGGTTTGGATGCCGCTGGTAAAACCACAATTCTGTACAAACTCAAATTAGGCGAAATTGTTACAACGATACCTACTATTGGTAAGTAATATAAACAACAAATATACCAAATTAATGATAATAAATATTAAATGTTTCAATTTTCGTTTGCAGGTTTCAATGTGGAGACTGTAGAATACAAGAATATTAGCTTTACAGTGTGGGATGTGGGCGGTCAAGACAAAATTCGTCCATTATGGAGGCATTACTTCCAGAATACACAAGTACGTTCACATATATACAGCTGTACATTAAGTTTATTTAATCTAGATGATGTTAACAACTTGTAATGATTGTACTTATGATTATTCAAAGTTAATTTTTGTTTCAAGACGGGACTGATATATTCCACTGTAGAATCTCTTCGATTGTAATATTTAACTTCCACCCAATTAACTTTTTTCTTTTTGTATTCTTCATATAGGGTCTTATCTTCGTCGTTGATAGCAACGACAGAGAGCGTATCGGTGAGGCGAGAGAAGAATTGATGCGTATGCTGGCCGAGGACGAGCTCAGAGATGCAGTCTTACTAATATTCGCCAACAAACAGGTATGAAATGACGATGTATATTTGTTTTATTAATTAGTGGAATATGTGCTCAACGCGCATTATGTATTAGATTGCCTTTGACATTTGTCTTTTAAACATGGGCTTTCTTAAACTGAATCATTTTTCGCGACGTCAGCTTTTTAAAACAGCATATTGCGCAAGCTAGACTAACGCACGTGTTAAACAATGTTGCGCATTCTCATTGATAAGAAAGAAAAGCTGTTACGAGATAACAGCACACACTCCCGCTAATTAATAGAGAAATGTGTTCCATCCGTCATATGACAGCGCTTAATGACCCTCTCACTAACTGTCCGTCTCTTCTTTATTATTCTAGGATCTGCCAAATGCAATGAATGCGGCTGAAATTACCGATAAGTTAGGCTTGCACTCACTCAGAAATCGCAATTGGTATATACAGGCGACGTGTGCAACTAGCGGCGATGGTCTCTATGAGGGACTCGACTGGTTGTCTAACCAGCTAAAGAATGCTAATCGCTAAATAAACTACAACAAAAGCAGCAACAACAACAACAGCAGCAGCAACCACATCAACAAAAAAAATAATTATACACTAAACTTTGATTTAAAAAGCAAAGGAGCGAAATCTTCAACAAGATCTACCACAGCAGCAACAACAACTAGAGACAACGGCATCATACATGTGGGAAATAATAATAATAGCAACAATAAGAAGAAGAATAAAAGCGATCTTGGGGTTCTGCGCATTTCCATATTTTCCAACAAAAAAAAATAATAAACACGCAAAGCCGACGCGCGCATAATTAAAACTTGTTTAAGAATCGCAAACAACACCACACACAACTTTTCAAAGCAGCATCAGCATATAAAAGAACGCTATGATTTAATTTAAAAATTATATATATATAATTATTGGATGTTTAAATGCAAAAATGAGTAAAAAGAAAACCCAACCACCACAACAACAAAAGTATATGGTCTAAAATTGTCTTTTTTAAGTTATTTTTGCCCTACCCCCCTCATCAATATATATTTCTTTTTAATTTTATAAATATAAAAGTAATAATAATGAGAAAAACAAAACTGTAATTGTAATTGCTCTTTAAAAAATACAAGAAAAACAAAACAATTTAATTTTATACTCGAGTATAAGTGGGTATATTTTTAGTGGTTTAAGTTTAAATTATAACTAATACTGCAAACTTTAGGATAGAGCGACTGGGGAATTGTAAATCGGGAATTACTGCATCTTTTTTTTTTCAATGTAAACGCTACTATTTGCAGCGCTTGGAGCTTAAATATAACCCGATGTAGTAAGCCCATTGGGGGCATACTACATCGGGTAAAACTATATACTATTTCTAAAACTACAGACGGTCCAAAATTGTCATATTTACTATTATTGGTGGCATGTTAAACCGGGAGTCACTATACCGTGTTCGCTAAAAGTTCTATTATAGTTTCAGCGCTATTGGAGAACAAAAAATGAGCATAACACAATTTGAATATTTAAATTACTTTTATAAAAATGTACGTGTTATCGATAACACAAGCAAATGTTTGCAGCAGTCTGATTACTTTTATTTATCTCTTGCTCAACACTGCTCCAATAGTGTTACTTTTTACCGATAACGATAACGAGCAATCTTGTCTGCTGCTGATAAGTCACTTTTGAACGAAATCTGCAGGAAGCTAGACCAGTAAAACTAAAAATGTCGGTCAAGCAAAAGTCAAAGATATTTGTGTGGGAGTTGACCTTTAATGTTAAGTAAGTATACCAAATGCAGCAATTATCATGTAAGGCTAATTTTTCTCCGCTTGTGATTTAGCAAAAATGGAGATATGCCGCCGCCACGTGGTTATAATCCCTCGGCTATGGTGAATCAAACGGAAGTTCAACGTGATCAGCGTTAAGTAATAAAAAATCATGGGACACTGCACAAGGACTGCTGAAACAGGTAAGCGATTGCAGTTGACTTACATTTATTTTTGTGATCCTGGGTCTGCCCGATTTAAGTTATACTCGCTGAAAGCATTTCCAACCTCAATCATTTACGCGCGGTGCCGCTACACGTTTTCCCTTTAAAGAGGCTGCCGCCTCTTGGCCCAAGTCATTTTGTTATCAATTTCATAACTTTTTCTTTATTTTGTTTTCTCGTTGACTCATCATTGTTTGCTCAAACACGTCAGTTTAGCGGCCAAAGCAAAAGATATAAATAATATTTAAAACAGTTTGCAATTAAGCAGCGAAATCAAATGTTTGTTGAAAGCTTCAACTTATGTGTTTTATTACAAGATTGCTTTTTATAATTTACCTTATGCAGTTAATCAAATTCAGCAAATTGAAACTAATTTTACGCTTGGTGTATTTCATTTATTGCAGTCTCTTCAAGTAGCAATTGCATTACATATCCTAAAGGAACTTTCGACTCTGATGTGAACTTGATTATAAATGTTACCTCTAAATACTAAAAGAAGAAGAAAAATTTAGTTTAACAAATATCCCCCACGTGGAAATAGAGGTATAGAAATATCAGCGCAACAAGCAGCATCAACATGGGAAATGTATTTGCGAATCTATTCAAAGTCCTCTTCGGCAAAAAGGAAATGAGAATATTGATGGTCGGTTTGGATGGCGCTGGTAAGACCACAATTCTGTACAAACTACAATTGGGCAAAGTTGTTACAACGATACCTACTATTGGTAAGTAATATAAACAACAAATATAACAAAAAAAAAAATGATAACAAATATTAAATGTTTCATTTTTCTTTTGCAGGTTTCAATGTGGAGACTGTAGAATACAAGAATATTAGCTTGACAGTGTGGGATGTGGGTGGCCAACACAAAATTACTTCATTATGGAGGCATTACTTCCAGAATACACAAGTACGTTCACATATATACAGCTGTACATTAAGTTTATTTAATCTAGATGATGTTAACAACTTGTAATGATTGTACTTATGATTATTCAAAGTTAATTTTTGTTTCAAGACGGGACTGATATATTCCACTGTAGAATCTCTTCATCTATTCTAATCATTAACTTCCATCCAATTAATATTGTTCTTTTGTTTCTTTATTTTAAATTCTTCATATAGGGTCTTATCTTCGTAGTTGACAGTAACGATAGAGAGCGTATCGCTGAGGTTAAAGAGGGATTGATGCATTTGCTGGCTGAGGAGGATCTCAAAGATGCAGTCTTTTTAATATTCGCCAACAAACAGGTAAGCAGTTAGTTGAATGAGTAAATGAATTAGCGGGATATGTGCTCAGTTACCAGTAGTGTCTAAAAATACGTTACTGTTACGAGATAACAGCACACACTCCCGCTAATTAATAGAGAAATGTGTTCCATCCGTCTTATGACAGCGCTTAATGACCCTCTCACTAACTGTCCGTCTCTTCTTTATTATTCTAGGATCTGCCAAATGCAATGAATGCGGCTGAAATTACCGATAAGTTAGGCTTGCACTCACTCAGAAACCGCAATTGGTATATACAGGCGACGTGTGCAACTAGCGGCGATGGTCTCTATGAGGGACTCGACTGGTTGTCTAACCAGTTAAACAATCGTTATCAATAAATAAATAAATAAATAAATACAAAAGTATATAGTATAAAGATTGTCTATTTGAAGTTATTTATGGTGATCTCCCAAATCCATTTATATACATACATTTTATTTTGATGGGAATCTATGAAAAGGCTGGTCCTCACGATCCAAGCGCACCTTGTCCTTTCGTCCGGTGCAAGGCTATGACCGAGTTACAGCACTTGTTCCAAAAAGGACATTCTTTAGCTATAACTAGCCCATATCCTTAAGGATCTTGGAAGTATATATAATTCGGTACTCGTGGAGAGTAGAACTATCTATTGACATTCAAGGATTTCCAGGATTCCACTGAAAATTCGATCTAAAATTTTGTCAACATATATGGTCGAAAAATGGACGAAATTTCGAAAAATTAGTTGTAGCTAAGCCATTTAAAGGACTATCGGGCTGTGCTTTGCATCCAATCATGTCCTTGTGATCCTGACTAGAAAATAATAGCAACAAGGACAAAAGTCCTTTAAACAGCTGAGATAATCTGAAAATTTTTGCAAGAGAAAATAGCTTCTAACTTGGCTGTATCTTTGCGTATCTCGGTAAGTAATGTGCCAAACTAACTGAGGTCTCAAGGACTATCGACAGGGCAATGGACATCTAAATCGTTCTTGTGATATTAGATATTAGGGATTTTGTGTATTTAAGGTGATTTCCTTGCAACTAAAAAATGACTAGTCGTGGATCCTTAGGTGGTCCTCATGAACCAAACGCACTATGTCCTTTTGTCCTGTACAAGGATATAGCCGAGTTGAAGCGATTTTTCTATTTGCCATTTTTATTTATTTGCAGCGTTTTAATTGTCTGTAACAAAAAATTAAAGTATGAAAAAATAAATGGAAGTGTCTAAAAATCTTTGCAAAATCTTTTTAATTTATAAAAATAACCACGGTCGCGGCAATCGCAAAGATCGTTGCACACCGAATTTTTGGTGAACATTTTTCTGAAGTACCAGGCGAGCAGAAATGGGCAGCAGGGTGAAAAATGTTATTTAACATAGCGAAAATAGTAAACATTAAGGGGAAATGTAAGCCAAAAATGCATACTTTCGGGCTGTAAACTTAAGCAGCAAACGTAATGGCAAAACTATGGCATACTTTTGGGCTGCGCGCAATAATCGATATTAAAAAATAATAAGATTTTTGTTGCATACCCGCAAGGGTCGGCTGCTGCGGTGGACGAGACCCATTTTTGAGCGAAACTCGGGCTCAAGTACCAGGAGAGCAGGAATGACTAGCAAGGTAAAAAATTTTAGCTAGCCTTTGCGGATATGCAACAAAAAATATATTTTTATCTTTAGCTGCTTGCTTCTCATTTGTGTTCGCCTGGTATTTAAGCCGAATTTTACTCAAAATTCCCTACCCAGCTGCCACTATATATATATTCAAATAAACAAACAGGTGATTTTTATTTGGATTTGTATTTTCTTGCAAAAATTTGTTGTTTTTTATTTAAACAAGTTTTGCTTTATTTTTAGTGGCTACTTAATCTAGTTTAAGGTGATACATATATAGAATAAATTGAATATTTAAATTTAATTTAAATGTATGCGGCACTTATCGATAATAATTCTCAATAAAATGATTCCTGCTGTCCGATAAATTATACTCAATATTTCCGACCCGTCCAGGGTTGCTTTGCCGATAACGATAACAAACACACTTGCCTGCTGCTGGTGCCAATTTATAAGTAATTTTTCAATTAAATTAACAGAAAACTAGACAAAAAGCGTTTTTAAAATGTCGACCAAGCAAAACTCGAAGAAATCCAAGTGGGCACTGGACTTTAATGTTAGGTGTGTATGCCAAATATACCAATTACCACGTAAGGTTAATTTTTCTCCCCTGTGATGCAGCAAAAATGCAGATATGCCCTCGCCGCCTGGTTATAATCCCACGGCTCTGGTAAACCAAACAGAAGTTGTACGCGATCAGCGATTGGTAATTAAAAAATCATGGGACTTGGCACTGGGTCCGCTGAAACAGGTAAGGGATTTCGATTCTCGACATGAACAGCTATAACCTTTGGATTTCCTGTATATTTTTAGATACCCATGAATCTCTTCATTATGTACATGTCGGGTAACTCCATATCCATCTTCCCGATCATGATGGTTGGCATGATGTTGATACGCCCGATTAAGGCAATGTTTACCACACAAGTGACTTCAAAAATGGCTGAGGGTGCACAGGGCACCGGCCAGCGCATAATCTATATACTGGGAAATCTGGCGAATGTGGCTCTTGCGCTATATAAGTGCCACAGCATGGGGCTTCTGCCCACCCACGCTTCCGACTGGCTGGCCTTTGTGGAGCCTCAAACGCGTTTAGAGTATTATGGAGGAGGTGTTTCCTTTATATAGATTGTAACTTTAAACTTATCCTTTATTGAGTCATAGATAAATTTGTTTAACACCAAAAAACTCAACTAAATATATATATCTATATATATTGTCTTTCATCTCGATCGTCTCAATCGTCCAAAATCTTTTTGGCCTCCTTTTTAATATCGTCTGCAATCTGTTCCACTGGCGATCTGTGAATAGTGTAAAAAATTTATAAATTTTAAAGTTTATTCGCATGTGGTCAATTTATTAAAAATTTCATTTTAACATTTAAATAGTCAGTTTCGGACATGGATCTGTATTCAATTGCAATTTGTTCGTTTTGGTTCCACAATTTTTCGGGAATTTGAGATTTTCTTAAGCCTTGAGTACATTATAATTTGCCATTTGATGTTGAAAATGTTTAAAGATGCTTTGCAATTTCACTTCGTTATAAAATCATGGTTCACTATTTTATTGAAAATTTGTATAGCGTGCGTGGTTGAAAGCTACATTTGGTTTGTTAATGAAACTGCTTGGTTTAAATGTAAGAAAGTACAGATCCATATGTCTTTACTTTTTGCCTTCGATTAGATCGCGGATTTTTTTGTTCAATCTTTCCACCAGCTTGGGGGGATCGTCTACGCGCGGCACCTGAAAAAATTCAGAGATTAAAGATATAACAACTTCATTTACCTGTTAAGAACATACCTCGTAATTCTGCGATACGTAAACACCCGTGTAAACTCCGGCCCCAAAAGTTAGCTGCAATGGATACAATTCAAGTTTAAGAACGTATATTATTATTTTTATGTATGTAAGGAATAGAAGGTTTTTATAGCTGCTGACCAATGAGAAAAACATCACGCGGGCGCCTGTCCATAAAGGCTTGGGAGGACACGGAGGCAGCGTATCGATTTGGGATTGACATCCACATGAACATTGTCGACGAATTGCGATTTGTCTTCCTAATTCAAGCAATTTCATTTTGATAACTTTCAAATTTCGATACGTTCCCAAATATTCAAATAAATTTATGACATATATAGAAAAATGTATAGTAAATGCCAAGTCCTGCTAGACCGACGATTTGACGTGTTCTGACTGAATCAACATACAACATACAATATATTGAAAGAGACAAGGCACAATTTAAGATACAAGTGTATCTAAACAAATGCCGGCAAAGTATCTTAAGATACATTTGTCTATCGATTACTCGTTCGTATAATAATCAAAAAAAAAATTGTTGGAATTGCCAAACGATCTAATATTTGTGGACTTTGAACTATGTACAAGGATGATGCACTGCAACGGGATAAAACAAGATTCTGGGACAAATATCTTATATAAAAAAAGCACAAAACTAATAAGTCACATGTTCTTGTTGAAATCTGTAAAATATATATTATTTTGAAAAATTTTGTTTGTTGATGGTTTTGCATATCATTTCCATAATATATTGTTGTTATTTCTTTGTCCCATGTTTAACACTAATGACAACAACACACACAGCGGCATTAAATCATCGCCATAAAAAGAATAGCATTATTTGCACCACACTTAGCAAGATAAGAATATTCGATGTGCTGCAATTTGCAACCGCGGATTTCACAAACTTTCACTTGTATTTCGTATTTGTTACTTACCAAAAACTTTAACATTGTCCAATAATTAAAATCACCTTTTTCGCCCGCACGCGCCAGAGTGAGAACCAAAACAACAACTGCGTTGAAGAAAATGTCAAAATTCGTACGGGACGAGCGCGCGTGAGAGCGAGCTGGTGCGTCTGTACGTCTGGATGTGTGAGTGTGAGGGTGTTTATGAACAGAGAGCAAGAGAGCAAGCTGACAAACAGCTGGCACACTACGTTTTCTCTTTTTGTATCGTTGCTTGTTGTTGCTATATTTTTTTGCTTTTATGTTATCTAATCGCAGACGAACACAATAACTGCAGTTCTTTAAAAGTTGATTAACTCTCTAATGTTGTTTGGCAGTATGCAAGAAATGTTGGTTATATCGCGTAATTTTTCTATTTAGCAAAATTTTATTTATTTAAATTGTTTGAATGGAGAAATGCAGAGCACAGCTTTTACCCAGCGCAACGAGCGAGCAACGTGTAAAACACTAGACGGAAGATAGCGAAAACATCCAAAAATAAAAACTAGTTTTTTTTGTATCTGTGTGCTCAGCCATCTGTATGAGTGTTACTAATAGGAATCTTAATGCACTAAGATATTTAGAAGTTTTGCGGCTGCAAATCCCTTTTTTAAAAATTTAAATGCGCGCCTTAGGCAATTGCGGCACTGAAAAATGAATATCGTTAGCCAACACTTGTTTCTTTACCAATGAAAACATGGCATTTGTTTATATTTAACTATATATTTGAATACAAACAATATTTAAAAACAAATTGCACAATTCACAGGGACGCAATTACATGAATCATTTTACACACAAATACTACATAAAATCGTTGTTGCCTATTTTAGCTTATGCTAAGTGAAGTTTACCTTTTCCCCCATTTTCTATTCTAGAATTGCTGGTCTCGTCTTCAGGTAAATAAATGCCACTATCTGTAAAAATATTTCATGTATTACAGAGTAATCAGTTTTCATAACTACTAACCATCATGGCTATAACGCCTAATGCCGGCAAAACTACGGTTCCAATTTTTCCTTGCATTTGTGTGTTTTCCAATTTGCGTTCCTTCTTTTGCTTACGCGTTTCCTTTACCTTGCCTTTCAATTGACGCATCTTAATGAAAAAAATTATTTAATACACACACGCTGTCTGCTTAAGAAACTTAACTTACTATTTGCGTTTGTTATTCTGATGACGTGTAAAGTTCTTATGTTTATTTAGAATATGCAAATAGCGTGGGGCAGAGCGCTATATGCGTACAGGTAGCTGCCTGTAGGCCTTGTCAACAAGTTGTTTCTGGTTAGATTTCAATACATATCTTCGTCTTCGTTGCTCTCGTCGAAACGTGCTGAAGAAAGTTGTGCAAGTGGTTTTTGTTGTTGCATAGACAGTGGCCACAGCTGTGCTAAGAGAAAATATGATAAGAAGGTTACACGCAGCGGTGCACGTAAGAAAGATGTAGAAACTTAAATTGGTTTATTTAACGGCATTTATATTAAATGGTAAAAAACTAGCAGCAGTTGGAAATGATATTTTGTTTGTTGTGAATTTTAATAAAGAATATTACCAATACAAATTGAAATAGTGCTAAAGCATGACGTCACAATGCTTAACGTAGCTACCGCCGAGTGCAGGGAAACGAACGAGTAATCCACCAGTGCTGCCACATCGTGGAAAAGATATATTTAGTGCTGTAAAAGCTCAACAACTAGGGCGCGCATTTCAAATAAAATAATATTTAGCCTTTATTAAGCAAAGTAACACTTGCGCGTATTAAATTGTATATTAGTTAATGTTCACTGAAATACATGCAAAATTTAATATGTATTTCTAGTAATTTTATATTGTCTACGTGCCTGTTTATTTTTTGCTGCACGTTTTTGTTATTTTTCAATTTAATGCCGCTACTACAGTTGCTTTTTTTTAATTTTCCGTTGCGCTGTCGTTGAAAATACAATTTCCCTAATGCAAAAATAAGCACACACACACACAGGCACGTATAGTGGTCTGATTTTTGTAACTGATACTGCACAGTGCATAAACTTCGTTAATATTAAAGTTGCTTTTGCCGTTTGCTTTGCTTTAAAGCGCCCGCCCACATGTTGATTTTGCCATGGCTGTTTTTCTTCTAGCCCATATATCTTTTTATATTTTTTTTTAATTTTCGAGCATTTTGCTAAGCCCTGCTGGCTGGCATGGCTCCAAGAGTCAGCGAACCAGATATGCTCGCCACTAAAACTGTTGCACCTTCACCTTTAAATGCGATTTTGAAAATGTATGAGCAGTTCCAAATGGGCTTACAGTCGACTCGAGTCGAAGGGGCGCAATGGGGCAGGGCGTGGCAGCTGTCACTGCTTGGGTTTCCTGTATATGTTTAGGTGGCAGCCCACATTCAGTAGAACCATATAAATTTATGGGGAGCAGAAGAGGACCAGGAGCAGCAGTTGCAGCAAACAGCATCCATCCGCTGTGCTGCTCCTTTCTTACGCTAATTGACAGCATTCTTCATGGAGTAGAAAATGAAGCAATAATAATGCAAAATGCCGCCTGAAAACCGTTGCAAATCATTCTGAGACGCACGCCCAAGTTTGTGCATCGGTAATGAAGCATTCGCCAGTGACCAACGGCCAACATTTTGGCCAAACCAAAGTTCGTCCATTACCATAAACGGCAACCCGATCAATTTGGACACGGATTATTGGCAACTATTTAGCCAGACAGACGGATAGACGGGCAGGCAGGCCGCGGCTAGCTAAAATGGCCCCTAGCTGCCTGCCACTTGTCCAAGTCGTCAGGCTGCCGTAAATTGAGCTTTGAGTTCGTCTCTGGGCAACCGCCCCGCCCGCCAGCTGGATTGGCCTGAATGTGTGTGTAGCATGTCGAAAATGCATGTTTCCTGATCGCAACTCTCTGCTCAATCTGTGGGTTCGCTTCTAGTTCGGACTCAACGTTAACATGATTTTCGACTTGTTCGTTAGACGTTGCTGGCGATGGGCGCGTGACACGGGCGCATTCGAGGCAGCACATAAACCCATACGATATGATAGTTATGTTAATATAAAGTAAGCAGCACCTTACAGAATATATTCAACTGATTTGTATACAGATTTGTAGCTATTATTCTAGATAGTTTTTACACATCAAAAAAACAAATTTATTTTGTTCAGAACTAGTGCTGCTTTTTAAAGTCAACACTTTAAGTGCTGGGAAACACAAAAAAATACTATACGCATGCTAATCGATAACTGCTGATACCACTTAGTAATCATTTTATGTTTGTAAAGACTTATCGTTCGCTTGCACTCATCTCTAGCTACAGTTCAGTTGATCAGGTAGCTCGCCAACTTTGTTGGCCGTTGATTGGTTGCTCATTGTCCAGCCGTCCGGCTTTGTGGCCGTCTGACTCCTTAACTGACTTAGCTAAACTCCTTATTTTGATTGCCAAGTCGTAAAATGATGGATTACCGAGTTGGGATTTATTTCTTGTTACGGTCATAATAGATTATCTTTGCTCACTCATTGTCAGAGCTGTTGAGCCTTGAGTCGCGTTTCGCATCTTCTTTCGACAAATGCTCGTTAGGCTCGCGCGGAATTGCCTACCGTTTTAAAGTTTTAAGGCAGCTTTATGTCTGCTCCCTCGGTGGGTGGAGAGGGGCGAACAAATCTACCTTGATGATATATGTATATGTATGTACACGTTGGGATTCGCTTGCTGCTGCCTAATCACTCAAGTCTAGGTAGCTGGGAGGGAGGCAGTATTGCAGAATTTGATTAAAACTATTAGGAATAACGAGAAAATGCAGTTAAATGAAACTGTTAACTAACCAAATGAATTATAAAACTTTAAGAAAAATTATAATACGAGCTGTGTATGTATGTGTGCTTACTAACGACGTCGATGAACACTGTATAGTGCTGCAAAGCAGATTAATTGCAGTGTTGTAAATGACTATAAAAACTTGATTTGATGAATAGATAAAGTATGTAATTTATTTGGAAAACAAGAGCTGCAGTTCTTAGAGTTCATATATGTATGGAGTTGATAAGTTAACATATTCCTAACCATAGTAGGCGGCATAATATTGAGGCGCGGCCACATAGGCAGCTGCTGCAGGTGTTGCTTGAGGTGCTGCTGAGATGAACTTAGCGAAGGCCGTGGGCTGCACAAAGCTTACGGCGCCTGCAGGATAATAGACCACGGATGGCGGCTGAACGGGAGCAATGGGTCCGGGAACTGCAGCTGGTGCCACCGGCGCTGCCTTGGGCACCTCCACTTCCTCAGCGGCATCATCGATGTCCTCTTGGGCCTCGCTGTTGGCCACCAGGCGCGCAGGCTTGGCCTGCAGACGTGCTGGAGCAACTGCCTCTGGTGCAGCTGGAGCAGCCGCTGGTGCTCTATACAGTTGCTGAGGCTGTGCCGCTGCATAGTTGAGCTCAGCTGGAGCTGGGGCAGGCCCTGGTGCTGGTGATCGGTACAACTGCTGTGGCGCTGCATAGGTGATCGCTGGCTGTGCGCTCTGCTCCAGATTCTGATTCGCTGGCTGATAATTGTAACCCGCCTGCTGCTGTTGATACCGGCGACGTTGCTGCACTTGCGCCTGGGCCAGACTCAACAGGCAGGCGAGCAACACGATGACCACTGGGCTAAGTTTCATTGTTGTGACTGTGGCTGACCGACTGACTGGATAGCAAGCCATCACTTGGTTTTATATACATATGTTCCTGTCGCAGCGGCTGCTGCTTAAGATGCCAAACGCGTGTCGAAAGGGGAGGCGGCACACGACCTCCCGGCGAACAAAACAAAATTGACATTGACCCCAAAAACAAACCCCAAAGCTCAATTGTTGCATTCGCGTTTTGCAGTTGAGCGATGCTTGCGGCTCATAACCCAAATCCGACAGCGAAAACAGTCTAAACAAAGCAGTATGATGGACTAAAGAATGCTCTGTATTTTGACATACATGACTAAGTATTTTGTTAATAATTATACATATTTGTTAATAGTAACCCTTTGTTTTTCCTTTCAGAAAATGGAGAAGAGCAGATGGATACCAATCACCATAGCAAATATGTTTCAAAGGAATCTATTATATGGGATGGATAAGAACATATCAAATCTATCTTTAAGAAATATGTATTTTTTATAACATGAGCTGGTATCTATATTAATAATTGATATTACCTCATTAATTTGTTATTTTACAGGGTATACCAATGCATGCTCCACATGCTCCAAGCGCTCGTCATCGTTGGTCGCATCGAGTCTGTCTGGCCTGTCATCAATATGCAGCTGATGTTCTAACATTTTATTGGTATTTTTTGGCCCGTTGCCCACGTGTTGCTCGGTCAACAGCAGCGGTTGGTGTTTTGGTCAATCAATAGATTGGAATGGTCATGTAGTTTAGTCACGTCCATTGTAACACTATAAATTAGCCCATCTGACATGGGGCACATGTAGTGGAGACCATTTGGAGCTGAGTTACACGGCCAGCTCGAGTCCAGGGCGACAAATGCAGGTGACAAAATTGTGGAATGTAAAGCAAAACATATAAATTGCCGATTAACGAGTTGACTAGCTTGAAATTTGTTTTAGCTATTTCGAATTTATACAAAACGGGTTTATTTTCGCAGTGAACTAAACGAACTCTCATTTAGTGTAAAAGTAGTTGAAGGATAAAAGTTAGGAAATGTTTTGTGGTAGTATTTACCATTTTACCTTCTTATATATACTTAAATAAATATTGTAACTCAATTGTTAATACTTTTAAAAGTAGTTCCTTTCGCAAGTCTTCTAGAGTCGCTTTTCTAGTTTAGTAAATCTTTTTAAAACTATAAATATAATTAACAGCAAATCGTTTTAAATGCAATTTAACGCATTTTGGCAACACCCACCAAATAAATCGAAGTCAAATAATCAATTATTGTATATTTCATAGCACCTGCATAAATTTGCCATAAGTAATATTGGAAACGCCTTTGGGGACTGCTCTGCTGCATGAGAAATGCGCTATAAATTCAATGGAAATGGCGGTCAATTGCCATGGAGATGTGGGTCTAGCGCAATATTTACAAGGATTTCAATAAAAATGAAGCAACTAATTGTTGCAATTAATTTATTAAATTACATTCGACACCATCCACAGCCAACTGCAGCCAATAGACGAAGCAATTGCCGCTTACTTTTCCCCTGCTGGCGCAACGGGAGGCAACTCGCATTCACAGGTGGACACTGGGGCACAGTAGTCACCTGGACAACTGGACTGTGGCTGGTGGACAGTGGAGGACACTTTATGGGCCATAAGAGAAACTGCATAAGCTACAGGTTTAGGCTGTAATATCGCAGAGCCATGTGCTTCTAATGGGTCTGCTTAGAGAGAATGGCTAACAAATTTTGAAGCAACTGTACTTTAAGCTAATGAACACACTGTTTTAAAAGAGCATCGAGGTATGCAGAAGTTTATGTAAATAGTTTCCATTGCTGTTATGCCTAGTACTTAAAATATCTATTAATATAATTTAGTTCTAAGCAGTATACTATATGTGTGTAAGCTGTAAAAATTATATAATAATGATATATAATTATGCTTGTAAATGATTATTTATAACATAAAATTAAGTTTAGCAGATATTAGAATATGTTATTACTGTCAGAGAGTAGTTGAATTTACATTTACACTTAGATCTGATGGATTGTCTAGATGAAATTGTGTATATAACAGAAATTAGATCTTAGATCTGATATGAAACTGTATTCAAATTGTAAGCCAGTTGCTTAAGCTCAAGTTTAACTTATCCTAGATTTTCTTCAATTTGAGTCTAGCCAGAGTTAGAAGAACTGTCAGTTAAATTAATTTCAGCTCGTAACTTTACAGTTTGCCAGTTCCTCGGAAACTGAGCCAAGATACAAAATTGGTAGCCGAGTTTTAATCTAACAAATGCCACATTCATTTGCAAAAAAAAAGAAAAGAGAAAGAGAGAGAGGGGGAGACTTCTGGGAAGTGTGCGGAGCAGACGTCCATTAGAAATGGGCGAGACATTCGTATCTATGGCCAAGAACTGGGCGTCATATTTCAAAAGACAGTCACGGGCAATGGCCACGCATGCGTATCGAAAGCTTCTCGGGAGTTTCCTGGTACCAGGTCTCGTATCGGGGTGGGCTCGCTGCGGGAATTATGTAGATTGCAGCCTGGACTCGAGTGTGGAGCATGGAGCATGGATCGTGGAGCGTGGAGCGTGTTTGCGGCGCGTTTTACAATTAATTTTCGACCAGCTCTGCGGACTTGGTAGCTGGAAAAGAAAAAGAAAAATAAAACCAGACCTGATCGTTGGCATGGGCGAAAAAGAGTTTCTCTAATGTTCGCCCGGTTTTGCATGTGTGTTGCATATATACTTTTTTTCTTCTTTTTTGTGATTTATTTTTGCTTTTAGTGTCTTTTATTTTATGATTTATACGAACAACTGTTGCAACTGCAGCAGAGTCTGTCTACTTGGTCCGGTTTCTTGACTTTGGCTTTGGCATTGGCGATTTTTCACCATTTTCATCGTAGATCAAAATTAAGTGATTTTAATGATGAAATTTATTGGCGCATTTATTTGTACATGATTTGGAGCAAGCCAAGCTGCCCAAGTGGAACCCGCGGGGCGATCGACCAATAAATATGTTGGACATGTGACAGATTTCGTTTGCAAGATAAACGATCCAGCTCCATAGGCCAGTTTATAAGGCCCACCACTACAATGGGAGGTCTATGCAAAGCTTCGAAATGTGCTTTGCTTCAAAACTTAATTGTAAGCATTTGTATTCTGTATAGAAAGGCGTTAAAAGCTGACTGACTGAGTGACTGACTGATTGACAGACTGATTGCTTGCTGGATCTTTATTAATTTTAAAGATTGATTGACTGATTGAATGACTATTATTTTAAATTATTTTTATTTTTTTAAAAGTTTTTTCAATTTAAATTGAAATTAAATTTTTTTAATTAAGAAGACTTATTTTTTCACAGCTCCAATTTTTCGTGTCACATTAGTTTTATATGTCAGTATTCTTATACAAAAAAAAACCAAGTTATGAAAATAAATATTTAACGAAAAACTAAAAAAAAAACCATCTCCAAAATGTTCAGATCATATACAAGTCATCTGGAAAAAAAATGGTTGAAAAAGCCCAGTTCAAATCAGCCCTGTGTTCCCTGCAATTTTAATAAATTTACTTTAATATTGAGTAGGATGACCTTTCTGCTTAAGAAAAGTGGAGCAACGCTTTGACATTGAATCCACAAGACGTGCGCACGGTTGAGGGTTAATTTTGATTGATTCCCTCCTGGATAACCCACGACTTGACAAACTTGCCGTGAACATAAATTTATTTTTATTTAAATATAAATATTCTTTATTAATATATAAATATATTTTTAAGATAAGTTATGTGAATGGGATAAGCTTATATTTAGATCCTTAAAAAAATAAGAATATAATCTGTATTTAAAACCTTTTTAGTTATAAGAAAGTATATTGAATTAGTTATGTTTTCTCATATACTCCTATATATATATTAAAAAAAAGTATTTGATGTTCATTGTGAAAGCTTAAATTTGATGTTTTTGGTTTTTAGCTCATTTGGTTTTAAATGAAAAATGCATAAGAAAGTTAATATTTTATATAAAGTTAATTTTTTTTTAATTTTCAGCTGTTTTACTGCTTTGAGAGCAGCTTCTGTCATATCACATACCACACTTTGAGTACCATTTACCACATTATGAATAATTGAGCTGAGGACATTTTTTTAATTACTATTTATATATGGCATTTTCTTCTTTATTATTATTCCTCTTCCCGGCTAGACGTCGCACGTCACATTATTTATTAATTATGCATTTTTTATTTATTCATTCGGCTGTAATTGAATGCAGCAACAGAAATTACCATTTGGCTGAATAAATTTATAATGTTTGTTTGTGCGTCAATTCTTACGGCTTCGCATGCCAAACGAAAATTCCATTTATTTATACATAATATTAATTACAAAGGGATTGCGAACAACAAAGTGGATATTTGCAATATTACAAATTTATCAAGAATAATTTAATAGCATAATTGTAATTTTTAAAATAGGATAAAAATACAGAGGCATAATATTAATAAATTAAATGGAAAAATGTTTGTAATTATATTAAATAAGCAAGCGTGCTCTAGTCGGGAGTGCCGGACTAGAAGATGCCCTGATCAATTATTGTATTCCTCTTGTGACACAAAATCACCTTCACACACACATACACACGCATATACATATACATTAGCACAATGTATGCTGCGACTGTGTTTTTTCTTCGCACAGCCCTTACAATGGGAAATCAGATGTTGAATTACTTTGGCTCAAGGTATACGATCCTCATGAAACTTTCAGATCATAAATGTGGTATAAGTTAAGTTTAATAGAAGTTTGGAATTGGGAGAGGTATC
Source organism: Drosophila gaucha (assembly GCA_035045545.1). NCBI lineage: Eukaryota > Metazoa > Arthropoda > Insecta > Diptera > Drosophilidae > Drosophila > Drosophila gaucha. The sequence continues at coordinate 7,870,056 of JAWNOY010000292.1, forward strand.
CAAAAAGGAATAAGTCAAAAGTTACACTTTATTTTATTTTGGTATCTCTAGCATTTCACAAGTTAAGTTTCAAAGTTGTCGATATTTTCGAAATATGCTGAAATGTCGAAATGAAATGATAGGCATGTACTACGTTTGTTATACAAAAATATATATTTAAAATTTAAAGTCTCTAGCTTTTGTAGTTTTCGAGATCGCCGAGTTCAGAGAGAGTGCCGAGATGGACAGATATGTAGATGGATATGTCTATCAAGAATATTATTTTTATATTATTACTTTGTGGGGTATGCCAAGCCTGCTTCTGCCTGTTACATATATTTACACAAAATTATTATACTTTTAGAGATAATAAAATCATAAATCAAAAACATAAACATTTTTCCTGGAATGAAATATAATTTGATCAAGTTAACAAGCAATACAGAATTTTATATTTAATCTCCGCCATAACAGCTGTATATATATTAGAATTATCTTCAATCTATATCAAATTTCATTATTTTGACTGCAAAGCTTAAAGAGTTCACATAGTCAATAGACCTTACTGTAGGGTAGTTCTATACAGACTTCTTCCAATAAGTCAAAGCCTGCAAATACAGTTGTTTAAAACATGATTTGCCATAGATACCATTTATGGATATGAATAGATATAAAAAAGTCATAAAAACTGTAATTATAATGGGATTTTTTTGCATAGACCTCGACGCATTCCACGCGTCATCATTTGGCCCAACAATTAATAATGAAATTGTTATTAAATGACTCTTTTTATGAAAAATACTTTGCCGTGTAATTAACGATGCAAAAAGAGTAAGGAGCGATGTAAAGGGAAGAGATTGTAGCTGTTGTGAATGGGTGCAGCGTCTAGGCATTCTTCAGTTTTCAAGTGCTTATCATTCGATTGGCATTTCTTTTGGCATGATGCTCCCTAGATATAGGGTCAGGGACTCAGGCAGTCATAATCATTGGCTGTGTGTTCCACTTCTAGCTGCAAATATGAATGCCTTGCGATTGTTCAGGGATTATATACATATATATATATATATGTGTGTGTATGTCTATACGTCTGTCTGTTGAGTGCTGTAGCTAAAAAGTTTTTCGCTTTTCGTTTTGGCATTCGGAGTGGGGTAACCTGTCAGGATGTCTTCGCTTTAACCTGCTGCTCAGCTAATCAAATCAAATTTGTAATGAGAGAGCTACAGCATCTGGTTTACGTTGCCAGCCAGAAAATCCACTTGAAAATTAAAAGAAAATTAGCCAAGGCATGTGTAAACGAATTTCAAATGCACTACAAAAAGAAATTTTTATAGCTTTTTCTTATAGATTTTTATAGTGTATCAATTTGATAAGCTCTATAACTTTGCATGAATTTAATAATTTATTTTATGACGTTATGTGAAAAAGGTGAATCCTAAGACTAATTTGTAATACACTGTAAAATGAAATACAATTTATATTTATTATACATTTTTAGTCAATAATAATTTCGTATCTTTATCTCTTAGCTCATTCCATATGTTTTATACACCCAAGTAATTAAAAACAATTGTGAAATAAAAATTCTAAAATAAAATTCCAAATATTATTTATTAAAAATTTGTATCAATCAGGTATTTAGCTTTAAGCTCAAGTCATCATTTTTAAATACTCACAAATTTTAGACAATTTGTATAAAATTGTCTTTAGTCTATATATGAACAAAGTTTTAATATACTGTAAAAATAAATTTTATTAAAATTACAATTTCAGAGCCAAAAAACTCTTGATCTTTTAACTCATTTTCATAACTCATGCGTAATTCAATTTTATACGTCAAGTTTTTATAGCTCTGTTCTTTAGATAGGGTATTCAGTATTAAACATTTTTGTTTGCGTGCTTTATCATCTTCTATTTGTCTATATTATTCGATATACTCTTTGTTTTTCCATATTTTAGGTAGATACTGAAATTTCTCAACTTTTATAACAAATTTGAAAAACTCTTAAGAAAGTGTATTTGCCTTCCAAAATCATCTTATCAGCTTCTATCTGTCTATTAATTCGATATATTCTTGTTTTTTAATTAATTTCTAATTTTTTGGTAGTTTCAGAAATTTGTTCAACTTTTATAACAAATTTCAAAGACTCTAAAGAAAGCGTATTTAGCTTCCAAAATATTTGCTTGCGTGCTTCAGCTTGAAACAGCATTTGCCTTTTATTTGCTTAAATGAGTTTCGCTTTTGAGTTTGTGGTTTGAAAAGAAGGAGAGATACTTCCAATTTCTGGCGCGTCATGTGAATTACGAGTTGGCATTTAACTAACCTTGAAACAATTTTTATTTCTGATTTTTGTTTGCCAAAACGAATGCGCAGATACCCTCGAGTCCACACTCATTCGTTTGCTGTCCAATTGGTGTGGAGTTTATTTGGTCGAAAGTCGCAGCTGGTTGAAATTTGATATCTGGCGAAACAAGAGCTGCGGCAACCTGTTGCCTGATTTGTTGCATGTTGCTTGCTGGCAATCAACAGCTAACAACTGCAACAACGGCAACAACAACAGCTTCAGCAACTTGTTGTTTGTCGCCAAATGCTGTTGTTTTTGCCCACGTGGTGTCATGAACCCGCCAATCCAATTCGGTGAAAACTCAACAAGGCATTTTATAAAGTTCGGGTGAAATTTTTTTGTGGAAAGTCGTGGGACGATTTTCTCACGACTGAGGAAATAACTGAGGATCACAGCGGTTACGAATTTTTTGCTGGTTAATAAGGGTATATACAAATAATTGAAATTCTTCAATCGAGAGTTTTCCTTTTCGAGCTATTCTCTCAGTAAGACTTGTATTCGAATTGAGGTATGTCAATTTATAGGCTCTTCTATGCAATTCTCAATGAATTCAAGTAAGCCTTAGATTCATATGAGATTTTAAAAAGTGAGTCTATCTAGTTGTGTTGAGATTTTAATGGGTTCTTATCATTTTGAAAATGTGTGCATATATATGTATGTATGGAAGCAATTGATATATTAGTAGTATATAATAATAATTCGAATTGCTTTTATCGAGAGTTTTTCATTAATATATGATCTCTTCTAAAGATATATAAAAATAAGCGTTTCTTTGTTAGCTCTTCTATTCGATTCTCATGAATTCAAATAAGCCTTCAGACTTTCATGCTTTGATTTTGTATTATTCAGTTGTGTGGACATTCAAATAAAATGTGACTTTGTATACATATGTATATAGAGATATATCTTTGGAAATGTATGTATATATGTATATATGTTAATATGGTATAAAAATAATTGAAATAACTTTGCTGTCAAGAGCTGTATATTTGGAAATACTAAGAAAGACCTGAGAAAAATATAAAAATCAACAAATTTTCATAAAAATGCCCTTCTATGCAATTCTCAATAATTCAAGTAAGTCTTTGCTGCCTCCATGTTTTAGAGGTATGTATAAATAGATTCTATTGTCAATATATTATGTTTTTTGTGTGCATGTGTGTTTAGATATACATATATATGTATGTATTTTGAAATATACATATGTATGCATATATAAAATTAACTATTGGCCAGCGGCCACAAAAAAAAAACAAAAGTAAAGATTTTTAATGTCGAATTGTGGCTGAGCGTGCCGCACCGCATTTCAAGTGAAGAGCCACTTCATGAGCTGTCGATGGGGCGACAAAAAGTGGGCAAGTGGTGCAACGCAGGTGGTGCACAAACAACACCAAATACAAAACTCGAATGTGGCTTTTAATTAAGAAAAGTGCAACAGAACGATGAAGATGACGACGATGACGAAATGCAGTAAACCGGAAACAAGAAATGTCAGCAGGAACCAGATGCACGAAGGCACGGGCCTCAATGGTTGGCTGCTCGGTCTGGTTTCAAATAACAAAGCTGGCAGCGAGCAGAAAGGCAAAAAGCGAATGACAAACCAAAAGGCCGCCACAGTCGCCAGTCGGCAACACTTGAGTTAACACGAGGGACACGTGTCATGCTGGCAAATGGGCCTGCCAAGTGGCTAATTAGGGCTCGAAAGGGGGTTCAACGGGGTTAGACCTCACAGTAGCTGCTATATAGACACATCAGCTGCAAGTAAATCAAGCTGACAGCTCAGCAACTGAAGGAGTTGAGAATCAGAGCATGTTGTTGGCTTTCTCAGCCCCTTTTCTGGAGACTCGCTGTTAATCCAACTATTGATACAATTATGTTAAACAGAATTCCAGACAATTTCACAATTATCGCATGTTTTTCTATAAATTTGCAAATTCCAACAACTTGTTATGGAAACCCTCTCGAGAAATTGTTTATAGGCACGCAACTGTTTCGAGCTCCCCTCGTTCCGGCTGGCTAATTGAAAAACTGCGTGCTGTGGCCCCTCTTTTCGAAACCTGATGTGTGTGTGACTGTGTGTGTGTGTGTGTGTGTGTGTGTGGTCTTATCATTGACAGTTGTCAGTGGCTATAACTGACACCTAACACCAGGCCATTTATGTTTCAGCTAAGAGCAATGCCAAATCCCCAGCCCCAACTTATCGCCCCTTGTCATTTTGTTGATCCAACAGTGGGAAATGCGCCTTGACAACATTTGTCACTGATTTCGAAAAGTTGCCTGAATAGATCCCGAAAGCCTGATTGGCGGCTGATTAAAGATTATAGCATAGCTCAAAGTAAACTTTGATAAGAATCATTAAGACTCGACTAAGCCATTAAGTTACTGTCAAATTATAATAGAAGTTAAATGCTATCAAAGCTTTCCAGAGGCTCCGAGGATCTATCAAGGTAACAGTTGCCTTAAACTTTTAACTTTAGTTTAAAGAAAAAATACTTCAAAGTCAGTTGGAGAGCTTTCTGTTCCCAAAGTATGTGGGAATTTTTAGTAGAACTTGTATATCATAAAATTTACTGATATATAGATTTATGGAGGAATCTTTAAGCATCTAAAGTATTGTGTACTTCTCGAATTATAATGGAAGAATTTGAATATGATCAAAACTGTGCAAAACTTTCAATTTCAATTTTAATTTTTACAATTTCATGAAATCTGTTTACAGACAGATTAACTATTCTGAACAACTTCTTAGCTATCTTCGGCGTATAATACGGATGCTGAGGTACATTATTTGTCTCAAAATAAGACGCCTTAGCTACATAGTCAGAGAAGGCGACTCGCTAAGAAGTGAAATCTAAGTAAGAACAAGTTTTATTAGCTTATTGTATTTAAAATTTTTACAGAATTTATTTCTGAATATCTTTACTATAAATTGATCATAAATACGACCTTAAGTTCTATCAGCTATTTTGTAAAACTTTTTGTTTTAATTTTTAAGTAACTGTTTCTAGAATAGATCTCACATTTTCAAGACTAAAGGGAACTCTGCATTATACCCAAATACTGCTTCTCCCCTTCAAAACCCTTTTTAATTATTTTTTGAAATTCGATTATAATCTATAATATTTAGGACTTTTTTAAGTTCATCGCGCATACCTAGAACTTATCTTAAAGCCTAAATTTCTATGTATATATATTATATAAAATATCTACCAATAACTTTAAGGAAACTTGAGCTGCATACTTAAGATACCTTATATATATTTTAAGCCAAACAGATTGTGTTTGAAGCAACCTTCCTTTGAGACAGTAAATACTGCGTAAGTCGGATTTGTTGAGAATATAGAACCCATTAAATATGCGTATAATCACAAATGGGCGCGCCCATAATCAGCCAACGATTGTCTACAGGAACAAATGCGAAGGAGAAGGAGAGGAGCAGATGGGGTTAGCCTGCTAAGGCATGCGGCAGGTGATCGCAGGTGATCGCAGGTGATCATCAGCAGTGTTTTTTTTTTAGCTGCGTCATTGATGGCCTGCAATTGCGTTGCTCGTCACGTATAACCGGACGGACGGACACAACAAAAGGCCGACTGGCTTTCGAGCGAGGGACTAGAGAGCGCCTAGAGCCAGAGCCTAGAGATGACGATCGACAATTGAGCGCTAATTAACGCCTCACGGCTAGGCAGGCAGTTGCAGCGGATCTACTTGGTCCACGTGTGTCAAAGGCATTCCTGGCAGGCGTGAATTGAATTCCCCGCTTCTACTGCTGCTGCTGATGAATGGGAACGGGGTCCAGTGTGGTAACTACTTCATTTAGCCAAGCGGTCGGCTATCCGGATTTGATTTATAGCGCTTGCGAAATTAAACTTGCGCGCACAATGAATTGCAGGAATGTCGAGTCTGGAATTACCTGGTACTCTTGCGATTAAGTGCTTAGCTCATTAGCCGCAACAATGCGTTGGTATTTGGGTTAGCGGCTCCCCACTTGCATGGAACTAACGGTAACGATCTATGCACTTAGCTCCAAGAAAATCCAAGACCAATTAGGAAATAACTGTGAAAGCAGTAAAAAAGGGACATTAGTGTAAGCCATTTGTGAGTTATGAAGATAAAGCGCTAGGAACTACAATACTTATAGGAATTTGCTATGGAATTTAGAATTGATTTGCTAAAGTATTCTTGACATTTATAGATTGTCAGGCTCAGAAAAGAATGACGAAGAGGTATTCGAATTAAGTGAAGTGATGGGTAGAAAATATTTTTGCTTAAGAGGTTTTGAGAATTGATCGATAGCAATATATCTAATCTAATCAATCACTTGAGGTATTTGGTAATTAACTTAAGTTTAATAATGAAAAAAGTTTATGTGTGGTCATTTTGAGGATTCATTTAATACATAATGCTACTCTAAATTTCCTAATTTATACTATATGTTATACATTTTACTTGGATTTTATTTGGATTCGAAAAAGTGATACACAAATATTAAGGATTATTGGATGAAAATGTCGTACATACTCAGAACAATATTAAAATAATGTTAGGAAGACAAACAAAACTTCAGAATAATTGTATAATTGAGAATTCTTATAGAATTAGCCATTCCAAAACTCAAAATATATTAAGAAATTATTATTTTTATGTATTTAAAATTTAGAATAATTTTTCTTTTTAATTATTTTCATTATTTTAGTATTTTTTTAAAAGTGAAAGCTTATAAATTAAATTAGACATTAACATTAAAGTAAATGCTTAAAAGTTAAGCATAAAATTCAAATTGAAGTTGTTGCTATTTTAAGTCTACAAAGTCTTTTATTATTTGTCGGAAAATGTTGCTGATTATCTCAGTTGAAGCATCGATTTATCAGTAGTCCTGGCATCTTCGTAGTCAGTGACAACTGTTGAAATGCAGCTTCATCAAATTGGCGACAAATGCTGCAGTTGCGGCCAGTTGTCAGGCGATCAATTGCGACTGTTAACACTTTATCAATACCTGTGGATAGGCAGCAGCCAGCGACTTAGAAGGCGGTTTGGTTGACTGAACGGCATCAAAGTGAACTACCGACAGCAGATAATGAAAAATAAAATACAAAAGAGAAAAAACATTGCAGGTGCCAATGAAGAGTCCAGGTAGGCAGTCGGAGTAGTCGAGCAGTCGACAGCCGCAGGTATTCGATCCACACAATTCAGTTTTGCAGTCTTTGGCTTTTTGGTCCTCAGCGTCTCGGCAAGATCAGAGCCGGAGCGTGGCTGCGCGATAGTCGATCGGCGTTTGGCTCCACCTTTTTGTTGCTCTGCCAAGCCGGCAGCGTTTTCCCCTCTTAATTGACGCCTTGATTTGCAGCCGATTCGTTGCAGCCCATTTTACAGCCCATCTCCTCTCTATCTCGCTGCCTACTGCTCTCTTCATCAATATTTTCTTTTGGCATATTTTAAATCAAATGTTTTTTACGAAACTATTTTTAATTTATTTATTGACTTTATTTTTTATATAGATCGTTTTTTTTTGTTGTACTCATTCACTCAATTGACCCACTTGATAGCTAAATAAAATATTTATGAATCACCCTGTTGTTGTTGCTCTCACTGGGCCCTCATATGGGCTTAAGTGACGGCGGAATTCATGAAGCAGTCGTGGCCGAGCGGTTAAGGCGTCTGACTAGAAATCAGATTCCCTCTGGGAGCGTAGGTTCGAATCCTACCGGCTGCGAATGGAAATCATTCTTTTTTTTTTTAATTTTTATTTATGTTTTAAATGTGTTAGTTATTCGAATTTGATTTGATAATGCTAATGTATTATTCTACATTTAATTTAATTAAACAAAAACTCAAAATTAAATAAATTATATAAAAATTAGGTATTGGTAAATTCTTCTGTTAAGCTGACAGAAAATTTTATTTTTTTAAATAAAAATCCTAATTAATATATATTAAATATTTCAATTTTTTTATTGACCAGAAAAAATATTTTTTTTTTCTGAAATTAATGTGCTAAGCTCTTTTATCGAAGAATGGTTTTTATCTGCCTTTATTTAAATACCTATAATATTAACTATTTTTAAATTGATTATTGCTCTATCTTTCTATCTCTGTCTCTCTCTCTACCTGATTCGCTTTCTGTCTTTGTCTGTATCTTTAATTTGATATTTCTTCTGATTTGATTCTGCTGCGCTTTCTACTTCTTTTGTTTATGTTTTTATCAGTGATGTTTAAAGGAAGTATGCTATTATATAGTTAGTCCATCACATATCATGTTTGGCTGCAAGCCTCTTTAGATATATATTTATAAATTTATAAATTAGAGAATTCCGAGATGGACTATCTTCTATTAACTTAATTTGTGTAATTATATGATTATTTTAAGCTTAAAATGCCTTCTTCTATAATTTGTGACGCCCCTTCAATTGCGGCTTTCGAGATATTCTAATCACTTTATTCTTGCAACACGTACCAAACGCCATTCAAAGCTATTTACGCTGCCATTCAAACTAGAGGATAACAATCTGTGGTTAATCTATAATTGGACTCATTAGCATTTACCATTTAAATAAATTGATTAACCTATCAAAAGGCATGAAAAGAGAGAAAGAGAGAGGGGGTGAGAGGGAGAGGAAAGCAGAAGAAGCTAGCCAAGTCTCAGTTCCAGCTGCGAGTTATGTAATTACAAGCTGAATTCTCTGCTGCTGTTCAATTTGGCTTCACGCGTTGCTCAAGTGGCAACTGTCCGAGGCAAAGGCAAAAGCTGCCACATGCTGCACAATAATCAACACACACACACACACACAGTGAGAGAAGCCTCTAATTAAAAATAACAGAAAAATATAGGTTACACCTCGACAAAGACCGTTGCATGGTGAGCAGTCAGGAGAAAGAAGAAGAAGAAGAAGAAGAACGAGAAGGAGGAGGCGAAGCAGGTGTATGGAGCGACAGGCAATGCCAACCAAGTAATGGGAAACATTTTCATCAAAGCAAATACGCAGCGGGCGCAACCAAAAGGGAGGCTCTGCTCTACCGGAGTCTGTGGGCTGGGCAAGTGGCACTTATCATGCATGCGCCAAGTGAAAGAAGCAGCCACACACACTCACACACTCTCACACACACACACGAACACGAAAAAAAAACTTAATGGGCTGTAATTACGTGCTGCAGTTGCACGGAGCAGCAAGCAAATGGAAAAGGAATGCCCCTAACCGAGACGAGACGACAACGTCTTCGAGTCTTCTCTGGAGTCTCCAGTCTTCAGTCTCTCAAGTTGCCTGTCCGCTGTCTTTTATAGAAAATTAAAGCCTAAATATGCCAGTGCAAAATTTACGATGTGTTTACGATGTCTTAAATTATTGGGTACCCTAATGCGTGGCAGCAACGCGAACTTCATTTACCTCCCCTCTTTTGTTGAGAAGTGGTTAAAGCCATCGATCCACAACAAATACCAGACCCTATCACTCAAATGGAAAGTTTTTTTGATCTCTGTGGGAAATACATACTCATCATATATACATTCAGTTCTTTTTATCTCTTTATCTTAAGATCTCTATGTTGTGTTTTTTACCACACTAATTTTATTAGTATTTTTTTAGTATTTTATAATCCATGTACAACTTTTTTACATTTTTCTTATGTTTATTTTTAAATATATTTTAAAAAATATTTAAACATATGGTATAAAAATACTTATGGTGTTTTTAAAATACGTTAAAAATAAAAATATAAAAATATGCTTTTCTTAAATATATAGTTACATCCAAGAAACCCATGACTTGTTAATCAATCAAAGTACTATGCTGCCCAAATTCCATTGAGCTATGAGATGTAGTTTGAATAAGAATATCTAAAAATACAAAGCTCAAAAATAAATTATCCAAATTTTTGATAACATGGAAAACGAAAGGCCCATTGACATTAAATCTAAGAATTCGGACGGTGCAACGACTAGGCAGAGAAGCAATTCAGAACATTCGAGGAATACGCCTAGGAAGCAGATGTTACTTCAACAAATATCTTTCAGCAAATACGGAGAGCTCGTACAACAGAGCAGGGAAGAGCTGCATGTTGAGCAATGCTCAGGGTCTAACCACGTCCAACACAAAGGCATACTTATCGAGGTATACTACCACTCTTATATATATTTATATGTTGGGAATACTAACTATAATTCGCAGAAAGGAATTTTGGAACACTCCCATGGTTTTGAGCTAATTGGAGATTGTGGGCCAAAGGGAAATACTGAGGAAACGGTGCATCAGACGAGAAATGCATTTGTTGAGCAATCGAGCTTGGATCCCAACTATGCTCAAGTAAAGGGCATACTTATAGAGGTATTATCTCTGACTTTTCATTGAGATATAAGATAATAACTGTGTTTTTAGAAAGGGGTTTTGCAAGACAGCAGAGAGGCAGAAATGAGGCAAGACGACATGGGCCCAATGGAAAAGGAACTGCAGGACTACTGTCTAAAAAACTTAATTCCAGAACAAATGCCTCGCAATATAGAAGATATGATGAATTATATAAATGACTTTACCGAACATTTGGATGTCCAACCGGAACTTAAAGACTGGGACAAATTTCGTTCTTGTATACGTGAGGTCCACGAATATCACTCGAATAAAAAATCTGAACAGGACAGTGTAGAGGATAATACGGATATACCCCACAATAATGGCGAAATGGATCTGAAAAAAGATCTAACCCAAGTTGAATTGGATATTGAGAAGATGATGAAGCCCTTAAACGAGCTTATTCAAAGATCACAAACACTGACAAATAGCATTGAATGCATTGAAAATAAGATCAATCGTTTGGATCTGAAAGTGGATAACTTCTATGTTAGGTATAATGAAAATTTGCACAGGCGGGAACAGTCTTTTGAAGAGATGATGGCGCTGCAGCGACTGCGCGACAAAATTGGTCAGAAATTGACGAATATCGAAACGGAAATTCATGCATCCAAAACTCTATTACTCCAGGGGCGTATGCAGAAGAAATAAAAGAAGGATCGTTAGTAAAATTGTATACATGTTACCCTTTAAGAGCATCGGAAGGGTCTCTCTCTCTCTCGCTCGGTCTCTCTCTGTGTAAAACGATGAAATCAACAGCTTTCACATCGGCATCAAGCAATTACACTTAATAGCCCCATTCCGATCGCAATTACTCTGATTATGGACCTTGTTATTGCACTCTGCATACGTAATTATATCCGAGCTAACGAACGTATCTCGTTTGATGTGGGCACTCAAATTCTGTGTATGTCTTCAACAATTAATCTGTAAACTTTAAGTAATAAATATCGAAATGTTTTAGAATTATGTGTAAACTATATGATGGGGAATATTTTTGTACAGCATGGTGATTGTAGGGGTAGCACATAGGTGGGGAGTAAGTCTACAAGCCATCTAGTGTATTTTGCAGTTGCATTTGTATTTTCGGGTTTGAGTTGAAAGTTTACTAGGTTACACTACCTGGGACTGACTAGACATCCTAGGCATTTGTAGGAAAACTTTCATTCCATCAATACTCATTAGCTACAATACTATCCAGATGCTTTTGGGGAGGTCCTGCTTATAATCAGCTTAGGCATTTCTAAGATACTATTCCATTCTGTTCTAATGCCATATTATGTTCCTGATTAGAACCTACCAAAGATTCTGAGTAATTTGTAGATACAATTCCATTTCATTCAAATGGTGGCCAATAAGTTCATTATCTACTCATCAGAAACTTGGGAAGGAACTGTATTTCCGACCATCTAACTATGCTGGGAACTACTTAGATACATATCTATGCTATCTTAATGGTATCCAGGAAGTACTCATTAGAGAGGAGCACAAGACTTATTCGGGACTTCCGAAGGATCCTCTAAGTCCATAATTTATTAAAGTGGGACAAACTCGTTTATTATATATATATCTGTATATTAAAGATAACCAAACTGTTTCGACATGTCTAGTACCAAAAGCGAATCAATCAGAAATAGAAATCTCCCTTATCCTTATCTCCCAAATAGAAATCTCCCAAATTCATAATCCAGCTGAAGTAACTGGAAATAAAAACATAGGAAACCTTTAACCGAATTACTTACAGTTCAGTTGGCTATTTTCATTGAGTCGAATCAAGTATACATATTAAGTTGGTTGTTATTCATTTTCTACATTCAAAATTTGTTGTCATTCAAAATTTGTTGTTTGCTGTTCCCCATTTTTTTTTATATAGTTTTTGTTTGCAGTTGGACATTTGCATTTACCCAGTTGCTTCACTATGTTACCTCCCAGTGCCAAGAATTTTGTGCGTGAGATCCTGGCGACCGAATTGTATTCGAACTTGGTGACAAGAAACGGCAGATACATTCAACGTCACAAATTCCAGCCACTGCGTCAGGTGTTGCCCGCGGAGCATGTCACACCACAAAGATTGGGCACTCACGACTATCGGCGGTATTATAAGGGAGTTGGACCTGTGTTCGAGTCTGACGGGCCAAAGCGAGTCCATGACCTGGCTGCCGGCACAGGAGAGCCTGCCGCTGTGGAGCAGGCGACTACCTCGGCGGGAATTGCGGAGTAGGTGGTTCGCATTTGATGTGGAGGTCGACGAGCGTCTTTGGTCCCTCTGGGGTGGACTGCATCCGCGCTCCAGCTGGTTCGGCAGCCAGGTGACAGGACGTCAGACTTTGGCCTGCTGTGTGGTTGCTTGCTGTGCGGCGAGCGTGTTTAGCAGCCTCAAAGAGTGGACATCCAAGTTCCTAGATGCCATTGTCGTCAATGGCGATAAGTATTATCGAACGAGCATTACGGAGAGTCAGAGCCTGAAGGACTTGTCGCTCGAGTGCGATTTCCAGGACATAAGATTTATGGTTCAGCTGCAGCTGGTGGCCTACGGACAACTCTATAGTGCACCTGCTGGCGAAACTATGGGTCTCTATGAGGCACTCAACTACTTCTTCACTCGTTATCAGTTCGGCATACTCACCTGCCAGCAGCGACATTTGGCATTCGGCTATTTCTCTAACCGAAATGGTGGATACTTTCTCTACGACTGCAACTGTTGGGATAAACCCCTCTTTCCGGATAATATGGGCGCCTCCTATGTGCTGCGTAGCAAGCAGCTGCTCCTACTCGCCTACTGCATGGTCGTGACCCTCAATGTGAGAAAAGCTTGTGTGGATTTTCAAATGTTTAGCGTGCAATCGAATCGCCTAATGAACTAATAGATGGAGCGGAATTAAGATGAGGAACTGAGGTACTTGTACTTGTCTACAGGTTCATTTGTTTGTTAAAGGATAAATAATGACGACAATAATCAGACACTGTTTTACTTTTACGTAGAGTAGAGGTAGAGAAGGTGCTAAGAGTTCATGTATGGACAGAGTTTCTACTCATATACCTCCGACCGAAACCTTTGTACCTACAGCTGTGTTCACAAAAATAGCAGTAGATGCAGTAGATGCTAATAGAGATGTCAATATATTTTGCATATTCCTTCTTATAGATTCAACTCAAGGACTGTGGTTTTGTAAAATGGAATATACACATAAGAAAAACGAAAAAGTCCCGTTAGTTTTGCTTCGTTGTAAGTCTTACCTCGTTTCCTAAGGTCCCTCTTCTCATTAGAGCAATGCGTGCCTCTACCCACTATCATACAAAATTTTATCATTATTTTTGTGTATTTTAATGCAAATATTTAAGAATAATAATTAACTTAAATTTGTTAACTTTATCTTAACTTTTGGCGCAATTAAACCAAAGACTGCTATTTTTTGTACCGCGATATTCGAGTTCATAAGCACAAAAGTATGAAAAACGTACCATAACGAAGCAAAACTAACGGAACTTTTTCGTTTTTCTTATGTGTATATTCCATTTTACAAAAGCTAAGTCCAAGAGTTGAATCTATAAGAAGGAATATGCAAAAAATATTGCTATCTCTGGTAGCATCCACTGCACTGCTATTTTTGTGAACACAGCTATATAATTGCTTAGGACAGTCAATTTTTGTTTTTTCTTTATACACTGGAGTTGAAACCCCATCGATTGTATACGATAATACTCAGGATCCTTTGCGTATATTTATTATTAGATTGAGATGGTAAAGGCTCTTTTTATATTATATTTTATTATTATTATATTAATTTATGGATGAGCAGAGCTTATGTTACATAAGAATCTTTTAATTCCCTTTTATTCTCAACTCTTTTCTAGTCTCAACGCATCTCATCTCATCCCTTTTCTGTGCGATCTTTTTCAGTTCTTTATTCTATATACCCCACAATTGCCAAAGATTTCCTAAGACAGTTTATAGGCTACCTGGCTGTGACAGCTGTCTTATGCTTTTTTGCTACTTCTCTTTGCTTCAGCTGCCTCTTCTTAAGACTTTAGACTTTAGAAATTCTTACCTCAAAAACCAACCACAAATTAATCAAAGACTGCATTTAAACTTTTATAAAAGTCTCAATCCACACACAAGATAAAACCCTTTGGATTACATAAAAGTTCAAAGAGTCTATCAGCAGAGCAGGAAGCAAGTGTTATCTGGCAGCATTCAGGTTTTTCTTACACTCCTCATTCATGGCATTCCTTAAGGCTAGTACGCCGCTCGAGTCCAGTTAGGTGTAGCCAATGCGTCTGAGTCCCTTAAATGTTTCCATTAGATAATCAAAATAGCTTTGCACTCAACCCTCGGCTCATTCAAGAAATTCCTGCCCAGAGAGAAACAGGTTTCATTTCAAAAACCAAAACAAAGTTATTTTCAATTTGTTTTTTCTTATTTTGATGCAAAAAATAAAATAAGTAAAAAAGCCCGTCTACTACGTAAGTATGCAAAATACTACACGGAAACTGTGAATCAGGTAACGAAGTAAATGGGAAAAAAAGAAGAAAAATTAAAACCAAATTGCAGCAAGAACAAAATAAACCAAAATAAGGTGAAACACAATAAAACTGCATTCCAAAAACTCAGTCAAATGTAAAAAAAAACCAAAAAATAATGAAAAAGGCAAGACAAACTTCTAAAAAAAAGTCCAATAAGAAATCCGGTTTCGTTTTCAACCAGAACGAGAGTTGGGAGTTTGGAAGGTTGCGACGCGCTGCTCGTTTTGGCTCGTAACTCTGCGCTTGCCCATAAAACGGGCCACAGGCTGCATGCAGAAAAACTCACAGACTGTTGGGTGGGAGCTGGGGGCGGGGGTTGTTTTGAAGTGCTGTTATGAAGAGGGCTAACCAAACGAAGTTGGCCAAAAAGTGCAAAAGGCAGCAAAACTCTCTGATAAATTGCAGGAGACGAACTTGAAATTTAGATTTCGAGAGCAACCGCAAAATGTTACCAGAACGTACACAGCGACGCCGACAGCGACGTCGCAGTTGCCAAGTAGCGCAGCGCAGCGCGGCGACTGCACGCGAGCGAACGAGTTGAGAGCGCACACATAACTGCAGCTTGGGGGCGTTTTAGCTGGTATTGGTGAGCAAAGGGAGAGAGAAAGAGAGCGAGCGAGAGAGTGAGCAAAAGAGCCAACTCGTTGGAGCAGCGGCTGCTGCGTCCGTGAAGTTTCTTTTATGCACACCAAAACACAGACACACACAGACAAATATTGCAGTTTTTATTGGCATTGTTAATGGGTGTGTGCGTGTGTGTGTAAAGGGTTGACTGCTGCGCTGTCTGTGCTTTACTGCATTGGTAGTAGTTGCAGCGCCATGCTTGTGGCTCGGTGTGTGTGAGTGTGTGTGTGTGTGTGTGTAAGGCAGGAGCATTTTATTGATTTTTGTGCGGACAAAAAAGTTGCCTGCGATTTAGTTTTTGGCAACGATAAAAAGTGGGGTAGAACGAAGCAGAACAAGGTTTGTTACTGCAAAAATTAAGTACTATAACTACAGCTAAAAATTTGCAGCTTAAAGTTTATTTGGATAAAGTTGACTATAAGAAAAACTTGTCTGATTAATTTGACAGCTTATTTATCATATTTCTCATGCCCGCATTTAGTACCAGTGCTGCTCTCTCTTTCGCACTCACCCACTCTCTCATAGACAGCGGACAGCAGCCAAAAGTGCAACCGAAATATTTTTTTTGCTGCCCTGCAGATAACTCGCTCTCTCTCTTTTACAGACCTGCTCGAGATATTCTTTTTTAAATACTCGCAAAGCTTTGAGCACAAAAAAAACCGTAAGTATGTAAAGGCCATCAATTCGCACCTTAAGCCATGCCAAAGGAGTGGTGATAAAAAAGGTTTGCTTTACAAACTCGCAGCTCGCTGCTGGCAACCTTTTGGCCCACAAATCCCACCACGTTCCACTCTCTGTGGCATTTAACTGACCAACTAAACTTGGCGCAGCGTCGAGCGACCCGCAGCCAAAAGCCAATGAATAGCCCAGCGGGCAAATGCAAAAATGGAATGCAAAAAACTCTAAAGATGCACAGCAAACGAAGTTCGAGGTCATTGCATTGCACACACACATACACACACACACAACTACAAATAAATAAAACAACAAATGAATTGAGTCCCTCGCAACGCTCTCGTGCCTCATGCGGCGAGGGGAGCTGAAAAAGTTCCAGTCAAAATTGCAAATAAACTAAATGGAAATGACTAAAAAAGTGAAATCCACAAAAAACGACCACGGCACCAGCAACATCAACAGCAACAACAGTTACAGCGGCCAACTGCAGTTTGTAATGCTTTGATTTTTGCTGTTGTTGATGCTGCTGAGCTCACTGCAGCTGCTGCGGAGGAGTTAGCGACGCGGCGACTGCCATTTGGTTCAAAAGAGAGAAAAAATTGTGCAAAGAAGAAAAAAAAACCAACTATGTGTTCGGCGATTGACACACAAAAGAAGTAAGAATGCTGAAGCGTGAAGTGAGCTTCAAGCAAATACCCTGCAACAAAAATGTATAAAATTTGAGTGTATAAAAAAACAAGATAAATATTAAATTTTTATTTTTTTTAATATAATATAACATAATATAACAAATATATATAAAGTTAAATTTTTAATAATAAATGCTAACGACCGAGCATACATCTCTTATTCATTTATTTGGGTACAGGGTATACAAAGGCACAGCAGAAAAAACAGCAATGCAAAAAGATTAATGATACTGTTTAATAATATTTCGCTCTATGCTTAAGCTTTGCTTTGCCATCAAACAAAGAAAATTGTGAAGCGAAAAAAATAATTTAACAAGAATGCTCTAATAGTTGGCAATTTTTTTTTGCCTATGGATTTTGCTTGATCCTTTTTATTTTTAAATTGTTTTATTGTTGTTTTCTTGTCATTGTCATTTGACTCTTTTCAGATGGCTAATTTGCTTTTGTGACTACAACGCTTAGTTGTTTGGGTTTTTTATGTTCTAACAACCATGCCCTATTGCCTGGGATGCGAGCCCGGGTCCCCGTCACACTAATTGCCTTAAGTTCTGGTAACTTCGGCAACTCGGCTAGCTTAATTCTGCACTTAGGTTTTCATCAGATTTGTAATTAAAAGAGATCTATTTAGACTTAAAACTAGTTAAATTTAGATTTGGAACAACTTTAATTTAAGCTTTGGCAACTCCCTACTATCATTATTGCATGCCTCTACAGCCTATAGCTGCCCCGCATCTAAGCTTGGACTGGAGTACGGCAGCCACACCACAGACACACCACAGACACCACACACACACCACACACATATCACACACTCACCACACACATTCTCACACCTAGCTTTTAATGACTAAGCGTCGCCTTTACAGCTACTGCTTAACGACCAGAGGCCGTCTGTGGACTCCGTAGCCCCCTCTACTAAGCCCCTCGCCCCTTCCTTTCCCTACAGCTGATTGTTTTTAACGAGCGCAGACGTTAGGCCTACAAACTCTACCATTCTCCATTGCTCTTTCCCCTCACTTTGGCTTTGTGGAAGAGGTGCCACAGCAAAGAAAAGAAATTGTTCAAAACTTTGTCTGCGTAGGCGTAAACGCTTCTACTGAACTGCTACTCCGCCCCTGCTTTGGCAACTCCCTCCACCCTGCTCTCAGCCCAGTTAGCAACTGGTCAGTCAGCAGTTCCAAGCTTCAACTGCCTCCAACTGACTGACTCACTTAATGACTGAGCGGCGAAGCGTGCCCCGAAACGGCAGCAGTTACTCCTGTTATTGCCTTAGCTCCACCTCTGCAGCCCCGCCGCCCCCTCTTTGTCCCCTGCAGCACTTCAGCTGGGGCTTAATGACGCATGACTGCGAATTTTGCATTCAGTTCGTGTTTAGTTTTGTGGTTTTGCCTTTTGCCTTTTGCCTGGCTGCTCTCAACTGCAGACAAAGGGAAACAGAACCAAAAACCCCGAACCCCGCCGAACAGCAAAGCGAACCGACTTTTTATACGCTGTTGCCCATTAATTTGCATAGGGAGGGTAGCTTAAAATGAAGCAAGTGCATGTAAAAATAAAAGAAAATTTTAAAAATGTTAATAATTTTTTAATAGCATTTATAGTAATTATAGTATTAATTATAATAATTTACATGATAATTATGTGTTAATGATATTTATATTGAGAGTGATGATGATAATGACGCTGATTAGAATAATGATAAAATACCAATTATGATAATAATGATAATGATCACACATAAATTGGAAGTGTATTAGTTGCAGGGTATTTCACAGGTCGTATACTCCCTTCCTGCAGCTTGCTTTGCGTTTGCAACTCTTTTTATGAGTTTGCGCTCGTATTGTTTTCATTTTGATGAATGCGACGCTTCGAGTTGGCATTAAAAAAGCGCAAGTGATTTGCATGTGTAGGAAAAGGGTATAGCGGGAGTCACTGTGTGTGTGAGCGTGAGTGTGTGTGTTTGTCTATAGGCAACAACTACTTGATAATTGTGAGCCGCAAGTCGTTCACATTGTTGCATGCTAAGTAGCTGCGAGAACATAGCCCCCTCCCACACTCCCACACACGCGCACACACACACACACATATACAGTTCGCAGACAGAGACATCGTTTATAAGGCTTGGACGGGAGCCCGGCACATCCGACAAGGTCTCTAATATGTGGATATGGGTCGTCATCGTCGACAAAGTCAACGAGTTGGCGTCGTCATCGACATTTGCATCTCGTGTGTATGTGTGTATGTATTTTTCTTATTTCTTGGCATTTCTGTTTTGTTGCGCACATTCCTGTTTGCCATTTTCTACCATATACAGTCGCCCTCGCCTTCGCCCCACTTCGGTCTGCCTTCGCCCCGTTTCGCCTTGCCCTGCCCCAATGTCAAAGCGCAGCAGTCGCATCTTTATGCCACGGTCAAGGGCAATTGAAATCGTTTCCGAGAGGGGCATGTGAACAGCTCAGTTAGAAGTAGCGAGACGGAGAGAGAGAGAGAGGGAGAGACACCTATATGCATTTAGATATTGTCCTATCTTTGTTTTGAAGCTAATAAATAGTTTTATTGTCATTAAAATTGGACGCATGTCTAAATCTGAGGATAAACTACAGTACAGATAAAACAAATTTAAAACATTGCTCGCAATTGTCCTTCCTTTGTTTTCTGTACTCCATATTATCCAAAAGCCTTAAACTAGGCAAATTTAAAAACTAAACTTTTCGATTTGACAGTTCATGGACTTTTCGATCCATTTGAAGAACCCGAGAAAGTCTATGTATCCATACACGTGCCTTCCGTCGAGAGATTTTCTTTCGTTGAGGTTCTCTTTGACTTGGTTTTACTTCAACTCTTTCCGCGACTTCATCGTCAAAAACTTCCCGACTTACAATTTGTTCGTATATAGCCTGATTTAAGTTCTTATATTGTTCCGCAACTTTTAGCATTCGAATTTCAATCTGTGCAACACGGTCAAACGTAGAGTTCAGGTCTTTAGATACATCAATATACATTGTTGTATGGGGCAACAATATGTATGTAATATGTTTTTAAAAAACTTTAAATTTTATTGATTTTTTTAAATTCTGGATTACTAAATAAAATGGTTTTATTTCTGGATTTCTACATAAAATAGTTTTATTGACTTTTTATTTTTAGATTAAATGGATATGCCTACTGGGTAAGATTAAAAAGTGAGTTAAAGAATAATCGGGATTGCTAGGCATACTTCTAGAAAAAGGGATATAAGGTTTATATTTGATAGAAAATATTACAAATCAAGAACAATGCTGATTAGATATATTCTTTTTCTTTAAGTATTTTTAAAGATGGACTAGAACATGTTTTTATATAAAGATATAATATTAATTATTTAGCTAAAATATCTCTACTTAGATAAAAGATTCTTTATAGAAATAGTAAATCATTCGCGTTCACTCTGTGGAGCATCTAATTAATCAACTTCTAACTAGTCTATCCTAATTCTTACCATAATCAACTTCATTCCAATTAAGAAACGGAAATGCCACAGAGATGTTATTGATTGTGTAAAGAGAAAAGACAAGACAAGCTTTCAGCTTTTGGTGACATCGACATTTGGTAATTAAAATTAATTTTTCGCAAAAAAAAAAAAACATAGTTAAGAGGAGGCGAACTATACGAAACGATTCAACTGCATTCAAGTCGGTCAGGCAGGCAGGCAGCCGAGCCGTAAAATCTAGTTTTCCCAGTTCGGAATGATAAATGGGGTCTAGTTAGCGTAGCGCCAAAAGAGAAACAAGTTCACTGGCTGCTGTGTTGTGCAGACTCTCCCATTCCACTCCTCTTTCGCTCTATGCAACTCTCAGTAGATCTTTTTTGTAAATAAAATGATTGAGAGTTGCTTAGCGCTTCCTATAGCTGAGGTGTTCGTTTAAAAACCAAGTATAGATACAAAGGCTAAGATCGAAGATACATTTTAGTTACATATATTATATATACTTTTATTTATCTGTTCTTAAAAAATTAAACAAATCATAAGGCAATGAAATTCTTGAGATTAATTTAGTAAATAATAATAATATATAAAAATTAAAAACTGTTGTATTTTCTATGGGGAGGTATCCTGGTATCCTGGGTGGTATCCTAGCTGATCATAATATTTTATTTAAATTATGTTATATACATTTTATGTATTTCAATATGTAGATTTCATCTCTTAGCTACCTGGTCTTTATAAACTATATAGTAGTTCCCAGATTATGTTGAAAGATAAAGGCTTTTTTTTTACATAGTTTACATATTCAAAAGCTTTTATATAAGAGTTTTTCCAGTCAGTTTCTTATCTTTACTATAAAGTATCTTTCAGTTGATTAACTTCTTATAACTCATCTCCCTAGCTACAAGCTTTACATATTCTAAAAAATTGAAGAAAATTTTGAGAAAAGTTTCTTAATTTCACGATAGGGTATCTCCTTGTCTATCACCTTACTTGTAACTCCTCTTGGCTACCTGGTTTGAGTATGTGTTGTATTTCAATTAGAGCAAAAGTCGTCCTCAACTGCAATTAGCAACAAAGTATCTGGCAATGTGTGTTTTCGCTATTATCATTTAAATTTATGTTATGGTACTACATATATTTGTTACGGCCCACTCTCGATCGATCCACTCCTCTGCTGCTCAGCTATTCTCCTGCTCTCTGGACACCTGGCATACCTTACGATTATGGCCAGCTTTGGGTAATTTGTTAGGCGCTGGCGATGCGGTCTTCCAGATAAAAAATACAACCTGGTCTCTGAGGCTGGTTGTGCGAGCATTCAATGAAAATTAACTAGGGACAAATTGTTGGATCGTGGACTCTCCGCTCGATCGGTAGCCAAGTGGATGATGGCATTGTACGCTTAACGGCTGGCTGCTGCTCCGGGCCAACAGCTAGCAAAAGAGTTATCTTCGATGCCTTGTTTGTTGGCCAAATTATGGCCCAACACACGGATTATTTGTGGAGGGGTCTTTTAAGCCCATTTTCTTTTATATCGTTCATAGCAAGTGCTACTAATAACAATATTTGAGCTGAATCGAGTATACAACTATTATAGATATGATGAGCGGATGGGACAGATTATTCGCTCTCTCTCTCTCTCTCAGTGTCATTCTGTCTTTCACTAAAATGTTGTAAGTTAAGAATTTTGTTGAAAATGATCAAATACCTTCAAAGAACAGAGCATATGATTATTATAGATACATAGTATCAGGATATATGTTGAACTATTCTTTCGCTCTCTCTCTCTTTCTCTCTCCATTTCCCTAACATTTACTCTGTCATGAGAGTAAATCAGAACTTGCAGAACATAATCTATTCTAAATGTTTCTAATAATACTATATTTAAACAGAATTGAAGTTAACATTATTCCCTCTCCCTCTCTTAAGACGAACGATCTCCCTGCGAGAATCTTTAAGCTTCATGTCTTTATAAGAAACATTCCTCTCTCTCTCTTTCTATCCCTCTATCTCTCTCTCTTTATTATATATTTTATATTTTATTTTATTATATTTTATTATTTTATTATCCTCCGTTTTGGGGACCCTATAAGAATCTAGGAAATTTGAAATCTATATTTTTTAACTATCACTATAAAGTTTATTAAAATTTAAAGCTCGCTGCATTTTTTATCCGCCTGCTGGCATCTTCTTTTTTGCTACCCTTATCATCCTGTGTTGGGATTCGGGCTCTTGCTCTTTTAATAAATGAAAATGTTTTTAATTAATATGCTTCAATATGTCGAGTGCGGCACTTTACTTTATGCAGCACAGTCAAGCCTGCCCCGCCCCTGGACTCCGGCACCCTCCGACCACATCCCTTACCCCTCCACCAGTTTCACAGTCAAGCTTGATTATTCAGAGCAAATGCCGGGGTTTGTGTGAGGCGGCGCCTCCGTTTTTATTGTTTCATATTTATTCGTATAAGCCCGTAGGCTAAATTTCAATATTTTATTTACACATACAAATACAAACATGCATGCATACATGCATACTTGCACACATGTGTGTAAGAATCCTTCGCTCAAGCAATGCAACAATATAAATACCCGCTCCCCCTTCCCCTTCCACCTTCACCAACTTGCTGTAGCTTTCGCCTCTTTGTGAAGCTTTTATGTCCCACAGTTATTCGTTTGCTTTTGTTGTTGTAGTTCTGTGGCCAGCAGCAATTTTGTTGTAGCTATTGTTTTTGCTTTTAATTATTCAATGCGTAGACTGCGAGCAAAGCAAAGCTGTTGTTGTTTGCGGCATCTATTTATAGCCATTGCATATCATTTGACTCGCTTTGTGATTGGTTAATTTCTTTTATGCGTAGCCAGTGAGTAAGAAGATTAAATATTTCTATGCCATATCTATTTAAAGCCACTGCGTGTAACTTAGTTAACATGTGTAGAGCGTTTTGTTCGCTCCGCTTGTCCATCCCATATTGTCTAGTGGTTAGGATACCCGGCTCTCACCCGGGAGGCCCGGGTTCAATTCCCGGTATGGGAAGATAATTTTTGATTTTCTTTTTTATTTTATTTTATATGTAAATAAGTATTAATGTATTTTAAGTACTTTTTTTGAGCTAACTACTGAAAGGCTTTACATTTTCAACGACTGACCATCAGCTGCGAGTCTTTCAGTCAAGGGCCCTTTTGAACAAACGCAAATACACTTTATATGCAGCCTGCACTCATATATCAAAATTAATAAGCTTTCAATATATGCAATTTAGACAAGCTGAAGTTACTTTAGGCTTTCAAAATTTGTTTTTTTTTTGTTGGCCTTCATATTCATTGACCGCTGCACCCCTTTTTTATGCCAAACATATGCATATTGCAATCTCTCATTTCCGATGCTATGCTTTTTGTATTCTTTCTGCTTTGTTCTCCAGCCTGCATTGAATTGCTACGTAACAAACCGCAAACTTCATTTACAAAATGGCCATTCATTTCAGCAACCCCCTCCCACTCGTGAAACATGTACCTGGCCATTTTTATTTAAAAATGCAAAAGGCTTTGTCGACGCATTGTTGTTGTTGTTGTTGCTGTTGCAATTGACTCCTGACTGCAGCATGCATTAAAATTGGCAATCGTCTCTGTGCGGTTGAATTGCTGACAACATGGCTACATGGCCAGCACCACACCTGATGGACCGACCACCCACACCACCAGCAACAACTGCTACTGACAGGCAACGGGTTCCAACTTCATTAGGTGTTGCCTGCTGTTGGAGGAGGACATGAAAAGGTATATCCGAAAAGCCAGCTGCCAGATATTACAGGGGTGCTACGGGCCACTATGCTAAGCAGTAGGTACTTACATACTATATACATATATATACATATATACATACAGACATATATACATACTTATATAGAAGTAAATACACTTGCCAAAATTATATAGTTAAATAATGTTTAATGCATTTTTCATTCATTTTTGTGGAAAAAAATATATATCTAAGAACTATTAAAAACTAATTTAAGTTTCATCTACCCCTTGAAATCACAAGTTTTGCTCAGTGTACTTGCCTGTGGCAACCCTTTAATTATATAGCTCTTTTTTTGAGTTTTTCATCCAAGCAGTTAATTTTCTTATCAAAAATATTTATAAAATATTACTATAAGCAATATAGACAACTTATAGTTTAGCTTGTTAGACACAAATTTCGCTGAGTGTATTGCCATGTGGCAACCCCTTTTCCGGCTTACATTCGCCTTTTCTGACTGCGCCTTTAGTCTGTTGCATTTTTTGGCAATGTGAGCTGGGGGCGGGGCACTTTGACTATGTGTTTATGTGTGTATGTGTCGGTGTGTGTGGGTGGTTGGGTGGTTAGGCAACGCTGCATCCTTGCATTGAGCTCTGCCAGCGGCTTGCTGCTTACTCGCTGCCTCTTGATTGTCCCCCTGTGACTGCTCGGGCGCATTTGCATTTTTTATATTTACAGTTTATACAGTATGCATATCTAGCTCTCTCTCTTTCGCACACTTGCACGTGCTGCAGTTTGTGCAGCTAGTGTGCTGGCTATTGCTGTCTCCGTTTGGCTCGTTGCGGTGCATTCACAAAAATCGATAAAGACAAAAATTCACAAAAATGCACTTCATGTTGCCATTGTTGATGTTCGTTTCGTTTTTTTTTCCAGCTCATATAGTCCTGCATATATGTAATGCCATAAAGTATATATATCGTATTTACATATGTGTATATAGGGGATCAGACCTTATCATTGCAGCAATCGCATCCAAGTACCCTAACCAACTGCATTCGAGCTCTCCATATTGAAAGAGACTGCACTTTGCATTTTAAGGCAGTTTAATTCAATCAGACTTTGTGAATATACATATATTTCGGCTGATTGATGAGGATGCAGATAAATATATATACATACATACATGGTTCGAGAGCTCGCTACCTATAAGACGCGAATTTCGGAACGTGGCATTAACCATCCCATATTGTCTAGTGGTTAGGATACCCGGCTCTCACCCGGGAGGCCCGGGTTCAATTCCCGGTATGGGAAGAAGTAAAATCACTATTTTTGTTAAAATGAGTTTTATTTATTTTTTTATACATCCGAATATTTTGTACAATATTAAGAGAGCCGCATATAAATGTATTATAGTAGAACTACATCATGCGGTTGTATGATCTTCTTCATCCTTTTTATCCAGAGACGAGCTTTTCTTTTTGAGAAAGGAAATCGCTTAGTTACGTGTTCATAGTCTTGCCCCTTCTTCTTATCATCACAGGCATCGCTACACTCCTGATTTATTAATATATTATTTATCTCACTAACAATTTTCGTTTGGTATTTATACTGATCCGCTATATTTTGCATACGCATTATGATCCTTTCAACACGTTGATCTGTTGAATTAATGCTCAAATCAAATGCGTTAGTATACATCATCATATACGGGATTAAGTTAGGGTTAGTCCAGCTTTCAAATGGCTCCATAGTTATCTAACGGTCTTGCCAAAGATTTCACTAGTACAACACATTAACTTTCTGTATCTGTGTGTTAATGTATTGTGGATGAATTTTGTAATCATACTGGAACATAACAGCCTACCTGATTTTCAATAGTTGCTGAACATTTTTATGGGTACTTGGATTTTTATTTTTATTTTTGGTAATCATTGCAATTTATTTTAAAAGTGTTTTCTCGAGATTTTTAAAGTATTTTTGCTTGCATATAAAAATTTGATAAATACATATATATTAAAATGATACTTTTATAAACTACATTACTCTTAAATATGGTTTTAAGCCGCGTTCGATCATCACTCCCATATTGTCTAGTGGTTAGGATACCCGGCTCTCACCCGGGAGGCCCGGGTTCAATTCCCGGTATGGGAAAGTCGTGCAAATCGTTTTTTTATTGTTTGAAAATAGTTATTATTTATTTTTAAAAAATTTATATATATATATATATACATATATATACATATATATATTAACAGTATGTTTTTAATTTTTCTTCTGCTTAGCAATTATGCTTTGTATTCCATCGAAATCAAGTTCATGCATAATGACGATTGCTATATGTTGGATATATTTTTAAATTTAATTACGTATTTAATATATGTATACATTCTAAAAGAAAGATCCTATTTAAAAATCATATGAATACAATATTACTTTTCTAAATATATATTATATAAATAGGACTCTATTCTTCTGCAGTTTGATTTCAATTCAGTAAAGATCATTCCTCCCATATTGTCTAGTGGTTAGGATACCCGGCTCTCACCCGGGAGGCCCGGGTTCAATTCCCGGTATGGGAAACAGTTTAATCTTTTTGGTTTTATTTTTGTATATAAACATATATATTTTAATGCTTGGAAAAAGTAAAGTTTTATGTACATTTCTTGCACATTAATTCAGATGTTGTATTGAGTTTAATGCTATCAATTAGCTTCTTAATTGATTTAAGTGTAATGAATCGTCATTGACAAGTCACAATGGAGTTGCCCGTATATCCCATTGAATACCTGTGAGTTATTCAGTTGCTGATAATCCAATTATAAGTCCATAGTACCCATAATGTATTTGCTGCAGCAGGGAATGTGAGTTGTTGAAGTCCGATGAGCTAAATTTGATTGGCTACACTTTTTGCGCGGTCTACGGGTGATCCAATTGTTAGGGTAGGGGTAAATGTCTAGGTACTCAGGTACTCAGGAGTCTAACGAACAATTAATTGAATATAATATTGAATTATTCCAGAAAAGCGTACAAGAAAATTGTCCTGTGATGGGCAAATTAAATAAAAGCAATGCAAAAAATGTTTCCTAGCGGTCCAAAAAAAATGAACCGCATTGCATAAACAGCCCCCGCATTGATGCCACATAAAAATCGTCCATGTACTACTACTATATAACATCGTGTCTGTGCTGACCGGGCGATTCGCGTTCATTCATTTACTTGCTCTCTTTATATAACGCACTTAAAGCCCATGTCCATTACACAAACACAATCCCCCAATCCCCAATCTCCCAGCCTACCAATGTCTGGGCGCCCCCTCTCCAGCCCTTCTTCCCCCTTCGATGCGTTTTATTGCAGCTGGACTCTGGACTCTCTGGAGCTGTCTCTGTCCCACACCATGGCAGAAAAAAAATAAACATAGGCTTGTATTAATGAAAAATTTCGCGTACATCGAATTCGCATCATTAAAAATAAACCCCACCAAAAAAAAAACAAGAATATAAATTAAGGCCCGAAAATTCGCATATGTGAAAAAGGCGAACGATTTTTAAGGGTTGTAATTTTTGCCGCCAAATAAAAAAAACAATCGAAAATGTTGTATGAAAATCAATTTTGTTTTTATTTGTTTTTCTGAAATGGCAACAATGCCAATACATATGCGGGTACATAGAATGTGTGTGTGTGTGTGCGGGTGTGTGAGAGTGTGTGTTATATGTTTTAATGGCCGTACAAAAAAGGTTCTTGTTGCATTTTTTAACTGGGCGATGCACAGACGAAAATTATGGTCAAAAATGTTATATGAAGAATACGTAATAAAATATTAAATAATTTTTAAAAAACTAAATATTGGTAAAAAAAAAGAAACGCAGAAACTTAGCACTTTTATTTAAATAATAAAAAAAAATATAAAAAAATCTTGTCAGAAGTGGGATTCGAACCCACGCCTACAGAGTAGACTGCGACCTGAACGCAGCGCCTTAGACCACTCGGCCATCCTGACATGCTGTTAACTGTCAGCTGAACGCTATATGAACATGAGGAATTACAAATTCATGTAAATTTACTTAAAGAAAGCGAAGAATTGACAAAGAAATAAATAAATATACACAATGTATTTGTTTTTAGAAGAGCTTCCAAGGTTAATTTGAAAATAAAAAAATTTTAATTTTAAAATTAGGTCATAGATTTCAAATGTATTTGCTTAAAAATTGTATATTATTTGCTACTTAAAGGCATTTTTTCTGATTTAATAGAATTTATTCACTAATAAAGCTACTATATAAGCATATTATATGTATACCAATACTTTGCAATATATCCAACTGTTCAAAAATAATGCAACACCCTTGTCTGCAATATTTACAATTGCATGCAATAACTACATACATGTAACATCAAAAAACAAAAAAAACTTTCACATGCGCTAACTTGTTTGTTTTTTTTTTTGGATGGGCTGCATTGCAGCAGTTGCAACAGAGGCGGCTCCATTCGGGGCATGGTTAATCAGACTTGACGTAGGGTTAAAAAAAAAGAAAAATATTGACTAAAGCCATAAAAAGTGTATGTGGTTGGAGTTCAACGAATTTTTGAGACACTACCGATTGATAGAGTAGGGGTATTACTGCATCGAAAATTGAGTTAAAACTAGCTTACTTTTGTTTAAAGTAGAGATGGGCGTAGGGATTGTGATTTTCGGGATCGGCCGGGATGGGAAAGGTTTTTAACAACTCCGGGATGGTCGTGATAATTACTAGATCCCGAAATTCCCGCGGATCCCGATAAGAAAATTAATAAATGAAAATGTTAATCCATCATAACATCTAAGTGTTGAAAAAAATGTCGGAAAATGTTTGGAACCGCAGAAAAATGAAGAAGTTTTCGAGACAATCGGGCGGTAAAAACAAATTTGATTTCGGGGCGGGATGTCTAAAGTAGAGATGGGGTCGGGATCGGGATTTTTGAAAATCGTTTCAGGACAATTTCGGGTCCCGAAAACTACGATCCCGATGCTCATCTCTACTTTAGACTAGACTTTAAAGTAACTATAATGCAGATTATATTTTATGACTTTTTATATACATATATGTATAGATTTATTATTGAATAAGAGCTTGTGCTGCATCAATATGCCCTGAAATGTAGAGCAGCTGTAGTTTCAGTGCACTTGCTAAAAAAAATTAAACAAAAATTTGCAAAAAGTGTGCGAAAAATAAAAGGAGTTTATTTTAATGTCAACCCATATACCATGTACCATGCTCCATAGCATATGTATACAAGGCGCGTATATGCTGCGTTTGTGTGTGTTTGCTTTGGGCATACTTTGAGCTGTGCGTAGCCCAAACCAATATGGAAAATAGTATCATGATAAAAAACTGTACTTATTATGGATTCAAAATGAGTTCAGAGCTGGAAAGAGTTTTCGTTTTTTATAAAGTGAACACTTTCAACAATAGAATAATGCAAATAACTAGTTATGCAAATTCTATATAAGTTCCCATATGTAATGAATAGACACAGAGAATATAAAAAGGAATAATTGATCAGCCAATCGTTTGCCTGTTGCCAATTAGCAATTAGCCAATGAACGTTGTTGTTTTTATTTTTTTTTTCAACTCCATAATAAATTGTAGTTTTTTTATATTATTTACCTGCAGCAAACTCTCGATTCGCTTATTAATTATAATTACAATGCAATGATTGGACACAGGGATGAATTATATACTTATGGTAATATATATTCCGGGCTATGCATTAATTTTAATGGCTTCTTAAATCATTTATTATATTTTATGGGGGATTACGGAGAGGATTATTATAATTTATTTAGTTTCGATTGGCTATGTAGATAACAGAGTTTATATATGCTGAATAGATTAGAGGGAGGGGAGCATGAATGACATAAAAGAATGATCTTAAGAAAGTTAAAAATAAATATTGAAAAATATAATGTAGTATGGGTAGGTATACTCAATATAGTTTAAAGAGTTGTAGAACTCTAAAATTCGTATGTAATTTAGTTTAAAATATCCTAAAGCAGAACGAAAAAAGTAAGAATATATTTTAAAATATTTTTTAAGCAATTTTTAGCGTATTATACTTAGTACAAATATATTCTTTTTATAGAATTGAAATAGAAATGGAATATAGAATAGTAAAGAATAGAAATACAAAGTTTAATTTAGTCTAAAAATAAAATTTTTTTAATGAAAAAACGATATAAATATACTTATCAAACGAAACCTTAAAATGTCAAAACTTTTTTCAGTATTTAAATTACTTAATTCATATTTGGAAGATTTATAGCTTATACCATATAGTTTCAATGCAAATTATAAGGAATCCATAAATGGGTATTTATTTTTTTCATACATTCCTGAAACTTCCATTAAAAATATTCTCATCTATATATAAATTCCGTATACGAACTGTGTGCAGGATAACTTGGGGAAAATAACGTACACAAAAATTGACAATAAAATCAAATAAAAATGCGCAGCAACACAAAAAATGGAAAATAAAAATATAAATTAAAATAAAAAAACACAACAAAAAAGGCGATGCGTGCGTTCGTTTTGGGTTGGATTGGGTTGGATTTTGGTTGGTCGGCTTTCGGGAAATGCCAGCAAGGGTAAAGAGAGAGAAAAAAATATTATAATAAATTGCATTATAATTTCTTTTTTATGGAGAATGCTGGCTGAAGCAGATGAAAACAAAATTTAAATGTGTATACATAAGTCAGGCGAAATCGAAATGAATATCATTCACACTATGTGAATATTTTTGTGGAATATATATAATATGAATAAGATAGCGTGTTTATATACATATATATATAAGTATGAAGTGAAGCAAAATATCATATACAAAAAACAGACAAAAGGAATATTACTTTCTTTATATTCATTTTTCATTTATTTAAGTCTATATATAATCAAATTTTTTACGAATTACCCAGAAATTCGATTTATCAAGAACGAATTATTCACGAATTTTTTACTTTTCTTTCAACTTGATTTACGTTAAAATCACTTTACAAAGACTTTATACTATGATTTCTATCTATACCATATATCTATCTGTCTTTAATCTCACCTTTAGATTTCTTTAACTCTTGTTATATACTATATATATATACATCTATAAGCCCCATTCTTATGATTACTTGTTCTCACTTTTCTCACCTTATTCTTTAGTCTTCGTTCAACATAGTTTTCGTATCCTCAAAATCACTTTACAAAGACTTTTATTAAGATTTCTTTAACTATCGATATATGCTACCTATCTATGTTTAAACCCCATTCTTATGATCTCTTCATCCCCTTTTCGTTCAACCTAGTTTGTGTAAACTTTATTTTCAGGCAGTTGTCAATCATAATTCGCTTACCTTCAGTTAATATGCCAACAATTTAACCAGCTCAACTGTGAATGAGTTGCGTGTTAAAAAATGCAACACAAACGCATCTAAAAAAGAATTTAAAAAACAGTTTTGTTGTTGCAACAGCGAATGAGAGGCATGCGCGCCGCAGCAGCAGGAGACGCGAGATGGAATGGGAGTTGCATTAAATGCGTTGCTGCAACTGCCACTGCTGGCGCTGCTGCTGCTGCTGCCGTTGCTGCTGCTTCTGCTGATTATGCTGATGATGATGCTGCAACAACAAAATAAGCGTATAAATTAACATGCAACACACAAAAAAATGATGCAAAAACAAATTTCAATTGCGTGTGCGTGAAAAATGCAGCGCAAGAGGCAAGGTGGGCGCTGTGGGCGTGGCAGAGGGCACGCAATTATAGGGCCGCTAATTATATTGACAGTCAAGCGAGCACGAAAAAAATACAAAATAACATATAAAATAAAATAAAATAAAAATCAAACTCCCGCCCGCCCACTTTTTGCGGTTTGTTGCAACTGCGACTCATAATGAGTTTTAAAAGCACGCATCACATTTGCTGCTCTTGTTGTTGTTGTTGTTGCCTGGCGCTCTGCACTTTGTTGCTGCGCTGCATTACGCACCAAAAAAATTCAGTTTCGAAAATGCTTTGTCAACAGCAACACACATTCAACAAATTTTCGGTTTAGTCGCATCAGTTTTATTTTTCGCCTAATTTTCAAAACAACAAAAAAAATGCTAAATATACGAAAAACTTTGGCCACGCTATCCGCAAACAAAAAGCAAAAAATTCAAAAAAGAAAAACCAAAACAATTAGTTAAATCAACGCGAAAAGTGAGTGAAATGTTGTTACAAACAAATATTGCGCATACGCCATGTATGCCAAAGCTTTCATCTAAAACGCTTAGTCTATGTGTGTGTGTGTGTGTGTGTGTGGGTGTGTGTGTTTGTTTGTGTTTGTCTTTGTGTTTGTGTTTGTTGTTGGTGGCAAATGCCACCCCTAATTAACGAACCTAAAGTCCAGCCCGAAAAACCCCTATTCAATGGCCCCACTCCTATTTCTCTATTACGCTGACGTCGACGTCGTCCTCTTCGCTATTTTGTGGTTTTTAAACCCCCTTTGGCCACTTTTTTTGTTGGCTTTAGTTAGCTGCGCTCAATGTTTCAACTGATTAACAAAATTAGTTTAGAAAACTCTGCTCACGCGTTCGAAACAAACCAAAAAAATCTCTGTTCGGTTCTTTTCGCATCAAATCTGACAAAAAAAGAAAATTTTGATATATATTAAATGAAAAGTTTTAGAAAATGCATTTGAAGTTGTGCACAACATGTTTTACTGCTACCATCACGCATCGAGAATACGTTTTGTGATCAATCAATCTAATCGAAAAATGGTATGGATATTTAAACAGTTTCAAATATTGGCGAATATTAAATACACTTTCTGTGTTTCATTTATTTTTAAAAAATGTGAAAGAAACAACTTATAAATATAGTGAAGAAAAAAATTAAAATTTTTTTTTAAATTTAATTATTACAAAATTTATATAACAAAATGTCTTTGCAAATGTAAATATATAAACAATAAATTTAAACGTAAATAGAAAAATAATGAAATAACTATAAATTATAAGTTCTAAGTTATAAGTTTAATAAATATAATATGAATAGCCGATATCATTTCATATAAAAAAATATAAATAAATTTATATGTACAAATTTATAGAATATATATAAATTATAAATGTTTTTATAAATAGAATATGAATATCACATATGTTATAATAAATATAACAAAATTTAAAATAAATATAAATATATACATATGAAATATAAATTCCTTTATAAATTGAGCATGAATATCAGATATGACTTAATATATAAAAAAATAAATATAAAAATTAATAAAAAATATATCTAAATTATAAATTCTTTTTTAAATAGAGCATGAATATCAGATATGCTTTAATATACAAAAATACAAAAAATAAATTTAAAACTGTTTTATATATAAGATGTTTATATATAAACTCCCTTACAAATAGAATATGAATACCAGATATGATATCATCCACCCACTCTTTGCCTTACGTTTCAGATTTTTGACGTGGGTTTCCAAATCCAAACATGCTTTAAGCCTTATCAAATCATGTTTATATAAGTATATGTTTTTATAATAAGCACATTTATAAATTACTATAATATATAAAATTACTATATATATAAACTCAAAATTTAAATAGCTTTAAAAGAGCTTTCAAATATGTTCCTATATAACCTTATCTGTTAACTTGATAACAATTTTAATTTTATTTGTGTAAAAAATAAATATTTTAGAAAAAATAGTTTTGATTTAAAATTAATTGAAGTATTTTACAGTTAATTTTATTTTATTTTTCAATTTTACTAAATAGTTAAAATATCATATTTATGATATATTCTTACTTTATAATTTTTTTAAATTCTTAATTAAGTTTTGTCGAATTTAACTCTTTCTTAAAACTGCTCGCTCTTAAATTTTCATTAGAAAATGGTTTCCGTGTGTGCATGTGTGTGTGAGTGTTTGTATTCTAAGCGACCCCAACGGAAGGCAGGATGCGGTTTTGTTAACCATTTTGTGATCTATTTTGCTCGCAACGAGAGTTTTTGGCGCTCGTTTCTGGCGTTTGTGTGTCGCGCAACGACGGGCAGCCGAGGGGCGTAGCGCGGGGCGTCGACGGAAAGACTCGTCTTGAATGAAAGTCAAAGTAAAAGCGGCAACAAAAAACCTAAACAAAACATAAAACGGCAGAGAGGAGGAGCAGAAGGAGGAGGAAGAGGCGGCGGCGTGGCAGTGGAGGCAACTAGAAAACAGAGAGCGCCAAAAAGTTGTGATAAGGCCAAAGCAAAGCAAAGCACAGCAGAGAGTCGGTAAAGGGTATTCCGTTAAGAGAGGGGGCCGTGCGGGGCGGGGGTTACGCTGAAGAACGCGTCATAGGGAAAAGAGGCAAAACAACAACGGTAAACAACAAACAAAAACAAAAACAATATGAGAGTTTTGCCCGCCGGTAGAAAACGACCAAAGAAAAGAAGACGACGAAATGCAGCGCGAAAATGAAAACGCCGCGAGACGACGAAAAGAGTGCGTGGGAGAGGGAGGGAGGACCGGAGAGGAGGTGGGGCAAAGGGTTGCGCAAGGGGGCGTGAGTCAGGTGCTGATGCTGTCGCTGACGCCGCTGCCTTCGCTGCTGCTGCTGCTGTTGCTACTGTTCTGCCGGGTTGAATGCACGCCGCGTGCAATAGAGAAGGAAGCAGCTGTGTGCGAGTGAGCTGGCAATCCCGCTGGCTGCCTATCTTGCCCAATTGCGCTCTCTCTCTCTCTCTTAATTGCAGAGCGCATGTGCCTTTGACGCTCTCTCTACGCACGGATGCTGCCCTCGCTAGACAGAGAGCGTGAGGGCGCGAGAGGGAGAGAGCGAGTGACTGATGGTTGGGTGGTGGGATCAGTCAGTGTGGGCGCGGAGCCTGGGAGGCGCTGCAGGTGCATTTATTTATTTATTTCGATTCATTTCCGCTTTTGTGTGAGCTAAATGAAAACTCATTTCCTTTTGATGTTTGTCGTTGTTGTTCTTTTTTCCTTCTTTTTTTGTTCCAATACACACGACATTAACAAGGGAGATAGACACATGTGTATATCGCAAGCTAGACAGAGAGCGAACAGGCGCGCTCTCTCGCGCTCCCTCTCTCTCTCTCTCGCTCTCTCACTTTTAGGTGCTGCTGCGCGATAATGAAAAGTATAATGCACCAAAGTGACATAAGGCTGTAAATTAAGCAACAACAACTGCAAAAAAAAACTGTAAACTGTCGCCCTTTACATATAACACACACACACACACATACATATATATATATATATATATATATATATTAATGTATATGAGTACATATGTGCACACACACATGAAAGAGCTACTGGCACATAGAGCCATTTACCGTTATCTGCATATGCTGCACAGGGTAGAGCATAAGCTGTCTGTTAGCCAAAACCCCAACTGGGGTGTTAGGTGGGGTTGTGTGTGGTGGATCGTGGGTGGCAGCTGTGTGGTCAATGCTAAATGACCAAAACTTCACAAGTGTATGCGTGTGTGTGTGTGCGTGTTACATTAAATGAAAAGCCCTTTCATACCAAATTACAATTATGGTAAACAGACACGTAGACACACACACACACGTACACATACATATGTACACTTAGTACATAACAGGTAGATTTTTAATGGTTCTCTGTGTAACTGTATTTTAGCCGCTGGCCCATTGATGCTCTTTGATGGCAAATGTTTGTAAAACGCATGGAAATCGAAAAATTTGGATATATTTTAAAAGTCCACACGATATGCCTATCTACAAACTAAATTGAATTTATTGAAGAAGAACTAGCAGAAAAATCAGGATTAAAAGATATTAGTTATGCTATAGATAGTATATATGATACATTTTATAATTGTAATATTTACACGAAATATAGAACATAGAACATTGTTTTTGTTTTATTTTAATAAATTTTGTATAGAATACTCTCTATATATAGTATTAACACAATTCCTATTTAGAGAATGGAACAGGTTGGGGTTCAATTGTTTCGATAAAAATGGCAAGCTTTATTTTTTAAGAAATATTTATATTCGTAACTCTCCACTTTAATAACTTTTATATTCTTAAATGTAATACTAAACTAACATTTAAATCGAATTAATTTTAAGGTATATTAACTATCTAAAAATTCCAGTTTATACTTCTCCAACCAGTCAATTTATTTTATTTAAATGTATTTAAAAGTAGTTCCTAAATTCAACAAGCTGCGCATATCGAAAAGCATTTGGGAATTCCCATGTCTAGCTGTCCATATAGACACATGCATACATACATATGTACATAGACACATACATATGTAGCTAGATAAAAACATTTTGGCTAATTCATATTTATTGCCGTTCCATTTCTTTCTTGTTATTCTTTCGGCTTTGGTTGTCTGCGCGCCCGGTTTATGGAGCTGCCTCTCACATTGGGAGCATATGCTGTGACCGCCTAGCCCGCCCCCGCGACAGCCAAACAACGGGGTTTCAATCTAGCTGTTGTTGTTGTCTGGTCTCACGAATTTACATACACACATGCATGCATGTGTATTTGTATGTAGCCAAAGTCAGAAGCGCAAAAAAACAAAACCGGATCGAAGCTACACACAAATGCAAAACAAAGCATAAAGCTCCCTAACCGGCACACACATACAGACACACACGGATAAAGCTCACCCACATATACAAACTCATTTGCAAAGATAACAAAACAAAAACCGGCTTTTGTATTTTTTTTGTTGTATTCGCGAGCTCTTAAAGCGACCTAATATTTCTTTTTGTTTTTACAAATTTGTTGCAAAAAGTGAAGCGCAAAAAGGAATAAAGTTCTGAGCAGAGAATCGCGGCGATAAGATAAGACAAAGGGCGCCTTATCACAGCTGTTTATAAATATATATATGTATTGTATGTATGCATGCACGCTATAAACAGTTGCAAATGTGCATACATATGCATGCAATTAATATATGTGCATACATACATACATAAGTATATACATATATACATATAGTGCACATAGTATATGTGCTTGGAAAAGCTTGTTCTTAACCTATACCACGCAAAGCAATTGCGATAACAAAAACACAATTAAAAGGCGCTCTCTGGGCGCGAGGCGCTTTTTTTGAATGCCGAGGCCAAGAGGTAATCGCTCGAGAAGAGCACAAAGCGCAATAACAAAAACAAATATGCCAGACGCAAATGCCAATGCACGCAAAAAGCTAACAACAAAAGTTTCTCTATGCGTGCACAAGTTTCTGTGTGTGTGTGTGTGTGTGCTCAACTATTTGAAGTAGTCTTTTTATTTGCACGACTCTTTGCTGTTTGTATGTGTGCGTGTGGGTGAAGTGTTTTTGCTTGCTTCTATTTCTGGTGTTGTCTATTTGCGCAAAATTTCTCTAACTGACAAGCGAGAGCAACAGCGCTAACTATCGGGAGAGAGCTGAAGAGCGGCAGAGCGGGAGAGCGAGTGTGAGAGTGGGAGCTTTGATGTGTCGTATGCTTTGTTGCCAGTTTTCGTTGGCTTTTTTTTGTGCCGGCACACACAAAAACTAAACAGCCGGCAAATGTTTTTGTGTGCTCACACACACACACACACACAGACGCATACTCACACACATGCTTCGCTCTCCTTCTACGTACATATGTAGCTATATTTGTTGGCGCCAAATATTTGGCGCTGTTGCCACTTTTCATAGTTTAGAATGTTTAGACGAAAAGCAAATGTGACGTATGTACATACATATGTATGTATGTACATTTATTATTATAAATTCGAGCTATTGCTACTTAATATTGTAGCATCAACATTTAGAAGATTTACATCTGACTTTGTTGTGATATCCATGTGATCACACCAACCATTCAGGTCAGTTAATACCTTCTTCCAATCGCTATTGCCCGTTGTGTCTCGAGTATCCCCCAAGTGTTCTTCGCTTTTGGTCCCGTTCGTCGAAAATTCTGCCAACAGTTCCAATTTTTGGTTAAAGTCTATGTTGTTCAAACTGTTCAATAATATCTTCCAATCGTTGTTGTCAGTATCTTTCTTCCTCCACTTGTTGACAAAGCGCTCCTTTCTCAATAGATCCAGTTGCTTGATCTCATCTAAATTCTGCCATTCGTTCAGAAATATCTTCCAGGCCTCCTCCTCCTCCTTCTGCTTAGCTGACTGCTTCAACTGCAGAGCAAAGATCTGTTCTCCTAATAGATCAAATTTCTCTAGCTCCTCTATGTGGGGCTTTAGCCAAATATTGACCCCAAATTCCGAGTAGTGGCAGTTTAGGCCACAGTGGAGCATATTATTAGCCCACTTTTTGGGCATTAGTCTTTTGGCATTTAGCATGCTTTTCAATTCGGCTGTGCTTAGCAAAAAATGTATTGGCTCAATTCGGTGTTTCACATCCTTCAGGATGGATGCAATCCTCTCGTGCCTTTGCAGGATGCTCAGCAGCTTAAGACGTGTGCATTGAAAGTCCCACAGAGCGTGTTGATTGTCACTTTGCATCATTTCTATTTCTCGTATGGCGAAGATAAGTTCCTTCTTGTTCTTCCTTCAAGAGCTTTGGATTTCTCGTTCCCAACTGGTTTTGCGCTCAAGCAACAAACCGAGAAAAACAAGAGAAATTCGGAATTTACTTATAAAAACCTAGCTACTGTCATTTATTTGGTATAGTACCCAAAACAAACTGTAATAGTTTATTTTATATTCATAAAAAGAAATTTTTGTATAAAATAGATTTAGATTTTGTGTCAGTCCCTACTCTATTGCCTACTTCCAAAAACTTCTCTAACTGATTCACAAGCTGAAATTTTGTGTTAAGGTAAACATAATGAAAATGATAAGATATTCGAGTGAAATGGGATAATGTTTTCATTTTGACATTTATACATTCGCTCACTTGCTAACTACAGCCTCTCTATGTGCTTCTCAAATTTAAATATTGTTTTATAACGTGCATAAAGGAACCTTCCTATGTAAAGTAAAATATATTTAAAGCTATCTCCCTTTTGCATGCCTCTCTATGCGATTCTCAAGCAGTTCAAATAGCTTTCTATGCTACAGAGTATGTCTAAGAGTGCATTTTTTTCTATTTGTTTTTGTCTTACAGGTACGCATGTTGTTGTCTTATCTATCCCTAAGGGGCCCCTAATCATGCCACTTTTTGCTCTGTCAAGCTGGCATCCTATGTGTATTTGATGAGTTCATATAGACGGCGATTATCAGCTCGAAAAAAAGAGCACAAACATGTTTATTTATAAGCAGAGTACATGAAATCGTACTCAGACAGACAACAGACTAAAGGAAGCTTAAGTGGGGAATGAACAACTGTAAATTACCCTCCCGAAATGCGCTAGTGTGCACAAAATATAGTATTGCAAATTCTATAAAATTTCTCGACCTTTATCAAAATATATATACAGATATATATACTAATATGCATGTTTTAAATTTCCAGTCTTTAGCTCTAAGTTTTTGATTTTTAAGCAAACAGGTATTTAAGAGTTTATAGGGTTTGATTAACGTCCTTTGGTATTTTATATGAGCTTTAATTTTTATAAAAATAACTGAAAAATCTATAGTGGAAATATCTGATTGAGGAACGCCCTTTCATATATCTTTTCTGGTATATTTAAACATTTCTTTTTGCCGACCATTAAGTATCTCGACTGTATTTAGCCAAAAACAACTTTTTATTTCATTTAATCTTTGCAATTTGTCACAGAATCGGCTTTACTATTTAGATCTAATTCAGCTCCAGCTTTAGCTGCTTGAAAGCCTCCCGTGTGTGTTTATCCTTTTCGATCAGGATCTCATGGACGTCGCTCAGTTGCTGGATAATGCACTGCTGTGAAGCAAGGACATTTTTTAGCTTGATGTTGGCGCACTTTAGCATATACTGCATATCGGATATATTGCGCAGATCGTACGAATCGTCTATTTCGATCAGATTGGGCGACTTCTTGCCGTCGCATACGGTATAGCTCAGCTTGCGATCAAGCGGTATTTTCAAATTGTTATTATCGGAATCGTCATCCAGAATGTTCGACAAATTAGGAACGCATGCCTGCTCCAGAATCATCAAGCAACCCTCCAGTGAGCTTTCGATCTTGTTGCATTGCTCGACAGCTCGATTGATACAATCTGTTGTTGGACAGATATTTACTTTTGGATCCATTATTTGCTTAACATTTGCAGTTATTACACTTGGTTTAATTTTTGTTGCAGAATAATTTACTATAATATTGTATTATATAGTTACAGTTACAGTCATCGACTATTTGTATGACTGTGACAATGACATCAGTTCATGTTTGATGGTAAAAGCAAAGGTTACTTCGAATGAGGAGATTCGGTAAAGAAGGCAATGTGAGTCAAATGTTGTGCCATATAAACATATTCATAATTTTCATTAAACATTCAAATACATTTACATAGAGAAGTGTATCTAGATAAATTAAAAAAAAAAACTTATTCATATCTCTAGAGTAATTGAAGAGATTTTCAGATACATTTATGAGTGGATTTTTTTTTTTTCTATTAAAAACTAATTCAAGTCGATCAAAAAATTTCAGATATATAAGACAAGACTGACAAAAATTACTTCAATCTGCATTTTCAGCTGATATTCTCTCACTATTCTAGTCCGTGCCTAGCTTCAACATGCAGCACGTGGCATGTCAAAAATTTAAAAGGCGCGCCACTCCCCTGCTCCCTGTTTCCATCCCCCCCGCTGCACTGCACTTGATTTACCCAGTTCTAAGCTTGGCAATTTTCAAATCGTAACACTTTCACGCGCTGCGCGCCAAAAGGAGCAGCACAAGAGGAGACGCTGCTCAGACGCCAGACCTGTCGCAACTGCACACACACACATATACATACACTCACACACATGGTCGGGCTGTACAGCGGCGCTGTTAACGTGAACCCTTGCTCTGCTCTGCTGGCTGTGGAGCCACCCAAAATACCAACAACTTTGCCTCCAACTGGCAGCAAAGACACGCGACGTCAGCAGCGACGCGCGCGTCGGCAGCAGCAGTCGCGCGACAAGCACGCACAGAGAGTTTGCAACACAGACAACAAATGTATACACACACAAACGCATGCATGCATATATACATGCATGCACACACCTCCAAGTTGCTTTTTTGCAAACTTTTTTCGTCGCAGCTTTTTATTCGCTTTGTTTGCCTTTGTCTGTGCGCTCTCTCATGCACACACACACACACATATGAGTCTTGGCGCTCTCGCCGCATTTGCTTTGAGTGCCTGTGTGTGTGGGGGCCGCAGCAGCGTTGTGGATGTCGTCATCGTCGTCTTTTTGCGTTCGCTTCGTTTCATTTCGTTTCGTTTTTGCGGTCTGAGCGCGCGCGTCTGTAAAAAAGCTCTTTCAAAGTCTCTGTCGCTGTCGTTGTTGCCGCCCCCAACACACCCCGCCAGCTTATTTTTTTTTTGTATTTTTCCATTTCTTTTGCTCTCCCAGTTGCGGTCGTCGTTGGCGTCGCTGCCGCTGCCAACGTCAGCGCCTCTGCTTGGCTTGGCCGCTCGTTTTCATGGGGTTCTTGAGCGTATGCAAAAGATTTTTGCACATATTCATCTTTTTGGCCGTTTTCGGTGCGTTTCGTAGAGCGCGCGTCGCGCAAAACTTTACAGCCAACAAAATTTTCGCGCTAAATTTGTCTTCGCTTTGTTCTGTGTGTTCTGTGTTCTGATTCTCTGTGTCGCCGTTTCTGTTGTCTGCATATCTTCATCTTATTCCGCCTTCCAATTTCTCGTCTTCTGCTCGTCTGCCGAGATGCCGATACATCAGCTTCACTTGGGATACTCTCAGATACACTTCCTACATTTCTTTCGTTCGTCTCCGTCCGTCTTTATTTATTTACTGTGTGTTTTGTTTCGTTCCATCTTACACTTGAGCGTGCAAATATATCTATACAAACATCTCTTGAGAATGTGTGTGTGTGGGACTTCTTGAAATGAAAAAGAAATGAAGTGCTTAAAATTGAATTCTAAGCATGATATATTGAGTATATTAAGAGAGTTGGACTCTTCTATGTTTGGCGACCTTGGAATTCAAGGATAATAAATAGTGCAAATAGATGAACTGTGTTAAATACCTGGAAAAAAAATACATACAATGAGATTTTTTAATGAAAATTGCAGAAATATGTGTTAAATGTACAGTAAAAGTGAAGAAGTGCTTAAAACAGATCAAAATTTATATAAAAAGACTAAAGAACAAATATTTATGATTGAAATATTTAACTTAAAATTTTGAGTTACAAAATCAATAACTGTTAAGATCTATAGATCATCTGTATCTATAAGTTAAAAATGTGTATTTATGTGCAAGAGCCCTTGAGAAAAAACTGTTACGAATATTAAATATAAAGAGTTCTTTACATTTTAATGTATACCATATATAAACTCTAAAGTGTTCTTGACAAAAAATATCTCATATATAAACTGTAAAGATTCTTGAGAATATGAAATATACCAAATATAGACTTTAAACAGTTCTTGTGATTATAAAATATCTGTAAAATAACAAAAAAATTATGTTATAAAGTTAAATGTTTTCTAGTTTTCTCCCAAATATTCAAAAAAATGCAATATTTTATAAAATAGTGACTTAAAATATTGTAAACATAGTATCTGAAAGATATGTACAAACATATGTATATTGTGTAGTTCAAATCAGTTTACGTTTTATAAAACTATTTATAAACACTTTCAATAGAATAGAAAGTGTTTAAAACAATTATCTGCAAATGCATTCAAAAATAAGTATTTTTTGTTTGCCAAATTAAAATCACTTGAAAATGTGCTACACGAAATGAAACAAGGAGAGTGAAAGAGAGAGAGAGTGCGAGAGAAGAGAGTTCTAAAAATAAGTATAGAAAAACAGTTTCAATTAATGACAAAACACACACATGCTTAGCAAATAAATATATGCTTATGTATGTATTTGTGTGTGTATATGCATTTGTCTACTGATTGAGTATCTTCTATTCATGGGGAGTATTCACTATCGTTGCGGTTCGCCAATTTTGCCCATCTATTTTCCCATAAGTATGATTGTACATATGTGTGAATGTGTTTGTGTGTGTGTATTGTACGTCATCTAATCGCTTGTGTTTAAATGCAAATGCGCTCTTTAGCTGACAGATTTGTCTGCTCTATCTGTGTGCGTGTGTGCTCTGCAGCTGCAGTCGCCGGCGGCAGCGCGCTCGACGTCTCGCTCATTGTTTTGCTGCCTTAGATTGTATCACTATTTTTGCATATGTTGCTTTTGCTTTGCCGCAATGCTTCATACGCTTTATTTGTTTGTTATTTGGCCACTCAAGGCGCAGCCAAACAACCCACCCCCCCTTTTTTCGCTAACAGCGGCGTTTTGAACTTGAAATTTTTGTTTGTTCGCTTTAGTTTTGCATTTCCAATACACGGCTGCTTGTTGTTGTCTATTCCGTTATCCTGCCATTTGTGCTCTCTTCCACTTGCTCTCTCGCGCGCCGAGCTTAGACAATGCGTGTGTCTGGGGCTTAGGTTCGTTTATTGTGTTGCGCTCTAGTTGATAGAGAGAAAGAGAGTGCGAGAGGGGGAGCGGGTGAGGCAGTTGGCTGTGGTTGTATTTGTGCGTGCTTCCCATGTGTCTGAACTTATTTTGGCAAACAGGAAGTGGAGGCAAAGGCACGATGATGAACTGCATGATATCG
Organism: Drosophila gaucha; assembly: GCA_035045545.1. Taxonomy (NCBI): domain Eukaryota; kingdom Metazoa; phylum Arthropoda; class Insecta; order Diptera; family Drosophilidae; genus Drosophila; species Drosophila gaucha. The sequence continues at coordinate 7,914,129 of JAWNOY010000292.1, forward strand.
ATTACGATAACAAGCGATTATTCTAATTGTGCATAGAAAACGTTGAAAGATTGATAAATTTGATAAGAATTATAATGGAAATTACAATTCAGATACATTAGCCAAAATGCAGTCGGCCTTACGAATTGCCGTCGGCCTCTCTTGTTTTATACTATATAATAATTAAAATATAAAATGATTTTTCTACCTAGCTAATCGAATTTTGTTTTCTTTATCACAGGTGCTTTTTGACTGTTTGGAACATTTTTAAAGATTACGTTAAAACGTTGTTGATACTTATTAAAAATATTGTTTTGTTAATTATAATAATAATAACAATAATAATACGAAACAATGATATAATACTAAGACTAACTCATCATAATACAAATTACAAATGTAATTATAATAAATATATAAAATTAATATAACTCATGTGCAATCAGTTAATAACTTTTTAATTTATTCATTCTAACAATTAATTTGTATATAATTTTAAATAAAAAAAAAAACAAATTACGACAACAACAACAACAACAAAACGGGAAAATAGAAAAGAGCAGAAGAAAAATTTAAAGTTTTATTTCAATTGTAAACGAAAACAAAACAAAAAAGTGATTTTTAGTTAGTTTCTCAAAATTTAACAAACAAAATTCACAACAAAATTTGGAATACTACAACAACAACAACAACTACACAACAACAACTACAACAACAACCACTGCAACAACAAACAACAACCAACCGACAACAATAAAAGCAACAGCAACAATTATAAAATTAAAGAATAAATAAAAAAAATATTTAAAAGAAAAAAGAAAAAAATACACAATAATAGAAAGCGAAACGTAACCATAAAAGCAAAAAGAAAACCAACATAAAACATAACTGTAACGAAATAAAAGTAATAACAACAAAAGAAGAAACAAAATCAAAAACACAAATAAAACAAAAATCAAAAGCAGAAACAGAAATAAAACCAAACACACAAAAACCAATCCAACAAAGCAACAAAAAATAGCAACAAATCGAAACGAAACCGAAATAGCCTTAAAAAAAAATAACCAAAAACTAAAACAAAAAGCAACAACAAAATAAACCGATAGACCGATAAACCGATAACAAAACAGCAACTGAAACAGGATAACCAAACAAAATAGAGACCGACAAAAACAAAAAACAAAAATAGAAAATAGCAACGAAAACAGAAAAAAACCGAAAATCAGCAGCAGAAGTGAAAAAAACTAAAATAAAAAGTCAAATTCCAAAGCCAAAAGCAAAAACGCAAAAAGCTAAACCAATATCAAAAGCAAACGAAAAAAACCAGAAATAGCCAAAATTTGTTAAATTTTTTTGTGTCTCATTACAAAAAAAAAAATAACTGAAAAATATATTTAAAAAAATTACAATTGAACTTTTGTGTTACGGTTTTTCACTTTTCGTCTTTAAAATTTACGTTCGTCAAAAAATGTTCTGAAAAAGTCTTCGAGCAAAGCAAAAAAAAAACAATTTTCAAAACTTTGATGAAAACAAAAAGGTGAACAGAAAGTGGAAAAAAACAAACATTTCGTGTGTGTTCAGCGAAGAGCGAGAATAAAGAGAAGCTAAAGGAGAAGAAAAACTAAAAATAGATGAAAAAGGGTTCAAACCCCATTTAGTGTGTGTTTTGGCTAAGGAAAGCACGAGACAATTTGAGAGATATATATATCGGTAATATATATACATAAACATATATATCACTAAAAAACAATTTAAACTAAAGGCAAATATTCATATCGTGGCAAAAAAAAAAACAAAACATTTTTAAACAATTTTCAAAGTAAATAAAATTATTCGTAGTGCAGAAAGCAATTTAAAGAAACCAACAACAAAAAGAAAAAACCATTCAGAAAACTCTAAAAAAATAAAACGTTTTAAGCTATATATTAAATTATATTACATTTATGATAAAAAATTAAAATGGAATTCAATTGAAAACCCACAACACACAAAAAAACACAACATATTTGAGAATTTAAAAACAAACAGTTTTTGGGCCAAATTAAATATTTAAACAAAAGCAACAACAAAAACGACATTCCCCATTTAGAAACAATCCCTGGATTAGGAATTACAGACAACAACAAAAACAACAGCTAAAACAGATTTTGGGATAGAACAACTGGTAAGTGAATGAAGTTTAAGATTAAAGACGAGGAATACCTATTTTTGAAATATTAAATATTAAATAGCAGAGATTATATTGAATTATGTAAAACAACTTATTGAGGCTGTCTAAAAGTTTGCCAAATTGTGTTTGACTAAAATGTATTTCTAACTAGACTGATTGACTGACTGATTGATTGATTGATGATAGTCCTTGCTTGGTCCAAACTCGGAAGTTTTTTATTTGATAGTCGTTGCCTTTTGAAACATATGTAAGGACAGAACTCTAAGAATAATTTACCCAAATCATAAAAAAATTTTTAAAAAAAGGTTATCTAAATATTTAAAATTATATATAAAATTATCAACAAATTTTTACTTAAGGAAATTTTTAAAATTTTTTTATTTTTAATTTTGACTGCATAAAATAATATTTTATTTTAAAATAAAAATTTACCCTGTATAAAAAAGGTGTGAAGAGGAAAAAATATAAATTGATGAAAAGTCTTTAAGAAATAAGGCTTTTTTAATATCGGGAAATACCGAAATAAAGAATACCTATTAAGTATATCTATCTAATACACCCAAGAGAGAGAGAGAGATAGAGGGAGAGAGAGAGAGAGAAAGAGAGAGAGAGGGAGAAAGAGAGAGACTATACCAATTAATCATCTGATAAGACGAGAGAAAAAGATTTGTCCAAAGAATAACATTAGCTTTTCCTTATACATATATTTGATCATAACTTAAAATCTACAAATTTCTTTCTAATTGCTTCAGATTTTTTGAATGAAAAGTGACTAATTAGTTTTGTTTAAGATATTTTACTATAATCCTTTCTTTATTTAAGTTCTATATACAATCTATATTTTGCTTCTTTTTGTTTGTATTATATGCTATATCAAAATTCTGTTTATATGTTCTATATAAACGAATCCCTGAAAAACACTTAATCATGGAGCATAAAAATCGTATGTCAAAAGCTTTACTAAATTCCCATAGCTCACCATAGTTTTATAATTTAAGATAAGTCCCGAAGAGAAGCCAATTATGGTTTTTGAAAGCTATTTGAAGTACGCTTTATACATAATTCCATTATAATGTACTTTATATATTTATCCATTATAATGGCTGACGGCACAAAAAAAAGTACAGACTGATGCAAAGTACGCATAAAGTGAGCGAGCAAGACAGATAGAGCGTGTGTGGTCAGCGGCGCATTGTGCGAAAGAGATGGCGACAATGCGCGCCAAAAAGCACGCAATGAAAAAATAAACGCCTATTATATAACAGACTTCTATATATCAGCATATATATACATATATATTATATGTATTCATGCATGTGTAAGTGTGTGTGTGTTTGCGTGCGTGTGCTCATCTACATGCAAATTGCATTTACGCGCAAAAAATTAATTATTGAAAAAATTGCGAGAACTCATTCAGGAGAAAGCAGGAGAAAGGGTAAAAAACAGGGCACCCAAACACCATCCACTACCTCTCTTTTTGGGGGGACTGTGGTCAGTGGGCGTGGCAGTTGGGCTGCGCTGCGGCTGGCAATTGAAAATCGAAGCACAAGAGTCGAAAGGATGAGCGAACAGCAACAGCAAAAAAAAAGAGGAAAAGGAAGCATTACACATATTTTTAAATGAATTGAAATAAAATTTCGTACATAAAAATGGGCATACGTGTGTGTGTGTGTGCGTGTACATAAAAGTACAGTTGACGCCATACAATTTGAACAGCAAATGGCAGCCGAGGCCCGGGCCTGGAGTCAGGGGTCAGGGGTTGGGGGTTGGTGGTTGGTCAGTCAGCATCCATTTGACATGACAGAGCGACGACTGTGGTCTGCACACACACACACGCACACATATTTCCATGTGTATGTGTGTAAGTGTGAAAGAGACTGACTGTCTGCAGTCCGTATTATAGACATTTGCTTCGGCTGCCGCCCACGCATTGCAAGTACCTGCAATTTGAAATGGATTTCCCCCCATTATATACCTCTCTATAAGTGCGTGCATGTATGTGTGTGTGTGTACACAGCATCACTTGTTGGCCTGCAAAATGTGTAGAAGTCAACTTGCATTAGGAATCATCCGTTTTAGTTAGTTAGTCAAACCTTTCAATTATATGCTACTGTTTTTGTTTCCTAACTTTATTTTACATACTGAAAGATACATGAAAAAATAAGCTGGCTTTTCATGTCATTTATATATATATGCTTTGCTCAGTTTTGCCTAGTCCAATTTAAACGTTTTGAATAGTTAAAGGTATTCTAAAATGTTGTGAAGTTTTTTTGTTTTGACTTCATTGCAATATTATATTAAGTTTACCCCACAGGAAACTTAAATATTTTAATTTTTTTTCTCCTAAATTTTTATATTTTGATCAAACTCAGACATTTTTTAAACAACCTTCTCACAAAATAAAATTGTATAATTAAGGCTAACAAGATGTCTTGTTTCAATGAGAAGGCAACTTTGTTAGGGGAGATTATTATTCTCAAGCTTTTAATTTGGTTTCAAAGGTAGCCATATATACCTGTATGATAAAAACGTATATGATATGTATCTGTATGACATAAATCTATATGCTGTATACGACATATCAATACTTTAGCTCATGCAGACACCTACTTAACATTGCTCACTGTATGATTTTATGCCTTACAAAGCACTGAGAAAGTAAGGTATATAGTTGCAAAAGCTTTAGATTTCAAGCAAATTTAAATGACTATGTCTACCGATTAGATCTCTTATAGCCGAATAATTTCCTAGGAATTTAGAGATTTTCCAATTTTCAGCTTATACTATTCGGTTGCCAAAGATCTTACATACATATGTACATATTTCTGAACCATGTCATTAATGACAACTTTTACTCGTTTTTTGCTTTAGTTTTTTCTTCTTTCTTTTCTTTACTCTGTTTTTTAGTTCCGCTGCGTTTGCACTTGGCAACAGCAGCTGCAGCAGCAGCGCTCGAAACAAGAAAAAAAGTGCGCACCACCCGCTGCACCCACCCAAAAAACGAGGCATCCAAAAAAAACCGCACACTTTGTACTTTTTCTTTTTCACTTTTTAGCTGCATTCTTTTCCATGCCATTTCGTTAATTTTATTGCAGCTGCTGCGAAATTCTCATTTTCTTTTTTCTTTTCTTTTTGCGTTGTCATTGGATGCAACTACACATATAAAAAGCGTATATAGAGACAGAGTCTAGAGCAAACGTGACATATCATTACCCATTGCCGAGGGGAGAGTGGGAATGGACAACTGTCAATTTTTTGTTGTCTATAACATCACAAAACATTGTAAAATTGTTTTCTTTTTTGTTTATATTTCACAGCGAAGGTTTTTTCTTTTGTGTGAAAATTGGGGTACTGCTGGGCAGGGAGATGGGTGTGAGTTGTCGAACTCTTTTTGAAATAGATGCAACAGATTCTTTTTAAAGAAAATTGAGCTTGACTTTGAAAAGATATAGAAATAATAAAATCAATTATATTTTAAAATGTATTTTATAGAAATTTCGCAGAAAACCTGGAATTTAAAATGAATTTCATAGAAATTTTGTAGAAAGTCTGGAATTGGTTTTTGTTAAAGATTTAAAATAACATATTTCATAGAAATTTTAGGGAAGTTCTGAAATGTTTTTTTATGAGTTTAACACTTCTACTTATTTATAGAAATTTAAAAGAATTTTTATTATAGTTTCTTTAAGACAATAAAAAAAACGACTTTTTATGAATGCTTTCTCATTTATTATTCTCAAAGAAATTTAGGGAAAATTCTGTAAAATCTAGCTACGAGTAAAATAGTCGATTAGCAGACATAAATATTTTAATTGATTATTTTAAATATTTATCAGGTTTTTTTTAACGCATTTTACACTTACATTTATAGAAATTTTAAGGAATTTTTCTTATAGTTTCCTTAAAACAATGATAATAAAGCTTTATATATATATTTTCTCATTTATTATTCTAAGCAATAGAATACAAATAATTGAGATAGTATCTATAGTAAGTAAAGTCTTTTTCTATATTTAATCCTAAATGCAATGAGAAAAAAATTTTAATTCCAACATTAATCGACCAGCTTCCATCATAAGAAATTATTTTCTATAGTTTCTCAGCTGCTTTTCATACCCATAACATCTTTCTAATACTCTTCTCATTCTCTTTTTCTCAAATTTCCCTCTTAATTATTTATTTCATTTGTATTTACTTTCAAATCCCTTTAAATATGCTGTCCATCTAGTTAAAGAGGAGGTTTTTGAAAAGAATGTTTGGCATGCGCCTCCTCCTCCCTCCCCTCTGTATAGCACGTATATGTCAAACTCATATATGGCTGGCTTTTGACAACTTCAAAAGCATTTCGAGGCTCGATTTCTTGTTTTTTTTTATGTGTCGCAAGTTGAATGCCCCCAGACGCAGGCAAACATAGCTGCCACATAGCTAGGGTACAGCAGGCAAATAGTAGGCGATGTCTAACTGCTTGCATTGACGTTGCCTGCTGCCCCACTGTGTGGCAGCAAGGCCAACGTGCAACGCGGGTGGCTCTAAATGATGGCCAACCACTGCACCACTCCTCTACCACTTACGGTTTAGTTGGGTGGTTTGGGTGCTTGGGTGACTGGGTGAGGGCTGTCTGCCTCGCTTCCTGTTGCCTGCACATCGCGCACATTTTCGCTTTTGTGTGTTTTGACATTCTACACGTACTTGCGACAACGAGCAGCGGGCTCAGATGTTGTTGTTGTTATTGTTTGAATTTGCTTTCATGACTTTCACTTGCAACACAACGCATTGTGCCACAGATTTTGCCTAAATAGAGTTACGTGAGCTTTCTGTATGCGAAGCAGCTACAAGAGCCATGCGAGAAGTGCTTAATTAGTGCGCTTCGCAATATGTAAGGGATCTGCCTAAGCTGAGTGCTGTAATATTATATTTTAATTGCAAAAAAGAATATTTGTGAGAAATTGTTAAAAGTTAATGAAAAAGTTGAGGGTAGCTAAAAACAGATTAATTAAGGCATCTCAAAAGAAGTCTCTTATTTAAATACAATTTTATAGTTGAGCTAAGCTATACGAAGCTGTTTCGATATAGAACTAGTTGGCAGATGAACTGTGATACTTTTAGTGTGCCTAATAAGTTTTTTAACTATATTCTCTTTATTATATATTCCTTAAAATATATCCCATAAAATAAAATGAATAAGTTATAAAATGGCGTGACCACGCCCTGCATTATAACTTTAATTATTTTTCTTCATAAATAAATGTGAGAGAGATAGAGAGAGAGAGAGAGGTGCAGTAGAGCTGCCCGCTGCAGCCTATCAAAAAGCAGATCGGCTCTGGAGGCGTATGCGTAATATTTTCATACGCCTCGTGGGCAGCTGCACCTTGCGTTTTTCTTTTATGCAGAAAAAGGGCTTGTTTTTCACATGTCGTCGGTTACCATGCCATAAATGAATGCCTCAGCATAAAAAAACTAACAAGGCAGCAAATAAAGAAGGATATTAAAATAATATCTATATGACTTTTTCTGTTTATGGATTTTACTAATGAAGGGATTAAGAAAAATTACTCAGATGCAAGCAAACATCAAAGTAAACGCAGATTATCATCTGTGCACAATTTGTAAACCCTTGTAAAATAATTTCAACTAAAGTCAAACTTTTAGTTAAGAAAACTATTTAAATAGTTACTAAAAAACGACATTTAAGCTGAAAAACTTTTAAGCAATACGCAACATAAAATATACTATATATACTATAAACACTGCGAACAATAGCTCTCAAAACAAAATACGCACGTATATGAAAATATGATGAGGACCTTTACACACGCCCACGCCCACGCCCAAGCCATCTGTTTATACTTTTATGCTATTTGTTCTTTCTACGATTCTGACTGCAGCAACAAAAACAACAATGGCCACACACAAGTGCACTTTTCACCAACAACAACAACAATAGTCGATGTCGAGGCTCACAATAGTTGCCCCGCCCTGCCCCACTCTCACAGCTTTGGGGCATTAAAATGTGGGGTGGGTAACGCCCACATGGCAATAAAAAATTGAGGAGTGCAACTGCTTTTTACTGCAAAAAGCAACTTTGCAGGCGCCTCGCTTTTCTTTTAGTTGAGTTTTTCACATTTTTTTGTTTGTTTGTTTTGCATTTGATTTATATTGAAAGCTGTCAGTGGAAAAGCCTTAAACAAAGTTCAAACTGACATTTCGACGGGCAACGAAATGCACAGTAGCTTAAGCTGTCCAATTACCTTAAAATATTGCTTGGAATACAATTTGAAATGGAACCAAAAGTGTGCTAAAAAGCATTTGACAGAGCTGAACAGTTAAAGCTTAACAAATTATGTTTGAGTCATGGAAGTAATCTGTCTTAAAGTTATATCAATTTTGCTAGTTGATTACCTTTGGGGCTTTTAACGTAATAATAATATTATACAAGCGAGTTTTCAAGAGCTTACAAGAGCTTTAATGTGATTGTTGATAATTAATATGCTTGCAAGAGCTTTTACGCGTGTGTATAAGATAGTTGTACACTTTCTTTTAAGAGCTTTAATGTGCTTGTTGATAACTAATGTGCTTTCGATAGCTTTGATGTATATACAATAGTTGTACAAAAGCTGCTGAGCATGCTTCCAAGAGCTTTAATGCATTTTGCATATTTGATTGAGTTTTCTAAAGCTTTAAGCTTAGTATATACAGTTTTGTTTGATTAAAGTTTTACTTATATATAGTTTTAATTGAGTTGACAATATATTAATGATCTTTAGAAAACTTTTAGCTTATCACAAATTAATTTATCTTGAAATCATATACCTTTAATGAGCTTTGTAGTATATTTTACTTCAAATAAGTAGTTCTTATTGCTTTAAGCTGAACTTTCACATAACTGTAAATATTGAAATTTTTAACAAACAGTTTTAATTGCTTAAAACTTTTCCTACAATTTCCCAGTAGTATTCACAGTTTCACATTTACAACAGTTTCTCGCAATCTTCTTACATTTAACATGATCTTCTATTAGAAGCTGCTTAGTTTTTGGCCCATTTGCGAGCTATTATCGCAACATAAAGCAACGTGTCAAACGAGTCTAATGCAATTAACTTAACTGACTGCTGGAAAATGCAATTTAGCGAACTATATAGATTTTCAACTGACAAACTGACAAAAGACAACGACGAACAAGTTAAATACCAGAAAATATCAACAAAGCCAGAGCGAGAGAGGAAATTAGATAGAGCAGGGCATGTTAAGCGGGTACAGTTTGTCATTTGACAGGTGTCAAAATGCAACCGTGCGTAAGTCACTCTCTCCATCCCTCTTGCTCTCGCTCTGTCTCTATTGTGCTGTTACTTTTCACGTTCTCATGCGTAAAGTGTGAAAATCCGCACGCACCTGGCGGAAAAGTGAGAGGCAAAGCTGCACAAAGGGCACGCACCGACAGCAACAACAACAACAAAAACATTCTGTCCAGTCTTAGTCTGGAATTTGTCTAAGGGCATTCATGTAAGTAATAGGATTATTTGGGTGGAGGGCCTGACGGAATGGCCCAGGGTTCAGTAACGAGCTTTACGACCCCCTTTAGTAACTGCTAACACTCGCTTAACTTTAAGTTCTGACATAGTTTTGCAACGTCTGGCAACTTTTCGAGTGGCCCTCGCTATGAATTTTATGAAATTTCATGCATAAATAAATTAGTTTTCGAATAAATATATGGTTCTATATACATGTGTATGTAATTATATATGTATATGTGTTTAAAAAAAGATATTTGTAGTTGCATATTACGTATACGCATACAAATATTGTTAACCCTTATTTTTAACAATTTTAAAGGCTTGTCATAATTAAAAAAAAAATATATTGAAATTAAAAGTTTCTGGAAAATATTTAAAGAACAATTTCGCATATTACGTATACGCAACATATATTCTTTGTATACTTTTACAGGGTATGCAAATGTTTGCTTTAGTGCACTACCGTTTTAATGTATATGCTTACAAATATATTCACACATAAAAACATATATATTTGTATATTTCCATAATTTTCGGCTTTTTACCTTTCTCTCAGATCTAAAGCTCAGTTAATCAAGCTCGAGCTACATTTTGCACCGAGAAGTAGCATAGTTTTTTCCTCTTTTGGTATGCTCTTATTTTCTTTTTGATTTTTCGCAACAATTCCTTATTATGCCTCTTAATCACAGTTTCCTTTGTGGGCTTTGGCTGAAAGTGAAAACGTGCAACTGATTGGGGCAAACTCTCTGAAGTGTTGCCTTCACAGCCCACGCCCTTAAGCAAGCGCTTGTGTAGTGCTCCATGCTCCTTGCCACTCTCCCCTTTCAGCCCGCTCTCCACTAATGCCAAATGAAAAAAAAACAAGTTTTTAATACCCGGCAAAGTTTTGCATTTCGTGCAGACAGCCACGAGACAAAAGGCAGCTAAAATTGTGGTACGAAAATGAAATGAAAAGAATTTAAAAAAAAAACTTTGAAGAGGAATAGCAATTGATATAAACTCGTATACTATATATAAATATATATATGTATATATATATATATGTACACATTTAATAGCATCTTAAATGATATAATAATAGAGACTAATATTATATTAAAAAAAATAGTTTCTTATTAAAAAAATTATTTTGAAAATAAGTATAAACTTGCATACTATATATATATATATATTTATATATACATTTAATAGCATCTTAAATGCTAGAATAATAGAGACTAATATTATATTTACAAAATAGTTTCTTATTAAAAAATTATTTTGAAAATAAGTTAAAGTATTTCAATTCTTCACAGAGCACTCAATTAGAGGAAAAAAAAACATTATCAATATGCTATACTTGTGCTTCTTATCAGCAAAAACAACATTTTTCTTCAAACATTTGAGATAAGCGTGAAACGTAAATAAATAAAAGAAATGTAAATAAATAAGAACAAAGTGAACAAGCAAAAATTATTGCTCAAATGTAATCAAAAGTCAAAACAAACCAAAAGTTAGAGAGCTATTAATTGTGAATGACAATTGTGACTGACTGGCCACAAAACAAAAAGAAAACAAAAACATTTGTTATCATCTCGGCTTAGCGGGCAGGGCAGGCATGTCATAATATTGCATTCTATTTGTATTTTTTGCCAGGTGCGAAAGGTAAACAAAATCAAATCGATAGGCGACTGAACCAAAAGGCAAAGCCAAACAGCAGCAGGAAAGTACCTAAAAAAAAGAACAAAAAGAAGGAAAATGAATGCATGCAAAATGCAAATGCAATAACAACAAGTGCACAGTATAGATACAGATACACACATACAGCCACAGCTACAGCTACAGATACTTTTAGCAGCAGCTAAAGATACAAGATACATTTAGAAAAGCTGCCAACAATGCGCTGCACGTTCTAAAATTAAGCATGGTTTGCATCTTCTAATGCCAAAAAGACAATACAAACTTTTGCTCTTTTGTGTATCTTTGAGATGCACATTGCCTTGTGTATCTTTGAGATGCAATTTTTATTTTAAGGCAATGCTTTTTATATTTTGCAGTTATATTTTGCGTGAGCTTTTACAAATTGTCAAGTGAGTTACATAAAGTATAAGAGATACACTTTCTTAAGCAGGAATTATTAAATGCAATACTATCAACTCGACTATGTGAACTCGCTCAGTTTTGTAGATATCATGCTGAAATTTGGTACAGAAGCAATTATTAGTTGCTTCAGTTATAAAAATACTGATTGACTTGGAAACCTATACCATATTGGTAAATATATAGGAAAAATATATAAGAAATCTTTATAAATTAATAATAAAAGCCAATATTATATATTGTTTTACGCTATAAATCTAAAGTAAGCTCCATTAATACCCATTTGTTAAGTGTCAAACAACTCTTTTGCTTTATAAGATAGATATATACTATATACGTCTATCTTTATAGAATGTCTAGAGTATTTAATCAACTACCTAATGAAAAATTGTTCTTTGTTGATGGGTTTCATTTCGTTTTTTTTGTTCATCAGGTTTTGCTTTTTTTGCCCGTGTCTTAAAATCACATTTAAACTTGTGTTTTTGTTGTTTTTGCAGCGTTGCCAAAAATGAAACAAAAATAAAAAACGAAACGAAAGTAAACAACATGCAAAAACGGCACAAAAGACACGACGAGACGTTGTCAGCAGTTGTTGTAGATATTTTAGTTCTTTCTTCTTCGTCTTTCTTTACATATCTACCAAATTGACCTATGTATATATGTAGCTCTACATATATAAATAAATGTATGTACATACATATGTCTGTCTCTTCACCCACCTTTGTGCATGCTCAACTTGTTTCGTACTTATTAAGCATTGTTGTTGTTGCTTGTTGTTTTTGGATTGTTTATACAAAAAAAAATTCGTTGTTTATTTATAAAATATTGCATACACATCATACAATAATTTACTTTATATTGTACATGTGTCTTTCTTAGCTCGCTCCCTCCCTCCACGCCCCCCACTCACCTCTCTCACCTGTCAATCTAGCACCGCCCGTCCCCTGCTGCGAATGGGGCTCGACGTTTTCGTCAACCCGGAAAACAACGAAATCAAATGAACAATTGCAAATTTCTGTTCTTCGGTCACGATAAGTAACTTCACTGTGTGGGCGTGGCCACTATAAATGGGAGGCGGAGCACAGTTGAGTGGGGCGGAGTGTAAAGAGTAGACTGGGGAGATTACTTTAACATTCGTCTGTCTCTTTGTGGCCATTGTGGGTGTCGTTCTTAACTGATTGCCTAAACGCTTGAGTGTGGGCCGAATTTGGGGGATTGGTCAGCAGTAGGTCTAGAGGTCGATCTGCAACTAAGAAGGTAGCCAACTGAGTGGGAGGGAGATAGCTAGTTTAATATATTACTATTGCAATGCATTGCCTAAATGATTGATAAATGGGTTATAAAATATAAAAAATTATGCGAGCGTCTAAATATTTCTGTTCGGCTTACGTGCTTTTATCTATAACATACTATTATATATCTGCTATACAAAGTAGCTATTCAAACTAAAATAGAAGTTACAAATGTATTCTGCTTTTAAAGTAATAAAATTAAATAAACTTTGCCTTAAAATAAAGTAAAATTTATGAATTATTGCAATAGTATCTAATAGTAAGATAAATACTTTCTAGATTTAGCATCTTTTGCCTTGTTACTACATTTTTCTTAAAATAGTAGTAGCTGCCTTCACAACTTTAACATAGTTCCTAATTCTAAACAGAACTCAAATAGTAGCAGACGTAATAAGTAACTAAAAGAGAGCATAAAAATAACACTATACACACAATCATACGGAGCAAACGAAAGCGCACACGAAGTGCAGCAATAGCAGCAGCACGCGCTAAAAACAGCTGCGCTGGCAGCGCTGTCAGCGTTAGCATTGGCGTTGCCGCAACATTAGAAAATCGACAACAGAGCGCCACAAGCTGTGAGTGTGGAGAGAGGGATATTGCGAGAGAGAGAGAGAGAGAGCGTGAGCGAGCTTTGTCAGCGACTGCACCAACACTAAGAAACTTGTGCCTCGCTCTCTTACACACACACACATGTGCGCACAGCTGGGGGCCTGCGTTCGACCCGCCGGCAAAAAGTTAAAAAATTTTGCAATTGTTTTGACTAAAAAAGCTTAGAGAGCGCGTGTGTGTGTGAGTGAGTAGTTTTGTCTGTGTGAGTGTGTGAGAGAGCGTCTCGCTCGCTACTCGCCGCTCGCTGCTTTTTGCTTTTTTTGTGTGTAGACATTGTATTTGTAGTTGGCGGCGAGACCAGAGACCCCCAGACTCGTGGCCATAGCCATAGCTAAAAGTTGGCGCGCGCTTCGCTCCCACAAAAAACAGAAGGAAAAAAACGACGACGTTGCCTCGCTGCGCCTTGCGTTGAGTTTCTTTTCGTTTTATTTCGTTTCGCTTTGGTTTCAGAATCGGATTCGGTTTGTTGTACTTACGATTTAGTGTGTGCGACTCTGTGTGTGTGTGTGTGTGTGTCAGTTTTTTTTTTGGCATTTTGTTCGATTTTTGTGCCGCTGCCGCCTGCAGTCGTCGACCGCCAACGACGACGACGTCGACATCTAATAAAAAGCTGCACACGGTTTATATATAGAGAGTACGCGAGTACTCGTAACATAGAGCGCAGACGGCGTGCAAATTGCCAGCAATAAAATAACTATAAAAAAAGAAGTGTAGCTGAGAAAAAAAACTATATAGGAACGCGCAAACAACAAACAAAATACAAATATGTGAGTTTGCTACAAACAAACGTATTTTAAAACTGTGTGTGAGATACACGCGGCGTATACGCAACGCAACGCATTGCCAGGAAGCCAAAGCAGCAGCAGCAGCAGCAGCTGTCGATAAACCGCCAAGAATTCCGATTAGCAAACAAAATATTCAAAGCAAATCATTTACAAAATTTTGTCAACGTTTGAAGCGTTTTGCAACTGCAAACTGCAACTGTAGCTAAAAAAAGTTTTTTGATGTAGCTGTGGCATCAAACGGTGCGCGGGGGTGTCTGCATCTGTAACTCTCCGCGTGTGTGTGTGTGTGAGTGTGAGCTACTACTGTGAGCACGTGCAATTGCTTAAGTGTATTAGTGTCTCTCGCTGCTCTCTCTACAAATTCGACTCTGTGCGAATTGTGTGTGTGTGTGTGTGTGTGTGTGTGTATCAAACGCCGCTGCAATTTGCAATTTTTTGTCTATACGCCGCTGCAACTGCCGCTATAAACTTTTTGAGGTTAGTGTTAGCCACACATACACAAGACTGCATGCAAGCATATGTAAGTGTGTGTGCCTGCATATATTTTTTTATGTATACCAGCGCTAATATAGCAGTTATACAGTTTTACAGTTAATATGCATAAATGTATATGCTGCAGACCTGCCAGCAGAGTACGTTTTAGTGAGTGTCTTTGTTTTTGTTTATGCGACACACAAAGTTATCGTTGTTATCGTTTTTATAGCTGTTGTTCTTGTTGTTGTTGTGGGCTTCTTGCCGGCAAGCAGCCGAAAAATAGTTATTTGTTTGGATTTTATAGCTTTTTGGGCTGGGTTGGGTGTTTCGTGGCTATTTAATGGCGTCTAAGTTGCTTTTATGGCCTGTCAATTAGTTAATTTGAACTAAAAGTGGATTTTAACTCGCAGATTTATTGGGGCGTTGATCTTTTAAGCAAGCTTGATTTATATATTGCTTATATTCAATTAGATATTATTTAGAGATACATTTAGAATTCATTTTTTCATTTGAAAACTTGGTTTGTGAATGAAAGTTAGAGCAGATAGGAATACATTTTTAGGAAAATTAAATTTGCTGCATGAAATTTATTTGATACTCAATCTGTATAAGATTGGAGTTCAATTTGGACTATTAAGCTCAGCTTGAAATCAAGATATTTTAAGATATATTTATGTCATCTACAAGTTAAAGTTAGTTTAAAATTCATCTGGTTTAAGCTTCAACTGCTGGATGCTAAATTATATTATATTGGTAACACAAAATAAATAGAAAACTGACTTAGAATGTTTTTTTTTTTAACTAGATAGATAATATTACGTTATGTTCCCCCATAACATATTTGTGATGTTCCTTTTATTGTATCTGTATACTCTTTCTGCAAGTGATAAATAGTTTTTGTTAACATATGTGCAACAGACATAGCCGACACTGTAAAGTTGATATATACATGATCAGGATCAACAGTTAAGTCGCTATTATTCTGTTCGTGTGTATGTGCGTATGTTTGAACACGGAGATCTTGAAACCTATAGTGGCTAGAGAGTGAAAAAGGGAGAGAAAGAAAGAGAGAGCCAGAGATAGCGAGAGAGAGAGAGAGGTGAAATTTTACCCATAGATACTCTCCGTTAAAATGATCGATAACTTCTTCCATTTAAATGAAATCGGTAAATATCGATAACCGGGAACACGTTTTTTGGGCATATCTCACCTAATTTTAGTGCTTGACTCAATCGATTTTTTTAGATACACTGATAACGATTCCTCTTTTTCTTTTATTTCATTATTTATGTTATAGTTTAGTCATTAATTAATATATCTAACAATTTTCGAAATTTCTAAAAAAATAAATAATTTAAATTTTTTAAATTTTTTCTTTTTCATTTGCAGCAATAAAAATACAACAAAAACTTAATTCAACGAAGCAGCGCAACCAAAAAAAAGGATTTCACATCTAAAAAAACATTTGGGATTAATTTTTTGTGTGAAAAACTAAGGAAAACCACAAATTTTGCAAAAAAAAGAGACAGGTGAGCAGATAAATACCAAAAAAAAAAGAAGCTGAAGCATTGCGAAAAACTTAAAGAAAACCAACTGTTAATAATGAAAAGATAAAAAAAATACACTCAACTTTAAATGCTTTGCGCGTAAATCACGTTGACAAAATGCAAAAGAGGCAAAAGGATAGACGAGGGGGCGAAGGGGGCGGCGGGTGTCAAAGAGCAGTCACACACACACACACAGAGAGAGAAACGGCACTAATGAGCAGCAACAACAACAACAAGTAGTAAGAGCAAAGCGAAATACGCAAAAACTAAAAGCAAATAAAGCAACAACAAAAAATTTGCCACAAATCATTTGCGATTTTTTTTCTACTCGTTTTTTTTTTGCGAAATTCCCCCTGGGGTAAATTCGTTTATATCGTGAGTAAGTGTGTGTGTGTGTGTGTGTGTGTAAGAGGGACGGTGAGCAGGCGCATAATCTGTGGCTGGTGCGTATCTACAAATGCTGTATGCGAATGTCAGCCCATAAAGGAATATGATGAATTATACGCGCGCAAAAAGTAAAAAAAAATAACAAACCCAAATTTTCGCACACACAAAAAACTAAAATCCACAAAATGTTCAACAACAAAACAAGCAAAATCACTTAATTGTGTGCCCCAAGTGTTACACTCTGCATACATGTGTGTGTGTGTGTGTGTGTGTATCTAACAGATACATCTGCAATAGTCTAATGCATGTGTGGCGTGTGGAACTGCCATCCAATCGAGAGCCCATCTATCATCGCACGAGATCTCAGTTCGAATTTTATTTCGTTTTTTTGTTTTCGCTCGTTTTTTTTTGTTTGTCACCGATAGTCGAGTTCGAAAAAATCGACGCGTTAATTAAATGTACAGAAATTTATTTAAGCACACGAGATGAAAGCGTAAGGAAAGGAATAATAAAGGGTAATAAAGGCATAATGAATAAGGAAAAGGAAAATGAATGCCTAGTTGAGTTAGCAGAAGTTTTGTAGAAAGAGTATATAAGACTATTTAAGCTTACATTATTTTAAAATATTAAATGTACACTGCCTCAGCTTCTTTTTAAATTCGTTCTTATTTTAAGTGAAAACAAAGACTGTATTTTTTTTTTATAGTTAGAACAAGAACTTAAACTTGTCTACTTTTAGTTTATTCTAGTTTTATACATTATAATTAACTATAAAAAAATAATATCAATTATTGTTTTCTCTGAACATAAGAAATAAGTTAACAAGAAACTGAGCCATTGCTATGCCAAAATATATATGCCGATTAGTGGATGTTTGTTCTATCTGTAAATTTCATTTAAATCCTATTTACCAGCTCAAAGCTAACACAAACAGGCATTAAACTTAGACCCAAACTTTTTGTATCTAAAAGCTGTCAAACACACATTTCTGATAGTCATAAAATACATTGCTGTAGTACATACATATACATATATGTGTATGTATATGGAGTAGTGCTAGCTAAAAAAACGTTTGCGAAAAAAATAGCTAACAGCAGCAAATAATACAAAAATTGGACGCTTGGACGCTTTGGTCGCCTTTCCATGACTCAGATTCTTTTTTTTTGCTGTTGGTCGACAATTGTGCTTTACCTGTAGTTTATGCGCTCTCTCGGTCTCTCACTCTCCCGTTCTATCGCTCTCTGAGGGAAGCTTTTGTGTATTGAATTAGACGACTGCACAAATTACGTTAAATTTTTGGCGCTCGTTTTTGTTGTTGGCGTCGCAGCAATAAGCGCAAAAAAGTTTGCCATTTCGTTGTTGTTGCTGTTGCTGTTGCTGTTGTTGTTGTTGCTTTGTATGCCCTAACCTTGAAATCAAATTGTTGTTGTGTCGTGTTGTCTTCTTCTTTCACGCTATTTTTTTTTGTGCTATGCCAGATAAATACAATAGATAGATAGGCCCGTGGGTTCTGCTGTGTGAGGCTTTTAGTTCCCAAAAAAATTGCCAAAATAAAAATTGAAGTTGTAAATCAATTTGAAAGTTAAATTTGTTGGAGCTCTGTTGGCTGTGGAGCGGGTAATTGAAGGGAACGCTGAATCATTTGGCAGTTCGTTTATGTATTTATAAAGCGGAGTCTGTGTGCCAAGTGTTTTTTTCTTTTCGCTAATATTCAATATGGTTTTTGATACGATATAAGAGAGAAAACTATATTTTATGTGCTCAAAAATAGCCTAATATAATTGAATATTGAGAAAATGTGGAGAATTGAAGCCCTGTTACTACTAGATATTATTAACTGTTGAATAGATGAAAAAAGGCGCGATTTAAGACTATAAACAAATGATATAGCCTGCTAGTAAATATAGTATTAATTACTTGTAAATGCGTATCGAATATTCACAGCGATTTAACTGTGCTTTAAATAAATATGCCAACTATCGGAACATTATTATATTATAATGTATCATCGTAATCTGATTTCTTGAATTTGTATGGTATATCTTTAAGTTTGCAGTTGATTTTATATACAATCTTTATATTTCATTGTAACAATTGGTTGACTTAATAGTTAAAACTACATTTAAGTTTCTATCTCTTGTCGAGACAAATAATCTTATAACTATGAGGTTTTCTTTTCAAAGTTTATTTATTTTTCCTTAAATTTATATAAAGTTAGGTTAAGTATAGATTTACAAAATGGATCGTAATGAAAAGATTAACGAAAAAGATTTAATATTTATATTTAAAGCTTTCATTTGCTGCTGCTGCTCTTAATATGCTCAAACTCATTCGCATTAGAAAATTATTAGATAGATATTTATTTGCCATTTGTCGTTTGCTATACTTTTTAATCTGTTTTTCAGTTTGTAGCCAATTTCTGTGCACGCTTCGCTTGCAGTGAAAGTTGTCAACGTCCACGTCCACGTCCGCGTTGACGCCCCCCACGATTTCTAATCTAGTTTTTTTTTACCTCTATTTTTCTATTTCGATTTCAATGGCGTGTGGGCAAAGCAACGCTCCGACCAATGAGAGGCAGCGTTTATGGCCATTAATATCTGGCATCCATCTCTGGCATCATTGTATCTGCTGCATGTGCACGAGTATCTTTTATGTGTACCTTGTATCTGTATCTTGTATCTGCCACCACAATGCGTGTCTATTGTGCTTTGGCTGTCAGGTGTGAAGTAGGTGGAGTCTGTCTGCTAGTCTGAAGAGTGCATTTCGATTTGCTTGGCTGAGCCTTTGCGCAGTTTCAACTACCCACAGAATGCCTAAAGAAACAATCCTAAAGGCGCTTTAATGTTCAACGTTGGGTAAACGACAGAAAAAGAAAGCTGAAAGACTCCTTACAACGAGAACAAAGAATAATAGCTTCTGGGTATGAAATGTAATACTGTACAGTAGAATTCTAGACAGTTATCGGACACCTAAGTTAAAGATTAGCTCATTTCGAATTCCACATGATTTTTTAATCCATACAGCTTCACAAATAAACAAAAAACCAATATACTCTTTTCATTTTGTGAACGAGTATAAAAAAAAAATTGGAAAAGTCAACCATTTTATGAAGAACTTTGACTGACTGTAAGAAGAATATTTTTTATCCGATTTCTAAGTGTGATAAGTCATCTTACCTGAACTCTTCCGGATCATCGATTCACATTTACAAATTTTCCATGGGTTTTCCAGTTTAAAATGTATTGAATTCTGAAAAATGCCTTGGCATGATCACATATTGCGTATTTTTAGCCCAATTTACAAATGTTATATCATTTTCGAAACTTAAGAATGAGGACTTTTGATTGTTATTCACAAATTTCCATTCTGAAAATTCTGTATTGTTGACGTTTGATTGTTGTAGTTTGAAAATATCTATATTATATAAAAGATCTGACTTAATTTAACCAAATGTCAGTTTTTTTAATAGCTCGAAAGCTGTCGACTTTGAAATCGAGCCAAAGCTCTTACCAATTCTTAAGCAATTTTCTAATATGTGATATAAATCTAAAGAAGAGATCCGTTGGAGCTCGAAAAGATTAAACTTTCCAGACCCGGATAATATTTAATAGAGTTACACTCATTTGAAATTAAAAAATGGCTCTTTACTGACTCCATCGACTTTTTTGCAAAAAATGTGATCAGTTTTTTTTAGAAGACTTAGTTGTAGTTTACTATAAGCGGATTTCGGAATCGAATCGAATTTTTGGTTAAGATAATCTTACAGATCTTCTGTGGCTTTTGGTATTATATTAATACTATTAATTTAAAAAAGCTTCAGCCAATTTAAGTGAACTACTTAAACCAACTCCAATGCTCTCTAGTAATAAAGATTCATCAGCTGAGCTTTGATGATCGTTAAGTAAAGCATCTTCCCAATGGATCTGCTAACACTCATTTAAATGGCCGCACGCATTTAAAAATAAAGCGCTCATTACATTTGCTAGAGCGGCAGGAGAAAGGCGGCCAAAGTGTGGAACGAGGCGAAAATAAAACAAACATGCCGTGCTTATAGATAGTGTGACTCGAACTGCAAAGGGGCAGGGGCAGGCGTAGGGGCAGGGCTAGGGGCAACTGCAGCCGGCAACGAACGCATAAATTGCAACTGCTGTCGCGCTGCCAATGGAGCGCAATAATTCACAAATAGCAACAGCAACTTGGACGGCACGAAGTGCAACTGCGTTGCCAGTGAGAGAGTGAGAGAGACCCTACTCGACTCTCAGCCCACACCCCCCCTCTCATAGTTGCTGGGCGCCGTTCCATGCCAGACCGTTTCTGTTGGAGGTATAGTAGCTGGCAGTCTGTTTGCTAGCAGCGCGTCGCGTTCATTTACGGGTTCAAGGTAGTTTAGTTCTCTCGCCTCAAACGAATCGAACTCGTACACACACACACACACACACACACACACACGCACACACACGTACATTCGCATGCGAATCTTAACTCGATGCGTCGCGATTCGATGCGGTAGCGCGAACTTCTTGTAATTGTTGTTGTTCTTAGTGTTGTTGTAGATTTTTGCTGCTGGCACGCATTGCGTTTTCAATTGAATTTTTCCAATTCATTTTGTCATTTGCCAGCATTTTCGATTCTGCTTCACAATTTGTTTTGACTTGAGCCAATTTAGAGTGGCCAAACAGTGGAGCTTTACTTAAAGGAACTGTAGAGACCTGTAGGAACCTAGAGACAATTTATTATTAAATTGTTTCTCCAAAAATATATGTTCAGTTGAGTTAGTTAAGTTAGCTAAACAAAAACATATAGAGCAATCAAAAACGTGCTTAAAAATCAATTAAAAACTTTAATTTTGCTTTAAATAAATTTTTTGAAAATATTTTAAAATTTATAAAAAAAAAAATTGTATATAAATAATACTTAAAAATCTATATCAAATTTACTTTAATTTTGTCTCAAATTTCTTTGGTTATATTTTTGGAATTGTTAAAGGAAACAACTTATTTAAATATCAATAAATACAATCGAATCCCGATAATTCGTCCCTAGCTAAATCAGTAACCTCAATAATTCGTAAAAAATGATATTCTCTTGATAAAAATTTGTTTGGATTCCTGTTCGTTAAATCGAATTCCTAAGTAATTCTTAAAAAATTGTAATTGCCTTGTCATTTGGAATTATCGTCGAATTCGACTGTATAAAATATATATAAATCAAAAATTGTTTATAAATAGGAAGTAAAATATTACTTTATATTACTATAATATCTTAGTATATTTAGTTGACTCAACGAACGATCTCTAAGCAAAAACTTATCATCAAAGTTCTGTTAAAGAAAGTTCTTCAAGTTTTAGATAGACTCAAACTGCGTGCAGACTTAATTGCTGTTTAACTCTACTAATTTCTACTTCAACTAAAATTTTAACTCGCAACTTAGCCTTAATCCCACATAGTTTGAACAAGTTAATCAAAAGACTTTAGAGCGCTTTAAAGCCGCAACTCTTAAAGCCAATTACTGCCTGAGACCGTGTCATCAGAAATTGTGTTTCGTCTATTGCATGTCTATAGATTGGCAATTGCTGAGAGCCAATAAATCGGCTACTCATGTCTACGGTCAACTGTTTCCACATGCCGCATGTTCCTATGCCACTTTGCTTGTATATTGTTAATGGATCTATACGCTTGGGAACAGGCCACGAACTGGGTGTGTGTACAAGTGTGTGCGAGTGTGTGTGTGTGTGCCGAGACCTTGATCCCGCATTAAAAAGTTGGCACGTCGTCGTGAAGCAACAGGGGGAAAAAATAGAAAAGAAAAAAAGATAAAAGACAAGAGTCAGAGTCAGGCAAAGGCAGAGCCAAAGCCAGCAAAAGGAGACACACAACATGTGGCCAGCCGCGAATCGCCTGCGATTGGGGGTGGGTGTGGGGGCGGCCCCTTGCCAGCTCCCTCCCCTCTCTCGCTCCCTCTTCTTCGAGTTGCGGCACTCCTCTCAATCAGCCGCTGATGATGATCTTCATTGTTTTTAATTTGCGTCGCATTTTTGTTGCTTTTCACTTTAAATTTGCTTCTTACTTGAAATAAGATATTAAACTTTTGTTTGTGTGATTAAATGCGTAAAGCATGCAAATTTAAGAATTTGACTTAAGTTAAACTAAATATTTATTAGAAGTATTCAATTTTATTACGTATACGCCATGTACTCTGCTAATTCTAAAGTTTTCTTCTCTTATTTTCTTCTCTTTGCAGTTGAAACACAAAAAGTGAAAATCTGACCATGCCCAAGAAATTAAAATGATAACGAAATTGCATTTTAGTCTGGAGTTTCGAATAAACATGTGAAAATTATATGTGCATCGGCCACTCATTGAAATCAAAAAGGAAAAAGCTAAAGAAAAACTTTTTAAATATAATTTCAACTTAAACAAGAGGAAAAACTATTGAACAAACATAAATAAGACACTTAAGAAGAAAGGAACTTCAAATGATAATAAAATGCGAGCATTGAAAAGAAACAAATGAAGCAAGCAACAAAGAAAAAAAAAACAAAAATGTGCAACAAAAGTCAATAAGCAAAAGCTAACAACAAACGCAAGAGCAGCAGCAGCAGCAGCAGCAGCATTAACTGTGTGCAGCCAGAAAAAAAGGAAGCTGCAACGAACTTGCAACAACAGCAACAACACAGGAACAATAACAGCAACACATACAACCAAACAGTAACGAGAACAATTGCAAAATGGCCATCAACTTCTCGGCCTCCTTTGCGGCCTGCATAGCAGCAGGCTTGAAGGTTCCCCGCCAGATAATGTACTGCATTACGCAGGACACGGGCCAGCCGTATGTGCTCTACAAGGACTCGCAGGACGCGGAGCGCAATGCAGGCGCCATAGGCGCCAGCGCCGCCCAATGGGGCAGCGACATGTACCCCAACATACAGCAGCAAGCGCAGCAGCATCTAAACGCCCAGCAGCAACAGCAGCAGCAGCAGCAACAACAGCAGCAGCAACAGCAACAGCAACAGCAGAACGCAACAGTCGCTGCGCAGGCAGCGGCAGCAGCTGCAGCAGCCGCTGCCGCTGGTCAGCCCCAGAGTCCGCCGGGCGGCCAAGAACCCCGGGACAATGGCAGCGGCGATGGTCGACAGCAGCAGGTGTCGCCCTCTTCCAGTCCGTATCCTTCGGTGCAGCAGCAACAGCAGCAACGAGCGAATGGCAACGCCGACGACGATGCCATGAATCAGGTGAGCAGAACAGATGCGGTTTATCTATAAAGATATTAGGAGACACATAGAGCTGCTTTAAATGCAAGCTCAATCTAAATAATAGTTGACTTTATGCATCTTACAACACTGCCTCCTATAGTCACATAAACAGCATCCATAAAAATGTAGCTCTTGCTGCAATACTTGGCTATAGCTAAGAAGAGTATGAAAGAACATGGACTACCCCGATATAGGCTAGAGCAAGCATTTAAAATATATTTTAATCAGGAACCAAAAAAAAAATTTTTTTTAACAAAAAAATCTCACACGTTTAATGAACCTGGACAAAAATGAAAAAAATACAAAAAGAAAATAAATGAAATAAAAAGTAATTAATTACAAATTGATAATCATTATTTAGTTAAATTTTTTGTATATTAAATTGGTCTAAGTTCTATAAAACTAGTCATTAAGGCAAATTAGCCAACCTTAAAAGTCAAGGTTTAATTAGACATGCGCGATAGAGTCAAAGAACAAGAAAGCTGAAAAAAAATAAAAGAATATAGTTATAACAATTAATTTGTTGCTCTCTCTCTCTCTCTCGCTCTCTCTCTTTCCACTTGCAGCTTGCCAATCAACAGAACTCCGCGCCAAATCCAAACCAAAGCAGCAACGAGCCGCAGCACGCTCCCGCGAATGGTGGCGAGCCTGGACAGGGTAATCCGCATGTGCAGCAGAATGGCGGTGGGCAGCCACAGGGTGATCCGAGCAATGGCTTCCAGACGCCCGACTACTATGCGCCGCGCCATGGAGCGCCGCAGGGCGGCATGCTGGCGCCACCTGGCTTCCCGCCGCTGCACTATCTGAACAAGGGCGTGCTGCCCATGGAGCAGAATGGCGGCGAGTCGTACGCGCTGCCCGAGCTGCTGCCCGGCCAGCAGCAACAGCAGCAGCAACAACAGCAGCAGCAGCAGAATGGAGCACAGCCCAACGGCGGCAATCAGAACGGTGGCCCGGCTAATGGCAATGCCAATGAGGGCGCAGCGGCGCCCAATGGCGGACCAGCGGGCGCTGCGGGCGCCACGGGGACGACGAGCGGTCGCACGGGACCGGGCCGCCCGCACAAGAACAAGCCGCACAGCGACCTGCGGCTGTTCAAGTGCCTCACCTGCGGCAAGGACTTCAAGCAGAAGAGCACACTGCTGCAGCACGATCGGATACACACGGATGCCCGTCCATTTCCGTGCTCCGAGTGCGGCAAGCGCTTTCGGCAGCAGTCTCATCTCACACAGCATCTGCGCATCCATGCCAACGAAAAGCCATTCACCTGCCCGTACTGCTCGCGCAGCTTCCGGCAGCGAGCCATACTCAATCAGCACATACGCATCCATTCGGGTGAGAAGCCCTTCGCCTGCCCCGAGTGCGGCAAGCACTTTCGCCAGAAGGCCATCCTCAATCAGCATGTGCGCACCCACCAAGGCGAGCGACAGTTAACACATCCATTACCGATAACGATAACGATAGGCGATAACGCGACATCGCGCTATCGCCCGCTAGTCAGGGCCGCAAGGCAAACCAGCTTTTTGACCCACCTGGTAGCTCCTTTCGTAGCTGCTCTCGTAGTGCTAGAGCGGATCGTGAGATTCGCAAACGTTTGGCTAACTGCGTTTGCAGCAATGCAAATCCCTTGCAAAATTCTGAAAATTCGAAAATACAAAATTGAGCGATGTTTTGGCCGAAATTCAAGTCTTTTTTTTTAATATATCTATAATCTATTCCAAATTCAAGTTGTTGGCTATTTGAGGGTTCACGAAAATAAAAGCAATACTTTCAGAATGTAAAAAGAGAGAAGAAAATCTGAACGACAGATATAGCTATTCTAAAACATAATGCGAGTTAAATAGATAAAAAAAATAGTTTAGTAATGATGGATAAAAATATAAATTTAAAATCACAGCTAAATTTAAAAAAAATAAAAAAAACGATAATGTGGAATACCCTTCATGGTAGTCAAATAGATAAAGAAATTATTTCAGAATTTGTATGAAATAGAGATAAATATAAATTTTTTTTAAAGGAAGATATTCAGAGATTTATAATATGGAATACCCTTAATGTTAGTAAAATTTATTAACCATTTTGATTTGAGGCTAGCACATGAAAATGTAAGAGTTTTTTTTAACAATTATTGTATTTATTAATTTATATTTGAAAAGCTTTTAAAAGATTCGATAGAATAGAACAGAATACTTGCTTGTAATCTAAAAAAAAAAAAAAAATTCCTAGCAATCTTTGTCGTTTTAATCAGCAAATTTTCAAATCTTGCAAAAGTCAGGAATATTAAAAAAAAATTACAAAAAAAGTTCATTTTATTTACGGGTCTCAAGCAGTCAACAACTAAACAGATAGAAAAATAGCAAAAAAAAATATATTTATCCAAAAAAAAACAAAAAAATATAATATAAGCAACTGTACCTCTAGTTTAGAGCAAGATGCTAGGCGAGTTATGTGATAAGATCGAAGCTGGCTATGAGCCAAATTTAAGCGCTGCTAACAGTGGCACTCTCTGGCTTAATTACTTTCATATACACCCGGCTGCGGATCAACACGTCCCTACCACAGATGTCTCGCCGCATCTCATCTTCAAGAACGGACCCCATCCGACGCTCTGGCCCTCGGACGTGCCCTTTCCCGGGGATGAGGCGGACTCGAAGGGCGACATTGCCGTCGCTGGCGGCGGCTATCATGACGACGACTCCCAAGGCACACCCGACGGCAGCGGTGGCATGCACTATCCGTCCTACTTCAAGGATGTCAAGGGTGAGTAGACGAGCTGGCAAAACACTCCCAGGAGCAGTCACTTAATCATTGATTTACTAGCAGGCCAAAAGATACTGCCCGAGGTGCTGCAACATATTGGCGTGCGGCCGGCGAATATGCCGCTCTACGTGCGCTGCCCCATCTGCGACAAGGAGTTCAAGCAGAAGACCACGCTGCTGCAGCACGGCTGCATACACATCGAATCCCGGCCGTATCCCTGTCCGGAGTGTGGCAAACGTTTCCGCCAGCAATCGCATCTCACGCAGCATCTGCGGATTCATACGAACGAGAAGCCCTTCGGCTGCATGTACTGTCCACGCTTCTTCCGCCAGCGAACCATTCTGAATCAGGTGAGTGCGAGACGAGAGAGACCCTTACAGAGTAAAGCTGATCAAGTGCGTCCTTATCTTTATCTCCTCCTTTAGCACTTGCGCATTCACACTGGCGAGAAGCCCTACAAGTGCACGCAGTGCGGCAAGGACTTCAGACAGAAGGCCATTCTGGATCAGCACACGCGCACCCACCAGGTAGTTGTAGCCTAGCCGAACCCCACAAATGTGCTCCGTTGGCAACGAGAAGGCATCTTCTAATGCATCTCCTCTTCTTCCTAGGGCGATCGTCCGTTCTGCTGCCCCATGCCCAATTGCCGGCGTCGCTTTGCCACGGAGAACGAGGTGACGAAGCACATTGACAACCACATGAATCCCAACAGCACCAAAGTGCGTCGCCAGCAGCAGCAGCAACAGCAGCAGCAACAACAGGTGCAGCAGGTGCAACAGCAGCAGCAGCAGCAACAGCAGCAAGTGCAGCAGCAACAGCAGCAGCAGAATGCAGCCGCCTCGGCTGCTGTCGTCAATCACTTGATGAACGATGCCAAGAGCTTGGCTGCGCAGCAATTCCTCAACAACAACAATCCCGCCGCTGTCGACAACAAGGCCAACATATTGCCGGTGCGCAGCATGGCAGTGAATGCTGCTGCGGCTGCAGCAGTCGCCCAGCAGTCGGTGGTCAAGAATGAGCTATACTTTCCGCAGTGCTACGGCCCGCCCTTCCAGCATCCCTTCCACGCCCAGCAGCAGCAGCAACAGCAGCAGCCGAGCGCAGCGCATGCCAATGGACCCACGCCTCCTGTAACGGTCACCGTCTCGAATGCGGTGGCTCCTGGTGTTGTGGTTCAGCAGAATGCGGCTACCTCTGTGGTGGCCCAGTGACATCCCACCACTGGAGCAGCTGGAGCACAACAGCAGCAGCAGCAGCAGCAACAACAGCAGCAACAACAACAGCAGCAGCAACAGCAACAGCAACAACAATCGGTGGTGACAACAACAGCAACACATCATC
This sequence comes from Drosophila gaucha, assembly GCA_035045545.1. Lineage (NCBI taxonomy): Eukaryota > Metazoa > Arthropoda > Insecta > Diptera > Drosophilidae > Drosophila > Drosophila gaucha. The sequence continues at coordinate 7,942,316 of JAWNOY010000292.1, forward strand.
CACCGCCGCCGGCGCCGCCCACAAGTGCGCATCATATCACGGCAACGGGCGCAGTGAGTGCCCCGCCCACATCTACACACGCCTCCACGGTGGCGGCGCCGCAGACGGTGACGTTGTCGATAACGTTGCCGCCGCCGCCGCCGCCAACGGCGCATCCGGCGCATCCGCATGCAGGACATGCGTTGGCGGCCACGCCCAATGGCGTTGCGCCACCACCGCCGCCGCCCACATTGTCGCATGCGATACCTTTACACCCACACATACACTCGATATTCGGATCTCTATGATGTCATCAGTAAAAAGCAGCTCTTCACATCATCCAACGGCAGCAGCATCAGTAGCAACAACAATGCTCCAGCCCCGCCCACATTTTAAGTATGCTAAAAAATTTTAATAAATCAAAAAAAAAAACAACAAAAATCTGCTCAAATTTACATTAAATGCGAATTTGATGTGAAATTGAAGCGGAAAATCTAAAAAATATATACAATATATATTCGCAATATTTTGTAAGTTTTTAATAGTTTCGTTAAGTTCTTTAGTTTAACAAAACAAACAAAAATACTAAACACGAAATTCTCCTAGTTTTTAACGAACGTCAAAACGTAGTTTTTGTATATATATGTATATATGTATGTACATATATATATATGTATGCAAAACGAAGCATGAACAGACGAGTACTAGTCTTTTCGAAAAGGACTCTAAACTCCTTTGACACACACACACACACACACACACACATGTAAAACCATAAAACATCAAATGGAAAATGGTTGAAGAAGCGGAAAAAGAAGTTTTAGAAGAACTTTTTGCGTAGATCAACCAAAACACAACGTTATACGATTCCTTTTTTTCTATATAAAATTTCGTTTTAGGATCTTAACTTTTAACTTGAAAAAAAGATACATATTTATACAGAAAGTTCATGAAACACAACAAAGTTATACGATTTTTAGGCGTACTATTTAGAATATAGTTGGAGAGTGAGAGAGCGGAGAGTATATGGAATGGGAAGTGATAGATGGGGCAGCTAGCGGTACCGGTAGGATTATATAGAGTGGATCGAGAGGCGTTTGACGTTGCGCTGAGCAAATTATGTTTTTTATCTTTTGGCAAGAAGACAGCAGCTAATTTATTTGAAATATTAATTTGAATTGAATTTTATATGCATATATCTAAATATATATATATATATATATATATATATATATATATACTATTAGTTTATCTTGGAGTTACGCGTATCACAAGCTAGCGAAAACTTTGATTGAGATGTGATTTTTTTAATTATAATTGAAAACAAAAAAATATAAAAAAAAACTAACCTGCAATTTATGATTAATTAAACTATTTTATTTTAAGTTTTGTAAATTGGAAAGAAACATTTGTTGTCTTCCCCTAATTGTTTGTGTGTAATTTATGTTGAGTTTTATTAAGTAATTAGCAAACTATATATATACTTTATATCCAATTATGTCCACACATAGAGACAACCCCAACCCAAATCCAGATCCAGATCCGAACCCAATTACAAAACAATTATAGCAAAAAGGTAATCCAGATGTGACTCTTCAGGTGCCATACATTAACTAAACAATAGTCAGATATATACTGATACATACTACAATTCTTCAACAAACTGTGTGGATATATAAAACAAAAAAAAAACAATAACAAATTTAGTTTCATATATCAAATTTTCCAATGTACCGTCAAAGCATTTATAATTGTTATTAAACTAATAGAATATGTTTCCTAAAACTGAACAGAAATTAATTATAATTTAGCTAACCCCGATTTGCAAGTAATTTACTCAAATATATATATATCTATATACATATATATATATCAAATTATTATATAATTTTACTGTTAAGTTTCAATTCGATATCAAATGGCGAAATTGATTTGTTTTTTACTGTTTTAGTTTTTAAAATTATGTTTGCATCTATTATTTAAACATTTTAAATAAACCAACAAATAATTATACGCACACTTTTTATTTTCAACTTTCTTATCTATATTTTATCTACATTTACATTATAATTATGGAGTACACTTTACACTACACAACAAAACATATGTTTCGGCTTGGGCAAGGCGTCTGATTTTTTGTGATAGGCTCAGTTAAATACTTAAAAACAAACACCCTTTTCGGCAATTATTGGGCTAAAAAAATTGTAAATAGTCAACCTTTTGGCAAAAAGCAAAAATTTAACGAACAAAAGTTTTATAAATAGTTTAAAAATAATAATAATATAAATTTGTGAAGAACAAAATTGTTTGGCATTGGAAACATTTTACATTAACGAAGGTTAGTCAAAATTTTAAAAACAAAAACACTTTTTAGGCACATTTGAGAAACAACAACAACAACCAAATTGCATGTGGCAACAGAACAACATAGATTTCTATGATATCCAATAAGAACGGCTTTTATTGGAATTAGACCAAGTTATTCGAAGAACAGCATGATTTGCTATAAGTGTAAACGAAATTACCACTAAGCTATAATCCTTTTAGGCCTTTTTAGACGAAATTTTTAACAATTATGTTTGGCTTTAAAACGAAAATCGAAAATCGAACAGTTACAAACACCTTTTGGCTTTAAATCAAAATTATGTTTAGTTTTAGTTAACTAAAATGAATATCTACTATATATAAATAATTATATCAATTATGGCAAATTATGCTATAATTCCAATAAAAGCAAAAATTTAGACTGAATGTCGCTGTGATAAATGCAAAAAACAAAAAATTTAATGATTACATAAAACTTTTGTAAATCTTTAGGCATAAACAAAAAAACAAAATTTAACACTAATCAAAAAAAACAACATAAACTTAGGCGCTAAAAATTTATATAAAAAAGTATTTAAAAAACTAACCAAAATTTTCCAGAATGCTCCACTAAAGTTTATAATTTTCTTTTTCATTTTTAACATATTACAATTTTTAATTTATAAAAATTATTATTTCTTGTAGTTGCAAACAAAATTTCATAGAGAGAAACAAAAAAAAACATCGATAAATAAGAAAGATTTGTAAACCAGCTGCTTCAGTGAGAGAGTGTTAAGAAGAAGAAGAAGAAAAAGCTCAAATATCAAAAATGAAAATAAGGAAAACTAAGTGAAAATGAAAACCGGCTATGACAAAAACCTAGATGAGAGAAGTAGATGAGGATCTTAAGTGTTTAAAACATCTTGAGAGTTAAGACAACAGAAGCCTAGACAGACAAGAGGGGCTATGATATAATGATATAGTTTAAGCCAGTCCTGAAACATACATATATATACATACATATATAAGGGAACCCTGAATAAATAGTTAAAGTTATAGAGCAGCGAGCTCTAGTTACACACAAAAAACAGTTACAAGCATACCTAACAACCAACAATAGCCCAATTTAAATAACCAAGAGTACAAATACAAGTAATTTTTATAGCAGAAATTTTAATTGCAGTCTCAATAAAGCATCCATTAAACAAATATGTAACTACACACACAAACACACACACACAAACACACCCAGAGGCATGAATATGAAAGAAGAAAAACTTGGCAAATCAAAAACTTAAGATACGAAAATGTAAAACCAACTTGACAAACAAAAACCAAAAAAAAAAACCAAAAGAAAAAATGAAAACAAAAAAGAAAATCTCAAGAGAATCCTTTCTTCTTAAAATTAAAACGAGAATTTATAATAAAAAAGAAGAAAATGAAATCCTAAACATAAAAAATTATGATAAAAAAAATATAATATTTAAAGATAATGTAAAAATTAAAACTCATCCGGCTTACAGTTCAGACCAAAGCAAAACCAAAAACAAAACCAAATTCATAGTAAATGCCCACAAAAACAACAACAACAACAACAATAAAATAACAACTACAGTATATGATATAGAATGTTATAGTAGAGTGTCAGGAGGAAAAATCTGTTCCAAGATACACTACTATACTGTTTTATATCTGAAGATAGACCGCTTTCGCTTTCTGCAATAGTGATAATAGTTTTTAAGTCAAGAACCATCTTAAGAAAACCAAGAGACAAACGTAAAACTTCAAGCAAATCAACAAAACAGTATGAGAAATATATAAAATTATAGATAAATACACATTGAAATAGCAACGGTAAGCATGAAAACTAAACTGAATATCAACAACAACAACAACAATAATAACAGTAATAATAATAATAATATGAAACACATTTATAATACAATCTAATCTAACGTTGTAAGTCCCATGAAACAAAAAGCTGTTTGATTTGATTGATCGAATTGAGTCAAAACTTGATTTGAGCCATTTTATTTCACTTTTAGTTGAATTCTCAAATATCAACAACAACAACAAGAACAACAAGAAGAACATAAAAATGGAATATATATACATAAATAAAGCTAGATACATAATACATACATATATACTACAGTATATATATATACGAAAATGAAAGAAAACACAAACAAATAGCATATAGTGCATGGAAAACCTTAACTCTTATATTATATATATGTATGGTGTATTATATTTTTTAACGTATTTAATACATACTCTATATACGATATATATATATATATATATATATACATATATATATATATCTACTTATATTTGACGTAAAAGAAAAACAGCAAGCAAAAGAAAATAGCAAGAATTAATGAACAGCAGAGCAGGATATACAGAACAGAAGAAGTACTGAGAGAATTGTAAACATCAGAATACTTAAGCAATATAAAACTGTTTTTATTTAACTGAAAAGTGTAAAGATAAACAACAACAACAACAACAACAAACAAACAAACAACAATAGCCTCGTTAGTTTTTAATGAATACGAATACGAAACAGTGAAAAATAACTCTATACAAGCAAATATTGCAAAAAGTTGACAAAAATATGGCAACTTGGCAACCCTGTGCAAAGGGTTGGGCTTCTTTTTCCATATAACAGCTCGTTCCACATTTGTTATTTTAGTTTTTGTGCAACAATCAAAATATGGTTCCTCATTGCTTAACATATAACATAGATACACACACGCACACACACACACACACACACATACACACAATTGTACAGATCTTAAATGAGTTGAATATAAATAGAGTCTAAATAATACTAACAAGACATAATAATGAAAGCCATAGCAGAGCGAAGAGTTTACTAAATATTCTACCTCGAATTTATTGCTATTTATATTTATTAGATTAATATTTATATTAACAATATACTTTGAACTTTTAATTGGAAAGCTAAAACAAACCCAGAAACCTTTCAATTATATTCAGATGCTCGTTCAGGGAAGTAAAGAGAGTGCATAAGGGTTTTCAGCAATGTCCGTTTGTCTGTTCTCTACTGAAGCTAAAGACTCGAAATTTGGAGTATATACTCGAGTATAACTTTGACTGATAAAAATGTCCAGTTTATATATCCCAATATACCCCCCATTGTAGGAGTGACTTATTGAAAGAACTCTAGCTTCCACAGTTTTGCAGACAGAACCTCAACATTTAACAAGTGAGTAGATATTAGTAAGCTCCTCTATAGATTGGGTTAATGCTAGATATCCATGCTCAATGGGGGCGTGGCTAATTGGGTAAAAATATATGTCATATATAGCTTTTGAGCAAGAATCACTGTTGAGCTCCTCTAGTAGATAAACTTATAAATAGACCTTTAACAGATTGACCTTAAGCGAGTATTATGCAGTCGGTTATGCCCGACTCTGACGTTTTTACTTTTAAATATCTTTATTTTTATATTTTAAGTTTTTCAAACGAATTTGCCAAAAAGAATAAATAATTTGTTGTTCCTAGATATCGCCAAGCAAAACTCTTTTTCAATAAATATTTATAGACCACAAAAGGGAACAGAGCCGAAGAAGCCCAGTCAAAGTCAAGGCCATTTGAGACCTTTTGCAATACACACAATGTGCCCATAGAACAAGTAATTTAAAGTAAAAAGCAAATCAAATGATTTATTTAACATATATTATACTAATACGATGTGAATTGTTGTTTTTGCAACAGATCAAGTGGAGCCACAAACCAAGAGAAATAGTACCGAAAATATTTTACAGAATTTTTTACAATCAGAAACAGAAACCGAAACAGCAACAAGAAGAAAAAAACAAACAATTAGCAGTAAACAATAGTTAAATAAAGCAACAAATACAACCAGAAGACAACAAAAAAATAGCAAAAGTCAAAACTCTAAAAAAAAGAAAGAAAAGAAAAAAGAAATAAAAATAATAGTAACATTTACTTAAAACCCTTCAAAAAAATAAAATAACAAATAAATATTTGACTAAGTGTTAAGTGAAATATGCAAAACAAATATTTTTAAAACTTGCGATCGCTTAAAGCATTAAAACAGAAAATAATAAGTTAAAAGAAGAAACAAGATAAGAAACAAGAAACCAATAAAGATCCATAGAACTAAAACGAGAGAACCGAAACACAATTTGTTATGTTGGCATTTATTTAAAGATGATTAGATGACGATGAGATGATTGACAGAGATAAACAGTTTTACAGATCATATATATGTTTCACACAATTGAAGAATACAGTTTGTAATTGATTATTATAAACAATTGACAGGGACTACCACATAATACCACATAGAAATAGCTGAACCGACAGACAAAAGAACAATAGCAACAAATTTTATTTATAGTTCAGCTACGAGAGAGAGAGAGAGAGAACAATCTACTTATTATGCATATATAATTATTATTATACTGTACATACAAACACACACACTCACACCCACACACACACAAATGTAAAGATAAAATACCAAATACCAAACTGCAATAGTACCGAAGTAAGTAAATCAATTATTTATTATTCCCATTCCGCCAAGAATCCAAGTGCGTTGTATAAAATGAAAAATCAAATGAAACAAATACAAACAACATAAAAACAAATACAAATACATAGCTAAAATTTATGTTCTAAACTAAATGTAAAATACAAAAAAAAAACAAAAGAACAACTGGAGTGCTAGCAACTAGGCACCCACTCGATTAATCACACTTCTTTGAGTTAAGAACAAGTTGAACAATCGCAACATATCCAACTCCAAAATAAGCCCAATCCAAAACCTAATTTAAGTTCTTTCTCCTTCAACAAACAACGTTTTTCTATTTTTATCAGAAAGTGAGAAATAATATGTGTATGTGTCCTTTTTTTCTGTTGAGCAGTGTAAGAGATTGAAAGCCATAAATCAAATACAAAGCAATAGTGATACAAGCTGAGCAGGTGCGAACGCTACCTGTTGCAGTCAGCCATAGCCTGATAACCAAGCAATAAACCAATCGAATCTTCTGATTTGTAGCGAACGAACAAAATATTAAGAGACATCTACATACAACACATACAACAAATGCAACAAATGCAACACAGCAACCATAGTACAATAAACAATACATTTTTCTTATTGAGAGCAACTTTTTATACAGCCAAAACAACAACAACAACAAAGCAAAGCAATAGACAGAAGCAGAAAAAATCAATTAAACAAGAAATATTCTAAAGCTAATGATTAAATCAGTTGAAGCAAATCAAAAGCGTTAAGTATGCAACACAACAAAAGATATAAAACAAAACAAAATAGTATAAATAAACTATATACATATATTTTTAAAGAAGCAAGAACTAACAATAGCTAACAAGAAAAGAAAAACGATTGTTAAACATTTTTTATATATGAATTTATATAATTTCTAATTTAATTCACATGAAACGCGAATTAAACATATATAAAATAAAAACAAAAAGAAAACCAAAAAACAAGAAAAATATAAAAAGAAAAACCTTTTTTTATATTACAAGAGACAAAACAAACAATATTAAAAATCTCACTTTACTGGTAAAAAAACGAAAACCGAAAAACAATTGGAACAAAAAACAAAACTAAAAATAAAAAAACAAAAAAAAAACAACAAAATGCACATGAAAAGCAATAAAACTGGCTACAAGAATTCATAAAATAATTTCGATTTGATTTTTCAATAATATTTGATTTTGAATCTAAACCAATTTTAGTTTTCAATATGAAGTTTTTCCTACTTCTTTTGATTTCTGCACACAAACACCAACAACAACAACAACTACAACAACAACAACAAGCAACAACAACAACCAAAAAGATAACATAGCGAACATTTCAAAACTAACTGGCAAAGCAAGTTTCGAAACTCAAGTTTTATATAATATTTGTGGCAAGCATAAAACAACAAAAAACATTTGCATTTAGAAGGTAATTTAAGAAAACTTTTGAAAAACAAAGAAAATATTTGTGAAAAAGCGAAAAAAAAGACAAAAGTATCCTAAACAAAAGCGAGGATCGTCAAGGAAAAGTTTGGTCAATCAAAAATGGTAAAAGACATAATTTTATATATTATAAAATTAACAAAAAATAAATAAAAAATGATGGCTTGACCTTAGGGCAAAGTAAGAAGGAAAAGAAAATGAATAAATACAAAAACCTTTCTCGGCCTATTCCAAATCTTAAAAAAGAAAAACTCACGGCTAATACATAAATGGAAACGTCCTCTCGGCAACTACAAAATTAAAAAAAAAAGAAAAACAAAGAGAATATATGTATTCACGGCAACTACAATTTACATTAAATTAACATTTTTGGAGCAAATAAAAACAAAATTTACATTTAAGCCAAATGTTTAAGCATCATTTTTTAAAAATAAACAACAAAAAAAAACTACAAAAAAAGTCATATAAAAATGCTAAAGCGGAAACAAAATAAAAATTCAGCAACATTTAAGTAATACTAAAAATAAAATACTTTAGGTATTAAAATTAAAACTAATACTAAATTATAGTAAGCGCGAAAAACAAAAACAAAATATATTAAAAATCAATTTTGAAACCGAAAATGGGGAAAAATTAACATTTAGAAAACAAGCAAGAAAAATGATCATTAAACAAAACGAAGAACCTAAATAAGCAACTATACTATATAAAATCTCAAAAAAGAAAATACAACGGAAATATACTAAAGAAAATACAAAAAATACCAAAAAAAACAAAAACAAAATGGAAATTCAAAATTTTAATTGTTGTAAGCAAAAACCAAAAACCAAAAAAAAAAACAAAAGCTATATATATGAGCATATAATCAGCACACTTCTTAAATAACAAACATAAATTCCCCCCACACTAATGAAAATTCTACTTATCAACCCGAACCAAACCCAAACACACACAGACACAAACACACACACCTATAAGCAAATTTGTACCACCTAAAGAAACGACTTAAACAAACACGAAACACTATTTAGTACCCACAAGACACGCCCACAAGCCACGCCCACAACTCTTTCCATTGGTTTAGATTTTAAGCATAATTTTAATAATGTAATCGTCAGCCAAAGCAAACAAACAAACAAACAACAACAACAATTTCAAAAAATACTCCAAACATACGAAAAATCATTAAACAAATCATACACACACACACACACGCAAACACACACTCACACACACACCTACTTGCAGTCAAGGCAAAAGTAAAATATTTAAGCGATTAAAACATATGCAAAACGTCGTCTAGTTTAATGTCGTCAAATTTTACTTTTTGTAATAATTATTAATATTAAAGACATATATATATATAAAAATATATATATATATATATAAATTACATAACATGGCAAAAGTATTGTAAACGTCTAATCGACCTACTAATTTCAAAATAAAAGCTAAGCAACAATTGCAACGGCATGTGCAACCAAAAAAATATTTAAAAAAATTAAGAAAAAAATATAAAAAAAAAACAAATGAAACTTCAATGAATTTCTGGCATCCAAAATAAAAACAAAAATAGAAACTACTTAAATTACGAAAAAACTTATATTATTATACAAGAAAAAATGGAAAACGAAATAAAAATTGAATCTTGTAATATAAAAAATAAACGTTTTTTATTTACCTAAGACTGGCAACAATGCCAACCGCAAAGAGAGGAAGAAGCATATAGAGAAGTTCAACTAGAGCTAGACTTGAGTAGAAGTAGAATCTTTAATTCCTTTCGGGATCTTATTGAGATCATTATTTATTAAATTTATTAATTTAATTCATTATATTAATTTCTATCTGGTTTCGATAAATAAGAATTAGATGATATTTCATCAATAGGCTTTCATTTTGTTGTCTAGATGCGTATTTTTAAAATAAAGAAGCTAAAAAATAACTTTAAAAATCAATTGCAAGTTAAATTATCCTATTTGAATTGTTAACGGTTTGAATTGGCGCCATCTAATTGTCGATACATCATGCACAAGCGCCATCTACCTTACGATAGCGTTTGATTGATTAATTACAATTACAATAGATGGCGCTATTAGCGTTTTGGCAGTTGAGCGATTAATTTAAAAGTTCATTTAAATTTAACTGCCACATTTGCCCTTGCGCTTATGCAATACATTTTGTCAAAGTAGATTTTTGACGACCTGCTGACATTTCTGTTCGCCTGGTACTTTAGCTGAATTTTGGTGCAAGAGTCGTGAACTCAGCAGCTCCACTGCAGCCCCTGTTGGGTATGCAACGAAATTTTATTTTTGCAAATTTGCCGTTGCGCTTATGCAATACATTTTTTCAAAGTAGATTTTTGACGACCTGCTGACATTTCTGTTCGCCTGGTACTTTAGCTGAATTTTGGTGCAAAAGTCGTGAACTCAGCAGCTCCACTGCAGCTCCTGTTGGGTATGCAACGAAATTTTATTTTTACTGAAAAAATTCCGCCAAAAGACGGTCACCTTTTTTAACCATTGCTAGACAATATCCGCAGCGCATGAGGAAATGGCATGATGCGTTAGGATCGGGATGTCCATCCACATCAATCCTCACGAAAATATTATGGGATCATCTAAGAATCCTGGACTTTTCAGTTTTCGGCCTGCCTCGGCATCCAAGTAAATCAAGCAAACACACAAAATCGTCTATATCTAAGAAAGGTATTTTGGCGAAATGGTATCCCTGGTTACCGTCTTTAGTTTGACAACTTATTTGTCAGGAAACACAAGTATACAGCTGCGATGTGAGCGTTTTTTCCTACACAAAAAGGTCTCTATATCTCAGCTTCTTAATGGACATGCGTCCTGCTGATTATTAGTTGTTAATCAGGAGTCTAATGGCTTTTTACGATGCAAAGGACATGTTGATAGTTCTTCAAATAACTAAGTTAAGGTGCATGTTGACCATATTTCGACATAGCCCTTGCAAAAATTTGCGATAAAATTTTTTATGGAATTCCTAGAATACTTGAATTCAAATCGATAGTTTTGCTTACTGCGAGCACAAAAAGGTTTGTCCTCGGAGGTCCTTTACAATTTGACCGAGCTATGGCTTGAGAAAGAATGTTCTGTTCACAAGGATCAAGCCCATCGATCTGTAAGTACTCATGCTTATGTTGTTGCCATTCGGCTTACTTTGGCAAGTGGGCATCAGGTAATTGTCTTCATCGACTCGCGGCCATTCTCTGATATTTTCTTTATACTCTTCTTTACTCTCATACCCTAACATAGCCCACATATAAGAAAACAACAACCTTATTACATTTGAAATTCTTCAAACTCAACAATACAGCTATGGATCTAGCTGGGAAGCTTTAGCTTTCGCCTTGCTAGCTTCACAGCTATTTTGTTGTGTTCCAAAGCTTCATTTATTTTAGTTAAGAACTTTTGTGCCCTATTGATCGAAAACCGTTAGTTCTTCTTGGTCGGCCAGCGATTGAAGTCACTGTCGTATATGGATCGCCTTTTAATCGACTTTTCGTCCAGCTTTTGCAAGCAGGAAATCTTGGTCAGATTACCAAAGCCCTGCAACATGTCCGGATCCTGCAGATGCTCGGGTATACCAGATGCCGCAGATGTTTTCGTGGCGAGCAGCTGCTGGCGTAGCCTGGGCAGCACATCGTAGACCAAGGTATTTGTAGTTGTGAAATTGTTGTTCAGCGAGGCGTCGTCTAAGTACTTCACATTGGACGAGGTATTCGCAAAGAAGTTGCGGATACGCCACAAGCGGTTCTCGGCAAAATATTTTTTGCCCTCGTCGCTATTGTATATTGCAGCCGTGTAAGTGTCCTGGCTGAGGGAGCGATGATTTTCGCAATCGTCGGGCGCCCAAAGTCCTGGCAGAATGCCGTGGTCCCTCTCATTGCCACTCAACACTTGCTTGCCAAAGGGCGCTAGAACCAAATTGTCCATTAAGTACACAAAAAAAAAAATAAACTAGAAACAAAAAAAATTGAAATACAATCTGTTTACAATTAATTTGCAATGAATCAAAATATGTTTCAAACGAAAAAAACATAAAATACCTAGCTACACAGATCTACATAATTTCTGACACATTAAAGATACCCAAAATTAATTAAAATTATATACATGTACGCCAACTTGATCGATTGACTATATTTTTTTATCAATTGTCCAGTTCGTATCACATTTTGCTATTTAATTTTGTCTTAGCCCAGTCTTTCAATCTCATCCTTCTTTTTGGCACTTTCCATTTTACGTCCGTATCGTGCCTTGTATTCAAGTTTGTAAGTGGTGGGCGGGGGGCAAAATAGTTCCATGTTCTTATCGTTTTTGAATTTCTTTGAACTTTGATTGCCAAAAGAATCGAGAGTGTCGGGAATGGTGGTGGGCATGTGCTCCTCCACCTGGCCATGGCCCTGCTGCATCACCTTGGGCCACAGATCGTATATCAAATAGTTGAGGGTCGTTAAGTTACGCTTATATTTGTCTGCATCCCAGAACTTAATGCTGGAGCGCTGTCCCATATAATTGGAAAACTTGCCCAATTTCGCCTCGATATAGATGCGTGTCACATCGTCAAGCTCAACGCCCTCCACAGAGTACGCCTCCTGATTGGTGGTCACATGGCGCTCGCATCCTTTTTGCTGAACGCTTTCCTCCAACACGCAGGGCACCACGGCAGTGCTGCTCTGTCTCATGTTCTCGCAGCGTGTCTGGAACCAGTTACCGGTTAGGACATTGCTGCTATAAGTCGGCTTTGTTTCCATATAGCTGTAGCGGGCATCTTTAACGTCGTCATCCTCCTCCTGCATCGTGTCCAATATTAGAAAAACTTCAAGTAAAAATTGTATAAAATTTAAAACAGAAAATGTAACCGAGTTAATCACTAGTGTAGTTATTTCTACATAAGTATAATCTATATAAAAGCCAACGTTGATCGATTTCATTTGACAAAAATTCAAATTACAGGCAACACAGATGGCGCTGCTTCTTGTTGAGCACGTGAACAGCAGCACTACTATATATAACGAACGATAGATGGCGCTTACTGCGGTCTGACTGACAAACTCCCATTGCTATGAGATTGCATTTCAAATCTAATTATAAACCACAATCCTCTAAGAATTAAAAAAACTCTTTTTTGTACTACATAAAGTTAGTTTTATTAGTAAATATTTGCATTCTGCTTTTTTGTTTATTTTTAGGTGATACATAATAAATACTTATATTGTTTTACTTTATTTTATTTTCGTATATTGTAAGTTGTATAATTTATTTAGTATGGTTTTTTTTTGTTTTTGCTTTTAGTTTTGTAGAGCGCAATTTAAGTAACTAAAATGAGAAGTTATTGAAACATTATTTCATTTGTTAATTTGCAGTTTAGTTTTTTAGTTAAGTTATGTAGATGATTTTGCGTTAGTTAAGTTTAGAGTTAAGGTGAAAGTTTTTAGAAAGAGAAACAGAAACAGTCTGAAGTGTTGGAAATATTTGAAAATATTAATATTGCATTATTTCGTTTAGCTCTAGTACGGATATTCATCTATGTATATTATATAAGCTTACATTTAATAGCACAGTTAGACATAGTTTTATAGTTTTATGTTTTCTCATCTTATAATTTTTCTCAGAAACAACCAAAATAAACAAATTCCTTTGATTTGTACATGACATGAAAAAGTCAATTAACTAATTCAAATACAAAAGATCTATTAGATAGAACAAAAATCGAAAGGCCATTGATTTGAGCGTTATTGAAGTACTTTGGGCAAATAGGTATAACCAAATTGATAGATTAGAAAATGTGTGTAATTAGTTATTATTTAGACATTTACACATTACGCATATAGCATATTATGAAGATCGTGTTAGATTTTAGATTTAGTTCATATATTGTTGTAATATTATTAATAAATAATTCATATTTATTGATTTTCATTTAGTTTAGAGCAAGCGACATTTATATTCTGCCTTCGTATTCGTAAAACTCTTGCCATTTCCATCTATATCCATCTGATATGGAAATAAATACCTGTTTGCTAATATTCCACTAATAATTTTATTCACTTTATTATTCAGACATTCACATATGCAATTGTTGTAATTAATTAAATACACTTAATTTACTAATTATTGTTACCATTGTGGATGAGATGTTCTGTGTACTTTGTGTATCGGTTTAATGTTTCGTGGGTTATGATTTTTAAAGACTTTAGGATGATGCCATTAAATTTAGTTTAAATATTTTATTAGTTCATTTTTTTTCGAATTTCCATTTATAATTTTTTCGTTTTTTTTTTTTTTTTTGTTTATTTTCTTTGCCATGATATATGAGTGTGTGCAGCTAGATGTACGACTGTACGCGTGTGTGTGTGTGTTTGTGTGTGTGTGTGTGTGATACGCGTTTGTAAACAATTGCAATAAATATTCATGCTTGGTCCATTAAAGTATACGAATTTTGTTTTAAATCGAGAGATTGATTATTCGATATCGACAAAATGCCGAAAGAGTGCAAATAGATGTTAGATTCGAAAGTGCGAGCGATCAAAGATCCAAGTAGCCAAGTAGCTTTCTCTGTCTTCTGAAGTACAAATGTGATATGCATCGACTACTGTCCCTAGCTGGTAAACGATTCGGAATATATAAATATATATAGAAGAAATGGTGCTCCGGTGCCTTGTGTAACATTCAATTATATTACCGATCAATCGGATTTTGGGTCTATGCTGAGCTGTGATGATATGAATTGCGTGTTCGTGATATTGATTCGATGCTCTAAAGAACATTAAAACTTTGATTGAATAAGTATTTAAGAACATTTGGTTTACATTTGATAGTTGTCTAAATAACGATTATTCTTGATTAATATTTGTCTGTTTATTCAGAATTTATTGTTGCTTAACGAAAACTACGAAATTTCCATTTCAATTCAGATGAGAACCTCTTTTTTTGTCATTGTATATATTTAGTTTTGTTTTATAAATGAATTGGTATTGTTTTATTTATTGCTTTTTTGTTGCTGTTAACCTAAATGTGAATTGCTGTTGTTCATAAACAAATAGCTTGGTTCCTATGAATAGCCTTTATAATTGCAACTAACAATATTGTTATTAATTGTTAATAAATTCCATTTGATAAATGAATTTCGTTCAAGATCAAATATTGATTGAGAGCTTGAGTTTTTGCTTTGAATAAAATATTTTTGTTTTGTTCATTTTGCATTGTCCTTTTAAACAGATCTCAAAATTGTTGTCAATATCTTCTTAATTTTTTGTCTCTCGCGCTAGAGTCGTTTTTGTCGTTGTTGTTGTACACAAATTTTTTGAATTACCGAATAAATTAATTAACAAAATTAAAAAACCATTTGCTACGCTTTGCGTTCTCCCCGCTACTCTCATTGCACATTTCATTTTACATTTTGTCGGGAATGTTTGTTTGTGAACTGAATGCAGCTGCCTCTGAATTGAATTATTGCTGGATGCTGCTGTTGGGAGAGAGATAATAACAGTTAATCACTTATTAGTTAGAGCAGAAAACAAAAGTGCTTTAGAATGAAACATTTTTATTTTTGAAACAAATTGAAAATACCTGTTTAGCTAAAGAGCAAATCAAAAGTCATAATAAAATAAAATGTGTGAAATGTTTGTTGTTTTAGTATGTGCTTAAAATAATATCACATTAAAATGTTTTGCAGACATCCGTTAAGAATATTGAAACACTTTGATACGACCTTAAAATATAAAATAATTAAATAACTAGATCGCGTAAATGGAAAAGATTTTAATTTGGATTTTGGATTTGCCATGCATTTGTAGAAGTCGAAAAGATTATATAAATAATACAAATATTATTCGGATGCGCTGAGATATACAGAGATTTGTTTAAATATATGCCCCGAAATGGTTTTTTGTCTAGAATTTGTTGAAGCAATTCTTAAAATGTTTTGTTTTTTTTTTGCGCAAACTTAAAACTCGATTATACAAATGAAATACAAACTACAAATTTGTCTACTTACAAAATAAAGAATGGTAAAATTATACATTATGCAAATCAACTTTGATGAGACGCAGCACAAAACAGAACATAAAAGTTTTGCAGCTTAGATTTTGATACTAAATTATACATACGAGAAATCTATTGGAATTGCCAGGATCGATCATAAAATTTTAACGAATTTGAATTTCCCATTGATAACTTATTGTTGTGTTGTTTTTTTTTTGGATTTTCTCTTCAATTTTGTTGTTGTTTGCTAATTTGTTGATTGGTTGGTTTTGGCGCTGACTAAGTCAAATGTAAAATTAAACACACTTTTTTCGCTAAATTTCGCTCGCTCTCTTGCTCTTTCGTTTACGCTGCCACGCTCCTCACTTGGTTTTGCATAGTTTTGCTATTTTTTTGTGGTTTTTTTTTTTGTTTTGTTATTATTTAATTTACTCGGCTTTTGGGTGCAACTCAGCTCTAGCGCTTGCGTTTTGTCATACAAAGTCCAACTCGGATCGGGTGCTGTACATTTTGCGCTCCAACGAGCGCTCGAACCACTTCTTTATCTCAGAGACAACGAGCACAGAGGAGGTTAGCGTGACCAGAAAGAGTATGTCGTAGGCGGTGAGCGCCTCCGTTTGGAATACCATTTGGAGCGGCGGAAAATAGACAACGAGCATTTGGCCAATGATCGAGAAGGCAACGGCCAGCAGGAACATCCGATTGGTGGTCAGCCCAATAGTGAACACACTCTTCGTTTGGGAGCGACAGGAGAGCGCATTGAACATATCAAAGAACACAAAGCACGTAAATGTCATGGTCGTATCCCGCTTCGTCTTGCCCAGCGTCCCGTCAGCCATCTCTCGCTGGAACACCCACAATGTGCCCAGCACTATGATGCTGGCACTGAGCAGCACATTGACCACCACAGACTTCGTGATCATCGGCTGCTTGACGTTGCGTGGCTTCTGTTTGAGCACATCATGATCCACGGGCTCCACGCCCAGCGACTGTGCCGGCGGCCCATCCATGATGATATTGATCCAGAGTATCTGCATCGCATTCAGTGGATTGGCAATGTCCATCAATGTGGCCAGCGCAATCAAGGCTAGAGCCGCAATCGAAGTGCTTAGCTGAAATCGCACAAAGTTCCTAATATTGTAGAAGATGCCTTTGCCCTCCTCAATGGCAGCGCTGCAAGCAAGCAAAAGAATTTTATTAGTAATGAAAATAGCTAAAAGACAAAAGCTGAATATGATAAATGGGATTACAATTATTTTAAATTTTCTATAAAAAACTAAGGCCAGTAAAAACAAAGGTCGCAATTGCCACGAGACAAAGGTTAAATTAACATTTTTATTTAGTTAAATTAAAGCTTTGAGGAGCTAAAGTCTTTGCTAGTTTTATATTTCTCAGTACTTTGTTTCAAGATATTGTCAGTAGATAAGCTTAAGACGAGTTTTTAAACAGCTTTAATTACTTTAAAAGCTGTTTACAAAGCTCTTTTTGTAAAAGGTCTCAAATGCTTTGATGTATCATATTTTTAAACAATTAGAGTACCTCACAACTTCTGCTTACACATACATCAATTAACACTCAATCAATTTCAGTTCGTGTCATTTGTGTACAATTTTAGCAGCTTTGCTCCACAACTTCTACTCACATAATTGTGTGGAAATCGTCATTGACCAATATCATATCAGCCGCCTCCTTGCATACATCGGTGCCATTCTTGCCCATCGCAATGCCAATGTCCGCCTTCTTGAGAGCAACTCCATCGTTGACTCCATCTCCGGTCATGCCCACGATGTTGCCAGTGCGCTGCAGAGATTTAACAATCTCGAGCTTGTGGCGCGGCGATACGCGATAGAAAACGCTCACATTGTTGGCCACCTTATCCAGCTGATGCTCGTTCAGTTGATCGATTTCCTGGCCAGAGAGCGTCTGGTGGTGTATGGTATCAATGCCAATTAGACTAGCTACAAATGAACAAAAGATAATTGTTAATAAATGGTTTTTAAAAGAGAATTACTTTTCATATTTGCCAAATAAAATTATCTTTAGTTAACTTTCATGTAATTCCCCAGGTAATCCCTTTCGCTTTTCTGATAGGGCAAGCCAACTAAATCGCTTTTCATTGCATTTTCCAAGCAATTGGTTCTGAGCAACAGGCAAGCGAAGAGGGAGAGAAAAGTGGAGTTTGAGTTGGGAATGCGTTTGAAGCTGCAAACTTTAATTCCGAGCATTCAGAAAAGAGAACAAACAATTGTTAATTTGTGCGGGACGCTGCTCAATTTTCAATTGTGAATCAAAATGATGAAAAACTTCAAAGGGAATACGCGACTTAAGGAAATCCCCAATTCCTCTGGCTGGAAAATCCCTCCGCTTGGCCTCTTGTTTTTGCACTCGAGCGCATTTATGAAGTACGCGAGGGAGCACCAGCTGTTAGAGACGACGACAACAACAACAACGACAACTGGAGCAACAATAATGTGAACAACAGAAGGATGTTTTGCAAAAGTCGCATCGCCATTTTTCATTATGGCACCCGCGTATTTGTCTTGGCAAGTGCGAGGACAATCTCTTGTCCTGTTTGCATACAATTTTAAACGAAAGAGCACTGAAGTAAATAACAACAACAACAGAAGCAGAAGCAACAGCAGTGAGCACACAATGGTGCAAAAATGTGCAGTAAAATGAGCAAAAGAGAACGCAATTAAAACGCATTCAGTGTCGTCTTCACCCTCATCAGCCCCAGCAACAGCTCAACTGCTGTCGAGTCCTGCTTCGTCCTGGCGCCCAGAGACAATTAAAAGCAGCATTGCTACCGCTACCGGGCTATATCTTTTGCAGCCACATTTTGCAGCAGCAGCCAGGAAATGGCGAAGGTGGGCTAGTCTCTCTCCATTCAGCCGCACCCACCGCTGCCCCCTGAGCGTCTATCAACTGTTTCATCTTCCTTTGGTCCTTTCGCTTCTAAATTAAAATTAATTCAAAACTTGAATGCGCGCAATTTTCTTGGCCAAGCAGTTGGCGGTTGCCAAAACCACCGAAGCCACCGCAACGACCCATCCACCCAATCTATCCCTCCGTTTCCATGCAAAATAGTTTACGTGGCCATCCAGTAAATTCATTCTGAATATTTTTATGCGCTATTTTTATATTTCATATACCCTGTACGCATGCAAAAGGAAGCAAAAGCGTTGTTTAAGATTTAAGCAAGCCTTCATAAACATTTTATATAATTTTGGTATAAGGTTTTCTCTATTTTACGACTGAGCTCTACAATTTTATATTATATTAAATTTACCTACAGGATATTTCATAGTCTAGTTTATGTTAAAAGAAATGCCAACTTATGCATTTTATTTAAAAATGTTTACCACCCATAAGATATTTTTGTCCGCATATTTTTTACAGTTTTTGCATCGTTCATTTATTACCCAATAAAATAAACTGATGTTAAGAAAAACGTGTAAAAGCATAGAAACGTTTTTTTACTATTCTCACAGACTACCTTGATTATCGTTTGTGCTTTATCTATGACCATATACATTTTTAAATATTTTATATAAGCCTTTTGCGATTTATCCAAACGAAGCTCATTTAACAATTCGATTTGTCATTTGTCGGCAGACACACCTGTGCCAGCAGTTTTTCTCACCTGTAACACATATTTTTGCCATTGACCGCAAAATCTGTCAATGGCAAACACACGAAAGATTGCGCATAATCTGTAAATATTGCCCAACTGTAAAAAATTGATGTGCAAAAATGGAGAGAAAAAAAGATTTGCAATTGCAAATGGATTTTCAATTTCTGCTGATGACAAACGCAACCGGCGACCTTTATTAATCCCAACAACAATCTTCAAAGGCATAAAACAATCAGAAAAATAAAGAGAAAATACCATTTTTTTATCAAACTGTGGCAAAAATTATAACAAAGGTTGAAAACAACAAAACAAAAAATTTAAAACTTTTAATTTTTTGCTGACTTTGACACAAAATTGGAAAAATTAAAAAAAAGGAATATCAAAGAAAAAATATGCATACATATTTCAACAAAAGGCAAGCCATTCATCACTTTATACAAGCCAGTAATAAATTTGAGGTACAAAATAACAAAAATATGATGCAGGATGTGTCGGTGTCATTATAAATGCCTTAAAAAGACATTAGTGGAAATAGTATATATGTATATATTTATATAAATGTATGTGAGCATGTGTAACAAGCTATCAATAAATTGAAACAGGTTAAAAATGAGCAACAACAGAAATTTGTCCAATTTTTCAACATTGTTTATGGTTAAAATGTGCATATGAAAAATTCATGCAACACACAAAGTTGGGTTCAAAACTTTGTAAAGTTTCTTTTTTAAAAATTTGTCGCAGCAAACAAAACCGCAGGCCAAAAGCGGATTAGAGAAGTTTTTCCAGAGCAGTGCCAAAAAGGCAAAGGCAAAGGCCAAAAGTTGCGCTTGAAACTAACGTTGGCCAAGTTTATGAAAATATGAACTGAAGTTGCATGCAACAAGCGCAATTGACTTGCCAGTTGCATGAACACAAAATCAAAGCTGCAATCCAAAAAACAAAGGAAGAACAAGAAGAAACTCAATGCACCAAATCTTTCCATTTGGTAATGGAAATTTGTGGGCGTGTGTGTATGTGTGTGTACGCCCCTCAAGCAAACTGTTTGTGACATTTGCATTTAAATCGGACGAGTAGCTGTCGAAGGAAAGGGGCGGGGGCGGGGGTGGTGGCGAGGGCGTGGCATGCTTGTGTTGCATGCCTCGTGCTTGTTTATTAAGCGACTTTCGTATACGTGACAATTCTTTCAACGCTGCTGCTGCTGCTGCTGCTGCTGATGACTCTTGACTTCCTCGCTCTTGATGCTTCCGGCTGCCATGGCAATCGCTGTGTGATTATCTTCGTCTTCCGTTTGGGTTGCTGTCTCCTACCACTGCTTGTTAACCAGCGATTGATGTGGAGCTTAAAGCCCCACAGAGTTGGCTGTCGATGGAGCTCTTCTATTGGATTACAACTGCATTTGCAAATGCACTTCGCTAATTGGATATGTGTCAAGCTTGCGGGAGCGAATCAAAGCCAGAGCAACTCCGACGACAGCTCCACATCTGAGAAGGCGTGACTCCGGTCCGGATATGTGGCATTGATTAAGATTTGATCGGGCTTAGCAGCTGATGAAGCATGTTTTTCCCTTAATTGTCTATCAAGGCGTGCCTGTAAGTCCTTGGGCATAATATATCTGTTACATATTAAATAACCAAAGTGCATCTAATGCAATGCAAATGTTATTTTATCAACTATAATAGAGCTATTCAGCAAAATATTCAATTCAATAAATTAAATAGAGAATGGACTTAGTGTAAATTAGGTTTCCATTGTCTGGCAACTACAATAGAACAGAACTAATAACACAGGCTAACACAATAAACAATCTAGTTAAACTAGTAACCAGAAATCATCGGAATATAATTGTTAAATGTTTTTTGACATGTTGAATTCGAATCTTAAATCAATATATATAGGTAAAAAATAGGTTTTTTTTTATATAAATTTGCCGTTTCAGTAACTCCAAGTTTAATTCGTTATTTCTAAGAAATATTACAGCAACTAAAAGTAATAATTAACAATCAAATATTCGGTTCATAATTATATAAAAAATAATTTTTTTTTATCGGAAATAATGTCTATTAAATTTACTGATCAGACGATAACTTGGTAAAACAAAAAAAGTTCTTAGAAATTTATAAAGTGATTTTAGGTGAAGAAGTATTTGTACTTTTAGAAACTTTTATAGTTTAAGTTTTTAAGATTAATAATAATCAATTTGGCAACACCGAAACAAACTAATTTTTAAGACAATTTGTTCTTAAGCTATATAATAATCGATATAATTAATTGAGCAATATGTTATTTGGGACTTTAAATGAAAGTAATATGTAGGAGCTGTGACTTATAAAGCTTGTTTTTTTTTAAAAAAGGTTTTAATATAAAAATTGAAAAAAATTACTATATAAACAAATATAGTCCCATCGATAATATAAGAATAAACACTCACAATTTGAAGTGTATTTTAGCTAACATTATGATAAATTTACACTTCAGTTGTGGTTAGTTATAACTTAACTTTACAACTTCACAAACATAAAACTGAGCCAGAGCTTGAGGCAATCAAACATGCCACAAATTAAATTAGCCGTAAAGCAGGAGCCAACTCTATTTAAGCAGCCAAACGACAAAACAGGCAGCATAATTGGCAACCAAATTGAAAATGAAATACACCAACTCAATTAACTCTGCTTCAGCTGTCTATAAACATTGTCAGTCAGTCTGTCTGTCCATCTATCTGTCTGCTTGTCTGGGTGCAGTCATCGTCCTTAGTCCACAATATTAGTCATAGATACACGAGCATACGTGAACAACAAATTACTGAGGATTAGTTCAGACAACAGCCCACTGGTCAGTAACTAGACAACAAGCCGTTGGGGGTAGCCCAGCTAGTGGCCAATTAGGTTGAGCATAGCTCCAATAAGCCGATTTTGGGGTCTTTATTATAACAGATAGGTTTTGAAGTCGAGCGGAAACTCATTTACAATTTGAACGTCAAATTTCAATCAATATGCAGGTCTGCAGCCAGAGGCTTTAAATCAAATTCACTTATTTTTCCCCTGCTGAAACTCGTATTCTATAATTATGCCGTTATTCAAAAGAGGAAAGTCGAAAAGCCAAAAGCAAAAAAAAAAAAGATTGCGAAAAAACTATGCAATAAGACTATGTCTGATACTCTATAATATAATGATGATAATTATTTTTCAAATCTATCAATATCTATTGATATTTTGAACTTGACGCATTATTAAGTTGGCTGCAATTGAGTCATGTCATTAAGTTGGCTGCAGTTGAGTAGGTTATAAAGTATAACTTAGCATATATTAGCAATTTCGCTTAAATGAGTTTCTAGCTGCTTGAGCATGTTACGAAGTAACCCTTGAGCTTATATTACCCTTCTTTCGAGTACATAAACGAATTGTTAGTAAAGTGTATTGAAGTTTTTTCAATACAGACGAGTTTTGTGTAGACAGAGGTTGAACGGAAAGGTAGTGAGGCTACAGCTATAGATGGAGCAGCGTTTGCTGTCCATGTTGATGAATTCCTGTTCGCTGCAGACGAAAATGATGACGATGACGCTGATGGTGATGGTGATGAGTCCTGGCGATGACGCTGACGATGACGATGGGGAGTTTTGAGCCACAGTTAATTATTTCAGCGACTGACGATGCGGCTGCTGATGCTTCAGATACTTCTGCTGCTGTGCGTCGCAGGATATTAGATGTGGGTCGGTTCTATGCGCCCTGCGGGCACCAGGACGACAACCAACACAGAGCAACAGAATATCGCTATCTGTACCTGTGCTAGCTTCCTGTACCTTTTTTCCCCCTTTTTATTTTACTTTTTCCATGATTCATCTTTTTTTGTGTTTCGTTGCTTGTTGCGCGCGCTTTGTGCGGTATCTTTTGCAATTTGCTGCGTACACCTTGCCACATTTCGCATTACACTGAGCCAAATTTGATTATAGCTAACAAGATTCAACTATATTTATATCTACTACTATAATATTATACCAAAAACTTTAAAATATTTTCTAGTTATATGGTATATAATAAATAATAATAAATTCAAAAATATGAAAAATATTCTGGCATCAAAGAGTTGAGCTTCATTTAGACCCCCATTTTTTTGCCGTGTACATTCCTTGAGCTTGGTGAATTTTTCGTAGCATGCCTCAAACGAGAGGTTGGCGGTTTCTATTTAAGCACTTATATTTTATATATATGTATATATATGGTTAAACTTAAGATCCCTGTAGTTAATGAAAAAGTTGGCCACAAAGTGCATTCCAGCTGTCATCAGCTTAGGAAAGCACTTTGCACTTTCCTAGCAAAAATGTTATGCAACTTTTGCAAGTGACACAGTGCTGGCCAACTAAATAGAAACGCTCAAGTACAGTTGTCGCATACGCTCAGTCCGGGGAATATAGGCGAAACCAACTGCCTCCCAAGTGCATCCTGAACTAAAAACTTCAACTGAAACTTGGCTTGCGGCTGAGAGCTGGAAGCTTGCTGGGAGCTGTAAACTTTCAGCAGCTCTTCAACTGACATGGTTAATTAATTCTGTTTGCATACTTTTAGGCTGTCCAGCAGGGCGAGCCGGCGCTGCCTGGCATTGTGTGTGTGTGTGCGTGATCCTTGACTTTCGAGTTCCAGCCAGACATGCATAACACACATCATACCAAGTCCAGTCTTAAAAACATTTTGGGAGCACAGGCATAAATTGTGGTAATTTAAGGAGGCGGCGCTCTGGTGGGCGTGGCTGGCTGCCACTTTTAATTACGCAGCGTTGACAAATTTATTTGCATAGTTTCGGCACTTAAGTTAAAGCCAACAAATTGTGGCCAGCATGAGCATAACCGAAACGAGCTTTTAATCGAGTTTTCGAATTTGAGGTTGAACCCAAAAAAAAATAAAGAAAGCGAATCTGACAACTCAGCAAGGATAATTCTTTGGCTTATCTGACATTTGAATTGAATTAGGCAAAAACTTTTCCTGAAAATTGAGCGGAAGACAAACGATTTTTAGCAGCATATGAGAGAAGAATGTGAAAACTTTTAAGTGGGAAATCATGCTGCTAATTGACAAGTTGATAAATCTCAAAGTCCCTAGAATATGCATATATATTTAAAGTAAACTTACCAATAGCCATTGCCGTCTCCTGGGCATCGCCTGTGACCATCTTAGCCCGTACGCCGCTCTGCATCAGCATCTCAATGGATTCCCGGACCAGGGGACGTGGCGGATCGGTGATGCCCACTAGGCCACAATAGATAAGGTCCTGCATGGATCTGCCTTTGGCCAGGGCCAGCACGCGCAAGCCCTTGCGTCCGATTTCATAAGCCTCAGCCAAAAACTCAGCCTCGTTCTGTTTGGTGAGCGGCACTGTTTGGGTGCCAAATTGATATTTGGTGCATTGGGGCAACAGGGTTTCCAGTGCGCCCTTGGCAAAAAAGATTTCCTCCTTGTTGTTGTTGTATTTGTGTATGCACTTAACGGCCATCATCTTCTGCTCGGAGCTAAACGGATATTCCTGAATGCGCACATAGTTCTCAGCCGTGGCATACATCCCATTCTTCATGGCAACCGCAACGAGCGCTCCTTCGGTCGGCTGTCCGAGAAGCGTGCCGTTCTGGATGTAGGCGTTATTGCAGACCGCGCCAATCTCTAGGAGATTCGTGATATTCGTTTTGGCCATTTCCACATTGTTGCAGTGCCGAATGTGTATTTCGCCCTGGTCGTTATATCCCGCGCCAGTCACGTCCGCCATGTAGCCGTCGGAGGTAATGATAATTGTGGCCGTCATTTCGTTTTTGGTCAACGTGCCGGTCTTGTCTGAGCAGATGACATTGACACAGCCCAATGTCTCGACGGTGGGCAGCTTCTTTACAATTGAATTCCGTTTGGCCATGCGCATGACGCCCAACGCCAGGGTAACGGTGACCACAATGGGCAGACCCTCGGGTATGGCGGCAACAGCCAGAGAAACACTGATATTGAACATCTCCGAGAGCGGTTTGCCCTGCAGCCAGCCTAGCAGCATGATGACGCCAATGATGAGAAAGGAGTAGAAGCTCAGCTGGGCGCCCAGTATGTCCATGGACTTCTGTAGCGGTGTCTTGGGCGCCTCCTCGGCCTGCATCATCTTGAAGACCTCACCGAATTCGCTGCGCTCGCCCGTGCTGACGACGATGCCCTTGCCATTGCCACAACGCACCAGGGTGCCCATGAATGCAATGTTCTTCATGTTGCTGTGATCCTTGACGTTCGTATTGTTTAGCAGGACGTCGGTTATCTTGCGAGCCGGCTCTGTTTCGCCGGTGAAGCTACTCTCGTCAATGGAGAGATCCACAGCCTCGAAGAGACGCACGTCAGCGGGCACACGATCGCCCACATTGAGGTGCACCACATCGCCGGGCACCAGTTCGCGAGCCAGGAACGTATCGAGGCGACTCTCGCGCAGGCAATGACACTCTGGCGGCACCAGCTTCTTCAACTCCTCCAGACTCTTCTCGGAACGATACTCCTGGATGAAGGCCACCGTAACCACAATCAGAATGGCGATGGTTATGCTGACAGCATCGTCAAACTGTTTCATGATCACCGAGACGAGAGCGGAGCCAAGCAGCAGTAGGATTAGAGGATTCCTAAACTGCTCAATGTACTTCTTCCAAGTGGGATCCTCCTCGATGACATTGAGCTCATTGTGCCCAATGATCTTGGCACGATATTTCGCTTCTGTCCATTTCAAACCGGTACGCACATCCACCTGCAAACGTCCTGCTACCTCTGAGGCGCTGTGCGTCGATGACTCCGAGGTAGAGAGCAGCATTTCGGGCGTTAGGGTTAGACCCGTCTATAGAAAATTAGAAAGTAAATATCTCTGATTAAAATACATTATAATAATGAAATAAATATGTGTTAGAATACAAGAACTTATCAGCATAAAATATGGAATGTGTAATACTTGCGAATATAGACTTATAGACTTAATAGAGTTAGATCGCTTAAAAGCTATTTATAAGACTTTAAATTAAAACAATTCATAGCAAAAGAAAGTTGTGCTTAAGCAGATATGATTAAGAGAGATTTTCCAGCGATAACTCTTCAATCTTAGAACTTATGTAAGCTATATATATTCTTAAATTAGAAACAATTATCTGAAACGTAAGATGTTGTATGGCAACAATCATTAATTTTTCTCATACTTCCGTCATCATTAATTGTTCATTATTCACCACTCATCATTCATCATTATCCCTGTTATATTACTTAATATCCGCTTAGGTAATATAAGAAATCTAGCTAAACTTTTCAGCTTTTCAGCTCTTTTCTACTCTCTTTCAAATTTTATTGATTTTTCACTTTTTAGGAAGGTTCTTTTTGACCACACAACTGGAATGCCTTGACAACAGCTCATTTCCCTATAGCAACCCTTTCACCACTTGCAGCTAATTTGCACTCGTCAACAAGTTTGTAATCATTCATGCCGCTGCACAAAGCCAGCGACTGACAATGCCCAAAACCCCAGCCCTCTTTTCCACATGAGCCGAGCTCCTCACTCCTCACTCCCCACTCCTCTCTCCCTCTGCAGCTGTCATGTCCAGCTTGATGGAGGGGCCGAAGGGCAGGGGCAGGAACTGGAGTTGCCATCAGCCAAATTGCCACCCACTCTTGATTTCGACAAGCAAATGGCTGAATACGTGACTTCCTGGCATTAAAAACATTTCTTATTTTAATTTTATTTTTTACTTTTCATATTTTTTATAGATTTTCCTCCCCTTTTCGGGGTGTTGAGCTTTTGCGAACTTGTGTCTGCACTGCGTTCATCTACAATAAATTCAAATTGTAAGTGTGTGTGTGTGTTTGTGTGTGTGCAGGTCGTAAATTTTAGTCACTCCGTGCGGCCAATGTGATATGCTGCTGTGCTGGGAGTTTTGGGGAATTTGAAGCTTTGCGGTTGGGTTTTAATTTGGAATACTCTCGGATTTAGTTGAGTTTTTATTGCTACTCTGTTGCGAAACGCACAATAAAATATTAAACTGAATTGGGAATTGCGAGCTCAGTTCGCAACTAGTTAATCATAACTAAGGTATTTCTCGCTATATAAAGAAGTTATCAACTAACTCTGTGGGTTCATCTTTAAACTAGGTCTCTCATTCAGCTCTCTCGGCAGTCGATTAGTAGAGCAACCCGAGGGAACGAATTAATCTATTTACTGAATGCAGAAGCATTTCATTATGAAAGCTATGCAGTGTGCGTTTTTAATTAAAATGCAATTTTAGATAGCCCCCAACCAAATGGAGTCAAAAGGGAAGCAAATGAGTTGTAATTAAAGCGGGCTCTGCTCAAAGCGTATCTTACTCTGCTTCTAATTGCAGGACATTCCCAATTGCATTTAAATTATCTAGATAAATTAAAGCTAAAAATGACTAGTAATATATACTGTACCATGTATATCAATTACTAATAATTTATTTATACTTCAAATAAAACATTAAAAGTTGAATTACTTCAGCAAAAAATATAAAAGATTTTAAGCAACTCATATTCACGATAAATATGACAATACAAGTCATCCTATTCCAATAAATCTAAATTTATATATTTTTTATAATCTTATTATATTATTAAAACATAAAAATGTATTGAGCTGCTTCTTTTATCCTTTTTAAATGCATTTCACGTGTCACTTAAATTTTAGAATTCCCTTGGCATATGAGTTATTATAAATGCGAATAGGGGCTATTATAATCGGTTTGGTTTATTTAGGTTTCATGCATCATTTAGACGCTAAATTGCGCTGCGGGTACAAATGAAATACTACACATGTGAATACAGTCAAACTTCACTATGATGGCAAGAAGAAATGAATAATAATAATTGGACGATCTTTAAAAAAGTGATTTAGATATTTTAATAGTAATAGAAATAAGTCCAAAAAATATGCTTTAGAAAAATATTCAACACAAATTGAATACTAAACATGAAAAAACTATAAAGCTCCAATATGTTGGCAAAACAAAAGTATGTAAAATAAGTCTTAAAAGAAAAATTATAAAAATATAACAAACAATTGCAGATATAATAAGTTTAAGTTAAATATTCTATGTTCACTTTTATCGAAGTTTGACTGTTTGCTTTTATTTATTTAACTCTCTGTTGTTTAGCTATTTCAGCGTGACTTTTAAAGTACTTGGCCAATTGGAATATTTCAGGCAGATAATTGAACAATTAAATTTGCATCATTTTGGAGAATTTAGCTGCTGGTTTTATCTGATTTACGCCAGAAGTGAAAATCCATCAACAGCTCAAGTGGCCCAGCAGATTGTTAGACCGCAGGCAAACAACAAATTAAAATGCCAGCCAAAAATATAGCCCCCAGGTTCATGGCGAAACAGAATATCATATGCTATGAACAGCTCCAACTTTCCACATGTGCTTCAAACCCTTCTATACCCTGTTAACATATACAATATTTTGCTCTCATCAACTCAGAAATTCAGCACATTGAAAAACTTGAATATTTATTATAACTAAAAGAGAAGTTAAAGAATAAGTTGGGTTTGAGACAGTCAGAGTATTATTATAGAAATATTTTTCTGTTTATACTCTGTTTAAAAACTGTAACGAGTATATTAATTGTGTCACTCTCTTCTGGTTGTATACATATTTTTAGAGTCAAAGACCTTATTTTCACCTGTAAACAATTATTTTTACACTGCAAGAAATCTTTGTTTCATTTGTTTCATATTTTCTTGTAACTCTTTTTGTCTTGGCCTGCATTGAACTGTGTCTCTTTGGTGTCTTGACAGTTGCCTTCCCCTTTTGATATACCGCACCTGACCCTACTTTTCTAATAGTTGCTTTGTGTGTTCAACTGTCAAAAACATAAAAAATACAAAAAAAAATTACTAAGAGTTGTCTTCTTTTACGTAGTTCTTTAGGCAAGTGCCTAGTTGCGACTCAATGGAAGTTTCAAAACGTTTTAGCTAGAATTGAGTATTGTTTGTACTCTGCAGACATTGTAAAGTTGAAAAACGTGTTTAACATATTCAGCGAAAGAATAGGTTAGGACTACGTAAGGAGTACTAAGAGCTTTTGCTTAATAAACACTTGACTATATAATAACAAGGCAATAAAAACTCTACAAGAATATTTATCTTAATCATCAGTAATCTTCTATTAATCACAACACATTCGCGCGAATCGCAGTTGATTAATTAATATTACAACTTTTATTTTAGCCATCCGGTCTTATAAATATTTCCAGTAATATTGCATTCTGTACCAGCCGGTTCCAATCCTAGCAACCAGCTCCCTTCGCAGTTCTACATAAATAGCGCATTAGCATACAACTATAAAGTCTTAATGATTTGTTGAGCTGATTAACAATGCAAAATTCAAGTGTTTCGTAACTGAAGTTAAGACACATTCAAACACGTGTCGAGCTTATCGCAGGGCAATAATAAGTCCCAGTAAAACCCCACACCAAGAAAACCTCAGTCTAATGATGGGACGTTCACAAAGCGCTTGATCATCTTATTTATTTATCAATATACATTTGTAAATATATTCGAATACCTGATCATCATCTATGTATATGCTTATGGCACGCCGCGTTCTAAGCATCTTTTAAAGCTGCTGCAAATAAAGCTCTAAAAATACATATATGACAATGATATCTGATTGATAGCCCGAACACCACTTGAGCAGAAGAAATCACGCACCATAACCAACGCAAAATGGGGAAAAAACAAGTTAAGATGATCTAGTCGGCAGTGCTCGACTAGGAGATACTCTGTAAACAGTTTTGAGTTTTTCTATCTGTAGAAGGAAAGTTTGAGGAAAAAAGCGATGAAAGATATGATATGATATGAGATATCTTAAGGTACCCCAACAATTCGGAAAGATAGACATATGAATATGGCTATGAATGCATACTTATGCAATTACCTCATACATAATAACCCATAGAAAACTGATTACAGAGTATTACAAAAAATCGAGTTAATAATAAAGTATAGCCAGAACCAATAAGCAATAACCAAATATTAAATGCCACTTACATCAGACGTATTGATGACAATCATTTTGAGATAAAGCAAAGACGATGACGTCGATGAGATGAATTCTTATCATTAGAGCGGGTTCCGGACCCACTCACTCGACATTTAACAAATGTAGGCGACACCACAAAAATAGCACGCTAATCAAAAACTTTGCTTTCGCCAGGGGCCCTGTCGAGGGTAGTTTTTATTTTTATCAGTTTTATTTGTTTAATTGTGAGAGAGCTTTGGTCACGCGCGAGATGCGAACATGAATAATAATAATTTCGTATAAAAGGTGCATCTGAATCTACTATATATAGTACTTTAATATTATTTATATATTTTTTACACAAGTGTTGGGAGTACCAGGCAATTCTTTGGAAACAATGCTAATAATACGTTTCGATATTTCATTTAACGTAATTGGTATTGATATGCATGTTGAACGTTGGCTATGTTTTATAGCAATAGAATAAAAGTCAGATCGGTTAAGATATTTATTTTAAATTGATTTTGCTACTGCATTTGAAAGCCATTTCTTATCATTTGGTCATCATCTAAAAAACGATAAGTATAAACGCATATCAAAAATTTTGATCAGGCGACGTGGGTCATTGACAGCTCTCAATAAACACACGTTCACATATACATTTTTAAGCACCTATCATTATTATTCATCAATTTCTATTGAGAATTTCACATCAACAACAAAGCGTACGGCAAAGTAAATGAAATGTTGTTGTTTGGCTAAATCGGAACACGCCACGAAGAATGTTGCCAATAAGACAAAAAGCAGACTCCAATTGGAGCGATCACCAACATGCGCTGGTATGCCAACTGAAGACACACACACACATACAAACTCACATCGGAGTGGAGCATACACAAGCATGGAAGTTATTTATGTATATGCATAAGTGTGTATGCGTCGTTCAGTGACGTCAAATTTCAAAAGAATTGTGCGAATGTTTTTCATTTTGCGTAGAGTATTTACTAGAAAAACGATAACGTGGCTGTTAAGTGGGACTGTTGATTTTTTTATTTGCATGAAACACTTTTACTTAGTATGAGCACTATTAGACTTGACACAGGAGTTTACACTTCTTTATGATCTTATGTTGATGTTTTATGTTTTTTGGGGAGCGTCGCCGGCGTTGCGATTGAGAGGCTCCGAACACGACTAAACAAACATTTACCTATTGTCAGACAATAAAGCGGAAAATGTTGCTACAAAATTGAATTGATGATTTCTGTGATGGGAGTACATATTTCTGATAAATTGCTGGGAGATAGATATATACAGGTATGTAAGTATGTACATTGACAGGTAGAAATAGCCAGATAGAACGAGCGACAATCATGGACAACAACAAATAGCGGCATAAAAACAACGAAGAGAGCAGCCAGAGACAGACAGCAACACAATATACAAAGAGTAAGAAGAGAGCGAGAAAGAGGGAGAGAGAGCGCGCGCTTTAGTCGTTGTCGGTTTTTACTCACGCGACGAATGGAATATGAAATGCCACTTGAAGCACTCGGCGGAATTCAATTGCCTTTTGTTTTTATTCAATTTGTAATGCACTTTCTTTTGGCTTGCCTATATTTAACTGTTCGATTTTCTTATTGTTTAATTTTTTGCACCACGCAGCCCACAAAAAAGTAATTACGAATTATAATACAACAGGGGCGACGTGTACAATGCACAACGGCGGCAAATATCGAACTGAGGCGGCGAAACTGACATGTCAAGAGCATAGCAGCTGGAACATGAGAGCGACAGAGATGGAGAGGCAGCAAGTGAGCGAACGTGGCAACAAGAAGAACGCGCGCAAATTAAGTGAGCGCAGAGAACTTAAAAAGCACGCGCACATTGGCAATGAACAATTTTAATTTGCAAACAAAACGAGTAAGCCGTCAATCGAATAATTAATGGTAAGCTGTAATTGATATACATAAAGTAATTAAAAATATGTATACCTTTAAAGATACAAATACTTAATTATGCTAATTTGTATGCAAAAGAAAGATTTATGTAGCACTTCCTTAATTTGTAGTTCAAATAACCAAATATGCACCACTGTAATAAAGCAAATGCGAGTCAGATTTCAGCAGGTAGCACATAAATAGAGAGAAAGAGAACGATAGCAAAAGGACGCCGCTCAGAGAAACTGAACTAATCCACCTAAGAAAAGTGCAAATAAAAAGAAATCAGCAAGAGAAACAGAGAGAGAGAGAGAGCGGATGTGTTCATTGAAAAGATCACCAACACATATGCAAAGCACCCGCGAGCGTTGTGCGACCGACATTCAATAATCTTATTGGAATACATTGTTTGTTTAAGCTAGTTGGACTGTGTCAGCGTATGGGTCAAGTTCGAGTGATAATAAACTAATTATCGAGCTGTGAATCGGAAGTTGTATACGCATATAAATCGGTATATGCCAGATTATTACTAGTTTTGATTACCATTGTTTTGCCATATCTAATTGTTCAATTCGTAAAATATGACATTTGTCTTGGCTCGTCAAACTGTTTTTCATTGTTCCATTTCAAATTCCAATTAGCATGCAAATTGGACTTAGATTACTATCCCGTAGACAGTTACATGTGCTAATATGCATTATGCAAAAAAAAACAACAATACAATAATTACATATATTACATAATATTGTTATAGAAGGCTTCTCAGTTGAAAACACAATAAAATACAACCAGACTGAAAACTAAAGACAAGTCATTAGTACAATTCTGTCCAGCCTTTTCTCTTGTCAACCTGAGTAAAAAAAAGGTCTGCACCTGTTGATTAATGCTGGAAGTAGTTTTTACTCATCCCTTCCAGCTGTCAAAGTTTTGTGCCTGTTTCACATTTCTTTGAGTGCGCAAATAATTAGGAAAATTTTAATCATGCTAATCAACTCAGGTATTTCCACAGGACAGCCAAACCCAACCAGACTGAACTGCTCGCAACATTTAAACCAAGTTTGGTTGTTTCTTAATTTTATAAATTATTTTTCATCTCACAATCCTATTTGCCGGTAAGCTTTTTACGAGGCACTTTTCTTGATGGTGGGCGGAAAACAACTTTGACTAATGATGCTGTCTTGACGGACGATTGTGAGAGCTGGTCCTTGACTCCACCACTGTTACTCTTCTCTCTTGTTCTCTTGCTCTACCCGCTCACTCTCTCTCTCCAAAAAGAGACAATAATAAGACAGTATCGTGAGGTCAAAGGCAGTTGCCACAAACTGTTGGTGCTTCTTGCCAGTCGTTATTAATTTACGTCGTTTTCTAGAGATCCAGTAGGATGCCAAAGGAAGTTGCAGGCTAGAAAATTTGGGGCTAGGTAGAGGGGTTTCAGCAGGTGGTCTCCGCTTACATAAAAGTTGTGTTGCGCTAAGTTGCAGCCATTTTGATTACCACCAAAGGACGCTTTTTGAGCACAGTTGCAACAATTTCCGGCATCAATTACCACAACAAGGCACAGTGGTAAATAATGCAGGAGATGTATATTCTAATATTCATTTCATATAGCTAAAACTATAAAAATATGTAAAAAATTTAAGTTGTAACTAAATTGACTATGTTATCTATAAAGAGATAAATCTGAAAACAATACTTGGAATTGAAAATACAATCAATAGATTTAAATATTAAGAATAAGTATTTCTGAATTTCATTTTACATACCTCAGATTAAGAATTAAAATTTAAATTAAACAATAAAACAATCAAAAAATGATTTTAAAATTTTCAATTACATTATAAAAATAACTATATTATTTTATTTAAAGTAAGAAGAAAGCTTAGCTTTAAATTGAAGAAACTTAAATATATATTGAAATAAAAATGAGTTTTAAATTAAATCGGAAAAAAATAACTCTTCATTAATAAAATGTTATCAGAAAATATAACTATTAAAACTTGATGTAAATTAATTTTTTTTTAAATATTATTTATTTAAAAATCTCTAAGAAATTGCAAATTGCAAATGCTATTCTTTTTCCACAGTACAACATTTCAGGTGGATCTATTTAATTGGTTGCCAGGAGACGATTGCCGACAATGTCTTCAGCGAGCCGCTTAACAATTTGTGCAGAATAAATTTTGGCCAGGAGTTTGCTTTTCTTTTAAACGTAATTGCAACTAAGTTGCGCAACTAATTGGCATACATATTTTATGGTCATAATGAGAGGCTTGAATACCAGCTCTTAGACAGTACCACTGGAAAATTCTCAAACAGACAGGCATGCATACATACATGCAGCAAATCAATTGGCTGGATTGTGAATGCATTTGTGTTGACAGTTGTCAAACATTTTCTAGTTCAATAGCTGCAATCAGACCAAACACTCGACATTCGAATTGTTTATTTCGGGCTCTGGCTGAAAAATGCCAACCATAGATATATTGTCCTGCCTGACAGTTAGCCTGGCTGCCGTCAGGCGTATTGCTATTGCCGAAATTTGATTTTCAATCTCCAAAAATCACACTTCAATGCATTCGTTGACACTTCAACGAGCCATAAGCATCGTCGTTTGTTGTGCAATTCGATTCAATTTCCAGCTCCAGTCTCTGGCCTGTCTATCTGTCTATCCGCCTGTCTATCTGTCTAGCTGGCTGTGTGTCTGTTTAGCTCAGCTCATTGCTGGTCAAATTATGCGGCATCGCATTTCATGACCAGAAGCCATTTGTCTATTCACAAGCTGTTGCATTAGGCACATTCGTATTTGATTGCGATGAAACTTTTGATTGAAACGCAATCAACGAAATTCATGAGAATATCAATTCCACTTTAAGTATTCTGATTAGATATTGTCTTGAAACTTTACTGTAACTGTGTCTATAAGCGCAGGCTGGACTTATTGTAGACTTAAAGAGAGACTTTATCGTAATGAATTCAATGCAAGGGATTTACCTAAACTAAGAGAGCTTAAAAGCACATAAAAGCTAGATTTAAGTCTCTGAAGAGAGTAGAAATAGCTTAGTTTTATACAACACACTTTCATCTAAGTTAAAACAGCTTGAAAAACACATTTGGGCTAGACTTATAATTCCCAAAAAATAAAACAGAAAAGGGATTAAGCTAGCAGAATATCAGACAATACCTAAGCTAAAAGATTTAAGTCTATTATTGACTTAAAGCTCTAACGATAGCAACAAAACCATTAGCCAGAATAAATTGAATACCTTACCCCAAACTCAAACGATTATCTCACTTGTTTTTTAGACTAATTGTTTCTTGTTCAAATCAATCTTTTTTTATGTTTTAAAGAGCTGAAAACTTTGTTATCGCTGCAACGCATCAAATCGCATTTTTAGCCACTAAATCACCAAAAAAAAATAAAAAAAAATTGCTGCTAGACGAGACGCATACATCATCCGAATGTAATCGTTCACAGAGCCCAAGAGCCAACGTGCACTTTAGCCCCCAAAACGCAAACCCCCTGCGGTCCACACTATGCGTTACTTAATGGTCAAGAGCGTGCCCAATCCCCTGCCCTTCAACAAACCTCCCTCCCTCCCCCACAACTGGCATAACAAATGGCGAACAAGTGCGCCCATTATTCTAGCCCCAAACTGTGAACGTGGATCCATGGAGCTCATGGCATCCAGTTTATTTTGTTTGCGTAGCAAATGTCGTGTAAAAGCTGAAAATTGTTGAAACGCCCCAAGAACCATCAGCAACAGCATCACCATCAGCATCAGCCGTGGCCTAAACTACGCAAATTTTGAGCTGTCTAACGAGCTTAACGGAAATGCAAAAGAAAATGCATAAAACAAAAAATAAAGGAAAATTAAAATGAAAAGTGTGGGAAGAGCGCGTAAAAAATGTGTGAAAAATTATTTGGCATTCAATAGAAATACGAGTACATCAAAAGTTAAGAGACTTAGGTAAGGGCAACACCGATAATGATGAGCAAATAAGTCTTGTTGAAGATATCGAGTGATGACTACATAAATAAAATGAAAATGATGAAAAGAAAAACTTGTAATGCAAAGAAAATTAAAGCAAATCATGTGAAAACGAGACTTGGCGAATAAATAATGAATGAAAAACGATTTGAATTTTGAATTTGAACAAATCTTAAAAGAAGTTGATATGATTATAAAGTATATACTATATATAAAACTCATATCAAATATATTTAACTTTACAACTATTTAATTGCAATTTGTTGTCTGCATGTTTATTATCATATCAAGTTTCTTTAAGCTCTCACTGCAACAATGGAAAATTTGTTAAGCTGCTGGCTTACGATTGTTAAGCAGCTTATTTTAAGGGGCAGCAACTGCAGTGCCCCAAGCACATGTTGTGGCACTTGCCACATTTTCTGCGTCATTAAATGCAGCCCAAAGCCTAGAGGTTAAAGCCAAAGCTCAAAGTCAGGTATGTTGTGGCTAAGTGCCTGTAGGCAGTTTAACATTTTTTTTTTGTTTCGGGCCTCTCTCAAATCAAATCAAACCGATCCCAATCGCTGGCAATTCACATATAAATGCAAACAAATTCAATGCTTTGATTTGCCATCCAATTTGTTCACGAGCTGCTGCCAGATTTTCATGCATGAATGCAGCCTGCATTTTTGGCCTTACGATAAAGCGGTTACGGTAAAGCCTTAACGATAAAAAGCGTTACGATAAAAACAAGGAAAGCAAACAGGCAATTCGAAAGTGGAAAAAAAAGTTTAAAAAAATAGTCAAAAGAAGTTAAAAAAAATTAAAAAAAAAATTGAAAAGTAGCAAATTTAAAATAATAAAATATATAAAAATAAAAGTAAATAACAAAAAAATATGATGATTTTTTAATATTTTCAAAAATTGCTTACACTCTTCATATAGAATGAAAACAGTTGTTTTCTCAAATTTTTAAATAAATTGCAAGTTAAACATTTATTTATTTATGAATTCTGCGCATATTTATTTAAAAATAAAGTTCTTCATGAATATATAACAGCTTTTCTCGCACTTGCGATGCTGAAATGCCGAAACACGCGAAATTTGCATTTAAAAAAGGGAAAAGAAAAAGCAGCTGAAATATGTATGTATATGTATGTATGAAATTTAGAAAATGGATATGTATGTGCATATATAGTGGGTATAGTATGCTGCCCGCCTGCCTGCCAAGCTTGATTGTGTGTGCAGCTAAAAATGCAGCGCACAACAGAACAACAACAAAGGCCTTAAAATGCGGGCTGTTCCTGACTGCCAGGGCAATTACATGCAACTTCCCCTTTGTTTCTCTTTTTAAGTGTTGCCATTCTTTGGCCAAGCTATTTGTTTGCTTTTTCGACCACCTTTTGGGCTGCACTTTATGCAAGCATAATAAATTTGTGAACTTTGCTTTGTTTTACGACACTTTTTTTGCTCGGCGCGCTCTGCCCTAATGGCTGTCAAATTGTGAGGTTAGGTTGCGCTTTAAGAATTCAGCTGCTTTAAAGAACTGTATACTTCGAACTATCTTTCATTGATTTACTTGTATGATCTCTCTTTCTATCATGAGACATGCTTTCCTTTACTTCAAGTCGCCTCTCTATGCAATTCTCATGCATATTTTAGTATCGTCAAGCATTACACAGCTTATTATGTGTCTTGTTATCTAATCGAGCATTTCCAGCTGACTAGAGACCCATTATACATGGATTTTCACCACACGAAGCATTAATTCGCATTTAGTTCTGCTCGTCGCTTCCTTTTGTGACAGACCTTCAAATTACAAAGCACGACCCTGAACAATGTCATAATTACACTTGTCTGGTTTTTATTTGCTAGGGTTTTATCTGTGTGCATGTGTGGTACACGATGCGCTGCTTAAAGCTGAGCAAACTATCTCATCGAAGGGCAAACATGGTGAAAACAAACGTTGAACTCTCAAAATGAGAAACAATAATGGATTGCAATGGATTGTATATTTACATATGGATTTGCCAGCCAGACTATGGAGAGCGGCATCGATATTGCACAATGCAGCTGACTAAGTGGATGTGAATCCGAGCACTAGACGCAGCGCAGTCACTATATACAGTTGCCCAGCACAGACCAGACCAGCCCAGCCCAGTTAAGTAATGGAAACGAATAAATCTTGAATGCCTCAAATATTTGCTATATGGGACGCTGTCATGTGTAGAACAGACAGTTGCATGGGGCCAGGGTGGTGTAAAACAAATTTCTATACAACACTTTATGTCGAGACGAGCTGAGAAATAAAAGAAATCACCAAGTTGCAGTTGCAGTTGCTACGGCAAGACAAGGCGAGGCAGGGCATTCAGCACCATTATAATAGTTTGCAGCGCCTCCAGCGCGAGTTGCAAAAGGCGGCCGAGGGGGAGGAGCTTGGTTTAAACTCACTTTGACACTCGAGAGCCGCAACGAGATAAAAATGGCTGCGAGTCCGGGCAACCAGGCAGCCAGGCAGCTAGGCAGGCGGGCAGACGCTGCCTTGTCTGTGCTGTAAAATGTGGGTGCAGATGGAGACAACAACACGCATTGCATACAAAAGCGTAAGGCGAAGGAACTTTCTGCGTGCTGTTCGGGCTCTTAAAATAATATAAAATATGCATTGCAAGAGCTAAACTAGATAACTGCATAATATGATATTGCGCATACGCCGTGTGGCTAGCAAATATGATAATGTGCTTAAAGTTAAAACGATATCAGCTCGAAAGTGGCACAAAGCTGAAACCTGAACTTAATCACAAGTAGCTTAAGTTGAAGCATAAGCCTATAATAAATATAAAGAAGCGTCGAAAGCACAAACAAGATTTCCAGATTATTGGAATTCCTATATATAAGCTTTTTTATAAGTATTGAAAGCACATTTAATTTGGTATTTTCCAAAAATGATTTATATTAAATAAACAAACTTAAATAAAACATATTACATATTTTAACTAAATCAAGCTCACTTAAGATTAATCTGCAAAAAACTTTCATGTTGCTTCAATAAATATGTAGCTCAATAAGAGCTTAAATAATTCCCCTAAGTAAACAAATTAAGATCATTTTAAAATTAATCTACTTTAAAAGCTTTTTATAAAGCTCGAACGCTCGAATCCTCATTATTCAACAAGCTTTTACTCAATATAAAGCTCAGTAGAATATTAGATTAATATACAAAAGTTTTATAACGCTCACATAAAAGCTCAGCTCAATTAAAATTTTAAGATAATCATTGAACTTCTTTTTCTTGGATAAGAGTATATACAAGTTTTATTATTAGAATTTTTCAGCTGTCTCCAATAAAAACATTTAAGCATCTTAAATTAATTCACATTAAAGCTTAATGTCAAGAACATTTATGATTGTTGCAAGAAAGATATTTGTCTAAATATAATTTTGAAGCTTATTGAAGTTCTTTATGTAGTTTGAGCAAACCTCAATATACTAACGAAACCAATTTAATTTTAATCAAAAAAAAGCTGACTTCAGTATAAGATTTATATACATACTTAGTTTATTTGCCAACTCAAATGAAAGCTTAGCTCATCCCTTATGATGATGAGAATGAGTTGAGCAACTCTTTGCTCTTGTTCTACTAAATACAATTTTAATTGATTAGATTTCATCACCTGTGCTCTTTAGCCATTTTCAGCTAGTGTCATTGAGCCAATGGCAAGAGCAAATTTGGCAGAGTGCTGTCAATGCAAATCAAGCCATTGGACCACACCCACATTGCAGTTCTTTTGCTCGCTGTCGATTTTTGTGGCAATCTGTTGCCAAACGAAACGAACGAAATGTTGATAAAACACAAATGCTAAACGAAGTTTCCTGAAAAATGCAAAGCAGACAATTGTTGTTCTTGCTGGCTGCCATTGTCTGTTGCAAGCTTCATTAGATGCACGTATCCCGAAGCAGCAGCAGAGGACGAACGAGGCAGGATACAGAGGAGCCGCAGTTGTACCAGGGCAAGGCAAGCGGCACTAATAGATGTGGCATTCAAATTTATTTCCAATGCATGTGCCACAGGCAATGCACAGTCAGAGCGAGAGTCGGAGTTGCGACAGAGTTCGAAAACACAAGCTCCAAATGCGTGACACTTAAGTGACAATTTAGACGACACATATGGGAGCCAAAACATGTAAATTCCAATTGTGCGACGGCACAGTGCAAACTGTACAGTAAAACTATTTAAGCACAAACTGGACATGAGACAGAAAGTGCAAGCATAAAACTCTAATAAACAAGTGTTTCCAGGACACTTCACTTATAAAAGGAAGCTGAAGAAGAACTCTATCAACTAGCTATGCCAAGATTTACTTTGAAGATTTCCATTAAGTTCTCAGCAAAACGAACAACTGTCATCAGCTTGACTCAGCCAACTATATTAGCCATAATTACAGCATATATAATAGAGTAGGATTAGACAGACAATGGCTTTAGTATAAATATCAACAGCAATTTACGATCATTCAGTCAAATGCAATCTAAAGGGAAAAACTTTACAAAAGGCTAAAAATCCGCAAATTCCCAGAGAAAATAAAAACAGCTCAGACAAAGCAGTCAGCGTGAATAAAAAACAAGTCTCTCTAAACTGTAAATTTAATTAATTAAGAGTATGTTCAAGTGCAAACAGCAGCCACAGCGACAAAGCAAAAACTTTAACAACAGACAATAGAGAACACAACAACAACAACAGCAACAGCAACACAAAATATTGACAAAGTTTCCCCCTCGATAACTTTTTCTCACAGCTAAACTCCATGGAGCACAATAATTGCTGCCAGAAACGGAAGTGAAATCAGCTCGAAAGCGTATGTGGCGGCTACAGCTGCTGCAGTTACATATATTACGTATACATATATTACGTATACGCCGCGTGCGACTAACAGAAAATTGTGTATTAAACGAACGAAAGCAAAGCGTGAACAGTAAAAAGTAAATAAACATAAAAGAGAACTACAACTTTATAAAGCATATAAAACACACTTTATTAAATGAATATATATATTTTTTTATACATATATTAAATAAAATGCAAACTAAATTCTGGTTAGAATTAAAAAAAAAAATTCCTTATAAAAAAAAATTACAGCTTAAACAATTTTCAAAAAAATACAGAGCAATTACAAATTAAACATTTAAATTTCTAGCTTACAATTATGAAATATAGATGTTGAGAGACAGTTTTATGAAAAGCAGCTTAAAAACGAGCAGAAATTTGTTAAAGATGTGCAGAACTAGCTTGGAGTATAGAGTATAGAGCTAAGTGTTTCGACTAGAGATGGGCGTCAGGATCGGGATTTTCGATACCCGTCATTTTCCCGAAACAATTTTTGGGCGGGTCGGGAAATATTCTTAAATAGTCCGGAACGGTCGGATAATTACCTGGTCTCGAGATCATGGTAAGAGATTCTAGAATATATGCTCTTGAGATACCCGTTCTGGACACGCAGGTCCCGAAAGCCTCGCTCTCGACGCCCTACCTCTATTCATAAGCATATCTCTAGAATCTCTTTTTTACTTTTTTAGAATTTTTCCCAACCAGCCCGAAAATTGTTTCGGCACAATTTCAGTTTCGACTCTATTAAAAACTTACAATATTAAATTTACTTTCCTGCTACAATATTGAAAAAAACCTAATAAATATTACATGCACTTCATTTACGTCAACACCAACAGCAACCTTTTTCGACTCTCATAACAAAAAAAAAATATCTTCTGCAAGAACATGAAAAGTTTATTAAGTTCTGTATTGCTCGCACACACTTTATTATTGAATGTTAAATGGCATTGAAATTATTTAATAATCATATTGAGGGCAGCATATGGCAAGAGAAATCGGGAAGTGAAATAAAATTGGAAATTGCAGTTGCAGTTGCAGTTCACAGACTGATAATTTACATATAATTGAGTGCAGTTCTTATTGGAATTGTATCTACATATATGTGTGTGTGTGTGTGTGTGCGCGTGTGTATGTTTGCATCCTGTTTGTGCTCGCCTGTGCATATGTGTGTGTATGTGCTGTTATCATGGCTGGGCTGAACGACATTTATATGCATTCGTTTGTTCTGTGCGTGCAAAATGAAAATTTATGCACACTTAATGGTCGCCTTTTGCCGCCCACCGAATACGCCCTAGCCGTAGACGCTGCCACGCT
Source organism: Drosophila gaucha (assembly GCA_035045545.1). Taxonomy (NCBI): domain Eukaryota; kingdom Metazoa; phylum Arthropoda; class Insecta; order Diptera; family Drosophilidae; genus Drosophila; species Drosophila gaucha. Next base: position 7,985,361 of record JAWNOY010000292.1, read on the forward strand.
CACATATTCTGTTGAATGCACTCGTTAACAGAGCAAGCTCTCACTGTCCGACGTGTTTTGCTGCAAGCTGTCCGCTTCCAAATGAATTATGTTTTATTTTATTTTCCATCAGTCTATCTCACTCTTACTGCTCCGTCTATCTCGTTCGCTCTCTTAGGGTTGAATTGGCATTTTTCTTTGCGGTTTGTCGCATTTTAACATATAAATTCGTGACAGGAAAGTTGATGATGAATGCTGGCTTTAAATTAAGTTGAGATTTCAGTTATATATATATGAGAATGTTTCTTTGAGCACAATTTTCATGTCTTTTGTATTCAGCTGGTCGAGTTTTGTTTTTGTATAGGGGCTGTAATTGGGAAACGTTTGTTCATTTTATTGCATTGAATAACTTTTGCAATTTGTGCTCAAAGCAAAAGTAATGAAAATTATAACTGAACTTCAAGATTTATGGCAAAAAGATGATTAAGCTTTCTTTTCAAAATACTATAAATAATATGTATATAAACATATATAGAAGAAGTTTTAAGCTCTTGCAGTTTTTGTTAAACAACATAATGCTAAATATAGTTATTTTTTATGCTCAAGTTTAATGCTGAAAACTTTAAAAACGGAAAAAACAATTCTTGCTTTTTCTGGTGCCACAAAGCTCAAACAACAAGTTGAAACACTGTTTGGGGCACGTTGAGCAACTCGAAATAGAAAAAAAAATACGCTACTTCAATTTTTTGTTTTTTGTGACTGGAAAAGTAAAACAAGTTGATGCTAAAGTTCCAAGAGGTAACTGTTGGTTGAGAAAATGCGAAAATGCGAGCGCTTCAAGGGATATAAACTGTAGTTGGAGCGAATCGTGAAGTTTGCTATATTATGCTTATTGAAAACTTATCGCAAAATGAAAATAAAATAAGAAATTGCCGACGAAGTGCCGGCAAAAGTGAACGCATAGCATACTAACAATAATAATAATAAAAATAATAATGGCAAATTCCTTTTGGCCCAGCACAAATTCAATAAAAAGTGAAGTATTCGCAGCTCGTAAAAACTCTGCATTGTTATAGACTACTGCGCCAAGAAAGGTTCAATGATGGAGAAAATGCCAGGCAAATTGAGTTGTTACGGACTGATAATGCCTTAGAATGCCAGACTGGACTGCAAACAATCGCCACCTGTTGTTAGTTTGCCGCAGATCATGGCCAATTATAAATGAAAGACTCAATAGTGGAGTAAATGCTAGACAAATAAAAATTTATGTCTTAGAATTCAAGGCTGGAGTGACTTTGAGCTCTACCCGTTGTTGGTTTGCTACAGACTAAAGAGGAATTACAACTGAATTCAGGTTAAGGGATTCAAGACTGTATGTACTGCAAATAAGCGCCATCTGTTGTTCGTTTGCGGCAGATTGAATGCTATTCTAAATGAAAGGTCCAATATTGCAGAAAATGAGAGGCAAATACAATAAAGGAGCAATAAAGGTCTAAGGATTTAACACTGGACTGATTTTGAGCTCCATCTGTTGGTGGCTTGCTGCAACATAGGGGTTATTTAAACTGACTAATAAACTGAATAATCAACGAATTGTTTCTTTACTTACAACAAATGCACAAAATTGAATTGAAAATTGCCCTTACATTGCCCAACATATACTAACACCTGTGTAGAAAATATTGTAGTCTGCTTTCAAGTGTTGGCTATAAAAATATATTTATAAATTGACTTGCAAATATAACTAAGCTCTGTAAGCCAAAGGGTTTGCCATCGTTAAGCTAGCTTAGTTTTATTTGCCTACAAATTTATCTCTCGAAAAAATTACATATATATTTTACAAAAAAATAAACTAATATTCAGTTAACAAAAGAATTCTTACTATTTTTGCTCATAATTAATATTAAACTAAATTTGATCAAATATTTGCAAAATTATTAAAAATACTTTTAAAATAAATGTAACAAAATTAAATTGGATTTTAGCAAATATTTTTATCTGCGTATCGGCTAATTTAATTGCAGCGTCAAATTTTGGAGTTATGTGGCAATATTCGTTTAATTTTTCAATTAGTAAACTAAACAAATGCCACAGCGTATAAAACAGGAATGGACAAGCACACACACTGCAATTGTTGTGGGAGAGTGTGTGTTTTTAATTACATTAAATGTTTGTTTTTCGGAAAATAAAACAAGCAAACAAAAGAACACACAAGTCATGTGATATAGCTAAAACTAAACAGCAAATTGCAATCGAAAATGCATTGAAAAATTTGTAATAGAAGAGCCTGAATCAATTTTGAGTTTGATTTTAATATTTAGATATGTGAGAAACGGAAATGGAGAGATTTTTAAACTAGTTTTTCATCTGCGAAATTGTCCATAACCAAAATAAATTAAAATTTGACTTTAATCAAAATCAAGATTAAATATAAATGCATTTATGCCAGTTGCATAATTATTAATAGATGTCTAATAATAATTTAAATGCATAAAAAAATTACAGAGAAAAACAACGAGTTACTTAAATAAAACTCAATTATTTATATTTGCCTGAAGCCTAATTGATTTCACCTACTGCAGCTCAGATTTCAATTTATGTTTTAAGCTGAATCCAATTATAAATTCTTTAATGTCTGGCATATATATGTATATTTAAATATATTGAAATAACAATTGTGCGTGTGTGTTAATTATTTGCACATTCATCAAATAAAGTCCGCGACCGCACAATTCACAATTTATTCAATTTTAATTGTTTTCGTGCGCTGCATTAATTTTTAATGCATCGATAAACCAAAAAGTATAAATATTTAAAAGAAATTATAATTGTGCATGTGAAAGCAGAAAAAAATAAACCATTTTTAAATTTTTATTGACATATATTGTCAGCGAAGGCTGGATAATTAGTTAGGTGAAATCTGACATGTTTTGAGCGAAAAAATTGCAATTTATTGCAGGACATTGACATTATTTAAATAAATTACAAAAGCCAGCTATAAATTTTAAAAAACCTAAAAAAACTGCTATCAAACTTAATAAAAATCTATTCTATGATATAAATTATTTATTGTCTTGAAAACTTCGAATTGAATTGTTTCTAGCTTTACTAAATCATTCAAGAGAAATGAAAGCAGATAAGAAATTCAGGTCAATGCATTTCGAGTAGAAAGAATGCAGCTTCAAAATGAATTTCTTAAAACCAACTCTGATGAGCCAGCAAAACACGTTAACGATGCACTCAAGTTCAGAAAAACACAAGAATGGGGGAAAAAACGAGCAGAGTTGGGATTGTAGTGAGGAGTAGAGCAGCAGGTTAGCTGCATGTAGTTTTTAGCCACTTACATCATCGAGCACAAGTTTGCAACTCCATAAAATTTTCTGTTCACATGCAGGCTGCCATGAAAGCCGTTAAGTGCCCCATGAGCAGCCCACCAAGTTTTCCATTTAGCAGGCGGATAGGATAGCGGCAAAGCCGCAAAAGTAATATGCCAGCAAAAGCCTGAGAGAACAACGAACAAGAAACGGGGGCTCCGTTTGAACTCAGCTGGGTGTTGATTTACGGACGGAGCATGGAGCTTCAGCAGCCAGGAAGCAAGAACACGGCCAACAACTTGGGCGTAGTTAAACAAAAGACTTGCCGGCAAAACTGACTAAGCAAAATCAATATTGATGTTCATTCGATTGAAATGCCAAGGTGCTAGAAGCGAAGCGACGGCGTATATATACCACAAGAGATACACTCGAGCTGTTGTGCGGGGAGGAAGCTTTTGAAGAAAACTTTCACAAGCCGATTGAAGTGGCTTAGGCTAAAGAAAATTATTAATTTCCAAAAGCAGTTTATAATAGAATCAACAGAACTTTTTTTTCCGAAATCAAAAAATTAACTTAGGAACGTTACTCGAAGAAGAAGAAGTAGATTATTAGAGACGAACATAAAGCACATTAAGAAGATTTTCTTACATTAATAATATGTTTTTTTTCAAGATTTTCGGTTGATGAGTTGTGAAACTCCAAAGAGATAACAAAGAGTAAATAGTTTTTGATATAATTATCCTTTATCAAGTTAAACTGAAGATCGACCAAGTCACTTTCTATGCATAAGCAAAGAAGAACTTGACAGAAACTAAAGGCGTTTGTGTTTGCTTAAAAGTTAGGCTATCAAAATATAGCTCAAGTTCTTAACATCGACATTTTTCTCATGAGAAAATAATCAAAAAGATTTAAGTAATACAATTTTCAATAGTTTAAAGTTAGTTTTAAGGGATTTGTTTGAACTTGGCAACTTTTAATTATGTTGCTGTGCTTATCACCTGCAGAACTTGTGCTCGCTCTCCCACTCTCGGTCTATCTCTCTCATTAGCACAGCATTCATCAAGTGTGCGAAGCGGCTAAAGAAATTGTTAAGTAAATCCAGTTGAGAAACTTTTACGCAAAGCAAAAAAAATAGCTACAAAATAATCGAAAAACTTTTTAAATGTAGCATACTTTTTTTTGCATGTCCCAAAGCTGGCATGAAACTATGTTAGAACCTAAGTCTCTTACTTGTTCTCTCTCTCTCTTTCTTTCTAGTTTTCGCTGTTGTTAGCTGCGTATTATGCGTGGGATGCATACATAAAAGTTGCATTTGCTTTAACTAATTTATCATTTTCCACTGCGGCTGCTTTCGTTCCTTTTTTTGCTAACCCACTAATTTGAGGAGCTATGCTAATAATTAGCGGGCTAAATGGAGAACACATGTACACGACTAGCAGTTACTCTATGCTGAATATATAAACGTTATACTTGCACATAGATGTTATTTATGTGAAATATATATAAGGAGTTACAGGGATATCAAGAAAAAACCAAAAAAATAAATTTAAAAATTAATATTTATCGATAAAGGAAATATTATGCAAAGCAGAAATCCGGGTGAGCTACGAGCATATAATATATATATATACCCAACTGTTTATGCTTTATATATACACCTGCTGCCAAGTTCTTAATTCCCCTTTACAATCTCTACAGGGTATACAAAGTCTCACCAAATAACAGCTAATGTGGCTTAGAGCAATTGAAAAGCGCTGCTAATTGCAGCGAAAACTTATTAAGCTGTAATTTTTTCCAGAAACTACAGAGCCGCAAGAGCTAAAAAAAAGTTGGCTTTACGCTTCTGTCATTTTCACAGCCAATTGAACAAGTCACAAACTTTACCACGAATGCTGCAAAGGCGGTTGTCTTTGTCCCTGACACACGTTGCGCATACGCAACGTTGCCTTTGTCTCTTGCTCTGTCTGTGGCTCTGCCTCTGTGTCTGTTGCTGCCACAACCAACATTTTCTTTCCATCTTCTTTTTTCTGTGCAATTTGTTGCCGTGGGGGCTGCCCCAACGGTTCAGCTTAACAAAAATTTGATTATTCATGTGTAGCTCGCTGCTAACTTTTGTGGCGCTTACACAAGCTGTTGTCTAAATACTCTAACAGAGAGTATATTGAGTATTTGTCAGGATATATGCATAGGTCATAGTCTATGAAGAATATATATATATTATATAAAACAAGTTACTTTCCAATCAGAAGCACATGAATTATAGTAGAAAAAAGAACAGGGGAGCTTTTGTCTATATAGTAAACACCCTTACAGTAAGTACTTATGATTTTTAATATATGTTATGTGTGGCTTATAGTGTATGTATATATTCTGCAAAGAAAATGTAAAGCTAAACCTTTCAATCATATCCCTATAACTTGCTCTAAAAACAGATGAGTTAACTGTAGATTGGAAAAAGAGTATTCATATTCTGCTATGCCACACTTCATAATTTCTTGTCTTTTTGTGTGTTCTTTATGTTGTTTTGTTAATTATTTTTGGTGTGAAATATGCTTTAGGGCTGGCTTAATCCTGATTGCTTTGCTTGTTTTACTCACGGCAAAGGACGTTTACCTGATATTCAACTTATACAGGGTGTTGTTTTTTTCTTTTCTTTTTGGTATACTCACGTTAATTGCTTTTAGCATATGCAAAAGGAATTTGTGTTTGTACATACCTGAAATAAAAGAGAAAAGTGAAAAGTTAAATAAAATGCCTTTGATATATTAAACAATTTGGAGAGACACCCTTTAAATAGGCTTGCTCAGGCGAAAAGCAATGCTAAATTATGCCAAATGAGCAACAATTAAGTTAATAGGCTTAACGTGTTGTTATGCAGCCTCCAAGTCAAGCACACACAACAAAAAATATGAAAATTATGAGTGAGTGGGGCGTGTTTGCTTAAGCTAGTTATATGTCGAATGGGACACACGTGCAGCTAATGAATGAATTTAATTTATACTCTAAAATTATGCCAGAACACGCTTCCAATGGCTCGCTGACTGTCTGCCTGCCAGCTATAAACGCCCTAACAAATTAGTGAAACGAAGTTTCTCTCTCTCCTATCACAGTCACATGGCAAATTGACTCAAGTTTCACACAGAGACACAGACAGAGGGGACGGAGACGGAGACGGAGAGGCTTACCTCCGTGGAATGTTCCGTGTCCCTGTCATCATGGCTGCCATCTTTGGATTTTGTTGTCTCTAGCAAAACGGTTTGATTGCCACGGCCATTGTGCCTGGCGTCCATTTGGCTGGCATCCTTTCGATTGCGCAACAGATTTGTCGTTTCTGCGATTTCGTCTTGTGGCAATGGGTCCAACCCACTGATTGGCATGAGGACCGGACTAATTCTTGAGATATGCAGCTTTTGTGGAGGCATTGTCCTATAGCACTTTAATTTTGAAGTAAAATACAATGTGCCCCAAATCGGGCAACAAACCCGAATCAAACTCGAACGCAGAGTGCGTTGAACTGCATGGTGAAAGTGTCAGCCAGCTAAATGACCACGCCCACACGCATGCCAAGCCCTGATAATGCCCATAAAATTGCGAACATGTCGTCTGGCCATAAATAAGTTGATTAACGCTGCCTGAAGAGCTGGCAAAATGCGCTTAGAGTATAGCAAAGGGCTGCTTTGTCCTGCTGGCCGTAATGAAATTAACGCTGCCCTGGTAAGGGGTAATAGAATGGGTTTTTTTGTCTAATTTATAAACTGCTCCATAGAATAAAAGAAAAATTCAGTGCTCGACAGATAAGCTCACTAAATTAGGTAGTCTTTGAGGCAGCTTTACAATGTTCCAGAAGGGTAAGAAAGAAATATGAATGGCGGGGCAGCTGGACTATTTGTAACTGCATGCTTATAGATGTAGGGAAAGACTTAGAGAAAAATATTTCCTGAATTCAAGCAAGCAGAACAATTTTAATTAAAATTGATTTTTCATATCTGCCTAGTATAGGATTAAATATATGAATGTTTTCTGAATTGTAGTATATTAAATATTAAGAAAATTTGTAAAAATTCCCAATTTGGTATTTCTGGTAAAGGAAATTTGAGAAATGTCTACACATATTTTTCATCTGAAATTAATGTATATTTATTGCCTTACTCCAGGTGTTTCCAAATACTTATGCACAAGATTTAAGCGTTTCAAATTGTTATCAAATTTAACTAAATTGTACAGGCTTGCAAATTAATTTTACCCACAAACAGATATCCACACATACACAGACTCGAGGCATTCACACAAAATGCTAAACAAAACCGCAAAACAGCTCAAGAGATATATGAACCACAGACCCAAGACGCAAATGCACCACGTTGAATTTTGCGGTGACAGCGACAAGCATTCCAAAGGCAACTTGAACAACAACAACAACAGCAACACAATAGTTGCAGCACTATATACAGAACATGCCCTCGGCTCATGCCAAATCCTTTCCTCATTCCCTTTTGATAACGGGGCAAAATGATTCGCAACGAAATATTGTGACAATTAAATTGCCAGCGAATTTTCCACACATACAATACAAGGGTCGCAGCTAGAGATGTGCCAAAGTCGTGTTAACTATCGTGGCAAAGCATATTTACGATATATAGGTTACTTTAAAAGCTTTTATTACAGGTTTTTACGCAAAGTGACTTTTGCTACCTCTTTTTTTATTCTTTAATTTTTCTTAAAAAATATATTAAAATTATTACAAGTATATATATTGTTTTCACACTATTTGTATAGCTGGTCACACTGTGCACGCTCGCACCTCTAATCAAAATGGCTGCCAGGTGAGGCAGTTAATCGCCAACCCAGCTGCAGTTAGTTTCGGGCGTCAACCACAACGCTCATACGCCTCGTTGCCCGACCCTTTCCCTTTGCACTTCCCTTCCTCCCTCATTTCCCCTTCCTCGCTCGCAATTTGACAGTCGTCGCAGTTGGCGTTACATAAGTTATTTATTGGAATTTGAGTGTCATTGAGTACGACGAGCTTCTAGGCATTGGGTAGCCGATATATGTATACCGAATGCGAGTGCAAGCCGCAACTCTTTGAGGTTATAGTGAAATAGAGCAAGAGAAGGCGAGAGAGTGAGAGCTAGCATATGACCCCGAGCTTAAATGACAAACAATATAGGAGAGTGCATGATGGCATACACTGATATTTGTGGAGTTAAGAGGTGGACTTTATTTACGATTTGTTTGGTTAAAATGTAAACACACACGCCCCCACACACACATACGCGTAGAAGGCTCATAAATAACTGATACGAACTGATTTTGCCATAAACAAAGCAAATAAAGTAGCATATATATAAAGCTTTTAATCTCTTAAGCTTTAATAATGTGAATGTTAAAAGTTAAATAAATAGCTAGAAATTTTAGTTGAGCTCTGATATAATTTTGATAGAGCAATAACTATTGCTATATTATATGAATATATATATATATGCAAGAAGAAAACCTAAGTTACTGAAATCATATAAATTAAACATGATATATATTTTATATTAAACTAACAATAAGAACAAGTAAGAAAGCTCTAGTCGGGTCTGCCCGACTACGAGATCCCCTGAACCAAGTCCGAGGCAGTGTTTTAAACAATCTAGCTTATATCTTTTACCGGTACATATTACCCTCTGCGTGCACCCACACACGCACACATATACATACACAAGCACGCGCGCCGCTTACTGCGTAGATGATTTAGCGGCTACGCTTGGGCTGCATTCTATGCAGCATTATGAGAAATTCATTGTTAAATAACTTCGGTTCTAGATCTACTTTCTTAATGAAATTTTCAGGACATAATATTGACATCTAGAGGTGTATATATACGAAATCCCAACTCCCTAGTATTTGAAATACGTTTTTTCCACTTATGGGGCTAATGGGGAGAGGTATCCAAAATTTAATAAGTTTATTATCTGTATTTACATCACAGCAACCTACATAGTCAATTTGGCGTCTCTAGGTATTATGGTCTAAAAGTTATAGCTTAAAAACAAAGTCAAAATATCGATTGTTATCGATAATAAGGAAATAGGATGAGTTATCGAAAAAAAAAATAAACTTGTACTGCGTATGGTATACAAGAATATATATCTAAAATCTCAAATCTCTAGCTTTTGTGGTTTACGAGATCACTGCGTTCATACGGACGGACAGACGGACAGACGGACAGACGGACAGACGGACAGACGGACGGACGGACAGACGGACAGACGGACATGGCTAGATCGACTCAGCTCGTCGTCCTGATCAAGAATATATATACTTTATGGGGTCTGCCACGCCTCCTTCTGCCTGTTACATACATTGTCACAAAACCATTATACCCTGAATTCCCATTTTCAATGGGTTCAGGGTATAAAAACCTCTGCTCAAAGCAATTTTCGCTCAGAAATAAACTTGCGCCTTAAAGTATGCAACAACTTTCTGAGCCAACAACTGTGAGCCAAAGTTCCCCAAGTTTCAAGGTAGAAAATCTCAGCTTTTCACCTGTAACTAATTGTAATTGCAACGTAATGCAATACACTGAGATGTGTATAAATTAAATTGCATTTCGAGTTTGTGCTAGGTGTTTGTCCCTATCTAAATATTAACTGGCTGCTGTCCAGAGATATGCAGCTCAAGAGCAACAGTCGAGGGCGAGTTTATGAAAATAACTGATGCCGGAGTATCTACATAACTGTCAGATGCACTACACACACACACACATAGACACGGACACCTTCACATAGTTGTCGGAAAATTCCACTTTTAACTTGCAGTTTTTGCAATTTTCGCATGCATTAGACAGAGAGACTCGCTGCCCATGGGGTGGGTTCGCTCAACAGGGCAGGACGAAACATAAGCTCTGCTAATGTCTGTCAGCGGCATACCGCACGCAGTCTGGAAACAGATACAAATTTCGTTAGCAGACAGGCAGACAGACCGCCATCCAGTCATCCAGCCTGGCATCCTGGCAGGGAATCTCCTCCAGTTCGTGTCCGTTGCATCCGCAACGTGTGGGCGAACTTTGCATAATATTTGGCTACATTTTTGCTGGCCAGAAGTTGCCAGCATAGCAAACAGTCTCAGCAACATGCATATATGTATATACATATCATATATATATATGTATATTATATGTTTCATTTATGAACAGTCGATGCGCGTCGACTAGATTAACAATTTTTGTATCACGTGCTTTCAAATTGTTTGTGAATTGCATGTGGTAGCCATCTAAGTTGTATTTTCTCCACTTTTCATACCTCTTCCCTTTAACTATTTTCTAGTTTCCATCTTTTTTGGCTGCTTTAACAAGCAGGTTCATCTATGGCTTTTGATTGTTGCTCCGATTTCACTCGTTATGTTGGTTTATGAATCTAAATTGGAAAACTTTTGGTCAGCCAGAGGAAAATCAGGCAAAAATTCTGTGGTAAAAGCTGCTTGGCATTGAATTACCCTGTATCTAATGATCTTTTTAAAAAATCTCTAAGGAAGCAGCTTTCCTTCAAACTTCAACCCTATTATTTAAGTTTTGATTTCTCAGTTTTCTATTGGAAGGAATTTTGCAACATTGCAATTTAAACTATCTCCCTCTTCTCATCACGCACTTTATGTTTACAGGGTATACAAAAGAATAAATTTATATATTTATGAGTGTATTTCAGCATTTGGCTGCCCAGCGGCGAGGAAACTTAAAACTTTTATATGAAGCAAAATAAAAAGCTTAAAACGAACAAAACAAAATCACAATTGAGATATTTTTCAGCATGAGATAAGTTTAGATAATAATTGCGTATATACAATAGGACTGTTTGTAGCCAAGAATAGAAAAAGAGCTCTTCAACTTTTTACATAAGATTACATTTTCAAACGCTAAACGTGAATTGAATTTAAAATCTGAATGTATTGTAAAATTCATCATCTAAGCTGTCTGATCAAATGCATATTGTTTGACAATACATATCCAACCACAAATGTTCGACTATTTCCGTGAAAAGCCAACGCACACACACACACATATACCTGGTCTTAACATTGCAGCCGCATTTGCTGTCGTCTTTCGTCAAGTTGCGCATCAATAAAATTTCGATAGTCAATGGAATTTACGTGGGCTTGGCAACTGCTGATAAGGCAGACGCACACAGATACAGAAAGAGATGGCGAACGAGCGAGTGTACGAGTGAAAGAGACAGCATGCCCTTTCTCATATTGACATAAGCAAAGCCCCTGCCAGACAGCTGAAGCAGGCGGAAGCTTTCAAAACTGCTGTGACAGGGTAAAAATGTTGCCGACTTTGAATCTGGGTTTGGGTTTTGGGGTTGGATACATTTTTGCTGTACATATGGAAACGTAGTCGTGCCTGTTGCTGCTCTGTCCACTATGTGCTCCATTTTAATTGTTTTGCAGCTGGCAAACGTTCGCCTCATTCTAATCGGAATTCAGTCTCTGGCAATGTTTTCCCTTTATCCTTTTTTCCTATTGCAGGCCATTTTTTCTGACATTTTTTAGTGTTGCAGGCCAGAAGTTGGGAATAAGCAAACTCTTTGTCGTCGCACTTGTAGTTGTGGTCATAACTACATATTGCACATGTTGCTATCGTTGTCATAGCCATACTCAAAAAAAGAATATAGTTCTGGTTTGTATAGCCTGCGGCGTTATGGGCGAGAACTTTTGTGTGAAAATTCTAACGTTCGTGCATAGATATTTGGTTTATTGCATGGAATTCAAGACTCACTTCAAATGCAATCAGCGTAAAAGCAATTTTGTGTGGCATATTCAAATTGTTAAGCCAAGCCACAATATGAACCACCGCACCGCTAATTGGCAAAATGCGACCCTCAATGTGTGACAATTAATTAAATATATTATATTATTAATATTTAATGAAAATACAATTAAATGCCACAAATTATTTGAGAGTTGCATGCGTGAGTAGCCTAACCACTAATATTTTGCATGCGTGTCACGACACGCGCCCATCTCTAGCTCATGTGCGTATGGCCACAAACATTATCAGAGGAAGTGCAGGCTGTTTGCCATTTGCGTGAGTGTATGTCAACGACAGCAAATACTGCTGCCCAAACAGGCTTCCGGAGTAAGGAAGAAAAGCAGGCACAGAGGGTTGCCAACATGTCGACTGATGTCGAGATATAGGCCTGCTTTCTTCTTTGGCCACTGCCACAGTGCTCTGGCTAAAAATTTCATACTGCTTTTATTTTTTAATCCAGCCTGCGTCTACGGCCCATAAAAGCGGCCGTAAGTTGCGGCTAATCCATGTAGGGCTCCGTGCCAGAATTGCCAGCCCATTGTTAAGGTCAACAACGACAAGAACAACCCATTTTGTCCAGAGAGAAAGGGAGAGAGAGTGAGATCTTGGACTTTTATGTTTGACAAGTCGTTTTTTATATTTTGATGGGATTCTGTTGTTGGATGTGCCAGCTTAATATTTATATAAGGGGCTTAGGGGGTTTTACCTCGACGTCGCATCGTCAACGTCACAGCACAGTGCAAATATTTATTTTATTTCTTTAGCTGCAGCAGCAATGGCAGCGGCACATCAAAAAGAAATTGCGCTGCTACCTGCGACTCGGAAAATGTTGGAAAAATATTGGATGCATTTTCGACTGGCAGTTCACTTACAATGCAATATGAAACTTTAATTGGAAACTAAAGCGAAACTAAGCAAAGGTAACTATGAACTGAAGTACCTCAGGCAAGTTGAAAAGAGAAAGGTAGAGCTAAATTTAAGTAATCATACACCTGGAATTGAGTATTTAAATTTTATAATATTATTTTATAGCAGAGTCTTAGCTGAATTCTTTAAACGTAAACCTACACTAACATAACATAATTTAATATACCATTATTTTATAACTATTCTATTCTGATTCTAACTTTTGAAAGGTCTTTCATTAATTTAGCTATATTTTTCCTTCCGTTTCTATTTTGCAGCTTTTATCTTTATTCAACTCGAAATTCATTTCCCAATTTTGTTTTCACAATTCCAATTGCTTCAGCTTTTTTCATTTTGTCTTTCATTTTCATTACTTCAATTCTTTCAATTGTTTTTTTCAGTTTCAATTTTTCAATTACCTTTGCCTCAACTCCATTTTTACCTATTAGACATTGTTTTCATAGATGTTGCATTCACATATTGGGCAACTCCGCTGCTTCAATTCATCAAATGCCTTATGCTACTATATTGTTACATTCCTACTACCTTATTCTATTCTGATTCCTATTCTGTTTTCATATGTTCATATATACCCTTATCCTCCTTTGTATTTTTATACCCTGAGCGCATTGAAAATGGGAATTTAGGGTATAATGGGTTTTGTAACAATGACAATGACAATGACAATAACAATGGGCAGACCCCAGAAAGTATATATATTCATGATCAGGACGATGCGCTGAGTTGATCTAGCCATGTCCGTCTGTCCGTCCGTATGAACGCAGTGATCTCGTAAACCACAAAAGTTAGATATTTGAAATTAGATATATATATTCTTGTATACCATACGAAGTACAAGTTTATTTATTACCATGACAGCTAGAGGCATCAAATTACTCTGTAGGTTTCTGTGATAAAAATAAACTTTTAAGATTTTGTATATCTTCCCCCATTGGCTCCAAGAGTGGAAAAAACGTATTTCAAATGCTAGGGAGTTGGGATTTCGCATATATACACCTTTCGATGTCAATATTATGTCCTGAAAATTTCATTCAGACAGTAGATCTAGAACCGACTAGAGCGTTCCTAATTGTTACATTTTATATTTGAAGGAGTATTTTGATAATGGGAACAGTAAACTGGAATGCAATCATAACAAAGACAAAGGGTGTTTTCCACTACCAAAATATTCCCATTTTCAGTATTTTGTTTATTATGATCTCTATTCCGTGAGTAATACTTTGCCATTATTTAACTATCGATTTCATTAAGCCCCTAGCATAATTTATAATACACACTTAATTTATGATTTATTGTTTCGATAACAGTTCATAATAAGTGGGGAAAATTTAGTTAGCAAATGGACTGCTGATCAAGTTGTATAACACTGATTAACGCTTATGCAGAGTGTAAAATTCAAATGAAATTTAATTTCCTAATGGATTATTGCAACTGCACCAACACAAACAACAACAACGAAGAAGAAGGCAAATATTTACACTGCCTCAGCGTATGAGCAATGTGGGATGAACGATGTATATAATGCCTCCTCTATAACAATCGTCAGTCGAGCTCTTGCCAAGTTCCTCAATCAATTAAAACAATATAACTGTAAAAGGACGTGTATGTGTGTGTGTGTGTGTATGAGTGTGCCTTTTATTGAGAATGTGTGAAGTGTAGAGTGGATGGCAGTCAAAAAATATTAACTGAGGGCTGTCCTTGACAATGCGCACAGTGAAATGAATGAAAGTTCAAAATGGCTCTGACAGCTCTGTAAGAGCTGCGTGCGTCATTTAATGCGCACATTGTGTGCACGAGCCAGATTAACGGAACAGGAAGGGTTGTGGGCGTGGAAAAGCGACTGCAGGGTGAACCATTTTTTAATTAATTTATGTCACAGCTCCGACTGCAAACAAACAAAAAGGTGCAGCGCATCAACACAGCAATCGCAATCAATAGGCAGCAGCAGCAGCAGCAAACAAACAATATAATTCTAGCATACATCAACTATCGGTCTCTCTCTAACATACTCGTTGCCTCTCTCTCTCTATCTATCTCTATCTGATTTCCCTCTGTCCGTATCTCTCTTTTTATCTGTTGACAAATCATAGAAAATCAATTTCGCAGTAAATTTAGTTATCGTATTGGCTTTTGTATGCTCTGTGTAAAATGTGCGAGATGGGTATGATAACCTTTATAAACTTTATAAACTTAGTTTCACTTAAGTAAAAAGCTTGAAAGTCACCTTGGAATTAGATAAAAGTTTCAAAGTATATAGAAAAAACTAATACAAAATAGTTGTTTTATATATGATATATGAGGATGATCTGGAAATTATGTTAGATATTTTTGTTAAAGTGAAAATTTATCAGTCTAATCTAGTACAAATAATTAAATGCACTCGAATCGCGATAATCCGTCTGCCGCAAAATCGAAAACCTCAATAGTTCTTAAAAACGCTGTCCCCTTGAAAGAAATTCGTTTGTAATTCGATCTCGATAAATTCGAGTGTATTTTCAAATTATTTTGGCAACCACCCTCGTATATTATCGACTTGTTATAAAATTTTCAAGGTTGCGAAACCAAATACAAAATTTCTACAAAACTTTTTCAACTTCAGTTGCTTACTTTACTTTACATATCACATACTCTACACTACAGGGTATGTGTTAGTCTTATACTACTCCATTCGATTCTGTTTAAGTTACGACAAAGTCAAACTTCTATGATTGAATGGGGTGTTGCTCTGTGCCTCTGGGACAATTGGTGATAGCAAACATTGGAAATCTTTGGTCTAATAAAATATTTATGCACTTGTTGTGGATTTGACCCAATCAGCAAATACAACAAAAAAAGCCATTTGGCCTGGCCAAAAGCAATTGCAGTTAAAGTTCTTGCTTACTTAGTCGAAAATAAAATATAAATTCCTTAGTTCTGTTGAGTTGATTGCTTTCATTTCGAATAAATTGAATTTAAGAGAGGTCGGAATTTTAATTTGATTTTAATATTCGTTTACAAAAAGTTTAGAGTAATTTAGTTTTATGCATTGTCAGACTTGCATCCACAGTTTTACAACTAGAATCACCAACTTTTGTAGTTGGAAATACAAAATGCATTTCGATTATGAATCCGAAATTTAAGCAAAGGAAAGTTAAAATAAATTCTAAATAAAATTATGGGAAAAGATCTATGCTAAGATAACTATTTAGTACGATTTTTGTATATATACATATACTAAATATATATAAATATATATACTTAAAATCAATCATATACTTAAAAATAATTGTATTTTATCTATTTTTCCATATTCCTTTTCAAGTTTTCAAGTTTCAAATTTTTTTCCTACTATACTAACCATCCTTTAATAATATATTAAATATTTAATTTTGTAATTAGTGCAATTGAAATAATTTGTAGCCCAAGTAGTTGCCACTGAAGGACACTCATTAAATGCAATAAACGTTTCGAAATGTTGACATTTCGACAGCTGAAGTGCTTAACTTGTGCGTTTAGAGAGCGTTAAATAAGCCAAATTATGGACGGCATTTTGGCCAAGAAAGTGGGCTACAATAAAGTGTCAACTGAAGGACAGTTGGCGAGGGTTTGAAGCAGATTTCTATTGAACGTTGAATTGTATGGAAAAGTTTATGCGCTTGTTAGCTTGCTGCCAGTTACTTATTTATAGAGCTAACAATGCCAATGCCAATGCCATGGGTTACGTTAAGTATACGCCCCGTGGCAAAAGTTTGACCAGAAGTGGACACAGCTGCGCGTTCCTAGTGGACATATGTATATAATATGAAATATGTCAACAATTTTCTATGCAATATGCGTCATTTTATACACGTCAATGTAGTTGCTCTCTCCCTTTCTCACTCCCTCTTTTATATAATACGAAATGTCAGTCATAAATGACAGCTGTCATTTGCTTCATTCACTTGTGAAGTAATACACTGTGACAATTTTAACAAGAGACAGCTCTATATTTAAAAAAGATAGATAATTTATAAGAATATTTTTATAACTCGACTGAAACGATTCAAATAAGAAATAAAATACACTTTGCGGACTTTAAGTAAAACTAAAAATGTATTGAATTCATTGCAAATAAATTGGTTTATCCCTAAAAATGTCTGTCTTTCTTTATAAAAATAATTAAAGAATCTCCTTCAAAAGGAAAACCTTTTAAGTATAAAATAGATAAAAGAGCTGACATTAAGAAGGAAAAAGTGCTGTAGTCTGATATTAAAGTAGCGACAAGTATTCAAAAAGTGTAACTCTCGTTTATTGGTTTTATTTACTATATACTTCAGAAGAATCTTTTTACCAAATTCTATGACTCAAGCTCTTAAAATATTCGAGAAGTTCTTAAATAACTTTGGTTCCATTTTGATTTCGATCCATATTATGGAAATAAAAAAAAAATTGATTGTTTATTTGAACCAAAGTCGATCTTCGCCTGCTGTAGAAAGACCTGCTTGCAAGACTTCAAGTCTCCAGATATTATACTTTTCGCAAGCGATGCAAACAGATGGACGGACGGACAGAGCTGTGGATCCTGGTCTATCCTAATCAGGCCATACCTCCGCTGCCTGTTACATACGTTTCAACCTAAATTTCTATTTTCGATTTCTATTTTAAAATACTTACATTTCATGAAGTTTTTATAAAAAAATCTTAAAAGCTAAGAAAACACGTTATAAATAAATTTAAACTTAAATTGTTTTCATTTAAAAAGATAAAAAAATGTATATTCAGAGCAAAAGAAACCATTTTTAATCCCTTCTTTTCAGCAACAAAATGGTGCATAAACTTTTAAGCCCAAAATTTAGAAGCCTGACAAATTTAGCATGGAGTCCATTTTTGCATGCTTGCCAAATTGACCCACATTCTTGTTGTTTGTGGCCCAAAAAATGTTGTAAAAAATGTATAAAATAGTCGCTGGGCAGCTTAAAGCAGGCGTGATAAATGTGCACTTAAATCGCTCGAATAACATTGCAAGCAAGAAGTAGGTTGCCATGGCTATAAAGCCTGTTGCCGCCATGACATTCAAATTAGTTGGCTATGTTTTATAAACCTTAACGCATCATTTTGCAGGATTTGCTGGGGAGCTTGTTGCCCGCTGCTAATAGAGGAGCCAATGAAGTAGCAGACATGCAGCAGGACGTGGCCAAGGGGTGGGGCTGGGGCAAAGTGCATAATCCGCTTAACGTGGCAGAGCCAACAAACAAAGGGCAAGCGAAGGAAAAGAAAGCTGAGTGCGAAGCCCGCGAAGCTCTTAATGTCCTTCGCCCAGGAGTCGTGAACTGAGTGCTACAACAACGACAACGAGGACTGTCCGTTGCGACAGCTTGAATCATTTTTCACCTACACCCAATTGCATTTGCTGCCACGCCCACACTTTACTGGCAGCTTCCATTTTACTTGCCGACTATTAATTTTCCATTAGCCATCTCACAAAATGTCAATCAAAATTATTTCCAGCTTGTCATAACAATGTGTATGCCATATGCCCTAACTGCTCCTGCTCCTGCTCTTGCCCCTGCTCCTTCTTTAGACATTACATAAATGCATGAAAAATGTATTATTTTCCTAGAGCCCACGCTGCCTTTCCCCTGGCTGGACAATCAATGTTGCCTTTGCAAACAAGTTTTCCTCCCTTGGACCTGTCATTAAAACTGTCAAACTAAGGGAAAAACTGGAAAATTCTCAGTGACACTTGCAGCTGTTTCCTCAACGACTTGACACTCAGCCGCTGACTGTCTTTAGCTGCAGCAAATGTCCTTTACTGCTGCTGTCCACAAACAATTTGATATGTGGGCGTGCCAAGGGCGTGGCAGTTTTGCCTGTGTTCACAGTTACGACTTTAATATGCGTTATGGCAACCATTCGGGGAAACTCATTTTCAAACAAGCCAGACAATTTGTTCCAAAATCTACGATAGCAATCAAGACGGTGCAAAAGGAAGGCAAAATTTCATGAATGGCATAAATTTACTGCATTCATGTTATCATTTATCGTTTATCGATATTCAAAATTAAAATGGTGACTATTGCGAAAAGTGACTAAAAAGCTGGGTAGAAAAGACAAAGAGATGCACAGAAAAGACAAAGAAAGTCTAATTGACATGCATAATATGAAAAGCTAGTCCATTCTTTATTATCTGTTATCGCTAATCGATATTATCAAATATAAAAATATTGTATTGATTTGTATATAAGCTACTTTACTTTTATAACAATTATCGAAATTAAAAAAAATATTTTATATTTTTTGAATTTATATCGTTTTTCATTCATCGATAATTTTAAGCATATATATCGTAGTAACATAGTATCGAAAATATATTCAGGTTACTCCATTCTCTAAAAAATCAAACGATAATTGAAAATATTTCAAAATTTATCGAATTATTTTGAAACACATATTCTCGTCTATCAATATTTTAAAATGTAATATACATAACTAAATTTGTTTTATGCATATATTAAAAGTTTTCAAAGGCAAGTTTTAAATATATAAAATTTTAAATGGATATAAAAACTTGACTAATAATTTAAAATATTATTAAAAATAAATTTTTTTTTTCCTAAAAATGTGTTTATTATTTATATAGGTTATATCGATAAACATCGTATGCAAACAAATTTTGAAACGGGTTTTAAATTATTTTACAGTAAAAAGAAAGTGTCGCTGGAAATGGATATCAATATTTACATACACATATATGTATGTATGAAAAAATGAATAAATTTCTGTTTAAAAAAATTAAAATATAACAGTTAAATCAGAGTGCACTCTACAAAAGATATATTTATATACCTTTGCATGTTTAATACATGCAAATGCTGAAATATTTCCTTTTTCTGTGCATTTCCTGTTAAATAAACGCAACATTTTTTAACACAATACTTATGTGTGCGCCGATTTTATATTTACTCGCGGCTTTTTAAGTATGCAACAGAATTTTTATTTTTTTCATTGAATTTCGTTTTCCCTACGCAAAAAAGGTGAAAAATGAAATTTGTTCGAAATGTCTCGCACACAAAAAAATGGTAATACGCATCAAAACAGAGCAAATACATATGTTTTGAGGTGCGGAAAAAAACAAACGAATTGATTGATTCAAATTTAAGATACCCTGTTTTTTGGAACTGTTAAAAATCATTTGAAATTAGGTTTGGTTGTCTTAAATAAAATATTAGACAATTAAAAATTATATAAATTAAAATAGTATAAATAAAAATTAAAATATTTTAAAAATATTAATATAAAATGTTTTATTTTAAAAAATATTTAATGATAACTTCAAAGTATCTATATATTTTAGATAATATATAAATATTTGCATTAACTATATTTGAAAATTCTTTTTAAGGCTTTGTTAAAAACGAAATTTTTTGCTATCTACCCGATATAAATTTGAAACTGTAGATTAGGATATTGTAAAAAAAGATATATTAACAAATTAAAAAAAAAATCTCTTTTTAACATGCTAATAGCCTATTGAGTATACCCCATATGAGAAAAATTTGAGTGGCATAAAGAAACCAGAGAATGTCACAACAAAGCTTTTGGACAAAAAAAATGGGACCCCCATCTGGGGCACAGTCTGCTCCCGCGGGCTCTTTTAGCACAGATTTACCACTTGTTGTATGTTGTTGTTGTTGTTGGTTATATGTAGTATATGTTGTTGTTGTTTGTTATATGGTTGCCTGCCTGTTTGCCACATCGTTATACGACTTGGCTGCCGCTTCAGTTGCTCCGGTTGCTGCTGTTACTTTTCAATTGACAATTTTTGCATGTTTACAAGGCAAAGGCAAAGGCAAAGGCAAAGGCAAAGGCAACAGGAACAGCTCCTGCCAAGCTTAGTCCCTTATATATTCCTCTTTTTTGGCTTCCTCTATCAGCGGAAGTTTTTGCCTTTCGGCTGTTGCTGCTCCTGTCGACTCGTTGTGCTTACTTCCTGTTGATTGTATTGTTTATGATGGCTCATAGAGCAGCTTTATAGTCGCAGGCAACCAACTATCCATGAATCACTGCCCACATCCATACACATTGTTCTCATAACTGTCATTCGCCTGTGGCGCATCAATGGATGTGGCATGTGGCAGCTGCTACCGACTGATGGATGCGCTTAAAACTAAATTATGTTGAAGACTTTTGCTCTCTCTTTAACTGTAGAGTCCCATTTATAATGGTAAATATTATGGTAATTATGTTGGCGTTAAGCAGACATTAACACGTACACGCCATGTTGCAGACTTCAACACGTATACGCCATGTTGCAAATTCCAAGCGGCACATTCTCTAGCTACTCGCTCCATTCAGCTGGCAACCCTCGTGCCATTCCTTTGAACTTTGATTACATACAAAATGTTAACAAAATTGTTGGCCTTAGCTTTTTCGCCCTCTTTCCACTTTTATACCCAGCAGTAAAGTGGGTAGAGTATGATTAAAATGTGAATTCATATGTAACAAATAGGAAATGAATTGCTCTACAAAAGTATAAATAAAAGCATTAGCTTTATTACAGGGTATCTAGTTTCGTGCTTTTTCGACGTTTATTTAATTTTTTACCCTAAGCCCCCCACAAACACAACTTTGAGAGAACTTTTTGTGGTGCTCGTTGGGTTATTTCTATGTGGTTTTTCTAACCGACATTTAGTGGCTTTTCTGCTCTCTGGGTTTTGGAATTTTTCGCCCAATTATTTCAATTTGTTAAATTTTTAAGCCAAACTCGGGAGCAAGAGATACAAGATATTTTGATGAGAATTTGAATTCAATTAAAAACAGAGCAACTTAGTAGTTAAATTATAAAATGATGCGATTTACTTGGTTTATGTAAATGAAATGGTATTCGATAAGCTGAAACAAGTCAGAGAACAAGATTCAAGGATTTTTGATATGTCACGCAACTATGGGCAGACTATATAGTGAATATATCTAGGTCAACAGTGATTCATTATGCAGAACTTAAGGAACCTAGCTCTAAAATTATTGAATACATAGTTTTTTTTCAATTTGCCAAGCCTTTAATGGGCGTAGCAATATTTTTATACTGTAGAGTTATAAGCTTGAAGTCTCTAACTAAAATAGCAAGGAAATAATTGCCTTTGTAAAGACGGGTAGCAAGACGTACAGCAGAGAACTAAAATAGACTTTTCACTACTTAAACGCACATAAAAACTATTAACTATGAATCGCTAGGCTATTGCTTAAAAATATCTATAAAGCTATACACAAAACACACTCGAAACAAAGTTAAATCATCTGAATAAACTTTTATCACAAACTAAAAACTAGATAAAAAGCGAGAGAAAAAAAGATATATTGCAACTAAGTTTTGACGGCAATGCGCAGAAAATAAGTTAAAAATCAAATCAAAAACTAAAGTGAAAAACGCCAAAAGCTTTTTCGGCGGATTTGCGAGCACACACGCGTATTTATGTCGTTGTGGGAACAAGGCAGCAAGGCGAAAGGCAACATTATAATAAGCCGTGGAATAAAATGCAAATTTGGCACATCAAAATTGTGCGACAACAATTGCAACACATGCAGCAACAACGAGAAGAAGAGGAAGAGCAGCAGCAAATAGAACATGAAAATTGTAAAACAAACTTTTGTTTAACGCCTGCAGGATGCGAGCGACTACGAGGAGTTAACAATTTGGCCAACTGGCGGACGGATGCTTTTTATTTAACTTTTTTTTATCAGCAATTAAAATTGCAAATTATATTTTTGTAAAAGTCGTTAACGAAAAAAATTTTACAATTATAATTTTTGCAGCTATTAAATTTCATAAAAAAAATATTTAACTAACAAAAAACAGTTGAATACAAATAAACAATAGAAACTAACAGTTAAAAGCTGAAATTGAGATTTATTTTTAAAGGTTGTGAGGGAAGATTAAACAATAACAATTTTAGCAACTTTTAAATTTAAAAATATTTAACTAAATGAAAAAATTGAAAAAACAATCAAAACTAACAGCTAAAAACTTAAATTTAGCAAAACGAGACTGAAGGTTTTATTTTATAAAGTTGAGAGGGAAAATTGTAATATAACATGAAATTATAACCATTTTAGCAACTTTTAAATTTAGAAATATTTAACTAAACGAAAAAAACTTGATTAAAAAGCATTAGAAAATATCAGGTAAAAACTGAAATTTAGCAAAACGAGACTGAGGATTTTATTTGATAAAGTTAGGAGGAGATAAAATTGTACAATTACGATTTTAGCAAATTTTTAGAAATATTTAGCTGTTTAACTGTAAGCGAAAATCACTTGAAATAAATAACAAATAATAATAAATGGAATTTCAAAGTTTATACCAATTATCAGCTAAAACTGAACTGAACTGAGATTCCTGTAAACCTCTTCAAGTTGTTGTCTGTAAGAGTTTGGCTTAAATTTTTATAAGCAACATCATCATCAGCATCATGTTAATTTATATTATCTTATCTTATCATTATTTCGAATTTCTTTATTGCTGAACTTTAATTTTTTGTAAATCTGAATTGAGTTCATTAAAGGTTGTTTTTAAGGGTTGAATTTCTGATGCTCTGACCCCAATTAGAAATGTGTTAAGCATAGCCTGAACCCATTGAAAATGGGAATTCAGGGTATGTTTTTATTCAAATGTATTTAACAGGCAGAAAGAGGTGTGGTGCATTCCATAAACTATGTATACGCAAGAGTATCTATTCCAAATGCCATAGTCTATCTTCAATATTGCCGAAAATAGTTTATGTAAATCCTTCATACCCTAAGAGCACACCTATTATTCTTATAGAAGGTACAAGGTACACTCGATTATACATATATTCCAAATTTCTCTTGAGCCGAAATGCTTTACGTTATTAGAGACAGACGTAAAGACGGACAGCAAAATGAAGCTTCACAAAACCATGAAGATGAATATTTTACAGCTAGACATAATGCGATTATCATAATATCATATATATATATAATATGTCTATGTATGTGCCATATAAACCGAGCAGAAGATGGTGCGGCAATTTATTATTTTGCCTCCATCAGCAAGATTCAGTGTTAATTACCGTCGACACGTAGCCGAGTCCTCAAACATAATAATAATGCACATTATGTAAGGCTGATATTATTATAGCTGGGTAAAGCGCTTAAATGTGTGGGAGGGGCTTACGTAGGGAGCGGGGCTCAGTTGGGTGCAAGACTGGTTGATAAATATCCTTAGCTGTGTGTTGTAAAGCCTTTGCTGCATTTATTTTGCATGTCACAAATACCAAAAACAAAGGCGAGTTGCAGAGGCGACAGGCAACAACAGAACGCCCATGGACAACGCCTATGTAGAGCCACAGAAAGCACTTGCCACGCCCATTTACAGCACGTTGTTGCTTTTGTTGTTGCTGTTGTTGTTGTTTTTGCATTGTGTTTACTAAAATAAACAAACAATGGGGAAGAAAAGCTGAAGCTGAACGGCCAGTTGAGCCCCCAAATGGAGCCCAGCACGTAGCGCGTAGCAGGCCGCACCGGGCGTATGCGTGTTGTGGCAGCTGCAACATGCAACGTGCCTGCAACGAGGACAACATAGCCAACCCAGAATGTAGGTTAGATTGCAACGGTTTAACCGAGTCGCTCTCACATTCATAATGAGCCGCACTTGATGCGAGCCACATTTCAGCCGGGGCCAGGGCATAAATTAATTGGTTAGTTCACGCACACACACACACACACACACATGCACGCAGAGATAAACACACGCAATACATATACAAAGCAAATGAGAACAGGGACAAGGTGTAGCAAATAGTGCTCTAAAGAAAGATATTTAAAGCAGCTATTGAGATCTGAATGGGATTATAAAAGAAGAACTGGCACAAAGCTCTCGCTTTATAGGCAGAAGCACATACATAGGGACTTTCCTTCTTAAGAAAAGGAAATTTCACTAAGTATACTTAAAAACAAGTAAGAAAGCTCTAGTCGGGTCTGCCCGACTACGAGATCCCCTGAACCAAGTCCGAGGCAGTGTTTTAAACAATCTAGCTTATATCTTTTACCGGTACATATTACCCTCTGCGTGCACCCACACACGCACACATATACATACACAAGCACGCGCGCCGCTTACTGCGTAGATGATTTAGCGGCTACGCTTGGGCTGCATTCTATGCAGCATTATGAGAAATTCATTGTTAAATAACTTCGGTTCTAGATCTACTTTCTTAATGAAATTTTCAGGACATAATATTGACATCTAGAGGTGTATATATACGAAATCCCAACTCCCTAGTATTTGAAATACGTTTTTTCCACTTATGGGGCTAATGGGGAGAGGTATCCAAAATTTAATAAGTTTATTATCTGTATTTACATCACAGCAACCTACATAGTCAATTTGGCGTCTCTAGGTATTATGGTCTAAAAGTTATAGCTTAAAAACAAAGTCAAAATATCGATTGTTATCGATAATAAGGAAATAGGATGAGTTATCGAAAAAAAAAAATAAACTTGTACTGCGTATGGTATACAAGAATATATATCTAAAATCTCAAATCTCTAGCTTTTGTGGTTTACGAGATCACTGCGTTCATACGGACGGACAGACGGACAGACGGACAGACGGACAGACGGACAGACGGACGGACGGACAGACGGACAGACGGACATGGCTAGATCGACTCAGCTCGTCGTCCTGATCAAGAATATATATACTTTATGGGGTCTGCCACGCCTCCTTCTGCCTGTTACATACATTGTCACAAAACCATTATACCCTGAATTCCCATTTTCAATGGGTTCAGGGTATAAAAATATATTTTGAATATTATGCTACTTATAGAAAAATAAAGTCTTTCAGTTTCGTAGGAAAAGAAAATGGCATTAAATATATTTAAATAAAAATATATTTTGAATATTATATTATTTATAGAAAAAAAAGCTTTTCAGTATTTTGTAGAGTTCAAAGATTTTTTGTACCAGATATTTAATATGCCTGCACTGTAAAAAAAACTAACTAGAATTTAGCAAATAAGCTTAAGAAATATTTTAGAACCTTAAAAAAAAACTTTTATAAAAAAATGTATTTCTTTTAATATTATAAATCTAAATTAAACTTTCAATTAATTTTTAAAGTTCAATCATTTTTGTAAAACATTTTGAAAAAAAAAAACACATTGCAATTAATTAGATAGGTCAAGCATCGCACTGAAAAGTTTATTAAACTGCGCTGTTTCTAGCTGCTGCGATAAGAAAATATTGCTTACAATCTCAGAAAGTACCCATTGACAACAATCTGTAAAGTAGAAATATAAATTCCCAATCACACCTACACAATAATAATAAATAAATATATATATATATATAAATATTTATAAAGCGCTGATAAAACAGATTAGCATACATATATAATGTACAAATATACTCAATCTTTTTTAAAAAAATTGAAAAAAAAAAAGAAAGCGAGATTAAAAGTGTAAAATAATCTTGATAGTCAAAGTTTTAATACGCTTACCGTGTATATAATAATATAATATATCTTAAGGAAACAGATTTTAAACAAATTTGTTTTTTTTTGTTTTTGGCGGAAGTGCCTGACTAGAAGTTACCCTGAACCTGAACCCTATGTCAAGAAACTACTTTTATGAAGCCTATATAGCACATATGTTGACTTAAGCTTTTACAACGGAAAATATATGCTTACATAACTGCAATTTGGTAGTCATTTTAATTGTTTTTATGGAAATTAAAAGAAATTTAAAACGAATTTCAAGTATCTAACTTTTATGCTCTCATTATACGAACAAATGTGTATATACTTTATGATCTGTGCCTGTTGTATACATTAATACGGTATAGAAAACTAGTCTTTCACAATATAAAATGCATGAAATTATATTTCAATATATTTTTAAAAGCCAAATATATGATTTTCATTGCTTGAAATTGATCAAAAATTGAAAGCGTATATAAAAGTTGCCAAGGTAACTAGACAGACTTTTAAGTGATAAGGTATATATATATATATATATATATACTACTGGACTTTATGGACTTTTCCAGAGATTACAATAAATGCGCTGTAAAGAATACGCATATAAAATTAACATTTTTACAGTTCGAACTTTAGTTGAAGTCGAGCAGGAAACTTAAGCAGAATGAAGATTAAAGTGGCATTATTATTGATACTCGCTTCCATTGCATGGGCCAGCGGTAAGTTTGATAGATGTTTGATTAGATGCGAGAACTAATATTGAGTTTGCACACTTTGATAGGCTTTCGAATGCCCGACTGTCCGCACTGGAGCAAGTGCTGGAAGGACTACAAAGCTGGACGAATTGTGTACTGAATGTAACTCTAAAATTGTAGGGTTAAATATTTAATGATATGTGTGTGTAGTAGCTAGTGCCTAGAAATGTCAACATCATCAGAACTCTGTCCATATAGTAAATAAACAGTTTATTAATCGAAATGGAAATGAATGCTGCAAAGCGAGTCATTTAAATCGTTTTCCATTAGGCTTATGTGCTTAATTAAGCGTTAAGGCTATTAGAGCGAATGCTATCAGAACTTTTGAGGTCCAAAATGCCAATTTTTGCAGAATAAATGTCCAATGAAATAAAGCTTAATGCAAAATAAATATATTTACATATATACAATATATGCTACCACTAATTGCACGCAGAACAGGCACACATACATATGTATATGTATGTATTTATATATATACATGTGTAGGATGTCATGCCTGGCATGCGTAATCCTCTAGCAAAGCTTTTCCCGTTGTTCGAACTGTGGCACGCAATGCAAAAGTACGAATAATCTGCATTGAGGTTGACAGACTTACCAAAAGATGGGGGAAATTTAGTCAGAGTTGGCTATAAGTCGCCCAAATAGGTGATCGAAAATTAGAATATCTTATAGTATATATAGTTATAGTAATAAATATAAATAGCAATTAACAATTTATGTTGATACAGCTAAATAAATTGTTAAGTATAAATTGTTTTTAAAATGTATTTTGTTTTTGTTTTCTAAATTTCAGAGACTTTGACTGATCGCTATTCCTTATAAATGTAGCCTCTTAACTATGGAATTTCTCTGAAATGAATCTAACGTCTGTAAAGGAAGTATCCTAACCCTATACCTAAGCGAACTTTAGCATTATCTGTATATGACTAGTTACTAACTCTTTAAAACTTGTAAGTTCCTTTACCTCTTAAAGAAAGCTTTTTAACCCTCTATGAACATATACATTATATATACATAAATAAGTTATTAGACCTTCGACATCGAAATTCTCACATCCCAGTGTTACCTCTGTAAAGCAAGTAACCTAATTCTATTCCAAGCCCAGCTCTAGCCATATCCAACATACGCGTGGTTACGCCTCCGCCCGCTAGAGACCGCCATACATACACGTGCCACAATTTTCCGGAGCTTTCCCATTATGGGGGCGGTTGAACTGAATTTTAAAATACAGCGTATTTTCACAACTGCTATGATTGACGTGGGCTTGACGCATTATTGATTGAGCTGTATGTACATATGTGTGTCTCTGTGTGTGTGTGTGTAGGGTAGTGGAAATTGAGTTGGGGAAGAAGTATATTCATAGCAGGGCATTAAGGTAAATATACACAGACATATTAACTTAATGGCCAGGTGTGAATGCCTTGTCATTAAGTACGCACAAACGTAGTCCATAAGCTATGTATATAGCTAAGACTTGGGTAAATAAATAATAATTACCTACGCTTATTGATTTTCAGAATACACTATACAAAATAGCTAGCTATAAGTAGGTAGCTGAGCCTTAAACTTTTAACTTTTTGTATTCCTCATTTTAGTTACAGCTCAATCAAAAACTCAATCTTCTAAGATTTCGACTGGTTCAAAAAGAGTTTCTTATTTTTTTGCAGTGTATTCAACCTGCTTAAGAGATAAGCTGCATTAAAGACAACTTATATAAGCCTCAACGAAAAGCCCTCCCCAAAATGTCGGCACACGAAAAGCTCTGGACCTTACAAAAACATTTTAAGTAGATGTCATTACGCGTTTGCCTCGCCACCAAATGACTTTGACAACAACATAAATACATTAACATCAGCGCATTAAACGTGATTTCCTTTCGAATCGACAAAGTCTGGCAACGCTAGTCCTTTGTTTGCTTTAACCATTTAAACAATAGAAACGACTTTTGAACTCTTGGTTCAGGTGCGCTAACTGTAGCTTTTACAAATGCCTGAATGTTTGGTTTTCTTTGTTGTCATATTGATTTTTATTTTGCTTTCTTGGTTTTTGCAACGTTGTCGATTTTTCTTCATTTTTGTGTTGATTGTTTTCCTGTTGTAATTCGTGCTAGCAATTTTCTTTTATCTTTCTAAAATGGATTTTTTGGCTGACATAGCTGGAATTTTTTCTAATTGAAACTACATTTTACATTTTGATAAATCAGCTTTTTTTAAAACTTAATTGAAATTCTGCTTAGACAACCTGTTTTATGGCTGCTAACCATTTACTTTAAGCTTAGTTTTGATCGTTGATCAACACTTGATTGCATTAAGGATTCAGTTATCGATTATAGTTATTGACTTACCTCGATAACGCTATCACTACCCAGTCCGCAGATCTTGTTCTTGTTGTTGTACAACCGCTGTTCCAATTGCTGCTTCCGCTGTTTGCGCTGCTTACGTGTGGCTAGACGCAGCCCGCCGCCACCGCCGCTGCCGTCGCCGCCGCCCAGTACTTGCGCTGCAATAACAATTTCGTCGTCTTCGTCGTCGTCGTCAACGCCGGCGTCGACGTCGTCGTCGTCGTCGTCGTTTAGTACTAAACCAGCAGGTGGCGTGCCACTCAAATTATACTCATCGACATCGATATCGGCCGCTGTATCCGGCAGCAAATCTAAATCACTTTGAAAGCTCAGATCCAAATCTTGGGGCAATTTTGCATACTTTTGATTATTTTTCATTGTTACTGTTTACTGTTTGTATGGGCAGCCTTGCATGAGTCATGCCATGTGCAGTAAATGTCCTACAAGAATGGACACTGTTATCGGGTTATCGTCTTGATTTGTTATTGTTGCAATTCGCGCGTTGCTTTCGTTATTATTTCGCACACATGCACACACACACACATACAGGCACACACATTCAAAAATACGGACACACAGGCAAACGTGAAACTGAACCAAAACAAAAATGAGCACAATCGATTTTTCCGTCTTGTCGCTGCCGTTCTCTTTGTTTTTGCCCCACTACGAGCGATAACAACAACAACAACAGGTTCTTGTTTTAGCAGCACTTCAATGCAACAAATTGGGCGCAACTCGTTGACTACACAACACAATCGTCCTGCTGCGCGTCGTAGGAGGCTTTGCGGCACCCTTTCACGTCTCTGCTATATAATTAACACAAACAAACAAACAAACACACACTGACACACGCTCAGTCATCAAATTGCAATTGCACTTTACAATGTCAAACATACACACACCCACTCACACACTGGCAAGCAACAACGCGATTGAAATTCAATTTGATTCACTTTAGTACTCGGTGCTATTTCCAATTAGATAGTTCTATGCGCTTTTCCGACTACAATTTTCATTTGCTTTTTACCGTCAAGACGTCTGCACGCCACAAAATCGCGTCGCGTATAGAGCACAGCGCCAATGCCGATGCCGATGCCGCTTTCCCCCTATGCCTGTCACTGTGTGTGGTTGCGTGTGTGTGCGTGCATATAGTGTAGGGGCTGTCTTTGGGGTAAAAAGTTATCGAAGCAAATTTTAACACATCGATTCCAGAATGTCTGGCATCACTGTTTATCTAATTAGATACTGACAGCAGACAGCTTTTGTCATGTAGCATACCAAAAGAAAGCGAGAACGTAAACGTAACGTTATTTTGAATTTAAAAGCAAGCGCGTTAAAATTATATAAAAATATCTAACACAAAAAATAAATTGAAAGACACTTTAGAAATTTTATTATGAGAATGGTTTTTGATCAGTTGATTTATTCAAAAGCAGTATTTTGTTTTTTTAATCATATATGTTGGATTTTGTTTTGTCGATTTAGTCCCTTTATAGTTAATATATCCATACACATACCATTATATTTTTTTTTGTATTTTTTTCATCTGAAATATATAAGTTTGTATACTTATATGTATGTATATGTAGTTTCCTTGAATAAAAATTAAATCTTAAAAAGGATAAGCATCATTGTAGCTACCACAAGGTGAACTTTTTGTTGTTGTTGCTGTTTCTCTTATAAGTATATAGAAAACATTTGTTTGTTTGTGTGAATTATGCTGCATAGCTAATAATTGTTAATAAATGTTGAAGCTTCAATGACAAAAGCGTCGTCGAATCGATCGAATTATTAAAACTGATTTAATTTAGCTATAAAATTGTGTAAATATATAAATATAAATACTGTTCGCTTAGAAAATAACACGCATACACGTAAGTTTGTCAAATGGTCAAAATAAATTATCGACATTATATATATATGTATATATATATGACATATAAATATGATTCTTCTCTTCTTCGCTGTCATACAAAATTACATGAATTTAAATCAAATATAGAATATAAATAAGTTGCGGCAATTAAATGCTTTAAGTACATTCATTTCGTTTCGCTTCATCTTTTTTTTGTTTGCTTAGTTCAAATAATTAATTTAATTACTGGCAACATTCTGGAGATGCTTTGCGTTTCATAGAAAATGTGTTTTTTCGTGTTAGGCGCATGCGCCACGGTGCAGTGTAGGAAAATAGAAATGAAAGCAAATGTGTGTTGAAGAAAAGGGAAATGTTAAGGCTAAGTAATCAGTTAAGATCAGATGATAATGTAGTCTTCCAACAGATGTTTAGAATGGGTTTCATTTTAGTGTTGTATGTAAGGTTAAAGGCAAATAGCTTTTAAAGTCATTTGCCAGCTTAAAAGGGGAGCAGCGCATGCGTCTTGTCTGAACTAATTGCTGAGCTTAGCCTAAACAATTTGTAGTCCCCCGCCTTAAAATGTATAATCGACTTATGTAAAAATTAAGTTTACAAAAAAATAAACATGGCAAGCGCTTAAGCGTAACTTAAATTAATTGTGCGTATACCTAATTGCTAAGAGTCAACTTTTGCTGATGTTGTTGCTGCTCCTGCAATTGCTGCATCAGTTGTTGCTTCGTTTCGGCTTTCACAGTTTTATAGCGATCCTTCTCCTCAGTATTCTCGGGCGGCTCACACTCAAAGGATGCAATTGCGAGCGTATTCTCATTGAGCACCGCATTATGCTGCAGGTAGGCAATTACATTCGGCAATTTCTCAAACGGACAGGTCACCTTCTTCCATTCATTGAACTCCATCACTTGTTTGGCGAGTTGTGAGCATTTCTCAAAGTTGATATGATTGTTTGGCAAACTGCAAAAGCGAAAGTGAAAGGCAATCAGAAATGGCTTTCCTTTTTAATTGATGGCAATTGTTAGCTTATTACCGATTCGAGCAGCCTTCGTTCAGAAAATATAAATCCTTAACAAATAAACTAAAAAATGGAATGATTATGCGTTCGCGTTCCTCTGTGGCGCCCTCGGAGCGCCACATTGCAGCTTTAAGCGTCGAGCGATAACTGTTGAAATTCGATGTTGGATCCATTTGATGTTCCAGCACAGAGAACTTAGCCGATTGCACTTTAGACCACTGCAAATTAAACAGAGTTCAATTAAATCTTTGACTTTGTTTTATATTTTTTTAAAACCTACCGTCTTTTTAAGTCTGCCAATGGGCGCGAGATTTAGACCAGCTATAATGGCCATCAGACTATTGAAGTTACCAATGTTGAAGCATTCACGAGCTGTCTCAATCCAATATTCGATAATACGCACACGCTGCTTCTTCTTCGGATACTGTGGGGAAAGAAAGATATAGATTCAATATATGTAAAGCAAGAAAATGAAAGAGTTCGAAATCGAGAGTACTTGATTCACAGACTTTACTTAAAAGTCTATACAGATTAGCATGTGATTCGGATAGAAAGGCGATTCATTTTTTTCATTTATCTCTTTTCTTGAATAATTTTTTAACTGAATATTCTTCTTCTCAAACTGAAATCGTCGCTTCTCTGTTCCAATTTTATAGTCTTGCCAATTCAAATTAATAACTTGGCTTTTCACGAAGAAAAACCTATTGATTTTCACATATATATTTCTTTATAGCTTTTTTTTTGCAATTGAATTTCATTTTTATGGCTTTGCGCTGGGCAAACATATTTCCATACGTTTATGGCCAGCATCATTTTCATTTACATTTTCATCCCTGGCAGCCAGTCCAATCATTTTAAGCACTCGCTAATCCCACCCACCCACCTCGACCGCCCACTCCACCCACCTTAACAATTTCGCTGGCCGTCAAATAGCTGAGACGATTGAACCACTGCACATACGATTCCAAATTGCGTGTCTTTTTCATATCATTCAAGGAGCTGCCCGCAGTCGCATCAACTGGAGCTGTGATTGAGCCCGCGCCTTTGGCCTGCTGCTGATAATCCTTGGCGAAGGCCTGTACAAACTCCTCGGGTCCGATGTGCGACAGACGCTCCAATTCGATGGCCGTTAGCTGATGGGCCAAATGCTCGCAGCTGGGACACATGTCCATTATGCCAAATACCTCGTCTGGTTGCGGAGTGCTCGAGGCGGAGTTGCTGCCACTGTTTGTGGAGTTGCCGCTGCTGCTCGCCGAGCCGCCACTCGTTGGCAGTCCATTCGTTGCGTGGCCACTCCCTGATGTATGGGAGCTGCCGAGAAACGTTTGAAACGGATTATGCAAATGTAGATGATGCTGATGATGATGATGAAGTTGATGATGAAGCTGTTGTTGTTGTTGTTGTTGCAGCTGATGCTGCGACTGGTGTTCGATGGCCTCGTTGTTTAGCGTCTGCAGAAATTCTTCGTACTGCTCCAGATCCTTCAGCCGTGCCACAAGCAGCTGCAATATGCGCGACACCTGCTTGCCCAGCGAATTGTCAATGTAGACACATTTCCTAGCCAAGATGCGCACCTGCTGCATCAGCCGCTCATCCCGAAAGTCATACGGAAAGATCTCAATCCATTCGGATAGCAAACGTATGCAATGCTGCGCCGAACGCTGCGTCAAAGTGCGCTGCTGCGGCTTTGGCTCCAGCTCCAGCTCCTGCCCAGCTGCAGCTGCTGCTGCTCCTTTACGCTGCGTCAGCGGCGAGGCAGAATTCAAGTGCAGCGGCAATGATGGAGGCTGAGCAACAGCCTCATCAACCACATCGCCAGCTGGCTGCTGCTGCTGCTCCCAGTTGCTGGAGATCTGAGCGAGCAATTCATAAGGTCTGATGAACAGGCGTCCGCTCAACAGAAATGCAAACAGATAATTGTGCTCCGGATAGTAGTCGTGCGTGGGCACCATATGCATGATGAGCGATTGCAGTGTGCCCGCCTGCAGCTTGCCGTCGCTGTAGACCAGATGCCCCTCCTTGGGCTCCTTGCCAAGGCCCACAGCTTTGCTCTGCTGTGGCGGTCCATAGCTGAGCGGTCGTTCCGGCAACAGCGACTTCTCCACGTGGGAGCTGTCCCGTCGGTGCGTGGCCAAGGTTTTGGCCACTATGCCAATGCCGCTGCCGGCGCTGCTGTTGCTCCGTTGCGTCTTCAGATCCGGCAAGGTCTTGTGTGTCGTTGTTGTTGTTGCTGTAATTGTTGCTCCAGTTTTGGCCTTGAGATTGAGATTTATGTTGGCGCTGCCAGTGCTGCCACTGCGGCCATTTGTGGCACTATTGATGCCGCCGTTGCTCGACGACGACATTTGAATCCTCTGCTCCTGCTCCCGCTGCTGCTTCTACTGCTGCTGGCTGCCCGGCGACTCTCCTATGCAAGCGCCGCCTTTGCGGGCAGCGTCAAGAGCTGTAAAATAGAAAATAGAAAATAGAGAATTAACTACATTTCCAATAAAGAAGGGACATTGTGTAGGAATCCTTACAAAGATGTAATAAAAAGAGGGAGCCAATTGGAATTGGCAATTGGCAAATGACAAACGGATACCTGAACATTTAATCGTCCTTTGCAATTAGCCAACTGTCAAAGTGAACGAAATGGGAGGGTACGAAAACTGTCTGATGTAATTTTAACCCTTTTCACTAATCTCTTTTTCCACACTCAATTTTCTTTAAAGCTCAATAAAGTCTTTGATGAATTTAAGAAGTTCTTGAAAAGCATTTTATATTTTATGGTAATATATACTAAGTTTTTCTTCTATATACAAGATTTAGCTTAACATATCATCTCTAAGTGGTTTAATATTATAAAATATAACTATTTTCGCTGAAACTCGAAAGATATATCAAAAACATAACAGCTGTTTCTTATGTTTCAAAGCTCAGAAAACCTTTTTTATCCAGAAGTCATCTACTAAATCATGGTTTATGTATAAACTACACATACACATCAAAAACATCTATAAAATATCATTTGGATTTTACTGCAGCTCATCCATGCTACGATTGCTTAGCTCTAAAAACGAATAGGTGCTCAAAACCTCTTAAATATCTCAAAATAACATAAAAAAAAACTCCAAGTTCTACTTATGAAAATCGCATAGAAAGGCTTAACTAAAGAAAGAGAGAGAGAGAGATCAATAGCTTCATTAAAACAGAAAGATAATTTGTAAAAAAGACACTGACGGTGATGCATAGAAAAAACACGTAAAAACGTAGTGAAAACTGGAAAAGTGTCGCTCGAAAGCAAATTCATAGAAAATAGAAAATGAATAAGCCGTGAATGTCGGCTATTGATTGCTGACTGCGACACTTAATCACGTAAGCACAACCCACACAAAAACAACAGCAACAAGAAATAGGAAAGTGGACCGACTAGGAAATACCCTTTGATAACAGCAATTGATCTATATTAGCTTTTATCATTTCTAAAATACATGTTGAAGAAATTTATATTAAACGATTTTCAGAGTTATCGAAAGTAAAAATTGTAGAAAACTAGGAAATACCCTTTAAAAAACGTATATTTTTCTTCTGACCTCACTTCTAACTTGAATTGTGTGTCAATGCTTACCCCACTTCACTATGAAGGGGATGCTCCTGATAAACATAAACCTTTATTCCAAATTTGAAGTCTCCATTTGCTATAGTCTCTGAGATCTTCTCAGATTGTATATTCGATTGAGAATTTGCATATCCTATAGGTTGGGCAATTCCATCTGCAGCCTGTTACGCCTTCACAAAAAGACCAATATACCCTCTTAGGCCAGTCACTATAAATATAGGGTACTTAAAGAAACTTCCACTCACTCCCCCGCAAATTATGGCTCACCTAAGTGTAGCGGCCAATCCAAAGAAAAGATAATGAAACCATAAAGCTTCAAGCAGTCTAAACTGTTAATTTCGAGCTGCTTATCACAGCGAACGAATTAGAAGACAATGGGAAACACGAGAATTACAAATATTAATTAACAGCAAAATAACCAAAAAGAACTTACAAGAAAAATAGGTCAACAAATTGTTGTGAAGGGTGTATGGGGGTGTGGGGTGTGTGGTGTAGTTAAATGTTAATTGAATTACCAGCTAAGAGAAGACGCCGCAAGGTTGGGGCAAAGGTGCAAACGATATAAGAGCCCCCACACCACCCTCACCCTCGACCTAGTTCACTTTTCACTTTTCTTGGCGTATTGCAAGGGCAAGGGGCATATATTAACTTGTGGGCCAAAACAGAAATCAATTTCGAATGCGGTAGAAGCAAATTAAAATCTATATTTATAACGTTTACACTATATATGTATGTGTGTATAAAAACAACAAATGAGTGGAATGCACGACGCAGCAGCAGCGAATGCCATAAAAGCTTAAAACAACAACTGTAAAAACAAGAACAACAACAAGCAAGCAAAGCGCACCATAATTTGTATACAAAAGCGGAACAGTGGAAAGGGACGGGCAACGGCAATGACAGACACAGCAGCAGCAGCAACAGAAGGGGAAGAAGAAATGTAGACAAGTCAATAAATGGGGCCGTGGCCAGGCGGCTGCTGCTGCTGCCAAGTTGAATAGAAGAGAATGAAACAACCCCACGGAAAAAAAACGAACGAAGTCACGGCTGGATGCATGGATGCATGGATGGAAGGATGAATGGATAGGTACTTGAGTTTAGCCGAGTCCTAATTGGAACTTACCTGCCTGCTGCAGTCGCTGTAGCAGCTCCGTTGCATTTTATACAAATGCGCTGTTTGATTAATTAAATGTAAATTGGCACACACACACACATACACACCCGGAGGAGAGCACAATAGTGTATTTAGCTTCTCCTGATCACTAACTAATACATTGTCATCAATTGATCCTCTCTCTCTCTTTTGCACAAGAGAGTAAGCTAAGCATGGAAAGCTGCTGTTGCTACTGTTGTTGATCACTAATACTAATACATTTTTACTAGTTGGTCCTCCTCTCTCTGTCTTTCTCTCTGTTTATTGCATCGAAATCAGGACAGCGTGTGCATAGTAGTAGCAAAAGGGGCGCTGCCTAACGAAAGTGGAACACACGATGCTACTGCTGCAGCGCGGCCGGTCGCTCGGTAGGTCGGAGGGGTTAGTTTGTATGTTTGCAAAAACAATTTACAATACGCGAAAGGTGAGCGTCGAGCTGCGTTGCGTCGCGTCGTTTTAGCTCTTGCTCTCACCACCTTTGGTACGCCGCTGGCGCTGTCACCCCCGCAGCAGCAACAGCAGTCCAAGTCACAGTCGCATATGGCGGCCGCCTTTTGCGTTTTTCGTTTGGTCAGCGCAAATATAAAAATGTGGAAAACACAGTCTGTTATTTGTATGTATGTATTGTACGTTTTGCGTACGTTTTTACTTTTTGAGCACACGACGATTTGTATTTTGTTTAAAATGCGTCTTTTGCATACGATATTGACGACGTTTTCGTATGTATTTAAATGTATGTGTGTATGTATGTATGTTGCGCGCCGACCGGTTTGTTTGCTACGCAGAATTTTCTTTTCTACTTTCTTTACGCCGCCCTTGCACTGTTTTTGTTATTGGTTGTGTTTGCTTATTAGATTCGTGTTATTTTTATTATCGCTGCAACGTTCACTTTTTTTTTTTATTTACATAAAACGTTCACGTTCGCCTTTCGCTTTTTATTACATTAATTATGCATATATTGCGCCAATTAGCAAAGTTTATGCCCGAATCGCCGTTCTCCGCGGAACCAATAGGCAAGGAGTGCGAAGACAAAACAAAAACCACGAGAGCAATGTGAACGTACACCGGTAACTAAAAAATACTAAGCTAAAGTGCAGGTCGTTGGCAACGCAATGCTAGTATTTTTATAAACTCTATGGGCACTCAACACAAGGCTAAAGCACCATCATTAGAGATAAATCGTAAATATTGAATAGTTGTAACAGGCATACATTAGTAACTGAACTAATGCAAAATGCAATGCATTTCAAAAAATATGTATATGTCCAGTACAAATCACACATTCACTTTTTGTAATATCCTAATTTAGTTTGTTTACTTACATCTTGCTTTTAGTTCAATTAAAAATACAATTTGAATCTTGGTTTTCGATTACCGATACGCTACTCTCGATACATCGATAGCAAAAAAGAATGCAGAATATCGTTTGTGTCCAGCTCTAAGCAACAAAAACTCTAGTGAAAAGTCGGCAGAGAAATGCAACGCCAAATTAACTAAATTAACAGCAAAAACAACACAAAATCCCAACAGAGGCACACACAACAGAGTCACAAGAACATCACTGTTAACACTAGTAACTGGCGTAAGAATTCTGCGACTATCGGCGGCTGGCAACATTTAAATGGCCAATGGCAATGGGAACAATATCAATACGGACGATGCAGCCGCAGCCGCTGCTGCTGCAGCGACAAATGCACAGGAGCAACAACACCTGACCGGCGATGGCAATGGAGCCTGCGGCGATGCCAAGCTGCCGGCAAGTGCACGCAGCGGCAACGTCAACGATCTAGTTGCAGATTTGTGGCTGAATGGCAGCGCCGGCAGCACCAGTCGTGGCGATTACACAAATATTCGGGCTACAACTGGCTCAGTGGCAACAATGATTGCAACAGCAATGGCCACATCAGCAACTACAGCACCGCCAACAACCACAACAACAACGACGAGTGCAACAAGCAGCTCGAATGTTGCCGCCTCTTCCTCCTCCACATCTACGTTTTCCTTCAAGCGCTTTCTCAACAGCAGCGGCACAATTACAGCTCCAAGCAGCACAGTAACGTCCCTTGATGCAACGGGCGGTACGACTGGGAACAGCTGTGGCAGCAGCAGTAACACAAATGCAAATGCAACTGCAACCGTTTCGCTGCAAACGTCAACGGGCGCACGACCCAAGGTGCCGCAATCTGCATCTGTAAGCCACATGCAGCCGGATTTCAATGGCAGCGCCGCCTCCAAGATGAAGCGTTCGCCACGTTTTAGCTCCTTCGACTCGCAGGCGAGTCTGGCCGAGTATGCGGCATGTGGCGGCAGTAGCAGCTCTGGCTCGACTCGTCTACGTCCGGATCTGCGTCTGGAGGTGGAACGCAGTGGCATTGTGCTAGACGACGATGATGACTACGAGCACGTGGGCCTGGCCCAGGTGCGCAACAGTCGCCTCTACGATGAGCGCGTCGATGATGGTGAGTAGCTGCCAAGAGTGGAAAGTGCCTCTAATGTCACCCCTCATCCTTAGATATATTTCCATCGTCTGCCTCGAGTTTGCACGCAGCGGCCGGCACTTCTCGTTATGTGCCGCGCTCCTATTCCAGCTACGATATGCCGCCGCATGCTGCCTGCGCCGCCGCCGCTGCTGCCGCATCGCCTCGTCGTCGACCTGCTTTGCGTCCGAATCGCTTGGTTCTGGCCACGGCCTCGCCCAAAATGAAGCTCGATCTGCCGCTGGACACGTCAAACGTGGCTGGCGCCGCATCGGCTCTCCCAGACTTTGTGCAGGATCATTTGCCGGACTCGTGGTGCCAGGAGGCGCATCTCAGCTCGCCGCCCAATTCGCCTTTAGGTGCCGCCGAGGCGCCCAGCTGCAGTGGCGCTATGGGCGGTGGCGGCGGTGCTCTGCTCTTGCCCGCGGCCGTAGCCGCTGGTCTGCCCAGCAGTTCGGCGCTGCAATCGGCTAGCGAGGCGACTGGTTCCACAGTTAAAATGCTGCCCGATTTTCTATCTGACGGTCCCATTCTACACTCATCGCAGCGCTTGGCGGACGTGGCCATTGGACTGCCTTCGAATTCCATAGATTCGCCGCCGCAGGAGGCGGACGGAGGCGTGTCCTGCACACTGCGCCAGGAGAACGAGCGACTGCAGCGAGAGCTGCAAGAGATGTTTGTGGAGTTGAATGTGCAAACGCGTCGAGCTCATGAGTTTGAGCAGCAACTGGTAGCAGTGGGCGAAGCGCGACGGCGCGAAACGCTGGCGGCCACAGCACAAACACAAAATACGCAGCGATTGCGCAGACAGGTGGCACAGCTGGAGGTAGATATAAATGTTAGGCATCGACACAAAGCTTTGTATAATTTATATATATTTGTCAACAGGCTGAGCTGTTTGAGCTGCGCCATAACAGCGATCAGCTAACGGCTGGTGCAGCAGGAACAGTGGGAGCTGCCAGTGGTGGTGGTGGTGGTGCTTCGGTCATGACGCCCGGCAGCAGCCACAGCAGCAGCAGCAACACATCGCGTCCGTCCAGAACGCAACAATTGTCGCGCGATTTGCTGCGAGCTGCGGACAATGCTGAACAGAATTTGAGGTAAGTTTTGATTATATTTGCTTGGATAACTTTCTCATCTCTCTCACTTTTTAGGCAATTGCTCGCGGGCGTGGATAATCTGCGTCAAATGGCAGCCAGCTTGGAGCAGCCAGCAGCGCCGGCAGCCACGCCCCGCAGTCCCAATTCGGATCAGTACACCGACTTTAATTAGGAACCTTATTTTGGGTGCAGTTGTTGTTGTTGATGATGCTGTGTGCGTATGCGTGTGTGTGTGTGTGTGCTTTTTACTCGAAATTGATTCAGTTTTGTTATTCGTAAGCCGCCCAACCAACGCCACCTAGCGCTTGTTTTTAGCAACCGAAAAACCTTTTTATATCGAGCTATAAATATATACATATATCCATATATCTATATACGAATAACTCGTGGCATCTGTGAAGGGTTCGAATGGCAATCGAAGGAGCATCAAAGCGCAGCCTTGTGATGTTGATTGAAATACCGGATATATATAAATTATACTATAACAAAGTGTAGAATATATTTTAATTGTGTTATATGAATAACAAATGTTTATAACAAAAAGAAGCAAACTATCAATAATAATAATAATACAATTGTAAATTAGCGCAAAATGCAAAATGCAGAATCAACAAATAAAATAAAACACACGGCACAGTTGCATTTCTAAACGCAAAAAATTTAATTAAAATCAGCTAACAAGGGAATTATTAAATAAAAAATGAAAAAAACACTGAATCCCACAATCCATAAATATTATATATATATATATATTTTGTTAAAAACAAAATTATGTTTAATAATAAATAACAGAATCTTTGCACCTGTGTTCGTAGTTTGTGCTTCAACCAACAAATGAAATAAAATTGTGAGCAACAAATTAAAACAAGCATTTCTTTTCGAATATATATACATTTATCTAATATGATTTATTTGAATTTATAAATTGTAGCTTTCATTTAACAGAAAAACTGACTAAAAGAAATTTAGTTAAATTTTATATTCAAATTTTCTTTGAATTTGCAGCACTTTTTCATA
Organism: Drosophila gaucha; assembly: GCA_035045545.1. Lineage (NCBI taxonomy): Eukaryota > Metazoa > Arthropoda > Insecta > Diptera > Drosophilidae > Drosophila > Drosophila gaucha. The sequence goes on from JAWNOY010000292.1 coordinate 8,027,160, forward strand.
TCAGAGAAAAATTTCTGAAAAAGAGATTTATTCACATATATCTCTCTCTCTCTTTCTCTCTTACAAAACACTTGTGTTAAATGTAAACTAAAAGTAAGAGTATTTCTCATAGTGCAAAGCATATAAGCTGATAATACGCAGAGATCCTAGCCTTGACATTGTGCGAGCGTCAAATAGATAAGGCATCCCCACACACACTCTGCCTGTCCCTCTCCCACTCACACCTTCTCTCATCTGCCCACTTTCCAGCCGGCTGGGGATTGTTTACTATTCCAATGACTGCCGGTTGCTGGATTTTCAATTCCATTTAGTTTAGTTGAGGTTTCGTCGTCGTTACGCGCGGACCGATTCCATTTCCAAAGTGCGAGATCGGCGACAAATAAAAAAAACTGCTTTACACAGCTCCTACGTGCAAAGCAGAATTGTAAAAAAAACTAGACAAAATTAATCAGGAAGTGAGCGTTAATTTTGCTACATTTGCATAAACGATCAGGAAATTATAGAATATATTCAACATGCTGTCGAAGGGATTATTGGGTAAGTAAAGGAATTTCCTTATATACAAGGTATCAACAAAATGAATTTCTCAAATTTTGTACTTGTACTGTAAAAAAAAAAACAAAAACATTATCTTGAAGTCAATTCTATTTTATTTTTAGCACATTTCTATGTGGGGCAAATTCGTTTTTTATAATTCTAATTTAATTGGCTTATTTTGTCCAATAATTTGTTTCTTTGACGTCAAGTGCAGCGATTATCAGCTTATAAATTAAAATTTCTTATCTATCTATTTTTAAATAATTTTGATTTTATTGCATATGTTTTATTATTTATTTTATTTATTTATATTTTCTTATAAATTAATTCTTTTTTTGTTCTGAAAAGTAACACCATTCTCATCCTGTATACCCTTTAAAATGAATTTCTGCTTTCATTTAATCAATCTTTCATCAACATTCATTCAAATTTGAATTTAATAGAAATGTTTGACGACCTTCTCCTTCCTCATTCAATGGCATTGACCGCGCACTCTATTAGAAACTGCGCACATAAATACTAAACGTGATATGCGACTACCCAAATACCCTGCTATCCCTTTGTCAACAACTAATACACTTCTAATCACGCCAGTTCGCGTGGACAGTGGTTGATAAGACGCCTAAGCTGATACTTTGGCAGGTGCTTGTTTAATGATAAGAGCAGAGCAGATAGAGGGAGAGAGAGAGCTAGAGATAAGTTCATATTAGGTATGTCTATCTAGGGGGGCTAATGCTTATCACATTGCATATAATTATGATCAGAAAATGTTAAGTGAGGACGGAGCTCGCAGCGTGTTGCCGTGGGGTCTCTATATCGAATGTTCATTTATTTTTATTAATTTATATTTTGGAAAGATTGTTGAAGTTTCTTATAATATGACCTAATAGCATTTGAAAACCTTGTTAAACAAATTTTATAGAGCCTATGCCTACATATCCAAAAACTTGAAAAGCGATTTTAATACATATATTATGATTTATTTTAAAGATACTATTAGACTAGATAAAGACCTGGCTAAGTAAATTATTTGAATTTTAAGGATTTGTTGATCAATTTTTATATTCAGAAATTACAATATGTTCTATCTTTATCTATAAGAAATAAAAGTAAATTTAAAAAAAAATTATTTTTAAAAAAAGTTATATATTTTTTTTAAGTTCCTTATTTTTTTAAACTTTATTTTTTTTAATTTATAGCTGTTCTTGTTTTTCTAATGTTTTTTAGGCTTTTGGTAAGTGCATTTAGTAATTTCAGCAAAAATTCGTTCATTTTTTTACGGGTTCTCAATAGTTGACTGTCAAATTTGTACTCTCTTTTTGATTTTATTGATCTTTTATTAATACTTTTGCAAGGGTATTCAATAGATGACAATCCAAATTATTCACTTCTTTTTGTCTTATGTTTTTTATAATTTTTCTTCAAAATATTATTCTAAGGGTATTTAATAGCTGCCCCAATTGCTTACCTCCCCTCAATTGACAGCAACAAACAGAAAAATCGTTCCCCTTCAAGCTCTCTATAGGTGTTTAAATTAAATTTAATTTAAAGTTTAAATTAAATACAATTTAAGGAACTCAAACCTGAACTCAACAACAACAACGAATAAAATGTGCGCATTAATCAAGAATTAATTGTGTCCAATCAGACGAAAGTAATAAGCAAACCAGTTATATTTTTATCTACCCACTCACTATGCATAAAGCCGATCCCATTACAAAGATATCAGACAAAGCTATATATGTATATATTTATATATGATGATTGGAGACTGCGACTCAAGCAAATTCAAGCCAGACAAATGGTTTCGGTTGCACTGTCTCGATTTCAATTTACCTTTTCCACTTTGCAATTTGCATTCTTAGACGTTCCATTCATTTACATATATGCTATATAGACTAAATATATATATACATATATAGAGTGTACTGTCTGAGCTGCAGTCTATTCAAAGTTATTCAAATATATTTTACATTACTTGTCACGTGTCTGAAAATCTTTATTGTTGCAATCGCAAGAGTCATAAAATATAATGCAATGCAATCTCACGCTTGACCTAGCTGAAAGTATTACGAGAGATTAAAGAGATTGTGTTTTGTATAGTCTATAGGAATTTAAGAAATATTTTCACTAGATCAGAAAAGATTAAGTATGTTTTCAATGGATAGTTTCAAATGCATTCAGAAGTGTATATAAATACTTAGTTAATTAATTGCTTATATATACAACAGTTAAGCCATAAGAACCAACGTAGAACCCGAACTTAGTAAAAATAATAAAAAATATTTTGTATACAAATTTTGTCAATATTCGAAAAATGATAAACAAATATAAAAAATTGAACAAATGAAATGAAAAATGAAAAAAAATTATAATAATAAAATAATGATCGTTGGTAAAGCCGAAGTCCGAATACAATTAAAAAGTTATTTTCCCAAATTTTTTATAAACCAGACTAGACTTTTCTAAAAAGATCTTTCTTTTCACAGCTTAATTTTTTAACTTCCCTAATATTTCAACCTCTTAAAGTTAATCAATTTTAGATTTTTATAGCTTACTTACCATAGTTAAGCTAAGTAGTTCCGTCTATATTCCCTGTTATCTCTTATATATAGCTTAGACTTGGCCTACCCATCATAATGATATTATTTCTGTGCCAACCCTACAGCTCTGACATCATGACTCTATATACAATATCTATATATCTCTATTATACAATATCTACATGTACATATATCTTTCTTGACATGGATCCATTCTATTCAGCCTTGATGTATTTATCTATCCACCATGATTTATCTGACTTATACATATGTATCTCTCTGGCAACCTGCATGCTACCTATATCTATAGTTTTGTATATATATATATATAGTTATACCATATCCCTCTGTCTTTCTTGATATCTTTTTAGCTCAGACAACATGCAGGTTGATCCGCTGCAGTTCCACGCTACACTCGAAGGCAGCGCCCGCAGTCATGACCCAGCTGCAGAGCGAGATGCCCCACTCTGATCATCGTCCGGCTGCGTACAATGGCCCCAGCTACGAGAAAATATTGGAGACCCGCAAAAACCACCTAACGCCCAATTTGACGGCGCACTTCAAGAAGCCGCTGGTCATTCACGCCGGCCACATGCAGTGGCTGTACGATCACGAGGGTCGTCGCTATCTGGACATGTTTGGAGGCATTGTGACCGTCTCCGTGGGCCACTGTCATCCGTAAGTTGAAGCTTCAAACATCTCTGAATCATATGAAACAGCTGGCTGATCTTTTCAGCAAAGTCAACCAGGCGCTGAGCGAGCAAACCTCCAAGCTGTGGCACACGACCAACATCTATATGCATCCAAAGATTCACGAGTATGCCGAGCGTCTGGCTGCTAAGTTTCCGGGTAATCTGAAGGCCGTGTGCTTTGTCAACTCCGGCTCGGAGGCCAATGATTTGGCCATGCTCATGGCACGTCTGCACACGGGCAACCAGGATATCTTAACCTTCCGCAATGCCTACCATGGCATGTCGCCCTATACCATGGGATTGACTGCCCACTCCACTTGGCGCTATCCGCTGCCTGGTGTAAACAATGGCATTCTTCATGTGATGAATCCGGATCCTTATCAAGGTATCTGGGGTGGCTCGGCCTGTAGGGACTCACCTGTGCAAACCACGCGCAGCTGCAGCTGCCCTCCCGATGGCTGCCAGGCTGGAGCCAACTACTACAACGAGCTGGAGCAGACCTTTAAGTACTCGCTGCCACGTGGCAAGGTGGCTGCCATGTTCGCCGAATCCATTCAAGGTGTCGGCGGCACCGTTCAGTTCCCCAAGGGCTATCTGAAACGAGCTGCAGATCTGGTTCGGGCCAATGGCGGACTCTTCGTGGCGGATGAGGTGCAAACGGGCTTTGGCCGCACCGGCGATCACTTCTGGGGCTTCGAGGGACATGACTACATCCCGGATATTGTGACCATGGCCAAGGGCATTGGCAATGGCTTCCCACTGGCCGCCGTTGTCACCACACCAGAGATCGCCTCCACGCTGGGCATGGCTCTGCATTTCAATACCTATGGCGGCAATCCCATGGCCAGCGCCGTGGGCATCTCCGTGCTGGATGTGATCGAAGAGGAACAGCTGCAACGCAACTCTCTGGAGGTGGGCACCTACTACCTCAAGTGCCTCGAAGAGCTGCAGCAGCGCTACGAACTGATTGGGGATGTGCGCGGAAAGGGCTTGATGATTGGCGTGGAGCTCGTCGGCGATCGGGAGACACGTGCTCCCCTCGCTGCGCCCCATGTCCTGGAGATCTGGGAGACATGCAAAGATATGGGCGTACTCTTTGGCCGCGGCGGTCTGCATGGCAATGTAAGTTACGACAGTCTGGCAACGCTAAAAATCGTATATGTGTCTGCGCCTGAAACACTCTTAAAACGTTTGTCTTATACTAGGCCATCTTTTATGTTTTGCTTAACTGCCTTAACTCTAGCTTTAAATCCTACATACACTTATCTATATATATATATATGTGACAATGCACGCTCTGACAGTCTGGCAACGCCAAAACTTCCACTGTTTGTCTTATACTAGATCATCTTTCGTACCGTAACTGTCTCAACTCTAGCATTAACTCGTATTATCTTTTTGTTCCTTTCCCTGCTCTGCTCCTCTCATGCATCGATTTGTGTACCTAAAATTCTTTGCAGGTTCTACGCATTAAGCCACCCATGTGCATTAATCGTGCCGATGTCAAGTTTGCTGTGGATGTACTGGGTCAAGCTATAGCGGATACATTGGCCAGACAAAAGTAGCTAACGAAATTCCTAATGAAATTGGCAATTGACCAGAGGAGAAGACTTTGCTGCCTCAGAATGCATTTATAGAATAGCTTTACTCTGAAATTGATTTACATAATAAAGACAAATTACCCTTAATTTGAAATTCTAAATACCCCTTACATATCATATATATATTATAATATTATATATATAAAATATACACAGCATACTTTAAGCACCATGATCTAATATCTAAGCACTTTTTGGGTTTCTCTTCTAACTCATGCTCATACGCAAGTTTCCTAACTACAAGTATGTATTATCTTATATTTAAATATCAACATTTTTTATATTTTATATTTAACAACTATTTTTTATTTATTTCTACAGGTGCTCAGCTTTAGGCCTCCGCTTTGTATCAGCTATGAGGATGTGGAATTTACATTGAGTATTTTAGAAACAGTTTTCGAGCAGCACATGAACAAAAGGCCACGCAGCTGGAGAACTATAACAACTACGAATCGTAGTAGTTGGTAACATTCCAATAATACAAATAACAATAATTCTATACATAATATTTATTTCGTACAACTAATTCAATATAATTGAGCATAATTTCAATGTTTAGAGAGCACAAATCGGAAGTGAAAAGCAAACTGTGAGCATTCCAATGACACTAAGCGAGGCTTCCATTTTTGTAATTAAATTTAAAATATGTATATATATTATAACTGTATATATTGTATAAATATAGATACTTTAGGCACAGCATTTTTCATTAAACAAATGTAAATTTTCAATTTTCGATAAGACTGTACAGTAGTTTAACTCTTATACATAACTCTTATATTTATATAAATATTTGCGACATTTCTTTTGGTATTACTTTCTGTTTAACTTTTAACACACTAAACTAAATACTAAATAATTTAAATGGTTTGAAAGCTAAAACTTTATCAGATCTTTACAATAATTAACACAATTTTCCTATTCGAATCAGCGGACTCCATCGACAACGGTTGTCACTTGTTGTAGTTGGATCGAGCTGTTCTCCTTCTGCTATACTTGTATATCAATCGGTTTCCCATCATTTTCATAGTCCGAGCTGAGCAATGTGTCTGCCAGCTCCTTGCGCGCCTTTTGCACCACCCAATACATCAATGCAACGCCACAAATTACCTAAAAAATTAAAATAAAAAAAAAGCAGAATGAATATGAAATTTTCTTTTATTAATTATAGAAAAGTTAAAATAAAACACTCTAGCAGCTTTTTAGAATTAAAGAATAAGTATGAGCGAGCAACTGCTCTATCAATTCATTAATACAAAGCGTATAAGAGTTTGAGTATTAGACTTTAAAGTGTTGCCTACTTTCAGGCTGAACAAAAAATTCGAGCCATTTCTTACTCTAGCTAAACCAAAGCAAGCTTCGTTTCTAATTTAAAAGCAAAGTTATGCAATTTGTGCAGTTAAGTTAAAGCCACAGCAAATAGTAAACTTATTTTAACACGCAAGCCAAAAGTGAGGCCCTTTTTTTGCATAAAAATCAATAAGTCTGCTATAAGCAAGCAAAATAAATGAAATGTTTGCCAAGTGCTAAACACAAAGTAAGCATTGATTAGTGTACCATAACTAAGTAGAGCGACTTACCTCGATCACAAAACTAATATAGCCAGTCACTTTCGTATTGTGATCATTGAGTACCTCGTGCATCGAGCGCAGCGTGGATCCCAAATAAACATTTATCGTTTGAGCTGGCATCAGACCCAAAAACGTGGCCAGATGATAGTCCCGAGCTTTGATTGTGCTGATCTATAAAAAAAAAAGAATAAAAATGTGGAAATAATTAGCGGCTGTTAATAAGGAATAAACAATATTAGATGTAAACATTTGTTTATATAATATTAAGTATATGAGAATAAAGAAGGAATCTTCATTCATGTCAATAAGGAATATCAAAGGCAAAAATTTATATAAATATATATATTGTTAATACATACATATACAGATAATATTATATTACATTGTTTTTTTTTTTTAACTTTATTATCACACAAAAATATTGTTGTCAATAAAGAGTGCGAGTATAAGACTTTCAAATATTGCCTACTTTTAGGCAAATCCAAAAATTTCAAGCAGTTTCTTACAAAGGAAAAGAAATATATTTATGTATGGTAAAATATAATGTTAAGAAGAATCCTTCATTCATACCAATAAACAATATCAAAATAAATATTTGAATAAAATATTTAAAATAGGTACAACATAAATTTTAAAATCAAATAAACCCTTATAAATTTCACAATTAAATCGAGTATATTTTATCTGATTAAGCATTACAAAATTTGATTGTATTTCAGTCAAAAACGTTAAGCAATTCATATTTTTTAATGACTCGCATCTGTCGTGCAAAAACGTGCAAAACCAGTTTAGGAAATTTCAAGTTCAATTTCTCATTCACCTTTCAGCTGTGTTTGTTTATTATACTCTGTTCCCAAAAAAAGAAAAGAGTATATTGGTGCAATGTATGAATGCAAAGCATTTGGACACCTTTGAAGGTAAAGACTTGAAATTTTTAACATATACTAGTGTGTGCTGTAGGTGTTACAGTATTGTGAACACGACCACGGGGGCGTGGCAAATATCTATATCTACGCCCACTCGGGGCATGACAAATCGGGAGTTTCAATGTATCGATTTGTATAAATCCTAAAATATTTTGAGCGCTACAAGAGCACTTGAAATCCTAAATATATAAATTCGAATAGATCATTCCGAAAAAAATATATAGTATACGCCCATTATGGGCGTGGCAAATCGGATAAAGCTGTATCTTCTACAGTTTTAGAGTTAGAACATCCAAATTACCACTTCTAAAGCATACTGGGGCATTGCAAATCGGGAACTACTATTTCTTTTCCGACATAAACGCTTTTTCGCCAATATTGCCATCTATAAATTTGGAATACATAGTTGTGCAAAAAGATATAGTATGTTAAGCTACGTTTTTCTATGTAGAAACCATCTATTTATATCTTCCAAAGTTTTATAGCTAGAGCCACAAAATTTTAGAAATAAGTTACTATTACCTTCCTTCTCAGATTGACTTAAATCATTAACATGGGGCGTGACAGTTTCAAGGTGCTCTTACACTCACTCAACTGAACAGAGTATCACGCAGTCAGTTGCGCCCGACTGCAACTTCTTACTTGTGTTTATATATACATTTCTTTTTTATTGTTGGCAACAGCTAAAATTGTGCACACATACATATGTGCAATCAGCGTAAATGTGACTAATTAAACAACGACAGATGTGACTAATTATGAATAGAGATTTGAAATTTGACACAACTGCAATACAATTTAATCGATTCCCTTATAGATGCAAAAACTGTTGAGAAACTTTCCAAAAATTTACGTATTTTAATCAGCTTTTTCTTGGTTTGATCAACATGTGAGAAACTTCTCTGCGAACGCATTCCGAGTGCGTAAACAGCTGAATAACTGAATAAATACACAGCAAAAGTCCCCACGAACAAAGACGATTGACTATACCGATTATATATATATGCGAGCGTCTATATGTATGAAGACATATGTTCGTCCCTGACTGATAGTCGCACAAATAAATACATTCAACTGAAAGTTGTAAACATGTATTCGACTGCGAGGGTCAAAGAGGAAATAGAGCTCGAGAAAGTCAAGTAATATCGATACTATATAATTTGATACAACTTAGCTTAACTTTGGTATTACTTTTTCTAAAATTCATTGGACTTACTCCAAATATGACGTTCTGTAGCCCAAATGGTATTGGCGTTAGACGCGTAAAGAGCACCACTCGAAATGCCTTGGGTCCAGATATAACTCGCAGTATAGCTCGTCCAGTCTCATTTTTGATCAGTCTGAAAATAGCAACAAGCAAAAGATGAAGCAATTAAAAGAAATCAACAAAAAACTGAATATATGTTCCAAATGGCGAAACTTGAATACTTTTATAAATATGCGTATTACGAGTATGAATTAGATCAATGTTTTTCATCAATTTTTGAACTGAAATATCTAAGATACAGGATATATGTACATATATATATTATATTAACCATAATAAAAGAACTGTTTATATCTTATAGGGCATTTTGAAAGTCATTATTGTATAATTATCTTGAGGTTAAGAGATTAAAGTTCTTACAACAACGTCATTAGTAACGCTCTATATATAGAACTTTAACAAGAAGCCATAAAAACTGCATAAAAATACAAAAAACTTAATCTTATATACTTAATAATTTTCTTTTTTTCTCTAAGGTATAAATCTCTATTACTAAAAGCTAAAAACTTGTATAAGACTTTTTAAATTATAGACCTAACCCACATTTGGAACTAGTTTTACCATAAAAACCATAACTCTACTTAAATGAAATCGGTTCAAAGTCAATTTCACCTGACCACAAACTAGATTTCTTTGCCATAAGTGCAAGGCTTTCTGTAATTAGAGCTCATGCTCTATATGTAAACATACCCACTTACAGGTAAATATCGCTTATCACATTAGCATTCATCTATATAATTTGCTTTCTGCTTGAATACGTAGGAGACCTCCTACCTGTTCGAACACCTATCAATTATCCATGTATGCGTGTGTGTGTTTATACAGGTAATCAAAGCTCAATTTGAGTCCATCAACTGGTAGTCAGTTAACCTGTTTATCAGCAACTGGCTAAAGCCAAAAGTGAATTGGCCACATTTGGGCCATTTAGTGGTCTGGTCTGTAATTTATGGTTGCTCAATTTATTAGCCATTTGTCCGATACGATCTGTCAATGTGGGGTGTGTGCCGTTGGGTAACACTTACATATATATATATATATAGTAAACTGGCTAGTTAAACTGTATTTCTAATTATTATAATTGATCGAATTAAACATGCCCTGCAAATGGTATCAGCAAATCAATTTACTGAATTGAATTGAACTGTGGAAACATAAAATAACTTTTGTGTCGGTCCATATCTTATTTCCTTTTCGAACAAAAGCTAATTATGTACACATTTCTAATTAACAATTATTATTTGGGGTTGCTCGACTAGGACGTACCTTGAAAACTAAGTCAATCATCATATAAGCAATATTAATATAAATAATATCAAACTTATCTATTTTAATCATAATCAAAACTTTCAGTATAAACATCATCATTGTTTCGATGACTATCTTTATCAATATGATTAGTATTATAATATTTATCATCATTAACAATATCATCATTTTCAATACTATCATGATCATCAATTTCATATTGTCAAATTCGACATACTGATCAATAATAAATATAGTTCATGCCTTTTTACTCGTTACTCGTCATTGACACCAAATAAGTATACCATGCTTACCCATTAGAAAATGCCTTAGGACTCTGAGATCATATTATCAGATCTCTGAGATCATATTGGGATCAGGATTTTCGGGAATCTTGTGGGTACGGAAAAAATTTTCGGGATTGGGCGAGATGGGAAAGATTAAAAAAAACTCTGGGACGGTCGGAATAAGTGTTTGATGATGATAATAAATTAGTAGAAGGGAGGAGATTTTTTATTAGTTTTTTTTTTTTTTTATTTTATTATTGATATTTTATTTGTATTGAATAGATATATATATAGTTATGTTTTTGTTACTGTCATTGACACTGTATACCATGCTTACCATTAGAATGCCTTAGGACTCTGAGATCATATTATCAGATCTCTGAGATCATATTGGGATCAGGATTTTCGGGAATCTTGTGGGTACGGAAAAAATTTTCGGGATTGGGCGAGATGGGAAAGATTAAAAAAAAAACTCTGGGACGGTCGGAATAAGTGTTTGATCCCGAAATGATCAATAAAATTACTTGTATTTATAAAAGAATAAAATAATGATATAGGCGAGGAAATGAATTCTTATATTAACCATGTTAAATTTAAGAGAAGTTAAAATATTTTATTATTTTGACAACAATGCAATGAATTGTTTGCTAGAGCAGTACTTGATGGTCCATAGGAGCAAAGTTTTTAGAAAATATTATTTTTAAATAATAATTTTAATCTATCATAAGAGTTCTAAATGTTAAAAAAAAATTTTCGGGAAATGTCGGGACCCAGTTCGCTTGGATTAAGTAGTTATAATAGAGATATAATATCATGAAAATAGGATGATTATAGTGCAATAAGCACCACTGAGAACATCCTCATTAAAATTAAAATTTAAAAAAAAAACCCGCGGGAAAAATGAAAAAATTTTAGGGACAAGCGGGTGGGAAAAGCTAAATTTATTTCGGGACGGGAACCAATTTCTTTTCCGATTCCATCTCTAGATCATATTGATAGAAATACACCAATGTGTATTTCAAGATTTCAATATTCAAATAAGACTTCTAACAGTACAGCGTATTAAAAGTTATCTTAATAATGATTCAATTGACATATTGCAATTATTTCGACAAACTTTGAAATGCAGTCAATAAAATATACGTACTTCTTCATATAACTATTTATAACTGTTCGTAAATCGAATTTTATGAACTGATAAAGCAGTTGAAGCCATGAAGCCATTTAGTTAGGCACGGAAGCCAACGCATGGCAGTTTTTTATATATATTTGAAAAGCTCCAAATTTGATAAGACACAAAGACATATATATATGTATATATGTATGTGAATATCACTAAGCAGCGACTCATTGAGTTGTGTTGAGGGCACATGAAAAGTAAATTAACTTAACACATTTATTCAATAATAAGCAAGTTTTTTTTTGTGTTTAGAATTTTGTTAAGCTCATTATAATCAGTGCTAAAAGGCAAAAAGAATTTGTATAATATATACACATATATACAGTCGAATCCCGATAGTTCGAAATGAAAACGAAACATCGGGATTCGACTGTATATGATAAGATATTTAAAAATCAGTTATATACTACAAATTGGGCTAATATTTTTTTATGATGATATGTTATTTCCAAAGTCTTCTGAATCTTACGAGAATCTTTTATATATATTATTATAATTTATATATATAATTAATAAGTGGGAAATAGAGTATTCTGAATGTATTAATTAGCTCTTTTATTTTATAGCTGATAATTCTTGTTTCAAGCTCTGAAGGGAATATTCCAAAACTTCTTATTTTTACCAGAGTTTTACAAAATTCTATATAGAGTATTTGCAAGTCTTTTAATAATTACCATTTGATACATACTACTAATTTCTAAATAGAGCATACGAAAGTCTATATACATATTCCCTCGAGGGTCTGCTGCTATCACCTACCTCACTTTTTATAAATACACCTCTGATACGTTGTTTGCTGGTCAAAGTCAAGTTATAAAACACAATATTTAACCTACTACATTTACACACTCTTTATAAAACTGTTAAGATATCATAAATAAATACAATACATCAGTACATCGCTTTTTGGTGCCCGCTTTAAATACAATACATCGGTTTTTGGTGCCCGCTTTACAAGCAGGAAAAACGTAATTTGGGAACGTTAATTCATTCTACAATTAGTTGGCGAAACACTTTAAACGCCTGCTGCAGTCCCGCAGCTCTTCCACATCGCGAGCATTGGACGCACAATCCGTGGACAGAAGCTCCAGATCGTGATTCTTTTTTATGTGCAGGCAATCGTTCAGGATGCAGACGAGTCCACGGAACTCCGGATAGGCTTGCAGGCAATCGCTGGGTATAACAACGGATAGCTGCAGGGTGAAGACGTTGCCGGGCTTCAGGCTATAGTTGACCATCTGATCGTTCATGTCCTCGGAGTCCAGGCCCACATGCTTGATGAGATTGGAGAAGCAAGTGAACCTGGATACTGCCTTGTACCTGCCCGGGCGACGCATCACATTATCTGGCAGGACGCGCATCTTCTGCAGCTGCTCAGCCAATAGGATGAGGAAGGTGGCGTGGAGCTCCCGGGGTGTGCGCACGATGGAGCTGGTGTTGCACATCAGCAGGCAGAGCTTGGACCGTATCTCGAGCAGCATGTTGTAGAGCACCTTTTGCGGAGGCGTAAAGCGTCCAAAGATGGGCCAATATCTGGCCAAGCCACCATAGTAGCCCGCATACTGGCAGGATCCATCCATTAGCCACACACTGCCCAGTCCTGCCGTCAGCCTAGGCTCATAGGGCAGTGGTTGGTGGGCGTGGCGGTCGCGAATTTTCTGGGAAAAGTGCAGGGCCAGCTCGCGTTTATTCTGCTGGGGATCGTGTTCGATTATCAGCTCCTGCATCGATTCGGCGGCAATTGAGTTGGCACGTCGTATCGCATCCACCTCCCGTTTGGTTTTGATGCTGCGGACGCACTGCATCATATGACGGGGACAATCGATGGTCAGCTTGAGCTCATCGGCCAACTCTTTGACGAGTTGATTAAGTGGGCTCTTATCTCTGGTAAACCACAATTTAGCACTAATATTATGAAGTTTGTCGGAAATCGTTTCCTTTAAAGAAGCCAACGACAGCACCTGGTCCACATTGAAGCGCTGGCAGGCGAGTTGTGCCAGCGCAGGATCAATAAACTGATTCTCTTGCGGCTGGAACAGTATCGTGCGCAGCTCCATCAATCGATTGCGCACCAACACGAGCACCATATTCGGCAACAGGCAATCGCAGAGATACATAAATTCGGGCCGCTGTCGAATCGGTTGCCCAAAATTGGATGTGGCGCCCGCTATGATTAGGGCATGTGTATTGCCCCGCCTACGTTCAGCATGAGCCAACCTATCCATGATGGCCCAACGGTGGTGAACCACTTCCCTCGGCACCATTACCTCAACGCGCTCCGGATCATCTTTGACATAGTCGCTGGATCTCCATTTGGTTGCCGGATGCCGTTGCCGTAGCTCGGCCACCGACACCGGCTGCATCTCCTTTGCAAAAGTAGATTCTTCGGTATAAGTTACCTCCGGGGGAGGGGGGGCGGCAGCCGGTGGAGGCGCTGACTGCAGTACTTCGCAGATATTCTCATTGCACAATTGACTTTGCGGCAACAGCATACTGATCCATGGCCGGAAACCTTTAAATTTTGGTAATGCTCGGAACATGATTTTAAAAACTATAATACAAAATTGACTAACTTCTAAGAAAAAATGGCAACTATATAAAATTTAATTTAAATGAGAATACAACTAAAATATTACTTCTATATATCAATTTATCTTGATCGAAATACTATAGAGCAGGCGTAGCAGTAGTAAGCTCAACTAGGCAGATATCAGATATAGATTAATACTAGTTTCGAGTACTCACTTGTGCACGGATATGCGATGCCGGCAGCTTCTTATGGTGAGATGAGCTATGGCTATGCCCACATTAGCTCCAAGTACAACCGTTAGCCAGCCGCGCCACCAACCGAACAGGTAGCCCGCAGTTATCAGCAGCACAAGGTAGCCCACGACAATGGGAAAACTGACTAGTGTGAAGAGTGCCATGAAGATGAGGAAAATGATCCAGTGATTCTGTGTCTCAATCCAGAAGAGCAGCTCCTTGGCATAGTTGCGCGTTAGGTAGCCGACAATGAGTATGAGGCCCAGCAGGGCGATGGGCACTAAGTAGCTGAGATACCAGTTGCGCAAGATAAATGCGTGCGTACGCAGCCAGCAGCTGTTGCGACGCCAATAGGACGATGAGGAAGAGGACCGAGTGTGACTGCGTCGATTGTTGGCGCCGCTGGTGCCGGCGCCAGTGCCGGGATTCACAACCAGAAACGCATCACACTCGCTGCTCTCCTCAATCGCATTCTCTGCACAGCTGTTGCCATCGGCTGTCGTTATCTGAATGCCCAAGTCGAAGCTGGTGGTGGCGTTAGCCTCCAATGGAAAGCGCGTGCTTGTGCCGCTGTAGCTGTTGCTCTTGATCAGCTGCGGGTAGGCTAGCGAAGTGCCGAGGTGTACCATGGAATCATCCATAATTGGGTTTTTGTATTTGTGCAGGCTAATGTTGTTTGCATATCTGAAGGTGTTGTTTTTATTTATATTGTTGCTGTTGTTATTGTTGTTGCTCGGCTCCAGTGTTGTGGAAGCGCTCATTTTAGGGCTTGCAATGTGCCCAAATATTTCAACATTTACAGTTATTGTTTGTGTAGCCGTTTCCCCCCTTTCGCATGTCTTATTGGCACTTCATTTTCTCTTTCACTTCGCATTGTTTAGCTGCTGTCATTCGAACAAATTTCACTTTTACATGCCCGTTCTGCGTAAGTTTGCGTGTGTGTGAATGTGTTATAAATAAATTGATAAATACACAATGTGCAAAATAGGCCGCCAACGAGAAGCTGATGCTCTATTTCACTTATGCACAGCTCACCCACTCAATTGACTTCAATAACAAACTCTGGTTTTTGTTGTTTTAATTGAATTAACTAATAAAAATATTTATAAGTAAATCACTGAGGTCGGTTTCTTTTTGGAATTCGTACGCACTATTTTTTATCATTTACACAAAGAATATTAAATGCAGACTCAAATTGTTTTTAATTCTACGAACTTTTTCTTCCAACTAGACTGGGGGACTACGCGCCAACACGTCCTACCACGCCGAAACAAAATATCTAACTAAAAATTGCAGTGTGACCGCAAACCACAAATACAAAAACCTCAAAATAATGCATAACAAATAAGAATTTAAATGAGGCGCCGAAGTTTGCATGCTCTATATACACAAATGATCTAGGATGAGAAAGAGCTTATTATTATTAAATAAATTAAATAACTTTTTAAAAACATATATGTATATATATATATATATATATATATATATTTATAACAGGTATACAAATTTTATGAAATATATATTTATTTGCAGTTTTTTTTGTTTTACTCATTCCGAGTCTTGTTCGTTGGGCAGCTCCTTGCTGCTGCGCGATACACTAGCTATGCTCGCCTGATCCTGTAGAATAACCAGACGTAAGAAAGCCAAATTTAAAAGGAAAGCCTGTCCAAGCAGCTCGCGTTGATATCGCTCCGCCTTGGAGAACATTGTGCGTAAATTTGATGGAAACTGCACTTCATTCTGAAGATGGATCTGCTCGTCTTGTTCGGCATACTCCTCCATATTATAATGTGTCCGCATCATGCCAAGAATTGTGTCCTCCGAGGAGACGCGCTCAGTGCCAACCAGATGATTGAATAGTCGAGCTGTGAGAAACCGACGAAGGTAAAAGAGATTTGTTTTGCTCTCGCCTGGATTAATGCGCGCCATCAAAGCGTAGCTCAGCATCGAGATGACTTGTGCCTTCTGGATGTTCACATTCTGCTGATCAATGCTGCCGGGGTTACTGCTGGCCTGCGCCATTTGCGGGTTCTCCAGGACATAGCAATCCGCCTCCGGAATTTGATGTACCACATAGAGGCAACGGCGCACGAGTTCAGCTAAATGTAGTTTCTTGTCATTGATCTCATGATGCTGCCAATGACTAAGCACACAAGGTGAATATTTAGTCTCTGGCAGTTCCAGCCGGGCCCAACTAACACTCGTAACACCAATGCGCACTCCTACAGCAGATGAAATACTCTGCCTCTGCTGTTCATCCATTGCAGGTGTAATAAACGGCGCTGTGCGGGAAGCTTTTGCGGTTTTGTTGCTGCCCGCGGTACTGGGCACTGGATCTAGCAGACTATTGTAGAACTTGGTAACCACCTTTAAGCCAAAGCCCTCGACATAGAGTATATCGCTTAGCTCACGCAACGGCCCATTGCGCGCCTTCCAATTGTGCAATTTAGTTACACGCGCCTTTGTTACATCGTACCTTCAAAGAGTCACAGTTACTAAAAACACTTGTATTTATTTATTAAATAAAAACCTTAGCAGTTGCTCAGCGCCCTTTTCGTTTATGGCATTTAGAATAAGTTTACGCTGCTCCTCTGTATAAGCCGGCAGCTCGACGGGATGCTCTGCAGGTGGCTGACTTGTCAAGTGCCTAACAAAATTTGTTCTTAAAGCACACAGTTTACGTTTTATGTTTAAAGTAATCATTATTTAATTCAACAAAATGCACAGCATTGATTTTATAAATTACGCAAAAATACAAGCTGATTGTTTTGATATTGGCAGTGTGACCAGATCGACTGCAATTGAAAACAGCTGATCGCAGCTGTTCGAGCAACAGCTGTTGGCAGCATCCGAATTTTCGGATACCAAATTTAATAGTTAGTAAACACGCAGTACGGGCAAGGTGTTTTACATTCGTTGACAATCGGCTCATATATTTAAAGACACGATGCAATTTTCCTGGATGAAGCTGGCGATTTATTTGCTAACATTTTTAACATATGCCTATTCTGGTTACGGATCTAGCACAATTGTGCATCTACGAGATGCGATTATTGCGGCGGAGGCAATCTTTGGTGACGTCTTTAAAAATTTCATCACTATTGTGCGCAAGTTTCGCACCGTGCATGAGGTATTTGATGCAGCCGTCGACGAAAACTGTATATTTCAGTGCCCAGTACCCGATGGCGGTGGAACGGGTAAGCACTTGACGCACACACAGATATCATTATGTAAATTAGATAGCCTCACACTGACGTGTTTCTTTACCTTTCAGCACCGCGCGCAGTGCAAAATAAGTTCTATGTTCCCGTCGCTGATGGCTGCGGTTCTTTGGGCTTGAGAATCAGTACGGATTACCTGCCCGCCGCTGAAATGGAAACCTGCTGCAATACACACGACATTTGCTACGATACCTGTAATAGTGATAAGGAGCTGTGTGATTTGGACTTTAAGCGTTGTTTGTATAGATATTGCGATAGTTACGAGAAATCTATTGCCAGCGACCTGATGACCAAGGGCTGCAAAGCGGCTGCCAAGATGCTATTCACAGGCACCTTAACACTAGGCTGTAAATCTTTTCTGGACTCGCAGCAGCGTTCGTGTTATTGTGCTCCTAGCAAACAGACTAACTTCAATGGCAACAAGTTTACGAACAGCAAGGAAAAACAACAGAAGCAAAAGTACGGTTGGAAGGATCGTAACGACATCTAGCACAATGGATAAATACGTTAATTGTTGTTTTATGTAGTTAAGTTCATGTTAGTTTTTAGTTATGGTTGTACTTTTATACCATCTGACGAATTTTTCTAGTTTTATGCCAAAGCTAAAATAGGCTCAGTATTTATATACCAAGCAGATATCATATATAAATATTTTTAATTTGTATGTTACCAAAGCTTACAAGTTGGCTGAGCAATACATTAATAATAAAGAAGCAGAATCTATTTTTTAATTTTCCCTCGTTATATCGGTATTTCAGTGAAAAGGCCAAAGCTATCGATATTTCAGAGCATAATAAAAAATATACAAAATATACATATACAAAATATATCGATACGTCAATTTACTGGTATACACTTTGTAGTTTGCAACACTACATTAGTCTTACTTGCATTTGCCAGCACTAAAACAACACAAGCGCAGCAAAAAAAAAGATTTTGCAACAAAACTGAACAAATTTTTAATGTAGCTTGCCATTAAATAAATCGTGCAATGGGCTATGATGTCAATCGCTTTCAAGGCGAAGTAGACGAAGAGCTAACATGTCCCATATGTTCCGGTGTTCTGGAAGATCCGCTGCAGGTTCGACAATAACAACAACAGCTACTAAAATCATTTTTCATTTCGAATTTCAACTATTCCACAGGCGGTCATGTGCGAACACGCCTTCTGCCGTGGCTGCATTAATGAATGGCTAACACGCCAGCCCACATGTCCAGTTGATCGGAATGCCTTAACAACCGCAAATCTGCGAGCTGTGCCGCGCATATTGCGCAACTTGCTGTCCAGGTAACTTCTTGTGGACGACTCGTATTTGCAATACCCAACTAATGAGAGTTTTTATAGGTTGTCGATTACCTGCGACAATGCGCCCTATGGCTGCACAGCTGTGTTGAAACTGGATGCCTACAACTCGCATTTGGAAGAGTGCGTACACAATCCAAAGCGTCCATTTCCCTGTGAAAAAGGCTGTGGGTTTGACATACCCAAGGACGAGCTCAAGGATCACAACTGTGTGCGTGAGCTACGAGCGTTAATTGTCAAACAAACTGAGCAAATTGGCCAACTCAAAACGGAAATAACCGACCAGCAGCTAACCATCAATGAGTTGAAGCGAGAACTGCAGCTTTTTAAGGATTTTATGCGTGCCATGCGAGTCTCGAATCCGGCAATGCGCGCGATTGCTGATCAAATGGAACGCGATGAGGTGATACGGTGGAGCAGCGCCTTGGCCAGAGCGCGTGTCACACGCTGGGGAGGCATGATCTCCACACCCGACGATGCGCTGCAGGTGAGTGCCAGCAGAAGTTATAGTAATTAACTAATAAGTACTAACAGCTGCAATATTATAGCTGATGATTAAGCGCGCTCTGTCAGAGTCTGGTTGCCCGCCACACATACTGGATAGTTTAATGGAGAACTGCCACGAACGACGCTGGCCCCGTGGTCTGAGTTCTTTAGAAACGCGTCAAAACAATCGACGCATCTATGACAATTACATATGCCGCCGCATACCAGGTGAGTTTGAATGGTAATCAAGCAATCAGGTAAACAGTTACCCTGACTAAACAAAGGTTTTGTGATTGCAGGCAAACAGGCGGTGCTTGTGCTGAGCTGTGACAATGTGCACATGACTGAGGATGTGATGGTCGAGCCGGGCCTGGTTATGATCTTTGCGCATGGCATCGAGTAGAGAGTTACGCATGCGGCAGCTACATTCAACTAATTAGTAACTAAATACTTAATTGTATGTCAAACAGTGCTCAGTTTTGTTGTTTCCTTGATTTAATGCATAAGCCTAAGCATAAAAACACACACATTTGTCATATTAATCATTTTTAGCATTAAGATTAACTCGAATGCACTTTCAGAACTAAAAAACAAACAAACAAAACCATTCAAGCGCCTCATGACGACTTTCGAGTTGTAGTAAAGAAATTGATATTAAACTTTGTTTCCACATACACATGATGTTTATGATGTATGTGCGTATTCCATTTACACTCACACATACCAACTCGCACATGTGCGTGGTAAGCATATTTTTTTAATTAAGCGATCTCAGCAAACAAATTTTTGTTATTGTTCACTTAAATTCGCTGGATGCATTAAATTTGTGTCTCTTATATAATTGTGGCTTTGATTTAAGAAAGTTAAAAAATTTACTTAATGTGTAATTAAATTAAAAAAAAATTTAAGATAATAAAAGTATTCCATTTTTTATTAAATAAAACAGAATCTTCCTCTAAGCTAAATTAACACATACGAAATATTTTGTAGACCAGCTGCGCAATCGCACTAAAAAAGTTTATTGGGTTGCATTGCCTCAGCTCTGCGTCGCCCCCAACCCACGCACATACACACACACACACACACACAAGAGTTCTGGGCATCATATGTTCCCGAAAAGGAAATCCAATAAGTCGCCTAACCAAAAGCAACAACGAAATCAAACTAGTTCCTGCATGAGCTTTGAAAAAAAAAATTAAAAACCGGTTACGGCTTTCGTAGACATGTTTTTTTTTCGACTCATTATACAAACAATTGTTTAAATCTTTGTCTCTTGCGTGTTGTTGCTCTTTTGTTTAGTTACATGTGCCAAAAATCGATTTACGAATGCTCAGTCAGCAATTGATTGAACAACATTTAAATATTTATAAGCGCCATTAGCACTTCGAACTGTAAGGGGGCGCCCCCTGGCGTTTGAAAAGTGAGAGTTTCAGTTGAATAAACCGCAATCGGCGCGCGCAGCTTCCAACAGTCGTCTTCGCAGCGCCGTGGCGGTCGGACGTGCCTTAAAAGTTTTCAAAGTTTTCACCGAAAGCGATTAATAACGCTATGAATTTGTCAATTTGTATGCTAATCTTTGCAGCCGTTTGCCTAGTGGCGACGTCGGCGGCACCGCAGCTGAGGCAGCGCAACGAGAAGCAGGTTCTGGAGGAATTGCGTAAGTATCGAAAACTAATCGATTCCTATTGAATAACAATACTAAATTGATGCGATCGATCCAACAGTACAGAAGGGCGCTACCATCGAGGAGGTGGTCCTAGAGTCCAATCTGCATATCAGGCCCAAGGCACGACAGAATGTCAGACGCGTTCGATCTGTGCTAGATGATACGCTAAATGAAATCTACGAGACGCACAAGCGCGTGAAGCGTCAGGGACGCGGACGTGGTGGATTTGGTAGCAATTCCCAAGTCGGCGCAAAGGTGGGCGGCACTGAGAGTGGCGTTAATGTGGGTGCTGGTCCCAATGGCGGCACTGCCGGTGCCCATGTGAATCTCAATCCACTGGGTCCCTTAGGCCCCAATGGCTACAACCAGGAGCAAACAGCCTCAAATGGTGCAGCAAATAGCCAATTTAACAATGGCTTCAATTCCGGCTCCTCAGCAGCCAATGCCCAGGCACAGGGCTTCCAATCACAAAGTAATCTCGGTTCATTTGGAGCGTCCTCCACCAGCACGGCCACCCAATCGCAAAGCTCGAATCCATTCGGCAACAACAACTCTGCCGGCGCATCCCTCAGTCAAGTCTTCAAGCTGCCCAACGGTCAGACCATCAATTTTGCCTCCACAAATAACTTCGCCAATAGCGGATTTGGCAACACCGCCGGCAGCCGTGGCGGATCTGTGTCTGTGAGCGGTTAATGCCGTTAATAACAACAAAAAACTACTGACAAAAATGTTGTGCAAATATGTGTAGACGTTTTCTAATCAAATTTAGCAAATTTCTACTACTCTAACAACTTTGGCGCTTTCGAATTTGGTAACAAGCGAAAAAAGCTCAAGCTTACCATTAACCAGTTTCTGCAAACTCCGAAATATATATCGCATGTCATTTTGATTAAATGTTTTTGTTTCACTTTTATTGGTTTGTTATGGTTAGAGCTTTTTTTTTAACTTAGTCGGATTCGGATTCGCTTTCCGATTGGAAATCGCCCACTTCAATGGAGAATTTGTATTCCTGATCGCAACCCAAATACGAATCGCTCATATAGTACAATTTGTAATCATGCTTGCCTGGACTGGGCGCCACAAAGTCCAGCTTGACTTTGGCCTTCTGCTGCAGTGTCAGACGTTTGATGGAGAGCAGGGAATTGGTCTTGGGATCACCAATGACCACCCACCAGCCCTCCTCACGTTTCTGCGGGAAGAATGGCGCTATAACCGGCCCGGTAACCTCATCCTCGCGCTCCAGCTGCACCACCACATTGACTGTGGAACCAGAATTGATGCGATCTTTGTCAACCACCTCGTAATTTAGCTCAATATTGGGATAACGATTGCAAAAACGCGCCACATCGGCCATTTGCACATCGGATAGCTGCAGCAGCCGAGTACGATCCTCATCCTCCAGCTCCATTATATCGAAAACTGTTTCAATTTTCTGCAAAGAAATTAAATAAATAATAAATAATAAAATTTAATAAATTAAATGATGTGTCTTACCTTTTCTGTGCAACGCTTTATTATATCAGCATTGAAGTGTGGCAGCTGTCGCAAATACGAATCCTTGGTCCACATGGCCTGCGTAACCATCTGTGCCAGTTCCATGGCAGCCACAGCCGGTGAGAGCCAGCCATTGGAGCTCAGCACATCCACACAGGCCTGTATCAGGCGTATAGCCTTACTGAGTATCTGCTCCGTATCGGCTTGAAGCTCCGGGCCCAGCTGTAGACGAGAGAGATGTGCCTGAAGCAGCAGGTTGGTCTTGATATGAGGATCATTGAATCTGCAAAGGAACAGGGAAAATATTTAAAAAGAAATATGAGAAAAAGTTAAGCTGCAATATTTACTTGGGTGCTGTTTCATTGGGTCCAGTTAGTTTGTTGGGCAAGCGCTGGGAGAGCGTGCGCAGAACTTGCTCCTCGTGGTGCCTCACCACAACATCCTCATACTCCGCTGCAGATGAAATAATCTCCAATAGACCGCGAACTTTGGTTTTGCTGTTCAACGACAAACTGAAGAGCTCTGCAAGAAATTGTATTGGGATTAGACAAGATTGTTAATGCGAAAACTAGTTTGGCCTACCTATAGTCGTATAGTTGATATAGTAGTAGGCGGCAATCATGCCCAGGTTCAGGGGCAACGTATCCATATCATCCTCAACGCTTATGCACTTGGATTGCTCCAAATCGCTGAGCGTGTTCTCCACGAGCTCCGACAGGTGATCGGACAAATGACGATGCGTGACGCCTTGCAGATTGTAGTAGTTGGGATTCTGGGTCAATCTTCGATAGAGGAATGTCCATGTTAGATAATCGACGGCATCCTGCTTGTTCTCAATGGTTTTGGTGACCACCTCGGCATTGAAATGGTCGTGCATGCGATGATCCAAATGACTTTCGATCGGTAGCGGCTCATTAATGAACTTCTTGAAGAAATCCTTCTTGGAGCTCTGACACATTAGCACACACTTGGCATCCGCATCGTCGTTGGGTCTATTGGCGCGACCAATCATTTGCAGCACATCCGTAATGGGATAGTCCTCATATGAATGATTTTTGCCATTGTAGAATTGTGTGTCCATGATGATGACGAGATGGGCTGAAATGCTCATGCCCCAGCAAAGATCCCGGGACACAACAGCCAGCTGCACAGCACCTGAATCAAAGAGCTGCTCGACCAGACGATGATCCGAGGCAGACAAACCTTCGTGCAGATAGGCAACGCCCTGAGCAAGCGTCTCCTTAAGTGTTTTGTCCGACATGCGTTCGAGGAAGGGCTGGATGTCGTCCTCCTCTGCATGGAAGAAGCGATTCGGCTGCAGATCGGAGGCAGCATACGTCAATATATCAATAGCTGTGAGCCGTGCCTGCTTACGTGACGACACAAACACAATCACAGGCTTATGGGGGCTAAACTTCAGTATGGCATTGTACACCGGCTTCGACATGGTCGCAATGCGTGTGGCATTGTGGGTGACATTGAATCCCTGGATGTGCAACTCCAGTGGTATGGGTCGCACGCTTGGATGAAAGTTGAATGTGGCATTCGGATTGCAGCCCAGCCATTGGGCCACATCACGGGCATCTGTCAAAGAGGCGGATAGAGCCACGATGCGAATTTGTTTCTCAATTTGGGAGCTGATGTAACGCATGCGGGAGCAGACAATCTCCATGACGGGACCCTCCTCACCGCCCACTAACTGCAATTCGTCGACGATAAACAGATTGATCTGCTGCACATTCTTGCGCTGCTTCCAACGACGCGAGAGCACATCCCATTTATCCGCTGTGGTTATCACCAGCTGTCCCTTGGCAATTAGCTTGAGATCTGTGCCCGTTTCGCCAGTCAATTTGACCACCTTGATATCCAGACTACCAAATTTAGTGTGCCAGTCGGAAAAGACCAGATCGGCAAGCGCCTCTTGGGATACCAGATAGACGCAACGTCCATCACTGCTTTGGCTGAACAAACGCATTATGGCAAACTCAGCTATGGTCATTTTGCCAGATCCTGTTGGAGCGCCCACAAAGACATTCTCATCGCTGTTGTAGACCGCGTTGAAGACTTGCGTCTGTATGGGATTGAATTGCGGGAAGCGCTGTGAATAGAATGCCTCAAATTTGGGCTGACGCAGAGCACTAATGGGCAAAGGCTGCAAGTCCAGCAGTTCCGTTGGTGGCATATTTTTCTCGGGCAATATGAGATGCCTAAAGGATACGGGCAGCTGTGTCTCGGCGCCTATCCAGCGATCGGAGACAATGCGCAGGAAATATTGCGGCGGCAGCGGCTCGAAGACGGGCACAAAGAACTTCAACTGATGCTCATCCTGTGCATACTTCTGCTTGAGCAAGAAGAATTCATGATGCAATATCAGCTCCGAGTCCACATCCTCAATCAGTACCCAGAAACCTTCCGATTGTCCATGCACCTTTTCATCCCATTGAAAATCGGGCGTAATTGTAAGCTCCACCCGCAGCGTTGAACGCGTTATGGGTTGGATGTGCGTGGATAGCTCCAGTTTAGGAAACTGATGCACGAATTTGTGTATGGTCTTGCCCAGCTTGGGTACACGAATCAGTTCGCCGAGCTCATGGGGTTCCAGATCGTATAGACGCGACCAGGGAAAGTGTTTCTTTTCCAACTTCTTGGCGATTTCGTCGGGCATCTTTTTGAACTGTCGCAAGGGTGTCATCGATTGCCACATGCGGCGATCAATCATCTTGCAAAGCGTCAGGGTTTTATCGGCCAACTGTGCCCAGCCACGGGTCAACACAATCTCGAAGATGGCACGCATTAGACGCGCCGCGGACTGTGTAATGAAAACCATGTCGGACATCAAAGCAAAGCCCTCCAACTTGAGCTGAGAGATGTAGGCTTGCAGCAGCACATTCACCTTGGCGCTATGCTCCTCAATTGACTCCTTTATGGGTATCGGCACACGCTCCATGAGCTTCTGCAGCTCAAGTTTCTCCTCCTCGCGAACAGAGATATGACGGAACTCCGACGACAGAGAGAATACACGAAATAGCTCAATTTCACTTAGAGTTTGCTTTAGCAACTGATTGTAGGTCAACATTGTCTCATGGGTCAGATAATAATGGGACGCAATGCGTCCCAGATCGGTGACCTGGAAGTGTCCCGTCTTGCGTTCATATTTGATTAGGCCACTGCGCTCCAGGCAACAGGCAGCTGTATGCAGCAAATCAGCGCGATGCTGCTCCAGCAGCGGATCTGCTTTAATCGCATCATGCGAAACTCCATACAGTGTGGGATTGCGAAGCATTCGTATGTAGAGGTAGGTATAACCCAGCCAATTGACTGCATCCTGCAGATGCTGCACGGTGCCGAGCACAATCTCAGCATTCAACATATCCGGCAGCTTGGAAACGAACTGCGACTCTATGGGCAGCTGTTGATTGAGCAGCGATAGATAAAACTGCAGCTCGCTGTGATTCGTAATGAGTATGCCCTCGCCCTTGGTGTCGTACTGTGGACGACCTGCGCGTCCCAACATCTGCAGTACATCCAAAGCGCTCAGCTCCACCCAGCGACCCTTCTCCGGATTGTACACCTGTGTACCCTTGATGATGACCGTATGCGCGGGCAAATTAACACCCCAAGCCAGGGTGGCCGTCGACACCAGCACCTGGATGTGCCGATCGGCAAACAGATCTTCAACTAGCGTACGATCCACGCGCGTCATGCCAGCATGATGTATGGCAAAGCCATATGGCAACAGTTCCTTTAGCTCCGTATTCTTCACCTGCTCGGCCTCAGTGCGCAACACTTCCATGCTGGCCGAACCCTCGCGCAGAAAGCTGCCCAGTGTGTCCTGCTCCAGGCACATGTCACGTACTGCGCGAGCTGTTTTGCCTGTCTCCTTGCGCGAGTGAACAAAGACCAGCACCTGATTCCGTCCGGCATGCTCCATTGTCTTCTCATACACAATCTCGTTCATGACCTATAGGGGAAGTTATAGTTAATTATTGAAAATATTATCTGAGAAATAAAAACTTACCTGGAATCGCTTTAATGCCTTCTTCTCAGTCACACCAATGTACTGTTGCTCGAGTGCTACAGGACGATAGCTGTTGTCAAAGTAGAAGAGACCCTTGTCGGGCTTGACACGCAGAAATGTGGCCACGTCCTGGTAGTTTGGCAGCGTTGCAGATAAGCCAACCAGACGCACATCCTCCTGTGTGGTCTCAATGTTGCGTATGGTACGTGCCACCAAAGCCTCCAGCACCGGTCCACGCTCATCGTGCAGCAAATGGATCTCATCAATGATGACCAAGCGCACCAGACTCACAAATGTGCGTTCTCCTCCCTTGCGTGTTATAATATCCCACTTCTCTGGCGTGCAGACAATCACCTGTGTTGCTGCGATTTGCTCGCGTGTTAGCTGATGATCGCCCGTCAACTCAGATACAGTTAGATTGTAGCAGGCCAGGCGACGTCCAAAGTTTCCTACCATTTCCTGTACCAGCGATTTCATGGGTGCCACATAGATGATCTTGAAGTCTTGTGCATTGATGGTGCCATCCTCGTTGATGTGCTTGCCAATCTCCCGCATCATCGTGAGCAGGGCTACATTCGTTTTACCCGCACCAGTTGGCGCACACAGCAGCATGTTCTCATCGCTGTCCAAGGCTGCTTTGTAGAGTCGACTCTGAATGCGATTCAAGGTCTTGAAGCCATCGAAGACGGGTTGGACATACTTGGGCAACTTGTCAATGGGTTGTAGCTCCTCGTCCGCATCGAAGGCCACTTGTTTGAGAGCGGGCACATGCACCTCCTCGTAGCCCTTGCGCTGTTTACGGTAGCTGCCGTCGGGAAGCTGGCAACGCTTGTTGGCCATGAAATGTGAGCCCTGAGTAAAAGCCAGCTCATCCAGTTCCAGCAGCTGACGCACACCAGCCACTTGACCAGCAGCCGCGGCACCGCCATCATCGGCATCGCCCTTGCCACGCTTGTTGGCGCGCGCATCTGCCTCCTCCTGCTCATCGGCCTTGCCCGTGTCCAGTTGACGCAGTATCTTGGCCAGCGCTGTATTGCCACGCATCTTTTCACGTATACGCTGTCGTTCGCTATCAGTTTGTGCTGATGCCAGCATGGTGCAATAGAGTATCATCTGACGATTCAGCTTCAGCTGCTTAATGAAGTCAAAGCAATCGTAGCCCAGCAGCAGCACCAACTGATTCTCGCAGTCGCGTTCATCGACGGCATCTTTTAGTATCTTGAGGACATCTGCTGCCTTGCTCTGAGAGACCATTGCATCTTTGTAGTACTTGCTGAGACAGCGTTGCAGCCAGTAGGCATCGATGTCCAGTGGATGTAGCAAACGGTCCTTTTTGACATTACTGGCAGCCTCCTCGTTCGCTAGCTGTAAATTCAATATTATTTTTATGTTTAATATAGAAGAAGTCATGCTACTTACATTTTCTGCATGCAGTGTGTGATCGATGCGCGCCTCTTCGCCCTCATCTTGTCCATCATCGTCGCGTATCTCGCCATACATGTCATTGTCGCTCTCCTCTTCGGACTCTTCGAATTGCACATTGATGCCGTAGGTATCATCGATTTGCTCCTCATTGTTAGTTGCTGCTGTCAGAGCATTTACTGCATCGCTGCCAAAGTCGGTGATCTTCTTGCCCAGATTAACGAGAAGAGCGAACCGTTCGTCTGTCACTTCACCTAGTAAACTGTCCACGTCGCGTTTGCGTTCCCTATCCTTGAGACGCTCATTCTTAAGTACAGCCAAAATTTCGTCTGCAGCGCCGCACAAAATATCGCGTGGCTGGTCACCCAGTGCCTCCTGTATAAAACTTAGTAGCACCTCATAGGTCTGACGCGTCTCCTGTGTCTTAGGGCGATAGACAATACCAACCATCTCATCGATACCCTCCGAAAGCAATGTGGCGCCCTTCATGCGTTCAAAGTCGTACTGCGCTTCGTCACGTTTTTGCCGCTTCACCTTGCGCTCCTCCGTTTTCTCCGGCTTTGTACGTTGATAGCGATCACCCATACGAGTGCCATCTAATTTGCCCACCAAGGAGCACACTTCGCCTGTAGCTTCATCGCGGCGCGGTCGCTCGATGAGACGTACATCAGCTTGCAGCACAAGATTTGAGTTCTAAAGAGAGAAAAAAAATCAACAAACATTTTTCGGCAAACGTTTACCGCATGTGGCGGCACTTTTTTTCATAGCTATTTTAAAGAACTTACCGCCTTGTACTCGTACTGCAATTGACGTGCAGCGGCATCCGCCATATTTGTTTAGCTTTTTAATAACGTTTTTAGCCCACAATTAACTTATTTTTGCAATTTTAAAGCGTTACAAATACTTTGGCTTTTCCCTGTTTATTGGCTGGCTACGATAAAGCGATGCATTTGATTCGATATAATTAGCAGCGCTTGGTATCGATAGTAATATATCGATGTGTGCTTTAACTTAAACATTTTCCAGCACTAGTTGTTTTCCGCTGGTCACACCTGGTATACATTGTAATGGAGAAGTAAACAAAACAGACGGCGCTCACTCTCTCATCATTGTAATTTATTGAGCAGCAAATCGATAAGAAAATCAGTTGCATTGCGACCTCGTCAGCGAGTGCATCGTTACCAGAACAAGCAAATACAAAATAGTTTATACATATCAGAATGTTACCCCTGCCAAGCACAGGCCAGGATCTACGCTGTCCCGGTTTCTGCGATTGCCGTTTTCCCAGCTGCATCGATGTGGCCAACCATAAAGGAAACATACCCGATCTGATCAAGTGCCGCTGTGGTGAGGACAGTGGCAATGGTCTGCAATGGCAATGGCACCAAGCTGACGAATCAGATGCCCAAATCATAGGCAGAGACATCATATTCCATCCCACCTACAGTCAGGGCACGGCCATTGTGCGTGGCGAGCAGCCGTTGCAGCAGGACAAAGTTCACTTCTGGGAGATGCGCGTCATTACGGTGCTGGCCGGTACAGATGTGGTAAGTTTTAGTGCACGGGCAACTGCATCTGAAGGGATTAAAATAGCTAGCGAGATAAGCGACACTCTTAAAGATAAGACAGCAAGAACGCACTTGACACAGTCTGCCTGTCTCTCGGCGTGTGGAAATCTGTGGTGCATAGCTAGAAACCGAATGAGTGAGAGCTGATAAGCTACATGTATTCCTGCTGTAACCCCCCAGCCCGTTTACAAAAAGGTCAACGCAAACATAATTATTCCACTTGGTTACTATTTGTTTCTCCCTTCTAATCTTTTCTAGATGTTTGGCATCGGCACCGACAGCCTCAATCTGGAACAATTCAAATTCCACTTTGTCTCCGCACTGGGGACTAATGGCCAATCCTGGGGCTATTCATACAATGGCAAAATTCAGCACTGTGGCGACCAGTTGCCCTATGGCCAAAAGTTCTCCCAGGGCTGTTTGGTGGGCATCTACCTGGATCGCACACGTGGTCATCTAGAGTTCTTTTTGAATCGCCGCTCCCTGGGCGTGGCCTACACGAATGTACCAACAGATCCGAATGTCAAAATCTATCCAATGGTCTGCTCCACAGCTGCCAAGTCTGTCATCCGCTTGATTAACTCCAGCTCACAGCCGGCTACACTTCAGCTGCGAGCATTCGAGTCACTCGCCAAGCACCCGCAAAAACTGGATGAGCTGCGTCAAATGCCCGGCCTGAAAAGCATTATGCGATCATATTGGTTTCTGGCTCCACCCGTGCGCTATTCCAGATGCTCTAGAGATCTGGATCTGGATCTGGGCGATGAGGCGGTGCTGTCAAGCTCCAAGCTACGTTTGGGCAGAAAGCAAAAATATAGAGGTAAGTTCATTAAAAGCTTAGACGAGTTGTCAAAAACAGAAGGAACAAACATCTGATCTAAAATCAAGTATAAATAATGTAATGGAATCTTTTTCACTCTTCTGTCATTTTGTAATCATGCTGGAACCTTCTCGAATTATGTAGAGTGAAGTTAATTACATGAAATATTTCAGCAATACAAAAATATATAAAAGAAAAATAAATAGCACGCCTTATCGCTTGTAATTCTATTTGACAGCTCAAGATAAACGAAGTACAAATATATCAAATGGAATAAAAAAAAATCTTAACATATGTACCTTATAGTATATGATATTAATATTACCCGAAAACTACATATATATATGTATATAGTTAATAATAAATATTATCTGCAGCCCTAGACTTTATTTCATGCTATGACCTAGATAGTCGTCTCGGACTGTCTGGAGCTTTTCATTGCTCCACGCCCTTAGACAATTGACAATCAATTAAACATATGTATATATCGCATATAATTTTTCAGAAACCGATGATGTCAACATCGATGAGGATCTATATGCGAATGCGCACAAAATTCCGGTGCGGCGCATCGAGAGCGAAGAGGAATATATCTCATCCATTCACGATTTCTGTGATGAATACTTTCACTATTTGTTGTAGCTGGCTTTGAACTTATAATAAATATAATTTTTTTGCATTTCTAAAAAATATAATTTTATTGCTGCAAAAACCCTTTTTGTATGTTTTTTAAGTTCAAGTATATTTGATTTTTGTTTTCTATAAAGACAGTCTGGTTTATTTAGGACAGACTGTAGATTTATTTAAAAAGTATTTGCTTTAAATATATATGAATATATCATTGTGTTTTTTTGTATGTGCGAAAAACTGTAGAAAGTTTCAATATTGCAATGCTGCTTGGGATTGGAATCCTTGATGTATAGTGGTTGGAGTGGGGGAACTGAATTCGGGGTTGCTAAAAGAACTTAAAGTAAACTAAATGTTAGTTGAATTCGGCACCGTTCGACGCTCGTTTGAAGATGACGCCCAGTGGCAGCTAGTCCATGTCATCGTCATCATCATCCGATATGGTGTACTTCTTCTGGGCGCGTTTCCGACGCGTTTGCTTCTTGGATGTGGTCGCTGCACCACTAGCCACCGAAGCGGCTGTTGAGGATTGTGTGGGCGTGGCCGGTGCACTAGCCACTGATTTGTTAAGTTTTAGCTTCATTTTAACTGCCGCCGCAGATGTGGTGGCTATCTCCTCATCATCTGAGTTATCATCGCCCTCGTCGTCATCGTTGTCCGAGTTGTCGGAACCACCGCCGCCGCCACCATTTCCATGAGCATCGCCCGTGTTTTCGCCAGCGGCCACCGCCGCCGCATCAGCAGCTGCTGTCACCCTTTGCCTCGCACCGACAAAAATCTTTTGCAACGCTATGGAATCAAGATAGATGAGCGATGCCTCCTCATTGTAGATTTGCGCATTCTGACAGAGCTGCATGAAGTCCTTTTCTAGCTCATTGAGATCCGCATATTTACAGTCCTCGATGCGTTGCAGTATTTTCTTAATGTCCACCGGCCGCTTAATAATATCATAATAGTCGGGCAACCGCTGACGCGAGGGCAGCTTCATAAATGGCTCAGACAACGTGCGACCATCCTGCGTGTGCTTGATGACAGCACTCATGATCTTGTGCATTTGTTTCTTGGAGCGTTTATCCAAGTTCTGGCGGCGTCGGCGCTTCAAAATGAGTGAATCATCATCGGATTCATCTTTGCGATTCTTGCGCTTGCGACGCTTGCGTTTGGAGTCGAGGTCCTCCTCCTCCTCTTCCTCAAATTCAGCGCCATCATCGATAGCCTTCAGCCATTCCTTTTCGGTTAGGCTGTCCGTGTAGTCAACCTCCTTCCGCTGTCGAGATCCGCGACCTAAATATTAAGGTGAAGGATTTAGTTGACTATACTTGGATACTTATATATATAGATATATCTTACCCAAAATGGTATCCTCATCATATGTGTAATGGAAGCGCTCCACCTCGTCATCGTCCTTAGTCAGCCAGTCTGGCAGCTCGGACTCATCGATTAGACGATCGCGTCCCGGATGAATATCCTCATCCTCTTTCTTGCGTTCAATATCCATTCTCTTGAAGATTTCAATTTCTTCTTCACTGCGCGCTATCATCATATTAATCATCTCATCATCTGGCACTTCATTCTCCTCCTCCTCCTCGTTATCGTCCTGATGCAAAATAGTTTGCAGGAATTGTTGACGCTCACTGCCCGTGGATTTCTGATCGAACATGCCCGCCTGGATGACTTTCTCATCCATGTTTAGCTTGTACCGGGCCGCAGCCAAAATGCGCTCCTCCACCGAATTGACCGTCATGAGACGCAGCACACGCACTTCATTACGCTGGCCGATACGATGAGCACGATCCTGTGCCTGCAGATCCTGATGTGGATTCCAATCGGAATCGAATATAACAACTGTGTCAGCTGTCTGCAAATTAAGACCGAGACCACCGGCACGTGTCGACAACAAGAAGACAAAATAATCGGAGCCTTTGGCGTTAAATTTACGCAGCAGTTCGCCACGATCCTCGGCCTTGGTGGTACCATCCAGACGCAGGTAACCAAATTGGCGCCAACTCAGGTAATCCTCAATAATGGTCATGCACTGGGTCATCTGACAGAAGAGCAGCACACGATGATTGGTGAACTTCAGCTTGGGCAAGATTCGATCCAGCAGCTCAAATTTACCCGACACACGATACAGATCAGGTCCTGCAAAAGGAAAGTGTTTATTATAATATACATATACGAATTAAATAACGGAATATTTACCTGATACGACACCATGTCCTCCAGTATGATCGCAGTACTTCTCCTCGATGTGCTGGAACATGAATGGATGATTGCAGAGCTTGCGCAGCTGAACGATTGTGTTCATCAGAGCCTTGGCACCACCCTTGCCATGCTTGCCCTTCTCGGAGCCATCCGTGAGCAGAACACCCTTGCTCTGCATGTGCTTGTACAGGACGCGTTGCAGTGCGGACATATCGCACTTGATTATGTACTCGACCTTGTCGGGCAGCTGATGTTCCACCTCCTTTTTGAGACGACGCAGCAGGAAAGGTCGCAGCACCTTGTGCAAACGTCGAATAATCAAAATGGTTTCCTCCTCGTTCAATTCAACCTTCTCGCCAGTTGTCGCGAATGGCGCATTGAACCACTGCTCAAAGGTGGAGCACGACTTGAAAATGGAAGGTAGCAAAAAGTTGAGCAGCGCCCACAGCTCGGGCAGCTTGTTCTGAAGTGGTGTACCCGTAAGAAGCAGCCGATAAGGTGCTATGTAATGCGTATTCAGAACCTGCGTCAATTTGCAATGATGATTCTTCATGCGATGACCCTCATCGATGATCATGTATTTCCATTGAATCTTGGCCAGCACAGCCTTGTCCTTGATGACATACTCGTATGTTGTGAGCAGCACATTGAATTTGGTGGCTCTCATTTGATTCTGGAGCAGACGACGACCCTGTGGACTGCCCTTATAGCTGACAACGCCAACGGAGGGTGCCCACTTCTCAAACTCCAGCACCCAATTGGGCAGCGTGGAGAGTGGTACAATGATCAAATATGGACCCATCACCTTCTTGCGGTCCATTAGATAGGTGACCAGTGAAATCGTTTGGATGGTCTTGCCAAGACCCATCTCATCGGCCAAAATGCCATTCAAGTTGTTGTTGTACAGCGACACGAGCCACTCGAGACCCTTCAACTGATACTCCTTCAGCTGGCCATTGACCATAATGGCAGCCTGCTCGTGAACCTTTTCGTGCACGGTATGCGCAATGCTGTAATAAGTTTGCTCCTCCGTCCGATATTCATCGTCCTCCACTTTAACTTGATTGATCAAATCATTGGCTTGCGGATCGCCTGGCTGCGCAGATTTGTTGGTTGCATTTTCAGATCCCTCGGCCGCAGCGTTGCGGTCCAATTGCGACTGTTCCTCTAGCTTCAGTTTTTGTTTCGAATCGTCATTCTCATCATCGTCGTCGTCTATCCAATCCCAGCCCGGATGCATGTTGAGCCAGCGATGCAAATGCTTAAGCATTGGAGCATCATCTCCTGTTAGCTTCTTGCCGCTGCATTGCTCCACCACATGGACGCGCATATCGGCCGCAATGCTGCTCTCATCAACGTTCACATATTCGCCGGTCATTAGCAGCTCCTTTTTGTACTGCTGCAGACGTTTGCCCTCCTCCTCCTTCTTCTTCATCTGATCATCCTTGTGCTGTTTCACCATCTGTGTGAGATTGCTAATGTACTCGTCTGTTTGCGACAGCAGGAATGCCAAACGTTTGTCCTTCTTCTGATCAATCAGCTTGCGGTAGCCCTCCTCATCCTCAGCCATCAAGCGACGCATACGCTCCTTCTCGATGCGCTCCTGCTCCTTCTTCTGTTCACGTTCCGCATTCGCATGGTAGTTCATCACGGACTTGTTCATGCGCGCCAGCTGAGCCTGTAAGTGGATTAAGTGGTTAGTAAGCGGAACGATTTCCCGTCTCATATTGTACTCACCTTGTTGTTCCGATGATATTCACGCAGATCCTTGCCATGCTGCAGCACCGCTGACAAGAACTCGAGATGCTTCTGTCTGCGTTTCCGTTCTGCTTCCAGCTTTTGCTGTTTCTCTAGCTTCTCCGTGGCGCGTGCCTCTCGCAAGCCCTGACGCTTGGTCCGCTTATAGAACTTCATGTTGATGGCGGTTTCCAGCGTTGTGTCCCGCCTTGTGCACTGGACAATTTCCATCCGCAGCTGACGCTGGAAATTCAAAACCCGCAGCGCACGCAACTCGATGGCAGCCTGCAGACGCAGATCCTCGGACATGGTAGCCGGCAGACGTTGGAGCTCCTGCATGCGCAGGGAAATGCGAGCAGCAATGCGATTCTCACGCTCCTGCAGCAACGTTATGGGATCGAGACCCACCGGCTTGGCCACAGTGGTTATACGGTTCGGTTTGGCCATCGGTTGTTGCTGTCCGGGCGGTGCGCCTGGTCGTGGCGGCCCCGGTGGAGCCACTTGATTGCCGGGCAGACATGGCGCTGCGGGACGAACGCCCTGCACCTGCATGGGCGTGGCTGGTATCAACGGCTGCCCGCCAGCAGCGCCCATGGCCAGCGGCTTCCCGCCATTGTGTTGCTGATGCTGCATTTGCTCAGGCGGTGGCTGCAGTGGCAGCTGCTGCTGCTGTTGTTGCTGTTGCTGCTGCTGCTGCATTTGTTGCTGCTGTTGCTGCTGTTGTTGTTGCTGCTGCTGTTGCTGTTGCATCTGCTGCTGTTGTTGCTGCTGCTGCTGCGGCGGTGGTGGAGCGCCACCAATCAGCGGAGGCTGTGGCTGCAACGGTTGCCCTTGCATATGCGGCGGCGGCGCTGGCTGCATTTTCTGGCCAGGCACAGGCGGCCCATATGGACTAGCTGGTGGTGTAGAACATTGAGGCGGCGTGCCCGTCGAGGGCGGCTGCTGAGGCTGCATTGGCTGTGGACCGGCATGTGGCCCACCCGGCGGCGGTCCACCCGGCATACCAGG
Source organism: Drosophila gaucha (assembly GCA_035045545.1). Taxonomy (NCBI): domain Eukaryota; kingdom Metazoa; phylum Arthropoda; class Insecta; order Diptera; family Drosophilidae; genus Drosophila; species Drosophila gaucha. The sequence goes on from JAWNOY010000292.1 coordinate 8,063,347, forward strand.
TGGTCCAATGGGAGGCGGCGGTTGTTGCTGCTGCTGTTGCTGCTGTGCCGCCTGCAGTGCCTGCTGCATCTGCATGGAAATGGGCTTGTTGCGTGCCAGCATTCGATAGGCCGTTATCTGTGTACGCAACAGATTCACCTGGTTGCCATTGAGATGCTGATGCTTGGAAGTGGCGCGCATGGCCAGCAGTTGGGAATAGCGCGGATCCTCCTGCAGGCCCTTCTCCTCCATCGAGTCAATGGCTCGCTGTAACGCATGTAGATTCTCTTGGCCAGAACGTTCGGGCGGACCGCCGGGTGGACCACCAGGCGGACCCTGACCAGGCTGTGGCGGACCCTGCAAAATGACAACAATTTAATATAACTGAAAATAAATTATATGAGGTATATAGCTGCATAAGCAACCACATATAGAAAAGGGGAGAGTTGTGCCACAAGGATTAATAGAATATATGTTATAGGTTAAGTATATAGTGGCTCTATAAGAACTATTTCTCCTAATATTGAACACATGCCAGAGTATTCAATTTTCGGCATCCAAAAAGATAGCATTTTCTACTTGTTTTAAATTTGCAAGATAATTAGACAAAAAGCTCTTTGTAATAACTCACAAAGTTGAGCGAATCGCGAGTCATGACTGAAAGAGAAACCCGTTTTTGACTGCTCAGTGCAAATTAAGTTCTCGACGGCAGCTGACGACGCATTCAGAAACGTTGACTCGAAAGCAAACAATGACAAACAACACAAGCGAAATTGAGGAGCTATACGAGTTCATCTACCCGCTGGCTGTGAGAGCAGGTGAAATACTGCTCGAAGGCTATCAAAATGCTGGCAAAAAGGTTGCACTGAAGCGTAACGAGTTTCATAACGTGGTCACCGACTACGACAATGAGATAGAGGAGTTTCTGATGACCAGCATCCTCGCTAGCTATCCGGAACATAAGTTTATTGGCGAAGAGGATACGCACAAGAACAACAACATAACCAAGCAGCTGACAGATGCGCCCACCTGGATCATAGATCCCATTGATGGCACCTCAAATTTCATTAAACAAATACCCCACGTATCAGTTTCCATAGGACTCTCAATCAATAAGCAAATCGTGCTGGGCGTTGTGAATAATCCAGCCCAAGGCAAGCTCTACACAGCAAAGCTGGGTCAAGGCGCCTTCTGCAATGGCCAGCCCATTCATGTGAGCAACTGCGAGCGTCTGAACGATGCCAATGTGGCCTACGAGGTGTGTCTGCTGCACGAACCAACGATAAGAAACAAGCACATCAAACGCATCTACTATGTGGGATCGCAAGCGAGACGGTGCGTGAAATTCATATCTAAAACAAAATCTAACCAAAACATGTTCAATATATGAAACTTCTTCTATTTAGTTTGCTTGGTTATTCGGCCGTGGTGGATTCCCTTTGCATGGTCGCCGCTGGCAACTTGGATGCCTTTCACATCGAGGACATGTATCCCTGGGACTGTGCCGCGGGCCATTTGCTCATACGTGAGGCTGGCGGGGTTGTTACCCACCCTTATGGTGGCGCCTTTGATATTATGAAACCAGATTTAATATGTGCCGGCACAGAGGCGCTGCGAATGCAAATCGAAACTCTTATTCGCAAGGCAGATCAGGCAAAGTCTGTGGGAGGTGAGGAAGATGTTTGAATATAAGCTTAAATTGTTGGGCTAAGAGAATGGGTTTGAATGTTACTTAATGACTATTACATGCTCTGCCTTAATGTTCCACCTAAAGAGCTTCGAATTCTACAATCAAGAACTGAAACTTAAATCTGGTTTCCCCTAAAAAAAAACTTTAATTATATACCTAAAATTAATTAAAGCTACTCCTTAAATATAATGTGTGTTTTTGCCTTTCTAAAAACCCAGCTGCTTTAATTGTGATTCAGTTCTTTTCAAAAGCATTCTATAAATGGATTTCAACATTATACATATATTACTATACTAACTGCCGTCGTTTAATACTCTACTCTACATTATGAAGATTTATTGAAGTTTTATCAACTGACACACATTTACATTGTCTGCAGCTTATCAATATTACAGCTTTAAAATGAGATGTTGACATGCTAATCATGTCGAAGATTAGTCTTATAGTCTTATATCTCGAGCAGACCTTATCATAAAGCAACAATACCCCTTTTTGCATGACTTTACTCTTGTGAAAGTTCAAAGTTTGACCAGAGCTAGAGCTTTTTCACAAAGCTTTTGTAAAAGCTGTTAAATCGCATCTCAATTAGACATACAAATTTCAGTGGTTAGCGTCAGTTTGTCGAGTCCAAAGCTAGAAAAATGAGTAACAGTCCAATTAGTGAGGCGAAATTGAAGGAGTATTACGATGTGGCGGTGGACCTGGTGCAGAAATGTGGCCCCTTGCTGATGGAAGGTTACAGGAAACCTAAAGCGGATTTCACTGTTAAGGCAGACTTTTATGATCTGGTCACTGTGTACGACAAACAGATTGAGGACTTCCTTACGAAGGGATTGCTGGCAGCGTTTCCTGAATCTCTGATCATTGGCGAAGAAGAATCGGCGGCTACCAAGCGCAAAGCGGAATTAACAGATGCGCCCACCTGGATCATTGATCCCATTGATGGCACCACGAATTTCGTACATCGCATACCACATTGTTGCATCTCTGTGGGATTAACTGTTAATAAGGAGCTCGTCATGGGCATTATCTATAATCCGCCTGCAAATGAATTCTTCTCGGCATGGAAGGGACACGGCGCTTACCTAAATGGCCAGCGTATACACACCTCGAAAGTAACTACGGTAAGTGTTCATTATCTAACTGCCAAAAAAAAAACCTACAATCATGATGATGATAAAGAAATATCAGTATGTATAGCAACATTCGAAATTCATTTAATGTTTGCATGCACCCGCAAATCATAAACAAAACTTTACTGTAAACACATTGAGCGAGAGTCTCTCTCTTCGTTTCTCTTCAGATAAATCAAGCTGTGGTCGCCTTAGAAATCTCACTCATACACGCAGCCAATGTCAGAGACAAGAATATCAAACGCCTTTACAAGTTGGGCTCGAATGCCACAGCGTAAGTTAAACTTAGAGCTTTCATTTAGAGAGAGAGAGGAAGCGAGAGAGAGAGTGGAAAAACACTCAAAGTTTGCACTTTACAGCACTCGCAGCTTTGGCAGCGGAGCTCTCGCTCTTTGCTATGTGGCGACTGGGCAATGCGATGCCTATCACATTGACGATCTGCAGCCCTGGGATATTGCAGCTGGCGCTGTTATACTAACAGAGGCGGGCGGCTCTTTATACCACACCAAAGGTGGCAAATTTAATGTCATGAAACCGGATCTGGCATGCGCCGGCACAGATGAGCTGGCCAAGAATGTGATAAGTCTCATTGCAGAGGCCGATCAAATTACGGAATATACATTCAAATAAATGGTACCCTTTAAACAATAATATATTTGAATATTTAAAAGTTCAATCAAAGATCAAATATGCATTCAAGTAAATGGATAAAATATAAATATTAATTGCATTTGTATAGTTAGAAATGAAATCCAAAATTTGTACTGCTAATAAAATATAAACAACAACTGAGATATCTTTTCCTGAAAGCTTTCAGTAATAAAGCTTTAGATTAAACAATACCAAAACTTGTGAGGTGTAAAGTTGGGACTATCATATACAAAATACATTAATTAACTATTATAAAATAATTATTTTGATACATAATTATACGTATGCATCATATGAGAATGACTTTCAGTTTAGTTGAATTGAAACCTGTTTCGTTTGTGAAATGTTTCGACTACCCTGTGCGATAGACACATGTATGTTAAAGATAATGAAACTTCTATTTGTAGTCGTCAAACTAAATGAGATAAAACGGGAGCAGGCAACAGATTTCAATTTTCAGTTCAGCTTTAGAACTCTCTGTCATCATATCGCGTTTCGTTGTTCAAGTTTATTGAGCGCATCGAAAGCTCAATGTAAACAAATGCAAGAAAATGTTTAAACAACGCGAGCTTTACACTCCGGTCCAGTCGGGAGCTGAAGCCAGAGCAGTAACAACGATAAAGCGCAGATACTCATTTGTCTTGGCATACCTTAGCCAGCTACAATATGTTAACGGAAATTGAAGAGTTGTATAACTTCATTTACCCGCTGGCCAAAAAGGCAGGCGAAATACTGCTCGAGGGCTACAATCGAACGGAGAAGCATGTGGACATTAAGGGTGCATTCTATGATGTCGTCACAGACTACGACAACAAAATCGAGGAGTATCTTATGGGCGAGATCTTGGCCAAATATCCGCAGCATAAGTTCATTGGCGAGGAGGACACGGCCAGGAATAATAATGTATCCAAGGAGCTAACAGATGCGCCCACCTGGATCATTGATCCCATCGATGGCACGTCGAATTTCATTAAGCAAATTCCACATGTTTGCATATCAATTGGACTCTCAATCAATAAGCAAATCGTGCTGGGTATAGTGAATAATCCAGTCCAGAACAAGCTCTACACAGCAAAGCTGGGTCAAGGCGCCTTCTGCAATGGCAAGCCCATTCATGTGAGCAACTGTGATCGGCTAAGGGATGCCAATGTGGCCTATGAGGTGTCTCTGTTGCATGTGCACAATGTCGCGAACAAGCATATCAAACGCATCTACCATGTGGGATTACATGCCAGGCGGTAAGTTAGCCAAGCAAAGTAGATTTTGAAAAACTTTAACAGTCTGCTTCTTCTTCTTCGTCTTCCAAGGTTGTTGGCCTACTCCTGTGTAGTGGATGAGCTTTGCATGGTGGCTGCGGGCAATTTGGATGCCTTTTATATTGAGGACATGTATCCTTGGGATTGCGCTGCCGGCTCATTGCTGGTGCGTGAGGCTGGTGGAGTTGTCACACATCCTTTTGGAGGACCTTTTGACATTATGAAACCGGATTTAATTTGTGCCGGCACCGAAGTGTTGCGTAAAGAAATTGAAAACCTGCTACGCAAAGCAGATCTGGAGCTTTCTGTGGGCGGCAGTGAGCCTTAGAATATGTTTTTTGAAATATTCTCAAAGCAGAAATATATTTTTAAATAAATAAAGCTTTGCAAATTAAATAATTAAAGAGTTCTCTCATGCAAAAAGCTCAAATGTTGCTTTAATTGTTATCTGTTTGTGCTACAAAGCTTTTGAAATAAAAGCTCTGCAAACTTTCTGATCAAAACAGTAGATAAACTAACGAGTCATTTAGTTGCTAAATAGCCAGCAAATCTTTCTGTAAGTTTTAGTTTACGATCAGTCAAATATGTACCGATTAATAATTACTTGCATATATGCTTTAGCTTTAATGCAAACTGTCAACATGACCCAGAATACCAGTGAGATAAAGATTAAAGAGTACTACGATGTTGCTCTGGACTTGGTTATCAAATGTGGTCCGATATTTAGGGAGGGCTACAACAAAATCAAAAAGGAGGTTATGGTGAAAGATGCCTTTTTTGACTTTGTCACCATCTACGATCAACAAATTGAAGAAAAACTAACCGAGGGTCTATTGAAAGCATTCCCAGAATCAGTTTTCATAGGTGAGGAATCGTTGGCCGGCAAAAAGAAACTGCCAGAGCTGACAGATGCGCCTACATGGATCATAGATCCTATTGATGGCACCACCAACTACATACACAGACTTCCGCATTGCGGCATTTCGGTTGCTTTGGCAATTAATAAGGATGTGGTGATTGGCATTATCTTTAATCCAACTGCAAATGAGTTATACTCGACCCGGAAAGGTCATGGCGCCTTTCTAAATGGTGAACCTATTCACGTAACTAGTGCGACTGAGGTTTGATAATCCTATGTACAGCAACTTCGCATAGATTGAATTAAAGGTTTTTGATATTTTAGATGTCCAGCGCAGTGGTAGGACATGAAATAACGATGCTTAATGTGCCTCAATTGCGTGACAGAAGCCTCAAACGTGCTTATAAACTGGGCTCTGTTGCTGCTGGGTAAGCTATGATTATAGTAATACATCCTATATATAATTATATTCTATATAAATACGCAACAGCACGCGATGCTTGGCTAGCGCTGCTTTGTCTCTAGCGTATGTAGCAAAGGGCACTTTGGATGTCTATCACGTGGATTATCTAAAGCCCTGGGATGTAGCTGCTGGCGTTTTGCTGGTACGTGAAGCTGGCGGCGTGGTCCACAATACGAATGGCAGTGCGTTCAATGTGATGAAACCAAATCTTGTGGCAGCCAGCACAGAGCACCTTGCTCAGGCGGTAATACAACTGATCGAGCAGGCGGATCAAATCAAGGACTACACATTCACTTAATCTAGAAGCTAGTTGCTGCACTTACATTGGGCGGCATGCCGTGCGTTTGATAGCCAAGTGGCGACATATTCGGTCCAGTTGGTGGCATTTGCATGCCCATATGCGGCGCTGCAAATAATTTTAACAGTTATTAAATGTGTTAATGGAAATGCTTGCAAAATATGTCCATACTCATGCCCTGGTGATGCGGTGGCATATGATGTACTGGTGGACCCTGTCCGGGTGGTCCATGCTGCATGGGATGGCCGTACGGTCCAGCTGGATGACCCGGCGGCGGAGGCCCTTGCATGTGCGGTGCACCTGGCGGTGGTCCCTGTGGCGGTCCTTGGGGTGGCTGGTGCGGATAGGGACTGTGCGGCGAGGGCGCAGGACTCTGAGAGGGTGGTGCCATCGGGCTGGGTGCCTGCGGTGGCGGCATCGGACTATTCGCCGGCGAGGGCGAGGCCATTTCGCTGCGTTCTCTGTGTGTTCGTTTTGCACTGGATAGGCCCTTAAAATGTTAGCTAAAAAGTTGTGCAAACATAAAAATACGGTATATTCTCTTAAATGTTAGCATTTCATTGGTCTACGTTTTGCACAAAGTCCATTTAAATGTATATAAACTGTATATGTAATCGGTTTTTGGCTTTGTTTCTCTCTCTCCCTCACCGCACACACTTTATTTGCACATGTCTTAAAACTCGTACAAAGATCATCGACTGCGCTTATCTTATGCTCTCCAAGTATTTCTCATATTATCAGACACCATATTGCACAATATTTAGACCGAAATTTTACCTATTTGCACAATTTGAATGCGTTTTAGGTCTCTCGATTTTCACACTTTTTATTTGACGATAGACGCGACAATGGCGGACGTCTCTGTATAACAAAATTAAAACGGTGGCAACCCTATGCGCCGGCAAGAACTGGCTGCGTTCAGCTGAACATTTTTCAATGCAAAATTCATGCAAAGGATCGGAGCATTTTGTTAAAACCTACAAAATTCTATAATTCTAAATAACAATTACAGAAAGAGTCATTAAATACAATATTTTTTATAAAAATAATTTTGGTCTGCTGAACGTATGCTATGACACGTCATGTTTACGTCACCGGTGAATGGCAGAATTTTTGTCATTTAGTGAAAACAAGAGCAGAATTCGTTAAAGAAGCGAAATAACATAATTAGTTAGTTATTATTAATACTTAAGCATTTAGAGGCACTTAGTACGCTGCAATCGAGCTTATATTATGGGTAGGTAAGGCGCTTCAATGGTAGCACGTTGCAAATTCTACACATGATTCTCGTCTATCTTGTCTGTCGCCTATCATTGAAGTCACCACCTATAAAATTTTTTTTTCTTACATATATTTTTGTATTGCAGGTGGGGTGCTCAGTTATTTTCGTGGTCTGCTTGGCTCCCGGGAGATGCGCATTTTAATACTGGGCTTGGATGGCGCCGGCAAAACAACCATATTATACAGGCTACAGGTCGGTGAGGTGGTCACAACGATACCCACCATTGGCTTTAACGTGGAGCAGGTTACATACAAGAACCTCAAGTTCCAAGTCTGGGACTTGGGCGGACAGACAAGTATTAGGTGATTAATGCTGACCAGTTAAAACACGAGTGCATGTTAGCTCTTACAAGAGGAGACCTAGGTGATATCGTTTTAGACATATTTATAGAAACATATGTTTTTCCATTGCAGACCTTATTGGCGTTGTTATTATAGCAATACAGACGCAATTATCTATGTGGTGGATTCGGCGGATCGTGATCGCATTGGCATTTCAAAGGATGAACTGTTGTACATGCTGCGCGAGGAGGAGCTCGCCGGAGCGATACTCGTTGTGCTTGCCAACAAACAGGATATGGACGGCTGCATGACCGTGGCTGAAGTGCATCATGCGTTAGGTTTAGAAAACCTTAAGAATCGCACATTTCAAATATTCAAAACGTCGGCCACCAAAGGCGAGGGCCTGGACCAGGCCATGGACTGGTTATCCAATACGCTACAGGCCCGCAAATAGTCATGCCCCTCGCTCCCGATGTCCTAAATGAGCCTGCCCCCTTGTAAAATTGTCCAAAGTGTCACCCAGAGATAGTTGGAAGATCTATAACGCTTGCGCAAATATCCAAACACACATACACACACACATATATACACAACTTTGTAATAACTTCTAGTAATATAATTATTAAATTATAGGTTTATAATGTATGTGAAACAACTACCATTCAGGCAGTCCAAAGCGATGCACGCGTCCATGCTGTGTGCTCAGTTCCATGCGCACCTTCTGCCTCATATAGAAAATGGGACAATCACGATTCGAGCAGATGACCTCCTCATGCAGGGAGCCCTGACAGCGCTGACATTCGGTCCACAGCCTTGCAAAGGTTTCCTCCAAGCTCCGCTTGGAAGCCAGCTCCTTTTGATAGAGTTCGCTCATCTTGGGCTCACAGTGCGGGCACAGAGCCTTTTCCTCATAGCCCTTGGGCATGAGAGACTTGCAGCCGAGACACGAAGCCTTTTTGGTCATAAAACCCGCCAGTCCGCCCACCTTGGATGTGACCACGGTGCGTGTGCGAGTATGTTCGCCTTTAAGCAACACGGATTCCGCTTTATCGCCCAGTATGGGCTCAAAGATGCGCAGTAGTGGCTTGGACAGCTGCTGCTCCAAATAATAATTCGCATCGATGGGCACGCTGTTCTCCAGCACATACAGGGGATCCTCTGCCTTTTGATATGCTGGCGTATTCTTGGCTGCTGCACAAATCACATAGGGCACACGATCGCCCAATTTGGGCGCTGTGCCAGCATCACGTTTCTTCATCTTGGCTGCCAGCTCCACGTGCGCCTGCTTGGCTGCATAATCCGTTTTGGCCAGTTCCTTGGTGATGACCAACTGAGATATGTCTATGCGATTGCATAGCAGATCCGCTATCACTTGCTTGGCATAGTCCACTGCGCCATCGGGATCTCGTTCGATGAGCAGCTTCTGCAGGCACGAGTTCATCAGATTGGCCACCAATGGCGAGTTATCCCGACGCACTGTCTCAATGCCCTTACAATCCATTTTGTCATACTTGTCCGGCTTGGTGAAGTAGAGACCTGCATAGCGTTTTTTGTTTATCAGCAAATAGGGATAGTAGACCTTCTCGAATTCCAGCTTAATGGGTGCCACGAATTTCGAGCTAACCAATTCGGCAGCCTCTCTACCTAGCTCCATGCTGCGCTCCAGAGTTTTCACGCCAAAGTTGACCATTACGGAATCTGTATCGCCGTAAATAACAAATGCATCATTTTCATAGCCGTTGGCTCGGGTATAATGCGATTCCACCTCGTTTTTGGTCAGCTCGATCATTGTGCGTCCATAGGCAGTGACACTTCCGGATATTTCCAGGCAAGGCAGTTTGCCCACCTGGGCGCCTGTAAAGCCATATACCGAATTGGCAGAGATTTTCAATGCCAGCTGTCGGCCATCCAGCACTTGACGCTTGAACGGATCCTTTTCCACTTTTAGATCGTTCTTGGCACGCTTTCGAGCCGCTAGCAAAGACTCCAGAATTTCGGGTAACAGTCCTCGTCGCAGTTCTGCATTTACAAATATATTATTAGCGGGCGTGCGCTCCACTTGATCATCGCTCAAGCCCATCTTGTCCTTGGTGCCAGGCAGTAGCAATGTGGTGTAGCACAGATTGTGGGCCATCATTATGCTCGGATACAGGGAGGCGAAATCGAGCGTGCTTATGGGATCTGCATAATAACCCCTCTTCGGCTCTATGACCGTGGCACCCTCATACTGCTCATCGGAGCCACTCGACGTATAGGATGGCATTATGAAACCTCGTGTCTTGGCCTTGCGCAGCAGCTGGCTAAGCACCTTGATTTGCTGGCCACGCGTCAGGAGCGATTCAAGTGGAACTCCCGTCACACGCGCCATTTCCATGTAGTTAACTATGGCCATTAGCTTTCCGAGCAGACGTAAAGGCAAATAGGCATCCTTCAGGCAATACATGGCCAGGCGGCGACGCGTCTGCTCATCACCGTTCTGTAGATCCGTAATGATGCTATGATGCACATCCTCCTTTTGCTCCTGCAAGAAATGGTAGCTCACAGCATTCAGAGTGTACGAGCGCAACTTGTAATCGCGCAACAGCACGAAAAACAAATCGAAAGGCACTCGACCCTCGAAGTTAACATATTGATTCTCTCGCCGGCCCATTTGCTTGGACTGCAGCACCTGCTCCTTGATGACCGAGCGGATGTTCTTGATGCGTCCCAAATAGTCAAAGTTCTTCACCTTCAAATGGGCAGCGCGATTCAGTAGATAAGGCACATCGAAATTGTTAATGTTATAGCCGGTGAGGATGTCGGGATCCGTTTCCCGCACGAATGCCGCCCACTTGTCCAGCAGCTGCGTCTCCTGGTCGAAGCACAGCACCTGGCTGCCTATGATGGGCGCGCACTGCTTTAAAGTGAACACATTCCTGATGAACGGCTCCGTTTCGCCCTGTCTGATGACCATGTTGGCTATCTGTATGACCGGATCCACTTTGGCTTCCGGGAAGATGCCTTTGCGTCCCGCACACTCGATGTCGAAGCTGAGTATGCGCAGGGGCGCCACTTTGGACCATTCCCCTTCCGGCTCATGCGATATAAACTGATCGTAGGCAACGTCCACTTCCAGCTGGCAGCGAGATTCAGGCGCTGGCTTGGAGTTGCGTCCACGTAGACGCCAAGCACCTGGAGGCAGCTCAATCCAATTGCAACCTACGACCTGTGTATCCACCATGAACCGAATGTCGAAATCGATGTTGTTCTCGAATGCGCGACAGTCCTGAAAGTCAAAGGAGCTCATGATGACCACAGTTTTGAGCAGTCTCGAGGCAGCGGCCACGAAACGAGGCAACGTGACGGTTATTTTGATGTAAGTCTGCTTCTCATCGCCCTGATAGCCGTGTATATTGAGCCGCTGCACTAGCTCCACGGCCAGCACGGCCTCTTGTACATTATCCTTGTTGCTGCGCATGTCAGCGATCACCTTCTTGCCCAAGGCCTCGTGGAGCTCCGAGCAATGGCGCTGCTCGAAGTTGCTCGGTGCGACAATGTAGAAATACGGACAGTAGCCATGTACGTGGCAGCAGACGGAGTTGCCTTCCATTGTGACCCCAAACATGCGGACCACAGGCACAGGACCTAGCTGGGCGCCCGGCATGCATGGCAGCGGTTGGCCCACATAGTTCTCCACATCCAGCTGCTGAAAAGTCAGACTGTCTTCGCCAGGGTTCAGTTGAGGAGGCGGAGCACGAGACCAGCGTTCACTGGTCTGTTGATTCTCGGGTCCCTCGCCAAGCAACTGTGACTGATCCAGATCGTCAATTCCTTCAAATGCCGCCAGCTCTGATTCAAATCCACCGCCCATGTCGTCGTCGTCGTCGTAATTTCTGCACGTTTCATTGAAATTTGTTTTAAGTGTTTTAATGCTAAAATTTGCAGCTTACCTTGGTTTTTTAGAATGGCCATTGGCTGTGCCATTGCCATTAAATTTGCGTTTGGCATCCATTCTGCCTGCCTTGTATAAAATAAAAACTAAAGTTTATAAAATTCGCAAATGTTTTGCCGCAAAAATAATGCGGAAACTGCGCGGGATAATCAGAAGAAATATCAATTATTGAACAGATTGGCAGCTCCCGCACTTGTGGTATTTAAAAAGTTTGGTATGTTGATCTACTGGTGGTTTTCATATTCAAGTCCTTATGTAAATTAATGTGCATTGAATAATAACTAAGTCTGCTGAAATCCAAATTCATAAGGAAAAATGCATGATTAAAATATTAAAACTGTTTGAAATCAATAGATTAGTATTTTCTTATGCATGCTGCGGTACTTAACCGCTGCGTTTCTTCTGGGTGTAGTATTTTAGTCATATGTGTCAACGGTCACACAGACCAGCAGCAGATATTTTCGTATGTAAAACGCATTAAAAACTTATAATTGTGTAAATACTTGAGAACTTAAATGTGCGTCTATGTTTGTTTCTTAGTTGCACGCTCAATGAACACCTGCTGGCAATAATAGGCAGCAAAATGCTTGACCTGTGAATATCAACCAAATACCTTCAATCACCTGGCGGGGGTGTGTATGTGTGTGTGCTTGTGGGGGATGTTAAGTGAATCACAATCACAATCACACAATTAAAAAAACGCTGCAAAAATGTACCAAAGCGCCTGCAATGCGGCCACGACTGGCTCGTGTGTGCCCGGAGGGGGCAATCAAATGGATACCGATCGTCAGGCGGCTCTTATAGCCCAACAGCCACCCACAGCGCCCGTGGAGCCCGATTACAGTGGCTTCGATATCGTTAAGGCCACACAGTACGGTGCGATTGCACGTGTCCGGGATCTGGTCGAGTCCGGCTGGGATGTCAATCAGCCGGACAGTGAAACGGTCACGCTGCTCCACTGGGCAGCCATTAACAATCGCAGAGATATAATTCGATATTTTCTGGAAAAGGGCGCCACAGTCGACGCCGTTGGCGGTGAACTGAATGCCACACCGCTGCATTGGGCCACACGGCAGGGTCACCTGGGCGCTGTCGTTCTGCTGATGGCCGCAGGCGCAGATCCGCGCATACGCGATGCAGAGGGCTGCTCCTGTATACACATTGCCGCACAGTTTGCACACACCGCCTTGGTGGCCTACTTTATAGCCAAGGGTGTGGATCCCGATTTGCAGGATCGCGGCGGCATGACGGCCTTGATGTGGGCTGCCTGGAAGGTGAGTAAAAATATATCGACTAAATATAAAAAAAAGTCATGAGTTTGCCACAGTTATCGATAAAACATCAATGAAATTAGGGAATACGGGTGTTCGCGGACCATTTTTTTTCTCTTAATTATTGACTTTTAATTAATTTTAAATGTCCGCAAACGTAAAATGGGCTTATAAAATTTTAATGTATATGCAGTTTACTTTAATTAAAAAATGTATTCATTTTGCCGCCGAATTTTAATTTAGGCATTTTACAATATGTTATTTTGAATAAATGTTCTTCAAGTATATATGTATATGTATGTGCATATGCATATTCGCTTGATTGTGTGTGTTTGTGAACTTACACAGTCAAGCAAAACAGCTGTTGAAAACAGATGGTCACTTGTTTTTCCATGCCTTATCACATTATATCTAATCATTAAGTATGAAAAGCCTTACTGAATTTAAAATATTTATAAGCTATTTTTAATCTTCACAAGGTATGTGCTCTGGATCCTGTGCGGCTGCTGCTCACTCTGGGCGCGAATCCCGCCATGGTTGATTACACACATGGTAATACGGCCTTGCATTGGGCCATATTAGCGCGTAATTCCACCGCCATATCCACGCTGATTCTTAAGTCGAAAGCTTCACTGGATGTGCCTAATTTGCGTGCCGAGACGCCGCTTTCGATGCTGGAATCACAAACCGGCGCCATCTGGATTGGCGCCAAGGTAATGGATCGGGTCAGAGAGGCAGCGTTGACGTCACAGCAGCGCAGATCTCTCGTCTCGAAGCTACGCCATGACAAACGTTTGCGCTGGTGGTCGATGGTCGCCTGCCCGTTTACCGCCTTCTATTTGGCTGGAATAGTCTTTACCCTCAATACGCTGTATATTATTAAGTTTTTCCTGCTGGGCTGCCTGTATGGCATATTCCATACCATTGGAAAAACGCTGTTCGATGAGCACCTGATGGCGCTGCTGCCGCTCTCTGTTTATCTGGCGACCAAGGCCTGGTTCTATGTCACCTGGCTGATGTATATCGATGATGCTGTGTCGCTAGCGACCACTGTGTGCTTCCTAATCAGCTCGCTAGTACTTTGGGTGTGCTTTATGAAGTCCTGGAAGGGTGATCCGGGCATTATACGACCCACCAGAGAGCAGAGATTCAAGGTAGATCAGTTTAATTCAATTCATACTCTATTTTAAAGCGTTTCTTTTATAGACGATCATTGAGCTCTCGGAACGTGGTGGCATTGGCTTCGAGCCCGCCTCCTTCTGCTCGGGCTGCCTGGTGCGCCGGCCCATACGCTCGAAGCATTGCTCCGTGTGCGATCGTTGTGTGGCACGCTTCGATCATCATTGCCCCTGGGTGGGAAATTGCATTGGTCTCAAGAATCACAGTTACTTTATGGGCTTTCTCTGGATGCTGTTGATCATGTGTGCCTGGATGCTCTACGGCGGCGCCAAGTTCTATGTGAACGAGTGTAATGTTCGCTTTGACGGTACTTATACTCAAACAATTATATATAAAAGTATTCCAAATTGTTAACGAATTCCCTGTTTGCAGATTTCCTCACCGCCATGCGAGCAATTGGCAATTGCAATGCCTGGGTTGGCTGGGTCATGGGCAATGCTTTGTTGCACATGTCCTGGGTCATACTATTGACTGTTTGCCAAACGTATCAAGTGATTTGCCTGGGCATGACTACCAACGAGCGCATGAATCGTGGCCGCTATCGCCATTTCCAGGCAAAGGGTGGACAGAGCCCGTTTACACGTGGACCGCTGCTCAATTTAATTGACTTTCTGGAATGCAATTGCTTCGGCTTGATGCAGCCGCGACGCGTGGATTGGATGAACTACTATGACTATGATGCACAGGTGCATCAGACAATTGAAAAGGAGCCGCTGTTGCGGGCTGATGGTGCCGATGCCGATGGACTGATCGGGGATCATCAGTATGTGTAGGACAAATCCTATCGGGATGCGAAGACGCTTCAAATGCCCATTGCGCATGTCTAACAACGAATCATGTGCTAATAACAAAAAGACAATGCTTTAGATATGCCCACCCGATTAGCTTCGTATTATTTTTTAGTGATTTGTGATTGGAACGCGCTGCTGCAACCACAACGATTTAATAACAAACAACCACAACAACAACAACAATATATAAAGACAGAAGCGTCGTCGCTGACCGATATCGGATTCAGTAAATTGGGCATTAATGCCACACACAAACACATACGTACATATATTGTGCATGTATTTT
Organism: Drosophila gaucha; assembly: GCA_035045545.1. Lineage (NCBI taxonomy): Eukaryota > Metazoa > Arthropoda > Insecta > Diptera > Drosophilidae > Drosophila > Drosophila gaucha. Next base: position 8,078,697 of record JAWNOY010000292.1, read on the forward strand.
ACCTGTAATTACAAAACTTTGTACATTTTTCAGCACATTTCTTAATTTAACTCAAACTTGAAAACACACACACCCACATAAACTGTTTTTTAACTTTACTCTAAAGTATTTGTTATACCAAAAACAAAACACTGAACAAAATATGTAACTAATGCAACAAAATCAAAAAATATGGAATTATTTAAAGGAGTGCAATATTTCAAACTTTCAATTCACACACAATCCAAACAAATTTCTAAAAAAACAAAGCGCACAGTTAACCAAAACCAACAAGATACAAACTTTAAAAATATGTATTACAAATTAAATTATGTGTATTCTAAAAGCAAGATTAAAGTAAACGAAATTATAGCAGTTGCCTTTGAGTTGACTTGGCTCCCCAAGCTGATGTTTTAAGCAACTTACAAAAAAAAACCAAAAAGAACAAACACCAAACAAATACTTTAAATATATATATATGAGTATATATGTGGCGAAAATAAAGCGATTTGCATACTTAATGGAAACTCCAATTCTAAACGCGATCCAATTCAATATGCACTAGTCTAGTCAGCAATCATTTAAGTAAAATGTTATAGTGCAACAAGCGACATATAAACAATATTGCATATTAAAATATACTAAATATACATATTTATATATATATATATATATACATATAGTTATGAAATTATGTACACCTACGATCAAGTATCAAATGAAGGAATTTCTTAAAGTCCAACAACCTGACAAAAATTTAAAAACAAACAACAAACACGACACGTAGCTAAAAAATATATATATAAATTAAATACAGAAGATTGTAACACGTTACTTAAATGCATTTAAATTTAATTAACAAATTGAACATATATATATATATATATGAATCACCTAAACAATTTCAACTAAATAATAAATATGTATGTATGTAATATTTAAAAAACAAAAAACACAATTTTCGATGTATTTTGTATTTGAGATTATACAAAAGATAAACGAATAACAGAATTTCACTCTGCGGTTTGCTACAAAGTTATTTGTTAAAAGATTTTTTATAATTCTTTTGCTTGCATTGTTAGAGAAAGAAAATGTGAAAAACGCTTTTAAAAAAGACTACAAAGAAAATATGTAATAAACAACTTCGAGTAAGGCGAAAACCCATACAAAACTTAACCGAAACAAGAGAAAAAAAAAACCAACCAAATAAACATCAATTTGCCTATGTCTTTAGTTTAGCCACTAAGTTCAAGACAAGATATGTGTATTAAATAGTATGTAGAATGAAATGAAATGCGAGGTAACAATGTAACAATGTGCGTTAAAATTTAAATAATAATAAATAGAACTTTATTCCGAATTCAAATGAAACAAATCTGCAAATTGAGTTGGAATTGAAATTTCAGCGAAATCCAGAGCAAAAACAAAAAGCAGAGGTAACAAAGGTACTTACTAGTTCATTCATTGAACACCAAGCTGTACTTCTATCTAAATCCATCTATCTTCTATATAGATTCAACATAGATTCAACAGTCCCTTATTTCAAACCTACATAACTTTCTCAATAGATTTTTGTGATCGGCATCATTTTCTATATGTTTTGGCATTTAAGTTTATTCCACATTTAAATATTTTTTATATTAGCAAACCAAAAAATATATGGCTAAAATATCATGTACTCCCCCCATACATATTTTGGAATAATTTTTTAAAAATATTGAATCTGCAAATAAAATTTCTAATTGACTTTTCAAATTGTTTTAGTTTTCAAAATTTTGCTAAAATTTATGTTAAGATTAAAATATTTTGACTTGTATATCTATGTATATTTTGGACTTTCAATACTCTGTCAAAACTGAATCTCTGTGCAATATTGCAATTATTTTCTTAATGTTTTATCCTCTAAATTGATTCTGTATCAAAATTTTATGCAATTTTAAAAATCCTTTTTAAATTTATTATTTTCGTTCTCAAAATTCATAAGAATGAGGATGAAATCAACAAAATAGTTCATAACGATTTAAAAACTCTGTCAAAATAGTTCAGTAAATACCAAATTTTGTATATTTTTTTTGGGTTTTAATGTTTTTGTTTTTTTTTGTTTTATTTTTGATGACATAATATTTTGTAGATTTAAATTGGTTTTGTTTTTTTTTTCATTCATTTTTTCTTTCGACAATTATGCGTTACATTTATAGGCTCGTTTTAAAAATAGATGTTTTACTTTATGATAAATTAATTAGCTCGATTTTTATATTTTTTAAATAGTTATTATTTTGTTGCTGTTGCTGTTATTGAATGTGAAACAGCTTTAAATATATGCATTATATTTTATTCATTTCGATTTTTATACTTAAATTTCGCTTGTGATTAGTTTGCTAATGTTTATTACAATCTTTAGCAGCAGGTGTAAATGATATACAATATTATCAAATATTCTATTATAATTTCTTTCATTTTATTTTTTAAGTGGTCAATTTACTTGCGTCCATGCAAATTATATGATGAGAATTAAAGCGCGTTTACAACGTGCCGAATTTTGTGTTTGTCTGTTAAAATTATATAAAAGCTTACGCGCTAGAAATGTTTTGCAAAAACTAGTTGAGAATTAGAGTGTAAGTGTGTGTGTGTGTAGACTGAAATCGTACGATCGGAAAGCCGTGGCGGCACTGGTCGGTGTTCAATATACATGTTTTTGTGGGTCTTTTCTTCATCTGTTAACGGTATATAGTCGCATCTACATATATATAAATATATACATATATAATTATATATATATATTTGATATTTAGGTGGGTTGCGGCGTAGCCAGCTTGAGCTTGAATATATAAGTGTTATACATAGATATATATACTATATATGCCGTTAGCTCTATTTTGGTCGGAAATGGTTTATCAACTGCCTGCACAGTGAACACGAAAAGTTTACGCACGGCATCTTAGAAAGGTTGTTAGAATTAAGGTTTAGTTAAATAGAAGTAGAAGAAATATTGCAATGCGTTTCATAAGCGCACTTGATAAAAGGAAAATAAAATTATATATAGGTATATATATATATAAATTTTTAAGTGTATACGGTTTGCTTTTTAGTTGTAAAGCCAGAAAAAAGCCTTAAACAAAATATATGAAAAGCTGCGTTCATACGGGACTCAATATCATGCAGTTGAATTCATGAATTTGTTGCGATTCGAGGAACTTAAGCTCACAAATATTTATTGTTAGATACCCTAAACACGGTCTATAGTTTGTCTTTGAAGATGATGGATATGTTTTTGTGCATGTTTCAGTTGATTTTTGATGTGAGAAACCTTTAATTGTGCTTTGCAGAGTTTTTGTTTTTTTTTTTTTTTGCGATTGCAAGCATAACATGATATTGCATGCAACGTATAAACGCAGATTTTCGCCTTTTAAGCAGCTAACTGCGTTCATGCCGCAGACTTTGGATGCCTCAACAAGTGGCAAACGCTTCAATTGGTATTTAGTATATAAATTTAAGCTAAACACATTTCAATAATTGCAGCCTGTGTGTGTGTTTGCCCTTGTTGTGCATGTTAAACAATATAACGTTTATGCCAAGCTTCGTAAGCGTGATTAGCCATGCGGCAGAAAATCACGAATAGAAACACTCGCATAAACGAGTAATAGATTTACGAAATATTTATACATGCCTTAAGCTTAAGCAAAGTGTGTATACAGATGCTTAATCTATAATTATATATATAAGATGTGTATACATAAATTTTTTTAGTACACGTAAATTATTTTTTTGCTTTTGCTTTAAGTAGTTTTTTTTTTGCTTTTTTCTTTAATTTTTTCTTTAATAAAAAATATATATAAATATATGCTATTTTGAATTTGATTTTATCTCTCTGCCCATATGTATAGTTATTCTTTTTTATATTTTCTTCTGTATTAGATCTGTTAGCTTGCTTAGTTTTGTCCCCTTTTTGTTTTGTTTGTTAAATACGCGCACTTAAAATATGTATGTATATATATATATGGTGTATATAAAAGTTCAATGATTATTAGTTATACATAGATATTTATGTATATATATATATTTTTTTTATATATATATAAAGATTAGAAGTGGGGGAAATACCCAGTAGATTGGGTAAGCGTGGCCTAACTTTGTTTTTGTTTAAAACTTTACACACGCACACATATATGTAAAAAACAAATAACAAAGCAAAGAGCCCAACAAAATAAAAAAATTAAATAAATAACAAATGTGCATTGTAAATAGTTTTAAAAAAATAAAAACTTGAGCTTAGTTTAGAAAAGGGGTTACATAGCAATGCCATAAAGAGGATTTCTTGTATATAATTCATCTTAAATAATTGTATCAATGTTTCTATTGTTTGTGTGTAAGTGTGTGTGTGTGTGTCGGCGCATGGTTATGTATTGTTTGTTGTTTGCAGGCTTTGCTTGTTAGCTTTAGCTTGGTCTCATAATATGTATAAACTTTATCATATATTTATAAACATTAATTCCCACTGATGTTACGTCTTCTGCAGCAGCTCGCTCTGTGGGCTGGGCGGACTCGATAGCTGCTGCAATTGCTGCTGCTGCTGCAGTTGCTGCGGTTGCTGTTGCTGCTGTTGTGCGGCATTCAGCATGGTCGGTGCAGACAGTGTGCTCGCCTGTGTAATAACTGTTGTGGCAGAGATGGTCTGTTGCTGCTGTTGCTGCTGCGGCACCTGCTGCAGCTCGTGCTGCTGGTTGGTTTGATTGTTCAGCGGCTGGTTTGAATTGCAGAGCACCGAATAGACGGAATCAACTTTGCTTAGCTTCTCAAAGAGCGGTATCAGCTCACGCAGTTCACAGTCGGTGACGTCGTCGAACCAGGACTTGACGGGAACCTAAATGACAATAATTTAGTAATTATGATTCTTGTCTGCGATTAATTGGACTTACCGCGTTGTCGGGATGAAAGATATAACTGGCTGGTGAGTTATCAACAATCACAATCTTTTGTAAATCCCTACCCAAACGATTTAGATCCTTAATGTAATTACCCCTGTAATAAACGCATGATTCCCTAAACAGTCTTGCACGAAACACATTCCACCTGCAAATGTAGCAAGAAAATGAATTAGATACAGTACAAATATATACTATTTAATTATCTTAAATAAGTTAACTTTAAGAAACGTTTATTATTTTTGATACTAAATCTGTCTTTACAAAGTTAATTTATTTAATTTCATTTAAATTCTGATTTTTATTTTAGCATTTCTATGTTTTCTTTGCAATTTTAACCACAGTTTCGCTCAAACATTATCTTGATTTTTAGCGGATCATTATCCAAACCGCCAAAGTCATTTTAATTGCGGTCATTGCGATGCTCTAAGATTTCATTTACTTCTTTTTATATCTATTTAAATTAATTTAGTTCTTTTGCATGCAATAAGATTTTGATGCTTCTTCACGAAGTCAAAAGAGTATAAAATTATATCGATCTAGCGCTTATAGCCACGATCTACCAATCTCATGATAATGATCAAAGATTTTTAATTTTCGAAAACCTTGTTACTTATAAACCTCGTAGTATTATTATTATAACATATATATTTTTAATTATAATTTAGTTTCGTCTTTTACTTACTTATCTAGCAGATCAGCAACGGGATCTGCATATTTGGCTAGTGATGCTGTAAACAAAACGCACTCGTACAGTTCACCCATCTTTTGTAGAAATTCATCGACATGGGGTCGCTTTAGCACATAAACCTGATGTATGGTGCCATCGATTTCCACTGGTACTATGAAATCGGCATTAGGTATAGGCTATATGTGAAAAAAAATGAGAAATATTGAAAGGTATACGATATTGTATATGAATTCTCTGTACTCACCTTAAAACTACTGTGCACTAGAGTTTCGTCCAAATCGATGACCATACACTTTCTATGCATATCGGAGTGCCTAATTTGAGGTAGTAGGTACCTTTGTTGGTCCGGTAGGGGCGGCGGTGTTGTTGAACCATCGATCTGTGTCCCATTCTGATTTGTTTTCGTTCGATTTCGTCGCCAACAGCAGAGTAAAGATTGTAGAATTCCTCGTTTTTGTGGCTTTAAACGATCCACATCTTCTGAAAAAAAAAAAAAAAAATATAAAATTATAAAAAATACAACAAAGGTAGAGAGACTATATGCTTGTCAGTTGAGTTTTAGTTTTCTAAGACGACGCTTAACTTAAGAAAGTTACTGCTCATCTTTTTTTTACTACAGCTATATATCGATATCGAATGCGTTTGGCTCATTTATAAAATCAGGTTAGCTTTATATTACTATATATTATATATCACATTATATATCACATTTACGCTGACAAATCGGCCTTCGCAATTGCCGTAAAAAATGTATTTATTTATGGTTTTCATTTAAGTAAGCTCACACTTTGCGGTTAGAGGCTGAGTAAATGAGATTAAAGTTCGTAACTTATTGAATTAATTTATGAATCCAGCCAATTGCATAAAAAAGTAAAATAATCGGGAATGCTTGACTAGCAGATGCGCTGTAGACAGTCGAAGTTATTTAAGACTTACAAATGTATTACTATTTTCTATTTTCTAAATATGTTTTATTATAATTTAAGTAAATTTAGGATAATAAAATGCAGCTAGTAAATATTTATCTTAAACTAAGAGAATTCTTATTCTACACTAATGTTTAAGTATTGCTTGCTTTGGCTCAGAGTAATCTGTGATATTCATCAAAAATGTTAAAAAGCGTATTATATATCACAACGTTTATAGTAATACTTAGTTTATCAAGTACGCCCCCATTTTGCAATTGTTCTACGACTCAAGTTATATTTAACCCTTGCTATAAAGACGTACAAGGTTGTGCCTGACAACCTGATCGGCCAATTAATGTTGCCTATAAGATATATATATATATATTCATAAAAAAGTGTGCATACATATATAAATATATATATAGATAGACAGATAAATCAGCATGTAAATAGCTGTTTTATATTCGTTGTCTTAAAATAGAAAAGTCAAACGAAATGAAATTTATATGTACCAAAGGAAAAACCCACTGCGACAAATGTGCCAGGGTGAAGCGGAGGAAAGGGGTAGACGAGGGTTTTATATAGTCGCAACTTTAGCATACATGCATGCGTTTAATCGATGGGAAATGCTATTGCTATAATTGCATGCACACACACACGCACATGCATTCACACACAGACTAGCTGAAGAGACACGCACAGCTAAGAAGGTCGCCGATTGACCTTTAAGCCCCAAATGGTCGGCGCCTCAGGTGCGGCCCCTAAAGCAAAGCCAACTACAGCTACTGCACTACTGTGTCTGCTTCTTCCACTTCTGCCTCATCGACTTCTACTTCTCCCCTAGTTGTGTGGCACAAAGAAAATGGGTTTTAAACAGCACTCGAGTTGTTGCAAAACACAACATGTATCAAGCGCTTGTGGCATGTGGCACGTTGCAAGCAAGGATTGCAGCAGCTAAGCTAGACATTAAGACGTGGGGGTTCAATGAACCGTTAGCTAGCGAAAAGCTGAGCGCCGTTAGCAACCCCCGCCCCCTGCCGACATTGTGAAGTGCAACTGTACTTGAATATTTGATGAGTGAGCGTCGACAGCATAATGAAAGCCCAGACTAACTACAACAAAGAGTTGAGAGCGTGTTAGAGGCACGCACATTCCCCCACACATACACACACACACCTGCTTTATTAGCCAGGTGAAAGGTGAAACGCGCCGCACTTCGAAAAACATATTTTAACATAACTTTGCATAAAAGGGCGGCGCGAATCGTTCTCAATTTGTCGCCTACTTGTTGAGCAGACAACATTTTTTTTATCCCTATTGATAGGCTGGCAATACACCAATACAAACACACAAACGTCTACATATATACACATTTATATGTACCTATATCCAAGTATATCCCATATCTATATTTAGGTTTGTGGGCTCTGCTCTTGACTGATGCGCACGCCCATCGAACGGGGCGTTTTAGCTGCGCATTCAAGCAGACCCTAACCCCAAACCTCCCAACCACCCCACCCCTAACTTTCCTTTGCTCCATCCCTTATCACGTTCAACAAGGCCTTTGTCCTATTTTTAAGGCTTTAAATTGAATTATTGACTTTCAGGCTGTGCGTAGGCCTGATTTTTTCTCATCTTTGTTTATTTTTATTGTGCCACATTTATAGCTCCATTTTATGATCGTAATTTGTCCATCAGTTTTAAATAGATTCCATATTTGGCGTGCAGCTGACCATAATAATCGCAAAAACAAAATTGAAATCTCTGAGTGGGTACATCAAATATGAAATGCCACAGTCATGAATTCCGTGTCTTTGCCTTCTTTTATTCTTATTATTTTCTCTTGCTTTAAGTGGTTCCATATAAACAGCTAAGCTGTTTAAATGTCCCAAAAAAAAATTTTATTATATAGAATTAAATAAATTTTATTTTATATATACCCTGTATTACCATATATCATTCATATCATTAGTCAAGCATATCTGTTTTTTAGGGGACTTTAAATGCTAGAGTTAATAAATTTAGTTTAGCGCTCTTCTAGACGATTTTCATGGCTTTTTATATACTTTATATTGTATTATATTACTTTAAATTTCATATATAAAACCCGTTTGCCTCTGTTACTCGTACTCATTGTCTTTAAATCGCTTTAATTTTTACTAGCTTATACCATACTGTATATACGATATAGCTTATTATAATACTTTATTATATATACTATATGATATTCTTTTAAATTTCATATATAAAACCCGTTTGCCTCAGTTACTCTTGCTCATTGTCTTTAAATCGCTTCTCTTTTCACTAGCTTAGCGCCTTTCTATGCGCGTCTCGTGATTTACCTTAAGCTTTTTAATACTATAGTATTATTATTTTTAGTTTTGTTCCACTTATGTACATGTTTTCAACACAAAACGGCAGCTGTCTGCATCTGTAACCTTTTTGTAGCTCGTGCATACAATTAAATATGAGAGATTTATGTAACAAAATGAAAACAAGAGTGATATAAACGGGTATGCTCCACAGAAAGATACCCTGTATCAATAAATGCATTGTCAATAACTAATACACCTACACAATTTACATCTATTTAACTATCTGTTCCACAACCTATATAAATCTTGTTTACTTTATGGCTATAGCTATTCATCTTCTTCCCTCTTCTTCTTCTTCCGCTTACATGTACTTATCATATTTGTAACTATTTGCATTTGTTACAGGGTATTTAGGATGCATTCAGTTATGTAAATCTGAAATGTGAAATCCGCAGCAGACTGTTTAACGGCCTTACGCGTCAATTGGGAAATATATTTTTCGCATTTAAAGCTTGCCGACGCGCAATGGCAATGAAAATGACAAGCTTTTCTTTTGTTTTTCATTATTAATTATATTTTTAAAGATACGTACACACATATATATGTATCTATATATCTAGAGATATATGTATTGTATATATGCATATATGTGTGTATTTTGATAATTAATTTAGTGGCAAATAAAAAGCAAAAAAGAATTAAAGTCGAATAATGGCTAGAGAGAACGCCCCAACTTTAAACATTTGTGCAACCTTATCTAATCGCGTTCACAATGTTTGTTATCTTCTGTTCATACATATGATATCATTTTCCAGTTCTTTTGCACGCTGGCCTTAAATGTTCAACAGCTCGACCTTCAACATATTACTCGAAGCTTTTCAAAAATCTAAAAATGTGTTGGCGACCTGCAAACATTTATTTTTTTTATGTCCGTTCAACTTTTGCACGTGATGTTTGCACACCTGCCACAAAAGACATTATATCGAGAGAGAAGGCTGGTTGGGGTCGACTCTCAGGGGGAGCCGAAGCTGGCGACCCTTTTGTTGCATTTGCACACAAAGATCTCGCTTTGGGGGTTGGAATTTACAAATCCGCCCACGCAAAGGTCAATGAACCAATGCCAGCCCCCTTATTTTATTTAACTAGATAGTATTCCGCTGTAGTTTCTTTTATTTGGCTGTTGAATGGATCTCGCAGAGCGCCAAAAATAAATTAATTATTGCTTTTTCAGCTGTATATACATACATCCATCAATATATGTATATATATAGGTATCTACATAGGAAATGTTTTGCCACTGAGGCCATCAAAATTTTTGCACAACATATATTCTTCTCATGGCTACAGTTATATATATAAATATATGTACAAGAGCTGTATAAATATTTGTTTGTGCATAATATTTATTTTTTTAATAAATATACTAATACATACATATATCCAACTCATTTCAGCGTCAAAAAATAGCTAAAAGAAAATGCTTAACAAGCATCCGAAAAAATTTGTTCTAATTAGTTTGCACTTTGCAATGAAATTAAATATATAATAAAAATATATAATACACAAACACACACAAACATAAACTATGTCTATTTCTTTTGCTGACCATTAAAATGTTTTTAGCAACTATATGCAATTGATATTAATAGATATTATAAATCAATTGAAAATGTTCATGATTTTATTTATTTAATATTGAAGTTTTTCAATTATTAAAAGTATTTGTGCAAATAATTTTCGATTAGATTATGCTATAATTAATGATTGTTAATCAGCTGCTACACATAAATAAAAGCATGATAGAGTAAAATATTATATGTATTTATATAATAACATTAGAACTCATCTTTTTCTAAGACTTCGATAATTTAATTTCCAAATTCAATTTTCACATCTTTACTGTTTTTTTAATAGTTCCTTGAATATATTATTTAGTTTTTCCATTTACACAGCTGTATGCAATTTATTAGCTAGTTTACACAAATACATGTTTGCTCTAAGTGTTAAGCCAAACAGTTATTGCAAACAGTGTTACCCATCATTCAATTGCATACTTACATTCAGTCTCTCTCACACACACACACACTGACACACGCAAGAGAGCAAACGCGACACACTTATGTACATGTTTGCATTGATGTTCTACAATAATAAAAAATTCGCAATAGCTTAATTATAATAATTATTCGTTATCTGTTAAAATTTTAATTCAAAATATAATTATATACATTTTGTTAACTTTTTTAACTGCATTAACACCTTTGCCTTGACAAACTAGTATATATACGTACATATTCAAGTTTGTAATAACAATGATTTATTTAATTTTGAAAGGGCAAAATACGCTTTTGCTTCTGTATATACATATGTGCATGTGTGTGAGTGCGCGTGCGTAAGTCATTTGCTTGGAAGACCTTGGGAAATTGAAAATCACAGACAATCCCAGAGCTGTAGCGAGAAATGAGATACTAGAGTGTTTGCCCATAAAAACAAAATATATGTATGTGTGTGCAAATGTGTATCTATGTATATAAATATTTAAGCACTTAGGCGGCACCCACACTGACACAAAGTATAAAAAAACAAGAACAAAAAATAAAAACAAAATATTTCATCTGTTGCCGGTTCTAATGCTCAGCACTCTTTTCACACCCACACATGCCAAAAAAAATATAAGAAAAAGAAACGTAGCAATACAGAGAGACAGCTGTGTGGCATTGATGACGTCGCCGTATCTCTTATTGTCACAAAGCTCAACAAGTCGAAAGAGTGAAGAAAGGCCTACGATACACACACACATGCATATCTGTATATGCACACGGAAGTGTGTTCCATTAAAGATAAATTTTTGAGTTTTTGTTTGAGTTGAATTGGCAGCACTGTCAGAAGCGACTCAAAAAACGAACAAACTTATCAAGCAAGAAACGAGAGATGTCAATTAGCACCTAACCGCAACATTTTATACATATACATATGTGTTTCATATACATAAGCTTATGTATGTATATACACACACTCATACATTTGTGTAAAGTATAGTGTCGTTTGTTTTTTTGCGACCGCAGATTAGATTAAATTTTGTTGTTGCTTTAAGGCGCACGTCTTGTCTCGTCTCGGCGGGGCCCCGCCTCGCACTTTGTGCGCTGCTGCTGTTGCAGCAGAAATAAAAAGAAATATAAAAGCACACACACATGCTTACACTTATATACATATGAATAAACATATGTACATACACGTCAATATAACTACAAGGAAACATACAAACATTTATATGTGCGAGTATGCAACTTTTTTTGTTTTACTTTTCGCTCTCTTTCTCTAGACTAAATTGCGCTCTCTGCAGTTTTCATTCAAGCTTTTTTGTAAGCTACGCTTTGTTAATCGTCTGTTGCTTTGTTTGTTTGTTTGTTTTCACGAAAACTAGTCGATACCGGTTTTGCCCCTTTCCTCTCGTACTTCTTATCTTTATTGTGAATAGTGTGCAATTAAATTGCGGTTTCAATTGTTTTTCTGTTATCCTCACTCTGTCTCTTTTCCCCCTCTCGATTGGTAGGACATGCAAAGGCAGTTAATGTAACGCAATTTGTTCTGCCACTGATTTTTGCTGTTCGCGTGCACTTGGTAAATGCATGACGTCACAGTTGATTACAGGTGGCGCTTTGAGAGTTGCAAGCTGCGACGTCAGAAGCTAGCAAGTGGTTAGATCATTCACAATAGGAAAGAAAACAGCTGCGCACAAGCATACAAACAAACATGCAAACACGCACACACACACACACACACACACACAAACATTAAGTGTGCGAGTTAGTGAGGGAAAAACTAAAGCTATCAAGTAAGCTCGTTTGGGGTGGGAGCTTCAATAATTGCTAAGGTCAGAAGGGGGGCAGTCCGAACAGTGTGGCCACTTGTCCTTTAAGTATTTTTATTTCGTCTTTGTTGTGACGCCGATTGGGCTATCGCATGACTCATTGGGCTCCCATTCTATCTTAGTATGTGTATGTGTATTTGTGTGTAGTTGTTGTCTCTTACCTCCTTTGTCGCTTGGATAGACATTCAGTTGTTCATCATCGCGGGAAACTTGTGTTATTATTGATGTTGCATCCATTACACAGCGTGTTGCAAGTTGAACGCTCCTCTGCTTTAATCCAAATAAAGTTGACAGGTCGAAGTTTCAAAAACGTTTATTTGTAAATTTAGCTGCACAAAATAATACACATACACATTATATTAATACATATTTTTTGCACACATTTTCCTTAGAAAACTTAATGTTTTCTTTATATAGAAATACACATTTATATACACATATGCATGTGTGTGTAACGCAGACTGCGACGTCGACTGCGACAGCGACTGTTGCCTGTGCCAGACAGTGGAATTTTACAATTACGCTTTGACAGCCTCATTCGTTGGTTCGTCGTCGCAGAATGCAAATGATTTTCCCTCGCGATATTCACCTTTTGCAGCGTTACATGTAAAAATGCACTTTCGCCTTTCGTTACTTTATTAAAAAATTAATTAGAAATGTATTAAAATACAACGGAACTCAACATAAAAACTGTTTCTTTTCTTGCACTGTTGTTTGGGCACATTCTTTATTTTTCTTGGCGTCTACTTTTTGCACGCAGCTTCTTGGCGTTTTATTTATAACGCACTCACTCGACACACACAAACAAACGCAAACACACACACACACACCAAGCATCTACACAGCACATAAGCACTGCTATTTGCTTCGATTTTTTTCAATTGTTTGCTATCGTTATGGCAGTTTATTTCGATATCGCACTCATTTTGAGTATTCATTAATTATTTAATATTAATTGTATTCAAAACTCCGCGCAAAAAAACAAAACGTGTGCTCTTCGAAAAAAATGTAGCAAGACTGGCTTAAGTGTTGTCACCATAGGCAAGTGAAACCATAAAAAGAGTTGCCACCCACAATAACATCTACGGAAATGTTATTAACAGCAACTAGGGCTGCAGCTGCATATTATTGAAAATAATTAAAATTATTTTCTAGCCACGTAAAGTTTCTGGAGTCGTTTGCTTTCTCCAATCATACGACACATGGTATATATTTTTTATCGCTTCCCTATAGCTGTGATGTACTTCATTTTTTTAGTGATCAATTAACCGAGATAAAAGAACTTGATCTTAACTGAACTAAATGAACAGCACTCACAAGTTCCGTTCCACTGAACTTACACCAAATCATTTTAGGGAACTAGAGCCTGGTAGTCAACCGGCTAGAAAAACAAAAACATCTTTATATAATATTATTAAAAATAATTAAAATATGCCGCGCAATCTCAATGCTGAGCGTGACAACCCTTGCTTAATGGTAAGTAGACTGCTTAAGCAGTATATATATAAATATAAAAAGTTATGATTTCAGGAGCAGGAGCTATCCTTCAAATGCCTAAATAAAAACAATTTCGACCGAGATAAATGCGAAGTTTACTTTGTTAATTACAACAATTGCAAAGAATTTTGGGTAAGTGGTAAAGAAATTATGTTCGACTGCAGCTAATGTTATTTCCTGCAGAACAAAGTACGCAGTGATCGCCGGGCTAAAGGAATTGTACCCTATTTACCCCCCGTCGAGGAGCGCGCAGAAATTAAAGCTGACTACATGAAAACCAAGCCAAAATTGTGATATATAAATAACATATGATAAAAGTATATTTCAACAAAGTTAAATTTGGCTATGTATGCTATCAGCTGCCACGATTTTCAGTGGCGGCATCGCCTGCTCCAGCATAGCAGCGGATAATTCCATTTCCAGCGTTTCTTTTGGATCATCGAGGATTAGTAACTTCAATTGGGGCAGGCGATAGAGGCAGGTTAATCCTCTATAAGTGATCGAAGTGTTGGATATGTCCAGCACCTCCAGCTGTGGGTAATCGCCGCCAGAAATGCGATCCAGGCACCAGTCATCGAAGGTCTTCACATTGTGAAAGGATAGGAATTTTAAATTCTCCAAGCAGCGCAGATTCTCCAATCCCTCGTAGTATAATTGCATATTATCGCAGCGCAGGGCCTCGAGTTTATAGCTGGCATTAAATTTATTCGGCAAATTAAATTCGCCATCCTCTGAGGCGCGGTGCCAGCGTTTATCATTCAAGAACTTAGCTGCTCCACCTCTATAGAGTATAAAATGTGCAGCCGCCAATTCGGGGCCGAGAATCTTATGACGCTCGGGTACAAATTGTTGCATGTGTCGTTCGATGCGCTCCTGGCGGTTAACCCACCATTTCTTCATGTTCTTTGGGCTCAGATCGATGGGCCGTTGCATCATAACAATGAAATCTGATGTTTGCTCCGTGTTGGCAAAGAGTTTCAATTTGCTATTCCAATCCTCAGGACGATCTCCAATTGGAGTTCGCCAGCTAAGTTGTTGTTTGTCCTGTGCGAGCTCCTGGCGAATCCGTTTGACTGCCGCACTCACTTCTCCTTCTGGCTGGTGGCTGGGCATTGTGCTTGCATAGCGATAAATAATGCTAGTAGCACTTGGCTGCAGCATTCTTAGGCGCACTGACAAATACATAGCTTTAATATTTAACAATTTTTAGTGAATTCAACAATAATATTCCGAAAAACTGTCGGCACAAAACGTAGTCAGCTGAGTGAACAGCTGGCTGTTAACTTTCAAACAATGTGGCAACGTCGAGCAGACGCCATTTTTTCCTGTCTTATGAAGCCCTGGCCGACTGCGTGAAAAAAACGTTTGTGCTATTGCAAACGTTTGTAATCATTTTTAATAAAAAAAACTCGTATAATTCCACCGAAAACTCAACTGAAGGTCATATAAATGTACAGAAAGTGCACGCCAATCATTTTGGCATAAAACGTGCAAGAAGGTTGCATACAAGCTGCTGGAAATTTACTGGTGAATCAGCAGCTATAATCGGAGGCAACGGCAGCGTCTTCTAATTATTATCTACACACAAATCAAAACGCAATATGGTCAATACATCTGGCAGTGAAGATGGCCAGCTGCGCAGTCCCAACGATGGACACTATATCAGGTGTGTAAAAATTATATATAATATACATATATGTATATTGAAAAGCACATCAAATTGTTGCTGTATACACACACGCACGCACGGAAACACGACTACATTCACATGCATGCGCGCGTGAGCCTGTGTGTGTGTGTGTGGGAGCTGCTGTGTATTAAGTGCGGCAACTAAACCATTTTTCTATTTGAAAGCGTTATTTTCTGATGTTTATTTACGAACAACAAAAGAAAAAAGAAACTGTAAAAAATAACAATCATCCAAAACACCAAACGGTTAACTGATCAAGAGGTTGCGCATTGTGCAAGTCTGTTTATCTGAGTGCAAAGAAAACAAATAATAAGATTCCCATTTTGATTTTGAATATACATCCACACTTCCAAAGTAATTTCTGTTATGCTGAGCTTGCAAACTGTGACGTCATAGACGCCCAAAAATACAGAAAATAATTGCGCATTTTGCAACACCTGTAGATCACTCAATCGTGAACCATCTCACACCGACAAATCCCTTTTTTTTCGCTTGCTTATTATATGTACAGATTATAATGTACATATATGCATCCCGTATACTGCCTACCAAATGTTAATTAATAACAAACAAAAAATCCAATTTATTGACAACATTACCATAATTTTGCATATGTACCGTTTAATTGACTTGAGTTTTTTCGTTGCAAATAGGCCTAAAAGTGTGTACTTGTCCCAAAATGACCGAGGCGCGCGATGGCCAACAACTAAAACTAAACTTAAAAAAAAAAAACAATATAAATACCAAAAATACAAAAATACAAAATAATTATAAAAGCTGAACGCAAGAAATGAAATTCAAATTTAAAGTGTGCCCAGCAGCTCAAGTGTGTAAAATGGCAAATGGCAAATCCACAGCGAACAGCAGGCCCAGGACATGGCCCCTTCTCAAACACAATATGAAAAGTATCAAGCAAAAACCTTTAAATGAGAGAAAGAGAGAGAGATTGAAGATCTTAAAGTCTGGCGGTAAATCGAATACAACTTTCTGTTCAATAACAATGCTAATGCCTTTCCAAGTCCTGTTATCTATATACGCATTATTATATACATATATAGATCTCTAAATCTTTGTCTTTTGTCCCACGCATTTTCAAAAAGTATATTTCTAGCAGAGTTTGCAGTCGTAAGTTTACATTTTACAGCCCATCGGAATTCAACTCAATGCCCCAAAGGAATGGTTTATAGCTAATTGCCAATAATCAAATGGGGTAGGCTGGACAGGTAAGTACGTAAAACAGTGGAACCTTGAATAACTCTAAATGATGCAATTTTTATATAAATAATATAACTTTCTTCAATTTTTTTCAATTCATGGATTAAATGTATTTAGAGGACATAGTAAATGGTTTGAGTTCTGAAGCCATATTGATGCAACTTGGACAATAAACATTCTTAAAACTCTACAAGCAGAGGCTTCACTGTGTTTCCACCATTTGAGAAGAAGCTGCACTGTGTTTCCAACACTTAAGTTAAATTTAAATTACATCATTAAACAATGTACTTTAAAAACTTATTAAGAGCATCAGGTTATCAGTAACATCCATTATTCCGATTTATAGATATTTATATATATATCATATATGTATTTAATATTCTTCAAGCTGATTGTAATTCCTCTTTATTCCTTAGATTTTTAATTCTCTATAAGATTCTCCACACTATATTTGTTCAATAATTATTTAGGTTTTTTGGTAAGAACCATAATATGAGTATTATTCAAGGATCCACTGTATATATATGACATCTACAACTTCGTATTATTTACTAATGTACTACACCGAAAGTTGTTTATTGTTTTTCTTTGATTATTGTCAATTTCCAACCAGTAATACGCCTTCCATTATTGGGGCCTTGAGATTTGAAGCTGACGGGCAACGTAAAATGTAATCAACGACAAACAAAGCACTGCAACAACAACAACTAGAGAGAATGAATAACAACAGCAAGGTCAAGAACTGCTAGTCAGAGCGCGCCTCGTCGCCCCCTCCAATTCAGTAACTGGTCGCACACTTTCGGGAATCTACGAAAATTTCAACAATTTATGCAATTGGCGTCAAAGTTTGTGTACAATTTTTCTTCTCTTTTTCTTTTAGCGGCGAAGATGATCACGATGCAGATGCCTTATATATACAACCGCCACAGGCTGCCAGCAGTCAAGGACGAGATGCTACCAATTCGCGGCGTGAAAAGAAGAAACATTCGCGTGATCGTCGACACAAGGAGCGGAACAGCTTGGAGGAACGGGAGCGTGAACGTGAACGGGAACGGGAACGCGAGAGGGATCGCTATGAGTATCGGGGACCTCGAGAGGAGTTGGAGCAGCGTTATCATCAGCATCATCAACAACATCGCAACGAGCGGGCCAAGCATCATTTGAGCCATGCCTATCATTATCAGCAACAGCTGCCTTTGCCGCCGCCCCCTCAGAGCTATGTCCATCATCATCATCATCATCACCAGCAGCAGCTAATGAGCTTATCTCGTGGTGGCGCACGTGCCGAATATTATCATAGCAGCCGACATGTTGATTATGTAGAAGTGGAACAGCCGCCACTGCCGCCACCGCAGCGTCGTGCCAGCAAACATGGCTACGATCAGCCGAAGGATGCGGAGAGCTTGGAGCAGGACCTGCGCTCACGGCTACTCAGCAAGCGGCACAAATATGTTAAGGACTATGAGCTGGAGGAGAACTACGAGCAGCAGCAACCACAACAGTCACATAGTCGCCGCAAGGAGCGCGAGTCACGGCACAGCAGCCACAGTCACAAACTGCGTCATGGCCAGGTCATTGAGCTGCTGGACAGTCCCGAAGGAGCAGTGCCACAGCAGCAACATCAACATCATCGAAGCAAACAACAAAAACGTGCTGAAATCGAGGAGGCCATCGAGCCAGTGCAACCACGTCGCACAGCAACCACTGATCCGGAACTGCTGGCGCGACGCGAGAAAATTTTAGCTGCCGAGCGTGAGAATCGTCAGCGTAAGCAAATCGCACGCGAGGAACTGGAGGCGCGTCGTGAGCAACTACTCCGCGAACGGAACGAGCACAGCGATGCACTTAGTCCTAGCGCTGTGGCGGCCAGTGTAACTGCCGGGCTTAATCCTGTCAAGCGCAAGCAGAAAATGAAAATAGAAGATGTCCATTTCGAGCGTAGAAAACGCAGCAAGCAGGCCGGCGAGGAAGACAAACGACAAGAGAAGCCAACTGAAGATGTCAGCGAAGAGAGCGACGACAGCGACTCCGATGAGGACGACGAGGAGGAGGAGGAGGAGAGCGGCAGCGCGGAAAGCGGCAGCGATTCGGCAGACAGTGCAGAGAGCAGCTACGAACAGCAGCCGCAAAAGAAGAACAAGCTAAAAAAAACACAGCCAGATGATGATGAAGATGTCCCACTGCCAGATAGTCCATTGAGTGTCGGTGCTCTCTACAAATCGCCGAAGCAAAGACCGCGCTCACGGTCCGCCAGCTCCAAGAGCTCGGCGCGCAGTCATAGCAGCGCAGCTAGCAGCAATAGCAATAGTCGCCACAGCAGTCGTAGTCATAGCAGTCGCAGTCGATCCCGTTCCCGATCGCCGGCCAGCAGCGTGGAGGAGAGGCAACGCTCGCGCAGCAGCAGCACGCGCAGCGAAGAGCGTGGCATGGCACAGCAACAACAGCAGCAGCAGCTGGACAACAGCGAGAGCAGCATCTCGGAGAAGTTGGCAAAGGTACCTGTTGAGGAATTGCCGCCCTGTGATGACAAAGGTGTGCCGCTCCCTAATTATTATCCGGGCGTGCAGGGCTGTCGGTCGGTGGAGGAGTTCCAATGTCTCAATCGCATCGAGGAGGGCACCTACGGCGTCGTCTATCGCGCCAAGGACAGACGCACCAACGAAATTGTCGCCTTGAAGCGTCTCAAAATGGAAAAGGAAAAGGAAGGCTTTCCCATAACATCGCTTCGGGAGATTAATACGCTCCTAAAGGGCCAGCATCCAAATATTGTGACGGTGCGGGAGATTGTTGTTGGTTCCAACATGGACAAGATATTCATTGTTATGGACTATGTGGAGCACGATCTCAAATCTTTGATGGAAACCATGAAACAGCGCAAACAGAGCTTCTTTCCGGGCGAGGTTAAATGCCTGGCCCAACAGTTGCTGCTCGCTGTGGCCCATTTGCACGACAATTGGATCCTGCATCGCGACCTGAAGACCTCCAATCTATTGCTCTCCCATAAGGGCATACTGAAGGTGGGAGATTTCGGCTTGGCACGCGAATATGGTTCGCCATTAAAAAAATATACCTCCCTGGTGGTCACGCTTTGGTATCGAGCCCCAGAGCTGTTGCTCTGCTCGCCGGAATACTCGACGCCCATAGATGTATGGTCCGTGGGCTGCATTTTTGCCGAGTTTCTACAAATGGCGCCGCTCTTTCCGGGCAAATCTGAAATCGATGAGCTCAATCGCATCTTTAAGGTAAGTTACTATACCATTAAGATGTAATAGTACCTATTTTGATTGTTTTATTTTTTAGGAACTCGGCACACCCAACGAAAAGATCTGGCCTGGCTACTCGGAACTGCCGGCCGTAAAGAATATGCTTAGCCAGAACTCACAGTTCACGGATTATCCGGTGTCGCAGCTGCGCAAACATTTCCAGGACAAAACTTCGGATGCAGGACTTGGACTGCTGCAGGGCCTGCTCACATACGATCCAAAACAAAGACTGACTGCTGATGCGGCGCTTAAGCATGGCTACTTTAAGGAGCTACCCCTACCCATCGATCCATCCATGTTTCCCACTTGGCCAGCTAAGAGTGAGCTGGACGCACGCAAAGCGCAGGCATCATCCCCTAAACCACCATCCGGTGGCTCGCAGTTCAAGCAGCTGGGCCGTGATGAACCCATGCCAACGACCACCGCCGGTGGCGGTGTAGGTGCAAAGCTCGCCTCTGGGATTATAACTGGTAATAAAAAGAGCGGAGCAACGGCGGCCAGCACCGGATTTGTGCTGAATTCGGGACTAACGCAACGGCAGCTGGCAATGGGACCGGGCTTCAGTCTGAAGTTCTGAGACAGATTCGTGTGTGTTTACAACAGATTCGTAGCCAATTTGAATAATTGTTATGTATAGTTTAGCGTGTAAGATGAAAAATGAGGAAACAAAAGATATCGTTTTAATGTATGTGTACAAATATTGTTCCAAATATAATTTAAAAGCCATACAAAATCACACAACACACTATAAAATCACCAAGTAAACCAGAATTGAAAGAAATCTGAGTTAACGTTCGTCAATCTTTTCCACTCAATCCATTAATTATCCATTAATAACTTTAAGTCTTAGCCTAACATGGAATATTTGTCGCATAGCCTCAAGTGGACCACAGGTAGAAGTAGGTGCTCTGCCATTGTGGAACGTATTCCCGCAGGGGTCCGGCCACCACTTTGGCAATGGGCACATGCTGTGCCACAAAGCCCAAAATTCGTTCGATTCGCGACTTGCTGTAGTTATCATAGAATGGACTACGGACTAGGAAGTACATAAGATTAATACAGCGCCTGCTTAGCTCCAGTTTCTGCTGCTTGGACATTAAGTGTCGATGCTGGCGATACAGATGCACGCTATATAAATCGATAGAGAACGCTATCATGTACTGCTTCCAGCTGCGCTGGCCAAACAAGCCCATGGCCGCCAAATGGATGAGCGGCTTGGCTATGTACAGATACTCGGCTTGGAGCAGCTCACGATGTATTTGCGTCTTGGCAGCATCCGCACTGTCCACTTGGAGCTTGAAGTCACGATATTGTATGGGCGGTGCACCCTCTACTTTGCGTATAAGGCGTCCGGAACGCTTCAGCTGAAACGTTATAGAATGCTCCGACTGGGGCAGGCTGTCGGCTGCCGAGGCATCCGATTTGCTCTGTTTGCTCAACGCTCGTCGATTCAAAGCTGCGATGGGCGGTGACGTGATAATGTCCGAAGTGGAATGTTTAAGTATAAATAAACGGCCGGCTGCCTTGAACACCTGTATGAGCGCTATCACCAGCCATTTGCCCGTTTGACCAAACAGTCGTCGCGCTGATATCTCGATAAACACCTCGCAATATTCGAGCGTCGTCAGCGTGACCTTTAGACGGTAGCACAGGCCGGACTGCAGCCGGAGTACGGCGTTTTCGTTGGCGCCACGTGCCTTGTCGATAATGCGATCGTTGTAGAAGACCAGCATATTGGACAATGTGTATACCAGTTCGGAGAGTACATTGGAGTTCGATATGCGACCTAATAAAATATGAATTGCATCACCAAGACGTAAAAAAAACTGTTTGCTTATCAATGTAAAACTTTACCTGCCACAAAGTATGACACCCATTTGGCAGTTGTCTCGAAGTCGCCCACCACATCGGGATTTTTGGCCACCCATGCCTCGTAGGACTTAAGTAAGCCTTTTAGCTGGTCCATTGTGAAAAAATACGCCGTTGCTGAAGCAAACAAATTCAATTGCCGCTGCTTTGTTTTTTTTCTATTGCACTGCAAATACAACAAACCAGAGTCATTCGCCCCGAAGAAAGATACTTTTTGATAAGTATCGATGTATCGCAATTGAAAAAATACATATCGATATCTTTAACACTTTTGGCGCTATTCTAACAAGAAAACTCTTGATTTGTGTCTGCTCTTTATTAAATTACCGTTTATTAAAAGTTAAAAATCAAGCCTTAAAGTTATCCTTCTCTTTGCGCAAGGCTTCCATGGTGCCAATGGGATTCTCCGTAACGCCGGCATGCTTCTGCACGACGTTCTCATGTACGCGCATAAATGGATTCCACGACTTCTCTTCCCCAATGGTCGATGGAACTGTTGGATCTTTGGTTGCGCGACGCAACTTAGCCCATTCAATGCGATTCTGTATGTCCTTATTGTCCGGCTCAACATGGCGTGCAAAGCTCATGTTCTGCAGCGTATACTCATGGCCACAGAAGACCTTCGTATCGTCCGGCAAAGCCGAAAGCTTGGCACACAAAGCATCGTACATTTCCTCCGGAGTGCCCTCAAAGAAGCGACCACAGCCGCCTTGAAAGAGAGTGTCACCCGTAAAAACAGCGCCTGGGTCACTGCTATCCGCAGCAGTCACATGATAGCAAATATGCCCGCTGGTATGACACGGAGTCGACAAGCAGCGAACATTTAGATTACCAATGCTAAAAGTTTCATCCTGGCAAACTTTCTGGGTCATGGCGCCAATTCGTTCGTCGCCGCCATAGACCTGCAACTCGCCATCCCACAGTTTGACCAACTTCTCATTGCCGCCGGCATGATCCCAATGATGGTGAGTAGTCAGAACTTTGTTAAGCTTGACATTCGCCTCCTTCGCGGTCTTGATGACCAGCTCCGGATCCACGGGATCCACCACAGCTGCTTCGCGCGTCTTGCTGTCCACAATCAGATACATATAGTTGTCCTGCAAAGCAGGCAGGATTTTCACCTGCATGCTATCCAGCACAACATCCTCCAGACAACTATGCATGCCCCTGAAACCAACTGTCCTCACCTTTTGTACTGCAAAAATAAATTAGTTAAATTATTAAATAAAACTTAAGGAACGCATGCAAATATCTAGTACATGAAACAAATATAGGTTATATTAAAGACAAAAAAGATTACACTTGACGCGACAGAACAACGGGACAACCAGAAACCGTTTTAATGATCCAGCACCAGCACCAGAGGACGCACTAACTGCAGTTCCGTTCGCAGCTAATTTGGACAAACCTCGAAAGTAGTAGGAAGTGAATTGGGTTTCAATGTTTTTCCAGACTGCCGAAAACATTTATGTGCTTCAATTTTTGTCAATCTATAAATTTTTATAACCTATGGCACAAGATGAGGCTTATTTACAGTTAGATTTGTCACCAGAAAAATGCCGGAACACTTTGATATATATATCAAACTTTTTTCTTACTGTGACAGCTTGTCAGGGCTTTATCAATTCGATAGAACAACTATCGATAGATTTTGGTTGAACGTTACATTGTGATGGAATGACATCCGATAACTTTTTATAGTTGGCGCGATTCTTGAATTTGAAATTATTGAAGCTACATTATCGATTACATTTCGTTAATGTTCTTAAGCCGCTTTAAATAAAACAATTTGCGATGTGTCAGATGTAATGTTAATGACATATATCATTCAGTCAGAATGTTAAAATTGTATGTATATAGAAGCTGTGTTTCTTAAGTCATTTAATGTTGAAAATACTTGTGTAACTATTTATACAACAAGTTGGTAATGTCTGATGCTGTTGAGATTAATTCAACGCAGTCGCATTGCCAATTGATTGAGGTGCAGGTGCATCATGTAGGTGTTACAGCCAAATTGCAATCGCCTTTAAAGAAGCTACTGCCCCAACTGAGCAGTTCAACCGATACGGAACTGTATCAAAATTCCAAATCTCAGTACAATATGTTTGAAAACGAGGGACAGGACGACACAACGGCGACAAACACAACGGGGCCGTCGAGTCCGACGCGTGTGCTCTACGAGATGCATGCGGAGCCGGAGAAACCTGTCGCCAAACCGAATCGCATTGAATTCCAGCGCTACTCCAGGAGCAAGTGCACCCGCTTGCCGGTGCCGCCGCGCAAACGTGCGACCAAGCCACAAGCACACGTATCCAAGGCAAAGGCAATGCACGAGCAGCATATGCTGCGGCAGGAGAAGCGTCCTGGGTTCCTGGAGCGTCTGGTGGCCTCGCTGGATAACATGTGCAAGTGCCAGCCACAACATGCCCACAGCATCATCGACGATCTGCCCTCGCCCAAGTGGAACAAAAAGGCCGCCGCCCGACACACCAACATTGGCATCTATCCCTTCGAGCACGGCTGTGCGGATTACCTGAGCACGACGGACACGCATCCCAAGATCAATTCAATTGTGCTGGCAGATCGGGCCACCACCTACGCAACTCACTTTTGGGCCGAGTTCTTTGGACTGCTGCACATTGCCGTCGCCTTCGTGGTGGCCTTTCTGCTCCAATCCTACAGATTTGTGCTCTACTCCCTGATCAATACCCTGGTTGTGGGTCTGCTCCATACGACCTCCGACTATATGATCAAGCCGGCGTTGACTGTGATCTTCAATGGCTTCCTGCAGCCGCCCATGATATTCTTGTACAATGTCATGTGTTCGTTGCGCGATATTTTGGCACCGCTCGCCGAGACCCTGGACCAATTTGTAAAGCCTTTGGCCACGCTCGGAGCCAGCGTGAGGCTGGTTAATGTCAACTATCGAAATGTGCGTCGGTTCGCCAAGGATGTTTGAAGGCTCAATGATATTTCCACAAATTGTTTGAAATGTTTAAAGAAGTTTAGTTTTGCATTGTCTTAGCTCTCTCTCTCTCTCTCTTGTTTCATTCCACAACGTTCCGCGCCGGTAGGAGGAGCCTCTGCCTCTGTCAACCCTTAAACAAATCGCTCTCCCAGCTGCTCTCGCTCAGCAACAGGATTATATTGGACATACCTTGTCCGCTGTTGCAACACAATCTTACGCACATATAGAAACCGGATCGGGTTACATTGTTTGCTTCGCTTGTTCATGGAACTGTGCAACCATAACGACCTGGTCGCCCGCTCTAGTCCTGCCCCTGCCCCTGGCCCTGCTCCTTCGCTAAGGGTGGTTGGATTTGAGCTCAATTACGTTGAATGAAACATTTATGATTTATTTGCTCATTTTGTGGCTGCGCGACGCGCAGGGGGCAGAGCCCAGCTCAACATATGCCCACTATAACGCTTCTGATTGTTTTAAAGCGACTAATTGTATCCCAGGAGAGTTTTTTGATATGCTTAATTTAGGATTTTCGCCCTAATGAAGCACATTAAAAAACTACTGAAAAAATGGTATTTCATTAAAAAATATATTTTTATAATGAAGCGATTTATAATAGCAAATTAATTGATATTTTTACCAAGTATCCTATAGAAGATCCGCTTAAAATTTAAATTTTTACTTTAAAAACTTTTTAAAATATATTTTATTTAATTAAAATGTATTCTTCAGTAGCTAAAATTCCGTATATAATAGTTTTCCTGCCCAATGCCAATATATAGTAAGAAAAACAAGTAAGACTTTGTCGGCAGTTATCGACAAAAGCAGCTAAATGTATTTTATTATCAATACAGTTTTGGATCTTTCAAGCCCCACTGAGCGGATCATATAATTTATATTTCATTCTTCAGAGTATGTCAACAATTATTCACTTTTATAACCTGAGGATACTGAAAATAAAACTATGGAACGAGTCCAAAAACACCCATACAACACATATTAAGTTTTTGGTCAACTTATCGAAAGGGGGAAAATAAACTCACTTGGACTACTAGAGAAATGCAAATAATTAGGTATACTCTGTTAACTCCAATTAATTCAAGGGCTTTATATACTCTTTTCATTCATCTTGAACGAGTATGAAAATAGTATATAAAATATAAAATATAAAATATAAAATATAAAATATAAAATATAAAATATAAAATATAAAATATAAAATATAAAATATAAAATATAAAATATAAAATATAAAATATAAAATATAAAATATAAAATATAGAATATAAAATATAAAATATAAAATATAAAATATAAAATATAAAATATAAAATATAAAATATAAAATATAAAATATAAAATATAAAATATAAAATATAAAATATAAAATATAAAATATAAAATATAAAATATAAAATATAAAATATAAAATATAAAATATAAAATATAAAATATAAAATATAAAATATAAAATATAAAATATAAAATATAAAATATAAAATATAAAATATAAAATATAAAATATAAAATATAAAATATAAAATATAAAATATAAAATATAAAATATAAAATATAAAATATAAAATATAAAATATAAAATATAAAATATAAAATATAAAATATAAAATATAAAATATAAAATATAAAATATAAAATATAAAATATAAAATATAAAATATAAAATATAAAATATAAAATATAAAATATAAAATATAAAATATAAAATATAAAATATAAAATATAAAATATAAAATATAAAATATAAAATATAAAATATAAAATATAAAATATAAAATATAAAATATAAAATATAAAATATAAAATATAAAATATAAAATATAAAATATAAAATATAAAATATAAAATATAAAATATAAAATATAAAATATAAAATATAAAATATAAAATATAAAATATAAAATATAAAATATAAAATATAAAATATAAAATATAAAATATAAAATATAAAATATAAAATATAAAATATAAAATATAAAATATAAAATATAAAATATAAAATATAAAATATAAAATATAAAATATAAAATATAAAATATAAAATATAAAATATAAAATATAAAATATAAAATATAAAATATAAAATATAAAATATAAAATATAAAATATAAAATATAAAATATAAAATATAAAATATAAAATATAAAATATAAAATATAAAATATAAAATATAAAATATAAAATATAAAATATAAAATATAAAATATAAAATATAAAATATAAAATATAAAATATAAAATATAAAATATAAAATATAAAATATAAAATATAAAATATAAAATATAAAATATAAAATATAAAATATAAAATATAAAATATAAAATATAAAATATAAAATATAAAATATAAAATATAAAATATAAAATATAAAATATAAAATATAAAATATAAAATATAAAATATAAAATATAAAATATAAAATATAAAATATAAAATATAAAATATAAAATATAAAATATAAAATATAAAATATAAAATATACATTTCTAGCAAAATTCCATTTAAACGATTTACTTATCAGTAGCCTCGCTTCCGCATTCAGTTTACTTTATTGGAAATGGCAATTTACCTGGAATTTGCAAAAACTCGTAATCAATTGAAAAGATCTAGACATGATATTTATCAATGGATTAGTTGCTCTAGTTTCCTTGAATATCCTTGTTGCCTTCTTGTTGCTTTACACAATGAAATTCTTGGCAAACCCGTAACCCCATCCCTATATGCATATATATACCTATAGCTATTATAATTTTAGCTTATGATAGTATACGAATACTAGAAAAACAATTCAAGTTTCCTTATGTACACAAATAGTTGTTGTAGATGTAGAAAAAGTTTTATTTGTTATTCGAGTAAATGGAAACCTCAAGAGCCAGCGACGCTTCATTAATGAGAATTAATAAGATTGTTGTGTGGGTGCATGTGTGCATATGTATGTGTAGCCCATTGACTAAGGATCGTCTTACAGCGCACATTCATTGAGAGAAGAGCAAGAGACAAGACAACCCCTTTTGGCGCTGCAACCAATTAGCTTTAAAGACTTTTTCTTAACATATGTTGGGAAAATTCGTGAGCATTGATTGATTTCCGTAACTAATTGGTGCACATTTTCCCGGGCACATGGAAAGCCGAAACATATTAATTGGACTTTTTCTATCCTGCTTCTGTGCGCTATAAATACTCGAATCTGTTCTACTAATTCTACCAAAACATTTCTATATAACAATTGACAAGGTGCGAAAATCAGGTTTTCCTCTTCGCAGACGCAATGAGGCAGCCACAATGGAAATGCGTTTGCCCATTATTGTGCGATCGACAGGCGGATAAAGGATGCTGCACAAAAGGTGGACAAGAGCCACAGAGATCAGACATTGTGACTACAGTTCATGAATGGATGAAGAAGAAGAAACACATAGACATAAATGACAAAATGACAAAACACTTTGCAGACGTTTTTGTTGGGAATTTTGGGATTACAGCTGTTTAAGCTGTTTTTGGTGGGTTTGTCGCATTTGGGTTTGCTCTATTTATCTGGGCTGGGATTATGCTGACGGACAGGTTATTTTCCGTTTAAGGATTGCATGGCTCGCAGCATGACGTTAGCTAAATTCTGTTTCTGTTTGCCAGAAGTTAAGCAATTTGTGAGCACTCGAGCAAAATGACAATAGACTTGGTTATATAAGAAGTTATTATTGGGTAAAACGTTTTGAATACAGGAGCTAGGGATTTACGAAATAAAAGGGTGTCGCATAACAAAGAAAGATTAGGTAGATTAAGAGTTTAATAGATATTCTTATATACGTATATATACAAATATAGTTTAATATGGTATTTATGAAAGCTAAACTAGAAACTGCTTATACGCACAGAAATTGCATATATATATTTGTTCCTCAACAGATCCTCGATTCTCACTTTAAAATGCATTTTCTGTAGCCGCCTGCACTCAAGCTTTATAACGGAATCGGACACCGAAGCAGGCAAAAGTAAAAAATCTGCTACGCTCGGCAAAACATGATAGTGTGGGAATCAAGGCGCGTCGCTTTGAATTGCTCGAGAGTTTGTTATTGGGCATTGCTTGGCAGCTAAGTCCTGACACGTGATTGCCATAATCAAATAAATAAAATTAGCCTAATGCGATTACAAGCCTTTTTGAGGTCAATTAGCGGGCAGCACGCAACACCCACCCAAACCAGTGTTGCCAGCTGTGCGTATTATTTACTCCTTTCTTTAAAGCTCTTTTCTGTTATCGTTATCGATAGGGGTGATATCAACGTTCAAGCAGCATGACGTCGTTTAAATAGTGCAGCTTTGGACAGTCACGTGTTAATGCGTGTACTAAATGCAATTATCCTAATACTTTAAGCTTTCTTTGCGAACACATTCCACTTACATCATCTCACAGTTCACCTGAAATGATTCAGATTATTGTGATTAGTAGCTGCTCCTGTAACGCTGCAGATGTCCACTTCGTACCTCACGTGTTGATGCACGCACTAAATGCAATTAGCCTAACACATTAAGCTTCCACGTTCCACTTCCATCATCTAACATCATCTTTTTTGCTACTGCTTGCAACGTACGATTATCTATAATAGCAGCTACTCCTGTGTCGCAGTACACGTTCAGACAGCATGGTGTAATTCGGCTGCTGCAGATGCTCAATTGCACCAAATTCAATTAGTACGTAATCTTTTAATTAGGTGGCAACACTGCCTGCTCATAGGCTTTTTTGCTGCAATTATTGACAATAACTATTGCACCTGTGACGCTGTCAATATTGAGGCGGTGTTTCAGTTCAAACTCCTGCACCCTTTTTGGATGGATCGCTATAAAATGAAGGTAGCAAAGCTGATGCTGTGACAAATTGAAATCTTCCGTGTGAGCTGAAATTGGGACAGGCTCAGGGATTTGGTTGTGTGACGAAATTGTCAACCCTCCTAATTTCAGTCCTAATGAATTCTTTTTGACAACAACAACAAATTGTATGTTGGCGCTGTTGTTGTTGGCAACCATTGTTTAGCCTTTTTGTGGATTTGCTGCTGTTGTCACCTTTGTCATGTCACTATTTTATCACACCATTTGAAGTGGCGCACTCTGATTTTAATGCTTGTGAATGAGAGGAACAATTTTGTAATTGAAATTTGATGCCATTAGATGACGAACGACAAAGACAGCAGCAGCAGCAGCAGCAGCAGCAACATTTTTTGCAGCCCCTTTTATCAGAGCTCTCTGTGTGTCTGTCTGCCTATCCGTCAGTCTGTTTGTCTGTTCAGTTTTGTTGCCTGCTGTTGGTTGGCGGCATCAAGTTGCATCGCGTTTTTGGTGACTTTAAAGACTGATTTTATATGCAAACTCTAACAAAATAGCATTGAGCAATGCCAAAAAGAAATTTGATGTAAATTCTAAGAAATGCACACGGCATTCATCAGATACTTCCATCCAGCAGCAAATGAGGTCACGATGTTTTATTTTTCAATTGAAATTCTTATGTTAAGCATTAGATAACATAACGCAACACAGCATAACATAGGCACAAACACATACACACAGGCTTATATATGTATGAATGTATGTACACAGGCTGGCCTGTTGTTGGCAAATTCAAAATGGCGCCTGCCTTGGCTAAGCAACGCCCACCACGCAGGACAAGGCAAATGCGAATAAACCACCCCTAATTAACGCTCTCACGCACAGCCAAACACACACGCACACATACAGCCAACAGGCCCCTTTACAATGTTCCGTTTCCAAACGTTTCAGGCGCAGGCAGCAACAGTCGCCGTCGCAGCCTTGAATGCAGTTCCATTTCATTCGTCAACGCGACCGTTGCTCTCGCTTTGCCACTTGCAGTTGAGTTTGAAAAGCGAAAGCGTCGCGTTGCTATCCACGGGAAGCAAAATATTTAACAAAAATAAATTATTAAACTATAAAAAATATTTAAAATTTACAAAACGTTTCTATAAGTGAGAATCGAGTGCTCAAAATTTAAATTTATAAACTAAATGATTTAGCTAAAAAATAAAAGCTAACACTGAAAATTCATTTACAATTCACCTGCTGCAACTGTAAAAGTTCAGCTTTGAAATATGTTTGACAAAAATATGGATAACACAAATCTTTCGGTGTCCATCAACGGAGACTTGGACTCGACCAGCTCCGCCGGCACAGCATCGGATCATTCCGCAGTGCAGCACGATAACATAAGCTCGCCCATGGCCTACGGCTCGCTCTTTCTGCCAAATGCTGGTAAGCTATAGCCAACTTATCAGTTAAGCCGAGTTTACATATATATATATATGTAGATCGCATTACATGGAACAGGCGTCAATGAGGCGCTGCATAAACAATTAAAACCGGAGACTCTTGTTTTATGTTTTAATGTTAATTTCCTTTTTTGCTGAAGATTTCACATTTTTTCGACGCTGAATGAGCTTCGGAAATGCAATGTAATATATACACAGGAATAGGATAAATAAATGCTGGCTATTAATAAATTATAGCTATGAGATAAATAGGTAAACTGATCTAAGAATTTCAATGCTTGAACACAGAACGTGGGATGTAAATTTGCAAAGATTCAGCATTTAATATAAATGATTTAAAATATTTTCAAATATATATATACCTATATATATATATATATATATTTTTTTGATTTTGAATTTGAAATTTTGGATTTCTTTAATAGAATGTATAAAAAGTACTTTTAGAGTATGGTTGAAAATCATTTTTTGTTTCATTTAGAAAAAGCTTTTTTTACTGTTACTCAGATCAGACTAATGAGATCTTGTATAATATGTCAATTATTGATCTCCCAATCTTAAGTTTTAACTAACTTTCAAATAATTACTGGTTATCTTCATTATCCTCATTATTATTATTATTATTATTTTGATAATAATTACCTGAAAAAAATTCCGAAATTTAGTTTCTGGTTGAAATTGTAGATTTATTCAAATCTTTAATAAAATGTTTCTCATCTTAAATTTAGGAAATTATATTTTCGAAATAAATTAATAAATTGTCTCTTTGTTTAGTAATCCAGAAATATTTTTGATAATTCTTACAACTTCTCCTTAAAACGCTTAAGTTCTCTAGTTCGAATGCGCAGTATGAATATTGCCTTTGGCATTCTTTGGAGTACTTTCTACCCTTAAAAAAATCACAATTGAATTGTTTTATAATATTTACATAGCATTAATTATGCGATCTGTACATATGTGTACATATATAAACATATATGCGAGCGTATCAGATGTCGTCGTATGTATATATGTATATTTTGCTTTATGTCTCTTTCTGGTCTATGGTATTGTATGCTACGTCTGAAGTCTGAGGTCTGAGGTGTCGAAAGTCAGAATTTGATTAGTCACATGCATTTCATAGAGAGGGGGTCAATTCAAGGGGTCTGGAAGGAAGGAGTTATTGGGGGGAGTTGTAAGGGAAGTTATTGCTGAACAGCAAAGTAGCACGTGAGAACGAATTTCACTTGCGTCAATATGCAATGTGCATATATATAAATGTATATAAATATATATATATATTTATGAAAAACATAAAAAAACATAAATAATTAATGGACAAAAACTATTTAAATAATTTTCACACGCGCCACATAAATGTTTGGGCTATGAATTTTAGTTCAAGATCTGTGATAAAGATGAAAAATATATAAATAATAATTATTATCTCAGAATTTCTATGAAAAAGAGAGAATGCAGAAATTTGATAAAAATAAGAAATATATAATATATATAATCATATAATCGAATATCAAATATAAAGTAAATATATGTTTAGGCTAAGAATTGGTGAAGTGCTTTGATAAAGATAATAAATAAGATGAGTGGACGAGAATGAGAAACATTATAATCAGAAGATGTATGAAAGAGAGTAGATATTCTTAAATATTTGCGAGATTAGTATTTGAAGAAATAAAAAGGAAATTCTATGATAAAGAGAATTAATATCATAATAAATAGGAAATTCATGGTTAGGCTATACAGTTGAGAGAGAGAGAGAGAGAGAGAGAGAGAGAGAGAGAGAGAGAGAGAGAGAGAGAGAAAGAAAGAGAGGGAGAGTGAGGTAGAGAGAGAGAGCGAGTGAGATAGAGATAGAGAGCGTGTTAGACAGACGGTGAAAATATCAAATTATTAGTCAGAAACTTAAGTATGCCAGAAATTGTCTTATAAATGATTATTGATAAGTGGAAAAAGTAAAATATTACTTAAATTAATATAAATTAATACAAACAGTAAATAGATAGAAATTTCAGAATTATTGTAAAGTGGAAAAGTATTATAATATTAGCCTAACAAAGCTGTGGATAAAGAATTATGATAAAGATTCTATAATTTCTATATATATACATAGAGAGATAGAGAGGGAGAGAGAGAGAGAGAAGAAATTTATAAATATTTGCTAAGCTGATGTTTAACCAAAGAATTATAACAGAAAATTTAGGAGCAATTCAAAGTGAGAAGGGAAAAATATTTAGATATATTAGCTAGACAATTATTTCGGCGGGGAGCAGAAAAACTGAAAAATTAAATAAATACTATAATATTTTCTAGATAAACATTTGGTTAAGAAATAAGAACTGAAATATGCTGATAAAATATCAGAAAGTCGATAAATACGAAATAAAAAAACGTAAATTTAGTAAACTTTCTAAAACAGATTATGAAACAGTAGATGCTTTAATTCGAAAACTATATATTTAAGTTCTTAGAAAGATCTGTAATTCTAACACCATTTTTCGTCTTTATTCCTCCTTTTCAGGCTATCGCGGCAATATTTCATGCAAAACCGTTTTGCAATTGGAAAAATTTGCGCCCTATGAGACAAATGAGAAGGATCTGATCGAGCGACGCTTTCAGGACATCACCAATGACTACGACAAGTCGCCGCCGCCCACGGCGTCAACCACGCCCACGCACTATCCCACGCTGAACAGCATCATCTTCGAGAACGGCAACAGCGGCCTGAGCGATCTCAATGGCAACACCAAGACAGACGGACTCTGTGGGGGCCTACAGCGCGGACCCACGGCCTTGGGTGGAGGAAGTGGTGCATCGAGTGGCGGCCACCTCATATCGAATCTAACTGCAGCGCACAATATGTCCGCCGTGGGCAGCTTTCCCATCGATGCGAAGATGCTGCAGTTCTCCACAGACCAGGTGAGCTAGTGCTAATGATACTGGGGAGTCTGTGAATGCTCAACAAGATTTACTCGCCTGCAGATTCAGTGCATGTGCGAGGCACTGCAGCAGAAGGGCGACATCGAGAAGTTGACGAACTTCCTCTGCAGCCTGCCGCCCAGCGAGTTCTTCAAGACGAATGAGAGCGTGCTGAGGGCACGCGCCATGGTTGCCTACAATCTGGGCCAGTTCCATGAGCTGTACAGCCTGCTGGAGACGCACTGCTTCTCCATCAAACACCATGTGGACTTGCAGAATCTGTGGTTCAAGGCGCACTACAAGGAGGCGGAGAAGGTGCGCGGGCGTCCTCTGGGCGCCGTGGACAAATATCGACTGCGCAAAAAGTATCCGCTGCCCAAGACAATTTGGGATGGCGAGGAGACCGTCTATTGCTTTAAGGAGAAGTCACGTAATGCTTTAAAGGATTGCTATCTAACGAATCGCTATCCCACGCCCGACGAGAAGAAAACCCTGGCCAAGAAGACCGGCCTCACACTCACCCAAGTCTCCAACTGGTTCAAGAATCGCCGGCAAAGGGATCGTACACCACAGCAAAGACCGTAAGTACCACATAGACTCAAATCTAAAGAGTATATGTATATGCACATATACATATACATTTGTATATGTACATATGTATGTCTACTTCTATGTCGCCCAAAAACTAATTACAATATGTTTTCCACATAAGTCGTTAAAAAATTCATTCAATGCTTGAACGTTGAACGAAAACGAAAAAAAAAGTCAATTGTTTTTCAAAATTGGCATTAAAATATTCGTTTAAGTGACCGTAAAACACTTGCGTCCGCATCGAAGTCCCAATTCGAGTTCCCTTTCGGTTCGCTTCGGTCCGGTGCCATTTTTTTTCAATATTTTTTGTTTCTAAAAGGGCACTTGAGCGTGTTTTATGTCCAATTTTGCAGCTCCTTGTGCACGGTCCTATGCATATTTATAGACGGGCACTGGTCGCCAACGTTGCTTAAACCGAATGCGCATGCGTGTAGCATGTGCCTCAACTGTTGCCGCATGCCCCGCTGTGTTTGATCACTTACAGGCGTCAAATTCCATACACTCTCTAACACACACATGCACTTATTTAAGTATTATTTCTCGTTTCAGTGATATAATGCTGCCTGTGGGTCAATTGGATGCAAACGGTTTCCCGCGCATGTTCAACGCCCCCAGCTATTATCCCGAATCCATTTTCAATGGACAGTAGAGAGAGAGAGAGAACGGAAAATGCGCAGGCGCTGCTTTGTAAATACATAATTTTTAATGTTATATTTGGGTCATCAAATGACGTTATGTTTTTAGTTTTAATTTTCTTTATTTTACTGTACAATAATAATAATGCAATTGCAATAAATAAATATAGAAAAACGATGTTTGAATCTTAACGTCTTTTTAATCGGCTGGGCAGCACTGAACCAAATCAATGTGCTACAATAATAGACTATCGATTAACTATCAAGTATATCGATAGCTTTTTTAAAAGTTGTTAAATTAAACTCTTCTAAATTTGAATTTCTAGTTGCCAGTGCAAGGCATCGTTTCTTATATGTAAAATTTAAACAGTCAAACATCAATCTTCTTCAGAGTAAGACCCGTTTTTATACGGATGAAATCTTTCAAATTAAGTGCGCAGCGGCTACAAATAAAACGCATACATTTGCAGTGTGACCGCTTACAAGTTTAAATTAGTCGGAAAAAATCGATTTTGTGTTCATCGGTTGACTTTCGATTGCCTGGCAGCTGCTAAAAAGAAACACAATAAACGCATTGACCACGGAATGACAAACAACTCAAACGGACGATTAAGCGAATACTTCGCCAACGATCCGCCCAGTTTTTTTGATGAGTTGACCAATAACAAATCGAAGCCGAAGGACACGCAGCCAGCGAACGCAGCTGAATCGAACAACAGCAACAACATGCTGGACAGCACATTTACGGGTTGCTTTCAACCGCCCGAATACGTAGAAACAGCTGAAGCAGAAGAGCCTATAAAAGTGAATGAGGAGGTGAGAAACCTCTGGCAGCTGCCCACACCAAATGAAGTGGGAAAGCAGGCAACACATTTGATTATGCCAGGCATACACATAGCAAACGATTTGGTACGTATCGGAAGTAATGTATGTCGACATAAAATTAACGCTCAACTCTTTGCAGCCCGATCCCATTTGCATTGCTGTGACTCAACATCTGGGCGAAGCCGAATTGCAGCAACGCAAAATCCTCGCCGTGGAGAATGTGACGCAGGATGAGCGAGGCATACGTATGCTCATAAATGCGGGCTGCTTTCGTGCAGCTGTCAACCTAACGGGCAGACTCTTGACCATCTATGGACAAGGCTATGGACGTGCTGGTCAGCCAGCGAAACATTCGCCTCATTCATTGCAATTGTGGTTTACGCGCCTCGCTTTGCTGGCGAAGCTGGGCGAATACGAGCTACTGCAGGCAGAAGCTGAGCCATTCGAGCAGTTGAATGGACCCGATGTATTTTACGAGTATTATCCTGAGATGTATAAAGGCAAACACGGCTCCATAGCGTGCTTCTCCTTTCGCCTGCTATTGGCAGAGCTACCCATTTATCTAGGCAAACCTCATCTAGCGCTGGATCGTTTATCCGAGCTGCATGTGGTCAGCAATGAAATCAAGGAGCATTACGATAAATTGAAGAATCCAAATGCAGCTGAGTTTTGGCAGCGAAGATCCGAACGCGTTTTGCAGTCCATAATCAACTGTGCGCTTATGGTGAGTAAGAAATATAGAACTTTGTAGGGGTTAATCTAATAATTGTACTATATTTTAGATGAAGAAATTTAGCATGATTGATGATATTATGGGTGGAATGCTGTTGACACGTTCCACACTTAGCAAAGAGGAGCAGCGTTCTTTGTATTCCGCTTGGGGGCGCATTTATCTACAGATTGGAGATATTTTTGGGGCGGAACAAAAATTTGCTGTCTCTCGGCGATTGCGTGAGATGTGAGTTGCATTTATTTACAGCCTTTATAATTGGTAAATTTAAAATTTTGCTTTTGCAGTAATTCGTCGCCTGATTTGAGAGATTTGGTGGACAAGGGTCTCATTGCTGTGGCCAAAAATGATTTTCCAGAGGCTTATCTTATATTTCAAAAGGCACTGCACTTAGACTCCGGCAACACGATGATATTGAACAATATGGGCGTCTGTTTGCTTTATGCTGGCAAGCTTAAGGACGCAATCAACTTATACGAACGTGCAATCAAACTTAATCCGCAAAAATCGTTGAATGAAAGTTTGCTAGTGAATTTATCCACATTGTATGAATTGGAATCGAATAATTCCAAGGCGAAGAAGTTAAATTTGCTACGTTTGATTAACAGATATAAGCCGGATCTCAATATAAGTGTTGAAATTTGCCTTAAATTGCAGGCAACCAATTAGTTACAAATATATATGTATATATTGTTGGTAAACATTCCACAACTCCATCCAGATTGAATAAAATTCAACCTAAACATGAACAGTATTTCAAAGATACCGCAGATTGAGTTCATTTATTGCACTTGCGTGTTGCTGGTATTTTTCCACTGTACTGTCAGATTGCATATCACATCATCTTATCGATAGTTGAAAAGGTCAACGGTCAGTAACTTAATGTACGGATAATTGAGTTAATAATACAATTGAAAAATATAATTATTGAATATGTCATTTTAATTTTTATGAAAGTAAGCTATTATAATTCATATTTAGCTATATTAAATTACCGATACATTTTGCCAGCAGTTATTACAACACTTGCTGAGTCTGGTCACACTTAGCTGGTGAAGTATCTTTGGAAGAAGAGTTTTTCAGGAATTTTTTTTATAAAACATAAATAAATCGTATCAAATAATTACGTACATACGTTATAAATGTTTGGAAACACGTTGTTGGTGTTTTGTATAATAGGATAGTTGAAAATAGGTGAGTTTAGTGGCATTTAAACGCGTTTGAAATATGACCATACGAAACAGCAGAAAGCAGCAGCAAGGCGTAGTTTATATTGATGTGGTTGAAAAGAAAGTGTAGAGAAATTTTCGGTGCAGTCACAATGTTGTTTATAAAACTAAATAAACGACAAATGCCACAATTGTATGCATGCGCGCCAAAAATGTTACAAAGCGCCAACCAAAATGCAAAAATAAAATATCAATTTGATGAAATTTTTCTTTTATAGCTGCAATTAGTGTGTTGTGTGTTTTGATGGAAAAAGCGCGCCATTATTTGTGTGCCTGGCATGACGTAGCCACCACGATTGAGTGATAGTAGGTTACGCAAAGCGGTCTGTTAAGTTGACAGTGTGACGTCACATGTTCAGAAACTTGCGCGCGAAATTTAAATTTTGTATGAAAATTAAGGAACTTTGACACTGTTATTGCTCTTAAAGCAATAACACAAAAGAAAAAACTAGATGTTGTATTAGTTTATAGCAGCTTATAGATGCTTAGAGCTAATAAAATTATTGATTGATCATTTCATTTATTTTAAACTGTTTTATATCCAGTTATATATCGTGCAATCCTTGTAATGCTTTTATTTTTGTTATGCATGACTTTTACTGGTTATAATTGACAAAACTTAATATTTTTGGTAGGATTATATGTTTACCATCTATTCACACCAGATTATCTACAATTTTTTCCTATTATCTGTTATTTCTGACGACTACAAGCTATGTGCAATGTTGGTAATTTTTGGTAAGATAGAGAACTTCCTGAGGATGAAACGTATTGACTTTTAGCAATATGCCTACAATTATACTCCGACTTCGGTTTTTAAGCTGATTCATATGGTTTTAGTAATTTTCTGGACTGCTTTTGGCACTGCAGCAGGGTTAGGCACCAGGTTTTTTGATGTGACTCATAGGGAAATTATAATTAAGTGTTGGGATATATTAGCTTGAATTAAGATTAGGCGTACCGAGATCTCATTGAACTTTGTTTATAAAGCATTCATTCACATGCAATATCCATTTTGGGCATATGATCGCTGCTGCCGACATGCCACAGAGTTCAAACAATTATTTATTTAGTTGTGAGCTTAAATTAAGTTTGAATAATGGATTGACCATTCGCACCACACTTACTATTAGATTAAAACACAATATACCTAATTTTCAATATTTACAAGCATTTGCGAGAGATCTTATCAAGTGCGCGCCAAACTGCATATAGTTTAACAGAGCACAAACTGAACTTGCGACGTCACAAGAGGTCTGTTAGTTAACATTAAAAGTAACGGAACTTGTCTTTGCGTAACCTAGTGTCTTTTAACAGTGCGTAGCCACGAACCCGCAGAGCAGCACTTGAATGTTGTTTGAGCATTTTTTTTATAAGTCATCGCAATTGTTTATGGCAAGTAATGCAACCATTATTAGTGTGTGTTCATGTGCGTGTGAGTGGATTGCAGCAACAAAGTTGCCTGCAAATAATTTTTGTATATTTTTATTTGTGCGGTGCGCATACGCTAGGTACACGCTCGTCAAAACATATACACAAGCAGGCAGAAAATCTCTATTCTTTTGCAATTTGTTTTGATTTCTCATTCGTGCCTGTCGTAACGACTCTCGCTCTCGCTTGCTCTCCCTCTCTCTTTGTTGCTGACATGAAAAACATGCGCGCCGCTCTCAGTCGATAGCAAAAACAAAAGCTCCAGTAACATGGGGGAGTTTATTTGGCGAATGCGTGCTCATAGCTTAATAGTAGCGGCATATTTATACATACATAGGCAAATGTCTACACATTTATGCGTCATATTTATGACGATCCTGCTGCTCTGGCACTTGCGCGTACTCTCCGGCTTGCGTTGCTGCTTCGCTGAGTGTTTCTTGCCGACTAGTTGCTGTTAAGCTGGAGCCCAAGTATTTTACTGCTTGCCCGACCAGCAGCAGGCACTCTCACATCTCGCATTCGCGCGCGCTCTCGCTCTCCCGCTCCCTCTCGCGATTGAAAAACGTAAACAAGAGCAGTAAATAATGTTTAGGTGTGTGTGCGTGTGTTTTTTATGCTTTTGCAGAGCTCAAATGGCAGCTAACAACAGCAACATGCACAATCTGGGAGCGCTGCAGGTGCCGCCATCGGTGATCGCCTCCACCGGCTCAGTGGGCTCCATGATGCAGCCGAGCACTAGTGCCCAAAGTGCCTGGGATCAGCTAACGGCGAGTGCATCCAACAATATGACACCATCGCCCACATCGTCGTCATCAACAGCAACGGCAGCGGCTGCGTCTACTTCGGATGCAGGTGGACACATGATGAGCGCTGGTAGCTCACCCGTAGCCAGTTGCTCGTCACCATCGACGCCGACGAAATCACATCATGCGCCGCCCACGCTGGAAGCTATGGCTCATACGCCACAAGGCCCACCGACGCTTGGACCTGGTGGCTATGGAGAGGAGCTGACCGGGGAGCTTGTTAATCAGGGCTGGCGTAAGTTCTGGTCAAAGCGCGAGAATCGGCCGTACTACTGGAACAAGGTCACAGGTGAATCGCTTTGGGAAATGCCCGGCGCGCGTCCCTTTGATCCGCTCACCGATCCATTGGGCATATGCCATGCTGGTGGCGGCGGTGTTGGTGGCCCAACGCCCATGACGCCGCACCAGCAGCAGCATCACCATCATTTAAAGCGTCGGCCCTCGGATGACATGCACATACACCCGCACCCGCATCACCAACAGCTGCAGCAGCAGCAGCACATGGGACAGCACGGCGGGCCGCCCATGAAGAAGTTTGTATTGGCCGGACCGTGGGATCTAGAGGTATGTACCAATGCAGTGATTGTGGAGCGCCCGCCCACGTTACTGCCACAGCCACATCCTGAGATCGAGGCACTCCGCGCCGCCTTCAGCATGAAGCTGCTCAAGACATACGAGGATCTATGCATGCGCAGGGAAAACATCAAGGCGCCGCGTGACTCATTCAATCGGTGGCTCATGGAACGTAAGGTCATTGACACCGGCTGCGATCCGTTGCTGCCTAGCAGCTGCCTGCCCGAAATCTCCAGCTCCATGTACCGCGAGATCATGTCCGATATACCCATCAAGATTGTTAAGCCCAAATTCACGGGGGATGCACGCAAGCAACTCTCGCGCTATGCGGAGGCGGCCAAACAGATTATCGAGTCGCGTTCAGCGCCGGCTGAGTCCAAGAAGGTTGTCAAATGGAATGTGGAGGACACATTTCAATGGCTGCGCCGAACTGTTGGCGCTAGCTACGAGGATTTCCAGGATCGTCTGGCGCACCTGAAGCGCCAATGCGAACCGCATTTGGTGGAGACCGTTAAGAGCTCCGTGGAAACGTTGTGCATTAAAATCTATCATCTGTCGGCGGAACATGCTCGTAAAATACGGGAACGTCATCTGCAGCTACTCAAGGAGCATGGTATACCGGAGCCAACGCCGCCACCGCCGCCGCCGCACCTGAAGAAGGTGTGGTGCTATCCGATACAGTTTGCGGTGCCCTCGCCCCGTATGCCGGCCATTGAATATCTGCAGGATCGCGATCATATGATCATTAAGTATACGCCCGCTACCATCAATCAGCCGGATGCGCAATATATCAACCTCACCTATCTCCAAAAGCTGGAACAGCTCTATCGTCACAATTGCTTCGACGACAAGAAGTTCGACCTGTTCATCGGCCGGGTCTGGTGTCTGCTTAAACGCTATCAGACCTTCTTGGGCAATGCTTTAAACTCATCCCAGGAGGCGGAGCTTACGCAGGCCGCGTTGCCGGTGCCCGTCT
This sequence comes from Drosophila gaucha, assembly GCA_035045545.1. Classification (NCBI taxonomy): domain Eukaryota; kingdom Metazoa; phylum Arthropoda; class Insecta; order Diptera; family Drosophilidae; genus Drosophila; species Drosophila gaucha. The sequence continues at coordinate 8,120,872 of JAWNOY010000292.1, forward strand.
TCGAGTGCCTTCATAGGCATTTTGGTGTTAGCTTTGAATGCTTTGCATCCCCATTTAATTCCTATTTTCGGCAATATTGCTCAGCATTTGCGGATACGGATGCATACTTTGGTTCCAGAGGGTAAGCTAACGAGAGAGTCTCTTAGATCCTAATCTAGCTATATTCTAATACCATTTTTCTGCCTACAGACCCTTTCTGGACTTTAAGCCCGTGTCCGGTTCCTTCCAAGTGAATCCGCCTCAATGCGAGGAACTTATGGATGCCTGCCTTTTGCATGTTGATAAACTGCTCACCGATTCCATGGAGCCACTGAGGTTAGTGTCTCTTAAATACTCTTTCAAATATATGTATATTACAATATTTTTGTTGTAACTCGCACAGCTTCATTGTGTTTCTGCCGGAGTGGAAGAGCATATCGAAGCTGGAGGAGAGCATGTACAAGCGTCGTTCAATGGTTGTGCTGGGCATGGCGCACGAATATCGACATGGCTATCAGCATATGATGCAAAAGTAAGTAGTCTATAAAATATATAAAAATATAAATATATACAAATGTCTTAATTCCGTGTACTCGCAACAGATCTGAGGTGCTTATAAAGTGTATGCAGGGCACTCAAGTTGTTTGGCTGCAGAACAGCGCCGGCTATGCGCGCTGGGGGCCCAATGAGAATCGTGTTGAGGCATTACGAGAAGCTTTCCGGCCGCAGCGCGATCGTGAGCGTGAACGTGCTGCTGTTGCGGCGGCTGCCACTGGCAGCAATTCCAATCACCAGCAGCAGCAGCAGTCGCCTTCGTCTTCGTCAACACCGCAGTCGACAACCTCTTCGTCTGCTGCCATACCAACCCCTGCCACGCCCACAACAGCAAATAACATTAATAACACATCGGCAGCTGTGACCGTTGCCATCACAACGAGCTCTAACAGCATCGGCATCGGCAGTCCCGTATCCACAACGTCTTCCGTGCTAACGCCCCTGTCGCCGCACACTCCGACCGGAACACCATCGCAATTCCCGCTGACCATCAGCAACACGAGCAGCAGCAGCAATTTGGTAGCCGCCTCGCCAACAATGAGCGTCCAAAGCGACTGCTCGTCGCCGTCATCGTCCACGATGTCCTTGTCGCCGGCCCCTGCCTCGGGCGGCTATCCGGATGGTGGCACCACAGCAGCAGCGGCTGCTGTTAGCATAACGGCAACAGCCAGCACATCGGCAGCAGCAACATTTGGTCCAACAACTAGCATTAACAGTACAGCGGTCATCAATTCGGCTGTTTAGAATGGATGCAGAGGAGGAGGAAGGAAAACCATGTTTGTAAACTATTTGTCTAATTTCTTTAAGCTAACTGTGCACCATGGGGCTAAGTACCACTATTGTGTTTCCTTCGATTAGCGTTTATATTTTAGGCATAGTTTTTTTAATTAATTAACTCGAGGGTGTTCACTGTTTGAGACTTTTGACTTCTACAAGTTAAGCTTGAAAGTAATTGTTTTCTTATTAAGTAAATCTTTTATAACTAAAATACAGAAAAGCTTTTACAGTTTCTTTGGTATTTCAGCCAGTTTCTTTGCGTCAAGTTTCCTTTGAGTGGATACCCTCGAAATTAATGGTTACAAGTTTAAAGTTGAATAATTGTACATATGTTTTTATTAATTATAAATAGCTGATACTTAACCACGGCCTGGCTGTTGTTAATCATTGCAATTTACCCCGACCAAGGACCAAGCTACCCCCACAAACTAAGCAAAAGGTTCAGTTATGCATACAAAGTATGGGTAGAATCGGTTCCACTTATCCTTGATGAGATGAGGGTAATTAAACAAATTAATTGTTTTCCAACAAATCCTTATATACAACATTAAAATAACAAACAAAACAAACACACACTCACACTCACACACACAGACATAATATAAAATCATGCACTGGCACTGATTTTTCATTCCGTGCTGCACCTTAACTTTATATATGATATATGAGTAAGCCCCAAACAATCTTTTGTGAGACTATAAACGTATAATTTAGGATTATAACTTAAAGCAAAACTAATTTATCGTATGTACAAATCGATAAAAATCTTTAAAATAAGTAGTTGAAAAAAAAAAAATATATATATATATATATATATATATATGTATAAATGGATCGCGCAGAGAACCAAAATTTGTAATAAAAACAAGCAAAAGCTACGCACCGCACAATGAACATAATATATATATATACCTTAAAAGGGTTTGTCACAAATGAATCTATTGGTAAGCCTTAAAACCAAATTTCATTCAGTTCTTGAATGGTCAGACAAGCTGCCAATGGAAGCCATCGTGAATATGCCTAATACATTTTAATGGGAATTTAGCCAATTTAATAGAAACGTAGAGAAAAACAAGAATCGGCAACTTTAGATAAAAATTGAATTCTAACTATAAGTTCAAAAACATATTTACTAAGCTGAACTATCACCCGGCCATCCAAACACCCCCACAACCCCCTTCCAAATACAATACGTTAGCTTTTTTTAAAACACACACACATGAAAAAAAAAACAAAAACAAAAACCCGGCGATCTTGTCGCATAGATTAACAAATTGCATAATTAAAGTTTTTTTCAATTATTCAAACCTGTTTTTATTATATATAAATATATATATATATTCATATTGTATATATGTATGTGTATTTTATCTTTTGGTAGCATTTATAGATAAAGATTAGCCTTTGAAAAATTAAACCTGAATACTTCTAAATCGCAAACCGTCTCATGATATTAATTCAATTTACACTGATTACAGCTAAAGCAGCAAATGTTTCATATACAATTTCTATATATATATAGCCAGATTATATAAGCTAAATATCAAATGCCTTCTTATGGATATTACATGATCTCTAAACTAGAATCACTGTTCTTCGTAACCACCTCCGTTTCGGATGAGCCCGAACCAGAGCCAGCATCATCGGGTTTCTCATTGTCATCTGATTGGCTATTGTTGCTGTGGCGATGATGATGCGGAGAGCTAGCCAGCTGCCAGGCAGGTATCGAGGGCACCGCGATGGGCTGCACGGGTCCGGCAAATTGTTTGCGATTTAGTAATAAGCCTTTAATGGCATCCAAGTCGCAGCGGAAATTGTTGAATTCACGAGTCATATGTTGGGTCTGTTCCTTCTGTTGCATCGTAATCATGTGCTTAACCATTGTGATCTCCTTATTAAGTACATCGGTGCGTACTTCCACCTTCTTGTCAATGTCTTCCAAAACATCCTCAACGGGTTTCTTCTTTGGCTTGCCAAACAAAAACGGAGCAATGTATTTCTGTCAAAATTTTAGATTAGAGCTTGGTACTATTAATTCTGTAATATGTTACTCACGCGCCAGAACAAATATATTGCATAGACGACTCCGCTGAACAACGCGGTCGTGTGCAGCAGTTCACGTAGTCTTCCAAAAGGTGTTTGCTGTGTTGGTTGCACCGCAAGCTGTGAGCCAATATTTATAACGGTATTTGGATCTTGGCTGAAGACGCCGGCTCTTTCGCAAGCCAATTGTATTTCATGCGCAGTTAGACCTTTGGACCGCAGAAATTGCTGCTTCTGGATGAGTGTTGTGTGGCGCACTTTGGTATTTTGTAGAAAGCTAACTGCTGTGGTTATCTATCGTATTAAGGTTAAAGATTAGACAAAGTCAAAACGGTCTGCTATGATGGTTCTCCTAGACTCTTTACCAGCGACTCGCGTGGTTCCAGAGGCTCGCCATTGACTGCATTTGGATTGTAATCCTGCACACTGGCTGTGGCCAGTACGGTTGTGTCACCGGTGTCTGTATTACTGTTAGACATTTTTATGTTAACGCGAAGTTCAATTTTGTTTCTTTGAACAGAAAACCCAAATGCTAGTGCAGCAAGGGGCTTTGTGCTAGGAATGACGGAGGGCAACAAAACAAAGCGATATATCGATTGACTCTCGATGCTTTCTATCGAAACAGATAAATACACATGTTTACATATGTAATAAATAGATGGCAGCTAAACAATGTAATTAATTACCTAATATGTCGTTTAATAGTCGCAACACACATTAGTTTTATTCATTGTATTTAAATTTAAATATACGATTTAAAAGCTTAATAATATCGGAGTATCGATATCATTTAGTAAATGGTAAAAAAAATTGTTTGACAGTCTTTAGTCGGGTGGCAGCACTATACAATCAGAGGTGGCAACTGTCGAGTAATAGTCACTATTTTAATTAACGCTTTTACACTATTTGTTTTATATTTTGATAGTCTGCAAATTTGTTGAAAATTCACTGCGTTCTTATACATAATCCGTTTTTTTTTTAAAGTATTGATGATTTAAAGTTATTGATTAACTTCGTGTAGTGCTTGTGTGCTGGGCGTTCAGTGCATTGGAATGCAATTGCTTGTGTGCCAGCAAAATTTGTTAGCTGGCAACGCTGCTTGCACTCACTAAAGTCTGCATGACATTTTTTGTGTGTGTGTCTCGCGGAAAAAGTGAAGAAAATCGAATATAGTACAAGCTGTGCACACATAGACACACTATAATGTCTTGTGCCGCAACCTTAACAGCGGCCAAAGATTCGACAAATGCTGCTGCAAGTGCATCCTCATCATCGACCACCTCGGTGGGTGTGGTAGTCAGCGGAGGCAGCACAGTGACAGCAGGTGTTGGCAACGGGGGCAGCGGCGGCGGCGGCGGCGCTGGCTCTGCGGCTAGCTCAGCTGCGGCAGTCGCTCGACGCTTTTCCATGGAGGGAGTTGGCGCGCGTGTGATTCGTGGCCCAGACTGGAAGTGGAACAAGCAGGTGTGTATTGTTCGATACGATCGGGAACAGGCTTTGAGATGTGATGTTATTGTATGGATTAAGATGCTATCAAGCTAACCGTTTTTATATAAAATAAGGTCAAATAAGGTCTTAAAGCAGGGTATTCGAGACCGTATCCTTGTTGTTCCGTTATCTAATGACTAAGCCACGTATCGATCATATACCAAGGATTACACCCTTAAGATATTGCCTATTCATTTCCACAAATTTGATTAAATGAATGCGGCCCTGACTTTTCAATAACTAGCTATACAAATACATACATATGTACAGATTTCACAGTGATAGACAAAGACAGGAAGAGGGAGGGAGAGAGGGTATTTAGGCAATGTCTGAAGGCGGTGATTGAATTAAATTTTAATTGATTCGAATTTATTTTTGTTTTTTAACTATGAACTTTTTAAGGTGTTTTTAAGTTGAGCATATTTAATGGTGATAGCTATACGTCTATTTTGTATACATATACATATATATATATATATATATATAAACTCAATGGGCTGTTGCAAAGTCAGGTTCACACTTTGAAGCTAAATGTTTTGCTTACAAGCTAAATTTTAATAGACATCTCATGAATTTGTGCTGGAAAACAAGTTGAGTTCCTTAAGTTTAATCAGTATTTAAGTTAGGGTATTTAAGGTACGCATTCTTAGCTTGTCACTCAGCTTGATTTGTTGTGATTTTTTATTGATGTTGACCTGGGACTATGTGGCTTTTGGGTTCGATTTGTAGATCGCTGAATAGATTGTGAAACGCAGTGTCTGCACCCTTATTAGTTAACAGTTAGTAGATTGTGCACAGCGGAGCGTTGAGCAGCTTTTGGGGTATCAGGCAAATGCGATTTAATTATAATTTTCGCGTTGTGATTAGCGTGAGTCGAGAGTTGGGAATATGCCGTAAGCTAAAGCTGTTGAAATCAAATAAATATTTGTTTGTTTTGTTGCAGGATGGCGGCGAGGGGCATGTGGGCACTGTGCGCAACTTTGAATCTGCCGAGGAGGTGGTCGTTGTCTGGGACAATGGCACCGCTGCCAATTATCGCTGTGCCGGAGCCTACGATCTGCGCATTTTGGACAGCGCACCGACGGGCGTCAAGCATGAGGGCACCATGTGCGATACTTGCAGACAGCAGCCGATCTTTGGCATACGCTGGAAGTGTGCCGAGTGCATCAATTACGATGTCTGCTCCATTTGTTATCATGGCGACAAGCACCATTTGCGTCATCGTTTCTATCGGATCAGCACGCCGGGCGGCGAGCGCGCCATGGTTGAGCCGCGTCGCAAGTCCAAGAAGGTGCTGGTACGCGGCATCTTTCCAGGCGCTCGAGTGGTGCGCGGCGTCGACTGGCAGTGGGAGGATCAGGATGGTGGTGTTGGACGACGAGGCAAGGTGAATGAGATTCAGGACTGGTCATCCGCATCGCCGCGATCAGCCGCCTACGTAATCTGGGACAATGGCTCCAAGAATTTGTACCGCGTGGGCTTTGAGGGCATGGCGGATCTCAAGGTGGTAAATGATGCCAAGGGCAGCAATGTATATCGCGATCATTTGCCGTTGCTGGGAGAAAATGGGCCGGGCAAGGGGCCACATGGCTTTCAAATTGGCGACAAGGTCACAGTTGATTTGGATCTGGAGATTGTGCAATCGTTGCAGCATGGACACGGCGGCTGGACAGACGGCATGTTCGAGTGCTTGAGCAATGCGGGCATGGTCGTTGGCATCGATGAGGATCATGATATTGTTGTTGCCTACAACTCTGGCAATCGCTGGACCTTCAATCCAGCTGTGCTGACCAAGGTCTCATCGCCTACCACTGCGCCACCTGAGTTCCAAGTGGGCGACATTGTCAAGATCTGTTCGGATGTGGAGAGCATTAAGATACTGCAGCGAGGCCACGGCGAATGGGCCGATGCCATGCAATTGACCCTGGGTAAAATTGGACGCGTTCAGCAGGTGTATCATGACAATGACCTGAAGGTAGAGGTGGGCAATACATCTTGGACATACAATCCGCTGGCCGTCTCCAAGGTTGTTTCCACCACCGGTGCCGGCAATGGCGTTGCAGCCACCGGCGACGGCAACTGTGTTCCAGTTATACCCAGCGGGGAACGCCTGTCAGCTATTCTTAAGAAACTCTTCGAGCCCAATGTTTCTGGCGATGCCACCGAGGAGTTTGTCAAGGCTGCAGCCAATGGATTTGCAGTAAGTTATCAACTTGTTATTCTTATTTCCACTTGCTAATCTCAGGTTTCTTTGCAGTCCCGGTGTGAGGAGTATTTGGCTGGCGCAGCACAGCCTTCGACGTCCAGTGCGGCGGCTGCCGCAGCTGCTGGCAGTCCCACCGGTGGCTCCGTGCCGGAGGTGAACGTCAATGGTGTCTTTGCGGGTCATACGGCGCTGCAGGCTGCTAGCCAGAATGGTCACATTGAGGTGATTCAAGTGCTTCTCAGGCACGCTGTCGATGTGGAGATTGAGGACAAGGACGGCGATCGAGCTGTGCATCATGCCGCTTTCGGAGATGAAGCAGCTGTCATTGAAATCCTGGCCAAGGCTGGAGCCGACCTGAATGCACGCAATAAACGTCGTCAGACATCGCTGCATATTGCTGTCAACAAGGGGCATCTGAATGTGGTGAAGACGCTGCTCACGCTGGGCTGCCATCCCAGTTTGCAGGACTCCGAAGGCGATACACCGCTCCATGATGCCATATCAAAGGTAGAATGTTTTACTATTTGTAGTATAGATATAGATTTTTATGTAATATATTATGTTTTGCAGGAGCATGATGAGATGCTGTCATTGCTGCTGGACTTTGGAGCCGACATCACGCTGAATAACAATAATGGTTTCAATGCACTGCATCATGCCGCCTTGAAAGGTAATCCGAGCGCCATGAAGATATTATTAACTAAAACGAATCGACCCTGGATTGTCGAGGAGAAGAAAGATGATGGCTATACTGCATTGCATTTAGCGGCATTGAACAACCATGTGGAAATAGCTGAGTTGTTGGTTCACATGGGCAAAGCGAATATGGACAGACAGAATGTGAATCAACAGACGGCGCTGCATTTGGCCGTTGAGCGGCAGCATGTGCAGATTGTCAAGCTGCTGGTGCAGGACGGCGCCGATTTGAATATAGCCGATAAAGACGGTGATACGCCGCTGCATGAGGCACTGCGTCATCACACGTTGTCGCAGCTCAAGCAGCTGCAGGATGTCGAAGGGTTTGGCAAGCTGCTGATGGGTTTGCGCAATGCGAACAACAAAAAAGCATCTGCATCGATTGCCTGCTTCCTGGCGGCCAACGGTGCTGACTTAACGCTCAGGAATCGCAAATTGCAAACACCGCTGGACTTGTGTCCCGATCCGAATCTCTGTAAAACACTTCTCAAATGCTACAACGAGCGTAAAACCGATGATGCCGAGCTGCCAGGAAACGTGGCCGGCACGAGTCTCAATGCACGCGCCCGTGCCCAAAGTGCAGCGGCAGCTGGATCTGCAGCTGGCATGCATCAGTCGGCCACGGCAAATATACCACTCAATACTGTTGCCTCGGGCAGCGCTTTTGGGCTGAACGGGCTCAGCCAGGAGATGGCGCAGTCGCTGCACGTGGAGAGCAGCAGCAGCAGCAAAAACACCACCGCAGGAGTCGGCAGCATTATCAACAACAACAAGGCCACCAGCATGGAGGAGTGCCTCGTCTGCTCGGATGCCAAGCGGGATACCGTGTTCAAGCCGTGCGGTCACGTGAGCTGCTGTGAAACCTGCGCCCCGCGCGTTAAGAAGTGCCTCATATGCCGTGAGACGGTTTCTTCGCGCGAGAAAATCGACGAGTGTGTTGTCTGTTCGGATAGGCGGGCCGCCGTCTTCTTTCGTCCCTGCGGTCACATGGTGGCCTGTGAGCACTGCAGTGCTTTGATGAAGAAGTGCGTCCTGTGTCGCACACATATCGATGATATGCTCTCTTATAATCTCTGCTGCGGCGGCACTGGCCAGGTCGAAAAGGTCTGTGTGGCCGGCACCGTGTGCTTGACTGCACCCGAGGAGAAGTTGGTGGAGCCGCCATGTGTGAACACGTCCGGCCATAGCGTGGCCATGAACAACACGGTGGTCACCCCAGTGGCTGGCAGCAGCAACCAGTTGAATAGCCAGAATAATTTATTAACTGCTGCGGCAGCAGCAAACCTTACGAATTTACCAGCGGGCATGGCCGCGACTGCTGCGGGCGGTGTCAACAATTTCCAAATAGACGATGTACAGAAGCTGAAGCAACAGCTGCAGGACATCAAGGAGCAGGTGGGTCAATCACAGACATATTATACACAAAAAGACAATATTAATATTTTTCATATACTTGCAGACCATGTGCCCCGTCTGCTTCGATCGCATTAAGAATATGGTCTTTCTCTGTGGTCACGGCACCTGCCAGATGTGTGGGGATCAGATCGAAGGCTGCCCCATTTGCCGCAAGACGGTGGAGAAGCGTATTTTGCTATTCTGAAGCACAAAATACAATTATCCATTATTATTGGCACACATTCCGCGCACAGTCCCCGGGCACATTGGCGTGCGAATCGGCCTTAAATTAAGTATTATTTAGAGCAAATGAAATACATACGATTAGCTATGTATGCACATATACACATTTACGCGCATATATCGTCTTATAAAGCGAAATAATATATATATTTTTAACAAATATTTCACGCCATCCAAATTAAGCTGTTATATTCTTAACTTCATCGCTGCCTTCCTTGCTAATCAGATCTTTTAGTATATCCTTTTTGGCTTCAAAGTAGTCGCGGAACCACAAGATGTGTTCCTTTTTCTCCTGTGCCGTCACATAAGGATTCTTGGAGAGGCCTACGCATACAAGCTCCATGAAGTGGCGTATGGGCCCCTTGTTGGGACACCAGTTCTCCAAATGCTGTTCCAGAAAGATGTGCTCCGAGAAGTCAACGTTTGCCTCCTCGTGCATATCCTGCTCGTTGTCGATGGGAAAACGCCAAACTTTGCCATGTGCCGTCCACTGGATCATCTGCTCAAAGTAGTTGGCCGGCGGATGCGCTGCATGTAGCTTCAGTTCGCGTTCATTGAGCGAAGCCCAGGTGGAAAGCATGTCCGGCGATTTCTGCAACTTAGCATCGCCTTTAGTGAAAATCCCCAAAGGTTCGCCACCATACAAATTCACACTGCCCGAGAAGGTCTCCGCTTCACGTTTAATATGGCGCTGTGGGCGATTCGACTTGAAATCCCCGGATCTGGACTTGGAACGCGATGCCATGGTGCGACGCACATACTCGCCGCGAGTGTGCTCTGGTTGCTGTGGCTGTTGCCGACGATCGATCTTCATACCCACAATCAGCTCGCTAGAAGTGGCAAGAAAAGCTAGGAATGCTGATCTTAAAGTTTCATTGCACCCATACCTCAAATTAAGTTCCTTCTCTGTGCCCGCAGCTGCTGCTGGGGTGGCCTTGTCATCGCCCTGTGTTGCATCTGCACCACCTTCCGCACTGTGTCCCAGTAGCTTGGCCAGCAATTCGGATTCAGTTTGCTTCTTGTCGTTTTCGCTCGTGCCCAGCATGCTGGCAATATTCTTAGCGGCTGTGATAACATTCTTTGGGGCAACATCTTGCTTTATTGCCTCCCGGCGCCTTCGATTAGCATCTCCGGGGCGTGGAAAATCCGCGGAGGCCAACTGATCCGTAGTTTGCATTTGCATGCTGCCCAGTAAGCGATTCAAGCGTTGTGCTGCTGTTTCTGTGCTTTTCTCTTCTGGTTTACGCTGCTTCTTTGATCGCTTCTCATCATCCGAAGAGGAGCCACCATCATCGTCCTTTGACTGGGAAGAGCTGGAGTAGCTTAGGAATCCCACGTTTTTGCACACAGTCGGCAGCAATGCACTGTAAATAATAATGAGAATAACAACAAGTAGTTTTCATTACCGAATAACTTGCCGTATGCTAAGCTTTTGTGTATTGCGTAGGGCCAACATTTTAGTTAATTTATTTTATAATAACACAAAAACTTAGTTCATCAACTTTTCCAGACACCTTGCGCTCGCGTAACAATAATAAGCCGGAGCGAAGTGATTATATGGCAACGCCGTCAACGCTCAGCTGAACTATCGATTGCCCATGCCTATTATCGATATATTGCTTATTATCACTATATTTCTTGGCAATAAAAGTTTTACAACAATGAATGTAAACAAACAACGTCATAAGTTGTAATCAATGCCGTTTGTTTATTAAAGCTAACTTGCAAGATGGGTGGAAATGCCTTTAACTTTGAAATAAAGTTAAAACGTGAGAATAAAGTGTATTATGAAAATGTGCGTATGTAAACAATGGATAGATGTATTACTTAACTAATTATTTATTACTAATTAGGACATGCTCGTGGGCTGCGTGCAGTTTCAGTGTCCGTCTGAAACCAAGCACGATGGAATACTACTCACTCTTGATGGTGTCGTCAATCTGCAGCTAAGTAGCAAAACTGTCGGGCTTTTCGATGCCTTCTATAACTCCGTGAAGCCGATCAATTTGCTACAGAATAGTCTGGAGCTCTCCGCACCTGGTAAACTGGGTGCCGGCAACTCGGAATTCCACTTTGAGCTGCCTCTGGTTTGCAAGAAGGAGCCACGTAAACTATATGAGACATATCACGGCGTCTTTATCAGCATCAATTATCAGCTCAAATGCGATGTGAATGTGAAGCGCAATTTCCTAGGCAAATCGTTGCAGAAAATTCAACAATTCTGCATCCAATATAAGCCCGCTCCTCTGGGCGAAGAGGCAGCTCGGTCAGTGCCCTTCAGTCTGACCATGAGCAACGCCAAGGAGCGTGTAACGATGCCCAGGTTTCTAATCACTGGTCGTCTGGATCGCTTGGAATCCTGTGTGACGACTCCTATTACAGGCAGCTTAACGGTGCAACATACTGAGGCACCCATAAAGTCAATTGAAATGCAGCTAGTACGCGTGGAGACTTGTGGTTGTGACGAGGGCTACTCGAAGGATGCCACCGAAGTGCAGACTATACAAATCGCTGATGGAAATGTCATTCCCAAGCTAGAATTACCAATTTATATGGTATTGCCACGTTTGTTCACATGTCCCACTCTTATAACCAAGAACTTTAAAATTGGTAGGTTTTTATTTTCGTGATTTTCTGCTATAATTTTAACTTATGCCTATGATTTCAGAATTCGAGCTTAATTTGGTGGTACTGTTCAAGGAGGAGCACACAGTCAGTGAAAATTTTAAAATAGTACTGAAGCGCTCTACAGGTCCATTGCTTAGCAAAATAACAACTGCTGGACGTTGAGTAAAATCGAATAATGGTCAAATACTATTATATACAGATCAATTTAAGCTCAAAGTCTAGACTAGATGTTACTTGACTGGAGTGAATAGCATAAAGATTCCGAATTGTAAGCAATATAAGCTCTATATCTCGAACTTCTATGAAAATAAATAGTTAATTATCAAATACTTTGAAAATTTAAAAAATCGCGCTTTTTTAAAGTGGTGCCACCTAGTCAGAAAGCACAGGCTTAAAAAATACCTAAAAAATGACAAAGAAAAAATCTCGGCCAATTTTTTTAATGGCGAAATCAAAACAAAACGGAAAAAATTTGAATGCTTTTAGATAACGACTGACACTGATGAGCAAATAATATTAAGTACCTTTTCCTTTATATTTCATATATTCCTCTACTTTACGCTGCATATGCAGGTCAATATTTATGTAACAGTAGTTTCCCATTTCACTTTGCTCGAAATGCCGCCATCTTTTGTTTTCAACTTGATTATTATCTTTCAATTTACAACAGCTGCCAAAACAAACTTCACCTTAGGCAATTTCACTGAAAAAATATTCGATGTGTGTGTGTATTACTATATATGTATGTATATACGTTTTTTGGAGTTTCAAGATAGCACCCTCTTTATTATTCTTATATTTCGAGATGCTGCTGCTGCCACCGGTAAGTGCATATCAATTTCCTGCTTGCCTCGTTGCAAAAACTTTAAATCTTTAATAATATATACTCGTATGTGTGTGTGCTTGTTTGTTCATCACCGTTTGGTTGTGTGTGTACGTCTGCTCCCACTCCCACACATATGTATAAGTATAGCTTTTTATGTCTGTACCGGTAAGCTATATGCATATACATACATAGTACATACCTACCGACAAATATAAATTACTTAGCATACGTATATGTATATACTCATATATAATGCCGTGTTCTCTTTATTTTAGGGGGTTACAAGGGTAAGACAAGCATTTTGGCCAGCTCTTTTACATTCGATATACTTTGTATAAATATTGCACACTACACACACACAAACATACTTACGTATATGTATGTATGCAAGTGTGAAGGCAACGCAAATTTCAAGTTCACTAAATTATGTACATATGTACATACATACATGCCCACATATATGTACATATATTGTAAGTGTACACACATACATATATAGATATATATTTATTCTACTTGGCGTAACTTTCATCCATAAAGAAGAGCACACATACACACACAAACATACTCGTTTGCACACAAACGTATTTATTTAAGACAAATAAAAAGAAAAAACTGTTGCTTTCTCCTTCTGATGTTGGCTGGTAGTAGACTATGTATGTGTGCGTGCGCGTGTGTGTGTGGGAGGCTTCAAACTGAAATTGAGTTGAGAAGCTGCTGATTCCACTCGCTGGCAGTTCAGGCTGCAATTTGTGTGTCACCAAATGTACCACTAACAAAGCACCCACTGACAAAGTTTTTCGAGACTTGTATTTTTTTTTTGTTCTGTTTCTGTTCGCTTCTGTTTGAAATAAATGGAAGGACGCTTTGGGCATCAACTTTTAAAGTAATACCAGCCCCCAACCTCAAATAGAAAGTTTTCACACCAAATGTTGCCAACATGGCTGCTGCCTTGTACACAGATTTCGATATTAGTTGCCATTGTTCATGGGCAGCACTGGCAGCTGTCAAACCGGGTGTGACTGTGTGTGTATGTGTGTGTGTGTGTGTGTGTTTGTAGACTGTGGAATTGGGCTTAGCATTAAAGTGCCGTCACGTCGTGTAATTGATTTAAAATTAGCACATCGCTTGCAAATTTAAATTGTTTACATGTGCCTGGGGACAGCTGCTGTTGCTGCTGCTGCTGCCATTGCTGTTGCTGACACTGCTACTGCTGCTGCTGTGTGGGTGTGTGTTTATGCATGTTTAATGAACATGCTGCTCCCGCCAGGGCTGCTGTAATCGCATTTCAATATGCTATGTAACCCAAGCCGTGTCCCGTTGCGAACAGCTCATCGCTTCCCCTCCCAACTCCTTCCTTGCAGCGCAACGCAACGGCCCCGTCCCTCAGCTGCTCGGTTGCTCGCTTGCAACGGCAATTTAGTTTGTGCGGCAAACTTTTCATAGCTCCTCTGACCCGTAAACGAGGTCAACGCAAAAAACATTTTGAAAAATTCATATGCAAACGTATTTTCAGTTGCACTTGCAGGTGCCAGATTGCAAAAACAGAAAATTCCCTTTTCAAGTGCCCGAGCTATAGAAAAACTTTTTAATGGCCGCACATTTTAATAGGTGTTCCGCTCAGGGTTACATCGACTAGGCCCCCCATTAGCTTTTAAAGCGATGTTCCACGAAATTAAATTAGGCGAATGATGTATGTACATATGTCTGTACGTAGTAAGTGTGTGTGTGTGTGTGTGTAGCAGAGCTGCTGCTAATTGACAGTTGCTGTCAAATCAATCAATTATCGAGCGTTGCCATATCGATTGCTCGTAGAGTGCTGCCACCTTCGCGTTGAGCTCAACTGATTTGCATGGCTGCCTTCATCTTTCCGGCTGTTTAAACTGTGCTGCAGACAAAGTTAATTCCACAGTGCATTAGCTAATTGTTTGGCCAGCTCGTGCGGAAGTTCCTTGCTTTCAGCTCAAAGTGAAACATTTTTGCGTTTCAAGATAAGCGCCGGACCATTGACCATTGAACCCGCACTTCCCATTTCCTTCCACACGGCTCGAGATTAAGTGGGGCCTCCCCATTTATATAAAACTTTTGACTAAACCTGGTGTTGCTAATTGTTACACGGGCTTCTCCTGCCCCTCCTCCCACTCCTCGTTCCAAACTACAAGCCCATGAGTAATTAGGGTCTGGATTAGGTACTGCCTACGCTCTAATAAATTTTGGCCTAAAGGGCGAACCCGGGTCCCGTCCAGAGTCCGCCCGGGGCGTTGCCCGCAACGTGCAGAGCCTCAGCCAGGGCGTTGGGCAGGGGGATCAGGACACCGTCGTCGCTGCCAGCAGCTCGTATTATGCCATCTCGCGTCCGTTGTCGCTGATGTACGTACGTGTTTCGGCGTGCTTCCGTGATAATTTCAAACTTTTGCACCAATTATGTGCACGGCAGCGCCGATTCTCTACATCTATGTATATGTAGGGGCTCATAGTCTCCTTGGCTGTGTATGTATGTGCGTGTGTGTGCGATGCTTTCGTTTTTGTGTGCCTGTAGTTTATGCTCATTACGTGAGTGCTGCGCGCAGCAAACTCACAAATTGCTGTACAAGAAACGTTGCCGTCGGCATAACACAGAGCAAAGGCGCGCACACACACACACCTATACACACACACGCACACCTTACAGAATGCAAAGGAATTATTTTTGCTTTTGCAGCGCATTTTCGAATTTAATTTTCAGGTTAACTGCGCGTTCCCCGTCCTCCCAAAAAAAAAACAAGTAAGAAAGGGACTGACCGACTAGGAAATCTCCTGCACCCCGGCCGATCCGATGTTTCAGACAATCAAGCTTAATTTTTTTATACATACACAAAAAACAGTCTCACATGCACCCACACATAGTAAAATTAAAAAAAAAATGTAATCTGCGTATTTAGCACAGAAACCTTCAAAGTAAGTTGAAATATTGGTTGTTTCGATATAGCGATAAAAAGGAGATAGGATGAGTTATCAAATATATATTTTAAACTTTAAATCTGTAGCTTTTGTTGCTTAGGATATATATATGCACGCAATATTGGATCTGTCACGCCTCCTTCTGCCTGCTACATACGCTCTCACAAAAACACTATACCCCAAAATGCAATGGGTTCAGGGTATAAGAGTGGAAGGAAAATGCAGCAAAATAAAAAAGTTACAAAAAAGAATTGTCGAAAGGTTGCTGAAAATAAAAATAGCTATTTAAGGTTAACGATGATTCATATTGATCCAATTGAAACTTTAAGTAATTGATTGTGAATGTTGTTTTACACAAACCATAATAACTTTTGGAAAGCAATTCTATTAGTCTATTCTATTATAGTGTAGCAACAATAAACTTTAGTTTACATTTTGCGTCAATGTTCAACAAGCAAAATGTTTATATATTAGGACTAAACTTACAAATATAGATAAATTATTACAGAGCCCGTCATTCAAGCCAAGTTTAAATTTAATCTCGTCGCAACGCTCAATAGAATATTTATTTGGCTCACCCTTCGCCCAAATATCTAAAGTTATTGGTAGACCAGTCGTAGCCCAATGGGTATTATTTGTAACTAAGTCTGAGCCTGACGTCCAGTATATATCATTAATATTGTTAGCTTCAAGTTACCGATTAACGTTATTCCATTCCAGCATAGAGTCAAATGTTCTTAGACTAGCATTCATGCGACGATAGGCCTCCATTGCGCCAAACCAGTTTTTTTCTGTAGTTCTTTCAATATAATAGAAATCACTTTCTATTAAAGTCATCATAGCGTTTGATTCTGAAATATATATTGCATTGTGAAATATACCTGGTAAACGTTATCGATGCTATGCATTACCGCCAGGATGTGCTGTTCTAATAGCAATTATGGCGAATATAACGAATACAGCTATCAAATACCCGAACCATTTTCAATATACTGAATAACTTCGAAAATATCTGGCCGGTTTTTATAGCACTACAAGCATTACTAGAACTAATTGCATACATCGCGTCTAATTCAATTTGAGTCTAATTCAATTCGCATCGGACTCTTAAGCTTGTATAATTTGTCGTATTCTCTTCATCATAATCTCTCTGTCCCTCTATGTTTCTCTCTCTCTTTTTCTCTTTTTATTTCTCAATCTCTTTTTCTCTCTCGCTTTCTCTGTCCTTCTCTTCTATCTTTCTATCTCTGTATCTCTCTAGCTCTCTATCTCTCTATCTATCTATCTCTCTATCTCTTTATCTCTATATCTCACTATCTCTCTCTTTATATCTCTGTCTCCTTATCTCTCTCTCTCTCTCTGTCCTTATCTCTCTCTCTCTCTCTCTCCTTCTCCATCTCTCTCTCTCTCTCTTTTTCTCTCTCTCTCTGTCTCTCTCTCCTTCTCTCCCTCTCTCCCTCTCCTTTTCTATCTCTCTCCTTCGCTATCTCTCTCCCTCTCCTTCTCTACGATATAGAAACAAATATATGTGTGTACCCTATGAACGGTTAGAGTATCTTCTAGTCAAGCATACCCGAGTCGACCACTCGTACATACTATTTTCTGCTCTCCTTAACTGTATTTGTTATTTGTGCTGTAATTCGATTTGCCATGCATATACATATCTGTATATCCATGCCAGAAACCGACATAGTACATTAAGAGGGCTTAGCTTATAAAATCTTTAAGTTATGGTTTGAAAACTCAGTCAAAATATCGATTATTATCGATAACAAGAAGAGAGAATTAGTTATCGAAAGTGAAAAGAAAACTTGTACAGCCTATGGTATATAAGAATATATATTTTAAATTTCAAATCTCTAGCTCTAGGACACATAGCCAGATCGACTCAACTCAATCAAGAACATATATACCTTATAGGGTCTGCCTCGCCTCCTTCTACCTGTTACATGCGTTCTCACAAAAACATCATATCCTATCAAATCCCATTTTCAATGAATTTCAGAGTATAAAAAAAGGAAAAAAAAATAAAATAAAGTTTCAGCCAGCTTTTACACGTGGCGTATACGCGTTTTTTGTTGTTGTTTTTCATTGCCCATTTCATTTCGGACAGCCGCGAGGGGCGCTCATTAAGTAATGTACATCGCTGGCAGTAAAAAATTAAACATCATAAAACTGTCAAAACTTTAGCACTTTTTAATTAATTGTCGGATTCTCCTTGTGCATTTTTTGATGCTCAAATTTGAGTGCGAAAATATTAAGTTAGCTGAACAACAGCTGCTGTATATAAAAGGATTTTACAAAATTGCAGTTGAAAAGCTTCTTTTTTTAAATGGTCTTTAAATTTTTAAATGTTTGTTTAAAATTTAAAATATAATAAATAAAATAAAGTGTTTAAAATTGAAGACTTAAACAGAAGAGGAAGAAGTTTCGGATGTTAATATAAATTTCATGTCGAATTGTTATATGAAGTAAATAATGTACACAATTGGGTTAGGCCCGACTGTAATATACCCTGTAATTAACTCTTGAAAACTCTTTTGTAGTTACCTTACTGGCTCACCTTTCAAGCTGCCCTCGTTTTTACTGTTGCAACTATTCGTAGCATCTGGCCACGCCCCTCTGCTATAACTTGACATATAATTAAGGCACTTGGCGTTTGCGAATGCTTTGCTATGCTCTGTTTAAGAGCAGATATAAAAGTTGAGTTCCGCCCGACGCGTTTCCAAATGTTGACACTTGAATCTTTCGGGGCTTGTTTACCTCCTGGACATTTCCTGGCAAACATCCTGCGGCTTTTGCAGCAGCAACAGTAGCAGCAGCAGCTAAGCACGTGCAGCTTTGCAAAAAAAAAAGAAATGGAATAAAACGTATTACCCTGCCTAGGAGATTACTTTAAGCGCTCTTGGTCTAGACAGACCGACAGCCAAGGCAGGGAACAAAAATGTAGAAAGAAAGTGAAATAGAATAAAATGGAATGGAAATTTCTTCATTTGTGGCGTCTTTTATGGTTTATAGTTTCCCTTTTTTTCATGTTGCTTACAATTGTCGGCATGGAACTGCATAAGCTGTCAGGAAGAGGAGGAGAAGGAGCAAGAGCATGGGGAGCAGGAACCGGGAGTATTAGCAGATGCTGAAGCAGGAGCAAGGAGCAGGAGCAGGAGCCGGAGCAAGCAGCTGGGTGCAGTAGCCGGGAGCTGAAACAGAATCGGTCTACAGGCAAAGTTTGTGTCACATTTTCATTGCAGCTCGCAAACTGTGAGCTTCCACGGAGGGAATAGTTACATTTTGTTTGTTTGTTTACTTGAAAATTGTAAATGGATTAGCCGAGCTGAGTGAGCGAACGAGCGCGCAGCGAGTCTGACAAATTGAATTTGTTAGCCTCGGGTGGGATGAGAAGTTTTTGAAAACTTTTGCTTGCATGGTTGAGGATATCGGACGTGGATAGCGGCATCATGGATAGCATGTTAGAGCTGGCTGCTATTGCCATAAGCTCCTGCCGCACAAAACTTTCGCAGCGAAAGTGTTGCAAAATAAATTGCTCCACTAAAGGTGGCCGGAAGGCAAAGCTGAATGGAAAGAGCTTAAGTGCCACTCACACACATACTGACTGATGAAACAACTGGCAAACAGCCATCAATACTTGGCTTCAGCTTAGAAATGGCCGAAACAAATGGGTGATTAAGTTTCAACTGTCGATTGTGCAGGTGCAGCTAAGTTAAATTCTACTAGTATTTAAATGGAATATTAGTCAAAAGCCACACAAATGGTTTTTCATTGTCAGTGCTGCCCGTTTTGGAGCAGACGCTTATTCAATCAATATTCATTCAAAATAAATGTTATTTCATTAAATGTTAAATTATAGAAATTGTTATCTATTCACTTATTTTTACAGTGCTGCCCATGCCCCTGCTGCCACTGCAACTTATTTACTATTGCCGCAAGCAAAGTTTTTGTAAGCGGCAAGTGCTCCCCATTCCAGAGCATTTTCCTAAGCAATTAAGAGTCAAGAGACTTTTAATTAAATTGTTACACATCCTATTTCATAAATTTTTGGAGCCCATTCCAGCTCGTATGCTAAACCTCTTTAATATAAATGAACTCAAAAGTAATTTAATTAAAATGTTACTCAACACATCAATTATTGTTGCTGCCATCCCAGCCCAATTAGTCGTACAGTGCTGCCCATACCCACATTGAGCTTAACTCAACCCAATTGCTATTAAGTGTAAGCTATCAAATTATTTAATACAACTGCAAGCAAAGATAGCACATGCTATTCCAATTAATAGTCACTGAATGCAATAGATTTTTAATTAAAATGTTACCCATCCTATACCCTTCGCCTTTGCAGCAGGTGTTGCCCATGCCAACTTTTACAGCAAATCTCTTTAATATAAATCAACTCAAAAGTAATTGAATTAAAATGAAATACATTGTTGCTGCCAGCCCAGTCCAATTAGTCGCTCAGTGTTACCCATGCCCATGTTCAGCATCACTCAACACAAACGCAATTAAATGTAAGCTATCAAATTAATTTTCATTGCCGCAAGCCTCGTTTATGTAGCTTAACAGTGCTGCCCATTAACGGTAATTCAATTAGATAGTAAGCAGTAAGCTTAAAAGTGCTGCCCATCATTTGGCCTGCTAACAGATTTGGTAAATAGCTTTCGTGATCGCAGTCAAGTGCGTGTACAAGCTGCTGCCCAAATCGTTTGCCCTTAGGCTAATTTGTATTACTAAATTATTACCACGTACATCACATTTGCTTCGCTTGTAATCGTAATCTAAAATATATGCTAGGAAAAGACCACGCCCCGACAGTTTAATAAACCCTTTTGCTAGTTATGTTAAATCCATGTAACGACCACTCGCCAAAATGTGGCTCGTCTTGCCGCTTCCCCACGTCTATATGTCATTTACATTATTATGATGAGATGCAAATCTCGTTAAAGGACACTTCAGTCAGTCCCCCAGTCGGGCAGCCCCGACTGCCAGCCAGCCGAGCTGCTGCCGCTGCTGCTTTGTTGCTTTGTTGTTGTTTTTGTTGGCTGGTCCTTTTGCCATACTTCAATATGTGTGCCATATGCCCCAGTCTGGCTCTCTATCTACATCCATAGATGCATATGCATGTGTGTGTGTGTATATGTGCGCCCGTGTCTGTGTGTTATTCTTATGCAAATTACATTTCCTGTGTTTGAGCTACAGCTTGTAGATACATGTGTACGTGTGTGTGTGTGTGCCATGTAATGTTATGCTGTGCTTATTTTGCATGCAGACACACACACATACACACACACACACATATATTTAGTTCAAAAAATATTATACAATTCTTTTGAAAAAGTCAACGACAAACAGGCCAAAGCTCATAAATGTATGCCGCTCTCCCTCTAGCCCTCTGCCCAGCAGCACCCCTCTCTGGCTGCTGTCGCTATCGCTCTGTCCCTTTCACGCTCACACTTGGTGAGTGCATATTTGTGTCCTGTTATGACATATTTGTTGCTGGCGTCGAGTTTGCTTAGCATCTGATTTGCATTTGTAAACTTTACTATGTGTCATGTGTCCATTTGTTTTGTTAGCATTTTTGCAGATTTGCGTATCAGTAGCAGGCATACATATACACATACACATAAATAAAATGGAATGTTATAGTTACGGCATCATAGCATCAGCCATAATCCGAAACGCCACCCGCTGTGTAATTTTGCACAGATTGGGGTAGAGTTCACCTTTGAGGTTACATCCGCACACGTGTGCATTTTCATTTTCATTTTTATTTTTATTCGAAACTCATTAGTTGCTAGAGCATTTTATCATCAGTGAAATGCTGGCTCAGCATTGCCAAAAGCAGGAATATATAAACTGCCAAGTCAGCATACTAAATACATACATACATATCATACCATACACTCATACATATATACATGTATATATGCCATGTATGGTAAAGAGACTTTAAGTTTTTAAATAGTTTATCGCACTCATGCTCTCAACCTAAATTAACTTCAAGTTTAATCAACTTGTCCCTTAATTAAGTTAGCAGCTAGTGTAGAAGAGCTAGTGTATAAGAGTTTAGCAGCTAGTGTATAAGAGTTTCGTTCTCGACTCCTCGCTTGCGCTGGTTAATGGCTGTGAGGCGGCACGTCTGACAATTGGGAAATTGGAAGTTAAAACCATTAAATAAATGAGCGTCACACAAGAGTCACCGCAGAATCACATTGCCAGAGGATGCTGTAGCAGGAGCAGCAGCAGCAGGAGCTATTTGGCATTTTTATCTCTTTCGATTTGCACAGTCATTCAATAACCCGCCCAATTCGGTTAGGGTTCGTCTTCGTGTTTGGGTTCGAGGTGGCCGGGTTTTCAGGGACCCATTTTTTTTTTTTGTGGGTGGCCATTTCTGATTTGGTAACGCACTTTCGACAAAAGGCAAACAGGCAAACAGGATGCCCTGTTTGAAAGTCAACAGTTTTAACCTAATCACAGTGGATTTTATTGCCTTCGCCGTCAAATCGATACGAGAAGCGTGTGCCCAAAGCCCCGTGCCCCAACCTCGACTACCAGCTCGGTTCGGCAATTGTGGAGCGCCACAGGATGTGCTATAGCCGAATGTCCTGAAAGTCTAAAGAATCATTAGGACCTTAACGCTAGTGCTGCGTAAGAATTTTCGGGTGCGTTAAGTGTCCCCCAAGGCTGACGCTCGGATGGGTTTGGAAGGGTGACCATGTCGTAAGCTCCCAATGTTATTTATCTCTAGATTAAATGGATTTGTGTGCAAAATTGTCTATTTAGCTCAGGCAGCAGTCAGCAGCAGCAACTGTTGTTGTCGAGGAAGGCAGTTCATTGTTTGAACTCTTCTCGTGACGTTCACGATTTGATTGAGTTTCAAGCATAGAACTTGACAAGACTACAGAGAGACAGGAGGAAGAAAGGATGTGAGTGGGTGAGGATTTCTATGGGATGTATAGCTTAACGCTTTACAATTTGCTGGTTTTAAAGGCAATTAGAACTGACAAGTGCCTGTCGATTGATTTGGATTGGACAACGTTCGGCTTTTGTCAAATGGTCGGCCCAAAATACGTTGACAGTATTCTATAGATCTTTCTGAGTGTCTGTGTGTGTTTACTTGTGTGTGTGTGTGTGTGTGTGTGTGCACAGGCATTGAGTGGTTGTCGACCAAGTTGGCAAAGCGTGGCCCACTTTCCGTTGGCTGTAACCCATTTTAACAACTATTTTTATTTGTGACAGGGATTTGATTAAAGAAGAAAAGGATAGCTTGGAAAACTTTAAACTATTGATTTAAGTTTCTATTATTGGCAAGGAGTATTCTCTGAGAAATACAATAAGACAGAGGCGAGGTCTATTATTAGCTAAAACCTCATTTGAAAAATTAACCTTACCTGGAAACAATAAGGTCTTGAAAGGTATTTAACTTAAATATTCAATGGCTAGAAACTAGATACGCATATTGTTATATTATATTTGTAAATATGTATTAATCCGAAAATAAACACACTTACAGAAATTTGCCTAAAGCGTCATCAACAACAAGCTAGTTACAGCTCCTTATCTTGCTTTTCAATGCTGCTTCTACTTAACCTCGTCAGAGGCCTTCACCTTCTCTTTCTCCTCTCCGCTCCTTTTAATGCTCATCCTGCTTAAACTTCGCAAGCGCCTCGCACCTTTCTCCTTCTCTTCTCTCATTCCAATACATCTTCTTTTCATCCCCCACAATCGCCTCCTGCTACTGTTTCAAATACATCTCCCACGCAACCTTCACCTCCTCCCTCTCCACTTCTGTATTTACTCTCGCCTCCTCTAATACATAATGTAATCATAAATAGCTGCAGGGCTTCCTTTAATTCCTGAGAATCGCATAGAAAGGCAATATCTAAAATATGAATGCATGCAACTACAATAGTCTGTGCGAGACAACAATGCAAGCGTTTAACAATAACTTTCAGATTTCTTGCCTTTCCTTCCCTCCAGACATACGATCCAATTGCAATCTTAATGTGAAAATCGTTTTACAGTCGGTACAGTTCGCCGTTGGTAGTCATCGATGACCCGAACAATCGTTGCCAACCTCTCGATTACAATGCAATGAAACTTTCTCATTCTCTTCACACACACACACACATTCACAACAGGCCAATGGCCATTCACAATAGCCGCTGTTAAAGCTCAGCTTACAGCTCACAGCTTACAGTGGTCATATACACATACACGAACTGACTCGGACACAATGGGGCCTTTGGCCAGGCAATTTAAAATAATAGTCTAATAAAGTTACTTAGCTGGCGCGCAGCTGATTAGGTTGCCACTAGGATGCGGCAAGAGTTTCCACTCTGTGGCGCATCCCCATCTTAAAGCCAATTTTCCCCAATTTTATTATTGCGCTTTTTCCAGTCGGACAGCCAGGCCACAATAGCTGTACTATCTCAGCATAGCGCCAACAAAAGACAATGCTGCACTGACTATGAAATACCCTGTAAATATGTTGTGAAGCAATATTGATTGAATCGAAGTTTATTTAAATGGAATGCGCATGAAGATAAGAAAAGCTTAATGATACAGAGAGAAAGGTAAGAAATATAAATATACGGAAAGTATAGACAAATAAAAAATTAATTTAACGATAGGAGCAGAATGAAATATATTTAATAAGCATACACTATATTCTTTCTTTTCTTTAGCTAGGAGTTTAATACATGAGAACTTACTCCTAGCTTAAGTCAATTATTTAAAAGTTTATAGAGGTTTTTACTATCCATACATCGGGCATTGGTCACTATTTCATAGAGACTCAGAAAAGGATACCTTACAAGAAATCATTGTCTTAATTATTAGATGTTATTATTGAATTAACAGACTCTTATCTCGATGCCAATAAAGTTCTCAGTCTATCAAATTCAACATCTAAGTTTTTTCTCACTATGATCATCGTAGGGTTATAATCATATTCCATCCCTGATACCAAAAATTCCGATGAAAAATTTATATATTACTGATAAAGTTAATAAATCATAGTTGGTATAACTTCGTATACATGCTTAATTGTGCAATAGCTAGATCATATAAAGATCTATGCTATATATACAATAAACCTACAGAAATGCATATGATATACCCTAGAAATAATGGCATTGCATAGTTTCTACATCTTTGACAAAGTCTTAGATTTACATTAGCTTAAAATAATTAATTATGAGCACTAATATACCTTGTCACACATTTGAATTACAGGGTATGTCGGCGTTGATTCGTTCGCTGCCGCGGTCGTTTCGGTAATGCGCCGCGTGCCTCCGCTGCTGGCGATGGCCTTTTTGTGCTTATGGGTGAGAAATGCTTTCTTTATGTATTAATAGTACTCCCTTCTGCACTCGAGCGCCAATGGGGGCGCCCGCTTCGAGGGCGTGTGTAGGCGTGGGTGTGGGGGATCGCCGAGCACATTTATACCGTGGAATGACTTTAGTGTTGTATCACGTAGTAAATAATTCCTTTGTGGCGTTGTCTTGGTTGGCTTACGGCTTACGGTTTTCGGTTTTGGCTTTCAGCTTTGAATGTGTTGCCCTATGCCTGTCCTTTTTACCGTTGCAGCCACACAGCCAGGTCTAGGGGGTCGAGTGGGCCGAGGGGTCGAGGGGACCGTGAGACGTCTGCTTTTATTGTTACGTGGCAAATACAACATAAAAACGAACGTGTAAATGTTATTTCTTGATTTATTTTAGTGGTGCATGCAGATGCTTATGCCCCCAAATTTTTAAGGTTTTCGCTTTAGTACATCACACATACACATATACCTATGCACACACTCATACACACAGATAGATAGGTATACAAATCGGTGTACAAAATCAGAGAACGACATCGACCAACAAAATATAAAAATTCTGCTTACCTTGCACAAATATTTATATATATATAAAATTTTGTTGCTACATAATATAAAATTACACGTGTGTATCGTCTCCGCATGTGTCTGGGTGGGTGGATGTTCGGTTGTGTTTGTGTTTGACATTGTTGAGTTTGGCAAATTTTCGTTGCTGTGGCATTTTTTCATTTCCATACTCGTTCACGAAGCAAAAAGAGTATGTTGGTTTTGTGCAATGTCCGCCTGTTCAACTATCCGTCTGTTCATCTATCCGTCTAGTCGTCTGTCCGTCTGCCCGTCCGTCCGGCCGTTTGTCTGTCAGCCTGTCTGTTTGCCTGTCCGTCCGTCCGTTCGTCCGTCTTTCTGTCTGTCCGTCCGTCTCTCCGTCCGTCCGTCCGTCCGTCTCTCCGTCCATCCGTCCGTTCGTCCGTCCGTCTGTTCGTTCGTCTGTCTGTCAGTCCGTCCGTTCGTCCGGGTGTCCGTCCGTCCGTCTGTCAGTCTGTTTGCCTGTCCGTCTATTCGATTTAACGCTTTTCTCCACAATTGAAGCAAGAAACTTTAAATTTGGGACATATAGCCGTATGCACTGAAGTCTGATAAAGTGGTCAAATTTTATGAATACGCCCCCAAAGGACGTACAATGGAAAAATCTTTATCCTGTACAGTTTTAGAGCTAGGACGAATATTTGACAAGTAAGTTCCTATTGACCTCCTCCAAACCTGGTCAAAATTGTCGATATATATTCGACCCTTTAGAGCTGGGCTTTCAAAGTTTTGCAACGTAGTTACTGTGGACCTCCTCCATAAATAGACCTCTACATGATAACATGATCCAAATCCAAACATATCTATATTTGAATAAATTTATCTTTTTTTTGGGCCATGAGCGAGTATTACGCAGTCGCTTGCGCCCGACTGCCACGTTCTACTGGCTTTTTTTTGTTTGTTTTATATTTGCTTTTTTTATTATTCGGCATCTGCTGAACGTTTTGTAATATTTTCGTTTATCCACAACGTGTATTAAAAATCTTGTGACAACGTCCACAATGCCAATAATTTTGTAATTTCTTATTTTTAGCTACAAGTATTTAAGCTACATTTGCATACAAAGGTAAAACGGCTCGATTTTGATTACAATTAAGACTTGAACATAAATAGAAGCTCTTATATTGCAAAATTTGGAATGGTGTTTAATAAATACATTTGCATTATCTTTAAATAAGAAAGAGGAAGAAAGAGAGAGAGAGAGAGACAGAGAGAAAATAAATTTAGGGTATATAAATGTTTACTTAACTTTTGTGCAATAATTAACACAAATTTTTGTTATACTAAATTTAGAAGGATTATATATAGGGCATGGCAAAGCAATAAATCCTATATTTTAGGGGTTATCAGAACTAGAGACTTAAATTTGAAATGTATATTCTTAGAGACTACCCCACATAAGTATGTTAACTTTATTTATGTCATATCATCTCAATGAACTCGATAGGGATCTGTAAGAAAAGGGATCTATATGAGTCCGAAAATCATATAACCACTTAAAACTCATTCAAAGTTCAAGAAATCTTTGATCCAATAGCATACAAAGAATACAGAATACAGCAGACAATATACACCACACATCATAAAGCAGACACCATACACCATGCAGCATACAGCATCCAGTGCTCTTTGCTTTCCCCCATTTACATGCATACCTTGTCGTAGAGCAAATATTTTTCTTGGATGCAAGAGATTTAACATACAATATTTGCGTTTCCTCTCAGCTCGTAAACGCCTGCCTTCAAATATTATATATAAATTTTATTTCATACCCTATAACAATAAAAAAATGCGCAAATACATAAATGCCTGAGAAAGGGTATAATGAAGTTGAGCACACGCATTAATGAAGGCAGTGCACAACAGTTATATGCGCATAAATATTTATATTATTAATCACAGCAGTCGAGTCTTAACTCCACTTATCTACCTTACAGCTGAAATATTTTATATTTGCCAAAGCGAAGGAAATGCGTAATTGTATAAGGAATTATTTAATTAAAGATTTTTTTTGTATTTTAATATAGCAAAGGTAAAAGAGACCCTAATTCCTCGTACTTGGCATTAGATTTTGTTTTCAAGTACGAATATAAGCGTAATCCTAAAAAACGAAGTTAAGTCTTTTCTGAATTATTATATTTTAAAAATATTTTTACTAAAGATTGAGCAATTTAGAAAGTCTTACATACCTTAACACAATCCTACATTTTTTCAGTCTTATTTGAGACATCGCCTTTATGGCTATATCTTGAATTGGGTCTATAAAAATATCTTAGGATTAAAAAACTTTCTGTAAAAATGCGCAAACTTCTTAATAAAAATAAATATTATTTTTTTTAAATATTTTTAAAATATTAATATTAATATTAAATTTTCAAAACATGTATGTATAAAATACGAATATGTAAAATATTTCTGATATCAAAAAATTCTATCTCAGGATTGAAATATTTTTTAAAGAAAGGCGAAAAACTTCTTAGCAAAAATGAATAATATTTTTATAAATATTTTAAACATGTACATATATACATAAAATAAAAATAAATATATATGTAATATGGCTAAATCTCAAACAAATTCTGATTATGACAAACTAGATTTACTAATCAAATCTATCTTAAACAATTTTCTGTACGAATTCGTACAATTTTTAATATAAATTAATAATTATTTTTTTTAATAACATTTTAAAAACATGTATGTAAAAAATAAGAATTTGTTTTCCTAATATCAAGCTAATTTTATTTAAAGAAAACTATATTTTCAAATCAAATCTTGAAATTACAGTTTTTTTGGAGCCATAAATAGATTTTCGCCTTTGGGGTAATACATGAACCTATTTTTTTCAAATTTTAGCCTAATTGTCTGTCGCCTATATATATTTAGGGTATTTGCTACGTCGAGTTACTACTAACTTTCTCATTCATTGGACGCGTTTGGTTTTCGTGTTGTGCCTGTTATGCCTGTTGACGCAAATTGCCAAAATTGCCTGCGGTTGTGTTTACATGGCGAATGTAACAGACAAGTGACAGCAGCACGCACCAAATTCAAATAAAAGCCAATGCCAATGCCTGGGCAGGATGGCAGGATAGCAGCTAGGGTGTAAAATGTGGGTGGGTGGTTTTGGGTGGTTGCCAGCAATCGTGCGTTACATTATTTAATTCTGACATGTGCTTGAGGTTTCGGCTCTATGTGTGTGTGTGTCTGTGTGTATTTGTCTATCTGTGTGAGCCAATTCAAATTTGGGCTAATATACCTTTGATATATGCTTGCGGCATATATTTACACAAATACATATATACATACATATATTTATTTATAAATGTATGCACACTTAGATCTACATATGTAGATAGCGTGCATTCATCAATAAATAAAAATGCTCATCTTTGATGATTGATTTATTGCCTTTCAATACAATTTTTGTTTTTTGTGGCTCACAAACCCTAGTCCCAGTTGTGAATATTTTCCATTCAATATACAAAGCATGCTTTAAGTTCTTGAGCTGGCAAAATGTTTACTTAACAATTTTTTCTTTTTGCCCAACTTGAGACATGAATTTAATTGCTTCGACAATTCGCATTTGCTTTTCATTTTCTTGCTTTCTTTTTCTTTTTTGTGTTCCTTAAGGTCCTTCGCTTTCTTTTCACTTTCTGGATGGCTTTCAACAGTTTTGCTGTTGCTCGTCGGTTGACTCTGTTGATTCCGATAGTCCTTTGCATAGATACATTTCACAGCATCAGTGACTTGTATACTTGTTCTAAAGCTGTAAGAAGTTGGGGGTATATGATATGTTTCTGCTAAAAATTTATCGTATTCTATATATTTGATTACATTTATTTGATTACATATATTTGTTTAGCAGCTTATTTATCGTAGGGGTCTTCCTTAGCCTTGTCCTTATTTCCTTTTGGTGCGGGCATTTTCTAGTCATTCAGACACTATCCTTTCGTGCTGTCGATACCCTGCCTTAAGAAAGTGCAGGAAACTGGGCTGACTAACTGAAAACTGAGCCGGGTTTCCTTATTCTTCTCTATATGGATTCTACATCTTAATTTTCTTGATGTTTAAAATATTTATTCAGACCTCATCACACACAGGGTATCTACTCGTTTAGCATATACATCATGCCAATGCTTACTTTTTGTATTTGTACATTTATATTTTGTTTTGGAGAAGCAAAGCTTAGCTCTGGACACTCTCTTGAAGGGGTGCTGTTGGCCCTTATCAAACGCTGCTCTGGGCAGTCGCTTTTCCACCTTTTTTTCTTTGTTCATCTTTTGCGAGTTACTATCTGCAGCCTCAATAAATCTACCATCGCATATCTTAGGGCTCTCTCGTGTTTTTACAGCATCAACAAAATAACTCAAAGTGTCATCCGAGCTCTTGAAGTCTATTGTTGTTCAGCCCCATTGTTATTGTTCAGCTGTGTTAGTGGGACAGGTCGGGGTAGTGTTTTGCAGCACCTACTGCCACATCCCTTCCGGGCACTGTTTCGAAGCTATTTGGCCCGGTAGCTGTTTGCCTTTGCTTATCCGTATACAAAACGTTTGCGCTTTGAGGCCCGACAATCGTTAGACGAAACACGTGTAACCTTTGTAACAATGCGAGTATTTGCCTTGCTTTCAGCAAAATTGTTGCGATTGGTCCTTACGCCTATCTGAACAATTCGCCCGACCCCAGCAAGCAACCTATACCAACGTCACCCTCCGCCCCACACAACCGGAAGCAACATTTTTATTAGGTGCGCCTTTCTTGTCGTTCTCGGCGACACGGCACCTAGTCTCGACGTTTGTAAATCACTATGCTAGTCAATGAGGGGGGCGGGGGCGGGGCAGCCACTCAAATGCACATACAAATATATACCAACTTATCTGTGTATGTGTGTGTGTGTGTGTGTGTTTTATTCATGACATTTTAGGCTTTGATAACAATCTAAGCAAAATGTACGACATTGTTGGGTTCTCCATCTTGAAGAGCCCCTGATGTGGTCTCTGTGTGAGTGCTAATGCGTGTGTGTGTGTGTGCTTGTGTTGAGGTGTACTCCACCCACGCAACCCTCAATTCCCTTGGCACCTTTATGTATTTTGTATTTGATATTTCACATCTTGTGTCGACCCGCCCACTGCCCACTTCAACGTTTTTTCTTTTTTTGGGTGCTCCGATGCCAATGCATAGAAATTATTATATATTATAAATCATATGATGCCATCACATTATACTCAGCCATACAATTTCCCATAATCGTCAAGGACCTCTGCCAGCAGCATTTGGCATCTGGGGAAATTTTTTTAAGTCAAAACATTTGTGGCCTTGATTTCGAGAGTTCGAGAGAGAGACACGAGTTGCCGTGACAGCTAAACAAAATATATTACTTTAACTTTAAGAATTTTGAATAGTCAGCTTGAAATGCTTAAGAAGAAGAGTGCGAAAAATAGTTCTTGATTGACAGAATTGAAAATATTTTAAAAATGAAAAGAAGGTATATCAAAAGCTATTTATATTTTTAAGAACTTAAACTATTCATTTTAAATCACTATATAAAAAGGGCTATATAGTGTGTTTCTGGTTGATAGAGATGCATATATATCATATATAATAAGAGCAAGTATGCTTTATTTTGAACTTACCTTTCTTCTAATCATTAGCAATTTTCAGTTTTCATATTTTAGGTACTTAGAAGATTTATAAAATGCTACGAATATCTCTTAATTTAGAGATAAGAAGAAGGCAGAGTCAAGCTCAAAGTTTCAGCTTCAGCATCTAGCAAGGGCTATTAACTGAACTTTACTTTAGTTTAATAATTCGAAATATTCTATCTGAAAATCTATGTAAAAAGCTCTATATCTTATCAAAGCAGCTATATGGTCCATATTTTGTGAAATTGTAGTAGTTAGATCCTAACAATACTAACTCATATAACGAAAAGCAGAAATTTCTTAAGCTTATACGAAATTCGCTCGCAAATCACAGAATAAATTAAAATAAATTAAAATTTAATTATGTATAAAATACAATATAAGACAACTGTTATAATTACGCCCACATACATAAGCTGAGGAGGTGGGGAAGTGGCGAGGCAACACACATTATGCACGCTGATTGCACACACTCGATGCTAATTATTGCTCGTATTGTTTGTATCGATTGATTAATGCAATTCCTGGTTGTGTTTACTCCCCCATATTGAAGTCGAATGCGAATGCGATTCGGATTGCGTAAATATGTTTAATTTTTCACGTATCAATGAACCCACTGAAAGTGGCCAGAAAATGATTCAGATCGATGGGACGAATGGAATAAGAAGCTCATTGTGAATTGGCATTATAAGCGATTGCTGATTCGGATTGTTTATTTAGACTTTAGATAATAATTAAATGGTATGGTATTAGATTAACGGCAACGATCAGCAGCTGTTCATATATAAATATAAATGTATATATATAATGTATTGTAGATTGATCCATTTGCAATACTTTTGATAGCGCGCCAGTTGTTTTCAGTTGGTTTTCGTTTTTTTGTTTATAGCATTTGTTTATAACATACACTTATTAACAAATATCACATAGATATTCTAGCTTAGCTGCTAACTTATTTCGTCTAGTTTACAAACGTTAACGAACGGATGTTATTTTCTTTTTTTTCTCAATTTTGTTGTGACCCATTTTTTTGTTGCATATTTTTCATTTCTTTCTTTTTTGTTTTTTAAATATGTTTTGGCATTTTAGTTCGTGCATAATAATAATAAAACATTGGTGTGCTTAATACTATCCATCCAATTGATGTACATACATATATACAACAAGTTCTTCGTCTTAAAAACTTCTTTCTTTATATTTTGATTTTTGTTTGAATTTTTTCGTTGTTTCTTTTCTTTCTTTTTGCTAGTTATAGTAACTTTTCTTTGCGCGTAATTTCATAAGAATACTTTGCTTTTGCGTCTGCGGATGTCTGTTTGGAAGTGAAGGTGAAATTAAAATGAGATCTTTTAGATACCAAAACAAAAAAAATATTAGATGTAAAAATAATAAAATTAATAATATATATAAAAAAAAAAACAAATAAAGTTTCTAGTTAAAATTGTTTGCTTTTGCTTTCTTGAACAGTTGCGTCTAACTTGTTTTTCTTTCTTTCTTCGTCTTCGTTGTTTTCTATTCCTTTCTCTCTCACTCTCTCGCCTAGACCTTGTCGTCAAAGTTGGAGACGGGCCTGTAGGAGCGCTGCTTGGCATGCAGACGCCTAATATAGAGGAACATGGCAATTATGATAACGCATAGAAAACCGATTACAATGAGATATATATTGTTGAGGAAACTGTGCTGGTGTACGACCTCCACAACGTTGGGAAAGTCGTGCGGCTGGCAGGGCGGAGCTGAGGCGCCTGAAACGTCGATCAGTTCCGCATTTTGTGTGCTGCTGGGACGGTTGGTAGTGGTGCTGGTGGTGCTAGTGGTGGTGCTGATTTCGATTTCATCTGCCAGTGGCACTATTGGCAATTCAGTTTCTGTTTCAGTTTCGGTTTCGATTTCTGGCTGGCGCCGTGGATGCTCATGCTCCTCCTCGTGCTCGTAGCCATAGCCATCGTCATAGCTGCTAGTCCTCTCGTGCGGCATGGGCTCGCCTTTGGGCCAGCAGACGGGACAGCAGCTGTCCTTGATAATCACCTGACGCTCGCTGGGACAATTGACATGGGCACAGAACGGTATCACGCACTTCTCCTCGCCCTTGACGCACTCGCATTGGTAGCAGCCGTCCTTCCAGTTCTCGCCGTGCTTGTAGAACGTGTTCAGATTCTTTGATTTACAGATGGCATTGGAGCCCTCGTCGCAAACTTGCTGGCAAATGCGTTCGCCGGACGTGCACAGACAGCGCTTGCAGCTCTGCAGCCAGTAATAGCTGGTGTCCCACACCTCCGAGCAGTTCGGCTTCTGCCTGCACTCGTGCTTGCCGCAACATTGGCCGGGCGTTTCCATATCCTCCGGCTCCAGCTCGACCACAACTTCGCCCTTGTCGCTGTCGCAGTCGGGTATGTCGCACGTCTTGCACATGCACTTCTTGGACAGGCAGCACTGCGCGAAGAGCTCGTCCGGCACCTGGCTGCTGTTGTAAGCAGCCCGCTCCGTGGTCTCCATTGCTCCACCGATGCTGCCCCCCACCGTATTCGTGCTCAACAGATTCACGGCATTTATCTTACGCATCTCCCGTATAGAGCTGTCCTCCGGACACTCCATGTCCGCATCATCCGGACATTGTATGGGATCGCATAGCTGCGGAATGGGCGGCAAGTCCAACTCTGCAAAAAAAAAAATATATAAATAAAATGCTGTAAATATTGAGAAGACATTTTTATGAAGAGTTGGGAAAATCACGTATTTTTAAAAATAAATCGATGACTTGACTGATGTAATAAGATTAAAAGATGTTAAGGATGCTACTTGTTGGTTTGAGGTGTCCAAAAGTACGTAAGCGAAAAATATAAAGTATTATCATAGGACTTAATACAGAAGTTATATATAAACTAAACCAGTTGGTTTTTGACAACTTTTTTTTCGACTATAAACTGAATCTTAAAACAAATTTATTGCTCAAAAATCAAGCTGAAAATTAAAATTCTTTTACAAAAATTGTTTTCATGGAAGTTTAAGACTTTAAATAAATATATAAGACTTTAAATAAATGACACGAATCTAATGCTTGCACTTATCTAATATATTTTTATTTTATATCAAAATAAAATCTAATATCTAAAGATAATATATGATAGTATATGACTTTTATTTCCAGCAAATTTAATATTCAATATAATATTATTTAATACTAAATCTGTGAAAAACGTTGATCTCGAAGAAAACCTCAAGGAAGTAAAATGAAAGGGTATATTAATATTAGTCAGAAGTTTTCACAGAAATAAGCATCTCCGACTATATAAAGTATGTATATTCTTGATCAGAGTCGATATAGCCATGCCCGTCTGTCCGTCTGCCTGACTGTCCGTCCGTTTCTCTGTTTGCCTGTCCATCTATCTGCATGTCTGGATTAACGCAATCCCTCTAGTCTCTTTTCTTTCTGTTAAATATAATAGTTGTTATTGGCTTGTATTATATTCATTGCCAATCACTTTATATTTCAACTATATAACATATATATGTATGTCTATCCAGCCTTTTTCTTAGTCGTGAATTCAACTGTTGACACCTTAAGCTCTGCTGAGTACTCAGTGGATAGTAGCCTAATTTGGGTTCATTCACCGCAAACCCTTATGTAAATCTCTGTATATACAAAATAAAATCTACACAGCTCTATTGACATCCTTTCTATATACATTTTACACTAGACTGCAAATTCAATGTGCATATATAATTATAAATTAACGAGAAGTTCACAGCTTTCTTCGCGTTGAATTATCTCTAATTGAATCGACAACTTCTGCGGCGTCTCACTCTGTACGTGTGTCTGTGTGTGTGCGAGTGTCTGTGTGTTGGTTGTGTGTGTCTCTGCATCAATGTATTGGCTGCTTGTGTTCCCGTTGGCAACCTTTCACTAAAGTCTCGCATTTACCTTTACAGTCAGCCGCACTTTTGTTTGCCAATTGGGTTTGGCAGCTGCGAAACTTTGCGGCTTCCTTTGAGCTCAAGTTAATTTGTCATTTTCACTCGCCCATATAATGGGAATTTCTTTTTTTACTTTTCACTTTTACTGCCGTTTCTTGGCATTGTAAATTTTTCTTTTTGTTTCCTGCAAGTTTTCCGCAAAAAACAATGAACTTTGCCCTTTGGCCAATTCAAAAGTAAATATCTTATATAAAAATCGACTTGATTTGCTCGCAAATGAAAAGCTCCACAAAGCTTGCACAAATTAGGAGCTACAGCTGCCCTGTTGTCCCCTCCAGCCCAAGTCCCTCTGCGCTACTTCGTTTGATGTACAGCGAAATTCATGCAGTCGCGTCTCTGAAGTCCTCAACGCCCCTCTTTGAGTGGCCTTCAACAACTTTCTTACACTTTATTTAATTAAAGATTTTTTTTCTCTCTTAATTTCGTTCTTTTTTTTGTTGTTAACTTTTTTAGATTTTGTCGGTTTGCTGTCGTCAGGTCTTATCAGCGGGGCCAGCTTAGACAGTTGGGACACTTGTTCGCCGCTCTCACATTTTGTATTGAGTGCCCGATTTGACTTTGAAGTGAAGCGCAGGAGTAGGGCAGTCAAATAGCAGAGGGAACTTTAGTTTTAAAACTTTGTATGTGCACCACATATATATATATACTAGTTTCGTATAACAAATGCAACAGCAGGGCATGCTCGACTGAAAAATACCCAGTCAAAATGAAGAAAATCTACTCAAATTGTTATTTTTTTTTTAATTTCGAATAAAATTAATAACAATTTTGCAAAATAATTATTATATTAATATTAATATAATTATTATAAAAAATATTAGAAAAAATTTAACAACTTTTCCTTGTAAATTTTTTATTAATAATATAATTTATTACATGACTAAAAATCAAATTCAAATTTATTATTATTTAGAAAAATTTAAAAATTTCTTCAAGTTATTTTTATTAGTTTGGAAAATTTATACCTGGAACAAATTCTCAATGCAATATAGTTCTTTCTGAACACGTTCGCTCAGCGTTCAGGCTCTAAATATACGTTTAGCTTATAGAGTGTATCTCATAAACCTTTCTTAGATGAAAATCAAATCGATTAACTTAGATTGTAATTAACAGAATTCTATATATCTTCATAGTCTATTAGTGAGAAAAACTCCTTTTAGCCCAATTTTCCATTGGCAGGGTATTTCAAGCAGACCGACTTGCACACAAAAAACAATTTCAATGCTGTTGCTAAGCGAAACAGCGTAAAATGTGAATGAATTAGCCGTCAGTGTGCGAGACTGCAATGCCAACCAACTGTCAGACTAGCCAGGCAGCCAGTCATCCAGTCAAAGAGTCGAAGACCAGGAGCAAGCCAAGCCAAGCCAATCCACACCAAGCCAGGCCAATCCAAGTCGAGACAGGAGTCAGCTAGTCATATAACCAAGATAAAAACCGCACACTCGACAACCGGAAAGAAAGAGAGGCAGAGAGAGAGGGGATAAGGGGCGAGAAAGAGGCAATAACAGGACAAAGCACACAGAAAGTTGCAGCAACATGGACATATTTTTTTACATTTTTTAAACAATTTTTTTTTTTTTTTTTTCTTTTTTGTTTTTCCCTCTGAAAAACTTATAAACAGCGTGGAAAGTTCACCATAAAGGCTAAAGTACATATACAACTCGAGTGTTTTGCATTTTATGTTGCATGAAAAAGAAAAAGTGGGGGAAAACTCTTTAAAGCGAAAACTTTTTTAATAACACAACGACAACGACAAACGCTGAGGAGGACGACAACGTTTTGTAGTTTGTTAAGGGGAAATTGCTCGCCCACAAAAGTCACTTCAGCCTCCGAACTGAACTGGGAGAGAAATTTAAATTGTTAGTTTATCTCTTGACACTGATTGGAATCACGATTTAAAAAACATGTCTGCCCAGGCAGCTGAAAGCCTGGTAGCTTAATACCGAAATACCTGCGAATTTCTGGATTGGCATGTAATCAGCAAAAGTTGTGCCAAGCTCTGTCAGATTAGGCTAATCTAGCTGACTGACGGCATCAAGAGTTCTCAAGAAATAACAGATTTTTGTTGTCATTCACAATGATAAGGCTTTGGAAAATTACAGTGGATATATAATGAATATATATAAGAGTAGTTAAAGAATATAACATTTTGTTTAATGATAAAAACATGAGCATTAAGGAAAATGGTATTATAATTTAGAATTCTTTATGAACTCGAGTGTTAGTGATTCCTGATAGCTTTTAAATAACTTAAAGGAACTGTGACAAGCTTTAAGCAAGTCATGAATAAAATTCAAGTAAAAATACAGGAGTTACCATATAAAAATGGTATTGTATGGGAGAGTCCGAGTAATGGTTATAGCTGGCTAAGAAACCATTTTTAAAAAGTTTTAAAAAGGCAATGCTATGAACTATATAATTATTATAGTTATCAATAAAATTTGAAGTCAAAATGCAAGAATATCTATAAGATAATGGTATTATATGGAAGAATGCTTAAAGAACTCGAGTAATGCTGATGATAGACAGGTTATGAGAAATTCTTAAGATCTTTGATGTTCCTTTAAATCTCAATTTATTATAATTATTATAGCTATGGAAAAAAACCAAATTCGCAAAACTAAAATGAACATAACAAAATTCTATTATATGGATCAACTCTCAAAGAACTCGAGAAAAAAATATCCTACACAGCTTTTAGGAATCTTTTTGGAGATTTGAAATTTTATATATTAAATATATTGCTATATATATATATGTTTTAGGGATACTGATAAGATTTTTATAGAATGGTAATTTCGGATTATAGTTATACAAATTAAAGTGAATATTTATCAAAAATTCCATCAAGTTGCTGAAAGATGATATCTTTAATAACTATTAAGAAATTCCACTTAATATCTCTCACTCCTCTATCTATTAATATCCTTAAAGCCCCAGACAAGTCGTTTTTTTAAATATTCCCTTAACTATACTTCAGACATTTTTCTCACTTGTTTTCACTCTATAAGCTTTACTCCTAAGTTAATATTAATATATATTTATTTTTGCGTTTATCTTCAATTATCGCAGTGCTTGAGCTGTTATAAAAAGGTTTAGTCAAGGTTGAAAGTCGCAAAGGGTTAAATCAGTTTCTGGGTTGCTTTTATCTATACCCCAAAGAAGGGTATATACATTTTAAAAATAAATATGTAACACATAGAAGATATTCACTTAACAAATCATACAAATGTAGAATATATATACTAACATATCTGCAAAATTATATAAAACTTAAGTATTATTTTCTATGATCCCCAGTCTCAGTCTCCCTTTAGTATAAAATTTCTGCAAAGTGCATTTAATCTTCGGATCGCTTTGTAGTTTATTTTTCTTTTTTGTTTAATATTCCATAGAATCCTTTTGTTTCTGGGCTGCTTTGTGGTCGGTCCGTCGTGTTATCTCTGGCTGAGTGGAAGGAACGCCTTGGCTAAATGGAATTCAATCAGGCTAATAGCCATGACAAGGTAATCGTGATTCAATTATGACAGCGCATAACTTGGAAGCTAGTCCGACCGAGTGGAGACGAAGACCTCTGGACATTTAGTAGCTCCTTTCACATTGTGCCGTTTGGTAGTATGTTGCTCCAGCAGCTGCTAACGACTGCCACGTTGCGTGCTCTCCACCTGCTGAGCCGCCTGTTCGGCCTGACGGCCACATCCTGCCAGCCGCCCATCGGGCGTGGTGCCGGGGGCGTGGCACGTGTGGAGTATAGCCGGTATTGGCGTCTGCATGGCTACTTGGTGCTGGTGTTTGTGCTGTGCTTCTCGCCGCTTGCCTTCTGGATTGTGTACACAAGAATGGATTTTCTGC
Source organism: Drosophila gaucha (assembly GCA_035045545.1). Lineage (NCBI taxonomy): Eukaryota > Metazoa > Arthropoda > Insecta > Diptera > Drosophilidae > Drosophila > Drosophila gaucha. Next base: position 8,160,030 of record JAWNOY010000292.1, read on the forward strand.
GCCAAAATCGCTTGCTGCTCATCGTAGGCTGTCATCGATATGCGCTGCTGTTGAGCTCGGCACTCCTCACGCTCTACAGGCACACGAGCAGCCAACGACGTCTTATCGCCTTGGCAAATAAGCTGCTTTGGTGTCGCCGCCAGCTGCTCCTGCTGCTGCACACGTCCCAACTACAGAGCTCTGCCCGCCTGCTGCCGACGCGTGACCATTTCACAGTCTATGCTCTCGCCACCAGCATTGCGTGCTCCTCCAGCTACACCTTGTTCATACTTTACCATGACGTCATGGCCAGACGCAGCCCGATGTACTTCTGCAGTGTACTCTTCGCCTATGGCTGCCAGCTGTGTCTCCAGCTGAGCCTGGCACTCTATTTGTTGGCTCTCCTGCTAATTAGCCACTTGTCGCATCACTGTAATCTGCTCCTGGCTCAACTCCTGACAGATGCTGTGCATTGCCAAGAGGCTTTCCAGACACGCTGCCTACCTGGTCGACGGCGCTTGTTGGCATTGCAACAGCATTGGCTGGCGTTGGAGCTGTGGCGTCTGTGGCGCCTCCATAGCCAACTGTTGAGGCTCAGCCTGCGCCTCTGCTCGCTGCACAGTGTCCAGTTGGTCGCCTTTGTGCTTTTCGTAGCCATTGAGAGCGTCATGCATGCGTTCTTCTGCTACTTTGTGACCTTTAGCCGTTGGTGGCTGCGCAAATTTCACAAAGCCGCTCCCTGGAACCCGGAGGCGAACATATACGTTATAGCTCTCTTCCTGCAGCTAATTTTGGTCATTGTTCATACGCATCGACTGTGCGAGATCTTCAAGGCAACGCGTTATACCTTGAGCGTGGGCGTAAATAATTTACCAACCAACTGCAGTGAGAGTCTAAGGCAGACGGTAGGTGATATATAGGACATATGCTTATTTATTAAACTATCTTTTATAATACAACATTTTATTTTTGAACCTTTGTTTACTATAGCAGGTATATGATGTGCAGATATAGTGTATATATAGAGAAATATTCATTTATATGGAGACATAGCACAGATATACCTAACTGTCTTTTACAATAGAAAATTTGGAACTTTAACCAATTGTATAATCTGTCTGATTGCAGAATATATATCTAATATAAAGAAACTTAAAGAAACATATCCCAAAAAATATATCAGATATATCATTTTTATAAATAAAATTTTCAGTCATATATGCCAAAAATTATATCAGATATATATCTTTTAAAATAGATAAATTTCAGTTTTGATTTAGATATCCATTTCCCAAGACTTCAGAATATATTGTAAAAACTAAACAAGTATTACGTAGAAGAAATGAATTTTAGTTCTATATGGGAATATTAGAATATATTCTAGTAACTAAACAAGTTTTACAAAGAACAGATATTTTTTTATGTCTACATGATTCTTGGACATATAAATGAGATGTTCAGATGCTGCGGACTTAGACTAATGTTCTATCAAAACTACTTAAAGTGGAAACAGAAACTTAATAGTGACATCTTCTTTTATATCATATATGTTTCATTATATATCATATATGTTTCTTGCTTTTTCATTGCAGCTGCTTCTCTACGGGTTACAATTGCAGGTGAATGAACGCATTTTCCTCCTGCTGGCCGGCGGACTCTTCAAGCTGAACAATGGCCTCTTATTTGGCATCGTGCAAACAATTATTATCTCTACAATAATACTCATACAATTTGATAAGATCATAAACAGATAGGGGCAATAAAAGTGATGTTTGCACAGATCGAGCTATATAAATATATATATATATGCATAATTAAGGCAAATATTTGGCAGACTTACGTGTCGTTGCACTGACGACATTCAGCTGATTCCCGACATATATTAGCAGGCTGATTGTTATCATAAGGTGCTCGCACCTGCACTCGTGCAGTTTCAACATTTTGCAACTAGATTTATGATAGGCTCGAGTTCTTCAGATTCAAGTCAATAGATATAGCCTTGAGGCTTCGCCGTATCAGAATCAACTATGTATATAAATGTATGTATGTATGCTGGTTTTTATTGCAAAATCAAAACCAATTGAATTTCGTTGTATTTCATCTGAAAAGAAAGGAGGTAATAAAAATTTAATTGTCAAATACAAAATTTCTGTTCCGTAGTTTTATTCATTTTAAATGGACAACAGCATGAACTCATATATAATACAGTTTTAATACCCTAACCGGGGAGGTATTATTTTTTTAAGTGCATTTCACTTCGATCGGTTTATTTATTGAGAATAGTTAAAGTATGATGTATAGTTATATCATGTAAAGTATGATATAATATAGCTATAACTGTCTACTTGGTTTGAACTAACATGTTGTATATATATTAATCGAAATCGGACAGATTTGAATACTAGAACTGAGCTATATGTGACTTTTAATAAAACACATTCCCTGAAGAAAACTAGAAAAGTTATCTAGAGATATTTACTTAGCTTTTTTATAAAGAAGTTAAATTTTCATCTTGATCATATAAAATAGATTTTTCTATAGTAAATCATAAATGCCATTTAAATAACAAATTAGAATATTATGTTTTTTATTCTTGCTTTAAGTTCTCTTTTATATTTTATCTTATATGCAGTCTGAATGAGAGTTAATATAAGTTGATCCACAATATCTGTAGCTTATTTCTGCTTCTGGGATATATCTTTGATATATATATATACACATTTTATATTGCATCTTATGCTTCTGTATGCCCAAACTTTGATCTGAAATAAATTTGCAATTAACATCTAAGATGTGGCCATATATCTTCTATAAAATATGTCTGTCTGGCAGAGTCTTAAGTTTTCGGCTTGCCCCTGATAATCGCTTGGTGTTATTTTTATTTATTTTAATTTAATTGCAGTGCAAAACAAGGCAGTAAATACACCGAGAAGCGTTACTAAGTCACAGGCGGACGAGCGGACGGGCCAAGCAGCGGACGAGGCTGTTGTATCACTGCTAAAAATAGCAACCTTTTTTGGATTTGTGCGAATAGTTTTAATGACCGGCGGCAACCCGAAAGCAAACCCAACAAACAACCGGGCAAACACACAAACACACACACTCACACATACACACTTTTCACTCTCATGATACTGCCGTATCTCGAACGAATCCAAAAACTGAAAAGTGTTTTCGGGGGCCCCCGAGTGGCAGCAAAGCAAAGGCAGAAGCTGATAAACGTGCCACATGCGGCATGGGACGAGTTTCAGGTAAAGTCTCAGGTTGAGATTGCGGCTCGCATTAATTTTGTTGCCTCTGCGGTATTTCAACTGAGTGGGCGGAGAGAGGGACTTACGGAACGCAGGACATCTTCTTTTCATTCAATGCATTCAATCAAATACTAAAGTGATTGAGAGACTTTTGCATGAAATTGATGAACCTAGTGAAGAGGCATAGAAAGAGAGGCATTGAGATTGAGGAATAAAGAACAGCAGTGACCGTAGCTCATCTGCTTTACAAATCCATTCAATCAAATGCTAAAGTGATTGAAGGACAAACGTCTGCAGTTATCGCAATTGAAGAACCTATTGAAGAGATGGGAAGAGAAAGCTTCAATTTGTGCTGGCATAAAAAGCAACACTAGTCGCAAGCGTATATTCTTTTCGAATGCTTTCAATCAAACGATTGAAGGATATGCCTGTGGTGGTCGCAATTGATGAAGAGAGCAAAAAGACTTTGTACTTGTAAAATAGAAAAGTACTCGAAATCGAATGCTTTCAATCACTTGATTGAAGGACAAACATGTGCAGTTGTGGCAGTTGATGAATTCATTAAAAGGTGACAAAGCTTTATTGGGCAGCCTACAGGTTACCTTAAAAGTGTAGCTATAACTTTTGCTTCACATGAAAATGGGAACGAAAACGAAAATGCGGACGAGAACTTGTGAATACAATTGGAAACTATCAATCATGCAGTTAATCGAATTGTTAATTAATCAACAACAATGACGATTGCACACTTCCGACTGCCACTGAATGGAATACGAAAAATGTTTCTGCCCATAGAAAGTATAATAAATTGTTTTGGGGCTGTTTTGTGGCTTCGAGTATCGAGTGTCTCTAAGTTGGGTCTATTGTGTTTCAGTTCTTTATTATTTCAATGCACCGGTTGCATCAGCTCTGGGGGCAGCTCTCTAAATATTTACGCTACTTGATGACTCGATTCGGGTTTCTGAAGCTTTACCTGATTATGAATAGCAGTGCAATATGATTCATTATCGGTTCATTCAATGTCTATGTTTACGCCATGAATTAAGTGTATGATGACAGTCTGTTCAACTTGCAAAGAATGTGCTCACAGATAAGAATTTGTTTTTAGGAAATTGAATAATTAAACAATTGTTTACACATTTCACCGCCAGACAATTTACGCTGAAACATAAACATTTAAGCGAACTCTGCTGAACTCAAGTTTTCAGAATTAAAAGTTTAAATTTGCTTAATCGAATAGATTTTCGTTTAAAATACCAAATTTTTTGCAAAATTATATGCGGAAAACAGATTGGGTAAACATAAAGTAAACTTTGCTAAACGCAAGTTTTTTTTAAATCAAAAACATTTAAATTTGTTAAACTTATTGCCAAAAATCTAGAAACTTTTTTGAAATATTTGAAGTTTAATATTCTTTGAAATAAATGGGGAAAATATAATGGGAAAATATAAAAGTGAACTTTGTTGAACTTAAGTTTTATGAATTGTAAACTATTTAGTTTTTTTTGTGCGAACTAGCTTTGATTTATTGTAAATATTACCAAAATTCTAGAAACTTTCTTCAAATATTTTCAGCTAAATTTTCTTTAGAAAATATAATGGGAAAACTTTTCATAATGTGGCGGAAATTGTAGACAAATTTTGTTAAATGAGAGTTCAATTATGCGCTTAAGTTGGCTTTCTCTTAACTCTAATACCTACCATCCTGTCTCTCTATCTCTCTTTCTCTTTAAGTCTCTCTTGCTCTTTCACTCCGCTGCGCAAACTTTAATCTTTCGCTTTGCGTTTACCAACTTTCTTATCTAATACTCGCACACGTTTTCCTATACTCTTTTTTTATCTAACTATCTATTGTTCACATATTTACTCATACTTATTTCCAGCTAATATTTCTGTTTGCACCAGGTGTACTTATGTACGGTACGCGAAACTGTAATCTGTCTTTGCTCTGTGTGTTTCATTCTCGCCCCTCTCTCTCTCTCTTTCGTTCTCTCAGCATATTTGTGTAGATGACTAAAGTTTGATAGCGCTTGAGCTCTGCGTCGTACACTCGGCTCCGCTCTGGGGTCTTCAGCGCTATGTTTGTCTGCTTAAAATCAACAACAACAACAGCAACAGCAACAACAACAGCAGCAACAACAACGATCTACGAGCATAAAGGAGCTTTGTAGCCGACAGCGATAAGTACTCGCGTCTGCTGCTTTTACCCCCCTCCACCTTCCCTACTCATCCAACACTCTGCGTTTCATAGTCAAGAGTTTGGCAGCAACAATTTTTTTTTGTTTTTTCATATTAATGTATTTTTTGTTGTTTTTTTTGTAAGTAAGTTTTTACCTCGAAAGCAAGATGAGCTTTATGATTGCCATAAATTTCACTTGAATGCGAAATCTGATGCATCTATTTCATGCCTTCGCTTTGCGCTTTGTAACTGTTGTTGTTGTAGCTGTTGCGGTTGCTCTTTTTTGTGATTTTTGTTTTTTTTTTGTGTTTTGTTATTTATCTTGAGATGCTACACATGCAAAACAGCAGCAACGTCGAAGTTGACGGTCTCCGCTCTTATGCAAGTATCTGAGTATGTGTGTGTGTGTGTGTGTACAGAAATGCTTATGCATATATGAGTGTATGTGAGTGTGTGTGCTGGCGTATTTACTCGTGTTCGCGTACAATAATTTCACGTTCAACAACTTTTGGCTTTTTTGATGAGCCAGCAGCAACAGCAGCACTTGAAAGAGAAGGCGAGAGGGTGGCAGCTGATGGGTAAGAAGGTGTATGTGTATGGGTGTGTGTGTGTGTATGTGCTGCTGCTGTGGCTCGGTTGTTGCCATAGCTACCGCAGAAAATTAAGCTCGTCATCTCTTTTGCACGCATTGCAGCCGGGCCAAAACATTGGCTCTGGCTCTGGCTATAGCTCTGGGCTGGCCGGCTCATCGGTTATGCTCTGGACATTTGCTTTGGTCTGCGGCTCCGATCGCCCCTAAATACACTTGCAACCGGGCATAATTGCTTTCGTTTAAAGTTTGCAGCAGAGCAGTGCGAACTTCAACAGCAAGTTAAAGCCATGAGATTTATCTGGCTGCTCAATAAGATAAGAGACAGAGAGAGAGAGAGAGAGAGAGAGAGAGAGAGAGAGAGATTGCCACAGACAAAGATATAAGACTTTAATACCAGCAGCTCTATACAAATATGTCTATGCTACTTAAAGGTTAACACAGCACATTCGCTTTTACACTATATTATACGGGTAGCTAATTAGCCATAACCAGATATACAAATATACACACATACGTACATACATATATAATGCATATTTAGATAGTAACATATTGAAATACCTTTGCTTATGTTATCTTAAGCTTTTGCCGGAAACAACAACCGAGCCCACAGTAAATATCATTAAGGATATTATCTCAAAGAAAAGAAATGTATGATGCTTGCATATTTGAGTAATAATTGTTTATCAGACTCTCAGAGTCTCAAGATCATTTATCACTACTTGAAAAGGGTTGCCAAAAAAGAAGAAAAATTTAAATTCCGGACAGCAACAGCAGCTGTTGATTGGCAGCAGGCAATGCAAATCTTGAATTTATATAATTAATCATATTAATATAATCGGATTACGAGGGGATCGCCAATTTAATATGCGCTTAAACTTTAGCTGACACTTCCAATTGATGTCAACTTATGTCTCAGTTAGAGTTTTTTAAATTCGACCTTTACTCCATATTTGCGGACAAAAAAGAAAAAACTAAAAAGTCTTTGGGCAAAGAGTATGAAAGCTTCGACTCTTACTCGCAGAGTAAGCTTTACTTTCTTGTTGTTGTTGTTGTTGTTGCTGTTGTTGTTGTTTTTGCTGGTCTGTTTTGTATTTGCTCTGGTTTCATCGACGGCTCAGCTTACTTGGCAGCCATGGACGCTTCTTAACTAGTTCACGCTTTACGCTTTGATAGACTTCCATGGCTCATTTTTGGTACTTTCGGTTAATGCGACTACAGCATACTGTCACGCACACATGCAAACATTCGCAAACACACACACACACACACTTACACAATTATTCGATCATTGCTCGTTTATTGAGCGATATATTTATTTGCTTCCACCTTTTACGCATGTCGCTTTGCGCTTTTAACCTTGATTTTTGTGTAAACAAAATACACAAACACACACACTTAGCCATGCAGCATATTTTCATGTGTATGTGTGCGTGCTGCTGCCGAGCAAAAAAAAAGCTTTCGGCTTTGTGTGCGTTTTTCATGTGTCTCTCTGTGTACGTGTTTGCGTGTGTGTGTGTGTGTGTGTGCGTTTGTTTAGTTTCTCGTTTACTGTACATTTATTAAGTTACCTATTTATAATTTGTTTATTATTGAGCAAAATGCCAGTGAATAATGTTTAAATATAGTAGTGGCCAGAAACGAAATCTACCAAAAATTTACACACATATGGAGAATGGAATGGAAGGGAACTGGAAACCCTAGCTCCACAATATAAACAAGCTGCGTTAAATGTATTTCTGTTTTTTTTAGCTTAGTTTTTTTATTTGTTTTTGTTAACATACACACACACATGCATACATACATACATGTGTACTATGTGACGTTATGCGCTGCGCTATGCTCATTTAATTTTCTGTGATATTATTAGATATGCGCTATCTTATCTATATAGCATACAGTTAAATGTATGTATGTGTGCGTGTGTATGTCTGGCTAACTATCCAAGGCCCCCGCGCACTAGAGAATCTACAGAAAAGCAAACATTGGCTTATATAATCGACAATAATATGTGCATAGAGTACAACGTTTATAAGGCGCGGAGCCCTTCACTTTGCTAACTGTGCGGAGACTGTGCCCTGATTTACACGCAAAATGCCATCGCACTCATACACTCATACTTATATAGATTATGTGCACAATCTGTGGAATGCGCACCGAATCGAGGGAGAGGGAGAGGGAGAGGTAACGGAACGGTCTACACACCTGCCACGTAAATTTTGTAAGCTCTCCCAATATTCAGAGCATAAATATCGTTTCTTTTGTACGTTCGCTGGCTGCGCCCCACGACTTCACATGCTGCGGCTCACGGCTTTTGTGGCTCTGTGCAGTTTATTCACTTTGCACCTCACTCTATATTACACCTTCTTTTTTAATATTTTCGTTTATTTTTTTTTTCTATGCTTTGCGCCTCTTTTTTTTTGCGCGCTTGGATTTCGTCTCGCGTCACTCTGTTTTCTATATTTTTGTTGCCGTTGCTTTAATTGCTAAATTACATTTAGTTATTTTTCTTGATATTTCGTTTGATTTTGTGGACCTTAGAGCATCGCTGCTGTGTCTCACATCACATCACAACACACACTGACACCGACTGGCCTAAAATTCTCGTGCTCGTGCCCCTTTTGGCTATCACTCGCTCACTAAACCGTTCAAGTTTGCGACATACAATTTTAAGCTCGCTGCTCGACGTTCGACTTTCGTTGTTCGACGCTCGACGCTCGACGCTCTACGCGACGATCAGGCAGCGCACAGTGGTTGCGCATCTAGCATTTAGCGCACAAAAATGCCGTCAAAGCTTTGCATAGGTCAACGGCAGGCAGCTAGTGGCAGCTCATAAGTGTAGTGTATAATAATAACATAGCTTAGTTAAACGTCAGCTGATCGCCCACTGTGAGCAGGTTTTGCGCTCTCATCCACTCCCCCACTCTTTCGCTCCCATTATAAGTGGTCAGCCGGCTAACCGGCTAGCCGGCAACCTGTGCTCGCTCTTTCTCTCTCTCCCTCTCTCTCTCTCTCTGTTTGTTCTACGTTACGCTCTTTTGGCTGAAAGCTTGCGAGAGCTTTGGATAAACAAAACATTGCATGCATAATTAAGTGTGTACGTATGTAAATATGTATGTGCGTGTGTGTGTAGGCAATTCTTTTTGGCAAACTCTTAACATGCGTCCCAAACAATTTTCGAGCACGCCATAAATTTTCACACACAACACTCAAAAATGGTGCCGCTAAGGAATTTTTGGTGTGCGTTGAGTGCATCACACGCACTCGTCACGTGCATTCATTTCATTTCCATTCCAATTCCACGACCGATCGATCAATTACACTCATATACACATGCATATTAAAAGATCGTTGGCTTCATTCCGATTTTCAGGCCAAGGCGTGTGTGAAATGCAAATGCAAATCATGCCAACACCCTCGCCCAGCCGCCTTAATGTACAAAAGTGCAGAAGAAACACAATCGAATATGCATATTTTAGTGTTTTCCTTGGCATTTGCCACAAGTGCCTGCAGAGATCGCTCAGGTGACTAATTGTACTGATCAGAACAGCCACAATATGACTAATCGTTAGGTGTTGTCATTGTGCAAAAATAGCTACAAATCTGATATTGTAATAAGATGATCTTTGCTGTAAGGCAATATATTATTATAATATAGCGTTACTTGAAAGCTTATGCAGTTTGTAGTGCAATCAAATTTTGAACATAAATATGCTAAAAATCACTGGCTAATAGGGTTTAGTAATCGAAAATATACTTTACCGAAGGCTTATGAAGAGCTGAATTGGAATCTAATCATATTCCCATCTAATACTCGAAAAGCCCTATAACAGAATTTTCAATATCGGTTATATTTAAGGTTCTGTAACACCAAAACAAAGGTTTTTTTTTTAAAAGATCGTTACGCTATCCTAACCTAGGATTTTCCTTCAATCCCCTCATTAAGATTTCAATAATGTTTATTTGTCTTCGAGAAATCCTAAGAGGCGTATGTGGAATATAGAGGGAAGAGGGGATATAAGGCAGCTACCCAGTAAATTCATCAATATAGCGATGTCTAGGAGGCAAATAAACATCTCAAAAACCTTATGTGATAGAGCTTTTCTAATTTCAGATTCGAATTCAGCACATCGAAAACTTTTGGAAAAGTATATTCCAGTTCTCGGTTATTTTTTAATTTCATCAAATTTTGCTGGCCTGTGCAAGTAGTTGATTTATAAACTATACTTATTGCTGATTAATATTTATTTTGTCTGTCAATAATGCTTGGAGCAATAATAATAATAATATTAATGATTGAGCTATCAAATATTAGCATTAGCTCTTGTTAATGTCTTACAATTTTGTCAAGTTTCTTAATGGTTATTGTTGAGTTGTTACGATCTGATAATGGCGTTCGGTTGTAGCTTAGTTTGTGTGCGGGGGCGCTTCTCCATTTCTCCATCAGCTACAATTGCCATTATATCCATAGTTTATTTCATTGTGCATTTGGCTTAACAATTTTCATGGTCAGTTGCCTCCGGTGCGACATAAACTGCCGCAGATAACAGCAAAAAGGCAGCCAAATCCTTATAATGAAATAAAAAGACATAGCCAAATAAAGCGACAACAAGACGTCAGACGACAGGACGACAGGGCGACAGGGCAACATGAAGACAGAAGACAACAACACAAGCAAAGCCAAAATGAATAGCAGCAACAAAAACAACATCGATTTCACTTTAACGAGCTTGTAATGTCCCTAAGACGAGAGTAGTATATAAAAAGCGTTATGTATACGCCATGTGTGTTGCGTTGTGCTGTGCTGTGGGTGTATCACAGTGTCTTAGTCTCAGTCTGTGTGTGTGAATGAAAAGTTTTCTGAGCTGCTGTCACATCCTAATAGGATAATAACGAGCCAAGGCAAGCGAAAGTTGTTGCGCCTGCAACTTCCAAATAAAATATGTAGCCAAACAATAAACGATGATAAGGGGCCAAAGAACGTGTCGTTCGCTGAGCCCCAACCAAAATAAAGCAAAAAAAAAGAGAGAAAATGGGGCAGAAAGCAACGCTCAATCTCATCCTTGCAGTCATTATAGGCCAGTTCACTTAGATGCCGTCGAATTGGTTGGTTGGTTGCTTGGTCGGCTGGCTGTCCGAAAGGACAACGCCCGCTAGAAAAACTGATAAGCAAACGACTTGCGGCAAAGTGCGCGTATAATGCCCAGCATATCTCCCATTCCGAAAAGCGAAGCCAGTTAGAAATGCAGTCGGGCATAAGCCACTGCATAATACTCGCTTACAGTTGGAATACAACTAGGGGAAACGGTAATCGTCTAAGATGTATAAATATTTGAATAAGTATCTACTCACTATTATTATTATTATTATTATAGAAAATTTGAATTTATCAGACAAACGTTTTTTGTAAGGGATATGCAATCGTTTATATACCAAGTTTAAAGTTTCTAAATTCAACAATTCTGGGCTCTTATGGTAAGAGTAAGACATAAAACCTATAGACTCCGATGATGCATTCTTGGAATAGCGTAGAGGAATATAAAAAATAGATAACAATTTGACATACATAAGATTTCCTCTGACAGAGGTATTTTAGGAAATATATACATATGTATGTATATATATATTTATAACTTTTTTTTTTAAATATTTTTGACAACTGATAAACCTTAGTTCATTTGCTATAATTGATGTCCTATTGAACGTTATCTTGTTTAATGACCAACAACAAAAATCATCTTTGGTTAAATATGCTAAAGAATATTCATTGTAAGAATATTTGTGTACACACTTTTGACTAGGTTTGTGTATTTCAAGTTTGAATTCTCTATTTTCGAAGAAATCTGAGTTCCTTTGAAAAGACGAATAGACTAAGACTTGAAAAGGGACTCAAAGAGTCCCTGAAGTGAATGGGATGCGATGATGGATTCTTGGAGTACCTTCGGGGAATCTATAGAAAGAAATAGATTCCAATTTATCATACTCTACATAAAATTTCATTTATTGCAGGTATTCAAGAATATATGTATATTTCTAGTTCAAATTTATAACTTTCAAGCCGTAAAAGTCATATACCCGCAACACTTTATGAGCGAGCGTGTCAAAAAGTCCCTGAAGTGAATGGGACGCGATGCGATGTGATGCGGCTTTCCAGTTGCCCATATGGTGGCTGCGGCAGGGTTGGGCGGTTCGTTGTTGTAGCTGTAGCCGGATAGGCGTTGCTTGTAGCTGCCAAATGGTAATTTATGGGCGGTACGCAGCCAAACGGGTAGGCGGCTTTAAAACTGTTGCCTAAATCGTAGTTGGGCGCCCGATGATGCTGCATACCAATGCCAAATTGAATTTGGCCAGGGATAAAGCAACGCTACGAATGGCTCGTAAGCGGCCCAGATCCCATTTGTACACCATCTCAAAGGTGGCTTTAAAGGATAAACTGCAAAGCGGGAATTGACTGTGGCAAGTGAGTGGCTTGAAGCGCTGTTTGTTTCTAAAGGCCCGGCTGGAACTATATCTAATATGATGCATACGATATTGTAGGGTGTTGACGTTGAGGAATAGATACTTGAATAATGGGCATCATTACTTTTAAGCATTTGATTGTAAATAGGAAATGGAATTGGCAATTGGAAAGGGGCTTGAATATGATAAAGTTGCGTACTTGACATAATGATGCTATTGGATAAACAGGAATAAACTGTGATTCAGGTATTAAAAGTACCTTTAATAAAGTTTATTTAAGGCTTGTCTAATGTTAAGAAAGTATCAAACTATAATCAAATTTAAGAGAATACCAATTTTTTCTTGAATTCTAGTTAAGTCGAATAACCGCATTTTGTCGATGCGTATGATAAGTCCTTGCGTTAGTTGAAGTGCTTTCTTGGAAGTCTGTCTATATTTATTTAACTTTTATGTTCATGTTAGGAAACCAGCTTAAGTTTTCCCTCAAGCTTAAAGAAAGTCTTACATAAGAAAAAAAAAAATTACACAAATTTTCTCTTCTATTCTAGTTAACTCTAATGAGAGCATTTTATCGATGCTTTCCTGCAGTTGCTGCTCCCATTTTTATTAAGAAGCCCAACAGATTTGCTAGTGATTACTGGTGTTCTGTTCATACACTCAACCACACACTGCAGCCACACATAGACACTCACATAGTTGTATAGAGTGAGAGAGAGAGAGAAAGCGAGAGAAAATCATCTCGACAGCTGAACAAACAAGTCATAATTTGACGAGGAAATCGCTGCCATCGCTTCGCATCCTGCTTCCTGCTTCCCTTTTCCTCTGTACATGGTCCCTTTTTGCCGTCATTTAGCCGTTAGGAAAACCTCTAAACGTTCATTGTTCAAAAATCCAAAAGGAGTTATTTCTCTAGCCCCACGTCCACATCACATCTTCATTTCCCTATCCTGTTCATCAGCTGGCAAAATGTCGCTCATTTATTTTGATTACCTTTTCAGAGGCGAACGAAAACGAAAACGGGGAAAATGCCAACAGATTTTTCTCTCTCTCGATGCGTTTTTCATTTCTTCATTACGTTTTATTTTCTAGAGCATACACTTTTAAGATACCCTGTCCATTTGTAGTTTATCTGGACGAGTCCGAGGGGAAGTTTGTGTTCTATTTGGCTTAGTTGCTCGGCTTCTGCTTCTTCTTCCGTTTGGCCAACTTGAATTTTAGTTAAGAGCTGAATCATGGCCATCAGCGTTGATGAGCTTTATTCCCCGGTGACACTTTTCGCTTCGTACAAATTTAGTGTGGCAAATTTTACACACTCACACAAACAGACACACACACACAAACAGACGCAATGGGCAATGGGCAATAATAAAGTTGCTAGAGTTGAGAGATGATCCTTGGTGCCGTCTCGTCCTGTCTGGGGTCTTGCTTCCGTTTCGTCTTGACTTTTGTTTGCCATTCTTACCAAACGAAATTCCATTATGAATCCTTGCTCATTGTTTTGTGCAATGTCGGTTTGTGGGTTTATCAAGGGCATGCCCTTCCGTTCCGTTTGTGCCAGGGGTAGCCCCTCGTAACTCCTCGTCATGCCCTCTCCCATTCGTATACACAAAATTAATATTACAATTTTTGCGCTGTCGACTTGCGCTTGCTGGCCCGGTAATGGGTCCGGGCCGGGACTGTAGCCGGGGCCTGTCATAAGAGGCGAAATTATTTCAGAAAGCATATTTCAAAATGAAATTTTCTTGCGGCTTTTGCTAAAACAAATGTTTGGCCTGGCCGAGCAACGGTCTGGGTGGGTGATTCGAGCCTGTTTTATAATGAAATAAATTTCATTTGCTCATTGAGTCGACAAGCAGTCTGGCCGACATGTGTGGCCAGGCATGAAGACGTTGTGGAATTTGCATGCATGTTGCCCACCAAAGTAGGACGCATTAGGACGGACTTTAAGTTTGTGGCCGGGCCGTGTGCTCAGCGTCACATTCAAGGTATTAGGTTATGGCCAAAATGAAATATGACATAGCTGACAAAAGGACGGCATCTATTGCCCACATACACACACATACATACACACACATGTCGCCTGTCCCAGCAGCAATGAAACGTGCAGCAGCAACAGCAAACCACCAGCAGAGCCAGCAACACCCAATAGCAAATATTTTGCCTCATGTTGCGCACTATCGCTGGCTATAACAAAAACAAGAACATTCTCGCATCCCTCCGTATATCCCTTCTATGTCCAGCTATCGCAGCTGTCCGACTGACTGTGCATTAAATGCCACTCTGGCAGCCAGTTCGCTTTAGCTTCACTCATTTCCAGGACGATGGCTATGAGGATGATGACGATGACGACGATGACTACTATGACGATGATGTTCAGAAGCCGTCGAGAAATATTCCCTACGTTCCGACGTTCCTTCGTTCGTTCGCATGAAGTGAAGCTAAATGCTGAAGCAGCAGGCATTGCATATTTTCCAGCTTGTGTCGTCGTTGCGTCAGCGTCATCATTGATACCCTGTAGCCGTAAAAATGATCGAGAACGAGTATGAAATATGCCCTAGAATATATTCAGCATATAATTAGCTAGTATACTGAAGGAGTCGGAAAGGGTATATACAATTCTTTAAAATGAAATGTGATAAGATATTTTATTTGGTTTGGGATAAGTAAGATTTCTAAAGAGGTTATACGATGGTCTAAAATCACTGAAATAAGCTAAGGAAATGTATTTGGACAGGTTAAGGAATTTTCCTGAAGTAGTTGAGGCAATCTAACTATTCTTTAGCTACCATACGTCGAACTCTAGATAACTCGAATCAGAAAATCAACGTCTGCGCCCTACAGACCTCTGCAAGTTAAGTTATTAATATTCCCTCTTTATCAAAAATTCTAGAAATTTTGTTAGATAAGGTGCTAACAAAAACCTTGCTTATATTGCAAAACCCATTTCAACGAACCAACAACAAATTTGATTCACAATAAGTTTTGCTAAGTAGTTTCTGTCATGTCATTGGAAAATTGCTTTTATTTCACCTTTGAAAATCGAACACTGCTTATGAAAATATCACCGAAAACCCATTGAACCATGCATTTAGTTGCTTTGGAAGCAATCAAAGCGTATCTTAGCGGCAGTCACACTCGACTGGAGGCTGCCAACTTGTCTTAAAGATAAACAAGTCGACATTTTGACAACCTAAATACGTGCTGGCAACAGGATGCGGCTAATGTGGCACTGGATATGACTGAAACTGTGCAACTGGCTGCTGCTGGTGCTCTTTTATGGAAAACTTCATCAGCTTTCCGCAAATAATTGAAATCAACTTTCAACTTTAAGTTTGGTTTTGCCTGCAATTTATATGTAAATTTGATTAAGAAAACACTGCAAGGCAGTTGGTTTTCCTTGATCCTAATCCCCTGCTCCTGCTACTCCTCCTCCTACACTTTACTTGTCGTAAGTAATTGAAAGAAAAAATATGCATTTGACCAGCGTCGTCCTTTCGCCTAACTAATGTAATTTAAAATGGACGAGTGGCAAATTACTTGCCCTTAAAAACGCGCTGGCCCGCATATCCCTACACTACAGCTATAGCCCCATACCCGTCCCGCCCCTTAACACGCCCAGTAACTGGCGTTGCGTAAATTGCCCTGCGCAAATCCCTTGGAAACAAAAATTGTTAAAATAAATTGTGTGGGCACTCGCAAATTGGTTTGGCTTTATGCTTGGCTTCATTTGTAATTCAAATGTTCCTCGCGAATGTTTGTTAAATGCGAACAAACGCGATCTAGCAACGCCGGGGATCGTTGTCGGAGTGCCACAGTATTGCGAAAAAAATGGGAGCTCATTATGGTGGAAATAATTGTTATTCATAGAAATACGCTGACTGCAGCCTTACTATGCGATTCTCAGGAGTTCTAGAGACAGAGGGACAGCAGAAAGTCAGGAAAAAAAGTGGAGATGCCAAGTCAATGAGCGATGGAAACGGTGTGTCAAATGAAAGGAGCGAGCCAGAGAGCGGAAGAGAGAGAGGGAGAGAGGTTACCTGTAATAGTGAGAGAAATGGACAGCCGAAACGCGAGAGAGATAGAGATAGATACATATATAATAGAGCAGATAACAGAGAGAGAGAGGGACAGAGAGAGACGGAGAGGGAAAGGGACAGTGATAGAGTGAGTGTGAGAGAAAGCCAGACAGAGAGAAGTTGTAAGAGAGAGATAAAGAGAGAGAGAGAGAGAGAGAAAGAGTGAGAGCGATAGAGAGAGAGGGAGAGAGAAAGAGTGAGATAGATATATATATTGAGAGAGAGAGATAGAGAGTGAGAGAGAGATAGAGAGAGTGTGAAAGAGAGAGAGATATCAATAGAGAGAGAGACAGAAAGAGATAGTGGGAGATACTATGAGAGAGAGAGAACGAGATATTGAAGTAGAGAGAGAGAGAGATAGAGATAACGAACGAGCGATAGAGAGAAAAAGAGAAAGAAAGAGAGAGAAACTGAAGACTGAGAAAGTACGAGAAAGAGAAAAAGTGAAAAATATAGTTAGATCTATAAGATATCTTTGAGTAAATGAAAATCGCATAGAAGGACGCTAGCGACGCTTTATAAGAAGATATTTCGAATATCTATAGACACATGCTTTTTGCAAATGTTTTTTTTCTTTTGCAGAACAAGCTGACACCTTTCATAAGGACTAAGCTATTAAATTTCATGAACAAATAATTTAATACATGAATATAAATATGCTCTCTTCTATAAATAACTAAATTCTTTGATAATTGAATATCTTGTCAAGACTACAAACCAAAATCCTCATTAACAGAGCTGTCCTTCAGCCGACGCATTCATCCAATTAGGAAATGTTCTAAAATTAAAACTGTGTAATGCCACAAAGATAATTCAACCTTAAAAGCGTATGTCCCATTCCCCTATTAGAAGTTATTAAATGTTAAGTCCCCGTAGCAACAGAAGCAGAGAGCTTGGTCTTTAATCAAGCCACTTAGGTTCTATGAAAAATAGATCATAATCCTGTAATATAACCTCCGCCCCCGGCTCTGTGCTAAGAAATGTGTTTTTCTGTACTTATATTTTTCTTTTTGGTGTTAACAGGAAAAAATGGCCAATAAAACTGTCATCAAAAAGTTGTAAAGCAATGAAGAACTGAGTAGTAGAAGACGCACAAAAAAATACATAACAATTGAGAAATTGAGAAGGCGAGAAATCTGGAGGCGAAAAGTTTCTACAAGAATGTTTTAATAAATAATCGTAGATTTATGCTGCACACACAGACACGCACGCACACACACACACACCCAAAGAGAGAAGTGAGATTTACATTTAAAAGAAAAGTTCATCCACATTGAATCTTGTTGCACATTATTTTGCACTCTATCAATTTGTGCTCAAGAATCGGCCGACTGCATATATATATAAGTATATTGAAATTCTATGGATATATAAATATATTTATGGATTTTTATTTTGGTATTTTTCGTTTGGTCGTTTCTTTGTTATTGTTGTTAAAAAGTTTTGCGCCACTCATAATTCCCGATTGCTCTTTTGTTCAATTGCGAGCGAGTGGGCCAGAGGGGGGAAGCAACAAAAAGGGGGCCAGGGGGAGGAAGGGGGTCAAAAGCAGCAGCCCGTGTCGGCAAGTTGTTTTACGCAACATTTGCTGTGGCCAAGAAGCCCCAAAAGACCAAGAGCCAAGAGCCAAAGCCCAATGCCAACTTGGACTCGAGATGACTCGAACGTCTGTTTTCCTCTTTATATACATATATATGTATATATATGTTTGCTTGCTTTTTTTCGCTAATTGGAAAAGTTGCAAGTTGTGCGGGCTGCGGTATGTGGGTAAGCCCCATAACCGCTCAAATGTTTTCAAGTCCTGAATATCCTAGTGACTGGCTGTCCATGCGGCTTTTATGGCATTCGGAATGCTTATTAGCAGCTGACACGGCGTCAAAGTTTATAAAGCAGCAGATTTTACACTCGTAATTGCCCATTAGCCTACACTGGCCTGGTTGCGTGTGTGTGTGTGTGTGCGAGATGTGTTCTGATGCGCCTTAAGCTGCGTCTTCCTGCGCTTTATGCCATTGTAATTACAATAGCTGAATGACTTATATTTTGAGGCAAAACGGCTTGGCATATCCGTCAGCTTCGTCTGATAATTTTGCCTTCCAGGCATCCCACTCCCCCCCCAGACTGTAAAGACTGAGATCCTGTGAGTGCGCCTGCGCACAGAGCGTGTATAGTGGGAAATTTTTCGGACCGAAATGTCCTGGCGGCAGGACCAACTGGTAAAAGGTGTTCAGTTGGTTTAGTCAGTCGACTGCCTGAAATGGCCGCGTGCGGCAGACAAAAGCGCATGAAAAATTCATGAGCCAAAAGTGCGTCATTATTAGCAACGACGAACATCATCATCATCATCAACAGCGTCGCACGTCGTCAGAATCGAACTTTGAGCGGCCAATGAACGGCTTTCAAATACCCCAAAACATAGAGCTAGCAACCTAGTCCAACAGCAAGTCGTTAAGGTGGGTGTGCGAGTGTGCGAGTGTGTGGTTACTTGACTTTCAGCTTGTGTAGTTTTTGGTTAAAAAACAAAAATTGGAAAATGTGAAAATGAAAACAGACACACACACACACACGTATGCACACACTCAAAAAGTTGCCATCAGAAATTGAATGGCAAATCGAAAAGTGCTTGACAAACGAGTGGCAAAAAAGAAAGAAAAACACACGAACAACAATAAATGGGACAACATTTGAATTGTGTGTATGTGTGTGTGTGTGTGTGTTCGAGTGTGCGGTCAAAGGCAATACAAATACACAAGTGCTTTGCCTCTCTATACACAAATAAATATACGTATATTATATTTGGTGTGCTTAGTATATAAACCAAGAGTAAATGTTGATTATTTGGCCATTCGATTCGGCGCAAGTAAACCCCATTAAATCTGCCTCCTAACATCGATTGTCCCTGAAACGAGTTGAAGTATCTTATTGCGATTGTTAAATACAAATCAGTTTTCGATAGTTGTTCCCGCTTTTGATTTCGCTCGCATTGCGACCACTTTTTGGCATTGCATATTTAGCGGCGCCTCTTGAAATCAAGAGACAGACTACAGTTTACTTCTGCTATAGATAAGCTGTTAAACACATTTATCATGGAAATATTATTGAAACTTTAAATTCTGTTTTGTTTGTAAATAAATACTTTAGTCGGAAAAGTTTTTCAGCTTCCATTGTGAGTTAATTTTGCATAACAAAAAAGTTTTTGTTTTTGTTTCAGACTCATTTCTCAGTGTTTATGTGTGCGTGTGAGCGTACGTGTGTGCCACAACAATGCCACAATATTTTTCATATGTAAATTAAACGAAATTTCCGTAATTTATTTGCATGGAATTAATTGAATTCGACAAAAATTGCATTTGCTGCGCGGATGTGATGAAAATTTTTAAATGACATTTTGCTTAATTGATTTGGAGCTGAAAAATCAAAATATTTCTGATATTTCTATGTAGTAAACATATGATTTTTATAGATAAATGAGATTATCAGATAAGAAAAAAGGAGGAAAATAAAATGTAATTTTTAACAAAGTTAAAACATACTTTTTAAAATTCTATAGAAATAAAGAAAGAACTTAGTTTGAAGTTTGTTTGTTTGTTTGTTTATTAGATAAAGTAAGTTAAGCAAGTGCTTGTTAAGGATTGTTAAGCCAACGTTAAGTAGTTGCTAATTAAAACTTAACAAGTCGACGATAAGACGTAGACTGTGAGAAGTTAGAAAGTGCATGCTTTAAGTACGCAATGCTTATAGATGAATATTTATATAAGCCTTCAATAATAGCTAAATACTGTTGAGGCTTTATATTTGCCTAAAACTTCTTAAGAAAACTTCTGACTCTATAGCAGCTTACAGTCTATATTTGCATCAAAAACTTATAATAAAATATGACACTATCCCCATCTCAGCATCAACCGTCGCTAAGTAGCTTTTAGTACATCCCCATTACACATATTTTTCATGCAAAAGACATAAATAGTAAAAGAAAAACATAAAAATTTTACTTCTAACGCTGCCCGAAGTAAGTTTGAGTACGCTTCAAAAGTTCATGGAACAAGTTATATTTTGAACTTAAATATTCGTTGAGATTCTTGGAACAGCTTCAAACAGTAATAAGTCATTCGTTTAGCAAAAGAAATTATGTGCTCATAGAAACGAAATAAATCAATGTTAATGAATGTGAGCAATACGTTTCCAACTATAATTAAACACAATTAGCCCAGGCGAAAGTGTTTTCATTAAAAAAGTACAAGCGTCCAGCTTTTTTAATATGCAGCCCAAAAGTATGCTATGAAAAAGTGAGCATAAAAAGGGGCAGCTGAAAGAGGCGGACGGAAAGTATGCTTAGTTGTAATGCGGTAAAATTAGGGAAAATGTCGCTGGCCGAAAACTCATGCGGCTGTTACATAAAAGCCCATTAAAGCCCCAGCCACTAGGCGTGGCATAGTTTATGGCATTTTAATCATTTAACAACGCTTTGGTTTGCAGTCAACATGCAAATTGCTGGGCGAGCAACCGAACAAACCGAACAAAGCAAACAGAGCGAACACAATAAAAATTGCCTATAAATGGGCGGAAGAGCAGAACCCAATGATGATGGAGGTGGCGGAGGTGGCGCTGCGCCAGTGGGTGGCAGGAATTTAGTAGCACGCACAAGGACAACAGCGAAGCGAAGGACGACAACAACAGCAAACAGAGGAGTCGCTGTCAAACAGAACAACAAAGCGAAACTTCCGCATAGGATGCGACGAAACGGAAGTTATTTTGGCCGTTTGAACGTACGGATCTATCTCATCTATTTGTGCTGCTATCTGCTGCTGATAATAGCAGCAGCTGGCAGCAACAATGTGGTAAATGGACTCAAATGCTACTGCAATCCAAAGGAATGCGATGTTATACGCGCACTGGACTGCCCCGGCAAAGGCCTAATGCTCTGGGACCCCTGCCAGTAAGTTGAATGGGGATAATGTGGGGCCGGGGGGTCATATACATGCATATATCATCCATTTAATGTGCATCGATATTCGTATTCACATCTGCTCTAATTCTATTCACATCGCACAGATGCTGTCGCATTTGCGCCAAAACTTTAGGCGAATCCTGCGGCGGACCCGGCGGCTTTTCCGGCCAATGCGAGCCGCCCCTTCAGTGTGTCACCAAACTGCCCATTAGCAGCGGCCTGGGCGTGTGCATGGGTAAGCATCTCTGGCATATTAACTCACAAATATATGAATAACTAATGTGTGTGCGTATCTATGTATGCGAGAAAGGGGTTAACGTCGTAGGCATTTTTGGTAATCGTTTATAGCACTTGGCTAAGCATTCTATTTGCCAAAATTGAATGTCATTGCCTAAAAGGCATTCGATATAACAGTTCTAGGTAGATAAATTGGGTATAAACTAAAGATGGGCGTCGGGATCGAGATTTTCGGGACCCGAATATTTCATGAAACAAATTTCGGTCTGGTGGGGAAGATTCTAAAAAAATAAACGAGTATATATACCAAATTTAAAGTCTTAGACTTTAATAGCGTTGAAGTTTTTGCTACTAAAGCAGTTCTTAAAACCAATCTACCTTATGGGAGCTATGGGATATAGTCCTCCGATGCGAATGACTCCGAGCCTATGTACGAAATTCATCATGCTTAATATTCTCGGAGGGGATTGCGTTGATCCAGACGTACAGGCAGACGGACAGTGCTCTACTAACACAGCTCGTCCTGCTGATCAAGAATATATATACTTCGTATGGTCGGAAATGCAAACTTCTGATCAAAATTAAAATATCTTTTTTGCAGGAGTACAAAAAGCAAATTAGTTATGTTAATGCAGTCCTTACTTATATCAAAAAACATTTTACATACTTCAAATAAAAAATCTCATATTAAATATATATAAATCTACCTACTTTGTCTGAAAAGAATTCCATCAAATTTCAGTCAAGCGGTAAACCTCGTTTTTCGGCTATAATATAAAATGCAAATGCGCTTTACAGTGAAATTAAAATGAAAAACTATATATAAGTAATCTGATTTAAATTAAGCAAACTGATAAAATCGAGTGAACTTTTGCAATTTCCATAATTTATATGCAAGCTATATTTAATTTTTGCTTTTGACATTTTTAATAACTAGTTGTTGTTGGCTCTTTGTGATAGACTTGCAACATCTGACGGCGCTCACTTTTAATCAACTCAGCAACTGCACGCAGGAGGAGTCGATTGTATTGGAGCCGGGCTGCGAGATAACCAACAAGCGCTGCCAATGTTGGCCCACAATGCGCACCTGTCTGAGCCAATTGTCCAGCGACGGCGGTTCGCCGAGCGATTCGCGTTGGCATTTCAGGAATCTAGAGGTATGCCCCAATTTGATTCAATTTATACTCTGCATATGCATGTATTCAAATCGTTAATATATGCTCTCATTAATATTTATTTATAATTATCCGCAGGACTGCCAATTGAATTTGCAAAATCTAATTAAACTCGAATTGGAATTCGATGAAGACTATAAAATCTCACCGAGCAAATTTACATACAAAAAGTTGCGCAGAAGGCGAAAATCGTTGAGGAAACGCCTGTGGGTGAAATAATTGCTTAGCATACGTTAACAATTAATGCGTTTATTTAATTACAATTGCTGTTGTTGTTTGCCTCTCGTTCGCAGCATCATTTTGGAGGATGGCGACAGTTCGCAAGCCATATAAACGTCCCTCTTTCTCATAAATGCAATTCTTGTACAGATAGTAATGCTTACTTCTATGAAATGTGGCTATTATAAATACGATAATAAACAGCATATACATATACAAACATATATATACACACATACATGCTTGCACGCGTGGCTATTGTATGTAATCCCTAAGGCATTTGTTACTTTATTGTTTTTAACCAAAACTATGTTCGCATACATAATGTATTATACATTTCAAATTTCTAATCCTAAACTAAAGACAAAAAAAAAAGAAAAAACAAAAAACAAATACACAAATACCTAAACAATAAACTTAAAGCATTTTACGAGTGTTGTTGCTTTCAAAAATAATCCGTGTATGGAAAAGCATCGAAATATATATATATATACATACATAAATTGCCAACAAAAAGATGTGTTCTGTTATTTTCGGGAGTGCTTTTGTAGTTGTGTGTACCAAATACAAACTTATCTTAAAATCTAATAAAAGTTGTTTTTACTGCTGCTGAACAATAGTTCCTTCAATACACAGTCTGCATCGCTTAGCTCAATTCAAATTACGCGCCGAAACTACATAATTACGAAAGCTGACTGTTATGTGATTCGTTACCGTTTGACTGTTGTCATGCGAATGTTTGCTCTACAGCACTGTACTGTACACTTTACTTTGCTTTTAGCATTCGCCGCGCCACAGGCGCAATGTAAGCAGTGCCTTTCATTTAGGCTGCGAGGTTTATTTAAATCCATTTTGGCTGTTTAATTAAAAACTAAATTCGCAATTTATTTATTTATTTATTTATAGGTTGCAGTTACAAACTATCAACCTTGCTTATAGGACATAGCACATCAGTTATATTTAAAATTTATTTCAATAGATTATACTGGCGATTAAGAAGATTACGGCACCAACGTGATCCCCTCTCATTATTTTCAGTATAAGGTTAAAGGTGAGGGCAGGCACAGTCGGTGGGAACTCGTCGGCTTGGATCGAATAGTTGCGTATCTCAAAGAGCTTGTTCTATGTTAGCAATTTGAAAAATTACAATTGCTTGAGAAACAAATTAATGGGTACTCACGCCGGGAACTGGACATTTCTTAGGCAAATTGCTGGCCTGTTGAATGCGCCTGAAGAACTTTCCGTAAGCATTACTTTTGTAGAAGGATCCCAGATATTTGCAACCATCGAGTTTAGCGCTCGCAATTTTCATTTTGGTACCATCCGCCTTTAAAACCTCCAGTGAAAAGTGAATATTGAATTCCTTCTCTGTTTTGGCGAGCATGAAGCGCACAGATATGACGGGTTCAGGGCGACTCTTTTGAACAGTGCAGGTCAACTCTTTGCCAAACGCGGGATCAACCAAAGCACAAGAGAAATTGCGAAGATCGACAATAAAGTTCCGCTGCGAGATCATATTGCAAAATTAAGTTTAATCACTTAACACAGAAAATATAACTCACTTTGCCATAAGCAAGGCTCAAAAAAGTCACAAATACGAACGGCCACAGGCAAGCGCGATAATCCATGATGTCAAAGGTACACTTCAATCAAACAAGGCATCGCAGCTGCTTTTATAGGCAAAATATAAATGAATTTATTTAAGTGCAGCTAAATTATAACGCAATCAAACATCATCTAAAATGTTTAATGCATATTTAATATAACTAAAAATATAATATGTTACTTATTAAAAGTGGAATTGCTTTATGCAACATTAGTTTTTGTAGGTAGGTAGGAAAATCGTTATACTAAAGCTAATTGCTACGGCAGCTAATTAAAGCGGACACAGTTCAACAGCACCCATGTAAATGTATATAAACAATGAAACAATGAAACAATTACTATTTGAATAAACTGAAGGCATCGCTCTGTTTATTCAAATATTCAAATTTCGCGCCAATATCTACTTGTATGCTGACCGCTATGTGATTCGTCACCCGTTTGACTGTTGGCATTAACATTTTCGACTTACAGCACTGTAGAAACTGTTGTTACAATTCGCCGCTCCACAGCCGCAATGTAAGCTGTGTTTTTGGCCGTTTCAATTATTTATTGCATGCTTTCAGGTTGAGAGGTTTATTGAAATCAATTGTGGCTGCTTAATTTGAAATTAAATTCGAGCATATTTGAAATTTTTTTATTTATTCATAAGTTGTAGTTACAAACCATCAACCTTGCTTATAGTACTATAAGCGTTACGATAGCCTTTAGCTATATTAAAAAATTTATTTCAATAGATTACACGGGAAATACAGAAAATTGTTGCAACAACATGATCTCCTCCCATTATTTTCAGTATAAAGTTAAAGGTGAGGGCAGGCACAGATGGTGGGAGCTCGTCGGCTTGGATCGAATAGTTGCGTATCTCAAAGAGCTTGTTCTATGTTAACAATTTTAAAAATAACTGTTGCTTGAGAATCAGCAGTAGGTACTCACTCCGGGAATTGGACATCTTTTAGGCAAATTGCTGGCCTGTTGAATCCGCCTGAGGAACTTTCCATAGGTATTATTGGCGTAGAAGGATGCCAGATATTTGCAGCCGTCGAGTTTTCCGCTCGCAATTTTAACTTTCCTTTTATCCGCTCTTAAAATGTCCAGGGAAAAGTGTATATTAAAGTCCTTCACTGTTTTGGCAAGCATGAAACGCACAGATATGATGGGTTCAGGGCGGTTCCTTTGCATTGTGCAGGTTAACTTCTTGCCAATCGATGGATCAACCAATACACAAGTAAAATTGTGTAGGTCGATGATGTAATTTCGCTGCGGGATTATATTAAAAATACCGTTTAATGACTTCACACAGAAATATATCTCACCTTGGCTGGAGCAAGGATCAAAAGATTCACAAATACGAATGGCCACAGAAAAACGCGATAATCCATGATGTTAAAGGTGCACTTCAATTAAACAAAGCGTCGCAGCTGTTTTTATAGGCAAAAATACAAATAAACTCATTTAAATAAAGCTAAATTATAAAGCAATCAAACATAAACTTTTAATGCGTATAAATAACAATATATTATTGTATAATATATAATTGCTTATTAAAATTGAAATTGCTTTACACAACATTAGTTTTTGTATCTTAATAAAACTGCTGCAAAGCTAATTGCTACGGCACGTGGCAACCGTTTCACATGCAGTCCGTTCAGTGCACACACTTTAACAGCACTCATGTAAATGCTATAACAAAGTTTGTTATTGTTATTGTTGTATAAATGTGTACATAAATATATATTGCTTTTGTTGAACAAAAACCATTTAGGTAAACTATTGTAAATGCGTGGCTCGCAATAATTCAAATTTCGCGCCATTGTCAACATGTCGTCACCCGTTTGACCGTTTGACTGTTGCCATTAGCATTTTCGCTTTACAGCACTGTAGAAACTGTTGTTGCAATTCGCCGCTCCACAGCCGCAATGTAAGCAGTGTTTTTGGCCGCATCAATTATTTATTGCATGCTTTTAGGCTGCGCAGTTTATTAAAACTTAAATTCCTTGTTTTAATTGACGAATTTAGTATTCGAGCGAATTTTACATTTCTTTTCAAACGAAATCAATTTTAGTAGACTATACTGGCAATAAAGAAAACTACTGCAATAATATGATCCCCTCTCATTATGTTTAGTACAAGGTGAAAGGTCACGGCGGGCACAGCCGGTGGATATTCGTCCGCTAGGATCGAATAGTTGCGTATTTCAAATAGCTTTCCCTATGTTTTTTGAAATCCAAAATATTACAATTGCTGAAATAATAACTAAGTGAGTACTCACTCCGCGAATTGGACATTTTTTAGGCAAATTGCTGGCCTGTTGAATGCGCCTGAAGAACTTTCCGTAAGCATTACTTTTGTAGAAGGATCCCAGATATTTGCAGCCATCGAGTTTAGCGCTCGCAATTTTCATTTTGGTGTCATCCGCCTTTAAAATCTCCAGTGAAAAGTGAATATTGAATTCCTTCTCTGTTTTGGCGAGCATGAAGCGCACAGATATGACGGGTTCAGGGCGACTCTTTTGAACAGTGCAGGTCAACTCTTTGCCAAACGCGGGATCAACCAAAACACAAGAGAAATTGTGAAGGTCGATAATGAAATTTCGCTGCGGAATTAGGTATAACTTATAAATGACGTAATGCCTGAAATTTTACCTACCTTGGCGTGAGCAAGGCTCAACAGACTCACAAATACAAGCGACCACGGCCAAGCGCGATAATCCATACTGTCAAAGGTACACTTCAGTCAAACAAAGCATCGTAGCTGTTTTTATAGCCAAAAATATAAATGAACTCATTTGAATAAAGCTTAATTATAATGCAACCAAATACCATCTGAAACTTTTAATGTATGTTTAATGTGAATGAGTGTATTACTATAATAGGTATTATTTATGACGAAAATGCTTTATGCATCATTTGCTTTTGTAATAGCAAAATTGTTGTGAAAAATTAAAATTTTTCTTCACAATTCAATGTTAAATTTACATCAATTATTTGTAACGCCGAATTTTTTTAAATTTTTTAGTTATTAAATTGTAAAGTTTAAATTATTAAAATATTTCTAAAGGCGTATTACTCTGACAGCATTGAGATTGGATTCCAATTAACATTGAGGTTGTGGTGCAGCGAATTAAGGCCAAGCCTGATATTGAAAGACTTTGACTTAATTCGCTCCACCGAAACCTCAATGTTGACTGCTTTTGTGTGTGGGCACGATTTTATGGGGCACACTTATATGCACTGCCAGTGCTGCCCCCAAAGAATGAATTCGAGAATGCAAAATACAGTCAATATCCTTAGAAATTATGCTTTTATTTATAGTTGAGCGTAATACATATATATATAAAGTTTTTTTTTTGGATCAAATGCCATTTTAATACCTAGCAGATGCCTCAATGAGTATATCGCCAATTATATCATTTAGTCGAAATATTTTGACTTTCACGTGGTATGTCAAAGCAGGCATAGCCATTGGAATTTTGTCCAGTGTAATTGTATAGTTGCGCACCTCATAGAGTTTGTTCTACAATCACATAATAGTAATATCTAATTATTAAAGAGATATTCATTACTTACTGCCTGGAATGGACACTTTCTGGGAAAATTGCTGACATTCAGAATCGTTTCAAAGATTCCGCCGTGGAAAGTGTTTTTACAGGCTGAGGTCAAGTACTTGCAGCCGTCGAGTCTGACATGGACTATGCTGATCTTCGAGTTGTCCTTTTTGAGGATCTCAAAGTCAACCAACACACTAAACTGTTTCACCGCTTCGCTAAGATTGAAGCGCGCATTCATCCAAGCCTCGCCGCGCTTCTTGCTGCTAATGCAACTGAACTCATTAAACAGCAAAGGCACAGAGGGCACACAGCTAAAATTCTTGATTGCGATTGTGAAAGGACGTTTCTGAAATAGAAAATGGTTAGTTTCATTCTAGAAAAGGTAGAAATAAAGCGGCTCACCTTAGCCTGGCTCGAAGCCAGTAGAGCGACCATTGTCAGTTGCCAGAGCCAAACGCGGTTATTCATGATTTTGCAAAAAAAGTCAATGAAAAGCCACGTTTTATACAAAAAATCGTAATGATCTTTTAATATGTTTATTTAAATAGATATACTAGAAAAAAGAGAACCGAATTTATTGCATTTTTCTTTTATTTGAGTATTAATTTGTTATTCGATTTTAGGAGATTTGCGATTAATTTGGATTTGGCATATGGCTTTAGTAATTAGTAAATTATCTTTGTTTTAACGTATTTGTAACATAATACAAAGTAATATCGATAGAGTGGAGTCCTAAGTCTCTAGCTAGATGAAGCAGTTTACTGGAATGTTCGAATGTTGCTGTCACAATTGAATCTTTTTTTATAGCATATGTACATACTATATGTGTGTTAAAAAGTCTGTTTTTATATTTTAAATTATCTTATTAATAGTAGAGGTGTCTGCTTTTAGTCGTCTACTTTCTATATTCAGACTAAATGGATGCTTGAATGCCAATCGATAGTCATGCTTACCGCGACTACAGAATGATATATATCAAGTTTATTCAAGTTTTTTTTATGCGAGACAAAGCTAAAGAAAGAGCATTTTATTTTTAGAAAAATTGATTCAAGTTGGGCTGACGAATAAATATGTACCGTGAAATGGTAAGTATCAGCTGCATCAGAAGCATTTGGTGTTATTTAAGAATGCAAGACTTTTGTTTTGTATATAAACTTGAAGAAAAAGAAACTATTTTTACTATTTCATAGTTATAGGACAGTTATTTTGTGACTTTGCAACCTCCATTCAAATTAAGGCTAATATTGAAAGGCTTTGCCTTAATTCGCTGCACCACAACCTCAATTGCTTGCAAGTTGGCTGTTGCAGCTTTTTCTTGCCTGCTTTTAGGCAGTTGCATTTTAGTCGCATGGAATGTGTATTTCAGTATTTAACAATTTACATTTATTTATGTATTTACAGGTTAAGCATAGTGTGCTGTTGGACAACTTAATCTAGTCGGAATTTGATTGTTTTTCATAGTTTCATAGTTTTATAGAGCGAATAATTTAGTTTATTGGATATGGAATAGTCTAGGTATGGATAATCTATGGATAAAAACTCTTGCTTTTAAGAAAATTCTTATGTTTGGCCTACAGAACATCGAAGATCGCAATGAGTTGTTTTTCTAAGCCAAGTTGGAAGTCAAGTAGGGTCAGTTGTTCGTTTGATCAAAGATATACTTTGGCGCTTAAGTGTTTTGAAGTGGAGAGGTATTGAAACCGAGTTTCGTTTATTGAGTTGTTATACTTTGGGATTTTTTACGTTACAAATGATGTTGCGCGCACCTTAGTGGAGCAGACAAAAGCAATTAGACGCCGTCTTTTGACAAGCTGAATGAAATAGTTGAACTCCAGCTGGAGATTGAGATTGAGATGAAGGATTGAGGATTGAGGAATGCCAAAGAAGCAGGCGTTTATCAACTGGCCACATCGGACAGGTCGATGTCGATGGCGATGTCGATGTCTGACTACCAATGAGCCGCTGGCGGGGGGACTACTGTGGCAGACTCAAGTGGGGATAGCGATACAAAAAGGTGTTAAAAAATTCTATTTTTTATGCTCTTAATATGATTTGATGGACATTTGCGATATAATGAAAAAATGTTTTTATGCCTGTAGGCTTTGTTGTTTTCTTTCATAGTTTATGGTTTATTTTGTTTCTTAGATTCCCTCGGCCCGCCCCACGCCTATTGTTTCAGTTGTTTGACAAGCGATGCGTACAAATCAAAGCAGAGCCAACAAACTGGACAGCAGCCGGGCTCGCCACGAATCTCTGGGCTGAAGCACGGCTTGTTTGATTAATAGCCGCACAATTGATATGTTAAGTGGTAAATTACGCCATTGGCACGCAAATGTGTCGGGCTTTTCGGGATTGCTGTTTGTTTAAGGCGCCGCTAAGGGGACAGCCTACCGAACGATCTTGATCTTATCTGGCACCGAGCACAAAGTGATTGAATTTGGAATGGAGAAAGTTTAACAGCCGCCGCGCAATTATTCAATTATACGCAACAAGTCACTTGTGGGTGTAGCTTTTCTTTGCCAATGCAGCAGCAGCAGCAACTGCTGCTTAAATTAAAGGCCATTAATCCAATTTTAACACGCTTTTACGCAGCAGCAACAACAAACAATCTACATTACATTTTATGGCCTCATTTATATTATTTAATAAAATGAAGAGAAAAAACAAATCAAGTTGAAATCCATTAAAATCATTAGCATATTCCAAATACAATGGGCGATGTCATTAAAATTTTGCCACGCCATAAAAAAGTTCGAGGAAAACAAAAACAAAAACAAATGGCACAGCAAAATCGTTGATGTGTTATAAAAATCATTTAAATGTCGCGATCGCCATAGAGTTTTATGGCCTACTCTCTGGAAGCCTATACGATCTATCGATCTACCTCTGCCTCTACCCGCTGGGCGACGAATGCTCAACTGAAATGATTTAATTTCGAAACGTGTCGTGCACATTTTATAATCGATTTTTGTATAATATATACAGGTTATATACGAATATCGATTGCCATTGTTTCCCAGTATTATTCTAATTGATTCTTTTTTCGTCTATATATATATTTAAACATGCTATGGAAATTGATTTACAAATAACATTTATAGACATCTGACGTAAATAAATCTTTTTGTTTCACATTTAAAACCCATTTAGTTCTCTGTGCATTGAAAAGTTTATTCTTTATTTTTATTGCTCAGACAATTTTATATTTATTTATATTTTTATAGAGAGAACTGTCTCTTTATCCGAATGTCAGAGAGCTTTCAAATGATTTTTATCAAAAAATAAGATTTAGTATCCCAATTGAAATTCAGCTTTGTCTATTTGTACGTTAAGAGCTGCCCTTATTTTCAATTCATTTAATGAAATTCTCAGCAGAACCCATAAATAAATTGTGGCAAATTCTCTAAGCAACTTGCTGAAGTGTCATAAATAAAGCAAGCCTTGGAGCGCAAGCAAGCCACAGAGCGCTTCAAGTGGTTGTCATTTAATAAACTACACACATCTGCAGCTCTGTGTGTGTGCATGTGTGTGTGTGTGTGCCTGCCGATTGCTGTTATATGATTTCATATATCATCAACATACGCTTCGCATAGGGCTCCGCCAGAGCCCCGTTGTCTGTCTGACTCTTATCCCAGCCCCTGGGTCCTCTCTCGTACCCCGCTCTCCTCCTTCCCTCCAGCAAGGGAACAACTTGTTGAGCATTGCGCAGGCGTGCGGCATTTAGTTCAGGCTGTCCGCGTGCGCCTCTTGTTGTGTTTTTTGATAACATTTTATTGTCCGCTTTATAAATTATTGGCGTTTGCATCGTTCCCAGTTGCCCAGAGGGTGGGCGGGTTGCAGGGAGGCGGGACTGGACCAAAAAAGTATCCTTTTACGTGCACATTTTTTGGTATGCAGCGTGTGTCCAAATTTGTGCAGCGCAAATAAATACTAAAGAATATACTTAGACCGCCGTTCAGTCCAGTTGAGTTCCGTTGGGCTCGGCTCTTGACGGCTCACAGCTCGGCTCGCTGTGTTGGGCTGTGCGCGTGTTTTGGCCTTTTAGGGCTTGTCGCCCAACATCAAATTGAGTGTTGTTCTCATTGCTGTTGCTGTTGCTGTTGTTGTTGTTGTTGCTAGTGTGAAAGTTGCTTTAAATATCGAGTTGGTAGCTGCGAGGAGCAACAACAACGAGCTGCCAACGAATCAAACCATTTATGTCCGATCCTCGATCGCAGCTCACAAGCATTCAC
The DNA here is from genome assembly GCA_035045545.1 of Drosophila gaucha. Taxonomy (NCBI): domain Eukaryota; kingdom Metazoa; phylum Arthropoda; class Insecta; order Diptera; family Drosophilidae; genus Drosophila; species Drosophila gaucha. The sequence continues at coordinate 8,192,526 of JAWNOY010000292.1, forward strand.
ATTCATCATCGTCAAGTGGCAGCCAGTGCCTACAAATTCAGCCTGAAGTGCTGCTCCCTGCACCTGTCTGAACTTCAGAGCTGTCCTTCAATTATATAGCACACCCGCTGTGCTCTACTGGAGCTGGAGCTGGAGCTGCAACTGGACTCTGTGCTCTGTTCTCTTCTAACTGGAGTCCAGCACAATTGCATCTCATACACTGCTAGAACTTTGGAGCTGTAGCACTTTAATGTGGATTCTGTCTGGTATTTCAATTATGCCTCTAAAAAAAAGAAGCTCGTATCTCATATGAGACTCACGGCGCATGATCAATCGAAATGATATAATTATATCCCAGAGCCAGAGGCCAGCGCTTGGCTCTGTGTAAATTGATATCAACAAATTACGCGAAAAAATTTCAAAAATATTAACGAATGTGAATGATATAATGATGAGATGACGATTGTGGAATACACTGAGCGAAAAAGAAAGTGGAACTACTCTGGAGTGCGAAGAAAGAAAATATGAATGTCAATTTAAATTCTAGAGATAAATTTTTTAAAATTCATAGATACCTATTTTTTTTTTATAAAATTTTTGAAGTCTTCAAAATTACTTTCTATACTACATACTTCCTTAACTTGAACGAAATTTGACAACTTTTCAAGATAAAATTAGACTATGTCAATTTTTTGTCTCCACTTTTCCATTTCTTATTTTGCTACAATAATTTTAAGCTCGTTTTTTCAATTCGTTCTTAATTTGGTGTATGAAAATTTCTTTCAGTGTATTGTCCTCCCTAATTATGCCCAATTTAAAAAGGGTTAATTAAGGCACAAAACGCAGCACACGAAATGTCCCCATCCGGGGCGTTATTAATATGCGACATTTCTGATATCTTTTTGCCCCCAGGCATGAGGCATGAGGCATGAGGCATGAGACATGAGACAGAACGGGCAGACATAAAGGGACTAAGACTCTGAGAGTCCTTCTGTGAGATCAATGCTACAAAATATATACAATAATTACATACAGCATTTGTCATAACACCAGATATGGACACAATGTTTGCTCTTGGCGCGAATGGCCAACAGATCGGCCCGGGACCGAACTATGCGACAAATGTACGCAAAAAATTGTAAATATCATCATCGACAACGTAGCATCATCAGCACCAGATAGGGGGGGCAGGAGGCGGGTCAGGATGCCTACGAGCTGAAATGATGGGCATTTTATAAATAAAACAAAATCATAAATGATGCGCTTGGCCAGAGGCAAGGACAGCCCTGAGATCGGACGGGGTCCAGCGCATAGTTCGTTGGGCTTGGCGGGTTTTTCGGGTGCTATAATAATTACAGCTGGAACGTTGGGACCTTGGGGCCATGGGTAGACATTTCGCGCCGGAATTCGGAGCATTGTGTCATATTTAATACAGAAATTTTAATTAAACATAATTTGTAAGGACTTCACGTTCTTGCCCCGACTCCTGCCCCATCCTCCTCCTTCCTCTCAATGAGCTAGATGCTCGCATGTCTGCAAATACTCCCAAGTTGTTTTCCCTTGATTGCTCGCTGGCGATAGTTTAGGCTTACGCTCGAATAGAGTAATTTATAGCACCAAATGGACAGCGACTTGTGTCTAGCATTTCCAGAGAATGCCTTTGATCATATCGCAGTCCATAGATTGAGCGATAACAACTCCACATACGTCTTATGAACTGGACAAATGGGAAGCTGACTATCTAACTTATTACATTATTTGCACGTTGATTGATTTGAGAGTATGTTTAAAATTAGTTCTTGCTTCATTTCATGAGACTCACATAGAAGGGCGACATATATAGGGTTATTAGGCTATATATGGAGATGCTTAACTCCCTTATTTTACTCCTTTCCAACTGCTTTTAGTTACCATTTACAAAGTATCCAATTGGTCAAAAGATTTTCCCTAACAACTATGGAAGCTACACCTACCTCTGTTCTAAGCTACCTCAGAGAGATGCCCTAATCAAAAGGGTACACACAATCCAATGTGTGTGATTTTTCCAAATGATTTGAACTAGTTCACAATGCTGACCCTTCAGCTTGCCTCATTGAGTTGGCCAGTCGCAATCCTCCTTTTGCCTGGCTGCCTACCAAGTTGAACTCGGTTTGGTTTGGTTTGGTTGGCTCATCGCCGGGGGCCGCATTACATTTGCAAGACAACAATGGGCATTTGGCATTGGCAACTGCAGCGGCGTTGGGCGTTTTTATTTTTACAGATATTGTTTACTATTTTCCAAAACCCTCGGCCAGTTCCAGCTCCAGCTCCAGCCACATCTCTAGCTTGAGCTTGGGGTCCAGCTCGTTTCAGGTTGTGCTCGGCTGTGCCCTCTCATTGTTGTGCGGCTGCTCCAATCATCATTTTTGTAGATATTCGCTTGGTGATATATTTTGGGTGAGCGCTTCCGGCAAATCGGCGCTGCTGCGGTGCAGTGAAAGGTCAACTTGCGGCCAGGAGAAGCTGTAGCTGTAGCTGCTGCTGCTGCCAGGGAGCTTGAGATTCGTGTGGCAGCCAAATAAACAAATCAAAGTGAGCAAATGTTTTGTGTCTGCCCTCCTCTCACTCGCTCTAGCTCTCTCTCTCTCTCTTTCTCAGTCTCCTGTCTCTGTATCTCTGTAGCATTGTGTTTGCGGTATGTGCTCAATTTTCTATAACATATTTGATCGGCGCGATCTTTGCGATCGCCTGACTTTCCATTTTCCACTTTTACAGCTTCGTGTGTGTGAGAAAAACTTATCGAGCCGTTGCTATCAATGCCGCAAACGAACCCAAACCAAGTGGAGCTACAGCCTCAAATTAAGCTCAGGTGACCAAAGGCCAACGAGCTGACAAACCTTGGAATTTTTACCGCACGATCGCAGTGCAAAATGGTCACGGATTAGAGCAATGCAGTGCCATATGACAGCAGCTCACAGATAAAGCGCTTTGACATGCCGTTTCCAGATCATTAATTGCTGATCTTCAGTCAGCGAATTCAACTGTCCAAAGCGGAGGATACTCAGAAGAGGAATGATCAGTTTTGCCAAAGACATTTTAGCTAACGGACTTACATATGATTTGAGTGTTCATCTTAGAGAATCACAGCGCAGATCCTGCTGCTTAAATTAAAAAGCTTATCTAATATATGGTAAACAGTTGTGAGAAAGGAAGCAAGGCAACTCCTGCTGCAAGTAACTGTACCCTATCGATACGTTTTCCTGTGTTATATAGTCAGCGTTCTGGATCTAAGACTTCCTTGGCTAACTAAACCAAATGCCGAAGTGCCATTGCGTCTCAGACTCTCACAATCATAACCATACACACACACACATACACACACACCCACACACAGGCCAGAAGCATCAAACAATGATCACGAGTGGTGCTGCATTGTGGTGCGGGTGCGGTTGCAATCGCTGCCCAGTTGCCAGTTGGCAGATCGATGCTGCCTGCTTTTTGATGATAGTCAGCCTTGGCTTGACTTGGTTTGGCTTGGCTTTGAACGCCCTAAGGGCGTTGCGATTGAACTTGTTCCACATTTTGATTGTAGTGCCGTTAGAGAAAGAGTGAGAGAGGAAGAGAACGGTATCTGTATGGGAAAGGTGGGAGGGCAAGACAAATATGATTTTCAATTTGCTGCGATCGCTTTCACAAGATTTGCATTCCGTTTAGCCCGGCTGACCATTAAACACTTGAGCAGCCGTAGTCAAAGTTCAATTGGGGTTCAACTGGGATGAACTACCAGAGAGCGCACAACCAACAGCGTTTTGATGGCCCATTAAATCGTCAAATGGAAACCGCTGCGAGTACTCCAGTTGAAAACTGCAGCACCACAAATCAAAATATTTATGGCCCCGGCCAAGAAGAGCCGAATGAGTCGCGGCTAATGAGTCTTGGAGTCTCTGTCTCTCACCAGCCAGAGCTTAAGGTGCTCGATATACCACCCAAGTGGAAGACGTTGCCTGACTGGGATGCACCGCATAAATAGCCACAAAGTGTGTCGTAAATGTCGTCGCGATCATATAATCATTTCTGTCCTCTCATATAGACAGAGAGAGACAGAGAGAGAGGGAGACATACAGATAGATGGGAACAGGGAAGGAAAGATCATCCAGTTTATCAGGCGCGGTACAAAATGCAAATTTTAAGCATATAAACTGCTAGAACAAGTGCAGGAACTGTCGGCCAAGCTGAAAGTCTACCATAACTGTGCATCCATTTAACCCATTCCCATTGCCATTCCCATTCCCATTCCCATTCCCAATCCCATTCCCATTCCCGGAGTCAACTGTTGTGTACACTTTGGAGTTTATGTGTTTCGCATTCACATTTGAATCAATCGTTCAGCCGGATTGAAATTGCGGATTCCGATTTTTATGATTCGTGGACCGGTTGGGGAGCGACCACCGAGATGAGAGATCAGCCTTCGCTGTGGCTCTGTCTCTGACTTTGAACTGCACTGATATCATTCGCTCTTGTGACATTTAGCATCGCTAATTCATGCCAAATCACCCGAAGATTATGTTCATAAGCACACATTACGATTACACGTTTATTATAATTTAGGAGTTTACTGAGTAAAGTGGTGGTTGGTGGTTTTTTAGTGTGGGGGGGGGGGGGGGGCAAGAGACCCGTTTTAGGTACCTGTCCGGACTGGGAAAGCGTGTGACAAAACTGAAGGCAACGGAACAGTCACCGCAAAAGATCACTTAGTATATTTATAGATTAGCGACCCAAAAAGGAGCCAAGGGAAAGTTGAACACACAAAGTGCTAGCTGGTCACTTGATGGTTCAGAGAATAAAGATAACTAAGACTTGAATCCAAGGAAACTCTTCAGCTTTAGCTGAGTAATGGAGTGCAGATTTAGCAAGGGAAAGCTGCGGCTCAAGAGCTGAGACTCAAGACTTTAAAATGATATTAGAGCGAAATCTCAAGATAGAGGACAGTTAAAGAAAAAGCTGACAAAGAGTATCGCATTCCAAGGAAGTGAAAGATGAAAGCTGACTTATTTAAGAAATTCAAGGAGATAAACAAGATTCAAAATAGTCTTATACTTATATGTATATATATCTATGAATTGGCAAATCTACTTTTGGAAAAAGGAGTTTCAGACTGGAATAGCTAAGCTAGATTGGTTTTAGGATAGTATGGTGTGATCTATAATATTTATAGCAACTATTTGACAGTCAGGTGAAACTTGGCTTGGGATGGATAATAAAAACGTCAAGATTTCTTTGGGAAAGGTTGGGGGAGTTGTTAAGGTGCAAGTGCATGTGGATTCGTTTGAAGTTTGTTGTGCTCGTTTGTGACATGCGCGCGGTTCCACCAATCAAGACAACAAACGATCCTCACATCAAGCGCCCCGACTGGTTGAGGCTCGTCGTAGGCTCTTTGGCAGATGGAGTTGAAGTGCGTCTCTTGTTGTTTTGGCTGGTTAGACTGCGGACTAATTGAGCATTTAAATGCAAGGTAATTACTTTTCTAACACCTTCATCAGTGGAACGTCAGTCAACCGGCGGCCTTTGATGCCCACTGCAAATTAGCATATAAATTGTCCCGTGTGAACATTAAGTCAAATGACATGTGAGTTTGTCAAAGAGCCGCTGCGAATGCCGCACCAAAAGCTGGCGGAAGAGAGCACCAGGACATGATATGGTGAAAAATCTATGCTCCATTCCCCGCCGCAAGCATCATTAGCATAGCGAACGTGCAACTAATTGGAAATGGAACAGTACAGTAACCAATTCATGAATGGCGCTGCAGTTAGAACAAAAGCGATTGGCATGCTAATGCCAGCAGCAGCAGTTCAACTCTACCAAAAAATGTCTTTAGCCATTGGGTAAACCCCTAAATCCTAACAAGCGGCGCCAGCCAGACGTCTTTATGGCCCTTAGCAGCCCTGGGGCTGCATTCGAAATGCGTCTAAAGGGCAATCAATTAATTAGGCATTAAAACAGTTACATGCTTAACCCAAGTCCGATCTCACCTTCCCGCCAACTATAACTGCCCCCAGTGTGGGCGAGTTTTTTGACCCTCAGCTGGAGGCAGGAAACGCAGCGCGTTCTGAATGCCAAGGCGTACCGTCAACGATCGTCAAGAGTTGATGGTTCTTCGTCGACGATGGTTGGATCGCTGGATCGTTGGATCGTTGGATCGTTGCACAAATGCGCTTTGCATAACTGAGTAATTCGTGGCAACTGGCGTTATGCACTTGTTGCCACAGAGAACAGGGCCCAATGGGCTGGCACTGTCCGCTGATCTAAGATCGGTTAGGTGGGCGGCGGGCATGCATCCGGTCAGATTTAATAGCTATATATATACGCATATGTATATATATAGTTGCGTGTTGCAAGTATGGCAATAGCGGCCATAGAAGATCATAAAAATTGATAAGTGAATTCATATATTCATCATAACTTATAATCGATCCGTTGTATTCCCTGCGTGTGGCCCACCTATACAGGTAGACTGATTGAAATCGTTTGTTTTTCACCTGTTTGCATTGATTACTATTTTAAGGAATTGCAAAAATGTATATCTGTCTAATTGATCTTAACCCGGATATCGCACTGATGCTCATTTCGTGATAGATTATAAATAATTATTTTGCTTACATATTATATATAGGCTATTATTTTGCTCAGAAATTTAGCTTATAAACGATCATCAGGCAATCATATTAGCGATCACGACTCATCTGATCGATTATCGTCTTTCAAGTTAATTTTAAAATATCAAATGAGATCATAAGATCGCCAATTGAAATAGATAAGTCGGAAATAGATAACTCACGGATATGACTAGACTTCCATTAAATAATCTCCATAAATGGGATTTTAAGGATTTTACCTCGTAAATTTTTAAGATATTGATCGCTTTCAATTACGATCTTTCTTACGATATTTGCACACTCTGTAGTAGACCGCAAGATGTGCGCTCACTGAGGGACTTTCCCAGCGATCTGTTCATTGACTACGTTATTTCCCGTTGGCTTAACTTGCGTGCGGTTTAGATAGATTATCGAGCATTAGACGGGGATCAGCAGCTCATGTTTTGGCCAGGTCAGTGGAAGTCTGTGGTTGCCCGTACGACTTGTGCAATTTTTAAAAATTCCAAAGCCAGGATCTAATCAAACAAGTCCCGGAGACCGAGTCGTTTCGAGCGGATTTAATTGAGATCAGTGCACATCCAACGGCCGAGAGAGAAAGTGTGTGAAAAACCGCGAGAGTGTTTGGAAATTTTGCAATGCGACAAAACAGATCGCAGCTTCGACTTCCGCTAGTTGGTTTTGCCCAGTCAAAATGCAGTTAACTCTAAGTAATCTTCAACATGTGGGTACTGATCATACTTGGTATATTAACATATCGTTAGCTAGCCATGATCTGATCCGTGGGAAGTTTGCGTTCGTATTCTTGGCGGTCTGCTTCTAAATCAGTGGAAACTCCATCTAGCGCTCGGATTTGCTTGAACAAGCAAAGGGCTAAAGGTCTAAAAATGTATGCAAATTCCTTGAACGAAAACATATTTGCTGACAAACCAAATGTCATAATTGTAGCGTAATTATTATTTATGCTGTCATGCGTGATTATAAATTTCATCCAATCGATGTTTGCCAAAAATATTACGTGCTGCGCGCGATCAACCCCTTTGGAAAGGCAAACCAAATAATATGTAGGGTGTTATCTGCGATCGATAATCATAATTGGCATTTGCATAATTTCATAATTCTAATACAATACGAACTATATGACAGTTCGATGATATAATGCTAAGATGCTACGTGTTTGTCTATAAATCGAATGCTTTCAACTATACTTTTTCTATAGAGCACTAATAAACGAAAGCCATATATCATTGGTGTGAATGCCGAGCCAAATAAACCAGTTTATTCTATAAAAAATACTAAACGTAATGAACACATTACCCAACACAATTAAACATAGGACATTTGTCAGTTTAGGAACCAAACCAACAACTTATCAAATTCTGATATCTTGAGAAATTGACCAAACAAGTCTTATTGACTTTTCTACGGGCTGAATTTCTGTTTTCTGCTCAAGCTTCGGCCAAGTTGATTCGAGCGATGAGCTATATAAATGTGAGATAAATAAATCGAATTTATATTTTTATATATCTTTACTATGTATGTTATTATATATTTATAGCTATAAATCTCAACCCAAATTGATCAAATACTGATATCTTAAGAAGTTGACCTAGCAGGACTCAAGCTTGAACATAATGTTTTGAGAGATGATCTATATAAATGTGAAATCTATATAAAGATGGGAAACAATTTATTTCTTTTAGTTTTATATAAACTAATCAGTTTATGTGTTTTTTTTTTGCAATATTCTTTTATATATCTTATCAATTTTTTTTTATTTTTAAATATTTGTAACTATAAATGTGAATCTAAATTTATATATTAAAGTTGGCATAATTGGCTAAGTTGTGCTCTGTAAATAGTTGAAAAATTTAGGCTTGGTTCAAAACTTGTATTGATAGACGTGGAATATCAGATAAATGAAACGAAACGAAAGTGGGAAGTTAGTACGAATCACAAACCAAAACTAAATCATTTTTTTTGTAAATAAAATATCACAATCTTATATAATGTGGCTTTCATCTCATATATCTCATATACCCATAAATATCTCGGGTTTTAATAAAATACTCGAACTGCATTTCTGTTTCTATGAGAACCCAACAATTAGCTAACTTTGTAAATTGTTCTTTATAGTACAAGTTCATTAATTTTATGATTGTGCCCGTAAATACATTATTTGAGGCACCTCTGGAAATATCTAAATATTCTATTTAGCTACTAGCCATCAACCGGCCCCTGCATAAGTGCAACAAATGTTATACCCTAAATTTATAAGCGATAACGACTTCGACTAGATATATATATAATACAAAACTTGATAAGTCATTGCAATTAATGAATAAATTAATATTGTTCGCTGAGTCGATGATGCATTAGCATGAACGACGTATTACAGCCAAATCTAAGCGCTTCAGCCATTTATTCGCTAATGGCCCGGTTAAGAGAAGCTGCTGCTGGCCAACAAATGTTTTGTGTAAAAATGATATATTGTAAAATTGTCTATAAAGCGTCAGGCCTTATCTTTGTGGACCAAAATGGTATATCAGATGAATGTTAGCGCATCTCAAAAGCAAATTATTCACACATAATTACAATAACAAAGCTGACAATACGATAACAAACAAAACGTCGAAACGTAAAAAAAATGAAAACAAGAAATAATAGTTAAGAAGAAGATGAAGTAGGAGACTCGATACCCTTTGCAGAGGTGTTTTGAATTAGCCTCAATTTTAGCTGGTTAAAAGAGGAAGTCAAGGAATATAAAAGAAAATAAAAAGTATATATATTAATCTGAATATCTGCAATTTAAGCTGGAAAGTTAAAAGAGGAAGTCAAGGAATATAAAAGAAAATAAAAAGTATATATATTAATCTGAATATCTGTATATCTACTTGAGTATATGCCTGCATATATTTAAATTCATATTTTATATGAAATTAAATTGCATTTTTTTAGTTTATACATACAATCATTATTTTTTAATTGCAGTTGAAACTTCTAGACTCTTGAATATCGTAAATATGCCAATGCTGTTTTTTACTGTGCAAAATATCTCACTGCTGTCACAAAGTCAATATACCCTTACGACAAGTGTACGGCAAAAAGCAAAGTAACTGAGCAATCATCTGGCGAGCTGCTAAATCAAAAATATGCAAATCGCATCGAGAGCCACACGAGCTCAACACGAGCTATAGCAAACAGCTACAGACACATCTATAGATACAGCTATATCTATAGATACAGATACCGATACAGATACAACTACAGCTGTAGATACAGATACAAAGTGTGTTGATTGATATGTGCTGTTGTTATATGGCCATTTGGCCAAATGATGCAATCAAACTATGTAAATGCGAACGGGTTGACTTTTTGACTTTTGTCTAGCTCAGGTAACAGGCGATCCGAGATCGAGCCTAATGTTGGCCAATAGTCGCGTTTAGTAGCTGCCTGCCATTTCCGACTCTGACTTTTTTCTCTCGCTTTTTTACATTTTTTATGGCCAATTAAAAAGTTGACTTTTTTGTAACCGTAAAGTCAAAAAGTCAACGTTTTTTTTATATTTTTTTTAGCATTTTTTTAGCACACAAATCCATATAGAAATGGAAATTATTCACTTACTTTTTTGTGGAAGGAAAGGTCTAAGCGTGTCCTTGATATATTTCTATGGAATTCTGCTCGCATTTTTTACGCAACTCTCTAGGGTAATTGACTTTTTTATGGATGCTACCAGAACGTACGCTTAACGGTAATTTCGAGTTGCAGCAAAAACAAGATAAAAAGTAGAGAAAAGCAGTATAAAAAGTACGAGCCATATGCATTTTGGGCAAGGAGTCACTCATCCCTTTTCCACTTCAGCAGAAAGTGTGAGTTCTGCGGCTCGGGTTAGTTGGTCTGCTCGACTTTTTATGGTGCCGCCGACTTTATGGCTTTCTGGCTGGCTGGCTGTCTCGCTTTTTTTAGGCCAATTCTTGCGGCTACCTAAGCACGCGATTCTGTTACCTAATCGCAGGATCAGCATACCTAAGCTGCCGATTATCCTAGGATCATAATTATGATGAGCCAGCCCGTCGACGCGCCGCGCTTCACGTTCAACTCGAAAAACGGTGATTCGCGAGCTCGAGAACTCGAAAACTCAAAACCCGAACCGCTATTTCAGCTATTTTTTTGTGTGCGTGTCTTGTGCTGCATGCAAAAAACTTAAGCCGGGGGATTAAACCGGATTAAAAGTCACAATGTCGCACCGTTTGTCCTTATTTTGCAGTTTTTTGTCGCTCTTTCCTTCGGGCTAACTAATTACACGGGAAAATTACCCATTTGCAGCGGAAATTCGCGAAATTTGTCAAAACATTTTCTTCTTTCTTTTTTATTTTTTATTATTATTGTGTGTGAGCGGGACAAAAAATGAAGAAAAAAAAACGCGAACGGGCAAAGTCAGTTAAATTGAATCGATTAGAAAAAAAAGATGCTGCAAGGTCAAAGAGGACATCTGAGAAGTGTCCCGAGCTGGGTTCTAAATATACTTTGACTTTTTTGCAAGCCTTTGTTACATTTACGTGGAACATGCAAAATTCGGTTTGTTTCATGCAATTTCCATTTTTATGGTTAGAGACAGAAGTTGACTAATAATCAGGCCTAAAGATTATAGTTGGGTAACTACTGAAAAAACAGTTCCAGGAACATAAGGAGATGCTAATCTAAACTACTTTTATGTATATGTATTAGTGAAATATTGGTTAAAAATTCTTTTGTATTACAGATTAATATATTAAGCTTTAAGCTCGTAAGTCTTCTTTCTTAAAGATCGGATATATGAAAGTCTATATGAAGTCTCTTATTTATGCTGGTTTCACACATTTCTTGTGTTCTTCAACATTCGGCACAACGGGCATATATAAAAGGGTTAATGTGCGGGTCCTTGCCAGGTAGTTCAGTAGCTGAACGCAAATATAATGAAGCATAAAAAGAGTTAACTGATCCTTTGTAAAGAGAAAAAGGGTCGGGTTGATCTTTTAAAGGATTGTTTCTCTACCAGCAATAAAACTGCGAAAGTCAATTGATAATAATGAAGAGTTAATTTCAGTAGTTTAGCTGGCAAAAAGAGTTATTATGGGTTGTAAATAGTACAATATAATATCTGGAATTTATAGAAAATGAATCAGAAATGTTATGTGCCTAGAGATATATATGTCATCTTCGACAATTTATTATAGACGTAAATTGGTTTACACACAAACATTTCAATTATTCCACATCGATTGCTTTCAACTGTTTCTCTACTTATGTATATAGCCAAGCTCTCGTCAAAATTAACAACTTCAACTGTTGAAGGCTCCGCCCATGCTAAATAAAATGAGCAACTGTTAAAAATGAAGTCAATGGCTGTGTGTGTGTGTGTGCGAGAAAGCTCAGCTGCCCTTAACGTGCGAGTTTTAATAAATAACCGAATAACGAATAATATCAGAGCAATGCAAATTGAATGGGCTCCAACGAAGAGCGTGCGAGAGAGAGAGAGAGAGAGAAGCAGCTCATTCATTCAATACTAACAGAGCGGCTAACAGCGCGTTAACAGTGACTCAGGTAAACTATTGTTGTGAGAGCGCTGCACAATTGAGTGAGCTCTGCTGTGGCTGTTGTTGTTGTTGCTGCTGTTGCTGTTGCTGTTGTTGGTGGTGGTTGTTAATACATGAGCACGATCGAGTCAGATGCTGAGACTGTGATTTATCAGAGAGAATAAAACTCGTTGCTACTTCTGGTGGTGTGTGTGTGCTTGGAGTACTGCTAGCTGTTGTGTTGTGTGTGTGTGTATATAGGCACTGGGAGTTAGCCAACCGAGCGACACACAGAAATGCTTCTTGCCAGCGACGAGTTTGAGCAAGAAATCAGTCGTCAGCTAGTAGCCCAGGTGTGAGTTACACACATCGTGAGTACAGAGCGCGTTGCGTGTATCTTAAGCCGAAGCAGCATAACAGAATCAGTTCAGCTCTACGAGCAGCGAGTGTCAAACAAATCAAACATAAACTACAAACAGACAGAGACTGATCCACAAAGATCGAACAGTGCTAAAAAAAAAGTGTTGTGCATAGTTCAACCAAAACTCAAGAAACTGCCACGTGCAATTAAAAAGTCATCAGCTATAAAACACAAACAGTTCCATACGCAAAAACCCAACAGAACCCAAGGTAAGTTCGCAAGATCAAATCAAGAGGAAAAACGCGCCCACACCCAAAGTCAATTCACGTTTTGTATTCTTCTTATTTTTGTTTGTTTTCTTTTTTTTTGGCTGAGTCGCAACCGACGGCATATTTTATGAGCCCTGTTTGCACTACTTTGATTTTTTACTATTTCATGCGAAAAAAATAATACACCCACACACACACACATAGACAGAGTGAGTTCAGTGCAGGCGAACGAACATCTTTTTTTATTTTATGATTTTTATTTGGGCGCAAAAAAATTGCCAACATATTTTTATGACACAACGTCAAGGTCTAGGACTCTATATAATTTTTTAGGCGTAATGACTTCATGTAAAAAAAAAACATGCCCACACAGTAATTTCTACCTGCACAAATAGGGTTGCATAATCCCCCGACAGCTTAAGTTTTTTGCCTGCCCACGCAGCTGATCATAAAAAAAGAAAATTGTCTTCGGAAACTATTTCCTATAAATTCTTGTGCTAGACCCAAGTCAAGCATCAGTCGCACATCAGCACAGCAAACGAACAGAACGCGGAAAACGTTACGAAAAGTGCCGGAAAAAAACAGCAAAATTATTTGCAAACAAAACAAAGAAAAACACAATTATATATTGTAATTGATAAAATTGGCTAGCTGCCAAAATGGTGTTCAACTTGGTTAGTTTCCACACAGCGCAAAATGGATTATTATTATAAAAAGTGCAAAAATTGAGAATGAAATGAGATAGCGGAAAATTGATTTTGAAAATAATATAAAATTCCTATACTGTTCGTTCAGACTCAATTAGCAAATCTTCTTCTCTCACTTTATCAATGGATTTAACTAAGTCTGTTTATCTCTTTCGCCTTACAGATGAATCAGACGTGCAAAGTGTGCGGTGAGCCAGCGGCGGGCTTTCATTTCGGCGCCTTCACCTGCGAGGGCTGCAAGGTAAGTTAACGCTCTGACACACAGCCAACCAACCACACTGTGGGTCTGTTTAGCTCTTAAACGCCTTTGGCTAATCCAACGTTCTTCCATCTTCTCCCTCTCTCTCTTCTGCAGTCCTTTTTTGGCCGCTCGTATAACAACATAAGCACCATCAGTGAGTGCAAGAACGATGGCAAGTGCATCATTGACAAGAAGAATCGCACCACATGCAAGGCCTGCCGCTTGCGCAAGTGCTACAATGTGGGCATGTCCAAGGGTGGCTCGCGCTACGGACGTCGCTCCAATTGGTTTAAGATCCACTGCCTGCTGCAGGAGCACGAGCAAGCAGCAGCCGCTGCTGCTGGCAAGGCGCCTGGCCATGGCACCGGCTCGCCCATGAGCTCGCCCGGATTTGGTGACATTGCCGCGCATCTGCAGCAACAACAACAGCAGCATCAGCAGCATCAACAGCAACAGCAACAACAGCAGCAGCGCCATCCACATCTGCCACCGCTGCTTGGCTATCCCGGCTACCATTTGCCGGAACACTTTGGCGCTCGTCATCCGGCGGATGCTGCCGCTGCCGCCGCTGCGCTGCCCTTCTTCAGCATGATGGCCACACCACAGTCAGCGTTCCAGCTGCCGCCCCACTTGCTCTTCCCGGGCTATCATGCCAGCGCTGCTGCGGCGGCCGCTGCGGATGCTGCCTACCGCCAGGAGATGTACAAGCATCGCCAGAGCGTCGACTCCGCTGCCTCTGCTGAGTCACAGAATCGTTATACGCCGCCCACTGCTGCCCGGCAGCAGCCACCGCCAGCGGCATCGCCCATTGACGTCTGCCTGGGCGCTGACGATGATGTGCAGTCGCAGCACAGTCCCAGTCCCAGTCACAGTCACAGTCACAGTCACAGCCACACTCACAGTCAGAGTCCACACACCATACACACACCAGTTGCCATACGTGCCACGCCAACAGAGCAAATGCTGCCAGCTGCGACCATCTCCATCTCCGTCTCCAATTGCAACTCCCACTCGAACTCCGCCTCGCCCACACCGACTAGCAAATCGCAGAGCAGCAGCCCATTGAGCTTTACTGCCAAAATGCAATCACTTTCACCTGTCTCCGTGTGCTCCATTGGCGGCGAGACAGTCGCAGCAAACGCAGCAGCCACAGCAACAGCCGCCGCCGCCCAAGACGGTCCCATGGACCTGAGCATGAAAACATCACGCAGCTCGGTGCACAGCTTCAATGACAGCGACGTGTGCAGCCTGCAGGATGAGCACGAGACGGCGCCGCGCCGCAAGTTTTGCCAGCTGGAGGCCGAATGCACCACCGCCACCACTAGCAACAGTTGCAGCAGCAGTCACAGCAGCAGCCACAGCCACAGTCACAGCACCAGCAGCATCATCAGCTCCACATCCTCAGCGGAGGCATCGGTCGCCGTCAAGCGGCAGAAGCTCAACGCCATTGGCGGTGAGTCGCCGCCGTTTGGTGGTTTCGCTGTGACCCACAATGCGGCCAGCGCCATGCGCGGCATCTTTGTGTGTGTCTAGTGTGGTTGTGGGTGGAGCCAAAAAGGCAATCAACTCATTTGCCTCGTCGCCGCTTGTTGTTGTTGTTGTTTTTCCTCCGGTTAGTGTTGGTTTTTTCTTCTATTTTTTATTTGTTTTTTTTTTCGTGTGCGGTTTGAATTCGATTTGCGCCGTCGAAATTGAAATTTTTATGGACAGGTTTGAGAGCTGCGCCTGCGCTGAGAGTGTTGGAAAGAGACAGCTAGCTGCAGCACACACACACATACACACATACACACGAACACACATAAACACACACACACACACACAATTGAGCTCAAATCCAAAAATTATTTTTACAAAATGAAAATGAGAAAAGTTTTAAAGTTTTTGTTTAATAGTCGCTAATTGTAAATATGTTTTTAAATATTACACTTAACATGCAAATTGTATTTTATAGCAACAAAATGTTCCCCCACCCAAACCACCCAAAAAAAAAAACAAAATCAAAAAACAAAAGCAAACCCAACCCACCAAAAAAGAGCCCTCAACGTATTGTACATAAATTTTGTTTAGTCTTAGTTTGATTTTATTATTGTATTAAGTATTCTATTTTAGTTTTTAGTATTTGTCCTAAAGATTGGCTTTCCTATTGATGCAAGAAAAATAAATTAATATGAAAATGATATATACTTCCAACTTTTATTTCGGGTTAAAGAAAAATCGTTTAATGATTTCATTTGGGAATTCCAATTTCAGCAAATTCAAAAATAATTTATGAAAATATTTCGAATATATTCTTCGAATCTGGTAAACATAAGATATATGTTTATAAATGCGGATATTAGGAATTATACAAATATAAAGAAGAATGGATATATTTAGGAGCTGTTTGCATGATCGCATGAATTGGCGATGAGAAGATGAATTCAGGACTTGAGTTTTTAAAGTTTATTTTACCAATTCTAATGGTTTAACTAGTCATATAATATATATAATCTTTATGAACTTCACTTAATTTTGCTGACTATTTAATTATTGTTTTCAGATCTAGTTTTAATTTTATTTAATATTTTTATATTCGTATGCCTTCCCATGATAAGAACATTAATAGACATTTTCGAGCAACATGAAAAATTAATTTCCATTTCTATTTTCGGATAGATCAACCAGATTTTGTAAGCTTTCTTACAATTACAGCATTCTTTTCTTAAGTATTTAATATTTTATACATAACTTTTTCTTTTGAATAGGCTAGACTGAAGCAGTTATTACAGCATTCTTTTCTTAAGTATTTAATATAGAGCTTTATAAATAACTATTTCTTATTAATAGGCTAGACTGTAGCACTTATGATTTGATTCGATTTGTTCAAAAAGCATTTGCTGTCAAAATTTTATTCGAGCTTTACAGCTGCCATATTCTAACGTTGCGATACGATCAATTCCATTCCAGAATTGATTGCCACGCGGCTAAATTACTTTGTACTCAAATCGTGGCGTTTGTATCTGAGACACGGGCGACAAATGGGGCGTGGCTCGGGACTGCCTCTGTCAACGCCAAATGGGTTGGCATAAATTCATCAACGTAGCGACCGAAACATTTGTTGCAAGTCGATCGTCGATGGGCAATGGGCAACGGGCAATGGGCAATGGGCAATGGTCGATGGGCGATAATAAAACCGATATAGTAATGCTTAAGTGCCAGTCGGCCGTCTAATGCAATGATTGCTGTAAATTAAAAATGCCACAAATGTTACGCACAGATATTTGTCGTAAGGCCCCACTGCTTGAGTACAGACAGAGTACACTGAGAGAAACTCAAGAAAATTAAATCAAAGTGAAGAGATAACGAAGAAAGATACTCAGCAGCAATGTAGATAATCAGATTAAGAAAATATCCATATCCACAGACAATGTGCACTGAGAGAAACTCAGGCAAAATGGAGTTTACATATATAAAAAGAAGATACTCAAGAACTATAAAGTCTTTTTCGGCAAAGCATTAAGATAAATATCCACAATTTCTCTGAGTGTATATGGCTGGCAGTCTCACCTATATGGGCTACTTGATGTTCGCGTTGAGCCCAAAAATAGAGGCCTATAGACTGACTGACTGCCAGTGCTGACCACGTGCTGCTTCAAATAATAAACTTTATATTAACACATACAAAAGTCATACGCCTCGACGCTGGCCAGAATTTTAATCACTTAATTAGGCAGTCGTCGAACAGTCGCCCCCGAACTTTGTTTATGGTCCGCCCCAGACCACAGAGCCGCCAATGATGAATGGTACGAAAACTATGCAGGATCGGACAATCGGACGATCGAGCGATCGAGCGATCGAACTGCCTGCAAAAATATCGTTTACGAGCATTGTAAAATGTGGCTATGTCAGAAAAGTTGACGCCTTAACGGACGACAATAAACAATGAACTGAACCCGAGAGAGCAACGCATGTCATCAATATGCATGATGAGCTGCCTGAGAGCGGGACGAGGTGGAGGGTGGGGTGGGGCTCTCAAAAGCCAGCGCACGCCATTGTGCGTTTTTTTTCTTAACTGCCGCCCGATCACATTCCGATGCGTGTTTTGTCGTCATTGTTTCTAAATTTATTTTTATAGTTTATTAAACAGTCAATAGTAACACAAAAAGCCAGCCAGTGACGAATCGTTAATACCCTAGGAAAGATTCTCAAATAACTAAAAACTAACAAAACCCCCCTTAAACCAATTCTTTCCCGTTTGCATTGAGTTAGCAGTCCAATTTAACGACATTTTAATCAATTTTGTAAGAAATAGAGCTATATATCAAGTCTGGGCTGCAGAAGTACGAAATGTATAGCTAGGCAAGTTCGTTGCCTAAGTCTTTTGTTTGCATGTTAATTTTTTGAGTTATTTTTTTGTTTTTTTGTTTCAGCTGTCAAACTGAAAAAGTGGTTCATTTGTATCGTTGATCCAATCTCTCCAATCAAAAAGCCATTTAGAGAACAAAAGACAAACGAAATAAAATCGATGCGACATAGAAAACAAAAATGAAAAGTATAACATTTCAAAATTTTATTGACTGTCAAAATGCAGGCGCCAAAAATGCACTGAGACAAAACAAATGTGTAGGAAACCAGAAAGCCGAAAGAAAAGAAGCGGGTCCGATCATATTACGTGACCCATTGGCGCCAGACTCCAAGCGCTGGGCTTCAACTCCAACCTTTTGAGCGTTGAGAGGCATTTAAACGCTTTAAAATGCTTTATTATGTATGCGCCATGAAAGATGCATTATTAATAGAGTTACGACTCACAGACAAAGCTATCTGTACATATGTATATATGTTATATGGGTGGCAGGGCGGGGAGAGCAGGGCGGAGTTATGAGCACATCTTTAAAAATAGTGCACAGCAGCTGCTGCTGGCAGTCGATAGTTAGGAGCGTGTGCTTATTATAAATTATATATTTAATTGCTTGGCGCGCAGCTCTTATAATGCATCATCCAATCAATTGCCGTTAAGAATTTGCATTTGAAACTGACAGCGAACGAAAAATTATTGACACACACGATAATGGAAACACGTTTTAATGAGAAATTATGCAAAACATGATTGGGTCTATAACTCGGCTTGAGCATTCTTTCCACTCAACTCCGTTTGTGTGTCCGGTAGCGGCCTTAATTACTGTCCATAGCTTCCTATAGCAATGGCCATAGTTTCTACAGTTTCCATATGCCATGTTTGGGGCGTGTTACGCTGTCTGACAAATAGTCAAAACAAACTAAGTATATGGATGGTATGTCATATCTTTTTCTAGACAGCTGCCAGTGAATTGCTTTTATGCGCATCTATGTGTGTGTGTGTGCGGTGAAGAGCCAAAGATCGTATTCATAAGATAAACTTGAAGTTAATGCCAGGCAAGTGTCAGCCAGACAATGCAGGAAGTAATTGTTATATAATGGATATAATATACATACATAATTGCTATTGAATAAGAATTGAACAAAATCTTAAATGTTTCTACATTTCTTCAAAAAATAATAAATAGACCTTCTATTTACTAATTATAGTTAAGGTCAATAACTTACTGGGTAATCCATAAGTATTACAATATTTATATTTAATAAATTGATTAACCAATTTAATAGAACTACGTTTTGATTAAAATTGAATTGCTCCATAAATAAGCTATCGTTAAAGCTAAATCTTTTCGATTCCACGTAGTAACTTAAAGTCTTTGAAGAGAGCTATCGCCAGTTAAAAGATCTACCAAACACACACATCAAATTGAGTTACTGCATTTGAATGCCATCAAAAGCTATCAAGTAACGGTCGGTTCCATTGTTTCACGGCAACGGCAAGGGAACGGCATTAACCCATTTAAGGGCAGCCGAAAGTTAAGCAAACACTGGACCACAATCTGGGAACGATCTTTATTGATTTTGGATGCCCAACAGCGGCGCTTGGCTCACACGAAGCCCCAAGTTCAAGAGGATGGAGTTCGTTTGTTTCTGTTCTTTTTTTCGTCGAGGTTTTGTTGCTTTGGCTGGCGCTGGTAATTAGTGATCTGGTGCACTTGATATCCAGCTTAATTTAAACATTTCGTACACACCCAGAGCCAAGCGCACGCACTCGAAATCTGTGGCCGCAGTTCCTCTACAGCTGCCAGCTGCCAGTCACAGTTCGCAGTTCGCAGTTCCCAAGTTATTTTTGCTTCTGCCCCTTTTTGTCTGTTTTAGAGCCCTTTCGAGCTGCGTGCAGCGCATGCCATTCGCTTGTTGCTGTTTGCCCCATTCGCCGTGTTCTCGTTTAAACGTTTATTTAACTTAAACGAACTTTGCGTGTCGATTAAAATGCAGCGATTAAGGTACGATGCTCAACGTTACCAACAGATCTCAGCCTCAGCCTCCATTCTCCATCCTCCATCTTCTGGTGTCTTGATCACTTCTCGACTCGACTCGAATCGACTCCAGTGCGTGTCCAGTGAACTTGCGGGTCAAGCTCCAGTCAAGCTCTTACGCATGCCAAGCTGGCCGCATTAGCAGCAGCCCGAAATGTATCTGTGTCTGCGAGTGTATCTGTATCTCAGTCAATTTTTCGTTTGCTTTGACCTGCGAGTAAATCCTTTAGTTAGACTTTCTCTGCTCTCAGCAGAGCCCACTCTTAACGACAAATTTGCCCATTGTTCTGGCTGATGATGTCCTTTTGTCTTCTTTTTGTGTATGTGTGAGTGTGTGTGTGCGAGTGGAGGGCCCCCTGGAACGCAACAGGACCACAGACCGCACACGGCTGCTTGCACCACAAATATTAATTTGTGCTTCCAGCACCTTTCGAACGATGTTCCTAACGAGTCCACACACACAAGCGTCTCGCAGAGCTGCGAGATGCTTATCGCAATCGTATTGTAGATCTGGCCATTTGCTTGTGTTTCTGCTTTTTTAGTGTTGTGGCTTATCTTGTTGCCCTTAGTTTAGTTTGGTAACGAAATTAGATTTGAGGCCCTGTGGTCCACAAGTGATTTTGATAGCTCGTAAAGAACTCAAAAAATTGTTTGGACTTTACGGGAATCGCGTCATTCGTAACCCAACACTCAGAGACTAACGACCACCGCAGCAGGAGCCGATCGCTCGAAAAATTTATGTTGTAGCTCATTAAATTAGTGTAAATGTGGGTTTGGAGTGGGGCAGCAAGGAATTAGGTAGGGGGAGTTAAGCAGCTGTCGCAGGTGGCAAAGGGTTGACCATTTGTGCTTCATTAGGCCAGCTCGCAGCCTGCTAATCATTCGTCCAGCTTCTATGTGTAATGTATTTGTGTGTGTGTGTGCAGTCTCCCCTCCACCCAAAATAAAAAGAAAAAGGAGAACACCTTGGCCCAGCAATCAGCGGCTCTGACACTTAAAGCTTCTTCAGCAGCTCGCAACACTTAGCCGAACGAGGCACGGTTTATTGTATGGTTAACTGATATGCTTAGTGCACGTATTAAGACCAGCCAACAGCCAGCAGCCAGCCAGGCAGCCGCTTGGAAGCTGTGCAGCAGTGTCACTGTCAATGTCATTTACTTGGCAACCAGGCCACATGCACTTCTTGGCCTGGCTAAGGCGAGCAGCCAGCGAGCTCGAATCTCTCCGCCTCAGCCACAGCCTCGCAGATCGTGTGATCCATTACCAAACGTGCGCGATCGTTTGCGCCTGTGTTAAGTGATATTTTTGTATACTTCTTTTCGATAAATACCCTAACTTTAATGAGCATAGCTGATGCAGCGTAAAACTTGCTAAGGTTAAGTCTGCTGAGACAAAGCAAATAATATTTAATTTTTAGATCAAAATTAATCTTTTACATATATATATTGTTGCTAAAGCATTTCACAGAGTATTTCGCAGTCGTGTCATATTTGCAGTTTTAAATTATTGCACAGCTCTTCAGCATTGCAGCTTACACTTCTTTTTTTTCTTTTTGCATTGACATTTGGTAAATATTGCCAAGGCTCAGCACACAGCATGAGTCGGGCCCAGAGCCAACGTCCCATTGTTTGAGAGTCGCCTCCAGGGCAGGCTGAATGTGTGGACTTGGCTGCTGGCTGTTGCCTGTTGGCTGCCAATGACTTGATTTGATTTTTATACTTGACTTTGGTCTTTTCATATGCAGAGCTGGAGATCGGCAACCAAAGCGAGCCCGAAGCACAGCCCAAACCCGAACCAGAGAGCCAGAGCCAGAGCCAGAGCCAGGCCTCGAGGCACTCAATCAAGCCGCCTTTAGCCGGGGAATTGTTTGTCTAGCGCACTTCGCTCGGCAACTCAGCACCTACTCCGGCACTTGTGGCACCATCAACTGAGGGCTATGATGCTATGATGGTGCTGGGGGTAAACTCTTCGGCACATTCTAATTAACTGCTCTAGCTGGTCAACATAAACGCGAGCAGCGAGCGTTTTGTTTAGCTGGCTTTTAACTTTTTAACTCCTGCGCTGTGTGCTCTTTTTCTTTCTTGCATACCCTGTGGCCATAAAACAGTTATGAGCGAGTATCATAGGGTGTAATTGTGTAAATTCAACAGATGAAGCCAATGCAGACTCTGTACAGCAAATAGTTTCAGCAGCAACTCCTAGAATTAAGATGTCTGTATCGATATTTGAGTTCTACTTCATAGGGTATCTTTTAGCTGAGCATTGCTCAATAGCTTTTTTCACATTTTTTTTTATGACACTCAAAGTGACCGACACGACGCGTCGCACAATAAACTCCTTTCATGCCCATGGCACCAGCTTGTTAGGCGGGATTCCTGTTTAGTTTCTGGACAGTCTTCGCCCATCTGCCCAGTCGTCTGTCTGTCGGTCTATCTGTCCGTCTGTTTGCACAACATGATCTAGGCGAGAGTGCGGCTTATTAGACCAACTTGGCCCACGTATTGTTTGCCGACCATTTGGTAAGGATGCGCGCCGCGGCGGTCAGTTGAAAAACGAAAAGCGAAAACAACAAAAATCAAGCCGTTCGCCGACAAAACTATTTGACAAATGCAAACAATTTTCTCTGCCAACCGAGCTGGGTTTTCCACGTAAAATAGGGTTTCCTAGCTTGTTATTAGAACACTTTTTGAACTGCTTTTAACCCGTTTTTCTTAAAGTTATTTGGTTTTTTGTTTTTTTTTTTACCAAAAGGCCACTTAGGCACGAAACGAATCAACCCAAATCGAGCCTCCTTCTACTACTCCGACTCCGAGTCGGACTGCGTCTCCGTGTCGGATCTGTCTTGGTGCGTTATGATGTAATATGGCTTTTTGACTTTTGTAGACATGATAAAATACAAAACGTTGCGTGGCAGTTATATTGGCTAATGGCCCGAGCGGCCTTTTAGACCATTTGTGAGTGAAGGTGTCAGTGAGGCGCGCGTTGCCTTCAATGAATGCGCCCCAGTCGCTTCGATGGCGGCGGTGCCAGATCAAAGCCAACCAAAAAGAGCTCTTGTTCTTGGTGGTGCTTTGTGGTGCTGCTGCTATTGACCATTCGGCCAGTGCCCGTTGTGGTGCATATGCTTGCGCCTCTCCATTTGTTATTGCCCAGCTCAGTGTTTAGCGTAGTGCTGAGCGCTGCAAGTGCCTCAATAATAATGATCCATCTGTCTGTCTGTGTTCGCATCCCAGTCTGTTTGTCTTGGAGATGGGAGCGAGTCGTGGGTATTTTTACATGTTCGTGTTTAGTTATTGCATTTGGTCTGGGAATAGAATTATATCTATATCTATATCTATATCTATATCTATATCTATATCTATATCTATATCTATATCTATATCTATATCTATATCTATATCTATATCTATATCTATATCTATATCTATATCTATATCTATATCTATATCTATATCTATATCTATATCTATATATATATCTATATCTACATCTACATCTATATCTATATCTATATCTATATCTATATCTATATCTATATCTATATCTATATCTATATCTATATCTATATCTATATCTATATCTATATCTATTTATATATCTTTGCCTATAGATATATTAGAGAAATTCCTATATCTATATTAGTATGATATTACTTTCTGATTCTAGGGTTCGGCTTTCCAGTAATGTCCATCTTTAGCCTGTGACTCTTGCAATTGCATTTGCTCATTGCGCATAGTCGTTTGCATAATTCACGCAAAAAAAAAAAAGAATGAGGAGCCGCGCCCTGTTTTAAGTTTGGTTTGTGCCCTGCGCATGTCTAGAAGTTGTCCATTTATTGCAAGCCTCTGCAGACGCCCCGCACCTCCGCTCAATCTGTATAATTTGTATGCACGGATGTGCGTGGTGACATGTGCTTTATATATAATTTAGAGTTGTATGCTACCGTTGCAAGTTCGAGTGCCTGGTTCGTGCCGTGTCGTGGCGTGCTTTGGCCGATGGCCAATAAAGCGGGTTTGTGTCGAGGTGCGACCAAGTTCGTTGCCTAAGTCTTTTGTTTTATTCGCTGGAATTGGCGACTCATTTCCGCAGTTAAGCGACTGTGGCATGCTAGTTTTATGTATACGCATTATCAACGGGATCAACCAAGGAGCGTTTCAAGCATTTCGAGCCAGCAGCGACTATATGTGTGTATATAAAAAAACAGGTGCAAAATCGGTAGCCAGTCGATATAGCTCGATATCAGCGACAACAACAGATGCCAAACTGTTGACTGCGGCTCACTGCCTGAGAAATGCGTGCAACTTGTGGCATGTTGAGACTGCGTAAGACGACAGCAACGACGACAACAATCGACTGCCCGCTACCGGTGAGACAACGCGGACAGCGGCCAGCGGCCAGCCAACCATTTACAAGGCAATTAAATGCCAAGCATAACAATCGCAATCATTTGGGCTGAGTTTGACCCTTGAGAGATCGTCGCAGAAGGGGGTTGAATGTGAGAGACTGGGGAAAAAGAGGGGTGAGACATCTTTGGCTCTTATCAAATGCGGTCTATCGGTTTCACATTGCCCCATTTGACAAACAATTAAAAACTATTTAAGAAAGTAAAAACGCCTTTTGCCATAGTGTGAATGGGCACAACAACAAACATTAAACAGAGACCCAAAAACGAAACCAAAAAAAAAGGAAAAAGACTACCGCATCCCATGTTAATTAGTTGCCTAGGCGCCAGTCTACGAGCTCCCGTTGCAGCTCCAGCTCCAAGTGGTTGTACAATTAAAACGTGATCAGGCAGCAGCTACAAATTTGTCCAACACGCAAAATGTCGTTGCGTTGCTATTTGGCCCCCTCCTCCTGCCTAGCCCCGCTGCAGTGCATGGCACAACAATTGTTGCATTGGTTTTGGATTTGGTGGATTTGTTTTCGGGCTGATTCGATTCCCAGACATGGCCCTAAAAACGAAACTAGTTTTGCATACGTAAACGGCCATGCGACGCCGCCACCGCCACCGCCACCACCACCACCGCCTGTCTGAACTACTTCCCTAGGGAGCAGCCTGCCGGCCTTAAAGTGTACCACAGTCCACGGATCAGCAGGGAGGGGACACAGACAGACAGACATGGATGTCGACGAGTGGCGTCAGTGGTCGAACCATTTATGAATTGTTAAACGCCGCATAAAAAGAAAACGAGCAAGTGCAACAACTTGTCAGGGCGTAGACGAGAGTCCGAGAGTCGTTCTTTATTAGCTTTTTATTGCTGGCAATCCAATAATTGGTAAGGGTTTCTCTCACTGCTGCTGCTGTTGGCCAAATGTCATCGCATCCGGTGCCCTGCCTCGCGCTCGAACCGAATTAGTATTCTAAGTTGATGACTCCAACTGAAACTGCAACTGCGTCTATCATTGTGTAAAAAAGTGCCAGTTGCATAGGTCTAGGGGCCAAGGGGTAAGCAGGCTAGGGCCATGGCACAGCAGTTGGCTGCATTGATTTGAGTACCTGATTCGTATGCATTATTATCATTAATATTTCTGTCGTTCATTCATGGCACTGGGCAAATTTATGACCATTGACAATCAGTTAGGACTATCGGATATCTGGGGTAATAATTTCTAATGTTGCTGCACCACGAACAGCTGTTGCTGTCGTCGTTTGTCCGCGAGGATGCAACACAGCGTTTTTATTGGATGGCAGCGAGCTGGAAGGAAGTTGCAGGTGGGGCACTGCCTAGGGCACGCAGCGCTTCCGCTGCAACATATGACGATGCTTGGAAGTAAGTGTAGAGCAATAAGATCGATAGCCGACTTTCGAGAACAAATGAGTTGAGCTGCGACAGAGTGCTGCATCATGTGTAAAACACATAAAAAGATGGGAAGCTCTAGGAAAAAAACAGCGTGTAGATGTGAATAAAAGAAAACATTTGAATTGATGACATTTTCATAAAGAAAAACTAACAGCAGGACGGAAAACGGAAGGCGAGAGAGAATATAGATTTGTAAAATACATTTTATAGGCATGAACTTATTAGTAGGAGGGAGACAATGGTATTCATGAGAATCGCCTAGTGAGGCTATATTTAAAAATACGCTTTTACTAAGTTATATATGGCAATTTCTTTATAAATAGCCCCCTTTTGTTTCGCGCTGTGTACAATACGGAGAAAAGCAATTCAGAGCACGAGCTCGACAAGCAAACATTGACATGATTCATCATTCGGAGGCATTGTCATGATTTTGTCTGAAGTTCATTGTCTGCTCTGAAGTCGGCCTCAAGACGGAGCTGAGCCTAATTGAAAGCGCCTCAATGGCGAAGCACACACACACGCACACACATGATCACAGCCGAGCCCAACCAATTCCATAAAAATTAGCTCAAAGATATGCAAAAATGCCCGAAAGCGAGGCCAAAGAAAAATATTATTCTTAACCAACGACCGCAATATTTATCCAAAGTGTCTCGAGCTTAAGCCGCCCGAGAGCCACCGCGCTTACGCAGAGCGGTTAGCCCAAGTGCCCGAACCCAAGTGCCCAAGTGCAAAGCCAAAGCTTAACTCGAACTCCTTAAGCAGTGCTCCCCCTACAAAATACAAAAAAAGCTTGAGTAAACAAACAACAACAAGCAGAAATCAATTTCGAGTTCGAGCTACTTAGATATTTGTGACCGCAAAGCCAGAAACAAAAGTTGAGACGAAAAAATACCCTGTAACATGATTTAACTATCAGTGATAGAAATAAATGAAATATATTTAAATATCAATTGTTAAAAAAAAAGATTTTATCAGCAGATCAATGATTCTTTAAGATAGGAAACCTAAATGCGATAATGAATCTGAAAATTTTAGTACATCTAATATACCCGCTCTGTCGCTGCTGCACGCTTGGCATCAGAATTCAGCGAATCGAGAGCTCTACAAATGAATTTGCTCTTATATATAGGCATGATATAATTTGTGGTATCCCAGCTTATTACGGACATGATTATTGCTAGTAGCTGCACGAGTTGTTGACACCTATCGTTGATTAGTCATGGAATTTCTTGTGGTTGGATAAAACGATCTGTTAATTTTGTTATTTGATGTTTTTCTATTTGAATCTGGCTTTCTAGCTAAGTGGGGCCTTTACCTTAACATAGTTGCGAGCATAGTTGAGGGCTGTGGATGGCTATTAAAATCGAACGCTCCAACAATTTTGATGATATTAATAATGAGATTTGACAAAATATAAAAATAATAACGATACGATATGAGAGCGGCTTAAGGCAATTAATTGTATAATAATAAATGTTCAATGTGGAGCTTTGGGCAAAATTACTGAAGCGTCGACAATAACTTCCCTAACTTGACCTTCAAATATGGGGAGCAAGTCATTAGCCACTGAGTGAGCGAGCGAACGACAAATAGAGAGACAGACAGTGAGACAGACAACCAGACGGACTGTTGAACACAATGCACAATTTCAGTTTCTGTGTCACTGAAAAAACAAAAATCACACAAGTCAGCCAACTATAGCCAAGTCGGGGGCATAATTGCCCAGCGGTTGAAGGTGCCAGTGGAGTGGCAGTGGGGAGGGGGCCCAGGGGTAGTAGGGACAAGACTTCGAGTGCAACGTCAATTTCCACAGTCTGTCAATTGCTCGGCCTGGCGTGTGCCTCACTTTAAGCGGGTGAAATTGGGCGCTTGACTTGAATTTGTGCGACCTTAGAGCGGGGCAGCAAAAATTGCTAGCAATTGCAGAGGAAACAACCTTGATGGCCATCTGACTCGAAATAATCTGCAAATGTCGTTGCATCATAATCATCTATGGAGCTTTGGCCGCAACTCTTGGCTTGGCACACTTCTAGATTGCATTGTTTTTTCATTTTTGTTTTCTAAGACGTTCGACTCATTGGGCCTAAGCACATGCGCACATGACAAACTTAACAAGCACACACATTTGCACACACACACACATAATTTGAAGCTTGGCGCCGTTCTTTTGTCTTATTGTTTATGCCTCGACAAAATACGTTAAAATTAAATAGCAACAAAAAAATGATTTTAAATTTTTTTCTGGGTTAATTTTCATGTTTTTTTCTTATTTGTTTTCAAATACAATTTTCAGCAGCTTTGCTGTCAAGGTTGGAATAATTTTGTGAAAATGCTTGGCGGAAAATTAATAAATACATACACACACACGCATTATGTGCGCACTGTCGCCAAACAAAAGACTTAGGCAACGAACTTGATTCGTTTTCATTATTTTTACTTTTACGCAGCCAATTTATTCCAACTTATTTCGTGGAAATGCTTACAGAGAATTTGCCCAACCACAAAGAACAAAAAAATATAAAAAAAACTGTCAAACTGGCGCCAGGCTCTGCCGTTGAGACCACACAAATCGCCACCTGATCGGAATCGGTAGGTGCGAGCAAGTGATCTATTTACGATATTATGTCTTTATGTTGGACAAGCGAGGAGTCAACACACAGGCAGACAGCGAGACAGACAGACAGCTGTGAGCACATCTTTTGTTAGGCAGAAACGGTAGGTGGGCACCCAAGGCAAACAATTAGTTCGGTTTTTCTCTCTCTCTATCTTATCTCTCTATGCACATAATATATCTTTTGTTCGTTTTTTATTTGTGCGAAAACATAAATCAATACTAAGCTGTTCTATAAGGCGTCTATAAATCTCAACTGCGAATCATTTTATATTTTTGGCTCAGCTCACCAATCATATTTAGCTAACCGGATATGGCGCATAACTCACAAAAGGAAATGCGCATATCCTTTAGTTTTGACATTTCTTTGACTTCATAATTTTCTGTTAAGGTTTTCTTATGGTCCTCTGTTATTATTTTGTTTGTGTGTTCCCATAATCAATGCAGTTTCCATGCAGCTCGTCAACGGCGATTAATCTAACTTAAAGTTTGCTCACGCTTCGTACGTGATGAGACTGTATCCCAGAGAACCCAGAAAACAATCTTCAGTACCCACACATCACGACCATTGAGGAAGAGAGAGAGAGAGAGAGAGAGAGAGAGAGAGTCAGGCTTGAGGTCCTTTTCCAAACCGTCAATTTGCTTTTGGGCCAGACTTTATCTTTATTAAGAATTTCAGTAGCCCTACGCATAATGTTGATATCTTGATTCGATTCAATTGTGATTGTGTGTGCGTCTGTGTATCTCTCTCTCTGTGTGTGTGCGTAATCATATGCATGCATTTTGATTTGTCTTTTAGTCGTTATGTGGCTTGCTTTCTCAGTTATTTGTGCTGCATGCTAATTCTCTCAGTTCAGCTCCGATATTGCTGTTGCTGCTGCTCCACGGAACGGAAGCACATTGGGGACAATGACATTCATGTTTGTCTGTTTGCTTGCAAAAAAAAAAACAAATTTCTCCAGCTGAACTCTGACCGCTGTCCCAACTGGCACTGTGGGCCGTGTATTCAAATTTGTCAAAACGGATTATCGCCCATTTTCACCAACGGCCAACAGGCCTGGCTAGTATTTAGACGAACCCATTAACCGGCCATAAGCGCTGGGGCAGCACACCTGATAGCTGAACCGGGCGAGCGGTGAGGTGGGGGCTAAATGCTCATCGCATGAAAAATTATCATCGACACCCAAAGCCGGCTGCTAGGCAAAATGCACAATGGAACTGAACGGTGCCAAGCCGGGTGCCCAAGCATGTTGATAATTTGAGTATCCGAATGGCAACACATGACCAGAGCCCAGACTCTAGCCAAAAGAGCCAAAGAGCAAGCAAGCTGCCTCTGCCAAGCCATTCCATTGCCAAGCAGTGGTGGGCTTAAGATGACATACAATCATATTAAAAATGGTTGCCGTTTTATTTGCAATGTTTTCAGGTGACCTCTCGCGTGATACCCAGCACTAGCAGCAGCTAAATGGTATGATGGGCTAAAGGTAATTTCAAATATATACTTGGAATATAGGACAGCTTGAAGCTAATCTACTATAGTTAATGAGAATTACTAAGAGCATCCAAGGGGTATGCAGGCCATAACTGAAAGTCAGAGTCTAGACTAGATTTTGAATATATATGTGGATATATTTTTGTATATATTACGAGATTAGTATAGGGCATCTCTCTGTTCATCTCTTTGAGGTGGTTTTTTTGGTGCCCACCACAGCGCGCAAGTTGCATGGCATTATTAATAATGGCCAAGTCTGTGCTGTTGTCTGAGCGGTGACCACCGCCAAAGCAAAACGGGCCCAAGATTCCACTCGACCGTTCGACCGCCCGACCGATCCGACCTCGCCAAAGCAGTTTCAAATGCGACTCAATGCAATTTTATTAACGCAACGACAAATGATCCCCGAGCCGGACACTTTGTGGAGCCTGGGACATGAATGCTGCTCTGAACTGTGTGTGTTTGTGTGGGGGCGCAGTCAGTCGCTTTGTAAGTCTGCCCGGGCACCTGGGAGACCCTATTAAAATTGAAAATGTCGCGAGATCACTTATCAGACGTAATAAAAATGGTGCTTTTAAAAAACAATTTGGCTTTTGGGGCGACTCGACAAGCGACTCAAACCACGCTGTAGGCTGCTATTGTAATTTATATCAGCTCTGTGCGTAGACCACAATTTAGGCCTCTTAGCAGGAGAAGGAGGAGGAGGGACGGAGGTTGCGAATTGGAGTGTAAGGGCGTCTAGTATTTATGGCAAACGGTTAACGTTTAACGATTGCAACATTTCGCAGCCACTTTCTTTCATTCAAAACTCCCCCGCAATTAAGCAAGAGAAGGAGGAAGAGAGAGATCGGGGTCAATGCTTGCAGCTCTCTAAATGCTTTTTGTTTTGTTCGAACTGCTTTGGCCAGGTGCTAACTACTCGACAAATCTGAAATGTAAATAAACTTGTCAAATGTTCTTCTAATTTGAATTCCCACAAATGAAAGCTTACGACTCCCGACACATCTCTCAGGCACCCAGCTATTGTTTGGGGTTTAATAAACGTCTAAATCATACTTTTGTGATGCATATGCTAAAGACAAACGAATATCAAGTCCGAGGGGGCTAAGGGAACTGCTGGGAGCGGCTCACCTGACGTTCGTGTGTGGTCCGCAATCCGTTTGGCTGATGATTTCCAAACTAGACAGCAAATTGTGTCAATGAAAATATAGAAATTAAACAAACGCGTGCTATGCATATGGAATTAAATGCAGCAGCTCGTTCCACTGCTGTGGGAAGCGTCTTGGGAAATGCAATAGCTGAGCTTTTGTTGCACTATAATAAAATTTGAGTTTTTAATGGTAGAAACTACTTCCTTTATGGAGTATTCAAATTTGAAAACACATATATAAAATGAAAAATATATAAAAATAACATAATAATAATAATATAACATAATTTAATATATATATATTCTATAACATATAATTTTCCTCTTAATCAACTTCAACTTAATACTTCTTTGATTTTCTACATGCTTTGAGCTTATTTCTCAACAATTTATTATAGACTTAAATTATTACTTTTCAAGTAATTTTTTTGAAACTTTTGTAAATTTTTTTTTTTATATTAGTTTTTTACTGCTCTGTTTCATATGTGTGCTTTCCAAATCCCTTAGCTTACCTATTTTATAGTTGCAATTAAAGTATCTATTGCTCTTCACACATGGTTGGCATTTCGATTGAATAACTCAGTAAATGATTCGACGCGTCGTTAGTTGGTTGCATTTGCAATTTCATTCAATTAAGCAGTTGCATCGATTGTGGGATAGATCCGGCTCGAGCTAAAGTTCAATTTCAATATTATTAGATTATTATTTTTGCCATTGTTTTAGCATTTTAGTGCTGGAATTGCCCAATGGGAAATCGCATGGCCCGGCTAAACTAGTTTAGCAATCACTTGGGCATGACTAAGTGCCTTAAATGCATACAAAATTCCTGGGCAGACTCCAGTGCCCCCTCGAGTGCTCGGCTATCTTAATTTAGCGAAGATGTTGCCGAAGGCCCAGC
The DNA here is from genome assembly GCA_035045545.1 of Drosophila gaucha. Classification (NCBI taxonomy): domain Eukaryota; kingdom Metazoa; phylum Arthropoda; class Insecta; order Diptera; family Drosophilidae; genus Drosophila; species Drosophila gaucha. The sequence continues at coordinate 8,224,596 of JAWNOY010000292.1, forward strand.
CTCCGTTGAGCTATAATTACGTGACCTGCTGAGTGTGTGTGTATTGCTCAGGTGTGAAACGCTGCAAGTGTTTTGCCAAATCATGCAAATCATTATCTATTGCATTTTATGGCTCCAATAAAAATATTAGCCAAGCCGGGCTACGACTCCAGAGGCTCTGTGCCGTATTTGTAGCTCACTTATTAATATTTCTGCCGCAATCGCACGTAATTTCTAAACTTACAGCCGCCGTTTTGCACCGCAACGCGATTTCCGGGCGACGCGCCCGCTGGCCATAGCTCCCGCCTGGCGTCTCCCCAACCATCCTCCAGTGCCACTGCACCCAGGCCTGAGTCGCAGTCGCACTCGTATCTCGTCGGCTTGCACACATTGTTAACGTCATTCACTGCCTGAAATATCAAGCGTGAGAAAATCTATTATTATCTATCGCTCGATGTGTGTAGCCCGGCTTTAGCTACAGCTACAGCTACAGCTACAGCATCAGCTCTAGCCACAGCTTCTAATGCCAGTCGCTCCAAACGGAACTAGACGGCAGCACGTAGGGACTGTCGTTGGGATTGGGAGCGGGAGATGACATAGCGACGACGTCATCAGCTAATGGGCTCGACCACAGCCAACTGAAAACATGTGTGGGGGAGTTTTCTATTGCATGATCAGGGTCTTTATTTATATATATTTAATTAATGCAGCTAACAAATTATATGAAATATTCTGTGAACAAAAAACTCGATCACACACGATCTATTATTGTTATTAGTGGGTATATAGTATAAAGAAATAGGCTACGTTTTGCATTTTAACTTTGTTGTTCTAAAGATTTAATAAATACCAAGATAATTTATTTGCAAAGAGCCTGGATTTTGAAATGTATATTTACAAGAATTGTATATAAGAGTAGATATTATTATTCATATTATTTTACTATATGGATATATACATATATACTAAAGAAAATATGATAATTTTTACACATTTACTAGATATTAAATACCAACACTAATACTAATTATAATGTGTTACTAATACTAATACAATATTTTACATAATGTTTTGCTGACATGATTCTATATAACTTTAAATCTTAAGCTACATTTATTTCTCTCCACATGGCATAAATATTAAAGCAGGTCAAGGTCAATCGAATGGCTATATATTATTATATGGCTACTTTCAATAAAAAGGAGTTTATCTAATAACGTGTCTTGCTAGACACTCGACCTATTTGCCTCAGTTTTAAATATAGAAGCTGTTTTACTAATCTATGAGTAATAAAACAAGTTAACATAGAAACAGGCCATAAATAATGTACTTAAATGCATTACTAAACTTTTCCAATGTTTTTGATGTGTTAAATTCGAATCTGATATCTTAGTATAGCCCTATCAGCTCAATCTTTTAAGATATATAAACTGAAAAGTGCAATATACATGCTTTAAGGTTCATTAAAGGTCCTCAGGCTAATCGTATTGGCATATGTAATTCGAATCTTTGATCTAGTTAAAAGTTCATTGATATGGGCGTACTTATGTTAACAACTGCAGCTAGCAATTAATTGCAACAAGCTGTAATTATTCAACAATTGACGCCCTTTTTGCGTTAGGCTGTATGCTTGTTCATAGCATAACATTTATAAATAGAGACATGAGTTAATTTATTGCATGGCAATGATCTCATTACAATTAAATGCACGAGAGTCGCATGTGAAGCCGTACAAAAATTGAAATCAATTTCATTTAAAAACCACTTAGGCCCACCCCCAAGTCTGGCTGGATTGGATATTGTGGCTGCAGCTCTTGAAGTGACAAAGTGCGGCATGGGCCAACTTGTTAGCATATGTTAATTAAAGCGGGCGAGCGAGCGAGCGAGCGAGCAGAGTCAAGATTTAAGCCTGCTGCCTGCTGCCTGCTGCCAAGAGACTGGGTGACTTATGGGACCGGGTCTTGGCAGTCAGTTGGTCATATAACTTCATTTTGCACTGTGCAGCCGTCGTTTGCGGCTGTCAATGCAAATGCCAATAGATATTCGCATGTATCTTTCAGATACAATTCGATTTGCGCCCAATTTCAACGCCTCAACTGCTTTGGCCGAGATAAATCAACGGTTCGCTAACTGCACCGAGTGACTCACTACTGACTGCTACACATGTATCTTAAAGATACAGTATCTCAATAGCTGTCTGCCCAAGTGTGCGTGTGTGTGTGTGTGTGTTTGTATGCCACAGATTTGACTTAACGATTTTCTATAATAATTTTTCAATATTGTGGGCTGCACAACAAAATGCAACTGATTTGTAATGCATAATGCTGCTATGAACTTCTATTGATTTATTTCCATGCATAATTTGCTCATAAACATTGTGGGTGAACTGTCAGCAACTGTGCAAGATCAATATGCACTGAGAGAAAATACATGCCAACTGCATCAAATTATGTAACTGAATTGAAGACACCTAAAATATTAAGTGAAGTTTTTTATTACTTTTCATTTCCATTTGGATTCTACTTAGTATATACAAATTTCTTCGAGTGTACCTGCTCGTGTTGTCGCTCATCTGTTGTTGATATTTGAGTTAATTGGCTGTTTGCGTGCCTGGCACTAGATTGTCGTATTTGGAGCAGGAAGCGCCCAAAATGAAATTAGAAGCGTTTTCAAAAAATTGTTAGCTGCCTTTCCCATAGTGCATGAGAAAGAGATCTCAGCTGGAGTCAAGTACAAGCAGCTGGCGGCCCGAACGTAATTTGGCTGGCCTTTCTGGCCAAAAAGGTGCTCAATAGCAGGAGCAACTACTTACTACCGTGGGAGCTACTTAGTTAGCTCGACTTAGTTTGGCCTCTCTCTCTCTCTCTCTCTCTCTTGGGGTCTGGGGGCTCTGCTTCCGCTGCTACAATTTTGGCTTCGGTTTGGTTACATTTCGGTGGCGTGACCACCGAGTCGAGTGGCTCCAATTCCGATGGCAAGTCGAGTGTCGATGTCGACACTTGGCTCACTAAATATCTCCCCCCTCCCACTGCTGGACTCGAAACGCGATGGCGATAACAGTTTTGCGCCCATGGCGTTGACGTTTTGCACTTATTTATACCAAGGTGCTGTTAACTGGGCCCAGAGTCTCACTGGAGCTCTGACTCGGACTCTGATTGGAATCTGGTTGCCTTTTTTTAGTTGGCTCTTGCCTGCCAGCAGAATTATGGCTGTCATCAGCCGTGCAGTTGACATAAACACTCACTGGCCGCAGGGGGTCGACTTGCCAGTTGCCAGTTGCCAGTTGGCAGTTGGCAGTTGCCTGCTTGGCTGGAACCCTTTGTTCATCATCATCTGTTGGCCATTTGCATGCCCTGCACGCAGCATTGAGCCTATAAAGCGTTAACAGAGCTGCCTTTTGGGGTCTGCCTCTGTGGTTTATCAGCGCACAACTATGTCTTAAAATATGCTTTTAATCACATTTCCGTTGTGTGTTTGTGCCTGTTGCCTTAACAAATAATTCCACACGAAACTAAAGTAAATCATTTGGAAATTTATGTCCAACCAAGACATGTCAGAAGGCAGCAATAACTAGAAGATATCCTGTAATCTCTGCAAAGTAAACTGCATACTTTACTTAATCTAAATTAAGATAGAGAATTTATATTTTCCAATCAAAATTTAAGGTCTTCATAGCATATTCGAAATCTAATTTAACAAAAATAGTTGCTAGTTGCTGTCAAATTTTTTAATATTTGATAGACTTTATACCTTTCGTTTGACTACAGGGTATAAAAATGATGAACGAACGTACGCACGTCTCTGCTTTGCTAGCTGCAGCATGTGTGAGACAGAGAGAGAGAGAGAGAGGGCGACTGGTACTGCTCTATAGAGCGATCTCATCAATATGCGCACCACATTTGTTTTATAAAATCCATAATTGGTTCTACTGTACTTACGCACTGTGTGTGCGCCCCGTACTTGCTTGCTTATGTATTTGTATTATGATACACAAACAATCGAGACACTTATGGTCAACACTTTAGAGCCAGATTTGGGCCGCTGTTGCCGCTGCTACTGCTGCTGGCCAAAGCCAAAACATCAAGTGGCTCACAAGAGCCAATGACCCAACTGGCGATCAGCGACTCGCTTTGGGGCCTCATTCGCGCCCCTATTTGCTTAGGTCGCCAAAAATGGGGCTGGCATACGCATAAATATCAAAGTAAGACATATGATTTCTTACTATATATACAGCTCATATACACCACATATGCTATTATATATGTATATATATCCGACTCTCTGCTGCTCCGCTCATTTGTGCCTCATTTTATTTGTGGTACGTGTTTTGGTTCGCCAATGAAGCGAATCTTGTGGATGCGGCTGCTCGCTGTTGACTTGGATTCGTATTCGTATTCGGTTTGATTTTTGGGCATGGGTATATTGGTATATGGATTGGATTGCAAAACCTTTCTGTCAATTGTCGTTTGAGCTTTGGTTATTGGTACAATTATGAAGTTTAATAGACGCCGTTATTGTTGTAAATCAAAGCACATTGTGACACTTATGACAACTAAAGTAGCTCACATAACCGTATACATGCGAGTGTATTGAAATCCGTGTCGATCGTCCAGTTCAATTGTCTGCTCTTTATGGTAATGAAATCGATAGCTCGACAAGCAGCCTGAGTTATTTATAATGCGACAATTTGGCAGACAAAAAAACAGGTCAATATGTTGGAAATTTTAAACTGTTCTATAGGGAAATGCGTGAGCCCTAAGAGAAATCGTTTAAGAAATTTCAGTCTGCAATTCCTTTATATTTATGCAAATTATGTTATTGAAATAATATCATTAAATATTTTAAAAAATATATAAAGACTCCTCAGAATATTCTTGACGTAAATTAAGAACTGCAGCTATTAAATTCCAGTTTTAACTTCTGTCTAAAATTTCTAATATTAGATTTTAGCTTTAATCAAAATTGAGTAGGTTCTTCCCCTTAGATATCAAGTTCTTGATAATTGGTTTTCCCCCAAAATGATTGTCTGTTTTATAAACGCTGAGCTTATTCATTTTAATCTTTCATGAAGTGTTCATATAGCATCTACCAACACCTGCTATACCCTAATATGTGCTATTATAATTTTCATCATAGAAGACATCAAAGATAGCTAAGCAAACTTCTCTGCAAAATATATCAAATTGGAATACGATATTTTATTCTATTCACACAAAAATATATCTTTCTTTTAAGATCAGTTCCTAACCTTATCTATGCAAGAGTATTCAGTTTTCGGCACACTCTCTTTTTTCTATCTCATTTATTCTTATGCTCTCCCACACTTTTCTTTTGTATTCCCTGCATCGAAATTTGGTTCGCCAATTAATCACAACTGGCGCTTGGCGAAACCAAATCAAACGATTGACGACCAACTCAACTTCCATCCATCCATCATGGACGCATTTGTCAGAGGTCACCCAAAAGGCCACACACACACTCACGCACACAGTCAGGTGAGAGCAGGTTGCTGTTTTACCTGCTCCGGCTAAATAATTGATGTCTTACTTTACAAAATTTTGCTACTATTTTCAATTTGAAATTGAGCGTGCGAATTTTGAACCCTAATTATGGGATGAGTTTAACAAAATGCCAAAAAGAAGTCGATGTGTGTCCAGCTCCTCAATTGTGTTTGTGTATTTCCGCCGGAATTAAACATATCTTTTGGTAATTTTCTCTTTTTGGGTCAGCCTCTGAACTCCTAAGTTTTTTGGCACTTGCCGCCGGCGTCGCAATGCTCACGTCACACATCATTCGACATTAAAGTCGGATAATCCTCTTATGTATGTTGGAAGGTATGACAGAATGTGGGCGTCAGCGGAAGTAACTGCTGGGGCCACCTAGACAGCTTAGCAGCATCTCTCGCCAAATGAGCTGTTGTAATAGATCTAATGAAGTTATTATGTATCGCTTAGCTGTGTTGATTATTATGCTCTGCCTTTCGCTCAGCTGAATTGGGAGTAAAATCGTTTAGAGGCAACTGTCGAATCTCTAGTATCGAGCCTTGAGTACCGACGGCCGACTACCGAATCACGATTAAGCAGTTGCTGCTTCCATTTACATGCAAGCACATTCAATGGGTTGGCAATGTTTTTAAGGAATTCCAGTAGCAAATTGTTGCGTGCGGGCCACATTTGCACAGTCACAGATGCAATGTCTTTCTATCTATAGCTAAAGCAACAGTAGCAGCAGCATCAACAACAGCAACAACAACAACTGCACCTGACATTTTACGCGCGGGGGAGCTCGGGCATCAATTGTCCACGATGTCGACGTCGTCGTCGTCGTCGTCGTCGTCTTTGTCGCTTTTGGAAATTTTTGCGCAAAATACTCAAATTAAATTCCAATTCATTGAGGGGCACACACACATACACACACACACGGCAGAGTCGAGCAAAAGAAAAAGTAGCAATAGCATTGCATGTATTTGAGAATTGCATAGGAAGGCGGCACTCAACCTGAAGCTGAAGCTGCAAACTGCTTACAATGCGCCATGCTCAACATTAACATAAAACAAATTATTCCAACGTGACTTAGCCATAAATGAATGAACGTCGTCTACAACTTGAGTTTGGATTGGTTTTCTTTCTGGTCGAATCGGCATTTAGAATTTTAAGCCAACAAATGCTCTGAATGAGGCCCTAGGCCTAGTTTTATATACAACAATCTTAGCTATCAACTATGTAGGTAATCACTCTTTTATGCACTCAACAAATTCATTTCAGAGTCACTTCGAATTTGTTGTTAAGTTTGTCTAAAGATAGCGAGACAGAACAGTAGGGAGACTTTTGAAGTTCCTACTTACAATAAAATAAATTTTTTGTGAAAAAAATCGAAAAGCAAATAGTAAATAATTTATGTGTATAAAGATTAAAAATATTATTTAAAATATATTTTTTGACAGCCATTAATTTATTATTATTTATTATTCATTTGTGTTTTGTATATTTTTATATGATATATACCACGAATAAGCTAGTATGTGTATACATGTATATAGAAAGTTCGTTTTTTTGGTTAATTTGATTTAATTGATAGCTATACATATTTTACTTAAATATCTTACCTATAAACAAACTAATTCCAATTATAAAGCGAGAGCTTTAACTAAAATAATCTGAGAAAATCATTATAAATTATATAGAATAGTCAATTTCTCAAAAAGAATCTATCCTATAAGATTTACTGTCTATCTCTGTATCAATCATCTGCATCAATCATATTAAGCTAGCTTTCATTTCTTAGTTATCTATTTTGCGTTAGAGTATTATTAATTCGGCTGAGCTTGACATATACTATATATACTCTTGTTTAATAACTGCAGCCATGTTATATCACCTTGTGACATGACATCACAACAGAGGCTCAACTGCAGCCAGGCAACCAGGCAGGCAGCAAGTCAGGAAGGCAGAGAACGAGGCCTCGATCTGTGCCTTTGGACTGTGGATTGAAACTGCGGCACGTACGTCACGATATGAAAAAAAAATCTGAAAAAAAGGCTGGAAAAAATCGGCAAATATGTGCATTAAATGTGCATTGGCATTAATCGATGATGCTGAACGGTCGTCACTGGCTACGTACAGGAGTACCTATATGTATGTATAGTATATGTATGTGTATATATAGCTCGTATAACTGTTAGCCGCACAATATCGGTCATGTTCCAGTTGCCCGTTGCCCGTTTTTACTGGGCATCCACCTCTGACTCGGCGGGTGCACCACCGTCGCCAGCTACGTGCAAGGCACCACACAAACCAATGTTAAATAATTTATAAATTTTCGTTGATTATTTGTGCGATCTGAGCTCCAGCTCTGAACTTCACGTACTTCGACGTCTGGATCAAGAGAAAAAGAGAGAGACAGATAGAGGGAGAGCGAAAGATTGGCCCCTAAACTGCCGTTGTGTACCGTTGACTCCGCAGGTACAGGACTCTATGACACAATTGCATGCATTAGCATGCACAATTAGTCAGGAGAGTCTCTGGATTTGTCGTGATCGAAGTAACTGCAAAACGGAGCATATTGTGCAACAACGATTACCGACTACTGTTATTCTTTCATCGACTGTATAAACAGGATCAGGCAGGAAGGATCAGGGATGGGTGCTATATACCTATGCAGGTGCTAAATTGCTGTCTCATTACGTGACAGTACAATAACAAGCCGATCGCCGTAATTGGCAGCCCAATCGCACAGTTATCTTGGACTGGGTCGGGATCTGGTTTCGGTTTCGGTTCTGGTAGAGCGATTGTGTGGTCTCTCACTCAAATCAAAGGCAACGCTGTCCACTATTTAGCCAGAGGAGCTGCTGCGCTGAGTGCAAACAGCGGCAGGCGGCAATACAGACAACGGACAACCAACAGCCAACAGCCAACAACCAAACAAGCAACAACCAGCCACCAAAGATTGCCGGCGATCGGCGGCTTGTTGTCCTAATAATTGTGTAAACAACAATGACGCGTACGCTTCTCTCCTCAATCCAAGCCACTCTATGGCACTCTTCCGTTCACTGCTAGCCCCTAAGGCTTCTCTCTAAGGCGAGTGGGCAAACACCCAGAGCTGGCGCGGCTTTCTTTTAACTTGGCCAAGAGGCATGCCGTCAGTCGCTCGCTTGCTCGTTGTCTAGAACCAAATGCATTTGTCTGCCAGTTAGAGTTTGGCTAATTTCTGTGCAGCTGCGGTGGCCGGCACTTCGGGCCTCTTTGGGCCACTTTGGGCCACTTTGGTCTCAGCTTACTTCTTGAGCAATTCAAATACATAGTAATAACAATAATAACAAATACTAATGGTGAACAAATACGGCTGGCCGTAATCCTCACACACACATGCGCACACTCGCACACATTGCCGCCACTGATCATTAAAATCTGTTGGTCATTCGTTTGGCTCTGTTCAAACATAGAACTCTGGCTTTTGCAATACAGAGAGTCGCCTTGCGGTTCCACAATTCAAACAAGTGTTTCAGTTGCAGTTGCTGACATAACTGTTCAATCTAGTGCTGAAGTGCTAAACTTCAAACGTATCAAGCCGGTGGTTAAGCAACCACCACCCTCTTTCCCTGCCAAGCCAAAGTGTATTTCCAAATAGTCATTTTGCTCGGGAACTTTCGTTAGGGCCACGCCCTGATGTCATTGCCGTCAGATTGCCCAGTGAATGATTAAGTTATTACGTTCGATACTTCCGTTCAATTAGCTGAAGATCTTTGCTGATTTTCAATAGAAAAACTCACCTCATACATGATCATAGCCGATCGTGTGTGTCCCTTATCTGATCTTGTTGTACATTCACACAGATCGAGTGAAAAACCACAATAATTTTAATTGAATTTATGCAAACAATCAAATAAACAATTGATGATTGCAGTGGTTTATGGCAAGCCGGAATTGCTATTCGGAATGTTGCTTATAAATTTTCCCAATTCTTTTAAAACAGTAAAAGAACAACAGTGAGTAATACAAAGTGTTAACAAATATTCTCCTGTTCTTCCCAAAAATATCAATAATATATGTTTTTATAGGAAAATCGTAAAATACTCTATGTATCCGGCATAAACTTATTAACTTGACAGCTTTTACAACAGCTTTCGTTGGTGTCTCTTGTTTCAGCTTTGCACGCACGCGCATAAATCTCTCACATTCAAAAACCATCAAACGTTTAAGTTCGATAGACAAAATGGTTGCTTAAACTATTTTGGTATTAACTTGATGGGCATAAAACTTGAATATATATTTTCAAATGCAAGGCGCAATTTCCTGTCGTAAATATTGAAAATTGTGGGCCAAAGCCAAGCCCAAGCCCCAGCTCCAGTCCAGGCCACAACCTAATAGCTTCATTACCACTTCATAAAGTCACGTTATTATTACGTTCGGCTGTCAATACGCCGTAACATATATTGTATGAAGGTACTCCGATTGACATGCGATCGATGTCGATGTTCAATGTTCAATACATCGCTTGCATCTGCCAATTTCCAAGCCAGCTGACAGCCCAATAATTGAGATGTGCTGCGCAAGAACAACACACACACACACACACACACAGTTTTTAGTGCTATAGAAACTTTTAGACATATCATTTATGGCTTTGGTTATTATGCAAAACTTGTTCGTTCGGCAAATGCATTCATCAAACTCCGAGCAACGGACACACACGCCAAGTTATTGAACTCACCGACCGGGCCGGCATTCGGCAATCGAACAGGTCGCCAGGCAGTTGGACATGTGTCAGAAGAAAGCTTTTGGGCGGCATTACAGAAAACTAAAAAAAAGCATAAATAAAATACAATTTGGCTGATGTAACTGTAAACAAAGAGGCCCAAAACAAAATGCAGCCAAAATCACTCTTGATACCCTGTTAAAAGTGAGAGACAGGCCTTTGCCTTTGCCTTTGCCTTTGCCTTTGCCTTTGCCTTTGCCTTTGCCTTTGCCTTTGCCTTTGCCTTTGCCTTTGCCTTTGCCTTTGCCTTTGCCTTTGCCTTTGCCTTTGCCTTTGCCTTTGCCTTTGCCTTTGCCTTTGCCTTTGCCTTTGCCTTTGCCTTTGCCTTTGCCTTTGCCTTTGCCTTTGCCTTTGCCTTTGCCTTTGCCTTTGCCTTTGCCTTTGTCTTTGCCTTTGCCTTTGCCTTTGCCTTTGCAGGGTATTCCCTAGTCGAACATTTGCTGATGCATTACCTTTCAGTTTTGTTAATGAAAATATTGTATTAAAAAATAAATTAAATGTGCTGTCCGCTTATGCTAATTTTGATTCTTTTGGCCTGTCAATTAAATGCACATTTCGTATGGCCGCCATGCACTTTGCCTTTCAAAAAAAGAGAATTAATATGCATTGGAGAGCTTTTCATTGATTCCCATTGAGCAGCGTTTGACTGTTGTTTGGCTGTGCACAGGAAATGAAGCATAAAAATGCATGTAGAAATATTTAAAATTTTATAATTGTAATTATATGCACAGCGCACACTCCGCTTACATCGATTTTAATAGTCAACTGTATCTAAATCTGAATACAAGTACGCCCCCGTTGTACGAGCACAGCCGGAGCTAAGCTTTATTTTATTTTCGGGCTGGGCGTGGAGAGGCCATAGCTTGACTTATTTCCCACATTAAAGCAGCGCCAAACGATTCGCAAGGCAAGTTTTGTGATTCAACTCAATGACATGAGTTACCATATAGAAAGTTGATCGATGGACAAATACGCTGTAGAAAACTAATCGATGGCCAATCGAAAATGGGGCAGCAAACAGTAGACACTGGGAAAGTTTAAAGTGGTTCCATTTGACTGATGAAAGTTAAATTCGTAAAGAAATAGAAAATAATTATGATATATATCATATATTCTAAGAACTAAAAACTATTCCAATATATAAATGTCTATATTTAAGAAACAGTCGATGTCCTCATTTTCTTTATTTTTTTCTTTTATTATATATATGTTTGAGTTTATAGGTATTATAATATCGTCTACCCGATTTCCTTAAGCAATATACCCCATGCTACCTATTTCAAATTGATATAGTACTTTGCATAGCATCTTTAATCACGTTTTTATTGTTTGTTGCACAAATGAAAACGAAAATTCCCGACTCGAAGCATTAACACCAGAGCCAGGTCTACCAATTATAGCCATTGACCAAGTTGTCTTGATTGGCCTTACATTGCTCGTAATTGTGTTTGTTGTTGTTGTTGTTGCTGTTGTTGTTGTTATTGCAGATGTCTTGTATTATTTGGTGGGTGGTGTAAAAGAGCTTGATTGAATGCTGCTAGAGGTCGTCGCGAATGGCATCTATGATGGATCATGGGAAGCAATTCGAATATATAATTTGTGCAGAAATCTAAAGCGCTGCAGCCCAATGGACCACACACACGAAAGAGAAGATCAACTCCCAAAAACATAAAGCTTTTCAGGCAAGTGCTAACTGAATTGATCAACAATAAATGCCAGTTACTTAGCTATTACCATTCCGGCATAATTAAAATGCAATCGTCGACAAGCCCCAGGGGTAAAACAATGTAAAACGCTGAGAGAAAAAGTCTGAGTAACGGCTATGTAATACTCTATATAAAAGTTATTAGAATTAATGTGTATAACTCGATATATGAAGTAAATATATATATAAACAGATCAGTATCTATATATATACAGATTGTTACATTTTGAATGTGAAACGTGATGGACTCTGTGTTTGTGCATAAAATAGAATCCATTTAGCTGTATGCACATTCGATACGCTTGTTGCGCGCTTTTTATCGATGAATTGTCTAAATTATCACACACAACACACCAAACACAATACACAACACAATACACAACAGCGCGCTACACACAAAACAACAATTGACACTAACAACAAAAATTATCAACAACTGATTGCCTAAGCAAACAGTCAAACAGCCCAAAGAGATCCCAAACATAAAAGGCATACTTAACACTTTTTGGAGCCCAACAAACAAGCTGGCAATAGTAGGGGTCAGCAGTGGTGCCGGGGAGTGGGGCGGAGAGGCGGAAGGCATCACACATGCCTGTAGATTGGCATTTGTTTCAGCAACGCACGAGTTAAGCGGCGACCAACAAGAGTTGGCGCATTGATTTAAATTAACTTTTTTTTGTTAACTCTTCTTCGTTTTTTGGGCCTTGGTGTTAATTTTTAGTGACAACAAGAACACAAAAGATGTGCCCCTCCAGCAAGAGAAGGGGCTCAAATTGTAGTTGAACTGATTTAGCATAAGTTAACTGTAAGTGGCATACAAAGAATTCATTGACATTTCAGTTTTGTTGAAGAGCTCGGAAAACAAAAGACTTAGGCAACGAACTTGCGCCGAACTCATATTTTATTTAGCAGCAAACGCTGCGAACGGCAAACATTAAGCCCCGATTGCCATTTGTTTAGAGCCGGGCTATCAATAAGAATTAAATAATACATATTCGGTTGCAATCAATTAACCGAAATTCTTAATCGCAGCGGGTGGTCGACATTCGATGTCTCGTTAGGCGTTGCGTCTATAACAATTCCATTTCGACAAATAAAGTTATTAGGCACAACGGGTCGGTGAATGATTATATATGACGTTATTATTAAATGCTAAATACATTTCGATTTCGATCGCTGTTCGCAAAAAAAACAAAAAAATACTTACTATTATATATGTATCGCTGCATAAATCAACAACAACAATCGCGTACTCAGAATTCAAACATAGGTGTGAATTAGTCGTAATGACATCATTGAACTTTAACTTGCCAACTCGGTGAGTTACCCCACAACAACACACACGTATGTCATTGTGTGAGAATGTCTGCGTGTGTGTGCATTAACTGAAGCTTGAATGTAACACACCTTATACAACAAGAAAATTGTTAAACACAACAACAATCAGGAATGATTTCGCTGGTGATACGTTGAAGACTATCAGATATCCTGCATTTAACTGTGACTCTCTCTCCCTCTCTTTCACACAGGAGAACAAATTTGATAACAATGAGCAAAAACTAATAAACTGCACCTGCCTTTTAAGATGTATAGGAAATTTTTAAACAACTTTAATTATCGGTCGTTAGGTGGAGTAGTCGTATAAGTAAGAGCGAGAGAGGAAGAGTGAAAGAGAATTAGAGCGAGCAGGCTTAGGGCCGCTGGCCAGTAAATTCAATAGATGATTGGATATTCGTAAAATTAATGTTTTGCTTAGGGCTCTGTACATAAAGTTTCAGGTATTTCTTATACAACTAGATAATATCCATATCAAAGTTAAGCCTTTAAAATCATCGATAGCCAAAGCAGTCTCTAACTGAATAACACCCCTTTTGTATAGCTACAGGGTATCAAATGCAATAACTCAAAACGTCAATACAACAAAATTTATATATGTGCAAGTATTATGGCAACGATCGCTTTCAATCAGGTTAGCTTTATTAAAATGTAAATGGGTTCAATGTGTAATTGCTTAACTGTAGCCTAATGTTGAAACAAATTTCTGTGAATTGACGTGCGATCTACATTGCAAATCGATAGATTTTTTCGCTAATTGATTTAATGACTGATTTTCGCCATTGAGTTCCATGGAAACAGGTGCTAAGTGAGGATTCATTGAAATTAATTATAACACCAAAAGTGCCAAGTGATGCAATTGTGAATTCGCTTTTTCTCACATTTTCTGTAGAACGAACCAATGATATATCGGTCTAATTGATGTTTTTTTTTGTTACCAGGTGAGAACTAGTTCCTAATTGACTTTGCATTGAATAGAACAATAGAAAATCGATGCTACTGACGATAAGAAATCGGAATCCCTACCTTTAGTTATATTGAATAACTATAAAGACTAAGCTGGAAATGCAACCGAGTCACATTCGGAGATCCTTTTATAATGCAAATCTCCGCAGATATCATTAATATATTCGGACTATTGTTCCAACGATTTATGATAGCCCGCGGCTGTGCCGCAGAATGTTACAATTAAAAGATAAACGGGCACTTTGCATTGGAAACGCACCGCTAAACATATATGAATATGCTGCGGCTAACAATGGATGCTGTAGAAGCTCGGGAAATCTTACGGCTTTCACGTTAATAGAAACCGGTTAAAATGCATTTTGTGTAACAATGTGTCAACAAATAATATGAATAGGTGTGGAAAACAAATGTAAGAAAATGTTGGCATTAGAAGGCTTGTCTGTGCCCTTGCCCTCCTGCCAGGGCTGCTCCCCATTGGGAGCAGTCGAAACGAGAAGAAGAAGAGGAAGAAGTCAGCCAGCTAAACATTTCAATTTTAATTAAGCATGATAAATGATTTCACTTGGACGCATAAATCTCTTTTACAGTCGCGATGAAACAATGAAGTTCCTTTGTTTGGGCCAACGCTTCGAACGTAAATTTGTACGTTGCGGAGCAGATTTTCAGTTGTTGCCTTTTGGGGTCTCAATACAATGATAAGGGCCTTTGAAGCTGTGAAGAAAATTGATTTGAAATTAATGCAAGAATTTGTTATAGAAAAAATAACAAGCTCGCCTTTGAATCGCTCGAGAAAAAGCTGTTACGAGTCAATAAGCCAGCGATTTGAATTGATATCGTTTAAAGAAATGAATTCCCAAATACCAAATAGACTACGGAACGACTCTTTAATAAATATGCATTCGGCAAATGAACCAAACCTGATCTCTAGCTAGACTCGAAAACAGATCGTCATCTCAATTGCAACAACAAGAGGAGTAAAATATTCCAAATATATTTTTACAAAGTAGTTTTAGATAAGCAAAATGTTTATAGCACTTACCGATTGAATCCATTTTGTTATCGCCAGAAATATAACGGAAGGCTGCTAGTTACGGAACCAGGTAATATAAAAGATAAACTAAGTAGACGTCGATTTAGTATATTTTATTTATGTTACATAAAGTGCTTGAGAAATATGTTTATAATTTGGCAAAGGAAAGCGAAAGAGTAAAAGATAACTGGAATGCTCTATTTAATGTATACCCTGTTTTATAGATGAGGGTATGCTTGATCAAAAGTAATCGCTTAGACGAACCTAAAGTTCTTAGAGATCTTACAGACTCTTTTATCTCTTTTCTATAAGCAACTCTTACATTGGCTGAATGATAACTTCTAGCATAGCGCTTACTTAGCTTAACTTAATTTAAGATCTTCATGATGACAAAGTCGAAGATAGCTGCCAGCAGTTGAAATTTTTGTTTAGTCCAGCTGCCAGCGGACATTCCAGAGATGGTGCCAAGGTTTCTGGATAATGGCACTCGCTTAAGATACTTTTTATATGGCAGAAGTCGACGTTCTCTGTACAAGTTGAGCAGCCGTAAGTGCTAATAAATTGTAATACAAATACATTAAAACTAAAGACTAATTAAATGACTGTACTTAAGCGGCGAATGGACTTGGAGCAGGCGACTTAATCGCCAGTGAAGAAGTCTCCGCAGCCTCCAGGCAGGGGCCAACTTATGGCGTAATCTCTCTCACTGTGTGTGTGCTCCGCTTTTTGCCGCACTGAGCCGAGTTTGAGTTCAGGCCGGGCCAAGAAGTGAGCGCGGCCTGGTAAGCCTTTTGTGGTCATTAATTCGCACTTAATATGCTTTTTATGGCCCGGCCAGGTCCATTTGCAACGGTGCGAGGTTATGTGTGCAAAACAATTATTCCGCAATTAAACAGTTTGCACTTTGCAAACGCAGTCAGAGCCGCAGCCAGACAGAAAGACAGATAGACAGACAGCCAGCATACATATTAATGAAGGCGCTGCTATTCCCCCCGGTCCCTTGGGAAAGCTCGCTGAACAAATTACTTAAGCGGCAGCAGGCAACAGGCAACAGGCAACAGCCAACAGGCAACTTGCAACTGGCATGTTGCAACAGCGTCACCCCGAGGCAAATGACCACCATGCAGCGGCGACAATGCGTCGACTGCGTGTTTTTCTTTTTTTCTTTCTAGTTTACGTTATCAAAAGGGAGTGCTAAATATGTTGCAAGCTCACCACAAGCAGCAGCAGCAGCCGTCTGTCTGTCTGTCTGTCCGGCCAGCCTTGCCCCCCACCATTCTAATTGCTTGTCACACATCTGGAGCTGGCTACGCCTGAATGTGGCCTGGTTTTGTTGGCCTTTAACGGCTGGTCATCATTGCTGGCCATCAGCGCTTGCATATGTGTTTAGCTTAGCATTGTTTTGCAGCCTCTTCATCTTACTTTTTTTTGTGGCAATTATTCACTTAAACCATCAGGCATCAAGTGTCATGCTGAATTGCAAGCTCGCGAGCATCGTCTTGTCGACTTGAGCGGGCTAACAACGATTTGTGACCTGCCTCAGCGACAGCTGTGATGCGCTGCAAGTCGAAATTTTGCTTAAGATTAGGTTTTCTGATTCGAGATACAATATATAGTATATAGTATACGCAGTTTGGCATATAACTATGGTTAGACTGCCGACAATTAAGTTAGATATTAATCTTAAGAAATTAAGTTCTTTTAAATACTATGACTCAAGACCTTCTGCGCCGGGTCTTGAGTTAAAACAGTGCTAATACAAGTACTAAGTACCTGCCCAATTTTATAATGAGAATTTTTCGTGACTATCCTGTTCTTTCATATCATTTCTTTCATTATCAGTCATCTGGACATCGGTTAAGGATGGGCCGAACATCAGAATGGAATGCTCTCTTAACTTTATCTTCCCAATACTCAAGTGCCTGCTTGCCCAGGATGACTTTTTCAGAACATACTCTTAATAGAATCTAGTAAGTAGACAGATTTGATTGTAAATCTATCTCTCATATGCCAACCCATAGACCTATACAGCTATGCGCTACAGCTGACCAATGTTTTGCTAAATGCTGCTAAATGCTTTGGGGCATTTATGACAAAAACGAAAACGAAATATAAAGAAAAAAGTCATTGAATGCCCTGACCTGGCCTTTAATTCCGGCAATTGTTCTATTAATAAAGTAATTCCAAAACGATTAAGAGCAGTAGAGAGGAGACAAAATGAAGCTCTGCATTCCGTGATGAATGCCACTCGTCTCCTCGCATCTCATCTCATCTCTTCTCGCCACGCAGTGGCTGATGTCGGATGGTTGATGGTTTCGCTGGCAACTCATTTGGACATTTATAGCTCGCCAAGATGAGTGGTCACAAATGCGTGGCAGATCCAGCCAGCAGCCAGCAGCCCGGCTCGGCGACTCTCTCGGACGGCTGTGGTGAACTTTTACGAGGGGGTAAGCTTTTCGCCAACAGTTATAAATCACTTGAAGCTGCTGCGGTGGCCAACAGTTGCACACGGTTCATGCCACATGCAGCACACACACACATATATGCCACATGCATAGGCGACGCTTTCCTTGCCTGACGTTGCGGCGCCATAAATTTAATTTGAAATTAATTTTTTTGCTGCTGATGCTGCGGCTGCTGTTGCTGGCGATGGGGCAGCTACCAGCCAGCCTACTCTATGCCACAGTGTTGCACAAATGGCTGGGTCATCAAAATGCTAAGCTATGTAAATGATAAGCACAATGCACGAGCTGCTCTGCCCCTCCACGCCGACTGAAACTGCAACTGCAACTGCAACTGAGGCTGAGGCTGAGAGACTTTGGCTTATTTTTGCACGCCAACTAAATATGGTAAGGCACGCATTTGTTGTAAAATGCAAAATTGAATATCGAGTGCAGGAGTTTGGGCCCAAAAGCAAAACAACAGCTACAACTTGGCCAAGAGCCCAACTCGGAGTCGGGGGCTGGGGCTGGGGCTGGGAAGCTGGCAGCATGAGCAGCGACTGCTTTTGGGCTTTTGGTAATTATGAGCAATGCACTCGATAAAAAATTGAAGTTTTCATTTCGCGAAAGTTGCTGCCACATTTGAATGCCCAAAATGTGGCAGGCCAAAACACAGGCCGAACCGGACCGAAACATTTATTGTTCCTCCCGTTAAGGCAGAAAACAAAAAACCAACGGCAGAAAACAAAAGACGACGTCGCTGCCGGCGAGCTCTGCAAGAGGAGCCAAAGGCGACCGCAAGGGCATGCGAACTAAATTTCGTACAATTATGAGACCAAAAGCGGCCAACGAGGGGGCGGGCAGCGAAATGATGAAGCAACTGGGCAAACGGTAGCAGTAACCGCAACAAAACAATCGAGCTGCATGTGGGAGGTCCTGCAACAGTTGCAACTGCAACCCCACATAATGACAACAACCGCAACGTGGCCGTGGCAGGGGCAGACCACCAGGTGAGCTTTTGGTTGCATGCAAATTTCCTCGATGGCAGGCGACAAACTTACGAATTGCTCATGTCAATGCACGCTACGGGTAGCGGGTGCCAGGCTGGGTGGCTTGGGTGGTGCGGGTGGCTCGGCTGTACACAGGAAATGGGCGCCACGATCATAATCTCTATGGGAAGCTGTTGCAGAAAGTAGCAGCTACTGATGCTGCTTCTGCTTCTGCTGTTGTTGTTGTTGTTGTTGTTGTTTTTCCTATGCTGATTGGCATTAATAATGGATTATCACGATCATGTGGCTATGGGGTGTATGGAAATATCGAGCGAACAGCGAACAGCTACTACGAATTTTGCTTTCCTTAACAGCAGTTTTTTTTTTCTTCTCGTTGTTTTTTTGTTTTTATTCATATCGTGCGATCATCAAATAATGTGAACGTGTGATCAACGCTTCGGCTGTTGGGCTGGGAGCTTGCGCTCCGAGTTCTCTCTCTCGTGTGTTACACTAACTTATTTATGCGAAATATTTTGAAATCGTGTTTGCAGTGCAGCGTGCGCTTGAGCGGACAGAAGGCACAACTGGACAGCGGCAGCGGCGACCAACTTGGCCCAAACTCTCATACGTGGCTTACTCGGTCTCGGCCTCGGTCAACAGCATCGTCATCGCCTTCCATCGTCTTCATCTTCATCTTTTTACCAGGCAGAGGTTGCAGCAGCAGCACCACCACCACCACCAACAGCAGCACCACCACCAAAAACAACGTGACCCTCTTTTTGCGCCTGTAGATCACGAATTATTCAGAATTTTTTTATACTCTTTCGTTTTTTCAATGCACTGTTTAGTGGGGCATGTTAAGTACTCAATGAAGATGGTTGCGTTTAGAAAGAGAAAGGAAATTGAGAAAATATTTTTTCATTAAATATATTTCTTTTTATTAAAATTATACAATAATTATTAAAGATCCTTAAAGATTCTTTATCAACTTTCCACACAAAAATAAATTTAAGTAAATATTTGTAAAAGAAAATATGATAACAGATTTTGTAGCTCTTGGATACTACTTGGCTTATGTTATCTGTATTTTTTATAAATATTAACTAATTTTAATTTAAATAAATATTTGTATGTATATATATATACCTTTTCCCACTATTAGTGCATTAAAAAGTCGTTGAATTCTTCACATTCTTTGGAATACATTTTTTTGTATTTTTTGGGCGAACGCGATTTGGATATTTGTAGCTGTTGCTGTTGTCCGCTTCTGCTGTGCTTTTGCATTTTAAGCGCTGCTCGCAAAATGCTTTTGGCTTGTTATGAGTCATGTGAAAGCGCCAAAAGAAGATTTCGAGTCGAAGTCGGAGTCAAAGGCAAAGTCAAAGAAGTCGAAGGCAAAGATTTAGCTAGCGAGCCAGATTTTGCCTGATTGTGAAAATTATGTTTGCTCTGAGCGCAGCGGACACACGAGGACAACAACAACAACAACAACAGCAGCAACAACAATGTGAGCTGCAGGTTCATGTGGCGGTGAAAGGCTACCATCATCAGCAGCAGCAGCAGCCGCAGCAGCAGCGGCCCAGGTCCGAGGCCTAATCATCATTACCATTGTTATTAACATGATTATCTGCATTATGCGCCAGGCCCCAAGAGCAAGTTGAAAGTTCAGAGACGGCGTTTAAGCATGATTATGAATTGGGTCAACGTGCGGACGCCTCTGCCAGTCTTCCAACTTCTTCTTCTGCTTCTCCTGCATCTCTTTCTTCTTGTTGGCTGCTCAATTATGCCAAAGTTTGGCTCATGCGTTCGGGCCCAAATGGTTTTTGGCATTGGTATTGGCCAAAACGAACGAGCTGCCAGCCAAATCAAATGAAAATGAGACGTATCGCAAAAATGTAACTCGAAGTCCGCTACGATTGACAGGTGACAGTTGAGCTAGCCTAAGCCTAGCCTGCGCTTGCCTCACTCTCTTTCTCTCTCTTCATCTCTCTCTCTTTCTC
Source organism: Drosophila gaucha (assembly GCA_035045545.1). Taxonomy (NCBI): domain Eukaryota; kingdom Metazoa; phylum Arthropoda; class Insecta; order Diptera; family Drosophilidae; genus Drosophila; species Drosophila gaucha. The sequence continues at coordinate 8,245,295 of JAWNOY010000292.1, forward strand.
CTCCTCTCTCAGTCTGCTCTCACACGCCCGCTGTATAAGGCGCTGTGGCAGATGAATCTCTGTGGAAACGTGTCTCGCTATTGATGCGGCTTATTATATGCAAATTTGAACCACGCAAAACAACAATCCGAAGCGAATGTCCCCAGCCAGGAACAGACCGAATCCGAGTGCTGCCCATAAAGAACAAATGTCAGCCAGGCGGTATACATTCACATATTTGCGGCACAGATACCCTGTGCCAAGCGGGCTAATAGAACATGCCAAATACCTAGACTTAATATTTGAAATACTTATATAAATGATATAAGTTTAAAATAATAGAACATGGCAAATACCTAGATTTAACGTTAAAATATATATGAAGTCTTATCTACATATTCTTATTTAAGGTTTCAAAAAATTGAACTTGTCAAATACCTAGACCTAATAATTGAAATAGATATTTTTATTATATGGTGATAAATCTATTTTTCTATTTTTTTTTTAACCTAAAATATAAAACAGTTCCAGCTGAATATATAAAACAGAATAAGTATGTGATCTGAAATTCAAAAAGTATATTTCTTTCCCCTAAGTTTTAGAATAAGTTAGTGAAATTTTTTCGTCAGAAAAATTAACCTTGAATTATTGAAGAAAGTATTTTAGATAGTATAAAAGTCTTCAAACATAAATTTAACTGCAATTTTGATATTTTGTAATTCTGTTAAATGTTTAAGAATACTCAAAAAAAAAATTCGAAGAATTTTCTAAGTAAGGTAAATATCCCTTTCCTAATCCTTTTTGTTATTATTATTTATCTCTTTGCTTGCAAACATGCTGATAGAATTGATTGTATTATTGTTTATCTCTAAAGACTTATGTGCCAACACATACCGAACTGGTTTACGAAATGTACATATCCTTAAACATAGTAATATTTCAATGCAAACTTCTTTAACAATTTCCACATTCTAAGAGTATTTAGTTATTCGTAGACTTTCTAGTTTTGTTCTTCCTTTTCTAGCCTGCGTAAATTCACAAAATATTGACACCGTGTCGCGGCCAGCTTGACAGTGATCGAAATGTGTCTTGGCTACGACCAAAGCAACAACAACAACAACAACGACAGTCGAGTCAGGGACAGGGACAAAAGTCGTTCTCGAATCCTAGCCTGCTTCTTCTTTTTTTGCCTTTTCGCAATTGCGGGCGGTTTGTTTGTGACGTTTGCCTAACAAGAAGAAAATTGCTGCAATTCTTTACAAGTTTGAGCGGCAGCAGTTGAGTCTTTCCCATGGCTGGCAGCGCGGATTGTCGGCCTGATCCGCGGACTGCTCTTGTTAGCCCGTTGCCGTTTTGGCTACTTCAATGCGTTCGCCATGCGTTTGTCATGCCAAAAGTGTAGTAAATTGTGTGGCACTTAAGTCAACACATGCGACGGCATCTGTGCCTGTGGCCTGTGGCCAAAGGCAGATCCTCCTAAGTCTCCACTGATTCAGCCAATTTGCATGTGGAACGAGCCTGTTGTAGGGGTGGAGGGTGGTGGAAAAAAAGATTTGTGCGCTCTATTTTGACTTTGATAGATGTCTTTCAGTTACTTCTGTTGTGCGTGTGTCTGTGTGTGAGTGTAAGAGATCTGAATGATATGATTATTTAGCTCAATGCGATCATTCACCCGGAATTAGCCCTATTGGAAAACTAAATAATAATAATTGAAATATTTATATATATATAAGATTTTCCTAAAGAGATTCTTAAGTTTAGAGCTTGGAGATATTGTACCTATTTCTATAGCATATATATTCATGAGTTAGTTTATTCCACAGCTCGAATTTAATTTATTTAGCCACGCATAAACCATGGCCCATTGAGGCCAAATCGTCTGGTCGAGTCTGACCTCTGGCTTGTGGCATGCTAGGGCTCATTATGCCCCCAAAATGAATGCAAAGCGGCTGCATTAATGTCACATCGTTCGAGCGGGCAATTAAGTGTGCTGCGTGCCACTTCGCTCGCTGCCTTCCATGCAACTTTTCCTTGTGCCTATCAGTTAGTTTTGTAGGTTGCTTATCATGCCGCCACACTCTCACTATTCAGCAGTCTTTCTATGTGTGTGTGTGTCGTTGCACAAAATTTGCAATTATAATTTTGCGCCTTCAGAGTCGCTGAGAGTCGGGAGACTCTGTGGCGGTACTTTTTAGTTTGCGGCTTTGGCTCTTTCAGACGCTTTCAGACGCTGCCGCAGCGATTAAATCTCTTACTTTGAGCTGGTCCACGTTCTGGGGTCCAGACCGCGCTGCCAGCCCACAGAGCGTAGTTCAACAATTGAATTTTTTAAGCCTAAGCCGCAGCATGTAGCATCCAGTCCAGCCCCCCATTTGGATGCCTAGTCCTTTGCATGTCTCGGCCCAGAGACGACTCCCTCTAAGCGCAGTCGCCGCTGCCACAAGCGCAGCTAATTGGATTTCTCTCCTGGGAGAGCCAGCTCGCCTAGCTATGGTCTGCGACTACGACTATTCGACTACGTAAACCATATCGATAATGTCTTGATCAGACAGCAGTTGCAGTCGCCGTCGCCGTCGCCGTCACTGTTGCCGTCGCCGTCGCAGTCGCAGTCGAACTCTCCGCTCGGATCGTTTGCCCGTCTGTGGCCAAATTGTAATAGTAAAGCACACGGCAAGAAATTGTTGGATCTGCCATAGCATCGCCTGCTGGCTGTATGCAACACTTTCGCCTCCATCATTTCTCTCAGTGCATGGCGTTGTACTTGCATGTGTTTTTTGCAGATGAATGATTTCGGCTGGCGAACGCGTGTAAAGCAGCAATTAATTTGTACTACGTAACATACAAAAGAGAGTGCGGCACATGGGACTTGGGAACTAGCGATGGCAGCGTGACTCGTGTGTGCTCAAGTGAAAATAGTTCCATAAGTTTCCCTCAAAGTATATGAATGTGATGATAAAAGCTCAAGGAACAAGCTCATTATTATATGAAAATATTTTCAAAATTGATTTAAGTGCATAAATAATTATCTGTAGCTTCAGCTCTGCTCATCTCTATTGTGAACTTTTATTCGAGGTGCGTGCCTGATGCACAGCAAAAGGTTACAAAGCAATTATAAGGCACTGCATTGGGGGACTCTCCGCTGCGGCAGTGTGTGTTATAATTCTCTTAGCATATGAGCATGGACTGGAAGGGGCGCTCTGATCTCGGACAGCATCTCTCATGTAACCGCGACACGACGACCTCTTTGAATATTAAGCCAACCCAGACAGCTGGGCAGGCGCAGGCCCAGGCCCAGACCCAGGCACTGGCCAAGTTTCGGTCTCAGACCTCCTCAGACTGGAGTAAGCTTTTTTTTGTAATCTGCGCTATAATCATGCACTGAGCAAATTCGCATAGCCGCCCATTATTCCACCCACTTTTTTCTGTGGTTTTTTGGCTCGAGTGCAAAGCGTAGCATTCAGTTTTGTTGTTGTTGCTGTTGTTGATGTAGTTGTTGTTTTTATTGCAGCAAAATACACTTAATTTTGGCCTTTTTGCCGCAATTCAAGCATTTCACATGGCCGCTGCGTTGCCAGTTCCGCCACCCCCTCTCCCGGGGTGCATCAATCGATCGGCGGCTCAGCGTCTCAGCGCCGCAAGATGATCTACATTAAGAGAGAGATTTCTGCAGCAGCAGTACACAGCATCCCATCCAGCCAGGCGCTTACCGATTCGCATCCAACTCCAAGTCTCGGCCCGACCTTTTGCTGTAACCGACGTCTCGGTGGGCGTGTCCTGCTTTGAGCCGCTCTGTGCGCCAGGCCTTGGTACAGTTTTAAGTAATTGCATTATGTTTAAGTTTTAGAGATTTTGTTTTCTACAGCAGTTTGTGGAGCACCGCTCGAAATCGATGTTTACCTTGAGGTACGAGAGTAGGAGGTTTTCGATTTACAGACACTTCAGTGGGCTAAGCAAACAGCATTAAAATCTACAAGGTATTAAGAAATCTAGCTGGGCCTTATATAGGAATCAACTTAGATATACTCTGTAGATAGCATCTACTTTGCGGTAATAAGAGCAATTTAGTCCCCACCTTAGAATGGACAAGGAAATGTCGCAGCGAGTGGCATAATCAAAATGCAGCATTAAACAGCTCAGAATTTTGTCGTTTTTAATTCCCAGACCCCCCACAAGTCGTTCAGACTAATTAAAACGCATATTACGAATGCCATTAACATGACAGCAAACACAGCGCCATGGAACAGGCTATAAAACCGCGGACAAAACCTAATGACCAGAATCAGAATCAGAATCAAGTCCGAGTCCGAGTCGACTCCGAGAACGATTCAAATCAATGTGCATATTTCGAAATCATTTTGAATGTTGGACTCGCAGAGGTCGAGACTTCGGGCTACTGCAAAATTGCTTGGCCAGATATTTAATCCAATTAACCGAGAGCCAAAGAACAGAGACAGAGAGTGAGCGAGAGAGAGAGAGAGAGGGGGAGCACTGAAAATTATCGAAATCAGTTAACCCACACAGTGCTCTTGGCGAGATATTGTCACTAATGAGTTATGAGGCACAGACGACATAGGAGCGAACCCAGCGGCAACCTGCAACCAGCAACTGGCAACTGGAAACGTGCAACGTGCAACAGCTGCAGCCAACAACTGACTGACTGTTGAACATTTTAAACCATAACATTTTATTAACATAATAAAATCAAAATTATCAACAAAGTCGTCAATGTCGACGACGAAGTCGAGACGAAACTGAAACTGAAAAAGTTAAGCTTCAGATGCAAATGATAGAATAACAGATGCCCTGCATGAGACTAAGATGTGGCTTGAGAAAGATAGTTAGAAGAAAAGTTAGAGCAATTGCAGAATAAATATCTAAAATATCAAGGAAAACTTTATAATTTAGCTGCTGAATGAAATCAGATACTTTGAAGAACAACCATATATAACCGAGGATTGCACATATACATATATCATATGAAGTTTATTAAGTAATTTTATTGCTTTTTAAGTAAGTTTAAGTTTTTGCGTTTTTTGTTCTTAAACACAAATAAGAAACAAAGTTTGACTTTCTCTCTTACTTATTACTTTTCTAATATTCAAATATAAACATATTTATATAATTCTTATATCCGAGACGTATATATATATATATATATATGTATATCTAAATGCCTTACAGCAATCACTTTCTGTTTCTAACATTCACTTTGATATTTTCATGTTTACAGGGTATATTGGAATGAAAATGAGACAACTTTGGAGGTAACGAGCAGTGAGCTCACTGATTGGCATCTTCTTCCAACTAGGCAGTATATGTATCTGTAACTGTGCAGCTGGGCTAAACTGGGTATAGCTCAAAGAATAATAGCTGAAAATTTGTATTGGATTTGGAATTAAATTTCGTAGCGCCAGAGGCCGAGTGTGCATATAATATAATATATAGTAAATGGCTGCATTTATGTCTAAAGAGAAAAGTTAACTGGCCCACACACTCATTGTCAGCCCAGCGCCGTTCAAACAATATCTTTTGATAGTTTAGAGTGTGGTCCGCAGACAGGTCCGTATCTCTGGGCATCCCAGCCGCATAATGTGCGCCTCATGGGGCGCTGTGGCTGGGCTGTAGACAAGAATTATGATTTACTATAATGAAGCGTTATATTGTCAGGCGATAAGCATCTCTCAGGCGCATGGGCTTGCCACTATCGTAAACCTGATGAGTTGTTATAGATTTTTAAACACAGTTCAATAATCGTAGCTCGGCGAAGTGAATTTCATCCGAAATTAACGCCCAGTGCGCGTTTTTTTCCCCTCCGTCCATCTTGTGTTTTCTCTCAGTCATCGCATTGCTCATAAATTTTATTATGAACTTCAACTTCGAAGCTGAATCGCGCTGTCTGTGCGCATATTCGAATTTACTCTCCCGTTGAGCACACACAGATCGATGCGATGCGATGCGATGCTCATAAACAACATGCAGAAATTACTTGTTTAAAATTTGTCACACCATTAGTAAAAAAATCAGCGGCGAAAGGACCTCGCTGTGGTCAGATCCCCTACCAGTTCCACATCCACAGCCACATTCACATCCCAGTTGCAGTGGCCCAGCTCCAGCTCGTTGCCTTGTTTGCTCTTGATTTTATCAACCGCAAAACATCTACTCAAGTGTCAGTGTCACTCGCACAGCGGGCGGGCGGCGACGACCGATGCGGATGAGGACCCTGGACCATCCCAGGCGTTGAAAAATGAAGAACAGACAGACCAGACACTCCAGACAGTTCACGAAATAACAACGAAACACAAACAACTGAAAATAATGCAACATCCTAAAAGGTGCCAAAGACTAAATACCCTAGCACAAAATAATATAAAATATATAGATTGTGTGACGGCTGTAAAGGAAACTAATCTCAAGTTCAATTTTTTATTTTTCAATAACATATTTATAATGCTCTTATAAGTATTTAAACTTAGACCGCGTGATATCAAAATGGCCTAGAATATCTTCTAACGATTTTTATCAGGATCAAATAAACTTAATCAGAAATATATAGATTGCGAGAGGTTATTATACCTAAATAATCTTGAGTACAATTTCTTGGGGTTTAGTAACATTTAATTCTCTTTTAAGGATTTTTACCAAGAACTTAGAGATATTTTCTAGATTCATACAACATTTACCTCCAGTTATATTATCTCGAACATATTATAAGGAAAACGAAATTCTTAACCATTTTCTATTGTAGTTTATAATACTTAGAGCCTCTCTGACATATACTCTACCTAATCAGATGAAGCAAAGCTCTATATAAATTCTTCAGCTAAAAAGCAACTAGATTGTATAAAACTGAGTCTTTACATATTTTATATATATTTATTACAAATTCCATCATTAAATTATAATACCCTCTGCTGCAAAGAGTATATGAAATGCCAAAACGCTTGCTTTCTGCTTTCTGAGTCTTTGCATTGCTGAGCCAGCGTCGAACTTTATCCATATAATGAAAACACCCTCAACTTAAGTGCATAATTTATAACGAAACGAGCCAGCGAGACAATGAAAAGGTTGAAATACCAACCAGATCGAGCCTTGGAATTGGACTTGAAGCTGGAGCTGGAGTTGCAGTTGGAGCTGGAATTGATCTTGGACTGGGGCCAGTTTGTGTGTTAATAAATTTCTTAATAAAACATGCAAATTCAAATGCATTTATCTAGATCAGCCAAAAGCGACAAAATTTTACGCTCATACCATTTATCAGAACGATTCACATAATTTTTTTGGCACACGTCTCAACTGCTTGGGTAGGGCACCAGCTCCAGCCCTGAACTGGCCAACAGGCTAAAAGAAGAAAAAGAAACGAAAACCAGTTGAACTCAATAAATATTTTGACTCTTGACAAATGCTCTGAACAATGCCAACAATGCGAATACAACCCGGGCCAAGGACAGCTAACAGTTAAACAGGGGCGTTGCCTAACCACAAAATCCCATAAATATATCACAAATATAAGGGAAGTTTTCGCAATTGTGCCAATTGGTTCGAGTTCACAAACAAATTGTGCTAAGTAGGAGGGCAAGCCAAGGGCAATTTGTGTCCAAAAATTATTATGCTGAAAACATGAGAAATTGCTGGGAGAATTGTTGAATGGGTGGACAGAAGATACGGCATATGATCAGGGAAAATAAAAAGGAAAACAACTATCATAGAACAAAAATTATGACTGCCATTGAGGGTATTCCCAGTCGTGTCGAATCGTTTTTATTCTTCTTCAAATTAAATTTATTTTACTTTTTTATACTCAAAAATCCTAATGCTAACATCAAGCTTTAACCATGAACATCTCACAGCATTTAATATTCCAAATCAAATAGTTTTTCGAATCAGTTTACAAACGCGTCTTAGCTAAATGCGCAGTATGCTTTAAATAAATGGAACTAAATAAATGATTTGAGTGTCGAGTCAACCAGTTCTCTATAATGTGTAAACTTCACGGAGCATTGGAAATTATCGATAAGCAATTATTAGTTCACGCAAGCATAAAACGTTTATAACATTTCCGCATAAACTTAACACCCGTCAAATATTATAAATTTAACAAACAAAACTGAGATCGAATGCATTTGCATATTTCACATGACAAACGCGGCGGTGGGTCTCGACTCTGGACGACTGCTACCCAAAATGCGTCTCGACATTCGGTTAGCGTGAACTGAAAAGCGTTAATTTTCACTGTGCATTTATTGTGGCCATATATATATATATATGCTATATACTTTATAGAGAAGAGGAAGTGAGGAGAGTTTAGCAAGCAAATCGAACGTCTTATGTTAATGGGCGTTTCTTAGGGACCGCCCCAAAGTTTCACCGTTGTGCTGTAAAGCTGTTAATTAAAACCAAAATAAAGAAGAAGAAATGTACCAAAAACAAAAACAAATGAAACGAAAGAGGACCACACAACCGAAATTGATTCCCACCAAGCCAGTTTGTTGCCTATTTAAGTCTTTTGTCTTATGGATGCACTTGTCGCTTTCTGCCACGACTCCACTTGCCCGAATATTTGAATATTTTTGCTAGCTGTACTCGTTTCGCTGATTGATTCTCTAACCAACTGCCACTCCTGCAGTGCCCGGACGTAAAAAGCAAAAAGAAGATGAACTAAAAGCCGACTAAGCAATACTCTTTCGGCCAAACATAAGCTGATGTACTAAAATAAAGGTCTTAAATAGGAAATTTTAAGTGCTTACTCAGGTAAATGATATATATATAGTATTTACTTGGGATTATTGTTAACTTTCTTGGTAAGGGAATTTAAAAATTGTGAATAGAGTCAAGACATCACGAAAATGCGAACATGTTGAAGCAGGTTTGCATCATTTGCGGAGTTATCAATCACACATAGCATTTTTTTTTAACGTTAGATGAAGCGCGAGTTTGACTCCGACTACGCCTGGGCCGAATGCTAGTCATTAATTATGCGACGACTGATCCAACAGATCCAACAGCTTCAGCTGGAACGCAGGCATCAAGCACAGACTCATCATCGTCAATATTGACAGGCAGCGAACCGCACGAGCAACATGTTCTTTAAACTTTAGCCTTGAAATGGCAGCAGCAGCAGCATCACAGTTTGCACATTTAGTATTATTATATCTTAAAAAACCGAAAAAAAAAACAATTTCTATTTAATTTTAAGATTTTTTTTGTTGGTTTCATTTGTTGATGCAGCAGGGTCTAGAGAAGCAGGTCTTACCGGGTCTTAGTCTCTTCGACGGTTATTCACATAATTGTTGATAGTTTTTGTTGTTGGCTTGTTTATATTTAATTGCTAAAAACTATAATTCTGTCAAGTTTATTATGAAAATAATTATAATGCACGTTTTGTGTGTTGTTGTTGTTGTTTGTGTTGCCATTGTACGGCAAGTTTATCTAAGTGCGCATATCTTAAGATTTTGTGTCTAAACAATGGTCGTGGCTTGGCTGATTTAGCGTTATAATTACCCCAGACAACTCTGCACAACAAAAACACCAAATCACACACACACACACACACACACACAGTTAGACATATAAATTCTATGTAAAGGTTTGTAAAGAACTTGTCCATTGGGTCATTGGGTTAGTGTTAAGTCATTTTCATTGAAATTAACAAAAAACACACACAACGGTTCGGCTGCCAGAAAGTGAGTTTCAAGTTGACATACATAGGCATTTTGTAGGCAATAAAAGTGAGTCAGGAATTTGTTGGAGCGCTTAGTCTAAATTGGGCTGACAGATAACATAAATTATGCGATAGCAGCCTCTTCTATTGACCCAATAAGAATTTAAAGTTTTACTCACAAATTGACAGCTGATAAGATTTATTTGACATTATGTATTCAGCACGAGTTTGGCAGAGTTTCTGTTTAGATAAGATATAAAATATATAAAAATACTTAACTAGCCAAACAATCAAATTCATGTTAAATACATATAAATATATACGTATCTCATCCTATCTTTCAATTTCACATTTAGGTAAGCTAATCTGTAAGCTCCTTAGAAAATATATTCCAATTGCCGAACAACAAGAAATGCTTACTTCCTTTTCACATTTTGAACTGAACTAAGCCAATTAACGCCTTTTAACGCTTGATCAGTGGATGCTGCGATCAGTGGACCACAGGCAGCGCATGGTATACCACACCTAGTGTGTGTGTTGGTTACTTTTGCTTGGACGCCATAAATCTCAAATCCCATGAAACGCAACAAATTAACATTATTAAAATTTGGTTTCGACACATAAAACAAAAGACCCAAACAAATAATAATATTTTGATGTTATTTGGACTAAACTAGCAAACGCATGTGCTAAGTGAGGAAGTAAACGTTAGCAGCTGTCATCTCCCTCTATTTCTCTCTCTTTGGTGGCCAGTCTTCAAGGAAATGCGAAAGGCAAATGCGAATGGGGAAATGATATAGGAAACTTGCAGTTAGTGAAAAACTTGCGCAACTTGTGGAAAACTCACAGCTGAGCCGTAAAACATGTCATTTGAAGAAGCAGAGGCAAAAAAAAGGTAAGGCATTTGGTGTTTATTTTTATCGGGCTATAAAATCTACACTCTTTTGATGCCGTTTGCCTGCCTTTACTCAACAAACAATTTACGATTGATAATAAATCATTGCTGAGATCTGTAGCAGTTGTGTGCCCGAAACTCAACAAAAATCAAATGGAATCCTGATGCACTAATTCATTTTTTATTAACGCCCCGGGGCAAATGTGGAAGAAAACACGATAGCAACAACAAAACGACAAGAAGAAGAAGAATACAAGGAGAGTATATAGGTATAAATATATTTATAATCAATAACAAGGTTCGACTGCGAGCACAGTTGGAAATCAGGACACCAATAAAAAGTGAAGAGTATTTTAGGCTGGGAAACAAAATCTCATCTAAATAAAAATTTATTTTTTTGATGTTTATATGACTGCGATAACTGTGAGTCACATTTACGAGTCCGTTTCGTAGGAGAGGCACACAAAAGAGAACAATATATGATGGGTCCTTACAAAGACAGCGTATTGTCCCTATAGAAAGTATATCGAGGAGGCTGGCATCTAGTTGGCTGCATGATAAATTGGTTGGCCAGACGCCAGGCCAGGCTAGCAGCAATTGTTATGAACTGTTTATGCCCAGCTGGGCAGCTGAGGGCAAACGTAACGCCCGCCAATTAATAGAGGGAGGACTATCTATGTTTTTTGTCATAGGTACAGTTGCTGCCGTGTCTATCAGAGCTCAATCAAAGTCTTTTCACACCTCCGGACGACTTATCGCACGCATTGATCGATGGGGGGAAGTGGAAGCAGACCCGAGTCCCGCATTGCCACAGGATTGCCAGCAACCATAACAATCGTATTAATCGTGCGATAGTAAATTAATGCAAAGCATTGTAAGGCTCGACACGATTCCTGTTAGTAACGCTGATTAGGATCTAGCCAGGGCCTCACGCACAACACACATTAATGTGTCAACATGTGCGATAAGTCTGCATCGAGAGAACGGAGGACAGTGAACACACAGTAGTTGTCGCTGGTAGCCCACAAATACAAATAATTCTGATGTCTAGTTCCTGGTAGTGAGATATTGTGTACAAAAGATCCGATAAGGATCACACACACACACGCACACGGTCACATACGATTCGTGCGAATGTCACTGCGACCACAACAATGTCCGCATAATGAGTAGAGACCGAGGAGAGGTGCCAGAAGCCAGAAGCCAGAAGCCAGCAGGATTTCAGCGCTGAGATATCAGCAGCTAGCAATATTCGAGAACTCCCGTGAGCGCAATTCTCAAAGTCATAAACTACATTTTATTTTTTTTAACTCTCAATTTTAATGCCTGCTTTTGGCATGCCACATAAATCTTTGGGGCAGGACATGCGCTTGAGGAAAATTTCATATGATTTTTATTGCAATATGCAAATGGTTTGTTTGACTTGATTTCCATTCTCCATTCTGCAGCCCGGGCTGACCTACAACCCTTCGCTCAGAGCATGCGGTTGACCGCATTTTCAACGGTTCTGCTCGAAAAAAGGGTTGCATTCAGCTATTTTCTTGCTACGCGCTAACAACTTGATTAGAGAAACTTGCCGTACATTATTCTTGATTAAGTCACATTAATTATGATAATGATGACGACTGTCTCGAATCGCAGTAGCGATTCAAAAAGGAACCAGGCCCGGGTCTTTGTAAAGAGGGCCAGGCAATTGAAACGGGAACAGGATATTGTTTGACTTCAAGGTCCAGACAATGCAGCGACGTGTGCGCGAATAAAAAACGAGCACAGCAAAAAAAAGACTATAAAAAGAAAGAATAGCGAAGCAGAGAAATATATATACAGATGGGTATATGTGTGATAAATGTCAACTTCCTGCTCAGCATCCGACACGCCTGAACTGCCCTAGCTGGCTGACTGGCTGATGACTTCATCAGCAGGCTATCTAGATTATATACGGAAGTTATCTAATAGCGGCTGACACTTTTAATCCTTTTATGAAATTAATCAAGTGTGGCCATGAAAGATTCCAAATCCCCGAAGCGAGCAGCTGCTAACTGCAGATGCAATTGACTCACTGTAGAGTTTGGCATTTGAAAATACTTGGTTAATTGTTAAAAAAAACGAATAGAGGGTGGCAAATAAGCAATATATATATATAAACTAGTTAGGAGCAAAGTCTTTAATCAATACCCTTGCATTTTCTTAGTACGCGCTCAGAGGTCAATAGCCAAGTGAGCATGTTACAAATTGATTGATTAAATGCTATATAAAGATTATAAAATGAAGAAAACTCATAAAATGCAATTTCAATTATTCAACTCACATGATAAGCGAGAGACATTCATAAATTAACCATAAGCCAGACGAAAAAAAAATCGAAAAAAAAAAAAACAAATCAAGTAACAAAGTTAAAAAATTTATGGACATTCATTGATCAGTGCATGAAATTTTATGCTTTATGTTGTGTCGTATGTGATTTCCGTTCGGGAACTGCGCTAGGTGGGCTAGACCCATCAAAAAGCAACAAAAAACAAAAAGAATAGAGAAAGAAAACTAACTGAAAATCAAACTAGAAATGCAGTCTGCATATTAAAACAATGGAAATAACCGTTTTTCCAGCCAGAGTTTCGAGAGAGTTTTTAGCAGCTGCCCGTCACAGTGGGCACTCGCTGTAGATAAATGACAAATGAGCAGAAGCGGATCACGAGAGCGACTCTGTCAGTGGCAGTAGGCAGAAAGTTGTCAAAACAAATGGTTAAAGGCAAAAACGGATCAGCTCATCTCTCAGCCAAATAACAATTCGAAAACAGTTGCCAAATGTGCAAAACTACTTGAACTAACCGTTGAGATTTTTGCCATCCTTCGGATCAGTTGGCATCATTAATCATGGATCATCATGCAAAGAGAAAAACGAAAAAAAAATACTTAACGCTTTGCTGAACAAGAGGCACAGATGAAATCGACTTAAATTGGGCAGCTTCTTGGGTTTACAGTTTGATCGATTTCGCAGACTCGACTTCGAGCCTAATGCCCACTTCAGAGTTTCTATTGATTATGTCACCGCACTGTCATTAATTATGCCTTTGTTTAGGCCTGGCTGTCACTTTTGTGGTTCAGCAGCCCAAAAAAAAAGGAATAACTAATACTATTTTCGAGTGCAAGAACATTCGAACGGGTTAAGAGCTAACCGAAAATCTAGGTAGATGGAAACGAAACGCCTAATGCTTATGAATTTCTAATGTTGCGTCATTAATCAACCAGTCAAAAGGTGTTTTGATTTTGGCATACGTTCAAGGCAGCCCAAAACAAACAATTGACAATCAGAGAAACACACGCACTCACATGACATTGGACTGTTGCAAATGCAACGTTGCCAACTTCCACAAACTTGCAACATGCAATCGCTGAAAATTTGTGCCTGCGAAACTAGAACACGAATGAGAACTTTTTTATCGCGAGTGCTTGTGTGTGTGTACTAGGCCCCATTATCTTGGGCGCTTTGTTTGGCCAAGAAGAATGGGAGAACTCCAAAAACGAACCTAAGGTCAGCTTTAATATGTTCGAGGCACTGAGCCATTGAACTTGTTGGGTAGCACCTTGGCTCCGTTTCGGCAGCTAGAGAGCTTGCTAATGCAAGCACATGCTATTAATTCTTCAGCGCTTGCATTGTTATAAGACACTCAAGACAGTTCCCGACAGCCTGACTGACTGACGGCCAGTTCGACAGTTGTTAACAAGATACCAAAAACACTCCAGTCGAATGTGCTTAACATCAAGATACCCTCCACCCAGAGAGTTACAGCTACGTACTGCTGCTGTATTTACAGGGTATATCAGGAGGAGATCTCATAGTTACGGCACGCACAAAATGCGTTAATTAACAGAAATATGCTGCGCCCACTTGGCAACTCCAGCTCGAGGAACGCCCCACAGCAGCATTCAAATTGGCTATAACAGGGAGCAGGCGTTGTTTGGGGTATACCCCTATATATGGTGCTATAGACTATGCCTTCGGCTTATTATTTACGATTTTTCGCATAAATTTACGCGAACGCTCGTAAAACTGCGTGAAATACGACATTTTGAGTTCTGTGAAAGTGTAACACGAACGAACGGTCCAAGACTCCACGATTGGACTTTGAGATTGGCAACTGGCAACTGGCATTGGGACTGGAACTGAGACTGAGACTGAGACTGAGACCTGGACCTGCACAAGGCTGTTCGCTGATCGAAACGTGTGAGAGAGCTAACTTACCATGAACAATAAGCCAACATCTTTGTGATTTGTAGCTTTCAGCGTTAACCCGGCAACAATGTTGCTAATAGATGTTGCTAAGCTGCCGACGCAGACACACAAACACAGCGAAAGAAAAGCTTTAAAGTTCCTTTTGTTATGTCTTAGCTGCAGAAAGCTTTCGATGTGACTCTTAAGCTCTTAACACTTTCCTTTCGAATATAACAACAAATTTAGGGAAAACCTATGCGAAAGTTCTTAAATCTGTAGTCATAGAGCTTTCATTTCCTTTAAATAATTTCTTGTTTGTTCTGCTACTCAACTTCTTCATTATATTTTCCTTGATTTGTTAGTGCTTTTTTTCCAATTATTCTAAACTTTCTTCAATTTAAAAAAATCTATTGTGGTCCACTTTGTTTTTTTGGATGGTGCTTTTGGTAGAAATATATTTAAGGGTTATTAAAAATTCGAATTTTTAATCGTCTGCCAAGTCTCCCACTGTGAGTGTGGCCGGCGGCGCTGTGGCTGTTGCTGCGGTCACACTGAAAGGCAGACCGTGCTGCGTGGCCGAGGCCCAGCTGCGTCGAGGCAGTATCCGACCAAAGTTGAAGTATTTCTGCCTTAACTTATCCTTTATCTCATCCTCGTTCATTATGGCGCTGGCCTCGCGAAAGTTCAGGAAAATTCGTCCTTTTTCATCCGTTTTGATGGGTAAAATTTCGGTGCACACGTTGCGAGCCTTCAGCAGAAAACCTTCCTCTTCCTGCAGGCCAGTGCTGATGAGCGCGTCGCCATCGCCCTGGCACAACTGATCCTCGGGCAGAACAACAACGGTGTCGAGACGCGAGTCCATGGATTGGGATCGCGGTGGCTTTGCTATGGCCACATGGTTCTTCTTTTTGCGCAGGCAGAAGGGATCTCGATCGCTGGCCTTGACGTACTGCACCACGGGTCGATTGACGCCCCATTTGGGACGATCGTCCATTTTGTTGGCGTCCTTGTCCTTGCTGAGATTCTTTTTGTTCTTGTCCTTGTCCTTGTCTTTGCTCTTCGCCTTGAATGTGGTCGTTGTCGTCGTTGTGGTTGTTGTCGTTGTCTCGTGATCCTTTTCCGCTGCAGACTCCTTGGCAGGCTGTTTTTGCGTCTTTGATGTCTGCGTCGTGGTTGTGGTCGAGACCTCCCGCTTTAGCAGCACCTTGTAGAAATTGTCGTGGAACAGGCAAAGGTCGCAGTTGAGCGGCAGCTCCGTCTGTGTCTCCACATCCGCTTGCAGCGATCCTTCTTTGCCCTTCCTGCCTGCCGATTCTCCGGCTGTCCGAGGGGTCCGCACTGGAATGAGCGCTAGCTTGTTCTGATCGGCTGCCTCTGGCGCAATGTCCACCTCGAGAGAGTCTGGTGAGAAGAAGCCACTGGCCGTCTCCAGAGCTGTGCGACCGGATCGAGCTGTATGCAGCAACTCCTCATCCTCCTCCTCCTTCTCCGCCTGATAGCCATCCTCGGTGCAGATGGATGTCTCTGTGCGCTGTGTCATGGTTGCCTTGGAGTAGCTCTGCTCCGTGCTGGCGGGTGGCTTCATCTGCGGCTGCTGCATCAAGTAGGTGGCAATCTGTAGATTCCCTATGGCATTTTGTAGTCCAAATATGTCGCTGGTCACGGGCAGAGGAATCAACGTAGCCGGCTGCATGAGCAGCGCCAAGTTCTCCTTTTCCTCGGCGATGAATGAAGTTTGCGGCTTACCTTTGGTCTTCCCTATTGGCTCACTGGCGGCCTCTGTGGCTGGCTGCTTGATGGGCTTGGTAATGGTGCGACGCAAATTGATGGGCGTGCCAATGAGCACTTTCTCTTCCGTGACGAGAACTGGCGGAGGGGCTGCTGCTGGCGGCGGTGCACGTGGCGTATGACTCTCCGGATTCTCTTCAGTCGCAGGGTTCTCCAGCTGCTGATCCACATCCTCCTCTTCCACGGAGATCACTTGCAGTAACTCTGGTTTGCTCGACTGTTCTTTACTTGGACTTCGCTCCATGGAGGGCACGCGATTCTTGCGCTTCTTTTGCTTCTCCATTTTAGCCGCCACCTCCGCCTTGGCAATGGCATCCAGCATCACCTGCTGCTTCTTCCTCTGTGCCTCTTCCCGCTCCTGTAACTGATGTCGTTCGAACTCCAGTCGCTCCTGCTCTAATTGGTTCTGCCGCTGCATGCGCTGCTCGTTCAACTGCTCCTCTTGTCTATGTCGCTCCAGCTCCCATTTTCGTATGAGCTCCCGCTCGTGCAGCTGCTTTTTGATCGCATTGTGATACTCCGCCGCCTTCCTTCGCTTGTCCATGCGCTCGGCTAGCGTCTGCGCGTCGAGCGGCGCATTCTGGCCTCGCAGATAGGTGGACGAGGATTGCACTGACTGAGCATCGTCCTCGCTGTCCTTGAGATCGTGCACGCCACGATTCAGCCAGCCCGGCGCTGGCACCGCCACCTGCTGCTGCACGTTGTAGTTGGCCCAGCGGGCGCGCTCACGATCCCGCTCGTGCTGCTCGTGCACATAGTAGTCGCCCGGCTCGGAGTTATTGCTGATGTGCACCTGGTACGTGTTCGATGTGGACACATCGCGACTGAGGCTCATGTTCGACGAAGTCGAAGGGGCAGCCAAATAGCAGCAGCTGAAGAAAAGAAGAAAAGCCATTAGCTCCCACTTGGAAGTAGTTACCGTTAAGATTAGTCTACTCACCCGTCTGCCAGGTAGCCATCGGCTGCCAGCGGCTCATAGCTGTGGCGCTGTGCTTGCCCACGACGTGCCTTAATGGCATATGGCTTGGACGCTTGGGGACCAACTGTGGGCGTGGGCGTAGGCGTGGGCAGGGGCATGGGCATGGGCATGGGCATGGGCAAGGGCAAGGGCAAGGGTATGGGTGCACCCTGTATCGACCGCCTCAAACGCCTTGCGTTGCCAACTGCAGCGCTGACAACACTCTCTTCGGCCTGGCTGGCGCTGCCCATGCCACAAATGCTCCCATTTTGACTGGCAGCGTCGTTATACCAAATGTCGGGCGTGTGAGTGTTCTTGGGCGTATCGCTCAGATAGCCAGAAGTGTCCTCTTCCTGGCAACCAGCTGGGGCCTGATTCACATTCGGGTTGTTTAATCGATGGGGCATGTTACCGTTGCCGGGATCAATGTTTGTTCCCTTCACGTTGCCATTGACTTGGCCAAGTTGATTGGCCGCCTTCTGCGGCTGCCTCTTTCCTGCATACTCCCGCTGCCTGATGGTAGGCAAACTGGGACTTCTCAGGCGTTGCTGCTGCTGCATTGATTGCTGTGGATTTTGCATGCGACCTTTAGCTGTTTGCAGTGATGTGGGCACCAGCTCCACGTAGCGTCCAGGAGCCGCCTGCAGCTGCAGCTGCCGCTCGGACATGCCGGGCGCATAGCTGCCTCGGCGCTGACGCCTGTACAGCAACTCATCATCCTCGAAGTCCGCATCGGCATCCACGTCCAGCTCGTCGATATAGCGCTCCACTTGATTCATATAGTCCTCGCTGCGCTGGCGCTGCATTTGGCGATAGTCCGTGGCGGGCGGCGGCGGCCTCACAATCAGCTGCATGGGCTGTCCGGGGGGTTGGCGGGCATTGCTGGAGGTCTGATTCGAAGAGGTCTGACTGAGATCGAGATTGGAGTAGTAGGTGCGTATGGAGGTGCGTTCGATTTTATGATGCGATGTGGATGAAGTGTGCTGATGATACATCTCATCCATGCGAGCGATTTCTTCTGTGGGTGGGAAAGAAAGATAAACCAATTTGGAACGCTGTTAGCAGCCAGAGATGTATAGTATTGGGCACCCACCTCGTTCTTTAGCCCATTGCTGTTTTTTTAAGTCCAACAACCTATGCGTTTGTCTTGCTTCCGGCCCCGTAATCATGTCTATACACTTAGTTCATTGCACCTGACAACTGAGGTCAGCTACTCACATACACACAGACAATTGACGTCACGGTACACCACACTTGAGATGGACACCACCTCGGGGCAAGGCTAAGGCAAATACTAAATGCCAGCAACTCGACAAAATTCCATCAAACTCGCGACACTGAAGCGAAATTCGATTTGTTTTGCATTGGAATGTCCTGTCAAAGTTGCCCTGGCAACCTGGCACGTGCAAACAAACGGTAAACAATTTATTTGCAGCTTGTTCACATTTGTATGCTCTTTAGTATAGTGCCTAACTAATATGAGTTTAGATAACTTGATTATAAATTAATTGAGATAGGTCTAGAGAGATATGAAGGAAAGCTAGTATACTTCCTCTTTTAAGAAAAGTAAAAAATATACCCTTCACCGAACTGCCTTTCATATCACATGACAAAGTCCTCATACCCTATGCAAGTGCATAAAAACTTCCTCAATGACTGCGAGAGACTGTGTTGTGGTGGGGCCAAAAAAGTCCTTGCACTCCACGCGCACTGGGTTAATGCAGTTAGAAACGGTTTGCGTGCGAATTACTCATTGTCTGTTGTTTCGGAAGGTTCGTACACCCTAAAAATATAGTTAAGTGGCGTACACAAATAGACATTTGAATACATTAAATGTACTTTAAGAGTATGGCCAGGCCAGTTAACTGTTTATTGATTACTGTCTTCGTTAGCTATGCAAATAAGTTGTTTCGGCAGCAACAAGTCAGGCGAGTAGGAGTTTCATTATCAACTGGATCAAAAGGGGAAGAGCAAAACGCGTAGGTGTCAGATGCGGAACGTCCTTCGTTGTGGTTATGGAATGCAACTCGATTAAGAGGGTACAACCTACCTACCTGAGAGTCTCTGACTTACAAAAACTTTATTTCCCATGGTCAAATAGAAATGGCCAAAGATAAAAGGAAGAAATATCTCATAACCCATTTTCCATAAACATACATAAACCACAAAAGCCACAGCAAAAGTTAACCAGACTCATTGTTGTTGTAGTTGTTTGTATTTGTGTTTGTGTTTTGTTGTTGCTGTTGGGTCTGGTTTATACGCGTGGGCGTAGAAATCACTGCCAGTCAAAAGGTCATGTTATGATCTTGAGCGAACTATGTGTCTAAGTCCGACGATGACGCTGAGGAGCATGGGAGCCCAAGCTCAACTCAAGCGACTGCAGTTGCTGCAACACAACAACGAAGATCAAAGACACAGAGCAGCAGCTAAAATAAAAAAAAAAAACAGAAAAAAAGAGCAGAGCAAAACGGATCAGTGTAGAGCGAAACTGTGGATGGTTCGGCAATCAAGAAATCCCACTTGATACAAGTGCATTTATAAGACATTATAATGAGTTTTTATAAACTTAAACAGGGTCGCAGCCGTTCCTGCTCCCCTGCCCTGCCCCCTACCGCTCGTCGTTGCCTTAGGGCGTCACTTAACTAGACTTGAACTTGGACAGGCTCTTGAATCGGACATCGGGCATTGCGCAGCATTGATCATGACTGAAGACGATAATTGCTATGAGCTAGGTCAACAGTTGAGCAAGCGGTACACATGTCACCAATACGATCAGGTTTTGCCTAGACGTGTCCACTCTTACCCGTAGAAAGTGATCAGTGATCGGTGATCAGTGATCAGTGGTCGTGTCTTATGGCAGCCATTTAGTCAGCAATTTTCATACATCTTGGCAAAAGATTTCTACAGCGGTTTTCACTTGGTGTCCGAGCGATCAGCCAATTGAACGATCAGCGCATTGGATCGCTCTATCGATCGATCGATCGATCGATCGATGTATCATTTAGTGTATAACCTCAATACGGCGATCAATAAACAAACAAGCCAAATGCCTAATAATTGTAATTTACCATATTTTTGTCGACTATATGACGATCATAGACGAACCAAACACGATCGGGCCCCCAAGGCACACCACGGCCGTGGTAGTGGGAGTGGGAGTGCAAGTGGAACTGGGAGCGAGTGGACCGTTTAAATGGCAGGGCAGCTCACAAGCCACAGAGCCACACTCATGGATGGGCAATACATATTGATCAAAATTGATGATGTTGACACGAACTTTGAACGAGCTTCAACAAGCGATGACTCTACGATCGGCAACAACGTCGACGTCTGCTACTCCACTCCACCATCTTCTGCTTCAACATTTGCTGTATTTCAAGGGTTTCTTGCCGATATTTTCGTCAACACTCGACTGTTGAACGATTTTCCCCAAGTGTTTTTCGGAGGTATCTCTCGTGTAAAACAACAACAACAACTACAAATTTATAAATTCTCAAGTGAGAGTATAACACAATTGATACATACACTTATAGCAAGAGCTGGGCACACTGATCATTGAATTTGAATGGCCACAACAAACTATTCGATAGCTGTATATGAAGCTAATTGAAGACTCGGCTCGCTTGGCTCTTCAACTCAATTGACATTTGGTGTTTGAGTTTTCGAAAAATAACAACGGGCTCAAGTGTTTCACTTGTTGCTGTTGAAGAATTTAATTGTTAAGATGACACTTTTGGCTTTTGTCTGTGCAACAGAATTTCTGGCAATACAAATTTTTGCTTTTTTGGTGTTGCAATCAAAGCTCGTTCTGTTCGTAACTTTCAATTAATGTAGTTAGATCTCAGACCTGGCGTCGTCGTTGTCATTGCCAAAAATGGCTAGCCAGACAAAACGTTCCAAGACGTCCGCAGCAGCAGCAACAACAACAATAATAACAATGACAACAGCGACAACAAACAATCTGGCCAACTGTCTGCTGGTCACATTGTAGCGCCAACACTCGCCAACAACTGTCAGGTGTTTAGATGCCTGCCTCAGATCCTCTCTCTCTCTCTCTTATTCTCTGACTGCGCCACGAGTCGCATTAGTCTAAAAGCTCCAATGGAGTCTAAGCACTAAGGTAGGCAACTTGTAAGGCAGAGAATGTATATGCTGATCCGAATAGACAGCTGCAAAATAAAGGAAAAATATGGACACAAAGATACTTTGGATACTTTTTAGCTAATAAACTGGCATAAGCTAGAGAGCTATAATTTTAAATTAAAGAAAAGTAACTATTACTAGTAAGAAGTGATTGAGTCCAGATTAAGACTTTGAAACTAATAAGTATTGCAAAAAGTTTTCGTGAGATGAAAATCTATAGTTCTCATTCAGGAATACGATAGCATAGAACCAACCTATTCCGAAATATATATAAATATTTTAAAGCAAGTGTGACTAGCATTCCTTAGCTAAATAATATATTATATAATATATAGGTTAATTATACTAAAAACTAAAAAAATAATTGCAAATGCCATAACACGGAGTCAAGTAATTAGTTAAGATATAATCTAAATATTGCTAAGCAGATGCCTCAAGCTTTCGTCTTGATACTCACTTGAATAATATATTACGTACATAGACTTGAAGCCAAAAAGCAATTCAAATAGCTTTCATGCCATGAATATCTAGATTATTATTTCAGAAATATCAGAACAAAAGTCAAGCAGGAATTAAAAGCATGATCTAAATATTTCTAGGGAGGTGCTTCAAGTCTTTTTAAGCTCAATTTAATATTATATTATTCAGTTAGGTTTAAAGACAAAAAAAAATTTGCTGATAGGCTTTATGGATTCAATATCTATATTCTTTCATTCAGGAATACCATATGATAGAGGTATTATAAAAGACATCAGCTGAGTACCTCGGAGAATTTGCTTTAATCCTTTCCATAACTTGTTTTCCCATTGAATATCAATTATCAAGTAAGATTCCATGAACAGATAACACATTCAGTTTTACCTCTCTCAAGAATAGTTGCAAGAAAAGTATCTTCGAAGTGCAATCAGACTTCGGTTTAAATTTGTAAAGTTAACTCGCCTGTTGCAGCTTGTAATTGTTGCCACTCGTCGTTGTCGCTGGTTGTCGCTGATCGTCAGCGGGGCTGTTGTTGTCGTCCTCTGGCTGACAACATGCTACACTTTGGTCACTATAATGAGCCGTAATTAGTGCTGATGTGTGGACAACTTAGATGCCTTAGCTAACTATGCGCCATGATAGGCCGCGTGTGAAAATTTGCGCGCTTTTTGATAATTGCGACAAAGAGTTGCTAGTTGCTAACTGATTGTTGCTGTTGCAGGCGATCGTTGTTGGAGCTGAGGCTCGCTGACATGGCCATGCATCAACGTCGGTGTCGTAAACGTCTGGCTAAATGAAAGGAAAACTGATTAGCCTTGACAAGTTCAAATTGTTTGGCGTAGGGTTGGGATTGGAAACTCGATGAGTGAAAGCGTTTGGGGGGCCTGTGAATAAACTGTCTTTTCCCAAAAACCAGGCAAGCCACAAACCGAAAAAAAAAGAAAAACCAAATATCAAAATGTCCACTGATTGCCAGCGCTTGTTGTACAGCTGGCCAGCCCGCCAGCCAGCCAGCCAGTCGGCTAACGGTTAAAACAGTCCATCATTATCAGCCACCAACACCGCCTAGCAGTAAAAGAAATGCGTTGCAGCAACAAGCAGAACAACTGCAACTGCAACAGCAACAGCTCTAAGGTCAGTTAGAGACCAACAAAAAAAAATTGTTGTGCACACACGGCGGCAGCAGAGAAAAAAAAGATTCTCACAAGGCTGCTTGGCTAAGCGGCTGGTTCTGCTGGCCCGTCCGCTGTCCGTGGAGTCTCAGGCTCAACCTCAGCCAGAGCCTGCAACATGAAACAGGTGTGGCACATCGCGTCTACAATGCGCATCGTAACTACACACAACACACAACACACACACACACTCACACACAGGCCAAAGCCAAAAACTGGGAGGCTGCCCCGGCTGTTTTGGCCAGGCCATCTCTGCGGCTTGACTCCATCTGTGGCAGTAAGTGTGCACTGCAAGAAATATTATAAATACTTATGAATGTTTTTAAAGGAAACCCAAAAGCGAAAGAGTTCTCACATAGCTAGCTAGTATAGTTGCCAAACCTTCAAAAGTAAAATCTCTATTTGAGCCTTTGTTTTATGGAAATGAAAAAAAAAATATTTTATAAAAATTATTTATAAATAATATAAAATAATATTGATTACAATTATAATAATAATCTATAAATATATAGAATTAACTTTTTAAGATTAAAAGTGATTTATTACATATTTCTGTAAATTAAAAAAAATATTATATTATTAATATAAAATAATAAAGATAATATGAAATACAAATAAATACAATTAATTTCTTAGCTGTTTTAGGTTGAAATTATTATAGAGAATACTTCCTCGAAATTATATAAATAATAAAATATAAAAGTAAAATAAGTTTATTTCAATCTAAGAGCTTTCCTAGATTTAAATAAATATAAGGAAATAATATAGATAAAATCTCAAGAATTATACAAAACTAAAAAACAAAAATAATCATCATCATTATAAATTATAACATAATAAACATTTGCTGATTCTAAGCATACTTTTCATTACATTTTTTTATAATATTTTTAAATTTGTTTTATATCATTTCTCATGAAATATTAAAATGATATATTAATGAAGTAATAAAATATAATACTCTATAATTGTATTGAAAACAGTTTGCAGCTTATATATTATTAAAAATGTATTATTATTTCTCTTAATCAGTTTTTAGGACAAAAATATTTGTAGTGTTCCTTTGGCGACGCTTTTACCGCACGTTCGTTATTTTTTCGCAATTTTTGAGGTCACAATATGCCCGACGACGACGACGATGATCATCGCTGGAAATCTGAGGCCGGGTCTGGGTCTGCTGTTGAGGTTTGTTGTTTGTCGCCTTAATGAAACACGCGACATACACTTACACACATGGCCAGCGCTGAATGTGGGCACTCAGCCCGGTCTAGTCCAGCTACAACAACAACAACAACAGCAACAACAGTATGTTGTAGCACACACACATGGCACTATCAACTTTGACCCGGGTCAGGCCAACTGCAAGTTGAAATTATGTAGCATGGAGCATGGAGCGTTGCGCGAAATTAAAAAGATAACTCAGATGTGAAAACAATTGATAGTCACAGATATTGAGCTTTGACAGCCCAAGCGATAGACAATGCATGATAATTTTCTAGTATTTTTCAGCGTCCTCTGCCTCTTCTTCATCAATTCTTGCGTAAAGTCAATTAAGGTTAGATGTTGGCGTAGACCGAAGACGCAGATGAAGGCTTCAAGATGCAGCTGGACCAAGTCTTCGCTGACATTTGAACTGCTCATCTTGGCCATATTTGGACACTAAGTGGGCATTTTAAAGCAAACCAGATGCCAATTCATCCAACTTTTTGGCCTGGTAATCGCATTCGTACTTATCGCTAGAGGCTGTTAAACGAACTGTCTTTGAACTGCGCATTCACTTGGTATGATGTGTTTTGTTTTGTTTTGTTTAACTTTTTTTTCTCTCTTTCGGTTTTTAATGATTGATGGCCATATTGCATTGTGTATCCGAAGTTTGAGCTAATTTATAACAACAACAACAGAGATTGGCTAACTGAGCGACTCGACGCATCATCAAGCAATTTGTATGCCTGGCTGTCAATATGGAATCAAAAATATTGAACGATCCTTTTGTTTGGCTCGTTTTGATTGGGCGTTTTTTGTATATTTGTATTTTTGTATTTTTATATTTCTGTATTTGTTGCTACACCTTCAAAAGCGGAAATCCCATCAACAATGCGTCGTCAACTCTGATGAGTAATGATTGGAAAGTGGCTGTAGGGATCACAGCCAAGGGGCAGGGGAGCGACACAGCTTCAAAGTCAAGCTGTGCAAAAATATAAAAAGAGGAGAGTAAACGGTCGTTGCTACCCCTCAGACACTTTACACCTTCGATGATCCGTCATAACTTTTAACACATGATATAATTTCGTTGCATTGTGTCTGCAGGATCGTATTCTCTGGATGGTTTTCATGCTTGTAAACATGATTGATGAGCCCACGGCCCCTTCTGCAGCCCCCTCGCCATCTCGCTTACTATCTATCTGGATCTTTTTCTCCTTCTCCCTCTCTCTTGAAATTAGTACAACAAACTGTCAATGATTTGTAATTGCGTTCTCAATCAAAATTCAAAACGGGGCTGAGTTCGTTTCGAGATTTCGTCTGCTTTCGTCCATGCAATGCAAAAACAACTAAATTATAAGTGCTTTATAAGTACTATAACAGAAAGTGTACGACTAGAATAGATACTCTGCACCGCGTATAGAGCTTGGTCATTTCACCTGTTTGCTCTTATAAAAACTGTAAAAAATAGCCTGATATTATGCTCTATTAATATTTTTTAAGAAATTCTTAATTTCAGTCGACTTCTCCTTTAGAGACTTAAAAGACATGTTAACAACTGTTAACTGATTTGAAGTTCAAGTTTGACTTCTTCGACTTATGACTAAGAAACCAATTCTGAAAACAGTTTTTACCGGTGCATTATATATGAAGATATATCTCAAATATGATCAGCATCTCCAGTAAACTCTATATATCCCTCTCTTACTTCTTCTTAACAGCATTTGCATATAACCATTTTAGACAGTTTACTCAGTTTCAATTAAAACACTCTATAAATAAAATATTAAACAAATTAATTTCAAAGTCTTACAAGAAATTCGTGATTTAATAAAACAAGACATTCAATATTAATACCCTGCAATATTTGTTTATGCTGGATCGATTCGGCTAAAGATACTAATCAGGATTCTCCTGATATATGTCTATACCATATGCCATCTGTAAAAAATAATTACCTTCACCGCTTGAAGTCTTAAATATCAGTTTTTCATTCACCTTATTAGTCTCCAGGGTATCTCAGTAGACAGCAATCTCACCTGCTCTATTCTATTCGGTTTTGTGTGGCGCCCAAATTTCATTTTCAATCGCTGATGCACCACAATGATAAGAAATTTAATTGATTACCCTTTTGTTTCTGTTTCGTATTTGTTTTTGTTTTCGTTACTGATTTGCTTGATGCTGTTTACTCACCTTTCAATATTAAAACTATTTCGCTGTTTTCAATTCCCACGCCAAGTCATCATATACAAAACATTTGATTTATTATTGAAGGGGGAAAAAGAGAAAATATATCATAACGTGCTTATAACTGATTGGATCGTACATTGCGTTCGTTTCCATCATATTTTTTGGGTCAATGTCTGGGGCAGTGACTGGACTCCGACTCGGACTCCGGCTGTGGATGTGGATGTTTTTTGTATTGATGTTTGGATTTTGATTTTAGAGTAAGCAATGCGGAAATTCAGCTAATACGCAGGTGTTAGCTACCGCCCCGTTAATAACTCGTTGGCCCGCATGATATATGAGCTATGGAAATAAATCCACGGCATGACCTCAGCTATCAAACTTCACACGAAACGAAAATTTATCACCCCAATGCCCCCGAGCCCCAAACCCGTAGCCCCAATAGAAGCGCAGGCTTAACTCATCGAACGGCTCATTAACAAGAAGCTGCCTCTTGTGGTTTATGAATAATCAGTTTATTAATCAATGTGCCGCATGATTGCAAATAAACGATGATGCTATTATAATGATCGCACTATTACGGATTACATATGTATACATACATATATATATATATATATATATATATATATATATATATATATAAATACTAATGCCCAACTTGCACTACAATACCTCGTCACGAACCTGATGACCTACACAATGCGTTTTCAAAAACCTATAACATTTTTATTACATTTGTGACGCAGAAAATTGAATTTAAAATGATTCTTAGGGTTCTAGGAACACCTTGTCATAGGAGTTTATCAATTTCTATTTATAAAATTATAGTAAAAATTATTAATAAATATCTAGTACGTATTATTATATATTTTCTTCGAGAAACTTCTAAGCTCTAAGTTTGCATGAGTATTTCACATTTTATCATAGTAACTAAATCCCAACAGAAAATTTCTAAAATATCTACAAATACTTTCCAAGTCTTATCTCATATGCCACATCAATCTGCACATGCCTCAAAATTCTAGCCCATTTCATCTCGAAAACACGAATTTGTTACCCCCGCCAATTAAGATGTATTTTAGCTGCTGCTGCTACTGCTGTTGACCCTCACGCTTGGCCACTCAATTAGCTGGCCACACACCAAGCAGTTACCCCTCTCTCTCGTCCTGGCAGCCAAACAGCTGTTGCCGCTGCCCATCAAATGTTGCCGTCAACACTTGGGTCGAGCGCGTTTGAGAATTTAATTTATGATGGGCACTGGGCCAGCTATGGCCTGTGGGCGTGGCCAAAGGCAAGGGCATCATTAAAGTCGATACACAAAAATAAAAGGGAGAAATATGCAAGCCAAAAAAGAACTATGTGTAGAGAGAAAGACTTACAATAAAATGCAAACAAGCCTGCCTAAGCCAAAAGATCATTGCAGGATGAGCGATGCGAGACGTGCGTGTGTCGTGTGAGTGTGCGTGTGTGGCTTAAATAAAAATCAAAAATAGGGAATTTCAATAACAATTGGCATTAGCAGTCTCCAGGCCTAAACAAGCAACAACATTTGCCCTTAACTCCCCACTCACAAATGTCTATTTGCCGCATTTAGAGCGCTCACGCGCGTAATTAGGAGTTGCCCAGGCTCAAAAACCTGGTCAAAAATCAGAAACAGCCAAAACTGGCCAATGCGGCTAAGCCGATGTGCGTGTACTTAACGCTGCGACAAACTGGGAAACTGGAAACTGAGAAAAGTCGCTGGATTTGTAAACCGCATACGTTGGGACAAAGGCCGACAAAAAGCCAACAAAAGGCTTATTTAAATGTGCATTAGAAGTGTGCGTCCTTTGGCCTGCTGCTAGCTAAGTCCTGTCACATGTCAACAAATTTTTTTTCCGGCCAGGCGCGCAAACAAGACGCAGCGCAAACTTCCTGCCAGCGATTAGGAAGTACTCGTAGCACCCATAGACTAACGAAATTAGTCGTCTGCCTTTCCTCTTTCGTTTTGTTTTTGGGAAATTTCAGAAAGTCAGAACATATGTTGCGCACAGTTGGCATCCTGGCAAAGTCCTGCGGCAATTTCATGCTCACTCACACGGTACTTAAAGTGTGCTGCAGCGTGTCCGCTAAACAAACATGCACATAAACTGTTGTATCTCTTACTCCATCCATTGATAGAGTCATTAGGCCACCAGCGTTTGCAAGGGCTACCGAAATACCAAAGATCGATCGACCGAGTGATCCCCTACCCACAGCCTTGCCTCGCTTAATTACCCAGCATGTCTGAAATTAGGCTGTCATCATCATTTAGTATGAGTTAGGAGCGGACACTTTATAGCGCATACCCTGTAGAAGGTTTCTACAACTATTTGTTATTGTGGGAACTCTTCTTTTAACTGTCAGCAAAAGGCTTCTTTTCAATCAGCAAATAGTTAGGATAGTACCTTTATACATTTTTAAAGTGATCATCGTGAAGATAATTTTAATCTTAACTTTTAAATAATAATTTAAAAATTGAATAACAATTTTTAGAATCATATATTACATATATATGACACTGTGCTAAGAACTTATCAGACTCTTAGTCTAGCTTCTCTTACCTATAAAAAGTTACTTTACTCGAATGCTGTTCATTGTTTAAGCTCTGTTTATCACAATAATTTGCACGCATAAACGTAGCAAGCTTCGATTTTGCAATCATTATTAATAGATACGAGCTTATATATGTATGTATATATTGAAAATATTTATAATAGACAACGACGACACACCCAAAAGTGCATCTCTTTCAAGACGGTCGCGACTGTCATTAACAGCATTAAAAAAAAAAAATAATAAAAATAATTTGCATTTGCTATAAACAATAAGGCATTTAAGCGTTTAAGCATTGTGCCAGTGCAAATGGCCGCAGATGAAGCCATCCGATGCATTGGAGGAGTTCTGAATGCAAAGCAATACAAAAATGGAGCTCGATCCGACGATCGATCGCCAACTGGGCGACTGGGCAAGTGTTGAGGCAACGTTCGAGCTGTATCACGATTTAGCTATATTGACTGCCACACACATATATATATATATATTTTCTATATTCTAAGCATAAAATATATAAAGGCAAAAAAAATCTTATTAAAATTTTATTGCAACAAAATGGAAACAGCGCGCGAAAAGCTGCGGCTAAAAACGGAATTCGTGCGCATCAACAGCTTCAATTTGTTGTTGTTGTTGCTATTGCTGTTTGTTGCATCTTTTGTCTAGCGGAACACCTGCTAAAGTCAAGCGATGACGTCCCAGCCACAGCTTGCAGCTGTTGTGTGATGCATCCGAGGCAGACTTGGAGTCAGCTCAGCTCAGCTCAGCTCAGCCCAAGTTGAAGTCAAGTCGAGTCAAGACAAGTCAGAGGCAGCATCGACCTTCTTACCGCCCGTCCAAGCTGAAACCGCCCCTCGACAAAGGCCGCATACGACCTTAGTCATTTGTCAGCCAACAGCCAACCAACCAGCTGGGAACTGGCGGTGGTGCTGTGGTGCTGCTGCTGCTGCTGGTGGCACTTTCTTGGACCAAGATCAAGCCTATATGGCGTAGACGCCGTGCTGCAATGCCTAACTAAATATCATTGGGTCAAGTTCAGCGCTGCGCACATTTAAAACAATATTTTCCTAACAGACCTTTCAAATTGGATATATGCATATGTATGTGTCTATGTATGCTAAGTATACCCTGTTAATTATTTAAATAGAAAGGTGGAGAAATCTACGGCAACATGAAGTACTCTATCAGAGTCTACTGTCAATGATCTTGGTACCTTTAAAAGATTAAGACAATGCTGCTTGTCATTGACATAGAGAGAGAGGGAGAAAAATTGTAAGAGATAGAATGAAAGACAGAGAGATAGAAATAGATATATAGAACAAGAAAGAGAGAGAGAGAAATAGAGATATAAATGGAGAGGGAGGCAGAGAGAGAGAGAGAGAGAAGCCACACTTTATCAAGGTTTACTTATGTATATATATCTTATACACTTATATCTAGGGTATTCGCCGGACGTATACTCACATTTTTTTCTTGCTATGCGCATCTGCATCTACGCGGTGAAAATTTAATTCATATTTTAGTTGTATTGCAGCAGCTTTTCATTTGATTTATGAATTTTCATGTGCTTTATTATCGAACGCCCCTTTGTGGCACCATTTGGTAGTCATGGTCTATGATTCATTTCGAGCTGATCTCTGATGCTGCTAGACAGTGAGTAAGACGCTGTCCAAGAGCAAAGTTTGTGGATTGCAGGTGCTGAAGAGATGCCCCACTTTCAAGTTCAGAGTCCTCAGATATTGGGCCTTTATTGCCTTGGAAACAGAATTAAACTCTACTTTCTCACATAATAAAAATCATAATGAAGCGAGTGCAGAGTGCATAGCATAGACTTGCAGATGCCCTGTATGTGCAATATTATTTTGAAATCAATGTAAAAACAACAGCAATATCAACTCATACCCGAGCTAGAGTCATGTCAAGTTCAATAGCTTTTGAGTAAATTTTTCCAAAACTTGGCATAGCCATGGAAAATCGTTGAAAGTCGAATCAATACGCGTCAAATGATATATTCTACTTGAAAATTTGATAAACAGTGCTCTTGTCAGAGCTAGCGAAATTTATTTACATGGTTGTTTATGCATCGACCCGATTTTGACAAAAATGAAAAAGGGGTAACATCACATTTTTTGTCAAAAATGCAAAAAAATAAATTCACAAGAGAAGTTTTTAAATGCCACTGGATCACTATTCACTATTCGTACGTATTAAAAATGGTATAATATTTGGAAATTTGCTGAATAATACAAGAGATAGGGGCATGCAAAGTTCAAGATAGTGTTTTTTTTTTCAAATCGAACAAGCATTTCCAAAAATTTAAATAAACATCGCAAATCGATAAATGCAAATCGGTTCTCCGAATCAATACGCGTCAAATGAGATATGCCACTTCAAAATAGAAAAAAAATTTATCTTGTTACAGTCAGGTAGAGGTAGTAAGATGTTAGATTTGCCGAATAAATCCTATTTTGACACAACTGATATCCATTTTGATCCAGCAACCCACTAATTGGAACATGTTTTATATTTAAATTTAAGTTTAATGCTAAATTTATATATATTTAAGATACTTCTGCAAGCCCAATACGCTGCCAATATACCTTATATGTTGGCTACAGGGTACAAACAGCACCTAGATCACAATTAGGCCCCGCAGCCAAAACTTGGCGTTTGGGGAATAGCTGGGAGTGTGGAATAGTGTAGACTGTGCCACAGTGCTGTGGCATTCAGGCGCGAGCGCACATTTCTCACAATCAGCTGTGAAAAATCTTTCCATTTATGACCCACTAAAAAAACAACCGAAAAACAACAACTGAACCGAACTGAACTAAACTTGACTTATTTCACAGCCTCGTTTCGTTCTTCGAATGTGAAGTTCATTTGTTAAGTTATGAATCTAATGTACATCCATTATGCATAAATCCACGAAATTCCATAGAGTCGCACAGAAGAAGAGCAACACAGCAAATGCTTTGTTTGTCCGACGTTCGCCTTTTGGGGGCAACTTCATAGTCCATTTGGCAGCTTTAGGTGTTAATAACAATCACAAAGACGTTACAATTACGCATTGAAATCGGTCCGAGTCCGAGTCGATGTGTGATGTCAACGGCACGAAGGTTCCCACAGATTCCAAGCTTCCCGAAGAAAGAAGACGAGGTGGAAAATAAGAGTGTTGAACAATTGTTAAATTGGTGTTTAGGCGCGTCTTTTTCTTTTTACGACCGCCCAATTTTTTCCATATGCCGCAACAAAGCGCAACTTTTGTGTAAGCCAAATGAAAATGGACATGAAAATGGAAATGGAAATGGGCTCCCATCAGATGCGAAGCACACGGAAGCTGTTCTAGACGCTGGCTGACAATATTTACAACATTACGAACCGGTTGTGGCCATAAAATATGGAATAAGCCAAGCTTTCTAGCATCTAAATGTTTTGTCATAACCAAAATTTTGACAGTGTGTGTCTTCGCTTTTTGGAGCAATTTGTTTGGCCATAGTCAATCCGATCTATCAATTTATCAATGTCCAAATACATTGACACACACAAATTAATTTGATTAAATTCAAATTCGCGCCACTAAAAACTGGAAACTGGAAAATCTGTCCAACACAAAGCGAAACTTGGCCACAAACGAAATCCCCACATTCAAATCAAATAAAAATAAAAAAGAGTCAACTTTTGTGTCCAAGTGGTTCACATTTTTCATATACGAAGATACAAATGTTTTTGTGTGCAGGAAATTAACATTTCTGTCTTTGACTTTTTTTTTATGTTTGCTGTTTTCGGTTTCGGTTTTCATTATTGGCATGCGCGACCCCTAAGGGTCAAATATGATTTGGTTTCAAGTTATTTTTTTTTTTAATTTTTTCTTTCGGTTTTATGTGGCACGCTCTGCCCGGTGATGTCTTACCAAAAAACCAATCGATACCAAAACAGATCAACGATCTCATTTGCATACGGCACAAAGCTGCCAAATGTGAAACATGCCAAAGAGCATCCAAATGCCGCAAGGTGGAAATCAATTTCTGGGGCTTTCAATCAAAATCAGAAATGAAAAAAAAACACAGAAACATTTGGCATTTTGCACGAATGTATGGCCGCTGCAATTGAGCATACGCAGGAGATACCCTGTAAAAAATGAGATTGAAAGCAGTTGCTGACAGAATTATATAGACAGTAAGTAGATTAATCAAGTTGGCCTGGAATTTAAAATATATGATAATATTACATGAGTTCAATGAGGAATTTGGATAGTCAAGATTTATGTATATAGATATAGCTAGAGTTAGGGATATGAATATGGAGTTGAATAGGGATTTGAATATAGATGAGAATTTGGATATGCAAAAGGATATACATTTAGATATAGATAAGGATAGGCATATGTATATGGATTTAGATATATTTACATATTTCAAATATA
This sequence comes from Drosophila gaucha, assembly GCA_035045545.1. NCBI lineage: Eukaryota > Metazoa > Arthropoda > Insecta > Diptera > Drosophilidae > Drosophila > Drosophila gaucha. The sequence continues at coordinate 8,278,959 of JAWNOY010000292.1, forward strand.
GATTCTATAGATATTATATTCAGGCCATATATTATATTGCATAACTCACATAAATTACAAAAACAATAGAGCTTTTCAATCAAATAAAAGCTCCTCAACTTTTCAGAACCACCTTATTAGCAGAAAAAGATACTTCGAGAATAAAATATGTATAGAAGTTCCATTGGTCACACTTCTCTTTAGCCCCAATTACATTCGTTTCTTTACAGGGTATAATTGAGACGAGTAAACTGTGTAAGTGAATGATTGACTCTGGTTGGCAGACAAACGGATAAATCGAACGCATAAATTAGTCAGAAATAAGCGCGAAAACGTGTTTTAAATTTTTGTTTTCATTTCACGCGCGCCTCTCGATGCAAAAGAACGAAACAAAACGAAACGAAACGAAAACGAACCGAAACGAGACGAGAGCGAAGAGACAAGAGACGAGACGAGACGAAACGAACGACGAACGCTCATGTCAGTATTTGTCAAAGTTTTTGGCAGTGATTAATGCATTTATAATTAATTTATTGTATACACATACACACGCACTCTCACACACACACGCATATATGCTGTTGGAACAGATATGCTCAGGCTGAGAGCAAGCATTTGCCGACTTTTCTCTGTTCTCTGGCATCAACTGAAAGTCGAAATACCGTAGCCCCTTTTTGCAAGCCTTTAACCTAATTTCATCCGAAATATTTATATTGAGCAGCAGCCAAATGATTGATGATTGCTGATTGATGCAGGACAATGGGCACACACACGAAAATTTCGCAAGTCACTTGAACGGGCGGCGGCGGCAAAATGTTTGAGGCGCGTTTTTGAGGATCTGGCCAAAAGTCACATACATTAGAACGCATTAAAGTGTAACCAAAAAGGGGCGAGTCCTTCGGCAAGACGCAGTTGCACGTTCCATTGTGTGGCAATTGTATGGCAAAGGATGCGCGACTATTTCTGCAGAAGGAGCTGCAGCAGCAGAATCCGAGCCAACACTAAGATCCATAACAAACAAATCAAGCAAACAATTGCAACGGATTATCTGTTGCTCAGCATGGATTAGCCAGGACATCAGGGCACACACAGCACGCACACTCAAGCACTCACACACACACACACATACACAGCATATGCAAATGTCACAAACAGTTTGTAAAAATTAAAGCATGAAATTTTGTCAAAGGAAACCAAAGCGAATGCTGTTTTGTATGAGAATATGTGTATATGAGTGTATGTGTGTATGCTTGTGTGTGTGGGTGTTGTTCAGTCAAAAAAAAGGTAGCAACCGCAAGAGCAACCGCAGCGCCGAAAATCACAGAGGAAACTCTTCAGCTATCCTTACGCAGCGACTCCTTGTAATGGGTTTAAACACCCCGCTTCGAAGTCGGAATCCTCAATTCTCAGTTTCGATTTCCATTCCGATTTCGGGGCGTTTACCTCAAAACAGCCCGCAGCATTTGACTTCTATTGCAACCCTTTGCAAAGGGTTTAGAAAACAAACAGATGATAACGAGTTGCGGGTTTTGAACATCATAAAACTCGACAAATTGGATTAACTTCTGTAAAGTTTTGTTCAGTTAGTGGGAATATTATTGGTGCTGATGCGTAGAAAGTCGTTCTACTACGATAGTTTGCTGGCGTCACGCCCATAATGAAACAAGAACATCTGCAAATCTTTCATTATGAACCAAGTGAAAGAAATGTGACTTTTGGTAGAAAAGGGGAAAACAAATGAAAACCCATAGGTAGGAGAAAGGTACTAGAAGAAGGACAACAAAATCGATTGATAAAACTGAGAGATAAGACTAGGTTACATTCTGTATACAGGAAAAGAAAACTATGTAAAACACCAAAATTGGAATTCTAAAAAATTTTTATTAATTTAAAATCAATCAGATTTCAACTTATGTCATCTAAATTGCCAAGGTTGCAATATCTCTTCGAAGAAGTTCTGACTTCAATTTAAAAACTTAATGCGAATCGTGTTTGGCTGATTGTTTCCATAAACAGCTCATTAGCTGCAAATAGAAGCGATAAATACGAACGACTTTATGATATATTCAACGTTTAACTGGCAATTGGAAGATGCGGCATTGCATCTGCGACATGCTGAACAAGTGTTTCGAGTGTTTCAAGTGTTTCGAGTGTTTCTAGTGCTGTTTACAATGCAACTAATATCATAAAATGTCTTATGGCTATCAACAGATAACGCATTTAACGATCAATACTATGACAGCTTGACAACTGCAAATGGCTAAAAGATGGCGTGAGCTGGCGCCAGGTGAAGGCGGTGTAGCGAGGCGGCGGGCAGCAGTCCGATGTCAATTTAACACCGTTAGCAATGCGGCGAAGTTGGCCCAAACTAACTAACGAACTAACTAACTAACTAACAAACTCGCGTGAGTGTTGCCCCAGCCAACGGCAATTGAATCCAGTTCGTGCGCATGCAAAAACAAAAACTATTTACGCCACAGCAGCGCCAGGGGTTGGAGGGGGGTAACAGAGGGGGCCAAGACACAAGTATCGATCGATACATAGCAACAGTTGTGCTGCATAAATAGACCACGCCCACATGCGACAGCTGGCTGGCTAGCTGCTACACACACAAGCCCACACACACACTCGCACACGCTCGCATACACGATCGGTCGTCACTCTCATTTCTATATATGTCGAGTGCATGCGTTTGTGTGTGTGTGTTTTGTGCTCTGCATTGGTCAATGAAATGAGTAAATAAGTTCGCGTTCAGTCGAGCAAAACGGCGCTATATAGTGCGCGCTCTCTCTAGCCAACGCTAAGTTAGCGGCTCTTCATATTTATAGACCGACAACCGACCGAACCAGCGATCGTGCCGTCTCGCCTGCATGCACGCCAGTGTGTGTGTGTGTGAGTGCGCTGTTATTCTGGTTTATAACCAGCTGCTCCGATTGTGTTAATCGAGCCAATCAAATGTCGTAACGCTTGCCCAGCCAGAGAGAGCAGCTGGCGCTGCAAGCAGCGAGAGAGCGCGCTGCTGCTGCTGCTGCTCAGCTGTTAACGACCAAATACAAAATGGAGTGAGAGCGAGTGCGCGCATGAGCAGCCCGTTCGTCGTATTGAGTGAGTTTTTGCCAGGAAAGCAGTGTATGTGTGTATTCTGTTAAGTGTTTACATAACAGCTCACTGTTAACTTGTAAAAGCGCTCAAAGCACTGATCGCTCTCTCTCTCTCTCTCTCTCTTTCTGAGTGAGTGGCTGCTCAAATGTTCTCTGACGTGAGCCCAGCACCGTTAGAGAGCGCAACTACTGCTTCTTCTTGGCTTTGTTTGTCTTTTGATGAGACAACCAGTTTGTAGTTTTTGTTTATAGCAGTAGCTTCTTCTCATTGTGGTTGTTGTTGTTGTTGGCGTTGTCGTTGTCGTTGTCGTTGTTGCTGCCGTATGGTAGCCGAAAGCCGAAGCCCGGGCTGTCGCTTCGTATTCGCGCCGTTGATTGCAAAGCATCTCAGCGCTCGTGAGCATTTTGCAGAGGTCTCCGCAGCAGCAGCAGCAGCAGCCGCCGCCGTAGCCGTTGCCGTAGCCGCTACCAGGTGCGGCTCGGTATTTTCGTACCCAGAGCATTTTGCAGAACTGTTTAACATCAGTCTTTAGTGATAGCTCGCGCTTCTTGCTCGCACGCTCGAATCGCATGTCGCACGCTCGCACGCTGCGTCGTCGGCTTTTTCAAAAATAAAAAAAGAAACTAAATCGATTGCAAAACATAACGTGCGTTCTTTTATCGATTCGATTGCCGTTTATCGTTAATCGGTTAACACCCCCGCCCAAAGTATGCAAAGTGACCCAATAACAGCTCAATTAACAGTTCACAAGTTAATGTAGAGTGCCGCAAGTGCTTTAGTTTTCACACCTCTCACGCACACACACACACACACACACACACACACATACACACATGAGAGGCATAAAAAAGAAAACAGAGGCGCGCGCTTGTTCGCCATTTGCCCAACTCAAGTCCAAGTGCCTTTTCACCAAATAAAGGTGTGGCCTAAGCCAACAACTACAACAACAACAGCAACAACAACGACGACAAATGCAACTTGAGAGTCAACTGAACACAAGTCAAATATAACTCATCTTTCACTATGTTCTATTTAAATTAGACGGCAGCAAATTGAATGAATACACACAAGCGCACACAAAGAGAGTGTGTTATATACACACAAACACACACACACACAACACACACACACACACACACAAATGCAGGGAGCGTAACGAGCGCGTGTTTGTGTCGTTTTTATAGAGTTTAAGATTCGGTATATAAGTATGAATGTATCCATGTTTGTATATATGGCTGAGCTTCACGCTCGTCTAAAGTTCTAAAAGTCAAGTGCAATTTAGCTACGACAAACAGCAACAACAACAACAACAATTGCTAAAATACTGTACGCTCAAGTGACGTTTTATTGGCGCAAGGTGAAAAAAATAGTAATAATAAAAAGAGAAAAAGTAAAAATAAAATAAAAATAGAAATAAACGAGCGAGGAGAGTTCACAATGTGCACACATAACAAACAACTTAAATGATTTTTCGAAACAAAAACAAAGCAACAACAACAACACTATATAGGAAATATAACAAAAACAAAACAAACTGCAGCCTCAGTGCGCTATGAAAATCTGTAACTGAAACACGTGAAAAATCAAGAGACGGAAAGCCGCAAAGATCGCATCGCAACGGAGTCTGTATTCAAATTTGGATTAAGAAAAAAAAACAGTTTCAACTCTTTTTTTGCGGACAGTTCAAAGGCGCGTTTTGTTGATAAGGTATGAGATTTTTCCACTTCTTCTTGATCTCTTTTTATGGGCATGCTAAATAGAACTCGTATCTTTGGATCATTCATAATTTGCTAGGTTGAGAGAAATATTATAAAAGCTACTATCAGCTATTAACATAACCATAAGAGCTGAAGAAGCATCACTGAGCCTGGCGTTGACTTTTGATAGGTAGTTTAATGGACGGCTGAAGATACGAATGAAACATAGCTGAGATACATCCATCATACGTATAAAACTTGAGATGGCATAAAAATTAAAACATGTGAATTTCATTAACTCACAAATTCAGAAAGAAAAGACGAGATGAGAAAGATGGCGAGCAGATAAAAGACAAAATTGACTGACGATTGACGATTGGGGTTTGACGACTGATCATATGCGAGTTGGTGGGAAAGTTTTCCGTTTTGTTGGACAGTGCACTTTTAGTGTGGCCATAAAAACAACAAACAACAACAAACGACAACAGCAACAACAACTGAAATCGACAAGGGCAGGCAAATAAACTTTACGACTATATAACAGAATCAATGTAAGCCAAAGCACATACACTGAGCGAAACTGAAGGTAATAATAAATTGAAATATGAAATGAATCGAAATGGAATACGATTCTGATCTCAAATTTCATAGAGATCATTATAATTAAAAAGATCTTTTTTCAATTTATTACTTTATATCTTCCCCAATTTATTCGAGTCTGAAACTTCTTTTATTTGTCAGTTCTGCTGTCTTTTTATCATATTTTTAACAGCTAGTCGGCACTTTCTTGCAGTGTAACCCTGCTTATGTTTGCTTTAGAAGGTAAACAGCGTGTAAAGCTTTGTTTGCTTGAATTTGTTACACAAAACTTCGAACTATCTCGACTAGCCTAGAATTGCAATCAAAGAATTTGCCTGTCGACGATGACTGGGATGCCGGCTTGCATGTGCCGCAAATATTGACAATTGCCCCACTGCCATTACAAGCGTGTTTTAGTGTCTTATGTTCGACAAAGTGTGCACTTAACATGCTCAGCGATCACAGTTCACAGCGGGTATATGTATTCCAGTCGCCAATAGTCGAATTAAAAAAGAAGAAGTTGATCTAAAATCTGATTTGAGTTGAATTAAATGACAGCAGGAATTAATATAAGTGTTTTACGCTATTCTTATTTTCTAACATGGTTACATTCATTTTAAAGGATCTGATAAGACTCACCTTAACTTCGAAAGAAGATAGCATACTTTTAAGAGGTATATAATTATAAAAGTGCTGAGAATATTCAAGCCAAATGTAGATACTCAAATCTTATTGTTATTTTATACATATACATATATATATATATATATATATATATATATATATATATACATATGTACATATTAAAGTGATATACTTCAACCTCATCTTTTCAATTACTATCAACTAAGACCTTGACCTATGATAATATTATATCCATATACTTTCATTTGGTTTGAGCAAATATCCTTGATATACGTATGTTTATAAACTGCGAAAATTGTACAAGAAATGTTCATTTTTTTTAAGTTCAAAATTCGTTGTCTAAGTCTTTCGCTTATATCTTTACTCCGAATTAATCTGGGAGTTTTACATCATAGTCAATTTCATATAAGTTAATATATATGATATTTTAGTACTAAAGCAAAAAGTTCGTTGCCTAAGTCTTTCCTTTTTACTGCAAGCTTCTAGTTAATTTTGACATATCAAATTTAAATCTCTACAGGGTATCTAACAGCACAACCAATTACTAACAAGTTAATATTGATGATTTTTTAGTACTAAAACAAAAAGTTCGTTGCCTAAGTCTTTTGTTTATCTGCAAGCTTCTAACTAAATCATAAAAAAGTAGAGTGTTCGCCAGGTGTTTGGCTGGATGCTGCACGACAAATTAACACATCAAGGTCGTTGCTGCCAATTGTTGAGCAGTTGCAACTGCTGCTGCTGCAACAGCATCCTTGTGAAGGCAAGCCGGAAGACAACAATTGCCGTTTCCTATTGCACTCGCAGCTGAAGAGTTCGACTAAGTGTGAAAGTATTTAGTACAAATGTGTTAATTTTTGCACATATTAAATGCAAATGCAGCAAACACCTGTTGCACAATCAAGTGTTAGCCAGACATCTGTGCAGGACCAGGCCGACTGACCGACTCACTGATTCACTGACTCACCCAAAGAGTCAAGCGAGCATCTTCTCAACTCAATTTAGAGCAACAGCTTTGCCATTCGTTGCAATTAACATTTAAGGCAAACAAACGCCATAAATTGTATTTTATGGGTGCAGCAGCCGGGCTGAAGCGTTCAACATTTGAATTTTGAATTGTAATAAATATTGAAATTATGTTTATTAGCTTAGATTTTGATGCCAAATGGCAACAGCTGCAGCCTCCACTTATCATTGAAATATATTTGTAAACATCTCTTTTTTAGAGGAGGGAAAAAGTAAGGAGATTTTAACTCAATTTAGAGCAACAGCTTTGCCATTCGTTGCAATTAACATTTAAGGCAAACAAACGCCATAAATTGTATTTTATGGGTGCAGCAGCCGGGCTGAAGCGTTCAACATTTGAATTTTGAATTGTAATAAATATTGAAATTATGTTTATTAGCTTAGATTTTGATGCCAAATGGCAACAGCTGCAGCCTCCACTTATCATTGAAATATATTTGTAAACATCTCTCTTTTTCTCACTCTCTTGCAGCAGACACTCCTGACCTTGCAAGCTCAGCGCACTAGCAGCTACAATGATGAATCAGGATAATCCATATGCGGTAAGCCAAGCTAAGAACTTCTCGCTAACCATATAATTTATACTGATTTTATAACAAGTCGGCTTACCTTTTTCTACCTGTAAGCTCGGTCGTAAAACGTCTCATATTTTAACACAAAAGCCAACGAATGATAAATGCAGAGCGCCAAAAAAAAAACATAAACATATAAACAGCAGATATTCAAATATAGCATACCCTATTTTAAAAATTATTAATACTTAAATTTAATATTTGACTATATCTTGAGGAAAGAGATTTTCACTTATCAAAATAAATAAATGAATAAATGAATTTTCTAAAGCCTCGCAAAAATCTTATTAGTCAAAAATCTATGTAGTCAACCTCTATGTAGGGTATTTTTAACGAGCTGAAAAGTGACCAAACTCATATAAAATCAGATAAAAATATTTTTATGGGCACAAAAAAGAAAAAAACAAATGAAATGCAAACTACATTTTTGATATTTTTCACGTGCCTTTGATAAGAGCGGTAATAAAATATTTGTCGTTTTCTTTGATATCATTGATAAGACAAGGCAATGAAAATTTCAAATCCAAATCGAATTCGAAATCGAAAACAAAAGAGCTTCCGCATCGCGCATCTCGCATCTAGCAATTGGGCGCAGAAATTTATGAATTATGAGCTTTTGGCAGTCCGTGCATAATTACCCAACATTTATGGAGGGGAGAGAAAAATTCATAATAAAACAAAAATAAAAACAAAAGCATACACAGAGAAAAAAAACAGTGGCCTAAACCAGTTTATACAACAACTCGAGGCGAAAATATTTAAATGATGTCATAATTTTTAGAAAAGCAAAAAAACATACTCAATATAAATATAATAATCATAATACACACTACACACACACACACACGCATACGCTTCAATGCTGTTCGATCTTCATAAACGGCAGCTCCGATCGCTTCACCTGTTTTTTCTTTTTTCTTTGGACTTCATGTCAACTTAAATTAATGCAGATCAATTAGTTAATATTATTAAGCGTCTCGAATGCTAAAAACTGCGTATTTTAAATAGATTTCTATACAGAAAAATGTCGAATGGGGATACAAAAAGCACGTAAGTTGCTGCTAACATGGCACTAAATGTCAATATTTGAATATTAAATTTTACTTAAGTGCGTTTTTTACGATCTTAAGCCGATTTTCGTATACTCGAGAAACAGTCGGCGGCCCCTAGAAATGAGGTTGGCCCCAAGAGGAGGCACCCGTCGTAGTGTTAATTAGTTGAAATGTGAGACAATAAACTAAATGTTTGATTTAAACAGAGCCAACAACAAGAACAGGAACTCTCGCTCTCAAAGCTGCAATATATATATATGTGTATATATGGATGAGCAATTAAATAAAAATGGAGATTATGATATATGAGACAAATGGGCGGAGACAAATGAATAACTGCTTAGCTTATAATGTGAGTAATAAAGTAATTTTTAAATAGGGAGTATATATATAGGAAATCGAAAAAGGCAAGGAGTGGAGCTTGAAGCTAGCAAATGATATATGAATATACTCCTACAACATTTGCACTTTTTGTTCAGCTTCTCTCTAATTAAGTTTCTTAAAGTCTGTTAATTAGTCAATCAAGAATATACTTAATATTTATCTTAAAATAAAGCTTTATATCCGATTGGCAGTTGTTGTGAGGGCCTCTAAGGACCCCGTTTCCCTTCTACTTAGTCAATCACATAAAATGTATATTAAGATCTTTAGGCAAGCTTCAAAATCAGCTTCCAAACAATCCACAAAATCATTGTCATTATCACTAATTTAACTAGTTATCGTTGTTGTTGTTTCTGTTATTTCATTAACTTAAATGAAAATCCGTTTTAAGTATCTTAAGCATCAATTTAATTGCAACACAACTTTGTTGGCTAAAGCTGCTTCTAGTTTTAGTTTCGCGAGTCTAGTTCTTGCTGCTAATCAAACTTAAATGTGTATGCCACGCCCCCTGCCCCGTTTGGCATGGCAAACAAAAGACTCAGGCAACGAACTTAGGCAGCTGGTGAAAATCAACTAATATTCATATTGGCAGCTACAGAGAAACGCATTACAATGTTGAGTTGTGTGTGCGTGTTTGTATTTGTATGTGCTTGTGTGTGTGCCACTTGACTTGGGAATTGAGTTGGTGGCAGTTGTTGCAGCGTTAGCTTACAGTCAAATGCACTTCGACTCCGTCCGCACGCATCTGCAACTCCATTTGCAGCTCCAACTCTTTGGCATCTTTTCTATTTGCATTGGACGGGGCTGCTGGCAGTTCGCTGCGAGTTAATGCTGCTGCTGCTGTTGCTGCTGTTGCTACCGCTGACCATTTTGGTCATAAACATTTGCGTAATGGATTTTTTCATATTTTGTTGGCCGCTGCGAACACACAAAGTAAATTAATTACGAGCTGCGACGGTGGCGGCGGTGGCTGCTGCTGTTGCTGCTGCTGCTCGGCGAACATATTTGCACGTTGGAAAATTCTCGCAGACACAAAAAGTTATAAATGCCTAAAAATAAATAAGCCAAAGCCATGGCTAAACATGGCCAAAATGCAAAAACAGAAGCACAGCTAGCAAATTAGCAAAAGCCCAAAAAGCATTTGCCGCGCTCCCAACTCACACAAACATACACACACACACACACACACACACAGACACAGAAATGGACAAAATGTAATTACAGCAACTAACAGCAACAGCATTGTTGTTGTTGTTGTTGCTGTTGTTTGCAATTTTTGTTGGTTTCGCGGTTGTAGCCATAGCCGGTTGCAATTTTTCACATGCGTAGCCAGTTTCTGTTAGCTCCGTAGGAGCTACGTAAAAGTTGTTCCGTCTCTCCTCGTCGTTGTTGTTGTTGTTGCTGTGGTTGCTCCTTGTTGGAATTTTTACTCGTGTGGTGTACATGTTGCGGTTGATAACTCAATTAGAATGTTAAATTTATGTTCGCCACAAGAAATTAACTTGCAATTAGAAAATGCTAGCAACAAAACGAAAGACTTAGGACACGAACTTGATATGGTAAAATTCAGTTTTTTTTTTGTTAAGAACTGAACAGACAGCGTCGCACTTTGTAATTAAGTAACAAGCAGAGAAAACAAATTGAATCAATTTAACAAATGGACAAAAAGGACAGACAAAGACTTGCTGCAGCTGATGATTTGTGTTACATAATTGGCCACAGCTAGTTTTTAGGGCAGCTCGAAGCGCACAGCCCAACCTCGCCCCATCGTTTTGGCTAGACAAGTCTATTGGCCTGGCCAAAAACTAATGATGATGATGCACTGCACGCATTTGCACTATTTATAATTTCGTGAAGGCAGCCCAGACAAGACAACGACGCAACAGCACAACAGGCAACGTCTGTGGCACATGTGTCTGGCGAGTGCCAAAAGATCAATGATCAATCCTGAATGCTAGAGTAGCTTCAGAGCCCGAGAGCTTCGGCTTGATGACTTCACTAGCTCAGGCATAAAGTCGACTCGACTGCATAGAGCAGTTGTGTGCAGACAACTTCATTTATTTGCAGATACATTTCAGGCGCCCCCAAAATACAGCGTCTCATCCTGTGGCAGACATCATTTGGAGATTTTGTTGTTGTGGTTGTGCCTTTTGGCAAACAACTCTCTTTGATTTGGTGGGCTGTGCTGGTCGTGTTGGTGCATGTGTGTAATCAGTTACATGGCCAATGCGGCTAGCGATTTTCTTTCATGATTTATGCGCGAAATTAGCGAACTGAAAGTCGTTGCTGCTGCAACATACAAATGTTGCACAAATGACTCAGGCAACGAACTTGAACGAACTTAAGAACAATTACACCAGTTTTCAAAACAGCGCACTTCCTCTCGGTCTGTGCCTTCAAAGATGCTGGCTACTAATACAAAAAAAAAACATGCATCAGAAGTCATTATATCCGCCCGGCGTAACCAGCGCTGCCAACAACTGGCTAACCTTGACAAAATCCTACACAGCTGAATGCATTAGTAGTTCACACAAAAAGCAAAAACAAAACCAAAAGCCAACAAGTCAAAAAAACAAGAAGAAGAAGAAACAAAAACTAACTACTTGCAGGCAAAGCAAAGTACCGACAAAGTACCGAAAACAAAACGCTATTAAACTTCTATTATTTAAGTACCACATTGTGCACTGATACTGAAAACGAAAACGAAAATGAAAACGAAACGAAACGAGACGAAACGAAACGGAACGAAACGAGACAAAAAACGAAGAAGACCAAAAGCGACCCGGTCAGCAAAACGATAATGAGGCAGCATTGTGCTGACTGCTGTCCCCCTTCCCTCCCCCATCTATCCGCCCACCGCCCTCTAATACTTCAATCTCTTAGTACTCTCGACTGTAGCTAACAGAGCATAAATCCCAAAGCCAAAGTACTTTGCAAATTATGCAATATTATGTAATTATACAGACAATCAGCTGCGTTGCTTCAAGAGGGAGCGGAGGTACAACGCAGCGAACTCTCAAACTTTGCTTTTTTTCTCTTTCTGTTCATGTACTTATGAAAAGCAGCCGCAGCAGCTGAAATGTGAAAATGATTGAGCGCATTATTTTCAAATTAGCGCGTGGCTCCGAAAGATAAGAAGAGGTGGGGGCTAACCAAGTGCTAGCAAGTACTTCCATGCCATGCTTCGATAGTAAACACCTTTTTATATGCGCCTATTTCAAAGCGGGCGCGTGGCCTTGTCAAGGTGTTTGTGGTGCATTGTAAGGGTGGGGCATAGACGAACCTGTGCAGCATATGGAACTAGATTAAATGGGAGAAAAAGTTATAAAATTATGTTTTATTACAAGTTAAAAGCTAAAATTATGTTAGTAACACTAATGATAATGATAATGTCAATGCTCATAATAATAATTAAAAAGGGTATGACAATGCTAAAGCTAATGATAAGGCTTATGCTAATGATAATTCTAATGATGATGCTAATGATAATGCTAATGCTAATGCTTATGCGTATGATTAAAACATAAAAACATTACGCCAATAATAATATATTATGATATGATGATAATAATGATAAAGCAATGATTAAGCTAATGATAACGATAAAGTAAATGATACAGCTAATGGTAATAATAATTCCACGATATTTGCTAATGCTTGTGATGCTCATAATGCTAATGCTAATGTTAATGCAAACACAATTGCTTATGCTTATACACAATCCTAATACATAAACTAATTCCAATGATAATGCTAATGCCAATGTTTAAACTCGTTCTAATTCCAATGGAAATGCTAAAACCAATTCTTATAGTAATTCAACTACTATTGTTATTGTAATTTAGATACTAATAATCAAAGTTATAATATCAATGATTCTTGCAATGCTTATACCAATATTAATAATTATTCTAATACTATTGCCTAAACTATGTTTTCAGTCATAAAGCATGGTTAGTATTTCTACCAAAACTTCATCAAAGCAATTGTCAGCAGCATAAATAGCTCATAGATCACAGAGTTAGAGCACTCACAGTTCGTCTGTAACTTGTTCAGCTCAATATTTAAGTATCGTAATTTTGTTGTTGTTGTTATCTTCGCCCATTGCCTTTGGTTTTGCTTTTGCTTCTGCTTTCGATTTCAAGTTCAACACTTGCCAGACGCCAATGTGTTCCGACTGGTTGCCCCGCCACTTTATTACGTGGACTGCTGACTGCCAACTGTTGGCGCCTGTTTTCTTATACATATATTGAGAGAGAGGGAGAGAGAGAGAGGGAGAGAGATGGGGGAGGGAGTTGGCTTTCCTCAAAGAAGCGTAACATAAATGTTATAATTTGGGTCTGTAATCCATAATAATGATAATAATGGTGCAGCGGCAAATGTTAGCCTTAAGGTCAAGGTTGTGCACCGTTTATTGGAGGCAGCTCAACGTTGCGGTGGTGTTTGGTAATGAGCTGCCAAATTGTTAGAATTGTGGTTAGCAGCTACAACCACAACCACAATACAAAGCATTCAATTAATTGGCCAGCTGGCCATGTTTATAGAGAATACTTAAGTTGAGAATCCAAATGCGACGACCTCTGCACGACTCACAAGCGATTTAGCGCAGCAAATTGAATTAAATTTATATAAATTGCATACAGACAACTATTTTTCCTATCTATACACATATACATATATATATATACTCATTTAACTATATGGCGTATAGCATCAACAGCATCAGCAGATGTCCGCTTACATTAGAGCCGAGCAATGAGCCGAGCAAATTGTGCCCATTGTTATTTGCAAATCGCATTGCGCTACTAATAACAAATGCGGGTTTTGCTTTTGTTATTATTACTGCTTTTTCTTCTTCTTCTTATAAATATATATATATATATATATATATATATATAGATATATATATAATTTTATTATTTTTATTATTGTCTCGTTTTTTGTTTTTATTGCTGCACACGTGTGGCCGAGCCCAGGGATGAGCATTGTGTAGCATTGGCTTTGGCCTTCGGCCCAGCTTGCCAAAAATCAACATTAAAGACAAAAGTCTTCAAATATAATTCCCAACCAAGTTCCATTGATATCATGGGATCATTTGGCCAGATCAATTTGCCTCTTCCCACGCCCCAAAATATGCGTTCGCCTAATTCCATTTTAATTACCAAGTGCAAAATTGGGGGCAAACAAAATGTGAAATAGTAATTGATAAGATTTGTTATATATTATAGAATATATTTTTATAAATAATATATACATGTTTATTAAGTGTATTATATATTTTCATTTTCTTTTATGCACAATACTTCAAAATTTACAGTTGTGTGACTACTAATATTTACTTTTATAGAGCACAGACTTCATAGTCTGGGCAAAAGATAATTGCAAAAAACTGCAAAAAATATACTTATATATATAATATATATGATATATATATCATTCAATCTGACAGGCTAAAGGAGACGTGCCCGACATCATAAAGTAAAATTAAATTCTGGTTGAGGCTCAACAACCTAGTCGATATAAGCCGGTCTGATTGTCCGTCTGAGCAGAGGGAAGCTCATATTTTGAAACGTCTCTTCGGAACCGATAAGAGCTGGATAATATTATTATTAATACTTCCAAGCCCACTCGCAGTTCAAGTCATTGATACCTCTCACACCTCGATCTTAAACTTTAGTTACTTGAGTATATTTCGCCGACCTTTTAAAGCTAGAGCAACCAACGGGGAGATCTTCTAAAATGTATTATAATATAGAGAAGTCTAATCACTGGATGTTACCCCTCATTCCTCCAGCATCATATAAGACATACCACAGGTGATCAGAGTATTCTCTAGCAGGCGACTCTCGACTAGATCACTCTCATTTTTATTACATTTTTTGGGCCACATTCAATTCCCATGCTTTACTCTGCATTTCTTTCTGATTAACATTTAATTATTTGGCTATATCAATCAATGTTGAAATTCAAAATATTTTTGCATGTTCCCACGCCGCCCGAGACAACAACAAAAACCCAATGAGCCGAAAAAAAAAATAAAACTTAAATTCAATTTTAATTAGTCGCATTACGTATACGTAAATCGGTGCGCTGTGTGGCCCCATTGGAGAGGCCATGGCTGGTCTGGCGAAAATACTTAATAACAGGCAGCAGTTGCAGCAAATTTACACCAGGACAAGATGGAGCAGCGAGCAGCGAGACAGGGCAGGGCCAGGAGGCAGCTTTCTATGCCGTACGAGAAATGATTCATGAAGTGAGCCAGAGGCAGAGAGCGAGAGTCGCTACAAACTGTGACTCCTGCTGGGTTTTTCGGTATTGCCTGGTTTCTGATGTCTGTGTGTGTGTGTGTGTGTTGGGGATCTGGCCAACGTTGTCTCGCCGTGGCGCAGACTATTAACTTTGAAAGTTGTTTAAACAGGCGATGCTAGCAGCAGAAGCAGCAGCGGCAGCAACCTCCACCTTCTACTTTTTGCATTGGGCGAGCATCGTTGTTGCTGTTGTTGTCATCTGCTTTGCTTTAGCCTCAGCCTCTACAGCAGTTGCTGTTGCAGTTGCAGTCAGTGTCAGCAGCGTCGCGGCTCGTGGGAATTGGATCATTAGAAGCAGCGAGCGGCAGCAGAAGTTGGTCAACTAGTGTCGTCGCAGTCGCTGTTGACGTAGCTGCTGCAAACGTTTTGCATGTGTTTTGTTGGCTGTGTTGCCACCGTTTCTTGTTGTTGTTGTTCTTGTTGTTGTTGCTGCTGCTGGTGCAGCCTTAAAGAGGCGCGATAAGTAAATGTGTCCGCGTCTCTTTTATTTGCACTTGCACAGTGCACAACGTTTTAGTTTTTTTCTTCTTCTTTTTTTCTGTTTTATTTTCTGTTCGTAGTTTTCATTCGTTATTGTTGCTGCTGCCCAGCCTGGGCGACCCCAGCGACAACATTGTCGTCGTCGTCGTCGTCATCGTCGTTGCTGTTGTTGTTGTCGTTGTCTTTGTTTGTTTATTTGTTTTGGCTTTTTGTTGCAGCCTGGCTCGGAGCTGAGCTTCTTGGTGTCTTTTTGGTGTGTGTTGCATGCGATTTATTTGTTTGTTGTCTCGTTGCTATCTGTGCGAGAGCTTTTTTGGCTTTTTCTACCTCTTCCAGCCTCCCATCATCTGTGCCCTGTTGCAGCTACTGTTGCCAGCTACTTTGCTACAACTTTTTGCAGCCATCGCCTGATTTCGGGAGTCAAAAGTCAATTAAATAAGAGCAGTGCACAAGCTTGTACTTGTTATTGTTGTTGCTGCTGTTGTTGTTGTTGCTTTACTGTTTTTTTTTTGGTTTTTCGGAAAACGAGCAATTTGTGCAACTATGTGCCTCGGAAGGCGCTATGGGAACCATTTCACCAACAACTTGGCAATTGCTACATTTGAGAATTTTCCGTGTTGATTTATGAAAAGGTGGCAAGTTTGTTGCCTAAGTCTTTCGTTTTTACTGAGTAATTTAGCAGCAGGAGCTGTAAAGGAATGTTAGACTGCGGCGGGCGTAGGTATGAAACTGACCCAGTTCGTTGCCTAAGTCTTTTGTTTTTGCTGCAGCAATTTCAGTTCCTACAATTTGTCATCCAAGCTACCTTCCAATGCAAGATAATATCATAGTGTTTGGCTGCATTACTTCAGCTTAAAATGTTTGTTTTAGAAAAGTTGTTTATATATCACTTAGTTGAGTACAACTATCTTTAGCTTCCACACTTTAAATGACATACCTTAGCTAAGTCTGCCCAGCTAGAAGATACCGCGTATGCAGCTCTGAATTAATATTCGATATATTCCGCTTTATATATTTAACACATTTTAACTGCTTTGTTATACCCCATTTAATATGGCTAGAGGGTATATAAAGTGAAATAAAAAAACTTCAGTAGTCAACAATTAGTTTCCTCGTGTCGCATTTGCGGCAGACACTTCACATCACTCGACTGTCGTTTGTCGTTTGTCGGACCGTCAACTGCAGCACGAATAAAAAAAAATTATACAAAATGCGATTGCACACAAATCATGAGAAACGCTCCCAACACAGTTTTGGCCCCCCTGCTGCTGCATTTAGCCCCAGCTGTCCGTCTGTCTGTCTGTCTGTCTATCAGTTTGTCTGGCAAGCGCGTCTCTCTGGCTTAAAGCTTGACGTGCTGAGCTTTGAGTTTTAGCCCCTTTTGATTCGCATGTGTCAAGTCATTGGCATCTAGTGCAACTAAATGCTCATTGAATCAACAGGCAGCAGCTCCAACAGCGAGGCACAGCAATACAATTTTATGCCAATTCATGGCCGGCCATTCAAAGTCACAGCAGCAGCAGCAGCAGCAGCAAAACCTTAAATGCAGTTTCTAAAGCGTTTACTAATTTGTTGGCCAAGTTTTCTTGCCCTTTTTTTTTGTGCGCAGTTAGGTTGCGCAGACTTTTCACCTGGGGGCGCCAGGTGACT
This sequence comes from Drosophila gaucha, assembly GCA_035045545.1. NCBI lineage: Eukaryota > Metazoa > Arthropoda > Insecta > Diptera > Drosophilidae > Drosophila > Drosophila gaucha. The sequence continues at coordinate 8,296,427 of JAWNOY010000292.1, forward strand.
TCGACAGGCCTGTCAATTGTCGGTCCAATATATATTTAGTGGCTCACACGCGCGTTAGGACGAGAGCGAGAGCGCGCGCACGCTCAAATGTCAAGCCAAACACTTGTAGCAACAATTGGCACAGGTTTTGCCTGTCTCGTTTTGCCTAAGCTAACATTTAAAATTGTAACAAATGCCACAGAGCTCGGCGAACGTGTGGCTCCCAGCCAACAACAGCCGGCACAGGCAGCCGAGCCAAGTGGTTGCACCACCAGCAGCAGCACACAAGACTCCGAAGAAAAGCTCGCACATTTTGCACGCATTTGCATAACAAGTAACGGAAGAAGCAGCTCAGCACAACGAATATCCAATACACTAACTGTGCTACAAACAATATTCATTTCAAATATGGATTAGCTCAGTCTGTCTAAAATCCAAAGTACTTCACTTGAAGAAAGCGCATTCGTTCGCTTGTTTAGAGACCCACACGTTGTTGATTCTCTGGCCTGGAAATTGTCTGTCTGTGTGTGTGTGCACTCGTATTCTATTGAAAATTAGACGCTGCGTTTTCCGTATTCGTACTCCGTCGATTTTCAGCATAATTTGAACCGTTTGGCGAATGGTCACAAATTTTAAGCGGAAATTGCACAAGCACTTGACACTTGGCCGCTTGCTTCATTCTGGACAAGGAGGCAAACAGTGCAAGTGCATTTAAATTTCACATGAGCTCATAAAAATAGTTACAAATTAATTATAATGACAAAGACGCTGGCTAAGCTCTGAAGCAGGGGAAGGGGCTGCGAATGAGCTCCGGGAATAAGCATGGGGGAATGCAGTTGTACAGCAGCAACAACAACAACAACAACAACAACAAAAACAACACATGAGCACATTATAAATCTAAACATTTCCTGCTTGACAGCTTGAAGAGCTTACAGCGAGCGACCGAGACAGCAACGATGATGCTTCAAGTCACAGCAGCAGCAACAACAACAGCAACTGCGATAAATATTAAAAACTTTGCTTTTCATCATCGCAGTTCATAATTATAGTGTTTTAGTTTATGTAGTTTAGACAGCGTCTTGACTGCGAGCGGCAGCAATTAGCTAAGTACAAATCAAACGAAAGACTTAAGCGACAAACTTGACAGCAGCCACTACAGTATGATGAATGCGCCAGCTCAAGCAGGAAGCAGGATCAATAAAAATGAACCCTATTCCTCGATTTCAAATGAAAAACAAAAATAATAATTTCAGAGCATTTTTTTTTTTTCTGCAATTGAAGAATTTTGCCAAACGGCGCACACAAAGTATAGCAAATAATAATTTCCACTGCAGCGGAGAGACTCGCCTATGATTGATCACTCCCCGAGGGCCAAGTTGTCTCGTTTCGTTAAGGGCCATGAAAATGTGTAAAAATTGTTCTTTTATTATTTTTGTGTTGTGTTTTGCCTTCCTGCAGACAGAGAGCGATGCGCATTTGACAAATTGCTCGACTCGCTGCTGGCCAGCCCCGTGACTAAGCTCGTTCTGGGAGAGGCCTCAGATTCGATGCGTGTGCAGCTGACTAAAGGCCTCAAGTATTTGTAACGCGGCAAAAAGAAAGCAAAGCCGGCTAAGCAAAGCAAGCAAAGCCAGCAAAGCGGCCAAATGCCAAACACGCCATATAACAATTTTGACAATTTTTGGGAGGGGAAGCATCAAGTTTACATAGACGAACGAACGCATCTGATCTAAACGAGTTCGCATTACAAACATGACTCATCAGAAGATGCCACAGCTGCTAGAGCACAGCTGCCTCAAAGCTGTTCCAACTCGTTTGCTGTAGTGCTTCAACAAATAGCGCAAATATGTATGTGATTTGGGAAAGTTGAAATCAATGAATATACACTGAGAAAAAAATATTTAACATTAATTCAAATTTTTATCTCTACAACTTGGGGGTACAATAAAACGTTAGTTTTATGAAGAAAACAAATTCTAGAACATATATGGAGGGCGTTGTACTTGTGACTCTAGCTGACGTTTCGTTTTTCCTTATCTCCTATTCTCTATAGATAAACATAGAAAAGTCTCCCATATTGTGAACTGTGAACTGTGAACTGTGATCTGTTCGCAGTCGCAAAACCTAGTTTTACGCAAGTCGTGGATTATAATCTGAGCTAAGTTTTTGCTTTGTTTTTGCCACAAGGCAACAACAACAACAACAGCAACACCAACACATTTCGCGTCCGTCTTCAGTGTCGACGAGTCATGAATAAAAATTAAATGCAAAAAATGAAGCAAATATTAAACAACAAAAAAAGATAATAATAATAAAAAAAAAACAAAAAATAGACAAAAACTAGAACAATTTGTTTTGAGCATTTTGCGCACAATGAACAAAGCGAGGCAATTGCTTTGTGCATGATTTCATTTTAATTAAATTTTGTTTGTTTTTGTTTTTGCTCTTGCGCTTTTTATAATTGCATGCAAACAATGCGAGACGAGCACATGGCTGACTTTTATAGCTCCTCGCCCCTGCCCCCTGCCCCCTCTTCAGCGCTCCCACAGCCCACAGCCGAGTCTTGTGGATGTGCAAAATTTTGTTGGTTTCTTTCTGCTGCTTGTTTTTTTTTGCCATGCAGCGCATTTGGTATTACGAGCAGCATTTGTGGCAGCAGAGCTGTACATGTTGCCAAGGTCAAGTTGGGCAATTATCATAATTTTTCGTTTTTGAGTTGCGCTTATTTGGCTAAAAACGAACTGGCGAAGCCTTGTTAATGGCACTTAGCTCAGCGGCGAGTCGCTGCGTTGAAACTGGAGTAAACGTGCCTTTAATTTAATTTACTTTTGTTTTTTTCTACTCATTTTTTTATTTTAAGTGAATTACTTTTAATAATTCCATATTATAATGAGCTTGAATGTTTTTTTTCTTTTTTTTTTGATATATGTATCGCCTCATTGCATCATCGCAGCCCGTGAAATATTAAAAATTCTACTTGCTATTTTCGTTTGACTTAAGGTTAACGACAAATAAACAACAACAGCAAACAGACAGCAAAGGCAGCTATAATTAATCACACACAAAATCAACAAGATCCAAAAATATATATTTGTTCTGTCAGTTTTGATGACGACGCCACAAAATTGATGTCCGAACTAATCCAATCAGCTGCAATTAGGATACCCTAGCAAAGAGATTTATCTCTGCATACTCCATGCCATCCCATTCCATTAAGTATTTCCTCGTACAGGGTAGCTGCTGGCTGTTCACTCTCGATTTCAATTTCACTTAAACGTGTTTTTTCCTTGCTATTTTTTCGAAGTATTCGGTACTTTTTTCTAGACAAAAAGCTGCGCTCAAAATATACCAACTAATTAAAATAAATTGGTTGCAGCTGAACTCATCAATATGCCCCGTCGGGCTGGGGGAGAACAGAGTATAGCAGGTGCTTCTCTTTGTTTTTTTTTCTGTCACAGCTCAATAGAAATACATACATTGGAACATACCAAAATTCGAAATACATTGTTTTTCGTATTTGTTGGCTAATTTATAGCACTTTCACTTAATGGCCACTAATTGTGGCTGGAACATGTTGTTAGTAGCTCTCAGAGTTTTGTTTTGGTCGTCGCATTATGCAATAGGCAAACTTAATAAATTTGTTTCAAAAACCTGAAACCAAATTAGTGGGTCGCTTGAGAAGATGACCAAATGGTCTGCTTATAATGAAGTCATTCGATAAATATGAACATGAAACATGATATGATGCTCAAACAGTGGCATTAAATGTGCTATTTTAAGGCCTTTGATTATTCATGAATATATAGAATAAAATGGGGTGACAAAAATTATAGACGAACTTTATGCCATTTAAAGAAATCACTTTGTTATTTCTTCTTCTTTTTGTATTTTCGTATAGCGTTTTAACACTTCCTCAATGGTCAATTAGTTAATTATTAGCTCCAAGATCATTGAACAAGTCAGACTTCGATAAGATATATATATTTACAGTGAAGTCATGTCTTATAGCAATCTCTTCCTTATGTCAGCCTCAGCCTCATCTTTGCCCTATAAGTTCATAATCTCATATTTAGTTTGAACCGTACTACACTTATAACTACCCACGTTTAATGATGCTTTGTCTTATATTAGGGTAAAACTGAGTTTCAGAAACGAGCTCGCAAATCATTTGCTGACACTTTAAATGAATTCAAACAGCGTTCTAAACAAGTTCAACATGTGAATCTGGTAGCCAGTACCAGTAATAAACTCAAATTATTGTATATGATAAATGCATATATATATATATATATATATATATATATATATATGATCGCATATTGTGTGTAAATCAGACAAAGGCTTAACTCGAAAGCTAACGAACCGCAGCTAAAGGCTAGAACAAAGCAACATTCTGTTCGCTCTCTCTCTCGCACACTCTCTTTCTCTTTCTAGCTTAGCTGGTGTCACTTGTCTGTTGTAAAATAAATGTTTATTGCTTTTTAATATTGCACATTGTCTGCATAAATTTCACGCCAGGCAGACGAACAGACAGACAGACAGACAAACAGATCGCAGCCTCTGCAACTTTGTTATTATTCTCTCTGCGTTTTTCTCTCCCCTTTTTTCTTTTTTCTTTTTTGTGTGTGATTTAAAATCAAACTAAATCTGCTGCCAATCCGCTGGTTGTTGAAACTTGAAACTCATAATTTTTAATTTATTTTATGTGATTTTTATTTGTCGATTAATCCAAGCAACAACAACAGCCGCAGCCGACCCGACGACGCTTTATGAAACCTAAACGTACAAAATTTATTTCCTACCCGTTCGGAACAAATGGCTGGGAGGGACGGGTTCGCGGCGGCTGGGCATCCAAACTCAACACATAACACGAAATCAGATTAGCATGTTTTACAGACCGAACAAGCCAAGGAACTGAGCGAACTAAACCAATTGGTGTGGTGCATTCTTTCAGATCTCCCACCCCCCTCATCCCCACACCCCCTACAGACCGCTGCCAGTTCGTAGGTTGTACGGCTGGAGGAGGGAAGCTGGCCAAAAGTGAATGTGTTGAAGGCTTTCTCTACTTTGTAATGTGCCAATTGTTTGGACAGATGGGAAAAATTATTGCCGCGAATTGACAGTGGGGCAATTGGTGCTATAAAACATAAATCCCAAGCCAAAAAGTGAACTGCACTCAACGGCTCACCAGAGCCGACTGAGCATGTGCACCACAGCAGCAGCAACCACCTGCTGCAGCCACTTAAAACAATTTCGGTTTAATGAGAGCTACTAAAGATATAAGATCAAGCTATCCTTAAGCTGCAATTGTTATTGTGCTTATAATTGTATTATTTATGGCAAATATTTCGGAATAAATTTTGCATTGGCGAATGTGAATAAGTTGTCTGTAGATCTTGTTCTTCTTTCTGAAAGATATATTTTGTAAATAGTAAAGGAATCATATCAAAAACTGACCTTTTGAGAGATCTTTTCTATGAAAGTTATACATATAGTAGATGATATATATAGTATATATATAGTAGTTATATACTACCTTCTGAATTCATATACCTTAAAGCATATACATATATGTCATACACACCCAAAATGCCAGTCAGCAATATATATTCTTTGATATACCATATACAGAATATCTTTATGCCTTATGGACCTCTCGTGCTCCCAGTTGAAGTCTCCCACGGATCATGGCTTTAACCTTGCGTGTGTGCGTGTCAACAGAGTTGTGCTCCAGTTAAAGCTACAAGTGCAGCAGGCCAAAAAAAAAAAAACGCAATGCTCTGACCACAACGAAACCGCCCAGATCCAAGCCCCACAACCAAATAAAGCTGGCGACCCAACAACAGCGACAACAACAACAACAACAACAACAACAATGATGGCAATTTGTTGATAAACATTTCGCTCGCAATAAATAAACAAATATACGAGTGTACCTTGGCAACAAGTTGCTAAGGTCTATGGCGCGAGACAGTTCAAAGGAAACAAGAGGCGCGATTGGTAACAGAAACAGGCAAGAGCCACAGCCACAGCCACAGTCAACAGCCAACAGGCCATATAAATGCAAATGCTCTACACGCTGCTTGTTTGCTCGCCCAGCTACGATGTTTGCTGTGTGCTCTTGGGCAATTTTTCATTTGATTTCATCTTCATATTTTATTATGCCCCAGCATCCCAGCTCTGCGCAGCAACATCGTCCATTTCCATTTCCATTTCCATTTGCAGTGCGGCTGGTTTTTCCTTAGCTTTTCTTTTTCTGTTTTTTTTTTTTTAGTTGATACCAATTTTGCGATATGACAAACTATGTTTGCATTTTAATTTTTAATGCGTGTGAATTTCGCTGGCGGCGCACTTGCTCTCAGTTCTCTTCTCGCGAGATGCTCGTGTCATGATTTGCTGTTGCTTTTAATTGAAATTTTATGAATTTATTGCTTTCGATTTTTTTTTTTTGCTTTTGGTTGATTTTGCTTGCACGCAAGAACGAAAGAGAGGACGATAGTCGGAGAAGGCTTAGAACATGCCAGACAATGTCTTATATTATGGTCTGCTCCGTTTCTTTTCAGATGAATCAGACGTGCAAGGTCTGTGGCGAGCCGGCAGCTGGATTTCATTTTGGTGCATTCACATGCGAAGGCTGTAAGGTGAGTAAAAGCTATACAAAATTATAAATTGATGTGTACATAATGTTATCGATCAATGTTATCGATTGTATATAACAATTAGCGTTATCGATCGTACCTGTAGACTTATATTGTGGATGCATTCTTTCGATCTCAGCTATCGATTTGAGCTATCGGTTTATTTGATTGATCAGTGCACCTTATCGATTGCATATATCGATATGTGACATCAATTTCTTTCATTGACTTCTGCTTACTTAGCTGATGACAATTATTAGACTCGATTTCAGCTTTCTATATATTGTATCGATAAATTCATATTATCGATTTCATATATCGATCTAAGACATTGACTCAGTTTAGCTTATGACCGTTTGCAATGTTTATTTTTATCGATTCTTATCAATAGGTATACATAAGCGTTTCCTATAGATTAGTAAGAGCAAAATCCGAGAAGTACTATCGATAGAAACAAACTGCGAATAATTTTCCTTGAACTTAATAATAATAATCGACACTCGGCGCCTCCCTGCCAATATGAATAATAGTTATCGATCGCTATTGGCATTCCATAATAAATCGCTGGCCGCATCGTGACAAAGCCGTAGAGTAAATGGTGCCATACCAAAACTGGAATGTTGAGTTCATTACGAGCAATATTAACCGAGCACCGCCAACAACAACAACAACAACAACTGAAGATAAACGACAACAAAGAACGCCTCAGGCTAAGGTCAAAGTTAAACTAAAAGAGCGCTCCACAAAATGCATAATTGATTTAAACACGAGTACTTTAAATGCCTCAGGAATGGGCTGCAGCAGGAGAGCGCGGGGTGGACGGGGATTTCTCTTGGTTTGTTTTATTTTGTTTGTCTGGGAGAAAAAAAAAGTCAACTAACGTACAATTTGTGGGTCAACATTATTTGATTTGTGCGCCATGGCGTGGGCCGGCTAATTTGACGCCCACCCAAATCAAAAGCCCCCAAAACGAAACGAAGCGCGTCGCTTCAATGATGATGCAGCAGAAGGCTAACAGCCATGAAAGATGATTGAAAATCGCGCAGAGAGGGGGCCGGCGCTCAGGGACGGGGGAAGCCAGAAGTCGAAAGACAAATAAACAAACAAAAGTGAATCCGCTTTGGCGCACAAAATTGCCTGTAAATAGCCGACGCGGTAAGTTCGTCCGGTTCTGCTGCTCTTTCAAACGAAACTGAAAACGAAAACGCAAAGCCGAAAGAAGCCCACAGAAAACAGAAAATAAATAAACATAGCTGTACGAAAATCCCCCCATTTCCATTTCCGACCCAGTAATCTTGATGCCCAATTAACCTTAAAAGTGGATTTTCGCATTGTTTCTGTTTCGATTTGAGCGTCCCCGCGCAAAACAACTGCAACTGCAACTCGAGCTCGAGCTCCACCTACGACAACAACTGACTGAATACTGACAGACCTGACTGTTGTCTCGTCCGTCTGCCCGTCTGCCCGACCGACTGTCTGTCTGTTGTCCGTACGCCAACTTGATTGCGACGCTGCGCTGTGATTTACGTTCAACATTGCAACTTGGCATAAGTGTTGCACAGCCTATAACCTTTGCAACATGCTGCTTGCCACAGCAAGAGCAACAGCAACATGTTGTAGTCTTTTTCGTGCCGCATTGAATTAAATTGTTTGTTTGCTTTGTTGCAATTGATTGTGGCCCAGCCAACGGTTAATGTTGCACTCGTAGGTGTAGGTGGTTGTGGCTGTGGCTGTGGCTTTAGCTGTGGATGTGCATGTTGCATGTCGATTCGTATTTTTTTTTTTCGGCAGTGCATTTACAACAGCAACAGCAAGCAGCAGCTGATGAATCATCAAAAAAAATATTTAATGAGATATTATTGTTGAATGACATCACGGCTTAAAGGCGATGAAGACTAGCTACAGTTAAGAGACACAGAGATAGGGTATACCTGTTGAAAACTTGAGTGGAAATAAGTAAGCGAGCTCAACTAGCTGATACCCTACTTAGATGACGAGCCAAAGCTTCTACATCCATAACTTCTAACATCTTATAAGCACAGGGTATCAGCAATACTTGAACTCTTTACGAGTGTTTGTTGAAGAAAAGCATTCAAGGTCTGTGCATGTAAAGAAAAGTTGAGTTTAAAGTAAAGCAACATTGCATCGAGCATAAAACAAATAGATCAGTAGAAAAGGGAGAAGGCAAAGAGAGCTCAAGTTGTTATTCAGATACAGTCATGTCTGGATATAGTGAACTAATTATTGCAAGGCCTGTTTACAGTATTGAGGTTGTTCAAGGTAAAAATGTCTGCTCAAAAACTCGTTTTATTTACTCAAAATACACTTTGTGTATATAAAATCAAGACATAATAATAATTAAAATAAATTAGTAGAAAAAAAAAACATAAATGTGAACGAAATGGATGATTCACGTTTTGCTTCTTGAGCTCACAAAGTGACATTTGAAACTATTTAGAGTAGTCCATGTATATATTTGGGTGTTCACTATATAGGGTGTTCACTATACCCAGATACGACTGTATCTGCATTAAGTGCTTAGCTGAGAATATCGTAAGCAAATTAGATATAAGTAAGAGATTTCTATCTTACATTTTCAGAACAATTTGTTCTTCCTAAGACTAATTCATTATTTAACGCCCTTTTATTTGCAGTCCTTCTTCGGCCGCTCGTACAACAATCTGTCCTCCATCTCGGACTGCAAGAACAACGGCGAGTGCATCATTAACAAGAAGAATCGCACGGCCTGCAAGGCGTGCCGCCTGAAGAAGTGCCTCATGGTGGGCATGTCGAAGAGTGGCTCACGCTATGGTCGTCGCTCCAATTGGTTCAAGATCCACTGCCTGCTGCAGGAGCAACAGCAGCAGGCGGTGGCTGCCATGGCGGCCCACCACAACAGTCAGCAGGCGGGTGCCGCGGGCAATGCCGCCATGGGAGGCGCCTCCAATGGCTGTGTGAAGGCGATGTCTGGTGTGCAGGCGTCGTCGGCAGCTGCTGCCGCACTTGGCATGCTGGGGCATGCGACAGGCGGCTATCCGGGTCTGTATGCGACGGGACCGCCGCGCAGCAAGGAGGAGCTGATGATGCTGGGCCTGGATGGCAGTGGAGACTATGGCGGCATTAAGCATCCGTCGCTGGTCGCATCGCCTTCGGTCAGCTCGCCAGATTCACACAACTCGGACAGCTCGGTGGAGGTGAGCAGCGTGCGTGGCAACTCGTTGCTGCAACTGGGTGGCAAGCAGAGTGCCGCAGGCGATGCCAGCCAAACGGCTAGTGGTACTGCGCCTGGGCGACCGCCACAGTTGCGCAAGGACCTGGCGCCGTTTTTGCCTTTGCCATTTCCGGGTCTCGGCTCGATGCCAGTGATGCCGCCGCCCCCGTTTCTGCCGCCCTCACACCTGCTCTTTCCCGGCTATCATCCTGCGCTATATTCCCATCACCAGGGCCTGCTGAAGCCCACGCCCGAGCAGCAGCAGGCGGCCGTGGCAGCTGCTGCAGTGCAGCATTTGTTCAACTCGAGCAATGCGAGTGGACAACGCTTTGCACCCCAGCTGCATGTGACGGCTCCCTTTGGCCACACTGGCCACAAGGAGGAGTCCGCTCACAGTCCCAACCACATCAACAGCAACAACAATAATAATTTACTGCCCAATGGCAGCAGAACGGCGACAAGCTCCGCAGATGAGCTGACGAAACGCTTCTACTTGGACGCAGTGCTCAAATCACAGCAGCACAGTCCTCCGCCGCTGGCGACAAAGCTGCCGCCGCACAGCAAGCAGGATTACTCCATATCGGCGCTGGTCACGCCCAACTCGGAGAGCGGGCGGGAGCGCGTGAAGAGCAGGCAGAGCAACGGCGAGGCGGATGAGGAGGAACGTGAAACGGCCACGGGCAGCGAGAAGGCCGTCGAGGAGGAGCTAGAGCCCGAGGAGGAGGAGGATGAGGAAGATCTGGTGGTGTCCATGACGCCACCACGATCGCCAGCCCAACAGCAAACAGAGCAATTGACGGATGCTCATGCAGCGGCGCAGGATAATCCCATTGACTTGAGCATGAAGACCACAGGCAGCTCCAGCTCCAGCTCGAGGAGCTGCAGCAGTATTAAGAGCAGCTGCCCGCAAGTGGAGGCAGAGAACGACAGTGATAATGAGACAGCAACTGATAAGGAGCCAGCTGATGAGGTTCTACAGATAACAGCAGGTGACGAGGAGGACAGCGAGGAGCAGGAGTCAGCGCAAGCTGAGCTCGAGGACAACAGCACCACGGAAACGGTCAAGACCAGCATTGAGCAAACCCACAAGCTCAACAACAACAACAACAACAACACCAATAACAACAACAACAACAACAATAGGAACACCAGTGATAACGAGGCCAACGATAGCATCAAACGTAAATTGAACGAGCTGCTGCAGGAGTCGAATGGCTCGAAGCGTTTGCGCCTGGAATCGCCGCCGGCAGCCAATTTGGCCGTTAAGGTGGCCACCTCAACGGCACTCGATTTAACCACTAAGGTTTGATCGATACAACCCAAACGATAGACAAAATGGCGGCAGTCAGTCGCTGGGCGTAACACTATGCAACAAAATTCGGTATAGACATAGACAGTTTTTTCTATAAATATTGAAATTTGCCACAAACTGCGGGTAAAATTTGAAAATTATTATGAATCACCTTCAGTGGAATATTTTAAATAATTTTTTTTTATTTAGAAGAATTTTTATATATTTTATGCTAAGCAAATGTTTTAAAAAATTATTTTTAAAATTATTTTTTAGCAAATTTCAGTTAATTTTATCATACAGTGGATCCAAAAACCAAAAGCTTAAATCAAAATTATTTTTAAAATATTAAAAAATAGATGTAATATGGAAAGTTCTTAAAAATTCAAGAAAATTAAACAAATATCAAAAATAATTAATTCATAACAAAAAATGTTAACAAATGAACAGCTGATTTAATTTTGTTGCATAGTGTTATTTAAAGTATGTATAAAATGTACCATTGACCCCCTTCCACACCCTCTCCCACTTCCACCCGCCCGCTATGCCAAATATAACAGCAACAACAACAACACAAAGCGTGCGTTCAATGTTAAGTTTAAGGTTCGAGCCGTTTGTTAATGTTCTTGTTGTTATTATTTTAATTTTTTTGAAGATATTATCACATCGTTTAAAACAACTAACGAAATGGCAAGAATATGAAAAAATTAACATTTATGCGATCTGAAAAAGTATAACAAACGGCGCGAGTCAAGTTCTTAATTAGATGCAACGCATTATAATCAAAAAATAAAAATACAAATGAAATGTTGCGAGTATTTTAGAACGATGACAACAAGGAACGGAATCGTATCGGATCGAAATTGAATCGGAACGAGACCAGCCTAAATTGAGAGAGCTTATCTGCATCGTTTGCATAATGTAGTAGTGGAATTTGTTAATTTATAAGCAACGTTTTTAGTTTATATGTCTAGCATAATATACTAATTATATTTAAACGTACGACACGCGGAGAAATATACATTTATTTGATATACCTAAAGTTTCTTTAATAGATATTTCAAGTATTTCTTAGTTTACAAATTTTAATGTTTAAATTCTCTATATATATATATATATATATAAATACCTGTATGATCATAGCGAATTTCAACTTCGAGTTATTAGTCACAATTAGCAAATTTTTATGTTTAGCCTTTATATATAGATACATAAATAAATGAATAAAATCAAAGCAACAAAATGTATAGCATAATTTATAATTATCTAGACTATTTGTATCTGATATTTTTCATGTTGAACGAATGAAAAATATTATCGATATTAAATAAACACAAATAAATATTTAGATTAACGACTTTGATGGGCATTTCGATGGGTTTCTGGGTGCGTTACGAGCCATGAGAAATTGGGTTAAAAACAACATCAATATGCGAGTTAGGCTTAACATATTTATCGCTATGGATGCTGTAAACATGGGAAACATTTAGAGCTATGGGCTGCTTGAGAGAAAGTGGATCATAAAACTAAACGATATGGAAAAGTTTTTAAATATTTAAGCAAACATACTATGTATTTCACGGGGAAGTACTCTAAGAAGAGCTCTATGAGAAAACTATCTGAACTTTGTTGTTAAATATTAATATATAATATAAATCTTTTATAGCTTCTTTGGCTTCAGCTTCAATAACTTAACTGAAACATATAATTGTAAGTTTATATTATCTAATTCTTAGATGCATCTGATGAGTTGCCTAAATTAGAAAATGAACAGGGAATCTGAGCTGCTGCCGCTTTTATCACAAAATCAGTCCCCAGACACTCGTCAGCAAGTGCAAACTGCAGTTCAGCGAAAACAATTCCCACACAAAGCACGGCAAGCGGATCTTTTTCTCAGCAGCCGGAGCTGAAGTAAACAGCGAACAGCGAGCACCGAACAGCTTCAGCTGTGTCAATGTGCATACCAAGAGAGCCAATCAATCCGAAATCTATTTCAATCAATCTTTGCGTAATTGTAAATACTTTCAACATATTTCGCTTCGCTTCGAGCGACTGACAGTCGGCGCGACGAGTTTGCGACGAGTCGACGGTAAATGGCGCGAAAATTATAGCAAATGCTCCACAGAGAATGTTGGGTAGCTTAGGTGCGGGGCTATACGGTATACGGTATACGGTTTAAGACCTGAATTCGTTTCTATTTATTTCACACTTGAATTGATGCGCTGCAGCAGATTGACATTTTGCAAATGCTGAGCTTGCTCGACTCTTGGCTAGCTGCCTTTTCAAAGCAATTGCCAGACTGAGACAGAGGCAGCGGCAGACAGAAGCTGCCTCTGGGGCTCATTGGGTGCAGGCTTGGCCATCGCCATTGCCGTAGACAAGGCTTGACGAGTTGACGCGCCAAGAGATCTAGTCAGCCGCTGAGGCTCTTTTTGTTTTTGTTTTTTTGGTGGGGCGTCCCTTGGCGCATTGTCAGCACTGAATAGTAGTGCAAATAAATTTCAATTGCGAGACACATTCTCCCACTGACATTGTTTGACACCTTGACTGCACACACACACAAACACACACGTACACACTCAGTGAATTTGCATGCAAATGACAGCTAAAGAGAGGTAGAAAGAGTGCGAGAGAGAGAGAGAGGAACAGTCTTCAGTGTTTGATCTGCAAAGATTGGCCAACACCCAGCGGCATTTTTGCTAACAAGCTGGCAAAAAGCAGTTAAGCGACGTCTTCTATAGACGATGACGATGAAGACGACGCACCCAGCTACCAGTTGATAGTATGCTGGTACGATCCATGGCTCTACTCCCATTTATATGCTCCAAATCCATTAAGTGTTTTAACGCTTTTATTTGCTACCCACACATAGAGAGCAAAAAAAAAGAGAGACTCTGACTACACCCTAAACTCTTGTCGCGCATTTGGAACACTTTCCGCACCTACGACAACAACAACAACAACGAGATATGACACCAACGCCAGCTGCCAGTGGAACTCCCAGGTTGCCCCGACTCCACACGCATCTACTGCCAGTTGTTGTTGTTGTTATTGCTCCAAGCCCCAGTTTGGCAGCGTGTTGTGTGCCAATATTAACACCTAACTGCAAAGCCATGAACTGATCTGGACTGGGCCCGCAAGCCAAAGACGTTGATGCGCTGAAAGCTTGAGAGACTAGTTTGAATGCATTTCAACAAGCATCGGCGAGCACTTCCATTGAATAATGTAATCAACACGCCCACACCGGTAACGCCTATGCAATTGAACTCTTCTCCTATGATACTCACATGATATCAAGTTGACTGTTAACTGGGTTAACAGTTGCGCAAATGGAACGGAAATCGTTGCCGATAAGTGGAGTAAATCAAGGAAAATATAGGAAAAGTTGGGGGAAATATTGCAGAAAACTTACGATTGAATTTATGAACAGATCCTTTAGACTTAGATCTTACATATATAGTAATTAAGCTGAAAGCCCTCGTTGTTTGGATACAGAACAACATTGAAACATTTTTTTTTTTAAATTATGTATATATTATTATATAAAAATAAAATAATAAAAAATAAACTTAAAATAAAAATAAAAATAATAAATAAAAAATAATAATAAACAATAATATATAAAAATAATAATAAATACAAAATAATAATAAATATAAGAAACATAAAAAATACATAAATTTTAAAAAATATATATATATAAAAATATATATATAATGCATATATAAAATATAAATAAAATATTTAAAAATATATACAAATAATTATAAATAAAAATATATAAAAAATATTTAAAATATATATATAACAATTTTCATATTGCGTAACCGTTTTACTGGCAGCATTCAAAAATACATATCGACATACTCTTAATTCTAACAAATATTCATATTTAAAGAATTTCAAATTGACAGAATAATATTTCCTTTTCTCTTTCCCTTCTCTAATATTCTTTATATATAGATGGCCATAGTTTCAATTATGATAATTTCTTAAATGGTGTGATTAAAATAACGATAAGAATTAAAAAATGGGACTGAGTCGTGTGTATTGTGTCAAAAAAATATCAAGTAGCCGCACTCAACATTTACATATTGATCACATTAACCGAAAACCCGATTAGATAGCGAAAGAGTGTGAGAGAGGGAGAGGGAGAGGAAAAGGTATTGAACAGTTCTTTAGGCGTTTCCCAGCCGCAGCCGAAGACAACAAAAGCCACAGACGCAGATGAAGATGAAGATGGAGATGAGAGACGGCGATGTGGCTAAAGCCACAGCCTAAATGCCGCTAAGTGCCAAAATGACAAGCATAGCAAAACGTTGGGGGGATTCGGTGGGTTAGTGGTGCTGACGGTGGTGGTGGGAGCCACCATGGCATGGCATGACTTTGCTCAATGCCAGGCGCGCATACCATGGCCACATTAACTACTCCATAAAAGGTGTAAAGAAATCACTTAAGTACTTGTATGTCACTCCTTTGTCAAAGTAAATCATAGTGCGGTACCGTCCGGACGGGTTTTTATAGCCAGTCACACGGCAACAGGCAACAGGCGACCAAAAACCCATAGCCGAAGCCAAAGATAGATAAAGCTACACACAGCAGCCACAGCCACAGCCACAGCCACGGCACACACAGCTGTGTGTATGTATGGGTGTATAAAATATAGGCGTAGAATGCTTTGGGTTATAAAGAATAAACGGGGGAGTTTTATTGACAGCCGCAATTACCACATAATCATGCAACAAATATGATGCTCGGATGGCAGCCCGTTGATGACGTAGCGATGTTGTGTATAGGCCATGAAGTAGTCAGTTGTGCTTTTATAAGAAACAACAACAGCCCAACAAAAACGTGCTGATCCATTACGGGCAGGGTGGGGGGTGGAGGGGCCACGAACCTGGACAGAACGACAATCACAGCTACAACACCAGCTACATTTTTGTCTAGACTTATTGAGTGATCGTGGCAGGAGCCAAGACAACAACAACAACAACAACAAGAGCGCAAAGGCGCAGCCGTTTTTTTTAATGGGGTGGCAATCACTTGGACGACGACGAGTCCAACTGCAACTCCCAGTCCCGTGGCCAGGCCCCAACATCAAATTATGGTCAAGTTGTTCGAAAGCAAAGAGCTGCCAACAGGCGATGCTGATGCTGGGCAGCAGCAGCAGCAGCCGCAGCAGCCTCGTTTTTGTGCTCTGAACTGGGTTGGCAGATACTTAAGAAATATGTTATTAAATAATAATGGAGTGCGTGGTTAATAGATACAACAACAACAACAACAACTGCAGTGTGAGGCAGTGTGAAAGAAGTGTGCGGCCCCCTCGGCGCAATCATTGTTAACAATCAATTAAGGAAATAAGTTGTTTATAAAATGTTGCTATTACTTTTCGAGCGAAGCTACCATAAATACGTGTAAGTATGGCTTTTGACTGCGCAGACATTACACTCGCCTACAGTTTAAGAAAGCACTGACCAGGGCTGGCAAACAAAATAGTTGCAGTTCTTTTAAAATGCTTAAGAAACCAGCTTAATTGAGCTAGGCCTTGCCTACTTTGTTTTCAAATCTCAAAGAATAGAGATTTTGGTTTTGATTTATTCATTATTAAAATATATGAAAATGTATATATTTCTTGAAAGAAAAAGTCGAAGGTTATCTATTTGATCTCCAATATTATATAGGATTTTACGGTTTATTTCTTGAACCCACTTATTGACTTTAGGTTAGGTTCATGAATCTAGTTTTTAGTTTTCAAAGAATCCAGGATATATTTAAAAAACAAAAAGAATATATATATTACAAAATATTTTATAGTATATATATTTTTTGATTTTATATAAACTTTAGCTTTGGTTTTATTTCATCTTAAAATACATATATATGCCATAAATTATATACATGTATATTCAAATAAATATATATATTCTTTATTCAATACATCCTGGATTCTTTGAAAACTAAAAACTAAAACTATAAATTATAAATATCAAAAAAAAAGTTTATTATTTGTAGATATATATTTTTTTATATTTCCTTCCAACAAACAAATTATTCCAGCTTCATTATCCACTACAAGATCTTATATAATTTTCCAACCAAACTCAAACTAGACTTCGATCATACCTTAAATTCCTGAAAAAGATTTCCTTGCAGCACAGTGTCTCATTTGCAGCTGATATGAGAGGGCAGAATCACTTTGGGCAATGCTCTTGGCGAATATGTTTTAATTAATGAGTGGTAGACAGTTAATGAAACTGTTATAGTTATACGCAAAGCGATAGAAAATCTACATCTTACCATATATGCGATGGCATAGAAGAGTTTATTAACCCGCTCTTGTTAGAGGGCCAGAGACCAAAAAGGCCACAACATGCTGCCGATCCCAAAAAAGGGCCACTTTATGCGAAAGATCATTAATCAAGACACCCAGCAGGTGCTGGTCGAACTTTGGTAGCAAACTCCGCCAGTTCGACTACCGAACTGTACTACAGAGTGGTGGTAATTCCAGCCGATGGTCAACTTGGTCCATGTTCAGGTTCATGATTAGTGGCGGTGGCTACTTTAATGAGCGTTAACTGCGCCACAAAGTTCATTAAGTGCAGTTCGGCTGGGTTTTGCTGGGCGCTCACATGGCGTATGATTGATGCGCGCCCATTTGTTTCGGGCGGAAAATTCAGAAAAATTCAGTGCCAAAAAATGCTAGTGTTGCCCAAATTGGAAAACATTAATCAAAACACAAAAGATTTTGCAGAAACAGTTCTTTTGCAATTTGCATTGGTTCGATTTGGCTGACTTCAATCAACGCTATGATTCACATTCGCGGCTGCTGTTGCTGCTTCTTCTACTTCAAATCAATGCGGAAACTCATCCAAAACTTTTGACTTTGCACACGCACACACACTCACAGTTGTACCTCGGGCAGCGCATGTGGCATTAATTTTGATTAATGGCCAAAATTACTGGCTTGACTATTTTGAAAAATTTTAATTGTTTTCAAATCGTCGGCCAGGGCGAGTCAAAGTCTCTAAACTGCGCGTTCTACAAATAATTATAAGCAGTTTTTAATGATAATAAAAAAAGTGTATATAGAATGAAAAACGAAGAAAAAATCGAAACACCAAAAATTATAAAGGAAAAAGTCAAACAAAGCAGTCGCCAGCTGCTTTGGCAGCAGCACTAATTGTTACAGATCTGGCGAAGAGGCGCACAAGTTGCTACCAGTTCTGACCCTCGGGCCATTTTTAGCTTTTTCTTTAGCCCAACTATACTTCTATATATATCTGCTTTTTATTCTTGAAAGCAAGTGCCGCTAAGTGGCCAAAGGGGGGTGGACACTGGACAGCTGCAGAGGGGTCGAAGCACGCGCTAAACACAAAGAGAACCCAAAAACAATTAACAAAGTTGAAAAAATGGTTATTGGTATCGGAAAAAATACACCAGTAAAAGAGGTGCGAAGAGATTTTTATCAAGAGATGCGCCAGATAATTTACTTTATCTTATAGCTCAATATTTTTTTTTGCTTATTTATAAATAGTACTTTCATTTATTAAAGCAGCAACTAATTAAATGAATAGTAGAAATAAGATTCAAATGATATATCGATAACAGTGTTATCGATATTAAATATGATATAGAAACAAATATCTCTTTCTTTAACTTTTCTTAATAAAGCTTTTTGTCTTGAACTTGTTCATGGCAGTTGACTATCATTAATAGATAATGCTATGAATAAAGCTAAGACATCCTCCTACTTACTTTCATTCCCTCTCTTTTTGACAACTTCAAAGTTATACCCAATTATCCACTTTGTATATTTACAGGGTATAATAAAAAAAATGTAACGATTGGCTTTCTTAAGATTGTAGGTCAAAATACCTGCAGTTTATTGTGGGAACGTCAGGTATTTGCAATGGCTGGAACACAAACATTTCAATCCATCAAATCTCGTTGATTGTTCTTAATTGCTCCATAGCTGCGACTGGCCACCAAGTGGTCAAGTGTTCAAGTATTCAAGTGCTCCAATGGTCAATGGCTCAAATGGTCTGCCACCTAGCAACGCTCTGCGGCCTTTTTGCGGTAGATCCCGCTCACAAACATTTCCGAAACGAAAAACATTCTCAAAATGACTCCAAAAACAAAAATGAAGGCAGTCAAGTTAGCCGGGTAATGCTGCTGCTGCAGATGCTGCTGCTGCTGCTGCTGCTGCTGTTGCTGTTGCTGTTGCTCTGGCAAAATGCTGTAAATTCCATAAATCTGTCAAGCGAGGCAAACGTCTGCACTTGTTCGGCTGGCCTGGCTGGCCCGGCTCTCTGGTCTTGCGGGCAGCGCCTTGCAAATCTTGACATGTGAAATACGCAGATTTGCCGAGTTTTATGGGCCGCACAGACAATGCTGGCCCCGGCCAGAGATGAGACGCACGCGTTTTGGTGCTGCATTCCGTAACTGCATTCGCCCAGTGCCATAAACTTGGCTAAAGCGCAAAGAAAAGCGGCTGCCTTTTGAAAGTGGCGGCAACAGCAACACGTGCAGAGATGTGCATGATGATGACCCGGCCACTTGAACTGACTGACTAGCTGGCTGGCTGGCTGGCTGGCTGGCTGGCTTGGATGGATGGATGGATTGATGGATTGTTGCTTTGGTGGCATCGTCCAGTGTAAATGAAGACCTGTGCCTTGGCCTGCCACCAGCCACCAGCCACTGGCCACTTGTTTGCCGCAGTCAGCAGTCGGCAGTCGTCGGCACCAAAAAGCACCGAAAAGCTAATTTAAAGCAATTTAGTTTGAACGCGCGCGCATTTCCATGCCAACAGAGACGCTTCAAAGCTGCACGAAATGAGGCTGAATGATGCACGGCAAGCCAGCTACAACAACAGCAACAACAACACCAATCGTGGATTGCAACAACTTTTGGAACGTTGCCTGGACGTACATTTATTTATGATATCAATGCAAGCAACAACAACAACAACAGCAACAACAACTGCAACAACAACTGCAACTGCAACTTGAACAGTTTCCACAGTTTCTGATGGCCATGAGTTGATAGCCAGTCATCGCCGCATTGACACAATGGGCCCACAAAAGAAGTAACTGCTGCTCCACCACTTCAAAGCCAGCACCAACTCCACCTCCATTTCCACCTTCGCAGCGCCAATTATTCGATTAGAAATTCCGTTAGCAGTCAGACGCCGACCTTACCGATGCCATGTTACCACAATTTGAACCTTTTCAACTGGGTCTCTTACCAGTCGCTTCATTGAGCCCAAACACATGTAGAAAAGCTAAGGCGAACGGAAAAAATAGTGCTAAATCCCATTTTATATAGACTTGAATATTGATGTTATTTAAGAATAAATATAGTTTGCGAAACAGAGAATGTCTTTAAGTTCCATTTCTTTATTATAATTGGAATAGTATTTTTATAGATCTTTACCGAAAGTCATTTGTTAACCTAGGCTTGAAGCTGAAGTAGACTAATATATAAATAGTTCTATAAACTGAAGCATAGCCAAGCCAAATTGATTTAATTTAAAGCCGAAGCAGCACTTAAAGCCAAACTAAGCTAAACTGTAATTAATTTCAGTTTAGTTGGGTTATCGACTTACATTTAGCAAGAGGCTTAATTATAATAAAAGTTTTAAACCCCTTTTGGCAAACTTTGTTGTATTTCATATATTAATCTACAAAAATACTTTAATGTGCTTTATTCAACAAAAGCGTTCAAAAGCTTAAATTACTTAAGCATTAAAGCTCTTACCAAACTATAAGTTCTTAGCATCTATTCGCAACAATTATTGCATTTGGAAATTTAAAAGCTTGCTTAAAGCTTTAATGTGCTTTCAAAAGCTTGGCTTATTTATGTCTACTGCAAAACAGAATTGTGATCATTTTCACTACTAAATATTTCATATCTACTTGAGTGTAGTGAAAATTCGTAAAGCTATAAAAAATAAATTACATTTGCCGATTTCCGCAAACAGCCAATGGGTTAAAATGGCCTTAACCGGTTGAACTTTTGCGAACGGTGAGCGTTGGCAATCAAATCAACTGTGAACTACTTAAAATCAGACACTAAACCAACGAAAGGCAAAGAATCAAATTGCTTAGCCACTACCTCAGTTGCTGTTTTGGACGGTTCCAACTGCAGGGCTAATGAACCAATTACTTGCTGAGGCCATAAAACAGACAGCAATGCGAGCATTCTAAGTGCTCTGCTACGATGGCGATGCTTGAGCTAGAATTCCCACCGTCACCATGAAGTAGGAAAAAAAAATATGCATGAGCGAACTGTGACTGGGACTGGAACTGAGAAATCAGACAGTCGGACAGACGGACGGACGGATCATGGCTGACCTCTATCTTTGGACAAAAAAAAGCGCCCAACTAAAACGAAACCGAAATGCAGCTGAGAGGAATCAACTAGACCGACATTAAAGAGCCGAGGCGAAGACTGGGCTAAAAGCTGTGGAAGAAGGTGGCCTCAAGGCAACGGCAACGGCAACAACCACTAGCCAGATCCGATCCGAAGCACGAAAAATGTGCGCCTCCACAAAGATATTGGGACTGTCATAAAACAATATTATTGGCATTATTACATTTAAGTGTTGACAGCATAATAAAATAATTGTCGACAGACAATTTACAACAACAACTGGTGAAACTCTAGTCTCGATCGAGCCGATCGTTCTGGGATGTGGGGGCATCGGGGTATCGTTGTCGTTTCCCATGTAAAACACTTTTAAAAATCACACTCACAACTCAAACCGAATGCAAAGTGCAACAAGTCATCAGGACACTGACTCTGGCAAATGTACAGATCTTTCATGAGGTCTTTTGGTAGATATCTCTGGACTGTAGTTCACTTGAAGATCAAAAGAATTGTGCGGCGCTTAACACGCTGAGCAGTCGCTATACAGAGAGAGCGAGAGAGAGAGAGAGAGAGAGAGAGAGAGAGAGAGGACCGACTAGACGCTCATTCATATAATTCACCCTCATTTCATAATAAATTGCTCTCAATTGATCACGACAATCGACAGCGATGAAAAGTCATGCCAAAGTTGACTCTGGATCGGCGAAACATACGACGAAACGAAAACGAAACACGGCGCATAGCTAAATTGGCAATGGCAAAAGGTGCGACGGCAACGGCATCGATACCCATCGAATATCTCCTCGAAGCCCCCTGCGATACCCCTGCGATAGCCCCTGCGATATGCCCTGCGATAGTTGGCGGCGTTAAGTTGTAGGTGCAAAAGGCTAAAACGAGCAACGCCGCCAACTGGACATTGTCTCTACACTCTACAGTCGGACGGTCTTCAAGGCAAATAAGTCATAGAAAAGAGCTCTAGCAGCCGCTGACTGCATAGGAAATTGCTCCAATATTTTGCGAACGCTGCCTGATTGGAAATATCGCAAGGCCCGCACCGCTCCCCATAAGCTGTCTGCTTATTTTCTGTGCCCGCAGGAAACGCTGCCAACATCTGCAGTGTGGATTGATGATGAATTATGTAGAGCACGAAATGCGATGGTGCATTGTGGTGCTGGTGGTGCCGAGTGGTGGTGCTGACTGCCACCAAATGGTGTGGGAGTTGCGCTGATTTGGCAGCACAGCTCACGAAGTCGTTGAGGAATTTTAATGAAAAAAGAAAACACAAAAATGTATGAAAAACAATTGAGAAAAATGTAAAAAGGAAATTTTCAGCTGCATGAAAAATGGACAAAAAATAAATTTTTCGAAATCAATATTATTATATAAAAGTGCTGAAATAGGAGCTGAATAATGACCAGAGACTTTGAATTGAAATCTTAAAATAAGATCTAGTTAACTCATAAAAGTTAGGTCAAGGTCTTATTTATGGCAAACCCAATGTTTTAGGTTTTTACCTATGTAGCTTTGTTTAAATTTCGCCCATTGACAAGAATTTGTTGATTAGTAAATTTTTACTCATTTCATTTACTCTGCAGTCTAGTACAGACTTAGAAACTCTTTGTAAAAAATGTAAATTTTAACCGGAATCTACTTTTTATCTCAATTAAGTGAGCTGTGATAATTAATCGATAATTGTTACTCCGAGCGACAATATCCATAACAATAACTAACAAACTCCGCTAAATGCTGCATTCAAATCTCTAGACATAATTCTTGGGAAGAGAAAAACGCGTTAGGTTAGCGAATTGGCAATCGGGAGGCGTCGTTCAAACTGCGTAGACAAATCTGCGATCATTTGAGGCGAAGAGCCAAGAATTGCAGTGGATGCAGAGGATGGAACTATGCCAAGATGGACCCGTTACCTGTTTGTTGTGTGGCTTTGTTATTAGTGGTAATAACCGCGGGACATAGTCACAGGCAACAGCAACAGCTACAGCAATGGCACCACGCACCACAACCAGCAGCCGGCAAATGGCCAAGAGTTTGGGCCAAGATGCCACGCTGAACCCACATGCACTTTGCGGTAAATGAAGTCTCTCGGCCGCATCACAGGCACCAAATTGTGTTATCAAGCCATGGGAATTGCCCTGCATGCCTACAGACCCATACGGGCCATGGAAATTGTGCAAAAAGCCAAAGAAACAACAGCAAACTTTGTGTACAGGTAGCCGCTATGCGAGAGAGACCCAATGAAAAACTCGTTAGAGTGGACCACTCTGCGTGTGAGTGGAGCCGAAAAGCTAAATTTCCAACACTCCAGTGTGTCCAGTGTGTCCAACACTCACCTTGCTGCATTATTTCACCAAATCATTTCATGCCACATTAATCCACTTTACCATCATCATCATCAGCTGCGTCGTCGCCGACGTCGTCTCCGTTTGGACATGAACCGAGCTCGGAAAACTGCAATGTCTGGGAAATTTCTGACGATGACGACGACGTGTGCCTAGAGGGTGTCAATTGATGCATATGAAAAATTGCAATTTCTATGGGGGAGGTCTGCATATCAGCCTGTTTGCTATTTGGATACCCTGTCAGACATGGGCAGCTTAGCTACGAAGTATGTCAGCTTGCACTTTCGGCAATCCCTTTCCATGCATTAAGCCTTAGGGTTAAAGGATGCTAAAAGTAAGAGTAACTAAGTTAAAACTAACCATTTTTCTAAGACAGAACTTTCTATATATTTTCTACTCCTATTTCTAATATTGTAGAGTATTTATCAAGCCTGCTAAACTTTTTAGCTATCAAAGTGCATTTGAGCTATGAGTGTTTGGGTACTGGGCTCAATTTACTATTAGCGTGACTTTTGGGTTAGTTTTTCTATTCGTCATGCAAAGCATCGCTTATTGGCGGCATTTGCAGCTCCCCCTCTCTCTCTCTCTACCTCTCTCTCTCTGTGACTCGAGGCGAAATGGCGTCGTCAGTTTTAAGTGTCTTATTGCAGCAAGTGATCTTCTATAAACTATAAACGGCATCAAACCGAAAACCCATTTACATCCAGCGAGAGCTCTATAATTTTGTTGCTCGATATTTGGCATAGACTGCAGTAGATGGGAACTGGCACAGTAATCAAGAGTCGTACAACAGCAAAAAGTAAACACGAGCTCAGCAAATACATCATTAACAACGGGCTTTGGGTGAAAATCATATAAGATCTTATGATGTTTGTAAATGTGTAGCGAAAAACAGCTAGATAAATAAAACTGATAGATGGGATAAACTTTGAACAATAAGGAAAGTTCACGACAACACTAAAGAACTGGGATATAGCCCCCGTGACATTTATACTTTTGTTTGGTGAGCAAATAAGAAATAGAGACAGACTAATTAGACGGAGAGCAGGAGAAGATATAAAGCTCATTGAATTATTGACAGAGCCCGACAATATAATATTTATGATGAAAGGGGGATAAGCTGTCAGTCTAATTTGAATTTATGAGAATTGCATAGACAGACAATACTTAAAAATATATTTTCTTTTTATGAACTGCAGCAGAGCAAAGGGAATTTCAGTCAATATTTTCAATCAGATCAATCTTAAATAGCAAACGCATCGATCCTTGAGCTGCAAAATATTGTTTAAGATAGTAAATTGCTTTGCTGGCTGCCTCTCAGACGTCGATGAGGATGACGATGATGATGAATGTAGAACAACGTCAACAACATAAAACTGATTGATCGTTACAAGCTTTTATTAAGTCATAGACGTTCGCTCGCCGGTTTGCTGGATCGTTTGTTTCCTTTTTCGTTGGATCTGTTGATCATATGTAATTTATTTGTCATATCACGTGTTAAACATTTAACAACTCATGGGCTAGGCTCTGGCAGCATAACCGGAGGCGAACAAGTGCAGTCAGCCAACGAGTCGGTGCACAAATCGAATGAGAAAAAAAATATATTTGCACAAAGATCAATCTTGCTGCTGCGCCAGAGCAGTAAGAAAACCCAGGCAATAAGTCAAAACAATGGCCTGTCGCCAATGTCGTCGTCGTCGTCGTTGTCGTCGTCGTGGTCGTCGTCGTCTCTGGAGCTGGAGCTGGAGCTCGAGTGGCCAGCGGGGTAGTCACTCAGCTTGAAGATTAGCCTTTGGTGAGCATGCTAAACGAGTTGAATGAGTCGGGAATGAGACAGTAATGGGCTTCTCAGTTGAGATACTGAGACAAGCTGCTGTGGGCTGCGTGGGCGAATCGTGGTAACAGGAGACGACGACGACGACGACGACACTGTGATTGCGAGCCTGAAAACTTGAAAAGATGGTAAGAGTTAGATATGCAATTTTTAATAGAAGAAGTGTGTTAGAAAGTGAGACAGACTTTCTAACGAATATTTAATTTAATTATAAAAGGGCTTTCGTTAAAAATAAAGCTAAGCTGTCTGGAGAGTATGCTCGTATAAATCTATCCCCAGTTTAGTTAATAAATCTGTTCTGTCTTGTAAACATGATAAGCATAAGTTAGTAGGAGATATTACTAGCCTAGTTCATACTCCGCTTAGCCAATCACTTTGCCAGCTGTAAATCTGTTTTATTTGTAGCAAAGCGAATCGTTTGCATAGATTAAAATCATCAAATAGATAAGAGAGCAGCACCGTGCCACCAGCCAAGTGCAATTACATGGCACGAGATGAGGAGGGGGAATGGGAGTATCGGGCTGGAGTTAAGCAACGATGTGGCAGCTGTACAGCTTCTGCTGGACCTGCTCCGCTTTGGTCATTCACACGTCTTGTTAGCGCGTCTTAATAAATTGCACGCAATCAACTGGCGAGCTGAGCTCCATTTAAGTGAGGCTGAGCGAGTAAATCTTGGCGAGAGCCACAGCGAGCGGATCACAGCATGTGGTGCCTGTGTTGTTGTTGTGTTGCCAGCGAAGACGACTTTTACTTATAGCCATAGCGGACGGAGGACGGAAGACGGACTACCTAACAGCCGCCACCAGCCGGTAGGTAATTGATTGCGCTTCAATTGCAATTACCGGACCAAGGTGGACCATGGCGCACCACGCACCAGGCACCACTTCAGGCACCACTCCAGGCACCACTCGAGCCACACCAGTCGAGGCGTATTGGGGCGCCTCGAAGCTTGTAATTGTGTCGTAATAATGCGATCTTCGTTCAAGCAGTTGAGTGCGTTGCATGTTGGCGACACATATAGCCCACATGCTGGCGCCACCTATGAGTCGTGTTTGTGTTTGTTTCACTGCAGCTAATCTCAATTGGTGATGTTCCCACGCAGCCCACCAGCAGCCGCTGCGGCAGCAGCTCTCGGTTTCAGTTACACTGTGCAACACCTCAACTTTTAGCTAAATTAAACTTCTTTATTTCAATTAAAAGTCTGTCCATCCGTCTGCCCATCTAACTCTGTCGCTGTCTGGGGCTACGTTTGTCATCGCCGTGCCCATATGTGTGGCAAGGCACACGACGCTTGCCACAAAACCACCAAAACAAATCAAAAGGAAACGGGCCAACGGGAATGGCAATGGGAACAACGCGAGCAACCAAGTTGCCTTCAACTCCAATTGTTGTTGTTGTTGCTGCTGACTCTGGGCTTGGGCCATGCATTGGTCTCAGCATCCGTCTCCAACTCCGTCTCTCTGTGCTGCTGCTGTTGTTGTTGTTGTTGTTGTCGCTTTGGCTGCTTGTAACCTCACCTTTAACATCCCACATGCGTCGCCAGTTTGCCAGACTTGTTACTTATTCTATTTTTCCCCAAGCTCTTTATAATACTCTATACAATTTATTTAATGAGAATAATGGAGCACATTGGCTTTAAGCGAAAGTTTGTTATTTTCAGAAATATTTGTATGCATAATATGCTGAAATTTTTTATTGCAACTTTTTCGATTTACTAATTGTGTTCCTTAGTGTATGCAGATCCTCTAGCTATTCCTGATTGGAATCCTCAAGGATAACATATTAGATATTATTGGTATATATAAAATTGTGAAGTTTTGTAAAATCTTTCTGGTTTTTAAATCTAAAGTTTATTTTCGAAAATTTTCCAAAGTCGTTGAAAATAAAATAAAATTTTTGTAGATTTTACTATTTATTTTCTTGCTATTTTTAGAAAATTATAAATATTTGTTAGCTATTCTTTTAGGAATTAAGAAGGGTACAAAAAGTATTTTGATTAATCAGAGATATAGTATGGGCATTTATAATTAGTAAATATTATATTTTTAGGTAATGGATATATATAAACCTAACAAGCCAATACTAGTCTATGATATGAAGCTATTTTTGTTGATATGCTAGGCAAGCCATAAAAATAATTATGCTATATTTTTCAACAATTAACGTTAAAGTTTCAGATATTGGGTTCGAACCCTACTGATTTCAGTTCATAATAAAATGATCATAAGCAGCTGTTGCAAATAAAGAGAAAAAGATCAGTTTGGTCTTTATTTGTATACCAGAGTTAACTTTATAATAACAATTTTCTATATTACGTTGTTCTATATTGTTAAGCTTATTTTATTCCTATAATTATTTTCGATTTAGCAGTGCATTCGCTAGTCTCTGCCTTATTTGCATAATGCCTGCACCTATTGTTGGTTCCTTATAAAAAGAGTTCTTGTTGCTTTTGTTGCATCAGCTGCAGCGGGCAACGTGCAACACGTCATCGTTGATGCAGTAGTTGCCATGGGCAAGTCAGTTAGTCCAATTGTCAATTAAGTCAATGCAAATGTTATATAAATAAAGTATTATATAATTTAAAAAAGTTATCGCAATTTTTTTTCTTTGCCCGCAAATCAGAGTGCAATATTTGATGATGATTATGTCTCAACTTTTGAGCGTTGAGGCTGTGGGCGAATCGTGGGCAGTTCATTGAAACTGAAGTGGAGCTACTGTAGACGTTAAATATGTATCCATGTGTGTCTGTGTGTGTATGTGTGTAGCAGCTAGGCTTTAATTAGCTGGCCAAACCTTGAGCTCAATTTCTGTGTGCAATAAAGAAGTGCAACATTTTGTCTATGACTGGGTGGCCCACAAGGCACACACGTCCACACCCTCACATATACACATACACATTTACCCACGTGAAAGAATTGCAAAGTCTAACAGGAAGTTTGCCACACGCAATCAGCAACGGAGTCAAGTCAAAAGACGAAGACTTCACACTAGGCCGGGTCCCAGGTCGCGGATCTCCCGGTCTCAGCTCGCTCTCTGTATGCCCGGGCCACATTCCAACTCGAACTAGACAAATATTGATGGCCGCTCATCAATAGCCACAGCAGCAGCCGCAGCCGCCGCCGCAGCACCACAACCAGCAACAACAACAACAAATGCAGCGAAAAATCAAACGCAGCAGAAAGAAAATTTGCAGTGCGATTGATTTATTTACCACGGCTTAGATTTACCGCCTTGCAGCCGAGTGGCATTTTGGCATTGTGCTGATGATGCTTTCCCACTTTTGAAGTCGCCCCCTGCCCACTCCGTGCTCCTCCGGCGTAGTCAGCTGAATCCCTAAGCATCAGTCGCATCATCAACAGGCGGCACTCGCGGCGCAGTCAGCTTTAAATGTTGCGTTTGATTTCGCTGGGCCAACTGTTTTTTCTTTTTGGAATTTGTGCCTGTCCAACTGCATCGTTACACAAAACCACAAACAATTTATATTCCCATCAAACATTTGACCGCAACGCTGATTCATCTTAATCAATTATAATCTTTTGGATCGAGTTTTTCCGCAGTAATGAGCGAAAAACTTATGAAGTCGCAAGAGGTCGCCGCCTGGGGGCAACTCTGCGTGTAGAGAGATTTGCGCCACAGGCGTTGCACAGATAAGAGACAAGCAGGCTCCACTCCTCCTAAAAAGGCCCAGCCGCCAGCTTAGCGCAATTGCAATGCTAAACGAGATGATTGCATGCCGACACAATGCGCACAACACAACAAAACGTCGAAACGAAGAAGAAGTCAAAGAAGATGCTGCTGCAGTCGGCTTAGACCCAAATAACTCAGATCTATTGCAAACTATGGGCATAATAAAATCATGATACCATCTATCAACCAGTTGGTCTTTAGCTATTTCCAGGCACTTGCGTCATATATAGGATATATCAATTAGATAGTATACTCAATATATATATATATATATATATATATGTATATATATATAATAACAAACTTTTTAATTGCTCGTAAAATCCAGCCAGGTGTTAGTCTTGCAATTGAGATAATAAAAACTAATAACACCAGAGTTATTTATTTGAGTAATTGATTTGACAAAAAAATAATCGATTCTTTGAAAGAAACATGATCAGCACCTTCAATTAGGTCGACGTCTTCACTCATATGCACAAATAGACAGATCAGCTCAGCTGTTGATCCTGATTAATAATATATTAACTTTATGAGCTCGACTATGGCTTTTTCTGCTAATTACTCTTATGCCCTGAATCCCAGCTTTCGATGGGTTAAGGGAATAAAAAATGGTATGCAAAAAAAATAAGTATAAGATTTCTAATAAATACTAATAAATCCATTTTTCTACATATAATTAACCTGTTGAGGTGGATTGCCTCGATTTTAATCGATATTTGCCAAACTCTTATCGTCTTCAAGGAAAACTTATCCTGAAGCTCGGAAATAACTTTGAAGATGAACAGGGTAAAATCTCGTAACTATCATTCAATAGTTTTATACACATTTCACTGTCTAGGGGTTAAAATTTATAAAATATGATAAGTCCTTAAGAGATTTATATATAATATCTTATATGTGTTACTCAAAGCTTATACGAAATTCGATCAGAAAGTTAAACAACAGTTGTCAGTCCGTTCCTTTCTATCTCACCTTTTCTATTAGCAGGAAGACGAAGGTCTGCTCTGATCGGAGCTGTCAAACCTCACAACTGCTTTCGACATGCTCAATATTCAATTAGAATCTGTGGTTGTTGCATGCGCCGCAATTGTTTAATTTACAAATCATGTGAACCAATTAAACACAAGCAAAGCGAAAGCAATAAAAGCAACAACAACGAAAAGCCACGAACAAGGCTTAAATAGACTTTACTTGTTAACAATTATTAGGCCGAGAGTCGAGACTGAGTCTGAGACTGAGACAGAGACAGAGACCCAGTCAGAGACCTAGACGAGGCGAGCAATCAAAACCAAATCAAATGATAAATGACAACACCAAAACACAACTAGCCTATGGATCTTACAATGGAGGAGCAGGTCGAAACCGAGACGATGTCGATCCATTAAGCCCATAGCACCAGCCACTTGACGGATGAGTTTGAACTCACATGTCTGACCCAGAGCGGGAGACCGCGAGGGGGAGTGAGTGAGAGAGACAGAGACAGAGAGAGAGAGAGAGAGTGAGAGAGAGAGAGGAGGGGGCGCCGTCATGTATCATAAGGCAAATGAAACTCACACCAGGGGCTGCCAGCCGCATCTACAAACAGGGCCCAGACGCAGGGCCTAGCCATAGAGATCGGAGCTCAGCTCCAACTCCATTTCTGGAGCTGGGCAAACGGCCAAGTTACACATTATTTGATAAATGGCACACAACCTTTTCGAGGTTGATTATTGTGTTTTGTCTCACTCCGTATGTGTGTGTGTGTGTGTGTGTGTGTGTGTGTGTGTATTATTTTTATTGTGGGACTTCTTTTTTGATATTATTTTTTTTGTCTGTGTGCTGATTGCCCCGCGGGGCCACAGACAAAGATCGACCACAAATTTAGCTACAATTTCAAACAGTTTTGGTTTGTTTTTATCGTTTGTTATTTTTGTTTTTACCATAACGGGGCCTTCGTTACAAAATTGGCGAATTGAATTAATCGTTTCCATTTTGTTTATTTGTTGGTAATTAAACACCTCTGCTTTGATTTCTTGTCTGCTGTGCGAGCAAAGCAAATGAATCATTTTCATTTTTATTTATTTGGTTTTCGTTTTTTTTTTTTTGGTTTTCTGTATTTTGAGGTTTCTTAATGTTGAATCGTTGTAAGCCATAAATTTTGGTTACGCTATGTAGCGTTATGTGGGGCCATGGGAATATTATTTTGTTTTTTGACTGTGTGTGTTTTCCTTTTTGAGAAATTTACGCATAGCAAATGGCGCCTGTTGAGAAATTATTAGGGCAGAATTATGGCGAAATCGAATCAGCTAATGAAGTTTCTTAACTAAATTCGAAGATGAGCTTAGAGTACTTTAGCTATACTGGAGGGCTTGGCAAGGCAGGGAGATTAGATTCAAGATAAATCATTAAAAAATAAATAAATATAGTAAGAAAATGAAATATTAAATATAATATAAAATGCAAAGAGATCAGATTCAATATAGGTACAAAAGATAAGAAATAGAAAAATATAATAATAAAAAAAAAATAAAATATATAATAATATAATTTAAAAACTCACAAATATTAAATAAAATCTCATATATAAAAAATAAATAAATTTAATAATAAAAAATTTATAATGTTGTATTTTAAAAACGTACAGAAATTAGATTTAATTCAACATATAATAATATTACATTTTAAATATTTAAAAAACGTACTGAAATTAGATTTAATTCAACATATAATAATATTACATATATATATCTAAAAAAAATAAAAGAAAAAATCAAAAACATATTTTAAAAAACTAAAATTAAGATTTATAATTTTTGAGTTAAAGTTAAATATTGATAAATTTAAATACTTAAAGTTTCCCTACATTCAAAGAAACTTAATCTGAGAGCTGGAAAACTTTCTTTAAAGTTAGAGTACCTGTTCGTCTGTCTGCTTGCTTTGAGCTCTCTATCAGCATCTTCTCAACCTTGTTTCGGTGCAAGTCCGCACAAAACTTGCTATTTCAAATTTCAATTTATAGGAAAATGTTAGCAGCAGGTGTTCGTTGAACACAAAAGTTGGCGTCGATGCAGCTCATCAGCTTTGGCTGATCATCAACAGCTCCATGGAGTGGAGCTGAGCGTTGCTGCTTGAGTGGTGCTTCCAAAATAAAGCAATTTAATGTACGCCATTGGTGGTGCGGTGGTTTCTGTGGCTCTGGCTGGCCCCATTCGGCTCACGTGGTAAGCATTTTTTGGGAAAGTTTTTTTTTTGGCGTTTGAAAAATTCTGCAATGTCAAAATGGACAACAGAAAAATTTGCATTAAGCGAAGCCAAGGCTAGGCGAGGGAGGCCGGTGCAGGCAAGGCAATAGGCCAGGATGGTTAGGCAGAGCCTCTCTGGCGGCTTGGCGAGAGCCCTCAGGCATTCAATTACAATCGATTCTGGTGTGAAAAAGTTCAATTTCTTTTTAGCCAACTGCGACGACGGCGACGACGATGACTGCGACCCGTTCGCAGGCTAGTAATGAGGAAATGGCAAAACGCAGTCGCAGTCGCAGTTACAGACCGCAGCACGGACAGACGGACTGACGGACGGCCGGACGGACAGGCAGTGGCCATATGGAAAATGCAACTCATGCACTTCCTAGATTGAACAACTGGTTGGCTATGCTGACTGGGCTGACTCGACTTGACTTGACTTGACTTGGCTGAGGCTGTGTGTGCAATATCTACATATGTGATTGCCATATTGTGTAGATAATTGTGAGCGATCCCCCTGTGCCGATTCTCCGCCAGTGCTCAGTGAAGTGCTTAATGCTTTGTGACTATTCATGGGCACTCAAAGCAGCAGCAGCAGCAGTATTCGCATTGCAGCCAACAGAAGCAGCTTCACTTGGCCACATATGCAAATCACACACAGGTGAAGTTCGACAGGCCTGGCCAGAAAAGTGCAGCACTCCAAATGGGCAAACACAGCTGGCATAGGCAGCAGGGGCAGGCAGGCTGGGTGG
Organism: Drosophila gaucha; assembly: GCA_035045545.1. Classification (NCBI taxonomy): domain Eukaryota; kingdom Metazoa; phylum Arthropoda; class Insecta; order Diptera; family Drosophilidae; genus Drosophila; species Drosophila gaucha. The sequence continues at coordinate 8,329,762 of JAWNOY010000292.1, forward strand.
GGCAACAGCAACTGGGCACTCAAGCATTGACAGTTGAGTGGTCAACGTTTTTAGCTGCACCAGCAGCCACAGCAACAGCAACAGCAGCAGCGTCAACAACAATAATTACCCACTTGCCTGCACTTGATATTAAAATCAGACAAAGGCGAAAAGAAAAAAGTTAGTCAGAGTAAGAGTGAGGGGGGTGCAACGGGTGAGTCGACAGAAAGATGCTTCAGTCGTCACACGGGTCAAAGCGAGCAGAAACCCAACAAAAACGTGCAAAACAATGTGCAAAATTATCAAAAATCGTTCATCAAATTACCAAAAAGAGCGCAACGGGCCACTTAACGACTCTATTACGAAATGGCAGAAAAAACAAAAAAAAAAAGAAATAGAGAAGAGAATTGAAAGAGCTGCAAAAAAATAATAATAGAGGCATCGACAAACGGGCGTTTGCGAACAAAAATTGCAAAAGCGTCAACACAAAAATTATTTTAAATTAGAACTCGAAACTACTCACGTTTTGCAATTTTCGCTTTTTGTATGGAATGCCAATTGAAGTGTTAGGAAAATAAACAAAAGTCTCGGCTAGTTGCAAAAACAAAAACAGAGGGACACACGAAAAAAAAGAAGAAAAACTGAAGCATCATCCACAACTTTGTGAGCAGCAGCAGCGGCAGCAGCAGTGGGGGTGGGTTAGCATCAACCAACGGTAGCACTAAAATAACAACAACAATAACACGACTTCGATGAAGACTTGGCTTGGCAAACTCCTCCAACTCCCTCTCTCTATCGTTTTATCTGGCTGTCCTGCTCACTCGTGCTGTGGGCTGGCCTGGCCTGGCCTGGCAATCAACGCAAATAGCTCAAACGCCTCAAGTGTTTGCTGAAGATGTCACCCACACTTCAGGCTCGGGCAGCAGGCAGCCTTAGTCAAGTTCGTTGCCTGAGTCTTTTGTTTAGACAACGTCAGTCAGCAGCAGCAGCCAGCACAAGTTCCTCCAATCTCAGTTTGGCTTTTGCAATTTGGCACAGCCACAGAAATAACAACAAGAACAACAACAACACAAATATTGGCAATATTTCGATGCGACTTCAGCAACTGCTGCTGCTGCTGCTGCCGGCTGGCTGGCTGGCAAAATATCGCTTACAGTTAAATGGAAATTGATGCACTTAGCTGACTCACTCAGCACTTCTGTTTGGGCTATAGGGGCCATAAGGTACTTATATATTGGCATAGGAACAAGTACAACTCGCTTTTCTATACGTTCCCAGCAACGTGACTTTGAATAAATTAAAGTGCATATCATATGCATGCGCCTGTGCCACAAATAGAGCGAGCGTTGCCTCTATAGGAAGCAGCTGCTGCTGCTCCAAATAGCCACTGGTAGTCAATGTATATATATATATATATATATATATATATTGGAAAGGGATTGTTATAGAATAGAGATACAATAGCCAAAGGTCAGAGCAGCTGCTTAGGTGATACAAACAAAAGGGGTTTATAGACTTGCAATCAAGAACTCTCGAAGCTTTAAATGAATTTCTCACTGCTTAAATCATTATTTCCTAATTTAAACAAAGCTCAGCGACAAAAAAAGTCGAACTGCATTTTTTGTACTTTAAGTAGTTTAAAGTAAACAACCCTGTTATAACTTTAACTAAATTTAGTTTACTTTTAACTAATTTACAATATTGTAAATTACCTTTGTCAAAATATTGTTTAAGCAATTTACAAAGCAGCTTACAACAAAAAACTGTTACTTTTCGATATTTTACTGCTTGTAAAGAAAATAATAAAAAAGAATACGCTACTTGTTTTGTGCTTATATATACATATAACATTCAAGAAACTTAATTTTTAATGAGAGAATACTACTGAGATATTCTAGAACATATTTTTGTTTGAGTGCTAAATTTGGCGTTGGCAACAGCTTTGACTCAATTTCAATAATTCTCTCTGTAAGCTCTCCAAACTCTCCAAACTGTTTTAATGACATTTAGATCTGGACCAATTGTTAGTTAATGTTTTGATAAAATCTACTCTCAATTTTGATGTCTAATTATACGATCCAACAGGATTTGCTAACCAAGACCTACTTTACTCTATTACAAAAGTTCTTGATATGCTGAATGCAATTTGATACCAAAGTAGCTCAATCATTTCCAGTTTTGATGATATTCTAACTTAAAATGTCAATAATCGGAATTGTAGTAAAAACTAACATGATATCCTTTCGTTTAATGTTAAATGTACTAGATAAACTTGTTTTATTTAGCTGTTTAGGTTACACTAATTTTTTACAATATATGACAGCAGTACACTTCTTCTTTACTCTTTTTAAGGTATTTTAAAATATTTTGATTTGCCACCGAATTTTCGGTAAATTTACTGAGCAGCACAGCACATCTCCCCTTTTCCAACTCACTCATGGCTCTCTTTAGGCAATTTTGTTTTAGCGAACGATATCTTGAAGACTGATAAAGATTTTAAAAAATTATAGCAAGTGTTCTGAAAGGAAGGTGTATAATTTTCAAACAACATAATGTCCTTTTATAAAAAGTAAAATTGTATTCATGTTTCAGTACATTAAATATACTCAATAAAGCTGATGTTTTTGGCCAATTCTGGCTTTATATGCATATTCAGCACAATATAAACCTTCAGCAAAGTATAATTTGATTATTGACTACTCAGTTCCATTATATTTTGCTGAGCAGCGTAACTGTCAGCAGTTTTATCAATTTTTCTTAAAAATATTCTATAAAGCCCAAAGGTAGTTAAACTGCAAAAACTTCATTAAAAACATTAAATTAGAGTAATTTTTTTCTTTTAATGTCCCCTTCAGTATCAAAATTAAGTGCGTTATGTACTTGAATATGCATCCTTGTAACATGTCTGCTTCAACTGGGAAAAATTGCAATTTTCAGCAAAACGCTCCTTATCTCTTCGTCTCTAAGGAGACTTGATGATATTTCCTTGCTTTTCAGTCGATCTCAGTGACTTTTTTTTAGTTTCATTATTAATTCCTTATTAATTAAAAAAAGATTTAAAGACATGCAATTTCTATTAACTTACAGACAGCTCTAACATATTTATAATATTAAATCAAACAAGTCGTAAATATTGATTTACACAGAAAAACGAAATCTCGAAATGCTAACGAAAACATTTATTTAGTTGATTTATGTGCAGAGTAACCCAAAACCGTGGCTGCAACTAAAACTAATCACAACTTATGACTGTCGATAACAATCATGAAGCATAACTCATTTATTTATAACTGGATCCAACTCCATAAGTACTCCAAATATGCAGCGCATAAATGTCACAAGTGAGGACCGTAAAAGTTTTAGGCAGTTCCTAAAGCCAAATGGCTGCGTAAATATTTTGCTTAATTATCATTTTAATAAATTGCAATTAATTAAATTTAATTAACAGCAGACACGAGTTCGGGCCAATTGGCAGCCAGCAACGGGAATCGCAACAGGTCCCCAAGTCTCATTTTTATTATCAACAGCTGCCAAAATCATGTCCCATATGCCATAAGCTAACCGACTTTATGTGCTGCAGCAGCACCTCGACTGCGATACAACAAATTTGCTGCGGCAAGCTACCAGAACCAGATGAGATGCCACAGAACACAGAATTGATACCCTATGATGGGCGTCGGTGACTAACAGCAATTGACTCTGTGATATGCACTCGAAAAAAAGTCTATAGAAATTTGAAAAAGTAACTTTAGACTTCATTGAGAGCGAGTGTAATAAGACTTGAACCCAAGTTTTATACTCTTAAATATTAAGTTTTGTCTTCAGCAGAATCTTTTTATGTAAATATATTACAAATTTAACTCAAGAACTCTAATATATCTAATAATATATTTTTCCTCAAGTTTCTTGATATGCAAAGTAAACTATTTTCTTATAAAATATGATTTTCTCTGTAACTATTCTTTATTTCGATGTGTGTAAACTTTTCAATATGAAAAGTTTAAATTCCCATACCTAAAGTTTTCCATACATGGATGGAAATTACAAATAATTTATAGTCTATAAAATTAGTTCAGGAACTTTAAAGTAATACACCCAATTTATTTTTCTCAGTGTACACAATAATGATTTCTTAAAAATCTATTCCAAGTGGACAACTAACAAATTTAAACGCACCTTAATTGCTCCCAAGAAAAGAGATAGAGATAAGGAGAGAGTAAGTGAGCCAGAGAGATTTTGAGAAAACGAGAGAGAGAGAGTGCGACTTGTTCTGTGCAGGCTTTGGCCTTAAGATTCAGCTGCATCAAGTCAACATTCAACTGTAAATTGCCGTTTGCTCAAATATGCGAAATTAACAAGACACAATTACAAGACAGAAAACGCAGACAAACACGCCTAGACATCAACTTCTGTCCCTCCCCTTCCTCCCCCTGCCACGCCCCGCCCGACTGCTGCTGCTCCTCTGCCGTGTTATCGTTTAGTCTATGGTTTTATTTTTATTGCGCCAAGATGCGCCACACCACAGAGCCGTGTCCAGTGCGCAGTGCCCAGTTCCCAGCAACAGCATCGACTGAAATTTGCGAGATTTTTATCAGGCGGAGCAACTGCAGCAGGAGGCGTCAGCCCGACCAGCAGGCAGGCAGTCAGGCAGTCAGGCTGCCTCAGTCAAAGATTGGGTTAGGTGAAAACGCAACACGCGCATGCAAAATGGAATTTATTGTATAATTAGGATTTGTCTTATAGGTAATAAGACGCATTAAGCACAGCCGCACCAGAAATGTGCGTGGAAAGCGACATTTTCAATTGAAAATTTGTTTAGCCATTGCTTTCTATGAGTGGTTCGTTTAGGGGCGTCCTCCCCTTCATATTTCTGGACCTATCCATAGTTGTTCGTTCGCTGTTCGTAATGTAAGCTCATTACGGCATACGAGCTGTTGTGTTCGACTATGTTTTGTCGCCGGGGTGTCGAAATGTACAGCCAATTACATGCGACAACAGCAACAACTTTTTCTTGTTGTTGTCTGTGGCCCACAGCTAAAAAGGAATTCAAGGCGAATGCTTCTGCTACTTAAAGCATCGAATTTCATGAGTAGTCTGTAGACTGCTGCCAGGTTGCGACCTCTTAAAGAGCCTTTCCACACGCCCATAGAACAATCATTGTGCGTGTAATTATATGGGCATGCCGTGCATGCGCTAAGGATATGTTCCGAAAAATGGGGTCGACGACGGACGACTCGTAATGAACATGCAAGCCAATTGGAATTTTTCTTCAAGTGAGCCACCATGCAGAAGGCAGACAAATAAATCGCATCTATTGAATGTGGAAGTGAATTGTATACCCTGTAAATTATCAAAAATATGTAAGCGAATTGATGAAGTGATGTCCTCTGTCTAAGATCTTCCAAGATGATATCATGATATGACATGATATGAAATGAGATGATATTTTATGATGATATGATCGTCTCTGTTATCAATACTGTAACTCTCTCTAGCTTTCCCATTTGGTCTCTCTTTCTCTGTCTCTGTATGTTTCTTTCTCTTTTTCTCTTTACTATTCTATATCTCTGTCTCGCTAGCATTCTTTCAGTTTTTTTTTCTATCTCTCTCTCTCTCTTTCTCTCTCCCTCTCTCTTTTTCTCGATCTGTAGTTCTTCTTGCACTCTCTCTCTCTCTCTCTCTCTCTCTCTCTCTCTCTGTCTCACTATTTTTCTCTCTCTCTTTCTCTCTGTCTTTCTCTCTTTTCAAAAGTCTTCTCGCTCTCTCTTTCAATCCTATCTCAATTTCTATCATATGCTCTCTCATACCCTCTCTTGAACAAAGCCTTTCTATGCGATGCTCATTAGCTCGAACGGCATTTAAAGACTTTGTTCGTTCTGTTTTTCGATCTGCTATCGCATAATTAAATTTTGATATTTCGTAGCTAGTTTGTGCAATTCTATATGCTAAATTTGATAGTTGTCTGGCGTATCGAATGTCATCCAAGGGCATTCACATGGGCCAAATAACTTCCGCTCTTCTCGACATTTGCCCTCTTGCCTCTCACTTTGCTGTGCATTGCAATCGATAATCAAAGCGAAATCTCAACGATGTGTGCAAAATGCAAATGCTGAACACGCTATGAACTATGATCATTGCAGAAGATCACACAGCATCTGAAGGTGGGCAATCCCTTGTGTTGTTGTCGTTGTTGTTGTTTTTTATTATTTTGTATTTTTGGCCACGCTAATTTTGTTGACCTGCTGATTGCGCATGGAAATTGAAAATTATGAAATTATATTTTCTGCACCTTCATAAAGCGCAACACATGCGAATGCATCAATAACAACAACAGCAACAACAACAACAGTAACAACAACAGCAACAATAGCAACAAATGCATCATGTCAATCGTGATTTTGTTTGCTGGAACTTTAACATTTCATCGACGTGCCGATGTGATCCCATGTGATGACGATGACGATGATGATGATGATGGTGATGATGGTGATGGTGATGTGTTGATCAAACTGAAGCTGGAGTCACAGTTGGAGACGGGGCTAGGCCAGGCCACGCTCGGGCCAGGGCATGAATGCTGCACACGCTCCACGGCTCATCAGGCCACACGTCATGCATGCCCATATACAAATTCGTTGCGCCTGATTACAAGATCAGAGAGAAAGAGACAGAAAGAGAGCGTGCGAGAGAGAGAGGGAAGGCCGTGTGACTGCCAAAGATGCTATGACCCAAACGTTCAAAATTTGTAGCAATGACCCACGATGATGTTCACAATGATGATGCTGTTGATCTGAATGATGATGATGATGATGATGATCGAAAACCTATTCGCACGGCCTAGCTCATTGCAACGATGCCAATGGCTTGAAATCAATTGCCAGAGCATAGCGCACAAAAAAGCAAGAATGAAACATAAAGACCTATTAATACCCTAGATACGCAGACTCTTCAGCAAAACATATGCAAATATAAGAGGGATATGTAAAAGAGAGAGCAAAGCTTTGAAGGTAATAAAAAAGTTAAGTGGATCGTTTCTCGAGTCAAGGTAAATAATCTTGGAAAACATTTCGATTCTGGGTTAGTTCTGCAGCTAGAAGATAGCTATGTGAAAGCTAAACCTAGGCTTTAAGACCACGAAATATTTCCAGAAGATCGGTTCTCGGGTCAAGCCAAACAGTTCTTCTGAAAACATTCCTTATAAATTTCGAAAAATCCAAGTTTTATGTTATTCAAAAATGCAATTGAAGACTTACTTCCGTCTAGCAAAGCGTGACATATGTCTCATCCCAGTTAGCATACTCTTTGGCAAAGGGTATACATTTAGATTTTCTCTGCGCTATTGGCTGTTTATGCTAGCTGCGGGGCAATGAGGATGCCATTCGGATGACTTCGTTCCAAACGAGCTGCAAGTGCAAGTCCAAAAAGTTCGCGGGAACATTTCGTGTATGTGTGTGTGTGTGTGTGTGATGGTCTGATCTTTAGCCATATTAAATTAGCCAAAGGCTAGCGGGCTATGAGCTATGATTGATCTGCGTCTCGTCGCGGACGATTATACAGTCAGTCAAGTGAGTTGGTCAGGTCGGGTCGAAGTTGCCGATCGGATCGGATGGGATCGGATCGGATCGGAACGGAGCGGGTCGCGTCGCCTTGCATGCATAATTTGATGTGTGTCGAAGTTGATCCAAGTAGAAAGAAGTTCATGTACAAATTTACTATACGTTAATCTCTTGTTGTTCTCTGTTTCTTATTGAGTTATTGCCGGCAATTGAAAGCAAGTACGGAGCTCGAGCAAATGGTGTGCACGTTCCGGCTTAAGGTTAAGTACGATGTGAATCACTTGATAGAGCTCTCCAGTTTCTTCTTTTTTTTTAACGTTGCAGAGTAACCAAAGCAGATGCCAAAGTTGAAGTGTTAAGAAGCCAGTTGTATTTGTTAACTTAAAAATGTCTCCCTGTCTCGCTCTGTCTCTGTCTCTCTAACCATTCGATACCTATGCTACTCCCATCTCCAGCTGCCCTACTTCCAACTGTCTTAGTATTAATCAACGCTCATCTTTCATAATTTGAACACAACGAAAGCGATTATAAACAGCAGATCGCATAGATTTCTGATCAATTTCAATGCTTTCCAGATTAACGTTCAGCTATATGAAATTTCTATAAATCGTTTACGAAATATAAAAAATAAAAAAACAAAAAATTAGTAGCCTTTGGCTAAGCTATAAACAATATAGCTATTGATTGCAACTAATTGTTGTGGAAAACGTAAAGAAATTTATCAAACGCTTATAAAAACTATATCAGCAGCAGCCATAGTCCCCGCTGCCCCTTGCTCGCACGATTTTGCCTCACTGTGGCAGCGCTTCGAGGGCTTCCAGTAATCATTCAAATGCTTGGAAATGAGACCCCGACTCGTAAAATCGTTTATAAATTATGAAAATATATGTACATAATGCATATAAGCATGAGTTCAAAGCGCGCCGTTTACAACAAAAGCAAAAGAAATATGAAAAGCGCTTTTTATGTTGTTGATTATTAATTTATTAACTACAAAAAATGAAGAAGAAAAGAAAAAAAAATCATCATAAAAATTCAGATTTCTATGTCGCTGCCGTTTTCGTATCGTTTGGTTTCTTTTTGGATATCCATTTTGTTGGTCACAATAATTAAATTTAGATTAAGTTTAGAAACGAACTGGCAACATCGTCCACAGTAGTTTAATGTATGCAAATTACACGCTGAGGCCCCCGCGACCCCGTTCCTCCAAAGACCCCTCACCCCTGACCCAAGTGGATCTGCTGTCGACATTGAGGCAAAGCCCTTTAAACGTGACGAATCGATTCCAAACTAGACATTGAGCACACAGATTTAGGTATTTTCATATATATTTTTTGGTTCTCAAATTTGTAGCACATCTCTCATAACGATTTCTTGGGGTTGGGGGATTTTCATTTTCATCTTATGTCTTCCAGCTCATATTTTGTTTATGGCCGAGTTACGCCCATTTTCTCAACTTTTCGACTTTAATCGTCGTCTGAGGTTTCAAGTCGTTTGTATAATTTTTTTTCACTCGAACGCTTTCCATTTTAACTAGCTGTACGACTCTTCGAGTCGCAGCCAATCTCTCGCCTCGTGGGCCTCTCGTGGGCGTTGCTAATTAGTGTTGGAAAATGCGCTCGATTTGATTTGTGGAAATTTATGTTTAAACATTACCTCGCCTCGACGTAGTTTCGGGCCTTGTTTACGATGTGTGAGCTTTGGGACTGAACGCATTTTAAATTAGCTTATAAAGCACGCAGAGAAATAGGAGGAGCTGCTGGCGGTGGAGGAGGAGGAGAAGTCGGAGTAGGAGGTGCCGTAGGCATAATTAAGTGAACTAAAGAAGTGTTCAACCATTTAGGCATAACTGTGGGAAGCTGTGGCTTTTTATCTCTATTTAGTTACTTGTGTGTATGAAATGCTTAAATATAAATTGCTATTTAGAAAGATATTCGAAATTTGAATTTAATATATTGTATGGAAATAAAATTTAATTTTATACATATTGAATGTGCTATAAGAGATTGAGGCTCGAATCACAAAGCTGGCAAATGGATGTAGTGTCGGTCTAACAGTTTAAGACTATACAGAACTTATAAATAGAATATATACTCTATTTGGAGTATTACAGTGGAGTTTTTCATAATATCTAATCAGAATATGTACTTCCAATCAGATTCTAGGAAGAAAGCTATATCATTAACATAAAAGCATTATTTTTATTTTTTATATAAGTCATCTCCCATCCCAATTCTGTCAAAATTCATTTTTGAAGTCTAGTGCTGCACAACACGTTAACTTTTTTTAATACCAAAGAGGCCTAAATCACTAAAAACTTAACTTGAATAAACAATTTTTTTAATATTTATATACATGTATTCCCAAGACTTTAAAAATTGACTTAAACAAATAAAACTAGTGTTGCACAACACGTAAAGTTTTTCTTATAACAACGAGGCAGGAACCTCGATCCCCACAAACTTAGCTTCCATAAGAAATTAAAACTGCCTTAAAATATCCCATGAATGTTGTTGATATTATCATTTTTACCATTTCTTGACTTGGAAACTACAGCAAGAATTTAAATATTTCATAGCCAAGCTGTAGCTTTAAAGTCTAGTCTAACAAATAACTTTGTTGGCATTCAACTGATTTGAATTAAAATTGCAAATGTGAAAGTTATCTGGATAAATAGCTTATTGTTGCCATATTGACATCTTAAACGCCAATCGACTTCAGGCTAAAGCTTAGTTAGAACGCAGTCGGGTTGTAAATATCGCCAACTAACATCACGTTACGGCTTAACAGCAATTTAAGACATTTGACCGAGACTTTGGAAATAAACAGACAAACATTTCAGCGCCTGGTTGCAATCCCCAAAGACGTCACCCCACTCCCGCCCCCGAGACACCCCCGTAGCAACCGCCCTAGCCAGGTAGTTGCTTGTAATTAAAAACGCGCAAGTCGTAAAAAGAAGAAGAAGAAAAACAGAAATCAGTTGAGAACAGGTCGAGCTGCTGTTGCTCTCTATGATGAACGGGGCGTAACGCGCCAAGTAAAAATTAATTTTCCATATGTGTATAGCTATAAGTGTGAGTGTGTGTGTGTGTGTGTGTGTGTAGAGGCAAATGCGATTTTCTGATTTTTCTGATTTTCTGACTGACGACTGACGAGCGTCGGCTGACAGCCTTCAATCTCACGAAAAATGTGCTAATTGCAATAGAAAGACAATTTCTATCGTAAACATTTTTCAAACTAATGAAGCAAAAATGTATAAATGCGAAAAAAACAACAACAACAACGACCGAAAAAAAAAGTTTGTTGAAATGGCGAAGCGACTGACTAAAAATTAGTTGTTGAAAATGAATTGCACTAATATCGAATTTCACACTGTTGCGCTAATGGCCAACAACAGCAGCAACAACTGAGAGTAGAGTAACAACAACAGCAACAACAACTGTTGCTGCAGCTGTCAGACGGCAACAACAAAAGCAGCAAAAATAAAATGCAATCAACATGTGTTTATTTTTTTACGTTTAGGTCTTTTTTTTTGCTCGTTTTTTTTTGCTAATGTGCAAAGCGCTGATTGGACGAAACCTGACCACAAAATGGAAATTATGATGCGGCCTCGTTTGAGTAAAGAGCACAGCACACACCGGCGCAACAGAGACAACAACAATCAACAACGACAGCGACAACAACTTGTCGACAGACAACCCGCCGTAAGCGGGTTTCACTTTTTTTAGTCTTTTTTTTGTTTTTGCTTTTGGGCGAGGAGTTTCTGGTTGAGATTGCGAATTCTTAAGGGGGAGGGGGCCCCACATAAGTGTAGCCAAGCAGCCAGCCAATAACAAACTATAACTAACAGCGTTACCCGATATCAAGCTGCAAGTTTATTGGTCAATCAATGCGGCCAACAGCGACAACTCAGTCAAAGCCAGTTGCGGCGAGAGGACACGTTGGACGGACGGACGGACAGCTCGCGAGAGAGAGATCGCTTTATATATTTTCATATGCCAGTCCATAACAAGTTGACGATCGGGGCGTGCATATCACAAAAATGCAGTTATCTGTTGCAGATGGTACTGTAGAAACTGAACAAGTTGAACTATTAGATAAATCAAATTTTGAGAGAGATGCAGAGGAGAAACATTCTTTTAAATTAAGACGAATACTGAGCGCTTAACCACTTTCCAACACTGGAAAAATACAATTAAAATAGTAAAATCTTGAATTAGTTTTAGAAGAAATATATAAAAAATTATATATAATAAAAACTTAAATTACTAGCTATAAAGTATATATATATTATGAAGTATATAGGTATGTATATCCATATTTTATCAAAAAATACTTTTTAATAGCCTATACATATATAGTATCATCTCCTATATTATATATATGTATATACCTCAAAATCTGATCGAAAAATACTTTTGGATATCATATACATATAGAATATCATCTCATATATTATTTATACACGTATATCTCACTATTTGATCGAAAAATACTTTTGAAATATTCCTATATAGAATATAACAAATAATAAAACATTTATTAAAATTAAAAAATAAATCTTAGCAAATCTACTTAAGTTATTCAAAAAATAAACCACTTCTAAAACTTCACAACAAAACTTAACTTAAAAGTCGACTATTATTAATGAGCCCGAGCTGGTCAGCGTTAGGCACGTTTCACTGTATGCAAATGGTTGGCCATCTTCTTTGCAGGTAGGCTAGGCACCTGTCACCTGTTGGAGCAGCGCAATTCAAGATTTACTAAGGCTATTAAATGCCAACTGCGAACTGCGAGCTGGCAATTGGCAAACTCTTCGATTCAGGCTTTTGGCCTAATGATTGAATTATAAGCAACAAAGACACAGATCTTAAGTTTTTGCGTCGCAGTCGATGTTGCCGCCCAAAAAGTTGCATGTTTGCTTTAATTTATGTAGCTGATTATTCGACGAAGAAATCAATTGAAGACGAGAGACTTTCAATTTTTCGACAATTGCTGTGGTAGGTGGAGTCTGTAATTGAATACATCCAAATGTTATGTCGAGGTACCTTTTGAGAAAAAACTACAAAGAGTAAGTAATAAACGAGCTCTCACTGCTTTGAAATTTGCATACATATGATATAGACATATATGATAAAGACTGAGAGACTTATACAAGCTATCGTTGAGATAGCCTATATCAAAGCTGTTGCTGATTAAGCATATACAGTCGTGTCTGGACATAATAAACTCTTAGTTGCAAGGCCTGTTCATGCTATTCAGGATGTTCATTATATCAAGATTAACATTTTATCTCAAAAACTCGTTTCATTTACTCCAAATACACTTGGCGTATATAAGGTCAAGAGATTAGATTTTGAAAGAATTGGCAAATTGACGTTTCCTTCTTGCGTTCACAAAGTATTTGAGTACTCCATGCACAAAGTTGGGTGTTCACTATACCCAGATACGGCTGTATATACAGTTTATAGACTGAAATTTTGACCAAAGAATTTTGTAATCAAATTTTAGTATCCCCTTCACTGGTATACAAAGAAGAGACTATAGCTAGTACTCCTATCATTTATTTATATTATTTTCATTATATTATTTCATTATATCAAGATTAACATTTTATCTCAAAAACTCGTTTCATTTGCTCCAAATACACTTTGCGTATATAAGTTCAAGAGATTAGATATTGAAAGAATTGGCAAATTGACGTTTCCTTCTTGCGTTCACAAAGTATTTGAGTACTCCATTCACAAAGTTGGGTGTTCACTATACCCAGATACGGCTGTATATACAGTTTATAGACTGAAATTTTGACCAAAGAATTTTGTAATCAAATTTTAGTATCCCCTTCACTGGTATACAAAGAAGAGACTATAGCTAGTACTCCTATCATTTATTTATATTATTTTCATTATATTATTTCATTATATCAAGATTAACATTTTATCTCAAAAACTCGTTTCATTTGCTCCAAATACACTTTGCGTATATAAGTTCAAGAGATTAGATATTGAAAGAATTGGCAAATTGACGTTTCCTTCTTGCGTTCACAAAGTATTTGAGTACTCCATGCACAAAGTTGGGTGTTCACTATACCCAGATACGGCTGTATATACAGTTTATAGACTGAAATTTTGACCAAAGAATTTTGTAATCAAATTTTAGTATCCCCTTCACTGGTATACAAAGAAGAGACTATAGCTAGTACTCCTATCATTTATTTATATGTTAAATGAGGACTTAGTTCACATATATTGTACACCTGTCTCTCAACTTCAATAGCTGCTCAAGGATATTAAATGAAAATCATTAAATGAAATATAATTCTCTTCTTTGCTTATTGCGCTGTAAACACATTTCAATCAATTGATATTTCTAGGGTATCATCAAAAACCCACGCATACAATTACACACTCACACACACACACACATATGTAGAGATGTGCGACTGCAATTGCCGCGCCGCACCCAAAACTGACCCAGAGCCAAAGCCAAAGTTAAAACGTGGATAGCCCACAGTTAGAAGAGGAAACTTTCCATTCCGACTGAAAAATGTTATCAAATCACAGCGCACAAACGAGCGACCACAAAACTAAGCAAAGCCAATTTTAGCTCATATTAACCCGCAGCACAAAGGCCAAACTGGCAAACTGGCTAAGAGGCAAACAGGCAAACAGCCAAACAGGCAAAACAGAAACGGGCTGATGAACGGGCCATGGTGCATGGTATAAAGGGGGCCATGGTACGGCCTCTGGCCAGAGACGACGGCATTCGGGACCGGGACTCGGAGCCCATTTCAACTTTCTCACGCACTTCAAATTTCAATTGGCAATAAATGTAATGCAAAGCAACACTTTAAATCATTGCGAGTTGGCCAACAACGCCAACACCAATAAGCCAATGGCCAACAACAGCAACCACAAGCTATGAACCAGGCACCAGCCACAACAGATTGTGGCACAGGTTGAGCCCGAGGTTCACTTTCTGGCCATGGCTCTGACTGTGGCTATGCAACTAGTGCTAGTGCAGGCAGTTGGAAAAGGCTGCCGCCCGCAGCTGCCGGCGTGGGTTGTCCCGGACACAATGAGTCCACGTACTCCTCCAAAATCTCAAAGCAGACGATTGGTAATTAAATCTTTCGGCTAATTGCCATTCCTTTATATGCACCCAAAATTTTCCAGTCATAACAATAAAAAAAAGCACCAAAATCAAAGAGAAGAGAAAATATGGCTAATTGTTGAAAATTCAATCGACTCAACGCTAATGCATCCATAAATCGCACTCAAACAATTACGAAAATAAAATAACTATAGACCCAATACTCGTAATGCCAGACAAACCAGCCAAATACATTAAATTATATCTTAAGCGCAGCTACTTATATTTTATAGCAGCTCGCATTTTTATTCTAGCCAACAAAACAAGAGAAATTTTAAAGTTAGGCTAAGCCGAACACCCAATACCCTAACCGAATTGTCTGCTTTATTTTTGTAGAAAAACTTCGCAATTTTAATGTAAAACTTTGATTTTTGATTAAGAATTTGTTTTGCTTCTCAATTTGTTTCCCAATTTAACATACCCTCCGATAGGGTATCGAAAATTGCCATAAAGAAAGCGCTTAATAGACTTTTATGTTGATTCGCTTGAAAAGCAAGATTTTAATACCAGCTCTAAAATATCGTTTGGCACATTTAATGTGTCCAGGTCGAACATTAATGGGCTCAATATATGGCCAAACAGCGGAGATAGCAAGTGTTATATATAAAGCTGAACCTAACAGCTGATCATAAAATTAAATGTGCATTAAGCACAGCATCAAATGGACCATAACTAAGAAACAATTATGCAAAACTCAAAGCAACTATTATTCTAGAGTTATTTACCGATAATAATTAATAATTAGCTTTGCATTCTTTTAAGGCATCGACTTTCAAGAATGGCAAATGTTAAGTAAAATATATTTAAATACAATTTAATACAATATTTTCTTATATATTATACAATATATATATTATCTGCTATTATTATTATATCAAAAGTGGAAAATGCTAAAAAATATATATTTTTAATACAATATTTTCTCAAATAAATTATTAAATGTTAATAGCTCTGTTAACAGAACATCTCATGTTAACTGTTAAATGTTATAGTCCATGTGACTGTTATAGTCTACATAAATTCACGCCATTCAAACTGAACTAACCCAAATAACAATGCGAATTTCGAGCATGCTTTGGGAATGATTGCCTTGTGAACAAACAGTTAAAAGGATGCTGCGGGCGGAGGGATGAAGTAAAAAAGCAAAGGTCACGTTCGCAGATGCTCGCGAACTTGAACTAATTTACATAAAGATAGACAGACAGAGTTTCATTCGAGCTGCGGTCTGTCTCATGAGCAGCATCAGCATCAGTAGGAGCATCAGCATCAGCAGACCCAACGA
The DNA here is from genome assembly GCA_035045545.1 of Drosophila gaucha. Taxonomy (NCBI): domain Eukaryota; kingdom Metazoa; phylum Arthropoda; class Insecta; order Diptera; family Drosophilidae; genus Drosophila; species Drosophila gaucha. The sequence goes on from JAWNOY010000292.1 coordinate 8,345,728, forward strand.
CGCGTCTGGGACAAATGACTGACAGTCGTTGGCCTGCGGCTGTTGCCACAGTCAGCGAGCACAGCAGCTACTTCAGTAGCTAAAGCCGACAGGATGATGGCAAAAAGAGTTTCCAGCCTCGACTTTCGAGAGCAGCAGCAACCAAAAACAAAAGACGCACAGGCCCTGGCAATGACTACCCAGCACCCAGCATCCAGCACCCAGCAGTCGCTGTCCTCGACCCTGTCCCACCAAATGGTAAATGCGCGTTAAATGATGCTTTCGTTGCGCATGCGCTCGAGTGCCAAGCGAATGAGAGACAAAGAGAGAGGGAAAGAGAGCGAAAACGCCGACGACATTGCGCTCGTAAAAATCACGAATTGATGGAGTGTTCAAAGAGCGATCAGCAAATCATTTTCAGGCCGCGCAAAATTGCCGAAACATATGCAGATGAGAAGCATGGTGAACGTGAACGTTTGCTTCCTGAGCAGCCAACCAGACGAATAGTCAGCCAGTCAGACAGTCAGTGAGTAAGTCAGCCAGCCCAGTAGTTGTAGCAGTAAGCTCTAGAAGTTCGTCTGAGTTTCCAGTGGAGGCCCTCAGGTGCACTTGGTGTTTGTTAAGCTGCGCTGACTGCCTGCCTTCCACTCATAGGCAAACAGCAAGCAGCGAAAGGTGACTAAATATAAACAAAACTTTTAATACACTAACTGAAGTCAGATAAACTAAGTTAATAATAAGTGACATTTTGTGAAAAGTCAGAACAATGTTAGCTAGAAATACATTTCTATACAATACAGTCGAATCCCTATAATTCCAAATGGCATTTTTTACGAATTACACAGGAATTCGATTAATCGAAGCATTTCTAAATAATTATTGTGATTTTTCATTTAGCGGGGGAGGAATTAGCGGGATTCGACAGTACCATGAAATTAGTCAGCTGATTGACTCTCTCTCTCGCTCTCTCTCTCTTTCTCTCTCTATATATATATATCTCACTGTCTCTCTCTCTCGTCTCTCTCTCTCTCGCTCTCTCTCAATAAAATTTCTTACTTTTCAATGATCACGAAATTCACTATTTATAAATAAATCTATTCAGTAATAATAATATAGGGTGTATACATAATTTTATATTTTTCTTACCAAATTCAACTAACTATAGCTAATTTATATGCCATTATCAGACTATTAAAAATTCTTTTAGAGAAGAAAAAAAACTTTTTAGCTAAGTTCAAATTTCCCTTCAACTTAGGTCAAGACACCACTGCGTATACATAATTTTATTTGCTTCTAATCTTGTCTAAACTGACATTCGCACAATTTCTTTTCTCATGATTCTACCAAAACTATTCACTTAGTTTAGTTACCCACTCTAAGTGTAGTGTAACACAAAAATCAATTCACACTCGATGCCTGCCCTGACGTTCTTTCTAAGCTTTTGTTATTTGCTTTTGGGCTGCTGCCGCTCTCTCGAGTGCCGTGGCAATGGAATGCCGAATGCCACTTGTCTGTCTGTGCCACAGCAGCAGCAGCAGCAGCAGCAGCAGCCTACCTGATGCCAGTTGCCTCCACTGATCCCTGCCAGCGCTGACTGAACTGGGTGCCTTCCTTTCAGTTCGACTCGGCTCGGTTCGGTTTGCTGCTGAATTTATGTAGGGTTAGAGGGCGCAATGCTCGATGAGCCGTTGAGTCGAGTTGAGTCTGAGTCTGAGTCTGAGTCGAAGACGGAGTCCGGGCAGCAGTTGAAGTGCAGCAGTTGTAAGCGTGGCATAGCGAAATGATTTACATTCGCAGCCAACATAAATTTCACATTGCAGCCGTGTAACGACTTTGCGTCTGGCCAACCTTCTAGTGGCCAGCAGCCAGAGCAGCTAAAGCGACCTGCAGTGCGGTTCGCTTGTAATTAATTCTGTAATTTTATGCATATTTTTAGAGTACAATTTGCCGCTGTTATCGATATGGCCGTTGATAATCGGCAAGACCAGTAGCTCAACATACACACACACACAGAGAGAGAGAGAGAGAGAGAGACACAGACTCTAATAATAAACTTCTATCAATTCATTTGCCACAATTTTCTAGGCTGCACAACACGGTGGCATGTTGCACGGCGGCCGCAACATGCGCTGACCCTTTTCTGCAGTTGGCCCCCACGTCCCACCACCTCGCTGACCAATTGCCATTGTCGTTTTGTTCATGTCGTCTTAGAGTTTGGTCTGCTGGCTCGAAAAATATCGATTACATGCGAGACGACGCTGCCTGCTGCTGCTGGTGCTTGGCTCTCAGCTTTGGAAATTCAATTCCAATGAAAACAGTTAAATTCCGGTAAAAAGGTCTGCACCATGCGAACGTCGAACGTCGAACGAACGTGGTGCGCTCCTCCACCCAAAGTGGGTTTCTACTGCTGCTTTGGCCATGGTGGTCCCAACGATTATCATGAATTGATCTGTAAGATGTCAAAGCGCAGACGCAGCAGCCAAAGCAAAATGTGGCGAAAAGAATGGCCAATGTGGAGGTCTCACACACATGACCAGCCCCAGCCATGTGCCAGTCCCTGCCCCCAGCTCCCAGCTCCCAGCCTCTTCCACAGCCACTTTGTCTGTGGCTGCTCGTTCCCATGTTAGCCAAGGCTTAAGCCACTGTCGTTGCCAAAGTTGAAGTCAAAGCCCAAAGTCTAAGCCCAGTTCAGCTGGCCAGCTAGAACACAATGTTGTTGTTAGAATTGCGCGCAGATAACAGCAAAATGTTGGCAGCACTGTTGACATTATGAATGACAGCGGTTATTTATTATGTCTTGGATTCTCGGTGAGGGAGAGCTGCAGGAGTTCGAAACCTGGGAAACGCTCCAGACAGCAGCAGCAGGGCTTAGCTGCACATGGCACATTATGGCAGCAGCGAGTACTCTCCAGTTGTATGTCAAAATCGATGACAAAGCTAATAACTTATATCGCATATATTTTCATATGTATTATCAAATGGTATTAGAGTGGCAAATCTTTTATTATAAGTAACAGAATAGAGATATGGAACTGATTGAGAACGTTTTTCACAACTATATTAAGCGATAGCTTATTAATTGGTTATCGATAACGGCTTCTGTATGTAGAAAAGTTATTATTTTATGTTGATTTTTGACAATATATTATTTATCAATATGTCGAATTTATCGATATTACATTGCATATCGATTGCATAACATATCATTTATCGATCAAAGGTGCTTTGCTTAAAAGTCCAACCGTAATTCGACTCGACTTCAAATCGATTAATCGATATTATTTAATAACCAAATAAACTCATGGATAAAATGTAGCTAATGCAGCCACATTTCAACCACAGCCGCAGTCAAATTTAACGCTTCATTTGCTCCAGCTGAAAATTGCGTAACGAATGCCAAAATACAGCAAAACCACAAAAGCTGAATAGCAGCACCACCTCCTCCAACTCGATCCACCGTTAAGTGGCAGGCTCGACTTCATTAGATTGTAATAAACGCGCGCTGGTTGCAGCCCCACAACAGCAACAGCCACAACTAAAGGAGGGAAGAAAAAAAACTGACAGCAACATAAAAACTTAAGAAAAGTCTAAGCTCGGCTTATAAATGCAATTTCGTTCGCACAATCTTCAGTGGACTTCATTAAAATATTCGAAACACAAGCAGTTTAAGCCCATCCCCCCCGAACACCCCCTTCAATAAAAAAGAGAAAAACTTGTCAGACGCACTATAAACGCGACTCGAACGAGACAGAGACAGAGCAGGAGAGTGAGCCAGCAAGAGAAAGAGAGAAAGCAGAGGCTGGCGAGTGGAGAGTTCAGAGGTCTAATTGAAAATGCGCAAACTTGAAGAAATATTGAGAGAGCTGCAAATGTATGTATATCCATTACCATTAGAACTCAATTTGCTCGCACGCATACACAAAAGACGCCCACAAGCCGACGTGCCACATACCGAGCGACCCATACGAGTATACCCTGGTCGACTCTTAACTCCATTTATAACGCGGCAGGCAAATTGGGGCCAACCTGTGACAATTTACGATATTAATACTAAACATTTGTGCCCCGTCGTGATTTACGGGCTGTGGCAAAAGCTAAAAAAAATTGTATGAATATATGTATATGTATATATATCGGGATTATTTTGAGCTTTATGCGTTTTTATTGTTTGCTTGCCATAATTTCAGCGCTTAAGAGCTGCCAGCCAGAAACTGCGCATAAAGTGGAGCAGGTCATAAAATTTTATGATAATTGCAATCCGAGAACTGCGACTGACAAATGAAGTGATTTTAAATTTACCATTTACCGATTGCAATCCACAGATATACAAATATATATATATTTATATATCATGGTATTTCATTTTATTTCTTATATTTATTTCGCCCCGATTTAATTATAGACGTTGCTAAATCTTGAGTGGGGCAAGCGAAATGTTGCTGCCGCGCCCCGTTCACAAAAAAATTTAAATTTTACTTTGATCCAACGTACGAGAAAAGATCATCAAAAATTTCACCCAGCAAAACGCGTAGAAATTTTGTTTTTTTTGATGCGCAGCAATTAAGAGCTCTCAAATCTGATCACTGGGAACCAAAAATCAGAGATCCCATAATATGAGGCGTACGTAATGGAAACCCTTTTGGGTCAATGGATTTGTTATCATCAAACTGTAACCGAAACGAACGTCATGCACATTTGCATGCCGGACCGTGGAACGCAAATTACAAATTCGAAATTTACGAGACCAAAAAAAAAACTACTTTAATAAGCACCACAAGAGATGAAAACGAAGAAGAAGAGGGGAAAAAAATCAAAAAAACAACATTGACGTGCCTGACATAGAAATCTGCACCGTTGGCTATTAGCAATTAACTGGGGCTATTATGAGTCGTAGCCGACAAAAATATTTGACGTGCTACAAGCAGAAGAAGATCGAAACGAATCGATCGCAGCAGCCGCTGCCAACGATCAAAGGCGGAGTTCGCCACTCAGCGGAGGGTGGTGGGGCAGTGGGGGAGCAGAGGGGAGGCGGACAAATCTTGGGGGCAGTGCGCATAAAAAGCCAAATGCCATAATAGCCAAATTAATCAGTCACAGGTAACAACCCAGCAACCAGCAATAGCTACAACAAGCAGTCCCCGAAACGTCCCGTTGTCTGCGTTGATGACTTAACAAAAATGTCAAAATTTAAGCATTAAGTTCAATCAAATATACGAATATTAGATGCTCTCCAAAAAAATGTTTCTGTTATTAAGCTAAGACACTATAAAGCTTGTATCCATAAAGTATGCAAAATATAGAAAATTAATTTTTAAATACAAAATATAAATCATTTTCAAGCTTTCTGTCTTATTTAAATTATAATATACAAAAATTAAAAGCTGAAAACAATTTTATAAAAATATAATAATAATTTTAAGTGAATGCAATAAAAGTATTTCAAATATATTGACAGAGTAAAAAAAATAATAAGTGCTTTTATATATTCTAAGATCTGACATTGTAATTTTGCCTTTACAAAATTTAATCAAATATAAAAATATAAAAAATAAAGGAATAAAAATATAATTGAAATTTTCTTCATACTCAAAATAAAAGCAGAAAAACTTTGAATATTGAAAAATAATTTCGTAGTGCGATCTGCAAAGATCTTCGACTAAATATTTATTTATATTTTGCACATATTTTCCACTATTTTTCAATAATTTACATCATATTTTAGTTCCACATGAAATTTTATGCCCTTTACAACCATTTTCATTACACATGTGCTACGCTCATTTGAGTTAGGGCATTCAAAGTTTACTTATGAGCACATAAAAGGGCTTTTGGTCAGACATGTGATTGCCAAGTATGCAAAGTGTATGGCAGAAACAGTTGGAGTCTCCATTGTTTGGCACTCGGTTGAAGGTGGGTGGTGGTTGACTCTGATGCCTGCGGCTGTGGCTACCGTTTTAGCTAAAGCTGAAGCTGAAGCTGACAAAATGTAATTGTTATACTATAGGCGCAAAATGGATCTTAGTGGTGCCATCGATAAAGGCCGTGCCGTGCTGTGCCGCTGCCTGACAGCTGGGAACCCAATCCGAACCAGACCCCGTCTGGCCGCAACGGGAAAATTGCGACGCATGAATGTTAATTGAAATATGCGTATGAATGATGGACGGACAGTTGGAGAGCTGAGAGCTGAGAGCTGGGAGCTGGGCAGCTGTTGGAGGAGCAGCCGTGGAGCTAGCTGGACGCACTCTGTGCAGCTTTCACAATTATTGATTGATTTATTGATTGAAATCTGCGCAGCAAGCAGTGAAGATGTTGCGACTGTTTTGCCAAGTTTTCTGCTGTACAAATTGAGCGAGCGGCCAAGTTCGTTGCCTAAGTCTTTCGTTTGGCGCCCAGCCGCGTCGCCAGAGTGCGGTGCACGAAACCAAACAATAAATAATTAAAGCAATTAAAAATGCTAAAAACAAACATTTAACAAGCAGCGCCACTTGAAAATTGTTGTGTACCAACATTTGGGCAAACCCGAAAAGCAAGCAAAAAAAATATACCGAAAAGAAAAACATTCCACAAAAGAAAAAAAATTTATCTTGGCCCCAAATCGCGTCTAAATGTTGCACATTTATCAAAGGCCCCTGCGTGAAGAAAAAGGTCAACGCACAGTTATGCCTTGTGCTTGTTCTTGTTCTTGTTCTTGTTATTGCTATTGTTATTGTAATTGTTATTGTTGTTGCTGTGCTATGTACAAACTATTTCCGCTAACAACACGCTAAAGATCTGGGAAATGGGTTCGCAAAACTGGCCAGCCGAACAGAATTAGGAAAGCTTAAAATTAGATTTTGTTTTGTTTTTTTTAGCACATGAAATCTAATTTTTTGGCACTAAGGCAATTAAAATGATTTTTTTCGGTTCGAGATACAGTATCTGTATCTCTAGCCTAGCCTATGTACACAAAGGTTGTGTGCGAATCTGCTATGCGGAAGAGGCCAGATGCTGGAGGAAGCCAAAAAAGCCAGGAACGAATGGGTTTAAACGGTAGGCCGAAGTTGAAATACTCTTAAGATCAGATGGGTCTTCTGACAGCCTATATGGTATATAGTATATAGAGATGTTAGAGGCAGAATAATGATAGTAATTGTTGAGCTTTTTCAAGATTTCAGGACAAATAAAAAAGCTTTTCATAAGAAAACTGAAATCCTACGTCAATCAACCTGTGGAATCCAAAGAGTACAGTATTACGATGATAATGAAATATAAAATGTCTAAAAATATAATACTTGAACAAAATTTCGAATAGCTTTATCAAAACGTAATCCCATTTCTAAGCACTTAAGTCACAATGAAAATTTGAGTAACAATAATAAATATTATTATTATAATTATTATTAATAAGAAATATTGATTGAAAACCCAATCTATGATAGTAATCAAAATTCCTTCATCAAAATACCTATGCATTACCCGCTCTATAGCCACATTTAAAATACCCATCGTTAGAGTATGTTAAATACACACTTTAAAGAGGAAACTCATTCAATGTTTAACTCGCCTGCGAGTCGTTATCTCGCAGTCTCTCGAAAAAAAAACCTTTCTGGCTGATATGCAAATAAGTTTGATATACAACATAATTAAATTTCATTACAGCAACGCCCCGTCGCACTGCCGCTCGCTGGGATAGCCAGACGATCTCGGACCTCTGGCATGTAACAAATTGCCAGCAATTAGTGGGGGGTATATCTCAGCTGCGAATGAGTCGAAAGATGAGGAAGACGAGGAAGATGGGGAAGACGCGCGCCTCGTTCAGTCACCGCAATCGGCCAGCAAATTAATGCCCGATGCCAAATTGGAGCTGCCAAATGCATTTGGCTCTGCATTTGCATTAAGTTGACTTTATATAGTTGTCCAGACGAAGGATGCGTAATCAAATACACAAATTAATTGAGACAGATTAAGGTTTCTTTTTTGAATGTGCATAAAAATGGATTTTGAGTAAGTTTTAGATTGGTCTCTAATTAAATACTTTTGTATATATATATATATATGAATATAGAAGAATATGACTCACTCTCTGTATTTTTCCAATTCTTGCCAGCATATTCCTTTATTAATGAGCATTAAATGTAATCTACACGATTAAGTACACGCATCGCATTACCGATTCATCGCCCACATACAGCTTGCTCGCTCTTTCTCTCTCTCTCATCTGATAAGTGGATATGTAACATGGAATGCACTCCATTTGGCCGGCATGGAGCGAGCCACGACAACAAAAGGGCCACCTTTTAGTTCCAATAATTTACCAATTAATCATATTACCGATGCTGAATCAAGTCTCGTCTGCTGGCTAGTCGACTGCCTCTCGGACAATAGGTGCTGATTGCTGACCCTCCTCCCCCTATTCCCCTGCCATCGTTCACCTGCTGCCCACAGCATCGCATCGCATCGCAGCGCATCGCATGGCATCGCATGGCATCGCTGCGAAGCGAACATGAAACGAGTGGAGCCTGACTCTGCCCTGGACGTGATAAATGATTTCGATTAGTTTGTTCTTGTAATTCGACGCCTATAAATGGGTCTATGATTGAGCGCAGACGACTTCGTTTACGTCAGACGTTGTCGTTACTCGGCTGCACCCTGTATCGTGGGGAACAACTTGCTTGTTGTTGTGGTTGTTGTTGCCTGTAAGTCATTTGACAAATTGTCTATAATTGAAAGATTAGCTTTCCACACACAACGCGGTTGACGTCGAGATGAAGAACAAGTCGACTGAAGTTGAAGTCGGAGTTGCTGTTCTTGCTGTTGTTGTTGCTAGCTTTCGGTCTGGTTGTGTTTAACGCCAACTGCTTGATCCCCCCGCTAGGTAAGTTTATACGTTTCTTATCAGCTGACTTGCATCTGTTGCGCGTTGCGAGGTTTTATTAATCAAATGCACAAAATGGTTTTAGGGGCTGGCGAGTAGGTGGAGCATGTTTACATAGGCAGCCAGACAAGTGCCTGCCAGCCAGCCTCCTGCTTTTACTTCTCCTCCTACTTCTTCTCGCTCCAGTGAGCTCCTCTCTCTGTGTATGTGTGTGTGTACACGTAATTGGAAATGGTGTGAAATTCGCGTGCCAAGACCAATGAAGCCACTTACAAAGATGCAGAGAGCTCGAGCGGGCTCTGTGTGTGTGTGTGTGTGTGTTGACAGAGACTCTTTAGGTGGCCACCAAACACGACTCGGAAGGGAACCTAACCGTACCAAGCCACACGGAACGGAACGAAACGCAAGGCTCATTGGATTTTGTAATGCGTGAAACATGTCAGCGCAATGCGATTGCTTATCGCTGTCAATTATTCAAGAGGCAGTCACTAGACAGCCTTACAAATTACCCTCTTAAATAAAACAAAATAAAAGACAGAGCCTCAAATGAGGAACAGCATCCATCGAGCAGTGACTGGAGATGTCAGGGAGAGAGAGAGAGAGAGAGAGGGACAAAGAACTTGAAGTTAAGTTGGCTATCAAAAATGGTTAAAGATACTTTAAAATATTTCTTAAAAAATAATATTTATAAATACTTATTCTTTAAAATATTATTACATATATGTAAAATGTTTTATTTTATATATAATATGTTTGTATATAATATTTTTAAGGTGGTATATAATATGTATATATGCAATAATTTTTAAGAAGGTAACGGAAAAAGGGGCTAACTGCGTGTTTGATGAAATATAGATTGTATATGTGTATATTCGAAAATACATATTTTATATTTGATATAGATTTCAAATTGAAAGGGTTTTTTTGGTGTAAAGCTGAAAAATTTCGAAAATTTTATAAAAAAAAATGTTGGTCGCTTGCATATCTATAGATATCTATGTATATATATTTATAAATATTCCCTTCATTTTGAAATATATATAGTGGTGTCCGAATCTTATTAGAACTAACCACTATTAATAAACTAAATTGAGTAGCTCTATAAAAAAGATTTCTAAAAATGTCCCTATTTATATTATTTACGTATTATATTTTACCTATAAAACAAAGCAATGACAATATAAGTTTGTATACTAATGCATGGTGGGTTTCTTGTATAAAATTCTTTTTATCACGTGCATACTTATATTTGTCAACTTAAGTCTTTCTTCTTATTATTAACTAGCATGACACTTTCAACTCTGTCTAACAGATGCAGGTAAATTTTAAGCAATAAAGTTATGAAATTTCCATATATAAGTTTATATACATATGTATATTGCAGACCTCTAAGATATGATATATATGTATACATCAGCTCAAGTAGTTTAATTCTATTTTATTCCTACATGATTGTTATAGAACACAGACATGTCCATCTGCCAAAACTCTACTTTCCTTCACTTTTTTGCAAGTCAAACTCTAATTTGTGTATTTAAATTGATTTATACCTACACCTAACTCTCCTCTCGATTAGTTTTTCCTAATAAATAGATTTTCTTTCTCTAAATTGAAATCTCCTCATTTATTGATTGAACAAGCTATTTCGCTCAAATTGCATTTTCTTCTCTGAGACATTATCTTCTATATAGTAGCACTATATAAGTCGGTGCAGATCTTCGGCTCAGTGCATTGTTCTAGTTGTTGTCGGTAAAATGGAATATCGCTGCGATTTGACCAACTTTAATGATGGCATTAATTCAGCGCTTTCGTTCGCATTGAAAACTATTTAAGCCAAATTGTTGCGCTATTTTGTTCACATGATTGTTACAAATTGTTCAATTAAAGGCTTAAAGAAAAGCCAAGCCGAGCCAAGCCAAGTCGCCCCATCGGTAGCCCAAACACCCAAACAACCAAACTTTGCCCAAGTGCTGTGATAATGGATGTGCGTTTAAGCAGCCTCCAGATAAATTGCTGGCCGAACAGCAGGTGTCGGCGCTGTGGAGTGTGTGGAAAAGTGTGAGAATATTGTGTGGAAAATACGCGACTTTTTCCACAGTTCGCACAATTTATAAAAAGCGAAATTTTCCTATGAAAATGGAAATAAACAGCAACAAAAACAACAACAACAACAGCAGCAGCAACTGCAATTGCAGCAAAACTCAACTGCCATGACCTGACTGCAGGTCCAAACGAAACATGGCCAACAGTTGTTGTTGTTATTATTGCGGTTGTTGTTGTTGATTTGGCAATTAGGGGCGTGATTTTAGCCATTGTGCATTTTAGCATAATGAAGCGCAATAAGTGTTAATTGGATTTGCATTTTCCCCCTCCCCCTCTCCATGTGTGCCTCCTGCCCCATTGAAATGAGCAAAAAAACAGCCACATGACTTGATTTAGTGCAGTGAAGCGCATAATTTATGACTAAATAATATAGTTGGCTTGATTAAAATGCAAAACACGGCATCAAATTTAAGTTGATTGCAATTGTGCAAAATATTTTGATAGATATGCGAAAAATGTGGCAATTTAATGAGGCAAATAAACTTAAAAGGGGTTTCATGACGTTTTATTTCAATGAAAAGTTTAAGTAATTCTATTTAAATTGTAAACTAGAGGGATGGGCTAACTTCTACCATGCCGAAGTTTAATAATACCCTTGTAAATGTAAAAGATATAACTATTGTTTTTCTGATTTGTCAAGAAAAGTAAAGATTGACGTATTTACCAGTTTTTGTAGGGAAGATATAGTTTTGTCCCATTTTTCACGCCACAAAGAGGTGGATGTATATGATATAGATGGGCGTAGCTTTATATACTATATGTTTTGTATGGAGGTGGTTCATACAAATATATGTTTTAAGTTTCAAGACTCTGGAATAACAGTTTCCAAAATATTAAAGGATTTATTTTAAGCACTAGATAAACTTGCCGATTTGCTTTTTGGTTGATCTTAAGGAGAGGTCAGCAGTATCTTACTTGCCAAATTTGGATGTTCTAGCTCTCCAATTGACATAGCTCCATAATACTATATAATATCTTATAGTGGTCCGATCCGAATGATTCCAAGATATCAACGCCTCCAGCAGATTGGAGCTCTGTAGCTCTAATAGTCTCGGAGGAGATTGCGTTGATCCAGGACAGTGCTATACCAACACAGTCGTACTGATCAAGAATATATATACTTTGTATGATCGGAGATTCTTCCTTCTGTGCATTGCAAACTTCTGACAAAAATTAACAATGAACTCACAAAATTAACTTCAAATAACTGTTAGTACTGATTACTGATTCTTAAGATAGGGTATCTTAGCAAATTCAAACGAAGTCTTCACTTCTAATTCCAAAATATAAGTTTCTATGAAGTAAATGAGAGATAAAACCCTTTGTAACTCTAATAAATAAAGTCACATTTTCGAATAATATAACTCGTATAGATCCATTGAACTTTGTATGATAGTATATGGGTCTATGGGTATATGGGTCAGAGCATATCCGATGTTTAAGAGGTATGACTTTATGAGTTGCACCAATATTTTTTTAAAATTTTAAGTTGATTTCAAAATTAAACATTTTATTGCTTTTTAAGCTTTATCCTCTAAAGAAATACCTGTTGGAGCTCGTTGGGGGTCTATTGTCGATTGACAATCTTAAGATCTGAAAAGAGTTGATGTTCTTATCATATTTTATATATATGGTAATGGTTTGCATATAAACAGATAGACGGAATTATAAATATAAATTGAAATAAAATGTATATGAGATTATCATAAATTTAAGAAATGTTTCAGGATTTCAATTATATTTTTAGTAAATACCTAAAAGCAACTTTTGTATATATGCATACGTTTAAGCTATAATAAATATACAAACATATATATAAGGTAATTATTTTACTTAAAACCCTAGGAGTATTAGGCGTCGAGCTAACGACAGTTCAGTTCACATAGACTTACAGTCTCTGAGAGAAGTTTCACGAATGCCCTGATCTGTGTTGTGCTATATCGCGCTGGGCAATCAGAATACAAAATAATCAACTGCAATTAAGTCTCAGTATTTTGGTATATAGTAGCGCATGGAGCTAATGAAATTTGAGTGGGCAAACGAAGTAGCGCCAGCGCGAACTGGAGCTCAGGTTCAGGCCGCAGTTGTCTGGGCAATGCCATCAAATCATGATCCTCATCAAGGCCAGGCGCGACAGTCAGCAAGTAATCAGCACCCGGCTACGGCTACAGTCGCTGCATTCAGGTGAGATGCTTATCAGCAGCAGACAGGAGACAGCAGGAGGAGTCTGCCCAAAGACAGAGAAAGAGAGAGAGACCTGTGGACCAATTTATGATCGACAGAAGGCCAAAAGCAGCAGCAGCAGCATGAAAAACAAGAGATCTTTAAACGGTTGCCTGGGTGTTGGCAGCCAAGCGGGCCGGCATCCTCCTCCAACTATGGAGCTGTAGCTGCTCCTTGGTCGCACACTCGAATGATAAATTCTCATCAAAAAAATATTTCACACTGCGGGATATCATCAAACCGAGATCAGATCAGTTGCAAGGCAGCAAAAAAGATGCCACAAATATTTCGAAAAATTATTAAAGATCATGCAAAGACCACAACACGCGCTCATTTTGGCTTAATTAGTGAAACATGCCAACAACAACAACAACAACAACAACAATGGGAACTACGTGACACGATTCTCGCAAGTGGAATTTCGATTTTGATCTTGATCTGTTAGACTAGCTCTCAAATATCGTTCGACTCGTCGCAGCGCACTAATTAAAATTTATATATATTAGGCACAGAGTTTTCGCTCAGGTTTCGAGAAATTCATTTTGTCGTTGTTTCAGTTAGTTATTACGTGTTTTCTTCAGCTTGTTCGGCAGCCATTGAACCAATAAATCTTATAGATAATATGATTTTATTAACTTTTAAATAGGCAAAACATTTGGCGCCTGTTTCGTTAGACGACAAACCAAGTTTTTTTTTTTGTTTTCGGTTCGCTTTTTGTTTTCGTTTTTGCTTTTGTTTTTGGAATACATTTAAAACTGAAGCCGTTTTGACAACCAAATTAGAGTACTACAACCCGACTATTTGGCTGCCTTTGCAGCCAATATTTATCGCTTAGTCTCTACGTTGAATTAATTAAGTATGCAAATGTTGATCGAGAGTTTTGCGGTACTTGCCACGCACCATCATCAACAGATTTTTTTCTTCTGTTTTTTAGGAATTTGGGCTGCTCGACATCACATGGAAATTCCTTTGATTTGTTTTTTTTTTGGTCGCGTTCGTTATTTTTATGAGGTGAGCTCATAATTTTTCGTGTTTATTTCTTCTGTTTTTTTTGGCCTTTTGGGTCAAACCCAAAGCCATGTGATTAACGTTGGGATTTAAAATATTTCAGAGGAGCGTTTATTTATTGGCTCAGAGCTGTTTATAAGCTAGCTTAGTTCGTTTGTTGATCAAATCGAATCAAAGTTGGATTGGAAATAATGTAAATGCTTTCAAGTATTATCAAAGGTTATCAAATGTTTCACTGAATACAGTATTTATATTTTCTATCAGCCTGAGGATTGAATCGATATAGATATGTGTGTTTGTCTGTTTGAATATTAGCTCAATATTTGTATATGATGATGATATTTGCTAAAGATTGATAGAGATAATGTTGACCATGATAAGAATCATGATGATGATCATGGGAATGATGATGTGCTTAAGACCACAACAGTGATGCTGATGTTAATCATGATGATGATCGTATTGCTAATAGTAAGTGTAGTAATGATCATGATAATGATTACGTTAATATTTGCAATGAACATAATAATGGTGATGATGAGGTCGTGATGATGCTGTTACTGATTATGATAATGACCATGATGATGATTACAATAATGATTATGATGCTGATGCTGATAATGGGGATGATCATGATGAAGATAACGGTGATGAAGACCATAATGGTAATGATGATGTTGATCATGATGATGAGCGCATTGGCAGAATGATTATGATAGTGATCATGATAATAATTGCGATGATGATTACGATGATGATCACGATGCTGATAATGATAATGGTTTTCATGCTAAGGTTGATAGTAATGATCATTATGAAGACGAGCATAATGGTGATCATGATAGTGAAGATGCATAGGGTATCTGCTAGCCTGGCACATTTTCAAAGCGATATCAACTTAATAAACAACATTGGCATTCTAGGATTATGTTCTAAGATGATTATGTTCTTATTCCTATAAAATAACTTTTATTGTAGTTTAAATATCTTTGGTTTAATATACTTATACGCAGCTTTGAGACTCTTCTTCCTCCACATTTGGCCCTCTACAATGTTTCAGTGATCTCTGATTCTCTCCGATCCAAACTCATGTTGCATCATTTGTTTCGAGTCAGACCCAAGCAGCCGCCGGCCAAAAAGCGTCTTGTTGACATCTGTCAATTATAAATGTCTCAACTTTTGCATGTTGCCCGGCAAATAAAACCCCATGTGGTCAGATCAACAACAATAACAACAGCAACAACAACAACATCAGGAGCAAACGGCAACAAAATCTCGCTGCATAATGACAAACATAGCAAAAATCGGCGATAAAATGCGTTGGCAAAATTTCACCAAAATAATAAAAACATGTGAAATATGTTCGGGCAGTGCTACGATGCAACGATGCAATACCGATTTTCAGATTTTATAGCCTATTAAAAAGCCTGAATCATTAAGCCTTCTTTTTCTCTCTTTTCTTGGCCAGTCAAAAGCATTGGCACAGACAGTGGAGGCATAGGGGGCAGCGATGCCTCCTCCACCTCCGCCATCTATTCGCGTCCTAATTGATGTTAGTTCATAATTTTCTTTTGGAAAATGTAGCAATTAATTGCGTTGTCCATAAAACGCGTCGGCGCCCCACTGTGCGAGCCGCACATTGCGCAATGCGCCGCATAAAATTCCCAACGATCGTCCAATAAAAGTTTACAAGCCAACAAGAGTACT
Organism: Drosophila gaucha; assembly: GCA_035045545.1. NCBI lineage: Eukaryota > Metazoa > Arthropoda > Insecta > Diptera > Drosophilidae > Drosophila > Drosophila gaucha. The sequence goes on from JAWNOY010000292.1 coordinate 8,361,602, forward strand.
ACAAAAAAGAAACACGGGTTAGTTCACAGAGTAGAACAGAAAGACGAATCAAGGATACACTATGAGGATATCGATTATATGTGGAATAAAGCCTAAGAACTAAGATATAGAAAGTTGATATTTTATAGATAATAAGTTATTATTAGTCTAACTATTTTTTAACGAAGTATGATAACTAAAACTTCTTAGAAAGGTTACAGCAAATCAAACTTTCAAAACAAAAGTACGTTTAAGGATAGGGCATAAAAAGAAATGAAAAGGATTAATAGCTTAGGATAAAGTTGTAAATTGAATTGCTTTTGAAAGAGCAAGCATCAGGGAGAGAGAGAGAGGGAGAGAGAGAAATAGAGCAAGATAGAGAGAGAAAGTGACATATATATATATAGAGAGAGAGAGAGGGAAAGAGAGAGAGAGAAAAAACAGATAAAGGAAAAGAGGTAGAGAAAGAGAGAAAGAAATATAGATAGAGAGAGAGGGAGAGAGAGAGACAAATAGACTGAGCGAGAGAGAGATAGTAAGAGTTAAGATCTTTATTTATGAGAGGAATTAGAAATCAAATATTACTTTTGGAAAGCGATCAAATTCTAATAGAAAGAGACTTTAAATATTGAAATATATAAACTATGGAGAAATCTGGTTTAAGTAAACATAAAATTTCTAAGCACATCTCATTGAAATATCTTTATAAACTTCATAAATATTTTGATAGAGTATGTTGTTGGTATTCTTTAATGGCGCATAACTTTTAGTGTAGCAAATTCCATGGCAAATGTCATATACCCTATAAAAAAAATGATGTTTGGTGGGTGTAACATGGAAAGAAACATGTGTGGGGTTAACAACTACTTAAAGACCGAAACGGTCTATGGTAACATACTTTGGTAATTAGAACAACAGAGAGCGACCGCAACATGTCAAATATATAAGGTTCCAGGATGATTTAAGCCAAAGCCGTCTCCAAGGAGCCGAGTCGAGGCCCATAAGCTCAACGTGCAGTTGCCAGACCTATAGAAAATTCAATTTTTATGCAGTGCAGAGAGGTCGAAGCATTGCGCTAGGCTGCAAGTTAATTATGACTGCGGTTTGTAATGGAGAATAACTCTGAGTATTAGTATACTACACTGGCTGTGTATGTTTGTGTGTGTGTGTGTGTAGATGAGTCTATGAATTTATGCATAGCTGGATGAGTTCAGGAGGCATTCGTATAAACAGCAAACAAGTGCGCAGGTTATTTTCTGTTAATTAGTGTTACGTGATGAAACTTTAGAGCTCGAATGGGTGGTGCCCACAGCGAACGACGACAGAGAGAGCGAGAGAGAGAGAGAGAGATATAGCGACTTTGTGGTGTATTTTAATGATGGGACTGACAGTCAGGACAGACGGATAGCAACCAAACAGATGGCCGACGTTATAAAAAAAATAAAAAAAACTTAAAACTATAAACAATTGACAAGGTGTGTGTGTGGGGCATGCGAGTGTGTGAGCCAACAAATTGTTCACAATTTTCACCAATTTACAATTTTATGATATTGCAACGAACGAGAAAAAAAAAACAAAATCTTCATTATAGCAAGTATTGCAAAAACAAATTTATGTTGGCAATTTAAATACACAACCACAAAAATATAACCAAAATAAATAGCAAAATAATAAAGGAAGGTGTAAAGACTTAAAGGCCGTAAGCAAGCCGACAACCAAACAGCAACAACAACAACAACAACAGCAACATAGCAATCACAACAACAACTAATCGAACTGGTCATCAATTGGCCAAAGCCTGGTAATGGTCGCCCAGCAAGCCGCGATCAAAGCCGAGCCAGGCCAGGGCAGGCCAAGCCAGACCAGACCAGGCGATCGATCGCAACGACAACGTCCAAGTCACCTCCAAAGCAGCAGCAGCATCAGCAGCAGCAACGGTCAAACACAACGACGATCAATCTTAACAGTCGCCGTCGCAGCGTTAGATGATGCAGCAGCAGCAGCCGCAGCGGCAGTCTTCGGTCAGAGACAGAGCCCAGACCCCGTCACAGGCAAAGGCAGCGGCCAAAGTGGGTGATGGGACACACACACAGGGGACACATATGCTGGCAAGGCAGCAAGCGGCACAGTGGTACCAAAGCTGTCAACATGTGTTAACATATTAGCTGCAACACACATTTGTGCATGTGTGCATGTGTGTTTTGGTAGATAAGCAACTTTCAACTTAAAAGCTCCAGCATGTGTTAGCAGATATTTGTTGATCGATTTTAGTGAGCTTTTCACTTAAAAGCTCAACCATTGGTAGATAAGCAACTATTCTTGCAATTCCAGCTTAAAAGCACCAGCATATGCAGTACATGTGCTGGTAGATAAACAAGTATTAATGAGCTTTAAGCTTAAAAGCTCATATATGCGTATTTGTAAATGTAAAATATGTATATGTATTGGTATACAATAAGTTATTAGTGTGCATTTCATCTCAAAAGCTTAAATTTATATATGCTGGTAGTTAATAAATAAGTTATTAGATAAGTATTAATGAGCTTTTAGCTTAAAATCTTTAAAATGTGTGCACATATGTAAATGCAATATATGTATTTGGTAGATAAGCAATTACTAATCAGCTTTCAGCGTGAGAGCTCTAAAAGAACATATGTATGTATGGTTATTTGTATTGGTAGGTAAAAATATATTAGTGACCTTTCATTTCTCATCATAACCAACTTATTAATGAGCTTTTAATATAAAGCTTTGATATATGTCCCCATATATATGTATACATATTCATAAACGTGAGCAGAAAAACAGGCTTTACGATATTATATTACGATACAACTACACAGAAATCTCTTCTTTGAATATATCATTTAAAATCGTATTCTTCTTGTCATAAATCCAGATAGAAATTCTTGAAGCTTATGTGTGATAAACATAATAAACTGTCAATTGCGTAGCATACTTTTGGGCAAAGCTATTTAAATGTTAAAAAAAATTTTATGGAAGAAATATGATATATATATTATTATTACTATATATAAATATATTATTGTCAGTAAAAATAAATAAAAGTACATTTTCAAATATAAATATGTATAAAAAATAATAATAAATTTGGCAATAAGCAAGACCTTTGATGGAAAGTAACATTTATTTAAAAAAAAAAATGATAAAATAATTATTGAAGTAATGATCCTAATTAACAATTCCAAAAAAAATTGTCTTTAGCTTAACTTAAGAAAATTTTTAAATTTAAATAAACTTCAGCCCACTGTAACTGCTTGCATTCGATGCGCGCCGTCCCTGACCCGCCCAACCACCCACCCGACAGGCAGCTTGCAAACGCCGAAGCAGCCACAGCAACCACTTGCCGCTGCCCGCTTCGCCCAATGCCCGGTATGGATCCACGGCCCCTGACCGGACCACGGACCGTATGGGGCAAGTCAACGGGCGGCCGATTCACCTGTCGCTGGGTTTTGTTTGCTTTACGCAGCGAGTCAGCAGATGCAAATGGGTGGAGCAGCAGGCAGATAAAGCTGCGCAGATGAAAGATGGAAGAGGACAGCGAGAGAGAGAGAGGGGGTGAGGAAGAGGGAAAGAGAAGGCTGCGACCTGGTCGCTGCTTTATGCGAATTCCATGAATTTGATCATTTTGGTGGAAGCGCATTAGATATTTGGCATCTTGGCGTGCAGTCACCGACACAGCAACAACAACAACAGCAGCAACAGCAACAACAGCAACAGTTGCTCAAGTGACGGACGTACAATGCAGCAAACTTAAACATTAAATGCGGCTGTTGCTTTGGCAGAGGTCAGCGCACACACGTGACCCAGCTGTCTTTGACTGTGTGTGTGTGCGTGTGTGTGTGTGCGTATGTGTGTGTTGGTGTGTTGCATGATCGATGGAATTGCCACGGCAAAGCCTAGAAATAAAATGGATTATAATTATTATGCTGTGCAGCATTCGAGGCCAGCAGCAGGCAGAAGGCAAACACTTGGCTCACTTTTATTGTCAACCAATAAAATAGCCAAAGACGACGGGCTTACAACTTCGCATGGAATTGATTTGGCCCGCAGCGGCTATTAACAGCAACAAAGCAGCGACAAAAAAAAAACCCTGAAGACGACGACGATGATGCAGCGGACAGACGAGGATGATGTTGTTCATACAGCAGACGGACAGCGGGGCAGATGGACAGACGGAGAGGCAGCAGCAGTTGACATCAGGTGCGAGGCTATACAGTGCAGCTTGCATATGAGCGAAGGAAGCTTTCAGGATAATATAACAAAGTTGTTCCACTTAAAACAAAAAGAAAGCGGGTAGAAAGAAAATTGTTCAAATATTTTCAGTTACGAAATCAACTACAATCTGAAATATATTTTTTAAGCTTTACAGATACCTTTACAGTTTTTCTATTTTTTCAGACTTTTTTCAGTTATCTCAGCATTATTTAAAATTTTTAAAATAATAGTTTAAATTTCACAATAAAATAAAGCTTTCAGGTTTTTATATTTTTGATTTATTTATGATCTTTAGAATTAGATAAAGCAAAAAATTAGTTCGACAAACACAAAAAAAAAGTTGGTTCGAACCAGTAGATGAACCTTATCGATAAAACCCATCGATGCAATCTATTATTTAACATATCTTACTTCGAACTGAATCTTTCTCAAAATTTGTGTACTTAAGCTAGAAACCTTATAAAATCAAGTATGCTTCGTTCTTATGCTAAAACTATATATTAACTTATATTTCAGATAGTATTTTTTATATAATGTAATATAATATTATAATATATAGCCATAACATTTTCTAACAGATTTCACTCATATTCTTGATATAATTTATTTCAAGTACTGCAGCTCTTTGAGGACATATCTCTTAAGTTAAGTTTGCAATAGAGTTGTTTGACTGTACTTGCATAAATTCCAGCTAGCATTTTTGTGGCCTAAAATACACAACAGCGCCATACAGCAACAGCAAATACAACAACAACAGCAAGAGTGTGGCATGTAACAACATAAACAACCGAATACTATTTGGCCTTTTGCACCTTTTTGGCATGGAACAACTTTGGCAGGCAGGCAGTCAGATGCAAGCAAGCCTAGGCCCAGGCCCTGGCTCGGGCAGTGTGGATGAGCTGCGGTAGCCCCAAGATCTTTATTTCGTATCGAAGGATGCGACGGCGACGACAACGCCCCGAAAGGCACAATTAAAATTTCACGCTCTTGCGGTTAGCTGCCCAAAAGCAGAAAAACCGACTAGCCGCCAAAAAAAAAGAAGGAAAAAAAACACACGTTGACCATTTTGGGATTGCAATTGCAGAGTGCCAGAGGCAACCCGCCGAAAATGTGTGGCGGCATTTTTGCTTTGAGGCAAAGTAGAGGGAGCGAGCGAGCGTTTTGTAACACTTCCACAGGCAGTCTGCGCTGTGTGCCACGCGTGCAATTTGCTGCTGCTGCTGCGCCGCCGGGGAATAGAGCAGCCTAGCAGCGGGGCAGTCGAGCTTCACTTCACTCAATGCAAGTGTTAATGAGCAGCGAGAGCGCGTGCTAATTACCAATGCCAGTTGCAAATCTCTGGAAGCAGTTGAAAATGTCATGCCAGTGACTCTGGCATAACAGTTCAATTAAATGCACATTTATCGATTAACAATCGATTGTTTCTGGTCGTCGTCTATCGAGGGAATAACTTTTTATCTTGCCCCTCGATAGATGACAAGCAGAATCCAAAAATGTAAACCTAAATCTCTATAATTTAGAAGTCTTCATTTGCCAAGTGTACTTCACAGTTGTCAGCTTAAGTTCTCTTTAGGTAAACAAGATTAAACAGTTGACCCACAGAAATGCAAGCACAAAGCAAGTGAAAGTTGAAGAATTGTGTTAATCGTTAAAGCCATAATATTATAATCTTTCTTAATAATTATTATTTGAATAACATTTTAAATTTATAAATATATATTATTTTATATTTCTTAACATTTTAATATTTATGCAAAGCCTACACAACAAACCGCCATAAATTCAAAAGCTTAGCAACTATCCAAACCCAAGTTTCAAAGCTGCCATTTTGCTAGAAAACGAACATTGTACACAGGCTGCAAACAGTGCCTGCCAAGCAGTTGCTATTTCAAACACTCTGGCCACGCCATGCTAAATTTAACGCTAAGCAACACTAAACCAGGGCAGCGCGCTGTAAACAAACAGCGCTGATTACCGCCGCAGCGTTGCCAACACTACAATAAAAGCCGCTTGCTGCTTGCCGTTAATGCCGAAAGTAACATAGAAGATATAACCAATTATAATGCGTATACGCGTTTGGCACATCATAAATTTTAGTATATATTATTTATCAAACAATAAATTAAATCGCAATCACATTCGGTGTTTGCTACTACAACTACGCATTTATGAACATTTATTTACCAACTTATACGATTTGTATACAAAACAAAAATAAGATAAATACGTTATCAACACCTTGACGAAGACTAAATACCCTTTAGGACATAGTTAGTTGAAGTGATGCTGAACAGGTGACTAGTTCTTGTTGTGGGAACTATATAGGAGAATACACTGAATTTATATAAATTTTTATATGTGTTGGATAATATTTATTAGCTTGTTTTTAAGACATTTTTTTAATTTAAATTTTTTGTTTAGTTTGTAAGCAATTATTCTATGTGGTAAAGTGATTATATTGACTCGCCAACTTATACTGATCAGGAATATATATGTCTTATGATGATGTAGACATCTTCATGTATGTGTTACATATTACTTGACAAAATGTTGATTCTATAAGTGCCTGATCACACTCTCATTCAGTCTTATTCTCTCACACACTTGGCGAAGAGCGCAAGCCACGCTCTCTCTCTCTCTCTCTCTCTCGCTCTCTCTCTTTCTTTGCTCTCGCCGCGTGCTAGCAAGCTTCGCAAATCGTTACGGCAATTTTAGTTCTTCATCAACAGTCGACAAGACGAAACGTGTTGCGGACCAGAAACTAAAGAAAAACAAAACAAAACAAAAAAAGTATTTAATATTTGCGCTTCGATTGTTATACGCGCAATTTAGGAAACCAAAGACCGTTATTAAATTAATATTTGCTCTTATCATTGATATAAAACGTGTGAATTCTTGCCATTAAAATGGACAAACACAAATACATTGACAGCAATGACAATGTAATTTAATTGTTTTTCAAACTAACACCAACAAACAACAAAACAAAAACCAAAACAAATCAACAAGTCTTAAACAAAAAAAAACAGGTAAGAAAATCCAACTGCGCGTAGGTCTCGTTGCCCCAATTTCTTGTTGCCGAGAAATTTTTCAGCATAAAATGTAGTTCGGCATTTTGGTCATTTGTTTTTTGTTTGTTTGCCTATGACTAAGAGACAGACCTTTAAGACGTCATTTCTTTAACCTGCCTTCCAGCCAGCTTCCCCCTGAGTTGCTTTTGTTGTTTGTTTGTTGCCAAAAAATTAAGACAAAAAAAAAGAGAAATAGCAATACCAATGACAGCGCTATTTTTTTATTTTTAGCAGCGTCTGATTCCAAAAATTGCTTCTTTTTTTAGTATAAAAGTTTTTTGTTTAATATATAAAAGTTATGAAGCATAAAACTTAAATAGTTTGCGGAAAATAATATAAAGTAAAACTAAATCTATATTTAATAAATAATTATTATCGTGTGTTAATTAAAATCGTGTTTGACTCTTTAAACATTTGCAGTTGTTAATCAATTAGCAAATGTGATATAATTAATAACAATAAAATTATAGATAAATGCAAAATTTTTACGAGCATTTTTGATCTGATCAAATGGGAGAAACACGCTTGAAAAAACTTGAATAATAACAATAATAATTATATTAAAATAAATGAGAGATATTTGTAAAATATAATAATATTTTTAAGTCAACTTTATTATAATAAATATCATTTAAATTAAAGCAAAGCGTATTTAAGTCGTTGACATACTCTATAAGATACCCTAGTCTTTTTTTTTCTTTTTTTTCGTCTTCTTTAATTCTTGTTGTGTTTTTTTTACACTCGCGCAGCACAGTTGCTGTTGTGTGTGTCTCATAATGTTGTATTATATGTCGATTCGACAAAAAGATAACTTATCACGGTTACTATAACATATGCCAAACTGATTGGCTTGATAAGTCCAAAAGTACCCAATGCTAGGCACCGACACACACACACAGAGACAAGAAGCAACACCTAAAACCGAAACCAAACACCCAGCAAATACACTTTCAGCATGCACTGTTATGAAATGCCCAAAAATACCCTGTAAACAAAACTGCAATGCTCAAAAAATACAAGAAATGCAAATTTAGCAAATGTTTTCAATAAACAAATTCTCAGTTTTTGTAAGCAAATGTAACTAAGCTAGCCCATGCCAGCTGCCACTACAGGGTATTTTAAAAACCTTGCAGACACACTTACTGCGTAATAAAAAAAACACACACTCTATGTATGCGTATATATTTATATATGTATTGCAATTGACTAAACCAAGATATAACCGCAACTAGACATAACTGGACTGTCTGCGCCACGCCACGCCCCGTCCACAACACGCCCCTTTCTGTTGGCTACCTGGCAACAAACAAAATTTAAAATTCAACTCGCATTTGCTAATTTGATTTTGTTTCTCTTTTCTGTGTGTTTTATCTTTGCAGTCGGACGCTTTCAGGATCTCATCGACAGCGACATAACCTACATCAATACAGATTTACATAATACACATTCGTTTATTCAGTTTATTCAGTATTTTGATATATCTGAAACTATGGCCAAGCTGGATCTCATTGGAATTTGGTGCGTGGGACTTTTGCTGCTTGGCTACACGGCGACACAGACGAACGCATTGTCAGGTGAGTTCCGAGAATTATGGTTTTTATGCCTGTTTGATATGCATATGTGGAGCATGAGCAGATGCGGATTTATATAAAAATAGATAAGAGCCAGAGAAATTGGCTATAAAAAATGAAAACAAAAGCAACAACAACATTTCAATCCAGAAATGAACTCATTTATAAACTCATCAACTGACTCATCGATCTCTTGTGATGCTGCCTGCCTGTCTTTTTTTATTGTATTCTCTTTTTATGGCTTTTATAGCGCCCAAAGCAATCTGCCAAAAGACAAAACACAAACCAAAATATGTGTACAAATGCGACCTTATTACGCGCTTCCACTGTGGAGCGCTACAGATTCTCGAAATTCCGAAAAACAGCTAATACGTCACAATGGGCAGTCTTTCCCATTATATTTGATGACGTCAAGAACTAAATACCAAACTGATTCGCATCAAAATTGTATCTATATATATATATTATATATATATATAGATCGTATACCCTAATGCTGTTGTCTTTGCGCTGATTTTGCTATACCCTTGCTTAAAGGGCATTCCAATTCTGTTACAAAGCAGCACATATAGCACTGATAGCACATTTCTGATCTTTAACAAAAACTTGGAATTAAAAGATCTGTATATAGGTATATCTGTTTCCATGTCTCTAGATTTTAAAGCAATAATCAGCAAACCTTGTTTAGGTTCGTCTCAGATAGCTATATAGAAAAGACTTTTCGGACTTGTATGAAAATATGTTTTAGATATCTTAACATAAGTTAGCTTCTAAAGGGTTCTTCCAAGTCAACTATATATATAATTATTATAGGACCATAAGAAATACATATGTAGTATATGTTTATATGTTATACATATTTCATGTAGTCTACTATATAGCACCATAGGAAAAATCGTTGAAAAATATATGTATGTAACATATCCTGAGGAAACTCAGCTAATCGCAGCTTAAGTTGCATCTAATATATAATTCCTATATATATATACATATCTAACAGGGTATTCAAAGTTCGTGCTGCAATTAGCTGTTCTTTCTTTATTTTTGTTTATATTTTGGTTTTGTTTTTGGTTTTCGGTTTTTTTTTTTTGTTTTCATTTCACCTACAAACACATGTTTTTGTTATTGAATTTTTCTTTCTGTGTTGTTTTTGCTGTTTTTGTATATTTTTGTCGTAGTTCTGTGCTGTGGAGGTTTTTGTTTTTGTGGCTTTTTAAAACCATTTCATTGATAATTTAGATAGCGTGCGTTGGTTTATTTGTTTCTGTTTCATTTTATTTTTGTTTAACTTTGCTGGGCAGTGCCTCAACACGAAACCAATTTGTTTATTTGTACATGATGCGAGAGTTGCCCTTGAGGCTGGTAAATTGGAGGGCGCCAAAGGTAGGGGGCGTACTTCACCTGTTACGTGATGTTTGCCATGGCGGCTGCTGCTGCTGCTGCTTCTGTAACCCAATTTGCTTAACAACTAATTGTGATAATGAGCATCTATGTAATTGTTTAGTATCATAACAGCCAGTAGATTCAATAAACAAATACTAAAACAACGAAAATTAATAGTAGACAAATATAAAGAGAATTGTGAAAGAGATTAAGACATAGTAATTATAAAGTAAATTGTGAAAGAGCTGCAGACTTAACCTTAAAATCTTCATAAAGACAGAAAAGAAAATCATATAGCAGCTTTATAGAAAAGAATATGTGGAAAAAAGTTATATTGAAGAAAAACAAAAGGAAAATATAATGAAAGAGTTAAAACAACATAAAGATCTTAGAAGAGAAAAGATCTTTAAGAGATATATGAACTTTATGCTATAAAGAAAAGTTAAACGTTAAACACTAAGATCTGTTTCGTAAAGATAATGTATATTTGGATATAGTATTCAATATTGGAAAAGTAAAATAAACAGAGTTTTCTAGTGACCTAGTTAGAAAGCTCTAAGTTGGAGTGCCGAATCACATTCTTTCATAGCCAAATAGCCAGTGCTATTCAATAAACTCTAATTATATGCAAAGCTTTGCACTAACAAATCACATGACTCCAATTCCGGCAATCGGGTAACTTCTTCTTTCAAAATATACCAAAACAAAGAGAAACCCATGAGAATGAGAAAGAGCAACCTAAAGGTACAACAACTAAATATATAACACAACTTTCACCTCGAACTCTGGCTAAAATCAATAAATGATAAAGGGGCAAATGACTTCCGCAAATGGAGCAGTCGCCAGGGACCACAAATGAAATTGTATCAGAAAAACTATAAAAGGAAGCAAGAAATAGGGCTATGCCAAGGCCGGAAAGGATACAATTTGCATAACCAACCACCAAAAACAAAAAAATAGAAAAAACACGTTGAGAGGGTTGCAATAGACCGGGCTAAAACCCAACCGAAATTTACATAGAGTAAAAGCTAAGTGTCAAAACCAATTTAGCTGACTCAAGCTGACATTAAAGAGCTCGAGGTCCAACAAGGTTACAATTAGACCAAGCAGACAATTAACTCTTGAAAAAAAAACTATATATAAGCATGGTAAAAGTGTGCCAAAGTCCGAATTCATATGAATTATGTGGTTAACAATCGTCTAAAGTCACATTCCTCATATGCCAATAAACAAAAGCGAAAGGTTTTCAAAAAAAATTAAAAAGAGAAAAAAAGTCGAACAACCCACGCATCATTATAAGCTGTAAAAACTGTCCATCGATGATTACATATACTCATAAATATCTGTGGATTATTGTTTACACATTTGCTATAAATAGATCAACAAATCAAAATAGGCTCTTTGTTCGATTGTTGTTGCCATGCAGCGAATGCAGATCCGATCAGTTCAAATCTGGGGAACTTTATTAGAAAATATAGAATTTTGTTAAAGCACTTTTCCAATTCCAAGAATATACAGTGTATATACAGTATACATTTAAATCTTTTATAGGCTTTCACTAACTCTGTGAAGTCAACGAACCTGTCTGCTTATGGAGGCCGATAAGCAAAAGTGGAGCATATTTGGGTATTACTTCAACTGACGGTCTATAAATAGACTCAAAAGCTTTTAATATGTCATAGCTTGCAAATTGATTTAGCCGTGTGATATATGTACATTAACTCTTCATTAAATTAAGTTGCCAAATCAGTTGCTTTCATTTCAACTTTTTGCTCTGAATTACTTTATAATTTGTAATTATAAAGTAATTGTTTATACTAATTATATACATATATACAGGTAATATATATAATTTATGTAATATGTATATATTATTATTATTATGTATATATGTTTAAAAAAAATAAAAATTTAATTCTTACAGTTACATAGTTCCTGTAAAGTCCGCCATTAGTTTTTAAAAAATACCTGTGCAAAGGATTATCTTATTATCATTTTCATTATTATTATTATTATTATTACTATTATTATTATTATTATTATTATTAATATGATATCAAGACATATTTCGACTGCCAACTAAGGCCTTTGGCTGACAGTACAGAATATCCATAGGGATTCGAACCCGCATGGTCGTTGTTTACTATATAACTATATTTTTCACTTTTCATTCATATATATGTCTATATATATTAAAGTAGTACAATATTCAATATTCAATATTCAGTTCAAAAGTTAAACTTTCCTTGACATCTATATATGATATAGTATAACATTTCGTACTACTCCAACACATTCACTATTTACAGCTTAAAAACTTATTAATCTATGTCAAATTTTGATCAAGATAACTTTCGAGAGACGGGTTTATGTAGAAGCAAGCAGGCAGACAGACAGAAGAGGAAGAGATAAACGGATGTGCACTTACGTACATATATCACATTAACTTGATCAAACGTGTATAATAATATATATATATATGCGTATGTATATAAATATTTCGTGGCGAAATTACAATAAGCTCTGCGACTGCAGGAAAGAAAAAAAGCTGATGCAACAGAAAAATGCAAATGCCGAAAGAAAACGTTGGAAAAACACGCGTCGACTCACGTGATAAGTGAAAAATGTACGAAAAATGTAAATTATTGGAACAATTTTGCGCTTTAAATATTGCACTATAATGTTTACACAATCTTAGATATACTTATATATATCATCTATACGATTTTGTAGATACATCTACCTGTGCTGCACAGGTGTGTGAGAGCCGCTGCTGATATAACACATTGGAATTCATTAGCCAAACATTTCTTTGGCTTTTAGAAAGAGAGAAAAAAACAAAGCAAATATTCGCAACTTTTTGTCGTCGTAACAAATAAAATACCCCCAAACACACTCAGGCCTCCCCCTGGCCGTTGAGAGTGCTATCTGTGACTGTGTGTTAGGCGCTTGAGATACTCCAGATAATAGCGTCTAAACAACATTCTATAACAATATAAATTTGGCTGGTTATAAATAAGCAGCTAAGCGGCGCCCTGATAATAACAGCGCCCTATAAGGCCAAAGAATTTCGCTCTGTGCAGTTTCCTGATAAGCCGACAACTGCATGTGCTGGATGTCGTCATGTCCCAGAGACCAGAAGACCTCACAACATTCTTTACATTTCATTTCCTTGTTTTAAATGTATGTATGTATATGTCTATACTATATGAGCTGACTTTGACCATGATGTTTTGCGAAACAGTGAAACTTTTTATACATTCTTTAAACGGATTCTTACTATAGAGCTATATGACATGATATGATATAGTATGCTATAAAATGGTATAGTCAGGTCAAAGTTTATCAATGATATATAAGAACTGTATTTGATCATGATGTCTTGCGAAATATTGAAACTTTCAATCCAAAAATATGTTCTTTAAACGGATTCTTGCTATAGAACAATAGAACATGATATGATATGATATAGTATAATATGATATGTTACAGTTTGGCCTTGACCATGTTATCTTGGGAAACACAGAAACTTTCTTAACGAAAATAAGATTCTTCTTATAAAGCTTAATGATATGATATGATATGTATAGTTAGGACATATATAGGTCGTATTCGTAAAATAATATATTTTCAAAGTAAGCAGATTATTCATATATTCTGACTATCATTTCTATAACAGCACATATAAGAACTAAAATAGTGTAAGACTTCACTATAGCCACTCGTCTGTTAAAACTTATACTTACTTTGTAAATTACAAAGTTATAAACTAATCTACAAATAGGAAAACCCCAGTTTCACTCTGGTAAACTTTTAAAATTCCAACCCCAACTGCCGACTAGTGCCATAGGCTCCTCATAGCTGTTGCTACACGTGACTTTGTTTTGCGCTGGAGATAACTTAGATAAATATCATCTAAACAACATTCCACAGAACAAAAACAAAAAGCTACACAGTAAAAAATAGAAAAAAAGTTAAATAAATAGAATTTTGAGCGGTAATATTTGCATTCGTTAGTTCATCGTTCTTAAATAATCTATTGCTTAGCATCCTTTATATTCCACAAGATTCCACAATTTTAATTTATCCGAATGCATTTATGGATTGTACTTTTCATGATTACATAAATATCTAGATGTCTATATATATCAAGTTCTACAAGATATTCTTATATATACAAATATATACTGTATATATGTACATATAAGAGCAATAGCTTAGCAATATCTTATATAGTATAGAATGGAAATATAAAGCAAATTCCTTTCACAAATGATATATACATGTACATATGTACATATGTTAGATAAAAGAACTTTTCGTATATGAAATATTTTTGATATTACTACGTCAGTTAACGTATTTTGCAACTGCACTCAACCAACACACAATTGCAATGTCTATATGTATATATGTATATACTTAGTATATTCGAGATATACAGTCAGATAAAAGAAGAGATATGAAAGGTATTGCAATTTTTAGCTCTGTCTCAGTTATAATTTATCAAGATTTTTTTTTAGTATAATGCGACTCGAAATCAGCTTCAAGGTGACTTTGGCACTAATCAGATATACTGACATATATGTACTATAGATATTGTAATAGAAATTTATAAAGAATATCTGCGCTTACACATATTTGTGAATAATTGTGAGTTCCTTAGAAAGATAACTTGCACAGCTGTCCCTATTTTAAAAGAACTCACAACGAAACTTAGCTGTACCCAAATATATATATATATATATATATATATATATATATATGTATATAAACATGCTCATAAATTTATATATATATATGTATATTCATATACATATGTAGTCTTTAAAGAAGTCTTGCAACAACATTTATGGTATATCTGAAATGTTGATAGAGAACAGTTTAAGGAATACCCCTAATGCATTTTTATATACAGTGGTATATATATCATATATTTATATATGTAGGCCGAAGTATATTTAATTTATTAATGCTAAATTGGAAAGCATAAATTGGAATACCCCTAATACTTAGTTTTATAAGTAAATTTTGATTTTCGCAATAAAATTCAAACGTCTTCTATGTAAGAAAGATTAGATATTTCTGAGATTATGCATATTTAAAATATTTTTATAATAATTGTGATAAAGTAAAGATTTCCAACTCTTCTTAATCCATTTTTAGCTATTACGTTTTGTTTTGATATTATTATCTAGCTTGCACTACGTCATTTTCTTAATTAATATAGCTTTATTAGCTTAAATACATTTTCAGTTTCAGTTTCAGTTGCTGTCCCTAATCTAAGCAGTATTTGCAGTTAAGTAACTAACTCTGTGTCCACGTTTTGTGCTTTTATCAAGACAACAAATGTCTTATCAGAACAGAAGCGCATTCCCGAATGCATTAGTCATTACTTTTCTTCTTGTTCTTCTTCTTTCGCTGCTCTTTAAGCAAATCATTAACGAGTTGAGCCCCATAATGAAATGGCATGCGTCACGGCCAGACATAGTTCGAAATAGTATTTTCAGTCGTCTGCCTCGGTCAATTGAGGTCCAAACCACGCGATTCTGTTGCCGGGCCAGAAAAACAATGCCCGATTAAGTGCAAAAACATCTGCGTAGGTGGGACTGACACAATTCACAATTCAATGTGAAAATAATGAAAACGTTTTCCAGGACAGTAAATAATAATGAAAAATTTATGTGTACTATAATTAGATCAGCGATATAGCACGTTTCCGTAAATTGATTAATCAATACTTCCCAATATAAACAAATTACTTGAAATTCAAAAAGTTGTCTGTGGCTCGGTTATATGCAAAACAATATTATATACAAGCAAAAACAGACTTAACTAGCTATATCCATCAACTAAGCAGTTATAGTTAAAAGATCTGCTAACTAAAAAATTGTGTTTGCTACGGTAAATGATATGAACCAACCACATTGACTCGAGAAATCTCCATATCTATGATCCCAGTTTCTGTTTTATTAACTAAACAGACCTGTTGTTTCATAGAGAAATATCCATATCAATATTTTCAGTCAATTGTTCATTGAGTCCATGAGACCAAAGAGTACATGTAGAAAATAACAAACTACAGCTAACAACAATATAACCTTTACAGATGTCTGTGTAAAGGGCTGACCCAATTCACAATGTGAAAATAATGAAAACGTTTTCCAGGACAGTATGTAATAATGAAAAATTTGTGTGTACTATAATTAGATCAGCGATATCTCACGTTTTCGTAAATTGATTCAAGCAATATGCCCAAACATATGTATTTGGGGAAACTAAGCAAATTATATGAAATTCAAAAAGTTGTCTGTGGCTCGGTTTTATATACAAACCAATTTCCTGCCTTGAGGTGTGACTTTTTTATAATGAAATATCCCTACCAACATTTCAGTCGACTGCTCAAGTAATCCATGGGATCGAAGAGTATGTCAAAATTAACAACTATATAGCCTTTACACTGACATATGCTAGCAGTTCCTGGTATCGAAGAGTATACACAGAAACTAATTTGCAAAGGCAGCTGCAAAGTCAAGAAAATTGGTTTGGCTTACAATATTCCTGCCATGAGGCTTGATTCTAGGAGCTAATTTTCTAGTTAGTGGTTTAATCTTGTCTATTATTATACAGGAATACCCCCAAATTTGCTACTTGTTATTCATATGACTACTGAGCTCATAGAGCAAAGAACGTCCTATATAATAATGAACTAAGCAGACATTTTATGCTCACATCTATGTTTACAGGGTATTTGAATTGCGTATCGGTTACGTTTGACTTGGCCTCATTGATTACATGTACGATGAAATTTAGCAAAATTAAATGAATCGTTTATAAAGCCGAGCCAACACATGTCCAGATATCTGCTCAGTTCAGTTCAGTTCGGTTCTGTTCTGGCAATGTTCATGTCTAATATACATAAATCATTTCTGTCCGCTATTAAGTAAAGCAAAATTCTTTTTAATCTTTTGCTGTGTGATTTAATTAATTGTTGAAGTGACAAACTATTAACACAAATAATGTGCGATGAGACAGGAACTGAAAACTTGGCACAACTAAATACGCATAAATTATATGCGAGGGAGAGAGGAGAACTAGATGAATGCGACTGACAAATGCTCTGTAATAAGATGGGAGGCTGTAAAAGAATAGACTTGATAAGCAAAATTATATTTTTAAATGAATGTGTGTATATAAATAGATATTAGCCTACCATTTACAGGGTATTCGAATTCTTGAAAAATGGTATGTCTGAGGAAGTCATTTAAAGGGCAACGCGCAAATTCGCCCACGCTCTGAATCATACGCACAAGTACTTATACACATATATGTGTGTATATGTACATATATGAACCATATCAAGAGCTTGTCGGGGAAGTTTAGTCTATCTTTCGGTCAGGTCGTACATTAAGTTGGCCATCAAGTATTGAGGTCAGTGGCCGGACAATCTAGACCAGAATCTGAGCAGAAGTATGCGCAGAGCAGACATTTTAATGGGTCGCCATATATATATACATATATATTCATACCAGATATATATATATATGTAAAGGTAGAGTGAGAGAGACAT
The DNA here is from genome assembly GCA_035045545.1 of Drosophila gaucha. Classification (NCBI taxonomy): domain Eukaryota; kingdom Metazoa; phylum Arthropoda; class Insecta; order Diptera; family Drosophilidae; genus Drosophila; species Drosophila gaucha. The sequence continues at coordinate 8,379,415 of JAWNOY010000292.1, forward strand.
GTATGTGTATCGCCACATCTGCCAGAAATGGAATACGCTTAATCCCAGGGGCCCATTAAAATGAAATAAATAAATACATACATATACGCATGCAGCAAAACATAAACAGATACTCTAAATAATATTATTTTGCGCATCTGTTCGTTGGATCATATATCATATATCATATTTACGGGCATTAATCAGACGCTTTGCGCCGCTTTGCCTCATAATTTAATTGTAATTGTGCAATTTGAGCAAAATATAACTAAACAATTACCAGTCCAAAGTTCAGAGCACGATACCGGCATACAAAATAGCAAACCGCAATCTGAGATACAATGCCACAGTGGGACACATATACAAAACTTGCTGCAAATATTATAACGTTTTTATAAATTTAGCAAGTGTCATTATAATTATACAAATTTTAGGGTAAATGGGAGAAAGTCAATAAGAGTATGACATTATTTTTATATTATAGTATATATTATATTTGGAGCATAAAGAAAATTCACCTTTTTTAATTCTTCTTTTTTTATTAATATATTAGTTTTATTTATATATTTTTCAGTTTATAAAACTTTGGCTATAACTTTACAAATTTTCTTTTTCTTTTTAGCAAGATTTCATTCAAGTCAAATAGCTATAGAATCTTACGATGAAAAGCAAAATAAAAATGGTAAGCTATCCAAGAACAAATACCCTTAACACCTAGTACTTCTTTGAAAACAAATTTCTTAAGACTTAGGCATATGAGGGATGTGTTCAAGAAATGAAGATATTTGTGTTTACTTTAGTCGAATCTATATATTAAATTTTAGCAGTATATAGTCAAGTGTGATATCGGTTTTAAACGGTTTCATGCAAATAGAAGTAGTTATCTATATGTATATAGTTGCTACTCCAGAACCTCTATGTCAAATTTGAACTATATGCTACTAATAGACACGTTTATACAGAGAGACGGACTGACTGGGAGATAGATCATTCTCAAGAATATACATACTTTATTCTGTCTCATCTTAAATGCTTTTTATCAAAAATATCATACCCTGATTTCAATGTGTTCAGCGTATAATAATTTTAAATAGACAGTTGCTCATCATATCAGTAAAATTAGAAAATGTTCTTTCAACAATTTTCGCATTAACATATTTCATCATTTTCCCCCAGTGCTAATGCATACCATATAATAGAAATTTTTACAAATTTCTTAACCAAACTTCTATTATTTTTTCGTTAGTTATTTTCACGCCATACGCCCACTGTGCAGCATTAGTCAGAAACTTGTACGTTATGCTCCCCCCTTTCCAAAAAAGCAAAAAAAAAAAAAAGTTAGCAGCGTTTGTTTTGACGCATAATTAATAATGGGAATGCTTTTCGGCTACTAGTCGTACCATTATACGTATATATAATGTATGTACTTTTGTATATTATAATTGATCTATAATTAAGATAAGCTTAAATGCGCCTGTCGTACGACCGAACGCATAAAAAATATGCTTTGTTTACGCAATATTCTGGGAATGGCTCGTATAAGCCTTAAATACACACACACACAACAACACACACACCTATCTGATGGGTGAGTGCTTCAGTTAGAACAAGAGAGAAAAAAGAGCTTAAGTTTTAATGCTTTAATGGTTCGTGCTAAGCATGAAGTCAAGGACAATAAATACGGAATATCATCGGGGGGTACGAGCCACTAATTGATCGCCAGGCGGAACAGAAAAACGTTCCCAAATGCGACCATGACGCTGTTTAACTGTGATTGATCAATCACACACACACAGACACACAGACACATATGTATAAATAGTTTTATATGCTAGGGGATTTTGTAATCAGTTTTTTTGCCATATCAGAAGTGTGGCAAAAGTTTCAACAGTTAAATCAAACAAATATCAGCTATAAGTAGACTTGAGCGAAGACTCTTACGTTTCGAGAGACTTTTCTCTAGCTATACCCAGTATTTACTTTATAAATATTCATACTAAATGAGCTTTAAGTGTTATTAAATTGTAAATTCTATAACAAATCGTTGCACGCTAGCGTTCTTGAACCTGGGTTTCGACATATAAAATTCGATATAATATATATAATACTTTAAATTGAATATTTTCTAAATCAAATAATATGTAATATGAAATTTGTGTATGGATATATATAGTTTGTTAAAAGTATATATAATTTGTATAAAATATTTATTTTGAATCTTGAAATAAAGCTAGATAGATTTAGATATCTCTTATAAAGATATTAAATATAGATATTAGAATTAAAAAAATTTAAATATCTATAAATATAATGAGCTCATTTTTCTAGAACCGTAATTACTCTGAAGCTCAGTCAGTGCTTATTCGTAAATCAGTTCGATAATTTGAAAGCATTGCAAATGAACTTTTAAAGTCCCACAAATTTATAATAATATACGATAATTATGAACAAATTCACGAAACGTGATTGACGTGTGTTGAGGGAAAATTAAAAAATATATGTGTGTAAATATTTTGACAAGCTGAGCATCATTTAGGTTTTTAGGTGTAAGAGAGCGTATGCGCAGTTAGATATTTGAGCTTTAAGGCTATATACCTTCCATCTAAACCTCATCTGTAGACTGGGAACTACAATTACTTCATCAGGTTGGGAATTGTTGTTGTTGTTGTTGTTGTTGTTGTTGTTGCGGTTGTCAACCACAAGTTGTAACGGCTACATCAACCCGTTTCTCCTCACGACCTCAAAGCAATGCTGTAGTTAAGATACGACAGCGACCTCCTCTTCTTGTTTTAAGTATTTAATTTTAGTTTTTTTTCTCTCTCTCTTTATTTTGTTTCGTATATATTTTTTGTGTTTAAGTAACTTTGCATGTCAGGCTGCGAGACAGACAGTTGCGGCGTGTCAACAATCTTGCCAGCTAATTGTACTAAAATTTATTTATTTTTTTTTTAAATGTCGATGACGCTAGAAGTTTACGTAGCTCCATAGCTTATTTCATCTGGAAACTGGAAAAACAGACTCGAAAAACGAATTGCACTTTTGCATGCAACCTTCGACTGTAGATCAATCAAAAAAAAAAACGAAATATGAAATGTTCGCTTAATGCGTCTGTGTGTATGTAAGCGTGTGTGTGAGTGTTGTTTAATAACAAAACAGGGAAGCTGAGGAAGAGAGATGGTTACACAAATAGATACCCTGTGATTGGCGTGATTTACTCAGGTTGATACATCAAACTAAAATATATTTGATCTCACAAGACAGATACCCTGTAAAGGAATTCAGGCAAGCATACCAAGTAGTATAATGCTAAGGGTTTGTGTGTTTTAAGTGAGATGTTTTCTAGAATTGCTCTTGTAAAATGCGTGGACAAAGCTATTAATAATGACTGAAAATTTCTATATATTATACAATTGGAAATGTTGCCTTTACAATACATAACAAAAAAACAAAACAGCTTTCTTATACAACAGGATCGCATTTCCAATGTATTCTAACTTTTTTTTAAAAGAAAATTTGGAAACAATTTGAACATAAATATTTAACGAAGCAAATCTCAATCATAGCCTAAAAGGAAGCTTATATGAAATATGCCCTTCGGCTTTTCAGAAACTATGCATGACTTTTCATCTCTATGATATTCTAGTTGTCTAATAATACATGCCTTATACATCACTTCTATTTCTTCCTTCCTATCTTCCTTTACTATTTATATTTTTTTTAAGGAAAAAATCTACAATTCATCTTTGTTAGATATCAATATCTTTAGCAAAACCCATATGCCTTATACTTCCCATTTGATTTTATATTCAAATACCTTTTTCTATCTTACATACCTCTCCTATGACACCCCACTTGACCGATTGCTATGCAGGGTATCTGCAAAAAAAAACTAACAAAAAGTGACGTAATTAGCACTTCTGGTATTCGTACATTTCGCAGATTCGTTATCGCGGATGCCACCTCCCGCATCGCGTTCGCTAATGAGAGTAGCCGACCGACCCACTTGTGAAGACGGATATGTGCCTAGTTAATTTGCATTGAATGTAAGACCTTTGGACGTGTCGACAGTGTGTTTGCTTTTATTTAACTGGTTTAACTGCGTATCTCGGCACTTTTTTTTTTGCTGACCAATCGGGTCAATAAACCCAGCATAATGAAAATAATAATAATTAAAAAATAAAAAAGATCGAAAAGAAAAAGAAAGCACAGCCGAAGCATTAAATGCTGAGCTCACATAAAAGTACATTGTATAACGCTTTTCCAGCACAATTCTTGGGTTCAGTACGAATGATCCAAACAATATCTCAGATATCATCGTCATCCCAAGTCAAGCATTGATATGCCCTAGAATTCCACTTAGATCTTTAACAGATCACGCAAAGTGTCGTGACTTATGTGCGCCCTTCTATGCGCTTCGTAATAAATACCTCTTATGCGTGCGTGTGTGTGTGTGTGTGTCTATATAGATCCGTCTTCTTTGATAGCGTAACTTATATCTATTTTAAATTATGTTCAATTGAGTGCGCTGCGCTTCACCTATATGCGGTCTATATGACGTCAATTTGTGTTATGGTTTCATAAGGAACAAAACAAAAAAAGTATATATATACTATATACTCAAACATTTGGAGAAAAATAAACAAATCAATAGCCTCGATAATATTTAGGAAAGTTTCTTATCAATTGTGTAAAGGGCACACAGTACTCAAATAATAATAATAATAATATGAGTGGAAAAGAAACGTGATATGGCATATTGAAAATTATTGATTCAATGAAAAGAGATCGCGATATCGCTGGATCGATCAAGCGATCGATTGCTCCAAAGAAATTCTTGCCGAAAAATCAAATACATGTTTTTTTTTTTGTGGGTTTTTTTTTGTCTTTTTCTTTTGTTGTTGGCTGCCATTCACATTTCACTTGGCACCGCCAACGCCCTCCACAGCCCCTTCCATTTAGTAATTCAATGATAAAATGTCAAAAATCAATAACAATAAATAAACGATAAACGAGAGTGTGCCACTGTACTTTGTATCCACAAAAAAACAAAGAGATACGAAACTTTTTAGGGGCTGTCCCTGACACTCGGCAATGCGTCTCGCGGTCTCGTCAAATGTCCGCAATCTATTGCTAATCAAATTGCAATTTTTATAAATTTACCTAAAACCCCTACTGAGAAATGCGGCGTCATATTAAATACAATCAGCACAGAAGATATAGCTCATATATATATTTCTGTATATATATGTACTGTGGCACTCGATAAGGACTGAGTAAACAATTTTCATAGTATCCACCTTAAAATTAAAGTCGAAATATCATGCGATCCACCATATAGTTCTATAGACCTTGAAAAACTTTTACACTTAAACAGATTCCATAAATTCTTATATATATAACTAAGTTAAACTACAATCCAATTGAGTTCCACTGGCATGAGTCATTGGCCAAGTAACACTTTGGCATGCCTAATAAGTTCTTCAAATTGCGTTCCACATTCGTTCCACTTGCAATAGACATACATACCTACGTACCACTTTATCAGACCGAGTAACAAATTGTTTTTTATCAGTCCAGCAAGAATTTACCATCCACTTGAAATCCACATACCCTTCAGACACACACCCAAGCGAACCAGATAACAACTTTTTTTTATCAACATTTAAGGTCAGTTACTGACCTTAGACAATTGTGGAACACGTTGAGTTCTCATGGCAACCACATATAATTCCAATTGGAATCTGTCTCACATATGTTTATTAATCGTTTGTAAACTCTTTTATTGCAGATCTCGAACCGGAGTTTGATCTATGCCACACGTTTAACTGTCCGGAAACGTCTGATTGCCCCGAGGATAGCAGCACTTCGGTTTCTTATGATAATTTTCTGGTCTCGTTATATCCAATCAAAGTTAATCCGAAATTCAAACCGAAGGGCAAAAGTCCCGAGGAGCTGCATAAGCTTTGCTGCCATGAGAGTAGTTGCAGCTGCAACAAATGCCCAAAAAGACCCACCTGTAAGCCAGGACAAGTGCTCCATGAGCTGACCGAAGGCAACGATCAGCCGGGCACCTGTTGCTCCCAATATGAGTGCGGCCAGATCCCAAAATGTGTCACGGGAAAGAATTCCATATATTGGACAGATAGTTGCACCAAATGCCACAGCTGTGAGGATGTCTGCCAAAATGTCTGCAATCAGGCAGACAATCCGCCCAACTGTCTGTCCCCTGATGGTCAGATTATGCTCAACGACGAGTCCTGGACACAGGGAAACGGCTGCGAGAGCTGCATCTGCCAGGATGGCCTGCCAAATTGCTTGGCAGTTCAATGCGAAACTCCGGAATGCGCCAATCCACAGAAAGTGCCCGACGTCTGCTGTCCCGTTTGCATAGAGCCAGAAGTCAAAACCACAGATGCCACATATAACATAGAGAACAGCTCAACTGCTGACCCAATCGATTTCTCCACAGAGATAGCGCTGCCAAACACAACAACAAGCACAATCAGTTCCAGCCCGACAGTCTATGAGGAGATGACCACAACACTCGACTCTCAGGAGCTGGACAGTGAGGAGGAGCTTGAAAACTCAAGCGACCAACCGGAAGATAATGTGGGATTCACAGAAATAAATAACTCAGCTGAGAGCAGCTCCAGCACAGCTAACGACTTGGAATTTACAACTCTCTCCGGCATCGATGACACCGAGGAGAGCAGCAGCAGTGACACAGCTAACGACATGGAATATACAACAATCGCTGACAGCGATGTTGCCTCAACCACTGAGCAACCAAATCCATTGGCCACATCGCCACCCGCCGCACAGACACCCGAATCGACCAGCTGGCACCGCGACTCCACCATCGACGATGCCGACTATCGTTATGCCAAAAATCATGATGATGATGCAGTGCATCCAGCTAACAAATTGTATATATGGATATCATTATCATTCGTCATTAGCGTCTTCATTGTATTCGTTGTTTTGTGGGCAGTTAAGGCCCACTATAATCGTTGTAAGACCCCTAAATCGATGTACGGATCGGTGCCGTGCTCGGAAACAAATCTAAGCGAGAAAACACAAATAAGTAATATACTGATTGAGCAGCCGTTGATGGAGAAACAACTAAACGAGACTGTAGAATAATTCGATTTCATATATAAATATATATATATATTCATAGTCCATAGTATATATTTATATTAAACTATGCTAATTTATTGGAAAAGTTTATCAAGGACTCTCGCCTAAAGACAATGCTCCAGCAAAATCTGCGATTTTGCCATTAATTCATCAAGAACACAAACGAAGATGGGCACTCTTCCACTAAGGGATTACCTGGAACCACCCTGGTTCCTGAATAACTTCTATGTAAATTTTCGAAGGAGGTGCAAGCATCTTAAAAGAAAAGAATATTGGCAATCGATCAAGAATATATATACAAATATATATACTTTTTATGATCGGGCGAGCCCTCTTCTGTAATTTACAAACAGTTGTATTAAACCATTTTCTCCTTTTGCCCATTTTAAAGGGGTTCTGGGTATTAGAAGATACAAATATATTTATTTAATTATTTAATTATGCATTGTGATAAAATGGTATTAGAAAATTTCTAAAAATTATTTCAAGATTTTTTACTCTTCTGTTTGTGCTTTGAATTATACATATATGTATATGTATATGTAAACGTGTTTATCTATCAAATATGCATATCCGCAAAAGAAAAACAAAAAACTTCTTTCAAGACTTGGTTCTTAGCAGTATGTATGTAAACATGTTTATTTATTTTCAAGCTGTTTGACATATATTTAGTCAGTTCTCCATATATCTATATATAGTTAAAATAGTTTAAGAAAACACGCACACCCACATAAAAGAAAGAGAAAAGAATAATGAAAGGAATTGCACCGCACTGATTACACATTCCTTTTAAGCGTTTCTTCGATTTTCATTACATATTTACAGAATAAGTACGCAAATAAAAGAAAAATAAAAAAAATAAATGATATACCAAAAAAGTAGAATAAGTAGCATTTCAAGCATCTCTCCCGCAAATACAATAAAAATAAATAAAAACGAAAAACTCAACAGATTACGCGTCTGATTTATGGAACGGGGAGTGGGTGGCGTTTACTCTTTCATCTAGGCCGACGTTGGAACTGCTGTCAATGCATCCAAATGCTGAACAATGCTGCGAAATACCTGCGCCGTGCTGGAATCTGCAAGCTCATTCAATACCGATGCGGTGCTGCCTGCCAAAACGCCCACGCGCGGATCGATGGGCAAGGTGCCCAAATGTGGCACTTGAGCTAATTTTGCGAGCTCTGCGCCGCCATTCGAAGAGAAGATGTTGGTGCATTCGGTGCAATGCGGACAAACAAAACTGTGAAAAATACAGAAATATTAATAAAATCGAAATTAATAGACTTTAAATTAGTTAAGTCAGACAGCTAAGCTTTAAATGCTAAGCTCTCTCGTTTTTACTCACCCGCTCATATTCTCCACAATGCCCAGCAGCTTGATGCCCGTCTTTTTGCAAAAAGTGATTTCCTTCCGCACATCATCCAAGGCCACGCCCTGTGGCGTTGTCACAATAATAGCTCCATTGCAAGGCACCTCGCGCATGCATTCCATAACTGTGATGTGCTCGTCCGAGGTGCCAGGCGGTGTGTCAATGATTAAATAGTCAAGCTCCTCCCACTTGACATCGGTGAGAAACTGTTTAATCATCATGGTTTTCTTGGGTCCACGCCAAATGACGGGATCACTGCGATTCTTGAGCAGAAATCCAATTGACATGACAGCCAGCGTTTTGCTCTCATCCGTATAAATGGGCACCCAACCATCGTCACATTGGTAAATATCACTGCCCTCAAGGCCTAGCAAATATGGCACACTAGGACCACACAGATCTATGTCCAGCAGACCGACCTATCAATAAAAACATGAGTTTTATATGTGAGAGGAAAGATAGTTACATATATATGGTGTACCTTGTGACCTGTTGCTCGCAAAGCCAATGCCAATTGCGTGCTGACTGTTGATTTGCCCACGCCACCCTTACCCGAGAGCACGACGATAACGTTTTTGACTTTCTCCAGCATTATTATTTCACAATAAAGTTAACTTTTAAGCTAAGCACAACAAGTGTTACAGCTGATGCCCAGGGCTGCAGAGACAAATGGGTTGCATATCAGCCACAAGTGAAAGAATATATTAGGTACGTGAATAAGTCAAAGTGAATTTAAGTGATCTGCAAAATATTTGAATAATAAATAAATAAGCATAATTTAAAAATATATAATCATTTCTATGTACTTCTATTAAATAGCATTGAATATATTTTATTTTTTGTATGAGCTGCATACTTGACGTAACGTGGCAACGCTGCCACATATGGCAACGCTGATGAGACGGCACAACAAATCGGAGCATGTAGTTGCTGCCCGGCAAGTGTCAGATTAGGTTTCTTTGCTCTCACGCTCTTTTAAGCGCCGCGCAGCATGCTTATTAATTAACAACAGGTCAACATTGACATCAAAATCATAAGTTAAAACATTTATCAATTGTTTTTAACAATTGATATAAACATTAGGCATTGCTGCTGGCTACCGGGGCGCTAACACTCAAGCATCTCGGACTACGGAGCATCCCACAAATTGTGGAGCGAATGTTGCGCAACCCTTTGCTCCGTCCGCGTGCTAACATAACAACATTATCACCACAATCACGCCATCAGAGCCGTATTCGACGCTGATAATTGAATTTACTGTTGCACAGACATGGTGAAACGTTCCAGCACACAAGGCACGTCAAGCTCTGGCGATGCACAAGAATCGCAGGAGCGGGGCAGCTCCGGTGGCGATAAAAGTGCCGCATCCACAAAATACATATCCGGTGCAGCCAGTGCGCCAGCCACTCCAACCAAACGCAACGACAATGGCAAACAGCGGAAGGAGGAAATCGCCCAGACTTTCGTCATTGTCAATGAACGGCCCGTAGATGACATTTCCTTAGATTTCTTTTACAAACCCCATACCATCACCCTGCTGGCCGTCTCGGTGCTGGCGGTCGTGTATTTCGCCTTCGTCAGGTAAGTGCAGCTCAACTATTGGAGATTAGTGCGTCCCAGTCGCGCACATTTATCGATCTTTCTATTTTCGTCGGTCATGCTGGCCGACTAAGCATTAACATTTCGCCGATTAACTTGGTCAACGGGCCGTCAAAAAGCAATTGTTTCGTCTGGCGACATGTGCCAGTCAACCTTGGTTTGCTTTTTAAGCACTTTTCAAATTAACAAAATAGCAAAAACAAAAACTGTCTTGATTAGAATATAGAGATGAACGCGTGAGAGGCACAAAAGAGGGAAGCAAGCTGAACACGAATTTGTTATTAGCGATGGCATTCGAGTATAAAATCAAAATATTGTTCAGCAATATAATAAATTTGCTCGAAATATAAAAAAAAATTAATATTAGACCAAAGTATGTTCTTTAGCTTTCAACAGCAAATTATAAATATATGCTCTCCGAAAGTTCTGATACTAGTTTCTTGGATATTAATAACTTCAATACTTATGGTCCCTTGCAATAGTTCTTGTTGTTTATATATCGTGCTTCTCGTGCATGATGATGCTCTTGCTACAATCAGATCGTGTCAATTGCTCATCTCTAAATTCGAATAGTTTGAAATTGAACAAGATACAACACGCGTTGCCAAATCTGTTGTCGACGGGGGCATTGAAGAGCCTCCTTGTCATGGTCCCGAAACGAATCTCGCTTTTATCAACAATACACGCACAATCGTTTCGATTGCAAACAAAAGGTCACTTAACCCAAACAAAACAGTTCAAAGTCCAGCACTGATTAGACCGAAAGCAAATGGAAATTGTTACAAAACTAAAACACATTAAGCTGACAATATTTAATTACATTTGTAGGAACGAGGCTAACATAGATGACAATCTTTGGTCGGGACTTTTGTGCATTGTGTTCTTCTTTCTAATTATTTCGGTAATCGCATTCCCCAATGGACCATTTACACGACCACATCCTGCAGTATGGCGCATCCTGTTTGGCTGTTCCGTTTTGTACTTGCTCATGCTACAGTTCCTCATGTTCCAAAACTATCCTACAATACGAAATATATTCTATTGGCTGGATCCAAAGTTGAAGAACTTTCACATAGACCAGGAGAAGGTAAGCAGCAACGCCCTCTTTATCCATATAAAATGATAACTAAAACTGTTTTTCTTTCCTTAATAGGAATACGGAGTGAATTGCTCGGACATTAGCTGGGATCGTGTCAAGGGTCATTTGGATGTGTTCGCTTGGGGCCACTTTTTGGGCTGGGCGTTCAAGGCCATACTTATTCGCCATATGGGCATACTCTGGGCCATCTCAGTGATGTGGGAGATAACGGAGATCACATTTGCCCACCTGTTGCCCAACTTCATTGAGTGCTGGTGGGACGCGCTCATCCTGGATGTCATCATCTGCAATGGCCTTGGCATTTGGGTCGGCTTGAAGATATGCCAAATACTCGAGATGCGCGAATACAAATGGGCCAGCATTAAGGATATATCCACGACTACGGGCAAGATCAAGCGTGCAATGCTGCAATTCACGCCGGAGAGCTGGTCGGCCATACGCTGGCTGGATCCCAAGTCTACGGCAATGCGATTTGCTGCCGTTATGCAGTTGGTGATATTTTGGCAGGTCACCGAACTGAACACGTTCTTCTTAAAGCATATTTTCGAGATGCCACCAGATCATTTCATTGTAATTGGACGACTAATATTTATAGGACTGTTCGTGGCGCCCTCAGTTAGGTGAGGAATATGCAAATCTTTCTATATATTATTCGCTAATTCAATGTGATTTGTATGTTTGCAGGCAATATTATGTATATGTTACCGACACGCGCTGCAAACGCGTCGGCACCCAGTGTTGGGTTTACGGCGCTATTATGGTCTCCGAGGCTATTCTGTGCATCAAGAATGGCAAGGAGTTGTTTGAGCGCACGCAAGCTATCAACATTGTGATCTGGCTGACCGTGCAGGTAGTGATATCGGTGTCATTCGTCTACGTGGCTGTCAGATGGCAGGTGAGTGCAATCAAACGTAAAAGAAAAGAAAGTAAGAAAGATAATAACAAAATTTCCATTCTGAGCAGCAACTAAAGAAGCCTTCGCCCACACAAGCAGTTAGTAAAAAAACGGGAGATAGTCCGCAAGGCTCGCCATCCAAAGGTAAATCTAGCATACTTTGAAAATATCTCTATTTTGCACTCTCTTGTACCTTTTGATTAATTTCCTTTTGTGCATTGGTTCTCTGCTCTCTGTGTAAACTGCAACTACAACTCATTTCACTCTCATTTCGACTTTTCTTTTACTCTCTTTGGAATTGCATTCTACGTGTTAAGCACGAGTGCCACGTTCTAAATCCATTGATGGGCCTGGCACAGCGCACTACGATATTAAAATTAAAATAGTTTAAAGCCGATTTTACTTTCTCCTTCAATTATCATTTTTGTTTTTGTTTTTCTAGGTAATTCCTCGCCGGCGGAAGAGAAGAAAGTCAAATGAGGCCGTTTTAGCAATACCAAAAATGAAAAAAACTTAACAAAAATGAAAAGGCAATTCTTTAAAAATATGTGTACATACAATTTTTGCAAACTGTACTGATTAAATTAAATTTTTATTGTGTATATGTATGTATAATTGATATTAAACCAACGACAAAAATTTGTTAATAAGCAAACAGAAATGGGGGAAAAAATATCTAAGCTCTAAAACTAGATTAATACATTTTTTAATTGCCATTTAAGAATCGTTCTTAAGAGCTACATAAGTAAATCATTAATAATACATAGTACATTGTTTTCAAAAATATACACATATACATATATATATATATAACTGTAAAGTAATGTACAAAACACTAGACTACACCTCAAAGCAGGCCGAAACGGAGCTTCGGACTGCGTCTCGTGCATAGGGTATATAAGAGAGGGAGTACCAGGTCATGGCCAGGGATTGTATGATTATGAATATAAGCGTGAGGCCGGCCTTTTTTAACTAAAAATAAAAACAAAACAAAATAAAGACAACCATTTAAAGTTTAAAGTAAATAAAGATGATTGAAAGAACTAAAAGAAAAACTAAAAAATAAATAATATTATACCACAATAGCTGAGACGAATGTCATGACAATGGAGACGATGACGATGCTGGTGGCGATCAGTCGAGTGTCGGCAAACATTTTCTTGACCTGCTTGAGGGGACCCATGAGAAAGCACGTGCTGCAGCAGAGGAAAACTAATTAGCTAGAGCATGCGAAATTTGCTTGACAACTCACCTGGCCATCGATATGATGTTGCCCAGCGTATAAAAAACGGCGAAGACGACAATTCCCCGATGTAGAAACAGTGCAATGGAGCCCAGAAAAGACAGCAGTATGCCCAAGACAAAGCATATGCAAAAGGCCTTGATACGGGTGCTCCAGCTCAATGTTGACATATCATTAATCTGTGTAGTTCAATAATTGTTATTAAAATCCAATGATAAGGCGTTGAGTCACAGATCGGTCATTGATCGAGGCAAATGAAATGCATTTAAACACATGTTGATTCCAGCCATGGCAATGAGAAAGCCAAATAGTTGACGCATAATTGAATGCATTAAAGTTGCGCATGTTAATTGAATGAGTATCAATAGTTGATAAATGAATTAATATGGTTTCACCTGGGTAATGATGCTGCTTTCTTCCTCCGGCGTGCGGTCATCTCCACTAAGAACGCGGCGTAATTTATCCATTTTCTCAGTTCTTATGAATTTTTCGAGTTATATACAAATGCTGCTTATAATTTAATTCTCAAATTTTATAAAATTATGTTTATTGGACTTATTTATCAAAAGAATACAAAATGAAAATACACGATCGGAATGTCTGATTAGAGTAGGTGCATTAACCGATAGTATCGATATTAATGAGAACGTTTTCCAGCACTGCGTTCTATTTCATTTCTTAAAAATGAAAATAGTGGCAACTCTACCAATCAGCTGTTGCCATGCTTTGCACTTGGGCACGTAACATAACTAAAATTTCGAAAACACCAATATGCCATCAAATTGGTGTACAAATAAGACATATTCGTGCTATTAAAAGGGTGCAAACTGAAGTCTTCGTGCCAGTGAAACAATCAGAAGTAGAACAACATGAAAAGTCAACCGAACAGAGACTCAGCACACAAAATGAAAAGCAAAACGATGTTGCATTTGACTTTGCTAGCCGGGAAGCGCACGTGCCCACCTTTAATCTGGCTGCACATGTGAACAGCTCGACAACATTGCAGCAGCTGATTAGTCTGGGCGTTGACCTACACAGTATTGAGCGGCGCAAGGGTCTGGGCCAGTTTGTACTGCGCCTAGACTTTGCGGAGAATGTGAAGCCCTACTTAACCTTCCTGGCAGATCAGGGAATATCGCCAGATGACTTTGGCAAAATGATCACAAAGAATCCACTGCTGTTCAAGGTGGATCTGGATGATTTGCAAACGCGTGTGGAGTACCTGAAGAGCAAACGTTTCTCGGTTGAGGCACTGCAGCGCATCTTCACAAAGAATCCGTATTGGTTAATGTTCTCAACCAAACGTGTTGATCGACGTTTGGGCTACTTTCAAAAGGAATTTCACTTGAGCGGTCATGATCTGCGCTTGCTAGCCACCAAAGAGCCGCGCGTAATAACCTACAACATGGAACATCTACGTAAATCCGTGTTCACACTACGCGAAGAAATGGGCTTCAGTAACAAAGAGCTGCAATCGTTGATTGTGCGAACTCCACGTCTGATGATGATTCGTAAGATAAACATATTTAAATACTCGCATTCATATATAAAAACTAATTGTTTGCCTCTTTCAGCACCGGATGACCTTGTCGAGCGGTTTAGCTATGTGCACAACGATATGGGATTGAGCCATGCACAGATCCTTCAATGTCCAGAACTTCTCGCTTCCCGGGAGTTCCGTTTGCGGGAACGACACGAATTTCTGAAACTATTGGGCCGCGCACAGTACGATCCGCAGAAGGACTTGTATATTTCACCTATTGAAATTGTTCAGGGAAATAATTTTTATTTTGTAAGAAATGTGGCTAAAAGTGATTTGGAAACCTTTGATTTGTTTTTAAAAACACGGTAATTAAAGATCTGCGCGCGAACAAGCAATAACAGGGCTACACTCTTTAACTATCTGGCAACGCTGTATTAAGTTCGGTATTCCTCTTCGCATTTCATTTCTGTTTTCGTCTTGTCGTATATTTTTGTTGTGCTTACGGACAGTCATCTTCGTGTTTTTCAACGAACAGTTTGTGTTTTCGCTGCATCCAGCAGCTTTAGCAAAACTACGCATTAGGTTTTTTGCAGCGTGCGTAAAAGAAAAATTGTGTATTATACTTATACTAAAAGAAAGAGCATATTATAAATTAAAGATAAAAGCATAGAAAAACCAACAGCTGCTACAATTAGCTAAAAGCACAAACAAGCAACAGTGCAGACGGAACAGGAACTGTAAAAAAGTAAAACGCATATTCTCACGCATACACTAACACGAAACACGACATATATACGCAGGCCCACTTACACTCACATATGTGCAATACAAGGGCCGCTCTGGCAAAAAGTTTAGTTTAATCTGCATAAATTTATTTGTGCGCCGCAATAACAAACGCGCTATCTTTAGACGACGTGTTTAGTTAAAAGTAAAAAACAAAAGAATTTCAACTGCTTTACGAACGTAGCATACTATAAATAACAAACACAGAGAAAAACAAAATGTCTACGACACCAAAATCGACAGAAGATTTGCTGGGTGGTAAGTTTGCGATCAAACACATACACAAATTCATGCACACGCACATACAACAAAGTATGTGTAAGTGTGTATGTGTGAGTGTGTTGGTATTTGGCAATAATAATAATAATAACAATGCAGTGCTGCTGGCATGACGCGTTGTTGTTATTATTGTTTGTGTCTAGTTAAAAATAGATGTTGCTTTTGATTTGTTTGTGCTCGTATATATTTATGTCAGTGTGCTTGTACGTGTGTAACCACATCTCCATTGCACTTGCCCATATACTGTTTCAAGGCTCCACTTTGTTATTGTCAGTCTTGTTTTGTTTTGCTTACGAATGTGTGTGCGTGTATGTGTGACACACGTATTTCTTTCTTGCGCAGCAGCCGCCTGTCAGGCGATGGCAACAACAAAGACTCGCAACTTCGCCGCAAACAGAAAGCAGACAAAGAAGAATATGGAAGCAGTCGGGATTAGCGCCCCATTCATATATATGTACGTGTACTGCATACTTTTTATTTACAGTTGCAGTTTGTATTTATCTTATTTCGCCTAATTGACGTCACGCGGCTTCTTTTGGCGAGTGTGTATGTTTGTTTTTATGAAAAATTTCGTTTTAAAGCAATTGGAGGGCATTTGCCTTTACTTTGGCACTTGTTCTTGTTTTTTAGCAAAGTCCAGAAATTGCGACTTTAGCCTAGCCTATTTGTGCTGCGACGCTAGGGGTTCATTATCAAAAACGTGTGAGAGTGTATTATATATAGCTTATTTACAGAATGTATGTATGTATACATATATGTACATATATGTGATAAAAGTAAGCGAATCTGAGTGCCAATACCTATAAGCAGTCAACAAAAGGCGGTTCATTGGGCTGTACGCTTGACAGCCTCGGATCAGGGTTTAACAGCTGCGCATGATGCACACACACACACACACACATTTTTAAAGTGAAAGAGATAGAGACTGCAAGAGAGTCGGGCACTTTGCCTACGTGCTGTGAGTCAGCAAGCCATGTTTTGTTTTGCTACCCTTATTACACACGATATTGCTTTTGCTGGTTTTACCATTTCGCCGTGGAACCTGTTTATGGGTCAGCTTTGTTATTGTTTGAATTTTGATTTACCTGCACAAGTCTAAGACCGACAGTTACCTGTTAATTTTCTTGTTTTTTTTTTTTGCAATTTTGTGAAAGTCTGCCTGCAAATATTCAGTATACTTTTGGCTGTCCATGCATTGAGATGATTGGTCTGCCACGTGAGTGTAAAACCTTGTGGACCGTGGCGTAATTGATCGACAACCGTAGAACAGTTATGTCGATTATCAGCAACTGCTGACACACAGTCTCATATAATTTGCACGCTCTTCTAATTGCAATCTTCGTCGTACGTCGCCTGTTTTAGTTGAAAATGAAATTTTGTTGATAGCCGGCAGACACAACAAAAAACATGCATCTGTAATATACTGAAACGGAAATTGTGTTTTTGTTTGCCTTATCAATGGGGGCGCACGCTCGTATTTAAACACACACATAAACAAAGAGATACATACATACATGCATACCTAGCACAAACAAACAAAAGCATTGGGGGCGGCAGTTTTGGTAATTCTGCTTACGCGCAGCTGTTAACATAAGCAGCGCTGTTAAAATACGACGCAGTGCTACCAAAAGCCAAAATCAGCCGAAAAAGAGCCAAAATAAACAAAACTTAATGGGGCCACGGTATTAAGCCGAGCGCTGTTAAACTGTAACTCAGTGCTGCCAAGCTAAATAAATAGCCAAAACAAGCTAAACTATTTTGCACAAATAAAGCGAAAATGAACAGCCGGATGTGCTGCGAAATTCAACTAAAGAATTAACTGTAAAATAAATAGCTAAACTAAAGCGAATGATGAGAAAGTAAACAGCCGGTCTTTCTGCAAAATTGTTATACAATTAAATCTATTATACATTTCGTCAGCTATTTCAATTAATACGCAGCTGTTTGCAAATAATTGGCGCTGTCAATTGCAGAGCTAGTGCTGTTAAAGTTTAAATTAAAAACCGCTTAAGCTGCATATTCTAGCTAAACCTACTTTAAATCCAGCATGAGCTAAAATTTGTTATGTTTCGATACATTTAATTTTTTTCAATGCCAATAATAACGTTTATCCGGATTTCTTTTTTCAGAATCTTGGATCGAACTGAGCACAACAGCTGCCATGGCTGGCATTAAGAGTCCCGACAGAATTACACCTTTGCCTTTTGCCAGTGGCGAGGAATATTTACGTTTGCTGCGCGAGGCGCAGCGCGAATCAAATCAGTCCAGTCGTGTCGTGTCCCTGGCCAGTTCACGTCGTGACACGCCGCACGACAGCCCCAAGAGTCCACCTAACAGTCCACAATCGGAGCTGTGCCCGGACGATGAGCTGCGAAATGTGTATATCAATTATTGGACTAAGGTGAGTAAAGATAATGATTAAAATGGCCTTGGGACAGCCACTTGAACTAATTAAATATGCTTAAACCGAAACAGAATGGCGATAAACAAAAAACCGATAATGGAGATTGGTTGCAGAACTGGAATCGCGGCACCGATGAGCAGCCACCAAAGTGAGCAGCTTTATTGCATATATTTATTGTATTGTTTTTCATTGTTTTTTTTTTTTTATTCTGCTGCAGAGATTGGAAATTTGAGCGCTCCAATGATGATGATGATGATGAGAAGAAGAAGAGCTCGGGTTACTCCATACGCTTAAAGCGTTTGGGCGCCAACTCGTTGTTCTCCCGCGAAATTTTATACTCATTGCTTGTCACTAATGTGCTCTCATTGCTGCTGGGCGCCGGATTTGGGTAAAAAATAATCTTATATTGTATTTGCAAACTTGATTAAATCTAACCCCAACTTTAATTTATATTTATAGCTTGTGGCTGAGCAAGCGTGGAATACTCCTCACCCGCGTGGTCATTGACTGAAAGACACCATAAACAATAAACGTTTTTATCAACAATATGCACATCAAACCATTAACCGACAGGCGAAACGAGAACAGGACATAAAACGTTCCATTTTATTAAAAAAAAAAAGAATAAGCAGTGTCAATAACCAGCCAAACGTATTCCAGCCCACACATAACACAGAAAAACAATCTACAATACATTATATTCATCAAATACATTTAAAGATAGTAGAATACATAAGCATAACTATGTAATTTGTAAGAAACTAACGGCTAGGCAAAGGGATTCAAACAGATTTTTCTATATACACATCAATTTTATACAGTTTTTATATAAGGAAAACAACAGCTTCATAAACAGAACTAAACTTGAAAGCGAAGTGAAACGCGATATAAAATTTGATTCAATATTCTTTCAACCATTTATCGAGCGTTCAGAGTTTAGACAACTATACAATCATCATTCGCCAAAAAAAAAAAAACAATGCATTCTAAGAACTTTGACTTTACATACATACATATATATATATATATATACATATATATTATAGACATATTATAGCTGAATCATATAGACACATATGTATATCAATCATAATTTGTCTTTTAGTTTTCTAGCCTAGAAGAGTGAAAAGTGAAAACTGAAAAGTTCGGTAGGCAGGCAGCTACCCCGAAATAAAAATACACACAACACACACAATAGCTGTAAGTTATGAATGTAACCGTTTTTATATTAAAAATATTTTTCAACATGTATTTAAAAACAACAATTCGCGTTGCATTTGTTATTTAAGATTGAAATTGTGAGACAAAAGCTAAAGGAAGAAAAACAAAATGTACTAATTGCAAACACACGGCTGAATCAGTTTTATATATATATATATATATATATATATATATATGCCTTCTATATATTCCATATTTGTTGATTCACTTAGACGTCAACAAATGAGTAATCAACAATTATTTCCCAATTTCGTCATAAGAAATTTTGTTTTTGTCTGAATATAAAATATCACTGAAATCTTTATCAGTTAAAATGGAACTTTTTTATAATGAAATAAACAAATTTTAATGATAAAATAGATTAAACATACTTGAACTTATAATTGAGTTTCAAATAGAAGTAATAATAATAATTTATATTTCTTGAAACTAAAAATGCAGTTGGACTGCAATTAGAAGTCCATGAGTTAAGTTAATTTATCTGCTGCAAAACCTTAACGAAGTTCTGTTGGATCTATAAACCCCCATTAAAAACAATTTGTTTAATTTTGTTGCATAGCATTTAATTTGTATTAAGTAATAGTGACTAAATACTTAGGTGATTAACACAGTTTCAAAACTAATACATAAGTATATGGCAATTGATGCCAAATGGGTTAACGTTTATATATGATAACTGCTGTCCGGGTATGCTCAGTAACACAGTTGATTTGAAACAATATTAAATATTTTGTTTTTTTTTTCTTCAATTTGTTGAGAAAATTATTATGAAAAGATCGATCGCCAGGTGATCGCCTTTGATTTCTTGCTAGTTGACAGCCATTAAAAAGGTGAATCGAGGCAAATGATTTGCCAATTTAAGTACAGCACATGGGAATATGTAACTATGTTTTATATAATTGTATATATATACGGTTATCTAATGTTTATATAACTACTTTTGAGCCTGTTTCCTAGACATCGAGAGAGAGAGAGTGAAAAAAGAGTGTTTCGACTAAGTTGGTGTGCCTTGAGTGCATTGAGCCTCAGCCTGGGCTAATCCTTGCCAGTTTCGGCTGGATTATGTGCGGTGGGTGTGGCATCCTCTGAGGACACGGGCGGTGGTGTTGGTGTGCGCAATGCCCGCTCAAAATCGGCCACCAGCTCATCATCCTCGTGCCACTGCTGCAGTTCGTCACTCTGCCAATTGTCCAGTGCCTCGTCCACATCGTATTGCGGCGATTGCAGCGACTCCCCGGTCACATCCACCAGACGAGTGCGCAATCTATTCGAGATTTGCTCCAGCTCCGTAAACTTACGCTTGATCGCCTGGCCGAGCTGCAAATGACGCAGCTCCAGCGATTGCTCAAACTGATCAATGGCACTGTCCACATTCGAGGAGACGGGGCCAGGCAGTGGCTGTACATTCACCTCCAACCCACCCGTTACGCGTCCATTGAAGTCGACTATGTTGTGCCAGCCGCTGGGAAAACCGGCGCCTGTTCTGCTTTGGTTGAGATTCAAGGCTGCAAATCCAATGATGGCATCCTCCAGAGGCGTAGGCTCTGTTCCTGCACTTAGCGCTGTTTTCTTCCACACTTTCAAAATAAACAGTTTCTGCGGCTGCAAGTGGAAACGATTTAAAAATTAATCAAGCGCAGCCAACTTAACAATGTTGCCAGATCATTGGAAAGGCAACGGCAATTCAAATTTGAATCCCACTCACATTGCTTAGATAATCGGCGCTCACTTCCACTTGGAACTTGCTGTGCCACTGCGGTGTCGTCGAATGCTCCACTATGGGCGTGGCATAGACCAAGCCCTCGTGCGATTTATAGGTCTGTGCATCTGTGCAGCCCAATGCCTGGAAGGTCACATAGGTGCTGGGTGGCTCGTTGGGTGGAAAGCGTTTGGCTGCCGCCTGGCGCTTGGCCTGCTTCTTGCCGCTCTTGCCATAGCCGGGATTCAAAGGAAGCCCCGCAGCGCCGACAATGTGCAAGCCGAAGCTAAACGGTTTGCCAGTGACGGGAGCAACAGGCACAGTCTTTGGCACAGCCACGGACGACGTGCCCAGGGCGTTTTGCAGCATGTCCAGCAGATCTGTGGTGCGTCTCAGCGGCTGTTGGTTGTTTTCCATATCAAATCCGCGCAGCTGCTTCAATTGTGCTATCTGGGACTCGCTGCCAATGGCTAGGAGGACCTTCAGCTCGCCCAATTGCTTTTGCGACTCGGGATGGAGGATGGGCGCCCAACCATCAATTGAAATGACGGGCAACTAGGAATGAGAAGGGAAGAATGAGATTATGGATATTTATACACACAGCTGCCCACTCACCTTTCCCTTGCACAGATGATTGGTAATGGTGGCATCTCTGTAGGCTATATAGAACTGATGAAGTGGCAAATGCACCTGTCCGCCCAGTGGACGCAGCTCCAGCAGCAGCTGCTGCCGCTCCATGCTGTGCAAGAACTTCTCATCGTTGATGATGGCGAACTGCTCCTGCAGCTGGAAAGCGCCTTGTGGATTCATTTGAGCGCTCAGCGGCTGGGACTGCCAGAAGGGCTGCAGCACCAACTCTTTGCAGCTGCTGGCATCTGTTGCTGACAATTGACGCGTCTCGCCGGCAAAGATATAGCCACGCAGCAGACGGACTTTGGTCGTCTCGGCCATGAAATTGACTATATCTAAGGAAGCTTTGTTATTGTTGTTGGGTCCTGGTGGTGGTGTTGAAATACCCTTTGAATTACCCTGCTCACTGTTGTTGTTGTTGTTGTTGCCTGCTGGGAGAGAGGGTAAAAGGGTGAGAGCGTGTGAGATCAACCGGATTTCATTAAAGATCGCTTGAATATAGACTAGTTGCACCTTGAACCCCCGCTGCCATGTGCTTAAATAGTAAATATATATATAAAACTGAATCAGCAGTGGAACACTTTGTTATCGCCTTCGAAAAGCCATTCACTTGGGTTTACGGCATCTATCAACGATTCAAAGCGCATGGAAGCGGGAATTAACGATTAGACCATGTGCGCGTCTCGTGTGCGAGAGAACAAAGATTTGAAAGATTGTACCATGGGGTAGAGCGGGGAAGAACAGTGGAATGAAAGCTCTTCATAAATTGCCATTGGTTAAGAAAACATGAATAAATCTAGCAAAACTGTACTTAGTTTAAGCTAAAGCGAGCTCCAGTTGATAGCAAGTGATCTTAAAAGATCATATTGTCTTACAATCGAGACTCTATTTATACTTTATTTAAAATAAGTTACAATTGCCATTATTTTAATTAACTGTTTATCACAATTTTCTAAATTATTTATTTGTTTAAAGAAAACCTTCAAGTAAAAATTTGTTATTGTGCAAAAAATCCGTAGCTCGATCGGTAATAATAACATATTTATGTTATTTATAACAGTTACATGCGTTACTTCACGCTCTGCTATATAACAGTTACATGTTATGTAAGTAGCGCCATCTACAGATTTATTGCTGATAAGAATTTTCGCACCTTGGTAACAGCCGAAATTCAGAAACTTTCATCCCACTGTGCAGCTACTTAAAATGTATTATTATAAATAAACAAACAATAAAAGGAATGTGTAAATAAATATTGTCGTGAGCTGTGGCAAAAAGGTAAATGAATATGTTTGTTGGGAAAATTAAACATAAAAAGACGAGATATTTGTTTGGTTTCGGTCTTTTGCAAATAAACTGAAAATTTTTATTGGTTTTAACAAGATGGGCAGCACTTTTATAACGGCAACCAATAGTTGATAGAGCCGGAATAGAAGCAACAACAAAATTGTGACGTCACAGTGCTTATTGCTGACGCTGTTGTTGTTGCCGCTGTGGTCGTGTTGTTGTTGTTGTTGGTATTGTTGTTGTTGCTCTTGTTGTAGCTTTTGTTGTTGGTTGCACCCACGCGATTTTAGTCATATATATTCACCTGCAGCCGCTCCACTGTGGTTGCTGTTGCCGTTGCTGCTGTTATTGTTGCTTTCAACTGGGCCATTGGTCAAAGTCTTGTACAGCATCAAATGCTGATCGGAACGCAAACTGATCTTTAGATAAAGGCTAGCCAAATGGAGATCGCGTCGCTGGATGGCAATGCATTTGCACTGCTCCAGCAGAGATTGCTGATAGAGCTCGCCGAGGGCCAGGCGACCCATGCCGAGCATCTCGTTGAGGCAAGTGCCTGGTTCGCGCCACCAAATGGTAAAGTGAATGCTGCCCATATCCTTATCATTATTTTCCATGCCCGGCAGCTGCACCTGGCGCTGCTGCGTCTGGCCGAAGCGGGTGCATTGGGTGAGACTTTGGAATTTCTCCGATTCGAATTGCATGATGTGGAACATGGGTCCTCGCGGCACCGATCTAATCAATTCATCGGACAGCTGGCATTCGACGGTGAATATGGGTCGGACTTCGCTCTGGAGCAACTCCATGCGCTTGGTGCCCTCCGCTTGGAGCGTCAACGCCTCCAAGTGCAGCTGCAAGGCATTCACCTGCTTGAACAGCTCCGGCGTGGCCTGATCTTGGGGCACGTTGCTAGACGGGAGGTCCTGTTCCGGCAGTTCCTGCTCCGGCCACAGTTGCTCCACCTTGTTGAGATGTTGCTGCTGTTTCTTCTTGAGCTGCTCCATGGTTGGCTCAGCGGCGGTGGCAAACAGCGCTACCAGATCGGCATCTAGTTTCTTCATGGCCTCCATTAGCTCGACTTTGGCTGGTGCAGCAACAGCAGATGCGTTCGACTTGGCTGTACCTAAAATATATATATTAATATATTCGATTATGAGAAATATGGCGGCAAAATGTGGGGGATATTTCCAGAAGCTTTACAATTTCTTTAGTCTAGTGTTTTCGGGTTGCGAGCGCGTGTCCGATCGTCGCAACGTGGATTTCTAAAATGACGGCAGAGACGAGAGTACCTACTGATATGATGGCCGGCAACAGTCGGCGTTAATCGCAGTTTATGCTTTGCTCTTCGAATTCCGCACTCACGCTTACGCTCTCTCTCTCTCTCTCGCTCTAACGCCAACCAACGCCAATGAAAGCTCACCGCTGTTGCAATACTCTCAAAAGCAAACATTAACTGTTCTTTATTGGCTCTGATCATGCGTGCACTTGCATAACTGTACCATGGCTAATTACTGAATTTACTTACATACTTTTCTGTGCCATTCATTTTAAAATTTAAAAAAAAAATTGGAAAATAACTCCAAATTTACTTTCTCCTAGTTTAAATCTTTTTCAGTTTCTTATATTTATATGAAGTGAAAAAACAACTAGATATTTAATATAAAACAAAAAACAATCGAGATATTCAATCATATTAATAATCCACACTCTCAGCTCAGCTAATATACTTATTTACTTGCAGTGTAATTCTAGTTTAGCAACACAATTGAACTCGAATTTCGCATTTGGCTTGACATTCGATAAGTTCAACGACAAATGGAAACTTTTTTGCGATTTTTGTATACTTAGGGTTTTTACTGAAATGCTTTAACTACAAAAATACGTCGTTGATATAGTGAAAATCAAATACGTAATTTAAAAATGATTAATATTGGTAATATATTATTTCCACGTAATATTACATTCATTCGATTTATTTTTCTTTTTTTGCATAGCAACTGGGCGAGATAAGAGCCTGGGTTCAATGACATAACTTTGGTGAGATTCTGTAGAACCAGACATAACCAGATAGTAGCAAGCACGACTAACTATACCCGATTAAAACCCATACAAATTCGCATAAGAATTAGTCAGCAAAGAGCAATTGAGAAATGAAAGCCAAAATAATAGGGTAATAATTTATCAAGGCCTACACCTATTGATTACAGCTTAGTACGCTAAAATGTACATATGTATGTATGTACTACATACATATGTATGTATATATAGGATTACCTAAGCGACATACTGTTTTATATCAGTGTATGAAGCAACTGTGTTTCTATCAGTTTTCTAACAGAAATTAACACTCAACGTAGATAACACTTTGAAAACATTCCCACACGTTATTTATCATTAAGAAATTCTATATTATGGTTTGCATACATCAGATATTGGATACCATTGCTAACAGATACTCTATATCCATGTGTTTATGGTATCGGCTTTTTTGCCATTGGCCTTGCAAGCCTGGAATTCAGTGTGTTTTTGTTCTTCTGCTTTTTTATCGCAGTAGAAAAGCACAGCCGGCAAACTGGCGAAGACTGTCACAACAACAAAACAGAAGCGTGGAATTGAGCATAAGAAAGAGAGCTAAAGTATTGTTGAGAGAGGGTGCGTTCCAGCTTTTGCTGAACAGTAGCGGATTTTTCGAGCGAGGGAAAAATTTGGGCTCGTCTTTTGAGAGAGTCAAAAATGTACATAGGTGCAGTGCTAATTATTTATTTAGTATTTTTCTGATTCATCGAATAATAAATAAAGTATTGCTCATACATATGTTTTCGTATAACCTGACCATTGACATTTAGAACAACCCTTCACAGCGCAACTGCTTATCGGTTAAGATATATTTATATGTCGCCTTTCTCTCTTCTCTCTTCGTTAAGTATTTGTATGTGATTGTGTGTGTGAGAGAGCCTGCTGCACGTGTTTGCTATATTCAAACTATTTCTGGGGTTTTTGTGTTTCGTTTTCGCTTGTTAATTCGTATTCTCGGATTGCTTTGGTTGCTTTGGCAGACGGGCCGCAATGGAAAGTTTTACAGTCGTCTGCAAACTTAATGCTAATGCTATTTGAGGTATTGCAATTGTTGTTAATAAATTAAATTTGGCAAACATTTAATTGCCAAGGCGAAGGCTAAATAAACGAAACACGTCGCGTCGTCTCTTACGTAAGAATCAACAAACTGTTAAGAGCTGTTTATTATAGCCACATATGATATTTATACATATTCAAATATATTTATATATAAACGTATGCCAATGCGTAAAAATAAATAGCATAAAAAGAACAGCACATATTCAAAATAAACAGAATGTATGCGTCGGCAGAGACGAAGCGACGGCAACGAACTCAAGAGCGTCATTACGGTAATCATCAGTAGTCGTAGTCGTAGTAGTAGTAGTAGTAGATATTAACATTGCGAGAGAACGCGAACCCGAAAGAGAGCGAAAAGTTTCGATTGCTTGTGCACTCACCTGAAATGCGCTCGACCGGCTCCGTTTGAGAACAGTTGTTGATGGTCAACTGATGATCCTGTCGCAGCGCAGCTGGCAGCGACGCCGGCGGCGGCAGCGGCAGTGGTGGCGGCACTGTTGCAGCCCCCACCCGAACGGCTTTGTTGGCGCTGGCAGCGGCAGCGGCAAATAACATTTTAAAGCGCAATCGAATCTCACCGACTCTCAGCTGCTGTTGCTGTTGCACTTGACCCGACGTGCCACGACTCTCGACGTGACGATATAAAGCATAAATTTTGGTTTTATATTCGAAATTGCAACCGTTGACGTTGTTTGCTGCGTATTTGCGCTGCAGCTGCAAACGTGCTGCTCCTGATCCTGCTGCTGCTGCTGTGGGCGGCAGCCGCGAAGGTTGATCGTGGGCGTGGTCCTTGAAGTCGCTACTGGCCACAAGCTCAATAGACGGACACTCGCGCAAATAGTCTAAGAATAGCGCGAGGCTTTCGCTGCGCACACAATAACGTAATTTATGATGACGATGATGATGTTGATGGAAATGATGACAATGCTGCTGCTGCTGTCTCGGCTTCTTCCTTTGTCGTTGTTGACTTTGCTTTTGGCTTTTAATTTTATGTTTGTCAGCACAGAGCTTTTTGATGCCTCTGCTGATGCTGCTGCTGCTGCTGCACGCGTCACAGCTGATGTTGACGCTGACGATTGCTGCTGCTGTTTCCTGCTGCTCACCCCAGCAGATGATTTTCGCTGTTACAGCACCAACACCCAAGAACACCCCCGCACCGTGTTGGTGAAATGACGAGGCCTTCGGTTTCCCAGGGCTTTCGTATAGGGACACTGACGTTTGCGCTTTGATCGATTTATCTGTTATGAAATTGATGCGGCTCACTTCGACAGCCGAGTATAACAATATATTTTTCTTAGAATCGGTTACTTCATTAGCATTGCAATATTTATACACATTCGATGGAAGTGTATACTCAGCTTTCATAATTGTCTACCTGCACTTGCCATTTTTTGTGTTAGCGCGCCGCATCACACACACAATCACAAACGTTCCCGCTCACATACACTGATATGCACACAAATACCGATTTTCGGGCTCAGCGCGTGCACTTTTTCACTGGTACTTTGCCTTAAAGAAGTTGGCACTTGAATCGAATTTTCAGCCGCTTCGGTTGTGCGGATTTTCCGCGTCGCGCAGCATGCACAGGCGTAAGGTTGAAGGAAAACTGCAAAAGCTTTTGCCGCTAGGAAATAAGAATTACCTCAAAAATGTTTGCAAGTGTTGCCTGCATCTGCCAAAATGTCGCTTTGTTTTGATTTTCTTTAGGGTTGTGCGGCGAAAGCCCAGTGTGGCAACACCATTGGAAGTATTGCATAATGTCGCCGCACGTTAAGCAGTGTTGGTAAACGTGCGGGCTTTAAAGCTTAAAAATAAATATAGAATAGCCCACACAAATCACGATATATTTTTATGTATATATATACATTGGAATTATTGTATAAAAGAATTAAATTTTCTATTGCGTTTAATTTGTAGACAATTTATTTAAACTGATAGACGTACTAAGAATTTCCAATTCACAACGTTAAGCAAACAAACGCAACTCCTCGCGTGCCTCAATTGATTTTGGTGGCGACGCAGTCTCAAATTCGCCCAACTCCGCATCGTAGTACAAGGCAGCGCGATATGGACGCAGCTCCCAGGGTACCTGATCCTCCATATTCGTCAGCTGCACGCCCAAATCCTCTAACGTTGGCACGCCGATCAGTACCTTATCGGTGATAGCCTCACGCTCAATGCGATCCAGATGTACTCCACCAATGGGAGCGCCGGGACAAATCCAGCTGGTGAGCCTGGCCTTCAATTTGAAAGTGGGGTCCCAGCGCATATCGTAACGCTGATAGCCCCAACGCTTCTGATCCTTGCGCATCAGGCGATGGAACCAGTCCACCAACTCGCTCAGCTGATACCGCTTGGGTCTGCAAGTATTAATTTGCAAAATGAATAACGGAATTAAATAAAGTGCATATAGAGCTTACCCAACAGCCTGGTAGATGCGACCGGCAGTGTCGGGATCCTTGGCGGCGTTGACAATGGCCTGCGCCACATCCGACACAAACACCGGCTGCTTAACAGTGCGCTCACCCTTGTACCACAAAGGCATGGACCGGAATTGACGACGCCAGATGTGTGCATAGTAGCGCAAGAAACGATCCTCGGAGCCATAGATATCGGCCGGACGAATGATGGTAGCATTGGGGAACGCATCGCGCACCATCAGCTCGCCTTCGTACTTGCTTTTCAACCACTGGCTGCCGCCGGAGATGTAATGAACCTTGGGATTGGCCTCGACGTTCAACGAGGAGAGATGTATAAAACGCTCCACGCCGGCTTCGCGGCAAATGCTGCAAAACCAATTAAAATAAATAAATTGAGTCTGCATAATTTGGAGTTGTGGTCACCTGGCAATACGCGCCGCACCGTTGACGTTGACATCCTTGAACCTAAAGTTCTTGGTCTCGTAGTCGCGTCCCACCAAATTGATGACCACATTCGAGTGCTTCACCGCTTTGCGTATGGAGCTCGGATCATCCAGATTGTAAAAATGGAACAGTACTTGACCCAAATCACCGCAAACCTTTAGACGAATAGCATCGGAATCATCACCGCGGTATGGCAATATCATTTGGGTACCCGACTTGCCCAGCTTGTTGCATACATAGCGACCAACAAAGCCGGTGGCACCGAACACGGTGGCCACAATCCCGTTGAAGCTGCTGCGTCCGCCTGTGCCGCGTTTCATGGCAGCCACATTTGTCGTCTTCAGTGGACGTGGTGCATCCGTATCGGGGGGAGCAGCGGCAGCGCTGTAGCTACGTAGGCATACCACTCCAACGATACCGCTGCCATGATGCTCTGCAAAAGTAAAATTTACGTTAAGATCAGCAAAACTGCAGCGAACATTACATAATTTTTGCGAGGCACCCAAATGAACTGCTTGCCCCGCCACTTACTCGCCAGCTGCATATTCCTAGTTAGTACTATGGCAGCCATTGTTTAATGGCCCACTATACACCAACTAGTAAAAGTTAATTTGTAATTATTTGAAATCTTTTTCCACGCAGATTTCTAGTCTGCTGGTCGGGAGAATGAAAACACAGCCTTAGATGTCAGCAGCTGGCCGGTGTGACCGCTTTTCTGACATAAAGATACCGAACGTTATTAGAAATATAATCGATTAGTCGATGACAGTAGTGCACAGTGCTGCCAGATCTCTTGTTGAGCTTTATTGAATTTAAATTTCGCGCTTGCTACTTATCATAATTACGTATATATTTTGAAAATATATTTCAGCAAAGTTTGGAAACCTCGGTTATCTATATGCATTATTTTACACATTTTTTATACAAGTCGCTGCACTTTTACTACTCTAACCGCACGCCTATTTTATCTAATGTGCGTGCTTATTGTATATTCCATGCCAAATTGCCTTTGCCATGGCTCTGAAAGAGTTCTAAATACATTTATTAAACACAACGGACAGTTTCCCTTCTACTGTCGTAGCGACGACAATATCGTGTATGTGCTAAAACAAAAGCGTATAAACCGCAAAGAATAAAACAAACCGTGGTACTCTTTTACTTTTACTATGTACTTTGTATATACTTTAATCGCGCTTATCGACAGTGAAAATACGATAAGGAATACAATAAACGACAACTAAATATTTGAACTAAAATCTGGCTCTTCGGCGCCCTAATAAATGCGCTCCTGGCAACAAATAGTAAATGATAAAAGTTAACGCCACAGAGATTACAAAAAGATTAACATATGCCTAAAGTTTATGCGGCCGCTTTGTACGAAAAATCTGCTGGCATAAATACTTAATATATATTTGATTTGATATTTTACGATAGGCAGCACGTATAAACGTAAATCAACAGGCAAAAACAACGATCAGCCACGACCTGCACGCGCCTGCACGCTCACCCTCTACCTCTACCTCTCCCTCTCTCTCTCTCTCTAATACACACACAATAAATCCCTATCTGGTCTGGCATTGTTCCACCCACTGATAAAGCTCGTCTACCTAACTCACGCACTCAACAGCCTACACCCCCATAAGTGCGCTCACTCTTGCTCACACTCTCGCTTGCGCGCTCTCTCTTTCTTGCTTGGTAGTTTGTGTGCTATGCTCTCACTTTCAATTGCCCGCTTGCCTGCCTGATTTGTATTTATTTCGGTACATTTTCTGCTTTCCATGCCGTTATCATCATTGTTGTTGCGCCTGATCTGCGTTCGCTGTTTGATGCCAGCGTTTCATTAGAGTTTGAGCCGCCCAGCCGTCAACGTCGTCCGAGCGCATTCGGCAAATATTGCAAATTACGGCCAACAGGTGTCGCCGCGTGCGTGTGATAATTAGCGCTCAAAACAACAAAATTTGAGTTCCGAAACTAAAGCGAAAAAAACGAATATAAAAAAATTTGATTGCGGTAACGGTGCAAATTGTGAAGTGCTAAAAATAGATATTAAATATTTGTATGTATCAAATTTGTGATTTTTATATTTATTTTATCTCGTTCACACGCGCTCGCTTCTATTTATACGTACCGCAATGTAGTCTAAAAATTTGTTTAGGAACTTTTATTTTTGGGCCCGCCAAAAATGAAGAATGAAAAACAAGGCCATAAAATTTGTTGCTAAAAAAAGTTACTAACTTTTTTCGATAAGAATCTGGGGGCTTGTGCTTGCGGATGGCAATCAAAAATATTCCATACTAGAACCTGATCTTTATCTGCGTATCTGTGATCTCGATCAAGTCAAGTGATTCGTTAGCAAATATGAATGGAGGCATTTAGCAAGTGATTATTCCGGGCGCTTGGTACCAAAAATACTAAATCAAAACTTTTGCACAGTAAAAATATCAATTCTGCGTCATATATATAAAGATTTCCCAAAATTAATGCTAATTTGCGACTATATTTGTCTAGACTATATATATATATGCACACACATACATATTTACGTAGATGTGAGGGCCTCGGCTTTGGCAGCGATTCAATGCAAATGATGAAACGAACCTTGAAATAAGAAAATGGCCTCAAGTCAACAACTAACTGTTCTTTATTGTTGTTTATATTTAAATACTGTATTGAGGCTTAGCTGAAAATTGAAATTCCTTGTGCAATTTGTGTAGACCAATTTACTAGCTCATTAACTGTAATTTAATAGCTAATGCAATTGGCCCATTAGACAGATTTTATTCTATGAATTATAAAGCTAATTCAATTGTTTTTTTTTTTATAGGGAGAAAGTGTTTTTATGTTAAGTCTTATATTTTTTATTGATAAAGACGCAGATCTCACGTCGCACGACTACATAACAGAATAAAATAAAAATAGTATTTCATTGTTATCAGTTATGGAGAAATGCACTTAATGTGTTTTACGGCATGACAGGTGCAGTAGCTATTAACAAAGGTATTTTATATAAATACACATACATTTAAACATAATTATTGAAGCAGTAGTTGGATCGGTATTTATATATAAATAAATATTTAAGATATGGTACTGGATCAGCTTGAGAGATAAAGTTACTAATTTATTAACAAAAAAAAAGTAAGATCGTTTCAATCGGGTCCAAACGACTGCACAATGCTCGTTCATGACTTAGGAAGAGCTATTTTTATTTCAAAATTCATATTTTCGGATTTATTAGATCTTTAGTAGAGGTCTGTAAAGGAGATCAACACAGATGCAAGTCTAGGTACACCTAGAGTTAAAACTATAGAACATATAGTTACATCCTGTTTTCAACGTTAGGTATATACATATGTATATAGTTTATGATCAATCTCTAGACCTATATAGCTATAGAACTCTACAGCTGAACAGTAATTTATTTGTCAAGACCTGGGGCTCTATCACATAGTTTTTGACATGCCTTCAATGGGCGAAGCTATCCTGGAGTATGACAGTGTATATATTCTCAAATTACTCAAATGCCTCAGTATATACAGACAGAAAAACATATTTATGGACAGTTAGACACACCCAATATACTTATTTCCCTATGAAATATAAAAAGATCGACAGAAATGGCTGGATTTGGATTTCATTTTCAAATATTATTTTTCTTTACTTGAGTGAGTTCTGTTTATAAGCCTAGTTTCTGACATCTAAGTGACATCTCTAAGTATTCTAATTCAAAAATATTATTATTTAAAAAAAAGGTAGATTTAAACTTTAGTTGGGATATAGATTAGTATAGAACTATATCTTTACTAAAATCTTAAGTGTACCGAAATAAAAATATTTTTGATTTACAATATTTTATACTATAATATTTTATATTTTATCTGACAAAAATATGTATATAATTATATATAAGAATTATTTTCTTTTTTAAATATTTAATTTTTAAGCCTAAGCTTAGTTTGAGCTGTGTTTTGGTCCGACTGGTTTGGCTTTAATGTTCGGTTTATAGTACCCATAAATAATTAAAAAGAAGTACGTAATCGGATACAGGTTCAGCTTGACTTTGGTTTGGAGTCTGGTGATATGTATCCACAGATGTTTAGCAGAACAAATGTTTGAAATAATTAATGAACGCATACAAATATGCAAAAAAGTCATTATTAGATAGTACAGATAACTTGGGATATGACCATTTGAGATGATATTTTAGTGAAGAATTTTAATAAATTTAACTTATAAAATAAATGAGTTACATAAAAGAATATAAAATTTATAGCTGACTCAGAGTTTTCTTAATGAAAAGTTGCTTTTAAAAAAAGTCTAGTCATAAATTTGATGCAGTTCCTGTTGCTACTTTCAAATCCGTACCAATTCGTTGTCTTAACTGCGGGTGAATCCACTTCGTAAATCTGTCTTCCAGAATTGGCACTTCACTTGTCAATTAGATCAATAAAACGAGTCACTTCATCAACTCGTAAGTGCGAGGCATTTTTAATTTTAATTTTTTCTTTTTCTTTTATACTTATATATTTGGATATTTTGTATAAGATGTAAGCATATATATATATATATATATATATATATTTGTTTTTTTTTTTATTTGGTCATCAACTGCAGTTTGTTTTCGTTAGCTTCGAGTTGAGGTAAAGGTTTGCATACAAATTTGATTTTTGATTTTTGCATTGGCAAAAAAACGAGAAAATTGAATTTTTATTTGATTTGAAAATTTCGAAATTTTTAAACGTGGGTCCGTGGCCCGTTTATAACTACGTAGACGGCAATAGCATAGAAGCCGTTCCCAGCCAATGTTAACGTATTCAAATATAGTATATACCATATACTATATATGTCTATTCGATTTTGGACACGTTGACAAGGTCGAGTGTTTCACGCAGCTGGAATTTTAGATTGATAAGCCATTGGCTGCAGGGCATATCGGCATATCGTTAATAGAATTCCATTCGCACATGTTTACACACGACAAGTATTATCGAATGAGTTTGTGATAATATATATATTTATATTATTTTCTAGATACATTTTCAGCTGTTAGAAAACGAAACATATTACAAGAAAAACAGAAATTAATGAAAAGTGAAAGATAGTGGGGGCTGCATTAATGCCACTAAGGAAAGCAGTTCTCTATTTAAGCGTAAAAGTCAATTTGTTTAACAAATGCCGTCTGCTACTAGTATTACGTTCATGCTTTACTTACTTTTTACTCACAAATGGAGCACATTACCCGGCTTTACTGGCCACCCAGCCCCTTCTCCAAATTGCTTGGATTGTGCTTTATTCAATGAAAATGAAATCTAATTGAGGAAATGAACGTTTAGCATCCAGTCAAACATCCACAGCGAAGCCACGAGTACGTACATGGGTAGTACACATGTCAATCTCTGGATTGGCTGCCGATCTATATACTATATTTATTTTTTATACTCGTTCATGATGCGTAAAGAGTATATTAGTTTTATGCAAAAACTCTTCAAATTTGATATATAAACTCAAGTGTACCAGCGCCAGTTACAAATACTAAGTTTAGGGGCGTGGAAAATCTGGAAAAATTGTATCTTCTACAGTTTCGGTTGACTTCTTCTATATAGTATATTGTCTAAAAATATTATGGCAAATCGTTAAAATTTTATCTTGCACAGTCTTCGAGCTAGGATTTTGCAGTTGGGTGACTGTACCACATCCATTGAGGTGTAAAGAATCCGAAAACGAGAATTTTTTTTAAAAATTCAGCTACTTTTAAACCTTGAGCGAGTATTATGCAGCGATCTTACTTGCTTTTTTTGTGGGTGTCATGTGAACTGGATGGGTCTATGGCAGCCCGAGGCGTCGCTGAACACTTTGTAATCGATTTGGAGGCTAAATAATACAAAAACAATAGATTGAAACTGATCTAATCAATCCCTAATACACCCACGTGAGGCGCTTAAAATGCAATCAGCTGCTTGACCGTGACAGATGAAAGAGGTTGGGTCGTTATTTATCTATATACATATATAGGGGATTACGTAGTACCCAACAGCTGATGGCTGTTTAGAATATCTAATTGTCAGAGAGATACTAGCAGGGTAGAACTGTAAGAATGTGACATAGATTTCATTACGATATGAAGTGGGTATAGAACTATGTTAGAAATTATATTAAGTTCTCTTTCCTTAACTTTATTCGGAAGAAAAGTTAAATATCTTTTGCATTCAATGTTAAAAACTCTACCTAAGCCCTAATTATATGAAGTTAAAAAGATATGTATTTATATATATTATATAAGTATATACTCTTTGGGGAACTAATTCCTGAACAGATTGTCAATTTAGCCTGGCATAAATTGGAAAATATAACGAATTCGCCTAGCTAATTATAGTTGTAATCGCGTTAAGCTATTCGAAATGCTTTATAAATATGTGAGCCCAGCAATTTGTAGCATATCTTAATGATCGTTTTCATGGTTTATCCGACCAATTACAATCGTGTATGTGACTGTGCTGTAAAAGGGCTAACCTTCAGTTACAATCGAATCGCATCCAGTTGTCACGTAATATTACCTCAATGTCAGGTAGTTGATAGTGGGGTTCGTTGAGCATCTGCATTTGCATGCTAAAGGCAGGCGGAAAGGCCAGCCCAGCGGGCGTTACCTGAACCCAGCTGGCCAAACCTGGACATATCGGTTATGATTAGCATACGCACATGCATGCCATCCCACATACACTTACCCATCTAAGTACCTATTAAAACTCAGTTCAATAGACGATTGCACTTGACACCATTTGGCCTTATCGAGCGGGCATTAATATAGGCATAAGGCTCTGTAATTTATAATTTATTTATATTTGAGTAATTGGGCATTAGGTAAAGTGTTTTTAAAGGATTTGATGGGCTGGGATATGTCTTCTTTATATATATTGTATGTGTATATACTTTTCACAATCAGATAATAACTACACTTTCTCTAAATGTAAATTCAAATACAATTCAAATTTTAGCATAAAGCTTTTCTATGCGATTTTCATTTACTCATGTAGGTCAAGTTTTTGAAATGTTATTTTATTTATTAACAAAGAATACAGTCAAAATTGATGTTAGCTGAGACTCTCTTTTGCTCTTTCACTCTCTTTCTCATTTTCTCTTCTCTATTTCTCTCATATATCTCTGTCTCTATATATATATCTCTGTCACTGCCCAACTCTCTTTTTTTCTCTCTCGTTCTTATGCTTATGCTAACTGCCTCTCTATCTCTTTTACTCTCACATTATCTTACAATTATCACCCTTCTATGCGATTTTCATTAAATTGCCCAAAATTTTAGGTATTGAAAATATGCATACTAAACTAATATCTGGTCTCTAGATTATATCAATATTAATTCATATTGTTTCTTTTATCTTCTCGTGAATTCTAATAAAATGCTTTTCTATAACATACGTACAAATCTTCTATGCGATTTTTATCAAATGCAATTAGACTAGATTTTTACTCTTAACAACAGCTAAATAAAACTTTAATCAGCTCTCTCATTATACCAGCCCATATAAATCTGTCATTTTAAAACTCCAGCCACCCTTCTTTGTGATTTTCATGAAATGCAATGAAAATAAATATTTAAAAAAAAGTTTGTTCAACCTGTTATTAATTATAATAGCTTGTGCATTCGTTACTTTGCTAATTACCAACATTTTTGAATATATTTTGTTATATTTTTTATGGCGTAACTGTCAATTGATATGATCAATAAAATTATCTAGTTTGACGATCGCCAAACCAAAGTTCGTTGACAATAATTTGATTGATTTACAACCTCGTCAACCCCGTTTCCGCGTTAAGCCCTTGTTTAAACAACTAATTCACAATATATATATATCTGTTCGATCCACATTACAGTTCGAGGCGTAAACCTGGCTCAAACCCCAGCAAACATGCCCATCAAAGAGGTCTTGCAGCGCTGTCGGCCTATACCGCTCTACGTGGTATTGATACTATCCATCTGCTACTTCGTGCTCCAACTGGTCCTCAGCCACTTGACGCACGCTTTGACTCTCCTCATGGCCTCCTATCACATGTTGTGCAACATTTTGGCACTGGGCGGCTGCGTTATTACAATTAAGGTAAGTGGACCAACACTTATATATATTATACCATATATTTCCTCTTTGGGGGAAGCTAACGAGTTTTCGAGCTCTGCTGATAAGCAAATCGGAATTTGAACACCAAGAAAAATGAAATAAAAACCAGATGCAGTGCATTGAACTGAACATTTTTTATTGACTGTCTCTTGAAACAGGTTTCATTTTTCTTTTTTTTAATTTGGTTTCGATTTTTTATGCTATGTTATATTTGTAAGGCTGGGTAAATATTTGAAATATTTTTGATTCCTGTAAGTAAAGGAAAAGGATAATAATAGTTTTTTTTTTATTTAAGTACAGATTAGATTAGATTGCTTTAATATATATTTAGTATATAAAATATAGAGTGAAATATTAGTCTTATCTTTGGCATAGACCTAAAACACGCACTTTACTGAGGTTTGGTCAGGTTTGCCTCTCCTATGTGGGTGCTTATCGCTTATCACTAAATTGTACTTTAATTACGCCCCCAGTACATGGCAGATAGTAACTGTTGTTAACAGCTTGTTTAGTAAACTATGCCTAAATAGCTGGCAAAGTAATTAAGATGTGTCTGACAGGGATTATGATAAGGCATTCTCCGATAAAACATAAAAAGGCTACAAGCTGATAAATAATTTGGATTTAATATAGAAACACCTGTAGGTATATACTCTACTAGGTAAAACTATATTACTATACTACTGCAATACTGCACTACTGTACTACTGTACTACTGCATTACTGTGCTACTGCTCTACTGAACAATTGTACTACTTAATTACTGTAGTACTGTACTCCAATAAACTGTACTACTCTATACAATCGTAATACTGTACTACTGCATTACTGTGCTACAATTGTAATACTATACTACTGTACAACTGTACTACTATTCTACTGAACGACTGTACTACAAAAAAGTATATTACTATACCGTTGTAGTACTGTATTAATGTACTACTATTCTACTGAACTACTGGACAACTGTACTACTGCACTACTGGACTACTGGAGTACTGTACTACTGTGCTACCGTGCTACTGAGCTACTATAATAACGCACTACTGTGCTACTGCATTTCTGTGCTACTGCACAAATGTACTAATACTACTGTACTACTGTGCTACTGTGCTACTGAGCTACTATAATAACGCACTACTGTGCTACTGTAATTCTGTTCTAATGTTCTACTATTCCTCTGGACTACTGCATTACTGTGCTAATGTACAACTCTACAACTAAATAACTCTATAGCTGAACAACTGTACTACTGTACTACTGTACTTAACTATGTAACTAAGTATATTATACTGTATAGTTGCATCTATAATATTACTATTAAATACTATTCTATACAACTATTTGTTTTTGCTAAGAGTATGTTCTGACTTTATTCTCTAGTTGTCCCAGACCCTGATTAGCCCTCAAGGCAGCTCTGCATAAACTCAAATACCAAATAGCTATGCAAATTACCTGAATTAAATCAAAAATATTTTGAATAGGTGCAAAGCTTTGCAAACTGCTGTGGTCGTCTTTTTTTTGTCCATATTTGGGAAGTGTGCCAAGCACGTTTCGCAAAAGCGAAATACCACTAAAAAAAAAACAAAGTAATGGGAAAAAATGGAGCCTACGCACGATACTTTTGGCTAGAAACCACGCAGCGGACCAGATATCGTTAGCTTTTAAGCCAGACACAGTTGGGTAGCTCGGACTTATATAATTGATAGACAGACAGAAAGACCTTTGGCTGAGTTAAGCGAAGCGTTAAAATAGTTGACAACAATTTGGTGGACAGGTAACTAAAACAGGTGCCGTACCTAATGAACTGAATGGACAGTGCTATAGATTTAATTTATTTTATTTTTGTTTTGTTTTAAATGACTTTGCTAGCAAGTCATGGTGACAGCACTTAAATTTCTATTTAAATAGCTGAAAAAGTTATTGCTAAAGTTCAAAGGTTTCCAAACCCCATTCTTATAAAGATATTTCTCTATTTTACCTCCACAGCACAGCAAACAGCATGAGACGGCGCCAGCGACACCTAAACCTTCGCCTATTATGGGCACCAGCTCTTCGGATGACAAGATCGCCGTGGTGCTCACTCTCAGTGAGACGGAGGAGCAGCAGCTGGCCAAGCGGGAGTCGAGAGAGTTGAAGCTGCGCAACACCTTTGGCTGGGCACGCATCGATATACTCACCATGCTGATTGTGTTCATCATATTGGCCTCGCTGTCCTTTTCGCTCATTGTGGAGGCGCTGCAGACGCTGGTCCACATCGATCATCAGGATACGATGCATCTGCCCATACCTGTGATGATGCTCGGCTGTGTGGGTCTCATTCTGAATGGGCTTACGTATTTGCTGATAGGTGGCTATACTTTGCATCAAGGGAGCTTTCTGCATTTGACCCCAGGTGGCAACGTTGTGCTCGAGCGTTCCATGTCCAGTCATTCCGATTTGGCACTGAAGCCCATGCAGCGCTCACTGAGCAAATCGCGCAATGATCGGCAACTGCGCCAGGAGCTGGAGGCGGAGGTGGGCAGCATTTACTTCACGACCAAGCGACAGGGCGCTGTGGAGATGCTGCGCGATGTGTCCAGCACGCTGTTTGTCATCGTCTGTGCAGCCATTGTCTATGTGGCAGAGGATGAACAGCATACGGCCAAGTTTATAGATCCCGTTTTATCCATATTCTCTTGTGTACTGCTGGTCTCTCTGAGTTATCCATATAGTAAGTATAACAGTTATTGCTATGTTGGGGAAATTGTAAAGCTGCTTAAAACAGAGCTCCCTATTAGTATAACACTTATACCATAATTATAAAAGAGCAGAAAAAAGAGTTCGTTAACAGCATAACACTTGCCAATATCATTTTTTACAACAGATAAAAAAGCCTATACAATAGTGTTAAAAGCAAAATAGTTCCTTTATGGTATAACACATGAATATCAGGGGTATAACAGAAAAATATTTGCAGTATAACTCACAACTTACATAAAGCAATTCACTATTTGAATCACAGCAGCTACAAAGTACTTGCTTACCAACAAAATAGTTCCATAACTGTATAACACTTATGAACATCAGCAGTTTATTAGTTGTATAACAGCAGCAAAGCCTAACATTTGTATAACATAGTTAGCTGTAAGTGTATAACATGTTATCTAACATTCTCTCTTTTCTTTCACAGTGAAAGAATCCTGCCTTATTCTACTGCAAACGATACCCGGCTCCATTGATCTGGAGATCTTTGAGCGTACGTTGGTCAATAAGTTTCCCGAGATTGTTAGCTATCATGATCTGCATATCTGGCAGCTGGCCGCGCACAGCTATGTGGCCACCATACACATTCAGTTCCAGAATCCCAAGCTCTATCTGAAGATCATAGAGCAGGTGCGCGCCTATTTCCATGAGCAGGGCATCACTGAGGTGACCATACAGCCCGAATTCTATCCGGCCACCAACAAAGATGCCTCTGCATCCTTGGAATGCCTCATGCAATGCCAGGCGGCTGAATGCATTGAAAAAGTTTGTTGCCGTGATTCCCGCTCCGATTTGCGCGAGGTGAGCGGCAGTCCAGATGGCAGCAGAACATCGAAGACCAAGTCCTGCGCTGAACTGAGCACCGTTGTTGTGGAGAAACCCAAAGAGTTGGACGTTGCTCAACTTCTGAAGGGACAACAGAATACTAAGGCGAAGGAGACGCTGCCCATATGTCCATCGAGCATATCGCTGCCTGCAGAGGCGACCACAACTGATGCCAAATGCTGTTGATCGTCCATAGCTTTGTAGTCAAAGCGATTTTACGATTTTAACTAGACTTTAATGTTATTCTAACGATTACTACTGCATTTAGGCTATGCGCTATAAATTTGAATTTCCTATCGATCTGGCAGCACTGAAATATGTAAGGCGGTTACTACGTTGTCGCGCCTGAATATTTGAATATTTCTAGTTAGAGAGATATAGCGTAACTGCAGTATTTGCCATATACATTTTTGGAAACTAACATTTTTGAACGTGAGACGCTTAACTAGTTTTAAAAGACAGTTATAAGATATATATATATATAGTTATAGAGTATAATGTTGCTTTAGGTTGATATATATAATGTGTGTATTTGTACATTTAAGTTTAACATTTTCTATATATTTATACAAAAATATTTCTATAATAGATTGGTTTAAGTGTTTTAGTTAGTCATTCTAAATACATATCATTTGCATACATTGGACCTACCCAATGGAACAAAGTCCACATAGGATCCACACACACAATAGGTTTACAATAAATACATTTCCATTCTATTATATGCCACAGCAACGATATCGCGTATCAGACAGGTCAATATGATAAGGCTTGATATAGTCAAAGGGGGATTTCACGCTACTTTTGTACCGCCGCCCAGCAGATACTCGAGCGTAAAGAGCCGTATAATAAGTGCCAAGTTGTTGGTGGTCGCATAATCAATTACATTTTCGTTATCATCCGTTGTGTGCCATACACTGGGAAAGGGCATTGGTATTAGATGTAGGACGGGCACATTGCGCTGCAGAAAGGGTATATGATCATCCTCCACCTGGCTGTTTCGCAAAGCCTGTGGCTGAAAGTACCT
Organism: Drosophila gaucha; assembly: GCA_035045545.1. Lineage (NCBI taxonomy): Eukaryota > Metazoa > Arthropoda > Insecta > Diptera > Drosophilidae > Drosophila > Drosophila gaucha. Next base: position 8,421,250 of record JAWNOY010000292.1, read on the forward strand.
CGCCGGATCGTGTCGCACCACTCCACTGCTCATGTAGCGTTCGAAGAGATGTTGCTGCGATAGACGCGTCTCCATATCCACCAGTCGCATATACCAATGTTCAGTATTGGAGAAGAAGCTATAGAATTTGGGATCCGGTGCTCCCAGCAAATCGAGGAGCACCAACATATCAATGCGATCCAGTTTACCCTCCTTCTCCCAAAGCTTGGCTAAGTGCCGTGCCCCATATATCGAATCCTTGGGACCCCATTCCTTGAATGCTTCCTCACCATCGAAAAACAACAGCATCAAACTAAGCTTTGAGTTCTGCAATGGCTTGAGCTGTTGCTGCAGCACCTTGGCCAGATTCAAGAGCATGCCACAGGGCACAGCCGAGTCCGTGGCGCCCACGAACTCCTTGTCACCCGGCATATACTTGCTGTCATAGTGACACGCCAGCACCAAGAAACGCTCAGCATTGGGATTCAGTGTCGCAATAATGTTACTAAAGTGTAACGTGCCCACAATGGGCGCCGTATCATGAAAGCTGTTGAGCTCCACATGCCAATCCAAGTCCCGCAGACTCTGCACAATATATTGACGCACGATTCCGTGATTCGAGGTGCCCACAACTCGGGGTATTAATATATTCTTAATGGCTTCTCTCAAATGCTGTCCGTCCGATAGATTGCTGTACTCCAGAAAATGTGAATCAGAGAGCTGACTGGGATTGTAGATGGTCTGAAAGAGACAACCATAAAAAATATAAATATGCCAGCTGTTAAGATGATTTGTGCAGCTGCTACCTTATTGCGGCCGACAAAATAATCTGACGATGATGATGATGATGATGTGGCTGTAGTTGGCCTCGTGACAAGTGTGGCGATTAGCGCCGTATGCACGCATATAGGCCACAAACAAAGCGGCAATCGAGGCAGCTGCATCATATTTATGACTGATACGTGGACTGAGAGTGCTGGGATATTTGTTGTCTTTCAATGCCTCTTACAGGTGGTCGCAGACAGTGTGCCACTGTGCCTTATGTCTTTGGACATATGTATGTATACGTAGTCGGAAGTCAACTGAAGTGAAGGCGCTCAAATGCATATTCACACTAAGCATTTTAGCATTTTTCATAAATAACGTTTACTAAACGGGCACAGAACACCTAAACAAACAAAAACAAGTGTGGCGTTGCCACATAACCTTCGGCTTTTTAACAGTGGATGAAATTACTCTTCGCTCTCCGTTTATATTCAACAGAATTCACCACAGCTGTTAACTGAATATATCGCTCATCTCTAACGTTTAACTATATTTTAATATCTTTACAATTTTAAATTGTAGTAAGCTGCCAATTTTAAAATATGGCAGATGCAATTAATTTAAGCGTCTTAAACACATTTTTGAGAATATTTGCTGTATTTTAGTTTTTACAGCTGTTAGCTGTGTCTGTTACTCACCACGTCGCTGCGGTCGAATCTAACGCCCAAGTTGTAAATACATTCTGTTTGTTTAGGCAGCAGCTTTTTGATAACGTCCGTCCAGCCATAGTTGCGCACAATATGCTTGCCCCATCCGTATAAACCACGCATTTCTTTTTTTTTAGTATATTTTTAATACAGTTTATGTGACACAAATCACTGACAACAATTTGATGGATAGACCCAAATGGACTTACATGTAGCGCGTGTTTTGTTATCGGGAATTATGCAATTAAACGAATATACACGGCACACGTATACGATTATAGGTCAACTTTCACTCACACTCACCACAGAGTCGCAAATAAAGAGGACCACTGTGTTTTAAGATAGATTGTAATTAGTTTACTTAACGCTAATGCTACTAATGCTTATAACAAACGAACGCAGCGAAAACAAAACGTTGTAATTGGAAATGATACATATGTAACAGTCGCAGTTGTTGCTCCCTGGCACCCAGTTAGTCTTCTTTGTATTCGGACGTTTTCGAACCACCAAAGTAGGCCCGATAGATATATACGCCCAACGCGACGTGCAGTGCAGCCACAGCGCCCACTGCAGAGCCAATATTCACTTTCATATCTGACATGGTGAAGAAGCGTTCCAGTACGTAGCCTTTGAGCACGAAAAATGTCACAACGGGCAGAAATACTATCAGAGAGCAGTAGAAGAGGACCACCTTAAAGGCGCTGTAGTCCTGAGAGTCCTAAAAGTTTTTGCAAGCAAGATGAATGAATACAGCCGGCAATACGGGGTCATTGTGTTTACATACATGTGAACGCTGTTTGGCTAGTTTTTGTTGGTTTACGTCATTTCCACCGCCAGCGGCTTTCTTGCTTTTATTGCTCATCTTTTGTGAATACTAAGATTGTTTTAATTCGGCTAATCAAAAAATTTTGGAGCTTATTATATTTGTTGTCTTGTTTCTTTGACGTGCCAATCACATGATACTTTGGACTATAATCGAGTGTCGGTCTGAGGCATCGAATATTTTCAACTAGGTGGCAATGTGCCCGAATACAAACAATTGTGAATAACATATCGATAAGCATTTGTGTATTTCACCTTGCAGGTATCGACTTATCGATTTATATCGCCAATTGTATTTATTTTTAACAATTGGCGTCAGCGTTTGTTTCATTTGGTGCTTGCGTGCGCGCGTGTGTAAATTAAACTTGTATTTGTTTTTCCACCATTTTGCTAATGCTGCTCTTTTGAAGTAATTAACTCACCGAGAGCAGTTCGTTGCAGTTGTATAGACGCCGCCGGCATCGGCACACGTACAGTCAAATAGCGAGCGTCGTTCAATACACAACGCGTTTGTTGTTACGCTTTTGGATTCGTGCATTGATGTGTGTGTGTGTGCGTGTTTGTGTGCTTAATACAATATATTCTTGGTAAATTTCCACTGCGCACCGATAGCATCAGCGATGGTATTGACAAATTTCGAGTGCTGGGCACATGGTGAATCTGCGCCTGTCAATTTCGAAACTGGACCGCCGGCGCGCCATTCACCTGTGGTGGATCCATTCAACGCACGTGCCGTTTCACACATTGCAACCGCATCGAATGGCTACTATGGCTATGCCATTGTAAACAATGCAGCTGCCGCCTCGGACGACAACAACAACAGTTGCAATAACAACAACGAACAGGCAATGCAAATGCAAGTGAACGACAACATTGGGGATGACACTACGCCAGCCGCTGTCGCTGCCGCTGCGGCAGCAGCACGATGCAAGAAGCGCTGCTTTGCAATGGGACACGAAAGGTTGGACATGGAGATGGACAACTTGACGGCCGTCAAGCGATGCCGTTTTGATGATGCCGATCTGGTAGCACAGTATTGCAACGGTAATTATGCGCATAAATCAACTTACAAATTAAAACCTTACATTTAATGTGTATTATATATTTTTGCGGTTGGCCTTGAGCTTTTCACACCGCACAGCAACCAAAAAACCAAAAAAAATGTGCGCTCTTTAAGTGCCGCATGCGATGGAAAACATTTCGTAAATGGTGTTACAAAATCGAATTTTGAAACTTGTTGGCAACGCTTTCGTGCGGGCCTATATGTTTTTTTTTCAGTTTGTATTTTTCTGGGTCATCCTTATCAGAGCTTAGATTATTTTTCTCTTATCTAAAGGGACTCTAGTTTGACAACAGTGTCGCACCAGTGATACCCTTTCTCTGTGTAATGACATATAGCAAATATAAAATTATGCAATATGTTAGTAATTAGTAGTTGTACAAAATGATTGTACTAAACAGGCAAGCATATATGTATGTATGTATGTATTTACGTATGTATAGGCACATTCATACATCAAATCCCGTTTCGCAGCGCTAAGCACGCAATCACTTAAACAATAATTTTTGTAGGGTATTTACAATTTGTAATGTAATAAAGGAAAAGCTTTTCTCTGTCAACTTGTTTTTGATACTTAAATCTAATAAAGATTTACTTGATGAAAAAAGAAAGCAATGCTGTTAGCATAAATACTTAATTAAGTGTATCAAGTAGCTTTAACCTCGAGCGATAAGACAAACCATAGTTGCTAGCTGTATTTACATACTATATGCATTCCTACACCTATCGACCCTATGAGATAGATGAGTTCATGGTTATCATAACAAAGTCTCCTAATATATTGCGCTTAAAATTGATAATGCTTGTATACATATACATAAGCACATTTTTAGATATATGTATGTAGATAAATGCATTCATAAGGTAAATAAATATAAAAAAAAATATATAATTATTATTTGTACAGTTGCGTTTACAATTCCAGCTTGTCGCTGACCTCATTGTAAACGTGTAAATATGATTAAATTGAAAGTGATCAATCCAAAAATACCCTGTACTTTAGTCATATCTTTAGTTTCAGTATACCCCAATTAATATTTTTTTAATACAGGGTATATAAATAAAAAGAAACACTTTAATTATCGCTGTCGACCATATAGACAAGTGATCTATATTTATTTATGCCGTTCGCTTTTAACCCCACTATCAGCTATTTTAGATTTCAACATTTTTAACTGTACAATTCGTTATCGGTTTCATTTAGCTAAACAACGTGCTTAATAAGCGATCTTTACAGGTTATCGCTGACAACAGCACAGTTTAAAGGGGGGCGGTTGGAGGAGGGGAGCCGATAACCGATGGCAGCTTTGCTGTCGCTGTCGACGTCGGCGTTGACGTTAACGTCGCTGTCAACGCTGCTTAAATTATTTCCCGGCTATTTATAAATGAACCGTAATTGGAACACTATCAGCGCTGACAGCGACGCCGACTGCAAAGCTAACGTCAGCATTTGGAAAATGCCAAAAACGCAATTGCAAATTAATAAATTAAAGCCAATATACATTTTTGTTTAATATTTTGCAGTGCTCGTCTTTTTTTCTTTACATACAAATTGTATTTCACATTCTAATATATTTTCTTTCTTTTAACAGATTTCTTCTCGCTGCCCGCCACACAAATGATTGGCACGCAGGCCTGCCTCATGGACTACGACAATGATGTGCAACAGACGCAGCAGCAGCAGCAGACGCAGTATCAAGAGTCACCGCAGCAGCAGATGTTGCATCCACGCATTCATCAACATTATCAAGGTCATTTGCATCGCGCTAACCGTGATGTGAGTCGTTGCATGATGTCGCACATGATCTAGAAACATGCATATAGCCTATATGTATATATGTATGCCTATGTGTAAAAATATATATATGTATATACAATATTTGTATATAGCACACAGACTCACAAACACAAACACAACATGCAACAGTTCACCGACACGTCTCTCTGTCTGTCACCGTAAAAACAGAAATTTCCATTTTCCGCCGAATTTGCTTATATTCAATGTATATCCAAAAATTTGCATATTACTCATACACAAACACACATACACACACACAGTCTCTGAAAGCAGTCGGCGTGCCAACATCGCGTATACTTAATGAAAAAATCAAATAAGCAATAGAAATGAGCCAAAGCAATTGTTAAAAATATCCACATTTAAATGGCAAACGTATCAATTAATCAATCAATAATATACATATACGTATATACATATACACATATATATATGTATATCAAGTGAATTGTTGTATATCGCCGCATTGTACAAACAACAAAAAGTGAAGAAATAATTGTATTAGTACTCGCAACGAAACGGTTTTGAATCTTTTATGTACTTAAATTGAAAATGAACACTTATTAATTATTACCTATGTTGCAATCAAAATCAACTAACACTTAAGCAAGATCTTAGTTAAGTCTAATCTAGTTATAAGTTCAAATATTTGTCCAAATTGGCACAAGCTTTGCAAGCAAAAGGCCTTTCACAAAGTGTTCGCAACACATTTTCAAGTCTATGTGTAACTGTAATTACAACTACACTGTTACAAATTTTCATGGTGCGCAATTTGTAAATGTACATCAATAGAATGCTGTTATTTACCCCAATTTCATTTACTTATATACAATTCATATCATGCCCATCAAATTTATCTGTTATCTCTGTTGATATCATAGTTATTATCATGCTATATTTGCTCAAGTTGTAGAACTGTATAAAAATTGAGCATTTGCTGGCAATCAACAAATTGTTTCTGCATCAACCATCAACCAAAGTGTAATTTTATACCCTTATCTCTCTATTTTCATATCTGATTTATTTCTCGAAATCTTTTTCTATTTATGAAAGTTCTTAAATCCAATGAAGAACTCTCCATCCAACTTTCTTTCTTTAATCTTAACATTGATATTGTTATTTTTTTCAACATCTCTAAAAATTTGTGAAGGTTTTCTAACCCTAAGAAAAATTCGCCGTTCAAGTTTCTTTCTCTAATTTTGAGATTGGTTATTAATTCTTCTCAACTAAATTACTTATTTCTCCAAATCTTTTCTGATTTTTAAAACTTCTTTAACCCTATGAAAAGTTCGCCGTTCAAGTTTCTTTCTCTAATTTTGAGAATGGTAATTAATCCTTCTCAACTAAATTACTTATTTCTCTAAATCTTTTCTGATTTTTAAAACTTCTTTAGCCCTATGAAAAGTTCGCCATTCAAGTTTCCTTCTTTAATCTTCTAGAGATAGCTATTTGCTATAATAATTACAACTTTTCTAATCCAATCCAAAATTCTCTATCTCTTCTAATGTAACACAATTTTCTGACGTTGTGATACTAGTTCGATACCAGTTTCGTTTAAGGTTTTATTCGAAATTGATGATCTTTGGTGAAACGAATTTGGAACTTGTACTCTGAATTTTTCATTAAAGTTTCTGTAATCAATCCGATATCGATTGACTTTCATTTGCGACTGAATGTTGCAAAATCTGTCGTTAGGGAGGGTTATTATTCTGCTACTTAAACTACTTTTATCTTAGCTTTTATCTTTTTTCATTGATAATACAAACAGTTTGTATCAATTGCTATTTCTCTAGTCCTTTCAAAAATTCCTGTTCTTTACTAGTGCTACATCATTCATCATTCCATTTAGATTACTGAAATGGTTAGATGAATATCTATATGGCTATTGAGCTTATTGAGTCCGATAAAGAATTCTCTTTCTTTTTCCTGGAGATTTTCGGTTCTTAAGCATTTCCCGAATCCTCTTGATAATCAGTCCAGTTTCGACTGAAAAACTAACTTGGTTTTTTATCAATGCAAAAAATGTTATTTTTTTGAAAATGCGATTCTCTTCCTTTATTTATCATTAAATAATTACTGAGCCTGTACACTTCATAATTTTACTATATGAGTGAACAAATCTACTGAAATGGGCTTTACTGCTTATCTTATAAACTTATATTCTCATGCAAATTCATATATAAATTGGGGATAACATTTATAAAACATTCGAAATTGTTCATGTACTTTTTACAATAATCTAGCTAAACTTTAAATTTTAATAACTCGAAACCCAACCGCAAATAATATTTGTAATTAGCTTAAGACGAATTAATGATATATGTGAGAACCATAGCAAACACTTTGTGAAAGGTTTTAAGCTGACTAAAACTTCGGAGTTGGGAAAACCTTAAAAAACAAAAAAAAAAATGAAAAAATAAAAAATTCAAAACAAAACTGATAGAAGAAAAACTCTTTGCTCTCTGCTCGTTTACAGACGGCCAACAACAACAAAAACAGCAGCAGCGACCTCAAAAATTATGCAATACCTTAGAGTCCCTAAATGATATACTAGACGCGAAAAGTGAATCCGAATTCACAGATGAGGCAGCCGATTTGTATATAGCCACACATGGCGGTTGTCTTCATCACTACCATGATGCGGTCGAAGAGTTTGAGATCTAACACTGATTCTCTATCAATTACTATATATATATATTTATGTAGAATCTTAACTAACCATAATGCATTGTATAACGTAGAATAAGTAAATAGTAAGACATTGAACTTAACACAAAATGGATTCTTATGTAAATCCCAAACAAAAGGTGCTTAGATTTATTTAAATGAAGTGTAATAAAAGCTTTAAGCCCGAAAGAAATGGATATGAACGAAAGGAGTGTTTGTTTTATTTAATTATCTAATTTAAATATAAATATAGCATTGAAAATATATATGTACATATGTATGTACGTTCTTATACCCAAGCTCCCTTTTATAACTAGTTTTTCTTTACTTTTTTAATAACTTTGAAACAAGTAAAGAAAATATGTTTTAGATATATGCATGCATATACTGTCGGAAACTATGTCTATTCTATATGCAGTCCAAGATTAGCTTACTTTTTGATAACTGTAAACCAAGTTTAAGTATGGGAGCGCTCAGTCGGAAAATAGTATATCTGATCTTTTGACTTTTAACTTGTTTAACTGTGGCAAAATTGATACACACTATTTCAATATTAACTTAAATTTTTGGATGAAAAAACTTAATCTGCCCCACGAGAAGTTTCGACCAAATAAGAAATAATCAACAATTTCGCCAGAAAAACAAAATTTTTTAATTTTCAAAAACAGTTTTAAAATTTTTTTAATTGTTTGAGGGAGTTAAAAAATTAAATATTCTTAGTTCATGGTGTAAATTTTCTATATTTTTTGAAGAAATTGTACATTGAAATGCTTTTAAATGCCATCAAAATCTCATTTGAGTGTGTGGAATACTATGTAGTTGCAGATTGCAGATTGCAGATTGCAGATTGCAGATGCTGGGCACAGCTTAAATCGTGAGTGTTTGACGCTCTCCGTTGTCCACATTGATGTAGTTCTCCTGCACATCCTTGACCATGAAATCGACCAGATTGTCCAGATCATACTTGTGTTGCCAGTGCCAATCGCGACGCGCATCCGAATCATCGAACACCTGAGGCCAGGAATCGGCTATGGACTGCCGACTGTCCGGCTTGTAGGTCACATGCAAATGGGGCACATGTTTGCTCAGCTTATCGACCAGCTCCTCGGGCGTAAAGGACATGGCGGTCACGTTGTAGACGCGACGCTTCAGCTGATCATTGGGCGCACGCATGAACTCGAGCAGAGCGCTGTGAAAGACAATTGAGGTATGTTTATAAAATATGATATGGGCTAAGATATATATCTTCTCTTACCGCAGACAATCCTCAATGTACATCATGGGCAGCCGCGTGTCTGGCTTCAGGTAGCAGGTGTATTTGCCATGACGCAGTGCCTCGTGAAAGACGGCCACTGCATAGTCTGCAAGCAAGCATAAGTGAGGTTAGGTTAACAGTTAAGAGAATGAAAAAGAGAAAGACAGTAATATCTCATAAAACTAATTGATTCATTTACAAGCGTTTTAGTATTGCAGTAAAAGTGAGATCTAGGCATTCGAGAAATCATTATTAAATTAACTGCATTATCTAGAAACCAGTTTCTTTCACTAACTGCACTATTTCAATATATGCACTTTGTCATGCTATTGGTTACCTTAAACAGAAAATTGTAGTTCTCTTAACCTGGTTAGCTATCTACTCACCCGTAGTGCCGCCGCCTGGTGGATCGCTGGAAATGACGCCCGGGAAGCGCAAACATCTGAAATCCAAGCCGAACTTATGGTAATAATATTCTCCAATTAGCTCGGCGTGCACCTTGGAAACGCCGTAAATGGTGCGCGGCCTTTGTATCTGGAAGGAGCGAGACCCAATTTCAATATCGAACAAACTGAATTGGGAGCAGAGCTTCAGAGCCTACAGCCTACCGTAATGTTCGGTGTGGGATTGCGGGGACTATCGGGCCCAAAGGCGCCTATTGTGCTGGGCACAAAGATGCGCAGCTTATACTGTTTCGCCAGTTCGATGACATTGTGCACGCCCTCAATGTTGACCCTGAGGGAGATGTTGCATAAGTTTCGGATTGACTTGGATTCGTGCACCTACCTCACAGCCAGAGGCACATTCTGTTCACCCACCGCGCTGAGCAGCGCCGAGAAGTGAATGAGCCAATCGATGCGTTCGTTGACCACAATCTTTTGCAGACCCTTAAAGTCCAGGATATCCGCAAAGATATAGGGTCCATTCTCCAGCACCGCCTGACTGGGCTTTATGATGTCCGTGAGTATGACATTCTCGCTGCCGTACTGGGATCGCAAGAGCTTGGCGCACTCAATGCCCAGCTGGCCGAGACCACCTGAGGGAAACACAATATCAAATCATGAGGAAACATGACCTTGGGTCTCGCACGTCTTGTCTCACTGACCCGTGATTAGAATTTTTGGTGGTCTGCTGGCGGGCACCTGATGGTGCATTAGACGCAGCACGGGCTGCATTTGCCGCTGGCTGGCCACCAGGCTGCTGAGGCACTTGCGCCACATACTCTCGACAGGATAACGTTCTACAATGGAGCTAAACTGGAACTATTTTGCCAGACGACGCGGCGCAACGCAACGAGTTACAATTTTCAACTGATTTTGAAATTTAGCAAATCATTTTCACGAGCTTCGAGCATCGAATATAGTTCACTATATACTCGCGTAGTCGGGCATATATCGGGTGAGCATTCGGATTTCCATTCGCCAGTTGTCGACAGTTGGCAAACACTCAATTTCAGCTGGCAATTTTGTTTTTTTCTTTTTTTTTTTATTTATTATGAGACGTTATAGTTGTCGTTGTCGTTGTCACCATGGCAAAAGATTTGCTCGCTTTTTGCCATTTATAATTCAATAAAAGCGAAAGCAGCGGCTGCTGAGAGGAGGCCCGCCAATTGACAACAACAATCAAAGGAAACACAACAACAGCGGCAACAACAATAGACATAGTTTTAGCTGGGCGGGTTTCCTTTTGGGGGGCAGGTCTCTATGACATACATAAGTCTGTGGGTTATGCAAAAGCACATGGAAGCATATTAATACAGGGTGCTCTACATATGGCAATGCAGGCAAGACGGGTTTGCTCTCAGAAAGATATTTACTAGAGTTAAGCAAAAATTTTGGATGTCTTATTTATAATCTTTTTAATTTAAGTAATAATAAGTTCTTAATTTAAAGTAGTACTACAATCATAGTACTATTCAATCTACTACTATTCTAGTTACTATTACTACTCTTAAATGTCTACTACTATAATACCCTTATATCATACTACATCTTCAGAATTTTATTCTAACGATTATTACTACTTTTATAATATTTTCTACATATATTATATTTGCTGCTATTATAGTTTTTAATTTTAACTACTATAATAATTTTTGCTACCTATTTTTACAACGATAGTTTTTAGTTTTTTTTATAGTTTTACTACTATTATTATTTTTGTTACTTTTATACTATTTACTTCATTTTTAGTTTTTACTACTATTGTAGTCTTTACTATTTTTATAGATTTTATTACTATTGTATTATATACTACTAGCTTTAACTACTATTGTAATTTTAACTTCTTTTATAGATTTTACTACTATTTTACGATATACTACTATTTTACCTTTTGGTAAAACTACTATTGTTGCTTTTATAACTATTATAGAATTTACTATTATTGTACTATTTGCTACTATTATCCTTTTGACTACTAGTTTTAACTACTATTGCAGTCTTATTTCTATTTACTTTTACTTCTATGGACTTTACTACTATTGTACTATATACTACTATTATCCATTTTGCTACTAGTTTTTACTACTTTTATAGATTTGAATACTATTGTACTACATACTATTATACTTTTCCTACTATTATGCTTTATACTACTTTTAACTAGTATTATACTTTTTGCTACTAGTTTACTATATAATGCAATTATGTTTTTTATTATTATTACATTTATTGCTGCTTTCTATACTTTAAAATACTAGCATAATATGTACTACTATAATATGTAACCCCTTTTCTCATAAATCTTACTACGCTACTGCTTTGGCTCTTTCAGAACTTTTATCTAACTGCTGTTAAAAAGTTCAGCTATTGTCCACTAAATTAAATTAACCTTGAAAGCTAAAATAAATAAAAGCGTAAGTTTGCTAAGGGTCTGAAATATGATTTAATTTGATTAAGCGTTAGGGCAAGGGCCTGTAAGTGGAATTTAGACATGTTGGGTAGTCCACTGTGGAAAAACGTGTGATGTTCAATCTGATAATGCATTGAACTTGCACTAATTTTATAGCACTAAATGCAAATTGTTTTTCACAAGGGTTATCAGTATGCCGAGTAAATAAAAATATACAGGGTGCGTATGGGCAATACAATTATAGAATATTAGAATAAGTTTTTAGCCTTGGCAATAGCTGACGTAGTTGCGATTTGCACTTTTGAAATATCAAGTAAATACATAAATATTATGTACGGACTAAAAATACTTGGGCGTACGCTCTTTAGGATCTACAACTAGCAGAACAGACAGCTGGGAATGATAATTCAATTTATTTTAATATATTTTCTTTTTTCTTTTACTCTTGCCCAACGAGTGTCTCATATTAGGGAAGTGTTATATGGTTTTTGGTCCCTGTACACGTTCCAGACCACATGCGCAGCGAAGCGAACCCAAAACTGGAGCCAGATTTTATGTAACTCTCATAAAGAGACAATAATAATGATGACGTTCAGGCAAACGTAAAACATGTGAATCAAGCGCTTTATGAGGCCTTTAATTTAATTTAGCAAAAGTGAGCCGAGCATAAAGAGCCCCTGAAGATATCGTGAGATATCGGGCAAGGAAATGACTAACGGTGAGAAATGAAAGTGAAATGAGTAACAGGCCTGAAAAGCTAAAGAAAAGTTGTCAATGTGGTAAGCATTTAAATGCATAGAGATTCAGTTGGCCATTTATCATATAAAGATTTTAGTTTCCAACAGTCTTAAATAAATATTTTTCAAATTTTTTCTGTTTCGAGTCTAGTATTTTTTTAGCCTTCGCTTCTCGACAAGCAATTTGCTCAGTTAATTTGTTAATTTCACTTGCAATTTCAATATCATCTTAGGCATAAACAACCTCGCAACGACAGCAACATGAGCAGCCAGCCAGGTTCGAGCCCTGTGCCTGGTCACAGTTCAGGTATCAACTACGTTCCACATACAATCCACAAACGCTGTGAGCCAAGCTAACAGCCAGCCAACTGTCGTGTGTGAGTGAGAATCAGCGAAGTGTGGCGCCAAATATGCTCCGATATTGCACAGGCAGGAAGCATTCGCTTCTTGGCGCTACTCCCCCGCATTCCAGCTAATGTTGAACACTCAAAACAAGAAAAAACGTTTGTAGAAATCTTGAGTAATCCGTTGGCTTCGCATAACGTTTTGAAAACAGTTTTAACGCGCATTCCAAACTAGACGGTTCGGCAAGTGGGCTCCTAAAAAAATCAGAATCGAAGTTTTAGTGCGTTTTTAATTAAATTACAAAAATTTAATAATAAAAGCAAAAGTGCGCTTGAAAGTGAAGCGAAAAATTGAGAAATAATTCAATAAACAAGAAAAGAAATTTGTGTTGATGTTAATCTTATGAGAAGCAAAAATATATCTTAAAAGTGCTTGCAAAGCTTCAATTAAATATTTATAATATATAATAATAAAAGTAAACTATTAAAACTTACACGGATATATATTGGATACGCTGTTGTTGGAGTAAGCTAAATATGAAAAGCAATCCTTTGCCTGTAGCTGTTTGCTACCTGACGTTAGGTGGCGCCATGTATTTGTCAATGAATGCAAATGCTTGGCATGTACTTCATTTTAATGTCAAAGGATGGCGCATAAATATCCCATTTCAAAGGAACATTTTTGCAGTGTAGTTTTCCTGCACTGGAAAATGACATGTTTAATATCTGACTCCGCAAATCTTAAGCTCTGTTTCTGCATTCCACAGAAAACAGTTTTAATGTACAGGCAAATTCAAAGAACTAACAGTTATTTAATTAGGAGAGACTCAAAAGAAATCAGAGCAAAGTAAGAAAACTTCATAAATATGGTGAAACTGTCGCCAAAGATGCCTCCAGTTGGCGCTGCAGTCAGACCTTCAAGTCACACTTAGTTGCGGCAGGCACAGATCCATATAGCAGTAGTACAGCTCCCAGGTGTACGCTTAGAGCTGAACAGCAGCTGGAAGCCAAAGAAATTACAGACAATGATGAAAACGACAATAATTTCAAGGTTCGTTTGATGTAAACTCGGCGCGCATGCGTATAGAGCGGCTGTGGAGGGGCAAGAGGAAGAGGCAGCAGCAGCGGCTCTTCAGACCGTTTCACTCCCTGCCTAAGCCACAACTTCTATTTTTCTTCTATTTTTTTTTCTGTTGTTAAATGATTACAAAATTTTGTTGAAAAGCCATGTTACGCTTCTCGGCGCAAAAAGTTTCTTTTTTTTGGTTTTTGTATTTTTGTTGGTCGAAGTTGCGCAGCTGCATTGAGTCTATAGTTAGACATGGGTATACCTAATAGCTACCAGGTAGCCCTGGATTTTAGATATGCATGTTAAAAGCTTTGTTTTATGAAGTCTTTTGGGTTATTGCACAAGTCGTAGTAACACTTCCTATCATACGAATGAGTCTTATCTAAGCTTGAAAAAAGAATATTTTATAAGCAATTTTTTTCAAAATTTATTATTATTATTAAATTAATTTAAGACTATTTCTAATATTTTATTTTAGATTGCTAGAGCTTAAGTAGCACTCAGATAGTGCACTGATAACTGATTATCAATTATAATCTTATCTAAGGAAAGCCCCAATAAATTGAGAAGTAAATTAGCTTGGAAAATTTTCTAGATTTTAATGTCTTGCAATAGATCAATCACAATTTAAGCGATCCAATAACACAAATACCTAACGACCTTCATAGCCATTAATTCTGTCAACAATCAAATCGTTGACCAACTCCTTCATATTTTTGGCCACAATAAAGTCCAAGTGATTGAAACTCTCTAGAGGCACACGGTGATCCTCTGCCAGATGGGTAAACTCGGAGACCAAGGTGTCGACATCCTCTGGACCGCACAGCGCATCGTTTTGGCTGGAATAGGAATGCGTCTTTGCTGTAATTTTGCTCAGATCATAATCTGGCGGCAGATCCTGGCCATAGATTTCGCGATTTTTCTTAGTGCCCCAATCGTACTGACGGAATTCGTGCGAGTCAGCCAGCTGCAAATAATGAATGCCCTGATTGCTAGAAGAGCCAGCCGGATGCGTTTCAATCATGATCTGCATAGAAGTCTGCAGAGAAAGAAGAACGAAATTTATAGATATATATATATGTATATATATATATAGTAGTAATCAGCACATACCAAATTAATGTTCTCATAGCCGCCGTTGGCGAACATCAGGAATCCGTTCTTGCAGATGGAGTCGTAGGGACTGCCGCTGCCGCAGGCGTTGTCTGCCAAGCGATTGACCACATTATTATGCGGTATCAGTTCTGAGTCCACCAGCAGCTGGTTCCAAATGCCACCAGGTTTGCCCACGAGCGGAACCAGCCATCTAAATATGGGTGATCTGCCGTGCTCAAAGAACGCGCATGGAGCCAACAAATGACCCGACTTAACCTTCTTATTGTACTCCAGACGCTCGGACATCAAGACCAAATAAGCCGTGGTGCCCTGTGAGTGACCCGCATAGTGCAGCTGCTCATATTGAGTCTCTTCCAGTATATAGTCGATCATAGCAGCGACATCGATTGTGCCGATCTCATGCCAATCGAAATGCCAGAACTTGGGGCTGTTCAGCGAGATGAGCTCATTGGCACGCGAGTAGATATTACCTCGAGCATTGCCCAGCCAGACATCGTAGCCAGCATCGGCCAGCAGATAGGCCAACGAGTTGTCCGGCCCAGAGGAAAGCCAGCAATCCGAGTTGCTGAACAGACCATGCTGGAGCAGCACAGGTGGACGCTTCTCTTGCTCGTTGTTCAGCTTGTGGGAGTACGGAATGCGAAAGAGTGTCAGCACGTAGCCATCCGCGGTGACTACCTGATGGACTTCAGCAGGGTAACCATGGGAGCGTATACGCTCATCCGACTTCATCATATCATGCAGTTGGTATTTGCTATCAGCGGATACCTGGCTTAAAGCCAGCAGCAATGGAAGCACATAGAGCAAGACGCGCATTCTAGACTCTTGAAGGAACCTCTTGGCTCTGACTGCAAAAGCTGAGAGGGTCACTTATATAGCCAGGAAAAGAGAGAGCGAGAGGGAACTCTCCAATCAATAGCAATTTGATTTACTCTACTTCTGATAATGTCTGAGATATAGATAGCTATAGATTCCGTTAATTTAACGCTCGTTGCAATCGGGAATGACGGTCTTGGCTGAGGGTCTTGCCATCTACGTGTATTAACTATTTTTGGCAACAACCACATAATTTATATTACAAATATCACTCTGAAGTCTCCAAATTTTCTTTTCTTGGTATGAATGGACAAGTACAAACAGCTGTGCACTCGTATTATCATTTTAATTTGTTTAAGATTGGTATGAAATATATTATCAAATTAATGTTAGACAGGTTAGTTAAAAAGTTATCAGTTTTGTTTTTCGAGTGGATGTTAATCCATTTTGAAAAGGTGTTTTTATTATTATGTAGATTTTCACCTTTTTTTAAATAATAAATTTATAAATTTTCTTATCTTATAAATCAAATCTTTAATCGAAAAAAAAACTTTAATGGAAAATATATTGTAATTATGTTGTCTGCAAATATTTCTTAATACTATATATTTTCGAATTATCTTTTTTAAGTTTATCTTAAAATTACAAAGATGATTAATTAATGGAACCTATTTTCTATACATATATATTTTTTTAACTATATCTTAAAATAATAAAAATGCAAAAATTTTTTTTTATTGGACTTCTAGGTAATATTTTATACCCCTAAAATATGCAGTACTTTCTCTATGATCATGCATCATTAATCAATCTTAGTTCTGGAATTGAAGCCCAGTTCTTGCTTGTTCAGCTTTTCATTACTTTTCCAATGCGCTTAGACTTCTTGATTATATGTTCTAGTCAAGACTCCTAGATGATTATGTTATTCTACTAAAAAAACATAAAGTTATTTTTCTATGATAATGATATGATAATGGATCATTCAGCACTTCAGAATTTGTAAATTTGTATTATCTTAACCAGTTTCTTTTAATGATCTTTAAGCTATGTGCCAGTCAGGCCCAACTACACCTATGAACTAAGCGTTGGTCAGGATGCTTTTACTACCCATTCTACTGCTGTATGCCTGCTGGACAGGGCTAGTAGCAGCAGATAGCTGTCCACCCTCCGAGGCAATACTGCCCTGTCGCTGTTCGCTCCGTGGCAAGGAGATACAAATATGGTAAGTCAATCCGAACGGAACCTACTTTCCACTCAGTGCTAAGCTTCTGGCTTTTTTGCAGGTGCTCGCACAGCAATTTGCCGCAGATCATGGATGGCCTGAAGGCTGTGGAGCGGAATATTAAGACCCAAATCGATGAGCTGGTGCTGGAGAACAATCAGTTGCCTGCGTTGCCGGGTCGCTTCTTTGGCAATCTGCAAATTGTTCGTTTGATGCTGCGCTACAATAGCATCGAGCGTGTGTCCAATGGCTGGCTGAATGAGCTGGAGAACACTCTGGTCGAGATTTTCATAGTGGAGCCACAGCTGCGTAGCATACCCGCCGAGAGCTTGAATGGCATGATCAATATGCTGGCCATAACCATACAGAGCGACGAGCTGAAGCATCTGCCGGACTTCTCGGGTCTACTCAGCCTGACCTATGTGAGTGTGCAGAGCGGATCCTTGACAGAGCTGCAGCCGCACTCCTTCCGGCATCTGCCCAAGCTGCAGCACATACACATCACGGGTGGAGCGGGTCTAACGCGGCTGGAGGCGGGTCTATTCGATGGTCTGATCTCGTTGAAGAGTCTGGATCTTAGTCGCAATGGCCTCAATTGGATTCATTTGCGTGCCCTGGCCCGGCTGCCCAATTTGGTCAGCCTGAAGCTCTCCCACAATCAGATCAGCGATGTGGGCATGATTGGACGCATCGTCAAGGATTTGGAGCATCTGAAGAAGCTGCGCCTGGATCATAATATTATAAATGTCATTGAGGATGGTTCCTTTGTGGACTTGCCGAATCTCTCCGAGCTGCATCTCAATGACAATCGCATCACGGAACTGCAGTACGGCGCCTTCTTGCGCACTCCCCAGCTGAAGACGATTCATCTGCACAACAATTTGATACGCCGCATACATCCGGAATCCCTGCTGCAGGCCTCCGGCAGCGGAGTGGAGGCGGTGCACATCTACAACAATGAGATTGCCCATGTGGAGGCGCTGCGGGCACTGCTCGATGCTCTGCCCACGCTCCGCTTCCTGGACATGAGCGGCAATCTGCTGAGCGAGCTGCCCTATGGAGCACTGCGTGGCCATGGCACACTGGAGCAACTGCATCTGAACAACAATCAGCTGCGCTCGATCGAACGCGATGCTCTGATGGCCATGCCAGCCCTTCGGGAGCTGCGCATGCGCAACAACAGCCTCAGCTCGGATCTGCCATTGCCCTTTTGGAATCTGCCCGGTCTGAAGGGCTTAGATCTGGCCCAGAATCAATTTATGCGCGTGGACTCACAGTTGCTGGCGGGTTTGCCTTCGCTGCGTCGCCTCGATCTCAGCGAGAATGGGTTGAGCGATCTGGCTGCCAATAGCTTTCGACACAATAGCCTCTTGGAAACGCTCAACATCTCCTCCAATGAGCTGAGCCACATACATCCGGGCACGTTCATTCACTTGGAGCGTCTCTTCGAGGTGGACGCCAGTTACAATCAGTTGGCAGCTGTCATTCCAGGATTGCCCCAGATTGTGGAACGCATCTTGTTGCGTGGCAATCGCATCACAGCTTTGCCAGCTGCGGGCAGCAAATCCTTGCACTTGCCCAATCTGCGCATGCTCGATCTCAGCCAGAATCATATTGAGCAGTTGGCACGGCATGGCTTTCAGGCGGCACCCGAGCTGCGTGTGCTGAGTCTGGCACAGAATCAGCTGCGTCTGCTGGAGGACACCTCGTTCATAGGCATACAGCGGCTGGAGCTGCTGCACTTGCAGGACAACCAGCTGGGCCAGGCGGATGAGCGGGCGCTGCTGCCTCTAGCAGAGCTACGTAATCTTAACTTGCAGTCGAACAAGCTGGAGTCCATCACCGACAACTTCTTCTCGAACAACAGCCGGCTGGAGCAACTGGATCTGTCCCGCAATCTCATACGCAGCATTTCACCCACCGCCTTCGACAATCAAAGGTCGCTGGAGTACCTCGATCTATCCGGCAATGCACTGCTGGACATCTCCGTGGGTCTGGGCAATCTGCACAGTCTGCGCGATGTGGATCTCAGCTACAATCAGATCTCTCGAGTGCATGCGGATGTGGTCAATGCCTGGCGCAATGTCGTAGAGATTCGCTTGTCCAACAATCTCATAGTGGAACTGCAGCAGGGCACATTCCGAAACCTGCCCAAGCTGCAGTATCTGGATCTGAGCAGCAATGAGATTGGCAGCGTGCAGCCAGGTGCGCTCAAGAGTCTGCCCGAGCTGCAGGAATTCGTGTTGGCCGATAATAAGCTGGTGGAGCTCAAGGATCATGTTTTCGAGGACTTGCCTTCACTTTTAGCCTCCCATTTCCAGTATAACAAATTGAGATTCATCTCGCCAGAGAGCTTCCATCATGCCAATTCCCTGGTCTTCCTCAACTTGTCCAACAATCATTTTCGCAACATGGAGAACATCGGACTGCGCAGCATGCGCAACCTGGAGGTATTGGATCTATCCACCAACGGCGTCAAACTGGTCTCCACAATGCCACTCAAGGCACTCAATTGGCTCGTCGAGCTGAAGATGGATAACAATCAGATATGCAGAATACAGGTGGGCTTACAGTAGTGGGCTTATCTAGCTATTCACTTGACTGTCCATATTTCAGGGCTCTCCATTTGAGACTATGCCGAGATTGCGCGTTTTATCCATACGCAACAATCAACTGAGAACTATTCAGGAGCGTACCTTTAGGAATCTCAGAGGAAATATTGCTATACTGGATGTGGATGGTAAGCGAATAGGTTGAAGAGATAGAATATTGATAAGGTATTGAAATTGATTTTCATATAATGGCAAAGTCTGACGAGTATAAGCTAGTTTACCATATCTATCTCTGACAGCAGTAGTCTATACTTAAATTAATCTTTTTTATGCTAGAGTGAAGAAAATATATTTCGATATGATTTTTTCTGTACATCCTAGAATTCAAACTTTTAGAAATATGATATTTAAGATGATGCTACATGGACTTAAAAATCTATGTGTGAAGTTAAAGGTCCCAGCATGAATTTTAGACTAAAGCAACTTCTGAAAGTGTAATTTTTACCTCAATTTTCTTATGTCTGTAAATAAATTGACAAAAATCGCTAATTAGCTGCGGAATCTTTAGAAAAAATACTTTTAAACAGAGGCGGAGCTAGTTAACCAAACTAGTTTTATTTACCCGCTAAAAGTTATGGCAACAGATTACAATAGCTATAGAATATAGAATATGAAATAGAGTTCCCACAGAAATGTAGGAAACTTTTTAGGAAATTTCCCTGTTCTTTTACAAATAAGTTGATTTAGGTCGGGTTACAACAATGTAGTTTTATTTTTTCTCCGAAGTTGGGAGAACTTTCACTTTCACTTTCACTGGTTCAATTAATAATTTGTTGGTTAGGGCTTAAGTGCCCTCTGGAGCCCCAGTGTCAGTGTTTCAGAATCAAATCAAATCACTCATCTAGTAAAATTGTTGCAATACTATTATCAGACATCATGCTATTACATATATAACTTAGAGAAGATCCTCTTTTGTTTATCTAGTTAACTCAATATCAAATGCCTTTTGCCTAGGTAATCCCATTGACTGCAATTGTGAGATGCAGTGGCTGTCCGTCTGGCTGCAGGAGACGAATTTTCCCTACCCTGGACCAAAATGCAAGGATGGTCGCCTGCTGCGCGTCGCTCGCATGGAACGCAGCCTCTGCGTTGGCCTGGAACTCTTCAATAACGGCGATAACAATGAACGCAGCGAGGGCAACCACCTGCCGCTGCTGAATGAGCACGGCGATGTGTTCCAGCGTGATCTGCCGGAGGATTTCAATGATGAGTGCGAGGCGTTCAGCGAACGTCCGATGGTCGGCGACAGCGAATACTTTTACGAGCAGTACGTGGACTCGACGGATGTGCCGGATTCGAGTAATGCGGTGGTTAGCAGCTCACAACGTCCCAGGCCGACACCATCATCAAATCCCAATATCGACCTCAACAATACGCTGCTGCATACCAAGTACTTTAATAGACGTCCACAGCCGGTGCCTGGGGCTGGCTCTCCCTTCACCTTCTTTGGCTATCCGATACCCAGCTTGAGTCTGGGTCGCTTCTTTGGCTTTGGCGAGCGAGGACGTAAGCAGCGCACGGATCAGGATCAGGATGATGCGATGCCAGCCACGCACCGCATGGCTCACATCAATTTGCCCAGTGGGCGTGGCAAGACGCGCATGTATCAGCCGAACAGCGCAGAGTTCGAGAAGTATCTGCGGGAGCAGCAGCAACAGCATCAGCACAACGTGCCCACCGCACGGAATCGCTATGGCGCGTCGGAGGTGACCACCAATTCGGCGGAGGACGCGCTTAGCAATGAAAGTGGTGCAGCCACCACTTCAGGCGTCTTCCGCACCACATTTCGAGAGCCCTCGAGCATTGAGCGCGGCGGCTTTCGTCCCATTGTGCCGGCCCATGTCGGTGGCTTTATGCCTGTGCATGACCCCCAGCAGCGACGCGGCCTGGTGGAGCCAGTGAATGTCACCACCAAGCCGCACATGGAGCGATATTTTGTGCCCATTTCAGTGCAGCAAGAGCAGGTGCAGGCAAGACCCAGACCGACGAGCAGCGCTGAGAGCAGCGAAACGGCGACCTATGAAGTCACCGAAATGACGACCGATGTGACCACCCAGATGCCCATCGTCAAGAGCACCAGACCTATGACAACAGCTCGCACCACAACGACAACAACAGCCACTACTACAATCAGCTCGACAACAACCACAACAGAGACCCCGATAAGCAGCGCTTCCAGCGAGCAACAGACAGAGGACTCGCAGTACGATGAGGAGGATCTGGAGGCGCAGTCAGTAACGTTGCTGCGTCCACCAAAACTCTACCAGGCAACAACAGCAGAGACTATATTATTGATACCGCCACCTGAAGAGCATGTGGCACAAATCAAAGGTCATTCCTGGGTTACGACTACCACAACTGAGTCGTTCACTGATTATAAGGCCACGCCCAGCAGCGAGCAAGCAACAGCTGCACCTTCACGAGGCACTGGAGCAGGTGGCTTACGTACGCCAGGTGGACGCTCCACTATCACCAAGGTCTATACACCGCATCAGCAGCAACAACCACTGGCACAGCCCACGGCCGAGGAGTATCAACGCACCACGCCCAGTGCGGATAATGAGAGCTTTGCCAGCGAGCAGCAGCTCATAACCAGGCAGGCACAGAAGCGCACGGATACGCTGCCGCAGCTGCCGCAGGTCGTGGAGCGAGCGGAGAGAAAAGATGGAATGGATTGGTACTATGAGAGCTTCAAAAAGAAACGAGAATTCACAGATCACGCTGCAGCGGTGCAAACGCCGACCAACAAGGAGGTGCTATATGGCAATGTGGTGCCAGACTTCAATGGAAGCTGCAGTTGGCGTCAGCCACGCAACAGATATATAATCCTACTTGTCTTCCTCTCGCTGGGTAGTCGTTGAAAGGAGCTTCGTTGGCAGTGTTACACAGTTGTTTAAGTTGTTTATAAGTTTATTTTTACATTTGATATGCATATTAATCGTGTTGTATAATAAAATAAATATATTAAATTCATGAATATCCGCTGATTCAATAGCGAGTGTGCGTTGTGCCTGAAAGAAGAATTAAATTGGATCAAATTAGTTCGGAGTATTGCAAATGAGGGAAATTTATTGTTCGTGTGATAGTCAGATGGTGATGCATGTTAAACAGATTTCAACATAATTGCTCTGGGATGGTATGAAGTTATCATCAGTGGAAAGTATTTCACTGGCATGATAGATAGAAGACTTACTTTTCAGCAAGGATTTGGACGTCAACTGAATTTCATACTCCTTACGATTGAATTGCAAAACATATCTAAAAGAAATTTTAAAAGAATTAGTTACAAGTTCTTTCATTAAAAGAAAATTATTTTTATGTGTTATAATCAGATGGTGATGCATGTTAAACAGATTTCAACATAATTGTTCTGAGTTGGTATGAAGTTATCATCAGTGGAAAGTATTTAGCTGGTATGATAGATGGAAGACTTACTTTTCATCAGGAGTAGAGACGAAATATCATCTTGACTTTTCCATTCCGGCTATTAATTGTGCACATTGTATCTAAAAGTAATTTTTATTCAATCAGTTACATGTTCCATAAATAAAAGGGCAGCAGTTTCAGATGATATAATCAGATGGTGATGCATGTTAAATAGATTTCAACATAATTGCTCTGGGATGGTATGAAGTTATCATCACGAGATATGGAAAACAGTAAAATATGTATTGAAATACTCACTTATAGGTTATGTGCAACCTCCAAACGGAAAACATCATTTAACTACCAGGAACAACTAAAACGATATAGAAATACAGTTATAATTATGAACATGTATGTACGTCTCTATAATAGGATAAAGATTAATTTTAAAGGCAACTCGTTGTCAGATGGTGATGCATGTTAAATAGATTTCAACATAATTGCTCTGTTTTGGGTTATGAAGCTATCATCAGTTGAGTTGGTCTAAAGCATATCCTGTAAAATTTTTAAACATACCTCGTTCAACATTTCTCAAATCCTCAATTCAAAGTCGGGAATCCAAAAGTTTCAACAAGTGCGGACAAAAACCACGTGGCTCAAATCGTAGGCGCTGTTCAATCGCCAAAGTCCAACATGCCGGCTTTCTTAATATGCACCCAATTAAGAGCAGTACGCTTCTTCAAAGACATTGCTTTTAATTGTTTAAACAATCAATTGAAATTTATTTAATTAAAGAATTAAAAGCAGCTCCACACGCTGCCGGAGTTAACGAAGTGATTGAACGAAAAGAACGATACTGCCAGAAATTCTACTTTTTAACCATGCGCAGTGCTGCCATATCAATATTTTTTGCGTTCAGCTACAACTCTACAATATTTGGTAGCCCTGTACGAACTTGCCATCTGAATTGGCGCAATTTTGGCAAACAAAACTAAACAAAATAAAAATAGTCTAGCAACGAACAAGGTAAATGGCCGAGTCAAGAGCAAACAAATGAAAGTAAAAAAGAGTCCTTCAAACACAATCGAAAGACTTCAGTTGCAGGTCGATAACAACTAATTTTCCCCACTGAATTTTTCAGCTACAGCTATTAAGGCTACAACAATGACGACAACGACACCGACATTGCAGACGCGCATGGCACTAGCTGAAATACCTGATCGTCTAGAGGCGCTCCGTGTTGCAAATACCCCAACAAACGCCAATCGCCGCACACCCGATGAGCCTACGCCGGCAGCTACAGCTAACACGCCCAATGGCGGAGGCGGCGGTGGAGGCCTGGGACTGCGTGTGGACAACGATATGAATGTGGCGCAGGCACAGGACTTTAGTTTCTCGCCACTGCCCTCGCCAGATGAGCTAATCATACGACAACGTGGGCGTCGTCGGTTCACAACGACCTTCTCACCGGACAAAGTCAATGGCGGTGTCAGCGGCAACAGCAATTCGATACGCAGTCCCTTTCAGCGTACGCCTACAAAAAATCTGCAACTGACCAGTGGCATGATACTGCGCAGTTCGCCACGTAAACGACTCACCATGGGCAGCACACCACCCGAACCGACGCCAATGGAAACGTATTCACCCATAAAATTGACGCATACAAAGCAACAGCTCTGGCCAGGCACGCCCATAGTGAAGAAACTGAAAATGGATGATCGTCCCGTGGCGCAAACGAACAGCGAGGTGCCACTGCCAACGCTCCTGCAGGGCCTCTCACAGCAACAACTCATTGACTTGGTAATGTGCAATATAAAACAGGAGACGGTGACGGCTACACAAAGCGCTGAGGAAAAGATACGCAGCCAGCTGCCAACTCCAGATATAAGGTGAGTCATTGACTTTAGCTGAAACATTTGCATATAACACTTACCTTTTATATCGGCAGTTCGTTGGAGCAGGAGCTGCATTATGCCAAACGGCTCATATTCAAATCTCTGCCAACGTCTCGGCTGTGCAAGAAAACAGATGCCGCAGCCTACTCAAAGGCCGCCATCCACCTGAACGAGTTTAAGCGCGTGCTGCAAACGCAAGCGAAGCGTCTGCATGACTCCACACACTGGGATGCACTGGTGGACTATGTCAGCATGGCCTGGCAATGTGTGGCGAGCACGCCCAACTGGGAGAGCAATTCACACAATGCGGTGCGCAGACAGTGCTTCAAGCTGCTGGCCTGCTCCTGCTATGCGGCCATTAAGCATGGCGGCATGAGGCTGGGGCAGACGCGACTGGAAACATTGGAGCGCAATTTGCGTGAATGGTCGAAGGACTATGAGGACGTGTTGTCCTGTGTGAATGCTTTGCAGCGTACGCTCAACAGCCGCACCAGCTTATAAAGCCAGGAGAGGTGGTAGACTTTCGAATAGATATAAGACCGACTTGCTGAACTCGAGGTTTAGTGGACCGTTTAGATTTAAGTGTGCATCCCCCAATTAGTATTTAAGCAAAAATATTTGCCATTCTTGTATAGGCGCATTTCAAGCAACTCACATCTTGAATGCATTGTTTTAAATTTTGTTTATATCCTGTGCTGTTTATTTTTTCCCCTGTTTACACTGTGTGCACAACACATCATACCTCGATTTTGTTATTCATTGAACACAGCATGCTCAGACTTACACATAAATAAATGTAATATTTAACCACTATGTACTTGAATATGCATAGAAGAGATACTAAAAGCCCATATACACACACATATATATACATATATTTAGACACAAGTTTATATTTATTAACGCTTAAATATATTAATATACAATTGCTTACCAAGTAAGTTTGATTTGTGTTGAACATTTTGAACTAAGTACACTTATAAATGGCGCGATAATAACTATATGACTATGACTAAGCTTCACTAGATTTTATGCCATGCCCCGGCCCCGCCCTTTTTCTTAAATTATAACAAATTTAACGCCTTCTGCTGCGCCAATGTAGTAAACTTAGTAGAGCCAGTAGGCAGCTTAGCAGGGGTTGTGCTGTGCTTAATGAAGCACTCGAGATGCGACGCCCTGAAAATTAGAGAACAAATTATATTATTGGATGTAGCATGTTCATTTTTCAATGCTTAATACCATCTAAGAGAGTTTATTTGTTTTGCTGCTGTACTCATATTTATTTATGGGAGCGCACTTAGTTTCTGAAAAAATTGTTTATTTGTCTCGAGTGAAAAACTTTTCAAGAGATCTTATAATAAACTTTGCGAAAGAATAATAAACATAGCACGTTAATTATCCTTAAATTTTATGATTTAAAGCGTTTCTACGATTCGCTGAGTTAGTTCAATTAGCGTTATAAATTAAATCTAATTAACATTGATTTTATACGATTGCGCATGGAGTAGATCATCTTGCAGAGGCCATCGTGACTATTTACATTATAAAATTAGCATTGCTTTGTTAATCTTTGACTGGGTGTGCTTGAGTGTTGAGTGTTTATGTATACACGATATACATATAAGTATTTTATTGATCATTGATATATCTGCAGTGCTGGCCAAATAACACATCTTGTTGAAACTCATCCATAAACATTCCATTCGCACTTACACTCTCTGAGAAAAGCGGATACACAGCAGCATTCCTTGACCTCCTCGAAGAAAAAGCAGGAGCCCACCGATGGCTTGTAGATCTTCTCATCCACAAAACATTTATGCGGTTTATAGGGCAGACCCTCTGTAAGAAAGAATTAAGTATACAAAAATATTTATATTAAATAGTTATAATAAATGTAGATTCGGCTAAAAACCGAACAAAGACCAAGATTTTGCAAAATCGGAAATATTTGTTATTTGCGTATTCATTATGAAAACCTAAATATCAAAATTTGGTGTCTCCAGCTTATATAATATTCAAGTTCTGCTTTAAAACCCAAGTCAAAATATAAATTTAATAGATAGCAACCAAATATAATGAGCTATCAGAAAAAGTGGTTACGGTCTTCAAGAATATATATTTCTAATCTTAAGTCTCTACTCTTTGTAGTTTACGAGATCTCTGCGTTCAGTTATTGACAGACAGATGGACAGAAGAACATGAGTAGATTGAGTCGGTTTGTTAGCCTTACAAAGATTTCAGAAGTGTTATGTGGTCGACTAACTCTTCTACTCCCTGTCACGTAACCCTTTTAATCATTTTCAATAGGTTCAACCACATTCTAGCTGTAATTTGTCAAGCTATGCGTATTCCATATATAGCAATTCTAGATTTATACTTATATGGTAATTGTTAAACTGCAATATTTGTTATTAGAAATGTTTATAAGATGCCTAATGCACAGTGAATATTTTTATAAATATTACAACATTTTCCTATGAGGCAACCAATTTTGTTAGTTCAATCAAAAATCGAGGGATTCCAAACTGACATCTGGACATCGAACTGATTTTATATGATCAGCTGTCGCTGTCGCTCATAAACAAATTCAATGCAAACTTCTCTGACATATATATTTAATATTTAAAATAGAGCACTTAAAATAATTTCAGTTAGTTTTAGTTTTCAATATGTTTTTATGCTGCTGCTGTTTTAAGTAGAAACGGAAAGTAATAAAATAGAATATATGTTTATTAGACGCAGCGCCAAGATCAACAAAATAATTCGCCAAACAATACAAAACTGACCAAGCGACTATTAAAGTCTTCAACTGGGGGCCATGTCGAACTCTCGAGTTTTGTTTACACGTTCTCTTTATAAAAACTAAATGTGTTGATTTTCATAAAGTTCCATATTCCAAATTGGAATAATGGACGTTCTCATTGTTTCGCTGCTGCTGCGTGTCACAAATATTTATTCAATTATGTAATTATATTAAACTTAATGCAAATCGACATGAGCCTCACTATTCATCAATATCTATATGTATGGATAGACGAATATATACATACATATATTATGCCAAAGCTTAGCTCAATTTGCTGATCGCAATTGCGTTTTTAATCTTTTGAGACAGCTGACAAAACGCGAGGACGTGAAAAAATCAAATTCAATGAAAATCGACGTTGTTAAAAGAGCGGAAAAAATTATATTGAAATTTGTTAAAACAACCTGGAAATAATTATGATTGATTATGATGTAATGTGAACCAGAAACTTTTTTAAATAAAAAAATAGTTTACTTAGTAATTAAAAAAAAAACTTCCCCAATCACAACAGGTAAGAGTTTTGCGTAATACTAGCCCAGTGTCCACAAATATCTTAATTATTTTATTTCAAATTTATGTTTTTACAATTAGATCATATAATTTACAGATATACATATCTGTAGAAGAGCTTAGCTATAATACAAGCTCTAAGACTGTAAAAGATCTAATTTGTCTCTGATTTGCTACGGCTTCCGTAGGGGTCAGATCAGAGGACTCTTTATATAAATTCATATAAAAATTTTCCAAATTTCTAATACTCTAAATGAACATTGCACAAAACCAATATACCCCTTCTTTTTTTTCATAAACGAGTAGTTTAATGATTCATCAAAGCGTCAACACTTAAAGCCATCAATCCAAAAATCGAATAAAAATTGTTTATATGCAAATTAGTTGACAACTTTTTTTGCGTGTTGAAAATGCGAAAAAAAAGTCTCAAAATATAATTGCCCAAAAATTATAAGACAGTAATTGATTGGTGTTACAAACCGTGCCTAAAAAGGTGCTTAACAGCCGTTACAACAAACACCAGAAGCCAATAACCACCCAGCGAGAGAGGGAGATTAAAGCGTAAGAGTTTTCATTGATAGAACCGAGAGCTATGCAGCAGGTGCTTGAGAATTTTAGAATTCTCGACACGTTTGACAATTGTCTGTGGCTAGGGGCGTTGCATATTAAATACAAAACTCAAAGTATTTTAGTTCCATAAATAAATACATATTACATTAAGAGCTACGGCTCTCTAAGACTGCAAACAGTTGAATTTGTTGTATGCAACTGCGATTTATAGATTTTGCTGTTCGATAAGCGAGAAACTTACGAGAGATGCCTGATAAGCAGACACTTAACATGGAATGTCAGCCTATATATTGGGTTAAAGTGCAAACAATACTATGTTTGAAGAAAAGTGGAACGAGAAATTTGATTATGAATCAGTTAATCAGATCGGGATCTCTCGAAATGGAAAACCTTTTAATCAATCATAAAAAGGATTAGATATTGTTACAAATAGTAAATGATTTAATATAGACGTAGTCTTTGTTAAGGAACTCCCTGACGATAACCTTCGCTATACGAACTCAACGCACCCAATTAGAAGCTCAAAATTAGTCAATAAAAAACAAAAAAAAAATATAAAACAACTACTGAAAATTAAATTTAATGAGCGTATTTACTAGAACACACAGAGAACACAATTTGAATGCGAGTGCATTTGGAAAAACTGCAAAACGGAAAATTGTGCACGCCTTGAAGAAAACCATTCAAGTGTAGAAAATACGAACGAAGTGCCAAACCCCAATGCTCATCAAAACAAGCATAAAAATAACTAAAAAAAAGAAAGAGAATTATAAACTGGCGCTTGGACACTTGGAATGTCAATTCACGTACAGTGAGGTCATATTAAAATGGAAATTTATTAAGCTATATATTTTTATATAAAAAATGTAGTAAAGTAATGCAAAATTAGCGAAAGAAATAAGATTTACTAAATGTATATATATATATATGAAAACATATATTGACTTCCACTTTATCGGGTAGCTACTGTAGGTCTATGCAAATTAATGCAATGAAGCGTAGCTGCGGTTAAGACATGTGGACCACAAACTCTAACTACTGACAACTTCCGCAATGGCCACGTGCTAATGAGAAAGAGAAAGAGTGAGAGAGAGGGAAGTAGGAGCAGCAAATAGAACCCAACCTATTTTGGAGCAGAATTTAGTGGTTCCGCTTAGCTTGCATCATCTTTAGAGCTGTGCTCGTTGCGTGCCTCTCGCTCATTAGCCAATGAAATTATTGTCATAATGTAATAGACTAATGAAGCTTTACTTAAGCTAAAATTCTCAAGTGGGTTAGTGGCACTCGCCAACGTTTTCAGTTTTCATTTTTCATTTATTTCTTGTTTTCATGATTTTCAGCCAGCTCTTTTGTTTATGTGTGAGAAATTGCAGAGTTTACAGTCTTGTTTGTTATTGTTAAGGCGCCATGTGTGCATGAACGCACCTTGGCAACCAGCTCATAAATATCATATAATATCATTATTATCTGTCTGCACGTCGTTAACTCACCTTCTCTATGCTGCAGCTCGCACCAGCAATGATCTTTCTCAAATTGTGCACTCCAACAATAATTTAGAACTTGTCGGCAGTCCATCGAGCTGCAAGAATTCTGTGTGCCGGCATGAGCTACCAAGAAAGAAAGAGAGAGAGAGAGTTAGATTAAAGAGAGCCAAAATCCCATTAAAGACACAGCAGAGCGAACCGCATATAACTGTGCTTCGTTATCGAAGGAGTATTCTAAAGAGATATTTAGTTAAAAGAGCAACAAATCTTACTTGCATTAAGCTTTCGTAGTGCTAGTTCGGCATCCAGTTCTGATACCTCATGATCAAATTTTAATTCCTCATAGCTCTCCCTTATAGCCGACTCCTTATCCCGCAGCTCTTCCAGCGTCGTGACTGAACTGTGACTGAGCATTAAGAGCAGACATAGGCACAAGAATGTATTTCTGGGTATTGCAATATGCAATCCATTTAGCTTTGTATGGCAGGAACTACGTTTATCACTCTTCTTATTAGTTTCAATGCAGCGAAAACAATTTTCTGCAGTTTTCCTCATTATGTTTTAGATTTTTTCCAAATTTTTACTATGCTTTATTTTAGTCACATTAATTGGTGTTTTTTTTTTATTTGTACGCCAAGTGGTTTTTCGTTGTTTGTTCTCGTAATTTGATATCGATCCGTAAGTCGTGCTAAGTGCTGGAGAGCGTATGGAGGATGGAGAAAAGAGACGTCGTTATAATATATTGAAAATGCGGTCATATATGCCAAGCATGTAAAATGTGCATTATATATTAGGTTACACTTCACAGCTGATTGGGTCGTAAATATTTAGATATAGTCTGGCTCAGATTCCTAACGCTCAAATTGAAACAAAGGCATGAAATTGATATATAATAAACTTTTCAATTATTATGAACCGTTATATTTCTCGGAAACTATTTGTCATTATTAGAAAAAACTACAAATATTTATATTTGTTTTTATTGTACATATATTTCACATTTTCTTTTAAGAATTTCCCCACTGCTTACTTCATTTGTTGCTATTTATTATTATAAAATTTTTGTTAGGTTTTATTTCCTCATATCACATCAATTATTGTTGCACATTTGTTTTATCTTTCAGCTCTTTGGTTACGAATAAATAATTTGGAATTTTCATTTTAAATACGAAAAATTTCTTTGGTATTTGACGCCTAATTTATTGTCCAGCGATTCAACGGCTCACTCAGCGCGGCGATCTCCATTCATAAATTTAAACTTGCAAAAGCATAAAAAAATCTTTAAAAATCTACGAAAATCATTTTTCACCCAAAACGACAAAAACAACAATAAGAACAAAAGCGTAACGTGAAAGCGCGCGTCGCGACGTCTTTTCGCATAAAGTGAACTGCTTAACGAAACGTAGGAAAAGCAACGACTGCGACGTCCGCTTCGCTGCCCATGCAAAATCATTCTGATCGATGCGCCACAGCGCTCCAAGCAAACAAACGACTCGACGCAACGCCACGCGCAACGTAAACATTAACGTTACGTAGTAAACGCTCTCTTAAAAACTTTTAGATCTCAAATCAAAGCGTTTACGCAGCATTTACGTTTTTTTTCTTAAGGGCTTATGGCTAACCGTTAGGAGATTTTGCGAGCCCATCCTCATATCATATAAAATATCATTAAATAAATATTAACAAGTAAGAAAGCTCTAGTCGGGTCCCAGCCCGACTACGAGATCCTCTGGACCAAGTCCGAGCTGATGTTTTAAACAACCTAGCTTACATATTTTATCTATACATATTACCTCTGCGCGCATATACACATGCACACATACACACAGGCACACAGACACGTGCACACATATACACATGCACACAGAAGCACGCGCGCCGATTACTGCGTAGTTGATTTGAATGTATGTGTGCACACGTACAGGCTGCTGCCGCGTGCTTTTACAATGTTTCCTTTAATAACTTCTGTATTACTTAACGGATTTGAATGCAAATTTCTGCATTGAATGCTATTAATTTATTGAAAATACGGTTTTCACTAAAAAATTTGAAAAAATAAAATTGTGGCTTTGATAATTTTTTTTTGTGAAATGTGGAGTCGGTATCCATAATATGAAAAAATAGAAAATGTATTTTATTTACAGAAAGCTAAAAACAAAATTTGGTAGCTGTAGCTAAAAATATGTAAAAGATATGGTCAAAAAACTGAATCTTGATAACGTTTTAAATCGATAACATTGAAACGGAAAATTTTATCGAATATCTAAAACAAACTCGATATTTTCGCTGTATACACAGACCATCATGCAAATTTTGAAGTCTCTAGCTCTAATAGGTTCTGAGATCGACGCGTTCATACATACGGACAGACAGACGGACGGGCAGACGGACAGACGGACGGACAGACAGACGGACAAGGCTAAATCGACTCAGCTCGTCACCCTGATCAAGAATATATATACTTTGTGGGATCTGCCACGCCTCCTTCTGCCTGTTACATACTTTTTGCAAAACCATTATACCCTGATTTCCCATTTTCAATGGGTTCAGGGTATAAAAATTGCTTTTCAATTGCAGGGCAAATACAAATGCAACTCAATATTTAACCAAATAAAGATTACTTTATCTGATATACATATATGTATGTATAAATATAGTTGATAAAAGATTACGTTTCGCTGCGCTAAAAAAAACAAAGTTAATATTTTTTATAGTTATATTGTGCAATTCTCAGGAATTCAAGTAGGTCATACAGACTTAGAAGATTATATTAGAGACAATATATGATAACGTGTTTGCACTCTTCTATGTGATTCTTATGAATTACCTTTTTTTAAAAGGGTTATCTGCCCTTACAAACATATGTACATATACATATGTATATGGAAGTATGAAGTATATATGTACACATATGTATATACTGTCTTATCTATATTTGCAGTATACTATATGTACATTGTACCTATTATATACAAATGTATAAATGTATGTACATATATACATATCATCTTTTGCTATTTCTCTCATATGTATGTATATGGAAGTATGATTTTGTATTTAATGTATGTATATACATATATGTATGCACCAATGTACCTATATTTATATATATATATATATATATATGTTAAGATTAGCTTATATACATATATGTAATAATGCACCTACATATATACTTATATGTACCAACACACCTATATACATATACGCACCAATGTACCTATATACATATATGTAAAGATAAGCCTAAATACACATACGTACCAATGTACCTATGTACTTATATGTATCAATGCACCTATATACTTATATGTACCAACACAACTATACAAATATGTACCAATGTACCTATATACATATGTTATATCTCCCACATTTCTGCAAATAATTAGCTCCTATCAGCAGCCACTTAATCAAAACAGTCAAGAATTCGAGTGGAAAACCATTGCATGGTCCATTTAGAAGATGCCACTTAATAATCTTTGTTAATTTGTTGGAAACGAGGCAGAACAGATCGTACAACATTCCTGGGCTGCCTGCTTCAAGCAATATTTGACACACATTGAAATATTTTTATAATTTATGCGCACCTAAGCAGCTCCGCCGAGGCGAATCCCTTTAAATAGAGAACTGGGCACAAGTCTCATAATTTGTATGCGATGTTTAAAAATAACATAAAATTCACATCAACTATGTGTCGAGGAAGTTCTTGATCTGTTCGCGGCTCCCCTATTTTGTTTGGATAAGATGATGCTGCTGCAACCTGTTGTACCACCACCCCTCCAGATCGTAAATCTTGACATGCGTCTGCAGTTTTTTCCATTTCTTGTTTTTGTTTTGAAAGCAAAATTTTATGGATGCCACTGTCTAGTATTACACAAAGACTATTAAATTTGTAGTTCTGGCCTACAAACTGTGGGCGGTTATTGTTTTTCTTTTGTGGCTGCCGAAAAGCCTCTGGCTTACCTTCGGAAAATTTAAACCAAAATACATACGTACATGCCTATGATGACATCAAAAATAAAAAATGACTTAATTAAAATGCAGGTAGCTCAATAACAAGGATATTGAGGCAAGCAATTTGTGTCAGGGCAAAGATGGAGTCATCAGAGTAATGTAAAAGCTGATTCCAGTGGGAGGTACACAAAAATAGGGTTGAGGTACATAAAGGAATAGCTGTAATGCTTGTATAGCACGCAAAGCTCAAATATATTTGGTAAATTTACATACAAATATTATTTGCCAAAGATAATATTGCCATATATAATATCTGTCATTTATATATTAATATAAACTTGAAAAATATCCTCAATTTGTTGCGAAATTTTTGTTCTTAAGAAAATCGCTCCAAAAACGCTAGCGGTTCTTAAAACGCGCGCGATTTTCACACAGCCTTGCGTACAGTTTGAGAAGCACTGCAGTCACAGCGCCCATAGCAGCTGGCGCACGTTGTATTTCATTTAGACGCGTCATGGCAACTTTTTCCGAGCTAGACAAAACAGTAAAATTTATGATCATTCTCACACTGAACAATCAATCAGCAAATCGGCCTGAATATGTAAAAAACAAAGAGTATATCATAATGAAAACTATTTATAATAGCCCCATCGACTAGCGACTACATTAGAATGCTCTCAAAGCGTGAATTTTTTAAATTGTTGCCTAGCTGCGGGGGATTTATCTTTGGCAATAGACTCTTTTTTTTGGAGATTTTAATCACAGCACGAATTTGTCAATATTTTTAAAAATAAAAAAACACAGCATAATAGCCAAATAGATGGCGACAAATGATTTTCAATTTTCAGTTTTTCAGTTTTTTCACTCCGTTTTTCTACTTTGTTACGAAAACTACCGACAGTTCAAGTTCGTTTGGTTTTTAATAATAATAGAGCAAAACCAAAAAGTGCATAAGTAGTTTTTTTTTGCTATTGTTACCCTGCTTTTTAAATGGAATAAACAATTTTCGTTTTTTTAGAGATTTTTTGTTGTTTTCGAAGCGCAATAAACGAGACTAGGAAGGCGACTGAAAGCGTGACGCAGACGGCGTCGTTGCGGCGCCGACAGCTTGCGGCTATGGCAACAACTCCGCATATCCTTTGTCCTACTCCTGTGGCATATACCTTGCACCCTCTCAAGCCCAAAGGAAAGCAACCCCTGCAACTGGCTTCGCTCGCAGCTGGCAATGCCCTAACCCAAGCAAGAGAGCGATTGAGAGAGTGGGAGAGAGAGAGCCAGACAAGCTAACGGTAGCGTGTGTAATATGATATCCCTATTATAAGCAACAGGCTACCCACATCAAACCCTAACGAACCTGCGCAACGGCGCAAAACAAAAAAAAATCCCTTCGCCAAGGACAACAAGTCACAGATATTAAAAGCAAACGGAAAGTTTGTTTAGGTTAAGGGAATGAGAGAAGTCTGAGTGAAATATAAGCAATATATATTATATAGAGTGTGGGTAGAACAAGCAGTATTTGATTGATGATAGACTGCGTGACAGACAGGTGCACAGACAACAAAAGACCTTGCAAGAAATTGCGAAAGGTTAATGAAATTAAATTTGATTGAGCAATTGAACGGAAGTTAAGTTGAATAGGAACAATGAAAGCTGAATTAACTGATTGGTGGAAC
This sequence comes from Drosophila gaucha, assembly GCA_035045545.1. Classification (NCBI taxonomy): domain Eukaryota; kingdom Metazoa; phylum Arthropoda; class Insecta; order Diptera; family Drosophilidae; genus Drosophila; species Drosophila gaucha. Next base: position 8,457,330 of record JAWNOY010000292.1, read on the forward strand.
AGACTCACAGCACTGACAATTAGGGATTCAGCAACTTTAAGAACTAAATAAACTTTAAGCGAGTAAATTTTTTATACATATATATACAAATATATTTTGTTTGAAGTGAGTTAAATTTAAAGTGGAACCATTAAAAAAGTTTATATTTGTTTACATTAGAGACTGCTTGCATTTATATTAATATAAATATATATAATATTTATATATATAATATTTCAATTTCTATTCTATTTAGACCTTTAATATCTTCACATGTGACATAGAGCAGTTTTTGCTTGAGATAGGGCAGTTTTTCCTACTCCAGCTGCCTCCTCTCTTCCCCTACACCACTTGACAAATGACTCGGACTCGCACTGTGCCAGGTGTTAGGCAATATCTAGAGCTGCATCTGCCTGCCCCTCCCCATAAATAAGGAGCTCGTCTCGCACCATTCAAATCGATGCTAAGCATATTAGAAATATAGCTTCTATAGAAATACCAAGCACACATGGCGTATGAGCAACGCATCATCTCAAGCGGTTAAGCGTTAACGATTAGCCCCAGACGAAGAAGGCCCCAGCTGCTGCTACTGGCGACTAGCTAATGATGAACTGACAGACTCTATGGCTACAGGAGAAGGGGGCGAGGGCATGGTACGATTCCAGCTAGTGGAAAGTGAACGCACAAGTGGCCATTGGCATGAAGCCAATTCGATGCTTGACATTTATTATGATTGGCTTATTAGGGCAGCAACTCGCAGCGACAAACTGGCCCTAGTCGAGGGGAGCAGGCGGAGGTTACAGGGTATTTGCGAGCAGCCCTTGTCGAATTGATGGCATATGCCAATGGGGCCATTAACAAACTGCTTAAGCAAAAAGCTACGAGAGCTAACAGAAAAATACATAAATGTATTCTTGTTATCTTTAGTTGAAAAAAGAAATATAATCAAGAATATGTAAATTGAAATAAATTATATATGAAATATCTTAAGCAAGCAAACAGCTATGAGTTGGCTTTAGAAGCTTGATAAAATTACATTACATGTTTACAGTTATGTGCATAACAATCAGAAGAGCTGTAAGCTTTCTTTATCACTAAAATTTATAATTATTTTCTGAAGAAATACATTTATAAAGTAAGCCCTACCATTATGGGGTCTTACATTGCTTACAACAGTACTTAAGCTTGGGTTTTCAAGATTGCAATTCTCAATGTCAAATAACTGTTATTTATTTAAGGAATTTATCGAACTTTCCTAATCAAATTACATATATTAATTTAAGAAAACAATAATTTAATATTTTAAAAGGAATTTCATATCGCTTATATTAAAAGTTTTGGGGGCTCGCAACAGAATCCAGTTCACAATCGACTTGGCAACGAGCGCGTGGCACATGAATATGTACGAGAATATATATACATACATACATATATATATTTATATATATTTTTAGAGCCCCACAAACCTGTAGAGCTTATGAATATTTAAGCGCCAACCGGCAAATTGTTATAAAAATCCGAAAAAAACAACAACTTAATATCAGAAACAATTTGGGGCCTTGCATAATTATCACAGTTATAAAGGGAAGCGCATTTAATGGAGCAACAACTCTAAAGACAACTTACGCATAGTTGTTGACCTAAAGCATAAAATAACAGAACTTGCAATTGAGGTAAACAAATAAACAACTAACTTGCAGTTTATGATAACAGGTCGCAGCACCTGTTCCAGTAAACAAATTCTACAATTTATATTTAAATATGCGAATAACTAAATGAATAACAACAACAACAACGAGAAATATCTACTTAATATAGCTTTGAGAAATACACGTAAACAGAATACTAGTTTGACATATATTTAAATGAGCAGGATTTTCAACTGAACAGCAGAGATCAATCGGCTGTTGGCGACTATATAAGACCAGATTTTAGCATGGCTTGGCCATAGTCTATTTGTGAAGATCTGCGGATCGTAGCTGGATTCTTGAAAAGAAACTTTAAATAACGCGTGTGAGGAAGAGTTTTGCATAAATTGAGTCTGAGTGATAATGGTAAAGATTTTTTATTGCGAATATGTGAAGTGATGTTATATATGTGATATTATACAAAATAAATATATATAGATATGTGAATCAACTATAGGATTATAATCAAAAAGTGAAAGAATATTAAAATTAATTATATAATATTAAAGCTAATATTTAAAATCCAATTATATGGTATTCTAACCTAATATGTTGATAGTAAAGATTTCTGTAAACTTGTTTTCATTTCTATAATTAAACAATAAATGTTCAACAACTAAAAGCTTCCTTTTCTCTTCTATTTCTCTATAGACAAGCTATACTGACAAAGGATCCAAAGTGAGTAATTAATTATTCTTCAAATTTAAAGGAGTTTATTAACTTTTTAATTTTTATAGCCAGAGGCCGGAAAATTCTTAAGCTTTGATCATCTAACGTTTTACGTTGGCAACGCCAAGCAAGCGGCTAGTTATTATACGACCCGTTTGGGCTTCGAACCACTTGGCTATCAGGGATTGGAGACGGGAGAGAGAAGCTATGCGAAGCATGCTGTGCGCCAGAACAAGATTGTCTTTGTGTTTGTATCGGCGTACGCGACCGATGACAAGGAGCACGGCCTGCACTTGATGCAGCACGGCGATGCTGTCAAGGATGTGGCCTTCGAAGTGGAGGATTTGAATGCAATCTTTAACCTGGCGGTTTCCCGTGGCGCTGAAGTTGTACGCGACATCTGGGAGGAGAACGACGCCCATGGTTTCGTGAGATTTGCCACCATTAAGACGGTAATTAAATTGAGCTTACAATTTTAAATATACAAATAAAAACAAATATTTAACACACAATATTTATAGTACGGCGACACGACTCACACTTTTGTGGAACGCAATGGCTATAACGGTGACTTTTTGCCTGGCTTTCAGCGTGGTATCAAGGATGTGCTGCTGGAGCATCTGCCGCCGGCAAAGTTGAACTTCATCGACCATGTGGTGGGCAATCAGCCGGACTTGCAAATGGAGAGCGTGGCCGCTTGGTATGAGCGCATTTTGCAATTCCATCGTTTTTGGTCTGTGGACGATTCCCAGATACACACGGAATACTCAGCACTGCGCTCCATTGTTATGGCCAACTTTGAGGAGACGGTCAAGATGCCCATCAATGAGCCAGCCAATGGCAAAAAGAAGTCCCAGATTCAAGAATATGTGGACTACTACGGCGGAGCAGGTGTTCAGCATATAGCGCTCAATACGGATGATATTATTGGAGCTGTGAGCAACTTGCGGGCACGCGGCACGGAGTTCTTGACCATACCTTCATCGTACTATGATATTCTGGAGGAGCAGCTGTCGCATAGTCGCACTAAAGTCAAGGAGGATATGGAAATACTGAAGAAACTGAACATTTTGGTGGACTTCGATGAGAATGGTTACCTGTTGCAGATCTTTACGAAGAACTGCCAGGACAGGCCAACGCTCTTCCTGGAGGTCATTCAGCGCTTCAATCATAATGTAGGTTTTCTTTTCTCAAATGCTTTGATTATGTTATAATTATTCATTTTATTTTAGGGCTTTGGCGCTGGCAACTTCAAGTCGCTCTTCACGGCTATTGAGATCGAGCAGGCCAAACGCGGCAATTTGTAACTTACGATTAAAGTGCAAAGATATGTCCACATAAATATATAAAGCATTTGCCAGTTGTTGGGCTATAAAAATCAAACTTTAATTCTTATTTCTTTCGCCGTTCAACTAAGCGCCGATCAACATGAACTTCGTTGCGTGGATCTTCATCCGTAAATGAAACCATGTGCGGATTCCAAAAGCCAGCGGGAGTGTTGTTTTCATACTCTCGTTCGTGTCTGCAATTATTTAGATACATTTGTATCTTTTCGTCATTCAAATTTGTGCCCATAAATGTGATAAACTGTTGAAATAGAACAATATTACTATTTGAAATTATGAAAATTGTATAATTAGCCACTTTACCTTTTCACACTGCGGGCAAACAATATTGTAGCGTTCCTTCACACTGAGTTTCGGTTCCTGTTTGACTATAATAGGCCTCGGAAAGATTTCCTCCTCCTCCTCTTCCTCATCATCTATTTCAAAATCAGCTGGCAACTTGGTTGATTCATTGCCGAAAGCACTTGGCAGCTCTGTAAGTGGTTCGGGTTTTACCCTAACAGCCTCCGCAGTGGGTTTTACTTTGACTGCCTCCATTTGACGCTTTCGTATTAGCTCCGCTTCGAATTCCTGCAACCTTGTGAGGGAAACTTTGTCATCCTCTTTGATGGCCTCCTCCATAAAGTCCATAGTATTTAATGTGTGATTATCACTAATGCTATCATCAATAAACACAATTTCTTGAGTGCCAGGTGTGAGCAGCATTACGCTGGACGTATCTGAAGTGCCGCTCAAGGACGGCAAGGCAACATCTGAACTTGGTGCTGACGGATCTGGACACAGATCAAAGAATGACTCGTCATCATCCATCTCAAACACGGGATTCTTATTGCTGAGCTGTGTCGTGGCGATGTTTGCGATTTTGCTGTCTGAGACGCTGTTGTTGTCGGCTCTGCAAACTTATTAAAGGTTATTTTTTGTTATAATAGAGCTTAATATCTTAACGCAGTAATCTAACCTCTGTAAAAGCGATTTCGAATGCTTGGCATGTTTTAGCGAGGTATACAAATTTGGACTGGATTCAATAACATCTTTATCGCATTCCGCATTATTGTTCTTGCCAGCATCGAATTGAAGGCGAGTTTGCTTTAGTCTGGGTGAATTGCTGCGGATTGTCAGAGACATTTTCGTCTTGCCCATTGGCAGCCTGTCTTTGGGTACTTTGCCCAGCCAGGGGCTGTTGGCATCTGTTGTTGTTGTGCTCGTCGGTTGTTCATTTTCGCAATTTCGAGTGTTTAATTTCCGACGCGTATTCCAGGGCTTGTAAGGACTGATGGCAGGTTCCGTTTCAGTAATGATTTCTTCTTCGTCATCGTCTTGTAGTGCTATATTCATATTTAGTGAGTCCTGACTCTCAGGCACCAGCGGAGAGGCAACCAATTGTTGCGAGCTGCTACGTTTTATTTGTTGCTTCTTTGGTGAGAGTCTTCGCCGTTTGGGGCTTGACTTGATGCGCTGCTCATGGCTCTGCTGCAACATATCGAGGGCGTTGTGCAACTTTTCGTTACGCTTGTTTAACTGGCAAATAGTATTTTCCTTTTCCACGCACAAACCCTGCATCACTATAAGGAAATAAAGCACATTTATTAAATTCTAGCTCTGACCTATTAACTCGGCTTACTCAAAAAGTGTTCCTTAATGGTGTCCAGCGCCTTTAAAAAGCATTTTGTCGTTTGCTCACTATTGCCAAGACACGTGGCACACTTCATTTTGGCAGTACAAATAAGTTTTAAAATTAATTGAGATGAATTCAAATGTTTATTATTTTTATTTTGGGTGGCAAAAATCACAACGACTAGGGATGGAAGCTCAAAAACATTTTAAAGTACGTTGAGTCTTATACATTGTCTGGCAACGCTGGCAACCAGTGCTTACAAGAACCGAGTTACAGTGCTGATAATCGACTGCAGTAAATATATTCATTCGCGTGTTGATTATTAGTTAAAAATAATATAAATTTATTAATTTAATTTAATTTTTAATTAAACTTCAGATGGCACACTTGCGTGAAAGCACGGACAAGGCTTTAAAGCTTTTGCGTACCTTGCCGCGCGTACAAATTGGCAACTTACGACCAAATCCCAACTCGAAACAGAATGTGAGCGGAACTGCGGCCGGTTAAATAACATCATTTCTGGAATGCACAAATTTTCTTTGACTTTTTAGGACAAACGCGGACGTGCTCAGCATGGTGGCGACAAACATGGTGCCGGTAATAAGGGATCTGGGCAGCGACAAAATTTCATGCGACTCGGTTACGAAACCGGCAACCAGCCCTTCTACTTACGTTTTCCCTACGAGCCGTATTACAAGGGGCACCACATGCGCCGAGAATACCCGCCCATTTCAATGCTGCAGCTGCAGGTGCTGATCGACACCAATCGCATTGACATCAGTCAACCCATTGATATCGCAACGCTGTGCAATTCTGGTCTGATGTCATTGAAACCTGCAGAACTTCAATATGGATTTCAGCTGACAGACGATGGCTTGGACAATTTCAAGGCCAAGATAAATATTGAGGTGCAGCATGCCAGCGAGGCAGTCATAGCAGCTGTGGAGCGCAATGGTGGTGTCATCCGCACTGCTTACTATGATCCACGCAGCCTTCACATAATGGCCAATCCGAAGAAATGGTTCGAAAAGGGCTTACCCATACCACAGCGCATGCTACCGCCACAGAATGCTGTGGAGTACTACACAGATGCTAAGAATCGCGGCTACTTAGCCAATCCCGAGGAGATAAGTAAGGAGCGACTGGTGTTGGCACAGAAATACGGCTACGAGCTACCGCGCATTGAAGATGATGCCAGCTATGAAATGCTCACAGAAGCCAAGGATGCACGACAACTGTTCTACGGTCTGGAACCAGGATGGCTAATAAACTTGGTAGACAAAACAATAGTCAAGTTAAAAACAACATAAGCCTTATTTGTTTGTTACTATACTTTGTTAAATAAAGATTGTATTGTAAAACGGTGTTTTGGTTACACAGAATACTAGTATATATATATATAATATCTATCCATTAATTGTCTTTTTATATAAAAACCTGTTTAGCCGATAGACTCTCCATAAAGGGCTTAACCAAGAAGTTAGTGGCAAAGCAAAAGATCAGACCAAAGGTTATAGAAATAGGCAGAGCGGGCAAGGCCTTGCGCCAAATGGCCAAGAGCAACAGGGTTAGGCAAAGGCCAACCAATATGGCTACAAAGCAGGCAATCGTAGTCGTCCAGTCGCCATAGGTGGAGGCCTTACCGACCAGCACGGAGTAGAATATAAAATCGCCCAATCCCAGCTTTATGCCACCTGTAAATTAACAACAAATAACATGTTAAGTAGGAAGACGAAGAATAATTTTGCTTTATACACTTACGTTCTTCCTGAGCTTCCATTTGGGGCTGATCGGGCGCAGGAACTGTGCGATATTCGTTGGGTCGACGTGGATTGCCGCTCTGCGTGCTTTGTACCTCAATTTGGCGACGTGTCACGCGATCGTTGAGATTCGCAGACCATTCCTGGGTAAAGCCTGCGGCCTCCTCTGTAAAAACGCATAGTATATTTTTATGGTGTTTACAACTACTTTTAAAATAGATTTCTTGAAGTTCTGACACCCACATAAACAACTAAACAAGAAGAACATTGAACATGCACTAGCATCTGCTCCTAAAACAGGAAGCTGAGAATTCTTTCAATATGCGTATTGAAAAGAATTTCATATCCTCTAATTTAGGCGCAAGCCACAAAACAAGTTTACAATACACAGGCTCAACTAAGCTCTTAAGGGTTAGGAAATTATAAAAAATAAATGCATATGTACCGTTTCCGTGCAAATTTCTTTTAAATGTCACAAGTGGCATACCTTCAGCAGCCGCCTGATTGTCCTGCTGGCGCTGATTGGCGCGCGAGGTACTTGCCCGTGAAGTACTTGGACGACAGTTGCTGGAACAGGTCGGTTGCTCCGGTGAGGCCAACGAATTGTGTGTGGTACGCGTTGTCGCTGTCGAGTTACTATTTGACGGCGACGATGTGGCTGTTGGCAGTGGTTGTGATTGTGGTTGTGATTCGGATTGTGGTTGTGGTTGCTCGGGTGTAAAGTGTGTGCCCATATAAGTGTAAATGACCGTGGCTGCAAAGACATTATCAATTAGACAATGGTTTAAGCATACATAGCGTAGCTCTCTTACAGGAGTAGATCAAAGCAGGAAAGATCTGTTCGTTGCGCTCCTGTGCGGTTTCCACCAATATTCGCAGCGGTCCCCGAGGTGACAATACAGCTATGAGATCTTTAAAAACAATTTACAATTAAAATCTTGTTGAAGTATATAGAAAAAACAAGACTATACCCCAGATGGAGATGGCTGCCAGCACAGCCCAGGCGGTCCATTCCGGCAGATATTTAATAAACACTAGGGCCATCAAAGCAGCTACGAATATCAGATAGCCTTGTTGCAAACGCAATGGACCCTGCCAATGTATGGCTATCATGCCTGCCACGCCAAAGTTCCACATGATAAGCACTGCCGTCGGATAGTCCATAGGAATGTTATATGCACGGAGCAGCTCCTCCAAGTACAAGTATGAGAAAATGAATAGGAGCATGAACGAGGAAAGTATTAGCCAGCCGTGTATTACGCGATAGCAACGTTTCTTGTACAAGACAATCAACAGAATAGTCATTACAACGACTACGCTCATAAGGATCAAGGAGTTGCCTAAAGCATTCCAGAACTTTATACTCGGTTCCGGCGACTTCTCATGAAATGGTGTATAAAGGCTGTCAAATAGAAGATGAAAAGTTAGACACACAAATATTGAGATCATATTGAGCAGTACTCACAGATATACGTCTGTGCTGTTGTAGAAGCTGATGGAGTTAATTGTGGCCACAACCACAAGCATACACAGGGAAACTGGCACAAAAAGCTTAATGACATGCTGGGCACCATATTTAAGGCCCTGCTCCTCTTCGATGGGTTGTGCCGGTCCAGGTTCAGCATCACCACCGGCGCCGCCTGCGTTAAGTCTTGAAGGCCGAGAGCCAGACTCACGGATGACAACACTGGGCACGGCTAGCACAGCCTACGGAATACATAAATGTTAGCATGGCGATGTATATACAGTTTCTTAATAATCCTACCCCGTCAGCTTGATCGGCATTGTTGATTCCCTCCTCCGCATTGGAACCGTAGTTACTACGTTGCTGTGCTTGTTGCCGCCTTGGAGGACGTTCCAAACGCTCTGCTGCGCCGCTCAGAATGCCATCAGCGCCAGATGACGCCGCCGAAGACGACGACGAAGATGGAGCGACGTGTGCGTCCATGAGCGGTGTGCGTTCGTTAGCCGCCGCCTCCTCAGCGTTTTCAGACGCCCACCTTGATGCCGTAGTTGGGGGACGCTACTTTAAAATTTCGCAATATGGAGACCGTCAGTATGATGATTGAATGAGTTTGATGACTTGAATGTTCTCTACATACAATTACTGGTATTAAAAATTAAAAGCTTGCCAGCTTGAAAAACTTTCTTCAGTTTTCGAACGACTCATAGTAAGTTAGAGATGAGCAGCCCAAAATATAAATTTATCGAAAGTGTGAGTTGACACGAAACTGAAAAATTGGTTATATACAATTATTACAATAATTTTATAATAATAAATGGCTTAGACTCAAACAAAATTTATTATTTTGGTCTTCTCTAGATATTAAACTATTTAAAATTCACAGATGCAACATCTGTTGTTTTTAACATGACGTCACAAGATTCGATAACAGCAATTTTGGCACAATCTCTATCGATTCATAGCAGAATAACAATCGACAGATAATAATTCTTATTAGCATTCGATATGCAGCTGTTGTACAAGTTAGGTGTTATAATAAAAGACTAAGAAAGAATCGTGTAATTCTTTATTGCACAAAAAATTGCTGAACTAAACATTTAAATGCTGCCCCAGTATAAAGTAGCATAACTGGGCCATTCCAATTCACCGAACGCACACCACAGTTCGCCGCAAAAGATGATAAAAACCTAAACGTTGCATTTTCTACCGGCCTTTCGTCAATATCTTGTTGCACTAAGAACTCAATGCACGGCAGACGTGTAACGAATTGATATTTAGTTTTGATATACGTTTTTTTTATATAATTGTGTGAATTAATTATATAGTGTAGCATTGTTTTATGCAACTGCTTAAATGTTCAGTTGAAATCGAACAAATAACTACAAAACAAAAATGAAATTTGAGTGTTTGCTGCTGTTGTCGTGGCTGTGGGCAGCAGCAGGCGACGATGACTCGCTCCTCGCCAAAGATCGTTTCCGTCGCGCCTCCATTGCGGCGGACGACGACCGTAAGGTAACCTCTGCCCAGCAGCTGCACAGCATCATCGATCTCCCGGACTGCCAAGATCTGCAAAAATATTGCACCCATGAAAAGTCGACTGATAATTTGGCCATGCTGGATTGCGCGTTGAGCTTCAGTTCCAGCCAGTTGGAGGCGCTGCCCGAGGCCTGCCAACATGCGCTCTGGATGCAGCAACGTCAGCTGCAGCTTAACTCTTGGGTGGAGCACACATTCTTGCCCAGCTATTGCGCCGATGAACAGTCGAAGCTCTTAACCTGCCTTAACTCCGTCGATTTGTGGACCTGCCTGGAGGACAAGCGTCAGCAGTTGCCGCAGAGCAGTAGCTGCCAGCAGCAGCTGCGCCGCGCACACTCGGCCCTTGGTCAGGATTATGGCAACATTGCTGACTTCTATGCAGCATGCGGGTCTCAGGTGGAGCAGCTAAAATGTGGTCGCATGAATGTGGAGCATTTGCCAGCGCTGCTCTCCCAACTGGGCACTGCACAATGCCTGATGGCGCATGCATCTCAAGCGGCGCCCATAGACATCAACTGCAAAGTGGCCATCACTGCCATCGACCAGCAACGTGGCATGCTGGAACTGTTTCGAGTGTGCTCCGGGGATTTGGCTGCGCTCTGCCCACAAGTGAGTTGGCTAATGAATGCATATTTCTTTAGCTAATTCCCTCTCTTTCTCTTATTTATAGGAACGGACCGGCACAGCAGGCGCGTACAAGTGCTTGGTGCGCCACAAGAATGATCCGTCGTTGAGCAGCCAATGTGGGGCGCAAATAACAGTGCGTGATCAGCAAATGGGCAAGGATTATCGGGTGTCACATGGCCTGGCTAAGGCTTGCAAGGATGATATCAAGCTACATCATTGCCGTCGTGGCGTTTCCGAAGATAAGCAGGTGCGATTGGCGCAAATCTTGCTCTGCCTGGAGTCTGTGTCCAAGAACGGCACCAAACTGGCACCCGAGTGCCTTGTGGAGCTGGACGATCATAGGCGCATGCTTATGACAGACTTTCAACTGTCGCCCGAGTTGCTTAGCGACTGTGCCGACGACATACCCAAATTCTGCCCGGACGAGCACAAGTCCCAACTGGTTAACGGCCTCTCCAGCTCTGGTGGAGAAATCATACACTGCCTGATGTATCATGTGCGTGCAAGGCGACCGCAGCGACGTGTGACAGCTCAATGTCAGCGTGGACTCGAAACCCTGATCAAGGTGAGCGATGCGGGCGAGGATTGGCGTGTCGATCCTGTGCTGAGACGTGCCTGCAAAAAGGTCGTTGATGTTGCCTGCAAGGATGTGGAGGGCGGCGAAGCGCGAGTTATGAGCTGTCTAATGGAACACATAGGCACACCCGCTATGCGGCCAGAATGTGAGCAGGCACTGCTTATCATTGAGTATTTTGTGGCGCGCGACTTCAAGCTGGATCCACAGCTCTACAAGCACTGCCGCGACGATGCCGTCAAGTACTGTCGCGCCAAACACCAATGGGACGACATACAAGACGTACAAATGGATCCAGAGCGTGGCCCCATGATCCTGCCCTGCTTGCATCGTATGGCCTACAGCGAGGATGAGCACCATACGTTGCGCAAGGACTGCTTCAGGGAGGTGAAGCGTGTGATGCGCCAACGGGCCATCTCAGTGGATCTTATACCCGAGGTAGAGGATTATTGCCTCTCCGATTTGTCGCAGTTCTGCGGCGAAGTCACCGAAAAGGGCTCCGAAATGGAGTGTCTGCAGAACAGGCTGGAAAAACTACAGCCTGAATGCAAGGCTGTGGTGACCAAATACACAGAGGAGGAGGCAGCCAACATCGAGATGAATCCCGTTATTATGGCTACTTGTTCGGAGGCAATGCAAAAACATTGCTCAGAAATACTTAATGACGGCAAGGATAATGGTTAGTTAAGTTGGTTTAGTTTACTGTTTCATAACTCATGCTCATGCTCTCTTCCTTGTAGGCAACATGATGGACTGCTTGATTTCGCACAAAAACGATGCCGATTTACATAAAGGTTGTCGGGCTGCCATCGAGCACTTTCAGATTATCTCACTGAAGAGCTATCATTTCACTACTAAATTCAAGGAGGCGTGCCGTTCGCATGTGTTGCGCTTCTGTGGGGCGAGCGCCACTAAAAACGAAGTGGTTGCCTGTCTCAGTGAGGTCATGCGCAACGATACAATACGTGGTCAGCGACATCAGATACCCAAGGATTGTAGACAGCAGGTCAAGTCGCAGCTGTATCAGCAGCGCGAAAGTCTTTCGCTAGATCCCAAGTTGGCCAATCTTTGCAAGAATGAATTGAAGCAATTCTGTGCGGATCAAAATGGTCCCGGTCAGGTGAATAAAAATGCAAGTCATCCCAGTCATTATTAATCCCCCAAACACCACCTAACACACACAGCCAGAAATATAGAGCAACTAATTCTATGAAACAAATTAATTAAACTAAATCTTTTACAGGCTTTGGAGTGTTTGATACAGAAAACCCCACGGCTAAGCAAAAACTGTCATCATGCGATATTCATGGTCAAACGCTCAGAGTTGGGCGACAGTGGCACAGACTACACGCTGATCAACACCTGCAAGGAAATGATCTACAAATTCTGTCCCAACACCGAATCCATGCAGCTGCTGGACTGTCTAAAGACCTATAAGGATGATCCCAGCTTTGACCAACGCTGCCATTTGGTAGTCGTCAATCGCATGATCGAACAGAATACAGACTTCCGTTTCAATCCAACGCTTCAGAGTGCCTGTGGCAAGAACATCGATCGCTACTGCTCCAATATCGTGATACAATCCCAACCGAATGAGGAACTCAATGGCAAGGTGAGCATTAAACAATCTATTTGTACTTTAGATAAGAAATTTGATATACAAATTTATTAGATGATGAGGCAAAATGAAGATTAGATTCGATTAGATAATGTGAGAAAGGATGAGCAGATATATCTTTACGCTGTGAATAGTTATATATATAGTATATAGATTATTATTATTATTATAATAATTCTATAGATTTAATATGAATGTTAATGCATATAGCTTTTATTTTTCGTTTGTTCAAGCTGAATTCAGCTCAATCGATTTTGTATCTAGATAATATTATAATTAATATACAAAAAATAGCTTCTTAAAACTCCACATTTCTGCGCTGTAAACGCGAGTTTTCCGGATCATCAATGGTCGCTGTCAGCGTCTGCAGCAGATCTTCAGCAGTCGTTATATGGAGTCCAAGTCGATTGTAAGGCCCACTAGGACTAGTCAAAGCACTCAGATCTTTGGGCACACCGCTAGTAGCAAACGATGTCCACAACTCAACCATGTTCTGGGCCATGAGTGCGTCCTCCATTTGCAGTGGATGCGTGGCAAACAGATATATATTGTCATTGGAATGATGCACACCACCATTGAAGGGATAGTGCTCATTGCCAAACTCGTAGCCAAAGCGCGTGTGCTGACCCTCGTACTCAAAGCTGTAGACATAGACAGGAACATCCGGTCGATGCGTATGCAGCTTGCTGGCCAAGCTGATAACCGGCGACTTCATATAAATTGTCGATGTGAGCTGGGTGAAGAGATATTTAGTCAAAGCAAACCATGTACAATTCCAAAAGACTCACATCAAAATAGGAAGCCAAAGCAGCTTTGTGGGCGTGGCTGGCCAACAGCTGCGGGGTGAAAAGCAGGCGATATAATAAATTGTCTGCCAGACCCGTTGCATCTTTGGCCATGTCGATTAAGCCCTGTGATAACTGGCGCACGCTAAGATCGCTGACATTGGAGATCTTGCTCACCAGTGCATCATAATATGCTATATTAGTTAATGGGATTAACCGAAGAATATGGGTATGTTGCTTAGCTACTACTCACAGGCAAGCACAAAGGAGCCATCGTGCTGTGTGAAGCCTGTCATCAGCGGCACTCCACGCTGCTGCCGCTTGAGCAGCTCCTCAGGATGTTGTGGCAATATACCTTGAAGATCCCCCACAAGTGGGCCGAAACTCTCTGCTTTGGTAGCCTGGAGCAGCTCCAGTACCGAAGCAGAGCGCACACAGTGTAACAGCAGTTCCTGCTCCTCGCATCGCTGACAGCCCAATTCCTTGCAAATTCTCCGTGCCTGTCCAGCTGGATCTTTAATTATTGCCCAGCCGGCGAAAATCGAACCGGATTGCACAATGGCACGCTGAAAATGCTGCTCAGAGGTGCGTGGACTCAGGAGCAAGGCGCTGGTCACGCCCGCCCCAGCACTCTGACCAAATATAGTCACCTGGCCGGGATCGCCGCCAAATCTGTGAATATGCTGTTGCACCCAGTCTAAGGCTAAGAGTATATCGCCAATGGGCGCATTGCCAGGCAACTGCTCCGTGAGTGTTGAGAGCCAGCCCAAGGCGCCGACTCGATAATGGGGCACCACCAAGACGACATCCCGTTCCAGCAAATAGTTTGGCGGATGATCTTGCGAGGAGCCATTGTAATAGCCACCGCCGTACACATAAAACATCACTGGCTGACGAGCTGTGAACTGTAAGGAAACACGAGGAAACTGTGTGAATCAAATCACCTCTCTATGCGATTTTCAAAAGTTAGAGTAAGGCTTGAACATTGAGTGGTAGCGTAACTTAGACAAAGAGTAACAAAGCTAGATAGAGGAATATTTAACTATATTTAAATTTCATGCCTGAGTCCATAAACAAGACGTTGAGTCAGATTAGCAATCGATTGCCAAAACGGTCGGTTTAATCACCAGTTGTATTGCTTATTATAAAAAAGCGCAATGCTTTCGTTTAGCAGCTACCTCAACAGATGTTTCGGACTGTGTTTTTATTACAAAAGTGTTTTTGTTTTAGTTCTTCTATAAAAATATAAGGCCATATATCAATTTACGTGGCAAAAACTGATTTCTGTTTATTGAATTAACCAACTTGCATGGAATTTTGATTTTTAATTGAAATTCTTATATTATTTGCTACAAGCTAATTTTATTAAAGAGTCAGTCAAATAATTTATAATATTTATATATATGATCAAAATCTTGAAAAGCCGGTTTATGAAGCTAAAAGATTCTCAATCTAAACTAATTATTTAAATGAATTACTTTAACGAATTGAGATTCTTTTATTTGTTTTAAAGATATTTTCGCATTCACATCTTTAGTATTTAGATAGTACTTACATTCTTTGTGTATACGCACAGATTTAGGCAATCCTCTAGCTGAGCGTCCGTCATCTTCGCATCCAAATTGGTTATCACCGGACAACGTTGGCCAAAGTCCAAGGTGTCGAGTGTCTCAGACCAGGGCGAGCGAGCAACGGGTGGCTGTTGTTTGTTTTTTTTTGGGGGAAGGTACAAAAGTATATAACGTCATAAAGGTCGTTTATCAGTTGTCGTCTCACTAGCCGACAAGTTGGACTCTTAACCCACACGAAAGCGCAGATTCCCAATGGGCGCCTCTGCATAGGGTATACCGCGAAATTGCATAAAGCTCTGCCCCGTCCAGGCTGTCTGTCCGTAATTGCCGCGCACTGCGCCCTGCTGCCCGGCCAGATCCACTGTCATCGTTGACATTGGCGTTTGTGCATCCGCGACAGCGTTCATCGAGACCAACATCCAGGCGATGAGGCCAGCGAACACCAGGCCGCAAAGAGCTAACATCACGTATACGACACGTCTACGCATCGAACTGAACTGAATTGAAATAGCGGACGAGCCAGCCTGCTCGCGAATTGCGATCGTTTATTACATTTCGTTATCGCTGCGAACATGTCTATCAACTGAGCTAACGAAAACTATTATATTATATATAAATATTCCATATAAGTCGGAAAATCATGAAAATAAGTTAAGAGCGCAAGCCAATTGAATCTGAAATTTTCTCTATATGAATTCTCCTTACTAATTCTTATTCATTTACCATTTCCTCATCTTTAATTTGTATAGGTTATTAAATGTTTAAAGGAAAAATTCAGGCAATCGAAATTGGATAAGCAATGCGCACAGGAAATGATCAAAATACTGCAGGAGCAGGCATTGAACTACAAGTTGAATCCTGTGCTGCAGCACTTCTGCAAATCCGAGATACAGGAGTTGTGCCTAAAGCACATGGATGCTGATGAGCATGGCCTGGTCGAGGAATGCCTGAAGGCGGCCTTTCTGCGCAAGCAGCTCATCAATCGCGAGTGCCAATTGGAGGTGGCTACGCTGATAGCCGAGGCCAAGGCGGATATACACGTTGATCCCATACTGGAATCGGCATGTACTGTGGATCTATTGCGCTATTGCGCGAATGTTGCTAGCGGCAATGCACGAAGTAAGTTAATGCATTTGCATATTGTAATATTTAATGTGTGCTTGAACTTGGTCTTTATCTAGAACTGGATTGTCTGCGGAGATTGTTGCGCGAGGCTCCAAATTCATTGGAGTTGGACTGCCGCGAGAAGCTGCAGAAACGTATCGAGATGTTCCGCAATGCGGACGATACGCTGGCTCTACCACTGGAGGATATGGGGCAGTTGGTGCAACAGGTGGTCGCATCACCGGCGCGAAAGTTCTTCCTTGTGATATTAATTAGCGCCACGGGCTTGGTCTTTCTGACTGGCATCTTCCTTGGACGCGCCACCAAACGTGCAATGGGCATAAAGAATAAATAATGCAAACAGACTGTAGTTCATAATTATGTAATAATAGTTGATCTGTAGTAACGTGAAATGTGTGTAGGTTAAAAGTGTGCGCTTCCCAAATTCATTCGCGCTTTCAGTTTACTCTTTTTGGAGCTCTTCCCATTGCAATCAGCTAGTTTTTTGAAAGCAATTTGTGGCTTAATCGTTTGTAAGACCAAAAAAAAAGTGTAATTAATTTCACAGAAAACATAACTAAATAAGTAACTTGTATGTTTTATTTTTTGTGTAATGATTTCAATTGTAAAATAAATTGTATTTTTATAAATGAAATAGTAACTATTATTTTTAAAAGCTGGCGCACTACAAACGAACCTATCGAAATTTAAATTCGACTATCGATATGCAATTTTAATATACAATGGAGGCTATTTCCAATTTGTAATTGCTGGCCACATCATCTGGCGGCGTTGCCACTTAGCTGAAACTTCTTAATCGAAAGGTTGAAGACTTTTCGCTGCTGCTCTAAAGCTCATTTTAAATGGCTTTAGATAGTTAATATAAGTGAGATATTTCAGATCAAAGTGTAAAGTAAAAAAAATAGTTGCTTGAGTTCAAAAACAATGTTTCTAAAACATTTCCAAGACATCTAATAAAGCTGAAATAATCTGCGCACGTATGCACACGCATACACGCACACAAAGGCGACGAAAAACAAGTTCTAATAAGAAAGGCAAACTAACACAAAGAAGCAACAGCTTGCAGTCTTCATTTGGCCTTTATGATGGGCACAAGCAGCGGCGTTAAAACCGAAGGTGAGCAAAGCTGAAAAACTTGTAATGCGTGTAATAATGTGTTATTCTTGTTTTTTTCTTTGCTCTGATTTGAAGACAGCCGAGCCATGGGCCTGAATCACCCAAGCGGCAGCAACAGCAGCAGCACCAATGCAGCAGCCGTTGCAGCCGGAAATGCTGCCAGCTCCGCCGCAGCTGCTGCGTCCCTCTCATCCGTCGAGCTGTGCCTGGTGTGCGGAGATCGCGCTTCCGGTCGCCATTATGGCGCTATTAGCTGCGAGGGCTGCAAGGGCTTCTTCAAGCGCTCGATACGCAAGCAGCTGGGCTACCAGTGCCGCGGCGCCATGAACTGTGAGGTGACCAAACACCATCGCAACAGGTGTCAGTTCTGTCGGCTGCAAAAGTGTTTGGCCAGCGGCATGCGAAGTGATTGTAATTTTCGTTTAAGTCGTCGTCTCAAAAATCCCAAAGATCACAACCAACCACCCTGCACGCACCCCCATCCCTCCCCACCTCACAAATGCATTATCACAAAAGCACACACACACACTCACGTATAGAAACACACACGCACACACACATCATGAGACTTTTGTCTGTTTTTTTTTTGTGGAGCATCTGGTAACTCCTGTTTACTGTCATTCTGATTAGAATTTCCGTTCACTTAGTGCTGCCACCTGGCAATACACATTGCATGCGTTCTATTTACATTGACATTCTAATTAGATTGACTATTGAACTATTGAATCAACAAATGAACTATTTCAAGACTTGTTAAACTAAGAATTAGCGTAATTACCAACTATTTTGTTAAAAACTTTAGAAATCAAGTCAATAAGTTTCCTCTTAAGCCAAACAGTGTCCGCGCTCAATGCTAATTCAAGCAACCACACAACATTCCTACCTGCACACACGCACTCACACACACATACCTATTGCACACCTCTCTACCACTAGCTGCACATCATGTACCGTTATTTAGTTGCAGCACTCGCTAACTGCTTTCTCTTTACTTCTTTGTTTCTCTATGCCACCAATCTGCAGCCGTGCAGCACGAACGCAAACCCATTGTGGATAGGAAAGATGGCATAATCTCTGGGGGAGCGAGCAGTGTGTCTGGCTCCTCCAGCAGTGCAGGCCCCATCAGTGGCTCCTCGGCCAGCAAGTCAGGCTATCAGCAGGTGCGTGTGAAGCAGCAGCAGCAGCAACAGCAGCAGCAGCAGCAACAACAACATGCCTCGGCAGCAGCTGCGGCAGCCGCGTCGGCAGCATCGCTCTTTCAGCATGCTGCCACGCCCTCAGTGGCCAGCACGGCAACGACGCCCTTCGGGCTAAGCGAGAATCTGTTCCCAATGAGCCTAAACTTTGCGGAGCTAACACAAACGCTGAGTAAGACCAATTATTACTTATCCCAATTTGATTCCAATAAGCAAACGTTCTTTACTTTTAGTGCTTGCGTCGCAACAGCAACAGCAGCAGCAGCAGGCGGCCAGCAGCAATGCAAACAGTCACTGCTACTCCCCAGAGCTGGCCAAGCCGGAGCTGGACGAGGACGAGGATGATTCCATGGACAACAGCAGCACCTTGTGCCTGCAGCTGCTGGCGAACAGCGCCAGCAACAATAATTCACAGCATTTAAATTTCAATGCAGCAGCCGCTGCTGCCGCCGCTGCAGATGCCTCCACGCTGCCCACGCCCGCCACAGTGGGTCTCATCCAGAGCTCGCTGGACAAGCGCGCCATAGACAAGGCGCTGCAGCTGCTGCAGCCCATACAGCAGCAGCTGGACAGGAATCAGAGTGGGCAGAGCACGGCCGCAGCGCTGAGCATCAAACCCGAATGTGATTCGGATGCCGAGGACAGCGGCACAGAGGACGTGGATGCCGATCTGGTGGAGCACATGGACTTGGACTTCGAGTACTGTCATCGCGGCGACTTTGTTGCCAACGAAGCGATATTCGCCCAGGATCTGTTTGCCTCCGAGGCGCAATGTGCCTTCCATGTCCAGCCTCCCACGCTCGTCCACTCGTATCTCAACATGCACTATGTATGCGAAACAGGAGCCCGCATCATCTTTCTGTCTGTCCACACGCTGCGCAAGGTGGCTGCGTTTGAGCTGCTCGATGCGCACACCCAGATGAAGCTGTTGCGGGGCGCTTGGCCCGCGCTGCTGGCCGTGGCGTTGGCTCAGTGTCAGCGTCAGCTGGCGGTGCCCACGATCATTGGGCAGCTGGTGCAGAGCGTGCGCCAAGTGGCGGACATTGATAAGATCGAACCACAAAAGATTGCGAAGCTGGCGCAGATTACACGAACTCTACACGACTTTGTGCAGGAGCTGCAGACGCAGGAGGTGACCGACCTGGAGTTTGGCCTTCTCCGCCTGGTGCTTCTCTTCAATCCGCTGATGCTGCAGCAGAATCGTCGCGAGCGCTCGCTGCGCGCCTATGTGAAGCGTGTCCAGCTCTATGCGCTGTCCACGCTGCGTCGCCAAAGTGGTGGGGAGGAGCGTGCCAATGGATTGTTTGCTAGTCTGTTGCCGTTGAGCGTTTTGGAATCGGAGCTGACCGAGGAGCTGTTCTTTGCCAATCTGGTGGGACAAATGCAAATCGATTCGATGATACCCTTCATCCTGATGATGTGCAACAGCAATGGACTGTAGAGCAGTGGGAGACACAAAGCAAGACTGATTGGAGGCAGCGAACGGGGCGTCGAGAGAGGGGGGAAGCAGGGGGCCAAAACTGCGCCTAGTGCGGACAATACTTAGCTATAGCATATACATAAATTATATATATAAACGCATGATTGCAACCAGCTCTGAAATTCATTTTTCATATTAAAAAGGCTGAACTTTAACTTGAGTATTTATTCTTATTAGTAGTTCAAATTAGAACAGTCTAATTCGAGTATACTTACTGTATACTGGCAGCAAGAAAGCGTGTCAGATTCTTGTTTATTCGAATTAGAGTTTCCAAATGCTAATTAGATTGCTGAGAGTACAAGAGTAAAGCGGCACCTATTGCAGGCATACTTGCATCAAAATTATATATTATTACGATCGTATTATATTCAGTGAACGATCTAAAAGTTCAATATTAATTTCTACCTTCGAATACGAATTTGCTAATTAGATTGCAGCTATATTCAAGTTTTGCCCCTTATATTAACGCCATCTGGCGATACGAAAGGGAACTATAATTTTGTTCATTCAAACATATAAGAATGCAATTGGATTGCAGGGGAAAGTAAAGAAATCCATTTGCTTTGTGCGTTTCATCATAAATGCTGCAATTTATTAACTTTAAAACTAAACTAACTGACAGGCTGTTGTTACTCCTCATTGCGCAGTCTCCTCGTTGCTCTGTGGCTTCTTCGTCGGGCGATGTCTGTTGTGCACCTCGTCGTTGTGGCCTTCGCGATTGCGCGCTATTTCAATGGCCAAGAACTGGACGCGAAACACGAATATCGAGTTGTCTGGTGAGAATTCCTTGTTGGCATCGGCTCGCATCAGCGTACCATACGAATAGTCTTCCATTTTATTGAATTTCTCCGCGAATTGACGCCATTTGAGTTTCTCTGTGGCCGATTTGAGGATTTCATCGCTGAGGCGTGCCACCTGCAGATCGGGAAAGTCTTGGCGAAAGGTGGCATAGATCTGATCATCATAGGGCGTTAGCCGTAGCTGGGCAGGCGGCACACTGGTCAGTAGCTAAATCAAAGTAGTGACCGCAATAGTTGGCATACGTTTTAGCTTCTAATTCATTATATTTACATTGAAATGCACTTCCGCATGCTCGAGTGCTTTAGCTGCCCACATTTCCTCTACGAGCGAATCATTGCCGAACTCCTCGGCCGGTCTTGAGAGCAGGGAAGCGCCATGCTGTGTTCAATAACAACTTTAGTTTACTTCAAATAAATATATACATTCCTCAATATACCATCATTTCCATTTTTAATTCTGTTTATTATAAATCTGCACGTTTCAGCGGCGACAATCACAATGTGAGCCGACAAGTGCACTTATCGATAGTTCGATATGTTAGTACTTAATCGATAGCTCGCCTATACGAGCGTAATTTTAAATGCTGATCATTAAAAATCATAATTATCGAGATATCGCTCTTTCAGCTTATAGTCGCCTTTTCGAAAGTATTTTTAAATACAACAAAATCGTGTTTCGTTATAGCAATCCATTTTTTTGCGTTCTGTTACTTATTTCGTTCGAGTAGAAAAATTCACTACACTTGTTTATTGATTTAAAAGCAGACATATGTTAAAAACATTCTTTCCTTTTTTTTATGCGGAAATATGTTTCAAAACATCAGTATTACTTTTTTGTGCGCCTTGGCATTTACATCGTGGTGGCTGCTGTGCTATTTAGATGCTATTGAGGATCAGCAAACTCACGTCGATTACAAAGTGGAACTCTACGCGGGTAATTCTAATTATACATTTGAATAAAAGTTGATATTAATCATAAGTTTAGAGCGTCCGATTTTCACAGAAGAGCCAAAGCAGTGTTCCAACAAACCCGAAGAAACTCATTTTCTTTATCGTTCCTTTGATGCAGTTATCACCTACAGCCTTATCCTTTTTACCACTATTGTGCTCTGTAAATCTCTGCAATGGCTGGAGCTACAGGCGACTTATTTCGTGCAGAAAATTCCACTTCACGAATGCGTGCCGATCGAATACTTCGAAGATACACGGGATGTGAAGGCAGAGGACCAAGAGGAGAGACACGTGGACAAAGAGGAGAGAGTGGGAAATGAGGAAAAATTTAAGACTGAACAAAACTGGGAGGGGGAGCACAAGTGGGAGAAGGAGGGGCAATGCGAAATGGAGCGAAATGTGGAGATCAAGCCAAATGTCGAAATGAGTCAAAATATGAAACCGAAGGAGAATTTGTGCAACACTGAGAAACCGGCACAAATTCAACAAGAAAATATCGAGCTGAGGGAACAGTTGAATGATTTGCAGGAGCGTTGCCGTGAGCTGCTTCAGGAACTGCGCGCTGCCAACAGCCACAGCAAGAAGAGTCCCACGGTACTACGTCCCAATCCATCCAGCAGCAGCTTCACCAGCTCCGATTCCGAAGATCCATCTGGTTTGCTTATGTGGAAGCAGCCGTGTAAAATGTCATCCAGTGGTCTGTCTGTAAAGGAGGATGCCGAGTCTTTGAGTTCGATGTCGCAAAACGTTTATGTGACACACAGTCATTATCATATTAACTTCAATGGACCGGTGCACCTAACGAAGCAAAACATCAATTTTGGCATGTTAGGCCCTAAAAAATTACTTAGACGAAGTGAATTTTTGCAGGTGTGGGGTACATTTATTAAGGGTCCGCAGGAGCGTCCCATGCTGACAGGTATTAATAACATCTTAATGTGAAAGGCGCACAAATCTTTATATCTATAATATAAATGTTTCATAAAAAAAAGACGTTACTTTTATGATTTGTTTGGTATTTAAAAGTGTGCTGCCACACTGTTTTTGATTTAGATTGCGCGCTAACTATCGATAGCACGAAATTGAGCTGGCTATCGATAGCGCTGCTCACGTCGTTTGCGGTGCATCAAATTTAACTGCCAGTTTGTTTCTTTCGGTCGTCGTCGCGTGACTTGTGTGCGCGGAATATTTTATCCGTTATAGTTCATCTCAAAAAGTGCTGTGCTTTACAAATTCCGATTAAATGTAACAATTTGCAATTCATGTTGAAATCTAAACCGGCGCTGCAATAAACTGTAATTGTATTATAACATGTTACAATTGTAAACAAGACTGACATCGGTCAAGTTTCTAATTTAGATGTTTGATGTTTGTGCGATCGCAAGTAGAAAATGCAAAAGTGATTTAAACGAAAAACTTAAGAAAATTTTGCGTAAAGTACGATTGTCACGTTCTCTAAAACTTTTGTTGTTTGGATTGTTGTTGTCGTTGCAGATGCGCCTTTTACGTTATGCTTTTGGATTTCTATCAAAGTCGTTATATGATAACTGTTTGTGTTTCGTCTTATTGTTACATTGTGGTGCTAAGCTCAGTTTTATCTCGTTGACTGCAGCGAGTGGCATTGTTGCCTTTTATTTTGCATTTTATTTGTGCATTATCACTCCCACTCACACACACATGCCCATGCACAGAAATCACGCACACATGCAACCTGCGGCATAATCATTGAAAAGGCAAACAAGAATATGCATCTCTCCTTCGCTCTCTCTCTTTACCAGCGTTGCCTTACTTAAAATTGTTTCATGCTTAAGCTATTTTTTTGTTTACTAAAATATTAAGATATATTTTGGGAAACTTTAATTTGGATTTTATAGTTTTGGTGGTCTGCTGCTTTGTGGCCGCTCTTGCGCTTGTCTATAAATAGCCGCCTGCCGCTGATAAAGCAACAGATCACTCTCACTATCGGTGAGAGCATTAGACACTCTGCCGCTGTTGCTCTTTCTCTCTCTCGCTCTGCCTCTCTCTTAATCTCTCACTGCCTCTCCGGCTTTATCTCGATGTGTGTGTGTGTGTGAATAATTCTTGCGGCATTTTGATTTTTGTATTGAATTTGCCGTGGGGCAGATAAAACAGCTGAGCCGTCCTTTGCCGAGGAATGTGCTGGCGCTGCATTTTTAATTTCTATATTTGTTATGCACACAATTTTTTTGTTTTGCCCCACTGTCAGCAGCACTTTACAATTGAATCATCAACAAGTTGTTGCTGCTGCTGTTGTTGTGTTTGCTATTTCTTACCTTCTGCTTTTATTGTTTATGTTTTGCTTTATGCGAATAAGTCACATTTGGTTTTGATTTTCTTTAACCTATTGCAAATTCTTAGCGGAAATGTCAATAAATTAAAAAGTTTTAAGCGTACTCCAACACGCACACACACTTACACATCTATACATACCTATGCATGACCACATATGCATGTGTTTGTATGCAGCTTAACTGCGCTGCTTACGTCGCGCATAATAAAGATTAACGCATTTCTTATCAAGCGTTGATAGCAGAGCAGACGACATCCACCGCGGCAACAACAACAATAACATCAACAACAAACAGTCAAAGAGCAGAGCGAGCATTTGAGCTTCGCTTTTTGCCTGCTTCGCTCAAAGAGACACACACCACACATACCCACACACACACATTTATATATATACCCACTTAGTAGGCACTGATATCTCACGCGTTGTCGTTGACTTCGCTGATTAGCATTAACTAAGCCACAGCAACAACAACAACAAGCGCGTCTAGTTTTGTTGTATTATTTATTTGTTTTCTGGTTTTCAACTGCACACCCACACACACACACACATGTGTTAATATATATACAGATACACCTATATTAGTATATTGCGAGACAGAGAAAGATAGACTGTGGCTGTCGCAGCAGCCGCCGTCGGCGCTTTATTTTCGCGCTGCTGCTGATAAAATAAAGAACAATATTAATTTAAGTTTAAAAATAGAATTTTGCTGCAGATGCCTCTTTTCTGCATGTATGTTTGTACTTATGTATGTATTTATGTATGCATTTGCATTTGTATTAGTGAGCGGCAGAAAAAGTTGCTCACGCATACAAAAGCAACAACTCTGCTTGATCTGCCTGCTTGTCTGTGATTGCGCCGCTCGCGCTCTCGCTCTCCCTCTCAACGAGGCGACGTTGGGGCCAACTCAGCGTTCGTTTTGCTTCACGTTTTTCAGTATTATTCTATTCGCCTGCGTTTCAAGTTGGTCTTCACGGATTGCAGCCTACGTGCATACATACACAAACGAGATATATACATACACATACGTACGCACGTATGTATGTTTATTATATATTTTGATTGGATTGGGGCAAAAGAGTGCGCCATCGTTCGGT
Source organism: Drosophila gaucha (assembly GCA_035045545.1). Lineage (NCBI taxonomy): Eukaryota > Metazoa > Arthropoda > Insecta > Diptera > Drosophilidae > Drosophila > Drosophila gaucha. The sequence continues at coordinate 8,482,636 of JAWNOY010000292.1, forward strand.
GTGTTTTCTTGTTTCTGGAGCAACAACAACAGTAAAGTAAAGAAAAAAAACAAAATACACATTAAAAATATTTATGCAACAATTTGAAATGTTCGGCAGCTTGTGTACAAATGCGTGTGTGTGTGTGCGTTTCTATATTGTTTTGTCAAATACTTACGATAATTATTGTAAAAAGAAAAACAACAAAATGTGTTAATAAGAATATTTGAATATTTGCACATCAACTAATTTCTGATAATTAATATTTAGTATTTTTTCTGGCTCTCCGCTAATATGGCACTAACACACTCTCTCACTCTCCCATTTTCTTTCTCTTGTTACGATCTTTATGTGCATGTGAGTGTGAGTGTTTCTGTGTGTGTGTGAGTGTGTGTAATCACAAAACATGCGGAAAAACGCTTGGTAAAAAAAAAACAAATACAAAATGAGTGAATTTTTTTAGACGCTCTGAAAAAAAGATAGGCGAGACTCTCGAGACGTAAATGCATAGATAACAGAAGTTATGATAAACACAGCCGAGCCAAAACTCGTATGCAAAACCGCATCTCAATGAAAGCCTTTTTTATGGAAGCTGTAAAGTTAGCTGTAGTTATGGGGCAGATCTAAAGCAAAAATATATTACCCAGGGTAAATATATGCAGTTATTGGTGTAAACAGTTTCATTCATAATAAATGAGATATTCCCTAACTGATCTGGCTAAATTAAAACCACGTTTTATGTTTAGTTTGATTCATTTTGAAATCAGAATCCTTCTAGAAATTCTAATCTCTTCGCTAGTTCTCACTCTCATATTCTTCTTCTTCTAGTCACTTGCCGACTTTGCTGCAATTTACCGCTAAAAGCATCATTAGCGTTGTCTCGCTCTGCTCGTTCTCCTTTATCTACATATTCGTTGTTTTGAATGTGCCTGCGTCTGTGTGTGTATGTGTGTTTTTGTTCTAAATAAATGCATATAATTAACAAGAATATTTTTCATTCAAAAGCAAAAGTTATAAAAATAAATACCCAATCGAATATATACGAAAATAATAACAAAACCAATTGCGGCGCGATAACAAAAATATAAAAAAAATACAAACAAAAACCACAACAAAGTGAAACAAGTGCTAAAGCAATTCATACGAAAACCAAAAGGCAATTTGATAAATTTACAATATTGTGCGAATGTAATACGAATGTAAATCACATTAAGAAGAAGCAAATCCAAATCAAGCAAACGCTTTATCTACATAACTGTAAAGCGGCAACGTGGGCGGCGTCAAGAGAGTAATAGACCGATAGAGAGAAAGAGAGAGTGTGCGAGAGAGCACAGAAAAATTGCGAGATCGTGGCAAGCAACACACAAGGCCACCATCCAATAATGTGAGTAACCCATCCGCCTTTGTTCCTATATACTACACAGATGTATTAATCTTTTGCCTTTGTTGATATTTACTATATTTGAAATTTGAAAGAATTTACAAAAGTTCAAAAGCAAAATAAATTGGAGCAAGGATACAACTTTTTTTTCACATAGTACAGATTCCTGATTGAAAAACAATAACAGTACAAATTCTAATAGTAAAACAAGATAACAATTAGCCTCGCTCGTTTCTTGTTTTAAACTTTTTTTTTACTTCAAGTTTATTTTAAAAAATCGACATAAAATAGTTACTAATTATTTGTGTACAAAACAAAGTTCTGCAAAGAAAATCCACTCTATTAATTTTACTGTTATAACTATGCAAAAAAAAAGTTGTGTTGGAAACTTTGTCTTTTCTGGCCAATTGTTGCCGAATTGTACCGCAAACTGTTGGGAATCGCAGAGTCAACAGCTTGAGGTCAAAAGAATTGCATTTCATGAATAGAAACCTTGATAATGCATCTTTTTATGTGACTGGATGCGCTCTAATTGCTGCTGCTGCTTCTCCGACTCCGGCATTGGCATTGGCATTAGCATTGGCATCGGCTCCCACACTGTCTGTGGTTGCGGCTATTCCTCGAGCTGTTTGCCCAGGGATTGCAGATATTTTAATTTTATAGAGTTTTTTTGCATTTGAAACATTTGCATGCATACGAAATGTAAATTGAAATGTTTTAAATGCAAAGTGTGTTTGGCTTCCTTTTTTCAATACGACGTGAAATCTTTCTTGAATATGAACGATGAAATATAAATGAGAGATTGGAAAACCAAAAAGTTAAACAGATGAGATGAAATATGGTTTTCTCTTTCAGGTAAATTCACCTCTAAAATTTGTTGCCTTTGGCTTACATTTTCTGTTTGCAGTAAAATGTCGCTTGAGTAGATGATGCATTATATATTATATATAAAGATTGAAGAATTTTCTCCCATAATTTGTCCGTTATATAGTTTTCACTGTAGACGCGTGCAATCAGACAGCTAATCTAATAAAATCTGCAGATGTTTATTTTTGGCCACAGTCAGTGGAAATTTTTCGTATTTGGAATTGACTTTGCATTTATCTTCCGCTGCCTTTTGTTTGCCTGCAAATATTATTAGGTAATACATGTGGTTATAGGTTTTGCTTTTTGTTTCCACTCAATTGAAACACAAAGTTGAACAGGTGTTTTTTTTTGCTCTTCATGGCAACGTTGTTGTTTTTCATAATAAAATACTTAAAAAGTTGTTCGTAACTTCTTTATAACTTAAATATAAACTGAATTTCAAATTGAAATTCGAGACTCTTAAATTCTGTTAGTTTATTGATAATCCCCTTTTAATATGGGCTCATTACGTTTCAAAAGTCATAGAAAATCAAATAATCTATATTGACAGTGGATTAAATCCCCAGTCATATAAAATATGTTTTTGTAGCTACAAATAATAAGTATTATATAAGTACATCAAATTCATTAATAATATTAAAATGTGATATGTTGAAAATGAATAGACATTAGTAACTGCAACTTATTTTACTTCCTATTTTTGTTTATAATATACTTAGCTAATGTTTCCATCCGGTAAATATTTTGCTCGATATCCGCACTTTTGTTTCGCAAAGTTTAAGATATTTGCAAAAATATTCTTCATTTTTTTAGATCTATAGGTTATCTAAATCTTAATGTGATTATTGCTGAAATAAATCTTTATTTAAGAATCTGCCTCATATATTCAAGTTTTGCGTGAATAGTTAAAAAAAATAAAACAAATTATTTAAATGAAAAAAAAAGAAAATCCAGCGGTAACTGGCAAAAACGAGTGAAACAATTTGTTTAATTTTTTTTTTGCTTTCCAACGAAGCTGTAAATCCAAACGCGTTTTAGCAACTAAAAAAGGGGAGCAAGAAGAGCAGCAGAAATCGAGGGACAGAAATTAATGTGTTTTTTTAAACAGTTTTTATTTTGTTTTTTTGAGTGTAAACTCTATATATTTTGCTAAAATAAACTTGTTTTCTGTTTCCGTGCACACAGATACAAAAATAAATAAATATGCATGCACATGTATGAATACAGTATTTAGTTTTTTTTTTGTTATATTTTTTTTGCGCTGTGAAACCGCAAAGTTCTGCGCGTTTGGCTCGACAATCTTATCATCTAATGTGCTAAAAATAGATTCGGCCGCCCCTGAGTGGTTCCATATGTGTGCGTGCGAATGTGTGTGCGTCTGTGTGTGTCTCAGTGTGTGCGTGTGTGTGAGTGTGTGTATCTGTCTATCTATGTGTGTCTCTGGAACTTCGCGCCAAACCTTTTTTCTATATCCATATCTCTAGCTATCTCTGTAGCTATATATAGCTATATCTGCAGCCTATATCTTTGTATCTGTACCCTATATCTTTGTATCTGTAGCTATGTCTTTGCATATGTTCCTAGCAGTATATTTGTATCTGCAGCTGTATCTTTGTATCTGAACCTGTATTTTTGTATTTGTATCATTATTTGTATCTGCACTTGTATTCTTGTATCATAGCTGTATCCTTGTATCTGTACATGTATCTTTGTATCTTTAGTTGTATCTATAGCTGTATCTGTATCTGCATCTGTATATTTCTATCTTTATCTAAGACTGCAGCTGTTTCTTTTCATATGTATATAGTATGTATATCTCTCTATCTTTATCTAAAACTGCAGCTGTATCTTTGTATATATAACTCTATCTCTGTAGGTGTATCTTAGTATCTACATCTGTAGCACTTGTTTGTACCAGTATTTGTATCTCTATATCTGTAGTTGTATCTTTGTATCTGTTATGCACAAAGTGTACTTGCTTGTAGCTGTTTTTCTTTTATATTTCGCCCCAAAATTTTCGCTAACTAAATTATTATTATTGTTTTTTTTTTGTTCTTCCTACATCTCTGTTGTTGTTAAATTTTGTTTGTTAGAGCGACCGTGTGATCATTTAGCGCTGTGCTAATTTAATTTGTCTGCGTGTTTGTGCCTCTTGTGTATGAAATTTGTATTTGGTAGCTTCTGAAATATTGGAGTATTGCAAAACGCTAAGCAAACAATTCATGAAATATCGCCAACAAATTTCTCTATATGTGCTAGAATTTTGAACAGTATTTAAGTATATAATCTTATATGAAAAATTCCTTCAACTAGTCGAGCTCTTCACAAAATTAATCAATACATATCTGTCAATATTAAATATATATTATTATAAACACAAATTATTTGTTAAAAATCTAGTTTTTATTTCAAGGCCATATTTATATCTATAATCTGCTATGATCAACTTTCCATCTTGCTCAAAATGCGAAGATGAAAATATAATAAATAATTCAAAATGCAAGGAATGAGACAACAAGAGTTTGAGTGTGAGAAAACGAAGTATAGAAATTATTTAAAATTTTCCACAGCTTTTGCTGTTTACATTTCATGTAGTTCAGCCTTTAGATGTTCACACAAGACAATAAATAATAATAATAATAATAAATAAATAAATGCATGAAAAATGAAAACACAAATCGAATAAATGCGAAATATTTTTTTGCATTAATAATTTCACTCCTCATTTTCCGTTTGCGCAAAAAGTTAACATCGATCTGTGGATTTTTAATAACTCAACTCGATGTCTTCTCTGTCGCAAACTGTTGTTGTGTTTCTTATTTTGTTTTCTTTTTTTTGTGAACAAAATATACATAGGTTTTCGACTTTGACTTTGTGTAGCAAAAATTCCACCATAAATAATTTCACACATTGAAACTCTTTGGGCATAGCATAAATTAGACAGAACATGGCAGACAGTTGAATTGACTCAAAATCTATCACTATTTAAGTTTTGAAAGTCATTATGAATTGACAACTACCTGAAAAACTAAAGAATTTAATCGCATTTAAGCCAACAGATATGCATTTGGTTTAAAGGGAATTTAATTATTGTTTAAGCCCAGTTGCGAGTGCAACCGAATTTTTTTTAGCTTCTGGCTTAAAGGGAATTTAAAAATACTTTTGAACTAGAATTATCTCTGTAATGGAATTACAGATATAACATTTACATGCTCAAATAGCTAAAAGCTTAATACATAAACAATAATATTGTAAGAAATTATCCTTTTTTCCTTTTATGGCTCACTCAAAACTCGAGAAATATGATAAATACGCCAAGAATAATGAGAGATAATTATTTATAACATTTTTCCATTTAAGACTAATTAAGTAAGTTGGAAACTAACTGTATTTTAAGTGCAGGCTGCTAATAAAGTGATGGCACATGCCTCTGGTGCGTTGCTACGGTCGTATATTTATGCGTGTTGGATACCGCACCGCTGGTTTTTGTGGTTTACCCATAGATTCCACCCTGTACTAACTGTTCAATGAATCCACTAACAATGCAATAGCTCGCAGTTATACCTGGACGGGTTATTATAATGAATATGCATGTGTGTGCAACGATGTAGTCGCATAATTTGGCTAACAATTTTCAACAAATTCTGTGAAACCCGAAAGAGATTAGAGGAATATTTATATATATATATATATTTCCATACTACGCATTTTGGCATTTTGCATAAAGTAATTAAATTAACGAGCGCTTAAAGCGAATCAGTTAGAATCAAATCTGCGGTTTTCTTTGGTTATGCAACAGCTGTTTAGTGTTAAAATGATTTATTATCGGTTTGAATTCGGCTTAAAATTGAAACAGGGAAAAGCTGCTCTGGCATCTATGTGCATGCAAAATAAATTATAATAAGCATCCCAACCCCTAACAGTTCCTAAGATAATAATCAATCACAATTGGTGTATTAAATTTTCGGCATACAAGAACTTTGTTGTTGAAAAGAACTGATTGAGTTTGGTTCATAATTGATTTGTTTTTTATTTTACTACTCCACTAATACCCTTTTGCCATATTCAATTAGCGGCTGCCAGCGTGAGATGCGTCGGGAAATTTGACTGCAAATAGTTTGGAAAATGTTCATGTGGAAATTAAATTCTAGTGGTATCTGAAAATGTGGAGAACCAATCAAGCGCAATGATGAGGAAGCAGCTTCTCGCTATCAATCGCAATGCCAAGGCATCCACATACTCACACACTAACACAGATAACATCTACACCTACACATGCATTCTGTGTGTTATGAAAACAATTTGGGCGAATGCCACATACGATTGCATAGGGAATGCAATTTTCCTTTTACCTCCATACATGATACGTTCTAGTTATATACCTTTTATATTTCGCTTACAGCGTAAGCTTCTGCGTTTTCACTTGTCGCCATCGCAGATTTCATTTGACTTTGTTTGGCTCGTCAATTGAAGATGAAGACGCTGTCACCCATTAAATTGTCAACAAATTAAATTGTGGGCAAGTTCAAAAAGGCGATCGGAAATTGAACGCGGGTTAAATAAAACAAATCGTTTAATTATTTAATTTAATCTGTTTGCATATGGAATATGTTACTTGAATTGTTTATGCTCTGTCTGTGTATCAATAGCTATCAAGACAATTAAACTCGGTTGTAAACCCAATAACAATTGTCGTTAGTTCATTAATAATTTCATTTCTCGCAGGCGTGCTGTTCTCAACTTTTCATGTAGCTCAATTCATATAAAAGAGCCTAAAAGTTATCGGAACTACTCGACTAGGACTGAGATCTTAAAGACTCTATATATACTCTATACTATTTTGGATTTCATTTTACCATGTTATTTAATTTTTGATAAAAATATCAATTATCTTTTAAATTGTAAAGAGTTTTCGATATAACATATGGATCACGCGCTCATCACTACTCATTAAAATGTGTCCAGGCTCTGAGGTTTCGCTGTTATGAATTCTCTGCTGCTCGCTGGTTTAATTTCATTGGACCCTAAGTGCCACCACTCAAAGGGATATGGTAGGACTGCCACTGGTCGCCAGTAAATGCCACAAACAAAAGCTCAAAAAAATAAACAATTAACATTTCAGCTTACGACTATATGATACCCTGTCGAGCTGCTAGTTGTTAAACCCAGGCTTCTTCTATAAATATATATATATATACGCAAGCTTACATATTTTATAGTATTTAAAAGTATCTTAAAAGTTTTCTGCTGCTTTACATATACATACATACGTATACACAAAAGCAATATACCCTTTCAACTCATTTTCAATATCCGCCACTTTGGGCCTTGCGGCCTTTTAGGGGCAGCTAAAAGTTTATTTGTTAAATTTTTTCGTAGTGCATTGAAATGCAGTGAGGCCAAAGGATTTAAGCCGAAAGCAGCCCACGAACAGCTCAGCTGTCAACATTTTAATCACTCATGCATATTTTTAAAGAAATATTATATACTTATATTGAATTTTAAAAAGAATATATCTTTTAAGTCTTCCCCAATTAATGAAATGTGCGTATGTTGTAAATATTTCATGTCTAGAACTTTATCTCTTTCTCGCTTTCTCGTTCCCTCTTTCTATATATCATTCGCTATATTGTGTGTGCTCTATGTTATCAGAAAATTTGACACAAATGTAAGCGACAGCGATAAGATCAGAAACTGAATTGCAAGAATGACAGTAGCAATACTCTCTCGTACTCTCTCTCTCTCTCGCCTGCTCTCTCTTTTTTGGTGCTCATCCATCATCTATGCACTCAACCGGCAAATTTTGTCATGCTTTTTGCTTTTTGCTGGACATTGTATATACTCCACTTTGACCTTTTTTTGTGAGAAAGGAAGACAAAGCATAAATGAAGTGGGTGGCGGCACATGGAATTTTGAGAGCGGCCTTATCTATGCGGAGCTGCTGCTGCTGGTGCTGCTGCCCCTTAATGCCATTTTTATGGCCCGGCGGCCCCGCATGCTGCTGATAAGGCCATATTTTTATTTTTAGTTTTCGGTTTCGGCTTTGCTTTTGATTAGAGTTGCAAAAAAAGACATAAATAAAGCAGAGAACAAGCAGAGGCAGTAAAGCATTTTCCTGCGTTTTCCAAACTGAGATTTTTTCAGTTTATTCAACTTTTACTACAAGTGCAACAACATTAAATAGAGCAGACTAAAATTTGCTACACTAAAGAAACAGTCCAAAACAAAACTGTAAGCATCAGCAAATGCCGTTAATGATGAAGAACAAGCCGAAAAAGCAGCAACAACAACAACCAGTCAACGATTTCCAAGGCCATTACAGTTCATTGCTCAAGCAACAAGTGTATTCCCTTGTTCACTCCCCTATACCCCTCCCCCTCTCTCTCTCTCTCTCTCTCTCTCATTCTTTCTTGCAGTGACTTGTCAGCGCTTTGCTTTACACTGCCTCGCCTGCACTTTTTTTTAAAACTTTTAACTGGTGTAATTTTTTTGAGAGATTATGTAATTTATTTTTGAAACTTATATATTTCGTTGTATAAAAATGGAAAATTGTTAAACACGCACTGGGTATAATAGTCTCTGAGCTAATTTATGTAATATGTAGATGGAAACATCTGCGATTATATATATTCTTTATCAGTTTAACGAGCCGACCCGATCTTGCACGTCTTTCCGTCTTTATATTCTTATTGCTCAATACATAAGGCCAATATATTGTGATCGTGTATAAGAAACCAGCTCTGAGAAAGTTTCTGAGTTGTGCTCCCTTTTTAAGTGAAGTTGTGAGAAGACATTAGCTAAGTCCCATTCCTTGACTTCCAACTGATCAATTGTGGCGCTATAATGATAATAATAATAACATTGATGCTAAAGATTATTAAAAGAATGTTGATAGATATGATAACAATCATATTGAATCGAAAATGATAATGATAATAACAATAATGATTTGTCTCCTATACATATTCATATATATCTAAATAAGCACTGTGAGGCTCAAGCAAAACAGTTTATTGTATTATAATAAACTGGCAATAACAATATATATTTGGTAATCTTCAGATAACATTTTGTTAATGCCTACTTTAAATGTTTTGGCCATTCATGATTTTTAATTTCTTTTTTTCTTTTATATTTTTTATGTGTGCTTCTTCTGTTCCCATTCTAGAGTGTTTCTTTTTCTCGAGAAATTCAAATATATAAACTGGTTAAAATTATGCCTATCACGATAAGGATTCAAAAAGCCATCAGCTGTCGACAATGTTGCTAATCTGGTAGCTCCATTTGAGGCAACTAAGTTGCCAAAAGTAATTCCCCTCTGCCCATTCAGACGATTCCGAGTTTCTCCATATTTAAAGAGCTTTCAACACTTTGTCGCTGTGTTTGCATTCGTTTTATTGTGCTCTTGTATAAGTTGTTGTAGCTGTTGCTCTTCTCCCTCTTATTGTTCCTGTCATGGGCATTGTTTATGTTTAGGCCACGGGGCTCAGCACTAAATTATGTTGCTTTAGCTGGGCATTAATGACTCCATCCGACGGTGTTTCTCTCCCTGTTCCTGTCCCTCTTCCTGCCCGGTTTTGCCCGGAAGCGAAAACCATTGCCATGCCTCCCCCCGACCAGGTCTAGTCCTGCCACCCTCCCTTTGAGTGTTGGCGCTGTCAACACACATCGTACAACCGACTGATGCAAACGTATAAATTAAGTTTCAACATTTTAACTAAAGTATAAATCAGAGCAGCAAGAAAACTTACTGAAATGCTTTGTAGGGGGGGGGGGAAGCAGCATTTTCTTGCTATAACAATACGCTGAGTTAATTACAAAATAAGAGATTTATATAAAGTGTTTCCCGTTTATAATAAAACATTTTCTTAAATTCATTATAAATGTATGTGAACTGAAGTAAAATTTTTATAAGCGAAATAAAAACTAATCAATTATTAGGATCACTGTTGAGAAAGTGAAACATAAAGTATGATATGATAATATAATAGGATTATATAACATGTTAATAACAAAGAACCAAACTTTTTTTTTAATAATAAACTTTTCACCATGAAATTATATCTATATATGCCCAAGCTGATTTAATAAAACAAGCCTTCAGAGCACTACCCGCCTGTTTTATATATATTCAAAAATGTTGGCACGTGTGCGACAGTTTCTCGGAATTTATATAAACAACAGTGTAAATTTCGTTCACAAAATTTCCATGCAGCATATTAAAGTCAAATCGAATATATACCCATCATCATGTTCGCCCGCAACATCATTATGACCATCACCTGAGGCATTTTCTTGGCCACCTTCTTGGCGTTAGATGCGTGGGCGTGTCGCCAACAATTTTAGTGTTTTTGTTTAATAAACAAATAAGTTAGCAGATTGGCCAACGACGCCACAAAGACGGTGACAAAGTCCAAAAGGGTTTCCAAGCGTCGCCATCTTTTGGGCGGGTCCTATTAGCATTAATCGAGTGTGTCTCTGTATGTGTGCGTGTGTCTGTGCATACCTTTAGATACCACACACACACACACGCACTTAGAATTTACGACTTTGGATCGGTTTTAACAACTGTTTGTTTAGCAATTTTGTGGACACACTGTTTCACGCAAAATTTATTAAACGCTTATTTTATGGCCTGTTTGTTAAGCATTTAACTGGACGTGGCAAGAGTGTCTGGAAAAAAACAACTAGATTTCACACTAGTGCAGATAGACTTATGTATTTAAACTCCATTTGTTAAAGTTTCACTTTTTTCCTCTTCTGAATTTGACAAGTATTTCGTAGCACAGTTTTCGGCGCTCTCTGCGAGCATCCCATTTGCATTCATTTTATCATTCACACTCTATTTAATTAGTTTTTCTGACACATGAAACAAATGGCAGGAGTGCATCATTCTCTGTTGACTTTGAGCCCCCGCAGCTGTCCCTTTCCCCATTAAAAGGGCAACAAACTTCTTACGCACTTGATGTAAAGTACAATTGGTTACTATCACAATCTTTGATATCCCATCCGTATTTCTAGTAATTGAACAATAAGGATAATAGAAAAAAATACTTTGAACAATTGTATACCCTGTAAACACTTTGAGCTTAAGAGATATGATACATATTTGTGAATTTGTAACGGACTATGAAAGTTTATATGAGCTTGTTTAAATCTTCTTTACAATATATTCGATTGGATGTCGATTGAAAATCGATAAATATCGTTTTCATTTTATTTTCACACACAAAACAAAGAGTATTTAATGTGACAGTTTCTTTTATTGCTTTTTCTGACTTGACTGCTTAACTGGAAAATGTGACAGCTCAGTTGGTTGTCGAATGGGTGGTCTTTCAAATCTCCCTCTCTCTTTCTCTTTTCTTTCCGTTACTTGTTCGCTAAAGATGTTCTTGAAGTTGCAACCTATAGATAGTTTTGAATTGTGTGTGTTAAACAACATCATGAAGAAGCTGTCATTTAATCTTCTTTGTGGTAATAGTTAAATTAGAATAAAAAAGCAGAAATGAATAGTAAAGCGTTGGGAAATGAATGAAATTGACCAATAAATTGTCCTTTAATAAGTTACCTTTGGAAGGTCAATCCGTTTCATTTTATATCGTCGTTCATAATTTATTATACAAAAGTACTGAAAAGCGACAAATGTATTTTTTATGGAATTTGTGTCGCATCAATTTTCTTACCTTCACATTTGCGTTTTTCGTGACTTTTTCGATATGTTTTTGGTATTATTTTGACACTCGTTCACGAAGTAAAAAGAGTTTATTAGTTTTGTGCAGTGTCCTACTTGCAGTCAGTTTGTCAGTCGATATGAACGCAAAGCATTTCGCAATTTGGTCTTTATATAAATAATTTTATAAAGATTTATTGGAACCTCTTACAGAAGGTATGGCAAATCGGAAAATGTTATATCTTCCATAATATTATAGCTAGAATCATCAAGTGCTAACCTTCTCAATATGGTCTAGCCATTACGGCTGTTTGTGTCCTGAGAACGAGTATTCTGCCATAGCTTACGCCCGACATCAGAGTTTTTCCTTGATATTTATGTAATTTAATTGTCAGTAAACATTTTTTCCCCACAATTTTTATGCATTTTTATCGAGATGCCTTGCCGCTTAAAATTTCTTTACTGCAGGTGTTGACTTAACTATCTTTCCCTTTCTGTCTTCGTAATTAGCAAGTCCGATTATCCTTGTCGGCAGTTTGAAGAGGATTAAGGAACAGAAAAATGGAAGTCAACAGCAAAAAAAGACTTCCCATGTGTAACTTTTAAGCGAATTTCACAAATGGCTGGTTCTTAATCAACAGCTCGCTTTCGAGTTGCAGCAGAAAAAATTTACTTAATTGGTTCATGTAAAAAAAAGGCAAAGGAAATGCAAAATCTGCAGGAAAAAAATTGGTTAACTAACAGAGCGAGAATTATCTGCAGTGCCACGTCCACAGAAGCATTAAAAGTTTATAAATGCTAGACAATGAAGAATTAATAGAATAAATACCCTCAAGCACGCCCGCAACTCTTCTGTTTGCAATCAGACTTTTCAATGCCCGCAACATATGGCAGCCTGTTAATGGGTATCCCTCAAGTCGAATGCTCTCTTGAAGAGGATTTAGTTGTTGACTTTTTGCATTTGTGTGGATGGTTAAACAAGGACTTTTTATAAATTTTTATGTAACTAACTTGTTAATGGAAAAAAGAAAAGTGAAGGCACCAAGGACGTTAACAGGTGTATGATAAAAACATAAACGGAAAGCAAGATAGAGAGAGCGAGAAAGCAAGAGAGATAGATAAAGAGAGAGTGCAAGAAATGTATGTATAGAGAGAGAGAGAAAGGGCGAGAGCTAGAAAGAGGGAAAAATAGAAAACGAGAGATGTAGAAAGAAGGAGAAAGCAAGAGGTAGAGAGAGAGAAATAATAAATAATAAATAAATAGAGCAGCAGTGTTAGATATAAAAAGAAAGGGAGAGGTAAAGAGTCAAGTCAAATGCTCAACATATTTATACATGCTAACATTACTGATAGCTTTAACCTTAACTTTAAAGCAATTTAAAATATTAAAATATATGTGTGCACAATTATTATTTACATATATGGCTTGATTGAAGGAAAAAATGACTTAATGGCTTTATGGAAAATATATAATATGAACAAATATTTAAGCATTTATTTAATGATGCTGAAATAATGTTAAAGCAAATACTTCATTTTGAATTAAATTTCTGTTTTTCATTCTTATACTCTTCAAAACAGTATTACAGCTAAGTCATCAAATGTGTAATACATTATAAGAGAAGTTTGTGTTTGCTAAAGTGATATATATTTATATATAAATACCATATTATAAAGCTTGTATGGTAACTATCATTCAGTTATCTATCTATTATAGATAACATAAGTTAAGATTTTCCTTCTCTACTAAAGAATTTCATAGTTGCAGTGTATTTGAAATTCCCCAACTAAGAAAATATTTATTCATTTTGTTTTTACTTTTATGTTTTCGTATGGAATTTAAATCAACTTTTTCTCAATTGTTTTTGCAGCTATGGATAAAATAACAAGAAAATCCATTTTCATACTGGCGTAAAGGTAGCAGCTGGAAAAACAATAAAAATAATCAAGACAACCTGAAAAACAGGGGCGATAATTGCAAGAATTTTTAATAAGAGCAGCAACTGTTGTTATATATGCAACAACAACGGCAACGGCAACAGCAACAACAACGACAACATCAATCGCAGTAACAACAACAAGTGCAAACATAAAATACACAAATATACAACAACAAAAATCGAGTGAGTAAACAAAAAATAAATTCATTCAGCTACTTTATTGCTTTTACATATTATTTTTATAATTATTAATAGCATTTGTTGTTGCACCTACTGTGTGGAAATTATGCAAAGAAAATGATTAAAATGTTAATTCATTTATTTATTTTTTTCCTTGTTAATTACCTTTAAAATTAATAACATTTGTTATAATCGCTGTTTAAACTGCGAGCTTAAATGTTTTAATATAGAGTAATAAATTTACATTAGGAAAATAAACTTAGGTTTGATTGAATTTGTTTGAAATTAAGAGCGATATACTGGAAGAGATCTAAAATAAGTTGAACAGTAGAAGATAGAGTAGAGAAGATACAATCAAGGGTATAAGCATTTTGCTATAAAGACATCAAATAATAGCAAAATTGGCTTCCTGTATAGTATTAGTGTAGGAGTAGAGAATCTCTAACGTATAGTTGCTAAAGCAGCATATATTGCTGGATAGCTTAGAGACAAGAACAGACTGAAAAGTGTAGATTCTACAATAACAGCATTACCAGCTACCTGTATAGTATTATATATGCTTTTATCAAGTATCTATACAACTTTCCCAAACAGCACTTTCAGCGACTCCTCACTCAAGAACAACTAGAAATGCTCCAATATGAACTATTATTTTTAACCATAAAAGCAGAGCTTGTGGTTTCTCGAAGCAGAGTTAGCTCGATAGCTCTTGCTTTCTATACACACACCGCACACTCTGAATGCTCTAACTGAAAGCTGTGTCGTTTGCTTTAAATGTGCTAATTGTTTGGGCACTTAAACGTAATATAATGAAAGACACGTGCAAAATGCGTCAAGTATAAAACTCGTTCGACTTTTACTACACAATAGACATACCTACACATATACATATGTATATATGCAAGTATGTGTGAGTGTGTGTGTGACTGTGTGCATCTCAACGTTGTAATTTTAGTTTAAATGCCACAGGCAGTTTGCCAAGCAACAAGCTTTTGTTCCAAATTGCATTTTTGGGAAATTTGCCAAGGAGCGGAGTCACACAAAACAGCGACCGAAATTGCTGCTTAACTGTAATTCAAGTGTAACATGGATAATATGAAAAGCATAGAAAACATACTCGTAATGTGTTTGGTTGAACAAGCAAATTGGTGAAAAGCATTTAGCTTAACTTTATCAATTACTTGGGGAAAGGCAACTAAACACAATTAAATTCTAAGATGCAGGAAGTAGATAGTATGGCGCACACATGCCATTCCCTTAAGCGCTCTTTCTCTTTCTCTCTCTCTCTCTCTCTTGATCTTGGTGTTAATGAAAGATCAAGATCAGATCTGCCCACAGAGTGAAAAACTGAGAGGGAGAGAAAGAGATACCTATATACTACGTACAATTGGACTGAGAAACTGACGACAGCACCAATTCACACATTTCTAACAGAACGAGTATTATAGTCGACATATATAGTATATATTATTTATAGTGACAACCGCACACGCACACACACACACACACACACACACACACACATACACACACACACACACACACATGCACACCTCTCTCGACATGGAAACCGCAATTTTTTATTTTGCATGATAAATTAATGATAATTTAAAGATAACATTTGTATAAACAATAAATTTGGTGCGCCTTGTCGTTTGTTATTGCTCGTGTTGTTTGTTTTCTTAAAAATAGACCAACACGTTACCCACAACTGGGATAAATCACGCAAAATATCGATTGTCATCAACCAGTGGCTATTATTATGATTCATAATAGGAAAGCAAAACAGTACAAGATTAATAATCCATACAAATGTGTTTATATTTCACTGGGCATGAATAAATTAAGAAAACACTGTAACGACTGAACTCATTTGGTTATTAAACTTGGCAATCTAGTTCATCTTAATACCTTTTTCATGATTGATAATTGCATACTTGACAATTTGCTATGCCAAATAAAATGTCTTTCGTATTAGGTTACTTCTGTGAATAATTTCGATTGTTAATCTAGAAATCTTTAGCCATTCATTAAAAGACGAAGAAAATAAATAGGTTTTATATTATATTATTAAGAATTAGGTTTGGCATGGCATTGAATTTTAAACAAATGTTTCGAACAAAAGACATTTACCTTGAAAACCATTCGAAAACTTGGATACCTAAAAGTAGAATAAATAAACAAAGGATACAAAAAGAATTCGTTTATACATAATGAAATGACTGATGCCTAATGATGACTAGCTGAGATCTATTTTTATTTTTTGTGCATTGACTTAAATCTCTCCAAAAGTAACTTAGAAATCTATTGTACTTGGAAAATGAGTTGTTTAAGATGAGGTTAGAAAATGGGAAAAATACATAAAAAATGATTTTAAATTTATCCAAAAATTAATAAAAATAACAATGAATAATATAATTTTAACGAAAATATAGTATGATAATAATAATAAATAAATGATGATAATAATTATAATAATAATAATAATGATAATGACAATTCTAAAAATACTATAATGTAAATGTTTTCCACATTCTTTTTTTGTGTTTTTAACTTGTGCTAATTGAGCTTCAAATTGATAATGGGCTCAGTTTGAGGCCCAAAAGTTTTCCTTAGCCTCAATAGGATCCATGGACCGCAAAGCTATTCAAAATATTTGCCAGCCACAACATTTTCGTCTTTGATTGATGATGTGGCGCCAAGTTATTCATCATGCTCGCATGTGGTGTGAGAGTTTTTTAAGCTGACGCCTTTAGCGTTCAATTAAAACGCCATCGATATCAATTCGACAACAACAACAACAGAACATATGAAAAAAACAACAAAAAAAGAAAACAATGTCAAACACTTGATAACTGCCTGAAGATAACCAAATCGACTCGTGTCGACAAACAATATAACACATAAATGTATATATGTGTATGTGTTTATATATGTATATATGTGTGTGTGTATATGCAATTGATCAGTTGTGTGTGTAGAGCATTTAACAATATAATCACTTGAAAATGCCATTTATAAGAACTGGTAACGCTCTCAAAGTCTGTTCAAGTGCTGGAACTCGACGTTTAATTATTGTTTAACAAATTTATTTTCTCAATATTTCTGCATACCCTTACAAGGGGCTAATATAATTTTGATCAGTTGCAATATCCAAGTAATGATATGTATGTGTAAGCATATTGGATCGTAGTGAATTTCTTTTTCTATAAATTTGGAGTATAATAAATATAATAAATTTAGAATACATCTAGCTTTAATCTTTTGATTTTATAGGAAACAATAACTCATTACAAATTTTTCTTTTAACTATATAAATGAAAATTTAGGTAGGGCATCTAGTCTTCGAAATTCCACAAGTTTTTTCTCAAATCTTTTTTCAAGCCATGAATAATGAGGGTTAAAGCTTAGACATTATTATTGAATGAGCCAAAATAATAATTAGGTGTGCTAATAAGCGTCTCTTGAAGTGATTTTTTGTATCGCCCAGCTTAAGGCAGTTCAAACTTGATAGATTTTCGGTTAATGGCCCTTGACGTGTTGTTTAGGATACCCTACGGGCAGGCGACTTCCGCATGATGTTGAAATAATAGTATCCATATAGATTTATTCAGAAAGAATCTGTGTCTGGGGGCTATGAATTGCTTTAGCCCCGTTTCGGTAGCTGATTGAAAGTGAAATTGAATATGATCGAAGTAGAAGTGACTGTGATATACCCTACAAAAACTAGTCGTAGGTTGGCATTCAGCAAATAGCAAAGATACCCTTCATATGACTTTGTTAAACGAAAAAACGAGCTACATTAAAAGAAATTTATTTATTTACTTAGTTTTGATAGCTTGGATGCATTTTTTTTTAGCAAAAATTCCATTGACAGCTCAATTGCTGTTTGATATTCGTCATAAACCAAATAATTCGTTGATTGTCTACAAATTATATGAAAATCAAAGCAATTATAGCTTTGCCCTAAAGCTATGAGTATTGATTGGCCAATATCACAAATCTCGTTAAATTATACATGCATATATGTATGTGTGTATAGAAAACAAAAGTTTTTTGGCAGGTGAGCTTACAATAAAAACAAAAACAATAGCAGCCCAATAAAACAATTTATCATAGAATGTCAAGAGTTTTTTTTATATTTTATTTGTTGTGGTTTTTTAGCGGCTTTTCGGTTTGTCAGTTGAATTTGGCTGTGGACTCCGTTTGCCGCCTCGATGGCTGAGCACGTTTCGAGCTCATCTTTTGGGTTTCGTTATGTTCTTTTTATGGGTGAACCCCGGTAAGTGCTTATGGTAATCGTCGAGGCCTTTTAATTAATGCCTTTTAACTTTCCCAAAAAAAAGAGGTAGATGCAGAGAAACCAAGTGGAATGATGCTGTTGAGACTGAGAGATACCCTGTATAGAGTTTTAACTCGAACTATTTCTAGAGTCAATTAGCTCGAGTTTTGATAAAATATATCGACATTCTAAATGCCCTTTAAATTTGACGTAGAGAGTTTCTAGAGGTAATAGAATCTATCTAGTTCCCAAGACAGAGGAAGAGGCAGAGAAACCATGTGAAATGTTCCAGTAGCACCGAGATATTCTTAACTATAAAAAAAATAAAGAGAAAAAAAAATAGGAGAAGAAAAGAAAAGAAATACGCAACACATATATTATACATGTATTATATTGTTATTCCAACTATTGCAAGCTTTTAGATTTTATACAATCAATTGGCATATTATATATCTATATATCTACTAATTTTGCAAAAAGTAGAGAAAAAAGCCAAGAAATACCCTGCACATATATATATAAATATATTATATTGTTATTCCAACTTTTGCAAGCTTTTAGATTATATAAAATCAATTTGCATATTAGGAATATCTAGAGACCAAGTGAAAGTACTCCAGTTGAAGTCAAGTTATAGCTTGTAATGAGCTGATTTTAATTAAGATTACATAAAAATGGATTTCTCGAGCTCATATCTGATTTTTAGTCTATTAAACTCAGTCTGGGCAACAGCTACAGGGCATATAGTGAAAAAGAATTTTGTCGTCGCGTGGCTAGACAGTGACTAATACAATTTGATATACCGAAGCAACATTTATATGTTTGTTGTTGTTGGTTATTTTTTTGTCTCTCTTTCGCACATTTTAACTTAATCTACGTGGGGGGTTAATTAACTTTATGCGCAGAGAGCGCCACGTCGAGCCCAATCAGTCCAACACTCCCCCGCTCCCCGAGCTGTGTAAACAAATTGCACTAATTTGAGTCTTATTATTTAATAACTAAATAAATAGACAAAAGCCAGCCGACAAGTTGTAGAGACCAATTAACCCGTTTTTGTACAGCACTTCGATGGCGCATTGTGCGCAATTGTTTTATGGCCGCGTTGAGGTCCTTAGCGCTCCTTCTAGCGCCATATCCTTCAGGCATACCACATTTTCGCATTTCCAATTAGGAACAATCAATGTCAAAGCGAGACGATGGGCGTGTACCACATCAAGTGCTGTTCCCTTGACACACCTTGACCTTTGAGGCGAGGTCTCAATATCGCTTTCTCTTTCTTATCTAACTGTATGTGCTTAACTACTTCTATCTCTTTCTATTGGTCCTCCATCAGCTGTAGAAGCAGTTCGTCATCATCAACATTCAGTTTTTGACAAACCATTTCACATAAATCAATAGACGAGTTTTTATTGCTTTTCAACTGTTGTCAAGTGTTTTCTTGTTAAGGGTTTTCCCTAATACATTTTTCTTCATTTTCAGTTTACAGGAATGGAAGTCCAATATTTTATGCTGTTTTTAAAGCCTTTTGCTTAATGAGCCAAAAATAATGCATGTTAGACTGAAACTAATTAATATTAACTGGGATTACTTCAAATTCATAATTCTTTCATTTATTTATTTCGAGCTTTCCATTGCAAAAAATTAATCTAGCTTAGTTCATAACAAGCAAAAGGCAGCTCTAAGCCGGTTTCTTATTTGTTTATTTATTGCTTTTGGTAGCTTAACAAATTTTAACAGGCAATAAATAACAAAAGGAATGGCAAATTCATAGAGTTGGTTTCCCATTTAGGGATTTACATTCTACTTTCGAACTTAACTCAAAGATTTACTTCATAAATTTGGGAAAATAAATTTAATGATTTATGTCGAATTGATTTCTTTAGAATAGATAAGTAAACTCTCATAAACATACTTTATAATCTTAAATTAAGATTAAAATACGTCTGGCATGAGAGAGCAGCTTATTTACAACTCTTTTGCTAACTTTTAGAAACCTCTACAATACTTATAAATGAAGTGCTCTAATTTGATTGAATTGATTGAAAACTCACCCGTATCTTCATCTTCAATCCTTCTTTGTTGTATACGTAAACGTTTTACTGTCAGAGATATATATTATTGTAGTTCAGAAATTATAAGTTGTATTTAGAAAATTTATATCTTTCTCTTGCTTATCTTTGTCTTCTCTGAATAGAATTCGTCACAGTAATTTCGATATCTTTTTCAAATATTTCAATAGGTTAACATCATTCTGACAGTGCAAGTTTTCATAAGGGGAACTGTCATTTATCGATCCAGCTCGTCGATCCCAGTTATACATATCACATGAGTCCTAACCCATTCTCATGTTTTTTCTAACTTGTTGAGTTGCTGTTGTTGGCCATTAAACCATAAATGTTTATTTATTACCAACGATTTTAGTGCACCCTGCGGCCATAAATGGGGTAAAAAGGGGTAGAGTAGTACATAATGGAGAGGCGAATGTGTTTATAAAAAAAAACAGACTAAGAGCTGAGGTAAAGTTCGTATAAATATAATTTCTTGCAGTTAAATATCTATCAAATTAATTGATTATATGAATTATATTTATGGGAGCATAATTTTTAATCGAGCTGGCGCCCACTCAAGTATTTATGCGACAGCTGAGCAGCATATCTGATTGAGATATGATTGACGTGAATCACAGCGTAATTTCTAGTCGAGCATTCAACTTAGCTGTCGCCCACTCAAATGTGGATGTGCTAGCTGAAATCAGCCCCGCAGAATTTTTTGGGTACAGCCAAATGCATGTTTATTTATATGAATTGCAATAAATGAAATCGGGCGAGGGGAGCACAAAGAGCTCGCTGTTTTATTGCTTCATATTGTGTGCACTATTTATAAAATAAATGTACTGTGCAAAAAATATTTATATATATATATTTATTTACGAGTATATTTCAGTCTTTCTAACGGAACTGCTGTGTGGCTGAGGAGAGGTAGCAATTTAATGATAAGCCCGACACCCAAAACCGAGCAAGTTGTTGTTTTTGGTTTTTCTGGCGCTTGACATTCATATAAATTCGATTTCTATTTATAAACCAACGGATAGTCTCATTAATAAAACAAATTAAAATTATGAATTGAAATTTCAAAGAGAATTTTAATTTAAGCTCTCGCTTTTTATACCCTTATCCCATTGAAAATTGGTAAACAGGGTATATATAGTTGTTGTTGAAATCTATGAAACTGGCAAAAGGAGTATATTTGTTATATTAATTGGTCTATCCATCCTTCTGTATGTCTAGATATAAATTAGAATGTTTAAGACAGCTGCTTGGAACGGGGTTCAGGGTATCTGCTAGTCGGTCACTCCAAATTAGAGCACTCTTACTTGTTTGTCGCCTGATTTCATGCGATTCGAAGTAAAACAAATTAAATCACAAGGTGCACAAAAAAAAATTACCGAACCACCCTGCGAACGGTCGGGAGAACAAGTTAGTCGAACGGCTGAACGGTTGGTTGGTAGGTTGCTCTTTGCATATCGCTTTGCCTTAATCTCCAGGCCCCGTTGGCCGTTTATTTCACCAACAAAAATTGTATTTTTAGCTGGATGTATTTTTAAATGGCCTTGGGCCACTACGCAACGGAGCGCTGAATGCGCTGAATGAAGATCTTGGGCCAAAAGTTGTATTTTATTAAGTCGATTAACTTAACTAGTTGGTGGCTTGTCTCAAAAGCCGCATCAGATCTTAAAATACAAGTTATTCGTGATGTGCTTTAGGGTAACAGTCAGTTTAATACAAATCATTTATAATTCGCAAGCAGTTTACGAAGTAATCGCGTTAAGGTCTAGCACTAAAACGAAGAGATGACTATGTACTCCTTTAATTTTGCTCTTCAAATTTGGAAGAATTTTTGAATTAACATTTTGTAATGCCAATTGATAGTAATGATCCCTACGAGTCATAAAAATATATTTATTCTAAAATCTCATTAAAATTAGCCGAGTTACAGTCTTGGAAGTTTTTTTTTGGAAAAATCATGACGAGACTGTTAATATGAGTATAGATCGAAAGAAGGGATCAGTACAAATTTGATTAGACCTCACTTTTAAAAAATCGAACAGCATTCAACAAAATTGCAGCCATTTGAAGTTGGGTTCAGACTCGATCCAATTTTTTAACAAAAAATGTGATGTAACCCCTTGCTTTTTTTCCAAATTTGGTTATATTTTAAAATTTGAATTTTGAATGGCAAACTCAAAGATCAGACTAAATATAGCCGAGTTACAGCCATGGAGGAGTCAAAACTTTTGATCTCAAGGTCGATCCAGTTTCTTATGAAGATTTACTGTTACTATAGTAAAAATTCTTGAATCTAGATCGAAAGAAGAGAACTGTTCTAATTCCAAAGAGTTTATTTAAATTTTTTTTGTCAAAAATGACCAAAATTTTAATTGTCATAATTTTAATGCCAAGTCATAGTCACGTTTGTAATGAGTCAAAAAATTTATAACATCGAAAAGTGCCCGAGTTAAAGTAAAGCAAAGTGCCAGATATTTGGTTTCAGAATCAATTTCCTTTTATGCAAAAATTGAAAAGTAACTGAAAACTTTTAAATTTTGATACATCAAATCAAGATCCTCGATTTAAAGTTGCAAAGTAAAGCGTCTGAACGGTTTAGGCAATGCAATTACTAGAAAATGGCAGAAGAACAATTAATAAGAGATTGAAGACCTGTTAAGTGCACATCAGAGATTTACAGTAATTACTCGCAATTCTCAACCAAAGCACAAACGTAATGACAAGGCTGCAGTAGATATGTCTCTGCTGTAATTGAAATTGTCAATGGTAGTTAGAACTACTTTTGCTGCAAATGGTTTTGTCTTTGATTTGTTTTCTCTTTCACTTGTGACAGCCATCAAACCAAACACCAAAGTAATCAACCAAACAGCCAGCCAGCCAGCCAGCTAGTCAACCAGCCAGTCTGGCCAAGATGCGAGGCAGCCAATGCGTCGCGTGGTTTGCGACTCTCGTTTATTTAATGTGCCAACTGGTGGTTGCCTTGGTTGCCTGTTGGGTGACCGGGTGGCTGTTGCCCGTTGTCCGCTGATGGGTCTTAACAAGTTCCCAGGCAGGCAGGTTGCTGCCCCTTCTTCCTTTCCAAGCCACGTCTCGCCTTATGGTCTGTGCTGCTGTTGGCTGCCGCACTGTCTGCCGTTGCACGCAAAGTAGTTTAACTGGTATTATGAATATTACTAATGCCAACCAGAGTGCTTAACTATATATATATAAATTTATAGGTATATATGTAAACGTATATATGCACATATCTTTTATATACCTATTAATAAACATACTAGTTTTCTTGCGCTCCACTTTAAACAAGCCAACTATTCAAGTAGCATAGCATATACTAAATGACAAGAAAGGATACAAAAAAATATGAACTCTGTTCAAGAATACAAAAATAATATATAAAATAAGTTTTAGTGATAATCAATGAATTTATTTTCATTATCTTAATTTTTAGTTTTTGTTACAAGTGTTTAATATACAGTTTTTAAATCAAGTTTGTTATTATTTTGTTGGCTAATGTGAGTGACCTGCCAACAGCATTCCAAACCGTAGCACAAACAAATTAATTTTTCGTCCAATGTGGCGTATACGTAATATAAATTCTAATACTTATTGTGTGTGTTTTGCAGCACTGGCTTTTGTCTTTTATGTATCTGTGTTACGTATCATTATATAAAAGTTAAGCATAGTTGATTATGTGATACAAACTTATATAAATATTTCCATTTTTTTAATTAATTGAAAAATTTAAACTAAATTTTATGTTCCTAGAATTTTTTTTTCAATTAAAACTGATACTTTTATTTAGATTTAATCTTTTGGAATATATTTTAACACTATCTAGGGTTTCAACCTCTTTTACAGTTTCATTGCATTCAAGAAATTCTTTTTCGAACCGCTGCTGCGTTGTTTGGTATGCGGTAATAAAATCTTTTGGCCAATAGCGGAAATTGTATTTCCTGCCTGTTGTCCTCTTAGTTGAACCACAAAGCTCTGTTGCAAATCCCTTTCATTCGTAGTTCAGGACAACAGGCAGCAAAAGCTGGCTGGCTGACTGGCTGACTGGCTGGGTTTTGGCGGCCGTTGCACATGTGGTGCACATTCAAGTATTTCCCCACGGCATCTATTTTTAGAAAATCCAGTTTTATTTTTTGGCAAAAACAACACCAATAATGCCAAAAGCAACAATGTGAAGAGGCAAATGTTTTGCATGCTTTGGAGCAGAGATTTGCAGTTGCAGAGCTTCGATCTTCCAAAAAAACATTTTGAAGAGCTGCATATGCAGGCGCCATTCATTCATTCTTTCATGCTGTCAGTTTGTCATTTAGTTCAGCGCCCTTCACTTTCACACTGACGCTGCTGGGCAGCTCAATATGGTCTTCTTGTGGTGCTGAATGAACTGATTGACTTGAATGACTTGAATGACGTGAATGACTCTCTAGTGCAGCCTTAGGCAGCAGCGAGCCTTGGTTGCAGTTGAAATGCCAAAACGTAGCAATTGTCGTCATGTGCGACCATTTACGGTTGCGACGAGCGGTGGTCGTCTCACATCATCATCAGCATGCAACATCATCATTATCATGTTGCTGGCGCTGGAGTTGAAGTTGCAAACATTGTCAGTCTCTCCTCTATCTTCTACATTGTTGTCACCCGTTTGAAAGTGAAATCTTTTCCTTTTTTTGTTGCGTGCAGCACATCTGTTGACATGCCCTTGTTGCCGCTTGCCACTTTTCACACCCATTTTCCGGTAGCAGCCTTGGCATTGTGCTGTCGGAATTTCCTTAGCTCAGCAAAAAAATTTAAAGGATGTGATTGGAGTTGTGCAAGTGACGTAACAAATGGCGCATGAAAAATGTTAAAGAAGATTCTTTTTAATAACGATATGAAATTCCATTATACATTTTTGTTAAAACAATGTACATATACAGCAATTTTTCAGATTATCCATAACAAATTATAGCACACATTTTATTTTTAGACTAAGCCAAACAAAAAATACCAAATATTTGCATTCACTTTATAAATATTGAAAATAGGAAATGAAAATTGAAGGAATTAAACCGTTTCATGAAGAGTATAATGTTTACATAGTTCTAAAAATAATTTGAAACAAATTTTAGAAAAGTACGCGTAAGAATATAACAAGATGCTGAAATAGAACTAAACAAAGAGTATGATTTTTATATTTTATAAATATATATATTAAAAAAAAATTAAATAATCTTAAACAAATGTAAGCAAGAAGTAAAAATACTATTCTATAAAGTCTGTATTCCTGAATTTTCTATTATATGCTGCCTTCAATACATATCGCCATACTATGTAATTTAATTCAATCTCATTTAGTTGTATTTCATTTGCTTTTGCGACAATTGAGTAAGGGACAAAAAGAAATCGTATTAACTTGCACAGCTTCTTTCGATGTTAACAATATTCTAATCAACTGATTGTGAAAATGGAGAACGGAGATTGGGCAACTGTGGAATGGGAATGGAATAGGCACTGGAACGGGGAATGTGATAGCGAATGAGTACCATTTGTAAATGATGTGTTCGAAGTGGGGCCAATGGCCCAAGGCAGCGATTGCATCATGCCTAAGAGGACTGGTTCAGGGTTGGGTTCAGGTTCAGGTTCTGGGTTCTGCTTGGCATAGTCCAAGGCGGTCCAAGGGAGGTGGGTCGGTGCCTAGGCGAGACATTCGCAACAGTTGAACAGTTCGTTTGCCTTGTAATTTGATTTGAATGTTGTCAAGCTGGTCTGCCAAGCGTTGAGACATTATGCTAGGTCTATGAGGAGCAAATGTTTACGCTCATATTCGTTGTCCTTCCACAATGTCCTGCCTTATTCAGCAAGGCCAAGCAAGCAAGTCGTTCGGCATTTGAAATCAGCTCCTGGATTATGTAAACTTTAACGCGCCAATTATAACTATTCTAACTATACCCTTTGCTGCTTTGGTTTCAATAAACAAATTGAACCTAAATCACCCTCTAGAGTATCATAATCTTATAAAATAATGCCACACTTGCCACACATTTTGAAACATTAACCAAATGGCCTTCGAACCCTTTGCTTTTTGGGTTGGAGTGGGTGTTGAAGTGAAGCCTTTTAGGCATAGGCATCGTTTTACGTTGTCAATGTTCGATAGCTGGCGTTTGGGCGTGGCTTTTAGTGGTGGGCGTAAACTTGTTGATGATTGATGGCATTGAACGAGCTGCCTAAATGCCTGTCCTGTTTGAAAAACAAGTGTACGTGTGTGTGTGGCAGAGAGACTGTATGTGAGCGTGGGCGTGTAAACAACATAAAACCCAGAAAATTTTCAATCACGTTAAAAGATATATGGAGTGAGAAAAGCTAGGCCAATGAACTTTTAGAGTATTCCCTAGCAGTTTGAGTAAACTATAGACTTAGCTGTGTCTTAAAATCTATAACATAAACTATATTTTTATATTAGTATATTAAATTTACTTACACTTATTTAACTTCAACATATTCCGGCTAGTGCAAAATATATGTAAATAATTTAATTTAGCCGCAAACAGTATACAATTTTATTATTCTCAATAAGTTTTTTATGTCGAATTGATTAAACCCAATTAAAATAGGTATTAAAATTGCATTTATATATTTTTGTGTGCAGTGAAGAATAAAATTAAAATTATTGGAAATGTCATGAAATAGTAATCAAACATATTTTTTTTTGATTTGATTCGATTTACTGCGAAATGGAAACTAAAGTAATGTACAAAGTAATGACAGCTAAATACTCTCTTTTTAAATCATAACGCTCGATAAATATTTTTGGATACTGTTTGATTATGTATTTCGATTATTATATTAATCGAAATGTGGATGTTGATTGCCAAGTTTAAAGGCGGAAGTTGTTCTGCTGTGATAAAATTATAAATAACAAAAAGCTTATCTACCATAGGGCCTATAAGCAAACATACACACACATACATATATTAAAATGTATGCGTGTATATGTATGCATATTAAATGGACTGACAGACAGATCAGACTGACAACCCGGCAGTTAAGTTGTATTCGTCGCCTCACGCAGGTTTTTCTGTTTGTATTTGCATTAACATTTGTTGCATATGTATGGGTGTGTACGAGCTGCTTAGCCCCTCCCTTGGCGTCCCTCTCCTTTGACTAGCTGTCTGTTCGTGAGGTTTGTCATGTTTGTTTGTAAAAATATGTAATGTCGTGTTAGTTTATCCAATGGCGTGCCGTCGTGTCTATTTTTAGTGTTCAAGCTTTATTTTTAGACTGTCGGCAGCAACAACTTTAACTTTAACTGCATTAAAGTACAAGCAAAGCAGCAACAACAACAACAATAAAACGAAACGAGCGACTTATTTCATTTGCAACTTGTTGCGTCTCGAGAGCGCCAAACTAAGAGTACCACAACCGCGAACGTGATTGTGTGAGTGTGTGTGTGTGAGTGAAAGAGCTCGAGCTGCATTGGGAGAGTGGCCGATGCACGTTGCGACTACGTGATGTTATTGTTGGCTTGGTTACACAACTTCCAGTCGCCTGCTCTCAATGTCTGCTTGTCTGGCCCGTGTGTGTGGCGCTCGGTTTTCCTCTCTCTCTCTCTCTCTGTGTGCATTTGCATTTGTATTTGCATTTGCATTTGTATTTGCTTTTGTATTTGTTTTTGTTAAACGTTTTATCACGTCGTTGGCGCTGTCGCAGCTGCCGTCGCCGTCGTTACGTTTAAAGTTTACTTTTAGTTGCTTCGTTTCTTCTGATTCTTGTTTTGCTCGATTTGTTTTTCTCATATTTTCTTTGAAATGTGAATTCTATTTTTAGACCATTGGTCTTTTATTCGCCTCTCGGTTGGCGCACATTCCGCTCTCTGTTTACAATAAAAATATTTAAATTGTTGTCACGTACCAAGTTCTTAATAGGTTACGTTATGTGTTTATTTAACTCATTTTGATTAGCAGACGAGCAAAAGCACAACAAAAGACACGCTTAGTAAATGTGGTTGTTGTTGTTGTTGTAGGATAGGCAGCAACCAAAGCTCCGTTACAAATTGAAGGTTTTCCTAATATTGTTTTCGAAAGAAAGGAAAGAGCATTCATCGAAAAACAATTGTTTTCTAATCTTTTTCATTTGCACACAAGTGAAACACTTCTTTTTTTGGTGTGTTTAGTGTATAAAATTTATTAATTTAAGTTTAGAATTTAGTTGTTTTTGAATTTAGATTTTTTTTCGAGCCCTTGAACTTCAACTTTTACTCTTATACCCAATAATTTGTGCAAACTCGGCAAACTCTTTTGCCCTTATGCGTGTGAATGGGATATATGTATATAGACGAGCATACGTAGTACATATATCATATATATATAAATATATATGATATTGCCCGGTTTTTTTAGTGTGACTTCGTTGGTTTTTTAATCTCATTCGCAATCTTCTTGATGGCAGGTGGTATGCGCTTTGCCACGCCCGGTTGTGAGCTCAAGAACGAGATCTCGAAGAGGGCGGGACGGCTGGAGTAGACATTGTGCAGCATACTAATGAACCAGAATAGTAGATCGTCCATATTTTGTATGGTGCATTGGGCGAACACCGCTCCAGCATCACGGCCATGCTGATGAGAATCGAATAGAGCGACGATTGAGGCGCGAAAGTCAAAGGTCATCATCACGGTGCGACTGTCCGCTATGATTGCGGCAAACAGATTACTTGGCACCTCTCGACCGCTACCACCGCCCGCCTGCTGGAATACCTGCAATGTGATCTGAAAGATTCGAGAGAGCTGCATGGCAACATTGCGATTGTACATGGGATTGCTAGGATCGGCCTCCATATGGGTGTAGAACCACTCCTCCAGCCGAAAGTTCATCTTATGCTGTGAACGTATCGCCGATATTGCATCTGGTATATTGAGATTCAGATTGCGCGATAGCGGCGTATGAGCTGTTATCACATTGTGATAGACATTGTTGCCATCGTTCATCGCATTCCCGAACAGCTCCCAGCCGCGAGGAGGCAATTCAGCCACACGATGATAGAACCTTTCCGCCTTGGCCACCTTATCGGCTAGGATCAGTGATATCAGAGTGCACGAATTGGTACCACTCTGTTGAAACTCGCCGAAACGTGACTGGCAAAAGTCGCGCGGGAACCACCAGATGTTCAGGTTGTCGATCTGCTCATGTATGGCCATCCTGGAGTGGGTTTGGTGCGCTCGAAAAGATTGCTAATATCTGCCATAATGTGGATCGAAGAATGGATGGCAGTTATTCTAAAGGATGGTCAACCCAAAATGGGATGCATTATTACCGTGCGCGCTGGGCCCAATCTTTCGTACTGCTGTTGTCACATAATTCATATATAAGTCACCTACTTAACACTGCACTGCAGGAGCGAGCTTCCTAGTTTGTTAATTTGCTTAGCTAAACATTGAATTTTGGGTGTCTTTTGCCGGAGGAGTGTTGAAACGAAAACGAAAAATTTTGAAAGGAAAACAACAAAATAAAAGAATTTCTAACGAACAAAAAACATGATGTGTGCGACTGGACAGTAAACTGAATGAGAAACTGAATCTAAAAAAAACTAACCCGACTCCTTGAAAATAACTTTGAACGAAAAAATTAACTGAATTAATGCTGAGATGTTTATCCGAGAGCATACTCTTTCCAAATACACTGTTTTGCAGAAAATGATGATACAAGAAAATATATTTATATATTAGTTTTTAAAAAGCAATTAAATTGACATAATCGTGGCTATCTAAAACATGGCTGTATGTTCTTTAACACTAATTTAATTAGCTGCATTTTCTCGGCATTTATTATGAAAGCTCAGCTTCATTCATGTCAAATTAATTTTTCGCTTGCACCACGCGGCGTTTAAAGTTCCCACTTATTGCCATTTATGGGGTTTGTTTCTAATTTAAAATTTTAAAACTGAAAAACATGATAAAGTCCTCTTATCGGGCTTTCTCGACTAGTAGATACTCTCAAATCTGTGTGAAGTGGAAAGAAATAAAGGAGAAAATATCTGTAAATTCTTTCGGAGAATCAGGGAATGTTTGATAGTTTCTTAAAATTGCTAGATATGCTTAAATATCAGAAGCTTCATATAGATTTTAGTGGATTTGTATCGATATCTTAGTAAAACGTGTGTGCTATAAGAATTCCTTCATGTCGAATTGCAGGTCGTCTATAGCTCATAAAGATTCCGAGTTCAAGCAAAAGAGTAAAGACTGACAAGACTAAGAATATCCTCTTTCTGCATGTTGCATAGTCCTTAACAACATCATATCTTGAATTTGTGAATCTGAGAATTGTGAATAGTGCCTGAAATGTTATTTCTCATCATTGACTGAGTTTAGATTAAAGAGTGGAATGCAGAAAACTATCGAGAGTAAAATTCGACACCATTCAGCAGTCTAATTCTATAAATAAATTTATCCCACCTATTCGTAGAGAAAGATTCAGTTAGCATATCTATATTATTCATGAGAATTCTGCTAATTGCTAAACATTTTCAATGCAACTTTATGCTGTTAACGCACATGCAGGAAGGCAACTGCCAGTATGAAGGATAATGCCACAAACAAAATTGTATAATGAGAAAATCAGCTCATGCGTAATTAATGCAACAACACACAATGCACGAGAATGCGGCGCGTGCCGCAGTTAGTAGTTTGCAAAGTGGGTGGGCGGATGGGCAGGGGGCAGATAACAGGAATTCATGCTTATCATATATCGAAAACAAAATAGCCACAAGGATATTATATTCTTATGCTCTCCTCCACCATATCCAGCTGAGCAAATATGTTTGTACGATAAACACAGTAAGAAGCATAAACTGTTACAAAGCGAAACTGGAAAAAAGAAAAATAAAGCAGAGATGCAGGCGATGAAACAAGAGTGGAATTTAACTTGACATTCCATGTAGCTTGCTCGCTGTCTATGGCTGCATGTGCAGTGTGTGTGGGTGTGTGGGTGTGTGTGTGGGAGTGTGCGGGTGTAACTTTTGACATTTGCCAGTCAACTAGCTGGACTAAGTAGCCCGGATATTGCACTTTGTACGTACCGCCGGCAGTCCAATAGAATTTTGTTACATTCCTTTTTTATGCGACTGCTTCTGAGAAAATGTAGAAAAGAGACAAAGTGATTTAGAGTGAGAGAATGTGTGTTTAACATTGTGAAGCACAAATGATACCCTGTACGAAGGCATAAAGTAAAAGATATAGTTGAAATTTCAAATATAGTTAAAATTTCAAATAAAACTCAATTTCTATTCCATTTGAAAGTGATTCACGTGCGTATTTTCACTTCAGAATTTTCTTGTATAATATATATAAACCTTTTATAGGTTATGAATTTGTTTATTATTATTGAACAGTAAAACTAAAAAGTGAGCAAGTTATCTGCAAAATGATTTCAAGAATCTGCCAGCTCTCTCGATTCCTAACCTGACCTGATGACTTTGAACATATATGTGCATTATATATATATTTCTAAAAAGTTTTAAAATTATATGACAAACTTAGTATCTAGGCGCATCTTTTTTCATTGAAAAGTGCAGTACTATCTCTTCTTCATTTCTTGTAACATCTTTTAGTTAATTTATTTGCATTTAATTAAGACAAGTTTTCTTATTTAACTTTTTGATTTAGTAAAACTTTCTCAACAGCTTGTTTACTGACTAAATCCCTTTTGTTATTTGTATCGTTGCAGCGTGTAAATCTGTTAGCACCCATAGGCGTCGCGCTGAACGGCCCCGGCCTAAGGGGCCATGACGCGTTGGCCCTTCAATTTACTACTATTGCTCTCGGTGGCAGTACGCGACTGTAGCAATCATACCATCCTCACTGTTGGCTATCTGACAGCTCTCACTGGCGAGCTCAAGGACCGCCAGGGTCTGGCCATATCCGGTGCGCTGACAATGGCACTGGATGAGGTAAGCTAACATGGCAAACATACATATATTCTAAGTAGTTATAATCATAAGCTACACAGGACTGGTAGAAGAACAATAAAAAGATGAATAGTCAAGTACTAGCGAGAGCCAGCTTAGTTATAATGCCGAACATGTAAAACAAGTTTGTGCTTATTTTGTTTATGAATTTAAAGTAGTTTTAAGTTGCCAAGTAGTGCCCTTCTATTTGATTCTCATTAAATTCTATAAAACATGGTTGGGTTTTTTTCCTTTTTGCTTATAATAAATTATAGCGAGAGATACTTCTAACAACAGATTTTCAGCATCATCCTTCTATGCGATTCTCAGAAATATAAAGATGTATAGCCAAATACTAGCGACAACAAAGCTTACATATATACATATGTACAGAAATATAAATGATAAAAAAATTACAATTTTTATTACAACAACTTTTTACTAACGCCTTTCTATGCAATTCTCAGAAAGTTATATAAGATTTCATTGGCTTTTTACTTAAATTTTTTTTAAAAAAAAACTTTTTTTGATATATATTAAAATTTCTTATCTGTTGTTTTATAGATCAACAGAGATCCAAATTTGCTGCCAAATGTTACGTTAGCGCTGCGCTGGAATGATACCAAGGGTGATACGGTGCTGGCAACGAAGGCCATCACCGAGATGATATGCGATGGCATAGCGACCATATTTGGACCGGAGGGTCCTTGCTATGTGGAAGCAATTGTCTCGCAGAGTCGCAACATTCCAATGATATCCTATGTATGTTCATATATAGTATATAGCTTGTGTGTGCATATGTGTGTGTGTGTGTGTTTGCTTAATAAACACAGCACGCTTAGTTCTCACTAAATGTTTGTTGTATCAAATTAAATGCATTTCTTTTGCTCTTCCTCTTACTGTCTCGCAACCGTCGTCTGTTCCCGTCCGCCCCATGAAAT
The DNA here is from genome assembly GCA_035045545.1 of Drosophila gaucha. Lineage (NCBI taxonomy): Eukaryota > Metazoa > Arthropoda > Insecta > Diptera > Drosophilidae > Drosophila > Drosophila gaucha. The sequence continues at coordinate 8,515,861 of JAWNOY010000292.1, forward strand.
TTCAAATAGAAATGCGCAGAGAACCGTGCATCCTCGATACCGACATTTGCACGCACCGAACCGCCCGATACGCAGGTGAGTGTGATGGCTGATGGGTGGCAGACAGGTAGATTTCAACAGGTGGTGGATGCCGCATAATATTTTTTGCCTTGGCCTTGGCAGCTCACAAATCATATGTACTACATATAATTCCATGTTGTGTCATGTGACGGCATTCACCACCCCAAAAGGGAGGCTCGCACAGAGCAGTAAGGAAAATTCAATAACATTGATGGTATTCCCTTTGCAGGTCGTCAAATCGGTAATTGCATTGCTGCGCTACTATGCCTGGAACAAGTTCTCCATACTCTACGAGGAGGTGTGGGGCACAGTTGCCGATCTGTTAAAGGATCAGGCATCCAAGAGGAACATGACCATCAATCACAAGCAATCGTTTATCGATGATCGCGCCAAATGCTGTGAGCAGATGATGACTTGTTGCCGCTCCGGCTATTGGTATCAGGTGGGTGAATCAGAATGAAAATCGGTGTTTTTTACATCATTATATACTGCTTCACAGGTAGTGCAAAATACAATGAATCGCACGCGTATCTACGTGTTTCTGGGCTCGGCGAATAGTTTGATTGATTTCATGAGTTCCATGGAGACGGCTGGGCTGTTCGCGCGTGGCGAGTATATGGTTATCTTTGTGGACATGATGGTCTATTCGGAACGGTTAGTCTTAACCATTATATACAATTGAATTTACTCTAAATATATGCTCTCGCATTCACAGTGAGGCACAAAAGTATTTGCGCAAGGTAGATCAAATCAATCGGATGACCAACTGCAAGAGCACCGAGAACTTTAATCAGTTGGCACGCAGTTTGCTAGTCGTGGCCTCAACGCCACCCACGAAGGGCTATGAGAAGTTTACGGAGCAGGTGCGCAACTATAGCTCGATGCCGCCCTTCAATTTTACGGTGCCGCAGCTATTCTCGCAAAGCAAATTTAGCAAGGTAAAGAAAAAATTATTTCAAAGTAAAAATTAGCTAATAAATAAATCATCTTTTGATTGCAGTTCATATCGATCTATGCGGCTTATCTGTATGATTCGGTTAAGCTGTATGCCTGGGCGCTGGACAAAATGCTCCGCATGGAGGAGCGCGTGCTCACCGATGACGTCATCTCTGAGGTGGCCAGCAATGGAACGCGTGTCATAGATACCATCATCAAAAATCGTACTTATATGAGTGAGTGTGTCTGAATAATCCACAAGGCTATCGAGTATTTGAAATCTAAAATTTGCATTGTCTTGGCCAAAAAAGGTGTCACCGGTTCTACGATCAAAATCGATCAGTATGGCGACTCGGAGGGCAACTTCTCGGTGCTGGCGTACAAGCCCCACAAATGGAACATATCCGAGAATATACGCTGCAATTATCATATGGTGCCGGTGGCATATTTCCATCAAGGCGAAGAACTTCCAGTGAGTGAGTCGTCTTCTCTTTTTTAGTTTGCATTACTTTGAGTTTGCTCCAAAGCCCGCCTCCATTCGAGAATCTCACTCAATTGACATCTCACTTGATTTCTGATTGCAGGAATACAAGTTGATAAATGGTTCCATCGATTGGCCCTCGGGCGGCGAGAAACCCACCGATGAGCCGATGTGCGGATTTGCCAATGAGCTGTGCAAAAAAGACGATACCCACTATACGTCCACTGTGGCGGCGGTGGTGCTGGGGGTTTTACTCTTCTGCTCCGGTGTGGTTACCATGAGCATCTATCGCAAATGGAAGATCGAGCTGGAAATCGAGGGTCTGCTGTGGAAGATAGACATATGCGAGATCAAGGACTATTCGGGCAATGAAATTGTCTCATCGCCCAGCAAAGTGAGTCAAGTGAACATTGACTGACAGAACACACTGTACTAGCTGCTGTTTGCTTTTCTTATGTTTTAGGTCAGCTTGATGAGTGCCCAGAGCTTTGGTTCCCGTTGGTCCCATCAGTTTGTTACCTCGACGGCGCGTCTGCGCGGCGCCGTTGTGCGCATCAAGGAGCTAAAGTTTCCACGTAAGCGCGACATTTCACGCGAGATCATGAAGGAGATGCGTCTGCTGCGTGAGCTGCGCCACGACAACATCAATAGCTTCATTGGCGCCTGTGTGGAGTCCACACGCATCTTGCTAGTCACGGATTACTGCGCCAAGGGCAGCCTGTACGATATCATTGAGAACGAGGACATCAAGTTGGATGATCTATTTATAGCCTCACTCATCAATGATCTCATCAAAGTGCGTCTGTTAACATCTATATTTGAATTCATCAATTTATCATATATGTTTGGTTTGTGCTTTTAGGGCATGGTGTACATACACAGTTCACAGCTGATCTATCATGGCAATCTCAAATCCTCGAATTGTGTCGTCACCTCGCGCTGGATGCTGCAGGTCACAGATTTTGGACTGCACGAGCTGCGACAATGCGCCGAGAGCGAGTCCATTGGCGAGCATCAGCACTACAGAAGTTTGTGAAGATTCGTCCTGCATATTAAAATGTAGTCTTACATAAGTCTCTTTTGCATTCCAGATCAACTTTGGCGCGCCCCGGAGCTGTTGCGCAATCATCATTTGCACGGCAGCCAGAAGGGCGATATTTATGCGTTTGCCATCATAATGTATGAAATATTTAGTCGTAAGGGTCCTTTTGGACAAACCAACTTTGAACCAAAGCAAATTGTGGACTTAGTTAAGCAGCAGCCTCTCAAAGGCTCAGAGCCATTTCGACCTGAGGTCGAGTCTATTATAGAGGCGGAGTCCTGTCCAGATTATGTGCTGGCCTGCATTAAGGACTGCTGGGCCGAGAATCCCGACGATCGACCCGAGTTCAGTGCCATACGGTGCGTAAATTCTTAAAAATATATTATCTATTTGTATTAATTTTATATATTTTATTTAACAGCAATCGCTTGAAGAAAATGAGAGGTGGAAAAACCAAAAACATCATGGATCAAATGATGGAAATGATGGAGAAGTATGCCAACAACTTGGAGGAGATTGTCACGGAGCGCACGCGTCTGCTGTGCGAGGAGAAAATGAAAACAGAGGATTTGCTACATCGCATGCTGCCCCAATCGGTGGCCGAGAAGCTGACCATGGGTCAGGGCGTTGAGCCAGTTTCCTATGATCAGGTAGGTCTCTCCTCACATAACTAGCTATTGACTGTAATGATTATATATATCTCTATCTGTATTCTTAAGGTCACGATCTACTTTAGCGATATAGTGGGCTTTACAGCTCTCAGCGCAGAGAGCACACCGTTGCAGGTGGTAAACTTTTTGAATGATCTCTACACGGTGTTCGATCGCATCATACGGGGCTACGATGTGTACAAGGTGGAGACCATAGGCGATGCCTACATGGTGGTAAGTGTGCTCTAGCTAATGTCTATTCCCCATTGCATATGATCTAATTGTGTATTTGCTCTTTGCAGGTCTCTGGTCTGCCCATTAAGAACGGCGATCGGCATGCGGGTGAAATTGCTTCCATGGCCCTGGATTTGTTGCATGCAGTCAAACAGCATCGCATCGCCCACAGGCCCAACGAGACCCTGAAGCTGCGGATTGGCATGCACACGGGCCCGGTGGTAGCTGGAGTCGTGGGTCTCACCATGCCCAGGTATTGCCTCTTTGGCGACACAGTGAACACCGCCTCACGCATGGAGAGCAACGGCGAGGCGCTTAAGATACACATATCCAACAAGTGTAAGCTGGCCTTGGACAAACTGGGCGGTGGCTATATCACCGAGAAGCGCGGGCTGGTCAGCATGAAGGGCAAGGGCGAGGTGGTCACCTGGTGGCTAACGGGCGCCAATGAGAAGGCCATACAGAAGAAGCTCGTGGATATGACGGATATGCCGCCGCCGCTGTTCAGCCGGCCGAGGAAGAGTCCCAAACTAAATCCAGACTCCAGGCAGCCCAGTCTGCTGGCCATGCACAATTGTGGCACTGGATCTCGGCGACAGAGCAGCGTGCCACGTCCGGCGGATGTGGAGTCCACGTACAGCCTGCAAGGTTCCGTCTATCAGGTGGCACGCGAGTCGCCGCGACTAGCCTCCAAGAGGGAACGGGAAAGAGAACGAGAACGAGAACGAGAGCGGGAACGGGAGCGACCCTCGCTGAATGGACTGGGCGGCCTTTATGTTGGCGGTGCACTGCTAGAGTCCGCACTGGCCTCGCTCAGCACGCTGAATCATTCCGATACAAATGAAACGAACTGTGATACTAACGAAGCCGCCACTCTCGATGGCGAACTGGAGTTGAATGGCGGCCTCAGCGCTGCTGGTCTGGTGCGGCAGCCCAATGCGCTGCACAAGCCGCTGGCCATGGTGCGGCCGCATCGCATCATCAGTGCAATGCAGTTGCCCGAGGATCAGGCAATGCCAGCATCTGTGGTGCATCATAATATTGCGGAACTGCTGCTGCGCGAATCGCGTTCGCTGGATCCCATGCCACTGCAGCAACAGCGCAAGCGACACGAACGGGGCAAGCTGCCGCCCTCGAAGCTTTCCAAGAACAACTCGCGCTCCCTGGATACGGGCGTCTCGCTGATCAGTGGCAATGCCAATGGCGAGGCGGCCGAGGAGGATGAAACGGAGGTACTGACGGCCAATCCGGTGGATGCCAATGATAGCTACGACGATGAGCTGGGCCTGCTCATGCGTCACGACAACAATGGGCAGCTGCCCATGCTGCGCTACTCGAGCAGCTTTGCCAACGCCCAGCCCAGCATTGTGCCAGCCGGCGCCAGCAGCAGGCGGCGCAGCAGCAACGTCTCCTCCAGCAGCTGTGCCAAGCACTTGAACAACAATTGCAACGGCGGCATGAACATCGAGGAGGATATGCAGTCGCCGCTGCTGCAGCGCCAGGCCTCCCTTACAGCGCCACCCGAGGAGCTGATGGCGCACTCTAAGCGCTGGCGCTCGCTCGAGCACATGGAGCCAGGTGGGCCCGGACATGGTAACAGTGTCAGCTATGCGGCGGACATTGATGGACGCCACGATCAGGTGGGCGGCGACGGCAGCCTGGCTTTGCTGCCAGGTGGAGGCGGCAATCAACGTGCCACACGCGGCAGCAGCAGCAAAGTTAGCAACTGGGTGGTCAGCTTGTTCAAGGGCAACGGCATGCGCAGCGGCGACTCCACATTACGACGCGTGGGCATCCTGCCCAGCAGTGTGCAGGGCGTGACTGCCGCCTCTTCGGCTCGGGATCGTGAGAGTATTGTATAATTTGGATGAGCGTTCGAACGTCATATATATGGGAGGGGGAGAAAGCTACTCAGGAACAGTGCGAGCAGGAAACGAATGTCTAAGGTTTAAATTACACACACATACACACACATGCATACACATACACATACACACACACACACAAATACACACACATCATTTATAGAGATCTATTTTGGCTTAAACTATATTTGTTGTATGTTGTTCATTGTCGTTTGTGTGTTTGTGATTAAAACTCTATATATGTTATATATATATATATATACAGATATACATATATATGTGTGTATGTATATATGTTGGAAACAATTACTAAATGCATATACATATTAGATTAGCCGTTAAACAACAAATATAAAAAAAAGAACCGTCTAGTCACAAGGTCTTCAGACTAGTTATTGATTTATAATAATAATAATAATGATAATACTAATATAAATAATACTATATGCATACCTTTAGAAGCGCGCGAACACACACACACACACAGCACCCATCCCCCCACACTCACACACACATGCAAACGAAATCAAATTTAAAACTTCTCCAATGCGCAGCTAAATTAAAAAAATCAACATTTCAAGCATAATATGAAATAAGTTTATTTAACTTGCACAACAAATAATAATCTAAAAGGAAAACTAACAAAAAAAGTAATTAAAAATTAAAATTGTGTTTTTGCTAGTATATAAAGTAAGTGCGTGTGATTGTACGTAATGTTTAAGCCTAAACTATATACAATATTTAAATAAATATGTATCCATATATATATATATATTTATTATATATATGTATATTTGTATACATATGCTGTTATATATGTGTCTATATATATATATATATATGTATATGCATAATTTTATTAGCTATTTTAATTGATAATAAACGAAACAATGTGAGCAGAATTGCAGAACGCAGTGAGCTGTTTTTAGCTGTATCTATGTATATTTTTAAAAAATATAAAATTTGTTAAATTTGCCATATATAAATATAAACAAAACAAAAAGCAAACAAACGCGTTTCTTATTCGATAAAGTAGTTGGGCTTTAAATGAAACTGGCCTTCATATGTCTTATATGTAGAGGAGGTCCACAGTCATCCAGCTGCCCCTTGGCGATCCCAGTTGTAAAACTGTGCTTCTGCCCAATTGCTATATAAGCTTGATATTTTTATCTGGAGCTGGTATACTGGAGTATATATTTTTATATATTCCAAGTCTAGAATCAAAATATACAAACGAAATACACATTTGAAATCTTAATACTCAAGCTTCAAAGCGGAAATACTTAGCGTGCTTCCCGACACATGGATTAACTATAGAGCATTACAAAATTCACAAAACCAATATACTCTTTTTTACTTCGTGAACGAGTATAAAAAATCAATATACCATATAAGTAATGACAACTGGCTTACTTTTCTACATTTATATTTAGCATAAAATGTATTAAAAGAAAAAAAAGTCATTCGGTTAGGCTTATCTTCTATGGTAAATATTCAGAATTTTAAATTGCGATGTCCTGGGAATATTCAAAATTGAATTATCAGCTCCAAGGAGTCACGCGGCTATTGTCCAAGATTGGGAGAACTGACAGCAAGTCCCTCGCATGGCCAATAGCCCGGACACTTGGGTATAATGTGAGAGAGCGACGTTGTCAGACATCCGATTTGTACCCAGCGGTTCCATTGGTCCAGTCCTCCATCGCCGTACAAAAGTTGTTTAACCAAAAAACAAATTCTGAGATTCAACGCAACAAAGATGAATTTTTTCATATACTAAATCACTGCAAACGCCTGGGTCATTCGATTGATGACGATTTCCACAATCAAAATACTGACAATATATATCTAATTGATAAAGTGTATAATGCCTCAAGGGAAAACTCGGGAAATAGAGTGAGCCCATTGGCATGCCCAATCAAATCCAGTTTGAAGAAATGTGATCCAGTTCTCAATTCAGAAGATAAAGATACCGAATTAAGTACTCCCGAAATAAATGTCGTTCAGTATTACAAAATTCCAGATAGACAACAAAATGTAAAACAGAAAAAAAAACCTACAAGCACTATCAAGTGGTTGCAGAAATCCATTGACGCAATGTTTACTAGTCATAGTATTACAAGTCCCAAAAATGAAAGCATATTTCAAGCTCAGAATAAGTCGGAATTGGTAACGAAAACAGAGCAAATTAGAGAAAATTATATAAATAGAAAGCTTCAACAAAAAAATGTAAGGGAAAGGAAAGTGATCAAAACGCAGCCTGTGTATAGGAAAAACAAAAAGAGTCCCATAACAGAGAATACTGCTGTAAAGAGAAAAGAATTGCTAGATAAGAATTGGAAAAATATATTTACTGATGAAGCAGACGATTTGAAGCAAAGGAGACCAAATTCAATGAAAATTAACTTTAACGATAAGATTGAGGTTTTTGATGTCAACAGAGTACATCGAAACAGCAAGGAATGGGAAAAAATTCTTAGTTACGAAAGTAAAATTTTGAAACAAATAAAAAATAACGATGCTGAACCGATATTGATTGAAGTAAAAAAAAAAATTGAAAAAAGACATGTACGAACTAGTGCAGTCAATGAGAAAGAAAAAGAAAAAGAAAAGGAGTTTCATGAACACAAACTAAAGGAGGACTCAAACGATTCTGAATCAAAATTGATTGATGTAAAAAAAAAAATGGAAAAAAGACATAACCAAAATAGGTTATTTAATGAAAAGGAAAAGCTGATTCATGAACACATACTAAAGGACTCAAACGATTCTGAATTAATATTGCTAGATGACATTAATAAAATGGAAATCAGACATGTCCTCTCATTCAATGAAAAAGAAAAGGAGTTTCATGAGCACAAACTAAAGGAGGAATTAAAAGAGTTTACAGACAACATTCCAAAACCTAAAAAATTAGATTTATCTGAAAGTTCTCTAAGTAAAAATCTCAGTATAGAACAAAATATAGTTCGCCCATATCGACCAAGTGTAAGTATGAACAAATCTAAAATAGTATTGAGTCACGTTGATGAACCGGCTTGGATACCTTCGATTCATTACATAAAACCGTACATAATAAATAAACAACCAAAAACTGAAGAGACCCCGAGTAGGAAAAGCCAACCAATTGTAATTGCAGAAAAAGTAGAAGCATTGCCTGAAACGCAATCAATGGATATTACTTTTGATATTAAAAGCCCCCCCAGTGATTTCAAATCGAGAAAATTTTATGAACATTACAAGACTGAAGAACCCCCGGTTCGCGACATTGATATAAGTAAATTACTCTATTTTCCATATGATATGATCTACCCCAAAGAGCCAGTGACATCAACAGTTACAAAACGCACACGAAAACGAAAGCGTCCAGTCAAGGTGAAAACGAGCACAGATCTATCAGACGTCCCAACAGAGCAGATCAAATGCAAGTGCTGCATTTGCAATAGCTTACATCGATACAAATTAGCTAAGGAAGCCCCATTCATGTTGCAGATGAAGCAACAAGTGAAGCGTCAAGAGCTGAAGGCCTACCTAAGACATATGCAAATGCTAAAATCTGACGATGACAAACCAGATGCTGCCAAGTCCAAATTCATAGGCGATTTTCTCGATCCTTGCTGTCAGATAGTTCCGTCTACATCCTGTAAAAACAATGCTTAGCTGCACAGCTCAAGTCATGTTTTTATAGAATTTAGACTGAATTTGTTAGAAGTTTATTGGTTCAAAATAATAAAATTGTATATAGTTTGAATCGTTTTGGTTTTTTTTTTTAAGCTACAAACTAAGTACAGTCAATGCAAGTTAAGTTAGCAAAACTTAAGCGGGTTATATGTCTATATATAAATAATTTTGACTAGATTTTGATAGGTGAACAAAGTAATCACAAAAAGGCCGCAATTAAAAGTTTCTAATTATAAATAAAAGACCAAAATGGTCAAAGATCCGAGTTTTAACTTGAGTTAAATGACTAGCTTCATACTTATACTTATATACATATATATTAAATTGCAATTAGTGAGAATTTAAGAATACATAATCTATAATCATCTATTGAGCTGTACTCGAACCTATAATTGATGTCGTTCACTAAACTGCCTAAGTCTAAATTTTAATTCAACACTTCCAACTAACCTATTGGTGGTCTTATGCTCGTACTGCTGATATATGTATGTTTCTACCCGTAACATATACTATCTTAAATGCTCTGCCTGTTCTATATACAAACTATCCAGACACTCTTTAAACAGCTGCCTCTTTGGATTTCGTTCTATTTGCGTTATCCAGAAGTGTCTTGGTTGCAGCCTGATTCTTAAGATTAGCTGCCTCGTAATCACTGCCACTTTCATCGGCGAATTGGATGTCGTCCAGGTGAAGGTACTCCTGCAGATCCCGTGACGACTTCTCCACAAGAGTTTCCTTCTCCACATACGACCCAGTCATTGATTGACTTGAATCCAAATCTCCTTCTATCTTGCTCAAACTTTCATGCACTGCAGCAATTTCACATTCGGGTTTACCGGCTTGTCTGGGTCGCAGTGTTCCGGACTCGGATTCATTACCACAGCTGGCTGCATTCAGCCTGAACTGCTGCCTGGCTTGGCGGCGCTGCTTGCGGGACATGTATGGAGTTGGCTGCTTGGTTGGCGTGCTGCGCTGGACCGTCTCGCTGGGGGATGTGGCCTTGGACTGTTGTTGGCTGCTGGGCAATGAACGTTCTTCCGAGCTGGGTGTATTATCCGTCGTGGTGGATTTGCTACCCGGGCAAAGATAGTGGCCATATTTAGGCATTTTTATATCCTCAAAAACTTGATTAGTTTCATCAGCTGTTGACGCCGGCTCGGGCGTCTTGTCCTCATCCTCTCGCTCAGGCGTCTCCTCGAAGGGCGGTATCCAAATGCAATAGGCTGGATCCATGCCCAGGTAAGAGCCGGGTGCCGCACCCGCATTGATTACATTGTAATCATAGTAGTCCATCTCAAGCTCCTCTTGTGTGCCAAGCGAGAACTCGGAACCAGGTCGTGCCAATAGCTTCTTGCGATTTTGTTTCTCCTTGGACTCCTTCGGATTGCTGGTTGTGCGTATGGTAGCCGTGCTGACCACACTTGCTGCCGGAGAATAGCAGCCCTGCAAATGAATAGGGAATAATCGTAAGCACATCAAAAACACACAGAGAGCTGAACACTCACATTGGTTAAGGAGGCACTGACACTGCGAGAACCCATGCGACCCAGGCACAGCGAGCCGGAATTGGAGTTAAGTGATCCAGCGTCACGCAGACTCTCGTCCAGGCGGGAGCTGAGCAGTTTAAGAGTAACTGCATCGTAGCGATCTGAGTACTTGCTGTGCCTGTGGCTGTTTAGAGGTGGACTATTGCACAGGGAGCTCATGCCAGACGAAATGATGGACTCCGAGTCTTTGGCACTATCCTTGCAGCTCAAAGGATCTACAGGTGTATGTGTCGTAGTGGACTTCTTTGCGTTGTCCAGGCGTTGTAGCTCCAGTTCCTCCTGTTCACCGGAAGATGGTGAACCAACCGGACTACGACTGTCGGTAGCCGGAGACAGGGATGTCAACGACGCGTGTTCATTACGCAGGGTCATCAAGGAGGCAGTGCTACCAAATGCCGGCGGTTCCTCTCTGAAGGAATAAAAGAAATATTAGATTTGCATTTATTTATGATTATTTAGAAGGCAAAGCTTACCCCTTGACCATTTGGTCGTCCTCTTTAAACTCCGTTTCATTGGTCACGTTCTCCACATCAGCGCTCTCCCGCAATATGGAGTGCCGCAGTTGATGTTTCGGTCGCAATTTCACAAGATAAATCACCTCGGAGAGCAGGGTGGTCGTTGAAATGGCACGTGATGGCGGGTCGTGCAGCGAGCTTAACGATGCTCGTGGTGTGTGCAAATGTGAACCTTCATCCTGTCGACGTGCCACTGCCAGATGATATTTGCGATAACGCACCATATATTGAGCACCTGTTGAAATAAAACATTTGTAAATATAATCAGAATAATGTAACAAGCTGCTGCATTTCAAATTAACACTGCATAAGCTTCAGTGAATTTGTGACGTCACGCGCTCTCTCTCTCACTCTCTTAACACTGCAGCAAAAGCTTGTGCAGCCCTGGTAAATTATATTTGTTGCGCAGAGCAAATTGGCGCAGTTGGCGCCAAATTTAAATTTAACTAACTGAGAAGTGTAAAACGCATTTCTGATTTTCTTGATATTTCGAATAATTTTAAAATTGTAACTTACCTAAAAGCGCGCTTATTATAATAATGATGGTGGCAAAGACCATAGCGCTTAGATGGACTAGCGTGAAACGCATCCTCGCCAACGATTTCTTTTGCAAATTCGTGCGACTCTTAGCAGAGAGGCGCGTAGCCGCCAGAACTGTGGTGCTATTGCTGCCATTTCTGCCCACTGTAAGACGAAAGGCTATTAATGCAAAAAGTACTTAAAAGAATGCAATTTAAGCTACCTAAAGGCTTAACGTTGGCCATGAAACCTCCGGTACATGATGCAGCATCGTAGCCCGCACCTGATGTGCCATTGGCAGTCACGTCGCCTGAAAAGAATTCTACTAGCAGTTGAGCTCCACTCGACTCGACAGCTAACGGCAGGCCAGCATGATTGGGAGCGGGTCGCCGGATGCCGCCCACTGTGGCACCATCTCCATTGAGCTCCACCAGCAACGTGGACGAGAGCGACGGTCCATCGCGCACCTTAATGTACTGCGTGGCACATGGCAGCCGCAAAAAGCTGAGTTGCATTGAAATGGTTTCCTCGCCATCAACCTGCGCATAAAGATGTGATTAAGGAAAAGGAGAAAAGCTTTTATAATCTGCTGCTTACCTGAATTAGCCAAAATGAACGCCCAGGACAGCTTTGCGTGGCTCCAGCTATAATGCGCTTTGGCTTCGATGAGCCAAGATGCACAATGCAGCCACAGCGGCAACCAGGACCTATTTCTTGATTCACCTCGGTGACATTTGACTTGGTCAGCATGCTGCCGCTCGTCTCATAGATGCAGTCCCAGGTATCCGCAATACTTTTATTGCACTTCTCCGTTTGTACTGATTGACCCTAGAATTAAAAAAGAGATATATATATAAGATATTTGAGATATGTAAAGTCCTTCTTTAGATTTACATTTAAAATAAAGATTTGCTTTTGAGCTTCTATACCCTTTATTTAGTCATTACGCCAAACAAATAAATCAAGAAAATATTTACATATTTGAATAATAATTGAAATCTATTTTTTTTAGTAGAACAAGTTGATTTCAAACTCATCCTCTTCATCCATTTCCTCAGCATCGCCGGTGAGTCCAGTTAGACCAGTGGTTGACATACTATTCATGGACTTGGAGTCGCCCATTTTGAAGACTTCGTCGGTTATGGGCTTGGCCAGTGGTGTGGGACCTGGTGGTGGGGCGCTACCCTCGCTGCTGGACTTCTTTACAGAGACGGTGCTGCTGGAGCCTTCGGGCTCCTCGAGCGGCTCCTCTTCCACCTCAATGACGTCCTCCTCACGGGATGACGACACATATAGAGTGGTACCGAATTCGACATCTACGATCGATGCACGACCCTCCGCTTTAGCTGCGTCCTTGCCCTTAACTTGGCCCTTCAGCAGACATTCTGGTAGCGTCACTTGCAGATCCGGCAACTGCTGGACCACTTCCTTCTGGAAGAGATCACAAACAGCTGGTCTAGGTTTGTGCGGCATAAAGCCCATTTTACCCGGCGTATACAGGGATGAGGTGACGGTGCTGATGGTCTCCACAGAGGGTGTGCGTGGCAGCTCAGCAGAGTGGGAGCTTACAATGTTCATCAACTTTGACAGCAGATCCGCTCGTGCCAGCTTGTTCATAGAGATCGCTTCCTCCCGGACTTCCTCAATTTGTTCAGGCCCCTCGACCTTGGCCTCCTCAAGTCGCTCCGGGAACAGCTTAATGCACTGTTGGCTGACGATGGCATCGCGTACGGTAACCTTGATCTCCTGTATTATGCCTCGCAGCCGTACTATTTCGCCCTCATGCTGGTCATGGCTCGCCTCCAGGTTACGCTTCTCCAGCGTCATGTTCTCTATGCGCCTGCAGAGGGATTTGACTTTGCCAACAGCATCCTTATTCTTTGCATCCACCAGCTGATCTGCATCCTGCAGCTCCTCGAAGGCCCTGCGGTACTGCAGCGCCTCCACGTACTTGCACTTGAGCCTCTCATAGTTGGTGGTCAAACTCTCGATTATCTTGATCTTGTTAATCGAATTTCGCACTAGCTCATTCTTGATCTGATCCAGGGCGTTGTACTGGACCATGATCTCCTTGTGCTTCTCCTTCTGGTTGTTGTACAGCTGTTGCAGCTTGATCTGGGACATCACCAGCATGTCGATCTCCTTCTGCAGGGCGATGTTCTCGCGAATCAGTCGACGCGTGTAGCCGGCGTTGCGAATCTCGCTGGAACGCGTAAAGTCCTCGGATACCTGCAGCAGCTTGGCCTCGACTTCCTTTTTCAGCGCATCCTTCTCCACAACTGCGGCCTGTTCCATATTGTAGAGTGCCTCCTTGTGCGACTTGTCCTTCTCTCGGATTTCAATATCCTGGTCATCGAACTTGGCCAGCAGTATATCACGTTGTATGCGAAACTCATCCAGGGAGTTCAGCTTGCCATTGAGCAGCTTTATTTCCGAGGTCAGCTGATCATGCATCGCCTTATATTTGCCCTCCAAGTCGGAAATTTTCTGCTTTGCCACCTGGTTCTCCTCGTCCCGTACCTTTGATATCTCCACCAGGCGCTCTTCCAGCTCTGTTATCGAATTATTCCGCTCCGCTAAGGTGCGCTCCAGATGGGCAGCCACATCGGTTCGATCCGTGTCAATGTCCTGCAGCTTGGTCTGTAAAATCACATTGGAATCGTCCAAGTTTGCCAAATGGGAGCGAAGACGTCCCAACTTCTGGTTCAAGTCCGTGATCTGCAGCTCATAGAAGGTGCGATCCACCTGCGTCATCTTATTGAGCTCTATGCTCTTGCCCTTGTTTTTGGAAGACTTTCTTGGCTTAGGCGGCATTTTGATAAATTTTATTTAACTTTGGTTCCTTATTCAATTGAGTACAAATTTTGTGCTTGTTAACAATGATTCAAATATTGACTATGTTTGAATTCCATTCTCTGACTCTCAGAAATTCCTATAAACAAAGTGTCAAGCCAAAAGGTTGTCAAGGCAAAAAGCTTTCCTTGCATTTCTGTGAAAAGCTTTGGTTGCCAGGACTACGAGGTAAATAAAGGAATATTTTCAAATCTATTCCAAGTCAAGTCTTAGACAATCTAAAATCTTTCTTTATCCTTTCACAAATTGTTCCTCGCAATAATGAAAATTAAAAGGAAAAACTATTTCCGCACTCTTTGCAAAAGCAGGAAACAATAGAGAAAGCCAGAAACAAAGGCTCGGTGTAGCACTCCATTGTAACAAATACATTAGTACATTAAAAAAGCAAAGTGATTAGGAAATTTTGTAAAAGCCAGAAAATGATATTTTCTAGTAACATTTACCTGATTCATCTAGCCAATCTTTACTTTTATGAACTGCAGTAGAACTAAATAATATTCTAGAACCATGTTAAATGCATTTATGTATATGCATAAATACATTTTATGGTGGCATAGTTCCAAGAGCAAAAATATCTCTGCCCAATGAGAGGAACTGGAGGAACTAAGAAAGCGAGTGTTTCCCGTCGCCCGCTGGCAAACGTTGTAAATTTGCCAGCGCAATCTGGAGCAAGTGTCGCAATATTGTAACACTCTAGCCAGACAGCCAGGACAACAAGAACATGGCCGCCAGCGATAGCATCCTTTCCCCACAATTCATTCTCCTCCCTTTTTTTCTTGTTCACAATGAGATATGGATATGTATGTGGCCCTAGTTTGTAGATATGTGCGATTCCGCATACAAAGGCAAGAATGAACTGAATCATGAACCCTGACTGAAAATAGTGTATGAGAGTGTAAGTGTGTGTGTTCCTAAATAAGTTGGTGTCTATAGAATTTATAGGCAGAGTTAAAAAGCAAAAGTTTGCCAGCGAAAGTTCTTCGACACGTATACAAATTATGGTGAACAGCAAAGGAGCTTAAGTTTTAGTTAAAGCTCAACGAAGTTTTGAGCAACTGTTTAATAGCTGCATAAACTTTATCTAAGCTAAAGTAAAGTAGTACATACCTCACAGAACTTGGCGCCGTAGCGCGGCGGTGGCGAATCACAGAATCGATAGCGATTGCGAGTGCCGCCCAAGCAGTTTGTGGAGCAGGGCGTCCATTCACTCCAGGCTCCCCAGCCCCCAGTGTCGGAATCTGTGAAATAGTCAAGCAGATTAATGAAATTAAAAAGAACCACGCGAAAATGGAAAAACTGGAAAACTTAAAGCAGCTTAGTTTGTGTTTGCTCAAACTGATGAGTTTGTGTGTGTAAAGTGTGGCAACGCCATTTGAGGTGGCAGCACTTGGAGCTTATCTTACCGCTGACAGGTAACGTGGGCACACAGTCCATGCGGACATCCGCAACGGCACCGGAAATGGCCTGGCTGACATAGACGAAGCAGTACTCCACGTACTTCTCCGAGAACAAATCGCAGCTGAAGTACAGTGAATGCTGGCTCTTGACGACCCGCTGCTCGGCGACGTAGTGCAGCGAGGTGGGCGGCTTAAGGGAGGCAACATCTGCCCGCAACTTGGCATAGAGACGCACTCGATCACCCTGCTCCAGTATGCAGCCGGGATACTCATAGAGGACGCCCACGCCGGAGTGCGGATCGCAGGGAAAGATGCTGCGTGCATAGACATTGAAGACAAACTCGTCGCTCCAATCGACGCTGAGCATGCGCCGCGTGGTGGGCACATTCAAGGCCGGAATCATAGGACGCAGCTGGACGGCATAATTGCCAGCCAGACCAAAGAGCTCGCAGCCCAACTCGAGTGTCTTGAGCTTGGGAAAGCCGTGCACTTGCTCCGCAAAGAGCACGCTCGACTTGGACACGTTGGCTATGTCATAGGAGCACGTGCGCTCCTTGCCGCAGTAGACCAGCTCCAGCCAGAACTCGGGCAACGAGGGCTGTGCTCCGTGCAGCGCCCGCTCGCAGTTGACCTCCGGAAAGCGTAGGGTGACCTTCACAGGCGCCTTAGGATATGTGCGCAGAGTCACGGGACTGACCAACATCTCGGCACTGGGCCATCGCACGTCCAGCGTCTGCAGCAATCGCTCATCCTGCGTCGGCATCAACGTTGTGGTCGTCAACGGCACTGGATCACTGCGATTGAGCGTCGTCTTCAGATTTCTGACCACCTGCATCTCGTAAAGGCCGCCGCGCACAAAGGTCTGGCAAGGCACCGTCACCTGGGTGATGTTCTGCCTGGGATCCGGAAAGACTGGAATATTTTGAACAATCTCCTTGCGCCTGCGCTGCAGCACCAATTGGCTGGTGCTGTTGTTAGTCCTGTTGCCAATCTCCCCCTCAGCTGTCGCGGCATCATTAACGATTTTGCTAATGACTAAAGTGCTCATTATGGTGTTCACCATGCCCTCCGACTCTGTCACGCCCACGCCGAATGCTGTCCCCCTGTCAGTGTTTAAGTGGGCGTCAACAGTGCCGTCTGTTATATTGTTTTGATTTTGAGGCTGAAGCTGTGTTGTATTGGTCCTTTGTCCTTCGTCCTCCGTCTCCTCGCCGCCGAACTGGATCTGCACATGCAGGTCGCCGCTGAGTGCAGTGAATGTGCTCGGGGACATCAGGCGACCCCTTCGCACCGCCAGCACGTGACCTTTTGTTGAATCCAAGCCAAGTCGTGCCACAAACGAACAAATTAATCACCACATGCAAAGAAGAGAGATAAGAATTATGCACAAGTCTTTGTAATTTATTTCTTATTGTCTGACAGCAGGAGTTGAGCCCCTCCCTCCTTGACGCCTCTTCTTCTTCTTCTTCTTTTTTGCCGTGTTTAAGTGCTCCCCAGTTGGCATAGGCGAAACCTTTTATAACCGGCTTTCACTCTGCCAGCACAAATTTCGCATTCAGCATTCTTTGTTTGGTTTGTCCAAGCAAGATTCCTATAGGTGACTGTGACAGCCGAAAACAAATGGCACAACGTTCCGAAGAAGCTGATATTTATTGATTTGTATCGGGTGACATCTTTCGGAATTATAATACACTCACAAAATGAAATAGTATTATAGCTGCAGCTACTAATTGGCTTAAAAGCTCTCACTGCTGGCTGAAATTAATTGATAAGCTGCCATTTATTTATATGGACTGTTGAGTAAAAGACCAAGTGCTAGAGATTCAATAAAGATATGTAGCTGAATTAATTTCTCTTTGATAATTGCTTGAAATGGGAAAAATAAATTTCGAGGGGTCTCTGTATAGTCTTTCTAATACAAATCCTAAAAACAGCTATCCAAAAAGAATACTTATTTCAATTTTTAATATATGTACTATATTTCTTATATGTATACTATATACTACTTAATATAAACCTAAAAATAACTCTGTCTATGCCCGAACTACATTCAAACTTTCGCCAGCATTCTCGTTATTAACTTAGCTAAAGTTTTCGTGCCATAAACTGAATACCCTATGGAATACCAGAACTCTCTGTTATTGACACTCTCGACAATATTTTACTAACAACGAACAAAAAGTAGTTGTCTTGCGCATTAAGTTCAACAACGTTATTTCATAAATCAAGCTTTAGATAAGGAGAAGAAAGAGCACTTTCACTGCCCATTCCCAGCTGAGTTGATAGCGCAGCTCATAATTTCGTTGAGAACAAAAGCGCGTAAAGAGCTAGAACAAATTGCGCTCTAGCTTATGATAGATGTAGGCTGAATGCAGAAAAATGGCAAAGCAAAAAAAGAAATAGAAAAAGAAAATAGAATGGAGCCAAAATCAACACACACAGATACACATACAGAGAGGGAAATTAAGGATGCAGACATCCATTTGGATTGCCGCGGCTCGACTGTCACTCACTTGTGCAGCAGAATAGCAGGAACATTATTGATGATATCATAATCTTCCACTTGACTACTGATTCGTGCCCAGATGCTGATGCCGACATGCCAACTGTCTTCTTCCGCTTGCGATTCGTTGCCATTTTCCTTCTTGTGCGCTTCCTTCGCGCCATTGTCGCCGTCGATGTCTTGGGTGCGACTTCTTCTGCTGCTACTTGTCGATAGATGGCGTCCTGGCGTATGACGAATTGAGCCGTTACCGTTATTGTTATTGTTGTATGCGGCTCGGTTGAGCGCCTTACCCACCCAGTGGGCGTGGCAGGGTACGCTCAACGGAGCAGTCTCCGCAATTCAACTCTGTTATTTATTGTATATTGTGTTGTTGTTGTTGTTGTTATTGCTGGCATTCTGGCCGATTAGAGATTTTCCATTAGAACATAATGCCCACGGTATTTGGCTTAGCATTTCTGAAAGGAAACGAAGAAAAAAATATATAAATTGACGTTAAACCAAAACAAACAATGGGCCATAGTGATTGCTGCAAGCTCTGAACAGATTATCAGAGATTTTTTGTGTCTTAATTCAATTTTGAGAATGATCGAAATACAGTGAGGGAAATAGTGGTTGTATTGTATTTTTATTAGCAATTTATTTTTATGGCTTGATTTCTTTGCTATTGTTCGATTTAAGAGTAAAATACTGCTTTTATTTTTCAAAAATATTCCTAAAATCCGCCATGAATTTTCATCATATTTCATGGGCTACCCTTTAAGAGCTAATGGGCTCATATGTTATTAGTGAAATCGACTGTCATTGAGCTCTGACCGGTCATTAATTACAATCGCGTGCGTATGTTCATTTTGCCAACTGTTTGTTGTATCTGTTTAGGCAGCAGTCATCTCTCAGCTGGTCTAATTTAGGTTTTGCTGACCACCCAAATGCGAGTTGGCCCAATCGAACCAACACGTGCTACAGGGTGTTATTGCAACGTGGCCTACACTCAATAACAATAAAGGGGATGATAATTTGGGGTAGTTGTTAAAACCGAATGAAAGCGGCAAAAAAATTTACAAATATTTAGAGAATTTCCACATATTTCAGCCACAACAAAAATATATGGCTTCAATTTACACCTCGCGCCAAAACATTTAAAACACCTGAAAAAACAACAAAAAAAACAAAATCGATATTCGTTATTTGAAATGAAAGTTTGAATAATTGTGAAAAAATATTTTTAAAAAAAAATGCAAAAAAAACCTTTTGAAATGAAAACCTTGAATAAATGATAGAAAAATTTAATTATTAAAAAATAAACTCTTTGTGGTATGCAAAAGTATGCCATTCCAAAAAAAATAAAAACTATTTCTACTGAAAGCCTTCTCCATCAATCGATATCAATTAAAATCAACTGAAGTGGTGTACATGTATTTTGTCACACTGTGCGTGTGTGCTTGGAAGCTGCATGCGAAATGATCGAGTGAAAGTCGTAAATTTACAATCAATTGCACATTTTACACTACCCAATCTGCAAATCTCTCTCTGCCTCTGTCTCTGGCACCCGCCCCGCAACGCTATCATCATAAATATTGATGAAACGCAGGGACAGGGACCCGGATTGTGTGCCGTAAATCTGACTTTAATGTGCGACATGGGGTTCTGCTGCCCGCCCCCTTTCTAAACTATTAACTGCACTGTGAGGCCCGACTAACATACAGAGCGGACCGCCCACTGCTGTAGGATGTGTCTCTGCATCCTAATTCTGACCGGTGCAGAGCACCAGAATAGTCGCAGCGTGGAAAATCAAAGCGAATGCGATTGCAAAATAGCTAAAGCACAATGTTCTTGCTGTTGCTGTTGCTGTGGCTGTTTGCGAGGGCAGTTTGATAGGCAAAATGTCAATGCCCCTCTGCATGACCAGTTGGCGTGTGGCGTGTGGCTGGCATTTCCGCCCCTTGGCCTTACTTGATTATACTTTGTGCCTCGAGTTCTTCATGTTATGCACATTTTACAGACTTTCTGTGAGTGTGTGTGTGCGAGGGTGGAATTTTTCCGAGTGCTGAAATGCGGCGCAAAAAGCAACCGCATGCGACAAAAAAATATAAAAAAGGAGAGAGAAGAGCAATAGAAAAGGGAAATGCTCGTTTCAAATATTCGTATTCAAACATTTACACGCTCTGTTTACCTCTAATCAGTAGATAAGGATGAGAACACGCTGGCTGGAAAAGTCCATTTACTAGCCCACATGCAATATCCCCTTTCAGTTTCATCGCCAACTGTAAATATTATTTTAAAATGCTTACAGCCTTAATGGATTTCATACTATGTTATTATGTCATCAATGTGGTTTATGTGCTTAAAACAAACTTAATTGAAGCACTGCAGCGCAAGCCGAACCACTAAAAGGGATTTTCTTATTGCATCTGTTCTCTTTGCTTTTCGACGAGTGGCTGGCTTATGGAATTAATGTATATTGAGTAATGTGTTTTACTTAAAGCTAAAGTTTAAGAAAGCAAAAGCCTTCATTTTTCAAGAATAAAGTATTTCTGTATATTGCCTTACTTTGCGATTCTCATTAAATTTAATTTAATTTAATATTAAAAATATATGTTGGCAATGAATAATAATAAAAATAATATGAAGAATAATGATGATAATAATAAAAATAATTATAATTTTAATATTCATGACTATAATAATATTAAATAATTAAATATGTTAAGGAAAAACTAAATTTAGTTTCTTGTATTCCGTTTTTTCTCACATTTCTTTAGGGGAAAAGCCCATATGTAAATAGAGAAATATTAACATATATATATTTATTTATTTATTTATTTTCGGGGATCACATTTTTTACGAATTACACAGTAATTCGTTTTATCGAACAGGAATTCGAAACAATTTGCTTTCAAGGGGACAGCATTCTTATGATTTATTGAAGTTTTCGATTTAGCGGAGGAGGAATTATCGGAATTCGACTGTATATAGAATTATATATGAAGACAACGGGTCATCTCCCAGTTTATCAACAGTCAAGAACAGCTGTTGCCCCTTTCTTATGACATTCTATTTCAAACAATTCTCCGTTTGGCTTAAACTACTTTCGTAAGACTTGCGTTTGCGGCAGGTGCATGAACGAGGCCAAGTAGAGCTCTTTGCTTTTCATAGCAAGCAGATAAACAAAGCTGCACTTGACCCAAGCCATAAATAGCATAATATAGCAGCGGCTGCACAAATGTATAATATTACGCATACGCCATGGTAAACAGCCTTGACTAAGTCTGAATAATAGTCTGCTCAAGCCACGTCCATTATAAGTTTAATTGACCAGGAGATTACTTGAGCGATTGCCATTTGTATTGATATCAAATTATCAGCTGTTGCCGTGACAATGAACCCGACGTGTTCACACACACACACACATACACTCTTATATTGGTATATCGTGTGTCCGGGCCAGACCAATTCATTATAATTACAGTTGTTTTCAAGTTGCGTTTCATGCGGTCTTGACATGCAGTCGCTTGTAAATGCGAACGAACGAGTGCAACACAAATTATCGGCAAATTATGTGGCAGACTAGCAAAGTTACTGGATTTTCCACTAGAGCAGCCATGTCGGTAAAAACTTCCACTGCACAATGCGATTGACATTGAAGGACGAGGTTGGAGCAAGCCAGATGAGGTGCCCTACAAAGCTGGCTGCTTGTCGAGAGCTAAGCACTTCCGCTGCTTAGTTAAAGCAACATCCTTACACACACACACACACACACACACACACACACACACATGGACACACACACACTTTGCTCGCTTATCAAAACTAAGTAAGAGTTGCACGTCAACAGAAGGCATATTAAAATAGCTATGGCAAATTCAACTGAGACAGCCACCGAGCCACCAAACCCACCGCCAACTAGTCCAACAGTTGAGCAATTTTTTTTTATTTTCCACTCTTTGTGGCTGTCGCCATATCACGGCGCCAGGTAAAAAGTGTAGCTGACGCCCACGTCGAGGTCCATGCGAGAGACCATTTAAAGCAACGCAGACAGCAAAAAGGGTTGCCTGCCATATGGATATATAAATAAGCATAAAAATAAAAAGGAAAGCAACAAATGCGAGCATTTACAATGTACTATGTACACATTCTATGCTCAGGTGTATGTGGCCCAGACGGCCGCAGGCAAACGATTGGATTGCATGCAAGCGGATTCTGTTGAAAGGACTCGACTCCGAACTACGACTCAGCTGGATTGGGTAAGCACCTTGGGCTAGCTTTGGCTCAAGCTTTATGAGTTTGCTGTTCAACTACTCAATATTTGAGTAGCAACAGCAGTTGGCAAATCAGCAACTTCCTAAATCGACAGGGGCGTAGTTAGAATATTTATCAAAGGGGGATGTTTTAAGTACTGGCTACAAAGCAGAATTAAATTATAAAAAAAACTTAAATGGCTTAGTAACCAAGGAACAGAGTAAACTATTTCGAAATATTTGACTTGCTGTGTCCTAATCTGAAATTAAAATAACTATATTTTATAAGGTTTTCAAATTATTAAGACACAAAACTGAACATTTGATGCAAGTCATTTTCTTCAGGAATACTTTTATTAAGTTTTCGTTTTAACTTCCACTTTTAAAATTTTAAGCATATTTTTTTTATCCCCGAAAATATTTTTCAAAAATTGTTTTAATAAGTTTTCAGCTTAACATCTACTTCTAACATTTAAAAAATATTTCATTTATCACCGAGATGTCGCCTTTTGAATTTATTGATTAGTTATATCCCCATCCCCACCTCGCTCTCATGTATGCTTATTTTTCGGAAAGTCTTATTTAACTCTTATATTACTCTTTCCAAAAAACATGTTCCTTCATGTTCCAGGACCTTAAATGTGCCCAACAAATATCGGAATATCTCGCCATCCCTAGCTTGATAAGACTATTCTAGTAACAGATCCAACTTCCTCACTTCAAAGCCCTTCCGAAAAGTATAGCCTGATTGTTACTCTGTGTTTTTAAACAGTTCACAGCATGTTCACAATAATTTCTGCACTTATCAAGCTAATCCCCTTTAGCTGCGCCGCTGACTTTAAAAGACATTCTCGTAGATCTCATTTGAAACAAGTGACTGAACCATAAACTCGAATAGTACCGACAACATATTTCCTACACACATGTACAGTTCAGCTGGAATCGTTGTTGAATTATCCTTGTTGCTGCTCTCGGAAGTGCAGCCAAGTCCTTGTCAATGCATAATGAATGCGATTCGCTTGTGGGTGTCTGCTGTCTGTGGCTTAGGTATTTTAACTATTAACAGCTCAGCGCTCAAAGCATTTCAATTTGATTAAATAATTTGGGTGCAAAACAGTTTGAGCATTCATGCTTTAAGCTCTGAGCCATTATTCAATTTACACATCAATCTCAAACTGAACTCCAATCGATTTTCAAAATAAAAAATAAAATTGTCTATGAAAAAAAATGAATTGCGGTTTAGCGGGGATGAAACTATGTGAAATAAGTAGGCCAACAGCGAAATCACAATCTGTAAACAAAAAACAAGATGACTTTGGGAAACCAATAGAAAAAACAACAATAATGTCATCATGGATTCATATTTGTCTTACGAACTGAATCCTCTCAAGCGACGCGTCCCCATGGGTGGTTGATGGGAGCCAGCTGGCGGGGTTGGGGGCGTGGCAGCATCTAAGTGATTGTTATGCTCGATATCGAATACGCAGCATACTTATGTATGTTTATTTATTTAGATTTATGCCAGCGTTAGGACAGCTTCATTAGAAGCCATTGACATCGACATATACATACATACATAGACAGACATAATATATATGTATATATATACATATTCCTCCTTTATGCTGACTAGTCCATTTTTAAAGCCGTCTTTTAGGCGCCACAGAATTGATTTTCATCAAATTGGAAACTCTTACAAGCAGACAGAAATATTATCTTAACATATATTCATACATATATATTATTACAATACAACCTCACTTTAATTTTCATCTTTAGAATTTACTGCGCAATAACTTTGCAAGGCCATTAAATATCTTTGTATAGAAAATCTGCTTAGTTTGGGCGAAGACATTTTTATATGCCTAGAAATAATAAAGGAAACATGTCTGGAATTAAAACTGCGCATAAAAAATGCAAATCATTTATGTAAAATATAGGTATATATGCATGTTATTAGAATGACGAAGAGCAAATACCCTATACACATGGAAAACTGACTATAGTTGGTAGACTTTGATATTGACTTGTGGAAATTGAGAATCATTTTAATTTAGCTAGAATCTTGGGAAAAGCTAAAACCAGAGAAACATTTTTTACTAGTAAAGGCAAGTCTTGAGTCTAATTATTCCGAAGTACAAGAATAAGTGTATATATACATATATCACTAGGCAGCAAGAATTAGTAACCAAGAATTAGACAATACTTTAACGAAGGATTTTGGCGATCTAAGATCTAATATGACATTAGTATAGCATTGTAACCAGGACAATTCAATTGCTTACTTTTTACTAGTTTTATTTATCCTAATACGATTATAGTTTAGCTAAGTTTTGTACCTATATAGAGTTAATAAAATAAAGATATAATAATTTAAAAATAATATTTTAAATATATAAAGAAATTTTTCTACTTTGTACTTCTATAGAGTTTATTCTTTTTAGATACATGGAAAGCCTTTACATATATTTTTTATAATCTGAGCATACTTCATATCTCTTAAAGTTGTCGAGTTATGCCTAACATATATATTTTTTATAATCTGAGCATACTACATATCTCTTAAAGTTGTCGAGTTATGCCTAACATATTCATAACCAACAAAACTTTATTATTTCAATAAAATTAAATTGTTAAGTGAATGTAAATGAAAAACACATGTAAACTCTCAATTTCATTTGACAGGCGAGCGAGTGTGGTCATCCCGTTTTGTTTGCATTTAATTCGTGCCAACTCATGAATAAAATTATAAAAAATATATTTTTAATATTGTTTTCACAAGTAATGAGAGAGGAGGCGAAAAAAGTAATCAGGCGAGCAGGACACGAGTCCAGGCGTTCTTGTGCGTGTCTCGCAATTTGGTCATAAAAATTTGCTGTGGATAAATCTAATTTGAATACGAGCCGAAATGTGCGCCGAGTTCTGCAACAGACACATCATAGACAAGGAGCTGCCTTCTTATCAAGACAACACTTTACAGACACACAGCATCCAGCCTGTGGCCTACGCATAAATAAGCGGCGAGAGTGAGGGGGCGGCAAGCCGGAATACAGACAAATGAGATTGAAACTTAGGTGAACCAGGAAGCCAGCAAGAACTCAGCACCTGGCAGGAGAAGGAGAAGCAGAAGCAGAAACAGGATTTAAGCAGGAGCAGGAGCACGATTTATGCATGCGCCGTCGCCTGGCACCAAAAAGTAAATTAAATTTTTTCCTGTATATATTGTAAATGAAATATTTGATTGAATTTTATAGCTCTCGAATTTATGACACACATGTAAATTGAATATTTTGTGCTCAGGAATGTCCTATATGCAAACAGGAAAAGAAAAAAAGAAAATACTTTTTGAACATTTTTGCGCAATCCAAAGACCAATTTCTTTTTATTTTTGTTAACTAAGTTGTTGAGGAAACTTGATTCTCTTTATATTTATGCGCATTGCTTTCAACATATTGTTTAAAGTTTCATTTCAAGTCGGGTAAATAAACTTAAAACTTATGCAATTAAGTATACTGCGAGTTCTTCAAGTGGAAACGAAAACCGCCATCAAGCAAAACGGAATGACTCTCTCGGAAAGCGAGTGAAAGCAGAAACTTATTTCAGCCAAATGAGAAAATTATTGTACCAAGAAAATACCTCTATAAAAGTTCCTTAATTTAGTTTAACTTGAAATTACAATTAAATGTAAAACGTAAAATGGTAAATGGTAAATGCAAAAGGCAAAATGCACTCTGAAGCCTTTTAAAACGTTCCTCCCTCTTTTTGCACTTGGCCCTTGTTATGCGATACTTGAAGCATTTGTATGCCACCTATAGCAAAGAGCGGGGCGACTCGGGTCTTTGTAAAATGAAAACTTACTGAAGCCCTGCGAGACAAAGTAAATTGTTGGCTTAACAAATTACTAATCCAATGCTCCTTGTTAAGCCAAACTTCTGAGCTGCATGAGTTTCTGCTTAGGAGGTCAGACAAAAATCCAGCACAGCTTTGCACTCCTTTCTGCATTGGCGATGGGTGCGTTTCGTGTTTGCTTTCACCAAAATGTTTTCGTGTTGCTAAATTGAATTGTCTGTCAGCTTATTTGAAATTTAAAAAAAAATGTAATTACATACCTCAGATAATTGAAAAAAATGTATCCTAAGCAAAGTTATGTAGAGTTAATTATTATGCAGTCTCCTTTGTTGCTGCAAAGTTTTAATAAAAGAAAAAGCGTGTAATCGACTCTAGAATACTCGATCACGGTTTGAAAAAAAGCTATATATTTATATTTAAACAAATATTTTAGAATTTTCCTCTTTGTAATGGTAGCTAAATATGAATTAGAGATCTATTTGTGGAGAAGGTAAAAGTGATTGAACTGCAAAACTTGAAGATTCTAACTTTAAAACTATCGAAGTTATAGAAATAGTTAGTATGTATAATTTTCAGGCCATTTATAAAGAAGGTCAAGCATAAAGTAAAAGCCAAAGTTGAAGGCTCTAAAGGTTGTGAAACTGTAAAATTTGTTTCGCTCCCCAGCTATATTACATTGATATTTATAGCCGATTTGCCCCGCCTTTAGTCTGCGTAATACCATGTCAGACGAGGCTCCACACGACTATATTCTAATATTCAATTCAATAGCTTAATTTATATTGAAACTCACCAAGAACTCAAAAGCAATATACTCTTTTTACTTAGTGAGCGAGCATAAGAACATGACACCCATCTCCTACGCAGCTTCAAAGCTTAAAAGCATATTTTGTATATGTATAAACATAATGAAACCATATTTTTTTGCACGGTCGAGCTGAAAGAAACCCATTTATAATATGCAAACTGTGCGGGATGACAGGAATAGGTTAAACTTTAAACACATTTGCTCTAACTGTGGTAAAAAAAAGAATATATATACATTTTTGAACAACCTTTTCCGTTCTCCGCTCGCTTTGCAACGTGACGCAAGAATTTTCCGCACTTTTTAATAGTTTCTCATTTGCGAACCACTGAAAAGTTTTATGTGTTGCTGTTTTAAATAGTTTTTCTCGTTGGTTGGGCTAACATAGCCCAACACTTTGAATGTTTTAATAATTTATGAGTATTTTCCGGTTTATGTGCAATTAGAACTTATTAGGTAAATTTGCGAGCTGAATACGAAATATTATTACTGTAATAAAAGAATATATAATATGGACACATCCTTCGAGTTTACCGCATATGTTTGTGCCCTCATCCTGTCTATCGCGTGTTGTCCTTACATTATTTTACTAGCTCACGATGTGTGTGCATTATGCGGTATGCTTCGCTCAGGACTCACGACTCATTTGGCCAACCCCCAGCTAGGGTCAGCCAGGAGTTCAATGCATTCAGGCTGTCAAAGAAAGGACGAAGCCAAAAATGGAGTTTTCCTTTTTCAATGAACTCGCCGAATTTTCTTTTGTTCGTTCCGTCTATAAGCCTGTCCTTTCTCTCTTTTAGATCTCAGATATGCTAAGTCATGTGTTTGCATTATATTTATGTCGATTTTCTGCTAAATTACTTGTGAGATTCCGATCAGCTGCAACAATTTCATTAAGTGCTAAACAAATTTGATGATATTTATAATAAAATTTCATAAAGTAAAGATTTCTCTTTCTAAATTACCGATTAGCAAAGTGAAAGTGAGCTCCATTTACATTTTTGGAATTGATTATCCCATACCTGTGCCTTGGCTAAAAAAACACACCCCAAATTGCAGTCGATTTTTAAAGACACCACCAAAAACAAGAACAACAATAACAGCGAGCGCGACAGTTGTTACACGGAAACTCCTTTTCAAGTTCCAGTTCTACTGTTATCATTTACCTGTCTATAGAGCATCCATGCAGCAATCCAGCTGATACCCCACACACAAAAGTCTATTATAAAGCTAAAGTGCCCATTGAATGGTGGCTTAATTTGGAGACGCTCTTATCTTTGGATACGTAGTATATTGTTTGTTTGTCTACGGTCGCAAAAAGACGCCATGACAATCTGAAGAGCCTTTGTTTGGCTCTGCCATTTCACAGTGGTATTTGGGCAGCTCAATTTGTACACAGATTTTCACACAGATTTTCAAGTGGCGCTTGACCACAACACTGGGCACCACACATAAACAATATTTCCCGGCTTTTTTCTAGCGTCTAGCGGCAATGCTGGTGACTCACAAAGGCCGACGGATACGCTACGCTACTAACAACACGTTGCACGAGTGCTGAGTGCCACAAATCGCTGCGACTTACAATGTGGACTTTCACCCACGAACGGAGACGCATGCAAACTGACAGCCACGCGACTCAAATCTCGCAACCAAAGCACAAACAAAACACGAGCGAAGAGCCGAGCACGCGTCAGCCGATGGCTACGTCCAGCATGTCCTTTGCGGACGCGACAACTGCCGGCGGATCCACAGGAGCGAGGGAGAGAGAGCGAGAGGCAGATAGTGAGTGAGTGAGTGAAAACAGAAGGTGGTTGTTTAACCAGCTACGAAGGTGGCAGCCAAAAGGGGTGGTTTGGGTGGTTTGGACTTAGATTGCATGCAGTGTACACGAGTATTGCGACGACGCGTCGTCTGTTGTGAGTTGTAATTCAGAAATCGTGATCTAGGAGGGTGGGTGGTGGGTGGTGGTGTGTGGTGTGTGGCCCACAGTCAGCATAAGCCAGAGGTGCGCACAGCTCTTGACTGTTTACATTGAGCAAAATAAAACATCAATGCAATGCACTTAACAAAATGTAAATAATTTAATGCTTCTTTTAACGTGTTTTAAAAAATAAATATAAATTTTTATTTTTAAATATGTAAATGTAACATTTTCAAAGAAAAAAGCATCATGTGGCAACATGGCATTTGCCTGAATGCGATACTTAACGGGTAATATCGATTTATAATAACGTATTTGTTATCGATAAGTATATAAGATTCCCTTTTGAAAGAGGAAACCAGTCTCACAAAACTTTATTATGTTTAAAAATTATTACTAATAAAAAAAACAAATAACAGTAAGTATCTAGTAAATATTGAACCCATTGTTAAACAGAGTATTGTATTTTTGTTGAATCACTATAACAGTCAGTTGATAATTTTAAAGCATATATTTTCTTGAATAAATAAGTTGTTAAATAAGTTGTTAAGTGCGGTGTAAAGCTAATAGAAATGAATATTAAAGCTTATAATTATGTTTTTAGAAATTAATGTTATTTCAAATATAAAGTGAAATCAAAAATCGCTTGTAAAACAAATACAAATTCCAACTCTAATCTCAGATTTGCTATAACGAACTAAACAAAACGCTTATCATTTGCGCCATATCTATCAGCGTATCAGATTCGCAATAATCTATATTATTAAGCATTATTTACTTCAATTTAAAGTAGTCCATTTCATTTATGACTATATATAGTCTCTTATAAAGAATATTTTTGGATAGAAAGTGTAATACGTGTTTGGCCCTACTTCAGTATCGAATTGATAGCTATCATGCCTATTATTTTCCGTAAATATTTACATAATATTTAAGGTGGGGGTGTGCTAGAGAGAGAGAGAGAGATAGACAGAGAAGTGTGTGTGGCCATAATAAAGCGGCTAAACTGATAGCTGGAACCCATTCAAAAGCGAAAGAATATATTGCCAAAATTGATAAGCCCTATCGTGTCATAATAAAATTATTCATACTCGTATTCGCAAAGCCAAAGAGTATCCCATTTCTGACCATTAGTCGCGCTTGTGCTTTCTAGAGTGTGGTATTATATCGCCTGTCGTTCGCCAATCGATCGAATATGTTCGAAAATAATCTACGGAAAATAAATGTATAGCATTTGTGTGAAGTGTGTAGAGCAATAAAACGTAAAGCTATAAATAGGAAAAGTGAACTCCAAAAAAGTTAAGCATAAAAAGTTCAATGAAACGAAATATATTATTAGCAAGGAAACGGGAAAGTTTAACAAATCATAATATAAAATTCACTCTCGTTAACAATAAGTGGAAGCAACTCAGAAAATGTGTCTCATATTAAAAACTTTTGTAATAATGTTTGTTCTGCAATGGAACATCATTGAGTCAATTTCAAGAGATTCGATGGCATCTCATGAAACAAATTTTCAACGTGGATCACATTTGGGCGAAAGCTTAAATACGGCATTTGCCAGCTTAACCCAAAATACGGATGATCCAGAGAGCAGCACAGATTCTACTGAGGACAGAGATCTTAACTCATTTTTCGTCAAATACGGCACAGACGATGGAAATACATGTCTTTTGGATAACATTAAACAGGAAATACTGTGGTGGACATTTCCAAATGGAACTCTGAAAACATCAAAAGCTAAATACTGTAGGTACACAAATAATTAAATAGATTAAGATCGTATACATATGCTCTATAGCTTCAACAAGTTGTTGGCAACCTCAACTAACTAAAATGTACGAATTGGTAGCTAATCTACGAATGAACACGCTTTATATTATTACATGCATTAGATATTGTAGAAGCACATGAAATAGATAGAGAAACCGAGACTTTATTCACTGAAGACTCTATTGGTATTTGAAGAAAATTGTATTGTCTATTGAGTTGCCTATGTTGTATATTTTAAGCGGCTTTTCTTTGATATATGTATGTGTTGTTGATCATTTTAATGCACTTTAGGAAAGTAGATAATAATTTTCACTCTCAAAATTCTCTTGCTGCAAATGCGGCAGCTTGAAAAAAGTTTGAAAAAAAATCTTTGGGAATTGTTCTTTACAGTCTTTTAGCATATCAAACAGATACTAAACTTTATTAAAATCATTATTCTCAAAAACTACTTCAATTATTTATTATTCGAATTTTAAACATTTATTCAGTTGTCAAACATTTGATGAAACGATATGCACACCTATCGATATATGTAGTGTCTCCAAATTATCGATAGTTTGTGGTGGACTCAAATTTGCATTGAATGCATAATCGCACATTCCCCTTAATAAACAAAACAAAGATAATTTGATACAGTAAATTTTTAAACGCAAGTCTAAAACTTGCGAAGAATTTAAGAAAATTAAACTTATATTAGTTTTCTAACTTTTTTAATGCAGCTCAATGCAACGGTAGCATATGATTTCTTTAGAATTCTTGATACACATGAAAAATATGTAATTTATTTAAACCCACAGAAGTCCCAGAATTTATTACAGTCTGCAATTGATTTTAAACTAATACATAATTACACAAATTTTATTTTTAATTTTAACGATTACTTAAGACTATGCTGTGGTTTTTTTTAATATGAGCCTTAAATTTTACTGTTGTTTTAAATGAACTCGGGCAAAGTTTGCACTGATATTTTAGTTTTTTGTGTGCAACCGTTGATGACTTTTAAGTGATCGCGTATATTTAAATGTTTTGGAACATTGATCACATTTAAAGGGACGTTCATTGGAATGAACTCGAGCATGCGAAGCTAAATCACTTCTCTTATAAAAAGCCTTGGAGCAAATGTCACACTGAAAGGGTTTCTCACTAACGGAGCTGGAGCTGGAAGAGCGCTCTTTGTTTGCCTTCTGTTGAGAGTTTATATCCTGCGTATAATTTTCGTCGGTCAAATCCTCAGGGGTTTCCATGTCTATGCTCCCAAAACTATCTTCAATACTGTCAACTTGTGTTGGTTTCTGTTTAGTGGAATGATTTTTCATATGCAGTTTTTTATGTCTTGTAAGCTCTCCGCCAATTACAAAACTCATCGGACAGTCGTCGCATTTAAATGGCTTTTCATTCAAATGCCTCTTAATATGTATTTGTAGAGTGGATTTATCCTTTAATATCTTATCGCAGAGATGACATGGGTGTTTACGATTATCCATATGGATGCGGATGTGCTTAGTGAGACCGATAGGATCAATGAACCGCTTATTGCAGTGAGGGCATTCGAATGCCAGTTCGCCTATATGAGAAAATGTATGCTTCTTCAAATCAGCACTTCTCATAAATTCTAATTCGCAACGACTACACTTGAATGGACGTTCGCCGGTGTGCAGACGCATGTGCGTCTTGTAAGAACTGGACGCGCCGAAAGTCTTCGAGCAGAAGCTGCATCCGTATCGACGTCTATGACTGCGGATGTGATCGGTTAGGCTTCTTTTAGAAGTTAACTTCTTTGCACATATGGAACACTTAAATGGTTTTTTTTTACAACTATTCTTGTAATTTTTCTTTGCAATTTCCTTTTTAAGGTATTCCTTTTCCACACTGTTACTTTGTTCTTCATTTGCCACAGGCTCCTCTTTGATCTCGATGGAATACTGGAGTATAGATTGCGTTTCCTCGCACTCCAAGTTCTGCTCGCTCTCAACGCTCAACAGTTGCGAAAAGTATTGAAAGTTCTGCTCACACGAGCGTTTGAAACGGAATGCACTCTGGGCAACCAATATACAGGCCAGGCAAATGTTCTGGGGCAATGGATCATTGGGAATTATTTCGCAGTTGACACATTCGGTCAGCATGTCAATTAATGGAGGCTCCTGGCTTTGCTCGTCCCGCTGATCAAAGATATTTACCAGACTTACATCGTTTCTTGCACAAATGCGACAAAATTCTTCCATTTTTTCATTTGTTCCTTTGCGTCGGAATCTTTATTAAAATTTGTAAGCATTTATTCAGCTGGCAAACATTTTATGAGTCAATATGCATTTTTGCACCTATCGATATATGTAGTGTTTCCAAATTATCGATAGTTTGTGATGGACTCAAGTTTGCAGTGAATGTATAATCGCATTTTCCACTTATTGAACAAATCATAACAAAAACAATTTGGTACAGTAAATTTTAAAACACAAGTCTAAAACTTGCAAAGAATTTAATGAAATTAAATTTATATTAGTTTTTTAATTTTTTTTATGCGACTCAATGCAACTTTGACATAATATTTCATTAGAGTTCTTGATGTACATTATAGATATGTTATTAAATCAAACCCACAGAAGCCCCAGATCCTGTTACACTCTGCAATTGATTTTAAACTAATACATAATTACAATTTTATTTTTATATTTTTAAGATTAATTAAGACTATTCTGTGCTTTCATTAATACCATTTTCACATACATGAGCCTTAAAATTTCCTTTTGTTTTAAACGAACTTGGGCAACGTTCGCACTGATATTTTTGTTTTTTATTGTGCAAAAGTTGATGGGCTTCAAGAAGTGCCGTATCTTTAAATGTTTTGGAACATTGCTCACATATGAAGGAATGTTCATTGCAATGAACTCGAGCATGTGTTGATAATTCACTTCTCTTATCATAGGTTTTGGGGCAATCGTCACACTGAAAGGGTTTCTCTGTAACGGAGCTGGAAGAGTGCTATTTTTTTGGCACTTTAGTTGTGTTTATATCCTGCTTATCATTTTTGTTTTGGCATCTCTTTTGTTGCCTTATCTGCAAGTTTCAGTTCAGCGGAATGATTTTTTGCGTGCGATTTTTTGTGTACATTAAGCTCTGCGTTCTTTACAAAACTCTTCGGACAAACGTCGCATACAAAGGGTTTTTCATTCAAATGCCTCTTAATATGTAATTGTAGAGTGTAGCTATCCTTTAATATTTTATCGCAGAGATGACATGGGTACTTACAACTATCAGTATGGATGCGGATATGCTTAGTGAGACCGGCACGATCTATGAACCGCTTCTTGCAGTGAGGGCATTCGAATGGCCGTTCGCCTGTGTGAGAAAACATGTGCCTCTTCAAATCAGCATTCCTCATAAATTCCAATTCACAACGGCTACACTTGAATGGACGTTCGCCGGTGTGCAGACGCATGTGCATCTTGTAAGAACTGGACGCGCTAAAAGTCTTCAAGCAGATGCTGCATCCGTATGGGTGTCTATGACCGCGGATGTGATCGGTTAGTCTTCTTTGAGTAGTAAAACTCTTTGCACATATGGAACACTCTAATGGTCTTTCTTTAAAACTATTCTTGGTATTCTTGTCATCTTTCTTTGCAATTTCCTTTTCAGGGTATTCATTTTCGACACTGTTACTATGCTCTTCATTTGCCACAGGCTCCTCTTTGATCTCGATGGAATACTGGAGTATAGATTGCGTTTCCTCGCACTCCAAGTTCGGCTTGCTCTCAACGTTCAGCAGTTGCCAAAAGTATTGAAAGTTCTGCTCACACGAGCGTTTGAAACGGAATGCACTCTGGGCAACCAATATGCAGGCCAGGCAAATGTTCTGGGGCAATGGATCATTGGGAATTATTTCGCAGTTGACACACTCAGTCAGCATGTCAATCAATGGCGGCTCCTGGTTTTGCTCGTCCCGCTGATCGAAGATATTTACCAGACTTACATCGTTTCTTGCACAAATGCGACAAAATTCTTCCATTGTTACTTTTGTCCCTTTGCGTGAATTGGCGTCGGAATCTTTATTCGAACTTGTAAGCATTTATTCAGCTGTCAAACATTCTTTGAGTTAATATGCACACCTATCGATATATGTAGTGCTTCCAAACTATCGATAGCTTGTGATGGACTCAAGTTTGCAGTGAATGTATAATCGCATTTTCCACTTATTGAACAAATCATAACAAAAACAATTTGGTACAGTAAATTTTAAAACACAAGTCTAAAACTTGCAAAGAATTTAATGAAATTAAATTTATATTAGTTTTTTAATTTTTTTATGCGACTCAATGCAACTTTGACATAATATTTCATTAGAGTTCTTGATGTACATTATAGATATGTTATTAAATCAAACCCACAGAAGCCCCAGATCCTGTTACACTCTGCAATTGATTTTAAACTAATACATAATTACAATTTTATTTTTATATTTTTAAGATTAATTAAGACTATTCTGTGCTTTCATTAATACCATTTTCACATACATGAGCCTTAAAATTTCCTTTTGTTTTAAACGAACTTGGGCAACGTTCGCACTGATATTTTTGTTTTTTATTATGCAAAAGTTGATGGGCTTCAAGAAGTGCCGTATCTTTAAATGTTTTGGAACATTGCTCACATATGAAGGAATGTTCATTGTAATGAACTCGAGCATGTGTTGATAATTCACTTCTCTTATCATAGGTTTTGGGGCAATCGTCACACTGAAAGGGTTTCTCTGTAACGGAGCTGGAGCTGGAAGAGTGCTATTTTTTTGGCACTTTAGTTGTGTTTATATCCTGCTTATCATTTTTGTCAGTCAAACCCTCAGTATCTTCAATACTGTCAACATGTTTTGGCATCTTTTTTTTTGCCTTATCTGCAAGTTTCAGTTCAGCGGAATGATTTTTTGCGTGCGATTTTTTGTGTACATTAAGCTCTGCGTTCGTTACAAAACTCTTCGGACAAACGTCGCATACAAAGGGTTTTTCATTCAAATGCCTCTTAATATGTAATTGTAGAGTGTAGCTATCCTTTAATATCTTATCGCAGAGATGACATGGGTACTTACAACTATCAGTATGGATGCGGATATGCTTAGTGAGACCGGCACGATCTATGAACCGCTTCTTGCAGTGAGGGCATTCGAATGGCCGTTCGCCTGTGTGAGAAAACATGTGCCTCTTCAAATCAGCATTCCTCATAAATTCCAATTCACAACGGCTACACTTGAATGGACGTTCGCCGGTGTGCAGACGCATGTGCATCTTGTAAGAACTGGACGCGCTAAAAGTCTTCAAGCAGATGCTGCATCCGTATGGGTGTCTATGACCGCGGATGTGATCGGTTAGTCTTCTTTGAGTAGTAAAACTCTTTGCACATATGGAACACTCTAATGGTCTTTCTTTAAAACTATTCTTGGTATTCTTGTCATCTTTCTTTGCAATTTCCTTTTCAGGGTATTCATTTTCGACACTGTTACTATGCTCTTCATTTGCCACAGGCTCCTCTTTGATCTCGATGGAATACTGGAGTATAGATTGCGTTTCCTCGCACTCCAAGTTCGGCTTGCTCTCAACGTTCAGCAGTTGCCAAAAGTATTGAAAGTTCTGCTCACACGAGCGTTTGAAACGGAATGCACTCTGGGCAACCAATATGCAGGCCAGGCAAATGTTCTGGGGCAATGGATCATTGGGAATTATTTCGCAGTTGACACACTCAGTCAGCATGTCAATCAATGGCGGCTCCTGGTTTTGCTCGTCCCGCTGATCGAAGATATTTACCAGACTTACATCGTTTCTTGCACAAATGCGACAAAATTCTTCCATTGTTACTTTTGTCCCTTTGCGTAAATTGGCGTCGGAATCTTTATTCGAACTTGTAAGCATTTATTCAGCTGTCAAACATTCTTTGAGTTAATATGCACACCTATCGATATATGTAGTGCTTCCAAACTATCGATAGCTTGTGATGGACTCAAGTTTGCAGTGAATGTATAATCGCATTTTCCACTTATTGAACAAATCATAACAAAAACAATTTGGTACAGTAAATTTTAAAACACAAGTCTAAAACTTGCAAAGAATTTAATAAAATTAATTTATATTAGTTTTCTAATTTTTTTAATGCGGCTCAATCCAACTGTGGCATATTATTTGTTTAGAATTCTTGATGCACATTAAAAATATGCACATTAAAAATACGTTATACATAATTATTATAATTTTATTTTTAATTTTAACTATTACTTAAGGCTATTCTGTGCTTTCGTAATTATCGTTTTCGCAAACATGAGCCTTAAAATGTACTCTTGTTTTAAACGAACTCGGGCAAAGTTTGCACTGATATTTTAGTTTTTTGTGTGCAACCGTTGATGACTTTTAAGAGATCGCGTATATTTAAATGTTTTGGAACATTGATCACATTTAAAGGGACGTTCATTGGAATGAACTCGAGCATGCGAAGCTAAATCACTTCTCTTATAAAAAGCCTTGGAGCAAATGTCACACTGAAAGGGTTTCTCACTAACGGAGCTGGAGCTGGAAGAGCGCTCTTTGTTTGCCTTCTGTTGAGAGTTTATATCCTGCGTATAATTTTCGTCGGTCAAATCCTCAGGGGTTTCCATGTCTATGCTCCCAAAACTATCTTCAATACTGTCAACTTGTGTTGGTTTCTGTTTAGTGGAATGATTTTTCATATGCAGTTTTTTATGTCTTGTAAGCTCAGCGTCCATTACGAAACTCATCGGACAAACGTCGCATTTATATGGCTTTTTATTCAAATGCCTCTTAATATGTAATTGTAAAGTGTAGTTATTCTTGAATATCTTATCGCAGAGAGGACATGGGTGATTATAAGTATCCGTATGGGTGCGGATATGCTTAGTGAGAGTGCTACGAGCAGTGAACAGCTTCTTGCAGTGAGGGCATTCGAACGGCCGTTCGCCTGTATGAGAAAACGTGTGTCTCTTCAGATCAGAATTCCTCATAAATTTCTTTTCACAGCGGCTACACTTGTATGGACGTTCGCCGGTGTGCAGACGCATGTGCATCTTGCAAGTGCTGGACGCGCTGAAAGTACTCGAGCAGAAGCTGCATCCGTATAGACGTCTATGACCGCGGATATGCTCGGTTAGGCTTCTTTGAGTAGTAAACTTCTTTGCACATATGGAACACTCTAATGGTCTTTCTTTAAAACTATTCTTGGTATTCTTGTCATCTTTCTTTGCAATTTCCTTTTCAGGGTATTCATTTTCGACACTGTTACTTTGCTCTTCATTTGCCACAGGCTCCTCTTTGATCTCGATGGAATACTGGAGTATAGATTGCGTTTCCTCGCACTCCAAGTTCGGCTTGCTCTCAACGTTCAGCAGTTGCCAAAAGTATTGAAAGTTCTGCTCACACGATCGTTTGAAACGAAATGCACTCTGGGCAACCAATATGCAGGCCAGGCAAATGTTCTGGGGCAATGGATCATTGGGAATTATTTCGCAGTTGACACACTCAGTCAGCATGTCAATTAATGGCGGCTCCTCGTCTTGCTGGTCCCGCTGGTCGAATATATTTACTAGACTGACGTCGTTTCTTGCACAAACGCGACAAAATTCTTCCATTTTTACTTTTGTCCCTTGCGATATTTTGCGTCTAGAAAGTAAAAGTTTGTTAATTAATCGATATGTATTTGACGCATGGGCACATCGATAGTATACGTTGGGTTGCTTAGATATCGTAGCTCTAATTGCTGTTGCATTCTTGTTACAATTTGAAAAATATAGTAAACTTATGTTAATTATTTAATTTTTACAGCCACAAATATGCATTTGGATCTTTCGTATGGCAATATTTCTGATGATGAGGAACTGTTGAATAGAACGAAATTCGCTAATAGATATAGAATTCAAAAAGTCGAAGTTTTCTCTGCTGCCTACAATACACTTAATGCAGTCCCATTTCAAACTCTAACCGCAATGAAGGGCTCATTGAAATATTTATCGCTGCAAGGTAACCAGTTTACAGCCCTCATTCATGATGTGGAAGGTAAGTAGAAAAGTTGGTTAGATATCATCTATCGACCTCACAGAGTATAGAAATCACACACACTCAGACTCTTTGCAAAATTTCAGCCATTGAGCGATATTTACAAGAGACACTATACACCAACCCAACAAATGGCACACAAATCAATTGCGAAGAGCTTTTAGCCAACAATAACACTAATACTTCTGATCTATATGATCGGAACTGTTCTCTATACTACCAGAGCAGTAAAAACATTGACAACACAACAAATACACAAGAAATGATTTATGAGGAATATGTAAGGAAACTTACAATAAAGCACAAGATATTCGGCACATCAAGTAAGACAGAAACCAATTGCACTTCATTAAAGCGTATATTAATCTAAAATTTATTCTAATTATTTTTGATGTTTCATTTTTGTTTTAGAGGAGAGCATTGCTTGGGCTACTTTTCCAAGTTTGCCGCATCTAGTGGAGCTCGAAATCAGCAACTGCAGCATCGAGTATGTGAACAAAGATGCGTTTAAAAATGTGTCCAACCTTCGGAAGCTTTTCATATCGAACAACAAGATAATGACAATCAATTTAGATACGTTTTACTATATACAGGGCTTACAATATCTGGATATGTCATTCACCAATGTTTTGAACTATAATTACCAGTTCTCGGTGCCCACGCTTGAGATGATCTTAAATCTGGTTTATGGTCTAAAGATACATCAAACGGCATTCAAGCTATTGCCTGATCTCGTCTATCTGGATCTCTCACACTCGAAAATAACGAGAAATAGTGCGGTTGCCTTTACACATCTTGGGGATCAGCTTAAGTATCTCAGTTTGTGTTATACTTCATTTCCCATGATGAGCAATGGTTTGTTTAAGAACACAGTTCTGGAAGGACTTGATCTGTCTGGTAATCCCTTTGTATCCTATAACATTGTCGACGATGCGTTCGATAGCATTAGCGAAACACTGAAATTCCTCTACTTTGAGCACTCCAATCTTAAGGACCTCGGCTGGCTGAAACCACTCAAGAAATTACAATTGTTGGGATTGGCTGGCAATAATATCAATGCCCTAGATGTCGACCTATTCCCATCCTTGGTTAGTTTGCAACTGCTTGATCTGAGCTCCAATCACATTGGCAATTGGTACAAGAGTGTGTTCTCCAATAATAAGGCACTGCGAGTTCTTAATTTGCGCAGCAATAATGTCAACATGTTGACCACGGAGATGCTGAAGGACTTCGAGACACTGGAATACTTGAGTTTAGGCAATAACAACTTTCTCTGTAACTGCAATCTACGAGAGGTCGTGGAGGTAGCTGCCAATAATAATAAGCAAGCCAACTGCTCCTTTGACTATCTGCAACACGCAGCTGCTGAATTGATTGTGTCCAATATAAGCTCCCTGAATCAGTTGAGCAAAGTCTTGAGCATTTATATTGAGCAGCAGCTGTGGAAGCGGAGATATATTCCATTGCTCAGTGACAGCTATAAGAACATTAAGGACTTCAAGCGACTTAAGAA
Organism: Drosophila gaucha; assembly: GCA_035045545.1. NCBI lineage: Eukaryota > Metazoa > Arthropoda > Insecta > Diptera > Drosophilidae > Drosophila > Drosophila gaucha. Next base: position 8,556,279 of record JAWNOY010000292.1, read on the forward strand.
TATAATCAAACTGCATTTCGTCTCGAATAATCTAAAAGCCAAGCAATGTCCCTCATCATCGCCGACCACAGTGAATGATACGTCTCTGAAATTTCAATTGCTCGATTATGATGCTAAGAATTATTGGTGCTTTAATGAGACGGATAAATTGCAGGTGGATGAGTTGGTTTGCCAGAGTCGAAGCCTAATTGATATTGAGAAGAAACTGCATAATGTTATAAATATCGTGACAGCTGTCGTTGGAAGCATAATATTTATATTAATTCTGGGATTTGTCATATATCTGAAACGTTGGCACATCCACTACTATTATGCTTCACTTAAATCGGCTGCACTTTTGTCTACCGCTGCTAAAGATAAGTTTCATCATCTATCCGAACAAGATCCGAGTGTGGTATATGATATATTCATAAGCTATTGCCAAAATGATCGTCAGTGGGTTTTGGATGAGCTGTTGCCGAATGTGGAGAATTCGAGTGATATTTCAATATGTCTGCACGAGCGTGACTTTCAGGTTTGTGCAAAAAGGTGTTTGCCCTATTCATTTATGCTCTTAATTGCATTATCTTTATTGTAGATCGGAGTAACTATACTGGATAATATTATTTCGAGTATGGATCGATCTCGCTCTCTAATGTTACTGATATCTTCAAAGTTTTTACTAAGTCATTGGTGTCAATTCGAAATGTATCTGGCTCAACATCGGTGAGAACTAACTATTATATATCATACGTAAATATATATTCACAATTCTTACTTTCTTTTCCATCAGTATATTTGAAATGAGCAAAGAGCACTTGATACTTGTATTCTTGGAGGACATACCGCGTAGTAAACGACCAAAGACGTTACAGTATCTAATGGATATAAAGACCTATATTAAATGGCCAAGTAAAGGAGACAAACAGCCTTCATCGGAAGAAAGGAAATTATTCTGGAAACGCCTAAGAAAATCTTTGGAGTTCATTGGCATTGGCACAAAAGATTCTAAAGTCTAAATGTAAAGGGCTTTATGGTTTACCATTAACATATATAAATATTCTAGTCCGTTTTTTAAGTACCTGATATACATGAATTACTTATAATAAAATTGCGAAAACATTTTAGCTGTTAAGTAGAAAAGAATCCATTTGTCATATATTAAGTATTTAAGTACTTCAGTTGCATAAAACAAGAGATTAGATTAGCTAAAATAGTGATTCGCAATTGCAACTTATATTTAGATTGTAAATGATGAGGAAGTCACTAATAAATTTTAAAACATATCGATAGTTTACTATAATCGATAGTTTATGAGTATACCGCAGTATTCCTTACTCACATATCGATATATTTGTGACAGCTGTTCGACACATTTTGGCGCCATTTTCGCAAGTCGCAACCGAAACCGAAAACAATTGTGTGTTGTGTTTGCCAACATGGATTTTAATTTAAAGAAACGAGCACGACACGATGTAAAAATAGAAGTGATTAGCTTGGAAGCAAAGTATCCCCAAAATGTGATGCTCTACCACTATCCGCCAACGGAGGATATTCATATTGATGAATTTGAGGAACTTGCTTTGGAGCGTCTGCGGTTGCTGCGTGTTTTCGATCGGGCGACAACAAAAGGATTACGTATGTACTCCGATGACTGGAAGGAATATGTGAATGCTGAAATGACCAGAGATGGACTTCGTGGATATATGCGCATGGGCACGACTAGCAGTGGCGCCAAGCACGAAGCGGATTTACAAATGCGTCGGCGTGACTATTTATCGCACTTCATACTGCGCTTGGCCTACTGTCGATCGGAGGATTTGCTGCGCTGGTTCGTGGCACGTGAGATGGAGTTTTTTAAATACAAATTTGCAGCACTTAGCACAGCTGAAATCAAGGTGTTTCTGGAGGCCAACAACTTTCACATTCACCCATTGACAGAGGAGCAAAAGGACGAAGTGAAGGACGGTCTCTACGAGAGTACTGCGGGTCAGAGTGTATCAAAGATCGAGTTACTTGAGTTCTATAAAGTTCCCTTTACACAAGTTTTGGATTTGGTACGTACCCGGCGGTGTTACATAAAAGCGGGCTTTGCCTATGTGAACACACACGACATGGTCTCCATAGTAGGCGCCCGGCAACTGGATGAGATAGAGTGTGGCATGCAGGCAGCTAAAGCCTTTATAGCCGATGTCGAAGCAGACGACCGCATCGCACGTATGATCAAATCCCTGCACAATTCGTATACGGGCAAGGACTATACAGTATGCAGAGATGCCTCCGTTCCCATTGAATCGCTAGATCAGCTATCCAAGACGTCCATGCCGCTGTGCATGCGCATGTGCCACGATCACATACGCAGTCAGCATCATATTAAGCACGGCGGACGAATGCAGTACGGCCTCTTTCTGAAGGGCATTGGCGTTACTCTTGCGGATGCGGTGCGCTTTTGGCGCGAGGAGTTCACCAAGAAAATGGACGTGGACAAATTTGCGCGCAGCTACGAGTACAATATTCATCACAACTATGGCAAGAAGGGCTCAATGGTCAACTATACGCCCTACTCCTGCCTGAAGATCATCAAGGAGATGGCTGCTCCTGGTGATTGCCATGGCTGCCCATACAAAGCAATGGATCCAACTGCGCTCAAAGCAAAACTCTCTGCGTATGGCCTCTCGGCGGGCGGCATCGAGGAAGTGATGCATTTTGTGTCCCGCAATCATTATCAATTCGCTTGCGGCAAATACTTTATGCTTACACACAACTCCACGGTGGAGCCGACTATCAATCACCCGAACAACTATTTCGAGGAGAGCCAAATCTTAATGGGCAATCGACAGAAACGCACACCCGGACCTTCTCAGCAAAATAATAAACTCAGACCTGTAATCAAAGGAGGAGCCAACAGATCCATGTTGAATGGCGACGATGATGACGAGCTGTGGAGAATTGCCGAAACACAGGAGAGAGTCTACCAGAGCCAAAAAGGCATCGCTGAGGCCTTTGATGATGATCTAGATCTTACAGAAATAATAGAATAAATACATAATAAAGTTATCTTAAGTAATCAGAGGAGTTCAATTCATGGAGAAAGGATAGATATATCAAGATAGAACATAAAGGAATCTCCTGATAGCAATTATTGAGGAACAACAGCTACTGCACTTTACTCAATAACTTCGACTTACACCTATTCTTGGGGCAATCAGCACCATTTTTCTTTAATACATTGAAATTTTTCCCGAAAGGACTTCGACCATTCACATCCACGTAAAAGATCCCAGTTGCCTTTCTGTTGATCAGGTAGCCCATGGTTGAAGTAATGTCGGATTCACACCTTCGCCACTCTAGCTTCTTCCACGAGCTGCATCGAGTACCCACAAAACTTCGCTCCTGCTGCGGATAGATACTCTCTGCAAAATACTCAACTGCCCGGGTATGGGAGCAGCCAATAGTCAGGCAGCCGGGCTTTATGGGATGAACACCACTTGGATAGAAGTCAATGTCACCGATCGGATCACGCTTAGCCAGGATACCATTGTTTGTGTGTATTACGTCCACTAAATCAGCATCGCCACGCATCAATCCCGGCAGCGACTTTTCATTGCGAAAACAGGGCTTGGCAGGATCGAGAGCCGTAATGCGAGACACACGATTTCCCGTGAGTTTTTTGAATGTCCTTCCGGCAGTGCCCATAATGTGGGCGCCCAAAGAATGGCCTAGGGAAACCCTTCATAAGATATAGTTGATATATAATTTAGATGTAAAGCTCACCAATCAAATGAATGTCAATCAACGGCGAGACCTTAATCAAGTGCTGTAAGCCGACGGCTAGATGCTCGCCAATTAGATCTGTGTTCAGGGCCGACCACTTATACAAGGTGTCCACATAGTAGGCCGCATCCACAATCTGAAAGGACATTATATGTATGAAAGTACGTATACCCCAATTGATATTATTTATTCTTTATACCACAAAGTTCACACGAGGTCTGCACATAAAAGCTCTCGATATCATTGCTATGGTAGCTGAATCGTTAACCGTATTTGTCCAGCCCGTAGCTAGTATAACTAGCTTACGATTCCGTCGAAATTTCGGATGATTCCAGAGATTTTCAGCTTTGAGTAAAGGAACACTATAGTTTAGGCACGGCGTCATGTACTGAAAGTGCATTTTCGTTATATCCGGCTGAATTTGAGAGGGTACGCTTCCTATAAACAATGTAGAGGAGCCTGTCAAGCGTTGAGATGTGATACTGAGAGTAGAAGTGGTTGGGGATGCTAAGTCAAAGACCTTAGCCATTTGTCCCCATATACTCACACAAGCTATCAATAACAGTTGCTGCCAATTCCAGGGGAAATGATGTAAATATATTCATTTTCATGGTTAGGACATCCGTTATGCGGTCGGGCATACCCGGCCACCAGCTAAACGTAAAGTTATTAGACTGTGCTGTATATCCTGTACAGCTGATGAGAATGATACTCAAAATTGTAAAGCTAGAGAAGTCGGGACACATTATTAAATATATTATAGATGCAACAAAGTCAACAACGAACTGTTTCCGGCAAAGGTTTCTAAGCTTCTACACATAAAGGCGAAAATATTGCGAATGGGTCGAGAACTTTTTAAAAGTTTTTATTTGCATTATTGCAAAAATGAAAAGACATGAAAACAGTTGAAGTTTGAATACTCTTCTTGATATATTCACATATATATAAACCTTAATCAAGCACAAATTTCGCGATGAAATACATATACCCCCGCGCGAGAACAACAATTAGGTCATAAAACATATGTTTTTTATACATAGCTATAGTTTATTTTACCCAAATCTAGATTAATGTCAATGCCAGCAGTTGTGTCGAAATTTAAGAACGTTCAACTCCTGATGATAAAAAGAAGATTGATATATTAATTCTGGTTTAAGTGCTCAAAATATAATCCTGCAATTTTTGACCATTTTGTAGTTAACATAAATTTATTATTTTTAACACTGGAAGAATCCATAGCAATCACACTTTTTATTTGGGGCCTGAAAATATCTGTTTGATTTCGAATGCATGCCAAATGGACTCTGACTATTCACTTCGAGATAGTATATACCCCTAGAGTTCCAATCAACTGAGTAGCCCATTACAGAGCTGGAGGAGTGACAGTTCTTATTTTGCAGCTCAGATTTTGAACGGCACTTGTAGGCCACGAAGTTTGCTTCCTGGCCTGGATAAACACTTTCGGCAAAGTATTCAAATGCTCGATTGTGGGAGCATCCGATGAACATGCAGCCACACTGAATGGGATTCTCACCTCCTGGATAGAAGTCAGCATGACCAATTGGCGAAAGTTGTCCCAGCAAGCCAGGATTTGTGTGTATAACATCCACTAGCCGGGCATCTTCCTTGTTTAAGCCATTAAAAGTAGTTCTAGCCATAAAGCAGGGCTTGGCAGGATCCAGACCTGTTATACGCTCCACAAATTTTCCCGTGAGCAGCCGATAATTGCGGCTAGCGAATGCCATTATATGTGTTCCCAACGAATGACCTACAAAAATAATAAATTAATAATTATAAAGTTTAAAGATAGTCAGAGAGTAATACCTATTAGATGAATTTCGATCAAGGGATTCGCGACCTGCAATCTCGTCAAGCCATAGCCAATATGTTTGCCAATAATATTCGCGTTTAGCACAGACCACGTATAGATCAAATCTATGTAGTTAGAAGCATCTACCACCTTAAAAAGAAAGAGATGAGTCTTTTTCTAATATATATATACATATGTATATCCCTTCAACTATACCAGAAAGTTAATATCGGGTCGACACATGAAAGCAGCCCGTAGAAGTTCGGTTGATTTCGAATCATTAAAAGTAGTTTGCCATCCAGAAGCCACAACCACTAATTTCCGATTTAATTTAAATTGTGGATAATTCCAGAGAGTTTCGGCTTGGGATATGGGCACTGTATAGTTGCAACATGGTGTCATGTAGTGAAATTTCAATTGGTTTACGTCTGGAACTCTACTGTTTGGTACCCGGGTGTTTTCCGCCACCCTCTTGCCTGGAAATAAAGCTAAAGAGTCTACAAGGTTTATTGTTTTGCGTACTCACATGTGCTTTGTACAGAATCAAAGGTGTATTTCACGGGGGCTGATGCAATATTATAGACAAAATTAACTCCTTTACCGATTTCATTCTTCAACCAACTAAATACGCCATTTTCCTGGGCAGCACAAAGCAACAAGATGTTTAAAACAGCCAAAGAAAAATATGCGAATCGCATTTTTAAGAGATGAAAACCCAAATAACTGATCCGTTGCTGCCAACAATCGACGTTCTAGTAATCTTTCTTGTCTGAATCATAACTAATTTTAAAAAGTCTAATCAATTCGTTTTGCATTCCTAATCCAATTTAATGCATGTCATGAATGGAAAAAATGTATTTTCTTTCTTTGATCATGACAACTTTCCATACTAGACAAAGTTTAACAAGTAATAACGCTCAGTTTATAAGCCTTCAAGGCACCGTCTCTACCACTCGACATAATACTTTTGTAAGGGATATAGTCGAGTTAGAGCTAATTTTCCAAAAAGGACATTCTTTCTTAAGCTATAGATCGACCAAATCCTTAAGGATCTTGCAAGGACATACCTTTTTGAGCTCGTGGGAAGCAAGACTGCCTATCGGCATTCAACGATTTCCTGGATTTCACTAAAATTTTATCTAATATTTATGCAAGGGATATGGTCGAAAAATGGACAAAAATGTAAAAAATCAGCAATAACTTTGCCATTTGAAGGACTATCGAGATGTGCTTTCGACCATATTATGTCCTAATGATCCTGATAAGGAAATAAAAGCAAAAAGGACAAAAGTCCCTTAAATAGCCGAGATAATAAGACGATTTTTGACAGAGAAAATAGCTTATAACTCAACAATGTCCTTGCGTATCCTAGCATGTAACCTGTCAAACTAATTGGGGTGTCAAGGAGTATCAATGGACCAAAGGACATCTGAATCGTCCTTGCAATTTCCGAGATATTAGTGATTTTGTGTACTTCTGGCAATTTCCTCAGCCGCTACAGCCAGCCTGTAACTGAAAAATGACAAGTCCTGGATTCTTAGATGACCCCATAAAATTTTAAATGAGAATCGCTAAAACTGGTCTTTACGGTCCAGGCACACTATGTCCTTTCGTCCTGTGCAAGGATATAACTGAGGATTCGTTATATTTTTGTTAATAGCAGTGATTTTATTTATCCGCTTATAAGTATGCAACAAAAAGTGGAAATGTAAAAAAGGGGTTTGTGAAAAAATAAATTGAAGTGGGGCAGACGTACTGGAAAATTATAGCATACTTTTAGGCTGCGCACAATAATCGACATTCAAGAAAAGATTTAATTTTATTGCATACCCGCAAGTGGCGGCTGCTGCGGTGGTAGAGACAATTTTTTAATATATTTAATTAATATCTGGATATCTTCAGTGTATAATACAATAAATTTGTGTGAATGTAAGCTTAATCTTAACTTATAAAATTAAATATCTGATTACTACGTGCCATATAATTTACAAATATCTTCGTACTGAACGTTGTCCACAATTCGCCCCTTTAATGGTCCGTGTAGTATTTCAATGCTAACGCAATATTTGCTCTCGTTTAGCTTTCTCAGCAAAGCTTCTGAGCCACGGTAGGCCCCATTGACCACAAGCACTTCCTTATCCAAAGCGGGTATCACGGTCTCCAGATGAGCCTGGGAAGTTAAGATATTATTAATAAAGTAAATCGTATACAAAATTCGAGTAATTACCTGATCAACTTTGCACTTTTCGCCACTGTCCAAAAACTTAATTTTTGCACGATATTTGTCGATAACCTCCTGCACCACAGCCTTCTGTTTGTAGAACTTGTCGCCCATGGAGCTAGATATGAATTTAACTACTATATTCGGGTGGAGCCAGTAATCCCTGCGATTGTCACGTTCCTTCTTTTTCTCCTCTTGTTTGATAATGTCATCTAAGGCGGATCTACTAGCCTCCATTGGCATTGGCTTGGGTTTCTTAAAGACTTTCTCATCCAGCTCGTTGGCTGCGCGTTTTGTGAGTAGTGCTGATTTACCTAAAATCGATTCAGGCTGAAACTTCTTCTCCAATCGTATGTCCAGCTTTAGGGGTTGCTCCTCTTCACGTTTCAGTTCCGTATACTTCTCCTGCGTTTCGTCGTCCTCCCCATCCTTAGACTTTGCTTTCTTAATTTGCTTCTCAATAAATTCCGTCATACGCTCCTCGTCGTCCTTTTCCATTTTCTCTTTCCGTTCGGCCTTCGCCTGGCGCTCCATAGCCTCTGGGCTGCGATCAATGTAGCTGACAAACCATCCTTTTTCCGTTTCGTCAGCCACCACTTGGCCTGTGCGTCCCAGCCACTTAACATAGTCGGAGAGTGTTAGCCAGCGAGTGGCGTTCATGTGAATGTGCTCCTTGTGCGCAATGTACTCCTGATATATCTTATTCGCATTCGTACGCTTGGTGCCAAAACGGCGACGCAACAGTTCCATATAGCCGTCAGAGAATTCCTTCGAAAAATTGTGCAGAAACTTGCCTGGGGAATCCGCGAACAGCAGCAGTTGCCGCTGATGGGACTCACTCGTTGTGTGGCATTTGAAGCCATTTTCGTCACGGCATTGTTTCTCACACATCTGACAGTACCAGCGCAGCTTCTGTAAGCCCTTTGCCTTCATCTTGTTGGCAAGGTACTTGGGCGTACCAACTTCAGCGCGACCCATGTTTACAATTTATTTGTTTTTTTTTTTATTTAAATGCAACAAAACAAGCGATGTGAATAGTACTCTAACTGGTGGTTCGGTTCCTCTTGAGCCATATGATCTGTATTCCACAAATTAACATTTTGTGAACTTGTTTACAATCGATAACAAAGTCATTTTAAGCAGTATCGTTTGCAATATCGTAATATTAATCGCACGGTAATCGATATGTTTCCGTTTGGTAACAAAGATAATTGGGTCACACAGTTTTTTATGCAAATATTTAGGCGGTTTTTTTTTAAGTCTATATCAGTCGCGTTTAAATTGTAAATAAATAACTTAATATTCTATTTGCATTAAGAACGTAGACCGAGTACCTTAACTTACCAGTTGGATTACGGAATGAAAAAGCCTACTATGCGCTTTGTACTTTGAATTGTAGAGACTACATAAACAATCACTTGTCATTCAACAGTAAACCGGCTTGAACATGGTATAAAAAAAGTGGAAAGTGTTCGATTCGACGATTGCAGGTATAATATACGTGAGCAAACTAACAATTACTATGGTAAGGGGTTTTTGATAAGATATAATTCATAAACCGGTATAGAATAGGTAAATTCTTTTATCTTATTTCGAGCTATAGACAATAGGCAGCTAAGAAAAGGTTCACCCTAATGTTGTGGCATACCGGCACGAACACAAGCCAACTGTACATACATATCAGCACATATATATATAGACTTGTATATTAATGTGTATGTACTATGGTTAATTAATTTACAACTCTAACGTACATTCAATCGCCTCGCCACATCACAGCTCGGAATCAGGTCCAATGCAGCGCTACGGCCAATCAGTTGGCATTCCCAGTTGAATAGCCGTGGGCGAAGGTTTGATTGGAAATATAGTAAAATGGATGGCACAAGTGATACTGCTTCGATTGTCGATGGCGTTCGCAAGAGGTTAATGGACGATTGGAAGATTCTACAGCATGTCTTTAAGCTGGTGCAAAGGGAGGAGACTTTCTGTGTCGATCCGCAGCAGTGGCAGCAGCAAAAAATAGTCGATTTTATGCAGCCGGACGAGCTGAAGGTGAGTGCCCCCGTCCTTCCCATCCGAGGTCTAGACGCCCCGACTCGTCAAAGCAGCCGAGACAGTTCCCGATAAGCTGCTTTTGTACTCATCATTGAAAGAGTTCACTATGCAGCTGCTTGAACATTTTAATGATCCGCTGTTGTAATCTTTTGACGAGTTCAAACATCTTCAATTATGAAACGCCTTTCCTAGTATTACAAAGTAGTGAATACTTATACATACATAGAAATATGTATTCCTGTTTAGAAACGTATAAATCTGACTATCAAGGAAAAGGAAACATCCACACTCTCCGACATTGAGCAGATCTGTCAGCAGGTGATTCAATATTCTGTGAAAACCTCCCATGGACGTTTCCACAATCAGCTCTTTGGTCAAATGGATCCCTTTGGATTGGCTGGCGCCTGGTTAACCGAGGCATTGAACACGAGCTCGTAATATGCAAAACACATACGTTAGTCGACAGATCTGTGAAATTAATGGTGTCTCTTCCAGTTATACCTTTGAGGTGGCACCTGTGTTTAGCCTGATCGAGACGGAGGTCATATCCGCAGTTTGCAGATTAGCGGGGTATACCCATGGCGATGGCATATTTGCTCCTGGTGGTTCGTCCTCAAATATGTACGGACTGGTTCTGGCTCGTTATAAACGCATTCCAACTGTAAAGTGTTCTGGCATGTTTGGTATACGACCGCTAGTCATCTTTACTTCCGAGGACTCGCACTATAGCCTGAAAAAGGCCGCTCACTGGTTAGGCATTGGGGCTGACAATTGCATAGCAGTGCGCACCAATGCTAAAGGTCAAATGGCACTGGACGACCTGGAGGACAAGATTAAAGAAGCACAGGCGCGCGGCTCTGATCCGTTTTTCATCAATGCAACGGCTGGCACCACTGTACTGGGCGCCTTTGATGACGTGGACGGCATCGCAGATGTGGCACAACGTTACGGACTCTGGCTACATGTGGATGCCTGTCTTGGTGGTGCTGCACTGCTCGCCTACAAGCATCGCTCGTTGCTTAAGGGCCTCGAACGTTCCAACTCCTTTGCCTGGAACCCACACAAGACACTCGGTGTGCCGTTGCAGTGCTCTCTATTCCTCACGAACGAATCTGATTTACTGGCGCGCTGCAATAGCATTGAGGTCAACTACCTCTTTCAGCAGGACAAGTTCTATGATGTCTCCTACGACACAGGCAACAAGAGCGTCCAGTGTGGCCGGAAAATAGACGCCTTCAAGTTTTGGCTGATGCTTAAAGCCCGCGGTTACGGGGATTACGGACACTTAGTTGATCACGCCATAGAAATGTCACGACTGCTGGAGCAGAAGCTGCGCGCACGTTCAGATCGTTTTCGACTAGTCCTCGACCAGCATGAATACTCAAATGTTTGCTTTTGGTACATTCCGAAATCTATGCGGGTGCAGAGCTCGGAGGAGAATGAAGATTGGTGGGCGCGTCTATATACCGTAAGTATTAACTATATAGAAGTGTGATTCAACAATTGCTAATGGCCTTTCCAACAGATTGCTCCAAAGATCAAGGAGCAGATGGCATATAGTGGCACCTTAATGGTTGGTTATTCCCCGCTTACTAGCCGCAAGTTGGGCAACTTCTTTCGCATGGTGTTCACATGCTTCCCGGTGCTCGAAGCTGGAGAGTTGGATATTATGTTGGATGAAATCGAACGGCTGGGCGAACTCTGACACAGCTGAAAAACATATTTGATTAGCAATTTGTTGATAATCTGAAAATATCTTACCCAATAATAAAATAATCATAATAAGAATGTATGCTTCAAGTTAAACGGTTTCTTTTTTATATTTGTTTTATCTTGATTTAACATTTTATCTTCTCACTTTTTTTTAATTATGATATATTTGTATTATTTGCAATTTTACTTTTATTCGCCAACAACGTTAAAATGGAAGAAGGATTGTGTGTGTGTGTGTGTGTGATTGTATATATATGTTCTTTTTGTATTATTAAAATATTCTATTTTATATTGTTTTCGATTTTTACTTTCTTTTATAAATCAACAGTATTCAATTTGCGGTCTGATTAATTGATTAAAACAGTGAAATTTTCTAGTAGTCATCTAAATCGAAGCAGTCATTGTCCAACTCATCAAGCTGCATACTCTGGAAATCCACTTTGTAACGCAAGATACCTGCGAGAAGCATTAGCAATATATTAAATATTATTAAATAAACATTATCAAAACAATAAATAAATCAAATGAAGAAGAATGTAGTTCAAAGGAACAAAGCGAAAATGCATAAAAATAATTCAAAATCAAATAAAATAGTTTAAATAATAGCACAACACATTGTTAGTAAGAGATACATTATTAATACATATTTATAGGAAATATAACAACAATTGTTCTTTATAATTTTTTAAAAATTATAAAAAAAAAATTTTTTAATGTTAAAAGAAATTAAAAAAAGTGCTCTGCAACCCCGTGCTTAACTTAAGACAGTTAGGAATATGAGTTACACAGGCTTTAATATAAGTGGAAGATAGAAAGGTTCTTCGGTATTCCAGCTCCAGTGCTTAGGGTAAAGCTCATCGGCCAATCTAACCGAGAATTCGAAAATAGTGGAAGATCCCACATACGAAATTGTTACATGAATAATTTTAATAATAATTTATAAGCAGTTTTTTGTTTACGTTGTCGGGAGGTGTCAATTTTTTATTTATTTTTATTCAGGTTTTGTTTGTTCATTATTGTTTGTGTTTGGTGTTTCTGTTATTAGAATTTTTCGCTTTTAACTTGTGTCAATTGTAAACAAAGAAGTTGCCTATGTAAATATTTTAAATGCTTGTCAGATACGAGTATATATATATATGCGTAATGCCACATTCTTTAAGTGGATCTATTTGAACGAGAATCATTAAAGAATCATTAAACAATTCAAATGTTTTATTTTATGTTGCTCTATTGTTTTAAATATATATTGAAATTTCTAACGGTCGCGCGAATTTTTTAAATACAAGTAAAGTATATGTACTTCTGCTATACTCGTATATACATATCATTTTAAACATATATGGCCTCGATTCCTTATCTATTTTATGTGTCTCGTCAATGATCAATAAATTTTCATATTTAATTTTCTATTACAGATCAAATGTAATTCGCAGAAAGGTGATTATTGGAGATGCCTGGATCATAAAAATAATAATACATTTTGTTGTAACTGAAGAATTAAACAAAACCTAAATCTAAAGTTAATTTCCATATGTATGTAGGCTCTATTGGCCATTACGAATTACGCGAAGGGGCATCTATTTTATAATATAAATTAAACTGGTTGTTTTCAATTTTTTGTTAAAAACTATGCGTCGAGTAAATTGGTTCCTATCAAGTTTTGAACAATTTATGGCGTTTTAGAATAAACCAAATTAAGTATTTCGTGTGTATTGAGATCCGAAAACCTATGCAGTGCGAATGCTTTCTTTTTCTTTGTCATTTTTTTTTTCAACTTTTCTTAATAATCATCTAGATCAACGTCCTCCAGTGGTTCATCGGCTTGTAGCGATTGAAAGTCTACTTTATAGCGCAATATGCCTATACATTACATCATTTTAAATAACAAATATATACATAAATATATATATATATATATATAGATATGTATATATTAAAATAAATAAAGTTTGATGGTTATGGACAAGAGCGACGTCAAGTTGATCGAGTTACATTTAGAGTTATGTTTAAAAGCAGCATGAAGGAAGAGGAATGGAAACAGTAAATACGTAATTAATCTTGTAGCTTACAATCGCACTATATACACAGATATTTCAAACAAATACAACAGTGGCTGTTTGCCAACTACTTACCGCCAATGCCACCGAAACCTCGCACAAACTGGCTGCCCTCCTGAGATTTGTCTGTAATTATCTCAAGGGTAGCGCCAAACATTTTATAATTGTTCGCCAGCCATTCCAAAAGCGGTTGAGACTCGATTAACTCCATTTCAACTCCGCTCTACAAGATTTTAGTTTCAATTAAAAATGTTTTTTAATAGTGGAAAGTGTTTATTATACGCACCTCCTTGTCCGTGAAGTGAGACTTATCTTTTTCCTGCTCAGGCGTCAAATGTAATACTGTTGTTGACGTCGAGTTCGCATGGTTCTTCAGTACGTAGCGTTGTATATCCAGATTTTCCCAGCAAATCAATGTTTCCACAGAGCCCAGTTCCAATGCTCGCAAAGTATCTTCAACGCCAAAACAGTATTTGCCAGTATCCTTGATGTGTACAAAAATATGATTAATATCATATCTTAATTAATTGTGCTGGTAACTTACTTGAGAAATTTCATCAAAGTAACGACCAATGAGTTTCTTTTCCTGTATGAATTTGACATTCTGCAATGATTCAGCGGCCAATTCGATTGCCTGATTGAAACCATTCTCGCCACCATAGGAGACGTCCACCAGTTTGATTACTTTCGTTTGTAAGCGCTGTAAGTGAAGAGAAATGTATTAGTTTTCATTAAAGGCATGTTCTACAAGTTGTTGCATACGTTTCTTATGATCATTCTGGATGACAAGTGGGCTCCACTGGCTGCGTGACTGACGTTTTATAGTGACCGATAGAATTTACCAAAACTTCACTAGACATTTTTTATAGGTTATCTCGTCATTCATTCGTCATACGCCGCTGAAGCCAGTGGAAGTAACCCTTGGGGTCAGGCTATGCTTGAGCAGTGTTAGATTACTTACAGGATCAAACATGTCCGATTGGCTGAGCTCAGTTTTGAAGTCCGCACTACCGGCCAAAATGAGGCCAGCAATGTTTGGCTTGTCATTCGTAATGAACAGTTGTGTGGCAACCTCGGCCACCTTGCGCACGTAATTGTGACGCTTCTCCATGCGCAGACGGGCAAAACGAAGCGCAGACTGACCACCACGCCCGTGCTTCTTCGGCAGATCGACAGTGAATTTGTGGAGCACCTCGCGCGTATTACCCTGCAGGGTGCCAAAGAGAGCGCCGTTACCATCCATCACAATGAAGCCAAACTTGTTGTCGTCAGCGAGCAGGGCAGTGAGTGCCTCCGTATGGAACTTGTTGTCACACAGATACAGTGAGGTATTAATGGGCTTGAATGGTTCGAAATCAATGTTCACTTTCTTCTCCTTGCCCTCCTCTGTGACAATTGTGCCGCAATAAATGACCAATCCATTGGGAGGCACTGCAAATCAAAGAATTTTTTATTAATTAGCTGACATGGATACTGCATAGGGTAAAGAACATACCTTTGGTGTATAACTTAAGTCTGTGCTGCACCGACGTGATTGCGCCCAGGACGGAAAGGCGGTTGACACGCGACTTGATGTTAGAGGCCGTACCAAATTCATCGGCCAACATTTTGCTGACTCGAGAGATTTGATCTTTAGGCGGAATAATCAATGAAATCATGCTGGTGCCATTTCTGCAAACAAGAAAAAACATACGTTAATAATTATAAATGGAATTTAAAAACTATAATCAACTATAATATGAAAACCCTTCTACAGGTTCTACATTCTAAAAATTCAAATTTAAAAAAAATTAAAGAGAAAGGAGCTGATTTGGCGCAAATAGTATTCATGCTTATCAAGAATATGTATACCTTATATGATCGCAAAACCTTCACTCTATCTATTTCATAGTTTGCAAGCCCTACCATTTCGTATTCAAATATAAGCTAATCTATCGATATGCATCGAGTGCATACGATATTTTTTGGAAGTAACATCTCTACCTGGCACAATGCCGTTGCCTCAGGTGGCTCGCAATCGTTGTGAATGTCAAATTGCAGCACTGTAACATTTGTTATGGTTTACATATATATATATTTGACCTTTTTTGCAGTTATCAGAATCATAAATAGTTTAGCAGGGAAAGAAGAAATATGACAGAGTACATGCCCATAAATTGTTAATACAACTGTCGTTAACAAATTGAAAATGCAAAGGGAGTACAAGTCCCACCAATTAAAAGCATTGTTTGGGTTTGTTGCCAACACAGCATTAGCATTAGCATTAGCTCCACGCATTACTCACTGTTCGATTGTGTTGTTGCTTCAGACTATGTCTGGTTTGAACTGATAAAAACCTGACAAAAACGTGTTGCTCTCAACAAAATATTTTTGCGAAAATAAGAGCGCGAAAGAGCACCAATAACACACTCCCATTGCTGAGAGTCATTCGAGCAATGCGTTTGTGTGTGTGCGAGTGTGGGGCAACGGCACACTAAGCAATGAGGCTTTTTGTTTGTTACCAACGCTAGCCACGCATCTGATTCGAAGTGGTTTGATCCAACCCGCTGCCATTTTTAACCAATTCAAACAAGAAATTGCAGATATCGCATTAGTATGTAAACAGCTGTAATAGCTGAAGTAAATCATCTGCGAGACAATTTATACCCTGTAATGCCCACTATATACGTATATATTTTGTGCAGTGCCATCACCAATTGATGGCCAACAGGGGTGAGCCCAAATACTCAACAATCGGATATTCGACTCACTCCACTATCATGTACAGCGACGGCGCGTTGCAAGGCTGCCCCCTGCCCCCATAACCCAATACTTTCGTATGTACCCCCACATCAACAGAAAAAATAACAAAAAATTACAGTTTTAGGTTGACAAAATATGATATTTATATAGGTTTACTTACCCACGTGCCATTTCGAGGCTTTTGATGAGCTTCTTTATTTTCCATATTTCGACATTGCGATCAGCAGACGTTTCTTCGCCAGACATTTTGCTTATTTATTGCTATTTATTTACGGCCCTTTGTGCAAATTCGGAATTAAAAAGAACGGGACTGCGGCCTGTGCTTCTTAATATGCCTTTGTAGACTCTTCACTTGCACTGTCAGGAGAAGTGGAAATGTAACGACGATTGTTGTTGTTTTCAATTTTAGTTTAAGTTTTGTGATTGTGTTGCCTTTATTGTATTCACATTCACGTTCTTCCTTTTAACGTGGTTGGCGATGAATACACTAAAAAATAATTACATACAAAACATAAATATGTATATGTATATGTTGTGTACATGCATATGTAAGTAATATAAAGAAAGCTGTGGCAAAATACGCAGACAGCAACTGATGGGAAGTCAAAGGGGAGAGGGGTATTTACAATTTTGGTTTAGACACAAACACAGGTTTTTGAAATTTGTTTTTTTTTTCTTTAAAGATATCAAAATAATATTTAAACTTGAGTTGAAAATCAAACTTATTATTTCACTTCACTAAGGAGAGAATGAGAGCAGAAGAATGAACGCGAGTGAGAGAGCGGGAGTGGGGCTCCAAAGGTGACGTCGACACAAAAATCATTTCGCAAGCACATCAAAAATTGAATTTTAAACCCAAATAAGTTAAAAGTTGATAGATAGCATATCCCAGTATATGTTGGTGCACTTTTTGAACATTTTGAATATGATTTAAACAACTATAATTGAAATGTAAAATTTTTTACGTACAACGTGCGCACAAAACCCACTCGGATCTAGTGTGACCGAATGTTGAAAAGAATTAAATATTCAAAGCCAACGATCCAGTTCATATTTGAGTGGCCTTAGTTCCATTTTCTATGAAAGAGCTAAAATAAATTTTGTTAAATGCCATATATAAAACTTATAATTACTGGAAATTACATATTGAACAATGGAAATTTTAGACCATTTCACACCCATACATTACGTAGAAGTATGATAAGTGACGATTTTCATTTTTGGGCACTTGTCGATTATCGATAACTTATATTGTATGTGAATGAAGATATTAAAGAAGAAGAAACCCAAACATGAATTTGGAACTGCTCGGTAGGTTTTGCGGTAATTTGTAAAAAATATGAAATTGTTATATCTTTTCTTTGTTTTTCAGAGTCCTTTGGTCAAAACTATCCTGAGGAGTTTGATGGCTCTCTGGATTGTATATCGCTAGCAGTAACATGCGCCTTTAACAAATACGGCACTTTACTGGCCGTAGGCTGCAATGATGGACGTATTGTTATTTGGGATTTTTTGACGCGCGGCATCGCCAAAATAATATCAGCACATGTGCATCCCGTTTGTAGTCTTAGCTGGACTAGGAATGGCCACAAGGTGACTAATAATTGCGCTCTCAACTAGTCGTTTATTAATATGTTTAAGTATGCTCCATTCCAGTTGCTATCCGCTTCGACGGACAACAATGTTTGCATATGGGACGTTCTTACCGGGGAATTGGAGCACAAATATCGGTTTCCCTCACCTGTCCTAAAGGTGCAGTTCGATCCACGCAACGATAGCCGGCTGCTAGTCTGCCCTATGCGCTATGCTGCTGTACTAGTTAAAATAGCCGGCTCGCATCGTTGTCTTCCGCTGGATTCTGATGTAAGTAACCCTGGAAAACCAACACAAATGTATATATAAAATTGTGTTTCCTTTGGCAGGGCGATTTGAATATAGTTGCCTCGTTTGATCGACGTGGTAAACACATCTACACGGGTAATGCGAAAGGAAAAATTCTTGTACTGGACGTGGAAACGTTTGAGGTAGTCGCTAGTTTTCGCATCATTGTGGGAACCTCAAGTGCGACGGCAGTCAAGAGCATTGAATTCGCACGTCGAGGCGAGTAAGTGCAGCATGAATTGCTCTACAATCTTATAGCAGCTTACTAACTTCCCAGAGCTTCCTTTTTAGCGCCTTCCTTATCAATACGTCTGATCGTGTGATACGCGTATACGATTCTAAAGAGATTATTGCATTGGGCAAAGATGGCGAGCCCGAGCCCATACAAAAGCTACAGGATCTGGTTAACAAGTATGTTTTCTGCTTGTTTTCCCTACCCTGCTCATAATAACTCTTTTTGCAGAACTACGTGGAAGAAATGTTGCTTCTCTGGCGATGGGGAATACATTTGTGCGGGCAGCGCTCGACAACACGCGCTGTACATTTGGGAAAAGTCAATTGGAAATCTTGTCAAGATATTGCATGGCACAAAAGGAGAACTTCTCCTAGACGTTGTCTGGCATCCGGTGCGTCCAATCATAGCAAGTATTAGTTCAGGCTTGGTTTCGATATGGGCGCAGAATCAGGTGGAGAATTGGTCTGCTTTTGCGCCTGATTTTAAGGAACTAGACGAGAACGTTGAATATGAGGAAAGAGAGTCGGAGTTCGATATTGGTGATGAAGATAAGTCGGTGGACTTGAATGCCGATGCTCAACAGGACGAGGAGATCGAGGTGGATGTACAGAAAGTGGAACCAGTAGCAGCATTTTGCTCCTCAGACGAAGAGGGCGAAGATGAGAATGCCTTACAGTTCCTGCCAATGGCACCCGAGGTGGAAGACCCTGAAGATGGCTGGACAGCCCAAGATAATCTGGAGCCTCCCTCTACTCTGGTTGGCAACGATTCGCGCGACTACGAAGAGGACATCATGGCTTCCAAGCGCCGGCGAATGCAACACTACGATGTCAGCCTGCCCGACGCGCCCACCGACGGTAAGCGAACTGAAATACATGCAACAGATAACAGACTCAGCAGCCTCGCTTTTATTTTGCTTACAGAAACTCATCCGCTTATCTCGAGCAAAGCCAGCAAAGACAAACAACAGCCCATTGGTGGCAAAAAAACAGCGGGACGCGCGAAAAAATAGGCGTTCGTTCGCATTTTAATTTATTTAGGTTATATCATTAAAAAAAAAGAACTCAACTCAAGCCGATTTTGGATTTCTCACTTGGCCAGCGAACAGCAGCAGACTGGTTGACTTCTCCACAATCATGTAGAGGAAGGGCCTGTTCAGCTGCAACTTTGGCGGCGTCGACTTGTTGCTCAGCACGGCCGAAGTAACAGCCGCTGCGGTGGTGCCCTTCTCGTCCACAATGATTTTGGTGGCATGTACACAGAGTTTGGCGAACAAACCATCGGCCATACGACTAAGATTTGAGCGGCTTTGATCAAACAGATCCTGGATGCCCATCTGTAAAAGGCGGTATATTCATCTATTAAGTGGACTTCATCATGTGCTGCAGGTAACCCACCTCTTGCAGTAATTGCTTTAAATTAAAGTCCGTTGTTGTTGTGAACTTGGGCATTAAAACTTCCACCACATTGTCTTCATCAGCATTGCGAGCAAAGTTTGCCAGACGCGTCAGAAGCGGCGCTAGATGCAAATCCATTAGGTTTCTGGTCACATCGTTTAGTTTGAATCCCCGCTTCGGTAGCACAATAATCATAGAGAGACGATTCTGCTCGCCATATGGCAGCTCGAGTACGTAACCATCCAAGCCCTCAATGTTGGAGATATAGGCAAAGTTTCCCTCCTGCGCCATCATTGACACCTGGGTAACAACTTGTCCGCTTTCATCATAGAATGGCTCCGTTCGTGTGGCACTTGAGTTGAAGGGAAACTGAAGCAGTATTTGTTGTATTATCTCTAGATATAAAATATTGTAATCTTTGAATAACCTTCCACTGGCCCTTGAAGAACAACGAGGACAGCATGAACATCTTGGCACCATAAATTTCCTGAGGCAACACCGCATAGGGTATTAGACCACGGGTTGAGCGATTGGTGGCATCGTTGATCTTTAATATCGTCTCGCGATCGTAGAAATCCACCTCCACGGGCTGCACTCCATATGACTGCGAAACCTGATTGTAAGTACTCTTCACCGGGGTCTTGTTGTCCGTGTACAGGGCCTGCAGAGAGGCTACCTCAATCGTCGAGGTGTTTGTGCTGCACAGGGTAAGGGAATATGAATTATTAAATATTTTCGATTGATAAACAAATTTGAGCTCACTTGAGATAACTGCTCCAGACTCGATAAACTGAGCGCAGCTTGTCGTCTTCCACATTGATGCGCAGCGCTTTACGCAGCTGCTCGTAAGTCTGTCCGCCCGCGCCCTCGTACAGCAGTATAAGCAGGGACCATACGGAGAAGGGGGATATCATAAAGTCGGCGTTGCTCTTAGTCACCGCAACGGAGATGCGGTTTAGGAAATCGAGCCCGAATTCCTGTGCACTCAGCGCCACCTTACGCAAGGTATCCACATCGAAGTTGGAGCGCAGGGCATAATCGGGACTGCTTTGAGCTTGAAAAGCTGCGGCCGACGTCAGCGGCTGCAGGGCATTGCCCACGGATAGCTGCGGGAACCGCTGTTGCGCCCAGCAAATGGAACAAAGCACCAAGATTGCAGCAAGTAGCCGAAATAAATTATCTGAAATTACAATATATACATATTATAAACAAAATATGGGAATCTCCAAGAAAACGTAATCTATTTCACGCTGAAGTGATTCTGCAAGTATTTTTAATAGACTTGCGTTTATCGCTGGAACAAATTCTTTGAACAATTTGTAACAGTTCTTCAAAGTTAAGTTTAAGAATTACTCAGAATCTAAATGGGGTTTTACCTGTGAGAGTCATCTTACGGTCTCTTTGTTTTCTCCACACAAATTCTTTGAGAATTGATATTTATATGCCTTACATATATTTGATATATATCGATTCGCGGTTCAAGTATGATGGAGAACAGTTTAATTTATGCGAATTTTTCCTTTGACTGGGATTTTTGTGTTGTTTTGAATTTAAATTAGTCTCTGACGTCGCACAACTTTTATTTCAGTAGACGTCGTCGTTCTCGTCGTCGATTTGTTGATTAACCCAAAACCGGAATGCACTGTAGCTCGCACTATATACACATATAAGTAAGCATATAAGCAGATCTATATATATGCGTTTAATACGCTAATATCTTGTGAACTTGCTATAGTTTACCTATATATATATATATATATATATATATATATATAATATTTGTATTTTTCGAAAATATGGGGTAGCTCACAGCCGAGAGCCGAGAGTTCCAAAGCCGTGGAGACCGATTAAGCGACTGACACTGGCCTAAGGCCAAGCAAACATATGCTGATAAATGTGCACACACACACAGATACAAATACGCGTACATACACACTTAATCATCCGCGAGATCAGAAACACACACAGAGAGAGAGAGAGAGAGAGTAAGCGCAAGAGCGAAGCAAAGCTTTGTTTTGTCTATTGTTGATGGAAAAGCAAACTTAGACAACAAATCAAATTAGATAAATAACAAAAAAAGAGAGCAAATTAAATTAAATCCATTTTCATTGCGAATGCTTAGTCACTTGACAGCAATCAAAGCTCATGTTAATTCAAGTTGACATTAAATTAGTTTTGTAATAGGCAAATCTAAAAAAGCCAGACTAGGCTCAAAATGTCAAGTTTATAAAACTATATGGTAAAAAAAAACAATTTGTTTGAAAATTTTGAAATCCTAAATCTTTTTAGTTGTGCGCAAATAAGTATGGAACATCTCTATTATTTTAGTAGCAGCGACATCTATGCGCTTAAAAGTAGTTTTTTAAGCCAGCGTTTTAGGTTTGTGTCTCTGCTTAACAGATTACGGATAAAAACTTGGATAAATCATAGCAGGTGCTTGTCTTTGCTTAAGAATAATAAAAAACACGCGGCTTAAAAAGTAAATGTACAAATCAATTCCAAAAATAAAAATACAAATAGTTTAAAAGAACTATTGAAAAGCAAAAGTAGTGAGCTTTATGAAATCTAAAATGTATATGCTATAGGCACTAGGTAGCGGAATATATTAATAATAAATGTAGCTTAGAAGTTTAAAGACCATATATATATAGACAAATATATACTAAAGGTATATGTATAAATTTCTAACCAAATCACAAATGAACTACTATCGTAAACGTCGCTTAAGCTTAAAGTTGAACTAGTTGCTCTGTTCGCTGAAAATCACTAAATAATACCAAAGAAAATACACACAACGTAACGTTTTGTTGTCGTTACATTCAACAGCGTGTCTCCGAAAATGCCATAACGGCGTTTTTATCAACAACTTCGCTTAGTTAGTCAATGGGATCGCGCGGTGAAACTACTTACATGCTGCACACACTTGCCCGAGCGATCGGCCCAAAAGAAAAATCACTTTGATAGCTTAAGTACATGCACACACATATATATTCATGTATATATGTATATATGTGTGTGTGTAGTAGTTGTTTTGCTTAAATACTGTGCGTATTGGAAATGATGTGCTGCTAAAAGAGTGAAGTGCTTTTTTGTGATTCTGAGAGCTGGTTGCAGTTAAGGGTAACGGTAAAGTTAACGTGAAAGTGGCCAGTGCAAAAATGAAAAAAATGTATTGTATTGTACCTGTATTAAATAATACATTTGCATTGGTGAAAGTATGTTAACTGCTTCGCTTATGCACGAGCCCAAATATTGAATTGAACGTCGGCCAATGAAACGTGCAACGAGACAAGAAACAAGACCTCAACTTCAGACAGTGCAACAGAAATAAGAAAAATCGTACAAAAGTAATAATCAACTTTGACCTGAATACGGACTGGACACAAAATCTCTTTTATAACATATTAGGATATTTCTACTTTTTTTTTTGACTATAAACAGTTATGTTTAATGTAAATAATGAAGTGTAATATTTGTTGTTGTCTATGTTTGTTGTTGTTGTTGTTGTCGTTGTTGTTGTTGTTGCAAGTGACTGAAATGTTACGTTGTCAAAGAAATTGATAACCAGATTTTCAAACACACATGCATAGTTATGCATGTATGTGCGTGTGTGTGTGTGTGTGTGTGTGTATGTGTGCATATGTTGGTCGAGTCATGTGTATTTGCACAACACAACAAAAACCGGCGCGAAAGCCAATTGATTGCGCAAAACTGACCCCAGACAACAACAATAAAAACACAAAATGGTAACATAACTGTTAACATAATAATGATAGCAACAGGTGGGTCGGGTCATCGCAAGGTCAAAACAATGCACTCAACTTGACTTGAATGTTCAAGAAAAACTCTGGAGAAGTCACAAAAAAATATACAGAAGAAAAACAAAAACAAATCAAAAGACTTGCGACACGAACTTGTTGCGCAGTCCACACTTGTTATTTATATCATGTACTTAAACACACACACACACACACACACAAATATATATGTATGTATTATATAACACATGAGCAGGCCAATTGGAACACATACAAAAATTATAAAAATTATAAAAAAAATAAAATTTATAAAACAAAACTTTTTTTGATTTGAAAGTTTTTTGCTTGAGCATAGTCCAAAAAATATGCTAATTAGGCCTTTGAGAAATGTCATTTTTTATCTATATTTCTGTCCATGCTTTTATGTGTCGCAGCTGTAAATAATTTATGTGAGCTAAATTGGCACAACATACAAAAGCAACAAGCGAGTAGCAACAACAAATTGCAAGTGACATTGACAAAGGAATAAGATGAGCAACAATGCTTCGCTTTTTGTTTAAAAGCAAAATGATTGTTTCTTACTTTTTTGTAGGCGTTTTTTTTCCTCATTGTCATTGTATACGCTTGTTTGTTATAAATAGTCAAAATATGTTTTTAAATTGCGCAATTTTTTTCTCTTTTTCTGACTTTTTTTTTGGTTTTTTGCACATCTTGCGACAAACGTGTGCGAAAATCTCGAAACATTTGTTTTTTTTTGGGCATGTTTCATTATTTAACTGCGCATATAAAACTGACAGGTTAATTAGTTGTCTGCGTTGCAAAGTATAAAATACTATAAAAAAAAACATCCATACACACTTATAAATGTATATTTTCGTGTAGGCATCTTCAGCATTGGCAAAGCGCGCGATACCCTTGTAGACTTGATTTTCGGAAATACCTTCAGACTTACCTCTCTCAAACACACGCATATTAATGTAATCGCACAGTTTATGATTTTTCTCATTGCAAATAGTAAATGTTTTCTTTGATATTAAGCTAAGTCCGATTTGAGCGCTTGTAATGCATATTTTATGTGTCAACAAAATCGTGACAAATTTAATCTACTCCCAAGCAAGTGTATAAAAGCTTTTTGTTTTTTTTTTGCAATTCATTCAGAGTGTAGCATAGGAAACTGGTTATATTACACAAAGAAAAACAACAAAAAAAAAACAAGACATTCATTTGTGCTAATCATGGACTTGTGGTCAATTTTGTAATGCGAAAATGTGTTTTTGCGACATCAACTGCGAATGACTTTAATTTGATATGCAATGCGAGTATTGAAAAGTAACCCAGCCTAGATTTAAGCTTTTCAAATTTTAAATACATATTTTGAAATTCAAATATTCTCAACTACAATTAACTTCAATTTGTTACTCAAATCGATCAAGACAAGGCATATTGTAGAAGTAAATAAGTATTACATATAAAGGTATAAGCACTTAAATTATCCTCTTATACTTAAGAGTATAAGAGTGTACAGTGTAAGAAAGTAAAATAATAACTCTTATTACTTGTAAAACATTTTGGATACTGATAACTCTTATATTTATTATGAGAGCTGCTGTCATTAATTCGCCTTACTATTCGCTAAGAATCTGTAGAGTATAAGTTGATATTGACAACTCTTATACTTATCAGCCTAGCGCCTTACTATTCTATAAGTAGCTATAGAGTATAAGAACTATTATTCTTAGTGTAAAATCTATTGTAAATTGTTTGCCTTAACATTTGACGAATTTCTGTTCAGTATAAGAGCGCAATTGAGGACTCTTATACTTATTATGAGAGCTCTTGTCAGTAGTTCGCATTTGGATTCCAAACACCTCCTTGCCTGTAGATTCACTTCGCTTCTTATACGTATAATTTCTAAAATGAATGACATCTAAATCTCTCTCATAAGAAATATATTTTATATCTCGCATGAATGTCCAGTAAGAATCCAATTAGAATTAATGTTTCGAATTGGTCTGCCGCCTTGCTACCTATATATATGCTTATGTAACTTATCTACTTCTCAGTTCCTATATAAAATTGCGAGCAACTGCTGTACTTAGCTTAAGGATATGTTAATAATTGACATATTTTGAAAGCATGTTTTAATTCATCACGTATCAAGGTTATGTACGAAACATTTACAAAACATAATCAATATTTTTATAAACAGGCATAACACGTAGCTCGTTCTACTCACTAATTATTTAGTATTTAGGATGGTTTTTACAATCCCCCTTTTTTAATTATTTGGAATCATTCATTACCACACACTGTGCTGCGATTACAAGGCCTACAATTTCAATTTCATTTTCATTTTCGTTTTCATTTTCGTTTTCGGCGCATTCAACCCAATGCACGTACAATGATGGCAATTATTTTAGAGTCTTACTCTGAATGCTGGAACTGGTTTTCGAGTGGAATTCAAGCTCAACCATGGCGCTAGTTACCCTTACTTGATTTTCCTATAGTAGCAAACATGCGCATGAGCTTTTCGAAAGCCCAGTAGCTACATGCCTAAATTAAGCACTAACTTAAATGTACATACAAATCGGTTAACGAGGTATATTTGCTACTCGAGTTAGGTGGGCGAGCTTTAAAGCATATTTGTGTAGTATATATGGAATAGAATATAACTATAATATAGCATGTCTTACCTATTCTTTCCAGATATACGCCAGTTGATTAAGGAACTGTTTTTATAGAATCCATATAGCATATATTTTCTAGTTTGTTTGACCCACTCCTTGCAGCTGGAGATTATTTTATTCGGGAAATCTTCGTTCCTTCCACCTAATCTTTAGTTAATTCATAATCTCTGTAGAGAATGCTTATAGTACATAAATCTAACATGATATATTTCATATTATTTCCATAGTTTACTTAAGAACGCTTTGTCTTATGCTTAGATAACATATTTTGTTCATAACTTGTTTCTACTATGCTCTTCAGCTAACCTCTAGTATCATGAACTTTCTTAGAATTGCTTATAACTATATATATATGACTTGTTTAAATCATTCTCTAGCGCTGACATCTAGTTTCTTCAAGAACTCCTTATAGAGTACATTCAAGTCGCTGAATTTTCCGCATTTTTTCAGCAAGCAGCGTGACCAATTAAAAAGAAAATTCGTTGCCCGTTAGATTGTGGAAATATAAATAAGATAAAAGCTATTATTTTTTCCATTATTTTTCGAGTGCTTAAGAAATTGAAAAACGTTTTTAAGCACGCTTTGGGCATAATGATGGAACTCTGTAATTATTTGTGTATGTATATATTTTTTTGATATTGTATAATATATTTTTTGGCTAGAGTCAAATTGGCATTACCTCATTTGTTCATACATATATAGATATATTAAGTTTATGGGATATACAGGTACAAACTACAAAATGCTTTTAGGTACATAATTTGTTCATACGTTCATTAGGGTCGCATTCTAAGTATTTTTTTCGTGTTTGTCAGGCTTAATTACATTTTAATTTTTCATGCATTTCACCCTTCACTTAACCCCGCTGAACTTGACGAAAATCAAATTAGGAACTGCAAACCTGTTGTACACAATATGTAAATATACCCTGTAAAAAAGTAGATGTTTATATATAGCTTACAGATAGCAAGAGAGAAACTATAAATAAAACTCTATGCTAGCATGTGTAACCTAAGTTGTTCCTGCTTACAGGGTATATATCAGAGCACATCGAACTCATTTAGAATTATGTTCTAGGCACTTAGTTGTAGTGCTCTTAATAGCTTAGCACCCCTCTTACATTTGTCTGTGTCAAAGTTGGAGCACTCAAGTAGAGCTCCGCTTGAACACGTGCGCAGACTCTTAGCCGATACTGTGATTAAAGCCCAGCTTTATGATTAGTCTAAAACTCATTTTTGCCATAAACAAAATAATTATATATATGTATATGATTTTGGGTGGTGGAATCACGAGCATTAACCGCTCGATTACATGTTTTAAATAGCGCTTATATAAATATATATATATATATATATATATATATATATATATATAAATGTATAAACAGATATAGATAAAGATATATGTGCACTCATATATCTATATATACTATATATAGATACAAATTATACCTATAAAATGTCAAGTTGCTGGCGTTTTTTATTTTAAATACGGTTTTGAAGTCGCAGCAGTCGGTGGGTCAGCGTAAAATTCCATAAAAAAAATCTAGTTGAACTGTGCTTACATCAATTAACAACAAGTTAAACAAATATTTTTATGTTTTCTGTGCAGCAACATGTTTCGAATACGCTACCTGCTAATTGTCATATTCACCTGCCAAGCTTTGGCGGCGGATATCTTGATGGCCACCATGGGTGGCACCAAGTCCCATAAGATTCCATTCTGGGAACTGGCCAAAGGATTGATAAGCAGGTGCGTTAAAGAATATATAAAAAAGTAATTATATATTAAAATTAAAATAATCAAAACAAGTTTCTTAAGATCTCCCAAGATATTCAAGCATATTACCTCTTATATTTTGAGGAATATTATAGTATCTTATGTCACTTTTCATAAATGTTAATTAAATATTGTTTCGAAAATGAGAGTAAATATATAAAATATGTAAAGTAATATTAACAGATGTAGACTCAAGCGTGACAAAGTGAAATTTTTATTTGTGGGTAACAAAAGCTTTTAGGAAATCATTAGTAACGCTTAACTGTGCCTAAGCTTTATATAATTTAAAGGGGGTAATACCCATATGGGTATTAAAAATGAAATATGTGTGCTAATAGATATACTTAGATAACATTTTTATATAACAAATACTAAATCCAACTTGTGTCTGTTTCAGGGGACACAATATAACCTTTCTGAGTGGATTTCCAGCAGATTTTCATATCGATGGACTGCATGAGGTGACGCCAGCTAGTCTGGTTGAGTATATACAAAACTATACAAACTGGGATCTTTTGGGTTCCCGAATGAATGGCGAAATGCCCATTAAGCCCTGGGATGGATTACGCTATGCCTTTGAGGTAGTATTACTTACACTTTAAATATATATATTTATTAAATATTTTCCTATACTCCTTATCCTCCTTTTGCAATTTCTAGTCCTGCGATGCAATGTTGGGTGATCCGGAAACCCGGGATCTGGCGAATCGCACCTTCGACTTAGCCATACTGGACGGCGCATACCCTGAATGCCTGCAGGGTCTAACACATCTATATAAGATACCTTTTATGTATATAAATACCGTTGGCTTCTATACGGGCAGCTTGTCCCTAGCTGGAAATCCCGCCAGCTATGCAATAACTCCCAACTTCTACTCCAGTTTCACGGATCAAATGAGCCTCTACGAAAGAGCTCTGAATACAGGAATGCAAATCGGACAGAATATATTGCACAGTGTAAGTGAAACCATATAGAATCAAACTTAATCCGCTTTTAATTGATTATATTTCCATAGTATGTGATGCGCCGAACTCATCGCATATTGCGCGATCACTTGGGTGCGCATATACCCCATCCGTACGATATGTCACGCAACGTGAGCTTCATTCTGCAGAATGGACATGCAGTTGTGTCCTATCCCCGGGCACTGAATCCAAACGTGGCAGAGGTAGCTTGCATCCACTGCAAGCCAGCCCGACCATTGCCCAAGGATTTGGATGACTTCATTTCGGGCTCGGGTGCATCGGGCTTCATCTACGTATCGATGGGCTCGTCTGTGAAGGCTGCCAATATGCCGGAGTCACTGCGTCGCATGCTGGTCAAGACATTCGCACGCCTGCCCTACAATGTGCTGTGGAAGTACGAGGGCAACGCGGCCGACATGCACGATCTAACGCCCAATGTGAAGCTCTCCCGCTGGCTGCCACAGCAAGACATCCTCGGACATCGTCAGCTGCGAGCCTTTGTCACGCACGGAGGTTTGCTGAGCATGTACGAGACGGTCTACCATGGTGTGCCGGTGGTCACGATGCCCGTGTTCTGTGACCACGACGTCAACTCGGCCAAGGCGGAGGTCGATGGCTATGCTATAAAGCTGGATCTGGAGACGTTGTCCACCAACCAGCTCTACAAGTCCATCATGAAGGTCGTCCACGATCCGCGCTACAGAAACGCAGCCAGATATAGACAGAATCTGCTGCTAGACCAGCGATCCACAGCACTCGAGACAGCCATCTACTGGACCGAATACGTGCTGCGCCACAATGGAGCCTACCATCTACAAACTCCAGCGAGAAACATGGGGTAAATACTATCTAAACTCTACCTAAGTATTATTTATATTAATATATCTCCTTCTCTTTGTTGCAGCTGGTGGCAGTACTATCTGCTGGATGTGGTGGCCCTCTATTTGTTGGGCATCTCTGCTCTGATCCTAATTCTTAGGCGGTTGGATATTCGATCTGAGAAAGTGCGCAGCCAGCACTATCCCAACTTAATACCAGCAACCAAAAAAAAGTCAAAAAAATTATAAATCCAACACAAAAAACTTATCTTACCTACAATCTATAATGTTTCGGAAATGTTAGAATTACGTGTTGACAAATAATAAGGTTAAAATAAATTTTCTAACTAAGATAGACCTTAAATGTTTAAGCCTAAGGCCTCTAAGTATAACGGTATCAACCCTAGATTAATGCAATACCTTTCCTTAAGAAAACTATCTCTTATTCCTAACTATTGTACAAAATTCAGTTTCCTATACCATTTTCTTTGAATGCAATTATTATTTGTCATCCGGTTAAATTCTTTTCGCTCTATTGGAAAAAGTGCCTTGTACATAGTGTTTATATTTATAATATTACATTTAAGTAGTTGTTTAAACACACAAATTTCGAATATCCTAAAATTGTTGTGCAAAATTTAAACCAAAGTCTACAAATCGCTTAAAAATAATCAATTTCTTTCTGTATGTACGCAATGTTGAATGTTTTATGTAAGAACGCTTCGGAGAATTGAAATAAAATAAAGTTAAGGTAAAGCTTTTCAATTTCATCTGATTTTATAAATATATAGAAACCTTTTGGCTATGAAATGTGGTCAACAACAATTTTCCATTGCCATGAGACAAAAATATATATTGTTCGCTCGGATAAATCGTCGCTAAATGTATACAACTACACTAATTCGATTGTTTAACTAGTTTCGCCATCATCTTTTCATCCTTGGCCTTTCGTTTGGCCTCCTTCTGCTTGCGCTTGTCCTCCTTCTCCTTCTGCTCAAGCATTTCCTTGAAGCGGTCATCACGTGCATCTACCTTGAATCCGAAATGCCGGCGGACCTCCTCTATCAATCGCTCCTTGCGTTCAATTGCAGCTGCGGCATCTGCTTTGCGCTTTTCCACCTTTGCGTTTAGCTCTGCCTTCCATTGTTCCAGTTTTTCCAGCTTCTTTTGTATCGACTCCTCTCGTTCTCTTATGGCTGCTTCCTTTGCCGCCTTGCTGATCCGAAGTTTCTCCAATATTTCCGGCAGAGTTTCAGGTTGCGTAATACTTTGTCGCTCTTGGGCTTTCGTTCGTTCGGCGAGTGTGCCAAAGCATATTTGTGGGTTAACGTTGCTTTTGGCGCCATAACGGCCATAAAGGCTTCTTTGGTACTTTTCAGTTAAATGTATCCAGGAATGTGGCTCATCATATGGCATTGTTTCAAGGAGCACATTTTTGTGTTGTTTCCGCAAGCCAGATTTATCCCGCTCTGGTACGTATTCCACATCATCTTTGACAAACGATGCCGGCAGCTCTGCTTTCGCAATACTGCTAAAATATCTCGTACGTCCAATTGAAATTCCAGTGGCCAGACTTAATTTGTGGAAATTCATTTTAAGCAAACTCTATTTGTTAAAAGTAGTAAACATAACTATATCGCAATTGACTAGTGATGGCCCAATATGAAAAATACCCAGTTTTTGGAGTCTGACTAGACTATCGAATGTTCCCACTGTAAGTATTTTATATATCGATAGATATGGTTGACAATTAAATTAATCGAGCACGCATTACGACTATTTCAAAAATGCAAATAAATATGAACAGTTTTTGTAACATAGTAGGGACAAGAACAAATTTAATAAGAAATTACTTAAGTATTAAGTATTGCTATTAACAATGCAACGTGCTATAGTAAGATCTCGATGCGTGTCGATTTCTAGTCCATCCTCAGCTGCAATTTCCACAACAGCGCAACTAATATTTGAATAAAAAATTTATATTATACATGCATACGTATGCCATATGTTTGTTTACCTCTACATGAAACTTACTTTTCATTTTGTAAAATTCCTTGCATTGCCAAAACTCTCTTTGAAAAATAAAACATTCCTGCTTCCACTATATCACCTTTCCAGTCTTGTCGTCTTGGCCTCGCTTCTGAGTTAAAATTATCTGGCAAAATTTGTTCATCAACAAGTTTCCAACGCAATTTATGGGATCTTCAAGAAAAAGGATTAAACAACATAAAATTAACAATATAATCGTATTATCCTACCTCTTTACAGAAAAAACACAGTCATGTGCTTTAAAGCTTTCAATCGCTTGCACAATATATTTTTCTTTTAAAAAGACAGATGTGCATTGAAATAAAGCAAAATTTTGAATTGTTTTATGTACTTCAAGGAATTCCTTAATAGATTCGATAGACGTTGTCTCATCCCTTGCGTATTCCATAGGACGAATGTGAACTAGGGCGCCATCTATTAAAAAAAAACTCAATAATAAATTAACATATTTGGGAAATTACTTACATTTCTTGGCCTCTAATGCAATTTTCTCGTCATCTGTGGATACCCAGATATGTTTAAAACAACTGGAATTGTTTATGGTTATAATACTACGTGCTAATAATGATAAGCCATCTATTTCCACTAAATTTTTATATTTGATTCCTTTGCTTCCACCGCGAGCGAGGATTAATGCATGTAGTTCATTTGTCGAGCTATTAAGAGAGATAATTTTGGTGAATTATAATATGTAGTTTCTTTATACAGTTATGTAGATCACTTAAGAGGCAGTTTAGTCTAAGTTTGAAAGAAGCTTATACGATTACACAGAAAACAACACTAAAAGTAGAGAGTGAATTCAGCATCTCTCTGAGTAACAGCTTGATCAAATATATAATTTCAAACACTACCAATGTGTATTAGCTTCCACCTGTGCATTAGCCCACTCTAATACAAATGTAAAACACAGAAACTTAAGAGCGTTCATGATTAGAAAGCCCATGGACTTGAGTAAAAAGAAACAACTAAATTTAGATACGATTCGAATGCAATGTTTAATAGAAAGAACATTAAGGTGACCCCACTTTGTGTCTGCATACATACATATATTGGAATTATTTCTGGTATTATTAAATGTATTTTAATGAATTTTCAACTTTTATATTGATCTAAATATATTAGTGAATATATTTATTAAAAATTATATGCATACTTTGAATATACAAACAATCTTTAAGTTCACATACCCAGGTCCACCCTAATGCTGATTACGTTTTTGTTATGCTGTAATTGACATTTTGTGTGCATCAAATATACACATACAAATAAACAAGTAAATGTCTTTATAAACAGATTAACTTGAGTAAGTATGTGTGTATGTATGTGTAATACGATGCGTTACTGTTACTTTTTAATTTAGTATTAATATTTACCTACTTTTTTACTATAGGAAAAAAAGTTTGGACAAGTACTAAAGTACTAAAATACTGCCGCTTGAGCTATTTTCCCATCTACTACTATTTTGCTTAAAGAATTTTTTAACACCTTTTCAACTATTAAATAACCTTCACAAGGTCGCTCGAAGTGTTCGATAACAGACACTTAATTTTAAAATAAAAGATATTCAAATGAAAATACGTTTTTCTCTTCTTTTTTGTAAATATATATTTATTGCACAGTTATTTTATATTGCTCTATATTGATCCTTCAGTTTTCTTTTGTTAAATTATCACTTACTTAAATATTGTTTCGTTCATGAGCAAATTTAAATAAACAATTATATCGTCAAAATAAACGATACTAATAACTTAATCTATTGACAGGCTTTTGGGTTTATTAACTTAAATTTTTCAATTTTAAATTTTATATGTCATGATATCGATTACAAATCGGGATATATATGGCTCTTTTGTTCAATGTATAAATAATAATATGTATATGTACATCGTATATACAAACGCTTACAACCACATCCTATAAAAATATTCTTATCGATTTTATATTTGAAAAGTTAGCAAATATTTCGAAATTAAAGAACACTTGCATATTTCTGATTGATATATGCTTTAGTATGATAATTGTATGTCCGGATCGATGCAGCTAATGTTTGAATTAAGTGCTTATCCCGCTTTGTAGACTGGGAGTAGTGATCAATACCGCTTGCACTGGGAGAAAAGATACGGTATATACATTATCTACATATATATTTTTACATAATTTGATGGTTCTTACTTGATATCTCTTGTGCGCAGGACACGTTCTGCCCATGTCTGGGGTCTAGGTATTTCCCGTGCAACTCCGACTTGTTTTTTGTCCAGATAATCAATAACATCATCATAATAATTGGTTCTGTAGTTGTACATGTATTTGTACTGCAGAAATTTCGGCCTTTTTAAAAACAAAATAAAATAAATATTTATTTATATATTATTTGAGAATTATATAGGGGCTACTCTTACCTAACCCAATGCCTATATAGTTGAACTGGTTTCCTGTAACCGTCATCTTCTGGTGGTGGTGGAGGTGCCTTGACTTCTTCAGGCTCGGCAGCAATTTCTTCTCCAGGTGCATCTACATCTGCTGCCTGAGGGCCCGCTTCTGATCTTGGCTCAGATTTCACACTCTCTGGTTTTGATGGAGCAGGATCAGTGGAACCAGGCTGTAGACTTTTTGTATCAGCTTCAGCGGCATCACCACCATCATCGAAACCCCAAGGATCTTCTTCGTCCCCCATTTTACTGATTGCAATTTAAGAAATAAATAAGCTTAAAGTAAAGCTGAGTATAATAATCGTTAATAGTACAGTTATTTCTCCTAACAGGGCTTTAGCCTAAATTCAGAATGAAAATTTTAGGTTAGGTTCTAAATATAGTTTCAAATTAGGAACACAAATCATTGTCGTCGTAATCTAAAATATATATGTATGTATAGGGTCAGAGACTATCCCAATATAGGTTTGTCATCAAATTGTTCTTTGAGTAAGTATTTAGGGCATTGAGAGAAATTCTAAGAACTAAAAATACTCTAATCGAAGGTATTTGTCTTCACATTCATTCGAATATATAGTATAGCATAGGTGTTGAATAATTGTATCAAATATCAAGTCCTTGTCATGTTAAAAATATAAAATTCAATTAAATCAAGGATTTAAGATTCTAAGGCCACAATAAATATTCCCACCAACAGATCTATTTCCTTTCTCAATTTTATTCATTTTTTTTATTTTAATTGTGGAAAATACCTGTGATATAGTGTTTATATTGGAGTTAAATTAAAAAGACTAACCAAATAAATTTTCTTGTTCATGCAAATGCAGTTCAATAAGCTTTCAAGATAAAACAACAAGCAATATGTATGTACTGTGTAAAGAAAAGCTATAAAAATAAAATAGCTTGGGCACTATTAACACCTATCCTCGGAAATGCATCTTAGCGATGACAGCAGTTTAGCAGTTTGAATATCAAAAACTATCGTTATTTGCATTTTTTTAAGGCATTAATTTTAAGTTTGAAAAAATAACTGTTAAATACAGCTTTCTAAAAAGGAATTTGTATAAATTTAAAAGATATCTCTGAACAGTTTTATTCCTCACAAAGTACAATTTCAATTGATTTGCTTTGCACTAGACATGTTATACTGTTATACAATAACGTTGATTCCATACAATTCAGGTCCAGCTTGAAGCCAATGGACACCAGACGTTCTTCTCTAAACGTTTCGCTAAATCCTTTCAAGCTATTGGTTTTTCATCTTCTTCTTCTACGTTTGCAAAATATGGAGATATACAGTTAATCAATAACTAACACTATTTTTAAGATCTAGTTAAAATTGTATTATTTACAAAGAATTAAAACATCGCATAAAAATTATGCTCAAACTAAATAAAACCAAACATCAAATATTCAGTATTTTTTTCTCGACTCTGTTTCATTCCATTGTTGCAAAAGCGAATACAGCTTATTGTATTTTTATCCAGGTATATAAAAAATACTGTCCTCAATTTATCATAATAAATATGAAAAACTATCGTATATATCGATATGAAACTACAAATTATTGTTTATGTACACACACACACACACATGTATATATATGCTTGTATAAACAAGTATAAATGAATACTCCCTTTGATAAGATAACTTATGTTCCAAATGTATTTTGTTTTGCAATTTACATATATACACACACATGAATCATAGTGTGATTCAGATTGCCTGCCGCACAGTACGCAAATACAATTATTTAAGGCCTAACGATGG
Organism: Drosophila gaucha; assembly: GCA_035045545.1. NCBI lineage: Eukaryota > Metazoa > Arthropoda > Insecta > Diptera > Drosophilidae > Drosophila > Drosophila gaucha. Next base: position 8,592,399 of record JAWNOY010000292.1, read on the forward strand.
CAACTCACGCGGAAAAGGACTTTTTTCACTTGGTATGTACAGATCAGCACATCTGTAACACAAAAGCAATGTGTGCTCCAAAATGCATATATTCAACTTTTTAAACCAACAATAAATGAGTGTATTAATATAGAACGTGAGCTAAATAATATTTGAGTATATATGTATGTACATAGATAATAATAGCTGTGAATATAGATCTTGTGAATTCATAGCGTGTTCCTTACAAAGGATATGCTTCTACTTGTTGGACAAAGTCTTATATTTAAACGTATATATATACATATACAAATGCATATACACATACAAATATAGAGCGCTGACGTTAACTGTTGGTTTCACCTGACTGCGATTGCAATTGTCTTACTACATATGTACATATGTAGATGTATGACAGACTCACATAAGTATAATGCACCTTGTTCCACTTTCTAATAAGGTGTTTTTTTTGGCGGGTAACTTTGCTGAGTAGGCAATAAAATATGTTAATCTTTCAGATAGTGCTATGTGTATATGTATTTATATTAATTTGATAGTAACACTATAAAACGTAGTAGTAGTTTATGGGGTGCAGAGTTTCATTCAACTTTTTTACTAGGCCACAGATGTGAACTTGATTCATGAATATAGATAAATATAAACATATCAAATAACAATGAGAGTTCCAGTTAGAAAATCGTACACCTGTCAAATAGGCAGCTGACCCACTCTTAAATATATGTATATATTTAACTTATATATCTAATTACAGAATGTGAGTGTGCACAAAGCTCTCAAGGGAATGGAGGCTCCTTTGAAATCGAAACATGCCCGATCGGTTATCATCATAATACACAGATCAAAGGAGGCGCAAACGTTTTGGTCGCTTATCACTCGACAGCCCATAATGGAAAATAGATTTACTGCCTGGAAGTTTTGTCATCTATTGCATAAGGTGTTGAGAGAAGCGCACAGGTGTGTTCTGCAGCAATCGCAGAAACATCAGAAAATGATTTTGGAAATTGGAAAGTCTTGGGGTCATCTGCACGACGATATCGGGCTATGCATTAAAGCATATAGCAAGCTCTTGGTAACTAAGCTTAACTTCCATGACAAGAATCGCATGTATCCCGGAAATCTTATACTCCCATTTTCTGAAATATTAAAAGCGTCGGACAAGGACTTAAATTACTGGTATATTACTATTATTTTTCTATATGTTGATATATTTTAATTATTTTATATATTTTAGCTTTCAATTGTGTGTGGAAATCTTTGACTATTTGGAGGATATCATTGCTCTGCAAGTGGCAATCTTTTCCTCTATAAATACATATAGAATATCATCGATGACACAGCCAGGTCAATGTAGATTGGCGCCTTTGATCACCCTTATACAGGACTCAAATCCCTTGTACGATGTCAGCGTACGACTTATGTTTAAACTGCATGAAAAGTTACCCAATGATGTGCTTTACGGTCATAGAGAAAGATTTTCTGGGATCTTTGCCAAATTGAAGCTGTTTTACGATAATGTGAGGCCTTTACAATACTTTAACGACCTTATTACGGTTCCACAGTTGCCCGATCAGAGTCCGAACTTTAAGTCTCAGGTTGATTTTGGCAGCTATGTACCACCTGTGGTGCTTGTCCAATCAGAACCAGATCCCGTTGTAGATGATCTTATAGACACTAACTTTCCCAATGCCGTAGACAATACGGATCATGTTCAACAAGATCAAATCTTAAATGACCGCATTAATGTCTTGGAAAATATAGTGGAAGATAAAAGCGATATGATTATTCAACTGAGAGCCAAGCTGGATGAATGTACACATAATTATGAATCCTTGGAACAGAGTTATAAACAAGATGTTCTCGATCTGCAGAGGAGTAATACTGCCTTGTGCAACGATTTGGCCTCTATAAAAGAAATGTGTGCGAATATGCGCATGGAAAAAGATGATCTAGAACTGCAATTGACCAATAATCATATTATAAGTCGTAAGTAATTATTTTTTTATATAAATAATATACATATATAAGTAAGTTTATAAATTTTATTTACAGAAAAGGTAGTTGAAGAGGAGGAGAAACAAAAGCTATCATCCGAAAAGTTCAATAAGCTAAAAGTGATGTATACCCAAATAAGAGATGAACACATAAATTTACTACGACAGGTAAAAAAGAGTTTTTCATGTTAATTTTAATAAATTATTTAAATAAGGTTTTTAATTACAGCACAGCGATCATTCCAAATCTTTAAACAAAGAAAAGCAACTTAATTCCGAATTATTGTTGCAAATTAAGGAGCTTAATAATGAAATATTGAAAAACAACGAAATTATAGAATGCGATAAAAACAATAATCTTAAGCTTATGCAGCAAATCGAAGAGCTTAAGGTTGAAAATTCAAGACTTGAGTCAACTGGCAAAGATATAGAAACAAAATATGAGGCTAGAATAAATGAAAAGGAAAATGAAACTCTTGATTTATATTCAAAGGTAAATATTTTAAAAGATACAAATATAGAGCTTGACAATGTTAAATTAGTTTTGCAAGAGAAAGAATCAAAACTTGCAGAAGCAGAAAGTTTATTGAATATTAAAAATAAGGAGTTTAACGAAAGCCTTCAAAAGTCGGAAGATAAATACTTACAACTCTCCACTGAGCACAAAACTCTACTAGAAACTGTTCAACGGGATGCTCAAGCTTTACGCGCAGTTTTAGATGAAACTGAACTGAAACTCAAACAGAAAGAAATCAAATTAGAGGAAACAGAAAATTTGTTGAATATTAAAAATAAGGAATTTAACGAAAGTCTTCAAACGTCGGAAGATAAATACTTAAAACTCTCAACGGAACACAAAACTCTACAAGAAACTGTTCAACGAGATGCTCAAGCTTTACGAGTAATTTTAGATGAAACTGATCTGAAACTTAAGCAAAAGGAAATCGATTTAGAGGTAAGAAATATTTTATATTCTATGAAATTTCTGGAAAAAAGGGAAAGTATTGAAAAAGTCCTCTTTAAATAAATAATAACTTTTCTTTGTATAGGAACTGGAGGCAAGCTTAACACTGTTAAAGGATGAAAAAGTCGTATCGAATAAACTTTCATTGGATATGCAAGATAAACAGAGTCAACTCGAAAATGATTTAGTTCAAGCGTTAACCAAAGTGGATTCCATTACAGTATCAAAACAAGAATGTGAAGATAAATTGCTGACAATGAGAAAATTAACTATACAAACTGTAAAGGATATATGTGTTTCAAAATTGAATGAAGGAGCTCAGCAACCCTTAGAATTTGTACCAAAATTATCAACGGAGATCGAAACATTGCTAAGCAAATTGGCAACTTCTGCTCATTTGCCAATTGATGGTTGCGTTGCAAAGATACATGACATTTTATATTTAGGATATTATTTTATAGAGCTGTACGAACAATGTGATATAATTTATACAACAACGACGGAAATTGAAAAGGGGCAGGGTGAGTTCTTGATCTTCTTGTTAAATCAAGGCAAATTTAATAATTAACTTCTCTTTCATACTCAGATGTTTTAAACAAAGTACGATCCATTTGGCCCGACCTACTCCAGCTATTCGAAGTTGTTGAAAATGATGACAAGAATCATCAATTCGATTCTCTTTCAAAGGAGATACAAAAGAACTTAAGTGGGTTGAATGCGCTGGTTCTAGGCATATTGAACAACTTTGAAAAGAGCGTGGATCTGGATAAGCTAATCGAAGTAGAGCTTAAGGAGATGGATGCTGCTATCGAGGAGGCTGCTTCCAAAATTATTAATCTGCTCTCCAAGTCCCGTGAGAACGATAACAAAATAAAGCTGGAAGTGAATGAGAAAATCTTAGAGGCATGCACTGCGCTAATGGAGTGTATAAAAATGTTGATCCTAAAGTCGCGTGTACTGCAGCAGGAAATTGTTTCTTCCCAGAAAGGTGAGCTATATATATATAAATATACATGATATAACTAAACTAAATTCGAATTATGTCCATGTTTCAGGTAATGCAACAGCCAACGAGTTCTACAAGCGGAACAGCCAATGGTCCGATGGCTTGATCTCGGCCTCGAAGAGCGTGGCCAAGGCAGCAAATTATCTTGTCGATGCAGCCAACACTGCCGTCAACAGTGAATCGGGTCAAAACTTTGAGCTCATAGTTGCTGCTCAAGAAATCGCAGCCTGCACCGTGCAGCTGGTCATTGCGAGCAAGGTGAAGGCTAATCGCAATAGTGAAAATCTGGTTAATTTGACTAACGCCTCGCGCAATGTGACCAAGGCAACGGGAGTCGTGGTTGCCACTGTAAAGGATGGCAATGCCCGACAGGAGCAGCAGCAGGATAATGATTTGCGTACATTAACACCATCTCAAATGAAAACTATGGAAATGGAAATTCAAGTTAAAGTATTAGAGCTGGAGCAAGCTCTGCAAAGTCAACGCATGAAGTTGTCGGCTTTCCGAAAAGAGCATTACCAGAAAACAGAGTACTAAATATAAACCAACAACATTTTGTTATTGATCATTTAACTATTTAAATATACTAATTTTGTATTCATTTGTTTATTTTACATAGATTGGTTTATGCTTATTCTAACTATCTCAATCTTAAGAGTATAGTATTTGCTATAGGCACACTGTGAATCCAAGTATAAACTAAATATTGCCCGAAAACATTTGCAATCAAAAAATCGAATCATTTATGTTTTCCTTTCACTTTTATTTAATAGCAGCTGATAAGTCTTTGTAGTTAGCTTTGCCGTAGACCTTCTTAGCTCTATCAAACGCCTCTATAATACATGAACTGTAAGCAAATATTCGTATTAATAGAAACGCAAACATATCCCTAAAAATCACCTACCGAAATAATTTTTGGTGTAAGACGTAGGCGCTCACGTGTCCAGCATCTAAATACCTTACTTCAGCACCTGGCCATATGTCCTCGAGACTGGAGCATCCATCTCGCGGCACGTACGCATCGTCTCTTGCGCAGACTGCTATTATTAGGGAGGTGTCGAAGGGTACTGAGAAGTTCTTTAAATGAGTGCACTCGTCCATCATTCCCCTCATAAATTGTAGTGCCTCTCTCTCCCACCAATTCGTCTTAGTGATATCAATTTTTCTACTCTTATTCTGAGCGGACGTCGGCAATATGAATTGCATCAGTTTGGTCATTGCCGACCGTTCGGGTGTGTCCGGTTGCAGTAGAGTTAAATTAGAGTCGCAGGATATCTCCTTTATTGGCACAGGTATAGTGCTAGCGTCCACTTGGGTGCGTTCAAGTGATTTGGATAAAAATATTGAATTATTCGCATCCTCCACCGAATTGTTGTGCGTATCACAGTGCAGGGACTGAATCTTTCTGGTATCATCAATATCCTCTTTTAGCTCATGCAGCGATCGATTAAAGTTTTGTATAAAATTTTGACCGGCCGTAAAAGCATCGTCGATGATGGTCACCATTTTTGATAGGCGTTCCCTATATTGACCATCAGAGTAATATTGCGTCTCCAGCATATCCCAGTTGATAGATTGACTCATAACTCCCTAGTCAAAAATATAATAAAAATATGTATCAGTTGAAAATTAATATTGGTAATAAAAGTGCTATTAGTTTACGAATTTCAAATTAGTTTTTTAGACAATGCACTTTCCAGCTTAGTTGGATGCTGTGCAACCTTTTTTCTTTAGCACCCATTTATATAATTCACAAGCTTAACATAAAACCAACCGCAAAACCTCGAAGCACGAATAGCTGAAAGTAAGATGAATTTTAAAGACATCTTATTTCTATTACATACAGTGGTGAAAACAGCAGATGCAGTCGACCAAGACAAGCAGGGGACTAGGACTAAAGGCTTCGGCCAGTTCGTTGCTGCTAATGATGCCATCTGCAAAAAGAACAACATATATATAAGTGTAATATTATATTGAGTTTACCATTTGTGTAATCTTTTCAGTTGGTCTACTCTACTTACATGACCTCCCATTGATAGTCCAGTCACGCCTAGTGGACCAAATCCGTTTCTTTCACACCAGTGCAATAGAACAAGGCATTCGAGTATTAGGCAACCGCCCATTACAAATATGTCCGAAACATTATGCAAATTTGATCGACTGTAAAAGGCATAATACTTCAGTAGATAATGGTTACACATAAGCCTAAAGAATTCTATGTAAATACATTGTTAGATTTACATTTGATCATCTGGTTTGCGTAGTCCGTAAAATGGATTTTCTAAAATAATAGATCCAATATTTGCGTCTTTCAGTAAAGGCTTTGCAATAAAGTTTCTGCGTCGCCAAAAAAACTGAAAGGAATCATGAATACATTAGAATGCTTAATAGACTTTTCGCTTATTGTATACACTCACATGGTCTCCAGTACCCGCTAAATGAATGCATACTGGTTTATGTTGCTCGTCATTCCACTTGTTGGGTAATAATACTTGAAAATGCGCTTGCTGGGCTGCTTCTGGAACGACTCCGGGCATATGCAGTTCGAGAGGAGTTGTAAAATTGCCTTCTATTAGAGTTGAATCAGAATACCTTTTCTTCTTTGTTATCTCCACTGGATAGTCACGTGGTACGAGTTTAAAACATGTTTCCCTGCATGAAATGATTCTTCGGAACTGAAATACTCTATAAATAAATAATAAAGCGATTAATGGTAGGGAATATACAAGATTAGCTGGGCAGGTTGTTAGTTATCTTTATCAAAGCTAATCTTTCAATCAATATTCTTATCGGACAACAAAAGCAATTTGCTTATGACCGACGAAGAACCTTATTCTAAGCTTCAAACTCCAATCTTCCACATTAAACACCATTGGAAATGAATAAGCCTTGTAACCAAATATTATGTGGTCCTCTACAATTAACTTAAAAGGGGAATGCCCACAAAAGAAATTGCGATTCGTTGAGAATGTCAAATCTATTTAAGCTAAATATAAATTCAAGCCTGCATTGGACATAAAGTATTCCAAATAAGTTAGATACTTTCTTATAGAAGTTCGGGGAAGATATTGAGTACGTTTACTATAAAGTTAATTTGTGTTTTAAGCATTTTAAATGATTTAACTTATTACGTAAAGGATGCTAAGCAACAATACACATGTACAAACAGATGGACCGAATAGTCGTCACCAGCTTACCTATGTAAGTTCTCAGGCTTTCCCCATCCCTTTTCAAAAAATCTTGTTATAAGCATTCGACGATAGAGACTGTCAAGTTTGCTGGGAGGCATGTTTTATACCAATTTGTTGTCAAAACGGTGGGAGCTTTTACTGCACCCGTCTAAGGTGCTCAATTTATTTCAATAGTTCGTATCGTTTGATAAATAGAACCATTTTGTGAACTCAACTAATGAACATATACAAATGTATCGATATTCCCTTCAAATAAAAAATTATTTTTGATTACCATCACAATGGCAAATACTTATCGAATATAATTAATTATAGTCAAGATTAAAATCTAGTTACTGTATATTCACTATATTCAACTATTCTAATTATATTCAAGCATACGGTTTACTGAAAAAATGAAATAGTAAAATTATATACTTTTTTCTGAAAAATAAATAAAATGATTTTGTCGATAAAATTAAATTTGTGCAATTGTAGATTAGTTCGATAAAAGAACTATGGGCTCGTCGGAACTACTAAGAATTGAATAATTGTGTTTACAATTTCATTGTTATTAAAGGAAAATAAATATATAAATTGTGTCATAATGAATCCTTGTGTATTGATTTTATCTTATGGAAAACTTTCTGCAATGGAAATTGTTGAAAGTATGTTATATTTCTGAAGCAATCACGAATATGTATATAATTCAAGCGTAAATATATTGTAGTTCATGAGGCAGCAGGTTTTGTATAAAGCAACTAAAATATTGTGGCAGACAAAAATTAAAGACTAAATATGACTTTTATAGTGTACTATGGCAATTCTGAGAGGCTTTCAGTTGTTACACCGAATAACATTAAAACAATGTTCTTATCGATATTAATTATAAATCAGCTGCATACAAAATTATGTTAAAGTATTTAATATGCCGGTATGTTGTATTAGTTACTTACCAAAATGAGAAGAATTCAGCAATTAAGCATTGTCGAAATTTTATAGACAATTTTAATACTAAGCGCTTCATTAAATTACACTTTTTATTCTTATTTTCAGATATATTAACGGAAATGAAGCAACCAAAATTATTAACACCTATAACATATGAATCTGTGGCTATAAATCATTATAAATGTGATATTAGAACTAAATATTACAATACGAGCATATATTTAATACCTTTCGATGGAAAGCTTGATAGAATTCCCTCTGCATTAGGCAACACAACAGAAGCTTTAATTGTATACTTTGAGCCAAATGATGTAAGTGCGATTATTCAATTTTAATTACATTGATATAAATTATTTTTATAATATTTCAGAGAACGTTTTTGAATAAATTCTCGGGTATTAATGATTTTTTGACAACAAACAAAATCGAGCTTGGATTTTTATTAACATCAGCATTATCGGATAAACAAGATGAAATAACATTCGAAGAATTGAAAGAAAGTGCAAATGTAATTTTTGATATTATTACACTGAAGGAAGACGATGGAGACGAGAACGCAGAGGAACTAGACAAATATTCGGAAATTGTTGAAGGCTTAGAAAACTTTGTTTGGTCCAATATAAAAACAAAACCCTCCTCATGTAAGTATCGCATAAATTTTCTACCATTTTTTTCATTTGTGATTAATGTTTGCTTCTTTTATTTACAGCTTCGAATCGCAAGCAATCAAACAGTGCTGAACAATTGGAAAACGAGCTAAATGATTTTGAAAAATTACTAATTACAGCGCAAAACTTGCGTAGTGATCCACGTTTAACTCGAGATGAAATTTTAAATAAAGCCGAAGAGTTAGCGGAGGTTATGTCAGCAATTTTAAATGATAATGACAGTGATTAATTATAATAAATGCTTGATTACCAAAAGAGACTGTTGTTTATAGCAAATCGAGTTTTTTTATATTAACTTGAAAAAACAAACCCGCTTTAAGTCTATTTATAAATTGTAGAAATCGTTTCACGTATGCCAATAAAAAATATGTTTCGATAATATCAAAGCAGTATTTATTTTCAACGAATTCTTAACAAAACTAGTAAAGTTGTGCTATTTTGGATTTTCTCGACGCATACGATATATATTCGATAAATATGCTTTCCACATAATGACATTTTGCTTGGGGCTTGGGCTGCGTACTAGTCTTAACATGCAATAGAAATGTACTATTTTCACGTTCCAAATACCGTACTTGATCGAAGCTTTTAGTATTTTATTAAGTCGATTATCTTAAATTCGATAACATAATTTATTAGAAATTATCTGTATCTTTTTAATCTTTATTAGTTCTGTTTCTGCATGTAAGTTTTTTAATTTTTTATTATTAAAGCCTGGTGGGTGAAAATCTAGTTTCGTGTTATTATATTTATAAATGTTTATATATTTTATATACGGAAATATGCCGTGGCGGTAATGCTGTGCAATACGTAAATACACACATGAATGTATGAGGCACTTATGTATATATTTATGTGCTCTATATGCAATCATCTAGTGGATCCACAATTATACCGTCAGAAAAAAAACATTACTTCTATGTACACACAAAAATAAATTTATGAACAAATGTATGTGTGTATGTAGTTGTATACGAAGACTAAAAAAGAGTACATGGTGACTGTTCCGTTGAAAAATCAACATACATACATATGTACAAATACATACATAGGTACATATGTATGTGCTGTGAAGCGTATATAAAAGCAATATTATTTATTAATACATTTGTGTGTACATTACATTTGTATAGTATACTTCAGATATGTGCTTATCTAATTATATATGTATAAAGTTAAAACAGAGTCTCAAGCAGTTGACACTTGTAGTAAAAAGCAACTCGAGCACTTGCATACCTACATACATTTGTATGTACATATGTACATATGTATATATGAACAAATGTTTGTATGTATTTTGTTTTAATATTTCATACTGTTATTACACCCAATATCCATTAAACAAGTTTCATATAGTAGACAATTTTTTGTTTATGTAGAAAACGTTGTATATGTTACAACGCCTAAGCAATATTTATTTCTTCAGTTATTGTAGTAAGCATGTAATATGGCATTAAATATACTGTCTGTGAGGCAATAAGAGTTAGTCATCAACAAAATATGTACATAGCTTCTTGTGCTCCATTCGTAGGTTAATAGCCCGATTTCACTATGCTTTACAATGTACATTCTCTTTACTAACTTCATTAATAATTGGTCTTTGTTTATAATTAAAACAAGGCAAAAAGCAATAGCAATAGAAATTCGAAATCACCTGCAATGGTTGAGCATATTTTTGTAGTTTACTAAGCATAGAACACCATTTTTCCAGAATGTTGCATGATTACGTTGCCTAACAAGTGCTTTCAACCATGGAACTCACTCTCAAGTATTAACTCATCTATGTAAATATACAAAAATCTTGTCTTAAGCAACATATTTCTTTGTTCTAAGACAAATTGCCTTGCACAAAAATAGCAGCTGTATATGGTGACGACACTTTAGTGTATGCAATAATATCGATAACAGATGCGATTAGTGCATAAATATGTAATGACAAATGCCGGCATTCTCTTAGAATTTTGTGAATGTTTACATTTTCTTCGAATATAAGAAAACTTTTTACCTGTTGATTGGGGTAGATTATTTAATAAATTTCTGTTTGTTAAAACTTTTCACTCAAGAAACAAAAAAACAGATAATTATATATCTTAATGTATGTGAATGCAATTGCTATGTAAATATTATCAGGGTTGTTCCATTAGAGATTACGTTTTGTAGGTAAAGCGCATGCGCAATTTTTATATTATTGATTTCTGTGAAAGTATTTATTGAAGCACACGCGTTTTGTGAAAATGATTGTTTCAAAAGCCATCAAAAATTACAGAATGTAATAAATTGAAAATCATAGTTACCTTTTTACGGAGAACAACTGTCAACTGACAACTGTCTTATTGCCTTGTTAAAATCCATCACTCTCATATATTTTTAAACATTTTGTAAGTACTCTTTTTTTTCCTCTTCTACAGACAGAAAATTGAGCAAATCGGCAAAATGACGCAGATGTCGCAAGACGAAATTATTAGCAATACAAAAACGGTGTTGCAAGGCTTGGAAGCCTTGCGAGTTGAACATGTTTCCATTATGAACGGAATATCTGAAGTTCAAAAAGATAATGAGAAATCTGATATATTACGAAAGAACATTGAAAACATTGAGCTTGGCTTGAGTGAAGCACAGGTGATGATGGCCCTAACATCGCACTTGCAAAACATCGAGGCTGAAAAGCAAAAACTGAAGACACAAGTTCGACGACTTCACCAAGAAAACGCTTGGCTACGTGATGAACTTGCCAATACCCAACAGAAATTCCAGGCATCTGAACAACTAGTGGCACAACTCGAAGAGGAAAAGAAACATCTTGAATTTATGGCATCTGTTCGTAAATATGATGACAATCAAGAGCAAGATGAATCCTGCGAGAAGTCCCGTAACGATCCAGTTGTCGAGCTCTTTCCAGATGAAGAAAATGATGACAGACACAATATGTCTCCAACGCCTCCAAGCCAATTTGCTAATCAAACTTCTGGCTACGAGATACCAGCTAGATTGCGCACACTTCATAATCTTGTGATTCAATATGCATCACAGGGCAGGTATGTTACAATAAAAATATATATATTTCAAGAAACAAATACACTGGAAAAACTCGGGTGATTTGCCATTGTTTGATGTGAAATCGATACATATTATTAACTAAAAATATCTATATTTTGCAGATATGAGGTCGCAGTGCCTCTTTGCAAGCAAGCACTTGAGGATCTTGAAAAGACCAGTGGTCACGATCATCCAGATGTAGCAACAATGTTAAACATTTTGGCACTTGTTTATCGTGATCAAGTTAGTCAGACAGTTAAGTGGTATATAATAAACTAAACTAATGCCTAATGATCTGTATTGTAGAACAAATATAAGGAAGCTGCCAATTTATTGAACGATGCTCTGACCATTCGTGGAAAGACTTTGGGAGAGAATCATCCAGCCGTGGCGGCAACTTTAAACAATTTGGCCGTCCTTTATGGCAAGCGTGGTAAATACAAGGATGCCGAACCACTTTGCAAGCGTGCTCTTGAAATACGCGAGAAAGTTTTGGGCAAGGATCATCCAGATGTTGCAAAGCAACTAAATAACTTGGCTTTGCTCTGCCAAAACCAAAGCAAATATGATGAAGTTGAGAAATATTATCAAAGAGCTCTTGATATATATGAATCAAAACTTGGCCCCGATGACCCCAATGTGGCAAAAACGAAAAATAATTTGGCCGGCTGCTATCTGAAGCAAGGAAGATATGCAGAAGCTGAAATTCTCTACAAACAGGTGCTGACAAGAGCACATGAGCGGGAATTTGGTGCAATTGATAGCAAAAATAAACCCATTTGGCAGGTAATATCTAGATGTCTTATAATATTTTCCTTTGTTATTGATTAAAGTAAGCTGGTGCTGTAATTAATCCAATAGGTACCGAATATGCAGACTGAATAAACGTTTCCTTTTATCCCTTAAGAAAAAATATGCAAAAAATGTTTACATAAAAATATATATAGAAAAACTTGTTAAAAACATAAGCCTAACTCATTTTCATTAACGCTTTTTTGGTTTGTTTGTTTTTTAGGTGGCAGAGGAACGCGAAGAACACAAATATGATAAACGTGAGAATACACCATATGGAGAGTACGGAGGATGGCACAAGGCTGCAAAGGTCGATTCCCCTACCGTAACAACAACTTTGAAGAACCTGGGCGCACTTTATAGACGACAGGGTATGTTCGAGGCCGCTGAAACTCTCGAGGACTGTGCTATGCGCAGCAAAAAGGAGGCCTACGATTTGGCTAAACAAACTAAGGTCGCACAACTTCTCACATCTACCGAAAAGAGACGATCGAAGCAGATGAATGATATGGAATTTTTAGATGAGGTAATTAAACTAATACACTTTTATCAGCTATGCATGTTTAACGTACCTCGATGTAGACCTATCAAGAAAATTATTTGCAATTATGCACTTTAGAAGAGTGTGAAGATGATGATTTCTTGGATTGGTTAGTATTTATTTACATTCATTTTAACAACAAACACACTAGTCATATATAAAAACACTGTTATAAATTGAAATAATTCAATACGTAACCTATTTCAATTTTATTTTGCAGAAATCCATTAAGCCTTAAGCACATTCTTTGTCGTCTGGTCTTTGTGGAAACAGTGTGCTCCTTATATATAAGCTAACTCGAACATTAACATTATTTATTCATTCCTTAATATTAATTTGGTCAATTTTCTCAATGACGGTGTGAAATTTAAAATCAAAAAATTTTACAAATTAAACTTGTGGATTTATATATTTCTACAATTGCTTAAAGAAACACACAAATTATATATTTCAACCGATTATTGAGAGAACTGACTTAAGTTGACTCAAGCATAATTAAGTAATTATACCATGTTTTTATAATTTGTTATCTTTACAAAATATAGGAACGGCTTTTTAATAAACAACCAAAAATAAGTATCTATAAAATGCAATTTAATGTGTCTTAAGTGGTTAATTATATTAACCGTGTACCAATAAATTAGTTTCTTAGAAGGAATATAAAGGATATTAATTTATGGAATAATATTTATGATATAGGAAATGTTTTTTACGTGCCTTTTTGATGTGAGTTATTTGTCGCATTTCACTTAAAGCGAATAGTTCAGTCATTTATTTCAGAATCAAAAAAAAAAAAATATTTTATACATATACATATAAAAAATAATATAATATTAATTATATTTCAATAGAGACAGGTCGCGTTCATCAAAGACACTTTTAGCATAATTAATCTGTAAAGAGGTAAACGGTATTCATTATAATATAGCTATTGAAATAACAGTCAAAGGTAGATGGATATACGAATGTATTTAGGTTAATGTAGTTTATATTAATAATTTCACTTACACATCTAGAAACAGCCTCCGCACATTCCTCTGTTCGACAACGAATTCGCGGTCGTGTGATCTTTGGTAAGTTTGTCGATATTTCTATATAGTAACTCGATGATACTTTACTTGTCGAGGGGGCAGAGCCCGTATTAGTTGTTAGAGGATGACAGGACAGAATTTCACTGAGATGACACTCAAACATAACAGTTGGGTTGCCATCGCATAGTGAGAATATGCGAACACATTCCGTTGAAACGAGTAGGCGTAATCTAGCCTCTTTGTCACTCCACAAGTTGGGCTCATAGAATATTATTTTTTCCGCAAAGTTTTTACGGTTTATTAAGTACAGGTACTGCTGCCCCTTACTTTGACGACTGGAGTAGGATGGTAAAAGTCCACCAGGTGCTCCAGTTACGCATCTGGGTAAACGTTTGCGACTCGGCGCCTGACGATGTGAATCTCTGCTAGTTTCTCGAACTGCACTTGCCGTTTCTGAGGCCAGGTCAAGCATTCCGATAATTGGTTTCGTAACAGTGCCCACCAATCCTTTGCCCAGGCCGCTGAGAAAGCCTGGAACACCATCGGCGTGAGCACCATCGTATGTATGCCGAACTATGCTTGTCACTCCTCCAAGCAAACCAAATCCAAATCCTTTTATACCAGCAGCCAGATGTCCACCAGATGTATTTGATTGTAGCTCCAAAATTCGTTGTCTTGTTTCGTTATCGTGATCATCCAAAACAACCTTTCCCAAGCTATCCGATAAGGTTTCTGTTAACTTTGCTGTCGAATTCGAAATTCCATGCGTAACATTCTTAACTAGACTTTTCACAGAACCTTCAAAGATTAACCCAGATACACCTTCTGACAGATCGTTGGCGAATCCCAAAGGATTTCCCAAGAAGTCGACACTTCCCAGTATAGATGCTGCGTGCCATTTAATTTGGTTTATATAGTGCATCTTTATCGCACGCAGGTAAACATCGATTGTCTCAAAATGATATTTATCCGAGAAAGTGTCAAGCTCTATTAAAGCATCTTCAAATTTGATTAAGGTAAGACCCAGCGACTTTTTCGTTCTTTGCAAATCCTCGGGTAATTTTGACGCAGTAAAAGCAGAAAGACGAACCTGTGAATATAGAATTAGAATATTATAGAATATCGTAGTTAATTAATTCGTGCTTTGCAATCCACATTTACCTGAGTCGGACCGATGCTAAATTTTTCAAAGTAATATCTTTTCATATCGTTCTCTAATGATCTGTCTTTAAAATCTTCATAGTCAGAGGGCAAGAACGAATCCTGTAGATTTTCCTTGCCATAACCAAGAAACGAAGCGATTTTCAGTATCAGCTTCTCCTCCAGATACATTATACAGGGTTTAGCATCCAAAGTCAAGTATTTGAAAATTAAAGCATTCTTATTGGGACTGGGCAACAGTTTAAGTTTGAGCAACACAGCTTCCTTCTGTGAGTCCTCCTCACTTGGTAGAGAACTATGCAAGGTCACTTGACTAGGGGAATCCAATAATTGATTATCAATTTGAATGTATGCTATATTTAGATCTATAGACTTTTCCATGGGTGTATCTACGAATTCAGCAATTATGCTGTCCATGCTAATAAATATGATCTCCTCGCAGGGCTTCAATGTAATTATAGAAATTCCAATTCCCTTGGGCAAATCGACATTTATCTGAAATTTAAAAAATAAATAAATTATAATTATAAATTTATGTTTGTTTAACAAAAACTTACCTGAAACTCGTGTGAAGCATTCGTTTTCGCTTTGTCCACAATGGGTCTGTTATTGAAAGATGCATGAGTCCACAGTAGATCTGGAGCCAGAAATGTTTCATTTGGCTTTAGCTTAATATCACAAATTTGAACCGTGCAAATGGGTCCATCCATTTTGGTAGATATTTCCAATTGCCCAGAGCCAGGACGTAATTTTTGAGCAACGAGATGTTGTTCGCGTGGCGCTATATCCCGACATTTTGAGCTATGTTTAATACGTCCCACAACCGCCTCACAGCCAAGCCTCAGACCATGCTTTCTAGGTGGAGACTGTTGAATGAGATACGATTAGTAATTATTCGAAATATTCTATAATATATATCTATATTACCTGCACACACATATTCGCATGACACATGAGTCGACCATTTTCGAATCTCCATGTTTGGGTTGTTGCCCTCTGTTTGTTGGGCGTACGTACGACTAGTGCAGTAAACTCTGTTGGATTTGGTGGCTTCTCTAAGTCTAGCACCAATCGCACAGCGCTTGCTTCGTTGGTTTGAATCGGTGGTGTTGACCCTTCATGCTCCAATTGGCCATTCGAATTCATGAGCCACAATTGTGACCGATCTCCAGAGTTCTTCTCCATTATGATGACTCTTTTGTCGTAGACACCCAGCACTAATTGCTTAAATTTATCATCTGGCTTGTCGCCATCTCGTTTGAATTGATCGAAGGTGTCGTGAAACGCAATATATATAAAGTTGGAGTAGGTCAAAGTCTTGCTCATATTTGCCACGTCAATTGAAAACTCAACTATATTTCCCCCAGGCGCTTCCATGAGCAAAGTCTTACCGCCCAAAGGATCATCCATGACATACGACAAAGCAGCTTGCGGTCGCACAGGCGTAGGCCAAATAGGTTTCGAGCCCTTTTGCGAAAAATTGATAACCACCTCCGAAAAGTTATCAATTCTAATGGGCGGTGGTAAGCTGCGTGCATCCGTGAAGAGAAGTATGAACGTTGCACCTCTCGATATGATTTCCAATCGCAGGAAAAACATTTCGCACCATTCATTGCGAATGTTTATGTACAAACTCTGAACCTCATTGATGGGTATGCCCTTTGACCAGCAACAGCATTCAACATCTGCAATTCGCACACAGATCAACGGCTCTCGATCCCAATTGGCCCAATGAAAGGGGAAATTGCAATCGACGGGGGCAGAGATTACGTTACTCACATTGGTAACATCCTAAAAGTAGAAAAATATTTATAATATGTGAATAGTTTAAAATTATGCAAATTATCAATCCATCAGATGGCATTCAAAAACTATCTTTACTTTCTTCTAGATACTATTTTAGATAGTTATCTATTTAAGTACTTACATTGTGCACAATATTACATTTCTGTGTAAATTCAAGCTGATGTCCGCTTTTATTGTACAGATGGAAACGTGGGGATAATGTCACAAATGTTGTGCTCGCATATAAGCCTCTGCCACGACGAACTCTGATACCAATTTTATAACATCCCGGTCCACTTTCCGTACGCAATTCCCTGTATGTTATATTCTTGATCATGCTAAAGCTTTTGCACCACTGCGAAACAAATATAGAATATAGAAAAATTAATATATAGCTTACATATTAGTTTAGTTAACTTACCTGATTGTTGGCACCGAAGGTGCTGCCCAATCTCACCTCCAGGTTGGGTGATCCTTCTTGATCGGAAAAAGAGAACATTAAGGGAGAAACTTGTCTTGCTCTTTCATGCTCTTCAAATTGTCCTGCAGCAATTTTATTAGTGCCTTCTTGTTTATAAATCAATGGAAGACCCGACTTATTTACAATCCATATAGGCGCACTTATATAGATCTCCATGCCTCTGCCTTTCAAGGACTGAATTGATATGTGCAGATGCAGTTCTCTGTTCTTGGCATCGATTAGCTTTAGCTTAGGCTCAACTATTCCTATGTGATTCGTTGGCACCTTCAGTTGGCCGGAAACCTGAAAATTATCCAATGTGATGCTCAAGTTGAAAGGCTGGCATATATTTCTATTATATATATTTATGCTCTCGAAGGCATTTATGCGCCCTGTATAGGATCCATTTATATTGAAACTTAGATCACAACAAAGCATATTCTTTAGCATCAGGGGCGATAGCAGCGCAATTGAGTGCCCGGGCATATTTTGATCTTTATAGGGATACATTTCCCTGCTGACGCTGACGAGTGTGTATAATATGCTTCTGTTGGCATCATAGCAGCTAATCAGATTTTGAATACCATCATTTCCGCAATGTTTCCACAAAATTTCCTCATTGCTAAATCCAACATCCTCATTTTTCGATTTCTTCGATTCGCATTGTATATGGGAGATATAGAGCGATGCATCAATGAACTTCAAAGGAACGCACTGTTGATCATTTGGACGAATTGTGGTTATAGCCGAAGCAGCATCCGCTTGATTTTTATTCAATACCATTTTCAGATATATTTCGTGATCCAATTTGTTGATTACCCTCAAAGGTGACATCACTTTGATGAGCTTTTGTGCAGAGCCCATTAGTGAAATATCAAAAATGATACGAGTCTTCTTTTCGTAATGCGAATCCAGGATTGTGGATCGAAAGTACATGCCCACCTTATCTATAGAAATCGGTCCAATCAACGTCCAGCCATGGATTTGTACAAGAATTTGATGCAGATTCAATCGATGCGAATCAATGTGTCTCAGTTTACTTTTCTGACTGAAATCGAATGTTTTTATTTCTTCAGGCTGTACAGAAGTCCAGTTTTTGATAATGTCCAGCTGCTGGAAGTCCGAGCACGTCAAGTCCCCAAGCTGAGCGTAGATCGGCTTAAAGAGTAGTGCGGAGCCAGTTAGATTTTGCAGAGCGAAAGGCACGAAGGGCGATCGTTGACGGAAATTCGAGTTTTTGGCATTGTCTAGGGAATGGAAATCACTTGTCCAATTCTTGGAGACCATGTGGAAGAGTTCGTTCAGTGTGGACGTTATGTTTATCTTGAGTAATTGTTTGCTGTTCAAGAAGATTTCAAATCGTCTCTTCTTGTCGAAATGGGTCTTTTTATATTTCCATTTCGCGGCGCATTGCCAAATTTCGGCAAGGGGCTCCCAGCCACTTAGTCGCCGATTGTAATAGCTGAGCGTTACTTCCGTGTCCAGATCCCCCTCAGCCGTATTGGAGTTTAGATTTTCAACTTCGATGTTGTTGGCTTGGAATTTGTATTTCAGCAGAACCTTTGTTAGGGATATTTCAAGGAGCGGCACATCGGCATCCATGCAATCATCAATAACGCACATGGATATGCAATTGGCATCCAGCACTGCGGTCTTCAATTCCATTGCCGGATTCTGAACCGTGCTCCGCTTTTGCTGCGACAGCCAGAGGGCAGCATCATTCAGTTTCCAATTGTTGAGCTCCATGGCGATCCAGCAATTCGTTATCTCAAATCCCATTGCAAGAAGCGGTGCAATTTTTTCAAATTCCGAATTGGATTTGGACAAAACATTCGGTGGGGTTGACGTCTGTGAGGGTATGGAGCTGATCATTCTGAGAAACAGTTTCATGTCGATGTAGGACAAACGTATATTCAATTGCTTTTGCACAACAATATTCAAGCAATTGTTCCTCAGTTCCACATTCAGAGTGAATGGATCGATTATCGATAGAGCACTCTCATCCTCAGCATCTAGGATGCATGAAAATATCTCCAAATGGTTTATATTGATGGACAGTGGCACGCTATAATTATGTGGCTTGTACGAAATAACGGTTGTGCTCTTTAATATGACAGCATTTGAATCAAGTCGATTGCACTGTTCGGCAAATATAATTTCCGAGTCTGTGACATTTATGATATATTCAGATAATACAGTATCTGCAGCCTGTGCATGATCTGTTTGCGTAAGTTGTGTAGATTTTGGACTTACAGCAGTTGCAGTTAGAGGCTCTTCTTCGAAAAACTTTTTCAGCCGATCCAAAAAGTCTAAAATACCAATTACTCTCATGTCGTTCAACATGATCGTATATTTGCATAGATTTAATCTTTTTCTGCAATGAATTTCCACTTGGGCTGAATGCTTTGGAACTGTTTCCTTTTTCGAGGGCTGCAATATGTTTCGAAACACGTTTGCATTGTTCGTACCATCGCTTGGTCTTTCATCCACAATCAAAATATTGCTAGATATCAGATCTATATCTTGTGAGCCATCGCTCAACATGTCAATTTCCAGTTGTGATCTTATAAAGTGAATACAAGCCAGCGGCTCATGCACAAAGTCGGGCATGGTATTTGTGTTTTGTACCACCATAATGGAAACGTCCTCCAGGAGAATTCTTATGGAAAGCAAAGTAATAACATTTGTGGAGTCTTCGGTTTTGGAAAATAAGCTCAACGCCGAAAATGCTTCAATAGACGAACTTGTGTTGTTGAAGCTATTGGAATAAACGTCATCTATGTGCTCTCCAATATTGTTATTAAGAAGACCTCGAATCAGTTTATAATTCTGAATATTAAGCGTTGCGTTTAGTTTGGAGAAAGTTCCCTTCACGCTGATATCCGGACAAACGCGTATATTATCTGTCGATAGATTGCGTTCTACTTGTAGATCTAGATAGCAGGATTCTTTAAAGAGTCGACTGCCCTTGACAAAGCACGTATTTGCAATATTAATAAAGACTTCTTTGTCATAATTGCTCTCCAACTTATCCACACTCCGTTCGCCCGAGAACAAGTTGATGTTCACCAAATCGATGTGCATGACATCCAGAATTTCATCCTGGGTCTTAATTGCTTTTCCCTTTTTGCTTATGATGCACTCATCGCTGGAGAAGTGAAAGCTATTCTTCAATGTGAACTGTCCCAGATAGGCAATTAAGACATGATTGCTATTGTAACAGGCGGGTAAGACAATTACTGGCGATGCGGCTTGAATGCAAAGTTTTATCTTGGTTGTCTGATCTTTTTGAACCTTATCCACGTTGTGCTTCTTCAGCTTTCTGATAACGGGCTGCAAATGAGAATTTAGTACTTTTAAATATGTAGAAAAATCCATAATATGTTACCGTTTGTAGTTGCAAAAGTTCTTTGACAAACAGATGAAGTTCAACTATAAAACGTTTGGTGTGAATATAGTGAACCGATGACATGTTTATCCAGAGAACTGCATCAGCATTTATACTGTTCGGTGTCTCAGTGTCTAACATTTTTCTATAAAAAATAGGTTAATATAGTATATTAGATGCTCTTCTATACGAACTTACCTTTTATAAACAAAATTTAGAGCCTCCGTGCCACTCGTCAAAAAACGTTCTTTATATATGTATCCGAATTTAGTTAAATCGTAAACAGTTATTGACCCCAAACAACCTTCGACAGCTTTATAAGCCGCTTCTTGAATTATAGAAAATGTTGCATTGGATACATTTATTCTAGATAAGACTGCCTCATTGCGAGTTGACGTGAAGTTCAGCGAACGTATGGACACATTCAGCTTGCTGCTAAATTCATAAGCACCTAAAAAGTAAATACTTTAATTAAATATGACTGCTAAGCAAATCGGAATTACTTACTTTTGGGCAAACTATTTTTCTGCTCCGCCAGGGATTGGGGCTTTTCCGCATCGGCAACCAAACCGAAGAAGTCAAATATCGTATACCATCTGTCGACGCAAATCATCAAATTCAAGCAATTAAACTCAATGGAGTTTTGCTTTTCAGTTTTTCCTTCAGCTGGTTGTTGGGAGAGGCGCCTCGTCTGGGATCTGTAGATGACTAAATTGTTGCTTTTCCTTTCAGCAATTTCGTTTGATTTGCAGAGACCAGGTTTGTGCTTATTGTTTGCCCTCAGCTTTAAGTGCTCACACAGATTGGAGACAGATGTTGATATAGTCTTGTGCTTGGTATAATAACTTGGTAAATCCGGGCATGAAGATGACGTTCGACCTTTCCTTTGATATGTTTTCTCAGCATTAATCGAAGTAACCATATTCCTGAATGGCGATGACATTTCCGACTTTAGGTCTTCCATCAGCACAGAGTTCAAAACGACCTTAAGATCTTCATCTTGACCTCGCGTGCGCTGCTTGACAAAGAAGTCTTTGAAAGTAACATTTACCAGTGGCTCGTGGCTCTCGTTCTGCAAATTGATTTCGAGCACAGGCACTGAGAACTTGATAGTTGTTTTCATACGCTGTACATCAGTTACATTCTGATTCGTGATATTTGCATTGGCCATGTTTGGTTTAACATTCTCCGAAGAAAAGCCATTTGAAAAGTTTGTCGCATTTTGTATGGACTCCATTAAGTTCTTGTATTGCTTCCGATAAAGTGTAACCCTCAGCGTTTCAACCATGCTGCCTTCAACCTAAAAGAGAGATCTTAATGAATTATCTCAAACTAAAAGTAATGTAATTTTATTTCTCACCAATAGTGTTTGAATCTGCCTTTCCTCGTCCTTCGTATCGCTGTAGCCTGTATACACATTTAAAGATATCGCTGTGTCGTGTAGTATGGGAAACGCATCCTGTTTATTCTCATACATTTTGATAGCTATGGGTAAAGTGTACGTCCAGTCTTCCTTTTGCTCATCAATATTTAATGAAAATAAATTTATATTTTTCACTTCAATTGCATATTTAACTATCACATCTTCTTCAATATTTTTTAACTTTTGATGAAAATCATTATTGCGGACACTAATCTTTCCCAAATTTGCAATAAAAACTTCCTTACTATCGTTCGAAATGGGTAGAACGATTATGGGACTGCTTATAATAACATCTAGCCTAAAATATTATAGTAAAATATAGAATATATGAAACATTTATATCTTTTGTAATCACTTACGAAATCAATGAATTTTCCTGATTTCTATTTGGTTGCGGTGGTTTTGTCTGATAATTAACGTCTTTTATTTGCTGTACAAATTCTTTAGCCATATCAGTTGCTTTGTTTCCGATGGAAGTCAAAAACTCTCTGTGAAACAAAAAATAAATATTAATAAATACATTTAAAACTGTTTTCTTAAACTTACTTCAGACCCTGCTTGAAACTTGTTATACAAAAATTAAAATCTTGCAAAAATCTAGGACTATGTGTATACGAAACAGAGGCCATTCGTACAAGTAGACTGACTGCATTATTATCGCTCCAGAGATTTGTGAAGCTCAGAGCATCAATTTGATCACATTTCTCATCTTCGGTAGTATTTAAATACATTTCGTTAGAGAGTTTATTCAGCACCGATTGCCGATTCGTTTCTGACTCTGGATCTCTACCAATGGACAGAATTCGTTGATATCGTACCCCTTGTGGAGTAATATCGATGATTTGAATTCCACCTAATGATCCAATAATTGACAGGCTCGATTGCATCGAAACATTTATTTTAGCCTCGCTTATTGTGAGCGTTCCCACTTTTCGGGCTATCTCATATTTATCTCGTTTTATAGTGTAGAGTATTAGGACATTTAAACGAAAGAAATCAAAAATTATTTCGTGATGATTATGCTCTAGAGAGCCCTCTGTTTCTTTAAGCTCCAATGCAGGCTCTCTGTCAATATTATCTCTGATATTTTCAAACATTTTTCTACCACGAAAAATACGTTCAGCAAAATTTAAAAGTTCCAAAATTGTTTCCTGATTTGCTGCAAGAGGAATCAATAAATATATAAGATCTACAGAGTGATCAATTTTCTGCTCTTACCAATTATTTCCAAGCTATTAAAGGAAATTTTCGATGTGTGTAGATAGGAGGACTTATTCGAATCTGATGCAATAATGTTAATATCAATATTAATGAGCGCATTTAATTCATTTTCGTCATCTCGATCCATTGAAGTACCTGAAATGTTTAGAAACGAATATGAATGGGGGTGTCTTCCAATAATCCCATTTAATATGTTTTAATTTGATTTTAGTTACCGCTTTGAATATTTTGTACAGCTTTTGTGATAATGTGCGGACTTGTTGGTCTGTGATATATTGATGAATCTG
The DNA here is from genome assembly GCA_035045545.1 of Drosophila gaucha. Taxonomy (NCBI): domain Eukaryota; kingdom Metazoa; phylum Arthropoda; class Insecta; order Diptera; family Drosophilidae; genus Drosophila; species Drosophila gaucha. Next base: position 8,616,274 of record JAWNOY010000292.1, read on the forward strand.
GAGATCCTGGAGTAACAGGCGAGCAGGCTGTACTATGTTTTAGACTTCCAGAGAAGCTGTCCATTCTGAAAATAAGAAACAAATATTAATTGAGAAAACTTAAGAGAAAATTAAGTAAGAGTAGGTTGGGATTTTAAAGCATTGGCCAGTAAGTATTAAGAGAGATAGATAGGTATACAGAGAGTAATAGTTTTATACAATATAATCAAATTTCAGAGCACAAACTTACCCCACATTTCGATGGCTGGCAACCAAAAGTTCAAAGTCTGGACCGAAAGACTGAATCGCATCCACAAGCAATAAGCCATGGACAGACATTGTTATTGTGGTCTCTTTTCCCGCTGTCACCAGGCCAGCTCTAGCTCCAATTATTTGCAATTCGGCAATGCTCTTCTCTTTGGATTGCATTTCGATGATCAGTTGACCAATTGCAAACTGAACAACCAAATGGCTTCCATCTGCATTATAGTATGGATGATTACTTTCATCTGTATGCAGTCGATTTTCCGTTTCATATGCTGTGTTTTTCTTTAGCCTCGGATTGTTTTTAATTGGATGAATTATAGTTAGAAAGTGTTTTATTTTTTCTTCATTGCCATGTATTAATATCATAGGGCACGTTCCAAATAGAGTAAGTGATGGATACTCTGGATCCGATGTAAACACAATACGTTGTTCGATTGTCAGCGTGATATTGAATTTGTCAATTAAATGAAAATTTGAAGAGGTCTTTAAGCTCGCTTGCCATCTCTCTTGGTATTTGCATACCAATACTTGCAAATTCGTAAAATTTATTGTATATGTATTATAAATTTTACTATGCAACGCCGATTCCAATTGAGTGTTCTTATTCAGTTGATCTTTATACATATTTTCATGAATCGTCGGAGATTCTGAACCACTTTTCTCTGAACCAGGTGGAGTTGAGCAGGGAGTCAAATACGTTTCATCATCATCATCATCATCATCATCATTATAGATAATTTCATTATCATCTTTTGGACAAGTCTCCTCTGTTTTTGATATGAAAGTTGAGGCTTTTTTTTGAAAATCAGATTTAATCAATTGAAATTTTCCAAAGTCCATCAGAACCATCAGCGAATTTTCAATTTTGTAATTTTCCAAAAATATAATTCGCGGTGCAAATACCTCAATTTCAAAAGTCCAGATCTTTCGATTTGCCTGAAAATAAGAAAGAGTTTAATTTAAAAATTTTACAATTATTATTATTCATTGATTTACCTCATTGCCAAGAAAGATTTGATTCCAGGAGCTTAGAAATTTACGTTCTTTTTCACTATTATATTTATCTCTAATTAAATACTGCACTTTATTGGATGGGGTGAAAAAATTTAAAAACCAGTCGACTGCATCTTGATTGTATATTAAGTCCAAGCTTTTTGATTTAATTATAAGTCGGTATTGTAACTGATCATCATTTTCATATTGCAATTGAAATAATGGATCCGGTTTATGTGTGGAATTAACTAATTGTTTTAAGTCCGTTTGACTAATTGCTGTTGATCTGCCAGTCTGTGGTTTGATTAAGTAACAATGCTTGGAGTCTTTGTTGGTCTTATCTAATAAATAAACTTCTCCCAAAGATATCCCCACAACATATGATGTAAATAGAGGATTTAACTGTAGAAAAGATGATAAGTTATTAAATTGCATTTCTATAGATTTGCTATCGTCACTTTTCGTCGAATCTTCGGATTGCAAGATAATGAAACCTTTAAGAAGTTCAATGGTGAAATATCCAAAAATTGTATCACATTTCATGTGAGATTGACTTTGAAGTGAGTGTTCGAGTGCTACCAAAATATCGTCTTCTAAATGTTGTAGCGATTCATCCTGCTCGGCAGAGCCGGGCGAATTAGTTCCATACCAGCCCATCCAATTCGGAAACCAATGAAATAGCATACCTTTGCCCTTGACTTGATCGGACTTGATCGAAATGCCTTTTGAGAATACCCTCTCAAAGCATATTCTTCGCAATATGATTAAATCTGCGATTTTTCGATCGGCTTCAATATAGGCTTTAAATTCTTTGTCATCGTTTGATAAGTTTTCGTTGGGATTCAATACAACTGCCTGACAAATTCTCATATAACGCAGATTTTCTTTCAGTGTAATAAACTTTTCATCTTTTGTTTTAAGTTCGCGACCATAGCAAACGAGAACATATTTCCACCACATTCTCGGATTCTCTTTAATACTGAAGGTTGGTCTTTTCAATCGAAATTGACATATTTCCTTTATCTGTTGAATTCCAGCTAATTTATCCTGTATTTCATCATGCTGCGCCTGAAAGGGAAATGAATTTCAGTTAATTGAAGACATTAAATTAGGTTCATTTTAGTTACCTTGGTTAGGACAATTATAACTTCAGGTACAAGAAGATCACAGGATACTCGCGGTTTGTCTTTTGAGCGAATCACTTGGGGAGATTTTTCTCGTTTCCAACGAGCTATTGCACTTATGGGCTTGATTATAAATTCGTGTGGGCGCATTTGACATGTCGAATTCATGTTGGTTAAAAGTTCTTGGTTTGTAAACTTCTGACATTTGATATCGTCATGCAGCGTATCCCAGTACAACGACAACTCTTTCAGCTCAACAATCTTAAAGTTAATATCATTATTCACTGCTTTATTTGAGCCCGTAGCCCAGTTGCAATCACAGCTTTGTGCAGTCAGGGAACCAATTTTGATGCCAGTCGCAATTTTGCTTTTGCCCACGTCAACGACATCTTCGTATCGAAAGTGAACATCAAATATCTTAAGTTCAATATTATCAATGATATTTGTTGCCATATTTGTGCCATATTTCAGCCAGTTATTATACGAGGAGAAGTAATACGATTCTATTTGCTTTCCCTTTTCAGAACGCCAGTTGGCCTCTGCAGTGTCTAACACAGATTGCTTATACTCCAGATTAAGGAGTTTCTCTTTCACTTCATCCCAGTTCTCGAAGTCTTTTGGCGAGACGACGCAAAAAAGTCCTTCCACGGAAATACACCATGGTGAAGTACGAAACTGTCGAACCGGCACTTGCAGCTTAATTTTGCCTATGCTGCCTGCTGAGACTTCTATGGGCAGGCCAAGCGAGCGCAGCGCATCTTTTCGGATGGGAATGTTTTCAAGCTCGACTTCTCCTAAAATGTGTATGATACATATAATTAAATCATTTCGTAATTGTGTGTGGCTGTATTTATATACCTGATAACAGTGCAACAGACAGTTGAGCAGAGTTCAAATTCTCTAAATATTTCCCGAGATAGGTGTTTAGGACCCACGTAATCAAATCTCTTAACATTATTGTGTTCTTAGAACTTTAGAGGCGCATTCAATATTTAATATTTATATTGATTATACAGGTGTTCCGATATCAAAACAAACACAAAATTTGGCTTTGTAGACTTATAAGATACGAAAAAACATAACATCTGAGTACGATAACAAAATGTTGGTGTTGTAAAATAGCCCAAAAATACTGCTTAAAGTGTGCAACACTTTTAGAACATTCCAATTAAGAAACTAATAAATAGTTTATAATTTTAAATCAGTTAGACTTAACAATAAGAATCAGTTTTTAGTTTTGTTGAGTATTTTGAATAATATCATATTAGCTCTTAACTAAAATTAATTTTGTATACTCTTATGGCACCAAATTTTTTAACATATGAAAACTGAAATGCTTATTTAAAAAAAATACAATGGTTATTCAAATATATTAGTTATTTAAAAAATTTAAGATACGATTGTGCAAAGCTTTGGGAAAAACAATTGATGGCATAGCAGTCCCGTTAGTAAGCACGTATCTTTTAAAATTATACCTCGTTGGTTTGTATAATTGTTAATAGTAGCTCTTCAGCTTGAGTAAATTAAATCTCTGTTTAAACTCCACTTTAAACGTTACATCATAAATTCAAGCATACATGTAAAAGTAATTAAATGGTACTTCTTTTGAATAGTTCTAATACTTAGCGCAAAGTGTTGAAACTATTGAATGGCAGCTCCTTAATTTAAACCATTCGCAGCGAACAGGCGACACTCAATACGCAATCGATGCTCATACGTTTATTTGGTATCGATACTTATTCAACATCTGTGCTGCCTTTGCTCCTCCAGAACTTTTACATAATCTGAGCCCCCGTTTTGCGTGAAATTCGGTGTAAATATTGTTATAAGCGTGTGCACACTGCATTAGAGACGATCGGAAATCACAATATTTAATTTGTATTCTAGGTAAACTAAGAGATGTCGTTCACACAAGTCGCACGTAGTTGCGGCCGATTTGCGGCTGCCCTGAGCACAGTTCGCATCGCAAAAACCGTTGTACAGACACAGTCTAGGATGTTGCACCGGATTGCCATGCCTGCCATCGGCACTCAACTCTCTCAAGTAAGTTTCAAATGATTTCCTTTACATATTTGCAAAAGGCGTCCTCATAGTAAAGTAGTTATCAATTGCGCCCTAACCTCATTGTGAAAAACTCTACGGCGTATTGAATTGAAGTTATTTACCGTAACGGTGCATACAAAAGATTACCGCACTTGGGTTTCCGTAAAGAGACAAATTACGTTTGACAGAATGAATGAATATTGCATCATTACACGTTCACATGATTATCATAATAAACACTCTTGGAGCTACTTGCCGGCAATACTCAAAGGTTGAAACAAATATTTATCAATATTGATTTTCACATTATTGCAGAAGTTCACAATCCGCAACTACTCGGTGAGGAATACTATGGAAGAAATTGAGCATCGCGTATTGAAAGTCGTTTCCGCATACGACAAAGTGACTGCCGATAAGGTAAAGTGATCTATACGAGAATCCACTAACTTGGTTTCTTTTGTTCTTTTCTTTTCGGGGGTGCACATTGCAGGACAGCAGATGTCGCTGGCAAACGCAATCGGTGCGCAGCTATTCGGCGAAACCGCCATTGTCGCTGAAGCTCATCAACGAGCGTGTCTTGCTTGTGTTGAAGCTGTACGATAAGATCGATCCCAGCAAGGTAAAAGACCAAGCTTATGGCTTAGGCTCAATTCATTGCCACAATTGCCTTTGCCAGTTAAATAATTCAATTGTGCCGTCAAAAGAAACGAACAAAACTGCCATAACAGCAAAACTATTTTTTCTATTTCTAACTATATTTCCGTTGCAGCTCAATGTGAACTCGCACTTCATCAATGATCTGGGCTTGGATTCGCTGGACCATGTGGAGGTCATCATGGCCATGGAGGATGAGTTTGGCTTTGAGATTCCAGACTCGGATGCTGAGAAGCTTCTGAAACCTGCCGACATCATTAAATACGTCGCCGACAAGGAGGATGTATATGAATAGATGTAATGCGAAACCATTAAAAGTTTACACTATAATTTTAAATGAAAGGCATCAAATTCAATTTGAAGAATATATAAAATTTAAATAAAAAACTACGTTAAACCAAGTTTAAGTCGATAAAATGACAGTCGAAGATCGTTGAGCGTTTATCGAGCTATAATCAAACAGCTGATATCACAACATTGAAAATAGTGTAAGACAATGAAATCAAATGCGGAGATGGTACATTACAATAAAAATTATAAAATAAACATATTTAGGCATTACAGTAGGAGCTTATTTGCACTAGAGCATAGTTGAGCACTTCAACAAAAGTCTCCTGCCGTCCGATAGTCGTGTCCAGAGGGTTGGCCACTTGCGTGAGCCTGTTAGCACGTAGATAGTTTAATTCCTTCATGTTTTCAGCAATGGCAGCAAGCTTGCTCGTTTCTTCAGGCGTAAAGGCATCTTGTGCCTCACGTTCGACGGGCATAAGTTTCTCCAGCTGTTGAACGAACATTTCCAGCTGTGCGATTTTGGCCAACCAAAGGGTTTGTTCCTTTTCTAGGGAAGCTGCTTCATTGTAACCCAGTCGTAACTTCTGCTGAAATTTCTTATAATCGTTGTACACTTTTGCAGCGCTCTGCTGCTCATCCAAACGGCTGCAACTAAGTGCTAGAGAGGCGCTCGAACTGTTGATGGCTGTTTGATCGTGGATAGCATCATTTCCTATGAGTGTTACAGAGTTGGTGCGTTGCAGATCGCGCTTTTTTGGCAAACGGTGCAGATTACTGGGGTATGCCTCGAGTACTTTGAACTGATCTGCATATTCATCCACAGTGCCCAGCTCGTTGTCAGACAAAGCCAGCGCCATCTCCGCTTCCTCGCCATCGAGACTTTTAAAGAAGTCATTTGTCTTTATAACTGTTTTAGTTATGCACAGCTCTCTCAGATTGATTGGATGCTGCTCGAAGTACTTATTACATTTTACAGAAATCACACTAAAATTAAAGCTTTCGTCCATGTTTGTCATTTTTTTTAATTTTTCGTGTTCACTTCCTAAAATACAAACAATGTACGCGCGCGTCAAAGCCTTAGCTGTCTAGCAACTCGACTGCATTCGATTAATCGAAGAACAATTTTTAGTTATCGAACAACGTAGCTGCGATAACCGCGAACTTTTAAATTTTTTTATGCAACTTCGTATATGATATAATAATTATGTATAGTTACATCTATATAAAATTACAATAAATTGGAGGATGAATTTATATTTATTTACTACCCGCTTAAATCTAGCATCAGACTTTTTATTTAAATTGTTAAGAGTTAGCCGTATTCGGATTGCACAGTGAGTGAGAATTGTCCTCTGGGTATGGTGTTGGCATAATACCAGATGCGTGTATCCACCAGTACAGCATCCCCTGGCTCCACGTAGAAGAAGAACGAGTGGCATTGATGATCGCATTCCGGCGCTGGCGACAGAAACCAGCTTTTGTTGCCCTGCAGCTGCGCCTGCCACATTAGACGCGGAATGTAGTCCAACTGTGAGAAGAGAGAGACAGAGAAACGCTTACACAGCTTGTTCATCGCATGACCTCAGTTGTAATTACGTGCATGACGGCGCCCTGTTCGTAGCCCATCAGTATAAAGTCCGTGTTCGGCATTTCAGCGTCCACAGGCAGGAAGTGTGGACGTGGATACAGCTTACGCAACTCCGACAGCACCGTCGGCTGACAAACGCTCCATCCCACAAACCAAGGCAAGCCCTCACTTAGATTTGCACGCTTTGGTGACATCTTGAAAACATCGCGCAACGACTTAAGATCCGAACTGAAATCCTGGAACTGACATATGGTGTCCAAAGAGCCCGGCACGCTCTCATATAGCTCCTTAATATATGTATAATTGAGACTTTTCTGTGCCGACCAATGGGCCACAGCCTTTTTGACAATGATTGGGCGCGAGGAGTAGGCATAGCGAGCAAAGTCTTCGCGCGTCAGATTATGTAGGATAAGAGGTGCAGCAACGCCCTTACAGAACTCGCAGTCGCTGATGGGGCGCGTTGCCTCCCAGACCAGATGATTGTTGGGCAGAAAGCAGCGCACTCCTAGAAGAAAGGAGATGGTCTCGTAGAAAACGGGAGTCGCTACCATTATAAAGAATATGATGCCGAGAAGCCACAAGAAATTTAGCCGATTGTGATTGGTATTCATGTCGCGTGCCTTGCGATAAGCTTCCTGCAGATCCGCTCTGGATACAAGGCCAGTGCGCAGCGCATTTAGATGCAGTTCATCAAGCTTGTCCAGAAAATCATCGCCCAAGCGTTCACGCACTGCTCGCATGCGATTGCCCAGCGTCCCCATGGGACGGCTTATAAACTAAAGTAGATAATTAAAGAAATTATTTAATAATAAAATATCAAATTATTAATAACTTACCAAAAACATGACAACAGCGCTTTGTTTTCAATTGTTTGGCCCCAGCTGTTTGGTATCGAATGATTGCACTCGTTATCGCCTTACATGTATGACGTATTTAGTATTTAAAAATCGACAAACTGTTTCACTTCCACTCGAATATTATTCAACAGCTATCGAATAGTCGACTATCAAGGCCCCTGTCGCATGGCCAGTCAGTTTGCCAATCACTTGATGCATTGCTCGTTGCTCGGACGTAGTATCGCCCAGCATTAAATCTAAATATTAGGTTTATTGGTTGGATTTTTAACCCTCTAGTACAAAGTCTACATGACAATAATACAAGAATGTGTGTTTAATACTCAGTGAATTTAAGTTTTCATTCATCGTTCATTGCTGCTACTGTGCAAAAGTCGTGACCTCAAAAAAAAAACTACTGCTGCTGCTGCTTGTCCTCGCCACAGACACTTTCACTAAACCACCTCCACACACGCCTACTAGGAATAATTGTGCAATAATAACAGAAACTTAAGATGTCTACGCAGGAAAAGGAAAAGGTCATCCGTGTTGGTTCACGTAAAAGTGAGGTAAAGAATATGCATGGATGTGTATGTGTGTGTGCTTAAATATGTGCATTCGATTTACTCAACTTTCATTTGAATTTCAAGCATGTCGCATACGTTCATCCGTGTACTGTTTGCACCCTCTCCCTCTCTCCCATTGCTACTCGCTTCACACATATTTATGCAAGACCAAGACTTGTTGCTCGCCCAACGACAACAAAAAATACCGCTGCTGCTTGTTGTTGCTGACTGTGATTGTGTGTTATTTATTTTTTGGTTAGTGTTATACAACAGCAGCTCAGATTCGTGCGGCTCTCACGCATTGCTTATATTTGTTGCTGCGCTGCTGCTGCTGCTATTGATGTTGCTGTTGCTCTCATTAAAGCTGCCTCAATAGTAATATCTCACTGCTCGCACTCGCACGTCGTTTGATTTGTGAGTTTTTATATTTTTATTACTCTGACCATATTTTGTTAGCGATTTGAGTCGTGCTTGTCGGGGATTGGCTCGACTTGGCTTGGCTTTGCCTGTCTTAGTCCGTTGTCCGGCTTTATCAAGGCCGCAATTGCCTCAATAAACGGATACTTCAAATTACTTTGCTAATTAAAATGCGAAATGCCAATTGGCAACAACAACACCAGCTGCGACTTGACATCTAATTGGAAGCGACCATTAATTACACTCAAACACTCTCTCTCTCTGACTCTGTCTCTCTCACACTTCTTTTCTCCAATTACAGTTCATTTACATTTGGCATTAGCATATGCACTTGAAAGTATTCAGTTATGCTCCATCTCTTCTACTCTCTTCTCATCTTCTGCTCTACTCTTTCTTGCAGTTAGCGCTCATTCAGACGAAACATGTCGTCGGACGCCTGCAGAAACTTTATCCGAAGCAGAAGTTCGAAATACGTAAGTGAAAGTTTCCGCTGGAAATAAATTTCCAATTATTATTGTTTACACAAGAGTCTATTATTCTTACAATCCTGCGTTACTATTAATATTTTCTTATGTTTCACCATGAGTCATGCATTTTTTGAATGTTTGGCCTAGCTCAATGGTCTTATCAATTTAGCAATACTTGCGTTAAATTTAATCAGATTAGTCAGTTTCTTACAAGTCATGGTTGCTTCTACATTTAAGTATAAATTGAGATATCTACATATGCATATGCAGAGGCGCGTCTAAATTTGTTAATTTTTATTTACTTTATCTTTAAAATTTTTGATGCGTCTCTTTCGCGTGCCTTTTGCCAAAAGTTTGCTCAATGTCAATGTCTTTCTTTTTTTCTCTTGTTGCTTTTTGGTTTTGTTTCTCGCTTTTGCGATTGTTGTTTATAGATTAAAAGCACACTTCACAATATTATCGGAGCTTGACAAACGTGCTGCTGACATAATATTTTAGCATCTATCGAAATCTATTTATTAATATATACATACATATGTATGTATATGTATGTATGTACATATATGTTGTTATCAGACATTGATAATAAATATAGTTTTTTTCTTTCGAAGCAAATATTTAAACAATGGAATTTATTTTATGTATAGCTAAAATATACTGTTATGCTTTCTTCCGAAGTTTTTTTTTATCAGATAATTCATATTTGCTCTGATAATTAATCTATATACAACAACAATTTAATATTGATAATGGAAAGGTGTATCGTAAAATAACATGGGTTGTATAAAAAGATCATATGAATACAAAGAAATTATATATTTATTTGCTTAAAATAGTTTTTTTTTTCTAAATATATACATGTATGCATAAATAAACATAAAACTGGATCGCTTTAATATTAAAACCTTGAGCCATACACAATCCAATTAATTTGTAAGAGTAGATCACAATTCTATAACTTGATACGATACAGATATTAAAAGCCTTGTAAATTCAAATTATTTTATAAAGGCTGAACTACAAAAGATACAAAAGATCTTTCAGCATAAAAAAAAATTATTGCCGGACAGCTTAGAATGCTATCTCACACACCATTTAATCATTAACTTGAATTGCTACTAAGGGAAGTAAAATTTAATAGCCTTGAGAAACACGCAACATCCCGTTTAGATATACAATATTTATACCCAAAAATAGAAACACATAAAGTACATTTAAATAGTTGCCACTACTAAGCAAGTCATCTAGAAATTCTGCCATTGCGTGCTGATAAAAAAGTAGTTCGCTATCAGGTTGCGTTCAGAGGGAACTGAACTCAATTTGTTTGCGTGTTACGCTTGATTGCAGTGGCTCGCTTTTATCTCCGATTATGTAAGCAACGCTATCAGTCGAAATGGGAAGAATATAGATCGAAATAGTACTATATAAAAAACACACTCATTTGCATCTATTGTTGATTTTGCAGATACCATGTCTACCTTTGGGGATCGTGTTTTGAACGTTTCCCTGCCGAAGATTGGCGAGAAGAGTCTTTTCACCCGAGATCTGGAGGATGCGCTACGCAATGGCGGTGTTGATTTTGTAGTCCATTCGCTCAAGGATCTGCCCACAGCACTGCCAACGGGCATGGCTGTGGGCGCTGTGCTGGAACGCGAGGATGCACGCGACGCTTTGGTGCTGCGAGAGAATCATAATGGTCACACCATTGCCTCGCTGCCCAAAGGCAGTATCATAGGTAAGTTGAGCAACTGGTGTAGCTCCAAGCCATCAACTAATTGCCTTGTCATCAATAGGCACATCCTCACTGCGACGGACGGCACAGATTCGCCGCCTGTATCCGCACTTGATTGTGAACGATATTCGGGGCAATTTGAATACGCGTCTGGCCAAGCTGGATGCAAAGGACTCAAAGTTCGCCGGCATCATACTGGCCCAAGCGGGCCTCGTCCGCATGGGCTGGATGAGTCGCATAAGCCAGGTGCTGGAGCCAACGGATCTGCTCTATGCCGTCGGACAGGGTGCTCTCGCCGTCGAGTGTCGTGCCAACGATGCTCAGGTGCTGGCCATGCTGCAGAGGCTAATGTGCCTGAATACCACGTGTCGTATTTTGGCTGAACGTAGCTTCCTTAAAACTCTAGGCGGGGGCTGCTCTGCCCCTGTTGCTGTCTGGAGCAAACTGAAAGGCGAGCCAAGCAATATCGATAATGCTAACAGACAGCTGCAACAGCAGCAGCAGCAGGAGGAAGTTGGCTTATCGCTAACGGGCGCTGTCTGGAGTCTGGATGGTGCCATTGAAATACGCGAGCACTTGGACTGTGCGTTAAATGAATCCGAAATGGAAGTGCAGCGGCGCAAGCGTGCCGCAGCCAATGAGCAACAGAAACAACAGCAGCAGGAACTGACGAACGGCAACGACAGCAACAGCTGCGACTCGCCGCCTGCAACGAAGCGTGCGAGGAATGGCAACAACTCGCCCAGCAATGGCAATGGCTCCGGTTCGGGCTCCGATTCCAGCAGTCCGCGTCAACAGGGTAGTCCGCCGGTCATTTGCGAGGATCCCTCTATGACAGGCTACACCATGGAGGAGCTGCTCGAGCGACACATCGATTTGGCACGCAAGTGCCCCGTTGTTGGCCATGAGAATAACAATGCAATGGGCGCAGGCGGGGATGCAGATGGCGGTGGCGATGCTGACACCAGCAATCCCAATCCATCTGTTCATTGCCCACTGCAGATGAACGTTGGCCAGGAATTCATGGGCGAGTGTCCGTTTGTCAACAACGAGACAAAGATTTCGTATGCTAGTGCGGGGAAGTGCCCAGTCACTCACAGAAACACATCAAATACGCCACCGATATCCAATGGCGATGAGCCGGACAATGTGACGACGGCGATGACGATGACAGCATCGTCTTCGAAGTGCCCGTTCTCCGCTATGCACCAAGGCAGTGGCCTCGAAGTCAGCCAAGAAAAAGCGGGTATCGCCAAGTGTCCGTTCCTGCAGAAGACGGTGCAAATGTTTGACTACGCTGATGAGGAGCAACCGCAGCCGCAAAAGCTCAAGCTGCCCGTGCTCATCGAGGATGTGGACAACTTGTTTTGTGGTCTCTATCAGCACGCATGCCACAGCAGGGACATCTACGTGAAGGCCAATCGGCTGGGCCAAACTCTGGCCGAGCGCCTCATCAAGAAGGGTGCACTCGATGTGATGAAGGTGGCCCAAGCAGAGATTCATAGCAAGGTGGGATCCTGATCCTGAAGCAGATAAAGCACAGCCACACGCTCTATTTGTATCATCATCATAATCCATTTAGGAGTACGCATTAAGTAGAAAAGTTGAACTAGAAAATTGTTTTCATTATTTGTTTTGTTACGCGCGGGCTCTGCGTAAATCATTTTTGTTGGGGTTTTGTCTTAAGGCTACTCATAAATCATATGTACGATATAGTATATATATGTCTATCTATATATTTATATCTATATAGAACGTGCTCTGCTAGACAAACAGCTCTCAAATTATTGTTGGCTTCCTTTTTTGTAAACTATATTGCGTTTATTATTTATGTTAATATGAAAGTCGAAACAATATTATAAAAATTAAAAATATATTTCTAAATGAAATGTTTTCATTTTCTTGTTGGGTTTTTAACATTTTGTACTCTTTACAAAATTTGTTCTTTTTAACAAAAATTACAAAATAAAATATTCAGTCATTGGAGCATCCCCTGAGGCCAGCTGAATTGCTTTGTTAAAATCTGGAAGAGTAAAGAGTTACTTAAATTTTTTTTTATAAAATAACTAAATGAAATACCTATTGTATTGAAGTAGTAGTAGGTGATCTCTTAGTCACTTAAATTATATAGCGCTCTTGTGTTTCTTATTCAAGTGGGAGCACAGGAAGTTAGCAGCTGCGAATATCTTTTCGCAGTTCTTGACGCCGCACGGAAGACCGTCAACTGCATTGCATACGGAGAAGTGTTTGACGTACTCCAGGTTGTCGGTGTACACCACCTTGCAATTGGGGCATGTTAGTTTTGTGGTATGCTTCTTGAGTATGTGTGAATCGAGACGCTTGCGTGAGCTAACGACCTTGCTGCACACATTGCAGCTCAGCTCTGACTCCGAGAGCTCCATTGAGTCGAGCTTTGTGCGCTTGTGCGGCTTGACATTTGGATTAATTTCGTCGAGGAGATCAATGATGTCAAAGTCAGACTGCTTTAGCTTGTCTGCCTTTGATTTCTTGAGGGGCTTCAGTTTGGCTGGGTTGGACAATTCCTCATCGGCTGTGTCCACTTGTGATGTTTCCTCTTCACGTTGCTTGCGTTTGCTCAGTTTCTTTGCTGATCCATTAATGGAAATGGTCTGTGATGAGTTAATAGGATCTACTTCGTTTTGGGCCTTTACTTTCTTGTTGTGTGAATCATTTTCTATAGTCTGTGATAAATCCAGAGTGCCTATCTCTTTCTTGACCTTACTCTTTTTGTTGATCTGTGTTGAGTCCAACAAATCTATAGAATTCTGTGATTTGTCCTTTGGAATAGGAGTGATCAAATCTAGCTCCTCTATGACATCGGTATTTTGTTTGATGGGAGTGACTGGAATTTGCTCGTGCTTGGATTTTGACTTACTCTTGTTTGGCGACTCAATGGATTTTGTGGTTTGAGCCGACTTCTTTGGCGACTCAATGGATTTTGTGCTTTGAGCCGACTTGTTTGCTTTGGATTTGCTCTTGTTTGCCGAGTCCAAAAGCGACTCAAAAGATTTTATGAGCACTTGAGTTGGATCCTTCGGCGTTTTCGGCTCGTCTTCAACTTTTCCAACAGTCTCAGTCAACTTGCTCCCTGTTGTTTTGCTCTTTTTTGGCGTTGGTAACTCCTCAATAAGTTCATCAATGGCTTCCTGCATGATTTCCTCAATGGATTCGTCGCTATTTTCTGATACTTCCTTTGGCTCTTTAAGGGGCGAGTGCTTTGTTTTCTTGGTTGCTGGTTCATCCACGCCATTTAAATCGAGCGTTACAGTCTTGCGTCTGGCTGCAATTTTAACAGGAGGATTGCTATCTTCCACGGCCTGCTTTTCCGTTACACTACGCTCGACTGCAACGGTTTTGCGCCTAATTTTAATTTTAACGCCTGCCGATTTCTTTCCGTCAACCTCTGTGCCATCCTCAGCGGCATGCTTTGCTCTGTAGTGGCGATCCATTGTGGTCTTGTGCATGAAATGCGCATCGCAGCCATCACATTTGAATGCCTTGGGACGTTCGATGTTATGCGCTGTCTTTAGGTGCTCCTGTATACTTTTGACAGAGTTGAAGCCAAGTTGACATTTCTCGCACTGATACGTGGTATGTTGTACTGGCTGCACCTGGTCCACGGCCTTTGGTGTGGATGAATTGCTGTCTGTGATATCAAAAGTATATTCGTTGTTAGCAACAGTTTCGACTCTCTTCGACTTTGGCTTTAGGGCAGTTAACACTGCCAGCTGTGGATCAGCTGTTGCCTTCTCATCCATATTCTCGGTAATGCCATGTGTCAACAGATGAGCCTTCAAGGATTTCAGCACACCAAAGGCTTTTGAACATTTTATGCAATTGTAAATGCGTGGACGCTTCTGGCCATGTAAGTCTTTCAAATGTTTCTTCATTGGATTTGGATAGGTGGATGCAAAGTCGCATAGCTTGCATTCGAAGCCGATGGCTATATTTTTAAGTTCTGCCTTTTCGGTGCCCGTTGCAGCAATATCTTCCTCATCCTCTTCCTCCTCCTCAGAGTCGGTGGCATTATCACCACTGCCTCCGAACAGCTGAATGAATTCTTTGTTCTTTTTGGACACATCCTTGGCCGTTGTTACTTTAATCGCATTCTGCAGACTCTGCTCCAGGTCTGCACTGACATCTTGCTGTTTCTTAGGAGTCGACGGTGTAGGTGCTGCTACTGGAGTGCTTGTCTGTGGCAGCTTTGACTTAGCGGGCTGCTTTTTTGGACTCAGTATGGGCGTGGTCTTTGTGTCTTTGATGATTTTCTTTATGGATTTGTTTGGTGTGTCCATTTCTGTTTTCTTAGCCGGTACTTTGGGGCTTTGTATGTCAATGGTAGATAGGCTGTTTTTTTGATTGCGCTCTTTTGCTGCAGGCGAAGCAATGTTTGTAGTTTTTGTAGTAGCCTTTTTCGGTGCTATCTCATTGTCATCATCGACTAGAAAAGTCTCAATGGTCTGCTGCTTCTTGCCAGTTGGCAACAATTTGGAAACCATTTGAATGGCTTTTGCAATGGCGCCTGTTGTGGCATGTAGAGTCGAAGCACACATGCTGCATAACTTTACTGGTGTTGTGATCGGTATCTACAAATTTTAATATGTATATTTATGTACATATGTATGTGATATGGGGTACGCAAATGGTTTAATTTATTGGACTGTACTTACGGTCCGCTGTGTGACATTTTGTAGAATTTCAACGATTTTGCAGCCAGCAAATTGTTTCCTGACTCCGTAAATCTGATTGGCATCCTTTGCGACCTCGCAATAGTCGCAAAGGATTAATTCCTTTTTTGCATTCCCGCTCATTTTGACCTATATTTAAAATTCTTAAAATCAAAGTAGCACGTTGCTTGCACCCATAAAATCGGTGACTACCTGGTCACACTATTGAGCAACAGCGTTATGTTAATGGCAGAGCTATTCCGAGGGCTGCATAGTCGATGCATAAATTGCTCATTCATCGATATAACTATTATTTATCACCACTTATCGATAGTTGTTGCTTAGCTGGTTTTAAAAATAACGTCAACTATAATAAAAACTGGCTACGGTTATTGGCTAATCTCATTGAGCTGCCCCTGATCTGCGTTTACTTGAAATTAACGCACCTCGAGGCGGCCGGACTTTGTTACCATTTCAATAAAGGCCCAAACGTGCTAGTAAATGCAGAAGCTTAGCTCTCTGGGCCAGCTGCGAGTGATCGAGCGCTCGTTAAGCCTAATTGTCGCCACACTTGGCACTTGGCACGAGAGTCGTTGGACTTTTCGAGGTAGTTCCTCGGTCAGTATTTGCATTTTTTGGCATGGAATTCAGTATCCGATTCCGCTTGACAGTAATTACGTCCGAGCGGCTCAAGTTCGCACAGCAAAATGTGTTTGATTTTAATGAAGGTCATATGACAATGCTCGGTACCCAACTAATACCCCAGCAATCATTTGTTGATTGATTTCTCGCAAAGCGAAATCAATAAGCAAGCACTTTACAGTAGCCATTTGCCCTGTCTTCCGAACATGGCTCATTCGCTATTTCAAGTGCTTCAGTGGGAACTTGACTATTTTTTAGCCAAATATTGTATTTACTTGAATAATTGGCCATTGAGGCTACATAATTTTATGTACTTATTTCACATAATTGCTCTAAGGAACTTAATTTTTGCATTTAGTTTGCCTTCAACCATTATTGGATATGTACTTGAACTCTCTGGCACAACTTATAAGTTCGAATTAGAAACGAAATCGAATTCGAATTCGAAAATTTTGGGACCGCACACGTTTACATTATAAATCAGCTGCTGCTTGGCTGCGAGAAAGTTGAATTCCGCACTTAATTAAGAAATGACAATTCTAATTATCATTGAAAAATGTGGCTGAGTAATTGTATGTTTGTTCGATTAATGCCCTGTTTGCCCGACTGTGCCTTATACGAAACTTCATTTACTTAACTCGATCAATGCTGACTTGACCTCCAGCCCTGGCCAGCTGTGGCTTTTTCCTACAACTTCTTCTCAACTGCTACTACTACTTCTTCTGCTTCGGCTAGCGGTTGGCATTGTGTAAAGCAGAATATACTCCCAATAGAAACCGAAACGAAGTTTCTCTAGCTGTGAAATCTGCCAAGCAGCGGCAACGGCAACGGCGCAGGCCCAAGGCCAAGCAAATTACAACAGCGGTTGGCTCTGGCGGTCGTCCGGCTATGGTTAAAGCTTTTGTGCCGTAATTGAGTTCATTATCATAATAACCCATTGACCAACTTGTCAACCCGACAATATAGTTGTAAGAAAATGCCTTAGGCATTCTACCTTCTGGTGGGCGTTTACTGTCAAGAACTTTGTAAAGCTAAACCTTGTTAAATTTACATTTTCAAAATTTACATATATTTATAAAATATACAATGTATTTATGGTATATATTTTATTATATATTTGTTTTATCTTTAGTATATATATTACATATATATACTAAATATTCATTACATGTGCAGTATGTTTTTAGTATATATATACAGTAGTTTTAGTATATAATCGAAATGAATGTAGTATATATTTAGTATATATTGAGGATGTATTTATTTAGTATATATTAAGCAGATACTCAGTATGTGTTTGGTATATATTTGGTATATAATTAGTATACATATATGCGATTTATATGTACTATTCAGTTCATATTTTCTATAGGTATTTGAATATATTTTCAAAAATACTAAATGCTTTTTGGTATATACTTGGTATTTTTGCCTTAGTTCGCATCAAGGTAAACGATTTTGTCACCTGGAATCAATACACGATTTGATTAATTGTTTGGCAGCCAGTGTGGCATTTAATGCAACGTTTACGTAATAAATTTAATTAATACACTTAAGCATTTACAGAATTAATGGATTGTCGTTAGGCATAAACAACAGCAACAGAATCGTGTGCACACTTGACCCAAACATTTTGTTGCCCATTTTAAAGGCTATGCGAGTCGCGGTTCTAAGCGGAGCTCAACTTTTGTAATTTGTGCTTCCAACCATATTTTAAGTACTTTATTTTTGGTATTTTGTTTTTGCGACCTGCCACAGTTGCGGAAGTTGAGCCAAGCCTGAGGTTCAGCTAATTCACAGCCATTATGTCTTTACATTTATAAATAGAAGTCTTAAATCGGTGTGGAGAATTACTTTAAAAATAGCATTATATAAACCGCAGAGGTCTCTATATTTGATTTCTAAAAATAAGCTAATGAACATGAAGAAAAAAAGTAGAAGAAGAAGAATAGACGTGCAGCTGATGAACAAATAAAGATAATGAAATTGAATGTTTATTTTGCTAATAAATCTGTGCATTAAATTTAATTGAACAACTTTAAACTTGTAATCAAGCATTCGCTAAAAAAACCAATTTAATTACTACACTAACTGCGATTCCTTGGGCATACATACGAAATAAGCGAGAAAAAAACCCAGTGATCTGTTTTTATGTCTATGCGGAAGTTGCAGAGACCAAAATATATTTGTATTGAAATTACTTTGTAATGTTATTTAATTATCTTGTATTATCTATTAAAGCCGGCATTATGCGTACTTATGCTCGAGAATCGCACTTCAATAACAAAAGGTTCGAGATCGAGGAACCAGAATCAATAGCAAATACACCTGATGCGGTGTCGATGCCACTGACAATATCATTAGCAACAAAGAGTACAACAGCAACAACAACTATGACAATAGTATTATGGAACTTGCCAGCATCAAACCAGCAAGACTGCTCTAGTCGGGAGTATTCGACTAATAGATACCCTCAGTCTATAAGCACAATCAACAATATCATTAACATCATCATTAGCTATTAGCTGTTAACATCCTCATCATCATCATTATAATTCTTATAATTCTTATCTTTATCTTATCATCAACATTATTATTATAATCATTACTATCATCATCATTATAATCATTATTCTCATCATCTAATCATCTTAATTATCATCAGGCAGGTTCTATCGACTCAGCACTTCGTTTTGATCAAGAATATCTCATTGATATAACTTCTTCTACCTGTTACATACATTGGCTCAAAACCAGTATACCCTACTTTTCCGTTTATATTTATCCATATCAATGTATTAAAATATTATAAAAGTTGCCAGCGTCATTTTGCAGCGATTTATTATTAATAAAAACGCAGCCAGAAATAGAAAAGATTAGCACAAAAATCCATTAAGGAAAATATATACATACATATGTGTAAAATATATATATACATAGTATAAGTCTAGTATTATAGTAGTATTAGAGTATAGAGAATACCCGACGAGGAGATGACCTGTAATCTGTATCGATGAAAAAAGAGTTTTTATTAAATGATATATCCTTTCGTCTCGTATAGTATCGACAATAATATAATCGAGCTCTGATTACTAGCAATATTTGATAAAAATGACAAGGCTACTCTCTTTTGATTGTCAAAATTTGAACGGACTCATAAACCAGTCAGGAACTTGGTAAAATGATGTCCGCTCTTGTAAAGTCTATTTACCAAAATGAAAAGTTTTTGTATTATATATTATATTTGTTCAAACTCGGTGGGATGGCTACTGTTGATTGGCTTTCAAAAAGATAAGACCTAAATATAAGCAAGACGGACACTTGGTGAACGATCACAGATTATTAAAAAAAAGTATTCATAAAATAATATATATCCTAGCTTTTCGAAGCTCTACATATTTAGAATCTAGCTCTTGTTATTTTTTCGACATATGCTCAAATAGTATTGACTAAAGATCGATGTTTTTCAGAGCAATGATGGATAGCAATGCGGAAACAGAGAGTAAGCTATTTGTGTTTAAAAGGAGGAGTTATAAATTATTATATATATATAATTATATTATATATATATATATAATATATATATATATATGTATATCTATACACTCAAAGTGAACACTAAGAGAACTCGAAAGCTGTACAAAAGATTCCAAATATTTTATATTTTAAATTATATGTTATGCAAGACAATTATAGCAAAGCTCGTAAACTGTGCTGGAACTTGTCAGCTTGTCAAGTTCCATTGTTTTGGAGCCCCCGTAAAGCCTAGATCTACTCAGTTATTGCGACACTAGAATGTGGAGCTGTGTGATGTAAATGAAACTACTCCCGCACTTCCGGGTCAACTGCCTTTGTGGATAGTGCCTCAAGCTTCGGGTCGCGTGTTTGTGCTTAGACCCCCTGAAAAGCTGAGATGCTGCGATGCTGGGATACCGAAATGCGATAAGTGTTCATTAGCTAATTGCTTTGTTTTGCCATGCGATGCGCACTGTGTGACAAATAATTTGCTTAGTTCGTTTCGTTCGCAAAAAAAAAAATTGTGATTAATGATTGTTTGATTTTTTTAAAAAATATTTTTGGCAGCAGGCCAGACCAAGAAAACCTGGCAAAGATCAAATGCGCATTGTCGAATTAGCCTTAATTGTTTGACGGCATTCGCTGTCATCGATTCGTTTATGCAAAAACTGAAGAGAACTTAAAATCGAACCGGCAAACGGGGCGTTTTTGCTTCGGGCGTCGTACTCTCATACTACTCATACTCTTTGGCGGCATTTTATTTGGCGTTAAGGAAAGCGCGTTAATCTCTGGTTCCGCATTGCTGTCCATCAATGAATAATGAATAATGAATGTTCTGATCGGGCTGGAAGCGGAACGGCGCATGGCTTGATGGAAAGGCATCCCCAAAGCCTGGGGCAGTCAAGCGGACCACCCAAAGGTATAACAAACAGCGATTAGCTATAGTTTATACTATACGCTACTCTAATAACTAAACAGGCCTCCTCTGTAATTCTCATAAATTAATGCTTTAAGTTTGATACTTCAATAAGTTTACTTCGGAGCGTCGATTTATGATATGCCAAATAACGAATAGTTATATAGTTCAACATCAGTTTTTGTTGGTTTATCGTACATTTATAGATACCTTAGTTACTCTAATAAAAACATTGCTTTCTCTGAGATTCTCAGATATTCACGTATTGTTTTATTTGCTATTAGTTGAAGGTTTATGATAATTTGAACTCATTTATACAATTTGTATACTTTGCACCTGCTCTTGAAACTTTGCTCTTCTCTGCGATTCCCATTTTTGATGTAAAGCTTCAAAATGAGTTATGTAAAAAACTTTCACTTGCCAGGATCTGGCTTCTTATGACTCTGCAAGTAAACAACGAATTTTACCCTTCTATGCGATTCTCACGAATTCACGTAAAGTGAAAATACTAGGACTG
Source organism: Drosophila gaucha (assembly GCA_035045545.1). Lineage (NCBI taxonomy): Eukaryota > Metazoa > Arthropoda > Insecta > Diptera > Drosophilidae > Drosophila > Drosophila gaucha. Next base: position 8,637,507 of record JAWNOY010000292.1, read on the forward strand.
GGTAATGGTACATAAAAGAATGATGAGCTCTAACTCAACAATTTTCACTTTACTGAATCTCAGCGCTTCAAACATTGCCCTTCTCTGCAATTCTCATAAATGAATACTCTTTTACATTTGCCGGCTTGTCTGATATTATGATTAGTAAAACTTTTGCATTATCACCCTCTTATCAGTTTGCCAACAGTTTTGCAGCCTTAATTCTCATAGCTAAAAATTATACTACAGTTGCCATACATCATATGTTTTTCATCACAAACTAGACAGCAATTTGATGTAGTAGAACTACATCTGTTTTAATGCTCTTCAAATTTGTTACGCAAGGTGCCTCCAAATGGAAAAGTATAAAGTATATGACTATGACAATGCCGAAGTTGAGTTTCTGTTAACGTTTTGTTGTCGAAGTGTTTCAGAATTTGAAATGAGCTGTGGAACCTTCGCTTGGTGGCTGGAGCTGGGGCTGGGCCTGGGCCTGGGTCTTGTTTCTAGAACTCGTAGCAATTTGTTATTAACTGAACAATAATTGTCAGCATAATGATAAACAGCAGCAACAACAACAACATCAGACACAATTACCCATATTTTTGCTTAATGTTTGCGCTGCTTTTGTTGTTGAGGCTACGTGCGCGAGGAAGTTCAATGCCAGTGAAGTTAGACTAAGCTACAGGAAGCACTGAGGCGAGTTTGTAGCTAAGCTTTAAAATGTTGACCCTGGCCGCCTTATCAGTCCGCCTGGCCTGCTTATCAAATACCTGAGTAAGTATATCAATGTCTCGGACTGCGTCGAGAATCGCATTTGTTTCTGCTACTGTTTTAATGTTGTTCATGTTTGAATGCTTCTGTTAACATTCGCATTAAAAATCCTCATTAATTATAGAAACAAACTTTGAGACTCTGTTTCGACTTAGTTTCGACTCACTGTTCGACTTTGGCTTTCAGCTTCGATTTCATTTGCGATATCTGCACACACTCGGATCATTAACATTGAAATTTTATGAACGATCATTTGCAAATTTCCAGTTTCAATCGTTGAGCCGCTTTAATATCGTGCACGGAATTACAAAGTCAATCGAACACCCACACACACGTTTATATAACTAGCATTTTGCATTGTAAATGTTCTTTTTTGTTGTCTAATGAATTGACTGTTTATGGAGTGTTGGCTTCTGTCGGCTGGCAAATTGGAAGAGACAATTACCTATGGTCCAAAAGTTTTTGTTTGGGATTATCTAAAATAGAAATATGGATTAATCATCAGTCAAAAAAGTAGATTATTGATATAAAAATAATAAATACAATCTATTTTTAAAAATTTCAAAGTTTTTATCGATATGATGAATTTTGATTTCTTACTTTAATTAAGAATACTTTTTAGAGTCCATTTTCCGTCTTTTATTAATAATTCCAGTTCCCTAATTATAGTGAAGATAATTTTGCTTAGAGAACAGAAGTATTTTTAATAAATTTAAAATTCTGAAAGGTTTTTAAAACAAATTATTTACATATATGTACATATTATATTATATGTTAGAAAAGTAAAAAAATTGGATATAAGTTTTAAAATTAAAGTTTAAGGAATATGCGAGTCGTCTCATCCTTTAAGATAACAGAGCAGTATCATTTTCTTCCTTATTTTCTTGTTTGTTATCAAACTGTTTAATAAGTAAAAGATATGCATATAAGTTTTTTTTTAGAATTCAAGTTTAAGGAACATAGCTCTAGAGCATCTCCTAGTCGTTCATCAATTATGAACTATCCAAAAAAAAACACAATTATAATGAGAGAGCAAAAAAAAAGGCAAAATGAAAAGCAAATAGCTTCCGGTAATGCATCATTTATCGCACTTTAGCTGAAGCAGACACGCATAACAAAAGACTTAGGCAACGAACTTGTCGCTCAGTTCTAGACGAACATTGCTGACCTTTCTGTTTTTTGTTTTGTCAGCCCAGCTCGCAATGCATAAACAAGCAGCAGCTAACTCAGCTTAACTTTGGACAGCCCCCCTTCGCCCGGCCCCTATCATTACCCTGCTCTGGCCCTGGTCACAAATTAGACGCATTGATAGCTGCGGCACGTATGCGTTAATCGTAGCAAATTCAAATGGACTGAGAATTTCGAGCCACTTCGATCTGCCACGTCATCGTTGGAGGTGCGCGTCATCGTCAGCGGAATGCAAGGTGAGCAGAATTCGTTTTGCGGGCTCTGGGACTGTCCCTCGTCTAGACTGTGGATCGATCACGGCTCTCGACCAAGTGCACGTACCTGACTACATTTAAATTAAATGAAAAATTGATGAGCTGCCGCTAAGGGGCGTGGACTGGAAGGCGGCAAAGCAAGCAGCAGTTGCCTGGCAGCTGGCAGCTGGCAGCGCTGCTGTCGAATTTTGAAGCTTGTCGCGTTTATTTGGCCATTAAACGCCTCGAGTGTCGTCCCACTGAATGACAGTTGACGATTGTCGTTGCCCGGCTGCGGCGGCTCATCAGTTTCACGCGCAATGTTGCAAACCGCATAATCAAAAGCTCGAGCATACAAAAAAATAACCAAGAAAAACCCTTTTTATATAAGGCGCGGCTAACCAACTTCAAGTGCAAAAAGCAAGCTTGTAAAATTAACAAAGAAAAAAAGTTTAAGTGTGCTGCAAAGGCAAGTAAAACTTTATGGAAACATCTTCAAATTAAACACCCACAAGAATTTAATAATAACAATAAACGCAGCTATAAAACAGTCGAAATTAAAACTTCGAACGTTTATTAGTAGCAATTTATGCGTATATATAGACAAAAACAAAACTATTCATAATTTAATTATATATGCCTTTTGATGACTTTTAAATAAGAAAAAAATAATATTAAGCATACGCAGCGTGGTGCGAAATTTATATAGAAAAACTGGATATCGACACAATAAAAGCGAATGCGTTCATTGACCAAAAACAAAAATTTCAAGAAAAAATAAAAAACAAGAAACAAAAGTTTTCTAACAGGCTAAACTAATTTTATATACACTATAATTAACTGTCTTATATACAACTTTTTTTTTCGAGTCAAGTCTTTTTCTAGCTTTATCTAAAGCATAGCATAGTTGAGCAACTTTTGGCATAAGGCATATTTTTTTTTATATGCTTTGATGAATTTATTTTGGTTGAGTTGTTTTTTGTTTATTTATTTGTTGGCGCCAGCTGCGTTTTTATATGCGAGATTTCCTAAGAATGCGCATAAGAATTCCACTGAAACAAAAAGATAAGAAAAAAACACACAACAAAACAAAAAACAACTCAAGCAACAAAAAAAAAACCACAAAATATTTGCGGCGAGAATTTGCATTTTACTGAATCATCGTCATCAATATGAGAAGCTGACTTAGCAGAGGAGTAGTTAAGAGGCGAGGGGGAGTGGCAGGGGCCATCTGTCCAGTGGCTGTCTGCACTTGCAAATTGGAAATTTCAATCAAACAACTCGACTGGAGCTCAAGGTTGAGACAAAGAAAAGCTAAACTTAAATGCAATTGATTGATATATAATTTGTGTGTGTCTGTGTTTGACTGTGCTTGTGTGGGATAGGGGAATAGGGAGGCTGCTGAGTAGGAGCACGTGTGCGTGTGTGCATGTTAAACGCTGCCAGCTGTTCACATTTGCACAGCTCAATAAATATAAATCTCATTCGAAATGCGCACAGCTGTGCCCTAGACAAGCTAAGTACCCGCTCTAACCCCCCTAAGACCCCCGCTCGAGTCCCCTCTGAAGTGCAATTTAACACCAATTAGCACAAAAAGGGTAACTGATGAATATCATTCAAATAGCAGCCGGCTGCAGCATGCAACTCGCGTTCCTCCTCCGCCTCCCCTGACCCCTCGCTTAATGAATTTTCAGCCGTCATTTTGGAGCGTTCATACAAGATATATGTTCTTAACAAATACACAAATATATATATATATAGATATTCTCGTAATGTTCGTATCATATACTATTTGCGTTCAGTCCCTGGCTCTGGCAATCGTGTTTGGCCACAATCGTGTCTAATTTGTCGTTTTGTTGTTGGTGCTGCTGCTGTTGCTGCTGTTGTTGGGAGCACATCTGTTGCTGATGCACTACATCGATAGAAACAGCCAACTGTCAGCTCGGCTGAGCTGAGCATTGCGCATTTGCATTCATAACTCAACAGATGCAAGACAACAACAAATTTATAGCAAAAAAAAGGTACAGCAAAATTGTTGCGTTGTCCAAATGACACATATTTTAATTTCGAATTAGTTACGACTTACACGACAATACACTGAACAACAAAATGTGTGAAATTTTATGTGGTTGAAACGAGATAGAGAGAGAGAGAGAGGGAGAGTGTAGACATTAGCTCGATTGTGAACTGCAAAAAAATGTATTAAATAATAGAAAGATATCAAATACAGTCGAATCCCGATAATTCGTCCCACACTAAATCGAAAACCTCAATAAATTGAAAAAATGCTGTTCCTTTGTAAAAGATTCGTTCGAATTCCTGTTCGATAAATCGAATCCCTATGTAATTCGTAAAAAATGTGATCTCCTGGCCAATTCGAATTATCGGGATTCGACTGTATTAGAGTTTGATAGTTTTCAACTGATATTATAGTTATATAGGAATAAAGAACTGTCTAATTGTTACTTAGGCAACTAATCGAAGAGGGTCAAGATTCGAAAGCCAGGTTCGACTGAAGGTCATATTCAAAAGTGCTTAAATATTTGATTGTAGTGCAGTGTAACTTCATATATTTGATTGTAGTACAGTGTAAGCTCATATTCTAGACGATGATTTGGTTAGGCATATGAATTTGATATTAACTCATATTTCAGGGCTTTCCCTTTCCTTTATTAACAATTGCACCGCTTGCAGGACAGTGTAAATTAGCTCAGTTGGCAACAGCAGCAACAATTGAAGCAGCTGCAACAATCCTAGTCTACACCTGTTTGAGCAGTTGTCCCCCTAAACAATTAACAACAGTCGAGTTCTCGATTCTCTTCACTGAGATTGAATAATTAACACACGTTGCCAACTAATTTTGTTGTATTTTTTTTTTGTTTCGGTTTGTGTGGAGACGCGGGTCGAAGGGTAGAAGTGGCCATGGCCCGTTCGTAATTGCCATGATTTGCAGTATTTGCATCGCAATCAACTTGGCGAGTGGCCCTTTTCCTTAAAGCTGCATAAAGATTGGCAATCTGTGTCTAATTGCTCTGAGCCGGAGGGGATTTGCCGGCTGGCAACAGCGGCAGCCGCAGCAACACCTGTCTGTAATCCGTTTGATTGACTCGCCCGGCTGATCACCCGCCGACCAGATGTGCCCAGAAATGGAAATCGAAATAATGTAGAACTTGGTTTAGTAATTACGACAAGTCAAAAGTGTCTGATGTTTATTTATAAGCCCGGGCGAAATATGATTTGGCTGTGGGCATGTCAAGTGAGAGCTCTGATTAATTAAATGCAAAAATCAATACGGAATCGGCGTGGGAAATCAATTGAAATTGCAAATTAAAAATTCGCTATGGTCTGGCAATTGGAATTCTTGATGCAGATGTTAATGTTAATTGATGACTGACAAACACTTCAACGCTTCGTTGCACAATTGAAGACTAATTGAAACTAGGAAGCGGAATCAACGTCTAGAAGTGGAAGTGGCTTACATTAGGTGCCATTAACTAACTCAAAACTTTTTGTAATTAATCAACTGGCCGAGCCCCAAAGACAAAGGCAAAGACAAAATTCAACGAGGGCAGCCCTCACACTTCCAGTTCCGCATTAAGTGCGTGTCCAGCGAAGTGAAACTTGCACTCATCTACAGACTCTCCTCTCTTCCCCTCTCCCCAGCCAATAGCGAAGGTCGCCGAGCGCAAAATATTAAGTATACGTATGAAGAACTCCATTAAGCGGGCAGTGAAGCTCTTTTTGTTAATGCTTAATAAAATTGAGCATTAGCTCAGCTCTCCAACAAAGAGCAGGAACAACAAATTGAAAATTAATAACAAATGCTTAAGTGTTAGCAAAAAAAAAAGCTGAAACCAATTCAAATGCCTGCAAATTGTAACATGGCCAAAAAAAGAAACAATATCGAATAAACAAATGCTTGAAGCATTAATTAAGCATCGTGAAATTAGCAAAGATTAAGCGTGACAATGGGCTACGGGCAGGTGGGGGGAGTGGGTAGGGGGAGCATTTACCAATATCAATGTCGCATCGCTTATCGGTTATTGAACGTGCGAATTTTATTGCAAATTGGAAATCGATTGGCGACGCTCGCTCAACGTTTAAATAACTCGATAAATAATATAATTAATAATACAATCATTTTTGGCATGCATGCACATTTTGATATACCTGACGTGCAGCTGCGCAGTAGTAGAAGAGGAAGCAGAAGAAGGAAGAGGTCATACAGCTGGCTAGCGCTACGCTTCAATTTTTTCGGTAGCTCAAACTGAATTATGGCCAACACACGCTTGCCGGCCATAACAATTAAGTTTTGTATAACAGCCATGCAAATTATTTACATTGATATGCATAAAATTGCCTTCAACTGTGGTTAGCATTTACGTTAAATTCGTGTTGTTTTCTTGTTTATGCCATTTTAATGGCCTGCCCTTCAAAAGTGGCTGCAAACTATGGCCCGCAAAAGCTCTTGGGCGAAGGAAAGTCACAACTATTTGAGGCGAGAGGCAATGAACTGATTGAAGGATGAAGTAATCAAAATTTCTTAGTTGTTTCAAATATAGATGTCGCCAAACAAATATATGAAATAGTATGACAGTACAACAGTATGACAGTATAACAGTATTGGCATACAGTATGACAGTATAACAGTATAACAGTATAACAGTATAGCTTTATAGCAGTATAACAGTATAACAGTGTTACAGTATAAAAGAATAGCAGTATAATAGAAAAACAGTAAAATACTATACAAGTAAATCAAAATACCAGTATAACAGAATTACTATGATGGTACAATAGTATAAAAATATAACAATATGTCATTAAATAATGTTTAACATTTGCAAGCGCTACAGTTCGAATAATTTTATGCTAAGATCATTTAGTATAACAGTTATGACAGGTTTATAACAATTATATATTATTCTATATAACAGTCAATGTTATGCATGAATCGTTTTGCCTTAGACCAAGTTCTTGTCTGTATAACAATTGTTTAATTCGCAATGCTCATTAGTCAATCAAAAGACTTAGGCAACGAACTTGAACGCCTTTGTTGATCTATGCAAATGTCAGTCGCAGGCGCGACACCGTTAATCAGAATAACTGTAATTAAAGGCGCCATCATAGTTGACTTCACACACACAGCTGGTTACCGAGCTCAACGGCTCAACCCAGTAAGCTGCCGGCAAGGCCGCTGGCATTATATGAAAAGCGAAAAGCGATAAGCGAAGGCATGGCATGGTCGCCATGCGCCAGGGAATGGTAATCTTGTCCAGCAGTGCGGCTGAAATCCAAGCTGAGTGACATTAATGCGCTGCCGGCCAAAAGGAAAATATTATTTTTAATTTAGCGTTTACCGCGCTGCCGGCCCCAAGGTTCTAGCCCGCTGCGAAGGGGGTCTGGGTCTGAGCAGCCCGTTGGCCAAATGATTCGTGCTGCCTGGCATTGGCCACATGGCAAACGAATTTGATGGCCGCCAGCACGATTGTGGCTGCTGCTGTTGCTGCTCCACTTAGTGCTGCAAATATTTTGGCAAGCAATTTGGAGTCGCGTGCAAAAATTAGCAGCTGCGCGTAAACAAGCCGACGGAAAAAGGAAGACCGACTAGAGACACTTTTCGACTCGAGTCGGCTTAAACCAAATATTTAATAAAGCTGAACGCAAAAGTGGGCAGCAGATCTGGAAAATGCGCTGCGTCATCTACAAACAAAACAAAACTGACCATCAACAACAAAAAATATACAACAACAACAACGCGATGATAAACAACATTTTGGTTAAGGTGGAGAATCGAGGCAGCTGCCATTGGGATTTCCCATGCAGCATTATCCGATTGTAGCTTCTCGGCTAATATTATGAAATTCGTGCCATGAGATATTTAAACCGATTGTTTGTATTTGGCAAATATGCGAAATGGGGAGTTCAGATTCATTGAATTGGGTTACCAGCAGGTGCTACAGGGTGTACATACGAGTAATGGGAAATAAATATTATTATTTTATATGATATTTAGCAATATTGGATATATCTTTTGAGTTATTAAGTAGCACTGCTTGGAGATGGGCTCTGTTGCTATATGGTGTACATAGTACTTGATAAATTGTGAGGTATATACATATAATATAATAATTTTATATTTTTTTTTATTGACAACATATATATACAAATTTAATAAATATATTTATTTAATTGCTGAGTTTCAAGGCCTTATGTATTTAATATTCTATATATATTCTATATTTCTACAAGTTTCTAATCTAGTTTCTTATGTTATCTCATATTAGCTACAATTCCATTATATTCTCTATATACTCATTGTATCTTTTCTATTAACCAAACACACATTATCATATATTACATATGACTTCAGCCTAATCAAATAGTTCAAGTTCGTTGCCTGAGTCTTTTGTTACCAATTCACGCCTTTGCCACAGCCATGCGCAGCAGGCAATAACTTTCAACTGGGTCGTTGACTTTGCGGGCTGGGAAATGTGTCAAGGTCGTATTCGCCCCAGACAGCGAGAGAGAGAGAGAGAGAGCGCGCGCGACAGAGACAGCCAGAGAAGCAGGCATAGACAGAGTGAGAGCTGGTCTCCCTGCTACGTGCTCAGCGGCAGCTGACAATTTCACAACATGATTAACTAAAATGCTCATCTCTTTTGCACTCAAATGGGGTAGCTCTGACAATTAAAGATGCATTACACAATTGCTTTGATCAAACAAAGCCGAACAGCAAAAAAAGAAGAAGCTAAACCAAAGAAAAACGGAAACCAACAAAAATGACCTTGCCCAGCGGCTTTTGTTCTGCTGTTGAAGACTGTGAAATCGGCTGCAGCTAAGGCAGCTGCTAGGCCTACAACACCCACACCTAACCAGCTACGTGCCGGCTGACAGAATTAACCAAGCACCCACCAACCACCCACCCACCGAACGGAGCCACTTGCCCAGTTCCAAGCGTTCAAAATTTGCTACGTTTTCTGTTTGCTTTTTGGCATTAACACAAAGTTCACAACTGAAGTTGGCTGAGTGTGTGCACAAGTGTGTATGTGTGTGTGTGTGTGTAGGTCTACGCTAGTGCCTGCACATACAGCCAGAGCAACAGCAACCACAACAACAACTACAACAACCACAGCATGCCCAACAACAATGCGCGGTAATGTTTAATGCTTTTTAATACTTGAGCCGTCGGGCGGCTGGCGTCTCAGTTAGTCTCAGCACAGCCGCAACGGAGTGTGCACGCGCAGCAGCAATAGCAGCAGCAGCCCCAGCCAACCAGTCAGTCAATCAGTCATTCAGTCAGCCAGTCATTCATTGACTCAGCCGCAATCAGTTGGCCAGTGAGAAAACGCATGAGCAAATTTTTGTCGAAAAATCCCAACAAGTTTATCCATCCGGTGGGGAATGCGAAAATATTTGCTCAAGTTGCTTGCGGCGGCTCAAAGTGTTGCCCCAAATTGTTGCAAGTGCATCAGTACGAATCTATAACGGTTAACCAGCATAAGTGGCGGCCAAGTCAAAGTTGTTGCAGCCAGTTGATTTCGCAAAAATAATCGAGAGAAAAACATAAAAATAGTCTACAACAATTTATTGCAAATTTTAGTGCAAAAAAGATCAATAAAAAATACGAAAAACAAACAACGAACAAAATAAAGTAACGACAAGTGACACACATAAGCGACACAAACAACAACGACAACAACAATTCGTGTTTGCCCTTCAAATCAAAATTACAACTAAAGATTACAAACAACAGAAAACCCAAAAACACAAAATTGACAATAAAACTCAAAAATAAAATAAAACAAAAGTTAAAAATAAACACACACACCCACCAGCAGAAGAAGAAAAAAAAGGTGTAAAGACTCCAAAAGTGTTCAATAAGTGACTCCCCGACCTATCCAACTATATAGCTACACACGTCTATATATCTCTGTCTATATACACATACATTTGTCAACGATGGATGCGCCTGCAAAACAGGTAAAGAGAAAAAAACAAAAACAAATATTCCAAAATAAATTTGGCAAAAAATGTTGCTTTTCGCATTTTTGTTTGACAACTTAACTAGGCTAAGTAACAATAACAACAACAACAACTGCCTGTAAAAAAACTGCGTGACAAGTTGTTGTACATATTACTTTGTAGTTGTTCCCTGCCACGCCCCTTTGCCTGTGGGCCGGGGCTCAAGAAACTTGTTTACAATTTGTTTGTTTTGCTGGCACTTTATGAACATCATCATCATTATTATCACCATCTTCATTATCATTATCATTATGATCAAAAGATTTTCGCCACCTGTTTGTTGTTGTCTCCTCTTCACTTGCATTTTCAGCATACGTAATTGCCAGAGATAAAAAGATAAAAGCGGTATTTCAAGAAAATGGTGAAAATTTCAGACAAATATAGATTTGTATCTTGGGGATTCTCAAAAATTGATCAAAAAACTTACAGAATTAATGAATATTAATTGAAAGAGATAAAAAAGTTGGGGTCCTTGAAAAAGAATAAAAATGCTGGCAAGACTTGGTAGCTTTTCTATGTAACTCTCGCAAATTTAAAGAAAGTTTTTTTCGGTTTTTAGGAAAAGTATGAAAGGAGGGGAAAACACGAATATGACTTCACAAATTCTCACGAACATAATTCGTATTAACTTTGTTGTTCTTTTAAGAAGTAACCCTAAGACTTTTACTATTCTAAAAATCTATTTTTATGTAATGGACTTAAATATTAAAAAAAAAATGATAAAAAAAAAATAATAAAAAAAAATTAAAGAGTGCGAAAGAACGTATAGGATACAATAGGATAGGATAGAAATGAGAATTGCAGTGAGTCGTAGAACTTTAATATTTATATATATGGTCGAATCCCGATAATTCATCCCCCGCTAAATCGAAACCCTCAATAATTCGTAAAAGACGCTGTCCCTTTAAAAAAATTCCTTAGCGATTCATTCTTGATAAATGAAATTCCTGTGTAATTCGTAAAAATGTGATCCCATTGCCATTTCGAATTATTGCGATTCGATTGTACTACAAAATAACATCAAAGAATGCAGATGTAATGAACTAACAGAATCGCATAGAAGGGTGCACTGAAAAGAAGCAATGGAGATATTGAAAATATAAATGGAGTAAGGAAAAGAATATAGTTACTACATGTGAGTGAGGTACAATGACAGACAAAGAGAGAAAGAGAGAGAGAGAGAGAGAGGGAGAGAGTGAGAGTGAGAGAGAATGAGAGATAGAAAGAGAGAGTGAGTAAAAGAGAAATAGAGTAGATAGAGTATTTTAAATACATATATCTGAAAATAATATCAAAGGCTTGATTGTACAGAAAGCTTTGAAAATGACATAGAAGGGCGCATAGCATTAAGTATTCGTTTCGGGGCCACTCTAGCTAAAAAAAAACAGAAAACCACTTAGATAATCCAATTATATAATTGCTAACTTAAGAATAAGTACATGTTCGATCAAAAACGAATCAACTGTGGGCAGCGATTCTATTAAATGTTGAAGCACACCCAAATCTTATTTGTTGTTGTTGGCCCAGAGTGCCAAAATGAATTAAATAGACAAAAATTGCATTCGATTATTAAAATTGTTGAACAAAAGGCCGCCAAAAAGTGTTTTTCGGGCTTTGGCTTTCAATGCAAACTTTAATTGCATTCAATTTAATTCTACTGTTGTTGTTGTGGTTGTCTTGGTTGTTGTTGTTTGATAACCTTGTGCACAATTCACAAGCCGACAAATAAGAAAAAAAAATAATATGTGGCCAAAGTAAATGTTAAATGTTGGCCAATTTTTGCTTAGCATTTTTCATATTGTCTGCCGGCTGGCGATTCGATTCGATTTGGTTTTGCGGCCGTCTGGCATTTAACAACCATTCAATTTGTTATTAAACAATTACGAATTGTTCAGTTCCTCAATTTGCTTTGACACTTTTTAATCAATTGAATAAGCGAACTCACAGAATTTTTACACGTGTCTTCCAATTTGATCGCATTCCCAGACATTTGATTCTCCCTTCACTTTGCCAATCAAAAGCAGAAGTTGTTGCCACTTCACAATTGACAGACACAACAACAACAACACACACACACAGGTAGCCCGCCCACTGTTTGAGTAAATTTTTGGAGCGAGTGGAAATAAGGCACATTGAAACGAGAATGGGGAAGCAGCATTGACAAATGCGGGTTCCAAAATCAGAATGCGGCAGCCAAACAGAATCCAATTTAAGATGAGCTGAGAAAAAAAAAACAAAATTAAACTGTAAGAGATACACAAATAAACATTGTGAAGAGGCTGGCGGGCTCCTTTTTTGTGCAGCTGATGCTGAAATCAGAGATCGGAGATCGGCATACGAATCTGTCGCTTTTCACTTTCGAAATCCAATTAAATACAGTTTTTTATCGTTTTTGGCATTAAAAAAGGCAGAAGTTCGTGTCTTGAGTCTTTTGTTTGAGTGACAAGTTTTTGTGTTATAATTGCGAGCATTTCAAGAATATTAATGCATTAAGTAATTAAAAATTATTTGTTATAATTAAATTTTAAAATAAGGCTTAGGCTAAATTTAAAAGTTATATTTAAACTAAATTTTAAAATTAAATATAAGTTCAATTTAAAAATTTTAATTCAATTTAACTAAGTTAAAATGTTAAATTTAAACTAAATTTAAGGAACATAAAAATTTTTAAATTTCAAAATTTTGCGTAAGTCTATAAATTGTTTTACTTGTGAGTTATCTATTTATACCCCTGAGTTAGAATCTATTTATACCCTAAATGGGAATTCAGAGTATATTGCTTTTGATAAAGTGTATGTAACAGGTAGAAGAGGCGTGGTAGATCCCATAAAGTATATGCATTCTGAAGATTAAAGATCAATAGCTGAGTGGTTCTAGCACTGTTGGTCCGTCTGTCCAAATATGTACGTATGTGAAGGTAGAACTGGGAACCTATAAGAACTAGAAATTTGAAATTTTACATGTCGGCCTTGTTTGCAAATAACTAATGACTTTTTTATTATTTACAAGATTTCATCAGTTTTAGGAACTAGGGATACCTTTTTTCCAAATTATTCCAATTTGCAGGCTTCAGGGTATCTCCTAGTCAAGTTTTCCTAACTGCAGCACTCTTATAAACCATGTAGCATTAATGAAACATGCTGCTTGTCACACTTAAGTATTCTTTAGCATTTTAATTGGCCATAAATTTGGTTTATAATCCATAGACCATAGACCATATAGCATTTACCATTTACCATTTACTAAATATATGTAAATTAATTATAATTTTAAAGTGTTTTCTTTGGTAATGAAAACAAAGCATGACATTCTCACTCTGATTATCAGTAGTAGAGAGGAGGGAATTAGCCTATGCATATTTATGAAATGCCTCCACGTGCCGACAATAAAACATGAGATCGGATCGGATCGCATCGCATCGCATCACAGCGCAGATTTTCAAATGTGCTAACAAATTAATAAAAAAAATTAAAATTGCTTTAAAACAAAAACGAAATGAAAATTAATTTCGATTGCCAAAAGATTTGCCAGCCAGCTTGGCGATGGCGATGGCTGCGGATCGGTTGGGGTCTGGTCTGAAAGATGAGTCAATTGGTCGGCAAAGTAACTTTGATCTTATGATAGGAATTTTATCGCCAATTCCCTACTGTTCCTATATACGTTTATATATCTATAATATGTATGTATGCACAACGAAGTGTGGGTAAATATTTGAATTGTTAAATTCTCTCGCTTCTTTTATTAGCATTTTCGAATTTTATTACTATATATACTTGCTTGTGCAATACACATATTTGTTTATAGACATAGCTAAAGTTCATAGCGTGCGATTCTTTAGATACGAATTGCAGCAGCGCTGCCAGCAGCGACGCTAGCTGCCTTTTTAGTTGGCCCCGCACTTGAGCTGTGTTGAATTATTACACGAGTCGCTGTCGCTTGATCACTTGCTCTCTTCGCCTCACACTTTTCGCCGTCGTCGTCTCTCTCCAGCGCTGCATTGTTGTCGTCACATATGCTCACGCTCAACCCTCCCGCCAGCCCCGCCCCCTTTGGTTTGCTGTCGCCCCCGCCTCATTTGTTTGCCTTTGCTGTTATGAAACGTAATTGTGTCAAGGTCAAATTTACATGAACACGCTAAGCGCCGGCGACGCTGCCATTGTACAGTGGGAGAAAGGGGGGCAGTGAGGCTTTTGGCGACGTCTGTCTCAGTCTCCGTCTTTGCTGCTGCCTGTGCCTCTGCTTATGCCCCTGGCTCTGCTCAGCTGTTCTCTGTTCGCTTTGCAAACAGTCAGGCGCGCTCTTTTCCACGCTGTTTGCTATGCAAATGTCGGCGGAGAGCAACAAACTGACAGACAACCAGACAGACAGTTGGACAGACGCGCTGAAAAGGTGTCAAAGCAAATAGAAAATTGTAGCTACAACAAATAGAAACTAGAGAAATAATCGAATTTACTTCAAATCGAATTGCTACACTCTATTATAATATAAGAAATTATATTTATTTTTTAACATTCTGCGAGGGTACTTTGAAAAGTTGTTTTTATATATAGATGTACAGATGTGTTCACAAAAATAGCAGTGCAGTAGATGCTAACAGAAATGGCAATATTTCTTGCATTTTCCTTCTTATAGATTCAATTCTTGTATGTATGTATCGACTAAAATAAATAAATATTTTTTCCATAATCTTTTATGTTCATGTTAGCATCATATTTTTTTCAGGGAACCCTATAATATACATTACAAAAGAAAAAACTTTAATTTATTATCAAGCGAGCTCAAATTGAGCCCATTAACAATTAGCTATAGACTTGAGCCACTTACAAATTGCTTGTGTTATTTTCTATAGCCAATCCTATAACAAAGCTTAAATACCCTTTCCTCATTATAAATGCAAATTTAAGCGGTGCAGCACCCACAGTATTTACTCGCTAAGTTAGCACATCCATTAAGCGTTCACTCTTTATGTTGGGACTGTGCTTTGTGTGTGTAGCAGTTGTCACCTTTGAATTTTTGGGGGCATTTCCCATGTCAAGTTTAAGCATTTCCCATTTAAGTCCATGGGTCACCTATATACAAATATATACACATATATATGCATATGTATAACTTGCTTACGAAAGCAACACTCGAGTTAATTTAAGTTGCTTGATTGACTTGGGGAGTGTACGAGTATAGAGGTCTATAAGTCCATATGCTAAGTGAGTCTGATTGGGGGTCTTGTTTGAGCTATTTGCTTGCACATCAATTAGTTAATGAAATAAGCGTATGTAAACAATGGCACTTAGAAATGTTAAATAACATGAATAACGATCAGTATTTAGCTATCAAGTGTACACAGGCAGCTATGTCGGTAAATTACAAGTCTCATCTAAAGCTAAGAAAAATTTCAGTAAATTACAAGCAATAAAATATTGCCAAAAAAATCCCCAAATATGAATGATATATGTACGATAATCAAGCTAAAATTAATCATGAATAATTTTTATTCTAAATTTACACTAATCTTACATTCAGTTGTTAGCCCAAAGCATAACTTCCCCTATTTATAAATACTTTAGAATGTATTCAAGAGTTTAGTCAACTTCTCTTTCTTCCGTAAATCTTGCATAACTGTAATTATTCGTTGATTATTCATTACATTTAATCTGAGTAGTTCTGATGAACACATTAGTAATCGCATCTTCATTAGCATCCATATTTAGATGCGATGCATCATCAGCTGCCTTTCACAACATTCCCAGACGATTAACGCCAGCATAAAGAACAGCTGAAACGATTTGCAAATGCCAATTTATCCATTGTTGTTAATAACGGCGATTATCTGGCGCAAACATTTGCGTGCTGCCACCCACGAGCTTTCCAAATGGCCAACATTTGTCTTCCCCTTATCGATGAAATAGCCAATACAATGGCCAGCACTCTAAATACCTTCAGATTAGTCATAGTTCAGATAAAAAATAAAGCCACGCCAAAAATGGACAATCTCTTGATAAATATCACAGTAGCAAGCTATGCGGCAGCTGTTGCAGTAAAAGGAGCTCCGACCAGGTTGTCAGCAGACAATAGTACAACTACTTTATAGCACAGCTTTAAATTGAATTGATGAAGCCAAGTGTACAAATAATGAACTGTATTGGTGTAAAATATAAAGAAAATCTATAAGTAATGCGCTCCTTACAAGGATTATTATAAAATTTATCAGCTTGTATAACAGTTGTAGTAGCTATAGAAATTAATTATTGTTAAAATGTATCCAGGTTATAACCGTTTAGGTAAAAGTCTATATAAAAAAAAAAAAAAAAAATGTTTATACCACAATTTATATAACAGTTTATATAACAGTTTGTATAGCAGTTTATTTGTTTACCTGAACTACTTTCATACTCTTAGTAAGTCCTACATACAATTCTATCTAGTTTAATTTTTGTATAACAGTTTTGTGTACTACAAATATAAATTTTGTTATAATAAGAACATAGAATTGTCAAAATAGTTTTAAGTACTCTACTACTCTACTTTAAAATATAAAAGGATGATTCTGTTCGTATAACAGTTTAAGTTAGCTACATAAATAAATTTATAATAGTTTACTTAGAAGCTACTTAACATTAAAAATGTTGTATACCAATTTGTCAACATTGCCTAAGAGTTTTCTTAAACTATTTGCTTATATGTATAACAGTTTTGAATATTTTGTGCTTGATTAATATTTGACTAAACTAAACCCACAATTTATAGTAGCTGAGCTTATTTTTGTATAACAGTTTGTGGTTTCTGTTCAGCTGTTATGCCAGAGTTGCCAGACTGCCGTTTGCCGGCAGCTAAGCGCATTAGCATTGCAAATGCAACAGGCGATAACCAAAGCAAATTGCGAAATTCCTGCAGGCAGTCAGCTAAGCGAAGTGAATGCGATTCTCGCTATGTGGGCGACTGCTCAACGAGGTCCGGGAGCACACAGTCACAGTCACTGGCACAGTCACTGGCACAGCCGGATATGCATTGGCATGCAAATCAATGCAGAACATTTGGCTGATGCAAGAGCAAAAGCCAAAGCTATGACATTAATCTTGGCGCATCTTCGTCATGGACAAGCAGCCCAGCCAGCATTTGCATGCCAAGCAGAGGAAGGCAGGCCACGGTGGCAGTCGCTGACACTTCACAGTTCATTGGCGCCGTGACAAGCCCACCAACAGACAGTGGTACAGTGAGCACTCGGCAACAGACGCGACGCAGACGGCGCAGATCGAGCCTCCCAGCCAACTAAATGGCTGAGACGTCTTAATATCTCAATTCGTGGCGGCGCGGCCAACACGCCCAGTTCGAAGTGATTCAGATGTTGGCTTTTCGGCTTTTCGGTTACAGTTGCAGCAGTTTTCTGGGTGCTCGTAAAGTGGAGGTAATTGTATGGCTCGCTGGTTCAGGGCTGACCTTCAAGATGTCAGAGTCTAGTGTTTCCGTTTTTACACTGACCAACCAATTTGATGGCTAAAGGCTGATGGCTGATGGCTGCTGTCTGCAGACATGAAAGAAGTTCGTTGCCTAAGTCTTTTGTTTTGGGGCGAAGCGAGCGGGAGGGCAGCAGCAGCGTGACGCGGGCATAAAAATAAACATTCAAGTCGGTCGACTGTTATAGTTAATGGGCCGCAGTGGCTGCGCGCGACGGCATTAACAAGATTTAATGCTAAAAATAACAAATGAGTAGCAATTACGAGACTCCAGACCCCAGACGGAGACAGTCTGTGAAATAACCCACGCGACCGAGTACGCCCCACAGTCACACACACATTCGATTTGATGATGTGGGAAACACTCGAAATAACGAACACAAAACTTATTAGCACAAATAACAAAGTAAGAACAAGCAACAAAACCTCAAGCATGACAAAAAGGGTATGGCGGGGCAGCCACTCGACAACAACAGCAGTCAAAGCCAAAGCCACAGACTCAGCAAGGCACCCGGATTCGTTATTTATGGCATACGACGGCTAGGAAACTTATATATATATATATATATATATATTTATTTGTTCTCTGTCTGTCTGTTGGCCAGACACAATTCATCACGTGCGTCATTTAACAGTTCAATCTTTGCTCCAGAATCAGCATATTCTTTACAACTGTACGAAAGAGTGTTTTTTATAGATCTAATAGAGAGTTCAGAACATAGAGCTGAAGGTCATCTAACGGTAAAGCGCACTTATGTTTATTTATAATTCAGCGATCTAGCTACAACAATTGAGATATCTGGCAAACATGTTTTATTTTGATTCCTTGCTTATTTTAATCAAATTTCAATGGCTTTCACTCGAGCATCAACCGGTTGGTTCGCTCGACTACTTGCCTAATTGGCGAATTCCCCAACAAACGGATACTTAATACGAAAGCATCTTGTACTTTCGAATGTGTAGCGCCCCATAAACAAAGCAAACAAAACAAATCCCGGCCCAAACAAATTATAAATAAAATAAAACAAAGCTTAAGCTAAATCTGAACCAAATCCGGTTGAATTCGACTCTCGATTCTTGCCTTTTGATGTTCGATTACATTTCTTGCTCTTGTACAAGACTCCCGCTGTGCATAATTTGTCAGATTTAATTAATTTTTGTTTAATTATTAATCAATTGCAGCACCCACACGCTTCGCTATTGCACTTATTTTGCTTTTCTTTCTTTTTTTCGTTCTTCCAGTCGTCTTTTGTTTTAATGCTCTAATCCCAGTGTTTGCTGGCGTCCATTTATCAATTAGTGATTTTTTGCGGCTTGTTGAGCACAGCTTAAAATAAATTTTTCTTAATTAATGGGCTATTAAACTACGACTTTGCATGTACAACAGCGGGCGTATCTATTTGTTTTTATTTTCTTCTTCTTTTGGGAATTGGCTTGTGATCTAGAGATGAACAGCGAAGCGGAACAGGCAATATACAATCGGAAACAGTTACCAAATATTTATATTGACCTTGGCCACGCTCTGAAAGACTAAATATTTTGGCTACTTATCATTTAATTATAAAAATATATAAAGCTTTTTAATTGTTGATGTAATCAAAGCGTTTCCACTCTATAACATTTGTTTAACCCAATTTAGTGTAAACAAAAGGGAAACAACTGGCACAGTAACGATAATTGCATTTCGCTTGCGGCATTTCAGATTTTTTACTACCTGCCTTTAATGCACTTTTTATTATATGCTCAAATTTTACATCATAAAAAAACAAACATTGCGTACTTCGATTTAAAACGGTTACAAATGCAGTTCAACTGCTACAAATCAGTCATCGATTAGGTAAATCGATATCCTACGATGGCAACATACGATAGACACTATATTTAATGAACTGCTATAGTCGATATCCCGCTGAAGAAGTTCATCGCTAATAATTACAGTCGATAGAAAAACTATTCGAATGTAGTTCAACTCACTTATAGATTGGCTTAAGCGATACCTCGCAGGAGACGCTCATCTCTGATATCAACATGCGACAATCGATACCACGCAGGAGTCGCTCATCTCGATAGAAACGCTATGCAAACGTAGTCCAACACCCTTAAATCACTTATCGATTGGCCTAATTGATAACCGCAAGAGACGCTCATCTCTGATGGCAACATTCGGTAATTCATACTTCGCAGGAGACGTTTATCTCGGTAGAAATGATATGTAAATGAAGCTGAGATTATCGATTTACTTAATCAATACTTCACAGGAAACGTTCATCTCTGATGTCAAGATTCGACAATTGATACCTTGCAGGAGACGTTCATCTCTGATAATTACCCTCGATAGAAAGACTATGCAAATGAAGCTGAACTGCCTCAAATTACTTTTCGATTTGCTTAATCGATACCCCTCAAAAGACGTTCATCTCTGATAGGGAATTACTTTGATCGATACCCCGCAGGAGACATTCATCTCTGATCGAGCGGTTCGATAGCTGTTGAATTGTGGCGCGTGTCAGTTTTGGGTAACTGAGTTGATTTGTCGCAGATAGCGAAACAACAAATTAGGCAGTTAACAAAATTTTGCTTAGCACTTTACAGCTATTAAAAGGCAAAACACAAAGAACATAAGCCCAAGCAGAAACCCGGTAAATTTATAGCTCAGCGCCGAAACGGGTTCAACGCGTATACAGATCGAGGCAATGACCCAGAGAACTACTGAAAATACCGGCTGAAGCAGAAGCAGCAGCAGCAGCACCTGGAACGGAGGGCTATCGAGTAGATTCATCGATCTATCTATCTATACCGTTCGAGCACGTTCTAATCGATCATTAAACATAGCCTGAGAACTTTATTGGCCGATCCGATTTGATATTCTCCATTCACCTCAACCATGGCCAGATCAGTTACGGACAGCCCGAAACAAAACAGCGCTGAGAATTGGGCGAACGAGTGGGGGCAACAAATTAGCACGAAATTAATTGCATTTAAGCAGCAATAAAAATGAAAAATTACTTTTATCGCGCGGGTAAGATCGTGTCTTCGGGTCGCTCCCACCGAAATCAGTCGAGTTTTTTATTAAATCCCAGTCTTGTTTTATTTGTATAAATTCGTTGCGGCATTTATAGACCGACCTACCTGATCTATCATAGAAACTTTGTCGCTTTCACAAATACCCCTAGCCAAAAATTAACTCTTAGCATATGTAAAACGGCATTCGGCATTTGTTCACAATTTGTTTTATTTCACATGTTTAACAAATTGTTTTTAATCTATTCGTGTTGGGGTTAGAAAATGCTGAACACATTTTAAATGTGTGAGTGTGTGTGTGTGAGTGTGTGTGAGTGTGTGTGAGTCTGTGTTAGATACTGAAGTAGAGAAAACTTGTGTGGAATATGAAAGTCCTGCAACTTAATTGAATTTACATTTGGAGAAATCCATTTCGGGATGCTGTTGCTTGAATCTAGAAAGGAGATTGCAGATTAATATAATTGGTATCTTATAGAGAGGTAGAGTCTTAGTCGCTTACTTCTCTAGTATATCCTGTTTCTTGCGATCCTCACTGGTGGGCAGACCCATCTCCTTTTGACGCTGATCATACATCATTTTCTCAACCATGCTGCGCGTTTCGCCATCCAGATCAGATAGCTTGGATGACTCTGGATTTATTTTGCGTGTGGATATTTCCGGATCGCTGGTAACGAGGCGACTCCACCAATTCATGCGATTGATCTTCTCGAGTGTGATGAGCACCGTTTTGCTGTCTTGGATCACCCAAAGCGATTCCTCCTGCTTGACCTCGCCGCAGAGCTCGCCATCGATGATCGGCTCTTGACCTTTGAGGCCCACTTTCAATGACTTCTTGCCAATGCTGACCACAATGTCGCGGGCACGCAAAGCGAACGAGACATTGAAGGGAATCTTCAGCTGCAATTAGAATGTGTAGACAGATATAACCAGTTAGCTTGTTAATGCTGATGATGATCAAGATATCGCTGACTTTGACTTCGACTGCAGAGCGATACCAATTGCAAACAATTATGAGCACGTAACGGAGGCGAACATCTCCGGTTCATGTAATTTGTGATTAATGATCCGGGGGCCCCTTCGACATTCTAGGGGCCACGTAACAAAGTCAACAGAAATAACAATTGTTGATGCTGATGTTGATGTTGATGATGATGCCCAGTGCTTTGGACAACCTTGAATCAGCTAATAACAAAAAACGGTCTAAAAATAAAACTCACACTCGCACTCAGATCTGGGCAAGAGGCACGTCTTGTATCGGCAGCTGCAATCAGAAAACTAGAGCTGCATAGCGCTGCCCTTCACCCAGGCCAGGCCAGGCTCAAGGACTGGGGCTTGGTCTGCATTCAACGGGAGTTTACCTTAACTGCCTGGCATGCAGAGTTCAAGGACGTACAGCGGTTGTTTTATGCATTCTCACATATACACATATAGCCAGATCCGGTTGAACTGCACAGGAGCAGCAGTTGGAATGCCGCTCAACAGGTTGCCTGGATCTGAGCCAAACACGAGATTGACGAACAATGCAACGGCAACGGCAACAGCAACACCAACAACCAGCAAGCAGCTAATTGAGTGTGGCCTGGCTTCAAAGTTCAAAACAATTACACTGGCGTCTAAAACATTGTGCTCACTGCTGTCCAGGCCACATGCACATATATTAGCACCTTTTCAATTAAGAATTAATAATGCGATTTGTGTGTGAGAAAACTGAAAAACTTAAAACAGCAGCGGCAACATAATTAAAGCCTAAGTTATTAGATACTCAGCCAAGCCAGCTGAGAACAGTGCCATCAATTAGCAACGACAACAACGACGAGCGACCCACTTGCCACAGTCGTCGCATGTGGAGACGCAGTTGCAGTCGCAGTCGGTGTCGACAACTGGCTAACGACAATGTTAGCGGCTCTCGCGGCTCTTTAATTAAAAATCAGACAAAAGCAACAGCGTCAAGGACGCTTTCGTTCAAGAAGACAAAGTCAGCAGCAGGCCACAGTCCGCAGCACGACACGAAGATTCGTGCGTGCACATCTACTCAAATCTACGTGTGTGTATGTGTGTGTGGGTAGCCAAGGTGTCCCAACAACAAAAACAACTGAGTAGCAGCAACAGTAGCAAACACAACGGGCGGCCAACAACAAAACAGCTAACGCTAGAGATGAGCATGACTATGACTGGAGCATTCCATTCATAGCTTAAAACATTCCAAGTAGAGATGGGAACGTGTCGTTTTATTCTTGTTTATCGATAACACAGGCTTTTCTTTCAACAAATCAATTAATTTTTAATTGTCACTAAGAAAACACAAAATACCAACTCTAATCGATACTTTCTCAACACGTGATCAGCTCTAGCAGCAGCTTCTGTTGAACACTCGAGCGCACTTTGCAACGACAATGTGGAGGCTTCAATCGTAACTTGTCGCCGACGCATTGCTCACACATTTTCGACAAATTGGACTTGAAAATGTGTCAAAACTGAAACTGAAGCGGATGTCAATTGGGATTTTTGAAGCATGGCGGGCGACGCGGATGTAAAGCGGATGAACAGAAAAAGTGTGGGCGATGGCAATTAGCAAGAACAACAACACTTAAACCTAACATGGCTGCAATTATCAGATTGTGGCTGCTGTTAGCTGCTGCATTGTGCAATACTTGTGTGCATTATTCGATAACTGTGTGTGTGTGTCTGTGTGTGTGTGTGTGTAATTACTAATCGAGACGGCTACCGATATCGGTTAATGGCCTTTCGGCATGTGCTGTGATATTCGAAAGGAAATTTTTATTTCGAACGCCAAAGCTTTCACAGTGTTGCGAAGGTTGTGCAAATAGCAGTTCTATTCTGTATGGGGCTTGTTTACAAGTAGGAAATTTACACAAATCACACACATGCAAAGTAGCACCTTAAAACACGGCAAACAATGGTTCATGCAAATGGGCGTGCTGAAAGACAGCAACAAAACGCAAACATGATGTGACTAAAAATTTATGCCAACAAAGCTACAGCAACAACGACAACAACAACAACATGGACAACCATTTAGTCGTCAGTCAAAGTTCAAAGCATACGGAAAAGGTGTCGCGTTTGACTTAATGATTAACAAGCCAAAAACCTGTGGCACACTTATGAGCAGCAAACGAGAGAGACAGAGAGAGTGAGAGTGAGTGAGATGGAGGGTCCATGAAATCTATCAGACGCTGAGCAGACGACACCAAGTCTCACAGTTGCCGATTATGCAAATGTCGTCTGACTGCATTAATCGATAGCCAGCTAATCGATCATCGATGAGTGACTGTGCACCAGTTCTTCAAGTTGGCAACAAAAAATTCAAATTAAGGGATTTTGTAAATTAGTTAAATTAAGTAAGAGAAATTTGAAATTTTACGCTGCTGTATTTTGATAAATATATATGTATGTATAAATAGAAAAAACGGTTTAACTGTTTTTGATATCGCGCTTTGTTTTGCTCAATTTGCTTAATTCTACGAATTTCGAAACAAAATCGACAACAACAATAACTAAAAATACATTTGACTTTTCTTAAATATGTACATTTGTGTGACGTATAATTTATGCTGAAAGAAGCGGCACGGTGCCTGGCACGAAACCCCGATCTCCAAACCAGCGTGGAAACAATCAAAAATGCCAAAAAAAAAAACTTTAAAAAAAAAAGAATAAAATAAGAAAAAAAATCATTTCAAAACTAGCCAGAGTCGAGTGAATGGCGCGACTTCGTCGATAAGACATTATCACAGACCCGAGAGCTCCCCTAATAAAATAAAACCTGAATCAGAACTGATCGGCTGGCATAGTATATTGGAGTAGATCGGTGTCGTCGCCACTTGACAGCCAAATCATCAATTGAATGTCTTAAATCTGATTAGAATGGCGACCAAGCCGCAAACTAGTTCCAAACGAATAATACACACCAAAAAACGTAACTCAAGTGCTCAATGTGTGTATGTGTTTGCGTGTGTGTGTGTGTGCCAATTGAAATTGTTATGAGCTCTAAGCTGAGACTTCGCACAGATCCGGTAGCAGTTAAGACCCCCATAAAGAATTCCCAGAGATCAGTCACAACAGCTAAAGCCATGCGACAGCTTATTGGCCTACTTGGAGACAAATTAGCATAAGCGAACGCTATTCATAACTCAACTCCAAGTGATCGATAGGTCGGGAATATGCAAACTGGAAAAAATGTGATACAAATCTAGCATTTGAAACCAATTACCAGGAACCATAAGACCAAAAATGAAAAATTCACGCTAAAACGGATCTCCGGCAAAATAAAGACCATAACATACTCTCGAAAGTTCATTTACCCAATTGTACGACATTCCCCCAGCTGTCAATTAATCGTCATTCTCGTCGTTGAGGAACGCTTTGTCTTCTGTCATTCTACAATTATTATAGAGTTGACAATTTTGGAGTTGTTCAAGTTGAAGCTTTAATGCATAACTAACTAACTTAACGATCACCATAAAGGAATGATCGTAAATGTAGTTTCATTTTCTTATTAAGTTGCCAGCTTTATTCGTAATTAGCTAGAAAAACCCACAAAATATTAACGAACAACTGACGTCATGAAGAACTTTACCATAGTATTTCCGTTTACCGGATGAGTCAGTGAATCAGCTGCTGGGTATATGCATAGTTTTTCAACATCATTGATTGGCGTTTAGCTCGTGTTTAGCCCCCGTAGGCAAATTTTCTCTAAAGCGTTAATCTCCAAAATTAGCTACGACAAATGCTGTTATACAAAGCGAGCTTCCAGCGGCGGCTATTATGATATTATCTTTGTGTTTTGTTATGGCAACTGCTACACAGGCAGCAATACAGCAAAGCTATCGATTTCATTTAGGGATTTTTGGTTCTTTTGCAGGGGAAATTGCGAAATGAAATTTAGTTTTCAACTGTTTTTCTTATACCAGCGTGTTGAAGTTATTGATAAGTACTCAAGCATAGTGCAAGGTATCGATGGTATCTTTGTTGATGCACTAGGGATATTTTTTGTTTAGAGAAGGGAAATAAAGGAAATTGTCTTTGTTATTGGCTGGGTATTCTGTTTGTCATGAAAATTTGAAGGTATTACTTTTTACATATGAAAAGGCAACTTCGAGAATTAATTATAATTATATTACATATTTACTCTAAGCACACTAAATAAAGCGTATGTAAATTTTAAGCCCCTTAGAGATTTTTTAATTAATACAAATTTTTTCCTGGAATACGTGTAAGTTTTGACGCGCATCAATGAAGCATATTGTGTAGTGGGGATTTCCCCGTGTCGTAAATGCCGTCAAAAATTATTAACTATTGTCACCAAAAAAAAGTTGATATTAAACGTTGACAGCCAAGCGAACAAATCTTAAAATCGCAGCCGGCAGACGCGCGTCAATAGAATCTATAGCCATAAAATGTGTGTGTGTGTGTGTGTGTGTGTCTGTGTGTGTATGGCTTTTGCATGCTTAATTATATGCAACAACTACATCAACAAGTGTTGGCTGTTTGTATTGACGCAGCGAGCAGAGAAGAAGCCACGAAACGAACGTTTGGTGAATGTTGTTGACTTAACATATTGGCTCCGACTGTAGATTGCTTTGAATTGGATTGCTACGAGTTACTTTTGTTGTTGTTCTGTTTATTGTGTAGCTAGTGTAGCTGCTGCTTCGCTCAGCAAATTCAACTCAATTCCATTTGGCTAAAGTGTTTGCTTGCTTGGATTCTATGCTGGTAACTGGCAGTGTCAGTTCGATCTTTGTCAACTCAGCTGATTTAGGAGATACATATGTACACATATATACATACATACATAGATATATAAAGCTATAGAGTCGAGCAGCTCACTTAAAAGGTGATAACAAGCTGCTTGTTCAAGGGGTATATACAGTTAAAAAAAAAATAGAGAGAAAAACCTGAAGACAAATTTGATGATTGTTGTTGTCGCAGTAAACAAAATGTGTAACAATTTATTTGCTCTAACAATTGGCACAGTGTGACAAAGTGAGCAATTATTGAACAATTAATTGTTTAATGATCTCATGGAATTTATTAAATAAAGGCAAATTGAATTATGATGCAAGCAAATGACGCTAGAATTTTCAATATACAAATTAATTGCCCCTCATTCTCAAAAGTTGTACCACAGTAAATCTTTCCTTCTCAGCCTCTTCGCTTGATTTAGCGTTTCTTGCGCAAACCTGTGACACTAAATGCTGATATTAGTATTCCAAAATAGCTACATCAATGTCCGATAAATACGCTTAAATATGGTCAAGTTAGTCAAATCCTCGAAACCAAAAATAAAACTAAATTAATGATCTATCGTTTTTTTTTTTGCTGGCAAACTGTGCCAATCAATTGGCTAACAAGAAAAGGGCGTGTTATGCAGCCTTAAACAATTATCAAAATGAAAAAAAAAAGAAATGTGTATAATGTATGAAATCTTCTGCGGCTTTTGTAGCCGGATCTGAGCAAATCCGCTAACAAGTCGCCCACGCTGAGCGCCCTTTGACGGCTCTTGTGTTGGCTGCGCCGTGGGATTCGATATTCCAATATTCAAAAAGCAATTAAACAAGAGCCCAAGACACAGTTGAGTTGCAGCTCAATTTGCCAACAGATTTGCCCCCAGGGCCCCGCAAAAGGGCAAAAAGCAAACAGGCAGGCAGGCAGTCATTGACGAGATGTCGTCTATTTATAGAGGGATCTGAGAAAGTAACTGAGGCAAGAACATCAAAGTGACAGCGCGGCAAATATCAAATCAATATCAAGGGATGAGCAGGGGGGCGTTGACTGCCCGCCTGCCCACGCCATCAGCGGCAATTGATCAGAGAATGTTTCTGCTATAAATATAGCACAATGAGCTGTCGCTGTTATGGCATGCGAAATCCGGCAAGAAAGTAGCTATCAAGCCACAAACAACGAGAACAACAGCAAAAAAGTTTGCGCATCGAGAAGCAAACAACCTGTCGACAGCTTTAACGTCAACGTTAACGTCAACGCCAACGTAGGCAGCGCTGCCCGCAGCAGCCTTCGTCGTCGACGCCGCCGTTTGCTCTGGGCAGTTCAGCTGCTCGGCGCGCGCCGTTTGCTTCAGTTTGATTCTTGACGCCGTTTAGATCGGTTCTGTTTTATTTGGCGCGTGCTAAAAAAGGAGTTACAAAAAAAACAGACAAGAAAAAAATACAAGCAGACGTAAAAGTCGCTAAACAATCAATTAAAACAGCAAAAAGAACGGTCCAAAACAGCGACTGACGTCCAGTTGAGTGTTTTGTGCCCAAACAACAAGACTGACAACTGGCATATATATATATATAAAAGATATATATATATATATAATATATTATAGATATTGTGATATTATAAATAAGTTTAAATTGTGTGTGATAAATACTTAGATAAGCTAAGTAAATTTGACAAAAAAAAATACACAAAAACGTAAGTAAAGTTAAGAAGAAACAAATTACAAAGCCAGTTGAAAACCAGTTGAAACAAAAAAAAAACGGAATACAAAAATATATACATTTTTTGAGCGCTGATAAGACTTCCGCATGCTTAAAACGATATTTACACAATATGCTTAAATACAATAAATAAAAGCTCAAATAAATGTGCACGCAAACAAAAGACTTAGGCAACGAACTTGACAGTGTGCGTGCGTGCAACAAATTTAGAATTAATTTAATTAATTGCAACAATTATTAAAAATACGAAAACAAAAACTACAACAAATTGTCATTTGCATTTCTTAAAGTGCCTGCCAATAAAATGAGAAAGGCAGAAGATACAAAAACAAAAGCAATCCAAAATCGAACCAGAGATGTTCCATTAATAACAATAACAAAAACTAGCTGAATAAATAATAGAATGTGAATCTGCCTTTTTAAACCGTGTGCCAGGCAAATATCAGCCCATAAATATCAAACGGGTTGAGAGCCAGCCAGCGCAGACTCGAAAGTTCACTTTTTATGTTCAAACCAAAATGAAAAAGTTAAAAACTCAAATGAAATAAAGGAAAAAAAAACCTAAATCAGATTTCGAGTCGAGGGTTTTTTTTTTGTTTTTGACACAGCGGACCGAACTTTAAATGTGACTACAGAAAATTGGCATTTTAAAATGATAGAAAATGGGAAAAATTTAACCAAGAAATTATCATAAGAAATAAAGTATTTCTTTTAGTAAAAGCAAGAGAAAGATCTGATACAGATTAATACCATATGCGATAGATGATTATGTAATATTCAGAGTTAAAAATATGAAAAACATCATATGATATTTATATACATAGTTATGTTTTAAAATAAGAATTTAAAGAAGATTCATAGAAGATTCTAGGGCATCGAAACCGAATAAATTTGCCTTTGCTATGAATCATAATTGGATCATTATAACTCGTTTGTATCTACATATAAGATATATAAGTCTTTATCCATCTAATAAAGCTCATTAAATAAGACATTTTTCATTAGTAAACTAGCCCTAGTTATATAGATGTTTACATATGACTCGACTCTCCTCTAATCAACTTTCTCTGCTCCCGCTCTCTTGCAGATGCAGGATTATTGGCACATACCACGCGCCTCGCTCGTCTCCTCCAGCAGCTCGGCCATCAGCTCGGCGAGCTCCTCAAAATCATCAAACAAATCCAACTCAAATCCGCCAACGCTTGCACAGCGCAGCATCCACTCGGCCCATTCGAATGGAACAAGTGCGGCGGTCACAGCAGCTGCAGCAGCGGCTGTGTTGGCGGCTGCCAAGCGAGGATCACGCTCCTCACAGGGCTCCAGCGACAGCAACAACAGCACACGGGTGAGTAGTAAAGCGATCTGCAAAGATCTACATTGAATTCTGACTCATTTGCAATCTCGCCCACATGCAGAGCGCCGCTTCCGGCTCATTGCTGTTGACAGCAGCGAATCTGGAACGATTTGCTGAGATACACAAGAAACAGGAGCGTCAGCACAAGATGCTGCTGTCGGAGCAGCTGCCCAGTGTGCATGGCCACAGCTCCTCGTCGGCCAACTACAATGCAAATCTGGCATTGGCCAGCAACGCCAAGGATGCAGTAATACCCATTGACGCTGATCCCAATCTGCAGTACGTAAAAACCAAAGATCTGGACACCGTGTCCATAGCCAGTTCCATGCACTTCACCATGGTGAATGGCGAGCCAGGCGGCGCCAAGAAGCCCAAACGCGGCCTCTGCGATCGTGGACGTCAGGTGACGGTTCTCATTGTCAGCATGAGCACCATCTTCATGCTGCTCATCATGGGCATGGTCTATGCGTTGGAGAGTAAGTAGTCCATTTAATTTTTGACTAATCTCTATGAGATTATCTAACTTTTCTCTATTTCAATTCACAGTGCGTGCTCGAGACATGCCCAAGAGCTAACGCAATTGCGTGTGGTATTTAGAATCGGGGCGTAACCACGCCCTATTCTGGGGCTTCTTAGTTTATTATTTATTGTATTTCCGTGTCAATTATTATTATTGTTATATGCGTTGTCATCGTCTTTTTTGTGTTAGTTGTTAGGGTTATTTATTATGAAAAAAAAAACAATCAAACAAATTGTTTTGAGAAGCGAAATTTTTGTATGGCCCACGTCATACTAGTATTAAGCGAAATTACATTTAATTAGCGTTAAATTAATTATGATCAAACTGTATCACAGCAATGACCTGGACAATGAGCGATACTGAAGTGAATGCCGAATAGCCAATACACAAGCATATATACATACATATATAATATATGTGTATATAGCGAATAATATCATAGTTCTGTATTATGTATGCAGAGAAGCGAATGTAATTTTCTGTTAAAGAATTAAGTTTTTTAGCCCTGTGATATGTCAAATAAACAGAATTCAAATTGTATGCAAATTAATATATGAAAAATGTTGGGAATTCCTTTTGGTCTATTACTCAAACACTAATAGAGATGTCAAGAATTCTTTTGCTCTATGAGTCACCCTCTTGAGCGAGAGGTCAATAACTGAGCTGACGAAGCGTTTAACAGCACCTGCCCACACGCATTCTCATTACCTTAGCAACAGCTAACGGTGAAGCCTTGGCAACAGCAATAGATCAACAACATGTGGTAAAGGTCAATCATATTACTTTCTTTAAAGGAATACTTTTGATAACTAATTATATTATATTATATTTTATAGGCTTTTTATAGGATAAAATCGAACATTATTCTGACAGAATTAGGATATATTAAGGCTAGCAACATATCCTTTTATCAGCAAGCAATACTTGTAACAACAAGGATTACTCTAATTATTAATCAAAACTGTTCATACCTAATAAAAAAGTAAACATTTTCTATTTCTGAAAAGTTTTATTGCCCAAAAGACAAACACTGTCCAAGAAGTATAAAATGCAAGCATATTATTATTTGTATTTGGAATATATTAAGGCAATTATGCCAACAATATATCCCTTATATCATCAAGAAAAACGTTCAACTAACAAAAACAATCGATAGATTTGGAAATGGCTTTTTAGGCCTAACAGAATATTAAAACAAATACCTTTTCATTCCTAGTATAGACTGAGAAATAGAAAACATAAAGGCAATATATTGTTCCATCATCTAGGAAAACTTCTATCAAGAAAAATGTTTGACCTTTTTAAATGATTCATGTTTTGCATTGAGAAAGTCTTAACTTAGTCTAAAAGACATTTACCCTGTGCTCAAGTAGCATAGATTCTATATATATTTATGTTTAAAAATATATTCTGAATGAGCTTAAGTTAAATATTGTGAACTTACCTCCACCTCCTGCAGCGTTTGTGTCCACATGTATTTGTCTAAGGTGCAGCCATTGCCAGAATTTGGTTGCAGTTTGCCCACTTCATCCTTTTCGGTCTCATCCTCCACCTTTTCAATGGGCTTGGAGATTTCCTCATTGGTTGCTGTCACACGCGCCGAGTCGCCTCCAGCGCCATCCAAGAGCTGCTGACGTTTTCTAGCAGATATCAGAGCTGTGTTAGTTGGTTGCTCTTTAATAATATTTAAAACTAACTTACTTGTCCTCCTCCTCTTTGATGATGGCAGCGGCCTCTTCGTCACTTATATCACAAATCTTATTGTTATCCATTTCCTTTTGGCGCACTTCGCGCTCAACCCGCTCCTTCTCGTCCTTTATACGCTGCGTAGCTGCGCGTGCTTTGACCTTCTCCTCATGGGCGGCCATGGCAAGTTTGGACTCCTTGCGGAACACATCCAGCAGCATTTTCTCCCACTCATCCTGCTTGGCACCTGTGTAGAAATCAGTTTTGCGGCGCAAGAAAGAAGCCAATGTGTGCAGAAACTACAAAAAGCATGGAAAAAACGTGGGTTTAGACTTGCTTGCAATTGTTGTCGGCAGGTACAAAACTAGATGGAAATGATGCGTTATACATGTACCCTATTGGATTTTGATGCTATCTTCATAATTTTTTCTATATATGCATTAGTTTAAACAAAGGATTCGCAATCATTTCCATGCTTCTTTGTACCATGCTTCCAGTTCCAGTGAAACTTACGTCGGGCACTCCGCCTCGATGCTTTTCTGCTACGGCCAGTAATATGTTGTCAAACTGCGCTTCGTCGGCGGACATTGTGTTTGGTTTTGTGTATAGCAAACGCTGTTTATATTTATTAACGTTATTTTATTAGTTTTCTGGAAATTTCCGAAATTATTCTTATTCCCAGTTTGACGGGTGACTGCCGGCGACTGAGAGTGTGACCAGCTTGATTAGAGGCAAAAATAACTTATACTCAATCCGAGAACCCACCGACAAGCACATAAAACTTAACACTTACTTTTTTTCTTTATTTATATATACAATTATATATATATTTTATTATTTTAAATAAAAAATCTTATTCATTGGTTCAACAACTTTTATTTACAACCAGTGCCACCACAAAACTCAACGCATTTCGATATGTGCAGAAGCGATAGTTGTTCCTATCGAGCAGCTTTTAGTCAGGCATTGTGTCTCACTATAACGGATTTATATTTAAAACAAAAATTGTGTAGCATAAGAAACGGCCAAATTAAGCTTTCTGTTATTCATATATGTAGATATTAAAATTTTTTTGTAAAATATGCTTTTAGGCTCCCTATATTTTGCATGTAATACAAAACGCCGCTTAAAGAGTTATATGGGAATTGCGTTGGTCAATTCATACGCAACATCTGCTATGCTATAAAAGCTCTCAATTTAAGTTTTCATTCTCACTCTTTTGTACTTCGCTCGCTCTTCCCAATGTGTGAATATGAGACTTTCGTCCTAGGCACTCGTTCATTCTCTTTCGGTCTTTTGAAGGAATCAGTCGCATTCTGAATCCATCGGACGTTGACAAAATAAAGTAAATCGAAGTGATAAAATCAAACGGATATACTGAAAAATTTCTTCATTTTGTGCTTAATGTGAATACAGTTAAACTGCAACAACAATCTACAAAAAAGAGTGTGACAGAAAAGTAATGCAACACATGTTTAGTTTAATTAAAAACAAAAGTGAATTGTAATAATTTACTGAATAACAATCAAATGTGCATTAAAGTTGGGGCACCAGCATAATTATTTCCTGCATGGTGAATTTGCGGTTGCAAAAATCGATAAACTTTACATAGAAGCGCATACACACATACTTGCATATAAATATGTATACAAGGTGGAGCGAAAGAAGAAAATTGGGGAGAGAATGAAGGAGGCCCGCCTACAGCTGACAGTGCAGTGCATACAATTAGATACTGTTTAAATAAACTTGTGTGGAAACAGGGAGCTATTAATAATATAGCCTGCAGTGTGTGCCTATTATATGATTTTTTGTGATTACTTAAGGGTACTCTATTTGTGGCCGGCGCTGTGACAGAACAAGCAAAGTTTTCCCCTTGCCCGTCCTGCCACAAGTACACCGCCCTTGTCGTTGGCCAACTGAAGTTGAGTGTTCTATTCCTGCGTGCGTGTGTGTGTGTTTGCGTTCAGCTTCTGTATGTATTGACAATGTTTATGCTGCTCCACCCCTTCCTCAATTGCCTTTTACGCTTTGCTTTACTATTTTTTTTCTTTTGTATTTCTGCTTTCTGGGATTCTTTGCACGCGACGTCGACTACGACGACGACGACGATAACTACAGCTCGTTTCGCTATCTTGCCATGTGCGCGCCAAAGCTGTTCCAGAGCAGACAGCCAGGCCTGCTCTACTGCTCCGCTTCAAGGTCAGTGTAAGGTTAGCTCTGCAATTGCGACGCGCAGGCCATGGCAGTGATTTTGTCGCCGCTGCCGTCGTTGCTCTGCGCGTTGGTCGTTGTCAATGTTATATTTGTTGTTGTCGTTCGAGCAGCAATTGGGGGCGCTTGGCATTTAATGTGTGCCCAGCAACCATAATAGGCATACATATGCACATATTTAGTCGCTTGTGTGTGTATGTGCTTGCGCGTATCCTTCGTCAAATGTTTTGACATTCCCTTGTGCACGCCTTTCTCAATTTAATTTGTTTTTCATGACTGAGAGCAGCCTCCCACAGTGTCGACGCTGACTGCGACAGCGACTGCGACAGCGTTCTGCGTGACGTAGGCGTCAACATGTCGCCTATGCGTCGAAACTGTGTGTACATTGTGGGGTGTGGGTGTGCGTTTAAAAGCTTTGCCGATACCTTTCTACGTCACTAATACCATCCTGCCCTTTGACATTCATCTCTTATATAAACAAGTGCACATAGCTTAGTGTACATATGTATGTATGTGCGTGCATCCCATAAATACATGGAAGTAGCTTTTCATATACAGCTCTTTGCCTGTCTCTCTCTCTCTCTCTCTCACTATTCCTCTTTTGTTTGCGCTGTAGCTATTTCGCAGCATCTCTCGCTTTTGATTGCTTTTTCCAGTGTTTTGCTCTCTTCTTTACGTAAGCTTACATAATCAGCTGCAGACACTTTGCTTGTTGTATTTTTCTAGTTCTTTTCACGCTGTTAAAGGACTTTCAAGTGCACTTCAATTGTAAGGATAACAATGCTGTCTTTGTTTTACTCTGTGTGTGTGTGTGTGTTGCCTCTTAGGCAATGACATAAAAACCGTTTAAATGCTTGTTTATCTGTGCGACTTGAGAAAATGCCCTAATTGGTCTTTCGCAGCACTAGTAATAGAGCCGTAAAGGGTATTTAAAACTTAAGACTGGAACCGGTTATATATGTAAATCGAACCGGTTTGAATTGAAATCAATAGAATTATGGACGTTGGAAGAGTAGTTGAGCAAAACGATGAATGTTTATAAATGCATTTTAAAAACTATTTGAAATACAGATCAGTCAGCTGAGAGACTACTTAAAAATCACTTTCTTAAGAAACGAGAAGAAAATATAGATAAATATAATAAGTAGAACATTTAAGACTTCTAATGCTATTCTCAAGGCAATTTCCTGAAGAATTCCATTTGTTAGATCGTAATGCTTCGTAACAGGTGTAGCGGTGCAGCACAGGTGCCCTTCATAAACAACGATTTCATTTCTATTTCAATTATTATTTCTTTTCGAGTAATCGAATAACAAGTCTTGATTGGCTTGCGAATTGAGACAGAAATTGGATACATTTTGTGGTTAGGCGACAGGCGCCTCTATCGCCTCAGCCCCAATCCCTGTTCCCTCTATCCGTGCTCCAGTGATTTTCCAGTTGGAAAAAAACGTGATAAAATGCTGCTCCAATTGCGTCGTAAACACGGCATCTGCTAAAGGTATGCCGAGTAGCTGCACCACAACAACAACAACAAATACTTAAGATAACAAATTGTTATTATGTGCGATTGTTATACTTGATTGAGCTGCATTTGTTGACGCCAATTTCCTTAATTGGCTTTTACGTTGCACTTAATGCCCTTTGATTTATATATGGCATTATGTTTCTATACATTTTCTTTACTGCTCATAATGCGTCAGCAGCTTGACCAAGGCAGTAGACACTGATATTGTATAACAATGGACGTAGCGCCTGATCGATTCGCTATAGCTAGGATTACAGCAACCACGCACTGATAAGCCAACACGCTTCGAACTCTGCCAATTGCATGCTAAGAAATTGACATCATATGACGTTAGCAGTCGTGCTATTAAAGTTGTCCCAAATGAGAAAGGGACATACAGTGTTATATAAGACCCTGTCACTAAAAGATCTAGGAAAACCTATCCCAAGATATTAGAGCTGTCTTCTCTTAATTAATAAGGGCGTATACATATAAGGTTCTGGGCAGAAAATTACACTAAAAACATATTCCAAGGTATTGTCATTCAAGACTTGGGCTAGGCCCTGTCATAAAATGTCTAGGAAAAACTATTCATACATATTGAAGCTGTCCCGATGGCTAACCTGGCTTAAAGTCTTATATGAAACTTGGGCAAGGCTCTGGCAGAAGCTCTGGTATTGGAGTTCTTCCCTTGTAGTGAAAATATATAGGCGAGGCCTTGGCATAAAAAAAAAGTATGAAAACCTATCCCAAGGTATTGTCGCCTGACATAGGGCCTTACATGAGTTATAGGCGAGGCCCTGGCATGTAAGGGCTATGGAAACATATTCCAATAGCCTTAGCTTTGGCCAGCGCCCTGGAATGCAAATGCGTCGTTTGTTTATTCGACTGTGCAAGTGCATTCATTGCAGCCATTGCCTAATTGACGGTCGCAGCGGATCGGGGAAGAGCCGCACCTAGGTCGAAGCTACTATAAATAGACATAGCACGTTATATTATCTGGACAAATGCGATGCGATGCGATGCGAGTGGGCTGAGAACTGGCTACAAAAACAGGCTGTTAATATCGAACAGTCGTACACTGAAAGAAAATTTAGCAGATAAAATGTATAAAAAACTACTTATAAAGACATAGGCTGCAAATGCAGTCTGTTACTATCAGGCATACACTAAACAAAATGAGTAAGACGGTTATAAGATGAAGCTATCGGAACTGTCTATGCTATCCACTTAACACTTAATAGACCTTAAGTCGTGCCATGTCCGGCATTCTATTAGCAAAGCACTAACTATATACATATATATAAAGACTTCATAAACAGTTACAGAAATCTATATACTACAGTATATAGTAAGAGTATTCTTGTCTGGAATGCTAGGCAAGTGCATATGCCCGACCGAAATATTCAGTTACGAACAAACAAAAAAATAAAAAACTGTTGTTATTTATTCAAGGTAATTGTAAAGCGCAATAAAAAAATCGCCCGAAGCGTGAGTCGTTACATAGAAGCAAAAAAGAAAAAATAGTTTGCTTTCTCTATGGCTTACGATACAGTGGCTAATTAAATAGGGGGCGAGCGTAATATCCCCATAATGAATGCAAATTGTTACTATTTTTAAAGTCTTGTGGATTTACGCCTAATTGGCGCTATCTCTGCTATATATCGACTGTGTTTGTACAGCTGTTGCAAGTACACTCGTCTATAATATAGAACCAAAACAAGTATATAGTAGACATATAGTGTGCTAATAAAAGTGGCGAGTACTGGAAATTGGGAACGATAACA
Organism: Drosophila gaucha; assembly: GCA_035045545.1. Classification (NCBI taxonomy): domain Eukaryota; kingdom Metazoa; phylum Arthropoda; class Insecta; order Diptera; family Drosophilidae; genus Drosophila; species Drosophila gaucha. Next base: position 8,674,697 of record JAWNOY010000292.1, read on the forward strand.
CTTAAACGGTAGCTCGATCGAGTCAGATAATGCGAGTTTATTGTTCCCTATCGTAAAGAGTTAAAATTGGAACTGCAAATCAGTTTATAGATTATGTTAGATTTACGATCTTCGCTTGTTAAAATGGAAACTGAAAATCCATATAAATTAAAATTGCAATCGGAAATTAATATAGATATAATGCTTGATTTACAACTCAATTCAATGCAAATCAAACATTTACGATATCAAATTTTCTAAATTGCAAAGGATCAGTCTATCCTTCTTATGAGCCAACCAGCAAATTCCCAGTATTCCATTTATATTTATATAAAATTTCTAAGAATTTTCAACTCTATGTCAACAAGAATCAGTTGAAATATATATACCCCTTGTGGGACAGACTAACCATAGACGGTGTGCTACCAATGAGCCACGCTCCTAACTCCACCTCAGCGCCAGACATTCGCCAGCCACATGTTAGACACCTGATACTAATCACAGACCCCCAATAACAACAATCGCACACAAAGATTATCGCTTAAAAATTGTTTTTCTTTTGTTTTGTGTTTTTTTTTTCGGCTGCCAAAAAACCGGTCTGATTCTGTTTATAGTCGTAGCTTCCCGCTCTCTCCACTCGCTGTAGTCAAAGTCTACAGAAGAGAGAAGAAAGGGAGATGAAAAGAGTATAGTGCGTATGTATTTCACCAATGTGTCATACGTCTTACGTCTCCACCGACGCCGACGCCGACGCCGCAGCGTGACGTATTTGACTGGCAGATAAGTTCGATCGTTCTCTTGCCGGCCGGCTGGCTAGCTGGGACTTTGACCAATTTATAATTTATGTATGTAAATATACATATGTATATACTAACAAGTGACTGACTTGTTTTATGGCAGACCAACAGATTGCCTGATAATACGTATCAGAGCAAGGCAAGTCAAGCCACGCGTGCTCCATTGGATCGCTGAACTTGTAGTTTCATCGGCATTGATTGATAAATTTGTGTAGAATTCATTAACATAGATAGCTAAAACGATAGATATCGAAATAGTTCTCATACGTTGCCCGGCTGGGTTTAGAGATAATTTCTATTCTCTTTCTCTTTCTATCTTTGTTTCATGTGGCGCGTGTCATGGAAAATTTTTGTGCGATTTTTTTATGGCGAATTTGTTTTTGTTTTGCTATGTGACAAACAAATTTGCATTTGGTTAAAAATAGATAATTATATTTGATTGCTATATATAGAGCTGTTGAGAATTGAGAAAAAATATTTTAATGCATTTTTCAGCTAATTAATTTAGGAGCTGGGGTTGATAAACTCGTTAAACGAAAACATCTGCAAAATACCAAATTTTCCACTGATCAAATCACGATGTACATACATAGATAGAGAGACTATATTATATACATATGTATATACATATGTATGTATGTATAATATATGTAGAGTATTTAAAGATTTTCTTTGCATTAATATTATTGTTGCTGCTGTGTTAATTTCAATATATAAAATAATTTTATTTATTTTGCTTGACAGAAAATACACAAAAAGTAATTTTAATTTATGTATATTGCTTTTTAAGTTTTTTTTTCATACTCATCTCTAAATTATGACCTTTACGTTGTTGTTATTGCTGCTTACGTATTTGGAGTTATTGTTTGTTGCCTGTTTGTGTATTTCTCGTTTTGAACAACACTTAATTATAATTGAAGCGTATATAAGAATTAAAGTTTGAAATGCACCCGTTGTGCCCATAAAGCACATGTGCTGTAACTGTTCAATAAATATATGTACAATAAAAGTAATAAATATTCCACAATTTGATAACGTTAAGAAAACGTTTGATAAAACTGCCACCGCTTCTCCCTTCCACTCATAAATATTGGCAAAATTGACTCAAGTGCACATTTATTTTACGCAGCAGCACGTTCCGCAGCCAGAGAGAGCAGTTGAGTAGAAAAGCAGAAGCAAATGCGAAATGCAATAAAACAATTGCAGCGACGCATGCAATAACATTTGTAAAGGGTTGGCGAGAGACAGTTAGAAAAAAGAGCGATTGAGCGTTTGAGAACCATAAACCAAAGATCGCTGCTACTGCGCTGCTACTGGCGCTCTGCAGGCGCATGCCATTGAGTATAGATTTTTGTTGGGCAGAAGAGCAGAAGCAAATGCATATGCAAAGTGCAATAAAACTCAGAGTGAAGTAGCCATAAACTATTGGAAAGGGTTGGCGACAGTCAACAAAAACGATTGAGCATTTGAGAGTCGCACAAACGAAAGATCTTTGCTGCTGCGCTGTTCCTGTCGCTGTTGTCGCTCAGCAGGCATACGATGTTGGGGGTTAGACGTTGCTGCGTTTCACAGTCGGCGCTCAGTCGCTTGTGAGCAGCCGTCAGTGTCGCGTGTGCCCCAATAAGCGCTTGTGTGCAATTAATAAGTTGAGGCAAGCAGAAAATATAGTGAATGCATATTTATAAGCCTGTGTATATGTGTGTCTTCGTGTTTTTGTTTGTGTAGTGGTGTGCGTGCATGCAAAAAAATACTGCAAAATCAAAAGTTGTGATGGAAAAATATGTGTCAATTCAATTGAAATAAATGATTTATTTTTGTTCTTTTTACAGCAAATACAACTGCGTTTTCTGTGCCAAATAAACTGTTATAACCAAAGTGCAAGTGAAAACTGAAAAAAAACTGCAAAAAGCAAAAGAAAAACAGTAAAAGTCGAGTGAAAACAATTTGCATATTATTTATCGAAGAACAACGCAAAGCGAAAAAAAAAGTTTAAGCAAGTGCAACGGTAACAACGTATAATGGCACCAATAACCACTAACAATTGCGAATTTGAATGTGCAACAAGTGTTGAAAGCGGCAACAATACCGATAACTTTGAAAACGATATCAATATCGATAACGAACGTTTTGTGGGTAGTGCGTCGAATGTTTCGAATTTGAGTCAAGTTCAGGCTGAAGAACATGTTGCAGAGCAGCAGCAGCAGATGCCATGGGAGGCACCTGGTAAACAGGGACTCTACGATCCCCAGAATGAGCATGAGGCATGCGGCGTGGGATTCATTGTGGCCATCGATGGCAAACGCTCTCACAAGGTACGATTGCTGCACAAAACCTGTTTATCTCATTATCCTTTTACACGCTGCTACTCTCTTTCTCTCCCTCTGTTTGTATCTTTTTACAGATTCTACGTGATGCCCAGACCCTGTCAGAACGGATGAATCATCGAGGCGCCTGCGCCTGCGACAATGACACTGGCGATGGCGCTGGTGTATTGGCTTCCATTCCGCACGGACTCTATGCCAAGGCTCTGTAAGTTTACATCCAATGTGGGAATGGGGTTGGCTAAGGGGTGGGGGCACATGCACTTGGCAGCCTAACAGCTCTTGCCGGCTGCCATTGATGAATGTCTTGAACGCTGTTGACGATGACGGCGATATCGCCGCGATCTCGTGCGCGAAATACAAAAATAATTCAAAGCTATCAGCTTTTGTATGCTCTACCAGCAGCTGAGAGTATGCCAGCTAACGGGAATTTATTATGGGTTACTTCCTCCCTCTCTCTCCTTCGGTTTAATTTGACGTCAGTTATCTAATCTTATTCATAGAAAAATTCTATTTAATTGGCTTTGTGATAAAGCTGTCTAATTAGCTTTATACACTATATAAAAATATATATGTATAAATATTTAATAATTATTTTTAATATGAAAAGAATTATATAATTTTAATAGATAGTGGATAAGTCAGATATTCTTTGAAGCATTGATTAATCTTCTTAATTAAATAAATATATATATGTACACACATTTATATTTATGAATTGTTAGGGTATCCCGAGTACGCTGTTGCCTTGTCTAAAATGTTTCTACATGCTATTTTGTTATTTACAAATGTATATATGTATACATACGTATTTGCTTCATTTGCTCGGTCTCGACCCACAAATAAAAATAATAAAATCAGTTGAACATCAGGCGAGCACGTCAAAAATAGTTTGCCATATTGCAATATTCCCTCCCATTTACGAGAAACTAGAATTATTTTTTGTGAAATTTCTCTATATAGTTCTGTTTTTATTTCCATTTAAGTTTTTGCTGTTAGCTGGATATGGCCTTTGACTTCTCGTCGCGCTGAGCTTAGATATTATTGAATAATTTAGACAGTTTTGGGATATGTATAGAACGTTTTGAAGGGGGCTTTCAATGCAGAATTCTGTGCAATTTACAGGTAATTACTTTAGCACAAATTGTTCCATTATGTACCTTAACAGCGCAGCGCGAAATAAAATAAATATATAACAAGGTTTGTCAATTATGACACATGAATAATAATGAGCTCTCTTCTTCAATTCGTATAATATATAAATATATAAGCGAATAAGCTTACAGTTTTTCAAAAGGGGGTTTTTACAAGTAATGGGTGCGACTATCTAGATTAGATATAAAAGGAAGATAATTAGGAATCTCATAAGCGAAAGTGATTGTGATTTTGTTAAGATTAGACAGATAATAGAAAGAAGATTTTATTAACATTATTATTCATATATATGTATAGATATTAAAGCTCAACCGATTTAAGCCAGATTTCAACTAAAGATTGTTTCTGATTCAATTCAGAATTTTCTGGTTTAAATTTTATATCAGATCAATCCTTAATCACTTTAAAAACAATCAAGTTAAACTTGCTTTGGGGGCATTAACCCAAGGCCCCCAAATATTATTACTTTTACATATGCAAAATACTTAGACTGCTAATACCCTGTGATTCACAAATTGACTAATATTTGTTTAGCTGCCATATTATGCATATTAAAATACTGTAAATTTTGCTAATTCAACACCTAGACGGTAGGCTAATTATGACTAAACGTTTTCTTTACAAGCCTCTGAAATACACTGAAAACAAATTGAAATTAGCGCTAATCACGCACGTGCCAATTGATTTAGAATGGCAAAGATAGTTAGAGGGAAAGGGAAACAGAGAGAGAGAGAGAGAGCCTAGACGTGAACGGGTTTTGAGAAATTTGAATATGGATGTGGATTGCAATGGAGGATATGAACTCCAAGTGTGGATGTGGATTGCAAGTTTAAATGTGAACTAAAGAAATGTAAATGTGGATATGGATTTAGAAGTGAGCAAGTGGATTGTGATTGATAATAGGGGAGCAACAAGTTTTCCTATGTCAAGTTCAGGAAACGCAGACATAAACACATGTTACGCGAATTGTGAAATCAGCAACCGAGAGTTCTCTAAACTCGTAGTTTATATATTTTAATGCGCGTTTGAATGACAAACGGACGAACACAGACGACGCTTGCTGCTGATAAGGCGTCAGATGTTTCGTCATTTTGACGCAATGGAATGGAAAGCCACGATGAATGGTGATAAATGAATGGCAGCTGAGCCAACAGGCTAGACAAGCATTTTAATTCAATTGACAATGAAAACCCGCGCATTTTTAATAGCCCTCCAAGGGATTGACGTACACTGAGAGAAGAGTTTGTGCAATAAATTTTCTGTGCTCATTTTTGAACTAGTTCACAACATGAAAATTTACTTATACATCATTCCTTATTCCCTACAATTCCTTACTCTATGTAGTGGAAATATATGTCAATAAGCATTAATTTTCGTTCAGTGTATGCTAACTTTTAAAATCTTCTTTTTTCTACAGCGCTGTAAAGGGCGTAACCTTGCCGGAGCTGGGCAACTATGCCACTGGCATCTTCTACTTGGATGAAGTCCAACATGCTTCCGCAGAGGCGGAGTTCAATGAGCTGGCCAAGAGCCTGGGTCTGTCGGTGCTCGCTTGGCGTACCGTGCCGGCCAATCAGCAGGCTATTGGCGTTGTTGCACGGAAGTCGGAGCCGTTGTCCCGTCAGGTGTTTGTCGCCCGGCCCGAGGGCTCGGACGAGAAGTCCTTTCAGCGGCAGGTGTTTGTGCTGCGCAAGAGGGCCAGCCACGAGCTGGCCAAGCAGGGTAGACGCTTCTACATCTGCTCCTTGTCGGATCGCACTGTGGTCTACAAGGGACTGTTCACCTCGGATCAGCTGTGGGACTATTATACGGATCTGAAGGATCCCGAATTCGAGACCTATATGGCTCTGGTGCATACGCGCTTCTCCACCAACACGTTCCCCAGCTGGGAGCGAGCTCATCCGTTGCGCGTCCTTGCGCACAACGGTGAGATTAATACGCTGCGTGGCAATGTGAATCTGATGAAGGCTCGAGAGGGTGTCATGCAGTCGGAATTGTTTGGTGACCAGCTGAAGAAGCTCTATCCCGTGGTGGAACCCAATCTGTCCGATTCGGGCTCCTTTGATTGCGTACTGGAGTTCATCACAATGGCCAGCGATCGTTCGTTGCCCGAGTCCGTGATGACCATGGTGCCGGAGGCCTGGCAGAACGATCGCACAATGCCGCAGGAGAAGCGAGACTTCTATCAGTGGGCCGCCTGTGTAATGGAGCCCTGGGATGGCCCGGCTCTGATCAGCTTCACCGATGGTCGTTACATTGGTGCTGTGCTGGATCGCAATGGGCTGCGTCCATCGCGATTCTATGTGACCAAGGAGAATGTGCTGGTGATGGCCAGTGAGGTGGGCGTCTACGATGTCGATCCATCGCAGGTGACGCTCAAGAGTCGCCTCAAGCCCGGTCGCATGCTGTTGGTGGACACCAAGGAGCAGAAGCTTATCCAGGACATTGAGCTTAAGGCGCGCATAGCCAAGTCGCGACCCCACTCCGACTGGCTACAGCAGAAGGTAAGTTGGCTGCCAAATTGCCTTCAGAAACCTTCCCACCCACCGGGTAGCATCCCTCACTCTGACACTCGAAGCACAGCTGAACCACTCGACACGCAATATTGGTTGATGTTAATCTACATAACTCTCTGTAATTATAATTGTTATTGTCCATTTCTCTGCCATGCCCACAATGTGATATTTATATATGTATATGTGATGTGGACTAATCTCAGATGGTGAGTTGTCGGATCTTGCGCCGAGTCGTAGCCGTTGTAGACATTTTGTTGCTTTACGTTGGGTTGCATCGCATGTCCTTGTTTCACAGCTGTCCAAGAACTGTTAGTTTAATCCATCTTGCACCTTGTTTCCGTCCATCAGATCACGCTGGATGAGATTCGCAATGCCAATGTGCTGCAGACGCCCATCGTGGAGCCTCCCAAGCTACCAGCATCGCAGCGCGGCATCTTCGATCCGCGTCTCTCGCTCTTTGGCTACACTACGGAGACGGTCAGCATGCTGTTGATACCGATGTTCCAAAACAAGTAGGTGATCTAAACCATTTCCTTGATTACCCTAAACCTTGCCTTAATCCCATTGTAGAAAGGAGGCACTTGGCTCCATGGGCAACGATGCACCGCTGGCTTGTCTGTCCGGCTTTCAGCCCATTCCGTATGAGTATTTTAAGCAGCTGTTCGCACAGGTGACCAATCCACCAATCGATCCATTCCGCGAGAAGGTCGTCATGTCCATGCAGTGTCCCCTTGGGCCAGAGGCGAATCTGCTGCAGCCCTCGGCACAGCAGGTCCATCGCATTTGGTTACCAAATCCCATACTGAGCATTCCAGATACCCAGCTGCTCAAGCGCAACACGCATCGCGGCTGGAAGACCAAGGTCCTGGACATTACATTCCCGTACAGCGAAGGCCATCTGGGCTACATCGAGTGCATCAATCGCATCTGCCGCGAGGGTGTCAGTGCCGCCCAGGCGGGCTATCAGCTGATCGTGCTCTCCGATCGTGAGGCTGGCTGCAATGAGCATGTGGCGGTTTCCGCTCTGCTCGCACTGGGTGCTCTGCATCATCATCTGATCGAGACGCTGCAGCGCATGAAAGTTGGCATTATTGTAGAAACAGCCGAGGCACGGGAGGTGCATCATGTATGCGTCCTACTCGGCTATGGCGCCGATGCCATCTGCCCCTATTTGGCCTTCGAACTGGCCCAGGCGCTACGGGATGATGGCGTCATCGGTACAGATGTCACCGACAAACAGATCTATGCCGCCTACGCTCAGGCAATTGATACAGGCATTGCTAAGGTAATGGCCAAGATGGGCATCAGCACGCTGCAGTCGTACAAGAGCGCGCAGATCTTCGAGGCAGTTGGGTTGGGCAACGAGCTAATCGACAAGTGCTTCCGCGGCACTCAAAGTCGCATTGGCGGTGTCACTCTGGAGATACTGGCCAAGGAGGGTCTCGAACGCTTCCAGTTGACCTATGGCAAGGTGTCGCCCGATACGCGCATTCTTCGCAATCCCGGACAGTATCATTGGCGCCACGGCGGTGAGGCACACATCAATGAGCCCTCCTCAATTGGCAGCCTGCAAGAGGCGGCTGTCAACAAGAATCAGAGCGCCTTTGAGGCCTTCAAGCAGACCACGCTGGATAGTGTCCAGAAATGTGCGTTGCGTGGACAGCTGGAATTTGTGACCGATCGCCAGAAGATTGACATAGCAGAAGTGGAGCCGGCCAGTGAGATTGTTAAGCGGTGCGTAACTAGGTCATTATAGCAACTGATCGTTGACTTAACCCACTATTCCTCCACAGCTTCGCCACTGGCGCCATGAGCTTTGGCAGCATCTCGTTGGAGGCGCATCAAACACTCTCCATAACCATGAATCGTATTGGAGGCAAGAGCAACACCGGCGAGGGTGGCGAGGACTCTGATCGCTATTTGAGTAAGTCTGGGGATAACAAGTCGCTGCTTCAACTTTCTTTTATTCTATTTATTTTCATCTCCTACAGATCAAAATCCAAATAACAGCCGGCGCTCGGCTATCAAGCAAGTGGCCTCGGGCCGCTTTGGTGTGACCGCCTCGTATCTGGCCAATGCTGATGATTTGCAGATCAAGATGGCTCAGGGCGCCAAGCCGGGTGAGGGCGGTGAGCTGCCCGGCTACAAGGTGACCAAGGACATTGCCAAGACACGGAAATCGGTGCCAGGCGTGGGTCTAATATCGCCTCCACCACATCACGATATCTACTCCATTGAGGATCTCGCCGAGTTGATCTACGATCTCAAGTGCTCCAATCCCAATGCGCGAATTAGCGTCAAATTGGTCTCAGAGGTGGGAGTGGGCGTGGTTGCCTCTGGTGTTGCCAAGGTGAGTTAAGAGAGCGTTTGCTAAAATACAAAGATTCTTATCGGTATATATTATTATCTGTATTATTATTATTATCTGTATCTAGGGCAAAGCCGAACACATTGTCATTTCTGGACATGATGGCGGCACCGGTGCCAGTTCGTGGACCGGCATTAAGAATGCTGGCCTGCCCTGGGAGCTGGGCGTTGCTGAGACGCATCAAGTACTTGTTTTGAACAATCTACGATCAAGGTAAGTTTTCGACCATCAGACCCCTGGGGCACGTTCCCCATCCCCCTCTTGTTACTAATCATGAAAGAAACATATTACTGAAGAAGAGCCTGGTTATCCAGATGACAGCGTTGGAAAACGTATTCAGATTAAAGCTCGTTGATAAACAGAGATTGAGAATTGCGTTAAAAGACAAACGATCGAACGATCGAACGATCGAAAGCTGCGGATTGATCAACTGATCTGTGTGTGAGGCAAGCCGGATAAAGGAAAGTGATCCATACATATAAACCTACACATAACATTGCATATAGCTCGATGATGTCGTTAATGCTGCTGTCTTTCATGCTCAAAATTCAGTCGATGATCGTGAGATCAACGGAAATATCGAGATATATATATATATATATAAATATAGCCTGATTGCTCACACACAATTCATCACACGTCACATGTCAAATTCAGACAAAATACAAACCAAAATGATATTGATAATGATCCGAACTGATCCTATCCGATCCGATCCAAACCGAACCGAACCGAACCGATCGGTAGCATCCACTCACTTGCTCGCTCGCACGATCGTCGCGCCGCGCTGTGCTCCATTCGTAATTTCTTCTCATTACATTGATCTCGATATTGTATATCCAATTAACATTGCATTCCTTTCTATGTCATATCTTCCTCCTACCATGGATCGCTTGTGGATCTGCAGGGTGGTCGTTCAGGCTGATGGACAACTGCGCACGGGCTTCGATGTGGTTGTTGCTGCTCTGCTTGGCGCCGATGAGTTTGGATTCAGCACAGCTCCCTTGATTGTTATGGGTAGGTGAATTATTGCTGTCTATAGTTCTCCTTAATCTATCATCTCCTTGTCTAGGCTGCACCATGATGCGCAAGTGTCATTTGAATACCTGTCCAGTGGGCATTGCCACACAGGATCCGGTACTGCGCAAGAAATTCACCGGCAAGCCGGAGCATGTCATCAATTTCTTCTTCATGCTAGCTGAGGATGTGAGTGTGACACAGAAAGCTCCCTATATCCAGTCCTAACTGAAGTCCCAATTCATTTTTTAGATCCGTCAAATCATGGCCAATTTGGGCATACGCAAGTTCCAGGATTTAATTGGACGCACCGATCTGCTGCGCATGGCCAGCCAGCGGGGAACCAAGGCCAGCAATTTGGATCTCAAGCTGCTATTGCAGCCTGCGCTAGAACTGCGTCCAGGCACCAACATAGTGGGCGGCTCTGTCAAGCAGGACTTCCAGCTGGAAAAGCGTTCCGATAACCAGTTGATCGAGCAGGCTCAGCAGATCTTTAACGGTGCACAGGATAAGATCACCCTAAACATGGCCATACACAATGAAGAGCGTGCGTTTGGCTCGACTCTGAGCTATCACATTGCCTGCAAATATGGCGAGGCTGGCCTGCCCGCTGGCAAGAGCATTGACATCTTCCTGGAGGGTTCGGCTGGCCAGAGCTTCTGCGCCTTCTTGGCACGTGGTGTCAACGTGAGCCTCAAGGGCGATGCCAACGATTATGTGGGCAAGGGTCTGTGTGGTGGCAATGTGGTCATCACGCCACCAGAGACCGCACCCTTCGAGTCGCATCTGAATGTGATCGTGGGCAATGTGTGCCTATATGGCGCCACCGAGGGCAACGCCTACTTCCGAGGCATCGCAGCCGAGCGGTTCTGTGTGCGCAATTCGGGCGTGACGGCTGTCGTGGAGGGTGTGGGTGATCATGGCTGCGAATACATGACTGGTGGATTGGTTCTCATCCTTGGCTTGACTGGACGCAATTTTGCAGCGGGCATGTCCGGTGGCATTGCCTATGTCTATGATATTGATGGTTCGTTCAAGCCCAAGGTCAATCCTGAGTCTGTAGAGCTATTGCCGCTGCAGTTAGATGAGGATGTGACGATTGTAAAGCAACTGCTGGCTGACTTCATTGAGAAGACCGACTCGAAGGTGGCCAAGGAGCTGCTCGATAACTGGTCTCAAGAGCAGTCGAAATTCGTCAAGGTCTTCCCGTACGAGTATCAGAAGGCACTCAGGGACATGGCCGAACAGGAGGCAGTGCAGCAACCCGCCAAGGTGGCAGCCATCGAGAATGGCAACGGCAAACACGAGCCACACATCAAGGACATCGAGGAAGCCATTCAAGATGTGGCCCTGGAGCAGAAGCGTGCCGATCGTGTGCTGGACAAGACGCGCGGCTTTGTCAAATACAAGCGCGAGTCGGCTCCATATCGTGATGCAGGGGATCGTCAGCAGGATTGGGATGAGGTCTACAATTTCCCACATGTGCGCAAGAACTTGAAGATGCAGGCCGCCCGTTGCATGGAGTGCGGTGTGCCCTTCTGTCAGTCCAACTCAACGGGCTGTCCGTTGGGCAACATCATACCCAAGTGGAACGATCTGGTCTTCCATGGCGAATGGCAGGAGGCTCTGCGTCAGCTGCTGCAGACCAACAATTTCCCCGAATTCACGGGTCGCGTCTGTCCAGCTCCCTGCGAGGGGTCCTGCGTGCTGGGCATCTCGGAACCGGCGGTTACCATCAAGAATATCGAGTGCGCCATCATCGATCATGCTTTTGAGCAGGGCTGGATCAAGCCCGAGATACCAGAGACGCGCACCGGCAAGCGTGTGGCCATTGTCGGCTCCGGTCCATCCGGTCTGGCAGCTGCTCAGCAGCTCAACCGTGCCGGACACTTTGTTACGGTCTTTGAGCGCAACGATCGTGTCGGCGGTCTGCTCCAGTATGGCATTCCAACAATGAAGCTGTCCAAGGAGGTGGTCAAGCGTCGTGTGGATCTCATGGCCGATGAGGGCATTGAGTTCCGCACTAATGTGCACATTGGCAAGGACACCAGTGCCGAGAAGTTGGTGCAAGGGTAAATTATATATGGAATTCAAATGATTTCCTTAATTACCGTTTTACGTTTTACAGCTATGATGCCGTATTGCTGACCACTGGCTCCACCTGGCCACGAGACTTACCTTTGGCCAATCGCGATTTACAGGGCATTCACTTTGCAATGGAGTTCCTCGAGGCGCAGCAGAAGAAGCAGCTGGGCGGAAAGAAAGAAATAATTTCGGCCGAGGGCAAGGATGTCATCATCATTGGTGGCGGCGACACCGGCTGCGATTGCATTGCGACCTCATTGCGCCAGGGGGCCAAGAGCATTACCACATTCGAGATATTGCCGGAGCCGCCATTGAAGCGTGCCGAGGACAATCCCTGGCCACAGTGGCCCAAGGTATTCCGCGTGGACTACGGACACGAGGAGGTGCGCCTCAAGTGGGGCAAAGATCCGCGCCAATACTGCACCACAACAAAGGAGTTTGTTGGTGAGAATGGCCACATTAAGGGCGTCCACACTGTCGAGGTGGAGTGGACCAAGACAGAGACGGGTCAATGGCGTATGCAGGAGGTGGCCGGGTCAGAGAAATATTTCCCAGCTGATCTAATTCTGCTAGCCATGGGCTTCCTTGGACCGGAGAAGACAGTGCCCAGCGAGCTGGGTCTGGAGCTGGATCCGCGCGGCAACATTAAGGCCAGCAATGGACAGTATGGTACATCGAATCCCAAGGTGTTTGCAGCAGGCGGTAAGTCGAATTGATTGACATGGAAACACAAAATCTTTCAATATTCTGCTTTACAGATTGCCGGCGTGGTCAGTCACTGGTGGTGTGGGCCATAACGGAGGGTCGTCAGGCGGCGCGTCAAGTGGATTCCTACCTGACGGGCTTTCCCAGCGGCTTGCCCGGGCCTGGCGGTGTCATTGATCCTACTGTACCCAGATTCTAAGTACCTGATGATGCTGATGCTGGATGGTGATGCGGGGAGTCTGTCTTCTGTCTGTGTGCGTGCGTCGTCCTTAGCATAGATGAATTCATTTGGTTTTCATTTTGAAAGCTGATTTGCAATTTGTGATTTTTATTTTCGCGATTTTAGTTTAGTTTATTCTAAAAAAGACTTCAGTTTTTTACACTATATATTAAACACGTTTTCCTTATCGTTTTATTTTATGCGACGCCACGCCCACAAGGCGCTGCTGGCCAGGCCAGCGGTCGCGATGCCCTCCAAGACTTTAATACAAAAAGAGAGTCAATTACGAGTGCAAAACAAAATGTGTCGAAAATCCCTTAATCTTGGGGCTTAAACAAATATCCAAATTCAAGGACAATAACTAGAAATTAACCGCGTTTAAAAAAAAAAAAAATTAATATCACATAATAGATATGTATTTGTGTTGCATATATATATTGTACTTATTTAATTTATGTTTCAGGCGCTGTTTAGAACAAAATTGGTATGCTGATTCCCTCAATTAATACAAATAATTATGGCACTGAATACATTTATATATATACATATATATATCTGTAATCGTCTCAGCTTATATCGAATTGCATTTTGTAGATGTTGTTTGTTTTTTGAGCTACAACTAATCGTTAATTGCAATGTACCTATATACTATTTACAATATGTATTAACAAACCACAAATATTGGTATTTTTAAAGCCGCATGTTAAATGTCCCTTTGGCAAGATACCATTATAAATCCATATATATATATATACATGTATTTATCAAACAAATTATTCACTACAATATATACCTTCAATACACAAACATATATTTGAAATAATATGGTGAAGTATTAAATATTTTAAAGTGTTGCAAGCAAAAATTCAAAGAGTTTTTTATTTGGATCGCAAATGATATTGGTGGGAAAGATGGCTGCTATAGCACTAGCCGATATATCGATATATTCACAATATTGCTTTCTAAACTTGGTATCGATGCTTATGAACAATGTTGCTTTCTGTCAGTGTGTACATGCTGAAAATATAAAAACATTTCTTTTCGCCATAGGGCAGCACTGTGCGACTTTCGCACGCGTATTTTTGTGCAGATTTCGTGTGGAAATTAATAGTAATTTGTTGCAAAAATAGTGAAAATACATCTGCAATCATGGCACAATTCGATCTAACACGCATAAATTGTCAATATCTGGACAGACATTTGACTTTCCCACTGCTGGAGTTTTTGTGCGGCAAGGAGGTTAGAAAAATTCATTGCTTCGTGTCACCGTCATCAGCAATCGCCAAATTCCTGACAATGTGTATAATGTTGCACTTTGCTTATATTCTACAGATCTACAATCAGCAGGAGTTGCTGGAGTACATTCTGGAGACGGTGAACAAGACGAACATGATTGATTATACCATGGACACGCGGAAGCGTCTCAATCTCAGCCAGGAGATGCCGGAGGAGCTGGTCCAGCGTAAAGCAGAGGTATTGGCCACATTAAAGCAGCTGCAAAACGAGGTGGCTCCCATCATGAAGGCCACCGACATCCTCAAGAACGGCGAGAGCATGAAGGACTCGAAGACCTTTGTAAATGCCCTGCAGAAGGACTACAATTTTAAGGTGGAGCACCTAGAGAGCGCCTACAAGTTGGCCAAATACTTGTATGAGTGTGGCAACTACCAGGAGTCCACATCGTATTTGTATTTCTGCCTTATCGTCATGTCGCCCAATGATAAGGTGAGTCGCTTTGCAATTTTCGCCAGGATTCGTGACTTATTTGTATTCCTTGCAGAACTATCTGAACGTGCTGTGGGGCAAGCTGGCTGCTGAGATTCTGACTCTCAACTGGAACACCGCATTGGAGGATTTGACGCGTCTTCGTGACTACATTGATAGCGCCAATTTCTCGACCATCCAGGCGCTGCAACAACGCACCTGGTTGATCCACTGGTCCGTGTTGGTGTTCTTTAATCATCCCAAGGGCCGCGACCTCATCATCGAGATGTTCCTGTATAAGCCTCTTTATCTGAACGCTATACAGACGATGTGCCCACACATTATGCGTTATTTGGCCACCGCAGTGGTTATCAATCGTACTCGTCGCAATGCACTCAAGGATTTGATTAAGGTCATACAACAGGAATCGTATACGTATCGTGATCCCATCACCGAGTTTCTCGAGTGTCTCTACGTAAACTTTGACTTTGAGGGCGCACGCCTGAAGTTGCACGAGTGCCAAACAGTCATTCTGAATGACTTCTTCATTGTCGCCTGCCTCAACGAGTTTGTGGAGGATGCGCGTCTGATGATCTTCGAAACATTCTGTCGCATCCATCAGTGCATCACCATCAGCATGCTCGCCGACAAGCTGAACATGAAACCCAATGAGGCCGAATGCTGGATTGTCAATTTGATACGCAATGCACGTCTAAATGCGAAGATCGACTCGAAGCTTGGTCATGTCGTAATGGGTACACAGCCGCTGAGTCCCTATCAGCAGCTGGTGGAGAAGATTGACTCGCTGTCCATGCGTTCGGAGCATTTGGCAGGTCTGATTGAGCGCAAGAGCAAACAAAAGAATCAAGAATCCATTGACTCCTGGAAGTACTATTAAGCATAAGATAACACACATTTTTTGTATTTCGAAACATAGGCAACAATGCCAACAACAATTTGTAGAAAAACTAGCGTCACGTCACATGGCGCGAATAAAATAACATCCATATTCGCAGCCTGAATACCTATTTGTTGTCACATTGCATACACATACATACACATATATCTGATTTACATGCTCAACATTGAATTTAATTTTATTTCCATATGGAATACTAAGTTATATAAAACAATACGGAGGTGAGAGGCGCGGCTTTTACAAAATTTACAGTTCGCCTAGCCTACAGTGAAAAGAGGTCCTAGTCCTAGTCCTAGATTTCTATGAATAGCTTCTTGTACCAATGACTGTGCGCCTAGCGCAGAATGAAGATCAGACGATTAATTGCTACCGCAATTTGTCCTTCGATGCGGATGGTTTTATCACCATCCAGGCACGAGTGGGCAGATTCTGCAGATGGACTATCCACTTGCGCACCACCAGCAGCCAAATGATGCCATAGACCACACACACCGCCGCCTCCAAGTAGTAGCCATCAAATATAATCTCACACTTGCCCTCAGCTGTGGTGCAGGCCTAAAGGAATAAGAAGAATTAAAGAAATCTGCAAATAGATAAATATCAATTATATGGACACTTGCCTGCAGTTCTTCCTTGTCCTCGCACAGATTTTCGGCTTGTGTGGTGCATTGTTTAACGGTTAGCACATCCACTAGCCAAAGCACCACCGTATTAGGCCAGTTGCCGCCGAGATTGCACAACGTGTTGAGGAATGTCATGTAGGTGCCACCTACGGCGGGATCGGATATCTTGGCAAAGAATGCCATGGCGGCCACAAACATGGAGTAGAGGAATACCTGATAGCAGCCATAGCTAACGATTAGAAGCACATAGTAGTAGACGGGCACCTCCCCACCGGCAATCAAATAGGGCGTGGCATAGGCGATAACCGTGGCCACACTCGCCAACACTATGCGATAGGGTATTGCCTTTAAGTACACATCCAGCGGACGTGGTCCGTTGGTATATTTGCCCACCAAGATGGGTAAGATGAGCTGCAGTGGAATCACGGGAATGGCCAGCAGTGCCAGCTTTTCCTTCGGCACGCCGGCATCGATGAGCTTCAGTGAGGTCACCGCATCGGAGGCAGCAAACGTTACTTTCACAGTGAGTAGAATGCCAGCCAGGATTTGGACGGGTCGCTTGCGAACCATGTCCCAGAGTACTTTGTAGCTTTCGTGTATGTTAAGTTCGTGCTCCTCCTTGTAGCGTGACTCGGTGTGAGCATCCTCAATGTCGTTCTCCCGCTTAAATAGCGCCACCAGCGTTGTAGCCACGATAAATGTGATGCCCCAGAACCACAGGAAACGTGGCAGCGTAACCATGCCCGAATCCTCTGGAACGGAGCGCAAATAAGTGTTGCAAAAGTCCTTCGATTCGAGTGCAATGAACACCACATAGCCCAAAAAGTAGCCAGCCGTTTGGCCCACACTATTGCAGGTGGAAGCATAGCCCACATTGCATCGTTTAAGCATGGTCAATGCCCAGCCATCGACGGCAATATCCTGCGTTGCAGCCAAAAAGTTCAGCACAAAGAACAAGAGTGTGAGTAACGGTACATTCGGTTCCATATTGCTTCCGCCCAGCCAGCGATCCAC
The DNA here is from genome assembly GCA_035045545.1 of Drosophila gaucha. Taxonomy (NCBI): domain Eukaryota; kingdom Metazoa; phylum Arthropoda; class Insecta; order Diptera; family Drosophilidae; genus Drosophila; species Drosophila gaucha. The sequence continues at coordinate 8,692,120 of JAWNOY010000292.1, forward strand.
GTGCGCCGACAGCAATAGCATAAAGGCACCCAAAAGGTATTGCACCGGAACCAGCCACGATTTGCGACGTCCGAAACGTCGCACATAGAGCGAGTCGACGATGGGCGCCCACAGCAGCTTGATGCTGAATGGCCAATAGGCGAACGAGAATTCTGCTTGCTGTTTGTAGCTGGCGCCTCGATTCTGCAGCAGCATGGGCACAGCAGCAATCAGGCCAATGGGGATGCCCTGCAGCACGTACAGGAACAGCAGTATGGCTATGTTGCGTCTATCGCCACGTAAATCGGGCTTCTCCTCTTTGTCTCCCTGTGCCATGGACTCGACGAGCTTTTGCTCGTCTTGCGCTTGACCCCTACGGCGAGCGGACATGTTGTTGCCTGCAAGCAGAGAACGAGTGAAATGTGCTTCGCATGTTTTAACTCATTATTCGATTTGCCCTTACCCGCAGCTGCGTCTCTTAATCAGCAGCAAAAATTAACAACAACACCTGCAGGTCCACGTCAGTAAAAGACGGCTAATGTTAGCAACGCGATTCCGAAATTTAAATATATATTTATTTTTGAACGCCTTCTAAACCTAACTCCAAACTCTGATTTATAAAATTGAATTCTGCGATTTACATCATTGTCTGACGATGTGGCGATGGTTTGTTGACGTTCGCGTTTAGCTAAATTCAAGTACTTTTCATATTTAGAGCGACGATTCTCTTGAGCAGCATCGAAAGTTTGTGTGGGTATCGATATATCGATACCCACCACAAAGCTTATTTCACAACGGGTTTTCGGATATTTTTTTGCTCTTCAAAAAATATACCCTTATGTGGAAGAAACAAACATACTATAAATATATATATATGTCGGCCTACAGCATCTTGAAAACAAGGCACTTTAACTGATAAGGCAAATGGCATTTATGCAACCAAGAAAAAATTTTCAGCTTTTATATATATGTATATTTTTTTGTAATAAAGTGATTCGGGCATTTGCTTTGCTTTGCTTTTACATATTAAATATTTCAAATACAATTAAAAATTAATTAATTAAGTATTCATATTCTGTTACAGGCTCCAAATCAAAATCACGAAAACTCCTGTTCTTAAGTAACAATATTTCATATTTCAAGACGAATCGATTACAAATCTTCAAACTGGTTTCGTTCGCTTTCTTTTCAAAAAAGTCGAACACATTTGTGACACGAGTTAAATATATTTTTGTTTAGCTTAATAATAATAAAGATTTTTAATTGAAACTGGCTGGCTGGCTGTGTGGCGTACGCTTGATTAAGTCGTTTTGTTTGCTTTCATTTACTCTTCTTTGTTCTTTTTTGTGTTTGTCTTGATGATCGTCGTTTACCAACTGTTTTCTGTTTATATTATTTTTATTGTTTTTTTCATTTGCTGCGTGCTCCAGTTAATTAAATTTTGTGGAAGGCCGTTGCAAATGGCGATTTCTATTTGGCGGGCGAGCCGCAGAAGACGGACTCCTCCCACTTGTGGTGCACCTCGGGCGTCAAATTGCTTATCTGCACGTGCACAGCCTGGTGTTTCTCGAACTTGGGCGGAATGGCGCACAGGCGATATTTGACCTCGTCGCCAGGCATGGGCACATATTCGCCCTCGATGCTATTTCAAAAATGTTGGTTTAAATTGCGTGTGTTTAATTTCCTTTAAACCTTAACTTACTCGGAAACATGGCAAAAAACGTCCTCACCGCCGCCATGCGGCGTGATAAAGCCGTGTCCTTTAGTGCGGCTAAAGGATTTCACAACGCCGTTAACAACTGGATTTTCCATGGCCCGCGCTGAACTGTTGTTCGAGTGTGCGCGCGTGTTTGTGCAAGCAAAAAGGAGAAGGAGGAGCAGACAATTAAATCAATGCCAGATGAGAAGGTCGGGTATACTAGGCTAAAAGCAGAGAAGGGGATGAGAGCTGGGGGAACTTACGTCGAGGCCGTGCGTGTGCGCCGCGTGATGATGGGACTCGGCAGTTGTAGAGTAGCATTTGGACTATGGCTATTTTGATGATAGACCGGCGGCTTGGCGGACAGCATCTTTTCGGGTGTTTTTGCCTCGGACATTGCTAGAGTATTTTCCTGTTAGCGGAACAGCGACGGAATGATATATGTATTGAAGTTAAATTGGCTGCGGCTACAGCGGCAGAGGCTTTCGCTTTGCTTCGCGTGTGTTTAGATTTCTCACTCAAATGGACAGCAGCCAAGTCTGTCGAGTTCAAGGACAGAGCGGTTAGTCAGCAAATTGCGTTGCGCTTAAAAAAGTACACGAATTGTCGCTTACCAAATCGGCAATGTGTTGCGTGTTCAAATGGCAAAGATATGTCCGCAAATATTTCTCAGTGTGCCTGGGGATTCGCAATTTGTATCCAGTCACTAATACTGATGCAATTTTATGCCGGAATTCGCAAATGTAAATGCCGGCAATTGAGCTCCTTTAAAGCAGCGCACGCGTATTTAGCAATTCTTGATCAAATTGTCGTTCACAATGAATACGCTATTTAAACTTTTAATTCGTACTTTAATGCCAATAAACAAGTGAAATCGCTCTTTTTTTTCCAAAACCAAAAATGAATGGCGTCGGCGGCGTCGAAATGTTTCACTGAATATCGATACGTTTGTCAATCTACTTGATTATTATCGATGCCAGTGCTGCCAGATTTTTGGCGTTGCCAAATGTCGCATTTTTAATTCCATTAAATCAACGCGCTTCATTAATATTTCTATAATCGGCATTAAAAGAATTGAATGCAGGCAAAAGTTAATGCCATAATGCCAAACTAATATTTTTGTTTAAGCACTTAAATATCTATCAGGTTCAATTTCATAAGCGATACATTATGAGCGACACCGACTCGGATGCGACCGACCAAGATGCCGAGAGCGAGGACTTTCAGCCTGTTCTTCTTAACGGATCGCGCAGGTTCCAGCGCATCGGGCCAACTCAGAATCGAGATCCAGATGAATTGGAAGAGATGTCAGACGAAGAGCATCAAGAACAACAGGACGACGAACAGGACCCACCAGCGCAGCGACGCAGTGTGGATGTGTTACCTTTGGATGACGATGAGGAGGCAGAGCCTGAGGCGGCAGAGCGTGAAGGAGCTGAGCCTGATGTAGTTGAACCTGAGGATGCAAACGACGAAGAACCAAATGGAGAGCCACCAGAGCTGCCTGCTGTTGAACAGGGGGCAATTGATCTGATAGAAGCGAATGCGGAGCAACCTTTAACATCCCGCAGAGCACAACAGCAAGAGAACAACATCATAGATCTTGAAACGCCGACGCCCCCCAAGAAGCGTAAGCGTCTGTCCAAAGTTCCTAACAGCGAGGTGGGCACGCCAGTAGCCAAGCCGTCCTCGAAAGACGACGAGGAAGATGACGGCATGACGTGTCCCATTTGCCTGGAGTCATGGGAGATGAGCGGTGAGCATCGTCTGGTCGCACTGCGCTGCGGCCATCTGTTTGGTGACTCCTGCATACGGCGCTGGCTGACCGAGAGTCAACGACAGTCTGCTGTTAAAGTGTGCCCACAGTGCAAGACAAGGGCTTACAATCGGGACATACGTTGCCTCTATGCAAAGCGGCTGCGGGCCATAGATCGCACGGAGGAGCACGACATGCGCAGGGAGCTGCAAGAAGAACGCCGACGTTCTCACTCGCTGACCACGGAACTGGCCACAGTGAAAATGTCGCACTCCCTGACCATCAACAAAATGAATGCTTTACAGTCGGACTACGAGAGACTGCAACAGATAGTGCGCGCAGGCGGCGGCTGTCGTGGCGCTTACGGCGACGACCTTGGCAGTGGAAGTACATTGAAGAGCCTCAACCAGTTGGCCACCCATCGACTTTATATGGAGAAGAACTTTGAGATATCACGAGAGTCCGGCTGCCGAGTGATGATCTACTCTGCGACACAATCAACACTGATTGCCTCGCAGAAGAGTGCCCAGAATCTGTTTCCGGGATATGGCGTGCGCTTCATCGATCCACCTAGCTTCAAGCCACTGCACTTTCTGCACACTTCGGCGCTGCTAGTGCGAGACATTGGCTTCAGCGAGAGCCAGCGCCTGTTGGCGGTGGCCAGCCGGGAGATTCGCATTAAGACCTTCGACATTCGCAGCCGGCTGTGTAGCAACATGTTCTCCGCTATTGACAAGCCGCTCTGGTCATGCGGCGTCGATCGGAACGAGCGTGAGCATTTTCTCTATGGGGGTGACTTAAGAGGTGGCGTTTACGTATTCGATATGCGCTTCCCGGAGAGGATCCTCAGCGCGTTTCAATCTGAGGGTAAGTTACCCTAGATCACCTAGTTGCCTCTTTAAAGCTGAACTCATTTTATTTGCAGAAAACTTTAGTCCTGTGATAAACATAGCTGCCGTGCCCTCGGGCAAGGTGTTTGCTAATGGTGGCTTTCTGGTCTGTCAGCTGACACAGGCAAAATTCTATGAGTATGTTAGTGATACGGCCGTGCCCACGCGCCTCAATGTCGAAGGACCCTTCCTATCCATGCAGTATGATGTGCTGCAGGATACGGTTCTGTTTTCCGCACGATCCAATGCCCAGTATCCACAGTCGCGTTTCATACTCGCCAAACTGGACAAAATTGATGGCATTCCAGTGCTGCAGGTCAAAGCTACAATATTAGGCTCGACTGCGACGCCCTTTATGACACGCCCTACACAGCTGGGCGTGCAGGATAATACGCTGGTCGTTGGCTATTTGCAGGACAACAGGCAGCTGATGATGTACGATGTGCGACGAGAGGAACGCGTCCAAACGATGCCAGTGAATGAGGTCGTCTACGACATCTGTCCAGTGAACACGCCGGCTGGCTCCTACTTGGCTGCCCTAACGGACAACAAGTGTCGCATTTATAAAGTTAACAGCAACTAAAATTGAAGAGAACTGCTTAGCTGCTTACCAAGGCTGTGACAATTCCTGACTGCCTAAACGCAATTAGTTGGTAACTAGTTAAGAGTTAAACAACTAAGAGTTATGTTTCATTGTGGTTTTTATTTAAACATTCGCATGCTTGCTCTTCACACACAAGCTTGAAATTCAAGTGTATTCATTTAATCAGTATTATTTGTATCACTTGTACATACAGATCTTGACCATAATGCTAAATGCTATATGTTTTTGAAGAGATTTTTTGATTTTAGTTTTTCACTTTTCTGTTTAATATCTTTTAAATTTTCTTTTGTTTAATGTGCAAGTTACATGTACGATTATCTACATACACATCTATATAGATAAATCTTTCTGATATTTGAGTATATTTGGAAAGTAAAAAGATGACACTATGAAACATCAATGGAAAAATGCAGCAATAGACAATATAAATATGAATATAGTCTTTTAATTTACATAAGTTTGTTGAATGTTTGATTAATATACATTTAAAGCTATAGAAAGTTGTTTTGTGTATTGGGCAAGTGAATTTTGAAACGGAATATATATATATAGTACATATATGTCTATGTATATTACATACAGTCTCAAATGTTTAACACACTTAAATTTTTTTTTTAATATATATATTTTAATTTTTTGATGCGTTCTCCTGTTTGTGTTGTCCCACTAAATCTAAATTGTTTGATTCTTCATTGTTTATTTTTGAGTCTTGTCTATACGGCGCCCCATTTCTATGTAAAAATTGTATCAAAAAAGATCGTTGGTCAAAGGTTTTTGCTTAACGCTCCAGCTATATATGATATATATATATTTGTATATATATCTAATTATTATATAGAGTTCGTGAAAGTGTGTGTGTGTGTTGGATAGTGGAAAGACGTGAAGTTTTGTCTATACTTTTCAAGTATATGTTCAAATATATTTTGTTGTGTTTTATTTGTGTGTGTTTCGAGTGTGTAGTTAAGATTAAAGAATACATTATCATAGATATATGTACGTATATTTATGTTTTTGTTTTCGTTTATGTTTAGTAGAGGCATACATAGATGCATTTTGCTGCTGTGGAGTTATGCGTTACACTTAAAGAACTTACAACTTAAATAATTGTCGAAAACTAAATGTACATTCGTATATAAACACTAGATTCACTTAGGCTAAACTAAACTCATAATGAAATCGGGAAAACTTGAAAAGCTAAAGAGTACTACAAACTCTAAGAAGAAGCAGATAGAGATAGAGAAAGTGAAAGACAAAGAGGAAGGAAGAGTAAATTAACGTTTACAGGACAGTTAATAAGCCGTCGAACATTGTCATAGATTGGTTAGAGGTTAGGATTAGGATAAGGATTAGGTGAGTTAGGAGTTGAAGTGGAGGGAAATTTTTGTTGCTTAATCGATGCGCGCAAATCGCGGCACAATATCGTTGCTGATCCAGTAGTTGCAGTGCTCATGATCCTCCTGTGCCTGCGCATCCTGCTCCACAATGATGACGCGACGACGCGTATCAAAGGACTGCACCGTGCCATGGGAGACATAGTAGTAGAAGAGCTGTTGCATTGCCGAAACGAAGCGTCGCTGCTCCACGGTATGGGGCTCGTAGCGACCGAGGATAGCCTGAACATCGGCATCCACGGTGGCCAGCTGATCATCCCCCTCACCCTGGGTGACCACATAGAAGGGCACAGTGGGCTGCAGGCGGGCATTCGTCAACAGCGGGCAAACGGTGCGAATGTCCGTGATGATGGCCACTAGGGCGGCATAGTTGGTAGCATTGTAACGTTTGATAATCTCATCGGTTAATCCAAGGGCGCCCAGTTGGGAGTTCTGCAGATATGAGCGCACCTCCTCGGCGGTCCAGTTGGCGTGCAATTCGCGTAGCTTCAAGGTGTGCGCCTCGTGGGCGGTGGCGCCCATCACAAGGCGTGGCTGATGCAGCTGGTTGGCATTGGGCACCTGTTTCCAGGACTCGGATGGATGCTGATACAGTATGTCACCATCTAGTACCAGCCACTCGTGGCGATTTGCATTGCTCAGTTCCTGGGCTTGGGGCACCGTGGCGGGGAATTGGAACCAGGTATCTGGCGTGGCAGCCCACAATTTCTCGCTGGATGCCTCACGCAAACACACCGCATCCTGGCAGTCTAAGGTAGCCATGATCTGCTGATTCAAGCGCTCCGATTCCTGCAGTGGTTTGCCCGGAAAAATGGCCGACGAGGACGAGGCCCAGGCACGCGTATACAGACCATCCAACTTGTTGGAGCTGACCAGCGCCGAGACGAGTGTCGCTCCAGCACGATGACCCAACAAAGTAACAGACTGTGGATTACCACCGAAGTTCCTTATGTTCAGCTGAATCCACTTGAGCACGGCTATGATGTCGGTGAGCGCATAGTTGCCCGAGGTATGCGGATGCGACTCCTTGGTGAGAGCGTCCAGTGCAAGGAAACCAAAGACGCCCAACCGGAAATTGGGACGCACAAAGATCACATCATGGGATCGTGAATAACGCGCTGAGGGGCGTAAAATTCCAGGGGAGGGGCCAGCCAACGAATCGGCGCCAATGAGCACCACCACGGGCAGCAGATTCTCATAGCGCACATGCGGCGTAACCACATCCAAATAGAGACAATCCTCATCGCCAATTGTGGTGCCATTGCCCAGACGTTGTGTGCACACGGTGCTTTGATTGTGCGTCTGCAGTGTGCCGTTCCAGCAGTCGTCGATCTGCTCAATCAATTGTGCTGGACGCCAGCGAAGCTCATCGAGCGGCGCCTTGGCATATGGAATGCCACGGAAGGCGAATGCACCGTCCTCCTTGACGCCCTCGACCATGCCGCAACCGGTCACAGTGGAGATGTAGCGACCATCGCGCAGTGGAGGCGACGTCATCGTCTCGTGGGTGAGCACATAGCCAATTACGGCCAGCAGTAGCATGAACAGCAGTATGCCAAAGACGATCAGGGCATCATCCACGCTGCACTTGTAACCACGCAGACGGCACCACAATGAGATGGGACGTTCCCGCTCCTCCTCCTCGGCAGCCAGCTTTTGCTCAGCAGCCAGTTTCTCATCGTTGAGCTCGCTCTTTAACTCATCGGAGCCGTTGCTTTTAAGCGGCGCACGATCCACAGTGTCCTGGTCCTTAAGCGAATCATCTAGGGTTTCCATTGAGGCCAGCCCGGCCTTGCCCAGACCCAACTCCACATCATCTCCGCTCCGCTTCTTGGGTATCATGTTGGCAATGGGCAGTTTGATAGCATTGAGTAGCCCACGTTTAGGTGGAGGATCTGCATCCTCGGCGGGCGCTGCTTCAGCTGTGGCTTCTATGTGGAATACAGTTTGTTAGCTATAAGTTGGATTCATTTTTGTATTATTCACTTACCTGACTTGGCATCTGCATCGCCATTAGTCAGCTGCTTCTTTTGCTGTTCCTTATCTGCAGCTGGTTTGCGGACAAAAAAGTTGCGCAATCGCTGGCCTAGGCCAGATCGTGGCTTTTGCTCTCCTTCTTTGCCAGATGGGGCTGCTGCAGCATCGCCATTGGCCTCCTTCTCCTCCGGCTGTTCTTTGTCTTTTTCGAGTAGCTCGCCCTCGGCACCATCGCCCTCCGCCTTGGGCTTGTTCTTCATAAAGAACCCGGGCAGCTTTAACCCACCAATGGGTATTTTCTTCGGCTTCACCTCACGCTCCTCCTTGCTGATCTTCTTCTCATCGCCATCGGCAGCACCATTGGGCTTGTTGCCATTCTCTGCGGGTATGTCAATAATCTCTTCGCCAGCTGCTTTCTCGGCCGGATCGGCCTGTGGCACTGGCGACTTTTTGCCCGCATTTGGCGTAGCTGGTTTCGATGTCTGTGGACTGGGCGTCTTCTCTTTGGATTCTTCCTTCTTGCTGTCCAACATTTTGTCTGTCTCCTTGGGCTCGTCGAGCGATTCCTGTGCCGCTTGCGTTTCAGTCTGTGGGGTTTCCTTCTCCTCTAGCTCACCCATCGCGCACTGTTTGCTACTTATCAGAGTTGCTGTGTCTAACTTTAGAGAATTCTATGGGAATTCTGAAAGTAAACAAATTGAGAAAAACTTGAGTTAGTTGATGACACTTATAGAAATCCTCTCCAGCTGCTGACCTGGACTTAGTGGGTTTATATTCTGTGATTAACTAGGTTAAACTTTGGTCGTTTCGATGTAGTTGCTATGCAGCTAAGGATCTAGGATCTATCACGATCGCGTGCTGTTTTGCTTCTAGCTGCCGATGCGTCCGGCGCTTCAAATTTATACGAGAAAAAGGAAAATGCCGAGCAGCTGAGCTAAAATGTCAATGCCGGCTGCGCAAGTCCTTTGTTCAATCTTCTACCTGAGACATGCGTGTTGCTTTACCTGGAAAAGCGTCTCAGGTAAACGTGGAAATTCGCTTGCATGTCCTGGATGCCGTATGTCATTTTATTTTCGGGGCGGGAAGACCGCAAATTTATTAAGTAGCCAGCTGCGCACAAACCAAGCAGGCAACAATCTCCCCTCCCTTTGCCTTTTGCATGGCTCTGGCTACGTGCGCTTTAACGGTTTTCACACATTTCCCGAAGAAAAATACAGTCGCCTTTTTTAATTAGTGGAAAACTTCGGTTGCAACGTTTGCCCTGCAAGCATGTCCTTGGCCCGGACTGTGCCTTAATCATTAAGAGCGACGCCGCCGGCTGCGAAATTTCCAGTTATTTCTGCCACAGTAGCACGTCCCAGATTTTCGTTTTGGCTAATTGACCACAGTCCAAGCGACAAAAGTCATGAGAAAGTCGTTTAAAAAAGTATAGTTAATGTTTTTGGGTTTTTATAAGGAATGCGATTCAGAATTGCATTACGAAAATATAGAAAAGTCTAGAAGTATGTCATGAAAAGAGCATTAACTATAGATTAAGGCATTTGTCTGATGTCTACTATATAATTCTTGGAAGAACTAAATGTAGTCAACAGTTCTTAGCCTAATAATCATTCACATTCCTTTATTAAAAAGTATAGATTGTCTGATAAAGACTCTGCCAAATATAGTTTCCATATAATTCTTAGAAACTATATCATTTACTTTCTAATCAACTAGCTACTCTGCCTATCACATTTCGAGTATGAGTCCGTACATAGAGCATTTCATTGATCTCTCTCAGCTGCTGTCTGATAAAGACTCTTTCAAAGCAAAGCTATATGCATTTAGCTGCTACAAAGTGTTGTTAGATTCAGTTCAGAAGAAGCCTCATCAAATACCATTTACAATCCTTAACATATTGCACTCTAAAAAACATACGCACCAAGCATTAGAAAGAAACATAGAGGGGAAAAAAACGATGCCAAGTCGTGAACCCCATTGCATGTAAATCAAACGAAATTCCATTAAAATGTGAACTTAAAGTTCAAATTGTTGCGTGACATAATCTGTGGACATTATCATTATCATTATCACAGTTTGGTCAACTGCATGGAAATTGTGCAGCCTAGTGGAAAGCAAAAGGGAACACAACAAACAACACGCAGCAGAATGTTGCGTATCGAAAGTGAAAAAAATGTCACTTGTGCCACAAGAAAATCCAATTGAAGCGGATTTCAGGGTATTAGTAAGAGGAGCTGGTGGGAGGAGCAGCGTGGGAGATGGGACTGTCTGTCTAGTTGCGTCTCTAGACTCGTTAACAGAAGCAGGTCAAAGTAATTACGCCATACTCGAGCCTACTTTCATTGAACTATACATAGTCGAAGTATCTGTATCTGTATCCAAGCAACAGTGGCTGTATCTGTATTAGTGTCTGTATATGTATCTTTTACTCCAACTGAAGCTGTATCTGTATTTACAATTTCATCTGTAGCTGTACCTTCAACTGCTGCTGTATCTATATATCTCTCTGTATCTTTATTTGTATCTGCATATGCAACTAGCTACGTATCTGAATCTGCATATATGTCTTCAACTGCATCTGTATCTGTATCAATGTATATATTTGTATCTTTTACTGTACTACAGATACAATTGTATACACAACTTATTCTGTATCTGCGTCAGTATCTGTATCTGCATCTGACTCTGCATCTATATCTCTGTCTGTGCCCTCAGCATCTTTAGTGCAATTGCAAAAACAGAAAAGTTTGCTAAATTCCAAACACTCATCATTGTTAATTAGCTGAGAAATGTGTTGAAAGTCTTTGACCAGCCGGCAGACGCAGACAAGGGGCCAAAGTTGACGCGCCCATTGTCACGCATTTTGCTCCTCGCTGTCCAGTTATCTGGTCATTATATCCGACTGCCCATATATGTATGGAAGTGGCATGTGGCATATGTGCCGGCTCTATAATTTGTCTTGCCTCATAAATTAAATCACAATACGAAACTTGCGTTTGACATGCGATCCGTTTTTCCTGTACTATTTTTGGTTTGGTTTTCTATTGTTTTTTTCGTTTGTTGTTTTTTTTACCCACACGAAAATTGCCGTTAAAACATAAAACTTTTGTGACGACAAATGCTGCAAACATATTTTTTAGTTTAAGGGAGTAGGCACAGTGGGACCAATATTAAAATCATTCAGCATAAAGATTATAATATAAGTATAGGACAACGTGAGTTAATGTTGTATAAATCATTCATATACAACGGAAGTAGGAAAAATGTCCAGCGAAAAAGTGAAAAAAAAATGTAAGATAAAATATAAAATTTAAGTATTTAAATTTAATTTACATTCCTTGGTAATTATTATTTTAAAATATTTATTTATTTAAAAATAATTGTATACATTTTAATAAACTTTTCAGACTACCCTCGTTCATTATAAATATAGCTTATATCAACATTTTGACTTGTTAACTGTGCAACGTTAAGAGGCACGTCACATAAAAGCCAAGCAACACTTAAAACTAATCCCACCCCCAAAGCAGAAAAAAACCGAAAACAATAAAAACAAGCAACGACTAACCACGCATTAGCTCAGACTCTAATCAGCAAATAAATTTGGTGTATGCTCAACATGTCGAAAAAAACACTTTGAAACGCATAAAAATGCAATTGTTGTGCACACCCGGGAGTGTCGACCGTACAGTGAGAACTCGGACAACTGCCGGCGAAATGCTGTTGATCTAACTGCCGACAAAGGCGCAACCTGTACAACATGAAGGCGGCCAGGCATGAAATAAGGGGAGCGAAGAAAGGGGGAGGGAGAGCGAAAGGGGGTGGGACAGGCACTACGAGCACTGGAAGACAGTTAGATTGAATGCAATCCATTTGCTTGTGTTATTGTTATGATTGGGTTTGACTAACACACACGCAAAAGGTGAGTTGAAGAATTGCTGTTGTCAAATTCTACCCACAGATGGCGTACCTAGCAAAGTGAAGGAGTGGGGAATGGAATAATAAGGAACAGGAACTGTGAACACTGGAAGGCAGTTAGATTGAAAGCAATCCATTTGTTTGTGTTATGATTAGTGTTGCCCAACACACACGCTAAAAAGTGAATTGAAGAATTGCTGTTGCCAACTCCCACCACCAGATGGGGGTGTACCATGTGCGTGTTGACACGCCGTAAACTTAGCGACAGGGTTGTCACTCACCACAGGCGGCAGGTAAACAAAAATTTAATACAAGCAAAGCGAGCGTAGTCGACTGCGCAATACTCTGTACTTTGTTTGAATGCTTGTAAAAGTTGAATAGCTTACTTTGATTTTTAACTTTGCAAATAATAAAATGTTTTTTTTTTTGATAAATGGGTAAAGATTATAAAGAATAATAAAGTTGATACTAGATGTAGTTTTTGATATGCATATGCACGAATATAGTACATGTATGTACACATGTATGTATATACATATATCAAGTCTCAAGACTTGTAGCATCAATATACCCCATCTGTACAGATCATAACAAGAAAACTATGACCATGCAGTTGGATTGTGTTGCGTGGGCGTCTTTATGGACAATTAAACAGGATATTAGATTGGAAAAAACACAACTGCAGGACACGCGCGGACTGTCCATTAAAAAACATGATTGTGATCGAATTTCAAGCGCTTAAACAAACGCAGCTCTACCCCCAAAGCAAACCAATTGTATATAAAGTTTTTTTTTTGATTATATATGAGGCAATATGTCTAGACAGCAGCAACAACAACAATAATAATAACAATTGTGGCAGCAGGAGCAAATGCAATTAACACGCGGCGGCAATTTCCGAGGCGCCGTGGGTGATAATTTAGGCGCCACTAAGCTAGCTGCAAATTGCAGGTGCACCACCACCAATACCACCAACACCACCTCAAAGCAATCAGCGGCACATTCAGCCAACCTGCGGCAAAGCACTTTTCAATTTACGATTCATATTTCATAAAATGCTCTAACGAAGTCAATTTGTCATCCGGACACCGACAAGCGGTTCCAATGAAGGGCCCAAGCAGAAGGCCGGACGGACGGACAAGCAGGCCACGTTGTTAGCCAAGTTTCTCATTTTGGCTAACAAGCACCAACAAGTACAAATGCCTGTGGGCGCTTTTGCCGCGTGTATCTGAAAGATACAATTTATTAAAAAAAAAAAGACGCTACGCCCGCCACGAAATTAACTTTTAATAGCCATCAGCCAATGTTAGCTGTTATTGTTGTTCTTGTTCTTAATTTCATGGCAATTTATCAAAACATGTGAAGAAGAAGAAGAGGTACAAGCAGCAGAGTGTCTGCCACATTGGCTGCTAATGAACTTGCCCCATTAGCCAATTGTGTGTGTGCAAAAAGTTCATTTTCTTGCACGTGGCGCAAAAAAATGATGTGCCAGGAGCTGCTCAGCCAGGCATGAAATGCAAAATAAATAAATCCTATCTCCCAACCACTGAACCACAGTGGCACACGTGCACATGCCAATCTCACGGGGCAGTCCAACTCATCAGTTGCGGAAGTGCTCAAAAGAACCCATTACCAAGGCGACATTTCTCTAGGGTATCAAAAGCAGAAGCCCTCAACTTTTATGAATTTATAATTGCGCTCGAGGGATAAACAAAATTTGAAAAGTTCAAATATCAAACTTCCAGTTCTTTGTAGAATATTCTTATATGTGATGAGAAACAATCTGCTTTGTATAACACTTATGTATATATAACTAACTTGTTTAATTTACTTTTGTCGTCTTATGCTTTTTTATGCTTATAGTTTTTAAGTTTAACTAGTTCTATATTCCAAGATAATTATTTTAAAAAATAGATTTAATAGTAGATATAATTTTAAAATGTTAAAATTTAAAAATTTGTTTTAAGCAATCTATATTTTTTAAATTTTTCTATTGAAAAATAAAAAGTTATTTATTTTTTTTCACTATATCCTCATTTTCCAATACTAATAATAATTTATTTAAATTATTGACTAAAAATCCAGCTTCTAATCTCAAAAACTAGACAGACGTCCATTGATACCTAGACTTGACTTTTCCGGCCTGTTCTGGAATATATTCTTTATAATATCATTACAGACTAGAAAACAAATTTTCGCTTTTTTCTTATCTAAAAAAGCCGATCAATGTAAGATTTTATTGCGCACTTTGAGCAAACAAGATAGCATTTCCAGATTTCCAAGTACAGCTCAGTCTATCTGACTCGCTCTCGCCGCCTGTTTCGCTGTGAAGGATGCGTTAGTTGGTTTTTTATGAACCAACGATAAGGCAAAGATTGAGCCAGCGAGATAAGAAAAAAGACGAAGGGCAACACCGCAGGATACTCAAAATGGAAGTTTATGAGCGTTGCATGTGTGTGTATGTGCACATGTGTGTGTATGTGTTCCTGTGTTTTTTGAGTTAGGAGCCCTCAGCTCGACTTGTTTACTTTGTGTGTCAACAGTTTGGACAGCGAAATTTATGACTTGTTCCAATGGCTGCCTCATTAGTCAGTGTCAATAGCTAGGAGTCGAGTGGAAAGTGAGATCTGTGAAGAGTGCGTAGATCTATGGAGACCTTTGGCCACTTGGCTGGGATTGCTGAGGGATTTATAGATTCTACAGCACTGGAAAAGCCAATTGAAATGCAACATTTGACCATGAACTCGTGAAAGGCAGAAGGTGGGGGCACAACTGTTGAGCGTTTTATTTATCTAGCATTGGAAAGTGTTGAAAATGTTGTTTAGTTTTCCTCCCTCCCCCGGCTCCAACTGCAAGCTGAGTGCCATCCAAACCTTTTGCCAGTTGAAGACTCAAATTGTTTTGTTTACATTTGCAGTGAAAGCCGTGCCGCCCTGTCACGCCTACACACGCCGCCTCATTATATAACAGAAAATTTCAATTGAATTTAAAGCAAGTTTTTTTTCATTACGCAGTGAAAATGTGAAAAGCGTCGACAATGAAAAACTAATAGCGGCTTTTGTCTTTGAAAGCGGGCAAAACAATCAAAGCAATTTGGAGGGATGGGGGAAGTGGGAGGGACGGCAATAGGGCGGGGGTGGAAACAGTGGAACTGGAACAGTCGCGGCCCAATAAATCTTGAACGCATCGTGGAAATGCAAATGTTGCTTCTTTAATGTTGGTTTTCCCCTTAGCTGTCAGGTTTCTCTCTTTTTCTTTTGTGAGATTTTCACGAAGTTTGCTTTGATTTTGATTTTAGCTTTCTTGTTTTTGTTTTTCCAAATGATTCCCGGAAGCCATTTGGGCGCCTTCATTCATTGTTGTTGTTGTTATTGGAGCACAGCTGCCCGGATGAAGTTTTTTGTTGTAATTGCCAGCGCCTATTAATTTATTATTGAATTATTGTCGGGCGGAGTAGGCTTTGCGTCCATCATTCCAATTTTGGATTTATTTTGCCTTGCATATTAATTAGCTCCCCTATTTTTAGCTACTGCCTAGTAAGGGAACAAGAGATTCGAGCTTCTTTTTATATGAAGATTTTTGGAGCTGGCAGATTGAAGTATTTCAATGAAATTTGTGTGGGGGGCTTAGTTTTGAAATGTTCAAAGGATTTTCGAAAGAATTGTCACAGCTGTGATAAATGGGCTGCTAATGAAAAGGGGAAAAGGATGGGGTTCCAAATTGTTGCTGTGGGGCAGCAATGACACGAGCTATTAGTGGGGATATGGAAGAGGTGGTAAGAATATTTATGTATTTCCCAATTGAAATTTAAATTTGAGGATTAACTCTTTAAAAAGAAAATTGAATTGAAGCAATTTGTATGAAAATATTACATAGCACAGATATTTTAACAGACTTAGTGATTGTTATATATTACTTTTTTTTGTCAATTTCAAAATAATTTTTAAAATTTATTTCTTACTTGTTTCGCTTGATCAAAAATTATGTCAAAATATGTGCAAATGGAAATAATCCGAGTGTGCAGCATACAGCGAGCATGTATACAGAATCCTTGACGACGTATCCTGCAGGACACTTTTAGGTGTGTATAACACGCACAGAGAATTCTTCTTTATTGCAATCTATTTTTGCACACAAGATTTTTGTCGTTTTGTTTTCTTTTGTTTCTTATTCACACTTTTATGTTATACGGCTCTGGCAATAGGAAAAAAAATGGTTATCCTTTACACAGCCGGTCGTAGTTTTTATCTTTTTTTGTGTTCTTTTGTTATTGTGAGTGGGAAATGCTGGAGAGCTGGAAAAAATGCTCGTCGCGTGCGCGTTACGAAAGCAGCAGAACCGAAAGCGTGCGGCGTCTAGCAGAGCGTGGCTCAAACTGGCGGCCGAAGCAACCAGACGCCGTCAGCGGGAGCAGAAACTTCAGTCAAACTGGAAATACGCGCGCTCTCTCTCTCTCGCAGTTGTTGGCGCTCGCTCACTGGAAGGCATATGCAGAACAAAACATAAACTGCCGGCATAGGGGTTGTCCATGGCATTAAAGCAGCAGGGCGCTCAGCAGCGCTGTCTCCCTCTCGCTCTCACTCACGCTCGCGCTCACTCTCGGCGCCCTGCAGCAGGGATTGTGCATAGCCCGTTGCGAGCAGCAGCAGCAACAACTACAACAACAACTGCGGCACATGGCGACGGCTTCGTTGAGGTTTTCTTCTTCATTTCTCTTTTTTGTTTTATTTTTCCTTTCTGTGTGTTGTACAGTAAATGCAAAATACATTGTATATGTGCTCTGCGCTCTGCCGCATACTATTGTGACGGGGTTGAGGGGCAACCGGTTAGCAGTTCATTGGGATTCCGTTTGAGATTCACCTCTAATGGCACAAGTGTTGAGTGCTGCCTACGTGGTTGAGGCTGAGGATGAGGAGCAGTTTGTGTCAGGAAAAACATCTGTCGGACGAAAATCACGCAATTGATGCGTCATAATAACTAACCCCTCCCCTCCCCTCCCATCCTTCGTCCTACCAAACAGCTTTAACCCCTTTATCGAGCCTACCCCTGAGAAAAACTAACTTTTATTTGTTATTGCTTTGTTTCATGTTGTTGTTGC
Source organism: Drosophila gaucha (assembly GCA_035045545.1). Classification (NCBI taxonomy): domain Eukaryota; kingdom Metazoa; phylum Arthropoda; class Insecta; order Diptera; family Drosophilidae; genus Drosophila; species Drosophila gaucha. Next base: position 8,709,432 of record JAWNOY010000292.1, read on the forward strand.
TGCTTTTGCCATTTTTCATGTCAACTTTTCTATTCCTCAAAATTCTGATGCGTAGCGAAAGTGATCAAAGGTGCAGGCGAGTAAGCTGGTCGGGAATTTTAAGCCTGGCTGAAATGAACCGTTAGCCCACATATATTTGGTAGTTCCAACGCACATAGGGGTTTCCCCAAAATTTCAATGAAATATCGACATTTTGTTGGCTACTGAAGCAATTAGTTTTGAACATTTTTAACAAGCAGCTGCACCTCTATGTTAGCAGACCCTAAAAAAAGTAAAAACTGGCTCTGAAATACGTATTGAGTTACGTTTTTCGACAGCATGACGTATGCCTGTCACGTCGTCAGGGACAGATCCTCAATGGGATCGAGGAAACCCGGCAAATGACGCGACGGGGGCGTAGCCCAAAGCGCAAAGGAAACGCAATTCGAGGCAACACATGTGGCAAGTTGTTGTTGTTGTCATGTGGGTTGTGTGTGTAATTAACAAGTTCATGTTTAATTTAAATGTGGATCAGCACGCGTGGGTAACAGGAAGTACAACAAGATTGTCTGTCTTTTGGGTATGTCAAACCATACTTTCCTTTCCTTCCCATTTGTGCGCTCGTAATTCAAGACCACAATTTGTCCGCCCCTTTCTATAGAGAGAGAGAGAGAACCCAAAATCCGCTTTATATTTAAGCTCAATTATATGGCTTTTTTGTGTGTCTGCAACTCCCCGGCTGACAGTAAGTGAATCCTGTGCTCAGCGCCTTGAAGTAGGCCATAAAAAAGTCGCAGCTACAAATACGTTTAATTCGAAGCATAAAAACTTTTGGCGCAAGCATTTTTGTGAATTTGCGAAACATCATAAAAAACGTAGAACGACAACCGCAGGAAGTCGGTAGTTTTATGTGCACTACCCAACCAACCACCCAACCACAACCACACACAAATAATTTACTCCATTATTTACTGAGCAACATGGACATGGGACATGGACATGGCTAAGGGAGAGCAAGTGGTGTCATAGTTAGGAGTTTGTCTGACTGCCTGCCTAGTTGGAACATGAGACCGCTTTAAGTGTTTCTTAGCGTTGAGGTTAAGCACCTCAAAGAAGCAAAGCGAGTGTCCAAAGCAAAAAAGGAAAAGGGAAAAAAGGATTCACGATTCTATTCACAAATGAGTCATGAATAATACAATTTCTAATCGATAGTTTAGCTGACCCTAAGTCTCCTAGTCGAGACTCCCTTTCAGCACATTAGGGTCAATCAAAACAGGCAGCATTGTTGCAGTTGCTTAAGGTTCATTGCCTGGCCAAAGATCGAGTATCTTACAGACACACACACATGTAAGTACTTGCTACAAAAGATCAACAAGAGACACACACAACAAAAGAGATACTGGAAGAGAGGAAAACGAACCAAAATGATGCTCGACTCTTGCAAAGAGACAAACAACAGGCGCGACAAAGACCATTAAAAGTTACTTAAAATTTTACAACAATTGATGTTGCACACACACACACACTCACATAGACTGTGTGTGCTCAAGTGAGTGGAAAGAATCAGAGAAAGACAGACAATGGTGCATGCAACAACTGCGAGCAGTTACCTACAGAAAGAGTCGCCTCCAAAGTGCGAAAGCAACTTGACAACGGTTAATAATTGACAATCCGTTGCAGCTGCAGCTGCAGCACTCTGGACATGCTGATGATGGGGCACTGATGCTGCAGATGCAGCACTGTCGTTGCACTTTTAAAGTGTTGCCCGCACTCGAAAGACACCCACTTGGAGCCCTGCACTGTGTACGGCGGGTGAAGCTTCAATTGAGGCAGCGCCAGATTAACACACGAAATTGAGGCAAGTTGCAGTTGCAACTGCGGCAGGGGTACGGCCCGACATTGACATCCAACAACGTCTCCTCTTCTGTATGTGTGGGTGGCAGGCACCAGATCTCTCTGTCTCACTCATTGTCTCTCTCCTTCAACATAATGTGAAACTTCCTACAATTTGAATGCGTAAATTGTATCTCAAAGATGCGAGCTAAGATGTTGGCTTTAATGCGACATAATTGATGCACAAAGCACGTCCTATTCAGGTTTCATTATGCATGCGCTCGGCTCAACACTGATTTGATTAACAAGCTGTGTGTGTACCCGTGTATCTTTCCGATACAACTAGGTGGCTCGCTGTCTGGGAACGATACACGAGAGATACAAATATATGTAAAACTATAGCTATAGATACATATACAAATGAAGATATATATTCAGATATATAAAAAATAAAATTCAACAGTAAAAGATAGATATACAGATAAAGTTTTAACAGTAAAAGATAGATTTTCAGATACAGATACAGATAAGGATACATATCCAGATACAAACACTGATATATAAATATACTTTCGTTGCTATATTGCCAGCTGTCAATTTATCGATTTCAGTTGCTGCAGTTAAATCGTCGTTGACTGCAGATACTTTTTGTATCTATGCAACTAACTCTGTTCGAGTATGTGTGGGCGGCAATTTCGTTTTCAATGGAAGCCCTTCAAAGTTTTGTTTGCTTTATTTTCTACATGACATCGGGCCAACGACAATTATCCGCTTAACGTGTTCGGGCCAGTGCAGCGATGGGCAAAGTATCTTTAAGATACAATTGAGTCACAAGTTACTCGGCGACCGAACGGCTGGCCAACTGGTTGACTGACTGGCTGACATAATTAAGCGCTTTTCCCCCAACTGACACCAGGCGGGAAACACATTTTCCAATTTAATGGACGTCGGCTAGAAACAATTGGTTTTTCATCAAGATAGAAATATACTGCGTTTCAGCTCAAATGAAGTTGCCGCTGATGATGATGATGATGATGATGCAGCGTAAAGCAAATTAAGAGCCAAGCTGCAGACAGAAGTATCTGACGGATTGTCGTTGAGCCGACAGCTGAGCAAGAGGGACAGCCGTAAAAAGATAAATAATTACGAAAAGCAAAAGAAAACCCACACAGACGAAATGCAGCGCGTGCTATTGAACTTTGCAGCAGCATCGAGCAGAGCACAAAGATACTTTTGTATCTGACAGTTACTTGAGCTGTTTGTAGATACTTTTGTATCTTTTTCGATGCCGCCAGCTGCACTTGACAATGTGCCGGAAATTGATTTCTTATAGCGTCTTTGTCCCATTGCCAGCTGCAAAAGATACAATTGTATCTTTCAGCTACGAGTGAGCAAAGATTGAATTGCACGCTGGAATATGAATATGAATGGTTCATATCACTGTTGTTGCAGCTCGCAATTGCTCTGACTCGATTGCCGGTTCCTTCGCGAACTTCCACGCGGGTGGTCGAGCTTAATTAAATTGCCAAATGATTTGTCTGCGTGGGTGGATCAGCGTGTCTCAGCAAGGCTTGGGCTTTAGGATACTGCTGCATGGACTCATTATGTTTTTCATTAAATATAAATATGTATATAAATTTGAGCGGATGTGCAGCATCGCCTTATCCGCGTAATGGGCTAAAACCGTTTCAATAACTGGCCCAATGATCGCATTCAAATGCTAATTTCATACATGCAGCTATATTACATAGCTATCTACAAAGCAGCTCCCAACACACAGTTCCCAGCGATCAAGTGTTGAATGTCATTAGCACGTTGTCGCCTCGGGGTCTGGCCGAAGTTGGAAGTTGTTGCCGCGCTGAAGCGTGCGAGAAAAACTAACAAAATGCTGTTGTTATTGCTGCTGCTGCCCTGCACTTCGTTAACACTTTTTGAATTGGGGAGGGAACACATCCGTAAGTGGACGCTTGATGACCGGAAACGACGCTAAGCTCAGCAACATGTGCAGACTGCCAAGCAAACACCTGAAACAAAGCACAAACAGGGCTGGATGAGGAGTAGAGAGAGGTATGCATATATACCCTACGAGCAGTTAATGATGGCTTTGGCCCAAGCCAGTTTTTGATTGCCGCTCTGGGCTCTGGGCGACTCCCACACATAGCGGATGGCGTAAATCGAATGTGGATGGAAGACACAAATGCAGCTGCAGAGCCTAAAAAAAGCGTTGCAATTCAAGCGCAAAGCTGTCCAAAGTTAACAAGCAAATTGAAGCAGTTGCAACTGGAACGGTGCAACATGCAACAAATGGGCCAGCAACATGCAATTTCCAAATCGCAGATGCAGCGACAACAACAACAATGACAATAACAACATCAGCGTTTAAAAATAGCTGCATGTCACCAACAACAACAACAACAACAAGAACAACATCAACTGCATCGATGTGGCAATGAAGCAGAAAGCGCACTGAAAACGCAGAAAAACGACAAAAATAAAAACAAAACAAAAACAATCGCATCATGCCCTCAAAATGTGAGGGGGAGGAGCGGGTGGAGCAAGAAGAAACAACATGAATTTCAGCCAGGAGGTGAGAGAGAATACCCTACACTCAAGTAAAGAAACAATGAATTAACCCAATGATTTTTTACGAAAAGTTTTGAGTTAGGAACTTAAAAAATAATAGTTATGGTAAATAAGAAAAATAAGAAATATTTTAAATATTTCAAAATAAAACACAAATATATATAAATACATAAGTAAAATAAATACATTAAACATAAAAATTTAAATAAATTTCATTGACTAAATCAACAACTGCAAACACAATCAGAAACTCTGTTTCCAACTGCTGGAGTGAATCGTCATAGCCCATTTTGGGTACCGCCCAAGGTGCTCGCTTTGGCCGATCGTGACGTTGCGATGGCTTTGATAATGCGCCCACCAATTGGCCCAACGGATCGCGAATGGCAGCATATTTTGCGCTGTCAAGCTGACTCAGGCGAGTGACGATTAGAAAGGATGACAAAACAGTAACTGCAAGTAGGATGGAAGGGATTGAAAGGGGGGAGGTGGAAGGCATTGAGACAAAAGCGGAGTGGAAGAGAGGAGCGTGGAACGCATTGAGACAAGGAACAAGGCATGTGCGTGATGCGCATGAGCGGCGCGTCATTGCGCCTTAAATGGGAGCAGAAACAGCAGCTCTTGACGTGCGCCCAACTCGCAGCAGCAGGAGGTGAGGGGAGGCGTAGGGAGCTGTAGCGGATGCAGTACATTGCAATTTTTAGACATTTTTCATTGTTTTGTGGCATTTTTTTGTTGTTGTGCGAATGCGCAGCGATGCGTTTATTAACAGAGGCATAAAAAACAGCAAAGGGAGAGAGAGAGTGTATGTGTGTGCGAGAGCAAGAGAGAGACAGATAGCAATTGCTGTTGGGGGTGCTCTATGGTAAGGCAACGGGCGCAGGGCCAAGTCCAACTGCAATACATTTTCGTTTCCCAGCTAAAAATTGTCATTGCCTTTTTTGGCCCAGGCGCATTTTAATCGCGCACTGAAAATCAAAGGCGAAAACTGGGCAACAACAAAAATAACAACAACAATGAGTGCAACTGCAGCTGCTGCAAGGCTTTTGGGGTCGCAGTTGCAGTTGAAATGTCGGGGACTATAACTCTTTGGGATCTCCCCCCCATTTGACGTTGCCTTTTGTGAATTATTGAAATTGCGCTGCGATTCCTGCGATTGATCTGCCAGCACAGGAGGAGCTTGGAGTGGCTCCAAGTCTGCGTCTCAGTCTGAGTGACGCTGCAAGCAATCAATCAATCAATCAGCCGAATAGCCAAGATAACACAGTACGTGCACTCATCGTAGTTGTCTCTGTCGGCTACCGTTTAAAAGGAGTACAAGAACTCGACTTCATGTCGGGTCACGCGACTTATGAGAAGCTCTGTCTCTATTTCTGGTCACGAACTTGGAATATTATGTTTTTACAGAAAATAAAAAAAAAACTTGCAAAACGATTGTTGCCAGGCTATATATTCGTAGTATTTCTAAGAAATGACGGTGGCGTAGGATAAATATATTGCTCGGATAAATGGTAATTGAACATATTTCAATGTTATAGGTAAAATCATTAAAGTTCTTTATGAAGGAATTTTTATTATTTTTTATGAATATGTTAGAATCCGTAGGACCAACCGAATTGAAGAAACCAAACATTTTGCGTTGACTAAAAATAACATTCAATTTTGGTTGATCTCTCCCCCTTGTCAAAGGAATTCCGTAGAATTGAAGAGAACACAAAACAAAGCGCGTGAGGATGTGAAATGAGCAAACAGAAAATTTAGTGGGGGAAACCAACACGAAAGAGTTGCACATTTAATTGGCACGCCGGAAAGAAAAGAAGAGAAGAGAAAAACAACACAGAAATCTGGGAAATGGAATGGTATGAGAATAAACTGAGACCGGGACAGCAGGCTATGGATATGACAGTCAAACGTCATTTAATTCACCGCTGTGGAATGTCAAGTGCCAACTGCCAACTGCTGGGAAATGGTAAAACAACAAAAAAAAAACCACGACAAGCAATATCATAATAAAATGGCCAATTATGACAAATTTTCAAATGAATGTTAATGTGCAGAGGGTAGACACTCAGAGCGAGAGAGAGAGAGAGTGAATTATCATTAGCACCCAAAAAATGTCATCAGGCATGTCAAGCTGAACCACTTCTGGTACGTTCCAGCTGCTGCTCCTCCTTCTCCTAATGTGGACATTTTGTCACACGCTCCAGCTACTACTGCTCCTCCTTTCTCCCCCTCACAGGTTCCACTTGATGTGGCCAGTTTTAATGATGGTTAATTGCCAGAGCGGGAGTTGTGCTCCGTCTCCAGGTGCCCACTTGAAAAAAAATCCAATCTCAGCTTAGCATTTAGCCTACATTGAAGTAAATTTCAAGTTCAGATTGTGGGTCAGCTGGAAGTCAATTTGCCTCGATCCTGCCATTATCAGCAATTACCCAGCCAACAGTTTTCACGACTTTTTCTTGTAGCGAAGTACCCTCTGCTCCCACTCTATGCGGTCTACAAGTGCAACAAATTTATTTGCCCGTACCAAAACGAACATTAACAATTTTTCTAGCTACTAATCTTTGCATCTACTCCTGCCTCCGACTGTGGCTCTTGCTATGGCTTTGGCTCTGGCTAATGCCAGTTGGCGGTGCGGCTCATAATTCACCCACCAATAACCGACGCTCATGTTCCAGGGGCGAAATCTGATCGGGCTGGACTTTCCATTAGGATAAATTGCCAGCAAAATTGCGAATGCTAAAAGTGTGCAATGTATAAAAATGTCAAAGATCGGATCGCAGTGGGGAATGGAGGCGACTCTTCTGCTCGAGATTAATGATCGTGCTCTGCCCCGGAGAGTGGATTATTGCGCTACAGTTAGGTAGCCCACTCTAATGACGTCATTATGAGCAAGCACAGCACGTGCTCCACTCTAGTGGCAAGTCGCTGGTGGCGTGGCAAGTGGCAAGTGGTGGTAAATAAAAATTCAAATTTAAATTCAAATTCAGGCCCAGCTGCGTCTTAGCGGGTGTCAGATTTCATGAATATGCAAATTAGAGTCAGGCCATGGAAAACCCATCATGATATATGGCCAGGCGTCACAGCGAGGGAAACAGAAAGAGTGTCCATGAATTTGTATATAAATTTATTGCGTATGCAGATTTTGCTGCTCTACTGTTTTTCTATACCCTGTAAAGAAAATTAGGGAATCGACTTTGATTGCACTTCTCAGATATTTGTAGATATCCAAGAAACTTTAACTTTAGTTTCATATGGTAATAATATTAAAAAAAGGCTTTTATATGTAATGTTCAAACTTAAAATATCTTATATATATATTCTATATATCAATTCTGTAAACTTCACTCAAAGAACTTTTTTAAGTTTCTATAACAGATATGTTTTTAATAAGATGCATTCGAGTAAAACAAGAAACAGGACTGCTCATAAATTTTAAATGATAAACTTGAACAAAATATAAACGTGAACAAAAATTGGATAGTCAGCGGTAAAAATACAATTAGTAAGTGCTATATAGAGTGGTCGCGGCATTATACCTGAATAATTGATAAAGAGATTTTGTGCGTTCTCAATGGAAAGTTAAACTTTAACTTTGATCATCATATTAGTGAGAGAGGTCTGCTTTATATGAGCTGGAAGAGCAGGATTAAAACATTTGGCATGCCTGCACAGTTCTTCACTCAGGAATATAATACTCTTATGGCAGTTACTAGATGATTTCTTTTGGCTTCGCTTTTAATTGCAATCATGGTCTTGGTCACGGACAGATGCCTATGGAGCTGGCATCTGGTATTTTGGTATTTCAATTATAACATTCGCTGCGATATACCTAATTGATTGACTCTGAACCAAAGCTGATGGCAGAGGTGCTGATAATATTTATACCACGTCCCAGGCTGAACGAGCTATTTAATTGCATTTTCCACAACAACAATTGCAACAGCAATAACAATGGAGCCGCTTTAATGTTGCAGGCCGTGCACGTTTTCCAGCCTGGCCATTACATAAACCATAAGCAGCAGCAACAGAGAGAGAGAGAAAGAGAGAGAGGGACAAAGAGAGCAGAGGCAGCTGCTCCACTGTGCTTTAATCCAATCTCTAGCGCTGTGCTCTGTGTTCCATTTTCACAGTTTGCTTTTCGAAATTATCTGCTGGCAACGGTAAATGCGCTTCTAGCGAGAGAGCACTTTGGCAATATCTTTTTCGCCTTTGGCTATTCCCTCGGCCAAACAAGTGCAACGTGGCACATTTTCAGTGCTCACGATTTTCACCCCAAGGCGGGGGCGGGCGTTAAAACCCGCTAGGCAACTTTTTAATACAGGATTATCTACGACCACAACAAGCACAAGAACTGCATCCATCAACTGGAGCGCCCTTACATTGCTTTCGTAGTTGTCAACAAACTTTCAACTAGGAAGCAAAGCGCAACTAGCAAAATAAGCAAAAAATAAATAAAGTCCACATACACCGAAGAGTAAATACACTTACAGCTATGTGAATCTGAAGCATTGACTCTGTATAGAAAAGGGAAGTTCGCAATAACTAAGGCCAGTTAAGATCCCTGACTCTCAATTTAGGATAGTACAAAGCTTAACAGCTAAGAAACTAGTATGTATACACAAATTGATTTGCCTGAACAGGATCTGGAATGTTTTTTCTAATCGTTGCAAAATTCGTCACTAAATTCTATTACCCTTAGCAAGTGCACGAAAAAAAAGCTAAAACGTAGCGAAAATCTCAACAGGCGGCGCCAGTTGAATGAACTCCGCGAGAGCTGATGCTGAAGCTTCCAGCTGCTGCCTGCTTGTGCTAGTGTTGAAAAATGGTTCACTATATTTTTTTGTTGTTGTTGGCCTGGCCCACAGGTAATGATGATGTTGTTGTTGATGTTGTTGCTGCCAGCTCCCTGTGAAAGGAAGCGCAGACGCGCAAAACGGGGCCACAGCGGCACAGGGCCAGACACAGGAAACGAGGCACAATAGACAACATGGTGAATGCAACAAGAGGCAGCAGGGAGCAGGCACTGTGCGGTGCCTTAATCCACAATCAATAGAAGAAACAACGCTCAGCAGAGCGCAAATAATATACCAAGAAAGCTGCAGATTTGCGATCAAAATTGATAGAGACGTGGTGTTCAGGCTGCAGCTGTAGCCACTTGGGGGCAGCAGCAACTCAACACATGCCGCCAGAGTAGCAGAGTAGCAAAAGCAGCCGTCAATATCCAACATAGGAGCGCCCATTTGTAACTCAATGGCGTGTAAAATAGCTCCAGGCCAGCCACTGGACGAACTGGACCGAACGGACATATAAACATTGTAGAAGCAGAAGCAGCTTCTCTCAGTTTACGCTCTATAGAGCTGAGCAAACGAAAATGATTTGCATACATTGGGTCAGAATCACTGTGCCAGTGTTGAACAGCGCTCAATATTAGAGAGATATATCATAAGCTAAAAGGGGTTAGTGAAAGGTTTGACCTGTGTTGAGCACTGTTACTAAAAGGTATTATCAACATATAAGATATAGAGTTTGTCTTTATTTCACTGATTTTAATATATGATTTTTCTTTACACTGTGACTCAAGCGCACATCTCTTATAGCTGATCTCAAGTGTGATCGAGTGGAGACTGTTGCAGTAGCAGCTGCTGTTCGATCTACAGAACTACTTCAGCTGCTGCTCCAGATGATGATGATAATTGTGATAATGATGATGATGATTATGATGTACTTTGCCATTTCAGAGTGCTAAAATTTAATAAGTGCAAAAATAATCGCTTGCTTTATGCAAGCTCCAAATGAATGTGCTTTTGCCTATTCTTGTTGTTGCAGTTGCATTCGCTTTGCTGAGTTCAACGAACTTCTCATTTCAGCTGTTGTGTGCAGCGAGTGTGTGTATGTATTTGTGTGTAATTCAAAGCAAAATTATAATGTTGCAAATTGGAGCTACAACAAAAAAAAACATGCAAGAACTTTGAAGTGGGTCGCTACCGACTGCATAATACTCGTTCACAGCGTAAATAACTAGCGAAATTTCTAAAAAAAATTGGTAGTTTCCACTTTGCCATGTCTTAATGGGAGCATTAAATAATTTCTAGATCTATTTGAAGAAATTTACTGCAAAAGAGGCTGATCCTAGCTGATCTTTAAAACTGTAAAAGAAACATAGCTGAATATATATTCAGCCAATCTATGGAGGAGGTCAACGGTAACTCCCTTCAGTAGCTCACTTAACTCTGTAAAGAAGGTCAACACCGATCCGTCTACAAAAATTATGATCTTTAAAACTGTGAAAGCTGGTCTTTCAACAAATCTTAGCAAACATCTGACGAGTATCTAATCGTTATTAAAACGTATTAACTTTAAGCAAGATGAGGAACGTACACAACCAATATACTCTTTTCTCGACTCGTGAACGACTATAAAAAGAAAACCAGTTGATGTTAAAGCTAACATACATTGCCCCCTCGTCTTCTGCTCCTTGTCTCTGCTAGCAAATCGGGCAGTTAATAATTTTTTATGACACGAAGTGTTCTTGGTTGTTGTCATGGTTGTTGTTGTCGCCACATTTGTTGCTCTCTCTCATATAATTAAATAATATTAAGTTGAGTTGACAAAGTGACACGCGAGCTTCAATTTATGCAACAGGGAAAGAGCCGGACACGCATATGAAGTGCTATAGTTGCGATATCATATATATATAAATGTATATATATAGCATCAATATTAACTGACTTTATGACTGGGCAGCAAATTAAGTGCCATATGCACTTGACATCGCAGCCCAATTGGCTGGGATGGCATAATTTGATTAGCTTTTGCGTGCAGCTCGGTAAGAGTTCAAAGTTAATTTAGAGGATGACTTTAAAATTCCAGTTATCCCTATCTGCCTTATCAGCAGTGCATTCAATTGGGCTCCCATTCAATTTGTACTATAGCAGAAGCAACACAATTGAAATATCATCGAAAGCAAATTGTCTGCACATTTGAAACGCATAAAACTTCATTAAGTTTTTAGTCTTCAAAAACAATTAACTTGCAATGCAACTGAGATGGTGCCGCAGAGATATAGAAAGATGTATAGTTCAGCTATATAAACTGGAGAGCTGGATAGCTAGATAGCTGTAGCGCTGGATGCGCCGCTTGAGTGCATCCACTTCCAACTGCAATGAATTGCAATGATAGAGCCAGTCGGCATAAAAAACACTGAAAAAAGTACTAGAAGCGAAAACAACGAAAAAAAAACACAATAAAATATTGTACAACAATGAGTTGGACAGCGTGTCTGTCTGTTCATTTTCCAGGTCTGTTGAAAGTTAACCCAACTCTGACTCTCACTCCGAATCCAGTGGGGGTTACCAAAGTGCGCATGAAATTTGATTCTTGGAAGAGTTCATTTGCTGTTGCTTTACTAGGAAAGTTGCCAGGTAATGAAATTTACTGCCAGCTATGCTGTAACTAACTTCATTAAATTACAAACAAACGCTACATAGTTGTTGCACATAACTGCCAGCCAGGGTTGCCAAGGGTTACCAAAGATCTAACAGCGCGACCAGAGACCGCCCACTAAGCCAACTCTAACGGCACTTTGGGGAGTTGTGACTTATGCAACAGACAAGCAGCAAAAAAATGCAGCCCATTAGAGTGCAATAACATTCAGAACACTCTATAATGGCCGAGAGCTCAATAAAAAGGGGCTGCCCAACTTGTAAATTTGATTTTGACAAACATTTTTCACTGCCAACTTTTTATTTGTTTTTGTTTTTTTTTTTAGCCTTCTGCGACATCGCTTTGAGCTGTTATTGTCGTTGTCAACGGCATTGTCATTGCATCCCCGTGGGAGCAGCGGGCGCCCAAATTGCCAGACCCTGATGAGCTCTGCACATGTTGGCCAAGCATTGTGGCCTTTCTTTTCGACTCGAGCACAAAGCGCAAAATGTTTGCCTTTTGTTTTTGTTGTGCTGCGAGGATAATAATGCATTCGCTTTTACTGCTGCCCATGGAAGCGTGAAGTAAGACAGAAGCCCTTCCAACTGGGGTGTGCACAATTGTTTGTGTTATCCCCAGCCGTTACCCAGCACTGGCTGCCGTTCCTGTTTTTGCCAGGAGCTACAGAGGGGGAGTAAGTATATATATTGGCAACGAGAGTTTGCCTTTTGTTTGCCAATTCTATTGATGCAGCAGCCTTTGCCGCTGCTGTATATTGTATTTATGTAATTGCAAATGATTCGATTGATTTGCAAACGTGATTGGGGAAATTATTGGCAAATACTCGTTTGCCTGAGCTGAGCTTAGCAAAGCATCGATACTTAAGAATGTTAAGGAAATGCCAATTGGCTGCTTGTTGACTTACCTACGCTGCTCAACACTGATCCCGAGTTGCTATTGCTATCCTATTACACACCAATACACTCACACACATTCACTTAGCCGTTTTAGCATTTGCGAATTATAATTTTAGATTTAAGCTGCGATGCTTATAACAACAGCATATTGTATTCGCTTTTTATGTTATTTTTATTTCAACAAATTTCAATGCAACACAATTGAATAGCACACTTGCCCCGCAACGCGAAACAAAAAACTGAACTTGCAGCGATGCCAACCACAAAACGAATAAAACGGAAGAGAGCGCAAAACAACAGGCGCGAAAAAACGGCAGGCATTGCGAGCGAACGAGAGAGAAGGAGAGTGAGCACGCGTATAGGCCCCTTTCATGTGTGTGTGCGTGAGACTTGGCATGCAAATAGGGTTTTTCCTCTTCTTCTTTTTGATCGAGTCAGTGTTGCATTGCTGCCAAATAATATAAATTGCTGTTTTAAACAATTTAATAGGAATTGCGAAAAGTTCTTGCTGTAAAAATATAAGAAAACCGGACCATGGCCGCTTTTCAACCCTTTTTGTCTGAATATTTCGCTGACCACGCATACAGGGGAAACATTTGCATTTGCATTCGCATGCTGAAAGGATTAGAAACCGGTTTGTCGTTGCCCATTCCGCGTGTCACACAAAACAGCTTAAACAGCGCTTGGTCAGCACCCCCTGCGGGCTTAGCTTTGATTTACTTTCGGGGGTGGCTGCCACAAACACACATACACACAGAGTGAATGTTCAATGCAGTTGCTTTCGGCGTAATGGCCAAGCATTAGGGCGACACTTGAGTTTGTGTTGCATGTCAAAGTCAGCATCGTCGTCGACCAGAGGAGCACCCCACTTATGCAAATGCAAACAAAGCGGCTGCCGAGACGCAAGAAGTCACGTGCTGCCAACACCACCAAAAAATAAAAGGAAGCAGAGCTGCAGCAACTGCGGCGCCGTCACTAATAAGCGGCAAATAATTGGCAGACGGACTTGAGAGACTACCCCAATGGCTCAGTGGCCAAGGGGCGCATCGGTGGCAGCACTAAAAATCGATTGCATGTGCCACCCCAAAAAGCAAACCAAGCGCCCGCTGCAGGTTGTCGATCCTTGTGACGTTGCCTGGAATGTTTGTTTCCAGGCTTGCTTGGACAGCACACACTGACAGCGAGAGAGGGAAGAGAGAGCGTGAGTGCTTTTCCAGCTGCATTTAATGCATGGCAGGTAAGCCACAACAAATGTATGGCTCACTATACATATATGACTCATACATATAGACATAAACGTTTTTTAGCCCAGCCCCTTGGCAAACCTCAACAACGGCAACAATTAGAATTTCCGGCTATAAAAATGTGAAACTTTGAAACGCGTTAGCCCATAACCATGTCAGACTTATGTCCAAGTCTTGTACGTCAACTAGTTCTAGCACAGAATGTGAATGTCAGACGAACCCATAGAGCACACACGATCATTTCCCAGCTCTCATTAACCACCACGTAACGATCATTATGGGGCACAGCTCAGTAGATGTTGCTGTGGCAGTTGCAGTTGCATTGGCAGCCGCTTGGCCTTTGTTCAATGAGCCAAACGACATGGGCGACAATTAATTTGGCCAACGATGCGCATCTAATAATGTGACTACAATGACGACAATGGGTTGGCCGGTGGGTATCCCTCTCACTCTCTCTCTCTGTGGTGCCAGCTGGCTGGCAAGTGTGATAAGTTGGCTGCTCTGTCTATATATCATTTTGATATACTATACGGCCTGGAGGCCATGGAGCACTTCTCTACCTGGGGCAACGCTATAAATTAACACCAGCAGACCCTGTTCACCGCCCAGGTGGTGGGCGTTGTCTGGTCATATAAATGCCCAGCAAAACAAATGGAAAACAATTAAACGTTGCATGCAGAAGAGATCGGGAAGAAGCAGTAGCAGATAATGGCACTGAAATGGTAGTTGGACAAATGAGCGATCGTTTATCTAAATGGATAATGTACTTACACGATGCTGCTTGATGCTGAACGAAAGGGAAACTATTGGAAATTAGCCCGATGAACTGATAAAACAAGTAATAGTGTTTTGATCGGGAATGCCTGACTATTAGCTAACTTGAAGCACACCCCACTGTACACTCTAGACTCACACTTCTAATGGAATTACCTTTGTAAAACATAAGCCGACTTTCGTGATCTGCAGTATTTTTTTAAGGCTTTGTCTTTTATTCATTTGATTTTTTAATCTTTTAAACTTCAGCTTATACGATTAATGCTAGGTATTTAATTTCTAACATAATCCTATGCTAATAAGAATAAGTTATCTTTCTCAGCGAATTTACAGCTCTTGTCATCAGGATTCCCAGCCAATAAATCCGTTGAGCTATAAAAACAAATGTGAAACATAATGCAAAAATCAATGAACTTGAATTTTTGGCCATCAAAATATACAAATAATGGAAATTTATATATATTTTGTGACAAGATGCGCAGCAAAATGAAAACCCTCGAATTTGATATCCGAAACTCAATCCCGGCCGAGTTTTACGCCCCATTGCTAAGGGTTGAAAAATGGAAAGCTACCCTCTATAGTAAAAACTGCAACTGCAGTGCAAACTGCAACAACATGAAGAGTAATAAAAAGAAGAGCAACCCCTAAGCAGCCCTGCCCCCGGGCACTTTCGTGGGTCCGCAATGGTGGCGCATTTGCAGTGACAAACAACAATAAAAATGCGATATCGAGACAATCGATCAATAAGCAGTTACACACAAACGCACACACGAACACACACATAATCACAATTGATGATGAGCTGCCTGAGCATTGCGTGAAATTTCAGACAAAGCGGCGCGCGACGTTACCAAACGGCGCTTCTTCCAGCACATGACCGAGATCTGGAACAGCTGCGCAGGCGCAAGCGCCACAGTTGAGCCTCACAATTGGCACTCGCAGCGGCAGCAGCGGTTTTAATGGTGGTTGTTTTTCTTCGTTTTGCTTTTCCAATTTCGAATTCCCAACTTTATTTCCAATTTGTTGTCAGCCAAATTTGGTACAGTTGCAGTAGGCACATCTCACCAGGTTCTCTTCTTTGCCCGTAAAGGGGTGGACCAGAGCTCGTTTGCGCAATTTGTTGCGCAATCATTCAGGCTGCAGCCAGGCCCAGGCATCGCCCCACGTCTTGAGCTCGTATAATTGGTTTGTCATTAGGCTCTGTGACTGTGATTGGAGTGCATTGAACTCGCTGAGGAATCCCGAGTCAACTTTCCAGCTGCCTGGCAAACTTGGCACGTTCTTCTTGGCCCTATTTGTAAACCACCCTGGGCATTTTCTTATCCTTATGCGATCCCTTTCTTCTAATAATTTATGACTCTGCCCTACGGCTGAGAATTATTTCATTGAGTTTCCTCTACCCTCAATCACGCTCTAAACAAGGATCTGTTAACCAGTTTAGTTTTCCACGCGCGCTGCTTGATATCGTATATTTCTATATATATTACAACATTTCCCATGCTTGGGCATCAGATTTACTACAAAAGTAATTTATATGCTAAGAATATTCAATGGATATCTTTTATGTGCATATCTATATAGCTATAAAGCCATTTAAGCAGCGCTTCCTAATGCCAACCACTGAACTCCCAAGCTTTGCTCGTCCACGCCAATTACGACTGACTGGGGGACAGCTTCAGAGTTCCATTGACATGGATAACATTTAACGAGTCCACAAAAGCACAGCCCAAAGAATACTTTATGGGCTGCTTATCGACAAAAACTGTATCTACAGAGGGTGCTGGTACATAAGTGCCTTAATGTAATATTGTCGAACATGGAAGGGGGGGATTGTCTGAATGACCGGGACTTGAATTGTCGTTCATATGGGGGCAAACACTTGCAAAGTCTCTGAATATATGTTTCAATCGGAGTATTCACAGCTGAATATTTATTTGATTTTGGTGTTGAAAATTGTGCAATTAAAATTTGATTGCCTATTGATAAAGGGTTAATCAATAGCATAAACAAAATGCTAGCCTCTTTCCCATAGGCGCCCGCATAAAGCGGGAAGCTCTCTCTCACTGATTGCATTTTGGGAGTAAATGTTAATCAAATTAGGCGCACTCGCAATCAGTGTACACATTGTTATTACATTATCATTTATTTGTTGCTATAGAAAGACCATTTTTCTATATTTAACAAATCTGCCAACAGATCTCATCGGAGCTGCGTTTCCCCTTGTTTGCAGTTAATCATTTATTTATTTATTTCTTTAATCCTTGCTATTCCTGTCAATAGTTTTTCTGCTCTCCAGCACGTTTCATACATGCAGCTGTTTGACTACTGCTTAAATATCCTGTTCGCAGGATTAAATGTAGTTTGTCGAGGGCGTGCCAGGTTGGGTTGCATGCGTGCATGCAGCATGTGTGCTGATTTTTGTTTTATTGTGGCATTTAATCCGTATTAATTTTCAATAAGTGCAATGAGGTCTAGCAAATGTTTGATAAATGACTCAGCAGAGGCGGTCAAGCACGTGACTCAAAAGCAGCTGCTGGAAGCTAAGCTAAGCATCCAAACAGATTGCAGGATTTTCAGCCTGAAAAGAGTGTGGAACTTACTTTTAATGCGTTTGTTGAATTACTAAAAAACATTATATGATAAGCAAATTGATAGTTAGACTTGCAAGAATTTTAGGGTTCTGTCTAAATTTATTTTTGCAAAGATGTTTTCTGTCTATAAAATAATTTCTGCACACTTTTAGCATATGAGCAGTGACAAGCTTATATAAGATGCTGTTGCACACTTTTAGGCATGAAATAAATCAAATAATAGCCCTATGCCGAGAGAGAATTGCAATTGTTGCTGCTAAAAGAGTAAATCGTTTAGTTCCGAACTTTGAGAACTGAGCTCAAAAATGGAATATAGGCATCAACAGCAGCAAATGGGAACATGTTACTTTTGCCACAAGGACATTGACACATCAAATTATCTGCAACGCCTTGGTGGCCACCCTAACGCACAGGCCAGACGTCTAACTGCCAAGTTTAGAAATAGACGACTCAAAAGGTGTCATCCATTCGATCTCCATACCAGATTCATCCATCTATAATATAATAGTTTTTATAGACATAAAAAAAAACTTAATTTAATATTAGTATCATCTGTGATCAACTGTTCTTTTAAGTTACATTTAAAGATAAGAAGAAAACTTGTTTAAATGAAAGACAACTTTAAAAGACAACTTTAAGTTGAACTAAACTAAAATATTTGTTGCATACTTTCAAGCGAGGTTGAAATGTTAAGTTAAAGTTAACAGCAAGGCTTAACATCTGCAATCATTGATGCTTAACAGATCAGTTTTGAACTTAACAGTTAATTTATGTTAAATTCGTATTATTGACGCAGAACATGTAATATAAGTAAGTAAACAGGCAACAAACAAGAAGAATTTTCTTTATTTGTTTACACTATCTTTATATCGTCTGCCTCAGTTCGTGCAATTGTTATGCACAGTTCGAGCAGTTCGTGCTGCATAAAATCTTTTTTCGACACGAAAAACTGATGTAAAACATTTGTAAAATTTCATCAGCCGCAAAAGTTTTTCAACTTGCAACTCGGCGCATCTTGTTTGTTAGCTTGCCAAGTGTGTGTTGTTTGTGCTTGTGTTTAAATAAAGTTTGCTTTACTTAGGAAACAGAAAACTCCCCTTGAAAAGGGGCATCTGATGTAACAGACACTTTGTTGTGGCAGAAGTCTTTAATTAAAAGAAGTTTTGGAATTTTGTTGAGCAATCTGCTTGTTACTTGCCCGCTGATAAGAGATAAACGAAATGAGATATTTTGACTTTGGACTACATTATTAATGCCTATCATAGATGTCACAAGAGAGAGCTAAACAGTTAGTTTATAGACTTTTCTAATTGGCATATAAATGCTCTCGTTCGTGGATTACAAAAAGCCCACCCCTCTCTCGAAACAATGCCCATGCATCATATCGCCTGACAAACACTTCAGATAAACAATGCTCCAGACTGCGACTATACTATATATATATATATGTATATTTATATATGTATATCATTCGTGACTCTCTGGCAACAGGTGCAGCTGAGGTCGAGACTGGAGAAACTTTTGTCTGACCCCCTACTGCCATTGACATTGCCTGTAACTCGAGTCTGTAACTGTGCGGTTTTCCTACTTTTCAGTTACAGTTGCTTACATATATTTAAAAGTATACTTACATATATTTAATTTATGGCCAGCTTTTCGTGTGACCGAAACAATAAATCCAACTAAATGTAAATAAATTAGAGCTATAAAAACATTGTACTGAGAGCTTAAGCGACTGTCAGATACGTTGTTTACTTGACTATAGTAAAATCCCTAAGACTAAGTAAATGTAATTTCTGAAAAGTACTTACTACATAGGAATTCGAATTTATGGTCTATATTTGCCTGAATTGAATGTCGATTACCTATAAAAAGTTATTTAGATATGCCTTTAATGTGGCTTGCCCGGACTCTAGTGTTCGTAGATTAATTATTAACAACCAATTGTCAAATTTTTGGGGTAAATTAATATACCCTTTCTGCAAAATTTGTATACTTGGTATTAAACAGTTAAAACGCTATAGGCACTGCCCAAATGAAAGGCAACTGGTTCTGGTTCCGTCTCGAACTTTGATTCTATTTCTGGTCACTTGAAATGCTTTGAAAGTCAACTAGGAACAAACACACACAACAAACACACACACACACACACACACACACACACACACAGAGAGAGACAATGCTATTATCGTGTATTGAAAGCAAATCTGTTGATTTGTTGACTGCAAGCGGATGTGACATATGTATGAAAAGACACTATAGAGAATTAGCCCAGAGCCCGAACTCGGGATCATTTAGAGACAATATACCTACAGATATGCATAAGCATACAGATAATAATTTGATTAAATTCATTTTGCTAAAATGTATTTTATTATTCAGGTTCATGCTCAAAGTTCCAACACCCCTACAATTAAATGATTGAGACTCGGAGAACAGCTGGCGCTGAGGCATAGATCTATGGGGGCATTACATAAACACGATCTGATCGGGGCTCATTGTGCTGTGGATAATGGTGAATGGATATTAGATAATGTCCAATGCTCAGACAAAAGGCTAGCCAATATTTTTTTATTATTACTTTATTATGATTTAGTTTAGCGGAAACATTTGAAAGACATTTGAATTTTGATGCCCAATGGGCCATGTGTAAAATATCTTTGACTTGTATGATATGTAGAAGTTAATCGGATCAATGTGGAGACACTGCTCCTAACTGCAATCTGATTTTGATATGTGGCCATGACTTCGCTCTTAACTTGTTAACAACCGATTAGCCACGACGCACCTGAACGTGTTTTTGTTCTATAACTTAGCTTGTCCTTGAGCGCTCTAGAGTTCTGGGCACTTTCAAAATACCTGAAACAGCTTAAAGCTACCCTCTTTAAATTTAATCACGCTCAACTACAAGTTCTTTACCTTTGCACACAGCTGAGATCATCTATTCAAATTGTATACATATATATTTTTACAGCTAATTTTTATTGTTAAACTTGACTTGGTTAAGATCTCTAAGTACTTTCTTACCCACTCATTAAATAAAATCTTTGCATTTGATTAAATCGCAAATATCACAACAACTTTTTATTCATTTTGAGTTGTTTTTTTTTTTCTTAAAAATATAAACATATATATTATATATTATATATATATATATATACAATACATTCCGTTAGAGAGACTTAGTTACTATGAGTACAAATACTTTGCAACAATATGTGTAGAAAGAGGGCTCAAGCTCTTCGGCGTGAGACGCATGCGACGCCTAACAGTAAAACCAGACTCCAGCTTAACGTAGAGGCAGTATTTGCTGCTGAGGTCTCCTCGGCGGGCAGACGAGCTGCCACGACCAGCTGTAGCTCGTCCAGCGCAGGTCTGTAACTCCAGTCAATGGCGTTCGTCTTGCAGATGTTGGCAAAGACTCGCGCCGAAATCTTCGGGGTTCGTGTGCGTTCTGGTACAGTGAAGTCCACGTGATAGAGACCGAACTTCTCTGTGTAGCCAGCCTTCCACTCGTAGCTGTCCATCAGGCTCCAGGCAATGTAGCCCCTGACATTGGCGCCATCCTCAATGGCATCCAGCACAGCGGACAGGTAGAGATTGTAGTAGTCGACACGTGCATAATCCTCCAACCCACCACGATCGCTGACGCCATTCTCCGTGACAATAATCTCGGGTCCATTGTACTCGCGGTGTATCCACATAAGCAGATTGTACATGCCCTTGGGATAGACCTGGGGTAGAGGAAGATGAAGAAGGGGAGTTCGGTTGAGCAAAGCTGTTTTGTGGTTCATTGAACCTGCACACCTGCCACCCTCGGCTCGAATCACCCCCAAGTTTTAATCTTGGCTAAGTAGTTGATGCCACCCTTCAAGAGCTTGGCCATTATTCAATTGTGGCCAGCCCAACCCACTTGAGTATTAGCTCATCCCAACTAATTAGCGAGTCCAGCTCGTGACCAGTTGCCCACTTAATTATAATTCGCAGCTGACTTACCTTAAGCCAAACAGATCCAGAGCCGGGCCAGTCCACGCCAGCTTGACTCTCGACGACGCCCATATCGTGATTGTAGGAAGGTATGGGAAACTTGCCGGTGTTGTTGTGGCCATTGGGTGTAACCAGATTGCTGGTGTAGGAGTTGATGCCAAAGAAATCGGATGTGCCCTTGATGCGATGAATCTCCTCGGTTGTGAACTCTGGCAGACGCGAACGTGCTCCGAAGCCTTGCTGTTTGCTCAGATTCCGAATGCGCTCGATCATTATCTTGGGGTAGTTGCCGTGCTTCGAGAAGATGGGATGTGCGAACCAGCCCACATAGAATTGCATGGCACGCTCCGAGGCCTCGCGATCCTCAGCTGAATCGGGGTTCCTTGGCTCCGGCCAGGATGTGTCTACGGTAATGCCAATGCGTCCACCTTGACGCTGCTGGAACTCCTCGCGGTACATGTGCACCACCTCTGCGTGAGCCTTGAGCAGATTGTGACCGCACAGGTAGGCGGGTATACCTGGGAAATTGTACGAAGGTGCCATATAGTCCACGCCATACCCATGCTCACACACATGCCACGGCTCATTGATGGTTGTCCACATCTTAACCCTATCGCCGTACATCTCCAGCACCAGACGCGCATAGTCCTTGAACAGGGGAATTATCTCCGGATTGGTCCAGCCGCCCAGCTCTTGGAGTCGTTGCGGCAGCTCCCAATGATAGATCGTGACCATAGGCGTTATATTATACTTGAGCAGTCCATCGATCAAATTGCTGTAGTACTTGATGCCCGCGGTGCTCACATGATTCATATAGCCACCAGGCATAATCCTGGGCCAGGACAGCGAGAAGCGATATGTGGTGACATGCAGTTCCCTCACCATTTCCACATCGCGTTGCCACTGCAATGGGAGAAACCCAATAAGAATAAGAATAAGAATAGATTCGTATTTCTTGATCAAGAATGTGAAATATTTCCGAATGAAATAAAAACCAGTTGCCCCCAAAACAGTTTGGCGACACATGGAAACCACGACATGGTCAAGTCGAGCTTTTATTTGATTTGATATGTTGTTTCTGTATTGTAATTTTTTTCGCTAACATTATGGCTAATTTTGTGCTTTGCATTGAGACAACAATTCGTTACGGTAGCCGTTGGCCTACGACGCGGGTCTGACATGGGGGGGCGTCCACCTTTTCAGCTGACATCGATAGACACCTGGCATTAGCTGGTGTATTATGCCATGCCATGCCACGCCATGCCACGCCATTAAGATCAGCTAACATATAGCTCGCAATTCATTCATGTCTTGTGGCAAATCGATTTATCAATAATTAAATATTAGTTAGACGACTTAGCACTCACAATCTCTGTAATCTCCATTTGACATGCCCGATGACATTGCCAGCGGCAAGTGTGCAGGGTTATT
Organism: Drosophila gaucha; assembly: GCA_035045545.1. Classification (NCBI taxonomy): domain Eukaryota; kingdom Metazoa; phylum Arthropoda; class Insecta; order Diptera; family Drosophilidae; genus Drosophila; species Drosophila gaucha. Next base: position 8,732,193 of record JAWNOY010000292.1, read on the forward strand.
CAAATTGCATTCATATTTATTGTGTTCATGCACTCAAAAATAACCCTGGGCACTGAGATTCAAAATCTATAATATCTTTCTTAGCCTTAAGACTTTAGCAGCTGCTTTGAAAGGAGTCTCAGTACTTTGAATAAGGTTTAGTAGCACCTAAGGGTAGTTGGATAAGGATCTGGGTTCGAATTGCTGTTTATAAATAATTTATTCATTGAATTAAACTTTATTCTTTTTTCTAATATTTTGACTCATACTTGAAACATATTATCAGATTCTTTATCTCTGGCATCTTATCGACCTGCTCTTGGTGAGAGAACTTTCTAGACATCTTAACTTTAAGTTTTCTGAAACTATTTTCTTCACTTAAATCATTATAAGAAACACAAAAGAAATTTGGGGTTCAACTTGATGTAAAAAACCGAATTTAATTTAAAAATCTTTTCTTGAATATACTTGAAACTTCCACTTGGAAAACTGAAAATTCAAACTCTTTAAATTATTTAAAAATCTTGGAATTATCTCAAATTGTAAAGAATTTCTGAAACAAGATATCTACAAACATTAATATTCTCTATAAATTCCTAAGATTTTTAATCGAGCTTTAATCTAACTTTAATAATTTTTATAGTGGTTCTGAATGGTTGTTTGTTCAGATTAATGAATGCTCATTCATTAGATACCAATTCATAAACCAATTCAAGTGTTTAATGCTCAAGACAGCGCATTGATAGAGGCAATTAGCATTAACTAATCAATGGAGCATGACAATTAGTGATCGTTAGTCTCAGTAGTTAAAGTTAGTTCAAAAAAACTAACTCTGTGGCAGCAGATGGCAGTAGCTGCTCACAGAAAAAAAAAGCGCAGCTGACAAAGTTGTCTCAAGCTAAAATTTGCATAGTTTATTATATATTGGACATAAATCTGAATCAGTGACACAGGTAAACTAGACACCTGTGCAGCTATTCATGCGAGAGAGGGAGAGAGGGGGCAGATAGATGTACACACTTTGTTTTCAGCACAAATTATTAAGCTGATTAATGAACTGAATGCGTATTATTAATGACTATGCCTCTGGCTAGGAAAAATTTAGTGTGGGCGAGGCAGGTCCGCTTTCATACTATTATTATAGTTCCAGTTCGATTACCTCAAACGTAACCCTTGACCCATGATGCCACCGCCAATCTATTTATTTTCGTTCTAGCTCACCTGATGATAGCTATCCGCTGATATATCTCCATTCGATTGATCGGCTATCTTCTCGGGATTCTTGTGCGTCAGATAATCCCATATGGATTCACCTTTGTCATCTGCATTCCAACCGCCTTCAATTTGATACGAGGACGAACCAACGCCCCAAAGAAAATCATTTGGAAAGTGTCGCGTATTACTCGTCGGATTGCCTAAGGTGCTGTTCCAAATAAGATCAAGGAGAGATAAATAAATATATGTTTGTATATACCCATATTCAAGCTTTGACAATGTTTGGCAATGAGCTGTTAAATATGTTGCTAATTCTTTAAAAACCAGCCAAACGAATCGTCAGACAAAATTGTTTGTTGTACCCAATCCAAAAGAAATATAAATAATTTACAAACAAGTTATGTTTTTTTTAAATTTATATCAACAATTGCATTTTATGACTTTCAAGATTTGTTGCAACTGCAGATAAACAGCATGTTTTTTTATACAGACAATCAAAATTAAGGTCAGGATAAAAATTGGATATGGAAACCCATTTGTGATTGAATTTACTTTTTGACTTCTTTTGTACACTTACGCGGCTTCTATACAGCGACTGCTCTGCTCCAGCATCAAAGCCAACAGCGCGCATTTCATTAGCTTTTGCCACATATCAACTAACTTTGTTATATCTTTATTATATATCTCGATTTTTATATGCACTATATATACTTTTTGTTTCACTTCTTGATCCTTTGCACTACACTTGGCACAACTTTAGCAACTTCAGCGTTTTAATTCGTTGACTTCTAACTGTTGGCACTTGTCGCGCGCTTTCGTTTGGCTCTGTTTTGAGCTCGTTTGCGAAACGTTTGCGAATGATTGCGGCTGCTTTTATATCCTAGCATTTTAAAGCGCTGCGATCGCTCGCTGAGAACAACTCACGAGATAACACAAAAAAAAAACGCCGAACGTTCAAAACTCACCTCTGAACGAGTTCTGTTCAACAGCAACAGGTGTGCTTGTTGTTGTTGTTTCTAGTTGTATTGTTATTGTTTTTTTTTCTTCTTAGTTGAGTTTTGCGTTTCGCCGGCTTTTTTGTTGGATTAGTGAGATGAGCGAGAAATCCCCGCTCTGACGACGATTCACGCAATGGGCGTTGCGTTTCCATTGGAATTATTAAAATTTGTCATCATCTGGTTTTTTGCTATGAATTTCGCGTGCACTCCCCATTAAGCGAAATATAAGTATTAACAATAAATCAATTTTGATTATAGATTTATCTATTAATTTAAAATAACTGCTGGTTATTCAAATGCGATTTGAATATGGAATAGCTAAAGTGAATTTTATGCCGATTTTCACGTGTCTCTCACTTTTCCAATTGATTTCATTTGCCTTTTATTGCGAAACAGGCAAAAACAGATGTATGTTTAAACAAGTGCAGATACCTACGACAGTTACAGTCAGATAACAAATGATATATAGAGCATGATGAGAATGAGCGAGCGAGAAAACATGTTGCAAAGCAATTTAATCAACAGACTTCCCTTCAGCTAAGATAGCGAAGTACCTGGGAGTTTTGTCTCTTATCATTTTCAAGAACAACAACAAACAGAGTCATTCAAAGCAGATCATAATATATATGAATATATATTTAACATACGTCCTGCCTCTGGTCAGTCTGATCCATTTTTCTGGGGTTTTCCAAAATTAGCTCAAACCACAATCCAATTAAATGAACCAAGCACCGTTCCAGTTAATAACACAGGCCAACAGAATTTTGTAACCAAGAACAAGACTGAGCATTTCCGGAACTGAATCCGAATCTGATTTGAAATCAGATTACCCTTACCTAAGAGACGTGCCTTTAGAATAGTATAAGTTAGAGTGAGATAGGGGTAGAGTGAAACAGCTAGAGGTAGGACCCTTATTTCAATAGACAATATCTCTCTAACAATAAAGGGTTTTTTCATAGTTTTTGCACTTTTAGTTTAAAATATCTCCACTAAAATCTGATCCAATAGATAATGTACTTCGAGATTCGGATCCAGCAGCTCCAAAACCCTTAAGCATATCATAGTCTGATGCTTGATTACTAAATTTAATTAAATTTTGTTGAGCTGTGTAATGTCTTGCTCTTACCACAAGAAATTCAAAAAATAAGATTCTTATGTTTATTTTAATTCGCACTTTATTAAAGCTTGCAATTCATTTAGCTTATCTCTTTTTTGTGCTCGATTCATATTTTTCACTGCATGCAAACACGCTTTAAATGTAAATCGATTCAGCTAATTACAGCCAGAGACGCCCTCTACATTTACGGTATTCCCAATAAAGTGTATTAATATTTGGCAAATCATGCCGAGATAAATGAATTTAAAGTTTTTTAAATTTGTCAATCAATTTTTCAATGCAAAATCTTTCTCTCTGTCACATATGCTTATCCATGTGAATATTTTAAAATTTCTCCCAATTAACATATAATATGAATATGTATTTTAAAGCTGCAACAATGATTAATGATAATTGAGACTAGTCAATTCTTATTTTGATGCTACCAAACGCATTCAACCGGTTTCATTATGCTCAATACCGTTTGCTTCAGTGGAGACGTCGCCGACATTTGTGGTTTTTTCGCGCACGTGAAGGCGAATCAAAGTTGAAGCTGGCTTAAATGAGTCATAATTTGAAAAAAAATCAACAGACGCAGAGTTTGCGACAGTTAAGTACACGCATCGAAGCGGTAAAGACGTCAATGCTGAGGAGAAGGTAAATAAAAAATCCCAGAAGTTGACTTATGTACTAATTAAAATTGGTTTTCCGTTAGCAAACGGGTTATAAAAGATATTTACTTTTAAATAGAAATGTAAATAATTCCAGATTATTGTGTCAATGGTTGTGCATCTGAATTGCAACTAATTTGATTAGTGGTTTCCCTTTGAATTCTGTCATATTTAAATTTGCGCTCCAAAATCATTTACTATAAGCAAACACATGTTTTAGAAGCAAATTAAATTCACTTCATTAATTCACTAATTATATATGTAATGCCATGTAATGAAAAAATAGGGTACTAAAAATATATATATATTTATATATATATATATTCGCATAAAGAATCTAATAATGTAGAATTTTAATATTTCCAGATTATTATGCCAGTGTTCGTGCATCTACTTTGATAAGTGGTTGATTTGTATTATTCAAATTCGTGCGCCACAATCATTCACCATTAACACATATATCGATATGTTAAGCAAAATATCGATTCTAGTACTTTTGATGAAGTATCGATGAGAAGCATCGATTCTTCATATTGCGAAAACGTAAACAGCTGGCAACACGTGCGCGGCTTTTAAAAACTTGTGATATAAAATGGAATTATTCACAGTAAATCGGTAAATAAAAGGATTGAATATGCAGTACACATTGATTTATTAACCCGCTACTCCCACAGTTACACCGAGGAGCAAAGCAAACCTACACAAGGCGGTGGCGAGACGGCAAATGAGGATGACATTTTACAGCAGCTGTTGCAGAAAGCAGAAAAACGCAAAAGAAAACATAAAAGCAGCGAAAAGGCAGTAAAAAAGTTAGAGACAGAACAGCGAGACATTGTTGAAGCGACAGCTGTGCAAAAAGCTGAAACAGTCGAGTCACAGCCAGAGGATGCAGCAGAGCCGCAGCCAGAGCCCCAGGAAACGGAAGAGCCTTCAAATGATTTTCAAGTGTTGGGCGCAGATACCTCAGCGGCAAAAAGACAAAAAGTGGAAATGGTATTGCCTGCTTGGCTGGCACATCCCACAATAATTGATGGGGGCAGCTTGCAAGCAGATGACAGTGCAAATGCGGAGTCAGATGTGAAAGCCATCAAAAAGCTGCCTTACCTGGAGAAATACACCTGCAGCGCACTCAAGCAAATGAAGATCAAGCGCCTGTTTCCTGTGCAGACTGCTGTTATACCCTGGATACTGGAGGCGCAAGCCAAGCCGGGGCCATTTCGACCAAGGGACATCTGCGTCTCGGCACCCACAGGCAGCGGCAAGACTCTGGCCTTTGCCATACCCATTGTCCAGCTATTGGCCAACCGTATGCACTGCAAAGTGCGCGCTTTAGTGGTGCTGCCTGTAGCAGAGTTGGCTCTACAGGTGTACAAAGTTTTCAGCACACTGTGCAGCATGACGGAGCTGGAGGTTTGTCTGCTGTCCAAACAGCATCGACTGGAGGATGAGCAGGAGAAACTGCTGGAGCAGTATAAAGGCGTCTACTACTCCAAGGTGGATATTGTGGTCACTACGCCAGGTGAGTTGCCACGCTAATCATATACAAGAATCAATAATTTATAAATATAATCCTTAGGTCGTCTGGTGGATCATTTGCATGCCACCAAAGGCTTCTGCCTGAAGGATCTAAAGTTTTTGGTCATCGACGAAGCGGATCGTATAATGGACGCTGTTTTCCAAAACTGGCTCTATCACTTGGACACGCATGTGCGTACGACCACTGACCAATTGTTAACGGGTGTGCAGGCTCCACTGTGCTATCAGGAGCTGCTCAATAGCTACGGCAAGCAGCCGCATAAGCTGCTCTTTTCGGCCACGCTCTCACAGGATCCCGAAAAGCTGCAGAACTTGCGTCTGTTTCAACCCAAGCTCTTCACCACGGTGCTTACAATGCCAGTTCTGCAGCCCGCCCTTGACAACGGAGAGTTGCCCGATCAGGTCGTTGATCAGGCTAGTCAATTTATTGGAAAGTACACAACGCCAGCTGAATTAACGGAACAGTACTGCCTGACGGAGATGCGACTGAAGCCGCTAACGCTGTACGCCATGGTACTGTTATACGGCTGGAAGCGATTTTTGTGCTTTACCAACAGTACCGACACAGCCAATCGTCTGGCGTTTGTGCTCAAGCAACTGTTCAAGGGCTCGTCCATCAATGTGGAGGAGTTGACTGCAAATATGTCGGCGTCGGCGCGAGCTAAACATCTTTCAGAACTCGCACGCGGTACTATTCATGGCCTCGTCTGCTCGGATGCATTGGCGCGCGGTATTGATGTGCCCAATGTGGACATTGTGGTGTCCTACGAGGCGCCGCGTCATATCAAGACATACATACATCGTGTGGGTCGCACGGCACGTGCTGGCCAGAAAGGCACTGCAATAACTCTACTCACGGACAACGATCAGGCACAATTCAAGAAGATGCTCTATGAGGTGGGCAAAACAATGGGCGAGGAAGTTATTATCTCTCCGGACATTGAAGTGGAGCACGCAGCCATCTACAAGAGAGCTCTGGAGGAGCTGCGCTGGCGCCAAGAGAAACAAAAGAGCAGCGTCAAGGTCCAGAAGATACTCATTAAACGTAAAGCGATTCTACACAAGAATCCGGAAAAACCGTTGACACTCATGGAGAAACTGCAGCTCAAGGCGGGCATTCAAGTGATGCCCGAAGTGTCTAAGGAGGTGAAGCATGCCCACGCAAAGACCGAGAAGCGGGCTAAGCAAAAGCGCAAACCCATTAAAAGATAAAGTAGTAGTTAATAAAATGTGCCTGAGACGAGGGGAAAGTTCAATAAACATTTAAATATAATATAATGTATATATAAAAGCTGTTGGTATTATCAGATAGGCTGGACCACTCGCAGGCTAGGGATGCAACTTGCTTGCCAAAACGAGTCCTCGAAACAAGTTTTTGTAGTACTTCTTGTTTTTGGGAATCACGTAACATTTCAGCATATAGAGGCTGATATCCCGATTTTCAAAGTATTTAATTTAATTCAGTTGAATTCACCGGTTCTATAGAGGACCCTGGCGCTCAACGATTTTCCGAATTTAAAAACTGGATGCACAACGTTTTAAGATTTTAAGCCATTTTGGAAACCTTACATCTAGATCATGATGGAGAATTTGGCAACTAGGCAACAAAAGAGCTGGGCAACATCTGCTCGGATGCAACTATCAAATGAGTTTAAATAAAAAAAACTTAGAAAGTTGCACAATGATCGATGATGAGGGCTTACATCATATTTTGAGTCAAAAGTCTAGCTTTTTAACGTTTATACAGAGATACGGACGGACAGCAAGGCGGATATTGCACAAAACCAATATATTATTTTCCCTTCATAAACGCCTTTATAATAGCGGGACTTGGGTAAAACCCTTCTTTAAAGAGAGAGTTCAATATATATACACATATAATATATTTAAAAATAAAAAAAATTTTTAAATGTTATATATAAGATGAAATATTTAGAAATATATTATGTGTGGCGTAATTGTTGTATTCCTTATCACTGGCAGCGCTAAGTAATTCCCCCACGGGTACATCACCGAAAGCATAAAAGAAATAAAGCTCAACAAATAGAATTTTGAATGCTCTTTTAAGCTTTCAATTAGTGAATGAAAATGATTAAAAGAAATTTGTAAATAAATAAAAATTATACAAAAATATATATAGTAAGGAGAAGCTATATAGATTATGTAGCACAGGAAAACTAACTTTGATTCAGGCCAGGATATAAAGTTAGAGATGTTTACATATATATATTTATTTAAAAAAGTGATAGTTACAAACTTGTTAACAAACAAAATATACACTAAGAATATAGTGTAAGCTTTGCTCACCTTATCGTGCTATTTAAACAGCTCGCTTGCCAGAGCTATTCTCAAAAGTAAAACGGCAAACAAGATGAACACAGCAGCAATCAAGTTTGTGGCGATCGTGGCGCTCTGCGCATTTGGTAATTAATTATGAAAGTAGGCACCTATAGAACCTTTCGCTAATCATCAAAACCTTTAATAACACACACAGCACTGGCCGCTACGACGCAAGCGTTGACCATTGAACCCCGCAGCAGCTGGGGAGCAGTGAGTGCTCGTTCCCCCTCTCGCATTAATGGCGCTGTGGAATATGTGATCATTCACCATTCGGATAATCCCAATGGATGCAGTACGTCTCAGCAGTGCCAGCGCATGATCAAGGCCATACAGACGGACCACAAGGGTCGGCGCAAGTTCAGCGATATTGGCTATAACTTCATTGTGGCCGGCGATGGCAAAGTGTACGAGGGACGAGGCTTTGGACTGCAGGGCTCCCATGCGCCCAACTACAATCGCAAGAGCATTGGCATTGTCTTCATTGGCAACTTTGAGAGCAACGCGCCCAGCTCACAGATGCTGCAGAATGCCAAGGATCTCATCGAGTTGGCCAAACAAGGTGGACACCTGAAGAGCGACTACACTCTGCTCGGCCATCGACAGACGAAGGCAACCGCCTGCCCCGGCACGGCGCTCTACAATGAAATTAAGACTTGGCCGCACTGGAAACAGATTTAGTTTAAAGATTAGATGCAGAATTACGTTATAGTTTAATAAAAAATACGTTTATATATATATATACATACTATTTGTTGAATTCTAATGTTAAGAGAAGTCTTCTTGGCTTAAGTTGAGATTCGAACAAAAGGTGCAAAAACGATCTAATTATAAATCAGACTAGGAACTTCCTAATAGGCAGATATCCAATTCTATAATCAGACTATATTAGTACACTCATTTGCAAGCTGTCTAAATATGGGGATCTACATACAAAACTAAAAATATTTTTAGCTTTCGACTAGATGCAAAGCTTTTTATTATGACTAGCTTATTGCAGGTAAATATCTAATGGTCCGACAACTGTGGTTCCTGTTAAACAAAAGCAACAAATATGAAATTTGTTGCAAATTACTTCATCAAAATAAGAACACATTTCTTCTTTCCTTTCATCTTCATTTTGAAAGGATTTTTAAGATAGTCAATGTTTAAGAAACATCAGATTAAAGTATCTAAAGTAGGAAATTGGTAGTGGCTAAAAAGTAGCTGTTGAAAGCAGCTAAAATGAATTCTATACGCTGTTATATTATGATATATTGATAACAATATAATAATATTTTATATTATATTATATTTATATTATTGTGAAGAAAATTTTTTTGATGCAAAATATGTTCAAAAGTATTTAAATTGGAATAATAATCTGGATCTTTGATTTCACTGTATATAAACATAAATACACATTGATCTGGTTTTTTGTTTGAACAATTTGCTAATTGCATTCCACATCTGCTATGCGAATAAAATTTATGCACATCAATTCCAGAAGAGGTGTCTTGTGTCATCAAACCGAGCTTAAGCAATGCAAATGAGCAAATGCCCTTGAGCTGCACTCGGCCCAAATGGGCTTAAATAGTCAGCCATGAGTTACCAAAAAGGGCTCTGCTCCAAAAATGGGCGATTGCATTTGAAAAGCAAATGCAATGAAACCGTCCCAATGCTAGGCTATATAATTAGCTGGGTTGGCGGCAACATGGAACAGTTACGAGCTAGCCAGCGGCAATAGCAAATCCTCTCCAGACACGACTCAAAATGAAGCTGGTAAGTGGAGGTAGAGGCTTCACTTACATCTCATAGCTAATGCTTTATTTGCAGCTCTTCAACATTTGCCTGCTGCTGCTGCTGGCTTTGGCTGGGGTTCAGGCCAGCGTTTTACCTGCCAGACCTGGAGTAGCCCTTCCTACACCTGCTCTGGTGCCTGTGGCTGGGAGTCATCAATTTGTGGCACGCAACTACAATGGCTTCTATGTGCCAACGACGACGGCTACAACTTGGCCAGCTTGGTCGTCATATCCGAACACCTACTATAAGTATAGCGGCGGCTATCCCACCTACACTTATCCCAGCTACAGCTATCCTTATGGCTACTATCCCAGCTATCCCAACTATCCCAGCTATGGCTATGGCTATGGCTATAAGAGTGTCTGGTGAAGGCTTGCATAAGTTCAATGTATATACATACCTATAATATAATATATTAATATTAATGTGATAACCGACAACTGGACCAAAACATTACCAATCTGATATATTTACAAATTCAGAAAGTATTATATACTCTTATAAACATAAAAGCATAATAATAAAATACTAAATAATAATAGAAATTTGAAAATTTTTCAGAAGAAAAACATTTTTACTTTGTTTGACAAAGTTTAAAAATAGGTATACTCTTGTATATAACAGGTGTATAACATATAACTGACTGAAAATGAATTTCATTTGCTTGAACATGCTTTGAATTTTATTTTGGGCCCGTTTTAGTTATAAAGTAAAAAGCTAAAAATTAAAAGATAAAAGGTGAATTGGCGGCAGCTAGTTGCCCAAAACGTGGAAATCCAAAAATAGTTGGAAAAGCTGCCAAGCCCGACGGAGTGGCCACGAAGCGAGCGGATGGTGCAAATGCGGCATTGAGTTGATTAAAGTAATCCAAGCGCTGGCTGCTCGAGATGGCCAAAGGTGCAGATCCTGGTACTGTGGTAAAAGGAGCTGGTAGACCAGTAAACGCAGCAGATGCTGCGGCTAAGCCAGGAGCGGAGGGCAACAGAGCAGGCTGAGCAGCTGCCAGAGATGCCACCAAAGCCAGCAACAAAATGTTGAACTAAAGCGAATCAAAATAACAGTTTAGTAACAGCCTATTTGATCCTTGATCTGATACCAACCGTTTGCTGCATGTTGTAAAGGATTTGTTTGCGACTGAATCCAAGAGTTGAATATGCAAAGATTTGATTCTACGATTGGCTTTTATACTAACTGAAAGATCTCAATGTGGACGAATTTGGTAGCACAATTAGGCAAATTGCTTACGATTTGATATCTATCTATGATAGAGAGACAATTGTTATGGTTACAAAATGGTATAGGCAGCTTTTGGACAGCCTTTGATTTCGGATTTGGGCTAAAATCGAATGCTTGCTAAATATGAAGCGAAGGAACTCAACTATGAAGCTTGTATTATATAATAACAATTACTGAGATGCCATAAATAGCAAAGAGCAGAAATCTCAATATATTAACAAAAATATATGATAGCCCCTTTACTTAGATATATATAGTATATGTGTATATCTTATAATATAAATAAAATACTTAGTTTTATATGCTCGCTTCACGTTTTTAATTGATAGAACAAATATAATAATAATAATAATAATAACTATTGTATTCGTATCGTATAAATGTAAATCATATATGTATATATATCTCGTTTAGTAAATATCTCAATATGTTTATAGCTGCTTGGTTACGTGTTACCTGTTGATCGTTCAGTTTTGTTCGTTTGTTCATGTTATAGGCGCTTTAATTAATTACGTCTATATATGTATGTATGTAGTTAAATAATAAACACTTTATGCTAGTTACACTTTGTATGGTATGTGTTAGACGAGTTTGTATGCAGTATGCACTTTGGATAGTTAGTATTGATGATAATTCTGATAATACATATAAATATAACACTAAGCTAGACGACATTTAGCATAGGCATTAATTAGTTGCTTTCGTTACTTAGAGGATGAGTATTTGGATTCAAATAATGTACGTAACAAACGCTCTATTAGTTATCGTAATCGTTAATCGTTATCGAATTAAATTTAGCATAAATAACTAGGTTAGTGGTTGAAATAGTTGCAAATCTCTCAATTTTTATATACAATCATGACTTGACTTCAATTGATGCCTAATAACAGCAGTTGATGTTTTGCAGCGCCCTCTAGCGGTCGGTAGCGTCACTTGACGAGTAATCGGATAGCAAGTCGTTTGTTTATCAAAAGTCAAATGTCATAGGTTAAAAACATGTACATAAATCACAGTCTATGGTTTAGTTAAGGAGATATATGGCAAATCAATTCGACTAGACAAACAGACAGACAATTACTTAATGGGGAGGAAGGGCAACGGACTTGACTTGCTTTACCACAGGACATCGTAATCGTAGACATGCTCGGATGAAGCTATAATCAGACACTTGACAAACTCATCAAAGGTGCGTTTCAGTTTCCATTTTCTCGGCTTGCGCAGCAGCTGCAACGACTTCAACTTGATCTTTCGCTTGGATTTCAACTCGATGACCTCGTGCCAGGGACTGTTCGCTATGGAAGTGGACTTCGATTGCTTCTGTGGCACATTAATGTAGTCATGCTGGCTAAACTGTTGCCGCTGCTGCTGCTGCAGCGCTTGGAGTCGCTGCTCCTGGTAGTAGTGATTAAGATTAGCCAAGTAGTAGAAGTCGCCATTGTTGATGACATCGATTTCAGCATAGTTGCCGCCATCGCTTTCCGGCTGCTCGGCGTTTGCTGCTGTGCTGTTGGAGGATGCCTTGGCAAAGAGTTGATCAAATCACATATTTTCGTCGAACTTGGCGAAGTTGTTGTCCTCGTTCCACTGAAACTTGTTGGCATCCGCATTGCTGCCCTCGTCATCCTGCCCGGGCAGCGGCTGTTCGTCGGGCGACTTAAAGAATTCATCGTCCTCGAAGGGATCCTCTTGCTTTTTGGCAAATATATTAACCGATTCCGATTTCTTGATCAGTTCCTGACGCTGCTGCAGCTTGCTGCTTCGCATGTTCTGTTTCCGGCTGGAGGCTGAGGGCGCTGCTGGCGAAGCCTGCTCCTTGTCAAAGTCAAATGAGGCCTTGGCGAAGTCATCCTCAAAGGCTGCATCATCGAACTGCGACACCTTCACGTTGTCATCGAAGCGCAGCTTCTGGGTAATGGGTGGCGTCTGGCTGGGAGCAACTTCCAGATCGAAGTTGTCATTCCGATGCTGCAGCTGCTGTTGTTGCAACTGTTGCTGCTGCTGCTGTTGCTGTAGCTTCTCGCGTTCCGAGAAATCATTGGAGAAGCGAAACAGCGACTTGGAGCCCACCGTGCTGCTGGTCGAGATTAGTCCAGCGGGCGTGGAGTTGCAGCTGGACGCAGTGCCAGCTGGCGCTGGCGGTGGCGAGCTCTGATTGAAATCGGATTCGAAGCCATCATCGAAATTGAATTTGGTGACGCCGCCGCCACCACCACCTCCGACGCCAGCCGAGGATTCACCACCGCTCATCATGACCGCAGTGCTGCTGGCATTCGATCTAGGCGTGGGCGTTTGTTCATAGCTATCGACAAAGCCATAATCGCTGTTGGCGCCGCGTGCACGATTTTGACCAGGCAGCTTGGCTAACGTGGGCGCATGGCGCTCCTGCTGCCTGCGCTCGCTCTCCAACATGCGCTGATGCATCTCGTGGCGACGGCGATTCAAACGCTCGAATTTATCCTCATCTGTGGGCGGCTCGTCGTCCACATAGTCCTCGTCATCGTCATCGTCATCGTTGCGCTGGCAACTGATGTAGTCGTAGTTATCGCGTACGCCACGCCCACTTCCATAGCGTGCACCCACAGTGGCAAGATCCTTGGTGCTGCGCGCGCGTGTTTTCTTGCGGAATCTGTGAAGGACGCGAATGTGAGTTGGGATATATTTTGATTAGCTATGAACTAAAAATACCTGCGATCCTTCTCCCCATCGGAAGGTGTCTGAGCCAATGCAGCGGCACGTCGACTCTCGGCTAGGCGACGCTCCGTCTCCGCTGCGCTGGCTGGTCTCTTCCAGGACTTTTGGCCGGGCAGCGAGGGCTCTGAAGGAAGAAGTTAATATAAGTAATTGTCTACAGCTGTTCAAGCCTCTGGTCTTACCCTCACCATCCCAGGGACTGGAGCCGCTGCTCTTCCGTAACCGCTGTGGAGCTCCTGGTACGACATCCCCACCCAGTTGGCTTGGTCGCTGCAAGCTGCGCTGCCTCTGGAAGTCCTGTTCGGAGTCCTGTTCGTAGTCAATGTCCCCGGCCACACGTAGCTTGGCGGACGACGCTGCCGGTTTGCGCAGTGAGCGAGTCTTCAGCTCCCGATCCCGCTCGCGATATTCGTCGCGACTGTCTAGACTGCCGTAGACGTCGCCCCCACTACCAAAGCTCCGTCGCCGTCGCGACGAGCTCTCAAATGACTCCACACTCTCATGATCAAATGACTTGCGCTCTCGCTCCCGCTCTCGTTCTCTGTCCCTACTGTCCCGCTCATATAAATAGTCGGGTCGTGACTTGTAGCCCATTCCCATAGGCGAGCGACGCTCGTCGTAGACGTTCTCGTAATCAAAATCGTAGCCCGGACGCGCATAATCTCTGTACTCGCGATCCCGATACTTAGAGCGTTCACGCTCCCGTTCTCGAGGCAGCGGCTGTCCACGCTTGTCGTACATGGGCGCCGGAGGACCATAACTGGAGCGCTCATAGGCGCTGCGCTCAAAGGAACGCGCTCGCACGCCCTGCTCAATTTCCTGCGGTGACCAGGTGTGATGTGCCGGATGATGATACCAACTTGGAGAATCTGGAGTGGAGAATGACAGTAAATGAGTGAGGAGCGAGAGAAAGGCAAACCTTAAGTAGGGGCTAGAAGGAATGGGAAAGGGTTAAAGGGTGGAAGATGAAGCAATACTAGGAGAGCAAGGCAAGGAAGTACATGTAAGAAAAGGGAAAGCGAAAAGAATGCTCATAAAGAATGGGAGAACAGAAAAGAGAATCTTATGAAAGGGAAGGGTTAAAGGGTGGAAGAAGGAATACTAGGAGAGGAACGCAAGGAAATACATGTAAGAAAAGGAAAAACGAAAGGAATGCTCATAAAGAATGGGAGAACAGAAAAGAGAATCTTATGAAAGGGAAGGGTTAAAGGGTGGAAGAAGGAATACTATGAGAGGAACGCAAGGAAATACATGTAAGAAAAGGAAAAACGAAAGGAATGCTCATAAAGAATGGGAGAACAGAAAAGCGAATCTGATGAAAGGGAAGGGTAGAAGGAATTGTGAAGGGTTAAAGGGTGGAAGAAGGAATGCTAGAAGAGGAAGGCAAGGAAATACATGCAAGGAAAGATAAAGCGAAAGAAATGGACGGGAATCATTCCGAAGGAAAAACGAACCTACCCAGCTCAAAGTTATCCCTGCTCCTTGAGAGTCCATGCTTGAACTTGCGCTGTGCCTGGTCCCGTTCACGCCGAGCGCAGAACTCGGCGTCATAGCTGCAAATAGAGAAATGGAATCAGTTAGGCATACAATAGTCTTTAGCTGCGACTTACTCGTAATCTTCGTCGCAGGAGTTGAGGCGTCGAGCGTGTCGCATGTAGTAGCCATGTGCGTGCGGATGCGGTGCCAGCTGCGAGGGTGGCGGCAGGTTACGACGCTGCTGCTTGAGATACTCAGGCGTCTCATCATCCCAGGGACTGAGATCCCGCGAGGAGGAAGACGTCTGCTGGCGCTCCTTTTTGGCCCAGCGGCGCTGCTGCTGCTGCTTGGACCAGCCGCCAGCATCGTCACGTGGATCAGAGCTGCAGGGAGACTCCGCAGTGTCCTGTTGAGATGTGTTGGAGGCGGGTGGCGGCGGTAGAGTGAGACGTGCCTTGCCCTTGCCGCCGCCCATGGACGGGCCGGACACCTTGGGTGAATCAAAGGTGGCCCAGGAGGGCTTCTCCCGGTCTCGATCGAGATCGCCTTGCATCTGTTTGGTAGCCGTGTCGATTAGCTGCGAAACGGCGGAAAGCTGCGACGGTACAGGCGATACAGCAGCCCGATTCATTGTGGGTGCCGGCGATTTGTGTAGGGGAATGGGTGAGGTGCTCACATCATTGAATTGCGACGGCGTGTGCAGGCTATGTGAAGGCGGGCCGCGTGATGGCGCCGCCGAGGAAGTTGCCGGGGAGATGCGATCACGCGAGTCAAGTGACAAATTGGAGATGGCTCGCTGCATCAGCTCATCGATTTCGATATCATCTCTGCCTACGCAGCCTGGACCACTGATCACGGTGAGGAATTTATTGTCCTGCTTGGGCGGCAGCAATTCCTCGGACTTAAATTCCGGCTTCTCGGCGCTGGTGGACAGCTTCTCGTACTGATCCTGTGCGCTGACTGGCTCTGCATCCTTCTCGTTACTGTCCATGCTGCTCTCACCGCCCGCATCCTCGTCATCGTCATCGTCGTCATCAGCCACAGTCAGAGCCGATGATGAGGGCTCGGCTGGCAGGCCGCGACTGTCGACGAGTCCGCGTCTGTCGTGCCCACTGTCCATGATTTGGCGTATGTCCTGATCCTCATTGAACTCATCGCTAAACAGATCCTGCAGGAGATCCTTCTCAGCAACAGCTGGAGCGGTGCTAGGTGGCGGCTTGTCAAAGAGATTCTCCACTAAAATAATATCGCGCAGGGCCGCATACCGATCCTTGGCTTGAGCTACCACTTCGGTGATCTTCGTGTCTATCTTTGGTGGTGCTGGCTCCATCTCCAGCTCAGTTACATCAATATCCAGTTGGGCGAGAGGCTGCTGTTGCTGTTGTAGCTGCTCCTGTTGCGCTTCATCCACGGGCGGTGGCGTTAGATCGCCCATGAGATCCGTCTCCTGTTGCTGCTGTTGCAGCTCCTGATCGATTATCTCCCGGAAGACCGCATAACGATCCGCTGGCGGAACTGCGGGTGCAGCTAGACTAACAGGCGCCTCATTGAAGTTGGCGAAGTTAGCCACAAATGCATCCTGGCCGTCATCCTCGCCGAAGGTATCATCGAACTTGGCCACAAACGAAGTCTGCTGATCGAAATTCACCTTGAACACGGCCGGCGAGCCGGAGGAGCAGGCCGCCGCTGGCGACTGCAACGGCTGAGCGGGACTAGCCCGTGACTTGGGCTGCGTCTGGTCGTTGCTCGCCTGCAGATACTCTGAGAGATAAGCGGTTAGCTGCACCAGGGTCATGGTGCTCAGCTTGCTGGCGGGCACATTTAGCTTTAGGGCCAAGTCGTCCATGCCCAGCGTGAGCAGCTGCGTCAATGTGATATCGGGGGCCAATGCAGAGGCCGCCGACTCCTTCTGCGACTGCGCCTGGGCTGCCTGCGCCTGCAGTATCTCGGCTTTGTTCTCATAAATGTCCTGCGGACGACCGAGCGAGGACTGGCGCTGTGGTCTCGCTCGAGTACTGCTGCTCTGCGTGGGCGGCGGCAGCAGGGGCGGTGGCGTGCCGCCCAAGGGAGCCAGATAGTCGTCATCAGTGTGGCCGGGCTTGCGAGGTCGACCCGGACCGGGGAAGTTGCCATCGGAACGGCCGACGCGGCGCGAAGGTAACGGAATAGGCGGTGCATCGGCGCTGCGGCGTAGCTGGTTACTGGCATGGTTCAAGTACTCGTAGCGACCGACAGAGGGCGCTGAGGGCGTGGGCCTGATGACCAGATCGCTGAACTGTTTCTTGGGCGGCAGCGGCGGGGGTTCGGTATAGGGCGTGGAATCGGGTCGTGGCGGCGGCTCTGGCGCCGCCTCGTTCTCGCTGAGTGAGTCGCTCTCCTGCAGGCGGCGCATGTTGACGCTGGAGCCGATGCCGCCGGCGGAATCGCCACGTTTGGAGAAACGCGTCTGGCCAAACAAATGCGGCATCTTCTTGTTACTAATGCTCGAGATGACATCGAGAGGGCCACCCACATTGACCACACTGGCCACAGGCGTGGGACGATGACGCACACTGCTGTTGAGTGGAAGAGGAGCTGGCTCCAGTCGCGAGATATCCGCCTGCCAGCCCTCCGGCATCGACGGTTGCTGCTGCTGCTGCTGCAGCTGCTGCTCTGGTGGCAGCTGCACTTGGAGTGGACCATTGAAGACGCTGCCAGCAGCTGCTGTGCTGGTTGTGGGCTGTGGCACATCGAACTCAAAGGCGTCCAGCTTGGCAAAGAGATCACCATCCTGAAAGGGATCCGGATCGCTCTTCTTGCGAGTAGGTGAAAATGGATCTGTGTCGCGTGGCAGCAGCACGGGATTGGCATCCTGAAGCTCCTCCAGTGGATTGTTGATCGTGGGCTCTGTGGTATAATAGTTGATGGCTTGGTTAATAGGCTTGGACAGGGCTGCGCTCTGACGTAGCATTAGTTTTAATTTGGCCGCCGAAAAGTCTTCGACTTGGCCAAGATAAAGAGACGGGGTTTGGGTCTGGGAGTGGGAATGGGAATGGGAATGGGTCTGGTGCTGGGGCGTGGGACTTGGCTGGGAACGGAAGCTGTTGGAGCTGTTTGTTAGTAGCAGGTGGTGTTGCCCAAGGCTGGCGGTGGTTATTAGTGGGTTAGTAGTGGTGGTTGTGGTGCTGCTGCTGCTGCTGTTGCCGCCGCTGCTGCAACTGGCGGCGTTTCCTGTGCAAGTGCAAATGTTAGGCGTGTTAGTAATTGGGGCTGTTTCATGGGCCTGGTCAGTACCTGAGGCAGCAGCTGCTGCTGTGTTAGTAGTAGTTGTCGTAGTTGCTGCTGTTGTTGCTGTTGCTGTTGCTGTTGTGGTGCTTTCCTCAAAGATTGAACTATCCCTGCCACCGAGAAAATCATCAAAGTTATCGCCCTGACTGGAGCCGAGCTCCTTGAGCAGCTTCTTTGGCGGATTCTTAAGCTCTTGGAAGAAATATTTCTTATCGACATAGGGCCGTGTTCGCCCAATGCCCAACGGGTCCAGATCTGTAAACGCATCTGGCGAACCACGCAATTTAACAGACGCAGAGCGAGACAGAGAGAGTAAGAAAGAAAGAGAGAGACAGAGAAAGAAAGGGAGACTTGCGTCAGTCGCTGTTAGCAGAGACTCCAAGTGAAAAGCGTGCAATTTGTGTGAGAGAACTCAAGACAAAAAAACTGAAGAGCTTTACTTTAAATCAAGACTAACTACAAATTGAAGAGCAAAAACAACAACAGAAACAACAAAAGGAGCATTGGCTAAGGTGTTAGTACTGTAATTAAACATTAAATTTATATTTTCAAAAGAGCTGCGCAGTCACGAATTTGTCCCTAAAAGAGGACTACTTGAATACAAACTAATGAAAGCTTACAGATATTGCTTAACATTTTTTGTTTGAGTGCTCTGTAAAGTTCTAAAACGGTCTCTAACTAACAGTTGCGGAAAATTTAGAGCCACTGTTAAGCAAATAAGGTAAACTAACTAACAGACATGTATGTACATATGTGTAAGTAAATTAACAGCTGCATTCATGTTAAAGTGAAAGTCTGAACAGACACCCAACTGTAAATCAGTTATCAGTTAAGCACTGTTAAAAGGCTGAGTATATTGCTATGTTACCCCGTAACAGACAATGTTAAAGCTGTCTTGCAATCAATTTTAAGTTAATATTTTGATTTAACTGGAAGAAATTAGTCTCGATTTTTGCAGTGAACTCTATGCTAGATGTTAACAGCCAATGTAATTGCTGCTGTTAACTAAATGTTTGATTACAATACAATTTAAAATGAATTAACAGCAAGCAATTTTGTTTCGTTTGCTAAATGAATTTCCTTTTTTTTTGTTATTGCTTTCAATGGATGGCATTTTACAGCCCCTCCCAGCCACGCCTCGAGCTGATAGCTATTCGCTGTTTAAGTTAATGTAGTTTGCTATTTTCTCTGAACGCGACCAATTGACTGCGACTCATTGAGCTCATCTGCTGAGTCTCAGTTGACAATTGTCGCAGCTGTAAGCTCTGACCCGAGCCCGGCCCTGTGCCCCCTCGCATCCATTGTGAATGGCAGCTCTCTTATGGCAATCATTTTTCTTAACGAACTTCTTTTTGTAAACAACTCACCCGACATGACCGCCGCTGCAGCTGCTCCCGCTCCCGTTCCCGCTCCCGTTCCTGCCGTCGCCGTTGTCCCATTGGATGCGAGCTCTGCCTCTGTTAGGCTACTCAGCGCACTTAACCCCACTTCGATGGCAGTTGCTTGCGAAGCAGTTGTAGTTCCTCCTCCTGCCGCTGCGGGCGGAGCTGAGATTTCACTGATCTGCTGCGTGGGCGTTGCCGAGGATTCTCGGGCTGCCAAAGGCGCCATAGATAGGCTGCCTAACACAGCGGCAGCTGACATAGGTGTGGGCGTGGCCGTCACCTTGGTGGTATCGAAGACATCGTTCTGTTGCTGCAGATCGTTCAGCCAGCTATCATCGTCATCCGTCGCCTGCAACGTGGCCGGTGATCCACTAGCACCTGGTGCTGGCGATAGCAACGTATCCAAAGCTGCGCTCTCTGGTGTCTTGCTGGGCTGCTGCTGCTGCTTATGGCGTGTGCGTCCAGATTCAGGCGGCGGCGGCAAGATGTTATACGAGGGCACATAGATGAAAGAGTCGCCGAATGGATCATCCTCGCTGGCGGACTTGGTTAAGCCAAGGCCAGAGTGAGTTGTGCCTGGTTCATTTGGGGTAATGCGCTCCATTTGACTAATACCACGCTGCAGCGATGTTAGCTCCTGCTCCAGATCGACTAGGTCTGCCACAGATTCCGGGGAGATCTGCAAAAAAAATGAGATGAGTGAAAGTGAATAGAGAGAGAGAGAGAGGGGCTCGAGATCATTCCCGCTTACCTCCTTGGCTGCTCCGCCCGTTGCTCTATTCACATCCAGATTAACACCTAGTCTAGTTAATCCAACTCCATTGGAGTTGCCGCCCAGCATGCTGAGATTGGCTGCATGCGCCGCAGATGAGGAGCTGCTACCGGAGGCGATGTCATTGTGGCCCGCTTTTAGCGAGGACAGGGTGGACAGCTGGGTGGCATGATCGTGCAGCGATTTGCCTTGGATCTGCTGACGTGCCATTTCGATCTCTTTCTTCTTCAGCTCGAAGACGACCTGGAAGAGATCGCGCATGGCCAACACCACCTGGCTGGCCGCCTTGTCCGTCTTGATGCCAAAGAATCGATGCCCGCTGTCCGGCGAACCAAATATATAGCCAAACGCACGCGAATCGGTCATATCCTGCGCTATAAACGAGATCTTGTGCACGGGATGATGGTAAAGCGAATCGCTGGTCTTCTCATCGCGCAACCTCAACCCGTCAATAGTCACATGGATGATGATGCGCTGCTTATGCTCCCCGGCAGCGCGAATCGCCATCTTCAGATCCTGCAACGCTTCCTGGCACATTCGATCTCCACGCGCTTCGCCCACTTCCAATATCCCAATCAGCTTGGCCTTGAACTGGACGCCGTCGCCAAAGAAACGGCCGGGATCATTGCGATCTGAAAATGGAAATGAATACATGAGTATATGCATACGTGTGTGTGTGTGTGTGTGCTTGTGTGTTGGTATCTGCTGGAAAAACAAACAAACGTTTTGCGTAATTCGTTTCCTCTGTGCCGCTGCTGCCGCTGCCAATGCCAAAGGTTTGCGCTAGAGAGAGATTTGAGGATGCTTGGAGCTTGGAGACCAGCGATTTGACCATTTTGTTAGACACAAACGCAGCTCAGAACATGCTGTATCTGTGTGTTTGTGTTGGTGTATCTGTGTCTGCGTGCGTGCTTGTGTATGTGTGTGAGTGACATTCAGGGCATTTCCATGGCACAGACAAAGGCCAACAATGCGCACAAGCACCAACAATAATAACAAATGAAAACGATTTGTACGCGACGTATTTTATTTAATTAAAAAAAAAAACTGGCGGAAAATATTGAAAAAACAACGAAACAAAATGCGAGAATGCGCCCGCATTCGCAGCCGCTACGACTCGCGCTCTGGGAATGAATGAATGACGACAGCGCTGCGAGCTGCGAGATGCTGCGCCCTCTGCTGTGGGAGTGGACAGAGCAGAACACAAACACAAACACAAGCACGCATATACAGATACATAAAAGGCACTGGAATTTTACTATTATTTTGCGGTATATTCAATGCAAAAATCAACAACAACAAAATATGTGCTTAGAGAGCAGAAAAGAGCGTAAAAAGGAGAGCGAGAGAGAGAGAGAGTGAGCAAGCGAGCGCGCTGTTATTGTTTGCTAAAAATCTTGACGCAGCTGCACCACCTGCCGACAATGACAGCAGCAGCAGCGACAGCAACGCCGGCGCAGCAGCTGTCGACTAAGCGGACTGCAGACGATCAGACATGCTTGTCATACAACACCTGGTACAGGTATGTAGATTTCTTTTCGATAATAATAATGGTCAAATATAATAATAACTAAAATTTGTACTATCATTCCAAATAAAAATATATTATTTAACGACTAAATGTGTGCTAGGGAAACACGAGAGAGAGAGAGATAGCAAGCAAGCAGCACCAGTGGCGCCGGCGCAGTAGTTGACAGTTAATTGACACATACACGATCAGACGAGCTCGTCATGCAGTCATACCGATTTGTTAACACACGCACACAGAGATAAATTTTGTAATTAAAGAAAGCCCGTAATAGATAAAAAGAGCGAGAGAGAGAGAGAGATAGATCATAGAAATTCGCAGCTGCAGCAACTACGCCGCCGCCGACGCAGCAGCTGTCAGTTAAGCGACATATATGATCAGACACACGATCAAGCGCAATCAGCTATTCATAGTGTTATCGATAAGTTTTTAAATTCAAATGCAACTTACATTTACAAGGACTCGTTTTCTTTCGCAGCGTTTGCATGGTTGCAAGTATTAACGGGTTGTTTACATTCGCGTAACGTCTAATGGCTGCGGCTTGCTGTCTGCGCGAAGGGCAGCACAAAACGGGGGAAGGTTATTGTATATTCGCTTCGTCCTTTTTTTTATTGTTTTAGCCGGTCACAGCGTAATTATGTAGTAGACAGGGTGGGTCCTAGTCTACAACATGCTCTGACTTCTGACATTTGACCGAGAGAACATTTCAAACTTTATTTACACTTGTCTCTATTTCCCTTTCAACTTCCACTCCTTTTTGTTATTGTTGTTGTCGTTATGGTTGGTGGTCGATAGTCCCCGCCGGCATTACGCAGACAACAAAAATACTGACGCAAAGATTATCGATTTTCCAATCGGCACATTTCGTGTGACGTTCTCTTTTTTCCAATGAAATTTCTGCTCTTAGACGCCTTAAAATATGCAGCAATTATTCCAAAGTTGAATAATCAATAACTTGGGCAATTTTAACACTTTAAATATTTCTTTTAATACGATTGCCAATTAAAGCAATTTAGCTTTAATTACATTTTCTCTTAGACAATTGAATTGAATATTCTGCAAGGATTTTGTTGAAAATTAAAATGTACTGCTTTAATTTAGCTTTTTATTTATCTTATTCAGAGAGCCACTTTTACACTTTACTCTAGGCAAGCCTTTTGTTATTTAAATTGTGTTTAATTTATTATTTTTATGATTACTCTTACATCCTCCGCCCACGGACACAAAAAAAATCTCGATAGTAAACTCCAAGGATACAAAAAAGTGGGGTGCTTTTCGGCTAAGCACCCTGTGCCAGCCGGCACACGTGCTATCGACTAACAGTATTCGTTCGTCAACACTAAACGATAGTCATTGCGAGTTAACAGACAGTTCTCGCTCTCTTTCACATTTTAACGTTGCCATTTGAGCACAACATATTGCTAGACCCAAAAACATTTACAGCATGTTATGTGTCATAATTGTTGTTGTTTCGGCGAAGTACGGACGTGTTTATGCGGGTGCGCAGCGTGTAAATTTTTTATATTGAACACAAAATCAACTAATTGATAAACATAAAAATCGTTGCTCGAAATTGTTTCCAAAGGTATTTCGTTAGCGGCATTTTGTTTCAGCTCAGCTCAGCTGTACAGGCACCTGTCATTGTGCTCAGCCAAATAGCAATCGTGCGCGCGTCGCTTAGCTGCAGTCGGAGTTGAATATTTAAAAATTTACCCGCTTGCAATTAGTGAAAAAGTGTTAAAAAGTGTGCGCGTGTGTGCGTGTATTTTTGTGTGTGTGAGTGACAAAGCAAACCAGTTAGTTGCCATCCAGTTGTAACAGATTTTTTTATTCAAATCTCAGTAGCTATGCAGTGTTAAATGTTAATCCTGGCCACATTTACATATACCCAACAATAGTACAAATACATTCTTATACTTGGCTAATAGTTTTAAAGCTGTGTTTGCCTGTCCGATCGCTATGCGAAATTGATTTTGACTGTTGAAAGCGTTGCAAAATTCTAAAAAGCTGTGTGTGTGTGCTCCCCAATTTTCCCCCGTGAAAAGGTTTACTGAAACGGCGAAAAAATGAATAAAACTTGTGCGCGTTGCCAAAAGGTGGTTTATCCCATCGAAGAGCTCAAGTGTCTGGATAAGGTGAGTAACACTAAATAAATTTTCAATTGGAAAAGCGCTGGAATATATGAAATTTGTTGGTTTTAGTTATTATTGTGTGTATTGGAATCTTTTTTTTTCAATTTTTGCTCCTTTGTTTTATGCCGCTGCTTCGCACTTGTTGTATGCGCGCGTTAGAGCGAGACGGCTATCTAGTCACATGGCCCGCTGCTCTCATTGATCATGCGTACCGTTTGCTCTTGTGTCCGTGTCGCTTGTTTGTTGTTTCTGCTTTATTATCCTACGCAATTCGTGGCCTGTTGTGGGCGCAGCAGCAGCGCAGCGCCGTTTTAATGATTACCAACAACAAACGTGTGCGAATAAATAAAAGCAAAATGCTGTTCGGCTAGTTTGCTGCGGCTGCGTAGCGCTTCTTGGAATTTAGTTTAAGCAAAATAACGGCACAAATTTTATTTCATTGAAAGTGTATGCGTGTGTGTGTGGTTGCGCGGGTGGCTGCTGTTTGTGCTTGCAACACATTTTAAATTTTCGCCAACTCAGGAAATTGAAAATTACTTTTAATTTGCGTCGCCGCTGTTTCCGCTACATTTCTCTCTGTCTGCCTCCTACCTACCTACCTCTCTTCTTTCGCGATTGTCTGCGCCAATTTGCGTAAATTTTGCGTATGAGTAGCGTCGATGATGCCGACAACGCCGTCAACGAACCGTTGCAAACTTGCAGCGCAGCTTTTGATCTCAGTTATCTTTGTTAGTTCTTCAAAAAATAAAAATAAAAAAAGAAACAAAAATAAATAAATAAGCAATCCGTTGACTGACCTTGAGCGCATATTTCGTTTCCAGTTTCGCATTCTCTCTCGCATACGCACACACACGCGCTCGCAAACTTTGCGGTCATTGCGTTGCTTTCTTCTTGTGCTTATTGGTTTATGCTTAATTCCAGTTTATTTTTATTGACCGGCTGTCCGATTGTCCGTCTGTCTGAGCTGAGCTGAGCAGCACTCATTTTTTGCTGTTTCTTTCGGCTCGTATCTTTTTTTGCCCTTCCAGTTTGTATGCTCAACAGCTAGAGCTGACTTTTTGCTCTAGTGAGCTTTTACTCAAAATAGTTGAAGTAGGTTTTTTGGTTCTTTCCACACTTCCAATAAGGAAATGAGTAAATATGTAGAATTGCTTATTTATGTATACACATACTATATACATATACTGATAACGCATTGTCGAGAGACTAACCATTGTCATTTCATCATTCGTCAAATTCCATTCGACAGCCTTGTTGTAATCAGCTCCAACTATCAGCAGATGCGACGTGTGTTCCACATCGTCTGTTGCTGCTCTTAAGCGTTTGTCTAATTATAGTCAAGATGCGCTACACGTTCTTTCTCTGTCTCTGTCTAACACACAAGAGCCCCCTCTCTCTCTCTCTCTCTCTCTCTTTCTCTTTCTCTATGTGCGCCTATTTTTAGCTGTGGAGTAATGAAAACTATTTAAAGACAGTTATAAAATATGCATGACGCCTAATGGAAATGTTGAAACGTGTAAATAACTCGAAAGATTTCAAAACTTGACGTAATTCGACAACAACAAATGCTGATACATACATACATATGTACATGGATATATAAATATCTAGACAAATATGTCGAACTTCCCTTTCGACCCGTTGCAATTTAGTTTACATCTATTTGTTTAACTTGCGTCACATGACGTGTTTCTAAGTCTATGTCTCTGTTTGTCTCTATGTCTGTGTTAGGGTATGCACAACAATGATTACTGTATGCTGATTATTAACAATTGTATTTCATAGCAATTCATAGATAATAAACAAATTGACTCATAGACCTAGACCTGAGAGTAGCGTGCTATTTATTAAACAATAGAATTGTTTATTTTTTCTAAAATAAAATTACGAGTCTAAGTTTCATGACGCATATATGTATGTATGTATTTGAATAAGAAATTCATAATATTGAATTATATTATTAGATGAGTTTTTTTGTATTAAATATACAATTACCTAGGCCATTATATATAGTATATGTTGTAACATTACAATTTACAATTGCAAACCCGATTGAAGTTAAATTCTATTAATATTTAAATTTGCATTAATTAGATTCTGTAGCAGTTGGCAGTTAACTACTGTACCTAATGCAGTATAATCCAGTATATGCCTTTCTCGTCATCTCCCTATCTCTTTCAATTCTTTTAATACTCTTTTAAGGTATTTAGTCTGTATCACATTTTTCCAAACTTTAAATTTTATTTATTCTTTTAATGAAAAGGTATTTAGTCTGTATCACATTTTTCTAAACTTTAAATTTTCTTAGCAAATGGAACAACTCATTCTCTCTTGCTCCCCACCTCCCCCATTATCCACCTCAATTTCTTAGTGAAAACTTTTGTGCCATTTCGTTTGCGGTTGCCGCTCTATGCACGTGACATATCCTGATATAGAAATCGATACGCGTGACAGTCAATAAACGGGCATTTTATACCAATTATCTATACAAACACACACACACACACACACACACTGTAAAAGTTTTGTCTTGTAAATGACATGAAGAAATGCTTTTTAAATGCCGTTAAAAGTTGAGCAGCGCTGCTCGCGTTCGCTGCCGGCGCTTTGTTAATCGATTTTTGATACCAAACTTCACTCAACTTGTCGCCGTCCGCAGTTGCAGTCGACGACGACGCAACTGCTACTGTCTCTGTCGCTGCTTCTGCTGCTGTTGCCAATTTCATTTATCTGACTTTTTATTTGGCAAACACACGAAATGTGTGAGTTTTAGTTTTGCCTGCTTGTTATACCCGCTGCTCATTAAAAATTTGCTTTCAAAAATGGGGTAGGGAGTTATAAATAAAATTTAAATAATATATGAATAAAATTTAATATGATGCATAAAGTATATTTATGAGCAGCTTACACTAATTAATAAAGTACGACAGCTTAAGCTAATTACCGAATTCTATGAAATTAAGTATCAATTGACATCTATCGATTTCCAGTAAAAAGCTAGCTATATTTTGACACCTCAGCAATGTATTAAAATCGAGCAATATGTCCTTGATTTAAGATCAATATTTAGTATGTGTAACACCAGTTTAAGCTAGCTTCGAGGGTATCTCATAGTCGAGAGCTGTTTGTTATTGTCGCTGTTTTGCTTGGCTGCGGCGGCTGCCACGACAGACGATTATTTTATGCTCGCAACGAAAGTAAATGACCTCTTTGTTGTCAGCCAGCCCAGGGGGCAGGAAGGCTGGCAGGAAGAGCAGGCTTAACATTTTGGCCAATTCGTGCAGCGTGGCACGAGTCGGCAGTTAGTGTTGGGGCAGGCAGCGCAACGAAGCGCAGCGCAGCGTCAAATTCAAAGCGTCCTCCATTTGCAGCAACTCCGTTTGGCACTTAGGTAGCTTAGCTGCAACTGACTGCAGTTGGAGCCGCCGTGCCCCTGTTGTGGCACACTTTTCGGCCTGTCGCTTTGCTGAATGTTTTAATTTTTGGCATTTGCGTCATGACAAATGACTACAGCGACAAACTTGGACGAACGAATGCCCCCAAGAAAAGTATCTTTAGCCCGAAATCTTATCTCAAATCATTTTTCTGTTTGATGCTGGCATCACGTGCGACACTTGAAAATCGTTTCCGCTTTCAAACTGGAGAAGTTGAAGACGAATGCAAAGCTTTTGTTGAACACACTAGTGATGGGAGCGTGTCTCTTTCGTGACTTTAGGTAGTCATTGAAGTAAAGAATAAAACAAAAACCAAGTCAAAGTCAAGCTAAAGTTTATTGAAGTAAAGAAAACGTTAACAAAGCAAAATTAATTTCAGCAGCAAATAATTTCTATGAATATATATAAATCGACACGTGTCCATCTCTAGCACTGACACAGCAAAACTCCAGCAACACCAAATAACAACGACAACCGCATTGACAATGACAATTGGTTTTATTTATTTCTTTTCCACTCTTGACTGGAGCTCTTCAACTCTGAAAGCGAAGTTCACTTTTGCATGACAAACCATTTCTGAGTACTGCCTGTTGCCCCTAACTGCACCGCTCTCCATCCCCTACTAGCTCTCTCTTCTTCGTCTCTGCGCCTGAAGCACTCTGAGAGAAGGGCGCTGCAATTTTATAAACAATTCAGGCATGAAAATAAAAGTGGTCAAGCAGCAGCGGCAGCGTCGACTTTGACTTATCTCTGCTTTGCATCTCCTTATCTTCATTTCCTTTCTCACACACACATACACACAAACACATTGTCATTTCACTTTGTGCTTTGTTATTTTCTGTGAGAACTTTTTGCGGTATTATGCAATTTGATGTGGCTGCTTTTACCTTATCTCTGTCTGTTTCTTCTCACTCACTTTCGTTGTGGCTTGCAAATCAAAGCCTAAAGCTTAGCTTTTAGCTCATTTGTTATGCTCCAATTTATCTTGTAATTAGCCCCGTGGTTAAAACTTTTTGAAACCTATTTTGCCGGTTGCCAATTTTTACGTTAGACAAAAAAAACACATTTCTGTTGCCAAATGAGAAAAAAGGCAGACGACTAATTAATGTTGGCCAGAAAAGAACTTAAGAAACCAACCATAAACTTAAAGCCATTCGAATTCTGTTTCTAAAGGTTTGTGAATTTATTGGAAAATATCTAATAAAATGTGGAGCGAAAGTATATTTGTATAAATAAGTGACCAAAGAATACATATGTACACGTACTACATATACAATATAAACATACAGATTCAGATACATTCATATACATATACAGATACATAAATATATGTACATGAACATAAATACATACATACATGAACATCTTGTTCAAGTATTGCCAGCAAAGTTTTCTATATTCGTATAGTGTTTGCTTTTTTCTACATTTTTACTTCGATTTGCTTTGCTTGCTTTGTGGCCCAATTTTTGCATTCAAAATGGAAAAAAATAAAAAATAAAATAAACTAAAAACGAATTTCTTGTTCAACTCTGAAAGTGGAAGCTAAAGTCGAAGTGGAAGTCGAAGTTGAAATTGCTGCTGGGCAAGGTTTTGGGGCTTGGACTTTTATTTATTCTCTTTAGGCATTCAGGGTTTGGGGCTTTGGGGCTTTCCCTCAATTAAATGTTGCCCATTGTTATTTTTCAGCACAAACAATTTTGACTAATGACCAGAACTGATGAAGAGTCTGTGAGTGAGCGTGAGCTTGTCTCTTATTTTGATATATTTTGGTTACCTGTCCGCTTTTCTGTCCCACTGTTTCGCTGTGTGTTTCCGGCCATTGATATGTGGGTCAGTACACTCTGCTACATGGCGCTTGTTACTCCCGTAGAATGCATTGGCTTTGTCTCTGTCTTTGTCTTACAGTTACGCAGATTCTTCTAGCCAGAGCCCCTTCTTCTTCTTCTGCTTCTTGGCTGCCACATTCGCTGCGCTGTCTCTTATTTCCTGTCATTTCTTCTGTTGCTGTTGTCGTCTTTTAATTGTTTATTCCCTACCCCTGGAATTGCTTTTGTTGTTGTTGAATTTATGTTAATGCGCATTTGCTTGTAATTTGTTATGCCACGCCCATTGGGAAGACAATTGTCGTCGTCGCATTCATTGCATTTACTTGACCTCCTTCCCGCTACCACATTTCTTTGTTTAAATTCAATTGATCTTTATTAACTCGTCGCGCGGGGTGGCAATCTTCGTTGTGGCTCATGTAAAGTGGCAACCCGGGCGACCCCTCGTTGCGGCTCTTTTATTTTATTTTATTTTTTTTTTTTTTTGAAGCATTTGCATCGTCCAATTGATCCCCGCATGCAACAGCAACTGCAGCAGCAGCCGCTTCATCGCATCTATGCTTGGGCTCTCACTTTGTATTGTCCGTGCATTTGTGTGAGTGCTATTTATAGCCATACATATAAATATATATGTATGTATATGTATATACTTACATATGCATGCTTAGCAATAACAATTTCCAGCTCTTTGGCTCTTCAGTTCAAGTGGTTGCTTGACTCTCGTCGCTGCTGCCCATCACTTGAGGGTTTTCTCGCCTCCTGCTCCTACTCCACTCCTTCGCTCAGTCGTTCTCTCATTCCACTGTCAATCATGAAATTCAGCTTTAGATCTCTGCTTTTGCTTTTCACTGTTTGCTTTGCTCTAGTTTTTTTTGTTCACCCGCCTTCGACCCTGCTAACCCACTGTGATTTGTCACTTCATCAGCAAAAATTAATCGTCTCGAATTCGGGTTTTCTCTTTTATTTTTTATTTTTCGGTCTCACAGCTTTGCAAATCTCGTACATTATTCAAACTAAAAGTCTTCCCCCGCTCCATACTCCACACCCCACACCCCACACTCCACATTCCATCAACCAGCTGCTCCACATTAGTTTCAGCCGCATTGTGCACCAAATCCAAAAAGTTTTCTCATTGTGTCTCTTTGCCTTGTGCATGTCTTTGTCTTTCTCCGCCTCCACCTCTCGTGCGCTCTCTTCAAATATTAGCGAAACGTTATATGTAACTTTTCAGCTGCCGCCCTTAGAAGCTTTAAGCTAATTTGCAAGCTCTTAAGATGCTGGCCCACCCACCTCATCCCTCAGGGGCCACACCTCTTCCATTAGCAGCCTGTGGCCTCAAGCTAATTCAATTTACGTTGCAAGGCGGCTGCACTAATTATATCTAAAACACAATAAGAGGCTATCCACACTCACACGCCCAGATACACGGAAAATGTAGGTGGGTGGGTGCGAAACTGATTGCGTGCATATTTGCAATCGGACTTTGGCATATATTTGCATATAGAACAGAGTTTTACAAAACGCGAATTCAAATAAAACTTTGCAAGTGACAAGCTCCGCTTTCCATATGCATGTGTATGCGTGTGTGTGTGTGGTTTGAGCTTGCGAGTTGTAATAAATTAAACAAACAAATGGAAAAACGTCAGCGTAAAGCAAGGGGTGGGTGCGTGGATAGCGGCACACTATTGACTTTGCTAATTGACTGAATTCAGAGTGAGCAGGGAATATAGAGAGTATGAGAGAGAGATTTGTGCAGCAACAACTGCACGTGAGAGACTTTGGAAAGAAGAGACACACTCGGCAGCAATTGGCATGAGTCGATTCAATTTGCAAATGTAGAATGCTAGAGAAAGAAAGGTGAAATACTGGATAGCTGTAAAATGATCGTAAGCACAAAAAACTGGCACATTGTAAATATGTTAGGATACAGCATGTGAATTTATCAAAAAACTATCGATAAGATAGTTTAATCGCTGCAGTAGTTCAACTCGGTTGAAGTTAAATGTTAAAAATAAAGAACTAGAAACTCCTTTGATATCTTATTTCCATGAAAAAACAACTTAAGCTTCAATTCAATAATCTCCCATATTCAAGTGCAAACAAATCTTTTCAAATTGCACAAGCGCAAATTCTTGAAGTGCATTTTGAAATGCACTTGTGCACAAATTTTTAAGCATTCGACATAAAGCGCTGCCCAATTGGCAGTTGTCAAAAGTTTTGCACAATGCACTTCAGAAAGCAAACAAAAACAAACAGACCAAAAATGCACATTGTTGATGTCAACAACAAATTCTATGGCTATTCAATGTGGGCCAATGGTCTGTTGGCTTAAATAAAAACAGAATTGAACAACAGCGGGAGACTGAACAGTAGGAAGTTATTTTCATTGTCTAGCACTCCAATCTTGAGCATCGAGAGAAACGTTTGACCATTTACATACAACAACAACAACGTCATCGACACCAATTCCCCACAAACTGAATAATGATGATGATGATGATGATGATGATGCTGGTGAGGCTGACAAGTTGTTCAGAAGGAGGAAGGGGCTAGAGCTAACCCGTCTTTAAATGCTGTTATGTATCTTTTAACTGGCGATACCGTTATGAGTGCTATTCATCTGAGTAAAAGAAAAAAATGAGGCGGAAAAAAATACACACATCTTCACACACACACTTTCCATAGCGCAGATACTCCACGATGATTTACTATTTGACCCGACCCGTACCCGATGCGTATTTCAGCACGCAAAGCCACAAAAAGCAGGAAAAGTTAATGAAACACTCGGACAGCCAGCTACTAGATACTAAAGCGTTTCGTACAAAAAAAAAAACAAGAGAACAAAAAGGGTCGTCTATGACAAGGTGAATATTGGGTACCCTAGCAGAGATTTAATAGCTGAAGCCTTGAAATATCCAAATAGCCGCTGGTTATGCTATAATATGCTATAATATATAGATATTGTCCTATATAGTATATACATAGTATCCTTTTGGAGATTTATGATATGAAGTTTTTATATATAAATCTTGTCAATTGTGACTTTTCATGACTTGAAGTTGAAATACCCTCCAAATGATAGGGCATCAAAAAATGAGCTCCAGCATTCGACTCCCAGGTCTCCGGGCTTCCAGTTCCAGGGTCGTTCTGGTGCAGCAAGCAGTTGGCTTAGCTCACACTGTCGACTCTGTCGCCTTTAGCGCTTGTGGCATTGCTTCCAAGTGAGTCACTCGACTTGCGTTGATGTAATGCTTTTTTATTGTTGACGCAAAAAAAATATCATAATAATAAAAAGCAAGATACAGAGAACGCCAAGCGGAGGCAGCTGCTCCATCAGCGCCTCAGTTGGTGGCCGCTTTTTGCGCTCGCAATCGCAATCGAAAGGGGCAGAGGAAAAGCGGGTAAATTAATAAACAAATTATGCGGCATGTATCTGTGTAGCTCTATCAGAAGCATACATACAACAACAAGCGTCGTATCTATTGGATGCGAACGTGCAAATATGCCACAAAATTGAATTCGTAATCGCAGACGATCCCAATCGAACCGTTGTTAGGGATCAGTCAGCAGCAGATACAAAACGTATTTGTCAGATACAAATGCAAATTCTCACTAAGTGTGTGTGAGTTCAGCTAAGACGAAGTGTTCGCAAAAGTATTACAAATGATTTTGTAGACGTATTGTTGAAAATTAATGAAATATGATCAAATTGGGATAAGGAAGGGATGAAAGTATTCTTCGTGAACACACGGAACACTTTTGTTTTATTTGTTAGAAGAAAAAAAACGAACAAAGAAATGGATTAAGTAGAAATCAAGTGTAAATGATATTTATTAAAAAAATTATTTGCCCACGGCTGAACTATTCCAAGGTGTATCTTGCAAATAGATTGGAAAACCATTTCAATATATCATCAGTTAAAGAAACGGATTCAGATTGTTAAACGTTGTTTATTGGTTTACCTAGGCATAAGGAGTAGAAAAAAATGTAAAACGATATTCAGAAATAGTTGATAAACTTGTTTTAAAATTGTAAATTGCTTTAAAAATCTAATTCAGTGCTAAAATATCTCCAGCGTGTATCTCGGTAAGTATATTGGAATGCGATTCCAATATATCATTTTGTAGATAAACTATCTCTCATTCTATTATCATTGTACAAATATGAGAATATTCGCATATTTTAGCTTGTTTCTTCTGCTCGGTGTACTGTTTGCCATACTTTTTCGAGAGTTTTGAGTATCTAATTTCCAGAGACAGTTTTGCTGTGTGCCCCGATTACGTCATTCCGGGGCCTGTCAGAGACAACATTTTGAATGTGCAGATACAAACAACAGATACAATCTACACACGAACACACACACGCTTTGTGGAACGTGTAATAATTGCAAAATTCAACTGAGAGCAAGTTCCAGTTACTCTGAACAAAGCAAATTTCAAAACAAATCAAGTCAGTTATAGTCACAATTTAAGTTGAGTCGGTTAGGCAACAGCAAGTAAACCCCCTTTTAACTGTGCCCCGCCTTCTCTGTTTCTCCGTGTCTCTGTCTCTCTCATTCTCTCTAAATGTTAAACAAAATGATATTAATTAGCCATAAGCTGTAAATAAACAGGAAAATAAAAACTCAATTAAATGAAATTGAAAACAAAAACGAAAGCGGGCAGAGCTCCAAACAAATTAGAAACTTGTCGATGGGTTGAGCGATACGGAAGATCTAGCAAATAGATAGTTATAAGCATATATAGAATGTTGACAAAGCGGCAGAGGAAAATTGTTGGCGTGAGAAATGGTAGAAAAACCAAAATGCAACTGAAAGAAAAAGTGAACCGCCGTAAAGCGAGAATTGCATAAGAAAACATGATCAAGAGAAAGGGAAGTGACGACGCGATAGGGGATAGGGGACAGCATTGTGTACACATTTAATTATAACATTACCAAGTTGGTAAAGTTCCCACTTGATCAACTGATCAACAGTCCAGTCACGTCAATGGGGCAACAATTAAAAACTATTTGCAGGCTGATAATGACAATTATGTCACGAATGACGAGTGCGACCGAATCGGCAATATACATGCGACTCTTTCCTACTATATAAATGTATACATATACATATATAGGTAGGCCGTAACGATTCAGTGATCCAGCCTTATAAGGTCTGCCGGTAAGGCGACAATTGTGTGTAACGGCATTCAGTTTGTAATCGTAATACTGCTTGGAAAAGGTGTTTTTGTTGTTATTGCCGTTCAGGTATCTTATGACAATGACTCAGATGATTCTGAAAGCCATTTATGGCATTTTTCATTTGACTGCTGCGAAATACCTTGACCCCAATGAATGTGGAGACGGCGTACCACCCAAAATGCAAATTAAATATGCGTCAAAATAATGACACCGAATTGGGAATGCTGTGTAATTGATGTAGAACAAATTAGAATATTTGAAAAATGGACTTTACATTATAGAGCCCATGTTTTAGATAAAAAAAATCTAAATAAATATACTAAACGCATGTGAACGGTATAATATAGAGCCCGTATATACATAGATGAAATATTTGAAAAGCTTTTGCTTAAGCTCTTTATTTATGGTTTTGAAAGACTTTACTTTATAAATAGAAACATTTTATGAAATATATTTTATATATTCATAAATTATATCATATATAATATCTTAATAGCATAAATGTTTTCAGCATATCAAAGATAGATAATATCTTCACATGCTTCACAGCATAGCTGATGACAAAATTCTTTAAGTCACTGTAGTCAAGCAACAACAACAAACGAAACTGCAAACAGTTGTAAATGAAACAGAGCGTGCACAATATATGCCTAAACCTGAACGCTTTTTTGAGAGGTGGGCGCAGATACTGAGCTTGGGGCTTCGAGCTTGTCGATTGGGGCCGTGGGCGGTTGCAGTGGAGGAAGCCGTGTTAAATTGACCAAAACGCGACGCAGCAAACTTGAACTTAATTTGGCGCGCTTTGGATGGCAAAACCCGCACGCTGAGGCAACTGCCAAAAAAGTTGGAATTTGTGTTGAGAAGTTGTGAGTTTTTGGTTGAAGTGTATACATACATATATACATATGTGTTACACTGCGCCAATAACAGCGGAAGCAGAGGAAGTCGTTTAATTCTGCCTCTGTTGCTTTCACTTCCGCTTCATCAGCTGCTTAGCTGCTCCCGTATCATCACGCCTACCCTGATTACCAGCCACTGCACTTCATCATCATCATCATCGTCATCATCATGAGCAGCAGGTTGAGCAAACTGACAGCTGGAAGTGGGTTTCGCTTACAGCACAGACGAAACCACGTGGGTAGCATAAGTGTGCTCCACTTCCAATTTGATGCCCCTCTACCTACTCCTCCGCCATCAAATTACAAAATTGTGTTTTCACTTCAACTTTTGATATATGTTTCCTTTCTGGAATCTTCATGTAGCATTCTCTCCAACCAGACAGTTGATAGCCAACTTAGATGCCATATGCCAACTGCCAGTTGCTTTACGAGAATCGCATTTCGATTTCGTACGTGTGAATTGTTTTAGAAAGTGTTTCGTCTGTCTAGAGGTCTATTCCAAAGAAAAACTCAAAGAATGGGAGTAAAGATAAAAGTGTTATATTTATACTCGATCACGAAGTGAAAAGAGTAAAATTGATTTTCTGTAATATGCAGTATTCCCTTTAAGTGAAATATGATGTACTAAGCTATGTTTAGGGATAAAAGTATTTTCTCTAATTATGTTTATGTATATAGTATGGTATATGTATAGTTTATTGTATGAAAGCTCAGTCTGGATTGTGTTATACTTGTAATTATCATAAAAAAATTACTTTTGCTGACGTTCTTAATGCTATTTGGATTTAAGAGGTGATTCCATCTAAGGGTAATCCTTATCCTCTTCCAAAGCAAGTCGCATCATTTGACACTTTTTGTTGCTTAAAAAAAAAAATTTCGGTTTTTTGCCATTTAAGTTGTTGCTTCGTGTTTATTTCGCCATTGTTTATTTTTTTGTAGTATTTGGGGCTGTTGTTGTTTGTGCTGTTGCACTCATTTGTCATTCGGCTTGGTTGCTTTGACTCTGGTAATCCAATCCGTTCGTGCTCACAGCTAGCCATGCCAAATCGCCAATCCTCGAACCCCGAACCCTCTAGCCGAACCACAGTCTAAATTCCCCAACTCCCTTACCCTTAACCAAAGTCCCAATTCCCGTTCAGTGGGTTTGCTTTATGGGTCTCTCTGTCTGGGCTGTGGCTCATGCCAATTGTTAGTTTTTTATTGTCGCGCTGTGGAGACGTTTAAAATGTTGAAAGCGTGCAAATTCGAATGCAAATTCAACACCTCTCAGCAACAACAACAATGGAAACAGCATGAAACACTTAAGGTTTTTTTATTTTTGGAAATTGAGACTTAAATTGAAAACCAAGACGAGAAGCGAGCGGCAAATGAAAAGTGGGTTAAAGCGAGCATAGAAAGCAAATGCAGTCCGCTTCACAAAACGATTACCTCACACACACACACACACGCACGCACATATACACACAGGTACAACTGCATTTTGTTGTGAAAGTGAAATTGAATTTTTGTGACGGTCATCAAAACCTCATCAAAAAGCAAAGGGGGCAGCACACGAATTATGAGAAATACTATATCATTCTCTCTCTCTCGAAAGATCTCACTGCCTCTCTCGGTTTCTCTCCCTTTCTGTCATGTTCAATGACTTTTTGTAACCAGTGGGATACAAATGCGCCACACGCAGTAAACAAAATTAAAAAAAAAACAGTAGGAATGCGAATGAACAGAATGGCAGTGCTCGACTAGGAAATACTCTTAATTCACTACCTTTACATAAGCACCATATATGCAGAAATATTATCGATAAAATGCTTTTTCAAGTCCATAACATGTTTAATCAATCGAAGAGATACATAAAATTATCTAAGACCAGACTTCATTTAATCGAGTTACCATTTTTCAAAGTTTTTCAAGTGTAAATTTACGGAAGAGATCCGAACAATTCGCAAAAGCAATGAATTTTTAAGATCTTGCAAAGCTTTACATATTAGCTGACATAGTTATAATATTCACTGTGAAAGTATAAAAACACCCAGCGCTAACATCTTGAGTCTTAACTGTCTTAACTTTTTAACTCAGTTGAACACTTTCAAGTCATCAACAACCTTAAGTTAAATCCGTTGATTTATTAAAACTTTTCTTGGACCATTGTGGCATTCGACTTTTCGTACCGTTGCCCATTCTCATTCCAATGGAGTTCCAGTGGAATTGTGGAATGTGGTTGCCTTTAGCCCAGTGGGTTGGTTGGCATTGAGAGTGTGTGTTTTTGGCCAAACGGGTTTTCCCATTGCCAACTCTTTGGTGATGAAATCGCAATCACTTCATCACTTTGCGTCTGGTTCGCGTCTATGCTAGTTGCGGTTGTTGTCTAAGCTGTATCTTGCACGACTGTATGTGTGTGAAACCAATTAACGCATTTTTCTCCCATATTTCGCACTGTGTGCCGCTCGCTAATCCGCAGACAAGTTAATCGTTTGTTGACCTCCACCTCAAGTCTCCAAGCTGGCTAACAAACTGCAAGACTGAGAGACGGCAGGAATAAAACTCCTCACAAATTTGCATAACACGCCGTCTGCTTGCATTGAGTCGCCTCTCTTTGAAGCGCAGCCACCAATGCCAATTTCCCCCTGCCCCTGCTCTCCTCTCTCCTCAGCCACAAATGGCAATTGTCCCGTGTCCTCTCTCTCTTTTTCTGTCTGACAGCTGCCTGTTTGCTGAGTACTTTTCACACAAATTAGAAGGCTAAGAATAAGTTTGCTGCAGCTAAAGTTTATCAATAAAACTAACTGATATGATGGCTGGAGCCTGTTTATGAAGTTGCTCTATAAAGTGGGCTCTGCAGTCTATTTATAGAACAGACAGCTTTAGGAATTCTAAAAATAAATGTTTATTCTAGTCCTAATATCAAACTGGTTCTGCAATTATAGTGCAATAAAAAACTGAGAATTTTTATAATAAATAGAAATCTAGAAACTTATCAAATAACTCATTTAAAGGGTATTTCTTTAAATACACTGTAATATATTATAGGATATCTTATGGCAAATCTTATAAACATTTTAAATGTGAACAAGTTTTTAAAGAACTTTTGGTTCAACAACTTATAAGTGCTTATCTACCAATTTGGCTTACCCTGGCCCTTTAGACACACATACAGCCCCGCCCCTTAGTGCACCCACCAGCTACCGCAGACCAAGACCGAAGACCAATTAGAGACTAACCAGAGAATGCTCGTAAAGCCAAAAATCTTTTCAAGTTTTAGTTTTTATGCTCATCTTGGGTTTTAGTTTTAGTTTTTAGTTGCATTGCGCCAATTTAACAAGGCACAAAGAACAATAATAACTGTGAGCAGCGGGCAATGAAACTATACGAAAAGAATAGAACAAATCCTCGGCAAGAATGCTAGACTAGAAGATGCCCTGTGGACAATAGCAGCTCTATCATAGCCTCTTCTTGCATATATTTTACTTGTCGAGGGTATAAGTACTAGAATTTCTTATATTTTTCCCATTTGACTGGCTGACAAATTTGCTCACAATTTTCTTTAATTTTTGTTCTTTCTTTTCCTCTTTTCCGTTTCAGACATGGCACAAAACGTGTTTCAAATGCACAGAATGCGGAATGGCGCTCAATATGAAAACCTACAAGGGCTACAACAAAATGCCATACTGCGAAGCGTAAGTATTATAACCGAATGCGAATACCCTACACTAGAATTTGTTGTTTTGTGGATTTGGCTAGTTTATGAAGGGGGAGGGGGGAGTTGGGGATGGGCAAACCAACCTTGACGTGCAATCTTCATTAGCGTCGTTTATCTTATCTACGAGCCGTCAGGGCTGAGATAAGTAGCACACGGCAATAGCGTATCTACTTCTATAGAAAATCTCGAGCAACAGCTGTCCAGGTGACGGCGGCGGCGGCGGCGGCTGCCACTTGTCACGTGCTGTTGCCGCACGAATTACTGAATTGCAGCTGTTAAAAAGGTGCGGAAATGCGGCGACACTTTAGTGAGAGAAACACATACACACACACCCATACACATACACATACAAAAACACACTCGCACTGTTGCAATTGCCCCTGCAGCATTGCAGCAACTTTAACCCCGTTTAGAACGCGATTTTTGTACACATTGAGCCTATCAAGAATGGGTATATTAGGTAACAATGTTTTTGTTCAAGTGTATTTAAAAAGAAGAAGTCGTAGCGCCAACATTATAAAGTATATATATATTCTTGATCAGACACAACAACCAAGACGATTTAAAGTATATACAAAATGTTGAAAATTCCACTTTGTTTGCATGTTCACCTCAATCCCTGACGTTCAGGGTATCTCGTGGTCATGCACTCCAAACTTATTACAGTTGTATTCAATCTGCCGGTGTATTTGTTGCACAAGGGGCAGGCACTGTGCCACTGCCACTGCCACGCCCCAATGTTATTGTTCTAGCGAGCGTGTTGTGTGTTTGTCTGTGTTGTTGTCATATATTGTGACCATTGTGCCTGGTGGTTATCCAGAGCTTGCCCCACACACACACACGCACACATTTGTTGCCACTGCAGTGCGTGCCGTCCGTTCCCGTTTATTGGCCTTGAGCCAAGCGGGCTGCAAACTGCAACAGCAACGGGCCACGTTCTCTAATGCAGATTTATTGTGGATGCCACCGCTGCGGGAATAAAAATTCCATGCGGATTGAGTTATGCGTCCGTTAGCTTTTGCTCTGACGCAGTGGCTAGTAAGCAGCACCCAGCACCCAACTCCCAGTTCTCTTCGATGATGTCATGTAGCCCCAAATGGGGCGTATCCATGTCTTCCGTTGTAGCACTTTCACTGCAGTCATCGCCTTAGACCCGTTTGCACCTTACGTGCTGTCACGTTCCGGCGGAATCCACAACTGCTGCTGGTTTTCGATTCTCTCCTGTTTGGGGATTTTATAATTGCTTGAGAAGTTTTTCGAGCACTTTTCCTCTGACTTTGCAAGTTTCGCAGCCACTTTGGGGTCAGCTAAAAGCTAAAGTTTTCTTGCCCTCAATGGAATAACGATTGTAATAAATTATGAACTATACACTAAAGAGATTTAAAGCGCCGGAGACATGCAATTATACTTGCCACATGTGGAGCGCCAGTTGGAGTTGGGATTTTAATTGGATAAGTCAAGTCGAGGGTTAGAATTTGAACACTGCAAAAAAATGCTATGCTTAAATAATAAATATGAATAAATATTATAATTGGTATTAATATGGCCCAAGTGAAAAATAATATTTGTATTTTAATATTTAATATAAGCAAATAAAATAAATATATTTACTGTTTATTTTGGGTTATGTTTATTATATTTTTTTTTTATCATATATTTTCTAAAAAGTTAATATCTAAATTTTTAAATTATTTTTAAAATGTAAATATTGAAATGTTTCAATTATTAGAAATTTTTTCCAGTGCACAATAAATTATTTGAGGGTTATAGATAATAATTCATGAGTAACAGCGAGCACGTATGTATGTATAGTAAGGGTATGTTAGTGTATTTAATTGTTTTTCTTAAGGACAACAGACAGTCGAACCTAGTTCGAAAGCTAATTGGAACCCCTGGCAACAGTTCCTGAGAGTCCTGAAAGGTCCAAAAGTTCACATTGTTCACATTTCTCCTGCTCTCTAACTTTCTCTCTTTTATGGATGTAACCCAATTGTGTCTTGAAGTGAAGTAAACCTGCACAGGAGGCAGGCGCAGGACACACAACAAAACACACACAATGACACACACACTCACAGAACTAGCGGCTTATTGAAGCCATGTATCCATTACATTACCAGGTTCTTCCATTTAGTTGGAACTGAACTAGAATACGAGTTGTGTTTACTATGTTTGTGTTGCCATGTTTTGCAATTTTCCCATTTATTTCATTTATTTATATGTGTGCATATATATATATATATACATATATATATATATATACATATATATGTATATGTGTAAAATTCCTTTTGGATTCCATTCATTTTTTATATGATAGAAAGGAGAGAACTGACAGAAAACATCTGCACCACACAACGAGAGATACCTTTCGTACTTCGTATTATATTCGCATCTGCACATTTATTTATTAACATAAAAAGTCAGTGAACCATGGCCATGCCCTCGGTTACCAAAAATATTTCCAATTTCTACAATGTGTGCTCCACATTCTTCAGCAGGCCTTTTTTTGTGTATTCGAAAGTTCTTCTCATTTTGTGTGTCAATTTTTTTCGCTTTTTTCTGTTCACTTTCATTTGTGATATGTGGGTTTCTAGAGATCTGTATATATATAAATGTATATATATCTAAATATACGTATGTTGCTATATATATTTAACTGTGCCCCATTAGTCGCTTTTTTGATTACTTAAGCCGCCTACAATGGAAAGCCAAAACCTTTTCAATTACCCAAAAAAATAAAAAGCTGTTGGCCTGTTGGCTTTGCCTCTTTTTATGCTAAACAACACATGAACAATAGAGAATACCCAAAACACAAATGAGCTGGGTGTGTTCCAATAACGTTTACTCCCTCCCAAAAACCCCCCTCTCACTGTCCTCTTCTCATGTGATATTTAAATCTCGACCTAGAGCTTACGCCATCTCCATCTGGTTTCTCATGTGGTATTTTAAGTCCCGTTACCCACCCAAAATCCGATAATGCATTCAAGCCCCACATCTCCCACAATTTCATTTTGGGTTTTTCGAATCTTTGCAGCCCCATAATTGACTTGCTGCCGCCTCGTAGTCCCCCCTATATGCCACTCGATTATAATGCTTCGGCTGATTATGTGCCAAACTGTGCGTTTAATCGCATTTCCATTCATTTTTACGCTCTGACCTGGCAATTATCGCAGCCCCCCTTTTTAACGGAGCTGCAGGATAATGCATGAAATTTGCTGGCATAAAGTTTTCTCTTGTTCTCGTTCCATTTAAAGTGAATCGAAATTGATTGACATGGCAATGATTATACGAATTCCTGTTATTATCTAACAATTGGCAACTGATTCCTTCCTCTCACAAGTCAATTTTAATTAACAGTTAATTAAACAATTCAATGCTTAATGCACAGTTTGTGTAACTCTGTTCCCCTTTCTCTGTTCTTTCCTAGCTGTTTCCTCCTTAATTTCCTCATGTTCTTTGTTGAGGCTATGCCTGTGTCCTGTTTGCCCGCCATTGATCAAAATGTTAACCAACAAAAGGCTTGTCACAGCAAAAATTCCACAACAATCCACAAATCACATGCAAAAAATGTTGACATCCAATGAATGTCCAGCTCCTCCTTCCCTTTTCACATCCTCG
Source organism: Drosophila gaucha (assembly GCA_035045545.1). Classification (NCBI taxonomy): domain Eukaryota; kingdom Metazoa; phylum Arthropoda; class Insecta; order Diptera; family Drosophilidae; genus Drosophila; species Drosophila gaucha. The sequence continues at coordinate 8,774,946 of JAWNOY010000292.1, forward strand.
CGTAGGGTTATTTGTTACGTCTGTTGGTCAGTTCGTCGTGGACTACATTCTGTTCGTTTGCTATCGAGGTTCTCACATCAACAGCAATTTAAGTTTAAGTTATGAACAGTTTACAAAATGACATGCAACTGCTGCCATATGACAGCTTGAACGACTAACAGATGCTCTGTCATCAAAGCAACAAATATCATTGAAAATATGATTATAATATAATGTAGAGAACTTTCTTGCGTCAGCTTGAAAAACTTTTTACTACAATTAAAATTTCATGTAAAATTTAAGAATAAAAGTGTTGATGCGTACAGTTGCGTAACAGAATGTTAGCCCGTTGATCATAGCTTGCCACAGTCAATCAAAATCTCATTGAATATATGTATATATCTTTCTATCAGTATCTCACAATTTCAAAAAGTTTTCCTACAATTAAAAACTCTGACAAATTGATTAATTGCATTAGCATATAAATGTTAATAACAGTGATAAACGAACATAAACATGTTAACAACGAGCTCCTTTTTATTGCATGATGTTTATGCTCAACAGATTTATTTATTATTTTTAGCTAGTTGATATATTTGTGGATGCATTTCTTACAGTCTATATGCACACATGTATCTAAAATGTCATTCTGAATATATATACAAAATATTGTTTACAGGATATTAAAATACGATGACAACAAAAATGTTTGCACTATGCGACGCGCGCTGCAGTAGTTGCTGTTGCTTTTGTGTGTGTCTGTGTGTGTATATATTGTTTACAGATAAATTAAAATTCTTTGATAGTAAAAAGTAAAGCAGTATAAACAACAATAGCAACAACAATAGTTGCATGTCACGCACAGCAGCTGCTCTGGTTGTTGTTGTTGTCGTGCGTGTTGCTACTGCTGCTTTTACTGCTGCTACTGCTGCTGCTGTTGATCTATTGGGAACGTGCCGAGACATCCGCTGTTGCTCTGCTCTGGCCAATGCAGCCGCTGGCGCTTAAGCATTGTTATGTCATCATTGCCAGCTAACAACAACAGCAACTGCAGCCAGCACAATGTGTGCCAGCAGCAACATAAGCTTTTGTTGCAGCATTAAAGCAAAGCCTGCAACAACAGCAACAACAACTTGCGCTGCAGACCTACATGCATGAGCGACCGGTCTTTGGTCATTAAACGGCCTTGCGCCACTGGCACGCCCACTTAGCCACCCGCATATCGAAATTGTGGGTGCTCAACCACCAGCACCGCACGGAATTAGCAGCTGCTATGGAATTTGCACAGATACAATTATTTAACTAAATAATTGTAAGGGAAAGCCACTCTTTAAAGTGCCCCCTTAGACGCCCTTTCCAATGCTGTCTGCAACAACTGGCGACAGCTGTGCTCGATATATACGCACGATATATCCATAAATATTCTATAAGCCAATTTAGTTAGTTGCGCGCACAATTACAATTACAATATGAATGGAGCATAAAATCAGTGGAGAGGCAAAAGGGAAAAGGGTAAGAGGGAATGGGTTTATCAACCTTTGACTAGTTGTTGTTTTTATTGTTGCTACAGTTGTTGCTGTTGCTGTGGTTATCAGTCACTGCAATCAATCGATCGATTAGCCAACTGATAGGTTAAAAGACTCCACAGCATAAACAAACACACACACGTGCACGATATATTGGTCATGTGTGTGTGTACTTTATGATTACACATTGCGCTTGTGTACCGAGTTATTTGTTTGTTTGGCTTTGGTTTCCTCTTCTTTCGCTTTTTTCGCCATAATTTAATTGATGTATTAGTCCATTGGGTAGCATTAATCATATCGGTATTGCATATTCTCGGTATTGTTGTTCAATATATATTTTTCCTATCAGACTTCACAGTTTTGCACATAAATTCCGTTTGTGATAACATTGGAATTGGAAAATTGTTTGAAATTTGATTACAAAGCTATAATATAACAATCACTTTTGTTTATAAAGCTTTCGTATATAAAAGCTAGAGTATAATGAAGACGAATAAACTTGACGCGCCTTTCTTTGTGATTTTCATAGGTTCTTCCACTGTAATTGTTTGTATAGAGAACTACTTTCGGTCTCCCCTCTCTCCATCTATATCTGTCTCCAAATCACATTCTCCCACTTTCTTCCTTTTTATCTCCCTTACTTGAAATCCCTCTTTGAATCGCTTTGACTTAGTCTCAACTAGCGCCTTTCTAAGCGATTCTCAAGAATTCAAGTTGGTCCAAGCGTCTGCATCTGATAATCAACAAAGATTTTTTAATCTTATGCCTTGCACCTTTTTTCAATCTGCCAAAGCACACGTAGCGAAAAAGAAAATGCTGTAAAAATTAAGTCTTTGCCGCAAAAATTTTCTTTGCCTGTGGTCGAAAATTTAATTTAGCTGCGCTTTAAGCCGCAACAACATGCATTAACCGTTAGCTGCCCCAAGTGTTGGGGGTGGACGGGTAATCATCTAAAAAGAAAAACGAGCAAAATGCCACAAATGCTGTTTTAATTGATAAAACAACAAGTTGAGTAGGAGGGGGCAGAATGTGAATAAGGGGAGAGGGAGGTATAGGGGTCAGAGGTGCTTCACACGAAACTAAAGACGAGCGAAACCGAAACATGCGTTCAAATGCAACCAAATGATATGCGCCTGACCCCCAGAGGCAGCCATGGTGGGCGGAGCAACAACAACAACAACAGCAGCAGGAGTAGCAACAATTTTTTTTTGCTATTTCCGCAATGCAGCACTAGAAAATTTTCTAGCAGACTGTCCAAATCCAAATTGACCGGCGGCAACTTGAACTTTATGCCGACATTTCTGCAAGATTATTTTATATACATAGTTTGTGTGAATTCATCTATCTTCAACTCTCATTTGCAGGCACATACCCAAGGCCAAGGCAACGGCAATTGCGGATACGCCTGAGCTGAAGCGCATCGCGGAAAATACGAAACACCAATCGAATGTGAAATACCATGCAGACTTTGAGAAGGCCAAAGGCAAATTTACACAGGTCAGTTATACTACGAGTGTGTGTGTGTGTGTGTGTGTGTGTGTGTGTGTATGAATATATTTCCATCATGATAATTAACACTGAACTTATCCGCTCGGCAGGTGGCAGACGACCCGGAAACGCTGCGAATCAGGCAAAACACGAAGCACATATCGAATGTGGCATATCACGGCGATCTGGAGAAGAAAGCAGCCATGGAGAAGCAACGCGGCTCTGCCGAGGTCTCCGACAGCAGCAGTGAGTATCCAATTTTCCTCTCTCTCTCAATCTCACATCTCCATCTATCTCTATCTCTGTTCGTCTAACGCTATATCACTGTCTTATTCATAAGTGCTGGCAATTGTTGGCTAAAATGCGTTTAGAGTAAAGTTAATTTGCTTCTGAATTTGTTTTGAATGCGATTATCAGCAATTGTCGTCAATTCCACAGGCATTAAATGTGACTAAACAGATTAAATCATCATTTATAATGCTCATTAGAGCGCATTACGTGCGCATAGTGGTGGAAGGCTTGTTTGTTTGCTATGAAAAGTGGTTAAAGCTACATATACATACGTACCCATATTACAGTATTTTCGGACACTTACCAACACTGGTTGCCGAGACTGTGCATTCGCATTGTTGTATATATTCATGCCATACTATTACTAAAATCAACTCTGCACCACTGTGCAGTGCCATATGTCATTTTGCTTACATTTTTCTATCTCTTTCGCACATTGTAATTAATTTATTGACTATAATTCCTTTTGTTTTTTTTTATTTTATCGTTTTTGCTTATCATTTGTTGCTCATTCATCAACTACAACTACAAAAAACAACAACTACAACAAATGCGTTCATAATCTGTGTGTGCTTTCTGAACTACCGTTAACCTAACGTTACACAACACTAAAACACACACACATATAACCTAACACAAACTGTGGGGGAAATTAAAATGTTCTTGGTGCAGACGAATCGGAATATTTCTCTGAGCAATTGGCAGCTGAACAATTCTCGCAATATGCACCCACAGCCTCGCCCATACCGCCAGCAACACTGCAGCAGCAGCAGCACCAACAGCAGCAGCAGCAGCAACAACACCATCAACAGTACCAGCAACAACAACACCAACACCAACACTATGTACAACAGCAACAAACGCTGCCACCACCACCCGTGCAACACCAGCAATACAACACGGCGGCCATAACGCCCACATATCAACACCAGCACCAACAGCTGCCACAACAGCAGCAGCAGCAACAGCAGCAGCTGCTGCAACATAGTAACAATCACAGGCAGCAGCTACAACAACAGCAGCAGCAGCCGCTGCACGATCCATACGCACACTACCAACAGCCGCAGGCGCTGCGCCAGCAACAGTTGCTGCAGCAGCAACAACAACAACAACAGCAGCAACATGCCATTAAACAAGCCTCACATCTGTATCCCACAGCAATATCGCAGCCACAGCAACAACAGCAGCAGCAGCCCACACAGCAGCAGCAGCAGCAGCAACAGCAGCCGCAGGCGGTTAATAGCTACAATCAGCTGCGCTCGGCCATTTTGCACAACTCGCATCATCCCAGTGGCAATGCTGCTGATCAGTTCGATCATAGTCAGAACTCAGCAACGGCGCTGCAGCAGCAACAGTTGCAGCAGCAATTGCAACAGCAACAGCAATTGCAACAGCAACAGCACTCACAACAGCATCTGCAGCAGCCACCAACACAGCAACATTCGCACAGCAGCCTGCTGAACAACAATGCAAGCAACGGCAGCATTCACAGCAACAACAACAACAACAACAACGGTGGCCTGGCACATCCGCATCCGGCCAGCCTAAGCTATACACAGCAGCAACAGCAACAACAGCAGCAGCAACAGCAACAGCCGCAGCAGATACGCTCCCAGCAGAGCGTGCACAGCAACAATTCCAGCAAGCACCAGCTGCAACTGCAACAACAACTGCAGCAGCAACAACTGCAACAGCACCAGAGCAACACGAATGTGCAACAGCTGTATGTGGCATCCAACTACAGTGCGGTGACGCCATCAGAGAACGCTTTGGGCGCCAAGCTGCAGGCCAGCAATGGCCATTTGCCGAACGTAGTGAGCGCACCGCAAAGCAGCAACAACATTGGCAAAATTGCCGACTACGATCCGCTGACAGATGGACCACGGCCGATGCCAGCCACCGGACGGTCGAGCACAACTTTAGTGTACAGCTCCGATCAACGCGGTGCCGCAGCCGTGGGTAAGTAAAACGATTGTCGATGGGGTTTGCAGGCTAGCTGGTAGTTCGGTAGCGCTCAGCTTAGCTCGGCTCGATGTGCATCAACGTCATCTTGTCCTTGTCCCCCAAGTAGTTTGATTAGTATTAATGTTTAGTCTAATATATACTTTGATCCCAGCAGGTAACAGCGTTTATCCGAAACGCATTGGCTCCATCTCGGACATAGATCCCGCCAATGGCATTTATGGCTCGCTGAACAGCGCCGACCAGGCGCAGGCCCAGAAACAGCAGCAATATTATCAGCAGGTGCAAATGATGCAACAGCAGGAGCAACAGGTGCGCCAACAGCCACCACAGCTGCAGGAGAAACAGTCGCGCCAAGGCAACTTGGTAAGTAATGCAATTCAATTATCGAAAATCAAAGTTAATGGAATATTCCTGTGATCCTTTCCGGCAGCGCGTCTATCGCGCCATTTACGATTATGAGGCGCAGGATGTGGATGAGGTTAGTTTTCGTGAGGGCGATGTCATCTTTGAGGTGGAATCCATTGATTCTGGCTGGATGACCGGGCGTGTGGAACGCACCGGCAAGACCGGCATGCTGCCCGCCAACTATGTGGAACAGGCGGTTATATAATAGGGAATGTGCTACTACTGCTGCTGCCGCCAGCAGTTTGTGGTCATACTGGTCTGCCTGCTGTACATATTGCTCGTGCTTATCTTCTTCATCAATGTCTTTCTGGCTGATCGTAATATGCACACAAATCTGATGCGGGCAGGCGGCAATCCAATGGTGGGTGGCGGCGGCGGCGGTGGTGCAGGCATGCATCCTGGCATGCATCCGGGACATCATAGTCCGTACGACATGCATGGCTATCATCATTACAACAATTATCACCCACAAGTGGATCCAAAGCAGCAGCAGCAGCAGCCAACACGAAAGACTCCCCAACAGCAGCAGGCGGAACAGGATATTTACTACTATTTCAACCATGTATTCAGGCGGCGCTGAAATAGACCCACATGCCTACACATATATATATATAGTATATATAGTCGACAGGCCAACAAGTAAAGCAAAGATAAATGAGAACGAAAACGACAAAAAAGTGAAGAAAAACTATTGTAAAATTTATAGCGTAGAATAGAATGTGAAATCGCAACGTGGAAAAAAAAACTATAAGCCATTTATAAGAATAAAATCCATACACAACATACATACAATAAATAATAAACAATCCACAACAGCAAAAACAAGAACAACAATTTGATAGCAAAAAAAAAATAGAGAAAATTTTGTAATTTTACAAATGAAAAAAAAAAATATTTTCCAATTTAAGCGACCAAGCTAACCCAGCCAAAATTTGCATTTATCTACAAAAGAACAGGCCGTAAAATGTAGAAATATTTATTGAACTATATACAATAACTAAATAATTAATCAACTATATAATGCCAGCTAACCAATAATTAATTGGACTCCTCGACGTACGCCTAGCCAAAAGTTTAAACAAATTCAATTGTCACAGAATATATATAGCTTCTAATGGAATTAGAGTCTAGTATTTGTAAGAGATATTGAAAATAAATCTTGATACACAATTACAGTGAAAGAAATATACAATGCATCATAGTTATATATAATATTCAGATCGGCAGCTATATAATATGTATATAGGCAGCCAGCCTAAGCTAAACTTGTGCTTTTTTAAAAAGCTTTGCGGCGTTTAGATCACAGGTGGATGCATCCCTACAATTTTGTCAATTTAACTAGAAGTCGTAAATGAATAAAAATGAAAATATGCTAGTTGCATAAGCTAAAGCACAGGTAGGCAAATAATTGCCACCTGCTAAATAGTTTTTTTCTCTGTCTTTATTATTATTATATTAAGCACTTGCAATTTGTTTTCGTTTCTAATAATTCTAGGGTATTTGAAATTGTTTCGTTTTACAAAATCCTTGAAGTGCCTTTAATTTGCTAAACGTGTTTTTTAGATAAACCTATTTACTAGGCTTATCGTATAACCATATATTAAATATACATATATAGACTATATAATACATATATGACTAACAAATCGAAACGAATTTCAAGCAAGCCTAAAATACCGATTGATACACAATTTGTTTTATTATAATAATATACATATATATATATACAAATAAATATATATATACTACATAAAATATATGAATAATAAATAAATATGTGATGGGCGTTTATGGAGAAACTTTGTAATTGTTGTCATATAATTTACAAACGCATAGTTTATTGCCAATAAATGGTATTACACACATACACACACAAACACACTGACACACATGCAAGTATGCAATAATTAACTAATATAAATATGAATATTCACACGCATAAACTTAAACATAAACAACTAAGCCACATGCAATTGTACTATGAAATATGCCTAAATATTAAACAATTATATAATTAATACAACAAAAAATACATAACTTAACAAAAATCGAGTGAAGCAGCGCCAAAGGCTTCGTTTTCAATGTGTTACAAATAAAATTGCAAAATTAAAAAAAAAAAACAAATCATGTTGGATGAACTGAGTTTGGCATTTGCAAGGATAGATATATAGTTCTCTCTGATTTTCTTATGCCCCCACTTAAGCGGATATATATTGTTTTTGATAAATTTGTAGAAGGCGTCGATATTACCAGATTTGCAAATTTTTGGGTCTCTAGTTGTATATATTAAATATATGTTTAATTTTTAGAGGAGGACAAAAGTAACCTACATATACTTATGTCAAATAACATTTTTCACTCTGCTGCTCATTTCTGCTCTTCAGGTACTGAAAAAAGGAAAATGTTTGCCCAAAATACTGACTGGCCGCCCCGTGAGGCTATGCAATGATTTTTTAAGAATCCCTTTTACACACTCACTTTTTGTTGCATACTTTTCAGAGGAGCAATTAAAGTTGCGAAAGTAAATAAAAATATCATATAAACAAGCTTTAACTTGGCCATATCCTTGCACAGAACCACAGGACATGGTGCGTTTGGTTCGTGAGGACCATCCGTATCGATTCCCATCAAAATATGGGGTCATCTAAAGAACCAGGATTTTTGATAATTCAGTTCCAGGCCGGCTGCAGAGGCCAAGGAAATTGCTTTAAAAACACAAAATCCCTAATAACTTGAAAACTTCAGGGACTATTTAAATGTAATTTTCCCCATTGATAGTGCTTGAAATAACGATCAGTTTGACATATTAGCTGCAGGATACGCAAGGATACAACCGAGTTATGAGCTATTTTCTCTGTAAAAAATCATCATGTTATCTCATCAGTTTAAAGGACTTTCGTCCTTGTTGTAAATATTTTTTATTCAGGACCATAAGGACACCATTTGGTCCAAAGGGCATCGTGATTGTTCTTTAAATGGCCAAGTTATTGCCGTTTTTAGGCATTTTAGCCCATTTTTCGACCATATCCCTTGAAAAAATTTAGGATCGAATTTTTGGTGGAATCCTGTAAGTACTATGAACTGAATTAAAACCTTTTCCTAAAATTCAATAAGTACAAAAATTTCTTTACATTTTTATCTTTCAAGTTTAATTCCGCCACATGGAACTATATTATAACCAAAGAAACATAACTAAGACATAAAACGTAGCTTGTGTTCAGACACTGTTGCTAATGGGCAACTAGAGCTGTGCTCCCGAATTGGTAACTGCTTGGATGCCAGCACTGCGAGAGCCGAGTATGGTGTCCAAAATGATATTCTTGGAGTTGAGCATGGTATCCTCGAAGAACTTGGCATCGGCGCGCTTCTCCACAGTTATATACTCTAGCTTCTCGGTGAGCATGGTGATTTTCTCATTAGCCAGCTCTAATCTGGGAGGCAGAGGAAGAGTTAATAAAAAAAAGGTCTCACAGTTCTTATCTGTTGCCACTTACTGATTCTTCATGTCCTCGATCTTTGGCTCGCCACCCACCAGGGAGTTGAGCGATGTAATCGATGGGCATTGCGATTGATTGTCAAAGCTAAACGAACTAATCGACCCGGTCAGTGGAGTGCGCCCTAGAGCATTAGCGTATTCGTTAATGCGTTGGCTGCGCTTCTTGCGATCCGTCTGCACATCGAGCTCCTTCTCCAGGTCACGTATTTTGGCTTCCATGCGAGCAATGCGTGTCTTCTGCTTGGCAATGAGATCAGTAGATGTATCGTTCTTCACACGCTCTGCCTCGAGGCGCTCGTCCAAAGTTTTATTCTGCAGCATCATCTGATTCTTCTCCACCTCCAAGGCATCGAGTATGCCCACAAACTCTTCCTGCATAAAGTCTTAGGCAGTTGCACCTGGAATTTAATTAATTTGAATACTCACCTTTCGAAATTCGCGGCAGGAGAACAGAAATCCGCCCGTGACCGCACGCAAATCCGTCTCCAGTTTCTTAATCGTATCCTGAAGGCCCTGAATAGTGCAATCCTTCTGCTTCAGCTCGGCCTCCAGCTCCAGATTCATGCCGCTCAGCTCCTCCATTTGACGCTTGCAAATGTCGCGCTCCTCGCCGATACGGATGGTATCATTGCGCATATCCTCCAAGCGGGTCTCATATTGATTCCGCTGGCATTTGAGCTTCTCGTTCATTGTGGACGCATTCATGCCACTGAAGTCGGTCTGCTCCTCCAGTTCATTGGAGCGCGTCTTATACTTCAGCATGTCTTCGTTGAGGGTCTTGTTGCGCACCTTGAGTGCCAGATTGCGACTGCGCTGCTCGTCCAGCTGTGCCTGCAGTGCCGCGATTTCCTTCTCCATTGTCTCAACCTTGGCCCTGTGCAAGATCTCGCTTTTGCGCACGCCCGGCGTAAAGCGATCAAAGGTGGCTCCCCCAGTCTCCCCGGCACCCAGGCTGATATTGGAGCTGTGTCTGCCTGGGGAATGAAGTTGCTTGGCACCGCGTGGCGTTATTTTGAGGCTATGGGTGCTGCCCACATCCAGTTCCGATCCGAGCGGTAGGGGCATATAGTCGGTGCGATCGCAAGTGCCATTCTCATAGGAGTCCAGGCGTGCCTTCAGCTCTTGTAGCTTCTGCTGCAGTGCTATAATTTGTTGAGCCCTACCCCGCCAGTTAGCCTGATTCAGATTGTTCGATAATATATTCACATTCACAGTCTCGCCAACCTCATGCTGCAAACACTTGTGGGCCAGCTTCAGCTGGTTCTGCAGTTCGGTATTCTTGTTGCGCGTCTCGAAGAGCCTCTGCTGCATGCTGTTAATCTTCGCAGTCAGCTCATCTGTGGCATTTCCCTTTTTGAGCAGCTCGCCGTTCTGCAGCAACTTCTCGCCGTTGGACTTTAGTTCCTTTTCCAATTTCTCAATTTGCGCATCCTTCTTGTTGATCCGATTCTTGAACTGCTCCAGCTCGGCGCGCATTTGGCGATTCTTTTTGCTTAGCTCCAAAATCTTGGTGCCTGCTATGGAGGAATTGCAGCGCAACTCGTCTATGGGCACAGAATTGAGCACCTCATTCAGTGAGTCCACCGAGCGTTTGAGTGCACAAATCTCTTGGTTTTTGTCCGTTATGGTCTTGGCCAGTGTTTGATTTTGCTGCTCAAACTCCATGAGCTTCTTGCGCAACTTCTTTCCGTCCGATTTAAGAGGTTTTGGCCTTACAGCAGTTGTACTTACGACCACATGGCAATCTGTTTTACTATGTTCGTGCTTGCGTCGCGACGGCTTGCGAGTGTCAAAGTCAATAGCTTCTTTAGCTAACTTAACCTCTTTTGAAAACTCGTTAACCTCTTGATCTGTGCCGTTATGCGGCATAATATCCATTACATCAAGTTATCAACAAAATATAATTCAGTGAAGGTGATAAATTTCGTTTGCAGGCTTGCAAAAGTGTTTGTGTGTGCGTGTTTTAATCTCACAATTTAGTACGGTACAAGTTCAATAATATTTTTGATAATTCTGTTAGAGCACATTACATTTAAAGAAAAGCAAACAAGCGTTATTATAATTTCAAAACCCGTTAAGCTGTCAAAACGATAACAAATTCAAACTGACAGCAATAATAGTAACATAACATAACAAGCGCTCATCGATAATTTAATGAAACAGCTGTAACTTATCGAGTACCAAAACCAGTGTTGGTTAATACGTGGCAATCGTGAACAATTGTGTTTTGCTGGCAACAAGATGGACGGATTTATGATGGTAATTGTTAATTATAATATTTGCCATGGATTGAATTGAAATGTAATACTCTTTTGTTATTTAGGACATTATTAAGGGCATGTGTATCATGGATAATGATGGCAACCGGATACTGGCTAAGTACTATGACAAAAACATACTGTCCACGTTGAAGGAGCAGAAGGCGTTCGAAAAAAATTTGTTTAACAAGACGCATCGCTCCAACACTGAAATCATCATGCTCGATGGTCTGACGTGTGTTTACAAAAGCAACGTGGACTTATTTTTCTACGTGATGGGCAATGCGTACGAGAACGAGCTTATATTGCTGTCGGTGCTAAACTGTTTGTATGACTCGATAAGTCTCATCCTCAAGAAAAACGTTGAGAAGCGTCTGGTGTTGGACAACCTGGAGATCATTATGTTGGCCTTTGATGAGATCTGCGATGGCGGGTACTTACCCAACTACTTAGTTGGATTGCTATTTATGTGAAAGATTTGATTTATGTGCATTTGTTTTTGCAGCATAATTCTGGATGCGGATCCATCGTCTGTGGTGAAACGTGTCGATCTAAGAAACGAGGATATTCCAATTGCCGAACAGACCGTGGCTCAGGTAACTAACACACTAAATGGTCTATTTTGGTAGCACTATCAAAAACTGTTTTCTAATTCGAGATTATGAACAAATGTAGATATATCAAACGCTCAATCAAGCAAGAATTATATATGTATTTACACCTATGTAGCACATTTTATGTTAATTTATTTAAAAATTTATCTTTGACCTAAATCGTTTACTCCTATTAGTTGTATTCCTTTCAATTGATCAAATAAATGTTGTTCAGTGTAGTATTTGCTCATCAGCAATATGCATTTTATTTCTTTATCATTTCAACAAATGCATTAGTTAATTGCTCTCTGATAATGTAATATTTTCCCTTCTTTTAGGTTCTGCAATCGGCGCGCGAACAGCTGAAATGGTCCATACTAAAATGAGGTCGGGTCGGTCGCAAACGAAGCCAGAATCATTAATACTGTCAATACATTCGATTTATATCTATTAAATTTCGCGTAGAGTGTAATATACATATACTTACATATATATTTAACTAGAGACAATGCCGTTTGTTTCATAGAAAGTTTGCTGTATGCCAATGTACAATTTATATACAAGCTCTTCAAAAGACTACGTGTAAGCTGTAAAATGGTAATTAACAATAAAGTTTTCTAAATGTATTAGTATTAGAGAAAATATTTATAGAGTATAAGAAGTTAAATACCCTGTACTTACAATTTCTATTGCACAATTCAATAAGCTATTGTTAAAAACATATTTGAAGTATTGGCAGTAAACTCTGTAGCAAAGACGTAAGCACTTGGTCGAAGTTAATGCTGTTCATTATAATCCGATTAGTCGCTATAATCTCAACATCTTTATAATGCGGTCTATAAAGCGAACTCTTCTAATTTTAGACGACGCAGCAAATGTTTGTCTAGTAAATGGCGCCTTACCACTTACACCTTGAAGATGTCTAAAGTAAAGTTAAATTAGTAGATTGTAGGAGTGGTCAGTAAAAAAGGTTTAGAGTTTGCCAATCAGTTTATTGACTTGGATTTTGTTATGGAACTATATACATACTTGTATTTTATGATTACTAAAGGCACTTTAGACTTATCAAAATTTCTTCTTTTTCTATTTGGGATGGATTAGCTGTTTGCTTTTTTTAAACTGCGCACAATATATTAGCTGAAGCCTTAAGGGAAAGATCTACAGGAAATTCAACCTCATTGACCTAATGATTCAATTGTTGTTGAAATCGTTGCTATCATTCAACGCTAGCTCCATACATCATCTACCCCACACATGTACAATAACTCTTTAATCAAATACTTGTCAACATTGCAAAAATTCCAATTTGTCTCCCACTCCGAACAGCGGAGTTCCCATTGCTGGAGTAGATAGATAATCAACGCCTTGTTTGTGCCCTGTTTGTCGAATTAGACATAAACAGGAGCGAGAGGCAGAATGAACCTTTATCAGATACATGTGGCTGCAGGCTGATACGGATATATCATATATAACACAAGCACACAGCTCAAGCATTCCCCTTTGGCAGCTGTCACAAATTATGGATTGTTTAAATCACGTTTCTCATGTGCCCCTATACCATATTTAGAGCCGACGTAACCTGCTGATTACGTGACTTTTCTCAGTGTTTTTTTTTAGACTAACCAAGGTCTGCCAAGGGGCTCGCCAAATAGAATAGCAATTAAGATGAGTGTCATTTATTATCTTAAATTTACAACTTTATTAGGTGCTAAACGGCTTTAATTAGGGTTATGTTAGGTTAGGTTTTTGTTGGATCTTACACTAAAGTCTTAATCCTAATGAAATGAATTTGCTATAGAAGGTGAAAGAGAAAAAGACGAAGGAAAATTAAAAGGTGAAAGAAGAGAATAAGTCAAATACAAAGATTATAGAGAAGAGAATCAAAATAGAAAAGGAAAGAGAGAAAGAAGGAGGAGAAAAAGGAAACAAAAAATGAATTGAAAAAGATGAAAAAGTTTTAACCGGAAAAGCAAAATATTAAATGAGTAAGCGAAGGTGGAAAATTAAAATCAGAAACAGAAGGATAAAGAGAAACAGAATCTAATCGTAATGTAAGAAGATTCTCTATCAGGCTTTTATAATTTTTGAATTGAAATAATATAAGCATAATATATAAATAAATAAATAATCTTAATTCAATATACGACCCTCTCTCTATATTTACTGCTTAGCCAATTTACGAAAAAATTACCGATTATGATAATTTGTATGATTTTATGTATGTACATACTATAAGCAGTTGGCTTGTCAAGAGTCTTTGCATGAGGGACTGCAGTGGAGCTTTATCAAAAAGCGATTAGCGATTAGCGCCATGGTCGGCTCTCGTAGCGCCTTTTGCCAAGATCCAAATCGCTCAAATTTATGGCATTGCCTCAAATCTGATTTATATAACATAAACTCGTGGTTATACAGCCTACGATCCGGCCGTATTTCTCTTCTAACCATTTGAATAGCTGATTAATTGGCATTTGGTGCTGAACGCAGTAAAGTCGTTTTTTTCTCCAATTTTTTCGCGAGTTTCTAGCGATTCCTCGAGCAGATATTGCAATATAGATTATCAATTTGAAGGATTGGTACTGGGAAATGAATGGCGACTTGTTTTTCGGGTTTGTATTTGTTGAGAAGTGGCATTTTGTCTAAATAGTTAGCATTCCAAGCATTACTTGGCAATTATCTATCGCTAACTGGACTTGTTATTAATTTGTCAAATTATTGTGAAATTTATTCAATGCAACGATAAGCAATTGGGCGTTAAAATTCGTGTTAATTTGTTGTTTATCGATACACTACAGAGGGTGTTAAAAGCGTTTCGCGAAATTTGTAACGCCTTGAAGAAGACATATACGATACATTATTCGAAATATATATATAGATTACCCTCCAATTGCGTATCAAGTAGGATCAGACTAGCCAAGCCGTTTGCATAAAGCTCTTTATCATTTAAGACATATGTTACCAGCTTTTAGGCTTTTAGGGTATTTAATCTTCGGCACATGATTCTTTCTTGTTTTTATTTCTTAGTCAGCTGATGAGGCTTGCGAATGGAAATGGTTTTCGTGACTGGGCACGTTTGGGTATCGTGCGAAACCATAAACATTTTACGATTTGAAGGAAAATTTTGTACAAATAGATAATAATTCCGACATTTGCCTAGCCCCCAGCACCAAATACTGAACAGATTTCAATTCCAGACAAGTAAACAAATAAAGTCATTTAAAGTCAATTACAATATTGATAGCAAACCCAATCACAGTGAGCATTCACTGGGCAATTAAAGAGCTCTCCCGACCTTGCCCCCATGACTTGGATACCCCTTCTATGCCCAGAGCTCGATCGATAGCATACTAAACCATCCACTTGGACTGAGTTCAACGATTTGTTGTCTCAACAACAATGATCAGTTTGAGTACTTTTTGGCTGGATTTGCGACTGCCATTGACATTCATCACTGATCATGGATTGTGAACGCCCCTGAACCAAGAGTTGGTTACGCATACGCCACGTTGGCTGGCAACAAGTTGCCAGAGCCAGAGATGGCCATAAACCAACCCATCTTATGTGGGTTAGTGGTGGCAGAGCCTGGATAGTCGATTAGTTAGTTACACAGCAACAAGCATGTGATATCACGAGCTGGTAACTGCTTTTGGGGATGGTATTTTAATTACATGTGCTGACAAGTGTTTCGATTCTCTTGTTGTTGTTGTTTGGTAAAGCTATTTAATCACGTATAGTGCAAATGTAAACACTAGACTGGCTATCAGACAACAACAACAACAACAATTTCATCAATTTGTCAGCGCTTCATTTCCGCGGGTAATTCGTGTAATCCAAGCGCTTCGAGTGCATCTGCATAAACACACGTCCACCAGGTAGAATTCCATTGGCAAGTGGCCCAACAATGTGATTGGTAAGTGGGCCAGGGCTTAGTCAAACACTGTCCTGCAATGTCAAACTAACAGGCCAGTTTGTGTGCACTCGTGACTAATTGTTATAGAAGATAGTTGAGTATCCGAAGATATCTCTCTACAGCAAAAGATCGAGTTCTCCTTGTTGTTGTTGGCCCACAAATGGCAGGCGTGATTATGGCTAGTTAAGCTCTCGTGATTTGCTTCCGCTCTCTCTCGCTCTCTTCCTCTCTCTCTTTCGGCCATGGACACTCTATCGATAAAGCCGCTTAACTCTCGCCCACCCAGATTGTAGCCAATATATATAATATACATATATATATATTACCTGACTATCTTATCGCAGCTATTGTACATTCTTACTTCGTACAAGCAATTAACAAACGATTGCAGCTCGTCCACACGGCAAGGGCTCGGGATAGGTATTTAAGAAAAAAGCCCACTCGCTCGGCGTTCCAGTATTGTGACACCATAAAAGAACGTTAGACGTGTCGTGCGGAGCTTTTCATTGAAAGTGAAATAAAGAGTCTAGTCTAAATGGACAGTTATTTGAAGAGCAACCGTCGAGTGCTATCAAAACAAAGGCCAACTCTGGCATAAACATAAACTGTAAACAAGCTAAAGAATTCAAAGTATTCAAGTGAACTGTGCGCTACAGCAAAAACAACAGCAACAAACATTAAAATTGTAAAAATAAAGAAAGGAAAAGCAATCAAAATTGAGGAAACATTAATCAACATGAAACTAAGGTGAGAAAACGTGCGATTTTGATCATTTGATAAGTTTGAATTACTTTTCTTTGGAAGCCCCTTGAAAATAGTTTCATTCGACCAACAATGAATAAGTTAATACCCGTATTGTATCAGCGTGATAAGTCAAATTAGCTATCGACCCTATCAGTTCAAAGGAATTTATCAGTTCGAATACCCACCTACATACCCACATAAGTAGTTCATATCGTAAAGGTGATTACAATATAATTTTTTAATGATGATGCAACTCTGTAAAGGCCTTACACATAGTAAATATTCTACTAGCATTATAATCCTTATAAAATATTGGAGGTTGTTCGCTTTAGAATTTGAAACTATTTGAAATCTTATGAGCTCCCATTTCTTTACCCAACTTGTTTGAGAGCTGAAATTTTGCAATAATGCTCCTCAAATATCTAGCTTTCAGAATAATATATATAAAAATATGATAATCAAGCAAGAAATATAGAAAATGCTTATAGCTCAAGATTCTAGTTCCGATTTTCGTAAACCAAGTCAATTCCTTACTCAAATAACAATAAAAATACCTTGAGTATTGTAAATAATTGTTATATCCTAGTTTATATAGTATTAGCACATGAAAATAACTAACTTAACTGTACAGTTTTTTTTATAGCTTTTTAGATTAGCTAGCGAGTTGGTCAGTTAAGTTAAGGAAGCAAAGTCTGGCGCCGATAGCCAAATAGTTGACAATAATAATTCTGTTGCTAGGTTCTTTCTCTCTCTCAAAAACATGTAATGGGGTTCAATGGACAGTATTTGTAAATATAGTCATAAATACGAGGCATATGACCATTTATAAGCCCAGTTAAAATCAAAAAAACAACAATTTCCAGGCTGTAAAGATAATCGAAACACACACAAAAGAATCCTAATTTGTTGGTTGAGTCAGCGTGTATTGCGTTTAGCATAGTTCACAGATTGAATTGGGAATCGGGGATAGGTTATGGTTCAGTTTAAATAATAAACATAGATATTGGAACAGTCAGACAGACTTCCCTTTAAAAAGACATGCCCCAAAGGCTAGTTTCATCATTACCAATAGCATTATTTAGAGCACAAGGCGAGCTGAGCGCCGGCAATTAATGATCCCAGTTGCCTGATAAGTTCTTTCACTATCTGAAGTATTGTTGGGGCGCCCGACAATTGATAACAGCCTTCTTGAAGGCGTACCCAGTGGGCGGTGCAGTTGGCCAGCCGTTTGGCAATCTCAACAACAACACCTCGCACGATTTTTTTGACAATCACCAATTAAAATTGCCGTTATAAATTCTGCTAAAATTCTCTGCGCGCCCGCCCCACAGGCAATTAAATCATTTATTCTATGAATGATTTCTCACAAGACCAATATTTCTCCAGTGCAAAGTGCATTGTATTTGTGTTAATAGCTAGGAAAGACTTTGTTCCACAGCCAATTAGCAAGGATGGTATGTGTCTTGGATACATGGTTTGTGGCTCTGATAAGAAAAGACACGTGTCTTCGCTAGGTCGATCTACGACCAATTAACAGCGCAAATAGTTGGAGCTAATTAATGTTTGTACTTTGCCAATTGGTGTAGCACCTAGAGACAAGCAGACAAGCAGACAGCCAGACAAGCTTTCCTTTTTTATGACTGTACGAGTATGGCAATCGGTGTTCGGTTTTATCTATTGCGTATTCTGTATCTATTGTGGGTGTAAGTGTGTGTGCTTTAATTAAACATACATCATGGCTAAATAAATGTGTGCTCTTTAATTTAGCAAAAGCGTATCGAGATTGCAAACAATTACCCATTGCTATAAATAGATCGTTAGACCTTGCGGGCTTTTTCTTTGGAAGTCATAACAAGGGGGAGAGATCTAAGCAAATATTTCATTTTCCATTCTGTTTGCATTGCAGACTTTTGCGCTGTTTGCGCAATCCAAAGCAGTCAACGCGGCAGAAGGAGGAGCTGCATCAACACATGATCAAGGACATACAGTCGAACTTCAAGGATACGATGGTGAAGATTCTGCTGCTAGGCACCGCCGAGTCGGGGAAGACAACAATCATTAAACAAATGCGCATACTACATATTAACGGATTCACAGATGAGTAAGTGAAGCCTAACTCTGACTAACTAGCTGAGTTGCTTCTATAAAGTGGTTTTCTGACTCGTTTAGTGAACGTCGCGAAAAGATACCCGAGATCTATCAGAATATCCATGATTCCATAATACAACTGGTGCTGCAGATGGATCTACTGGGCCTGCACTTTGGCAATATCACGAGTGAACGCAGTGCCCACTATGTCCTGTCCCTGCCAGTCGAAGCGCCGGAGTACTTTACAGAGGTGAGTGACAGCCATATATGTATGTATGACGGCAGTGCAGTAATCCCACCGAGAGCTAACGGCGCTGCCAGTATCTTATCCTCCGCAACACACTTCAAGCGTTGTCGCAGTTAGAAAAGTGATTTTAGAGTCACTCGAAACCTGCGTCAAAGCGGCACGTTTGGAGCACGCAAAACACAAATACTCGCTCGCTCCTTCAACAACAGATATCTCCTTCTACTATGGCATTATTTTCATTTCCATTTTCATGTATGTACATACATATGTATGTATGTGCAGTGATCAGGGAGCCGTACGTTGAGCGATCGCCATTTGTTATCTGGCAAAGCGATTTGATTGATTGCAATGTCATTAACTTAATGGGTTGTCTAAAAACTTTCCTACAAGTGTTTTCTGTGTATGTTTCTTTTATAACTTTTTGCCGAACACTTCCTGGGGGCGAAAGATCGACTGAAAAGTATGAAAGTGTGGGTTGACTTAGTCACTTTATGCAGCCGGTCTTTCATTATATAGCCATTGCCACACGAACCGACCAAATCGATAAACACAAACCTCAATCGATAAGATAAATGCTAGTAACTGAATTCAATAAATTACCTATTCGGATTTTGGGTTTTCTCCCTTTCTCTAAAAACATATGAATCACAATCGCAACATAATCTGATTGAGCATTATCTTTTACATTTATTGCAGGAATACTGTGACCATGTTATGACACTCTGGAATGATGTGGGCATACGCGCCTGCTATGACCGCTCGAATGAATTCCCACTGCTGGACAGCGCCAAATAGTGAGTATTTTAAACTAATCCTCAATTGGAACTCCTTATTAACAATAGCTTTACTCTATTTCTACAGTTTTCTTGACAACTTTGCGAGAATATGTGAAGGCGACTACATACCCAGCACTGAGGATATTCTGCACAGCAGAAAGGTAACCACTGGCATCTCGAAAATCACCTTCCGTGTGCCCATACCCAAGAGTCTGGGCGGTGGGGAGCAGCAGTTCCGCATGTACGATGTGGGCGGTCAGCGGGATGAGCGCAACAAATGGATCCAAGTATTTGAAGGCATTCAGGCCGTGCTGTTTCTAATTTCGTGCAGCGAATTCGATCAAAATCTACGGGAGGATCCGAAACAGAATCGCCTGCAGGAAGCACTCAATCTGTTTCGCGCCGTTTGGCAAAATCGTTTCCTCGCCTCCGCCGGCCTCATTGTCTTCCTAAACAAGTACGATATTATGGAGCGAAAAATACGCGCCGGCAAGCATATAGCTGACTATTTTCCGGAATTCGATGAGTTCAGTAAACGGCCGCAGCAGCAACAAAGCTGCTTTGATGAGTGCGACTGGACGAAGATGTTCATCAAGCAGAAGATGATCGATATCACCCAGGAGCAGTTCAAGCGCAATTCCCGCAACCAATGCGACTTCAGCTACTCGGAAAGGGAGTGCTATTACCATTTTACCGTTGCCACCGATACTCGTTGCATTCGCGATGTCTTCAGCGATGTGCAGCAAATGATTTTGTCGGAAAATGTTGCCGGCTCTTCACTCTTCTAGTGAGCAAATAATTCTCAGTAAAGAGCTTCCTTTACCAACTGTGATTTTGTATGCTATAATTTATACTATAAGCGAAATATTTGTATATAACTGTTAACTTACATATTAAATTTAAGTGCAATAATTGCAGCATTAAATTACTTACATATTTATAAATTATTTATAAGAAAATACAGAAAAAATCAACCACTCAGACAAAATAAACTGCTCTTTTGTTTTCGTATTTAAAGGACAGTGCTGTAAAACTGCGCAATAAGCAAGCTTACTTGCTTTGCCGCATTTATTAAAGTAACACGAAATTGATATAAGCTTCGATAACCAAATCACGACTTATCGATATAATAATTATCGCAAAGTTGTGCGCCAATTTGAATTTCGTGTGAATTACTCGTTTAGCTCGTAATGCTAGTTGGAAACAAGCTAACAATACTATTGAAAATTTTTGTTATTATGAAAACAAAAATATATATTATTATATAAAATTATTAAATACAAGTAATAAAAAAAGCCCTCAAGCCAACGCTGTTGACCATGCGAGCATTTTCAAGCCTGAGTTGATGTACATTAAGTTTGACATTTGTTCGCTTTTGTTTGATTCTGCTGCGAACCTTTGTGCGCTGCAGACGTTTTCGAAGCGGTTTCGCGGGCTTTTTTGTTTCTGTCTTTATTTTGCCGAACGGCAGTCTCGTGCGTTAACGGAAAATCAACGTTTGTTGTCTGCGAAAACCAAAATCAATTAGGTAAGTTTTTTAATTACAGTCTTGCTGGTTTTACAAAAGAAAGAAACAAGAAAAAAAAACTTGACTAGAGCACGAGAGCTGTGGTATTATCTTGTGCAATTATAACCAACCGTTGTTGAAACTCAACAATAACACTGAAGCAGTGCAGTGGCAAGTGCTAATGTCAACAAGTAAACCCCAAATGTTTACCAGTGTACATTTGCACTAACTAACTATGTTGTATACGCTTTAATTGAACTTTTTACGTCTAATTCAATATAAATATATATTGAACTCATTGTTGTTGTTGTTGCTTTGCCGATTAACTCCCACAACTATTGACGACAGGAAATATAATAAATTATGTTCTTATATTGAACATGCTCAAAAAACTATGCAAAAATATTTTACCCAAATTCGGCGCCCTCAAGGGCCTTTTTCTGTATTTTTGGCAATTTCAACTTTGAGCTTATACAATTTCCATTTGTAGACATTTACATATAGCTAGAAGCTAAGATTAATTAGAAGAAAAAAAAGAAATAGCCATTTTTGGGAATATAATTAAGCTGCACACCGCGGAATTTCTGTGCCGTTAATTATTGTTAAAAAAAGAAGAAAAAGCTTGTGGCATTTCGAAAAAAGGTTTCCCCTAGTCAAAAAAAAAATAACTGAAACCAAACGAAGTTTTACGGCTTATTGAAGCCGTTGCGAATTGTTATTGTTATTGTTACTGTCTATCTTTTAAAGTTGGCCCTCTTTTTCAGTTGCTTAGTGCGCTGTAATGTGTTTATTAAAAGTTATTATTGTTCACATTTGAGCGGCGGCATCTTTATGGGCATGTGGAGCAATTGGACTTGTGAATAAAGGCAACAGATATATATTTAAAAACGTGCCAACGATGAGTGCGCACATTACACAAGGCGTACAAGTGTGTTAAAAAAAAAACAAAATGTTTATAAGTCGTTGAGTAGGTCGATCAGCTGCTTTGAAACCTGCCTTGAAGGTCGAAGCCTGTAAAAATGGGGAAACAACTTAAAAAGAAAAAAAAAAGCTAAACAAAGCCCGTTAATGCCAAAAAAATGGTGAAAATCAAGTGAAGTGAGGCTACAACTAAAATACAAACAGTTTTTTTATGTCTTAGACATATGTATCAACTATGAAAACCAGTTACTAAGTTGCTCTTAAGAAACGCATGATATTTCAATTACCAAAGTTCATCAATTGACATTGAAAACTCGCTCCCAATCCCTTAAAATTAACACATATATCATTTTTACACTGAATAGTAACTAAGTTTAGGTTAGTCTTAAGTTTTTTTCTAACTGCGTGTTAATTCGATTAGACTTTGGCATCTGAACGTTGAAGGGCTCTTGAAATCGATGTTTAGAGATCTATCTACCTACTTGCCATGCTATATGCTAAATAAACAATATTGTGTAATACAAAACCCATTTCGAGTGGCCGCGAAACAAAGGTTATGACAATCAAATAGCCAACGCTTTTCGCTTTTCCTCTTTTCAATCTAATAAAAAAAAAACGACCTCAACGCCCAGTTAATGCAATTGTCTAACATCGAACTCAACAAACTCAAATTTCAATCAACCAATAATGTGTAGAGAGCAAAATAAACATGTTTCCAAGCGGATGACGTTTCGAGATTTGTGTTTTTTTTTTTGTAAAACCGAAATCCCAAACTGTGTGTGCATCAGCAACATCATTAGCTGTAACATCAGCAGCAGCAGCAGCAGCAGCAGCAGCAATAAACTTAAGAGCGGGGTATTTAGTTTTCAAGGTTCGAACTGCTATTGGAAATGGGCGCCATGAAAATGCAAATTTTTGCCATAAGCAATGAGTTTCGACGTCTTTCAATGAGCCTAATCATTAATATGTTTACAGGTCGACAAATCACTGAAATAAACAAAGTGAAATAGGCATGAAAAGGCAAAAACCGCTAAAAACAGCTCGATTTAAGACAACAATCCAACTAAAACAACTGTCTGAGTGGCTCACCGACTGACCAACTGGCTGAGATTACTCAACAGCAGCAGCAACAATGGCAACAACAACAACAACAGCAGTTTTTGCCGCTACCTTTGATTGCTGTCGACTTGGACTTGGAGCAGGCTAACAGCCTGGCCAAAAGGTTCGCCTGTCCACTTGCGCACTTTCGGTTTTCAAAAAAAAAACTTGTTCGCTGCCATGCAGCAGCAACAGCAACAGCAACAACAGCAGCAGCAGCAACCGATCAAATTGCATTTTGGATACGGTTTTGGGCAGCCTCTGCCTCTGCCTCTGCTGCTGCTGTTGCTGCTGCTGCTGTTGCTCTTAGTGTATTGCTGTGTGGTCATTATATAATCCAGTTAATTTCTTTAAACATT
This sequence comes from Drosophila gaucha, assembly GCA_035045545.1. Classification (NCBI taxonomy): domain Eukaryota; kingdom Metazoa; phylum Arthropoda; class Insecta; order Diptera; family Drosophilidae; genus Drosophila; species Drosophila gaucha. Next base: position 8,798,594 of record JAWNOY010000292.1, read on the forward strand.
TTTTCAAGCCACTTTTTGTTGCTTTTGCGTCATTCGTTGTTCGGAGCTCGCGCTGCTCAGTTGTTCCGTTACGCGACGCGCCAGTTATCGACTGGATATATAGCTATAGCTATAAAAGAGCAAAGGATACAAGTCCTGCAGCTCAATTGTGTAAGTGTGTGCATGTGTGTGTGTGTGTGTGATAAAGCTTATTGTATACACAGAAATATTGCAGTTGTGTAAAATATTGCAAAAAAAATGTCGAAATTTCAAATTGCAATCGAAAAAAAAATTGAAAAGTAATATTTAAGAAATCAGCAAACTGCAATCGAAGTTTCATTTTGATGTCTTCTGTTGCTTTATATTGGCCTGGCCAGCAAAGCACACAAAGCCACGCAACCGCAGTGGCAATAGCCAGCAGCTCAACCACAGCAACAGCCACTTGTCAAGCTCCAAGCGCCTAATAAACATGTTGAAACCCCTTTTTAGAGGAGAGCTCAGTAAGAGGGAGAGGAGGGGGAACCATTGGGTGCCCAGTGATGGAGACCGATGGCAGACGTTGAATGTTAGTGGGCGCCATTGCCTAATGACAATATTTTCGAAATCGCATTTTCAGCTGATGAAAAATCCAAAGAAAATGCAAATTTTTTTTTTTATTGAAAATGCATCTCTTAACTGTGTTTGGCTAATGATTGCATAAATGTATAAAAACCCACGCCAAAAAAAAAACAACAACAACAAAAACAAAATCCAAACATGAATCAATTAAATGGCACAGTATTTGCATTGGATATTCGGAGAGTCGAACCAATTGATTTGCATATGTATAATGACCAAACGAAATCAACAAACAAACTAACAAATTTAAACTTTACAAGCGAATAAACCAATTGATTTCAATGTTAGACTTTTTAAAAAACATATTAAATGAAAAAGCTGAAAGAACAGCTAAATTTTTGAAGCTGAAGCTTAGATATTCTTTTCACTTGGATTATTGATATGCTGTCTAACTGTGACTACATTTTAAAATAGATTAAAGTTCTTAAGTAAACATTTAATTTGGAATAAGAAAAACATGTGAACTTGTGGACAATACTACATAGACTGTAGGGTATTTTAAAACAAAGTATCTAAGGCTGAGTAATAAATGTTCCTATATAAAAGTGTACCATATATAAAAGGGGATATTAGTCCAAATAGATAAAGCAGCTATATGATATAGATCTACATGTACCTTACATTTGGACTTGACTGTATGGCCTGTAGGGTATGCAGAAATCAAGTATCCCACGGAACTACCTGCCTATGGCTAAGTAATAATGTAGTAAAGAGGAAGCCATAACATAAAAAACAAAAAGCTAGAGACATATATACATGCCTTAGAAATGCACAAACCAATATGGACTATAGGGTATTATGAAAACAAATATGCCTTGGAATTGGCTGCCTATAACTGATTACTGATTATAAAGGATTCATATTAGGGACAGCCTATTTATATGTATTTAGATATATATTTAAAAAAGACAAATCTCCAGTTGTACGTTCCCCATGAACATATGGACACAACTCTATAGACTGTAGTGTATAAATAAAACCATTTTTTAAGGAATTAGCTGCCTGTAGCAAAGGCAGTGTCTTTGTGTAGCTTCAACAGACGTATACTATGAGAAATTATGATTATATATATATATGCACAAAGAGTTAAAAGCAGGAAAACATCTTATGCAATAGCTGAAAAAAAGCTTAAGCTAAAATTGAAGACAAAAATCGCAGCTGCAAAAACAAGTGAAATCTTTCTTATGGCGGGGACAACGATTCGAGTGCCAAATAATACACACACATAAAATATATATATATGCATAATATATATTTGGCTTGACCCGCTTTCAGTCAACAGTTTTTGAACTTGAACCAATTCGCATGTTTCGGTTTTTTTTCTGCTCATCCATTGTGCGATCATAATATCATTTGAATTTATTGCCCAGCAGAAAATAATTTACATATGTAAAGCTGCGTTAAGCAGACGCTGAATCAGACGAAGTTTGGCTGCGTATTTTGTTATAAGTAAAATGTGATTGTTTCTATTTTTCTATGTATATTGTTAAATAATTAGCAAATATTTGCCAATTGAGCCTTGGGCCAAGACCTTGAACCAATTTTGTGGAGTTTGTTGTGAAGCTGTCTTTGATTGTTTTTTTTTTAGATAAAACACTGTTTAGAGTTCATTAACTGATTAATGAAAGTAGAGCACTTAAAAAAAGATCGTGATTAATCAATTGATTAAAATCTATGGTCAAGTCAATTAAAAAGCAATAAACCATTTTATAACTTTAAATAAATTTAATTAATTTACATTAACTACATTTCCTTTTTTCTCCTCTCTTCACACAGCCAAAAAAGATTGCGCATACGCCCTATAAAGCAGCAAAAAGCAGCTAGAGCCGAGTGTTCGCTATGAAGGAGACCAAGGTACTGGAGGAGGGCGACGTCTCGTTGCTGTCCGAATCGTTGCTGAAGATTGCCAAGCGAGAGCTGCGCGAGGACAAGTGCACGCGGGACCAGAGCCTCGAGCAGCTGCGCAACTGGGTGCTGAAGAACGAGGATCTGCAGAATGTGCGATGCGATGATACCTTCCTGTTGCGCTTCCTGCGTGCCAAGAAGTTTAGTGTGCCGATGGCAGAGCAGACGCTGCTGAAGTATCTGAACATTCGACGCACCTTTCCACACATGGCCACCAAGCTGGACTTTCTGGAGCCGCGCATGAGCCACCTCATCGAGCAGGGCTACATATTCGCGGTGCCGAAGAGGGACAAGCATGGTCGGCGCGTCGTGATCATCAATGCCAAAGGTTTGAATCCAAAGTTTCACACAAGCTGCGACCAGGCAAAGGCCCATTTTCTCACCTACGAGTGCCTGATGGAGGATCAGGAGACACAAATCACGGGGCTGAGTCATGTGGGCGACTTTGCTGGAGTGACCACGTCGCATGTGACCAACTGGAATCCCACAGAGTTTGCGCGCGTCTTCAAATGGGGCGAACAATCGCTGCCCATGCGCCACAAGGAGATTCATCTGATCAATGTGCCCTCCACTCTCAAATGGCTGATTGACTTTGTGAAGAATCGCGTCAGCTCCAAGATGAAAAACCGTCTCAACATCTACGGCAGCGAGAAGGAACTGATGAAGAGCGTCGATGCCGAGTGCCTGCCCCAAGAGATGGGCGGCTCCATGCCCATGCGTGAGATGATCGAGCTGTGGAAGCAGGAGCTGGCTGGCAAACGAGATCTGGTCCTTGCACTGGATCAGAGCACATTGCTCTCGGATCGCGGCATACAGCGACGCAGTAGCTACAACTCCGAGAAGACCAGCACGGGCACCAATTTCGTCTCACAGATCGAGTCCATCGAGGGCAGTTTTCGAAAACTGGAGTTCGATTAGGTATACCGGGATACCCGTTCAGCAGAGCTATCGCTATTAGACACTTAAGATTTAGTTATAGGCATTATCTTTAATTTGTAATTTGGCACATGCAGCGCTTTGCTTTGTTGGCTCATCTTCCCGGCTGACAGCTATTGTTCCGCTGGGCTGGGAGCGGGCATTCGCTTTCGCTTTTCGGTGGCACCCCGCTTTAATAATCCTGCGCTTCATTTGTATACTATTTTTTATGTGGAGTACAATAAAAAACGAGAGGAACAACTGCTGATTGTCCTTTACTTCACTTCCAATTGGCCCGCATAGAACGGCCAGCGCTGCAGCTGCCGATGCAGTGCATCCGCATCCCACTCACAGCGACTCACGTTGCGCAGCGCATAGAGCTTATAGTTGGGCTGCAGCTTAAGACGTCTCTGCGATTGCCAGAGCAGCGCTCGAGCCATCTGCAGCTGGCACAAGCTCGGCAGCCACTGGCTAAACTCGCCCACAAAGGCGATCACCAAGGAGCTCGCCTGCGGCAGCTCCGCAAAGCTGCTCACATACTGCCACCCCCTCGCCTCGTAAGTCTCACAGTCGCCAGCCATGAGGAAATTGAATGGCAGCTCGCCCAAATGTTTGCGCTGCAAATGAAATGAATTGATTAATTTGCATCAATCAATGACTTCCAGCTGTGACTCACCTGCAGACTGTGCAGCAGATTCGCACAGTTCTCGCTGCACTCCTCGCTGGCTGTGTGTGTAATGAAAACATTTACAACTTTGCCTGCCTCCAGCTGAGCCTGATCATATAAAAGGGCTCCACTCCATATATCATGTCGGATCAAATTCAACTTGTAGCCATTATCCGGCAGAGCAGAAGCTGTAGGGATATATAAATATATAAAAAATATAAATATATGTATCAAATTTAACTACAGTTTGAGCTAGGTGACTCCTAGACTGTACTACAGTGCCTCTCAAACCTTGGCTTGAGTAAATAAATATGTTAATGCCATTTATAAGCAGCGTATAAAAGTGGTTTTAAGAAACAGCTTTAGCACATTGAAACCACATTAGTAAATCATCATATTAGAAAATAATTTAACTGCTTGCTAGTCGTAGTTGCAAAATTTTCTATAAAAACCCAAAAGCAACATGTAGTGAGTCAAAAAAATATTGGCACACCAGCATTTTCCTAGTACCAACTGATAAAACTGTGATTTCTATGCTCTTCAACCGTTGCAGTCCACTTATAAAGAGTTTCTAAATAACTGTATATAACGGTTCATTAACTAAATAATTAAGAAATCAAAATTTGCAAATTATCAATCACTGTCAACTATTTTTATCTGATATTTAAATCCGAATCCAATTGCCATAAATTTGCATATTCATATTTATTTACAATCACAAAGTGAAATTAATTCATTTAACAGTTCTCTTGTCCACATAATAAGTAAGAGTAAGTACAGTTAAGTCTCTCTCGCATCACTTACTTTGTCGCCAGAGCAAATAGGTGGCCAGCACCAAGCCGCAGATGAACATCAGGAGCAGTCCAATGGTTCGCCAATTGACGCATTCCTTTGTGTATATAGCTGGGGCAGCAGCAGCATCAGGGATTATCTGGGATGTGGATGACCTGGCACTAGCCAACAGTGGAGTCTGTTCGCTGGGATCCATGCAAATCTCGGTGGATTGGTAACAGTCACAAGAGTCTGTGGATATGGATGAGTAGCTGGTATGGAGGCCGTCGCCAACAGACGCATGCACTATGATTTTGCGAAATATTAAGCAAACAACAAATAGTTGTGATAAAACAAAAAATAAAAATTAACTTGAAACGATAAGCCATGTGGCACAATTTGTTGCCTTAAGCTGCGCACTTAGTTGCTGGAAAGCTGAGCGGATGGAAGTCATAGTCTATTTACATTATTTGACCATCACCTACCCACATTCTGAGTGACTTCCATTAGACTTCCAGTGCTCGACTATGGAATCTGCAATTGTAGCCTCTATTTGCACTGGTTCACACTGGAATTTATTGGATGATCGCGATGAGTCGGGATTGCACAAAGAAGAAACTGCGATGGCATCGACAAGCCTACTGAGCCACAGACTGCAGACGCAGCCCGCATGACGTTTCATTACAGCTGTTCTACAGCGCATACACACATGCATACATAATTGTGTATGTATACACACACCACACTTAGTATGTTTGTGTTCAGAGACTCTAGACATTTGTAGTAGTTAGATTACATGCGTTGTCGGCAATTGGTCTCACCATGAACAGCATACTTAAATACATACATATATAAATATAAATATACATATATATTTATGTACGTACATGTTTGCATTGTGTTTATTTAACTTATTTGGTTTTGACTTTATTTACTTCCTTGCACTGTTTTCAATTTCTTTCTCTATACTAATAACAATCACTATTATTATTTATACACACACAAAGTAATTTTGCTTAATTATTTGTACAGTGCTTCTCTTGAACAATCATTTAACTTAAGACTTTTTAGGACATTAAATACTAGAACATAAATATATGTCATTCATTTATAATGCAAGCGCAAGTTAATAGCTGCCGAAAAAACACACACAACTATAGACACACATTCATATAGACATTTCGGACTTTGAACCACTTTAAAATTTAACTAGGAAAACGAAATGTTCGAAATTCTAAGAGAAATGCATACGCCACAGCGTTTAACTAACTTATAAAACCAAATACTTGGGGTCAAGTTCAAGATTACGTGCCGCTTCGTTGCCGACTGCTGGGGCAGTGGCTGACTTATCCCATCCCAGAGTGCTGTTCGTCTACTTATATGACCGCCAAATCTGCCAAGCACACAACGCTGCCGATAAGAAGGTAATGCCACGATGCAAATATTTGGTTTGAGTGTTGGGCGCATAGCCCAGGATCACAGGCGAGGATACATCGGTTAGTGGCAGCTTGCTTAATGCGACCTCATTGTTCTCCTCCACCTGCAAGACAACATATATTAATATACATTTGAATAACTAGAATCCACTTTCAATACCTGATACTGGCAGCAAGGATCATAGTTCCATGATACTGTATACAATCCGGTGCAGAAGAGAGACATCGCACAAATGGGAGCCGCGATTACTGGACGGTCGTACCACAACAAACTAGATATTAAGGAAACAACGCCCGTTGTCACTGCGGTCTTATGAAGACAATTGCCCACCCATATCCAGCGACCTACACAAAAACAAACATTGATATTAAGTTAACGATGGCTTAGGTAAATAATCGATTATCTACTTACCAGTCTCATCGCCCAATCTAAGCGGCTCGATGATAATAAAGTCTACCTTGGCCTCGAGCGCCTTGTCCAGCTCTGCTTCAAAACGTTCGTGAGCATTTGAACTGTCATAGACTTCGCGAACGACATGAAATGTTGGCTGCTTGCCTGTACTGTAATACAACGTTTCTATATTTACAAATTTGCTATTGCATCTCCAATTGTCCACTTTGTTAACATAACAATAATGAATAGTCAAATTTTTGAAATGTTAACGGAATTCGGTTGTGTTCTTGGTATTTCTTTTTTGCTTGCATGCGGTCACACTCATACGCTAATGTGCATACATATGTGCGAGCAATACAATTACATACTTATACACAAAACGAAACCGCATCGCAAATTGCATAACTTTGTTGCGATTGCAACCATATTTTGGAAGTGCTCTTTGCTGCTTTTACCTGTTTTTGTATAGGTCTCGAATATTTACCTATCAATGCTTTTGCCAAGCATTTTTCAGCATTTGTTTTGAAGACTATAACTGCGCGTTGTTTTTATGGGCTAAGCGTTACGATAATATATACCATCGGCAAAATCGAAATACATCTGTTGCCTATCGACGCGCCGCCGCGCACAAAAATAATGTGGCAACACTAATTTGGATGTTTTTTCTACTAATTGTTTGTTTGGTAAATAAACTATTAAGTTCGGCGTCACTTTTACGCTTTTTAGATCATTCTTCCCAATTTTCGCTTGATTGCCGTTTAATAACAAATAAAAAACCTATTAAATGTCTGCATTGCACTTCTTCATGAACTAAAAATGTTGACCCGTATAAACTAAATTAAAGTTCCTCGTGCAAACGAACTTGTTCTTAAGTCCAGTTCCGGAATAGTTCAACTACAACATAAAAAAAAAAAACAATTCAATAAATCAGAGAAATAAGATGGACAAGCAACGTTTGCCGCTGCCGGAGATGATAAACGATGATAAGCACCGGCACAAACAGGTGATTAGCAACAGAAACAGCCAAAGATCAACTATTTTCCTTTACGCCCTTCACCATCTTCATCTAAAAATCTCTTTGTTTGTTACAGTTCAACGGGCATTTTGACAGCAACCGATTTCGGCCGCCGAAAGTGAAAACGCGTTACATTGCAGTTGAGAACAACAATTTGAATCGCAGCCAGTCGTCCGGATCCTGTAGTGCCAACAATTCACAAATAGCGCACGCGATTTCCTTTCGTGGCGGATCAGAGTGCTCGGATGCCGGCACATTGCCAACGTCGCCAAATGTTGCTGCGGCTGCCTCGCCCATGTCCACGTCCTGCAATATGAGCCACTTCGAGCAGTGTTTCGAGCGACTGACAAAGCTGGGCGAGGGCTCCTTTGGTGAAGTGTTTCAGGTGCGCGATCGTTCCGACAGCCGGCTGTATGCGGTCAAAATTTCCAAGCAATTGTTCCGTGGCGAACAATATAGAGCTGAACGATTGGAGGAAGTTCGTCGATACGAGGAGTTCTCCGGCCATGAAAATTGCATTCGCTTCATTCGGGCCTGGGAGCAATACGATCGGTTATTCATGCAAATGGAACTGTGTCGCGAGAGCTTAGAACAGTATTTATATCGGTGCCGACAAATTCCAGAAGATCGGATCTGGCATATATTGCTAGATTTGTTGCGTGGATTGAAGTCCCTGCATGACCGCAATCTCATACACTTGGACATTAAGCTGGAGAACGTGCTGATCGATGATGACGACACGTGCAAGTTGGCGGATTTTGGACTGGTCATCGATGTGGACAAGGCGAACAACCATCAGGCAACGGAGGGCGATTCGCGATACATGGCGCCCGAAATACTGCAAGGCCATTTCTCCAAGGCTGCAGACATTTTTAGCCTGGGCATCGCAATGCTAGAGCTGTCCTGCTACATGGATTTGCCCTCCAATGGACCGTTGTGGCATGAACTGCGCCAGGGCAAGCTGCCCGAGGAGTTTATCAGTAGTGCGTACACAATATCGAAATCCATATCTAAATATATGTATATATTTGTATCTTTCAACAATTTCTTTGTACTTGCAGAAATTTCAGTCGAGCTGCAGCAGGTGATTAAATCCATGATGTTTCCAGATCCACGACTACGATCAACAACAGAGCAGTTGCTATCGCATCCTCGTCTGCAGCGAATGCAGAAGCAGGAGAAATCCATGGTCACATTCAAGCTGTTGGTAGGTTCCGCCTAAACTGAATAATAATCCAATCACTAATCGATATATCTATCATCTATTCTTCTTTTAGTCAAAATGCTTTCGCCGCTCGCGCCGTACATTATGGTTAAAAGTGTGCAATCTAAAGACGGCTGCGTATCGCTGTCTATTCTACATATTGGAAATCTTGCATCTGTATAAGCCCATCACAGCATCTGAGACTCCGATGTATAATGCCAAGGCGGCAACAGCTGCGCCGGCATCGCCATCCGGTTCCGTGGCTGCTGTACCTCGGTTAGAGTTTCAGCTAGTGGGATCAACGCCCATTGGTAATCGAGATTGTTATATCTCCGATTTTCTATTAGCTATGGACATGGATTTATCACAGCAGGGCACCCCAACAGCATGTGGACGAGAGAACCTGGTGAATTCAACGCCCATAAATCATAATCATTTATCGGGCAAACGTCAACGAAAGTAAGTAGCTGAGTGTTATAAAATAACTGAAAATTTATTTACTCTTATATTAAAGAACGGGCTAACCTATATACTCTTATATTTTAGTTCTTCAGCACGTAAGACTCAAGCGGAGAATAGTAATTTGTTGGCTGTAGATGAGAGTAACTCGTTTACCAAATTGTCTACGTCGAAAGTATTGGAAACGTCTTCGTTTCGAGGAAAAAAACTATTTACATTAGATGTTGATGAGGAGTAAAAACTCCTCAAGAGAGCAACGGAATGAATTTATGGTTATAAAGCATATATATAGTATATCAGTTACAAAAAGAACAGGTAACCCATATATATATCAAAAAAATATATCGTTATACATATTTAAAGTTTAGTTTATAGTCTCATGAATATCCCTAGTTGTTAGGCCCAACGATTGTATAATGTTAACGCTTCTTTAGAAGAACTTGTTAAAACTAAACTTTGTTTTTATGAAGTAATCCGAATTGTAAAAGATAATACATATAAGCATGTGATATATATACGAAATGCGATTTGTAAAAGCCGCAAAATTTAAAAAAAAACTCACAAAAATTATCAATTTAATTGCAATAAATATATCCTTGAACGAACGATTATGTTCGTGTATTGAATATAGACAATAAATATTGCGAAATCTTTTAATTTGATACTTTTACATTTTTTAACAGCAAATTAACAGAGGTGACATGTTCAGTAGTTTATGACTGTTACATGACTACTGCAATTGCTTTAAGAGCGATAACAGCATCAACGCAACTTTACTTTCATACAAAATTTAAATTCCGCCGCGCAAGTGTCTGAACATGTGACGTCACACTGTCAACTTAACGCCGCTTTGCATAACCTAGTATTACTCACGATTGAGTGATAGTGTCTTTTAACAGTGAGTATTACTGAATCGTGGTGGTAGTTCATGAAACCGTTCGCGATAGACTCGCATATGCGTTAACATTTCGCTTACAGACGCATCAGACAGAGTTAACAGGAGTCTAACATTGCGTTTATTTTCGAACATGTGGCTTGTCAAAACGTAAACATCGAGGTTTTTGGAAAATTAAAAATCCTATGAAGATGACTCGCACAAAGAAGAAAGTAGAAGTTGTATTCGATCCACAAAAACGCAAGTGAGTATCTTAATATACATGTGAGGCGAAGCAACCCTAATAGCTTGGCACATACCAAACAGAGAGTTTTTAACTGGCTTCCGAAAGCGGAAAAACGAGCGCCGTACCCGGGCGAAGACAGAATTGGAACGCAACCTTAAAGAGGAACACAAACGCATACGGGCGGAGGTGAAGGATGGCTTTAAACATCTCAAAAAATCATATGAGCCCCTGCGAGAGCTCACTGAAGAGGACAAGATTGAAGGTTCAAAGCAAGAGGAAACATACGAAGATGATGAAGTACAAGTTAAAATCGTGGAGCTGACCACGAATGATTTAGCTGCTCAACGCAATATGTTGGGTGCCAATGTGGCCAATGACAGCGAAGAAGAAACACAACCGCAGGAGAGCGAGGACGATGAGCAACAGACCAATGTAATACCCGGCATGGATTTCGATGTGAATGCCAAACGCAAACGTAAAGCGCAAACCGAACCTGAAAAAGAAGCAGCAACGGCTATCGATGCAGATATCAAAAGCAAAAAGGATCTGAACAGGCTGATGAAAACGAAAACACTGAAGAAAATGAAAAAGAGTAAACTGTTCAAGCAAAAAGAGCGCATTGACAAGAAAGCCAATCTGCAGAAAGCAAAACGAGACCGCAACAACACCATCCGCAGTGTGTCCAAGCATCAGAGGAAGAAGCTGAAGCATGGAAAATCGATGGATGGAGGGCAGACGCGCTATCGCAAGGGTCGCCTAATGAATAAGAAGGAGCGACGCAAACGAAGCGGAGGCGGCGGCGATTAGCGGTTGCCAAAAGGTTCAACAATCTAATTTAGTACATATATATAATAATGTATAGTTATTTTTCTTGTTTTACGGTTTATTTACTATTACACTAAATTGATCGAAATAAACTGTATAATATAATTTTGCTAATTCGCCGGCGCCGGCCGTTTTTGTTCATATGCCTTATTTATACATACGTAAATGTGTTTTTTGTATCATATATCAAACATGTTTTATTTTTATTTTGGGTTATATTTTTTAACACTAGCAATCGGTTATTGCCGCTAATGCTATAAATAAAACAGGCGTTCAAATGAAATATTCGTTCCGTACGCCTTTTAACTTAGACCGATGTTTAATCTACACTCTCATTGTTTAATATATGTATAATATGTACAGAATTTGTTTCTTGTTTTTTCTTAAAAATATTGTTTCTGTTTGTTACTTTAATTTGTATTTCTTATAAGGTTTGCTTTAAAGTGTGTTACGTGTTCTTTTTTCTCATTTCGTAGTTTGGTTTTAGGCAATTTATTTATATATTTATTTTTATTTTAACTTGTTGGGGTAGCAAAATTTTTTGAAAATGTTTACAGCCCCGCGACATAAGGTTTTAATCATGTATGTTCCAAAATTCTCATTTAAAAATAAACTCAATAAATAAAATGCCAAACATGCTTAAAAATTAAACTTGGTAGAGGTTGCTCTAGCTTATAGCTTACATGTCCTAGTCCTAATATATGCATCAGCAGTTAAAAAATGTTTACAAAACTCGTGTAAAATCCAAGCGAACCCGTATGACAGCTGCTGGGCAACAACCGCAACAACTACTAATGCAACGCATTCCACAACGTCCAGTTACGATTGTTGTTGTTGCTGCTGTTGGTTTGTCGATTGGTGTTGGCGGCGCGTGAAACCGCCGCCAGACGCTAGATGGCGCTGCAAGGCACGCTGCTGTTGAAATTTGGCGCCGCTGCCGCCAAATCGATTGTATTTGAATTTATTGCGCTGCTGAAAATTTTGACGATAATTCTGATGATAGCGGGGAAAAGAGCCAGACTTGTTGCCGTTCCAGCGCTTCTGACTCTCGTACTCCTGGAATGGATTGTAGCCGGGTGAGCTGTTATTACATTTAACCGACGCCGATTTAATCTTGCGCTGACGTCCACGATCCATTTCATTGTCGTCATCCTCCTCCGCATCGCGCTTACGCTGCTCGAGCGCCTCTGCCAGCAACTATGGAAATTACGTGAGGGAAAAATACACGTTAATATATTTCAGTTATTTAAATATAAATCTGCTTGGCTCTAGGGTTGGGTCGTTGGTAATGAAGCTTATGCAGATGAGTTAACGAGCACAATTTGCATGCGATTTATACAGTAGAGCTGGCGAACAAACTATCAAACTATCGATTAGAGAAAGCATATCCATATTCATAATTGTTAATGTATTCTATATTATAAAATAATTGAGCTATCGAAGTCGTATTTAGTGTAGCACTGAATACTCATAATCCAATTGATAATTCAATAATAGTTTTCCAGCTCTATCTATCTAGCAGTTAATTTGGCAAAACGGTAACGGGCACGGTTGAATTTATGATGACAACGGGAATCAAACTGGCAGTCAAATCATAAGCTTCATTGATTGGGCAAAAAGAACTACAACAGCGTTTTTACCTATTGGGCACTAGGATTTCGACGGCGTTCTTGTAACAGGATTTGGGTGGGGAGTTTTGGGCGCATTGAAGTATCCACACGCAGCATGGAGACTTCAACGCAATCACAGTTCGAGGCAAATTGGGGAATATTGAGATATGCAAGTACTTCTTGCAACAGCGGCTAAAACAATTGATCTGGTGGAGCCGTCGAGCTGTTGCTGTTACTGTCACAGTTCGTGATACTGTTAATGTTTCTGTTACTGTTGACGCCAACATGCCCATCCGTATCGCCGTAACCAGCTATCCGTTTCGCACAAACCAAATCAAAAGTCTATATGAATGGGGGGTAAAATGATGGAAACAAATGCAAAAATTACAAAACAATTTTTCGTAACAAAAAAAAAAAAACCATCATGCGAAATGAGTGTTAACATATATACAAAACAATACAAAATAAACACCAAATATAGATACAAGCCGGAAAACAGAAAAAAAAAAACAAGCTTAAAAAATCTTGAATAAAAATGCTTTGTCTTCACTGCTCTTTGGTGTTGTCATCGATATATATCACAGATTGCGTATTGATTAGTAGCAAGTATATGTACTTTGAAATCGATAGTCGAGCGATTTTCATCACACTCGATTATTTAGCTTATAGCAGTTAAAACGCCGCATTTTTAAGCAACTAAAGCCAAACTACAAGCTACCAGGTGCATTGCTGAATAGAATCGTGTGCTCTAGCACTTACCTCCTTGTCCAACTCCGATGGCTTCCCATTCCAGCTGAGCACCGAGCTACCATATCCACGATGGGTCTGCTTTAGCAACTCGCTGACAGCACTGCCATTGGCCACAGCCTCACTTTGATAGCCATTGCCGATGCGCGGCGTCTGCGGCGCTTTGGCACTGCCGTTGAGCAGCTTCTGGCGCTTAGCTCCAGGTGTGGCATTCGCTGCATCTGCTGCAGCCGCTTTGCTGGCGGCAAATGGATTATTGAGATTTTTGGCCGAGACGCTCGTTGTCGGCTCTTCCACGACAACGACCTCATCATCGTCATCGTCCTGATCATCATCGTCCTCATCATCATCATCTTCATCGGTGCGAGTTATCTGCCAAATGCCAGTCTTGGATTTTATAACCGCTGGCGAGGGCGGCGTCTTTGGCGATGGCGGCGCTTTACCATTTTGTGACTGCCAGCCATTGTTGCTGACCAAACTGGAGGAGCTGTTTACCTTATTTGTGACCTCATCTTCATCCTCGTCAGCAGCTGCAGATATTTCTGTGCTTCTGTGTTTGCTTTTGTAGTTGTTTAGACTTTTAAATATCTCGTCTATGGCATCAGTCTTTTGTTTGTTGCTGTTAACATTGGCCGACGAGGCATTTGAGGCGGACTTGTTGGATTTGTTGTTGCTGTTATTGTTGGATACAATGCCATTGGTCTTGGCGTGTCCATTGCGCAGTGTTGATGGTGACTCATCCTCTGATTCACTAGAATCAGCACCACTTCGTCGCTTTCGAGGATTAGCGGTCTGTTGCTGTGGCGCTTGCATTTGTTGATGTTGTTGTTGTTGCTGCTGTTCCTGCTCCTCCTCCGAGGCGGACTCATACGGCACCAGGCTCTTGAGTGGCGTCTTTGGCTTCAACTTGGCAGTTTGCGCAACGGTCTCGCTATCCTCAAACATTTTAGGCATACTGGGCAGCTGTGGCGCTCTGTTGGCTTTTACATTAACATCGTCATCACTGTCCTCCTCCTCGTCCTCATCAGATGATATTGGCAGAATATGTTGTTGCTGGTGTTGGGTGTTGGTTGCTAAATTATTGTTGCAGGAACTTTTGTTAGCATTTGCATTTGCAGCAGATTCTCCCTTCTGCAATGCTCCAACCAATGAATGCTTCGATTGCGAAGACTCCTGAAATTTACTGGCCCCCATCAGGAGACCATTTTGCTGCTGCTGCTGTTGTTGTGGTTGCTTCTGTGTTGTTGACTTAAACTGAATAGAAGTCTTTGCACTGCCTAGTGCATGCCCATTATTATTGGCATATCCATTCGGAAGCTGTGGCCCAATAAAACGCGGAGACACAGCAGAGGCGGATGTTGATGTAGCCGTCGCTGCCAGAGCCACAGTAGCTGCCACCGGGCTATGCTGTCCATTCGTGAGACGCATTCCATTCAGTTTGGGCACAGTAGTGTTGCAGCTGTTGCTGTTGTTGATACTGCTGCTGGCCACGTCTAACTCGTAGAACATGATGTAGGCATTCGTATTACAAACGCTCTGCATGGCGATGGGCCTAACATAGCTGTCATCAAAGTTGTAATAGCTGCCCGCCTCCGTTAGCCCAATTGCCGTGTAATGGCCACAATGCTGAGAGACACCCAAATGTGTGACCATCGATACAAGACGATAGCTCAAATGCTGTGCCGCGGCCGTTGGGCTACGTGCTGCAAATCGGCTGAGGTCTATACGTGGCTTAAAGCTAATCTGTTTCGTCAGCTTGTTACCCATCATCGAAAAGCGCTTCAATTGGATGCAGAGCGTAATTGGAGCACGCTCCAAGCTAAACTGTTTAGTAGCAGAGACCTAGAAGAGTTAAAAAATGGAAAATGAATTTTAAATCAAAATACTTACATAGAGAATCTTTAACTGTTCACTAACCTTTTTCTTGCAGCCCTCGCACTTATAGCCCATGTCTTCGAGACGCTCACGCGAAAAGTAACCATCGAAAGCATCCTCCAGGGTGTCTGCCTTGCGTATGTCCAGCAACAGATCTTGGAAATGTTGAAACGTAATCGAAACATGATTGCAGCTAAGGCAGCGCACCTCACTGCGCAAATAGCCGCCAAAGATTTGACTTATTGGCGTCGTCTCCTTCACCAGCTGATCAAGCTCTTTAAAATTGCGAAAACGCATCAGATACGCCTTCTCCATGGCCTCGACCAGAAAGCGCAAAAACTCATGAGCATCCTCCTGCCGTCCAACGACCATGTGCTTGCATATTTGCCTTAGCTTTGTGTAGATAAGAAATGGCCGGACTGCCGACTGATTGGATTGTGTGGTCTGCAGTGTTTTGGCCATTGCACAGATAATGCAACCACCACTGCCACAGGACTCACTAATGTTGCAGTTTTCCAAATGCGACGTCTCCGAGACAAGCCAATTAGCCAGCGCTGGTATATGGAAGAGAGCCTGCAGCGTCGAATTGAGGTAACACGTATTGCCCACATTCAGCATTCCAGCTCCCACTTGCCATTTCCTCTCCGATTGCTTCCATCCAATACGGATGTTTTCGCGGGGGTACAGCACCCGCTTTGGCTTGGGCAGCTCATTGGGATTTGTTGTGGAATTCTGATTGGACTGCTCCACTGTCTGTTTACGATTGCCATTCACAGTGGCGACGCCGCTACCGTTCACACCATTATTATTGTCTGTGAATGAAACAGCAAATTTGTGCCTTGGCATTAGCACATGTCGAAAGAGTCGCACCACTAGCACCAGGCAGGGCAAGAAGACCAATTTATAGAGCAACCACAGTGCGTAGCTGCTATCCGCAATTAACACAGTCATTGTAATACATTGGACGAATCCCAGTTGTGCCACACAAAAAATTAGCTTGAATACTAAAATTAAAACGAATATGACAGACACAAATACTGCCAGAGGCAGCGAGCGCCACATACACACACACACACAAATAGATATATATACCTATTCACATGTATATGTGGTCACCTGTACCTTTGTGTTTGTGTTGTGTTGATAACAGCGAGCGTTTACTTGACGTACTCGTTAGCTTTACAAAAAGAAATGAGAAAAATAAAGAGTGACCACTATACAAAGTGTCTGCATGTATTGTTGTCTCGTTTTGGCGCATGCAAATTGCAAGTTATACGGTTACGTTGAGTGTTGCCAACTGAAATTTGGACAGCTCACTGTACAAATGGCACAACTTTGGCGCGGACTAACAGTGCCTGTTGTTGTAGGCGTCTTCATATTGTTGTTGGTGCTGCTGCTGCTGGCAAAACAACATGGCCAGAGCAGAGAAGTCTTTGACCATTCCTCTGCATTGTCTCGCGCCTTTGTTTTACTTCCTGCTTTGTGCAAATAGCACGCAGCGCGTGTGCGAGTGTATGTGTGCATGAATCACATACATTGACAAATACTCCTATATGCATGTGTATATGTACTTGACGTATACATATTTGCCCATTCACAACACAGCAAAATGCGACGAAATATTAGCTAAGAATCGAAGCAAATATATGAAGATGAAAACTCGCAATGCAGTTACCAAACACAATTTTTAGCGTCAGTTTAAACATAATAGGTGCGAGCAGTGGCGCACGAGCGGTGTTTATATGTGAGTTTGAATGGGCGCGAGTGAGCGACCGCGTGTAAAAATGTTTGCCGCGACGGCGGCACGTTTTTTCTGCTTCTGCTGTGTGATTCAGAAGTAGACAGTAGTAAAAATTTGTAGTGGGCTCTCTGCTGCGGGCGCTGCCGCTGCTAACGTCGCTGCCTGTCCAACTTACTCTTTGCGATCGTGTACTTGTTTTGCTTGCTATGTCTATTCTTTACATTCTGTTTATATACGACCACCACGTACACCAAGCCAGCATTCGCACACAAATACACAGGCACAGACGCTGCCACTGAGACGTTGACGTCGAAGTCGGAGCTCATAAATGTTACAGGCAGACAATTATGTTACCCGTTCACACGTGATTTTCGCCCAACATGGCTAAATAAACATGAAACACAAATACAAAACAGCCCCACATACTACTTTATATAGTTTTCTGCACACACACGGAAAAAAGAGACAAGACACTTACCATGTCCGTTGGAGCTCGGCGCTTTGCCAGCGTTACTACCGTTAGTTTTGTAACTACAGTTGGCAATACCATTGTTCTCCGGCTTTATGACAATGTATTTTGATTTTAGTTTAGCCAAAACAGATTCATGGTAATTCTCCACCTCCTCGTATTCGATTTTGGCCAGCAAGACTCGCTTGGCATTTGCCACAATTTGGCTCTGTAAGTTATCCGTGGCAGAAGCATCTCCGATTTTGGCCTCATCAGCGGTAGCCGCAGCAGCAGCGGAACTGGAACCGGATCGGCCAGCTGCGGCCGCTGCAACGCAACCGCCGCCAAGCGATTCCCGCAGCGCGGCGTTCACGACATTTGCTGTTTCGCACACAGCCAACGAGACGGGCATGGCGCTCGCACTTGTAGGCGTTTGTGGTGGAATTTTGAAGGATTTTACGCTGCGCTCCCTCGAAACTCTGATAATGGATGTCAAGTTAAGTTGGGCGGGGTTGTGTGGTGGGTGTAGACGATAGCAAGTTAAATTAAATCACATGCAGCGGGGCAATGAGGGGAGTAGCGAAAAGGAAATGAAAGCATTCGATTCGCTTGTTGTTGTTGATTATGTGGCGTAGGCGGGCGTGTTGCGCGGACTCAGACCCAGACACGCACAAACACACACACAGCACACACGCGCGCACACGCTTCACGGCTAGCTGTTGTACATTTGCGCAATCTTCAAGATCCTCCGCCCGGTCAAGTTCTGCACACGTTTTTCTTAGGGCTGCCGCTACCGCTGCCAGCGACCGTTCGTCGTCCTTCAATAGCGCTGAACGTTCGTTGCCCGCGCGACTGTAAAAGCAACGTTTTTTTGTTCTTTTTCTTGTATTTTTTTCGTCTTCAGTTTTCGTTTCACTGCTTTCGGCCAACACACCAACCAACCAAACCGACGCACGCACACTAACACAATTACACACGCTTTTTTCGCTTTATGCTATTCGCTCCGTAATTCTGTTGAATGCCAGCTTAGAAACACGAAAACGGCCGTCATAATTTACTTGCAAGCTACACATTACGCTATTATCATCAGCGTTTGCATATTTCGCGATCGAAAAGTTGATTTTAGAAAAATAATGACAATTCCTTCCCTCGTGTTTCTACCGACTGTCAATTCTCTTTCGCATCTCTGTTCGCTGAACGAGACTGTCCATTTACCTCAGTTAGTTGTCAGCGCTACGTGAAGTTAGCTGCACGCAATTTGCTTATATATGGCTGCACAAAGTTTGCGTTAAGTTGGCAGCCTACTAACTAAAGGTTTTGGTATTTTCTGTTTTATTGATCGCGGTCACTCTGCATGACAAGTGCAGCAGATGTAAACGCATGAACATTTGCGCTCGTTATTAGTGGTTAAAAATAAATAAAACAATCGCGTATTATACAAAAGTCAGTGCACCAAAATGGCTTCATTCTTCAATGTTGGCGCTCTGGGCAATGTTTTCTCAACACCTATCGGACAGCGTATCGGTGAGTAAATTACAAAATAGCGGCCGTGTATGGCGTGAGGTGTAAGGGGTGCGCTCGTCTATGTGTGTGTTTGTGTGTGTCAATGTGAGTGGGTGTAATATATATTTATTAAATTGTATCACTTTTCAAGCAAGCAATATGTTGTGTGTGCATGTGTTCATATTTATTTGCGCATTTGCATTGTGGTTGCAATGGACAACGTTCAAGGCGGCATCGCAATAAAAATCTTGACATAGAAAATTGAATTTTCCCAACTTTCTTTTGGGCGTTTGTCGTTTTCTTATTGTCACTCACACACGCGCATTCACATACGGACACAAACCGCTTACCGCAAGGCTAGATTTGTTGTTGCCATCTGATTGCTATAGCAAAAACAACCGTTATCACTCTGGCACAACAGCCCCCCAATTGCCTGATAAGATTATAGCCACACATTTAATTTGTTTAGGTGTATGTGAGCAAGTGATGAAAGGCCGCCTATTCACAAATGACACATACCCAACATACCAAACTATTTTCATGTACATATATTATTTATTACTCATCAAATGCAACTCAACTCAACAAAAATCATAAAAATTAAATATACATATATAGTAACAATTCGGCACATGCTGCTCTGCGCCTATCTCCATGACCAGCTCAAAGTGCGGTGCACGCAATTATTCATCGAGAGTTACGGTTGCCTCTGTTGTTAGTTACATAAATGTGTTAATTTATTCATTTCTACTTTCTGCTCATTTTCGTAGTCACTTACTGGTATATACATACATACATATATATGTGTGTGCGCTTGTGTGTGCATTAGCACTAATTTTCAATGCTTTACTAATTCACTAATTTGTTGCTTCACCTTTCTTTTCGCTTCGCTTTACTTTTGCAATTTGTTTGTTATGTTTTGTTGTCAGTTGGTTTATTGTTGGCTATTGCGTTTTATTTAGGTGCGAGTGCGTTGCACTCGAAAACAAAATTTAAAAGCATTTCTCTTGTTCTCTTTTGCTGACGCTCTCGTAATTAAAGTCGCCCACGTAAATAATTTGAATGGTTTACACGGAGGAAATGTCACGTTAAGCTTACATGATATGTATTTTAATTTTTTCTTTTATGATCACTGTTAACTAACTTATGATCAGCATACGAATAAGTATTAATATAGATGATTATATATTATACAATGTTTATTGTTTTTATAGCAATAAAAAAATCCTATTGCTTGCAAAATTTATTGCCGCCACATGATTTTTATTGTTGATTTTCATCGCGTAAACAAAATGCGATGACTCGACACGAAAATAAACAAAACCAAAAATGATCTTGACTGTTTGAAAAGACAAATTAAATATTTAAACAAATTGTTTTAATACTAACATCACTGAAAATAAAATAATAATATAATGTGTATGTATGTCTACATATTTTTGCAGAGGCTGCCACCGATGGGAGCTTGGCCTCTGAAAATTGGGCAGCCAACATGGAAATCTGTGACATGATCAACGAATCCTCCGATACGGCACGTGACGCAATGCGTGCTATACGCAAACGTCTCTCACAGAATGCTGGTAAAAATAATCAGGTGATCATGTATACGCTAACTGTGCTGGAGACGTGTGTAAAGAACTGTGGCAAAGCTTTCCACGTCTTGGTCGCCCAAAAGGATTTCATCAATGAGCTGGTCAAACTGATTGGTCCCAAGAATGATCCGCCCGCCATAATGCAGGAGAAGGTGCTCAGTCTTATACAGATTTGGGCAGATGCATTTAAGAATCAGCCCGATCTTAATGGCGTTACCCAAATGTACATGGAACTAAAGAACAAGGGCATTGAATTTCCGCCCACCGATCTGGATGCCATGGCGCCCATATATACGCCACAACGAGTGAGCTCATGGACTTAACTTTTCTTAACAATATTCCTAAAGTATTTTTAACTAATTTTCAGAGCGTTCCAGAAGTGCATCCTTTGCCGCATCCACAGCTAATGGCCGCCCAGCATACAATATCGCCTCAGCATGCGGCAGCGGCAGCTGCTGCTGCATCTCCAGCCACGGGACCGCTGCATTTAACGACCGAACAAGGCGCCAAGCTTCGCTCCGAACTTGAAATTGTTAGCAACAATATGAGCATATTGGCTGAAATGTTGAGCGTGTTGAAGCCGGGCCAGGAGCTGCCCGATGACTATGCCCTGCTAAATGAGTTGACCGCCACCTGCAAGGAGATGCAGTCGCGCATTGTCGATCTCATTGGACGCGTACAGGATGACGAGCTAACGGCTGAATTTCTGCGCATCAACGATGAGCTCAACAATTTATTTTTGCGTCATCAGCGCTATGAGAAGACTCGATCACAAGCTACTGGAGGAGCGGCAGTGGTGTACTCGCCATCTGCTGTGCTGGGCGCTGCGATGGGCGTGCCGATTGCAGGCGTGGCAGCAGGAACAGGAGCAGCCTCAGCTGTTGTTCCAACTACCGCAGGAGCTGTCAGCAATACGCCTCAAAGTGATCAGCTGCTAATCGACTTGATTGAAAGTAGTGAAGATCATCTTCCGCAAAGTTTTGGACAGCTGCAACTGGGTGCCAGTGGTGGAGCAACAACTACAACGGCAACAGCTGCCACAACAGGCGCTGCGGATGAGTTTGATATGCTGGCGCAGTCGCGCACCGACGGCAACCAGTGAGCAACAAATACACATAAATGTCAAATGTCATTTGCTAACTAACATTTTTTTGTCTGTTACCTCAGCAAAAGCGACATGCTGCGGGATATACCCATTGTGGATGCAGCAGCTGGCAGCGTAGCTTCGCCGTACAAGCCAACAACACCAGCAGCTGGAGCAACTGCAGCAGCAACACCACCACAACAACAACAAACGCAACGTGCAGCCGGCGATCCGCCGGTGGTAAGTAAAGTGAGTAATGTGATTGCCTCAGAACCGATATAAATTAATATGTCGCTCTAATATTTGTTTGTCTATTCCTTAATTTGTTTGTATTTCAATTTGCATTTCTGTTTATTTATTTATATGTTCTTAAATTGCAATTTTCGATTTGGTTTGCTTTTCTTTTGGATACGTTTCTGTTGATCGCGCCCACATAGTCGACGAAAGAGAACGAGATCGACGAAATGGAGGCGTGGCTGGGCAGCTCAGTAAGTAGCAAAGCAGCAACAGCAAATTAAAACAAGCTAAGCACACATGCTTGTTTTTATTTAATGCACTCATGACACATACTAGCTTTTAAGTTGTTCGATTAAGAAATGAATTGCTTTGCTTTTTGTTAATTTGTTTAAGCTTAAAATGCATTGACTAATGGTTTGTTTTTTTCCAACAGAAAGACATTGATGGTATTGAAGAGCTGACCAGCTCTGAGTTTGATAAATTCCTTGAGGAACGTGCCGCTGCCGCCGAAAATCTTCCAACCATCAATGCATCGAATTCCACGACAGGATCCGCAACCGACAACAGCTTACGAAAGACACCAAAGAAACCAGGCGCTGACGAGGATCTGCTCGCTCTTTGAGTATGATCGGGCGGCAGTTCCAATTTGTTTACTCTTTCAGAAATGTTACACACGCCTAACATATTGATACATAACATATACATATATATAAATAGCGCATACATATAACAATTTATGTAAAAGGTTTTAAATTTTTTTTAAATTGGCTTTCGTATCTTTTAAAGTCTCTTGTCATTCTTTTATCGAGAAATTCCAAAAATAACAACTGCAACGACAATTGTAACTTATTCCAAAATGCAATCTTTTTTTGCTCTAATTCTAAGCTAAACACAGACACACATTGATTGTAATTGTAATGTATATTATGTTAAAAAATCTATTTGTTGTTTATTTATACATATACACATATACCTTATAAAGTTAATTTATTAAAGAAAACAAAAACAAATCACAGCAATAGAAAATATTTGTATATCTTTGCCATAAATGGAAATATTTACACTAATGCATTCATTCAAAATTTAAGTAAAGTTTCCCATGAGGTAAAGGTCAACGCATTACCAAAGTGACAATTGAATTTTAAAACATTTTTTCCCGAGCCTTTCTACGGAATGCTTTAGATATGACATTAATTTAACAGATTTTTGTTCTGTAATTTCATTTAAATATCATTCCTGCACGAGTTCTTTTTGTGTCATTGCTTGCGTATCGCCGGCATAGTCATCATCATCCTTTTCCTCCTGCTGTTCGTCTTCATCGGTTTCTGCATTAGTTGCAACATTAACACGTTGCTCCAGCTTTCGCTCGAGCTCTTCAATGCGCTCCTTTTTGCTATTGATGAGCAATATGAATTTCTTGAGCAATTTCTTTTCAGCCAGCTTGGCGTCTTTTATATACTGCTCATATTCTATGAGCACTTCATTGGACTGGGTGACAGTCCCAGCAGCACTCACATCCTCCACAGGTGCTGGGCTGAACGTTGCTACACGTTGTGCACCTTCAATGGCAGCATCCAGCATTTGATAACAGTTGGATATTTTGCGCAGGGGTAGGTCCACATAAAGTGTCTCGAATCCGGTGCATTTGACGAGCTTAAAGCGTGCCTGCTGCTCATCTAGCTCGTAATCGAAGTCAGCCAGTCCCATTTGTGTTATGAGCGCTTTTTTACATTCCGCATAGAACTCGTCATAGGGCAGCTCCAGTTCCTCCGCACCGCTTTTAATTTCATCATGTTTCAGAGTGGCTCTATAGCTTGTATTGCTAGTTGTGAGCAAGAGCTCCAGCTCTGTCACATCCTCCAGCCATTTGCTGTGTATATAGATGAAGTGCTTTACATCTGCTTGGCTATGGCTTAGCTGGGTGCGTTGCAATACTTTAACTATGTGGTCCGTCATTTTAAATTCTAACATGTTCAAAAGTCAAAACAGCTGTTCTCGATTACGATAACGATGACAAGTTTGATCGATTCTTGACTCACTAGTTTAGCTGCCGGGGCTTTTTGTGCGTTGTCAACACTAAGCCATTTAGTATTAAGATTAAACAATTAATTGGCCCTATCAACCAATTACAGTTGCTCGCTGTTGTTGCCACGGTTGTGAAGTGTTTTTAACTGATATTCGACAATATGCTTAGCAACATTATCAATTTTGCCAATTACTGGTGGTTTCGGTACTTGATGGTGAGTATCAAAAAGAAATATTAAATTATAGTCTATGTGATGCTACAATGCATACACATAAACATACATACATATTTATACGTGTATAAATATATATTTATGTATATTAATTGTTATCAATCTGCACGTTTCTGTTTGGCACCAGGTGACCGAGCTCTATGTAGTTGAAAAATGGGAGCGTGTAACGATACGTGAGTTGTAATCCAATACAGACGGTCATTCGTCATGGCTAATTCTTAGTAATTATTGACACTCGCTTCCACTTTCCACAGACGCCATATTTATGATTCTTTTCTGCGTGTTCTGGTATTTCAACTACTCCGTGCTGCTGTCTTTGACTGGAAATCTATTTAAATATACGCCAATTGGAAACATTCTGCCAGTGGTGCCACAAGCTGCGGGCATGAAGGTCACATAATGGCATGGAAAGCTATTTGCCCTTTCTGCAAATAATATTAACTAGATTGTTTCGGTATCCAATTTAGGTATAGAACGATATATATATATATATATATATATATATATATATATATATGTATATATAGTGCAGGAAAGTTCAAACTCAGTAACTCGCTGTACTTCGTTATTTCTCTCGCATAAACTCTGTCTAACTGTAAATGTGACTAAGCTTTACATACATCGGGTAAACATCGGCATCGATATTTATCGTTTTTTAAAGCACTCATTCCACAGTTTTTTAGGCTAATGTAGATTTAAGGTTCAGTATTTCAAATTCAAATAAAAGTTGTAAAAGTGTCCGAACATTTAAATTTCGATTTCGTTACTAAAAATTCTTTCCCAATTGGTCGAAACGCAATCTACGATAAAGGTTTTTTTCGAGACGGGCAATTAATGAACTTTATCATAGTTTTTATCTTTTGGGGTTTTTTGTTTTATATACTTTACTTTTGCACTTCAATGCACTAAATGTTACAATTTCATTACAAAAATATATAGCCTATTTGTTATTAAATGTTTATGTGTGTATTAAATAGTAATTGTATTTGTAAGATTTTATAGAAAAATGTTGTGCAGCCTTTTGTTATTCGAGTGGCCGCACATTAAGAATTACGATTATAATGAAAACGCTAAAAGCATTTCACAGCAGGATGCGGGATGCAGGAAGCCAAGGAGGAGGGTAGGGAGAGTCTTGGATGTTTGGGGTTTACAAACTTTATACTTAAACGCATACAAAAATCTAAATTCTACAGCTTTTTGACCATCGTGCCGAGCATTCCAATCATCTCCAACTTCATCAAACTTATCATTTTCATTAGCATTAAAACTTAGCAGCTAGTTTTTTGTTTGTATGTTTGTTTGTGGGCCAAGTAGCAAACAGCAGTTGAGCTTAGGGCAGACAGCACCATGTGCTTCCCTACCCTGAGCACGTTCTGTGCCAATGCCCGTTTAAATAACTAAAGATGCTTACAACTAACTGTACAGACACACATAGAAGCTACTCGCATTCCAGATTCAGATCACAACAGCCAATGGAATTGCTTGTTAGGAGGGTGTCGACGTGCTATCCAGCAGCACCGACGCCAACTCCTCATTGGGCTCCACATACACCAGCGTTGGATCTTCACCAAATTCCAGCCGTCCATAGCGCGCCACCAATGGAGACTTGCTGCTCACCTGCGGCGCTCGGGGCCACTTGCGTTTGGGCTTTGTGTGCGTCAACATGTGGGACTTCAGATTTGTAGACTGGGCAAAGCACTTGGAGCAGCCATCGATAGGGCAATGGTATGGCCGATCTCCAGTGTGGATGCGCACATGTGTGCGCAAATTAAAATCGAGAGAGAAGCGTTTGCCACAGCCCTCGAAGGTGCACTCGAATGGCTTCTCTCCAGTGTGCACCAGCTGGTGGCGCTTCAGCTTTGAGCTCTCCACAAAACTTTTGCCACAGACGTTGCACACATGGCCACGCGGGCCGTGCGTATGCATATGCTTCCGCATGGCGGAGTGATTCCGAAATTCCTTGTTGCAGCCACGATGTGTGCACCGAAACTTGGGCTCCTCATCCTCCTCCGTTGGCGGCACTGCGGTCGTTGCAGCTGCTCGTTGATGAGGCTGTTGTTGCTGCGCATTGGCACAGGCGCTGCCGCTGCTGTTGTGGTTGCTACTGCTGTTTGCTGGCACCAGAGGTGGAGGTTGTGTTGTCAACTGGCGTTTGGTCGCTTTATTGTTTATATTATTGTTGCTTGCTTTCAGTCGCACATTTGTGCTGCTGTTCTGCAGCACCAGCTTGGGCATTGCTTTTATTGTTGCTGGCGCTGCTGCTGTTGTTGCTGTTATTACAGGCGTTGTTACGGGCGCAGCCATTAGTTCAACAGGCTGTGGCATGTTCTCAATTAATTCAATGCTGCCGTAAGCCTCATCCAGTTGATATTGTTCGCTTAGCGATTGACTGTCCTCTTCGTCCTCCTGCTCTTTAACATCATCGCCATCGGCCATAAATGCATTCACCACCTCCTCCACGTCGGTAACAGCGGCCGCACTAAACGGATCCGGCAATATAACATACTCATTGCCAATTCCATCGCTGAGCACATCGTGATGCATCATATGCTCGTCAATGATTAGCTTTGGCATGTCGTTTGTTCTGTTCGTTGTACTGCTGATTGCTTGAGGTGCTGCTAGTTGCTGATCTGCTGCATGCTGCTCATCCAAATCCAGTTCCTCCTCGTCCTCATCCTCCGAGTTAAGCGACGACCAGAGCGTCACATTAAATTGATCCTGAGTGATTCTAATAGGCACTTTAGTTTGCTTCCAACGCTTTGCAGTGCCATGGCCGTTGCCGTTGTGGTTGTTGTGGCTGCTGCTGATGTTATTGATATGGCGTTGTGGTCTGCCATATGGCTTATAGTCCTGTACGTGACAGCTATTGGAATCATCTGTAGATTTCATATAGTAGTCATTCTCTAACTGCTCCTCTTTGATGGTGGCTGCGGTTGATTCAATTGTTGTTAACATTTCTGAGGCTATTTCAAAGGCATTTGTATCGCGTTGCATTATCGGCGTCTCCTCATCTTCGTCACCGGATGATAGTCGCATCTCACCCTCTATTTGCTGACCATCATCCTCATCATCGCTATCCTGCTCCTGCTGCTGCATAATTATTGGCGGCGGCAGAGCATCTGCTGTGGCCATCCCCATATCTATGCGATCCACCGAACAGTATTCATAGACATCGCCAGATACGAAAAATTCGCCAGCATCTACAACAATATTGGCATCATCATCATAATCATCAATGATCTCCTCGATCAGAAAACTCTCGTTATCTCCGGCGCTGCCCATGTGCTCCGTGCCATCCAGTTCAGCGCTGTACGGATGGTGATTCTCCACAATTGCCGTCGTCGGAGGCAGAACGTGCGTGAAATACAACGGTGATGTTGTGTTTGTATTGTGATTGTGCACTGAGGAGGAGGAGGCGGACATGGACATAGGCAGGGACAATGGCAGCGACAGAGGCAGGGGCAGCGGTACTGCGGCAGCGGCCAGTGATAGATTTTTAACGATTGGCGGCGCTCTGGCTTGAAAGTTGCCGCCTTGATGATGACTTGTCATCGTTTTGGCGTGTTTGTTTCGTTCACGTATGCCTCTGTGTAAGTATGAATGTCTGCGCGTGTGTGTGTGAGTGTGTACGAGTTAGTGTCTATGTAGGCGCGCGCGCTCGTGTGTATATGCGTCTGTAGATGGGGCCCACTGAAAATTGCCAATTAGAGAGCAAACCATTTTAGAATATCATTAAACATACCCGCTGACCAATTTCGTTGCAAGTTGCTATTGTTGTTGCTATACGCGTTGTTTGTATTCTCTACTACTGTCCTATTGACATCGGTGCGTGGGGCGCTGCGTCGACGGCAGCAGCGGCAGTGGCAGACGTTGTCTGTCAAATGTGTCGCTTTTCGATCTGCTGGCGTTGTCGCACTGCCCGTTTGGTGCACAATGTTGTCTATGTACCGCTTAATATTTACTAGTAATGTAAATATTTTGAATTTTGCCGGTAAATATGGCGGAATTGTATTTTCCAAAATGGCTCAACCACTTTCTCTTGCGTACAACTTTTGTTGGTGTTAGTGTTTGACAGCGGACCGATGACAACAAAATGCACCCCTGCGCGCGCTTTATGTATACATATGTGTGTGCAACTAGCGTCCAGCCGGGGGCTGTAAACTGCAATTAAATAATACTATGCATTGTTAATGCCAGAACGCCCAAAAATGGCTTATTATATGACACAGACAAGAATGCCGCGCTTTAAAAATGTATCTTCCTAATTTTTAATAATAATAATCGATAACGATAAGCTGTATATCAGGGTTGCCTTCATGAACGACCGCCAGCCCGGCTATTAAATAAACAATAAACGTATACATATGTATGTACATATATACATTAACATACATTTAATAATTTTAGCATTATAACTAATTTATTTATTACTACTAACAGAGATCTATATCCACAATTTTTTCAACAGCAACACCTCTGGCAGATAAATACGAGACAACTTCTCATCAACAAAAGTTTCTCGCTGCGCTTTAATTGTCTCGGCGCCAGTTTTCAAATCTGTCGTAATAAAATGGAAAGCCTTGCGATCGGGAGTTTGGGCTATATTATAATGCCGACATTGTTCAGTTAATAGCAGGGGCTCTAACAAGGTTAAACGCAACAAGTACGAAGTCGGCACCGTAAGCTGTTTGTTATTGTAGGCATGCGTGAAGATTTCCAGCAGGCGCCTGTAAAAACAAAAGAAATAAAATCAATTTAAATATATCAATTACTATGGGCAAATGTACCTTCGTATTGTCTGCAGCTTTGCACAAGCTACTGCACATATGATATGCGGCAATTGTGGCAGGCCTTTAACTACACGATATAGATTCCCTTGATGATAGTTCAGGCAAATCCCAAATGCCAGCTTAAAGATCTTATCCTCTTTTACTTGAACGGGCAGCATTAAGCCACGCACTAGAGCTTCCGATGTGCCGAGATTGAAGATTTGATATAATGCCTCAATAAAGCAACGTCGCTCTGCTTCACGTATGGTGTGCTTCTTTTCATTCACATTTAGCGCCTCCTCATCTAATTCATCATAAGAGCAGAGCACGACATTTAGGCATTCCTGCAAATGCTGGTTGCATATTTTTGGATCGAATTTCTCAATTGGTTCAGCACACAGCCGATAGCGGCTGTAGGCCATGAACATTATCATGGGCTCTATAAGACGAATGGTCTGCCTTGCATTATACTGCTGTATAACTATTTCCCGTCGCACACTGCGCAAACGATCGAATATAAAGTCATAGACGAAATGATAGGGCTTACGTTCATCAAGCAATATGCTGCAAAAATGTAGAGCTTAGTCAAGCATCATTGCAATTGTACAACTACTCACTCTTTGAGCAGATATTCAACCGTTTTTGTTAAACAACCCTCCGTGCGCATATCTTTGGCTTTTGGCACCTTTGCATCAGCAGCGGAGCGTGTGAACTCCTTGACCAAGACGCCGGGTACGTGCTTTTGGCCATCCTTGTACTCAAAGAAGTTAAGCAATTTCTTTTGTATGCGCCTGTAAACAAAAAATTAAATTAAAAATAATTAACTAATTCGCAATATCTGCTCACATTTTTGCCTCAGCATCGGGGCAAAAGCGCTCACAGGAACCAGGATTTTCCATAATTCAGATTCAACAATTTGTTGACAAGCAAAAGAAAACAAAACAAATAAGCTAAACAGCTGGCAGCGCCAGAGATGTCGCGCTCATTTAAATGAAAAAAAAAAAAAAAATAAATGAAAGTATACATCTCTCAATTTAGGTTCCTTTAGTTACCAACATGTCATGGCTTTTTTGTGCGCTCAAGCAAATTTTAAACCAAAATCGTATTGTTTCGCGCGATCTTTATGAACATTTTAAAGCGACTGCGTCCAAAATAATAACAAGCAACAGGCAGTTCTACAGTGTGGCAACACTGTTGCAATTCGCCGTTATTGTCGGCGGCATGGAACCAAAGAAACGCGTCCGTTCCATTAGCAAGGCGAAGTATGAGAAGTCACTGGACTCCAAGGCTGAGCATTATTTAAATGCGCTCAAAGTGCGCTGGATGCAGTTGCACGAGATACCCGGCCTGTTCGCCTATCAGCTGCAGGATGTCAGACAAGGGCGCAAGCTGCCAGGCAAATGTGGGTTCTATGCGGAAGTACGTGCCAAAATATTCTAAGTGTATATACTTTAGTACATTTCGTTCTCGTTTCTAGTTAAATGCGGATCGCCGCTTAAAGAGACGCGCGCCCCAGACCATTGAGAGCTTAAATCCAACATTTAAGCCCAAACAATTTAATTTTAACAAAGTCGATGCCTTGGAGGTGATGATGACTATAGACGAGGAGAGAGACAACGCCGAGGTGCAGATGATTATCAACAAGAGTCCCATCACCAAATACCACACGCTCATCTGTCCGGAAGTGAAAAAGGAACTAGTTCAACGTGTTACCTGTTCGGCACTCAGCTTTTGCGTTACATTCATGCGGAATATTACTGATCCTCACATGCGTCTGGGATATAATAGTCCAGGGGCTTTGGCTTCGGTCAATCATCTGCATTTCCATATGCTGCATATACCTCGCAAGCTGTACATAGACAATGTGCAGCTACAGCCGCTGGCGGGCGAATATGTTTATCGCTTAAAACAGGATGCGCCCACAGAAGCTATTTGTTTTGTAATTGGATCCAAGGACAGTGAGCAGGACGTGAGGGCAAAGGTTGAGGAAATGCATCGACTTACCGAATGGCTCTGCGACAATAAATTGCCCCATAATCTATTCATGACTAGTGATCAAGAAACAAACGATTTACGTGTGTTCATCTTTGTCCGATCTAAGTATTGCGTTAACAAGGAAACCTGTGCATTCAATGTGGGATTCTGCGAGATGGTCGGCTTTCTGCCACTGGGTGGTAAGTAAAACTATATATAGCAATGATATCTACATATTTATATATACATACATATACTATTACAGATGAGGAGAAACTAAAGAACCTGACAGAAGAAGCGGTGGTCGAAAGAATCAAAGATCTCACGGGCAATGCTTACCAATTCGCCTATCAAAGGGTCAATCAAATTATCAATGGCACCAGCAGCTCCTTGTGGCCACTTTTAGTATAGAAATATTAAATGGCTATAAGTAGCATTAGTTTTAATTGAAGCTTTTTAAAAAATATATGAAAGCTAAATGGCTGCTGTGATAAACCCCTTGCCCATGGCCGCCTTGCCAACAATTTTGTTGTTCGCCTCAATGCAATAATTGACTTCGTTTGCCATATTTTGTCTTCTCACGTGCTCCAGCAGTGCCGGCAATTGATCCACTGCTATGCTGGCGCGTATCGCATCAAAGAAGGACATATAGTGATGCAAATTGTGGCTGTTGGTCAAATAAAATATGTAACAAAAGGAAACTAATCAATTCATAAGCTTATTCTTACATCATTAACAGAATGGGGCCAAGCAGCTCGTTTGTTTTGTAAAGATGATGCACGTAAGCACGCGTGTGTTTCTGGCAGGCCAAGCAACTGCAGCCTTCCAGCAACGGCTTAAACTGCTCCTTAATCGTGTCATCTGTAACATCTAGAAACGCTGCATGTTCTTCCTTATCCTGGGTGTAACTAAAAGTTAAAGCCTTATAGTTAACAGCTGCGCAGTACGCATAGGAAGTGTCGAATACATCTACACCCAAGCGTATCAGCTCGAGCATTAATACGGGTGTAAAGGCGCCCGGCATTAGACGCGGCTGCTCGTCCTCCAACTGGTGCACGCAATGCTCCACAATGGGCAGTAATTGAGTTGGTCTTAAACAGCTAGCTGCTAAGCCATTCGTATGGAATCCCTCGAGTATGTAGCCATCGTAGCTCCCTTTTGGCTGTTGGCGTGCATGCTTAATGGACTGCGTGCGGGCGAATGTGCTGTAGCCGCCCACAATGGGCGCTAGAAGCGTGGAGTTCTTCAATTTATCCAGCTCCCTATGCTGCTTGTAACAGTGATCCATGAAACGCTCGGTTCGATCCACCGATTTTTGTACTCGCTTTTTGGTGCTCTCAGGATTGGTGTCCGCATCGCACAAGCCTTGAAAAACATCCGGCGCAAAGCTAGATACCAGTTGCAAATAACGTTCCGCTGTTAAAGATTCCTTGCCCCGTCTTGTAAAAAGCGGTACTACGTCCCGATCATTGCCACCTGTTGGCGTTGTTTCGCAGGGATCCCGTAAGAGCAGCAGCGTATTATAGTCCGGAAAGCCCACATAGTCGCCTAGGCTGCTATTCCACTGTGCCAAGGACTCGGCCATTTGATCCATGGTGCATAATGTGAGCTGCAGCACTTGTTGCTCCTGGCTGACCAAACTAAATACATCCGCACTCAAATATGGTATGCTGCCGCCTTTCGTGGTTTGCAGTAGTAGCGGCGTCCGTAACTCCTTGCTCTCTTTGATTCGCAGCTGACCAAGGCGTCCAGAGTTTTTACTAATACTTTTTACAACAAACTTCATGCTGCTGATTTGTCGTTTTTTGTCGTTGGCGCACGTTTTCGCTTATATCCGATATTCAACAGTCGATAATTATCGATTACAAATCAGCTGATGATTGTAAATACCAAAACAATGAAATAAAATTAAATTGAAATCAATTATTTAATTATGAATAGTAATTATTATTATTGTTTTTTAATGTTCTAATAATATAAATAAGCTAATGTACGTCAAAGGTAATAAAAAATAGCATTTGGTATATCAATGAATGCAAAACTGCTGAAAATTACAAACTGCAAGTTAGAGCAACCGTGCTACTGCATCACTGTTCCTGAAGGAACAGTTGGGAACAAGTGACGTTCACTGTAACTGTGACTCTTCTCAGCAGTTACTCACTGGCTCATAACATTCTCTGTTCTTTTAAATTACATTTCTATTTTGTCATCCGTTCTTTTCACACGACAACAACAATAAATGTTATTCAAACAGTAAACTAACTGAGGGCACGTAACGATGATGTTTTTGTTGTATGCGCAGCGCACTTGAGTATTTGTTGTCATTGTTTTTGTTGCCGCACCGTTCTAGTAATGCATTTGCTCGCTCGCACTTGTTGGTGCGACTTTTCCCCAATTGTGTTTGTTTGTTCCGTTCGCATTCGTTCATTGATTTCCTAATTAAGTTTATAATTAAAATTAATTGAAAAATTACCCACATACATATGCTCAAACGAATGTACAAAGTGTGTTGTAACATCGAAAAATAAAATAAAGTGTCTGTGTGCCTATTAAAGTGGAATGAAAGCACGTTAAAAATTTAAATACGAAATTGTGCCAAAAACATGAGCAGCTGCCAAAAAGGTAATTATAATAAGCCAAGTGTACGTTTATTTTCTTCTTTTTTTTTCTTGCCTAATTGATGACTTCCCTGCCGCGCTCTATTTATAATTAAAAGCGTCTGCAATGGCAATTATATTTATTGAACAAAAGGCGAATGTGCCTGTATACAAAATGTATCTATAATATATTGTATGCATATAAAGACACACATATATATAGTTATATGTATATACATACATATGTATATGCATAAAACAACTATAAAAATTCTTTGCACAAAATTTTAAATGGCCATAAATTTTTGCTAAAAGTCGCGCTGCGGCTTAAGTCGATTGGGGTGGGGAAGAGGGAGAGCAGGATAGATGTGTGTGGGTGCTTATCCTATTTAGTGACCGCCAGGGTTGTCAACGTATGCACATTGCAGCCATGTTTATGCTGTTGTTGTTCTGGCCTTGGGTGTCTCTTTACCTGCTACCTGCTCGTTGCTCGCCATTTATTTTTAATGTGTAGAAACTAGCCTGCGGTGTGAAACGAAAATGTCGTAAATATGAAAAATACTTAAAACAGGGAAAACTCATAAAAAATATTTTCTTTTGCTTTCCAGGTGGTCCCGCTAAATGTTATGCTGTGTGGCAACCCTAGGCAAATGAACTGTTTTACCTGCACACATACAAATGCACGTAGTCAACACAACGGATAATTTAGTGGAATTTTCGAAAATAGCAAAGGAAAGGCAACCATAATCCTCAAGAGCAGCAGCCGCAGAGGCAGCTCCAGCAACAACAACACAGGCAGGCATAATAATCAAAGATTAAATCAGGTTTATATGGAAGGGTTAAAAAGAGCAAAAGCAGCCTGTCACAGGAAGAAATACACGTTTCCTAGTCGCTGAGGCACGTCTACAACAACAACTACAACGAACAACTGATTTTGATTACAACTACAAGGAGCGCGCGCTACACACACAAACGCATGCACATACACGTACATGACTTGAGCGCACCAAAAGAGCTAGAGAGCGAACGTGCCTGTGAGCTGGTGAGAGAGAACATGCACAGATTAACTAGCGCGCTCTGTTTTCCGCTCAGTTCTCACTCGAGTGCGGCACGGTTACGTCGCGTTGCTCCCACAAAGCAGCGGTGAAAATACAACACAAGATTTTCCGTTGTCCGTTTTCCGCTAGGCGACGGCACAACACAACGTATGGGCGGCATTTGTTTTGAAAGTAAAGTAAGAGGAAAACGAAATATAAACCAAAACGTCGCGACCGCACCTCGCTAACTTTTGTTTGTGATTGTATATGTGTTAGTGTGTACATATATGTTTTGAAACGAATATATTACGAAAAAGGAAGCAAAGTCAAGTGAAAATAGTGCAAAAATACATAGGAAAAGAAAAAAAGAATTATTATAATAAGATAGCCAAAAGACGGGCCCAGAGACCAGTTTGAAATCGCCGCCTATTTGCAGGGCAACACACGCGCCGCAGCCGCCGTTGGCAGAAGCAGTGCATATGCTATGTGTTTGTGTGTGAACGAAAGAGCTGGCGATAGTTTTGAGTGTGGAGCAGGGGCAATGGCAGTGGCAGGCAATTGAACGTACACACACACAAACATACAATCACACACACATGTGCACATGCTAGCCAAGACAGTGCTGCAACAACAACAAGAAGAAGCGACCACATACGGTGAAAAGGCCGCGTCGCCGTCTCAAGGAGCGAAAGGCAGTGAGAGAAGCAGAGGCAGCAGCAGCAGCGGAGCGAGCTATAAGAATAATAAATTACACTTTGCTTTTGCTATAATAAGAAGAAAAATTTATATACACATACAAACATACACACACACATGTGCAAGTAATGTTTTTCTTGTGAGTGTGTGTGTGGGGGAAAATTGTAATAAAATATGAACGCAAGAAAAACGCTGGAAATGGAAAACTAAAAGTAAATTTCGAAATAGCAGCAAGCAGCAGTAGCGGCGGCAGCGCCAATATGCAGCTGTATGTGTGCGCGTGTGTGTAAATTATTAACAGTTAGGCTGCGAAAATCAAAAGCAAACGAAAAAGAAAAGGAAATTAAGAAGCAGCAAATAAATAAAAGTGAACATTCAATGTGCCATCATTTTCAACAACAACAACTACTATAATTAAGTAAAAGGAGCAGCTTTAAACAAAATATAATAAATACATACTTATATATACGTATATTTATAAGCGTTATTGTATACAGTATTAGCAACAACAACTGAGAAATAAGAATATATTTAAAATGTCCTGCATATCGAGCAATTTTAGCTCATTCTTTCTCAACTCCTTGAACGATCCTTCAGAGTTTTCCAAGTACTTGAGCAATGGCGAGCTGAAATGCACAAATTTCGAGGAATTTCAAGTGTTTGCGCAGTCAACGCAACAGCAACAACAACAACAACAACAACCACAATCACAGTATTCATGCACAAATGGCGTCGGCAGCGCTGAGCTCGGCTTCGAGGCGGCAGCGACGCTGCAGCTGCAGTCGGCGCAGCGTGAAGCTGCGGAAACGCCGGCAGTGTTAAGCACAGCGTTGCCCAACAATCGCTGGCCCACAGCGGTGGCAACACCAAACGGACACGTGCCCGCCTCTGCCGCCGCCGCTGCCGCCAGCGCTCAGCATTTCGATGGTTCCTTTGAGTTTATCAAATATCTGCGTCACTCTACGGACTTTACACCAAGCAGCAGCAGTAGTGCCAGCGGCAGCAATGGCGGCGTCAGCGTCAGCAGCGATGCTGTCGATGGCGCAGCAGTGGCAGCGGCAGCGGAGAAAGGCAGCAAACTGATTGCAGCGGGCGGGATTACACCACCACCGCCAGGTGTCGCCAGTGGTGGTGGTTGCACTGTGGGCTTGTTGGATCTGGACTCGACGAACACCACACAAAAATCGCGTTCGGCCTCACGTAAAGTCGCGGCTCTACTCTCTTCCGTTTCACGCTCTTCCAACAGCCTTGACGCAAGCTCCTCCACGTTGGACGCCGTCTTTGATCACGACTCAAAGCAAACGATCTTTGAGCTGCAGCATTTGACGAGCACCTCGAACGGCTCGAATGGCTCGAATTCGAATGAATCGTCCTCACTGGAGTTACTCGCCTTTCCCAGCTCCCATCTAAATGCCTCCAACTCGAATACTTCTTCGGAGGAGCATTGCGGCAGTGCAGCAGAATTTGGTGGCCTGTTGGGTGGAGCAGGTTGCTCGGCTGCTTCGGGATCTGGTGGTGCGCCAAAGTTATTGGGCAGTTTTGTGATCAAGGAGAACTTTGATGTGCATCCCTCGCATAAAGTGGAGGAGGGCATATTTCAACACATGAACAAGCTGCCTTCGAAGAAAAAGGACACACTCAAGCAGCTGGGCGTTCGATTCACGGGCCAAATGACATTGACGGATAAATCGATTGTAGTCGAAAATTTCATCAAATTTTGCGAGGTGAGTTTGTAGAGTTATACGGTATTTATAATAAGCAAGCGAAGACATAGACTGCAAAATACCTAGTAAATAACATTATTATTTTCATATAATTCTTTAGATATGTTTATAAAGTACAGAAAGGGATTTTTATAATAATTGAGTTGCACTTTATAATAGCCTGTAAACCATATAGGAATAACAGTTGCTATTTTGTATAGCATCCTATAAATAGATAAAGTACAGATAGCATAATTCAACAGATCAAACAATATGAAAATATTTTTTTCCTATTTCAATTAATGTTCAACATTCTCTCTATCATTATAATACATATGCCACATACATATATGAATAGAATTTGATTTTCGCTAACATATACACAAGTTACGTATACATATATGACACTTACATAAATATATATGTATATATATATATATATATATATATATATATATATATATACGTACATATATATATGTATACGTACATATATTTATGTATATATAGTTATATACATATGTATGTATGTATTCATAACGCGGATACACCGTTCATATCCTTTACACAAGCGCATTTCTCACTCTATTATACGCCGCCCACTCATATCAAACCCATTCACACACACACACTCAACCAACGAATGTCATTATAAATTGTAATAACAGCAGCAGAGACGCCAGCGTCGACTGAGCGGGGCCAACCACAAATTCAGCATACAAATACAACAACTGTAATCATGTGTGGCACCAATGTGTGCCTGTGTATTCTAAACACCTACATACAGCCAAACATAAGTATGTAATTTGTATGTAAGCACACACACACACATCCACAGACAAATCGCTCCCCCCAACACATTTGGCGCCTTTTCAACACTATGCTAGGCAACCCTCCCAACACTCACATACTGACACATGCTCATTACGCTCAGCTTTATCGGAACGCACACACACATACACTCACAAACGTACACAATCATCTAGATTTGGTCGAAGCAGCACCCGCACAACCCACACACTCAAACTATGTACAAAACGGCATTGATGGCATAATACAGGAACACCAACAATAAGAGCAAGTATAGCAACAAGAGCAGTAGCTAGAGCCTAACCTTATTTCAACATGGCTGCTTTCTCGGCCCTTCGGCCGCTATTACAACATTTTAGTTTTAAGATGCCTAGCTTTGATGTTGTCGTTCTGCTCTCCCTTCCAGTTTAACTCAAAATTCTTGCGCTCTCGCTTTTCCTTCCGAAAACACTCACTCCTTTGCTAGTAAGAACTTTACTTGCAGGGAGCAGCAGCAGCGGCAGCAGAAACTACAAAGTTTTGTATATGTATGTGTGTATGGTTATATGTGGGTAAGTGGGTCTGGCAACCCCCAAAACGCTCAAACGGGCGCTATTGAGTAATTGTATATGCGCCCCTCTCTTTCTCTCTTTCTTACACACACACGTACACATTCTCTCTTGTACTACATACATACAATCATCAAGTTACTTGGGGCGTTTGTCGGACTGTCCATTGAGCTGCCTTCGTATGTCCTTTCGTGTGCATGTATGTATGTATAATTTGTATATATATGTATATATTTTAGGTGTGTGGTACCCTAGCGGCGTCGTTGAAGGCTACTAAATGCGCATGCAGTAGCAGCGCAGTCACCAATACACATAAGCAATAAGTTTGCCAATCTGTGTGTCTGTATATATGTTTGTGTGGGTAAGGGACAGCTTAACTGTGGATGAGAGCGGATCGTATAGGGGGCCGCAGGACGTTGGGCGTTGGGCGTTTGGCTGGGGCAGGTACCATGTCTCGGCTTCGCACAATTTACGCGCTCATACAGAAACAGAAACACATGTATGTACATTGATTATAATTTTAAATTATATACACATACATACGGACATAAATTACAATGTAAATACAAACTCACATACGTATAACTGTACTTGCCAAACTTATATGATGACTATATATATGTATACACTGTCAACACACATACAGATGGACATAAAATATTTAGGTTTATGCGTCGTTTTTGCCGCCTTTGGGGCCGCATTAAATTAGTATTGTATAACGAGGCACACAAGGGGTTACAAGGAAGGGTATGGGCATATGCAGATTGTTGCCAAAAATGTAAAATATATATATATGAAATATAGTTGTACCATTACCATTTGTTGACTAGCAATATTTTAGGTTAGGTTCAACATTTTGCTCGGCTACACTTCTATTGCGATGTTAATTGAAGTTACAAACAAGCTCACCCACAAATGGGAAGTCAAACGACTATCTGGAAAATAATTAATGAGGCTTTTTCAACCCTTTTCTCACACGTGTGCCGTTCAAATTGCTGTTAAAAACCTGTTAAACGCAAAGAGTGAAAGTGTGAAAATGGTTGCCTCCCCTTACACACACACACACAAGCTGAGGCGCACACGCAACCCTCAAAAATCAAAAAATCATTGCCGGGCGACGGCAACACGAACAACTGTTGTTGCACGCACAAGCAGGAAAACAGAAAGAAAAACAATTCACACTTGTCTCAATAAAAACAACAACAAGCTGCATCACACCACACACACACCACAGACAACAACCGCAGGCCGCCGCACACAAACACGCACGCACACACAAACAGTAAGAGAGCTTGGCAGGATACGTCACGCAGAGGCACGCACAAATACAAACTCAAAGTCTGCATGCTGTCAATAAGTTGCAAAAAAAGAGTGAAAAAACAACAACAGTCAAAACAAGTAAGAAAGCTCTAGTCGAGTCACAGCCCGACTACGAGATCCCCTGAACCAAGTCCGAGCTGATGTTTTAAACAACCTAGCTTACATCTTTTATCTATATATATTACCCTCTGCGCGCATATATGCATGCACACATACACACATGCACACATACACACATGCACACATATACACATGCACACATTTGTATACACATGCACACATATACATACCATGCACACAGAAACGCGCGCAGATTACTGCGTAGTTGATTTGAATGTATGTGTGCACACGTACAGGCTGCTGCCGCGTGCTTTTACAATGTTTCCTTTAATAACTTCTGTATTACTTAACGGATTTAAATGCAATTTTCTGCATTGAGTGCTATTAATTTATTGAAAATACGGTTTTCACTTAAAAATTTAAAAAAATTAAATTGTGGATTTGATAATTTTTTTTTTAAATAATTTTTTTTTGGGAAATGTGGAGCTGGTATCCAAAATATGAAAAAATAGAAAATGTATTTTAATTACAAAAAGCTAAAAACAAAATTTGGTAGCAGTAGCTAAAAATATGTAAAAGATATGGTCAAAAAACTGAATCTTGATAACGTTTTAAATCGATATCATTGAAACGGAAAAATTTATCGAATATCTAAAACAAACTCGATATGCGCGCTGTATACACAGACCATCATGCAAAATTTGAACTCTCTAGCTCTTATATGTTCTGAGATCGACGCGTTCATACATACGGACAGACGGACGGACGGACGGACGGACGGACGGACGGACGGACGGACAGACAGACGGACAGGGCTAAATCGACTCAGCTCGTCACCCTGATCAAGAATATATATACTTTGTGGGGTCTGCCACGCCTCCTTCTGCCTGTTACATACTTTTTGCAAAACCATTATACCCTGATTTCCCATTTTCAATGGGTTCAGGGTATAACAATAAAAGGAAAAGCAAGAGCACGATGCCGCAACACATTGCCATTGCTGCCTTCATTCTTTCTGTTTGCTTCTCTTTGTTTTTTTTTTTTTTGCTATGAAACAGTTAAGCGGCTATAGGAATGTAAACACACAAAACGCAACCCCTCCCACTCCCACTCACCCGCAGCAGCCAAAACAATCAACCGGAGACAGCAGCAGTAGCAGCAACACTTGGCTTGATAGATAGCCAAGCTCGGCTCTCTCTCACCTATGTATTTTACTCTCCCACTTTTCTGCCTTAATTCTTTCTTTCTCTTTTGCACGCATACTGCTTGTTAATGAGTCGTCAGCGTCACGCTGCCCTCTTCACGGCCAACACCTCTGAAGGGGCCTGTCATCATTCAAAACGCGTTGAATTGGTTTCTCGTGCTGTGGCTCTCTCTCTCTCATAATTTGACACACACACAATCATAAAGTCAAGCTTTAAGTATTTTGGTAAATTTGACTTGTCCTGCTGCTCCTCCTTCTCTTGCTACTGCATACTAGTATCCTGTGGCTGGGCGTCGTCACTCCTTTTTGCTCTATTGATTTTTAACATAATCAAAACCCCAAATGTATGCACACATGCATACATGCATACACATGTACAGTTATAAGTACATGCACACACACACAAAGGCATTTTCGACAGCGTTGCCATGTATGCTTAGAAGTCGGCAGGCTGATGCTTTGGGTGGCGACGTTGGCGGCGAGCTGATTATGAGGATGTTGATAAGTTTCAACGTCGACGTCGCTGTCGACGAACGAGCGCACGAGCACGCGTCGGCGATGCTTGTTGACTCTCTCAAAGTACACACACACACACACACACATATATATATATATATATGCACAGACACAGACACAGACGTCCGTCAAGCTGCTGCGCCTATTTTAAACACACGTACACACAACCACATGGCCATGCGACAACCCTTTTAGCTCCCACAAGTTCCTCTTGGTACACCTCTACCCGCCCTCTCTCATACCAACATTGTTGAAAATGGCTTCATTGAAAATGTTGTTTGCTTTTCTATTTGGGTTTGCTTTAGCTGCTGCTGCCTTTCTCTTTCCAGTTTTTGCTTTATTTTATATTTTTACACTATAAAATATACATTGCGTGTGTGTGTGTGTGGGTTGGGTTGCATGTGGATGTGTGTGGGATTGTGTGTGGCATGCTTTTAGGCGCAGAGTCCTTTCTATGATTGTGTTTGCATTTTGGGGTCTGCAAGTTTTTGGCTTTTGTAAAATTTTCGTTTTCAACTTTTTGTTGTACACGAATTATAAGTTTTGATTAGTAGTGGGCAAAGTTTTCTTCTGCATTAGTATGGGTATATATGTACATACATCTGTACATCGTCATATGTATGTGTAAATGTTTGTTTCTTCTGTTGGTTGGGCTTAGCGAAATGTCTGTATGTATTATGTGTAAGTATATGAGTAATATCTAATATATAGCTACATTTATATGCAGGAAATGAGTTTCAGCTTTATAATAGGTCTGTCTGAAAAAGGGGTTTAGCTAGGAAAGGGTTTCTTCTTTTTAGGTATATAAGCTTTAATTTATGTAAAATAGGCTGCTGAAATTTTCATGCTCAGCTCAAATAATTAAAAAGTATTTAATTTGGTTTAAAGGATGTTTTTATAAGGAATATATAGCATACTTTTTAGAGCAAAACAATTGGCTCAACAAACATATATGTTTAAATACATATAATAATAAGTAATGTTTAATTTTGGTATATTTAACAGGAATACGATATTAAGGATCATCGACCATGGTTATCCTTGAATCAGTGTGGCCTCAATAAACCCGAACAAATCAAATTTGCACGCTATTTGGGCCAAGGATTGCCAACGTTTACGCTCTTCTGCATTTATAGCAATTTTAAGAATCTATTTTGCACCAAACGCACAGAAATGTAAGTTTATTAAAGATAATCTGCAAGACTTATAAGATTTATAAATACATACATGTACACATATATATAGCTATACCAAGGATGGCTACAATCTGCCTTATATACTCGATAAGACCAAGCGCTTCCTGGCCAACACAACAGCTGGTAAGCAATTCTGAACCTCTTTCCTATATACTACATTTTTATAGTGCAAATGCAGCATCGAAAAAAATAGAAACAGGCAAAACAATATTTAAATATAGCTAAACAGAAAAAATAAATAAAAATAACCTCAAAAATAGTTTCAAGCAAAAATGTGCTAAATTTTAAAAATATATATACACAGAAACCAAAAACGATTCTTTTCGTATTTTATGATTTGTTTTTTTTTTCTATTTTTGCTTTTCTCTCATTTCACATTTCTCATTTGCTCTATATCTTTGATTTTTCATATGCACTTTCTGTTTCGCTCTCTCATAAAATAAAAATTGAAAAAATGAACAAAAAAAATACAAATACAACAAAAAATTGGCTG
Source organism: Drosophila gaucha (assembly GCA_035045545.1). Taxonomy (NCBI): domain Eukaryota; kingdom Metazoa; phylum Arthropoda; class Insecta; order Diptera; family Drosophilidae; genus Drosophila; species Drosophila gaucha. The sequence continues at coordinate 8,841,921 of JAWNOY010000292.1, forward strand.
CCTATTTTTGCTCTCGAAAAAAAAAATTGAAACAAGAAAATAATTTTTTTAATTTTTGACTTCAATTTGTTTGTGTTCTTCTTCTTCTACTTCTTTTTACACGCATTCGCTTTTGAATCACTAGGCGAAAATACGAACAGCAACAACAACAGTAACAAGACCAACACAACATCCACACAATTGAAACAAACACACGAGCAATGCGAATCAGCGCCAGCATCGCCAACAGCAGCAGCAGCAGCATCAACAACAACAACAACAACAACAACAACAACACCCAATAACAACAACACTCACGCAACAGGCAACAGCAGCACACATTTACACACGCAGCAAGCAGCGCAGCAGCAGTCGCAGTCGCCGTTAGTAGCAGCGCCCATTGGCACGGCACTGCCCAGACCGGCCACGCCCACAACGCCAGCTAGCCAACAACATACGCATCTGATGCAACAACATGCGCCGCATCACCTGCAAGTGCAGCAACAGCAGCAGCAACAACAACAACCCTCCACGCCCACGCGTGGTCCGCCCCTGACGCCGCATCATCATCAGCAACAGCACCCACAGCTTCCGCAGCATTCACAGCATTCGCATCATGCACCACCGCATCCACATCACTATCAACATCCACATCCTCATTCTCATCCACAGCAACATCCGCATCCGCATCCGCATCACTATGCCTACGCACATCCGCATCATACGCATTACAGCCTGCCACCACATCCGCATACCCATGCACATCCTCACACACATCCGCATCCACATCCACATCCGCACGCCCATATGGCAACACCCCACGGTTATGGACAACAGGTGGCGCCAACGGTGCCTCCTACTGCAGCTCAGCCACCGCCGCCGCATGCGCTGCCGCCCAATATGTGAGACTGGCGTCGGCGTGGCGCCAAAAACGGCGGCGGTGGCGCCACCTGTTGACAATCATAGGCGGCTCCAGCTACCTTAAATAAAAGAAAAATGGATTTTGAATGCCCCAACAACTATTATTAGCTTTTAACTCTTCTATTTACACCATTTGGTTTTTTTTATCATGTTGTCTTTGTCCCATTACGAAGTCTTCTGTTTTGCTCTTAGCATATGTATGTATTTCTTTTGTAGTCTAATTTTACACGCTTATTGCCAAATTTTTTAATATGTATTATGTTAAACGACTAAATTGTTGGACGATAAACGCGCCCTGAACTATGCAATGTTATTCCTTGAAAAGAGATTATTACGATTACACACACACACACACTCACACACATGTAAACTGTCATTATAGTGAACCAAGCTAATGCGTAACTATTGAAAGTAATAACATATAGATATATATACATAAATATATATTGTAATAAACATATATTTTAGTAAGCCAGGAACAAATGATATATGTATGTGCAAAACCCATCCTAAATATATATATACAACCTCTACATATATATACAAAACATATAAAGCGAAATTTTGTTTGCAACAACAAATATACATATATATACATACATACATAGCAAAAAAAAAAAAAACAAAAAAGTTTTATTTCTTTATTATGCCTGCTCTCGCGTTTCTCTGCATTTGTGCTAGCCAAGCGTGACATTTTTTAGCATTGGTCGTCGCGTTCTCTCTCTCCCTGTATAAAAAAAAAATGCAACTCTCTCTTGTAGACCTCAAGAACATGGCGGCTGCCAATGATGGCACGCTCGAGTTTGCCAGCAATAGCAGCAGCAGCAGCAACAATAGCACCAACAACAACAATAGCAGCAGCAGCAGCGTCAACAGCAACAGCAGCACCAACAGTAGCAGCAGCAACCCGGTTAATAGCTATGTAACAGCCTCAGCGGCAGCTTCTTCTCAATCCTTGGACACTCGCTACGGCTGTGTGGCGCCGGCATCGATGTCACTGTTACCGCCACCGTCGCTGCCGCCACTTGGACCGCCGCCGCGTTCGCTGGAACAGCTAATCATCTATGAGAATTTCAATGTGCACGAGACGCATCGCATCGAAGATGGCGTATGTACGCACATCAGCCGCCTGCCGCCCAAGAAGCAGGAGCTATTGAAACAGTTCGGTATACAGAGTACTAGCCAGCAATGTCTGAGCAATTATGAAAAGTGCATACTCATCGAGAATTTCATCAAGTTCTGCAATGTGAGCAATTGTGTATCGACGACGTGCTCATCCCAAGCAGCCAGAGCCCTTGGCTGTAGCGTTCAGCGGAGATTTGTTCTTGTACCTCAATCCCCAACAAAAATTGGCTACATATAATATACACATTGGCATTATTCATTATAACTTTCAGTAGATCTCAAAATTTCACCTTCATCCCTAGAGCATAGAACAAAACTCTAGCCGTTCTTTAAAGTCGAACCCATTATATAACTGACTTCCATTATTTTTCGCTTTTAATTATTTAGGAATATCAGATATCCGATCATCGACCCTTTTTGGACTTCCACGAGAGCGCTTTATCCAAATGTGAACAACTTAAATTTGTACGATATCTGGGCCAGGGGCTATCCAATTTGACGCTAAACAAGATCTATGTGGCATTCAAGGAGCTGCTGGGCAACGGACGACCAGACAAGTGAGCAAACAAAACAAACTTAGATTTGTGAAATTAAATGCTGAGATATTAAAATTTTAATTTCTCAGAGCCGGCACGGACAGCTATAATTTGGACGCACTCCTAAAGAAGAAACGCAAGAATCTATATAATCGTCTTCATGCGGCTGGTAAACCATGTTCGTTAAGTTTTGTTTTCGATAACAATTTAAATATAGGTTTTTTGCAACACTACTATAAGAACCATATTTATACTCATAAATGGTTAGCTTCTTTGAATAGTTCCTTTGAACAGACTTAAAACTTTTGAAGATTAGTTTTTTTTATTAAACCTATGTTAGCCGATACAAATCATATTTATACTCCGTACTGGTTTAGTTCATTACTACATTCTTTGAATAATTTAAAGCTAAGTATTTTTCCATCACTTTGAAGAACCGATAAGAACCATATTTTTCCGCTGGGGACTAATAGTTCTTTAAACAAATTAAAAAATATTCAATAACAATAAGTTTCGTTTTACTCTCATTTTATTTAGCAACAAGTGTTGATCTAACAACGTTAGATTCTACGCCAAAAGTACTGCATCCGCAGCATTCTTTGGTTACGCAAGCGCCACGCCCACAGCACGCCTTCGCTGCATTGGCAGCAGCCACCACGCAGCAGAGCGAAACGCAATTCAGTTATGTGCCACGGTAAAAGCAATCCTTAGCGCCTGCGCGGGCGTTGCACAACACCAACAACAACAACAAGAAATACACCTACACACGCATACATATTACATATACTTCCTGGAACTGGACCAGTAACTGTTGTGTCTTCAAAACAAAAACATAAACAAAAGAATTATACGCAAAATGGGAAATTGTTAAGCAAAATGATGCTAAGTAATTAAATTAATTGAAATCTAAGTGCTAAATTATAAAGAACATATGAGAAATTAGTGAGAAAGTTAGTGTAACAAATTAAAATTAACATAACGGTAATTAGAATTCAATTCCAATTAGCAGGATATCCAATAAGAAGCGGTTCACATGGCAATCCTTGGCCTCTATATATTTGTAGCTCGTGCTTCGGTTTCCGAAAATTCGTTTTCCTTTCGTTTTCCAAAAGTTAAACAAACATAAAAATATATATATATAAAACAGTTAAGATAGATTATAAGTGCAACACCAAAATTCAAAAAATAAATCAAAGACCTCCCAAGAAAGTTCCCTAATATGCATATAAACATCAACTATAGCATATAGTATGTAAGTTGAGTAAGCAAAAGTTTATAATACATGATAAACACACAGACACACACATCCAAGCACAACACCAAGGACACTGAAAGTAACAGTAGAGAAAAACATAGAAGATTAACAAAACAATTATTCCTATATACAATACTTATATACAACAAACAATATAGATACATAAAAGAATATAAACGGAAATGCAAAAATCAAATACCAACATAGCAATTGTAAATTCAATATACATACATACATGAAAATATATATATATATACATATATTATAGTATATAAAAATAACATAAACAAATATATTATATACTAAAACGCCAAACGCTCATTTTGTTTTTTAAGTGTAGGGGAAAAAATATTTATTTTTTATTCAAAATTGTTTTTCTGTATACGAATATTAATTTGCAGCAATTTAGAGGCATTTGTGGGGGTACAAAAGAAGTAAAATACAATACAAGGCAGTTTATAGGGGTGACTTAACTAAAACGCACACACGAGACTTCTTGCCAAAAAGATTTGTTTTACTTAATTATATATAATATGTTTTGTTTATTTCCAACTGGCGCGCGCAATTTTGAATTGCTATTATCGAAGAGTGTTGGTTAACACGTTCTCTAATTGGATTCTTTTTTGCTCATCTTTTGCTCACGCTCCAGCGCCCGCTGTTTAGCCTTCTCATAGATGGGCAGTAGTTGTCCAGTCTCGCCCAGCATTTTCAACAGCTCTACAATAAAAGGCAAATAATTGTGTTTGCGGCGCACATTCTCCACCTGCAAATGAAAAAGATACCGAATAATATAAAATATATTCAGACATGATTTATGAATGTTTATGCCTTGTATCGTTTTTTCTTCTCAATTTCATACTGTATGTACGAACGTAAGCTATTGATTTCAGTCTGACGATCATCTGTAGTGTCCATGGCATTGGCAGCCGGATTGAGCAGCTTGTCGATTTGTTGCTCATAGATGCGCTGTCTATCAGAGATCAGTGCCATTAAATTGAAATGTATTTCCCCATCACTATAACGCTGCATGCGCTTCTCGATAATCGGTCGAACTACATCAATCCAATTCTGTTCCGGCTTGATCTCACCCAGATCGATGGGTCCCTCGCGCAGACCATCCAGCTCATACAGACGACCGGCAATGGGCATATAGCCAACAAAATGAAAGACATCCTCATCCTTGTTCTGGTTTTTCGTGTCTAGCTCAAAAAGCGTTTGTCGCGCAAATGAATTGTGCACCGTACGTATCTGGGAGGCATTGCTCAGCGTAAGACCCTTGTTGTAGGGATCGAAACATTGGCAAAACTCCTTAAAATTGGTAAGCGTATCGCCTAGTTTAATGTCCTCGTGATTTAGGTTCAGCAGCAAACTAAGTATGGCTTGCGTTGCACAGGCATTATTAATCACTTGCTTGGCAAAGAATATGTGATCCCTATCCAGAACAACTTTGCCAGCGGGTTCGTCTTCTTGAACCCATTTGAACAAAAATATAAGACCATGAATTGGCTCCAAGTCTTTGAATGATTCACTGTCTAGGCTCCAGATTTCCTCCACCTGTGCACCATCGCAGCCTACAGAAGGAAAAAACGTTTAATTTATATTAGAAACTGAGCATAGGAGTATTTGATGCCGGCATTGGCTTCCGCGTCCACTTGCAAAAAAAAGCGCGCGCGGTGCTTGAACTTACCGAATTCGCGTATCAGTTCTGTAAATACGCCCGGATCACTTTCTATAAGACACCAATTGCCTGCTCCTTCGCTCATTTTGTAAAGCTTGTCGTCGATTGCTTAATTTGCAAAAAGTGTCACTAAAAGAATTTTTTTGTCAACTCACAAGCTACGCGATTAATGTTAGGGATGTTCACTAATTAACGATATATAAATCCGATATAGAATACATTTCGATAGTTTCGTGCTCTAATACACATCACATCGATTATTTTAACGATAAGATCGATATGGAACAAAGATAATGTCGACAAATATGCTTAAGTCTAAGCAAGTATTCCAATAACGCAGTATAATCATAATAAATTTTACTTAAACTTTAATACAATTTAGCCATACAAATATATATATTTTAAATAAATGTAAAATTTATCTGCATACACAGCTGCATTAGAATTATCGACAATGTAGATAGTGTCGATGTTTAAATTTTTTGTACATCTCTAATGTCATGGCGGACACAAAGCAAAGCGGTGGGGAAAAAAATTATGTGCAAGCAGAATGGAAAATCTCACATTAAAAAATTAAGTTTTTCTGCAGCCAGTGAAATGTAAAATAATAATGTGTACGATAACAATAACAGTGAGACAATAATGTATATTTTAGTATATCAATTATAATGTGTACGACTAGATAAAGTAACGCAAATATGACGCGAAAATATGATTTCAACTTCGTGCAGGCGCCACCAACAAAATCAGTGTTTGTAGTGTCAGTGGAAAATTGGCAATTGCGTACGTTTATGTAAATGCAGAGTACGGGGGAATAAAAACAAATTGCAATTGTCACCAAATAAATCGTTTTTTAATAACTGTGTATAAACAACGGTCGGATTCCCACGTCTCAGCAAGATAAAAATATTGGGGAAAAAGAGGCGCGAAAAATTCGCAACAAAATGGTTGTCTCAAAAGACAACAAGCGTCGCCGTAAGGAAACGGAGACCCCGCCAACGTCATCGTCGTTGGCGGCAGCAGTGACCGTTGCTGTGGAGTCATCACCCGAGATGCCTAAAAGGTGAGCCAATGCCTCCCCTATCTATTTAGTTGATCGTGAATACCTATATATGTGTGTAAATTCTATAAAGAGATGACGACGCACCAGCAGTCACTGTTAAATGTATTAACAGCAATAGCACCCACCCCCTCACTCTTCTGGTCAACGTGAAGTGAGATGCGCTACATTGTATAAGCAACAGTCTTCTCAGTTTTAAGTTAGAAAAAAGTTAAAATTATTACACATAAACTGAGTATATTTAAAAAAGAGGTAAAACAGAGCTAATTGTAGTAAACTTTAAGTCAGCTAGTTTTGGCTATTTAGAGGGAAAAACTGCGCACCACTGTTGAACAAGTTTCGTGGCGCTGTTGTTGCACAGGCCAAGGGCTGATTCGCAGTTGTTTTAGGGTAGAGCAGGTGTCCGTGTGAGTGAGTGTGTGAGTGCATATGAATGTGTACGTGTTGGGAAATTCGATGCGTTTCTGTTTTGTTCTTTGATTTTTGCGTGTAATTTGTATTCAGTTGCATTTGTTACCAATTAAAATTCACTCACACTTGAATCTTGCCTATCTATGTCCCACCCACACTCTATTGCAGAACAAAGGTGCAGGCACAGCGTAAATTCGCCCAAGGCCAAAGCGCGCCCACCGCTGCAGGCGCCTTCAGTGCTGCCAGCGTTGCGGTAGCAGCAGTAGCAGCGGCAGCGGCAGCAGCGTCGTCTGGACCCAGCACATCCACTGAAAGCCACCAACCACCGATTGAGATATTGCCGAACAAGTGTCCCAAGCCACATGATTTTGTTACATTTCTCTGTCTACGCGGCACTTCAGCTTTGCCCGCTCATTTGGACTATTTGAATCAGGGCAAGGCCAAAGCAAACGATGGTCCGCCAGCCAGCGATGCCAGCAACATCAACAAAAAAAAGAACGTCGGGAAGAAGAAACGCGGAAGACCCGCTAAATCAGCAACAACAAAAGCTAAGGTTGACCAAATACCACAGCAGCAGCAGCAGGTGCAGCAGCAATTGGTAGCAGCTGATAAAACAGCTAGTGATAAAAATGAAACTGTGACGCCTCTGCCAGCGGCTCCTCCTCTGCTCTTGGCGGGTGCAGTGCGCAAACGTGCCGAAGTGATAGCCGAGGGCAACAGGCGAGGCGCAAGACGCTCAGAGATCTTAAAACGTCGCTCGAATCGCGCCAGCAACAAGGAAAAGGATGATCAACCTGAGCAAAATAAAAGTAATAGTGCGGAGCACGGTGAAGAGGAGGACGAGGAAGATGATGACGAGTTCTTCTCTGCGCACGATGCGAGCTCACGCAATGGTGGCGCTGATGAGACGCTTTCCAAGTCGGAGACAACGCACTCGAACGCCAAGCGCGGACGCAACCAAGCAACAGCATCAGCGGGTAGAAAATCACGAGCAGCTGTCTCACCAGCTGTCACTGAGAACAGCAGCAGCAAGGACAAGGAAAAGGGTCATGTGAAACGTGTGCGTCAACGTGAATCGCCCATATTCATACCCTCACCCGAATCATCGGGCCGCATGACACGACAGCGGGCTTTTTTTGAGCCCGTTAAGGTGCCGCATAAGCAAGAGCAGGAAACAGAGAAGGAAAAGGAAAAGGAGGTGCAGGAGCTGAAAGAGCCTGTTGCAGCGACAGAGTCCAAGAAACAACAGTCTCAGCTGAGTCAGCGGGAGATCAGCAAGGAAAAGATCAACTCGAGCATTTATGCCAAAGATGCGGCCAAGAATCAACTGGAAAACGGAGGCACACCAATAACTGCAACAGCTTCTGAACAACAGAAGGGTCTAAATGTATTTGACTTTAGTTCCGATGATGAGCAGCCTCTCTCGAAGGCCATAAAGCTGAAGAAGGGCGCTAAGAAGAATGCAGCAGGCACTGGAGCATCAGCTGCAGCCACCACATCCAGCGCACGTGGACGGAAATCAGCAGGCGGATCAGCCAAAAAACAGCAGCAGCAGCAACAGCGGGAAGAGGATAAGACAGAGGCCACAAGTGCAACGACGCCCAGCAAGGCTGAAGAACAACCCAAAACGAAGCGTGGAAAAGCACCCAAAAAGAAAGCTGACGAGGAAGTTGAACAGCAAGACGACGAACTGGAGTCAGAGACGTCGCCGCCCCCGCCCAAAAAGCAAAGTCAAACAAACGCACGTCCAGTGCGTCGCCAAGCGCAGGCCAAAGCAAACAAAGTCGAACGGTCAGTCAGTCCTAGTCCGCAGCGCAGTCAGCGGCCGTCGCGAAAAACGAAGGAAGCGGCGGCCATTTACATGGGTATCATTGGGCACAAACTGCAGCTGGCCGATGACGAGGAGGATGATCTGTCGCTGAGTAGCTTTCCGGATATACCCAATGTCAAACAAATGGAGAAAATGGAAAAGGAGATGAAGAAAAATGCGACAGGCAAATCAGGAGCATCTGAAGCCGCAAAAAAGTCAAGTAAATCCACAGCAGCAACAGCTGCTGCGGAAGCGCCATCTACTGCTGCAGCTTCTGCAGTTGCTGTTGCCGAGCAAAGGTCTCAATCACCTACAGAAACAACGGCAACAGCTGCAGCGGCGCCGCCTCCAGCGAGACGCGGACGACCGCCCAAGCAAGCAAAAGGGACAACGGGAGGTGCAAGTGGAGCAGGGGCTGCAACTGCCAAACCACAGATTGAAGGCATGCTGGTGAAAAAGGGTGCACTGGCGCTGGCCAAAGCTAAGTCCGAACAGCAACAACAAAAAAACCAACAGCAGCAACAACAGCAACAAAAAGACGACTCCGATGCGGAGGAGGATTTTTTAATCAACGAGGAGCTAAACGAAACGAAGCGCAAGCTAGAAAAGAGTTTTAGCGACTCCGATGATGAACCATTGGCCATTAAAGTGCCAACAGCAGCAGCCACAGCAGCAGCAGCAGCAGCCACAACAGCAGCCACAACAGCACCAGCAGCATCAGCTACAACAACAGCAGCCCCATCATCAACATCTGCAACAACAACCAAAGCCAGCAATAGCAAAGCAGAAGATGCAACAGCAACAATAGCAGCGGAGACAACAGTTGTAACAGCAACAGCAGCAGTTGCAATAACAACAACAGCCGCAGCAACAGCAGCACCAACAACTGTAACGTCAACAGCAACAACATCACCTATTGTTAAACCTTTAATAACACAGCTAAGCGCAGCAAATTGTCCCCTAAGTTTACCAGGCACCACACAGCTCACGATGCTACCGCTGACGTCGAAGCCCATGCCTTACTCCATATCGCCGCCCAGCTATGCGTCGCCCGCAGCTACATTGAAAGCCATGGAAAAAAAGTCGCCAGTGCCCACATCGAAGATACTTAATGTGCCCGCAACGTATGCGCTGCCAGGAGCAGGAACTGGTCTCAGCACGACAGCTGTGGGCTTTGTGAAGACGTCGTCGTATTTGCCGCAAGCATCGCCGCATTATCACACGCCGTATGCGACCGTGCGACCGCCCACATTTGGTGTTGCTGCAGCGGCAGCTGCTGCTGCTGGCAACAAGACGCCCCAGCATCAGCAGCAGGTGACGTCAACACTGGTCACATCAGGCAGCGTGTCATCTCCATTGAAATACCAGACGCCGCCCACAACTTATCCGCCACCCATTGAAGCGTATCAGTGTCCTAAAATAAATCCTAATTTTCTAACTCCTAAGTATGAGCGCAGCAGCGTTTTGCCGCGCGCCAACAACATTGTCAACAACAACAACATCATCAACAGCAGCAATGTTATGAGCAGCAGCAGTTTTACAGCGCCGACTGCAGCGCGTTCCTCCCTCAGCAGCCTATCCACGCCCGTGGCAGCGGCTCCAAAGAGTGTGACAGTTGGTCAAAATCAAAGTCTTAATCTCAGTCTGACTGCAACGCCTTCGCCTGTGGCATCTACATCAGCGGCGGCAGCCGCAGCAGCTGCTGCTGCGTCGGTTGCTGCACAGCAACATCAACAAGTGCAGCAGCAGCAGAATCAAGCGTCGCCAGCACCAACCCAGCTGCAGCTAACAGCAGCAGTAGCAGCGACCACACCCACATCAACATCTGCAGCACAGCCGAGCAACAGCAATGCTGCAGATCCTCTTAAAGATGAAATTGGCAGCATCCTGGCCCAGGCCACACTCATGCCCAGCAAAGAGGAGTCGGGCAAAATCTTTGGCATAGCCAGCGTAAGTCTGGCCCAAAGCTCCGGGCCTGACAACACGAAATGCACGTTGGGTAAATGCGGTTCCATACACAAACCGGTGCTGGGGCCGGTGGTGCCCACCGAGGGCTACTTTGGCGATCAGCTAACAAGCAAGGAGCGGCGCAAGGCCAAGGTGAATATGACGCATGAACAGATACAAAAGTGGCTCATCGAATGCAGCTCGAATCCGGATGAGATCCAAGATGATCTGGATGATGATTATGATGACAGCTTACGACCGCAGCAAGCGCAAACGCCGCCAGGACCAACCACTCGCGATGACAAGGAGAGCACCAGTTTCAGCAGCTCCTCGAAGAATACACGCGAGCTGGGTAAAAGCGAGAGTGCCTGGTCAGCCAAGGGACCGTCCCTAAAGGCAACGCCAGTGCTGGTCAGCACAGCAGCAGCTGCTGCAACAGCTGCCAGCAATCGCAAGGACGCGGAGATGGAGACCGAAACGCTAGACTTTGACAAATGCATGACGCCTGTGAATCTCACACAGAAAATACAGATGGAAACGTCAGCGGGCGAGAAGAAGCTTAAGAATGCAGCCATCAATAGTGTCAAGGCGGCAGCTGCGCTGTCAACTACAGCAGGAGCTGGAGCTGGCAGCAAACGTAGCGCCACGACCACGCCTACGCCTAGTGCGACGCCAACGCCACCACCGCCGCCGCCCAGCAAACAGAAGGCAGGCAACAAGAAGCAAGCAAATGCAGCTGCAGCAGCAAAACAGTCCACTCCGCCGCCCAGCAACAGCAACACAAAAGCAGGAGCCGCGACGCCAGCAACACCATCCAAACGAACGCCTGTCTATCAGAGCCAGACCAAGGGCAAAGCCCAAACTCAGGCGGAAAACAAGCAACAGCAGCAGTTGGGCAAAGTTGGCGAAAAAACTTCGGTTTATGCCTTTGGCAAGGATGAGGACACATCTGCAGCAGCTGCAACTGTTGCTGCGGGCAAGGCAACAAATCGTCGTCGGAACGCTGACAACGACACACCAGCGCCGCCGCCGGCGCTCAGCGAACGTTCGCCGACAAAGAAACGTGCAGCTGCAACAGCGGCAGCTACGGCCGTGCAGCTGACCCTCAGTCCCACTGAGAAACTGGAGAAGCCCAACAAGTCAGGGACAACATCAGCAGCAGCCCGCAAGAAGCAACAACAAGCAACAGCAGCTGCGGCAGCAGCAGCAGCAGCAGCTGCCAGTGCTGGTGGAGATTCGGACGCCGAGGGCGCTACCTTCTATATACCACTGCTGCAGGGAGCCAGCGGCGGCGGCGAAGGTGGCATACAAGGCGTGGCCGTCAAGCTGGGACGCGAAGGCCCGGATGGGCCTAATCAAAAGGTGGTGATGCAGGCAACGCTCGTTACCAAAGCGCAAATGGACACCAACTCGACGAAGCCAATGCCGGACAATGAGCTGGTGAAAACGCTGCTAAATGCGGCCAACACAAGCAACGATGCAGCTGCAGCAGCAGCAGCTGTAACAACAGCCAGCAACAGTCTAAAAGCTAGCACCTCAGCCGCGGCAGCTGCAACAGCTAGCGGGCTGGTCCGCGTCAATTCCAATTCTTCGCTTTTCTCCGGCTCTGGCAAGTCGCGCACGGCTGCAGCTGCGGCCGCTGCAACCACAGCTTTGGCCAAAAAGTACAAAGATGATACGCCCATTAAGATGGCCAATAATACGGCATTTCCGCGACACGATGATCCCACACAAATGGTCGAAGCGCCCATATTTAAGCCCACCGAAAAGGAGTTCGCCGATCCCATCGAGTTCATTGAACGCATCACGCCGATTGCAGCTAGATTTGGGATCTGCAAGATTATTCCGCCGGCCAGTTTCAAGCCTGAGTGCCGCATCTCAGATGAGATGCGCTTCACGGCGTACAATCAGTACGTTCACAAGATGCTGCATCGCTGGGGACCCAGTGCCAAGGAGCTGAGCGCTATCAAAAAGTATTTGGCCACACAGAGCATTGTGATGAATCATGCACCCTGGATTGGCGGCATGGAGGTAGATCTACCTCGTTTATATCATACGGTGCAGGAACTTGGCGGCCTTAAGGAGGTCATCGAAAAGAAGAAATGGGCTCGTGTCGCCGAAGAGATGTGCATACCGAAGCTTGCTCAGGATCGTGTGACCAAATTGGATGACATCTACTGCAAATACTTGTTGCCCTACGACACACTCTCTCCGGCAGAACGACAGAAACTCTTCGATGAGGTTGAAGCGGACTGGGCGAAGCGAGAGGCACGCGCCCGTCGCAATGCGGATCGTTTTGTTAACAGCACCGAGAGCGTTTCGAACGAGGAGGACGACGTGTCTACGGACGAGGATGAGGAGTCGGAGGAGGAGATCGACGGTGTTTCCATGGAGTGCATTGTCAAGGGACGTAGCATGGCTCTCAGCCAGTTCTATCGCATAGCGCGCAACACAATGGCTCTCTGGTTCAAGAGCACCGATCCCACGGTCAACGAAGTTGAGGCTGAATTCTGGCGTCATGTGGCCGTACGCGACAGTCATGTGTGCGTGCATTCGGGCTCCATCGATAGCTCGGGCTGGGGTTATGGTTTTCCCAGTCCAGGGCCTAAGGGCAAGGGCTCGAATTATGCGCGCCATCCGTGGAACCTCAAGGTGCTGACAAACAACGCGGGATCTGTGCTCCGCTCGCTAGGACCTGTGATGGGTGTTACGGTACCCACGCTCCATGTGGGCATGCTCTTCTCCGCGTGCTGTTGGTATCGTGATCCGCATGGTCTGTCCTGGATTGAGTATCTGCATACGGGCGCCTCGAAACTATGGTATGGCATACCCGACGATCAGAGCGCCAACTTCCGTTCGGCATTGACATCCCTAATACCGACGCATTGTCAGAATAAGACGATTTGGTTACCCTGTGATACGGTGATGGTGCCTCCACACATGCTTACCGATCGCGGCGTCTCGCTGTGCCGCATCGAACAGAAACCGGGGGAGTTCATTGTTGTTTTTCCACGCGCCTACACCTCCAGCCTTGCCACAGGCTATGTGGTCTCCGAAAGCGTTTATTTCGCAACCATGTCGTGGCTCGATTTAGCCAAAGATGATTTCAGGGTAAATCTTGATCTGAGTTTGTTATGAAACAAGCATTTGAATTATGTTTTTATCATTGCAGGATATTCATGAGAGCTGTGAACCGGCCATGTTCTCACTGGAACAGCTACTTTTCGCCTTGGGCTATGATCAGCGCGTAAATTCCGACACACTGCAGCAGATGCTACCCATGCTGAACGAGGTCTGCGAGAAGGAATCTGCGGCACGTGAACAACTTAGAGTACGTATTCATCAAAATACATCAAACAAACAAATACTAATAAAATGCTGATCTATTATTAGGCCGCTGGCGTCACATCCACCGAGAAAGTGCAGGCGGAGAAGGGTCAAAAGGCCAAGAAACAACAGCAACCGCCACACAAATCAATTGAGAGTGAATGCGATCTATGTCGCGCCAATCTGTATATATCGATGGTACGCACCGAAGATGGCAACGTCTATTGTCTCCAGCATGCGCTTAAAAATCTCAACAATGGCAATATTCAGGCCAAGCAATGTAAACTGATCTATGCCTACAATGTAGACGATATTCAGCAGCTGATACGGCAACTCCAGGAGAAGATTCAGCACAAGGCAGCAGTAAAGAAAAAGTAGCAACGTCGGCGTCGCTACTAAATGAGCGCAATAATAATAAAAGTTAATGATATAAACAATCCAAAATGATTTAAACGACATAGTTTTAAAATCTTTGTACATAGGACTACATATATATATATATATGCATAAATGTATTTATAAATATTGTAGTATACATTATATATAAATATATATATATATATATATATATATGTCTGTGTAGATTTTTCAGTGTGGCAATGCTTGCAATTTGACTAGCTCATACATACATTAATATATATATTTATATATATGTATGCATCAACGATAGGTGTATATAGCAACTAATATATTTAAGTAACGCGTTTGCAATGATTTTGTTTTCCATTTTCTTTTGTTATTACTGAGTACATATATGTATAAAGATATATCCTGTGTGTTATTGATTGTATATGTATATATATATATACTAAAAGAATCAACTTAGAAACTACTTAGATTATAATTACAATTACAATTAAGTCAAGAGCTTTCGCTCGGCCTCAGTTAATACAAAGATTTAAGCACACTGCTAACGAGTGGCAATTTCTACTACCTTTTATACAATATATGTAAGATTAACAATTACCATAAGCAACATATAGACATTTAACGTGAATGGGAGCTGTATTCTTAGATTTCAGTACAATAGAAATAGCAGTTGGCCGAGAGCCCTAAACAAACTAATCTAAAGCAAGAATAAATTCCTAAACTCCTGGCAAATCTTGCAGCTGATATAGCATTACATTTCATAGATGTTCCAGTTTAATGTAATGTACTTTTAAAATATAAATGTATACATATATATCATCTACCAGTGCTATAGTAAATGGATAAACATACACACACAACTTTTGACGAAACATAAAATAGTAATGCTACAGCTACTAACCGGCCAGTCCATTTTTCAATTCGAATGGGGTATAAATGGAAAATTTAATATAGATGTTCTATGTATTTATATAGTTGTAAAAGTGTAATACAATATTTAAATAACAAGTGCAACAATAAATCTTAACTCGAAATATTACAAGATGCACGGTAAAGTTTTTCCTTTTCGTGTGAAATTCTCTATGTACTATATGTATTTACTTTAATCCTATTTAACGGCAGCAGCTTTATCGACGCTAGATTATCTTACCTCACTATCACATCCAAATATATATGCGATAAAGTATTCGAAAGTACAGTGCTTAACCTATGGCCAAATCCTAAGTACGATCTAGACAGCCTACATGAGATAGCACTAAGCTTTTGGTTTCTTGCTCGGCTGCATACAGTCGGTAGCCACTGCTGGACGCTTTACAGAACCACTTGCAACATTTGTGCTGGTCTCCACTGTCTTGCCCTTGGCCAACACATCTTCGAGCTGACGCTTCAGCTCGGATACTTGAGTCGCGAGTTCGGTAATGCTACCCAGTGCCTCCTGCAGACGGCGCTCCTGTGCCTTGCGCGAACCCTCAAGAAGTCGCACTTTTGACGTCAACAACTTTTGCGTTTGCCATTGTCGCTGTAGCTGCTTCGTTAAACGATTACGATTGCAATTGCATTGGGTGGGATCGGTGCCAGGTGTGTTGGCGGGCAGTGTCTTGGCTAACAGCAGTGCCTGCTGTAGCAATGAGTCGCTCTTCTGGTTCATACAAAGCACATTATGGCATTGCGCCTGCTGAAGCTGTGGCTGCTGTTGTGGCGACTGAACCTTCTTCAGTGGGCTGACCTTCACGCCATTGAAGCTGATGTCGCCCAGGGCTCCGCAGACAACAACGCGTGCGCTGCCCGAGGTCGAGGATTCACTCATTTTGATGGCCGTCTTAAAGTTAACGGCTATCTTCTCATCGAAGTGTTCAATCGCCATGGAGGATATGTCGCGTAGTTCCTGCAGCACTTCGTGTGGGCGCAATGGCTTGGTAGTGCCGCCCAACAGCTTCAATATGCTATTAATTTCATCTAGCACGCGGCCTGGTATAAAGCAACATATGTTCAGATCAATAAATTTGGAGTACGTCATTGTGAGCATAGAAATGCGTGTCTCAATGGAAGTCAGGATGTCTGAGTGGCGTGCAAGCATGTGATTGCTGAAAAATGAAAACGTTTTATCAAAATCTACGATCAGCTCAATATTAAATAACTTACCGACGTTCCGATTCGCGACGTGGCAGCAGCGATTTAATCCGTTTGAAATTCTTGGCATGTTCCTGTACAACCTTGTTGAAGCCCGTGTTTAATACCTGTTGGCAAATGTAGTTGAAGCGAGCGCAAACCTGGAACATAGCAGAAATTTATGGAAGCGTCTCGGTGTTGGTTACGGTTGACAAATTGCACTTTATTATGTACCTCGCGCTTTCTGGCTACCTCATCGTACGTGAGCAACTCTAATATGTCCATTAGCACGGTGTCAGGAAGATCTAAGAGATGCATCATAACAGTTCTTATTCGATTCAAGTTCAGTAGCAGATAAACGAAATAACTTTTATGATTTGGTAGCGAGCACAGCAAATAATGGGCGAAACAAACCAAAGAGAAGAAAAATTGCAGGCGTTGCCAGACTTTTTGGTGCACGCGCACAAATGCTAAATGCTCTGTCACGCGTAGTGTAGCCGTAACGGCATTTTTGTCATAGTTCTTTTATAAATAAAGTGTTTTTATCAAATACTGATAAACAATGATTACGCCAACTGAGTCAATGAACATTAGCCCAGCTACTACATATTGCTCAGAGCTTGAATACTTAATTACGTTACAATCAGAAGAGTTGGCGGGCTCACAGCTGCGTCGCTCCCAGCGATTACTTGAAAAAAAAATTGTTAAAGATGCTCTCGAATTAACAGTCGCTAGAGATACCGTTGGAACTGTGTCGCCTCAACTGTTTGAAGAGATAGATGAAGAATGCATCCAGCTGGCCCAACTACCGCCCAAACGCGAGAGCTCACCAAATAATTCCTCCAAACGAGCACTAAACAAATCTGAGGAAGAGGAGCTAAAAAATTGTTCATTAAAAAAGACGGTTAAAAGACGACGCCGCCCGAAAAAGCAGGCAGAAGCTGTACAAATGTTTATTACAACACAATCTGAACCGGTTCCAGAAAATATGCCTCTTTGTTCCCAGCTTCCGTCATCACTGCTAGCGACAGCTGCAGCAACGCCTGGTCAATCCAAGCGCAGATCCAAGACTAAGCGAATGCGTTCCAAGAGCTTAGTACAACCTGTGAGGAAGTCGCAAGTAGAATCGATGCTACTCAATAAACAACACCCAATCCCAAAATGTGAATCTCATTCGGCAGGGATGTTGCAGACCACGACCAGCAACCAGGAAGCGCCTGGAACTCCACCCAAGGTGTCCAGAGTTGTCAACAACTGTACTGAAACTTATTCATATCAGTGTATGAACTTGACTCAGACTGTCTTACCGGAGCGTTATCCTTCACATTTTATACATCAGTTGCCATCGGAACCGAAATATGTAACCGGAACAATTCTTCCAGGCGAGTTGCAGCGTACCAGCTCTGTAGTAATAGTTAACGAATCACATAAAATGTCTGATACATCTACGGACACTGAGACCCTTTCCGCATCATCACCAAATGCAGAATCTTGGGGCTCTACAACGCCATCGTTAAGTGAATCGCTGGCCGATGTGTTTGGCACCAGGAGAATACGAGATGCACTGAACATTTCCATTCCGCGCCAGTATCGAGTTCAGGAGTTTCAGCTGCCCGAGATTGCGTTCATGCTAGGCGTTAAGGTCGAGCACCTACGAGACGTCTTGGAGCTAGCAGAGCGCTTGACTGTCGACGAACTGCAACAATTGCAATACGAATCGCCCTGCTTGTCCAGCGATGAGGACGCAGAATTGGTAGTAAAACCATTTCCATATAAGCTTACAACAAAATCTTGTAAAATTTTAGGTTAATTTCTATATTTTTCTGTCATTTATCATGTGGAGCAGCAGTGACGCAGCCAAACGATGTCTCCAGCTCTATTTAAACCGCGTTTTGTAATCAAATATCAATGCGACTGAATCAAGATTCATATAGGTTTTAACATCACAAACCAACCGATATCGATTACTGGCTGTGTCAATCGAACATCGAAGTTAAGCAGCGCCACTGCGCGCGTTTTTTTCAAAACTGTATTGATCCTTTGAATTTGTATTTGAGTTTTTTTTTTAACTTAAGCGATCATTTAAATTGTTGTATCTTGTATAATTTAGTTGGTAATTGGTATATAATGTATATTATTTTTGTTTGTTGCCTAAGACTTTCAGAGTGCACAGAGACAGAGAATTGTTTAAACCTTCTTCATCTTATTTTTGTTTTTGTTATAAATAACCTAAATCTAATCGTTATCTAATCTTCAATATAATTCATAATTGGTTTTTGTTTTCTCCTTCAAATATGTATGTATTAATTATTTAATTATATACAAGCGCTCAGACTTGGAGACATTTTCTAGTAGTCGCTGTCGTAGCTAACATCCTGCTGCGCCTGCGTGGAGTGTTCAGAACGCTCCGATGTTGGATCAAAGTCAACATCGAGAGCATTGTCATTAGATGGACAGCAATTGGGATGCGCCATTGAATCGAAGGCATCTTTAATTTGATTATTGGCCCCCTTCGGATCCAAATCAGTCGCCCAACTAAAATGCATCAATGCCAAATCCATGTTGCCCAGGGTCTTGTGTATTTTACCAATTAGATAAAACACAACCGACTCTTTTGGCACAATTTCCTTAAGCTCCTCCAGTTCGCGCAAGGCTTCCTGATATTTGCCCAATGAGAAATATATTGAGCCGCGATGGAAACGGGCCAAAGGATTTTTTGGATCTATCGTAGCTGCCGTATTAAGCGTTTGCAGGGCCAAATCCTTTTTCTGCATAAAGAACTGCATCGCCCCAATGTGCACTAGAATGACCGAGTTCTGGGTATTGATTTTGAGCGCCTTCACATAATGCAACTCGGCCAGTTCGTATTTCTCCTGCTTGGAGTAGATGGTGCCAATGCCAAACCAGGCATTGTAATGCCTCGGATCGCGCACAACTGCTGCCCTAAAATATTCCATCGCCTTGTCAAACTCCTCGGTAAGTACCAGCTCATGGCCCAGGAGCGTGTAACTATACACAAAGTCGGGATCAACTTGCACAGCACGCTTAAAGAATTTAATGGCCGTCTCGTGCTCCTTGTGCAGTGAGAAACAATTACCAGCCACACACCACGTCACCGGACTTCGCTTATCCTGTCCGATTAGGTCCTGGGCAAGTGCCGACAGCGCTACCTCCTTTTGCAAGTGCCATAGGGATGTGGAGTAGATTTCCATGAAGTCCAGGCGACACGGCTCAATTTCGTGTATTCGCTTGAATATGACCACGGCGGCTTCGTAGTCTCGCAGCTCATAGCGGCACAAGCCAATCAGCGATTGCACCCAACTGGAGTTCAAGTGATGCTTTGGTATCGCCCCCTCCAGATGCATGATGGCCGCCTTGCATTGAAACGACGACAGCAGTTTATAGCCCTCAGCCAGATCACGGAGAAGTAGCATAAGACCATCCGCCGATTGCTTCTTCATGGTCAGCAGCTGATGCGCTAGTGTCTGGGCATTGTTAAGGCTATTGTTTAGCAGGATTTTGGCGTCGTCGACGCTGCGATTGTTAATAGCTGATTGATTGTTACCGCCGGCTGTGGCTGCCGATGTGATTGTTTCCACTTTTTCTTTCTCCTTACGTGATTGCTTTTCACTCAGTTTCTCGGCCAGGTGGTGATGCGACTTCTCATCAATTAGCTCGTTGCTTAAACAGATTTTGGTCATGCGTGATGATTTGGTTTTACGTGGCGGCGATCTTGGTTGTACAAATTTATTATTGTTCGTTATGTTGGGCGATTTGTTGTTCTCCTTGACTGAGTATGCTGAATTGCTGAACAACCGCGAGCTGCGACGCACTGCCGCATTGGGATTGGGTGGACCATTGCCCACAACATTGTTTGGTGTACGGGGCGTTATATTGCCAGCCTGCGCAAACACGGCGGGTTTACTTTTGTCCTGACGATTAATGAGGCCGCCCACATGCGCCTTAAATTTTTTCCCCATAATTTTTGACTCTTGATTGACCTCCACAAGCATTTGAGGCAATGGAGAATACGCGGACATGCTTAAATTGGCTTGCAAAACGGCCGAGCCACCATCGGAGGGACTAGTCAGCGGCATAACGCCAAAGCTGGGCGTTAACGGCGATATTGCAGACAAATACTTGAATTGCTTTCGAAACGGTGTGCCATTGCTGGCATCATACAATTGGTGCGGATGCTGTTGATGCTGTGCGGGGCCATCATGCGTTGCATAACCCATGGGCGTATCCTCGAGTAGCATCATACTCGAATTGCTGTTGCTGTTGGTGTTCTGGTGCTGTTGAACACTGATACCGCCACCGCCACGCAGCATGGTAATGGAGCTATTGAGATTGTTATTGTTGTTATTGATGATATTGTTGGGCGTCATCAGATTCTGTAGGGTGGCCAAGCTGCTGCTGTTGTTGTTCTGTTGCTGCTGCTGATTGTGGTCCACTGGGGTGTTTAATATATAATGTGAATTATTGCTTATATTGTTTAGCAACAGATTCTCCAGATGCTGTTGCTGCTCGTTAGCCGAGCTACCGCCGAACAGCACCATTGAATTGGCATTGGCGCTGCTGCCCTGGCAAGTGTTGAACACATCAGTGCTTTGAATTTGGAATATTGTCGCTGTATCCGTATCCTGACCCAGCAGGCACAGATCGGCAAACGCTTGCCACATAAACGGGTTCAGTTTAAGTGTCCGCCGTAATGCATTCGCCGCCAGTTTCTGACGCTCCGTGTGCACACATATCTGTGCCATCAAATGATAAGCGAAACAGGCGATATCCCCGAACTCACGTTGCAGCTCATCAAAATGTTTGTTATCCGCAAAACCACTCGAAATTAGTGCAATTTCTGCCTCTGCGTACTTTTTCAGCTCATAGGCACATTTAGCCTGCAAAAAACGGCATTGTGGCGAACGTCGCGACTTCTCCTGAAGTAGCCAATAAGCTTGATCCAATTGACTTGAACGGTAATAGCTGGTGGCCAACAAAAATATTGTCTCGTCGCTTTCCACTGCAAGGATAAAGCACATAAAATATATATCTTATATATATGTATATATAAAGTCAAGGCCTAACTTACCTTCTGAGCAAAGGCGCTCCGCCAAGAAAACAGCATCCCTATTATCGTAATGGTTTAGGCAGTGCCATATGGCGGCCTATACAGAGTAGGTTGGAAATAAATATGTAGAACAAATTTGTTTTTTTTTGTTGTAATCGTTTGCTATCGATTTACCTGAACGGGCTCTTGTATCATCATGATTTTTGAATTTAATGTCAAACTGTGTGTAGAAACTTTGTAACCGCTCCGACGCCACGACGCCACGAGCTTTTCTTTTAGCTGGGGCGCCCTAGTTACACTTTTAATCCGGTTTCGGAAACAGTATCAGTTTTCTAGGGGGGCCTTTTTATGCTTTACATACGTAAACTAGATACATGCAATGGATCATTCTGCAGTCAATCCGCACGCTGTGCAATTGAATGGAAAAATAGTGTCTCGTGTGTGTGCAACTTTAATGCGGGGTGTGCTGCGGTTCCGCTGCTGTTCCCTGACCACCACTTCTAATATTGCGCTGGCGAGGCTTCTCTTCTTCTTTTAGCACGTACCTCACCACTCCGTACGTCGTCAGTCAATTTTTCGTAACAATTTTCAAGGCCTTTGGATTAGCTATACCGCAAACACACATACTCACATATTACAAAATCGACTGTTTGATTGTAATTCGAGTTATATATATCATTAAAAGGCGAAACTTAAAGCCTTTCTTTTTCCATTAAAAACTAAAATTTGTCGAATTATTTCCGTGTGAGTGGCGATGCCAGCAAAGTAATTGCCATTCTCTCCCTCAGCATTGTGTGAATGCCGATAACTGTGACAATAACGAAAGATGGCATCGTTATCGTGCAAGGATAATTATTTAAATAAATGCTTAGCCATGTTTATATATATATATCTCCTTTTTTTTTTTTTAAATATTTTCGTATCAATAAAACTCTGTCTTAGTTACTATACTATTACTATTTGTGCATCTATTGCGAATCACTTGAACTTGAGCTTGAACTGTCTGTGGACATGACTTCGACATCATCTTGAGCTGAAGATTCTTTGTGTGCACGAGTTTCCAGTGCCACAGAATTGCCAGATGCACCCATCATGTGTAATTCGCCGAGATTCCAACTGAATTGGTTTTGGAATGCATTTGGTACTTCGTTTCCACTGCCGCCGCCGCCGCTGCCACCTGTACCGCTCAAATTTCGCTGAGCGTCTGACTGAACGGCGCTATTTTGATGTGTGACAAGTCCGCCATTTATGTTCTGTTCGGATTTACCCAAAAGTCCATTGCGCATTTCAATGTCTGTGGGATATGGTCGTCGGAGGTCGCCAATGCACCAAGTCAATGGCGCGGAGACTGCATTTGCTGAACTAATGCGGTGTGCGTACTTAATAAGTTCCTCCGAGGATACCGGGCGCTTATTGGCCTGATTAATGCTAGCCAACTTTTGGCGTGCCTGAAATATGGCCGTGGAGAGTATAAGCTCTGCGTCTTTCAGTGATTTTTGTAGTTTTTGAATTTCCCGATCCTAGTCAAAAATTGAGATTGGGGGTCAAACGTACACTAGTTGCATCAATTGGGCTTACATGTATCTCCACATTAGCACGCAGTTTGTCCATTGCTTCCTCCACTTTGGCCTGCTCCTCTGCCAACTCCAACATTTTTCTAAACTCCTCATCTTTGGAAACCAATAAGTCCAGCAAATCCGCAAGTTCGGTACTAGAGATTTTTTGGTGCGCTTGTTCTATTAGTTCCTTGGAGATCATTTCAATGTCATCAATTAGCAGCAGTAAGCGCTCCTTAGTACTTAAATGAAACGACATGATTGCTTTCTCTAATATTATTTAATCTTATTGTTATTAATATTTTTGTATGAAAAAGCCGAAAAGTATTTGCCAGACCACCTAAGGTATCGATGCTATCAGCAAGCTTCGGCGATAAGTTGTCATCGATAAATATAGTCAGTATGCCAAAAAAAAAGCCGCTAAATGTATAAGTTGGCCACACAGAAAGTGACATAAACATAATCAGCTGTTTGTTGGGCCAAACCTGCCCAAGCAACAGACGCTAAAATCGGCAGAACGAAGAAAACACACACACACTTTTTCAAAATTTAAGAGATTTATTAGTTTCGTTAAGATAAACTCATTAAATATTATGGGCGTGCAATGATATTTAAATTGTGAATATGTTACAGTTGCTAATAGTTATTTTACTAATTTTCCTCTTCATTTACTGGTAAGTGCAGCCGCACCAGTGCAAACCCAATTTAGAGCTGAGTAATGTAAGCGCTGCTGTTTATCATCTAATTAGGATTTTGCCGACGGGCATTAGCTGGTATTTGATTAAGCGATTTCGGGTCAAGGTGCGCATCGGACGCATTTCGCTGCCCTATTTGTCGCTCAAGAATGTCCACATCAGCAAAAGCGGATTCTCTGTTGTAAGTGCAAGCTAATTGGCCCGTGATTGAACGCCCCTATATTTCACAATTTCTTTCTAGCAAATTGAGGAGGTTTGCTTGCGTAGTCGTTTCTTCACCACTGAGGTGACCAAGCTGGTGTCCATTTATGTGCGCGACATACGCATCAATAAGGACATACACAGTAATCGGCAGGATGACGTCAGCGACGGCTTCTATTACGAGCCGCTCAAACAAAAGTCAGACGTCAGGAGTGTACCTGACTTTCGGCAAAGCAAAGTGCCCGCAAGCATTATAACATTTGCACAGTTTATGGCCGTGCACGTGAATAACATATCAGTGGTGTTAATGAACAATGACTTTGACCCGGGCTGGTTTATACATGCCACAGCCAAGGAGTTGCATCTGGATGGCAGTATTGTGCAAAATGCGAGAGTTCTGCTCGTTAATGCAGCCTTGAGTGAGGCCCAAGCCAAAATGCTGAGGCATTGCAATGCACGGCGACAGTCCTTGGAGAATCTGAATAAAATACGTCCATGCTTGGGTGAAGTGAGCTTTGATGTAGCACTCGATGCTTCGCTCTTTGCACACGGGCCTCTCTCTATGGATGTAAGTGGTGACTAAGCTAAAATATATAAATACTAATGTGCATGCATTCTTTAGTCTCTCAGCTTGGTCATTAACAATTGCAAGTCAGTGATTCACGGCGGTCTCTATGAGTTCCTCACCGAAGCCAAGCAACGCACCAATCCTGGCCAGCAGTCCAAGAGTTTACAGCAGGCCTTTGCACCAAAAGCAAGCAGCTATGACAACGACAACTATGAGAAGCTGGCGCCCATTATACCAAAGAACTTTAACTTCAGTGTTAAGGCAGCAACATTTTCCGCAGTCAAAGAAAACTCACAGAATGATTTTAGTGCTAAATTACAGCTTTTTACCGTAAGCAAACTGAACTGCAAACGTTTATAAATAGTACTGATTATACTCGTTATTATTATTTAGATAACGGGCAAATTCAATTCGAAGATTGTGGATGAAAAGACGCTGCTCCCATCGATGTTGGCCAAGTTGGTTTTTCAGCATCTGGATATTGATACCAAATTTGAGAAGCTGCTCTTTGTAGAGCAGTTTACTATTGACTCGGTGGTTAGTTAGCTATTCATTAAGTATAGCTCAAGTTAATGCTACAGATTCATTCCTCTTTTGCAGCTGGAGAAGGACATATTTAATCTGTATGTGAAGCTCAAGACATTCCAAATTATTTACAACCACAGTGAGATCTATGATTTTGTAAACAACAATTTTCTGGCTCGTCAGCGTGCGACAAGCAGTCATCAGCTGCTACAGCTGGCCCATAAGCAAATGTCGCTGCCGGATCACTTATGCTTGGATGCACTCAGTCCCTTAACCTCGCCCGCCAAACAGCGGCGCGATGGCGGCATTCTGGAGTGGATCATGCAACGCATTGTGGTCAAAGGCTGTGCCGAGTTGTGGAATGTTTCGCTGCTTATGAAACTGGATGATGAGCACATCGCCATGAGCGTTAGTCATACTCGTTTTCTGCTCGAGCAGATCGAGGAGAAGCGTAGCTCCCTTTATCGCAATAAGTTTCTCAATTTGCTGCTTAATCAGCGTCAATGGAGCATGGAACTGATGGTGGAAACACTCTGGTCTAATCTAGGCAACTCCAACAACGATACAAACAATCTGAAGAAAACGCATTCACCGGGCTCGCCATTTTTCCTGGGTGTCAGTCTGGTCAAGTTGTGCTCCTATGCAAACACCACGAAGCTGGACATCTCCATACACACGTTTCGAACCGAGTACAGCATGCAGCTGGCGGAATTCATTGTCAAGTCCATGTGGTGCGTTAAGCAGTATGGAGGACTTGGCACAAAGCGTGCCAAGCAGTCCCAACGTCGACCCAGTAGCAACTCTGAAGAGCAGCAGGGTATGGCTCTGCGTGTTTCTGTCAAAGTTAAGGATATTACGGCGTATTTTGTTAATCATCACAATGTTTATATGCTCCTGAGCTTCTCAGAGATTAATCTGACGCGTGCTCACAACTTTGCCACACTTAAGCTGGAGGAGTTCCAAATGGCCATCATGCGATCGATGACCGCCTCGTCGCTGTGTCTTACAGACTTTTCAGATGTGTTTGCCAGCTGTAAGATGATACGGCTAGAGCATCAGCCACCGTTCGAAGGCACGCCCGGTAAGCTATCCATTTATATACCCGGCAATACGGAGGCCATATGGAACTCTAATTTGCACATGCATCTGCTAACCCTTGTGCGGGATATGAAGGACCTAAAAGCGGAGCTGGCAATGCCTCCATCTACTAAGAGAGACAGTCAGAAGCCTAGAAGTTCTCTGATTATTGAGCTGTCCGCTGAGCGCAGCACAATTTTCGAGTTGAAACTATCGGAGCGTCATTCCATACAGGTCTACGTGGAGAATCTATTCTTTAGCCGCAAGGAGCGTAATATTATCTATGCAGAGAAGGTCTTTGTGAGAATCGATGATCAGCACATCTTTACGGTCAAGGAACTGGACATGCAGTCACTCTCGCATCTAGAGACGCTCAGCCATGAACGTCTCAATTTTCCAGGCTTTGTGTTGCCGTCCAACAAGGTGTGGGTAACTACTATTGGTTCCTTCAAGGCAATTTTCCCGTACGATCATGATTTTTATGACGCCATCAACAATGAGTTGGTCACCCACTACAAGTGGCTCAAGCTGGTGCACTACTACAAGAAAAAGCCGTTTACAGTGAATTCGCCTTTACCCAGTGATTGGGTGATCAAGATCAAGGAGTTTCTGTTGGAAATCAGTGACGATCCTTTCGAAGTGAAGCTGCGTGATAACTATGTGCTCCTGGTGGATGAATATCTGGAGAGTTTGAAGCGGAAGTCTTTGTTTGACATGAAGATTGCCGAATTGTGCTCGGAACGGTTGCTGGTGCCCGCGGGCACCATCGAAAGTCTGTACGCGAATCTGGTTAAAAAGAATTCAGAAATCTATATACAACGCTCGAAGAAGATACGCGAAAGTGGTCCAGTGCGCACACGTCTGCTCGCTTGGATCATGACCGATGTGGAAATCCTGGCCATGGCGGACACCTCCATACACGGCTATGACAATGTGACGCGTACCATGCGCGAAATCGACTCGGAAACCCCCTGGCCGGAGGAGGGTCTCCAATTTTCGACGCTTTGGTGTCGCGGCGTTAATATCAGCTGCTCCGAATGGAAGTTTATGCTGCGGTAAGCAGGCACTTACACTTATATTAAATTAACATAACGATTCTTTGCACGCAGAGACTTTCCTCAACCCATGTTCTATGTGAAGAGCATGCGACTCTATGGCAACCTTTGCGGTGCCGAGCAAATGCCGTCGAAGCGCGCTAAGCGCGATGTCTTCGTCGAGGTGGGTGACCCCTTCCAAACCGATGTAGTGCAGCGCAGCATGCCAACGATTAAGTTCTATCATGACTTTGACTGCGAACTGGAGAGCTGTAGCTATGCGTTCGGCCCCTGCTGGGAACCCGTGATGGCCCAATGTAACTTGAGCTTTGAGAAGATTTCAGCGCCATCCAAGGATCCAAGTCCACCCCTCCCGTTTTGGGACAAGATGCGTCTACTGCTGCATGGTCGTTTAACCCTGATTGCCAAACAGTTTACTGTACTGCTACACGCTTCTCTGGATCCATATAATACAACAGAGGAAATGGAGCTGACGTGGAACAATTGCGGCATTGTCTGGACAAATGCCAAGATTATGTTCAAGGGCGAGCTCAATGTAAGTGTGCAGTTGGAGTCTTTTAGTTGCCTCTTTAACATTTATTTACACAAATCCTTCTAGGTGACAGTGCGAACTGCGTCTCGGTATGACGATTGCCGACTGCTGCACTTTCCCAATCTGAAGCTGACTTTCAAGCTGAACTGGGTTTGCCTAGCCAATCCTAATGATCATCATGCTGTCATGCCCTGTGCACCCGATAAGCTGCCCGAATACTCAAGTAACCAGGTCCATGATTCATTTCGTGCTTTTCGTTCGGTCAACCTGAACATCTGGGCATCATTCGAGACAAAGCCTAAGGTGGCTGAGGAAGTGGAATTCGATATTCCCAGCCTGGTGCTGTACGGCAGCACGCTACGGTGGTTCGAGAGCCTAAAGCTTATCCTGTCGGGCGTGACGCGGCCCACACGACGTGGTCCGGTCTTCAACAATGTGCGGCCACGTAAGAAGCAGCTAAGCAGGCACTACAAGAAGTTCAATTTGCAGATGTGCCTGCATAAGTTTCAGGTGCTCTACTGGATGTCCCATGCCCTGCACAAGGGCTTCCAGCTGAACGGACGTCGCGTTTCCTTTAGCTCCGAATACTGTCTGACGCTGAATTCCATTGATGATGGCCTTATACATAGGCTACGTGCAGATTGGTCCACGGTGTACATGAACTGTGAGGTGAACGATGCGGAGATCTGGCTGAAGAGCATAGTGACAGAGAAGTTGGACAGCAGCTCCGAGAATTTAGCCAGCGCTGCCGATGCCTTCAAAATTGTGCGTTTCTATTTCCTGAGCGTGGCCAAGGTATCGTATGGAAGGGAGGCATTGATGCCCACAACGGCCAGCAATGCGGAGGAAGATGCAAAAACCAAGAGCACAACGCCTACGCACAAGCTGGTGGTATACGATCTAAAAGGCGCCTGGACCAAGAGCAATCGAGATGTGGCGTTTGCATTGTTTGACTCCTTCATGAAGTCGCAAAAGCTGAAGAACAATCTGTCAACGGAGGCGGTCAAAAGCTATCGCAAGGAGGCGGCTAACTCGGCCATGCTGAAGCACAAGCGAAGCGATAGCACAATTACTCTCTCCAGCACCAGCAGCGAGGTGCTGCCAAGTAGGTTTCCAAGTAATCCCTATTAAAATCTATTAAAGAACATCTTTTCCTTGCAGTTGCCAATGCAAATGCATCGCTGAAAAAGGCCCCGGGCCAGATCCATGCCACCGCCATGCTGCAACAACTCATCGCGGAGGCGGATCACAAGTTCAATGTGTATAGCGATGATCACAGCACGCAGTCCAGGGAATTGCAGCTGCAGGGATTGCAGGCGTGCTCCGTGCAGGATATTATCCATGAAAACTGGTCCATCAGTCTAGTCAACTCTCAGGTGCTCCTCAAGGGCTGTGAGACCTCGGGGTATGTGATCATCAGTGCTGCCAAGGCTGAGATCTTGCAACGCGAACATCGGCCGGTGTGGCGGGATCGTTCACTCATCTCGAAGACAACGTGGAAGGGTTTGCTCGAGTGCATGCAGTACTATGCAACAGTCAGTGCAGGCGACAATGATTCCCTCTTGGAGAAAGAGATCATGTGGCTTACTGTCGACAATATTCAGGACAAAGATGAGACGGTGATTAGTAATCACCTGCCCGAGGACATTTCGCATCTGGTGGGCAGTGGGCGCAGTGTGGGTGGCGTTGTTTCCGAAACCGTGGGCGCCTTTCTCAGCGACAACTCTGGACAGGCACAGCCGGTGCAGCTGCAGCGCATCGTATCCAAATGTAAATGCGAATTCTTCTACGTAAGCTATGGCGATGCCATCGATCCGAATTGTATTACGGAGGTGCCACCGCCACCATCCGAGGAAACTTTGTCGCCATGGGAGAAGCAGGATGATCCCGTGGATGCCTTTACACTGATGCATCATGATCTGGACGTGTGCACCAACTCGTTGCAGTACGCCATGATCCTGGACATAGTCAACAATTTACTCCTCTACGTGGAGCCGCAGCGCAAGCAGGCAGCTGAAAAGTTAACCCGTATGCGCTTCCAGCTGCAGCTGCACTCTACGGAAGATCAAAAACGACCCATCCAACAGAAGCAAACGGTCATACGCAGCCTGCTGATGAAGATACGCTCACTGGAGAAGGACATACATATAATAAGCAAGGAACGGATCGAGGAGGGCGACACGCTCGAGCTGCGTGTCGACTTCGAGCGAGTTCAGCAACAGATTCGCGAGAGCAAGGAGGAGCTAAACACATACAGCGAGGAGCTGGATATGATGCTGCTGTGCTACAAGGAGACCCAGCTGTCCCAGCTTAGCAAAATCTCCAATGTACGCTCGGACAAGTCGGTGACGATGGTGCGTGCCAATGAGATCTGCTTTAAGCGAGCCCAGTGGCGACTCACCGAAACGGATGGTCAGATTGGCATTGCGGATTTGGTGCTGAGCGCTTTTCTTTATACCAAAAAATCCAAGAGCGATGATTCCGTGGAGCATCTGTTAGAACTGGGAAATATACGCATGGAGAATCTGCTGCCACGCGAAATCTATCGTGATGTCCTACTTGCCACGGAGATACAGAAGGATATGCCCGTGGACACACACAAGCGTGTGCTTCGCATCTTTTGCCGTGAGAAACCACCGGTCGGCGGCATTTCCGTTAAGGATCACTTTGAGATCAATGTGGCGCCCATAACCATAGCAATTACCAAGAAGTTCTATAGTACCATGTTGAAGTTCTGCTTTCCCGATCGCGATGCTTCCGAAACAGAGGTCAGCGATGAGCTGGATGATAATGCCTCCACCAGTTCAGCGTCTACAACGAATTTACAATCTAAGTCATCATCGACATCAAAACGTGCCGCGAAGAGCAAGAAGAGCGCTAAGGATTCAGAGTTCTATGTCAAAATCGAGAAGGATGATGTTGAAAAGATGAAGGAGCGAGCAGAGAAAAACAAACTATTCATCTATATCAAGATACCCGAGGTACCGGTGCGTGTCAGCTACAAGGGTAACAAGGAAAAGAATCTGGAGGACATTACAGACTACTCACTGGTAATACCCACCCTGGAGTATCACAATGTCACCTGGACCTGGCTGGATCTGCTGCTGGCCATGAAGTCTGTGAGCAGGCGTGTTATTCTCTCGCAGGCAATCAAACAGAAGCTGCAAATCCATCGACGTCAGCCGGTGTTGTCGGCGGGTGAGCGAGCCACGCCCCAGGAGGAGGATAAAGCCAAAATGCTCTTTGGCAATCGATTGCTGGTAACTTGATATCAACTAAAAGCAAAAACTTTAGCTAACATAATCTCTCTCTCTCTCCCTCGCAGAATGAGAATCGTAACCAAAGAAAAGGCGGCGGGGTTTTCAAGTTTCCATCGAGTGGCAAGAGAACAGATTAAATACTATATTTTAATCATATTTATTTATATATATAAATTTATATATGTAATATATGCATATCTTATTACGGATGTGACACTCGATGCGGGCCCGGCCAGGTATATGCAGAATATCTCTAGCCCTTTTCAGTACACACACACTCACACTCACTACAAACACAATCACAACAAACAAACACACACACTCGATGAAGTATTACGCTATATAAATCTATAAATATAATAATGTATGTGTCTGTCTGTCTGTTTAACTATTATTATTAATCTTGTTGTAAACTGCTTTTGTTTAACTTTACGAAATAAAGAAAAGGAAAAATTTAGCATTAGTTGAATTTATAGTTTCATTTTTTACATACCACAATGATATATTAGAGGACTTTAAAACACTTAAATTAACTAAATATGCACAGTATAACATTTACTTGGTCAGCTGCTTCAACGGTGGCTGCAATGAAATTCAGTTTGGAGTTTAGCCCAGGATGTATAAGGATTCATAATGACAACTCACCAGCACAAAGACGCGTTTGGGCAGTGCTCGCTGCACCAGTTCATCGAGCAGCGCATTCTGGCTGTCATGCTTTTGAGGATCGGCCTTTGTGTTGTACTCCAGGGTCAGGACGGGCAGCTCCTGCCAGGCCACCTGCAGCGGATACAGATTGTAGACCAGCTCCTTCTCATCATACGCCATTATCGAGACATCCAGCTGTGGTAAAATTGACAAGGAATAATAACTATAGCTAGAGGAATGGGCTAACTTCGGTCATGCCGATGTTTGGTAATACCCTTAATCAATATTAATGTATATTTTTAAGCGAAGCAATTAAAGCGCTGCAAGTAAACAAAAATAGCATATTAATGCCATATCCTTTCATAGGAAGAAAGGACATAGTGCATATGACAAGCCTAGCGATTCCTATATAAATATTATGGGGTCATCTAAGGATCCAGGCCTTAAATACACAAAATCCCTAATATTTGGGAAACCACAAGGACTATTTAGATGTCCTTTGGTCAACAGAAGCCTAAATACCAAATTTGAATGCTATACCTCTAAAACTGTAGGAGATAGGAGATAGGAGTTTGTGTGTTTCAGCATTGTAACTTAAACACTCTAGGAGGAGATTGTGTTGATCCTGACAGACGGACATGGCTATATCAACTCAGCTCGTCGTGCATTCCAATTATCAGACCAAAATGAAGATTCCCTTTTGGCAAGGGTATAAAAAATTAAGTGAACAGTTTTGCTAACCCACCTGCTTGTGGCCGGAGCAAATAAAGTTATCCGATTTGCTAATGGACAACGTGGCTATCAGGTGGAGCACATGCATTGTGGGATTCTTGAGCACCACCTTGAAGGCCATGGGCATTTTGACAAACATTTTCTCCTCGATGGTGCAGTAAATGTTCAGCGGAGGCTCCGCTATATCAAGGCCACTTATAATAAACTTGGATTCGTTTTCCTCCTTGGCGCCTGCTCGACGCCAACGTATGCAAAAGACGCCAAATCGAGGTGTTGTGGGTGCTCCTGCTCCGACTGCAGCTTCCAGCGTATAGACGCCTTTGATGAACCCGCGACAATGACCCGTAGCCTGCACCGCCTCCAGTGCTTTATTGTAGACCACGCGCATGCTCTTGTGCGCATCCTGGCCAGTGGTAGGCATCGCAACGCCTTCATCCGTGGCGACAATGCTCAGCTTGTCATCATCGGAATGGAGCGAGCTGCTCATGACGCCCGCAGTAGACAGCTGCGACGTATTGTTATTGATGATGGTCATCGATGTGGGTATCTTGCCTAAGAGGCTTTTGCTCATAAAGTTATTCTGGGCAGCATTTGGCGCCTGGGGCGGCGCATCTCCAATCTGACCCGTTGCACTCTGTGGCTTCTGCTGGCGACTTACAAACTTATTGCTTACACTCTCCTCGGACTTGGAACGCTCCAAGTCTCGTGCGGTCGTCCAGTCCTGCAGCGTGGCATTCGTGCGCAGCACAATGACGCTCTCCAGCTGATCCCCAGCCTTGTACTTGTTGCTGTACTTCTTACGCTTAAAACTGTAGTTCGATTGCACTAAATTGTGATCCTGTTGAGGAACGAAATTCGTTAGATTGCAACTAAAGTTGAGGTGTCTTGTCGCCTACTTACACATATGAAAAAGCTGTCCAATATCTCCACGTCATCCACGGCCAACACCTCCGTATTGGCGCGGAGCAGAAAGTTCTCTCCCCGATAGACCTGACTCAATGGACGCCGATTGAGCGTGTAGAACCGAGCATTGAACTTAAAGTCCCCGGCACAGCGCACGGTCAGGATGTCCTCACGTGACTTGCGCAGCCTCGTCTCGTCCAGGTATTCGATCTGCACAGGTGAGATGACCGCTAGGCTATTGCTGACCAGCTTCACATGCTCGGGCGTTGTGTCCGTGCTGTTGGGCGTGGTGCTGTGGCCAGCTCCACCGCCACCACCTGCGCTCCGGTCCACATCCAGCGTGTAACTGAGTCTTTGCTGCAGCTTGATCTCTGCCTCCACCAGGCTGAAAATGTAGTAGGTGGCGGTGTTGCTGCCATGGGCGGACAGTTCACCCACGTCGACTTGGATCTGGGAGTGTAGCTTTTGCCGATTCGTTGAAACGTCCGTGGTAAGGAAGACTGCAAGCAAAGAAATTCAGGCGTTACTCGACTGCATTATTAAGGAAAATGTCCTTGCTGTTAAAAACTCAGTTTTTTAAACCAATTTTAAGAGAAAGAAAAACGGTGCGCACCTAAAACAATCCACTTAAAAACAAACTATAAAAAAGAGAGCCGTAAACCTTGCCAGAAGGTTTGTAACTAAAGACTTGTCTGGGAACCTGTAAAGTTTCTGAAAGCTGAAAATGATATATAGTATCTTAACGGTGCTGCATGTTTCAGAAATATTGCAGTTTTTAAAATTATAAATTATAAATTGTTTTTACTTCTTTGTATAATTTATTGGATATACAACCCATGAACTCCCATTGGCAAGATCATTTCCTGATTAGGAACAGATTTACTTTATTGTATTGGAGATGCTTGCTCTTGGCTGTTGCATACATTTCCAAAAAATGAATATACCCCTTTTCAGAATTCCAAATGGGTAAATAAGAACAAATAGTAGAAGTAGTAGCTGGCCAAGTTCAATGATGTATGTAAATAGTGGGCACAGGTGTTTTACCTGCAGCTGTAATATGAAAACGATGTTGGGTAAGGTAAGTAACGCTGTCTAACGACCTTTTTATATCAGTATAGGCATATGGGTTTCCCGCCCAGAACAGTCCATATAAATAGGTGGTAGGTAGGTCGCGTGCGACAGTTGATTCATAGCCTTCAGTACAAGCTGAAGATGCAGATCGGTTTACAGCAACTGCTGCTTTTACTGCTAGGGAGCAGCTCGGCTCTCAGTCTGGAGGAAGTGAGACGAAGGCGTGTGCCACGCGTGGTGGGCGGGCAACGCATCGAGGTGAATATACAGCCACATATGGTGAATATCAGACGACGTGGTGACTTTCAGTGCGGTGGCTCTTTGGTGACTCCACGTTGCGTCTTGACTGCCGCCCACTGCTTGCAGGCGCAGCAGCACAAGCCATCCGATTATGTGGTGCGCGGTGGTGTGACCTATTTGAGAGATATGCGCAATGCACGAGTAGTGAATCGCATACTGCTGCCCAGTGCCTTTAATCGAACCACTTTCGATCAGGATGTGGCCCTGCTGCAGCTACAGAACCCGCTGCAGGGCGCGCACATGGAGCCCATCCACCTGGCCAGGCACCCACCGCCACCCGGCAGTTATGTTCGCGTCTCCGGCTGGGGACTGACCGATGAGCGTTCCATGCAGCTACCCAATCAGCTGCACAGCGTGCAGGTGAAGGTGCTGTCGCGTCTCAAGTGCCAGCAGCTCTATCAGGGCTACAGGAATCTTACGGAAAGCATGTATTGCGCCTCAGTGGGCGGTCAGAAGGATGCCTGCAATGCGGACTCCGGCGGACCAGCAGTCAACATGGATGGCCAGCTGGTGGGCATCGTCTCGTGGGGCAAGGCCAATCGCTGCGCACGCGAGGACAGTCCAGGTGTGTACACGAGCGTGGCGCACCTGCACGATTGGATAGCGCACAATATGCGCAGATATTGCCACTGATATCTAGCCACGACATAGGATTAGGCCATTGAGTATTAGAACTAAAAATAAAGTGAAAAGTGTGCAGCCACAGCCCTGATTGTCTTTTGTTTACTTTAGCATTGGAATCCACACATTTGTTGACTTCGCGGAGCGCGTCATTAGCCATTGGCACAAGGCCCACTTGGCCCATTCAACCCATTCAAAAGCCAAGCTCTCTTTTCTTTTAGCCCCAATTATTTGCACAGTTGTACGGCTCGCGTTTGGGTGCTTGTTGTTTCCAGACCATAAAAGCCGCACCAAGGTTAATCCGCACACATTCCACATCGAGATGCGTTTGAGTTGGTTATACTTGGTCTTTCTTGTGCTGCTGCTGGATCAGCTCGCTGCGGCACAGCGTCGTAATCGAGCTCAAAGGACGAGCAATGCAGCGGCTGCTCGTGCCAGGAATCAAGGTACATCCCGTGTTACCGGGTTTACTGGCACTGCATCTTTAGCACGTCTTCGTCCACAGTCGCGCATCGTAAACAACAACAACAATTCGAATCGCCGTAACAATCGCAGAAGGAGATCAAATCGCTTGAGAAGATTAAACCGAAGGAATACTCGAAGCAACAGAAATAGAAATATTCGCGCCAACAGGAACAGACCTTCCTCCCGCATCGTCGGCGGTGTCCAGGCCCGCATTACAGGTGGCTCAACTGCAGCCATTAGCTCGATGCCATATATGGTGCAAGTCCTTCGAGGCGACAATATATGTGGCGGCACTCTAATTAACCCCCAATGGGTCCTTACTGCCGGCCACTGCGTCTCCGGCAACGCCCCCTCCACTTTTCGTATAGTCGGCGGCACATCCACGCTGAATGGAACGGATGGCGTAGTCCGCACTGTCACCTTCACCAGCGTGCCAGCCGGATACAACCGCAGAACCATGAACATGGACGCCGGATTGCTGAAGCTGAACCAGACCATGACGGGCACAAATATTGGCACGGTTGCATTGGCTCGGCGAATGCCACAACCGGGCACTAGAATAAGGATTGGTGGATTTGGGGCCACTAGGGAAGGCGGCAGTTCTGTCCAAAATTTACGAGCGGTGCAGCTAAGAGTTCTCAGGCAGCAAGAGTGTCGAAGCGCCTATCGACAATCGGCTACCATTACGAGAAGCATGTTCTGTGCAGAGGCCAGGAACAGAGATACCTGCAGCGGCGACTCGGGCGGCGGCGCTGTACAAAACAATGTACTGATAGGTATTACTTCCTGGGGCACGGGCTGTGCCAGGCCTAACTATCCCGGTGTCTACACCCGAGTGAGGGTGTTGCGCAGCTGGATTACCAGAACCATTGCAAATAATTAAGGAAAAATACTATTGAAACTTAAACAAGAATTAAAAACGGTTACAAAAATAATATACCCTCTTTACTCAATTTCAATAAATAGATTGATAAAAAGATTAGAAGATTTGAATAGAAAAGTTACCCTATTTACACATCTTTAATAGGTCCAGGGTATTAAAGCTTTAAGATATAAGAGAAAACAAAGATCTTCTAATAGATACCGAAACTTTCAGAATTATGAATTATTATTAAACGATATTAAATAAGATATAAAAGATAAGATATAGAGAATTGAAGGTAAATGGTTGATCTAACAGGTGCATTAAAACTTTAAACCACGAGAGAAAAGGTGGATCTTCTAATAGATACCAAAACTTTCAGAATTATGACAAAAAATATAAAAGAAGAAAAGAGATAGAAGATAAATGGTCCGTCTAATAGGTACCAAAACATTAAGAACATTAACTTCATCATAATCCATAATTTATAGAGAGTTAAGCCTTAAGAGCTATAAAATGGTTCTTTAAAATAATATCAATTGGTATCGAAACTTTAAGAAAAAAAAGAGTTATGTAATGGCTCTTCAATATAAGAGATCAATAGGTTTACAAACTTTAAGAGATATTTTTGTGATCTACAAACAATCTGTTGCCTCCAATCGAATAGATAAAACGCATACTCTTAAGTAATCAACTGTAGAGCTAATAATATTATTTAAAGTCAACAATAAAAACCCGCCCAATCGGTAGAAACAATTGTGCAAATGTTGATATGTTGATATGTGTCTCAGCTCAGATTTGTTGATGCCTTCGCTCAAGGTATAAAAGCAATTGGCCCACTACCCCAAAAAGTAGTTTAGTCTTCCCTATTCACAACATGCTTCGATCACAGCTTTTGCCACTGCTCTTGGCCAGCGTTTGGCTGGTCAAAGGAACACAGCTCATAGAGCCTCGCATTATTGGTGGCTACGTCGCCAACATAAGGGATCTCAAGTATCTGGTGCAGGTGTCAACGGCTGATGAGATCTGCGGTGGTTCGTTGGTAACCACACGATGGGTCATCACAGCCGCCCACTGTGTGCACCGGGTGCGCATGGCTGACTTGCGAGTCTATGGCGGCACCTCGGAGCAGGGTGCTCAAAATGCCATCCAACGTTTGGTGGACCTAGTCGTTGTACCCTCAAACTTTAACAGCCAGACAATGAACATGGATGTGGCTGCGTTGTATCTCAGCCAGGACATGACTGGTGACAATGTGGCGACTATTGCACTGGCCAGCCAGCTGGCTCCACCAGGCAGCCTGGTCAAAGTTTCCGGCTGGGGCGCTGTTAATCCCAATTCCTCGGAAACGGCACGCCATGTGCACAGCGTCATAATGCCCGTCTGGCGGCAGGCAGCCTGTCGAACAGCTTATCGTGGCCAGCAGCAGATTACCCGCAACATGATCTGCGCAGCGAAGGCATTTAGAAGAGACTCCTGCGACGGTGACTCCGGCGGACCGATGGTCTACCGAGGTGAGCTGATGGGCATTGTTTCCTTTGGTTTCGAGTGCGCCAGCCGCTCGCCCGGCGTCTATACCAGCGTGCCAGCGATAAGAAGATGGTTTATGGACATCATGGCAGAGTTTTCCTAATTTGTAGTTCGTAGCTCGAAGTCTCAATAAACTAGTTAAATATTACGCTTATCAGCAGTCAATTAACTAGGAAAGGTCTGTCTGTTGACTATATGAACATCCATTTTGTGGTTGCTTCCGCAAAATGTGGATAAAGTTCTATACTTGACTATTTCTGCTCCAACTTCTAGCTGGCAAACCGAAAAAACGGGGCGAAATCTTCGGTGGCCAGACGGGGGCAGCATTTCTGGGGAATTTGCGACGTAGTCGGCTATTTAAATGTGGCGGGGCACTCATCTCGTCCAGCTGCCCACTGCCTAGAGCAACGTCATCAATATGTCCAGGATTTGTTTGTGCACGTTCAGCAACAATGCCTGGATATCCAAGTCCCGAGTCACATGTACGTCAGGCCTGGCATTCTTATCTACCGCCAAAATACAATCCTAGTTACGGGTTCAATGAGGATCTGGCCCTTTGATAGAACGGGCAATGCAAGTATCATGCCCATTGACTTTAATGATCTGCCAGAGGGCGCAGATCTAAAGATCCTTGGCTGGGACTCGACTAACAGCATGGATCAGAACTGGAACCAATGTCAACCTGGTGTCGCGACATGAATGCTCCCTCAAATTGGGCCCACAGCAGCTATTCACGATTAACATGTTATGGGCTGTAATGCCTGTCTTGGCGATTCTGGGAGTCCTGTTCTATATGCAGGTCGTTCGGGGAATTTGGCTGTGGCAGCAGCTCACCGGTCGTCTATACACGCTTCAGCAGTTTGTCGACGACATGGTTCCCTAAATGCTTCATGGAGCACTGCTAAGATACTCCAAATATATATTTAGAGATTGGAGTTTCGATTTTAGATAAAGCTATTTAATAAACAATTAACTTCGATTCCATTTGCAATAAAAATCTTTTTTTTTTTCGATTTCTCTTTCAATTTTCACATTCAATTTCAAATTCTTGACATTTTGTATTTCAATTGTAATGAAATTATCGCTTTATGCATTTTAAAAAAAGTATTTCATTTTGTCTTTCATAAGCTTTTAACGTAGTTTTTCCATTCCCAAAGATTTTTATTTTATTTTAATTCGTTTAATCTAGAATTGAACCTCTAATTCAATTGTTTAGCATTCAATCTTGACTTTCAACTTCAATTCAGTTTCAGGAACAGTTAGATAATATTTGAATTGTAATTTTATTACCTCAAAGAGCACATAATAATCTGGAATTGTCGAGGTGGAATCCATTGAAAAAGGTTGTTAGATATAATTACGCATTGTTATGGAGCACTCAATAAATTGATCTAAAATTGAAGCTGCGCACTTTCGGTTGTTCCCTCAGTCTGGACACGCTATGTGCTGGTTTAAGTTGTGTTGGCTGTTCTGGCTGCTCCACGTTGCCAGTGGACAACGGATTATAGGTGGCCAGGAGACAAGCATCAGCCAGGTGCCATATTTGGTGTATCTTCGGCAAGGCGGCACCTTTATTTGTGGTGGGTCTTTGCTCACACCCAGCTTTGTGCTAACTGCCGCGCATTGCGTCTATGGCGACAAGGAGCAGGATTATTCTGTCCATGCGGGCACCAGTCGGCTGGGGCAAAACGCCCCAGTGGTGCGTGGTGTGGTCCGTTTCCACATTTCACCAAGCTACTCGCCCTACACCTTCGACATGGACGTGGCCATACTGCAGCTGGAGTTGCCTGTGCCGCTCTCAGCCGGCCAAGTGGCCACAATAACACCCTGCCGTTCGCCACCGCCAGCCAATGGATACGTACGGATTAGCGGTTGGGGCGTGCAAAAGGAGAACAGTGACAAGCCAGCGGCTCAGGTGCGCACAGCTGTCGTCCGCGTCTTACCCCATGTAGAGTGTCAAGAGGCTTATGCTGGACAGGCAAAGCTCAGCGATTCCATGATCTGCGCCGCTGTGCGTGGCATTAAGGACTCCTGTTACGGTGATTCGGGTGGACCCTTGGTCTACCGCGGCGAGGTCTGTGGCATTGTTTCCTGGGGATTTGGATGTGGGCGCGCTGCTTATCCGGGCGTCTACACCAGTGTGGCCAGCGCGCGTGTTAAAAATTTTATAGACCAAATTCTGAGAAAGCTTTAGATCTTGAACTAGTTCCGATAGCAGCTTACTAGTTCATTTCATAGATCATAAAGGATTTGCATGAATTCAAAATGTTCTGTTACGGTCACACTCATCAAATCAAAATTATTTAACGTTTTTTCGAACTGAACTTGATTGTAAATAAATATGTCAACAATGATACTAATTATAAAAATATACATATGTATATATGAAACGCATTTAGATACGTTTATCTGGCTAGATATTTAATGGCTCTGTTACCCTTTCGATGGGCCGCGCACGATAGAACAACAAAATGGTTTATTAAAAATAATTATTATTTGCACAATAAAACAATGTTACAATTATATTTCCTCAAAATTAACGCCCCATATAAAACCTCGTGCAAACAAACGCGCGAGCCGACTCGGATCTGGAAACAGTCAGTGCTTGTGCCTACTTTTTCGACGCTATTTAGACAAGTGATTTGATAGCAAATATTTAACGCTATGCGCGGCAACGTGTATTGTTGCTGACAAACCAATGCGATTGCTGCCACAGCTGCTGACTATGCTCCTGCTCCGGATAGCCACTGGCAAGGCCGCCAATGATGCGGGCGCACGTATTGTGGGCGGTGTACCGGTGGATATTAGCAGTGTGCCCTACTTAGTCAATCTGCGAATCTCTGGCAATTTCATTTGTGGAGGTGCTTTGGTCACCCCCACTCATGTGGTGACAGCGGCCCACTGTGTGAAGGGCGTGTCAGCAAGCAGACTGCAGGTGGTGGGCGGTGCGACACTATTGACTGATGCAACAGGTGTGCGAAGGCAAGTGGACAAGGTTTATACACCCAAAGCCTTTAATACGCGCACCCTGCACTCGGATGTGGCCGTGCTGAAGCTGAAGTCAGCGCTGGAAGGTGCCAACATTGGGACGATACCGCTATGCAACTCCAGCTGGCAACCAGGTGACCTGATTAAGGTCTCCGGCTGGGGCAAAATGACCGAGGCCAGCAAACGTGTCTCCCAGCACGTACGCAGCGTTGACGTGTCGCTCGTCGCACGGAAGAGCTGCATCAGCCAGTACAAATTGCGAGGCACCATCAGTTCAACCATGTTCTGTGCGTCTGTGCCGGGCATTAAAGATGCCTGTGAAGGCGACTCTGGTGGCCCAGCTGTCTATCAGAATCAACTGTGCGGCATTGTTTCTTGGGGCTTAGGCTGTGGCAGACGCAACTATCCCGGCGTTTATACAAGTGTCAAAACTGTCAGAGGATTTATCGATAAGGCTTTGGGCATGTAAACTAACCAACCAAACTGATCAATAAATGCGGATGACTTAAGATATACACACATGTACATATATGAAGTTCGCATTAACAAATCAAATTGACTCTAGTTTAACCTATATGTCTGGATGCACAATAGCAGTCAGACGGATAAGACTATATATGCTATTCATAGTTCTCAGTTAGACAATCTAAATTAAATTAGTTTGAATCTATATCCTACTTACCGCTATTGCGCAGCTCCTGTGGAACGCTTATATGCACGCCCACATTCTGTAGATAAACATTATAAGGATTGCTAATGGTGGTCACCACCGGATAGTATTCATTGACGAGCATTGTTGTTGCCGGAGCATCGCTTTTCACATGGCCAAGGTTCGTTTGAGTGCTCAAATGGAAGCTGCAATAAAAGTTCAACGAAGCGTTAAATGAAGGCTGCATGCAAATGCTTATGGCTTCCGGTATGAAGCGTTTGTGACCTACGTGGGTGCAATATAGCAAATGTTATTTATTGTCACATTATCATCCAGATCGCGACTGCGCGTGTGATGCCGGAATGGTTGGCGTGCATAACTCGTGGTGCACGTGAGCATGGTACCAATTTGATCGGTGCCCATAAGCGCCTCCAGCCGAACGATGCGCAGTTGTGTGTTCTCATTGAACTGATGCGCCTCCGTACTGCACATGAGCTGATAATAACATCCAGGCTCCAAACGCATATTCTTCTCATATGTTTTTGGCTCCAAGTGTTCCTGTGCCGAGGCCTGCTGTTGGGTACGCAATTGCAGCAGACTGGGAAAGCACAAATACTTGAGAGCCTCCAATTTGTAGCTTAGTTGTATATTACTGGCATCGGCAAGCAGCACATGGAAGCTGCGTATGCGCAACGGCACGTCGGTAAGAACGCTGCATATAAATGTAGACAATATAATTAACATATATTTCAC
Source organism: Drosophila gaucha (assembly GCA_035045545.1). Taxonomy (NCBI): domain Eukaryota; kingdom Metazoa; phylum Arthropoda; class Insecta; order Diptera; family Drosophilidae; genus Drosophila; species Drosophila gaucha. The sequence goes on from JAWNOY010000292.1 coordinate 8,884,504, forward strand.
GTATATATAAATATATAATCTTTCCAACTGACCGCACTATCAGATGCAGCTGCAACACATCGCTGGTGTTTAGCTGAACTTGTTGAAATGTGGCGCAGAGCTCCAGCACATCACTGACCTTATCTAAATCGATTTGTATGGGTGATTTCACGCTTGCCAGCGCATTACTCCACAGGGCTTGAACCTCGGGCGTCATTTGTGTTTGTGGCATAGGCGGCACGCTCTGAAACACTTGCCAAAGATTCTCTAGCAATAGTACGCGCTCTTTTTGTTCTCCATGATGGCGGAGCGAAAGCGCCTCAATGCTGCAGGAAATATAATCAGCCACAGATGCGGAAAGCAGCGCACACCTTAGAGTCTTCAGCAGCACATCACTAAAAATGGTTGTCCATTTCTCCTGACGGTAGTCGGGCAGCATTAAAGAGTAGAGACTGAAAGGCAGTGGAACTAGTTAGACAACAAATATAAATACAAATAGCAGTTGCTTACGTTAATGCCTTGGCATGATCGCCACTGCGCAGATACTCTTCGGCCATGTCAATGGCCAACTTCTTTCGGAATCTCAAGCACTTGTAGATTTTAAACTGTGCCATGGCCTGACTGAGCAGCGCTATAATAGCTGATGAGTGATTATAGCTTTTCTCCATTTCGCAAAGCTGCACATTTGCTTGATGCTCGGCAACAGGGTCACCCGTTTTTACTGCCCGTATGCCAAAGAACTCAGTGTACAAACTCTGACTTGGCATCGCATTCGTTGAGCTCGTAACTAAGAGCGTGGCGCTGGCCTGTAGAGCGGCTTCACGTCGCTTTATCACATATTCGGCGGCCTTCTGGTAATACATGCCCGGATGCTGTGTCTGCAGAGCAGGCAAGCCATTTTTGATTGCCTCACAGAAGAGTTCCGCGAAGACAGAGTGTCTGTAATCAAATATTACCTTAGTACTTAGAATTAATTAGGTATGCCCAGCTTACTGCGTACTTAGCCAGGCATGATGCTCAAAGGCTAAATCCTTGAAACCCACGCAGTTTTTGTATTTATCAACGTGTATAACGAACTGATTGATGGAATCCCTTGGTGTTTTCAACTTAAACATAAGCCGGCACATTTTGTAGTTGAGAAAGCCGGCAATAGTTTTGATCTCCATGCAATTGGCATCAGTAATTCGTATCTCATCCAGGTTTCCATAGGCCTGGAAATAGTGTCTTTAAACAGAGTAAATATTATTGACTAAAACTCTTCATTGTAACATTTTTAACTTACTTTTGTGCCGTGCTGAAGTCCTGCCGCATCTCTGCCACAAAGCCCAGTTTATATTGATGGCGTATCTTGAGTGTTGTATGCGCAGCCGAGAGTTGATCACGGTGCGTACGTATTCGTTTCGACATGAGTGCATAGTAGGATTGGGCCATATCCAAGAAGGCTGACTCCAAGCGCAGAGTGTATCCCATTAGATGCTCCGTGTGTGGCAGTATGAACAGCATTTTGCTCGTAATACCACAGGCGGTTGTTAGACTAGCAGCACGCTCAGCCGCCAGCATATCCTCGCCTGGAGGCAGTGGCGCCGACTTCTGGAGTAGCACCAGGCACAGCCTTGTATTACGTTCCTGCAGCGCATTTTTCAGGCCCTGCACAATTGCCGCACACTGCACCTGTTTTTCTGTCCACTGGCTGTCGTTCCATTCGATGTCTTGGAAGAGCACCACCACGGATGGCAAGACATGCAGGTGTTTTAACATCCAGTTACGCTTAAGTATCCCTTTCGGATGGTACCATTCGTAGGAGGCGCGTTTCGGCTTAGCGACCGGGAACTCATAGTTGGGAGGCAGTAATTTGTAATGCACGGCCGCGCGATCCCTGTCCCTGTCCGCTGGCTTACGTTGGAGGGTGCCGCTGAAAGCATCCCAAATAGATTTGTGGACACTCTGTTGAGCGATATCCAAGCCACAAAAACCTATCAGCGGTTGTGGTATTACGAGAAGCTCTGAGGGCAGAGTTGTACCATCAATCGTCATAGTTTTGTATGTGTAATAGATGTGATTTGCTTCCTCGCACACTGCTGACAAACTCTGCTTCAAGGCCTGCCGTTGGTTCTTAACTGGGCGTGGATTTTTGCGATTTCAATGCCCTAAGTGCATTTGGCACACAGAATACAACAATTTGTGTGTATGGTGAAGCTGTTTTCACCAAAAATTCCAGCAAAATTTACGGTATTGAATGTAAATAAACGCCGCCTAGTGATGTAAAAAAACATCGATGCATCGAACATCGATTTTTTTTTGGCGATGTTTACCGATGTTTTCCGATGTTTTTACTGATCCCGATGTTAAGCGATGCATCGATGTTTTGTAAAACATCGGACGTTTAATTTCACAATTTGTGTATATTCGTCGTTAGTTGCCAAAGTAAATAAATTTATTAGATACCTTTTGCTGGAAGCACTTCATAAAAATCGATGGCAACAGTGCGAAATGCAATACATGTGGGAAAATTATAAAGTCTGCGGGAAATACCACAAATATGAAGGACCATCTACGCAATGTTCAGTCGAAAACCAAGGTTTTATTTATTTAATGAATACGGTTGCATCCCGTTATGAAATACCCACGAGATATAAATTCACAAAATGGGTCGACGAAAAATACGAGCGTATGAAAGAAATGTTGAAGACTCGTAAGATTATATGAAATCTTGAAGACAGCTATGAAAGCATATTATTTGTTATGTTATAGATTGTAAGGTTAACTAAAATCTGTAAGATTCCTATATTTCACTTTAAAAAAAATCGTTTTTTTAATCAAATAGGAAATATTTAAAACATCGATGCATCGAAGCTTTGATCCGATGTATAAGCCCAACATCGATGCTTCGTTTTGAAAACATCGATGACCGTCGACATCGATGTTTTCACTCAAATTTACATCACTAACGCCGCCCCAGGAAAATGCAGTTTGCAATCAGCTGTAGTTGTACGTAAGCTTGTTATCGTCATCGAGCACCGATAACTGACTATACATGCAGCCCTGAATGTAGCTGTCATACACGCACGAACTGTCAGTGAGTTGCCTTCGGCTTCTTAATACGTGTCGCACTACGTACTTTCACATTCGTTTTGTTATTTTCGCTCTGAACGCAGGTAATAATCGCGTGTGTATGGAATAGTAATTACAATTATATTTAAATATTGCATATTTTTTTATTTTTCAGTGCTTCTACGCCACAAAAACACACAAAATGGCTCCTCCACAGAGAATGCGCGTCGCCAACGAAAAGGCCAGCAAATATGTGACAATGCGTGGCAATGTACCCAAATCCTCGGTAGGTGTTCAAATCTTTAACTACAGTGGCATCTTTAAAATGTAAAGTGCGGTCGTAGCTATAATCACTGCCACAACTGCAAAAAAACAATACGAGATAAACCTGCACGCGTGCCTTATAGAAACAAATCGAATAGGAAAAAGTGCCACGCCGTCATTGATTTTATTGTTGTTGCAGTGCGCATATGTGTGTGTGTGCGTGAGAGTTGAACCGAATGTTATCGGTGCTTCTGGATTTGCCTAGCTGTTGCTTCTATGATCTCGCTAATTAATGTTGCATCTCTAATCAATAATCTCTAATGTTTTACTTTTTTCTTCCAGAAAGCGAAAGAAGGACAATATCCGGTCGGACCCTGGCTTTTGGCATTGTTTATCTTTGTTGTGTGTGGATCAGCGATTTTCCAAATCATTCAGTCGATTCGGGCTGCGTAAACCAGAGCAGATACAAATACAAAATTTAATAATAGATCCCTAAGCTCAGCACACATACACAGACAAACACACGCAACAGCTCTGACGTCTTCTCTCAAAACTTTTTCGTAACTGAACTATCCCGTCATTATGTGTATAGTCAATAGAGATAAAGCTCGAACGACAACTTGGCTTTTTAGTTTACAGAACTTTTTATGAACTATGTATTTCTATGCACATGCAAATTTAAGTCCATATTTTGTATTTTTTATTAATAATTAAGCTTAAAACCGAAAGTTTATGTGCGCCCATATTGTAAAAGCATTCCCGCACACATACAAATTACTTATAAATATGCTGATTGTGTAAAAAATGAATGCACAAGCTACAAAAACATTATTTTAAAATGCTTTTGCAGCGATTTGAATAGTGCAAGTGTTTAAATGTTGTTTTCGGCAACGAGGACGATTAGAAAAGAAAAACTATGAGTAAATACAATGATGAATATATAATAATTTTTTACCTAAAACAAAAAAAAATTGTTTATTTTATTGTTACAATATACACAACAAAAATATGCCATGAAATCCCATTTCCAATGGGTCAGGGTATAAAAACATGTATAATGCAGTCTATAATATTGGTTTTATTTAATTGAGATTGTGCAGCCCTGGTTGCTGCCTGTTGTAAGTCCCACATACGTTACAATAAAATCATAGTGGATTTTGTCAGATAATTTTTAAATAAAAATCAGGATAACAAAATCATTTCTTCAAAATAAAAAAACAATTGTGTTCTGCAATAAAATTTAATAGGCTTTGAATTATTTTAATATCAACATTTTACGAACAGCGACAGTGTCCAGCAATCGTAACGTGTCTGGGCCCCGCTGTAGTCAAACAGCTGCTAACTTTCGAGGCAAGGGATATCCGAATAAGTAAATATATTGTTTACTTAAAATGAATCTAAAAGTTAATTTATAAAACTAAAAACCTAATGCGTCGCATTTATACAACGGCCTACATACAAATTATGTCGAAAAACAAAGGAAAAGGGAAAGCAAAAACCACAACCGGTGTGACAACCACACCGCCAGTTTCTAATACACCGGTCACACTGGATAAGAGTGGCAACATTGTCATTAAAATTCTTGCCAAGCCGGGCGCCAAACAGAATGGCATCACGGATATTGGACTCGAAGGTGTTGGCGTTCAGATTGCAGCGCCGCCAAGTGAAGGAGAAGCTAACGCCGAACTGGTCAAATTTCTGTCCAAAGTGCTGGGACTGCGCAAGAGTGATGTATCCCTCGACAAGGGCTCACGTTCACGCAACAAAATAATACTCGTTAGCAAAGGCATCACCACGGTAGAGGCCATAGAGCAATCATTGCGAAAAGAATGTGAATCATAATAAATTGAATCCCCCGATTCCCAAATAAATCATCCATGTATAGATTATAGTTTTTATATGCTTTATTATCGATGCGATCATCCAATCTTATTACATATTCCATTTAATAACTAACGCATATGTAGTCTTTGTATTTCTTTCTTTCATTACATAAATTACTTGGATTCTAAATTAGAAATTTCTTATAAACGACAACTGCTCTTACATAGTGAATGTGTAAATCCTAACATTACAGATTTTTCTTGATTTTTGAGTGAGTTAAGCGTATTTCTGTCGCCTATAACGCGACACAACGTAAATACAAATTACATGTGTAAACTGAACATTAAATAACTCTGTTGTCAAGTCCAACCTAAGAAGCGGTTCCGACAAAGGAAATGAAATGTGATCAACTTTTAAGTAATTTCGTATGCAAATGGTGTAGTTAAATGTTTTGGGTGGGGGTGGATGGGTTGTTGAGAGGTTGTTTAATCGACTTCCTCCATGTGGGATGCATCCTCGGTGTCCTCAACCAGAGATGGAGCATCGCCGGCGCTCTGGGCATCCTCGGTAGTCATGGGCTCATCCTCATCGATGCCAAGACCCAGCTTGATCATGCGATAGATGCGGCTGGCGTGCACCTGAGGGCTGTCCAGCGAGAATCCAGACGACAGCAGCGATGTCTCGAACAACAGAATGACCAGATCCTTGACGGCCTTGTCGTTCTTATCAGCATCGGCTTTCTGGCGTAAGGTGTCGACAATTGGATGATCAGGATTGATCTCCAAGTGCTTCTTGCCGGCCATGTAGCCCATGGTGGAAGTATCACGCAGTGCCTGGGCCTTCATGATGCGCTCCATGTTGGCGGACCAACCGAACTGCGAGGTGACAATGCAGCATGGTGAGTCGACCAGACGGTTGGACACGACAACCTTCTCAACTTTGTTGTCCAGAATTGATTTCATCAGCTTGCACAGGCTCTCAAACTTGGCCTTATCCTCCTCGCGCTTCTTCTTCTCAGCCTCATCCTCGGGCAACTCGAGACCCTCCTTAGTGACGGAGACGAGCTGCTTGCCCTTGTATTCCTTCAGATGCTGGATGACGTACTCATCGATGGGTTCAGTCATGTAGACCACTTCAAAGCCACGTGCCTTGACGCGCTCAACGAAGGCCGAGTTGCTGACCTGATCCTTCGACTCGCCAGTGATGAAATAGATGTGCTTCTGGCTCTCCTTCATCCTTGACACGTAGTCGGACAACGAGCAGAAATCATCGCCAGAGGCAGAGGTATGGAAACGCAAGAAATCGGCCAACTTGGCACGGTTGTTGCTGTCCTCATGGACGCCCAATTTCAGGTTCTTGCTGAACTGGTCGTAGAACTTCTTGTAGTTCTCTTTGTCCTCGGTGAGCTCCTCAATCAGTTCCATGGTCTTCTTGACTAGATTCTTACGGATGACCTTTAGCACCTTATTTTGCTGCAACATTTCACGGGAAATGTTGAGTGGCAAATCCTCGGAGTCGACCACACCCTTGATGAAGTTCAAGTACTCGGGAATGAGATCCTCACAGTTGTCCATGATGAATACACGGCGCACGTACAACTTGATGTTGTTGCGCTTCTTCTGGTTCTCGAACAGGTCGAAGGGTGTGCGACGTGGGATAAAGAGCAGAGCACGGAACTCTAGCTGACCTTCCACGGAGAAGTGCTTGACAGCCAAATGGTCCTCCCAGTCGTTGGTCAACGACTTGTAGAACTCTCCGTATTCCTCCTGGGAGATATCATCGGGATTGCGTGTCCAGATGGGCTTTGTCTTGTTCAGCTCCTCATCTTCGGTGTACTTCTCCTTGATGGTCTTCTTCTTCTTGGCATCCTTGTCCTTCTTGTCGGCATCCTCATCTTCACCAACATCCTCGATTTTGGGCTCATCAGTGTCCATCTCTTTCTTCTCATCACCCTCCTTCTTCTCATCATCAGCCTCATCGTCGCTGACCTCCTTCTCACGCTCCTTCTCCACCAGCAATTTGATGGGGTAGCCAATGAACTGAGAGTGCTTGTTGACGATCTCCTTGATCTTGCTCTCCTCAAGGTAATCGGTCTGATCCTCCTTGATAAACAGCACAATCTTGGTACCACGGCCCAAGGGCTCAGAGTTATCAGCACGAACAGTGAAAGAGCCACCGGCAGAGGACTCCCAGATGTACTGCTCATCATCATTGTGCTTCGAGGTGACGGTCACCCTATCAGCCACCAGATAGGCAGAGTAGAAACCCACACCAAACTGGCCAATCATGGAAATATCGGCACCAGCCTGCAATGCCTCCATGAACGCTTTGGTGCCCGACTTGGCAATTGTGCCCAAGTTGTTGACCAAATCGGACTTGGTCATACCGATACCGGTATCAATGATGGTTAGTGTACCAGCGGTCTTGTTCGGTATCAGCTTGATGTACAGCTCCTTGCCAGAGTCAAGCTTGCTGGGATCCGTCAGCGATTCATAGCGGATCTTGTCGAGTGCATCAGACGCATTGGAAATCAATTCACGCAAGAAGATTTCTTTGTTTGAGTAGAATGTGTTGATGATCAACGACATAAGCTGAGCAATCTCAGCCTGGAATGCGAAAGTCTCCGTTTCCTCAGGCATCTGTAATAAAAAAAAAATTTAAAAATTAATTTAATATGTTTGCTTATTAACTTTAGTAAAAATAAGCCGCTCTCCCTTTCGACCATTAATTTTAACCCCTATGAGAGGCATCGGACAAGCTTGCTTACTCACTCACTCAATTACCAAAGTATGCACATAACCGATGTACGCTATGCGTGTGTGTGTGTGTGTACTTTAGTAAATTCGAGAAGCGTTGCCCTGCCAATAAACAAAAGTGCAGATATGTTCTAGAAAAACGCCCTTAAATAAAAAAAAAAATGCATGTACACATTGCATTCGGTGAACAGATCTCTTTGTTCACAAATACTTTTCTAGAATATTTTTGGGTCATACAGAAATTGTGCAAATACTTAGGAACAATGTGAGAGCGAAACAAAGGGCAAATGCAAACACGTGCAATGCTAATATGCATGTATATATTACATACATACATAGTACATACACATACAAGCACTTTCATACAAAAGCAAATTAATTTGTGTTACTACATTTGCATTGGACGAATAGCTTTCCAGAAATTTCGACAATTTTCTTTTGCCGGCATAATCTGCAAGTGTGAGTCAACTTAAAAGCGTGCTCATTGAATTTTATATCTTCATTGGTAAGCGCGTTGAACTTTGCAAATCTCAAAGATGTCGTCAATTATAAATGAAAAATTCATGTCATTCGCAATTTCTAGACCTTTCTGCAATCGATAGAGCAGGAATTGTGTCAAGAGCGTTTCCTTCACACACACACATACACACTTTCGCCAAAATTCATCGACGAAAATGCAGTTGTTAATGCACGAGTTGTCTTATTTTGTGTAATAGATATGTACTAAAAATATATTCCGCTTACCTTGTATGTCTTTGTTTCACAGAATTAACTTTAAAAACAATATACTTTTCAGTTTTCTTTGGCAGAAAATGAAATTCACTTTTTTATGCTTTGCTTTGCCTTCGAGCAGAACGATGCTCACCGCACGAATTTTGTTTCAATACTGACAAGCCGGCGTCTGCTTACTGCTGCTTTTATAGAGGGGTGAACAAAATGCTACGAAACTTCTAGAGACTTCTAGAAACTTCTCGTCGTCAGGGCTACCTCTTCCGGTTGTCAACACAGTGTTGCATTGAATCAACTGACAGTGTTGAAAACGAATTTTTCTATAAAATTCTAGAAGTTACAACAGATGAATATTAAAAATAGATTGTGCCTTTTAAATAATAATATAATTATTATTTGAATTATTGTGTTTCCAAATGAATACATTCGATAAGAATAATTGCAATAACGGTTAGTTAATTTTTGTATATATGAAATAGTAAGTCTTTTTTAAGATTTTTCATCCCACTTAATCAAAGATATTTTTGGTATATTTTTTTATATGTCGGGATTTTGGGTGACCAAACTTGATATAATCATAAAATGTGCCCGAATTTTATTAATGTGTGTTTTAGTACCAAACTAGAGAAGCATTTTTTGTTTATTTCATACTTTACATTTGAAATAAATTATTTAAATTTTAGTTAAAATGGGTGGCACTCGATGCGTATTCCGCGACTGCCAAGTTTCAACGCAGCGCAATCCGAAAATGCATTTTTTCAAACTGCCAGTTCGTGATCCAGTTCGCCTGGAAACCTGGTTAAAGAATTGCGGCAATGCTGACATTTTAAATGTTGCAAGGGAGAAACTATCAAACCGAGCTGTTTGCGCACGTCATTTTCGCTATGAATGCTTCATGAACTACAAATTGGATCGACTTATACCAAACCAAACGCCAACATTGGCGCGTGTCAGCAAGGATCTGGCGTGGGACATGGAACACCTCGACGAGAATGGCGAGGCAACAATGGTCAAGCTATCGATGCCGACATTGGATCACTTGATACCACCCGATAATTTCGAGTGTCCACTTGGCTTCACCGAAGACGCACGATTTGGGCGCAAATACGTAGCGAGAAGGCGAACGCCACCAAAGCCGCTGACACTCGAACCAAAAAAGAAACAAAAGCTTATGCATGAGCAAATATACAAGTGTGAAGCGTCTAGAAACGTTGACGCTGGCAAACTGGAACAGCAGCTGAGTGTAAATGAAGTTGACATGTCAATATTAACAGAGACCAAAAAAGCAGAAGAGATCCCTGAAGACATCCAGCCTAATTATGATCAATTGATAGCAGACTGTGAGAAGCTTACAAAGGATAATGCCGATTTAAAGCAAACAATAAACAAACTAGAAGCTCAAGCAGAAATACTTAAAAACAATAGCACAGCCTCCGGCTGCTCCTCCTCTGCACCACAACTGACCAAGCCACAGCTGTATAATGGCATTAAAAAGTATCTAGGTCCAACAATGGCAGCACTTGTGCGTATGGAAATGTTTGGCGGCGCAGAGCGCCCATGGAAGGAAGATGAACGGGACTTTTCCAAGGAGCTGCTACTGCTGGGCGAGCACGTCTACACACATTGCTGCGATGAATGGCGATTCCGATTGCCCTCGCTGCGAATGGCTCGCACTTGGCTGGAAGACAAACAGGCTGCAGAAGAAGAGGAAGAACAGTTATAGAGTATGCAGCTGATATAATTTTTCAATGTGACTCAATTAGCAGCCACAAATGTGACTCAAGGTGCCTTTCGCCGTTCATATTGGCAGTACTTATCTTAATTAGGTGTACATAAAAAAGTTACTCTTATTTGGCTGTCTTGATTTGCCATCAATGCCAAAAATCCAAATTGGGGCAAAAGTTCTACAGAACTTTAATTTATTTACCTGTGGCAATCTTTATGATTTTAATCCATGTACAAGGTCTACATAAATTATAATTGTTCGCGTTATTAAAATGAGATTCGGAAAATGAAGACATGTCAAAACTATTTCGGTCTCTTCACCGAAAAGACATACCAAGCGAAGGCCTCAAGATGAGGACGTATTTAAAAAATGTACCAGTAAGTAAAGAATCAAAATATGTTTTAATAAATATACCTTAAAATTTCTGTTACAGTTGCTAGTGCTGTTTGCTTTGTTTCCAATGGTTAATTGTCAAACATGCTCGGATTGCTCATTGACCGATGGAGTTTATGCCTGTGTGGATGAGTTTTCCTATGGAATCTGCTTTAATCTAGGCGACGTTGATCCCGATGCAATTCGTTCATGTAAAAGTGGCTATTACTGCAATGTTGATGGCACATTTTGTTCTCCTCAGGAAACCTCTACTGTTAGTTTGGCTAAAATCTTGCTTGCTTACAATACCTGATTTCACATCCTTTTATTGTAGCCATCCTGTGAACCTTTAGTTGCCTCCATCTGTTCAGATTGTTCAGTGACCGACGGAGTCTATGCCTGCGTGGATGAATTTAGCTATGGAGTATGTTACAATATGGGCTCTGTCGATCCAAATGCGATTCGATCATGTGATGATGGCTTCTACTGCAATGTTGATGGCACATTTTGTTCACCACGGGACACCTCTTCTGTAAGTTTTATTAAAATCTTTGCCAGTTGAAATGTTTAAATTTGTATTATTTTATTGTAGCCATCGTGTGTGTCTACAACTCCAGAACCTTCTACAGAATCGACAACAGGTAAACCAACAGACTCGACAACAGTTTCACGCCCTGATACGACAACAGGTAACCCCACAGAGTCCACAACAGTTTTACCCCCCGACTCTTCGACCTCTCAGTCACCAGAACCTTCAACAGAATCGACAACAGATAAACCTACTGACTTCACAACGATTTCACCCACTGATTCATCAACAGCACTGTCTCCAGAACCTTCTACAGATTCGACAACAGATAAACCCACGGACTCCACAACACCCCCTGCTTCTTCGACGTCGCAGTCTGCAGAACCTTCAACAGAATCGACAACAGATACACCTACGGACTCCACAACAGTTTCGCCCCCTGATTCTTCGGTGTCGCAGTCTCCAGAACCTTCAACAGAATCGACAACAGATAAACCGTCAGACTCGACCACAGTTTTACCCCCTGATACTTCGACGCCACTGTCTCCAGAACCTTCAACAGAATCGACAACAGATACACCTACGGACTCCACAACAGTTTTACCCCCCGACTCTTCGACCTCTCAGTCACCAGAACCTTCAACAGAATCGACAACAGATAAACCTACTGATTTCACAACGATTTCACCCACTGATTCATCAACATCACTGTCTCCAGAACCTTCTACAGATTCGACAACAGATACGCCCACGGATTCCACAACAGTTTTACCCCCTGATTCTTCGACGTCGCAGTCTCCAGAACCTTCAACAGAATCGACAACAGACACGCCGACGGATTCCACAACAGTTTTACTCCCTGATTCCTCGACGTCGCAGTCTCCAGAACCTTCAACAGAATCGACAACAGACACGCCCACTGACTCCACAACTTTTTCACCCACTGATTCCTCGACGTCGCAATCTCCAGAACCTTCAACAGAATCGACAACAGACACGCCCACTGACTCCACAACTTCTTCACCCACTGATTCCTCGACGTCGCAATCTCCAGAACCTTCAACAGAATCGACAACAGACACGCCCACTGACTCCACAACTTTTTCACCCACTGATTCCTCGACGTCGCAGTCTCCAGAACCTTCAACAGAATCGACAACAGACACGCCGACGGATTCCACAACAGTTTTACTCCCTGATTCTTCGACGTCGCAGTCTCCAGAACCTTCAACAGAATCGACCACAGACACGCCCACTGACTCCACAACTTTTTCACCCACTGATTCCTCGACGTCGCAATCTCCAGAACCTTCAACAGAATCGACAACAGACACGCCGACGGACTCCACAACAGTTTCGCCCCCTGATTCTTCAACTTCGCAATCTCCAGACACTACAACAGTTAAGCCCACAGAGTCTTCTACAGAATCGACAACAACACTGGCTCCAGAAATTGATGCAGATGCATACTGTTTAAGTCTCAACAAAGAAGGCCTTTTCAGAATCGAGAGTGATCCCACCTGCAAGGAGTAAGATGGCCTTCCCTTGCTTGATAATGTATACTTTATTTATTGTTATTTATTTTTTAAAGTTATGTGTATTGTTACAAACTATCAGGAGATACCCTTGCTTGGGTCCTTCATTGCAACACCAACGAATACTTTAACTCTGAGACCGCTCGGTGCGAAACTGAACGACCTGCTGACTGCTGACAAGCTGTATTACATTTAAGTTTTGCAAATTTACATGAGCTCAAAAAAGAATGAAACATATTGTTAAAGTTAGTTATTTACATACCAAATTTCCCCATACGACACAGTGACGTTGAGTTTTAATAAATATATCTGTATTCTTTTTATATATAAATATGTTTATATATTATGTATAATTATTATAATTCAAAAATATGAATGAAACGCATTTGAAGTTAACCAAATTTATGTATATTATTATTATGTATCATAAAAAATGGTGAAATGAAAATTGAAAAAAATGGCTTAAAATCTTAGAGACCCACATAAAGATTAGTGATACAAATTTAAAATATAAATATATATAATTTTTTAAAATATATTATTTTGATAAATAAAACATGCGAGTTTTCATATATATTTCTGTACTTTTATTAATATAAATATGTTATATACATGTTATGTATTATTATTATAGTTATTTATAACTCAACTATTTAAATATATTAATGAAACAGCGTGTGTTTGCAGTTAAGCCAATTAATTTATATATTTATTAAGAATCATCAAAAAGCGTGAACTAAAAAGTAAACAAGGTGGCTTAAATATAATATTACATATATATTTATATAATTGTTCTAGCATAAAAAAATTTCTATGTGCAAGTTTCTGGTTTAGTAGCTGCACAGAAATCCCCGTTAAACCAGGATCCTTCAAGACAGTCGACTTTAATGCCCATCCACACGCCATTTACATTCCTGCACTGAACAAACCTATATGAAAAATGACATGTATATATATAAATTCCTGATTACATTCTAAATATCTGATATTTACGTGGCGCAGGTGGGGTCCAATTCGTTTGTAAATGGTCCCGTATCTTGAGCATCCTTACAGATAGTGTCTGGATCCCGGGGGGTATTTCCAGGTGTACAATTTACCTTTCCACTTGCTTTCGGGTAGCATATATATTTACCGCCAGTGCAGTGATAGTCCTTAGGACATTCTATATAATCGTTTGATGGAACGCCTGAACAGAGAGTATTATAATCAATGTACCCAGATAGATGATCTATATATGTTTACCATCAATGCAAATTGAAAATGTGGTTTCACTATGACAGGCGGCTCGAACGTCAGTCTGGCAGACATCGCACTGAGCCAGCAAGTTGGAAGGCAGGGCTAGGCTAACTATAAGAAAGGCTACCTGAAAACATAGCAATTAGTAGTATATTCTATAAATCACTTAACAAGTACTTACTATCTTTGAGAACAGAAACATTTTTGAGCATGTGCAATGGAGCAGCTAATATGAAAAACTGGCCAAAATTGATGAACAACTTGATTTATATGCTAATCTATAGGCATAGATAAGGAAATTACCTTAATTTTGATTACATTATAAAGAAATTTTCGAGTGTAATAAACCTTGAGAGAGTCATAAGCCCAAGTAAATGGGAATTATCTTTTTTATCTTAGATAAATAAATTTTTAACATCTTTATTATTTATTTTCGAAAACACGATATTTTAGATTAGGTACAGTAATCTGGTTTGGGAACGTCACATTCTATTCCATTGAAATAAGGTTTTTTAGTCGAACATTCGTATATAATTCCTTTCAGTCGACCACTTTGTCCAGTTTCATTACATAAAATGAAGCTAGAAAATAAAGGTGCTTATTATTTTTTTTTATAGATTATTGCTCTGTTACTCACGTTGTACAGGTGGGATCGTCCTTGTTTATATAGTTTCCCGCCTGCCCTTTGACGGAACAAAATGCATTCAGATCCACAGGGGGTTTACAGATGGGATCATATTCAGTGTCTGGGTAACAAATATACTTATCGCCCGTACAAATGTAATTCGCTGGACAGGTTATCACATTGTTAGATGCCTTACCTACAAGCAGAAGAGATTGATACTGCGATTATTTGATATCAATCTTATGTATATGCATATTTACCACCAATACAGATCGAATAGGTATTCTCGCTATGGCAGGCCGCATTACCGCTCTGACACACATCGCAGTTGGCATATAGATATTGTACCAATAGCTTTTTAGAAAAAAAATTTTTTAATTATAAAGAATTAATCCATTGTACCCATATAATCTAGTTACCAGAGTTATAAGGAGTCTTAACCACATCTTGTTTTTCTCGTACGCAGTTCACTATTCCAACTACAATATATCGCCAAAAATGTTGTCATTTTATATACATTTTTTTCCACTGATAAACTTATATCATATCTTATCTTTTGGTTTTTATTTTGGATATTCTTATAATAAATCAATTTTATATTTTACTTATTAAAAGTTTTTAGATTTGAGACCTATCGTAAAGATAGGGTTAAACCCGAGAGTTGCTTAGGAACTAACTGAAATTAGAAATTAGAAGCTGATCTTGTACCAGATTTACGACTTCATATGTTGAGTAATTACTTACTTTTGGAATCGAATTATATTTATTGACCAGAATGCAACTCACTTCTTTTAAGAAACAATAAAGAACATAATTCATAAACATTTGCTGTTACCAGAGTTAGGGTCAGTTTTTATCCTCACTTACGATCTCGCCTCTCTTAAGTTTTAAACTAAAATGCTGAGGAAAAGAGTTATCTTAACATATCAAATCGAAACTGGAGAATTTAATTTTATGTTTGTGGTTTATTGCGTATTTAGGCTTTTATTAATAAATTAAAGAGTTCTAACTTTTACTTTGTTTTTGATTATTGCCGCTTAAAAATTACGATTAGTCTTACAAAATATATATATATATATATATATATATATATATATATATATGTGTATTCACAAATTGAAGGCGCATTCGTTAGCTGTTAGCTGTAGTATACAAAATGTGTAGGAATATGTTCGAGTGTTCGAGTTTTGAATGTATAAAATGCATAATAAATACAATAATAGTTAATCTTCTGGACGTAATATGGACATACATTTCGGTATTGGTATACATATACATATAAGTACATATAATGTGTATGGGTATATAATTTATACTACTAGGTAATTATGAATTCGCACAGTTGCCGTTTAGTCTTCCTTTAGTATATATATACTATAATATATATACTATAAATTGTATATCTACTGTCTAAACTAAATCTAAATGTAAAACATAATATACATAAAAATTGTATATGTATATATTATTGATGCTACGTATATAAATTGTAGACCTGTTTGTCTGTAGCTTAAGGCAAATCATAGCATTTTAAGAAGCACTTAGTAAATTTCTCTTCTGTTAAGCTAAAGGCATAAATTCGTTACTTTCTAAAACGAAATAATACTTCGTCGTCAGCAAATGCAGTTTGATTTTGTTTCTGTTTGTTTGTTTGTGTTCCAGAAGTTCTAAACACAGCCGTATTCATACCAAATGCTATTGCTTTTATCCTCGTTGCGTTTGCGCAGTCCTTTATCGTCCTGGTTGGCGCTGCCGGCGACACTGCCCCCACTGCCGGTGGCCTGCAGCAGCGGACTCTGATCGCTGGTTGTGTTGGTGGATGCACCGCCAATTGTTGTATTGATCCGATTGTACATGAGAAACGTGGCTGGCTGATTGTCGCTCTTCAGTGGTGTTTGTGGCTCGGCGCCAGCGGTGGCGGCGCTAGGACCTGCTGTAGCATTGTTGCTTGGTGTTGGCGTTGAACTCGCTTGTGGCTGTTGAGCCGAGCTATTGGAACCATCGGGCAGCTTCTCGTCGATTAAATAAACAGTTCGTCGTGAGCCAGCGGTGCCCAAGGTCAAGCTGCTGCCAGTTACATCCGGTGGTTCGATGCTGCTGGAAACAATAAACAATTAGTACGAAATAACCAGGAAATAGTAAAGCAAATGCGATATATCTACAAAAACACAAACAGATATTTACAGAGCTTAACGTTTAAGGATTTGGGAAGAAGGGATGGGAGATTGTTGTTTCATTTATTGGGAATTTAATGTATGTTAAACATTTAAAAGCGCATACCCGTGCACGCTATTTCTACGTGAGTTACTCAAATCCGTACGTTTCTGTGCCTGCAGGCTACTTCGCACAGTGCCACCGCGTTGTATGGAGCTATCCAGTAAATCCCTATAGAGTACATATACAATACATATACATTGTGTACGAGTGTGCGTGCAAAGTTGTTGTTGTTGTTGTGTATATACATGTAAATAGAACAAGAACCATAAACCAAAACTAAGTACATCATTTAACCATAAAAGCAAATGCATTCGGCATGCCAAAGCTTAAGAAAAATGTGATCCTTCAGCTAGAAGGCATTGGAACACATTGTCGGAATGGATTATAAATTGTTTTCTTCTCCAAGTATAGTACAAACACTATGCTATACTATTCGAAAAAAATGTCGTGATAACACTCGAATTTCTACACAAATTGTAATTAAAGGCTAATATTCATTCCTATGACCATTCGCTTACCGCTGCAGACTCTGACGCAATGGCATATTACGCTGTAGCAGATGCGTATCGGAGGCAATGGATAGTGGCTCCTCGTTACTATTGTCAGATTCATTGCCGCCTGATTCAGAGCCGATGACAAACTGTGAGTTAGTGCGTGCATCATCTACCCAGGAGCGACGATTCTGAAATTTGCCAATCATTAGCCAATCGTTTAAAGTAAGTAGATAGTAAGTCATTCTTTACCCGACTGGGCACTTTATTCATTAAATCGGAGCTGGCCTTTTTCACACGTCTAACGAGACTGCTGGCAAATGGTTTCCTGTGGAATATATTGGTTTAACGATGCGCCACTTGGATTAACTATATTTCAACCTACTTCTTTTGCACTGTGGTTTCCGATTTCTTATAGTGCTCCATTATCTTCTCTTCGAGCTTTTCCTTCTGACGCTTTAGACTGTGCACACGTTCCGTGTAGTTCTTCTCCTCCTCATGGAAGTGCTTCTTATCCTCCAACGAAATGGCCAGCAATTCTTGGTACTGTGACAGCAGTTGTGATACATTATCCATCAGAGCCTTGCGCTCCGAGTCCAAGTCTGCATTGTTTTGTATGAGCATCTTCAAGATAGAATGGTATTATTAATCGAGTACAAAATGGGAATAGACTTTACTGTAACTCACCTCACATCGCTGCTGAACTTTGGAGTATTCGACCTGGAGAAGACGCACCTGATCTTGTTTTGCATTCAGCTCACCGGTTAGCTCAGTATTTTGTAATTTGAGACTGCTATGCTCTACGCGAATCATCTTGTACTGTTCCTGGATGTTCTTGTATTCGTTCTTGAACCGATCGCTGGTGGCAAAGAGATTGCGGAAGTCATCTGTTAACTTGGAGTGCTCGGTGCGCAGTATGGCAAGATCTTCGTGGCATGTTTTCATGCTGTTGGTCTGTGTAACCAATTCCTCAATGCGCTGTTCCTGCGATTGGATTGTCTCACGCGCATCACGCGTCTCTTGGCGCAGATCGCGCACACCAGCCTTCAGCTGTTCCTTGTCCTTGTTGAGTGATTCGTATTCAGCTGAAAGTTGATCGTGTAGACACTGCAGTGTCACCTGATCCTGCAGCGCACGCTTATGTTCCTGCTGCAACGCATCGATATCCTTTAGCAGCGTATCTTTCTCGGCGGCCAGCTGTGAGTTGGCCAATTGCAGCGCCACATGCTGTGTATTGAGCGAGGTGATCTGAGAGCCCAATGCTGCCACATCTACACTCAATCGCGCATTCTCCGTTTGCAGCTGCGTATTGCTATCCTGCAAGCGCGTCATTTCTGCCGAGTCGCGCGACGGTCTTAGATGCAGCTTGTGCTCGAAGAGCAGTTCTTGTGCTGTGGGCGCAGTGGTCGCAGCTGACAACTCGATGTTCTTTTCGACGGTAAAGATTTCCTGGCGATGGCAGAGCACACACATATCCGACTTGACGCCCGCCTCCTGCTGCTGTTCTCTGTTAACGTTGAGCATAATTTCGCGCACAGTTTTAAAGGTTTCTGGATTGCGCACCAACTTTTCTACCATATGCTCTACATTCAGTTCAGCAGGTTCGCCATCGACCTCGTTGACGTCCAGTCCGAGTTTTTCAAGATTGTGGCGCACCTTCTTAGTGACTAGCGTTCCATTAACCAGATCATTGCGTAACGTGCTTATCATTTCTTGATCTATGTTACGCTGTGAGGTTAGCTCTTGATTCTGTTTTTCCAGTTCGACAAGCTTTTGCTGCACTTGCTCCGCCTCGTCTTGCACTTTGACGAGCCTCATGAGTTCTTTGGCTTGGGTATCCAGCCTATTTATGCTCTCGTCTAGCTGCACTGATTTTTGTTCACTGCTCTCTTTAAGTTTGATCACCTCCTTGAGCAGGCTGGCATTCTCACGCTCATAGGTACACACTTTAGCCTCAATCTCGTAGAGTTTCTGCTTGGTCTGCTCGTACTGCTGTGTTTTTTCAGCATACTGTTCCAGTTCCTTTGTCTTGCCTTCAGCTAAGCGTTCCAAATCATCGGCTCGCCGCTGAATGCTCTCATTAAGCGTTTGGATTCGTTGCTTTTCTTTGTTTAACGTCTCTACGTACTGTTCGGCATCCGAGAGTTTCTGGCGATCTGCCTCACGCTCTAGACTTTGGCGATCGTAGCTCTTCTGGCGATTATCGACGGCATCCTGCAACTTTTTGTTCTCCTCCAGAGCGTTCTTGAACACGTTCTCCAATTCCATATTCTGTTGCGTCAATCTTTGTATGTTTTCCTGCATTTGTTCCGTCTTCAGTGACAATTTCTTCTTCTCTTTTTCAAGCTCCAGCATTTTGCTGGTGGATTCATGGAAGCTGCTCTCCTTCAACTGTTCTAGGGCAGCAGTCAGTCGTCGGTTCTCCAGTTCTAGCTTTAGAGCTCGTGTTTGTGCATTGTTTGTGAGCTGCTCGGACAAACTGTTGTCACCCGAATTGCACTCGTCCTCATTTTCGGAGAAAGATTTGTCAATTTCCTGCGTGGAATTGAGATTCTTCGCTACCAACTGCAGCTGTGCATTTTCTTCAAGCAGCTCTTCTAGCTTTGATCGATCCACATCACGCTCAAGAGCCATGTCATTTATTTTTTGCTTAAACTTAATGATTTCCGACTCCAAGGTAATGGCATGTTCCGAACGCTTGCGCGAACGTTGTAGCTGCTCCTCCAGCATTTCTCTAAGAAATTGATAAATATGTAAGTAAATCGTATTAGCGATGTAAAATACTGTGTATACTTAGATTCAAGCAGCACGCGATTATCCTCGCGCAGCTCTTCCACCCGTGATTTGTAAAAGTCAGAGTCGCCAAGCTTTTCACGATATTTCTGCACTTCAATCTCTAAACGATCGGCACGTTCCGCACGCTCCCGCAAAATATCTACCTCATCCCGATATGCAGACGCACGTTTGGCCTCGGTAAACCATTCCTGGCTCTGTAAAAAAAATGAAGACCATATTAGTTAGTTTATATGAATAGTATTAAGGTAACTTACCTCCTGGCGCAGCTTGTCGAAGCGCTGCTTTTTGTCATCCAGCTCCTCGCGCAACTCCAGCAGATTTTCTGATTTCTCCTCACTGCAAAGGATCAAGTTTTCGATATTAAATTTTGGTTTTATTTTTAAATTAGGCGACTTACAGTTCTTGACGCAATTTTCTATTTTTTGATCGAAGATCTGCACACTCCACGGCCAAATGATTGCTTTCTGAATTGGAAGATGATGAGGGAGTGGAGGTGGCCGTTCCACTAGACGGTGAACGTGGGACACTGACACCTTGACCGCATTCGGTGCCATCGGTGGCACTTAGCTCCGGTTCTACGCATACTGTCTCGATCCACTTCAAGTACAAGTGATCGCGCTCCTTGGTGAGGCGCACTATGTGCCCATACATATTCTCCGCCGACAGACGCTCTATCGAGTCCTCGGTGAGCACCAGACTATGGCTGTCCGTGACCTGTTTAATGAGTGCCACAATGCCATGTTGCGTCTCCAGATCCAGCTCCTTGATGCGCGCTATGAAAAGCTCTTTGTTCGGGCATTGGACCGCTGCGCCCAGCAACAGCGTTAGCAGAGTTTTCATATGTTCCAAGCCATTCTTGCTCTCCGGATAATAGCCCAGCATGTATGCATCAGGCAGCACCAGTATAGTCTGACCCAGCTCCTCCTCAAACAGCGCCTTCAGATTACGCACTATGCACTCAAAGTTTTTGGCACGAGCTATGCTCAGCGAATTGCCGCTCAGTTCGCTAAGCAGCTCGCTGGGATTGTTCTGCGGCTCCGGATCGATCTGCAGCCAAACGCTGTGTATTATGTGGCCATCCAGCAGCGAGGTATAACCAGCGAGTAGCTCGGCACGTGGCAAGCATGATTCCAACTGAAAGTGTAAAATGACACTAAAGATTAGGAGCGCTGGCAGTTGACTGTAAATAGAGCTATATTAGGACCTAGTTATCAATACAAGTAGCTCCTGTTGCCAGTTATTAGCGCATGTTCGAATTAAAGAAAACCTATAACTCGTGTCTATTTCAGCGATAAATATTTCCAAGTAAACAAATTAAGTTAGTTGAAATACATTTACTTTACATTTTAAACCAGAACATGCTGTATAAATATACCCTATTTTAGCAAGTCATTTTGCCAAGGGTATAAAAGCCGGTCGGTCAAAACTCTCAGTTCTCGCAATTGACAAACAAAAGGCTGCCGACGGCCGCTGCTAATGACAGCATTAAAAAAATAGTTGTTGTACCGTAAACGGTAGCAATAGCCAACCCAGCCATAGCCAAAGCCACAGTTACAATGACCTTGGGGGCTGAGCGGCGGAAATCTATGTGGCTATAAATTCATGTATGTTTATATATTAACATACATAGTTAGGTGCGGGCGCATGTAAATTGAACACTTGAATATTTTTGTATGACAATCACGTTTTTATTCGGCTGCCCTCTTATGAGCATGTCGAGCATGTTTATCCACTCACCCAAGAGACGAGCGCTCCATTTATAAATTCGTCAATTTCCATTGGTGTTGCGGTTGCCGTGCCAGCCATTGTTGTTGTTGCTACTGCTGTTTTTCCAATATTTGTGTGTGAGTGTGCCTGCGTGCGTGTACTTATGGAGCTACACCTGCACCTGCCGTCAGTACAACAACTGCACTGGCGACTCCAACAGCGGCGGCTGTGTCTTTATTTCTAATTCAATTGCCGCCGTGACAGCTTCACAGCTTCCAAGTCATTTTACATGCAAACACACACACTCACACACGCGTACATAGAAACAGTTTGCCAATAACAAATACAGAAAACACGAAAAAATATTAGATTCTTGTCTTTGTTCTTAGTTATGAGTTGCGGATAAGCTTAAAATTTAGTTGTTCAACATTAACAAGCGATAATATACTGTTTTCTGTATTTTGGCGAAACACCTGCGTTGCGCTTGCTGTAAATTGGGGATGTAAGAAATAAACAGCTAGGGATGTGCTTAATACATCGATACAGGTGTATACGATAGTTTGTATAATATCGATATAAACATGTTTTAAATAAATATTTTGTATTGAATGCTTTATTATTTGCAAATTAAATTTAGGCAATATTTGGAGTTAAAACAGTAATTTCCAGCAATATCCTTACTAATAAATAAATAGAATCGTTGTCGATTGCATATCGAACTAGTAACTGTCTCGATCAGCACGCAGCTGTTCAATATTTTGCCAGTACTGGCAACGCTGCAAGTTAGTTGCCGTTGACATTTCTTAGCGCCCAAAGCTTATTTGTGTGTGGGAATGCCTGGCTATACTGGCGAACGGATTATTTAACGCGTCCGTAAAAATGGCTACGATTGCGCATCCAAAATTGTTAATTACGAAAATTGCACTGTTAAATTAGTTAATTTATATTTGAGAAAAACGCATTCGAAACATATTGAAAACGAAATAAAAACGACCGTGAGAGTGCGTGAAGTTAAAAGCGGCTTGCCTATATATAGATACTTCTATATATATGCACCATTAATTGCAAATAGGTTAAAATATTTAAGTATACGATATGGGCAATCAACCGGGTAAACTGCAGACGCCACAGAGTGGACGGCCCAAAAAGAATGTGCATTGGAAATCAGCAGGCAAGTTAAACGGGATGCCCGTTCCAAATTCCATTAAAAATTCAACTAAAATTCGAAAAATATATTCCCGAATTTCCACACACTGAAAATCTTCTCTAATTGGCTGTGAGAGCTCGCGCACACACAGTAGTAGTCCACATAGTTGGTGGGAGCGCTAGAAATTTTCCTATTTTTAGCCACTCGCACATTCAAGTGGTTGCCGCGGCCGTCCATTGACGCGACGCCGTCCGTCGGCCCGTTTTTCTGTGTTGTACACCCATTGAAGATCTATAAAGATGGGTATAATGACAGGGTCTTTGAAGAATGTACTTTACCCTACATAAAACAGTTTCAAATATTTCAGCCTACCATCCTACATTTATTATTAACCTCCATGAAATGTATATTGTTCCTCAAAATATTTAAATTTCCTTATTTTGAAAAAAAAGTATATTTATGGTATCCCAGACTTCAAACCATATCTGCAGCTTAAAATAAAAGCACAAAGGTTACAGGGTATCTTCAAATTAAAATCTTTCTCGCAGCTAGAATATTTTATCTTCAATTATAATTATAATGCATTACGGGTAATTTAAATATATGAGTGGGATTCAGTAGCTCAGAACTAGTACCAGGATATTTGATAATCGAGCACTCCCTCGTTGCTAGGTAAAGGATAATAGAGTATATATAGGATCATATAAGTATGCTAATTTCTGTCTACAGGGTATCTCCCAATTGACCATTTTTACGTAGTGAGATTGTTTTGTGTAGCCTTTAGTACAGAGTTTGACAAATAATTTATTTATGCAGATATAGTGTTTGTTTTATCAGCTCAGTTGCTGTTTACAGGGTATCTGACAGTCGTGTACTCTCGTCTCTGCTATGTGTCTCTTCTGGTTTTCTTAAGTCTTTGGCCTAAAATTTGAAAAACGACAAAGTAATGTTTTCGAAATAGTTTTTTTTGTTTTTTGAATACTGCGCAAGCGCTTGAGTTAGCTTTTAGAATATGTTGTGCATTATTTACCTGTGATATTTGTTCTCTTCTTTGGTAGAACGGCCCTCTCCGCCGGGTCGTCCCATATTGACGCCGCTGGCGCTCTCCGAGCAGCAGCCCGATGTGGTTAATCTGCGCTGGGAACGCCCGCTGCTGGACGGGGGCTCGCCCATTGTGGGCTACACAGTGGAGCAGCGACGTGTTGGTTCGCCTCATTGGGTGCGTGCCACGCCCACGCCCATCTCTGGCTGCGAGATTCAGATAAGCGGCCTGGAGCCGGGCTGGCGTTACGAGTTTCGCTGCTTTGCCGAGAACATTGTCGGTCGCTCCAATGCCAGCGAGCTGTCCGACCCGCTGACTGTGACCCTCCAGAGGAACGCAATCAGTGTGCCACGCTTCGTGGAGGAGCTGACGGATATGGATGCCGTGGAGGATGAGCGCATTGAGTTTCGTGTGCGCATCCTTGGCGAACCGCCGCCAGAGATCAATTGGTTCAAGGATGGCTACGAGATCTTCAGCAGTCGCCGTACCAAGATCGTCAATGAGAACGATTGTAGTGTGCTGATCATACACCAGGTGGCGCTAACCGACGAGGGCGAGATCAAGTGCTCGGCCACAAATCGTGCGGGACATGTGGTCACCAAGAGTCGTCTACAGGTGCAGGCACCACCCAAGATTCGTCTGCCGCGCACCTACGAGGATGGCCTCATCGTCGAGGCGGAGGAGGTGGTGCGCTTGAAGGTGGGCGTGGCAGGGCAGCCACCACCAGCCATCACCTGGCTGCACGAAGGCGAGGTCATTCTGCCCGGCAATCGCTTCGAGGTGACAAACACGGAGAAGAACTCGCTGCTGAAGATCGACAATGTGCAGCGCGCGGATCGGGGCGAGTATATGGTGCGCGCCTGGAACAAGCTGGGCGAGGACATAACCTCCTTCCTGGTGACTGTGACGGCTAGACCAAATGCACCAGGTGCTCCACGTCTCAACATGTCCTTCGGCAAGTCCGCCACGTTATCGTGGACTGCACCGCTGGACGACGGCGGCTGCAAGATTGGCAACTACATTGTGGAATACTTTCGCATTGGCTGGAACGTTTGGTTAAAGGCGGCCACAACACGTGCGCTTAGCACCACGCTCCACGATCTGATCGAGGGCTCCGAGTACAAGTTTCGCGTGAAGGCTGAGAATCCCTATGGATTGAGTGAACCCTCGCAAGAGTCGGAACTGCTCTTCATACCAGATCCCAAGCGTGGCATTACCAAGCCCAAGTCGGCTACCAAGATCGCTGGCGACGAGCGCAACAGTAACGGGGAAATGGATAAGGCAAAGGATAAGGACAAATCGAAGCCGGTGCCGCCGCGTCGCAAAACGCTGTCGCCCCCGCGGCCACAAGCGGATGCAGCGACTAGCATGTCCGCTTCGCCCAAGCAATCGCCACGTGGCTCACGAAAGCCCACTCCACAGCTGGTGGACAGCGAGCAGCTGCGTCATGAGATGTCCTATGGCACCTCCGACCAGGCGCTGAAGATGAGCGTACGCAAGAGCCCATCGCTGAGCAGCGCCGACTCGGCTGCAGTGCAGGCGCAAACCAGTAAGCCCGAGTCCAATCCCAAGCTCAACTTAACGCTGATCACTACAACGGCGCTGGCGGATAAGCCGGAGGCACAGTCCAAGCCACCCAAATCTCCCACGTCTGCTGTGCCGCTAAAGCTCTTCAATGCTAAACCTGTTGCTAATGCAAAGGATAAGTCACCAGGTCGCCTAGCACAGAAGCCACAGCCACTGCCGCAGCCCCCGATAGCGTCTCTGGAGCCTGCCTTGGAGCTGTCGCACCGTCTGCCCTTTCCACTACGCAAGAGTCCCACGCCGCCGGAGCCTATTAAATCAACTCCTGCTCTGCAGCGCAGCGCTGAGCCCGTCCAGCTGGGCGTCAATCAGAATGTGAGACGTTTCTCTGGTCACGCCTTGAGTCCGGCCAAGCATGTGCCCGCCTTGGCCATTGCCATAGCTACCAGTGCCAACATTGGCGAGAAGCTGCCCACCATTGAGATCAGTGCACCGCCTCCGTCCCTGCCAGAGCCAATTGTGCCGGCAACGCCTACACCGGAGTATACCCCACCAGTGCCCATGATGCGTCCACAGAAGCCAGCTGACAAACACGACGAGGTCCACACAAGCAACGAGTTCATGCTGGTGGTCTTCGACAAGAACAGCAAGGTCAAGGATAAGGACAGTAAGTGGACAAACTAATTTTGATAACTCACATAAATATTTGCTTTTTTGTCACTCAGAGCAAGATTCCTTCGAGCTGGAACTGGAGGACGCCATACAGCCGCCGCCGATCTCCATATCTGCACCGGATTTGGCCTTCTTGGAGTTTACCAATTTGCACACGACTTTCCCACTACGCCGCTCGGTCAGCTCAACGGAGCTGCTCTACGAGCGTGCCATGGCACGTTTCTATGAAGCCGTGGAGCTGGAGCAAGCATCAAAATCAAAGGCGAAGGCAACTAAAGCACAGGAGCCGGCAGCTACGCCTGTGGCCGCTCCAACTACGTTCCGCAAACGCCTGGGCTCCATGACGGAGGCGGAGCGTGCATCATTCGAACGCCGCAGCGAGCTGAGACGCCAGTCGGCGGACATGGTGCCCATGGGACGCAAATGGGATTCACGGGAGAACGTCAACATTATTGATCTGAAGAACTTGACACGCGCCAATACGGAAAAGTTGCTAAATCTGCAGGCAAGAGGTATTGATGGTCGTGAAGAGGATCTGGAGGAGGACGAGGAGGATCGCACGGAGAGCACAGCCGATGACAGCGAGGAAGTGGACATGGATGAGGAACAGCAGCAGGGCTACAATCTGGGCACCGACTATACCGAGAGCACCGCCACCTCCGACCAGGATTCCATTGAGAAATTCAAAATGGAGGTAATGGCACGCACTCAGTCGCCCAATCCTCGTGACCTGGAGACCTATCATCCGCGCAACATGGGCGCTGGCACCTTTACCCCATATCGTGCGCCTACGCCGGAGCAGGCTGCTGTGGTGCTCAATCGGCCAATGCCGCTGCCCAGTCCGGACTTTGTGCCAAAGCCCATACTGAAGCGTTCATCCAACGAGCACGTGGAGCTCACTGTCAGTCAGCCTAGCAGCCCGGATGTGCAGCAGGAGCTGGGAAATGGCCCCAATATCAGTTCACCCGCTCCCGTCGCTGCTCCCAGCAATCTGAAACTGGATCTGGCCAAGGGCATCAAGTCCTTTTTCAGTCGGGACAAGCGCTCCGCCACCGAGAAGAACACCGAGGCCAATGAGGAGATCTCGAATCCGCTGGAGAAGACCAATGCCGCTGCCATTGCTGCGGATGTGGAGACAAAGCGCAAGGTGAAGGAGGAGGAGGAGCTGCGTCGCCAAGAGGAAGAGCGACTGATGCAGGAGGAAGCACACGCAGCCGTCGATCACTACAGCGATCTGGTACGCCAGGTGAGCACCACCCACAAATACCACAAGCCGCTCTACCTCGACCGAGATGAACTGAAGCGAGCCGCAGCACGAGCGGGGATCGCTGACGAAGACGACGACGATGACATTAATGCTGCAGAGGAGCATCAACAGCGCCGCGCACGCAGTCCCGACCACGATCAGCTGCTGCTGGCACCACCCACAGTCAGTCGCGAGCGTCGTCTGTCCATTTCGGAGCGGGAGCAGCTTGTGCATGTGCGGGATGCAGCCAGCAGTCATGCCATGCACAAAGCGCCCCAAACACCAGCACCCGAGGATCAGCAGAAACAGGAGGAGGAGGAGCCGGAGTTTCCCACTGTGCTGGTGGTGCCACCGCCCAAGTCCAAGAACAAAAAAGACGCCGAAGAGTGCAGCGAGAGCGTGATGAGCGAGATAGTCGAAGCGCGACCAGATGCACGTGGGCGCACGCGTCTGGTGAAGGTCAAGCGAGTCATCAAGCGGCGGGTGCCCTCTAGCACACGATCCCGCGATGTCTCGCTGAGCAGGCCTCCAGCAGCTGCAGGTAATTCCTTAGCCCTGGAGCGCAGCTCCCAGACGTCGCTGCTGTTGTCCGCCGTGGATCGCGAGCTGCTGGAGAAGGCTGCCAGCTTGGCGCTGCTGCAGTCCCGTTCCGAGGAGCAGGCACATGAAAAGGTGCGCTCGGCCTTGAGCTACTCCACAGATCTGGTGCTCTTTCTGGTCGCCTGCTATGTCTATCTGTTCAAGGACGCACGCCTCGTCCTGCCCATATTGGCCTTGATGATCTATCGCCAGCTGGGCGAGGCACTGCGTAGCTACATGCCCAGCTGGCTGCGACGCAAAGGTAACGATGGAGGTGTCTAAGTCACCTAAGTCGGAGCTGCTCCCCAGTTCGTCATGCGTTTATCAGTTAAGTTAGCTCTTATCAATCTATCGACTTGTATTTTAAGCTTAAGCCCCAAAAACTTCGGAACCGTTACGAATTTCTTATGAATAACCCTGTATACGTATTCGTTTTCTTAATTTATATAGCTAACCGAT
Source organism: Drosophila gaucha (assembly GCA_035045545.1). Classification (NCBI taxonomy): domain Eukaryota; kingdom Metazoa; phylum Arthropoda; class Insecta; order Diptera; family Drosophilidae; genus Drosophila; species Drosophila gaucha. Next base: position 8,913,010 of record JAWNOY010000292.1, read on the forward strand.
CTAAGAGATAATGCAGATGTATAAGCTGTATAATATTTGGGTATCCTTTTTTGTCCGATCGAAAATCAAGAACTTGGGATTCTCTTTATCGTTTGTCTATCAAGGTCTTATTCTGTTTTTATCCTTTTTCTTGATCGTCTGTATAGGTCCTACACTTGAGTAAGGTGTTCATCTTGAATTTATCATAGTTCATTATATCTTAGGCATATTTATAATCTTCACATATTCAGTGTGTCTGTTAAAATCTCTAAGTCTATCTTTGCTCAATTTAAGCTTTTTAGTATTTCTAAAGATTGTTTATTATTTTTATTTATTATCTTTGTCGGATCGTCTGATAGGATTTCTAATTCTCTTTCTATTCATCGAGTTTTTTTTATAAAAATCTATAATAAATTCGTGTTTCTGATTCTTAGCCTACTCTCTAGTATTTGACTATTTGAGAATTTCATCTTAAGCATATTTATTGGCCTCGTCTACTACTAGATCTAGCTCTCTTCCTGTTCTATTCTTAAAATAGGTTTTTGAGAACACAAAATTACAAAAAAAATAGCTTTTCATCTTTGAGTCCCTTTCAAAATTAAAAAAAAACATTCTAAATGGGTCTTCTTTAAGATTTTCGAGTTGGATTTTGAAAAATATTCCTTGCTTACATATTCGTTAAGGATCATTATATAGACTGTCACATCAATAGGTTTTCTAACCTATTCTTTAAAAAATTCTGCTATAATTCTTTTAAATTTTGGACGAATTATGAATTTATTGCCATATTATATAGCACTTACATCTTACTGCTCGCTAAGAATCGGTTTTCTATATAAAAAACAATTATAGATACTTAAGCTTACTTTGTTATGTGTTGTGGTACGCTCCCTCCCGTGCTCAGCGCTCAGTGTTTAGTCCTAATATATTATATTTTGTGTTTGTTTGCGACTTATTCAGTCGGTCTTTCTGGATTGTTGGTCATTTACTTGAGAAATAAAGCACACAAAAACAAAAATAAATTAGTCAGCCATCAGTTAGTTCCGGTGAAACGTCAGAGCTATATCCAACTATAAACAGATCGAATCTGGTGACTTTTCCTTATCGTGGCCAATGTCAACAGAAGCTGCTGCGACAAATTGCGTGGAGTGGGCTTCAGGCTTATCTGATCTAGGTAAATATATAATTAGCATATAAGGCAGATGCTGCCATCATCCAGAGTACATTCATCCAATTCATCCAGCATGGCTGCCACATACGCCTGGATTTTCTTGCTCTGCCTGGGCTTTGGCTTGAGCAATGCTGCAATTCAGCCTGAGCGGGGAGTCTCCGTTGGACCGCCACCAAATCTGGCACAGGATCTAATGGATATCTATAGCCAAATACAGTTGAAGCCCATGCAGAAGCTGTTTGTGCGCTACCTGCTGAATGATGCACAGTTCCAGGCCTTTGTGCGCATCATGAACAGCAATGCGGGCTTCACTGCCCAATGGCGTCTGCTTGCCCAGCCGGAGGTGGTGCTCTTCCGCCAATGGGTGAATCAACAGCTGATGGCTTCCTCTGGCGAATTCAAGCTGAAAGAGGTGGAGCTCTGCACATCGTTGATCAATCAATTTCCCTATATGTCTGGCACAGTCTTTGGCTGGCAGGGCTTCCTCAACGAACTGGAGATGTACTTTCCACGTTATGCCATCAGCGCCCACGTTCAAATGAAGGCCCAGCAGATGGGCATCTTTGCGGAGTTCTTTCAGCGCCTGAGCGCACTGAAGGTCGTCTACGAACGTTGGCTGGCCATGCCCACCACCCAGACGATACTCAACCAGCTCCAAGCCGAGGGCATTGACAATGCGCAGCTGGACACGATGGTAAGGGAACTATTTGGTTGGCAGGCAACGAATACAACGCCTGCAGCGATTGCGCCAACGCCCACAGTTCCAGCTGGCGCTGTGGTAATGCCTGGCACTTCACTAATTCTCTAAAGCCTAGTATCTGCTACTAGAATTTAGCCTGTGCCCAGTTCGGAATTGCGTCAATAATCATACTTATACATATAAATATATACATATGCATACATTAACTATCCGAATTTGTTGTGGCTTACTATATTTTAGAAGGACAGATATCAGCATTAGACTGAAAAAGTCTGAAAAAAGACTGAAGTCTAATAGGGCTAAGAAAAGACAAAAAGGGAGTGAGATGGAAAATTTGAGAATTATTGAGAATCGCATAGTAGGGCAATATTTCAATACTACTTCAACTATTTAAATATTATACAAACGTGGAACGTTAGGCTTACTTGAATTCATGAGAATCGCATAGGAGTGCATTTTTCAATACAGCTCAAACTCCTCTAAGCGCCATCGACACTTCTAAGCGAAATGTGATTTAATGGGTATCGCATAGTATCGATATTAGCTTGGAAAGGACAAAAATAGATTTATTCAAAAAGTAAACTCGATTTGCGTTTTTGGAACATACATATATTGTGAGTACTACTAGGCCTTCTTTTGACCAGTCTCAAGAAAGTGTTTGATATATATATTTATATATATATATATATACATAGATATATTTATGTAATTTTCTGAACTAACATAATTAACAGATTGCATTTAGCCCAATGCCATTTTAGACCTTTAGCTTGCCCAGCGAATCGGAAACTTTGCTGCTATTGGCCCCTGGTTTTTTTTTGTTTTTACCGGGAGTGGCAGCCGGGTTTGGTTTCTTAACGACCATATCCTTGTGGAGCACCTTGAGTGCAGCATCCACCCTTTCCTGCTTGGCCTTTACAGTCTCCTTGAGCTGAAAATTTGAGCAGTTGAAAATTGGGGACCCTTCGCTCTCGGGGGGAATCACTTGGCTCACCTGCTTGAGCTTGCCCTGCACCTCCTTGGGCTTCTTTTTGCCCTTGTTGTTGTTCACTTTGAAGACGTTTTTGGCCTTCTTGGACTTATTTAGTGCTGGCTTGGCAGATGCTTTGCTAGTAGCTGCTGCTGCTCCCGCTCCCGCTCCTTTCTTCGCATTGGCCTTGTTGCGACCCATATCGTGGCTGTAAATACAAAAGAACAGACACGAATTGTTTGTTGAACATAAACTTTATGAACTTTATTGTTAACTTGGTCAAACACATTTCACTTTTGTAGCAGCCGCAAGCTCCTCCTCTGTGGAACAGGGACGTTTGCCTAGCAATTGCTTGGGAGTGGTTAAGATTGATCGACTTAGCCTAAAGGAAACTCTGTACATATCCTTGTTGGGTGCCACATTGCGGACAAAACTAATGCCCTGCAGCTCGTCGCCCAATGTTGCGCCTAGATTAGTTTCCACCAGCTGCTGCACCAGAGCCTTAGTGTTCTCTCCTTTGGCAAAGGAATAGACATGCACTAGCGGATAGTTGGGTTCCTCTGGCAGCTCTTCAACAGTATATAAGCCGCGAAATGCATCCAGAAATTCCACCGCCATCGCTGGCAGATTCATGGTTATATGAATGGTATAAGGGGTTGCTGTCGATGCTCGCCAACGCTCGAGTAAATCCTCTCGCAGCTCCTTCAGCATAAACTCTCGGCCATCTTTATTAAACATTTTGATATGTGCCAAACACTTGTTGCGCTTGGCATTGTGCTGCAGCCAGTGATAGCTGACGGGATTCAGATCGTTGGCCAGCACCTGGCAGCGTTTCTTGGCCGCTGGCACACTGAAAGGGCCGACCCCAGCGAAGACATCATAAAGCACATCATTAGGCTTCAACATGTTGACAATCCTCTCATGCTCTGTGGACAGACGCGGATTCCAATACACCTTGGAGAAGTCAAACTCAAAGGGCACGCCGTTCTCCTTGGTCTCCACCTGATACTCCTCCTCGCCGCAAATGAGCTCCAGCTGGAAATTGCGATATGTGTTGTCAATGGAGGCTGCTTTGTTGACCACTGTGCGACAGTTGGGCAGCTTATCACGCAGCACCTCGCCGATGAGCTGTTTGTAAGGCAGCAGATGATCGCGCAGATTCAAGTGCACAATGTGGCCAATGCGTGAGAAGGAGGACAGCCCCTCTTCATTCTCCGGCAGCACGCTCTTCAGTATTTCATTGGCACTCCAATTCTCGTAGCTCAACTCTAGATCCGCATGGCTGAAATTCTCGGGCGTCACCTGCTGTTGCTCCAGCTCGGCTGTAGGCAGAGATTCCCAACTCTTAACGGGCAGTGGATGCAGCAGTATTTCACGTTGATTTTCTAGTGCACGCACTGGCTGCAGATGCTCCATTTTAAGGAACAACTTCTTCACCAGCGGGATTACACGTTGCGCCTGCGACTCGGGCACTCGAAGTCGAGGAATTTGGACACGCTTTTGAAAGTCCGCGCGCTGCAGCACACGCATGCCACGCACTGTGGCAGGCGGCGACAGCTCCATGCACTCTATGTTGCGGTAATAGTGGCGAAAACGTTTACTTATTAACAGCAAATTGACGATTTTGGTAGGGGGAGAAGGCCTGGTGACCACGAAAAACATCAAGAAAAAAAACGTGCATGCAGCCAAAATAGACTCGTTGAATTCGCTTTTCACGTTTTACAATTGTTACAGTTAATAGCAGCTAATACCAATTAAGTAGTATAGACTCAGTCCACCCAATTAAACCTTCAATTTCTTTTAAAAACAGAATTATCAACGAAAATTACCTTAATTCGCAGATTTTGTAAATCCAGCGAAAGCAAACGAACTAGATATTTGTTTGACGGTGAACTGGTTCCACTCTTGCCTTTGCTGTTGCAATTAGTCTGGCAACGCCGTAGCTAACAGCTGCTTGTAACTAGCAACATGAGCGGCGCACAAGGAAATGCAATTGAAATTGAACCAAAAATCAAATATTTAAGGTGAGTCCTGAATGATATTAATAAAAACTACATAACAAAAGCATCTGTAGTGCTGCAGAGCTTATAGCACAACGGCATGCTGAAGTTGAGTCGCCACGAAACGGGCTTAAACGAACGAGCATTGAAGGCAACGCAGAGGAAAAGGAGGAGCTAAAAAATGCTTATGGTGAAATTGCTTCTAAGTTGAGAAATGAACATCTTTAATATACAATGTTTGTCTATGTTATTGCAGCTATTTTGCGTTTGCAGTTATCTGCTAGACGTATCGAGCGTCAGGCAGGACGCGCTGAAGCCATATGGCGCGAAGATCAACAGGCTGCAGAAGTTGTGCGAAAAGATGGAAAATTTGAGAGCTTTGGGCATAGTCAGCAGGGCAAACTCTATTTGGAATATTACGAGGCTTTATTTCTGCTGGAATTAGTGTGTATATAATACACTACATGATAATACTTGTTAAACATGCTATCTATTGCTTTAACAGAACCGCCTTCAATTGGAGTACTGTGGGATGATTGTATCTATCGAGCAGGCTTACGTCTTGTTGCTTGGCGAGGAAGCAAGCGAAAAGTATAACAACTATTTGGTCTACTCTGCTTTGTCACGTGCTGGCTATATAGTTGTCAAGCACCAAGCAGGATGTCGAGCAGCGCACACAACCTCATTCAACTTGGTCACAAGAGAAGATTGCATTTGGGCACTGTTGGACGCGTCTCTAAGCCATAAACCTGTACCCCTGCACATCAAAGACTCAAAATTTTACAATGCAACGCAAGAGCGAATGATGGAACTCAGTCAGCAGATCACAAACCAAACTAAAACAGCAAGCACAGAGGACAGCAGCAAGAATAAAGATCTAAATGCCTTCAAGTTCGATACACGCAAGCGCAGAGCGCAATCGGAGCCAGCAGAGGAAGTAGTTAGCAAACGAGCAAACACAACAGGCAAAAGTCTTATTGATAATCTAAAATCTGAGGCAAGCTATAAGAAATTTCAAGAAACGTTCGAAAAATTGGATATAGTACAGCTGCACAGAGACGACTACGATAGCGATATGGATGCAGAAATACGAAGCTTTGAGATCAGCTTCGATTTGCATCTGCACAATGAGGGCTTTCGACGCAGTGCACCAAAGATGCCCACGTTCAGTGTAATTATTCTGCAGCCCGACGAACCATTTCCCACCCACAATGAGATGCTTAAATGTCAGTACCAGCTGCTGCGAGCAGAGGCGCGGACGCCACTTCTCGTCATATCCGTTAGCGAATCAAAACAAATACAGGCGTTTCTTTACTATATTAGCTGATGATTGCTCGACTAGCTCTACGTTGCGTATATATATTGGTTGCTTATTTATGGGCGAGTGAATAAAATGCGCCATAATTATTCAATTGACGTACGTTGCGTACGCTTAAAGGGGAGCTGGAAACAAATGTATCAGAAGTTTGTCATAATATTTGAAACCTTTTTAGTATTTAAACATTATTTTTTTAAATTATTGGAAAATTAATAATTGATCATGGTAACATTTATGTTAATCAGTAAACAAGTCACTATTATAGATGATTTTAATTAAATATACAGAATGTGCCAATTGTATGGGTTATGGGTGGACCGAGCAGCGGTAAGACGACGCTCTCTCAAAGTATAGTTGACAAATACGGCTACAAGCATATAGATATCAATGCGATGGTAGAGCATGAGGCAAGTTATAAAGACTTTGCATGATCTAGTCTAAACAAATAAACTTACGCAGATTGAAAGCGACACGGCTAAGGGTAAGGAATTTGCTTCGGTAGTCAATGAAGGCCAAATGGTGGCTTTGACTGAGGTTATGCCGCTTTTAGAGAAGGAGATGATGAGCAACAAAGGCGGTCTAAAAGGCTTTGTCATTGATGGGTAACTACAGCTGTTATCCTAGTATGTTACCCTATAAAGCTGCCCATATTCTCATAGATATCCCCAAAACCAAGCGGATGCCACTTGCCTGGAGCAGAATGTTGGCACTCCAGATTTGGTAATTGCTCTGAATGTGGGACAGGAGACGATGGACGTGCGCCGATCCGCACAGAATGCACGGGCCAGCATCACGGCAATGACTTATTTGGCCAATGTGAAGCCAGTGCTGGAGCAATATGCCGGCAAGACGATGCAGATCGATGGGGACCGTGATGCGAATGTTGTCTTTGAGGATGTGCTGCCCAACATGGAGATAATCAACAAGAATCATGGCCCTCAAATCTCCATAGACCCTTAGGTCACATACATATGCACATATGACAATAAACATATTTCGATGACTCTGCCAAATCAATCAAAAATTGTAGTTTAAAATTAGAAAACTAAGTTAAACAGATATTGTGTTTTCTTCTATTTTTGTTCTTTTTTTCAAAGTTTCGTATAATACCATAGTACGCAACAGCGATAAGCAAAAAAATAAAAAGCTCGCATAGCAAAGCTGCATGTCATTAGCTTTTTGAAACCGTTAGCGAAAGCTTTGCGCTCAGTCGCTCCCGACACACGCTGCATTAAGGGTGGAAATTCGACATAACGGAAAAAACGCGGCCGAAATTCAATCAAAAGCAATAACAACAAAATTGTGTGCCAATTAGCAACAACAAGCACTTTAACGAAAATCTTTTCGCGATTTATTTAACACAAGGCCCGCATCAGCGTCGCATATACCTCATATACATCGTCATGGTAAGTAGGTGTGAGTGCGTGCGTGTGTGTGTGTACTAGTTTACTTCTCTAAAAACAATTTATGGCTTTCACTTTGATTCGCAAATGTTTGCGCTACAAGCACAAGCGAATTATTGGTTCAAGAGATTAGCGTAGGGCAATCCTCGGCTCGACTGACCTTCGGACCTTACACTCAAAAGCTCTGGCTGCATTCCCACACACTTGACCTTGTGTATACATGTGTATTGCACTTGCAAACAAATCCACTTTCCTACCTAGATTTGTTTTTGTTTGGGCCTGCGCGACATCAGCTGTTCGGCTATAAATAACAGAACAGACGAGACCGGTAACCAGTGCGCCCGTCTGCCTGTGAAATTCCCACAACAACAACAGCAGCAGCCACAAATAACTGGACAACAAAAGCTGCAATAAAAACAAACAAGAAGAAAACAGTTAGGTGAAGACCAAGGCGAAGTTTGAATACTCTAGCGCATAGAGAATACTCTGGCGCATATATATACATATATATATATATATACATATGTGTGTACATATATGCATAAGTTTATAAAAGATCTTTATTGATAAACTATTATGCCTCTGTAATCTATATAGTGATTCGATTCGGTCAACAATACGCACCTATGCAAAATCTTAGCACGATTACAGACATCTGACAGACCCTTGGTGCTGATCAATAATAAATATACATATGTATGTATGTGTGTATGTACATACATGCATAAACAATACATAGTGTTTCTACATTTTTCATAACAAAATCAAAGGAGTCTATGTGAGGGCATTCCAATAACTAAGCCACAAATTAACATCTCAAATGACCAAAAAGTAAAAAAACAACAAAATTTCACATTCCAAGTCAGGCATATTTCATGACGTCAAAGTCTCAAGATTTGCATAAGTTGAACGACAGGTGGAGCTGGTCACAGGAATTTCTGGCGGGGCTTGATTCATTAGCGGGCGATTGCTTGAAAATGTGTTTATTGAAGAACTTCAAACTAGTCGAGTCATCCAGCTATTGTGATGATGGCGACTCCATGCCGGATTTTTGTTTTAGTTTGTTAGTTAAGCTGGGTTTGGTTTTAAATATTGGTTAAGCATCGGCGACGACACAAAGTCGCGACGCATGGAATTTTTGCAACCAAAACAAAAACAAATAATTATTCTTAAATCAACAATATAGTTGAGCCATAATAAAAATTCCTTGAGTTCCGTTTGGACCGTTCAACGTATATATATGTATATGTGTGTGTGTGTGTGTGTGAGCCAATAAAAATTAAATAGTTGAGAACCTAAACAAATGTTCGATTAAATTATTTAAAAGACTTGCGTGTTTGAAGTTGCATTTGTTCTATACTAAAAAGTATGAAGAGTCCTTGCAAATGTCATTCATAGGTCACTGAACCAAAAACAAATCTTAACGTGTTACGTAAATGAAATGCCATTGAAAAACATAATTTTCTCACACAATACGAAAAAGATGTGAAAATACGTGAAAAAACTCGTGCGAGCTTAAGAGCAGCCAAATTTATGCTCTACAAATACAATAAGTATAAATATTTATGAGGAAAACCAACCTGCACATTATCAAAAAACAAAAAACGAAACGCGCACAATTCATTCATGTGGTTTTATTCTTTTGTACATATATAAATTTTTGTTAAATTCTAAACGAAACTGTTCATTAGGTGCGACAATGCGGAACAGTCGAAACGATCACAAGGGGAGGGCCATATATAATATATATTATATATAGAGAAAGAGAGGTAGAAATAATTTATATACATATATGCCAGACATACACCCACAAAAAACTATATTATTTGTTTATCAAATTTGATTTGTTCGCCTAAATGTGAATATAAAGCAAGTGCTATATGGTAATCGATGAGTTTGTACGCTCTATGGGTTGTTAATTGAAGCGCTAACTAGATGGGATGTGTGTATAATATATCTAAATTGAATAACCTTCACTTTCTACCCCTTGCACACACTCAATTATTTAGTTACATGCGTTCAAGATCAATGTCAGTTTATGAACACACGTAAACACACTTTATATATGATATATATATGTATATATGCAGAACTATTGTATATACAAATATCTGTATAGCATATATACAAGCATATTTTGAAGGCTGTACTAATTTTGTGGGTATTTGAAAGTTGGCGGCAAACATTTTGCTTAATTTTTAGTTTTTAGCCATTGGCGCAATGCCAATAAAATTAATAACTATAGAGATAATGCTATTTTTTTATGAGTATATATTATCTTTAATATTATATAGTATGTATAGTATGCATTGCATTTGCTTTCTTGTTAAAAATGCTAAAATCATTGATTTTTTTTATTTATAAAAAAATATATGCATAAGTATATAGTTTAGTCGAATATATAGTCGATATATGTATGTTCATAAAAACAGATCTTTTTGTTGGTCCATAGCAAATGATTTATAGACGGTTATTTGTTTGTTGAAAATGGTTTTTGGATCTATAATCCCTAGGATTAATTGACCCATAACGAAAAATAAACTACTGGAGGTCTTAAAATGAACATGAGCTAAAAATAATTAAAATTTTTTTTTTTTTTTAAATTATATAAGTAATAAATCTTTAATTGTTAAAATTTTCCCAAAAGGGAATGTGTAGACCCTGCTAAAATCGTTAGTCGAATTTTTTTCAAATTAAGTATTAATGAGATATATAGTTGCAAAGAATATTAAAAATATATTTTCAAAATTTCAATTAAACATTTACATTTTAAAATTCGATAATGAAAGTTATAAAAATTGAATATTTTCGCAACGTAAGAGAAAAATGCAATTTATTATGTATACGCATCGTATGCCTTTTTGTTTTGTTCATATTCCCTATTCGTGTGTAGTTGTTTATGTGTCACCAAATGGCCATGAAGAAGGAGGCCCAAGAGAAACAGAAAGCGGAAAAGCTACGTAAGACACGATCCGTTGTAAGTAGCCCCACTACAGACAATCTATATATCACGATATCTATATGGATGTATATGGCATGCAATGTGGCGGCTGATAAAAATACCAAAAAACAAAAAAAAAAAATAAGACAATAAATATTGTTTTAAACATATTCTTGAAACTCTGCTCCAACTAACTCGACTAAGGCTTTCGTCCAACCAGTGTACACTAATCTGGCTAATTGCAGTTGCTCGTCTTTGGCTATGTTCGTCCTACTAATCAATCCCGCTACTGCTGCTCTCTTACAGTCTGAAATACCCATCATCTGGATTCTGGGCGGTCCCGGCTGCGGCAAGGGCACACAATGTGCGAAAATTGTTGAGAAATACGGTTTCACGCACCTGAGCAGCGGCGATCTGCTACGAGATGAGGTGAGAGCTAATAAATTTCCAATAGAGAGTTTTCCTTAACTTATCTTTAATCCTTAGGTCGCCTCTGGCTCGGACAAGGGTCGTCAGCTGCAGGCTATCATGACCAGCGGCGGTTTGGTGCCCAATGACGAGGTCCTTTCACTGCTGAATGCTGCTGTTACCAGGGCTAAAGGCAGCTCGAAGGGCTTCCTCATCGATGGATATCCGCGAGAGAAGAATCAGGGCATTGAATTCGAGACCCAAATTGCACCCGCCGATTTGGCCCTCTATTTCGAATGCTCTGAGGACACAATGCTCCAGCGTATCTTGGCACGTGCTGCCGCCGCTCAAGTGAAGCGCGCCGATGACAACGAGGCGACCATTCGATCCCGTTTGCAAACCTTCAAGTCCAATACGAGCGACATACTCGAACTATATCAAGATAAGACTCTGACGGTAGATATAAAGCAATATTACATGCATAAATCAGATAGGCTTTCTATATACGCCCTTAACTTGCAGATCAATGCCGAGCGCGATGTTGAAGACATCTTCATGGAGGTCGTCGAAGCCATCGATTGTGTGATGCACAAGAAGGAGAGATCTGCCAAAGTTTGTTAACCAAGCGCACGAAATCAATTTTTAGCCTCTAAACGCACAGAAATTCGCACCAATGAAAGCTTAACACCAAATATATATATATGTATATATATATATGAATATATATATTAAAAATATATATATTAGTCGAATATCCATTTGTTACCTGATTATGCCAGGCCAAGAGCTTTAACTGCTTTTATCTATGATGGAAACAATTTCGGTCGCTAAACACCAAAAAAAGCAATTCAAATTCTAAGTAATTTACACAATAAAATTAAATGTAAAAAAAAGTAAAAAATTTTGAAAGTGTTTTTCATTTTTATAACTTTATACCGTTTACAATTGAACTTTTTAGTCTAGCTCATTAATTAAAAAAATGCAAATGTATTTTAGCTAAAGTTCGAATCACGTTTTGACTAATTAGCTAGTTATATGTAAGTTTTAATAGGAAACTCAAGGGCACTTTAGATATATAGAAAACATCACATTCAATTACCTTGACTTGTGAACAGTTCTCCACGTGCTATTTAGGAAACGTTCAACTATTAAAAAAAACTTAATTTAAGAAAATAACCTGTTTTTTTTAGCTAGAGATGCAGTTCCTCTCTATAAACTCTTTCAGCGCTTAGCACTCCAAAGGGATATACCACAAGTTTCTCTCAGCCAATTGACTAATCAGTTATAGATAAATTAGCAGTAATCTATATAGTCGCAGATTGATATCAATTAATAAATCAGTGTACGTCATCTCTATAATTTAATCCCGATACAGTGCTTCACTTTTATCACAGAACTCAACTGACATAATTTATGACAGCAAAAAAAATATTTATAAAAGTATTCACTTATGTATATATATGTGTATATAAACAAAACTGAAAGTCATAGTATTAGCAAATTTCCGCTGACTTTGTTGTTCTCGCCCAACGAATGGAATCATCTGGCTTTTTATCACGGAACTGCGTCATCTAGCATCATGAAGTGGGCACAACTGGAGTGGACTTTGAAGTTCTAGCTGAAGATCTTCATCGAGCGTCTGCTCTCAAGTGCTAAGTAAATATAAATGAGCTCTATGTAAAATAGTTGAACGAAAAGTCAAAAGATTATGTAAACCGCATAGTCTAAAGAGTTAGTAGCAGGTGAAATTATCGTATCAGCAACGTAAAAGTTTTTATCTAACGATCGCTGATCTTGCGGGAATTCCAATAAAATTATAACCACGATCCACGATCGGGTGTACACGACTACAAGATAAGCTATTATCATAACATTATCATTAAATTCATATTTTTGTTATAATTCACATAATTGTCTATGCTAATCATCATCATCATTATCATGTTCATCGCGCACTGCACTTCAACTGACCTGGAATAACGCAGGAATGCGACTGAAGGAGCACTCTAAAATGCTCGCCTTTTATAGCTGACAAAAAGTCACTCGAAACGGCAAAGAGCTCAAAGGCTGTTTTCTGAGTGAGTTTTTATGCTCAATTGTGAAGTAAATGAGTAAAGTTTTTAGTTACATGGAGTTACTAGAATGTATGGAAGTTTTTGAAGAGCGTTATCAAAATCTTATATATATGCTAGATAGATCAGGTATATTTATATATTATATATATAATTTCTAGCAATCAGAGCTGTCTCTTTTGTCTCTATTACATAAATAAACACAAATATACCCGATTCCCGCTATTTAAGTTCATCAGAAACAGCTGAATAATATTAAATAAAGTATTGTCTTTGTTATTGTTTAAAATGTTTTCAACTTTTTTATTTGGAAGCTACTTTTTTGTTTGTTTGCTTTCTTTTTGTTTTTTTTTTGTTGGGAATCTCGCGTTGATCGTAGATCGGCGGCTCAGCTTAAGACTTAAAATTAGAATAAATAATAGATATTTAAATAGTTATAAATTAAAACAAATTCATGTCACAATTTGGAAATTAGCTTAGTGAGAGTGGGGGTTGGAGTATTTACAAAATATCACACGTTCTATATATGCTCTTTCACATCAATTATAAAGCTAGACGATTCAGTCAAAGTTCTTCAGATCACAAAGCACAGCAGCTCTAAATGAGATTATCATCCCGATAGACGTGATGCTGCTGTGGATGCTGATGATGCTGTGGATGCTGCTGCTGATGCGTGTGTCCGCCAATTTTGCTCTCGATCCAGTCCAGGTAGTGGGTGACACGCGTAAAGCCACCGGGAACGCTGGTGCGTTCACAGCCGCCACCAGCATCGCCATCAGCTGGACCAAAGCTCGTGATGCCCACCAGGGTGTGGGTGCCCTTCAAGACCAATGGGCCGCCCGAGTCGCCGGTGCAGACCGTCTCATCTTTGAGGCCCTTGGCACAGAGTACACCCGATGTAACGACATCGTATTCCTCGGCACACTCGGCATTAGAGATCACCTTCAGCTCGGTGTACTGCATCGCATCCGAGTTGGTCATCTCCACCATGGCGCCCCAACCGCTGGCCACCACTGTCGATCCTGTGAACTGCTCCAAGCGTTGTCTGCTGGGCAGCGCCGCTGGCCGTATGCGAGAGGTGAATGCCACATCCTGTGGCAGCTTCACTAGTGCTATGTCATTCGCTGCCGTCTCCGGATTGAAACGCTCATGGGCGATAAACTTATTCGTGCGCAACACTAGGCCATTCAGCTGCTCTGTGGCCTCGACGCTTCTGGTGCCCAAATACACATCGAAGTGAGTGACGCCCATGGTGCAGTGGCCGGCAGTCAGTACCCAGCGGTTGTCCAGCAATGTGCCGCCACAGAGGATGCGCTTGCGCCACAATTGCTTGCCAATGAGCATCACTTGGTAGGGAAACTTTTCGATGTTGCCAAACTTGGCCTGGCCAATGGCATAGCCAGAGCTGGAATCGAGCAGGCACAGCATGATAAACAGGCTGACAATCAGCGCACTGGCACTCAATGTTTGTTTGCTTAAATCCATTTTGTTGTCACTTATTTCTTATTTCTCAATATTGTTGTCACTAACACTCGTCGTATACGTAATATGATTCACTTTTCAATCTTCTGTAAATACGCTTTGCTTCTGCACGGCTCAAACGTTCGCCTCAGTTTAAATCCATTCTGACGATGTCGTGATATTTTATACGTGATTTTTAAGACAACAACAACGGGTTGTTTTGTTGTTTTTTCTTTATTATATTTTTTTTTTGCCGGTTAGCTGTCTGAGCCGCTCTTTGCGCCGCCGAGAGATCAGATCAAGCAACCCTCTGCTCTTCTCTGCTCTCATCTGTTCTCTCGCTCTTCGTCATGTTGGCGAGCTTTGATGACGACGATGACGCTGTCGTCCTCTTCCAGCGGTAGCTGCTTGTTATGACAGCAAACAAGTCGTTAGAATCTTGTTTTCAAGTCGATGCCATATCAGAATAGAGCTCTTATCTCTTTTAGGTTCAAGTGCTTTCCTGTTTGGACTAATTGCAAGGGGTTTGGCCAAGAGTTATGCGTAATTTTTACAAATTCTAGGGAAACATACATATAATTATAAAAATAAAAGGAAAGAGAGAGAGAGAGACAGAGAGAGAGAGAGAGAGACAGAGAGAGAGAGAGAGACTATGGAACAGGTCTTACAGCTGTTGCTAGCCTAGCCACAAAATTTCGTGACAAATTTGGCTTTGATTATGCTAAGTTTTAAATTCTTAAAAAAATTTTATACACAAAATATGAGTTTCTTTGTTTTTGTTTTCAATATTTTTCTCTTTTCTCGTTTTTTTTTTGTTTTTTTGAAAGTAGCTTTTGCGTATTTTTTCGTGCTAAAAACAACGGGGACTCCGTTTAGTGTTATGCATTTATTTATTATATTTTTTATTATTATATTACGTCTCAGTCTGCGTCGAAGTTAATTTCGTTTGCAACTTTCATGCGAATTTAAGTGGAATTCAAAGATGAATCAATATTTGTTCTTATAAACAAACAAATACGTATGTAAATTAAGTTCTAGTTTTTTGTATTTTGTGTTTTCTGTTTTCTGTGAGTTTTCCAGTTTGTTGCTCAGCTGCGCAAATTAAAAAAATAAAAAATAAATACTAATAAAATAAAGTCTAATAATCAAACTCAAATGGAAGTTAATTGATTTGGCGCCGACTCGGAATGTTGTTAATGAGAGGCGTCGACGTCTATCACATTAATTAAATGTACTAAATAAACACAAATATAAAAAATAACAAATAAAATACAATGCAAAAATGTAACAGGAATTTTGGAATACACGAAAAACCCCTTAGATTAATTCACACTTCTGCTAAACAGATTTATTCCCAGCATATAGCCAAGCGTTGTGCCTGCTCAGTGGAGCATAAAGTGTGAAAATTCAAAAATGATTCTAAATTAATATTTTTTATTTTTTCTTGAGCTATACAAAATATTTAGATCTCATGGAAAATAGATAAGCCGAGAGTTTAAAGGTTTTGTTGTTGTCAGGCGCAACAACCAAGTAATGTCCTTCTCCGTTTATTCGCACCAACAACATAACTAACATTAATCAAATTGAAATTAAGTTTCAATACAGCCCTTCTTTAAAAGAGTTTGCCCTATTCGATTATCATGTATTCAATGGAATAATATGAGTCACTGTTGAAAGTTTCATTGAATTCCGTTAAGTAATACAGAAGTTATTCTAGAAAACGTGTTGTCATATTGATAGAACCACGTGACAAGCTAAGCTCAGGCACTTTCTCTAAGTAGGCGTGAACACATACATTCAAATCCGGGTTTTTGTGTTAGAACTTTATTAATAGAATCGCAATTGGAATAGTTTGTATGTGTGACTGCTACTATATAAGCATTGCATTTTCCGACTTAAGAGCGAGCTTTAGAGTGGCGCTGTGCATCGAGATGTTGGCAAATGTATTCACTTGCCAAGGAGTAGTGGGTTCGAAACTCGACTAGCAATGTGTTTATTTTCACTTTTATCTATTATAATGTGATTATTTTATTTTATTTAAATATGCATTTTATGTATTTACATACATATGTACGAAAATAAGCAAGAATAATTAAATCAGCTAAGGGTATCTTCTAGTCGAGCACAGCCGAGTAGCGCACTCTTGCTTTCTTTTATTTTACTTGAATAAAATTGTTTGTCGACGCGAGTTTCAACAAAATATTCAAACTAAATGTTAAATAAAATTAGAAAATATGCAAAAGTTTTGATCTAGCTCTAGCCTAGAATCCAGTATTTGGCATTTCACTTCCCGTTCTTTAGAAACAGCCGCCAATTAGTTTCTCAGCACATCATAAAAACACATATATATATATATGTATATAGTTGTATATATCTTTTGATTTTGCACACATTATTCATTTTCGGCATAAACTGGTTGATCGAGATGCAATAAAAAACATTTACATTCAAGCTTTAACGATTCAAACCAATTTAAATGAACTGCTTAAACTAATGACATACCTGATGCAAAATTCCACAGACACAGAAGCCAGAAAGATTTATTGGAAATGTCGTTTTTAAATTTTATGTAAATACATGCAAATCTCTTAGCAGGGAAACACCCGACAGAAATTTGTTTTTTTTTTATTTAATTATTTTATTACTGTTTTTGTCAACAAAGTTCAGCGGCTGGCGCCATAAATGTTGTTTACCTTGCGAGAGAAAGCAGTTGGCCTTGACAGAGAAATTTTTGGAAATTCCAACTCCAGATGAAAGAGTAGATAACCTAAAGCTCCTGACTCCAAACACTTTGCAACATTTAGAACTCTCTTGACATTGAAGGTGCATTCACCTCGTCGATTCGATTGCAATCAATTTGCTTTAAAACAGCCACGCCCACAAAAAAGAGCATATCAAATCGAACGTTGACGTCAGTCCAAACCAAATTATTTATTTGGTATAAGCTAAACAAAAAACAATAAATAAAAAAGTGAATGCGTAGAACCAGAAGTCGACAGCGACAGCAATTTAGCGACTCCCTTGCCCCCCATTTCAGCTAAAAAAAGCTTTCTAGATGAAACAAACAAATGTTTAAACGCAAACAAGATCCGGTTGGGTTAGTTTCATTTTATGCTCGAAACTTAACATTCTAAACAAAAAGTGGGAACGAAGAAAGAAACGGGCAACAAACAAGTCGACGCTGTGAAAGAAATCTAAAAGACTTGGGAATTCCCATGGTAAAAAAAACACACACAAAAAAAGCAAACTAAAATACTGGGCCAATAGCCAATAACAAACTCCCATGACGATCCGCTTTGTTGGAGTGTAACAAACAAATTATGTGCTTTATCATTAGTCAAAGATGATCGGACCTGAAGGCAAAGAAATTGATTGGCGCCAGATGGCTGCATTTTTTGTTTAGCGACTGGTATTTCCCAAGACATGTGCGAATTTGCTTATCAAGACATTAATTATTTAGTTGAAAGAAAGTCGTTAAAACAAATCATTTAAATTAATTTGTGGCAGTCCAGACGATTTTCGATTTTTAACTTAAGTTCTTAATAGCGAAGCTGAGACTATTACGAAAAACTTGTTATTTACTATTTAGAATTCGTCATTTGGTTGTGCGTTATAGTAAAGCACACTCTATTTATTTTACGCCTTTTGTGGAATATTTGTGTAAGCTTTTTGTTCTCGTTTATTTGATTTTTGTGGCGGCGACGGCAATTTGGCGCCACTTAAATGACATCGATAATTAATTATCGATCGCAATGAATATGATAATTAAAATTTGCATTTAAATTAGAACTGTCAAAATAATCGACTTGGTTGACAATGGGAAAAACAACAACACAATTAGTGGGCTCTTAAACGTAAAATTAACAAATTAAATTATTCAGCTTGTAAACAAAACCAGATAAGGAAAATTCTGGGCAAACAAATTTAAATTGATAGACTTGGGCGTTTATTAAATCATTAGCGCAAATGTCTTGTTTACAAATCAATACTTATAATTGGTTAAGAAAAAAAACTTCCTCGAGCTACTAAGAGTTTCTACATCGTCATCAGCAGCTCACCTTTCCACATGTTTCGCGTGTCACTGAACTTCGGCTAAAACAGAAACGCATTTTTTCGGAAACTGGATTTTTAAATTTACGATACTAAATAAAAAAAATGTACTTTAAGTGCAACGATTGTCAACATATGCTATGCATTTCAAAATTATTTATTTTTCAAGTACAATGACTTGCAGGAAACGATTGTTGTTATTCAACATTGAATTCTCATTTAAATTTGCTCCCAAAGTTAGTGAAGATAAGGCCAGGTTGCCACTTAGTTAAAAATAAAATCGGCATATCGATATATTTACAAAACAAAGTTAACTATCGATATGGGTATATTCGATTGTCACGAACAGCCGGCGTAAACAACGCGTTTTGGATTGATTCGCTACGAAACAATAAAGAAAAATGAAAGAAACAGACTTAAAGCGTGCTTACAACAATGTTGTATCTCAAACAATTTCAACATCACAGAAGTTCCTGTTCGCTGGCAACTTGTTTGGCGATATTTTCGTACTCAGGTAAACTGATTAAGCTAAAAGGATTTTCTGGCATTTACGAATCTTTTTTTTCAGCTTAAATGAATTGGATAAGGTCAATGAGGAGCCACCGAGCAAGTTGAAGGTGTTTCCGCAGGGCAGTGACGTGGACGTCAACAGTCTCGCATTTCATCGAGACTTTCTAATAGTCGGCGCTATTGGACTCATTTACGGCATCAAATGGAACGAGGAGGAGCAAACACTGAGCACAAAACGTGCCTGGGAAATTAAGATACCCCTGCAAGTGGATGCCGTAGAAGTGCCAGATGTCAACGCCTTTTGGCTATGCAGCGAAACGGATACATTGTATGCTGGCTGCGGCGATGGTGTGGTCTATCAAATCGACCTGGAAGATGGGCGCATACAGCGTGAATTTCGTGGGCACACAGACTACGTGCACTGCGTCGTCGGCCATCCGGACGGACGCATCTACTCTAGCGGTGAAGACGGCACAGTACACTTCTGGTCCGACAAGCAAAAAGAGCCCACAGCAATATTGGAGCCGCACAAAAATCCACAACTTCTGCGTCCGGATTGGGGCAAATGGATTGGCGCTGTGTCCGTCAATGATGACTGGCTAGTCTGTGGCGGTGGACCTCGTCCAGCTATTTGGCATCTGCGCTCAATGGAATGTACACGCACCTTCGAGTATCCAGGTCGCGTGCATGTCTGTGAATTTGTGGACGATTCAGTGCTTATCGGTGGAGAACACAATCACGTGCAGTTCTATACGCTCAATGGATCGCTGCAGGCCAACATTCCCGTGGAGCACACATCCAGCTACTCGTCCGTGTGGCAAACGAGCCCCTACAATTTCATGTCTATTGCCGGCTTTAGCAACAAGTTGCATATTTTGAAGGACTTTCGTTTTCTGGATAGCAAAATAGAAATGTACGGTAATGTGCAGGGCGACGAGGTGGAGGTCGAAGAGCAAGAAGACAATGAGGAGGACGAGGGCGAGGATGATTCATTTTAGCTAAATACCTGATCGTCTCTAATTGTATTATATCTAATATTTTTTCCCTGAATAGACAAGATTTTCTATTTAGTGACTGATAAATAGCCACATTCAAATGTTTTTTTTTTTTGAATATAGCATAACTTTATTTGATGTATTTTTCAACCTAAGTACTAAGGAAATTAAAACTTATGCCAACTTAAATACATACTTAAAAGAATTAATTTGTACCTGAAACATTTGTCCGAGGCAGTCACCTGGATCACTCCTCGCCGCCACCCAGGGGTATAAATGCGGGCAGCTGGCCTAGCTTGGGTCGCTGCCGTAATCCGCTGCTGCTAGATGAGGAATCTACATCCAAGTCGGCCTTATCTTCCTGCACAGGCTCCTGCTTCTCACAGCCTGCCTCTACCTGAAACTTATCACTTTCGCACCTAAAATATCGCGAGCTGCTAGGTAATTCCTCGGTTGCAGCCTCAACAGCTGGAGTGGGTTGGGCTTTGGACTTGGGTTTGGGTTTAGGTTTAGGTGAGGATCGCACTGCAGTTAGGTTTTGCTGCTTCATTTGCTTGCAGTAGACACAGTTGGTCACATCGCACTTGCCCCTGCGCGCATATTCCGGACACACAAACTCATGACGCATATTGCACTTGAAATGATAGAGGAGTTAATAAGAATCGATCAATATTTAAAGCAAAACTTACATCAGCGGCACGCGCGCAATAGCCGCGCAGAAAGTCAATGCATATCTCAGCCTTGCGGCTTAGTTTCTTATGCAGATACGGACAGTCCTCGCGTACACAAATACCACGCAAATAGTAACGACACACGGGCATCTTCTCCAGCGTCACATTGTGGGAGAGCAGACATTCGGTTTTCCTACATTCACCGCGCAGGAAACTGCATGGAAATCATGAAGAGGAGTTCAAATCCATATCGGGCGTTTTCGATTTACTTACCTTGGACAGATGGCCACCTGTCGCTTGTCGTGCAGCCGTCGACACTTGCCACGACTATGAGCCGCACACTTGCCCAGCCTTTGATATATAGCACATGGCACATTTGTCTTTACAAGCGATCGGTTCAGCAGCTGCAGGCTGCGCTGCTTGGCAGTCATCAAATGTGCGCGGGACACATGATTACTGGTGCGTATGAACACATTTTGTGCTTTGGGCGAAGATACATAGGTCAAGCCGCCAATGTCTATGCGCCGACGGAGACTTTTGTTAACGCTCAACTGTGAACTGTGAACGGGCACGCGGGTCAAACGGCAACCAGAAGGATCCAACACAAATTTGGTGCCGCGCACAAACAGCGTGCGACCGGTGGAGCTAATTGCCTTCTGCAGCTGTGATGGGACCGACTTTTTCGATGGAGCGCTGGCATCCAGTTTGGTCAGCTTATTCTTTGCCGTCTTCTTGTACATGACGCCATGTATGCTCACCATGCTGAGGCATTTGTTTACGCTGGGCCTTAACACATGCGATATTTTTAAGCTGAAAGTATAGGTATTTAGCATAACTGTTGATGCAGCTTTCAAAGGAACTCACCTCAGTAGAGGTGCAGAAGATGTTAAAGCTTTCAAACAACTTACCTCAATTTTTTGCCTGTAATTGAATCATTGGTGCGACTCAATGCATACCGCGCCACAAAATCTTTGGATCGACGTTTCTTGACCAGGGGCGTGCTCCTGTGGGCGGTTAAGGATATAGCACGCACTAGTTTGTACTTAGTACGTTTTGCGGCAGTTACTACTGTCGTTGTGGGCGTCGTAGTTCTAGCTGCAGCTGCTTCTGCTGATGGTGGCTTTATTAAGGTGGCGCCTTGTCTAATAAGCTTTCGCTTGGTTATGGCAACCAGTGGCGGCTGCACACGTCGTTCAAAGGATACATTCTGCACAGGCTGCTTGCGTACTAAGCAAGTGCTAGCTTTGCTTATGATTTTTGCTGCAGGAGGCGGCGTCAGTTCCGCAGCAACAGTTTGCTGATAATACGTAACATGCTGTTGCTGCTCCTGTTGTTGTTGTTGCTGCTGCTGTTTTTGAAGCTGTTGCATCTGTTGCAGCTGATATTCGTGCTGTCGCTGCAGAAAATAGGGATTTATATGTATAGCTGGTCGCTCCCATGTTTGAAGCGCATGACTTTGGTGGCCTTGGGGCTGTAGCGCACTCGCCACTTGACTATGAAAATTTGGGTTTATATACACTTTTCGTCCCACGGATGGAATGTTCTCTTCAGCACTTATGTGTGGCAGCATGTTTTTGTTGTTTTGTTATCACAATGTTAGGCAATGTTTCTCTTTTTCTTGAATTTGACTTGATTTGCGTTGCTTAGTGTCTTTAATTTCTCATTTGTATTATTTTATAATAAACTTTTGTAACAAAGCCATTGTCTTTGCAGCTACGTAACTATCGTTGTGCCTCCATAGCTGGTACGTATACATGTGAATGGCCAAGTAATCGAAACGTGGGTTACTGAATATATCGATATTGTCGAAGAACTAGAACCACAAAAACGTTTATATTAAACATTGCTTAAAAATGGGTAAAGAGCGTGGACGAGGACGAGGACGTCGCAATTTTCAAGCTAAACCATATACGAAGAGCAATTGGCGAGACCAAAAAAAGGAACATTCAAGGCCTAGCAATGGAAACGGACAACAGCCACGCAACAGGTTGAATTAAATATAATAAGGAATTGCAAGTACTAACCGGGTTCCCTTTCAGAGCACCACAGCAGAAGTGCTCATTACTAGAAAACCAGGTGGGCATAACGGAATTCACAAATGCAGATGTAGCTGGGTTCACTGGCATTCTAAAATCCCGCTTCTCCGATTTCCATGTGAACGAAATCGACACTGAGGGGCACGTGCTACAGCTAAATGATATAAGTGTACCAAAAATGGAAATTGAACGTTAGTAGCTGCAGTTAGAAAAAATAAGCTTTAAAAGTAAACTATTTGACCTTTGCAGCTGTGGAGCCGGCTATATTGGATGAGTGGCGTGAAAAGCTAGCTACAGTTATTGACGATGACATGTGGCAGAAAATTGCCGACTTGTCCACAGTCAAATACGATGGTAAGAGTGAGCAGAAGGTGGATATAAACGTTAACAGCCTAACCAAGGAGCAACGCACGCAAATACATCACCTTGTAAAGCAGCTATACAAGAATAAGTTGGTGTCCAAAACAATTGACCACCCGGCAGAGCAACAAGTGGAAGAGCAGAAAATCATACGAATCGCAAAGCCCAAGCCAGGACGCTGTAAGTTACCAGTTAATAACTTCAACTAAACCTAAATTTGTGTATTTTATATGCAGCTGACAATCGCTGGAACTTCCCACATGACTTTGTCAGCTTTCTGGTGCACAAAGTAAATATGGACACGAGTGAGGTAGCCTCAACAATAGCCAATCGCTTAAGGTGAGTCTAGAGATAACACTTTAATTCTAGATCGCGTTCACACAATTATCAATTATTTATCAACAGGCTGCATCCCTCGCAGGTGAATTACTGTGGCACCAAAGACAAGCGCGCTGTTACCACGCAACGCTTTTGCATTAAACGTCGCACTCCGGAGGCTATTGCGAATGCTGCTCGGGGCACGAGCAATGTCTATATTGGCAATTTTGTCTTCCGACCCGAAACACTGAAGCTGGGCGATCTGCGGGGTAATCGTTTTCGCATTGCTTTGCGTCACATTACACATGAACGGGAGCACATTGAGTTAGCATTGGAGTCACTGAAAGAGCGCGGATTTATTAACTATTATGGCCTGCAACGATTCGGGAACAGCGCCAGTGTACCCACCCACGAGGTGGGCGTAGCTTTGCTTAAACGCGACTACAAGCTGGCATGTGAGTTGATAATGAAACCACGAGACAACGATGTGGAGTTTATGCGTGCCATACGGGAGGACTGGTGGGAGAATCGGGATTCGGCTGCCGCTGCTGCCAAGTTCTATGGCAACAAATTTATTGAAAAGAAACTGCTAGATGGCCTGGCCACATATGGTGAGAATGATTATGCTGCAGCACTGCGTCGCATACCACGAAATATGCTACTCCTGTATCCTCATGCCTTTCAAAGTCTGATCTTCAATCGCATTGCATCGCGACGCATCAAAGAGTTTGGTTTAAAGCTTATTCCTGGAGACCTGGTTTATGTTGAGGAGGATAACGGTCAGCAAGTTAAGGCTCCAGAGGAGCCTGTGCTTCCAGCTGAAAGCGATGAAGTCGTGGAAGATGTCTTGGAAGGGGAAGGCGAAAATTTGCTGGAAGAGGAGGAGTCCATATTTAAGCGCAAAGTGCGGCCACTTACAGCTGACGACATAGACGGCGGCAAATATAAACTGTCAGATGTTGTACTTCCTCTGCCTGGCTACGATATAACATATCCGAACAATGAGTGTGCCGCTTGGTATGAGGAAATGCTCGGGGAAGTCGGATTAAGCTCGGAGCAGCTGCGACATAAAGAGAAAACGTATGCTCTAGGTGGTGCCTATCGTAAATTGCTTATACAAACTGATGATTTGAAATGGAGCTTTCGTCGGTACAGCACATACCAGGACACGCTGATAGCCTCCGACTGGGAGCAGCTTAAGAATATTGAAGTAACACCAGAGCCCGCTGAGTCAGAGGGCGAGTGTACGGCCCTGCTGCTAGAGTTTACATTGCCAACGGCCGTTTATGCGACAATGTTCCTGCGTGAGTTATTTAAACAGGACACATCTACAGCCACTCAAATGCAGCTAGAAAGGGATCAGATCATTAAGAAAATGATGCAAGAAATTCCCACAATTGAAGTCGAGGCGCAGCCGCAGCCAATTTGAAAATAACGTTCACTCACTAAAACAACAAATCGATAAGGAAAATCAATTTACGCGCATTCTGTATTAGTATGTGTGGCGCTGTGTGTATGTTACTTCAAACCAACCACAACAATAACAATGCGCACGTGAGTGCACGCGCGCGCCCTCTCACGTTCACGCTCTCTCTCTTTGTTGCTCCCTGGTCTTTTGTCTGGCTCTCTTTGTGTGTGGCCAGGACCAAAGTTTAAGTCCTATTCCGTGGCCATTAGTACGCTGACAAGCGAGAGCTTTGGACGCGCTGCGCAGCATTTAACGTCGCAGTGTTTGTGCGTGTGCCTACATAAATGTTGTAAAAGAAGAATAACAATAACAAATAACACGAAGTTAAGCAGAAGGCAACTGTAAATTTGTTTTGACCGTTAGAAGTAATCGAAGCAAAAGGAAACCGTAAGGTGAATCATACATGCATCATATATATTAAATACACACTTCCACACATACTTTAAGATTTAGGCGCGTATTTAAAAAAAAAAAAACCAAACATTTATTAGCAATAAATAAAAAAGAGTTTAATTAATTAATGCCTAGTTGAACAGCGTTTAAACAATTGAACTATATACATTACTTTGCATTGGCTTTGCATGCTTATCGATTTTTGTGCGTGCCTTTGCCCAAATCAATCGATAATGTGGTGTTAATGCGCTACAGCTACTACACCACATCAACTTTAGAAAGGTGGGCGGCGGGCATGTTGCATGAAGTATTAGTGGCTCATATTAGCTGATAGAGGAGCAGTTGGCGGGGTTTTGTGAGTGATCGGGGTGGGCTTGCTTCACTTATGCCTTTATACCTAACTATGCAGGACAGTGTCATTGAAATTAATATACTAAATGCTTGTTTGGCGTCGCCTACCCACACACACCCAACCAATATAAACACCCACCCACCCAAACCAGCCAGACATGGTTATTGGACATGTTATTGCTTGCGCGCGCACTCTTTGACCAACAGCGAGACGAAACATTTTAACTAACTGCGTCATAGTTGGAGTTACTTTTCGTCTTCGATTTTTGGGCCCTACCCCACAAATAAAATACTTACAATTCTCTTACAAACTCAAGACTGATTTAAATAAATATATCATCGATTTGCTCATCGTTGAGCGCACGCAGATTGCATTTGCACAAATAGGCCAAAACTTTTTTCTCTGCTTTAATGCGATTGGCGCCCAAACCCTGCAGCAAAGCCTCAATACGTTTCATGGCGTCGTCACTAGTCGAAGCTGTAGGCGCTGGTGGTGGTGATGTTGCTGGTAGTGCTAGTGGTGGTTGCACAACAACTGCAGATGCATGCTGCTCGTCCATGGCCTCCTGCAGTGCATCGTCCTCATCATGTTCGATGAGTTGCTCGGTGCTAAGTGAGCGCCAGTTGACAGTTAGAGGTGCCGTTATATTCACAGCTTGACGTTCATTATTGTGATGGCTGATGCTGCTGCTAGAGTGTTGTTTATGTTGTCCAATGAATTGTAGCTTTGGCAACCAGATCCAATCGGAGTGCTTCTTCAACAGCTCCCGGCGTAACTTCTCTCTGATAAAATTCCAGCGTGTTATGCAGGTGCTGACTAATGTTTTCAAAACGTTTAACAAATATTTTCATACATATAAATATAATAGGACACAAACCATCAGTTTTCAGGGATGTTGCTATGCTGCACCACAATTCCGTTTTCTTTTTCTTACTAGAGTCATACGGTACTTTACGCAGTTCACGTTCATATAGACTGGGATTGGCACGCACTAGTTCTATAAGACGATTGTCAAATTCGGCACCCGTGGACATTGTAAACAAAAAATAAACAAACAATTTTTGCAACTACATGCAGAGAGTGCATCAAAACAAACACAACTCGATTGTTCGATAGACTTTTCGATAGCAACACAAATGAAGTGTTGCGAAATGTTCACTTGATATTTTATATTTGCGCGCCATATATCGATTTTATTATTGATTTTGTATTTTTTTTTGTATGCACAAAATAGGAGACGTTCAACTAACGCCATCAGGCCGCAAAGATGGCCGCCGAAAACTATCATCTGAAATGGGACTCGCATTTGTCCTATTTGAATACTTCCATAGCCACGCTCTACAAGTAAGTACACAATAATTGGGAGTAGGAAGTTACTAATGAATGACGCCCTTAACAACTTGCAGGAATGAGAAGTTTGCCGACGTTATGCTATACAGTTCGTATAGCAACAGTGGCATCAATTCGGATATACCCACAGTGGGAATATCAGCGCACAAATTCATTTTGAGCTCCTGCAGCCAGTTTTTTGCCACCATGTTCGAGACAGCGCCAATTACTGCGCCCAATGGCGTCCTCTACATTGTGCTTCCGCCCGATCTGAGTCATCGTGCCATACAAATCCTCGTGCAGTATATGTACAGTGGGGAAGCAACGGTCTCCAATGATATATTAAATGAAGTGTTGCGGGGAGGTGAAATCTTAAAGATACGTGGTCTATGTCGCACGAGCACCTCCAACGGCGCTGGCGGCAGCGGAACGGTGCATGGTCACCACTTGCACCACCAACGTGAGCCCAGCGCCTTGTATGTACCAAATGGCACACGTTCTTCGCTGGCGCCGCCACCGCCACCACCGCCCATGTCGTCCGCACAGCTTCCCGGTGATATGTACAGCAACAAAGCCAGCTGCAGCAGCAACAGCAGCTCGGCTCGTTACTCCCTGGATCATTTGCACACGCATCCACATACGCATCCGCATCAGCATCAGCATCATCAACAGCAGCAGCAGTTTCGCGGCTTGGGCGCTTCCGTAATGCCAAAGGACAGTCCGGTGATTGTGAAGTCACCAAAAATGGCCAGCCACACGGGTCTCCTCAGCGTGGCGACCAGCAGCAAGCTGATTGCAGGTGGCATCTCTGTCAACAAGGAGGTGGCCATCGATCCCGAGGATAAATGCTGCTATGCAGCAGCGAGTCAAATTGAAAGTCTACCACAGTCAGTAGCAACAACTACAGTGGCTGCACCACCACCACCGCCACAACAAATGTCCATTTGCACAGAAGTTGGCTGCAACAGTTGCCCGCTGGCTGCGCCATCCACCGAACCAACCGACTCTTCGCTACGTCGGCCAGAGTATGCAGAACGCGAGCGTCTAGTAGAGGAGCCACTGTGTGAGCGAGATAGAGACGATGTGGGCATGGTGTACGAGAGACGTCTACGCCGCGAACGATCCTGTGACCGAGGTAAAGTTGGATTTCTCTGAAAGAGCAACATTTTTATAATCATATAATTCTCAATTTGTAGCCCCACCACACGAATACTTTGGCCACGATGCTCCTCACTACGAGCATGTGGTAAAGTCCTATGAAGTGACGACTGCACCACGCCTGGCTACGCCGCCGCATCCGCACAGTTTTCTGACTATTAAACAGGAGCCAACCGACTGGTCGACTGGTAATCAGCCAGCAGCGCTGCCAAACGACAACCACGAGCTGAGCCAGGAGGCGCCGCTATCACCGAAGCAGCCCCTTGACTTTAAGATAAACGCCGTCAAGCTGGAGGCGAATGACACTCCACATGACGACTCTGAGGAGCATACACTGCGCGATTACAACAACTTCAAGCTGCTCGTTTGTGAGATCTGTCAGAAGTCCTTTGAGGACACCAAGATGCTGGTGCGTCACCTGGGCACCCATGCCGCCGACCCGGCGGGCAATGTAATGGGCACCAGCGTAAGCGGCACTGGAAGCAGCAGCAGCGCCACAGCCAACAGCAACCTGGCGCTGAGGGCATTGAAGACCTATGTGCCAAAGAAGAGACGTAGAGTGTCGGTGAGTGCCGTTGGAGCTGCTGTATTGGACAAGCCCTTAACTCTTCCCATCCCTCATTCGCATGCACAGCAACAAGAGAACAATATGGATCATGTTACACTGCTCTGCGATCTCTGCTCCACGTAAGATCAATTGATATCGATACTTATGCTAATCAGTTATTATATGTTTGGCTATTTGTTGCAGCTCCTTTGAAACGCCTGCCGAGTGGGTGCGGCATATGAATAGCCAACACACGGAAGTTGAGCTGGCCATGTTCAATAGCAAAAAGGATGGCGAACAGAAGGGGTGTGTGTCCTAAAGTACTGCTTAATCGAGCATTTGTTGAACTCTCTGTTCACTCTGTTCACAGCAGCAACAACAGCTCTTCGACTGCCTCCATCAGCCAAATGCATCACACAGTCGTCAGCTCGGCAGCCAACACCACAGCAGCAGCAGCAGCAGCTGTGGTGCATAAAAAGTTCTTGAATGCCAGCCGGCTGGGTGGTGCCCAAGGACAAGGTCTCAGCAGCAGAGGGAATGGTGCCACAACCGGATCGCCGGGACTGGCCAACACCTCACCCGCATGAGCCCTGTTGCAGGATCAGGCACAAGCAGAGCCACAACAGCAGCAACAACAACAACTAGAACAACAACAAGACCACCAGCAGTCAGGCCACGAGTGAGAGAAGCAATAAGATGAACATTTTTTGAAAAAATCAAGTCGTTCCAGTAATCAAAAAACCAAAAATTATAAAAATTATTTATACGAAACAGTAAGAACCGTGATCAAAATGCAGAAAA
Organism: Drosophila gaucha; assembly: GCA_035045545.1. NCBI lineage: Eukaryota > Metazoa > Arthropoda > Insecta > Diptera > Drosophilidae > Drosophila > Drosophila gaucha. The sequence goes on from JAWNOY010000292.1 coordinate 8,942,421, forward strand.
CACAAGCATATTTTATAGAGCAAGAAAAAAGTAAAAACTAAAAAAAAAAGAAGAAAATAACTAAAAAACTACAACTTAAAACGAAACTGTAAACGAAACTTAGGATCGGAATCGTCAGGCAACGATGCAAAACAAAAAACAAAAATCATACGATTAACAATTTAACTCTGTAGTATTTTAAAATCTATTGTAGTTTTAAACTTTATTCCCCACTCGCGAACCAAAAAGGCGCAATTATAACAAATCCCGAACATTTGAAACAATTTACAACCTAAGCGTATATCAAATGTAATATTCAAGGAAAACATTTTGAATAGTGATAGTACTAAAACATTTAAAAACAATTATCTAAATAATTTTGATGGAATTATCAATCGCTAATCGGAGAGAAATGTTAAAATTTTCAAACATTTTTATGTCCAATGAATATTTTTCGTATTTTTAAGTAAACGCAGTGTTTAATTTTTTGATTTAAATAATAACTTAACCCTATTCAAATGTTTTTTATAACGTATTTTCTGTTTTTGCTGCATATATTTTTTATATTTTTATAAACAATTATTTGAGTAGAGTTTTTAAGGATTTTGTAAATAGGATAAGTTAATTTTTTTGAAGGCCGCCGAAGCGAACATTTTTGAAACACAACAAAAAGAAAAAAAAACACTTATGTATCTAAATGTGTGTACTTAGTAGTTGGCAATTCAATTTAAATCTAAAAGTTGTAAAGCGGAATTTACCCAATATACAAATCTTAACATATATATATACAAACCAACGTGCATAAATATATATATATATATACTTATATGTGTATGTATATATATTTACAAATCAGCGTGATTCTTAACTAAGTAAATGGATACGTGAATGTGTATGCGACTACAAACACAAACACATACCCAAAGACACACCTACACACTTACATACGAACAAGTGTACAACTAAAAATCGAATATGTAGCAAACGCGTTTTATTCGCATAATAAACAAACAAGAAATCGTTTTTAAATAAGCACAAAGAGCGCCGCAATATAAGAAAGAGAGGGAGTGTGAAGAGCATAAGTTAAGTGTTAAAGAGCAGCCGTTTCGCTCACGAGTGTCAAAATGAACGGTTGTTCACGAAAATCGAATCATATTTGCCGCTCACTCTCCTTTGCTGTTTGCGTTTGAGGAACGACCTTAACTGGATGCGACAAGGCATATGTCAGCTATGAGACTCAGAGCGAGAGTTCCACTCTAGCATTTTCATATCCAATGACATATAAGTAAGAGCAACAGACGCCTGTTTATTTAGTTGCCTGTCATCATTCGTAAGCAAGCGAAGTTTTTGCTGGACAAAAAACATACTTGAAATATTTAGCAAAACGACTTTCTTTGGGCGTATAAAACTTCAACCTTTAATTATGAGTGCTGGTAAACATTTGGCCAAAGGTATGTCGCACATTAGCCAAAACTAATCACGCATAGGCTGCGTGTCCATTGGAGAAAAACAGTTTGCAGTCTCCACAAATATGCGGGGACATTCTTATCGTTTTTATTGAATGACTAATCACAATTGCAATTTTTATACTCTAGGTTCCCCACGGCCGGCGCTGCCCGATGATGGTGTGCCACGCCTATATTCCATGCGCTTTTGTCCATTTGCCCAACGGGCTCATCTGGCTCTGAATGCCAAGAAGTTGCCGCATCATAGCATCTATATCAATCTCACGGATAAGCCCGAGTGGCTGGTGGATTACAGTCCTCTGCTCAAAGTGCCCGCTCTGCATCTAGTTGCCGAAAAGGATCAACCGGCTCTGATCGAGTCGTTGATCATTGTGGAGTATCTGGATGAGAAGTATCCCGAAAATCCACTCCTCCCCAAGGACCCACTGCAGCGTGCACAGGACAAGATCTTGGTCGACCGCTTTGGAGCAGTGGTCAGCAACTACATGAAGATTCTACTGCATAATGCAGTCCCTGCAGAACTGTGGGCAGCCTTCGATATATATGAGGCGGAGCTGGGCAAGCGTGGATCAGCGTATTTCTCTGGCGAAAAGCCAGGCTTTGTGGACTACATGATTTGGCCTTGGTTTGAGCGCCTGGCTGTCCTCAAGTTTGCACTAGGGGATCGCTACAGCTTTGATGGCAAGCGCTTCGCCAAGCTCAGCGCCTGGGTTGAGCTCATGCTTAAGGACGATTTGGTGAAGTCCTTCTTTGCTAAGCCCGAGCATCATGTGGAATTCTGGCGAACACGCCAAGCCGGCAGTGCCAGCTACGATCTGCTTGCTTAAGCTACAATTACTTTGTCTAATATTTACGAAAGTTTTCGATCTAATCTGATCTGTTGTAATGTGAAACATTGTATTTTGCTTACTAAGTTAAAATTGTCAACTTAAACTTAGATTTAATCAGTTTTGGATTTATACAGTGATATAAAAATAAAGATTTCAATATTTTTGAATAATTTTAATGTTTATTGTTCGGTATTATATAGATCGATCTGCCTGAAGGCTAGAGAGTATAGAAAAACTGAAATATTCTTCAGAATTATCTACCAATATAAACTATGTTTAAATGTATGTATATCAACTTAGTCAGGTTTTACTGTACTGGTATTATGTATGTCACACGCCGCAAAGTAGCCGCAAAGGTTATCGTTCACACACAGTCCACCAGGTAATGCACACCTCTCGGCGAAGGGCACCCCCCCATTGGACGCCTTATAAAGAGGCTGGTTAGATGAGCTCCAAGCACCAGTTGCTTTTAGCTTCACGCATCACACATCATGAGCAGCGGCAGACACTTGGCAAAAGGTAAGCTGCAGCTCGTTTGCTTCTTCTAGCTGCTCATGAAATCCACTTTGCAGGCTGTGGGACGCCCGATGTGCCAGAGGATGGCATCTTAAGACTTTACTCCATGCGCTTCTGCCCGTTTGCACAGCGTGTGCATCTCGTCCTGGATGCAAAGCAGATACCCTATCACAGCATTTACATAAATCTCACAGAGAAACCAGACTGGATGTTCGAAAAGAATCCCCAGGGCAAGGTCCCAGCGCTGGAGCTGGTGCGTGAGCCTGGTCCACCAGTGCTGACGGAATCGCTACTCATATGCGAATACCTGGACGAGCAATATCCACTGCGTCCGCTCTATCCGCGTGATCCGCTGAAAAAGGTGCAGGAGAAGCTGCTCATCGAGCGCTTCAACGCCGTTCTCGGCGCCTTCTTCAAGGCATCCGATGGCGGTGAGCTAGAGCCCTTCTGGTGCGGTCTGGATGCATATGAGCAGGAGCTGAGCAGGCGTGGCACGCTCTTCTTTGGCGGCGAACAGACAGGCATATTGGATTACATGATCTGGCCCTGGTGCGAGCGACTGGAGCTGCTAAGGCTGCAGCGTGGCGAGGACTACAACTACGATGAGCAACGTTTTCCACACCTGGTGAGTGCCAGAGTCTGTTAACTGATACTCTCTAATCTCGTGACTGCCTGGCAGACGGAGTGGCTGGAGCGCATGAAACGTGATCCCGCTGTGATGGGATTCTATATGGAAGCCGAGGTGCAGGCGGAGTTTTTGCGCACGCGCAGCGCTGGCGAACCAAACTATAATCTTTTGGTCAAGGATGCCTGAGCAACTGCAGCAGCTTTTTTCATATTAAATGCATCAATAAATTTGAGCTAACCTCGAAGCAGCATTGAGTTTTAGTTGTAGAAGGGATTAGGTTTAGGTGCTGCAGCCTAATGGGGGCTAAGTACCAATTACTCTTGAGTCTTAGCTTTGCCACAGTCATATCATGTAGTCCACAAAGCCAAGTGCTCGAAGTGCGCCAGGAACCTGTGAGGCAGAGGATAAAGGAATATAAATTCTCATGCTACAATCACATTTTAAAATTGATTTATTTCCTGGCCTGTATAACTCCAATAATTAGTCTCTAAAATCTTTTCCTTAGACAGTCTGAAAGGCCACATCATAGTTGGGCTCGCCAGCCTGGCGTGTGGCCATGAATTGAGCATGCACCTGGCTGTCCAGCGACGTTTGTTTGATTGCCTCATCCGTGGCCACTAGATCGACCCACTGCAACAGTTTAGCATAGCGTTCCTTATCCAGCTCATATTTCCCGGGCACCACGAATTTGAGTGCTGGGAAACGTTCAAACCATGGCCAGATCATGTAGTCCACCATGCCAATTTGCTGGCCAGCAAAGTAGGGCGTTCCGCGTTTATGCAACTCCTCCTCGAACACATCCAATGCCTTCTCAAAGTTAGGCAGCGCATCCACTGGTGGATCCTTAGTGAATAGAACCGGATACACTGCGCTGACAGCTGGAGCCAGGCGCTCAATGAGTATTTTGTCCTGAGCCTTCTGCAGGGGATCCGCAGGGAACAGCGGATGCTCCGGAAACTGTTCATCCAGATACTCGGCGATGACGAGCGACTCCACCAGAGCCGGTTGACCAGCCACGGCTGTCAACTGTAAAGCGGGCACTTTGCCCAGTGGACTGTAATCCGTATACCATTCGGGTTTCTCGCTCAGATCAATGTAGACCTTATGATGTGGAATCTGCTTGGCCGCCAGCACCAACGATGCGCGCTGCGAGTAGGGACAGAAGCGCATGAGGTAAAGGCGCAAGACCCCATCATCGGGCAGCTCGGGCTTGGATGAACCTGTTAGTGACACATGGTGAGTTGGCAGTTATGTCAATGAAAACTAGTTTTTTATCTGACTGATCTAATTTCAGATATCGACTAAACGTGCAGTCGGCGCGTCGCGATTTCTAGGTGACATTGCCACTCACCTTTCTTGAAGTGCTTCAGCGGAATATTCATTCTTCCAATGATACCGTAACGCTCTCTTTCGTGTTCAGCTGCGATTCGACAACAAATTTGGAATTTGTAAACAATTTAAAATCTGGCTACGAATTTGTTATCTCTTTATTTGTTACCAAACGAAGCTTTAAGCTTAACAGAATGCTCTGTCAGCTGACTGTGATGCTAGCAGTCTGTTAAGTCGAACGACAAGTTATCGATATGTTCCTATCGATATCGATAAGCTTAACAGCGAATTCAAGTTCAAATTCAAAAGCAAATGTTACACTTTAAACATAATTTATATTTCCATTAATTTCTTTTCGTATTTCTTTTATATGACAAACTTATACATTTATTTTGAATTTCAACTAATATTTAACTACCACAGATAGGTTGCAATTATATATTAAATGTATATATAATATATATATATATAGATATAGATACATACATAAAAACATACATAAAGTTATTTAGATTTTCGTATCGTGTGTGTGTATATATATGTATAATAAATGTTTTACTTGTATATTATGGTCGCTGATATATGTAACTGTAAAATTACTATATTAGATGTAACTCTACACGGATGTAGCTAGACAATTTCTACATTTCTATAACGTTGAGATTTACACGAAGAATTTTATATATACTTGTATATTATAAGCATGTACGTACGTATTTTATGTATGAGCGCTTTCATAATTTTAATTGAGGTTTTCCGGAGTACAGAAATGACCCCTTAACTAAATACATAACTCTTGCACTAGGCTAAAAAACTAGACAAAATGATAACTAATTAACAATTAAGGTAAACATTTATTGGAAATCTTGCAATGTGTGTGTTTTTGTTTTTGTTTTTCGCTCTCGGATTAGCTCGGCTTAGACCGTCGTATCCGGTGGCGGTGCAATGGGTTGCTTGGACTCTGAAACATCCAAGCGAGTACCTGGCGCATTCGCTGTACCCTCCGGCTGATCCGGCGCTATGTCAATGCGGTGCGCCTTACGCCAGACAACCAAATCCATGAGAAAGGCCAAAAACATAATGCCAGCCGTAATGCCTGCAGTAGACAGAGAGTTGCATTGCCAGCTAGCTAGAGTGATCAACATTGACTTACCCAAAAAGTATTGCCGGAAGGTGTCCGCATCGTAGAGCGAACAGGCGCCATGCTTGCCGCAGACCGATTTCCAGATGAGACAGGCCGAGTCCACCACAGCGCCATAGATAATCGGACAAGGAACATTACCAAATAGCCCAATGGCCGACTGGATGACGCCCATGGCCATGGCTTTATCTAGTAGTTAATGGGGCAGAGTTTTAGATAGGCTTATTGAAAGTAAAGTTATGTAAGTAAAATTGATTTAATATGCTTCATTAATGAGATTTGCATAGAAAGGCGTATATATAAATATAAATATATATCTTCATATATTTTTCTAGTTTATTATATGATATATTCTTAAATATATCAGATAGGTAGCTATAGGATATATAAGTAAAATTTATTAAAACTCTTCGCTCATGAGATTTGCATAGAAAGGCGTTCTGTAGTTTAAACCTTTGCATATAAATATATTTTTCTAGATTCCTTTAGATTGTGAAATATATCTTTCTTACCTTTAGGATGTGTACAGCGCATGACGAGCAGCATGCTGCCCACCTCAGAGGTGGAATGCATAAATACGCAAATGGCAAAAATCAGTATAAAGTAGATGAAGTTCTTGCAGTTATTATCACAGTAACCATTGACTGCCTCAGCAACTGCAATGTACAGAAAAAGTATCCAAGTTGAATCTTAAGCTAAATTAGTTATATATTGAAATTTACCATTTGGAATGCAAGCACAGTCGGAGTAGAGTGTGCGATTGTCACTGAAACGCAGCTGGGAGCTGCTGCAGCCGGCATGGCAGGCCGAGATGTACATTTTGCCATCGGTGCCGCAAATGGGCGCATAATTCTCCTTATCACAGGTACAGTTGAGCACGGCGCTGCAGGCGGGCTCAATCATGGCGGGACTACAAAAGAATACCATTAAATAACAACCTCCAGTTGTGAGCTAGTGCACCCACCTGTTGGCATCGCCCGCCTTGTAGCCCGCAAAGTCGTTGGTGCTGCAGCCAATGAACATGAGTATAATCATTCCGGCGGAGTAGACAAGCGCCGTGAATGCAATCCAGGCGGCGACACCTCGAGCCGTTGGCTTGCGCTTCAATATGAAAAGACCTGAGATTACGATGCCAATGCCCATGACGAGGATGCCGCAGAAGGCGGCTATCATGTTTGCATCGTAGGTGGCCAGCCGGAACTGTGTCTCCAGATACTTGGGCAGAAATGTGTAAAGTCCCGCAATGGGCAGCAGGTGAAAGACGCACGAAGCGGTGCGGAACATGAGTATATCGTTGCTCAGCTGACGCCGCACGGTCTTGGGGAAATCTAAAGGGGATTACAGAGTCTTAGCAATAGTTAGTTAGAATCCTCGCTCTCCTCTCACCCTTCAGCTTGGGCTTCTCCTCCTGCTCGGGGGCAGCGGCGGCAGCTGCTGCTGCCGTTGCCTGTGCCTGCTGCTTGCCCCGCAGCTGCTTGGGAAAGGAGAACATGGCGATGGAGGCGAGCAGCATGAGACTGCCGATGGCGACGGGTCCCAGCCACCAGGCGCCAATCCAGCGCGGATCGCTGGCATCAAAGCCGGGATTGGCAAAGTTCACATACCAGCGGGTGCAGAAGCTGCCCACAATGAAGCCCGAGGCTGGGCCCAGGATGCGCATGCCAATGGTAACGGCCATGTACATGGGCGACTGTTTGCTGCCCACATTGTCATCGATGTAGGGTATGCCCAGAGTCGCCACAGCCGTCTGCCCGATGCCCGAGCTGAGCAGGCTGCCAAAGAAGATGCAGAGCACAATGACTGTGATCTTGGAATGGGATGCCTGTTCCAGCTGGCGCTGCTCATTGCATTCGCTGCCAGCCAAAGTGCCGTTCCCACCCAGCAAGCAGAGATTCGGATCTGTGGCATTGCTCCACAGAGAGGATGAGGAGCTGCTTGCTGGCAACTGCGGCTGGGACAGAAAGACGCTCGACTGCATCAGCTGCTCGCCAAATATGAAGTGAGGCAGCGCACAGGAAAAGGCAGCTATGGAGAAGAGCACCATGCCACAGGCGATCCAACGTGGGCGATGGCCACGCCCCGCAAAATATGTGAGCAGCATCGCTGTGCTGATCTGGCCCATCTCGCTGGCGCTGAGCAGAAAGCCCGTTGTCTTCGACTTGATCTGGAAGAGCTTCTCGATGGTGGTGATCACAGAGACGAAGTACGTCATGTACATGCCCTGCAGTATGTAGGCCAGCAGGAACACCACCATGAAGACGTGCGTCGAGGCAAAGCGACGCGCCCAACGCGGACGACAGCCAAAGAGTCCACAATTGGAGCCCTCGTCGCCGCCGCCATTGAGATCCGAATCGAAATCGGATTCCTCGGATTCGCTGCCGCGTGCCGCTCCAGCACCGCCACCGCTAGGCAGCTTGTAGCCACCGGTCAGTGGCGCCTGCTCGTGCGCATACTTTTCGCGCAGACTGTGCAAGTTGCCATTGTTGTTGCTCAACAGCCCGTTCTTCAGATTGTTTATGTCCTCCGATGCCTGCCACTCGTTGTTGTTGCTCGGCGTGCTCTCGTACAGCATGGTTGTGGGCGGTGTGGGCGTGGCAGCGCCCACTTCACCACCATTCGTGCTATTGTGCTGTGCGAGTAGCGGCGTAAAAGCCTGCGTCGAGTCACGCCTCCCGCCCCCATTCTGATGATAGCCATTGCCATTGCCATTAGTTTGATGCTGTTGCTGGTGGGCGTGGCCATTGCTGGGCTTCGGCTGCTTCTGTTGTCCATTGGCTGCTGCAGCCACCGCTGGCGGCGCCTCAACATCGCCCTGGCTCTTCATCATGCTGCACGTTGCGTATACGTAATGTGTGACGGTGGTGCTGGTGGTGCTACACCTGATCAGAAATTATAGCTCTAATTGCTGCTAGTGCTTTGTCTGCTTCTTCTTCTTCTTCTTCTTGTTTTTAGTGCTGCTTGGATATTTGTTGTTCCATTTTACTTAAGCAAGCGGCGGGTGCAATTCCATTGGAAATGCATCAACTTTTCTTGACCAAACAGCAATTGTTTTGTATAGAGTATGTGTGTATTTGTGTGTGTGTGCTTAGTTGTTGTGCCTGGCCAGCAACGAGGTAGTTTTTGGTTGTTGTTCGCGTTGTTTGTAGTCAGTTACTTCTGTGTTGCAATATGGCAGTGTGATCTAAGAGAGCAAAGAGATAAGGCATAAGTATTGAAAATCAGATTAGTATAAGTAATTAATTATTATAGTATAATAATGCAATTCAGTTTGAATGTAATAAATATGTTACACAATTATATTTAATTTTTATTATAAATATTTTTCAATATTTTTAAAACTAGATTAAGTTGCCATTAAAGGCAGCAGAAATCTTGTTTGAATAAAATAAACAAATTTTTATAAAAATATAAAAATATTTTGTATACTTTTAACCCATGATTCACAATTTGCTTTAAGAATATTAGAATAATATATTAAAATTTAGTTAATATTCTCTTCAATCTTAGTTGACTTCTGTTTTTTTCACTCTGCATGAGAATTGCACAGAAAGGCGTTTAACAGTTTGTATAACACACGCCAGCGCCTTTTGGATAGGCAACAAATTATTTACATGTACATATATCATATACTATATGCATTCAATAATATGTACTATCTGCTCTAATTATTCACTTATATAATCTTAATTCATTTCCATGCTTAGTCAAGTACAATACTAATGCAATAGATTATAAAGTATTCAATAAACAACAAATCGCGCACGTTGTCTGTCGGGCGTAAAAAATCAAACTAAGCGAACAGAACTCGAACGCAGACTGCAAAAAGCGCAACAGGAAAAAAAATATATAAGTAGAAAAAATTGTAGCACAAAAAACCAATTAAAAGCGCGTTCAAAGTAAATACTGGACGACAGCAACAGCAACAGCAGCAGCAACAGTTGCTGCGACGGAGACAGCGGCTTATCAGCTCATGCACACGCACTCACACATACACACATACACACATTCAGAGAGCGTCAACAAAACGCAGTGTACACATACACAAGCAGATACATATATATATTGTACAGCACGTAACAAGAATGAAAGCAAAAGTTGCAAATTCTTTTTTTTGATAAACTTTCAAGGTTAATTGATTAGAAATTTTGTATGGGTTCTATAAATAAGACATAGTATAGACCCTAAGGAATTCCCAGTAGAAAATATTAAAATTCGTGCATACTGAGATAGTTAGAAAACAGTTTTCCAAATACATAAGGATATACTATAAAAATTGCTAATCTTAATGTAGTTTTTTGGAATTCCCAGCAATAATATATTGAAATTTTGGAAAAACGAAACCCTAGTTAAGTTAGATATACTATGTAAATTGGAACTCTTTAAGGAATGCAGAAGCTTTCACCAGAATATGTATTTACAACTTTGAAAATAACAAAATAATTAGAGGAAAGTCATATAATTAATATATATGCTATAAAAAGAAGAACTCTTTAAGAAAACTAAAGAAATTACCAGCTGAAATTTTTTTTAAAGACATTTTTCAAAGATACTCATCTAAGTTAGACAAATATACTATATGAAGAGTAACTCTTTAAATCAAAACTCTTAAAGATAGACAAAGAAACCTTCCAGCAGAAACATTGAAAATTTTGAATTATAAAAATTATTAGATTAAATTTATAATCATGATCATGATCAAGCTTATGAGATTTGCATTGTTTAATGATGATCTCACAATTATAAAGTCTAAAGATTGTTTTGGGAGAAAGGCAAAAGCAAATATTAAAACAGTTTGTTCAAATCCCATTCGGTTCGTATCTCTAGCTAGCTTTTATTTATTTCTATCTTTTTTTGCTGTTGTTTTTGGTTTTGTTTGTTGTCGACAATTTCAATGTCAGCCAAAAAGAATATTCGCAGCTTTTATATTTTATTTTTCTTCTCTTTTAGAGAGTCTCAATTTATTTTATGGCGTCACTTCCATGCGGTAGATGCATATAGAATAGCTATTATATGATGTATATATAAAGCTATGACACAATAAAGTTGTTCTACATCCATCTCTCACCTTCTCCCCCGCTCCCTGTCACTTTCTCTGCCTTTCTCACTCGCTCTGCGCAACTGCAAACGCAGTTGCTGCAGTCGAAATCTTATCATAATAACTGAGCAAACTAAATGCTGATAATGAAAGTGAAATTCGGCTACGTTTAAGTGCGAAAGAGATGGCAACATGTGAAATGCAATCATAAATGGAATGTACATACGCTATATATAATATATAAGCATTATAGTATACCTATCATATCTAAAGAGTTTTTATAGGGGTCTTTTCTATATATAGATACAACTCGTTCTGTTAGAATTTGATATCTTTTGGCAAGTGTAGAGTATATGTTTAGTCGTTCATTTGCATGTCTCAAATTTATTGCGCATTTTTCCCAAATTGTTTTGCGTTCTGAGCAAATTAAATTTCTATGAATTGCGCTGAAGTTGAACATTTGCTAATTGGTAAAAAGTTTAAGGCAAAGATATATTTTTTTTGCATACGAAATAGCATTCGTTTAAATATAAGTTGCTTAAGAGCTAACAGGAACTGTTTAGCTTACTTTTCAGCACAAGACTTAACTCGGAGTATGCTAGAACCCTTTGGGAATTCTAAATGAAAACAGTTTCAGCTTATGTTAAGCTTATCGATATACAAGGAAAGTTAACAGTAACATTAACAGCAAACGACCTTTTGCGAATTCTCAATGAAAAGTGTCTTAATTTATGTTGTGCTTAAGCTGTAAGCTGAATCTAACTGCAATTTGTTGCAATTACAGTTGATAGCAAGCATTTAAAGTGATTCGAATGCCCCATTCGTTGCAGTTGCAGTTGGCAAAGTATGCAAAGCAGATTGCAGTGCTGCCACTATGCAGTTGGCCTATGCACTTGGCCAAGAAGGGCTGACTGGTTGGCTGGCTGCCCAGTTACCAGTTCCACAGTTGAGAGAGAATGCTGCCCAAGTACCTGACCACCGAGGACAGGTAAAGCACATTGAACTCACCCTGGTCACTAACCGACCGCCAGCTGCTGCTATACACACTACTCTCCGTGTCTGTGTGCGTATGCGTGTGTGTGTGTGTGTTTGTCTATTATTGTTTTAAATTTGGTTTAATAGTTTGTTAATTGCTGCTCAATTTGTTGCTTACATAAAAGTGACACTTGCAAATGCCTCTGATATATATATATATATAGAGAATTTTTGATCTACTGTTTATTTGTTGTTGTCAATCATAATCAATGCAATTAAAGCATTTACGAAACCTAGTCACTGCATACCCTGGGTTTCCATTTCAATTGAGTTGAGTGATAAATATCATTGCCTAGAATCGATATGTGGATGGGAAATAAGCTAACCGGCGTGCTGCAGTTGAAGGCGGTTGTTTGCCACACTCAATGCGTGTCGTTTTTCCGGTTTTTGCGGCCAGGCTTTGCCAGGCGGGGAATGCAGCAGGGGCAGCCAAGTGCTTGCCACATCTTCCGTCTTCCGTCTTGGCCAAGACGACGTAACTGCTGCGGCTGCTGCTGCTGCTGCTGCTGCTGTTGTTGCTGACTAAGTTATTACGCGATCTTGTTTGGCTCAGGTGTGCGTGTGCATGTGTGTGTGTGTGTGTGTGTGTTTGTGTGTACATTTGAATTGCGCAAGCGCAACTATTGCAAATTGCATGCCAAACAGCTCAGTTGCTGCATGCCAACATGCAACAAACCAGACACACAGGCAACAGCGACAACAGTTGCTGACAGGCAGCAGCAGCAACAAGTGCAAAAGCCACAGAAGAAAGCTACAACAACAATTGTTGCTGCTTAGAAGCAGCATTGAAAGTAAATTGCAGACTAGCACAAAGCAAAAGCCACAACAGAGTCCGACTCGCAGTTGAAGTCAGAGCTGTTGGCAGCAAGACTCGGAGTCGGAGTCGCAGTCGGAGACGGAGTCCCAGTGCCGGCCATTATCATGCTGGCATCTTCATAATGAGCTAAGCTAAAAAAAAAGTGGTTTAGCCACATTTCACTTTTAGCATAGAAATCATTTAGAACTTGTCTGCAACTCTTGCTTTATGTGGCCATTTATTAGTCAAGAAGTTCACCAACTTTTTTAAGTATTCAACAAGAAATTGGCAACGGAAAACTATTTCTTTATTATATGAAAGGATATGGGAAGGGGCTTTTTTTATAAAAAACTTTAAATTTTTTTGTTTGCATAACCTAAAATATGCTAGGTATAGTAAATTTATAGATTTATTTGTAGAACAAATTAATATTTACCCACTTGGAAAACTTGTAGAGTTCCATAAATGTAGAAGATACAGAATTAATCAATCTTTAGAGCAGATCAGCTCAGCTGAAAAACTATAGAATGTATATCTAGTTACCATCAGCTTATATATTATATTTAGCTTCGACTTGGTTAAGTATATAGCAAATTCTCATTTGCCACGCCCGAAGTGGGCGTATCTCTAAAATCTAAATACCCACGAGAATGTAGTACTTAGTGAAGTGTTTTGCGTTCATTCAAAAAGACAGCATGATGCACATTGCACAAAGCTAATATACTCTTTTAAGTTCGTGAACGAGCATAAAAATAATTTGGATTAGTTAAGCTGGCAAATAGGTTCTTTGGATGTAAATTTTTTAAAGTATGGTATAAATTTACAGGATATATTATATTGTACATTGTCATTTCTATGTGTAGTTGAGTTAGAAAAGAAAAGAAAATTGATGCATATACATACTGTATATATAATATATACTGCATTCATGAAACAATAAAATAGTTTACAATCTGTTTAAAAAAACTTTTTTAAATTTTTTTTTATTTTTTGCAGAGACTTATGACTAAGACCAAGTAGAACAGTTATTAATAGCGTGGTATGCACATATTTATTTGCTTTCAATTAGTTAAATTTAATTTTAGGTTAGGTAAAATTGTAAACAGCTTGAATCACTGGTTGAGCGAGTGATATACATACATATACAAAGATATACATATATAGTAGGTAGTAGGCTAGTCGTCGGGCAAAGTAGCTCCCTGAATGCGTCACATTCCCCGCTCAACTTCACATTTGAGTAGCTATCGGAATCAGCAGTTTTTGTTGTTGAGTTAATTTTTTTCTTGCTTTGTCGCCTTGACTTTGACCTTCACACCGAAAGCCGAAAACCGAAATTTCAAATCCGAATTTAAAGCCAATCCAACACACAACAACAACAAAGTCGAGCGGATTTGTTTTTTTGTTTTCAAAACAAAACTTTAGACCGTCGAACGCGCGAGAATAACAAAAAGTATCCAAAAATTGGTTTACCACATTTACATATAGATAAAAATACATAATATATATATGTAGATATATGTATGAGTCTCATCTGTATTAATATATGCATAGAGTATGTATATCAGCCTCTAATTGAAGCCGCGCTTTTTATGCCCTATGAGCATTGAAAATGTATAATTGTACAAAAATGAAAACCTTATATTGTATAAGCTATATGTATATATTCTTAAACAGATTGAAGAGTTGATTCGATATAACTATTTCCGTCTGTATGTCTTTCTTTACTTCTTCAATAACAACTTTATATTCTAATTACTCAATGCAAATACCAAATATACTCATTTGCGATTGCAATTGATCATTAAAAAAAAACTCAGAAATGTGCGCTTGAGTTATTTTCTATTTTGAGTGACATTTTGACAGCTATAAAAGCGCGAAAGGTATGTTAATGAGCTTCTTTAATCGCATACCTGACCTCCTGCTGATCAGTCAAAGTGCAGTTCTGAGCCTTTTTTATTATTTTAATATTTAATGTTAATAATAATAATATTCATATTTGAAAAATATGTTAACATTAATTTAAAACAATTTTTAATAAAATAATAATAAAATATGTTTTTATAATTATATTAAAAAATATAAAAGTGTTTTATAATTATGATGTTGATAACAATAATCATATTAATAATTATGATCGCTTTGAAGATCATAATTAATTTGATAATCTTAATCATAATCATTATGAAGAAGATGATCATGATGATAATGACAAATATTCTGAAGATAATAATCTTTATTATGATGTCAAAAGTTAATCAAAATCATGATGATCATTACAATAATGGTAATGAAATTCATTATGTTGATTCTAATAAGGATAATAATAAGTATTATGATGATAATGATGATAATCATCGATTGCTTTGAGCGTATCTCCTTGTCGATCACTCCAAACTAGCACCCTCTCATTTCTGTCAAGCGGAAAGTGTCAAAAAAGAAAAAAATATAAATATGCAAAACTGCGTTTTTATTTAATTTGAATTTTATTATGACTTTTTTCTCAGAGACTGATTCATGGGCTTTACATTTTTTTTATGGGATTGTAATCCTATTATGGCAAAACATGAAAATGTGGCCAAAATCCAAAAGGAAAAAAACGGATTATAAAACAATTATTATTATTGTTATTCGAGCTGTTTGGAAATGTACGATCACGATTATCTGACTTACTTATATGTACATTTGGTTTTTAAAGTGGAACACGCATGTTTATATACACATATATATATATGTATATGATTCATGGCGCGATGACAAAAGGTGCGGCAACAAGAATTGAGAAAAACAAGAACAACAATAAATGAATTTTGAAAGCAAAAATATTTCAATGTATGCAGAAAAGTTTTCATACACTTTTGGTAATATCAAAATATTTTTAAATATTTATTTAAAATACATTTCGCTATTTTTAGTTGTTTGTTTTAGTATTTTATTAAAATAGAAAACAGGTTTTTATTATTTATTTCAATCAATTTTTAGCAATAATAACACGTTTTTATTTCAAATATTATATAAAATGAATTTTATTTATATAATTTATAGAAAATGGCAGCTAAGTGAATGTCAAAGTTGATATACTCTCTTTATATGCAGTGCTAACAAAAAGCCAAAGAAACACAGATATACACAAAACAAAAGTTTGTGCACATGGCTTTAGTTTATATATTTTATTTATTTTGTGCGCAGCAGTTGCTTTTCTTTATGCGTACTTTAACAAAAAAAATCAACAAAAAAAAGAAGAAAACAAAACAGTCAGACAAGTCAGAATGCGGTAGTCGAGTAGTGACCTACTGGTAGATACCCTAAGGTCAATAGTTTCTTAAATTCAGGAGGATATCATTTCATCAATCGATTCTGCATTCAAATTTTGTTCCCATTTATCATTTCAATTTACAATCTTCATATTTATGGCTTAATGTTCTTATAATGATTAGTATATATTTAATACTCAAATTGATTCTGAGATGGTCAGAGTTCAGCTAAGATCAGACTTGAAGTCAAAAATCAAAAAATGTTGAAAAAAATTTTTATTTTAATGGAAGAATGTATTTAGATATTTGTCTCTGGCGCTGTTATATAGATTTGCAACAAATCATTATACCCTATTTTCGACAATCTCAATTTGCACAGGGTATATCCAGAATAAATGAGAAAAAACAAACTTCCTTTTGGCGGCGCTTGTTAAAAATGCCAAAAAAAGGCCAGAAATGAAGCAAAAGAACAGCAGCCGCAAACGAAAGCTAAAAAATACAAAAAGTACTCACATATATATAAATATATATATATCGATATATATATATAAAAAATGTACGAAAAAGCGAACAAAAAAATGAACAACCTCAAAATGGCAGCGAAGTGTGCATAAATTTTTGAAATGCCCGAAAGAGCCGAAAAAAATTAAATAAATAAAGATACAAAAAAGAAAAGAGACAGAGTGAAAGAGCGAGAGAGAGAGAAAGAGAGAGTGAGGGAGAGGAAGAGAGAAAAGAAACGCACGAACCTAATGAAATGCAATCAAAAATGCATTTTAAGAGGACTCTGCATTAAGTCGGGAGCCAGGTATACTCGCATCTATATATATATATATATATACTGGCCGTATCTGTCGCGCAGATCAGACGAAGAAGAAGAGGAAGCTTCAGAAGCAGCAGCAGCAGAAGAAGTTGTTCAAATTTATTTAAGCATATTGCCGACAAAAATAAAATAAATTCAAGCGATTGCCTTTTGCTTGCCCGCCACAATTTACATTTGTCATTTCGATGCACAGTGGGGCGAAACTGCAAAGGAAAGTTGCTCTTTTGAAAAGTATAAAGATTCCGATGATTGGGCAGCAAAAAGAACTACAAATTTATAGTGTTCCAGTTCACATTCATTTGAACTACAAATGGTTCGAAGTTTTAGTTCATGGTTGACATCAAAGCGAACTACAAATTTTTTGAAGTTCTAGTTCATGAACCTTAGGCAGTTTATTTGACGAACACCAAGGCTCAAATACCAGACAATGGGGCATGATTGTATTGTGTTTGTCCTTTGTAGTTTAGATCTTAGATCACAAAACAAAAACAAACAAACAACTAAGCGTTATAAGTCACAAAGGCAAATAAGCCATCCTAAAAAGTCATGGTTTAAAGGTTCCATAAGGAGCTTTCATTCCATAACAAATGAATTTATAACCACTGTGCTGTCAACGCTGCCTTCGTCAAAAAAAGAGAAGCTAAAATATATTTTTTTTAATTTAAGCAGAACCTTTCTTCTTCTGATTGATTGAGCTGCTGATTTAAGCGGCTTTTTTGAGTGCAGGTCCTGTCCAGCGGCCAGGTGAGTGGACAAGGTGCGTTGAGGTGTTAACTTGACTTAAATGTCGGTACCGTTATAACGCTAATTGAAGTCTTATAAATTGTTCAACATTTTCTTTTGACTCCAACTCCTCCTGCTCCAGCTCCGTCTCTTTAATTTATCAAAAGACTCGACCATTTTTGTAGTGTATTGATTTGTGCATGATGATGATTTTTGCAATTAACGCCTAATTAGCTGACAGCACACACACACAGACACACACACACTCCAAATACTCTGAGTCTCGTCCATTTGCATAATATTTAGTTGGCAGCCCATGAAATCTATTCGCCAGCTCTCAAAGTGTCAAGTGTTCTTTGCCTAGGGGAATGGACATGGACTCGAGCTTGGACACGATTGCTCACGTAGATCTAGTCACTGGTCTCTGTTTGAGTAGTTCTCTCTTATTCATCATTATTTGTTTATGAAAGTACTTAACAGTATTTGCGACGCACTTTTTGCCTGCCTGAACCACCCCCTCCCCATTCCCTCGCACCTTTTATTCTTCCTTTTTATTTCGCTCACTTCAACAATATTTTCAATTGTTTAAAATTCTGGCTGCGTGAGTTGATAATTCTTTTCTTTGTTGTCTTTTTCGGGTAGGTTTTTGTTTTTATGAATTTTTAACTGCCTTTTTTTTGGCGTTACATTTTAAATTAAGTGTTTATTTAAGGCTGTGCCCTAAACGTGAATGCGTGTTCAGTTATTCTGCTTGTTGACTTTACTTACTTATTGTTTACTTTAGTTGAAGTTGGCGTAAGTTGGACTGTTAACTGCAAAATAAGTGAGAAAATTCGAAGAATTAGAGAAATTTATGTAAAATGTAATATAGACTAATGGAACAATTCTTTTTATAATTTATCTATTCTGTATGTACATATTCATGAATATATAACTATCTGAAGCTAAGGTTATAGGATACGCAACAGCAGTTTCACCAATCGAGCCTTAAGATCTTGAGTTGGTTTCAGCGTGAGATAAATGTTTGCGTGTGTAGCCCTGGTTCCATATGAACACGCTTCTTCCTTCTAACAAAACTTCTTAATTACTTATTTTCATGTATACAACCAGGATTTTTAATGAACTTGGTACGAACTCCGTGTGAAGCTTCTTTCCTATATATTTAAGTGTTTGTAGCCCAGGCTATAAATGAGTTAATGAGTATTATAAGTTTTCTCTGAGCCCTGGCTGTAAATCTGCTTTGAGTTCGCAGTGATATTACCTGTATTAAGCAATTAGCTTGCTTTAAATTTCTTGTAAGCCTTCACAATTATTGTCAGTGAAACTGCTAAAGTATTTTGTGTTTGTAGCCCTGGTTTCAAATAAGCTCAATTTCCATTACTAGAGATGCTTCTCCAACAACAAACCAATTAAAATACTTAGCTATATTAAGCACAACTTATTTTTAGGGCTTCTTCATGTATCTATCTACATGCATATGCATAAGTATAGTTCCTCAATCTTAATTAACTACTTGTTTCGCAGTGCTGCGCAATTTAAATGCAAAATGCTGGCCATAAACATATAAAAACCAAACAGCAACAACAACAACAACATTACAGACAGCACGTTTAGTTGGCTCATAACAATTACAGCAAAAGTGATTAACAGCTATAAAAAGCCAACGACAACAAGAATCAGAGCAACCACAGCAGCAACAAAAACAACTAGAACAACAACAACACCAACAACAACTGCAGCAAGTTGAGCTGATCAGCAAAACAAGTTTTGTCGCTTGCATTGCGTGTGAAAACAATTTATGAACGAGCATTTAAACAATTTTTTGCATTGCAACAAAAATAATATGTAATAAAAAACGCATTACAAGGGGGCAAAGTGTACAATGAATGCAAATGCTGTCTACAGCAGCAGCGACAACAACAACAATAACAGCTGAAATCGATGTGAACGAGCAACAACAATGGCTGCACGCCAGCAACAACTACAAATGACGACAACAACTACAACTACAGCTACAACAACAATCAACTGTATAAAAATAAAAGATAAATGAGCGCAACTGTCTGTCCGTCTGTTTTGCTCGCTCTGCCATATGCGTTTGTGTGTGTGTGTGTGTGTAACAAAAGCAACAGCTCAACTCGCATTGCATTGAGATAGGTCAGTCACATACAAAAACACACACATACACACACAAACTGTCATACACACTCACACACTCACACATACGAACACGGAGAGTCTCACAAATGCAACGGTGCACTCGCTGCCAAAGCTTTGTATATATGCAGTTAATGCTACAGCGCTGTCGCTGCGACGCCAACGTCAACGCCAACAGCGACGTCAACTGCTCTAATTACTCTGGTCGTAAATCGTTGCTAGGGGTGGCCCAGCCTCCCTGTTTCTGCCTGCTGCTGCACTATTGCCAAGCGTTGCATCAACAATAGCAACAACAAGAACAACAACTAAAACAACAATAACAAAAACAGTAACAACAACAACTAGCAACATAAAACAAGTTTTTGAGTTAATCTCAGTCTCAGTTTCAGTTTCAGCCACAGACTCTGCGGCCGCTGCCTCAGCCGCTGCCGCTGCCCCAATGTAAAAACTTACACAATCGCCGCAGCGTACGCACACAAGTGCAAAAGCATCTGTGACGCTGAGCTTCCCGCTCAACGATTCACTTTTCTTTGTGCAATTCCAATAATTTAGTCAGAGAGAAAGAGAGAGAAAGAGAGGAAGAGAGCGCACGCGGCAGCGCAGAGAGCGTGAGCATAAGAAATCCAAAAAGCTCCAGTGCAGCAGCTGAGAGCAGCGCAGTCGCCAACTTGCACTTTCTGCTGCACTTTTCGACTGTTTGCCTTGCAAACACACAAATAGTAGTAGATTTTTCACTTAAGTAAAAGAAAATAACAAAAACTACATGCGTAAAAAAAAAATATTGATAAGGTCTGACAGAGCTTTTGCCATTTACTGTTAGGCGTGCCTAGTTAAGTTTTGCCAGGGACCTACGACAACAAAATAAATAGTGCGCCGAAAAGCTAACGGCGCAATAAGACGGCAAACGCACTACAAAACTTTGCAACCCCCTAAAGCTTGAAAGCTTAGGATGTCTCGCTCACACACACGCACAGAAAGGAGGGCGTCACATTACATGATACACAAGACAAAGAATATTGCGCAATTGCCAAAAATACAAAATGCCAGACAATTGTCTAGACATCGGCACAGCAGGTGGTCTGAGTGGGAGAGAGAGATAGAGAGCGAGGGAGTGGAAAGGAGAGAGGGGAATTGGCATTATGAGCTCTTGCACTCAATAATCGCTAATGATCATTAAGGCGTTTGGCCATTTGCTTTTATTGTGACATAATTAGTGAAAGTGAAATTGATCAGCAAAATGCAGCAGCCGCAGCCGCGCTCAACGCTGTGCATAGACTCAAAAGCAGCGCAGCGTGACGCCAGCGTCGACAGCGACGCCAACGTTAACGCATTGAGAGAGTGCGCAGCGAAATGAAAATGAAATTAAAATTCGAAATGAAAATGAAAATATTGCAAAACTCAAACACGCACACACAAACAGGCAACAGGCTCGTCAAATGCAATTGTGTGTGTGCAAAAGTGCATTGACTTGGGACGAGCCTACCTTGGCGAGGTGTGTATGTGTTTGTGTGATTGATTGAATATGTGTGTGTGTGTAGCACACAACCCACATTTGCAGTGGGGCCAATTTGTGTTTTCCAGTGTTGCATTTTCTTGCAGTTTGTTTATTGTTAAATGCAAATGACGAAAGTGCTTCAAACATTTTTTGCTAAATATAGATATGTGTGCGGATTTTATAAATATATAGCAAAGCAAGCGTTTCACATTTCACAATATAAATTTATGGCTAAGATTTTGTTGCTATTAAATATGCATAAAAATACTTTTGCATGTAAATTTTATTGTTGTTTTGCGCTCGAAATACAATTTAAGTATATGAACGCATATGTAGCTGTAATTTATATGTTTTGCAAGCCGCACCCCCACACATAAAGCGAAACGTATGCAATTATATGGGCGTTTGCCAACTTGGCGTATGCGCAATATTTGCCCAAATCACGTATACGCCGCGTCGTACGCAATCATTTGCCAGCAAATATTAGCAAGATCCAAGCAACAATTTAAACACTTAATATGCGCTTCATTGTGTTGCTGAATTGGTGCAACAATGTGGCGAGCACAAATTGTGGCAAATTGTCAACGAGACGAGAGACTGCACTTAACGGCAAAAACTAGTTTAGTAGGAATTTCTTTATTTATAATATCTTCTTCATAGCGGGTTACGTGGCATTCAATTGAATAAATGGCGAGTGGGTGGAAGGTGGGCATGGAGGGAGGGGAGGAGGCGGGTTTGCTTTTTGCTTGTGCAAAATGTGTGTTAAATTGATTGAGCGTCGTTGAGCGATTTACGAGCAGCAGCATCAAAAATGCCATAAATTAATGCGCAAACATAAAACAAGTCTACTTAAAAATTGCATTTCGTATAATTTTCACAAAAATCAAACAAGACGATTCCGCAAAAGATACAAAGACGAGCCCGTCTCTCCGCCTCTCTTCAACTGCCTGGCTGAGTATGAAAAGCGAAAACTGGGTCAACCTGATGCAGCTGCCTACGCAGCGAACGGACGTCGCGCCGTCGCCGTCGTCGCCGTCGTCGCTGTCTATCCGGCAGACGCAGACGCTACAAATATGTAACTCAAGAGATCTGCAAGCCAAAATTGTATCTGTATCTGAGCAAAAAATAATAAAAAATCAGTTCAAAAACAAATCAAGTTAAGGTGCAACTGGCTGGGTATGTATGGCTAAGAGATACTCTGTAAAACATATGGAAATTGTTTGCATCTTAAATGAAGTGTCAGCTAGCGATTCAAGGTGAGTTTATATTTATTTGCCACTTCAGATTGTTACACCTTTCATATACACTTTACAGGGTATACAGCAAGTGATAACTGTGCGAATAAAAATCGCATACAAAAATATATTATAAATCATTTGTAGGCGCGTTGGAAAAGTAAAAACAGCAGCAAACATGATGCCAAAAAATTTATGTATCTCTTGGATTTCACCCACGCCGCTGTTGATTCAACAACAACAACAAAGATTGTGGCAACAACAACGTGGGTCAAGTTACAACTTGTTTTTGGCTGAGTTTTTCGTATGGAATGCATTCGCCATTGCGTTTTGGTAATCGCATTCAATAGCTTATCAGCAGCAGACACGCGACAACAACAACATTGTGTGCAAATGATAACAACAAAGCACGACAATGGGTGCATTACTATTTGCATTTGCCCCACTGTGCAGCCTGCAAGTCGTGATTCCGATTCCGATTCCGCCTCGCACAAACGTTCACTTTCAAAATCAGTGAAATGTAACCGACGAACAAGCAAAAGGTAGTGAATTGATGTTGCATTGTTGTTGTTGTCGTTGTTACTATTCTCTCACAGTTTTTTGCTTGAGTTATGCACATTGTTCATTTGGCTTACAAATAGAGGTTAACTTATTGCGACTTGATCAAAATGCGCAGAGAAATGTCATTATTTTTTTAGAGATGGGGAAAAGCCGCAGGCGCTAAATTCAAATACGTGTAATTAATTGCTTTGACTAGAGATGAGCTATTTTTATAGACTTGTGTTGTTTGACTGTAGCTGTAATCGATAAGAGACTTTGGTGAACTTTTCTGGCAGCGCTGCCACCTGGTTGGGCAGCTTAGCTTATTAAGGCTGGTCACTACACATTGAACTAGTTCGCGGGAAGACCTAGAGTAGTTCGTGTTGTGCAAGGAACTGCGTATTTCAAATGTGTGCTTTAATCTGCATTTAAATTAATCTGCCTTTATGTCTATAGCCCTACCACAATGCGAATGAAAGGCAGCAGCAGATCTCAATGTCAGGCAAGTTATTGAACCAATAACACAGAGCGCCCATTCACATGCTGATACATAAATACATATGCGTGTGTCTGTGTATATCAATAAGTACATGCTTGTATCTTTGTGTTGCATGCAACAACAGAAGCAACATCAGCCGCAGATAAAAACTTCAAGTGCAGAGAAAACTGCAGGCGGCCTTCAATGCTGATCTGACATTGAAGTGTTTATGCATAGCATATACATAAAGATTCATTTGTATCTTTGCATCTGAATGTGTGTGTGTATGTTTGTGTGAGTGCTGCTGCGCTTGGCGTTGACATAATTCATCAATGTGTATGCAAATTGCCAGGCAACGCTTTTCTTGCCAATTAACGTTAAATGCCAAATAAGTCAGCGACTGCGGCAGTCGATGACGCGCCTGCGCTTGCGCTTGCATTCCGCGCATGCTTCTGACCATAAACAGTTGGAGCTGTGTGTGTGCGCGTGTGAGTGTGAGTGTGTGTGTGCGTTTGGAGTGCGTGTCTGTGGCACTTCATGCTGCAACAAACGGCAAACTGCACTTGACTTACTTGCCACAGTCATACTATCTCACTCTCTCCCTCTCTCTTTCTTTCTCTTTGTCGCATTTGTAGCTGCATCTGTATGTATTTGTGTATCTGTATCTGGTAACTGGCATCGCTGCCATCTGCGCAATGCATTTCACTTTCATTATGATGCAGTCGCCGCGTTTTTGCCACTAAAAATGGCAACGAGCGTTGGTTTTTCCAAGCCCAAAATGAAAACCAGTTAACGGCACACGGATTTTCCCATTTGCTCGCTCGCACTGCTACTCCACCCCTCTCTCTCCCCATATCTCTCTCTCTCTCTCTGTCCGACTCTTTTGCCTTGTCTGATTGGCATCAGCTGACAGCTGCGCCCCGGCTGCTCACCTGGCTGGCTCACCTGGTGTGTAGGAGGCGTCTCTGTTTTGTCTTCTCATTGTGTTTTGTTAGTTGTTTTTACTTTCTTCTAATAGATCGTTAGCTTTGCTTTGAACTTGTAGCCCGAGTTGCTGCTGCTGTGGTTGTTGTTGTTGTTACTATTTGCAATTGATTGCTTATTGTTAAATGAAAATGGAAAGTCATTTTCTATGCAGCTGCCGCCTTTTCATGTCCACCCCCTGCCCTGCCCTCCTACCAACACTTTCCCAAAAATAATTCACGGAATTTGTGTCTCAATCGTAAATTAGAGAGAGAGAGAGAAACACAGAGAGAGGTCAAGCATTTCATTGCTTAAAATTCTTGAAAGAGCTTAAGTTTTTTTTTCTTTTATTGATTTGCCAGCTGAGCAAACGGAAAGCGAAAGTAATTACAGTTAGTCATGCAATCAAGAACCCTCCTCTAACCAGCTACCCCCATATTTGTATATGCGAGAACTTAATGCATGCGCTGCTTCATTCTAGATAAGTTCCCATTCAACTTTTGCTGTGTGCACTGTCAGAAACGGCCAATAAAAACGAATGCAACCCCAAAGTGCAGTCTACCAACATCCAGACTTTCTCAGAGTGTATTGTAGTTGTTGTTGGTGCCCCCGTCTCCGTCCGCCCGCACGCAACAGAATCAATTTTTATTGGTTACACAACGCTGTCAGCGCCAGTGAAGAGTGCATTGAACCCAACGACTCATGACTTTTAGTACTTCTTCGCATACTCCTTAAGTGTCAGCTGCTGTCGAGCATATTAGCTACATCAAGTAGGTTGTGTATGTAGAATGAAATTTTTAAAAATATAGCTTATATTTTTGGTATAAATTTCATATATTTCATATACTTATATTTGATATAAATTTCTAAAAACTAAGTTGCAGCCAACTTAATAGGAATCTGAGTTAACGGCGCATCTAACATCATGCGTACTTTAAGTGACAGAGTTGCCAGATTGGTTAGGTTCCTTATGAGTTTTGTCCTTTAAATTTCAAGTAACTAAATGGCGTTGCCAGACATTACAGTATATGCTAAGAGTTGATAATGATTCATATTCTTCATTTATTTAAAATGTAGAGTATATAATCGTCTGCTTAAGCAAAACCAACAGGGTCTTCTTTTTTATGTTTGTTATATAGCTTCCCCCTTTTTTTTTTATTTTTTTGTATGTTGCTTTAGCAACTACTCTAAGTAAATAGCCACTGCATTTTTATTGATATGTCCCAACATATGTGGTATCTGTCTATATAGACTCAGAGAGATACTCTGAAGAGTTCTTCAGGTATTCGCTCATTCGCTCTATATTGAAATTGATTTAACAAGTTTTGTTATCAATACCATATTTATATATGTACATATATTTTATTTTATGTCCCATGCATCCCTGACTTTCTTATCTCTCAAATGCGAGACCTCTCAACATAATCTTCAGTTCCTTCTAACAAAAAGAAATTAGCAGTTTGAGCATAGACCACGTTTTTCTCTCTCTAAAAATAATTTTAAGTAAATAGTCACGGATTTTCTATATCTATTTACACTTTATTATTATCAACCATATGAATTCATTTATTAGAAACGCCATTTGCCTTGAACGCCGCCACCGAAATCGTTGCGGTTGTGATCAAAGTTTCTATTAGCATTGGCGTAGGCATCAATGCTGCCACGCCCATCCCGACTGGTGTAGAGATTATGATTGTACTGGACGCCCGCCTGGCGACCTGCTTGATCCTTGCTGCCCGTTACAACCACCGAGCCATGCTGGGGAGAACGCCCGCGACGAATCAACTTGAGTTTTGGAGAGCCAGCTCCTGCTGTTGGAAAGTCGTTGGCAGCCACAAGAGCAGCCAGACAGCAGGCTAGCAGCAGTACAGTGAAGCACTTGTTGAACGACATCTCAGCTGAAGTTGAGAATACTTTAAATTGCGAAATTGAACTGTGTCCAACTGCAGCTAGACAGGCAGCTTTTATAGCAGGGCGTCGAAAAGTGGGATTCACTTTTGAGTGAATTGATTTCTGCGTATCTCTGTGACCCGCTAAAATGACCTGCGTGCGGTATTTTTTTTTCGACGTACATATGTAGATTCCCCCCAAGGTTCTTATCAGCAACTGCTTTTTGCTGAAATCTTATACTATATAGATGCTATGCCTACAAAGTAAATAAAGACTGAATATATATTTATACTAAAAAAAGGCGTTGAGGCTTTTAAGAAAAGAAAAGTAAGAGTTTAAAATGAGGTTTTGCTCTTTTGTGGTGCTGGTTCGAACTCGCAATATCATTTTTTTTATAATATAAACTAAAATCTCCTAGTTAGTAACGTAGATTAAAACTAGTTTCATGAGCCGTACCTAAAACAGCACATTGATAGGAAACAGAGGATGATTTTTAGGTGTTGCAGCCCTGGTTCCAAGCTTGACTTATCTGTTTGATAAACCATTTAGATAAATGTATATATATATAATATTTTATTAGTTGGAAATTGCAAAGTACTAAAATGTATAAACATCCAAAAAGTCAGCTGGTTTTTATAAATAGCTATTTCAAGAACCTTAAGGCTCCATAATCCGCAGACTTTGCTAACTCCTGGTTTATCACCGCCTTTTTATCTTTTACAAGCTATAACTATATTAAAGCGTTTGTAAAAAGGGCTAAAGCGAGTGAAGACTGCGTTCCCTTTCTGTGTGTTAATAGTGATAGCTGTATGCATTTAAACTTATTATTTAGTACAACTCAGTTTCTATAATATATTTTATTTCTTTTATATTTATTATATGCGAAAATCCTTAAAATTTCTGTATTTATCTATTTTTTTTATATTTCTTTTTTACATATATGTGTTATATAATAAAAAAAAATATGTTTAATGAATCTTCTATTCACTTTCTTACTT
Source organism: Drosophila gaucha (assembly GCA_035045545.1). Classification (NCBI taxonomy): domain Eukaryota; kingdom Metazoa; phylum Arthropoda; class Insecta; order Diptera; family Drosophilidae; genus Drosophila; species Drosophila gaucha. The sequence continues at coordinate 8,969,729 of JAWNOY010000292.1, forward strand.
TTTGATGAGTTTTTCAATTGCCTCAGCTAAATTTCAATATTGAAACAGATCCAACTAATGCTATTGACACATTTAAAGAGCTACTGTAACCTCTTGGCCCCATTTCTTAACGAAATCTAAATGCTATCAACACAATTATTAGATTTATAAAGCTGTTTTCAGTTCTAAACGGATTTGTCATAACTTTTCTTTTCTAAACGCATTCATAAAGGCCTACGCAACATTTCTTTTGAGATAAGGCACGCACGAAAAGAAAAAAAAACTGAAAATAAACGAAAATTAAATGGGTCTAAAACAAAAAGCTAATAAAACTAAGCAGCATAAAAAAGAATTTAGTTCAGGCGAGTTCATTGACACACAAAAAGAAATCAAAATATTATGGACTGTGGGTTTTACTTATAGGCGCCCACACAATCTCATCGTATCTCCCTCCCCTCTCCTGCCCTTCCTCGGCACACGCACTTTTTGTAGAGACTGTGCAGAAAATACACACGAACCGAGAACTTTTACTTATCGATGTTTGATAGCGAAAACGTCATATATATATATATATATATATACTTTATAGAGCTAGGCATAGATTTGCCCTGAACTTGAATTTGGATTTTGTGAAAGTAAATGGCGAGTTCCTATATACGAGAACTGATTTCTAATCAGTTTTATTTAATATTATTTCGGGGTTTTTTCTATTTCTTCTTTACTTTTTGTGAGTGTAATTAGATGTGCGTACTTGAAGGCATTTGGCTTCTGGCTTCATCGATTTGAATGCGAAAGTCTTTGGCTTTTGTGTTCATAGATCATTTGCGGGTGAAAGTTTTATTTTCAGCTCAAGCATGCGTGTGTGTGTGTGTGTGCGTTGGTTTCATTTACTTTTATTATACGAGCTCTGGATCAGCTTATCTATTGAATATCAAGTTATGCATTTGAATATCGTTTTGTCACCTGTGGCTATTTATCTTCGCGCTGCGTGCGCTTTGTATTTCTTATTTTGTTTTTAAGAGCCCACGGGGCGTATACTCCACACACACACACGCACACACTCAGAGAGGGGCTGAACAATACCTGTTCATGTATTTTTTCTTCGGGCATCCACAAAGCATAACAATAAAAAAATATCGAAATAGAAAATCGACACGTGTTGCCAACTTTGCCGAGTCATAATTGAATTTTTATAAGCCTGCTCAAACTGGAGGCGCACCACACGCGGCATCTATCAACCTTTTCTTAAAGCCCATTCACACACACACACACGCACACATTCATTGAGTCGCACTGAATGAAATGCTCGCTACTTAGATGCTCAGTCGTATACACTTATATCTGTTCATATCTACATCCATATCTTTAAAGATGTATCCATGCTTATGTCTGATCCATGAAAAATGCGTGGCACACGCATGCCTTCAATATAAATTATATATATTCTACAGTCATATACGTGTCCATAGCTACATATTGTCTCTATTTCGTTTAAGATTTATTTTTGCCAAAAAAAAAATGACGACAAATTATTGTTTTTTTTTATTGTGCTTAAAACTCGTGAATAAAACAGCCACGCCTCTGTTTTGACTCTCTCTCACGATCGCTCTCTCTCTCTCTCTTCGCCTGCCTTTATTATTTGCTTTTCAAGTTCGTCAACTAATAGCAAAACATGAAAATGCAAAAATCTAGAGAATAGTATGAGAGCCAAGCAGACAAAGGAATGCTCTTTCTTACTTAAATTTTTTGAAAAGTGTTTTAAAATACATAAATCTTTTACATATATGAAGTGCCTAAAAAACAGCTCTCTGTGAAATCTAAATAAGCTTCTTTTAAGAGTAGAGGCAATTAGTGCAGAGTTCGAATAATACAGTTAGCTAGTTTTTCTATGTAGAATGTAATCTATATTTACAATATTATTTTAACAATTTTTTTTAGAAAACTTAATTTTTAGACTTTGTAATATGCCAGCCTATAGAATAGGGTATCCAGAAAAACCCGCCAAGTCGTCTAAATACGTATAAATTAACAAAAAGAAATAAGAGAACAACAACAACAAGAGAAGAGCATAGCGCACGCACAAATAAGAAATTTTGTTATTCTTTATTTTTTAGCACTAGGTTTTTTTGTATTTTTTTTTTGAATAGATCGTAGAATTTCATGGAATCAGAGAGAGAAACAACAACTTTTGACATTTGGCAGAGGGTTCTGTGAGCAGAAGCTGAAGCTGAAGATAGAGGAGCTGCTGGAGCGGAAGGCGGTGTGGCACATTGAAATGCCGGTTGTTGCAGATGTTGTTGTTGTTGTTGTTGTTGTTGTTGTAGTTGTTGCTGTTGTGTTTGCCTTTAAGTCAAGTTCAAGGACTGTCAATTAAATTGAAATCACTTGCTAAAGACGCGATGCGAGAAAAACAAGATACAGATGCGTGTGACTGAGCAGAAGAGAGAGAGAGAGATATATAGAGAGATAGAGACAAAGAGAGTAGGGGACGGGTAGCTGTGGAGGGTGTGGCACTTGTCGATGGGCTGGCGAGTTGCTCTTCTTGTGGCATATTTTGAAATCACTTAGAGCACGCAATACACACAAATGTGTGAGTGTGCCTGTGTGTGTGTGCACGCAGCTTCAGCCATACTTTGTTGCTATCTTTGCTGCGGGCAAGTGCTGCGTAGTTCCAGCTTTACAATTGCCATGGAAATAACATTGTAACCAGAGCTGCAAACGATTCGCAGATGAACCAAAATGGAATTGGAACAGCGTAGAGCACAAAACTTGGAGCGGAAGTTGTTTTGATAAATGTTAAACACTAGGGACATGAGGTGTGCCTATCTTAAGGCAGAAGTTGAACCGTGAACCGCATTTTATACTTTTCGGCTTTGCAGTGAAGAGCTTTAAGGTAACTTTTAAAGCTCTTAGGCCAGAAAGCCAAGAAATATCTAGGAACTTTAAATGTATAAATATATAGATGCAGTCACATGCATATGTACCAATATATATGTATATATGTAGAGATATTGATAAAGATGTAGATTTTAATATAAATAGAGACATCGATATAGATAAAGATATGTATATAGATATAGATATAAGAGCATCAAAGCAATTCTTTTTTTAACAAGTTCTTTTACTCACATTTATTTTAATTCTTAGCAATATCTATGGCTTATATAAGTATATGTAAGTAGCTAAGTATGCCTCAGAATTTCCCTAACAACTTTTCTCGACTCTAAACACGCCCAACTCAAAATCAAGCTTAGAAAAAACACAAAAAACAAAATCGAATTGGAAGCGTGTTTTGGGGCCAACTTTCAATTTTCAAATCGAATTGAGGTTTTCGCGATCCGATAAAAATTTAGTCATAGCCCACAGCGTTTTGATACGCTTTTAAATAAATGCATAATTAATGCCGCATTTTATTATTCTTTTTTATCTCTTCTGTTTTTTTATTCACAAATTAACATATTACCACGATATCATGCACAATTTAGTTTGTTTTATTTTCATTTGGGGCCAGAGGCCCTAAATTTTTAATGCACGTGCTCGCAAAGTCAACAAAAATTAGTTGTAAGTTTTTATACATTATTTTTTAAAAATTAAGACAAAATGTTTTTTAATTTTTGAAGACAGAAATTGTTGTCAAATACACAAACAGATAGTTTAAAAATAGTAAATAGAAAGGAAACGGCTGCTATTCAAGCGGAAATTCGCAACATTTGTCACGCACAAAGACAGACAGAGTGAGAGAGAGAGAGAGAGAGAGAGGGCTGTGTGTGCGAGAGAGCGCGCTGTATTAGGGACAGATAATATATATTTTGCCAATAAAGCCATTTCGCTGCGTTTCCAAACTCAATTTTAAGTTGTTTTTGTTGTTGTTGCTTTTGTTTCTTTTTAGAATTTTTGTATGCCAAGAATTTAAATTAGTAGTAAATCTGGTTTTTATTTTTTCTTTCGATTTCGTGTTTCTTGATTCTTGACTTTTTTTTGTATGTTTCTTTGGCTCTTTTCTGCGACGTTATTACAGGTGGAATTTTGGGTTCTAATGTTGTTGCTGTTGCCCCTTTGTTGTCTTCAAGCACAAACAACAAAAGCTGAGCCAAGCTGCTGGCGCTTTCAGCGATGACCAAAATTTTTGTTTGTGTGCAGAGCAAAAGCTGAGACATATTATTTATGCTAGACATATGCTAGACTAAAATATTGGAGTGCCGAAGCTCTATGAAGTTTCTCTATAAAAAATACCCATAAAATAATGATACAGATTTGTATGCAGCGTATATATTCCATAAGCTTTTTACACAATTACATTTACTTTCTCTGAAAATACGTAAAAGTTAACAACAACAAAATATATAACTTATAAAAACTTGGTATCAAATGGAATTTTCCATAGTTCCAAGCTTTTTATATAACATAAAACAAACTTAAGAATCTTAAAAGCAAAATGAGATTTACGAAAAGAATTATATATGTACATACATATATTTATATATATCTATAGATACACTTATATATATTCTTGTTCACACATTACGCCTGGTAATTGAAATCTTTGATCTTTAAGCAAATTAATGATAATGTCCTCGATGTGGGTCATATTTGTGCAGAACCAACTTGTAAGCGTTTAATCTGTGGCTTTCTTTTTATTAAAATCTCAATTTTTTTGGGGTAAATTGCTTAAAAAGTGAAATTTACTAAAAGCCAAAGATAAATATGGAAGGAAAAAAAACAGTTTTGGAATATTTCAGAGAGTTGCAATATAAACATTTACGTTAATTAAAATGGAATTTTTATTGATTTTCGACTCGCTGCATTTTTTTGCATGCTGCACTTAAGAATTTATTTATACAGTTTTTCTTTTTTTTTGTTTTTCATTTCGCTTTTGTCATGTCTTATATGTGCATAAAATATCTGCATCCTGTATCTGCGTATCTGTATCTGATGCTGTATCGGTATGTGTATCTTCAGATGTATTTATATCTACAGCTTTACCTGTATCTATGTGTGTGTATCTGAATCGGTATCTCTTTCTGTATATTTTTGTGTATTTGTATCTGTATTAGTATTTACATCTGTATCTGTATGTGTCAGTTTCTTTATCTGTGTTTCTTTCTGCAGCTGTATCTGCGTATCTGTATCTTTATCTATGTATCTTTAAATGTATCTGTCCTTAACTCTGTATGTGTGTACCTGTATCTGTATCTGTGTATCTGTATTTGTGCTGCTGTTTCTTTATCTAATATGTATCTGTGTCTGTCCCAGTATTTGTATTTGTATCTATGTATCTTTTTCTGTGTATTTGTATCTGTACCTGTATCTGTATGAGTATCTGCTTCTGTATCTTTATCTGTGCGTATTTATTTTGCCCTTTACGCGTTTTTTTAGCTGCTGCCGGCTTGTAATTACACAAAAAACACAACGAGCCAAGAAAACGAAAATGGAATGTTTTTTATGTTCTGTGCCTGCTTTGCTTTGCATTGCTTTTCGAATTTCTGTGCATATATGTGCATATATAAATTTTTTGTTTTTATTTTTCTTATCGGCTGTACGAAAAAAGGGACAGTCTCGCATTTAAGAAAAATTTCTTAGCTCATTACGATTTCACTCAATACGGCGTATAATTTGGTTTGTGGGCCGACGGCATCTGCGTTCCACACACACACTCATCATACTACACACACAAAATTACATGTTTCACTTTCTCTGGCGCCTGGAAAGTCCCAAAATAAAAAAATAAAAAAACAAAAGTTTCCATCCAGCAGAGCGTTCATAAGATGCTTACTCAGAATTCTTCAAAGTTTGCCTGAAATATTTTGTAATGATCTATAATTCTTTAAATGCAATTAAATTAGATTCAATTTATTTAGCTAATATGAAAGAATCCTCAAAGTCAAAGAAGAATCAACAGTAAATAAATAAGACAAACTCTGAAGTTAATATAACATCTTTTATTTGTAACATATTTTTCTTCACAAACGAATCGGTTCATATAGCAAAACTTTTGGGAAATGGCTGCTATACATTGAGAGCATATCATATATATTAATATCTAAATTGTACTAAATAGCCAAGCTCTTTAAAGTCAAGCCTAATGGCAGCTACTTCGACTCGTAAACCCACAAAAAATTTGATAAGACTTTACAAATTTTTTAAAATTTATTCCACTTTTGACTAAGACTCTTTTTATAGCACTTTAACTATTTATATTCATTATAGTTTATTCAATATATGCAATAAAAAAAACTGAAACCTTAACTCCTGCTATTTAATTCATGCTTTTGCACACATGAAACCAGTTTAAGATAATTTCTATGCCATATAGCTTCGCTAATTCGATTATACACTAAGTATATATATGTACATGTATGTATGTGATATCTGTATGCTTATTGCTTATATACAGTTCCAGCTGTACTTACATTTATCGCCTGTGGCACTGTCCGCCCGTATGACTCGATTTTTTCATTCAGAACTTTGCTACGCAATATATGCGTGTAATTTCTCTCTCTCTCTCCCTCTCTCTTTTAGTCACTTCCTCTCTCTCTCTCTCTATCTCTGTCTGCCCACAATATTGTACGATCAGTTGTTGTTGTTGTTTTTTATTCACACAATTTAATTTGTTTTTTGTTGATTATAATTTATTTAGTAATTGCACACATAATGGGGAAACAAAAAATTTTAATGCTGTGGCTACGGAATTGAAAATTTCTTTTATTATTTTAATTTTTTCGTATTTCACTTGAATATTTATAACTTTTTTTGTTATTTTTATTTGTTTTTACAAAATCGCAAATTTCAAACCAATTTTTTTATGAATTCTCAAATATTTATTTCGTTTTCGGAGGAAACTCTCTGTTCAACGTATATTTTGTATTTTGTTTAAAAATAGAACAATTTTCGCTTTGAAATATTTGTGTTGGTTGTTTTCTATGCTGCACTTGTATCTTTCAGCTACATACATATATCTTTCAGATACATTTATATGTGTGTGTGTGTTTTTATTTTTTCATTAAAGGAATCGGTTCAAGAACTATAAAAATTACTTTTTAGCCTTTCTTTTTTTATATGGTAAATACAGTTTCGAGTGTATGTGTTCTTGTTCACTTTTTATGTTTTTTTGATAAAACGCGACGCGTTCACTGCGCAGCGCTTGCAGTTACAACGACGACGTCTGAGCGGCAAAAACTCGAGAATAAGCAAAGTGCGGCTCAATTTATACGACAAACAGACAACAAGAAGATACACACGAATGCGGCGCTGCCGCTGTTGCTGCTTGCATTGGTATTGGTGTTGCTGTTGGTGTATCTTAAAGATACACACGATCGGCAGCCAACAACAGATAACAGCGGCGTCGCCGCTAACAGCAACAGCGACGCGCACGCAATTAGAACGCTGCCAAATGGCCGCTGCCGCTGTCGCTGCTGGCAGCGCCTAAAATGAGAGCGCGCGCCGGCTGCGAGCAGCGCAGCGAGAGTGAATTTTTTGGGCATTTTACGTTTTTTGCTCTCTTCGGGGGTGGCGGCGGCGGCGCTGTTGCTGTTATCGCAGCCGTAGGTGCTGTGCGTCGGCGTTTCTGTCTCTGCCCATATGTGTGTGTGTGTGTGTGTGTGTGTGGATGTTTGTGTTTTGTATTTATTATAAAATAGTAGTAGATGGGGCCAAAAAACGTAGTAGCTTTTGGTGCGAGCGCTCGCCTGTTTCAATACGTTTGTTTTATTTGCATATATTAAATATGCACGACCTACATTGTTGCTCTTCGACGAGCGACACACAAACAAAAACGAAAATAAGTATTAAGCTACATATATAGATACAGACGCACAAAATATACAAAACAGCGCACAGCACACACCGCAGAGCGCCGCAGAGTAGACGAAGCCGCATATAAATAAAAACACATCAAGTGTACATATGTATGTAAGTATTACCGCTGCCACTGCCGCTGTCGCAGTCGCTGCTAGTACCCCACACACATACACACTCGCAGAGAGTGGCGCCCGCACTCATGCAAGAGCTAAACGTAGGGGAGACACACGCACAGGCACACGCACACTCACACACACATAGAGAGACACATGCACAGAGTGTCAGTGGAAGCCGACCAACAAACAACAACTCGCTGGCATCGCCGTCCGCACGCGGTCAAAGGCAAGTCCAAACTGAACTGCTCGAAAAAAGTTTTTCGCTTGGCCCCAAACAGCTGCTGCCGCTGCCGCAGTCACCGTCGCTGCCTGCAGTCAGCTGCGACAGCTCCAACGCAGCAACATTGGCGCTCTTTACATTTACACTGACTGCTAAAGCTTAACAGCGCTCTGTTAAAGCTCTCGTCTCTGCTATGGGTGTGGGCGAGCAGGCTCTAGGGAGTTCTTTGACTATTTGTTTATTTTGTATACATACATATGTATATTTTTTTATTATTATCTGTGTAACTCTGACAGCTGTTGTGCTTCGCAAGCTTATTAATTTTCCTAATTGGGTTAGTAAGCTTTACCCATCGAAAAGCTTGTGTTTTGCAGCTTTTGCTTTCAACACTGACGTCATCGTCATATTAAGAAATTCCATTTGCTAAAGCAGCAGATCATTAAGATATATCAGTCTTCAAAGCAATGCATCCTTCTTGCCCAATTTCAAGACTAGTAGCCTGATGAGCTTTTGATGATGAATGAACTCAATGTGGAAGGCCTGCAACAAAGTTTCACATCAATCTAAATGCTTACCCATTAGTTAAAATTTGACTGAAAAAGGGCAAAAAATGCGGCAAAAATAAAAGAGACAAGAACAAGATATTAAAACTTATTTTATAGCTCAACAGAGATAAGCATATATGTAAATTATAGAAAAATATTAAACTGAATTAGTAGAAATGTGTAAGAATTGCTTAAAAAGTCTAATAAAATGACGTTTGATGTTTTCCATAAAAAGTTTAAGGCTCAGAAAAAAGAAACAAGCTTTGTCAATAATTTATGGCTAAATGACGAACATATTTAGGATAGATCAGAGCTAAATTTATAGTAAAAAATTGATTTATAGAAAATTGTCTAGCTAAAATGCATGAGATTATCTACAAACTATGAATAATATCGATATTTAGGCATTTCTTTTCGTTACTTAGAAAAAAATGGCAAAAATAAAAGACTTTCCATAATTTGCAATTAAAAAACTAGGCAAAGTTTTTTAAGTTATATTTTTTGTATAACATCCAAATAGATACATATTCATATATGTAGATACTCGTATATCAATTACGCATTGAGCGCAAGGCCGACCAGAAGGCAGATAGACAAGCAGCCAGACAGACAGACAGAGGGACGGACATGCAAGTATTTGAATGCACTTAATGAATGATCAAAGTGAATCGAATGCTAGGCATAAGCACACGACTCTCGTGAAGTCTTTCAGTATATTATAGCATAGTTTAGTATAGTTAGGAGTAGTTTCTCTATACGTATATCTATCATTAAGTTATTGGCAGACTGCTCATAGTTAATTACGTGACATGTCAGAGCCGTAAACGAGTTAAACACGCTCCGAACGCGCATTGGAATTGCAATTGCATTCACCTCGAAGTGTCCATTGAACTTTTGTAACGATTTATGCGGCATATTAATGGAAATAAATAAATAAAAAATAGCAAATAACATACATTTGCTATAATTGATGAGTCTGAACTCTATTTAGATTGGTTTTCGATTAAAATATATATAAAAACAATAGTTGTTGCTGCAGCCAAACAGCTGCCCCTTTACTGTTAGCAAATGTATCTGTATCTGTGAGTAAGTATATCTGTATCTGTGTCCGTGTATTTGTGTAACTGTTTCTGCTTGCAAACAAACGTCAAGCAAATAATACATGAAATTCCAAAAAAAAATTAATGTTTGTTGTATTGACAATATCGCTGGGCTTATCTGCAGCTCAGTTTTTGTTTGATGTGTACACGTTAACATATTTCTGAATATCCGAAAGATACTCTTTTCCTCTTTACCAGGCTGAACACAATTCAAAAATTTCTCACTTAAGCAATGCGAGCGCAACTCTAGAGAGCCACAGACTTCATATATATCTAAAACTTTAGAACAAGTTAGAAAGAGAGATAGAATGATATAGAAATAGAGAGAGAGAGAGAGAAAGTGAGTGAGTACTGAGGCTGTGTCTTCTTATCTACTCGCTCACAATGTGTGTCATTCCTGATAAGGCATTTAGAATTGCCTTTATATATGCATTTGCTGGAGTTATAATATATGCTTGCTATACACAAACGGACAAACATAAGTATATATTTATATACACATTCAACTCCTGCTAACTTTCATATGTGTGTATGAGCCACTGCCATGACTAATTAAGCAAAACTCAATTTCTCAGCATAAAAACTTGCCGACAACTTTGTAAAAGGATTGCCAAAAAGTTTGTTGCGCATCTTTCGGATATGTGTGTAGGGCAACAAACTTTACTTTAGCTTTGATATGAAACTTGTAGAGGAAGTGCATACTTATAAAGTGTGAAAACAAGATTATATACTATGTTGTAACTAAAAGGCTAAAAACATAGTTACGTTAGTTGATAGAGTCTTTAAAATTTAATTTTTTAGGATTTTTGTAGAATACTTAAATCACGAATTTACAAAATCGCTGTAATGTATTCCAATGTTTTTATTTTTAGAGCAATGGGCTGAGCTTTCACACAGAGGTCTTCAGATCCATGGCTTTAACCCTACTCAAGGAATTAAGCAGATATATTTAAAGGAAGCACTTTTCACTAAATTCAGGGACGATAAAAAAATAATTTTAATAACTAAAATAATGGATAAATAATTCTTATTAAAGAATAACAGACTTTAAAATTGAAAAGATTTTCTTTCTTCTTATTTAAAGAAAAATATTTAAAAAAAATGCTTTTGTTTAAAGAATTTTATCTTTTCTTTTTTTCAATCGGATATATTTAATATAATTTAACCAACTCTCTACCCATTTTATATATATACATACATACATAAATATATTACGAGACACAATTACTTAAACTTTAGCTAATCTTTTAAGCCCAATCTTTATTTTCCAATGAGTTTCAGCTTTTTTAATTTTTAAATTATTTATTTCCCAATACATTTTGAATGTCAGGCAAGGATATTCATAAGTTCACACTTTTTCAGTTTAAGCTGTTGTTGTTTTTGTGTTTTTACTGTGCTTCGGCTTTTCGATTTTGGTGCTTTTTGGCCGTGTGAATCATGAGCATTAAGCATAAAACCGACATTTAGCTGATTGATCTTAATAAGAATTCCAGGCCCGGGTGGAGCTGCGGCTTCGGCTTCGCTAACGGATTCATGCAGCGGGTCAATAACATTTTGTTGCCAGTGTGTCCATACGTAAGGCTCCAAAGCCCCCAGCCTCGCCCCCTTTTTGCTGCCATTGAGGGCGTTACTTAGGGCTGCGCCTGCGCAACATAACAAACTTTGTGTTTGTTTGTTTTAATACTCGTTCAGTATGTTAAAACGGGTATGTTGGTTTTGTGCAATGTCAATCTATCTGTCTGCATGAGTGCAATGAACCTAGAGACTTGCTATTTAGGTATTAATATTATATATTAGTTCTGCTGCTAGATCAATGTTGACTTCCTCACCATATGGACCTATCCTATCAATTTAGCTATTTTGGACTGTAAACGAGTATTGCGCAGTGGGTTGCTCCCGACTCAAACATGCTTCTTGTTTTTTTTTGCTTCCATGCACTTCATTGTGCAGTTTTAATAACTCCCCTCGCCCAATCTCCCCACAAAGAGAGTGGGAACCCAGCCTTTTGGGCCTGTCGGAAATTGACGTTCGCATTTTTTTGAGTTATGTTTCGTTTCTTTTGAGAGTCTGGGTACACAAATATCAGAAATAATTGGATTGTTTTGTACATATATTGAAACATATATTCGAAGCTGAGCGTTTGGAATTTGTAAATGTCGTGATGCAGAACGGATGTCTGTTGCCCAATTCTTGATTGAAAAGCGTCGCCAAAAGTGCAAAATTTGCAAAGCTAATATCCGAATGGGGTTGGGGAGAGAGGTCTTTACCCCCATTTTGTAGAGTCTGGGGCATTCTAAGAACTGTTGAATATTTCATTTACTTACATAAGAAAAAAATCACTTTTAAAGTCAATTTCATGTAGATGCTATGTAGTTGAATTGCTTAGTGCGTACCAGTGTGCACAGTGTGCACATATGCATGTATGTATGTACATACATACATACATATTTTGTCAAACAGTTTTTAACTAATATTTATTTTGAAGCAGTTCAGCAAATGGCAACAACAACCTGTTTAATGAAATCCAATCAAATTTGTCTGACACGCAAATTGCAATTTTTTTTGTATATATACTCTATTGACAAAATAAAAAAAGGTATATTGGTTATGTGCGTATTTAAATCATGTGATTGAAGGAATATACTACTGATATATTTCACTTTATGTACTATTTTATGCCACTATATAATTATATATATATATTTCTACTATTTCTACTTCTAATAATGCTGCTACTACTATTTACTTCTGATACAACTTCTACTACTACTACTTGTACTACTACTTTTACAACTACCATACTACTACTTCTAGTACTATCTATGCTACTTTTACTACTCCTTCTACTACTCCTTCTACTACGTATTTTTACTACCTCTACAACTACTTTTACTACCACTCCTGCTGATACTTCTACTGCCACTTCTGCTGCTACTTCTACTACTACTTCTACTACTACTTCTGCTACTACTTTTGCTACTACTTCTACTACTACTTCTACTGCGTATTTTTACTACCTCTACAAATACTTCTACTACTACTTTTATTACTACTTCTACTACTAATTTTACTCCTATTTCTTCTTTTAGTTACCTTTTTACTACTTAAAGCGGCTTTTCCACTGTTAACAGTGTATGGCACTGTCCGTAAGAGCCGTCTGTTAAATTCTTTCTCGTTGCGCTCTGCAAAGTGCTCCAAAATTGGCGACATTTGTGACATTTTCATTGCGTAATGCCTGGCGTCTAGCAGTCGAATTAAATCAAATGCAATCGACTCTCACAACAATTTTTCAATATATATAACTTATCACATATATACATACATATATGTATATGTATATAAACCGGACCAAAGTCTTGGCCTAAGTCTGCAGTTTAAATTAAGCGCAATTAAAGTAAATTTGAAGACCGAAGTGGCTGCTGCTTTTTACTACTAAGTAGCGCACTTGATCAGATGCCACGCCCCTGCCTGTAGCAGAGCCTTCGCTCTGCTGCCCTTTATTATGCTTTTGTTTATTTTTGTTTTTTGGCTCTGGCTGTTTTTTCTGTGCAAACAAAAGGCGTCTAGATTACGTCTACGTCGTCAACAGACCCAAAAACCCAGACAGAGGCTGAGCCCCCCTCTGTTGCTCTCTATTCCTCGCTGCTCCTCGGTTCTGGTTGCTTGTCTGCGTCTGGAAATTGGGTTCGCCTTGTCTGCTTTTTGTCTGCGGCTGCGTCCTTCGCCATTCTTTCTTCTTGTTTTTTTAGACGTTAGTCAAGTTTTTTTATTTTCTTTAATCTTTTATTATTTTTTTTTTTGCTTAGGTTTTATTGTTTGGATTTTGCATTTGATATCAGTTTTCGGCACATGGCTCGTCTGCCCAGGCAGTTGTTGTTGTCGGCTGTCGTCGGTTCGGATTGTGCCTATAATAAATCTAAAGTGACTAAAGTTATATCAACTTTAGATACAATTGTAGACTTGCATAAACTTAGATACATTGAAAAGTGGATTAATTTTGTTAAAATTAATTTCAATTAAAATTTTATTTTATAATATAAATATACATTTCTGCCAATTAAGTTATCAGAACACTTGGTATTTTTCTGAAATTTTAACAAATATTTTTTTTAATTTTTTGAATCTGTATTTTAAGTATTTTTTGTATTTCTCATAAATTTAGGAAATATTTGCAAAATTTATTTTTACTATTTCTGCAAAATTTTATGATCTATTTATTCTTACAAATATTTTTTGATTTTTTGTTAGTTTTGTTTTAAAACTATTCTCAAAATTTATTTTTTGTTCTGCTTCAATCTTTCAGTTTCCTCTCTTCAAAGCACAAACTTGCCACACAATCTGGCACATAAGTTGCCGAAAAAAGTGGCCAGACACACACACACACATGGAAGTGTATGTATATGTAGGAATCACAAATCATGTCTGGATCTTTATTGTGCGACTGACCTTGAATTTATGCAAATTGCTCAAGTGGGAAACAAACTTTGTCAAATTAAGAAATCAGCCAAAAAAACGAGACGCATTTAATTCAGAAAGACCTTGACATTGAGCTTCAAAAGGGCTCGCCTGTTATTATTATGTGATATCATCGCAGTTAGACAGAATTTGCTTTCGAAGTGAAATATTAGTATATTATAAACATAGTGTGCATATATGTGTATATGTATATAAGAAATAATTGACTTGCATCATTCAGTATTATATCACATACTTTACATGATATATAATGCAATCGAAGCTGTTGTGCAGTGTGTTTATTCCTCTCTCTCTCTCTCTCTCTCGCTCTCTTTCTTTCTTTCTCTAAGAAGAGGGCATACAAAAATTCTTGTGTATATACCATAAACCTTGTGACTCCTTATATATATGACACAATAAGCACCATCGCAAATTAATTACAACTTACCCATAACTCACAAAAAAGGAGGCACTCCCGAAAAGTAACCAGTCAAAAGATACCCTGTAATGCTCAGAGTAAGGAATAAGGTATCAGCTCTCATAAAATAACTTATTTCGATTTTCTATGCGATTTTCACTTAAATAAGTCTTAAGTCATAAGAGTCGTAGAGAAGGACGCATCGCCTTTAAGAATCCTACGGACAATCTTATGCTACCCACTCAATCCATACAAATGATTAAGGGGTATTAAAAATCATCGAAAAAAAAACGTAATAAGCATCTGGGTACGGTCCCGGGACCGGGTATCGATAACCCTTATCAAATGTGCGGCATCTCGATGCGAAAAATACAAATTATGCTTACAAACAAAAAATACGAAACAGCGAAATGCCAAAGTACATAAAATGCAACTGTGTGTGTGTGTGTGTGTGTGTGTGTGAGAGTGTGTTTGCTTTGGCCATTGGGACTTGGTTGAACGATTCGCCCTCGGGGCCACCGTCAGATATGTGGGCGTGGCACGCTTAAATCCTCAACGCCCCGCGCTAAAAGCGCAAAAACGAAAAATTCTGAGATGCAAATTATGCGATATGGAAAAGCTTGATCAAATTGCAGTAATTTTCACCGATGAGCGCTACCCAAGAAGTTACAAAGTAAAGCTCAAGAAACTGAGTTAAACAGCAAATTTTGGTAGCCGTCTACATAATTGGTTTCCAAAAGACTTTATTCACTCATTATAGCTGGACACGTGCTTTGTCGACTGTGAGTGCTCTAAAGTTATGAAATATGTTTTATGAAATTATGTCTTTAAAAAGAAAACAGCCTAAAGATACTCTAAATTGCTGGTAAGCA
Source organism: Drosophila gaucha (assembly GCA_035045545.1). Lineage (NCBI taxonomy): Eukaryota > Metazoa > Arthropoda > Insecta > Diptera > Drosophilidae > Drosophila > Drosophila gaucha. The sequence goes on from JAWNOY010000292.1 coordinate 8,985,231, forward strand.
GCTAACCAACCTTTAATTCCTTGATTCGATTTTCAATAGCTGAAAAACTTGAGAATTCCATAGAAGTAGAATTTCAGAAACAAAGTACACCTACATACATACATATATCAAAAATATCAGATCAGGTTGTAATATACATATACTTTTATAACAAGCACAGTTCATCATTCTGCCTCGTATTTATTTTCAAATGTTTTGCTCCTTGTAACTTAATACTCAAATTCAGGACTCTGAAATTGTGTGCCAAATTCACAAAAAGTGCAAACTAAATTTTGTTGAAGACAGAGGGACAGAGAAAGAGGAGTCTTGTTGGGAATTGGGTGTTGTCCATCAATTGATAAAACAAGAGATCTCTGACCATGACGAAGTGTTTGCGCTTGGAGCAGGAGATTCAGCTGTTGCGCCACGAGCTGGCGACGATTCGCGAGGATCGTGATGACCTCTGTCGGAATCATGCGAGCCACCTCATGGTGTGTGGCGGATGCACAGGTAACTCCAAGAAATCAGTTGGGGACTATAAGAAGAACAAAACAGAAAGATCGATCACTCCCAATCAAGATTTATATATTGCATATCTAGAGGAACAGATACAGAGAACACGATTCAAGTACAGAAAGCAAATGGGCGAAGTCAAGTCCAGTGCCGGTCTATTGGAGACCAAGCTGCAGAGCGTGCGAAAGGAAATGAACTACATCAGTGCCAAGGCTCAGAAGGTGGACAAACTACATAAGAGCATCAAGGAACTCAAATCAAAGTTAAATCGCCGAGACACGATTATAGCTCGCTATAATAAACAGCATGCTGCCTTTTTAGAACTGATAAACCAGTTGGATGCAAGGCCAAATCCAAAGCAACTTAAAACATTGATTAAGATCGGTGATAGCTGTGAAGAAGTTGGAAAAGATTCGGTAATTCGGTCCAGTTGCAAACCTGGCCAATCATTGAACTTTTCGTATTTGGGCACAGCACTCAAAAACAAGCTGGCACGTAAATAACAACATTTTAGTTTCTTGTATTTGATTCAATGTAATCTCGATCCTGTTCAAATTGTTCTATATATGTCTTTGTTAATGTTGGTAAATTTTGAAAATTCAGATTGCTTGTTGTAAATATTAAATTGAAGTGCAGAAGGAAATCGTGTTTTATTTTTATGTAAGACTCTGTGGAGCTATCATTCATTAAAGCTCTGCTAAGGGCGGAACTTCGGTCAGCAATTTGTTTCTAAAATTTCGTAGAATTTTACTACCTCGCAAGTTCATTGACAATGTTTAACACAATAATTTTACATTTACGGTTATTGCACTGCAATTCAAGAAAATGAATAATTGTATAATCAAACTGGCGGCTAGCCCGACGAAAAAATAATATTCTGGCTTAAATTTTGATTTTAAATAATATAATATGTATGTATTCTAAATATTCTATCAATGTTGATCTAAAAGTTTGGCAGCTAAATCTTGGTGCAACTAGTTCAACTGACGATTAGGCGGTAGTTCAACAGTCTTATAAAAAAAAAACGGTTCGCAGACTCGCTAAGAGTAAAAACTAGCTCAATTCGGCTCTTATAAGAACTATTTAGCTGACTGAACATCAGAAGCTAGCCGAAATCTGATCTTATACAAACATCTGAAGCAAACACACAAATAAATTAATAAAAAAATATACTAAATATATGACGAACTTTATAATCGCATAGCATCACACATTTAATTAATAATAATTTGATAAAATTTACAATAATTTCATCTTATTTTCAGTTCGGTAAACGGTAAAAATGTCACGTTTCGTTCTTTCGATTGGTCTCTTGACAGCAATATGTAAGAACTGCAAGCGTTTTCGTTTGCTTTGTTCGTTATTGCATTCGTATCCTAATGCAAAAATTGTGCTAATAAGCACGTAGCATATTTCACATAAATACTGCCAGAAAATGGCGTAGGTCACGCCTCAGAACGTCTATTGAATTCTAATGGGCAATGCAACGATTGCACCAGGAAGTGCGTGCGACAAGCGATCGTTGCTCAATTGAAGTTATTTGTGACAAACATAAACCAAATGCCAATTGAAATTGATTGGGCGTACTTGCAACTGATGGGAATTACATACAAATAAAAAAAAAATATAGAAAAAGAACTAGGTCAAAAGTTCAAAGAGTGCTCAATGGAACTATTAATAGATAATTAACTGCATCGCAAGTTCCACTTGATGTACAATCTTATCTTTCAATATACCAGATTCAAAATCTTATGATGAAATTGGCCGTTTCTCATATATGTACATACATATATATGTATCTACGTAAATATTTGACAGGCACTAAACAAGTTCAATCAGCCTTCACGTACAATTAGTATGCATTATGTTAGCCTAAAAATTGACGTTAGCATTTCATGGCAGACCACAGCGACGTCGACCCTGAACCGTTTTTGTAACATGACTTTCGCGGCTGGCCCACAAGTGTGACGTCACTGCCAAGTAGCTCCACTCTAAGAATAAGAACAAAGAACAGAATTACATTTGATTTTCAATTGTTATTTTTAATGCTTAGCTAAATTGTGTACATTACATTATTACATTAATTATCGACTAAATTCGGCAGTATCAGCTTGTTTTTTATGTACCCGAGAAGCTACGAAAATTGTTTTTCAGCAGCAGCACAACAAAGAATATGCCCACAGCGATGGTAAACAACTGGACGTTAATTACTTTGGAGTCGACTAGGGCCTGCAGCATATTGTAGATGCTTTCGCTGCGCACCTCACCACCACAGCAATCCATATGTATTTAACTAATATTAAGTACGTTTGTTATTTAAAAATGCAACTACAGCTATCCTCGCGTTTTATGTATGTAAAAATTTGTCTTTTCTGTTTTTAGTGACGATACAGCTGTTCTACACGAGTGTTGGCAAGGGCATACAGTGTTGAAAAATGTGCTAAAATTCCTGTAACATATGGCAACGCTCGAACAGCTGTTAACTTAATTTAAAATATTTATTTATTATTATTAATATTAATTTCAGATCAACAGTAGCAAAGGACCCACTATTTTTCAGCGCTGGGTATATGCATATTATGCTTACTTCTATAGAACTTTCTATAATGCATGCATTTTTCCTAAACTCAAAAAACTTATCGGAACTATCAAAACAAATTGCACTCTATTGAACTGTGGGGTTTCTTTTATTATTTAGTTTAACATTACTATTTGCTAATGTGCGCCGAATTAAATACAGTTCACTTATTCGTCATTCGCATAATCAGCAGGATTCTTGCGTAGCAAAGATGAGTGCTTGCGCTCGGTCAAATCGTAGATCAAATAACCCACGATGAAGGCTGCAAGAATACAAACAATTTGAGCACGGATTCTTCAAAGAAAACAATTATTTGACTTACGTGGTACAACACGGAAGATGTTGGAGCGGATGCGACGGACAATATTGGGCAGACCATTGCTGATGGCACCTGCAAAAGCGCGCTGTTCGAAGGGCGACAGTTTGTAGGTGACAATGCCGTGCACCTTAGCAAGGTTGCCGAAGTGGGCGCCGTTTAGGATCGAGGTGGGACGCATGTTTCAAGCTGTGTAGAGTGTAGAGTAGAGAGTTATTGGTATCGGATTTACAAACCACATATAAAGCCAACGAGTATTTGGATAAAGACACAAATGGTTATTATAAACATTCTGCACTTAGCCTCAAAGAGGTTATGTAATTTTTGCACTGCGAACGTCTGCAACAGCGGATAGTTGCCTGCACTTATGCCAGCCAATAAATGGGCATATTTATAGTGCCCAGCACTTGGCAAATTTTTGGCAATTATTACGTTAATTATTTACCTTGACAAATCAGAATTCGTGCCTTAAATTAGAAAAAACTTTGGATGACGTCCGTTTGCCTCAGCTGCTGTTTCTGACAGTGCTATTTAACATCTGTTAACATCTGACGTAAATCTGTAAGCGTTGCGATAAATGAAAATATCGACCGACCTCCACAACATAATTTTCAGCCGGACAACAATACTAGTAGCAAACGCCAACTGTTTGGAAACACATTAATTTATTAAATAAAAGCTTAAAATATTGAACAAAAATGGCCGCTAAAGTAGCTAGCAACACAAGCAAGGTGTTTCAAAATGTAAGTTTATGTACAGGAACTCGCGGCATATCAGAGTAACCTCACTTTGGTCCACCTGCTGTTCACACTCTCCGGGCGTTGACTAATCGCATTTATTTATATTTTATTTTTAGCACGACGATGTGCACATTTCCTTCGAGGATCAACAGCGTATCAATCGTTTTGCCAAGCACAATGTGCGCATGGATAACTTGAAGATGGAGTTGGAGATGAAGAAGAATGATCTCAAATGCGTGGAGGAGGCATTGGAAGAAATTGAGCTGTTCGACGAGGATGAAGATATTCCCATTCTGATTGGCGAAGTATTTCTCTCACACAAGCTAAATAGAACACAGGAACTGCTTGCTGAGACGAAGGAAGAAGCGATCAAGGAGATTGCCAGCATTGAAGCCAAGGCAAAGGTCATCAAGGCGGAGATGGACGAGCTGAAGGCACATCTGTACCAGCGTTTCGGCAGCAACATCTCTCTCGAAAACGACGACTAATTCGATAAGTGAAACTGTTTCATTAAAATATATGTTACATTTAATTTATCCGAGCATGACATATTCGTTTTACTACAGCACTAGAAAATATATAATCAGTCCAATTATCAGTAATGTGACCCCCATGCCGCCCAAAAAGATGCGTCGATCCTCAACAATCCTTCGCTCGATCAGCTTCATTGTGTGATTGGATAATCCAAGTGTGCTGCCAATAGCCTGGATACGTTTATGAGCGCCACCTAGTGTCATACGCTGTGATATGAGACTCTCCAGTATGCCACTGCCAGATGAAATCATGTCGTCCACACCCCGATGGGCATTGCCCATCTGTGTGTGGTGCTGTAGTTCATAATCCAGTTGTAGGCAAGTCTCCGATGGGGAAGTGCTGTTTGCAGCGAATCGATGGTTAAGCAGTTGCTCCCGCTCACTAATTTCTTGCTGTCGGCGCTGGCGCCGATCACGAGCGTGCTGCAGTGATGTTTGCAAATGCCTCAAGTCGTACTTTAGCTGATCTATTCGCAGCTTTGAGCTCTGCCGTTGTGAGGGCGGCACCTTGAATAACAACACATCGAGTCGGTCGCAGTTGCTGCACAAATTTATTAAATGTAATGTACACATTTGTCAAAATGCAAAGAGCTGACTCACGAATTGGCCTGGGTAATTTTCACTTGTATCGCATTCTCCACGTCAAGCGCTTCCTGTGGTGCAATCTGGCCCAGTCGCTGAAAGCATTGCTCTATTTCCTTGACCGTGTTATTCGTTTGGTGGTACAGCGTTTCCATTGTCTAGTAAATACCCGCAAGGAGCATTCGTCAAGATGGGTTGTTAGTTGGTTAATTAACTGCAACAAATAACACGGAAAATTGATTCGTTTCAAAAAGCTGACGCGTTGCATATAGTCCAATTGGCTAGGTGCGTTGTAATCGTACCAACTTATCGATAATCGACATTCAGTGTCACCTGCCGACTAAAGGTCTGGCAACGCTGTCGCAAGAAAATGTGCTAATTAAAACCATACCTAAGTGTGCGACTAAAGAATGCGCTAAAATAGGCCAAAACACACACACACTCTAGGATAAACCACAATGGCGCATACATCTAGTACCGGCGTTGGTAAGAATTTTATTTGTAAAATTAACAATTTGGCAAGGAATTAGATTAAGAAGCACGTGCCCGCGAGCACGTCCAAAATGTTTGCAATATTTGGCCATTAAAATGTGCGAAAGTGCGGCATAAAACGTGTGCGCAAAACGTCTTTTTTTATTGAACGATGACGGGCCGCTGCCGCAGCGCTGCCACTGCCCCGCAGCTCTGTGTGAAAATGGAAAAGAAAGCAAATGGCAAAAAAAGAATAAAAAACGGCCAATAAAACGCGAACGAATATTAATTCATATTGGAAAATAAGCGAACAGCCATGGTGTTGCGTTTGTCTCTCTGTTGCTGTTGCAGTTGCAGTTGCCGTCGCTATGCAGCAATTTTTCTTCGTGACTTGACAATTTCGGTGGGGCCCGCACCCCACACAGACACACACACGCACACCCCCTTTACCGTTCAATGTGTCCCTTTTCAATTGTATGTGTGTGTGTTTTTTGCTCGTTTCCTCAGCCACTTGGTTTTATGCTCTTTGCCTTTGCTGCTAGCCAAAGTGCTTCTTTAATTTCTAATTAAATTAGTTAGCCTACTGCTGTTGCTGCATATTTTGCATATTGCGCATATATCTTCAGCGTGTGCATATATATTATGTCGTGTGTGCAAAATGAGGGGGAGTTGGAGGCACTAGCCAACTGCTGGAGTTAACCAGGCAACCAAGAAACCGACTAACTAACCAATACCACACCCTACGTCCGGCACTCGTATTAAATTTTTTCTTCTACTTACGAAAATGCGTGCAAAGCAAAGGAAAAACAACGCAAGGCACACTGGCCAATAATAATAACAACAACAATATCAGTTGGAAGAAGAAGAGCGCGAAGAGAACGTCTACTAGAAACACATGACCGCCGCGTTAAAAACACGCTTTATGTCTTAATTACAGCCTTCAGTCCATACAAAAGTAAAATGGAAATTTATAGTTCCCTAATTTTTGGTTGTTTTCAGTGGTGCCACGAAATTTCCGCTTACTGGAGGAGCTGGATCAGGGCCAGAAGGGTGTAGGCGATGGCACCATATCGTGGGGTCTGGAGAACGACGATGATATGACACTAACCTATTGGATTGGCATGATTATTGGCCCCCCTAGAGTAAGTGTACCCTCCTCCCACTGTCTAGCTGTCTAGCAGCAAGCGTCATCATACTCCATCGACGTCATATATAAATAAGCTACGTATCAAAACTGCTGCGAGTCTTATCAGTCGGTATTATAGGTATAGAGATATTCTATAGATATAGTAGATATTGATATTTAATCGATTGCGTAAATTCAAAATATGCGAGTGTTAATATGCAAATGGTAATTAGATTTATTAACAAACAGGCAGCAAGCAAGTTTAAAAGTTTATTGAAATTCTGAATTGTGATTTATTTTTACAATTTTTTTATATGTGAGAGTAAACTGTAATTAGAAAAGCTTTAAAATTTAAAAGCTTGTAAAAAAGAGTAAGTAGTAGTTTGTTCCAAATTTCTATTAAATAAATAGCATCCAAATTAGATAAATCGAAGAATTCACTGTGGAATTGGTCCAATTCTTGTATTACAAATAAATCTAATAAGAAAGTAGATTTGTAACCGCATTCAACTTGAGTTATATAAAGCAGATTAACAAACACATTCTATTAGAAATGTTGATAACAGAAATTAAAAGATAAGCTGTGAGGAGGAGCAGCAATAAACTTTAAATTTAGAACAAAATTCCGTTTGAGTTGCTTTGAGAAAATATTTAAGTTATTTAAATATGCAATAATTGTGGCATGATTCACGTATTGTTGCAGTGGCAGCGCTTGCTGAGTCATTGAATGTGTATGAGAGCCTGTCGGGGTAATTATTGTTATTTCAGGGCAGCAGGGAGATACAGACTCACATTTTTGTATAATCGGGCAGGTCATTAAATGCACATTTCTAATTCACATTCACTTATTCGCATGACTTGATCTTTCTTCTAGACACCATTCGAGAATCGAATGTATTCACTAAAGATCGAGTGTGGCGAACGTTATCCGGATGAGCCACCAACGCTCAGATTTTTAACAAAAGTTAATATAAATTGCATTAATCAGAATAATGGTGTGGTAAGTAAGCCCACGAGTTATGTATAGATAATGTCAATTGCTAATTGTTGGTTGTTATGTGTGACAGGTTGATCATAGATCAGTGCCCATGTTGTCCAGATGGAGTCGTGAATATACCATTAAAACGATGCTTCAGGAAATTCGTAGGATTATGACCATGAAAGAGAACTTGAAGTTGGCACAACCGCCAGAAGGTAGCTGTTTTTAGTTGGCAACAACAACAATAGCAGCAACAACAACAACCTACAACCACAACAGCAACAACAACAAACTGCAGCAGCAGCAACAACAGCATTACACACAACTGCAACAAAAACAACAGCAACATCTGCACTCAGCTGAGTGTGAGAGAGCGTCGAGAGTCGCGTGCCGGCCATTGGTAAGTCGCCGCAATCCTCGAGAGAGTTGCGTGTAATGTGAGAGAGAAGAGAGAGAGCATGAGAGAAGGAGCCAAGTAGCTGCATTATTGTTGTTGTTGTTTGTTGTACTTCTTGAATGTGTGTGTGTGTTCAGCAGCAACAAGAACTAAAGCAAAATATATACTATAAGTGTAAACAACAACAACAGCAACAACAAGAAGAAGCAGAAGCAGGATAAGAAGAAGCAGAAGATCAGCCAGAGCCAACGTCACTAATATATAAATGGTCGTCATCCCTTCCGTCATCGAGCGTCGTACGAATGTCATCAAGTTTGGTTACAAAACACATTCTTAACTAAGAAATAAAACAAAAAACAAAAACTCAACGTAAAAGAATGAATAACAAACAAAACACACACCCTTGCAAAAAGATACATTTATAATTTTACTCAAGCAATTTACAAAAAAAAAAGAAAGAACTATAAAAAAATACAACAAAAAAAGGAAATCCGTATAAGATAAAAATTGAGCCAGTTCTGTTTTCGTTGCAGCGAAGAAGAAGATGAATCGTAATTATTGTTTTGCATAACTAAAAAATTTATTAATTATATATATATATACAAATTTAAGCGAATTTTTTGTAGTAAAAACAAAACAAAAAAAGAAACAAAAACAATGAACCGAACCGAGGCAATTGTAACAATTTAATTAGTTTTCCTTCTTCTAATGGGACGTGAGACACGATTTATAATCCTCGAACATTGCGGTAAATATATAAACCATTTTTAAAACAAACACACACACACATACATACACACTAAACTGATGAAGAAGTCGAACGGGCAGAACGATGAAAAAAAAAATGATTAAAATAATATTTTAATTTAAGCTTCTAAATAAAACAATTAATAATCCAATAAAAAGAAAAGCCAAAACGCGTTTTAAGTGCGCATCAGTCGTAATAGGTTGAACATATAATTCGGATTTATTTACATATATGTACTATATATTAAGATCCCACAATTCTAAAGCTAACTTTAAACCAATGTCGACTGATCCACCTGAATATTTTTAATAATTTAATATTTTGAGCAGCTTATGGAAGAGTTCTATATACAGCAGAAGGTTACTTCAACAGAGCTCGCAAACCCCTTTCTGTATACTTTAAAGATCTCACATCTTCATATATAACACAAAAATCAATTTCGGGTTTTATGTTTTCAATTGTTTATTTAAATACATAATTTGAATTTAAGATTTATACACAATACATGTAATAGTATCCATTATTCATTTTGTCTAGGCTCTTTGCTTTCGTTCAACTCCCCGTTTTATCCTTGATGTCCTTTGATCTTCATCCTTTTTGTTATACTAGGAATTTTGGTATTGTTTTTATCTGTTCTGGCATGTTGTTTGTTATTAGCTGTTATAATAATTTGTTTAATTGAACTTTGTGTGTGTAAGTGTTTGTGTTGGTGTGTGTGTGAACGGACATTTTTTGGGCTTTATGCTTAAACTTGATTTATTTTTTATTAGTCGATAAAGTTGCATTAACAGTGCAGTTCTTCACGCCAAATCAAATTTAAACATCTACTTCTCCTTGGGCACAAAGACGATCTTTCGGGACTTGAGCGAGGACCACTTGTGTCGCTTAATGTAATACGAGATGGCAGTCAGGAAGCCAAGAATGCCAATTACTTTGATCAGCAGCTGCTTGCGTTCGTCATGCTCCGGCTCCGAAGTCCACTTGAGGAACGTGGCCACATCCTTAGCCAATTGACTCTGTGTTGGCGGTGTGCCATCCTCATACTCAATTACCTGGAGAGTAAATCATATATGTTAATGAAGTTAACCAGCTTTGCGTATACATTGATGCCCACCTCGTTGTACAAGACCTGAGCCATGGATATGGCACCGCCCGGGAAGTACGGGTTGAAGTATTGACCCTCGCGTAGCACCACACCAGCTGGCGCATCATGGTAGCCAGTTAATAGCGAAAAGATGTAATCCTCACCGCCCTTGCGCGCCGACACGATGTAGCTCAAATCCGGTGGATAGGCACCATTGTTGGCAGCACGAGCCGCTTCCTCATTGGGATACGGCGATGGGAAGTAGTCCGACAGCTTGCCGGGACGATCATAGAAGTTGCCGGTATCATCGGGACCGTCTCTCACCTGGAGTCGAGCAAAGGTTACAACAAAGTTCAGACAGCGAATGATCGAATTCTTACAGTGATCTGCTCAGCCTCGGTCTTGGCCTGATCTTCAGTATGGGTGACGCCAACCAGATTGCGGTAGGCAATGTATTGCATCGAGTGGCAAGCGGAGCACACCTGCTTGTACACCTCATAGCCGCGACGAATGCTGCGATCGATACAAATCAAGTGAGAAGAGAACTTTTACTTGGCTCTTTGGCTTACCTCTGGTGATCCAGCGAGGAGAAGAGGCCCCTATGAGACCAGGGCTGAGCGGGGGAGTGCACCTCACCGCCGGAAGCCTCCACAGATTGCTCCAGGGCAAACAGAAGGGCACCAACGCCGCCGGTGACAGCACCGATGGCACCGATCAGCTGTTCGCGACACGCACACACAACAAGCGTCGAGGCAAAGAAAAAAAAGTAAACGCAAATTTGAGGTTAGGTCCGCTCGGGTATTATGAAATGCTCGGTGTCCGTTTGGTGACTTGGACTTACCTTTTTGTTGTTGCTTGCCCAGCTTGAAGCCGAGGACAGGTTCTTGGCCTACAAAAAAGAGATAATCAATTAGGTTTAACAGCGCTGCAAAAAACTGCACGTATGAATTTTTGCATGGAGTTACATAATTGTGGGTCGGGTGTAATCTACAGTTGCACTTTGGCTAACAACAGTTAAATCATCACAGATGATGCATAGTTTTTGGATCATTCAGTGGAAATTCACTTCAACATGGACATTGGGTTGAAAATTAATGTTGTAATGATTGTGAGCTAATGGTTTGTTTAGCGCGTTACGGAAAATTTTCTTCTGTGATGTTTGTTGGGTGGGTGGCGGAGTTTTACCTGTTGCAGATTCAGTGATGGCGTAGATTTTAACAATCTGAAGCCATTGAATCTTCGCAATGTCGCTGCCATGCTGGCCGGAGTTCAATTTTATGCGTCTGGTCGTGTAAGGAAACTTAAAGGGCAGCGCGAATCTATCTATTCCACTGGCACTGGGTCGCTCGCTTCTCGCTGGCAGATGTTTACTCGCTGATGATTACTCAGTCGTTGCATTAACGCGAACTACTCCTCAGGTTACAGAACTTGCTCCTCCGTGTGTGCACCCACGCAGTTAACAGTATCTGCTCCACACCTAACAGTAGCTGCTCCACCCTTAACATAACGAACTTTTGAACTTACCTACATTTTCTAAGATTTAACAGACTGCTTACAATTTATCCGCTCCTCACCTAACAGCAACAACCCCAATTACAGATTCTTAACAGAACATTTGCACTGTGGCTGCTGCTCGCCTTATAGCGTTTAACATAGCGAACTTTTGACCTAACTTACATTTTATTATATTTAACAGCATTGCTAACATAATTGAGCTTAACAGCGTATACTCCTCTTTTAACATAACAGCCTGAACGCCCCCGCACTCAACACAAATTCACGAGCTGCGGTCACACTGTCTAAATTTTGCAATAATTATTAGCAGACGACTCATAGCAACGGGTGCATAAACAAATGCAAAGAAAAACGTTTTTCATTGATTTCCCACAACCACGTACTTAGAATTGCCGTTAGCCGTGAAAGTAAATTCCAAATATGCCCCAGGAGCAGCCAACGGCGACCTCGTCGCAGCAGCTCGATGACGAAATCGAAAATGTTCGCGTTGTGGTCCGTTCCAGGCCGATGGACAAGAATGAGCTGTCCACTGGAGCAGTTAGCGCTGTTCAGGTGGATCATATTAATCGTGCCATAACCGTTATCAAGCCGAATACCACGGCCAACGAGCCACCGAAAACGTATTACTTCGACAATGTCTTCGATGGTGGCTCTAATCAGCTGGACTTGTATGTGGACACGGCTCGTCCGATTGTGGATAAGGTGCTGGAGGGCTACAATGGCACCATCTTGGCTTATGGGCAGACGGGCACAGGAAAGACATACACCATGTCCGGGAATCCGGATTCGCCACAGACCAAGGGCATCATTCCGAATGCATTTGCTCACATCTTCGGGCACATTGCCAAGGCACAGGAGAATCAAAAGTTTTTGGTGCGCGTCAGCTATATGGAGATCTATAATGAGGAGGTGCGGGATCTGCTCGGCAAGGATGTGAGCAAGAGCCTGGAGGTCAAAGAGCGTCCGGACATTGGCGTCTTTGTCAAGGATCTCAGCGGCTATGTGGTGCACAACGCCGATGATCTGGAGAACATTATGCGACTGGGCAACAAGAATCGAGCTGTGGGTGCCACAAAAATGAATCAGGAGTCCTCTCGGTCGCATGCCATCTTCTCCATCACCGTGGAAAGCAGCGAACTGGTCGAAGGTGGCATGCAGCATGTGCGAATGGGCAAATTGCAGTTGGTGGATTTGGCCGGCTCGGAACGGCAGTCCAAGACGCAAGCCAGCGGACAGCGGTTGAAGGAGGCAACCAAGATCAATCTGTCGCTATCGGTGCTGGGCAACGTGATCAGTGCTTTGGTGGATGGCAAAAGCACCCACATTCCCTATCGCAACTCAAAGCTGACGCGCTTGCTCCAGGATTCGCTGGGCGGAAACTCCAAGACGGTGATGTGCGCCACGATTAGCCCGGCGGATTGCAATTATATGGAAACGATTTCCACGCTTCGCTATGCGAGTCGGGCCAAGAATATACAGAATCGCATGCACATCAATGAGGAGCCGAAGGATGCGTTGTTGCGGCATTTCCAGGAAGAGATCGCACGGCTGCGCAAGCAGCTGGAGGAGGGTAGCTTCGAGGACGAGCAGCTGCCCAGCGGCGAGGGTGAGGGCGAGGACGATGAGGACACCTGTGACGATGAGCTGGAGGCGGCTTTAGAAATTGAACTGGAGTCGACTGCTTCAGCCGCTGCCAGCCCCACTGGCAAGAAGATGAGGAAGAAGCGCGAGAAGACGGACGAGGAGAAAGAAGAGCTAGCCATGCGTAAGAGCGAGCATCTGCTTGAGATCGAGCATGCAAAAACGGAGCAGGAACTGTTGCGCAACAAGCTTGTCTCGCTGGAGGGCAAAATTCTGGTGGGTGGCGAAAATCTTTTGGAGAAAGCGCAAACCCAAGAGAAGCTGCTCGAACAGTCCATTGCTGAGCTGGAGGAGCGCGAGAAATCCGAGCAGGCATTGCGGCAGACACTGCAGCAAAAGGCTACCGAGCGCATTGACATTGAGGAGCGGTACTCCACGCTGCAGGATGCCAGCACAGGCATCACCAAGAAGATTCATCGCGTCATGCAAATGCTAATGGGCGTCAAATCCGAGCTGGCTGATCAGCAGCAGGAGCATCAGCGCGAGAAGGAGGGCATCTACGAGAACATACGCAGCCTGTCGCGGGAGTTGGCGCTCTGTGAGCTGGTGCTCAACTCTTATGTGCCCAAGGAGTACCAGTCCATGATCAATCAGTATACAAACTGGAACGAGGATATTGGCGAGTGGCAGCTCAAGTGCGTCGCCTACACCGGGAACAATATGCGCAAGCACATTGAGCACAAGAGTGGCGGCAAGGAGCCCGAATATGTTGATCTCTCTCACGTCTATCTTAGCTACAATACGGATAGCGTATCCACTCCCATGGGCGCCAAGTCGGCGCGTCCACGCACCTCAGGTGTGCCCCGTCCTACGACGGCGCGTCGCTATTGAAGCCGTCAATCTCTAGTCCAGGTTCTGGTGCCAGGTGTCCATTGTCTGGGCGGACTTCGTGCACAGTTTTGGTTTCTTTTGTTATTGCTTTTGATTTTTTACGCTTTGAAATATTTTGCTCAGCGAATATCAGCTCTTACCTGTATTACATGATTTGTTGTTAATTTATTTAATATTATTTAATAGGTGTCTGCAATAGTTACTATTAATATTTTTTAGGTTGAACAACGGTGCAATATGTTTAATTTATAATTCTAATTTATTGTATCTCACTTAGCATAACACTTTTACAATTGCATAAGGCAAATACGTGCTTTTGGCTTTTTAAATAAAATCATTTAGTACTCAACAATTTTATAATTATGTGTTTTCTCTCATTCTTAATTAACAAACAAAAAACGCTAAGAAGTGTGCTACGAGTTTTGTTGGTTTCTAATTGTGTAACAAAACTGAAATTTGGCACAGGGCAGAACAACTGGTTCCATAGTGTAGCGGTTATCACGTCTGCTTTACACGCAGAAGGTCTCCGGTTCGACCCCGGATGGAACCATCGATTACTTTTTTAATATTTAATATTTTTAAAATCACTTTGATTTCTAAAAGATTTTTTAAATTAAAAATAAAAATCAAATTTAGGGATAATATTAATTTAAATTAGAATTGAACTTAATTTTAATTATATTATTAGACATTTATTTGAATATACATTTTAAACATAAAATATATGGCGCTAAAATGCAATATTTATTTTAGAAAAGTAATTTGTTCAACATAATTTTATTTATCAAAAAATAAAAAAAGAAAATGCCACATGGTTCCATCCGGGATCGAACCGGAGACCTTCTGCGTGTAAAGCAGACGTGATAACCGCTACACTATGGAACCAGTTGAACATGCGGTGTCAAAATCGCTTCATAAGCAACTGGACAGAATTTGAACATATTTGACTGAATGCATATTAAAATTTGTATATAATAGGAAGTTTGTGCAAAATGAAATTTCCAAAAAAAAGAGCTTCAATTTATGTGGATTTACTGTCATGATGTTAACATGTTATTATCTTTTATTTATAAAACGCAGAGCGGAAGAGTGGAAAGAGCAAAGCGTGATAAGTGATTATGCACTTTGCAACGGTTATACAACTTCCGTTGTTTAATCGTTGTGAATTTTAATGTTATTTTCGTATTGCATGGCTCATTGTAGACATTTGAGTTTCGCAATGCAGGTAATTGAGCACGCTGCTACCTGCGCTTCAGCTGATAACATCCAACTGTCAACTGTACTCTGCCTATTATAAATTACAACAAGTATATCTAACGTACCAAGAACCAAAAGCTATTATCGTGACACGTTTTATTTGCACACGTCGGGGATTGGGGGACTTATATTTTGTATTTGCTGTCGCCAAAATCAAAGGGGCGTACCACATGGCTGGATGTTCCACTCAATTCTATCTCTCTCTCTCACTCTCTCTCAGGCAGTGTCAAGTGTGTTATCAGCTTGCCCTGACGTCACGAATAACAGTTCAACATTCGCACTCAGTTGATTGGAAACTGTGAAACTGTGCAACTGGGAGAGCAGCTCTCTGTTGCTATGTCAATGATCGCCCAATGATTTACTCTCTCTCTTTCTATCTCTCTCTTATAGCGGTACAGGGTTGGAGTCGAACACGTTGCTCAGTGGGGCGCAAATTGAGCGTGGCGAGAGTGAGATTACACTGCGCAACATTATTAAGTAACAAATATAATATATGAACATGGATACATAAAAACAAACTAAATGAAAATACAGATAATATTTAAAATACCTTTAATAATTATAAGCGTAATATTCGAAATGTAATGACATTTGAAATATATATAAGTTGTAAATCGAAATGTACACACTCATATATGTATGTACATAAGTTCCAAGGTACTGCCTGCTACTAATTAGCTTACTATATTTATATATATATTTGCTTATAGATAGCTTATATCTAATCGCATCTTATCTACTTTCCCTCATTTCATTTTTATGTGCATTCTGTTTTAGCTACTTGCAGCCTTATATATAACCACCAAATATATATATATATTTATTAACATAAGACTTTTATACCTAAAAACCTTGTAAAAATGTTGCTTGTATTTCGATCTTCAACCCTGCAGTCGAGTGTGAGCGAGCGGATCGCCTCTCACCGAGCTGGTTGGATACGCAACACTTTTGTTGGACTACGTTTGAGAGATCTGGTGGTTGGTTAGGTTTGGTCTGTGCCGGACGATTAGCTCAGTTGAAAATTGTGAACGCTGATCGTCGAACGTGATTTCGTTGTCCTCTTCGCAGTGCAAGGCGAAAACAGAGCAGAGAGTGTTTTTAATTCGTAAATTGTAAATCGTCTTCATTGTCTTTCAATTTCACATTAATGTGCAATTGCCTTAACTAAAAGTATATGAATAAAGCAAAAGTGCCACAAAGTTAATGAAAATATAAATTAAAAAGAATCGCCACGTTCTCGTGTTCTACAAATACGTGTGTGTACATAAATACATACATATATACTTATATACAATATACATGCAGTGGAGAGCATATAATTAGTTAGTTGCTTTCGATATAGCATAGCAACAAACCGCAAATTTCTCAACTAACAAAAGTCTCTACGCACTTTCTTTAAATATACTAAAATACAAACGTTTTCCACGAGCGCCGGGCATCATTTTGAAGAGAGTTGCCAGCAAAGAGCCAGAAGCAAAATCTTTCAGTGTGTTTCCAATGTAGCCCTTCATGGTTAATTAACACGAGCCCGTTGTGTGACTATATAGCTGTTTCGTGTTAAAACAAAATCGTTAAAGGTGTCAGATCTTACCACAACATATCACATAAATACGATCAATCAACTAAAAACAAAAAAACAACTCTAGCAATCAACAGCGCAGACTTTGCGTGAGTCACCAGCCATACAAATTTTCCGGTGAGTAGTTCATTTTGACATAACTATACATACTACATACTATCGGTAGTATCTAGAAGCAAGGTAGTATATATTCAGAGAGTGTTACAGGGGCTTGTTAACGCGCGCGCTTGTGCACTTAAGTAAATATTGCATACTTGGAGAAAAAACAAACGTGGGTAAACGCCGACACACTCCATACTATTTAATAAAAGTGGGCTATCTGAAATCAGGTCAATATTTTCATATCTAATTCGCACTTCTTACTTTTTATACATTTTCTTTGTCTATTTTTGTACTTTTCTGTCCGACGGCAAATGCAAATGCGCATATTCTGCTGATTGAGATAACAGATCGGTGTCTTTTTGACTGAGGATCAATTGAGAACAACAGCAGACATGACTGAGCAGAGGGGGTTGTTTTCACGTTCGTGAATCGTGCGTGACCTGTAGCTCTAAGAGTTCATCTAGAGTTTTCTACAGCATTGCTTTAATAAGCTTGCCGGCATGAGCTTATCTCGGCTGATTGGAAAACCCCTGAGCTTCTAGATCGGGGTTTTTACTGAAGATCAGATGACTATAACAGCAGACAAGACAAACTAGTTTTTCAGGGTTTGTTTTGTCCGTTAAGCAGTCAAAGCTGCGCCTCATCTAAATCTCAAATAGATCTCATTAAGACCTGATCTTGACCTCATCTTGGTCTCATCTAGGGCTAATCTTGGTTCATCTAGACCTCATCTAAAACTCTTATTGAGCTCATCTAGACCTCATCTAGATCTCATCTAGACCTGATATAAAGCTCATCTAGACTTGATCTTGACTTCATCTGAATATTGTCTAGATTTAATGTAGACCTAATCTAGATCATATATAGATCTCATCTATACCTCTTCTATACCTCATCTATACCTCTTCTAGATTTCGTCTAGACTTTTCTACTGTTGTACCCTGTACAGTTCTGATAAGCTACCCGGCATGCGCTTATCTTGGCGGATCGGGAAACCCATTTCGATTACACATATTTGTACTTTAATTTTATTTTTTGGTAATAACACTCTAAGCTGATAAGCCCAACAAGCCAACTCGAGCTGAGTCAAGTGCAATTAACTGAAGGCTATAATTGCCGAGAACCCAAAATCTATTTGAATTGGAATTCGCAGCCGGAAATTTGATAAAAAAAAATCGCAATGAATGTCTCATCGATAGACCTTCAGGCGTTGTTTAACGTGTTAACAGACTGGGACAGGTGAATAGGGTCACATGAGTGTGTTGTTATTTGAGTGCGACACACAGACAGACAGAAAGACAGGCGGATCCGACAGATCTCAATGCAACTTTGCGCTTATCTCTCGCAAATATGTATGCAAAGCGGCAGCCATGTGATCTTACTTATAGAATAAACCCCACAAAAGCATCCAAAAATAAATGAAGTATTTACGCAGACAGCTGTTTGCTACAGATCCTGCTGCTGTTGTTGTTGTTGCTGTTCTGCAAATCTTGTTTATCTGCTTTGAGTAGATAAGATTTTTACAGAGCATCATCTGCTCGATGGAAAAACAAAATTTTATAAGGCTAGCATTTAGTTTAGATACCGCAACGAAGCTGGAAAGTATACATAGCTCAAAAAAAAAATTCCGTGAAAATTTAAAGCAGTGTTTCACAATGGAAAATCTTAAGTTTGGGTAAAAATCGAATATTACTTGAAATATATATTTCTTGTGTTCACCAAAAGTAAAAGTTAAAGGCAATGACCTAGAATATTAAGCAAAAGAAAAAGAAACCAAGCAATAAATCGTCTTAAATTACCTCGAATACAAACAAGTCTCGAATGTATACCTAAAGCTGCCTGGCAACAGAGAGTTCAAGACGGGGAAGCTAAGATCTTCAGATTTGTAGATCTCATGATGTTGTTGTTGTTGCTGTCATTGTTGTAGAATGGCCTGGAAGAATCGCTTGCGATCAAGGAAAAACAAATAAAAGGCAATTATAAAGAACTATAAAAGCAAGACTATGCTAAGCTGAAAGGGAGGGAGCGAGACAGAGAGAGAGACAGAGGCACAACAACAGCTTCTATCACATGCGAACGGGGGCAGGTCTTTTCAAAGAAGTTGCCAGGCGGCTTATGCAGACAGCCAGACAGACGGCCAGACAGAGCGATCGTTGGGGCAGCTATTGTATCTCGCAGTCAGGCTGTATCTCACAGATACTCAGACAAAAATGAGGTCAAAATCCTTGAGGTTCTTGTCCTTCTGCAAGACGTGAACTTCAGTTGAGTTAGCGGAAGTCTTGTTAAATACTCAAGAGCAAAGCTTAAGAGTTTGCTTCTACTCTGAATATCGACTGTTATCCAGTTCAAATATATATACATATATATATGTACATATATATGTCTATGTCATCTGATCATTTATTGCCAGTACAACTTTGTTGCACACATTAAATGTAAATGCCTGAGAATTCATCAACAAGCCCTCTGACTGCCATTTTAATTAGTTGTTAATTGAAGCTGGCGGCATCAGAAAATTCCTTGTCAATTAAATTGCCTTATGACTGACCCCAAAAAGTCAAAGACAATTTATTGCAGCTCAAAGAAAGTTTTGCTGGGAAAATAGATTCGTAACAAAATTTTCCTTAAACTGCGCATCTAACTGAATGCCGATTTTCAACGATGCGGAATAAAACGGAAAAAAGTCGATCGCATCGAAAGTCAATTGTCAGCGTATTTCTGTATACATATATGGGAGAATTGATGCTAAATGCCGCTGTGCATAATTAAATGTAAACGTAGAATGCAAACGAATCACTAAAAATAATCATTGACAACTTTGAGTGTTCTATTATATGTTTATACAGCTGCTTTTTCCCACATGCCCTAACATTTAGATATATTTGTCTCCATTTCGAACCGGTTGCAAATTGTTAATCTAAACTGTTTTTTAAACATGACTTAATTTGTTTAATTTCAATGTTTAAGCTCAATTACTGTCTCTTTAAGCTTTTAATATCATATTTTAGTTGCTCTCGAATCTGTTGCAAAGTGTTTTTATAAAATTAGTCAAAAAATTATTCATCTAGCATTTAGGTTTCACATTTTTAAGCGTCTGATCTGAGGAACATCTACAGACAAATAGTAGATCTCTACAGAGATCTATAGACTAAAAAGTATAGAGGTCTTCATATTAAAAAGCAGAGAATTGGTTTGACCCATTAAGAGTTCGACGTGAATTTTCAGCTGAGCTTGCAGCTATTTTTTGAACTACTTTGTACTTTACTAAGAAACATCTTTGAGCTAATTGTAGCTGATCTACAGAGATCTTCAGAGTAAAAAGCATTTTTGACCCAATTGTATTAATATTCATATACGTATACTGATCATCTACAGATAAACTACAGTTATCTACAAAAATCCCTCTAGCCAGTGGGCTCTTATTTCTGTACATCATGCATATTGTATATAGCTCATACTCTTTTGATATTAACTTTTTTGTACAGGGTATTTACCTGAATGCTCCATTAAAAAAGCGCTGTGCCATGAAAATGTGAGTTCTCGTCAGTTGGCAGATGGTCACGTGCGTCGCTTAGCCTCGGACCCAGTCAAGACTGATAAATAAATGCATTGCTTTTCATACTAATATACTCACTCTTACGATATGTCGAGTGCATTAGCTCATAGTTCGCTAAATAGAGTCTGAAACACCTGCCACGTGTTCAAAGCTTGTCAGTGGGGCACAACTTGACGGGCTGTGCGGATGGATCTCATTTGAGGGTTGTAGACAAGCGGCCAAGTTCAATAGAACAGCGTTTCTCTGTTCAATTTCATTTCGGACAATCGGACAATCGCAGAAACGCAGAATCGCAGAATCGTAGAATCGTAGAATCGGTTGTCGACGCTTGTCGAATTTTCCGCTCGGTTCGCTCGCCAAAAATTTCGTACGCTGTCAGTTTTGGTGGAAGCGTCAAGGGAATCGGTCGAGATCGCGAAAAAAATATTTTTCATTGCATTTTCACAAAATTTTCATTCGCATTGACGTCGTTTTTATCATCTAAGATACGCGATTACATATAACATATATAATATTCGACTGTGCAGATTTTTCCGGTTTTTCAGTGATCTATTTAAGTGTTGGAATATCCAAAAATAATTTATAGAAAAAAAAAGAATTTTGGAAACTGATAAATATTTCTGTGTGAACAAAAGCTGAGTGTATCTAAAAGATATTTAAAATAAATGTGGACAGCTAATTGATAAAGGTAAATGAACTGCAAAATTGAGGGTTTATATAAAGAACATATAGTTATATAGCTATCAAGAGCGTTTGACAAAGAAATGTCACAGCAAAACAAAAACAGCTGATCTGTATTATAAATAAAATATATACTAATAGAACAGATATATAACAGAGTAAGCTAAAGTTTTTGCTATGTTCATAGTCTAGATCCAGAAATAAAATATATAAATATTTTTAGCGGAAATGTGGAACATTTTTGAGATGTGACTAGTTGGAAAAATATGCAATTAAAGTTGATATTATCTAAAATAATAATTGTTATTTATCTATAGCAAACAATCTTTGTTTCATAAAATATCCTCGTCAATAATCAAAGTCTATTGTTCTTTAATGAACTTTATGCTAGCCCACGCGAGAAACTGATTAGCATTTCATTAAATCACTTCTCAGCTGAGTTCTGCTAATTGCGTCTTTTAATCACAAACAATATATATTTAGCTGCTATAAGTTGTTAATCACGCGACTAGCTGGCAGCGCATGCGTTCCCAGAATGCATGCCACATAGCTGAGAAGTTAGAGGAGTTGCAAGTGTTGAATAACTGTTTGCCACGTGTGCCAACACTGCAGACGTCGAGACGTCTGGACTCCTATCTAAACAATAATGCTGATGATTATGACATAAGCTGATACAATAATCAGTTGCCGTTACATTTGCAGTAGCCGTTTTTTATTACATTTTTTATACCCTGAACCCATTGCAAATGTATACAGGGTATATTGGTTTTGTTTACATATATATGTATATATATAACAGACAGAGGGAAGCATGGCTGACTTCACAAATTATGTAAATTTTACATCAGCTTAGTTTATGTAGCTTTGTGTCTCTCTGTGTCCGTCTGCCTGTCTGTCCGTCTGTATGTCTAGGAACTAGAGACTTGAAATTACACACCAACGAGCATCAGCTCAGATCTAGCCTTGTGTGTCCCTCTGTATGCATAAATCCTTCAATCCTGGAAGCTGAAGGAGTTAGGGACTTACCCAGCAATAGGTTTTTGTTTCAATTTATCGATAACTATGTTTGATTTTAATATGTTTCATTAAATCGATATTAAACTTAACATATTTGAGCATATCGCGCAAATTCTAAGATATATAGTAAGCAAATTTGGTATATAGGTTAATATCAAGTATATACACATGACAACTACTCGGGTTTTTGGATACCGCCCCCACAATCGAAAAAGGTAGAATGCTTGCCACAGCAGCTTGCCACGGTCTGCAGGGTATCTCCTAGTCGTTCACTCTACTCTTTCTCGTTTTTCGTTTTAGCTTAGCTGTCTCTCAGTAGGTTTAAAATTTCGCTGAGCTTCTCATTGCACGGCGCGTGGCTGCGGCCCAGCTAAGGGATTTTTTGTTTGGCTTTTAAATGGATCGAGTGCTCAAGCATAATTGATTGATCGATACAATACGAATAAATATATAAAATATTTGATTGTATTACAATTTTTCGCATTGATTTGCATATTTATGCTCGCTTAGCTCTTTTCATTCAGCATAAATTGAGGTTCCCACGTCAGCGACAGGTAGTGTTTTTTTCCATACTGTTACCAAGTGAACAACCGCTATTGAATTATGTATGAGACCCGTTACCAGATGATTTCTGTCTGCCTAAGGTTTCCAACACGCTGCTTCGTAATAGTTGCCCCATTCCAAAATTTGACTACATGTGGTGTTATGTGGATCGTTTTTTGGGAACTAAAGAGTAAGTGGGCCGTTTATTTTGTTTGTGTACTATATTAATTATTTAAAAATTATTTGTTAGTTCATCAATTTTTATTGAAAGGAAAATTTGCGAGTTTTTTGAAAATTTTCCTACATATTATTTCTCTTTTTGTTATGCATACGCATTTAATTTATTGCTGTTTATCAAAGCACGCAAAATATAACATGATTTGTGGAAGAAATCATTTAGCATAACAGTGAATTATTTAAGTGTTTTACTAATAGGTACAGTTAACACAAAAACTCAAATTTTGAATAGGCCCATAAATCATGTGAATATATATTGTTTACCAAAGGAAAGTTCGAAGTAAACCTTTATTAGATTGCTAGAATGGAATTTCAGCTACTGACAGCTGCTTTAAATGGGGCTAGACTGACAACAACATATCTAAATATTTCCAATATATATAATCTTATCAATGTATCAATATAGGAATTCAGTTGGAAACAGTGAAGCTTCTAGCTGGGACATATTTAGAGCAAAGGCAAAAGCGAACTTTGCTATCGACTAAGTCAATTATTTACAGTCGACTTAGTTGATTGATTAGCTGACAAATCAGTGTAAAGAATTTGTTTGGAACACAGTTGACAAGGCGTGACGTATGATAATATCTATCTATCTATATAATATCTAGTTTAGTTGAGCGATAAATATGAATTGCTGCAGTGCGCACATTAAGCTCTATAAATCAGCCATGTACGCTGCTCGCATCTAAGCAAAAAGAGCTACTAAACTTTGTGTGCTGCATAAACAAAAGATGATAACGATAATAAAACTTAATAAGGAACAGCTAGCAAAAAAAAAGACGTCAAACACTTGGTTGGGCTTATGGCCATTATAAGGCTACCTTAGCTTTATTAAAAAACAATCTGTTTTTAGTTCTCCGTTATTGACGTCAGTGGCAAACTTTACTAAGGGGAAAATATACTTGGCTAAAAATTTGCGTAGTTTATCGTGCAATTGGCAGCTCGTGAGCAGCTTAATGATTGACAGACTCCTATAAGATCATAGCCTTGATGCTCATCACATAATCTTTCGTTTACAATGCAAGTCAATTAAGTTGGAAAAAAATACAAGTAAGAGTATTCTAGTTGAGTGTGCCCGACTAGGAGATACTTTGTGCACGGTGTAGAACTGATGTTAAACATCATATTCTAGCTTTCTTGAATTATTATTGCAAAACGATGGATCGAAAGCTATTCAAATTCGTAAAAAAAAAATTTGTGTCCCAAGCTCAATTGACTCTTAAAATATCGATATTTATCGATATTGGAATGAGTTATTGGTGGGCAACTATATATATATCTCAAATATCAAGTCTCTAACTTTTGTAGTTGGCGAACTGGAAGAGATGATACAGACGGACTGACATACAGACATGGCTAAATCAACTTGGCTGCTGAGCCTGATTAAGAATATATACATATACTTTATATGGATCAAAACCACGCATTCTCCTGCCTGTTACATACTTTTCAACAATAACACTATACCCTATTTACCCATTTTCAATTGGTATTTAAAACGTTTCTGTGTATAAACAGAAGAAAGAAGCAACTTTATAAGACTGAAGAAAACGGTGCACTGTTTTCCTCAGGCTGCAGCTGCTTTTCACTTGTTTATTTTCACAAGTGAAACGAAAAAGAAATTCATTTCATATCGGCTCACTACAAAGACAAACAATCTGAGTCCACAGCGTGATTCAGCGAAAGTCACAGCGAATACCTCGTGATTCAGACATAATCAGTTATTAAATGTTTTCAAATTGAATTTCTCGTTTGTTCAGGCATCGTAATTATTAATGATTTCTAGTGAAATGAAGTGTCGACGTTCATTAACTCAGAACGTGTTCATAAATATGCTTATTAATATTTTAAAAGCTGGTCAGCTGATCAATTTTCTGACAGCTTCTGAGAAGTCATGCGCAAAAGGCAATTAATTTAAATGCGATCTACTTGGAGCTTAAAAAAATATAATTTATTATGTGCAAGGCAGCTAAAGAGATTAACTTTATTTATACAAAATTCATAATATTAACTGTCTACTTAACATAGTACGAAATTGGAACGAAGCTGTTTTGGTTCTTCTCAAAATTTATTTCTAATTACCAAGCTGTTTAAGCCCTAGATATAATTAAGACCTGATAAATGCTACTTTGTTCTGTTAAAATTCCTAATTTGTTTAAACATGGGAAGCATTTTTGATTCAGGTGAATCTGTCCAGCAATCTCAGACATGAAAAGCAGTAGCAGCTTGTTTATAGTTCAACATTCACTCCAATTGAGCTTTAACATCACAAGATATCAATTCAAATGCCCTGTGCTCCAATTCAAGTGTCGCCAGCACCACTTATCATCATGGGACCACCAATCAACTAGCCTACTCATATATCATCTCAACAAATAAATTAATAATGTTGAACTTGTGCGCGTGCGCAACGTCTTCATAGCTATTTTACATAAACAAAGTCTGCACTTCGAGATTTTATTGATGAGATTGGAACAACAAACAAAAAAATGCTGACCCATTGATTTAAATGTTGTTTGCGTTTTAGGCGCCGCCTTATAATATTTATTCACAATAGACTAAACATACATTTTTTTTTTACTAATTTTTGATGCTTTTTCTCGTTGCAGTACTTCAAATGGGTTGACTTGTGATATTTAAGCTTCCTGGACCCGGGAAACAAAAAAGGTAAGCAAGTAAACTAAGAATTTAGAATATGCTTAAGAGATTATATACGATAATATATATACAGAAAAGCTAGAAAAACATTTAAGAGATAGCTCTGGCATATGCCAAAGTAATATCTTTAGGCAAATAACAAATATTTTCCATTTCATAGCAGAGCTTTTATTGTGTTTGATTTCTTGGCTGATTGATGCTTAGAATCGTGAAAATTTGGCATTTCATAGCTGACAGATACACGGTTTTATACACTCGATGTAAAAACAACAGATCGAGTGAATTAATTTGCTTGCATGATTTTCATTTCAAATAATTCCACGTGCCCGACAATTTCCGATCGATTAAAATAGAACGAGCAACGGGGCGTATGCGCAATTTGTTTATCTTTGTCGAAACAGTTGCACAAGTTGATTTTCCATTCGAAATTCTAATTACAAGCTATTATATTTTTCTATATCTCCATCCTTTACAGTTGAAATAGCCTTGAGGTTCTTTCAAAAATGTGAGGCAAATGTTTTAGCCTTATCTAAATAAAAGCATTATGCATAATTTATAGATTTCTTAAGCTAGACTTTTTCTTTGCTGAACTAATCTATGATATCATATTTTAATATGCACTTGAGATATATATATATATAGAACAGGTGTGTGCTCTGAATGTTTAGTGAGCTGTGAGTGTCATAAAAATGTGCCACATCAAGAGCCACTCGGATCATAAAATTAATTTATAATTAATAAAATTTTACAAAATGTTTACCGAAAAGCTGAAGAAAAAGGTGGGAAAGTTTAGATTTAGTTGGCAACAAATAAAGTTTTAAGGCATTTTGATGGGCTTTAATTTGTTTTTGTGGTTTGGCCCGTTAATGCATATTAATTACAGATCAGGTTCTTTGGGCAAAAATCTAATTGAGATGAATTACAAAATGAATTGAAATGTGGCCAAAATGTTTATTATTATTGAGCAGAAAATGCGCTTTGTATAAATATTTAGACTAATCGAACAATAATGGGCGTTCTTTTTATTTAAATACACGGGCCGACGTCAAAGAAATGCCTTTCATATAATACTTATACAATCGTATGGCAGATCTTTCCAACCAATTGCGTTGCAAATACGAGTAAAAGAATTCAAAACTATTTACTAAACATTTCTTTTCTTTTATATATATATTTTAGGGATACACATTGACCGTATGTAAATTGAAATAGACTGCAAGAGCCGCACATTTAGCTGAGCCGCTGCTACTGGACATAGTGGCAAGAAGGCACCCATTGAAATTCACTTAAGCAAACCACCTGCACCACCCATAGATCAGGCATAAAATATATTTGAAGAATTATTTTTTCGATTTGACCACCGTTTGAGCCACTGCCCAAGAGCAGCGACAACACCGATGAACCAAAAGGCCGTATCGCTTTACAGCGCGGCCACCGTGAAGAACAGTAGCAGCAGCAGGAGCAGCTGCAGCAGGCAGGACTCGCATCCTGGCGTAATTGGTCAAGTTATTGCCATCAAACTGGGCCACTCCTACGCGGCACGCGCCGACCTCAACTATTGCCGAGCCGAGTGAGCAGCGCACTTCATCACAGACAGTTTCCCCCGAGAGTACAGTTAACCAGGACAACCCGAAGGACGGACGCTCTAAAAGTTTGCATTTATATTTGATTTGAAGCGGCTTCAAGACGGACGGCACCATGCTGAAAGTCGTCGGTGCATCATGGCAGAAAACGCGTGTAGGAACGTATATACTGATCGGAGCCGGTTTACTGGTGATCGGTGCGTTCTTTGTCGGCTACATGGACCGACCCGAGTACGATGGCACCTACTGTGCCACCGCATTCTGGACCAAGAAGGTGGGCTTTCAAATTGAGAATTGGAAACAGCAAAACGATTTGGTTAACATACCCAAGGGTGTGGCTAGAATATGCTATAAGGATTCTGTCTATGAGAATGGGTAGGTTCATTTGTGCTCTCAGTTAACATTAGCTAACTTATGTAATCCTTTCAGTTGGGCACAAATTGAGGTGGAGACGCAGCGCAGTTATCCAGACTGGGTGCAGGCCTATGCTGCAGGCATACTGGAGGGTTCGCTGACCTGGAAGAACATCTACAATCAGTGGGCCAAGTAAGTGCAGTAGCCACTCTAATCATAGTTACAGCTGCTCATTGGGGTCTTCTCTACATTCTAGCACAATTTCATCCTCCTGCGAACGGGATGAGAGCTCGCAAATGTTTTGCGAGTGGCTGCGCGATTTGCTGACTCGCAACTACGAACACCTGAAGGAGCAGGCGAAGGCAAAGGCTGAGCACGATCACTACTGGCATCAGGTGCATCTGATACTCAATCAGCTGGAGGGCATGGAGACGGGCTATATACGTGGTGCAACACGCGCACGCTCCGACTTGGAGGAGGAGATCCCACTATCCGACTTTCTGCTGATGAATGCCGCAGCTGATATCCAGGATCTGAAGATCTACTACGAGAACTATGTGCTGGCCAATGGCACGGGCACCGCTGAGGCGGGCAGCAAGAACTTCTTTCTGCCCAGTGCATCGATGCTCACCAGACTGATGCGCCAGGAGCAGTCACCACAGTCGCTGCAGCTGCTCTTCGGCCACAGCACCGCGGGCAGCTACTCATCCATGCTGCGCATACAGAAGCGCTACAAGTTCCATTATCACTTCTCGCCCGATACGAGGAGTAATACGGTGCCCGGGGCGGATATCACATTCACTGGTTATCCAGGCATCGTTGGCTCCACGGATGACTTCTATGTGGTCAAGGGACGGCAGGTGCAATCGATTGTGGGCGGTGTTTCCATCAAGAATGAGAATCTGACACTATGGCAAACTGTGGATGTGTCCAATATGGTGCCGCTTGTGGCACGCGTCATGGCCGCCAATCGCATTGCCCAGAATCGACGCACTTGGGCACGTGCTATGTCCCGACATCCGTATACGGGTGCCAAGCAATGGATCAGCGTTGATTTGAACAAGCTGGGCGCCCAGGACAATCTGTACAATACGCTGGATGCGGACGAGAAGCACGATGATGCTCCGGTGGCAGTGAATGAGAAGGATTATGCTGCCATCAGCGAGCGCCATGATCAGCTGAAGAACATGGTCTGGATAGCAGAACAGCTGCCGGGACTCATGCACAGCAAGGATGTCACGGAGCACTTCCTGTTGGCCGGCAACTCCACCTGGCTGGCCAATGGTGTGCCCTACTTCGATGAGATTCTGAAGGCTAGCGGTAGCTCCCGCGACAACTACAGCGAGAACCAGAATATAACGCCCGCTGAGGAGGCTGAGCTGACTAATCTGGAGGCAGTGGATAAGTATCTGCGCAAGCACGGCTTTCGCGGTGATCTGCTGGGCGATGAGTCCATTGCCTATGGCAACATTGACCTCAAGCTCTTCTCCTACAATGCGCGTCTCGGCATGAGCGACTATCATGCTTTTGCCGGACCCATATTTCTAAGGCTGCAGCATACGCAGCTCCGTTCGCTTGATGAGCAACACGTCCAGGTGGTTGCGAGTCAGGCGGATCAAGCAATGCCCGCTGCCATTGGAGACGAGCGTCTCAGTGTGACCATAGACGATGCAGCTGCTCTGGCGGAGCTGGAGCTGATTACGGAGCGCCGGTCGGTGCGGAATGATATGAGGGCCATAGCTATGAGAAGGATTGGCAGCGGCCCGTTCAAGTGGTCTGAGATGAGCAGCCTGGATGATGGCAATCATGAGGGTCATCCCGATGAATGGAACTTTGATAAGGTGTCGCCCAAGTGGGCGTGGTAACGTGGCAAACTCAAATCCCAATAGAACAACAATTCCCAATCGAATTTCACAAGCGACAACAACTGCGAAGCAATAATTGTATCTAGATATGTAGTTTAAGATTCGTCTTCTGTGTGTTCCTAGCTGATAAAATTGTCGTACGTAGAAATCAAATTGTGTTGCGTCCATAGTCATAAATTGTAGTCGTGTCAGTAATATATCAATGTCAATTATTGTCTTCCAGTAGATATTTTTTATTCAAAATTGTAACGTCTATAGTCTCAAATTTTAGATAATAGTAGTAATTTCTTTTATATAAAATGGAAGAAACTCTCAACAATAAAAATTGTATTTATTTATGTGAAATTAATTTTTATGCTCTGTTTTCAAAGGGCAAAAGGGTACATTGGCTTTGTGCAATGTCCGTCTTGCGTCTGTCCGTCTGTTTGATACACTCGTGTGTGCTGAAGGTTTATAAATTGTCAAGATTTTTTAGATACGCCCACTGAGGGCTTGGAAAATCGGGAAACAGTATATCTTTTCCGACATAAATCTAAGAATTTGGATTTGGACTGCATAGTTGTGCATCCCACCCTTAGACCTGGGGCGTGGTCAAACGGTAAAAACTATATCTTCCACAGTTCTATAGCTAGAGCCACAAAACTTAAGAAATAAATTACTGTTGCCCTGCTTCTTAGATTGACTAAAAACCATACGCCTCTTGTTGAGTTTTGAGTCAAAAAAAAGTTTTACGCACTTAAGGGAACAGAGTATCCCGCAGTCGGTTGCGCACGACTGCAACGTTCTTACTTGTTCAATTTCAATTAGAAAGCTTTTTTAGTTAAGGCAAGAACCATAGCAGAGCAAGCTGTGAAGCGTCATCTAGTGACAGCGTTGACTGTGCTTTGCTTTGTGTGGAATGTGGACTTTGTGGATTGTATGTGATTTGAATTGACTGTTGCGTTTCGTTCTGATTACATCAGTCGACAGTTACTCAATGATTAAGTGTGGGATTCAACTGAGTCTCGAGTATATGTATAAATGAGATTTTCCATCGTTAGCATAAGTTCTTGGTTGGCTTCGGTGTTAGGCTGCAGGCTTTGCAAGCTGAAGGAATCAGGTTCAATTCATGCAGCTCTTAGTTGTTCATAAATGAGTTTAATATATTTTTTTTTAATTTTTCTGATTTAATGTTAAATGAATGATAAACAAACTAGCACCTTTACAGCTGAACTCTTCAAATTTCAACTCAGGGCTATCCATTTCCCCAAAGTATATTGATTACGACTTTTGAACTTCTCATGTTTTTGATATGTCTCAAGTTTAGCAGCTCGCTCCATTTGACTGGTCCAAGTGCTCTTCAGAAATGCGCATTCATTATTCACATTTCTATATAAATTGCTACGCATTGCATTCAGTTGGCCAATAACCGCAACTCGAGAAACTTTTGGGAAACAATTCGTGAAATGTTCGCATCAATTGCAATGCCATCGGGTATATTGATTTCAAAATTGAATTTGCTGTTTTTTTTTATGTTGGGCAAACGACAAACGAGGCCAATTACTTAGAGATATTTGTGTCGAAAACTTTGGCGAAACTTTGCAAAATTTCCCTTTGTCTAACGGCGACAACAAGACAATTGTGAATGCAACATTCAAAGTGCCAAAGCGAGCGGAAAGAAGCATAAAGATAGAGAGAGAAAGAGAGAGAGAGAGAGAGAGAGAGAGAGAGAGAGCGGCATCTGTAGTAAGAAAGAAAAATCCCATTTTATGCTTTGATTATGGTAATTTTGCGATTTGTTTTCATTGCAGCGAAACATGCAATTTTCCTATACATACATATATATTCTAAGAGCAAACTTCGAGCTGTTCCCACACAGAGCGAAAACGGAGGCAAAGAGATACGTTTTGAACTAGCACTCTATACAGATGTATACATATATATATATATCTTTATATATATATATTGTATAATATGCATTGCGCCGTAAAAGCAACTGCTTTGCTTTCTGCTTGACAGAGACGATGGGAAAGTCGCTGCCCCAAACTCCAAGTCCGGCATTTGCATAAGTTGTGCAGCGAGCGCAAAAGGAATTACGGGCAAGTATTTTGCATACATTGGGCCCAAGGCACATCCAAACTGACTTTGGCCAGCGGCAAAGGCGTTGCACTGCCTTTTATACAAATTACAATTTATATATGCACATATATACATACATACATACATATATCGCATTTAGATGGATATGGTTGGCCAATTGCTGAGTTATAGCCAGTTGGCTGACTGTCCGTCTGTCTGTCTGTTTGGTTGGCCCGCGGCTAATATCAATAAACGTAAATTTACTTTGATGCTAATGATTCGGTTGATGGCGTTGTCAGTCCCTCGCATTTAAATACTTGCCGTTTAATGCTGTTATTGATATTGATCAATCTATCAATGGGGCAAAGGGCTAAATTAGTGCGTCAGCGCACTGCAAATAGCCGCAGGTCAAGCGGCGTTTAGCCACGCCCATTCACTGATTTATAATTGTAAATTTTGTTGTTTTTTTTTTAGCCAGCAGCTGCAGGTGTTTGTTCGCATTGTGTTGGCATTGCCAATTTGATTTATGGCCTAAAGCGCGACCAAAGCGACCAGCAGCCCATTTTATGACGTCATACGCATCGTATACGTAGCGTACTGGCCCTCGTTGCGTATGCTTGATTTAATTATGTGCGTGCGACTAAGCTTGTGTCTACTCTAACTAAATGTAGATTGGCATTGGGCTGATCATTTGAAATGAAAAATCGGAGAAACGAGGCTAAGCTGCAGAATATTCGAAATATTTATTTGATGATATCAATATTATAATGTAATACTGATATGTTTAAAAGATGGCGATAGGTCGTTGCTTAACTTGCACAATATATTTTTAATAAAAGGTTTTGTTTCAATTCTCAGCAAGTCAATCTTTCCAAGTTCTAACAACAATAAAATAAAATTATGTACAAATATTATAATATAATGCTGAACTCTTATACATACTCAAACTTTTTGTTCTCTTCAAACTTCTGAATTTCTATTTTATGCATGTTAAATTTGTAATTTACTAATTCTTATATCTACTCATCGATCAACAAATTAATTTCAATAGCTATGCTTCTAAAACAATATATTTTTTGTCAATTTCTATTTTGTCTCTCACAATTAAAAAATAAATTTCGTTTAGTTAGCGTATCTCAGCTTCGTCTACAGCTTGAACTGCCATTTTCGTTGGGCATCAAAGTGCAAATTGATTTATTATGAGCCGTAAATATTTGATGAAATTAGTTTTCGATATTTGTGCGCTGTTGGGGCTTATGAGCAAATTGTTAGAGCTCCGCACCCCACAGCCCAGATTCTAGCATATAAACATATGTTGGACAGACTCTCTACTCGGCCCCAACCAGTCGAGGAGCACACAAAGGATGGATTCATTTTATATATTTGCTCATTTATTTGGGCCAATTTTTTGTTGTTAAAGTCCAAACACACAGGCAGAGACCAACATCCGACGTTTGGTTAAACATCTTTATAACGCATTTGTAAGGCTAAGCTGCAACAACAATGATAAGAAGGGACAGCTTTGCCAGGGGCTCCTTACCGTCCGGCCGGCTGTTGATAAGCACGCGTTGACTTTAAAGAATTTGCCCAAATAAATACTCTGAAACATCTTAACCCAAGTGCCAAACAATGGCCAGACAATGCTTTGCCATTTCCCTTGACTCGATTGCACATTATTTTCATTTTTTTGTAAATTTTTTTGGCGAGGTCATGAGGTCATCAATTTCGTAAAAAAGTAAAAAAACGTGGCACAGCTTGCGCACGATGGTGAATTAATAAAAAAAGTGCCTTGACGCTGGCAGCTGCGGGCAGCATCAAAGCGTGATTTGAACCCATTTTAATTGTCGTTTATTAATGGACATTTTGGCATTTCTCTTTTTTCACTATTAAAAAGATCTTTTTAGATTCGTTCACGGAGTGAAGTGATAGTATATTGGTTTGTACAATGCCCGTCTGTCTGTATGTACTTTATATGTAGAGTGTTAAATGTTAAGTGTTAAGATGCTTTGAATACGCCTTTAGAGGCGTGACATAAAATCTATTAAAGCTAGAGACTTGAAATTTAAGATTAGTATTCGTGTGTAACTACATCAAACTTAAATATTGAAAGTTTTCTTAATTGCTCATGTTGTGACCGTTTCGTATGCTCTAAAGATTCAGCAAAAATTACAGAAAATCCCTTTTTGGGGAATCGGAAAAAACTATAACATCAACAGTTTTAGATTTAGAATCACCAACTTTTAGAGATGGACCTCCTCTACAGATAAATCTCATAAAACTTCGTATTTTTTAATAAACATAGCAATTTTTATAGCTTGAACGAGTATTGTGCAGTCGTTTGCGCCCGACTGTAATATTCTTACTTGTTTAATTTTAGAAAAATGACAAAATAGTGGGGTGTGATAAATGACTTTTGAGTGCATTCAAATTGAAGAGCACAAAATTAAATTTGACTTTTTATTTATGTGCATTAATTAATCAATAAATTAAAGCAGCAGCAGTTCTTGGCATATATAATATTATAAGTTCGACGAATGTGCAGGTATCACAACATGTTTAAGACTTCCTCAAGGAACTACAATAAGCTTTAGTATCAATAAAATAAAAGCAGTTAGCTTCGGGCTGAGCTATATGCATACAAATCTAAGCTCCTTCCAGTCATATGAGCTGCTGCAGCAAAACAATAAATATGTCGAATCACACACACACAAGTCACTCCAAGCACTCCAACCACTCAACCCACACAGATTGGCAACTGTCATAAAGATGCGAAAAAAAATAAAAAAATATATATTGAGTAGATGATTTGAGAAACGTTAGAAAACTGTGACAAACCAAGATGACAAGCAACATGGTGCATGGAACAAGCACTTAAAAACAAAATCATCAACGCAATTGAAGTTGTTAACAACTGCACGCAGCATGCACAAGCAGGCAGCCGGGGGCGGAAGCGGGGGAGTGGCAAATAAAAAATAGAAGATGAACTCTCAAGCAGAAAGACTAAAGCATTGACGAGGCAACATGTTTTGCATTTTTCAAGTATCTATACATGGCTGAGTGTTCGTATATGTGTGTATGTGTGTGTATTTGTGTGTGAAGCAGTTTATGATTAAAGTAAAAGCCTGAATATCGAATGCTTGGCATGACAGGGCGTCATACCGCCACGCTAGCATCCTGCTACACGGCGCACGCTTCTGCAACTTCATCATTGTGATAAATGAGCTTTGGATGTTGTGCGCCGAGAGCGACAATAGCAACAACAACAACAACAACACTATCGACAACAATAACAGCCCAAATGGCTGAACATTTTTTCGAAAATATTTGGAGAGTGTAAGCAGAGCTACAGAAAAATAGGAAAAAATTGGAAAAAAGTTTCGCCGCTCGAATTGTTATTAACAAGTTTTAAACAAAAAGTTCGAAGCTGAAGGATTTATGCCACTACCAACCGAACCACCCACCCACTCGACCAACAACCGACAGCCAAACGAGTCGAAACTAACTAAAAAACAAACTTTAAACATTTTCATGCGTTTTGATGACTCCCAACAACAACAACAACAACAATCGTGGCGAAAGGGAGCAAACAGATCACCCAAATCAACTGCTCTCACCCATCCGCAGCTTAGCCAAATTCAAATGTTTGACACAAATTTTGTACACTGCAGAAGGTTTAGCTAATGGGGCGTGTGCGACGAGCAGTTACCCTGTATATGAGTTTTGGAGTAGAGATTTTGGCTTGCGTATAACTTTTGTCAATGCTTTTTGATTAAAGAAGGGTATTTAGAATATGTCTACAATCTCTCGAATTTATAGTATAGTATATATACAGTATATAGTATATAGTAAAGTATAGTAGCTTGTGATTAGTATTCTGATTTCTATACCTAGCCACATTCGAAATATACCATATCTAAGACTTATCTGTAATATATACTCTTATTGTGGTATCTTTGATACCCTATATCCTAACCCTATAGTATTAATCTATTACAGCAGTCTGATATTCTATATCACTTCTCTTATTTCCTGATAAGTAGTTTATTAATGTATCCTAAATATAGCACAACTATTTGATACCCTATATCTCTGAAACTCTATACATTTACTGACTATGACTTTACCTACATTGTTGCACAAATCTTTGATACCCCATTTTTGGGACAAATAGGGTATGAATATATCAGTTGAAATCTTACACAAATCTCTGATATCCACTTTTTCCACAGGTGACAAGCAGGTTATGAATGTCACAACTTTCTGACACTCCATATCTTTACACATTTCCAGGGTATTCACAAAAAAAGGAGAAATTTTAGTTAACTGGTGGAGAACGCGCTCTGTGTGGAAGCTGCTTTGGCAAACGACTTTGCCACTTTGCCTCGATTTTTGGCACGTGCCGTTGCTGGCTCGACTCCTGCCTGGACTTATGGCTCAGCAGCCAGGGCTGGCAGCTGCCACAACATTTGGACAGGCAACCGCCAGCCGCCGCAACCTTTAGCCTTTAGCTGGTGGAAAACTTAGTTAGTTTGATTTTGAATGGTTTGTTGGTTTGGCTGCTTTTGCTCAGCGCCGTTTGGCTGCTGTTTGCCTGGCTCCTCATTGTTATCAACCAATTTGCCATGCGATAGTGCGTTCCCCATCCTGCGTGTTGACTGTGGCACAGGGTAAGGGTTGGCAGCTGGTAAACTTGGTAAGTAAAAGCGCGTTGGCGGTTCGTCTTTTTGGTTGCATTTGCAAACAGCATTTTGAGCGATTGCCAAGAGCATTAGGAGCTCAATGTGTGTGTGTGTGTGGGGGTATGCGTGGTAACTATTGAAACGTAGTCTAAATGGCTTACTAAGTTAGTGGTATTTTAGGAAAGTGAACTACGCTTTTGTCAAAAACTTAGTCCATTTATCTTGTTAAAGTTGAACGATTTTCGTATTTGCCTAAAAGACATGTTTTATAAAATATTATTTCATGTTTCTCTTGGAAAATGTTCATATTTATCTTTCAATATATTTAAAGCCTCTTTCTTTATTCACATAAATAATTAGCCATGCGTTAAACCTATTGAAAAGCCGTCTAGCTGCTGGCTAAAAGTATTTTTATTAGATTTATGCGCCAACAATTCAAATAATTTCTTTAAAAAGAACCTCTCCTCTTAACCACAACAATTTCCCTTCTTTTTTAATTTAAACGTGGCTAAGTGTCAATGTAATCTAAGGTAATGTGATGAAAATATAACCAAGAGGTAGAAAAAGTTGGAAAATATGTCCATAGACGTTGGCTCGGTCACAGCTCTTCAAAAATTATGGTCCAACCGCAAGGTAATTAAATTCCTTAACGCAAGTACAAGCATGGCCTGCCAGCTGAGACCATGCCCCCTCCTCCCCTGCCAGCCCACCAGTCCCACCTATATTTCTTCACTCTTCGCATTGGTCTCCATTTCCGCCTTGGGGCGTCCTTGATGCCAGCAGAGCCGCCCAAAAACGCACAATGAATGTCTCTGTGGTGGCATCTTAACTCTGTGTGTGTGTGTGTGTGTATACATGTGTGTGTGTATGTGTGATACTGACAGCGGCAACGTTGTAGATTTCGTGGTTAGCACTTGAGCATTTAATTGAATTTTTTGTGCGCGCTTCCGACGACATCGTCGGCATCTTGTGCGTGTCCTGTGTCCAACCCGCTAACTACAGCCCCGCCCCTAGCACCTCCTACCCCCCATCCCTACAATGCTTTACATAGTTTTCCAGCAGCGTCGCAGCACACAAAACGTCATAAATTATCAAATAAAAGTTTTTATTTTAACGAGCACATTTTTACACTAAAAAATTTTAATTACTTTTGTAAAAAGCAAAAAGCAATTTGCCCTCAATTTCACCATTTGTCATTTGTTCAATATTATTTCAAGTAAATTGAATAAGCTTCAATTTGTGGCAAATGGCATATTTGATTAAAAATAAATAATCAACAAACAACCACAAGTTATAGCAAAATTTCAAGCAAATGTCAGCATGTCTATTTGAATAGAGTTCTTAAAGCAAAAAATGTTAGCAAAATAATTCCTTCTCTAATTTTTTCTTTCGTTTTGAAGCCTGTTGCAACAAGCTGTGGTTGCAACTTAATATGTGGCAAGCTCTTGTGGCAAATTGAGTATGGTTTTTCTCCTCTTTTTTATTTCGCTCAGGCTATTAAATTTCTTAAAGCATATTTGAAGGAAAGCTGAAGTTGAAACAAGTTTCCAGTTGTTCAAGCGCAGCTAATTGGTTTTATGACCTAAGGACCTTACTGGGAATTATAATTTTAATTGGAAGAGAATATTATGAGAAAAGCAAAAAAAGGAAACAATTTATATTTATATATGTGTATAATGCATGCAATCTTGCCTGAATACCACACAACAAATTGAGATGTAACAAAGTTTAAAGAACTCTTCTAAACACTTCTCTGATTGTCATTTATTTAAATAAGGGCTTTCAGCCGTATGAAGCTTATAGCTCACATTTTATCAGACAGTCGATTTTTACTTTGCCTTGGCTATATAAACTACAAAGAGCTGTTCATGAACTTTCCTTAATTGATAGGACACACAGCGAGACTCCTGTTGATCCCATTGTCTGTTGCTGTGAGTCCCGTGCAACACATGCCCCATGCCTCATGCGGAAGCTCTTTGAAATGTCAAGCACCTCGCCTTACGCATTTTCTTTTCTTTGCTTTTCTCAGTTTTTCCATAGCTACCGAAAAGAATTCATAAGAGAAACGATTTTCTCTTGCTTGAAAGACAGGAATGAAGCGCGTCGGGCAAACAGAAGAAAAATGGAAAAATGGAAAAATGGAAAAGCAGTGCATGTAATCCAATTGGAGAAGTACAAGCAGACAGCGATGCAGCATTTAATTTTGAAGGCGTGGCACACACACACACACATGCACACTAGTGCGTGTTAGTGCAAAATGTGTTAAATAAATATGAGCGAAAAAAAAGTTAGAGAAATTTACATGACTGCCTTTGCTTTACTTTTAAGTGGTTTCCCTTGTTGCCATTTGGGCGTGCCTGTATGTGTGTGTGTGTGACCGTGTGTTTGTGTGTGTGTGGTCGCACTTTTTGGCTCAACTCGTTGCGCAGCATTTGTTGCTGTTAGGGGCTTTGAAGTAAGTGCATTTAACTTTGTTTCCACTGCCTCACAAAGTGCTAAGTGCGCTCAGCATTCGCCTTGGCGCTTTGCCACGCCCCCTCAGCCACCCCTCGCTGCTTCAGGCAGCATTCTTTGTTTATGCTATTGACTTTTGTGTGCAAGTGTTAATGTTTTTTTATGCCCATATTCTTGGATCGTAATTATAATTCATTTAAACACACAGAGGCAAAATGTGAATTCAAATGCATATTTATTATGCAAATTCCACGAGTTGACATATTGGCCTCGCCTTAAATGTCAATTTGATTTAACGTCAGAACTTTTCTTACTTTCAACTTGTATATATGTATATATAGTCTTTATATTTATATGTAAATACATTTCATATTTGAAGCCAGGAAGCGTGTCAGGCTGCTTGACAATCGGAACACGTTGCTTTTAACTCTGAGTTTCAGCTGGCAAAGATAGACAGCGAGAGAGATAGAGAGAGAGGAGGAGAAAGAGAGAGAGAGAGAGAGAGACAGAGTTGGTCAAAGGTCAGCCAGCATCAGAGATTTCGCATTTGTATTGCATTTAAATGAAATTATGCAAATTACAAGTTGATTTTCCCCATATGAAAATCCAAGGCAACACAATTTGCCAAATTACCTTTTTTTCCAGTTTTGTTTCTGTTTTTGTTGGCTTGTCCGAAATTAAATTTGTTGTAAATTTGGTCCGGATTTGATTTACAAAATGTGGAAGGTGATTAGCATGTAATTTGTGTCAAGCTGTTGTTATTTGGTTTTGGGCTCATTTGCATTTTACCGAAATCTCTGAGCTTGCGAACAAATGTGATTTCTAACTGGCGTTCTATTTGAACTTTGTCAAGACTTTGCCAATTTTCGTGCTTGATGACATTTTGGTCATGCTTGAAAGATATTTATAAATAATAGTGAGTCTAAAATTTCTCTGGTTGAGAGAATGGCAGTTTAAGATCTTGTTAGTATGTAGCTTCGTGAACTAATTGTTGAGACTCGTTTTCTATGACAGAGTTCCTCATAAATATATATATATATATATAAATATATTTTATTATTTTGCTCTTGATTTGCAACTGAGGACATCAAGCGAATTAGTTGATAATTGATTTTCTAATAATTTATGTGCCAAAGCATACCGATCGAAGGTGTCAAAAAATAATACGTGTTTTGTCTAAAAATTGATCTCTTGCTAGATTTTTAAATTCTTTTGAAACTTTGATCCAGCTTAAACGACTTTTATGTTTTGTTTCAAATTTTTAGCCACTAAACAATTTAAATTTATTTGAAGAAATAAAATTTTTGTTATTGTTCTTATATTAAATGGTATCTATATAATCTAATAATTTCTTTCTTTAAAATTTCATGATATAGTTTCCAATCAATACTCAGTAGCAAAACTTTATTTTCAAAACTTTTATACTGTCGCTAAATTATGCACCTAAATTGCAATCAAAGATAATAAAAATATATATATAAATTATAATATTTTCGATAATAATGGTAAATTTATTCGTGATGAAAATAATAAGTTGAATATTTATTTGACCGAAATGCGTGCGCAAAGCTTTAAATTGTTGCACATCTGTTGAGGGGGCAGCACAGCGGTGAGCGGTAGCTGAGTGGGCGTGGCATAATTTTCGAGAGCTAAATTCATCAGTTGGCAGTTGTTGCTGATGTTTGGAATTAGCAGCTGCCATTGCTGTTAAATGTTAACAAATTAGTGCCGGCGGTTTAGGCCAACAGTGCGTGTGGGTGATTGGGTGGTTTGGGTGGCTTAGGAGGTTGAACGTGTTTGGCTACTTGGTCAATGCTGTGGTTGTCGCTTGTCGTATGTTGGTTGTCACGGATTTAGACACACTTGCACACACACACATTCATTTAGCTAGCTGTCAGTGCTTGATTAGTTGCTGTTGGATTGGAACAAAGCTGTCCAGCTAATTATAGCGTACATTTGTTATTATTGCCATTGCCATTGTTATGGCCGAGTACTTATTTCAGACTATTTGAGCCATTAAAATGGCTAGCGCACAAAAAAATAGCACATCTCGTTGCGACTTTTTTAACAACTTTTAAAGAAGAAAACTAAAATGTTTCGAATTGCGAGACAAGTTTCCATTGTGCGTAGCAGCTCATCCTACTCATTGCCATTGTATCCTTTTGCTGCTCAATGCAATTGTAATCCTTTAAGCATCTTGTCGAACAGCAGAAAA
The DNA here is from genome assembly GCA_035045545.1 of Drosophila gaucha. Lineage (NCBI taxonomy): Eukaryota > Metazoa > Arthropoda > Insecta > Diptera > Drosophilidae > Drosophila > Drosophila gaucha. The sequence continues at coordinate 9,026,102 of JAWNOY010000292.1, forward strand.
AAGGCAGCGGAGGGAGGGAGACAGCGGAAGATAGAGCGAAAAGAAATAAATGCATTGCGCTTCATTTAAAATTTCCTTTTTAAGAGCCAACATCTTATGCAATCTACAGTACGTTTTGTTGCTTGTTAATGCAAGTTGTTTTTTTGTTATTCTTTTTTTTTGTAGTTGCTGTCGGTTGTTTTTTATGGCCAACTCGGGCAGCTGTAGCTGTAGCTGATTGTTGTTATCACAATTGACTCAGATTACGTTTATAGTGCACCATAAAAAGGTCACTTAGTTTAGTTAAAGTTGCGCGAATTTCATTCGAGTGGCTTGTTTTTAATGTCACTCGAGTTGCTTTTATTTGCTCTTGTCTTTTTTACTTACTTCTTTAAATGCTCGTTTATGATGTGAGAAGAGAGTATATTGGTTTTGTGCTATGTCTGTCTTGCTGTCCGTCTGTCTGTATAAAAGCAAAGCTAGAGAATTTTAAAATTTTGAATATATAATCTTGTGTTTCTTCGATCACATTGAATAATTTTTGTAAAGTACTATAGTTTATACAATAAACACTATATTTATATTAAACAGGTATAGATCTATATTTCCTAGCTTGACAATTGAGTTACTGCTGATGTTGCCTTCAGGTTGAGCAAATATGTTTTAAAAAGAGCTGAGTTCTTCAAAGCTGAGGTGTTCAAGCTTCAACAAATGCACCACATACATCGGGAAAAAAGTCTCTTCTACCGTTTTATAGCAAAAATTACCTTCAAGCTTAGCAAATGGATCTTTTTTGACTGTCACTACAGATATTAAGCTTATTCGGGTAAGGTAAATCGGAAAACCTCGATGCTTTAATAAATTTAGTTGTTTTTGGATAGTAAACGCGTATTTTGCAGTTGGTAGCGCCCGGGTGCAACGTCAGTTGAAAAGCTCTGTTAGATATATGGTTACGGTTAAGCTCTGGAAATTCGGAGAATTTTGTATAATATTGCCATGACTTAATCAAAGTTCAGTTAAATCTCTAGGCACATAGTTGGCTTGACTCGGCAAGCATAAACAAGATATTTTAAGTGGCTCTAGTCAAAAGTTTTGCTAATCAAGGCTTTAAACATAATCTTGATTCATAAATGTGAAAAACTGGGCACACAAGCCGCACCTCAAAACGAGAAACACACAGCTGAAAATGAGAAAATTTGTATACGCTGTGGAGTCCTGTTGAAAGCAACTTGTTTTCCCACACAAAAACAACGTGCAACATGCCAAAGCTCGGGATTTTCTTAAAACTTCATGTGTTTGCTCTCTTTTTTGTGGAGCTTGTTGAATTATTTATGTGCAAAAAAGTTTCATTTAATTGAAAAGCATGCAAAACTATTTCAAAAACATTTTAATACACGTTTTCATAACCCTTTTATATACACACACATGCATACATATATATGTCTTTGCTATGCGCATAACAAATTGCAGCTGCAACAAGTTGGCAGCTAAAATTTATGTGTGCAGCAACTAAATTATGCACATACATACATACATATATTTCAATTGAAATTTGTGTCGTTTGTGCACAATTTTTGTCTTAATTCATTTGAGTTGTGAATGGTCGAAGCGAGAGTATTGAATTATTTATGCATTAAAGCAATTGCTATGCGATTATTAAGTTTCTTTCTGCTGCATTTCAATTTTTGGCCAAACAACTATTAATTTCGCTTAGCTTATTAAAAAGTGGTTGGCTCGGGCTTAGGGCCCGTCCCATAAATCATACCGAGAGTTATAGACTGAGCAACCGCAGCCAACCCACACTATGATGTGCTTTGACACATAACCATTTGATTTATGGCGTCAATGCAATTCCTTTTCTCTCTTCCTTTTTATTTTGGAGGGGGTTTCAATTTGGGCTATTCGCAAGTGCACTTTTGGCCCCCGAAACAGGGCTGGGCTGGGCTGGGCTGGGCGTCTGCTATTTGGAGCACTTCATAGATTTGCGATATTTTATCGTCGACGACGTTGACCATGTGGCCAAAAGTGCGCAGTTTGGCCATTGCCAATTGCCAATTGCCATGCAGCTAGCCATTGTGCTGCAGCTGCAGGTTGGAGGTTGCAGGTTGAGTTTAAGACTGCGGCAGAAACTTGAGCTTAGCTAGAAGAACAATCCATATGCCCCACTTATTTACCTTGAATATAGTTTTAAAGTTAGTAAGAAAGTGTCTGTTGAAGCTTGCCTGTCTGTCTGATATCTTGGTTACATTTTCTTGTATACAAAATATGTATTTAATTGAATTTCTTTATCTTATAATTTGGTGTAAGAGTTAGGGAATAAGATCATACACCAAAAAAAGTCCTCAAAAAAATATATTTATATATCGTATGCCCCACTTACCTTAAATATAATTCAAAGCTAGTAAGCAATAGTCTGTCGAAGCTCGCCTGACTGCCTTAGCTTTTGGATAATATTTGCCCTACAGTAAAATATTCAAGGAAGTATATACTTAAAGCATGAGTCGGAAATAACTTGGCATACAAAAAAAAAGCACATATATGCAACATTTTACATAATCTGAAAAGTAAAAGAGTAACTCTTTAAATTGAAGTTCGGTACCCTCTTCAACAATAATAGCCCATTTTGTAAATACCATATTTATAAGCATGCTTGATGCAAGTCCAACCAGTTAAATGAGTTTAATTTAAGTAGAATTAGGTTTGAAGCACACTTGAGTTTATCTACTTTAAGCTCCTCTACTTATATCAAGCACTGACATTCCAGTTGTTGTTTTTGCTGCTTGTTTGCTTCATTATGGCACATTTGCCTTAGTTTCTGCAACACATCCAAAAAAGAAGACAAAAAGGCCAAGACCAACAAAAAAAAACTGTCTGACCAATTGGGCCGCTTGACTGGTTGGCTGCTCGATTTGGTTTCTGGTGCGGATTTTCGTTAGTTGCTGCCGCTGTTTAGTTGTTTGGCATTTGGCCAAGAGTCATAATTCGGTGATGTCGTTGTTGTCAAGCAATTCACTTTTAATACCCTTTTAATGGGCATAATAACTGTGGCATTGAGTGTGTAAAGCAAGAAGATGTGAGCAAGCGAATATATGTCTTGAAAGATTGAAGCCTTGGTCTTTAGGTCTGTGTAGCTATTACAGGTAATTTATATGACAAAATCAGTTATATCTAAATTTAACATAATTTTTGGCTGATTATTGCTTAAAAAATGTTTGGTTAATACTAAGCAATTAACTTTGAAATCTTGTTTACTGTAAAATAATAATAATATAAAATTTTTGTTTTGTTTTTATTCTTTTATGTGCAATCTGACCTCTTGGACAATCAGCAAGTTACATTATAAATACATAGTATAATGATCATTTCTTTTATAGCTTGGCTATGTTATATGGGATGGCGGAAAAAGGGGAGGAACAGGGTAGTAGAAAAGCAGGAATTCAGCTCCTGTAAAGAGACAGGTACAACGGGTGCTGTCTACCTAGTCGGCGGGTAGTGGAGCTATTGTCAGGTAAATAACGAGGTAAATAACGAGGGGGTTGTCGTGCCTATCAGGTCGATCGAGGTAAGTTTTTCTAAGCCTAGCGATCTCGTCGTGTACCCAAGGGATCGTTGTGGATATCCTTATTTATGTGGTAGATGTGAGCATTGGATATTGTTCTGAGGCTTTTGTTCTAAAACTTTTGGATACAGTTGTGGTTACTATAGCTAGCGTTGCCCCAGAGGGATATACCGTAATTTAAAATTTAAAATAAGACTGTAGCTTACTAGGTTTGGTAACAGTCGGCGATTGGTAACTGACTTAATGGAAGGTTCTCTTCGAGTATGCTCATCACCTTTCTTTATGTAGATAAAATTGGATAAGCGTAAACAATTTTATCCTAAATATCATATGTCCCTATAGGCAACATTATTGAAAAACAGTTTCTTTCTTTTGAGTGAAATTCTGTGTTTTTTCTTTGTCAAAATATCTTCTACTCAGTTTCGCTTTGCTCTTAACATATTTACGAAATCGTATAAAATCGCTTGATAATTCTAAAAGAGCAATTCTTGAAACAATCTCTCCTAATATATGCATCTACAAATCACATGAAATATGACCATAATAATATTGTCATTAAATAGGAATCTGTCAGCTAAAAAGCTTTCCAAAAAATCTTAACAACATTACCAAGTCAAATGAGTGGTAGGGTGTTTAAGCTTCGGCCTGCCGTTATTTTCTTTGTTTCTTTTTTATTTTGGCCATCTCTCTCTTGATTTTGGCCTGAATCAACGCTGCCGATAGGCGAACTTAATTGCAATTGAGTGAATTTTTATGGCCAATGCCCATTGTGAGCATTTTGTGGCTCGCGTGTTTTTGGCATATTTCACTGGAATGGCTCAACTGCAATTGAATTGAATGCACATAAATTTTGTATGTGTATTGTTTGGCCGTTCGTTTTGTATTTGTTAGATGCGCTCCATTTGGCCAACGTTATGGGGTCCGGCCTGTCTATCGGTCGGCCAAGTCCTTCATAGCTAATTAACTGAATTTTTCGCATGTCATGGAAAAGGATGCGAAGGCGATGCCATTGGCAACTTGTCGCATACATTTTTGAGTGTAATTAAGGTCAGCAGAAGTCAACTTGCAACTTGATGTTGCATTCTGCCACCACCTCCACCTCCGCCCTCGCTTTCTGCAATGCCATTTAAAAGTGTCAAGCGATGGGTCCAGCGCTGGTCCAACATCTCTATGGCCCCAATGGCTTTTGGCAATTGGGCCAACGATGCAGACCACAGACAATTTGAGTGCACACATCTGTGTGTGTGCGTGTGTGTGTGTGTGTGTGTGTGTGGGTGCGCTGTGTGTGTGCATAGTTCGTTATCTCGCTGTGTCGCATACTTTGCACTTTTCGAGATGACAAAGATTTCACTTGCGCTAATAGTCATGACCACCCACTGTCTACCCCTTGGCCCGGCTTTCTTCCCCTACTCTCGAGCAGCAGCCCTCACTGATTTGCGCTTTTGCTCAACGTAATTGCTCGTTTTTATGAGGCCACAAATAATTTGTCATGCAGCTGCAAGTTGCTCCTTATCGGCGCGACATACAACTAGCAGCTAGCAACTTGCAACTTAATGTGGCAACGCCTTGCGGTTGAATGAACGATAACGCTAATTATCTGTAAGCAAACAGCAGCTTAGCAGCTACTTAGCGGCAACTCAAGAACTGCCAACAAAACTGACTTTAGTTCTAATAACTTCTTGCTAGACATTTACTAAAGTTTTACAATTTAAAGAAAATTTCCTCTGTATCTAAGTTTTTTACAGATAAAGCGAAGAGTTTTGCTTAATATTGAGAGTATGAGACTTTGTACCTACTGTTGAGGTACTGTCTAATAATAATTAAAGCAAAAAATGTCAAGAGATATTCTGATTTAGACTCAACTTTCAGTGCCATCTATATTCACTCTAAATTAGTAGAGGAAGAAATTGCATATACTATACTCGGCTCAAGTTTATCATTTGTATTCTCCACTATCTTTGCCATAATTATTAAAGCTTCCATTAAGATAAAGTCCATCGAAATTCGTTAGAACTCTATTGAATATTTGTGGGTTTTCCCCACTTAGCGATTATTTCCTGCTATCGATATAATCTAAATCAGCCATAAAATATCCAGCAGCCTTTATAACCATCTTCTTATCTCATCAAATATTATTATAGCATATCTCAACAAATTTGCCATAAAAGCAGCGTTTCAATATAATTTGCAGTTTCTCATTTTGGCATTTTTTATTGGCCAACACCAAAAAGCCTGCAGCCATGCACATATACCCTTTTCGTTTCCGTTGACGCTTTCGGCCATCATCATTGTGTTAGGAGGAGTTTCTCGTGGCAGCAGTGTCGGGGTTATTACTTAGTTTTAATCATAAATTTGTGAGCTGTAATACCGCCGAAAGATAAACAGGAAAGTTAGCATCCGTTTTATGATCAGCTTAAGGTCGTCTTATCCGGCATTGCATTGCACTTAAACGTAGCTTGTTTATGGTATTTTCGGCATTTAATATGCAATATTAAATGCCGTTTGCCAGCACTCAATCAGTATTGGACAGTCACTCAGTCAGTCAGTCAGTTAGTCAGTCGTCAGACTATAAAATTGCTTAATAAAGTTTTCATATTTGCAATTAATTTCATTTCATTTTTTGCATGAATAAAAGCCGCCGACGATTCAGACTTTTGGTTGACTGCTCCGTCTGCAATTTGTGCTCCATTCAATATAATCAGAGTGCAGGGGCAGCTGAAACGGAGCAAGCAAAAAAAATTGCATTACTCCATGGTGTATGCGTAATACGCATTTTGAATGAAGTTTGCAGCCTGCTGCGTATTAACAAGTTTCGAGATATGCTCCAGCTCCTTCCCTCCCCTCCTCCCTTTCTCTTCTTAAAGCTTGAACACTTAATTATTTGACTGGACTTGAGCTGAGTGGGAAACTCAGCTGCATTTGCTTAATGTGCGCAAGTTCTGATAAATTAAAATCGTTTAATTAAATATGCCAACGATGGGCGTGTCAGTAGGAGAGGGTGGAAGGCGTGTCTGGAAATCACTATTTAGCTGCTTAAATATTTACATCTAGCAAAATGTTGCCGTCTATTTGACTTGTCATTAAATTGCCTGCCTACAGATACACACATCAATCTCTGTATCCCTCTATATGTGTGTGGTTGTTGTAATTATGGCGCATAAATCGTGGCATCGTCTGTCTCGCTTCCTCTTTGCCGCTCTCTCTCTCGTAGGCAGCTAAATTGCTATTTAAACATTTTAAGTGCTTTTGGTGTTAATAACACATCAGCGCATGTTTCATTTGCCTGAGTCAACAGTTTAATTAGAGTTTGTGCATAAATCATCATCATTCGCATCATCATCACCATCCGCATCCGCATCCTCATCATTCTGCTGCAAATACATTGCCATCTGCAATTTGAAGATGGCAGATTTTGGATTTCTATTTGGTCCACTCATTGGGGCACTTTGCATTGAGTGCCTCGGTCTAAGCCCTGATTTGTTTGCCCAAATATGTCAAATAAATGAAGACGTTCAGTGTGTGAACAAGTTCCATTTAATTTATTATTTCAAGTCATTTCACAGAAATATTAGCCAAGCGTTGAATTCATGACAAAATGTGCTCAAACAATTCTCACAAGTTGTGGTTATTTTCATAGAAAATTTGTCTCTTGAAGTGTGGGTGAATGATACTCCCTCGATTAGCTAACGCGCGGGGTCTAATAATCATTAGAAGTCAACCACAAAGCCAGATTTCAGTTCGGTTTTGAATAGCTTGTTAAAGCCAAGTGAAGTTAACTCTTATTGACTACGTTTTTAATTTGTGGCTCGTTTTGGAAAAATCTATTAATCGGAATACCTTGACTGTATTATCGAAAGGGGTCTTGCAATATTCAAATATCTAGATAAATGCTTCTGTCTGCTAGTTACCCACATTTTGATAGAAACTGCTTGGGGTATACAACTTAAACCTATTTTCATACATATCTAAGCCATAATATGTATTGCAGTTGCTCAGTTGAGGTGGTTTTAAAAAAGTTCTGCACTTCCTCTGCCATGTTACCTCAAGAGCAAGACACTAAACGGTTGTGTGTGCGTGTTTTCGAGTGTGTATAAGTGTGGTGTATTAATGGACCATGGGAAGCCGTGGCAAGTGACAGTGCTAAAATTAATAGAGCACCTCGACTTCAGTACGATGCCAGTAGCTCTTGAGTTGGCCACACGGCGTATGCGTGATTTATGCCATGGCAACCGCATTTAATTGAAATTGAGCTGAATCTCGTCGGTGTGCGTGTGTGTGTGCCAGCTAATAGCTGTACTCGCGGCGTGCCGCCATCATCATGCTCGTAGAATGGCTGATATATGTATGTATGGCACTTGTAAGCCGCGTCTCCGGCACGGCTTCTCGATTTTGATTTGTCCAATGCCAAAGCCATGAATAGACAAATATTGCGGCTGGCTTATTAATGGCGGCTCGAATTACGATAATGGCGCACACACGCACAGCGGGCGGCCAAGCGCTCTAACGGACCGCCAAGACAGGTCGACAGACATTCGGGGTTCAGCCGGGGCTAATTACAGGCAGCAACAGCAACAGCAACACTTGACGTCACGGACGACAAAGACGCACAGGCCGCCACGGCAACAGCTGTTCAGAATGCAGTCCCGCCCAGCAGCATTCAGCTACATCTCGGTAGACGCCTCCGCCACCTACGTACCATGTGCATGTATACGCATTTCAGTTGTTGAGCCTCGCCGTAGTAGACAAACAACTCCCAAAGACTCCCGGCATTTGATCAGGCGCAGGCGTTTGCAGGCGTTTGCAGTCGTCCACAACAGTTGCTCTCCCACGCAGGCGCCTCGCCGCTTAACATCCACAAATTCTGTGCTGCATCTGCAAAGAGAGCGCGAGAGCGAGAGCGAGAGAGAGAGAGAGAGTTAAATGAGTGAGTAAGATAGAGCAGTAGCAACTCTCTTGCCGGCTTTTGGGCACTCTCAAACATCACATTTATATTTAATAAGCGAAATATATATAGATGTGTTTTTTTTTTTATACAAGTTGGACTGTTGCTGGCCCTGCACAGTGGCGCCATCTGGCGACTCCGCCTGCTGCTTTGGGGGGTGGCTGGCATCAAAAGTTAATTAAAACGCATACTTAATGCGCGGCCTGCGTTTGCCTTAGTCGGGGCTTTTGGGTTTGCTTCGTGGCACATGACCAGGCGACAGAGGCCCAAAAACAATCCGAAACCAAAAACCCAAACGCGACTCTCCCAAATGGTTCCCAATGCACACATTCCCAGCGATATGTGCTTGCTGTGAGTGTGAATGTGAGTGTGTGTGTGTGGTCGCATACAACTTGCAGACACTGTTTGGCGTTTGGGTTTTGATTAATTGGAGTGCCGCTTGAGTTCAGCTCGCAGCTGCGGGCTTTAATGCGCTTCAAAGTGTTCAAAGTGTTGAGCCGTATGAAATTAAAGGTGTACCCAAGGGCAGACTGGCAGGTGGGTGGGTTGGTGGGGCATCGTAATGGGGCTTAACAGAGCCGGGTTTGTTTGTTAAATTAATGGTTGATTAAAACGTGATTTGGAAAGCAGAGCAATTAGGAGGTGTTCAGATTACATTAAAGAAACACCAGCTAAAAGGTAATGTAGATAGATAAGTTTACAATCAAGTTTGGCTTATTAAGTATGCATTATAAAATGTATTGCCTCCATAAACAAAACACGTTTTTATATTCTAGCAATTCCCAACTAGCGAAATTGTTAGCGAATTTACCTTGCGCCATAAAATCTAAAGCGATTTCTATGCTAACAAGCCGAGTGGTCCGATGAGAGTTTGCTCGGTCCATTGGTCCAGCTAACAGTTCAGCAAAAGTTCCGTTTGTTATCGCCACATTTCCATTGCTCATAACGGTATACATTTTAAAAATCGCCCAGGAGACTATTATAACTATTATCTGAGTGGGTGAGGTGGAGGGTAGGGGGAGGTTAGCACAGTTAGATCAGTACACCCTTGCTGACTATCCCCCCTTGCTAACATACGTTCTTTCGTGCTGTCCGCTTTCTAGCGCCTTTCTCTAGTTTATTTTTTTTTCCGCTTTTGCGCTTTTTGGCAGGCAAAATTAGCCAAGTGCGCAAAATTTAAATTAATTTCATGCTTCTGCAAGTCGAGCAACTAAAACTGGCCAACACCACGTCTAGCAGAGCCAGCAGGCGAAGGGCATACAGTGCAACATACACCCATTTACACACATCACACAGACACAAACACATACACACTCTCACACACTCTCTTACATATATACTAAAATTTTTACCGCAAACATTAGCAATTCTAATTTTTCGTGCAACGCTTTGCTCCCTCATCGTCCACATTTTGTCCAGCGGTTTTGCCTGGGTCAGTCATAAAAAGGTTAAGGGAAACATACACACACACACACATTCACACACACACGAGCGCAGAAATTCATTGTTTAAAATGAAACCACAGCACATACACACATCCGGATTCACGGGAAACATTTAGCTGTCTGCTCCAAGCCGATATACGGCCTTATTATAAAAATTCAAGTTATATTTTTTTCAGTAGCTTGAAAAGTAAAGCAAAAGCTTTTTTTGTTTATGTGAAACCCAAAAAGTAAAAGAATTTAATAGACTGTCTATATGTCTGTTAGCTAAAGACAAATGAAATTATCATTTAAAAAAAAACACTTTTTTTATAATTTTTTTAATCTTAAGAATATCATTTAAAATCGCCCTCTGTAAGATTTGTTGTGCATTCCTATAAGCCTTAACAGTTTCTGTATAATAAAAAGATAATACTATATAGCGTAAATAAATTTCTCATAATTACCTGAATACTAACTTAAATACTCTTTCTCTTCCTTTTTCTTAGCCGGATTCGGATTGATCATTAAGCGTTGATAAATCTTTTACAATGTACAATAATAAACCCAGTCTTTTTCCCTAGCTTCTACTCTCTTCTATGCAGTCCCTTTTTATGTTTATAGCCATTTATGTTTGTAGCTCTTAAAATATTGGTATAATAATTTTGGTTGTTTGGTTTTTGGGCACATTACGCATACGCCCAGTGTTGCCCGCCCGGGCATAGTAATTGGCCTCGCCTCAGCGACAAACTTACGGACAAAGTTTGACCAGGGAGCGGAAGACAAGTGCCAAAAGTGGACAAAACTGCGTCAGCAGCAGCCGGGCAGAGATGCGGCTGCTTAATTGCCATTGACTTTTGGCTAAGATTGCATGGGGAATGCACAAAAAACAGCGCAGTCAAAGGCAAACAATGCAATGCCAGACTGCGGGCAGCTCATTGAGGGCGGCCAGCAGAGGGAGTGGCTGAGTTGGGCGACGACATCCTTTTGGAGATATTTCACAGCCCTCGGACATGAATGAAGGATGGCAGCGAAAGCAAAGTAATGCAGTCAAATGGTCGCGCCATTTTTAGTAAGACCCATTGCAAAGGCGGGCGAGATATGGCAGCTGTAGGGAGAGAGGTGTGTAAGAGGGCTAGGGGCTTCATAGAGTGGGTTTTGGCTTACATTTCCATTTGAGAGCGAAATTTATTTGACTGCGGCACAAGGCAGAAGAAGAAAAGTTTGAAGCAGCCTCCCCGAAAGCGGAAACGCTGCAACGGAAGTGCAGCCAGCTCTGTCGCTGCCTCTGCCACTGCTGCTGCTGCTACTTCTTCTTCTTCTACTTTATGCCATCTTCTTTTTTGGCCCGCTTTTTGCCAACATTTGGCGGCTGCTTTATTTGCTGTTTGTCTGTCTGTCCCAGACAGACGGGGCGAGAGGCAGGAGCGAGTGTGCAGTTCGTTTGGCCATTTTAAAGAAATGTGACTTTTACTGCGACAATTTGTGTATCCGCAAATTGTGATTAATTACCAGTCAGGGGTTAGTGAGGGGCTTATAGTGGGTTGGGCGGGCAGCACAGACAGAGTGACCAACGGTTTTTGGGGCTAATGTATCCTTTCGACGCATATCCTTGTCATCGCTGCTGCTGCTGTTACTGGCTTTACGGCCATTAGCCCTCTTGCTAGCCAAAAATTGCTTTGGCTACAAATATTTGTGTTTCTAAATCAATATCAAAATCAATATAGCTGGAATTTACTTAAAACATGTTACTTGATTTATAAAATAAATTGATTTTAAAAATAATGAATTTAATTAAATTTAACAGAGATTATTTGCTGCAGGACATTAACAAATGTTGGCTATAATACTTGTGTAATTTAAAACCATTCATTTAAATTATATAGTGCTTATTAATATATCCATGTTTACCAATTTTCCATCATTAATTCTTATATATTCCTTTATTTAACAAATAATTTATGGCAGAATCACAGCTTGCTTGCGAATGAAGCTAGTTATTTCAATTATTTGTGACAGCCTGAGTATGTGCTAAGGTCCTAAACAAATTCATTATTATCATATTAAATTCACTTTCAACTCCCACTGTGCCTCGTGGCCTTCGCTTTGTGTATGTACACATATATATATATATATATCCTGACAGAAGGATATAATACAATTGTGCTCTTTGGAGATGCGCTCACATGTAGAGATATGAAGCCGCAGCTGCGGCTGTCGCAGCCAAGAATGTTGGGCATTAAAAGCTTAAAGACTTAAAACATTAACACACCCACACACACATGCAGCCACAAGCATTCCAGGACATATCCAAAGAAAACTATTTACTGCAGAGACACAAAAACTCAGCTGAACAGAACGGGCACGAGCAAAGGGGGCCTTCATGATAAAATTTAAATCCGTCAGGTGTTTTTAGATATATTTCTCGGTTTGGCAGCAGCACACAAGGACATACACACACACTCGCACACATAAACGCACACACAGTTCAGACAGTTGACAGACATGTGTGTGCGCCCTAGCGTAATTTATTATGCGCCAAATCATGGCAAATGCATTAAAATTTCGTCTACACCGTCACAATGTGGCCAAAAAGTATCTGAGCTGAGTTGGGTTTGTGTCCGGGTCTGGGTCCTGGCCCTGGTGCAGGTCTCCGAAGCGGACTGAGGGCTGAGGGCTCCAGTTTTCGGGTTTTGCGACTACGTTCGTTCCAGCTACTGTTTGTCAAATTTCTTTGCGTGCATGAAAATTATGCGGAAATAACTTTGAGGTGGAAAAGGAACAATAACAAAAACCACGAGGAGAGAAAGAGAGAGAGGAAGGAAAGATAAAGACAGAGATGGAGCGAGAAAGATAGCCAGCTAGTCTTGCTCTACTAAGCTACGGCTTGCCCTCTAAAACTTAAAAAATATCTGCGATAATAATCTTATGAATAAATATATATAAATTTTCAATTTTTGCTTGATTTCTAAAATACAATTAAAATTAAAGCTAAAGCTGTTATAACACCTAAAAAAGACTTAAAATGTCAAGATTGAAATAGATAAAGTGCATAAGAACTTACAATATTAAAGTCTAGCAGCCCCATTAAGTAGGCTATATAATAGATGCATAATTTATCTGCTCGTCTTTAGTGCATTGTCAGAAAATATGGATTACATTTGAAAGTATGTCTATGAAGGCATAAATTATATTTATTCCAGATCTGCCGAGTTAATATGGCCATGCCCATCTGTTAGCCTGCCTGCTTTTATGAAATCTAGACTCTCAGCTTTACAGCAATTGCCGTAAAACATTAAAAAGGTCCCATTTTCTTGTGCTAACAATACAAATTTGTGAAATAACAGTATCCGGCCACAATGTAGTATAGAGAACCTAGGATCCTCTGTCTACAAGAGTATTTAAGCTACGGCGTGCCGAACATCGCCTTGCTTACTTGTTTTGACTGTTTTTGGGCACAAAGTATAAACAAGAACCCTCAGTTCAGCAACAGACGCCAAAGCAACCGAAACCGTGTTGGGTTTTCACTATATATGTGTGTATGTGAGTGGGTGCGTTTGTGTGTGTGTGTTAGTGGACAGAGTTTGGTTGCATATTGTGGGTGGCTTGGCTGACAGTTTGGGTCTGTTGCTGTTTGTGTGCGGGCACAAATGTCAACAGCCAGATTATGACCATATATACATAGTTGTTGTTGCTGTTGTTGTTGTTGTTGTTGTTGCTATTGGTTAGCCAGCAGCTTAAGCATAAAAACTTTGCTATGTGGCCCAACGAAGCGAACAAGCGGATAGCTGGATATTCTTATATACTTCTACTTATGTGCTATGTATGTACGCATATGTAATCCATCAATTAATAGTCCTGACAAGCGTCTAATTAAATATGTCCTGGCAGCTGAGACGCGTCTCTCATATACCTAACGAAGGCGCAGGCCAAACAACCAGCTACAAATTAAGACTACGCAAAGGATTTGATTATGCCGAAGAAGAAGACTGCAAATGAGAGTTCCAAGTGTGAGCTTTGCCTTACATCATTTGTGCTGCGGCATTCGTTAAAGCTTTCAGTGAAATACATCAATAGCTAAAGGACTTTAGCTACGGGTTAAAGTTGACTCTAACTAGTGGAGGAAAAAAATATTTAATGCCTGTTGTCAGAATGCCAAAGGCAGCATTTCGAAATGCTCGTTTGTCATGTATATTGACACCAAGAGGGATTGCTAAATGCTGAAACGAGCCAACAAAAACAACAAGATCAACCGTATGGTCATTTAGTGCATAATACACTGCGCATTTAAGGATAGCTTGCATATTTTATGGGCCATGTAGATTTGAGTAATATAGCGGAAATACATAAAACTAGCTAGAGCTAGGCTTATGGAGCCTTATAATAAATAGTACATTTATATAGTACCTTTAGGTAATTTGTATAGGAGTTTAGCTTAGATTTAACTATAAGTTAGACAGAGAGGAGCACTCTGAAAATTATATTATTTTATTAATATTACATCTAAAAATAATATGTTTAGCTATTTTCAAAATGGGGAAAGCTAGGAGTTATTATATATTAAAAGATATATAAGGTAGTATCATGAAAACACACATAAATATCTTTTCCAATTTCTTGTAAGTTATATCTGGGAAAACAAAGGTGTCTTCCGTTTTTCCTTTCGATTATTTTCGATTATCTCGCATTCTTATTTTCAATCATTTCCTCATGCATATAAATATACGTATATATCTTATCGACCTCAATTAATATATAATATTGTCATTTAATTCAGGGCATATTAAATGCGACTTTTCTCTTATATTAATGCTCTTTCTTGTCTTGTCGCTTATGGCTGAGGCATTCAGGACTCGGCCTGCTGTCCTGGAACGCATTTCGTTGCTCTTAATCCTTTATGCACACTCTTTAGCTCGCTCACACACAAGCAGTCAAACAAAAACCTTGATAATGGCAGCTCACCGACACATACACACACACACGCACGCACACACAGTGGTTGTCATATATGGCATCGTTATATCCGTTTGCGCATATATGCCAAGGATTAGTGAACATGAATGTTGATAGGCGGCGTTTCAGTGTTTGACAGATGAGTTTTATGGGTTTTGCGCTCTATATATGTATATATATATATGTGTGAGTGTGTGTGTGCCTGCGCCTGTGTCTTCATCGGCGCCATAATAGCGCCCAAATTGAAAGCATAAAACTCAATTAAAGCAACTTTATGTGCAGTCATTTCTCCGGTTTATGTTGCAGTAAGCCTCGCGACATGTCTGATGACAAGCTGTGCACCTGTCCTAGCCTCCCCCCCTTAGTCCACCCGTGCACCACCAAAGCCACTCTCTCTCTCTCTCACTCACTCTTGCCTAGCCGCACAGACATTTCCTAATTGCGCGCAACCAGCTACAACGGCAACATCAACGGATATTGAAAGTGCACATACCCAAACACAAACACACACACACACACTCACTCACACTTGTGCTGTGCAAAATTGAAACTGCAAACAACTTCATTTGATGCCCAACAGTTTGCTAACTATCAAACCCGCCAAATATTTGCAACTGTTGCCCCTCTCTCTCTCTCTCTCTCTTGCTCCCCCCTCTCACTCACTCCCTTCTCATTGTTTCTCTAGCTTTTATACGCCCTCTTTTGTCTATTTGCTAGCTAAAATCTCGTCGCGCATACCTTTGGCCCTGTTTAAAAGCAGCTTTTGGCATTCTTGCGTAATTTGTTGTAACTGCATCATTTAACATTTGAAAGACGAGTGCTTGCAGCTAGCTGCCTGTCCTGCTTGTCTTTCTGCCACTTCGTCCTGCAACCGGTGCTGCTACCTTGACTTTGGCCACTGCTGCTGCTGCTGGTTGGGATTTTAGTTGCCATTTGCCCAACGACAGCTAGAACCGTTTGAGAAGCTGTGAAACACAGCAAGAGAGACATGCCACCGATTGCTCCGCGTTGGCCCGTCTCACTGCAATTGGTTGCAAGTTTGGCTCTAATGGCAACAGACAGCAGTTAATGTTGCGAGAAAAAAAAATCTGTGAGAAAAGTGTGAAAAAAGAATTCACTACGTTGTTTTTATATACTTGCAAGCACTACACGACCAACAAGAAAGAAGACAACTAGAACGTTACAGGCGTAAGCGACTGTACAATACTCGTTCGCGTTTAAAACGAAGAAAATTCACAAAATTTAATCAAACATTTGCACAAAAATTTGGCAAATGTTAACTGATCTGATGAAGCTTTCTTTCTTCTTTCATGTAATTTATCAGCGACTTTCCAGTTTCAGAATTCAAAGTTACGATGGAGAATCGATAGACCTAATTCGGACTTACCCAAAATTATATATCATTTGATAATCGGCAAAAAATACACGACCTGAGGTTTATTTTTTGGAAACGATAAAAATTGATAAATGCAAATCGACGCTCCAAGTAAAAACGAGTCAGATGAGGTATCCCAATAAAAATCAATAAAATCGGATAAAACTTACTTTTGTTGTTTAATTTATATTCAAAGTTAAAGAAATAGTTAGTTTTCTGAATGGAACCAATTTTAGTCAAAAATGAAAATGAAAAAAACAATTTAGTATTGAACGAGAATCGAGAGACCTAATTCGGACGTACCCAATATTATATACCATTTGATAATCGGTAAAAAGCCCACGACTCATTTTTTGAAAACTATGAAATTTTTAAAAACGATGGAAAATTATAAAGTGCAAATCGATGCTCTGAATTAAAACTAGTGAGATGACGTATCCCATTACGAAATCGGATAAAAATTAGTCTTCTTACAATAAGTCAAAGTGAAAGAAATAGTTCATTCACAGAACTGACCGGATTTTAGTCAAAAATGAAAACTTTCAGAATTCTAATTTGCTAATTTCTTTTTTTGGGAAAGGTAATATTTCTTAAAACTTGAAAAACCATGGAAAATTGTTAAATCAAAATCGATGCTCCGAATAAAACTTGTCAGATGATGTATCATTTAAAAAAATCGTTATCTTAACAATTAAATGTTTATCAAATGTTGTAAATAATAATAATAATGTAAAGATCAGATCTTTTGAAGTTTAATCCAATTTTTCGCAAAAATAAAAAAAAAAGGAAATTTGGCTCCCTTTGACTTTTCCTTCCGGTAAATTAATTCATCATATAAATATCAACCCATCGCCGAACTGCTTTGATTTATATCAAAAGAGCTGTTTGCCTTTCCGCTCAGCAAATAGTTAAAGGCAAATCCGGTAATGTATGTAGCCAAGTTCTTGACATTCATTACAGCTGCTGGTAATATTCAATTAAAAGTGTATTTATGCGGGGGCAGCAAGACAAACAGGCTGGCAAACTACAAACATGCCACAGATCCAAGCTGCAACATACGACAGCCCGTGCTCGTGTGGGTGAACTGAACTTACAACTTATTAAATCTCTCAGAAGTTGGCATACAAATCATTTGCGTCGGTTCCAAACAAAACTCGAAACTCGGGCAAAACTCGACAACAAAATAAGTTTAAGTACATTTAACTTTTGTGTGACAGATACGAGTAGACACAAATATAAATTTTGAGATACAGTTTTGTGGGTGCCACGCCTACGACACGCTTATTTCTTCCCTCTCTCTCTATCTCTCTCCCTGTCTCCCTCTCATGTGAAGACAAGTTCTTAAGTACTCATTAAAAATCAAGCAAAAGTGGTTGTACACTATACTACAAGTATGACAAAAAACTTTGTGCAATTGCATTAAAGATCTATTTTGCCTTCATTATAGCTAGAAGAGAGAGGGTTAAGAGTGTACGCGTAGCCGCGACAGGCCAAACTTTTCGCATAGATATTAATTAAAAGTAAGTTATCAACAAGACAATTTACATATATATATATGTATATATCACAAGTAGGTAAGCGGTAAAAACTTGACTATTTATTGGCTACGCATGAGGGGCAGACAGGTAACATTCATCAAATTAGTAAGCAGGTGAAAAATCAACTAGGCAAAAGTTACTCCAACTGGGTGAAACAGAAAAAAGAAGATATTTAATGTAACTAATTAAAATGGTCTTTTAACAGACAGACAGAGGCGTGGGGAGGGAGGGTATAATTGAATGCCATATGTCATTTTCGCAGTTAGTGGTTGAAGAAGTGGGGGAAGAACGAACGAAAAGGAGAAGAGGGTGATAGGCGTTAGTTGGGGTGTAAAAGTAATTTGCCACATTTTTAGCTTGTTGGAAGTTTTATCATTGGGGTATATTAGAATACTCTCGCAAAGAAAGAAATTATGCATGAATTCTTCATACATTTACTACTAAGAAAACATAGAAAGACTTAAAAATCTTTAGAATACAGCTATAGAGAATCTAGAGAATCTCTTTACCATGTAACTGAATATATTATTTATTATATAGAAGAAATCAAGTATATACAAAGAGTCTGTTCCAGGACTTATTAAGCGTATCTGCTAGTCAAGCAACCCCGAGTCGCATATTTGTTTGATCATAGTTACTTTTTCAAGCAACATTACGTTTGATTATTTACGTTCCATCATTTTATTTATCAATTATACTCATACAAATTTTCTCAACATTACTGAAGTGAGCTCAAATTTCAAGGTAAATTACCATTTTAATTGGCCAACTGCATTCTGTGAAGAGGTTTATTAGTATGGAAAGTAGTTTAAAGTTGCTGTTGCTCGCAACCTGGCAATTATCTGTGGCCACTTTATCAAATGGCAAACAGACACCATATGCTGGCCTGCAACGTGGAAGGGAAGCGAGTCAAGAAATCCGCTTACAACTAAAATGAATGAACATTTTTGTGAACGTATCATATAAATCAGCTTATAAAACTTTCATCGTATATCAACACACTAATTATGGTAATTTTATAATTTTCTAAAAACTGAGCTACTGAAAGCGGACCAACAGGCTGCCATCACCCCCTAGAGGCGTTTGCTGTTGATGTTTAATAAGCCAAGGCACACACCAAGTACACACACACACACATACATACACATGGTGGCAAACATTTAGGAAAACCTCCAAAGGCAGGAAAACAAGTTCTTTTCATGAAATTTGAACATAAATTCCAATGAACGAAACAAGAGCAAAGTGCAAAGCCTGGCATACAACAATAACAACAAAAACACCCACTAACAGCATATACCCTACATTCAACCCAAACCCCTTGCATGCAGTTTAGTGTTACCAGACCCTGAGGGATTGGCATAGGCGAAGGGCAAGAAAACTGCCCAGTTGCCCGGCAAGAAAACGCCAACCAAATAGCAAACTATATATAATAAAATAGAAAAACAACAACACATAAAACCAAGAGCAAAACTGCGCCAGCAGGCAGACCAGAAGCAGCAGGAGCAGCAGCAGCAGCAGCAGCAGCAGGAGCTGTGGCACATAAAGTTTGTGCAGGACGAGGCGACGACCACTGGCAAATCAACTTTGCAACTTGAGACTGTTGCAGTCTATTAAAATTACGCCGCCGGCAAGTGGCTCTCTCATTCTCTCTGTATGTGTGTGTGTGTATGGGCGTGTCAAGCGCAAGCACAGCTCGTAGGCGGTTTGGGGGCGGTGGTTCGCTAAATTAAAGGCAAGGCGCCAGCTTCTTCTAGTGTTGCGGCTGTGTCTTCAGCAACTGCTGCTGTTGCTGCTTCTTCTTCATGCAGTGCACTGTTTCCGGCCGCCGCTGGCAGTTAGCAAATGTATCTTCACTGTATGCCCCCCACTCGCCTTCGGCCGTCCTCAGCGCTATTTCCTGCTGCGCTTTCTCAGATACGCTTCGACTGGCCTCTGATTCTGTTTCTGTTTCTGTTTTGGTATTTGGGCTTTTCTTTTCTTTTCTTTATAAATGTTTGGGTTTTTTTTGTTCTTTTGGGGGTCGGCCGTAGCGCATCGTAAATTTAAAGGCTATGCAGGCTACTTGAAAAGGCGTTGCCACGTAGTTTACGGCAAATACCAATAAGTATACGACTAGGTGGCCCATCATTTTCATATCTTATAACCTATATGGACGAGCGGGCTGGCTTGTACACTTTTGCATACTTTGCCACACTGATTGAGCAATTTCTGTTGATGTTGATGTTGATGATGATGATGATGATGATGATGATGATGATGATGATGATGATGAAGATGACGATGGTGATGGGGATCTGTGCATCCACATTGGGTTGCCCCATGTGGCGCCATCATCAGCTTTATTATTATTGAAAGGCATCAGTGTGGCTGCTGATGGGGTTGCGGTTGCGGCTGCCCAAAAGATTTGTTGGGCCCGTTCAACGCAATCTCATCTTAGTTGAGAATACCGCACCGCCACCACCACCACTGCACCATCATTGACTACACTTTATGGTGCATTGTTCAAACATAAAATTGATATTTTTATGGTTTTTCGTTGGCAGCTTCTTCCGTTTGGCTGCCTTAATGAGCGCAACTTGCAAAGGATTTTTCATTTTCATTGTGTTTTTTTTTTTTGTTTTCCCATAAGTGTGTGTATGCTTGTTGCTGAGCTGAAGTTTTGCTACTGATGAGCAGCACTGCAAAAATATAGGGAAGAGAGAGAGAGTGGGGGAGGAGCTGCTGCAAAAAAGTTGAGATTGATGCACTTTCATTAAAAAGGAATCATTAAACTTTACAAAGCTTCACTTATTTATTTATTTTTTCAATTTTTATGCATTTTGGGTAAAGTGTAAAATGCTACAGTGGAAAGTACCTTAGACTAAGGACAACAAAATAAAAGAGAGGGAAAGAAATGAGAGAGAGAGAGAAAAAAATAACAGTTAATATTTGAGAGAAAATAAAACTAGCTAAATAGTTATTGTTTCATTTTTGAATAAGTTTGAAAAGATATTGAGACTTACATGAGTTCATGAGAATCGCTTAGAAAGGTCCTATGAGAAAATATGTTTCTTTGTGCACCTCAAGTGGAGGAATGGAGCAAAGCTAGTATTAAATTTCAATTAACAGACACCTATACTACCAAAGATATTTAATTATATACCTTGACATACACAGATAAACACACAAACCTTGACAAAAACAGACATTCACACATACACACATATCTTATCATTCACAAATATACAGACAAGAAATAAAACCCAATTAAACAGCACTTATGCTGTATCTGTCAAAAAGATCTACCACTTAAGTTGTGAGCACTTCATATCAAGTATACCACCCATATGCCACAATTTCCAAGTAAGCCACGGCGAATAAAATTCAATTTGCTCGACGATTTCTGCTTTGGCATTCACATGGAAACTTCGTTTTTAACACTTCATTCTAATTCGTTAACTTTTTGGCATTTGCCAAAAGCCAGCTACATATTTGGGTTACCTATTGACTTGCAGTCTGGTCGGACATTTGCTTAGGCCACACACACCCATACATCCATACACCCACACACTTACACACGAGCAAACATTAAAAGCAATAGCTGAACTGCCCACACACGTATTCGCATACACACGCATGAGCAAACTCTCGCCCACACACACATTTGCTGTGGCCACTGATATAACCTTCTCAATGACCTTTTATTGACCTTCTGCACAGACAACAGCATTGGCAGCAACAGCAACAATGCGAACATAAACGCCAACACATAAAAGTAAACATATTTCATGCACTTTTTATTCGATTGGCCATCGCATAACCAGCAGCTGAACTTGGAGTCGCGCCTCAGCCTGGCCAGACCTCACTCTATCTCTCTCTCTGTTTCTCTCTTTATCTGTCTCTTTCTAGCTGTGCCCGTTTGGGCGCATTTTACGAATTTCAGTTACATTTTTGCATATGCAATTCTGATCTCCGTTTTGCGGTTTCCAGCTCCTGATGCCTGCTGCCTGCTGCCTGCCGCCTGCGGTTATTGTTGCTGTTGTTGCAATTGTTGCACTTGTAAATGACAAGAACAGCAATAGCAGAAGCAGCAGCAGCAGCAGCAGCAGCATTGGCATCGACTGTGCAGCTACTACTCGTAATATCCTTTTGAATAAACGCGTGGCCAACAGCCACTTTGGCAGTTGCCTTGCCAAATGATTCGTGGTTTGCAGCTATACTCTATCTCTAGATTATATCTCTAAAGAGATGCATTAGGTTGAGTGGTAGAATAAATTTAAATTAATTAAGAAAAAAGTGAGCCTAATGTGAAGTTAGCGATATTTAGTTATATTCATGGAACTATAAAAGCTTGCAAATAGTTTAAGCTATTGTTCATGATATGACAACTATAATTTCAAGGCTTCTGAAAGATGTTGTTTTATTGATAAAGGGCTCTAACGTCTGTCTGAAATCTTTCTTCGAAGTTGTATAATTTGCTTCCAAAATTAATAAGTGTCGATTCCATTTAAAAATTCGAATCTAATAGTATTTCTTTACTATATCGGATGTCAATAGAAGCTTCTTATACAATATTACATCCACAATCCACATCACACATCATTCAAATTCTAGCGGCATCCCACGTCAACGATTCGATCCTGGATATATACTTTTTTTTCTAAACAGCTAATCTATCAATTATAAGTACACTGCTTCCATATATATGTATATGTATTTACATATATCTACATTTTAACAACAGTAGTATCTGGTGATAAAAGTGAATACCCTGTATAGTGAATACCTCGATATAGTGAACAACTATAAATCGAAAACCTCTTAATAGTGCATAAACTTTTGAAACCGATTTTAAGATCTTACTAATTTATTTTAACGTTCTCGAATTGATATACACAAACTGTATTTAAATCAAACGAATTTTTGAACAAAAACTTTAACATATTGATCTTCAAAGTTAGGGCATTGAAAAGTCGTTGTTCAAAGCAAAAGCTGACCAAAGGCTGCTGCTACTGCTGCAGTCAGTAGCCTTTTTACAGTTGCAAAAACTATAGTGCAGCGTAATGTATGTATGTGCCTTGCAAACGTGCACCCACACACACGCACACATATATATGTGTATATCTATATATATATAGACATATCGTGCTAGCCCGCCCATATCCTGTTTGTTTTTGTTCGTTGTTCATTGTTGTTGCTATTGTGTCTTTCTGGGCTGCTTGTTAGCCAAAAGCGACGGCGTTGGCGTCTAACACGTAACGCATTTGTAGTTGCTATTGCAGTTGTTGCTGTTGTTGTTGTTGTGTTACTGTTATTCCTGTTGTTGCTGCCGTTGTTATCAAGTGCAGTATTTAACTGCAGCAATTTTTACAGTTGAATTTGTAGCTGCCCCCTCCTGTTGGTATGCAATGCAATTTAGATTTCAATCGAAGCGTGCGCAATGCTACCAATGTGTGTGTGCGTGTGTGTGTAGTGTATAGGTTAAACATTGAAATTTATGTATTTTAATGCAATACAAACAGACAGACAGACAGCCAACTAATCATGACTGACAACTGACCACGGCGAGTGGCATATCTTGGCTTCACACTAAATCCACGCCTATATATATGTATATATAGAGCTGTATGTCAGACCTGAACATTAAAATATAGTTATCAGTTTTGGCGTCGCAAGCTCGTCAATCATGTTAATTATAACAAATCTGTCACGTACCGAACATTTACTACAAAGACCAGACAAAAATGCAAAAAGTACTACATAAAAAAACCAGTTGCAGTCGGAAGCTAACGACTGTCAGATACTCTGTTAGTATTGTTAAAGTTGCAGTTGGATGAAAGTTCTAAGATTTGATTGGTCTGTACTTTAAAATTTGACTCTGTTAAGGGTATTCAAACCCACTTCAATACACCCTGATTACCTTTGAAAACAGTGTATACAAAGCTAAAATGATACCAAAAATGGTAGAGCGCATAAAACACACGAAGCGTCAGGTAGAACAAGTAAGAAAGCTCTAGTCGAGTCACAGCCCGACTACGAGATCCCCTGAACCAAGTCCGAGCTGATGTTTTAAACAACCTAGCTTACATCTTTTATCTATATATATTACCCTCTGCGCGCATATATGCATGCACACATACACACATGCACACATACACACATGCACACATATACACATGCACACATTTGTATACACATGCACACATATACATACCATGCACACAGAAACGCGCGCAGATTACTGCGTAGTTGATTTGAATGTATGTGTGCACACGTACAGGCTGCTGCCGCGTGCTTTTACAATGTTTCCTTTAATAACTTCTGTATTACTTAACGGATTTAAATGCAATTTTCTGCATTGAGTGCTATTAATTTATTGAAAATACGGTTTTCACTTAAAAATTTAAAAAAATTAAATTGTGGATTTGATAATTTTTTTTTTAAATAATTTTTTTTTGGGAAATGTGGAGCTGGTATCCAAAATATGAAAAAATAGAAAATGTATTTTAATTACAAAAAGCTAAAAACAAAATTTGGTAGCAGTAGCTAAAAATATGTAAAAGATATGGTCAAAAAACTGAATCTTGATAACGTTTTAAATCGATATCATTGAAACGGAAAAATTTATCGAATATCTAAAACAAACTCGATATGCGCGCTGTATACACAGACCATCATGCAAAATTTGAACTCTCTAGCTCTTATATGTTCTGAGATCGACGCGTTCATACATACGGACAGACGGACGGACGGACGGACGGACGGACGGACGGACGGACGGACGGACGGACGGACGGACAGACAGACGGACAGGGCTAAATCGACTCAGCTCGTCACCCTGATCAAGAATATATATACTTTGTGGGGTCTGCCACGCCTCCTTCTGCCTGTTACATACTTTTTGCAAAACCATTATACCCTGATTTCCCATTTTCAATGGGTTCAGGGTATAAAAACAGCTCCACCAGCTCTTGTTCCTGCTGCTCCTGTTCCTGGTTCCTCCTATATTTTCCATAGCTTCTGTTGGAGCTCCTGCTATTCCGACTCGACTTCCACTCCTGCTGCTGATGATGATGATGATGCTTGATTTTATGACAGTGGCGTGGCCGTAAGCGATTTTTAAATTGCTGCTCTGCATAGACACAGAGAACTAGAGAGAAAGAGAGAGAGTATCACTAGGAATTGGGTGAAGGGTCTGGCAGAATGGCACGCGGCGTCGTTGTTACAACAGGAGTTCTGTTCCCGACTCCAACTGGCCGGCCAGAGCCAGGGGTCAAAGGGCGGACGGGCGGGGGGTGCGAAGGCAACGTGGTACGTGTTGCTCTGGTCAGAGACGATAAACCGTTAGACGTAAAGCATATCCTTAACCAAGCGCTCTCCCATTGTTCCGAACAGGGCGCTCGAAATTGTTCACAAATTGAGTTTGTTAATACGGCCAAATGCTTCGAGCTCTACCTAAAAAATGCGCCATTATAAGTTTTATGTAGAGAATGAGATAGAAGCAGTGCAGTCGTATAGGTGTGAGAAAAAGATAGAACGATGGCTAAAGAGCCGGACATGTCTGCTCTTAGAGGCCACGTTCAAGTTGCCAAAATACGCAGTCAACTTTTGTTGCCAAATCCAAACTGAGCGTGTGTGTGTGTGTGCCTGCATGTGCGTGTTTAGCTCGTTCGTGTGAGACACACACACACACGCAGAGTAAAGTAAAGTACAAGCAGCTATAGAAATAAAACTCGAATGCATTCAAACGGAAATGCAAATAAATCTTAGTCACCGAAAGGCAATTGGCTTTGGTCAGCGGCAAAACCACTTGAAAATTCCAGCAATGCGACTTTTCGATATACAAACAGTTATATATATAAGACTATATATAACAGAAACCTAACAACATTTATAACAAACAGTTGACTTATGAGTTGCACGCTTGAATATTTATTAAGATTGCTTTTTGTTTAATTTTACTGAGGTTATTTAGGAACAAAAGATATGGTTTATTACAATGCCAGATCATAAACAATATAGCATGCTCGAGTCATTCAAATCGATTTATGTTGAACAAAGTGCTTGAGAAATTAATAAATTATAAAGATATTTCATATATAAATATTTGATTTCGTTTGTAATTCAAGGACAGCAAAATGCAAGCCAGGCCAAAATTGTTGCTGCATGTAAAAGAGGCAACATTTGAGTTATTTCTGATATTATTTACTTAAGCTATTTGCTAAGCAATGCTTAAAAATCAACATTTTATATATGAAGCCCAGCTCCTCTTTATTTGATTCATAAATTTTGCTTACGCATTTTACGTTGAAAGGCTAAAAAAAATTTTGTGACATTGGCAAATTGTTTCAAGGCACATTTTACTTTCTATAAAAGCTTACAAATATTTACCAAATTCCTTACAATTTTTTTTAATTTTCATCTCAATTCAAAGACAATATTTTATAGATTTAGAATCCAATCTAATCATTTACGTTCCAAACAAATATTTCTGCAGCTCTTTTAAAACCTTATTGGCCAAGATATTTGTCCATTTAAATCATTTGATATTAAATGAAATCCACAGTTTGCCACACACACACACACACCCATACACACATATATATGCCATGGAAGTGTGCATGGTAAAATCACAAAAGATTTGCCATCAATGAATTTCAATGCAGTCAGTAAAACAATTTCGAAAGATTTGTTACGGATTTGCACCCAACTCAACAAGAGGCGCGGCTGCTTGGTGTGTGGGGCGTGGCAGATGCTCAGTAGCTAGCTAAGAGAGAAGACTGGATAACAAAAAATACCAAAAATAAAAATAAAATTTAACCTAATGCTAATAATGTGCAAATTTTGCAATGGAAATTTTTTCTTTCTTGGCCCCCAGGAACTATTTAGCTTAGATGTGTATGTGTGTGGGTGTATATGAGAGAGTGTGTGTGAGCTTATCTCAAAGGACTTAGATGTATAGATGAAAAACAAGCGCAAGCATTAGCTGTAGTCTTTAGACCTCACTCAAGCTGCTCCACAGCTTTCTCTTTCACTCACTCCCTTTATTTTTCTCTCTCTCTGTTTCCAGTTACTTGCTGGACAGTGCATATTATGGCTAGCATGTTTTTAGCCATATTCGTGTTTGTCTTAACCTTTTGCTTGTCGCACAACCTTTGCCTGATCTGCATATTTAAAATGGATAAAGTGTACGCATGGCCAGCATATGCTGCTCTCAATCCAGGACATCACCTGTCTGTCTATCTGTCTGCCTGTCTGTCTCTCTGTTTGTGTGTGTGTGTGTGTGTATGGTCAATGCAATGTGTCCCGTGTCCCAGTGGCCACTGCCCAATAGCCTGCTTGTTTGGTCGTCTGGCTGTCTGGCCGTCTGGCAGTTTGGCATGCATAAATGCATACGGACATGCCGTTTACTCGGCCCTCGGGCTTTATTTCCACAAATACCAAATACACACAGCAAACACACACACACGCCTGAGTATTAAGTATATATCTTACTGGGGGGTCTCAGATCTTGTGCATATTTTGCTTATAAATATTTTGCCATTTTCAACAATAAATATTTTAAAATATTTAAATGCGCAACCACAGAAACAAATTTGCGCCAGTGTCCTGGCTGGATCCTCGTTCTTGTCCTGCTGCTGGCCAAGTCCTGCTGTGTCCTCCTCCTGCTGCTGTGGCAACTTCGTCCTGTTCAGCTTTGTTTATTATCTCTATCGCCATTGCTGTGATTTTCAACAATGCAGTTTAATTTTATCAACACATAAGCTCACTGACACACACACACACGCACACACACACAGGCACGCACTCACACATGCAGAAGTACATTGTTTTGTTGGTAGTTTTCCGATTTGTTGTTGTTGTTTGTTTATATAGTTAGCTGAATTCTTCTTTATAACTTTGTTACAAAATATTTCTTGTCAATAAGTGCATCTTTGAGGCACATCCATTTCATTTTGATTTCAATAAATGGCCACATTTTATTATCGATTTAGTAAATTTTATGTACTTTGTAAATAATTGGCTCTTTTCTCTACTCTTATTTATGCATCTATTAATGGGAATATATGTTTAGTTCATTTGCCCCATTTCTTTCACTCAATATACAAAGTTCTAGACAGAGTAGTACTTCATAAATATATTATATTCATGCCTTAAAATTTCAATCAGATTCGTAATTTAATATAATATAATAGCCACTTATCATAAGCATACATACGAGTAAATAGATCAAATATCATATTAAGTATACGCACTGTGTTATACTAACATAATTAGTTAATAGATCTTCGTGGATAACTGAACTATGTAAGAGTGGAATAATGAATTGCATACATGAGTGCAATAATATAAGAACTAATACTGTTACAACATTCAACATAAGAATATATAGACAAATGATTACATTCAGTATACGTAACGTATTACGCAATCAAAGCATTTTGAGAACATCCCTTTAAGAATATATATTAATTAAACAATTGTCATAAATACTCGTGTTCTTCAAGATAGTCCAAACATTTGTTTCATATATATATATTGTTAGCGTATTTTCTATTCGCAATTTAATATTCAAACTTTTCTTTTTGGTTTGCATTTGTCCTTTAGCTTCGCCCTGACATTCGAACCATTTGTCCTAATTGGCTTAACAATGTTTATGCACAAAATTCAATGTGAATTGATTGTATTTAATTTCATTGTTGCTTTTGCAGTTGTTGTTGCTGTGGTCTATTCAGTTGTTGCATTCAATTAGCAAGTTTAGCTCTCCAGTGGCATTTCCATTAATTTGTGCTCTAATATGCTAATCTGTAAATTTCACTAAACTCTAATGAAATGCGTAAAACATTTGCATTGCTGATGCCATATACATATATATATACATATAACTTTATATATATATTTTATTTTGGCTGCTGCGACAATTTGCAGGCCATTCATATGGTTTTTTGTGCTACCCTTTCTTTGAGTTTCTTTTCTTTTTTTTGTGTTTTTTTTTTATTTTTGGCGTAATTTTTACATTTACGAGCCATTAAAAATATTTTATTGCATTTATATTTCGCTGGCTGCTTTATGGCTGCCCTGCAGGAGATTCTCTTGCGTATGTCCTGATACTTTGTTGCCTTCTGCCTGCTGCCTGGTGACTGCTGCCTGGTGCCGATGTCCTCCTCGTCCTTTGGCACAGAACGCACTCATGTGGGCTCCGCTGCTGATGATGATGATGATGACGTTGATTTATTTGACTCTTGTTTATGGTATGCACTCCACACACACACACACATACACACACACACACAAAGTTGTGTTAACAAATTTCTGAGCCAAATATGCAGCTGGGCAAAAAAAAAAACTTTTGCCAGGTATTTTATTCGTTCAATGTATTTAATTTCCGCTGAGAATATGCCATGCAAATTTCATTTAGCAAAACCCCTTTGCAGGGCATTAGGGTATTAAAAATTATCATCAACATGCGCCAATAAGTATATCGAATAATTAAGCAGCTATGTTAAAAGTTTCATTTTCGAATGCTTAGCATACATATGTGGACATATATTATTAAGAATTGCTTTTAAGTTTTTATGTAAGCATTTAATTTTCTGTCTGCGTGTCAGAAAGAGCCTCAAGAATTGTTATTCTTTCTGCTTAGACAATGACAAGCACATAGAAAATGTATTCAACCACACATACACACACTCTCACACTCATTTTCAGACTTGGCTAACAAATTAAGGCACGCATTGCCAACTCGGAGTAATTTTACAAAATTATTTGTATTAAAATTGTTGAAAAACACGCGGCGCGACTCGCAGCGAAACAAAATTGTGATTCCACACACACACAGCAAGGGTGTCTGGCTGTGGGTGTGTGTGTGTGGCTCACTTGTTTATTGGTATTTGGGTTAGAAGCTCAAGTGTTTTGTTATTGAGTAAACATGTCATAAATACCGTCATACAAAATACGTGTTCGTGTTCGTGCCAGAGCGCGCGCGTCTGTGTTTGCATAGAAAAATACGACTAACCGCGTACGGTGTTGAAAATCCTTTTACTAAATACAAACTACATACCAACTACATACACACACACACTCAGGAACACACGCACAGCAACACGTAAGGCCGTTAACACACATAAACACACGAAAACACGCGTCTCATATTTCAGCCTCATAAAAAAGCATAAAGGCGAAAGTTGTGAATGGGTGTGTATGCTTGGCTGCTTGTATATTGCATGTGTGTGTGTGTGTGGTAGATGTTAACGCATTGGAAAACCGCTGCCTGTCCTACCAGCCCATGAAACCGTTACAGATCCAGGCATTTTGTTTGCCTTCTTGCTGTATTTAAAAATGCCCGAAAGGCAAAAGGCGAGAGTTATTTGAAATGGGTTTTATTTGTGCAGCTTGTAGGTGTATGTAGTATGGACGAGAAGTTGTGAACGGTGGAGAGTAGGGCTAGGAGTTGGTGTTAAGGTGTAGCAACGTTTACAGAAAAAATTTCAAAGTTAAGCTGCCAGGATATGCCAAAACATATTTCAAAGTCCGCTTTGCATGCCTTGAAAAAATTGTAAAATAAAAACTTTAGGTAATTTATTTAATTAGTATTCAAAAAGCAGAGATTTAGCTTTTTTAATGGTTGTAAATATTTAATAATTATCAATGTTTAAGTTTTTTTGATGTTATTTTTAAAAATTTGTTTTTCGTATTTTTCTTTTTTTCTAAACAGTATTACAATATGTTATAATGTCATTTAATTACAGTTAGCAAACTAGTAAATTTATTAGTAACATAGACAACAAAAACGTTGACAAACAACATTGTGGGCGCTATTGTTTGCTTAAAGGCTAGCGCATAAATTAATTATGCGCAAAATTTATTAATTGTCAGAAACAATTGAACGTGCGCCCCAATAATGACGACAGCAACAACAATGACAATAGTAATAACAACAACAACAACAACAACAATTATAATGAAAGCGGTAAAACAATATACACACAAACAGAGACACACAAACAGGCACACACACATTGGAGCAAAGGCAAAATCAAATGAAATCAATTATGCACAAAGTTAATTTCAACTAAATGACAAATTGAATTTAATTGCCAGTACACGTGGCATATATGTATATATTGTCATCTATACATGTGAGTGTGTGTGTGGGTGTGTGTGAAATTGTGGTTTTCTTGGTATAAATGTGTAGCGTGTGTTTGTCATTTATTGCAGCCAGCTCCTGAAAGTATGCAACACTTATTTTTATAAAAGCTTTAAATGAGTGAAATTACTTCTTTTAACATAAGTTTATTTTTAAATGAATTATATGATATTTATTTATTTTATTTATTTCATTTATTTAAAATTAACATAATATCGTGTTCCACAATTCATATGAAGTACCTAATGAGTTTGGACTCAAAAAGCGTCTCTTTATCGTCATAGCTTTTGATAATTTAATGCCAAGGGGCATATATATTGCCAATCTATAAGTGTGTGTGTGTATGTGTAAATAATTGTGTGTGAATGTTTTCCAGTTTTGAGTAGTATGTCCCTTTGTATAATGCCCTCTTATATATAGCCATTTACTCTTTGCTAGCAGATTCATCTCTTTTCAACTAGCTAGGCTTCGATTCTATTTTCATACTTTCATACAATAGACAATTATAACCTTCAGTTAAGATAACTATTATGGCATACACTAATATAGAACTTCAGCCCGAATTGCTCTCTATATATACCGAACAATTCTATTAAGAGTCCTTTGACGGAATCATCTGCTTCTCTTCGCTAGCGTATTCATTTCTCGGCTAGCCCGTCGTTTGCCTTCTTTTTCACTGTTATCTTTTGCGACTTTGCTTGAAACACAATTACAGCAATTTTCTGGCCTTAAATGGTGTTTGCACTTAAGGCCCCTGCGCCGGGAACACATTTGACAATGACTCGATGTCCGGTTTTTGGCGCCGATTATATTATTTTTTTTTTATTTGCTTCTGCTTTTGCTTTTCCTTTTCAGCCTGTACGGCTTGTAAAAAGCGCAGCACTCAGCTTAAAAATGTTTGTCGTTTAGGCACTCACACTGCAACATTTACAACAACAACAATAATAAGAGCAGCCACAGGAGCAGTAACAGCTATGTAGACACTGTCCTGCATGGTGCTAGGTCGTATCTCTCATATGGCATCACGATACGAGAATGACGTCCATGGCATGGACCAGGACCAAGTGCTAAGAGCTGAGTGCGAATAGGGTGGAGGCAGATGGACCGGTCGTCGCCAAGCAAACTCATCAACATTCAACGTTATTGTCACTGAAAAATACACACAATTATCGTTACAAATTGCTGTTAACTCTCACTCGCATTCAGTTGCTTTCAGTTTGCGCCGTCACCGGGATCAGCAGAACGAACAGCAGCTCATGGACCAGGCCGAGAGATGTTGTCGTTACCATTTTTGCTCGCTTTGTTTGGGGTGTGAAGGGAGGCGGAGGCCGGGTGAAGAAGGAGGGCAACACAGCTCGGTTTTGGTGTCAATGGAAAGTGCTATTGAAAGTGTGACGGTGTGTGGAGAACCATTCACAATCACACCCACAC
Organism: Drosophila gaucha; assembly: GCA_035045545.1. Classification (NCBI taxonomy): domain Eukaryota; kingdom Metazoa; phylum Arthropoda; class Insecta; order Diptera; family Drosophilidae; genus Drosophila; species Drosophila gaucha. Next base: position 9,058,426 of record JAWNOY010000292.1, read on the forward strand.
ACACATAGATATACACATGCAAACAAAGCAAAAATAAATAAGTGTGTCGGAAGTTGCCTTCAAGGCATGCGGATTGCACATTGTTGCTGTTGTTGTTGTTGCTGCTGTTCCCAAGGATGATGCTGCAGTGGCTTTGACAATTGAAAAGCATAAAAAAGAGAAAGAGATAGAGCTGGATATGATAGAAACGGAGCAAGAGAGAGAGAGAGAGTGTGAGTGTGAGTGGGGGTGGCTTGACAGATGTGGTATAAGTAGTGCTTAAAAATGACTGTCCATCAGTTTGACTGTGCCACATTTTCTCAGCAGCTGTCTCTCTCTCTCTCTCTCTCTCTCTCTCTCTCTCTGTCTCTCTTGCGCTGTTTCTCATTCTTATGACTAGTGCATTAGCATTATACTGCAACAAGCACTCAATAGCAGCCAATTATTCAAAGTGATTTGCAGCGGTCACACACACACGCACACACACACATGCACTCTTGCCACTCCTTCAAGTGCGCTTTAGTTGCTGCCCTAATGAGTTCATTCGACTTTATGAGCAGCTGCAACAACAGTGTGGCAGACACGCGGTCCACCTGCCCCACATGCCATTTGCCATTCGGCAGCTAATTTGCATTTCATTATTTGCTCGCTTCCACGTGCGTGGTGCAGAGTGCAATAAACGTGGACTTAAGACTCTGTAGAATCGTAAAAAAGTATAAATGTTGAACATTGAAGTCGGGTGTAAGCGACTAGAGAATGCTCTGTTCACAGAGCTTAAAAGTAGATGAGAAATTGTCTTCTTGATTATTGAACTTCTGACTGCAACTCTACAGCTGAGCTTCCAAAACGTGAACTGAAGACAACTGATATTGCCCTAAAAGACGTGGCTCAATATATGAAAGTGTATAAAGAACACAATCTATTTTAATATAAAGACGGAAGAATGAGAGAGAAAGACGGACTGCTCGATAGGCAAGCCGATTGACAACTGCTTACTGATAGTTGATTGTCCTCTAATTAAATCTTTTATTAGATTAAAGTAAAGTAATTTTATACTTTATGCAGGAATTAGCCAAAATAGAAACTAAGGTCGGTTGGATAGAGCACATATGCACATACGTAAGAATGAGGCTAAGTATAGAGAACTATATAAATATATAACCTTCTATGCAGCGCCAATATTCCCTCTCTAGCTTCGCTTTGAGAACGCGCTATAAAAATGTAGAACGACCTACATTAACATGAGAAGAGCTCTAAGATGAGACAGCTTTATTAATTTTAAGTGCTTGCAAAGGTGCGAAAAGTAACATCTTAAAAACTGCCCTGATTAGTGCTCAAAGAATAAAAATGTCATTAGAATTTCCTTCACTCTTACATAATTTACTATTAAAGTTTTAATTTAAGCTGACATTATATATTTCATTTAATATATATCCAGCACATGTATATTTATTCATTTTACTATATTTACATTGCTGACCCACAAGCTGCATTCAATCAATAAATTTTCCACACCATCAGTTGATTTGTTTTTTCTCTCTCTTTTTTATCTGTGGCATTACAATTTTTTATTTATTTAAATATGCATTTTTTAGCAGTATTGTATTGACAAACATGCATTTGTTTTGTGGCATTTGCAATTTCCAACACCTGTGGCATTAACTCTCCTGCTTCCCAGCATTACACATACGCCCCGTTTGTCGCATGCCTGAAATTAAGAGAAAACATTGCTGCAAAAACAATATTTGCAGAATGTTAAAAACTAGCTGTCAGCCGCTGGGAACATTTGTTAATTCTATAAATTTCGTAAGGCCTTATTAAAGTTCCTTTTTTATTATTATTATATTTGCATAAGATGATATGAGCCACGAGCTCGTCCAACTATATGTAGGCGGTACCTGGCTTCATTTCTCTCGCAGCCTGTTTGTTCTGACTGGCAGCTGCTGCCAGCACATGCCGAGTCCTTTTTACTATGCACACAGCCAGAGCGAGCGAGAGAGAGAGAGAGAGAGAGTGTGTGCTGTGGCAGCTTTTGTCAAAATATATGATGCTCATATGTTAGCTGTAGCCGGGCACTCAACGTGTGCCGCATTATTCACTCATCAACAGCCCCAGCCCTCAGGATGCCCATCATCATTATCATTGTACTTCTTGCACTTCGTTGTTTCTACTTGTTTGTCTGCCAGCCAGCCAGCCTGTCTGTCTGTCTGTCTGTTCGGTTCTTGTCCCTTTTTTTGTCATACACATGCCTCGAAAAGTGTTTTAAAGTAGACTTTGCTTTGTTGCGGCTAGGCAGCTGTGCTTTTTGCTATATATGCACATGTATATGAATTTATATATATGTTAATATGCACAATGTATACAGCGGGATCCTCTTTTGAGGCCTAAAAACTTCATTTTACAAACTCTTGGCTTGAATGTCATTTGACTATGAATAAGATAACAATTATTATTTCAGAAAATGCCTTTCGTATCAGAACTACGAGTATTTACTACGCGCTGAGTCTGAGTTGACGAGTAGAAACAGCTGTGGCATAGTAACGAGTAAATTCAACGAGTTGTTGTACAAAATGGTAACTTGGAATTGTGAAAGACAGAGGCAGCCATAGCTGATGCCTTTAAGGAACGGTTTTTATACATAACTAGCTAAAAGCTATTGTTGATCAAAACTATTTTGAGTTTAAGGATAGTTTATGAATCAGTTTACTAATTATGTTTTATTTTTAGCTTATGGAGGAGAGATCTTTAGATTTGTTAAATAAAATAACTATTGGATAGATCCATGTCACACTTATGGAGAATAAGAAAAGGACTAATTTGTCTCTCTTTCATATAAGAATCCTTATATAAATTTCTTTTCAAATACAATCCCTTAAAAAAAAAACCTTAATATTTCATAATATTAAAAATATTTAAAAAACTTCGTTCAAATTCCTGTTCGATAAATCGAATTTGTGGGTAATTCGAAAAAAAATGTGATCCCCTCGGCATTTTGAATTATCGGGATTCGACTATACATAGTTTTTCCCAATTTACCACAGCCCTGTGGATGTGGAAATATAATTATTGGTAATTCTCCATTTCCTCAATGATTGTAGCTATAAAATATGTTTGTATAAGACGTAGGTAGATACTTATATATACTATATATTTCTTTAATATCTATATCTTTATTTTCTTTCTAGCAGCCTCTGCTCATTCTCCTAATTTTAACAAAACGAACAAGAGCTCTTGCCACCCAATAAGTTGCTGCCATTATACTTACAAGATAGATATGTATAGTTATGCCCTCGATTTCAAATAATTTCAATAGGCTGCACAAATTGTTTTCTAATCACAGTCTATACATGCAGCTGTCAGCTAATTATAATTTTTTACTTTCAACACACAGATACTTAGTGGAAACTACGCGCTGGCAATCTTCAGATGTCATCTTTTAATTAGAACCGTATGCCAGAGATTGCTGCAAGGCTGTCTCCTAAAGGCAGGCAGTGGCTTTTTTTTGTTTTTTTTCTATTTTTATTTTGCCGCCATTTCGCTTCATAATTTGCTGAGCTGTGTGCGCTTTTTTCATTTCTCGACTGCAGCCCCCAGACTCTAAAAGCTCTTTCCATCTATTTCAGGCACTCAAAAGGCAAAACTAATTTCTGTTGCTGACAACCATTTAAATTCAATTTGTTTGCTTGCCGTGCAACAATAGAAAGCGCAATCCCCACAATCTCCGGCTGGTCACAAAAACTGTGGGTGGGGGCTATATAATCGAGTCGTCGATTATCTCTGGGCGAACGCTGTGTGTGTGTGTGGGCATGCCTGATTATCCAGCGTCTTATTTATGCTGGCTTGCCAGTTTTGGCCACCTTTTATTTTTTTTCATTCATTTTCCTTTTCTTTTTCTCCTTTTTCTTTTTTTCTACCTATTTTCTTCCTCTTGAGGCAGCAGCTGTTGAACGTCCTTTTTTTCGCGTGTGTGGCAACATTATTAAAAACTACTTAAAAAAGGCTTATGCTCTGGCTACCATGTTAGGGCTCTTGCATGTGGAATGCGGCATGCGGCATGCGGCCACATTCGCCAACGCGCTCGTATGTATTTTGGCAGTCCAAAGAAGAACTAGAAAATGAAAAACAAACACATTTTCTTTATCGCTCTGATGCTGTTTAAAACATCAACAACAACAGCAACAAGAACAAAGGGTATTATTCGTTCAGCTCAAAACAGCTGGCGTCAATGTTTGAATGACAACATGAATGATTGAACGAATGACTGGCCGTCTAGCTACTGTTACTGCTGCTGCTGCTGCTGCTGTTTGGCCTGCTTTTGCCCTGCTTTTGCCAGGGTCTGGCCATTTCTGGGCTCTTTGGCCAAATTGCGCTGTGGATGATGATGCTGCCGCTGCTGCGGCTGGTCGAACGCAGATGGCCTTATTTATGCTTGCCAGTCGCAAAATGAGCCAAAAGCTGCGGGTTGGCGGCCATATTTGCTTAAAGCAACAACGACAACAACAACAGCAACAACTACTGCTACAGCAAGTCCTTCTCTGTGAGTGTGTGTGCGTGTGTGTGTGTCTGAATGTTGCCATGTGACTATCCTCCGTTGGTCCTGCCCTCTCAAATTGTTGCTCCAAAGTACACATGAAAAATATTTACAAAATGTCCGTTTCGTTCTTTTTATACCCGTTCAGGAAATGAGAAGAGTATATTGGTTTACGGCAATGTCAGTCATGATAGACTCTTGAAATTTAAAATATATGCTCGTGTGTACCCTCGTCTGATAAAATGTTAAGAAGCCCTTAATATGCAAACTGGAAAGTGACGAATGTAGGCGTGGCAAATTGGAAAACAATATCAAAGAATCTCAAAATTAAACTGTTAGATCTCTCTTAAATTATATATATAATTATATCTACTTTTCATCTACTTTTGAACGAGTATTATACATTCGGTTGCTCCCGGTTGCAAACATTCTAACATGATTTTTTTTGTTTTAGCTGGCAAACAATTCGGCGCCATTAGAAGGCGGCGTTTGCAGTGGGGAGTTGAGGGGTGTTTTTGGGGGCCATACAAAAAGGGACAAATTGCGAGGCGCATTTCAAAGTTTAACACGTTTTGGTAATTTCATCAAGGACATGTGCATAATATATATGTGCGTATAAACATGTCTAAGGCAAACAGTCAGGCATGAAGGCATTTCCGAGTGAAATTGCAAATATTCTGTAACTAAATAGTATTTACAACAAAAAGAGGCTTGCAATTAACATTTCTGTGCAATGAGGAAACGAGTAAGACGAAATCAGTTGTAAAATAATTATAATTAGTGTACAACTGTAAAAGAACAATTCAAATTTACAGTTTGAAGAATAAGAGTAGCTAGAATTGAAATATATAAAGCAAAAACATGAACTAGAAACATTTCGGAAAGAAGTTTTTAAGTGCTTAATGGATTTACATATTTCATATTTTACGTATCTAAGTTTAAAGAAGTTTTATATACAATAGCTCATAGTTTAATATTATATACATATAAATATGCCTTGCTTTAAGAGCTAGTGTAGTTTAGAAACCCTTTCAATTAGCTCTGAGAGCTCAGTTAATTGCTGCTAATTGCAAGTTATGAACTCAATGCCACTGCAGCATAATTAGAAGACTTTGAAACGACTTCGGAGTAGCCAAAAATAAAAAGAGAGATAGATGGTCGTACAATTTGGCCATTACACCAATTAGATTTAGCTCAGTTTGACTGCTGCATCCGTCAGTGGCTCAAACTCAATTTCCTACCAATAACGGAAACGTTCATCAATGACCATTTGGCACTTTCAGTTTCAAGTCCAAAAGGCCAATGGGGACTATTTTCAAGTTGGTTGGAGCCAAATCAACTGCTGCACGGACAGCAGGACAGTGCCAACAGATAGACGAAATGCCAGTCGAATTGAGTCGACGACAAGTCGAGTTGTCGACGAGTCGAGCAGCAAACAATCAAAAAACTTCCAGCCAAACCAGGAGTCGCCTTTCATGTGTGTGTGCGGAAGTACAACTGGAAAATTTAATTATCACACACATTCACACACACACACGCAAATGCACACACACTTGGACTGATGTCATGTTCTTGTGAATTGTCAATGTCAGTTTTGGTCGGTTGTTGGTTTTGTTAGCGATGCAAGCGGATTGAAGCCCAAGCTGAAATCCTTGATGTGTCGACTGCCTGCTGGCTGTGTATTGCACTCTGGATTTTCGGTTAGCCTAAAGTCGCGTGTGGTTGGTCCCCAATCCAACCCACCACCAACCAAGCAACCAAGCAACTAACCGAAACTGCAGTTCGCCTTCTCTATTTCATTTCTTCTGCCATAATGTCAACTTTTTGACAGCAGCTGGGCCCATAGCCCAAAGAAAAAAACATTTGCACATGCAGTGCAATTAAAGCCATGCGTGTCCATTCAACTGGCCAAAACTTTGAATATTATTTTAATTAAAATGCAGCAAAATAATTTTATGACATAACATTCGTGCCACATGGCGTATGAATATATTCGTTTGTTGGCAACTGCCCAAAAAGCATATCTAATCAAATTTCTTGGCTGGTAGTTAGAAACAGCCTTACCTTGATAAGGATTTTGATTTTTGGGCTTTCAGCTCAGTTTTAATGCACGCTAAAATAGTTGTAAGTATCTGAAGTTTGGGTTATACTTGAAGACTGCCATTTATAATTATTTTAGCTGCGCCTGCCACATTTAACACGTTTAACAGGCCAGCGCAAAACTTTGCCCATAATTAAAACTAAAAAGCGAAATGTGCTTTTTATTCCAGCAGCACAGTGGGCGTGAGAGGGAGAGGGAGAGGGAGAGGGAGGCTGCTGTGAGAAAGAGAGCTGAGACAAAAGAAAAGGGCCCGCTAAGTGCAGCTGACAACAATTGCACTGAGGCTCTCTCTGGCTAAAACAAAAGATGCCGAAATTATTCAACAAGCGGTGACGCCTGCTGCCAGGACGACGGACAGAAGGACGGGCAGACCGACTGGCAGGACGACTGCCATTTTTAGACAGAGGCCTCGCCTCACTTCGCCTCGCCTCACTTTGCTTTATTGTGCGCCCGACTCTTTTGTCTTTTAATAAGTTTTGCATTTCACAATAAAGTGCGGCAAAAGCACAACTTTAAATACCCAGCCACGCCTCGCACGCCGTTTCTTTATCTTTTTGGAGAAATTCAGCGTAGCTGAAACCAATAATTAATACCAAAACCATTGTCATTTATTATCCCTGGCGGTTACCTCTATATTCAGTATAGTTTTTTTTTCCATTTCTTTTCATAGCCTTCTCAATTTTCTGTTTGGAAATTGCTGCTGCTGTGGCTGCTGCTTCGTTAGTTTCATGTTCACATAATGCCCAGCACACACACTCACACTCACTCTCACACACACTCATGTGCACTCGAATACCCTCTCTTCAGACATGCAGCTGTATTGCAGCCGTTTTAGCCTTGTGCCGTATATCTTCAATTCTTTCTGCACAGCTCTCATTCTTTATATCTGTATTTTTTTTCTTTTGCCATTTTATTTGTTGTTTTTTCGTCGGTTTTTGTGTTTTTTTAAACTGTTTGTGGGGTACATTGGCTGCGTCGAGCAGTTTCGCTGAGAAAATGTATATAAGCTAAATAACCTTAAAATCTGTATAAACTATCTATGAATCTATGTCTATATATCATACATATCTATATATATATATATATCTACCTAATTAGGTTCGTAATTACGAACTGCTTATATCTATCATCCATTTATATATGTATATATTTACTGTTCGTCTATATCTATATAGTGTATATATCCATTTATCTCATTATCTATTATATATGTATATGTATTTTTAAATATGTTTCTCTTTTTTATCTATCTATTTATCTAACTAACTATGTAAACATCTATCTATGTATTATTTACTTTTCTCTATATCGATCTACGTGTCTATCTAGCTATCCATCCATCTCTCTTTTTCATATCTGTCTAACTATCCACCTATATATCGATATACATGTGTATCTATCTATCTATCCATCCGTCTATCTACTTCTATATCTATATTTTTTCTATCTATATATCTATCTACCCATATATAAATCTTGCTAGACATGTATGTATCTAAATATCCATCCATCTATATATATTTTCATATATGTATCTAAATATGTATCTACCTATACATGTATATTTCTAACTCTATATACATATATGTATCTATCCATACATATATCTATCTATTTCCATACCTGTCTATCTATCTATCTTTCTATCCATCTATTGATCTATGTATCTATTCATCATACCATCTATCAATCAACCCATATATCAATCTATCCATATTCCTCTTCATACCTAACGATTTCTCAATAATGATTGACTTCTACTATCACATATCATATATAAATATATCTTTCACCACGTGTCTCTACTTACCACTTTTTATTTATTTACTATTTTCTACATTTAAGAATATATTATAATATTATATTTCCCCAGTGGCAACTTTTCATCCTAAGTATATTCAGAATTCGTTCAATTATTTCAAGCGGGTTTTTGTTACCGACTTGAATTCTTTTTATTTTTACTTTTTTTTGTTTTGTGGCTGCTGCTGTTGATAACTTTGTTTTATAGACTTTTGTTCTAACTGTTGTTACCTAGCGACCCAAATACCTCGTTCAATAGTTTGTACCATTTTTACCATTTCTTTTTTGCTCTGACCATCATCGTTGCCTTTTTTATGGCTTAGCTTGTTGTGCGTGTGTGTTGCAGGTTTTCGGTTGTCTCTTCACCTTTTTTTCAGCAGGGCTTAACATTTGCAAATCTTGTGTTAGGTTTTCAGACAAGTTTTTCTGTCTGCATGGCGCTTAAAACACCAGAGCCCGAAGCGAACAATTAAGTGGAGAAAAAATAGAGGACAGAATTGAACAAATGAAATCAAGCCGGAACCGCATGCCTGTTGGCCAGATATTAAAGAACTTCAATTATATTTAGAAAGAAAAAAAAAACTTATATTGAATCTGTATATATGAGAGATGAATGCTCCATTTGTTTGGCAGCTCAATTTAAAGCTCTTAAAAGGATTTTCTAACGAGTGCTTGAACCCAAGTAGAAGAGCAAATGCTTGCCTAAGCTCTTGATGGACTTTACTTGGCATTGATTTACAATTGTGCAGCATTTCCTTCAGCTATTCATATGTCAGTGAGGCGTTTGGGGCAGGGGGCAGAGGGCAGGGGACAGACGGTCGGACTTTAATTCTTATCGCAAAAAGGCGCTTATCAGCAACTGCACCTGAATGGCAGGCAGGCAAGGCTTGGACAAGGATGTCAGACTGAAGGACCAAGCACTTCTACGATTTGCCAGCACTTGTGGCATCAATCGCTGCTCAATAAATCACTAAATCGCTGCAAAGTTCAGGACTCTGTCTGTCTGTCTGTCTGACTGTTTGGTTGTTTGTGCTACACATCCTTTTCCTGGCCGAAATACGAGGCCAACACGCAAATTGAGCTAGACGCCACGATGCCTGAAAGCGCTTGAGGTATGGCACATCCTTGTGCTTCTTCTTTTCTTTATATATTTTTTCTACTGCGTGTTGGGGGAACGAGTCCTTGTCCTTTGCTCGCTGGCGGCATAGTTTTGCTTTATTGCGGTGCCAAAGGCAACAACAAGGAAAATCCATAATAGAAACTAGCGCCTCGATAAGCAACTGTAACTGAGATTGACACTCAGAAAAAGAAAGAGATAGCAAGCAAAAAAAGAGACAGAGAGATACAGCTAGCGATTGGAAACTGGAAAGGCAAAGAGAACTTTACACAATATTCCACTTAAGATAGGTTTTTTGTGATTTCTGCTTATCGAAAGCTGAAGATATTTTTTATTTCTATTTCTATTTTTATTTCTTTTTGAGCTTTTGACTTTTGGGCATTAAATTAACTGTGATAAATTTCAATTGCAAAATATTTGTGTTTATTTAATACCAAAAAAAACACTTTATTTGTGGTCAGATAAAAAGTAAATTAAATATTGGTTTTGAGCAGAAAGAAAAAAATATATTAAAGACGTCTCTTTCTAAATTATTTATATAGAATACTTACTTAAATTAAAGTTTCTTCATCTAGTATAAGATGCTCCTTATTTTATCAAAGGGTTTTGCCTCAGCAAATATTTACTTAACAAATAACTCGAAAAGCTGCTCAATGACTCCCGTCGCCTTCGCCTTTGCTTTTGCCCTCTGCAAGTAATTCATAATTATATTGAACTCAACTGAAAACTAAAGACATCTGCAGGGCATTTCCTTGTTTATAATGCACTTTGGCGCCTTGCCAAGAGGAGGCGCGGAGGATGTTGGGGTCGCTCATAAAGTTTAAAGCATCCAACTTGGAGCTATCAAATATTTGCAAAGGCAAACCCCAAGCCTGTTTCTAATTTGAAATACGTATACGTATAAGGAGTCCAGGGTGCCTACTCTAGGCACTGGCTCCGTTTTATTTGCCAACTAAATATTTAACTTGTGAATTTCAAAGCAACGCCCGACAACTGCTCGAATCAAGGCAGCCCCCAAACACCTGACGGCGCATATCGCAGAGTCTGCATATACATATACATATACATATACATATATTAATTTAATATTTTGTGGGGCTGCATCTATGCCGGATATTTGTCATGCCACGCCCAATGCGACTGCAGAGGCAAAAAAAAGCTACTTTGAAGTGGAACGCAAGCGACTGCCTGATACTCGCTCATGGCTTAGGATTCATATATGAATTAAGAGATATTGATGTGGGCTGTGTGAGGCTATTTAATACTCGCTCATATTTTTGGAAAGTGTGGATATTTATGGGAATAAATACTGAAGACTGGAGGAATATTGAAGTGGAACGTTGGGGACTTTTTTTGTTCGTTTCTATTTTAGAAATCAAAAATTCATTAAGAGATATTGACTTGGCTCTAAAGACACTGGTATGTTCTCACTCATGGCCTATGAATCAACATTTTGTTAAGAATTATTGAAGTAGGATACACTTGTTTAAAAATTATTAAAGTGGAACTCGCTTACACTAATAGATAACTGTTATCCGTAGCCATACAAGATCGACTAGAACAGATGCAGATATATACAAGGTGTATCTATATTTCACATATCACTTCTCAAGCTTTATACGATTAGATTAAAGAACAGTTGTATGTGCCAATATATATGCTTTTCATACTCGTGAGCGGGCATAAAAAAACTTTTGGCCTGGTCGCTCATGTGTTGCCACCGCAATTTGTTTACTTTGTCGGGTTTTTGTGCACGCAGCCGAGTGTCCAAAATTGAATTTTAACTTGGTTAACAGCACTGCAAGCCACGCCCACACAAACACACAAAATATCAGTCCCAGCCGCCCCCCATGCGCCTATCAACATGTGAGTGGGGACTCGCTATTGCCGCTTTTCTCGCTCTCTCTCTCTGTTCAGCTGTGTCCCAAGCGTCGCGATGGCGTTGATAACGTTATCCATTAGCCGGCTACGGCTTCAACTACGGCAAACGACTACGGCTACGTCTATTTCTATGGTTCTCTGTTCGCAGCTGGGCGTGGCAGTTGGGCGAATCGCGTCTGCTGGCTGACTAAAAAAAAGAAAAGTTATTTAGTTTTGAAGCAAAGTGCTCGACGGCTGGTCATGTTTGGTTTTGGTTTCATTTTGGTTTTTGGGTTTTAGTTCTTTCATTTTTCGCCATTTTCTGTAGTTTTTTATTTCGCGCTGAAGCGATTTTTAAATGCAATCTTTTAAGTGCTTTTTGGTTGGCGCGACTTTTAATAGCATTCGGCTTGGCCCCAATTAAAAGCCCCGCCAGCTCAGCCAAGTTAAACACCAGGCCGAGCTTGCACTTAAAATCAAAATTTAATTGCAAAAAATATATGTATGTATAAATATATTAATGATCTGACCCACTCCTGATCCCACCCACCATTTTTCATGCTGCAAAACTTCAAATAAAGAAATGTAATAAATACAATTTTATAGCCACCATTTTTGGGTTTTGTTTGTTGCAGCTGCACTTCCAACAACAACAAGAACACAAAGAACACCAACAACAGCATGGAGCACATTCAATGAATTTTTCGGCAAATAATAAATTTTGTTAGCTGCCTTCGCAGTTTCGCAGTTTTCACTGCCTTTCGTAGACGCCACGCCCATTCGCGGCCTTCACTTGAATTTATTTATATTGTTTGGCAACATGTTCCTTGAATATAATAAATTTTTACTTACATTTTTCGTGGGTTATTCGTTTTGTAATTTGTGTTAAATTTATGATGAAAACAGTTTGCGGCCAATAATGCAGAATTATTGACTGGAATTTGAGTCAGTTGAGTTTTGATAAGGAGAAGCTTGTTGATATCCATTTGATATATATGTAATATTGGTATTAGCTGTAAAAATTGTTATACTTTCATCTATCAAGTTTCTTAGTTTCAAATACATCATGGAGCAAACTAATAACTCTTGAAATTCATGAAACCCAATCTATAAAGCTAGCTAGGAAATTAAGTTTTCATTAAGTATTATGTCTAGAAGGGTATATTATATGTTTTGAACACATGACGAGCTGCGTCGATCTAGCCATATCCGTATGTTTGCCCGTTCATATAAATGCAACGATCTCGTAAACTACAAAAGCGTAAGACTTGATGTTGAAAATATATATTCTTGTATGTCGAATGCAGAACTAGTTTACAATTTTTTTTCCATTAAACAATTTTTTTTTATTTATAACAAAAAAAAAATTCATTTTTATACCCTGAACCCAATATGTATGTCAACATTATGTCCTGAAAGTTTCATTAAGAAAGTATTTAACAATCAATTTCTGATAGTGCTGCTCAGAATGCAGCCCAAGCGCAGCCGCTAAATCATCTACGCAGTAAACGGCGCGAGTGTGCATGTATATGTGTGCGTGTGGAAAAAAAAAATATATATAGATAAAATATGTAAGCTAGATTGTTTAAAACACCCCCTTGGATTTGGTTCGGGGGTTTTTCTAGTCGGGCAGACCCGACTAGAGCGTTCTTACTTGTTTTTACTTGGCTTTTGGAGAATAATTTGAAGACTATAAAAGCAAGAGACATTTTACTTGGTACTTACGTACTAAATACACAGATGATGAATATTCCTGACTATGGATACCTGCCCACATTACCTACCCAAAAAAAATACACATTTCAATCAGTAGAAAGTCGAACTTTGGTGCAAATCATCAGTTTGATGTTAAGTTCAAATGCTGCAACTAATTCATATAGTGAAGAATAGTAGGAAAAAGCTGTGCAGCCGCTGCAGATTTCAGGATATTTTCTAGTCGGACTTACCCATCTGAAAGTCTTGCACTTTTTACATATTTAGTTACCACATCAATACCAAGTTCACTTCAAAGACTTTAAGCTGCCATAACTAACATGAAACATAATAGATTTTCAAGCTTGATCTCATTTTGGTCTTTTCCCATTCTCTAGGCAGCATAGTTTGGACTTTATTTACTTAAGGAAATTGTTTCTTGTTCGCAATTGAGCTCTGGACGAGGCTCAATTAGACAACTTTCACGGCGCAAGAGTCACTCAAATTTGATTAGCTGCCAATTGGCCTTGGTCGCTGGAGCAGCACTTCAGTTGGTTCATTGGTCGTTTTTATGGGAAACTTTAGTGGGTGAAAGACGCTGGCCAAGATGCTGGTTGTTGTTGTTGTTGTATCGCTCTCTAAGAATTGGCCTTTGTTTATGGGAAAAGTTTTGTTTTGGGTCTGTTGCCAAGGCCTTTTTATGATAATTAGCTTGTATTTTAGCTGGATGCGCAGGTTATTTTGTTGAGCCTTGGAACCCTTTTGATTAGCCCATAAAGTTGATTAAAATGCCAAAAATTATGCCAAATTTCAAGATTTTCCCACATTTGACTTTTGACATTTATGAAACATTGAAATATTGGCAAAAAAATAATGTGAAGCTGGGAGAATTTGCGTTAGTTTCTGAAGTGCCTGCCAATAATAATGAGCAAAGATTTCTGACGCCGACAACAATATCAAAAATTATGCAGCCAAAGTGTGAGCAAGTCGTAGATACACACACAGAGAGAGACAGATAGAGAGAGTGAGAGGCAGATACTTGAGTGAGCTGGCGAGTTAGCGCAAAAGTATTTGTTATTGGCTTGTATGTTTTAGGCCATGCCGGATGTGTGTGTGGAATATGTTACAAGTGTGCGTGAGTGTGTGTGTAGTTGTGTGTGTGTAGGGTTGTTTGTAAGGGTTTGCGGGCGTTTGCTCTTAGAGTCGCCATCGTGCAGTTCATTGTTACAATTTCATTTCAGGCATATTGGGTTTCAGCCATCGTCGTCATCCTCTTTTCGCATCTGTGAGTTACATTCTATAAAAGAATTTAGCGCAAAGGTCACGTACATTTGGGGCCAGGGGCCAGGGTTCGGCTGCCTGTGTGATTTCATCAGCAAGAAAGTCTCTGCCTGGCAACAGCTAAAAATGGAGTGGACGAGCTGAACTGTCGCTAGACTTTAAGTCGCATTTAAAGCTGTAGTTAATCGCTTATGCTAAACTCTTTTAACATTTTTCTTTTTTCATTTTGGGCACAGACTTTTAGACGCCTGCTAGAAATGCGGTCAGCATTGTTTTTAGAGAAGAGAAAGGGCTAGACGGAGAGGGTGTCTGAGTGTGGGTTTTATACCAGCTGCCAATATTTTCATGTTTAGTCTTCGCTAATCCGTCGCGTAAACAATGCCAGCAAATGCAGTCGCAGTCGCAGTCGCAGGATATATGCAGCGTGCAGTGTGTAGTAGTCCTTGGGGGCCACAGGGCTGCCATTGTGCCGACTCCTTTTGTTTAACTAAAGGATTTAAAGTTTTTGTTTTGCTTTTTCATTCATTTCGTCATTCATTGTGTCTGTGTGTGTGTGTGTGTGTATAACTGTGTGTGTGTGAGCCACCATATTAAAATCAATGTTGGGGGCTCTTCGCTTTGCATTGTTCGCATATTTTTATTAATAGTCGCGCGTTGTCTGCAATTTTCCAGCCTTTTCCGCCTATCCGCAACCTCCTTTTTAAGCCGCGCCACCTGCTGCCGCATTCATTGCAAAAATGTGGCTGCAAAAAAAAGAACTTACGTCATGGATTGAGAATCCGTTGGGTTTATGAATTGCAAATGGTTTTTGCTTTTCGCCTTTTGCGCTTAGCAATCATTTAATATGCCGGCGTGCCAGCGAAAACAAGTTGGAATGCAATCAATTCGCATACCAAGCTGTTAGATACCCTGTAGCTGCAGATATCAACAAAATTGCAAATCGTCTTTAAGTAAAACAGTTGCATAGAATATCTCTAATAGTTAAGTTTAGCTATTCTCAGTTTTCTCTTTATCTTCCAACTAAGCATACCCCGTTCAGCTAACATTGTACAGGGCATAATGAGTTGTTTATCAAGCGGCTGCAATGCTTTCATATTTATTGCTATTGATATTGAAACAGTGGCATATTGAGAGACGGACGGTTTGACTGACTGACTGAGCAGCAGGTCAATGTGTAAGCCTTCTTTTATTTATTCATTATGCATAATGCCTCATTTCAATGTTACCCAGTAAGCCCTTAAGTGCCAAATTGATAGCGACGTTTCATAATAGACATTCAAAAAGAAGAGATAACTAAATACAACATTACATTTTATAATAATGCATATATATGATTAAAATACATGGGACTAAATAGTAATATACTAAATATAGTTCTTAGTTCATTAGAGCTTAACTTGACTTAACTGCAAGAGAATTTATTAAATTCTTTAAGGCACTTCTTTTCAGGAATTTGACGCTTTCCTGCCCTCTCTCTCTCTCTCTCTCTTTCTCTGTCCCTTTCTATTTCAATTTTGAATAACTTTTGTGAACTTCCACTCAACTAAGCTTTAATTAAAGCCTTCCCAATAAGTATTCAGCACTCATAAACAGTCCAGAACTTTTGGTCAAAATTATTATGCACCAAAAAGAACCCCTCAACCTACCCTTTCCCTGCAACTGCCCCACTCTCCTGCACGTCTCATCTAAACTTCTATTTCACACGTTAATTTGCAGTTGCCCGAGGCAAAAATTTTAATGGCAAAGGCAGCCGCGGCAACAACAACAATTATAACAACAACAACAATGCTGAGCTTAACGCATTTTTATTTAAGGTAACGAAGAGGGGACCCAGGGAAAGGGCAGGGCTCGAATGGAAGCCTGACGAATTTTGTGCGTTGGCGCGTCTTTGGCTGACGCACGAAAGTATGCAATGAAAATTTTACAATTTGCGCGTGGAAAAGTTTATGAACGCGTCTCGAGGCGACATTAAATGTGACCGAGTAGATGGGCCAAAGACAGGAGGGGGAGGGAAAGGGGACAGCGGATGCTGGACTGGGCTGGCTGACGAACTGGGCCGTTTGAAGAGGCGCAGAACGTTGACAATGACAAGCAATTAATGTTGCGGAAAATTGTTGCGAAAAATCGCCAAGCAACCGGAACACTCAGCAAAAGCAAGAGGGTAAAAGCTGCAAAGGAAGTGTAAAAGAGAGAGAGTGTGAGAGAGAGAGAGAAGAAAGGGAGGTATTAGTATTACAAAGTCCGATTTAGATAGATAAAGTCAAAGAGATGTAGTTGAAAGTGAACAAGTGCATAGATAGAGGCAGCGGAAGAGATGTGGTTGCAATAGAATTGAGAGTTGTGGAGAAATAGATAGAGTTAGAGGAAGAGTTTAAAAGAGATTGATTAAAAAGCTTTAATAGAGTTACAGTTGGGGTTAGATTAATGGTTTCACATATACGCAGATACAAATTAAATGAAATTAAACAGAAAGAAGGAGAAGGCAGCGATAACTAAGATAGCAAAAAACGAATAAGAGCGTATAGCAGCAGAGAAGGAAAACAGTGTAGAAGCTAAAGATCAATTTAGCTATGTAGTTGCATATGTACACATATTTATGAATATATGTATATGCAATAGAAGGTAAAATAATTACACAAACGAACATGACTTAATAACTAACAATCTGACTATAATCTCTATAATAGCCATATTATGTCAGGCTTTCGAGATATTTTATCTAAAAATCATAATCAGAATATTTTTTTCTAATCAGTTTTCCATTAGGTCGCAAATACAAAAATTAAGATTAAGTTTATATCAAAAAAGGCATTTTTTTAAATTTTTTTGTAGGTTTTAAAATTTTTATAATATATTTTTTTTATTATATTTTTTTATAAATTTTTTTATTTTCTTTTAATTTTTGTTTTTATATATTACAACTTTTTAACTAGACGTTACAGAAACTAAAATGTAACCTAAAACAATGTAGGGATATTCTCATCTCAAGTTCCCCTTATACACGAAGTCTTTTTCTTGGCTGCCAAACTTAAAAAAATTATATTATATTTCATGTGACCTAGAACTATGAATAGAGATATATCTTAGCAACTATATAAAGCCGAAGTTAGAACTGCTAATAGAGACATAAAGCAAATAAAGATATATAAGCATTAAAATATAAATGAGAATAAGAACTGACACAGGAGAAAAAAAAGTTTGAAGCAGACAGACAGAGAGAAAGAGAGAGACATAGTTAAAGACACGATATGCAATTCAAAATAAGAAACAGTTTGAAAAGTTTTACATAACTGCTTAAGGCATAAAACAACTTTAACAGCAACATACGTGCACACACACACACGCGTGTACTTACAGGTGTATAGGTGTGTTTGTACAGGTGTTTTGCCGCAATTTATTATGCCACTGCGTCAAAATCTTTGGCAAAACGCATCAAAAGCAACAGCAGCAACAACAATAAAAACAAGCAGCACATGAAGCAACAAAAAAACACGAGCAGAAGAAGTTTCAGATAAAACTTGTGAAAATATTTTTGCTTGGATTTGAAAGAGAGAGCAAGGGAGATAGAGCGATAGAGAGAGGGACAGTCAAAAAAAAAAGAATACACGTGAAATAAAACGCAAGTGGGTAAAAATATTTTAAGTAAAGTAAGTAAGTAGCTAAAACGACAACAACAACAACAACAAGGACAGCCACGACGAGTGGAAAATGTCACTTTAGCAGGCATAAGTAAGTTGATGTGGGCTCCCTGAAAAAGCCTTGTGGAACTGACAAGGGTGCGACACAGTGGTAGCTAAAAGAGAACAGTAGGGTGGTGGTATGTGGGTGAGTGTGTTGAAGGGTAAGTAAAAGGGGGGACTGGGATACTACTCTGTCACCATTGCCGTCGTCTGCAGTGATGAGAAATGAGAAATAGTTGCAGCTGCTGTGACATACGCGTTGCAAGCATTAAAGGATTACCCGCTAGCATGAGCATGAGCGAAAAGGGGGGCGTGGCAGAAGGCAAGGGGCGCATACATATATGCCACTGTTGATTGTGGTTGTTGTTGTTGTTGTTGTTCCATTGGCAACTTCTTTGAAAGTTAAGTTTTTAATCATTTTTCAGTCAACACACAAAAAAAAAACACACAGTTTTCGACTACTTTCGCCTTGGCATCCTCTATAGAGAGAGACACACACACACACACACACATGTATACGGTCTGTGTGTGTTTGTGTTTTGGCATAATACTTTTGAAGATTAATCATGCACAGCGCATCAAATAAGTTGAATAACGTCTATGTTAGTGTGTGTGTGTGTGTGTGGTAAAATAGCAAAACGTTGCCTGGTTTAGACTTTGAGCACAAATGTAAATTGTTTTCTTGTTTATTAGTTTTTTCGCTTTGTGAACTCAAAGCATATCGCATTTAATCTATAAATTCCAACAAGTCAATCAATAAAAGTTTCCTTATTTGTTTGAATACGGCATGGGAAATGATCTCTCTGTGATGTCAAGCTGTTTGATGGAGGACTCTCTTGATGGTAAGATCCATGGTGAGGAACGTCATGAAAGACTCCTTGATGAAAGACTACTTAATGACAAACTCCTTGTACAAAGACTTACTGATAGAAACAACTTTATGATAGAGTTTTTTATAGAAGACTCGTTTATTGAAAGCGCCTTGATTGAGAACTGCTCATTGAAAGATCCTGGATTCAAGACTGCTTGATGATCCTTAGGCTCCTTAACTGCCTGATAAAAGACTTCTTGTTGGAAAATACTTGGTGAAAGATTTCTTTATAGAAGACTCCTTGATTGAAAGCTCCTTGATTGAGCATAGTTTGATGGAAGACTCCTGAATTGAAGACTGCTTGATATTAGTTCCTTAATGGAAGAGTCCCTAATAAAAAATTCCTCGATGGTAAGTTACATCTAGAACTATCATTAAGCTGCTTAATCTTATTATATAAATCTTATGTTCCAACTCCAACTTGAATCTGGAACACATAACTATTTAATTAAATTACAAATTAAATAAAACAAAAGAGCAAAAAAGACAAAACTCCAAAAATTTTACTAAAAGGAAAAAAAAGAAAAATCACCTTGATTTGAATTGTAATCTTATTTTCATTGAGCTGCCGAACAATTTCCTTTTGTTTTCAAACACACTCTTCATTATATTAAGGCATACAAATTTCGGTTTTTTTTATAACAATAAGTAAAGTAACTTTTTACTCAGACCAATTGTCTCAAGGAATTTTAATATCAAAATATTGGACCACTTTCACAAATAGTAAGCCAGCAAAATTCCAATATGCAATGAAATATTTTGCCATCATTTCAATTTTCACACAAATTTGCTATTGAACGAAAATTCATATAAAATAGGGTCTCAATATTTTCAAATTTCAAATGATTTTCTCCATTTGTTCGCATTTATGCGCTTTTGCTGTAATGCCAAAATAGCTGGGCCATTAACTTTTTTAGTGGGCGTTATGCAATGCCCACTTTTGGCACATGTTCTCTATATGGAATGGAAAATTTTAATCGCGTTCTGCGCCAATTTCAATTTCCCCTCGTTGGCCATAAATAGATCAGTGTGAATGTCTGTCTGCGAATGCCAAAAGGCTCGCACAATGCGCATTAATATCCGCCTACAACAGCAAGCCGCCCCTCCCTCTCCACACTCTTGAGAGTTGGCCCATAAATTGCCAGTTGGCGTTCACAATAAATAAAATTCCATGCGTTGACCTATTTAAAATGTTATCCGAAAACATTTGCTACCAGCCACGCCCACGCAGCAGCTAATTACAAAGGCCTTGTTTGGTCGGCTCATTGAAACAAACGGCATGTGTTGACCTTTTCCAAATGACCCCGAAATAGATTATGCAGCTGCAGCGGCAGCAGCAGCGGCAGCAGCAGCGGCAGCAGCAGCGGCAGCAACAGCGGCAGCAAATCCGGTGCCAGCTCAAAATGTGCAACATGGCGCCTACTATGCGATGAGCATAAATTGCAGTTCCAATTTCCGGTTTCTGTTTCAAATGTCGCCCACGTACCCCAGGCCACCCTCTCGCTACCCTCTTCCCTGCTCTTGGGGCTCCGTTGTCGCTTCTTTGGCTCGATTTCGACGACATCGCTTCAAATCAGCTGCCACAGCCGCGCAACGTTGCACAAAATTGTGCAATTCATTTAATATATAAATTTTTGGCTGCCACTGAAAAGGGGAGGAATGGGAGAGGATGCTGGGGGGCAGGAGCAGAGGCAGGGGCAAGGGGCACACTATGCTGCGAGTAACGAATGTGCAACGTTCTCTTAAGTAGGAAAAGTTTCAATTTGTTTGGCCTCGTGCACAAAATGTTGTTGCTCTTCTTGTATCGCTTGTTATGACCTAGAAAATGAGAATTGATGGGGTATGATACGTATTTGCAGGAAACTAAATCTTGTATAATGTTGTATATTTTATAAAAAATTGAATTCCAGAAAATTAGTAAAATATATTCTAGATTCTAAAATATCCTATATATATAGCATATCGCTTGTTATGACAATTGCAAAATTAGTATTAAACTATACGATAAGATCGCTTAAATATATAAAATATATTCTATATTCTATAATAATCTATTTTCTCTAAAATGAATATGGATGCATATCGCTTGTTATGAAATGATTATTGATATAAGATAAGATACGATTCTTAAAATATATTTGTAAAATATTCTATATTTTATAATATTATATTTTATATAAAAAGCTGTGTATCCATATATAGCATGTTAATAACTATCATGCATTTTCTTCTTTAAGTATTTAGCAAGGACACAAATTTTCAAGGAAAATTTGAAAATTATATTTATATTATACTTAGTTATTTTATTTTTATCTTTTTATTTATATTTATTTATATTTAAATTTATATTTATATTTATATTTATTTTTATTTTCAGAGAGAATTGTAAAATACTATTTTGAGAAACATACTAATGTGATTAGTATCTACCCAAAGGAATATATATTTTTTTAATGTATAAAACATATCTACAGCTCATGGAAACTTTTGAGTAGAAGCTTTTACAACTTAGACCTAATTTTTACTGTCAGATTAAGTACATAGTTTTATAAAACAGCTCTTGCAAATTTTCATATTACAGACTCAAAGCATTTTAACAGTTTAAGCAAAGCATTCATCTCAAATTTAATATCAACGCAACTAAATAATTTTTTATTAATTTTTGGAAAAAAAAATTTAAAAAAAGTATACATATTAAAACTTTAATATAAAAATAATTAAATATAATAATAAATATTCACTCTTCTTTTATTATTATTTTTTAGTTACAAATCAAAATAAAGTCTAAAATAAAAGAATTTCTGCTAGTCGGGCATATTCTATTTAACTACCAATTGTTGTTGTTGTTGTTGTTGCAGTTCATATATATATATATATATATATATATATATATATATATATATTTAACCGCCTAAATACTGTTTGCCAGTTGCAGTTGTTATCGGCAGCAACCAAATGGCGGAAAATGCAGCCAACAACTGTAAAATGAAACTCAACTATACGACGTCAACAAACGCTGCCGGCATCGACGACGACGTCGACGTCAGCGACAACATGCAACGACAATTTGCTGTTGTTGTTGTTGTTGCAATTGTTATCGAACGAAATTTCAGTTTTGGCTGAATTACGAGCAAACGTTTTGTTGTCCTTGTTGCAGTTGTTTTTGTTTTTTGTTTCTTGGCCATGTCGCATCATTTATTTCATTTGCCGTTGTTGTTGCTGTTGCTGCTGCAGTTGTAGCCGCCTGCCTGACTATTTAATATTTCATCATTAATTGTTTTTCCTCCCTCCCCTCGTTCTTGTTCACCTGCTAATTGCGAGTGTTTTGTGCTCTGCTAACGTGTTGATAAGTGCCTGAGAAAAGGTACAAAAATTATTGCTGCATACTTTCGGGGGGCACAGAGAAAAAATGGAAGCAACTGCCAGGTAAATGGCAACACGGCGTAATGGTAACTGACTTTATTGTAAAATACATGTAAACAGCTATATTTACAATCAGTTTTTATATTCCAAGCAGATATATATATATCGATGGGCGGAAAGAGGACAGAGCCAAGGCATGCTATTGGCAAACATTTTACACTGATTGACTGGATCGATATTCTACTTAGCGAGCTAGACAATGAGATTGCAATAGCTGTTGGAATACATAAATATTTCGAGTATTTGCTTCTAGAATCTAATTGAGACTTTTATGATTTCTTACTATGATTGGATTGCAATAGCTGCACAGATCATATAATTCAGGAAGCTCTAAAAAGATCTTTCAAGCAATATGTCTCTAGCTAGGTTTACAGGACTTTAAAATATAGGATATATATATGCAGATATATTTAAATTCAGATTTCATTTATAGAGTACATATATATATACAGATGGGTTGGAAGGGGCAGAACTAAGACATTCTGGAGGCAGACCTTTAAAAGTCATTGACTTTATCGACACTGACCTTTGCTGGCAAGACATTCAGACTGAAGTAGCTCATAAGCAGAATTCTTTAAATACAGAAAGCTGTGGAATAGTCTCTTAAAGAATTGTTATAGTTATATTTTCCAAAAAAGATTGACTTAGTTCACATAACTGCAAAGAACCTGAAATTGTTTTCTCGGGCAATATTTTATGCCATCTTTAGCTTCTTGGACTCTCTAGATAGAAACAACGATAAAGATTTCGCTTTACAGTACAGAACAGTTTCAAGCAAAAGAATACGATCATATACGATCGTATATAAAGATATATATAGTAACTTCAAGCTCTAGATGAATTTCAGGCCTCTCCTACTTTAAGTATTAAGATAAATATGATACAACGTTTTCTTTTTTGGTTTAAATAAGAGAAGTGCCACGCAAAAAGAACAGGGTCACACTGGCAGATACTCACGACATATTGTAGATCATCTGAAAGTATATACATAAACAGATGTAAAGTGGTTAAAAGCAGGTTTATAGGCCATCCTTCCCTACCTGTGTTCTTAACAAAGAATCAAGTACTTGACTTTGATTTCTGCTAAGAATAATTCATACACAATAGCACAGGATTACACTCTCAAGAAGTCCCCCTGCAAAATGGTCACACTGCAGTCTCGCTGGAAAGGAAATCACACATAGAATAAGCCCAAAAACTTTTGTCCACTATAAATTAGACTAATTTCACCCAACCTGAAGGCATGGCTGACCTTTACATTTTAAAGAACTCTCATTATATTCCATTTAACACGTTATGCCCTGGCCAGTGTGAGCAGCTAGTTAAATGAAATAATTGCAAAGCAGTTGACGGTCCCACTCTGAAATTACATCCAGCTGCAAATCATTTTAATCAGTTTAGTTATACAAGCTGACCTTTGGGCAAAGCGCTGCTCTTCAATTAGGGTCGCTCAATTAGTTAAACAACTTTGCCTCATTTTTGAGCGACACAATATTTAATTTCAACTAACTAAAGGGGGCATGCCGATGATGACGATAATGATGATGATGATGATGTCCTGTCACAGGACGCATTGGACGCATTGGCATTGCGTTAAGCACTGACAAAGCCGACAACTAAATGGTTAGGGAATACATAACATAGCAGAGCTTATAGTTGTTGAAGTTCTTGTTGCTGTTGTTGTTGTTGTTGTTATTATTGTTGTTGGGGCTTTGAATTACACGAATGTGCTGTCAAAAATGCTTAACACCCAAAATGGTAAAGACTGTGTGTCCAGTGCCCTGAGTCCTGTGGGATAACAGCTAGCTAGTAAATGACAGCTCTCGAAATATTCCGAAAGACTAAAATGGCCCTGACAGAGGTCAAACTTGAACCACTTGAACTTGGTTAGTTTCCTTTTTTCGGACCCTGGCTTTAAACTGTCATTATTTATAATGCCGCCGATATTTGGAGAAAGAGGCGAAACATTGATAGCGCCAGCCGTCCTTTCGTCGGCCACATTATTATGTGAAGCGTTTTACTGCCATGCCACATTTGCTGCGCAGCCAAGCGAACGTCTTTGGGGAGAGGCTGAGGGACGACGGGATGGCGGGACGGCGGGACGTCCGCCAAGGTGAATGGGCAATGTCCTGTGGTGCGTGATAAACGCAGTTGGCTTTAAATATGCCTCACCCAGCACGCCAATTCCCAGAGCTAAGTGGCCCGGCAGCTTCGTTTTCCTTCCTTCTTTTTCTTTTTTCTTCATTTTGATAAATTTAATAAATCAAACGATCAAGCGAGCGGGCTGGAATGCAATCGCTTGTATATAATAGATGGCATTTTATTTATGTCCTACGACTGAATCGCCAGCCTAATGAATGCTTATTAATAATGCGATTAAGCTCAAGCGGTTCGAGCGACCCGGCTAATCGAAGTCCCATATAAGTATGCTACGATTTATGCCCTGCAAATCAGAGCGTCTGTAAGTATAATTCAATTTCGGCAACTGCTTGTAAAAATGTATAAAAAAGGACAACTATAGACACTTGAGTACTTGTTGTTTTACATTCTTTCTTTTTGGGAAAGAAAAGGGTTTTATATGGCCGTGCTTATCTGAGCGGACACAGCGCAGGACTCGCGCTGGCAAAAAGGACAATGGAGGCCTTTGTTCGCACAGCTGTTGGCGCGGTTTAAAGCTCGTTAGCCGGCAGCTCCTGTTGCGGCAGTCAGCATTGCGGTCGAGCACTGGAGCAACATTTTGGGTCGGCTCGGCTACGCCAATTTCAAAGTCGTCCTCGAACTCTGCAAAGATAATAGAAATACGACCGCAAATATGGCCCACCAAAAAGGGTGGAGCGTGGGAGGCAGGAGAGAGAGAGAGAGTGGGAGAGAGTGGGAGGCTGCCTCAGCGAATGATTGCGGCTTGCGGCTGTTGCGGTGACGGCGGCTGTTGCTGTGGCCAAGGATTAATACCAAAGCTGATTAGATTGTCAAATGCGACAGCTTGGCCGAGTTTGGGCCTTTAACTTACGACTGCACATTGTTGCAGGCGGGAAACCAAAGCGAGGAACTGTTATAACATAATCACAATTTGAAGAGCTCAACTGCAGCACAATGCTAAGCGGCAGCTGGAAGTAGAGTTGTCGAGTATATTGATTCTTGCATGCCCTGCCAAATCAACAACTTTAGTTAAAGTATTACATATGGAGCTCGACTCAAACAAAATTAAATCAGATTTTGAATAGCTTCAGCTGCAGTAACTACAAATCACAGCGAGAGCTGGGTGAAGACTTAACATTTTAATAATTTCAAGTAGAAGAACTGGCAACTAGTAGAGTTTAAGATATGTTACTATATACTGATAAATTATATGTATGGAAGGTATAAGACTGAAGATATATAACTATAAGTAGAAAGCTTTCAGTCAAGTCATATATCGCATTTTTATATACATTACTATACACTGATATATAATATATATAGAAGGTATGAGATATAAGATATATAACTATAAATATAAAGCTTTCAGTCAAGTTATATATCGCATTTACATACACATTAAAGCTTACATATATTCAATCATTTCGGCAAATAAAAAAAATACGTATACGCCCTGTAAACCCGCGCTCAATAATGTGCTAGCCCAAAAAAGCTGACAAAAGCAAGAACCCTTGCAGAAGAGTAGAGTTATAAGCGGCTTTGCATGATTTAGTCAGAAATTAGGAAGCTTAATTAAAACCTAGTCAAAGCTTGAATACGAATTGGGTGAAATTTATAAAAGAAAACTTCAGTATACTTATATACAATATTTCTCTTAAATTGTAATAAAATTCAAACACAAAACCTTATTAATACAAAATTTTAAAATATCCTAATCAAAGTCTTGTCTATGCAAATTGTCTATGGCTTTTGTAATATGCTAACTTATTATCCTTAGACATTTTTGCTTGAATGATCGATGTACATTGAAATTCATGTTGAAATTTAATGAACTCTGCAGTCAAATTGAATCAAATATGCAAAAGTCCGTCAACTTGTTGGCCTCCCGTAACAGAGTACTCGCTCTCTCTCTCCCTCTCTCTATCTCTCTCCCTTTCTCTGTCAGCTACTCAATTACTTGCAAATGTAGCCTTAGTTTCGTTCTTTTTTTCTCAGATATTATATCATGTCTCGAGCTCGAGCTTTGTTGCTGCTGCTGCCTAGGCCAATCAGTCACTCGAGGCTTTGATTTTGGGTCGAAACTTTCGTCCAGGCGAGAAGAAATGGCTAGCAAAATTTCTTGGCCCATCAGCGTTATGGCCAAAAGAAAAAGCAACAGCAGCTAGTTGTTTATTTTTGCTTTGCACTTTTGTTATGGCAACATTTGTGCAGAGTTTTACGTTCGCTTGCTCCAGTCCCCAGCCACGCCCCCTTGGCTCAACCCGTCAGCCATCAATCAAAGCTCTGCTAAAAACTTGCCCCAAAAGAAAAAAAGAAAAAATATCGCGCAACAGTTTTTGTTTTGCGCTAAATTTAATATTGCAAAGATTTGAGGCAATCAGCAGGGAGTCTATTTGCCCACTGACCACGCCCACCACCTCGTCATATATATTTGTATGTATTATAATCGTCAACTTGAGGCTTTAATAAAACCAAATTATGATCAGTCGCCGAAGCATTGGCCAAAAATTGTACTCCTAATGGATTATTATGTGCGGTGGTGGTGGTGGTGGTGCTGGTTGGTGGTTGGGGGTGGGAACTGTTAAGAAACCACAGCAGCTGGTATACATATGCGCAACATATGTGTGTGTGAGTGTGGCATAAGAGTCTGCTGGCTTTCCACTTGCGAGTTAATTCCCTTTACTTGGTCGTAAACTTTACGCATTCACTGTAATCAAATTTTATGAAAATGCTTTTTTGCCCCAACCTCCTCCATTGCTCTTGTTCTTTAATGTGTTTGTTGTTGTAGTTGTTGTTGTCGTTGTCTGTGGGTTGAGTTATCGCTGTTCGGATTTCTGTGGCTCTGTGAATGAAAATTTTGCGGCATAGATAATTAAATAATAAATTGTTGTAATGTCTACATTTCGCACTCTCTCTCACTTTGTCTGTCCCTCCCTCCCTCTGGGCCCGCTTTCTGCGTGTCTGCATCGAATGAAAAGGCCATAAATGATTTATATGCACATTGAATGCGCCGACAATAGATTTAATTTAACGATGTCTTGGCGACGACGCCATTTTGGCTTTCGTTCCGCTTGCCAGCTGCTTCCAAGTCCTGTTGCTGCTTATCCTTCAGCCTCTCTCTCTCTCTCCCTCTCTCTTTTCTTCTTGCAGTTTCTGCTACTGAGGTAATTACGCGTAAATGAGCAACGGGGGAAATGTTGCGGAAGCCATTGGCATATGAAACATCAACATCAATATGCCCCACTACGTCCATGGGAAAGCTAACTCAAATGCTATTTGAGCAAATTAATTTTACACTAATACTCAACTGTTGTTTGAGTAATGCATAGAAATTAGCTGGCAGAATTATGCATGGAAGTCAAATGCAGTGCTCAAATGTAAAAAGTTCAGATAATTTAATAGTTAAATCAAAGTAATTTTTTGAAGTACAATTATTTTAAGTATGAAAGAAGGCTGCATACCGAATTTCATGGACTTAACTCTTATAACTTCTTAGTTCGATGAGAACATTGGAAAGAAAAGTTAATGGCGATTTTGCTTGATAAAAATACAATTGCCATATACATACATCTTTTTTTGCTGTTAGATCTACATATATAAAAGCTTACATTTTTCTTATCTCACTCTCCCTCTTCTCCATTTTTTTACATTTTATGTCTTAATTGCCTTTCAGAAACAACAATAAAATATCGCTGTATTTGCACTTTAACTGTTTTATGCGCCATTTTGCACATTAAACGAGTTTGTCAGGTAAGTGATGCAGCTCGGCCGCTCACTCATACAAGCTTTTAGCTGAGCAAGCACTATTTTATTTTCTCATATACACCATCTGTCTCTCTCTCTCTCACACACTCTCGGTGAGCAAGGCAAAGCCATAAATTGTAGTTGGATCACGCGCCATCACGCTCGCCGTTGTCCGCTTGGACACTGCATTCCGGCCGTGTGCATTCCGTTGTTTAGAAAACTATTTTTGTAACTAGCTGGCATTCTTTGCCAGAGTTTCTTCGCCTTCTTCATCTGCTCTGCCAAAGGGAAGATGATGGAAAGGCGATGCTGCAAAACAGCTGACATTTCACTTTTCTGATGCGATTACGCAGTGGCCGCTAGTTCAACTCGTGTGAGCGAGCAGGATAGGGAGAGGGTAAGGGAGCTGCCTGCTACAACACTGTAAATTGCTTACGGTCACGTACCAAGCTGCCTCCTGTCTCTCAGCGCGACAAGAATGTGCAAGCGGGAAGAGAACAAAACACCAAAAAGATGGCAAGAGGACAAAAAAAATGGTGCCAAACTTAATGAAAATGCCAACGCGTCGCCATTTTGGCCGCAGAGGCGCAGTTACCAGCCCCCTATCCACTTCCCTCGCGAGCCCCAAGGCATTTCTATAATATGTTATTTTTCATGCGTTTTAGCGAAAGTGTTTCCATTGCTGCGTAAGAGGCTGTGTCTATGTGCATGCTGTGTGTGTGTGTATTGACATTTTTGATTTCTTGCTCCATTTTTTCTATTTTTCGTGAGCCATTTTTCTTGTATTTTGCTGGCGTTTGCCATTTGCATATCAAGATAGTGTCATTAAATTTGCATATTTTGGATAAATTTAAATTCTTTGCATGTCTCTCTGTTCCGTTTCACTTCGTCTCCTCCTTCGTTCCCTTCTTCTGCTGCTGTTTGCTCATTTTGCTCATTCTTCAAAATTCGCTTGACTTTGTTGCCGCTGTTGCCGCCATTGTTGTTGTAATTTATTGTTGTAGGCATATGCAGAGAGCATTGTTTACACACTGTACGTGTGTGTGCATGTGTGTGTGAAAGAGAGAGTGGGTGTCATTTTTTCAGCTTGTTGTCGTCATGCATCATTTGTTTAGTCCTTTAGTCCTTTGTTATGTGCCAATGCCGTGGATGTGAGAGGGGCAACGACTGTTGGGGGCGTGGACCGGGATAACGCTCATGTGTGGGTGTCGCACTTTTATGTCGCGCACTTGTTGAGAATATTAATTTTATTTAAATATTTCAAAATGTCACCGAGCTGCTGGCTCAACAGTTTCCAAGAAAATTTTACGAGGGGGTTGGCCTCCATTTTATTGCGGACTGTATTTACGTAATAGGCAAAACGAAAGTTGGCTACAAAACAATAAAAGCTAAATGAGAAAAAGCCCCTGGCCAATTACAGCTGCAGATGATTGACAGTGATATCTCTGATGGAACACAATCAAATGTTAAGTGACTGAAACACTGTCCAAAATACTTTCATAGATTAGATTAACATTATACACACATTTTAAAACTCTAGACATCTTTTAGTCAAAAAATTAATTTTATGCTCAAATCCAACTTTGAGTTTGCCGCCAAATGCAGCAGCGAAAAGCTCGCTGCTACATCACATTAGACTGCACAGCAGCTGCTGTGTTTAGCCTGAGAAGACTTATACAGTTATATGCACATATGTATGTACGAAGATATATACATACAAGCATATAAGCATGCAAAATATATATGGATATACCAAGATGAACATTTAATCAGCACAACACAGCAAGTTTCTATTTCGATTTGGTGAATTATTTAAGTTTCTATTTGCGCCGATTGCATTTTCAAAACAATAACAACAACAACAAGTGCACAATGGCAAAAGCAAAACTGCTGCTTTTGCCGGGTGCCGGCGCCACAGCTGTAGCAAGAGAGATAGAGAGAGAGTGTACAAAGAGCACAAGCAGTTGCTGAGCAAGTGAGTGGCCACCCAAACACAATTTTGTCTTTGCATGCTCTCACAATATTCACTGCTCAGAGTTGCGCTCTCTCTTTTGCTGTGGCTGTTTTTGCTTTTGCCATTTCTCATCCACCACCTTTTCGCATACATTTCGTTTCGCTGTCGCCGCTGTCGGTTTGTGTGTGTTGCGCTTTTTTCGCTCGCTCGCTGCGCAAGGTATTTTGTCGTTGTAAATTTTTGCATAAATAAAAATTCATTACGCACCCGCACCGAAAAACAAAACAAACAAATTGTAGTAACAACAGCAACAACAATAACAACAATCAACAAGCAGCAACAGCTT
The DNA here is from genome assembly GCA_035045545.1 of Drosophila gaucha. Taxonomy (NCBI): domain Eukaryota; kingdom Metazoa; phylum Arthropoda; class Insecta; order Diptera; family Drosophilidae; genus Drosophila; species Drosophila gaucha. Next base: position 9,088,944 of record JAWNOY010000292.1, read on the forward strand.
AGAGTCAAGTGCAAAGTGCGGTCGAATCTTTTTCTCAGTTTTGGTTACTCTGTTTCTGGCTGTGCGTACGTGCGTGTGTGCGTGTGGTTGTGTGCGCGCGAGTGTGTTCTTGTGTGTGTGAGCAAAATCTCAATCTCGTAATCGTAATCAACTTATAACGTGCAACAAGAGCAGCGCACAGCTGACATTCAATAGTAAGCATATACCCAGCCCAACCGACCCATTATTAATGCAGTCGCAGTCGCAGTCACAATCACTGTCGACGTCGCTGTCGTAACAATTTCGCCGCGGCTAAACAAATTAACAGCTTACAGCTAATTGAAAGCGAATTCGAATTTGTTGCTGTTTTTGTTATCGCATGTCATTGCACTCGATAGAAAATAGTTTAAGTATTGAACATTGCATAAATATACAAAATAAGCAGCGCAAAGCAACAGCGAAAAGCAGACATGAAAACAAACGTAAAAGCCAACAACAAAAAGCACAGGGTGGCAGGCACCATCCAACTGCTTGACAATCATGCAAAATTTGCGTGTGTGTCTCTATGTTTGTGCATATTTTAAAAATGTTTGATGTACACTTCGCGAAAAAAAAAGAAAAACAAAAATTTGTTTGGCTATTTATAACATAGAAATCTAATCAAATAAGCTATTAAGTCAGGCGCGTTTCACTTGTTGTGCGTGCTTTGCTTTTTCTTTTTGTTTTGTTTCGTTTTTGCTTTTGCCGGCGTCCATTCTCCGCTCTCACTGTCGTGTCTCTCTCTTACGCGCTCTCAGTTCAGTTCTGACTGCAGCTGTCAGCAAGCAGCACACGCTTACGCTCTCTAAGAATCTGTCTCGCTCTTGCTCGCTGTCATTGTCCTTTTGGCGCACTGCAATTCGTATTTTTAATAAGCAACAATAATAATAAGTGTAAGCAACAAATTAATATACGTGCAATGCGGAATAAATGCAAAACGCATAGGAAAATCATTTCGGTTGCTGTATTTTGCCGGTCAACGTCTGGGCCATTTGTTTACACACGTTTGTGTGTGTGTGTATGTGCGTGCAAGTGTTTTGCCATTCGTCTGGCCCCATAAAAATACAAAATACTTGGCTGTGAGCTATTTTTAAGCCACAACATTGGTCACTCAACAATGTGTGTGTGTGTGTTTGTAATACGTATAACAGCAAAAAATAAACGATTTGCGTTATAAAATTCTACACATGATGCATGCTAAGCATGTATTGCAACATAGTTGCCGCCTTGGAAACATTAAGCGGCCGCAATTAATTGCAAATTAGACAGAGAGCAAATGATCTGGACAGGAGCTCTCACTGTGGTTAACTCATGCATGGCGGCGCAGGCAGAAGAGCGTATAAAGTGAAATAAAATATAACAGCTAGCCAAACAAACATCTAGAATCTAAATGCAGTGTTGCCGATGCGAATGCAGAAATGATGCCAATAAGCTAAGTGACGTGTTTATTGAAAATTATCCGGCAATAAAAATTAAAATAATACGAAAAAAAAGAAAAATGAAGTGTGTTGACATACATTTGTAAATGTGTATGTTTTTGTACAGAGTTGCATGTGTTCCCTGAGCATTGAAGTGCCAGTGTTGCTAACGTGCCTTTGAATTTAGTACTAAATCTTTGACAGCACTACGACACAAAGTGTCATAATTATCAATTCGTTTGCTTTCAACTGTTATACGCAGCCATTGTTTCTTTGACTTATTTGCTTTGCGAATTTCACTTTCCCCAATCATTATTATTGCTTATCAGTTACGTTTCATGTGCCATTTGCTTTGCAGTTGATTCGTCGCTCGTGAATTTAATAGAAGAAGAAGAAGTAGCAGCAGCATTTGCAATGCATCCACGCTACAGCCCCGCGCCTCCGCCGCACCAGCAACAACAGCAGCAGCCAATGGGCGGGCCCCATCAGCAGCAGCAGGTGGTAGGGGGTGGAAACGGACATGGTGGCGGCGCCCCTGCCCACATGAGGGCGCCACCAAATTCGCAGCAATTGCCGCCGCAGATTCCGCGATCACAGAATTATGCAAATGTAAGTAATATGAGAAATGTTTCTATATATAGAATAAATTTGATTATGTTATCAATAATTATAGTCGGTAAATTAATGTTACACTTTTTAAAGTTTGCCTACGAGATGATTATCTACTGATATTGATATTTTTGCTTTCTTACTTATTCTTAGAATAAGTTAGTTCTGAGTTGCTATCGATAATATTATCGATTTATAGATATTGCTTATACTTTGAGGTGTGTTTAAAGTTTTTTTAATATCTTGGTGTTCTTTCGACTAAAGATAGTTCAGGGTTAATGGTGCAATCGATTATGTTTTTAATACATCATCTTTACTTTGTTAAAGCATGTTTATGAAATTTATTGATTACTTAATTATCTTCTGCCTGAATTTATATACATATACAAAAAGTTTGATTTGGGTTGCTATCGATCATATTATCGATAAATTGCTTTGATTAAATATTATACGTATTGTGATCTTGTTTTAAATACATTCATTTACATAAAAGTTTTCATTAGGTTGTTATCGATAAATTGTACAATCTCTTATTAAATCATCTTAACTGTTAACCAGAATGATTCTGGATCTGCAGCGCAACTAAGATTTAAAGACTTTACTCTTTTAAAGAAAGTCTTAACGTTAAATTTTGGACTGCTATTTATAGCTTATATGGTCGTTTGTACGCAATCAGCGCCACAATGAATCAATCAATCGATCAATCAAATGCATCAGTGCATCAATCAAGCAATCAAGCTCGCAACCGCGCAGTCACTCATTCATTCACTGGCAAAACTCATTCATTCAAATCGGTTGGCGTCCCCCCTGCTTTCCCCTTTAACTGATTTCAGACTTCTGATAGGGCGCGATAGTCTCGCTTTCGGCCGCAAGGGGGCGGCAGTGCAATCGACATGTGTCATACGCAGCGTTGGCCCATTTGAGTGGAAAATTGCTGCTGCTGCTGCTGCCTTCCTTGCCACGGCAATGATATGGATTTCTATGCTCTGCTGCCACACTGCCATACACACACACTCTCACACACACACACGCACGCACAGCTAGCATATCAATTTCCGACACTTGCAGGCCACACAGGCTGCCTAATCTTAGCCACCTGCCAGCTTACCTGCAATCATTACTCAAATAAATCTAAAGTTTTCTTCTGCTCCTCATTTTTTCTTTTTTTTTTTTTTTGCTATTTGCCTAATTTGTGTGTAGATTTCATTGCATAATGCTGGCATATTTTATGCATCTGCGAATGGCTGAAAAACGCACAAAGGCCGTTTTACATTTTGTAAGCTGTAGCCCGCTAGCATCTAACTGCTCTACCTCTATGCATATATATATCTGTGTATTATAAACTATTCAGTAATGTTGCCGCACAATGCGGCGGGCAACTCTCTGGCTGCGTTTTAGGCATTGCCACTCCCCCTTCCCCCTTGCGCCCTGTTAGCCACCTTCTCAGCTCAGGGCCTGGCTGCTGCCTGCTTTGCTTTGTGGCGACGTCTATTTGGCATCCTCTAATGGCCGCATGGCGTTGCTTTTGCTTTTCACGACGTTCCATTTAAATAGCTTTCAGCAACAACTACAACAACAGCAACAGCAACAACAATAATGCCGACCACATCAAAATAAAAATGTAAAACTGCACAAAAAAAAGGAATATAAAATACAAAATTGTAAACATTCCCGCTTAGTCAGCGCTGAAGTTTTCGCCTGGCCAGAGCATTCACTTTATATAAATATATATATTTATATACATATTTATATATACATATAATATATATATATACATATATCATTCTGTTCTTTAGATTGAGAGAGTGCTTAAAGCTCCAGACATTACATTATCTATGGTTTATAGTATTTGTGCTTTGCTTTAGAGACGTTGTCATGATTTCTTATGAAGAGCTTATAATATAAGCTTTAAACTAACTTTGGATATAAGGTAAATTTATGTTATAATATATTGGGTGTTCTATTGTGAAGTTTTATCATAGTTCGAGGTAATTTGTATTTGTTGAGCAGGTTGTCTGCATAGTAAGTTAAAGAACCTTCTTTTTGTGTCATCCGTAGGCATTGCTAGCGAGTCTTTGTACCTTATATATAAAGATGATAAGCGTAATGATTCCTATCGATTTAATGAGCATATCGATAAATCATAAATTATTTGCTAAAGACAAGTTTTTAAGCTGTGCGTTTAAAACCTCATCCTACTCCTCCATCTCTTTCCAATCACTCGACAATCGCAACTTGCATAATGGCAATAAATCGAATAAAACATTATATTTATATTATATTATATTATATATAGAACAATGTTTATGATAAAATATGGAGTTCTATAATAACAAAATATTTATTTATATTAATTAAAATCAATGTCTTAGACTTGTTTTTAATCTCTTCCCAAAAAATACCCAACTAATTATTTTTTTTAATCTCTTCAGAAAAAGTACCCAAAGAATTATTTTTCTTAATCTCTTCCCAAAAAATACCCAAAAAATTCTTTGAAACTTTATTTTTTATTCAAATAAACCGTCCTTCATTTCTTCCTTCCTCCTCCAATTACATATTTGAGCAAAATTAAAAATAAAAATTTTTAAAAACTTAAAAATCAATAAAATACTCCATGAAATATTGTATATAATTCTTATGCTTATTGATTATGGTTCTTTAAAAGAAAAACATAATTATAAGATTTCCTTTTCTCAATTTCATATATTTTAATCTATTTCACAGCAGCTATTTTTATCTGCTCTTCAGCTCTTTCTTCTGCTTCTTCCCCTTTTTCAATCACTATATTGATGTAAAAATGCTAGGCAGATTGCATTGAATATATCTCATAAATATACAAAACAAAATATATACTCATTCCCATACTATCAAACTCTTCTCTTAAATCTATTTAAAAAAAAAAATTGCCAAAGTAACTCCTTTGTAGACTTATGTTTTTGTTATTCTTACCAACTCTCTCCACCTTGTTGCATGCCTTTTTTCTGCCTTGCCTCATTTTCGATGCACAACTCTTGTTTAAGTTTTTGCCACCAAAAATTTGAGTTTGCTGCTCAAACTTCGTTGTGAGCTAGGGATATTTGACTTGGCGAGTTGCTCAAGAATATATATAAATAATATATATATTTATATTTGATTGGGCAGTAAGAGTAAGAGAGCACGTCGTAATTTCTGATTAAATTCAATGTTGACAATTACCAAACGCAAAGTTGTTAAGGTAATTGCGGCTCGCGTAGGCTGAGATGCATTTCAATTGGTTACGCCTCGCACAGGGCTGGACGCGAACGTCCGAAAGGAAACCAAAAACGTGTTGCCTGAACTCGAGCATTCCCCTACCTCACACTCTCTCTTTCTCTCGCTCTTTCTCTCTCGCTCTCTGACTGCCCCCCACACACACACACGTTGCATGCGTCGCTAAGGACGCCGTTTGTGCAGCCCGCTGAATGTGGCAGCGGGGTGTCCTGCAACACACACGCCTTTTGCGTGCAACGCATGCGCCGGCTTGTGGATTCTGCAAAGTCCTGCCAAATAGCTTTGCCGGCTTTCACGAATGCGTCATCGTGTTTAGCCGAATGCTGGCGCCGACTGGCTGCCAAACTGCTGGGCACACGTTGAACATGCAACCTTACTCAATGAGAAATTCAGAATCCATTCGACGATTGTCAAGTTAAGTTAAACGCCTTTTCCTCATTTTCGCAAAACGGAAAGCGAACAGCAAGCCAGCCAGCCAGCCAGCCAGCCAGCAAGCAAGCAAGCCAGCCAGCCGCCAAAGCCAAGCAAAGCCGAGCCGAAGCTGAAGCCAAGCCAAAGCCAAAGCCTGGCCACAGCCAAAGCCAGTCAAGTAAAGCCAAGCCAAGCAAAGCCAGTTGATCCAGCAGTGAAGTTCCGACAAGTAGTCGCCATTTTGTGTTTGCGCCTCCTAAAAAAAAATTAAAAAAATATATATATTTATTTAACTTAAAATTTAAAATTAAAAATTTAACAATTAATTTCGTTGCGTATACGTAATATTCATATTGTGAGTACATTCTGTCCATAGTCAAGTGAAAAGTGAATGCACTGTGCGAGTTATTTTAACGTTGTCCGGGCAATCCACATAACAACAAATCAACAGTATTAATTACAACAACAACAATTGCTCAAAGCTAGCAACAAGAAATATTGGTCGAAGGTCTAAAGTCCCTATAGAGCAGCTTCAAATTGTATTTCAAATACAAAATCGTGAAAGTTTAAGTCAAGTTCGTAGCCCAAAACGCATCTTTCAAAGATAACATTGATTAATAAAACGAGTTTTAAACTCTTCAATATAAAAAATTAAAAACTAAATATTTTTCCGTAAAGCAAAGAAGCTATAAAAAAAAACAATTTTAAATATATAAAAAAGTGCAGTATTATTTTAATAAAAATATTAAAGTTTAATGAAAAAAATATAAGCTAAAAACAAAAATCAAAATTAAAGAAAAAACAAGACTTAACCGTTTTAAATATTATGTGCGTAAATAAAAGACAATAAAAAACAACAAAAATCTTGACTTGATATTAAAAGAAAAACTATAAGAATTAGCGCAAATTGTGAGTGAAAATTATTAAAAATAAAAGAAATATATAAAAAAAAAAATTTAAGAAACTCCATAAATAAACTAGAAAATTTAATAAGCAGCAAAAATAAAAACTAGTGAATTTCTAAAAATATTAAATTAGCGCAAAAGTAAAAGCTTAGCTTAAAAAAAATATATATTAAATAAAAAATTGCATATTTTAGTCTCTGTGTGCTTTAGTAACTATAATTGTTAATAAATTTCAACTAATAAAAATATAAAAAAACTCTTAAGTGTTCAGTGTTAGCAAAGAAAAAAAAAACAAAAAATAAATATTAAATGTTTTTAAAACAAAAAAACTTAAAAGGATAAACGTATTAAAACGAAAAATAAGCGAAAATTGAATTCAACTTTGTTCGTCGTAATTAAAAGAAAACATATAGTAAAAACCAACTAAATAATATATCTAAGGCTAAAGGCTAAAGCAAAAACAGGCGCCAAACAAAGAAACTGACAAACGTTAGCAAGAACTAGACAAAGCGAGAGCGAAAGAAACAGAGAGAGGGATATAGATAGAGGAAAGGCAGCTAGAAGTGGAAATTAATTCACAATCAACGTGCACATCAATAGCCATTAAAATTGCGTCAATCAAGAGAAAAACCTCACCGCTGCCCACAACAACATTGACGCTAACTAATTTCAATCAGCAAGAGCAGCTACAACAGCAGCAACAACAGCAGCAACAGCAGCAGCAGAGCGAGGCAACAGCTGCAAGTCAACAGTTGGCAACAGTTGTGCAAACAGAGCGGCAGCAAGAAGCCACAGCAACAGCAACAGCAGTAGCAGCAGCACCAGCCGCAACAACAACAGCAACAGCAGCAGCGGCAGCAACAACAACAGCAGCAACAGCAGCAGCAGCAGCGGCAGCAACAACAGCAGCAACAGCAACAGAAAGTTTGTTAACAAATTCTAAGGCTAACGCCTCGGTCAGCGTCGACAAGAACAACAGCAGCAGCAGCAGCTCCTCGTTGACCCTAGCAGCTTTGCAGCCACCACCACCGCCGCCCACAAACGAAGCCGCAGCAACAAGCCAAGTTGCCAAGCCAAAACAAACAACAACAACAGCAACACAAGCAGCAACAACAAGCTTAAGAGGCGCCACTGTCAACGCCGCCACGACGTCGTCCACATCGACGCTGTACACGTGCTCCAGCGCCTCATCCTCGCTGATTGCCCAGCCGCCGCCAACAAAGATATTTAAAACGGATCATCTGTGCGTGAACGCCGCCGCCTACGGTCTGCCAACTGTCGCTGCCGCCGCTGCTGTTGGCCATCCCTGTGTCTACTGTGTGATACCCGTGCCAGTGGTAAGTCTTGCTTCCCCAATCTCCCAATCTTTCCATACCTCGCCCATTCTTATTCCCTACCCTCTCATTTGCATAAGCACTCATCCAGTTTCGAGTTTCTCTCTTTTTCTTTTCTATTTCTTTTGATTTTTCACAGTCATTAAATATTAAAATAATTACGCGTATCCTGTCGAATTGTCCTGAGCCTTTCCCCAACTCCTGAAAATGTATAAATTTTCTCGCATCCGAGTCGCTAGCTTCATTATCATTTATTATCCATTGTTAAGGTGTTGGATTTTATTTAGCTTTGTGATTGCCGTCGCTTGGGGTGGAAAATAAGTGGAATTATAAATAATCTTTAAGAGAATTTAGTATGAGATTTAGAGTTTTTACAGCTTTGGCTTGGGTGTGGTGGAAGAATTAAGGTTAAATAAGAAAAATATGGACTCCTTCAGGTTTTACCATTAAATATTAATGAAAATATACAAACTTTTATTTTATATTTATAGAATCATCTGAAGTTTCAAATTTGTGAATACATTTATCCATAACATTGTGTTTTATGTTGTCGATTATAATATTGATAATATTGTATTTTATGTTATCGATAAATGTATCTAAAAATCTTTAATCAAGGTTTCTAAAACTTCAAATTTGTAACAATTTTCTGTTGAAGAACTTAAATATATACATACCTGATATATTTTTATAGAGTAAAGTTAACTTTTTCGACTCCTTCAAGTATATATGTATATTCTTGTTCAGATCTTATTTGTTTGACGAATTTTTTGTGTTTCGGTTTAGATTTGTAGCTAACTTGAGATCTGGGAACTAAAATATTATAAAAGATCATCTGTAAACTTCTTTGCACTAGTTTCTTAGTTATCGATAAGAAACTATCCAACATATATATTCGTTTCGGATTTAGCTTGATCTTTTAATCTTAGCAAAATCTGATCAATTTCAGTTTTATTTATCACATATTTCGATCTCTAACATCTATAAGAAGTTTAAAATGTGCAATTCTAAAAACCATTTCTAGTTCTTTCTGCATTTCAAAACTTTTGATGTCAGTTCTCGTTTTTCATTTCACTTCATTTTCAGGTGTTGCATGCCAGCATATTAACTCGCATGCTTCAGTATGCGCCCTAAGCCCATAATCCAAATTTGTGTGGCTCCCTCATGCTCTTGCTCATTAAAAATGCCGCACAAGAAACAATTTGCATTCATTTGCCGTCAAGCCAAACAAATTACACAGCACGCGACCCAATCCAAGCCAAGCCAAGCCGAGAAATGTCAGCCGCAATCTAACATCCTGGACGGCAAAAGTCCCCCTACCCCTTCGCCTCCTGCAATCCCTCAGCTGTCATTAGCAGCGTCAGCTGTTTGCCCACTTAAAGATTGTCCAGATAATCGCCGCAACAAATGTGCCTAATGTCAATGACAATAAAGACAAATTATATACAAATATTGGGACAGACGTTGATAATGACACGCTGTCAGTGCAGGACATATACATAAAACATATATATATATATATATTTCATTATAAACCCAAAAACAACAACAGCTATAAGAACTGATTGCAGCAGTTGGTACAACCTTAGCTCAGCTTTATCTCTCTGCCTTCGCCTCAGTCTTAGTTTCATTTCCAGCCTCAGCTGCAGCAAATTTGAGTAATTACATAGATATTTTAGCTATGTTGGCAAAATACAATTATTATAATGATTATATGGGGGCTGCGTGGGCTGACGAAGAAGAAGAAGCACAGCAATATAAGCAAATGAGCAGCTGAACAATTCAACAAATTATTCATTTATTTTCATTGTTAGCTGCAGGTTTTTTTTTACTTTTTTGTGCATTCAGGATTTTCCTTGCCTTAGTGAAATATTGTATTTGTATACTCGCTCACGAAGTAAAAACAGAGTACATTGGTTATATGTAGTTGCTCTGTATAAAGCATTTTGTGGATATTGAAACAAGAAACTGAAAATTTTAGGTAAAATTTATTTGGTAAATTCTTTATCTATAAAAGCCTAAGAGCCGCGATCTTCATGTATTGCATGTGGATAACTATTGAACTCCTTTGCAAAAAGCCCTCTAAATTATATGGAAAAACATCCATTTCTTATAAATTTAGCTATTTTTGGACTGTGAACGAGTATTATGCAGTTAGTTTCGCCCAACTACAACGTTCTTGCTTATTTACTTTTATTTTTTCAGTCCCATTTCTCGCTGTGTATGCTCTTAATTTTGCCATTTCAGGCACAACCGAGATTTATGTAGGAAGGCATTCGACCTTTTGGCTCTGTGTGTGTATATATGCTATGTATTTTCTCGTTTTCCTTTTCGCCTTATGCTCATTTTGTTGATTTCTAATTAATTTTACTCGAAGCGAAAATGAATTGGCAAAATGCCCCAATACAAATAAGCAGCTCGAGCGCAAGATCCAAAAAGAACAACACGAGAGCCAACAGAAAACCCAAAAACAACAACAACGCAACGGCTCATATAAACATTTTTCTTTTCATTTTTTTTCGGCTCTTTTGTGTATTTTTCACATATTTTCCCCAACTGCAATTCTGTGTAAATTTATGCTGATTGTTAGTCGTACTCTTAGGATAATTAAAAAGTAAAGAAAAGCTGTACAAAATAAATGCCAGAAACAGTTATTGATAGTTATTGGCGAGCGAGTTTTCAGTGCTTAATGAATGAAGATTAAAGATTTGAGTGAATATTGTAAGATAGACAAATTGTTGGCTTGGATCAAGAGTAATATTTGATGTGTCTTTGTTGTTGAAAGTGATTACATGAACAAACATATTTAAGTAGTTATCTTATATAATGTAATATAAAATTACCATGCAAAGACAACTTCTCCAATCACATAAAGTATATAAATAAGATAGCTAGCTATAAATATGATTGTATATACTTGATCAGTATCAAGAACTCAATCGATATAGCCTTATTCATGTGTTCGTCTGTCTATTTCTATAGCTAACTAGTCAAAATATGTCATAAGAAGCACCAAATAGAAGATAAGCTGCTTTACAAAAATGATTAAAAACTTAAATATATCATACTATAGTAAATAAAAACTAAGGCTTAGTTGTTTCATGTCGAAAATCGTAGCTTAGAAAGTCCAAAGTATTCTATTTGCCTTTGTTTAATTGCTCTGATTGAACAAAGTAGATTCCTTATTAAGAATTTTTTATATATAGGCTATAATTTTGTTAATTTCCTAAATAATAATAATAATTATTAATGCCGTCAACGAGTGGCCTAGGTTGCCAGAACTTGGGAAATTCGTTTAACGAGGACCCGGGTTCGAATCCCAGGCATTAGGGCATGGTTATACTGTGTTTGTCTTTAGTAGTTTAGATCTTAAAACTTAAAAAACTTAAACATCTAAGCGTTTGAGTCAAAAAACTCAAATTAGCTATCCTAAAAAGTCAAGGTTTGACTAGATATGGTCTATAAGACAGATGCAATAAAAAACAATAACGAAAACATAAATAATTATTAATATAATAACATTTAATATATATATGTTTCAGTCTATACAAATTTGTAACATCATATTGGATTGCCACCCATCGCAGTACACTTTAAATTTTTTTTAAATCCTCTTTTGAATGATTTACCTATCCAATCTATGATTTACCTATCCAAATTATACTTACATATATATATATATATATATAATTGTTATTTAAACACATGAACGTTTTCTATTAACTTTATGTCTATCACAAATCTCTCTTAATTATTTTACTATCTAATCTAAATAAAAACAAACTTTTTTAATTTTGTATTATGCAAATAGTCGTAAAAAGCAACTTTCACTTTGCGATCAGCTCGCAATCGCAGTCTCTCGATCTTGTGCACAAAACATGCATTAATAAAGTTGTTTATTGTGACATGAAACGCAAGGGTTAGCATTAACTTTAGATTCTAGTGAGGCGGGGCTGAGCCACGCCCCCGACCACAGATTGCCCACACTTTGGCCATGTTTCAAGGACTTTTCAAGTGAAAGAGCGTGTTGCGGCTCACGTGGCGTATGCGTGACATGGTCACATAGCATTTACTTGTTTTTTTCTTGTTTTTCTGTATAATATTTTGCTGCCATCACGTGTCGTACATACACACACACACACACACACATACACGCACACCTCTGGCTGAGCCATGAATATGCATTATTATTTTTTTGTAGCTCCTGCTGCTGCTGCGGCTTGCTGAAGTGCGGCTAATTAACAGCTGACATACATTTGGGCACCTCAATGGCTGTTGCTGTTGTTGTTGTTGTTGTTGCTGTAGTTGTTGCTGACGAGGTTAAGTGGCCCAATCGCAGAGCCAGCTGATAGCCAAGTGCTGCATTTAAAGCCACTTGAGTGAACGTAAAGTTCAAAGTTCAACAGCAAATTGTGTGGAAAAATTCTGCTCAAAGTTTTTATGTGAGCGCCGCTGTGTTTTCTTCTCTCAATTTTGCATAACAAATGAGATGAGAGTTTCGCTGGTAATTGTTATTGATGCAGAAATATGGCGATTAGTGTAGGCTAGCCTATAAAAGCGTTTCGCTTTATCTCCTCTCCGTTCCGCCCATTTTCCATGGATTCGTAAAACTTTTGGCCCAACTAAAAAGTGAAAATTTACGCCCGGCACATTTGGTCGAGTGGGCTGGCAGGAGGAAACGTGTCGGACGCCATATTGGCTAACATAAAATGGCGTTTATGATGGGCAAAGTTTCATCATTTGCAATTTACTGTGTGACCCCCAAGCATGTCTCTCTGTCCAGGCCCACTTTCCAGCAAATTTAACAACATAAAAACTGTTGAAATCTAGGCGCCTTTCCATCTCTCCCCTGTGAAACAAAGTGCAAACTGTTTTCACAAATGTTTTTCGGCTTAGCTAACATTTTGTACATATATATATATATATATAGTATATAGTAGTAAATATTTAATATTAAATAATGTAATGCAGCATTTGGCATGATTTGAGTTGACCGTGCGTCATCTGGACCTGGGACCTGGGACCCCGTTGAGCAGCCATCCATATAAAGCCGGTCTGTGCCCTGACTTTTCCAGCTGATAACTAATTCCATGCATGTTCACAGCCTTGCAATTTAATGCTAGCGAACATTTAATTAATTTTCCAACGAAAAAAAAGTTGCAACTGCTGGACACACACACACACATGCACATAAACACCCACACACGAGTGGGACAAAGTTTCAGTTTTTTTGTGCTTGTTCAGAAAGTTGAAAAGGAGAATTTAGGTTTTATATATAGGAGGGTAATTTCCTATGGTTTCTTATATGTTATATATATACTCAGCTTGGTCTGACAAGTCAAAAATACTCGCTATCTGTATACTCAATTTTGAACAAGTTCTAAAAATCTATTAAGTACAGCTTATATACTTTATATGCCTTTTTAAATAATTTATATGTATGTCTGATTATGCTATATAGTCAAATATATCAATACATATGTCTCTCTATATGTATTTCTATATATATTTGGTTAATTCTCTATTTGAAATTCCATTTAAGATCTGAACGAGCAACTTGCAGTCGGTTCTTTATTCTTGCTTGTTTTTCCTAGTTTATTTATTTATTTTTTTGGGCAAGAAAAAAATTGTGTAAAAAGTTGTTACGAGCAATTCCATGAAACGGCATTTCATTCAATTCAATTTCATGGTCTGTAATTATTTTATACGAGCTGGGGGCTGAACAAATGTTCAAATAACTAATCAAGATGTCCAAAAAACAGGACAACAAACTGTACCTAGTTTTAGTTACTGCTTTAATAAACCATTTCGATGTGAAGCACGCGATTGTTGTAATGTATAAACTAAAATATTCTGCATATGCGAGAGAGGAGATTCATCTGCTATAAGCTTCATGTTATGTCAGTTAAATATTTTATTGCCTAATGCACTTGTAAATTGCTTTATGGCTTATGTTCAATTAAATATTGATTTTATTAACAATATTCTTGCTGCCAATTAGATGGCAAATTTCCTAATTTGCTATATCTACATATATAACCATTCATTTATTGAATTGTAATTGAAGGCATATTTCAATTTGCAATATGAATTAGATAAGTGAAATAACACAAAATAATTTAATTTCGAGAGCTGAAGGAAAATGATTTTTGCTTCAAAATTGGTACGCAGCGAGCACAGTGTAAGCCAGCATCATGTTAATTAGTGTGTGAAAAATTATTCGTGTGTGCTACTTTGTTATATTTTATGCTCGGGGTACTTAGCACGCAGTTGGAGGTTTTTTGAGTGACTTTCAAAGCTGTTGCCTTTACTTGTCAAGAGTCTTTCAACTGTGTGAAAACGTACGAAGGAAATTGCAAAAATTGGCATGGATTTGACATTTAGTTAAAAATTAAGTTGCTTGCCTTGATAATAAAAGTTTTATAGTTATGAAATAGAATAAAGAATATCGACAATATATATCAAATATATTTAAAAAAGAGAAGATATTGACAATATTTGATCGAAAAGCAAACTAAATATGATTTCCTTTAAGTAATTTATGTAGTTGCTGAATTTTGCTTTAATTTTGCTTTTTATGTTTTCTAATATTCTGGCATACATCCTCATTTTGTGCAGTGTATGCCTGCTTCGTTGTGCTCCAGTTGCATATCACGTCTTGGCATTATTCGCATTATTTTTGGCATCAAGCAGCCTTTTGAGATTCGCTACGCTGTGACGCCTCAGCTGCTTGTTTACCTTACCCAGCTCCCAAGCTCAAGCGCAGGCTCCTACTGTGCCGCTGCGTCTGTGTGTGTGTGCGTGTGTATGTGTTTATTGTTGCTGTCATGCCACACATGACGCGTTGGCTGCCTGCCTGCCACTTGGCTTAAGTATTTTAACCTAAAATTGCAAAAATAGCGCAGCGTTGAGAAATGCCTGCCATGCCGCTGACGAGACTTCAAACTGAAGTGGATGCCCCAGAGAAGTGTGTATGTGTGTGCTTGTGTGTGTGTATGGCTTTGTGACAGCGCATCAGGACATGAAAATTCGCACACTCTGCTGCGCATATTCTGCAACTGAATTCAATTGTAGCTTTAAGTTCCATTCAGTTATTTGTGCTGGTCCACACTGCGTATGCGTAATGTGTTATTTATTTATTCAATTTAGCCGTCGTCGACTGTTGTCCGGTTGCCCTTTAGTACCAGGCGGGCATTAAATATATGTTCAGCAATTTGTCAACAAGCCGCATACAAAGTTACAAACCAACCACGCCCCTGACACTGCCCCCAGGCCCCAACCGCCGCACTCACTGCGTTTGTAATGAAAAGTCATTAACATTAAAACAACTTTCAACACTTTGCTAGCCGCCATTTGCTGACATTTCATACACTCTGTCTGCGTGTGCGTGTGTGTGACAAATCATTGGGCAACAGCCAAGCGATATTCTTTATAAGTCGTATATGTCCTGGCATCAACTTTTGCTCAATTTTGTTTTGTTAATGAAAAAAGTTTTTTTGTTCGCCTTGAATTGCTTCGAATTTTTTCTGATTTTGTTATGCCAGCAACGCCTTTGACAGCGCCATCAACTTTTCATTAATTTATTACACGCTCAGCCACGTACCGCCCGCGCCGCACATTGGACACGCCTACATTGCCCGCCAGCCTTGCTTGTCACATTGTTCAGTTTGTGCTTCATCGTTTGGCTGCTGCTTCTGTTGATAATCATAGTTCTATTTTTTTCACTCTGCTCTTTGTCGCACAGATTCCTCATTTTCTTTTTCGATTTGGCTTTCTTTCCATTTTCTGTTGTTGTTGTTGTTGATTTTGCCCTGGCTGTTGCCCTTTTTGTCGCTTGCTCCAATCAATGTTTATTAAAAAGTTTCCTTTGCTCGATGAACTTTGACATTTTGACAAATATTCTTGTGTCAAGCTCGTGCTATGCCTGCCTCTCTCTCTCTCAGTCTCTTTCTCCCTCTCTGTTGGCAGGTAAGTTTGTGGGCATGTCATTAACCGAAGTACATTTATATTCCATTGCATACTTTTGGGCTTGTTTACTTGAGCTTCTATTTTAGCAATCTGTCTCACATTAACAATTCAGATTTGTCTATCAAGCAGCTGTCGAAAGTTCAGTCCAGGGTATTTAGCCTTCAGCTTACCCTACCTCTGACTTGTCTGTCTGCTTTAGCTTGCTACACGAATTGCATGTACACATCATTAGCTTTGTCCGAAAATTGTCACGTTCGGCACACGTGTGTGTGTGTGTGTGTAAGTGTGTGTGTGTGGGTAAAGCTGCATAATCCCAACATGGACACGGTTTGAGTTTAAGCGGCCGAATACCGAAAACCGAAAAGCATACCGTTGCGACAGACAGAGAGACAGACTGACAGACATTCGGATCCATTGGATCCCTCGAACCGTAACCAGGCATAGTGGTTTTTCGTCGGGGTCTTCTCTGTTGGCCGTGCAAACCGCCAAACGTAAACCGCTAAGTGCTTTGCCTTTGTTGCATTCCCTTGGTTGCTGGTTTTAGCTGGCTGCTGGCAAACGGAACTTTGCTATTATTGCATTTGGCGTTTAACAACACTGTTGTCGGTGTTGTTAGCCTCTAGCTGATTTTCTTGAGTGTAACGTGCTGACGACTTTCACATGAAACGTGCTCCGCATAAATCTTTCAAAAAAAGGGGTCGTGCAACTGCCTCATGTACAATATAAATATATATATTTTGACCTGCATCTAACGCACAATTCATATACAAAAAAACACACACACAC
Organism: Drosophila gaucha; assembly: GCA_035045545.1. Lineage (NCBI taxonomy): Eukaryota > Metazoa > Arthropoda > Insecta > Diptera > Drosophilidae > Drosophila > Drosophila gaucha. The sequence continues at coordinate 9,105,642 of JAWNOY010000292.1, forward strand.
ACACGCAGAGACGCAGACACACCCATAGAATTTAGAAGATTTCACAGTTTGTTATTGCCTCATGTTTTGGTCGCATTAGATGGTTATTGTATGTGGCTCTAAAAGTATTTTCTGTATTGTCACGGTATTTCGCTTGGGGATTTGGTGAAAAAGTAAAGTAATCTTTTATTCGAGATAAAATGTATGACAGTAGTAATAATTTTAGAGTTAAATGCAAGTTACTTTCTAAATTTTAAGCTGAGAGTGGAGAAAAAGTATAGATACATATATTGTTGCATTATTACTAGATAGATAGATATGATGTATTAGTACACAGTTACAGAGACATATTTAGCTAATATTAAATTTAACTTTCGGGTTTTTTATTAATCTTTGATTAGTGTGAAAAGTCTTTTCCAAATAACTTTCATGTCAAATAGGGAGGAGATACCTCCCTCATAGGAGATTTTAGCTATCTATCTTAAATAAGTATGAAATTTAGTTTCAATGATTCACTCTCCCCTTAAAAATAACTACTTTTCCAGCACTTGGCGTTGCTTATAAACCTATTTCCCTCGGTTCGAACTCGAACACTCATACTTCATAGATCTTATTATGTGTAAATTATATATAAAATGTAACTATCTTAGATTCACTTTACTATATTTTGAGTAAGCCTGTCGCAGTGATTCGCTCTTTTAAAATAAACTTATTACACAACACTTTGCATTGCCTGTAAAGTCATTTTCCAACACTGTCAAACATTTTGTTGCTTTGCCATTTGCAAACACTCTAAGCTATATTTTAGTGTTCGCCTTTTTGTATTATTTTCTAGTGTTAAAGTATTTTCCATCGCAACTATGTAAACTGGAATTTCGCTTTAGCATTTTGCTTCGGCAGTTACATTAAAAATTCCTGGCATACGCTCACGTAGTTGAGAGCCCAGCAAACCCAGCAGCTGCAATTTTTCCGCTTTTGATTTTGTATTGGAATTTTCTATTTGGCAATGCATCAACCAAAGCTACCCAAAGAGCAGAGAACAGTGTGTCTGCGTCATAATCAGTATGCTAGAGATGGGCAGAGACAACGACAGTTATAGAAATAGAGAGAGGGAGACAGCCACTCAGTTGCATTTGATTTTTGCAGAACAACTACTGCAGTAGGTTCATTGGGACTTTGCCTTTTAGCTAGCGAGATGTCAAAGTGGATTTTGCAAGCAAGCTGACTGTCACGCCCCCTCATACAGCCCATCCCTCTATCGAAATCTATATATATATATATGTATTTGTGTAGTATATTATTAACTCTCGGCAACGATTTTGACACATCCATTGATATGCACATTTGTGACTTGTCGCTGCATCGAGCACTCGCATCTCTTCCACATTGATAGTGTTGTAAGATGCATACAAAAAAGAGTGCTTAGCATATTAAAAACATAGCCAAGTGCAGCTGTGACTTTCACGCAAGACGTACGTGCCACAGCCAAGATACAGACGCACGCCCACAGCTGCATTCGCTTTTTGTATCTCAACGTCTCTTGGCGTTTCTCTCTGCCATTGCTGCTGCTGCTACTGAAGCTCCTCCTCCATGCATGTTATCTTTGGCGCTGTGTTTCTTTCTTGGTCAGAAAATGGACGAGCGCATTTTCCACATTTGCAACATTTGATTTATTCGCACACACATACAGCTGCACTTTTCCTAATGCATATGCGCCATTTTGCATACGTTTCTAATAATTCATCTTCATGTTCCGTTTCTACTCTTTCGCTTTGCTTTGCTTGAGCCCTTCCCTTGACTGCTTTTTGGCGCAACTTTTGCTGGCTCAGCTGCCATTACAAATTTCCAATATTTTTTTCTTCTTTCCTTCTTTCATATCTGTGTTTGTGCAGCTTGCTGCAACTTCTTTGCCTCATGTGCAACTCTTCAAGTTTTTTTTTTTGCTTTGCTTTTGCGTTTGGCTACATTTTTTAGGGAAAATTGGAAAATAGTTTTTCAGTTTGATTCTTTTATCGACTTATTGTGTTTGACGGAAATATGCTCAGTCTGTGTGGCTCCCTCGCATTCTCCACCCCCTCTCTCGCCCTCTCGCTTTATCTCTTTCTCTGTCGCTGTTGCAGTCGATAGGGTCAGACATTATTCGCTGTCGCTAACGTTTCGCTTTGTTAGTTGAATGGCTTTGAAGTTGCGACTGTGATAAGTAACTCAGAGTAGGATGATCGTATGTAGCTGGCAACATTCTCCAACTTATATTTGATTTACTTCAAGCTACTTATATACTAAACTAAAATCCTAAAATATTTCTTTGCATATTTTGTTCTGCTTCCAAGAAAAAAACGTTCTTTTGTCATCTGACATTTCGTGGTCTTTCAATGCTTTGTTTATTGCAAAACTCTTTGCATTTTAGCTTTGCACTCTGTACCATTTGCTTGGTTTCTCGCTCATATTTTAGCTTTGGCCAAATAATACTAATAAATTGCATAGAAAGACAGAGAGTGAGAGAGAGAGAGAGAAGAAGGAGAGTTGCAGCTGCTTTCATTGCTTTATGCCCTGTTTTATGGCCAGCTCGCTTTTCTAAATAGTTGCAGACACCCAAACGCATTTGGGGAGCAACACAATCATAACTCTTATTTTAGTTTTAAATGGGCGTGGCAGTCGAATGCTACTTGAACAATTTTCTTTATTTCCCAGACTTCCTCATCTTTAGCCATGTTTCGATATTTCCTGCTCGCCTCACCCGCTCAGCCATTGCACTCGAGTGCACTTGAAAGCGTCCTCATCCTCATGCTCATCCTACTCTACGTCGTCGTTGTCGTTGTCGTTGTCGGCGCCGGCAGCTGCTCCTTTGGCTGTTTCCGACTTTGGCGCATCATCTGGCCACATTTCATATTCGACATTCCTGGCACTCTTGTTGTCAGCTGCTCGTTTCCTTTGCCCCGCCCCCAGTGCCGTGCCGTGCCATGCCGTCGCATGTCATGTCCTTTTGCATATGCCAACTTCTGCCGCGGCATGCCCTTAAGTAGTTTTAGCCCAGTGGCATTTTACTACTATTCAGCATCGTGGTATTTGCTTTTAAGGATCTGCGGACAGGAGTTCGCTCGCTGGCAGCCTGCAGCTAGTTTGGCAGCTGTCTGCCAACCACCGAGCTTAACCCACTCGATTCGCACAGCCACAGCAACATTTGAAACTCCTCACAATCTCGGGACATCGAAAAGTATTTACGGTTAAATTGAACTCTTGTGCTGTGCAGCATTTCTGACGTCATCTCCTTGCAATTCTCTGCTTTTCGTTCACTATAATGCCGAGTGTCGACATTTCAGATGCCTAGCTATTTTTATTAGAATTCCAAGCGTCAACGTTTTAAGCTTTAAGCTTTATATGCTCTCTGTTTGCTGGTAGCTGTTGCGGCAAAATAATTAAAAGCCGAATAATAAAATTATAAATGTGCATTTTCCCCAAAAAACAACAACAACAACAAATTGCTGCTCAGTTTGGCCTCTGACCGCATTCCTGACCAAATTAAAAGCCAGGCTAAAGGCTACAGCTAGAGGAGCTTCACTTTACACTCGGGCTGATGGGTGGCGCAGCTCCTGTTGTCGCCAGTGTTGCTTTTAATTTGGCAAATGCTTAGAAAATGGAACAAAAATTAAATCAACATAAATGTTCTCTACCCTAGCAGCTGAGTCGAGGTTAATGTAGCGAAGACGACGAACGAAATACCAAGCGAAAAAATAAATATAGTTAAATTTGAAATAAAATTGACAAAGGAAACCAAAACTATACGCGCAATATTTGCTAAGGAATTAAACTTAAAGAAGGGAATATTTGCTTAGCAACAGCTAAAATACATAATTAAATAAACTAAGAATTTCATCTACTTTCTTATACTTTTTATACTTTAAGCCAATTGCCTATCAAAATTCAGAAACTTTGTGCTTAAGAGCTAAAAGTTAAAAATTCTAGCTAGGTGGCAAAACGCTCAAGTACTTTTTTTTCAGAGGGTCAGACGCTGCAGTGTGCTTAATATATACAAAAAAAAAGAAAAAACCAAGAACGTTGCAGTGGAGGTAACTGACTGCGTGATGCTCGCAATAGCCCAAAAACTTGTAGCCAATCTCTTCTTAAGTCGTATCCAAAATATTTTTTTCAATTTATCAGAAATATTTTTATATTTATCCATCTAAAGGGACTTTAGAGCAGCAAAAGTGACTTTGCACACAGCCAATATTCCCTTTTCATTTCATGAACGAGTATAAAAAGTGGCACATAAAGCAGAGCTTGAAGCAAGCAGAGCGAGAAGATAAAATATAAAACATAAGTAGATAGATGAGTGGCTCTGTTTAGCAAAGAGGTGGGGGCGACGGGCAGGCGGGCGACTGCAGTCGACCAAGCCGGAAATGAAAAGTGGCATGTGTAAGGGTGCAGCATTTGGGAGGCGGCTATGGTCATGTGGGCGTGGTTATTTGTAAAAGCGCAGCTGTGGCAACACTTTTCAAGTGTTCTGTCAGGCAAACGCATATGTGTGTGTGTGTGTGCGAGTGTGTGTGAGTGTGTGTTTGTCTATGTAATGAGGGCAATTTAAGGGCACTTGAAGCAATTCAATTCTCACACACACTCAACGGCCCTGCATAAAAGTGAACGGCTCGTCCGTTCCACTGTGGCCGCTCAAACGTTCTACTGTTCCGTCTGTCCGTCTGTTCGTCTGCCCGGTCTGTCCCACGTCTGAGTGGGCGCTGCTGCTGTAGTTTTTAGTGTTATTAATATGCATGCAATGCATATGCTCAACGCTCAACTTGGCTGCTGCCATCGTCCTGCTTCGTGCATCATGTGGCAGCCGCCATTTTGCATTTGCCGCCATTGCAGTCGTCCGCTCTCCCTCTCGCTTGCTCACTCTCTCTCTTTAAATGGCAACGGCAGCAGCTGCATCGAGTGCTGCTAGTAATATTAAGTGCCGACTTTAGGCTGCAACCCCGTCTCCAGCCACAGTCCCTATCACTCCTCCTGCGCCATGCGCTGCTGCAGCATCTCTGCCGCTGTAGTCCGTCGGGTTATTAACCCATAACTGGAATACATGTGCTTAATTTTTTATTGCGCTTCTAACTGCACACGAGGTGGCAGCGGCGACTACGGCTGCTGCTGCTCGCTTCTATTTTGCTGCCACACGGCTGTGCAACTCAGTCGCAACTAAAATTAAAATAAGTAAGAGTGGTCTAGTCAAGGAGTACTCGACTTGTTGATACCCTGAATCTCGTGTCAAGCTGTTGCTTAAAACTATTTTCATGTGACTCCAAAGTTGCCCAAATTAGAAAGTTGTATCAAAAACTTATGGATTTTCGTGACTTACTAGTCAAAGTCTAATTTCTTTTCATTTTTTTTTAATAAATAATATCTACTCCTTACTTATTTTTAAAAAAAACTCCTCTTTTAAATGAGCAGAAAAAGCAATATTTAAAGTGATATCAAATCTCATGTCAAAGTTCACAAAAGAAGAGTTCATTTATTTCAAACCTTCACAATTTTAGCATTCTTATTTTTTCATATTTATATATACTATTAGCTTAATGAAGTTTCTGCTGCCTGTTACATCAGCTTTCACAGAAACAGCAAACCCCTTTTTGCGCACTTCCAATGAGTTTTGGACTTATACAAAAAAAGTATTAAAAGTAGCAGCAGCAACAAAAAAATGGCTTAAAAATGAAAATACGCAGCTGAATTGCCTGGATTAGACGCATTAATGGATTTTATTTGGTATGTTGTTGTTTGTTTTTGGTTTTGGTTTTTTCGCTGTTCGCAGCTGAGCGCTTCGTTTTATTTTTATTTTTATTTCCATTCAGTTGGGTGTTTTTAACTTGACTTAAATTATGCACATGAGTCGACAACAGCAGCAGCAGCAGCAACAGCAACAGCAACAACAACTATTTGCAGTTGATTATGCGAGTAATGAAAGTTGGTTGCGTACTTAGTTGAAATTAAGGCAAATAACTGCAAATTGCATGCCACATGCAATTGTTATTTAAATAGCAGCAAAACATTTAACAAGTTTCTACTTGAAGTGCAAATTTTCCGAAATGTTTTTAGAATTAACTTAAACGAGGAGCGCATTAACAAAAATATGCTACAGAGCTGAAGTAGCGAAGGACTTGTAGTAAGTAAGGACTGTTTTGTTCGATATTATCTCAGTCAAGGATAGTACTGAGTTTCTCGTTTCGCTTGTAGTTCTCTGTATTTTCTGAATTTGTTCACTTATAATTGTAATATGCCAAAAAGCCTTCTTATTTGATTCATTATATATTTTGGTTTGAGGAAACTCCGTTCGGTCGTCTTGAAAATTGTTCATTTCTTTTACAAATTACCTCATACTTCAATCCAATGAATAATGCTTGTCATGTTCCATTTCCATTTCGTTCGCTCTCCTACTCGTGCCACAATTCATGCTCACTAGAGCAAATATCAACCGAAAATGTAATGAATTCTTGTTAGGCAGAAAAAAAGAATAAAAAATATGAAAGGCGGCAACAAAAGCAGCAGCAGAAAAAGGCAGTGCTTGCCATTTCCGGTTCACAAAATATCCTTAAAAAGCAGCAGCGCAATGTAAAGAAGAAGAAAATTAAGATGAAGAGGCAGAGGCTGAGGCAGCCAGCAGGCCGAGCGACAAAGAAACCTTTTTGCTTTCAGCATGTAAAATGGAAGCGCGTCGTTTATAACACGGCGCACAAATACAATTAAAAATTATGCTGCCAGACGAAGACGGGACAGTGTGTGTGTGTGTGTGTGCGTGTGGCTGTGTTTGTCAATTACTGTCAAAAACTAAAATTGCGAGGGTCTCTCAAAGTAATTTACACTAAATTACATACGCACAACTGAGGCAAAGCATAAGGCTTTGTGTGCATGCGTGTGTTTGTGTGTGTGTGTGTGTGTGTATGTGTGAGCCACAAAAGGCAACGGAAACAAAATAATGAAGCTCGCTTTTGTGCGTGTACACGGCAAAGCCTGCCAATCCTGTCAGCTGCTGCTCTTCGCAGTCTCAGCTTCACGACTTTCTGTGTGCATTTGAAAGTTGTTGTTGTTGTTGCTGTTGCTGCCACACGTTGTCATCTTTGCTACTCGACTTTGCACGGCTTTTCATTTGGCTCGGTTCTTTTTCTCATTTTTTTATGCTTGTCTGGCAAGCTTTTAGCCCGTAAGGGGCAACGCGGAGCAATGGCAGCACGTTTTGTAAATTTACTTTTCATTCAACTACAACTTGATCCGTATCAGCTGCCGTGCAACGCCGCATAACTGTTAATCCCCCTCCCACCCTGTGCTCTTTGCGTGCCTTGTAAACAGTATATATCTTTTTAGTTGTTAATGAAATGCAAATTTGTGTGAAAATTAATGCAAAAACACAAAGAATTCTCGACCCTCAGAGTTGAGAACGGTGCAAAGTATGCTACAAAGCATATAATACTATATAATGTAGCAAACTTTTAAATAAATTGAAATAAAATGTGAACGAAAATATACAAAAGCGAAAATAATGAAGTACAATTTGTACAATTTTGAATTTAATATGTTTAATGAATCAAATTAAGAACAAATTGAATTATGACAATGGTAAAGCTCACAGAGCATAATGCACTTGAAACCTTTAGAGCTGTTCAGCTGAAGGTAAAACAAAATTGTCTCTTATTATACTTCTGCATTCATATACTCGTTCAAAAGAGTGAAAAATGGGTATATTGGCTTTGTGAAATGTGTGTTTATCTATGAGACTGTTGTGGCAGTTGGAAATTTAGAAACTAGGGTTGTATTAAGAGTGTATTAGCTTGGAATGAGATAGGTTTTTGATGATATGAAAAGCCTTCTAGAATAAGAAAATAAAGAGTTATGAAATAAGTTATGAATAAGGTTTTTAATAACTAAGTAAATCCTACTAGAGTCGCGTTAAGTCAGAAAAAAACCAATATCTTCTGCAATAAAAGAGCTGGCTTAAATACATCTAGTAGAAAGGCTTTTAAGCTATCTGTTATCTCTTCTCTACTAAGCTTTAAATCTCTTTTTGAGCGCGTATTACGCAATCGCTTAAGCTCTATTTCACTAATTCTGTTGCTTCTTTTTGCAAGACATTCTGCTTATTGTTCATCAAAGGCTCTAATTAATTTAATCAGCTGCTTTTTTCGTTGTGCTCAAGTGGAGTTCACGTTGGCTGCGAAAAGTCACACAAATTATGCATTGACCCTTGACCCGAAGACCTTTTAACCCGGGCCGCGCTCATTTGTCACAAGCAGCTTACTTTTACCCTTTATTTTGCTCGTCAAGCTCAAGAATCGCATTGGCCTTTTTTCGCATTTCATGTTATTTATTTGCGAGCGCGTTGACAAGTTTTTCCTTTCTTTTTTATGATTTCACTTTTTGCTGGTTGTTTAAAAGCCGATTGCGGACGCAGCCTTTTGCCTTTTTAAATAAACGTTAATTTTTAATGACAATGCTGTTTTAATATTGAACGTCCGGTGAATTGTTCTCTCTTTTAGCTTTTGCCAAACCAAAACCCGATTTTAATATGACATATTTCACTGCTTCATTCTTTTTATTTTTGCTCGATTTTTATTTTTTATTGGTATTTTTACTACCTTGTGGCTCATCAAACGCAGCTGCTGCTGTCGGTGTTTGGATTGTGACAGCTTGTTTTATTTTATTTTATTTTTTTTTTGCTTTTGCTTCCCTGTCGCTAAGCAATTCATAAAAATTGTTGAATTATTTAATCAGCTTGAAGTTCGTATTTTTATCGTTTTGTCATTGAATTTCTGATTTGCGCTCGCAGAACTGGAAATTATATTCTTTACGTGGAAATCATTTTCCACCGCATTTCTGTTTGACTTTTACGGGTATTTTCACTCTCTACTCTCCCTTCTACCCGACTTGGCGCATTTGTTGCAGGTGCAGAATAATCTCGGCGTTGAGCAGGTAGGTTTAATACCATTCTGAGAAATTCTAAGAAATTCTGGTCATACTTTTTGAAGAGCCTTTAGACGAGCGTAAAAATTGTGTGGGTTCGAAGAAGCTGATGTTGATAATATTCACTTATTTCATTAAGAGTAAAGAGTTTTATTTTGAGAACAGCTTAACGCTCTGCTAAACTGCTATTAAGGCAAACCTTGAAAGTTTTGTTGGCCTTAACAACAAATGGGAATATTCAAGGAATTCAAAATAGGAAAAGCTGTGTGGGTAGCAGATTCCGTGTAGAGGCTTTTCTAAAAACCAAACAATGTTAAATTTGAATTAAGCTCTTGCTAAAAGTTTTCAATTATCTCTTCTCAGAATGATTAGTTTTAACAATTTGTGGCATGTTTTGAAACGGAACTATAACTAACGTGAAAGCTAATAATTAAAGATAATAAAAATGAATACAGTTTTCGTTAGTTACATATTCCATAGAGAACTCCATTCTCTTGCTGCTGCAATGCCAACTTCTGGACAAGTTATTATCGATAACTGTTAAATATTGCTAAAAAGTTTACTTACCTTTTGATTGCCATTGTTTGTTTGTGGAATTTTTGAAATTCAAGCATTTGCTTTTTCATTTTCGTTGCACACCTGTGCAAACAATCAGACCTTCAGGGCATGTCAAAAAATAATTGCACAGTTGCAGCTGCAACTCTCTCTCTCTCTCTCTCTCTCTCTCTCTGTGCTTCGCCTGCTCAATCTGTCTTTGGGCTTCCCATTAGCCAGATTTGCAGAGGTAACCAGCGTTTGGCCAGCCATGCATTATCCTGGTCTCTGCTATTCAAATATTGTTAGCTTAACCGAGTTGTCAATTCCGAGCCAATGCATTTGCCACGTACAACACGAAAAACAAACAGCGCCAACACCCAGCTACCATCCCTCCCTCTTTACCCGTGTGTGTGCGAGTGTATCTGTGTGTAATTTGAGTGTATGTTTTTTTCACCTATTTCCTTTACTATACTATTTTTTACTGTACTTTTGTACTTTGACAATGTTTATACAGGAGAACAGGTTTCCAGCTGGTTACCAGCTGCAGTTGGATATGGAACGATTCTGTTTGTTATGTGGCCAGCCAGCTGACGCCTGGGCACAAAAAGCAAACCAACGAAGGCGTACCAGAAATTTTAGAAGCCAAAGCTGAAAACACACACAGAACAAACAGTATTTCAATTGAATAATTTCAACCTTTTGCTGAGCGTGAGAGGGGGAAGATTCAAAGAGCTCTGCACAAAGCTAACAATCAGTGATGACATACTCAGTGTCATCATCATCATCATCATCATCGTCGTCATCAGCAGACATCAGCCAGGCATAAAGTGCAAGAAGTGCATAAAGTTTACAACTCTTTGTGACTCACATGTCATTTGGCGATAAGAAGGGCCAACACTGTATGTGCATAAATGGGTATATCGAATGAGCTCTTATGTGGCATATGCTAGACATAACGGATGTTAGACCTATGGCATAGCTTAGCTGCTAACGATAATTGTATAATAATATTAAAACTTGATGAGTTTTGTTGGGTTCAGCCAAAAGCTGATTATGAAGTGTCACTATAAATGTGTGTGTCTGTGTGTGTGTGTGAATCACCTTTGTCCTGGTCATTCGATCAGCTAGGTTGCTGCCGCTGTTTATCCTGTCGACCATTTTGTACCGGATACATTTGCTCGTGTCATGTCATATATGGTCTTTCGCTCAATTCCATTTTCTTTTCATTTTTCTTTTTTCTATTGCACACTTTTCTTTTTTTTTCTTTTTGCTCTTCCCTCGTTTTTGGCTGCCTTTGTGACTCTTTTATCAACACTTCCGTCATTTGGTGCGATTGCCGCTCCAGTCCAGCGACTTGGTTTGTTGATTTTTCGTGTGCCAGCTGGCACAGCATTCACAGCAAAACCCCATCAGCCACCCTCTCTATGTATGTATCTGTGTATGTGCGTGTTGCGCTTGGTGCTTCGGTGCGCAGCTTCACTTGTTTGGCAGCCGCTGCATTATCAATTGTATTTTTCGAACAGCTAATGGAATTGAAATTGAAATTGTATTTGGTTTTCCAACTTCAAAGCATTCCAAATATTTATATTAAATGATACCAAAAGTTGCTTTTTCAATTGAATTTATCGAAAAGTATATAAGATAAGTCTTGTACCATTTCTTTGCTAAACTTATTCTTAAATTTTAAATTTTATTTTATTAAAATTTTATTTTTTTAAATTTTAGTTTGTTAAGTTTTCCACTTCCCTACTCAGACTTACAAACTCAATAGTGAGACACACATTAAAAGCATATTTTATAATGGAATTTTTGCTAGATATGCATTTATTCATTCATTAATTCAATGCGCCTCGTTTTCATTGTTTGGAAACAGCGTGAGTTGCATTCATTGAAATAAAATTGCATTCATTGCGCGCAGCTGCAAGGCAACTCGTTAAATTTCCATACATTGAGTCGTGAATTGACAATTGTGGCTAATGAAATGTACACTCAAAGGCGAAAACTTTTTATGGTCGACTGATGAGGATGACACGCTCATCAATGTGGTTCGCACATGTCCTGCCTTAAGTCCTTGTGTTTGGTTGGTCAAGAGTGCTGGAGACCTATTAAAAATGCAGTTTGCATTGCGATTCACAAACGCAAAGTTTTGACAGCCTGTTGCTGGAGTTAGAGGGTCGTGTGTGGCGAGTGTTAAATGCGTTGCATACTTTTAGGGCGTGGTGCAAAAGTTCTTGGTGCAAAATCAATTAAAAATGGGATTTTCGCCTTCCAATTTGTTGTTGTCACTGGCGTTTGGCATAAATTGCATGGGCAAAGTTTGCCTTTAAAGTCATTCGCTGGCAAAACTTTCTAACGAGCTGCTGTCGAAGGACAGGCCAGACACGTGCTGACAGTTAGAGGGACACACCCACATTTCATGTTTGACTGTGTGTGTGTGTATGTGTTTGCTCGTAAAATCCGCAAATGCTGTAAGACACTGGGCGCCAGTCAGGTCGTAAAATTGTGTGCCTCTTTGAAATGCGTCGTCAACTCAATTCACATTTGTATCTGTATCTGTAGCTGTTGCCTGTATCCGTATCTGTAGCTATATCTTTGGCCATATCTTTGGCTCTCGGACTCTCGCTCATCCTTGTGGCTGCGCTGTGGGCCATTTTGTTATACTTCGATTGGCATTTTTACATACATGGGCAGCCCTTAAGCTCCCGTCCCCCATTCCATTCCCTTTGCCATTTCGTCTTGTGTCAACCCTAGCCCAAGTCGCAAGCTGCTTTGTTGAGTTATACAGCAATTGGCAATTGCTTTCCATTTGCCTGTCGCATTGCTACATAAACTTTCATATATGAGAGGCACACACGCACACACATATATATACATATGTACATGCATGCATATATGTATATCTTACACTTTTTCAACGTTCTCACATCTCATATGGCTGCTTGTAAAACCAGATGAGCTTTTGTCCATGAAAGTTTAATGAGTCCAAGAGCTGCTGTTGCTGCTTCTGCTGTTGTTTTTCAGCGGAAGACTCTTGGACACTTTGTGGTCTCCCACATGCATAATGTTATCAGTGTGTGTTTGTGTCTTTCCTTCTGCTCTTTTAATGTCATCGCTTATGACACAAAATTGTTGCTGATTCGTTTGCTTTTTTATTAGTAATGTCTTCTTTCTTAAAGTTACCCTCCTCTAGTGTGCTTGAATTCTCGAGAGGGATTTCAGTTAACAGCTGCCTGCCTTAAATATTAAAGCAATCTCAACACAATTCAGCATTTTATGTGTGCTTAAATCTTTCAATTTCACCTAACTCATGTATAACTTTTCTTTCTTTCGTTTCAGGTAAGTTTTGATGCTGATATATTTTCACAATTTCTACAAAAAGGTAGAGTATGATAAGGAATTTTGAGTTAAATCAAAGCTAAGAGCTAAAAATAGTAATAAAGAAATAACTGCAAAGGCAATTTAAAGAGACGCTGAGTCTCAGAAAGACAGAAATGAATGAAAGAGAGAAATGCCAGATTGTGTGAATGAGTAAGCTTCTAAAATATAGAGAGATAACAAAAAACTGAGAGAATGAGAAACACAAAGATAATGAGAGAAAGAGAGATAGATGACAGATTGTGTGAATGAGTTAATGTCTAAAAATATATAGAGAAAAAGAGACAGAAAGAAAAAGATAAAGATAACGAGAGAAAGAGAAAGAGAGATGAACAGATTGTAGGAATGAATAAATGTCTAAAATATATATAAAGAAAGAGAGAGGGAGAGAGCGAGCAGGAAAAAACGACAGAAACAAAAGGACAGACAGAGAAATAGAATAAGCGAAATCGAGACAAAGACAGAGATAGATATATGGTTATATATACATACATATATTGTTACTATAGTTAAATTCTCTCGCTATGATCTCTCATCATTCTATCTAAAACTTTTAGATAGCTGTTTTGAAATCTTTCCATTCTCTTTTATTTCTTTAAGTAACCCTCTTTCATATTAGCACTCAAATTTGCCTGAACATAGCCAAAGTTGCCTTGCTAACAATCAAACTAATAGCTTTCAATACCCAAGGACAGCTTAAGCATTGCAACACTTGAAATACCAAACACACTATACCGGAATGAATACCCCTCAATCTGCTCGACACAAACACAGACCCAGACACACACAGAAGCCCATCAATTGCCATTCATCTTTTTCCATTGGCATATAAATATTTCGAAAATGGCTTAAACAGAAATAGGTCTGTCCGATGCAATATTTAAAGCATAAAACTTACAGTCAGCTGGCATAAAACAATGCGAGTGAGTGAGTGGGTGGGAGGGAGGCAAAGAAATGCTCTTCATATCCATGTCCAGGTCCATTATCCATTAAACCGAATGCCAACCGCACATTTGTCAAAGCTAATTGCCAGGCACCCTTCGGAGCCGACACGCTGCCCTACACCTACAACAACAATTTGAATGAGAGAGCCAGGCATACAGTCATACACACACACACACACAAACTCAGCAGGACACGCACTTAGAGGCAGGCTCTCTTCAAAAAAATGGCATGCTTGGATTTTTAATGGGCATGCTTGGGCGTACCGCCCCCTCCCTAAGCCAATTGGATAAAGTATTTTGGGCGCACACGAACTGATTTTTTTTTTGGTAAAATGTATTGGAATTGTGCTCATAACTTGGCAAAAATCGATGCTGAGCTTCGACTGCTGCGTGTCCTGTGCGTCCTGGCTGTGCTGTCTGCCCGCTTTGTCTGTCTGAACTTTTGCCTGCATGTAATTTCATGCATTTTTAATACAAGCCATGAAAATATATCAAGACAACTTTTGCCCACGCTGATGGCATTAACCATGTTTAAAGTTTCGCTTTGCTTACCAGCAACAACAACAACAACACACACACATACACACCTGTGTGTTTAGGGCAGCCAAATCCATCCATCCTCGCCCGCCTTGAGGCAACTATATATGTATGTACACACTAACACACACATGCTCCACAATAGTTTTGCCTTATGCGTATGTGAGTGTGTGCTAAATCCTTTTAGTCCTGTGTATTTTGCCTTTGCTTGTTGATATTTTTCATTGGCCACTTGGAGCCGTTGCCTTGTGGCCTGCAGGCTTTTGTTTTGGCCAACAACGTTGATGCTGATGATGACATTGGACGCTGCAACGGGGGCATTTTGTTGCTGGTGTGGCTGCCACATGGCTGAGCATGATTGAGCGTGCCAGGCATACCACAGTCCCAGTCCATGCCGCCCAGCCCTGTCTTTGCTGTCAGCATTCAACAATGTCGCCATTTTTGGATATATGCCGTTGCAGCAACTGCTGTGGCAGCAACATTACTGCGCCTTTCGCCTTTCGCCTTCCACTTGCTGCTGACCCGCTGCCCGCTGCACCTTGTGAGCAAAAAACCACTAAACATGAAAATTAGAAAAGGTGAAATTGCACAAAATGAGTTTATGTGCGTAGCAGAGCCTATTTACATGACCCTTATGTACACATACATAGGGTATATACTTACTAACAGCCGCCAGGCTTAAGCCACATTTTTTAAGCACAGCAGCGTCTGCTGTTTGCTTATGGGAGCTGGGTAGCTTGATTTGTTTAAATATAAAAAAAAAATGCATTTAATTTATTTTTTTATACTAAATGCTTTAGCATTCAGGCAGCTCTGCTTACAGTTAAGTATAGGGTTAAGTTAGGTTAGGTTTTTGTTAGCGTATACATTATATCTATATCAATAAGAAAATTTGTCATACCTTTTATTATTTTAATATATTTTCTTTGCAATATATTTATATATGTTATTTCTATGATATTTATTTAAATTGTTAAAAATTATTTCTCTATTCCTTACTTTTGTTTGCCCCAAATTCTTCTACAAAATATAAAGCTCAACTACTCAACTACTTACACTTTTTTTTGCAATATTTTGATTTAATTCTTCTTTATTTTAAGAAAACTTTGGATTTTCCTTACATCATACATAATTTCATATCTTTACTTTTGCTTACGTTTTTCACATAACTTTTTTGTTATTGTTATTAACTTTTGAACGCTCAAAGAGTTTTACGCAAGAAATCAGAATCAAATTTATTGTTTCATATCTTTCATATTTCTGTTTTTCTTTTCATTTGCCAAATCTTCAATGGTCCAGAGATTATTTAATCATTTATCACACAAGATTTGAAAAGTTATACAAAATAAACGAAAAGAGAGTTGGAAAAACTTTGCAATTTGAAGGCGCTGCAAACCGAAAACCCTGCCAAACTAAGCCACTGGCTTACGCTGGAGAGCAAGTGGATGGCAAATATGCCACCTCCGGACGTAATAACAACGCACGTGTGCGTGTGTGTGTGTGTGTTTAAGTGTGTATAAGTGTGCTAACCTTGATGTTAGGTAGGCTCATAAAACGCGCTGCTCGATGCTCTGCGCTATAGGCGCTTGCCAGCCAACGGCCCATGTGGATTAGGCCGCCAACTTTAGGGGCGGTGTGGGTGTGGTTGGTGTGGGCAGCCAACCGGCCGGAAAGAGGGAAGCGCTTTTGCCGCTGGCAAAACGTCAGCAATTGCTTTGAGGCCGCCTTTTATATGTCTCTGTGGTTGTGCGTGTAAGTCTGTGTGTGTGTGTGGGTGTGTGTGAAATGAGGGCTCTTTGGCGTTGCTTTTTGGGACTGAGAATTTGCGACAGACGCGGCAGGCAGCAGCTTTTTGGATCTAGCTGATTTACATGAGAGCTGCCCGCATGTGTGGCATGTGGCATGTGAGAGCAGCTGAGCTAACTGGCCATAAACATTTCCAAAAAGTATCTGCAAAGTGCATAAAATGTATCTACGAGTGTGTATGTATGTATGTGTGTGTGAGCAGCGTTAAAAGTTTAGAAATCATAGCGTATAGCATGACACACACTCGCGCACACACACACACACTTGCACACTGGCAAAACTGCCAACAGACAAATCCAGATTCCGATTCAGATTCTTGGTTGGGAGAGCTTTCGCCACGCTTCGCCAGTGATGCTGCAAGCTGCATAGACCCTGCCCCTTTGCCCCTTGGCGCTGCTGTGACGCTGCCACTTGTCAAGCAGCATTCCAATTGCAGATGTTGTTGTTGTTGTTGTCGCAGTCAGGTTTTTTGCAACTAGAAGATACAAATGTATCTCCGAGGCGCTGTGCAAAGAGAGTGATAGCTAGACATAGGGCAGCGGGGCAGGGAGTGAGATATCTCGCTGGGGGGGAAGTTGAGAGGAGGGGGCACTTCAAACTATGCGCTCTGGCCATTTCGCAGCGCCTTTACGGTACTTTTGTTAGCTGCCAGCTTGGGAAACGGCCTTCGCTGGCATTTGGCTAAAAAGTTGTTTGCCTTTGCAATACACGACCCTCTGTGCCCCTCGCTCCCTCCCGTCTCTAAGTTTTCTTTGTTGTGTTTTATTTATTTTATCTACTCGTTAGCTACATTTTCCTTGCATTCGTTTGGGGTTTTCTTCTTCTATTTCTTTTTTTTTGTTAGCTGCTTTTGGTTTGGTTTTCTGTTTGGCTGCCTTTGTCCTTTGTTTTGGGGTTTCCATTGCCTTTTTTTAGGGAATTAGTTTTTCCTTCAGCAAGTTTGTTTCAACTTGGCTTTTCCTGTTCTTTTTTTGTTGTGTGCTGCCTTCATTTACACGCGCATTAATTTTTGCCTTGATTTTCTTGTACGTATGTATGAAAATGAAGCCAGAATAGGACTTTTGTAAGATTGCGGCTTTTCGGCTGTTCTTATCTCAGAGAAACCTCGGGTTTGTTGCTATTGTTGTTGTTGTTGATGTTTCCCTTACAGTTTTGTCAACTTGCTTGCAACTGCTGTTGACATGTGCGACCTTTGCTAAGGTAAAAGAGAGAGAGAGAGTTTGTTTCTTTTTTTCCGCCGTTTCCATGCTTAATTAATAATGCACTGAGCGCTGCACTCACGAAAATGTTGCCAACAAACAGGCAAACCAACAAAGTTTTCTACAATTAAGCCGCAGACTCTTGAAATGCCAAAAGCACTGCAGTAATTCCCTTACCTTCCTACCACCTGGCCATCTCCTCTGAAACTTTGTTGAGTTTCGGGCCTGTCAACAAGTTTCTCAGCTCTTGTCTTAAATGCTGAACATTTTTATTGTATACGCAACAACAACAACAATCGAAATGTAATCGACTGCTTACAACTGATTTTCGTGGTACTTTACAACATTTCTTCTTAGCTGTTGTTAATAACTAATGGCCCAGCGTTTGCGATCGGGCCAAAAAAGTTTTTTTTTTCGCATTCAGCCACTTAAGTGCCACAATAAAACTGTTGTATAAGAGTATTCGATATCTTCTTCTTTGTTTTGTGGCTTAATTCTTCTTCTTCCTTCTTCTTCTTGTTAATCCCATAAGTTGCGCTGTGGGACTTGTTGGTCAGCTAAGAGGTTTAGAACATATCATAAAGTTGTCACCTTTGATGGTTTCTCAATAGAATTTGGCAAACACTAAAGACTTTTTGTTGGTTTTTAGACATTTGAAGAGTTATAAAAGATATCTGTTCCTAATGAGCTAACAAACTATAGCTTTACCTGATTCTTCTTCATCATTCTATCGATCATTCTTGAACACTCGCATGAACATCGTCTTCCTTTTACATTCTAATGAATAATATTTTCATAAATTTACTCATTCTTTCCATTCTTTTCTAAGAATCTCTTGTATAACGCCTTTTTATGCGAATCGCATAAATTCACTGTAGCCTTTTAATAATTCTGTCGATAACTCTCTATATTTTACTTGGTCTCTCACTTGAATATTGATATTCTCTGCGATTTCCATGAACTGAATGGACGCTCTCGGTTTTTCTGTCCATCTTTCTCTAACACTCCCTTATATAACACGTTTCTGAGCAATTTTTATGAATTCCATGCAGACTTTTTATTATTCGTTCGATAATTCTCTAAATCCTTCTCTGTCAGTTGATTATTTATATTCTTTTCGATTTTTATGTTATCAATGAATGTTTTCAATTATTCTTTCTATTGTTGTCTAACAGTCAATAAAGATATTTGATATCTACTCGATTCTAGTGAATTTAATAGAGGATTGGCAAGTTTAACTTTTATCAAATTACTATTTTTCTATTAAGTGATTTAGTTTTCTTTTATCATGGGTTCACTGAGTTTGAAACGTGTTTAGACGGCCATCTAGTTATAATTCTAGGCCTTATAACATGAATTTGTGGCTACTCAACTTATTTCCTGTTGTTAGTTACCTTTTTTAGCCGTTGTTCCAAAGTTATGACCACCCCAAATCTCAATCATGTATTTTCTAGCCATGTAGAGCATGCAGCAACCGCATTTACCATTATTTTTACTTAAAAAACATTTGGAGATTGATAATGTTAAGTTGCAGTATACAGTACTCCATATGGAGAATGATGCAACCACAGCACACACATACGCACTTGCATACTACGATATGGTAACCGCAGAACTTTTCAGAGAGCTTCTCGTAAAGCATGCAACTCCGCTTGCTGTCTGTTCCTGGGCCTATCTCGAAGTTTTGCGCTCTGGCAACTTGCACAGACAACTAGGAAGAAGCAGACAGAACAGATAACTGGCATTTTACAATACGTGTAGAGCAATATGACTAACAACAACAACAGCATATACGCTTCATAGACTCGGCAGCGACGTCAGTGGCGACTGCGACTGCGACTGCAACCGGCAAAACGAATTCGCACAAGAGCGCCACACAACTTGCATGGCAACTTCGACGCCAGCAGCGACGTCTGCTTTGTCTGGCCAGACATACATACAGTTGTAGGCAAACCTGCTGCCAATGGAGTTGCAGTACAGCCGGAGAGCATTGTAGCGTCGCAGCGTCGCTCCAACAATAACAGTAACAAGTAAGAAAGCTCTAGTCGGGTCTGCCCGACTACGAGATCCCCTGAACCAAGTCCGAGGCAGTGTTTTAAACAATCTAGCTTATATCTTTTACCGGTACATATTACCCTCTGCGTGCACCCACACACGCACACATATACATACACAAGCACGCGCGCCGCTTACTGCGTAGATGATTTAGCGGCTACGCTTGGGCTGCATTCTATGCAGCATTATGAGAAATTCATTGTTAAATAACTTCGGTTCTAGATCTACTTTCTTAATGAAATTTTCAGGACATAATATTGACATCTAGAGGTGTATATATACGAAATCCCAACTCCCTAGTATTTGAAATACGTTTTTTCCACTTATGGGGCTAATGGGGAGAGGTATCCAAAATTTAATAAGTTTATTATCTGTATTTACATCACAGCAACCTACATAGTCAATTTGGCGTCTCTAGGTATTATGGTCTAAAAGTTATAGCTTAAAAACAAAGTCAAAATATCGATTGTTATCGATAATAAGGAAATAGGATGAGTTATCGAAAAAAAAAAATAAACTTGTACTGCGTATGGTATACAAGAATATATATCTAAAATCTCAAATCTCTAGCTTTTGTGGTTTACGAGATCACTGCGTTCATACGGACGGACAGACGGACAGACGGACAGACGGACAGACGGACAGACGGACAGACGGACGGACGGACAGACGGACAGACGGACATGGCTAGATCGACTCAGCTCGTCGTCCTGATCAAGAATATATATACTTTATGGGGTCTGCCACGCCTCCTTCTGCCTGTTACATACATTGTCACAAAACCATTATACCCTGAATTCCCATTTTCAATGGGTTCAGGGTATAAAAAGCTAGCAGAGGCCTCCTCAGTCGCACATGCATTGCCCGCAGGGCATTGAGAGCGACAACGGCAGCGCCAGCGACTGCGACTGCGACGCTAGACAGCGGCGACTCGACAACTTCAGCAGCTTCGTTCAGTTTCAGCCGGCATGGCACGTTCGGCAATTAGTTGAACTTCGTTGCTCGTACCGACGAGACGAACCCAACGAGACGTAAGCCAAACAACAAACTTTACGGGCGCGCAACTTTTTTCGGTGCTTTTTATCTTGCTTTACAACTCCCAGCGCCCCCTTTCCGGCAACAATAAAAACACGTGAGCGAGAGCGAGAGCGCAATTACGGCTGGCGCGTAAATCACAAGCAAAAAAGATTTATATAAAAATATTTACCTATAATTTTATAACAGCAGTGTGTAAAAATGTTTGCACTGCAATGTGAATTGAACTTTTCGCAGCTTTGAACTTTGATTTAATTCAAGTTGCACGAACAACAGCAATAATAATAACAATAACAGCAGCGGCGACAACAACAGCAACAACAACAAACCAACCGGCAATGTCTAGCAGCACAAAGAGCCCCGGATGCCTCCTGTCTGCCGGCTGCGCTGTCAGCGTCGACAAATTTATCGATTTTTTCAGCCGTTCGTTCAGATTTGCTGTTGTTGCTGTTGCCATCGCTGCTGCTGTGGCTGCTGGTTTTGTAGCTGTCTTCGTTGTTGTTGCTGTTATATTGCATTTTTGCTCATTTTATTTCTTTTTGTCTATGCGAACCATTCAAAATCTATAAATAGATTCGCCATTGCATTAATTACAACAAAAGCACAAGAAGAAGAGAAGAAATATTGCAAAAAAATTATAAAAGTTTTGCTTTTGTATAAAGCTTAAGAGATTGTTTGTTTGCTGTGCCTGTGTGTGTTTGCGTGTGTTTGTTTGTATGTGCGCCTGTCTGTGTTGTGTTTGAGGTCGTCTGCCAGCCTTGCCACCTATTTTTGCAAAATATATATAAATATATATATGTGAGCCACTCCCAGCAACGCCCGCGCCACAATTTGCAGCAAGTAACAAACCGGAAAAGACTTCAAGCACACATTTAAGGTAAATATTAAGTTGTGTTATCCACAGACAAAAAAATATTATGTTAAATAAGAAGCAAAACGAAAACCAGCTGGCAACGCCAAGCGCAGCCACTTGAGATGCCATGTCCCCAACCAAGCATCGCCTACTCTCTCGCCTGCTCTCTCTCTCTCTCTCTCTCTCTCTCTCTCTCTCTCTCTCTGTGTCTCTTTGCCCCCGCTTTGGCTGTCACTTTCGCACTCTTTAGCTTGTCAACGACATCGTGGGCAACTCTTGGGCTTACCAGGAAGTTGCGCTAATTTTGTGCGGAAGTTTATTGCCAGCTTCATAATTTGTCTGTCGCGTGTCTCCCCCCGCGATATACCCTGTAAGCATGAAAGGCACATGGGGTATATAGCTAGCAGATGACTGACGAAGCATTATTGATAAGATAACCATACCCTATAGCCATCAAAAGATTTGAATTTTTTATATAATATGACGACAACTATAGAGTTTGTAAGAACCCTTTGATGTAAAGTACAATGAAACAAAAATTTGCACAGGGCATGCCTTAGTCGTGATTTCGTTCCACAACAGTGTCCTCTCCGATACTTAGGATTATAAAATCTTATATATCGTTTCTTAATTTATTTATTAACACAGGGTATATATTAGTCGTGCTTTCGTTTCACTTGTCATTTGTGATGTTTTCTCAGCTGGCATACTCCCACGTCCTGTTATCAGTGCCTCTGTGTTGAAGCCTAAAGCCCGCCTGCTGTTGTCTAAAATTAAATTTCGCTTTCATAATCCCATTAAATATCTCGTGAAATGCGCTAATTATGCTGTTAATTTAATGTTTGTTAAATTTTTAATTGAATTATTATTTAGCGTTTGACGTCACAAAACGAATTTCTAGTAACGTCAGGCGATTCACTGATTAGCCCAAAGCCTTACTTCCCTTGATTGTCTTTGCCAAGTTAGTTAATTAAAATAAATTACATGCTGAATAAAGTTTTCTGATTAAGCATAACGTAATACTCATAAAGTTCTTCCAGTTCTTCCAACTAACATGCGTGTCTACCTTTTTGAGAAGCTGCTGACTTTTGATGTTTCATTTGAAATGCTAAAACGCAATGTTTTTTTTATTAATAACATACTTTATTTGCTGAAAGCCTGCGCATCACAAGATAAGATAAAAAGTTGTGTTTTTTAAAGCTTAAAAAGTTACAAAACATAAAAGTTTAGGTTAATTGAAAATGTGGTACAAACAAGCAGCAGGTGCACATTAATTGGGTAAGGTACAGTAGACACACACTAATTAGGAAGTTATTAAAGTTATAGGAATATAAATTTCTCTCTATATTTATAATGATTCTGTGTATATCATTCGATTCATCTATATCTATTGATCTATATGATGATTTTATATATAGACTAATCTATTATAAATAACTATATAAATTTATAAACATATTTCCATACACAAAGTCTATTTTAATTTCAATCGATCTATCTCTTTTATACCTATCTTTGATTTATTATATATACATTATCTATTATTAATACAAGTTCCTTTGAGTCTAATCTAAAGTCAATCGATCTTTCACTCATATATATGCATCTATCTATTATATACATTCAATCTAGTTTATACCCTTACTTTTAGCAGCAACAACGTTATTCCTTAAACTTTTATGGCAACTGTCGCACTTTTGAGTAACCATAATTCTTGCTATAATCACTTTACCCAGTTTTCGTGCAACAACTTTTACTATTTTATTGTCTAAAGCTGACCCAACAACCTCAATTGCCAGCCACTCAAATGACCTGCACAGTTTTAAAAAATTAAAAAAAAAAGAAAGAATTAAAAAAAAAAATGAAAAGAAAATATTTCTTAGAAAAACTTGAACATTCGCTTACGCATCAAATCAAATGAAATTGCCAGGCCGCGCCCAGGAAGCGATTGGCGGCACATGAAGCGGGCGGGCGTTGCGTGTGCCCTGCCCTCGTCCGCTCCCCCCACAGTCAGACAGTCGGGCGGACAGACAAGGCTAATGGCACACACTCATACGCCCCGTGGTGCGACAAGGCAGACAACGTTTGGCTGAGTCTGGCGCAGACATTGCAGGCAAACATTACAAACGTCTCGACAACTTTTTTTTTACATTTTGTTGTCGCTTGATCTTTGCTGTTGTTGTTGTCGCAGTTGTTGCTGCTGTTGCTGCTATTATTGTTGTAACTGCCGCTGTTGCCATATCCAAGAGCAAGAGTCGAACATGGCTAATGGCAATTGTTAGGGAATCTTGTTTTGTGGTCTCTGCTAAACAAGCCCGCAGTTTGGTCAGATGATGATACTCACACACACTCACACACACACACACACACAGCTGCACCGTTAGCCACAAACGACTTTGGCTCGCTCCATTGGCTTTTGCCTCCCCAGCTCCTTCACTTCTCTGGCTCTCCCCCTCGCAGCATCTCTCCCTTTAACTCTATAGATTTGCAGCTTGCCACATTTTCACTTTTCTGCATTTCTTAGCGCGCATTTTTCCAACACCAGCGCGACTTCTTTGCCACTTTTTTGTGCTTTTTCGTATATATGTATATGTATATATATTTTTTTTGTTCCGTTTGGCATCGTCAAATGCATCCGCTTAGCCGCCGGGGGCTCTCAATGCTGGCTTAGCCAGTTAACGCAGTCGAGATTCCCATTTGGTATGCATTTTAGTCTAGCCTTTGTGCCACTTTTGGCCAGTTGGCCAGACAGAGACAGATGGACGGACGGATAGACAGCCAGGCAGTCAATGCACCTGCAGAAACGGACGCGACTCGTGGCACTCCTCTGCATCAATTCCCTTGCCGGCTTTCATTCTCTGACTCTTTTTCGCTCTTGTCTGCCATTTTATGGCACTAAGAGGTTTGTTCTTGGGGTTACTCTGTTTATCGCTCGGTCGCTCTCCAAACTCGTAATCGTTTCTGTTTCCATTATTTTTTTCTTCGTCTGCTTCTTTTTATTTTTCTCTCTTTACAGCTGATTTCCATTTAATTGATTTCACATTCCAAGCGCGTGATTCATTTTGTCGCTTGGCTTTTCAGCTCGGCAAATTGACATAAATGTGGGGGAGTTTTTTGGAGGAAGTTGCTTATTGCTTATTGGGATGCTGTAATTTGGTGCGCTTTTTATGGTCCGTTGAGTTGGTTGAGCCATTTTTGGGCATCACAAAGTGATGTCGTGGGCGCACGAAAAGGATATGTGGGCGCGCAATTACCTATTTGTGTGAGGGATCTCTTTCAAAAGTGGGCGCTTACTGATATTTCGAAATGTGCGCTGATTTTGTCCTAGTATATAATTATTTGCCATAGATTTTCGTAGGAAGTTCAAATTATGTCTTGCGATTTCTGGTGACAAACGAATAAATTAAGCAATAAATATAATATATTTAAAATAATCAAATCACCTTTCGATTAAGTTCCATAACATAATCGATAGTTAAATAAAGTTAACAAATCATCAATAAGAATTATTTGTTTAATTATAAATTTGAGAGGCATAGATACTTACAAATAAATCAATAAAATGATCGATTAACAAACATTTTGTTTCGGTAAGGAACATTTTTTAGTATATGAATGGTTATGAGAAAATAGTATTCACTTCTTATGAGTCTTTAGCTAAAAATGATCATATTAAATATATATCGATACAATATATCGATTGTATGAGTGCTTAGCTTCATTGCTCTGAGTGCTCTGTTATAGTCCAGTGCTTTCACTGTGACGCCCACAACTCAATGAACTTGGGAACTCGACCGCATTTGACGCAAATCTTGACACATTAGGCCTCTTTGCCAAGGCCCTCAATCAGTGTGTGCACACTTATGACCATAATAACATGCATCAATTTCCGTTACAATTGAAAAAACCAGCCACTTATACTATTGTCACCTCGCTCGCTCTATAAGTAACTAGCTGACCCCTGCCCACCACCTCTTCGCTTCCCCCACTTTCATGTTTATGCGATGAGCCCTTTTTGAGACCGTCGAACCATAAATCGCAGCGCGCGTGATCAATGCGAATGCGTGTCCGTTGCATTGACAACAATTACATGCCATAACATTTTGCATGCACAATTTTGCAGTTGGAGCACCCTCCCCCCTCTCCCTCCTTTGCATGTTAATAGCAGGCAACTCCCCCCACTTAGCGCCCCAGCAAACGGAGCTCCAACAGTGAATACAGTTATTTAAGGCCTAAAAAACAATTGCATGGCTCGCTGACTTTTGGGCCAAATATGCAGCGCACCTCGCTCACTCTCTCTCTCTCCCTCTCTCTGTCTCTCTGCCGCTCTCTGTTTAAATAGACAGTTGTCTGGGTCTGGGCCATGCCTCAATGTGTTGCAGCCAGCAAAACGGCAAAGCAGCCACAGCAACAGCAACAAATGCACTTGAAATGCTATTTCCAAGCGCATTTTCATTTATTTTATTGCTGACTTTTGTTATTGTTGTTGTTGCTGGGTTCTCTGCAGCGATATGCAATTTGTTTTATACGCTCATTGCCTGCCACACTGCACCGCCCGCCTCTCCGTCTGTCTATCTGTCTGTCTGTCTGTCTGCCTATCGAGCGGCGTCTATCTATCTTTTCTTTTTTTTTGTATACCCATTAATAATGTTTAAAAATAAGGGATATTATGTGTGGAACAGGCAGATATATATCAAGTTTCTATAGATGACCGAGAGCAACTCTTATCTGTTTAGTCTATATATATATATATATATGTATACATTCGGGTTTCTTTTGAAAACAGCTCAAACTTTCCTCAAGTCAATATGATTGATGTCTTGCCCAGGGTATCTTTTAGTCTTGTGCTCTTTAGCATTCTTACTTGTTACTTTTGCCATGTTGCATGTTGTTGCTGCTGCTGGTGGTGCTGCTGTTTGCTGCATGAAGTTCGCTTCGTTCATCGTTCTAAATTAAAGCCTGAAGAGGCGACGCGACTTGACTAGCCTGAAAACTCGTCTGCAAAAATGAAACTTAACAAGTGGAAAAGTCTAAAGCCGCAATCAAGTGGCAAACAAACCAATGTACACACAGACAGACACACCTAGCCGGTCATACTCATACCTATATAGATACCTACCAAAACATATAAATATATACTTATAGATACATTAGTTGCATTGCATCAATATTTGTTTTATTTTTAGCAAATTGCCAATCAAACATAGAGTTCTATTGCCTTTTCTTTCATTTCTTTTGCTGTGGGAAGCTCAAAAAGCCGCCCCTCTCCTCAGCTAAATCTTAACTTGGCCAAGTTTTTGGTGACTTGGGCTTAGCCAAGTCTATGACACACGCATTGCTTTGGCTTCAATGACATTCGCATTCCTCAAATGCCTTAGGCTAATTCATTTTGCCACGCCCCATACACAATTCGTCGCCTTAAAAAAAAAAAACAAAAAAATGAAAAATTACACACATAAATTGTTTGTGGCATTAATTTTTAACTATTATTTGATTAATGTTTGTAGCGCTTAACTCGCGTTTCATTTATTACACTTGCTCTTGCGAATGTAAAAGCCGGGAGCGTTTGTGTGTGTGTGCATGTTGCTTTTATTTGTTTGACTTTTTAAAGCATCCATTAAATATTTGCGAGACATCATTAAAAATTTGCAACATATTTTATGCATATAAATTGCCATTTGGCGTTTTGCGGTCGCAATGCGAAAAATTTTATTTCGTTTTATTATTTGTTTCTTTTTTATTTTTGTATTTTTTGTTGTACCTTTTTTACATTTGCATATTTTTCATTTAATTTTTGTAATTGGCCGGCAGGAAATGGCGCAAAGTTTTTGCCCATTCATTCATGTGAGCATAAATTATGATATGTGCATAAAGATTTAAACCTGATATGCGTAGAGAAAAAAATTGGATTTGCAATCTATGTGACATTACAAATATGATAGGGTAGACGGGAAATGCGGTTTTGTAGTTCCGTTCTGCATTAGACGACAGGTGGATAAAGCGACATTTTTGTAATGCATAGAAAACATTTAAATTGAGAATAAATAAGTTAGTTTTTGGTAGACGAGAATGCTAGAATAGGAGATACAGCTAAGTCTAGGTAGTAAAAGTGTCGTTTCTATATCATCTACAAAACGAATATGACATTATAACTTATGATTATATAGATTTGCATCAATTTCATGAAAGCTAAAGAGGAAAAAACATTCGATGAATTGAAGTAAACTTGATTTCTATGCTATAGGAGGACCTACGTGTAAAATGTATTGGCTAGGTAAAAACGCAGGTGACATGGGCTCCGATGATCCCGATTAAGAATATATATTCTTTGATTGGTCTGTATTGCCTTCTCCTGCCTATAACATACACTTTAATAAAAACTGGATTACTTCGTAACCATTTGCAATATGCGCAGGGTATACAAATCTGTAAATGTCTAGTCTAATCGAAGAGTATATTAAACAGGTCTGCAAATGCAGCACAATTTGGTGATATGATTGCGATTATATTAAAATATTTATTATATATAATTAAATATATATTTTTTTATGCTCTTTAAATGAACTTCTCGTGCATTCTGTTGCCTTTTCACTCAATCGAATGCTCTGTCAATTATTTTTCAATTCAAATGCTATTAAAACAATTGAAAATATATCTTTAATCAATTGATTCAAATTTATTTCGCGTTAATCACTTGTTAAACGTTTGCTAATTTTTTGTGTGGTTCTTTTTGTTAATTTGCCTTTATTGTTGTTGGCTATTTTTTTTTCAATTAAAAGAGTTTTGTTGTTTAAATGGGAACTTAATTAATTTATACTTTTGTGCAAACATTCTGCGCTGAAATGAGCTCAGGTAAATTTTGCGCTCGCCTTCACAAATAAATAAACCAAATTTACACAAATACACACAAAGACAAAGAGACAGACAGACGGACGGACTGGTACAGATAGACCGTCGCAAAAGCTGTGGGATTGTGCAATGCGCATACGCCGCGTTGTGCGCGCAATAATATAAAAAGAATGTTAATTAACCGTACTCTTCATGTGCTTTTATTAAATAATCTTAAATAGAATTACGTGACTTTGTTGCGCTTGCCAGGCACTTAATTATATATATATTCCGCACACACCCATACACACACATAGATACATGTGCACACACATCTTGTTCAGGAGAAGGCAGGCGAAAAGCCCGCTTAGCTGTTTTTCTTTTTATTATTTGCTTACATTTTTCCTTTTTATTTGGCTTACTTTATGTTCTATCTCCCTCTACCTCTCTCCCTGTCTTTTACTGTATGTGTATATGTGTTTGCACATTTCTCATACATATTCAACGCTTGCCCAGCCCCACCTAGTCGACTTTGCCACTCGTGTTGATTTTTATTTCATTTGCAGCCTTTCTTCGTTGGAGGTTAAGTATCTGTTTACATTTCTTTCTACACCTCATTCATTAAGTGCGTTGTGTGTGTGTGTGTGAATTGCTTGTCATGTCTGTGTGTGTGCTTGTGTATGACAACAGTGCGTAGTGCCCACAGCTGCCACTCATCGAGTCAGCCACAAATGTCGACAAACATCCTTCAGTCTGTATACTCTATACCATAAATAGTTTAATAGCATTTGCTATGACAGCTTTAAGAGCTGTCCCACATCCGTTAGAGAGTAATATAACATTTTTATATAGGTACTTAAATTTGAACATATTTAAATTGAAGCTGTTTAAGTTCTCATAGTTTCTTAAAAATAAATTGACAGAAACTTTTAGTATTTTTTAACGATTTTTTATTCAATACACTAAATATTTTATTTTACAATTAATTTTTAAATAATTTAAATTTCATAAACTTTCATTTTGAGAAACATGTTTTTTAATACAAATATTTATCAAGCAACGATTTCTCTTTTTTTTAGCGTATAACGTTATTCGCTTTTATTCACGAATATTTTTGCGCATTCAGTTTTTATGATGCGCTTGCAACAATTTGGTTTAATAGAAATTTTTGCTTTATTTCAATGAGTTTTGGTAAATGATTTCGCTTCGAATTGAATTCGATTTTTTGGGGTCAGCACCACACACAGCTCACAGCTCACAGCCCACTCAATGCCACGCCCACTACAATTGGTGGTTGGCAGTTGCTGAAATTGTTTAGCTTATATTAGCTCCTTCACTGGTTTTTGGCTTGGCATCATAAAAAGTTCATTCGCTAAATGGCAAATGTGGTTGCTTGCTGACCTAGCGAACCGTCAGTCCACTGCCTGCCCCACCACCACCACCATCCACTGAACTCATACGTGTGTGTGTGAGTTTTGCGGTTGCCGCTTCAATTTTGTTTATATTTTGGCTTATTTTTATTGGCTGCTCTTTGCTGTGGCTCCTTCAGTTGTTGTTGTTGTTGTTGTTGTTGTTGCCTTTGGCATTGTTTAGCTTTAGCTGTTTTCTTTGATTGCCTGCCCTGGTTAAATTGATTTGCATTTGTTGTTGTTGCTGTGTCTTGTTGTTGTCTGTGTATTGAGAACAAAAATTGCAGATCTTTCGATAATTGAAAATTGTATTTGTTTGCTACCAGCTGAACTCTGCTTCCCAAATGAAGTTAAAGCTCTCGATAGGGGGCATATCCAAACAGTTGCAGAAGCCAGTGCGGTAGCAGCCGCAGCAGCTGCAGGTTAAGCAGCTAGTTTTTCCTTTGCATTGAATGTTTTTGATTAAAATAGAATGCTGAGAAAAAAGACGAAATAGATTTAATATTGAAAGTCTTTAAGAGACTTTCTGTAAAATGATTATTCCCAACAAAATTAGAAAATGTACATAGAAATATCAAAGCTTTTATTAAAAAGAATTTTCAGTTTTGCTTGCAATTCTTAAAATTGTCTATGTATATACAAATTTAGTTAAGAATTCCGTTTTATAGAGAGAAAAACTTGGTGTAACAGAAGCTTAAATGTAGAACTGAAGCATTATATATTTCCAATTCGTGATCTTTTCTGTTCTCTCTTGCACTCTCTGGCTCTACCTCTCACTGTCTATATCCTTTTATCCATCTTAATCTCACCACATCCAATGCTCTTTATTTATCTCTATCTCCCTCTCTCACTGCCTCACTTTTTCTCTATATCCTTCTCTGTCTCCCCTCCCCCTCTCTCTCTCTCTCTCTCTCTGACTCTACCTTCTCTCTCACTATCTGTCTATATCTGTCTCTTTCTCTCTCTTTTGAAGTTACTGATGTTATCCCAGTTCTTTAAATATCTATAACCTTTTACTTTTTGCCATAACTACCTCTTGCATTTGCTCTTAAAGTATTCTTTTACATTTACTATGGACAATCTATAGAACAGTTAAACATGCAGAATACCACTCAAAAGCAATCCGCAATCAGATGCTGTCATTCGAGGAGTTTCTGTTCTGATCTGGGTCCATCTGCTCATTTGCATCATTTTGCGGGCATTACAAAGTTAATGACAAAACTTGTGCAACGTCTCCGCTTTCGAGTGCAGCACAGCGAATGATTGACCAAAACCGATGCAGGCAATGAGGACACTCCAGCAACAACAACAACTACAACATTGAGGACAACGACGACGATGACTGTTTGATGAACAGAACAATACAGTGAACACTGAACTGGACAATGGCATGTTCTTCTCGTAAATACATATATGTGTATATGTGTATATGTATAGTCCTGTATATCCTGCTTGCATATGTAACTGTTGGCACATCCTCTCCACTCTCTGCCACGTCCACTCTCCTTTCCCCAAACTCCAAGTCTGTTCTCTCTGTCCAACTGAATGACCAAAAGCGGGCGAAGTTGCGCTGTGCAAATAGGGAAAAGCAGCTGCAGTTGCCAAGTGGAAAATTTAATTACATGCAAATACCGTTAACTGTTAGAGCGTGTATGTGTGTGTGTGTGTGTGTGTATGTCAGTGAGTGGTAGACTCCCTGATGTCCTGTGCAGGACAATGCTCAACTGTTCTGTTATTGTTGTTTCTCTGCTTAGTCCACTTGGCCTAGCCCAGTCGCTTGTTTTGTTTAACTGCAGTTGTTGTTGTTGTTGCTGGCATAAAAAAAGTTTGTTTTTCTATTTTTAGTTACTCCCACACTTGCGCAAATATTTGCGTATTAGAAAATATGCAGTTAAAGAGTCTTTTTTTAAAGGTCTTATGCGGCTAGCTATAGCCAACTAATTGTTGTTAATTTTTCTGCATTTCCAAGTACGAAAATTGCTTGTAATGTGCCACAAATTGTTGTCGTTGTTGCTGTTGTTGTTGTTGTTGTTCCCATTGCAGCTCGTTCGGCTGAGTGCACATCGTTAGCCGTCTGTATCCGAAGGGGCGTGACAGCCGGCAAGTTTTGTATAAACTTTGATTTTGCCCCCAAAATCACAAAGTTGTTTATTTGCCAGCCACGAGATGTCCGTTGTTGTTGTTGTTGATTTGCTGTTGTCCTTTATTGTCTAGATGTGGACGGGGATTTGCATTTGCAACTGTTTTCACATTGTTGTCATTTAGTTTCTGGCCTTCATGTTGCCAGCAATTGCAAATTGGATTGCCATTTGAAGTTGCATCCGAAAATGATGCAAACATATCAAAATATCTAGAGTGTTGAGCGCATATAAATGAGCTCTAACTGGTTTACATATAACTGACCAGATGCAAACATATAGGTATAGATACGATATAATTTTGTTGATTTATTGATTTGCCAAATAGTTTATTTTATTTACATTCGAATATATATATATATATGTATTAAATGCATGGATAAAGGTTTAAAGATATATTATCTAGTTCCAAAAGTTGATAAAGAGATAAATAAAATTATTCCAGTCACTTTTTAGATGCTTACTGGTAATTTTTGTTTTATATGCTACCTTCTAAAATAGAAGTTACATTTTAGTTTTTAGTATTTCTTTTGAAAGTTTTTCAATTTTCTAATTAATTCAAGCTTAAGTTCTTATCACTTTTGCCTCGAAATCATAAATTGCACAACAAGTGCCACAGCTTTGAAATTCTTTTCCTGTTAAATCCCAGCCAATCCTCGGCTGCACCTTTTGTGAGGCAAAACACACTGCGTATGCGTAATATTTTTGTAGAAATCAACTCGAATTATGTTGTTTTTTTGCTGTTGGCTCAACTTCAAATGAAATTGCAGTTTGCTATCGATTTGGATTTTTAGCTCTTGGCTTGCATTTCACATGCAACAAAGGCTAAAATAAGCCATGCCACGCCCACTGCTGGTGTGCTTGTGTGTGTGTATGTGTGTGGGCGTAAGCCGCTCAATCAATTAGTCAAAAGTTCATATTTTACGCCCAAGTGCACTAATTTGACTTTGAGCTGCTTTTTCAGTTGTGCGGGCGCTAGAGTGGGGGTAGTGTGTGTGTGTGAATAAAAGTGCGAGTGTGTGAGTGTGTGTGTGTGTGGTAGCTGGTTATGGCTGGCATCGCTTGTCGTTTGTTTTATTAACATGGCAACTCAAGTTCCATAGCGCGCATGGGCCTCTGCAATCGGTAGTCGAGCTAGTTAGCCACTCAAAACTGGCCATTACTCATATGCGGCTGCCAGTAGGACAATATAGGCTCCAATTCTGGGGCGAGGCAAACCAACGTTGGCTGACAATTAATCACTTTGTCATACGCCCAAGCCCCCTGCTGCCATCTCCACTCGCCCCGTCAATCATTAATTTATCATGTGCACTTAGCACGAAAATTGCGCCAACTACAAATACAGAAACAACGCCCACTACAGTAGTACTCCCCTAACGTTGTCTGCCTATATCGGGCTAGGCATTTGTGTGTCAGTGTGTGTGTGTGTGTAGCAGGTGCAGCGACCAGTGTGCCATGTCCTTTTGTTTGGTTCGGCCGTGGTTCGGTCTGCTGCTTTTTCTACTAGGTTTCATTTCGGTTGTTGCTGTTGACATGTGACGCCGGCCGCCTGGTCATGCAATCCATACTAGCAACAGCAACAACAACAACAGCAGCGGCGCCGCTAACCAAACCAATCAAATTGACATTCTCGTCCTGTGCCCCACTGTAATTACCGCACAGTGGTCAGCCGGTATGTGCCTGACAGCGTGGGCGTGCCAGCAATATGCATTTAATACTTAAAAACTACAAATTAATTGCTCCAACACTTTTCCACCATGACGATATTTACACAAAAATTAAAAATTAATAAAGCAGAACGTAGCAAGCGCAAAAACACGCTTGAAATTCCTTTCATTTCTTTTTTTTTTTGATATATGCTTTTTGATTAAATTTTAATTGTGTATTTTACAGCGCGGGGCAGTGCACAAAATAAATATGTACACATATTTAAAATTGCGTAATGGAATTCGCATTGGTCGGTTTAAGCGTTTGTCAAATATTCTTTGATTTTTCTCTTCTTTTTATTTTTATTTGATTTCACGTTTTTAACTAAAAGTTTTCTCGTATTTCTTGTTTCATTGCAGGTAAGTTCAAACGACGTTTTGTGATGGGTAAGCGATACG
This sequence comes from Drosophila gaucha, assembly GCA_035045545.1. Lineage (NCBI taxonomy): Eukaryota > Metazoa > Arthropoda > Insecta > Diptera > Drosophilidae > Drosophila > Drosophila gaucha. The sequence goes on from JAWNOY010000292.1 coordinate 9,139,376, forward strand.
ACAATTAGCTGGGCTTAAAAGCTTTTTGGACTCTGGGTAAAGAGCAGGTTATTTGAATGGTTTTATGCAAGGAAATGTTATTAAATATAAATAGACTTGTTCGTTCAATAAGCTAAATTTATGCGAATATAAATGTATATAATATATATATGGATTATATGTATATATTCATGATCAGCATGTTAAGATCAGGCATTATCCGTTCATCCATCTGACTTTCCGTCTTCAATACCATCTTGTTGGGCTTTGCTGAGTACATACTGCAATAGTTATACTCTGCCTGCCTGATCGAGCACAAAAACCCACTCAGAAAAGGTCTCGGAGACTGCTCTCAATATTTGAGTGAAATTTTTCTCACCTATAAAAAGGCGAGACTGCTGCAGAGCTCGTTCAGTCGCATACGAGGCCTCCTGTTGACTAGTCGCAGTGCAGTGCAGAGCTCTTCATTTTCAATGGGTATATATATAATATAAATTTAAAAAATGCATTACAATATAAATATTATTACAATATTAATATTATAGAAATTAGTTAATAATGACTATAATGATCTTCATGATAATCCTCCTATAATGATCACTCATGATGATCGCGATGATTTTAGCCATAATTTATAATTTATAAATAAAGATGATCATGACGATCATGGTAATAATGATGATGATGATCATTATAATGATGATAATGACGATGATCATGACTATGATAGTGATGCTAAAGTTTTTGATAATCATGATGAGGATAATGATGATATACGCTGAGTTCAAGCTAGCTCTTAATTAACTGGATACTCCCAACTAGAGTATAATTTTAACATATACATAATTGATTTCGTTTAAAAATTGAATACGAATTCAACTCACATCAACAGACCGCATAACTTATTTTCTGGTCTCATAAAAAGATCTACAAAACTATTTAGGAGTCTATTTGAAAATCCAATTGAAATGTTTTCTAAAACATATTTTATTTGTTGTTCCCATCAAAGTTTAACTAAGTTAAATAGCAAATTGAGGTCCTAACACGTCAAACATGCAGCTAACAAATTTAACACTCAACAACAACCATGAAATGGAAAGAAGAAAAAAACGAAAAACCTTTTTAAATCGTGTCGCGTCTGACGTGTTCGGTGTCATGTCTTTAGCAGCTCTCAAGTTGTCGTCTCTATTATCTTATGCAGGCCATGGCAGGTGAAGCCACCGCACCACCGACAAGACCACATTGGCAGAGCTTACACTTGCCACACACACACACACAAACTCTCTGTCGCTCTTACAGTCGCATTTGTTGATGTCGAAAAATGCAATTTTTAAATTTCCATTAATTTCGCGCTGTCGACTTTTGTAAAATGTCACTTGTGAATTCAAAGCGTTGCATTGAAGGTATTCGCACTGGGAGGGGCGGACAGCGTAATATGGGCGTGGCAGAGCATGCTTGTTATTGTTGTGCAGGCTGTGGAAAATGCAAGCGACCAGCAGCAGCAACAACAATGCTTGCAACGAAGCGAATAACTTGCCCAGGTGAAGGCTGTAGATGTCCCATCTAAGTGACTGACTGACTGACTGATGTGTCTGTGTGTGTGTGTGTGAGTGTGGAGTGGCTGCTGTGGCACCTGCAACTGCACTTGGCGAGCCCGAGCCAGACAGTCAGCCTCCAGGCGTGAGGCAAAACCGGCAGCAACTAACAAACGGTTCTTTCTTTTCCTATTCTCCGTTTTTTTTATCACATTTTTTCTGTTCCCTTTTAATGACATACATGAACAAGGCGTGGACTTGAGTCTGCGAGAACACTTATGCACATCTCCGTAATTCCTCCAACCGCCCTGGCACGCCCATTTTGTGCCGCTGTTAGGTGGCCATATGATAGGGTCTTCCGTCAAGGAGCGTAGTACTATTTTAGTCGCCTTCACTTGATGCTGAACAAGCGAACTTACACGACAACGTGACATTTAATTCAAAATGGGTTGTTTTTTTCTCCCCTTGTTAACAAAGAACGAAAAAATACCGGTCGACTGCTGGGCAGAGGATGCGGGGCATCATGTAAGCAGCTGTGATAATTTGTCGCTGAAAACAAGAAATATACTTGATGTAGCGATGTTGGCCTTTGGCAAATAAATGGACAACGAAACCACATAAATTACCATCTAATAAAATACGTAATCGAACTTTCAATTTCATCGTCTTGCTTGTTAACGCAGATTATGCAATGAATCAGCTGGATTAGAGATTCACAAGTAATGAATAGGAATCTAAAATTGATTTGATATAAATGAAAAATAAGTCTCAGCTGCTAAGATTTCAATTGATTGGAAAATATGAATCCCTAGTTTCAAATAGATCAACATCGCTCTTAAAAATCGCAAAAGCACTAAACTTCAATTTATTAATCCAAAAGTGAAAAAAATAAATAGGACCATACATGTTATACGTTTAATCGTCGGCCTCGTCATCATCTTCGCCGCCCTCGCCTGGGCCAGCTTCGCCGCCTTCTTCCTCCTCGACCATCTCCTCGGAGGAGCTGACTTCCTCGATTGGCTCGATTTCGGAAGCCAAATCCTCTTCGTAATCGCTGATTGCGGCGAGCTCCTCCAAGCACTTATCGTAGTTCTCATCGAAGCGTATTGTCTCGTTGAGCGAGGCCACCTCCACATCCTGGTCAGGTGGCAGCAGCATTGGAGCCGTGCCTGGTGGGCACTCAGTGATATTGCGTATCCGCAGCGTGTGTATGTGAAAGATTGCAGAACGATTCGATTCGAGCAGTATCTGATGGAAGACGCTCAGTAGGCGATCGACGTTGCCAAACATGCGCACGGAGGCGCTTTTTGGATCATCACCCTCTTCGAGTATGCGACCCACAATGTGATGGCGATAGGGATCCATCAGATAGATGAAGTCGCCCTTCTTCCACAGCGAATACATTTGATTGTTGATCTGAAAGATCATATAGTCGTTCTCGTCCAGCGCCTTCTCCACCATCAAATGAAAATCGTTATACTTGTACATGGGCACACACTTCCACCAGCCCTCGTAGGCGTTCGGGGTGAGCAACACCTCGGCCACAAATTGACCCATGCGCACCTGGCGCGGAAACGAATCCAAGTCCATGGGCTGATTAATATCCGTGCAGGGCTCCCAACAATTCTTGCACATGTTGACGCCATAACAGATGACCTTATCATAGGTCTTCATGTCCCATGTGGCTGGATGATCGATTTTGGAGGCCAACGCCGTGGCAACGGATACTGGCAGAGCGCTGCGGTTACGCAGTGCATCCTTTGGATTTAGCGTCAAATGCAAATTCGATTTCAGGTAGCCATAGTCCGAGGCAATTACATCGAATTCGCTCATGCGTGGTCCGAATTCGCGCTCCTGGCTGCGTCCTTCCGGCCCGGGCGTCACCAGCCGCACCACCAAAATGTCGCGCAACGTAAACTTGGTCGACCTCTCCAGATTACTTTCCTCCTTTATTAAGTGTATGACATTGTCAATAGAACGCATGGCCAACAACATTGGAAAGCCGCCATCGTGATTCAATTTGAGCGTGTCCTTATCGCGTCCATTCAAATCGAGCACCATCCAAACGCCCGCATCCTTCCATATCAGCAAATACCAGCTCGGTGTCCAGAACACGCCCGTTTTATGCCGCTTAAAATAGGCGGTTATGATGCGTCGCAGATTTTTCATTTTGTTCTTGAAGCCGTACACCTCGAAAGGGGCATCCAGTTCAACGGCAAATTCAATTTCATTCATTTTAAAATGTCTTGTGACCGACTGCTCATTGAGATCGTACACTTCCGGATAACGATTTGCATTAGGGTCATCCATGCTCTCCGAGTCGCTGAACAGCACCTGACCCTCAACAACAATCTGATCGATCAGTTCCGGGTTCCACTCGGTACGTCTGGTAAAATATGTGGAGGCAAATGCCTTTAGATAGCCAGCATAACGTATTGCCTCCGAATTCGGTGTGCCCGCCTTTGTGGGCACCGAACCGTACGTCAAACCCAAAGGAAAGCCCAAGGATTTGTCATGAAACTCGCGACGCAGACCCTTGCACTCCTTGGGATCAAAGGGTCTTACATAGGGCTCATCGTGGACGCCAAAGATACGACAGTGCTCATGACAGCACGGATCACGCTCATAGTAACCAACTGATCTAGAGAACCTGTAGAATTAAGAAATATTTTATATACATATATTGGCGAAAAAATAATATCTGTTGCTTACGTAGGCTCGCAACGTATGGGCTTTGGGGGACAGCAGCATTTGCCTCCTTTCATTCGCTTTTTACTTCCCATATCGGAAACTTAACTTTGAAAATTTGAAGCTTTTCTCACGTATAAAAATTTCAAGCACTTTCAACAGCTTGTGCGACAACTAACTGAATGTGTTTGAATTTTGGGGATAAACTATTTTGAGGAACTGATAAAGAGTGTAGAAAACGTGAGTAGTAGATTGATATTGTAAGCAAGAAAACTAAATAGATATTTTAACTTAGAGTTTGGACTGTTAAAGAATTCTTCGAAAGTTAAAGTTGTTTCAAGCTGTACTTTAAAAATCTAATTAGTAAATTTTAATTTCTTAGTTTTTTTTTCATTTCTTGTTCTGTAAGCAAGGATGTAATTACATCATCATCAGTTAATTAAACACCCGCCTGAAAGCTATCAGCTATCAGCACAAAATTGTGCTTACACTCTCTTTAAATTGATTCGTCAGCCATTTGTGGCACCTGCAACTGTTCCCCAAACACCTGTGCCTACTTATTTGAATTCCTGGGAGCTGTGCTGTAGATGTTTTATATTACATCCAGCATTACTGCTGGCACTTGTTTTCATTACACAAATTGCGCTGAATCACAACAAACATTTCATTTACCGCATACGTATGGCGAACTTATGATAATTTTGGAGAGAGCGAGAAAGAGACAGAAAGACAGAGCTCGTCTGCAGAGAAGAATTGTGTGTGCGCTTTCAGTTTTACGACAGGGCCAAAGTTAATTTCTTAGCGCAACAGTGGCGCACAGTGGCAACTAACAGTTAACAGCCAGGCCAGATAACACGAGACAACAGTTAAATGTAATTGGAAAGCTCATCAAATGCCGTTGTTCTTGCTGTTTTTGGTGGTTGTTGGTTGCTGCTGCTGCTGCTGCCACTTCAGCTGCGCACAGAAGTATGCAAAAGATTTTTTTGTTTTGCTTATTTTTGCGGTTTATTGAAAACGAAGCCACATGCTGCGTATACGTAACGTGCTGTCAATGGCTGGCAACAGTGCTTAGCTAAGCTGCTTTGCAGCCAACACACTGCTGAGCATTGCTCCCCTCTGCCTCCCCTTCATTTACGAGCTGACACTTTATTGTCCTTTTGTTTTTGGATGGCAGCCACGTAATTGGCTTAGTCAGTGAGTGTACAACAAGTCAGGTGAAGTGTGGGCAGAGGGTGTGCACCGTGCAGCCAGCCATTGCTATTAACAATTTCCTGTGAGAGTGTGTGTGTGTGTGTATGTGAGGTTTTTATTTCGTGTCATCCAATCAGCCGCGATACGAGATACTTCAGTCACATGTGCAGATTGATTCCCTGAGCTGCCATCAAAGCCGTTTTCGACTTTATTTTTGTTTTACTTTTCTGTATTCGTTTCATTCAATTTATTTGCTGCTGGTCTGGCTGTTTTTCTGGCCATTTGCTTAGACTGCTTGGCCACTCGTTTCCTTTTGGCATTCTGCAATAAATTTACACAAAATCGTAAATTTTAAACACTTCATTTAACAGCGGCAAAAACACGAAGCGAAATGAAATGAAATGAAATCGCTTAACGATTATCGCCCACGACAAGGCGCTGGCAAACTGTATGTGTGTAAGTATGAGAGTGTATGTGTGTGATTTCTTAGTGTGTAACCACCAAATGCTCCAAGTTCTGCCCATTGCTGCTGCTGGCCACTGGCGTCAGAGCTTTTCCCATTTTCTTTACATTTTTCGCTGGGCAATTCCCAAGCGAGGGAACTTTTTTCTTCTTTTTTTTTTGACTGCAACAAGAGTGCACTTCCATTTAGGGCTTTGCCCATGAATTTTCACGAATGTAGCACGCCAGCCAAGCTCTAAGAACCACCAACTCTCCTGCTCCCCCTGCCTGTCTGTCTGTTTGGTTCAGTGCTCAATAATGATTTCCATTGCGAATTATTTGCATTTCCCCGAACTCATTATGTTTGCATTGTGTAAAATTTGCTTCGACTCTCGCTTCGACTTCAACTCTGATTGTGCTCGGTGCTCTCTGCTGCACCTGATTTGCTTTCTGTTTGCTATTTCTTTGGGCAGCTCGAAAGCTGCCAAAATGCATTTGTGCTTAGCACAATATTGATTCTATATTATTTCTTTTTTACATATAACTATTTTTTGTATACATACATATTGCAAAAAGTATTTAGAGCTTAACCTAGACGTTGTCTCGATTATAAATAATAGATAAAAAATACAGTCGTATTCCGTCATTCATTAAATACTTTAAGTATATTCTTATAATCTTTATATATATGCCAATCTTATAAATATTCTTCAACAAAATCAACAGTCTGTTTGTTACTGGTCTGGCAGTTTTTCATATCGACAAGAGTATTTAAACTTCGGCTTGTCTTTTTACACTTTTGTGCATGGCAAAAATAATTTCAGCATTATTTCGTTGTGTGTTGCAGCTGAAATGCTATTAACATTTCCATTTCCTCATAATATAAACACAATTATTTATGCATATTTACATAAAATTGTTGGAAATATTATATTAACAGCGGACAGGCCAAAATTGTTTTCGACTGTTCCCCTCGAACACTCGAACACTCACACACACTCACATTCTCTCTCTCTCCTCTCTGCCTCCCTCTCATTTGCTACTGCAATTTCATTTTATTTCGTTTCATTGCGTTTCATTTTTGTTTCGTTGCGCTGCGTTTCATTTCGTTTCGTTTATTACATGTCAAGCGTCAATGAATGTCAGTTTGACAGTTCATAAGACAAATACGACAATGGGTGTGGTGTGAGTGCCAGGACGTACCTGTTTCCACACAAACACACATATATACACAGACTCACACATACGCAGGAGCAGAAAGGGGAAGTGGCTGTAGTTCTGGCTCTTGTGACAGCCAGGTAACATTTGCGGACATTAACGTCAACGTGCAGCGACGGCAGCGTCGGCATGCCATATATGAAAGACGTGCGCAGGCCACGCCCCCACACACACACACACAGCCACTCAAGCGCATATCCTGTGGAGCAGACGCCGCTTGCATCTTGAATAATGTGTAAAGTGTGTGGCAGCCGCAGCCGCAGCTGAAGATTGGCAATTCTTGAGTACGTGTAAGTGGCCTAAGGATGCTGCACACGTTGCTGCTGCTGCTGCTGCTGCTGCGGCAGCTGTTGTCCTGTTTTGGGAGGACATGTGCGACGTCGTTTTGCCTGACAACTTATTGGCCCAGGCGCTTGTACTTTTCGCACTTTAAACAATTCCATAGCAAACGCTTGAAATTGAAAATCAGATAAATATGTGAGCAGCTGTCGCTGTCTTTAATAGACGCTGTCAATGCTTGAGTGTGCATGTTGTGGGTGTAAGTATGTGTTGGTGCGTGTGGTGTGATGGGTGTGGCTGGCATTGACAGCTAGCCAGCAGCACTGGCAGCTACACACTTTGAAAACTTTCAACGCATTGTCATAAATCATTTTGCGGCAAAAAAGTTGTATGGAACTTGGACACGCCCTTCCCCTAAATAACGCCCCCCACCTACAGACACATACACATGCACACTTTGCTATCTTTTGTTAGGCATTTGAAGTGGGCGGCGGCTGTTTGAGTTACATGCAGAAATGTCAAAGTTGAGTTCAGAAGTTGCTGTCGTTGCTTTTATTGTTGTCGGCCGCAGCCTGTCATGTTCTTCAGTAGGACATAAGTCAGGACAGTGCTTATACCTATACCTGGACAAGTGCTGCTGCGCTTTTTGCTAGTTGCCTACTGCCCCTGGCTATGGCATGCTTCTACTTCTATTATGATCATGGAAAAAATATTTTCTATTTTCAATCAGGCAACTGCTTGAGTTTCTCCAGAGACCAGCCTGTCTACTGCCAGCTCTTATTACGTATTCGCTCGGATTTTCTCTCTCTTATTATTTTTTATTTATTTTGTGCCTTAATATATTGCTATTTTTAGACATGGCTATTGTTATAAATAAATGTATATATATTTCTCTTTTTTTTTGTATACTTTAGTTTTATAGTTCTTATGATTGTGCCTGGTTCTTGTTACTTTTTTATAGAGACTGCTGCGAGGGTTTACAATTTCTAGCACTCAATTGCGAACCGGCTGCTGTTGAGTGGTTGATTCAATGGCGGGGCTAAGGGGCGGCATTGTGTTTGGCAACATGAGATTTTGATGTAAGCGTGACGCAGCCATATGTGTAAAATGTTGTGAGTGTTTGAGATGTGGCGCCAGCGGGGGCGGGGCTGAGGGCCAAGGCTGTGTTATATTTTTTAATATGTATAAAATACAGCACTCTTTGTCATATCCATGACTTTAGTTAAAAAATGTTGCTAAATTTTGAAGTAGCCTTGTTTGACGTGACTCGCCTTTTGAAAGTCACTCGACAGCAGCTGTTGTGCTAATCAAAATGCTGTTTCTTTATTAAATTTTGAACATTTTCAGATGTGTTTGATTACAAAATTCAACTTGAAATATTTCACAATGAACAAATTGAATATATTCTTAAGAAAAATTATTAATGTATTATTATAAAATTGTGAAAATTGCTTTTGAACCAAAAACTTGCATCTGAAGTGTGGCTACCACTCTCCTTCACTCCCACATATTGTCAGTCTCTCTACGTGTCCTTGTCCAACTTTTCCGTCTCTCGCAATCTTTCCTTGTCCTTGTCACGTTTAATCTTTTATCTCTCCTCCTTTTCTCCACATTTACCCTATCTTAGCTCCTTATATAGTATATATGTGGTATCTCTCATTCTCGATCTACCTGTTTCCTGCTACATGCCACATATATAACCCCATACCACATGCCCCACACTCTTTCCTTAGTTAATTAAGCAGCCATTTCTCAATTTCTTTTTGCCACAAAATAAGAAGTAGAAAAAAATGTCTGCCAGTGCTGGGCCAATGTCTGATTACTGGCAAGGACTTCCGTTTTTTAATATTTATAATCCACTGTAATTAAGACAAGAGCCAAGCACCACAAGAGTCGCGAGCAGGAAAAAAAACCGTAGCAATAATTACCAGAATTTTTATGGCATAGCCACAGCAACAACAACAACATAGGCAGCAATGGCAATAAGGAGCATTATGAAGGATTCATGTTCTGGTTTTACATTTGGATCTAGCGATATATACGAAAATGAAAAAGTAACTGCCACGGTTGAATATAAATGCGTAGCCGGGGCGAAATGTGTAATTAGTGGCAGTTAATAACTTTGGCAAACTCTCACGCAGCCACCAGCACCAGCTACCCCGTGTGGCAGACACTAAAGCGCCTGTCCGCCTTCCTGCCCTCTTGCTTGTTTTACAGCGGGTGCTGCTTGTTGTAGGCGTGGCTGTGGCATTAACTCAAAACTCAAACTGCAGACGCTGGCACGCACTCTTAATTAAATACAAAAGTGAAAATGACGCAAAGGCGGTTCTTGGCGTACCACGGCAAAAGCAGAGGCATAAGAAGAAAAAAAGGTCGAGCTTTGACTATAAATTATGCAAGGCAAAAACAAGAAACCGAAAAGTATTTTTAGTTGACCTGGAAAACCGCAAGAGCTGCGACAACCGCAGCATCCCATCCCCGCCCCCACTCGTCTTCGCTGTGACAAAAAGCAGAGAGCGCTTAAAAATGCGTCTTGGATTGAGATAAGTTGGCCGGCCTCCCGCACCACCCAACCACTCAGCTACCCACCTGCCCCGGCTACGGTTTCGCTCTATAACGCATTGAGTCTGTATAATGTCCTTCGTTATTTTTGCACTAATTTGTGGTTTTCCTTTTTGCCTTTTAACGCACAACGAAATTAGCTTCATTATTGTAATTAACTTGGCCCATTCCCATTGGCAACACACACACACATACACGCGTACACACAACTGCGGGTTTTCAGCGCTTTGTTAAATTTAGCAAATTAGTTCGAGTTCAGAAATCAGACCGTTGATTGACTTGATCAAACAGCAACTGGAAATGGGTCTTCGGGCCTTGTGGCAAAGTTGATGTCTAGCTAACCAAAATAAATAAATCAGGTAGGCATTTAGGGCGACTAACTGATGCCCTGTAAGATTTGAAAAGTTAATCTACAGTCATCAAATTGTATTTTGAGCTACATTTGTATATCAACAGCTTTCAGCTGTGTACCAAATTTATCATACCTTTTTTATTTTTTTGTTAGCTACAGGGTATTTGCAATTCAATCAATTATCGATTTGACATCTTTTGTTTATTTTATTAAATTATTTTAAATAAAGAAGTAAACATTTACAGAACAGTTACAGTCAGAGTCACAGCTAGTCACCGTCAGAGTCGCAGTCGCTGCTTTCTTAAACTCAAAAAATAAAAGAAAAGTTTCGTAACCCTAGCCCCTGACTTTCTTCCTTTTTTCTCCTACTGCCCACTCACAAAACTCATTAAAAGTCTTTCGTTTCCAATCAGACAAATGTTAACCTGTATTGCAATTTGACATTTGGCAAAAATCCAACCATGCCCACCCGACTCCCCTCCCCCGCTTCCTTTTAACCGTTCCAATTTCATGTGTATGTTGCGTTAAACGATGCTTGAATGGGAGAGCTAACTTTTTGAGGCATTCGAGCAAAAATATGTCTTTCATTTTGTTGGGCAATTCGCTTTAATGGCAACCCAAATCAAAATTCAATTCGTGAAATACCCCAAACACACACACACATGGACCATATGTGTGTCCCTGCGTCTCTGTTTCCGTTTCCGATTTGTGCCACGTGGCTGACATGTTAAAAGCCTAAATAATTGCCCACATTTTATTACAGTGTGTGCCAAAGAATAAAATGTGTTTTTTCGCTAGAGCTCAAATACTTCTGTTTTTTTTTACATAATATGCAAAGTTAAAACCGTTCTCAACTTATCTTCTTTTTTAGCTATGTTCTATTAACTGAGCTAAAACCATTTTCAGTTCTAGTCCAGCAAATAGTTTAGAAGCTTATCCCTGGAGCTTTTGACTTAGACTTTTGCCTGACTGGCCATTGTAGATGTGTGTGCGTGTGTACATGTGTTTGTGTGTGTGTGTATAATATATGTAAATATGTGGAAATTAACAAAGGGACAGTACGTTTGAATTATGGTTTGTTAAGTGCTTTATAAGTAGCCTTCCCTCTAGCCTTCAACGCTTGCATATGCATAATTTAAGAAACACAAATGCTTGCTGGTCCGTGAAATGCTGTTGAATATGAATTATATATACATATATTTATGCTTGCTTAATTTCATTAAGAACTTTAATATGATAGAATAATTGGAATCATAAATATAAATGTATTAAGTAGAAAATAGTTTTGAATAACTAAAGTAAAGAATATCAAAAGAAACGCTTCACAAATATCGAGGAAAATACATTAAAGCCTGAAAGATTTACGTTTTAATTTAAATTTTACGACTCCTTCAGAATTATTTGCTTTGCGACTCGCTGAAAGTTATTTTCAATTAAATTTTACACTTTAATCATATATCATTTGAGTTGCTTTTGTAAATTTCGTATTAGATTGCATTTCCAGTGAATTAACTGGAACCAAATTGTTTAAGCTAACTTGCTTCAATTGATGCTTACTTCTGCCGTGCCGTATCCCATTTCATATGCCGCCAGCTGGCTGTCTTGTTTACTTGCAACATTTGTTTAGTCTGTTGCGTTTGTCTCGGTTTACCTTAGTTCGTTTAAAGTGGAAGTTTTTCTGCCGCAGCAGGCAGCGCGCGTGTTCAGCAGCAAAGCCAATGCCCTGCCATTTGTCAGTATCTGTTCAACGCTCCAGCACTTTGCCACGCGTGTGTTTACAAAAATAAAAAAGAGGAAAATAATGATGAACAAAGGCAGCACCAGCAGCGGCGGCAACAGCAGTATGAACAACTATATTCGAGAGCGCCTGCAACGCATCTCATTGCTGCGATTGCATTTCAATTTGCATCGCCCGAACGCTGAGCATCGCAATTACAATCAATTTGCGCACGGCCAGGACTACGATTTGCGACAATACGTGAGTGGACAGGAACAATGGGCTGTGTGTGGGTGTATTTGCCCGGCGAGTTGGTTAATTGCCAACAGCAACAGCAAACTGACCAAAAAGATGCCTTTGCTGTTGCTGTTGCTGACACGCGCTGGCAACATGACAGCAACAGCACAAACAAAAGTTAACTAAATCCAAACAAACAACTGAACTTAAAGCATTTCGCACACATATATCTTTTTATTATATGCTATGCTTTAACTCAATTTAATTATTGAATTGTTATTAAATTCATTGCTCGCTTGAAAGTATGCTACGTTTTATTTGCTCTCTTTTAACGTCCCCATCTTTTCCATTTTGGACGAATTTTCATTGTTATTGACAAACAAGCGACATTTTTGCGGTTGCAATTGTCGTCTGCCTGCTTGCTTACAGCCTCGGGCAGCCCGCCTCTGCCCTGCCTGTTCCTTGCTTGCCACGCCCTGCATTGGACGTGTTGGGACACCGCTTAATTTCCGGCAATGCGAGTCACGTACGCTTTTCCTGCCTTTATATGCAGTGACATTTTCATTTTGTTTGGCTTTACACAAACACACATACGCACACACACAAACACACAGATATCCACACGTAGCAGCCGCATGTCTTACAAAATGAACAAAATGGCGGCTGAGCTTATCTCACATATGTGACCGCATGTGTATATATATGTGTGTGTGTGTGTGTTTGCTAGCCTTGCATGCAACGCGCCAAAAACTTTTTGTCAACTCATTTTGTTGCAATTTGCGCACAAAACTCGATTATTTTTAATTAAAACAACATTTTCCTGGCTCAACACAAGAAAGAGAGAAAAAAAACGAAGAGAAAACCAACCTCATGGCCAAGTAGAAGTGAACGAAGAAGCGGCACAAATAAAAGCGAGCTATGCACACTTCTCAATCTGGGTCTATGCTTTTAATTACACGCCAACGATGCCGTCAACAACCTTTTTTAAGCCTTAAGTCCGCAATTGAAATACAATTTCTTCTGCTCCGGTTTTTTGCGGCTTAACCAGACCGTAAGAGCTGAGGTGGCTTGCCAGCAGAAAAAAAGGAGCAGAGCTTCGAGTAAATATGCCAGGACAATGAACAAACTTCTTGCTAAGCCCAACCTGTTTGCCAGCTGTGAAATATGACTCGGATGCCATATCATAATCTAAACAGTAATCGCAACAATATCGAATTCGCTGATAAATTGTTCTTGTTGTTGTTGTTTGCTTGTGGCTTTACTGCATACAAATTTGTTGACATTTAACGACAAACATTTGTTTAGGCTGCGTGTCCTGGAACAACAGCCGTTAAACGTGTTTCGCATTTAAAAATACAAAAAAAAACCTGTTCACCTGCTATCGAATTTCACAAGAACAAGACCCTTAAGAAATTGTGAACTGGCATTGAGTTGGGTGAAATAATTGAAGTATGACATTTATAAGAATTTTAACAATTGATAGAGACTGCTGGAATTTTCAGAAATAAATACAATACAATACACGAAACTCCCTCACTAAAGAACTTTTAATTAGAAGTCAAATTACAAATTTAGAATGCATAAAGACATTCTTTCAGGCAGACACCTAGACAGACTATCTAGCAACAGTTGCCACAGCAACAATAGATAGTCAGGCAGTTATGCCATAAATTTCATGCCCAGCATTTGAAAAGCGTGCAGAAGCAAACCAAAGAAATTATAATTAAATTTTGCGTTTTGGTATTAGCCTCGAGTGTAGGAGATCCGACCACTTGGCTAAGCCGCTACGCAAATGTAGCCGTTGCAGCGTCTGCGGCTTGAATGTTGAGTCAGTCGAACAAAGGGCCAGCAAAACAAAACGCAAAACACAACAGAATATAAAAAGAAGGAGAGTCGAAAGAAAAACCTAACCGCTCCTCGCCAAATGAAAATGGCTAAAGAAAAGCTGCAGCTGGTTTCCGTTTTGCTTGGGCCCAAAGATTTATTGCCTTGCATGGATTACATGGCCAACAAAATGGGCGCCTTGTTACCATAAAGCCGCTTAAAGATTTTAATTTAAGCGTCGCTTGCGCTGACGAATGAACACGCACAACGAGACCGCAGACACACGCACATACACACACACACGCGCAATCAAATAAACACACACACACAAAAGAGTGAGTTGCAGTGTCTTGTCCTGACGTATAATTGGGTTTTTGTCCTGTTTTGCTATACCCTGTAAGCGCATGTGTTAAACAGAGCATTATGTGACAGCAAGCAGCAGACGGTTTTTTCATTCCAAAAAGAATTAACAAGGATTAGTGTATATTCAGCAGACATAATAAAACGTGTACTATATGCAAGGCAACCACAGCTGTAAGACTTAAGACTTAAGGTTATGTTAGTTGTTAAACTGTTAATTTATGATAGGCATCGCTCGTAGCTTTCAGTTTAAATATGACTATGTTTATGCTGGACGAAGATCATGTGAGCATGCGAGAGAAACATGCCAAGTACTTTCTGAACTTTAAGCTTGATTTTCTGGTAACTATTCAGGGCCAATGAAAGTGGGTCTCAGTATCAAGCAGTAAGAATGCTGTAGACGAGTACTACCGACTGCACCATACTCTTTCACACCTGCAAAACTTGCTGATTTGAAATCTAAATGAACAGACAGCATACTTTTTTCTAGCTTACCACGCCCCAGAAAGCGTAGATATTTCATTTCACATCAACCTTTAGAGAAGATCAACAGCAATATCTAAACAGATAGACAGATAAACTTCAAAATGGCCATTACTAACCAATCTTTTCACTTTATGAACCAGTGTAAAAATCTACTGCTCATAAGTTTTAGGCTCTGAACATATTCTTATTCTTATTCTTATTCACAGCAAATTGCTGTAGAAGCAGTACAGAAGTTCTTTTAATTTCTTCGAACTGCACACCTCCTGTACTTTGTTTTAAATGACTTTTTTAATTAGATTTCGAAACTGTGCGCATAATTAAATAATGCTCAATAATGTTTTTTGTCATTTGCGAATTTAATTGTGATCATAAAAATTCATAGCCTACTTTTTGGGGACAACTAAATGTGGCTATAGAGAGAGCGCATTAAAAATTCAATAAAAATGTGCAGTTAATATAAATGCGAGGGACAGCGGAAGGAGTGAGCTTCGAAGGTTGCAGAATCTACAATTACAGTGCACAATTTTCATTAAAACTAAAATTGTAATTTTTGTCGAGCGTTGAATTTATGATGCGCACGTGACTGCCACAGGAAACGAGCTTAAATGATGGCTTAAATGAGTCGTGCTTTTGGCCAGCTGCCGACGCGTTGCTCCCAACTGCACTTAGCAGCTGCATTTGAATTTATTAACAAAATAATTTTCAGCTACAACCGAAAAAGTTGTCCCGCAACACAATGGCGAAAAAGGCCAGAAATAAAACTGAAATGCAATTGCAGCAGCGCTGAAATGTAATTTTATGTTGTGCCTAAAATAAATACGTGGCATAAATAACGGAAAAGGGGCAGAGAACCCACCGAAAGTTGAAAATTATTTCAATTCACTATGTATATTTCAAGGAGACGCTAAATTAGATAGAGTATGCGAGAGTAGTTAATCTAAAGCTATGCTAATATACCCCACATGAGAGAGCTGATTGAATATATTTTGAGCCTGCTCTGAATTGGCATTTAAAAGAGTTTTTTCATACATATCATGTTAAGATTCTTACGATTGTTCTATTAATATACTGCATTCCTTAGTTAGCCTATACTATATCTATCTATCTATACCTATGTCTCAGAATGAATCAGTTGAAAAATTGATTTATGTATAATTCGATTTTTGTATTTTCATCAAATTTTCCTTTCCTACCCTTTATCGTTTCTACTTTTCACAGATATAAATGTTATTATATATATCATAATTAGACTATACTGTATCTATCTATGTCTGAGAATGAATCAGTTGAAATATTGAATTCATCCTTTTCATCTTCAACTTCTACGCTTCATCTTTTCGCTTTTTCACAGAGTATTAGCTATTCGCCTAATCTCTCTTACAGCTTAACAGTATTTCTCGTTGATTTGTTACTTTCACGCCTTCTCGCTGTCCAGAACATAAATAACAAGCAGCTGTTCAGTTTCTTTCAAATATGGCGCTGCAAAATCATTTTAGCAGCAAAGTTTTGACTGCTGCCCCCCGACGACTGGCGTTAAGGGCTTAGAACTCAACCCGTTTGTAAAGTTCAATTCCTACGTTAAGTCCAAACAAGGATTCGCACAGCGATTCGTTTGCTCTCTTTGAAAATGTAATTTTGTCGTAAATGTCATTTTTTATGTTTGTTTGTTGTTTTTTTTTTGGTTGTTGTTGTTGTTGTGTGCTCCTTTGGCAACACCGTCTGCAATTGTTATTGCTGCTGCTGCTACTGCTGATGTTGTTGCCAAAAAGAAAAATGTCTTCAAATCACAGCGACAACGACTGACGCTTAGCCACGCCCCTCTCCAGCCTCTTGGCTCTGCGACATTTCAACTCGTTCATTTTATTGGATTTCGCTCTTGCAACGTTTTGTGCTCGCGCTGTTGTTATTTTTAGCTGTTACATTTAATGAAAATTTGTTGAATGTCCTCCTGTCAGGCAGGGCGTGCAAAATTTTAAATTGATTATTGCACAGACGGGCGCCCCTCGAGCAAAAAGAGAGCCGGCTTCTTTGCGGCCTCCAGTAGCGTATCGCAGCACGAGTTTTGTCTGCCTCTTCCACTTTCTGGCTCTGTTTAATGTGTTCAGTACTGTTATATATTATCGTTTATGATGGAAACATAAAACTTGCACGCGTCGTTGACGCACGCAGATTGTCCTCTGCCTCTACGAAGGTGTGCGTGCCCAACAGCTGCCTACAGCACGTTTAGGGACTATAGTGATAGGGGTTTTAGCTTGACGTTTGGGTGGGCTGCCGACGAGGCAGCATCCACTTTTATGCCTCACTTGGCGCTCGGGCTAAGACGTGCCCATAAAATAAACGCACTGAGATGAATTGCCCGGTGTGGAGAGACGCAGTGAAGCAATCTGAGGAAGCCGCTTTTCGTCCTTTTATCTTTGCATAATGGAAATTCGTAGACATTTGAGCCCTTTTTATAGACATTTTAGTTCAGTTGGAAATTTTAGATATCAAATGCTTTGCCTCTCTTTGCCTCTCTACACATAAAACACATTTTTATTGCCTCATTTTGAAGAATTTGTGAAATGAATTATGTGTTATTGCATAATACGCTGAGAGTTTGAGAGTTTATTTTACGTGAAAAACAAATAGCACAAATTATGCTAATGAAGCCGTAATGCCAATAGAGCAGGGCCCAAGATCTAGCTGACTTAAAGGATTATTAATAGCTGAAGAATTGTGACAATAAATTGAATGAAATACTTCTGTTCTCTTTATGTATTATTTTAAAATATATTTTTAAGCTATTATCTTGCCATAACACTCATCCATCCGACATACCCTGCAAATCTCTTCATCAACTCGTAGCTTGTATAAAATATTCAGCTACAAAAAATTGTATGAAAACAACTGCTCCGAGATTCAAAAACCAAAAAAACAAAACTAGTATTCAAATGCATATTCATATTTAAGCTGAGTGGATGCATACACACACACACTTACTCTTACACACTCATACAAATATGAAAAATACCAACAAGTAGTGCATACTGAAAATGGAAATAAAATAATTGCAAAAAAAAAAAAAAGCTGCTTTCCCTTTCTGCCTGTTGGGCATGGCAGAAAAGGTCTATAGAAAACGTCAGAGAAAATATGCAAAATAGGCTGAAAAAGTTGCATATATGCAATGCACACACATACACACACATGTGCATTTGCATAGAAAAACAAAAGCAACTGAAGGGAAAATTTTTTTCTAATGCCTGTTCGCTCATTTTCATTTTTAGCCGCACCTCCTGTCGCGCTTTTGTTTTGCCGATTTTTAGTTGCTGCTATTTTTAGACCATGCCACGCCCACGCCCCAGCCCCCTTCGCTATTATTATGCGTCGCATTTTCACTTCTGAATTTTCATGCCCAATGCGAGGACAATACAAAATTTAATTTACCGCATAGAATTTAAATACGCAAGGCTACAGCGCCGCAACAACTGACAAAAATGGAGAGTACAGAAGAAAAAAATACCCATTGACTAAAGCAGCTGCATAATACTACATTTTACAGCACTTCAGCATACCCGTTTAATGCTTCGGCTTTGCTGCAGGGTACAAAAAGGAAAAATTTTGCGCCTGAAAAACAAAATCCTTTTGTTTCTGCTCTTGCGCCTTTTCCGCTGGGCATATGAAGACCCGGCCCAAGCCCCCTCCTCCACACCGCCCCAAGCCCATCCCCCAGGCGACTTTCTGCAGCTTTGCCGTCGGTTTTAATTATGGAAAAAGTTTTTGCTTTATTTAGTTTAAACAATAAGTGGTTGGAAAATATGAATTATGCAAAGAGTCACACAGCCTGCCAATGTATATATGCTGTATCTGTGTGTGTGTGAGAGTGTGTCGGTGTGTGTGCAGACTTTTCTTAGGCAAAATGCAAATATTATGCATTCCACTTTAGCACTGCTCTTGTTTTGGTCTTTGCATGGGCAAGTGAATCGCTTGCAGCGCAGTTTTTACTTTCCCTTTCAACGCAGCTTGCTTTAAGTAATTACAAAATCGAGCCTAAAAATTTGTTCACAAATTCTTAAGCCGAAAATATGACTTGTTGAACAATATAAAAATTGAAGCGATTTTCGATATAAGATTTGAGATTTAGTTTGATTCTTTATCTATTGTACATTTTATTTATATAATAATAGGTTTTAAGCTTATGGTTTTCTGCTAAGCTTAAAAGCTTAAAGCCAAGCTCTTATGTCTCCAGCAGCTGCATACAAATGCTAATCAAATAGCTGAAATAAAATGATTAAAATTTGAATTTTCTATTTTTAGAAGCTTTTAACTCACAAACTAAATTTAAAGTTGAAATATTTGAATTGTTCTGCGGGCTAGCATGGCTTTTTGGCTTATGCAAACACACGCCGCGCCATACCCTGTCCTATCAATTATCCAAGCGCACGTACTCAGTAAAACAAAAAATTCATATAAAGAGAGAGAGAGAAATAGTCTAACTTGAATTTGCGCATAAATTTGCAAAATGACAATAAAAATGACAATGGCTGTCGAGCGGCAGCAGCCAACAACAACAACAACAACAAGAACAACAACAATTGGAGCATTGGCAGCGCTAATCACAAAGCGTTTATCAGTGCCCATGAGTAAGGCGTGACAGCGACACCTCCATCCTGCCAGCAGTGAGTGTGCCCTGCTTTGGGCCCTGTCTACCTGTCAGTTCGTAATAAATTATTATCATTAATATTTTGCGCTTGATTTTGGCCGGGGCGCTGTTTGCCTTTGCCAGACAAGCAGACAGCAGACGGCAGACAGGAAGACGGGGCCCGACCGAACGATGTCTATAGAAGCAGCGGCAGTAGCAGACACATTTGTGGGCGTGGCACGGAACGCTCTTTGCATAAAAATGGCGAACGAAAATATCTAATAGAATAGAACAAAAGCGTCAACAAAAATGTTCAAAACGCGACGAAATTACCAAAAATATAACCGAAACGAAGCGCGCAACGAGACGTCGCAAGGGTGCTGGGCATGCGACGGCAGCTAGAGTCCCTTTTTGCTGACTCTGTGTGTGTGTGTGCGTGTGCCACAAACTTTATAACACCCTCCACGAAGTGCACGCGATAATGGCTCCCAATTTGATAATTAATCACGTCCTCATTCTTGCTGCCTGCCCCGTTGTTGCCCCGTGCTATCTGTGGCGGTGCCACAGCTGCCCTGCATGCCTCTGCCCTGCTCCGTTCCCTGCCCCTGCCCCGTGCCCCGTGCCCTAGGCGTACCCAACTAGGCGCTTGAGCTTCATATTTTCCATTAGTCGCTTCGTCGTTGACTGCTTTTTTCTCGCGTTTTTATTTTATTTTTCAAGCCGACGTCGAAATTAAGCGAATTTCAACGAACGATAAAATAATTACCTTTATGATTATTTTTGCCAGGCCGAGGGGAGCTGAAGGGCGAACGCAGCGAATGTCGTGAGACGAGCGATAGCAATTGTAGCAGATATATATATATATATATATATATATATATATATATGTATGTGTGTGGGGACGCCCACAATGTGGCAAACGTGTCTAATTTAGCGGCTTAAATTTATTGCATTTGTGCGCTTAAAATGTTTGCCAGTTCGTTTTTATGGCCGAAAATTGAAGCAATTGATGGGAGTTAGAAAGTTGGGGATATGCGCATAACCGTAAAACTTCTTAGGCAGCCATTTTGTAGGTAACACATACATATATACGTGAATATTCGCATATCCTGTGAAATGTTAGCTAAATTTTTGTGCCTGGCAACTTTTGCCAAGGTGCCACAAATTGTTAAAAGTTGCATATTTGATTGGTATCTATGGAAAACAAATTTAAAATCAAATTTCAAACAAAAGCTAATTGAGCAAGGAAAAAGCGTGTGTGAGTATCGAGAGGAATTATAAGTGTGTGTGTATTGGAATTTACAGAAAGAAATACTATTAAAGTAAAATTTAATAAATACTTCGTAGTGTCGACTTCTTGTTAACTTATTGGAAATCGAACACATGTCGTATGCATAATTTATAGTCAATTATCAAATTGTATTTGTCAAGTCTTCAATTGAAAGGCTAACCTGAGTTGATTGCACCACCTGCTGCAATTTCGCATTTACAATTACCTTTGCTTATTTTATGCCCTTTCTGCAACTGGAAGTTGCATGAAGAACTTGACACACAACTATAGCCACATATGGCTGCAACTCGAGTTGAAAGCGTAGCTGTACCTTGATTTATTCACTTTTTTTTGCCTCTGTCATTTGGCTGCCAAATTAGAGAGCAGCCCACCCGCAGTTTTGCCCACCCATTTGGCGCACCTTTTCGACAGCGGCGCAACCGCAATCAAATTGCATGCATACAAAAATTAACTGGAAATGTTGAATTGCAGGGAAACGCAAAACCAAAATCAAACATTTGCCATATTTTTTGCAGTTGCAAAAATCAAAGAACACGCGACGCAAGCTGCACGTTGCACGTTGCAAGCTATGAGAACGACTCGCATCCGTTGAGCCAATCAACCAAACAAAATGGCGTTTTGTTGTTTCCGGTTTACCGTTGATTTTTTTCCCCCAAAAACAAATTTTGTGAGCTGTGGTTGCAATCAAAAGCAAAAAACAAAAACTTGCAGCAGCTAGCAACAAGAAATGCGAATTCACAACACGAAATTATTCACCTTGTAAACTGCATAGCAAAAAAATAGAAAAAAAGACGACTGTATGCACAGTTCAGCGCATTCAAATATATCAGTTGATACATAAAAAAAAGAACAAAAAATATAGAGAAATACCTAGAGTTATTTGTGTTTATAACCTGCTGGCAACAAAAAACGAGCACGCCAACAAATGGCCCAAAAGCTTCTGCGAGCCAACTGCATTTGCAATGCAAAACTGGAGCACAGAAAGCGCGACGAGGCAGCAAGGACACATACACACACACACACTCACATACATTTGAGACTGTTGTGCGACTGTTGCATCTGCCCCCACACTCGTTGAACGCTCAGCAAAAATTTATTTATGACCGACGCTTTGTTGTTTACTCTCGTGTTGTTGTTGTTTTTTGTGACGAACTGGCGCAACTGGCACTCAATAAAACAAAAATCCTGCAGCCTGTATCTGTGGTTGTGTGCAGCTGTGCGTGTGTGTCTGTGTGTGTGTGTCATGGCGGATGTCATGGCGGTTTTTGCTAGCGGTAAGCAAAGCTTTGCCAACCGTTAGAGGCAGCTGCTGTACTGCGGTTTCTATTTATGACAAAAAACCAACCAAAATCCATGCGCTGCATTATTTATGCATGCAGCCCACACAAATCCTGCACAACTCACAACTAAATCGCTCCCTCTCCCACTCGCTCTCTCTCTCTTTAACTGAATCACCTTTACTCTATTTTTTTGTTGCAGGGCTCGTCCAGTGCCGCTAGCGTCGCAGCCGCACCGCCAACGCAGCGCAGCGCTTTTCCCGGCGCACCGTTGACCGCCTCAGCCGTCGCTCTCAAAGGCGCCATCCCACAGCGTCCACCGGCCATGACCAGCCCAGCTGCTGCTGCTGCTGGCGCCGCTCTAGCAGCGGGCGCACCATATCGCGGTGCCACCAGCTGGACACCCCAGGGCTATGCACCCGCTGCTGCCGCCGCCGCCGCTGCGGTCGCCCAGCAGGCCTATCGCTATACGGCCCCATTGCCCCAGCCGGCATATGCCGCCTATACGCCGCATACGGCCACCACGCCGGCCACAACCACGGTGAGTACCTGGGCGTAGCCTAAACCATGGCCAGTCAGCACCTGCAACTAGCTGGGCGTGGCTGGTGCGAATTAGTTGTAACACATAACACATTGTTAGCCGTTGGTGTTCGTGGACAAATTATCAATTATTCAAGCTGTTAACGCATGCGACAAAGTGTTAGATAGCTGATATTACTTTATTGCCATGTTAGAACTTTGAAAAATATTTCAAATTATTTAAAAACCATTTCAGAACAAGTATTCACTGATATATAGCACTCCATCTTAATGAAATATTAAAGTATATACAGTTTAGCAAGATATTCGGAATTAGCTCCGAAAACTTCAACTCTAATTCCCCAACAGTGTTTTAAAACATAACTTAAGCAAACACCAAGCACTTCTCTTACTTAACACATTCCAAAAATATCACGCAATAATTCTTAAGTATTAAAGTTCATATACAGCCACTTTTATAGAACATTTCCTACTCAAAAGTTCACAAGTCGAAAAGGACTCTAGTCACATAAACAAATATTTACCAAAAAGCATAAATATAATTCGAGGCAAGCCCAAGTTTCTTCTTCGAATGTCTGTAAACTGTGCCCATTTACATCGATGAGTGCTCTTCGTTATGTAATGAACCGCATAATCGCAAATTTATGTGCGCCCATCAAAAAGCCAAATGGTTTTCAAGCGTTTTACACTTCAAAAAACTACCTCTATTAACTCGAATAATAGACGAGCAACAACCACCCCCACCCAACCCCTTGAGCTTTGGCTTATTGATTGTCGAGCGCAGTTTTTGGACTGGGCGACACTCCCAGAGACAGAGAGAGAGAGATAGAGTGAGACAAGTGCTGCCATTTATTGTAAATTGCTCGAACGCCAATTTATTTATAGCACGCACTATGCTTGCGCCTTTCTCTGCAATTCTCAGCTGCTCAAGCTCGATGGACACTGCCGTTTCACTGTTTGTGTGTGTGTGTGTGATTGGCGTGAAAAGTGCTTATATTAATTTGCTGCGATTGCATTTTGGTTAGGCTGGAGGGGCGTGGCAGGGGCAATCAATTAGTTTTTGTTGTGGCTGTTGCCAGGCGGCATTCATCAAAGTCAGCTGAAAGCTTAACTGACTGCCGCTAGCCATTCATTTTTGTCATTTTCAATTTGACAGTCAACAGCAGCAACAACAACAATGGCATCATTAATAACAAACAATTAAGAAGTTCGTGAATGACAGTCGAGAGTCAGAGCTAAGCTCTGTCTGTCTGTCTGTGTGCCGGCTGGCCTGTTCTGCCTGCCTGTCTGTCTGTCTGACTGTGCTGGCTGTCCAGCAAGACCGCATCATCATCATTCGCAGAAGGAGCAGCAGTCAGCTACATTCTCTGCACTGCTTATCCTGACAAAGCCCCAATGTCAGACCCTACGCAAGTTCGCTGCCAATAATCCCACTGAGCCAGCGAGGGGGTGGCGAGGAGGTGGTAGGGAATGGTAGCATATCTTTCTGTCTCCATTTAGAAAACCCAATTGAATCGGAATCAGCGCATGAAGCAAAGTCAAGACGAATGATGTTTGCTGAATTTGACAAATTTCACGTTGCCACAGCAACAAATTCAGATCCATCTCCCCCAACTCACTCAACCTCCTATCTACTACTATCTTGCCTAAAAAGCAGCCTTTTACTCTCAGTTCTGCCCTAGAGTCTTCCCCTCTCTTCCCTTCTATTCTGCAGCCAACTCGTTATATGCATCCTTTTATCTGCTCCTTCAGGCAGCATTTTCAAATTTGATTTACAAATGATTTTCAATTCGCCACGAAACCCCTGACGCTGACAACATGTCAGAGAGTTCATATTGGCAACGCTAGATGGCGCTGCTGTCGACAGTTTTTTTCTCTCTCTGGTTTTTACTTTCCACTTTTCCTTTATTTTTGGCGTGCGTGTCTAACCTTATATATTTTTTGTCTTTCATATTTTTTTGCTTAAGCATTTCGTTGCTTAAGCAGCCATTATGCTCCGTCCACCCCTTCTGCCTCCCCTCAGCGCTTACTTAAAGCAATCGCCCCCGCCTTTTGCTCCAGCTCCTTCCAGCTATTATTGTTGTTGGTGTTATTTTGTTCAATGCTTAGGGCAACAACTTCTAATAAATGCGCCGAAAAGTGCTGAAAATAAACGAGCAAATAAATAACCGAACCGTGCCTACCCTTGTTCTATATCCCAGCCACAGCCACCTTTGCTGCTGCTTCTTCTTCTTCATTTTATTTTCGTCTGCCCCCAGGTAACCAAAAACGTTTCTTCTACTACTTCGGCTGCTTCTTGTTCTTCAGCTGTTTTTTTTAGCAGATTGTCGATGCCTTTGCATTGGTTTTCGTGGCTTCTGCGGTTCGAGAGTTGTCGCCACGCCCCCACGCCTCCGCCCCCTGCCTTACACCCCTTAAATGTGGAGCCGCGGGCGCCCTTTACGTTTTATTTTTATTTGCTTTGCCCCGCCATCCGTTTCGTTTTGTTTCTCTGTTTCGTTCTTTTGCCTTTCACTCAGCCATTCATTCAGAAGCGCTCCAACGTTTCCACGTCTTTTGTGTCCTGTGTCCTTCTCAATGTCCTGCCGTTTGCCGTCGCCGCCATCAATAGTAGTTAAATAATCCAAGGAAATGTATTTTTGTGGGCGTGGGCAGCTCCCCACCTGCCACCTGTCCCCTGTCCCGGGCAAGCGACTTACTCATTTTTCCATTACTCGTTGCCTTTCGTTTTTTGTTGCTGCTCTTTTTATATACCCTAGCCTGATTGATAAAAGCGTGTTAAGTGCTTAAATATATGGCATGAATATATCAAGGTTGGCTTTTTTTTATTAGATTTGCAGTAAATGTGTACAAAGCTTTCTTTGAAATCAATATGATTTCAGTTCTACGTCTGATTTTAAGTATATAAACCTATTTTTAGGCAGTCTTCATACTCTGAAAATCTCAATATGATTGAATTTGAAAAACTAGAGTTATGAGGGAAAAAGAGGAGTAGTATGGAATATTTACAGTAGTAGTGTTATATTAGTATAGTAGTAAATAGAGTAGTAGAGTATCAGTATTAGTAGTAGGTGGACTATGAGCGCAGTCGGAATCTAGTAATAGATCGAGTTTAAGTACAGCAGAAGATAGATAGCAGTAGATAGAGTAGTATTGTAAAGTTAGTTACAATAGTAGTGATACAGTGGTATTAAGACCAGTGGTATAAAATGGATATACAATAGTTTAAAATAGTAGTATAATATTAGATATTGCAGTAATATAAAATATAGTAGATAGAGTAGTAGTGTATCAGTAATAGTAGTAGCTAGACTAAGTAAGTAGTAGCTAGACTAGTGAGAATATAGTAGGGAAGTATAGTGCGCAGATAATAAAATATTAATTAGTATAGTAGTAGATAGATAGTAGTAGCTAGAGTATAAGTATAGCAATAGACAGATAGTAGTAGATGGAGTAGATGTATACTAGTAGGCAGATAATAGTAGATAAAGGAGTGTATAGTAGTAGATAGATATTAGTAGACAGATAGTAGTAGATAAAGGAGGAATACAGATATCTAATCGATTCAATAATAGTGTAGAAGTAAAATATTAGCCAATTAAGTAGCAGTGTAGTTATAGACAGATAGTAGTCAAAACTGAGTAGTAGCATAGTAATAAAGGGTATCTCCAAGTCTTGCCCATGCCAATCGCATATTTGCCAGCCACTTGCCCATTAAAGCTGCATGCGAATGCCACTCATAAATATAAAGTGCGGCTACTTATTTTTGTTTTTCTTTTTTTTTGCTCCTTTTTCTGATTTTCCTTTTGTTTCCCCTCCGTTTCTTGACAGCCTTTTTGCGTCGTGTCTCCCCCTCGGGTCATAGATTATCGCATTTGATTTGAGTGTCGTTAGTATGTAGCCCTGCGGCAGCTAGAAACAAAAAATACATTTTGTGTATACAGTATATTGTGTGTGTGTGTGTGTGTGTGTGTGTGTGTGTGTGTGTGTGTGTGTGTGTGTGTGTGTGTGTGTGTGTGTGTGTGTGTGGGTGCAGCCCTCGTTGCCACGGCCGACTCGGGCACACTTCACGCCCCTCGACTGGCCCACAACATTTTCCCCTGGGCCGCTATCGCGCTTGATAACTCGGACGCTGATAAGGCAAAATGGAATTTGTTTTAATTATAATTGGCTTTTCTTTAGCTTGAAGAGCTCTCGACTGAGGCCACCCCAAAAGCTTAAAAGTGCCTCGCAAATTTGTTTGTCAAGGACGCGTTGATTGCATTTTGTTGTTGCTGATGTTGCCGTTGTGGTTGTTGTTGAAGGTAAAAGATGCTTGACTTAGAGCTTGATGCGATTCTGTATAAAGCGTCTGTAGTTTAGTTGGCAGCATTATTAATATAATTATAATGTACTTGTGTAACTTATATCTGTTCCTTAACAATTTGTTTGAGCTAACTTTTGTTGAAAGTGATTTTAACTGCTAATTGGGATCTTTAGAAAACTGTTTATATTCACCATCATTGACTAACTGACTATCAGAATAAGTCAGACTTTCTTTACCCAAAGTAATTAGATGCCTTTAATCAAAACCTTGTAGCTGAGTTTCACACATGGCTTAAACCCAATTATTAGACTCGACCCATAACTGAATCAAAAGTTAATAACATGTATAAGAGTCAAGTGGCAAAGCGAACGAACTCTTGCCACTACTTAGCCATGCTGAGCTTAAATGGCATTTCCCTTATCTAACATTTTGCTTATCCAACTGCAATTTCTGGCTTGCAATTCCCATTGCGCACTCACATCCACTTTGGAGTCAAGTTCTGTGCCATTATCCAAGACTAATATTAATATTGCAGTGCTGCTCGCTGCTCTCGTATCAGCATGTGAACAAAACGCAAATCCAATTGCATGCGCAAAAACAATTGTCAGCAGCTTGCTTGGTCTTGGGCAACCTACCTACCTACCTACCACGCCCCCTTTCTAATGGCTCCTTGGTTGCATTATGCACTGGTGAGCGAGCTCGTAGTTGCTTTTCAATTGCCTGGTTGCCTGGACATATAGAAGATAATCATCAGATGTAGAAGGCAGGCAGTCAGGGCAGTCCTTCCTTCAAGTTGTTAAAATAGCACACTTTAAACCCCCAACCCCGCACTCCTAGCCTCTGTCATGACAATCCAGTTGACATTTCAGCATCAATTGAAGACAAGTTGCCTCATTGCAATTCAATGTGCACTGGCATTTGAGTTCGCCGTAGTTTTGCAATAACTATAAGCATTAGTTTAATTTTAAATACGTTTTCTATTCTCTCGAGTGAATCAAGACCGACGAACCACCCAACTCAACTTGTTGAATTCGAATTTATTTGTAAAGCAACGAGCTGAGCTGAGCTGAGCTGAGCAGAGCAGCAGAGTCTTAGCAAGGACATAAATGTAAATGTTATTCTTGTGCATTTATTCTGTTTTAAATTTTAATTATTTTTAGCAGCACTTGGACGTTTCCTTTTGTTTCGAGCTTCCAAGAAAATGCTGCTGAAAAGAAGAAGGAAATGGTGGTAGAGAGAGAGAGAGAGAAAGGCACGGGCATAGCTCTGGCAGTTGAGTTTGAAAAGCAATTATTGTTGAAATATTATTTACATATTTAGTTCGTATCTGTCTTGCCATCTATCTCGTTCGCAATCTTCTGCTCTTACTGTCTCTGCTGACTGACTTAATGCTCATGGGGCGTATGAGTGTTATGCAAATGTATTGCAGATAATGCATCATTATGTGGCCACTGCAACAATGCCACACAGAGTGCCCCACAGGCAAGTTATGAAAGCAACTACAAATCTTCAAGGATTTTCTTTAGAAACAAAGGAAATACTTTTCTATTTGATGCGATGAGTTAATAAGAATCATAAATAATAGCACAATTTGTATGCATAAATTCAGTTTGTGCTTCAGTTTTCACAGATTATGCTCAAAGTGTGCTTCACAAATAGCAAATTTTCCATTTGAAAATGTGGTCTAAGAAGCCTTTGAATGAGGTATAGATAAAGATTTTCTAATACTTTTGTATATAGTATATAAGGAAAGTGTAGGCAAAATATAGATAAATCTTTTGTGACACTTTTGTTTATACGTATATCGAAAGTGTAGCCAAATCGAATCTTAGATAGAAGAACTTGTGAACAGAATAAAATTTTTATGAAATTTAGAATGCAAACTAAAATATGAATTAACAATTGAATTTATTATAAATTTCTATCATTCTTGAGATTATTTGAAGATGTTTCTAAATTTATTTTTATTTCTCAATCTAAATATGTTATTATTATATATTAGATTTTAGATTTTTTCTTTGATTTTATTTGCACTATTAATAATATTACAATGTTATGTGAAAAGTAGCTTACAGGAAAATATTATTCATTATATATTATTATTATATTATATCTGAAGCCATGTAGCCAAATCGTATTTTAGCTATAAGAACTTGTGAACATATTGAAATTATATAAATCGAGTTAAGAAATCGAATTCAAATATAAAAAATAAAAATTAATATATTAAAATTTTTTATGAGTATTCAGATTATTTGAAGATGTTTCTCAGTTTATTTTTACTTCTCAATCGAAATAGATATGTATACATATATGTAGGATAGTTATTATGTATTCCTTTTATTTATTAAATATGATTATTTTATATTAGATTAGGTTTTGGTAATTAAAATCTCGGCTTACAACTTTCTCAACTCTGACTTCAGCTTTTCATCTCTGTCGGCTCTACAACTTTTACGACTTCTGTCCGCTTCAACTTAATTCAACTTAACAACTTGACAACTTGACATCTTCTTTTGACTATCGATCAGCAGCCACTGCACTTCTTCGTTGTGTACAACTCTGCGGTATGGTGTTGCCACCTCGTTGTACTGCTACTCTTTGTTACATATATATTATTATCAATATGTTTAATATTATCAATCATATCAGCTGTGATGCAAAACCAGTTAACTGATTTTTCACTTGAACATATTTACAGCAAACTCTCTTATTTACACGCATATTTGAATGTAAAATTAAAATATGTGCACTTACCTTTAATTATACACCAAACTTTTTGATAGCATTCGCATATGAATTTTAGCATTTTATAATTTTTTCTGTACTTTGCATTTTTGTTCCCGCGTTTTTGCATTTTTCAACGACCGCACATAAATTCCCGAACTGCTGCACATAAATCAACAAACGGGCGCTCAATCAAAATTCCAGATGTACACACGCATAGCGGGCGGTGGGCGGTGGGCGTGGCGCATATATTTATATAGCCGCCACAATAAAATGTGAATACACAAAAGGGCCGCATATTGACGCAATCAATAAAAACACATTAAACTTTGTTTGGAAAAAACGAGTTGCAACGATTAAGAGTAGCAAAAGGCACAAACGAGGAAAGCGAGAGACAGAGAGAGAGAGAGAGGAGAAAGGGATACGAGGGGGAACCAACTATCTGATGCAGATTAATTAAAAGTGTTGAGCTGGCAGAAAGTGCAGAAAGGCAAACATGCTCGAATGGCAAATACCGAATACTTCCGTGTGTGCATATGTGTGTGTGTGTGTACCCATATCTGATCCTGTTTTCCAGTAGCAGCAGCAGCAGCTCCACTTTTTTGCTGTCAGACGGCTGCCCAACAGGGGGCGCATAAAGCGATTAACTCAATAAAGCGAAAGCGTAAAAACAAAAGTGACAAAGTGCGCAACAGCCAGCAAAATAAACAGCAGCAACAACAACAACAAGGGCAACAGAAAGGGCGCATTACGTATACGCGGCGTTGGCCCAAAAAGCCGCGACATTGTCAGGCGCAGTGGCTTAAATGCAAGCGACCAAAAACATGCGGCTTTAAACTGGCCCAACAACCAAAAACTGTGGCACTGCCAGCCACTGCAGTAGCAGTAGCTATAGCAGCTACAGCTGCCGCTGGTTAATGCGGACAGCAACTGCAAGTGACATGAAGTTGCCATCAAAAGGATGCACATTATGACATTTTGGCGGCCCGCAAGCAGCGAACTTAAGCCCATCCACCCAATTTGTTGGCTGACACTTGACATTTGGCCATTGGGCGTTGCGGGTTCAAAGTGCAGCAACAGCCGAGGGGGCGGCAGCTGACAGCCAACGCACTTGCCGGACTCTCATATTTCAATAAAAGCGGAAAAAAGGGCAGATATATACATATATATATATATCTGCAGCTACCACAGCTGGGGGCTGGTAACACTTCCGTCTCAACCTCCTGTTCCTCTTCCATTGCAGTCGGCCTGCTTAGCCAACAAGGGGCAGCGTTTGGCATCAACAGCCAACGAGACAGGATCCAACATTGCGTTTTAATATTATCCACTTTGGGGCCTTCCTGTTGCTGCGTTGCTTCCGTTTGGCTGCTGTCGATGCTGTGGCTGCTTGTTGTCCTTCCTTTTCTGTTGTTGTCATTGTAGTTGTTGCTGTTTTTTTTGTTGTTGTTGTTGTTGGTGGTGGCAGCATTTCGACGCGCAATAAATTTGATTGCATTCGGTTGGCAAACAAATCTTGACATTGCACAGTGGAACGTTTAACTAGTTGTAAGAGGATAGTATAAAATAGCATAAAATATGCAGTTCTTCTTAAAGCTATTCACATAAGCAGATGTGTTCTATTAGTCTTTGAACCACCCTGAAAAAAACTGAAATACCCTTAGAGCAGAAAGCATTGTAAGCTCTCAGCAGTTGCTCTAGTGCCCTGGAGGATGTTGATGAAAATTAAGCTGCAGGAGTTGCGGAAGGCTCAAGCAAAAAGAGCTACAAAAAGTTGAAGCTACAGAAATTTAAGAACACATTGCTATACTGCAGCCTAAGCTGGCTATAAATATTGGTGAAAACAGAGTTTTAAACGCAAGCGACTTTTATTCTTAAAGTTTTCGACATGCTAAAAATCGCACTTCCACATCAAACATAACCCATACTTAAAGTCTGCTAACCTTTAATTTTCTCCCCTTTTATAAATTTATAACAATTTTCATTGCATGTTCGCTCACTGTGCCGCCCACAGCGAGTGGGTGTGCCACATACAAGCAGCCAGCGAAATCCAATATTTACAGCATTTATTTGCCTTTTATTTTTAATCGAATACTGAGCAGTCCGTGGTCCAGCTGCCAGCTGCTATGCTTTTGGAACTACCTCACCCTATCTCTGTCCCCCTCTCTGTGTCTCCTCTATCGCCCGTCCCTTGGCGATTGTTCCAACTGCTGGTGCTGCTGTTGCCTTTGCTGTTATAAATTGTCTGAAAGGCGCTTTACAAGGTTTTTCATATCATATTTTATTATTACGCGGTTTTCACGCCCTTTGCTGCGCGTTGGGAGCTGTTTCTTTCGTTGCCTTTACAGCTCGGACATGGACTTACGAGTCGTACCACGGACCTCGGACCTCGGACCTTGGTTACCCGTTGCTTGCATTGCTGACACCTCGACACACGCTGCTCCGGCTCCGACTTCGACTCCGGCGAGAGTTCACCTCGAATGTCGATGCGTTGCGTTAATTTTGCTTTTATATCCCAGCGCCAACAACAAAAGTCTCGAACATTTCGTTTTCTGTTCTTTTTTTATGTTTTATGGATGCGCGCAGATTTTCCGACCCAGCCGCACAAGAGTTATTGCAAAAGTTTTTACAGCTTAAGTTGCAGCTTGTTGCGAGTTGTTGTCGTTGCTGTTGCCTTTTAAATTTTCCCTAGCGTTTTTCATTGTTAAGTTTTGAAAGTTCGTGCGCGCACAGCTGGTCAAGTTCTATGGCTGGCGGAAGTGGAGTGCGGTTAAACTTGAAGCGGATGTTGCCCGGGGCAAGACTCAGCTTCAGCTTCAGCTTCAGCTTCAGCTTCAGCTTCAGCTTCAGCTCCAGCCTCAACTTCACCCTCGGCGTGCCCTTAAATATTTTATGGCACTTTGATGTAAATATGTTATTACGAGAGCTAAGACAGGTTAATGCGACCCGACCTTGTCTTGGGGATTTGCATTGAGCTAAACAGCTAAAAGCTGAAAACTGAAAGCTGAAAGCTGAAAACTAAAAGCAGCTAGTTGCAAACATAAACAAGTGAGAGAGATGCCAAGTTTTAATTGCTTTTCCAATGGATTCACTTGGCACTCGTGTGCACAGACAACCTTTCACCTTTGCCATTGGCCATTAGCCGTTGGCCAGTGTGAGACAGCTTGTGCGCTCAAACGACTTGAAATGCCACATAATGGCAAATGGGGGCAAGGACTAACTAACCAAGTGACTGACCAAACGGCAACCAAAACCCAAAACCCCAAAACGAACCGAGCTGAGAGTCAAGTCCGAGAGTCCTGTCTCCTGTCCAAACAACAAAAGCGAACAATGCCTTTCAACTGCGACAAGGCGCCTAATTAAGCTGGAGGCGACTACTCTGTTGCTCCTCTCAAGTGCGAACCGCAAGTGCAGAGACGACACAGACAGAATACTCCATTGAGAATTGATATAACATAAGCAACATTAATTATATGTAATTTAAACGCAGCAAAGGCGACGCTTTAATTGCCTGACAACTCGTCTGAGTGTCCGCTGTCGAGTCGAACAAACAATGCGAATGGACTTAGGCATAAATCAGGCTCCAAATGCCCATTGGCTCAACACCTAAAGCAGAATCAGAGGCAGAGGCAGCAGGAGAGGGATTCGCTTAGGTGTTATAAGCCGAGGTAAACGAGCGGTAGACAGGTTTCGGTGCATGGACATGCATTGACAATTGTTGCCAGACAGCAGTCGGAGCAGCGGAGTTTTAGCACAGGACATGCCCAAACAGGTGGACACAGACAATGAAACCCGAGCTGGGACAAACGTGCCAGTGAGCTTGTGGCTTGCATTGTGACATATGCAATTGCTCTGCTGCGTCTGTGTGTGTGTGTGTGTGTGTGCGGCTACTCATTGTTGCTGTTGTGGTCATTGATTGCCTGCAATTTGCATTTCTAGACATGAACACGACCAAGGAGCACTCGCTCCACGCTCATGCAAAATAAATGATGAAGCGCTCGACAGGTGCGACAGACATAGCTCCACCCACGCCAACGCCTTCCTCTACCTGCTCGCATAATCAGTGAAAATAGTTTTGGCTTTGACGGGCATTTGGCTCTCGCATCAATATGCCAAAGCAATCCAAACGAAAATATGAAAGTCAGCGTTAAGGCTGAATTGCGACACACGTTGCATATGAAATGAAAAGTTCTGCGAAAAAAATGTCAATTCAACGAAAAGTGCTTAGTAATTGAAGCAATTTAAACACTGTACGGCTGTGCAGCAATTGCAGAGTTCAAAAAGTTCACAAATAAGTGTGACTTTTAAGGGTTTTCGGTGGCAGAGCTAGGGTTTAGCTAACTGCATCGTTACAGTGTTGGAAAACGTTGGGATTAGTTTGCTAAAACTGCTAAAACTAACAAACACTAAATTTTTGGCTAGTTGCGTTTTAGTTGAGTTGGAAAATGGGACTTGAATGAAGGAAACTTGAAATACTACATATTTGAATTGACATACAAATTAGACTCAGACTGAATACTTGGATACAGAGTTACAAAAGCCAGATTGGAAACCTTTCACACATGCGTTTGCACGGTTTTGTATATGCCTTGAGATGAGCTAGAACTTTTGTTCAGGGTATCTCTTACTGTTTTTGGTTATTAGTCTACTTTAACAGCAATATCTATGCAATCTAATTCTAGTACCTATAATTTATATAATTTGTAATTTAACTAAAATTAATCATACGCCATGTTGAACCATTCACACACTTATTTCCTTCATTCCATCAGTCAGTCAGTTAGACATGCATATGACGACGCATTCATTACAATGGGAGCACGGTGTAGAAGCAGCAGCTACCACGTTGCACGGATTGATGGACGAAGCCAAACGGATGGACGCATTGAATGCATTCAGTTTGCGTTTGCATTTGCCGTTTTGCCGTTTTGCCTTTACGCTTTCCTCGCACAAATTTTCGCATGAATTTTTCGCTTCTTTCAGTTCTTTTGCAATTTTCATATGGCAATGGCACATTTTGTGCATTCAGAAGGAAATGAACAGCGCCAGCTGCAAAGAGAGTGAAAATTATAAAAATTGCTGCATTGTAGTATCAAAAAAAAAAGATTATACACATGGTACATAAAATATGATATGAAAGTGATGGAAAATTAAGAGGAAGAAAGATGAACAAAAAAAATGCAACACAGAAATTAATTTCCGTTAATATGACAGACAGACAGCATCTCTATGTGTGTGTGTGTGTGTGACAGGCAAAAAGCAGCTATAGGCAACCGACAAAGGGAAATGCACGTTTGAATGTGTGTGTGAAATTTATGTTTCGGAAGTTGAAAATTTCTTAATTGGCATTTTAATTGAAGCCATCGAGTGGATGCCAGTTACCAAATGAAACAGCCAATTAGACCAACTAAGTCGCATTGGGAACGCCCATTCAAAATAGACAAATAGACTGAAAACACTTAAATATATATTTAATTTGTGCAATTTTCATAATTTTTCACAATTTGTCGTCATTTACACGAATGAAATTCATTTTGTGGCAAAATTCCAAATGTAAATTTCGCATGTAAATCACATTTTTCATAACGATTGTCCGAGCGAGAGAGAAAGAGAGTGAGAAAGAGATAGACGATGCTTGGGGGCCTCATGGTAAATGGCAAACAATCCATTAGATGTGCCAACTACATGCGTGACTGGACACCAGTTTTCCCCATGGCAAACCATTCGCTGGATTCACTAAACAATTTACTTTCCAACTGGGAACGCGTTAGGAGTTAAGGGGGTGGCTGAAGGGGGCGGGGCTGGGGCGATAGAGAGATGCAAACGTAAAGCTAACAAACCAGAAAATCCGTGATTATTTATTAATTTGGCAAATTATTCATGCGACGCGCCAACGCAAATCTGCTTAGTTTGCCAAGCGAGCGAAGGAGGGGGCGGGTGGCGGCAAGGCGTGGCGCGTTGCTCGGCTGGTGTTAGCTGGAGTAACAGCTACATAGCCTAAAGGGCACGCTTCACAGTTATATGTGGGCCATTGTCTGTCTGTTCATTTGTCGGTTAGTTGGTTTTGTCATGCCCCAAAGTTGTTGTTAGTTTGTTGCACTGCAAATAGTGTGTGCCACACTGTGGCAATAGGTGTTTGCATTGCGCAGACTACATTACGCAAAGATTTCTGCTGTTAATGCAGTTTCTAAAGGCTTTCTTCACATAGAAAAACTTTGCTCCTCTATTATATTCATACATTTAACTTTACCATAGACCCTTGACCACTGTGCCCTGCTGCAATTTAACATTTCACAACGGTCATGCGGGAAAAGTTTTGATTTTCACACACACTTACACACACACACACACACATGCACACACATCTACCGCAGACTGTGCCTGTTCTCTGTCACAGCCAGAGAACCGCACTGTGTGTTGCGGTGGGCGTGGCCCTCGAGGGTATATTTTTCGCCAAAAAAAGTTTTGTTGCAACAATTTAACACAACTTTGTGTCAAAATAAAATGCAACAAAATTCACAAAATCAAAACTCGATAAAAAAAATTTGAAATGCATAATCTAATAATAATAATGTTGTATGCCACAAGTTGATCAACGAATTTCAGCCGGAATATAATTCTATGCAAAGCCGAGCCGAACTTTATGAATAAAGTAGGTGAAAAATAATCGTAGCTTAAATTAAAAGTTTAAATTCAATTGGAATACTTTCAAAAATTAATCAAAGTCTACTATAATCAGGATTAAAAAAAGCTCTAAATGCCCTAATACGGATCTAATTAATATCATTTTGAATTTGATTTATATTATGATAATGTACAATTGTGTTCAAAATAATAGGAACGCGGTTGAGTTTCATGCAATTGGTCAAATATCTAATGATTAATACAAAATATCGACATGAAATAAGGAAAACAAGAATCTTTACATATATTTTAAACTATTTAAAACAACTTTAGCTAAAAAAATTTTTTTATTTGCCCACCAGCACTTAAAGAAAAAATTGTTCGAATATTCGGCTGTTCATTAAAATAGGAATGCCTACTAAAAAGTTTAAATAATTCAAAAAAATTAAGTCAAAATTAACTTAAACTACTACTTTTTATTTGTTATGTCCTAAGATTTTGTTTTGAGACCCTAATTGGTTTAAACTGCTAAGCCCCCGTGTACCATGGATTCGGAAAGATCCTGACCACGCTTCAAAAGGATTTGGGTGTTCCATTTCGAACAGGCTGCCAAAGTTGGTCATTTTTTGCGGGATTTCCAGTTCCTAGATGTCTTTTAACAAATCCTCATAAGTTTTTATATAGATTCATGTTCGGGTACTGAGATAGCTATAGCACAAAATTATATTCTCGGATGCAAACTAAGCCTTTGGTGGCTTGCAGGTAACCTTTGGATCATTATCCTTCTGGAATATCCATTTTAGTGGAATTTTTCAAGCTTCATATGATAGCAGGATGTTTTCTTTAATCTATTTAGAAACACAGCTTTGTCTACGTAGCCATCCAGGTCATATATAGGCCATACCCACTTGGAGAAAAACCAGGCCCATATCATGATACTCAGTCCACCGTGGAAAACTGTCTAATGGGTGGACTGTGGGTTGTCCCCGATATTTATTGGGGCCGAATCTACTTTGTGGAGCCTGATCCACCAAAAAAAGTATGATTTTGGACTTATCCGTCAAAAATTTGTTGCTTCACTGCTTACCCAGTAAGTCCACATGGGGCTTTGCAAATTTAAGTCATGCGTCTAGGCCCATATGATCCATTCCCTGGTACTTTTTTCATTGAAATTTTGTTCGATCAGTTGAAGACGAACTATGACTGTATAAACAGACTGATTTAAATATTTTTTTATACATTTTTATGATTCTAACGGGTTTTTTCACAATGGCGCAAAATGGGTATATCGTCTATTGGCGTCGTTTTTCGTGTAGCACCTCAATTTTCAGATTTCCTTTTATAATAAATAACGTTTTATACCATTGTAGTGGATCAACAAACTATATTTTTGATTTTCTATTTGACTAGCATTTATTTTATAGGCAATCCATTGCAGTTCCCATCTCCACCGACCAATAATAGCGTCAACCCCTTAAAAATTAAGATTTTTTACTTTTTCAAACATATTTTGGTTTTTTTAATTCTTCTATAAATAACACTAACTAATGACAATAATTAAAATTTCTTAATTCATTTTTTAAAATTTTTTTTTACACAAAAAAGTCAAAATTCCTATTTTAATGAACAACCAATTTTCGGTCCATATGTCTAAAATCATCTATAAAAAAAAAATGGAATGCAAAACTAACGGGATTTTTACGCTATTTAGTTGTTGACATTCCACTCTTCAAAAACTGTAAACACCTCTTCAATTTCAAAGTCAGACTTTTGTCGAAAAAGTTCTTTTACTGGTACATGAATGCGCGTTCCTATTTTTCTGAACACAACTGTATATAGTCGTTTGTATAAATTTACTCGTATATTTGGTAATGATAATTGGTTTTGCTATATTGTTGCACATTTAAATGGACCCAAGGGCAATGTGGCATGGTCCATTGGTAAATGTGCGACTGAGCACTAAATGTTTAGTTATTAAAATAATGTCGATATATATACTGTGCAAACATAAGTACACATATAATAAATATATATATATATATATATATATATCCATTCATACCATTTGAGGTCGAACGGTCAAATGGTTTTTGCCAAATACTCTGTTGTTGTGGCATTAATGTGCATTACGCATAAATCAATAATCATTCAGTTGGCAATTAAATTGTTGCATACCAGCCCAACGCCCATTTGGCCACGCCCTTCAAAATGCTGCATGCATAAATGCATGCATGCATAAATCAAACTAAACGTCCGACATACGTAACTAAATAGTTGCCCCCTCGCCATACGCATATATATGCAATTGCCAAATGGAATGTATCTAGATGCAATTGTATCTGCAAACTATTCCATGTGTATTTGGCAGTTTGTTTACTTTACATTTACATGAAATTATTTCGTATAATAAGTAGAATATACTCGTGTCCCCACGCTGAGCTATCATACTCGAGGCGAAATTTTGATTATAACCCTGCGCTCAACTCTCTTGATTGCAAAGGAATTGTCCTTGCTGCAGGCAGTGCTTCCTTGTGCTGATCTCGAATGAAGTGGAGTGTTGTCCTAATTTGATTAGCTGCTGCATGTTGCAGCTGCACGCATACTCGTTGCCGCCTAACGAAGTTTCAATTGCAGCTGATTGCGAGCGCAGACGACGATTAACTATTTGCTCCAGCTCCAGCTCAAGTGGCCTCAACTAACTAGCCTTGCAACACTCCATTTCGGCCATTGTCGGGCTGGGGCAGGAGCAGGCTCTAATCAAATTTAACCCAGCTTAACAAGCGCTTGCAACACCACCAATGAAGCTTGAAGATATATCCATTAAATATACATATACTCTTAAGCAGCATCAGCAGCCCCATTCAATGTTCATTTGTGTGTCTGTCTCTCAACAAGCTTAAAAGCTACCTTAATAAACCTTGTATGGGCCCATCTTTTTGGTGTAGTTAGCCCAATTGTTGACTGTTCATGTCAACAATTGTAAAGCTGGCCCTAACACTTGCCTTTTAAAATATCTCAGCAATTGCAACAATCTTTTTTTTACTACTAATATATCTGCATTAAATCGAAACAGCATATCATATAAACCCCACAGGAATAGGGTATTTTATCTTCTGTTGGTCAAATATAGCTGTATCTTATATTTCATTCCCAAAATCTGCCGTCAGCCTTTTCATTTTATTTTATTTGAATCAAAATTGGCGTTTTTTCTTCTTTCAATCAGTTTGATCATTTTTTGTAGCATACTTTTTGGGGCTAATAAATTTTCATAAATTAAATAAAAATAAAATTCAATTGAATAAATAAATGGAAAATGTATTTTATAGAATAAGTTAGACTTCATTTTAATTCAAAAATATATATTTATAACTCTAACTTTATTTTATTTTCGTTTCAGGTAAGTTAATGCAATCTGCAACAATAATTTTATAAAAATCGGGTAAGAAAATTTATGGTAAATAATAAATGTATAAATTTAACTTATTTTTAGCACAGCAGATAGATGTTAAAGCTAGTCGTGCTGTATATTTTTTAGTATATATATAAATATATATATGTGTGTGTGCAGATGCGTAACGCTTTCGTCAACTAGCCTGGCTAAGAGCAAACAGCATTACGTAAACTTTTTAATTACATCTCGTAATTTAAAAGTTACGCAAAGTCCAATAAGAAAGTACAAATCCCTGCGGCATTGAAATCTATTTATGTCGCTGCAGCTACAGTAACAAACTAGCCACAGTCCGTCCCACTATTTGATGTATATAAGTGTATATATATTAATATATATGTATACTTTTTCTTTTTTGAGGCAGCGAGCTTTGTTGCTGCCTTGCTTCATACTTTCAGCTGCAACTCCAACTTTGCTTATTTATAAACTCAATGTGCGTTCCTCCTTATATGCTCTAAAGCAAGGCTCTGTTTTGCAAGGTATGATCAAGCCTGTGCTGTGAATTGGTAAGACATTTTCACCATGCGGAGTTTTAACTTAGGAAGTAAGCTAGGGATAACCCAATATCTAAGCTTACCTAACATGAAAAAAGTTAGATAAAGTTAAAAATAATAATAATAATATGGCATATAGTATAACATATGGGTGATTTGGATGTGTAGACATTTATTTGTAAAATTAGTTTACTTCTCTAGAGTATATAATTACAATTAATATTTAGCCAAAGGTTTAATTATATTTTTTATTTACTTTTGATCTCCATATTTCAAACACATAGTTTTTATCTAAAAAAAAAACATCTAATTTCATCTATTGTTGGGTATTTTTCCGTCGTGTATTCCCACATCTTTCAACTTCCCCCATTTTCAGTCCATTTTTAATTGGCTGACCACAAAGTTCCGCCCGTTTGTGTTGGACTTGTCGTAATTGTTGCTGCTGCTGCAGCGTTTTTGCGCGGGCATTTGTTAAGCGGATTTAAAATACAATCTGCCAATCTTCAATTTAACAACTCTTCGTTGCATTGCCGCATGCAGGAGAAACCCCAAACTCTGGCTTTGCAACATTCGACATTTTGTTTGCTTTTTTTTTTCGAGCCATCACCATTTTTACTTTTCTTTTTTTTTTGTATATTTTGTTAAGCATTTTTTATGGCTGCTTAATTGAATTTTTAGCTGCAGAAATTAATTGCCGGCATGTTAACCTCGAATATTTTGTTGTACAACACTGCGGGCGGGCAGCTGCAATGCGTTGTCGACGTCGTCGATGGCGTCAACAGCGGCAGAGACTGCGACGTAGCCGCGTGCTTTGTGCGCAGCTGTCAGTGAAGTTAAGAGAGCGCGCGATGCGCTCTTAGCTAAGAGCTGTTAGCTGCAGCAGCAGCTGCTGCGATTGGGTGGTTCGGGTGGGTCTGGTGGTTCGAGCTGTCATTTGAAAGATATTGACTTGTAATTTAATTAACAATTTAATTTTATAATTTAATTAGGCGACAGCAGAGCGTCTTAGAGAATGTCGCACAGTGTCTTAAGCTAAGCCTGCTTATCAACACTAAGCCACGCCCTACACGCCCGCCCACAAGCAGCATAAGTACTACTTATTTTTACAGTTATGAATTTTTCACAGGCTGCAGAAAGAAGAGGAGGAGCAGTAGTAGGGCGTAGCTGTGGGTGGCCATGTCACGCACCTCGTAGACATGTCAAGTGTAAAGTTCAACGTCAGACAAAGTCGCAGTTGTTGTTGCTCTATTGTTGTTGTTGTTGAGCAGCAGCAGCAGCAACTTTTTAGGGGCTACAAAAAGTGTTTGCAAGTATTTCTGTGGCGCACAACTTAATT
Organism: Drosophila gaucha; assembly: GCA_035045545.1. Taxonomy (NCBI): domain Eukaryota; kingdom Metazoa; phylum Arthropoda; class Insecta; order Diptera; family Drosophilidae; genus Drosophila; species Drosophila gaucha. The sequence goes on from JAWNOY010000292.1 coordinate 9,180,903, forward strand.
AAGAATAAGCAATGCCTCAAAACTCGAAATGAAACTGAAACAGGCAACAAAGAGGAGTTCGAGCAGCCTTGCTACCCTGCCAGAGTGTGTGCGTGTGGTGAGAGTGGGTGTAGTGGGTGGCTTAGTGGTACATTAGGCAACTGTGGCAGCCACCAACTGAAGCAATGTGGCAGCCACTGAGGACGCGCTTGGAATAACAAAAACGGAAATGAAAGTAATTTAAAGTGGTATTAAGTTGTGGCTGCCACATGAAGATGGCTCCCATTTGCTGTGGGTTGTAGCGGAAGTGCCGCACTTATAGTGCAAAAGCACACACACACACACACAAATATACTCGTGTGTTTGTGTATTTATAGAGTATTGTGTATATAAGTCATATGCACACAAGTTACTTTTCACAGCCAAATACGCTCGCATAGTTCTGCGCTTTTTCACACTTATTCTTCTGTTGCTGCTGCTGCTTCTTTTTATTTCCTCATTTTGCACTATATCAAAAGCTGTCAGCTGTTGACTTTATGATGTCTGAAGTTTCATAGCAAACAGTTAGTTAGCTGCGACTTTTTGAAAAGGAAGTGAAATGTAAGAACTACTATAGACAGTTGTTGCTATATATGTATATAAGAAAGTTTTCTTGTTCACAGTAAAAATTTGTTTACTTTAAGATGGACGAAGGGAAGCTTTATTATGGCAGTTCTAAATTATATAACAGTGTTGTGCAATATATAGTATCAAAAATAGATTGAACAAGAAAATAGCTTTTAAAATTAGCAAATGTCAACTTATCTAAACAACTTTTAAGTATGGCTAAAGTATATTATATATAGCACTATATTTCTCTTTCATTATTAATATTTAATTTTAAGCAGATTATTTATTAGATTTGCTTGCCTATTTGTAGCTATTGCTTCGCTCCTACTCTCCTTCGCAATTTCTTCAAACTTCATGTTGCATGCAACTTGCTGTAAGATTGGAACGGGCGCGGGTGGAATAGGTATTTCCGCTTATAATATAACCATAAGTAATGGTTGTTGCTGGCTGCTCAAATTCCGTTCGCTTCGCAAATAATAAAGCACTTTAAGTGCCGCGGCACGAGTTTTGATGCAAAGCAAAATGCGGCACTAAAAGCCTCACATGTGTGTGTGTGTATGTGTGTGATTGTGTATACGTATGCGTGCTGGCAGTACATAAATAACGGTATGTATAGTATATATGACAGCCGCAGCCGCAGTCTTGAGAGTTGCGAGCTGCGAGCAGAGTTTTACGCATATGCGCAAGTTTATGACTTTTCCGTATAACTTAAACTACGCCGAATTCAATTAACTCAAAGCGCGGCTGTGACTACGCCGGGATTTTGGGCACGGGCAAACGTGGGCGGTGGGCGGTACCAACTGGCGGGTGGTCCCGGCACCAACTGTTTCAGTTGCGAGTTTTGTGCTTTGCTGTGACAACTTAAGCACATATGAGTGCATGTCTGGGCGCCCGTGTGCTGCTCCTGGCTGCTGCTCCTGGCTGCTCCTGGCTGCCTTAATGAGCGACACATTTGCGAGCCGCCTGTCAGATTTTTTACTTAACTTTGCCGCAATTTGAGTGGCGGCAAAGACGCTTAACGAACCAAATGAAACGCAACGAGACAAAGGCATGAAACTTTGCCGACTAAACGAATTGTTGTTGTTGTTATTGTAGTTGTTCATGCTGCCAGTGCCACATGTTGCCCCATGTATGCCACAGCATGGCACAAACATAACCGCAAAACTGTGTGCTGCCTAGCTGCGTGCAACAAGCGAGGCAGCACACACGCACACACACACACACTTACTCTCACTCACACACACACATTGTGGCATGCCCTCGTGTCGTCTGCTTTTAAATGCTAGCTCAGCAGCATCCTGACAAGCTCCTGGGCTTCTCCTTTCACTCCCCACTCTTCCTTGTCGCTTGCTTCGTCTCATTTTCGGCTTTCATCATTTTGCTCTGGCAGCCGAAAAGTATGCAACACGAATGCTAAACGTTTTTAATTTAATTTTCAACTCCCCTAAGTTGCCCTGCCTTAGCCCCTGTCCCTGTCACGCCCCTTTCTAAGCACTGAGAACTGTGACTGGAACCCTGACGTGAATTGTCAGGCGATTCTCTACTTCCCTTTTGTTGTTGTTCTAAATGTCTACCCTTTTTTATTTTTTTTTAGTTCTTTTTTGCTATTTCTGTTATTTGCATTCATTTCTTTTGTTTTTCTCTTCTCTATATTTCTTTTTTTTATATCTGGGTTCTATTTCTTTCCGTGTTTTTCCGCTTACCCGTTTGATTGATGGCATTTTGTTGCCCCGCTGCGTAGCTTGTGCGTTTTTATTTTTTTCCCCCTTTCTCGTTTATAAATAGAAAAACATTTTGCCAATTGCTGTTGACGCTGACGTCAAAAAGCGCAAACCCCAATGAAATTTCCAATTGCGATTACGAGATTAGATACACGCGTTAATTGCTTCAAGTTGTCGAGTGTGAATCAAATAGAAGATAGCAGATGAATCTACAAATGGTTTACGAGTATAACTTCGAGTTGATTTGTGTTTGAATTTTAAAATGTTTATTAAAGAGATTTAAAGTGAATGCGATTGACATGTGGCTTTATAGCAATAACATTTATATTTTGCTAACATAGAACAGACCAGCTGGACAATGACTTAGCTTTTGAGAGACTCAGCGATATTTGGCAGACACACAGCGATCGATGAAACAGATGATGTTTTCGGAAATTGAAATATATTAAAAAGCTTGTATACGTTTATAAGGGTTTTCAAGAGGCATCTGCCTAGAGTGCTTTAGAACAGGCGACACAGACTGCGGACTATGCCTGTTTATACCATGAAAATGCTATTTAAATGGGATTTCAGGGTATAAAGTAAATTAGTATTCTTGAGAAGGACGACGGGCTGAGTCCATCCGTATGAAAGTATAAAGATCAAGCTGAATCGATCTAGTCATATCCGTCTGTCCGTCCGTAGGAACGCAGCGAACTCGTATACTATAAAGGCTAGAGATTTAAAATTTTAATTTAATTTTGATTGAAACATTATTTCGCACTTAGTTCAGGGGATCTCCTAGTCGGGCATTCCCGGCTTCAGCGTTCTTACTTATTTTAATATACATATTCTTAAAGGAATTTCCTATAATAATGGTTTGACGCTGTTATTTTGAATGATTACAGGTCAACTATTCCAAACTGAGGAATATGGTTTTTTATTAGCATTAGATTGATCAGCTTTTAATTCCCTTTGTAAGAGAAGAAAGTGCCATAAAGCTAAAATATTATTATTTAAAATCAACAACGTAGTCTAGTCTTGTCCATCTGTCTATCCAATCATCCTTCTGTCTAGAGACTTATTTTCATTTCTAAGTAGAAATTATTTACTCATATATTAATGTAAACCAATTGTAATTTATGCAATATATATTTATAATCAGCTAAATTTATTACTTTATATATTACAAATTATTCGGTTATCCTGGTTCTAAGCTATATATTTACAATGTAAATGGGAGTGTGTGAGCAAAATCTAATTTCAACTTGTCTTCAATTCAATTGCTGTGCTGGGCTAAATCGTATGCAAATAGTGAGCTACTTGCTAATGCTCATCTGATGCATTGCTAGTATGCTGCCGCAACAACAACGTTCCCGCACCCTGCGACCTCTTCACGCCATCTCATCTCTCTCTCGGTCTCGCTGCCTTAGCAATGCGTCCATTTTGTATTCGGCAGCGCCGCAATGTATGCTACACTATAATTAATTACACCATTCAATTGCGTTGCTGTTGCTGCTGCTGTTTCTACTATTGCTGCTGTCCTTGTGGAAACTGCTGTTTGCATTTGTTGCTGTTGTTGTATCCTTGACATTTCGCAACGCTTCGAAGCCCACTCGCCCAACAGGAAGTGTGTTCTTAGCCCTGGCACACGAGAAGTGAGAGAAGCGAGCATCGAGAGCAAAGCTCTTTCGCTAGCAGCTAGTGTTGTTGCTGCTCTTTATTTCCCTTTTTTTGTTGGTGGCGACAAAATTGTCGCTGCCGCAAGCGACGTGTTTCGTGGACGGCTGTTGCCTGGCCCAAAAAGAGAACTTTATTTTGGCAAGAGCGCAAAGTGCTGTGAATTGTTGCTGGAGGCGAAACAGTTGTTGCTCCAACTACCACACACGCACACTCACACACAAACACACACACTTACACTAACACCCGCACAGTGGTACATTTCTTGTGGTCACAGATGAAATTTGATTTGCCCCAAAAACTAATTTTGCATTTTTGCTTTGACTTTGGCTTCGGTTGAATTAGATTTGTGTGTGTATGTGTGTGTGTGTGTGAGTGTGCGAGTGAGTGTGTGTTAATGCGTCGCAGCTGTTGCTGATTGCCTTTTATTGTATTATTTGGCATATGTTTTGGGAATACTAAGCTAATGATAACGACCGCCTTGTCGTCAAGGGAGGGAGCGAGGAAGGGATGGAGGTTGACAACATTTGTCGGGGCCGGGGGGAATTCGCAAATGATTTTGTATTACGAGTCTTTTCGTGGTTTTGCATCAGAAGATTATAATTAAATATAAATGTGTTTATGTGTGTGACAAATGGTTGATTGCGAATGCTGTGAAGTGTGTTATGTGTAAGGCGGAAATTACATTTGTTCTCGGTGGACTAATATAGCAAATAGCATTTATAGAATTAACCAATATGATTTATTGAGCAGCAAACAATGTTTTATTAAAGTAGAATTACAATTTCAAAACTGGAATTAGGTAAATTAGTTAAACTGGAATTGAATCAAAAAGGAAAACTGTAAAACTAAAATCAGTTTTTAAGCTAAAGATTCCAGCTGTTGCATCTATATTTTTATAACCTGAACTAGAGATGGGCGTCAGGATCGGGATTTTCGGGAATCCCGCGGCTTCGGTATCGGGCGGGATGGGAAAGGTTCTGAAAAAGTCCGGGACGGTCGGGATAAGTGCTTGATCCCGAAATTCCCGCGGGTCCCGATAAGAAAATTATTAATAGATAAAATGGTTTGTATTTATCATAGAACAAAAGAATGATATTGACGAGGAAATTATTTATAATATAAATCCTTTTAAATTTAAGAGAAGTTCAAATAGTTTATTATTTAGACAACACTGCAATGATTTGCCATTGTTACATATGCTTGCTAGATAAGTACTTGATAAGTATATATATTCTTGATCCGGGCGACGAGTCGATTTGGCCCGTCCGTCTGTCTGTCCGTATGTGTGAACGCGTCGATCTCAGAACCTATAAGAGCTAGAGACTTGAAATTTTGCACGAACGTCCATGTATACATCGCGCATATCGAGTTTTTTTTAGACATTCGATAACTTTTCTTGTTTCATTGATAACGTTATCAAGATTCAGTTTTTGAAACATATCTTTTAGATATTTTTAGCTACAGTCATCAACTTTTACATTTGGCTTTTTTAAAATAAAACACATTTTCTATTTTTTTATATTTTGGATATCGGCTCCACATTTTACAAAATCAATTTTTTCAAAAAAAAATCAAAGCCATAATTTAACTTTTTTAAATTTTTTAATTTAAATCGTCTTTTTAATAAAATAAAAGAATTTAATGCTGAAAATGTTATAAAAATCAGTTTAGTAACAAAGAAGTTATTAAACAAAACATTTTGTCAATCAGCAGTATGCGTGCATTGCACACTGTGCACACATTCTATACGTGTGCACACATACATTCTAATGTGTGTATTATTCTTTGAAATTTATTTGTTAAATCGCAATTTCAGTTTCATTGTAATTCTCGCCGCTGCTACTTTAGTGGCGTCTTTGTCACTAAGAACAATATGAAGAGTGTGGTGTTATGGTTAGAGATGGCGGCTTGCAAGCGGGGAGTCGCAGGTTCAATTCCCACTGCTGTCAAAATTTTTTGCTAAAAAACTAATTTTTGTTTTACTTTTGCAATCATATCTCTCTGTATATATGTAAAAATGCAAAACTCGAACAAAGGTTCAGGGGATCTCGTAGTCGTGCAGTCCCGAATAGAGCGTTTTTACTTGTTTATGAATATATTTATAGCATAACCTACAGCTTATGCAATTTTGAAAAATATTTAACCATTTCGCATAAAAGTTCTTGCATGGACCCATAAACCCACGCATTTTCCATGGTTTTTGCAAAAAACACGCGCAGCAAAACTCATCAAAGTAGAGCGAATAAAAAAAGTAAAATGCAAATGCCATAAAGTTTAGCACGCCTCTTCATGTTAATTAGGGTAGTCACACAAACACACACACACAGACACAAGCACGTACTCGTGCGCTGACAGCTTCGATGACGCATTTGACGCCCACGCACACACACACACACATTGGCACAATTGAACGTACTGATAGAGAGCGAGGCTCAGAAGAAAAAGAAGTGAAAACGCCCTTTGGCTGTGCGAGCGTTGAACATTTTATTAATTGACTGTCAGCGGCATATCCGGCACAAGAATGGCACCGCAAAAGAAAAATGAAAGAGGAAGAGCAAGAGGAAGCAGCAACGGCAACTCAAGGCAGAAGACGTCGCCAATCTGGAAGTGGACAAGCAGCGGACACCCAAAGGAATATGGCGACAGCTGCTCAACTCTGCTGCATACTTATGGGCGCACCAATTACAGCCAGCCTGTGTCTGTCTATCTGTGCGTGTGTATGTGTACACAGTGCGTGTTCATTCATGCCCGCTTCGGGCAACCAAGTCCTTTTCAATGACATTGACATCAACGACACACAGACCGACCGAGCGAGTGAGCGAGAGAGAGAGAGAGAGAGGGCGTGACGGCCGCGTCCGAGTCCTTGGGCTTGCTCAACAGGTTGGCTGTCCAGTTGAATATGCGCTTGTTGTTGACTTCCATATCCTGCCCCGCCCCTTACCTGCTGCTGCTGCTGCCACGCACAGCAGCTGCAGCTTTAGATTTTCTTTTTTTCCTGCTGCTGCTGCTGCCTGTTGCCGGCATTCAATCATCGATGCTCTGGCAGCAGCGAAGTCGTCGTCGTCGTCGCTATCCTCGTCGTTGTCCTTCTGCCGATTGCCGACGCTGCGTAGCTTCAGTTAGCATCTGACAACGTTCGAAGCATAATGTGCGTGCGCTAGCCTGGCTGAACCGAACCACATAGCGAAGCGAACCCAAAAACAGAATCCAATAAACGCTAGCACTTTGCATACGCGTGTGTGTGTGTGCAACAGCTGTTTCGTGGCAGCTGCAGCAAAATAAATAAAGTTGTCAGTGCAACAGCCGCAGGACAGCAACAGCAATGTGATTGACATTTAAAAAACGCGCAACAAAAAACCAAAAATAAAAGAAAGTGACAAATGTTTTACACTTGATTAAAAAACTTTTGCCGTACTTTTCTATAAATATTTTTTTATGAAATTATATAATATATATATAAATATATATAAATATATATATATATATATATACATATATACATTAACAACAGCTGTAAGAAAAGTTTTTTTTAAAGCGTGCTGGCAACATATGGCATTGGCTTTAGTTCAGCTTTAGCTGTAAAGCCCTCGTCTGTGGGGGCACTGTACATGATTTTTTGTTTTTTTTTCTTTTTACTGTTATTTTTTTAGTTGTATCCTGGCACCTGCTGCCCGCTGCCCGTTGCCATCCTTGTCAATATTGATTTTTGTGTGATTGTTATTTATTTTTCATTTTTACAACGCCTCAACAACATGTTGTCCCAGCGTTTGCCTCCATTCAGCTTTTCAATCGCTTTCGCTCTTGATCTTTGATATAAATGACATACATATACGAATATATATATATATATACATATGTATATAGACTTACATGTCTGTGTGCGTAATTTAAAGCAATGGGGCTTGAGCCTGGCCATATGTTGTGTGTGTGTGTGTGTGTGAGAGGGTGTAATTTTTTCAAACACCCACGCTTTGGCACCAGCTGCTTGACATTGAAGCCTCACAGCAATTGGGCGAGGCTGTATATCTGTCTTTGTGTGTCTGTGTGTGTATATATGGGAATACATTTTTAGAAAATTCTCAAGTTCCGCAGCTAAATACATTTGGGGCATCGTTAAAAAAAGGTTTCGTATTTGCCTTAACATATATATTTGTCGGTCTATGGGGCGTATGCTTGATATAAATAATCATTTCGTTTGCTTTTCGTCTTTTTTCTCTTTCGGGTGACTTTTAAGACTTCAGAAATTAATAATTGCTGCTATCAAATATCTGTCTTTCGTAGCATTTCTTAGATTAGAACACAATATTTGATATTTATTTCGATCAAATCATATTTCTTTTTCAATTGCAATCAAATTAAAATCATTTACTGATATTTTCTATTTATGTTTCCTTATTATTTATCCTCATAGTTTTGACACTACACCTAAAAAAAAATTTGGATTTCAGCTTAGTTTTGACTCATATTTCTACTTTCCCACAATCTTAATTTTTAGTGTTATTTTCTTTGTGAAAATCTTCTAAATTTTATATTGCAATCATTTAATTTACGAATAAAACTTTCCCTTTTTACACATTTTTTCGTTAAATACTGCTCAAGGTTTCGGCCAGGAAACCCAAAAAACTTTCCAATCTAAATAAAATGGCCCTGAGAAAGAAATAAAAATGGATAACAGGCGAAACAGAAACCGCAGAAGCCAAAAACTTCAAATATTGCTAGAGTCGAAGGCAAATACAATAACAATAACAGCTAAAGAAGCGGAAGCAAAAACCAAAAGTAAAATACAATAGGCCCACAAGCAAGCCCCAACTCCCAACTCCGTCCAAGCCCCAGCCCCTAAAACGCTTATGAGGGGTTGAAAAAGTTTGTCGAGAATCGAACAACAAAACTCGTGAAATTACTTTGCAAATAGTTGCAAATACTTTGCACAGCCAACAACAATGAGCAGAGAAAACCAACAAGAATAATGAGCATTCAACGATCAAAAAAAGGCGACAAGCTGCGTGTGGGCGTGGCAGTCAAATGTACAAAAATGCAAATAGCAGCGCGGCCACAGATAAAGCGAAGATTATGCGAAAAGGAATGAGGGGCCAAAGCGAGCGGGTTAAACACAGCCAAGCCAAGCAGGCAGTTTATGAAACGACCAAAAAGTTTTTCAAGGGTGCAACAGGGGGTGGGGTGAAGTGGGCGTCTAAGCTCAAGAGGCAAACACACAGCCCACACGATCCGAAACCCCAAGCACAAAAAAAGAATGAGAAGAAGAAGAAATTCCTTCAACAATTCAGCAGCTGCAACCACAAAATGTAAAGCCGCACACACAACAGTTGCCATAGTTGCAGCTACTACAAAATGGGGCAGCTAAAATCGCAAGAAATAGCAGGGGAATCTTTGGGGGCCAGGAGCTACAACGAGGGCGGTTGTTCGCTTTCAAGTGCACGCTCTTCAAGTAATTTGCGAGCATTTCCGCAATGATTAAGACATTTGCCACAATTTGCAGCACACAGCGAGCTAACAGCGTGGGGGAGGTGCAAGTGCAGCTTGTTTGTTGCAAACCCAAAACTGAAATTAATTGTCATCATAAAATTATGCAGAGTATCTGTCTGCCTGTCTGGCAGCCACGCCCCTTACAGCGCAAATACAAAAAAAAAGCACTTGCTACAGAAAGTTGCATGCAACTTTTGAGTGCGTAATAAATGTTTACGCAAATTGCATATTCTGTGTGTGGGGGGCAGGTGTTTCTGTGTGTGTGTGTGTATTCGAGGTGTTGGTTGATGAGGTGCCAACCATGTCGCACTTCAACTCCTTTCGAACAGTTAACTAGACAAAATAATTGTTGATAATAGTTAAAAAGTTGCCAGTTGGCAGTTTTCTACTGAGGCAAAAGTTTTTTGCAAATCCACCCGGTCAGAGGCCCTAAACAGTGGGAGTATTATACAATAGGATGGCAAGTGTGAAAATTAGAAATTATATCCAAAGTTTAACAACATTTGCCATGGGAAGCGGCGCCATAACCGAGAGTTCCCTGAAGACATGCGAGAAAGTTGTGAAATAAAGAGTTGCAAATGCTATTTAACAGAGCGCCTTTCTTGGCGATTCTCATGAATTCAAATAATGCAAGCAGCTAAGAAGCCTCTGCTAAAGAGAAAAGATTGAAAGATTGCAATTAATTATTAAGCAAATGTGAGAGAGTTCGTCTGATAGAAACAGAGAGAAAGAGAGACGTAAAGAGACTCTTACATTTAAGATAATTTGTCAATAAAATCTAAATAAATATCATCTAAATTATTATAAACAACAAAGCCCATTTACATACTTTATGTTATGAGAATCGCAAAGAAAGGCGTTCAGAATTTTACAAAAATTATATTCTTAACTTCTGTTTGTGGTCCTGACTTGGCTAGAAGTATATCAACTGTTCTTCTCTGTAATGTAGTAGCAAAATATATATATATAGATATCCATTTACACCTTAAGAGTCTTTATATTAAATCGAAACTTTGTTATTGCCTTATTACCTTATTTTTTATATATATTTAAATGGCTTGGCAACTTATTTTTTGTTTTTGCATAAAAAATAATTATATAAGTTGTGTATTTTCTGTTAATTTTCATCATTTTCATCCACTTCAAAAACGTTCTCAGAGGGCCAATCAACTTTCCAAACAATCTTCGCTATGGCAGAACCAAAGCCAGAAGCTTAAATATGTTTGCCAACTTTTTGCGCTAATGCTGAATGCTCTCAGGCGCTGTCTATCTAGCCAAGCCGCCTCCTACCTGCCCCTACTCTTCTGCTGTTGCTCGCCTGCGATTGCTTCATTAACTTTCGGTCTAATAACTCACACGTTTCACTGTAGACAGCCCTCACCTGTGCCCCTCCCTTCGCCCAGTAGCTCATTAAAATGCAGCCAAGCGCAAATTTTTGGTGCACTTTAATTTTTTTCTCTCTCTTTTAGTTTTAATATTTTATTTCCGATCTCTTTTTTTTCAAGATTTTAATATCAAATATAGTTATCAAGCGCAGACAACTTCAGACTTTGGGGGTCTTCACTTAGTCTTCTGTGGAGAAGTTGCTCGACTTCGACTGGGAGTTCTGTTTGAGCCATAATTAAACAGCTATTTGGCACGTACGCCGCCGACTTAATGGTATTTACAACAAAAGCTGCTGACACGTCGTCCTGCCACAGGACTCGTTGCCAAACTCCAGTTGCTCTCTCTTTATTTTAGGGATACTCGAGGCGTCGGCCTCACAAAAAAAATTAAGAAATTCCTGCAGGATAATTGCGTCGCGTGCGCTGCATACGTGCACGGACTAGCTACCTCTCTCTCTCTCTCTCTCGCTCTCGCTCTCTCTCTGCCTCTCACTCTTTTAATTCGGCGCAAATATTTTCGCACATAATATAGAAACTGCGTGTGCAAAGTTTTTGCCTCAGCTCCTTAAAGTTGCTGTGCCAACTTTTTTGGCACGCCCCGAGGGCAGTTTTGTAAGTTCACAACATTCGCACGCATTGCTCTGCGTCGTTGTTGTTGCTGTTGTTGTTACACTTATTTTTGGGGCAGGTGCAGCAACAGCCGTTGGGCTTGGACTTCTCTTATGTGCACCCTTTAGAGAGCAGGGTGCGAGGGTTGCTTGGTTTTGGGTTTTGTTTTCAGCAAGTTTTTCGGCATTCGCTCGCTCGCTCGCTCGTTCGCTCGTTCGCTTGGCTGGTTGGCAACACTCACACATGCCAACGCCAGTGTTTCCAACTTTTTCGCATATGTGCGAGGAGAGGCCTGCTAGCCCGCTTGCTGCGGTTCGCCGTGGAACACGATTTTTGAATTAATGCATAAAGTGCAAGTTTCTAGTGCTTATATGTTGTTGGGTTTTATGCTTCTCGATTGCCCTTCCCATTGTAGCCTTTCTTCTTCTTCATCTTCTTTTCCATTTATTTTAGTTTTATTTTATTTTATTTAGTATTTTTTTTGTCTCGTTTTTGTTTTTATGGCTGCTGCGTTTCGGGCCAAATTGAAATTAAATGTTTTGCCCGTTTCAGCTGCCATTGCGAGTGCAACAGGGGATGCAGGAGGAAAAAGGGCTTGCCGACTTTTGGCAAAGGTGTTGGCAGCTGCAGCTTAAAAAATTGCTGCTGGCAAGCGCAGAAGTGTGTGCCTGAGAAGAAGAAGACATATTTTATATTGTGCAAAGCCTTAGAATAAATAACAGCACGATTAATGCAAACTTTTTATTTAAATGGAAAACGTTTTCAAATTAAAGCAAATTCTCAAAAATATTTGATAAATATTCTTTATAAATAAAAAAAAATAATATTTTAAGTGCAGAAGAGATGAAAGCTTGCTTAAAATAATCTCACTTATGAATATCTGTTCATTTTTGAGAAGCTTATGTGATTTAAAATTGTAGTAGGAAGAACTTTATATACATAAAGAAACTTATGTATTCAAAAATGTTCTAAGACAGAATTTTTATCGAAAAATTTGATTTAGCTTAGATATTCTTTTGCTTACCATTTTATAACAAGACAATGAGAAAGATATCAAAATTTGATGAATCCTAATAACATAAAAAAAATTTTAACAAATTTAAGTAGGGTATCCATAAATATTCATAAGTTTTAAATGCATGATCAAAGTTTGAGTTCTAAACAAGAGCAAACAAAACCCAAAAAACATAAAAATCGGTTTAGTTTCGGGCAAGTTATTGAGGTCTTGTCTATGCGAGTCGAAGGAATATTTCAAGTTTTAATGAAATTCTCGATATAAGCCAGCGTCATATTGCAAATTTTGTCGTAGCTATTGTTTTTGTTGTTCTGTTGCTGTCAGCATGAACGGGTGAATGTCTTTCATTTGCGTAGTTCACACTTTATGAATGTTATTGAGCTGTATAGGGTCACGTTATGGCTCCCAATCAACTGTCAGCTATTCCCCAGGCAACACGCTCCGTCTACGTCTCCCTCTCTCTCTATCTCTGGCTGTCTCAATCATCTGTCGGTTCATTTTCAATTTTCCTTAATGCCCAAAACGAAACGCTGGCAGAGTCCCAATCGAATTGGCGCTTTTGCACTTTTGCCCTGGCGATAGAAATTCAAAACGGGCTGCATAAAACTCTCGCTCAAGAGACCGAAACGAAGACGCAGACATATTCAATTATGAGAAGTCCCGCTGCAGAGCACAAAATATAGCTATAGAGCAGTAATAGAGACAGAGAGAGAGAGAGAGAGAGAGAGAGAGAGTGAGAGCTCTATGGAGTTGGTAGCTAGGAGGATACTTCATCAAACGAAGTGTCAACAAAGTTAAACGAGAAACTGCAGCAGCGACGACAACTAAAGGAATACGCTATAATACCCATGTTGCACGCAGCGCAGTGCCTGTCATCCCCCTGCCCCGTTTCACCAGCCCGCATTCATATTGCAACGCCCACGCGCTCTTTCTCTTCGCACTTCCGCCTGCCTCAGCTGCTGTTGCTGTTGCAACAACAACAGGCTCGTAATTTCAAAACAAATATGAATGTCAAACGTGACTGAAATGCAGAAATCGCAACAGCAACAAAATCACACACAAAAAAAATGTGGAAAATTCATCTCGGCCCAAAGAAAAAAGAAAATGTTTGCTCCCTCTTAATTGTCTATGGACGAGCTCTCAGTTTCATTTTTCGGACTATTTTTTTTGTTGTACATGCAACTCTATTGTCATCGTCATGCTCTGGGCCCCCCTCCTCCACTATAAATAAAGCGACTCAATGTATGCAGCAAGGCGCTTCCAGCATCGACAACTATGTCCAGTGTCGATGCTGGATTCAGGTCCAGGCTCTGGTTGCCATTGTCTTGTGGCATGCATTGCGTGTCCAAGCGCTGGCCTAGGCGATTCTCATTGCTTGTTGTTGCATTCAACACCTATTGAGGGGGCAGCAGGCACACATAAACCTATCTCCAAAAGTTTCTCATTAATATTCTACGACTTTTGCGTGAGATTTCTTTTCTCATTCATTTCGTTGCGAACGACTTGTCAACTTTCAGCACGTTCTGTCTCAAACGAAGTCAACTTCTTCCCATTTTCTTAGCTCTGCAATTTGTTTGACCGGATTGTGCGTCATGAATTGTTAATATTTATGCGACACTATCAATCATCAATCTTAGTGTTTGCCTGTGCCCCAAAACGCGCATCAATCAATATTTGCATTTCTCTCTCTCTCTATATATATATATATATATATATATATGAATTTCTTACCTCGGGATCCCTCTTGTCTTCACTTTTGTCATGTGCCTAAAACTGGAGCATCATCCTCTTCAAATTGAACCGAGATTTGGCTTCTTCTCTCTGTCTTTTATTTTTACTTTACTTTTGTTTTGTTTCCATTTGATGCTTTTTGCTTATTTGTTTGACAAATTGTTATTTCTTTTAATGTTGACCAAAACAAATGAGCAGAGGCCCAAAAATAAATGAAAAGAAATGTTGGTGGGGAACTGCTGGAAGGTGAAGCCTACGTTGGCAGCTTGTCAATTATGGCTAAAAATATTTGAGATAGATGAATTATCTGTAATGCTCTTGTCCTATATTGATAAGCGATAATAAAAATAAAAACAGGAACTTATTTTCATAAAAACGAATAGAAAAGCATTTGTCTAAGTGCTTAGGCAAAAGAATAAATGTCATTGAAAGGTTAATTCAAGTGCGAATCAAGTGAGTGATATAAGAGAACTATTTAAACGCATTTTTTAGGGAATTAGCATAAACTAAAGAAAAACAAAAATTCAATTGCAGGACTGCCTCTCTATTTGCTATTCGCTGATTTTAGGAGTTAGCATGAATTATTAAGGAAGTACAGTAAATTCACTTATTTAATTGGCTCTCTATACGCTTTTCACCGTAATACCTAAGCTTAAACTTTTCAAGAGTAACTAGTTTAAATTCGTAGAATAAACCCAAAGTATGGGAGAGGTAGAGCAATTTCTACGAATTCCGCATGCCCTCATAAAATATTCTATTTAAGTTTCTACCTTTTTGAGAGCAGTGTAGATTAAAAATTTGGGGTACTTGTCTAACATATTATTGTAATAAAGGAACTCAATTGCTTAACAACCTCTCCACACGCTTTTCATGCTCAAGCTATTGCCTCTTGTAGAGAAGCGCAGATTCTAATGTCAATAACTCAGCGCCTCTCTATGCGCATCTCACGATTTTCATTTAATTGCTTACCTTTTCTAGAGCAATGCAGACTTGAAATTCAGGGCAGTTGTGTAAAATGTTAATTCATTTCAATAAACCAATTACTTAACTGCCTCTCTATGCGCTCCTCAAACGCTCTGTTTAAGCTTGAAGCTCTTTACAATTACAAAAAACGTATCTCCTATACCTTATACTTATATTTTCGTCTCTTTTTTCTTACAGGTAAGTTTCACAATCAATTTAAGTGCAAACCCAATGCCAGAAAGCGTGTGGGTAAGTAACACAGAAAACAACACTTGGCTTGCCAGTATTACCAGCAAGAATTCCACCTCCCATCCTCCAATATGCGATTCTTTAATCAGCAGCCAAAGAGGGAAAATTAAATAAATAACAAAAAAAAAAAGAAAAGCCAACATGAGACGCTGCAATTTTGTGCTTAATTATTAAAGGTTTTTGCTACCTTTGCATAACTATTAGCTGAAGGAGCTGCAATAAAGGCGAGCAGCAACCCTGTCGCACAGCTTTGTTTGCCTGCCTCTTAATCGGCTCAAAGTTAACTACAAAAAAAAAAGGAAAAAAAAGACAAGATGACAAAAAATAACAGGCACGCTGCATGCCCCAAGCTTGTGGCACGTTTTAATTGGCAATTTTGTCAGAGGACTAAAAAGTAGCTGACAGCCAGCTCCAGCAGCGACAGCAGCTCCTGTATGTCACTGTGTGTGTGTGTATGTTTGTGTCTGTGTGTGTTTGCGATTGTGTGTGTGTAACACAATAAGCCCCCGACGTTGTCACAGCTCTCGCGACATGGACATGAAATTCAAACCCCGATCCCTGCTCCCCTCGACTCCCTCCTTCAAGTTTCAGTTCCCAGCGGGTGCCGCTGTATTCCTTGTACCTTGCGCCTTTCTGCGCCTTGTTATTCCCGCTGCTCCTTCCCGCCGCTGCTGTCCGCCTCATGTGAGCATAAACAAACAGAGCAGCCACTTGTCTACCGCCGACCCCGCCCCCTGCCTTCTGCCCCAGCTATTTGGGGCGCCCACGCGTCGTAAAGCGAAAATTGACACTTTTAACAAGTCGGGCGAACGAGAGAAAAAAATATCCTGTTGTGGGGCTTAACCCGAAATGGCGGCAGGACGCGTTAAGTGGCGTCCCGGTTAGTCAAAAGCCAAACAAAGGGCTGCCATTTCAATAAGACCCGCTCCGCCCCGCTCAACATGCCCCGTCTCGTACTTTGCCAATTTACGCGTTGCTCCACATTTTCTACTTTATACATTCTTTTTTTTCGTGCACTTTTTGTCGTTATTCACCTTTCTGATTTTTTTTCAAACGTGTTTAGAAATTAGAAAAGTTGCGACGAGCAACAGCAGCAACAACAACTAATGTCAATATTTTAGCAAAGCCTCCACCTGCCCCTCGCACCTTCAGCATGACTAAGCGCACATATTGCGCATACGCCGCGTTATCAGCTTTGCTCATTTCCTGCATTTCATTTTGTGAATACCCTCTAACGCTTGGGCTTTATCAGTTTTGGCGTGGGTTATGGAACAACGCATGAGATATGAGTTTATATACGTATACATATATGTATTCTCGATTCAATACCCAGCTGAGTTTACATAGTCAAGTCTGTTTTTCTTTCCTTGGTGTAGAAGTTGAGTTATCTAACTAAAAATGGTGTATATCTGAGGGTAGATTGGTAGAAAGGCTTTAAGAACTATATTATGGAGCTAAGCTATAGATAGGATCAGCTCAAATTGGAGTACTTGGTAAAAATCTTTCTTTAATATTATAAATACAGCTCACAAAAATAGCAGTGCAGTAAATGCTAACAGAGATGGCGATATGTTTAGCATATTCCTTCTTACAGATTCAACTCTTGAACTTTGATTTTGTAAAATATAATAGACGTAATAGACGTAAGAAAAACGAAAAAGTCCCTTTAGTTTTGCTTCGTTTTGGCAAGTTTTCATACTTTTGTGCTTATGGGCACGAATTTCGGGGTTCACAAAAATAGCAGTCTTTGGTTTAATTGCACCAAAAGTGAAGAAAAACTTAACAAATTTGTCAATAGTAAGTTTAATAAAATTAACTATTATTCTTTACTATTATTTTAATTAAAACACACGAAAATAATGGTAACATTTTCATGCTAGAGTGGGTAGAGGCACGCAAAAGATCTGAACCTGTCGGTAAGCGATGTCAATGTTCAGCGAGAACTTATTTTTTCCTGGATTTATTATTATTGCTTCTCAAGAAGCAACGCCCAAGATTAGACTTAAATTTAAAAAAAAAATTCTTACTTTTTCAAGTATTTAAGTATTTTTCATATATTTTATACCAATATATAATATTTACTTATCAAACTCAAGAACTAGAAGTTTCTCTATGCTGCCTTCGTGCATTTGAATAAATTTTGTATAATATATAATTGCACTATTCTATATATCTAAGGGTATTTCATATTCGATAATAGCCTTAAGTGATATAGTACTTTCTTGTTTTTTGTCTGTAATTTTAGCCAAGCAAAATTAAGCAGTGGGGCGGATTGGGTCAGGGTTGGGGTGGTGCGCTGTGGCTCTACGGGCAGTTTGGCTCCATGTGGGCGTTCATAAATCACTTTTTGCGCTCGTCGCTTCTGGCTTTTTAAATTGCGCTTTTAATGTTTGCGCGCTGATCAAATTCAGATTTGCTGTCAACCAAAACTGTCCGCCATGTGTGAAATGTTGCCCAAGCTGAGCGTTATCCAAGCCAAAAGCCCCCACCAATGCACAGACCCAGACCCAGTTCCCATGTGTGTGTGTCTGTGTGTGTGTGTGTGTGTGAATTCGTATCGGTTTACATTGAACTACGTCTGACTGATGACCACGTATTGGTTACGCTTTTCGCCAACTTCTCTGTCGCTCGCCCGTCTCCATTTACTCCCACACATCTACTTTTACTTCTTCTTCTTGTTCCTCTCACACTTAGTGCTCATTAAATTTATGAAAATGCAACGGCAAAACGAAGATGATTTATGAGCTGCGCCAGCAGCAGGTCAAACCCAAACCCATTTTAATGAGCTACCCAGCTGAACTGAATTTAATGGATTTGATTTCACTTCTTTTACGATTCGCTCGCTTTTTTTTCTCTCTGAGTGCTGCTACAACAATTGGTCTAGAGTAATTTATCGTACTGCCTTTTCGATTTTTCAATTTGATATAATTACCAGCTGTCAATTTTCATAGAAGTGTTGAGAGCTTGGAAGCTGGAAAGTTAAGAGTAGGCAAACAACGTCCTCATCTATTTATAGAAAAGCATTGCAGTTTTTCTCTGATTTATGCATTCGGAAAGAAGTGAGAGAATTAGGCTGATAAGCTCTAAATTACCTGCTTCTCATAGCTAAACAATTCTCAGTCTAATAAAATCAATGTATGATAAAAAAAACGGACGAGATTTTATAGAAAGATAATGCGATAAGTAAAATAAAATAATATATAAATATAATAAATCTTCTATTAAGATCGTATATATTATTATCAATTTATATTTTTTTAATTCTCACACATTTTTCTTCGCCCCTTGGCTATAGCTACGCCCACTCTTAAGTCCATTAATTTCATTCCTCATTAAGATATCAATGTTATGCATGCACACAACTGAATCTTAAGCTCCTCGACCTCCCCTTTTCGTGGAAGCACCTTTCATCATATCGCAGCTCTATCAAATATGCCGACTCTCGTCTTTTGACCGCATTTAAATTATATATTATTACATGAAAAGCTTATGCGCAGGCGTCTCTTAATCTGACTGTGTGTGTGCGTGTGTGTGTGTAGGCCTAATTTAAGCCCAAGCAGGATATGGCTGGGAAATGTCCTGACCCCGCATATCAGACGCTTCACTTTATCGTTTATTCGTATGTATGTATGTGTGTGTGTGCCATTCGATGTTCATTATGTTTGATGTCCATTAATGACCATGTTGTCCAAGCTTATGATATCATTAAAATCGACACACGCACACACACACATAGACAACGCCACACAGTTATATCGTGTTGATGTTAACACTTAAATTATCTAAGCTAAATTGAAACTTGATAAGTGACTCGACGGATTTCTTGGAGCCTTACCTTGACTCTTACTTGTAGGGATGGTGTACCCAACATCCTTGCCCCTGCACATAACACCCACCCCTCTTCAATTTACTAGTTAACTGTCACAAAATGTCGCAGTTACTGAACTAATTCCATCTCTGACATAACCTTGAATTTCTTTGCCACATGCCAGGCAACTGTGTCTCAAGGTGACAGCTCGACAGGATGCCAGGCTGTAACTGCCCCTAGCCCTCCTTACCTCTCTTTTTCTCTATCTGATCCCTCCCCCACCCCACTAACGGATGCACTTAATGCAATTCCGCTTATTTCTAGCCAGCAGGCAGCCACGCCTACCAACCCTATTTTACTGTTTTTCTCTGCTAGCTTTTCCTACACATATTTCATGGCATTTTCCTTCCGTAGCCCCCCTGTTGGAAAATACCTTTGCCACATTATTCTGCAACTTGCCTCGAAGCGTTGCTTGAAAAATGAATTTTCTTTTAGTTTTCACTTTTTAATGAGACTGTTAGGGAGAAAATCTTAAAGAAACTTTGACTGTGTTTATAATGAAGTTATTTACATAATTTTTTAACAAAGCTTCACTTTGCGCTTCTCAAATCT
This sequence comes from Drosophila gaucha, assembly GCA_035045545.1. Taxonomy (NCBI): domain Eukaryota; kingdom Metazoa; phylum Arthropoda; class Insecta; order Diptera; family Drosophilidae; genus Drosophila; species Drosophila gaucha. The sequence continues at coordinate 9,200,730 of JAWNOY010000292.1, forward strand.
TAGAATGTATCAAACAAAATGGTAAAAATAGTTTATAAAATATTAAAAAATAAATATATATATAAATTATTTTATTGTAGATATTTTTTTAATACTTCCACTTCTTCCATTCCAATATTTCTTATATCCAAAAATAAATATATACATCAATTATTTTATTGTAGATATTTTTTAATAATTTATTTATATAATATAATATATATAATAATAATTTATAATATATATATAATAATTTATTCCATTAATTCTCATTTCCCATTCACAAAATTCCCACACATTTCTAAAAATAAAACTGCATATCCTCTGCCTTATCGAATAGTTAACACCCCGTAAATTTTTTACTGACGCACCACAACATTAATCCGGTTTCCTGTCTTATCGCTAAATGTTGCTGATATATTTATGTATACTACCCTAATACTATACCATAATTTACTAAAAACTACAGTCCAAAAATCGATATGCCTCGAAAAACGCCCACAAAATGTGGCTGCTCTTTTCTGGTTGTTGTTGTTGTTATTTTTGCCAATATCAGGGGAATATAGTCCGATAAATACTTAGATATTTATGTATGCCATATGCTCTCGCAACCCAAAACATTTGTTTCGATAAACAACTCCAGTGATTTCCATATTGTGGCCTGTATCGCTTCTCCATTTCTTGCTATATCTCTTGTTCTTCGTTCTGTTTACTGTTTTTATTTTTTGCGGGTAGGGGATTTGCTATGATAACGACTTTACATACGTGTATTTATTTTTAGCCTTTGCTTTTTGCTGCTGCTTCGCATTAAATGCAAATGTTGGGCGTCGCGGCGTCAACGTCAGCGTCGACTTTGACTTCGACCACTGACGTCAGGTGAAAGCATTAGCAGCTCCCCAGTTGCGTTCCATGACAAAGTAATGTGCGTGGTTTGTTTTGTGAGATACCCTGCAATTAGTGAAATATCAAAAAGAGTTTCGAAATAGTAAGGTAATATGCAGCATAATGTCTTAAAGATCTATTAAATATCACATCTATGTAGGAGAGACGAACATTGAAAGGATGAAACATGTGGAGGAGGAATAGCAAGAGATAGAGGCAGAGAGTAGAAAAAGGGACAGGGGTTTGGTAGTGATGGCTTTAATAGCAGGATGAGTGTATAAATGTATATATATATGCATATGTATGTATGTTTGTATGTACATATGTACACAGATGGTCTAACACCAAGCAGAAACCAAATCTTCTTCCCACAGAGCTGCAAATGCAATGTTATAAATAAGGCTCTTCTCCGAGATTCTCATAAATTCATGTAGCCTATGCAGGTTTCCATGCAAGTTTCCATATTTTTTTTTTTAACTTCATTATAGTAATTTTTTTTTTAAATAATAGGGTATATTATAGTCATGTTTTACAACATTGTCTTTCTACACGACTGGGCAACGTGAAATGCTGACTTCTTTAATCCAATGAGCTCATGTTGAAACTACGTCGAATAAAACTACGGATGTTTCTGATAAAAATCAGTTAAGAGGAATTTGATAAAACAAAAATGAAATATGTGATAAAAACAACAAGGCTGATTAAAACAGGGCTATAGCCAGATTATATACACAATCTATCTGGGTATCGACTATTGTGTAATATATATGTATTATCAAGTCAAATGGCTTTGCCTGATGATTTAATGGTTCGTAATGCGAAAATCCATTGATCCTCGCCCCTTTTTCATACACATTGCTTTGACCCACAAACCAAACAGTGACAGAGAGAAGAAGTAGAAGCAGGAAAGAGATAATAATAAAAAAAAATCATAACAAAACATAAAAACATTGCACAAATGTGTTTGTCATTAACAGTTTTATCTGTGACTCTAATAAAAATCGCTTATTTATACAGCGCACACACACACTCGCACATATATTTACTCATTTATTTGGATACACATTTATATTTATTTTCCCTTTTTGGCGATAATTTGGCGTCGAGCGACGACATCGACAACAACAACAACAACAACGACGAGAATTGACGATTGACAAGCAACATGCAATAAATGTTTGCTTATACATGTATGTGTGTGTGTGTTCGTATGTATTTGTGTGTATTAGTGTGCCGTTATGTGGGTGGCTGCGGGTCTTGCAGCGGGTAACGGTGGCAGGGGCAGGGGCAGGGGCAGGGGCAGGGGCAGGGGCAGGCTCTGTTGTGCGCGTTAAGCCAGCAAATGGTCAGCGTTAGTCGCCTTTGGCAAAGAAGCCGCACAAATTGATGAGTCGCCAAAGCATTTGGCGATGCTGGCAGCGCTGTTGACGTCGACGTCGAAAGCGAACCAAAAGGAGTGCGAGAGAGTAAACACAGTAAAAGAACGAAAGAGCGAGAGAGCGGGCGAGCACACACACACACACACAACTGATAAGGAATAGGAATGATGATGATGATGGGGAAACGAAGCAAGAGCAAAGAAAAACTAATAACGAGCATTTAATTTCTTGACAACCTGTAAACGAAATGAAATGGGGCGAAATGAACAAAGTTATGCACATAAGATAAACTGAGAGAATGGAAAAGAATGACTCGATGTATGGCTGTGTGTATGCGTGCGTGTGTCTGAGAATAAGTGGGAGGAGGCAGTTTAAGTTGGGCAAACTTAAAATGCCAACTGTGCGTTGTGGAGTGCAAAGCAACAGTCCAAGTCCAGCAGTCCAAAAGTCGCTTTGCTTAACAGTTGAACAAATAGAGCCGAAGATGCTGCGTTGACGTTGACGTTGACGTCTCTGCTTGCGGCTGCTACCAGCAGCTAAGCAAACACAACAAAGCCCATAACGCAGCGACCGAGGGTGGTGGCAGCACAGCTGCTGCGTCGGCAGCGCGCCTGGCTGATTATTTTAACGCATTTACACCCTCACGACAACACAACGCTACCGACTGCGACGCCGGCGTCGTCGCACCAGCATGAAAATTGCAAGCGAATGGCAAGCAGTCGGCCGATAAGCAAGTGACGTAGGCAGCGCGACGTAGCAATTTTCTGCGTGCAGCGCCCCACTCACACACACACACACACTCGCTAGTCTCATCCCTTGGCTTGTATATTTACCATATGGGCGCATTTATACGCATTCGTTTTCAATTGAAAATTTTGCGCCCGCAGCCGCGTCCTCTGCCTCGTCGCTGCTGTCAGTCGGTCGTTTGTTTTGCTATTATCGTTGCTTTTGCTTTGCCGTTGCTGGTTGTTGTTGCCCGTGCCCCTGTCCTCGTCCCCACACACTATGCGATTTGCCTTGCTGGCTTTGCGTATGGAATTTGTCATTTGCTGCTGTTGTTGTTGTCTTTCTTCTTCGTATTGTTGTTTTTTATCAAATGATATATTTTTTTTTGCTCTTGTGCTTTCGATTTAGCCAACGCGCACACAAAATGCAAGCCATATAAACTTGTTATTTTCCATTGAAAATTGATTTGTTTGTCCCTTTTTCTTTATATCTACATCATTTGTATTTGTATTACTTTATCTTTATCAAATTTTGTTGATTTGCTTTGCAATTTTCGAGTTTTTCCAACTTTTATGTAATGACTTTTCTTATCGCTGGATAACGAAATCTGAAATGTGAACAAATTCAATTCCAGGAAATATGTACATAAGCTTTTAGGGGAAACCACACTTTAATTTTTTTTCTGTTAACCTATTGCCCAACTGTTATACAATACAGTCCTATTGTCTATTTATAGCAAACATCAATCACTTAAACTTCAGGTAAACAATCTAAAAGCCAATCTGTCGCTTTGTGAGTTATGGGAATTTCTAATAATCGCATAAAAACAGGTTTTTGACTGATCCGCTGAAATTTGCACAGCTCGTGACGTGTTTGTTTGGTTTCTATTGAAATGGGTCTCAAATAGGGTCTTAACATTTATTCAAAATAAACAAACGCGATTTGTGCAACAGAAAAGATTCAACTAAATTTTCATCGTGCTTGCAATACTTAACTAATCCGATAGTTTTAGAGCTTTCGACAGATATCCCAGCTTAAGTCACAAATATTATATTGACAATTGTTATATGACAGTGTAACAGTCGATAAATATGGCTGCTATTATATTACTAACTGTTATATGACAGTATAGCAGTCAGTGAGTCCTCAACCCAGCCGATACCTATAAAGCATACGATAGATATCGCAACATAAATCACTGCTGTTATATTTCTGACTGTTATATGGCAGTATAACTGTATAACTAGTAGAACTGTCAAACGATGCAGTTGCTTTTGACATTTCCACTGCCAAACATTTTTTGGCTTATCTTTATGGCCAATTCGCAGTTGGGCACTATAATAAATTCCATTTAATGATCATGTTGATTGAACACAGCCAAAGGCGGAGACGTCGCGTTGACTGCAACTATTTTTCGTGTCTAACGCCAAATAAGAAAGAAAAATAAAGCAACAAAGAAGACAGAAATAACGCATTATATTTTATATGATTTATGTTTACGAGCTGTAAACACACAAAAAAAAGACAAATGCCAAAAAAAAAACAATCACATTCCCACGAAAATTGGCCTGAAAAGTCATCATAGAAAACGGTCAAGTCCCGAAGCGACGCCAACGCCAACGGCACCGGCGACGCCGAAGTCGACGTCAACCGGAGCGCCACGCTGACAGCTGAATGCCAAATTCTGGGAACATGAGCGTGCATGAGATGTTGACGTCGACAGCGCTGCCAATGGCTGCTGTGCTGCCGAGCGTTCAAATATGTTTCTCACGCGTTCGCCAAATGCCAAAAAACCACTTGTTTTGAGTTTTTTGGCGAACACAAGTGGATGGCAGCAGCAGTACCGGCGGCGGCGGAGGCGTTCGGCTAAAATCATGGCTGAAGTGACGCCAGCGCCAGCGCCAAAACCGACGCCGACGGCAATTAACGTTGTTTTACACGCGAACAACAAACGAAAAGTGCCAAAAGCGAATGGCTGAAAAATTGATGAATGAAGTAATAATTGCCTCAATATGCTCGGCTTCTGCTCCACTGTGCGGAATTGGGTGGTGGCGCTGCGGTTGAGTCAGACGACGATATTCGGCGTCGTTGACGTCAACGCCAACGCAGCTCACTAGCACTCTTTCTCAGGCTTCTGCTCTCTGTCTTGCTCTTGTTGGCGCTCTCGGCGATACGAAAAGGGCAAAAAAACACCCCCGCCACAATTGCTTTTTTCCGGTGGCAGAGTGAATTTGTTGTTCAAAGCGGGGGTTAGAGAGAGCGCCTCTAACAGTGAGCAGCAGCAGCAGCAGTGCTGAAAATAGTTCCGCTTGCGCCAGAGACATCGCCGCATACCGGCGCTTTTCTATTACATTTTTTTGTTCCATTCAGCCGCTCCGCTCTCACTGTTCACTGCTCTACCAGACAGCCGCCCATTCATTTATATGAGGCGCACTCACTCGCACTTGAAAGGCGCGCGCACACTCTCACTCTTTCACACTGTTGTGCTCTCTTTTGGTTGAGCACTGCGCATGGACCGCTCTCCACCGGTTTCTGGATTGTGTTTGTCGTCGCCTGTCTTTGCCATTCAGTTTCATTTTAATTTTTGTCGTGGCCAGTTCGTTGTGCGCGTGGTTCAAAGCGAAGAAATTCAAACAAAATTAAAATCAGCTGGGCTGGACACTGTCACTGTTTGTTCGTTCGTTCGTACGTTCTGTTTGTTCAAAGCTCGCAAAATTTTGCTACGTGTACGCGTCAACGACGACAACACAACTCTAGCTAGCTAACTGTGTTTGTGCATACAGTTTCTCGTCTCTATTCGTCTCTCACTCTCTTTCTCCCTGTGCATGTGTATGTGTGTATATTGCGTGTGCTTGACTTAAAGCTGACGTCGTCTCGTCATCATCCTCAACGTCAACAGCAACAAAAAAAAGAAACAAAAAACAACCAAAACAACAAATTCAACAGCAAGAGAGCAGCAACTATTGAAAATATTGCAAAAATTATAAATTATAAATTATAACAATAAGGTAGTGAAATATTATCGTATTTGCGGTTTTTTCATTGTTTCCTCCGCATTGCCTTCGTCGTCGTTGTTCGTCTCTCTGTCTGTCATTGTATATATGTATGTATGTGAGAGTGTGTGTGTAAGTTTGTGAAACGCCATTAAAAAATATAAAAATAGCAATAGAAAGTTATTAAAGCGTTTTGCAAAAAAAAAAGAAAAAAGCCGCAGCAACAGCAGCGAGCAAAAGCAAGCAAATAATACATACATATTTTTTATACACACATCAAAAACAAAAAGTAAAGAAAAAGAAAAGCAAAGTCAAGAAAAATAGTTAAACCTTACGTTGCCGCCGCTCCGACATCGCAATCGCAAACGCGGGCTCTCTCGTTCACTCTCTGCTTACGTCGCTGCAAGCGTCGCCGTCTACGTCTACGTCCACGTCTCGGAGCGCACTTGAAAACGTCGCAAAAGTTTGTAAACAGCAGAAAGCTTTGTGCAGCTGTGTGCGTATGCTCTTGCGAATTTTGCGCGCGTGTGTGTGTGCGTGAAATAGAAAAGTGAGGAAGCAGCGGCAAAAAGCAAACGCCATCGTCTTATCCCCGTCTTCGTCGTCATTGTCGTCGTTCTCCAGCCGCAGCAGCTGTCAAACACAAAACAAAGTAAATAAAAGCAATTGCCCAAAGGGTATAATTTTAAGTAGACTCTAAAACTCTTTTTCATCTTTGTCGGCCTCTCGCGAGTAATGGGAATAATTAATAACAAATAACCAAACTATTTGTGTTATTCTTCTGCGTGCGTGTGCCGCTCTCAATTGTCTGTTTTTATTTTTATTTTTTACTGTATTTTTTGTTCATTACGCTCTTCTGGCTACGAACAGCGCCCACACACCGAAATTCGCTAAAAAATAAAAAAAAATAGCCGCATAATAAAGTTCAATGTCTGCTGCAGCAACAACAACAATAAAAGAAACAGCAAAGCAAAACATTTTTGCCGAATTTCGTTTAAATAAAATTTATTGCCCTGCTTTTGCTGCTGTTGTTGTATTGTTGCTTACTTGTGTGAAAAATTAAATGAGCCACAGCCGTCAGCTTTTGTCTATGTGTGCATGTGTGTGTGTGTGTGTGTGTGTGTGTGTGTGTGTGTGTGTGTGAGTGTGTGAAGAATTTTCATAGCGGCTTTTATTAAACTTTTGTGCGATTAAAGTTTAACAGCTTTTAGTTGTATTTCTTTTTTGTTTTAACCGTTGCTGAAATGCCAAGCGTCAAGAATAAGACATCGCGAGTATTGGTGAGAGGAAGATAGAAAAAGTGTGAGCAAGCAGTGAGCAACACACACACACGTTCACTCTCGCAATTTAACTGCAAATTTTATAGCGGTTTCTTTTAGCTTTAAAATTGAAGTTAAGTGTTGGTAAATCAGCTGATTTAGTCAGGCGTGAGCTTGTGTGTGTGTATGAGCATGTATGTATGTATATGTGTGAACCGGTCAATTTTAGTGAATTCTTTATATTTATGAAGAGAATTTTAAAATAATCTAACATTTCGATTGTCACGTAGTCTTAACTAGATTAAACAAGTTTTAATTTTATTTTTATTACATTATGTATATATTTTTTTGCATATGTATTTATGTCGAATGGTGCGCTATTCTTCTTCTTCTTCAACTACAACCCATCTCTGTCTCTCTCATATGTCTGATATGTTCGTACGATTTTGCATTTGTTTCTAGGCTTACCAGTGGGTTAATCAGCTCAGCACTTTGGAGGTTAGTACAATTACAATTCCAACAACAGATATAGCCGTTTTTAACTATGTATATATGTGTGTATTTAAGTATGTATATATTTAAATATGAATATATATACATACATATGTATACATACAAGTATTTTTAATACTTATGCTCCACACTTATCTTGACTTGCTTTTTATTTTTTGCACATTTTATGCAAACATATTTGGGCTTTGCCTTCAATTTTATTTCACTTCAGTTTTTCGACTTATCACGAGCTTGTTTTTTGCGTCGATTAGTCAGCCCCATTTTATGTTAGTGCCATGCACGAAAGTGTGCAGCAAGCGGATCCCTCTTCCCTGTCCCTCAGCGAACCGCGTGACAGCCAGCGCCTGATTAGCTGTCCTCCTCTCGCTCTCCTTCTCTTTTCTGCTGAAGTCCAAGGTTAAACCCTTTTGTGAGGGCAATGTATTTGACGCGAATTTTCGGTGTCACGTACTTACCTACCCTCTCGCTCCCTCCTCTGTCTTCTGCTCCTCTACTTCTCTTATTTTTTAAACATTGTATACATGTCTGTTCGCAACCCTCGCTAAAATTACTATGCAGAAGCTTTAGAACTGAATCTAAGGGGGGCGACAGGGCAGCTTCAACGGGACTTTCTCCTTTACACACACACACACACACACACACACACGAATGTGAAAAGTTGCAGTCATTGCACCCTCCTCGACTTTGTAGTTACTCTCTCAATTGCCCGCCCGTTCTCATTCTACTTCTCTATCTTGCTATCTCGCTCTTGTGCACTTGTCTCACCTAACAGACATCGTTAACCTGCCTGGGCAAATAACAACAACAACATCCCCTAAGGGCGACCGCCTTTGTTTTATTTCGGTAACAAAGTAAAAGTTGTAAAAACACAAAACGTGCAAAACAGTCCAGCGAGAGGGGGAGGAGAAACAGTGCGACGAACAGAGACAGAACATAACCAAAAAAAATAACTTATAAAAAGCTGTTGGCGTGCATAGGAGGCTTCTTCTACAGCTGCTGCTTCTTCGTCGTCTTGGCTCATCTTTTTGACGCTTTGACTTTCAGGTTTTATGCCCTGGCCGACGCTTTTATGGTTTGTTAGCAATTTTTGATTTACATACTCGCTTTTTCTTTTATTTTTATTATTACTTTTTGACAGTCGTTCTTCCCCAAGTCCTCCCGCTTGCAGTTATCGTGCGGCTTCGACAACTTCCTGGACTTTCTGCCAGGATATGAGCACAACACAGCAATTTGTTAGCAAAGTTGACTGCCTTCTCTCTCTATTTTTCTCTCTGTCTCTATCTATCTCTCTGGCCCTAGGGTGGTTCCTTTTTTTTTGGCGTCAACAATTTGTGTTTTTCTTGTTGTTATTTTGTACGTGCTTCAAAATGCAAATCCAACATAAAATTCAAATAGAAAAACAAGGCAAAGGAAAACGCAGCAATAATAAAAATAACACAGGAAAATGTTCAAATCACATACGATTCAGGTATTCGCAAAATACATAAGAAAATGTACACAAGCAAACATATGTATAAATGTTCAAACATATATAAAAAATAAAAAAATATGTATTTAAGAAAGAAAGAAAAGAAAACAAATAAGCCGAAAGCTCCCCTTAAAAAACAATTTTCATTACTTTTATTGAAAACGCTGCCAAAGCTATTTTCTCTCCAGATATGACCTCGAGGCCTAAGCCCATGTACATATGTATGTATGTATGTATTTTTATATTAATATATATATATATTAATTCATTGAAATTCAATATTTTTAGGCTAATTGAAAAATATCAAATTTATGTCAACAATTTGTGAAAAGTGTTTGCAAAGAATCCCAAATAAACAAGAATATTTGATTTTTTACAAGAAATACACGAAAATCTCTGTTTCGCAGACGTGTATTCTTATAGGATATAGGAGTAGCTACAGCTATAGCAGTACAGCAGGTAACTATGTATGTACATCTATGAGCTAACTACAGTAGAGTCTCGCTAGCAATCACTGTATTAGTTTAACAGGTGCATTCGAATTTAAAGAAATTTGCATGTTACTAATTAAAAGTTGTATACACAATATTTTTTAAAATGCAATTTTAAAAATTAACACATTAAGAATTCGTAAAACAAACATTAAAATAAAGAATACATGGTAATGAAAAAAATTATTTTATAAAATGCAGTAAACATTAAAGTTCTAATATAGAATACATAGATAATACATTAATCTCAAAAAAGAGAAACATTTTGGTCGGAAGATTACAAACATTTCCATGCAATTTTTCTTGGGAAATCTTTGAAGAATTCAATACTTTTGCTCTCAATATAGCTATATATTTACATACATATGTATGTATATAAACTAATGTATTTGTATATACACACATATATAGTATATGTATATAAACTTTAAGATTTCATGATCACACTTGCACTTGGAATTCTGTGAAAACCTCAGGCCTTTTAAATAATAATTGTGAATTCCCAGAATTCAACCCATATTCACACACACACACATGGTTAATTCTTATCAGCAAATTTGTAGCTGCCGTCACGTTCATTTACCAACACAAATAACAACAACAAGTTGGCAGACAAAGTATACGATAAAATAGTTCCATAAACAAAAGCAAAGTCTTGACTGTTTCTAAAGCGTATTCTTATCAGCTTGAGCAAAAACAAAAAAAAATAAAAACAACAACACGAACGAGAACAAGAGAAATTATGTCAACTGTTTTTCCCCACTTTTTTTTCTATTAATTTCATTTCTTTTTTGCTGTGTGCATTCGTCATCCGTATTCGTAATACTTTGAATTGAAACTGAATCTAGGGGCGGGGAAGTGAGGGAGGAGGCTTGGCCACTTCGTCGACTGCCAGGCACCGGCATCTCGGTTATACGATCAACGATCGGGCCGATCAAGTGACTAAATCGTCATTGAATTGAGTTTTATTTTCGCTTTCCGTTGAAGTTATGTATATGCGGGGCACTATTTGATGATGACTCAATTATTTCGAATTACAAAATGAATAAAATATATATTACTATATAATCGATTTTATATTCTTAAAGGTTAGTTTTCTCTTAGCTACTGTTGCAGTTAAAAAGTTGTCCATTTGATGATGTCAGCAAATGGTTTGCAATCTTGTTTTCTTTGATTAAAATATAGAGAAAGCCATAATAAATATAATATATAATATAATTAAATATATTCTTTGCAAATTTTTTAAATAATATAGAGCAAAAAATATCTTCTTTTTTTTTTGATAAAAATTTTACATTGGTTTACTCTTAAATTTTTTTAAACTTATATACAGGTATGTATGTTGTGCAATTTTTTTTTAAAGACTAAAAATGGGTTTTGTTTTATATATCATTTAATTTAAAAATTCGATTTTTTATTCTTAAAGACAGAAATTTAAAAATGTAACTTAATCATGTTATATCTTATTGAGACTTTTTTTTAAATAAATAATTAATAAACATATTTCCAAAAATTTACTCAAGTCAAAATACATACATTAAAACCTTGCTGGCATAGACAAATCTTATACAAATTAAGATTATTATAGTAATAGTCTCGTTTTATTCAAGATTTAAATAGACCTTAGGCTAGTTCAAAATTTGTAGGGCGTTGCCTAGTCGTTTCTTTAAAAAAGGTTGATAGCTTTGCTTGATTATGATTCACTCTGTGCTGACGAAAAATTTGTGTCGCCTGCTGCTTTTTTGTTGGCATTTTGTATGCGGCTTTTATGCCAATTTTTTTAGTGCACTTGGCTACGACACGCCCATACCGTACTCTAATCGCCTCTTTCTTTATAGTTCCTTTAACTCATAACGCAAGCAAATAGTGAAACTCTAAAGATGCATTTAACAAAAATACTAAAGGTCATTTTTGTGAGTGTGAGAGTGATTGCGTTTTCAGTTGCAGTTGCTGGATTTTCAAATGAGTCATTTTGAATTACTCACACAGACACACACACACACATGGATATTTAGCTTAGATTACACTTGTGACTTCAGTCGTTGTTGTTTTCGTCGCGGCTGCAGTGTAATTAACGTAGGCGTTTTGTTTGCTCTGCCTCAGCAACTGTCTCTCTCTCTCCTCTCTGGGGACGCATTTGTTGCCGTGGCACATGCGGCGTATGAGTGATAAAAACAATTTGTGTGCTTTCCCTTTAGCCCAATGCGCTATCGCTTGCTACTGCTGCTGCTGCTGCTGTAGTTGTTGTTGTCCATTTGGATATTAGGCTCTTGCCCAGCCACGTTATGGATACGTTTTATGTGCTCCCAGCTGAACAGCCAAATAGTCGAACAGCTGAATAGCAGCTTGTTCGGTTTGTGCAGTGCATTTGGCTAATTGTTTTAATGGCTTTGCATGTTCGACTGAAGTTGGCTTCTCTCAACGACTTGAATTGATTGAATCGCACAGATGCAACAAATGTCAAACGGAAAATAAAGTATTTCAAATGAAATATATACAAACTATTGGGAAGTTTTCAACTGACTATAATGTATTCTTTGAAGCAAACTGCTGAGCGTATTCTTTGCAAATTAAAACTTGTTTATATAGAAATGCATAATTGCGGCAAGTTTTGTAGAATTTCTTATTCATACAAAGATTTCAATGAAAATTTAAGCAATGCAAACGCAAATTATTTAAGATCTGTCTTTCGCTCTCTTATGAGACATATGCATGTGTACATATTTATATAAATACAAATGTATACATATGGACTTTTTTCATCAGTGTCAAGATACTTAACAATATGTACATATATAGAGATACATACATACATATGTATGTACGTCTACAAAGGAAAAATACAACTCATGTTTATCATACAAATATTAAACTAAATACTGGTCCTTAAACTTTCTTTTTTTAACTAATCAATTAAGAGCTGTGAGAATAAAATTGCTTAATTTTATGAAAACATTAGACAATTATCCCTGGCTGGACTGTACTTAGTCTTTGGCATTAGCATTTATGTTTTACATTTTCGCTTGAGCTTTAGCCTCGCTCTTGCCACGTTTTACATTTTTCTAATGCTCCCAGTCGTCTCTTTGGTTTGGCTATTGTCACTAATTGATGGCTTACCCTTTGACCATGAGCTATCCTCTTCTCTATCCCTGTCTCTTTCTGTTGGCTGACCCTTGGAGCAACCCCTGGTTGGTTCACTTAACTCGTAACAATTCAATTAAAGTGCGAAGCTTTTAGAGCTTTGCGCAACCACCTGACAAATGTTGTGCCACTAATGCCAATGTTGCACTCAGCAGCACAACAACAACAACACCAGGCAACAGCAACAACTACTACTTTAGACATTGACACACTCTAAATACTCATACATACGTTTTAATACAATGGCTCTCAATGTGTGTAACTTTTCCCAACATCAGAAACTCCCCTACACTGCCCCGGACCCTACTGCTGCCCCAACTCCTCCTCGTATCCCGTTGCGTTGCGGCTGGCCAAGAAAACCACTTAGAGAGCGAGCAGCCAGCAGCATTTCGGTTGGTTTTGTGCTTGACTTGACTTGCTTTCAAATAACTTAGCTAAGAGTGAAGAGTGGGCAGCTGAAGGGAGGGAGTGCATATTGGGCGGTTTAGTGGTGCTACTTCCTGTCACATACACATACATACACACTTACACACACATATGGTATGTGTCAAGAAAAGCGTTTGCTTTCTTTTTTGTCAGCTTGCAAATTAAATTTAAATACCCGCATTTTCATAGCACCGGTGGAAGGGGGAGGGAGATGAGGGGTTGGTATATTGTATTTAAGAGGCTACTGTAACTTTGGGTTGGTATTCTTGCTGTTGTTGTCGATGCTTTTGTTGTGCACAAAAACGTGTTGTCTTTGTCACTTTGCCAAGCAGCCATTGGGTATGTGTGTATGTATGTGTATATGTGTTGAGTGCCCTACAGCTCTCACCCTCTCCCTCTCGCTCCCCACCCCACTCCCCCATTTTCATTCTTTAGCTCGTGTGCTCATGCTTTTGAGTTAAGTGTTACTTCCGCTCTGCACGCATTCACGAGTCATTCATTCGCATCCATTCATTATACAAACACAAAGAATGGCACAGCAAAGAGGAGCATAAAAGTAGAATGAGGCATAGATGACAGCAAAAAAGTTGTCAGCAGATCGCTTAAAAACATATATATATATATATATACATATAAATAATTCATATAAACATTTTAATTTGACCTTAATTAAATTGTTTAATTGTCAAAACTGGTTGTGAGGTATTCGAGGTACGTTTTCAATTTGCCATCCACAGACGAGCTGCTAACGGTCTACAGAACCAACTGCTGCACCCCTGCCCATGCCCCGCCCACCATAAACCCCCTCGAGCACCCTCGCCTATATAGTTTGCAGCTTGCCGCGGTTTCCGATCACGTTCTGCAGCTTTATTTGATTTATTTGCAACTGCTTTTTAGTTGTTATGCTGCTGTCTCTGTCTCTGTCTCCCTAACTCACTCTCAGCCTCTGTTTCTCTCTCTCTTCGTTTGGCTTCTCGAAGTTTTGCACGTTGTCACATAAATTATTCGCATACTGCAGAAATTTTCTCGCCGTGATTAGTGTTCATTGCTAATGTGGCTGCGATGTTAAATATCACGCGCCATATATTATCATCATATAAATACATCAGTATTTATGTCCGTATACACACACACACACACATATATCATCAGAGCGTAACGAAATTAAACGAAAAGGTACCAAATCATATATATGTACAGAAATATAAATATATTTATGTATGAGAATCAGAGAGCTGATTCTTATTGGTTTTTAGGGTGAGTTCAATTGTCCTTGAGTTGGGGCAATTATAACAAATTAGGTAGATAGATTGCCTTATTGCAATGTAGGTAAATAATAAAAATATTTGTATTTTGTATTTTACAAACAAAGTCAAATTTTCCAGAAGTGACTAAGAAATATGAGAGAAAACTCATTTTAATGTTAGATATATGATATCAGAATTTTGATGATAATTTATTCATAACATTCATTAGCTATACTTCATATATTGATTGATATAATTATGATTATAATTTTGATTAACTTGATATGCTGTAACGGTATTAGCTCTCTAATTTTTGATTCAAATGGAAATGGAAATTGAAATGGAATTAGCTTAATGTTTCCGTTTATCATATATTCCTTTGGTAATTATAACATGATTACCTTTGCTCTTTTACAACATGCATATACATACATATATAGATCGATTGCTCAAACTTTTTGCCACACACACAGATACACACTCGTACACTTTGCTAATTGCCTGCCAATCATTCGCTTAACCTTTTATGGGCGAACTACAGCAACGACTTGTTAATTGGACAGTCTCAATTATGGCGGCCATCAGAGACAGGGATTTATACAGTTACCGTTGGCCAGGTAGACAGGTAGACTAATAAGGAGACACTCCCCCACTTTCGCTCGCAACATTGCAATCGCCTTTTAGCTAATTAATCCAACTCATCAACTGGGTATTACACAGAGAAAAAAATACAGAAAATGCAAATGCCAGCAGCAAACACAATCTACGTGGAACTCGGCAAACGACTTTTGACCTTTAACGGTAAGCGGCTCACTCAACAATTCCAGCTAACAGCTGCCGCTTAGCCCCACTCTCCCGTCGCTGCAGCTGCAGTTGGAGCCAGGACTTTGTCCAGTTTACAATTAGAGGCCGGCCAACTGGACAGGCAGACATTGTCAGCTCGTCAGCAACTCATCAACATTTTCTATTAATATTCCATTTCCTGCTAAAAGCTTCAATTAAAATCTTATTTACGTGCAGTTGGCTGCCAATTGTTGTTCATGCATACACCTACACACACACAGACACAGAACACAAGGCAATACACTTAATAAATTTTGGAAAATGAATTTTGCTAGAGCACAGAAACAATCGAGCAACTTGCTGAGCTGCTGTACTGCTACCTCTTCCTTTCTCTATGTGTCTCTCTCTCTCTCTCTCTCTCTCTCTCTTGTTGCCTCTCCTTCTCTCTCACTAACGCAGTTATGACCCATTTTGCATGTTGAATGTTGTATGTTCCCAACTAATCGTGCTAAAATGTTTTTGGTGTTCCATTAACTATAAATGTTTGCAATCATGCTCATTCGCTCGCACACATACACACACAGACTCTTTAGCCTGCTCGCTCTAACAACATAGCTTTATGTTTATCATAGATATGGCTATCTACACAAATCACAGATAAATTAGTTAACTGATATCAAGTTTTAGCACAAATGGTATATTTTAGTAGCGAATTGCGATAGTTATCGATAACAATGCGATGACTGTTGTATGTATCGTTGCAATTGGTTTTCATATAGCAATTCATATTTGTTTGGGTTAGAGCTTAGTCAACCTTGTCACGGTCAGTCAAAGTCCCCTACTCCCTGTCTCTATAGCAGACGTAGTAGTCTGCCGCCTTCTATTGGGTTCAATAGCTGTTCGTTTTGCCCATTTCCTTTGTGCACTCTTGACTCATCGCTCATTTTATCTGTGTTTTTCTTATGCTTATACTTATTGTGCGCTCTCCTCTCTCTCTCTCTCTCTCTCTCTCCCGCTGTCTGCCTCGCTCTGACTGTCAAGTCAAGCCAGTCGCCCACTCAATTGAGTTATCGTCTTTAATTCAATAAAAATTATTGCATTTTATTGTTGCGACAGCCCCCCAACCCCGGCTTGACATTCTTCAAAGATTATTATGATGAAAATATGATGAATAATTAAAAGAGTTTTCGGAGTTCAAGTTATGAAAACATGCCGACGGATTTCTTAAAGCGGAGAAAAATACTCTTCTATTGATTAAATAACAAGTAAAATAGAATAATATAAATCAATATTAATTCGCCGAACCCTACCCAATTCAGGTTCCCAAAACCCATTTAAAGCAAACAGAACCCTTAGACCCAATCAGCTGCTAAAAACCTTTTTTCCCTGTTGATTGAAGAGCTCTGTCTATTTTTGCCTGGATTCGGTCTTCCTTTTGTAGAGATGCTGAAATTTGGTTCTGATTTGGCACAATCATTTTTTTATTTGCTGCTCATAAATTATGTAAATTGTTTTCGATGGGGCCAAAGTGGGGCGTGGCGGGGTTACGGGCAAGTGTTAGGGATTATCAGACAGCTCACACTTTTAGCAACTTATTTGAACTGAAAATTCTGCCTATGGCATTACCACTGTTTTTTATACATTGTATATAAATATTACTCATTTTATACATTGTATATAAATATTACTCATTTTTTGCTTTATTTATGCGCATTTATTATTTCAACAGCAAAATATTATTAAAAATAATGAAGAAAGCAAAAGTATTTGTGTCAGGGAGAAAAAAAACATGCATATTTAGCAAAATATGAAAAATGTATTGTAAAGAATAAAAAAAATCTATCAATTTATTTGAACAAAAGCTGTAAATGTTAAATTATGCAGAAATAATATAGTAAATCCGTAAATGGAAATTTGTTTAACCCGTAAACAACAAAAGGGCCAAATCTCAACTGAAGCTACATGAAAAAATCATATTATTCAAAATTAATTACAGTCAAAAGAATTTATACACTAGCCAAAATAATTTAATAATATTTATGTGCGTTCAAAATTGCTGCGTTGCTTTTATACATTGAACCCAATGCAAATGGGTATAAGGTATAATGTTATAATGTTATAATGTTTTTGTGCAATTGTATGTTACAGCCAAAAGAAGACATGGCTGACTTAATTAGGTATATGTATACAGTCATATACCTGATAGGAAAGAGGAACTTAGTTTATTTAGTCATATTTTTTTAAAATTTGAAATATATATTCTTGCATACCGTAGAAAATATAAATAAAACAGAAATTGTCTTTCCGACAATTTCTTAAATAAAACACTTGAGTTGTGATGCATACACACATTTCAATATGGTAATCATGCGTATGTATGTGTGTGTATGTCTTAGTCGAGCACACCCGAATACAGCACTCTTACTTGTTTTTATAGCATTTTTCCGCACAATTGCGCTCTAAATAGTTGAAATGTTTGTTTGTTGTGTCTGCTTCAATGTTTGGAATTTGGCACAATTAAAACTAAAAATAAAAAATAATGTTAAAAATAAAATAAATGATTTTTAATTGTTTCAAGTGAAAGCAGCGTGTGGAATATTTATTACAAATTTCTTACAGTTTTCATTTATTTACTTATATAAAGTATTTTTAATTAGCAGCTAAAATATTATGAAACAAAGCTTTTACTATATTCTCATAAATAATTGTTGACATATTTTTTTAATATATGTGTCTCTTTTTGTATCTTTACAGGTAAGCCTTATAATCTCTAATATAATCGACTTTGGTCTTTAAAACTCATGTATCGTAAGTATGGGAACACAGTAAGTTACTGCTGTTTGGATACTCTTCGGTTTTTTTTAGGATTGGTCAGAATTTTTAGTATATTTTTTTTGTTCCAAGAAAAGAACTCGAAATTCCATTGAACCCGTACGATAAGATTTATAAGCTTTAAAATGTGCTTATCAAACATTGTTTGATTACCAAAAATGATCATAAAGCTCAGTTAAAAATTTTCCTGTGTTATACCGAAGTTTAAATACTCTTATCATACACATTTTTTTCAAAGTCGCTAGTACTCTAAATGTGCATATTACTTTGTCAAAAATGAAACAATTTTCAAGTTTTTCTATAACTTTTATTACATATTTGCCGGTTAAATTCAAATACCCGATCAGAAGCCATAAAGATAAATATCACAAGTGCCAGAAGAATAACCAGCTCAAGGTCAAGTTTAATGAACTCGTCTTTGTGCAGACTAAAAATATAGCTAGTATATGGTATACTTATCTGTATAATATGTTTTTTGTTTTGTTTATGAAAAAGTGAAAAGAGCAAGAAAAACGGCTTTCCTTGAACTCCACCCAATTTGGGTTCACTCGGATTATTAAACCTAATACCTTTTTCTGTTTTGCCTCTTTAAGAAAGTAAATAATTATTTAAATAAATTTGAAAGCCAGAGATTATAATTAATATGGGATTTACGCTTCTATTTTTATCGATTGCTGACACGCCAGATTCTAGAGTCAAATCATTTTGTGCGGATTATGTTGAATTTGAAAAATTACAACGCCTGTGCGCTCTCTCTCAATTTCTCGCTTCCTCTGTCTCACCATTCGCCCTTAATCCCTCTCTTACCACCTGCCGCGTCATGGACTGATAATCCGAAATTCGCGTTTCACGGCAGGCATTTGAATTATTTGCCTGGCAAGAGCTATGTCCCTATCCTCTTTCCTTTTGCACATGACTTGCGTCAATTATGCGTTTTGCCAATGGCAAAGTCTGATCTTGAGGTGGGGGATTTATCGAAGAGGATGGAGGAGGGCAGCAGATTACACTAAAAGGCATCCTTCTCGACGTATCTGGTAGCTGTGACTGCCAAGGTTTCCTTCCTGTATTGCCCATCTATCAGATACCAGTTTCTCTACCCTTCACATACGCATTTAATTTATAGAAGTCACGTGAGCGGCATTTTTATGCACACACAGCAGCCCCCAGCCCCTGCAGCCACCCACACTCCTGCACCCTTCATATCTCACCCTCTGGAATCGCAATCAGTGGGAAAGGCGAAGCGTGCCGGAATAAGCTGACTGCTGCTTGATTTGATGACTTTGGCAGTCAGCAAGAGATTTGCTCAGCCTTAAAGCCCACAGCAAGCCCTACTTAGCAAGTGCTGCATTCCGTATATATAAATTTCTATATACATGTAGTTATATCTCAATCCAGCAACGGGTTGACAGTGGGACAAATAATAACTGTCGCCAATCGTGATTGAGTGGATTTATGGTTACATTTTTGGCACAAGTGCAATGCGACTGCCCCTTTGATTTATTAGCTGAGACAACCAGAGAAACAGAGACACAGAAGGATATATATACTTACAGAGAGAGAGAGTATCTTCAGAGAAGACATCAACAACGGGCTCTGCTTAAATGAATTATATGGCGCTTATGTCGGCGACATCATAAATCAAAAACAAGTCCATTTGTATTTGGTCTGGTTTGTTTTGGGTCTCTTATACTTGAGGCACTTTTGGCACGTGACTGACTCGAGACCCCTGTCCATTTTAAAACTCAGCCAAAGACTGACGAGAGAAAAAGGAAATCCTTGATCTTAATGGAATGATAGTTATATGACTTTGGGCAGAATGCATTATGGATTGGCTTAAGTGGTGTGCGGGGTGCCTATAAATAAACCAACTTTCATGATTTTATTTTGTGAAATAGGTGAAAACGCGGGAAATAAGAAAAATGTGTTGTTAAACGTCAATAAGCGTTAAATCTCATATGGTCACCCTGAAATATGATTGCAATTTAGTAAATTTACAGCTCCTGTTATGCAGTTATAAAATTTTTTAAAGTGAAATATGGTCACCCTTATATATAGTTTAAGTCAGTTAAGTTTTTGCATTGTTTAACTATCAAATGAAACACACGGCACATATCTTAACCTACTTTTAGCACAGTTTAGTCATCTTTATGTTAACCATATAGGCAAGCACCTACTAACTGTTTGTAACCCCTCACACACACAGACGCAAACATATGCATATGTGACTCGTTTAACATGTTCGCTTTAACTGCCTTTACCTTTATTAGAGTAGAGTCTTTGGACTGTTCGTAGTTGCGTGATTGGCATCCGTTTGCTACATCATCAGTATTATCATTATCGTCATTATCAACGTGATTATTAACATTGTTATGTGTGTGTGTGTGTGTGTATGTGGATGGAGGCAATCAAAATGTTTAGCTTATGCCATTAAATTGTATTTTTATCATTATTGTTGCGATTGTCTTTTGTCTCTCTCGCTCTATCTCTCTTTTTTAGGCTCTTTCTCTTTCTCGCTGACGAAAAATGTTTGCGCAATAGCTGAGTAAACAAATGAAAGTCACATAAATAATGGCAAAAGGTTAACGTTAACTAAAACTATAAGTAAAAGCAACTATGCACATAAATAACAATATAAATTACAACAAATATGTACTTAAACAAGGCGAAGAAGAAGATGACAAGAGGAAGAGTGTAATAAACTGAGAAAAAAAGTATTAACTAAAAGTCTGCACACGTGTTTGCCAGCGGAAGAGAAGGTAGAGAGTAAGAGGCATATTTCCTAATGCCAAAGATATTTAACAAAGCAACTGGCGAAAAGAGAGTAGTTGTTATTGTTGCTTTTGTTATTATTAGTGTTGTTGCTGTTGTTGCTTCTGTTGCTGCGTGAAATATTTTGCAAATGACGCAATTTTGCAAATAACAAAAAGAAAAGAAGAAACTTTTTTTTTTTTATAAAACGGCAGCCAAAACGACGCTCGCCCATTTTTGGAATGACATATATAGCCGCACACACATACATATATGGCGTAGAGTGTGTATGTGTATCTTTAGTTTGTGCATTTTGTTCTTGTTGCTGTGCGCATTAAATTATGCGAACGATATAATTTCATTATCAGACAGCAAAAAATAAAAAACAGCGGTTCAGTTCATTGGCATACGGGGCGTATGAACGTGTTTCACACACACAGAAAGGCAGAGAGAGAGAGAGAGACAGGGATAGACACACATGCAAATAGTCATCAGACTTGAGCCAGAATACAACGCTTTTTCAGTTGAATTTATTATTTAATTACGAGACAGCGAAGAAACAAGGCAAGCGACAAGGCCCAAAAATTGTTGTATCTACATTTATATATACATATATAGAGAAAAGAGCGAAGTCTCTGAGCTTTAGTTCTGCTTATGTGTACACACACACAGTGTGTAAGTGTGTAAGTACTTGTGCTGGCAGAAAAGATAACAAAAGCTGTGCAAAAGAAATGAACTCGCACTTGAACTCGTCTCGTCTCAGCTCTTTGCATCTCTTCACATGCTCCTCTTCCACTCTCTCCCTCTCTCCACTTGTATCAAATATTTTATCAGCATTCGCAATATTTGTTTTTGTTACATACGCGCTTCAATGCTTCTCAACACACGCTGTGAGAAATTGTCAAAAAAAGAATAGAAATTGAAGAGGAAATTATATGAAGCGTGTAGATGACAGCATGCTGTAGAGTTGCCTTCTTACCAAGTACAGTACTCTTCCTGGTCCCCTCAACACCTTTCTTCTTTCCTCGCCTACGCCCCTTTGATGCTTCGCCTGCTGATAAAGCAAATTTCAGCTGTTTGCTGCCTCTGTCTGCATCACACTTCAAATGTCAGTTAAACACTCGAAGAACAGCAAACCAAATCAGGCAGCATCAGCAGTTACAACAACTTCTGGATTGTCAATCAAATTCTCACACATGTTGCAAAAGCTAAGCAAGTCTGAATACATATACACTATGTATTTTCTTACACATATGTGGTATGCCTTTGTAAACGAATCACCTTTCTATGCGATTTTCATGAATTCAAGTAGGTTTTACATATTGTTGCATGTTTTTCAAATCTTCTCTTGCTTTCTGCAGGGTAGTTGCCAGTCGTGTTTGCCTTTTAGCTTTTCTTTGCCAGTATAACAATGGGCGTTGCCATGTTACGCCCTACATATTAAATTGTTGGAAACAAAAAATTTCAACCGCATAAAACAACAACGATTTTGTTAAAAGAAAAACCCTTAAAAATAAATTTTAATTGAAATATTTACTTGACTCATGTTTTCATTTTGTGGAATTTTTGCGGTTGATTTTATAAATATTAAAATATCAAACTGCGATATTATTAATTTTGTTTTTTTTTTTGCTGTTGTAGTATTTAATTATTTTGCTTGTCCCAGCGAACCGAACTGTTAATGCCACAAAATGTGGCAGCTAACATGATACTAGCCATGACATGATAAGTTTCTAGAATTAGAATAATGGTAATCGCTTAAAAAGGGGCGCGGCAGGCATGTGTTACCTGCTCTTTAACAATTTTTATTGTTATACCCTGAACCCATTGAAAATGGGAATTCAGGGTATAATGGTTTTGTGACAATGTATGTAACAGGCAGAAGGAGGCGTGGCAGACCCCATAAAGTATATATATTCTTGATCAGGACGACGAGCTGAGTCGATCTAGCCATGTCCGTCTGTCCGTCCGTATGAACGCAGTGATCTCGTAAACCACAAAAGCTAGAGATTTGAGATTTTAGATATATATTCTTGTATACCATACGCAGTACAAGTTTATTTTTTTTTCGATAACTCATCCCATTTCCTTATTATCGATAACAATCGATATTTTGACTTTGTTTTTAAGCTATAACTTATAGACCATGATAGCTAGAGATACCAAATTGACTATGTAGGTTGCTGTGATGTAAATACAGATAAAAAACTTTTTAAATTTTGGATACCTCCCCCCATTAGCCCCATAAGTGGAAAAAACGTATTTCAAATACTAGAGAGTTGGAATTTCGTATATATACAGCTCTAGATGTCAATATGATGTCCTGAAAATTTCATTAAGAAAGTAGATCTAGAACCGAAGTTATCTAACAATGAATTTCTCTTAATGCTGCCCAGAATGCAGCCCAAGCGCAGCCGCTAAACTATGTACGCAGTAAGCGGCGCGCGTGCTTGTGTATGTATATGTGTACGTGTGTGTGTGCGCGCAGAGGGTAATTTGTACCGGTAAAAGATGTAAGCTAGATTGTTTAAAACACCGCCTCGGACTTGGTTCAGGGGATCTCGTAGTCGGGCAGACCCGACTAGAGCGTTCTTACTTGTTTTCTATCTCTACTTTTTGCTTTTGATTAACTTGTAGCAAAATTTGCAGCCTATTTCGTGTTCATATTTATTTAAATAAAAAAGAATTGCAATTGCTGCTAGCTTAAAAAAATATATGGTATGCATTTTTTTTCTGGCAAATTTCCAAAAATAATAAAAAGAGAAAAGAAGGAACACAAAATAAAAGTGAATCAAGAGGAGCTGCTCGTGTGCTCTTGTGTGTTATACACAAATTTTATAGATTTTCAACGCCTGACGTGCAATGCTGCCAAATATCCTGCAGCTCTGTGCACACACACAGAAATACCCACACACTTACAAACATTCGTATATGCTTTTGCACTGTTTTGTGGCATTTTAAGTGAAAAACGCCATCATCACAGCTTGGTCCACATGCCTTCCTTTGCATATCCAACTCTGTATCCTTTGCCAACGGTACCTCGACTACACCTACATATATATACATGCATGTGTTGTGCATTGTGTGTGTGGCATTGAGTCGAACTGAACCATTCAATAACTTCGTATGCCTGACTGGAATTTCAATAAAAATACTTTATCTCTGATACACATACACACATACATACAAAGAGAGACACACACACAAAGTTGTGAAACAGACATTGAAAATATCGCTTAATATAATCGGGGGGAACGAAATCCATTGAATATTTGCGTATGCATATATTGTGGACAGCTTGGTGTCAATCTAACAATAATGTGCTCGCTAAACCCACACTTTGTACTCAACTCTTTCTTTTTCTCTTTTTTGATTCTCTAGTACGGCCAGCGTGTGCCAACTGCAGCCTCACCGAGCAACACGAACTCGAGCAGCTCATCGAACACGGGCTCCCAGAGCGGCACACTGAGCACCAGTCTGAGCAACACGACAAACACAAACACCACAATGGGTCCCAACGGTACGGCACAGAATCAAAATCAACAGAGCGGCGAGCAGTTGTCAAAGACAAATCTCTACATACGCGGACTGCAGCAGGGCACAACCGATAAGGATCTGATCAACATGTGTGCACAGTGAGTATCAATTATGCAATTATGTGTAAGAAATTCATAACTGAATATGTAAACAGACGTATAGGATAAACATCCAAGCATAAAATTTAAAATTCTCTCAAAGTTAAAAATAGAAGACAGAGAAACCCTAGGATAAACAATGTCTGAGGACTGCAAAACCTGTAACACTTAAATTTGCTTTTGTTAGTGACTGAAACCAACTATCTGTCCTGAAATTCTTCCATTTGAGTAGGTCGAAGAACCCCAATAATTATTCTATGAAGACCAGCCCCACTTCAATTATTAAAAGTAAATCAGAGCCAGCGAACACATGAAATATAGATAATTTAAGCACAACTGTTGCCATACCGATTGGCTTCTGAAATGTGAGATGTACAGCGATTGAAACTATGTTTGGCCAAGTAACCCTTGGCTAGAGAGCCGTGTATTGAAATTTGTGGCAGGCATAGCCCAAAGCTAAAATTCAATTCGTACCTCATATCAACTACTAATGAGTAGCTTAGCCTCAGCTCATTCCGCTTCGTTGAATTTCAACAAAGGCCACACACCCACATACCCATACACTCACACTCTTATACAATTCAATGTACCCCACACTATCCGGTCAGACGGCAAGCAACCCCCAAAATATTTTTGTATATCCATTTGCCCTCGCACCCACTGTTCATTCTCTCTCCTCCACGCAGGAAACGAATTTTAGCAAAACTAAACAAAAATCCTCTAATTGGAGCGCACGCTTCATCACGAATAGAAAAACAAATAGTAAAACTTCAACTAGGCCCACTTGCAAATGATTATGATGTGGTATGTTGCTCATAATACGCATACGCCATGTTGGGCACTATATAGGCCAACAACAAAATATTCATTAAAAATACATATTTATATATATATGAAACTATTAAAGGCCACGCACATAAAAATTAATGAAAATAAAAACATCAAACAAGCTTACAGCTATAGAAAAAAAATTGTGTAGCAGCGGCTGGGAGAAATTCATAAGTGAAGTCCTGCGTAACTAGAGAGCTTACATAAGTTGAGTCTTAGCAGAAAGGGACCGCACGCTAATAATTATAAGTCAACTTATTAAATTGAAGGTAAATTTGGTCTTTTTTAGCGTAGCTTGGGCTGAGATGTTGCTTATTGGTGTAGGGGCCAGAATTGTTCGCTTAAGCCCACCCTTTATTATATTTTTTCACTCTGTTTGTAGCTGCTTGGCTGCGAGGCAATCAAAATAAGCGGCTTATTTGCTTGGGCAGCTTTAATGTTATTATAACTACATATACATATATATATATAAACGCTTATGTGTGTGCGAGTGTGCTATCGATGTCAGTAACTATGCTGATATCGATTTAATTTGCGTCTGGTCCAAGCTCAAATGAGCAATTTCTAACGAAAATAATTCGTTGCCTACTTTTCAGCGCGCGCCATTAATATTGGGGTTTAATGACTATTTAATTGCCTTATTCAGTTGGGGTATCCTTCTTATTGCCAGCACTGAAAACAATAACCCAAATATGAAGTGCCGTGACGTTTAGTTAAAATCAACAATCAAATAGAAAAAAAGAGTAATAGAAAAGTAAAACCAGCTAAAACCTCACACGCACAGCTTATGGCAATCAAACAGCTGGACAGATATCAATTATCCCTTTGCTATACAGGAAAACAACTGATTAACTCTAACATGAAGAGGAAGAGAGACACAAAGAGAGAGAGAGAGAGAGAGAGAGAGAGAGAAGTCCGTGACATGCTAGAGTTCTATAATTGGTTTTACGTCTACTTTATATATATGTACATTTGATTATTTCGTTAACTAATTCACTGTGTCTATCCATCTCCATTTTATTTCTCCCTTACAGATACGGAACAATAATATCAACCAAGGCTATTTTAGATAAAACAACAAACAAATGTAAAGGTATTTTTTTCTTCACCATTCTCATCATTATTTTATTTATGTGTGTTTTTCGTATATGTATTATTAGTATGTGTTATGTAATCAAAAAAAAGAGAAAAAAGAAAAGTATACAAAATAATAATCGATGATTTCTTTCAAGGTTTTTCTTTTTCCTTTTTTTTTTATTTTTATAAGTTTATAAATATGCGCAGTACTCAAAAGGTCAAAAGGTTAACGTTAATAAAAGTTGACAAACATTTAACATAACATCTTCTCTTTTAATTTTCGAATAAAGATTATATATTCTTTCTCCCAACAATTCCTTTGAGTACTAGGCATATTTATTATTATTTTTTATTTATCTTGCGTATATAGTTTTTTATATATATTTTATCTTAAATCTTATTGCTCGTTCTAGTTAATTGTGTCAAGTATTTTAATGTATTTATTACAAATTAATCAATTGGCAGATCAAATTGTCGATTTTTCTATTTTTCTACTTCGGCTTTCATTTGATTAATTCGAACTATAAGTTTATAATTTCGTACAATTCTCATTTCACAATCGAATCATTCATGCATTCACCTTTCTACTACTGCACCCCAAAACTCCCGATATTACCTATATATCTACTATATATATTACTATTGCTAATGATAATTATATTGATAATACCCGCTCTTATAAATATATATATAAAACAAGTAAGAAAGCTCTAGTCGGGTCTGCCCGACTACGAGATCCCCTGAACCAAGTCCGAGGCAGTGTTTTAAACAATCTAGCTTATATCTTTTACCGGTACATATTACCATCTGCGTGCACACACACACGCACACATATACATACACAAGCACGCGCGCCGCTTACTGCGTAGATGATTTAGCGGCTACGCTTGGGCTGCATTCTGGGCAGCATTATGAGAAATTCATTGTTAAATAACTTCGGTTCTAGATCTACTTTCTTAATGAAATTTTCAGGACATAATATTGACATCTAGTGGTGTATATGTACGAAATCCCAACTCCCTAGTATTTGAAATACGTTTTTTCCACATATGGGGCTAATGGGGGGAGGTATCCAAAATTTAAAAAGTTTATTATCTGTATTTACATCACAGCAACCTACATAGTCAATTTGGTGTCTCTAGGTATTATGGTCTAAAAGTTATAGCTTAAAAACAAAGTCAAAATATCGATTGTTATCGATAATAAGGAAATAGGATGAGTTATCGAAAAAAAAAAATAAACTTGTACTGCGTATGGTATACAAGAATATATATCTAAAATCTCAAATCTCTAGCTTTTGTGGTTTACGAGATCACTGCGTTCATACGGACGGACAGACGGACAGACGGACAGACGGACAGACGGACAGACGGACGGACGGACAGACGGACAGACGGACATGGCTAGATCGACTCAGCTCGTCGTCCTGATCAAGAATATATATACTTTATGGGGTCTGCCACGCCTCCTTCTGCCTGTTACATACATTGTCACAAAACCATTATACCCTGAATTCCCATTTTCAATGGGTTCAGGGTATAAAAAGTATGTCAGAAGCAACGAGCTGTACAAATAACTGTGTGTGTAAATGAAAAGCTTTAATCTAGTCTGTGTTTTGATTTATTTGATATATATATATATATTATATACGTATATATATATGTATATTCATGTCTGTATATAATATATATCTATATATTTTTTTAGTTATTTATGTAATATTTCCCTTCCCTATCTTTATAAGTTACAGCTGAAATATGTACCCAGCAAATTATTAATTTATTTTTACCGTTCTCTCTCTTTCTTTCCACCTCTCTCTCTTTTTATGTATTTCCAAATGAATTCGAAATACTTTTCGAATATATTTTGTTTTTGTTTTTGATTGTTTTTCATCTCTTAAAAACTTATTTTGCACGTGCAAAAATTATTTAATCTTAAACTACTTATTTTTTTTTGTAAAAATGCGTGAACCTAAAATAATAAAAATAAATAAAATAATCTTTTTCTATTTATACAAATTATATATATATATATTTATATATAAATGTATTTCAACATGCAATTAAAAAAATTCCACCTCCGACCCCCTGTAAAACTAAACACACAAAACGCAAAAAATCCAACAATGAAAAAAAAAACAACGAAAAACAAAAACAAAACAAAAACAAAATATGTTTCTTACAGGTTACGGCTTCGTCGACTTCGAGCAGCCGGCCTACGCTGAGGGGGCTGTCAAGGGACTGCAGGCGAAGGGCGTGCAAGCTCAGATGGCCAAAGTGGGTATCTGGGTGCTTCATAGGCCGGCCATTGTACGTTTGTTTGCATGCAAGTAATACTCACCCCTCACACCGCAAACTATCCTATACCCCACCCACCAAGACCCTATAATCCGCTATCCGTAATCCGTATCTAACCTTGTACTAAAATCCACATTTGTCAAGTATCCAACCTCCCTATCATTACAATTCGTTTACACAGCTGCTTAAAATAGCTTTTGTTTTTAAGTATATTTTCTATATTTTATTTTAAGCATATGTTAATTATATTATTATTATATTTATTTCTGAACAACAAAACTTGAAGAAAGAACTTTATCTTTAAACTGCAAATTCCCTTTCAAATTAAATTAATGAAATATCAAGTTAGATTCTACTTTAAATAACTTTAAAGTCTTTTCACTGCGAAGTTTCCCCTAGAAACTTGCGTTGCATTTCAAGCAACCCACGCGCAGCCCTTAAAGGTCAAGTCGCCCACGCTGTAGCTACTGAGGTATTTCATCACAACTGCAAATTTATTTGGGGTGATTCCTTTTATTTATTTTTTTTGTATCCTTTTTTCATTTCGCATTTGTGGGTTCGGT
Source organism: Drosophila gaucha (assembly GCA_035045545.1). Taxonomy (NCBI): domain Eukaryota; kingdom Metazoa; phylum Arthropoda; class Insecta; order Diptera; family Drosophilidae; genus Drosophila; species Drosophila gaucha. Next base: position 9,229,997 of record JAWNOY010000292.1, read on the forward strand.
CGGAATTTTCTGTGTGACTCCCACACAGAATTTGCGTGGGCAAAATAAATTGCCAAAAATTATTTATGCTGAATAGCAATTTAGCTTGTTATAATTTAAGTTTATATTTTCAACAAAATCTAAATCCAATCCAACACCCAAAACCTTAGCCAAACCCCTAGTTTGTAGTGTTGTTTTACTATATATATAAATATAAAAAAAACTTGTATATCGTACTATATACTATTCCCTCATTATACTTAATTCCCACATTAAAACACAAATTATATTCTAGTACATATTTAATATTCGATTTAGTAATCAATCTATAAATCATATTTAGCGTAGCTTAAAAATGTTTATTAATATTCATAATTGAAAATTTGGGATAACGGTATATATCTCGTATATATCTAAAGCAGACAACACAAGCATTATTTGCATTTATTTTGAAATATGCTCGTAGATATATATTTTCTCATCAGATTTCATCGTGTTTAGCTGCAAAAGATTAAAAATTAAATATGCATTTAAAATGCGTTTCAATTTAGTGTACATTAAATAATAATTGAAGGCAAATGCATTCATTAATTTTAATTTGTTTGTACCCTTTCGCCTCTTTCTCTTTGGTATTAATTATGAAAAATGTTATAATCCATCTTTTTAATCCTTCTTTAGCAGAAATACAAATACGTACATAAATATTACTTTTCGAACATTAATAATTCAAATTGAAAAAACAATTTAGCGGATTTGTTGGTAAATTAATTACATTAAAACCGATACTTAATTTTCCACACTTTCTAAAAAAAAAAGAATATTGTTTTAAATAGTCGCCAGGTATACCAATTAGTGTAACATATACTTTAAGTATATAAGTAGTACGTATATCGTCTAGCTATCATGTTGGAAAAGTACAAAGAGCTAGCTCATCAAAATATGATCTTAGAAGAACATATATATAAAACAAAAACTAACTTCGGCATGCCGCTGTTGATATAGCCAAGGAGATACGAAAAATAAAAGTAAACTTCATTTTAACTAGAAAACTTCTAAAATTATATTATGTTTGAGTGACATTCAAATAGTTCTATCAACATCTCGATACACCTCTATATGTATTCAATATCTGCTAGGCTATATATGTTACAGTATCAGATTTGCTTGTGAAATATATGTATATTCACACTTTAGAATTTTATAATTTAGTTTATTGGTTTCTCCGATATATACATTAAAATAAACTTTTTAATTTTAAGAGGTACGCGAAAACGGTTAAGAATGAATAATGTATTTAACTGATCTGTAAACCCAAAAGAGTACTGATTACGATAAAAATAATAACTAACTATTTCCATTATTGATATCAACAAATAAATTGATTTCCCTATAAATATATTCCCCTCTTAACAGTTTTCTGCGTACCTCTATAGAATTAACTAACAAACACATAAATTACTTTCTAGTTACAAATCATTTTGATTTAAGTAGTTAACTTCAATTTAATAATAAAGTAATAAACCCAACTTGGTCCACCACGGAATAGAAAAACCCAATTAAAAGAAGAAAAAAACGATATATCTATTATAATGCCTCTTCGATTTGTAAAGCTGCCATCAGTAAAAGTATTTTAGATACAAATCAAAAATTATTTAGTTCTTATAAAGATGGAAATGAAGAAATTCATAAATTTGTAAATTGTAAATGGAGAAAAAAGCAAGCTCTATAATCTTATATAGCTATAGATACATTAAAGATAGATAACATTTAAGGAGCTCATTAAAAAGTTGTGTTTATTTTTAACGTAACGTAATGAATCTTAACGTAACGTAATGTAACGTAACGTAACGTAAAGTAAATAAATTAGCTAGCAATATTTTTAGAATTGATGATCCATTTAATCTTCTTTCTATATAGATCAAAATATATATGTATTTATATAATCAACATAACATGTATCTCTCTAAAACTGTATAAATTGTAATCGTATATTTGAAGTTATAGCCAGCCATATAATCAACCTACCAAGTTTGTTGTTTGAGTACGCAAAATGCTACAAACCTGCGCCGGCCAAAAACTAACTAAGATATATATATATAATATATAAATCAAAGAAAACAACCAAAATATACAACAACAAATATAAGAAAAACTAAACTCTAAGTATAAAAAAAAAAAAGAAAAACTCACTCTAAAACTAAGACATACATAAGTGATCAGGTATTTAACTTAATTAAGTGCATAACTAGGAGACTCTACATACATACAATCATAGTATATACACATATACATTCATCTGAAACTAACTGCAGCTATGCAATTTGTATATAAATCTTGTATAGGTATATTAGCGAATTCTTCGGAATTCGTTACTCTTATGTTATTTAGGTATTTATTTAATCAAGCAATGTATTAGGTCTTGGCATTACAGACACAACATACAACATTCTACATAAGCATTAAGTCAGGCACACTTAACAACAACACTCACACACACACACCAACACTTACTCAACACATACACACTCACACAGAGCCAGTTACCAATAACAGAAAATTGTAAAATTTTACTAAAATTTTTACTAATGACAAAATTTCTACGTTTTAATTTTCTTTCCTCCTCTCTCTCTCTCTCTCTCTTTGAATACGCGTCGTCTTTGTCGCTCATACAAACACACACTAAAAACATATATACACACACACACATCATTAATAAACACACGCCCACACACATACAACATGCGCTTTTGCCAAAACTGCTTTTGTTTGTGTATGTTAAAATTATGTGTGCAACTTTTCAAACAAACCGAAACAAAACCAACTAAAACTGATTCGATTGATCCTCCAACAACAACAACAACAATGAACAACAACAACACACACGCTGCTATCCTATGCGTACCACAACTACACAGCAACAGGAACAGGATCCCACAAATTTGTATATTGCAAATTTGCCGCCACACTTCAAAGAAACCGATCTGGAGGCAATGCTAGCGAAATATGGTCAAGTTGTTTCTACTAGAATATTGCGTGATCAGCAGATGAACTCAAAAGGTAAGCTAAAAACAAGATATAGCCCCATATATAGAATATATCTCATTTATATATATAACTTTTTTCAGGCGTTGGCTTTGCACGCATGGAGAGTCGCGAGAAGTGCGAACAAATTATACAAATGTTTAACGGTAACACAATACCGGGTGCCAAAGATCCGCTATTGGTGAAATTCGCCGATGGCGGTCCCAAAAAGAAGAATCTCTTCAAGACGCCCGATCCGAATGCGCGCGCGTGGCGTGATGTCTCCGCCGAGGGCATACCCGTTGCCTACGATCCGTCTATGCAACAGAATGGCGTCAGCGTCAACGTGGGCACTCCGATTGGTGTCCCTTACTCTCGCTTTGGTGCACCACAGGTGAATGCTTATCCGGTCGCTGGCTCGCAATGGATACCCGGCTACATGATGACACAGCCGATCACTCAGGTAGATGATCAGGTGAGTGACGCATGAATTTCGCAACATTCAAACATATGCCCAACATTTATCAGTATTCCTCCTCTGCCCTGCAGTACATGCAAATGGCTGGCGCTCCCCAACTGGGCGTCACCTCGTACAAACCGGAAGCAGTCAACCAGGTACCCACACGCGGCATTTCGATGATGGTCAGTGGCGACACGGCTGTGCCATATGGAACAATGATGCCACAGTTGGCCACCCTCCAGATTGGAAACTCTGTAAGTGCTAAAGGGTGTCCGAATCTGAACAGAATATATAGAGAGAATACTCGAACATATATGCATACATATACATATATCAGAGCTGAACAATCGGTCTGTTTATTGGTATTTTTACTTTAAATATGATCATCATATAAAATGAATATAATCTATATTTTGTCAAGTATATAGCATATACATTATCTCTAGACTATTCCAATTTCTTTGAAATATGTTCACTACAAAATTGGTTGATTGTCTAAAGAGTTTGTCTGGTTTATTCCAATTTCTTAGCCATAATCCATTTTTGTCTCCAGGTATTCAGCTCTTTTATCAATATATGCATATATGTTTAGATAAAAAAGAAGCTTGAGTATTATCCATATCATGATTGAGTAGATGTAGAAAAATATTGATGATACGTATGTATGTGTGTGTGTATGTGTGAGTTTTTTGCAATTGAATTTGAATGATGTTTGATATATAATTTGTATTCTATATCTGTTCTTTTACTCCATTGTTTTTTCCGTTCTCTTTTCGGTTCCTTTATAGAATTTTTCTCCATCGTTACAGTATATTAGTCCAACTTATCCATATTATGCACCACCACCAACTATTATACCAACAATGCCAATGACAGATTCCGAACAGGCTAGCACAGCTGCATCACCCGACGAGGCATACACACAGTATCCACATCAAGCCGCTCCCAAATAGGTCTTCGCGAGGTGAGTGATGTCTCTCTGTCTCTCTCTCTATCTCTCATCTCTTCCGTCTGTTATATTGTTGAGCTGCGACTAATCAAGTCTATGTCTCAATCTCTGAGCTCTTCTTCATTCATCTGCTTAAGTTGTGCTTTGTTGCTTGCATAGGCCTCTATAGCGGACACTCACTGTGTCTTAGAGCGCTGTTGCCTTCTTACGTTTGCCAACACGGTTTTTGCATGTGCTGTGTGCTTAAAGTTTTACCATTCCACTACTCTTACACTATTCTCAATACTCACTCTCACTCGTCTCCCAGCTTTTCACGATCATTGGTGATTTTCCTTTACCTTCATCTTCTTCTTTTTACACACTTCTCTATCTCTCTTCTTTCGTTTTGTGTGCTGCTTGTTGTTGCTTGCCTGTTTGCTTACAAAATCTGTTCTTGACTTTTGAAATTCTTCAACTCTCTCTTATTACTAAACGCAATTCTTTTATTTTCAAATTGCTTCTGATTCCTGCGCTCTCACAACTACAACTACAACAATCACTTACAAACTTAGTATAGTTACTAAGCAGCCTAAACACTGGTAATACATACTAGGTAAATATCATTTATATCATGCTTATAACAGCCCCTATACCTGCATGCCGCCTAATCCACCTATCCCAATGAGTATACTTATATTAATAAAATGAAGATGCCAGTTCATTATAACCAAAGTTAATCTTTTATATAAGATATGGTTTCTTCGATCTCAAGGTCCCGCTCTCCCTAACTCTACTTTAAAGTTACGTATTATGTTTTGTCAAACTAATCGGATTTTCATAATTTCAGATATAATATTATAGTACCCCATTTGAGTACTATGTAATGGACGCGATCGAGGGCTAGCGTTGGGAGCTTTAAGCACTGGAATAACAACAATAAAACAACAACAAGAACAACATCTACAACAACAACATCAGAAGAAGAATATGAAGAAGAAGAAGAAGAACCGGATGCCACATCAGACCGGAAGAAGGAGTTTGATAACAGTCGAAAATGCTGTTCCCTAAAAAATAATGTTAAAACAAAATAAAGAAAAGATAGAGAAAGAGAATTAAGAGTTATGTATAAAAGAGGATGAAGAGTAACAGTAACAACAACAGCAACAACAAAGGAAAGAAAAATACATACATAATTAAAGATGTAAGAGCGATTGAAATTGAGTTAAGGTAGTATGAGGAAAAGAGAGCGTAAAAAGTGAAGAAAAGCAAAGACTAAACTTAAATAATAGAAATTAGTTATACACTAAATAGTATGCTTAAACAACAGCAAAAAGAAAACGGGCAAGTAGTAGTAGAAAAAAGGGTCGCAATTTTCATTGAGAGCAGGAAAAACTTACCAGAACGGGGGCAACATTTTCTTAAAAAGAGAAAATAAAAAACAATAACGGCAACCAAACACTTGAAGCAACAACAATTTGCAAAAATAAAAACAGAAAAAGAAAACGCAAAACTCTAGTTAAGTAAATTTATATAAGGAACTAAAACAAAAAACAGCAACAAGAACTTGCATGGAATGAGCAAAAGGGAAAAGAAACGCATGTAAAAATGTTAAAAAACAAAAAACAGAAACCACAAAAAAAAACTTTGTGACGAAATAAAAAGCAAAATAAATGAAAACCGAAGAACCCAAAAATGTGTGCAATGTATGTTAAACGAAAAACAAAACAAAAACTAAAAAATGAAATAAAAAAACAAACAAAAAGGCAAATAAAAACAATTTGACAGATTTAAAAACAATTGAAAGTCAAGCAAAAGCGAATAAATTTATTTTTTATTGTCGTTTATGAAGATGAAGTTGAAGTTGAACTTGAAGTTGAGGAAAAACCAAAACAAAAGCAAAATTTTGGTTTTGCATGTTTTTATTTTGCAATTTTAATTTGTCTTATATTCGATTAGAAATGCAATTTTCAAGAGTCAAAAGTGTTTGAAGCACAAAGCTAAGAGAGCTAGAATTATACCCTCTCTTTCTCCCTCTCTCCCCGTCTTGTGAGAGATGAAATTGTTTTTCGTTTGTAAAAAAGAAAATGTCTAAGCCATTAAAAAGGGCAAAAACATTGTAATTTGTTAATTGCTATCGTTTCACACATTTTGTTAATTTGAACTGCAGCTGCAAAAAAAAGAAGCAGCAGCAACTTAAATAATACTATATAAAAATAAAAATAAAAAAGACTAGAATTAAGTACTAGCAAAAATGCAGTAAGCAGCAAATTTAGTAGTTTTTAGAGTCTAACAAATGAGTGGATCGATGAATAAGCAGAAAGATGAAGCGATAAAAATGATAACGATGAAATTAATGAAGTAATAAGAAAAAGAAAAAAGGAAAATAATAGCAACAACAACAACAACAAAAGAAACAAAATAATAAATCTTGTACTAGTTTTTAGCATATTTTTGTGCTCATCAGTCGATTTAATGAATTTTTTGTAGCTGTCTACAGTTTTTTACGTTTAACTGTGTGTTTTTTTCTAGTAACTACAACTAAGATATATACTTGAAATAAGAAGAAGATAAGAACAACAGCAAGATAGAAAATAGCATAGCGTATTTTTTGTCTGCAGAAAAAAACTGAAGCAGCGTTTAGCAAAGATTGAAGGAGTAATGATTAGGAAGGAAAGTGAAAGTGGAAAGTGCAAGGCAAACAATGAGGCATATACGAAAAGAAAAACAAAAGAAAACACTTCATTAAAGAAGGCAAACGCGGTTAAGAAATTGTAGCAATGTAGTTTAGTTTCATTGTGGTACGTGGAAAACGTAGTGAATTTGTAAGTGGAAAAGGAAGCGAACTGTTTTTTTTATAAATTGAATGTGAAGGAATCAACATAACAACAGGCGCGAGTAGAGAACTTGAAGGCACAGCAGTAGCAGAAATGGAAAAAAAAACAAAGCAAAATAATGTTAAAAAATGAAGTAAAACAAGAAAAAAAAAGAAAACTAATTTTAGTAAATTAGCAATAAGAAGATAAAATAGAAAAAAGATATTGCAGCAGCGATTATTTCTTTAGTCTCTAAGTGTACGTCTTAAAAAACAACAACAAAATAGTCGATGGGTTGATAGATCGTTAGATCAATAATTCAATAGACAGACAGCACAGTGTTGGAAATTGAAGCCTAGCGTATTTATTTTCTTTGACAACAATTCAGACAAACACACACACTCTCATACAACCCACTCACACACACACACACACATTGTATTTGTGATTTAACTGAATGGATTATTGGAGTGGCTTTGAGAATCTCGGGGAGAGGCAGATGCAAAAAGAGTTGAGAGTAGTCAGCGAGAGAGAGAGAGAGATTTTGAGATTCAGCGAGTTTCCAGCAGAGATTTATCTTTTCATTGTTTACACACACACAAACAAACATTCCTGAGCAAAGTCTTTGATTCTTCATATGTATGTTAACTATGTTACATATATGATTTGACATTATGTGGATTGCCTATACGCTAACAATCTATATATAGTCTACATATATTTATAAATACAAAATGAAAACACAACGCCAAAAGTCTTCCTAAGCCTAAACCAAAACAAAAGTGCAGTGCATGTTTTCCTATCATAAAAGAAAAAACAAACAAAAATATGATTTAGTTACTCTCTCTTTCTTTTCATTTCTACAATATGTAATTTGCTTTAGACTGAATACCGAAATGGAAAATGAAACAATAAAAGAAAAAATTGAATTCAATGAAGATGCAGGATCGACAAACCTCACACAGACAGACACACACACCAAAACACACACACATAACATTTGCAAGCGTCACAGAACAGTAAGAAAGAAAAGGTCAACAGAAATCCACAAATGGGGCAAAGAATATTCTGCACAAACATTCCAAGAGCAAAAAAAAAGAACTACCCTAATTTTGTATACAAATTGAATATTTTATTAGAAGAGAGACCACTGCAAAACAGAAAAACCAACTGAAAGAAACCAAAATCACAAATACAAGAAATTTCAATAGTTTTGATTTTATGTTTTCATATGCTCACATTTGTCTTCTCTTAGGTCCGGCCCGCCCTTCGCCCTTCTCTGTATTTCTACACAAAGTGCAATTTTTCGATTTGTTTTTAAATATATTTATTTTTGAAATTCTGTTTCTTTTTTAAACATTTTTGCGCTGTTTTTAGGCAGAAAAACATTTACACTTTAGGTTATTTATAAACGAAAAGAACACGAGGATAAGGAAGTAGAGAAAAAGAGAGAAGAAGAAGAAATTGTAATCTTAGCTGCAAGAGTTTAGAAAACCTTAGTTTTTAAGCCAATAAAACGGGGCAGACTACAAAACCCCCGCAAAGCATAAAACATATGTTGTAGATGATTATGAAAAAGAAAAACAAAAGAAGAGGAAGATTGTGGCTAAGGAGTAGGAGTAGGAGTAGAACTAGTAGGAGAGACAACAGCAACAACAACTTAGTAACTAAGATCAAAGCACTAGATTGTAAGTTTAGCTGAGCTAAGTATAGATTTGACAAGAGCGTTGCGTTGATTAAGGACAACAAGAAGAAAGAGAACTGTGAAGAGGAGAGGAGGCAGCAGCAGAATAGTATGTGAAGAGTAGTTGATGTAGGAAATATGATTTTAATTGGTAGAATTAGTTGATTAGAATGAAGAAGACGACGACGACGACGACGAAGCGGATAGAAAGTGAAAGAAAGAGAGGTATAGAAATTTGTAGTTTTTGTGTAGTTAGATCGAGAGCGAGAGGCGTAAACAGTGTTGGAAAGGGACAGGTCGTCAAGTTCGGATTAGTTATAATTTTGCATATAGAGTCGATCCATAGGTCGTCGATCGATTCGTCTAATTGGCAAGCAGCAGAGAAGTTTTATTATATATATATTTTTTTTAATTGAAATTTTTTACTCTACTTCTGACAAAAAAACCAAACTTAAAAACTTGTTTGTTTTGCGTCTGTATTTTGTTTTAATTTAATGCGTTTTACTTTAGTTTTTTAACTAATTTTAAGTAGTTAATTTATTATTTGTCTTAAAAAAGAAAACGAAAAAAAAGCAACAACACGGAGAAGAGCTCTTGAAATTTTGCCTGTTGCTCTCACAATTTGATGAGCAAACGAGGAACAGAAATTGAAATTAAAATTGAAGAAGTGTTGAAGTAATTTTTAAAGCAAATGTCTAGTGCGTAAAATTGAAAACTAAACAAAAAGAACTTTGAATAAAAAATTAAAAAACAAAAAAAAAATAATAATAAAAAACAAAATTAAACTGTTTTTCATTTAAGTTTTGTGTTTTGACATCATTTGCTTCATTATAAGTTAATTTCTGTTTTTATGCCCTGCCCCGATTTCTTTGTAGTTAAATGTTTGCTATATATAAGTTGAAGAGTTAGCTCAATCAACTAACTCAACTAGTTTCCAATAACAAATTATAAATGAATTGAATTGTGTTTTAAACAAAGGGCGAAAACAACTTAGACAGCTAAGTCGGAGGCAAAGTGAAAATGGAAAATGGAAAAGCATAAATATGAGGAAAAAACATTTTTTAATTAAGCCAATTTAAGGAAATGATGAATATATATATATTTTTTTGAAACTTTTTTGACGAAACCAAAAAACCAAAAAAAAAACAAAAACAAAGAGAGAAACACATAAATAAATGCATGTAAAGAAAGGTTCAAGAGGGAGAGATCTAATAAATGCAGGCAAATAAAAGCAGAAAACACAAAACATAAAATAAAAGTATAAACAACATCGTAGTGAAAGGTCAAGAAACAAGCTCATTAAATTTAAAAACCAAGAAAAAGCAAAAACGACGACAAAAGCGTAAAAAATAGCTATTAAGTAAGTCTTTAAACATATAAAAACAAGAAGAAGCTAGCAGAGAGAAGCAGCTAATTAAACTTAGAAGAAAATATAAAATGAATAGAGAAAACAAAAGAAAAAAACTAAGAAAAAAAAAATAAAAACAAATTTAAGAAATGATCAGCGTTCAGCCGGGCGCAAAGTAATGTAAATTTCGCTTGTTGCTATTTTTAAGTTTTAAATCAAAGTCTTTTAAAGAACTTTATTCATTTTTCTTGTAAAACGATTAAAACGTGAAGCTAACTATATCTCCTCTCTTTGTAACTCTCCACAAAAAAACTATAAAGAAAAAAAATAAAAAAAAGAATAAAGAAAACCCCTTTCGAATCTCTGTGTATTTTTTAAGGTATTATTTTTTGCATCAATGTGACGCTTGAAAGCATTTTTTATATGCATATGGAAAAGAATTGTATTTAAACACTAGTAAGAAGCAAATGCAAAAAAAAAAATGATAAAGATAAAGATGAATAAGAATATAAGAAAAAAATGCAAAAAACTTTGCTAAAACTTTCAAATTTATAATGCGTACTTTTTGTGCGCACAAAACTTTAATGCAAAAAATCATACATTAAAAAAATTGCAGCTAAGGAGATGAAGTTTAAAAATGAAAATGCAAAAAAAAATTATTAAATGAAAAAATAAAAACAAAAAAATTAGTTTAAGCAAAACATTTTGCAGCTTTTGTGCTTATTTCGCTTAAGAAAAGTAAGACTAGTTGAAAAAAATAAAACAAAAATTAAATCTAATTGTAAGTAAAAAAAAAGAAACGAGAAAACTTTGAGGAGGTGCAGGTGAGGACAGGTGCAGCAAAGCATTAAACAGAAAATAGCAAAAGATTAAAAAAACAACAAAAAAAAACAAAAAACATGAAGAACATACAAAGTAAAATGTCTCTTTAAAAAACACTAAAGAGCAAATGCTGTCATCCAAAACAAAACCAAAAAAAAAGAAACTGAACTTTTTCTGAATCAATAAAAGACAAATTGATTTTCTGTAAGAAAACAAATACGATTGATGTTTTTACTTTAAAATGGATCTGTATAGAAGAGGAAAATGGAATGCTCCCAGTTGCTAATGGATCAATACTCGTCCACTATTTGGGGGTTGTTGCTAACATACCCCATAATAATTAAGCCCTGCAGAGTGTAAGTAAATGGTCAGTGCATACAGCTCCAAGCCTTTCAAGCTGGATGAACAAAAATTTTACACATATATATACATATATATATGTGAATGTATGGGGCTAAAAGATATTAAATGAGCAAAAATTATTTACTTAAATAAATAAGCCATTCCTTGTTATTTTTACGACAGGGGGGGTTAAGTTCCTAACAATTTAAATTCAAAACTCAACGGCCGAAAAATATTGTCTCACGGGACAGCCGTTAATTTACAAATTTTGGCTGAATAATTTTCTGAAGTACTAGGCGAACAGGAATGAGTAGCAGCGTGGAAAATGTTAGTAACAGTGAGTTAACATTACAGTGTTCTATTTAGATGCAGTTCTATCGCTTACCCCTTAAGGGTATGCAACAAAATTTTAATGCTACTGATATTTTGCAGCTTAGTTTTTGGGCATAACTCGGTCAAATCCTTGCGCATGGCGAAAGACCATAGTGCGTTAGGATAGGGAGGACATTATCTTTTGATTAACATCAACTTTAATGGAGTCATCTATGGATCCAGGAATTTTCATTTTTCAGATGCTGGCCGGCTCCGCCTGCTAAGAAATTCGATCAAAACACAAAATCACCAATATCTTGGAAACCATATCCTGTCGCTAGTTGATAGTCCTGGAGACACCAAACAATTTAACAAGCTGGATACCCAAGGAAATGGCAGAGCTACAGGCAGTTTTTCATTCAGAAAAAATGTCTTATTTCTCAGCTATTTGGAGTATTTTCAAGGTTTATTATTAATAAGGAGAATAACGACTTTATATGTCTTAAAGGACAACCCCGTGGCCCTTCAAATGGCCAAGTTATCGGCGATTTTTGATATTTGTGGTCTTTTTTCTTGCAAAAATTGAAGACTAAAATTTTGGTAGAGTTTTGGAAATTTTTGAATGACAATCATCAGTGCTGGTCCCTACGACCATAAGTAAGTATGTCCTTTCCAGATCGTTAAGGATTTGGCTGAGTTATTGCCATATGAATGTGTCCGTGTAAGAAAAATTGTTATAACTCTGCCACATCATTACGGATTTTCGAAGGACTTAGTGCGTTAGGATTCGAAGGACCAACTGTATCGATCTGCTTTCAAATTTTCTGTGGCTATCAAGAATCAAAGGCCTTTATGGAATTAATATTGGCAAGCAGAAAAGTATGCAGTGGAAATAAGAACTTATGGATAAAATACCAACAAAAAGTATGCCGTGAAAATAATAACTGGTTAATCAAAAGTGCATTGCTTACAGATACCCTGGAAAAGAACACATGACCTGGAAAATAGCCGAACTTTCGTGAACGCCAAGCTCTTTTATAGGAATCGATCACATTTTTCTTAAACTTGAAAAACCATAGAAATGTTTGAGTGCAAATCGATGATTCAAATAAATACGCTTCAGATGAGGTATCCCAATCAAAAATCGGATAAAGAATACTCGTCCTGTATTTGGGGGTTGTTGCAAAAGAAACCCTCAACAACTGAGCCCTGCAGAGTGTGAGTAAATGGTCACAGGGAACAAGTCCATACAGCTCCAAGCCTTTCAAGCTGGACCCGCAATATCTGTGCAAGCCAGAACTCCCCCTAAAATACACAATGGAGGGGGCAAAATATGAAAAGCCTACAGCACAGTCATGCATACGCATACACGCGTATATGTATATATATTTATTTCTGTGAAAATGTGTGTTTGTGTGAGCGAGCAAAGCCGTAAGGATGAACCGAAAAATGTTGACAGCAATTCAGCCTACAAGTTTTGCTGCGAACCTGTTCGGTTGACTTGTTTGATGGTTTTATGAGTGTCAAAACTCGACAGCTTAATAGACGTTTTTATGACAGCAATCGCATTTTCATTGTTATGTTGTAATGAGAGAGGGGTGACTGACTGTAACGTGTAAGCAAGTGCATGTGTGTATGTGCGCGCCACATGCCACCACACGCACAATGCACAAGGGATGCTGTAAGAGCCGCTGACAAAGCTCCCACTACCCCACAAACATATGTATATACTTACATACATATATACGCACACACCTATGTATGTAGGCATGCACGTTTGTTTATGTTGAGACAAACGCAAAACTGGCTGCTGTGAACCGGCACCGTCACCGACATAAATGCCAACATCAACACCGGCATGCGTGTGCCTGTGTATGTGTTCGTGAGAGCGCCTCTTCCACTCACTCTCTTGTGACAAAGCAATATAAACAACAATAACTACAGTGCGCACACACACTCTCACGCGTGGCTGCCTTGTTGTTTACTTGCTTACCGTTATTTCGTTTCGGCTCTCACTTTCGCTGCGACGCTGCTACTCGTTTCTGTTCGCCTGGTCGTTTGTTGTTTTTTGTAGTAGTTGTGTGTGACGAGACCGACGGCAGTGTTAGACACAGCATTGCCAACGTGCAAAAGTCTGGCAACCTTGTCAAGTCAACGACTCTTAGATGGCGCCAGTATACAAAAGAAAATCAACGGGGAAAAGAAATGTAGGTAACTGGTGGAAGGATTAATCACATTTTAAATTCTATTTACTTTTTATTTATTCCATTTTCGTACAGACTCTTATGCATGCAATTTTAATTGTTCGTAAGCTATTTTTTAAACAATAAAAACCTAGCTTAAATCATGCGAACGCAGAGCGCAGATTTAATCGTACAAAAAATGAAGACCGCTAACTGTAGTTGTTAACTGTTTTACATAGATTTCATTCACTGTTTACCGCTATTGCCACAAATTGTAATTGTAATTGAATTTGGTTAAACAAGAGGATGTCGCCATGGAAACGATGATAATTGTCGCGCTTGCAAACCGTTAACAAATTAATGCTAAGAACCGAACTATTTAAAAACAAAATCATACAAAAATCTTTACACATATGATGACGATGGCGTCCCAGTCTGTCTCACTTGCCACCAAAGCCGCCCATCAGGTTCCCCAGTCCACCCAGACCGCCCGCCGCGCCCTGCTGCAGCTGTCGCATCATATTCTGGAGGCCACCCACGCCGCCCATTTGCTGCAGCATGCGGGGATCAATCATCTTAGCCATCTGCTGATTGAGCTTCGCCATTTGTGTGGGATTTACATTTTTCGTCATGTCGCCCTGCTTGAACAGGCCCTTAACGCCACCCATTTTCTTGACGACCGCCGCAAATTTCGTGTAGTGTGCTATCAGCTCCTTGACCTCACGCTCAATAACACCTGCACCATGTGCCACTCGGATGCAGCGTGTGGGCTGCTTGCTGAACAGCTTGGCCCCGTCCCGGTTGTCCAGTTCACTGTCTGACATACTGTCCATCATTGTCATCATGCGCTTGATGCGCGCCATCGACTCCTGCTCCCCGCCCTTGGTCATGAAGTCTTGCGAGAAGCCGGGTATCATGTTCATGATCTGTGAGAAGGGTCCCATTTTCATGATGTTCTGAAACTGTTCGTACATGTCGCGTATGGTGAAATGACCATGCTTTATCTTCTCCAGCAGTTCCTCATTACCGTCCAGTTTCAGTTCATTCACCTGTCAATCAGGTTTAATAATTAGTTAATTATTGTTATATATTATTGCAAAGTAGTAGTTACCTTGTCTATCAGTCCCTCAATGTCGCCCATGCCCAGCAGCTTGCTCACAAAAGGTTTCGTTTTGAAGGGTTCCAAGTCGTCTATGTGCTCGCCAGTGCCAATAAAGATGATGGGCGACTGGGTAGCAGCCACAGCAGAGAGGGCACCACCACCCTTAGCATGGCCATCCAACTTTGTGATGATCACGGAACCGATATCGACTTTATCCTTGAAGGCCTTCGCTTGACCCTCGCAAGCCTGACCAATTGTGGCGTCCATCACGAATATGATATTGTCTGGACTGACGGCATTGGCCACCGCCAACATTTCCTCGAACAGCGACTCCTCCTGCTTGTGCCTGCCCGATGTATCTACGATAATCATCTCAAATCCTTCGCGCTTGAACATGTCCACGCCCTCTTGTGCTATGACTACAGGATCGATTTCTGTATAGCTGCCATAGAATGGAATTCGCGCCTTGGTCGCGTTCTGCTTGATCTGATCGTAGGCACCGGCACGGAACGTGTCCGCGCACACGAGACACGACTTCCAATTACGTTTCTGGTAGTGATAGGCTAGCTTAGTACATGTGGTTGTTTTGCCGGAGCCCTGAAGGCCCACGAACATGATCACATTGGCCTTGCCTTTGACTGGCTGATATGGCTTGACACCAGGATCCACCAGCTTGATTAGCTCCTTGAACACGGCGGACTGTATCATGCGGCGTTTATTCAATCCTCCGGCCATTTCATCAAAATCAATGACTGCCCGCACATTCTCACGCAGCTGTTTAACCTGTCGTATGTTTACATCGGCCTCCAGCAGTGCGGCGCATATCTCTTTGAGCATCGCACTTAGGGCTTCTTCATTGATGACGGTGGCTTTGCTGAGCGAGTGCAGCGCCGTCGTTATCTTTCGTCCTAGATCTGCTAAAACCATCTTGACGTTTTATGTGATACGTTAACTGTATTGCAGCGGCGTGCGTTTTAATTTAGTAGCCTTATTTGCAAAACAAAACATGCGAATTGAAAACGAGTTAACTTTTGATTTTCTCTGACACGTCAAATGTCGAACACAAAGAAGAAGTTGAGACTGACAGTCAAATGGACATGTGCATTTGTCAAAACATTGCGAGTGTGAGTAGGTGTGACTGTTCAGTATTTGCCAGTCAGCTGTTTGCGTTCCCTGTGAATGCCAGTCATGCTGTTTGCTTCTGCTTTTGAAATTAACGCGCTCAATTTGTTTTTAATAAATAAATGGGCGTTAAGGAATTGTGGAGTATTCTAACGCCACATGCTGAGCGCAAGCCAATATGTGAACTACGCGGCAAGAAGGTTGCCATAGATCTGGCTGGATGGGTTTGCGAAAGCCTCAATGTGGTCGATTATTTTGTGCATCCACGGCATCACTTAAAGTAAGCTCTGATGAAAGATGATTTTTAATATTTCTATTTACTAACTATGAACGGCAGAAATCTATTCTTTCGTACATGTTATCTTATCTGGGAACAGGTGACACCAGTGTTTGTGTTGGAAGGAGTCGCTCCCAAGCTCAAAAGTCAAGTAATTGCTAAACGCAACGAGCTACAATTTCGCGGAGTGCGGCCAAAGGATAAGAATAAGGATGCACCCGCGCCCACACAAGCAGTAGCCAAAAGCGACAAAGGACGCACTCGTTTCAATCATGTGCTTAAACAGTGCGAGAATCTATTGTTGTCCATGGGCATACAATGCGTTCAGGGTCCAGGAGAAGCCGAGGCCTATTGTGCCTTCCTTAACAAACATGGCGTAAGTTCAACTTTGCTAACTTTTTGTGGCTAAATTAATATTTATTACTCATTCAAGTTAGTAGATGGTGTTATAAGCCAGGATTCCGATTGCTTTGCGTATGGTGCGATACGTGTCTATCGCAACTTTTCTGTGTCCACACAGGGCGCCCAGGCTGCAGCTGGTGGTGCAGTGGATATTTATGACATGCATGAGATTTGCAACCGCATGGATTTTGGACAAAATAAAATCATTGTCATGGCTCTGCTCTGTGGCTGCGATTATTGCCCTGATGGCATAGGCGGCATTGGCAAAGATGGCGTCCTTAAATTGTTTAATAAGTACAAGGAATCGGATATATTGGATAGGTGAAGTATCTACTAATTCGCATACCATAAGTACAATAAGTATCTTACTCAGATTGCGTAACTGGCGCTCCGAGACGGACAAATACAATGCACTGGAGCTGCGTGTGGACGACAAGTCCATTTGCAGTAACTGCGGACACATTGGACGCACGCAAAGCCATACGAAAAGCGGCTGTGGGGTCTGTCGGACGCATCGCGGTTGCGATGAAAGCCTATGGAAGTGAGTAAACTGCTGGCAAAGCAGTATGCTTTAAATTTAAACTCAATTTCCTTGTATCCACAGAGAACAACGGCTGTCTATCAAGGCGGAACTGACGTTGCGCAAGAAGGCACTCGTAGATGAAGAATTTCCAAATGAAGAGATCATATCGGAATTCCTTACCGAACCAGCAAAACTTCCTACTCTGAAGCTCGACTGGCGACAGCCAAATATCGTAAAATTCATCAAACAAATTGGTCACCTTTTGCAGTGGCCAGAAATTTATTGCTTTCAAAAGTTCTTTCCCATATTAACGCGCTGGCAGGTGCAGCAGCCAACACAAACCGTGTGTCTTGTCCAACCGCAAGAGATTATCAAGAAGCGTACAGTGAAAGGAGTTGCTAGCCTGGAACTACGTTGGGAAGATAATCGTGGCTGCTTCGCAGGACTTATACCGCATGATCAAATTAAAGAATTCGAACTTAATCATCCAAAGGGCGTTGAGGAACTGTACTATACTATTGAGCCATTGGACATGTTGCAGGCTGCGTATCCAGATATGGTAGCTGCCTTTATGAAATCTAAGGAAAAGCCATCTAAAAAGACAGCATCTCGCAAAAAGAAGGCTGACTCGGATACACCGCTTAGTGCACTTGAAAATCTGTCAGACTTGGCTGCAGCAACGGCAGAGATTGCCACGAAACCCAAGCGAGTTAAAAAGAAGATGCCAATCGATGCACCAACGCATGGGCAGAAAACTATGCAGCAATTCCTTAAACAGAAAGAAAACACACCAGTTAAGCCCGCTCGTCAGCTTGCAAACCAATGTTCCACGCCTCTTAACAAGCATTTACCATCCGATTTGGAGAGTGATGACGAATTTGATATGTCCGATATCATCAAGGGCATCATTACTAATCCACAAGCAGTGCCTGCTGTGACCAAGCACGAGGGATATCAGCTCCACTATGAGCCGTTGGCAGACGACTTGAGCCTGCGCTTGGCTCAGCTGAGCTTGCACAACGACGATGTGCCACACCAGCAAAGCGTACTAATTGATGATGCAGATTTGCTGGTGCAAAAGCGTCGGGATATCTCCATGAAGGCAGAGAGTATGCCATTGGCTAAACGCTACTCGCTGGACGACAGTTTTGATCTGTTGGTAAAAGGCAAATTAGAGAAGGTGCCACATTTGGTCAGAACACCCGTGGAGCGTTTTAAACAACAACATCGCCTGTCCACAGTGAGCGACTCTAGCGGTACACCGCAGCTACCGCCTGCCAAGTCAACAGCAAATGTAAGCTACTTTTTCAATCAAAGCGTCGAAGGAGCAGATGCTTTCGAGCAATTGATGGAGTCTAGTTTGGTGCACTCGGAACAGGATCTGGTAGTAATCAGTGACAGCGATTAAGATTTCTGTTTTTTATGTACATCTAATAGTCTGCAATATATTCCCGCTCACAATAGCAAACTTAAAGCTTTGCCTTTGTTCTATGAAGGGCGTGTCGCATGGAAAATTAGAACTCCAAATAACGTTTGGCATAGATTTGTGCATTGCTCATCGCCTGCTCCAGTTGCTCTTCAAACTGAGTGTTTACCTTGCGTCCTTTCATGTTGCAGACGATTTCGGCGTTCTGACCCTTAGGCGCGACAACTTGGCCTCTAAATGTTTCTGCAAAGGATTTCAGCCAAAGCGAGGCATTAAATTGTTTGCTGATGCAGTCCTGTAAAGTTAATATATGGGATTATAGATATCTGAAGATAATATTATTATGAAATTTCTTGGCTTACCTGCGGCACACAGCAGCGCGCTTTGACAATGTTATCACACATGCTAACAACCAGAATGGGACGATCTGTGCATAATTTTGTGGCCCGCTGCAAGGGAATCTCCTCAACCAGCGCCGAGCTGCTTATAAAGTGCAATATGTAGGGATGCGTGTCCAGCGGTTTTTCGAGTAATACATTTCGCATTTCCACCTCCACAAATTCTCTGCAAAAATAAAAATAAGTTGCTGGCCAAGAAAGTATATTGGTACACCTACTTTAGGGTTGTGCGCGATGTGTCCTTAAGTCTACGCAGCATTTCATTGATGCGGTCGAGTGTGTCCATCTTAAAGGCATAGGGAAGCTTAATGTCCGAGTGCAGCAAGTTGTGGCGTATGGTCTGCAGCTCCGTCTCCGTGGCATTCGTCAGCTTGTCCGTTTGAAACTGATTATCCAACATATCTACACGATGACGCAGCAGAGCTGCTGTTTTTAGAACCTATCGAAGAGGAGGAAATATTAGCTAGAGAAGTTTATAACAAGATCGGATAATATTACATTCTCTGCTGCTTGTCCAGCGACAGCGGTGAAGGCATAACGAGCCCTATTGGTTTGTTTAAGATTAACAATGCAGAAGCAAGACATCTCCTTTGTGTTGGTCACGTGCGTGCCGCAACAGAGTTCCTTGGAGCTAAGATTTAGCTCCGGACATTGCACATTAATAAGACGCAGTCCATGCTCTGGATAAACCTCACCTGGCACCATGGTTATATCGTTCTGCTGTAGCACATCAGATGCGCTGATCTGATAAACTTGGACGGGCGTGGCGGAGCAGATGGTGCGACTTTATAGAAGATATTCATTAGTTGCATATGCGTGAGAATTAACAGTAGAGTCTAACTCACTTGATCAGATCCTCAATGTGCTGTACATCGGCCTTGCTTATGCGCTTGCCCAACAGACCCAGCTCCAGTTTGCACTGCTCACTGCTAACCGCGCTGGAAACCTGATATGTCACCTTGTTGAAGAGAGATCGTATGGCGGCATTCAGCAGATGGGTGGCTAGAAAAGTGGGCGATAGCTTTACTATATACTATTGTATTCTATTTTCTTTTCAGTACTTACCCGTATGATGACACGTATTCAACTGACGCTGCTTGACATCTACTTCAAGCTGCACCTCATCCCCAACGGACAGCTCAAATTCGTCGGTGGATATGGTCAGGCGACAAATATGCACCACACAGTCATTGAGATGTTTTACGGCCACCACTTCTAACTGATGAGGTTCCGCTGGTTTGTGTTTATTGCTTACCAATAGCTTGCCAAGATCCGACTGCTGACCGCCAGATTCGAAATAGAAATTGCTGGCAGCAGTGACAATCGAGAGCGTGTTGAATGATTTTCCTTGGCGAGTGCTTGACACCTCCGAATCATCTTGCAGCATGCCCAGTACACGGCTTTTCAGCGTGGGAATAGTATAGGTCTCATTCTCTGCATCATAGCTGTATATATACTTGTAACTGTTGTCAGTGGATGTCAGCCGCTGGGTGAGCAGAGCTTGAGAGTCTGCAATACGCTGCTGTAGGGCCAGGTCGAAGTCGCCGCTACTGCGCTGTGGTTCTTTGGTTCTAAGCTTGGCCAGAGCCAATTCAGCACGATAACGCTCCAAATCACAGTTCATGTTCTCCAGCTCAGCCAGTTTCAGAAAACTCTCCTCGGTCAAGCCATAGGTGTCTGTCAGCTTGTATAGGAAGTCACCTGGTATCGTGTTGTTAGGAAAACTTGAGCGTTGTACTTGAAATTCTCGATAGGCGGGTACAAAACCAGGACATTCCATCAGATCAATGTCATCCAGTTTGGGAAACTCTGTTAGCACCTCGGCAAAAGCCTTCGATGAGCTCTCCCGCAGATTTTTGTACACTTCTTGTTCGTGTGCTATCAACTCTATAACAGCCTGCTGTTTGGTCGACATTTCCGGATAAGCCTCGCCCAACGTCTCAACCACAATGGGCACTAGTTGTGAGAGCAGCTTCTCATGTGCAAACACTTGCTCCGATATGCTGAGTGCCTTTCGCAGCACGCGACGCAATTTCTGACTGTGTATAGAAAATTGAAAATAAAGTAAAGATTTGATGGGATGGTATCTACTACTTACTTCTGATCCGGTAGCATGCCATCGGCCAAGCAAGCTGTGACCATGCGTGCATGATCGGCAAGTATTCTGTAGCTTGTATCAAGCAGTGATGGGTTCTGGGCATCGGGGAAACTTCCTCCATACACAGGTGCCTTAGAGAGCTAATTAAGAAACATTGGGTAAATTTCAGCTAACAAATTGTACAGCAGTATTAAATTACGCTATGTATGCCATCGAAGAGTGGGGTAAAGAGATCCGTGTCGTAATTGGAGGATTTGTTTTGAAGCAGCGCAGCTAAACGCTCAAAACCCATGCCCGTGTCCACGTGCTGAGCGGGCAGCTGTGTTATGCTGCCGTCTGCATTGCTACACATATCAAGTTCTCAATCAAATATTAGATTTCTCATTGCACTAGTTTGCTACTTACCGATTGTACTGTATAAACACCAAATTCCAGAGCTCAGTGAGGTCTGCACGGCCCGCGTTCACTAGCTTTGCGCGCTGTTCAACGCTGCCCGGTCCGGAACCAGGTGTGTGATCTATGTGTATTTCAGTGCAGGGTCCACAAGGACCCGTTGCTCCCATTTCCCAAAAATTTTCTTTACAGCCGAAAGGCAGGATGCGTTCGGAAGGAAAGCTGCAAAGCAAACGTGATCGAAATTTTTTAAGTGTTATGTAACCAATAATCACCTACCCCAAACTCCGCCAAATCTCAAAGCACTCCAAATCTGCAGGTATGCCAAGCAGCTTATCGCCGGCAAAGTAAGTGACATACAGACGCGACGGATCTATATTGTAGGGGCCGCGCAGCAGTTCCAGTGCCATTGCACAAGCTTCACGCTGCAAGGAATCCTTCAGAATAATGCCTAGTTTATAGATGTAACTACACTAACCTTGAAGTAATCGCCAAATGACCAGTTGCCTAGCATCTCGAAGAACGTGTGATGGTATCCATCCTTACCCACAACGGTCAAATCATTGTGCTTGCCACCGACTCGTATACATTTCTGAGAATTGACTACACGTTTGTACGGTGCTTCAGCCGTGCCCAAAAAAACGGATTTGAACTAAAAAAGCAACGAGCCTGATTAGCGCACAATAGATTAATAAAGTTAATTTCGTGATATTCACCTGGTTCATGCCCGCATTGACAAAGGCTACGGTGGGATCGCAGAAGGGCACAACCGGACTGGAGCGCACAAATTTGTGTTCATGGTTGACCGTAAAGTAATCAATGAATGTTTTGCGAATTTCGCGTGCTGTGAGCACACGCTGTAGCTTTTTGGCCGAGTTGTACATGCCAAATTAATTGCAGTCTTAATTACATGCGACAGCAATGTGGACCCAGCAGCTGAGCCGGTAATTAAACAACAGAATCAGATCAGAATTGCGCACAGCTGATCAGAGCTGATGTTCGCATGTGAACGTTGCCATTCGCAGGCGAACGCGTGAGTCTGGTGTTCTATTTTTTGGCTGAAGCAACAGCTGCATATTTTGATTAAAATATGCAACGAACAAGAACAAAAGAACAACGAAAATAAACTCGGGCTGTGTGAAAAATTCTTAAAAATATCAATAAAAAATGTATAAAAGTTCAGAGTGCTCGGTGCAGCAAAATTAAAGAGTATTAAATTCAATGAAATTTGAACTTTGACACTTTCGTTTTGATTCCGCTTTCACTTTTTGATTAACCTTTTCCCATAACCAAAAACGGCAACAATAAAACGACGTAGTATAAAATACTTTGGCAAAGTGCAAACAGAGTCGACCGCAACGAAATAAACAAAATTTACGTATCAATATGGCAACAAAACGGCGTCCGTTGCGCCCAAATCTTGGCCCTGGGCAACCCAGCGGCTCCAATATGAACTTTCGACCTGGTGGTCCAGATGTAACGCGATCCGAGGCGCGGGGCACGCGTCCAACTGCTGCGCCCACCAGCATACGCGAGATCCTAGTCATGGGAGTCATACATTTGTGTAAAAAGACAATATTTTTCAATACGGACCTCAAAGTGGCTTTATATTTGGGAAGTTTATTTATCATATCGCTCATAGGCGACTTCTTGCCATTTCCCAAAACATATTTTGCCCGCTCCGACAACCTGTTCAACATGTACTTTGTCAAAGTTGGCTGGGGCTGGACTCTACTGTTCGCTGTACCCTTTGCGGTGCTGTGCGCCTATACAATTACCTGCGGCGACATGAAACGTATGCTGAGGCATCACTTTCCACGCATTGTGATAGCTACTTTCTTCTGGTTCTTCTGGACAAAGCTGTTCAATATTGTCGAAACCTCCTATGGTCGTTGCACTACCAAGGGTAAGATCAATATACACAGAATATTGCAATTGTTATTAATCTTGAATTTATTGCAGGCTACCAAAGCAAGTCGGGCTGCCTTAAGGCTGGTCATCTATGGCAAGGCTTTGACATCTCTGGTCATGCGTTTATACTTATCCACTCTAGTCTGGTGTTGATCGAGGAGGCGCGACCGATTATCAAGTGGGAGACCATCAAGGAGCACTTACGCAACGAGCTGCACAACCGAAGCGTTGCGGAGAAATCAGGCAGCAATCCGTTGCGCGGTCTGAACGATGAGCAAATACGCAGTCTACAGTTTCTCTACACGCGACTGACGCCCATCATTCGCACCTTGTTTATTGGCATGGCCGGTCTACAGCTGCTGTGGGACATAATGTTGGTGGGCACGATGCTGTATTATCATCGCATGATCGAGAAAGTTATCAGCGGTATCATAGCTATTCTGACGTGGTACTTTACATATCGGTTTTGGTATCCAACCGTTGGACTGCTACCGGAGCCGCCCGGCAATGGTCTCTTCTACTACCAGCGCGAGAATTTCCCTTTCAAGCGACCAACGCATTTACATACCTGTACGCCAGCTGCCAGCACTCAGGCGTCAGCCAGTGGATTGAAAACGAACCCCAACGGCAGTGGCCAGTGGTCGGCGAGCAGACTGGGAACACAGCCGTCGCAGCCGCAGCAGCAACAAATGCCAACTTTCATGGGCATGCCGTTGTTCACCAATGTGAAGGCAGCTAGTGCGGCTGCCAGTTTGCTGCAGGCGGAGCAGCAGAAGCGGGAACAGCAGATGGGCTTGGAAAGCTGAACCGAAGATCTTAACTTAACCAGCTACAGGAAACAGGAATTGAATAATATTGGATAGGCGAATCATTTTTAACCGGTAGTGGCTAGCAAAATCTTTTGTACCAAATAGAACTTAATACCAAATGATTTTTATAAACACGAAATGTACAATGATATCAGTAATTTTGAGGCTCGCACATTAGCATGGTGCGCTGTTCATAGTTCATAGGGCGTTCGGCGATCCGCTCTCTCACTCATTCTCTCTCGCTCACTGATTTTGCCTTCCGCATCTTGCTTGCATTGTTACCACGTAGACTTAAGCGTTCTTTTGTTTGTGTTTATATGTGCCCAACTTTAACAATAACAATAAAACGATTGTTAACAAACATCTTGCAGCCTACTTATGCGCAAAGGCTGCGAACATGGCCATACCCAAGAAACCGGCAGTTGCTCCCAGCTTGTAATTGGCAGGCGTCATACTCCACATCTCCTTCAGTATCTCAAAATTGCTGCTGGGCATCAGCTTGTGGTACGAGGCTCGTTGCTTGAACCTCAGAAAGAAGCCCTCCACCTGCGGCAGCTTGCCGTAGCCCCAGTAATAGTTCTCGAAGCCCAGCTGATAGAGCCGCTGCAACAGCAGACCTAAACTGACGTCAGCCAGTGTGAGCTCATCGCCCGTCAGCCACTCCTTGCGTGGCGTTTGCTTTGAGAGCTCCTGCTCCACATAGAGCAGCACATTGCGAACCGCATCCAGCACGCGCTGAAATTCTGTACGCGAGGCAACGAGATTTCTGCGCCGCACCTGAATGTCTAGTTTTTGCTTCAACGCACTTTTATTCGAGTCCACCTCATCCATGGAGCGACGCAACAAATCCATGACCTTATCATTGTTCTCTACGGAATAAGACAAAGCCAATCATTATATAGAAACAGCTCTTTGACACATTTATACTGCTCACTCAGGCAGGATTGCCGCACGGGTCCAATGAAGGGAGCCTTGGGCACCAGCTTAAGATCGTCGTGGATAAAGGAGCCCAGGCTAAGTGCGCCCACAGGTAGGCGTGTTAAAGCCCGTTCAAATGTGCTCATCCGATCATATTCCAGCGAATCTGGTCTATATGGCTTCAGCGGCGGATGCTTCTCTATAAAAAGAGAAATGTGTGTTTAGATAAGCTATTCCTGCACATATCTGACAGAGAATTACTTACCTCCACTAAACTTGGTCTCGACATAGCTGATAATATGCGGCGAGTTGGGTATGATGAAGGCGCCATCCTGCAGCACAGGAACATCTCCTTTGGGATTCAGATTTAGGAACCAGCTGGAATACTGTTCGCCATTGCAGAGGTCGACTACGTAGGGGGTGAAGTCAATGTTTTTCTCATAAAGCACCAGCAAGACCTAGAAATAAAACAAGAAAATAAGAAATTTTAAATAAATCTTGACTAACCGCAAATCTGTAAATAAATTGTTTATTATTAATACAAATGACTATTAGCTGTCTAATAATTTACTTGTACTATTTATACTATTCTCTCAGTTTTGTTTATTTAACACTCAAAGTTGTTTCATATGCCTAATTAGCACCTGCATCAAGGTAAACAGTTAAATAATATTATTTATTGATGCTGTCAAAAAGAAAAGACGAAAATTTGAATGTAATTAAAAGTTACTTGTGCTGGGACTACAACAAATGTTATACTAGATATTATTCCTACCCCCTCGTCAAGCACGATTGCACTTGAAATAGAATAGGGGGAACGGGCTTTACAGAAAACGCCTACACACTCATTGCTGTCTATATAGCATTGAAAATAATGACAATTACTGCGATTAATTTTGTAATTTCGCGCCATTTGATAGGCAACCTTCACAATTTGAAGCACAAAAATTGCGTGCTCTGTAATGTACTCAATCTATTTTCTTTTTCAAAAATCACATGATTTTCAACTAACTTTTTGCGAATAGAAGTTGTACGGATGAAAGTAGAGTACGAGTTTATTGTCCTGAAATACAGGTGCCTTGAAGTCCTGTGGTGCGGGCTCTGCAGGCGCAATTTCATTTGCTTGGCTGTTCATTTTGTGAAAAACTTGTGAATCGAACTTATTTGGTTATATCACATGCTTTGCAAAAACGAAAACCGTTAGCCGCGTGCCGTAGACTTCGTTCCGGACCTCTGGGAAAAAGCGGCTTGTACAGTAAGAACGACACGGAGCGACTAACTGCCGAAAGTGCGCTTCTCGAATGGAGTAGAGTAGTGAAGCAACAACTAAAGCCGCTCCGGCGACCTATTAATTTGCACTTTCGGCTGAGAGTAAACATTGTTATTTGTTGTTGTTGTTTTTATTTCTGAATTTTATTTTTGCTGTTGTGGTGTGGACTAATCGTCAACGATTCTTATTCACTTCCAGTGTGACGGTTGCTACTTATTTTTTTTCCTTATGTTTATCTTTGTTTATCGTGTTACGACATCGTATCATATTTAATGCGTACTGGTAATATTTACTTAAGTTGTTGGAGATTTTCATTTCAACATTTCTTATCTACCAATTGAGGTCTACGAACCAGAAGGTGGCAAACATGCTATATGGTATATGTTATTGTAATATTTTAAATTCGCTATATACAGGAATAAAAATGCAACTAATTTGAGTCAGAAGCGACGAGTTTATTAATAACCTTACAAGTCAAACCAAGTCAAAACTACGGGCTTTAGAGAATATGCAAATATGGCTGAAGTTCAAAAAGCGCGCTCAAAAAAGCTTTCGATTTCGTGGTGAATGGCAATAGCCGCAATAAACAAAACAAGTTCCAATTGGAACTGTTTGTATTGATCTTATAAGAATCGTACAATTATTGAAAATAAGAAAAAATCAATTTGTCAGCCCCCATTTAACTTAAATATCCACGGAAATATGTTGCATCTTGGCAAGCAGCTCGCAAACAAGGCAGCAAAGCTTAATTTGACCGCTGCAGCCGGTTTGGCTGGAGGCAAAGTCCAAAGTACCACGCAAAACGCAACATCGATTAGAAATCTTAATCAACATAACAGCAACAATAGCAATAGTAACAAACTTGTTAACCACAATCTTTGCCACAAAAGATTGTCCAGCGGCAGTGCCAGTCAAAGTTCGAGCGTGAATAGAATGAAGCGTCTAGCAGGCAAAGTTGCGGTGGTTACCGCCTCCACAGACGGGTAAGGTCACTGTGATATTCTCTAGTATATTGGTATATATGTACATATGTACATCAAATATTATGCAGCATTGGTTTTGCGATTGCCAAGCGTTTGGCTGAGGATGGCGCCGCCGTCGTCATCAGCAGTCGCAAGCAAAAGAACGTGGACAATGCGCTTGCCGAGCTGCGTAAACTGAATCTTAATGTGCATGGACTCAAGTGCCACGTGAGCGAGGCGCAAGATCGAAAGCAGCTATTCGAGGAGACCATCGGAAAATACGGCAAGCTTAACATATTGGTTAGCAATGCTGCTACTAACCCTGCCGTGGGTGGCGTGCTCGAATGCGATGAGAACGTGTGGGATAAAATCTTCGATGTGAATGTGAAGAGCTCTTATCTATTGGCCAAAGAGGCGCTGCCTTATCTGCGACAAGAGAAGGGCTCCAGCATTGTCTTTGTTTCATCCATTGCCGGATACGATGCATTTGAGGTTAGTGCTTTATCAGTAAAGCAAGAGCTTATCTTAATTTTCAACCTTCTCATCTACAGCTGCTCGGGGCATACTCCGTGAGCAAGACGGCGCTGATTGGTCTGACCAAGGCAGCGGCGAAGGATTTGGCTCCTGAGGGCATCCGTGTTAATTGTTTGGCACCTGGCGTCATCCGCACTAAGTTCTCGAAAGCGCTATATGAGAACGAAGCAGCCAATGAAGCGGCACTGAGCAAAATACCCATGGGTCGTCTGGGCACCAGCGAGGAAATGGCTGGCGTTGTCTCATTCCTTGTCTCTGAGGATGCTGGCTATATAACAGGCGAGTCTATTGTTGCCGCTGGTGGCATGACCGCTCGTCTTTAGTGTGATGCATGTACATATACTTATATTTTTATGTCTTAGGGCCTATGAATAACAAATGTGTTTACATAAAACTGCAGATATTGTAGTGGGAGGGATTAAGCACAGAAAGAATTAACGTATTATAACTGGGCAGATCTAGGAGGATCTCAGTTTAGCCAGCTGATCAGCAATGTCCTTTTCGGTGCGCTTGCCACTAGTTTCAAACTCGCCAGACCCGGTGGCTGGTATGCTTGCCATTTTGCCAGAGATTTCAATGCCAATTTCGTCCAGCACCTTGTTCACCACATCGTTGGATTCCTCCTCATCGCCGGACTCGTTCAGCATGTCGTCTAGTGTATCGTTAATCATTTCGTCTGTCATCTCCATGCGCATATTCGCTTGCTGGAAGTCGCGCACTGTGCCTGCTATTGCCTCTGGGCGCATCACCTTGTTCATGCTGGCCATCGTCTTGGCTGTGGTGCCCATTGCCTCGCCCAGGGCTATGTTTGCGCCCATGTTCTTGTTCTGGTAGCCTATGGATTGTATTTTGCCGGCTGCAGCATAACTACGCGATTTTTGTTTTCGAATCTCAACCAGTTGCTTGGCCAGAATTCGGCATGCTTCATTGTTTCCAGCGGCTGCATTTCGTTTTATTTCAGCTTCCAGTTTCTTTTCCTCCTCTTCCATTTTTCGACGCTCTCGTTCAATGTCGCGAGTTGCTTTGCGCAAGCTGCGATCATTTTCACGTTGCTGCTCCTTTACTGTGGGTTTTTTGCCAAATATATTGTTAAACATTTCCCTTTTCTAATTTTTACGGCCGATAGGGTAGGGATTTTCAAAAAGATGAATCACTGTTGAAGCTGGCGTTTAGTTTTGTTCGTGTAAATATCAAAACAGAATCAGCTGTTTCTTTGTCAGCTGTTTCTGATGCGCTGTGAATAGCTGCTGTCTACTTGGTGAATGTCAATTAATTCAGGCAGCTGGAAGTTGCGTTAGCATTTACCGGTGTTTAATTATTATTTGCACATAAACATGGCATTAGAAATACTAAAACAAGGCGCTGAGGGTCGACTATATATTGGGGAATTCAAAGGTGAATCGTGCCTGATAAAGGAACGCTTTGTCAAAAAATATCGCCATCCAGAGTTGGACACACAAATAACGAGGCAACGCATGAAAGCCGAAGTGAAGGCAGCTGGCCGTTGCCTGGCAGCTGGTATACTGGCTCCACGTATCCTCCATTCCGACTTGAACACACACAAACTGTATATGGAGTACTTCGGAAACGCCCAGACTGCAAAACAATTTATACAAAAAACAGTCGCCGAGTCGAATGAAGACAAGGCCAAACAGCAGTTGGAGGAGCTATGCACGCGCATTGGCGGCATCATTGGAAAAATGCATGCCAACAATATAATACACGGCGACCTGACCACATCAAATATACTAATCAATCCAAAATCGAATTCGACTAGCTATGATGTCATCTTTATAGATTTTGGACTAAGCCACTATAATCAAGCGACAGAGGACAAGGGCGTGGATTTGTATGTGTTGGAGCGAGCTCTTTTGAGCACACATAGTGAGCAGCCGTACCTCTTCGAGCATATATTGGCAGCGTATCGCAAGGAATGCGGCAAGGAAGAGGAGGCTGTCTTGGCCAAGTTTGAAGAGGTGCGTGCGCGTGGACGCAAACGCACAATGATCGGTTAATCCTATTTATATACAACGAATACTTTAATAAAAATTGTTAAACTTACATTTAATAACTATTCTAATCTTTTGATATTTTCTGATAACGGCGGATCATCCTGCAACTCATCAATTTTGATCTTCTTAATATACTTTCGTAGCTTAGTTTTTCGTTTGACTTGTTCGTGCTTTGCTGGCTCCTGGCCTGTAACAGGAGTTTCCTTGTACTGTGCGTACGCACGTGGCTTCACCTTGGCAACGGCATCTTCCAGCTTCAATCCGGTCAAACCATGCTCCTCGTAAAACAGGCGATATTTATCACAGAACTTCGAATGTCCCTTCTTAAAGGCCTCAGTTTTTGTTGAGGGGTGCTGCAAACATTGATCAGTTATTAATTTATTTAAATATTCATTTAGCTTATAAGCATATCTCACCCTGGCATCGATGGCTCTGGCGCAGCCTCTGTGAAAGTTATGCAAATGCCGCAGGAAGGATTCGTTTGGTTGTATGCCCTCCTCCAGACTAAGCTGCATGATTTCGTTGATGTACGCAAAGGATTTCTGTGCACAGCCTTGTCGCAACATAGCCCCCAGTATGGGCATATTCATACGTATGCCTGCTGCCTGCATTTGCTGCAGTAGTTCACGGGCCTGGTCTTGGGTGCGACAGCCCAGCGCTAGAACGCCATAGGTCACAATGTCCGGCTGTAAGCCAGCTGTTCGAATCATAGTCAACACCTCGCGAGCACTCTCATAATCGAAGCGCATCGATCGCTTCTTGATGAGTATGTTAAAGAAATCAATATCTGCCTTGAGGCCAATCTTGCGCACAAAGGTCAGCAATTGTTTCTCTGCAGCATTGGTTGGCGGAACAACCTCCAACATGGTGGTAAAGCATTCAATGTTTGGCGTTATTTGGTGTGCCTTCATCAACTCCAGATAACCGGTAATGCCGCCTAACAATAGAAAACGTTCGTGAGGACGCGTTACTTCCGCCAAAGCAACTAAGCTGCCGAGCTGTGGTCGTGGCAGCAGTAAGTTGGGCAGCTCCAGTTGTTCCGTGGGTTGTGTGGCCAATTCAAGCTGGTTAGCTTCCGCAGAGCTTGGTGTTATGGCTAAGCCATCAGCTGTAGTTGTTTCTAGGTTCACTTGCTTTCCCGGTTCTAATTCTCCGCTGGCCACACCAGGAGCGATTTGCTCCAACACCTGTTGCATGGACTCAAGATCGCCAAAACCACAATCACGGACACAACGCAGCATGGCATTGAAGCTGTAAAAATCTGGACTTATGCCACGCTGAAGCATCTTATGCCAGGTGAGCAGCGCATGACGGAAGCCATGTTGCTCATCGCTAGCGCAGGCTTGGAGTAGAAAGTTAAAGCTCTCCGCGCTCAACGGCAACTGACGCTCGAGCATCTCGTCGGCCAACATATAAGCAGTTCCTATATCCCCACAGCGGCCATAAGCCTTGATCATGGCATTGTAGTTCTTCACGTTTGGCTCGTAACCCTTTTCCAACATGTTCTCGCGCAACTGCCTCGCCTTGCCCAAGCCGTCAATATGAGTGGGAGCATTGGCGCACGCGTTGAACAGGGAAGTGTAGGTGCCCCCTGTTACCTTAAGACCACGTTGCCGCATTTTGGTATACAGACTGAATGCTTTACGAGTGTAGCCCGCTTTGGCGCAGCCGCTAATTAGCAAATTGTAAATGTAGTTCTCTGGCTTTACACGATCCTCTCTCAACATGCGTACTTCCAGCACGGCAATGGCATCGTTGATACGATGCGCAATTAAGTGATCCTTTATCAGGCGTGCGTACTCCTTGGTGCGAAGTTTTCGTGAATGTCGCGTAGGTTTACTAATGAATTCCTCCTCCTGCACATCACCGAGATCTTCTGATTGCGTAGCGTTGAACTTGGCATCACCAAATGTATCCGGATCTCCAAAGTCTACCACCTTTTCCATTTTCTGCTCTTTCTGTACTTTATCTGGTTTCGCAGCATATTTTTCGAAATATTCGGGCCTTTTAAATTTTCGCTGAGACGGTACGTGCCTTCTAGGTTCGTCATCTAATATTCTGTTTTGAAAAGGATTTGACGGCCTGTTTGCTTCTCGTTTTGTCTGCAAGCCAGCATCCTGATCCGTAACACGCACGTGTAGTAAAGATGTTTGTTCCCACTGCAAGCTCGGAAATCTTGTTTGGAGATCAAGTATTTTGTTTAGTTGCAAGCAATGCTTCGGTGAACATTGTTGTATACGGTGTATATGCGGTGTCAGCGTTAAGCTGAAAAAACGCAATGCCATTTTTGTGTGCTCCAATTTTCTTTTATTTTTATGTAATTTAATAGGATTTTTAAATGTCCATGCCGCTGGACAGTTACTGATGGGAAGGAAAAGAAGCAGTGCCATTCTCATTTCGTTACGTTACATGTGATTGACATACAGCTGTTTTGAAATGATGTGGCAACCTTATCATTCCACTTTGCACTGCTCAATGAAATTTCAGTTTTCTTCACCTATTTTGTCGGACCTGAATTAAATTTTATAAAAAATGAATTATTCTGTGGATCCACGTAGAAAAGAGAAAATCATTCGTTACAAGGCACCTAAGAACCAGGGGCAAAGCGGTGGTGCCAACGAGGACATGATGCCGGATTATATGAATATTTTGGGAATGATTTTCTCTATGTGCGGTCTGATGATGAAGGTAAATACCACGTCTCAATTAATTTAAATATAAAGCTTATGATATGGTCTTTCCACAGCTGAAATGGTGCGCCTGGTTTGCTCTTTACTGCTCCTGCATTAGTTTTTCCAGCTCGCGCGCTAGCGACGATGCCAAACAAGTGAGTAAAGAGTTTGCAGAGATAACTCTTATACTATTGAGATATTTCCAGGTGTTATCTTCGTTTATGTTGAGCGTGAGTGCTGTGGTCATGTCGTATCTGCAAAATCCGGCAGCTATGACGCCGCCGTGGGCCTCGTAATAAATTGTGTACAATGATAAGGTTGTTGCTGGTGTAATGAATGGAACTTTATTATTCTCCAAAAACTCAAATGACAATTGCTTGGGTGTATAGAAAGTTTTAAATAAATTAACCACGGAAGTTTGTAGTAAATTTTGCTAAATAAATTTTAAAATAAGTAGTTGGCTCTAGCTGTGAAACTCTACGTGGTGAGTATGTAATAGGCAAACAGAATAAAAGCCAAAATATAAATGGTACCAAAGATGAGTACGTATTAAATCTCTCCAAAGTTCGAATGACCCGTAGCTTTGGCGTGCTGTTGGGCCTGTGCCTGGCCCACAAGCAATAGATCACATTGTAAACAACGAAGATTGAATTTATCGACATTTGTAAATTGTCGTGAGGACTTTGCTTCGTTGGCCAGCTGCTCCGCCTGCTGGTAGACGCCCAGCTCCTCCACAGGGAAGATGGTAGCTGGTGAGGCGCTTTGTGAAATCTCCATGTAAAGTGGATCATAATGTATGCCATCGAACAGTAAGAACACTCGCAAACCGAAGTTCTTGTCCTCACCGAATCGATTAATAATGGCATTTTGTATATCAACAACATCAATTTCAATTCCATAATAATTGGATAATATAGATACTTCAATGGCGCCGCCCCAAGAGTCCGCCTTTTGTATCCAGGCGCAGTACTCGGCGTTCGATTTACCAAGGACGGCATCATTGTATTGCTGCGGATCGGCGGCCACCTCCTGCGCGATTATATGACGCATCATTTCGCTGCCTTCGTTGTCCACCTTTCCATTCAGCACGAAGCGTATGCTCGTAAAGAGACATGAGTTATCCGCTGGCACAACTTTTTTCAACAGAATTCCGTTGAAGTCGCCATTGGGCCCAGCTTCCACTGGTGCGGACATGGTTGCGTTCTCAGTCCCAATGCTGCTGGTCTGAGCGCCAGTACTAATGACGTTCACCTCAGTATTGCTTGTGATTGTCACCTGACGCAGGTGCTCCGCATCTTCCTCAGCTTGGAGACGACGCGCCAGCGCTTCGTCATCCTCAATGGCAGTAGCATGGTTGCCAACAGGCGTCACCTTCTCTTCCACAATCAGCGTCTCGCCACTTTGGATGCCAATGGAGCGCAGATTTCGCTGCTGCTTCGCGCTGAGATCCAGGGGCCGCGGTGGAAAACCCACGAGCACGTGCAATTGTGGCTCTTTGATTTCCGTCGCCTGACATATCCGGGTTTTAAGCTCTGCTACTGTTGTGTTTTCGTTCAGGTCATTAACAATGAATTGACCTTTTTTCGATTTCAGCTTCACACTAAACGATCCAGTCATAATTCTTTTTTTTTCTTTTTTTTTTGTTGGCCGAAAATTTTTTTTTGGTATTTACAATTTCTCAATTTTGAGTTTTTGGAATTATGCCTTGATTTGGTCAAGTGTGTTTATTGTCTAATAACTTTTTATTTTTATCGTTCTTTTGCTTATTGTTAATGCGAGATAGAGATGGCTGGTACAAAGTATTTTATGATTAACGCGTAACTTGGTGCTGCCACACTGTCGTCATATTGATTGAGTGGTAGCCCCAACGCGTAACCATATAAACGTACTAAAAAATACCTCGCTGCATTTTAATAGCCGGCAAGATTCGAATTTCACATTGGTTCCCTTACATGTTTGTTGTAAGTAAATATTCTTTTTTGTTAGATGATTTCGCCAAAAATCTAAAAGGCGTCAAAGTCTAAGGTGTCAAGTTGTGAAATAGATTTAAGAACGTATGCAGTGGTACGACCTTGAACCGAGCATGTTTGCCCTTGGCAAACACTTCTTTTTGTTTAAGTTTTGACATATTCGTCTATATATTTAAGATAAACAGTTAAGGTGATAAAATAATTATTTCCAACGAAAACCGGCAACTTGATTTACCAAAACTGAGGTAACCCAACTATAAAACCCGCTAATAAGTATTTATTGAGAGCGAGAGTTGGGCTAACGATTAGCTAATGGTCAAATCAAATAGAACTCAGAACCAAGGAAACATATATTAGCGAAAAACCCACAGCCGATGTCTGTCAACAAAACAATTTGCTATCCGACTAGCCCAACAATGGAGCCAATAACAACAAAAGCAGCCTCAACAAAAAAAAAATAGTTCGGCTTGCTTTATTTTTTTATATTTTATTTTTCCACACATCCGAACGCCTTGCGTGGTACACTAAAATCACATTTAATAGTCCAAACAACATTTATTGTTGGGCACCGCTGTTCGCAGATACTCCAACGATATTTTAGAGCTTCCATTGTGACGATGTGTTGTTTTAATATCTATGAAAGACGATCGCGCTTGCGCACAGCTCAGACCGGCTCGAAACTCTCATATAAATAGGTAGACGGCGGAGTCTATGATCAGTGCAAGTCTGTCAACGCGAACCGCGAGATCATCAATCAACCCTCAGTATCCAGTCAAGGAGTCTACAACTCAAAACTCAATAATAATGAAATTCTTGCTTTTGGTGCGTGCCTCACTCGATGGCTGCTTCTATGGATAACTTCAACTTATTGTGGATTATGTTTGACTATTTACAGACCGTGTTCGTTTGCCTGGCGGTGTGCTTCATGGCAACCAGCGCTGTGCCAGTGGAGGAGGCCATTCCAGAGGGCATTGAAGGACCTGGCAGCGAGCCCATCAGCCCCACCGACGACCAGTCCTTCCTGCTCAAGCTGAAGCTGCTCAAGAAGCTGCTCTTCCTGGGTTAAATGCCGAGATTAAATGGACTTTTTAGCATATTTTTTGTCTAAGTTTTAAGAATGATATTAAAAAACTAAATTTTTAAAGGAATAACTGGCTTTAAATGCAAAGAAGTTGAATGGGGAGGTGAGCAGGAATTCAATTTAATGATACGTGAATCAAAAGTAAAGAAAACTACATAAGACTTTGTTGATAAATATAAAAAATTAAGAAATTAATTTTTAATTAAATCTTGTGTCTGTAAATACAAAATCGTTCAAAGGGAAGTAATGAATAATTAAACTTAAGAATACATTTTAAATTATTGAGCGAGGAAGAAATTTCTGAGAAGATTTTGAAACCACTCGAACCTAGGCTTGTTAAATAGTTTTCAATTTGAAAGATTGAAAAATCTATTAGCTACTATTTGCTAAATACAAATTTACAGCCATGACAACAATTCACAGTTATCAATTAGTTGTTAAAAAGGTCAATGTCAGCAATCAGCATATATATGCCATATTCATGTGTGCATATGTATATGTATATGTGTGCCATATACTTTACGCAGAGAAATAATAAAAATTTGATTAAAGAAAAGAAAAAAAACAAACATATTTGTGCAAATTAAAAGCATGTAAATCGTTAAGACTAACAGAAAACAAGCTACTCCCGCTTTTTAAACAAATTCACATAATGTTAATCGAGTGTTTAGGTGTCTCTCCATTAGCTCCTTGTTGAAAGGTCTCCAAATGTAGCAAGATTGCAGAAGCAGAAGCATAAGAAATTTTGAATATGTTGTGGTATTTTATGAGAATTACATTTATTTAGTTATGTATACAAATAAGCTGTGAATGCAATTAATTTGAGTTTAAAACTCTAAGCAAAGGGTTAAATGCTGCCCAATCGGAGAGGTCAGGTTCCCAGTTTAATGTGTAGTTGTGATTGGTGTTTAGACTAGAGTCAACGCGCTTGACTGACTTTTGGCTTTTGGCCTTAGCCGAGCAACAGCTTCTTCAGTTTCTTTAGCTTGAATATGGCCTGGGGATCATGAGGATTGTGCACATCATCAGCCTGGCCATAGATATTGTCACCCTGCAACGTCTCGTCCACAGGCACAGCTGCCACCAAAGCCACTGCCAGCAGGCAAACGAAAAGGGCCTGAAAGGAATATATATGTATATGTATTTACTTGTTATCCTTGAAATCCGAGAAACCCTTGAAGGCAATCAATTGGCCACTCACCAATACGATAAACTTCATTGTGGGTAAAGGTAGAGCTGCTTAATCCAAAAATTGACTGCACTTTTTGGTCAGAGTGCTGGTGGCTTTTATACCCAAGATCAGGCGCACCGAAAAACCGAAAAAGAAAAAGAAACCCATCAGGCGATGATAATGTCATATGTAAACTGCACATATTACATTGCCGGACAAGTTTGGACAAGTGGTCAGAAATGGCGATACATAAACAAAAGCGCATAAATAAACGAGTCTGGTCAACAAAAACAAAAGGCAAAACACCAAAGGCAAAAAATAAAGAAGAACGGATAAAAATTGCAAATTGCTCGAACGTGGCACAGTCGGTCAGTCAGTCAGTCTTTGGGCCCTGTTGGGCACCTGCTTGTGGCACTCTTTGCAAATAAAGCATGTATTTATAAGGCGATGCAGCAACAACAAAGATAAGAGACACGCCTGCCTCTGTTTGCATTGCTTAAGCCAGCGCCAGAGCTAGAGTCACACCCCAGTGAGCTGCTTGTGCTACTGAAGAAGTTCAAACAAACTTTAAACTAAGTGCGATTATTTTGAAGGGGACAACATGAAATTGAACATGATTGATGAATAAATAAATATTTTTTTATAAAAACTCATCTACAGTTTAAACATACTTTGTTTAGTTGGTCATTTAAGATTTACACAGCTCATCTGAAGGTTATCTCAAATATAAAAAATGTCTATTAGAGGTCTGTAGCATAGCATTGTACTAGATTCTTCTAGACTTCTCTAATAGAGCCATGAAATAGTTTTTCGAAGGGCCCTTTAACTTTTTAACATAGTTCTGTAACACATATTTAAAAGTCCTCTAACAGAGCCATGTAACATGTTGCTCTGTAACAGATCTTCTAGAACTTTGTAACAGAGTTCTGTTACAGCTCTTCAAGAACTCTCTAGCAGATCTGTCTAACAGAGCTCGTTACCGAGCTCATCAACAAATCAGTCAACAAAGAGCCTGCAAAGCGTGACTTTAAGTTTTTATTTATTGAAAAACAATCATTGCAATAGGCGGAAGTTGAATTTGTTTGTATGCATAAAATAAAAGACCTTACATAATAGCCCACTTAAAATGAAATTAATTGATTAACACTTGTATGTCATTTTCTCAAATGTTTAACTAAGGAAGTCACGTAATCTGCATTTCGATCAAGATCCCAAATAGAGCGATCAATGGGCGAGGCAATTAAACTCAATTTGGAGCATTAAACATAAAAGAATGGATCCATAAATATTGGGGCTATGAGAAGAGCCATCAAGCTGAAAGATTCAAGAGTTAAGTCAACACCAAGCTGAGTATTGAAATCGAAACCGAAACAGAATAAACGCCAGTTGGACTTTGGGCGTTGGCTAAAGAGCTGACGAGAAAAAAGAAGGCAAACGATTCAGATAGAGGTCAGCATATAATTCAATATATTTATTTTATATTTGGGATCAGTCAAAGTCAAAGTCGTTTCACATTTACATTTTTGTTTCTTTCAGATTACCAGTTGACAAATGTGGTGCAGCGGAAACGAATGCAGATCTTCTAAATGAGTTAGCAAACAATAAGCATGACAAAGCATATTTAAGAAAACCGCTAAAAGATGTAAATCGAACAAAACAAATAGAGCTACTTTTATCTATTTATGCAAATGATACTCAACTAATGTTAGCAGTTGCAGCTTGTAGCTGTCTTTTTTTTTGCAGCTCGTTTGTATTGTTTTTGATCAAGTGATCGTTGTCGGCCCGTTGTCTGTGAGCATCGCTCAACACCTTTTGCTAACCCGTTTTGTGCCCATGGGCATTTCAATTAAGGGCGTGGCTCGCGCTGACAATTTATTTATGTGCCATTCGCTGTCCCCCTCTCTCCCTGTACAAACATGTATTTCGCACGTATCGCATATGAAGATTGTAAAGTTGTCGCAAGACGTCTGGGAATTAGTTATAAAAGTGCGTAACATTCATTTCACATTTGACAGCAAATGATGCCGCACATTTGATGGCCATATAAGACTCATGCCATGACAATTGGGTCACCTTGGTGACCTTTGCCTGAAACGTAGAACACTCGACTTCAACACTTACAAAAGCTGTTAAAGCAAAACAAATCACGCATACGCCCCCCGTTCATAGCCCGTTCATACAAATGAGTTGATAAGCATCTATGGATTCAATATGCCCAAACGTGGCTGGCAAACAAATCCATTAGGTCAGGCGACGTGGCGTGACTGAGCTGAAAGTCAAACGATTCGCTTGCAAACCCTAAAATGAAGAGCATTAAGCGCAGTTTACTTCAGCGATTCGATTATGAGTTCGTGTCGAGAACTTCTGGCTTTTGCCTGGATGGCCACACAAGTGCTCAGCGTAAGTTTCTAATGAAACAGCATCAGCATCTGTTAATTTGTGTTCTCATCTGCAGATGCATATTGATGAGTTCTACTCCAGATCGTTTGTGCCCAACGATATATTCGTTGATTATACCGTACAAAATGGGAATGCTCTCAACTTCAATTTGACCGTCAAGGTTCACTTTCCTGGTAAGCTGCTCATGCAAATCTTCGTGCGGAAGCTGGACGATGTGCCGGGCGGATCGAACACCTTTGAGATGCTGAAATTGAGGAATCTGGACTTCTGCAAGTCCCTCGAGACGCTGCGTAATATAACACTGAATCAGTTTCATGGCGAGTCTATAATTCCGCAAACCTTTCTGATGTCGTGTCCATTGATGCCGGGCTTCTACTACTTGGAGCATTGCTCCTTCGATGCCAGCCTGTTGCCTTGGGTCATAAAGGATGGCCGCTACTTTGTGCTCGTCGAGCTGGTGCAGGTGTACGAGGAGGTAACAAGATTATTAAATTGCAAATTTAAGGTCAGCAAGAAGACGCCCGAGACGGAGCAGCCAAGCGACAAACAAAATCCCAGGAATGAGAACATCTTTAATGACTTTAAATTAAATTTATTCGGATTTGACAATGAAGTTTGAAGCTAAAAGCTACAAAATATACTCTAGATCTGCGTTAATGGTCATTTAGTCAATTTGTCTTCGCTCGCAATGATAATTGTAACAAGCGTAGCATTAGGTAGCTGTAAACATTATTCAGTTTATGTTTTTAAGCAATTGTACCCATGAATATTGCAGAGAAGCTATCTGAAATCCGCTGATGAACTTGAACCAAAAACACAGTAAGCGCGCATAAATTATGCGAGGCAAACAGAAAAACAGAAAAACAGAAATCGGGGCAAGCAAACGCGAACCCGAAAATGCCTCAGATAAATCATAGCCCAAAGAGAGTCGCATGCACGCGGCCATAAATTAAAGTGCGAGTATTTTTATTGCAATTCGCTTGTTTGTACCAACAAATAACAAGTACAAACAACGCTCAACGATAGCAGCAGCAGCAGCAGCAGCAGCAGCGGCAGCAGCAACAACAATGAATGGTAAACAGAAGGCGGGCTGGGCGGGGTCTTAAGCCGCAAAGTACAGTGAAAGTGACGTAATGCGGCGCTGGGAATGGAAAAATATATACAAAGAAGTAGAAAATAAAAGGCATTAAGCGGCGACAACAAAGTGGAGAGAAAAATGTCAATGTCTTTAACAGTGGCGGAAGCGGCGGAAGAAGAAGAAGAAGAAGAAGCAGCAGCAGCTACCAAACGCTGACCATTGATATGGACATTGGCAGACGCTGCGTATACGTAATCTGTGTGTCGTCCGTGTTGCTGCTGTTGCTGCCGTTGTTATTTTTTGCACAAACAAATTGCACATGCATCGTTCGTCCGACAGCGGCTTACATTTATTTACTTTTGCTGGTTTTTCTGTGCCTTTTTTTGTTTTTTGTTTTTTCTGATCTCTTTTTGTCTTTGG
Source organism: Drosophila gaucha (assembly GCA_035045545.1). Lineage (NCBI taxonomy): Eukaryota > Metazoa > Arthropoda > Insecta > Diptera > Drosophilidae > Drosophila > Drosophila gaucha. The sequence continues at coordinate 9,270,838 of JAWNOY010000292.1, forward strand.
TTTTTATCGCCTGCATTTACAATTCAATGTCATTGCATTGTTGCTTTTATTCCCATTTTTTTATTCGTTGATGCTTTATGTGTCGCAATTGCCAAATGTAAGAAGACGACGACGACGACGACAACCGGTTCGGGCCATGTAACCGACTGCAGTTTCAATGTTAATTTGGCTGCGGCCGCTTGACCTTGAAACCTGTTGGCAACTGCACTGTACCTTGCCAGTCCTCATCTGTGGTCATCTCTGTGGTCAAGCTCATGCATTACGCATTACACGACTCATCAACTTTTATGTTGCCTGCCAGCCTCTATAATAATTGTAATTAAAGCCAAGTATAGCTATATTGTGTAGCCGGCCACAGAAATCGTTTTCGCGTCTCTCGGCCAGACAATCTAAACTATGTAGGCGTTGCATTTTTCTTGTTGATTGCAGCTCCATAGCAGACCGCGTGCTGCTAATTAACAGCAGCCTTGACTTCCACTGAAATGGCTAATGTTAAGTGCGTCCAAGTTCTGCGGTTCTAGCATCTTAAGCGTCGTTGAGGTGAAGTTCATGTTTACAATTTTGATATTGACTACTATGGTAATATAGAAATTTTATAAAATTTACTTATCAGTAAATAATAATTTAATCAAGAAATAGTTAAGCCAATGAAATGTAAATGTATATATATAGAAAATTATAATTACTTATACATTTTTATATTTAGCTCTATTGTAATATTTATATAAATGTTGGGGTTAATTTAAACAGGAAATGCTTAAGCCAATGGAAGAGTAAATAATTATTTATATATATGTATAAATTGTATAGTATTTACTGATAAGTGGGGATTCTTTAAGCAGGAAGTGGTTAAGCCAATAAATGATTTGCTATATAATATATATTATACAATATATGTAAACTATGATTGGAATATATATTTTATATAGCAAATCATATTATAAGCAAATAAGCAATAATTTGATCTTTCATTGGCCTTGCCATTTTCTATTTATTTATACTTTTAATATTAATAAATATATATATATATATATATATATATATATTTGAAGTATATAAGTGTTTGACTATTGCAACTGAAAATGCAATAAAATTGTCTTTAGAAAAGATCTTTAACCTCGTTTATCTGTTGTTTCCATGACTAAAATCAATGTTAGACCTGGCCTTACCTTGTAAATTCACAGCTCTCTAGCAAAGAATTTTTATTATTTTTGAATGTTTTGGTTTGCGCGTCGGATTGTTTGCAATGACGCCAGCTTGTAAACATTCGCTCAGTTGATTGATTTCAAAGATCAAAGTTAGCTGTTGTAATAAAAAATGTTCACAATACCAAATAAACAATGTTTTTAGCTGCTTATTTATTTAGCTCTCAGCAATAACAAATATGTTGGCCAGGGCAAAAAAAAAAGAAGAGATTTTTCCTCTAACTGACGACCAAATGTGGTTTTCTATAAGCAACTGCGTCTGTGTGTGTGTGCAGGTGTGTTTCTGTGTATGTATTGATATGGAGTGTGCTTTTAGATAAAATGCAAATTCCCGTTAATTGAACGCCAAACAAAAGCGCCGAGGCAGCAATGCAGCAAAAACAAAGTTGGGTTTGAAAAATCAATTAGCAGCACAAAATGCTTTGGTTTAAAGCCGAGACCCGGTTAGTTTGTAGCTGCTGCTGTTGCTGCTGGTATCAGTGTGGCATGTAAACATCTCCTTGCCCCTCCCCTGCCCCGCATTCATCGTCCAAATATCGAGCGAGTGGGTGCAGTGAAAAACCGCAGCTGCTGCTTTAAATTTATGCCATCGCGGTATTAGAAGCATAGTTTGCGGTTACCGCAAAGCGAAAGGCGTTCGGCAGTGGGCGTGCCATATTGGCTAGGTATTTGGCATGGAGCATAGTATAGTGCAGCAACAAAGCGAAATGCAAGAAATCAAGGCTTTAGTTGTGGGCGGGCGCCCACAAAAGGCGAACAGAAAAAAATGGCGCGCTTTTATGAATATTTATAACACAATGGAGCATGAAAAAGTTGTTCGGGGCTTTATGCAATGAATGTATGCATACAAGTATCCTTCTGAGTATGTGTGTATGTGTGTGTGAGAGTGTGTGCATGCAAGCATTTAAAGCTCCCAAGGTAGGGCGCGCTGGCCCAGTGAATGTTATCGATATCAATGCGTTGCCAGAGCCAGGCAACAAAAGGGGCTCAGACAGAGGCAAGCTGAGGTAAAAGGTAAAAGGAAAACGAGTTTATTGTTCGAATTAATAATGACAGCTTATACTGCAATGAAGTTGTTAAGAAGTGCACAATATTGTATTATTAAATGATCGGAAGTAAAAGATACTGTTCCTTTCCTCAATTATGAAGTGCCGCTTGTCATTGGCAAATTGATAAGTTGATTGGGGTTTAAGCATTAATTGAGGTGTAATGTAATTGAATATATATAACAAAGATAGATGTAGCTTAAATTTAAGAAATATATATATGTAGGAATTGGATCCCTTTTGCTTTGTTTAACCGTCTGTCTCTGCTTGTTTTACCTCTGCTCCTCTGCCACCCAAAACGTTGCCTTCCTTGCTAAGAAATTTGAGATAACATGCAAATTGGAATGCTGAAGCGAAAGTGCATTCATTTGGTTCTTCTCTATTTCGACATTTATCAGCAAGAGAAATTGAAAGTTAAAATGTTTAATTTTCAAATGCTAAGCTACAAAAGTGCAATCCATATCAGTATTATCAACAATATCTGCAGTTGAGTATGGATAATATTTATTATGCATACGAGTTGTGAGCAGCTACCTTTCGGTATGTTGCATTATTAAAAATTCCATTTGCAGAAATATTCGAATAAAAATGCCAATTGCAAATCTTAAATAAATGCTAAGTAAATTATGAAATTTCGTGTTTGCATACAATTTTGCGTAAATTTGGTAGCTGCTGCAATGGAAATGCGAATGCGAATGCGAATGGAAATTCAAATATTGATTGTTGCCGTTCGTTCGATAGACACGTGCCGCTGCTGGCGCCATCTAGCGGTCGCTGCATGCAAATTGCAAAATCAGTGCGTGACTTGTAAGATTAAAGAGCAAAGCTTTGCCAAAATAAAACAGTTTTCCCTAATGCCAACAGAAAGGAAACCAAAGAAAAAACACAAACTGCATTAGCTATGGCAACGAACTCAGTTAACGGTACTTTTTCTGGCCACTCGCATGGAGAGGAGGGCAGTTGGACCGAACGCCCTTCAATGCCGCCACGCACGTGTAATGCCCCAGACAATGGGCCCACAAACAGGGTCGCTAATCACGTCGTCAGCTTTACAAAAGGGCTAATAGCGAACTAATTTGATATAGCTGCCCAGCCGTGACTTTTATGTGCCGAACATATATATTTCACATGGCATATTTCTTATTTGCGACACTGTTTGTATAAGAAATCGTTTCGTGTTGCCAATTTGACAGCAACAATAACTGTAACTGTAACGATAAAAAATTGTACAAACCGGCAAACAGTCAAAGTCAAAGACTAACAAGAGTCGCTGTCGTCGCCCGACTTCACTTCAATTCACTTCAATGCCTGCCACGCCCCTCTGTCTCGCCCCCTTTTAACAAAAGCCTTAACGATTGCCCAGCTTCACTTTGTATTCTCATCTCAAATTTTTATTTCTCTTATATATAAAAAATTTGAAAACATGTAGTTTTATGCATTTCATAAGTTGATTTTTATGTTTCTTTTGGGCTGCAAACTTTTAGCTTGATGTTCTTCACTATGCAGTTGGGCAAGTTGAACAGGTCGACGAGCGTAGTTCACCTGAGTTATTCAAAGTTTTGTCAGTTGTTAGGTTTATTGGCTCACTTTTGGAAAGTTTATTGATTTTGACAGTGCATTGCTTCAATGGTATTTTTGCATTTGACCTGCATACAAATATTTAACTTAAAAAAAAACATATATGTATATAGTATATATAATTTGATAAATATTTTTAAAGATTATTTCAAATATTAGAGTTATATGTAAATATTTAACTTTGACTTTATTATTTATTTATTTATTATAAGATGAAAACTAGATACTAGACCCCTGAATAGAAACATATACTAGTGTCTATCACTTCTAGCTAAAAAAATATATAGTTTACATAGCTAAGTATTTAGTATAATATTAAGTATAATTACAATCATAATTTGGAAGCTATTGCAGCTAGAGAATTTTGAAATTTCAAAAATAAAGTCGTATAAGTCGTTACTTTTTGAATGCAAATCAACAATATGCATTCTATTAGGCTCGAGCTTTAGAGGATCGGTAATCATTTGACCGAGATAACGCCTTTTCAAGCACCAAACGTCTGATTTGGGAATCGAGCCAACATTTATAAAAATTGTGATTTATTTTTTAATAATATATAAAAGTTATACTTTTTAATTACAAATAAAATAATTATAATAACATTGTTCAAGTTACAGCTATAAAAAGTTGAAGTTATTCTTCATTTTGGAGTAAAATATAGTCAAAAATTAGAAATAAATAATTTCATTGTCAAGCGATAGTAGAGATAGAAGAAACAGATAAAATATTCAGAAATATGACTTTATTTATCTGAGTTACAGTCATTGAAAGTTCAGAAATTTCAGAACGTTCAGTTTTTTTGCTCAATTTAAGTCTGTCAGTCTGTTCATCTTCGTGTCATCAGGTATGAACGCTAAGCACTCGAAGGTATAGGCTTGAAATGAGAAACACATAGTCGTTTGTAGTTTGTTGCAAACTTAACAAGTCTATCATTTTATATAACATTTCATTATGCATAGCTTTGCACAGAATTTGCAACTAATTTGAATGCATAAAGAAATCGTTTTTATTTGCATTTCCTTACAGTTGTCTGTCGGATTAGTCATCGCGTAGCGTTTGAGATCTTAGGCATTGCCTTGGCTTACCGCACGCTGTATCTGTATCTGCATGAGAGCATTTAAAATTTATGTCAAATTAGCGAGCGCTTCAATGACAAATGCGAGTGCCATAGAAATGCCGCAATTGCAACAGGCCGGGAGCAGAACAGGCTCAGGCGAAGCTAAGGAGGAGGCTGTGCATCCTGTGGCATCCATTGCACTGTGGATGGCGGCGGAAATTAGTTCAACGGCACTCAAACTGCGGCAGTTAAACGTCGCCAACCACCAAACCACCCAACCACCCATTGGAACAGCACCCACGATCTAGACATCTAGCCCGCTGTACAACTGCACACAACTTGTCCGCCGGCACTTGTTTTTTATGGCCCAAAGGGAGCGCATTGTAGGGGGTGGGGGCTCTGGACATTTGAAGATGATGTAGTGCGGACATAAACATAAATAATGGCAATGCGCAGTTATTACTTTCTGCTTCTTCCACGTCCGCTGCCACTTGTGCGGAGTCTCGTCCTTGGCCACATAAAAATTAAATGTGAGTGGAGAGCGCCAAAGACGATGAAGACGACGACCAAGACGATGTCTTTCTTGCTGGTTGCATCCTTTAATTGCATTCTAGGCAGCCGCATCAAATGGCTAAGACGCGCTCTCCTAATGGGTTAATTGGGTTTAAGGCGACTAGCTGCTTGCTTCGTGACGCAGCCATGTGATTTATTGCGCCACAACAAATTGACAGCGACAAACGAATGCAGCCAAACTAATGGGAAAATTGTGCATACGCCGTGTGGAACGGAGCTCGCATTATTAATATTAATTTCGTAATTTCAATAACTGGCATTCATATATCAGCCAAGTGCCACGGCCCGACAATAAAAGAAACGCTGGCCAACGGCAATTGCCATGATTTGCAGCTTTCATGAATTTCACATCCGCCGACTGCCAAAAGTCAAGGCGCAAGCAGAGGATGCCTGCAGGAGCTGCTGCAGGAGCAAGAGCAGGAGCAGGTGCAGATGCAGGCGGGCATACTCTCTGACTCGTCGCAAATGCAGATTGCATGTCCTGGCCAAGGCAATGCATTAACAGCACAAACACACCCACACACACACACACCCACACAACAATGCTGGGCTAAAGCCAAACATAAACAATAAAGAGTGCACCTTAGCCTGACGGCTAGAGAGCCAAAGCTGTGAGGGGCGCAACGCACTTGCCGCTAATGCACCAAAAACTGCAAGCCCGACCCTGCCGAGCTCCTCCATCCCTACGTTCGTCCCACTGCGCTCCTTTGTGAAGTTTACTTAACAATATTTCTCATTGTTGTTGAGACGTTGCAGGTGTTTGCTGAAGCATATCAAAAATATATACGACTACGACTACGACTATGCGAGTCTATTGCAAACAAGCAAAGGAGCAGCCCGACTATGTCAGACGCCAAGAACTAGTTCGCGGAACTGCTAAGTAAAGTGTGCCAAATGAACTATGAATGTACAAAGGTTTTTGACTGTTGCTTATTGAACAACAAGTTCAAAGTTTAGGCATGAGTTGCACAGAAACGAACTGTGAACTAAACTAGTTCTATGTATGTGGGATATTTATTATATTTTAATTAAGATTAACACTTAATATGATTTCACTCTTAGGACTGCTGCACGCTGCTGCTTAAGCTTTTTCTTCCTTCTGTCTACTTTTCTCTTCTCTATCGGTGATCCACCACTGCTCTTCTTCTTTGCATGCAACTCTGTGGTATGGCGTTGCCACTTCGTTGTGCCGCTACTACTCGTTACATGTATGCGAAAATAATGGAGTGCCATCTTACTATAATTTGATTTTGTTAATGTTCCAACTGAGCTACATCAAAAAGAAGATAGCAAATACGCTGACAATCTGGTTGCTGATCTGTTGCCGAAATTCGGATTATTTAACTGGAACCACTTTCAATTCGCTAAGAGACATCTCTAATGCGAACTACTTAGTAGCATAGCCCAAAAAGTAGGCAACAATACGCTGGCAATTGCCATACGAACAGAAGGAGCTGCCTGGCGGCAACGAGTGGGTGCTCCAGCTGTCCGCCTACCCACCCGCTCGACTTGGCCTGGCTACCTCTGCAGCCTGTGGACTGCTTGGCTGGCTTGCCTTAATTATGAGTTACTTTTGTGCATGCATTTTCTTAGTCCCCATTTTCCTCATTTTCTCATTTTGTGCAGTCGCCTTCGTTGTCGTCGTCGTTGTTTAGTTTTTTGTGCTGCTTAAATCAACTGTCGGCGAGCAAAGGGAGACAGGTGGGGCAGGAGATGGGGTTTGTGCAGGCAATTGGTTGGCGCTGCTGCTGCAGCTGCCATTGCCTTGTGTTTGCCTTTGGCCACAATGGGTTGCAAGGTTCGCTCGCTACGTGGGCACAACAAAGCAGACAAGTCGCCTGCTGGCGTTTGCCGCATGGTGCGAGTGGAACTGCGGTTAAGCGAGAGAGAGAGAGAGAGAGAGAGAGAGAGTGGTGTGTGGAGTGTTGCCTACTGTGGCAGCTGCTTATGCTGTGTAATTCCGCGTAAAATGCACAAAGGGATCTTAACCTGCACGGGCACAGTGCTCTCATCCTTTCGTGGCAATGCCTGCATGACACCTGCCTTTGTTCACAAAAAAGACAATAGACAACCGCAGAGCGGCGACCAGAGAAAGTGAGGGAGCAAGGCAGGTGCACTAAGAGAGAGAGAGTGAGACCAGAGAGCAGCGAGTGTGAGAGTCACAAATTGTATAAAACATTTAAATGGTACGCTTCGCTCTACTCATTTTCATTGTTGACTGCAGCCATTGAAATTGATTTGTGGAGCATTCAAAAATGATGAAATTTCATCACAATGTCAACAGTTGAACAAAGTGCAGCAGCAACAGCTGCGAGGTCGGCAGATCTCGCCCCCTGACCCAATTGCCAAGCGAATCAAAAGACAACTGAAAGGTTCCTCGCCTAGCAATTGAACATGAGAATTCAGGCGATGCTACATTGAAAGCTTAAGTAAATTGCATAAATTGTTAATAGATATAATAAAAGAAAAAGAGAAAATGTGTGCCAAAGCTGCTTGTAGATACAACAAAAGTAATTCAAATACAACAATTTAAATATATTTGTGCACAGACAAGAATTTGCAGATTCGTTTTAATTCCACTGCTGAAATTCTTGCCTAGCTCAAATACCCTATATAAAAGTCATAGCGGAGATGTGACTTGTCTTGTTAAGACTACTAACTCGATTATTTTAAGCAGACTCGACTTAGGAAAGGGTATCTCACTTTGCTTTACTGCTTTAAAGCTAATTATAGGGTATTGGTTAGTCGTTGCACTTACATTCCGCACATTCTTGCTTGCCTTTGCAAGTATTTCAGTTCAGTTTGAGTGTTCAGCATTATTAAATTCCTGCAATAAACACTTTCGATTCGTGCAACAGCAACAAATGGACCGAGGATACTTGGAAACACTGTTAAATCAATTTTGGAGAGCAACTGTTGAAAATCTATTTTGCAGGTTAATTTCAAATTTCCGTTAAAAGTGCCCCAAATTCGATTTAATTTTATTACGTTGCAGCAGAGTAGCTCACACACACACGCACACTCGCATTTTTGGGGCCGGAAATGCAACAGGAAATCAGCGTGCAACGTTAGTGCAGCCACGCCTCCCGCCCCCACAGACAGGCACTGGCAATGGGAAGCACATTCTCATTGCACATTTTGCGTTGAATAAACTTTGCCATTTACTGCACCAAACTACAATAAAGTGGGCGTGGCAGGGGGGGTGCTAGCTATTGGGGCGTGCTGGAAGACTGACTCTGACTCTGCCACTGCCACTGCCACTGCCTCTGACTCTGGCCAAAGGGGAAACATACAAAGTCAAAATAAGTCAAGTTGGAAATATGTTACATGCGCACACTTCCCAGCTAGTGAGTGCGTGTGTCTGTATGCGTGTGTGTGTGCGGCAACAGCAACAACTCCGGGGGCCATTTTGTTATTACAGTTGCTGCAATTTCTGCAGCCTGGCGCTGCTTTAGCAACAATTACAACAGACGGCAACGAGCACGAAATAAAAAAAACAAAACTGCGAATAGAGCAGAACAGGAGAACAGTTGTGCAACAAAAAAAAACAGAAAAAGAAAAGGGGAGCAAGGAAAATAGAAGCACCCTGTACCGGATTCAATGTGGGTTAGTCTCCGTCTCCGGCTCCGTCTCTCTGTCCGGCTCCGTTTGCATTCGGCAGCGGGTCAGCGACTTGGCGCCACTCAAGTGAAGCAACAGTCCGCAATCACAACACACACTCACACATACACACACATACAGTCGCACTCACACTCAAGCATTTGTCTTCCGGCCATGACAGCGTCAGTAAATTGAAAACGCGCAGTGAGGCAGCCGAAGTGTGCAGCAGGCGGCAGAAGCGTTACCAGCTACGAGTTGTCCGAATAACAACGGCACAAGTTCCGGACGTATTCGTAACCATTTTCAATTCCCGTTACAAGCTGCACGCTTGCTGTTGACAATGTCACCATTACGACAGTTACTACGGCCGTACTCCAAGCGTGGCTTGTAAGCTGCCCTGATCCGATCTCTCTATGGACTGGGATTTGAATAGTTATACGATATGGGATTTATTTACTTATATTTGATTTACTTATAAAATACACCAGAATATATCAAAGATTGAATTGTGGACTTAAGAACCTATTTTCACGGGTTACTAATGTGATCTCTGCTTATAAAAAAAAACTACTAACTAACTGATGTATGGATCTGAATCAACTCGTTTCTTAAGCCAGTTTTCAATGGGCTGTTAATATTTGAATGAGTTTTACTCGGTTCAATTATTACTTTAAACAGTCAGCTGGTTTCATTGCAGTTTGGGAAATAAAGTATTTCGAGCTGAGTATGAACTTAAATTTGTGTATAGCTTGTCATTCTTAACAATTCCTACTCTAACACAAAGTAGGCGTAAATGTTATAGTTAAATTAAGATCAACTTCAAAATTATTTACTAATAGAATTAAGCTGTAGCTGAATGAAACCACTTCTAAAGCCATCCTTAGCTGGCCATCTTTGGAGTGGGCTATGCCTAGACTCTATTGTTGTTGTAACTTGTCTGTTTGCGTTGGCTCGTTAATTGTATGCGACTGTGAAGGGTGGTGGGGGCTGGGAAGCTGGAGTTATCCGACATGAATGTGGACTGCATCGATGCTCACGTAGCACGTCGATTGACATTGATCAGCGTTAACCTTAGCAGGGAGCACTCGAAGCTAGCCCAAAGTGAGCTGCACAACTGTGGGCCACTTAATGCGCTTAAAATGATGGCCACTGGGTAAAGGTGGGCAGTGGTCGGGGAACAGGTCTCATTTATATGGAGATGCGAATCGAACTCAAACTGGACCCTTAAGGCATGCAAATGGAATACGCTTCAAATGTGAAAAATGCTGACAGTGCCAGCAGTTGACAAGGAGACATAGAGAGGGTGAGCCTGAGTTCTGTTATGGTTGACATGCATGATAATGAGAATGCCACGCCCATTGCCCAATGTTGTCCAATGGCCGCACTTGCGCCTGCAGTAATTGCGGAAAATGAATTAAAGGCAATTTGCGGTGCAGAAGGCAGCAGCAACAACAATGCAAAACGAAAGCAAACAACATAAGCGGCTCTATATGAGTGTGTGTGTAAGTGTGTGGGCCTGTCGGTGTGTGTATATGCTGCAGGAAACAGTCATTGCAGGAACTGCTCGAGGAGCAACAGCAACAAAATGGAAGCTGAGGCAACACACATGCAAATGTATGCCAGCTCTTCTTAGTGCGCGCGTGGGTGTATGTGTGTGTGTGTGTGTGCGTGCGTTTAAAAAGCTAAAAGAAAACGGATGCAACAATTTGCCGTTGTACATCAGATGCAAGCCAGGAAGACAGTGGGCTGCACCACGACATGTTGACATAGCCGTCGGGTGCAGCAGCAGCAGCTGCGGAAGCGTCAGGTGCAACAGGGAGAAAGCAGAGAAGCTTATGCCAATGCGAAAGACTCTACGCTTGACTTTCTATTTAAGCGATTTGAAAGTCACACGACGAGTTCAACGAGAGGAAGCAGCCGGAAAATGGAGAACAGGATCTGAACACAAAGTGACAGATGCAACATAAGCAGCAAATCAGTTACGGGGCCAAAAAAAGGTCGCTTAAGTTGTTTGCTGTTAACTAGTTAACAGTTCTTTGAGATGATAAACACTGCAGAAAATTTATAATATTTTTAAATGTTCACTCACCAATAAGTTTTTTAAAAGAAAACCTATTGCTGTGAATAAACAACAGTTTGCTGTAAATTGTTTAACAGATGTAAGCTCTAACAGTTGCCTGTTAAGCGTTTTACTGTTCTTTAACTCTCATGACGATACATATCCTGAGCTGTTAATCAACAGCAATTTGCTGTAAACTGCATAACATATTCTATTCAGCTTGCAGTTGTATTTAAAATGTTAAATTTGATAAACTATCAATATCTGCTACTCTAAGACATATTTACACAAGCTTAAGTATCTTTTTACTCTGCTAATCAATCAATTTGTTATGTAGTTATTGTAAGTTACTAGAAACACATTTTCCGCTTTGCAATGTAAAGTGAATTTCATGCTGGCTTAATTAGATGCCATGTTGCAATTTATTTCGGTGCGAAGCCAAATGAAGGCCATTGATAAATGAACTATTGTTGCGAAAATCTTCAATCAATTCACGCTGCAATTTATCTCCATCAATCCGCGACAACAAAATGCAGAGTTTGGCTGGAAAATGGGCATTCTGCTCGGTTATTTTTACGCTAATTTGATTTTCATTTGTTTATGTTGTTTCGAATTGTTATTTGCATTTTGTTGCTCATGTTTAATTAAAAACACATTTGATGGCAACAGACAAACACACACACAACACTTCATTATTGCAATCATGCGGCGCTATATAAATTACAAAAATAACTCAATTACGAATACAGTCAACACCCATTTTGCTGCCTCTTTTCCGTACTGGTGGAAAACAGTTCCGCCTTCCGTTTCCGTTTTAACAGTTGATTTTGCCAGTCTGCCAAAAATATATAAAAACAGCCAAGTTTTTATTTCCGCTCCGATTGAGCATTAAATGCATATAAATTTTACTAAAAATAATGCAAGCAAACAATTTGGCAACTGCAACAAAAGCGATTAATGCCTAACAAACAACAATACATAGATAAATTACGCGCATACACACATAGACCAACACAGATGCAGACACACAACAATGAACAATGGCAACTGGCATGCAAATAAACAGTAAATTTGCATAATCAATTTGTTTATTGATTCGTATATTCAGCTATTTTAATTACGTTTACGCTTGAACCTCATTTCAAATACACACACACACGCTCACACCGAGCCATGCAGTCAGTCAGCATCAAAAGTTGTTCAGCTGCAATAGAGTTTTTTAGACATTTGCCTTTTGGCAATTTTTGGCTTTTGTAATTTGCATTGACAAAATTTGCGCATATCTATTATAGTTTTTTACTTTAAATGAATCAAAAATATCGAAATAACAGAAACAACAGCAATTAGCAGCAACAGGCGCCAACGCTTGTAATTCTCATGAAAGCTGAAAAAAGTGTTGCATACATTTAGGCTCAATCATAAATTCCCCTTTAATGGCGCGCGCTAGGCTCTGGGCTTTTTGTTTGGTTGAGGCTGCATTTCAAATGCGTTTACAATTATGGAAAGTTTTCCGCTCAGGCGTAATGCCTATTTTCTTTTTTCGATTTTATATTAAGTGCCCTTTTAAAAATGAGCTATAGAAGAGGTTAACTGTAAATGCTTATTTTTTTAGTAGGTGCATTGCATGAACTTAAAATAAATTTAAAAGCGTTTTGCGCCTCGTTTATCTATTACGAGCTTATTAGGCTTATATTACAAGGTTATCAATTGGATAATTGCTATTGTCTGTTAACAGTCTCAGCTATTAATTCGACAAACTGTTGAATATAATAGTATGAATTACTAGTTTAACACTATTATACTACACAGTTTCAGCTACCTATTGGATAATTGTTATCTGTTAACAGTTTCAGCTAGCAATGGGAATAATTTTCCCCTTATACATATTATATAGTCTATCAGTTGTCTAATTTTTATCTGCACTTCAATTGTTTGTTCAATTGCTTGAATTTCAAAAACCTTTCCATTGCCAATAAACGAGTCTGCAGTAAAGCTAAAAGCATAGTTTTTTCCCCCAAGCTGCTGCCTATCAGCGTTAAAAGCCACCTTCGGCGCATCTCAATGACAAGCACTTGTGGTGCTAGTTCCAAGTTGCGAAGGGTTGACGAGTGGGCTAAGTACTCATATCCATTCGGATGGCGCTTTGACAACAGCCTAAGCACTTGGCCAGCGTCAAAAACACGCAGCCAGTCAATCAAAAAGGCAAAAGGCTAGAGGAGAGGTGATTAGGGGAAATGGGGAAGGGGTGGGGTAGGCATTTGTCAAAAAATGCGAAAGCGACGAGACAACTTGAAAACGTCGCGCTGCCAAAATTGTTAAGTGCCACAAGTGGCCACAGGACAAACGCCTCTGACCAACAGCAGGCACAAGCAGAGGCACAGGCACAGCAGCAGGAGCAGCTGCAGTGGAATATGGTGTCAACCGCAGCAGAAGTGGAAAGTTGAAAATGTGCGCAAAATGAATATTTCGAGTTCGAGAGTTGTTTTTGCGGCTTTGTTGCTGTTGCATTTAATTAAATCAATTCAAAGTTTCGATCGACCCCACTCGCTCCATTCATCCCCAATTTTAACCCACAAAATGGAATCGTAACATAAGCCCGGATAATGGACATCAACGCACTTAAGAACGAATCCATCCACGAATCTAATTCAACTTGTCGCATAAATTTTATGCGTGGCAAAAGGAAAAGCAATAGAAAAAATAAAGAGAAAACACAAAAGATAATTAAATCACAGTGAGTGATGGCATATAAATCTGCAAAGCATAGAGCCATCCAATGAGTGCACTCAGTTAGACCAAAAAACTTGAACAGCAAGCGAGGCAGCAAGTACGAGAAAGAGTCAGAGATAGAGATGCCAACAGAGAGAGCAAGACATTGTGCCACTTGAAAACTTTGATTAAAATCCTTTTGAAGTGCTAACAAATAACGCGAGACAAAGACTTGGCCCCCAGTGGAGCCAGGAGACAGGCGACAGCGGGGGCAGTCAATGTATGTCCACACTTTTTGAAGGCTAAGCTGAAGTAGCTGTGGCTGTGGGTGGGGCTAGGGCAAGGGCGGGAGGTCAGTTGGCGTTTGCATTTCTTGCATTGCATTTGCTTCTTGTACTTTTTCTGTGTGCTAAGCGCCACTAAATCCGTCTGTCGCGACAACAACAGCTAGGATCAAGCAGGAGGCAGCAGCAGCAGGCAACAGCAGCAGGATCTGAATAAGGCCGCCAGCCACAACAGCAACAACAAGGACAACGGCGACAATGCAATAACTCATGTGTGCGAGTTGTTGTTGCTGTTGTTGGTGTTGCTGCTGTTGTTGCTGTTGGTCATGATGACACTTTTGGTTGTTGCTGCTGTGCTGCTTTGACAGAAAGTTTTGTTTGATAGTCGCAGAATTGTGCAACTTGGGGCGCTTAAATGCATTTTAAGTTGCGCCTAGGTCTTGCAACTGCTTCGACTTTAATAAAATGCCGCACACGTTACTTGCTGCTTGTGTTGCTTGTGTTGCTCTTGCTGGAGTTGTTGTTGTTTTAAGCAACGCTACGTTTTAGTTAAGTGCACTTGAGAGCGCTTCAAAGTTGGCCAGATAAGCGCTAGCTGAATCGCATACCGCGCCACCGTACACCGTGACGTATGCGCAACGAGCCAACGAATTTTACTTGCGTTTATCATACGCACTGTATAACGCGCGCCAGTGTACATGTGTGTGTGTGTGTGTGGCATATGATAGCAGCCATGGCAGCAGCTAAGAGCTTGCTATTCATAAGGGAAATATATGCAAGAGGCGAGAGTTTCAAGAGTTCTCAAGTGAAGGTCGCTTAAGTAAGTTTGAACAAAAAGCCAAAGTCGAGATATAACACACACGCTCCTCAAAGCACACACAGCGCACAATTTTAAAGCGCAAAAAACCGAACCAAACCGAGCGCAGATCATGTGCGCGTGTAAATGGAGTATGGAGTCTGCCTGAAATTTGTTGCCGACTTGAGTTTTGTACTTAAAAATTGTGGCAAACTTTTGCTGCCAGATTGGACAGCTATTGCAGAAGTGAGCCAGCCACTAGATTAAGAGAGCTATTCGGCAAAGTTAATACCCCTTGCTGTCTGGGCATTATAATCAAAAATAGCTTAGAGTGAAACATGATCTGCATTAAGTTTTTCAATACATTCCAAATTGCAAGATATTCAGCTGAACTGCTTGAGAACTATAAACAAAAATTGTTTCACTAATAGTGAGCCTTAGTTATATTTCATCAGGCAGTAGAGTTAATAGATCTGTACATTCATTTTTAAATTTATTTAATATCAGCAATATCAAAAAGGATTGAAAAATATATTTCTGTGAATTTTTTCAACATATTGGAATATTTACTATATTTAAAGTGAAATCTCTAAAATAATTGGCAACTTTCGACCGACAGTCTAAGATCTTTTGACAAAATGGCAAAACATTTTTGTTGGAGTTAGATTTTTCCTAGGAGTTTCGATGAAGGGGGGTCTAAGAGTAGTGTGCAAATCTGTGCACAGTTCTTATGCCCATTTCATGATGTTGCTGGCTCTTCAGCAGAGCGCCCGTGCACCCGTCGAGTGTCTAAATGTCACGTTGAAATTTATGTTAACAACAAAACACATAGGAGTGGATGCTACCAACACACTATCAAAAAATAAACAAAACAAAAAAATGCAAAAAATGCAGCATAAACAAAAACAGTTATGACAACAATAGAAACAACAAACAGCAAAGAGTTGCGACAATAATAACAACAACCACAGCAACAATAACTTGTCGCCATGCGTGGGATAGAGTGAGGATAGAGGGGATGTTGAGAGTTTGCCATCGCAACTGTCAACAAAACATTTTTAACAAAATGGGGGCGAAAATAAAGAAACCGAAAACCAAAAATTGTGATTGGAATACATTAGAAATTGTCTATGGCTGAAAGATGGTATGGAAATTGAGAGATGGAGCGAATGGGACACATTTAATGGATGCTGAACAAAAACTGAAAGAAAAGAAATGCATGCTGAAAGCATATCAATACGCTTGAGCTATTGAAAGGTTCTTACATAAAAGGTTTGTTTGCAAATGCCAAGTGCTGGGAACTAAGAACTATGAAAAAAGCGAAAGACAATTGGAAATGGTATCAAATGCGACTTGATGTGGTAAGTGGAAAGTTATGAATTAATGAAGTATATTAATGATGTGAAAAGGATCAGAGCATAAAAGTACTTACAAGCTCTTCGTTCACTATTTCATGAAGACTTAAAATATAATATATTAATAAAATTATTAAAATAGTTTTCAGATAGCAAAGACAGCTCTACGTTGACTGTTTGCTTTTTATCAATTATTTATAATTATTTATAATATTATTTTTCATCTGGATTTGTAATTGAAAAATGGTATTGAATACATTTGACTTACTTCTAGATTTGATTTTACAAACAAAGTCTATTTCCAATCGATAAAATCTATCTAAAATGTGATTAGGTTAAGAAGATAGAATTTTAGATAGACTCTTTTATTTTCTCTCTCCCTTCTCATAATATCAAATGTTAGCAAATGTATTCGAGTTGCCTAAAAGTTGCATTTCAGATCATGAATATGCGGGCTTGAAAGTTCATAAAGTCTGCATGTGATGTGACTTGGCTAAGACCGTAGACATTTATTATAGGCTTTTAGCTACCCCTTGAATTTGCCCTCTTTCAAGCTATCTCAATGCAGCTATGGCTTATAAATAATTAACATAGCAAAGCCAAGTATAGGTAGTTGAGCATTAATTTGCAGCACTTCCTAGACCAGTTGTTGGCTAAGCCAAATCAGCTATGTGCCAAATGGACAGACAGGCAGACGGAAAGACAGACGGAGGCATAGCGAAAGCGGAGCAAAACAGGCATACAAAATGAAAATGGCTGCGAATATCTTTTAGTGCGGTGTCTGTTGGCATCAAATTGTAGTTGTTGTTGCTGTTGGTGTTGTTGTCATTGCGTTTTACATGTGGCATGCAACAATGTTGTTGTTAGCATTGTTGTTTCTGCTGCTGCTGCTACACAACAATACAACGGGGTCTAGCCATTATTATTTTTGCTTTCAACTTTGCTGCTGCTGCTGCTGCGTTGTTTGTGTTTCAACTGCCATTGTTGTTGGCATATTATTTTGCACGCTCGTTGAGGCACGCTGCTGCAGCAGCAGCAACAGCAACAACAGCAACGCGCAGGCTAACCGCAACGAGAAAAAATGTTTTCATATTTATTTGCCGCGCTCTGTGCGCCTCAGTCCCGACCTCCAGCCCTAGCCCTTGTTCAGCAGCTCATAGCATCTCATCCTTGACACGCCCCCCGCCCACGCCCTCGCATAACTCTACTCAAGTATGCAACTTTATCATTTTGATTTAAATGTTTTGTTGTTGCCGCTGTTGCCGCATTGTGACATGCATGCCTCAGCCTCAGCCTCAGCATCCCTCTCTCTCTCTCTCTTTCTATCTTTCTGTGTGTGCATTGTTGTTTTGACAAAAAACATTGCAGTCAACGCGGCGTATGCGTGTTATGTTTTAAAGCTAAAGAAGTGTGCAAATTGCTAACAAAAAACTCAGCTGAAAAATGGCTAAAACATAAATGTGAACAGGCGCCCCAAAAAGTAGGCAACACAATTATTAATTGACGCCATTTCGCATTAAGAGCGAAACGCAGAGCAGAATAAATTAGTTTTTAGATAAAATGTGAGAGAAAGATAGTATTTGATTATAAGATGAAACTATGCTTAAGCCTAGCTGGTGGGATAACTTTTCCATTCAGTTTTCTTGCTGGAAATCGCTTTCTATATTCCATATCTGATTTCACTAGCTGTCATTTCTGAATTTATCATCTGCTGTCTTCTCTTTAAATCTTGATATATTTCATTTATTGCACAGCATCCGCTAATTGGCTTCTGTTTAATTAGCTAACGAAATTGCTCAGGCATTGACACGCCATAAATTATGCGCATTTGTCATCTTTTTTTTTTTTGCATGTCACATCATTTGCCTTTTATTCACATACCCACACACAATCGCACACTTGACACACTCTTCACGCTGTGCGCAGTCGAAAAATTAATTTAATTAAGTAATTTCACACATGTCATGCCACATATGATTTATGCGTTGCTTCTATTTGAGTTATTTTCACAATTTTTATTTTTTATAAATTTAATTCTTGACTTTTTTCTACTGTTGCTTCATTATGTTATTTGTTGTTCTTTTTTGCTGTCACACGTGTTTTTCAAATTGTTTTGGCGCTTCACTGATTTTCCAGCAAATTACTTGAAAGCCAATTGGTTTTCCTTTTTTTTGTTGTTTTATTTTTAATTTTCCATTATTTTGTTGCCAGTATTTACAATATTAATTTGCAAAAAAAGCGTGAAAAATTGGCAGGCAAAACTCTGTGAATGGGAATAATTTAATAATATTTTCGTTAGATGTGCTACAAACAGTGCCTGCAAACGAGATTCGACTGATTGAGTAATACAATTATTAAAATATACATACAGAATGCTCATATATACATATATATGTATATATATAAATATATATATTTATTTATATATTTGTTTATAAACCACAATTGCATTTAGTTTTCCTTTCCAATTGGAAAAATTCGTTTATCAATGGGCTATAATTGAATTGCTTAGCTGCATGCCTCTGCAATTGATTGGCAAGGGAGAGAGCATTCCAATTCGTTGAGATATTCGTTTATTTTCTATATTTTTCTATGCCAACTGCAGCACGCACTGCTAACAATTAGTACCTACTGCCAATTAGTATATTGATCTCTGCTTCTATCTTTGTTCCAGCCTTCAATGGAGTTCACTGCACACTTACACACACAAAGGCACACTCACACTCTGGTGCCATGTCCTTGGCAGGAATCGCCAGGACATTTCCGGTGTGCAGCCACTGCAGCAGCGACAATAATGACATACGAACAATGCGGACATCCAAGTGATTCGAATGACAATAACAACCAAGTTGTTAGCTGTTGGTTGTTAGCTATTGGCCCTTGGCCCTTGCCCGTTGGCTGTTGGTTGTTGCCTCTCGGTTGCTAGTTGTCGCTGCTGCTGTTCGCCAGTTATATATGTAGGTGCAGCAGGTTTGTCTGTCTGTCATCCAAAGCACATAAATTTCAACTCATTTATCCTGCAACGGGGCGCTTTGCCAAAGTTCGCAAAAACAACAAACAAACAAATAAAACAAGCTAAACAACGAAGAACAATTAACTGTCAAAGTGCCGAAGTTAAAATACTCTTGCGGAAATAGAGTAAATTTAGCAAGGCAGACTTGGTCAGCGAGAAGAACATGTTACTACATTTCTATTTCCATATCATTTTGCTATGGAAGCTTTATGCTATAGTAGTTCAATTTTTACAAAATTGTCATCATAACTTCTACATACTACAGAATACCATTTTAAGCCGAATCTTTGCTACATTCTAAAAATTTTTGTAATTTTTCCTATTTATATTTAATTTCAAAGATGCTATAGTATCATATATCAAAGTTTAAGGTGCTAAGACTGTCATTACTAGTTTCAAGGCACTTGTAGGCTTACAAGGGTTCGAATCCTACGGAATTCAGTTCGTAATAATACGATCAATTCGATAACCACAAAAATTAGCTTGATGTCATAAACGACAGTTGCCAACAAAGAAAAAATAATAAGTAAATTTCAAGTCATTAATGAACTCTATATAAAGCTATAAGACTACTAAGTTCTTCATCAAATATCATATATTTATTAATTTGTCATTATCTGACTACTTTGTAAAGCTGAAGCGTATGTTATCTTTAATTTTTAGAAAGAATGGTAAGCCGAAAGATTGTGCCACGTTACCCCTCTCTCAGCAATATATATGTATGTACACAAAATGCACGTCTCTTGCATCACACAGTGATAATACCCTGTGAAAGTGCTCAACAAATGGACATTTACTTCAACTAGAACATCTGCAAAGTTAGTAACTGCAAGTAACTTCCTTTAACAACGGCCATCCTCCTTCTGCCTACCCTAGCTCCCCCTCCTCCAGCTAGCTAGCATTGTTTATGGCCAGACTTTTGTTTTTAGTGTACGCATTCGCGCTACTTTGTCAGCCAAACTGTCTGCTCTATCGGCCTGCACTGCACTGCGTTGCGTTGCGTTGTGCTGCGCTGCGCTGCTTTATGCAATTAACTAATTCGACGTGGACCCTTCTACAACACAACAACAATGGCACACACAGCACGAAGTGCAAAAAAGTTCAAGCCAAACAAAATGAATGTTGTCCAGGGTCAGGGTTCGGCTCGCTTCGCTGCAGATTGAAGCAAAGAGCGCAATTGAATGCAGATTGAAAGGAATTAAAACGAAGAGAGCAGCAGCAGCGCAGCTGACGCTCTTACTCGCTCTTTGCTTGAGAGGAATGCAATGGAATCGGGACGGCAGAGACAATTGCAGCGCTTGCTCTTACTGGAAGCGGCTAGAGTAGAGAGCAGCTGCAGTTGTTGTTGTTGCTTGTGTTGTGTCAATCAGCAATGCTTGGCGGAGCAGCGCAACAAATGGGAGATGGCGCATAAAAAGCTGTTGCCTACTTTACGGCATTTGTCGAAATTCGTATTTGTGTGTGTGTGTGTGTGTGTTTTGCTATTGAATGCAAGCAGCAACAAGTAAAACACAACAGCAGCAGCTAAATGGTTGCTTGAGTATGTGTGTTAGTGTGTGTGTTTGTGTTTGTGTGAGTGCTTTGAGTGCTTGAATAACTGTCTGCTTGCTAACAGCAAAGACAAGCCTGACAAAATACACGCAAACTCATTAAATTGCATTTTAAATGGGCCGCCTTTCCTTAGCTCTCTCTCTCTCTCCTCTCCCTCTCTTCCTCTCACCCATTTTCCCTTCAGTTGCTTGCGCTACTTTCTGGCAGCATTTCACTTGCATTTCGGCCGAAAGTATGCAGATAATTGCATTTGCTGCACTTTTCCGCCTCATTGTGATTCGCAGCACGTTAACGCACACAGACAGAATGGACTTGTCGCCTAGTTTGACAAGCTTGGCTAGGATGGCCAAGCAGCTGCTGTCAATTGTTGTTGCTATTGATGATGACAGTTTATTATTATTAAGGGAAACCCCAATGTGTGCGTGTCCGTTTGTCTGTGTGTCGGTGTTGCTGCCTCTGTTGTCGGCGAGCGTGTGAAATGTGCCTGCAACGGAAATGAGGTTTCAATTATGATTTATGCAGGCAACAAGATGACGACCGCACAGACATAGACATTAACATTTGCCGAGGACTGCCAGGCCAGTTATTAGCCAGATACACATACACACACACACACATGGGCACGCATATAAGTGCATTTAGAACTTGACACGCATATTTAGTGGCCACAGCAAACCTAATTACGCATGTCCAAAAGCGAACACTGCAGTTGGATCGAGTCCGAGTTGAGCTCTTGTTCCCCCTTGGGCTGCATTTATGAGTTGTTCCAGCACTTGGCCAACTATGAGTGTATGAGTGTATTAGTGTGCGTGTGACTGGCAGTGCATTTCAATAAGAATAAGTGACCGATGCAGTTGCAGCTGCAGTTGCAATTGCAACTTGAGCCCAGCTGCCCAGCTGCCCAACTGCCCAGCTGCCAACTGCAATTCCAAAACATTTGCAACATTTGTCATCAGCAAAGATTTGGCTACGCCCCTCGCACCAGCCTCGTCCTAGCTTCTAGCACAGATTTTATGATTGCATCTCCTGTTTCGCTGCCACTTGCCACATGCCACTGCAACGCCCCGAAACGTTTCGCATATGCTATTCCCTCTGTGTCTGTGTCTATGTGTGTGTGTGGTTGAATTAGCTCTGATTAGACCTAATCGAGCTGCAGCTGCAGCGGCACATGGTCTGTCCCTAAAATTGCGGACCTTGCGGCAGCTAAAATTGTTAAATGCCTGTTGCTGATTTACTGATTGCAACTCGGTTAGCATCCAGCTGCTTTCCACATCTTATTTGCCAAACTGGCCTGCAAATGGAACTTTGATGAGCTGCCCACTGCATGCGTAATTCCAAATGCAAACTGACCTCTGCGAATATAATTGCTGCTTTGCATTAGGGTTGCCTTCAAATTAGGCTTCACTTTTTGAATATATTAAATAATATGTATGTGCAGCAGCACAGTTGTGTTATGTATGTCGAATTTCACTGAAGTCTTTCATCTGGAACAGCTTTTGTAAAAATAACAGTCAAATGTTAATTAAAATTGTATTTATTTTGAAAAGAAAATTATTTTAACAAATAAATTTGTGTTTCGGCTGCGTTATCCTTTGCCTATCCTTCTATGTGGTTAAGTAAGTGCATTCAAGAAATTTTCATAAATTAAATATAGGTTTATTCTCCGTTCTATGCGATTCGGAATATATGAAGTAAAGTTTGTGTAACCTTCTATGCTTATCTTATAAATACAAGTACTAAGTGTTTCCCTTTCTATGCGATTCTCATGAATTCAAAGGAGGGCTGTTCGCCTTGTTATGTGATTCTCATAAATTGAATTGGGGCTTGTATGTCCTTCTATGAAAATATCATGAATAAAAAAGTATGGCTTGTTCGCCTTTCTATGTTGTTCGCATAAAATCAGGCAAGGGTTCTTCACCCTTCCATGTTTATATCTACTTTTTCAGCACTCATATACATACATATGTGTATATTTCTTTCGTATTGAGCACTTCTTGTTTCACGTTTTTTTAGAATAGGTCAACATCCACAACTATTATTACATATTTTTAGTATTTTTGTTCCTATAATATTATGTAAATATATTTTTTTGGTAGCCAACATCCTTAAAAGCATCCTTAAATTGCACTGAAACTATTTAGTAAATTATATTTATATAAATAATATATATTACCTCATTAACAAACATTATTCAAAGTTTCGTTGGTCTTCTGGATGTGCATGGCAAATAAATTTAATTATGTGACAGCTCTCACAGTTTTGGGCCTAGGGGCCGCAATGCATGTCAATAGGAAATTATGTTTGCAGCCTGTTTACGGCTCACACACTTGAGCACACATTGTCTCACTGGGTCTGTAGTTCCTGGTTGCTACGTAAAATCAAATATTGTGGTTGCAGCCACTTGAGTCACAGCTACTGTGACAGTAACTCTAGCAGTAACTACCCGACCGCCCCCTCTTCCCATCGCAACTGTCAGGGTTTCATAGTTGTTGCTGTCACATGCTGCCACACCCACTAAAACACTTGTCAATTTAAGAGAGGGGGGCGGCTGCATTGCTGTAGAACAAGCAAATGCATAAAATGACCATAACAGGGCTAACAAGGCGCAACCACACACGGACACACACATGCAGAGATGGCGCCAGTGCGTATGCAACAAATTTCTAGCTAAGTTTCAATTGGAATTCATATGCTGCAGCTGCTGCCTTAATTATTTAATTTAATTTATTGACTTATTTAACTCGATTTAGTGGCACCTGCAAAAATTATGGCCACAAAAGCTGAGCACGCAATTTCCGCTTTTGTACACAAACGAAAATCCTATTAACTAAGGAAGGAGGAGGAGGAGAGGCTGATCCACTCAACGACTGACAAAATATTGGTTTAGTTTTGGCTGCCAGCAAAATAATGAAATGTTTGTTTGATTGAGTGCCCAGACAACAACAGCAGTAGAGAGGGGCGGGGCAGGTTTGTCAATTGGCTGAAAATTTAGTTGAATTCTTCATGTGTAACCCTAATAAGTTGTATTTGTGTATTTTTTGGTTTGGCATGTTGTTGCTGTTGTTGTTGTTGTTGTTGTTGATCAAGGGCCGGCAACAGGAAATTGTTGCATGGCGTTGCCATATTATGCAAATCACAGCTATTGAGCTGAGTTAAGCACAGTCAACAACCACAACCACAACAGCAACAACAACAGCAGCAG
Source organism: Drosophila gaucha (assembly GCA_035045545.1). NCBI lineage: Eukaryota > Metazoa > Arthropoda > Insecta > Diptera > Drosophilidae > Drosophila > Drosophila gaucha. The sequence continues at coordinate 9,294,866 of JAWNOY010000292.1, forward strand.
CAGCAGCAACAATTGCAACAGCAAGCAAAAACCGAAAACCGAAAACCACTTTGCCAACTTATTTGTGGCAAGCAAAATTTGCATGCATTGACGCATCATCATCGACACTCTGAATGCCTCTCGATGTATGCGTGTGTGAATGTGCGTATGTCCTTGTCAAAAAGTAGCATTACATATAGCACATATGTTGCTGTTGCTGCTATAACTATAGCTGTTGCTGCTACTGCTGCTGCTGATGCTGCTGCTGCTTCTTCTGTCTACTCCTCCTCCTGCTGATATTGCAACAGCTCTTGTTGTTGCTGTCCACTTTTCGGTTGTTCGTATTTTCATTTTTTGTGTTGTATGTATGTATGTATGTATATGTATGTATATTGTCGTGTTTGTGTGTGGGCATGCGGTCCTTGACGCACACACAAGCCGGGGATAACACAGGGACTCGACATGCCAGCAAATTCATCCACACAAATCAATTGAAGTTTGCAAAAGGGCGTGGCAGACCCCAAATGTGTCAGCTCATATGTCAATTTGCATTGCATGCCACATGCCGCACGCTCGCAAAGTAATAAAACCCATTGAACTGCCACAATTGGCAGCGTTTAAGCGGCTCAGCCATAAGTAGAGCATCGAAAGTGCATACATACAAATATATGCATATATATATATATACAAATATACATACACATATATATATGTATATATATATATAAATATATAAACCTATCTATGGCTGCATAAGTACATATGCGTGAGAGGCAGAGAACGAGAGAGAGAGAGAGAAAGTGTGAAAGTAAAAGCATACAAATTGCCGCTCTTAAGATTATTCTGTTTATACAGATAAAAGTGAAAAAGGCATTCGATATGTGAACCAACCATAATTAACAATAATGTTTTGTCAAGAAAACGACATTAGAACCAAAAAAAAAAAGAAGAACAAGTAAGAACGCTGTAGTCGGGACTGCCCAACTAGAAGATCCCCTGAAGCAAGTCCGAGGTGGTGTTTTAAGCAACCTACTTACATCTTGTATGCTCTGCGCGCGCACTCACACACACATATACATGCATACCCAAGCACGCGAGCCGATTACTGCTTAGTTGATCTATCGGCTGCGCTTGGGCTGCATTTTGGGCAGCAAAACAAGAAATTGATCGTTAAGTAACTTCGTTTCTAGATGTACATTCCTAATATTTCCATAATATTTAAATTCCTTTTTGTAGTTGTGGGGCCATTACATCGTCGATAACTACATAAATATCACAAGCATACAGTTGTATAGCATATTGGAAGGCACATGAGCAGCTACAGCGAAAGACTGCTGAGACACCGCAACCTGCTAGCAATGAGACTTCTTCCTGCCCGACCATTAAGGCGACCCAATGGCTCCACAAAAAAACGTATTAGGAATGTACATCTAGAAACGAAGTTACTTAATAATGTACAGCGTATGGACCGGGGACAGTTGGAGATCTGTCGTAGTACACGATTCTGCAATAGCTATTTATGTTTGTAATTCGATTTGGCAGCAATGCTTCAGATCTGCACTCCATAAAGCCATATCGACAGAATACAGTGCACGTTTACCACTCAGGTAAGGTGCTCTATTTGTTGTTGAGCCACCGTAGTTGCAGCAGTCTGTGACGTCATTTCTTGCCTGTTGCCTTGAGGTGTGGTCCCAATGTGATGCCGAGATACCTGGCCTCAGACGGCAGCTCCAGCTGTTTTTATCGGGTTAATCTTCAAATTTCAGCTGTAGTCCATTGCTTGGTTCAACGCGAGCTTTGGAATCCGAAATGACTGCGATGTAATCTGTAATCTGTCGCCTTAGAGGGAGCTTCCATATGTTGACAGGTAGGGCTGGATAAATCTGATATGTACAAGGAAAAGAGCAGCGGACCCAGAACACTGCCTTGCGGCACTCCTCTCCTGCACTTGTCCTTCCAGATAAGACCTTAATAGGACACACAGTAGACCATCGTGCCACACCTTATCACACTGTCAATGAAGACAGCATTGGTGTTTAACTGTTTCACTGTGCCGTGTCCCTCTCTAAAGCCAAATTGGTGATCCGGCAAGGTATTGCATTGGCTTGAAATGCCAGCAATCCGATTGGCAATATTCCTCTCAGAAAAAGACTTATTGGCCGATATGATTAAGGATCAACTTCTGGTTTGCCTGGCTTATGAGAGCAAGCAATGGAAGATATATTCGCATATTTCATACATCAAACTCTTGCATACTCTTGTGCTGCACATTTAATAACCGAGCTATTTTTAGGCCCGCATACTTTTGGGCAGGTCAATTTATTTACCAGTTATTACTTTTCCTGCATACTTTATGCTGGTAATTTATTCCATAAGCTATTATTTAAATTGCATAATTTTCTGCATGCAAATTCAAATGCAATGTTTCATTTATACCTTTCTCCCTAAAATAGCCCCATAATATTTTAAAATAAAATTTTGTGAAATTCCGTAAGGATTTGGCTGAGTTAGAACCATTTTTTTTAAACAGGACATTCTTTACATGACAGTTACTCAGCCGAATCCTTACGTCTCAAATTTTTGCATGGAGAATGGTCGAAAAATGGTTACTACTATCATTGACAATAACTTAACAGGACTATCGGCATGTCCTTTTGACCATTTAAAATTGTCATTCTTCTGCTTAACCATAGGCAATCAAAGGAAAAGTCCTTCAAGTCTTTAAAAATCTTTATAGATCTGTTCGAATACTAGAGATTATTCATTGTAGATGTAAAGAGCACACTTTTAAATTGAATTTTATTTATTTTTCAGACTTATAGCAAAAAGCACAGATATGGGTTACAATCAGACGCTGGATGAAGGCCTTTTATCCCAGTATTACAGTACTCTCTGATGTTAAAATGTAAGTACTTCAAACGTATCCTAATCTATATAATTAACAACATTTCTTTTAGGGATCAGTCTTTAGGGGACAAGCAACGAGAACAACTACAAAAACTATGGACTTTTCCATATCAATATATATAATATTAATATTATATAATATTTTTTAAGTTATGAGTTGCAGTCTACACTGTTTGAAACTCAACGAATGAGAATTTGTATATAGTTTTATATTATGTATTTGTTAAACTAGACTTTAAATGCACAACATTGTTAAATTTTAGTCGAAACATTTGTATTCTTTTTTTGAATAAACAACAAATTAATAATGAAGTTAAAAAAAATTGTTTTTATTTTCTAGTTTTCACTCAAATATCAGGCGAACAGAAATCGCAGCACGTCGACAAAAATTATTGTTGAGTACTTATTAAATGTGGCATACTTTAGGGGGCATTAATTTATCCGCTGCAACTCGCATTTTGAGCTTAAAACTCTACCCAAATACCAGGCGAACAGAAATCGCAGAACGTCGACAGAATAATATTTTTTAAGCTTAAATTTTCTATTGCATACTTTAGGGGGCAACAAAAATTTGTGCAATTCGACCAATTTTACCAAATTTTCAAGAAAGTACCAGGCGAACAGAAATCGTTGAAGGTCGACACAAAATATTTATTCTGAGTGGAAATTTTCTGTTGCATACTTTAGGGGGCAACAAAAATTTGTGCAATTCGACCAATTTTACCATATTTTCAAGAAAGTACCAGGCGAACAGAAATCGTTGAAGGTCGACACAAAATATTTATTCTGAGTGGAAATTTTCTGTTGCATACTTTTAAGAGCAGCAATTAATAAAAACTCGTTCAAGGTCATTCAGGGAGTGAATTTATCAGTTTAATGGGCTGAAATTGCGTGGAGGGGCTTAAATAAGGCATGTGTAGAGTGGCATGAGTGGAGGGGCATGAGCTCGGCTGAAAAAGAGGACATACATATATTTGACCATTTCTTGCGCATTTGCAAGATTGAGTGCTTTGTGACTTTGGGTTCACCGGGACTATCTCTTTGGCATAGTTACCAGGAGAATTCGGGTAGTCAAGGAACCGTTAACTGTTTCGTAGTAAGCGAGCAAACTTTGCTAAAAAATACAAAGTCCGCCATAACTTTACGAATTTTATGTTAGAAAAAAGCGATTGTTTTTCTGACTTAAACAAAAAGAGACAATTTTGGAACTTGTTTTTTTAAATGTCAATCTATAGCTTCCATTCCTACAAGTACAAATTTATATATTTCAAAAATCGGAAGCTATTCATTCGAATTACTGCCATGGACAGCTACAAATTTGTGATCTCAGGATCAATCTAGTTTTTAATACCCTGAACTGAAGCTAGAGATTTGAAATTTTAAATATTTATTCTTGTACCACACTTTCTTCTCTTTAACTTTACTTTCCAATCTTTAAATTGTAATTTAAAGCAATTTATAAAAATATTATTAAATTTGTTAAAAATATATTTTATTTTCATTCTTCTAATTATGATGAAACAACTGCCAGACTAAACATGCGATTCCTCGCTTTATATGTGTGCACACATATAAAAAATGCTTCTCGCTTGCTGCCGAGTGCTTTTCATTCCCTGAACCCCTTGAAAAATGGGAAATCAGGGTATAATGGTTTTCTTAAAACAAAAATGTATGTAACAGGCAGTAGGAGGCATGGCAGACCCCATAAACTATTTATATTCTTAATCAGGACGACGAGCTGAGTCGAAGGTATATATATGTATACGTATATTAACATATAAACATATATATTAACATATGCAGTGAAAAGTTTGCCTTTTTTTTTATTTAATAATTTTTATTTCATTAAATTAATTAAATTAGTTTTATTTTATATTATGCTTATGAATGATATAAAATTAAACTAATTAAGTAATTAAAAAAAAATTATTGACTTTTAAAATTTCTATACTTTCGTAAGGATTTGTAAATTATACATCAATGATTTTAAATGTGTCGGCAGATAACCCTGATCAAATATATTCAAATAACAATATACTCTATACTTTCATTGCCAATGGGTATATTAAAATAACACAATAGCTAATGAGAAATTTGTTGTGGTTTTTTATTTTTGTATTATTTAAGGCTAAGCTAAGAAGATACATTAAACCTCCCTCTCTCCATCTCTCTCAGTTTGCCTAGCTCTATCTCTATTCCAATAGCCTAAACGTTCTACCAGCTTTACATCACTTTTTTAAAAATGAAGTCGAACAAGCAATATTTCGCACATTTCCAGCACAACGTGAACAATATTTCATAGGCCATTCGAGTCGATTTTAGCACAGTTAACAAATTGAAAGCGGCTTTGTTTTTAATGCTAATCCAAAGGCGCACTCAAAGGTGTCTGTGTGTCAGTGTATGTGTGTGTGTGAGTGTAAGTAATCATCGCATACATTTTGAGCGATTATATTTCACAGTTTTCAGACAGACACATACACACACACACACACACACACACATACTCACACAAGCTTTAGGCGCTCTTCCGAGTCCTTGGCGAGGATCATTTTACATTTTGTGTGGCAACACAGCGACATGTGGTTGCCTTTTCCAGGATGAGGCCGTGGCGTGTGTTCAAAGTATTGCCTCATTAAGCTGCACAACAATGCGAACACACACACACACGCACAGACACACGCACGCAAGGCAGCTAGTGCTTGGTCGAGTATTTGGGGTCTAATTACAAAACACAAATGCTCCATAATTTCAAAATCAAGCAGCTCCCCTCGCCCGCGTCCTCGGCAGCTGATTGTAGGCACATTCTAGTGGCTCTCATTGACATGCATGATTCCGTAATTTAAACGGCAATCAGGCTTAGCTACCCACTGTGCGCCCCCTGCCTCTACGCATGTCAACAGCTAGCAAAACTTTCTGTCAGCAAAATCATGCAAAATGTCGCATTGGGGCGGAGTCGTTGCGCATACGCCTCGTTTGACAGGGACGAGTGGGAGGGGAGGGGGAGGGGGAGGGGGAGTGGTAGAATTTGGATTTGAGCTGCTTCCTGGGCCAGTCTAACTGCACTCACTGACTGTTTGACTATCCCTCCGTCTGTCCGCCTGTCTGTCTGTCTGTCTGTCTGTCTGTTCAGCGCCTCATTCAAAGTATATTGATTTCGTTCGAAATTGACACTTGCGCATATTTTGTGCGTTGCACTTTTAGCCGTCTCTCCTCCTCTTCTGCCCTCTGCCAGCAATTTGGCCATCTGCTAATTTGGTTAGTACCCAAATGCAAAACATAAGCGTTTGCCGACATTAGCCACACTCTGCTCTGGCTCTAGCTCTGGCCTAATTGACAGTCGCAGCAGTTTGCAATCGTTTGCTGAAAACCTCTCAGTGAGAGCGCTGCTGCAAAGATTACTTGTAATAGCCAGCATCTCAGCAGGCAGCTAACCAATGTAGCTTTCCAATTATACAGACCATTTAACAGCCAGAAGGAGTCACGCAGTTTGTTCCTTTCCTTGGGTCAACTTGGCTAAGTTGCGGTAGCTGCAGAGGTCACCTGTTGGCACAAGTTTTTCGCAAATATATTGCAGCATAAAAGCCAAGCAATTTACTCCAAGTCTATTCTTCATTTGCTTAAATACCCTGCAGACTATATACCGAGAGGGTGTTAAGGTTTTGTGCAGGCTTATGAAATAGGCAGAGAAAAAGGATTTTTCTTTTTATTTATTTATTTATGTTGACAACAGAAGGTAACAAAAAAAAATAAAAATAAAAATATATGAATTTATATAAGAAAAATATTATCTAATAATAAGATAGCCTATATAAAATTACATCAATTACATATATATATATAGAGTATGTATATCTGTTTTTATTATAGATTATTAAAAAGTAAATCGTACTATCTCTGCAATTAATAAAAAAAAATCAGTCTAAAAGATTTCAAGAGATAAAGACTTAATATTAGGGATTTTAGCTCTCATATAGTGCAGGCAGATTTGAAAAATTCCATTTTTAGTCAGCTTATTTCACGCTTATCATAGTTTTACTACGTACAGGGTATCTGCAAGTCGGTTACTCTCATTTCTCAGCTACCATACCTTTTTTGTGACTTATCAATACAATAGCTCTGCATTTTAACATTGATTTAAGCAATCAGCAGCAAATGCATAATTGCTGCACACACACACATGCACACCTGCACACACACATATACACTCACACTGTCGGCAGAAAGAAACAAAGGTGTCTTCTAAGCAGTGCGCGGGGCTTGCAGAGATAAAATTCATATATACATTGTCAAACAATTTATTGCTGCTGAAATCCAAGCAGCTTGTGTGACCCTTGACCTCGGCTGTAGGGCTTCGTCTGGGCGTGACAAATGCAAGCGCAGGTCAAATGCCAATTGCTCTTTTCCATTTGTGTATCAATTGGCATATGTTCAGCGACATTCAACATGGGTTTAGTTGATTGACTAGCTAGTATACCCTACATACAACATATAGAAAATTAAGAATTATAATTAATTGAATTTAAAGCTACATGTTATAGCAAATTGGTTTGAGCACAAACTACGCCTGAGTCAAGCTTTAATCTTAGCCAAGTTGCAAACCAAACTTTACCAAGTTTCGTTTCTGTACGTTTTATAGTACCTAGGAAACTTGGTAGTTTTATAGTCGACAAATTATAGCAACCATTAGAATTCAAAGTGCTATAAATATAAATATAATCTTCAACTGTTCTATTCAAGGACTAAATATAAGTGGAGAGTTCTAAATGGGAGTTGTTGCTGAACTAAAACTTATAGGAAATTACTCAACAATTTTCAGCAACAGAATAGCAAATACTTCAACCAAGCACAACAATTGTTGAAGTAAACAGATAAAAGTCAAACTGTCAAAAGTGATTGACTAACAGATACCCAGCATTAAGTTTATTCAAATGATTAATATTTCTGCTCAAATATAAAATATAGCAATAAAAAATCTTCAGTTCAACAGCTTTAGGTCTTCCTGTATCTAATACTTTGCGCTAATTATCCCACGGCAATTGAAACAATAACAAATCGAATGCCATTGCCAAAATTAGAGGAAATGATAATAGAAACAAAATAAAAGCAGACAAATGGCAGTTCAATAGAAAAATAAGCAGAGTCAAGCAGCAAAGGCCGCGATGGGCCGAAAGTTGTTTATGGTCGAGGCAAACGCAGCCGAACAACAAATGGACAAGCAACAACAATAACAACAACAACAATGGCCAGTTGCAACATGCCGTGCTGAGTCATGCAACAATAGCAGCAACAACAATGCGAGTGGCTAACAGAAGGTGTCATCTTCGATCAACAACTCGTGATTGGGAGGCGTCCAAGTCCAACGTCAAAGGTCGCGTATCCATTGCAACTCGGGAAGCTGGCACCACCAGCGTCTACCCGACTGGCCCGGCGAACCACTCAACCACCAATTCACACGATTCATAGTTGCTGTGTAAGGTCTTTTATGAGTCTTACATAAATTTACAGCCCAATTAAACGAATGCGTTCTGAGGCAGCATCATCGAAATATCGGCTCTGACCTTGTTAGCATTTTTTCTTCTTCTTCTTCTATTTGTAATGTGCTGTAAATGAAATTCGATTTAAATGCAAGCAACAACAAATCGTGCTTCAAAAGTTGACCAACTACACAAACAACTATGTGTGTGTGTGTGTGTGTGTGTGTGTGCACCACATGGCGTATGCTGAATATTTAGCAAGTGCCACCAACATGTGGCAGCTACAGCTGCAGAGCTTCCACATTTTAATGCACTAACAGCGAGTCTTTTGATTATGTTATCAATTGTCTAGAGATATTTCAGATTCTAGTATATACATATATGTATAAGTATGGGAATATATATGCTTGATCAGTAGCTGAGTTCATATAACCACATCTGTATCTCTTTCTTTGCAAAAGTCTTTCAGCATTTAAACTTTCATTAGGAAACTTTGCATGTGTCTGATATATTTTCATAGTTACCATATATGTATAACTGAATATATATAATATAACTGTATATATAACTGCTCTGGCAAGCATTGTTTGAAAACGAAGTTTGAGTAACTTTGTTTCTCATATATGAACAATAGCCAAACAATATCGATATCAATATTATATAGTAACAAGTGGCACAAATACACTTCATATCGTATATATACTTGAGTAGACCGAACAATATCCGAACTATATATAAATATGTCGGGGAGTTGATTAGATTTCAGAGTTGCGAACGGTCGACGGTTGTATTCTCAGCGTGCTTCTCTGTCGACATTTTGCATCTAACTGTACTATTTCATAGTACTGTTATATTTATTGTTGTCTCTCTCACTCCACTTCACACTAAGCCACACTCGACGACAGCTCATACTGTCATCGCACTCTTTAGTGTTGTATAACTTCACTCAGGTTATGCATTACACAACACTGCTCAATTCGCCTCAAAAACTAAGGGCGTACTTCAAAATTGAAAATTTAAATTATATTTAAATTAAATTAAATTAAATTTTTTAAATTTAAATTTAAATAATTTTTTTATATTTTTCTGTTATCATTCCATATCGCTCTACTCTTTTAGACACCACATTACTTCAACTTGCCTGCTAGGGTATTCACTATTCGAGCTTTCACTTTGCATTTTCTTGAACACTTCATTTTTTTGTCGCCAACAATTTATTGAGTGCCGCACTCTGCAGACTGGCCAAGACGCTTTTGGCCAGCTCGCCTGCTGCATTGACCCTGTTCGCGCCTCGTTATAGTTTCCATTAGCCCCCGTCTCCACTCTCCCCGCCCCTCTGCCAGCTCGTCTCCTGCTGTTTAACTAGTTGCTGGCATTTTCAATATTCGGCTAGTCGCAATTGGAGCCGTAATCATTTTTGTCTTCTTCGACTTCTTTGGCTGGCATTTTGTGTTAAATTTCGCCAAAAGCGTTTGCCTATCATCGTCTGCTCTAAAGCGTCATGATTATCATTTGTACTTGTCTAACAAATTTTTCAACTTCTTTTTCAATTTCTGTTTCTGTTTCAGTCTTTGTTTCACTTTTTTTCAATGGAATCGCTGCCCGCTTCGCTGCATTCCCCGACCAGACCTCACTGCAATTGCTTTTTGGTTACCTTTTTGGCCTTCTAACTATGTTCGAGTCATTTCAATCATCTTCAATCTGATTGTTGTTGCTGTTTTGTTGTTGTTGTCACAGCTGTCCATCAGCGCAGCATTCATCAACTGTTGTTCAATAAAATTGTATTTGGCATTTTTCGTCAATTTTTCAGTTTAAATACCCTGAACAAATACAAAATGTGTAGAGAGGGTATGATAGGTATATGGGAATAAATGTAACAGATAGCAATATATGCATATATAGTAATATATTAATTGTGTTTATGATGAACAAAATGATAATGATAATGATGATCATGATAATAATAAATGTTATTTAGACTATGATGAATTGAAATGTAGATGTTAATGATAGTGAAAATCATCCTAATTAGATAATGCTATGATAATACTTATGATAATAATTTAGATAAATAAGTTGCACATAATGATGATTATGATAATAATTTAGATAATTAAGATGATCATGATAATAATAAATAAGATAATGATGATCATATTGATAACTAAGATAGTTAAAATGATATTGATGATGATTACTATGGTAATTAAGATGAAAATAATGATAGCTTTGATGATTATGAAGCTTGAAAAGATGATAACTGTCATGAGTTTTGGTTGTGATGATGATCATCGCTTCTCTTAGGGTATCTGCCAGTCGAGCAGCTCCAACTAGCGCACTGTTAGTGGTTATTCCTCCCCCAGTTCATAAATTATGTTTGCATTTAACAATTTTGAAAAATTGACAAATTTGTTAACAACAATTAGGTTTTATTGAAAATAAATATTGACAGCTCAAAGCTGGGAAGTATTTGGAATGTGAGCGGAGATATGAAATGCCAAAAGAGATATGAAATGCCAAAAGATCATTGGAGAAACTTTGATTTTAATAGAAATGGGTAGACAAAACATATTCAAAGTGGAGTTTTGTTTTTCAAGCAAATATTGTGGTTATAGAACTGAACTCAGGAGGCTTCGAATCCTCCACGAAGGCTACAATTATTACAACTTTGCTGTTAACTTTTGCTATTTAATTTCTGAATTGAATTTTGTAATATCTGAAATCGAAACTTTATGCAATTCGCTAATAAATAGCTGGGCAAACCTTTCAAGCGCTGACAGCTTCATGCTCTACCTAAGTGGATAAAAAATCCCCCAAAAACACACTCAACCCAATTTTATGCAGCTTGACATAATTTAAAAGTCACTTGCACTAATGACTACAATTGCTAACTGAAAATCAATCAAGGCAGCAAATTGCAAAGGGAACAAGCTGCAGTTAGCCAATCCCTGACTTCGAGTGTCAACACTTTCGCCTAATCCTCAGCAAGTGGCGCAAGCAAATGGTGACAAAATATATTTGAATTCAATTTGAAAACTGCGCTAAATAGAGCCAAGGCGAATAAGAAGAAGAAGAAGAAGAAGAGACAGAGTGATGCAGAAGAAGTTCAGCTTGGGCGAAAAAGTCAGCGTGTGTGAAATTGCTGGGCCGCAAAAAGAAGATGCGAGAAGAAATACAATAAGCGAGTTTGATTACAAAACTTCGACAATTTGCTACAATTTGAATGAGAGAGACAGCGAGAAGGAGAGGGAGAGGGAGAGGGAGAGGGAGAGAGGGGGTGAGATCGAGATCCGATATAATTTGGCAACCTTTGCGATGATGTATGATATTTGCTTTGATTTTGGTTTTTGGGCTGCGGCTCGGACTTGGCTTTGGAGTTGCGCAAATGGCTACCTGAAGTAGATGTGTTTGTGGTTGTGGATGCTGCCCTCTGTTGTGGCGGATGCGGCATGTGCCACATAGGATGTTCTCGACTCGAGTCGACTTAACTGTTTAGCATATTCATTGTTGATTGCAGCGCCATGATAATTATAATTCCTCGTTTAATTCTAGTTGTACATCTCGTTTTTCTTCTTCTCTCTTTTGCTATGCACTACCTTTAATTACCTTCCTCTTTTTGTTGCTGTTGCTTTGCATAATTGCATTGTTGTTGCCGAAATCGTCATTAGAACTTTTATTTGCACAATAATCAGCTAGCTGCAGCTGCATTGTGTTTGTGCACAGCCAAACCAAAAAAGAGAAAAGGAGTCTAAGCCCCAAAATGGAGAAAAACTGCGCCAAAACCAGAACAATGAGAACTCGAAATACGTTTATCAAGTTGCGCTCTGTTTAGGAGTTGTTTAAGTAGGATTTTCAGCTTGAATAATGTGCGCTGCGAATGAATTAATGATATGTCATGAATTAGGAATAGCAAATTAAGGGGTAACTTGAAGCTTGAATGAAGTTGTGTATATGTAGATAGTTAATGAGACTTCTCAAGAGTATATGTGTGAGTATTTCCTGCCTGTACGAAAGCTTCTTCTGTGATGTATTTACTAAGAAGCAGAGACTTTTCAGGCATAGAGGTAATAAATAAATGCATGCATTTTGTTTTTCTTTATAGACTTTTCAAATAAAGCAAGTAGCTAGTGTAGTCCATTTAGAGAGAAAGAGAGAGAGGGAGAGAAAGAAAGAGAGAGACTGAGAAAGAGAGATTGAGAGAGAGAGAGAGGGAGAGAGAGAGGGAGAGAGAATGAGAGAGAGAGAGAGAGAGAAGGAGAGAGAGGGAAAGAGAGAGTGATAGAGAGAGAGGGAAAGAGAGAGAGGGAAAGAGAGAGAGGGAACGAGAGAGAAAAAAAGGGAGAGGGAAAGAGAGAGAGAAAGAAAGATAGAGAGAGAAAGATCGAGAGAAAGAGAAAAAGATCGAGAGAAAGAGAGATATAGAGAAAAAATATAGATAGAGAGAGAAATAGAGCGAGAGAGAAAAAGTGAGAGTGATGCATGATGGGAATAATTTAATAATGGGAAATGGTTGGTTGACTATAAATAGACATTGAGAAGAATGAAGATCCCTTGCCCGCAGCCTCCTCTTAGCATCAATAACAAAGGCCAACAAAATTGGTTGAACCAAAAACCAAGAATCAGGCAATACCTATCTGGAATAAGAAAAGAGAGAGAGTGAGAGAGATATAGATATATTTTAACTCCAGAGTTTTTCATGCACATTTGAGGTCCTGTGCTATTAAGACAAATATGTATCTAAAAAAAGTCTAACTACTTAAAAGAAAACCTTTCTTGTAGGCCATTCTGCTTTCAGATTCGCAACCAGCACATGAATAACTATCGGAAAAGTATTATCAAATTCTTAATAACTAAGTTCTGTCTATCTGCGTAGGCAACAAAGGCAATGCCCTGCCTTGGAACATCTTTAGCTCCTCCCAAGGACAGTTTGAGCTAAAGCTCACTTGAAATAAAAACATTGCTAATATATACAATTACTAATGATTTTTAAATATAATACAAAAATAATAAAAATAATAATTATTATTATAATAATATGACAAAGTTACTCCATAATTTTCTAGTACATTGTTCTAAGCCATTCACTAAGAAGAGTTCCCAGCAAAACGTATGAATGCGTCTAGCTAGTTTCTTTAAGCACTTGTGCCTATATTAAAAAATCATTTCGTAACAACTTTAATAAATTATGGTAACACAAAAAAGTGGCAAGAAACGCAGCATGGCTAAAAAATCCATTTAAATATAGCTAATGCTCCATAAAGCTGACAGCAGAATAAAACAACGCGCACAGAAAATGATGCGAGGCAACGGCAAGTGTCAACAACAATATGAAAGTCAGTTTCAAATGAGTGTGTGAGTATGTGTGTGTGTGAGTGTGTGTATACATAATTACTTTATCATTGTTTTCGTCACGTATCTAAACCAATTTTCAAGAAGCAGCACCTCCGTTCGGCTAAAAGTCAAGGTTAATGCGGCCAGCCAAATTATCCGGACGTTCAAGATGATGGCACATGTTGTGTCTGCGCTGGCTTCAAGGGCAGCCGCCGAGTCGAATTTCCAACGGGGGTATTCAACGAGAAAAGTACACAGAAATATAATCAACAGCAGCGTGTGAATCAACTCTTAAGCACTAATAAAATATGGCCACAAGTCCATTGGAATTGGGAGCTATATTAATTGCTGTTCAGTTCAGTTCGGATTGGACGCAGTTTGTTTGAGGTTCATTATGAAATGGCAGCACCAACGCCTAATGATAATGGCCATATGAAATCAAGCCAGACAGACGGACGGACGGACGGACGGACGGACACGTACCTGCTGCCATTTTCAGCTGGTAGTCGCAGCATATTTAGACTTTTCTTGTTTGCAACCGTTGTGTGGCAGTTGCAATGACTGCGCTGATTAAGGGAATTTCTCACAGACAAACACAACAACAACAAAAACATAAATAAATAACTGAAAAACTAAACCAAACAGCAGCAGCAGCATGCAGCAGCCGCATTGCCAAACGTTTCTTATTGCCGTTGTTGTTGTTGTTGTTGTTATTAGTTGTAGCTGCTGCAATGCTTTTCTCGAAGGTGAACCAGAATGAGTCTCAATCCGAGTCTCAGTCCCAGACTTCGGTCTCCATCTCAATCTCAGTCACAAGATTCGTCTCTGCATGCGCTTCAATTGAAGCGCATTGAAAGCCAACTGAAGTCGATATGTATACATATATATATATATATATATATATGTATATTCCTTGGTTCAACCGGATTGCCACCGCACATCTTTTGAAAGTCAGCGGCTGCTGTCGCTGGCTGCATCAATTCTAGAGCGAATGTCTGCTGTAAATTTATTGCTGCGATTTGATTTTAATTAGTTTAATTTATGGTAATTTATAATGAAAAAATTCATTTACAGCGTCGGCTAGGGATTTGCGTAATTAAAATGGTTAGCAGCATCCGGTAAATGGTCTTCTTGCATCTCCTTGAAACTGAGTGCCTACAAGAGTTTGTCTAACAAAACTGGTTAGCTAAACATTTAATTGTATTAACTTAAGGTTTAATATTTCATATTTATAAGTTGAGTATATTTATAAATCGAAATACCCAGCAAGTTTGTTGTCTAAGTCTTTTGATATTTTGTGTAGTATTTCAAATCTTAATCTATAATCCTTTATTATTTGATTTTCTCTAAATTCCTAAATTCTAAATTCATTTTATATCCAAGGTCTATGGTCGTTCCAGTACCTAGCTATAACAGTTAATTCTTTTAAGTTCTTTGATTTCCGTTAAGTTCGTAGCCTGAGTCTTATGTAATTTATTTAATTTCCAATGTCTACATATTTCCTTTATTCTTGTAATTTCATCGATTTCCTCGATTTTGTTTGGCGCCTCAGTCTTTTGTTTACTTAATTCATTTCCTGTGTGTACTTTTTAATTTTATCCATGTTTCTTATCAAGTTTGTTGCTTAAGTCTTTTGTATTCAACTTTGGTTTTCTGTTATTGTATTAAAATTTGTTCATATCAAGTTCGTTGCCTGAGTCGTTTGCGTTTTTCTTTAAATTTTCCAATTATTTTTCCTTTATCTGTTACCATCCCTTCTCCTATGTGCCTAATCAACTCTGTAATTTAAATTCATTACAAATATATTTGCAGCTCTTATTTAATAGCAATCAAGTGGCAAGTTCGTTGCCTAAGTCTTTCTCTTGGATCAAAGTTAAACGCTACTAATTGTAATCATTTGGCCGCAATTAAACGCTGTGACAGCCTTACAAGTTCGTTGCCTAAGTCTTTTGTTTGGCTTTCATCAATAGCTCACAAGCCAAATGAAAATTTGCACTAATTTTATATTTTTTTGCAACACACAAAATATGCCAAAAACATAAACAAACAAAAGCCGCAAACAAAACAAAGCAACTCAACAGTGCTGCAATGCGGCGATGCTGCGGCATCTGCCACAGCGCCAACTATTTAGCGATGAATGCGAGCCAAGCGGCGATCCAGCCAGAGAGCCGAATGAGCAGCGCCAATTGCACGATGATTTAGTTTCAGTTTCGGCTGCTGCTCGCCGACGATGACGATGAGTTTGCTCTTTGGCAATTGCGGCGGCGGCGGCGGTGGCAGCAGCAGCATTGACGATGACGCTGTGCATTTTGCGCTCATCTATTGGCCCCCAGCCGAGTGGCAAACGGCGCCGCGCTCGACCTGCTCTTGAGTATAAAACTAAAATTGATGCGAAATTTTTTCTAACTTTTGCATCAACTCCAAACGCGGCAACACGTGCAGCTCGCAGCTCGCGACCCAAAAACCGTACGAACCAAAAACCAAAAAAAAAACTAAACAGATAAACACAAAAAAAATAAATAAATATCAACAAACATATGAAGAGTTGTTCAAGTGTGCGGTTAAGTGCGTGCCTCTTAAGCCGAGAGATTAATTACGTAAAGTTTATAAATAAAAAAAAAACTATTTAGCTTAACGACAGATTAAGAAAAAATACGAAATAATTTAATGATAAAACAATTATTGCCACGATATTTCTTAATTTGAAAACATTTTACTTTGCATTGCATGAAAAGCTTGGAAAAAAGTTTATTATAATGGATTGTTAATTAGAGAGGATTATTTTGGAAGAATTTGTTTAAAAACCTATGGGAATGCCTAAAGAACATACTATAACTTTTATCCAAGTGTGTTTAAAAATCAAAAAATATTTATTTAAAACGTCAAAAGGAAGCACGATTTCTAGGACTGAAGGACCTTAAACATAATATTTTCATGTTCATATACCTGAACTGTCATTAAGTCAACATCAAATAGTTATGTTGATTGGCCTCGCTTAAAAAATAAGCTATATAAAACATATATTGAAAGAGGTTACCGGTTCACATCGAATTTCCTGCCTTGAGGTGCGATTCATGAATCCAGATTTAGTTTGAGAGTGCAGCATTAACTACAAAGTCAGCATCAAACGGATTCGCAGTCTACATTCCCAGTTTATTCTCAGAATTTTGATTGCCTTTGCAAGTCTATTTCCATTCAATTTAATTATTACCCAACGCATACAATCTCTCAATTAGCTTCAATAAAATAATGGCACATTAGGCTCAATGTAATTAGCACCCACAAACGTTGCGCATGCCAAGTTAATCAACCATTAAACGTAATCAAAAAACGATACAAACTGTATTCAAGTGGCAAGAAGTGAATGTTGTTGCTCTCAGAAGCAGCAGCAGCAGCAGCAGCAGCAGCAACATCATCAGCTCCTGGCAAGGCAACCATGAGCACTAAAAACCACCGCAACCACCTTAACCACAAATGCCCATTACCATTTGCGGCAAGCATAAAATTCCAAAACAGCCAAGCCACATGCATCAGAAAATAATAAAAATATAAAAATGAAATCTAATTACATGCCAAGCCGACACAAAGAGAAGCAACACTTGAGAAGACATCTCTGCCGCTTGGGCTCAATGCAATTTTCCAATTGCAGCTTCCTTTCTAAAAATGCACACACACACACACACACAAATTGGATGTTGTGTATATAACATCTAATAGCACTTAGCTTAGCTCGTCTCTATTTTTCTCTTTTCGATTTTGTATTTTAGATAGCAACAACAACAACAACAGCAACGAACAGCGAAACAAACACAAAATCACATTTAAATTACGTATACGCCGCGTAGCTGTAAAGCCCAAAATCACAGACATCATGGCAGCCGCAACAACAGCGAACAAATCACCACAACAACAACAACAACAACAGCAACAACAATCTAGCAGACAGC
This sequence comes from Drosophila gaucha, assembly GCA_035045545.1. Lineage (NCBI taxonomy): Eukaryota > Metazoa > Arthropoda > Insecta > Diptera > Drosophilidae > Drosophila > Drosophila gaucha. The sequence continues at coordinate 9,312,504 of JAWNOY010000292.1, forward strand.
AGCAGCATCTTCATCTGGCAGCCAGCAGCAACAGCAGCAGCAGCTCCGCCTCCTCCTTCTGCTCGAGCAACTTCTTTGCCTCCTGCATGTCCATCGTTTTGGTTGTCGTGTTCGCTGTGCTGCTGGCAGGAAACTGTGTCAATGGGGTAAGTTCGGTTGAGGGCGCAACATGAAGCCCAAGACTCAACTCTCAACTGCTTATTTGCTGGCCTGCCCGTTCACCTCTCTCCCTCCCTCTTTCTCTCTGTCGATTTGTCTATTTATTGCTCTTTGTCAATTATCTTTTACATTTATCGTTGAAATATTTCGCGATCATAAAACTTTATAGGCCTGGGAATGGAAGCGCATTAAAAAAGAATTGAAAACAATTTGATAGCTTCATTAGCGTTAGAATGGATATATCATGAGCAGCAGAAGCACCAGCAGCAGCTAAAAAAGTGTCATCTCAGATAATTTTTATACTCATTCAAAGTAAAAGATTGCGCACACCATTTGTCTCTTGTCTGATTGCGATCTACACACTGCTAACATCATCAACAACAACAACAGCAAACTCCCACGCAAAGTTGCAGTCGCAGTCGCCTCAGTGGCAACAACATCAACAACAACAAAACAATTGTTGCTACAAAGAAGAAAAAAAAGTGGACCAAAAAGTCTCTTTTCTTGGTTAGACGCGCGATTTTGCAAGTGCAGAGACAACGACGTCGACGTCGACCTGTCTGCAAAGTGTTAGACATCTTCTCACGTCCGCAAACGCCACACCAGCTTACACGAACCCGAAGCTCTTAGCTCACTCCTGATGCTCCTCCATTGGCCAGGCCGCATTTCCCATTGCTTGCAGACTTCGCGGGCTCAAGGTGTCGTCATCGTTTGCCTTTTCTTCGTCTACCGCTGCGCTGCTACTTCAGCCTCTTTACTTGTTGTCTTTTATCAATTAGCCTTGGTGAACTGCTCTAGACAACAACAACAACAACAACAACAACAATAATAACAACAACAACAACAACTAGAGCAAAGAAAGGAAAATTGCATGCTTTGCCGTTGTTGCTTCGCAGTCTTCGTCGTCTGGTATTTAAACAGCCAAAGTACTTACTGCGCCGAGTGGAGAGATCGGGCAGCGGGGGTGGCTGCAAGGCAGCTGGGTTACTGAGGCACTGGGCGGCTATTGTTGTTGCAGTTGCAAATGTTAAAACCTCATGAAAGTTATTAGCGTGCAGCAGGAAATTGCAGAGGCCATAAAAAAAACTGTTAAATTGTTTGGTAAGACCTGAGAATAGTTATCGAATAGTTAGCTCACAGTAAATGCATAGTTATCGAAAAGGAATGGCAAAGCTAATGAACAGCTATCGATTACTGAAAGGGTCACACTTAATTACGGCGGCTACTTAATAAATTCACAGTGCGTCAAAGAAAATATACACCTTTATAAAATAAGGATCCAAATATATTGTTCATGAAGGCTTTGATTATTTTAAAACCTATTTTTATATTGATAAGTGTCGATTATGTTGAGCGTTATACAAATTTAAAGGCAAAAACGACAAGTGTGGCAACCTTTCGCCAAAAACGAATACCAAATAATTATTAGTCCTTACGCTAACATTTTTATTTCCAAAGTTTATGATGAATTCAATTGCATATTTCTCACAAATTCCATTTTACATTTTGAAGCACTGCTCATCTGCATAAAGTAAGCATTAACCTCAAATAAAAGTATAATAAAATATGCATTTTGACATCATGTAAAGCCCGCAGTGCCTGCAAAAAGTGTTCATCCAAAGATTTTTCGTCGCACGCCTAGCAAATGAATTTATTTGAGTGTAACGCAGCAGCAACAATGCGAAATTGATGTGGAAAAAATGTATTTAGATTGGAATTGAGGCAAGATCAAGATAGCTGAAAGATAGGCCAGTGACATGCAACATGTTGCACAGGAATACGAAAATGGAATGGCATCATTTTGCAGTGGATCGAACAAAAGAACAACAGAGCGGCAGAGCGCCGCTGTCGAATGTCAGTCATGGGAATGTCATCGCCTGTGTGTGTGTGTGTGTGTGTGTGTGTGATGGTGTTGCCACTTGCGCGCGCTTTGTTGCTGTGTCAGCTTTTCATGGTTTCATACGCATGAGATTGACAGTTCTCTTTTGTTTTTAGAGAGGCTTTATTGTCACACACACACACATACACACATAGGTAACCACCCACAATTGCACATTTTTCAACACTCACTGGTTCTTTTGTTGATCTTTATTCAGATTTTTTTGTTCATTTATATATTTTTTGCTGGTTTTTCGACAGATTTTTCGGTTGATGCATTTGCATTTTAAATTTTCGGTTTTTGTTTCTCTTTATTTTTCGCGTGTACTAAAATTGAGTGTGTGTGGCAATTGTTTCAGGCTCGTAATTTGTTATTGTTTAGACATCATTTTGCTGTTGTTTTGCCATGATTTAAATGTGCCCTGCTTAAGCAATCACTCAGCGAAGGTCACCGCTGCAGTTGCACTCGATGGGATAATTCACATACCCATGCCGAGTTGTACTTGACAGCCGCATCTCATTTATGGTTAACTATTGCAGCAAATTGATGGCTACATAGCTGGCGAGGATTATCCAATCTATGACGCGGTGCCCAAGAGCTTGTCATTCAACTGTCAAGGACGTCAGCCGGGCTACTATGCGGACACCGAGACGCGGTGTCAGGTGAGCTAAGGGCACAATGATTTACCTAAAAATGTTACTCAATAAATATATTTTCTTTGCTCTCTCGAAGGTCTGGCACTGGTGCCTGCACTCGGGCCATCAATACTCCTTCCTCTGCCCGAATGGCACTGTGTTCAATCAAGCCGTGCGCGTGTGTGATTGGTGGTCGAATGTGAACTGTGCCAGCGCTGAGCAGCTGTATCAGAATAACGACGAGCTCTATCGCATACCAGAGCGCAGCCAGCAGCAGCAGCAGCAGGATGAGGTATGATATAAGGCTGATGATGAGTATAAGATTGGGAAAGCACACACAACGGCGGAGGCAACGAATCGGCAGCGAGGCGGCAGACAGCGACAGTTTCTGGCACAAAACAAGAGCAGCAGCAGCATTAACATAGATAGCAGCAATCAACACATCAACAACAACAACAACAACAGAATCGTAGATAGCACCTCACCAACCAACTACAGTAAAATGACCAAAAATAGTTTTAGAGGCAGCATGAGATACTCAACCAATCAATCTCAATCGTCATACTCATCATCACAGCAACAGCAGCAACAACAGCATCAACAATATAACTCTAGTAAACATAGCGAATATCAAAGTAGACAAAATAGTGGCAATAGCCGTAAGCAGGGCAGTAGGAATAGCAGTAGAAATAAGGGTAATCAATTTAACATAGGCAACATGTCCTCTAGGCATAAAAATCGCACCCTCACTACCCAGCACAGCAATCACAGCAGCAGCAGCAGCAGCAGCAACAGCTACAAAAGCAAACACCGCGGCAACATGCGCTACAATTTGAATAAATTTGAGAACGACGATGAGCTCAAGGATTATAAAAGTAAAATCAAAAATAAATATAATATCGATTATGATCATTCTTTGGATGAAGAATATGAAATAATTGAGGCCATTGAGTGAATCTGCAGACGTTAAAAACTACAAAAAAAAACAAATTCAATCAAATAAAGAACATCTCACAAAAGCTTTGTAGTTGTTGTCGAATTGAAAATGTGCTGCAAATTGGCGCTACTTTGTTTACCTTCTTATAAAACCCTCACCAGTTGGCACGTTACCCAATTTCAAAATATTGTAAATATATATTCCCATTTCATATAAATTGTATGTACCCGAAAAAAAAAATTATTAAAATAAAATGTTAAAAAAATAAGTGTTATTTTCTATTGCATACTTTTAAGCGCGTTGATTTAAAATCAAAGAGCTTTACGTTTACGAGTTGGCTCTAAGCTCGCTGCTATGTAACTCACGCTTTACGCTGCTGCTACTACAGTCATCTCTTTCTCACACACTTTGTTGACTTTTGAAGCTCTGCTCTCAGATCAGCTGCTGATCATATGGCTTTAAGCTTTGGCCAAGCATTGGAAATATGACGCTTCCAGTTTCCAATTGTCAAAGTTAGCTGGGTGTACTTTGTGTCTCTTCTTTTTGTTTTTCTGTTTACTCCTCGGCGAAATGTGCACGAATAGATAACAATGAGGTAAATATAATATGTAAGATAAGCGTGCGTAAAAAGATGCATAAATAAAGCCTAATTGTTGACAAATTTTTTTATTAAGATAGATTGTGTTTAGACGTGAGTGGCTGTAAGCGTTTTTTTGGGCAGCTTGTTATAGTGGAAGACACAAAAAAGCTCGATAATAAAGCAGAAACTGAGAGAAGTAGCTGGTGGAACTTGAATGAGTTTGAAATGTGAATTTTGACTTCTTTTTGCTTACTGATATGACGTGAAAAAAACATAACTTAACTATTCCCAATATAACAGACTAGCATTCACTTGGGAGCATACCTCATAAGAACTTACAAGCACGAAGCAGTGTAAATTTAAACTTGATTTTGATTATAGATAAAAATTACTACTTCCAATAAGAGCTGATTGTTTAGGCATATTTCAAATTAGAATCCTATTAGTTTCAAGCCTACATTACAAACACTACCAAACGCATACGGAAACAGACAAACAAAAGAGCCATACATAGAGACCCGGTTATTTTTGTTTACTCGAACATACTCGAACTTCAGGCCTACCTAATTAAGAGTCAATTGTCAACTTTTGGTCATTTGGGCAGCCAAGTGGCACAATTTGTGCAATTAGCGAGTAGAAATGCGTGTCAGACTGTCCCCGATTCGCCCCACCCCCACTCCCTAATCCGCATAGACCCTAGGCAAGCCCAGACAGCGATATCTATCTATGACGGCATCTACTTAAATGTTTTCATGTCATGTTTTCGACTGGTTTTCTTGGCCCGGCTGTGCGGTCACCCACATTTTAATGGGTTACTGCCAAGTGGGCAAACAACAAATTAACGCCATTTGCCTTATATAAGTGCGAATTACTTAAAAAAGCGTTTAATGCTGGTTACGCTTTGCGGGGAAGTGTTCACTAATTAATATGCAGCTAAATAATTTACTATGTGACGCAAATGTCATGTAGCCAAGAAACACTTCGAGTGAGAGTTTGAGTGAAAGATATGAGAAACTCTTAGATACCCTCTAAAGGATACTCTGAAAAGAAAACTGTTAACAAATTGTTGTCTGAGTTTTAACTTAAGGTTTTTTAGGAAATTATTACAGTATACAGTACAGTATAGCCTCCCTAATTGGAACATTCGTTAATCGACATTTTCATCTATCTTTTACCCATGCAATATACCTCTATTAAACACCTCTAGGACTACAGGGTATGCAAAAGTAAGCCAAAATTGAGTATTTCTTACGAATAATTTGAGAATGTCAGAGGGTCTGCTGTAGAAACCGGTAAGCATTTATATAGACGAGTACCCGCACTTATCAGAGACTGAAGCAACTGCCTTGGCGAACAAAAAAAACTCATTTCAGCGAATCTTCTTTTTCAAGTCTGCAGTCTCAAGTTTTTCAGTTTCGCATCTTGAAACTAGTGTCTAGTTTTGCTTTGACAAGTTGACAGCTTGGATGGGGGAGGGGGAGTTGCGTCTCTGTCTGTAACTTGGCTGCGGCTCAGTTTATACGACAGTTCAACTTCAGCATTTACATATTTTTTGTTTGTGTTGCCAACAGTCAGGAAGAATTCGATTTGCTAGCAGCCCCCGAAGAGTCGTCAGGTCCCCAGGCACTGTGAAGGCAATCCACTTTTGTCCATTTGGAGACTGGTTTCTTAAACACTTTTAGCTTTTTGCTTTCTGTATGCATTGCAACAACTGCGGGTTTTTTTTTGCGCGTACATTTTTAAATTAATGTAATATACTTTGTGTTTGGCTTTTTTATGCGCCGCATTTTCGAAACGGCACGACGCCTGCCACACCGGTCAGTTCCACAGAGCCAGAGCGCTTTAAATAATTGCTGCATTTATCAGCGAAGCGGCGAAGCTGATGAAGCAGATGCAGCCAAAGTCGTCGGCGGAGCAGATTCAAATCGTAAGGTTAAGCGGATTTTGTTAAACGATTGTCAAGTGTATTGAAGATGCAATCGAGTTGTGCTCTCAACTGGCTTTAATTTGTCCAACCTGGCCAAGAGACAGTGGTGTGGCCAAAAGGGGGAAGGATGGGCCACTGACTCGCTTTGTTTGTTTGCTAGTAAGGTTGCTGTCAAGGTCATGAATAGAGCTTAAGTAGCTAGCTATAAATAGTATAGTTAAAAGAGATTGACAGAAAGAGAATGCAAACCGATTCAAGGGTTTGTGAATTTATACGTAGAGCTGGAAATCCACATAAGAAATGTTGGCAATTCGGCTTTGGATTTGGCTTCAGCTCTGAAAATACTATGAGGTTCGCTTTGTAATCCTGATTTGCAAGATTCTCAATCCGACTTTGGTAACAGACTTTGATTTTAGATTTTATCTCTTATATCAAAGTTGAAGTCAGTCTACCTTTATCTCACAGTCTCCTCCCCTTTCCTAGCCTCATTATCTTTTTGAATCAGATTCTGATCTCTGATCACATATATATCATGTATGTATATACATATATCATATATAGTTTTACTCAGCCAGCTTTTATCTCACAGTGTCTTCCCTTCCCTCTAGCCCCAATATCTTTTCGAATCAGACTTTGATCTTAGATTTTGGTTTCAGATTTAAAATTAGATTTTGATCTCAGATCACATATATATCAGTTAAGCTATATAACTAAGATTACCTTTATCTCACAGTCTCCTCCCCTTCCCCTAGCCTCATTATCTTTTTGAATCAGATTCTGATCTCTGATCACATATATATCATATATGTATATACATATATCATATATAGTTTTACTCAGACTACTTTCATCTTACAGTGTCCTCCCTTCCCTTTGATCTCACATTTTGATCTCAGATTCTGATCTCAGATCTCATCTGTATCAGTTAAGCTATATAACTAAGATTAACTTTATCTCATGGTCTCCTCCCTTCCCCTTAGTCCCAATATCTTTTATCGCTCCATTTATCACACATATTAATCAAAATTTTTACGACATTTCAAGCTCATATAATATTTGTCTAAGCCACGCCCACTGCTCCAGTTTGCTGTTAATAAACAAATATCACAGCCTCATTTTCGCAATCCAATTTGTTTATGGACGCCGTTATTTATGGCGCTGTCTATTATCGAATCATTTATCTTCATCAATTTTGGAAGCCCGCCCCTAAACAAATTAATATACAATCAAATTAAAATGCGCTGAATACATTTTTCTCTATCCAAACTATTTACAGGGCGCGCAAATAAAAGCAAAGCCAAATGCAAAAGCAGCAACAATGGCAACTGAAAAATAGATATATATATACATATATAATTATATATAAAAACAAAATAAATTGTACAAAGCTGCTGCACGAATTAACATAATTAAGTTGCGCGCATAATGAACAAATGACAACGTGAGAGATGCCAACAACAAAAAGGTGACTAAAAAACTGAAAGCGGCAGCAACAATTATTACGAGTGTAAAAGGCCGAAATAGCGAAACGCCAAACACGAAAAATCGAAGCGACGGGATCATCAACACTATAAAATTCAAATGAGGCGACAACAAACACAACAACAATAACAACGAAGACTTAAGCATCTGTCAGACACGAAAGCGAAATGTGCATCTTGAACGCTACACTAATGCGCTGCGCCACACAATCAATAAACAACAACAACAATAACAACACATATACAACATCGACAACAACAACAACAGCAGCCACAACAATTGCATAAGCCACAAAGCGACGCCTCGAGCGACCTCATTTAAGCAAATCGCAATCTTTGCCCAGCTTGGTCGACCCTACGCGCAACCACTCAGCCGGCAAGCTGCGAGAGCTAGCTATCTTTGCAGTTGTTGTTGTTGTAGTTGTTGTAGCATTGTTTTTGCCTAACAAACATTGCAAACATTACGCATACGCAACGTTAGCTGGCCAGTAATCATGGATGCATTTGAGCTGCTGCATCAGCTCTGTCTTAACATATTTTGGATATTTAAAATCTATATAAAATTTGCTTTAATCACGCTGGTCATATACTTTGTGGCCGAATGGTATATAGTGCGCTATGGCATCGAACTGGAGGATCAGCTGGACGCTCAGCTGGCGGCCAACGAGCGTCCGGCCTCGAATAGCACGTTGAGCAAAGTGTTTCGATTCGTTATGAACTTCTTTATCATCTGAGAACTAGATAAACCACCAACTGATATAACTGCCTTCGAATACACAAGGTCAAATCGCTACTCGAATTCGAATTCGAACTCCACTTCGTATTCGAATCGATTGCGGAATTGCAATTCGCTTCGCCCGCTTTGCTTTTGTTTTTTTTTTGTTTTCGTCAAGGCCTGCAAGAGAATGTAAAGCCCGGTTGGTTGTCATATATATACATATACATATACATATGCATATGTATATATGTTTAAACAACAAATACATTCTTTTCCATGTAATTACGTAGCAACAACAAACACAAACAAACGGGTTGAACGACTTTTTCGATTGTAAGAAATAATAATAAAAACCATTTTGCATGCATTTTGTTCTTACAAAAGAGACAGAATTGTTTTTTTTTTAATTTTAGGGTGGGGTTTGTTTTTATTGTGGTTCCACGTAAATTGGGTTTACAGCAGAAATGTAACGGTTATTTTTTATATGCTGAGAAATACTTGAAAATCAAATTGCTTAGCTCTTGCAGGCAGTCAGGCTTAAAATTTGTTCATGCCATATATATATGTATATATATTCATGGCATTTATCTGTAGATTTAATAAATTAGTTTTGATTTCTTAAGAGCTAAGCCCATAACTTGGCTGATTAAAAAGCTGCCGACAATTGCCAAACGAAAAATTTGACTTGCAAAAATATTGGCAAAAAAACAAAGCTTAAAATTAAAAAAATTAGCTAAAATAAAAACTAAAAAAAAGTGTCATAAAAAAAGGAAAAAAATTAGTTCATTTTTGCCAGTTGGCGAAAACTAAAATAAGTTATAATAAGCTACAGCTAAAGTGCTCGACTGATAGATACGCTGTAAGAGCATTCAATATTGTACATATTCAAAAAAAACTATTTTAAAGAGCTTGTAAAAATATAATTAAATTCAAAGAAATACTTTTTTAAGACTAAAATAACTGTCAAACGTTTAAGAGCTGCAATTAAATTAAAAGTTAAGCAGTTAAGTTTGCCTTTAAAAAATTACTATCGCATCAAATGTGATTTGCAATTTTTTACATGCCAAAATGTTACAAATTTTTTTTATCAGAGCTGAAATAAAACAGCTGGCAGCTGGGGACAACTGGCGACCAGATTGAGAGCTGTTTAACAGTTACAACATGTACTAAAAACTGCAACAAGTTGGATAGTATGCGGCATACCGGTTCGGTTAGGCGACCCACACACACACACGCACACGAGTCGACACATTGCACTCATTCTCAACAGCGAGCACATATACAGTTGTATTCAGAAAAATAGGAACGCGCATTCATGTACCAGTAAAAGAACTTTTTCGACAAAAGTCTGACTTTGAAATTGAAGAGGTGTTTACAGTTTTTGAAGAGTGGAATGTCAACAACTAAATAGCGTAAAAATCCCGTTAGTTTTGCATTCCATTTTTTTTTTATAGATGATTTTAGACATATGGACCGAAAATTGGTTGTTCATTAAAATAGGAATTTTGACTTTTTTGTGTAAAAAAAAATTTAAAAAAATGAATTAAGAAATTTTAATTATTGTCATTAGTTAGTGTTATTTATAGAAGAATTAAAAAAACCAAAATATGTTTGAAAAAGTAAAAAATCTTAATTTTTAAGGGGTTGACGCTATTATTGGTCGGTGGAGATGGGAACTGCAATGGATTGCCTATAAAATAAGTGCTAGGCATATAGAAAATCAAAAATATAGTTTGTTGATCCAGTACAATGGTATAAAACGTTATTTATTATAAAAGGAAATATGAAAATTGAGGTGCTACACGAAAAACGACGCCAATAGACGATATACCCATTTTGCGCCATTGTGAAAAAAACCCGTTAGAATCATAAAAATGTATAAAAAAATATTTAAATCAGTCTGTTTATACAGTCATAGTTCGTCTTCAACTGATCGAACAAAATTTCAATGCCAAAAGTACCAGGGAATGGATCATATGGGCCTAGACGCATGACTTAAATTTGCAAAGCCCCATGTGGACTTACTGGGTGAGCAGTGAAGCAACAAATTTTTGACGGATAAGTCCAAAATCATACTTTTTTTGGTGGATCAGGCTCCACAAAGTAGATTCGGCCCCAATAAATATCGGGGACAACCCAGAGTCCACCCATTAGACAGTTTTCCACGGTGGACTGAGTATCATTATATGGGCGTGGTTTCTGTCCAAGTGGGTATGGCCTATATATGACCTGGATGGCTAAGTAGACAAAGCTGTGTTTCTAAATAGATTAAAGAAAACATCCTGCTATCATATGAAGCTTGAAAAATTCCACTAAAATGGATATTCCAGAAGGATAATGATCCAAAGGTTACCTGCAAGCCACCAAAGGCTTAGTTTGCATCCGAGAATATAATTTTGTGCTATAGCTATCTCAGTACCCGAACATGAATCTATATAAAAACTTATGAGGATTTGTTAAAAGACATCTAGGAACTGGAAATCCCGCAAAAAATGACCAACTTTGGCAGCCTGTTCGAAATGGAACACCCAAATCCTTTTGAAGCATGGTCAGGATCTTTCCGAATCCATGGTACACGGGGGCTTAGCAGTTTAAACCAATTAGGGTCTCAAAACAAAATCTTAGGACATAACAAATAAAAAGTAGTAGTTTAAGTTAATTTTGACTTAATTTTTTTGAATTATTTAAACTTTTTAGTAGGCATTCCTATTTTAATGAACAGCCGAATATTCGAACAATTTTTTCTTTAAGTCCTGGTGGGCAAATAAAAAAATTTTTTTAGCTAAAGTTGTTTTAAATAGTTTAAAATATATGTAAAGATTCTTGTTTTCCTTATTTCATGTCGATATTTTGTATTAATCATTAGATATTTGACCAATTGCATGAAACTCAACCGCGTTCCTATTATTTTGAACACAATTGTACATGCATAGATAATGGGGCATAGGAAACAATTGTATGAATATGAGTAGGTGCTATTAATATAGCGCAGACTTAAGGCACACTCCATGTGTGTGTGTGTGTGTGTATGTGTGTGCCAGTTGCTCCAATTTGAATACAGGCAACGACAGTCGCCATCAAATTCAACTTTCACATGCGCAGATGCAGTGCAACACACTCCAAGTACTTTAGCTCTGTGACGTAAGACACACACACACACACAGAGACAATTAAATAAACTGCAGACACAGCCTCAAGTCGTTTGGCTGTTTAAAAAGATATATATATGTGTATGTGTGTATGTATGTATGCCATAATCCGCAGTTAGCGCAACAACAACAACAGCAACAAAAGCCGATGGGGAGCAGTTGTTGTGTCCGCTGATTGATTTCATTATGAGCCGCTTGAAATGCTTCACATTATTTTGCATTCAGTCGATTTTAGATTTAGTCATTTAATATACGAGTATGCCTGTGTGAGTGTGTGTGTGTGTGCTTGTGCCTAACTAAAATTTAATTGTGATCCGCACCACGCGGCGTATGCGCAATATTTCATGAGCCGTTTAAGCAATTTATGTGTCTTTGGACAGCGTCCACCGCTTATTGTGTTACGGTTGTTTGTGCGACTGTATGTGTGTGCGTGCTTGTGACTAATAGCAGATGGCTTTGGCCTACGTTGGTTCATTAATTGAAATGCCTGGCGCTCTTGTTGTTGTTGCTGTTGCTGTTGTTGTTGTAGCTGCTGCAGCAGCAATTTGTTGTGTTATTGTTATTATGTCATTGCGGTCAGTCAGCAAATCAAACGGAAAGTATTCAAAATAAATTAACGAGCGCATGAATATCAATTGTGAATCGTCAATAGATCAGTCGCAATTAAATGAATATACATCTATAAAAAGCAATGCGGAAATGACGTTTAAACATGTAAAAAAAGAGCATTTAAATATAGTAAAAAGCGTAGACATAAATTTGCAGTCATATTTTAAGATTAACTACTATAATTTAGAAACGATAATAAATTAAGAAACAACAATAAACTATTAGCAACATTTTTTTCTAATTCTTACTCAATCAATTTTGCAACAAATTCAATAAATAAATGGAAAAAAAATATTATACTAAAAATCTTAATCTACAAACCTGTTAAGCTGCTTATAGCATAGAAATAAGCCACTAAACAGCAACTGCTGCAAACTCAAAGTAAAAGCAAACGCAAAAACAAAAGGCAAAAGCAAAAACAAAAGCACACAAACAAACTTCAACTATTGCAGAATGTGAAGGAAAAACTGTAACAAAAAGTGCTACACAAAGAAAAGCTTCAGCTGAAGCTTAAGCTCAGGCTCTCTCTCTCTGCCAGCTGCTCTCTCGCTCTCGCGCTCTCTCCCTATTTGGCTCTCTTTGGCTAAGCGCATGCGGAGTCGTCGTTGTTGTTGTTGTCGTTGCTGTTGCGGCGAAGCGTCAAGAAACCAGTTTCCAAGACATGCGACTGGAAACCAAATTAGCGAGCTAAAAGCTTCGATTCGTTACCAAAAGACGATTTTATGCCAACGCAAAGTTGGCCAACAATCTGCAATTTCAGTCTGCAAACGGTCAGCCAGGTGAACGGCAGCCAAGACAGGTTGGCAACAGTAAGTGGGCGTGGCTAAGCAACAACAACAAAAATCAAACGCTGCGCATGCGCTGCGTTCGCACAAGTGTATACATATATATACATAAATATATATATATAAATGCTATGTGTGTGTGTGTGTGCGTGCGAGTTTAGCATTGTGTGTTGTAAAAAATTATATAAAATTTATATGTTCAACAAAAGTTTTGCATGCAAATTGTTGACGCTTGATGTTAGTGTGAATTTTTATCCAAAAATGAAGCGCAGTCGCAAATCTTAAGAAATCGCCTTGGGCAAAAGTGTTAAGTGCAGCTGTATTGGTGTGAAAAACTAATGCGCTAGTGTCGTAATACCCTCCACAGAGTTTTTAATGAACGCGTTTCTTAAACACTAAAAACTAATGATGAAAATTAAAGAAAATACTCAATCTAAGAAAACGCTTTAAGCTGCAAAACAAAACAAATAAAAAACACATAAAAATAAAAAACAACAATAAAAATTTTCACAAGTGCACGCACACTATGCAGCAAAACTGCAATACACACACATATACAGGCATATATTAGTCTCTCTCTCTTTCTCTCACTCACTTATGCTTGTGTGCGTGTGTGTGTGTGTGTTTGTGCATTTTATTGTATAAAATTTTAACTTTTGCTGCATTTTTATCAACGTTTAGCAAACAAACTAAGAAAATATTAAAAAATAAACTTTTTTTGGATTATTAGAAAAACATAAAACATAAAACATATTGTTTTTGCTGCTTTTAAGGTAAGACATGTTTCTCGTTTGATATACTGTACAGCATCTGCTTTTTTTTGTTGCCTCTTCACAAGCCAGGGCCAAAACTGTTGGCAAAACTTTGCAAAATTATCTCAAGCGTTGCTAATTATTTGCCATGTACAACTTGTTGTTGTTATTGGTGAAACACACAAACAACTTGTTGTTGTTGCTCTGGCATTACTTGCTGAAAACACAAACAATTGCCATAATTTGTTTATACATAATTTGTAGCTTTGTATTTGTGAATCTTTTGGCTGGCGCATCTCTTTGCCAAAGCGCCCAAACAAAACTGCGCCGATTTTACTTTCATCAACAGCCACTGTAAACACAACAACAACAACAACAGCCGCAACAACAACAGTTACAACAAACAATTTTCAAATTTTACTTTCATCCATCTGCGACGAGCGTTTGTGCATTTTATTTTTATTTTTGTTTTATTTTTACATCTATTTTTTTTTTAATTTCTTCAAGCATTTAACTGCTCATTTTCTCATTTCGTTGAGTTTTCCTAACATTTAAATTTTTGTTAATTACTGGGAAACACCTTAAAAGGCTTTTTGATGCGTGCGAAACGGAGATTTCTCATTCAGCTGTTGCTGATCTCTTTTTTTGCATATGCGCCAACTGCGCTTCTCTTAAATTAATCGCAACCGGAATCGGCGATTAACTTATTTGGCTATAACAAAAAGTAAAAAACAACAATTGACGAGCACATAAATTGAAACTGAAAACTGATTTTGCAAAAGAAAACCTCGTTTTCACTTGCCAATTGCCAATTGCGAGCGAAGCTTCAGCAAAAAAAATACATTCAAAAGCTGTGAAGATGCGAGCATGAAAGGAAAATGAAAATTACGTTGATATAAAGATAGATACATCAAAATATATTAATAAATTAGTTGATAAAAGCGAACAAGTGATAAGAAGATATAGGTGTAATATATATATAAATATTTATAATATTATGAAGAATTTCTATTTTTTCCCCCTGTATTTTTATAAAAAAACATAGAAAACATAGAAATAGCTTATAATATTATGAAAATTAGAGCAAATGAGGAATGTATCTTCACTACTGATAATAAATAGTTAAAGATATAGAACTAGTTATAAATATTAAATTATTATTAAATATTTATAATATATTATATATATACTTGCTACCATACAAAGTAATAAAGACGGACATAGAAATAAAACGAGATATAATCATAGAATATTATTTAAAATATATTAAGGAAGAATATTATGAGTAGAGTTCTCATTAATAAGCATTGGTCACGCTATGAGTTTTTAAGGCCAGAGTTCTAAAAACTTCAAGGTCTACTATAATATATGTTTTTTCTCAAGAAAACTCTTTTATAGGCATATTGTATTATATCTGATCTATAGCTAAGCGTGCTTGCAGTCAAGATTTAATATATCATAGTAAAACTATCTATATTATTGATTTATTTCTGGTAAATGCCTTTGAGCAGTTTAGATCTAAGAGCTATCTATTTCTTCTTTTTTTTGAGATAGTTGCACTTGATCTATTCCCACACACTATCGAGAAACAAGTGAATGACAGCTATATAATTAACTCCAACTAATCTTCACAATCTACCAAAGCCAACTCAAGCTGACAAATGGCTCTACAAAGGGCAATTAGCTAAGCCCACATTTATATTGTATAATAGCATGCTAAACAGATCAAAAATCGAAAAAACAAAAAAAAAACTGCACCACAAAATTCAGCAGAAACTCGAAAACCACAACAGCTGAGGCGACCTTGAAAGCGCACCACAAAAAATAAATAAAAAACAACAACAAATCGAAAGAAAAGTCCAAAACTGAACAGAGATGCTAATTTTTGGATGACAACGTCGAGTCTGTGGAACCGGCATCCAGTGAAGATCAGCAGCAACAGTCCTCAGACCGGTTGATGCGACTTGATGCATAAATTAAAAATAAATAAATAAAATATTATCAAGTCAAAAAAAAAAAGGAAAAACTTTGAAGCGAAACCAGTTGCTGACGTCACAGAAATTTTGACTGTTCGCATTAGAAATGTAAATGAAATCGAGAGCTCTTTTTTTTATAGATGAAGCATATAGTATAGAGGATCTATTGAAACTGGTTGCCAGACGAGAGTCGAGACACTGCGACCTTTTGCAATGATTAATCCATGCCAAATATAAATGAAACGTTTTTTTCTTTTCAAGTTTCTATTCTGATTATGCATATTTTCTCACTGTGACTGTGACTGTAACTGTGACTGACCTTAAGCCACCTCCAACTTTGCCTTCAGCTCAAATCAACTCTAAGCTCATTGTCTATGTCTAGCTAATATTTTAATTAGTTAACGTCATTTGCCAAAATCAAGTTGAATAGAGAAAAAACCCACACACGCACAATCACAGATTTTATTGCTAAATTATGTGAAAATTTGCGATTTTTTCCTACCAATTTGCACAAATTCAAGGCACTTGCGCTCATAAAAAACTACGAAAGAAAACTTTTAAAATTGCAAATTAACAAAAATAAGAATGGAAAAAATAAATTATTAAATTAAATTCTCATTTGAAGACTTCCTATGATATATAAATTGAGCTTAATATTTCCGTTATTCAAATTAAATATATAAGAACTGTAACTGCGATGGAGACTGCAACTATGGCTGCGACTAAAACTGGGACTTAAAGAAAATTTAACTGTTACTGACTATATTTGTGACTGTGACTGTGACTAGTTACAACCGATACATATATTCTTATAGTTTGACTTAATAGAAACTGTAACTGTTACTGTGACTATATTTGTAACTGTGACTGCGACTAAAACTGTAATTATATTAGAGACTGTGACTCCTATTAAAAATTGTTTCAGCTGGAACTAACAGAAAATGTAACTGTAACTGTGACTGCTATTGTAACTGTGACTGAGACTGGTGACAGCCGATACAATACTTTAATAGAAACTTGAGCTGTTACTCTGACTACATTTGTAACTGTGATATAGTAAATTTGACTATTCCTAGGACTGCATTTGTAACTGTGACTGTGATATAAGCTGTGACTTTCATGGCGACTTAACAGATCCATCAAATTCTTTTAGCTGAAATAAAGTGGTTAGTGATTTCACTCATATTATTCCTAAAATACTACTAAATGAGGGGACTGTAACTGTGACTGTGACTTAAGCCGTGACTCCGATTTAATTGCCCATCATCAATTATTTTTAAATAAGCGACAAACGTAAAACCAAGACAATAACAGCTCCAGCAGCAGCAGCAGCAACAATAGCAACAACAACAATTTTTACCGGTATTCGTGTGTTTGTAAGCGATCGTGCTTAGCCTTGAATTTGAACTTGGCTAAAGGCAATTCAACAACATGGAATCTTCGAGGCATATCGATACATGTCAGCGACAGCTAGACAGACAGACAGACAGAGACTCAGTTAGCCAGCGAGCCAGTCAGTTCGTCAGGCAGCTTATCTCAATGGTGGGCCGTAAAAAATGAGATGTTTATATTGTTGGAAACAACAGCCAAAAATTAATATACTAATACGCACGCTTATTGTTTATGACAATGCAAAGTGCACCAAAATAAGGGAAACAACATAAATAAAGCCGAGCCATAAATTTAACTTTTTTAGTATGCTCATATATCTATCATAAAAGACAAAAAAGCAATGCTTAAGCTTGACCTTAGATATTTGAAATATAATAGCCAAGATATAGCAGATGGAGTACTCATTACATATATGGAACAGATTTATGACTGAGAGAGAACGAGAGAACGAGAGGGAGGAAGATGGCAGGAAATGAAGCTTAAATGCCAGCTATAACTTGATTATCTATAATGACTGCTTCTTATATTTAATTTTAATTTAAATACTTATAAGCATTCGAAACTTAATTTTATCGAACGCAGCTGCGTAGTTGAACCCTTTGACATTTGAAAATTTAACGAGCCTGCATTTGAGGTCGCTTGAATAGAACGAGTTCTGCAGCCAAGCAAGCAAACTATTATCATATTTTGTCACATGTTTATCTGATGTCAGGCTCAAAATGTCAGAAACTGTAAGCACAGCTTGAGACAAGCGACATCATCATCAACATTTATAAAAAATATCTACTTAAAATGCGCGACACACATTATTTTTGTAGAGCGGGGTGTGAACGGCGAAATCTTTGAACCCCGTGAAGCTCACAAAGACGCCTTCGTCATACAAACCAAAAAAGTGTGCCATGAATAAATGAAAGGCAGACGAGGAGCTAAAGCTGGCAGCTCACAAAAATCCATTACCCAGACCAAATCAACTGAAGCTTCCTCTTCCAAACAATAAGACGTCGCGTCGTCTGACATTTCGAAATGCGCATACGCCCTGTTGAACGAATAAATAATCGAATTCAAGAAAAATCAGTAAACAATGCATAATAAAAGTGTTATCCGATATTTAAACAATATATGCATATATGTATGTGTAGGTAGATGCATCTATAAACAATGCCAAGCTGCCAAATTACAATGCTCCAATGATCTTTCGATACAACGCCTAACGAAACTCTCTCTCTCTCTTTTCCTCGTTATATATATCTAACTCTGTCTGGTTTTGCAATAAATCAACTGCAAGTGTTAGGCAGCTTGGAATTTGCAGCCAATATATAGATATATATACTATATACTATGTTTAAATGATATCAATATAGATAATTAAAGCACTTACTTTTTATGGCAGCTGCCGCTTTTGAAATTTTGATTTTGCTTTTGATTTTTGCTTTTGATTTTTGCTTTTGCTTTTGATTTTGCATTTGATTTCGTTTTCTTCTTGTGTATGTATTTATTTGCACAGCCAATTAAAACGCATTGAAAATGAAAGTGTTGCCGCATTGTAATTGTAATCTATTGTTCACTTTTCAATTTGATATAGTTATGCATTGTCCGACTGCCTGCCGGTGTGTGTGTATCTGTCTGCTTTTGTTGTTGCCCTTTCGCTGCGCTTTACGTAAGTGACATTGAAGGCAGCGGCTAATTATGCAATTACTACTTCAACTGAATCAAAGTCTTTAAATTAACGGAAATTCAACGGAAATTGTACAAAACTGTTGCATACAAAAGCCTGGCAAAAAGCCGTTTAAAGCTTTTATCATTATAAATACTTTTTTTATAGATATCTATAGTGTTTATGGGGTAACAAATTTTGCAGACACTCAATTTTTTATTTGTTAAGCATAAATTGTTTATAGGCATTTAGTTTTGTTGCCGAAAAATTTGCCATTTGCCTTGGCGCATTAAATGAAATCGTCATAGTCGAACTCCTGTTTCACACATTTTAACTTATATATGTACATAGACACACATAAAAAGAGTTTTGTATGAAAAGAAATTCAGATATCCAAACCGAATTATATTCTCTTTTCGCTGAAGATTCTTATCAACTCTTTAGAAGACATTCGGCTTGCATATAGAGTTTTTCTATATTTTTTGACACAGGCTCTGACCTTTGTTTGCTATAAATTTTCAAACTTTTAGTGAAATAAGTAAAATTTGTTATTTAAAATTGGCCAAAAAAATAAAGTTTTTCTTGCTTTTTAACTAGATATTCCTCGAAAATACTTTCAAAGTTCCATTTTATCTTCTTTGTTTAAAAATATGTAAACAATTTTAAGCGACGGAAAATGGAAGGTGAAAATTGAAGGAAAAACTAAAATAATTGTATAAGTCTATAGGCTACATATGTATATAAGATATAAATCAAAATCAACTAAAAGCAGTTTCACTTCTTCCATTTTCGTCAACTAGCCACAAAGAAAATAAATAAATAAATTAAGAAAATCGGACAATTTTTATGTCTAGAACACTTTCTACAACCATATTCAGATATATGCTAAGCCAGGCGTTTCTTTTCCGTCATTGTAATGATTGACTGAATGAATGACTGATGGCCGGCTGCAAAAGTAACGTTAATCAAGCAATGTTTGTATATATACGTTGCAGTTAGGTAT
This sequence comes from Drosophila gaucha, assembly GCA_035045545.1. Lineage (NCBI taxonomy): Eukaryota > Metazoa > Arthropoda > Insecta > Diptera > Drosophilidae > Drosophila > Drosophila gaucha. The sequence goes on from JAWNOY010000292.1 coordinate 9,332,140, forward strand.
AGCACCAACAAAAAAGAAGAAATACTTAAGAATTGCGTGCCTTAAATATTAATTGAAGAAATTAACGGAATCCGGAGACATTTCTTTTATTTCAGCGTTCACTGACTCTTTTTTAACATATTTGTGCATGTGTGTGTGTGTGTGTATGCGTGGGTGTGTTTATTGGCAAATTCTCGCATTTGTTACAACATTTTCTGTCTTTCGTTTTACTTCGTTTTTTTGTGGAATTTACATAATAATGTTATTATTTCTTTGTTTTATTTTTGTTCAAAGCAAACCAAAGCGGAAAATATAAATACAACAGCAACTGCAGAGTCGTCATAATGAAGAGAGCCAAACGCTGGCTGTTCATGACAGCGACAGGTGAGTCGAGTCTCTGGCCCATATATTTGTGGTGCTTAAGGAAAGGTTACTCAGGCGCTGCAATAACTTAACCGTGTCCCGAACTGGATTATGGAGCTACCAGCTGGTGCTGCTGCTACTGTGATATAATCCAAGTCGAGCGCATAAACGGCTTCGATTATGCAATTAAACAAAAACCAGCTACAGTCTTTATATCCCTCTCTCTCTGTCTCTCTCTCTCTCTCTCTCTTTATCCTATCAGTGCTGTTATTGGGTCTGCTTAGCTCCGCGGATGCTGCGCTGCCCTTCAAAAAGGTTTCCATTGCCAAGACACCCGCCTCAACAACCAGCACAAGCACAACAACCACCGAAGCTCCAGAGTCTGCCACAGAAAAGGAAGATCCTCCCACTGCTGTGGCTGAGGAGAGCAAGGTAAGCACTGCATAACTCATATAAATTTCAGATTTTTGATTTATATTCCATATTTCATAGTCGGACAATGGCACGCTTTCAAAGAACTCCAAGCTGACGGGCATTCCACAAATTGACTACATCTGGGATCCAAATTTGCCACGGGAGCTGCACGGGTAAGTCCATGAAACATATACCATTGTCTGTATTCTATATGTATTCTATTCTTTTTTTATACACAGCTTCAATCTCTCGACCTATCCTTTCTTGTCTACCGTTCCACCCATGAATGAGATTCACTTCAAGTGCGAGGGTCTCCACGATGGTTTCTATGCCTCCATTGAATACAAATGCCAGGTAAGCAAATTCTAAAATTAATATTAATAAATCACTAAGTTGCTCGCCCTAACATTGTGAAACAAATCGCCTTTCTATACTATACTCAAGTAATGTATTCCTAATATACAGAACAGTTAAGAGAGTCCCAGAGAGTCCACAGAGAGTCCCTGTCGTAGCTTAAGTTTTTCATGTTTTGTTTATCTATCATATCACTGGTTTTCTCAATCTTCCTCATTCCAACAAGGCCTTTTCTATTTTCATTTCTGCCTCTCGCTCTGGATTTCAATATATTAAGCTCACTCCTAGAAGAGACTTTCCATCGTCTTCCCATCTTACATAATAGTCTTTGACCAAATCTTTGGTACTCACGAAAATTCACAAAGACAGACCATTTTCGAAATTGTTCTGTGTTACTAACATAATAAACTTATTAACTCCCTCTCCTCTCATACCACCTATGAAAGGGCCAGTCGAGCCAGCCAAATTATATGTTTCGCTAACTATGTGAAATGGTTGACCTTGTGCTCAGCAGCGCAACGGGGAATGTAGGAGGCGACGTTATCCAATTGGTCAAGTTGAACAGCGAACGATGCGAGTTACCACGTAACTCATGTCCAGTAATTTCTCTTTTAGCCGCCGTCTTGCGGCTTACGTGCCCAAAGGCGAAGCCAAAAAGAAAAACATTAAAAACTGAAAAAAAAACTTGTCTGCGTGTCGATCTTGACCTCAAAATGAATTTTGTTTGCCTGGTAAAGAGACGTTAAACAGACTTTATTCACACCTCCGCCGGGAGTCCCCACTAACTTTAAGCTTAGCTATAAATGAATTGTACTAAGAGTTTTTTTTTGCAATTTGCAGATCTATCATCATTGCGTCTATGGCATACGGCACGATTTCCTTTGCGCCAATTTCACGGCCTTCGATCAGCGCACCTTCATTTGTCACTTTGCCTCCGACGTAGACTGCGAGGGCTCGCAAAAGTATTGGAACAGGTGAGTGTGAGAGTTAACTGACCCGGTTAACCTACCATAACTAACTGGATTTTCTCTCAACACACAGAAATGATGAACTGTATATGGCCACGACGACGTCGTCGACGAGCACCACCACAACGGAAGCACCGCCAGCGCCGCCCAGACGTCGAGCTCAACGTCCCTACCATCGTCCGTACAATCGTCGCCCCGTGGATGAGTACTACTATGACGAGTCAGATGATGAATACTATGAGGAGCGCTATAGCCGCCGTAATCCACGGCCACGTCCACGCAAGCCCCAGCTGGACTACGACGATGAGTACGAGGATAAGAAACCGCTGCGACACAATCGCAATCGCTACAGGGATGAGGAAGACCTCACCGACGAGGAATACGATGATCGGCGCAATCGACCAGGCGGACGTCGAGGCAAACCCCAAGCAGGCGCAGGTGGACGTGGTAAGGCATCGCCACGTAAGCCAGGACGTGTTGAGGAGCGACGCAGCTTCAATGAGGAGCGCATCGCAGACGAACCGCGTCGTGTAGCTGGCAGACGCCGCAGCAGCGAGAAACGCACCACACCCTCCACAGCCGCAGTATTGGACGAACTCGATGAGTATGAGAAGCCCTACGGGCTGGATCAGGAGGAGGCAGCCGAGGAGCAAGCCCCACAGAAGGTGAAAACCACGCCCAAGCCATTGTCCGAATTCATAACTCCGAAAGCTGCTGCTGCCTCCGTCTACGCTCGTCCTCGTGCCCCACCTCGCATCGCTCGTCCCGTGCCCGTCAAGGAGAAGAAGAAGTACTCCTATCCTGTGCAAAAGAACACGGCCACCACACCGTCCTCAGCCGCTGGCGAGCAGGAGGATGAGGATTACTATCAAGATCGTGAGCAGCTAGAGGATGACTACGAGCAGCCGGCACAGCCAGTACGCAATGCACCACGCCGACGCACTGCAGCGCCCAAGGAACAGAAGCCAACGCGCTCAACGCTGCGCAAGCCAGTGACGGACAAGAAGGTCCTGCTGGACGAGGATGAGGACTACGAGGAGCCGCCACGCCGCAAGCGTCCGTCAGCCAACAAAGCGCGTGCCCCTGCTGCCGATGTGGACTTCGTCGATGATGTGGACTACGAAGAGCGACCAGCGCCAGCTCGACCTCAGCGCTTGCGCCCCAAGGTAGCTGCACCAGCACCAGCTCCTCGTAAGCCTGCCGCACGTCCACGCCAGCCCATTGTCCAAGAGGACGACGAGGAGCACCTAGAGCCCGCCAGTGAGGAGCAACCGGAACAACCGCGCGTGCCACCGGCGCGCACGAAGTCGAACTCTTTAGTGGGCCAAACGGCGGCGCGACGCAATCAAAAACTGGCGGTGGCCACTCGACAACGTGCGCTGCCCACCTCTAAGACGACAGCTGCACCAGTACCGGACGAGGAGCTAGCCGATGAGGAGCCATCGCAGGCGGAGCCAGAGGAAGCTGACGAGCCACTGGCGCCTGCAGCCCCAGCCAAACCACTGCGACCCGCTTCGGTACGTGTGGTCAAACGACCTTTCCTGCCCTCGCGTGGCGGCAGCCCCTATTTGCCGCGTGGCCTACAGCCGGTGGGCGTGGCAGTGCGACCAATGCAACTAACCAGCGAGGCGCGCACCACAGACAGCACGCCCATCGACATGGGCTCGACGATATCGGGCGTGCGCCTGCTGGAGCATGGAGCACCGCTGCTGCGCGGCGAACAGGTGGACAGCGACAGTGATGAGCTGCCGGCACCGTCGCCCAATCCACCGCGCACCACATTGCCGCCACGCAGTGCGCTGCCCACATCGGTAACGCCGAGGCGACCAGAGCCACAGCCGGTCAAGCTCAATCTGGACGAACTCTATGAGAACGACTACGATGTGACGCTGAACGATGCGCTCGATCCCACGCTTAAACCGCTTACGCCACTGCATCCATATCCACAGCAAGAGCATCTGCATCAGCAACAGCATCAGCATGCCAACTATCAGAGCCGGCCCTATGCCAGTGCGTATGCTTCACCTGCTGGTAGCGGGTCCTATAATCCATTTGCCAATCTTGGCAATAGCAACAACTATCAGCAGACATCCATCTATCAGAATCATTCGCCGTCATCTTCCATTGCATCCGCTTCGCAGCCACAGTTACAGTCTCAGTCACCGTCCCAGTCACCGTCACCGTCACAGTCACAATCGCCAGCGAACTATCATAGTGATTCCTATTTCTCATCGACAGATATACGCCGGCGAGCGATTGTCCCGGCGCAGGTCGCGCGTGCAAATAGACACGAATACGCTGCCAGAGGAGCAGTGAGCGGCACCCAAATGGGCTCACGACTTGCCCAGCATTACTACGATGAGTTTGCATATTAGAGTCGCGGTTACAAGTCTGTGAAAAATCAAGGTATATATATACACATATATGCTTATATGAAATGCTTTCAATTAGATCTAACTATACATGTATATCCTTTCAGTTTCTTCAGCTGTATATAACTTTCCACAACTAGAAGGCGTACCAGTTGCCTAGGCAACTGCTTTTCTACTCTATCTTTTTTTATGTATTTTAGTACTCCTTTAGCTCTCTAGTTCAAGTTCAAGCAGGCAACATTTATCAACACAACTTGCGCTTAACTTTTACATAAAAAACATTTATATGTATAATATATATATACTTCGTATAATACTCAATTGTCGTGATAGTAGCCGAGACAAAAAGTAATTTTCAAGTTTTGTCTGCTAATTTTTATGTAGTACACAAACAACAACAACAACAACAACAACATGAACAACCAACAACAACAATCAACAGCCGCTGCTCTTAGCTAAATACTTGAATGCGGCAAAAGCAAATTGAAAACAAATTAATTTAAATTTTAGTATGCAAAAAAATTTTGTGTGCGCGTAATATTTAAGCTGTATTCTAGGCTCAAGTCGAGTGCTTAAACAAAATTAAAAATATGATACAAAACAACTAGAAGAAAAAACCAACAACTCTAAACTTTTGTTTAAATTTAACTCGATTGCGTTTCGGTTGTGCAGAGACAGCTCTTCAAAGCCTCCGTTGCCTCCTCCAGATGATCTAGCTTTTTCATTAGAATTATCTAGGCAATAGAGAAAGTATATGCAATAGTTATACAGTTATACAGTTATAGTAGGTCTCACCTTGGCAGCTGATATAATTTCCGTGGCCACCTTAAGTGGCATAAATTCCACAGCTTTTACCAACTCGTAGGGTCGTGTCTTGGCCACATCTTCGATGTTTCTAAAGCCAGCGGCAAACAACTGCTTGGCGCGATTCTACGAATAAAATAAAGTGATAAATAATGCTGTAATAAATTAGCTGCGTGCACTCACAATCTTAACTGCGGGCAGTTCGAGCAGCGGCTCCAGCTCCAGCGTGCCACAGCGATCCATTTTGTGATTGATGCGCTCGAACAGCGGCTTATAGCACCAGAACTCATCAATTTGCTCGCACAGCCGGACTATGGCACTGGCTGCTGCGGTGCATTGGCTGATCAGCTGCTGCAGCGTGCCTCGCTCCACATTGTACTTGCTAGCCACACTGGGCAAGGGATGCAGTGCCAGGACATCAGCTAGAATGAGCACCTTATACAAGCGATTCAATTGCAGGGCCAAGGGACCCTGCACCGACTGCGTCTTGGCCAGCCTGGCGGCATGCGCCTCCGTAAAGCCCAGCTGCTTGAACAGCGCCTGTGTCTGGGCCGAGAGCGAGGTGTATTCGCGAAAGAGTATGGTTGCATCAGCAGGCATCAGCTCATCGCCGCGCTCGTTGGAATTGAAGCAGACAACCAAATATAGTAGATGCACATAGCTGGTGAGTATGAGCTGCTGCTGTGCCTGCTGCAGTTCCTTGTGTATGGCAAAGGTGCGTTTGTAGTCTATGCCCGCCTTGAAGGCGGCGCGACCAATGCTAGTCAGCTGGAAGCGCGTGGATTGGCTTATGAGCAGACGACGATCGGGAGCTGAGCGACCACTCGGATTGATATCCTGTGTAGTCATAATATCTGAGCTATTTGGTTTGCCCTTGGGAACATTCTCCCTTAGTTGTAGCACCTTGTTCTTAAACATATCTCGCAAAATGCGTAGCACCAGCTCATCCACAGCTACTTCTAAGGCGCCTGCCTGCACGGCCAGCAGAGTGCTGTTGACCAGGCGATTGAGATCGCGACGGCAATCAGCTAGGTTCAAGCCAATGACGCTCAGTATTAAAGACTGGAAATAGGTGAAGCAATAAGTGCAGAATTGGGATAACAAATTGTATAGACTTACCTGCAATCCAACAGCCTCGAGCTGATCCAGCGAGCTGAGCGCCTTATCCATGGGCGAAAAGAGCATTTGACCCACCAACGCATTGTCCTTGCTCTGGGTGATGAGAATACTCTCGCCCGCCTCGCCTAGACCTGCGCGGCCAGCTCGCCCAACCATTTGCTTGTACCTGCACAAGTTTAGAAACTCTTGACCCACATATGGCGCACGTATGATCACACGCTTGGCGGGCAGATTGACGCCCGCGGCCAGCGTGGAAGTGCAGCAAATGACTGTGATGACGCCGAAGCGATATGCAGTCTCAATATATTTGCGTTCGTCTGTGGTCAGTCCGGAATGATGGTAGGCAATGCCGTAGGGCAACGTTTTGGCCAGCACGGGACTTAGAATGCCACACATCTGGTCCAGAGCATTCATAAGATCGGCTTTTTCGCTCTGGCGATGCTCAAAAAACTTCTGCTTGGGCACAATGCGACTCAGCAGAAGAGCCACATTTTCACAGTTCTTGCGGGTGGGACAAAACACCAGACAACAATGCTCCGGCGCACATTCGCTTATCAGGCCCGCCAGATGATCCGGATCGGCACGCTCCACTGCAGCGCTGTACTGTACAAGAGTAGGCCAATAAATCTTAACAATTAGAGAGCAGCCAGACTTACATTATAGCTAACCGTGCGCCTAGGCACAAATATCTCCTCAAGCGTTTGTCCAGCCGAATTGATTTCCAGCAAATCATGCCCGCATTTAATAAACTCTTTAAGCTCCACCGGGCGAAAGCCACGCGTATAGACATCCGCATTGAGAAAAGACGAGATTTCATTCAGATTACCAATGGTGGCGCTCATGCCCACAATTTGAATGTTGGCTAAAATCGGAATGAGGCAATTAACATTTGTGTAAATAGGCGAATATCTAAATACCTTTTAAAAACATGACTTTGGTTAAGAAAGCCTCAAGTGTAGCACCGCGCCCACGTTCGCCAATCAAATGCAATTCATCAACAACGACCAGACCAATCTCATGTGGTCTTTGCACGTCAATCAGACTGTCCATGAGCACGGCGCCCTTTTCAATGGACGCAACGAACAAGCTGCGTCGCTTGCGTTGCGGCTGTGGCGGACATTTGCCCTTGCCCGCCGTATACTCATCCACAATGAAATCGAGTGCAATGGCAAACGGTGACATGGCGCTCACCTTCTCCTGCACTATAGACACATATGGCAATATGAAGAGCACATTTCGTTCCCGGCAAAGCAACTCACGCAGCATTAGGATTTCGGCAACCAAAGTCTTACCACCGCTGGTGGGCAGAGCATAAATAAGATTCTTGCGCTGACGTATAGCTGGCAGATTAAGACACTCGTCCTGCCACTCTGAAAGAATTTCCTATTAATATTACAAAAAGTATTCCCAGCCTAACAAGTCACTCACCATATAAGCTTTTAATGCCCTTGTGCTCAAATATTAAATTCTTAACCTTATCTGGGAGCCCATAAAAGTCGCCCTTACTCGGAAAGCTGTTGTTGTCCACTTCCTTAGAGCTTTCGAATTCGGCAAACGCCTGCGTCTGCCAGTCCAACTGGTCAACAGCCGCCAGTTCTTGCTGTGCCTGCAGCATGGAGCGATTCTGTAGCGATTCATATGTTGCATACTGTGTACCCTGTACAATGCCTTCCAAAATGGACTTGGAAATGAAAGACATTGACATGGAGTCCTCTTTGGTTTGAGTTGGCGGCATTGGTGGTTTCTCTGGGGATTTGGGCACCTTAAAGGCCACCGCATCCATAAAGAGTTGCGTATTTTGTACAACGGGATCGCTGTAATCATCAGCGCTATGGAAAATATCCTCCATTTCAGCCACACTTAAGTCATTAAGATTGATCTCCTTAAAAGTGTGCTCCTTTACACTGTTCTGGGTCAGATCAGTCTTCTCCGCCGCCGCTTCTCCAGTGCTGGGCAATGATATATCACCAAACAGACTATCATCTGATTGGCTCTGATGAAATTTGTTGCTGGTTTGGCTGCTGAAAGGTGCTGACACTACATTATTCTGTCCACTAAACAATTCCTCTAGCTTGGCATGGGAAAAGAAACTGGCATCGTCGTCGGGCCAAAGAATACTCTCGCTCATTTGCATGGTCCCGCTACCGCTTGCAGCTGTAGTATGTTCAACACAAATTCGTTTAGCAGACGCATTATATTCTGGTGTTGAGCCTTTGTCTCTAAGCTGTTTTTTGGACATTGCGTACACAAAACATTACTCAAATGCAACGCGCCAAAAAGTACAAAACAGCTGATTTTTACATATGGCAGTGCTGCCACTTAGATTGGTGAATGCGTAAGTATTTTATGCAATTACTAGCTGTAGTATTTTATTAGTATATGTATTTATTTGCTTAAATAACTATACTTAACAAACATATAGCTTATTCTGAATTATATAATTTTAATTATAAGTCAAAAACAAGCAAAAACAAGACCACAATAACGTACCTAAATTGTTGTCACTATTATTAAAATCAAGACCGTATCTGGAATCCTTGTGATATTCTTTGTTGTTGCATATGGTCACACTACACTACAGTATTTTCGTCTTCCATACCATTCGTTGAGCGCAGCGATTTTTGGTTTGCAGTTTTCTCTTGAATTCGAATTCTATTTCGCAATTTTGCTCGATGCACTTCTGCTATGGATGCTCGAGGCAGTTACTGGTACCTGGAGCATGTAAGCACCGGTAAAAAAGTGATTCTGCAGTCTGGCGAAAATTCTGTGGGCAGGCACTCATGTTGCAAAATTGTCCTAAAGGAATATGAATTTTTGTCCCGACAACATGCGAAATTTATTGTAGACAGTGACAATATCGTGAGCGTGGAGCAACTGGTCAGTTTCCAATATCATTCACAATAAAAAAATCGTATAAATAATTTTCGTTTGTTTGTTTATAGAACGCATTAAATGGCGTCTTTATAAATGAAACTAGACTTGCAGTTAAAATTCGATCGCTTGTTTCTAACGATAGAATCGGCCTTGGGGTCCAAGTTGAATCATTGGACGCTGTGGTGCCTCCGAATTATGCCATATTTCATTTGAAACAAATGTGTCCAAATGATGCAGACATTGTCATTATATCGGACGATGAAGACATTGAGAAGACAGCGCAAAAAACTACGGAAATTGTAAATGACAATAATGTGGATGCCAATGAATTGGAAGAGCCAGAGGTTAGCAGCGTTGCCAATGCAACTGATAACAGCACTGCAAATTCAAACACACATCGCACAATACACTTGCCAAAGCTGCCAGAGGTGAAGCAGGAATTGTTATCTCAGGCAACCAGAGAGATAGAAAACATATTCGGCGAGCCTGATGAGGAGCTGCTAGAATCGGTTTTTCAAATCAATCCCTATGTCTACAAACAACTGAACAACAACAACATTGTCACTTCTTGCGAAAAAATTCTCGATGGCGATATAATTGAAGTGCCTGATGAGGTTAACTTGCCAAATTCAAAGGAGCAGATTGACAAACGAGACATGCCACCTCCACAATTGCCTGTGTCAACAAGACCAAATTCAAACGATGATGAAATAGCTGTGGATAACAACGATGATGACTATGATGACAACTTCGAGCTGTCGCAAGCTGTCCTGCGCGAAATGAAAGATGAAATGGCCGATGCGCCAGAGGGTCTTAGTGATGGGGACCATGAAGTTGAACAGGTCGAACATTTTCTACCTGCACCCGCGTGGCTTAAAACAAAAATGGCTACAAAAATTGATGACGATAAAATCATACTCATCGAGGACGAAGACGATGAGCTCTACAGCAAAGTGTCCGATTGGTCATCCAAGCTGCTTACCCAGAATCTAATGTCGCAAGTTTATCCACTCGATGAGGAAGACCACTCTAATGACGGCAATAATGTTGAGGCACAGGCTCCGCAATTATTTAATGATAATAATTTAGATAGTGACGATGACGGCAGGCTCTCAGATTTGACAATTTTGATGAGGCGCAGATCCAGGGCGCTGCGCATTGAAAGCAGTGAAGACGAGTCGTCGGCTGATTGTCCAGGTAAATAACAATAAGTTACATTTCAACACAATACTTAACCATTTATTTCAGTCGACAGCGACACCAAACTAAAATCAAAGTTACGCACATGTAGCGTGCGTGTAAAAAACATCAGCCCCAGAAGCAAATTCTTATCTGACCAATCTAAAAAATATGTGGATAATTGTCAGCAGGAACTGGAGGTAGTTTTGGTGCCAGAGTCCAGTGTTCCGGATAACGAAATAAATCCAAAAACTGGAAGAAAAAAGGACACACCACGCAAGCGCAGAAAAACGGTTTCAGAACGCGCGCAGCCAAACGAATTGCCAATAAAACCAGATATGATTTTGCCAGTTCCAGAACCTACGACACCAGTTTTGAAACGCAGCGCACGTTTGCGAAACAGATCCAAATCTTGCCATATAGAAATTCCATTGTCTTCCCCTTCTGCTCCTGAAACAAAAACACCTGAAAAACGTAGTGCACGCATGCGAAACAAATCCAAATCTTCCTATATAGAAAGTCCATTGTCTTCACCAACACGGTCGCCAAAAACACCTAAAAAACGTAGTGCACGTTTGCTAAACAGATCCAAATCTTGCTATATAAAAAGTCCATTGTCTTCCCCAAAACGGTCGCCATTTAAAAGTCCACCTCCTCCAGAACCAAAAACACCTGAAAAACGTAGTGCACGCATGCGAAACAGATCCAAATCTTGCTATATTGAAAGCCCCCAGGCTTTGTTAAGTACACCAACTGCAGATAAAAAGAATGAAATCGTTGCTGGAAGAGACGTCGAAACGCCACTTAAGAAATCACTGAACGCACGTCTTTTAAACAGATCCAATTCGTGTTACATTGAAAATAAAATGCCTTCGGATAACCAAGCACCAAAAAATTCGGAAGTGAGTTATTTTGAGTCGCCATCAAATCGTGACGGCACATCTGCAACATTCTCAAAGAAAGTAGATAATAGTCGTGGACCAATGGTGATAGAGCCTCCACATTTGCCCAAATGTCGTGGCAAACTGCGTGGGGTTTCAGCAACAGCCAAAGAAAACGAGCGTAAAAGTGATATTCTGGATAGGCAACGCTCAGTGGACTACCAGGCTCAGATGAAGCGTAAATGGTATCAAAAAGCGAATGACACAAAACGCGAGTGCCATGAAATCAGGGAAAAACGTCGCGAGAAGCTCAAAAAACTAGCCGAAAAACCCAAGCCAGATTCCACGACGAAACGCACTGATAGCGAGAAACGTAAGCCAACGAGCGTTCCTACGCTGGGTAATTGCAATCGTGGTGATTTTCTCACCAAGGACGTGCAACCACCAACAACAAAAAAGCCCAGGATGGAAAAACCTCAAGCAAAACCTGAAAATCCAGCTCCCAAGCGTCGGGTTACCATTGAGTCCTTCTCACAGCAGCTGAGTGCCATAGACTTAATTAAGAATCTACCCAACCCACCTAGCCGCCCGAGAGAGCGTAAAGAGGCGGAGATAGCGCGTAATCAAAGGACATGCAATCGTGTTACTTTTGCCGAAATGGATCGCGAGTTTGATAAGTGGGAGGAACGCAAAAAACGTGCTAAAAGCAGTCGACATGTTCGATTCAATGACAATGTACAAATCAAAATTATCGATCGGATTGAAGGTGCTCATCATAAAGTGGGTAACGACAAGGATACCAAGAAAATAACGTTAAGCACGTACGCGGAGCGTCGTGCCTGGTCGCAGACCCAGGGCAGATTGGAAAACTTCAGCGATTTGAATATGGGCAACATTCTCAGCTGGGCCAATCAGTGGTTAAAACTACGCAGCGCCGATGCAGTAGCCGACTCCGAGGTTCTAATACCCATTCCAAATGAGTTCAAGAGCTTCAAGCAGTACAAAGAGTAAATATAACATAACCGCAGTTTTTATTTGGAATAATCTTATTGAATTTACATTTACAAATCTAGCATTCTTATTCCGCTGATGAAAATGGAGCTCTTATCCACCATAGAGCGCGACTACAAAATTTCCAACAACAAATTTGAAGTTAATCTGAAAACCGTTTCGCAGTCCGAGAATCGCAACCGGCCGCGTTATATTATAAATACCAGATGTAAGCCAGCTTATTTTTTTTATACCCTGAACCCATTGAAAATGGGAATTCAGGGTATAATGGTTTTGTGACAATGTATGTAACAGGCAGAAGGAGGCGTGGCAGACCCCATAAAGTATATATATTCTTGATCAGGACGACGAGCTGAGTCGATCTAGCCATGTCCGTCCGTCCGTCCGTCCGTCTGTCCGTCTGTCCGTCCGTATGAACGCAGTGATCTCGTAAACCACAAAAGGTAGAGATTTGAGATTTTAGATATATATTCTTGTATACCATACGCAGTACAAGTTTATTTTTTTTTTTCGATAACTCATCCTATTTCCTTATTATCCATAACAATCGATATTTTGACTTTGTTTTTAAGCTATAACTTTTAGACCATAATACCTAGAGACACCAAATTGACTATGTAGGTTGCTGTGATGTAAATACAGATAATAAACTTTTTAAATTTTGGATACCTCCCCCATTAGCCCCATAAGTGGAAAAAACGTATTTCAAATACTAGGGAGTTGGGATTTCGTATATATACACCTGTAGATGTCAATATTATGTCCTGAAAATTTCATTAAGAAAGTAGATCTAGAACCGAAGTTATTCAACAATGAATTTCTCATAATGCTGCCCAGAATGCAGCCCAAGCGTAGCCGCTAAATCATCTACGTAGTAAGCGGCGCGCGTGCTTGTGTATGTATATGTGTGCGTGTGTGTGTGCACGCAGAGGGTAATATGTACCGGTAAGATATATAAGCTAGATTGTTTAAAACACTGCCTCGGACTTGGTTCAGGGGATCTCGTAGTCGGGCAGACCCGACTAGAGCTTTCTTACTTGTTTTATTTTTAAATACTTTCTTAATTCTTAATGACTTCTCTTTTGATCCTTAGACAATCACAAGATCGGAAAGAGATTTGACCTGTACACCATTAGCAGTGACAATAAACTAAAAGAGACGTTTGCATCACTGACTCGTATTCAGCGCATAGCTGGTAGGTATTATTAAATATCAGATTCGTGAGGTATTATAATCTATATGTACTTACAGGTGATGTCTACGAGCTATGCTTTGAGATATTGCAAGAAGGCATCGATTTCACTATGCTCAACTCTTGCAATAGATTGAGTGTACGTCCTGTGGTGGATAATATACGAGTGGAAATGGGCGCTTTCAATGCTATTTATTTGATGGCTCGCTCACCGTTGTTTGAGCGCATTCTGCAGCCTAGCAAGAAAGTCTTATCGTATGACAACAAACTGATACAGCAAGCTGCATACAAAGGTTACAAGAGATTAAATGATCATCAAATGGATATTTGCCAGCGCACTTGGAGTCGTTTGATTGACGATTCAACGCCTAGCATAACGCTAATACAGGGTCCACCAGGCACTGGCAAGTCCTTTGTTATCTCGAATCTAACGCTCCAGTGCATGTATGGAAGCAGCAGTCATAAGCTTGACCGCAAGATCCTCATATGTGCTCATAGCAATGCTGCTGTAGATAATATTACAGGGTATTTGAAGCGTGCTCGCAATGCCATGAGGCATTCGCGCTTTGAGCTACTGCGCTATGGTTTCTTTGAGAAAATGGACTCAAATGTGCGGGATGTATCACTGGATGCCTTTCTAGACAAGAAGCTCGCCGAGAAACGCAATCGTCTGTCGTCTGAAAATATTGAGACACTAAGAAAACAGCAACTGCTGCTGGAATCGGAAATCGCCGAAATAAAGAAGCTTGCTCCTCAAATCAATTATATGCAAAATCAGCTGGACTCCAAAGAGAAGCAATTGCGCTTGGTAATGCAGCAATTAAAACCGCAGCTAACGCCACGGGAAGAGCACGAGTATTCCATGATGGCCTTGCAACGTGCTAATATTGTCTGCACCACACTTTCCAGCTGCGTCAAGTTGGCTACCTTTATAGACTATTTTGATGTGTGCATCATTGATGAGGCAACACAGTGCACCGAACCCTGGACTCTGTTGCCATTGCGCTTTGGTATACATGGTCTTGTTCTGGTTGGTGATACTCAGCAGTTGCCCGCCACTGTGCTGTCCCAAAAGGCAATTGACTTTGGGCTGGGTAATTCCATGTTCGATCGCATACAGCGGAGTTTGAAGAAACAGCTGGAACAGCCGCGAGGCAATCATTTTGTTCATACCAAAGTATTCAGGTTAAGCACGCAGTATCGCATGCACCCAGAGATTTGCAGATGGCCAAATAGATACTTTTACGAAAATCAGCTGGTCAATGCCGACTGCACCAACTGGCTCTCACCTTTCATACCTTACTGTGTCATCAATTTGAGTTATACAAAGGATACCAATGATGCGAGCAGTCGCAGCATTCGCAACGATGAGGAGGCACGATTTGTGGCCAAGCTGCTCACCGAGATGGACAAGATTATGCCTATTAAACAGTTTAGTTATGGATTAATTTCACCTTATAGCAGTCACTGCTATACGCTTGGTCAGGTGATACCCAGCCACATGATGATAACGCCGCAAACTGTGGACATGTATCAGGGCCAGGAGCGGGATGTCATCATCCTCTCCAATGCACGAACACGAGGCGTTGGCTTCCTCACCAATTATCAGCGTCTTAATGTGGCCATCACTAGACCGAAACGCTGTCTAGTTATCTGTGGCAATTTTGATGATCTGCAGGTAAGGACAATAACTGTAATCCTAATAGTATGTATAGCTATAACATCTGCCCTTCAACAGGCTGTCAATATATGGCGTCATTTGCTGGACGATGCGCGCAAACGTGAAGTTTACTTTGATCTAGAGCGCGACGATGTTGAGGACTTACAAAAATCTCTAATTAGCAAGATGCTAATAAAACCAATTGAAATTGCGGATGATACAGCGGCAAATTCGAAGTGATAATTGCAATTGATATTTGCACCACCTAAGTGGCCAAAACACATCTGTACAAATCAAAAAATGTATAAATTAACTTATACATATATAATTATCCTGAAACCTGTTTTGTTATATATTTTTTTTTATTAATATTAATTTTGTTTTGTAACATCAATAGAGACTGATCTTATATATAAAACAGTTGCTCGACTCTAAATTGAATTGGGTGAGTTAACGGAATTTTCTCATTTAAATGACGTTTCATATCCGAAAGGAACCATAGATATACATATATATAATATGCGTGCCAATGAATACATTTAATTCCTGCTAAATAACTGAAAAATAATAATAATAATTAACTATCGTTTATATTGCACTAGAAATAAACATAACATAAATTGAAAGTCTTTAGATACTCGATCGTACGTATATTGTTAAGTTAAAAAACTAAAATGCTCATCCAAAAGTTATGCTTTAAGTTACAAATATTTACTAAAGAACATTTCACAATCTAAACTAGGCGCGCATCTCTGGCATGACTAAACTCTGCTCTCGCAGGCGTAGAGCTTTATTAATTTAATAGTAAGTAAAAGTAGTACACATTTGTGAACTAGATATATTTTTATATATACGAATATATATTGTAAATTCACACACGGAGACATATAAACATTAAATTCATTTCATTGGATCGCTCTAATTGTTTTTGTTGTTTTTGCTATTTGCCTTTCGTTGGCTTTCACAAGCAGTGTTTAATTCGATTTGGTAAAAGGTCAATCTCATAACGCAATTGTAGTTTGATTAAAATTAATGGAATCGCTTAACAACAAATCACCGGTAATCGGATCGCAATTGCACTGTATGATGCTATTATAATAATATTAATCATAATAGTAATCGTAACTGAAATAACTTAAAATTGTAAATAACAACAAAATTCTAAACTATAACTAAAAACATAACAAAAAATTATGCTCAGAAAATTAAAACTATTCATATATAGTATATAGTGTTCGATTCAAATAAATCATTTTTGGGGCCCTTTTCATCATCCAAACAGCGCTTGGCATATGCTCATACGCTCACATAAGTATATAAATATATATACACATATATGTATATATACATAAATATAAATTTCTCTTTATAATGAATATATATATATATAGATATAAGACTAAGCAAACAGTTGTTGTTGTCTAAAATTTTTAGTTTAGCATGTCGCCAAGCGAGTCTTTTAATGACTGATAGATTTGGTATTGTTGATCTGGTTTTAGATTATAGATCTGTAAAACAGAGACAGTTGAAATCTTGTTCAAAATCTATTACAATTATTTAACAAACCTGCGTCAAAAGTTTAGACGGCGATGGAGTTCTAATAAAACTTGAGATGTAAACGTTGACAAAGGTAGCCATCAAAAACTGACAGTCGAATCGATCCATGATGCCACCATGTCCAGGAATCATATCACCAAAATCCTGAATATACAAACAAAAAATTGAATTGAAGTTATAAGAAATAAAGGATGATTGAAGTGGACTCACCTTAATTTTAAATGCACGCTTGAAGCCAGAAGCAAAGAAGCCGCCAAAGGGTCCAATTATAGAGCTAAACAGACTCAGCGAGATTGAATGCCATACGAATGGATAAATATTCAATGATTTGCCAATACCAAACTGAAATTGCAGAAAATTTACATACAAATCAATACTCATTAGGGAAGCCATACTGTGTATAGATGTATTATCTATATACATTTATCTTTGCTTACCAATTTCAAGCTATACTCCTGTGGCGTAAACAGATAGCTGGGCGCACAGGACATGGTCATGCGACCTAGTTCCTCCGAGTATTGGATGGGGCAGATAAAGTATTGGTAATTGCACAAGCCATATGAGAATAATATGCCAAAGAGAACAGTGGCAAAACCACCACCGACAAAGCCCTCCCAGGTCTTCTTGGGGCTTAGTTTGATGAGGGGTGTTCGTCCAAAGAAGAACCCAAACACATATGCCATGACATCATTGCAAACAATCATCGAAACGGGCACTATAAACCAAATAAGTCCCTCAAAAATGTTTTGTATAATTAGATAACTCTGGGTGACGACAATTAGAAGCGAGACGTGCGTCCAGGCAAATAGACTGAATTGCTTGATATAATATTTCTTGACCAGCGAGAGCACGAACCAAACAAACCCAACAATATACAAGGCGAACGATAGGAAACGATGATAGGTGACTAAGAACTTAAGGTATTCCTGCAAAAGAAAATAATTATAAATAGTTAACCATAGAGGACAGTGTAAGCCACTTACCACACGATTGATGACCACACCAAAGTAGTCCACTAGATGTTCGCCATAGAAGAAATAGTTGGAGGTAAGCAAGAAATACCAGGAGAGACTGCGAAACCAGGGCAGGCCATGTATGCGATACACTTGATAGCCAATTGAGATAATCTCCTGAAAGCACTTCACCTGCACGAGCAGCGTCTACAAATGTTAAGTGGTTAATAGTTTGACATAGTGTGCAATATTTCTCATTTGCTAACGCACCGTGATCATCAAGGCCAGTGGGCCGCCATAGATGATTAATGCAAATCCACAAATCATGATCCATGTGAATATGCCCCGGATGACCCAGTTCTTCCATCTAAAACAAAATTTACATACAAAACAAATAAACAAAATGCAGAATAAATAAATGTGAATATAATTAACACTGTTCTACAAATTTTGATATTTTAAAATATAGTTGATATTAACAAAAATATTAATATTTAAGAATTTACTAGTAATTAAAATTATTTTCATTTTGTGAAAACTATTCTTCACTCATATATAATCTACGTAAGAAATAAAAAACAGTGAGCTGTAGTTCGAAATCTCCGCATAGAAGATAACCTGAGGCCCCGTCGAAAGGTTGCTTAAATAATTTTATCTATTGTAAAAATATCTAGAGACGATATAGGTGATTATAATATCCTATTATAAATTTCAAATTTGTTGCAGGGTATAAAAATAGTTGATTGTTATTCTATTTTTGATATTTGTGTGGCGAATGCACACAGCTGTATTGAATTATTTTGGAATTTCACTAATACTTTATATCGCATTATGTTTATTATTTATACAGGCATAAATCATTGTTTGCACATACCGATCGGGTAAATCCTTAAGAGCAGAGTCCAAAATCTCTGGTGTTTTGTCGGTGCCTTGCGGTAAATTCTTGGCGAGCTCCTCAACGAATTTCTCCTCTGGTATTTTCTCCTCCTCCGAATCGACCTGCAAAAAGTTTATCAAAGCCAAATGGCACTCAATCATCAAAGCGATATATAGACATTAAAAATATAAAAAAAAATGAAAATGTGCGAACTCAAAGTCCAAAGCTGTCGGCTGATATATAGTATAGTACGCAGTATAAATGGAACAGATACGAAACATTTAGCTTATTTATCCAAGTTCAAACTTGTTTGCCTCTGGTTGGTTTTTTGGGTGGCGTGTTTTAATAGTTTGCCAAAATTTGGCGGGAGTCTGATAAGAAAGTTGTATAGCTAGTTGGAGCCAATGTTTGCGGCCTTATCATTATCATAGAGACAGCCAGAAGAGAGCGTCTTGAAAGAGGAATCATATTGTCAAGCACGTTGCTGAGGTAATAGTTGTTGAGTGGTTGGGGTGGCTGGTGGGGTGGTGATATTGGTTGGGGGGTTGTTAGGGACGCTTCGGTAATGGCCACTTAATTGGATTTGTTTGCAACACACCGGGGTCTTTGTTATTATCATTGCTGTGTGTATGTGTGTGTGTGACTGTTTGCATATATGTGACAGTTAGATTTATGTATGCAGTACATTTGTTATTGGTTTTTCTCCGCTTGAGTCCTCTCTCTTTTTTCCACTCACACACACTCTCTCTCTCTCGGTGTCTCTCTGGATGGCGCTCTGCTACCACCTGCTTGTGCGTCAGAGAATAACAAAAACACTGCACACAGTGTAAGATACACGTACAAACATACGTGTATAGTAGATATCTTGTTGTATTGGTATACATACAATTCGCTTCTTTTTTGCGCTTCAATGAATTATGCAAATTTTGGAATGCACTTACTATATATGTGTACCTATAAATGCATATAATTTCAATACGAATTGACCTGGATAACTTACATGATCTGAAGAATCAGCTGCGCTGCTTGCGGCAGTCAGAGCAGCAGCAACTTCTTCAGCATCGTTTTCTGCCTTTCTGCGTCGCACTTCTGCCATGTTTATGCTTCAACAAGCTCCACAATTTTTTTTACAGGCCGAATGCTTTTTTCTAGTTTGCAGTTGACACGCAGTTGTAGTGCTGCATAAACAAGAACTTAAAATTTAAATCGTCCGTTTTTGCTTCTACACAACACACATACAAGCTATTACTACAATCAATCAAAGCGGTGTGACCGGGTACATAAATGTTTGAAATGTGATATTTTATCAACAGCTGTATCGATAGACTACAAATCCGATTACAGATTGCTTGGTACTATTTCGCGTTGTACAGCACTGTTTTTAAGAAATGTATATGTGTATTTGTGATTGCCGGCGTCATTTTGCGAATTGTATTTTTTTTGCATTTTTTGTAAAAAGCATCAAACAAAAAATAAATAATGGCTGCAGCAATTGACGGTGTTCTGCCCGCAACATTACAAGAATTGGTTAAGAAATCAAAAGTATTAGTGGTAGGCGCTGGTGGCATTGGATGCGAAGTGCTCAAAAACCTTGTGCTTAGCGGCTTTACGGATATTGAAATTGTAAATGAATTAAGATTTTAAATTTTCTTTATTTAATTATGAGTTTTATTGTAAAGATCGATTTGGATACCATTGACCTGAGCAATCTGAACCGGCAGTTCCTCTTCCATCGCGAACATGTGGGCAAGTCGAAAGCTCGGGTAGCACGTGAAAGCGCCCTCAGCTTTAATCCTGATGCAAACATAACAGCCTACCATGACAGCGTTACTTCGTAAGTATATGGAGTGTCCATTGAGTACCGTTATCTAATTGAATACCGTTATCTTGTTTTGCAGAACTGACTACGGCGTCAATTTCTTTAAGAAATTCGATGTGGTGCTCAGCGCCTTAGATAACCGCGCAGCGAGAAATCATGTAAATCGCATGTGTCTCAATGCAGATGTGCCGCTGATTGAGAGCGGCACCTCCGGCTACAATGGACAGGTGGAGCTGATTAAGCGCGGGTTAACCCAGTGCTACGAATGCACTCCCAAGGCGAAGCAACGAAGTTTTCCCGGCTGTACCATACGAAACACGCCCTCGGAGCCCATTCACTGTATTGTGTGGGCCAAGCATCTGTTTAAGTATGTTTCGTTTACTAATGTTTATACGTGTAAATTAATGCCAATAAATTTTATAGTCAACTTTTCGGTGAATCTGTTGAGGATGAGGACATTTCGCCCGACGCTGCTGATCCGGAGGCACAAGAAGCTGCAGCCGAAGCTAAGGAAGCAGAAGCTGCCGGTGATGCTCCCGAGGAGATGAAGGATAAGGAAAAAGAGGCAGAACCAGCCACCGCCAACGGCAATGTGGTTCGCATCAATACGCGACAATGGGCCAAGGATTGTAACTACGATTCAGGCAAATTGTTCAACAAGTTCTTCAACGAAGACATCAACTACTTGTTGCGCATGTCGAATCTCTGGAAATCCCGCAAGGCACCCGTGCCTGTGCAATGGGACACCCTACTGCCAAATGGCACCGGCTCCGATGGGCCCGAGCTGGCTCGTCAGCATCACAAGATTTGGACAGTGGAGGAATGCGCCCATGTCTTTGCCAATGCACTCAAAGAGCTGAGCGCTGCCTTTCTCAAACTCGAGGGCGATGACACATTGGTGTGGGACAAGGATGATCAGCCAGCTATGGACTTTGTGGCTGCCTGTGCCAATGTGCGTTCGCACATCTTTGATATTGAACGCAAGTCACGTTTCGAGATTAAGTCAATGGCTGGCAATATTATTCCTGCCATTGCTACCACCAATGCAATAACTGCAGGCATTTCGGTGCTCCGAGCATTCAGCGTTCTGCAGGCAAAATGGGAGCAGTGCAAGGCCATCTACGCCCGCCTTCGTCTCAATGGACGCAATCAATTTCTGGTGCCGGATACCGTTTTCCCGGCACCCAATCCTAATTGTTATGTGTGCGCCAGTGATCCAGCCATTACGTTGCGCATTGATACTAAGCGTGTTCAAATTAAAGCATTCCGCGATGAGGTCCTCATCAAGACTTTGAACATGGTGAATCCAGACGTGACGATTGAGTCCTCTGGCTCTATTGTCATATCTTCGGAGGAGGGTGAAACTGAATGCAACGAACAAAAGCTGCTGAGTGATATGAACATCGTGGACGGCGTTATTCTGAAATGCGATGACTTTTTCCAGAGCTACGAGCTGAGCATAATCGTTGCACACTTTGATGCGGAGCGCGACGGTGACTTATTCGAGGTGATTGCCGATAAAAACCAGCTCCAGCCCAAGGAGGATAAGCCCGAGGAGACTGAAGTCGAGCCTAGTTCTCGCAAGCGTACGGCTAATGGGGATGATGTGACGGACGATGGTCCCTCAACCTCAAAGCGAAGTCGGCCAACGGAAGTCGACGACGACGATGATAGTGATGATTGTCTCGTAGTTGAGGATGTTGATGATGACGTTGAGGAAACTGTTGTGGCGGCAACAGATAAACTTACCGTAGAGAGTCCACAAAAAACAGCCACAAAACGAAAACCCAGCAAAACATTGGATGATGATGAGGATATTACCGAAATACTTGATTCTTCGGATGAGGAAGATGTTGGGCCCACTAAATGCAAACGCACAAAACTGGAGAAAACAGAAGCTGCCGAAATAATTAGTATCGACTAATATCATGCAATTCTCAAAAATAAAATAAACAACTGAAACTGAATTTAATAAAAACCGCCCTTTTCTAAGCAACTCATATTTTATGCAATTGGATGTAGTTCAATATGTTCCCATCTATCTCGAATAACGAAAATAATAGGGAATGGTTGGCAACGCGGCTAGCAATTTGCTGTTGATACTCTGGCAACCCTAATGTAGTTAAAGGTGCGTGTTTGTGTAATTGTTAGAAAAATATAAATTAAAAATTGTCTTACAGATGTCATTTACGAGTAAATTACTGCAGAACAGCACACGGCTTTGGAATGGCATCAACGCCACACGTGGTTTCCACATATTAATGCGTCCCACATCCATTGCCACAACAACAGTGCCGGTTCACAATACATTTAGTCAGCAATTGGTGCCCACAACCAATTTAGTTTCCCTGCTGGCGCCTTTTATTGCACTTGTCCAACAAGTAGCAGGATTTAAGGTAAAGGGACGCCTAAAACGCCGCTGCAAGGATTGCTACGTTGTGGTGCGGCAGGAACGCGGTTATGTCATCTGCCCCACGCACCCTCGCCACAAACAAATGTCAATGAAGAAACGTGACTACAAGTCCTGGATTCTGACACACGCCACACAATCCAAGGAGAGGGGATTTTAGTTCATTATATGTTTTTAAATTACGGCTACCCACATATGTATGTAAATTTATATGAACATAAATGGTCAATTGGCTTTGGTTGACTTGAATAAAAAAATCTTTGAATCAAGATAGTGTCGATTCTAATTATATATTTATATATTTCTATACAAATCATATATGTATTTGAAACCGTAGGCGGCTAAAAACAAAACATTAAGGTTTTGAAAATAATTGACAACATTTCATTCGTTAGTTGTTTTTATTGCTGACTGTTTTGAGCATTTTCCAACACTGTCGAACAGCTGGAAATTTTTTTGTTTATCTATAATTTTTGTTAGCCGCAATTGCTGTGCAGCTCGATAATCAACGGTTCGTATCGTTCTTGCCATTAAAAATACACTTGACGTCAGTGAGAGTCGAGCCTGTGTCCGGTGCATTAGTGATAACGCGAAATAAATCCCAGGTTTTGCGGCAATGACGAGCCATTTTATGAGTGTGCTGCGCCAGGCCTTCAAGACATTCGATCGGGCCAATCTTGCCAGCTTCAATGCCAATCTGCAGCATCTGAAGCAGCTTACTGATGAGCTAACCTATCGTGATCTACACATTAAGGAGGAGCTATTCCGCGATGATGCCACCAATGTGACCCGTGCACCCTGCAGCTATATGCACATCTTTGAGGATGAGCGCTTCTCCATGAGCTTGTTTATTGTGCGCGACAACAGCTCAATTCCCCTTCATGATCATCCCATGATGTACGGGCTGTTGCGCTGCATCTGGGGACAATTGCACGTACAGACCTACTCTCAGCAGCTGGCCACCGATGAGCTGATCCGGTATGAGAAGAATCCCACATTGGTCAAAGTGACAGCCGAGGAGCCCACCATGGTGACACCCGAGACATCGACCGCCATGCTCACGCCAAGCAAACGTAACTATCATCAGATAACGCAAGTTGGCAACGGCATTGCTGCTTTCTTCGATATACTAAGCCCCCCCTACGAAACCAATATGCCGACATATGGTCCTCGCCTTTGCCGCTTCTATCGCCCCAAGTCAGATGGCGATCAACTGCAGCTGCAGTGCATTCCCACGCCATCCAGCTACTATTGTGATTTAACCCAAACGCCCAAATCTGTGCTGAAATGCTGCTTCCTCTGTGCCGCCGAAGCTTACGGCGCCAAGGTTACTGACGTACAGTAAATTATATCCTTAAATAATGTGTTTTAAAATGTAACCTTAATTTATTTCCACTCAACAAACATCACATGCTGCATACCAGGAGGAGCCCCAGCATTAAGCATTTTCTGTGTTATTTAAATAAAATTGCCTCTTTTTTTTAATGTACGAGTACAATGGAGTTTCAAGACAATTAATTCCTAATCAAAACGGTCTAGTTAATCTTTAGATTGTCGCTATGCAGCCAACAGATAAAGTTTGTTTCTTAATCATCATCTTCCGCTTGGTATATGCTTTGATTGCGTCTCTTAAGTTTCTTGAGAGTGGGACTTGTGCAAATAGGAGTAACCTCTTCCACTTTTGAATCCTCTATAACAGGCATCGCCAGGTCTTCCTCTAGCTCACTAGGCAGTTCGATGACACTTTTGTCAGGCTCGGCTGCTGCAGTTGGGGCTGGCAGCGACATATTTAGTTTTCGTTTAGGCGGCGTTGCCAGAGGCTCAGTAAAGTTGGATATATCCTCGACACACTGCTGTTGTTTTCCTTCTTCTGGCTTGACATCTGTAGAGCTGGTGTCCAGTAAGCTGGCAGTCGGGGGTAAATCTTTTCCATTCGCCAGCATGGCCAAGCAAAGCGGATCGTCTATGCCCAGAATGGAACAGAATTCATTGGACTGTGGATTCAGCTGAGCATTTGCCTGCTCAACATGTGTTCGTTTGTAGTTCTGGTCCGCATCGGGATCGAAAGCCGGCACTGTGCGACAAAAGTTATCGGGCACTTTGAGGACTTCGAATTTGGCTCGTATGTACTCCAACTCCTCGTCGGTGGGCGTAAAATTACAGCGCTCTTCAATGCTGCCTGCTTTCTTGCCAGGCAAATAGTAATTATTATCTTTAACCGAAATAAGATGATTCGTTGTGCGCAATATCGAAAGCCATTCGGCATCGTATTCCAGCGTTAATTTGTCGTCACTACTCTCGCTAGTGGGCATATCCAGTACCTGAAGGAATCGTCGTCGTGGTAGACATTTGTCTAGAGCCAGAAACTTGGTAAATGGCACTGCTGCTGGCCTGACTGCTACATCCTCTATCTTTTGGCTGCTGCCATCCTTATCTTCATTTTCATTTTCGCTATCGCTACTGCTGCTGCTGCTTGCATCGTCGGCATCCATTGACTTGGTAGGGTTTCTGGTATGCGGCACTAGTGCGGCGAATTTGCAATGTAAATGCGCTGCAAACCAATATGTAGGCTGCACAGCTTTCAACAGCTCCTCTAGTGGGCGACTGCCCAGCTGACCGTTTTCGATGTCTTCCGTAAAATGTGGCTTAAACCTCAGCAGTTGAGCCTTGTTGCCATATTCTTGGATTCCCCTGGGCCAGTCGTGCGACATGAAGATATCAACTTTGCCCGAAAGTTGCTTCAGGCGAAACACCTCCAACTGTCGCACATGGTAGACGCTGCGACATGTTTTGTCCGTGTATGGCGGGAATTCGTGGTGGCCGCGCAAAAAATCGTGGCCCTTATAGATGCCGCTGATGCCTGCAATACGGATGCCGTTTACAGTGACAACACCTGCGTATCCAAGGTAGTATATATTGGGTGCTACCCAACCTCCGTAGGGAAGCTCTTGCAAGTAATTGGAGGCTTCGTGATTGCCACCAATGAATATTGTCAGAATGGGTGCTACGAGCTCACCACTGTAGTATCTGCAAAGTTGTAAGTTAAATAACTATTGTAAACGTTATAGAATTAGCTTCCTACTTGTAAAAGGTGCACATGTCCAAGTACTTTCTTGGCACAGCCATTGTTTGCAAATCCGTAACATTTCGCGTTGACTGAAAATCACCGCAGCACAGAAGCAGATCTATTTTGATGTTGCGTTCCTTTTCAATTTGTTCAATGGTTTCGTATATGCGTTCCAGTTCGCCATGGGCGCAGCCTTCTATCGCAATTTTCATATTGGCGCCTTTTTAGTTTACTTTCATAAAATATAAACAAATGCGGCATGAAAACATTCACTTTTCACCCGTGAATGGCAAAACCCAATATAAAAGTTATCAGTGAGCCTCCACTAAATTCTTCGTTTCTAAACATGTGCCATGTATTATAATATCATTGCACAACACTGGAATCGGGGCTTAATTCAAAAGTGTTTCAAGTCGAAGAGGACGTCGACCATGGCAACACCCAAATAAACAAAAAGAAAATAAAATTCAATTCAAACGTTAAAAATGTTTTTATTTTTCAAAAATATCGCTCCGTCTATTACGTTATATAAGTGTGTGTGTGTAAAGACAATGTAAGTGAAATGCTCTACATTGAATTCTCATTATCTGACCACTTCACGCTGGAGTGTGTATGATCCATGCTTAGCTGGGCGCGATCTCATTCTATGAGACGACTTCTAAATTGTTTTTCTTTTTAGTTACATACAATGATATACAATAGACTTTCAACTTAAGTTATTATTAATTTAGTTGGCATGGAATTGCCAAAATATTTTTAAAAATATTTTTTAAAATATAAATCTACAATAAATATAAAGCGATCACCCTACCCATCCATCGCTCAACCGATCGATGCATGCAACACGTGTAAATGTGTAAATGTGTGTACACAAAATATGTACGAGAATCTAGAGATTGCCTCAACGGCCATCATATCAAGTGCCAGCAATTAGTTATTTCTTTTTTGTTTTCGTAATGGAAAGAATATGAGAAACAATGAAGTCAGAAGAAAAGCGTACTAAGTCGGTGTCCAACAGTCAATTAAGAGCCAAACTTAAACGATGTCGGCACGGTGGTCTGAGGAAAAGCGAATCCGCCCTGCTTCTCAATTAGTTTAGATTCTTTGGCCGCCTTGCGCTGGTCGGCGGTCACAACCACGTCCTGCAGTGCTTTGGCCTGGTCGGGTGTTAGGTTCGAGGTTAGCAGCGAGTACCACGGCTGATCTTGGGCAGAAAGTGCTGAAATTTATAACAGAAAATATATAACAATGTAATTTTAGAAACATTAAATTGATTTACCAGTTATAACTTCCTTGAACGTCCAATATTCGTCGATGGCGCTCTCGTTTTCTTCGTCATCAATCGGCGTGGTAAATGTTTCGAGTCCAGTTTCATTTAAATCGCCAACCGACTCTTCTGCTTCGTCGTCCGAATCTTCTTCGTCATCCTTGATTTCTGCTTTTACCTCAAAACCGGCTGCAGCTCCTTTCGTTTTAGAGAAATCTGCTAGCTTGTCCAAATAATTGGGCGCCATATCATCCATTTCATCCTCATCGCTCGATAGAGCCTCTGTAGACAATTGATGCGTTAGTATCACTTAAACTTAAGTTTGAGTATGTATTTTCGTTTTTACCCTCGCAATCATCGCCATCCTCCTCCTCCTCTTCCTCTTCCTCCTCCTGTGCACGCGACTCATAAGCTCGCTTGAGACCGTCGAACAGCAGTATCAGCGATGGAACAATTTTAATCGCTACCTCACTTAGCACTTGAGGCTTGGCATCTCCCAGCGATATAAGGGTACACAGACCCAAGACGCACAGCTTACGATCGTGTATTCTAAGCAAATATAATGGTAAATCTACAAGTGAAGTTCATAGAGTAATTTACTTACCCAAGGAAACAGTCTGTATCGTGCAGCCATTGCTTGATAAAATGCGAGCTGATTGGTTCGTTGTTTGGCTGTGACATCTTATCCAGAATGGAGAGCAGCAGCTGTGGGTTGTAATAGAGGGCTGCAATGACCACCTGTAGGCACATGGTGCGCAGCTCGGATGACTGCACCTCGCGTGTCAAGCGCGACAGAGCCAGCTCTACAAACATGTGTATCACTGAATCAATTTGTCCCTTGCACTGCAGTATAATGACCTCCATCAACTTTGCGGCATGACATTCGGGATCCTCGCCGGGATTGCTAGTTAGCATCTAAGCAAAATCAAATTAATATAATATATATGCTAGACAGCTGGCAATTAGCTTACAGTTTTGCACATGTCCAATATGGCCAGGAGACGGTTCGGATTGGAAAGGAAAGCCGGCGTATCAACGGTTACATAGTTATGCAGCGCCGGCATAATGTCAATGAAGTAATCAACGCCATCCTTCTTGAATACTTGATAGATGAGCTCTAGCATTTGCCACATTTCGGCTGAAATGGACTTCGATGTTAAATCGTAGACAAGTGAGAATGTTTCCTCATAGAAATCTGTGAAAGACTTTAAATAGAATCCAAGAATTTTTGATATATGGATGATGATTAATTTACCGGTAATGTTGTGCTGGAATATGTGACCCACAACGTTAATTACAATCGGGTGCAAATTAAGCAGCACGTCCGGATGTTCTTCCATAACGCTGAGCAGTGTTTCTATCGTATTCAACAGACCCATGGCCGTAATGGCTTTCTCATCGGATCCCTCTTCCGATTCCAGCACTTGACTAAATGTCGTTGCCAAGTGTTGACAAATTTCTGTTGCAACAGGCAGAAGTTGTTCCGTAAATGTGCACACAATCTTCTGCATGACATTTGTCAAGTCTTCGTTTTCAGTTTCGCGTATGATGGTCAACAGCTCCTTGGTTATCTCTTTGATTTGAGACTCCACGTATTGTGGCGCCTCGTCCTGAGACGATAGGAACATTTGCAGACCAATGGCGGCCTCCACCTTAACGGGGAGCTCCTTATCCGTCAGCAAGGCGTTGGTGGTCAGACGCATTGTCTCAGCCAGCACCTGAGGATTTTTGATTTGGACATCGCAGAAATAGTGCAAAACCCAACAGGCACGTGCACGCATATGACCGGCCGGATTTTGGAATTCCGGAAACACATAGGTGGTCAGCATAGACTCGACCTGATCACGATACAGCGTCTTCTTCAACAAGACATCCGCGAGTGTGCCAATCATATGAAGTGCACCATCCTTTTGCTTGTTGTCCGCATTGGGCGAGGTAATTATTTGCATAATCGTGCTCATCGCCTTAGGCAAAATACCCTTGCGTTTCTTACAGACGGAATGCAGCAGCGACTGAGCAGCTGGCACGGGCGTAGCGTAGTCCTCAAATATATCTACAAAGCAGAGCGATTATATCATTTTTAGCATATGTATATGCGTTTCTGTGCTTACCAAATTTCAGGCGAATGTATTCATAGGGATCGCTCTCCCATAGCTCCTGATCCGAGTCGGTAAACGACATGATAGGAAATATGACATCCTGAATAACAGCCACCATGTGCGGTTTGATCAGCTTCCAGGTATAGGCGTGGCTTACACTAAAACGTTACGTAACTTATACTGTTTAATCGTCTATCCATGGTATAGGTCTAAGAAACTTACGCAATTTTCAGATAGTTCAACACATCCGTAAGAACACGCGGCGAAACGTAGACACGATTGCGATATTGATCCAGGATTTTGAGCAGCACTTCCAATACACCTGAACTGAAGGTGGGCAGATACCATTCAGCGAATTTCTGATACTTTTCGCTAACGACGCTGCTGGGACTGCCATAGCTGCAAATTAAATGATTCCAATCAAGTTCAAGTCTTATATACTTCTTCCTGCACTTACCGCTCAAACATGCGCACCATAATGTGCAGCGCCCATTTCTTGGTTTTCCAGTAGGGGAATTCAGTGCGCTCATCATCATCCAGATGTGAACAATCGGGGACAGCGCGATCGGCAATCTGGCGACAAATTTCCATCCACTGCGAGAAGATCTCCTTGGTGATAAGATCGAGCGGCAGGCTGTATTGCGTTAGTGCATAATAAATTTTGAGTATTTGTTTTTGCAACAGCACCGATTGCTCCGACTGATCGTTGAGCAACGTCATCATCAGCTGATAAATCATTGGCAACAGCAAATTCATTGCCTCATTGAGCGGCGTGCGCTCTTCGAACCGCTTGTATTCGTAAGTCTTGACCAGCTGATACATGGTTACCAGTGCGCCGTTCCAGCCATTTACATCCGGATTTTGCAAGTATATGCTAATATTGTCCACTACTTGCGGCCAACGGCCAGGGAAATCGCTCTTAATGATATGGTTCACGCAGACAGACAGCTGAACTCTGTAGAGGACATCATGTTCATGATTAGATTTATCAACTAAAACACTGATTACGACATTGCATCTTACCTAATCAGCTCTGGAGCATGTACAATCGCATCCACAATGGCTCTGCGTATCATACCGCGATCCTGTTCGTGAATGGAAAAAGGTATGGGTTCTCCTGGCTTTGTCTCATGATCCGACCAGCTGCTATTGATCAGATTCTTGAGATAGACTGCGCCCGCCTGCCTCACCGGCTGCTCCAGCGTGGTTTGCATGACGATTTGCAGAATGGTAGGCACAAAACCAATGATTTTGTGTATCTGATCGAGAAAACATGAGAGAACATGTGTAAATAGGTTTTCCGTCTGTCGATTTGTTTATACAGCTGCCGCATAACATGGTGTACGGGTACATGTATGAGTAATATAATTCAGCGGCACACACAATGGATACAATTTCGCATGCCAATCCAAAGATTGGAAAACGTGTATTGATAAAACAATAGCAACACATGTAGCACCAGCCTCGAAACTCCTCCCAATTCGTAACACTTAAAATTCTAGGCACAATTCCTACATATATGCTATATATATTTAAATGGCATGCGTTTGCCCATTAAAGAAGCTTCGAACAGTGTGGCAGTAATTTGCAATATATGCTGATAAAGTTAATTAACCGATTGAATAAGGAGGGGCATGGAAATCGTTAGAAGCTGACTCAGCCACAAAACAAGATACTCTTGGACAGTGGTACAATATGCTTAGCTAATTGAATGAAATTCAAATGATTTGTCTCATAATGCTCGCTTTCAAGAGATCTTAATTGCTGTCAATTAAATACAAAGCTTGCTAGTTACTTGGATGAATTATAGTAGAGCATTCTTGAGTTTTACACATTTTCTAATTAAATTCTATTACAATTCTTGACCTTATATAAATTCCCAAATTTTCATAGAAGACATTTTTAATAGTATGAAATTTGTGAGAACATTAGATTAAATTTTATATCCAAATATCCTAAACTATTTTCAATACTATGGACTTGTTGCCTGTTAATAAATTCCAAGACACGGTGCAGCATACATTCATACATACGCTATGTACACTACATACACATGTATATGTGGATTCGTTCTGTGCATTCGTAAACGCACCACCCGCACGTCGCCCATCTGCAGTACTTGTTGCCGCACTGCCAATGGGCTTATGGGCCAACGGGACAAATAGCACAGCGAAATGTATTGCAAACAAATAGTTGTTGCCTTCTGCTGTTTTTGGCCAATATCAATTTACTATTGACATTAGCACGCCCGCACAGTACCACACGGACACACACACATACTTGCACATGCACACACACGAATACAGAACAGATAGGCAGAGAGAGGGAGGTTAAAAGCGAACAATTAAAAAAGCACATGGTTTTCTTCATGCATTGGCGATGGCGCCACTGGGGTGAAAGATAGAAGGTCGTGTCATAGCACTTTGCTAGTTATTTAGCTGGTCACTTACTTGTGCTAATTGATCCTCGGCCGCCTTCCTTTGCTCCGGATTTGGATCAATGGTTGCGCGCAACAGTTCCGTCAATTTTTGTGCCTCCATTTTCGTGTATGTGGTTTGTCCTATTCGCCGGTTTTGCTGTGATTGCTGCACAAACAAAGAAGCGCCCACTAAGCACCCTCAATTCGCTAACGTTTAGCTAAATTATCGATATTAATGGTGCACTGGCAAGGCCAATTGCAAAAATATACGCTAATAGGAAAAACGTGGAAAAAGGCTGCCGCAGCCACACACACACCGCCGAAATTTGCGAGTCCGACCGAAGCGTTTGATATATTATCGTTTTTGTACACTTATCATATCGATTGTTCTCAACAGTGCTGGAAAACGCATCTTAGAGGTCAATGCAACACTGGCCATGTAGGTGTTGTGAATGTGTGTGTGAGTGACAAAGAGCGAAGTTTTTCTAAATGACACATCGTCGCTGGAGGAGGTGTGGTTGAAAATTTATAAAGTTTGGTGTTTATCAGCAACGCAATCCAATTGAAAGTGGTGTGAAACTCAAGCTTTAAGTATAATTTAGACCGTTAAATAGCAATATTAACCAAATCCTCAGTCAACATGGCAGGCAGGCTACCGGCATGCGTAATCGATGTGGGCACCGGGTAAGTGTCGTGTGTGGTAGTTGTAACTGGTGCCGTCTGTGAAGGAACGTGCCGTATATATAATGGATATTGAATGTGTCGCTAATGATACAATATTTACAATTGCAGCTACTCCAAACTAGGCTATGCTGGGAACAAGGAGCCACAATTCATAATACCTTCGGCAATCGCCATTAAGGAGTCAGCAGGCGTTGGCGACACCAATAAGCGACGCGTGACAAAAGGCATCGAGGATTTGGACTTTTTTATTGGTGACGAAGCGTTCGACGCCACGGGCTACTCCATTAAAGTGAGTAAGCAGTATTATCTATGCAGAGTTTATGCGCACGCATTTGTTACGATATCGGAGCTCGTGAAAACTTCGTGATATGAGAACAGCTGATAAAAATACTGTTTGTCAAAAGTTTTTAAACGTTATTGTTATTTATCGAAGTGTGGTGTTGTGCTCTTGTGTTTTGCAGTATCCTGTGCGTCATGGCCTGGTGGAGGATTGGGATCTTATGGAGCGCTTCTTGGAACAGTGCATTTTCAAGTATTTGCGTGCAGAACCAGAAGATCATTATTTTCTGCTGACCGAGCCGCCACTAAATACGCCAGAGAATCGAGAATATACCGCTGAAATTATGTTTGAGACGTTTAATGTTCCTGGTCTTTATATTGCGGTTCAAGCCGTGCTGGCCCTGGCTGCCAGTTGGGCATCTCGATCTGCGGAAGAGCGAACCCTAACCGGCATTGTAGTAGACAGCGGTGACGGTGTGACGCACGTTATTCCTGTGGTAAGTATGTTAGAGTGTGTATTATTTGGAATGTATATCTTATCTATGCTTCTGTGCTCTCCCCCTAACTCGTCGATAGGCGGAAGGTTATGTGATTGGCTCATGCATTAAGCATATACCGATTGCTGGTCGAAACATTACATCGTTCATTCAGAGTTTGTTGCGTGAACGGGAGGTGGGCATACCGCCAGAACAGAGCCTCGAGACTGCCAAAGCGATTAAAGAGAAACACTGCTACATATGTCCAGATATAGCCAAAGAGTTTGCCAAGTATGACGCGGAGCCAAACAAATGGATACGCAACTATACGGGTCTCAACACTGTCACAAAACAGCCGTTCGGCGTGGATGTCGGCTATGAGCGGTTCCTCGGACCGGAAATCTTCTTCCATCCCGAGTTCTCAAATCCGGATTTTACCATACCGTTGTCGGAGATTGTTGACAATGTCATACAAAACTGCCCAATCGATGTACGACGCCCTCTCTATAACAATATTGTACTGAGCGGTGGCTCGACCATGTTCAAGGACTTTGGTAGACGCTTGCAACGAGACATTAAGCGATCTGTGGATACTCGTTTGCGAATTAGTGAGAACCTGTCTGAGGGACGCATTAAGGTATGTATATATTACTTTGTCAACAATGAGTCATAATCTGAAATGTCGTTTCTATTTTAGCCAAAACCTATTGATGTTTCGGTGATTACACATCATATGCAGCGTTATGCCGTCTGGTTTGGAGGCAGTATGCTGGCCTCAACGGTAAAATTTGATTGTAAATATATGTGGGATCTTAATTAAATATACATTTTACTTTGCAGCCCGAGTTTTATCAGGTGTGTCACACGAAGGCTGCCTATGAGGAGTACGGACCCAGCATTTGCCGTCATAACCCCGTCTTTGGTACAATGACATAATCATAATCCTTTAATGTGCGCGGTTGCCTGTGAAATTCTGCGTTATTACTTATTATTTTCGTTTTGATTTCATTTTCTATATTCTATATGCGATCACGTATTCCACGCTATAGTATTGCTTAGCAGTTAGTAATGATTTTGTATGTGTTAAGCTCAAAAGTTGTCCTAAATGTTTGTATATCAGCAATACGCGTAAATCATATTTGGCCAAATGTTTTTTTCTTGTGTGATTCTGATTTTGAATTTAAGCTAAAAGATCTTTAAACAACAATGTCTGCCAGTTAAACTTTTTATAAGGTGCATTACTTCTACAAGATTATATAATTGTATATGTGTAACTTTTTATAACCTACACTTACAAACACACACTCAACATACATACACACACACCCAACGGCGCTCCATTGAATCCCGCTCTAAACACAATTATATATGAAATTGTACTTGTCATAGTAATATTTATATATTGCAATAACTGCAAAAGGTTTATATGTAAAAGAGAAAAAGATGAAAACTAATATTGATGAGAAATCTGTTTGTTATATTGATAAGCGTAACTGAAAAAGGCATTCATTAAATCAATAAAACATTCTTTAAGCTCAAGGTGACATACTTGATAAATATAATATCTTTCCCTTCCACCCGAACAGTAAAAATGCTGAACGTATTTGTTCTAAAGCTCTGACAAGAAATTTATTTAATGCAATGAAAATACATGCGTATTAGAAATTTTCTATTATTAAATTTTATGACAGCTGCTAGTAAGCAAAAGAAAGCGACGTGTTTTTCGAAAACACTTGAGACGAGAGCTCCGCTCTGGGATGCTGCACACTAAGCGATGCAAATTATTAAACCCTTTTGGTTGATAGAACTGTGGTGCATTGTTGTCTTTAAGTGGCTGTGGAGGATATAATGTATTATAATATTAATTGACATTGACTGTTCTAATCCACATAGTCGCTGGATCCTTCTTCCTCGTCGTCATTGCTACTGCTCGACTGGGCAACGGCAGTTTCTGGTGAGCGCAAATGCTCGGCAATGCGGAAGTTTTGCAAGAAGTCTCGCATAGCGTCCATCATCAAAGTCAACGATTGTTGAAGGCCAGCTTCTACAGGAATAAATTAACAAACATATGCAAATTTAATGAGGAATTCAGTGCAACCAGAAGAACTGTAATTCACATTTACAAAAAAGACAAAACCAAATCAAAATTTAACCTTCTGCTTCGCCTTGGGCGTGGGGTTGACGCTGCGGAAGCCCCACCAATTCTGGTGCAGCGGCACCAGCTGCGGCAATGGCATCTGGTTGTTGCTGTGCAGCTGCTATGTTGTTCAGATTGAAAGATGGTAACAGTGACTGGAAAAACATGGATACAGAATTGTTGGTATTGGTGGTGGGGCTGCTACTCGAAGATGATTTACTGTAAGTCCAAGAGATTAGCAAACAAAATTCTCTAGAATGGAGTCTTTTACTAACCGCTGGTAGCAATTGACACTGTCAACGGGTGGTAGCGGATCATATGTCATGATGGCCTGCTTCTCTTTCGAAACAAAAACAGCCAGAGGCACCTTCTCCTTGTAATCGGAGAGTATGACATGTCTCAAAATGGGACGGGGTGGTGTACCGCTATAGCGAAGTAATCGCTTCTCTTTGTAATCATTGATTAATGGATCCTTGTTCTCAATACGATCCATGACAGCATTCACATTTGATTCCAGCCAAAATAGAACATCGTTTTGCCGCCAAATGACCTTGGCCCGACACACATATAAGCAAACAAGCTGGTGAAGTGCTGGCGATTGACTGTAGTAGAGAAAGAGAGAATTTATTGATTAGATTGGACTGGCATTCATTGATACTATGAATGGTGACTCACTCGCCGGACACATCGGTAAAGAAATATGCTGAAGCTAGCACACGTTTATCCGTTTGCACAGACATTTCATCCAGCAGCGGACGCAAGACACCGGGAAACATAAGCAAAGCATATTGTAGAGCCTCATCGGCACGTTCACACCTGCCATGCAGCGTGTAGAGCGCCAGTGCATAGGAGTATGCCATATTGGGCAGCTGGGCAAGATTGCGGGACGCATTGTATAGCTCATAGAATTCCACAAGCCAACCAAATTGTTTGCTGCGTAAGGCATAATAGTCGACAACCAGTACCATGGCCAATGGATCCACATCTGGCTGCAGGCTTAACAGCAGCTTGGAGATCTCAAAAGCTGTACGGCAGCAGGCGCGCTCCTCCAAGTACTGAGCGTGTTTGAAGAGCACAACAAAAAAGGCTCTATTCTCTTGTCGACGATAATCTAGACGAGAGTTACCCGACGTCAGACTGAAATTTATGTGCAGCGAAGACTCCAGCAATAGAAGCGCACGCTCGATCAACTCGGACGCCAAAGCAAAGTCCTCTGTCATCTTGC
Organism: Drosophila gaucha; assembly: GCA_035045545.1. Taxonomy (NCBI): domain Eukaryota; kingdom Metazoa; phylum Arthropoda; class Insecta; order Diptera; family Drosophilidae; genus Drosophila; species Drosophila gaucha. The sequence continues at coordinate 9,368,579 of JAWNOY010000292.1, forward strand.
AAACCTCACTAAGTTGCACCAGCGAGTCCACGTGAAAAGGACAACGTTTAATTAATGTGATCAAGAATTCCGAATCAATTCGCTCCAGTGCGGACAGAAACATGTGCTGCACACCCTGATAGTACTGACTATGCTGGAAGGTGAACCATTGCACATTCTCTTCGTCGTTTTTCTGAATTTTCGGACTGGTGGAGGAGCCAGGCGAATCGGGTGTTGGCAGCAGCTTCATTGTGATGATGTTCTTGGTCAATGGCGGCCATGAATCCTTGGCAGTTACCATGTAGGTAGATTTTAGTGTGGTCTTTTGGCGACCACGTTTATTTCTGTCAAAAAAAAAGGTATTAATTATTCTCATTCCTTAGTCAAATTATTGAGATGGAAACTTACTCAACTTTGACAACGCGCCTGCCAAATGTGCGCCGCATTTCGTTTTGTTGATTTAAGTGTTTAAGCTCTACCATCAATAATTTCTTGCTAGCCAATTGTCCACCACCTTCTGCTCCTGCTGCTGTTACAGCTAGCTGCGGTGTCTTCCCCAACTGTTTCGGCACTGCATCGTACACTTTACCGAGCAGTGGGTCAACCTTTTCAAAATATTTGTCCTGGCGCTCGTTGTCCTCGCTACTGATATGATTGCCATGGGACTTGACTTTCTTCTTCCGTTTCTTCTTCTTCTTCTTGGCAGCGGTATTCGTCTGTATGGCCGCAGATGGATGCTCCGTTTCGTTGTCATCCTCTTTGAATTCGCTCTCCGAGAGACTTTGTTGGTTGAGCTGTAAGTCCCATATTTTCAACGTCAACAACGCACATTGAAAATGTATGTGTACTTACCAAATCAAATGGATTTAAATGCGATTTTCCCCTGACCGTATCGAGTTCGTCATTGTCAGTTAAGTGGTCGTTGTCTAATTCATCATCTGACGGCGGTCCTAGAATGTCTGAGCCGCCCTGCATTTTCTTTAACATTCGTGCGGACATGTTTTTAGTTGTCACTAAGCAAATTTACACATGTGAAAAATTATTTACAAAAAAACTACAAATAAATGTCGTTTTCCTGTTCTATTGTATTTGTTTTTGTCACGAAGACTGACGTCCCTGTCAAAATATACAGAATGTTATGTTAGCATAACAGAGACAATAGTGTTAAGACCGGTAAGCAGTCTGGTAGCTCTTGTTCTTAACATTTGGATTATAACATTGTAATGGTCACACTTGCCTTCCCGCTGCTGGATCAGCAGATGGAAAAGATTATTTTGTAAATTTCTTAGTTTTTTTTTTGTATTTACGGATTTTTTGTCACTCTGTTTGGTTCTTTGTGTCCTAATAGTTACCATTTGTTGTTTACTTTTGTAAGTGCTCTTGTCAGTGAAAGAATTGTTAACAATCCAAGTGAAGCTTCATTTGTATAAGAAGCTATTATAAATATTTGGCGCCCGCGCCATTTTTGTAATTTTTATTATTGTACATTACAAAAATGGTCGCCATAAGCATAGATGACATCAACAATAAAGCGGTTGAGCTTGAACCAGATATAATCTATCGTGTCGGACGCCGGTTGGGTCTTGAGTTTTATATTGACGATGAGGTGAGAAGTTTTATTGCTTCCTTTACACTTGCCACAATCAAGGCTCATTCATGTTTTAGTCCATTGAGCTAGCGCATGCCACACTTGTTTTGATAGCCGGCGGAATCGTACGCTTAGCAGCTGTGAATGGCAATGTATTTGTGAATGGTCTTAAAACAGGATTGGAAATAAAGAGCATAAGCGGATCGGACGCCACCAATGGACTTGTTGATTTGCGCTTTGGCAATGTGACTGCCAAACTGCGGTTTAACGATGTCAAACGTTTTGATAACGAAGAGGTAATGAAATTAGTGAAAATGCATTTCAAAATAACATTCATTTATCTGTTCAACAGGCAAACGATACCAGCGGCTTTGAAGACGGTGCCAAAGAGAAGTCGGTTAATATAACTGCTGATAGCCTCAACATTCCCGAATCGGAGCCTCAATCAGCAAACAACACAGGAATTACAGATAGTTTCGTCATTCCTGAAACTCAGGCTTTTTGCTTTGATAAACCGGCAAGTGTTGGCAAACGGTCAAAGATTTCGTTAGGCGATGATTTTCTAATACCTGAAACTCAAGATGTTTTGTTTGATGTTAGTAACAATCCCGTTCTAATGAATCAGGATCAAGATATAATCAGTGAGGATGAAAGTTCTGAGACGGGCACTCAAATACGTATTTGCACACAGGACTTCAATGAGTTCAATGAAGATGCCATTGATGATTTTGATTCGTCGCTTATACTTGGAGATGGGTGCTTCGACGAGCTTCCACCTGCCAAGCAGCCAGAGAGTAACTAAAAACTACAATTTTATATTGAAATGCTTTAACACTCGGTCTTTTAGATAACACTGGAGTTGATTTGGATATGAGTGCTTTGAATTGGTCTGCATCCAATTCAAAATGCACTGCATTGAACAGCACCAAGGCTGATGATCGGTCTTCGCGTGGCGATATCTGTTTAACGCCCGATTTATCAACAGCTGGGAAAAATTCAGATGAGCGTAATAATGTCGCTTGCACTCCAGATATATTTGATATGCTCGATGCTGAGCAAAATGAACGTATGGGATCTTGCACGCCCGATTTAATTCTGCCTGCAACCGTGCTCTCTAGTCCAACGAACGAAGTTGTTGGCAACCAGATGCTTTGCATTGCAAATCAGTCAGCGGTTGCCAGCATTGAGACACCAGATTCTACTCCAGCAGAGCTTCTGGACAACTTACAGGACTTTATTGCAACGCAGGTGTTCCCTGCAAGAAATGAAAGTACAGCGCAGCCAAGACCTATTGCATCTGATACGGATGCAAATGACGATGACTTCATTGAAACACAAACATTTCCTAGAATGCCACAGTGCAAATCTAAGGAATCCGATGATTTCTTGGAGGACTTTATTGCCACACAGGCATTTGTCAGACCTCAAGCATCTAAGCCAAAATCAAAGGAATTGATGGGAAGTCGATTGAGTATTACAGCACAAATTCATAGCAATAACGAAGACTTCATTGAAACGCAAGCATTTCCCATAACTAAAACTCCCAAAGATCCTCTAAAAGACCATCAATTGAATGGATCTCACGACAATGAAGACTTTATTGCTACACAGGCGTTCATTAAACCCGCTCGAAAGTCTGTGGCAGAACCAACTAAAATAGACACAGTACTAAATATTACTGCCCAAATACATGACAATACGGAAGATATGTTGGAGACTCAACTGTTTATATCTCCCTCCACTAGTACCGATAAAACTGCAGGTAAAATGACAATCTTAACATTTTTTTGCCAATCTATAATTTATATTTGTTTTTAGCTAATAATAATAAAAATGATGTTGACTGTCTTCAAATTCCCGATTCTATTAAAATTGGAGATGAACTTGATAAAGACCTCAGCCTACTAATTGCCCTGTCTTCATCCGACGAAGAGAGGCAGCATTTTGTTAAGCAAGCCAATAACGTAGATGAAAAACATGGAAACGAGGTATTTTCATATATCCAAACTTAGTTTGTTAACTCTGTTTTAAAACTTATAATCATGCTTATTTTTTCATAGATACCTCAATCTAAGAAGCTACCACTCGAATCCGACAATATAAAAACAGGCCAATTAAAATCCAGAACAAATTCGGGACGAAAACGCATTTCCTCTGGTTCAGAATCATCAGAACCCTTACGTAAATTCTAACAATATATAATCAAGCTATTTCATAAGCATACTTTTTCCACAGCATGCAAAAAAGGCCGCTCAATGCAACTCTCAAAATCATCCACGGCATCAGAAGCAGATTCGGCCGAGATTCAATATCATCCGACAGAAAGAAGAACTCGATTGAAGCGTCTGTCAGTGGCCAGCTCGGATTCTCGTAAGTTTCGAAAGCGTTTTTGAGTTTCTGTTTATAAAATTATCTAATTTTATTCCTCTTCAGCTCCGAAAAAGAGCCGCAGTAAATCAACCAAGTTAACAGCTGAAAGAACTTCAGATTCGAAATCTCAAACAGTTAAGGATTACACTAAAAGCGGACTGCTTGATAAACCACGCGGAATCAAGGATTCAACAGAACATAGCGAAGATCCTAGCATTAATGTTAAAAGTGTTGCAAAAAATAGCAAAAAGCAAATGAAAGTAGATATGGAAAAAGCAAGCTGTAGCAATGAAAGTAAAAAAAGAAAATCCAAACACACAAATGACTCGAGTGATGATAAACCAGTTGTTAGCCAGGATACACAACCAGTAAGCCGGCGAACGAGAAGACAATCCCTACTTATTGAGGGTAAAATTGAAGAAAACAGTATAAACATTTCCAAAAGCAACAAAGATGCTGATAAAGAAGTCGGAAAACTGCTCACAAAAAAAGAATTACGGCGAGCAGTTAAGTCGGCTATGGAGAATGATTCTAGCGTTCCAAAAAAAGACAAAATTAAAGCCAGTCTTGAAAGTGTTCCAGCATCAATCACAAAAACAGATAGTGAGTCCGTGTGGACTGTTTAAGAAATTAATATATTTTAATGATTTTTATTTACAGCTACTAAGCCAAAAACTAAAAATGATGAGAGTAAGGAGAAAGCTAGCAAAAAAGAGGTCAATGGTGAAGCTGCTGCAGTCAAATCTCTACGCAACAGCAAAGCATTGCAGGAAGCTACTGACGATGAGATAAAAGAGCAGCCAACCACTAGTTCTAATGCCCGCAGAATGAGTATGTATAATAGTTGGAGACTTAGGTTGAATGAGATTTAATATAAATCGATTCTCTTTCTTTGCAGATGCCCGCAGAAAGAAGCTTTGTAGTCGTCAGAATCCCCTATCAGGTACAAAAAATAACAACAGACTAATTCACAGAGAAGCTTCTAACGAACGAATTTTTTTGCTTTTCAGATATAAACGACTACATTCAGAAGATAAAAAGTTCGGGCCGAAAAGTCCGTTTAGCACTATCTATGTGCAATCACGCTGAGCTAACTTCCGTCTTGGCGGCTCTGAAAAGTAATTTTGCAAACAATTTTAATTTCTTTTACTAATATTTGTTACTTTTGTAGATGTCATTGAAATCACGAACGATCCATTAGAGTGCGATTTGGTCATCATGGATAAGGGGGAACGTACCTATAAGTTTTTGGCTGGAGTTGCAGCAAATAAACCCATTTTGTCCACTCAGTGGCTCTATTCCATGAAGAAAACGTGCTCTATTGTTGTGGAATCGGATCATTTATTCGAGGACGACAGATTTGAGGAGATGTTTAAATTTAAACCATTATCAGTATTTGAGAATCCCAGTTTATTGAAAGGAATAGATTTTATGCTCGGTACTGCCATCCAGCCGAGTGCCAAGGATATGAAAGGTAACTAATTTTAACAATATGTCCAGAAATATAACTAAAAGTCCTGGCATTTTCCACAGCCATTATTGAATGCGCCGGTGGAACTGTACACACTAAGACGCCTTCAATTGCCAGCAAAGCTCGGCTATATGTGGTTGCCAATAAGCAGGACAAACACGTTTGGCAGCTGTTCAGAAACTACAAGAATGTACAATATATTAAAACTGAAGGTGTTATGCAGGCCTTGGTTCAACATAAACTAGAACTTCTGGATGAGCACAAAGTTAGTTTTCTAGATATAAGTAAATAGATAAACACATATAAATAGGCTTAAAGATTTTTTGTGAGAATGTAAGGTTTACGTTGTAACTAGCCAGCATTTAATCCTAATCATCCATATACTGTAGTCTTAGAAAATTCTTAAATGTTTTTGTTTGAAAAAACTTTTGCCAGTTATGTATTTGGATATTATATATTCTAATTTGTATTTACTTTTCAACTTTACACTTGTCATATTTACTATTCCATCTTCTTTCGTTTGGAACCCGTTGGCTTGTCGAACTGTTGCCTCATGCCGCCAGCACGTTCGTTGTGAAATTTCATGTTGTTCGAGGTCTCGGCATACCAGGGAGAATCGAATTTAGTGGTATCCTGGTCAACTAAATGTGTGTACTTGGTGCGACCGCAGCGTCCAAAATTCTTCACCTGCATCACCTTAGGCAGAATGGTCTTGTCAAAGTGATCCTCTAGCGTGGCCTGTGCAAAGTCTCGCTTCAGCACATCGTTCTCCTCGTCCAGGTAGAAGGCGCCCCGATGGTAGTATTTCTGCAGGAATTTATATTTGCCCTTTGTTGCCTTGTTGGTGACAAGCTTGGGATTCGAGCGCAGCTCCTGGCGTCTCTCCTCTTCGGTGAGATTGCGCATGCGATCGATTTCTAGTTTATCCCGTTCAGCACTGTAAAGTGATAATTGAGGAAGGTTTATATATATATTCCTGATAAGTTATAAGATTAGAAAACTTACTTGTCGCGCTCTTCGCGATCCCGTTTCATGCGTTTCAGCTCACGCAATTTCCAAGCCTCGTACTCCACTTCGTCGTTCTCATCGGCTGTGCAGACATCATCTATGCAGGCTTCGTTTGTCTCTGGTTTGATTTTCTCCAAGTCCTTTTTAACGCTATCCTCTACCATGCGCAGTGTGGCACGTCTTCTCTCTTTTGCCGCTCGCTTGGCCTCGGCTTCCAATTGCTTTTGTTTCTGGGCTTCGCGTTCTTTCTCCTGTATGGTCGCGCGATCCCGCTTGCGCACAAAGAGCGGTTTAAGCCGCGGTTCATTCTCTTCTTCGCTCTCCGTTTCCTCTTCGTATTCGGAGCTCTCCGACGCCGAAGACTCTGACTGCTTCTCGTCTTCTTTTTGCAGTACTTCCTCTTCCCGCTGTTGCTGCAACATACGCGACCGCAACTTTAAACGCCGTTTTTCCAATTCTGTGTCACTTAGCTCAGAGTCCGTATCGGATTCAGAAGCTAGCGTAATCTTATTAGTAGCACGTTCGATGCGTCGCTGCTGTTCACTGTTTTCGTCTGGAAGTGGTTCCTCATCTTCGCTGGCACTTTCCATCATCTCGGGCTCATGTATGTGCCTGTGGCGCTCCCGACGTTCGCGCTCTAAGTCTTCTGTGTCCACTGGACGCGCACGCAGTCGACGCAGACGTGGATCGTCTACCTCGGCCTCATCCTCTTGCTCTGCGGCCTTTTCGTCCCGGCTGTCGCGACGCGACAGCTCGAGTTTGTGACGCTCCGCTTTATGTCGCTCTAACCGCTTTCGACTGTCCACGAAGTCATCATCATCACTTTCATCAGTGCTGGAGTCAGCGCGTGCATAATCAGGTCGCTTGCCAGATATATAACGCTGCACCTTAACCTTTTGCATGGAAATCTCGCCTGGAAGAAGTCAAAGCCATTTGTTATTTTGCTGCTGGCACGAGGATTTCTTGCTAGCTTACCCTTTTCATTTCGCACGGGCACCGCACCTGCGGTGCATTGTATGCCCGTCGGGGCTGTTGGAGCGCTCATTATTCACTCAATTTTCGATCAACAATCTTTGTTTTTCAAGAAATATTTTATATTTTCTGCAAGATTTACAAGTTTTGTTTTGTTAGAGGTGTGAAATGTGAAAAAGTTGCGATACTATCGTTTGTAGGCAAACGATAGTTGTGAAGTTAATAGTGCCATTTTGAGTTTAACATTTATGATTACAGCAGAAGCAATGGCTGTGACTGTTAACTTTGAATTTATTGCTTGAGTTTGACTTAGTATTAGATATTTGATGATGTTTGTGCAATGACACATTCAAGTTTAAATAGTCTCCCTCTAATTGAGACACATTCAATAATTAATGCTATTTATGTAACACGCCGTCAATTTTTAGCAATTTCAACGCCCACTTTCATTAATAGAAACAATTAGCAATTGACTCTTACGCTTTCTTTTTGCCAATTTTCAGGGGCGTACAGACAGCCAGGCCAAAGGCCAACTGAAAATTCTTGAATTTTAGCTTATATCTCGTCTATCACTACTATAAGCTAATATGCCTTTGAATGCTACTAATTGAATTGAGTCTATATTGCACTTTTACCTGGCTAATTTATGCAGATATCTCTCCTTAAGCAGTCATCTGCTCTGGGGAAGAAACAGTCAACGGACATAAATCCCATCTAGTTAATCTTATTTTATCAATTAGGCGGCGCTCTTTTCTTTATTGCTAAAAATATTGCACATGGGGCGTACATGTGCAAAAGTTGAACCCTTGTGACAATTACTAAATTTAAATAAAAATTTATTGCTGCCCAGGCTTTTTGTGTGTTCTTTATATTCATGTGACAAATACTTTCAATTCAAATTTCTAATACATTTCAATTTAAATTAAACACTCACATTTTGCAAGAATAGCAAAGACCATAAAAATAATTGTAAACAAATAATTTTCTATTAACAAGAACGCGAGCCCGCTGCCTGATGTTTGATGTAAATCGGTACCAGATCGAACTCGTTATCGTTATCCAAGCATGAGACACCAAATATATATGCATAACCGCGAGACGTAAGACCCCCGCACCAATTGAGATAAAAATCATGTAGACAAACGCTCGAATATTAATTGGCGCACTTTTTTCGTTTGTTTTCTTTTGCGACTCACTTGACTTATTCGTGTTCACAAAAGGGCGTTTTTAGCGGAACCTCCCTTTAGGGGTCGGGGCTAAACCTTATTGCCCAATAATTAAACTATTGTTTTTTGCGTAGAGCGCATTATTTTACATTGTGAGCAGGAGGCGGACTCGGAGGAGGCGGGGGCGCCTCCGATTAGCCTTTGGGTGCGTGTTCAATTGATGTTGAAGATTCCGCTTGGAAGAAGTTGTCGCCAGTATTTTCCGCAAATCCCTTTGGCATGTCTATGCCAGTATTGTTTATACCCAACGTTTCCGACACGCCATTATCAACAAAAAATAAGCAGCAAGATTTTCTAAGAATTCAATTACAAAAAAAACGATATAGTTCTTTGTTGAAGACAACTTACTGTAGATTCTTAATGGTAGAGGTATCCAAAATGTGAAGTATTTTATATTTGAGAATCTATAGACGAAATTAAGTGACTGAAATTAATGAAAGTTTTGAGATATGCTCAAAGAAAGGAAGTTAAATGAAAAAGTTATACTAGATTTGACTAACTATTGAAAGACCTAAATGATTTTATGTGTATTTTAAATCTGCAGTTGTTGTTAGTTCTAAGATGGACTCCGCCGATGACCCTAAACAAGAAATATATACTACTTCAGTCTGTTACATACATTTCTCCAAAGCCAATATACCCCATTTACTCATACTCAATAGGGTATGCATAAAATATTTGACATATCTGGATGGGGTATCAATAAACAAATATTAAATTCCATTTTCATTTTAAATGATAACAATATTTTCCAAATATTTCCAATAGAAATTTAGTAGACAACAAATCGTACAATATTATTAACAAGTTCTCAAATTGCATATCTAAATAAACAACGATGGGTTTTATAGATCGCTTCGTATATGGCACAAGCGCAAGTTTATTAATAAATGGGAAATATAAAAATTACAAAATGCATTTTTGATGAATTTCTTCAAGATATCAATTAAGGCTTCAGCCAGGTCTTCACTCGTTGCGCTTCTCTCTCCCTTTCTTTTTCTCTCCCTCTCTCGCTCTCTCTCTGCCAGCGATCTTTATCTTCGATCTGTTTTGCTATTTGTTGGCCAGACTCTCGCGCACTCTTTATAGGGCTTTTGCCATGCTCTCTCTTGCCTCTTGCCTAAGACACTGAGCGAATCGGAGCAGAATCGATCGACTGGCTGGCCATATAAAAGTCCCCAACGATCCGCAGACAGAGTCATTCATTTGAAAACTGGCAATACGTTCGAACTACGAGAACTACGAGAAAACAAAAGTTATAAATCAAAATTTTGTGTATTCAAAAGATAAAAAGGATTAAATTGAACTTAAAAAAAATATATTTAAAAAAGAGAAAAACTAAAAAAGTTTCTCAGTGACTTGAAAACACCCTGTGCACTAATTTTTTAAAACCAATTTGAAATATTGTGAATATAATATTAATGAAATATAAAAACAATCGCGGCTTCATTTTGCAAATACAATTTAGAACATTTTTAAGTTAGTTTTGTGTGTGAAATATTGAATTCGAAAACCAAAACGACAAATCAAGCGAACTCCAAGGATTCTTAGCCAACGGATTAAAGAGTATTTAATAAGGTGAGTCAGGTATTATATATTTAAAATTATTATAAATTAGATAACTAATTTATGTCAGAGCTTAATTGAGCTGCTTAAAAAAGCAGCTCCACATGCAAAGCTAATTAAAAAACAATGCAGAAAAGTAGACAAAAGACTAGATCAAAATCTACAAAAAAAAATAAATATAAATAAATTTTATTTACAATTTAATTAAATTTGTAAAATGTTATAACAAAATATATTTAAATACCTTAACAGAAATTGTAAAAAAAAACTGAAAAATAAGAAACTTGTTAGTCCCAGCTCACATGTCAAATTATGGAGTTTAAGCTGTTACACTGGGTATACTCTGGGTATTATATAGCTTTAAGCGACCTATTACGTCCTCAAAGGGGTGTAACTTCATATTTTAAATTTTCAAAGTCTCTAGCTTCGATAGCGTGTAATTGCGTTTTCTTTTATATAATATAGTAATTGCCGATTTGCTGCGCCCCCAGTGAGCGTATCTAAAAATCTTAGCATTTTATTAGATGAAAACACATTTGACTATATATATATATATATATATATTTAAAAAATTAAATTCATTCTTAGACAGTCGGATAATGGACAGATGGATGAGCAATCTCTTTATAATATACTCTTTGAAAAAGTTTAAAATTTGACGTTGAAAATTTGCGTCACTTCGTTTAAGCTGTAAAAAAAACTATCTTCCATCCCATATATATAATTAGCTTTAATATAACTGTCAAGAACTACGTTCTCTTAACCTATATTAAGCGCTAAAAAAGAAGAAATATAGATTAACAAAAAAGAAAAGTAAATAAAAGTTGAGTGCATTTTATACGTACAACAAATGGAGCTGTAATTCAATATACCAACTACAGCCACGTGGAGCGTAAAAAATTAAAAAATATTAACAGTTAAACATGTGTATGTATATATTAGACATCTGTGTTCAGAGAGTAAGTCATTCTGTCAGACAATATCTACAGATTTTGCTTTTGTTTGCAACGCTCGTAAATTATAAATATCAAAGTTCTGCGTGCACACAGCAGCAAATTTCAAAGATGTCAAATGAAATTGCGTACAGCTTGTTTGTTGCCTTTACGCTTTTTCATTTTATTATTATTAAGTAATATTTGTTATTATTTCTTGTTATTAATGGACAGACAATGCCCAACGATACACGCATATTAATTAAGCCTGCCAGAGATCACAGACTGATGCCGTGGACGATAAAGAATGAAAGAGACATGTTACGAGAGAGAGAGAAAGAGAGAGAGAGAGAGGCTGAGAAAGTGAGACAGGAAGAGCCAGAGTGAGAGTATGGAAAAGAGAGAGATATAGAGAGAGCGCATGATCCCTTCGAATCTTGATTGGTCGCCTCTTATTCCTGCCTTTTGGATCTGCCTCTTGGGGACCTGCCTCTTGGTTCTCTGGCGCTTCAAGCCTCAGTCGAATTTCTAGCCAAAACTGGCACAAGCCAGCATTTCCAATATGAACCAGTTAAGTTCGCTTAAATCTCATTGATTCGCGCTCATATTTCTCACTTGTGCCTATCGGCCAGGAGTTGCTCTGCTTACATTTTTCTGTAGGGTATATGAATACTGTCCCTGAGTCGACCTCTTTACTAATATTTATTTTTACAAAACAACGTTTTTGAAAATCAAATTACCTGATTTGTACTTAAATATACATATATTTACTATAGCTGTTAAGCTTAAATATATTTTTGGAAACCAAATCTTTTTTAAAAAAAAAAAATATTTATTTTTTAAATTAATTATTTATTAAAAAAAAATGGTTTCCACTTTCTAATATATATTTAGGTGTAACAACAACAATAATTTTGATAGCTAATATTTTGTTTAAATTACGTTTTATTTAATCATAAAAAAATATATTTATTTTTATATATTTCTTAATAGCTTTTTTAATTCAGGCAAATAATTTTATTCAAATAAAAATGTATATAAGTTGACTTAAAATTAAAATTTGTATATAAAGATAGTTAAGTTAGAATTACTTAAAACTAACTCTTTGCTAAAATACTAAATTTAAAGTTAATAGAGTTGAAAAATAGACAGAAGGTGATACCCAACTTTATATCAGTAGTTCCTCAATCTCAAATCTCAAAGGCCTAAAATAAATATTTTACTACAAAATTTCCTGTTTCACAGAGCTTAATCAAAAAATTTCCGTTTCCTTCGAAAGTATTCAGTTTTCGGCAAACAAAAATATTAATTTTAATAATAATAAACACTTAACGGAGACAGCTTAATCAAATTGTTGATGTAAGGAAATGATAAATTTGTACTTGAACATTTATAGCTGTGCTGCCATTGGCTACGCGAGTTGAATGTATCTTACAGATACAGATACAAATGCAGATGCTTAATTGATTAACGACGCCTACAGCAACAGAGCTTTGTAATTGCCGCCAGAAGAACCTTGAACTTATCAATTCTACATGTACTATATATATATAGTTATATATCTTAGCTATAGTAGAGTTTTAGCTAAATTTTGTTTTTATTTTTTGTGTATTTCTTTACAGTTTGTATCTTGTGGTTGTGAGATGTAAGCAAAGCTTTATCAGTTAGCTCGCCAATTCCATTTTTGTTAACCATCTGTTGAAGTCAAGTTTACTTTTGCAATATGTTTGGAAGAATTCTGAAATTGTTGACACTCTGCGCATTGGCGCATTCTATTAACGCCCACACGCTGAAGGAGCATCCGCAGCAACCACCTGTTACACCTGAGCAGAAGTATCTGATTGTGCGAGGCGAGTCGTCGGCTGCATCTGAGGAGCATCTGCAGTTCGATGATGCCGCCACATTGCTGCTGTCGGCCTTCAAGGCGCAGCAGCTGGAGACTGGCCTCGGCTTGGAGGAGTGCAGCGAGCCCAGCCACAAGGCTACCTTCTCGGGCATTGACTATCTCATACTGCTGTCCATGTTGGTCGTTTCGCTCGGCATTGGCATCTTCTATGGCTTCTTCCAGACGGGCGGCAACTCCTCCGATGAGTTTCTGCTCGGGTCAGGCATGAGCCTCCTGCCCGTGACACTTAGCCTGACCACGAGCTTTATCACAGCCATCGAGCTGCTGGGTAATCCCTCCGAGATGTACTTCCAGGGCACACAGTTTGTGCTGATTGTGATACCCATGCTGCTGGTCATCCCCGTCGCCGTCAAGGTCTTCTATCCCATTTACTTCAAAATGGAACTGACCAGCTGCTACGAGTATCTGGGCATACGCTTTGGCAAGGAGATACGCATCCTCGGCGCTGTGCTCTACGTTATACAGGTAAGTTGCCTTGGCTTTAACTTAGCTTTAACTCATTCTTCTTCTTCTTGCTCTGCAGATGTGCTTCTATACGGCTGTTGCCGTGCTGGCTCCAGCAATTGCTCTGTCCAAGGCAACTGGCTTGGATACCAAAATAGCTGTTGTGCTCATTTATGTGGTCTGCGTCTTCTACTCCTCGATGGGCGGCATCAAGGCTTGTGTCATAGCAGATTCCTTCCAGGTGAGTCTATTGCTTAAACTTATCTTTGATATATAGTTAAATCTCATTATATTCCACAGGCTGCTGTTTTAGCCGTCTCTCTGGTGCTCATCGTTTTTCTGGGCTGCTTTTATAGCGGCAATCCCGTCCAGGTTTTCCAGATCGCAGCTGAACGCAGTCGCCTGGAGTTCTTCAAGTAAGCAACTATCTAACATTTAGATTCAAGCTCTAACCCCTCTCTCTCTCGCTTCCAGCTTCGATCCCAGTCCCACCACGCGGCACACGGTCTGGTCTGTGGTCATTGGCGGCTTCTTCTACTGGACTTCGCTATTTTGCACCAATCAGGCTTCCGTGCAGAAGTGCATGTCGCTCAAGTCCTTGAAGCTGGCCAAGATTGCCTTGGGCTTTGCTATCATCGGTCTGGTGGTCGTCTTCCTGCTCAACTTTTATACTGGTCTCATGGTCTTCAGCCACTATGCGGACTGTGATCCACTAAGCGTGGGTCGCATCACAGCCTCGGATCAGCTATTGCCCTACTATGTGATAAATACGTATGAGCATATCTATACCATTGCGGGCATCTTTGTGGCGGGCATCTTTGCCGCTAGCTTGGGGTAGGTCTAAAATTAATATAAGACTAGGAAAAATTCTTTAATCAATTAATTAACGTTATTCTTAGTTTGTTTTACAACACTATTTTAAACTTCACAATACACTTTACAGCACTGTTGCCTCCGCTTTGAACTCACTTTCGGCTGTCACCTGCGAGGATTTGCTCATCAATGGCATGAACATTAAGATTTCGCCCGAGAAGGGCGCTACCTATGCCAAGTGGATGTCTCTGGGCTATGGCGTGGGCTCTTTTGGTCTCGTCTTCATTGTGGAGCATTTGGGTGGTGTGCTGCAGGCCACGCTGACGCTGAATGGACTCATTGGAGGCGTTACTCTGGGTCTGTTTGTTTTGGGCATTGCCTGTAAGCAGGCGAATACGAAGGGCGCCTTCTATGGCGGCCTACTCTCACTGGCTATAGTCATCTTCGTGGGCGTGGTGGCGCAAATAGGCAACGTGGAGACACCAACGCTGCCCACATCCGTGGAGCATTGTGATTGCCATGTGAATGTGACGGGCATCATTCAGGATTTGCTCAGCGAAAGCTTGCTGCCACCGGCAGAGGAGGGCTTTACGTAAGTTTTGACTAGATCTAGCTGGCATTTTGGATCATGGTATGCTAATGAATACCCTGCTTTCTGCAGCTCTTGGTCCATATTTCGCATGAGCTACATGTGGTTCAGCATGCTGGGCTGTTTGTTGACCGTTTTTCTTGGCTGGCTGATATCGGTCATCATTGATGCACTGCAGCGACGCAGCGTACTAAAGATTACAGGCAAGGGCATTGATAATCCCGCCGTCACTGAGGAGGTTTACAAGAGCGACGATCCAGTGATCTTTACTACAGTGAAGCACATTGAGCCGACTATCGGCGAAGGTCATATAAATTTGGCCATACGTCTAGACGATGAGTGCAGCACGAAGTAGATGACTTCTATAAGCACAATAATTCCTGGTGTAACTGTAACATCCATGTACAAAGATATCCTAGTTTGTCTGAACTTAGTCGAATGAGTGATTTCTAGTTTGTAAGCTTCAATCTGTGGCTATCCATGGACAGTATTTTACTAATTTTAATATTTTACATATGTAAAGTGTGAATTTATCTTAGAATTTCTTTAATTTATAACGCTGTTCTTTGCGTTAACAATAAAACTGTTAAATTGTACATTAAATGTGAGCTGTGCATTTATTTTTGGACGGTACTGTAATTAAAGGGTTAGCGGTGACACCAATGTAATGTAACCAAATTTAAATAAAACTTATGGTTTTTAACTTTTTTTAAATGCTGTCTTTGACAAGTTTTGTTTTCTTTTATGTCCAATATATCAATATATATTTTATGTCCAACCTTCCAATATCTGCCTATATTTATTCAAATTGTATATAGTTTGTGAGCTGTGCATTGATTTTGGACACCAATGTAAACGAGATCGCTGGCTTAGCTGGGGCACGAACCAGTTGCTGTTGCGTTAGTCAAACTTAACGAAAGTTTGTCTTTGAGCTGTTCGTTCTATCTTTTTACTCTCTCGTTTCTCTGTTTTTGTCTCCCTCTATACGCACCTTTTAGTTATTTGCTTTTTGTTCTGTGTTAAATAAAATGTTATGTTGTGAATTGTTCAAAGACCTTTATTTTGTGTTGGAATTTAAATTCGAAAAAATATGCACACATTAAGTACAATAATTAATTAATTAATCAGCTTTATAAGTAGTTATAATGATAATTACGCGAAATGTACAATTAAAAATGCTAAACATATATTTACAATATCCCTTTCGCTTTCCACAAGTCCTGGCGATCACGTTACGCTTATTTCCTCATCACTGTCCGAGTTGGAGTCCTCGTAGTCCTCGTAGTAGAGCTTCATGAACTCCGCATTTTGAAAGTGGGCGGCAGAAGTGGGCGTGCCACTAGGCGGCGCCTGATGCTGCTGTTGTTGCTGTTGCTGTTGCTGCTGCTGTTGCTGTTGCTGGTGATGATGATGCAGTTGCGCAGCAGCTGCTGCTGCCGCCAGCTCCACCTCGCGCATGGCCGTAAAGTGAGGCGAGTGATGGAGCTGCTGCAGCTGCTCGAAGCGCCGCTGCTTGGCCTCCTGGATGCTGCTCTCCAGCTTGAACTTGAGATCCGCGGCCACCAGCTGCTTCTGCATCTCTGCATTGATCTTGGCCTGAAACTCAGCGGCGCTGCCAATGCCTGGCGGCGAAGACGCTGCCGATGACACTGTAGGCGTCGGGGTGGGCGTGCCCGATTGATCGCCCATCTTGATGCTGGGGAGCAGCGGTGGCGGTGAGCTGATTTGCATGCCATAGCCGCTCGGCCCGGTTGGGTGGTTGCTGATGGGCGTCGGCGTCGGTGCGCCCTCCACGGGCGAGCTGCTGCTGGCAGATTGCGGTGATTTGGGTGTAACAGCGGCGGATGATCCAGTAGCTGCTACTGTTCCTGGCTCATCTTTGGCCGTAGCTGTAGCCGCTGCCGTGGGCGGAGGCGTGGCACTGCCTGTGGGCGAGAGCAGCGACGGCGACAGCGGTGTCAGCGGCCGATCGCATTTGGCATCGGACAAATCCGGATTGGGATTGTTTTTGTTGGGCAGCGTTTGGTCACGTGAGCCGCCGTTGGCCAAAAGCTCGCGCTCCTTGGAGTTGCGCCACTTCATGCGGCGATTTTGAAACCAAATTTTCACCTGCAAATGCAAATGAAATGGGTAAATTGAATATGTCCAACTGCGGATGGATGCCTGTCCGCTGCAGCAGTGCCACTAGCCGCCAGCCGCCTGACAAGGAGCTGGCTCCCCCCTAAAAGTTTTCATGACCACAGGCGCAGATAAATTCATGGTCAAATTTCAACTTTTCTGGCCAAAATTTTGCTCGCAAAGTTTCTGTGGCTTTTGGTAGGAGTAGGGGATGGTGTAGGGTTCTGGCGTGTGTGTGGGCGTGGCTGGGGTTAAAAGTTTGAACTGCAATGCCAACAGCAGACGCTGGCATATCCATAATAAATGCAAATGAGAGACATTTGCTAAGCGGCTACAAATTGATTAGAGGCCGCACAGTGGCACCAAATATGATGAAAAAGTAGTCAAAACAAGAGTAGAATAGCAATTGGCAGAGTTTAAATGGAAAGTCATAAAACGAACCTGGAATTAGTTTGTCAAAAGAATCATTTGAACTGAATGAGCTGGAATGACTTCAAATACTAGTTCACAAACTGAACTTAAAGACGAGGCATGTGTTGTAAATCGAATCAGCTTACATTTTAAGACATTTATAGTTAAAGGAATAAGTAAGTTAAGTGAACTAAAATTGTTGTTTTTTCTCTCACTTTTGTCACACTGTGCCCAAAAGTTGGTCCAGCAAAAGTGCTGTAAGCGACTCGCTCTCTGTGTGTGTTTGTGTTTATGTATTGCTGCAGTTGACAGGGACAGTGAGAGACAAGTAGGACGCAAACACTCAAAGCAAATTGCAGGCACCCTGGCAACCCTGGCTACCCACGGCCACCCACGGCTACCCTGCCCGCTGCCGAACTTTTGCGACTGTTTTTGAGTTATTATTCAATGGGTGTTTACCTACGTTGTGTTACAGTTGCTCTGTCTGGGACACAGCAGGACACTCGCACTCTGTTGCAAATACAAAATACGAAAACGCAAAAGCCAAGCAATTTGCAACAATTTATATGGTTGCCACCCACACACACACACACACACACATACACATACACTGACCAACACATAATTAGTTTAAATTTTTCACTCAAGCAAATTGATGCGTTAAATTGACTTGTAGTCAACGGCATGGAATAATACCCCATACCAATATTAAGGATATAATCGGCAGGCATATAAATAAATAAACAACAGCTACAACAACAAGAACAGTGCTGGAAAGTGCTGACATGTTGAACAAGCGATTAACCGCAGAGATTTTGCCGAACGTCGTCGCCGCAGCCTTCAGCCATCAGCCACGTGCCGAGTTTTTCTTTCGCTTTTCCTTTTCGATGAAGGGGGCTTTGCTGTTTCGCTTACTTCCGGTCATTGAATTTTGCAGCGTCTGTCGCACCACCCAGCCACCCAACCACCCACCACGCAGCAATTGAAATAATAAGCTCAGGCGGCGATAAGATTAATGATTATAGCCCAGCCCGAATGCAGAGCAGAGCAGCGCCTGAGCCATAGCCTTCGTCCTCGCCACGACCAGGACCTGGACCAGGATCGCTCGTCGTCTGTTTTTGATGGAAATTAATTATAAAGCGTGCAATTTAGTATGCGTCTACGGGTGGCCAAAAAAGTCGACTGGAAAATAAACCTGAAACTGGACCCCAACTTCTCCCTCATCCCCTCTCTCCCTCTCTCTCTCTCTCTCTCTCTCTCTCTCTCTCTCTTCCCAACTAATCCTCGCCTATGTCCAAGTTTAATGAGCTCGAAATTATGATGTTTGCTTTGGCTTTTAATAGGTTTCATTTGGCGCTGGCATTTTACAGGCCAAGGCGTGCATAGAATTAGCGGATATCTAAAAATAAAGTAAGCTATGAAACCAGTTACTAAATTAAATCCCATTTTAAATATATATATTAGAGCTGGACTTAATAGAGCTCTCACATAAATCCAATTAGCGGCAATTCAGTTATAAATGAGTTTTTAGCATGTTTACAAATATTGCGCATGTTATTCCTAGCATATTATTAATGTATTACATCAATTTGTTTTTATGGTCATTTTAACAAATAATTTATGCACAACAAAATGGCATTTTGTTTTGGTTCCGATTATGAAACTGCATTAGAAATTGTGTGCGAATTGTTGATATCGATTTATATAGCTGGAAATTCGGTTTATAAGTGTGAAATTTATGTAGACAACTAGGAGGCAAATTTCAAGACAGATCAGATATACACAATATAAAACTACAGTCGTGTCTGGATAGATTGAGTTCATTATGGCAAGTCCTGTTCACATTATTGAGATTGTTCACTATCTAAAGGTTAAAATTGTTGCTCAAAAACTGGTTTTATTTCCTCAAAGTACACTTTGTGTATAAAAATTAAAGATATCCTTAAAATAAATATGTAAGAAATATATGTATAAGAAAACATAAATGTATGCTTATCGAAAAAATTTGCGTTAGCTTCTTGCGTTCACAAAGTAACTTTTGAATCTATTGTATTTAGAGTACTCCATGTAAGAATTTGGGTGTTCTCTATATAGGGTGTTCACTGTACGCAGACGCGACTGCATATATATGTATATATATATATTAAAGAAACTATATACCTTATTACTAAATTGTAGCTATATCAAGGCGCTGAGTTCTAATAGATCATGGTATATGATATTTTTGTTACTTTTGGACAATATAATATGTTAAAAGATAATATTAACAATTTTAGACATCATATTGATAGCTATGGTCTGTTGCTATGGTCATGCTACATTCATTTACTAGTCTGCAATTCGAATCCTAACTAAAAGTCAACATCTATAAAACATATATAAATCTAACATATTACATAAAGAATTTTAACATGTATTTATAATAATAATACTATATATACATACTATATATAATATCTTAAAGTATTTTAACATGTATATATTATATATACCAAATTAAGTTTTTTTAGCCCTTCTGTTGATGACATCTAAAAGTTATTTGAGTTCTTATCTTGAAAGCTCTATCAGCCGAGTTTCAGGCAGCTCTAAAGACTTGTAGCTATTAGCTGCTGTAATCAAATCAAGCGTTTAAATGACTCCCCTCTGCCTTTTTCCCTCACTATTGTTGTAAGGAGTCGACACATTATCCTGCAACAGTTTCAGCCCCTTTGGTAAGTGAGTAACAGATTTTTCTGACACGCAGCCTTCGTAACGTGCAGAGCATTTGTTTGAAGTTTTTATAAACCAAGCAAAGCGGAAAACGTCTGGAAAGGGCCGATGGCAAGGGAGTTGAGGGGGGGGGGGGAGTACGTGGTGGGAAATGTTACTCTTAGTCCGTTTAGCTACAAATTGCTTTGGCCGCCCTTTTGCCGAAAATTGACTTTGGCAATGAGCACAAGCTGTTGTTTGTGTGGCTGACTTCGTTTAGAGCTCGGGAGTTGGGAGTCTGAGTCTGGAATTGGGACTGAGAATGGGACTGAGACTGGGTGTGGGTTCGGCAACATATGTTAACTAATGAGGCAGTTTTGCTTGTAGTGTGTGGGGTTGCTTTGTCAAGGCAAGGCTCGGTCTGTCATTCGATATGCTGCGTAATAGCGTATTAAATAGTCTGCTACTATTTGCCAAAGTCATTTCAAGTCATTTCGTCTACGTTTTGGGTTACCACGGCCCACACTCCCACTCCACTCTGCTGGCTGTGGTTATTGTTTTAGGTCCTCTTCCCCTGCCCTCTTTCTCTCTCTGTGTCCCTCTGGCTTTTATTTAGCAATTTGTCATAAATTTATTTTGTAACCAAAGCTGCAAATGATGGTTTTTAATGTTTCTCAATCGTTTTTGCAAGACGAGAGAAATGAAATTCGAGTTATGAACACATTTTGTAAGGTTCAACTGCTTTTTGATTGCTGTAAATATGACTGAAGCTTCAGCAAAATTGGAATGTCAGCTTCTATTAAATAGAACATTTCAGTTAACTTTAGTAAGTTACACTGTGCAGCAGATTTCGCGAGTTAAATGAGATTTTATCTTAAATCATTTGCAGAACTCTTGTAAATCCGCCTTTGATCAAGTAAATGCCATTAAACAGCTAACAGGAGTCATGAAAAACAAGTTGAACAGACAGAAAAGACCAATTCTTGCTTGGCTATTTTATATAAATTATATATATATAAAATATATACATATATATGTAAGCATTAACCTTCGTGTATGCACAGATTATTTATATAATACAAATTGATTTAAAGCGTTCGCGGTTCGAGCAAATAAAAAGCAGCAAAATCGAAATGACAAACAAATGTAAATCGAAATAAAAAAGGAAATGTCTGCTGTAAGCCAACCCCCACACACTCACACACACCCACTCCCTTTGCGGCGCAGACAAATGAAATAAAGATAAAAATATTTATAACGTGAAAATGCCAAAGAGTACCAAATGCTGAAGCACACAGAGTTTTCACAGTTGATTGCAAGGATTTTCCCGCTGTCTGAAAGCCGTTTTATTTCTTTTTTTTGTTTGCTGCTTCCATTTGGCGGGCGTTCCCCCATTTTTCGACAAATCAAAAACAGACGAATTTGTTTTGGACATGACACTTAAAAAGTTGCTGCCGGCTGACACGTGTGTGTGTGTGTGAGTATGCGTGTTCGTGTGTGTATTGTGTGGGGGTTGCTAAAGGGCCAACTCGTTTAGCGAGTCCTGCTGATATCATCGCGATTCCTCGAGCTTTGCTTTGTGCATTGATTTAAAAATGCAAATCTGTTTATAGAAATTTCGCCTCAAGATGTTTTCATTTCCGTTCCCTGTGTTTGGCAGGGCGCGGTTGGTGGTTTCTGGTGGTTTGAAGTGTCATTAATGGCAATTAAATTTATAGCTGGCGGATTATGAGGCTGGTAACTGTCACTTGCAGGCAGCAGTCGCTTTTGGAGGGCGCGAGCTTTTGGCTATGAAAATGTGGGAAACGGCAAAAATCCACTCAAAAGCTCAACATCCAAATAACCTATAGTCCGTGCTCAATAAATACAATACATAATCAACGCATTGTACGTGAGCTGCATGCAACAACAATCATAAAACGCACATAAATCGCCGCCTGCAACGTGCGCGTTTATAAACGCGTGCGATTTTTTCACCGATCTTTCAAGTGCGTTTGTTAAAATCGCAATAAACGTAGCAATGAACAACACTCGAAATGATGAATCACCTGAGCGGTTGGCATCAATGCAACCGTTTGTCAACCGCAAGGCACGCGAGTCCGGGCTGCAGCCAGCTAGACACACTGCACTGGCCATATATTTATGGCCGGTGGTGTGTCGTAGAGGGCAGTGTGCAGCAAATGAACAGCAAGCAACAGCAATTGAACAACAAAAAGTGCAGCACGACAAAGGACATTGCGAAGCTCTTAAATCATGTTGCATACAACTAGGCGCCAGGACACGCGCTGCGATGCAATCCCCACACACACACACACGCAGCCACACACCACTTCTCATCCTGTGAGTGTCACTTGAGTGTGAATATCCGCACTAGTTCATCACCCATTGCCCACACCTATACACACACACACATGCTCAACCACAAGCGCTGCGACCCCCGCTTAGCTGTTAATGGAGCCGGTGTCGCCATCGCCGCCGGCTGGTCAACACTTTGTCCTTTGTCCAGCCACTAAGAGAGCAAGAGAGAGATGGAGCAGAAGCCTCGGACCTGGGACCAACTGCTGCGATTTGACTGCGAGTTTTTCTGACATTTTTGCACATTTTTTAAACGTCTCTCCTTTGGTTCTTTGGCTTTGTTTTTGACGCCATCCCGTCGACATTTTCATTTTCCCATTTGACAAAGTGCAATTGATGAATGCTTTGATTCCCTCACTTTTCATATACCAAAAACGGCTGCTTCGAACATTTTTGTACTTCAAAGATTAATGGCTGAGCACTGACCAATAATCATAAAATAATTGTAAGTCCGAGCGAAATACAGACTACAATAGAGTTTTGAGGGAAAACGGATTTCTATGTTCTGAAAACTTTTAGTTGCTTAAATGGAAATTCACAAACTTTTCTTTAACCATCAAAATTAAAGCGAAGTGTGGCTTCAGTGCAAAAATCCAGATATCCTGAAGAGGACTGCACTCAATAAAGTATTTTCGACACTTTGGCAGATGATTCAAACTTTTAGATTGAGTATCTTTTAACTCTTAGAATCGTTAGCATACAGTATTTAAATTTATATATTCCTTTATAGATTACTTCTTCAATAGGATATCTTTGACAAGAGCTTCAATGTAAAATTTTATTGTTTATAAAAATCAAACTCTTTGTATTAAAAAACATTCTTAATTGATTCTGTCTCCAAATTTTTAAAATTTTTTTGATAAAATTATTAATTGTTAAGAATAAGATAGATTGATTAAGATTTAATACAATACAAGTATTGATTTACCAACCTTAACCTAGCAACAAACCTTTCAGTAACTTATAATACCCACTGCTCCAGCTAATTGCTTTAATGTCCTAGCTATACTTTGACGTAAGATCACTCATAACAGTCTATCTATGATGCTGCAATACTTTAACCACTTATTTCCAGTCAGGCTCAATATATCGCTAAAACTGCACGACTCACTCTAGTTAAGTAACCTTTATAATATAAAATAGGCTATATTTATCTTTATAATTACTCGGTTAGCCTTATAAAGCCAAGCTGACAGCAACAACAGCTCGGACCATGCATTTATAGGCACCTTTGGATGCTGTCGTCATCTGGCTGGCATTATATGATCATTAGTCTGTAAATATATATGATCGATCGGCCACATGCAGCGGCCTGTAAAAAAGGGGCGTGACCATGTTGCTGATGATGAATTCATGTCTCGCTCTCTGACAAATGCAACTGGACACGCTTATTGCGTAATTATGAAATTTTTATGAATCATATGCAATTCGGCATTCGGAAAAAAAGAGCTGCACTAATTTGGCGTGAGATTGTCAGCATCATCATCATTGCCGTCGCAACGGCTGTTGCCCGATTACCCCCTCTCTCCCTCTCTCTCTCTCAGCATTCACCACCATCCGATGACAACTCACAGTTGGCCCATTGATTGAGTTGTGATCGATTACATTTTGACAAGGCCAAATTGGACATGCCAAATTTTTAGCAGCAGCAGCAGCCATGTGAAAAAGTCACTGGTGAAAATGTGTTCCAATTGCATTTCCTCTCTTTTATTTTTTATACCTTCACAATGGATGTTTTAAAATGTAAAAATAGGAAGCGTAACGCATGAAATAATTTCCGAATTTTCTATTTATATAAATTACCCAATCTTCTAGGCAGCTGAACTCCAAGGATTCGGGCGCAAGTTTAAATCTCATAAATAGAGATTGTGGTAACTATATCGTATAAAGTATAGCTATACTACAACTGTAATGTCTATACATAAAATAATATTTGGAATAATATTTGTACTCCTCGTTAGATAAAAGCCTGAAATTGGTCTCAATAAAGTTCCTAAAGCTATGGCAAATCCTGTTTTCATACTTTTTTTGTAATCTCTTCTTGTTTTTTGAAGTAAATTTTATAATTTTTTTTTATAATAATAAAATAGTTTATAAATTACTTAGGCATTATTGACATAAATATGTTTTTGCTAAGAAATTGTATTTCTTTCCAAAATTTCCATAAAAGTTGTAGAATTTTTCCTAAAAAGGTACATATGCTTTCTTATGTTCCACAAATTCATAAATTATTAATATTTATTAGACCAAGATTTGGTTACTATTTAAAGGAGTTTTTTTCAAAGATCAGTAAACTTAAAAAAAAATCCTTTGCCTACCTAAAGATACTCAAAATATCCTTTCTCTTATTTTTCTTACTTCCCTCACCTTCAACATTTTTTTCCATTTTAAAAAGCGCTTAAAAAAATATAATTGCATTATGCCGCGTTGGCACAATCAATAAGAGACAACCTTCCCCTCGCCCCTGCTCCTTCCTTTCGTCTTCGCCCTTTAGCTCAAATGAATTTCTTATGGCTCGTTATAATTTCATTATATATATATTTCAATAGCAAGCGACCTCTCTCTATATATATATATATGTATATACATGCCAAGACGAGCGACTGCGCATTTAAAGGAAGCACGCCCCCACCCCTCTCCAACTACCCCCTCTCATGAGCTACCCCCCTTGACGACCTGTTATGCGTGGCCTGGCTTCCATTTTGAGCTGCGCAGCCATTGCTGAGAGCTTTACGATTTTTAAGGGCGGAGTTTTATTTAGCACTGCTTTATGGCTTTTATTTTATATTCCGTTGCTTTAGCTATTATTATTATTATGGTTGTTGTTGTTTTAAAGGTTGATTTGAAAAGTTTGGGAAAATTGTTTATGCGTGGTTAAAAATTATTTTTATAATAGCATAATTTTGAGTTTATTATGAGCTCGTCTGCGAGCAGTTTATTGATTTCCATTTTGAGAATTGTCTACGGCAAATTGGCACAGCTTAAAGTTTGGGTAATATGGATATTTTTTTAAGTGTATACATATTTAAATATAAATCCAAAGGCTTTAAATGCAAATGAGTTTTGCGACAGGAAAGAGGGAGATTTAAAAGTATTTCTATCAGAATGTTCATTAGAGAGAGTTCATGCTATATATGTAAATGTTTTTTTTTATAGAGGGAAGATATATTAGAGAAATGTTTATGTTTCAGGTAGTTGTGCAGCACTAAAGGTCAACAATAATGCCTGGTTAAGGTATTTTCTAGATGAACTGCTGTCAGATACTATAGAAAAATAGATGGGCTGATTTCTATTTCAAGTGATATATTCCATAAAAAGTGGGATCAAATTAGGGTCAATTGAGAGATAATATGGAAAATAATATGATCCACATGGTCAAAGTATTTTCAGTATTCTATACTTTTGGCACAGCTTCTCTCTTTGCAACATTTTGAATATACAAAACTTAAACTCACCTGTGAGTCCTTTAAGCCCAATCTCTCAGCCAGTTTCTTGCGATCTGGCTTGCTGATATATTTCTGCTGCTGGAAACGTTTCTCCAGGCCCTTGCGCTGTGAGTCTGCATTGAAAAAGAGCAACAGTTAGGGCCACAAACCACAGGGCAAATGCAACACCCACTTCCGGAGGGAGGAGCCCCAACTACGAACCTGAGAAGACGGCACGCCGCATCATGCCACGGCGTGGCTTGCCACGTGTCGAATGCGCCCAGGGGAAGCCCTGGCCCGGCGGCAGGGGAAACACTTGGGCACCAACTGCAATTAAACATATTGGGGAAATGCATTAGGCCGGTGCGAGGGGGAGCCTGGTCAGCGGCCACTGTTAATGAGCGCCATGGGGTGCCGAATTGTTGTTTGCCAGAGTAATTACGAGGCATTAGATTGTGGTGCACTCGCACCACCAGTCTCTCACACTCACTTACCACTCATGTAGGGATTGCGACAGTGCGCCAGCAGCGAATGCAAATGCGGATGGTTGAGCGTGTGGGGCAGAAAGGGAGTTGGCCGACTGGGCATGGGCTTGGCAATCACCGGATGCATGGCGGCTGGCGGGGGTGTCGGATGTGCTGGACCCGCTGCTCCTCCTGTTGCTTGTCCAGTCAACAGTTGTTGCTGTTGTAGCTTTTCTTGCGTTAATCTTCGATTGTTGTTGTCCTCGTCGATTTCATGCGGTCGACCATCCAGGATGCCATTGTTACTGCTGTTATTGTTGTTGTTGGAATTGCTGTTGCTGCTGCTGTGATTGTTGTCGCTATCACTAATTGTGCTGCCAGGTGACGACGAGGATGCGGCCGTCGTTGCTGTGGTTTGCGGTTGACAACTATTGCCGTGGTTGTGCTGTTGCTGTTGCTGCTGCTGCTGATGTTGATGCTGTTGATGCTGATGCGTTAGAAATGCGGGATGCGGAAAGTGTGCATGAGCATGATGATGCAGTGGGTGCGTCAGGGCCAGTGGCGCCTGCCCCACCAATGCCTGATGGTGTTGCTGATGGTGATGAGGCGGCAGCGACTGTTGCTGCTGCTGCTGTTGCTGCTGCTGTGTGTGATGATGGTGCTGCTGATACTGATGTGAGTGATGTTGCATGAAGTTCTGTTGTAGATAAGGCCATATATGCTGCGGTTGCATGAACTCTGCGGAAGGAGAAGCGGGTGTTAAAACAAGGAAATAGGTTTCAAAGAGAAAATATTAAATAAAATTAATTAATTATTTAAGTTAACATAAATTCGATTGAATTACAAGTAGGTTATTTCTTAAGCTGACAATATAAAATTGTTTCAGTTATATATATATATTTATATTTATATTTATATTTATATATATATATATTTCTTTCACAGTTTTCAATGATTTTAACTATTATTTACTTTTATATGTAGAAAAAGAAAATAACTATGGGTAATACATATAGACTTGTTTTGACTATGCTTCAAACGATTTGTTTTCTAAACCAACCCATTATAAATTGTAATATGTTCTCTCAAAGAACAGAATCTTTTTTATTAGTTATCAAGGGACTTGGTAGTTTTTTTGTAATATGTAGCTATGAAAAGCGAGATTTCAAGAAAAATAAAGAAACTGCTTATAAAGAAGCGATTTAAAGATAGCTTGAAATTGTTTGCTTTTATTTGATTTACATATATAATAATACTGATAATAATAATAATAATGGTAAGCTATATTTCCATTACAATACTAATAATAAGTTATGCCCACATTTTCCACAAATCCCATTTAAAGATCAGATAAAATAATGGCACTTCAAAGTGTCTGCTCTTAAGCCTATCAACGCGCTTTGCCAAAAACAAACAGCCTTAAGCGTACAAACACGCACAGACGTCAACACGCCCACATTATCAGCCCCCAAATATCTTGTCAAGAAATCAACCCTTTCATGTGTGTGTGTGTGTGTGTGTGAATGTCTTGCAGATGCTGCTTTGAAGTGTCAAACTGGCATAATTAAACAGCTCGCAGCTTCCAATTTCGTTGCCCCCACAGCTGACAACACATTGAAAACTTTGAGCTCACACACACAAGCGCACACACGCAAACTTAACACACACACCTTGAGTGCAGACACCGCCAACGCCTCCATTTTGCGATTAGAGTTCATGTGGAAAGCAAACAAAAGTTTTGCGCGTTTGATTTTCGAGGAAGGCAGCGGAGCCTGAGGAAAGATTTTGGCGCTTTGTGGCCGCATTTCAATTTCTAATTAAATTAAAAAGCAGACGCCACTCACAAGCACACACACAGACTCACACACACAGACACACACACACAACTTGTGCGGCGCTGCAGGATATGATTTTAATTCGATTAGAACGACTGAAACAATTAACGTATTAACGCCTCTTTAGTTTGTTTTGTGTGTGTGTGTGTGTGCTAAATGTGTGTGAGCGTGAGTATTGAATGAATGTGCTTGCGTTATATATGCTATGCTGTGCGCCCAGTTGAAATTTGTGGCGAAAGTTTTTGGTATGCTTCGGCCATTTGCACTGTGTGTGTGTGTGCGTGTGTGTGATAGCCACATGTGTGCCTAATGAGCGCACAAATTAAGTTATAATTGTTCGCATTGTTTGTTTGTGCTTTTCGGCGGTTTTTCCTAGCGCTTTTGCATCTGTGGCCACGGTAAATGCTAGAAATTGTCGCTAGCAAAAAGTTTGATCAATTGGTTTATTACGCAAAAAGTTAATTTGTGGCTATGCCAAATGTAATTTCCCTGTGATAGCATTTATCTTCAATTATAATAGTTATAGGTCAATTAATAGTGCAATGAGAAGTCAAGAGCTTAAGCAGGCGATATAGTTTTAGGTGTTTAAGGATTACTAACAAGTATGCCATAAGAGCGCAAAGAAATTGTGAAGTTCATTTTGTTGGACTGTAGAATTAAAGTTTAAGACAGTCTATATCTTTTTTGGTTGGAAACCTCAGAGCTCTAATGCTAGAGAGATATAGGCTTAGGGTCATTTAAAATTATACATTTTTTTTTTATTCCTAATACTAGAGAAATGAAGAATTAGAGACTCTTCATAATCAAAGGAAAGATACTTTAGAAGTTTTTTATTATCTTTTTATTTTTGGAAATTTTTTACTATACATTGTTATTATCTTCTTTTCATATTATAATTGAAGACCCAAAACAACACTGTAGAAGCTTCGCCTGAAGTGTGTATAAGGTTGACTTAAGCGGAAGATTAATTAATGATTGTCTTTGGAAGACTTAAGATCTTATGATCTCATTTATTTTAACATGAATTGCACTATTTGAAATATGTAATATTTTGAAGCGAAGACTAAAGAGGAGAAAGTAGTAAAGAAGAGTAGCAAAGCGGGGAAAATAGCAGTGAAAAGAATATAACTGAACATAAGGGATATGAAAAGAAGCAAGGTTTTTGCTGCTGACCTACTTAGTTTTCATATTGATTTAATTACCTGTATAATTATATCAATCTTTATATTGTAATAACGTATGATGTGTGCTATTTCAAATGTTAAATAATACATTCATTTTTATGATAATGAGCTGCTTAGACTCACAACTGCATAACAAAATATGTTTATTATACCCTAGAAAGTTAATTCAATATTCTTCCAAAAATATTAAAGAAAAGAGTGATATGATGATGAGCCACAAGACAAACATTTCTTAAAAAGTGTTGTGTGCATCAAATATCAATTCCAACACACTCCGATTTTACTACTGTTTTTAGCATCCTCACAACCTTTACGACATGTTCTATACCCAAACAAAAACATTATTTGGCAACCTTTGCCACGCTTTTGCCATAAAAATCGACGCAAAAATAAACCAAATATGAAACATTATCAAATAAAAATCACATAAAAAAAGGTGATAAAACACAATAAAAAGCGAAACAGCCCACTCATTAATAATGAAAGACACATTAAATCCCACAAGCCTAAACGCTTCAGCTCTCAACAAAGCCGAGGCCGAAGAATTTGCTAAAAAACTGGATGAATTGCGGCGCAGTTACATTGACTGATACACAATTAGACACGCCTTCTTTATGGTGAGGCTGCCAAGGATACAGAGAGACCAACCCAGCTCGAACCCTCGCGCTGCTAAGCAGCACGCGCAGCCGCAAAAAGGACGATAGAGAGCGAACGGAATTCGGAACTCGGAACTGGTTTATGCGCATTTGGTTCTGGTGGCGGCTACGGACGGATTTAGCGACGGCTCAGATACAATAATTTAAACATGATTAGGTCTGGTTGTGTTTTTACAGCCGCGCAGAGCCGGGACGCCTCAAGGGCTTAAGGCGCACAATAAAGTAGCTGAATAAAAAGAGCGACGATGCTCGAACCCTTCGGCAGCAAGTTCTATCTCTTTTTTGTTGCATAACTCACAAAATTGTTATTCTTTTGGCTTTTCATATTGCAATTGTATTTGAATTTTTGTTATTGTTTGGCATTAGGCACGGCAAATTAATTGGCAAGCCGCGTTTATTGCTCGCTGCCCCGGAGTGTTGGCCTTACCGTTCCTCACGCGCACTCCTTCGCGTGTGTCGCCCAGTATGGCGGACACGCTGAACTTTAATATGGGCTTGCTGTTGTTATCCTTGAGTATGGTGGTGCCGCTGGTGGTGCCGTTTCCCGTCTCCTTGGGCTCGACTTTGGGCAATTTGATTGCCTCTCGCTGGGACTGCAGCTCCAGCTCATCGTCCAGCTCCTCCTCGTCGAGATGGGGCGTTTCGACGCTGTCGATGTCCGCCACAATTTCATCCTCATCGTCGTCTTCCTCATCCTCGTCCATGTCCATTTCCTCGATGCTGTCCACACTCTCCGCACGATTCTCACGGCACTTATCACATTTGTAGCCACGCTTGGCACAGTTGCACGACTTGCACAGCAGCTCGGAGGAGTTGCGCTCCTCCGGCGCCGGCTCGTTCTGCCCACGGCTCAGCAGCATCTCGCTGAGGCTCGACTTTAGCTGACTCTCACTGTAGCTCTGGGCGCGCTGTGCATGCAGTAGGCTGTCCACGAGAAACGCCGTCGACATCACGTGCCGTACAAACTACTTGCAGTTTACTAGTGTCTCTATATGCTTGGCCACTGCTGTGCGCGCCGCGTAACCGTCGAGTGTTCGATTCGTACTGAATGACAGCATCCGACACCGAGTGCCACTGCGGCTCTGGCGTCTGCTGCTGCTGCTGCTGCTTCTGCTCCTGCCCGGACGTCGCAGCAGCGCCCCAATTTTTAGGGGTTGCTCTACGGTGGTTGGTCTGTTTCTCCTGCCCAGTCGCTGCTCGTTTATGTGGCACGTGACGGCCTCCTTATGTATGTGTCTGTGTATGCATGTATATGTGCATGCCTATATCCACTGCTGGCTCTCTTTGTATGTGCTTTTGTGTCCTGTTCCCGGTATTGTTGTTCGCTTTTTATTTGATTTTATTTGTGTGAAAACAATAAAAATTTAATTTTCTTGTTTTGTTGCTTGCCTTGAACTGCTCTCATGTTTCATATTCTTTTTTGTTGTTGTATGTTTTGTCTCCATTTTGTTGGTGCTCTCTCTCTTTCTCTCACTCTTTCGCAGTTGATCCTTTGCTTTGAGCACACTGTGATATGCGAACACTGGGCTTCGTAAGAGCTTTATGTTGAGGTTTAGGTATTAATATGTTTTTATATAATATTATTACTAGATTTAAATAGATGATTATATATATATTAATGTTACCCTTAAGTAAAAATTAAATCAAATCAAGTTTAAAATTTTTAACAAAAAGTTTTTATTTAAAGATTTTGCTTTTTAATATAAATAATAATCTTGACTTAGGATCAGTTACAAAATATTTAACGTTTGGCAATTTTGACCGGATAAGAGAGAGAGAGTACGAAATTATGGTATATGAAAATTTTAATAATAATAAATGTAGTAAAACCAATTTTTTTTATTTAATACTACTTTTGGCAGTATTAAATTGTTTACAAAATATACACAAAACAAGGACTTTTTATTAAATAATAATATTATATTTAAATATATATTTAAGAAAAATAAATATTTTAAGGAAGGAAAATTAACCTAATATTTTTAAAATGTATCTTTTATATCTTAGTGAACGTTTCTTATATATAACCGATTTGATTTGAACTAAGTTTACTTAATATTTTTTTTTGAGAATCTCTTTAATTTTATATATGCATTTTGTTTTCTTTTTAATTCCATCTCATTAACTAAATACTTTTTCTGCTTACTACATAAACTATTTATAAAATTTTCAGAAGCAGTTAGTTGATTTGGTCAAAACATCTTGGCCAGCCATTGCCCAATGTCCCAAGTCCAATGTCCACACGCAATTTGCTGCAGCAGGGACAACGTTTGGCAAACAGGCGCCAGGAGTCAGTAGATTAACTTTTATTATGACCGCAAATTAGTTGTCCTCGGCGCGTTGATGACGACAATCGACAATGATGACTTATTTACTAGACAGTCAGCAGCAGCAGCAGCAAGAACAACAACAACAACAAGGATATTAACAATAAAAGCAGCAGCAGCAGCATCAGCATTGCAGCACTTTTAGCCAAGTACATAGAGAGTTGGCCAAGGATAACAGAGCTCAGCTTGGTTTACATAAGCTTAGCAACTGGCTGTGCTTGTCCTTTTGACTTTTATGTGTGCGCTACTCTATTGTACAATACATGCACAAGTCTAGCTCACGCACACACGCACACACGCACACACACACTCGCAGAGAGACATGGAGAAAAGCAACCCTTGTTGTGGCTTCGGTGAGCAGCAAACGAAAAGTGCAAGTGCTCGTCCTTGTGCCCCTATTGCTATTGCTTTGTGGGCGTGGCCTCACTCGAATTGGAAACTCATCATCAAACAGCGCGGAGCACTCTCAGCGCCAACAATAAGAATAAGGATAACAAAGCAGCGACATATATGTGAGTCCTATATAAATGTATTTGTGTGTGTGTGTGTGTGTATGTGTGTGTGTGTTAGCGTTATCCTGGCTTTGTTTTGGCAGCCTTTTTGCGCTGCCATTTGTGGGTTTTTGCTTTGAAAAGGATTACTTCGCATCCTGCCACTGGCAGCGAGTACATAAAACATGCTCATATAAGCGTATAAATATGTGATAATAATGATTAAAAGTTCTCATCATGCCAAGCCATCATCATTTATGCAAAGGATTTCCACCATGTGCCCTGTATCTCTCTCTCTTTCTCTCTCTCTCTCTCTCTCTCTCGCTCTTTCTATCTCTATTTGTGTTTGTGTGTGTCCTTACATTTTTATTTGGCACCAAAGCTATGCGACGGATTCAGCTTGACTATGTGGGTGGCTTTTTCGCTTTGTGGGGCTGCGAGATTGCGCTTAAGCAGATGATTTCAATTTTCCACAATTTAGGGCTTTGCCAATTGTTGTTTTTGTGTGTGTGTGTGTGTGTGTGTGTGTGTGTGTGAATCTCTTTGTTGCCTGCCTTAATATGAGGACAATTATTTGATAAGTGGGTTGAATATGCAGCAGCCCCTCAAAAGCGCCTGTCGCGCTCCTTGACATATGAAAGGGGGCTCGCTATTCAGATTCTGTTGGGGTTCAGCGAACCTCAAACCTCGACAAAGTCGGGTGTCAAAGACAAAGTTTTAATTGTTTTTATTTATATTTGTTTTTCGGCGCCTAATCGGGTTTTCGTGTTCTGGCGGGTAGAGTGTTTGCTGAGTTGGAAATATGTAAATTTTTTGAGTTTTGTGCTCCATTTAAATAAGGTTTGTTCTGCCTTTGTATAGGGCATTTGTTGTGTCTGTGATGCCCATTGTTGCCTTTTTTGATTTCATACAATAAAAGATACATAACTTGATCCAAAATGATCCGACTTTTGGATCTGAATATTAAATATTTTTGGTGTAGATTTGAAAATAGATTTTTCAAAAATTTTACTTAT
This sequence comes from Drosophila gaucha, assembly GCA_035045545.1. Lineage (NCBI taxonomy): Eukaryota > Metazoa > Arthropoda > Insecta > Diptera > Drosophilidae > Drosophila > Drosophila gaucha. The sequence goes on from JAWNOY010000292.1 coordinate 9,402,413, forward strand.
GGAGCTTTATCTTTAAACATATTTTTGAATTTTTAGAATCTTTAGTTTTTATTTTATGACTTTAGGTGCTTAAAAAGTAACTTTAAAAATAAACCTCTAATCAGGTAAGTAAACTTCGCTGGCACTTCCATCTTTCAAACCGAATCAAAGACTTTGTCAACTCGAGAGATTATCGGAAGGCGGTGGGTGGCAAAGAAGAAGAAGAGCTGCCACCACAGCTACAGGCAACGAAGATGAGCCTGTTGAAAATGCCAATGGAATGGAATTGACAGCCGCATCATTATATGGATATCATTATATCTTATGCTCGTATCGTGTGTATCGGCATGGTAAGGACTACAATGGATGCCGATTGCACGCAGAGTCGCAAAAAGAAGGTTAAATGTCACAAGATGCTGCACACGGGTGTATCAGACAAGCCTGGAGCAGGAGCAGCACACATATATGTTTCGATGGGGGCGTGGATGGGCAATATAATAAAGAGCAAACATTTATACACGATACTCGATGGGCGACGATATATATATGTATATAGAAAAGCAGAACAGAGCAGCTCATGAGCCACAATGAGAACGAGAACGTGAACGTGAACGAGGACAACCGCCGCCAAGTCAACTGTCGATATCAGCTGCTACACTCGAATCAACTCCCCGGCTCCCTTTGATTGCCCATGAAATGAATGCGAATTCTGTTTGCTATCGATTTTGCAGCATAACGTTTATTATTTTTATTATATGGCAAATACTCAGGGTGGCTGGCAAATTATGGGCTTTTCATAACGTTAACAGTCGCATAAATACGCTCTTTGTGTCAACCAAGTAGAAAAAATGCGATAAAAGATTATAAAGTGTGTGTCGGTTGGTTGGTTGGCTGCCTGCAAGCTGGATTCACTAGATGGCACAGCCTGCATAGCGGCAGACGGGGGCTGCTGGGCTGCCCGGCTTGGCGGACGACATCTGTTTCCGACATCTTTTAATAAAATTTTCATCTTTATTACGAAACGATTGTTTTATGTGGCCCGGCGCACAGTGAGCAGCTCTCCAGTCACTACTTAAACTAGACGTGTCCTGCCACGCTGGCAGGAAGTCCTTCTGTGGCTCGCGCTGCCCCTCCCCTTGAGCCTTTGTCCAAAAGGAAGTAATTAGAATGAAGCGATTTTTAGTAGCGAGCCTCGCAAAAACTTTTCTTTCTTTCTCAATTTTTTATTTCGTTTTTCACAAAAGTTTTTCGCAAACTGCGGAAAGTTCATGACTTCACTCCATGAAAATTTAATTTGATTTCATTTTTTATCACACAATTCTTATTTTATATATATACAAATATATAGGTGTGTGTAAAATTTGTCAAAAGTGGACAATAAACAGGCGCTTGCATTGAAATAATTGCTCATTTAATTGCTTAATTTACGAATTTTATACAATGCATTCATATTTATTTATGGCCGGTGCGTGTGTGTGTGTATGTAAGTTGTGTGGTTTGCTGTGGTTTCCGAAGTGGTTTTGCATAATATTTAAAGTGTTGGCAATACGATTATGTGGTCAGAGTTGAGTGGGCAAATGTAATTATTGGATATATACAACATACTTCAAATACTTAATTATCTCGTAAATATTATTTTTATAAGTATATGTTCAAATACTTAAATATCTCGTAAATATTATTCTTATAAGTATATCTATAAAGAGGGTAACTTGCTTATATCATGGTATTTAGGTAATTACCAGTTTATTAATATTATAATAATAATAAATTAGTAATTAGTTTTAGGTATAGTAAATTCGGATTAAAAGCAGATAAAGAACCATCCCCAGTATGTTTCTAAATATATTTATATAAGAGTAAGTATTAAATATTATATTATAATAAGAATAAGTTATCTTTGGCACGCAGTAGTTTATATAGTCTTGTAGATATATATATTATGCAACGAACTATACCGATTCAAATATTAGAAATATTTTTAATTTGAAAAAAAGGATCCGTACGACTTCGATAATGTCAATCAAATCGGGCGAAAAATACCCTGATTGTGATCATTCCAAGGCACATTTCGGAATAGAGTTAATTTTACCAAAACTGGAATACCAATTGAAAATTTCAAAATGCAATTCGAAACTCCGAATCAATACGCGGCAGATGAGATACCCCACTTAAAAATATACACTTGTTACAGTTAATAAAAGTTTATAAAATGGTTGACTTGTTGAACTTGAAAAGGCTGTAACTTGGTTAAGTGGTGTTCGAAAAAGGTAGGTCTTTTTGAATTAGTACAGATCCCTTCATTCAATCTACATTTAGGAAAATAGGTCGACAGTTATATCAGCAGTTTTGACCTCCTGAGACTGTTTGTCAGCTAAATAAAACTTGATCTTCAAACAACATTTTTTTTTACTCGTACGGATCTGTTCTATCGTTTAACATTTAAAACTAATGTTGTCAAGTTTTGGGGCTGTTGCTATAAAACTGCGGCAGATATAGTTTTTTCCGATCACACCACAATTCGTAGCAGAGGGAATAGCAATAGCCGGACAGACGGAATACTCTTCTTACTTTGTGAACGATCATAATTATAAGAATACAAGCTCTATATTCATATATCTCTTTTCACTTTGTGAACGAGTATAATTATAAGGATTCAAACTGTATATGCTGTTAAGCTTTTCATATTAAATTAAACGTGCACAATTTTTTAAAAACAATTTTAAAGATTTTTTTTGGCAAAGCTCTGTACCTGAGTTATGAATACACATACATATAAAGGGTACATTTTAAAATATTTATTTTCAGTTTTTTTTCATGTATTTTTTTTGTATTGCAGCTACGCAGATTTTTGCATTGATGTTCGCATGAAGGCGCTGAATAAACCAAGCGGAAAATTTGCATGCTGCTATTCGCATTTTTTTGTGAGTTTCCCCTGACCAGCCAGAGATAGAGAGAGGGAGAGAGTGTGAGAGTGTGAGAGAGAGAGGGAGACAATCAAGTAAATAAACAAGTCAGTGTAGTGGCTTTAATATAAACACAGAGGACTGTAGAGAATTGCATAATTTTTAATAATAATACAAATAATAATAATAATCTGCTGCGGTCTTCAGTAGTTGCTGGCAATTAATATTTTTATTGCATACAAATTGCATAATTAGTCAAAGGCAAAAGGAGCTTCCGAATTGAAAGGGATGCGCACTGGGGAAAGGATGTGGCGAGCAGACGAATGTGTTGTTGTGATTAATAAAATTACACGAAATCACAGAAACAGCAACAGCAGCAACAACAGCAACACACAGACAAATTTGACAGCTCGCAATAATAACAACAGCAGCCCAACAACAAGGACAACAGCAACAACAGTAGACACTCGCTAAGGGTTGCTGGCTGTTACCTTTTGAATGCCTCTCGAGCAATTTGGGCGTTAAATAAAAAGGCGCATCACTTGACGCCGCGGCAGGCAAATGTGGCAGCAACAAATCGCAGGCAAAGGCAACAGACAGCAGAGAGCAGACAAGAGACCAAAGAGTAAAGCAGACAGGGGGACTCGGGGTTCAGACGCGGCGTTTGTTGTTGCAGCCTTTAAGGCGTAAGTTGCCACAAGATGTTGCAACGTGTGAACAATTTGGGCAAAAGAAGACATTGCCCGCTACTTGACTTGCTGCCAGCGGGACAGGGTCAGGGAGAGGGAGAGGGAGAGGGCTAGTGGAAAGGACAGTGGCAAGAGTTTAATTAATTTTTATGTTTGCTGTCGCATCCGTTGTTGCCCCTTTGTGTTGCGCCTGAGTTATGTGACTCGCTGTGGGCATTGGCCGCATTGTGAAGTGCCCTGCCACAATTTCCCAGCTCTACTTGGTCAGGCGTAAGTAAGTAGAATATTTATGTAGTGTTTTATAATGACACACACATACGCATACACACATGAGCATAACTGTTGAATGGAATCTGCTGTGGCAAGTAATTAGTCAAAAGTTAATGTAATTTATGGCATATGAGAAGAAAGAGTTGCAGAGCTGTTAAAAGGAGCTATGCCTTGTTAAGAAATTGCAATCTATCATTGATTTTATTCATTTATCAAAATAGATTGTGAGCAGTTAACTCAGGTAAAAGGTATGAGATGTGTATGTCTTATATCTAAGTATAGTACATACATATCTTATATATGCCTCAAAAGCATTTTATATATTGTCGTTTGTTAATATTTGAGTTGCTGAAACGACTGCAATAAAAGCTTATTAGAGTTCGAGTCAAGGACGCCCTCTATGTTTCAGTACACGAAACTAACTTTTCAAGCAGGCTTTGATCCTAAGCTAGAGCTTTAAATTCATTTTATTCAGAATATTTCATGATGGTTTTTCCTTAAGATTAAAAAACCTATTAAATTTGTCTTGGGTTATCGTTATTTGAGTTTCATGGTAAAATAATTAAAAGTAGTTAATCAAAATGGTTTGGATTTAAACCAGATTGATTGTAAGATTACTTTTCTAGAAGTTTGATATCTTATTATGAAAGAATATTATACGATTAGATCTTATTCAGAGTCCATACCCATTTCGCAAAGGTTATTTCAGTAATATAGTTTCGATCCAACGCCAGCAAAACTTCATTTCAAGAGATTTTCTCTAGCTAAGTCCTTGATGGATCACAAATCAAAAGCAGTTACTTAGCCAACTGCATTGTCAAGCTTTACTTTGGCAATTGACTTTATAGAAATGATCCCATAATAAGTTCTGTCAGCTAAGGGAGTTTGGACTGCCAGCTGACGCCGCCCTCATAAGTAGCATCAATGTAACGCTTAGTTAGGCAACAGATTGCGCTGAAATGTGTATTATATGCAAAGATTGAAGCCCTGACAAAGGACATTAATAGAAACAAAACTGATTTAGGGGATGCCAGCGATTTAGATGCGCTTCGAAATTAACGAAAGGGTGGCGCAATGTGTCATATGTGCGCTATAATATTAGATATATAGAGCAATAGAGCTGCATTCCAAATGCGATTAGCTGGCGCAATAGAAATCACAATGAAAATGAAAGAACAAATTAAATTCGTTTTGGTCACGTGTTGGGCTGCATAAGGAAGTAATACAGGAAATATGAAATGAATATTCAAAACATTTTCAAATTAGCAGCAAATCATAAAGAATATTATTAAAAAATTAAAAAAATAATGAAAAGTAATTAACAGACTGCCAGAAGTTTGGATTGAAAGCCTGCGGCCCGAGGTGCAGAATTTTTAATTAATCTGGTAAATGGATCGGCTACTGCACTTATCCACTGGCTATCCAGTGGCCGCATTTCTGATGGACACGGCATCTGTTTCTGAACGCAACTCAACTGCTGCTCAACTGCAGGAGCAGCCGCAGCAGCATTAGCAGCAACAGCAACATCAACATTCAAAGCGCATCAGACTTCTGACTTCACAAATTTAAATTGAATTTGCATTATTTTTTCCTGTTCTATTTGCATAGATGCACATTTTTGTATCCATTTATATTTATTTTTTGATTATTATTTACATTCATGCTTTGTTTATTTTATTTTATTTTCATTTGATTGACATTTTTAGCAAACAGCGAGACAGCGAGAGCGAAAGAGAAGGGTTGAATTTACATAATTAATTAATCGAGCATTGGGTATCAATATTTATTTATGATATGTTTCTGATATGTTTGACAGAATTTCAAAAGGTGAGCCACATAAATATATTCTCTATGCTTATCGTAGCTACAGCTAGAACAAACAGTCAGCACATAACTGAGCATATATATGTAGACATACAGACACATATACAGATGTATATATACGCACAACAGCAGGTCAGTCGCATAGTTCAATTAAAGCATATTAAATATGAAACTGTACAGGAGCGCAGCGCGGGTGCAATATGAAAAGAAATGGTCACAAATTAAGATTTTTTATATTTCCATATAGCAAATATATATAAGCTAATGATTATTATTATTCCTGCAGCTTTTCTTCTTTTTGAGGTCAGCTTTGAACCGTCGTTCCGCTCCTGTTCAATTCACTTAAGCTGAAGAAATCTGAATTCCAGCAGAAGCTCTCTCTGTAGCTCTCTCTGTCTCTGTGCAACAGTTGAAAATGAAAAGTCGTGAGATCATGTCAAGCAAAAATGTCATTGCGTGCAAAATGAATTGTTAAATGAGAAACTCAATAAACAATTAGGGCAGGCAAAAACAACCCGAACACTAGTGTGCACTAATTAAATAACAATCGAAGCATAATTAACTGACGGCCATGTGGGTAGCGCTGAGAGAGTTAATTATATCAAGCACAGGAACAGGTGATGGGTAAGTGAGAGTGTATGTGTGTGGCAATTGAATGCATTATTGAGTGGCAACAAGTGCAAAAAAAGTGCAATAAATAAAACGAGTTGGTTAACGCGCACTTCGCTCCACTTTATGACCACGTTTTAGGGGCTAAGGTCAGGTCTGCTATAGCCAGCAAAGGGCAGCTTATTGCGAAAGGCTTTACGAGCCTTTCTTATAATTGCTGGCAAATGTGGGCATACTTTCGGATATTGTTAGCCATGAAAGTGTTATAAAAACCAGTTTAATAACAACTATAATCAGCTATTAATGCTAATAAAATGCTTAAGCTTGGTATCATAAGGTTGGGCTAGGTTAGGCAACTGTGTTTACTGAATTAAAGCAATAATACCTATAAATACACATAATCAATCAATATTGAGCAGATAGCCAGAGAAGTAACTATATGGTATCTGCCAGTCTAACTCTTTGTATAGCAGTTCAGGCAGTTAGAATAACTAAGCTCAAGGGTATCTGCTATTCTAGCACTTTGTATAGCAGCTCAGCCAGTTAGCATAACTAAATTCAAGGGTATCTGCTAGTGTAGCAATTTGTATAGTAGCTCAGCCTGTTAGCATAACTAAACTCTAACTAAGCTCTAGGGTATCTGATAGTCTAGCATTCCTGCAGCAGCAGGCAGTTAGCATATTCACACTGCCTACGTCAGCTTTATAATGCATTTCTGTGTCTATTATGATAATTAATTAATTCATTATTCTAACGCATAACAGAAACAAACACTGGAAAATTTTTGCTTCAAAAAAGTAAATAAAACGTAAACAAGCTATTACAGAATTTTACAGTATAATTAGAAATACGATTTCTTCTGGAAAACGTAAGTTTTATAATGTAGATAAACCAGTTCTTATAAGTATTTGTAGAGTTTCGATTCAGAATATTCCTAGTCGTAATAATTAAGTTGATTAACAAGCGGTACATTGCTATTGAACTATTGCAATTGATGAATTGGGGTCCAACAACTTTTAGGTGCAGCCCAAAAGTAGACTACATTAAATTTCAGCTGCTTAGCATAATTACGCATAGCTAACAGGAAGGCAAACATTAAGCTAACAGTGCTGTTAAACTTAACAGTTTATGTTCGCTATGGGTCATACGCAAATCAGGAAGCAAGGGAATTAACAAAATACATATAGATATATATATATATATTTAGATAATATAGGTACATATAAATACTTGTGGGTTAAGCAATGTTCATAAATTTAGAGTGAGTAAACAGATAGTGCGACCTAGCATCAAAAAGGGTGTGGCCAGAATGTCAAGTAGAAATAAACAATAACAGAAACTACAAAATTTTAGCCATCCTTCACATTGGAAGTTGAATCACCTGTGCAAACAGGTATCTGGGTACATAGCCTACTAAAAATCGAAAGATCAAATGGCAGCTCATTGCCACGCGAATCGGAAATCAGGCAAGCGACACATGAGAAATGACCTAGCCAACAGATATGATTTATGTCTATATATATATATTGCCAAAAAAATATGGCATGAGCTGCAATAAGTTTTACATGTTATTCAATTACTCAAGCCCGAATGGGCCCATAAACGGGTTTACACAGCAGACAGACTATATTTGACCCGGTCTTAAGAGGGCCGTAATTCACAGACGGCTGGCTTAGAAGGAGTTTGCACAGCATTAACGTCGATTTCTTAACTTTTGTTCGTTTTCAATTACTTTACGAAGGACAACATTTTAATATGGCTTTTGTTTTTTTCTTCTTTTTTTTGTCTGCGAAATCTTTGAAAAGGCGTCGATATGGAAATAATTACCACCAGACTTTTATTCATCATAAGTAATGCATATATATGTATATATATATGAGAATTAGAATTGATTTATTTCTTGGAACCAACTGTGAGTTGATTTAACATGCACTTAGGGTACACTTTAACACTCGGTTGTTAAGTTAAACATGCCGTTAACTAATCACCCATTTAGGCAGTTTTTTTGGTTTGTTTTTTAAGTTTTTTTTTTAGTGCTACACAAACTTGAACTTGCCTGTGTTATGGGGCTTTGGTCAGCTGCAATAGCCGAGCTCCATTAAACTGGAGCCCTACCCTGCCCCGCCCCTCGCCCTCTGCCCTCGCTGAACGCGAATTGAGTTTTATTTAAACTATATATATTTTGCTTGGCTGTCCATAGCGACATCTTCTCTTTTAATGTGGCTTGTGACCTTTTCTGCTAAACAAAAGTACGCTAACAATTATAATTATAAACAAAATACATTTAATTTTTATTTTTTATTTTGGTATGCGTGCGTATGTCCAAATATGTAAATTCGTTTCACGACTGCAATTAAGTCGTTCTTGTCAACGAATAATGCAACCTTCGCTGGCTTATTAGATTAAGGTCTTTTATGCAGTCAGTGCAGTGAAATCCTTGTGCTTTATATACTACATACTATATCTTGTCATAACGGTTCATAGTCAGTTCCGACTTCACATTGACTCCACTGAACTTTTATACACAATGAAAAACACTTCTTAACGCTTGATTTCACTTTTGTTGCTGAAACCAAGTTTATTTTCGAGTTAAGAGTGTGTTGTTTAAGTTCTTCAAGTGTTGATTTTTTATGATTTCCAATTGTCGGCAATTGGCCCAAAGCCTGTTTCCGCTTTTATTAGACATGCTATTTAATGTGCTGAGAGCTTATGTAAGCATAGCTCGAGCTTCTATTGGATTGGAATAGAACATCGGCTAGCCGTATGCAAATCTGTCGACAGATCGTTAAAAGCGAGAATTTTAATTGATTTCCAATGCATGACAACAGCTCCTACATAAACTGTGAACTGTAAACTGTAATTAGCTAGCACAGCTCCTGAAGAAGTATAGGAAGACAGCCGTAGCTATAAGAAAGATAATTGTTAGGTCATAAATATGGTTAATGTGGCAGCTCTTTATAGCACGGACTTTGTAGATATTTATAAATATGTTATATTATTTATTGATTCTTGCTTATAAGCAAATTGCGGTTTATCATGAAGTGCGTTATAGAGTTTGCACTAGCAAGCTCTTCAGGGCTCTGCTATGGCTAACTGAGCGCGAACGAGCTCTCTATCGTTAGTATAAAGTCTAGCCAATAAAAAAAAAAACATAACAACTATTGCGCGCTTTGAGCTTGAAAAATTTTCCAGCCTACATTGACGACTTGCTGTAAAGTACTTAAAATAAAAGAATTTTCGCAATGGCTAGACTAGTGCCCTTCGTAGTTTTCCAGCTGTGGAAGTTTCTCTGACGTAGGCCCAGCCTTGGGATTGTCCAGTTATCGAGATAAGGTAAAAAGAAACACTTACCTCAATGCACAATCAGCTATCGCTTCAGATATCCTTCAGAAAAAAACCCTTAACGATTATGGCAAGAGGTAAACAATGTAGGAAGCAATTGCGACACTCAATGTACAGCTCTCCAGTCAAGATGTGTTTACGGCCACTAAACTAGAACTACAAGGCAGATATTAAAACGCAAAGTGACTCAGCATATTAAATGCTACAACAACAACACAAATAACGACAATAACAACAATAACTAAAAATCCCCTGTCCATTCTGCAGAAACGAGTAAAAATCAACAAAAGGAAAACTCAACACAGCGTGCTTGAACGTGAAATTCACCAGAGCGCAGCAGGCGCTGAGAACGCTGCCGACGTAAACTGAGCGCAGAGCGCGGGCGTTGAGTGAGCTGCGCAGCGCTGCGACGTTGCCGTGCGCATTGCCAAATTCAACGGCTAGGATTGAGCCAGCTGAGAGCCATTGAGTTGCAACTGAGAACGCAGTGCAGCGCAGCGACGTCGACGTCAGCTGTGGTGTGCAGATTGCCAAATTTTGGCGACGCGTCGCAGCGAGGATTGCGCCAAGTGATATAGCCTCATACACACACACTCATGCTAAAACACAGATTTGCACACACACACATACATGCATAGGCAGCTCAGCAGACGAGGCGAGCGTTTGCTGCTCGGCTCAGCTGTAGCGATACTTAGTCGGCGTCGCTGCCGCCTCGTCTGCTGCGACTGCTGCTGGCGCTGGCTGAGCTACGACGCCGATTTAAGTCTTGGGTTTTGAACAAAAACGTCTTGCGACGCCGTTCGTCCATTCATGCGAGCTTTTCATTTCAACGCGTCAACTTCAACTTTAAAACGACACACGACACATGCTCGGGAACAGTGTGCGATCGCGTTTTGTGCTTCTCAGTTTCGATTTTAATTTCGAATTTATTTTTCAATATTTAAATTTCGTTTTAAATTTTGTTGTGTTGTGCTTGAATTTAAATAATTGCATGAATTTAAATCGAATATGCGGCACTGCGTGTGCGCCAAAAGCTGTTAAGGATATGCGAATTCTCTGAAAAATTGGTAGAATACAAAATTATATGAACATGCTGCTAATTAATTAGCTTAGAAGGCAAAACTTAAAGTGATCCTCAAAAGCAAAATTAACCCCTAAAATTGTTTTGCGAAAACCCTAAAGTTTTTGGATTAGCAGCAGAGCGAAAGGAATTGAAAGGAATTTGTAAAGTAAGTTGAAATCAAAGTGTGCTTAACGGAACGTATGTGTAATATGTTTCGATTCCTTTATTTATGTGAAGTGTTAGCTGAAATATAAGAAATTCAGAGTGCTTAAATAAAAAGAAAATATATATTGAATAATTCTTTTCTAAATATCTACGTGACATTTGACATCGCAATATACTTATTTCCACGATAATTGTTAATTGATAGGCATGTCTAATAGACTTAACCGCAATGCCATTCGTTATAAGTACCTATGTCAATTTATTGAGCAATTGAGCCCTTTAAATCGGTTTCATCAAACTTATGTAAGTGCGCAAACAAATGTGTCGAGTACCAAATAAATATAGATCTTTTGCGCATTGCATAAACTAATCAGTTACATCGATCAATTAGTCTATATAGTATATATGAACTGAACAAGCAAATATTATGCTGACATTACTAAAATATTTTAATTGTGAGTGATCTACGGATTCTGGACTTCTAACATTTTGTATTGAAGTACTTAAACTCGAGTTGGCTTGCACTTTAAGTCGAATGATATATATACATATATATATATATATATATATATTTGTGTGTAGTTTTTGTTAATTATTTTTGTTTGCCACAATTAAATGTTAAACAATTTAAATTTTTTGCGACTACTGCAAAATGTTGTGCAAAATTGTTGCCATGTGTGACTATTTCTTATAGATGGAGTCGCAGTCACATGCATATTTGTTGCTTTTCTGATCTCTTGCGGGGTTTTTGTGCAAATATGCAACCGCAAACACGTAGCTTTGATCATGATCATGATTATGATGTTATTTCCCCCCTCGCTTGACCTACATTGCCGAAAGTGTTTTGCATATGCCCAAAGGTCAGGTCAATGTTAAGGTGAAAAATATTTGTGATGGGTGTCTGGTTTTCTAGTTTTTATAGAGCTTGCTCTCCCTAGAGCCTACTCCATTAAAGTTGGGCTCTACATATAACATATCACAGTTTGAACCCCACATAAAGCGGCAAAAGTACCCTTTGTAGCCATAAAAAATATGCCGTTCTTTTATGGCCCACAGTTACAAAAGTTTTTGTAAAAATAGCCAAGAAATTTACTAAAAATATGTAAGTCAATGTCAAGTTTAAGCTTCAAAAATAATAGCTTTCTGTGTTGGCGTTTAAATACAAATAAAAAAAGTGTGAAAACCTAAACGCAAAGAAATGTTAACTTCGATTGGGGTGTGTCGAAAGTACGCACAACGCTTGAAGGTTGAGCCCCAAATCTGAGCAGTTTCTCGTCTCATTTGTGGTTCAATGCACGAATTGCCATTGACATTGAAGATCTACAGAATGAAGTGAAGAATCTCGAATATGTTACTAAGATGGAAACAAATGAAAGCTCTGTGGCTATAAATATCTAAACGTTTAGGTTATGCACCTAATTGCCTAACTTATCTTTTAACTGAACGCATCAATTAAAGTTTTTGCCGTTAAAAAATGCCACTACTCAGGTTCAGTTTCGCTTTCAAACACCGCAGACAGCAATTTTCATTTTATTCCCGCTCTTTTGGCCACTTAACTTAACAGCTAAAACCTAAAAGACGGGCAGACGCCCACCAATTGGCCAAGTCGAGGCACAGAAGTCGTCTTAATGAACCACAAACTGCAAAATAGTTAAGTGCAATGGACGTCACCAAAAGCAACAATAACAAGACAATGTGTTAGCTTTGTTGTTGGTGGGTTTTTTTTTGGCTTTTTCTAGCCGTTAAATTGATATATTGACATAAGCTTGTGATTCACGGCGCTGTTTTTTCTTTTTTTTTTGCTCATGTTGCCACATGCTGATGTTGTTGTTGTTGTGCTAGCGGCACATTTGCTAATAACCTGAATATACAACATGCTTATAGATAGGTTTATATAATATGCGGCACGCTTTTTAATTGCAAATTGATTTGAATATTGATAAGCGCACAATTTTTGGGCAGCAGCCCATCAATCGCCCAGAGAGCGAGACACAGACAGACAGACAGACAGCTAAACAACGGCAATCAAAAATGCTGTGACTTAGGTCAGGATTGATTTAGGATTGGCTTTATTGTAGTATAAGTTGCTGCTGTTGTTGTTGTTGTTATTATGGAAACGCTTCGTTGGCGGCCTTCGCTGCGTCTGTCAGCCTCTTGAGCGGCAAGCCAGCAATTCATAGGCCACACGAAAATAAACTCTGCAAAATAGTTCAAAAATAACAAAAACAGGGATTTGTTTTGCTTTGAGCCAAGCCAAGTTTAAGCATTAAAGCCAAAAATAAAATTCTGCAGCGTAATTAGAGCATTTAGCGAAATGTATTACAAGCGTTCAGCCAAAAATGGCTCGTAAACTAAACCGCATGGCTAAGACGCAAATAGAAGCAGAGAGCAAGAGAGCCACAGAGAGATAAGAGGGAGAGAGAGATTGAGTGAAAGAGAGACATAGCTAATAAACGTATAAATTACAAAACGCAACCAACTAGACGCACAGGCAGCGCAGCAGCAGAGGCAACTGTTACTGCTGCTGCTGTTGCTGCTGTTGCTGTTGCGAGGTATTGAAAATATAGTTTGCCAATAATTTGCTGAAGCAGACACGCTTCAACGATTCGCCACGGTATCTGAGAAAACGAGAGAAGAGCGCGTGGCAGCTGCCTGAGCTACAAAGAATAGCCCAGCCAAGTTATTTAATAGGCTTATAAGCCATTTGGCTATAGCCGAACAAGAAGTAGCAGAGGCGTGGGAGCTAACCAGCAGGTAGCTAGAAGTGAGACTTGAATAAGGTAGAGAGAGAAGTTTACCCAAGTAGAAGTTTGCTTAAAGATTTTAAGACCAAGTGTTAAGCTCTAGGTAAATAGTTAGTAAAATCATAAATAAGTTAAATAATATTTGTTATAAATAAAAATCTTATATTACCTCAGATTCAATTTCGCAATCGCGAGATACCGTAATAAGCAGTTCAATAATTATTGTTTTCTGATTACTGTAATATTTTTGTTAGAAACAACTGATAGATGAAATTAGCATGCTGAGCAGACATATAATTATTTATAATTTCATTAGTTCAATTCAAGTCTGGACTATAACTACTGCCAATTGGCGGAGCTCGTGTAAATCACCTATAGAGCAGAAGTCTCTTCGGCTCAGCCTTTCACAACCTTTCACCCAGCTGGATGTCAAGTTCGTTGTCTGAGTCTTTTGTTATATTTTTGCACTTGCTGCGAATTGCATAAGCAAATGTGTGTTAAATAACTTAATACAATTGTTTTTATGCTGTTGGCTTGTGAGTTGCTTTTTTTTGGGAGAATAATTTGATGCGCTCGAAGTGTTGCCAATTCAAGTTAATTGAGCACAGCGAAACAATTTACATGGCTGAGATGACGACTGGCCCGGGCTAACTAACCAAGCAAATATTTAAGAGGCGCCTTTGGGGCTTGCGTGCTGTCTTACATTTCTGGCAGACTATATCTATAGGGCTCCTAAAGTTCAAGCCCCTAATGAATACCCAGGTGATGTGTAAGCTGCAATTATAGCTAAATACTTATGCTGATGCCCTTCTCCGCTCTCTCTCTCTCTCTCTCTCTCACTCTATGTGGCGGCAACTTCCGCAATATTGGGGCGTTTCAATGTCAACAGAGCAAAAGATGAACGAACTTTTCAGTCATTGCAAACATTTCGAATAATTCGGAAAGTTTTGCTTTATGGGCGCTCAGTCCGTTTCAATAATTGCATACAATTTGCCAATCAACGCGTCCCAACGATGCCAATTATGATATGTGCACCCCTCTGCAGTCCCTTGCTCCTCTCTTTCTCTCTCTGTTTTAGTGGGCGCTTCCTTGGCATTGGCTTATGAAGCCATTCAAGTGCCGATCCAGTCGCTCCTCTCTATAATCAGGCAAAAAGCGCAGTTGCAAAAATATATTGAAATTTTATATACTTACACGAAATAACTTAACGCAAAAAATTAACTAAAAATTTATTAAAAGTGCATAAAAAGGAGGCGACGTGCGTCAAAAAAGAGCAGCGGAAAAAAAGTAAAAGCGACAACAACAACAACAAAAAAACTGGATGTGGAACAGCTGTCACAAGAGAAAGATAAATGGCGCGCGACCTTCGCACTGCAGCGGAGCCACCGCTGGATGCTGTGTGTGAAATTTATCAACAAAAAAAACGAGTAAGAGACTGCAACAACAACAACAATAGCACAAGATAAACAAGTGCACAAGATGACAAACAACAACGGCAACAATGGGCACTCGAATTTGCGGCCACTGTAAGCCAAGTAGCAGCAGCTCAAAAAAATGCAATCAAAACAACGAATTTGTCATACTCTAAAGCCATTTTTCATAGCGAAAGAGAGAGAAAGAAAGAAGGCTAAGATTGGTGTGAATGAGGCCTGAGTCTGAATTGCCTTAAGGTTCAGTTTATGGTTCGAACTAACTACTTGGCTGAAAGCTTACATGCTTGGGAAGACCATAGTAGTTGAGGCTACTTCAAACATTTTTCTTCAGACCAGGTTTTTGTTTACAAATTATTTCCTCAAGATTGGATTTTCCTCAAATGTTTTTCTGCTAGACCAAAAGAACTTTAAACAAAATTATGAATCATTTCGCTTGGCTTAAGTCGTAGTTTATACCAAAATATAAGTTTTTAAACTGTATTCGAACCGGTTCAGTTAAAAGTGGATCGCAGCCTTGCCTGAAGCTGAAGTCTATCAAAAACGAAAAGTTAAGACTTGAAGAGGTCTGCAAATTGGCTTTAAGAGTTTCTAATTAGTTTCAGTTTTCTAGATCAAATTTATATCAAGAATAAAAGAGCTATATTCTATATGCTAAGTCGAAAACCTCAATAGTTTTTAAAAAATTCTGTCCCCTTGAAAACAAATCGTTTGAATTCCTGTTCGATACATCGAATTCCTGTGTAATTCATAAAAAATGTGATCCCCATGCCATTTCGAATTATCGGGATTCGACTGCAGCTGGTAATATAAATTTAATTGTACATGAATATGATATATAAAGGGCTACATAGCCAACTGGCATGGTTGTGTTGTCAGTGCTGAAAGCAGGCGCAGCTCTTGACTCATGCTTTATAATGCGCACGACATGATTGCATTAGCAATATCAACAATAACAGCAAAAAGCAACAAAGGCAACAGGTGTAAACGGGCAAGAAGATTTTTTGGCAAATGCCAGGCGGCTACAATGGCTCAATGGCTCAGCGGCTGAGCGGCTCAGTGGTTTAGTGGCTTAGCAGCTAAGTGGCCTGTTGGCCAAGCAACCTACTTACTTCTGGCTGGAATGGCCCGTTTGGTGTGTCTGGTTAGCTGCTGCTGTTGCTGCTGCTGCTGCAGCTGGTGCAATCGAAAGTGTTACTATTACCAATGAGCTGGCCAAAAGCGAGACTCAATATCGTCATCAGCTGTTGGCAATGTTAGAAAGCAGCAACTGGGAGCTGTGGCTGGAGCGGGATCATTGCAACATGGCTCGGTTGCCATATGTGCCTGACTGGTTATATTTGGGTCAATAGATTTTGTATTTATGCAATTTGGCAATATTTGTTGTTGTAATTTCTTTATTTACGCAAATGTTTGAGCTATTTTTTAATGATTTCTAGGCAGTTAGTGCGGCTAACTGGAGTTGTTTTTTTCTGGATTTCAAGAAACGAAAAATGAAGAAAAGCGTTGGAAAATGGCAATGCCCGCACCACTTGCATTTTCACATTACATAATATGCCAAAGAAGCAAAGTGAACACGAGCGAGGCCAGAAAGAAGTCGAGGCGGCCCAGACGGCCAGGTGACCAAGTCGTAGCCGGCCAAAATGCCGGAGTCAATGTGTGAAAATAAGCAGAAAATTGTTAAAACGTGTTTCAGTCACAATTCAAAGCTGGGCGGAACGGCGCAAGTCCGGGGCTGGGATATTGTCTTGGGGACTTCTTAATAGATTGGCTTTAGCGACGCTTATGAGCCGCAAATTGCGGGAAAGCGTTTGCTGTGTGTGTTTTTCTCTTTTTATGTGTTGGTTAATTGGGCTGCACTAGGAGTGGAAATGTTGACATTAAATACAGCTTAGAAAAACATACCAAAGTTCAATTCTACAGCGATTGACAGCAATTGTACAGTTTCACTATATATTTTGGCACTCAGTTAATGGGCCATAAGAATGCGGTCTATAGACTGTCTATAAGTGGGTCTAGTGCGCCATAAATCAAGCTATAATGGACTAGACAACTGTTCAAAATCCGTTAAGTCATTTGCAAATTATATTTGATACTTGCTTAAGTTCAACGAGGGTGCTTAGCTGCCTTTGGCAAGTGGTTTTGTCCACTTTTTTATTTGCTTGACTCCAAATTGTGTTT
Organism: Drosophila gaucha; assembly: GCA_035045545.1. Lineage (NCBI taxonomy): Eukaryota > Metazoa > Arthropoda > Insecta > Diptera > Drosophilidae > Drosophila > Drosophila gaucha. The sequence goes on from JAWNOY010000292.1 coordinate 9,419,615, forward strand.
GTCATTCTCTTTTTTTTTTAATACACTGAACTGCATTGAAAACAGGGCTAGCAGGGTGCAATGGCAATTAGAGTATGTATGTAAATGTCAGAGGGAGATGTGACTGCTCCTATAAAGTAAATGTCAATATAAACTATATATTTTATGTACTATGTTCTAAGTATGTCAGTATGAGTGCTAAAGATAAATAATCTAATTGATATTCCATCAATTTCTTGATAATCCATAAATGTCGAAGTCTGACACTTGACATTTTTATAACGATTTGGAAAAAAACATGTTCCAAATTTACAGGATTATCAGTTGGTTAAATAAACTAGCTATCCGAAAGCGTATCTTTTCGTATCAGATCTAGTTTTGAGAACTTTCCATAAGTGTAACTAAATCAAATGATTAAACAATCTCGATATCTTTTCGAACTTGTCTCAACTTTTTATTGAACAAAAAGCGAATCTTAATTTTTTTTGCCTAAAGAATAATTTATGCGATTTCGAAAATATATATTTCTTGGCACAGTTTGAGGTAGTACATTTATATGTAGATTCTTGATAAGTAAACATATTACTGTTTTCAATAGCTCCTCCATAATTTTCACCTCATTTTTCAAAATTTATTGAGTCGTCGATTTTCGCATATATATTAAATAGTAGTTCTCTCAGTTTCTTCCTGCCTTGTAATGCTTCCTGTTCCATTCCTTATATATCCTTGGCATGCGTGTCGCATGTTTCCTCATTGCGCAAATGTTGGCAAATTAAAACTGGCCTTAATTATTTTATGCTCATTAAGCGCAGCCAGAAGACCAAAAATACAAAAAAAGTAAAGATGTTTGCACAGCTCTTGTTTTTTGTGCGTTTCTTAACCCAGCTTGTCGGAAATTAAGTCAGATGCCGGAGCAGAGGCAGGGCTTTTGAACTTGGCCCAGAGCAGTTGACAAAAAACAAAAAGAAGCTCAACTCCAACTAAATGTCATTAATTGTGTTTAAATAATTTTCGTACAACTCTATTTTTGTTTTTATTTTGTGCTTTACACAACATTTTGTTCATAACTTAAAAATCGCTCAATTGTAGCAGAGCAGCAGGAAAACAAAAAAAAGAAACAAGTCAAAAAAAGTGAACTTTTCATTTAGTTATGGGCTGTTATGTCAGACAAATGATTCACTTCGCATACGTCGAGATGAGCTGAAGATCGTTGAGGCTGACACTCGGCGCTGCTGCATGGCACATAAATTATGAAAGTTTCGTTTCGTTGCTGGCAAGTTCGTTGCCTGAGTCTTTTGTTTTGTTTTTGCTTGTCATGGCAACGCGATGGCTCGTGCAATATTCGTGCATACAAACGGACTTCAATAAACGTTCTGCCCGATCTTAAGCTATTAGTGAATTGTAGGCACTCGGCTCGCAGCTGATTTTCAATTGCCATTTCCCCACGAGAAAAAAATCATTTGCATAAATAATAAATATCGGGCGGCACCAGCTTAGCACGTAGCGAGTGACAAATGTCTTATTGTAAATAGGAATACCCTGTAAAGACAAAAGAGGATATGTCCAGCTATTTACATATACTTATGAGCACCAGCTAGCTTGTACTATTACATAGCAATAGGGCACCTGCAAGTCGAGCATTCTTGCGCTCGTTTGGCAGGCATTGCACATTTATCAACTTGCGTTAACCATGCATTAAACCATTTGTTTGTTGTTATAGCGCTTAATTTATGGCACGAATTGCTGGGGTTCCTATAATACCGGACATTCTTAATACGTTCTATGTTAGTTCCCTGAGAGGCGTATGACTTAATTGAGATGGAGCACCTCGTGGCGGGGGTATCATTGAGTATAAGCCACATTTATTGAACCCTGCTCCTATAAAGTCCCCCAAACTCTAATTAAACATTTTGCGTAGACACTGACCCCATAAAACGGAGATTAGACTAATTAAATTTTAATTGCCAGACATAAATATGTTGTTGACTTTAAAGCTAACACGAAGCTCATACACTTGATTCCGCTTCTATCTCATTTTACAGACTTGAATTATGGGCTTAGAGAAACATTATTTGAGATATGGACGTACGGCTAGAGATCACCTGCTTGACTGGGCCAGCTGTGGGCGTGGTTGTCGGCGACAGCAACAGCAACAGCAACAACAACAGCAGCAACTGCAGCCACAGCAACAACAGCAACAGCAACAGCCGCAAGGGTCAACTAACATGGGGCGGCGTTCACGCCCTCATGTAACACACAGAGGAACGCCGTTGTCCATGTTAATATCTCATGGCGTTAAGATAAGCAACAGTAAGTATTAACTATAACTGCATGCCGATACTTAACTGTTAAATAATTATTGTAGAGCTAGCGGAAAGATTCTGAGAAATGATTTTAAATCGAGGCTAATTGAAATCTTTGATAAGAATAAATAATGAAATAAATATTTGATATATAGAATAGCGAATAGAATATACTTTTTAAACTATGTATAAAATAATTTAAAATTAAAGAATCTTAAAAACGTTAATTTTTGTTAAAGATTTCTTTAAAAATATTTAAAGATCATTTTAAAAAATATTTAACTACTGCATTTCCACACCAAATAAAAATTAATTATTAAAATTTATCAGTAAACGTGCAATTAGCCAGCCTAAAGTCAATATCAACTACCAAATTGGTTAGGTTTTGTTAACGTTGGTATTATTTTTTTATATATTTTTTTCGTTGCTGCCTTTTAGCTGTTTACTTGACCAAAAATAAAAGCCCAAACAAGTTGTGCGCCACTTTTAACTTGGTGGGGGCTAAAAGCCAACAGCAAATATAACATATAACTTGTAGATAAAATTGAAAAAAAAAACACACAAAATTAAACACAACAACTAAAAGCAATTGCTGCTGTAAATACCGCAAAAGTTTTTTTTTGTATACAAAACTGGTCATCCGAGAACTGCAACTGCAACTGCAATGCAAAACGAGTCTTTGGCCAAAAATACCGACTAATAACAACAACAAGGCAAGCCACTACTGCAGACTTGAAAAAATGAAAAAGCAACAACAGCAACACCTCAGCAGCAAGATTGAAATCAAGGAAACGGACACACAGACACAGACACGAGACTTGCCTAGTTAGCCGCGTTCTGTGCAATTGGCGACATTGCGTATACGTCGAGTGAGCCGCGCTCATGTCGTCGAAGCAGCCAAGTGTGCAAACAACAACCATGGCCAAGAACATTGACAGACTCTCTCACCCTCTCAATCTCGCTCGCTCTCTCTCTTTCCCTCTCTCTCTCTCTGTCTTTTCGATTGCTCTCTGAACTTGGCTTAGGCATATTGTATAAGACTCTCATTGCTTTCGGTTTCGTTGGCTTCGTTTTCGTTTTCGTTGACGTTTTTGATTGCCTTCATTTTGGGCAAGTTCTCGCTGCCGTTTGACGTTTTGTCTAGAATAATGCTTTGAGCGCTTTGCACTTGACAGCCCCATTCAGCGTGCTTTACAGCCACGTTTGCAGTGCGACAAGTGCGACGATGTCTTCTTATTGTCTTTGCGACTTACAGATATGACTAATTTGTTATGAGGCTGACTGTTTTTTAAAGACTTCTCTATTACGTGTGATCTGATAATGATATTCCATGTTTTACTTTATGATGGGTTAAATATGCAACATAATTTCTGTTTGATTATCGTTTTTGCCATTTTGATGCTACGTTTGCTCTGATCCATGCGGCTGTTTACTGCGCATTTGATATTACTTTTTATGAATCTCTATAATCATTCGAAGGTTTCATTACGTATTGGTAAAGTGTCAAACAAAGCGGAACAAAGCAAACATGCTTGAAATTAAGAAGCTACATATAGTCAGTCACTCATCCATTAAAGTCATTATTATTATTAAAATTTATGAAAATCGCATAGAAAGGCAATGATTCAGAGATTCTATCTCTCTCTCTCTCTCTTGTATACATTCAGGAAAGTAAATTTAAAAGCCCCCAGCAGCAATTGTTGTATCAATATTTTCGAATTGATTTTGTGCCACTGTGCTTAGGTAATTCTAATACCATGCTAAACAGGCTGACAAGCAAACATAAAAAAACATAAGACAACATAAAACAGAAGTGAAGCAAAGGCGAAATAAAAAAATCGCAATTGAAAAGTCGAAGCGGGTACTTAACTGGCCAGTGCAATGTTGTCTGCTGCAGCAACAACACCAACAACAACAACAACTATTAACTGCCAAATACTACAACTAACAAATACATATACACACTCGAGTCTTGTGCACACAAAGCAAATATGAAAATGTTGCCAAATCAATATACAATACCTCAAGAGGCCCAGTCCAAGCCCCAGCCAGTGCCAGCGCCAGTGAAATACCAAAAACCGAAATCTGAAGCTGCGAGTGAGATCAAAAACTGAGTGAGTGAAGCGTGGAGCGGATTGGCTAGCTCTGGACATGGATTCGAGCATGGGACACGGCGATTGTGGCCAAAACGAGCGCTCGACGGCATCAAGAGAGTGAACACAAATTAACACAATTAAGCAGCCAAGTTAGCAATCACAGCTGCTGCCTCGCTTTTGGCCAATTCTAACTTTGACTCAAAGGTGGCCCCAGGGGTGGAGTAGGGGAGCCAGGCAGATGGAGGGTTGGGGCGGGGCGCTGTATTTGCCAAACAAATTGTGTGCGCTGCATAAACAGAAATAGGCGCGGTTGCTACTGCCATTGGTGCCATTGGTGCCACTGCTGCTGCTGCTGGCGCTGCTGCAAGAGCAGCTTCCACGGCTAGCAAGAAGAAGTCTCAGCTGGTTAACTGCACTGGCCAAAGCTCACATGGAGTCTTTAGCAATAACAAGTCGCACTCAGCGCTTAGAGGCTGTGCGTGAGTCTCTGTCTTGCAATTATATAACCAAAATGTGAAGTTGATTCAGTTGATTTAGGCCACATGCAATAGCTTGTGCAGTGCTCTCGACGTATTCTCTCGCTCAGCACTTGGAGGCTGAATCTTTGATAAACATCTTCCAAAGAGGTCAATTTTGGCAGATATAGAGGAAAACCTTGAAGATTTGATAGTTGTGTAAGTCTGATTAGATTCTCATTAGATTATTTTCGTAAGAAATTGCCAGATAATGTGAAATACTTTATAAAATGGTTATTTGACTCATATTCTTAACTCCATTTCTACCTTGTTATTTTTAACAGTTTTTCGATTTCAGCTTTCAATTGCTTCTCTGAACTGTCCCTGAACAATGTCAATCAAAATGGTTTTTTCAAAATGGTATTTCCATAATTCTGACTCACATTTTAATTGTTGATCTTCTTTTCCTCCTTCTCCAATGTCAAGTTCAGTTGTTCTTTAATTACCTTTTGCCAATTTGCTTGTCTTTACGTTTTTTTCTTTTATGGGTTTCTCCCACCGCAAGCGGAGTCCTTTCACTTTCTACAACATGCCCTCGCAACTTTACAGCTACTCGGTTTTGTTAACATGTTTCTGTTTTTTGGTACACCTCCAAAAAAGACGACAACAAAAGGAAACTTTCCAGGGAACGCACTCGAGCGCTTGCCGCTTTTATTATCCCGCACTGAGATCGGTTGTAAGTGCTTTAATTAAGGGCCGATATGCGATAACTTAAAGGCACAATTGCCGTGAAGGCACGTCCAATCCCCTGTTAACCGGTTCGGAACACATGTATGCCAGGCTAATTGCTATCGAATCAGTGGATCTTCATGTGGATGCAAATTGTGAGGCGTATGCGGCACAAGGAAATGCACACGCCGGAATGCCAGGCCATGTCCATTTCCTCTACCTCTACCTCTACCTCTACCTCTACCTCTACTCAAGAATTGCCATAATTTGCTTAAACAAAAGTGTTTACAATGTAAAGCAATGCTATCGGCGGCACTTGAGAGTCAGATCATGCACCATGCTGCATTGTTGTTGTTGTTGTTGTTGTTGTTGTTGCTGCCCCCCACAACCAGTTTGGGGCACGTTCTGAAACGAAATCTGAGCTTAATTGTTTAGTTGCAGGCGTTGCAAATGTGCAGTTATTGTTGCTATTGTCATTGCTGTACAATTGCATTGTTGCAGCCCACAATTCCGCATCTATTCAGAGTTAAGATTTGCTTTGTTACAGCCAGCTATATAGCAAGTGTTAATTTTAACGGTCGCTTGTGAAATGAATGTGACGAACAGAAAAGTACCCAAAATTAGCCAAATAGACCGAGAGACAGATTTGTTATCATTAGAGCCAACTTTAGCTTGAATTGGGTTTAACCAATTGCCATTTAGTTAGTGGTTCCTTCAAAGTTCACAACATAATTGCGACAGTTCAGTTAAGCGGATGGAAATCAGAAACCAGATACTACGCAACGAGAATATTGCATGCTTAGCTGTAATTTTCAACAAAACGAGCATATGACACCCGTATTAAGTGTCTGGCGCCAGGGGCTTAGTTCGAAAGGGGCCAGCAGAAGAATGACTAAGGAAAGTCCAAGGCTGGGGAAAACAAAAATTGGGGAATTACAGATAAGAAGACTAAGTTATAAGAGTGTTATAGCTGGGCCCCCTTTGAGGACGACTCTGCTTCAGTTGTAACTGTAACGATTGCGCATATTTTACAATCAAGTAAGGCCTAATCCACTACACCGAATAGTAAATATGCTAGCAGAAATCTTTATCAATTTTTGATTCAATAATATAAATATTGCTGCTATAAAAACATGCGGATAAATCTAAGGTCAGATTGTATCAGCTCTAATCAGAAATATGTTCAGGAGCAACTAACAAAATGACCACTCAAACATTATCGTACATGTTGTTATCAAACAATCTACAAGCTATAGCATATCAAGCAAACAACGTAATTTTACAAGAATTCAGTTTACTCAGTTCAAGTGCGAGTGCCAAGCGTGAAATAAAGTCCAAGTTCAATGAAGTTGGGACACAAGCTGAGGACTCTCCAGGGAAAGGAAGTGCTTAAAATTTAGTAAAGCAAGAGCATGACCAAGTTCAGAAGGATATATGTTGGTATTTGAAGCAGAATCTGAACAGATAATGATAAGCTAAAGAATTGATATATGCTAACTATAAAGGAAATATACTAATATACATTTGATATATTTGATATATACTTACTATATAGGAAATATACTACTATGCATGTGATATATTTGATTTTTGATAACTCTATATAAAATTTACTCCTATAAAGATGATCTGTTTGATATAGTTAGTATTAACTATGCAGGAAATATACTCCTATGCATATGATCTATAGTTAAGAAATGTTTTCGATCGCGCGTTACATGCTGTATTACAGAATTGATATATACGCTTGGTAGGGCATTTAGCAACGTGCAGCACAAATAGATATATTAACAACAACAGCTTCTTACATGCAATAACAACAACAGCAACAACTACAATAACAACAACTGAGAACTCAGTAACTTATTGTCAACGACAGCAGGCGCTGACGTATCAATTGTGTGCCAAATGTTTATTGACCATGTCGACCAGCCCATGCAAGCGTTGTCAGTTGCAACAACAACTAATCTATATATATATATATATATTCATGAAGATAAATATATATGTAATTATCGATATGAACTAATAACGCAACCAGATGAAGCCAACAGCCAAAAAAGCGAAAAGCCGATAAATGTAAACGGGCTTTAAATCGCGCGATCAGATTGTCCCGCTGTGGAGAGTTGAAGTTGTGCTTCCCTTGACCTTCAGTTTGACAGCTGCCCCAAAAAAGTATATATATACACATACATTATAAATATATATAAGCCAAGCCAAGCCAGGCAGTTGCCAAACTGTCAACATTTTGTGCTTGATTTTATGACATTTTACGTAACTTTCTTTGCCTCAATTTGCTGCTGTTGATTGTTTTTTTTTTTTGTTGAGCCCCGACTTTTCAGGGTCAATGAAACGCTTGAACTTTGCCGATTTCTGGCTGCACAAATAATACCATTATCGCGCCCATAGCTCATCTCTGGCTTGCCATTTATGATCCATGGAAAGTTGAACAATTTCGCGTGCGTTATCGAAACGCTGATGCGACTGACCCGAAAAAAATGCACGCCACAAATAAATCAATATGCACGTATATAGATTTATGTATGTATATTAAAATATATATTTTATGTTGTAATTGCTTTGGCTTGCACTTTTTGTGAATATCTTTCGGAGGGTTTTAGCGACTGCAGCGCGTGTGGCCTGGCCGCAAGTGCAATCAGTTCGTTGACTGTTTTAGGGGGGCGCGGACGCCGACCGAAAACCCGTTGTCATTGTGCAAACACACATAGGATTGACATTGCCACGCCCACTGCTACAAAATGTCAACAAGGTAATGGCAGGTGGGTTAATCGAGTCCCCTAAGTGCACTGGCCCATTACCGACAACAATTTGCCATCGAAAACGCATCTCAATCTCTGATAAGCGAAATATAATCATAAATTGTGTACGCCTATCACAAAATGCGAGAATGCGAATAATAATTCGCAAAAAGTTTCAATTTCAATAAGTCGGCCAAGAGCATGATCTCCCAGGGTGTGAGTGACAGACGTGAAATACCATGAATCGCAGTTCGGCAACAATTTTATGTTCCTACTTAACGGAAAGCAGCATTCATCAAGGAAAGGAGGTGTGAACAACGTCGGGAATCTGGGTTGCCACCTTAGAGCTGAGCGCAAGTCGTGTTCCATTCGATTCGTGACACGAAATTCAACAAGTTAGACGATTACAAGCGAGTGCAGGCAGACTGTGAAAGGAACTTTAGGGAGTTGATAAAAGAGTTTGTAATTTTAAGGCTGTTAGCACAAAGCAGTGACTTTCAAACTGTGATTTTTTATAAGATGTGAGCTCAACAATTTGTGATTAATTTAGCAATTAATACATTTGCACAGATGTGAGATCTACAGGCATACCTGCTTTGCCTTCTTCCCATTAAAGCTGTGTCTAAAACGGATGTAAATACATAAGATAAACATAACTCTAAGCCTATATGCTCTTCTGGACAACTCGTAGTCAATATGGCATGGATTTGGCTTAAAACGCATGCTCGTAAAAATTTCCCATAGAATGACGTCTTTCTCGCCATTATTTGTTTAAGCTCATCCAAATATAACAACAAAGTTTGCTTAACAAACTGAGCAACTTTTACAGGCCAAATATTTGTAGGAGATTTTCATATGCAAAGATTTACAAAATGAGCTAAAGCTTAAATCGATTTGCTGACTGTGACTAACTGTGTATAAATATATCTCTTTAATTTACTTTCAGATAGACTAGCTGTGATAATTATTGGTATAGTGACATTAATCTTAGGCATAGTTTTAACATCCATACCATGGCTGGATTATTTTATACTAAAGGTAAGTTAAAGTTCATTCGCAATATTATTCCGTATTTAAAATGTTTTTATTTACATTCAGAATTTAAGGCTGTGGAATGATACATTAAGCTATCATTATTGGCAGAGACCCGGCGTCATACGCCTGACGAAGGTCTATATTTATAATGTAACCAATCCGGATGGCTTTCTCAGCGGCGAGAAGCCCAAGCTGCAGGAGGTGGGTCCGTTTGTCTACAGGTGTGTAAATCTATGAATATCTAATAGTATAATAATAATATTTAATAAAGGGGAAAGTGGTTACGCCTTTTGATTCTTGATTCATGAAACTTATTATATTCATAAGTAAGACGCGTATTTCATGGCAGCTTTAACAAAGTGCTCTTTGGTCACGGCTCGTTGGGAAATATATATGTATGTGTTTTTAAAATCGAGTTTAATGGGCCTAATTACCATAATTGCGGGTATAGAACCTAAAATGTTCATATAGAAAGCGTTCTTAAGCTGTTAAGCAACGAAAATCGAGTTGAGATTATACACAAATATTATTTTTTTTTACTTTTTATAGACAATACTTGAACTTTGTGGTCAGTGAGCGAGATTAGCTATAATTGAGAATATTTAGCCTCCGCTAGACATTTTAATTGAAATTTCTGATATGCTCTGGGTGCGACTTTGATTGATTAGCTCACATAAGTCTTTGGCACATTCAATTTTAATCGAATTTCCAACAATGTTAAATAAATTGCAACAATTTGAAACTTTTCAATTTTACCACTTAATAAACTGCAATTATTTTGAACATAAGCAAACTTGCAACACCCTCAGCTGCAGTTGCAACTGCTGCAGCCATTGGAGATTTGCCAATAAACTGCTGACAATTCACGCCTAAACGCCGAGCCACTGAGCTACTGCCGTTTCCATTAATTGAGCCATCAAATCGAAAACAAAATAACAAAGCACCAAACATCACAAATGAGAGCGGCCTGCCATAGCAGGTGTATCTGAGAATATGTTAAGTTTGACAAGTTGCGAGACCGCCCACAGATTAAACCAGTTCAAGTGAAGGATAACGTGGCAAGAGCAGGCAATCGGCGATTAATTTAAACAAATACAGATACTCAAATAAAGTACTGTATAGTAAAACTATAATATATTACAGATAGACTAAGATAAACCTATAAGTAAATATAGACAGCTATACAAATATGTACATCTTGATAGATATACATATATAATTATTGATATTAATATTCTACAAAACAATTACTAAAGATATACAAAGATGTATATACATTAGTAGATGAATTTTCAGATACCGATACATATATATATATAGACCCAGACATACAGATATACATTTTTGATATATTAATACAGCTAGAAATATATATGCAAATATATACAGAAACAGTTAGACACAGATGCGTGTACATATAGATACAGATATAGATATAGATACAGATGCAAATACATAAATACCTTTCTAGATATGCATATGCTTTAAAAAACATATACGCAAAGATACAGTTGCAGATATATAGAAACAAAAATGTAGATACATTAGCAGATGCATTTTCAGATACAGATACATATATAGAGATATTCGGATACACATATTCCGATAGACAAACAAACAAATTCGTAGACACGAATAAACCTAGAAATGCATATCAGATACAAATACATATATACAGAAACAGTTAGACACACATGCAAATATATAGATACAGATCAAGATACAAATGCAAATACGTAGATGCATTTACAGATACATATGCATGAAGATACAGATACACAGGTACTGATATGTACATAAACATTTACAGATACAAATAGACATAGATAAGGACATACAGCTACACATATGTACGCATATACACATATACCGATACAAAGACATATATACAGAAACAGTTAGATACAAATGCAAATATATAGATACATATACAGATAGAATCATATTCATAATAATACAGATTTTGAAATTGCAGATCAGCAGATACGGATACAGAGATACATATGTAAAGATACAGATTAACAGATACAGATAGAGATATACAGTTATAAATATACATATACAGAGATACAGATACAAATACAAATATACACAAACAATTAGACGCAGATGCAAATATATATATTCAAATACAGATCAAATCATATACATAATGATACAGATATAAAAGTGCAGATCAACAGATACGGATACAGAGGTACATATATAAAGATATAGATTTACAGATAGAGATATGCAGCTATAAAAAAATACAGATACACAGATACAGATACAAATTAACAGATAAAGATACACAGATGTTAATCACTGCAATTAATTGTCGACTGCTTGAATTAAAATGCTATTAAGCTGCGACCACAATTTTATGATGATTTGATGGATTAGTCGAAGACAACAAACAACCACAACGAAGCCAAACACTTTAAATCAACATCAAATGACAACGCCGTTTCGGTAGTCGCTGAAAACGCCACAAAAACGCCAAAGCGTTTGTCATCTTATTTTTGTTTGTTGTTTTTTTCGCTACGTTTCTTTGGGCACATTTCTCTGACGAATGCGACAAGTGAACTTGACATTCAGTTGGGTTGGGCCGTTGGCTTTGTGGAACTCTTTTTGTTTTTTATGGCCAATGTCCATGACTTTGGGCTGGGCACGTGCTCCGCCGATACGAGATTCAATTTATAATATGTAACAATCTTGATTGCTGTTGCCTTTGCAGGGAAGACATGGAGAAGGTGAATGTCAACTTCCATGAGAACAACTACACGGTGTCATATCAGCATAAGAAGATCTTACAATTTGTTCCTGAACTGAGTGTCGATAAGAATACGCCCATAGTCACGCCCAATATACCAATGCTGGTAAGTGAGAAAGTGCTTCGCAAGAGAATTCCATTCACAGTCTCTCTCTCTCTCTCTCTCTCTCTCTCTCTCTATCTCTTAGACCCTTACAAGTCTGAGTCCCAAGCTGGGCTATCTGCTGTCCAAGACGATATCCATAGTGCTAACAGCTGCCAAGCTGAAACCCTTCATCAATGTGACTGCGGATCAGCTGGTGTTTGGCTACGACGATGCGCTGGTTAGCCTGGCGCATAGGTTTTATCCGAAGCACATGCGGCCCATGGAGAGAATGGGCCTGCTGCTGGGACGGAATGGCACACTGACCGAGGTGTCCAGCATTAAGACGGGCTACCAGGGCATGGAACAGTTTGGCTACATTGATTCACTCAATGGCATGGATCATCTGCCGCACTGGAACGACGAGCCCTGCACGAGCATAGCCGGGTCGGAGGGTTCGTTCTTTCCGCCGCGCGACATAACCAAGTCGGATGTGGTGCACATCTACGACAAGGATCTGTGCCGCATCATTCCGTTGAAGTATGTGGAGCGCGTGGAGAAGGATGGCCTGGCCGCAGATCTCTATCGACTGCCCAACAATTCGTATGGCGACTCCACGAACAATCCGGAGAACAAGTGCTACGATTCGAATGATTATGATGCCGTGCGGGGTCTGCAGAACATCAGTCCATGTCAGTATGGCGCGCCTGTCTACATATCTAATCCACATTTCTATGAGTCAGACCCGGAGCTGCTCGATGCCGTCGAAGGTCTCAAGCCGCAGCGCGAAAAACACGAAACCTACTTCAAAATACAACCGGTAAGATTTCTCTTAGCTGTTATTCTCGAGATCTTGGCTGATTCTAATGTTCGTTTAGAAACTTGGAGTACCGCTGGAAGGCAAGGTGCGCATACAGCTCAATCTGAAGGTGACGCGGGCCAAGGACGTGCATCCAGTACGTGATTTTCGTGACTTTGTGTTTCCGGTCATGTGGCTCGAGGAGGTGGGTTAATTAGTTGGCCTATGCAAGCTCTGAGCACAGATGATATCTGTCATGATCATATTTTACAGGGCATCTCGGAGCTGACGCCTGCTATCAAGGGCTGGCTGTACCTGGCCACGGTCATAGCGCCGCACGCGGTGCCCATTGGCTCCTATCTGATGATCGTGGGCGGCGCCTCGGCTGTCATTTTCAGCTTTGTGCGTGCCTATCAGAACTTCGTGTTCGCACGCGATCCCTCGCTCGAGATACTCGAGATGGGCAGACGCTCGCTGCGGCGCGGCAGCAGCTTCATTGCCCATCAGCAGCACAAGCTGATGCACCACCAGCGGGACAGCTATGCGCTGCTCCGCACCCACATGCCGCATGCCATGACCGCCTGCCTGGATCCGGAGCGGGACAGGGACGATGTCCAGCCGATAATTGATTGTGCGGCGGGCAATCAGGAAGTTTAGCTTTAATTGTGTATGTGTATGTGAGTGAGTGTGTGTGTGTGTGCGCGAGTGAGTGTGTTAGCTTTAGTCACAATCTGGCCAAAATCGTGGCATAAACTGCTGCCAAACAAAACGGTTTCGATGTTACAGGGTATTTTTTAGTCCATTCACTTCATTGGCTCAGCTGAGCCACAATTTCACAATTCATTTTCTTGCAACCAAAAGCCAAATCGGGTTTGCTAGTTATACGTACATATGTAAATGTTAATTGCACATAGTTGTAATTCGCAATTTGTTAAAGCGACAAAAAGAATTCACTAGTCATTTTTACAATGTGAAAAATGCGAGCTCGTTTCTAGTTCTACTAAGTTAGTTAGCTCGGCTAAATTAAATTCCTAATTTTAACTTACATCTAATATTATATATATATATATATATATATGAATAAGTTAAGGCAGCGGTTGTTACGCACATTTATACGATTTTTTGTATATGAAATAAAATGTACAACGTTTTTTATTCGGCATCAAATTGTTGTTGCTAGCAAATGGTTTCTACACTTTTCTACAGGCTGATAAATCACAGACAGCACTCGAATGCAAAGGAACTGCATAAAGCACAAAATGTCAGACGTAATAATTTAAGGGTAACTGCAAAGGCAAGGCAATTCGTTAAAGATACCCACTGAATAATGATAGTATAGGGTATGCGAGCAGTGTGGAAGCAAGGTAGAAGATGTAGCTCAAATGAAACTGATTGAATCAAAGCTTGTAGAAGAAAGATAGACTTAGAAACTTGGAGAGCAATCTTTTTACCTATAATGAAATGTATTTTAAAATTGATTAGTTAAATGAAATGCATCTAGAGACCAGCCAAAAAGAGCATAAATTTATTTTAAATGTTTTCGTTTAGAATCAGAATCAATCCGCATTAAATGTGATGAGCTTAAGTTCAAACAGAAATTAAAACTCATAATTTCCTAAAATTTTACGAAAACAGATTCATGAACTGACTCAAATTGGATGAGAAATTGGTTCCAGTCGTGAACCACTTAGAATTGTTACTGGTTCAATGTTATATCAGGCAGATCCTGGGATCCAAGAATCTATATTACACCAATTTGTTTAATCTCTTTTTCTTCATTTACAACTGTAGTTTAAGACATCAAGCAAAATTGTTTATAGAACTGATCGTCTTATTACGAACTCAGAAGATATTAACAGCTGAAAAACTGTATTATAAGAATCTACAGCAGATAGAGCGCTGCAGAGCATCTGCTAGTCGTATATCCTCCATAAAGCACCCTTTGTTAACTTTGCTGTAGCTTTTGATTGACGCAGTTTTGACTTTTGCACAATTCTGCGAGCTACGTTTGGCTTCAAACAATACACACACACACGCACAACAAGCACACGACTCGTATGGTCCATAAATTATGTGTATACAAGTGGGCGCCAGGGGGAGGTGAGTGGGAGGGGCTTTTGCAATGCTTTTGTTTTGCACAAGAAATAAAAAACAGGCACAAGAAATATGATGTTTTCAGTGCTCAAAAGTCAAGAAAGAAAGCTGGTTGGGAAAGAGAAGAAAAAAATAAGAGAACTTGGCTGGCAGCCAGGGCTGAGCGGGAGGCGTGGCGGGTTGGCGCTGGCAGCAGCAAATGCTTTTGGTAGCTATAACAAAAGCATTTTCATTTCATTTCATTTGGCAAAAATGTTTATACAAAACCAATTTTACAATTTTCGATTCAATTTCTGCAACTGACATTTCACTTAAACGAAAACCTTAAAGGCGCAATTCATTTAGCTCCGCCCAACGACCCTTTGACTTTGCTCAGCTACTGCTCAGCGTAACAGTAACAGAAATATAAATGTAGGCGCTGACGGGGCGTGGCATGTTGGCTAAAGTAATGCCAAATGTCAAATATTGTCCAGTTTTTGTAATTAAGCACAAACACACACTCAAAGAGCAATGAAAATGTGTGTGTGTGTGTGAGTGTGTGTGTGTGTGTGTGTGTGGCTGTTGTTCATTTGCTGCGCTATTTCGCACATTTTCACAAGCACTTTGAAACGCATAAAATTGTCCAAGTGCTCAACTAATAAGCGATGGCACATGTTGCCGCCAGTGCCACGCCCACCCATACATACTCGCCCACTCGCACGCCCACAGCGCCAACCTCAAGGACAACAAAAAGTTAAAAATTCATTTGTGACGCCGCCGCACATCAAATCGAATAAAAACAATTGGCACATCAAAAATCCAAAGCGAATCCCCTCGAGATCTTCATCGAGCATCTGGCCACGTATCCAATGCGTGTCGAAATGGCCCAAAAACGTGGAGCCATATGTTGCAGCCGGGCCGGGAGCTTGGGTAGAAAAGAAATGGCTGAAGTAAATAAAATGCTAGCTGGGGGTGGCTCGAGGGTGGATGCAGCTCCTGGGCGAGCTCTGGCGTCAGCTGCTTGGCCACTTAGGCCGCGTTTGGAGAGCGTTGATGGAATTGCTTATGAATTATACAAGAATATTAAAACGTGCCCAGGCTGGCAGCTACAACAGAAACATCAGGCTCCAAGAGCTGCTCTTTTTCTCTCATTATACTCTGTTCAGTGGAAGAAATGGGTATATGGGATTCTTTCATCTTAAAGATTGCTTCAGAGCTACACATAAATCTCTTTGGACACGCCTACTTTCCGAAATTCGATCTGCCATAAAGCAGTTTGACCATCTCAAAAGAAAGCCACGCCCACATCCATTAGATTGGCTACAGTCACAGTTATACAGTCACTTGTCAGTTGAGCTTACAGTTGATGTATTTTCATGGTTAACAGAGTATTGCACAATTCGGTTACACCCGATTGCCATAATCGCATTTTGGCTCTATTTGATTTCATCTTTTGCGCGGAATATTTCAATTGCCAGCAGGCAAAAAGTTTGCTGTAAATACTTTATTGGAAAAGTATGTGCCAAATGGTTATTGGGACGCAGAGCGATGGGCGGCGGGGGCGTGGCGTACAAACAAATTGGGCGCTAAGTTGGCCGTTATTGGTTTTTATGTGTGCGTCGCCTGCTTGTCGACTGGAGAGAACAGAGGGAGCATAATTTGATTTTTGTTTGTCCAAGTGCGCAGAAAAGTTGCTGACCTTCTTCTTCTTCTTCTTCTTGCTGATGTTTATAGCTTGATGATGATGGCATAATTGAGGCTGTGATTGCGGTTGGATTTAAATGGGTCAAGAAACATTCATTTTATGTTCGATTTATATATTTTTGTACATTATATTTATATTTACGGGCATATAATTTACAGGCAGCGATAATAACCTATATGCTAAACGTATCAAGTTAGGCACAAGCTATACACAAATACATTTAAATTAGTTAAAACTTAGGATGAGACTAAGCATTCAGTCAATCAGTCACACTCACACACACGCACACACGCAGTATTCACGCATTATATTAAAGAGATAAAATTTTAAATTGTAACAGCCAAAAAGCAAATTCAAATCTTAACGAAAGGAGCACTAAACGAGGCTTGTGCACTTGCTAAGTAAGCAGTGCCAAACGGTTTGAGTTTCGTGCATCCAAGCTTGTTACAGTTACAATGTTGTTCTAGGCTTGTGTTGTTGCTAAGAGTAAGCAGTGCACACCGGTTATAGTTTCGTAGAACTTAGCTTGCTACACGGTTATTTTTAGCTTATCCAATGCAACAACCTACGCGCTTGGAAGTCCGTTAAAAATTTGAATCTGCGGTGGCAAGATAACTGAGCACATCTCAGTGGTAGCGGGAAAACTGTGAAATGCTGTCCTCATTGGGCGGCGCCACCAGCAAAATGGGCTGCAAATTGAGGCCCGTGATGTGTGGATTCGACTTGCGAGAGCCCGCCAAGCTAATGGCATCGGTCAGATATGCATTATTAATTTCACCTGCGAAAAGAGCGTGTGTAATTTATGGAAATATGAATTGGCATTTAGTACGCACCTTTGTACAGTGAATTCTGATAGATTGGATCGGGTTGCAGGCGCACATGTCGCGTGGCCAGAATGAACGCCAATGTAGCCAGAACAACGCCATCCACGCAGCCGATGATGGCCAACGGATAGGCCCAGCGTATGCTGCAGAGGCCCAACTCAAATCGATTTGCCTCCGGGCCGCAAATCTTGCGAAAGTCATCCGAATTCCAGCCAAAGGGAAACGCAGCACAGGCCACAATCATGCAGAGCGCTGAAGCCGATAAAAGCCAAAACAATAGATATAAAATACGTGACAAATGCTGATCGAAGCACAAGAATTCAAAATTGAGCCGCATTTCGCAATGAGATTGCATTTGCAGCAGCAGCAGACATCGAAACGTGCTCAAAATACGAGCTACAATTTCGATATCGTTTGTCAAAACGACTTCCGTCGAAGTCAGCTATTGAAACTGGAAACTCTCAATTGAGAATTGGGGCCCACACACACACACACACATTTACTCACCTGATATTATTTGCATCCAGCCGCAAAAGTGAAAAACGCGCGTCGACTTCATGAACAGCAAACAGACCAAAAAGAATATCGTCAGCAAGGCCAGCCCAACGGCCGCGATCATGAAGAATGTGGCCAACTGTAGGCGATAAAAGAAGCAAATAGAGTTAAAGGTTTTCTTTATAGAGAAATGGGTTAAAAATGTTTAAATAATAGCGAAGCATATATACAAAGATAGCCTTGCTTGACATCAAAAGTCGAGTCAATCTAGGCAAGAACTCTTCACTCTGTTTATTTCTCTTTAAGCTAGTCTCTTACTTTAATACTATAACATATAGCTCCTATAGAAGCCGATCGTTAAAATTTAATATTAAATTTCTGCAAAAGGCTACCGATGTATCATTAAATCACATATATATAGTATATGTGTCAATTATATAAATCGAATCACATTTTATATATTGGTATCTTATTTATATATATAATATATAATTTCGCTTTTCAAACAGCAAGTATCCAAGTACTATAATATATTGTGTATCTGGTATTTACAGGGTATTTAGTCTTCCAGCCTTTAGTATTCACTCTTCTTGTTTTTAGTTTACTCAACGCTAATCAAATACGCACCTGAAATGAAAACGTGGGCACTGCAAATATGTTCTCCCAGCGACGACGGCAATTGTCAAAGATCTCGTCCCGCTGGCACTGCTGCCAGAGACCCAGACGTCCGGCACTATCGCTATCCGGATCGCCAATCCACTCTGCAATTAAAAATATTATATACTTAATGGCTCTATCTATAGAGAGAAGACACACTCACCTGGTGTGACAAAGGCCACGATGCCTATGATCGCATAGCAAATTGTGAATATGGCCCAGAGCACGCCAATTGCCTTCGAGTTGCGAATGTATTTGGAAGCGTATAGATGCGTCGTATCGACGTATTCGATTTTGGTGCCCATTGCGTGAGGTTTTTTTGTCTCGCTTTATTTCAGCTATCAATTGGCAGCTCTTGGCCTATCTTTGTTTATTGTTTGCTGTTAAAAACGTAAAGCGCACTTAACTATAAGTAAAAAGTTATTAACAACAGAAGCAACAACAGCAGCAATAATCGACAATAGTTGCGTATTTCTGTTCGTCATGTATTTGCTTTTGTGTTCAGTTGAGTCGTAAGCCTATTAATTTGGCCAGCTTTTAGTTTGCTGACCCTGTTTAGTTATTGCCAAGGCTTAAAGAAATGAATTGGAGCTTGAAATTAGATGCTCTACAAAAAATGAAATACTGTCAATACAGTCAATACAAAGCAGATCAAATAAAAAATTCCTTTCTCAATATTTTCCAAATCAAACTTAAAGGTTTATAACGTTTTCCCCTTCACTTGCCAATTTAAAAACGAAAACCAATATGCAAATCGTTTACGCTTATGTAAATCCAAAAGTTAATTATTGCGGGCTATTGCCTAATTTTCACCAACAGTTAATTCTATGAAGCGAAACCAGTCGAATGTGAAAAATCTTATGTCAAAAGAAAGATCAAAAGACGTTATGCAAAAACAACAGAGATAAACTAATAGCTTAACGAGCCATAAAGAGAGAGAGCGAGAGAGAGAGAGAGAGCTAGAGGGACACTTAACAAATCTTGACTCTGTCTAATTTTAGCTGTGATTCATGGCGCAAAAAGTTGCAAATGGCCAAAACTGAGCAGCTGAGCAACTGGCTTTGAGCTGCCTATCAATAAACATGTTTTTCATTTTGAAAGTGTGGTAAATTTCTGTTCAATTCATCTTGAAGCCACTTCAAAAATTCCAACACAAAAAACCCAAAAACAAAGCCTGAAACAACAAACAAAAAATGCAAGTGAATATTCAGTGCATTGTCTTGTCACTCTCCCAAAAAGATCCCACAGACAACATTGCGTATGCGTAATTTATTATATTTTTATGTGTTTTTTAATCTTTTGTTTCTTGTTTTTCTTTTCTTTTTGTATGGAAGCAGCACAAAAGAAAAAGTGTAACTGGCTAGGTTTTCGGTAACCGGAAAACGTAAGACCCGAAAATTTCGTTGATTCAACTAAATAAAAGCAAACAATAAAAGAGAAAAACTAAATGACACTCAATTAAGCTAGAAAGTCCGAGTCCAAGCCATGCAATTACCATAATAATGCTAATAGGTGGAAGAGCGAGCCAAGGTTTAGCAGCTGCAAGAACAAACCCAGTCGCTGCCCAACCCATTAACATAAATATTATGGCCAAGCGCTTAACAGTCCATTGAGAGTCAGGGCACGTGAGTTAACGAAGGCGTCGGGCCAAATCGAGCGATTGGCCAATAACAATGGGAAAACTTCGAGTGCGAACTGATGACTGACTCACGTAGCGCCTGAAAAGTCTGGGAAAACGAGTCGTCGCCAATTGGCCGAGGAGTGGGCCAACTCGACAGCTCAGACAAACCGCAGACATATAATAATTTCCTGCGAACGATCGACGTATAATTTAAATGAAAACTGAACGTGAATATGCATATATCTATCTGACTCGCAGCGAGCCACAACAACTGTGCTGTAATTGCAAATTTCAGTTGGCAATCAACTCGTTGGCGTCTCGAGTCGACTCGACTAGCCACCCAATGCGATAAACACTGCGAGAAAAAGTTGGTCACGTAAAAGAGAAAAACTGTCAGAGCAGTTCTTGAGTTAGACCTTGTTTTAACTATAATATATAATATTTTGATATTAAACCTCAGCAAATTCTATAAAATCTGACTAAGTCTTCTTTTTATGTAGTAGAATTTAGAGTTGAAGCTAAACAATAAAAATATTAAGAATTCTGTGACTAAAATTATAAAAAAAAATATATTAAAGAAAAAGATAGATAAAGAACTTTGATTTAAGCTAATTTTACAGAATAGTTCATTAAAGAGTTTAGTTTTTTGTTACTGCAATAGAATTGTAAGTAAACTGCATATATTTTCGCTCAGTGCATATGTTACTCATGTGTATTTCAATGCATTCTTCGAGCACTCGCATCGATCATGAAAGAAAGAAAAGAAAGTGACCAGCCAGCGGGACGAGTGAGTACTGTAACTGGTATTGTGGTACAGGCATACTCGCATAGCCATGACGCAGCATTAAAGGCCATGGCCAAGATGGAAAGGTGGAGAGATGGAGAGATGGCGAGTAGTTGCTGAGATGCGGTATCTACATCCGTTCGCCCAATGAAGCTAAGATGTTGATGTTGCTGATGTGTTGATGTGTTGCTGCTGCTGCTGCTGGTGTTGCTGCTGCTGCTGCCGGCCGGCGGGCAGTTGACCATACAAAAGTTTCACTTGGCAGCTACATATGTGCACAGAAATCAGAAATCAGCTTTGAGCTTAACATCAATAGCAACAGTCCGACAAATCGAGCGCTATTTCTCAAGCTGCAGTCGCAGCGCTTTTCATGCAAACGCGGCAAAAAGAAAAACGCTAACAAAACGCGCGCAAGCTCTAAATGCCAAACTAAGAAGCGGCTATGTATGTGTGTGTGTGTGTGTGTGTGTGTGTGTGTGCTGAGCATTGCATATGGCATAAAAATAAGGTCAGTTGGGTAATGGCTCGAGCTGAGTTTGTTAAACAAAACGTGGCAAAAAATGTGTCTTGCAACATTTGACAAACTTGGGCAGAAGAACAGCTAAGTGCAACTGCAACATTTGGTGGCAACTTAGCTTTCTACTCGGCCAACATGTGGCAGGCACTTTGGTCACCTCAAATGGACTTTCTACTTTGAAAGAGCCGCAAACATATACACTAAGAGTATAAACATAAATTTCACATTAGGCATAACAAACCGGAAAAGGGGCGGGGCTGCCAGGGGGTCGTAAAGGGGGGGGGGGGTCTTGGCTTTGACTTTGATGGCACCCGCTGCTAATTCATTTTCACAAATTTCAGCTCTTTAGCGCTGCAGCACTTCAGCTTTTCTCGGCTTTTCACAGATTTTGCCAGCTAATACGGCTTAAACGCAGAAAAGTTGTTGAGTTTAGAGCAACTCGTGTGCGTTGTTCCGCATTGCGAGCCACAGTTGTTTATTTATTAAAGCTCTTAACTAGTTGCAGTTAGTGTTTTTCTCTATTTTATCTCTTTTCATTTCGTTTCGGGCTGAGCAGCTAAGCGGAACCTTTTACAAGATGAGACGCTTGTTCAAAAGGGGCTGACGGTCACTTGATTAACACATCGATAGTTACTACACATAGTTGTTGTTGCTGCTGTTAACTGGAAGCGCCAAACTTGTTCCAAAAGACTGAGCCGCAACTACAAAAAAGTCTACAGAATTATGCGGAAATGTCTTTAAAAAGCTGCTTTTTTCTTTTTTCGCCAGGGCGTACAAAAGTTGTAGAATGTTTTTATTTCTTTCAGCGGGTTTGTTTGTTTTTTTTCTCTTCTTTTTCTCTGGCTCATTTCTCGCCTTTCGATCGGTTTTTGCATATGTTTATGGCAGACGATTTCTTTTTCGCAACGGAACCCGCAACCGTGCACAAATATCGCGGTCAGTTACTCAACAGAGTGGACAGCATTTAGGTCCCAATCAAGCCCAGTCAACAGCTTCTATAACCAGAAGATGTGGGTAGTCTTCGCCACAGATTCTCTCTCTCTCTCTCTCTCTCTCTTCATCTATCTCTCTCTCTATCTGGCGAATGTGTCGCTGTTGCTGTTGTTTTTATTAGATCACGATTTTTAATGTTGGCAAACATTCGCGCATTCCTACGGCCCAGCGAGCTAGCAAATAACCAACAACAACAACAACAACAACAACAACTACAACTATGTGGGCCCCAGACAAACATACATATGTATATACATAATAGTAACTCACACCGAGATTCTTCAGTATATTTTTCTTCTTTTTTTCGTACCTTTAACAGGTGCGGATTTCAAAGTAAACAGGTTTCTGGGCGCTGTGGCTTTAGCAAAAATTAAAGTGCATATTAAAATCTAAAAGAAAAGCTGATAAAAACATGTAATACAAAGACGAAAGATAGACAGGTATAGTTCTGATCAGTGTTGGTAAATAGTAAACTTATGCAATTCTGATCCCTTTTCTAGTTCCTTTATGCTGCTTTAGCAATTCTGAACTTAACTTAAGTTTTCTGTTATGTGTAGATAAACGAGTTTTATTGACTGTTACTATATATATTACTTTAAATTATTAAAACTAAACTGTTTTTGAACATAAATCAAAACAGTGCTGGAAAGCTTTATACACAATAATGTCCTTTTTTTCGGCTGTCTTTTTCTCTCTTTCAGTATTAGCCTATCCTATTCTCAACTCTATCTCTTGTCTCTATTTTTACACCTTTGCTTAAGCGCCCCATTTTGGGCGCTTTTAGGGCGCCTTTTATGGCAGCCGCCACAGCGCAGTTGCACAGGCACATTTCGAACGAAAACAAAAAAAATTGTGCCTCTTTTCTGGTTTTTCACGTTGCCAGCGCGGTTTTTGCTGTGCCTGTTGTTCTTGTTGTTGTTGTTGTTGTTTTTCCGATGGCAGTTTCAGCTGTTGTTGCTGTTGTTGTTGTAGTTGCAGTTTTTAAAACGCACGTCTTCAGAGCAACATGGTCACTAAAAGGTGTTCTATGTGTATGAGTATGTATGTGTGTGTGTGAATGTGAATGTGAATGTTGCTTGCAATATTGTTTCATTTGCTGTTTTTGTTGTTGTTATTGTTATATGTAGGTTTTCACGTTTTAATGTTGCATGAACTTTGTTGTTGTAGCTGTTGGCTTTTTGCGGTTTGTTTTAATGTCAAAACTGCAAAAGCTGCACAAAAAAAACGGGGCAAAGTTTTCAGCTTGCCGTCGCCTTCAATTGACATTTGCACTTAAATTAAAAACTTGAACAACTTTTTATTTTGTATGTGACTTACAATTCTATTATTTTTTGTTTTTTATTTTTGGTGTTAAATTTCAGCCTGCAGAACCGGTTAATTATTTCTTGTTTTGTTTAACGTTATTAAATTTTATTGTTGCTTTTGTTCAGCGTGTGCGTTGTGCATAAATTTGAAAAAGTCGCGAAATAGCATAGAAAAAACGTTACTCGAAATAGACGGTCGAACGATCACGATCACGATATTCCGCTGTGAACCGACGCGTTAGGCTGTGAGACTCGAACTGTGGTGCGCTGGTCTTGAGATCCGCTTGGCATTGGGAGACAATCACCTCTTAAGACACGACCCGCTCTCAGCGCGGCTTACCAGCCAGAGAGCGCACAACTGACTGAGAGAGAGAGATGGATAGTGAGAGACAAAGATAGAGAGAGGGAGTGCATTATTGTGACAGTTGGCGCGCCTCAGATAAGTGGAATGTAAATTGTTTGAATTTCTTTCCAATTATTTTCGTTTTTACTACTGATAAATGTGCAGCTATCAAAGTACTATATGTGCTAGTGCTCGTTTCTCGGAAGAATTATTGAAATTTCACCAATTATCACATTTCTGTGTGCAGTGCGTGAGAGAGAGAGAGAAACTACCACTGAGAGTGCGGCTTACTATGGCTTCTCTACCTGCAGGATGTTGGCAAATGCCTGCACATTTCTTTTATTTCCTTTCTTTGTTTAGGTAATGCCTGGATAAATAATTGGGAACTGAATAAGTCTAAGATATTTGCTGTGAGTTGTTTGAGGAATGTACATGGGAAAAAATATCAATTGAGCGAAGAAAATTAGAAATCATAGATTTTAATTATTAATATGCAATATTAAACAAAACTTAGGTTGCAATAAGTTTTAACTTAACTCATGAGCAACAAGTAAAAAGTTTAAGGTCGCCCGCCTTGTGCAAATTAATCGTTGTTGCAGCCCTGGCATGGGCACATCACTAGCAGCCACCTTGCACAGCTGATAAACAGCTGTTGAATCAATTGCTGGAATACGACCTTATAGAGTCAGTTAGAGAGAAGCCACGTGAAACTCACGTAGCTGCTGTAAAATTATTAAGCATTTGGTAATAAATACGTAATATTTTTCGTACAAAGTGATAAGCGCTGAGACAAAATCCTCTGTAAACATGAGCAAAGTGAGCGCCGCAGATAAACTGGAATATGTAAAGTCAAAGATTGGCGAATATCTGGACTTTCCCAAAAAGGGCATCGTTTTCCGGTGGGTCAGTTAGCTTTATAACCATCCATCAAAGGGCTATTAAACTACATGTGTATATTTTATTGCACACATTTAACGGCTTATCACTTATTCAACATGTGTTTGCCTTCTTATCTCTAATTGCCTCACAGTGACATATTCGGAGCCCTGACCGATGGCAAAGCGTGTGTTTATCTGCGGGATTTGCTGGTGGAGCATATACGTACCACACATCCAGACGTGGAGCTTATAGTGGGTCTGGATTCGCGTGGTTTCCTCTTTAATCTGCTGCTGGCCACTGAACTAGGCGTGGGCTGCGCGCCCATTCGCAAGAAGGGCAAGCTGGCGGGTGAGGTGGTTAGTGTGGAGTATAAGCTGGAATATGGTTCCGTAAGTAGTCTAAAAAATTCTTACTAGATATCTATAATAATACATTATTTTTCTTTATAGGACACCTTTGAACTGCAGCGCACGGCCATCAAGCCCGGTCAAAAAGTGGTCATTGTGGATGATCTACTGGCCACGGGTGGTTCGCTGTTGGCTGCCAGCGCACTGGTTCGAAAACTGGACGGCGTGGTGCTGGAGAGCTTGGTGGTTATTGAGCTGCTGGGACTGGACGGCCGCAAGAAGCTGGACTGCGATGTGCATTCCCTGATACAGTACTGAACAAGACAAACAATCCTTCCATATATGCATTTAGCTGGGAAATATTTTACCTCAAACATCACCAAGTGAATTTTGATAATATTTTATGAAATATGCAATGAGAATACTTAAACGAAATGGTTGTCAGAAGAAACAAAATTAGTGCAAATATATGAGTTAATATTTTTTATACGAACACTCTCTAGTTTTCTATCCATAACTCTATGATCTACCCACTGGCCTTAGAGTAACCCTCTGCTCTTTGAGCGCTCTCTGGCCATCGCAGTTCTCTCTGCGCATTGAAAATGCTCTGCTACTGTTGCCGGCCTTGCCTTTTGCTCTGCCATAAACAAAAATGTTTGGCCTGTTTCATCATAAAAAACTGTGCTCTTCGCTCGCCAATAAACAAACCAAAAGCACCTCTAACTGCCGCTCTCAAGCAAAGAACGCCAGCAACAAGAGCTGTGCCATAGCGACGCCGGCGCGAATACTGAAAATTCGAAACTGAAACTGACAGTCGGATAGTCCGAGCTGTTGGGAGAGTCGATTATGCGACTGGGCGGGTGGGTGTCTGGGTGCAGAGGGGGGCAATCGACAGTTCAGTAGCAGCCTGTGCTCATTTCGCATTTGAATTCATTCGTGAAATGTGCGTCGCTCGGAACGGTGCGTTGTTTTGTCTGGTGTAGTGAGCTGTGCTCTGTGTGTTGTACTATGTTTGCTGGCTGTTCCGCGAATCTAAGCCCCATCCGTGCTCCCTGCACGCGCCTCTGGCCGCTGGCCGCAACACTTTCGCACGCCCACCAATTGCGAGTGCTTTGCCGTGTTTGGTTTATAAATACATTTTTTGCATGGCGTATATAAAATCTCATTTGCTGCTTCAATTAATATTGATTGAGCGTCTTTCAATTGGCAAACAATCGAATCACAACAACAAATGGCGAACCGTGTTAGAAGCAAAAGTCGCGCGGGGCATGCCAGCAATTGATAGCGTTACGTATACGCCGCGTGCGCCCACATTTGTTTTGTTTGCGTGCTTCTGATTATTTGCATGTGTGTGTGTGTGTGTGAGTTGTGTGTGTGCTGTGTAAGTGTGAGTGTCGTGCGCCAATTTGAATGAATTTTATATAAATACCCAACCAAACTTGGAGCACTGCCTAAAAAGTTGGCAAAAAAGATTCGCAAACAACGTGCCAATTAAATTATAATAGATATTTTCATTTTGTAAATAAAATTTAACTGCCTAAGGAACTCGAGGTAAAGCAATGGTGCAATGCCACCTGCCATGGCCAAATAACAAATAACTCCCCCCAACTCGAGTAGAGTCGTAAAAATCAATAATTGACATCTTGACTCCATGCAGCAGCAGCAGTAGTAAAGACAGTGGGGACAGCTGGGGAGCACCCATAAAAAAGTGTCGTAAAAGACACCCCCGAAACAGAGCCCACCAAAAATTCAGTTACTTTTGTATTTGTTGCTGCTGCAGTGACACAATTTCTTCTGTTTGTAGAACTAAAAATACGGCCAAGTTTTCGCACAGCAGCAATTTTTAAATATGTTTGTCATCAATTATGCTGGTACTAACTATATGTATCTTTATATTCTCAATGGACATATATAGCACAACAACTAAATTTAGCTAAAACAACAACAACAACTACAACAACAACGACAACGAGCAGGCATAAAAAGGCTATGAACAAATTGTACAAAAACTGTCGCCAACTGCACGCAAAGTTTCGTCGCGTAGCAGCGACAGCCAAAGAGTAAAAATATTATTTAGAAGAAAAAAACCAACATAAAAAAAATCAAAAATAGAGAAAAGAAAACTAAAAATGTTGTACATCAATAGCAAAGGAAAATATATCAAAATTTTGTGAGCCCGAGAAATATAAGGAATAACAAGAACAACATGAGCAAGACCGAACGAGTGGCCATTTAAACTACAAACAGTTCCTATGCATTTGGCCTCGTGTCTAAATGAAATTGAACAAGAGCTACGCAAATTGTCGCGTTCGGCGATATTTGCTCATATTTACGGCCTTATCGCTGCTGCTGCTGCCCCTATCGCTCATCTATTTGGTTTGGAATGAGCAGCTGCAAAAGATTAAGGGATACGAGGTAAGTCAACAAATGTACATGTATACATATATATGTGTGTATATGTATGTATACGTGTATGGTAGCATATAGCATATATATAGTATCACATGCATATAGTAAATGTTGTTTGAGTGTTTGGCCAAGGACGTAGTTGTTGCTAGCTGGTAGCTGCCTGGTAGCTGGCTTCTAAGTGCCCTGCAAACATATTGTGCATTCGGTAGAAATGTTTGCAGGGGCTGTCCCTGACAACAAGTAAATTGCCTACAATCGATCGCCCGTTACTCAATGTTCTATATATATACATTTTACCAGCCATTAAACGTACATATCTTATAAATCAATAGCATCTGGCATCAAGTTGAAAAATCACCAATAAAAAGCAATTGTTATACCCTGTAATTACCTTGATTGCATTCATAATTTAACAAATTTAGAACTTCCTAGAACTAGATCATCATCTGCGAGGCCTTTCTCGCCGAGGCACTTGTACTGTGCGAAGGGCATTCAAGAGATACATTTATAATATTCTAGATTCAGAGCTACAGCCACACACACATACGTATTCGCTACGTATGAGCAATTTTCAATTGGTTGATATATAAATTTCAATACGCTCGCTTGTTTGTTTACCAAAGTTTTTAACACCTCGTTGCACCTTTAGCAACCCAACGTGATGGGCAGTTGGAGAGTGTGGGACGTGAGGCGCTCTTAAAAAGTGCAAATTAATGAGAAATTAGCTCGAGTCGTTTTCCCATTGACACTTGAATGTAAAAAGTGCCACGCCTACTATTGAGCGCCTTTTGCTTTGCTTTTCGCCAGACACAAGGGCGTCCTCCTCATCCCACTAAAATTTGCAAAAACGTCCTTGAGCCATTTGCATTGCAAAACTTTCGCTTGGGCTGAGAATTTAATTGGCGTGTGGTTGGCAGCAAGCACTTGGCCAGGATATGTCCGAGGCGCAAGAAAATCGATGCCTGCGGAGACCAATGCGAACTCAAATCAATGGAAGTCGCCCACTAATTTAAGTGACTTAATGCTTAGGCAGCCAAAAAAAAGAATAAATAAAACACACAAAGCAATAAATGAAATAAAACACGCATACGCCGTGTTGTGCTCTACATTGGCATAATTAAGCACAGCGTCTAACACGTAACACACCATAAGTCACTGACGCACACACTCACACACACACACTAC
Source organism: Drosophila gaucha (assembly GCA_035045545.1). Classification (NCBI taxonomy): domain Eukaryota; kingdom Metazoa; phylum Arthropoda; class Insecta; order Diptera; family Drosophilidae; genus Drosophila; species Drosophila gaucha. Next base: position 9,448,743 of record JAWNOY010000292.1, read on the forward strand.
TGCTTAGATGACACGCCGCCCACATCACGCCCACATATCACATCTCCCATACATATGTACGTATTAACCTCCCACAGTTCACGTCATGCATATAGCGCCACTTTTGCTGCGAAAAAAATTCTATAAAAAATGCTAAAAACCGCTATGATGGACTCAGAGATACCTCGTAGTCAAGTATATGATTTTGACTAAGTTGCGCTTAAAAGTAGGCTATAGCAAACTATGGATTAGAATGAAGTAGATATTTAAAATATATATAGAGATAAAATATATGCAATAAATATATATATAAAAATATAGCTATATAGAAAATATATCAATTTGCATGTAAAAATAAAAAATGTATCTGCAATATAAACTCGTATTCCGAATTTCGCTTGTTTCTTACCTACTGTTGCATTTGATAAACCCAAACACTTAGACTACAGGGTATACAGTTACACGAGCCACAATGACTGTCGAGCATTTGTCTATCCGCTAAACAATCATCTAGATTTATAATGATGCCAGTTGACAGAGCTGCCCAGTGGGATATTAATTGGGTGCGTTGAGGCTACCTTGACACTGGCGTGCCGGCGACATGAGTCAGTGGTGCTCTCTGTGGTGCTATCTGTAGTGGTGTGAGCAATGCTTTATACATTTTTATATAAGACCGCCCGCTTCAAGCTGCGCCATCATGAAACGAAACGCTTGTATATTACGCATACGCCACGTCATGTTTGCATTTAACCAACTGTTTCTCTGTAACTCTCTCTTAAATAGTAAATGTGAAATGCAAATGCTTTTTTAGGCTTTTAATGCGCAACAGCTGCAGCAGCAGCAGCAGCAGCAGCAACAACAACGGCAGCAACAGCAGCAGCAACAGCAGCCACAGCAATTCCTGCCAGCGGGTCAAACGTTTCGTTATCCTGTCCTGCTGCTGAACAAAAACAAAAACAAGGAACTAACCGTGGTCGCAACGGGCAAGACTAAGAATAAGTGGCGCTATGTTGATAAAGTAAATATCTAACACACACACACACACACACACTCACACCTACACACTCTCACATTGTTAATGACAAAGTAAACATAAGAAATGGTTGCATTATAAAAGCGAAGAAGAATTCAAATTCCTTAGCCTCATCTGTTCTCCATGCCCAAACGAATGATTGGCAGTTCTTTGGGCTGGGCATATACCCCCCATCGGTTTCCCTCGAAAAATATTTGCTTGTATAGTCATTAAGTGTTTGCTGCCAGCACCTCATCAATGTCGCATTATCTATCGCCTCCGACTATTTCCCACAGATCAACAATGAAACGGGCCTCTCGCTCATACCCGACTATGCGGTGCAGTCGCTTTCCGAGGAGGAGATGCAGGAAATGTCGGTGGTAGGTGCTTTTAGGCATACGCTAGTGGCCATAACTTTTATGCCTATTACACATACACATCTTTTTATCTTTTTGTGGCCGCAGCGCATGGAGGCGCGACTCAATAGACTGAAGGATAAGTGTTCGGAGTTCGGACTGGACGTGTTGGGTGAGGCTTGGTCAATACAATTTACAACTTTGTCGAGTGCTATAAATATTTGCATCTTAATTATAGGACAAGATACCTGGCATACGCCAAACACCTGGGAATTTTTGGTTAATAAGAAATATCATATTATTTGGTAAGATAGAGCTGCCCTATTGGATGGTATATAGCTTTAGACTATGTCTGTTCTTTGCAGGTGTAATGTCTTCAAGGCGGCGTCCTCGTCCTGGATGTTTAATTTCAATGTGTTGGCCGGCTATACGCCGAACTATTTGCTAAAGACCAAAAAGATTTTGCTCAATCTGGCCAGGGAGCGTTATCCGCGCGTAACGCTGCAAGAGGTGAGTCCAAACGATTCACAAGTATTGAAATGACTTCAGATGAAGTATCTTTGCAGCTGCGTGAGGCACAAAACGACTCAATCACGTTTATCATAGCTAGAAATCCCTTTGAGAGACTGTTGAGCGCATATCGAGATAAAATCGTATTCGCACTGCCCTATTCCTTTCACGACAAACTTGGCCGCAGCATTGTGCGCAGCTATCGCAAGAAGGTGCGAGCAATTAAAGAATATCTAAAATAGATTCCCCTTTTAACTTTCTCAACTTCTTGCAGCAAAAGCTGATCTCACGTGCTGGCAACACAAAGTATCCCACGTTTCCAGAGTTTGTGCACTGGCTGCTGGACCAGGTGAAGCGCGGCAACTATATAGACATGCACTTCGTGTCGGCCACATCGTTCTGCACGCCCTGCCTCATACGATTCGATATGATACTCAAGTTCGAATCGCTGGCAGAGGATCAACTATATCTAATTGAAAAGACTGGCCTCCAGCGCGTCATAGCGCCCGTGTGGCGCAACATGGGCAAAGGAGGCAGAAAGACACAGGAGCTGCAACAGCAATTCTATTCCCAGCTCACCAAGCAAGAGATGCTGGAGCTATACCAATATTACCAGTAAGTGATGCTTAAGTAAACCGAATTCAATACCAATCTTAACTTATCTCTTATTCACAGATACGACTTTGATCTATTTGATTATGATATAAAGGAATATTTGCAATATGCCAGAGCAGATGAATTAGCAAGCGCCGCCGCATCGGGGGTGTAAATAAACTTAAAATTCATAGAATTTAATTTTTAATATATCTATATATACACATATAAAGAAAAAGGGATGATATCACCTAGACACATATGAACTAATTAGCCGTCACAGTAGGTAATTGCAAATGTTGATAATAATGAACGAAACAATAATAAAGTTAATGGCTACAACTATGATAAAAGTGAGAGCAATGTTTTATATTTTCTACTTAAGATTTTCCGCAGGAACTGAAATTCAAATTAAAAGTTAAGTCCGATATTTGGCAGCTGACAAATGGGCAAATAATTTGGGTCCAAATTTCCATTTGGTTTTATTTATGTGTTAATAATAATAATAATAATATATTAATAAGTAAATGAATACAAAAAATAGCAATAAAAAATTGGTAAATTCAACTACATACATTATAATGAATTAACTAGCTAATTAATTAACTGAGATACCGTTACACATTCTCAACATCAAAAATAATTAATTTTCGGCAAAATTGTTGTTTTTCTGAAGTTTGTTTTATTCTTTTTTTGTTGTGTTTTATTTTGTTGTTTTTTTTTAGCTTTTTCTCATTTTAAACTTAATTTATACATACAATAGGTTTTTGTATTTATTAATTGTAAAACATAATATGTATGTATATATTTATAGATGTATATAATATATTTAGTTATATGACTACTAAACTATGCGCTGTTTACGTTTGTTGTTTTGCCTGTTTGTATTTTCTTTTTGTTTAATCGCATTATCATATTGTAACTTTTTAGCACGCACACAGAATTTAAATTTATTTTTCTTTTTTAAATATATACGTAGTCGAATTTCAATGTATTTTACAATTTTGTGTTTTTTTTTGTTGTATAAAATTGAACTATTTTGTGGCTGTTAGAAATATGTTCCGCCTAGAACATTATAATATGCACATAATCCATCGGTTATCCATAGATAATTCCGATTTGGTTGAACGAACGCGCCACTAATAAAAACCCATATGTTAGTGCCTAAAACTACGTTCGGTTTTTAGTTCTTTGCCGTAAATTTGTTAATTACGTTGCGTTTACCTAGTTAAACTATTGAAAAACTTAGTCTGCACTTTTTACAAATGTAATTTGTTTGTTTTTGTTATCGTTTGTTTCTGTTAATTGTTTTATACATAGTCTAATTAAAATTACATCAATTTGTTTAAACAACTACAACTAGTTCAATGTATGTTTTATCTGAATATTTCTCCTTTTTTTATTCTCTCTTTTGTTTTATTCCTTTTGTATGACATGATGGTTTTAAAAACCATGTTATGATCCTCGGACTCGAATGCCGCAATCTTACTTAATCCTAGAATTTACGCTCGATTTCGTTTAACAAACTAAGCTACACAATTTAATCATATTGTTTATATGTATATATCGTTTAGATAAGGCCGTCAATGCAATTAATGCAATTAATTATGTTAAAAATTACAAAATCATACGTTGGCTGACTGCACGTAGTTTTGTTTTTTGTTTTTGCTACTGTGAGTTGTTGTGTTGTTTTATCTTTTTTGTTTTTGGATTGGTTTGGTTTCAGTGCTGCTGGCTATTTAATTGGAGAACGATTTGTAAATTAGATTAAAAATTTTTAATTACAATTTAGTTGGTATTTCTACGCGTACGTTATTTAAATAGGGCGCCTAACTAAAACAACAAAGGGACGACGCAGTTAAATGTGACAGCTAAATAATATTGCAAATTGGTGAACGCAGCTGCTAGGAGCTGATAGAACAAGGATATCTGGAACTGGATCTGGAGCAGGAGTTGGATTTGTATTAATAGTAGGAGCAGGCGCAGGAGAGCTCGTATTGGTGCGTAGGTATATAAACAACAGCGGCGCCAGCAGCGATCACTTGAGGTAAGTCTTGAACAGCACCGAGCTGCGACAAAACTCGCGCTCCTGCTCCATGAAGAAGAGCATGTCGCGCAGATTGACACGCTTGATGCGCGGCCTTAACGTTGTTGACGTCGTACTTGTATTGTTCAGCAGACCGCCGCCACTGGAACCCTGTTTGTGTAGAGCAGATGCCAAGTTTGTTGAGTAAGCAATGGAATGGTCGCTGGTAAGCTGATGTTACTCACCACGCCCACACCGGCCGCATCACTATCCAGTTTGAGTTTTTTCCGCGGTCCAATTGCCTGCAGTGCCGTTAAATTTGCATCGCGTTGTCGCAGCTCCTCCATTTCCGCACGCTGCATTTCCTTTGCCTGGACGGAGAGAATTATGTTAGAAGCAGGTCACAGGAATTAAAGTAACAATTGTTGATCTTACCCTCGCCTTCATTTTTGCCTGCTCGGGATCTTCGACTCGCGTTCTGGACTTCGCCGCTCGCAGCAGCATCTCGCGTTCCAGTTCTTCGTGTCGCTTCTGCTCAGCCTTGTCCAACTCCTCTAGAAACTTGATTTGGCCGCGCACATCCTTCGCGGGTTCGTATCGTGGATCCAACTGTGGGAGTAGACACATTTTATTTAGAGCTGAATCGCGGATCTGTGAAATCTTCCACTTACCTTGATGACATCTATGCGGTGGTCCGCTATCACAGCCAACTTCTCCACAATGTTTTTGAGCCGCTCCTGGCACGCATGCGATATGAGCACAGCCACATCCTGCGACGGTTCATCTAAGCCACGTTCCGTTGTTATCGCGCGTATTCTCGCCTGTAACGCTGGCAAGTTGAGAAACACTTCGTCTTTACAGGACCTTATCTGAGTGCCAATGTTTTCGGTGCATCCAAGAATGCGCTGCGACTCCTCGGCCAAATTAACACCACCCATAGCGGCCACATCGTTGATATCATCATCGCCATATATCGACGATGACATGGAGCTTTGCTGGAAAAACGAATTAGCGGCCGCTGCCGCTGCTGATCCTGCCATCCCGCTGCCGCTATTCGCCCTCTCATCCTTGCCATCTCGGTCCAGTGCATCCCTCTTCTTTTTACTCACCGATTTATTGGCCATCGGCAACGCACCACGAGGCAGCGTCTTGGCTGAAATGGGCGTCAGTGAAGCATTGATACGTTCCATGTGGGGCAGCTGCGGTGCCTTAATCTCCACCAGCTTGGGCTCAAAGTGATTGTTGTTGTTGTGATGCAGCGAATTCTGCATCTGCTCGCGTGCTCGCAACGCCTCCGGCGGCAGATGTACTGTGGGCAACGAAGGCATCGGTAGCGATGTCGTCGATGCTGAATTGATCGTCGATAACACTGATAACGTCGGCGTTGGCGGTGGTCCACTGTTTGATGATATGGCCGCCAGCGAGGGCGGATGCAAACTGGGCGTTATGGCCTTGATCTGTGTCTGGCCAACCTTAACGGCAGTGACTTTGTTCGTGGGCGTACTGTTTGGCGGACGGGACGTGGCGCGTATTTGAACCGCACCCGTGCGCTGCAGCTGTGCGTTATGCGGGCCACGTATCTGCACAATGTTCTGTTCGGATTTGGAAAGTGAACATGAATGCGTATGACAAAAAACAGATCCCAACTCATTACTTACCGCCTGCGCGGGCATTGGCATCGAAGGCATTTGGCCGCGTATGGCCAGACGCGGCGCTGTAGGCAATCGAATGTTTGGTGGCTGCTTGGATATCGTCGTATGACCAATGGTCGGCCTCGGCGTGCCCTGCGCGTTTGGTGTTATCATGCGCACCTGCGTCTGTCCAATGGTCGTCGTCTGGCTGAGTCCAATTGGACGGATTTGCGCTTGTATTTTCTGTCAAAATATTGTGGGCGATCTTAGACGCTTGATTGATTGGCTGGGCATTAACCCGGACTTACCGGAAGTTGTGGCGGAAGACCAGCCAGTCCGAGCACATGCTGCGGTGGCGGTTTGATGCCCTCAATGACCAGCTCCTTGGTGTACAGCGCCTGACGCAGTAGTGGCAGACTTTTCTGTAGGCGAAGGCAAAAAATAAGTAAAGAAAAAAAAACTATTCAGTGATTGCTTACCTTAAGAAACCCAATGAGGCACGGCTGTGGACTGGCGTTGAGCAAACGCTCCAGGCGATCACAAAACTCCTCTGGCTCCACGTTCGCATTGACCAGCTCCTGGATAAGCGTGCGCACATTTTTCTCCACCGGCTTCGGTTCGCGTGTCGACAATTCAATTAAATTGGCTAAAAACTTGCGACACTTTTCTTTGGTATTGCCCTGCGCAGCCGTTGACGTTGTGGTTGCATTCGCCGCCGCTGCTGCCGAAGCCACTTGCACATTGTTGGCCTGCGAGTGCGACTGTACTGCTGGTATCGTTTGGATTTGCGTTACTTGCGGCAAATGCGGCTGATGCTGCTGCTGCAACTGCGCCAAATGCGGCGGATGTGTCGCGCTGCTGAAACTATGCGCATTGCTGCTGGCCACCGAGTTGACAATTATGTTGCTGGAGGCGGTGGTGCTGGTCATCGACTGTGGTGAAAACAAACATTACAGATTAGCAATCAAGTTGAACAAACTTTACGTAGTCAGTGCAAATTAAGAGCGATAAGCGATAAGTTAAAACAAGAAAATAGTTTCATGATTCTTATGGAGGCGTTCATGGGCTACGGGCTCCTATTAGTGGGTGTGTATGTGTGTGGAGTGAGTGCAAGTGGTGTGCGGTTCAGTGATTGAGGTCATGTTAATGTTAATATTGGAATAAAAAATCATTTGTTACAAAACAAATTAAAACAATTTTCATTAAATCGCAAAATTAATGTTAAAGATGTTTTTAAATGAAAATTGTTTTTTTTTTTTATAGCACACACGCCCCTTGGGAGCCCGAATAGTCTTTGATGCCTTGCTCATGATAATTATGCTTCTTAGTTTCTAAATGATAAAATAGAGTTCGATGATTGAAAATACGAACAGCAACGCGATTTCCACAGCGAAAAAAAAACTAAATCAAAAGAATATGTCAAGTCAAATACACAGACAGTTACAACGCAGCATGCAAAACTGAGCAAAAGTACAATTATTTTATATATATATATTTATATGAATATACTGTATAAGATATATTGAAATGAAAATTGAAAAAGTTGGGCGGACAGTCGATTGCTCGAAGTCTGGCCGAAGTCTGGTCTAAACAAAATTGAAAACTGAAGCGTAGCGTTAAAAAACAGATCAAATGCATAAACAGACAAGAGAGAGGCGTTTTAGAGATATATAAAGTATATATAGCAAATTGAAAAATATTGGAAATTGTGCGAATTCCCATTTCAAAACAAGTTAGGCTTTAATTTTTACGTTTTGCTTGATCTTAATTGTGGCCGCGACATTTGCCGCAGCAGCTGCGGCGGCCGCGGCGGCTGCGCTGCTGGCACTGGCAGAGGCCTGTTGCTGCTGCTGTTGCTTATGTTGCTGCTGTGCCTGTTGCTGCTGCTTCAGTTGCAGCTGTAGCTTCTGCTGCTGTTGCTGCTGCTGCTGATGCAAGTTAGTAGCGGGTTTGTTGTTGTTGTTGTTGGTAGTGGTTGAGGTGGTGGTATTGTTGGTGATATTATTAATATTATTATTGCTGGATGGGAGGATTGTGGATGATGTACGGACAATCGTTTTGCGCAGTGCAATGCTAGTGCTGGCAGTTGTTGCTTGCGAGGATGCTTGTGGTGTTGTATGATGCTGTTGCTGTTGTTGCTGTTGCTGCAGCTGCGTTTGTTGCTGTTGCTGTTGTTGTTGTTGATGTGATGACGGTTGGCCATGATATCTACTTACAGCTGCAGCCGGCACAGTTTGTAGACGTATCTGTGTGGTAATGGGATGATTTGTGGTTGTTGTTGTGGTGTTGTTATTATTATTGTTGTTGTTGCTGGTGTTAGATATGGTCTGTGTCATCGACGGCGGGCCCGTCGTTGTGGCCGTGCCCACGCGCAACAACTGAAATCCATTATCCGTTTTCACTAACAGTGCAGGCGTTTGTCCTGTATTAAGTGTGCCTAAAGTTATCTAAAATAGAGAGAGAAATAGAGAGAATAGACAGAGAATAGTTCAAGTACAAGGGGTACCCTCTGATGTAAATGCATGTATATGTACAGATGTTTATGTATGTATGTGTGTGTGGGTGATTTAGTGGGTATTTGGGTGCATGAGAGGGTGTGTCCTGTATTAGGGAGCCTTGTGGATTAGTAGAGAAGAGCCCACCACAACAACAAAACTTACAGATACACGCATTCATCTATTAAACATTCATTATTCACACTTACCGATGGACTCTGCGGCCTAACGCCTGCCATGTGGGAGTTGCTGATGACGACACGACTGAGCGGATTGGCGGGCATATTCTTTGGCTGCTGTTGCGTCGGCCCCTGCGGTCGCATGCCGACTACCACGCCGGCAGGCAGCATGGAGTTAAGCAGCGGCTGCCCGGACTGTGAATAGAGGAAGAATTAGACAAATTTTCAATGTATCCTTGGATAATTAGGTTTCTATAGGCGGCATACAAAAGCTTTGATAGGTTTCATTTGTTTTTTTTTTTTTTACTACAACATGCAGCTGATCACAGGAGTTACGTCCAGTCACTAAGTGAGTCACAGTTCATTCGATCACAGATCACAGTCAAACAAATGTGCATGGAAGAATTGTATGTGTGTGTTTGTGCGTGTTCTCAAAATACATTAAAAATGTAGATGGAATAAAACAAATATGTCTACTAAAAATGATGAGATGAAATTAATTATATGGATGTGTGTTGACCAATTCGAAAGTCGTCTACAAGTTGTACTACAAAGAAGCGACCGTTCAAAAGCAATTCGTTCAAAGAGAACCTCTACAAATAATATATATTGTTTAAGCATAGAGTGTGTAGCAGGAGACATGGACTTTTGGTATGACAGCGGGAAGAACATTCACATTTGTGAAACATTGTTTAATTAGAAAATATTATATTTTGTAATATATAAAGAAAAAGGCATAGTTGCTTCATAAACAACGAAATTGCATCAAATAAACTTTTTTTTAAATACAGTGAACAGTCAATACAGTGACCTAATTAGAGCGCTGTTTTTGATTTTAGAGTTTAATTTTGAAATTGATCAATTTATAGCCACATTATTTCAAATTTTGTAAATCGCCTAATTAATTCCGCACGTTCATTATACCGAGAGTTCACTGTTCACTATTTATTTTGATTGTCACAGTTTTGTAGGGCACGCTAGGCGTGTCCATAAGGAAGCAAAGTGGAAACTGAAGAAAGTTTGGAAAGCGAGGAGGATATGTTTGTGGAACAGGATTAACCATTGGACGCAGGCAGAGAGATGCGAACTGATTGGCGCCAGAATATGGCGCTACTATCGCCTTACTAGAAGACGAGTACGTTCGAAGTTTAGCTTGATGGTGGATACCTGATTGATGGTCTTTGTCATTGTTACGATTCCTGGTGCACTTGATACTAGACCCGCCGGTAGGGTGACAGCATGGTGATTGGATTTAATAACTAAGGTTTGTGTTTGGGTGGCACCTACTGATTGCGATTGCTGCTGCTGTTGCTGCTGATGTGATTGGTGATGCACCTGATGTTGCACTTGCGACAGACCCGGCACCCCATGTCCTCCAATGCCCGCAGTAATGGTCTTGATCGTCGTCGTATTTGGCAGCTGTGCTGTTGAGATGATCGTCGAACCAACACCCCCGCCTCCCGGGCCACCTATATTGATGGTGCCATTGGGCAGAGGCTGGGTGGTAAAGGTGATGCGATTGCCGGTGGCCGATGTGGCCGTTGGCGCCGTTTGGCTGCTATTCATTTCGTGGCGGTTGCGGTGGCGGTTTCGTTTTTTGAAGCGTTGGCGCTTGAAGAGCCGGAACTGGACACGGCCCTGTTTTCCAGTATCTCTCCTGCTTGTGACGTTCTTTAGCCGCCTGGTTTCTTAATCAACTGTGCATCTGTGGCATGTTGTTGTTGTTGTTGCTGTTTTTATTATTGATATTGGTGATATTACCGCTCCTGTTAAATACTCGCATGCTGCGTGGCCGTCAAATGCGAACTGCAATGCAAAGTTTTAGTCACTTTAGTATTTATAGCGGAAAATCTACACATAATTGCTGTGTTTTTACACTTTCGCGGGACTGCAGCTGCTTCGACTACCTGGCTGTGGCACAGTTATACCTGTGGGTCATAAAACGCGAGTGCGTGGTATTTTTTCTTTCTCCTTTCGCTTGAAAGAGCCGCAGATGTTTACGAGACAAGGGGCGGACTGCGGGTGTGGGACGCAGGTGAAAGCCGACAAACGAGACGATGCGATGCTAATTTAGCATAATTATATTCGTATTCACCTTGGCCAAAGCCTTTGGGTGCTCCGTTGACAAGCGACAACCGTAGCAAAGCGCTCGCACTTGCAATCGCACTCGCTTATTCACGCGGCTGCTGATGCGCTGGCGACGACAACGACGACGACGTTAACTCCTTGTCGCTAGCTGATTAATGTTAAATATTTTCTTTAGGTCGGCCAGAATGTTTTTCTTTTATTGTATTTTTACACACACGCGCGCACGCGGCCTCTGGCACAGACAGTTTGTTTAGCACTGTATTTATTGTCGCTTTATTTTGATTATTTTGGATGTACAAAAAATTTGGCAGCGACCGAGCGACAACGCCGCCATTTTCACGAATGCGCGTGCAAAACGACAGTAAACGCGCAAGGGGCACAGACGTCGATAAAAGTGCGAGACAAAAGGCAACGCTGAAAATGTTTGCTTCTGACGCTAGATGTCGCTTAAGAGAGGGCACTGCCAGCCTAAAAAGAGTGTACAGCTCATTTGATGCGAGTCAAAAAATGCGTACGGCCAACTTCACGTGAGTGGATAGTTAGGCGCTGCCAGCTTCACGCGAGTTATAAATTGCGCACAGCCGACTTCACGCAAGTTAAAAAATTGTCATTCTCTGTCCTGAAATTCTCTCACATTCTGCCGACGCATTTTCGTGTATCAATATTTGACCTACTACACGTAGTCATTAACAAATATAATATATGCGGAATGAATAATTTAGTGTAGCATGCAATTTGTTGATAAGTAGGGCGATCGCTGACTGGCGCTATATTCGGGCGGCTGGCTTGTGTTGGTACAGGCTGCAGTAGTTTTTGGAAATTTGTGGCTTATTTGAGGAAGGCACTCACTTCAATTCATTTTGCATTTGAACTCGGGTCACTCGAGCGCATTTTAAACGTTAAACGTTAGGTTTTTACTGCCGAAAATCAACAAATGAATGTTTACGAACCGTCCACCGAAAGCAGATTAGTTTTTACATGAGTGTGACCAGATGTCGCAAGGAAGAAAATACGGCAGAAAAATTAAGGTCAAAATAATGGACAAATTAAGTGCAACTTGCAATATTTATGCTATCGGCTTATTTATGTGTTTACTATATTATAATTGAAGAATATTCGAATTAATTTATTGGTTGCTATAAATATATAGTTTTACAAGAGCATTGTGTATCGATTTATAGAAGGTTTGTCGATAGTTAGTAATCGACAACCTCCACAAATAAAATAAAGTATTGAAAACATAGCATTGGGCGGGCATATTTGACAGCACTATTTCTATTTAAGTATGCTTCTTGACGTCATTGTATAATTTCAATACAATTTTTAAAGCAGAATAAATAGATTCTAAAAGCAGAATAATTAATTCGAATTTAAATTAAAATGCTCAATAATTTGATAACTTGTTATCTCACGCCGTACTTTTTTGACGTGTTCATATGAACTTGTTGCTGTTTATTTTAACAAGGCTAACACCCGACCAAAACAAGTTAATGAAATTAATCAAAAACATCCACTTAATGTCGCGGCCGATGTTGTTGGCAGCATTAAGCATCAGCATGTCGCCAGGTCTTCAGACTGGTTAAATTAATTTTTGCGCATATTTGTGTTTGTTTTATTTCTGTTTTATTATCTAAATCATAATTATGTATCTTAAGAATAATAATTTATGAGTATTCTGTCATTTTACAAACTAAACTAGCCGCATTATACACATATTTACAAGTTCCCCTACCTCTGCTTGACCAAAAATCTAGTTCTAGCTTCTTTTTAGATCTGTTTTGATTGTTGAGATGGGGCGAATCGTGGTCGTTGTTCGATTCTTGCCAAAATCGTAGGCATATACCGTTTTGGCTACCACCTTGGCACTGTTTTCCTGAAATTTGGCATAGTTCGAACTGGCAGTGAATTTAGATGGGTTGGACAAACTGGACGTCGTGGTGGGCTTTGTGACTGTTGATGGCAACGTGCGATTTGTATCGAATGTGGCTTTGAATTTCGCAAAGAATGGATGGTCAAATGGATCTGCTTTCGTTGCACTTTTAGCAGTTGTTGCGAGGCGACGAGTTGTTGTTGTTGTAGGTTTTGTGGTGGTAAATAGATAGGGTCTTGGCGTGGTGGATGAAACGATGGACTGAGTCCTTATGGCGGAGCTTGGGCGGGCTGTTGTTGGCGATCGCGTAGTCCTGTAAGTTGGAGAGGTTCTTCTTCTTGCCGTTGGTGTTGGATAACGTGTTGTAGAGTATAAAATTGGAGCAAATGGATGCCAGGTTGTTGTAGAATGGAGTGTGGGTCTCGTTGTAGGACGAGTTGTGGGTCTCATTGTTGTGGAGAGCGTTGTGGGCCTCGATATTGTGGAACGTGTTGTGGATTTTGCTGTTGTGGAGCGCACTGTGGATCTTATTGTTGTAGAGTGTGTTGTGGCTCTTGTTGTAGGACGAGTTGTGGCTCTAATTGTTGGTCGAGTTGTGGGTCTAGTCGTTGGACGAATTGTAGCTCTCGTCGTGGAATGAGTTGTCGCTCTCGTTGTGGGGCGAGTTGTGGGGCGAGTTGTGGCTCTAGTCGTTGGGTAGCGAGTGGTGGGTCGGACGGTAGTAATATGAGTTGTTGGCTTTGTTGTTGTTTGCCGAGTTGGGGATTTAGTTGTTGTTGGTCTCGCTAATGTACTCTGAGCCTTTGTTGTATGATGGGATATATGTTGCTTTGTTGTTGTTGTAGTTGTGGTACGGCGAGTTGTTGGTATCGATCGACGTGTGGTTGTTGATATTCGGGTTGTTGGCGAGCGAGTTGTCACTTTCAAAGTAGAAGCTGGCCTAGTTGTAGTAAATGGACGAGCAGTTGTGAAAGGCCGATTGCTTGCTGTGGTTGAGCGAGTTGTGGTTTTGTGCGTGGTGGATGGTTTGGTTGTAATCGATGTTGTTTTCGGTGTTGTTGTTGTTATTTTTGTGCTTTGCATGGAATGTCGGACATAATCAAACGATGTTGTTGCTGACGATGTGGCCGTAAATTTAATAATCTCCTGTCGAAAGCTATCGCTGCTTATGTATGGATGTTGTGTAGGCTTAACAGACACTGTCGGCTTGGATGTGGTAGTTGTTTTGGGTTTGGTGATGTCTGGTTTATTAGCAAGGCTCAAGAAGGGATTTGACATATAGGCTGGAGCTTGACTGAAGTGGAAAGTGGGTTTGCTTTCCACTGCGACTTCATTAGTGTTAACTGAAGGGGTATCAGAAGGTTTTAGGAAAGGATTATGATCAAAACCCTTCTTTGAAACAGTTGCTTGATCAATAAAAGTAATGGGGCGGTCTGCAGATTTTATAATCGGGGTTTGCTGCTGAGGTTTTAGTTTTTGCAAAAAGGGATTTGAGGTAAAGGACTGGATAGGCACCTGAGCAACATGCGCTGGAGGCTTGGTAGTTGTTTTAGTTTGCTTCACTGCCAACTGAGCTGTCTGTGTTGCACTTAGACGCTGCAGAAAAGGATTTGCTCCATAGCCATGATTAGCTGCGATCTTTACAACTGTTTGCTGTTGCGGGGCTGGCACTTTCGGGTGCTTCTCATAATGACTGGGTTTCTGTGCCTCGGAAATTTCATTGCCCGTAAAGCAATCGCTCAACTGTGCTAGGCTTTGGTCTCTACAGTGCCCGTTGTACACCGTCCAGGCGTTGAATCCATCGCCCGATATGCGAGTGTGCTCCTCGTGTATAGTACGGATGCATTGCACATCATCCGTGATATCAGAGTCCAGCAAACGGTCGCATTCAATATTGCAGGCCTTACCACCGCCCTCGCCGTGCGTGCACCAGTAGAGATCGCTGATCTGGAACAATCCATGATCCTCGCTGCTATCGGCATTGAGACGACCCACAGCAGCTGTGTTGTAGGAGGATTCATGTTGAGCTATGCACACCCAAGTGGGTATCTCATGCATAGGTAGCTTGTGCTTATAAAATAGCTCCTGCGCCAGCTCACAGCGATTATAGATCTTACCCTTGGTCTTAGGCTTTCTTACCAGCTCATTATGTATAGGCTTTATGGGCTTCACTGGCTTTACAGTTTCCTTTTCCAACTCACTCGGCTCGAAGCAACTCTCAATCTCCGCTCTGCTCCGATCCCTGCAATGGCCATTGTACACTGTCCAGGCAGTGAAGCCATCGCCAGAGATGCGTGTGTGCTCCTCATGTATGGTGCGAACACATTTAACATCGTCTGTGATATCCGAGTCCAGCAGACGATCACAATCGATGTGGCAGCCCTTGCCCCCGACACTCTCGCCGTGCGTGCACCAGTAGAGATCGCTGATCTGAAACAGGCCATGATCCTCGCTACTATCGGTATTGAGACGTCCCACAGCAGCTGTGTTGAAAGAGGATTCATGCTGAGCTATGCACACCCAAGTGGGTATTTCCCTCATGGGCAGCTTATGCTTAAAGTAGAGCTCCTGTGCCAGCTCACAGCGACTGTAGATCTTACCCTTGGGCTTGGGTTTTCTTACCAGCTCATTAGGTGCAGGCCTTACGGGCTTCTCTGGTTTTACGGTTTCCTTTTCCAACTCACTCGGTTCGAAGCAGCTCGCAATCTCCGCTCTGCTCCGATCCCTGCAGTGTCCATTATACACTGTCCAGGCAGTGAAGCCGTCGCCAGAGATGCGTGTGTGCTCCTCGTGTATGGTGCGAACACATTTAACATCGTCTGTGATATCCGAGTCCAGCAGACGATCGCAATCGATGTGGCAGCCCTTGCCCCCGACGCCTCCGCCGTGCGTGCACCAGTAGAGATCGCTGATCTGAAAGAGACCGTGATCCGCGCTGCCGTCCGTGTTCAGCCGCCCCACCGCCGCCGTATCCAGGCGGGACTCATGCTCCGCGATGCACACCCAAGTGGCTAAATCCTGCATGGGAAACTTGTGTGAGAAATACAACTCTTGCGCCAATTCACAGCGTTTATAAACTTTACCAGCTCGTATAGGTGTTGTGTAATAGTGTTGTTGTTGGTGTTGTTGTACGTGTTGTTGTTGGTGTGAATAGTGTAGCTGCTGTGCTTGTTTGGGTGTTGTGTGTAGCTTGTAGCTGAGCAAAGGATTCGTTGCTGGCGTGCTGTAAACGCTCGCAAAATGAGATTTAACGGGGAAGCCAATAAGATTGGGATGCGACTGGATGTGCGGCGTAGGTGCAGGCGGGCGAGGGCGCAGGAAAGGATTACTCTGATAGCTGGAGGTAGCCTGCACCGCTTGATAGCTGATCTGCTTTTGGTTAGTTCTGTAGTAAGGATTGGGCGTCGTCGCGAGTATCTGCAGCTGCGGCTGTGCAAAAGGATAGGCGTAGCTGACCTTGCCCCCGCTGCCACCAATGGCATTGGGATGTATGGCAGGTGCCACCAGCGGTGGCTTGGCAAAGCAAGCGGCCACTTGCTCATAGCGTTGATTGCGACAATTCCGTTTGTAGACGGTCCACGCGTTGAAGCCATCGCCCGAAATCTGAGTGTGCTCCTGGTGTATGCGTCGTATGCACTGCACGTCATCCGCGATGCTGGTGTCCAGGAACTGATTGCAGGCTGCGTGGCAGCCTTTGCCGCCGCGTTGGTCGTGCGTGCACCAGAAGAGATCGCTGATCTGGAACAGGCCGTGATCCGCACTGCCATCGGTATTCAGGCGACCCACTGCAGCTGTGTTGTAGGAGGATTCATGCTGGGCTATGCACACCCAGGTGGGTATCTGCTGCATGGGCAGCTTGTGCTGGTAGAACAGCTCCTGTGCCAGCTCACAGCGGCTATAGATCTTGCCCTGTGGCTGCACTGGAGCCAGCGCCTGTTGATATTGATGATGCTGATGGTAGCTCACCTGCAGCTGCTGCTTCGGATGCTGATAGGAGGCAGCCACATGCAGAGCATTGGAATTGCCACAGCCAGCCACATAGGAGGCCGCATCCTGGCGACAATACGCACCGTACGCTTGCCAGGCGTTAAAACCATCCCCGGAGATTCGTTGATGCTCCGCATAGATTTTACGCACACACAAAACATCGTCCGCAATATCGTCGTCGCGCAGCCGAGAGCAGCTCAGTCCGCAGCCGCCGCCTTGGCCCGGAGGCGAGCACCAGTAGACGTCGCTTATCTGGAAGATGCCGTGCGAGCCGCCGCCCGGTCCGCTGCCACCGCCAAAGGCAGCCGTATTCAGATCACTCGAGTGCTGTGCAATGCACACCAAGTTGGCCACCTGGGCAGCTGGCAGTCCGTACTGCTGCTGCAACAGGGCAGCCAGCTCGCAGCGCTCAAAGATTCTGGCCGAGCTAAGCTGCAGCAGTAGCAGGCCGAGAAGCAGCGAGAATGGACGCGACACTGACAACATCTTGCGATGCTTTGACACAGAACAGTGCGCGATGCGGCCTATATATATATGCTGATCTATATAGAGATTGCGGGAGAGAGAGAGAGTGGCGACAGTCCTTAGTCGTGCCGAACCGAACCGAACCGAAATGAGACGAAACGATACGAATTTAAATTTCAAATGATATTTTTAAGCAGTGGCTTCTTCTTTTTGGTTTTGTCGGGGGGCGCTGCGTGCTTTAGCGCGTTTCGTCGTCGACTGATCGGGCCAGTGGCAGCGGGTCTCATCTTGAGCCCAGCCAAAAGCTAAGTTGGGGCTATTTGAATATATAGTATGACGACAGCGATGCCAAACTGGTTGTGGGGCACACACACACTCTATGTGTATGTGTGTGTGTATTGCATAATTATTGACCAGGTCTATAGGAACGGAATGGAAAGGTTCTCTAGCGCAGACACTTTGTCTAAAATGTCTCCACGTGCGGAAGGGGGCGCGGAGAAAGGGGGCGGGCGTGGAGAGGTACCGTAGTGGATCGTTAAAGATGCGAAAGTTTTTCGGCCATTAGCTAGAAATTTGCTAATGAAATTAATTTAGAATATTTATTAGACAACAGCTACATTTAAGCGTTTCGATTTACGATTTGATCAAACTGGTTGAGAACATTTGCGCGCGCGACTTTTGCGACGCGTTTTTAAACGCCTGCCCCACACACACGCCCAGTGGTGCTGTCAATCTGAGTGACAGGCCCAGCAACCGGACCCCAACCACTCCCCTTTACCTGTGTGTGGCTCAATCGCATTGAAATCAAACACCTTGGCGCTTTTGTTGCCTCTGCTTTATTTGTTGTTTGCATTCATTGGACTTGGTCAATCCTCCAGTCAATCGTCGCATTGCCCAACCTCACCTTTGTACATCTCTTGCTTATCTACTGGTTATTATTTTGTCTTTCTTATTTTTAGCAACTTTTGAAGACAACTCTATTTTAATTTGCAGTTGCGCATAGTATTTAATGAACTTTTTTTTTTCTTTGTTAAATTTGTATTTTTACTGCCATTGATTGATTCACCAAATGAATAATTTATGTTTTTCTTTGACACTCGCTATGAGTCGATCTTGAACTTGGCTTGGCTAATGGTTTTGAAGTGTGTAAATTGGATTTAAGAGCTCGGCAACATTTCGCGGTTAAATGTTGTTTGTAGAATTCAAATTCGTTTCTAAGAAAACTTCCAACAGCAGTTTACATACGACCGAAAGAACTCAGTTAAAAATCCATTAGAAAAAGCAAATGAAACTCGTTTTCTTTATATTTATTTTTAGTGTAAATATAGTTTTTAGTACGCGCTAAATCACAATATAATAAAATCACATTTAAACAATAAATTATATACAAAAATTCGTGAACAATTCTAGCCGAGTGTTACATTCATAGTTATAATAATAATAGTAGTTCTTCTTCTTCTTTTTGTTTTTTTTTTTAACAGTAATAGCATTTAGAACATTTAATAACATTTAGGTACTTGCAGCATCTGTTTTACTTGACGAGTTCCTTCACAGGTCTTCCCCGTTGGTATATATAGTAGATGAGGCTGAGAACTGCCACGCCCATGCCGCCGCACAGACCCGCCCAGTGCACAATATCCAGAGTCTTAAGCGTGTTGATGAGTTTCTTTTTGAAAAAGCTGACCATCTCGCCATTCAATTGTATGCCCTGTGAAGAAAAGTTATAGGGTATGCTCGAAAGTTCGTTCACTAGCAGTTCACTGACCTCCTCTACCCAAATAGCAGGCATCAGCACAGTCGTCAGATTCTCTGTGATGGTAATGCGATTAATGCTCTTCAGAAACATATTAAACTGCACCCGCTTGCCGCCCTGCAGCGGCGTGCCCGTCAACTGTTTATTGACAATATATATTTATAATATATATTTTTATAACAATTTAATTATTTCTGAGTTGAAGGATCCACTTACCGTTTGCACATCGACAAAGGTCTGATGCTTCTTGGCATCGGGCGTAAGGCCTCGTATCATTTTCCTATACTCGTTCGAGGCGCCCAGCATGTGAGGCAGAGTCAATATAACGGGAGCATCTGTAATGTAAAATAATTGCAATGATATAAGTATTATATGGTATCCAGATTTGCATGATATTATAATTAATATGATAATGAAGCCGTTAAAATAAAAATTGTTTACAAAATACAAAAACAGGATTATTCGAGCAGCTTGTAATAAAAATGTATATTCGAAATATCTTAATATTCAGTTTGCTTAACAAGTGAAGTTCAATGGATCTGTAGACCAGACAGGCAGACAGCTAGACAGCAGAACCCACGACTTGGCCATGCTTTCAATAACTCTTGACTGCTATAAAATTCTTTAGCACGGAAGTAATGTCTACGTTTATTTATTAAATATTTATTTATTTAGTATTAGCATTGGACCAATTTGTTTCAGAGTTTCCTCATTTGGGGAAGCATAGCGAATACCGAAGATAAACATTTCCAAATGGTGCTGCTCATTATTGAAACTGTTTACTCACGTTTTGCCAATTAAAATGAGGCAAGAATCTCCAGTCTGAAGCGTGCGTCGAGCAAACACCCAAACAAAATAAGAAATAATAAAATACAAATGTGATGGCAAAAAATAATAATAAAAAAAACTCATATGGAATTTAATGCTTCAATTTGTAGAGCGGCACTTGAGAAGATCATAATGAACCGATGAGCACTTCAGAAGCCATAAAACCAGCCATCAACACTTTTCATTTCAAATGCGCAATACAAATTATCTACTTTTGGTTCTGTTGCTGTTTCTGCTGCTTCTTCTCCTTCGGCTTCAACTTTTTGCAATTGCTTGTTCTGAAGTGTTAATTAAGAAATTAACAATAAATGAGAATTGGAATGGGTCAATAAACGACGTAGCTGTAGAGCAATAGCCGTCGAGATGAAAATATAATAGAAACAGTGGGAATATTAGAAATTTAATACTCTCACATGAGAGTTATGATATTTAATATTGAAATTGATGAAGTACAGATACTTATATATATTATAGAAATATTTTCTGAAAATATAATAGAACCAGTATTATTATTTAACATTAAATACTATCAATTGAAAGTTATTATGTCTGATATAGTTAGATCATATTGAAATTGCTGGATAATAGATACTTCTATATATTATTAAAAAATCTTCTGAAAATATAATAGAACCATTATTAATATTTAACATTAAATACTCTCTATAGTTGGCTGATATTGTAATTGCTGAAGAATATATACTTCTTTATTAACTTAACTAAAATACATTTTAAATGAATAGCTTGGTATTTTAGCTTTGACAGTTGCTAAATATAATAAATTTGGATAAACTTGCATTGCCATTCAAACATTCGAGTCTGATTAATGTCAATATCTAATAGAAGGAAATACCCAAGAAATTTTGTTTAACAAATGCCAAATAGCAGAGAACCCATTGACAGCTTTCAATAATGGTTACTAAGAACTAAGTCGGGCGTTATCGACTAGATAACACTCGTTCAGGGTCCTAAAAAGTAGATGTTTTACGATTTGTCCAAATGGGTGGAGGAGGTCAAAGGGGATGAGAATTCGCTACAAAGTGTTGGGTCGAGCTATAGAGCTCTAGATAGTATCGTTTTTCCAGCTACCACGCCCGTAGCAGGTTTATTAATAATAACTTTTAACTTCCTAAGACAAGGGTATCCCATAGACCATATGTTTCAGATTTTAAGGCTCGTACGGTCAGCAAGGCAGACAAAACTAATAAACTCTTTTACCACTTCGTGAATGAGTATAAAAAACTCAATAAACCCAAATTATGCAAATGAGAACAAAATAATTACCAAGAGTATTGCATCTAAACAAACTTATATACCGAATGCATATCCAATGGATTATGCCTTGCTCAAGGTATGTCAAGGTGCATGACATGGAGCAAGCACCCTCAAGTAGAGTATTGAAATAAAGATCAAACGACTCGACGACCCACACACAGCTGTTCCAATTGATATTGCAATTTGTTGTAGTTCTGTTTGCGCGTGCGTAAAGATCAAATTCGTAAGAAAAAAACTTTAAATTGGCATTAAAGGTGCTTAAAAAGAATTTGTTATTTGAATTTTTATGTTTATTTTATCGCCGAGCGCATAATTTAAATTTGATAAGCTGAGCGCTTTGCACCTTTGTATTGGTACGAAATAAAGACTTGAACTTGTTCAAATTTGCATTTGATACAGAGACTGAGGCACTACAAAGAGAACAAGGGGAGTCACATTGATTTAGAGCTACAAATTTTCGCAACTAAACGCATGTCGTTTATAAGGCACACGGAATATCGATTCCACAGTAGTATTATATATAGATGATGTAGATGATTTGCATAAGAAACATAATTTCATATCAAAAGCTAAGCAAACACGTTAATTTTGTTGGTCGAGGCGTAAACAAGCATGCTAAGCATTTCCGGATTTTCTGGAATCGCTTTTGCATACATTATCTTTACCCCCTGCTGAACGTTCTACATATTTTATGGGCAACATCTGCGATATTGAAAGTAGTTATGTGTCGTTTAATTTTGGCTGTGACAAACGCGATTAGATAATTATATAGAGAATTAAATAGTTTGTTCGAACAACTGGTTTCACCCACTCCGTTGGGGGAGGAGTCTAATTAATGCCCATATTAATGGGCCTAAGATTCATTAGCATAGCAGATAAAATACCTTTAAAAAAACTGTCAAATGTTTATTTTATAGACATAAATAAAGTGGCACTTAAAGTGGATATACACAATATATTATAATCAAAACTATTAGGTAAATCGATACAGAAGTCTAAGCCTCGGGTCAAATTAATGGGCATTCATTAAACAATTTAAATGGTACCTTAACACATTTGATAAAATATATCGATAAGACTTTAGATGGCTCTGTTTTTGGCTATGAGAAAGCACATAGAAATCAATCTATAGAAGGTATACATACATAAATAGATATTAAAACCTACGCTAAGTAGAGCTTTCAGCCCTAAAAAGATCTTTCACTCACCCAAACAGGTAGTTAGGTCCAATGCACCTGCATAAAGGCAACCATTTTTGCGCTTGATCACATTCGCCAGCTTGTCCACACAGAAGCATTCGTTGTCGTGCTCGGGTCCAATGTCGTTGATGAAATTCTCGCCAATGGAGTACCTGAAGCCAGGTATGCCCTGGTACTGTATGTCCGATTGGTAGAACAGCTGCACGGAGCGACAGATGTCGGCGCTGAAGATGTACATGGAGTCGCCGCGCTGACGAAATGGCGGATAGGAGGAGGCATCGGTGCCATTGATCTGATTGCAGACAGATGCTTCGCCCTCATTGCTACTGTTAAGCCACACCTGCAGATTATGTGAGTCGTCAAGTTTCTGTATCTCCAACACCTTCGTGGCATCACCCTTGCCCGTGTGAACCTCGTACACTTCGTGACCGGATCCGTTTTTCTGCAGGTAACACGAAAAATTATAGCAGGTGAGTGAAAGTATTCTGTTTGTCAGTTTGACTACTCACATGTCCAAAAAAGGAGAAGGCCAAGCTGCCATCGCTTTGCTCACGTATAGTCTTGGAGCCACTCTCCTTGATCTGATTGCAGATGGCCTTGGCAATGCCCTGCGGATTGATGCAGAAGCGCACCCCATCGAACAGGTACTCTCGTACCGAGGTCTGTACGAACATGGAGCGTGGATCATTAAAGACAGCCTTTAAATTGGCATTCAGATGCACCAGCAGCAGCGCCAGACCCGGATCATTCTCGCCAATTTGCAGTACAGACTGGAAAGAGAGCGGGTTCAAGAAAATATTTGGGTAAATTCCAGAATATTTTGGATTTGTTTTCGAAAAACCAGGGAAAGGCAAAGGCAAAGGCAGCAAGCATTAGCAGAGGGGTAGGCGAAGTAATAGAGGGGCGTGACAGTTAATTAATGTTAAACGAAGCGTTAACCAAATTAGTAGGCGTATAAACTACCATAATTAATTGTAAAAGCATGCATGCATGTAGTTGACTGACAGCTGGAACGAATCAATTTCATTCGAACTTCAATTTCGATTTATCAAAATATTTACAATTGTGTATACTTTCAGCCAAGGTTCATGCCAATCAATATGATATATGTCAATGCGTGTGAACTTGAGTTTAATGAGCAAAAATGTAATTATTAAGCATGCACATATTATAGATACAACTGACAAGATTAACTTACTTTGACATCTTCAATAAGGCTGACTAAGATGCCGTTAACCCAGCTAAAGGGCGCTATAATTATCGTAGTTTATTAACATTAGCATTACCATCAACAACTAGCGACCTTTAAGCCACCAGTTCTAGCTGGGGGCCTAAAAGTCAAGGTTTGTTAGTATTCAAGTTAAATTCCAGAGTCAAACAATTCTTTGCTCAGCTTTTCATTTATCACTGACCTAACTCAAACTCTTTAGCTTTGAGCTCGAGTCGTGCTAAGTAAACCCATTAATCAGATTAAGAGCTTAATTACTTTACGCATGTCTGGGGTGAAATCAAAAATTAATAACTATAAAAGCAATGAAATCGATACAGAATTATCGCCTGCCCATCATCAGCCGACAGGAGATGGAACAAAAGCCGAGTTGTTAAATTAAAAGCATGCGTAGATTGTATCCGTAAATGTATCCATTACCAATTGCCTAACCATTTTTATATAGTTATATATACAGAAGTAAACATTACTTAATCACAGACGATTTGGGTGAATGTTTAATTATTCGATTCGTTCAATCCGAAATCCCAAACCGATACAACATTGACCTATGCCCATAAGAAGCAGGCTTGGGCAGGTCTTCTATGGGTAGTTCCAATCCGTTACCAATGTGAATATAGATGTGTAAATATGTTTTGGCTCTATAGAATTAGTAGTAAACAAAATTACTTTACGTTTCCCGCGTATACGATCCATCAGACGCTTTAAAACTCGTACGCCGGGCGTGCGATTCAATCGCGAGTTCAATCTATTTGCAAAACCCTGTAAGATATCTGTGATTTCTCTTTCGAAAACTTGCAAAAAGGCCTGTAAAATGTGTCAAATGATTAACATACAATCAAGTATATAATATAAATTCAGTTATCTTGTTTCAGATATTCTTCACATATCTAACCACATTCATACTCACATTCATGTGCATATTGAGCGCTACGATGCGATCGCTCTGAGTATAAGGCGCCGAGGCATCCTCATCAAAGTCAAAGTGGACTTTCTGTACATAGGTGATCTTCGAACCGTCCCGAGAGAAGTGCTTGACCTTCTTCTGACGATATTGTCTGTGGAAATAATACCAAAGTTTAGTTAAGATATTTCATTTTTACCACTTTTTACTTACTTATAGACATATGGTCCGATTTCCTCCACAATTGGTATAGCACCTTGTTGTATCATATCGGGATTCGTAACATTGAAGATATAAACCTTAAAGTTCAAAGGTTGCGGTAGCTTCACAAAGCGCTTATACTGATCCGAGCCATCAGCTATAATCACGCTCTAGAATTAATAGAAATGAAATATGATATTATGATTATAATACTCTAGAGTTAATTGAATAGAAGTTATGATTAGATTTCACATTCATCAACGCGCTGTCTACTTCTTCATAATGCTGATTTCTCAATTTGTTTAGTGCTTGTCGTCTTAGCAACTAAATTATGATTAAAATGATGAATTAGTGACCATAAAAATCGCATCAACCTCATCAAGCCATCGGCACAGTGACGCCTCTGAACCAGTTTTGCTTACTTTATTTTTAACAGACAACGAATATGTCAACAACGCATTGCTAAACGCATTGCTAATTATTTTATATAAATGTTTTCAATTCTTTTCAATTTTTTAAGACGCATTTTTGTGTATCCGAGTGCAACGACCGAAATTCCTAACAGCAATTCAAATTTATTTATTAGATTAAACGTAATGACATTTCGGATGCCACGAAAATGTATTTTTTTCATTTCGACAATTTATATGTAAAATTGTGACCATGTGCAAAATTAACACTGAACCGTAGGCGCCTTGACTAGAAGCCTCCATAAATATTAACAATTCCCTCTCAAAGCAAAAAAATGCTAAAAATTGGCAAAAAAAAAAGCTCAACAACTTAAAAAACAATATAAATTTTATAGTGGGCCACGTACTACATATATACACATATGTACTGCCCATGCACATGATACAATTTGAGGAATTGTCAAAAGATCTTCGAAAAGCATAAAAATAACCACAAAAATTTCAAGGTCAATAAACACACACACACACGCACGCAAGCCAGCGTCGCTGCGACTGCGCAGACAGCAAGAGCAAAAGAGCATACAAAACGTTTGATTAACCTTAAGAGCTACCAAGCTAAAGAGAGCCAAAGTCAAAATACAACAACAACAAGAGACGCATTGACACTGGCCCAAAATTTATTTGGCAGCCAAACAAAATAATAATACCAAATAAGAAACAAAAAATAAAAACAAAATAATTATTGCGAAATTGACCAATTTTAACAACTACAACAACAACACATAATCAAAGTCAAAACAAGCGCCAAAACGTGACTGAAATGTTAATAAAAGAAATCTTTTTCGTATGCAAACGAGCTGCGACAGCGGGTTCAGCGGTTCAGCGTTTCAGCCTCTCAGAATGTGCTCAGTCGCTGGGGTCAATGCGGCGTATGCGTAATAATTAATTGCGTATACTTTCTAGCTGAGACCACAGATGTCGCGTGAATATTACATACGTGTTAATTGCTTGGCATTGCCTTTTGGCCCAATTGCACAACTATTTGACCATCAATTGCTTTGCATTTCAATTGGTTTTTCATTTGCATGTTTGAATAACAATTAGAAATTTGGTTTATTAGCTGCCTTCAACTTGAAGGCGACAACATTTTTGATACCACCAACCTTACATTAACTGTTTTAACTATTCTAGATTGCATCTGCAAGACATATCGCACACGGAACTTAGTACAATGGCTCGTAAAGAGTCATAAAACATATCTAAGTTGACCTCATCCATGGGCGCTAGCGAGGCAAGGTTTTCCAGCTGAAAGAGCATGACAACCCTAAAGGCGCAATAAATACGACTTGGGGCTTCCATGGGCAGGGCCAGGGCAGGGCAATTAAAAAGCGCCGCGGCACATTCTAATTACAAATTAAACAACAACCGCCTCTAGTCATTGGCAATGAGTCAGTGCCTTGAGAACCCAATGAAAATTTTAAATTTTTCTATAAAACAGAAGACAGCTTGGACCTAGAATTTGAGTATATAACTTTTGACACTAACAAAACTGCATCTAATGTTTTTTAGATTTTATCTAATAGATTATATAACGGCTTAATGCAGTTGTCTATGGGGAAATATAAGCGAAAATTGTATTCCTCCTTAGCGTGCAGAGTGATTGCAACTGTCACACGGCAAATGTATCTGATATTTACCTGTGAATGTATATGGTAGATATAGATTGCTATCTGACATGTTTTGGCTAGTAATTTGATGAATTCATATATTGCAAGTATTAACGGTATATTTCCTCTGTATTTGTCGCATGTTCTGCAGCGTCATTCATGACGATAATGAAGCCCTGTCGTAACTATGTAGATCGGCGCGATGTTGTGCAATTGCCTCAGGGGTTATTGTAATGAGTTTTGGCGGCATGTTAAATGTTATTGCTCCATGTTCTTTTGAAGGTCATCGTTGACAACGAACACCGGCATGTTTTAAGAGTATTATGTGTTTGAATCTTAGCCATTCTGAATGTGAGAACTTAAGAATTTTATATAAAATGGCTCGAAAAGGCTTGAGTTTCAAATTTCAATTATATCTTACTATGAACTGTCACTTAAAGCAAACCAGTTTCCTGAAAAATAACAAAATCAAAGGTGTTGATTTGCGAGACAAAGCATTTTGGGGAACCCCAGCTAAGAGGCATAAAGACACAGGCCAACAAAATTTTGTGGAATTCTGTAACCAAGAGTCAGACAATATTCAGTCGATATATCTGTGGAAAAATCTTAAAAGGCATTTAAGAGGGAGGCGTTACAAGAATTCAAATGTTCCCAAAAAAACGCTTAGGCTATCTTAGCCCTATCCTGAGAATAGGACTGTTCTGGTTTCAGAGTTAAGATATTTCGGATTCATCACGTCAAAAATGTACATAAAATGAAAGTCCTGGTGACTAAATTCAGTTAGACAGTGTAATATTTGGATAGATTCCAATTAGCATATGATCAGAGCTGAAATGTATATATTGTATATGAAAATATGTTAATCGATTGAAAAATTAGCAGTAGAACAGTGCGCATTCAAAAGAGTAATATTGAATTTATAGATTCTGTTAGAATATTTAGTAAAAATATTCTATTTGATCTATGCGTAATACAATCATTCATTAATCACCATTTCCAAGTAAATTTAAACTTGGCTAGCTAAGTAAACGTGGCCTAGCTAAGTAAACTATTAGTCATTAGCTTTTCAGAGATTCGCTAAATTAAGCCTGGCCTTAGGTAAGCACATATATTTACATATATTCGTAAAAATAGTTGTAATAAAAAGTAGTCTGCGGTAAACCAAACTATAAATACCCTAACAAATTGCCGCATATTTAATATATAAAATCAATTTTCTCTTTATCTTTCTATATATTTACCAGGCTATCTAAAAAAATCAACATTAATTCTCCTGCTTGCTAAGATAAAGAACAAATACATTAAAGCATTACGCGATTCCCTCTTTCCAGTGTTTATACAGCAAATAAATATATTTGCCTGCCTATTTCCAAAGAGTTAGTTTTGTCTGTTTGTTAACGATGGAAATTGTTGTTGAAAAAAGCTGTGAATTTTAGAGCACACTTTTAACAACTGTGAATTGGCAAAGCATTCAATTAGCAGTTAGATAAGTATCTTCGGGACACAGAGAACCCTTAACAATCAAAGTACTCTGTTTTATATTTAAAATATATTCATACAGATATCTTCTTATTTTTAAAGAAACATATTTGCTGTGACTAAGCCTTCAACAGTTGTGAATTAGCTAAGCTTGCAATTAGCAGTTAGATAAGTATCTGAAAGATACACAGAACTATTTGACAAAGTTTAGATTGTACTTAAATTTTAATATTTGTTAATGGCATCTTCTAATTGTTGAGAGTAACCCCTCAACTACTGTAAATCAGCAAAAGACACACAGAACCTTTAAACAATATTCTTATTCATATAGAAAGTTCTTCTAATTGTTGACTCACCTGTTCAACTTTCTTGTGGATCATGGTGGGGAACAGTGACCAGCCGCAGTAGGCGCCCAGTACAGCGACGATGACGCCCAGGGCGCTGACAATCAAAGACCAGTGTAACATTTTGCACTTCCAATAATCTAGAGAGCAGTCAAAACGCAGAGAGCAGCCGGCAGCATTGGCCGATTTAAGGGAGTCGAAGAGGGCTTTTGAGACAGACAGACAGCTGTTTATTACGACTTTTGCCGGCAGCTCAATCAGCGCATAGTTTGGGACTTATTTATTGGCTTGGCTCTCGCAGTTGCCTGACCTACGTCAAGACAGCTGCCACTTGCTGTTTTTGTTGTTGTGGATGTGGTTGTTGATAGTCGCCAGCGTCTGGTGCCGAAACAAAGCGCACTATTTATAAGATATACGCGCTTTCAGGTTTTCGCCTTTTGTTATATATACACTTATATTTTGAAATAAACAAGTTGTTGAATGCGCTACGATGCGTTCGCTGGGTTAGTTTTTGGGCTACGTTTGGTTTGGCTTAGTTTTTATTTTTTCCTTTTTCTTTTTGCTTTGCTTTCTGCGTTATAAGTATGTACCCATACACATATAAGAAATATTGTAATTTATAATGTCTTTTATTTTTTGCTGCCTTTTTTTTGTCGTAGTAAAAGCGCCAAAATAAAAACTAGTTTTTGCGCCTCGTTGCTTGTTAGGTGAATGCTTTTTTGTCTTGGAATTTTTTGTTATTTTGTTTTAAATAATTTTTAATAATTATTTAGTTAATTTATATGGGTCAACACATGAACGCGTTGAAGCTCATCCGCAAACTGACAGCACAGGATAAAAGCGAGACATATTTATGCACTCTACACACACACATACACAGAAGCACACGAAAGCTAATGTTTGTGAAGTTCAGATGGTATCTGGTTGGCAGGATAGCTGCTATATGGCTTTGCGGTTTGGGTGCTCTGCCGTGCCAAAGGCTGCGATAAAATCAGCGCGCATTTATTTAACGGGCGCACGCGAATGGATTAGGTCGAGCGTTGAGCATTTGAGAGTGCGGGCAAGTACAATTTTCACTTTGTAATTGAATTGTTTTGCCTTAATGACCGGGAAACTTCGGAAATTCGGTACTCGTAGATCGTTGCGCGCTGCCAACGCGCCGCATGGAACAACCGTAAACGACTGCCAAAGTTCAAGACAAGCTCTGAGCGAACCGCCGCTGAGCTTGTGAGCCGCGAGCACTTTAAGACCCCCGCCCTCTCCGACATGCCCCGCCAGCGATCAGTCTGCATAGGTACTCGCCCTATGCGTCGTGCTGAGAGAGAGAGAGCGATGCGGCTCCACATTGACAGCTCGAAGAGCGTGTCGCATCCCGGGTCTTTAATGATGCTGCAAGTTTAGTTGTTGCTGCTGCTGATGAGTAAGACGTTGTTTTTGTGTAATTTGGCTATAAAAATTATGTGCGACCCATTAGCAAATTAGTGTAACTATTTTCTTTTTTTGTACATTCATTTTATATGCATATTTAAACTTTGAAGTTTATTTTATAATTGTGTTCATTAGCAAAGCATTAGGCAAGGCGCCGGATAGCTCTAGCTTTGCAGAGTGAGAGTGATAATGCTTATCTATTAGCATGAATAAAATGTTTTATTATGTTTTATCCTTTTCTAGCGCTTGGCTTTTGAGGTCAACTTTTCAGCGCTCTCACTCTTGCCGCCTGCCTAGGAGACAACTTCAGTTAAAGTGCTGCCAACTCACATTTTTTTGTGGTTGTCTTGAGCTTGCTCTTGCAGCGCGGCAGCTCTTGAAGTTGTCGCTCTCTCTCTCTCTTCAGGCGCCGCGTGGGTGCACTTGACAAGAGGCAAACGCATTAACAGGTTTTTTTTGGCTTTGTGCGTGCCACGAATTTTATATATGATATTTACAACAACAACAATGGGTGAAGCTTTTGTTGAACTTGACACGATTGTTGTTGTAAATTTACAGTTGTTGTTGTTAATATGAATGGCTTTTCGCTTGTTGCTGTTGTTGTTGTCATAGATGTTGTGCAAAAATGTAAAGCTTTAAATATTAAACAAATGCAAAATTAAAGCCAAACCAACGGGAGCTGAGAAACGAATAAAATGAATGATTTGACATTTGTTTGAATAGTTTGTTGTGGAGTGTTGGGCGTAGACAATGAAAACCGCACAAGTTCAACAACAACTGTTACTTGTGCACAAATGATTTATATTTGTGCAAATCATAAAACTGTAATTAATTTTTTGCCCTGCTCACTTTAATTATTTTACAAGCAAGTTTTTGCCGTAAGTCAAGTTTTTCAAATGAAAACGTAATTAAATCTATTAAGTTATTATAATTAAATATTCATCAGGTTCTTTGATATCCATATCCTGTCGTTCGTATAGCTTTCCTGCAGCTGTTCTATTTCGATTCCTTCATTATATACATATATTGCCGCCTACTTACTCCAGACTTGGGAGTGTTTTGTGTTAATTATTTTCTAGCGCTATCCACAGTTAGCCTAGTTTTGTAGGGCCCTGAACCCAGTTTCTTATTTGCGTGCAGCTCGCTGATATCGTAATTTAAATATTTATTGCATTTTTTATGCCTCGCTTGCCACTTGACTACGAAGCAAAAGCAAGCAGCACATCCTCGCTGCACACACACACACATACACGTACAGTGTGTCCCCCTTTTGTGTGACCTGAAAATTAAATTCAAATCTCGTGTAAATACCGAAGGCAAAGAAACAGTTTGTGTTCTACAAATTGATTGCATGTGTCCTGGTCGACTTATAGAAAAAAGAAGAAAACAAGAAGAAGACTCTTAGCGATGAGAATGTACCCTAAAGCTGTGTGCATGCATCAAGCAACCTTACTAATCAAAACACTTGACCTAAAAAGTCTTTTAAGTCTGTATACTTATGCCCTTAGGCCTATTTGTCGACAATTTCTTTTAATTTCTATATCTACATTTTATTTAAAATAAATATATTATACTCTTGCCAAGACTTTCTCCTGCCTGTTACATAAAAATGCACAAAGGCAGTATACCCTTTCTCTCCATTATCAATGCGATCAGGTTAAAAAGAAATGAAATCTGTGGCGTTTGATACAACGATGTATGAAATCTCACACGACAGGAGAGTGCCTGCCTGCAAAGCTGGCCCAATAAAAAACAATCAAATATAACTCGGCGGCACGCCATGAAATATATATATACAAATATATATGTCCTCATCGATAGCATGCGATGGCAATTTCAATTTATAGATAATTTGATACGAACTGTCAGTCATTCAGTCCGCCAGTCCGTCAGTCTATCAGTCATTCGGTGAGTCAAAGCCCGAGCTGCCAACTGGCAACTGGCACAAGGACATGCGAGGCGTAACTTGCTTATGTGCGATTCGGTATGCATTTCTAATTTGTATTATGCTTGCAACTTGCAATTTGCTGGCTATTGCCATAAATATTTCAAGTCATGAACTCACGTGGGTGTTAAGTGCGTGCCCCCAAATAGAATGTGCAAAAGCATTAAATGCAATTAAATGGATTAAACGACATGCGAATGAGGCCAACGTGTCGTATGAGTAACACCAACACCACTGTCTGCTTTTGCTGCTCGCGTGTGTGGCAGTCACACCCTGCCTGCCACTCCACAGAACAATGGCAGCAGCAGCCTGTGGCAGTCACAACACGTTCTTCCTCCCTCCCACTGTCCCATGCGCTTATCACCAGCCTGTCATCGTCTAGGGGCAGGCACTCCAAGGTGCATGGACAGCTGACAAGGGGTCAAAGCGACCGAGCGAACGTCCGATTGATGAGTAGCCCGTCCAGGTCCCCCGGCCAGTTGGTGAATAACTGTGTCATATAGAGTGCTAAAAGATTTATGTGCTGCACCTCGATTCTCTGCCTCTAATCATGTGTGTTTGACTGCCCCTCCCTTCTGCCTATTGCTCTCAATAAGTGGCACAAACGACTGCTGCTCACCGCAGGCTTAAGTGTCTCTAACTGCCAGACAGCTCAGTCACATATGCCTCTCTCCCTCTCACTCTCTCTCTCTCTCTCTCTCTCTCTGTCTCATTGAGTGTGTTTTTTCATTTCCTACTACTTGCTGTTGTTGTGGCTGATGTGTGCCCTGCAGCAAAGCAATTCTGCATAATTGCCAGGCCCGTTTCGTTGACTGTTCTGCAGTTTGACCCCATAAGAACAGCTCTCATAGAGCACAGCTCCTGAACTGGAGCCAATTGGTTGGGATTTTCGGATTTGTACAGTTGATGTTAGCCATGAATAATGTAGGCACTTTACAGCGCTAAGACGGGGCTGTGCTTTAACCAAATGAACTTTGAGCTCAAAAAAAAAAATCAATTGGAAGAAACTTTGTGATGATATATGTATGCATATGTGGACCCAGAAATAGGTATAGGATTTCAAATAAATATAAATATACATAGCGATATAGAGGTAGATACAGATAGTTATAGATATAGATATAGATAAAGACATGGATTTCTTTCTCTTGTTAAGACTGATTAGAAAAGTACTTACAAATATTTTGGCATATACATATCTTTATCTTTAGTCTAGGGTCTTCTCTTTTTTTCAACACAATTTCCATTTCAATAATTTTTCTAGTTAATAGTCAACGTCTTATTCGCAAATCCCGCAGTTTTTCCTAATCAATTGACTGCGCAAATCGTCCTTTTGGCTCAGTCACAAAATGCCATTGAATTTGCGAACGATTTCCACTTAACGTCAGCGTTCGCCACCTGCACAATAATTCCCCGAAATGAATTATTGCGCATTAAGCTAACAAGGCGCACACACCAGCCCACCCACACACAACCAGATGCTGCACACAATCACAGCGGCAGTCGTTGTCCTTCGCAGCAGACAAGCCAGGGACGCGATGCAGCCTGCAATGCTGGAGACCAAATGGCTAAAAGAAGCAAAACGAAAACAAACAACCAAAAAAAGAGAGCGTGGGGTAAAGTAATGACAATAAGGCGCGAAAGCGCGCTCGGAACATTCCAGCAGCGTATTCAAGGCAAAACCGAAAAAAACACACTCACACACACGGCGCTACGCGGGCGTACCATAATAATACGCATACGCCGCGTTGTACGTGCAAAATCAAAACATAAACCAAGCGTAGCCTCAAATCTAGTAGCTGCACTGGCTTGTGGGCTGTGTCTATGTGTGTGTGCTTGTGTATGAGTGTGTGTGTGTGTGTGTAGGGGTGCTATGGTTTGGGGTTGTTTTTATTTGGGTTTTTCGCTGCAGTTCGTGCCAACATCGTCATCGGCTTTCACCATGTCGTGAGCGCGTGACCAGCTGCCGAGTGCGACAGAGAGAGAGAGAGAGAGAGCGAGTGATAGAGCGAGAGCGAGAGAGAGAGCCGAAGGAGTTTCCGTACATGTTGATGATGATGTTGTGGCAACATAATCGCACTTCGTGCAGCGCTGGTAAATTGCATTTCGTTTCGTGGATTCAGCTTTCAGTTCTGTTTCAGTTTCGAGTCCGTGCAGCTGCCTGCGAGCGGAGCCAGAGCCAGAGCCAGAGCCAGAGCCAGTGCCTCGGCCGAGTGCAGAAGTTTAGCAAAGCAAAGTAAAAGCAAACAAGTGCAGTTTGTCCTGTGTTTCTCTGTGTGTGTGCGAGTGTGCATGTGTTTGTGTTTGTGTTTGCGTATGTGCATATGCCCCCGCCGTAGCATAGATACAGAGATACCTACACATTTTCAACGCCAGCCGCCTAAAAAGTGAAAACAAACCAGGCCAGCGCAAATTGAAAGTTCTTTACTATAATCCACAAATAGATAAGAAAAAGAATTAACTTAATTTTCGGGAATATATTCCTTTGGCATATTTGTTGTTACGACGCACAATCTGCAAGGAGACCATGTCGACTCTGCCATTCCTGCTGAGCGTTGCCGACGAGCTCGACAACATTCACACGCAATCCTATCTGGACGACTTCGGTCTCGGCTTCCATCCACATCGTCAATATTATCGCACGCCCACCATACAGCTGTCGCTGCCAGCCAGCACGGACTGGACTGGACGTACGGATTGGCAGGGACGACATGCGCGCTATCGCAGCTACAAGTTCTACGATGATTCCGAGAACAATCTGGAGGAGGAGCAGGAGCAAGAGACGGAGAAGCTGCAGCAGGAGCAGCATAGCTTGCAACTAGAACAGCTGGAGCTTAACAAGGAGCAAGTGCAGCAGCAAAAGCAACAACAACAGCAACAGCTACAAGCACATACTACCACCATGGTGAAGTCGAACTCTCATGATGTGGGCGTAGGTGGGCTGGGTCTGAATCTGAAGGCCGGCGAGGAGGAGGACGACGAGAACATCGATCGCACTGTGCGCATGTACAATCTGTCCAAGAAATGCTGCAAGAATTACTATCGTCATGCCCTTGAGATGGATGGACCCGGTGCCAGTGGAAGAAGCAAGTGCAGCAATGCACGCACCGAGTGCCATCTGTCTAGCTCCAGCTCCGAGGAGAGCCTACAAAAGGTGGCCTCGCCCATTGAGTTTCTCACCTGTTTTCTGGTGAAGAAGACGCGTACTCCCAAATGCTCCAGCCATGCCTCTGCTGCCGGCCGTGCGGCAGTTGGGCACCTTAAGAAATCATAGAACGCGGCCGCGTTGCTGCCAGCAAGGACAGCGACAAGAGCAACAACAGCAACCACAACAACAGCCGCTTCGGTCTCAATGACATCGACGTCGGAGTCAAAGCGTCGCAGCAACTGCTTCTGAATGTTGGCCAGAGTCGGTGTGCTCTGTGGCCAGGCCTGGAGCTGGCTGCAGCGTTGCGGCGAGCTGCCCAGCTCCGAGCCAACGACGTTGCCTGCAACGCGCCTAGGACGCATTACCTACTAGGCGCATATCAATTGCAAGGGGGCGTGGCACACGCGACTTACACACACATACTCAGACACACACACATGGGACAATTAGCATTCAAATTGTGCTTAACTATGGCAAAAGGCTGGCAGCAGGAATTTGCATAGGGATTCGTGCGGCAGGCTTAATTTTCAGTAAAGGCCAAATTGAAAAGAGAAAACAAAACAAAACTAAAAATTTACCGCTTCACACACACCGAAATTGTTTTTTGGAATTCTTAATAATCGTAACAGAAATACAATACACAATTTTTAAAGCCAGAGATTTTTACCGAAAATAATGAGAATTTGTTAAGCAAACGTTTTTTATACGAATTTTTTGATACCTAAAACAAACAGAATACTATTTATATATACCTTATATATTATATATACTATATTATACATATTGTACTTGAAAAATGGGCAAATTTAAGGCACAGCCAAACAACCACAACAACAACAACAAACACTAAATTTAAAGCAGCTCTCACACACATATACACATGAAAAGTTTCTTATTTTGGGTAAAAAAAAAAAGAAAAAAGAAAAGTTTTTATAGCACAGCAAATGAAGAACTAACAAAAATTGCAGAAACTTTTCGACAATGTCGGCAAGTGTTGGAGTGGGTTCTGGTACAGTTTTCAGAGGCAATGGAAAGTGAAACATGTAACAACAAGAAAAACAACAGCAACAAGAAGAAGAAGAGCACTAAGGACATTCATGGTCCTTGTGCCATATGCAGCTGCTTATTGAAATGGAAATTTGCTGAAAACTGTAATTGGAAAATAAATCAGATTGGTTTTCGGTTTGATATGCCCCACGTAATATTTCCGTGTTCTTAACGTATTCTAAATGTTGAAAAAAAAAACAAACAAACTAAACTAAAATACAATTTAGACAAGAGAATTTTATATATATACAAAGAGCAAAAAAAACGTAGCTGTTTGCACTTTCAGAGTTTAGTATGAATTAGAACTACAAACATGATATATCATACTCGTATTAACTATATATATGTAGTCGATATTGCATATGATCGTTCGATCCTGTAGTACATGAATGAATACTAAACATACATATATATACTATATATATATTTAAGCACACACACATATAGCTTTAGAAAACTGGATTATTATTGCATATTTGAACATATTTGGCGTATTTAACAGAGAATTTTCTGAATATCAATGAGAGGAGTTCTCTGTGGAATGCGTCTATTTACAGTTAGTTGTTACTTGATGTCAATCATAATCGATATAGTTAAAACTTAAGAGCTCTCTCCCAATAACATGACAAAGGTAGCAAAAAAAAAACAAAATGTTGAACTCTAAGCACATAAGTCATATCTATTATATAGAGCTTGCAGGCTCCACTTATTATTGCATAGATTAGTCTTATTTTGGATATCATCTTCTCCTTGAGCACTCTACAAAATCGTAACTGCATACTTTAGAAACGCCAGGCATATCATAAAGAAAACTTCAGCTAAATCGTATACATATTTAACTTGAAAATTCAATAAATGAATGTGTAACAAAAACAAGAAATGTCAGTTTTACTATTTGTCATAAGTCTTTGAAGTGCTTTACAGATTCGAGCATATTTGGCCTTGAGTGGAGACAAGGACATGTGCTGTGCCATGTCCTTCATGCCATAAGCGAAAACTTGACACTCGCATTAATTTTATACGCGGACACTCGAAACAAATTTCCAACGTCAAACTCAAAAATTTCAAGGGCAAAGTGAGGGAAGACACAAATTGTGACCTTTAAGCAAAAAATAAAGGACGACAGTCAAATGGCATGTCCTTTCGACTGCTTTCGCATGCATATGAGCTCTACGCGCTGGCTGCTGGCTGCGGCTATCCTGGCCCTGGACATACCAAGGATACGACGTCACCTTTCTTTTGGAATTTCAAATGAGCTGCAGTGACACTGGCGCTGTGACACAACCTTTAACTCCCTCTCCCTCTCTTCCATATCCCCCCTAGTCAGGTCCTACAGACAGCGTGCATCAAAGACCGCATCGCACAGCACATTTGTGCCACCTGCGCCTCATTCACTTTCCATTTCAGCGGCTCGGCACGGCTTTTTTTCTCACTGTATTGGGTTCAATAGCACAACACAAAAATAGACTAATGGAGCGTCAAAATGTTGCACGTTGCACACACTGCAGACCCCTCGTCGCCCGCTGGGCTGGCTGGTCTTATAAATAAAACGTTGTTTCCTTACGTATGCAAACAAGTGCAAGCACATTGTGGGCGTGCCTGAGGCGCCGGAATGGACAAAAGGAAATGTGTTTCACTTGTGATGACCTGTACGCATTAGGCAAGGATGAAATGGGTATGCTAGTGATAGGGGGTGGGGAATGACAATATTACAAAAACGGAAGTTGAGCTTGATTCTCTATAGATTCCTAATTAGTAAATGAGTTTAGCCGAATGTTTTGTGGTACTTTTAGTAGATATTCTACAATATATTCGCTTTTGATGACTTTAAGGCAGTATTTTCAAATGCAGAATATTGTAGCCGGGCTGCAGGGTATCTGCTAGTCGCAAACTCTCAATCATAGCTGAGTTGTTTTCTGTTCACTTTTCTTGTCTGCCCAAAACAGAACTGAAACTTTTTACGTGCTGGCTTTATTCATGTCTCTAGTTACTTCGACGTTCGAGCTGTGGCACTTCTTTCTTGATGGGTGCATAGAGAGAGGGGCGGAAGATGGCGACGGGCGATGGTGCTCACTCGCACGGCCAATTACAGTTTAAGTTGCGACTGGCCCAGCCTGGCCTGGGCCGCTCGTCTTTAACTTGGGCAATGGCACCGCATTGCAGTGGCTATGGTAGCCTGTGACGCTCTGCTCCTGGGTTCGAATGCACCACAAAACGGTTGCCCTTTTGTGGTTGCGACTACCTTGGCGACTGCATGGCCGCAATTTATTTGTGCACCCAATTTGCCCTGCGACTTCATTTGTGCCAAAGCGAGAAGACGTCACTTGAGTCTGAGCTGCTTATGAACTCTGCTCCCAATGGGCTGGTATAATACCAAAGTGATTGAATGGCCACGCCCATCAAAACTTTATAGCTTATTTAAATTGTTGTGGTTGCGTCGCTTATTGATTTGTTATAATTAGTTTGGCACAATTTGGTTGAGCAATGTCATTAAGTATACGCATAACGAGCGCATAAATACGTATGCGTAATTCTGTGGTTCCTGAATTTGTGTAGCCTACTTTTAGGCGGCCGCATAAAATATTTGAATTGAATATTTTTTCCTGCTGCTTTTTGTGCAGTGCATTTTATACGGAAACTGTATTATATTATGCAGTTATTTTCATTGAATTATGCTGTTTTAGTTTAATATCAATTTTTAGCTAATTTACTTTTTTAAAATTGATTAAAGCTATTTATTAGACCATTAAATTGCAGAGGTGTTGTCAATGCACTAAAATAAAACGGAACAAATGAGTTTTTTTTTGTTGCTGCTGCAGAGCGTTAGCAGCTGGCTCTGGCAACTTGCCCGCTGGCTGACAAATATGTGGCGAACGAATGAGCGAACATTTAAGGCCATAAACTGGCTGCAAGTGAGCGTATTGCACGCGCCGCAGCTCTAATGGGCTATTAGTAGAGGTCCATCTAGAAAACGCGCAACCCCACACCCACAAGCAGAGCCAAACACAGAGCGAGACCCACCCGCCTAGAGGCAGCTGCACATATGTATGACCTGTGGGTGGCCACATGTCAAGCAGTTGAGATCGAGTCGAATTTCCCTTATAGAAAGCAAATCAAATATATATATATACACATATCTCACTAGATCTTGTGTAAGCGACTGGCAAAGAAAGTGCCTGAATGCGACCCACACCCTTTGGAATTGATCGTTGGGATCGTTTGCTTGGCATTTGATTTGATTTTGCCATAAACTCAAACAAATTAGTCGATTACATAGTTGTTTTTTCTATATAGAATTGTTTACCGATAATTACAATGCATTATTGTCACTAGTTTATATTGTTGTTGTTGTTGTTTTTTGTGTTGTTGTAGCTGCTGCGGCACTTCATTGATTTCCAAACGAGAATTTGAGCGCGCATTTCACGGCTACACTGCGCTACAAGGCATAGCTTAACATTAGTGTATATTATAGAGAGTTAAAGCTAGATATTTAGACTAGAAAAGAATTTAATAAAGAATATTTCTTGAATTGATGTTCCAACCACATGTTAATTAAACCATTTCAAAAATAAATAAAAATCAACTAACTTAATTTTAACTAAATTCAATAAATTTATCATTCTTTTCATTTAAGTAACGACATCCCACATATGTTTTCCACATTTATAATTAACTGCCGATATCTGTTTCTATTGATGTGCACCGCGCTGTCAATTGCTGACTAAGTCACAAACTCATTGAACTCATTCGAAATACATAATATACACAATTCTTTGCACAAATGCAAGTATAAATATATAGTATATATATACGGTGTAGGGCATGGCATGTAAATTGTCGCCGTTGTCTTTATAATTACTATCAAGCGCTAGCAAAATCTATCGCAACAACAACAAGCTGAAGAGAATAAGAACATAAAATACAATTATAAACGGGTGGGGTCACACACACACACACACACCCCGAGACGGGGTCACGGGGGTCGGCAGGTCAGGCCCATAAATGTTGCGATTCACGATGAGTTCATGTAGCTTGTTGTTGTTGATGTTGTTGTTGTTCTTGTTGTTGATGTTGTCGCTAATCTTTGGTGCAAATCGATGGCAAAAGCCGAAAAGCCGTTTAGCAGACAACATCGGCATACAAATTGCCTTTTGTTATGACAACAAGCTACAAATGTTTCAATCCAAGTGCCGAACATGCTGTAGATACAATATCTGTGTATCTGTATCTATATCTATTGCTGTAGCTGTAGCTGTATCTGTAGCTTGCTAATTGAAAATGAAAATCCGCACAAAAAGTCAATGCCAAATTTGGTAAAAAAGTGAAAAGAATTATGCGACGTTTTCAAATCTTTGTTTTCGGATTTCCGCTAAAGAAATTTTTAATTTAGCTGCGGCTAGACTCAAATACATATATGAGTATCTATGGTTAGCTCACATAATAGCGGAAATGCTGCGTAATTAAGTTGAACTTTGTGCGCTCGGACGTTATGGGAGACTAGGTTTTGGATTTCGAACTCAAAAGATGCTCTTGGTACAGCTGATCAGAGCAACATCTTGAGTAAGTTGGGCTTAGCGGAAGTTTTCAGTTCAGCCCATTGGCGTTCAGCCCCAAGGAAATGCTATTGACGGCCCACAGCAGCACAGCCCACCAGCCCACCAACAGCAGCTTCATCGAGATCGAGTTCGAGATCAAACTGTATAGATCGCCCGCTGCTGAGCTGCTGGAGCTGCATACGTCACAGTTGTCATTGCTGCTGGCTTAGCCCACTGGAAGCGCGGCTCTATATAAGGCGGCGGTGCTGTCAGTTGCGAGCTTAATTTACTCAGCGCAAAATCGCGTGCGGACGTTCAGAAAACGCGGCGAATCGTAAACGTGAAACGGAAAACTTTTATCTAAGCCAAGCCGTAACATTTCGCAACGCGTTGCTGCGTCCTGCCAAAAATAAAAAAACAAATAAACACACACACACATAGTCGAGATGGCTTTGGTACCAGCTACAAACAACAACACTGATTGGGATTATTGGGATTACCGTCGTCGTTTGTGGCGCGATTGGGATCTGGCCGCCGACTGGGATCTGCCCTACTGGAAGCGTCTGTCGCGCGTCGGCTCAGCGCCCGATCTGAGTCGCGTTGTCGTTGGCAAGGACGGATTCGAGGCCAATGTGGATGTGCATCAGTTCAAGCCCTATGAGATAACGGTTAAGACCACCGGCGACACGGTCGTCGTCGAGGCCAAGCACGAGAAGCGGCGGGATGGCGACAGCTTTGTGGGTCGCCACATTGTCAAGCGGTTCGTGCTGCCGCGCGGCTACTATCCCAACGACGTCCGCTCCGAGCTCGCCTCCGATGGCATACTCACTGTGCGCTGCCCTCCATATCTGAGCAACGAGCGAAGCGTCTACGTACGCCAAGTGGGACCCTCGTACCTGAGCATTAAGAACTAACACTCACACAGATACATTAACACACACAGAGAGAGGATGTGGAGGAGTTGTTTTGTTGTTTGTTTTCTGTTGGCGGCACTGCCTTGCGCAAAGCATCCCAAAAATGGCACACGAAACGAGAATTTGTTTACAAATTAATTTAATTATGTTAAGATTCATTTGCACAAGCGCCTAACTGAATGGAGAACAAATCTTATTGGACTTTTTTGTAATTAACCAAAACCATTTTTATAGTTCAATAAAATGAAAGTTTAATTTATTAAAAACGAAAGTAAACTCTGTGATTTATTTGATAGATCTATTGTAGCTTTTCAGGCAAAGGGAAATCCGCACCATGTCCAGATAATAAAAGAAACATAGCGTGAGACCCCAAACACAAACGTTTTTTAGAATGTCAACATAAATTGGCCCAACCGAGACTCGGACGGCGGTAAACCCCAGACAAACGAGT
Source organism: Drosophila gaucha (assembly GCA_035045545.1). NCBI lineage: Eukaryota > Metazoa > Arthropoda > Insecta > Diptera > Drosophilidae > Drosophila > Drosophila gaucha. The sequence continues at coordinate 9,490,691 of JAWNOY010000292.1, forward strand.
CTTTATATATATATGTATATAAATGAATTCTATCTAGAACGCCCTTGGGTAATTTCCGCAAATGCCAACTATGGTAAAGTTTAATTGTAAATAAAGCAATAAACAACAACAACAAGCCTGTCAGGCTGGAAGACTAGAGCACCACACAAGCCTACACGGCGGCACATGTGCACATGTAGTCCCAAGAAAGCCCGGATCGAAGTGTGTTTATATATAGCCTACAGATACATCTGACAGCTGACCATACTGGTCAATGAGTGAACAAATAAATAGTGCAAAAAAAAGCAAGCCAACCCATCAGTAAATAAAATAACAATGTTTGAAAATAAAGTCGCACGCCCACAATGCAGCGGCGCGACTTGTGCGCTGTTTAAAACGCGCGCAATTTGCTTGTGTGCGCCTGCCGAACGACTTTTGTAGCAGCTGTCTGTCAATGGGTCAATTCATTCAATGCCCAGCCTGAAAACACTTTGTAGTAGTTTAAACAATCAATTTGTCAATCACATGCTTGTTGCAACAAATGCCAACCTCGATCAAATTTGGAGTTAATGCTCAGTTGATTTTTTTATGGTTGCTTAGGATTAGTACTTTTATAATAGGAATTTAAATAAGAATTTCTACTGATGACTAAGGAAAGAAGAAAAGCCTCTTCTGATCTTAAACATATAAAATCAGCTCGAAGCTGTCTATGGGACATCGCCTAAAGTGGTAACTTGAACTTGATTTTTCTCTCTCTACTTGCTATCTTTATTGCTCTCACTGCAACTGGTATTGTCCACTTGATTGATTTACAGTAGCTTCTCATAGAGGGCGCTTTGTTGGCTTCGTAGGTATTATAAAAATAAATGCTGCATACTTCTAGGCTTCAATTTTTGTTGAGCTTCTTTTAAATTTGTTGACGAAGATGCAGTGGTAACTTTTGTTGTTAAAGAAACGATTACCCGTCAACTCCAGCAACTTGGTGTTGTTTTAGATTAAATGATCTTGAACCATTCTTCTGCTTTTTGCGCGTTGAATTATAAACGAGCTTTATTAACGATAACTACAACTAATTAAAACATGCGAATGTATGTCTCTATATAACAATGACTGCCACAGTTACGAGTGGTGCGGATGGTGGTGGTGGTGGTGCTGGTGATGGTTGACTGCTTGGTTCTCTATGCGGATATGGAGGTTCAATGCCAGCTTATTGCTCGTCCTTCTGTGCTGGTGGATGTGTGCGAATGTATTCGAGGGCGCGCAGCACATAAGCCGGAACTGGAGGTGGAGTTGGCAGATGATCGCCAACTGGATGGTAGCCCTCCTCATCGGCGGTGTAGCTCAATGAGATTTGCTCGCCTTCGGGTGATACGTACGAGAGGGCGCCGCGTACGCCCGAGGGGTTGCCCGCCTCCTGGACCTGAATTCCATTGCTGGTCTCGTAGGCATATTGATAGTTGCCCTCGGCATCGGATGCATCATTCTGGAAGCTGCGAATCTGTGCGTCCTTGTTGATGTTGTCGGCGCATGCGCAACCGATGAGGGCGAGGCAAAGCACCTGTAATTAACTCTTGCGATTAGCAATGCGAATTCTTAATCTCCAAATGTTAGCGGGGTGCACTTACATATTTGAACATCTTGACTTGGAGCTTGTCTGAGACTTGAGGATGGGTTTGAGTGTTATAAGACGGATGCTTCAACTGCAACTGATTGCTCTGCTCAACAGCGCGCTGGCTTTTATATGGATATCGAGATGTGGATCGGTGTGGCAAACGGGTTTTAATGGTTTTTTATGGCATCAGCAATGGCAACTGGCAGTTGGCAATTGGCAACTACTCATGGGCGAAGAGGGCACCAATAATTGCCAAAAATCGTATTATCATAATCGAAACATTAACAACAACAATGCGGTTAACTATAATCGAAACCGAATGCCTTAAAATGCATGAGTCATTTGCCAGCAATTTATTTCCATGCTTTAATTTCGGTGTCAGTTTTGCATTTGCCCCATGCACCTCTTTATTTCACACTAAACCCTAAATTATTTGTGGCTCACACAAGCACATAAACACAGAAAGCCCCACATACCAGAAGAAAAAACACTGAGCAACAAATGTAAATACCTTACCAACTTTCAATGCTTATTTCCCCTTTGAGCCCTGCGGCGCCCTACTCCAAATAGTGGTTGGAGTTCGATTTGGATGTGGATGTGGAGTTGGCAGGTGCGCGTGCCCGCTTGGAAGCTGACGCGAATTGTCTATCTTGAAAAGCTGTTGAAATGTTGGAAGCGCAAGGTCGTCACAAAAAACATTTGGACGGGGGGACAGACGTCGAAACTGAAGATCATGATGATCCATTATAAATTAGATGTGTGATTTCTGTTGCGGCGGGAGTTTTTTTTGGCTATTAGAAACGGTTATTATAATTGATGAAATCGTTTCTGAGTAGCTGAGAAAATTTGAAACGATATCTGCAAACAAAACATTTTCAGAGACGTCTTGCATAAAATATAATTTATATTCACATCGATTCGCTAATTTAACATATATTTGTGTTTATTTATTAACTTCTTGATGGGAAAACTTGTTTAATTGCGCTAATATTTTGTCAACAGGGAAGCAATTTAATTGTAGTTAGCATTAATAAATCTTTGTTATATATTTTTAAGCTAGAGCTCAGCAATTTACTAGAGCCATAAAGCAGCATACGAAGAATTTATCTGTATAGTATTTATTACCTTTATAGACTTATAATCTTTTTATATATTTGCGATAATAATTTTATGCTTTTTGGCTTGATAGCTTAATTAAATTGTATTTTTTATTCAGTAATCATAATGAACATAGTGTTTGTTTTATTTTAACAGGTTGTTCGTTATGTCGACAAAACCGAAAACATTTGGAGTATGCGAAACAAGATTCCCCTTTCGTATCAAACAACATCTACTTAGTATTTGTGAATAAAAATCAAAATATTTTAAGCTATTCTATGTTAAACGCACTAATTAGAAGATTAATTATATTATTTTTGGTATACTATATAAGAAATATATCTGCTAAAGAAACTAGCTTTAAAACAAATACATAATTTAATTGAGTTTACATATTTATGGCCCCTACCTAATATAAATGTTAAGAAATATGTCTTTAAGCAGGAAATATCGTTCATAATAAATAAGGAATTTATAAATATTTACAAAAACTATATATAAATCATGTCAAATTCCAGCGACTGCTAAAAGCTCTTGAACAGCCCACGCGATTCATAAAAAAGCATACGAATGAAGAATGCATTATCCATCATCTAAATACACACTCAATAATACAAATTAGTTTGGCATTTTAGCAATTCAGATTCGAGATTCAGATCGCTGTTCAGCAAGTTTGTGTTCTAAGTCTTTTGCTGGTGCACGTGACAGAACAGAACAGAATCCGCTCTAATGGACTACAAGACGTCAACAAATGGGCATTTTATTAGCTATTTTGTAAAGTGCGAGACTCGCTTTAAGCTTTCAGCTCAAGGCACCAACAAAAATGGATGCGACGCTCAACTAATTTATTGTCATGCCACAATATTTGTATGCTAATGCGAACTTGTTCCAATTTGGATGGAGAATTCTTCTTTGCCTAATTAAATAATTAAACTGGTTTGCCCAGATGCTGAATGGGCAGCAAAATTGAAATTGAAAGTGATGATAAATTGGTTTTAGTTTTTAGTTTTTATTATAAATTTAATTTAAGCTAGTTTTTGTGCTCACTGAAGCTGAATCGTAAAAAGTTCCCATCAAAATGTTGCTCAATCTTACGACTTTTCATTAAAAAGATCACAACTAATGCTGCCAGCTCGATGGAACCAACCACTTTGATTGAGTTTAAGCGTTTTTCGATATGCTGCCTCTGTAAATATATATTAAATATATATATTTTGTTTTGCTTTGCTTTGAATTTTATATAAATTAATCGCATTTTGCCATTTGCCTAAAATATGCACATACACATCTTAAGCTTAGCAGATATTTAGTACAACGCGTCGTCAGAGCAGCTCAACGGCAGATTAGAAACGAAGGCGACTACAACGGCGACGAGGCGTCGCGGCAGCGTTGTCGACTGCGCCTACATAGATTCAAGTTTTGGATGGGTCGAGTATAAAAAGCCTGCGCCATGCAAAGTTGAGTATACAGTGTGAATTAGACAACAGCAACAAAATGTTTAAGCTTGTGAGTAGCGAGCATCGTGAGCTGAATCGAAAGGATATAGTTTATAACTAACTTAAATGAAATTAATTTTGCAGTCGCTCTGCCTCTTCGCCGCTCTGCTGGTCTTCGCCCAGGCTGACAACATAGACAAGGACGCCCAAATTCTGAGCGAAAAAAATGATCCCGCCGATGCGGAGGGCAACTTTGCATACGCATTCGCAACTAGCAATGGCATCGAAACTCAGGAAGCTGGCAACGTCAACGGCGTGTCTGGCTCTTCCAAATTCGTAGCACCCGATGGCCAAACATTCACTGTCACCTATATTGCTGACGAGAACGGATTTCAGCCCACTGGCGACCACTTGCCCACTCCTCCACCAATTCCAGATCATGTAGTCAGGATGCTGGAGTACATTAGAACGCATCCCAGCGTGTAATTGAGCTTATTTCAATATAACTTTTATTTTTTATCATAAAATAGAGTGCATTAAACCAAAAGTAAAATTTCAAACTCGAATATAAAGATCATTTAAATGGGAACATATTTATATGTATTACGCTCGAAAAGTCTTTAAGCTTTAACACACATTAATTATGTATGTGGATCTCAAAAATATAATATACTTAATACGCTTTGAGCCACATTTAATGGCGGCTCATTAATCAAAAGGCAAGGCAGACGTTACCATAATGAACGGGCACAGGAATTAACCATATTGGTCGAGGTAAAAAGTATAAAACAAAAATAAAATGTTTCAAGAAACATCAGACGGAAATTTATGCAGTCAAATGTGGAAGCTGCAGGGCCAACGAGTCCAACGCCTCGCACCTCTTTCTCGTTGCTTCAAAGTGTACTACATACAGATATATTTATTTCATTTGTCATTTCAATGTAAATCCGACAGTTGACCCCCAAAAATGGTAAAACCAGCATACAAATACCAAGAAAGAGTCTAAAATGTGATGCAACCGATCCAATGTGCTGGCTCGGCCGTTGGCCAAACGAGTTTCTCGGTTATTAACACTTTCGCCTGCGCCTGCGTATTCTACCAGCCAAAAATGTAGGTCAGCTGCGAGCTCAGCAACACGCACGTAATACCCATCTGCCGAATTAACCCATCAGCACTTGGAGATGAGATAAGAGACCTCAAGAACAAGTTGAGAGAATGTCTGAAATGTAATTAAAATAATAAAATTTTTTATCAGCATATCTAGAATCTAATCTTTGAATGAAAAGTTATATTTAAAAGTCACGTCTTTGCCAGTGATTTCTTTACTGCTCCTATAACGCAAACTGGAACTGAGACCTTAAAGGGTTAACCACGTCAACGAACAGCAGCACATCAACTCTTTTAACCCGCCGCCACTTGTATGTGTAACCAGTTCCTCGTTATCCTTCAATACATTAAACGCAGCGAAAAACCTTTTGGTTTATATGTACATATGTATTTATATACATTGTGTATTTATAGCGGCAGCAGAGCCAGACTTTAACAGTATAATCAACAATTAAGTATATAAAATAAAGAGAGGTGCCATCGATACACAGAATCATTTATGCACCAATAAATAAGTCCCAATTGACCCAAGTTTATACTGAACTTTTGTTGCTTTTTTTTGTAACGAACTCTAGAGCTTGCTCTCAGCCGCCTCCTTGGCCTTTTGACGTGCCGCGGCAGATGCAGCTGGTCCAAAGCGATCTATAAAGCTGTTGACCGGCCCAATTATGGCCTCTGGATTGTTCATATGCAAATGATGCGAGCCATTCGCTTCCAGATACTCAAAATTTGGTTTCTTTAACAGCACGTCAAGCACTTCGTCGTAGTACTTTTTGTCCTCGAAATAGGAAGACTGTGCTGCCTTGATAAATAGATACGGACACGTGATGCGCTGGGCCATTTCTACGCACAGTTCCTGGGAGCCAATTGCGTAGTTGTAGAACTTTAAACGACGATCGCGACAAAAGAAGAATTTGTCCGGGTACTTGACCGACTTTTGGATGTTGCGCGCAAGCATATGTTTGCATATCTCCTTGTTGACGGAGTGAAAAGTACCTATATAGACGCGCTCTATTAGCTCGTCGTATGTGTAACTGGGCGGCTCGTTTTTGCTTCGATTACGTTCATCCTCCCGCAGAAATTCGTCCAAGCGCGTCTCCATGGTCCGTATGACCGAGGGGTAGGGACGCTGATGGGGCTTCAACGCATCAATGCCAATTATCATGTCAACTTTGTCGGGAAACACGGCGGCGAACACAAAACAAATTATGGAAGACATTGAATGGCCAACCAGTGACACCTTCTCCCACTTATATTGCTTCATGATAAGCCTTATCACATATAGATTATCCACCGAATTGTAATAGCAGCCGTCTGGCAAACGTGAGGACAATCCATGGCCAGGTAAGTCTACTGAAAGAAATGCCACGTCCGGTGATAACAAAGGTACCAACAAATCGTATGTCCCGGCATTATCCTGCCAGCCATGCAGCCCCAATATGGGCTGCACATTCTGGGGACCATACCATTTACCAGCTATGTGGCCCCAGGGCACTTTAATGCTGATCTCGGAAAACTGTAATAAAATTGCAAAACAACATTTAACTGCTATTAACGTTCCAAAGATCAAAGTGCGCTCTTACAGCTCGCGTTGGCGGCTCGCCAGTTAGATCGCCAGCATGTCGAAAACGCTGGTTGAGATTGAGATCCGCAGGGGCTTCGTCGGTGCCGCCGCTAGAATTTTCCTTAAACTCAAACTCCATAGTCCTCACTGCAGTAGAAGAAAAACACGAATAAGCTTAAATTCCAAAGTTTAGCCCTATGGAATGAGCAGACAAATTCTTATCTCCACGCGATTAGCTGGAAGTGATTGCGATTATTTAATTAAAGCAACAAGCGCAATGTTTGGTTGGGAAACAATCAACAAATCGATGCACGTCGAAAAATTAAATAATAAAGAGAGCCGTGAAATTCAATTATCCATGCCGTGCTCGAGATCAGGAATATCAAAAACTAACATAGCAACTCCAAAGTTCAAGGTCAACAGGTGCGTCTGATTAATGAATGCTCTTGGTTATATTTTTATTCAGCCGGGTCAACACACACACAATGAACCACTTACAGTTCCATCAATTGTTCAGTCAGACGCTCTTATAAATTAAATTTGTTTTCTTTCTACACTAATTAGTTGAGTTTAGTTAAAATTGCCGTGACAAAAATATAGAAACAATAAACTAAACAAACAGCTGACTGAAGCTACAACGTGAGAGCGAAATCTAGTTCTAGAGATGAAAGCAATAAGCTTTACAAATCTCTAAGCTATCGATACTTTTAGACACCGCCGATAGTTGCTTGCATTTTCAGTACTATGAATATATGGAGACGTTTGCCATGCTTAGAAAACTTTTATAACCATGTTCAACTAAGTTTTGCTAGTATTCTTTAATCTTTTCTTATATGATTAGGTTTATAAGTACCATTTTACTTAAATATATGTATTATGTATTACGAAGTTATATATTATGTTGAGCACTACAAGTGCATACATGATTCGTAGGGTGTTTAACTTTCGTTGTCTTTGCTTACATTTTTTGCTTGTTAAATCTCTTCCGCCCAATATGTAAGCAGATGTCTCATTTTGTCATGGTGAGCAAGCAAGTTAGACGTTACAGTTCCGTATAAATATTACTCAACAGCATAACTTCACATAATATACTCAATCGAAATGAAAAATCAGAGAAGCTTGCGTCTGCTCCAGAAGCTTGTGAATGGAACCCACCAGAGCCTCCGTTTGGCACACGGTCAAAGTTCAACTAATTCGCTAAAGACACTAACAAAACATGTAGGTAACATAAATGTTTTGCTTTCACCTTGGGTGCTAAATCACTTTGCACGTTATATACATTTGGCAGTATGATGAGGTCAGTATCCCAGTTCCCTGGGGCCACATAGCTGGCAAGTGGTACGGACCAAAGCATGTGCGTCCTATTCTGGGCATGCACGGCTGGCAGGACAATGCTGGCACCTTTGATACACTCGCCCCGCTGTTGCCTCCGCATCTCTCCTTTCTCAGCATTGACGCACCCGGCCACGGGCACTCCTCCTGGCTGCCGGCAGGCGTCATGTATCACTCCATCGACTATGTGCAGCTGGTGTTGCGCATAATGGAGGAATACAACTGGAACAAAGTGTCAATATTGGCGCACTCAATGAGCTCCCTAAATGGCTTCGTATTCGCCGCAATATTTCCCGAGAAACTGGATATGTTGATTGGCCTGGACATTCTAAAGCCGCTCATCCGTAGTCCTAAGCACATTGTGAATGCGCTAACCGAACGCCTGGAAGGCTCTCTAAAGCTGGAACGTCGCTTACGCAGCGGCAATGAGCCGCCTGCTTATGATTGGGATCAACTGGAGGAACGTCTACATCAGGGCACCGACAAGTCGGTTGACATGGAGTCCTGCAAGTACCTATTGCAGCGCAACTGCAAGCCATCCAGACACGAGCCGCACAAGTATTACTTCTCCCGCGACAATCGACTAAAGAACTCGTTGTTCTACACCCTCTCCAATGAAGTTGTGCTGGAAATGGCATCGCGCATCACGGCGCCTCATCTTTTCATAAAGGCACTGCAAGCATCCTATTATGAGGACAAGAAATACTATGATGATGCGCTGGTGGTGCTGCGGCAGAACCCGCTCTTTGAATATCACGAAGTTGAGGGAACGCATCATGTGCATCTCAATGAACCTGAGAAGGTGGCGCATATCATCAACTCGTTCATAAACAAATGCAGACCCTTATGAAAAGATATAGATGGAATGTGTTCCTAATTTGTATATATTAACTAGATATTATCTATTGAACGATTCAGATATTAACGACTTTGTTGTATGCCATGATATACCAGACGAATTTAGATCATAACTGACGACGCAAATGCTTAATAAAAATACACTTTGATGCTTCTATTTAATTTAATTACCGTTGATACTGGCAATAACGTTACAGTTAGAGTAAATTACAAACTTGAAAAGGTTTTTGAGTAGTTTTCTTCTTTTTTGTTACATTTTTATGGAATTAGCGCCGCAACTAAAAACTAGCCAATAAATACTACGCACATGATTATAAAATATATGTTTCAAAATGAACAAAAGTCAATAATGACCTTTGTTCCTTTTGTGCGTTGTTTATTAAAAGTATATATATCAAAAAAATATACAAAACGATTTAAAAGGAATTGTAAACCATGTGAAAAAGTGCTGAATCTATTAACTCCTCAAAGTTTTTGACTTATTTGTATATGCACTGCAGACGTGGGAGCCCATAGAGTCGGCATTTCTTCAACAATCAAACTTAAAAACTAAATATTTAAAATAAATTATGCAGGTGTAGAATATGATAAGCTAAACTCACGCATCAACTTAGATGTTATGATTTTTATGTTTGCTCCAATTCAGTCAGCGCAAAATAATCTTAGATGAAAAAAACATATAACTAGATTATTTTAGCTGCTGCTGTTGTGCAACATACTTAATGTCATAAATATATACTTGATGTATATATAAATATATATAAATGGTAGGATTTTGTATAATGTAAATGTGTATATCAAGCGTAATAGCAATTGCTTCAGTTTCGCATGGATTTGTTGCGAATATGAGTGTGTTTTGGTTTCTATCAGATTCAAGTTGTTATAGAAAAATATACATATATGTTAAATAAATATATATGATGTTATATACTCTGCTAAACTACTAGACATACAACTATATGAACTAACAGGCGTTGCGCAGACGCAAACGTTGAGCAATCCAATATGAAAGTTCAACATTTGGGAGTGAGCAACACCTGAGAGCTGCTCTCTAAACATTGTAATAAAACAACAAACTAGTTTCTAGGCTATAAATAAATACAATAAATAAGTTGTTTCTTAAAAGAAAATGCTTTGCAACATTTAGCATGGATTTCTGTTTTTGTTTCGTAAAACTATTTACAATTGAATTTGGAGCAGCTCAACGGCCTAAGCCACCGGCGAGGAATCTCCTTTCATATCGCGTTCACGAAAGAATCCCCGCTCCGTTTTACACTCCCTTATGGTGACCGTCTCCAGATTGACGGTGACATCCGTGATGACCACAGGATTTGACATTTTGCACTTGGCTGGCAACCAGAAACGCGGCGGCAGTGCGCGCGGTGATAGCGGGCTTACCGGTTGCTTTTGACTCAGCGCCAGGGCGCCTGTCAGTTTTGGTATGTTATTGTTCTCCGATGGCGGCACCACTGACGCAGACCCCTCGTCTTCCTCTTCCTCGGTGTAGGCGGGTGTAGAAGATTCACCTGCTTTCGTCTCAGCGCTCGGCGGCGCACCTTGCAGCTCTGTTTTGTGTAGCTGTGCGGGCGTTTCCGATGAATTTTGTTGTTGTTGCTCCAGAGCGGGGTGCAACGGCTTTGTTGTCGGTCCATCTGGTGAGGTTTTAATAGTGACACCAATTTTACCCGATTCTTTGAGAACCTCAGCCTTGCGCTTGGTGCCCATCAGCGGTTGATCCTCTGAGCTTGACGAATTGGTGTCGGCCTCTGGTACAAAGGAATTCTCATTGTGCGTAGAGCTACAATTCGAGGAGGAGCTGTGATCCATGCGCAGTCGCTTCGACTCATGATGATGATGATGAGTAAGCGGCGATTCGGAGCGACGATTACTAATACGTTCGGACTTGATACTTTGGTTATTGTTATTGTGCTGCTGCTGATGATGATGATGGTGGTGATGATGATGCTTCTTGTCCTTATCCTTTTTATCAACGCCATCGCTGTTCCCGGCAGCCGTCGATGTTGTTGCCTGATTAGTATCAGGTACATCATCGCCTGTGAATGTATACTCATCCTCCTCAGATTCTGGCTCTGGATCGGGTTCCTTCTCTTTCTTTTCCTTCTTAAGTGCGGCGCCTCGTTTCGATGGTGTGCCTGAGGATTTATTGCTTTGCTCGTAGATGTCGATTAGGCGACGATCCAAGATGTTTACCTCGGGCTCCCATGTGTTGTAGCGTTGGTTCCAGCCCTTCCACTTGACACGATATTCCACAACGCCCTGCAATATTCAAAAATAGGTTACTAAGAGTTCTTAAATTATTATAGAATATTTACATTACATAAAAAAACATGTATTTATTTAGATGTTTTTTATTTATAAAAATAGCTTTGCGGCAAAGCATCTATCTCAATTTTTCTGTCAAGTTTATGACCCATTTTTAGTCAGGTTTGGATCGCGCACTGAAAAATATTTGGCGCGTACCAAACACACGGCGCAAGGCGAACTAATTGATTTTTCATCGATGCTGATATGTAGCGCAGAGTAAAAACAAAAACAACACACGCACACACACAAACACACAGGCGCAGCGTAAATGGTGGTTGCTACTGCCACAGGCTGCTGCAGCAGCAGCAGCACGAGACATTGGCGCAGCTGCCAGCAGATGGACGACGCGAGCCTCTGCTCAAAATTTCGAAGGACATGTGACCTTGTAATTGTTGTGTGCTGCGTACATTTGTCTTTCGCATGCGTTGCAGTTGCATTATTTTTGTTTATTTTCTAGAACGTACCTTTCTAACGCGCTTCTGGATGATTTTTTCGGCAGCATAGACGCGATCGTCCGAGCTGCCCATCGTGTTGCCGTCCACTTTACCAATTTTGAGGCTTTTGTTGCTCCTCCGTTGAAATAGATACTGGAAACACTTAATTTGCGTTTTAATTAACGTTTTTGTTAATCAATAATTGTTTAATTTGCGATATTTTTAAACGCAAAACTTTTTAAAAACAAATTGCGACTGACATTTACACTGGCTGCAAACAATGTGACCGCACCACTGAAAGTAGAAAAATCTTTCAATTGCAGTAATGTTATCGCCTGGCCACCAACGTTTATCGTTCACTATATAGTGATGCGTAAGTATTGTTGTGGATAGTGGAATATGAAATGTGGATTGTAAGGTGTGGCCGCATACGAACAGCTGAAAAATATACATATTAAGCATTCAGCATTATGATATTCATACGACTCGGTGCCACTGTTTCGAGTGCGTGCAAAATAAATCAAATTTGCAACGTCTGAATGTGTGAGTGCAAAATGATTTTTATACAAATAATTTAACAATGTGATATAGTGATTTTCAAAAGCACCGCATACAGATATAAACGCGTAATAATTTATAGTCGAAGTGCTTTGTGCAGAAATCAAATAAAAGCGAGGAAATCGAAAATGTGAAAACAGGCCGCTACGACTCTCACCACACTTACACACAAACACACGCATACGCGCACACGTTGACACTCGCACACGCACACACACAATGACCCAAAAAGGATGGCAAGCTGCGGCAGCCCATAGTAAATACGTTGTTGTTGCCCATGTCAATTGGGCCTGTTTTGTCGTCATAGATTGGGTCGATGAATGGCACTAGCTGCGGCGCTCGGGCGCAGAATGCCATTGCCGTTATTGCGTTTGACAGATAACAAAGGGAAATGAAGACGTCAGCATCGGATGAACTGGAAGTGGAAGTGGATGTCGAACTGTGGCCGGGGGCTCAACGTGGCTGCCTAATAAGTGAGGAGCGGGCGACGAAGCCAACGCTATTAACGATATATTTATTTACGCTGTGATAGTGAAATACCAAAAACACCAAACAAACAAAATTAACAAAATAATAAAGTAAAAGGAAAACCCAAAAAACGCCAAGAATCAAACGCAATATTTTCGCTGAAGCAAATTATAATTGATTATAATCACAGAGAGAGACTATGCAAACAAAAACAAAACCAATTTAACAAAAAGCTTTAACCAAATATAAAAAACACCAAACAGAGAAGAGAAGAAGAAAAACTGAACTAATATTAACTGTAATTAATCTAGTGAAAAAACAGCACCAATTAGCGCATAACCCTTAGATGAACTAGTCAATATGTTTAGCTAGTTACAATTTATACTTAACAATTATTTAGTGGCTTTAACTAAAACACCAAGCAACCAAAAACACCAAAAAACACCAAAACCAAAATCAAAGTTCAATTGAAAAGAAACTAACGAATATACGTTTAGGGAATTTCAATATAAATAAGCTCAGCGGAGTTACTTATTAAGTTTAGAGCAAATATACATATACATATATACACATTATATACATATTTATACATATAAATCATAAAGAGCGAGCCGCCGCACACCGCAGTCCCCGCAGCAAGCCCTAAATCAAATTCATTCAGAAAACGTGCCATAAACCGGACTGCCAGACGTCGCTAAATGTCAAAGTCATAAAGAGAGCGGAACACAGACAAACAAAGAGAGAGGGCGAGAGAGAGTGGCAGAGTGCAAGAGCGAGCTTGCGCGGGAGAGCGCCTAAAAGCGCGCCGCTAAGTTTTGACCGCGGCGTGAAAAAGCTTAGCTTTGCTTTTGCTTAGCCAGGACACAAACCTAAACATGGCAAACGCTGCAACAACAGCAGCAACAACAACAACGACAACACATCACGACGACGCGAGCAGCATGAGCGACGATGTTTTCGAGGATGCGGAAACGACCAAGGCACGCATCGAGGATTTGCGTCGTCGTCCCTTTGGCGATGGCTGCTATAATCCGGTCGCAGCGCCTGTTTCACAGCATCAGCACCATCATCATCATCATCCCAATACCAATCACAACAGCAGCAGCCAACAGAGCCTGACGAGCAGCCATCATTATCATGACCACGATGCCATCATGGCGCCCGTTCAGCGCTCCGCCACCGGCTATCCGGGCTATCGTCCATCCCGCGAAGCACTGCAGCTGTATGCCTATGGCAATGCGGACTACGAGCTGGAGGATGATTACAATGATGGCTGGCGCTCGTATCGCTACGACGAGGTGGACATGCATCAAGCAGCCCCACAAGCCCATCAACAGCCCTTCGATGACACCATCAATCACAAGACGATCCTGCTAGGTGACTCCGGTGTGGGCAAAACCTCCTTTCTGGTCAAATACAATACGGGCGAATTTCGTTTGGGTTCCTTCTCTGCCACCGTTGGCATTGCACTAACGGTAAGTCCTAACGACTGAGAGAGATAGCGAGAGTGAGATAGAGACAGTAAGTTAATGACATTTAAGCAACGCATCTGTGCATCCTTCTCCCTCCGCCTGTGCATGCCCAAAGTTCACATTGCTTTGGCTCTCAAAAACATTGATATAATCATAATCCCATTTCGTGGCTTTGCTGTGCGCCCTATTTAAGCCTATGTCTGTCTCTGTGTGTCCTTGCGTGGGCGTGTGGATGTAACTGTAATTGAGCAGCAGCCGCAAGGGTTTTGTAGGCAACATACTGTTGCGTTGCGGCGCGATTTCACGTACTTTATGCTGTCTATTTTTATCGCACACAAATCTCAACAGCGCATTCGCATTGATTTTGTTACTCCGATGGCATAAAAATAAACTCCATAACAGCGGCGCGTTAAGGCTGAGCCTGTATGTGTATGTGCGCGTGTATGTATGTATGTGTGTGTACGTGTATACGCACTTCACAATAATTTAGCGTCACGCATTAGCGATGGCAAAATATATCGTAAAATCCTGATTGATTACCTAACTTAGGACTTAGTTTTAGAAGCGAAAAGAAAGGAAAAATTATTAACATTTATTAAAAAAGTGTTATGAAAGTTAATTATATTTTTTAAGAAAAGTATATTACTGCATGGCTTGAAAAAAGTATTCTTAAAGTTGATGGCATTTATATAAAAACATTAGTCTAAAAACATTTTTAATGTTTATTAAAGTATCTTTAATTTGGACGAAAGCTTAAAATCCGTTTTCAAAATGTTTGCAATCCATTTAAAATTAAAATTTTGTTAAAAAAATTGCATACAAAATATTTACTGTATTTATTATATGTTTTCAAATTTATTTTAGAATACTTTCTATTGAATATAGTTTACACACTTTTAATAAAAGTTCCTAAAGGAATGCTAAATTGCATTATTTCCACTTGCAAGTTTCCAAGTGCTCCTTGAAGTAGGCAACAGATTTTGTTTGCTCTGTTTTCACAACCTGTTGCCGGCTTTCACTTTCGCAGCTCGAAACACGAAGCGAGGCAGCAGCAGCAGCAGCAGCGACACGTCGGCCGTCAAGCCAATGAAGTTCAAGTGCAACAGTTATATATGCTATTGAGGCCCGACCCTGCCACCTGGTCCACATTTTGTGGCACACTCTGGCAGTCCCTTTAGACGCACTTTTGGCGCGTGCTCGACATTGGTCGTACGCATTTCTAGGCCAGGGCTGCTGCTGTATGTTGGGGCCAAAGGCAAGAGCCGAAGTGGCACGAACTTGACTCGGGCCATCAGCTGAAGGACTCTGCGCTGGATGCTGCCGCCTGCTGCTATCGATGCTTCTGGCTGCGTGCTCAGTTTAGTTTTGTGCGCTGCTCTTATCGCTTCGATTGGCTTCGGTCGCGCATTATTCGAGACAGCTTCAATTCAAATTTCAGTTGTGCACAGTTCTTAAGCAGCTTTGCCGTTCTTATAGTGTAAAGTGAATACGAACGATTTGAACTGCTTTGACAAACGCAAACACTCACACACACACTGGCACTCACAGTCTGCTACGCACACCCACACACACAGAAGCTGCGTATGGAATGCTGCAAGTTTTCATTGCATACTTTTGAGCGCGTCGCGACTTTGGTGCAATTTGCATCATTTTTCAGCTATTTTTGGCAGCTCAGTGCTGTGTGTGTGAGGGTGGTAGTGTGCGTGTGTGTTTGTGTGTTTACCTGTATACTTTAGTCTACCTGTCTGTGTGTGTTTTTGGGGGTTTTGCTGTCTGGCTAAATTGAGAAGGTTCTTTGCGCGTTTAAAAATAAATGAAAACAATTTATGGCAGGCAACTAATAAAAATTGATTTTGTGTGTGTGCGTGCGAGAGAGGATATGTCCAAATGAAATTCCTGCAGCTTTGTTGTGTGCAACATTTAAAGTGTATATAAAATGTTGAATAAAATGTTTTGAACTGAGTTTAATTTATTAGATTAACTTTAATGAAATGAAAAGCACAAATATATGAAATACTGAGAACTTATTTTGTTTTCCTATGCCAATTAAACCTATGAAAAGTCAAGCACATATTTCTACTTCATTGAGTTCCAACCATTTTGTTCTAGAAGCTTAATGTAGAATGTATACTATAGACCATTTCCCATGAAATTAATATAATATTTATTATGGACTCTCATTTATATCTTGTTAGCTGGTATTCCGCATTGCAGTATTGATGTCTAATGCCGTATTCTGCAATTGAATGTACTCTATTGTTCTTGTTTCTATGCACTGATAGCTCGTTCATGGCTGCTGTGCCTCAGGCACATCATTATGCGCATTAATTATACGATTGTGCATTCAATATTCGAAAGTTAATTTCAAGTCTGTGCCCAACACCATTGTCAATCTTTAGGTAGCTGCTGTCCAAAGCTAGTTTAATTAAAACGCATTTTAGATATTCTTGCCAAGGAGCCAGGGATTTCAAGGAAGCTGCTTCTGTTGCGACATTTCCCACTTGGGAAGTTTCACGGAAATGCAATTTAAGCCGATTACTAGCACAAATCTTTGTTGTTGCTGTTGTGTCTTGTCCCATAGCATCCTGTCCTGTCGTGCTCTGTACTCTGCTGCAACTAGCTGTTGAGTGGCTTTCATCACAAATGCTATAAAACGTTTTACGGCAGCCGCACATTAATATAAAGCTGTCGATTGGGTTGGCCAGCATCGGCTCGCCAGTTTCCTGTTAAAATATACTGTAGCGCCCAAGCACACACACGCCCACATACATGCAGTGCTGTGTGTTCGTCATTTCCTTAAAGCTGTCCATGCAATCAGAAAGCCATTGTCTGGCAGCTGCGTCCCTTTTCTGCCCACTTTGGCTTCGTTTTAGCTGTGTGATTGAACGCATGATTGAATGTATGTCTACATGTATCGAAACTGTGTTCTTTGGAAGGAATGCGTGCAAGTAGCCTTTGACGTAGGTGGAATCTTGGGCCGTTGCTGCGTAGGCCTTACAAATGTGTTCAATCGGCCGTAAACGGAGGGTTCATTTCTGTTCCAGTTTTGATGTAATTACGCGAAGAGAAATACTGTTCGAAATCATTCAGCCATCTCACAGTTCCATTGTCGGTCATAAATTTTCACTCCAAGTCGGTTTTCCGCGGAAAATAACGTTGGTTGCGCTGGCAACCCAATTAAAAACTTTTCTTATCAACATCCAGATTGCCAATGTAAAGTTGTTATATATATATAATTTTATATTGCACTAATACAAGAAGGTCATTTTATGGGTCGAAACACTGCTAAAAAGGTGGCCAGCGATTGGAAAAGGTTGCCAAAAGGTCGCAATTTAAAAAAGGATACGCATAACGCTTCGAGTGAAAATAATAAAATTGAAATGTGATATTGCATGGAGACGAAGGAGAAAACTATGCATATGAAATGAAATATTTGAGACAAGAATTAAATTATTTATCTACATTTATTTCCTGTAAATATTTTCCATTTATTCCCTGGCTGCTCCCACACTGAGCTCTAATTGTGTAATGCATACTTTTTGTTTTGATTTTGTTTTCATTTTAATAAAGTGTCCTTTGGCTTCAAGTGATATCAGCTTACAAATTAAGCCTGGAAACGCTGTCCCTGAACCTGTCATTGGGTCTTCGGGTCTTCGGGTCTTTAAGTGTAGTCAAGTCTGTGCACGTGCCGGCAGGCGATGAACTCTGCTTAAAGAGCTGCCGTCGGGCAGTTAGACTTTACTTGGGCACTATTACCCAGACAGTGGCATCCCAGACAGGACGAAATAAGTTTCGCCTGGCTGCCTGCTATTCAGCCTTCACATGTACATATATAAAACGTTTTTAATGTGAGCGTTTAAGAAATTGAAATGCGGCCGAGCAAAGGTGAACTGTCAATACAATTTGCACGCAGGCCCGACGTGCCAATCACATCCACAAGTGTTTGTCTCGTCTCGTCTCTGTTTGGTCTCTGGCAAAGAGTTGGCCATGGCAAAAGTGTGAAACTTTATGCATGCCAGCCTTATTTAGTATTGACACACTTCTTTCAGCGCAAATCCCATTAACGTTCTGCTTGAAAGACGGCCAAAAAAATAACTGTATCAGACAAATGCAAATGCAAATGCTTCCCCTGCAGAAACAAGCTTTTATGAGTTGACAAGGGGGATTGCTGCAATTGCAAATGTTTTTCTGTATTGATTTTAGCTATATATATATATATATTTTATAATATAATACTTTAGTTAAGCTTGCAGGCGCGAGGTCATGCATTAGTTGATTATTTCCAATGAACAACAACAACTGAGTGGCTGTCTCTTTAGCTATTTGAAGAAGCTATTGGCATTATCAACAACTGGCTCTTGTGATTCTTATTAAGGAAATGTCATGGTTGCAGATATAGCAAAGAGAGTCAAAGTGAACGAAGTCAGCTTCCATTTTCTGTGTGCGTAACCCGATGGCATGCAACTGATTAGTGCCATTACCTCCGCTTATCTAGTATATAAAATATATTTTGAAATACTTATTTTAAATAAGAGGTCGGGAATGCAGGAATTGAATTACATTAAATTATGGAGGCTGGTTCTTAAATACTGGGTATTAGGCTAAAATGGCTTTGTTAAAAGTATGTAACAGGCAGCAGGAGGCGTGGCAGATCCCATAAAGTATATAATACGTAAAGAATATATAGAAAGATCAAGACGACGGGCTGAGTCGATCTCGGAGCCTGTAAGATCCTAGTAATTTTACATGAAGGTCCTTCTATACAGCGCGCAGATCAAGTTTGTTTCAATTCGTCGATAACATTTCCATGAAATCGATTGACAACGTTATCGAATTTCGATTCTTAAAGCAAATCTTTAATTTTTAAATATTTTCATTCTAAAAAAAATTGCAAATTGCATGTCAAAAATCAGAAACACTTGCAAAGCTTTCTTACGCACTAGTCTTATACTTCAAACTCACACAGCCTTCTCAAATCGCAAGCTCTTATGCCGATCCCACAATTTTATTCATATTATGTGCTTTAGATTGATTCTGCATCAACATTTTATTCAATTTGAAGAGATTTATCTTTTTAAAAAGTTCTTCTGCTCAGATAACAGACGTTTTCTCTGCTCTCAAAGGTATGAAAATGCTTTGTTAGCAAGTGTAAATTTTTAAACAGTTGCGTAAATACGCGTGGAGGTTAATCACGTGGTTGCGCTCCTGTGGAGACTTCCGCTCTCGGTGAAGCCTTTTCAGTTCCCAATTATTATCCAAAATGTTGCTTTGAGGCGCTTGTTTGTTGGCTTTTGTGGTTTGTGCTTGCCAACTGTTGATTTAGCGACGTGGTCCACGAAACGCCCGCACTATAATCTGGCTACTGTGCCACACAACCCACGCCTCGCAGCCCGCTTTGTGTGTGTGTGTGTGTGTGTGTGTGTGTGTGTGTGTGTGTGTGTCAACGACAATGGCAGCCGTTTGTGGCCCTAGGGGAAGCTAACCTTGCGCGGTTTCGGCTTTCATCGACCCTGTCGTTGGCAAGGCAATTACATTCAATTTGCACCTGTGCACCTGTCTGCCTGTGTACCTGTGTTCCTGTGTCTGAATGCGCCAGCCTTTTGGCTCTTTTTAAAGTTCCGGCTTTTTGAGCGAACATGAATTTGAATTCTAATTTGTTTTTCTCTCAACTGGCCAAAGTAAATTATAGCTGCCGAACCTAATTAAATTTTCAGCGACTTTATTATGATTTTACTGTGTACTAAATATAGAGCGTTCTTCCTCTAGCATTTGTTTTTATTATTTGTATTCTTTTTGTTTCTTGTTTTTATGATTTTTAATGAGTTTTTTTTGGTGCAAAAGTTTTGCCTTTTGCTTTATGCGCTGCCTCAGCAAACTTTGCACCCAGATTTCGATTTACAGATGCGAGCTGCCAGTTGTCGAGTTGATGTTGAAGTTGAAGTTGAAGTTGGATTTTGGATTGAGTTATTGCTGGTGGGCTCATTTTGCAGAGGGTTGTTTTTGGGGCTGTCAATATGCGTCATTATTATGCTGATAATGATGACCATAAATAATGATGATGATGATGATGATGATGTGTAACAGTTAGTTTATTGATTTATTTCGTTCGTTGGCGTGTTTGAAATTCAATCAAGCCACTTTGCATTTGCACCTTCACACAGCAGGCGATTGTCTTACGGATTTACAGCTGAATATACTTTGCGGTTTCAAAGATGCGACGTCAGCAAACGCGCTATCGCAGCGATTCAATCGCTGGCACCAGCACCGGAGCGATTCGGAAGTCTTCGCTGGTCTCAAGTGTGAGCAACGCTTCGCCCACGCGTCGCGAATCGCTGGTGAAGCCCACCTGGCAGCATATTACGCCCGGCCAGCTGCCACCGAAGACCCTGGACAAGATCAATGGCATTGCCTCGGATGATTCGGATGACGATGGCTATCCCAAGCGTCGGCCCAGCGTCATTGTGCATCAGCGCCAGCAGTCGCTGTCCCAGCAGCCGTTGCTCCCGGAATACATGAGTCCATCGCATCTCTATCGCGATCATCTCCAGCAGCAGCAGCTGTCGCATCAGCAACAGTCGCAGTCACAGGCTCAGCAGCAGTCGAGTGGAAATGGTTTCAGCAGCAGGTTCCTAAGCAGCATGCGAATCACCGCAGCTGCCGAGCAGCAGCCGCTCTTGGATACTGGAGGCGTGGGTGCTGGTGGAGGTGGCGGTGTAGGTGGAGGTGTCGGTCCTGGTGGCGGTGCAGAAGGTGGTGCTGCTGCTGGAGGAACTGCTGCAGCTGGCAACGATGGCGCTGGGGCCACGCTCTGCAAATCAGCTGGACGCGCACTCATACGCATGATTTCATCGACACCCGGGCAGGATGAGGATGAGGATTTTGATATCATGGGCAAGGTGACACGAGAATAAACACAAATCCACTAACTAACACATTCACTCGAAACGGACATGAAACTTAACTGTACAACATTGCTCACACCCAAAATCCTGTTGACTTACCAATTTGCATTACAAAAAGGACGACAACAAAAGACATATACAAATTTATAAGTATTTATAAGCGGCTAAACAGGCTGCCGAATCCCAGGCAAGGAAGGCTCTTTATCAAAACCTGAGCCGCAAATTGATTTACGTGCAGCTCGGCCTGAATCTTTGTCTGTCTGTCTGTCTGTTTGGCTGTTTGCCTGGCTGAATCCTGTGCCTTTAACGACTTCGTTTCGTTTTATTTGCAGTGACATTATTTGGGCCATTTTATGGCATTGCCTGATTTACAATGGGATTTACATAAGCAGCTCAAAAATAAAGTCATCAAATTGTATAAAAGCGCCAAGTGGCAAAAAGGAAATTAAACAATAGACTTTTTTGCTGTTTAAAAAGACAACAATGAATGAGAAACAGTCTCTCCTCAGCAGTAACTAAATTTTTAATTTCCTTGTCAACATGATGGCACAGCGCGTCGCACTTCTAATCTCGCGCATCCTTCGGCATTCGCCGTTTGCCTGCCGTCTGCTGCCTGCTGCCTGCTTCGTGCCGTCAACAACAATACGAATGGAGGTTATCCCGCTGCAAAGCTGTTATGCTTTATGCTTTTCATTAGCGCAATTCACTAGAATTATGACAAATGCTCCGGCACCGGCTGCGACTTACTCGCGCCCAGCTGCAGACATAAAAAAACAAATAATAAATATGGCGCAATAAAAATAAAAGAAAAAGAAGTTATGCGCCACTTTAATGCACTTTATAAGCCATAAGCTCAAATTCAATAGAACTTTGATTGTTATTAAAAAAAGAATACCTAAATTCAATTAAACAAAAGAATGTGCAATATTAAAATCTTGCTCAAATATGCTTTTGAATATTGAATTAAAAATACTCTATAAAACTACTGCTGCATATTTTAATATATTAGCGCAAACATTTGCATAAGTTGCCATTCATACCAGCCGCAAATTATACATTGCGTATACGCCGTGTATGTTGGTCGTTAAATGATTAATTTTTGAGTAAACTACGCAAATTACTTGGTTTATTTGTTGAGGTCCCAAACAAAACCGAGAGTCTGTTCATTAAGTGACGAAGACCCATTTAAATACCAAAGGCTTTTCAGTTTTACAAACTCCTACTCAACCTTTATTGCATATATAATAAACCAATTTAATAGTTCTGTTTTTTTTCATATTACAAAATTTGCCTTGAAGCCTTTTTAATCTAAAGCTAAGCTGTTTTTAATATCTGTGCATTGTAAAAAACAGACTTTAAATGTAGACAAAAAAAAAACGTTCTTATACTGTTTGTAAATTTTAACGCATGAATAAACAGTAAAAGAAATAAAAATACTTTAATGTAAAAAAAGCTGTGGTTCCCTTTTAGCTGAAGCTTTAGTAGCTAAAGCCCATAAAAGTTAAGTAAACATTAACAATAACACTAACATAGCTCCAATTAACACTGACATTAAAATACAACATTTGCATTTGCGAAACTAGAGATATTTAAATTCCCAACAGATTCAGTGAATCAAGGCATTCCAGATTCGTAATGCAACTCCTGTACTCCTTTGTGGAATCCCAAGCGTAGCATGTTGACATAGCATTTGAGTTAAGTTTTAATTGCCTGCTGCCGGGTAACATCCAATTTAGACGAGCAGAAAGCTTAATCAATAGCAGCCACAAATACGTGTGTGCTCCTTTTGTAGGTTACTTAATATAGTATATATATATATATACCTATATATATATAGGTAGGTGCCATATTTCATACATTATTCTGAACTCGCATATGTTAAGCAAACGCATATATTATTTTTGTATAATGTTCAATGTATTTTTCTTCATTTACACACATACACCCACACACACTTATATACACCTACGCTTGTTGTTGGCCAGGTCATAATGCTGGGCGATTCGGGAGTAGGCAAAACGTCGCTTTTGATTCGATTTCGCGATGGTCGCTATGTGCCCAGTTATTTTCTGAGCACAGTTGGCATTGATTTTAGGGTAAGCGATTCTCTCTCTCTCTCTCTCTCTCTCTCTCTCTCTCTCTCTCTCTCTCTCTTATTGTTGTTACTAATTGTTGTATGTCTCTCACTGTCTCTCTCTCTATTTGTTTGTCTCTTTCACAATATCTCGCCCAACTATATCTTTCTCATTCTGTACACCCATTTCGTTGCCAACTGTTGTCCTGTCTGAAAAGTCTGTACGCTGTCAACAGTTGTCAAGTCTTTGAATACGATTTTCACCTGCTTACACATTAACTTTTCCATCATTTCTGTGTGTGTGTCTGTGTACTTGAGTTTATCTAACTTCTTCTCTTATACCCTTTCCCACTTCTGTGTTTGTCTAATCCAAACAATCCGAAACTCCTTTCAGCAACAGCTTCCTTTATGTGTTATACCCTGTAATCCATCTTTATTATATGTGTTATACGTTTTGATATATACTGTATATATGTTATAGGGCATCCAAGTGTCGGTTTTTGCTTGTCTTTATGTATATTGTTTCTATGTTCTGTGTGTGTGTGTGGGTGTGTGTGTGTTCTGCTTTGTCTGTTTATTTTGTGGTTTTCATGTTCTCCAGCTGCTGTGGCGTTTCTCTTTAGTAAAATATTTTCCCGCCAGCTTAGCTCGTGTTCAAGCTGCCCTTCCCACCGTCCTCCTTCCCGTGAGCCCTTCTCTCCAACCATGAGCTTATACCCCATCTCTGAGGACCTTTTGCCCCCAAGTTGCCGGCGTTGCTGCGGCAAAAGTTCTTTGGTGGGCTATTTATTAAAAAGCATATGAACTTGAAAAGGACTTGTTGATGGTTGTGTGTCTGTTTATATGTGTGTGTGTGTGTGTCTGTGTGTGTGTCTGTCTCTCTGTATATGTGACTGTGTGTGTTCGTTCTTGTACACTTGTTGTTACTTGTATTTAAGTTGATGTTGTTGCTTTTATTATGCTTATTATTGTGGGGCTTTTGTTTCAACTTCCAGAGGTTTTATTATCGTGAAAATTGCCGAGGGCTCACATGGCACATAAATTTATTAATGTGCAATAATACTACAAGTATTTGCCATGTCCGCCATTAGCCAAACAACTGTCCCGATGTCGTGTCCTTTGCAATATTGCCAGCTCATTGAATGGGCACGTGCGTCCATTTCTGCCTTTCAACTTCTTTACGTAAAATTCTATAAAAATACAAATTGTGAGAATTGCGACCCAATAATGATTTCATTGCCATGGAGGCCAGTTGAAGGCCATACAGAAATAAAGTTAAAAAATAGACCAAAAACGTGATTAAATTTCAATTACCTACTGCAAATAAATAATAACAAAATTTCCAACTAAATTATTTAAATTAAAACTAAAACAGGTATTCAATTTCATTTATAATTCAACGAAAAACATTTTACCTTGGGCTTTTCAATTATGTATTTTACGATGGAAATATTTTGTAAAAATTATAATTAAAACATATGGAAACTTTCAACTTTTTATGCTTTTTAAAAGTAATCATTGAACTTATGAATTTAACAAGAGCCAAGCCGGGGGATATGCAATGCACACAGCTATATACATACATATATGCTATGAAAGTATTTTTTTGCTTTTGTATACATCATTCAAATATTCATTATTTATGTAGACTGCTTCCACTGTGTTTCACTAAATGAATTTCACAGTAAATTGTATTCAATGTTGGCTCAGTACATTGACTTCTTGTTTACTTCGCTAGAAATTTGACGTTTGCTTTAACTTTTTTTCTTTCGTTCTGATATTCGTAAATGCTGTTTTATATGACTTTTATCCAATAAACTCAAGTCAATACGGCTGCCATACACACACACCCACACACACACACAGATACAGATATCTTGATGTTGTTTGTCGTATTGCTTGCTTTTATTATATGTTGACTGACTGTCTGAGTAGGCCCTCATTAGTCCTGGGTCGCGTTCAACATTGGAGTCCTTAATGATGCTGAATCTGCATGTTAACTGTAAGTGTATTCATGTATTTTGGTATTTGATATGTTTCCAATTTCGGATTTCTTCAAGTCAAACGCTGCGAGCACACAATGTGCCCGTGAACCCATTTAATTAAGCATACGCCGCGTTGCCATCTCCCTCTCTGTCTTCACTCTCTCTCTGTTGTTCGTGTTCAATATATATATATATCTTCAATTTGTTCTCTTTGGCATGCACAATTCGCAAATTAATTGCATTTCGCATAATAATTTGCGCTCTCCTGGCAATAACAATTTCTTTGTACATAACAAAAATGCGTAAAATGCATAACTTAATTGCAGAACAAGGTGGTCGTTGTCGATGGCACGCGCGTTAAGCTACAGATCTGGGATACAGCCGGACAGGAACGTTTTCGCAGCGTAACGCACGCCTACTATCGCGATGCCCACGGTAAATGCTGCTGCAATTGGGCTTCGGACTGTGCTGATGCAATTTTTCATTATTTTTTTAATACTTATCATAGCGCTGTTGCTGCTGTACGATGTGACCAATAAGACCACATACGACAATATACGCGCCTGGCTGGGCGAGATACGTGAGTACGCGCAGGAGGATGTGGTCATCGTTTTAATAGGTGAGATTCAGTTTGCCAGCAATGAACACAAAATAGATTTGATTAAAGGCAGCTCTCTAGCTGCAGCTGGTGTCGCCAACTGTTGGTAACTTAATTGAATTACGAGTTAAAACTTTGCAACTTTTGTCGCTTTTCAAATGCACTCCACATGCCACCCCCCTTCCCCCTACACCCGCTTGATCCACACACAGGCAACAAGGCCGATTGCAGCAGCAGCGAGCGACAGGTGAAGCGCGAGGATGGCGAACGGCTCGGACGTGAGCACAATGTGCCATTCATGGAGACATCGGCCAAGACCGGACTCAATGTGGAGCTGGCTTTCACAGCGGTGGCCAGGTAAGCTAGAGGCCACTAAATAAATTGACTCTAAAGAGTTTGACTTGAGTTTCTAGCAAACTAAAAGCTTCAATTTGCTTCTCGTATCCTCTTTGAAGCACTTTTCAGTTTTCTATAGCTCGTATATGTTATCCAGCTGTTATGCAGCTGTTGTCACTTTTTAGTGCTTGTTAGTTTACAAACAACACAATTCATTCTCCACATTTTTCTCTCTCCACAGACAGCTGAAGAGTCGCGGCTACGACCATGGCGATGATGGAAAATTCAATGTGCATGATTTTGTGCGTGACAATACAAAGGCTCGTTCTGTTTGTGCTCAATGCAGGAACATGTAATTTGTTTCTGACCCAGCACAATGAAAACTTTGCACAAAATCAACAAAAAAGCTCACCAAAAACAAAGCGCAAATTTGTACAAAAAAACTTTGAAAAAAATAGAATGAATAATGCCAAACCGACAAAAAAAAGAAAATTGGTTATTGAGAGAGCACGCGTGAGGAAAACATTTTGCAGCTCCTGGCGGCATAGTATTAGCTCTTTGTATGTAAATTGAAATGTGGAGGGGACGAGTGTGGAGAACGCTACGATGGGGCATGTATAATTGGGCATTTGATAGCATAAATAATGGATAATATATACATGAATACATATACATATATCTATATACAAGAACATACTTTATTTTTGGCAAGGACAATAGAGAAGTCCTTGCGGAATCCTAACAAATGGCGCAAAGTGCAGCAAAATCATGCATCATTGAGATTTGTCCAGCACGTCGATGATGAATTGGGCGTGCTTATTCGTATTTATTATAATCGCGCTGTTAGTGGCTAAACAAAATATATGTGAACCGAATATATGCCACAAAATAAAATATATAGGCGATAGCTTATACATATATAATATAAAGGCATTGCGCCAGAAGCAACCAAACTAGATTGAACCAAACCCAATTAATGAGAAACAATCACTCAATTTACCTAAACGAAAACTATTAATTGTATTTATTGAGACTTCTGTTTTATTATGTATCGTTAAGTGTTATGCCTACCGTTAAGTTTTAAAGACCTCACACCAAAAAATAAAACAAACGACAGTACTGTTTAATAACTAAAACTATTTTAAATTATTTACACCAATGTAAACATAAAACAAAATTAATCTATTAACTACTCTATGCAATTAAGTTAGTTAAAGCTCTATGTAAACTTTGGCATGTTCTATATGCAATACATATATACAGTTACTCACTACAACTATTCAACTACGGATGCATTCGGAATACCAACGCAAACTTTATATCATATAAAATGAAAGTAAACTACATATAAAATAAACAGCGTTATCTTTAAGCAAGAAGCTTGCATGCATGCATACATATGTAATGTACTACAAATATACCATAACAACAAATACATATTTACATTGAATGTGGTTAAAAAAGAACATGCAAGGTGTTTTATTTCAAATTCGAAATACGCGAAATGCGCGCGCTACCATCTGGATGTTTTGGTTACTTTTCCAGCACTAGAGTTTGTTTCAGAGCACTGGCTTGTTAATGTGGCCACCTTATATTGAGGCTGTTATCGATAGCTCGCAATCGATAAGTGCAGTGGAAACATGTGCTCAGCTCGCTCGAAAATAAGCAGCGTGTGAAATATTCATATTTTGGTATTAATTTGGAGTAATAAACTAGCCAACCATGGCAGATTCCACTTTTCATCGGCCTGGTCCTTTGAAACAAACAAATAAAGCCCATAAAACGGGTCGTCATCGCTCTAAAGGAGCCGTCGACAATGCTCTCAAAGGTAGGAGTTCCTCAAGTGCAGCAGTTCATTTTAACTTGAATTCCTTTTGTTTACCTTAGGCAAAGTGGGTCTCAAGGCCATCTCTCACAAGCATAAGCTGCAGCAGCGTAAAGAGCAACGACGCAACCAAATGAATCAGCTGCGAAAAAACAAACGCGACGAGGTGCTGCAACAGAAGCGTCAGCTGGGCGGACAGTATTCGCCCCCTTTTCTGGTGTGTTTGCTGCCCATGCACGAGCATATCGATGCCAACTCGGCTATCGCCATACTCCAGAGCTGCGACAGTGAAGTCGTTGTGGATAAGTCATCCAGTGGCATTGTTTACATGAATCTGCCGCGCTTCAAGCAACGCTTCGCCTTCGTAACACCGCCCATTGGGCGTGGCAATGAACTTATTGTTCTGGACTATCTGAAAGTGTGCGACACCACGCTAATGCTGACGTCGGCTGCCTTCGGCGACGATGAGGTCTTTGATCGCTGGGGACAACGTGTGTTTAATATGGCTTCAGCCCAGGGTATTCCGACTCCAGTTGTAGCCTTGATGGATCTGGAATCTATTAATCCAAAGCGTCGTACTGCTGCCAAGCAAGCGGCTCAGAAATTCATCAGCAAGTTGCTGCCTGAGGAGAAGATCATGCAGATGGACACCACCGCAGAAGGATTAAATGTCATGAGACGCATTGGTGGACAGAAGAAGCGGTTGCTCCACAACGTTAACAATCGCCCAAGATTGTTTGGTGATGTGGTAGAATATGTGCCAAATGGAGAGATGGGCACTCTGAAAGTAACAGGCTATCTGCGAGGACAGTCCTTAAATGTGAATGGACTGGTGCATATACCAGGACTGGGTGACTTTCAGCTCGGCCAGGTGGATGCGCCACCCGATCCTTACAGGCTGGACAAGAGCCGCGATGGAGAGTTGGGGGAAGTGCGTTTGCTCGATCGCAGCGATCCAGCAAAGCAAACATCACTTCAGTCTGAGAATATACCCAATCCCATGGACGCCGAGCAAACTTGGCCAACAGAAGAGGAAATTGAGGCAGCACAAAAGGAAACCAAGAAAACAAAGTTCATCAAACGCGTACCCAAAGGTTACAGCGAGTACCAAGCTGCCTGGATCCCTGATGAGGAAATAGAAGGCCAGGATGATGACGACGACGATGAGGACGGTGACATGAGCGGCAATGAAGAAGACGAGGACTTTATGTCTTGTGATAATAAATCCTTTGATGATGAGTGCGAGAAACGCGATTCGGATACCGAAGATTATTTGGACAGTGTGTCTGTGTCCTCAGAGGCAGCTGTTAACGATGAAAAATACGATCAGGAAATGGATTTCCAGGAAGAGCGCGAGACCCTAAAGAACCTGCAACAGGCACGCACCGATCAATTGTGGCCCGACGAAATTGACACGCCCCTCGATGTGCCCGCCCACGAACGTTTCCAGAAGTATCGCGGCCTGGAATCATTCCGCACATCGCCCTGGGATGTCAAAGAGAATCTGCCCAAGGATTATGCGCGTATCTATCAGTTCCAGAATTTCGATCACACCAAGCGTCGCATTTTGGCACAGGCAAAAGAATTCGAGGGCATTTTGGTAAGAGAGACTGAAATCTATATTATGATGATAATAAGCTAACATCACTTCTATTAAACCCCAGCCTGGCTTGTACATCACGTTGCATGTTATCAATGTGCCTGAAAGTCGCTGGAACGCCTTTAGATCTGGTCATCTATCAGATAATGTCATTGTTTATGGCATGCTGACCCATGAGCACCAGATGTGCATTATGAATGTTGTGCTGCAACGTATTCCCGACTCCGAGGTGCCGCTCAAGTCCAAGGAGCAACTGATTATCCAGTGTGGCTATCGACGTTTCGTTGTCAATCCTATTTACAGTCAGCACACAAATGGCGACAAGCATAAGGTGTGTATATTGTACTGCAGTTATTAATCACAGATGCTAAGTTAGTTTCTTCCACAGTTTGAACGCTTTTTCCGGCCATATGAGACCGTGTGCGCCACCTTTTTTGCACCCATACAGTTTCCTCCTGCCGCCGTGCTCGCGTTTAAGGTGAATCCGGATTCCTCGCTGGCCTTGGTTGCCCGTGGCCGTCTGCTGTCTTGCGATCCGGACCGCATTATCCTGAAGCGCGTGGTGCTGAGCGGTCATCCGATGCGCATTAACCGCAAATCGGCAAGCATCCGTTATATGTTCTTCAACAAGGAGGACGTAGAGTACTTCAAGCCTGTCAAGCTACGTACCAAATGCGGTCGCATGGGTCACATCAAGGAATCACTGGGCACGCATGGTCATATGAAGTGCTACTTCGATGGCCAGCTGCGTTCATATGACACCGCATTCATGTATCTCTATAAGCGTGTCTTCCCCAAATGGAATTACGAAGAATGCCTTGTGCGCAGCGCCGAGCATTCACGCCAGGAGCGCTCGGCGGAAGCTCGTCGCAATTCGAGGCAGCTCATTGATGAGGCAATGGAACAGTAGTCTAATTAGTAAATACATATGTATACATTTTTGTATATATTTGCATATATTGAAAGAAATTGTCTCAAGGGCACACAACATACATGTCATAATTTATCTTTTTATACCCTTTGCAAAAATTAATATTTTAATTTTAATCAGAAGTTTGTAACGCATAGAAGAAAGCATGTCCGATTACATAAAGAATATATGTTCTTGATCACACGGCAAATTGAGTTGATAAGCTTGACCGTCTCTTTGTTGCGTGGCAAATCGGAGTAACTATATGTTCCAAAGTTTTATATCTAGAGCCCCAAATTTTGGCTATAGTTCGATCAAAAACTTAAGGATCTTAGAAAAAAATATCATTCTGAACACGTGGTAAGCATGACTACCGATTGGCATTCAAGGATGTCCAGGATTCAACCAAAAATTCGAAACCAAATATTTTCAAGGGATATGGTCGAAAAATAAGCAAAAATACCAAAAATCGGCAATAGTTTTGCCATTTGAAGGACTACTGTTATGTCCTTCGGCACAACAAATGTCCACATGGTCCTGATTCAGAATAAACAGCAACAAGGACGAAAATCCTTTAAACTGCTGAGATAATATGACGATTTTTTACAGACAAAATAGCTTATAACTCACCTAAATCCTTGCGTATCCTGGCTGGTAATGTGTCAAAATAATTTCTATCTTAAGGACTATCAGTAGACTAAATGACATTTAAAGAGTCCTTCTGGTTGCCGAGATACCAGGGATTTTGTGTATTTAAGCCATTTTCCATGGCCACCGTAGCTGGCCTGGAACTGAAATATCACAAGTCCCGGATTCTTAGATGACCTCATAATATTTTGATGGGAACCGATAGAGCTGGTCCATACGAACCAAACGCATTATTTGCTTTAGTCCTGTGCAAGGATATAGCCGAGTTAAAGCTATTTTGCTCTGTTTACTTGCCCTTAAGAGTATGCAATAAAAATGAAGTATGAAAAGGGTTCGTGAAAAAATTAATTGAAGCATTTACAAATTTTTGCATAACCTCACGGGGCGGACATTTTTTCTGAAGTACCAGGCGAGCAGAAATGAGCAGCTGTGTGAAAAATGTTATTTGACATATAGGTTGATGTTGCCCTCTTCTGTAGATTGACAAAAAATTATATATATAACTGTAAAAACTGTATCTTCTTCAACTTAAGATAAGGCTTAAGTGGGACGTGGCAAATCAGAAAAATCATATGTATATCCTTTAAAATTGGCAAGGGTATTACAAAACTTTACCATGGCTGAAGTTAATCCGTCCCTCTAGTTATGTATATAGTAGTAGTAGTTGTATATGTATAATAGGTATAATCGAACTATATTCACAAACAATTGGCTTAACTAATTGGGGTAATTTACGCATAACATATACATATATAGATAGAAATATATATATTAATATATATAATTTTTAAAACGGGACACGGTTAAAAAGCTCAAGCCGCATTGCACAGTTATATGGGGGGTTCTTTTTATGGCTAATACATTGGGTTCTAGCAGATTGGATTCGAAATGGGGACACTTAGTAGTTGTAGTTAGTGGACAAACACTTGCGTCGCTTCTTCTGCAGCTGTTCAATTTGCTCCACGATTTGTGTGCGCGTCTGGAATGCTTTAACGATGCATTCGCAAGTGAGTGCAGTGGCAATAAACTGATTAATGGATATGTGCCAGGCATCGGAGGTGTTTGTCGCGCTGCTGCTGCCGCTGCCGCTACTATTGTTGGTTGTCGTCGCTTTTGCTGATGGTCCAGCTGTAGCTCCTGCTTTTGCCAGACGCAGTTCTTCCTCCAGAGCTACAAATAAACGCGTCGTGCTGCTAGGCTCTGCAGCAGGGGTTGTGGGATTTCCATTGCTATCCGGTAGCTAAAGTAATTCAAATTATGATAACAAAGATATAAATGTTGTTTATTTACAACTTTCACTCACCTCATCACCGCTGCCGCCCAAATTAAGCTGCGTGAAGCTCTCCAAGCTTGGCTCTTTCCTGATGTTGCTGTTGCCCATCTCAATGAGATTTTCGTCTGTCAAAGAAAAAGGATTTAAACTGAGTCGGCAAGACTTTCTTTATGGCTTATTGTCTACTTACATGCACGCCGCATTTCTTCATCCTGCACACAGCCCATGATCTCTATGATGCTGCGCCACAGCAGTTGGAAATTCTCCTTGCGCATGTGAGGCACATGACGATGTTTTCCACTTGCAGACGCGCTCTCATCTGGTTGATCCAGCAAATAGCCCAGGCTGCCCAAGCTGCGTGTATCCGTTGCATTCGAATCAGCGCGCTCTAGACGCGTGGCCGCGACTAGGTCGCTGATCTGTGAGAAATTCGATATAGTCTCAACGTTCAGTAGCAGTTGCTCTGCAGCTGTTCCGGCTGCTGCTGTCGTCGATGATTGTGGCGGAGTTATGCGGGCCGCGCCTAGATCTGAAATATCCGAAAATGTGTCAATCGATTCGTAACGTCCCTGCTGGCGAAGGCCGATGTCGTTGTCGTCATCCTGCCCAGCATCTGTGCGTGTTGCAGTACCCTGGAGTGCAGCGGGCAGATCCACATAGAACGTCGAGTTGCGTTGCACCAGCGAAGATGCATTAGAATTAAGTGAAAGATTCGGTGTTGTCCGCGACAGATCCATAAACGTGTTGCCCGAGATCCCAGCCAGATTATGCAAATGCTGTGTGGCGCTGATCAGCGCATAGTCATCGGCATCAAAGTTATGATCCGATGGAGAAGGCAAAGCTTCAATCGACTCCGAAGCATCCTCACTGCAAAATGCAATGAAATTAGTAAAGTCAAAATGATTAGCAAAGTAAAATTACTCAAAGAAGTCCTCCGCCTCAAATGCCTCTTCAGCATCATCTTTAATCCGCGGACGTGGACGACGAGTGCGTTCAATTTCCGCCTTAGACAGCAGTGGCGGCAAATGCAATACAAAGAGGAGCTTCAGTTTCTCCATGCTCTTGCTGGAGCAGACTAAGCCAAAGGCGTTGATTAGTTGACCAAAGTCCAATTGTCCAGTGACCTTTTTGTCCGTCAGCTGTCAAATATTTAGATTAGAATTAATTGAATACAGAATGCCTGTAGCAAATAGTGACCTACCCTAAACAGCTTCTCGCCAATATCAACGCTGACGCATTTTCGCCAGGGCGTTAGCTCAGAGAAGAGTGTGTGGAATACCTCAAAGTTGATGCAGTAAGCCTCATGGCGTCCACTGCCGCCACCGGGCATAATATCGCCGACTCCACCACGTGATGGTGATTGATGGTGCGGCAGCAGCTGCGGCGCCTCACTCATGTGATATTGCGTTTTCTGTTGCTGCTGCTGCACAGATTTAAGGGTCAACTTCTCCTCTCGTATTATTGTGAGCAGCATGTGCAGCTCCTGGCGATCAAAGTATGCATTATGCACATGGGCCTTCACAATGGTCTTTTCGTTGTCAATGTCGAACTGACGTACAGTGAGGCGACGATGCTTGTTGCGCAGTTCTTCGATGCGCTGCTGCGTCAGTTCCTCGCCAAATTTTGTGTACGCCTCGTGGATGAGAGTCTGTACTGTTTGCGTCTGCGGTCGCTCCAACTTGCGCTTGTCCGTGGAAGGTGGCACTTGATATTCGGGATTGTATATACCCTCTAAATAGGTCTGCAGCACCAGCATGGCCTCGCCATCGTCCTGGCATTTGAGCAGCTTGTCGCGGTTCCATTCGATGATTTGCAGAGAGACCATGAAAATGATCTTGGCGCCCTCGTAGAAGAAGCAGTCCAATATTTGCAACGAACTCTCGTAACTGATTACACTTATGAATATGGTAAGGAACCACGAAATGGAGATCATTTTGATAACGCCAAGTCGTTCCAGATGCTCATGCAAGTCCGACAGATGAGTCTCTACCAGCTCATTTAGCACGCCTTGATCGATCTGGGCGCCCACAACCTTGTCCTTGTAATAGTCAGGCAATAAATTCTCGCACAGGCTGGCTAGCATCCAGAAGGCATTTTCCTCATCACAGAAGAGCAGAAATACCGATGAAACAATATTCATGGCCTGACAATAGCCCACCTGCGGATTGCGCAGCGCATACGCCTGCAGCACACGCCTCAAGGCGCCAATGCCATCGGTGCATTGGAATGCCGGATGCTCGGGCAGCGATCGTGGCAAGTCCCTATCGATTTCATCATGCGCAAAACAATCCTTAATGCAAGCGGCTTTCTCTACCAGATCTTCATACAGGCCGGGATTCATTTCCTTGTCGTGGATAGCGCCTGAGAAGATTAACCAAATTTCCTGTCTCAGTTTGTCCGGTATGCCCTCCACAATTAAATTGATCACATCTGTGGTGCGAAACATTGCAATACCACGTCCAAAGTCACGAAAATGATCCTCCCAGCGTGCCAGTTTCTGCTCCTGTTTCTTCTGTATGTCCGCGCTGAACTGCGTCTTGAATGTGTTGAGCAAGGCAGTCTGTTTGCTCCACGATATATCGTACTTGGCACGTTCGCGACTGACGGGTCTATAAGTAGGAGTTACAAAAGTTAAAATGACGATTCAATTGAATAGAGACTTACATATGGATGCGCGATAGTAGATCTGTGATCTTAGAGATGAGCACCTCTCGATCCGTAATTTTGGCAAACATAAAAGGCACATTCTCCGATGTAAAGATGACAATTTGATTGTCAAAACGTTGCTGGCCATCGTCCTTTTTCTCAACACTCTGTGAATGGCAAAATATAGATTAGATGCAAAGCTAGCTTAGTGCAATATGCAATAACGTTTTCAAAGTACACATACCTTAATAGTTTTCATTGGTATTACGACGCTAACCAAATCCTTGACATCGCTGCGAAAGCAAAAGAAATTGGGTGACAAATAAATATAGCCAGCATTGAATCGCTTCGAATAGGGCGTCCATATATCGGCTTTGATCTTGCCATCAATAATTTCTGTTTGCGGTAGACGAAAGTAAACACGAAACTCCTCCGATTTTTGGCGTGCTGTCAAATCGCGCAGTAGCACAGGCTTCTTGGAAGCCTTTGCGCCAAAACGTGTAAAATTCGAGGGATCATGGTCCACGACTGGACTCTCTGGGTCATGTATTAACTTCTGGATGGCCATTTTATTAAGCTGCTCGATGAGGACGTGCGCCTCGTTCGGATTGAACAGCAGTGTGAAATTATACGTCATATTGTTGGTAGTCTTCAGATAGATTGTATTGCCACTACGGCTAATATCCTCCAGTTCAGCGAAGCGTATGATTCGCTTAATCTCCTGGCTCAGCATGTACGAGTAGAAGCAAACATGGTTAAGAGAAATGTACAATTGTCCCTGACGCGGTATTTTGTTCTTCACATAACTGAAAATGAAAGAATTATAATCAAGAAATACTGAGTTTTCGGTAATAGACTTACGTTGCCGAATACGAGTTGACCAGGCGTTCCTCTTCGGGCATTTTGAAGATTTGTCTGAACTGTGAAGTCTTCACTTTGAAATCCGGCGACTCGCCAGTATCGTCTTGATTGATTTGAGCATAAAGCGATTGTATTTTGCATATGGTGAAGTTTGTAACCTCATCCTCATTTTCCATTTCGTTGAGCACACTGAATAGATTGGCCTGCAGCCACTCCCAGTCCTTGACAATCTCATCCTGTGTAATACCAATGGCGATTTCTGTTTTACGAACAGATGATAATAAAATTAAAGTGCAAGTCAATATAAAATAATATTCACACTAACAAAGTGGCCTAATACAGAAAGTCACTAAGTCACTTGCATAAATAACTATTTCCTTTCATTGCATTATTGTTAGTTAGCTAATGTGTTGACACACAGCCCGATATTGTTAGTCATTAGATATCACAGCTCGTTCCAACTATGCAATTCAGTACGCTTCTATTTTGCTATATTTAATCTAGCCAAATATGTCTGTAATATCTAATTTTAGCTGCATACTTATAAAAGTCTATGAACCCTAGCCAAACACCAAAAAATCATATAGGAAAGGAAACTGTCCCTCTCTCATCACATCTTATCCTTTCCTCACATGACTCTCTTTCTAACAGTAACTCGCCTTTGCGATTTAGTGATCATGTGGGTGATGAAGAGAATCAACAATTCCCAGTTGTTTAGCTTCATGTTCAGCACCATTCCTTATCGCACACCAAATGCAAAATGTCAATATTCCCCTCTGATATACACACGAATAAAATATACAATTCGCCTATATGTGATTGAATGAGTCAGTAATTGGGCACCCTCCCACTTCATAGCTGATATGCACTCGCGCATTGCCCACATAACACATGGAATATTGAACATGGGTGTTGATAACGGGGAAGGTGCGTGTTACATTCAAACCTACCATAAGAAACTTCAGAGGACGGCGTCTGATGCAGTATTCGATAGGGCGCCGGCTTTGTGTTCATCACGCTATCTATTGTTCCCACCAGCATAGAGCCAAAGCCGCGGGATTCGCCATGTCCGCGTCGCTTTTGTAGCACAAAATACTTGGAATACATTTCTGCGGTCCTGCAAAACGAGAAATTAGAATTGGGTACGCAGCAAAAACGGTACTTATGCAGATGTGTGTGTGTGTGTGTGTGGGCGCTTTGTTGGAGTGAGTTTATATATATATACATATGTGTGTGTTTGTATGAGTAGGGGCTTTTACGCAGCAAAAAACAGTTGTGCGAACAGAACAATCAAATTTAAAGCCTGCGTTGCGCTTTTGTTCCACAGCTGCTTATGGAATCAGTGCAGAGCTGGTTGACTTGAACTCTGCTCAATTAGTTATCAGCCATTAGTGCGGCGGAGCAATAACAATAACAAAAACAACAATAGCATCACTACACACGTACAAATGCACACACCTACATGGCTATGTATGGGTGTGTGGGGGGCTTTTAATTAATCAGCTGCTGAAAAAGCGCATGTGAGGCGTCACAGCGTCCGAAAACTCCTAAATCTTAATTTCTACTCACCAAAATGCTGAGGTCAGCAGAAGCTCCTTTGGTTGAATCCACATTTTGGCGTTTATAATTCTTGCCGCAGGTTTTCCAGTTCAATTAACGCCAATTTTCATAGTTCGCTCTTGTGAAACTGTTTTGCGACTGCCGCAAAAAATCAAGAACAGAGTGTATATGTGTGTGTGAATGTGTATGCTTCACGGGTTACATCTGTGGCAAAAAGAACTCAAGTGCAATGCACAATTGCACTGTGTTTTATTTATTTCTTAGTGTATTCTACTGTTCGCCTGTCTCCTTCTTCTTCTTTATATGTTTGGCATCCGAAAGCTTAACATCTTACTGCAGTGTTATTAACAGTAAGTGTGAAAAACTGGAGTTAATAATTTGCTAGTTTGGCTAATATTTAAAGCTGTTTGTATTGCGAAGTCCCTTACAAAATGTTATTTAAAATAGTTCCAAAGTCAAAAGACAATTAGCTAGGAATAATAGCGAATAATAAAATTACAATTTAAACTGCAGCAAACACATTCACAGTAGTGACAACAATGCTATAGTGCACAGCTGTAAATAACATTATCGAGAACAATTTTGAAAATGTATGTAATTTAAATTAAGCAATATTTATATTATTTTAAGTACTTTTATCAAATTGAAACAAAAACACCAAATAAACATAAGAAATAGCTGAGCACAAATGAATGGTCGATAGGCCTGTATTTTACTGTGGTGGCAATGCGATACACATAATATATCGTTAAGCAATCGGCTGGGCACTCGAACTGTTTCTGGCTATCTGGCAACGCTTACACTTATGATTATGGCGCCAAATTTGTAGTAGGCTTATCATTTAAGCAAATTTCCTTCAGTTTTTTATACATCCTTCAATCAATCGAGTATAGTTTTTCGATTAAGTACATTATACAACACAAAATTTTTTGTTATTAGATTTAATTTTCTTTTTTTGCCAAATTGATAGTACGTAATTAGCAAAAATGCTTAAGAAATTTGTCGAAGTGAATGCGGACGAAAGTCCTTCGGTGAATCCATACGCCGTGCGTACCTATATGGGTGATAATGTCACAACGGAATGGAGAGTCGAAAACTGCCCGCCACGTGATCGCGTGTGCCTAAAGAAGCCGCCAAACTCCACAATCTCCCATGTCCTTACCATTGAGGATGAACTGCGGCGCTTGCATCAGAAAGCCGAAGAGTCTCGGTTCGTGCGTCCATACAAGAAAACCTGCGATCTCTACGATGAATTCACCATGTGCATAATACCGCAACGAATGCCAGGCGAACTAAAAACAAACGCGGAAATGCGTGAACGCATCCTGATGTCCAGAGCCGATCCCGGCCTGGTGGAGCACGATGCGCGCTTGGAAAAGACATGCCCCAAGGATCTGGTTGTGCTCAACAGTCCCATGGACCTGAATGAAGAGGAAGAGGAGGAGGACGCCGACGCTGGCGAGGACGAGGAAGAGAGCGAAGTCAAGCCACAGAAGGCCACACCCGAGTGTAGCTCCGATATGATTATTATACCCGACAAGCGCATGGTAAGTTCAAGCTGACTTTTATTATAGAATAATTTAGGTTTAAGTCTATTCGATCAACTCGATGTCATCTATGTCCGCATAAATGCTACCCGGCGGCAGCTCTGGGATCGAAGGGGTCGGCGCCTCGCTAGTTGTAGGCAGGGTTAGGGCCTGGTAGGCACCTGTTGTCGCCTGCTGCTGCATGTGCACGCCCAGCTGGGAGATCAGCTCCAATGCCTGCACATCAGAGTTCATTAAAGCGAACTGATGTATGATGGCCAAGTGGGGGAAGACGCTGCCTAGCAGCGTGCAGGTGCCCGCATTCATGAGTAGGCTGAACGAGGCATCCTCTTGTGACTGCTGTGGCGGCGTCTCATCCTCCCCATCCGATGTGCTTGCTGGGGAATGCAGCACACTTGGCTCGCAGGTCACCATTTCGACACTATCGTCGTCCAGATCTCCGCCATCGGATATTTCGCTGTTATCGCTTGACAGGTTGACGAATTCAGGTATCGACGCAGCTGAGCTGAGCTTGCCATCCATGTCAATGTCGGCCAGTTCTTTCTGCATGAAATTGGGCAAAGAACACTTGAACTCCACTATAATCTGCTCCAGGGGCAACACACTCGCCACTGGACATGGGCCCGTGTAGCCCAGCTCATCGTCCTCGTACTTGTATTTGCTGCGAAAGCGATTTAGCCAGCGATAGGATGGTCTGAAGGCTGGCAGTTTGAGCACCGCTGCCATCTTGAGGGCCGTCTCCTTTAGCGTGTGGTTCCTTATGCTAACGCCGAGGCGCAGCTGGCGGCAACGCTCCACCCACTCATGTAAGAGGAAACTTATGGCACTCATTTCGAACTTGCGGCGCTTGCGCGTCATCTCTTCAATAATAATGGAGGCATCCGCCTCGCTCAGTGTCGCCAGCTGCTGCAGTAGCTCACGTTTCTTCTCCAGAATGCGACGTATTTGGGTTGCACAGCAATGGAACATCTTGGCCAAGCTGTTGCGCGAGATGTTCGTCTCATCGTAGTAACGTATAACCGCAATTTTCTCATAGAAAGTTAAAATATTGCGCTCATTGCGACGTGGTTTTTCCTTGCCCTAGTAGAAGAGATTTGGAATGCATTAGAGAATTTTCTTTGAATGGTTCGAGCTAAAATTTACGCCTCGTCAAATCATAGGCAAAATTATGAAAACAAGAGGTGTTAATCGCACAAGTTCAGTGGCGTGGGTAGAGTAAATAAAAAGGGGGCCTAAGAATCTACTAAATTTTTTTTTATTATTAATATTATTTATTTATAATATTAACTATGGCTAAAACTCATACAAAACATATCAGTTACGAGCTCTGACCATTTATCTTTATACTTGCTTCATTTGCAGCATTTTAATTTTGCTCATATTTAGTTTATATTTTATCATTAGTATAAACCCTTCACTTGCATTTATTATCAGCAATCCCTTCTCAATTAATTACTAACTACGCCATTGCAACTAATTGCTCGTCTTACGAACGCAACTGTATGGTGCCATAAGCAAAAACGCATAACAAATCAACCCTCATGCAGCCTAAAGGCCAAGTTAACACAAACAACACGAAACATTTTGACTTACCCCTTTGGTCTTGGTGTTGTTGTTTCCTTTTTTTGTGGTTGGTGCTGCTGCTTTGGCTGCGACTGCGACTGCTTGTGGGGCTGTGTCCATGGCTGCTGAGCTGCTCGCCAAATGCAGTTATTATATTTCACTTTTCCTCTTTGTCTGCTCTTCGTTAACAGCTGCGCAGCGTCCTCAAAATGAAAGCTCAAACTGCTTAAAAGTCAATTGCGCTGTTGTTGTTGCCGCTGCTGCTGCTGTCACTCTCAGAGAGCGAATGTGATGGCGCTCTCTCACTGACACGTTTTGCGTTCTCTTTCTACGACTCCTTTTAATGCTGCGCAAATAGAAAAGCATTTTCAATAATAAATATTAATGCAACTTGCCATTTAGTATACATTATAAAGCCTAAATGTTTTCTATCATTTTGGTCTTTTACTTTGCTCTGCTGTGTGTTTATTGTGCGCACGCTTTCAATTTCAATTGGTTTCGTGTGCTGCTTCTACTGCTGCTCTTGCTATTGTTGTTGGTGCTGCTGCTACTGGGGCGACATTTTAACACGCGTGCTTGGCCGCTGAGTAACACTTGTGCACTGTTTTACGTTTTCAGGTGTTTACCGTATGTTCGTTGCTGCTGTTGTTGTAGTTGTTCTTACTGCTGCCCGTTGCTGTGGTCATATGAAATAAAAACGGTTCGCTATGCACAGGCCGCCGGTCGCTTAGCTGTATGTGTGCGCCTATGTGTGATGTGTTTGTATTTACTTGCGCATTGATGTTGTTGTTAGCAACCGAACTGTATGCGTTAGTGTGTTAGATAAGGATAGCAGTCTTAGAACTTCTATTTTCAAATGAAGCATGGCACGAGTACCTAGGACAATTGAAAACTATTCAACTGAACCATGTTACTTAAGTAACTAGTTCTGAACTAGTTCTGCGGTCGGTCATTGAAGCGAGGAGCACGCAGCAGCTGCTACAAATATACAACCACACACACACGTAGACACTCGCACTCACACAGACAAGCGTTTGCAGTTGCTGCTGCTGCGCATTGCATTCGTTTCTATGCAAAAGCCAAACGACGCTGACGCTGACGCTGCCGTCGCAGTCAGCGCTTAATTTCTGTTTCAGTTGTTAGTTACATGTTTCGTTCTTGATTTCCTTTTCTGCGTTTTATTTGTTATGTTTAAAAGGGCAGAGGCGTAGTCGAACATACATGCATACTAAATTTTGAATATAATATCTAATTGAATATATAATTTTGATTTACTGAAACATAGAACTTTGACAAGTTGTTGTTTCTAAGCAGTATTAAGCTAATTAACTTTTCTGCAGATAAGGCGAAGCCAAACAGTATATGTCTGTGTGCTCTTCAGTCTTATACGCTATATGGCTATAGTTGGAGCACAAAATTATTGTGTTGATATTGATAAAAATGTGTTTTTTCCCGATGTTTTATGGGGCGTTTATTAAATACACGCCTTATCAATGTTTCTCTCCAGGCTGAGCAGATTAAAGTGTGCAATTACGAAAATAGTTAATTAGCACTATTAACAATTAGTAATTCTATCCTTGTTTTCTGTATGTACTGCATCCGGTACATTCCTAACATCTCCTGTTCCCTTTTACTCTTAATTTAACTACGCCTCTGCAGCTGCCATTGCTCTTTCTTATTGCGCTTTACTTTGACGTCGCTACGTCTGTTTGCCTGTGCGTCTGTCAATGTGTGTGTGTGTGTGCATGTGTGTATGATTGGGAGTGTGTGCGTTGTTATGGCCGCTCGCTTGCCAAGTTTGTTGGTAGCTCACAAGCAATAATAAAAAAGAAGCCAACAGCCCAGCGGTTGCAACAACACACCTGGCCTCAAGTCTTTATTGCATGCTATGGGCTTCTTTTGTGTGTTTGGCTTGGCTTTTATGCAACTTCAGCATCATAATGGCATGTGCACATACTCAACAAACACACACACACAAGCAAACACGCACGTATGTTGTTTAGTTGCGACTGTGCTGACGTGGCTGCCTCTGGCTCCTTGTTGAACTTGAAAACAGGCTGCCAGGCTGCCAAGCAAACAACACACATACTAGTCCGTCCCACTCATGCATGCATATGTGCGTGTGTGTGTGTGTGTGTGTATTTGGAGTTTGCATATTTGGCATTTGCATGCCACGTGCGTTGACTCATATTCCATGTGCAGTTGTTGTGCCCGAAGCCGTTCTACTCAAATTTCATTGATTTTGTGCATTTTAATTGATTTATTTAGGAGAGATTTTTAAGTGCAGCCAGGCACAGGCACACACAGACACGATTAGTAAATAAAATGCAATAAAAA
Source organism: Drosophila gaucha (assembly GCA_035045545.1). NCBI lineage: Eukaryota > Metazoa > Arthropoda > Insecta > Diptera > Drosophilidae > Drosophila > Drosophila gaucha. Next base: position 9,533,599 of record JAWNOY010000292.1, read on the forward strand.
CACCTGCACCACCTGCCACCGCCTGTCTCCTGCCTGATCTGGCTGGCCCTTGCGTCATGCCCACACGTACCTGGTTTGACATTTTGCCAGCACTCGCGTCAGCCGCATTTAAAGTTGAGAGGGTTGCGCTGTGGTTGTTGCTTTTGTTGCTCTTGCTAGTATTAGTATCGCACAACGTCGCACTCGTGTTTATTGACGTCGTCGTATGCTATAAGTGCTTGCTCGTTTGGCTATAGCTGGCAATTCCAGTGCTAGTTGCTGCTGCTGCTGCTGTCTTTTTTTTTTTTTTTTTTGTATACTCTTTCGTATTTTTGTTAGATGACTTGTTTGTTCTGCAGCCGACCTACGCTCGGCTCGAGTTTGTCGGGTTTTGGCTTTTGGTTGTGTTGCTTTTGTTGTTGTTGTTGCTGCTGCTGCTGTTTCTGGCATTCGTGCGCTTGCGATAAGATTCGTGATGTGGCACTAAGCGCTGTTCGCTGTTTACTGCTCTATGCGCTGTTTTGTGGCCGTCAGCGTGGCCAGCCAGCCATAGAGGCAGTCACACACACACACACACACACAGAGAGTCAGATATACCACACTCATACAGCAATACGACAACAGACAGCCGACTGTATAGTTAGCCAGTCTAGTTGGCATTTCGTGCTTACTTTATGCCGCTTACTAACTTCATAGTCGGCCGCAAAAGCGTTGAGTGCGACATGGATTGGCTCTGGGCTTGGCCTCCATATTTAGCTCTTATTTACGTACTGCTACGCATATACAGATGTATATATTTATATATATATATACATATGTATTTATAGGCGCGTTCATGCTGGCATCCATGGCGTATGCGTGCTATTTTCAGCTTTGCAACTTGAAATGTCGCATTAACTCGTACATAAATATGAGTGTGTGTGAGTATAGTATATATGTGTGTGAGTCGGGCTAGGCAAAATAAAAAAGCTTATGCAGCAGCAAAGGAAAGACTCGGACATGCGAAAGCACAACGCATTCGCGATAACTTACCATACGGTCTGAATTGTAGGGCTATGCATAAAGCTGTCTCCAAGTTTATTTTGTATGGCTTCACTTTGTTGTTTGTGGTTGTGCGAAGTTTGCTTTATGCAGCTGCGGGGGCCAAAGTGCAGGCGAGGCACTGCCTACGTGACGTATGCGTAATGCCACATACAAATGACTTCCATTAGCTGCAAATGGAAGAGAACAAAGCAAACAATTTACTGATGAGAAGACAAACCCATTCGTATAATAATTATAAATTTAAATATTTAGCTTCTATGTTTTTAAACTAAATGAATACATATTTATAATGTGTTCCTCGTACTCAGCTCGAATTGAAACGTCCTAAGAGTAGAATTTATTTGAACGAAACACAAGTTGGACCTTTGGAAGAGTTGCCATTTCCATCGTATGATCCACGTGTCATTCAAGAGGGATTGGAGGGTGAAAATCTCAGATCCTATGACATTATCGAAGGCTGCAATCCACAAGATTTGTGGACTTGGAACATGGGCTTCCAGAGGCGTGAAATTGAAATGGATCAAGACTTCATAAGTGCTGCTTTGCCCAAATATGGTGGGTTACCGCAGTCGCCGTAAACTTGCCTGACCACATCCACTAATCATTTTCAGGCCTTCCCAAAAACAGCTCACGACGCCGGACTCACCATATATAATATACCCAACCAGCTGGAGAAAACTTTTACGGCCGAAATTGTGTTTGGCAATCGTAACATTTACCCTGAACCGAAAAAGGAAGCATATCGTCAAAGGCAAGTTGTGTGTAGCTTAGATTATTAATAAACAATATTAATTGCTGAGCGGATTGCAGCTACTACAATCGACCCAGCGAGATTGCTTCCATCATCATAGCCTTTGTGGAGACATACCAAGTGAATCCCGATTTCTGGACTGCCGGCACCATGGACGGCATACTCAAGCGGGGCGTGAAGCTGACAAAGAAAAGCATTGCACTCAACTACAAATCGGAGGACAATGACTTTGACATATTGCCACAGGTGACGGAGCGTCAGGCAGCTGTTAATATCAAGATACACTTCACGGGTCTGTTCAAGAAGGAGCCCAATCTCTATAAGGCTTTGTCTTTGTATTTTTCCAAGTATAATGCCTGCATCTTTGTGTCGCGCGATATATTTCTGTTGATCTGGAAACGGTGCATTGACTCCTTCTTTATCTTCGATCCCAATGGACGCAACGAACTCTGCCAGCGAGACTTCAAGGAAGGCATGTGCTCGCTGATGGCGACACGTTTCATGGAGCACTTGGTGCATTTGATAACCAAGTTCAGCGATCTGACCGGCGAAGATGAGTTTAGCATTTATGAAATCGCACTGACTCAGTATGGCAAGCTTAAGGAGCCGCTTATTCGCAAGGAGAAACAATATCACTACCACAAACTGTGGGCCGTGGTCAATGAGAACTTCGCGGTTAAGACGGGCGGCAACAGCGGCATTCAGCAGCCCATTTCTGGCACGGAGAAGAACGCCTCGCTGGTTGTGTCGCTCATTGCGCTGATCTACTCCGAATTCGAGCTGGCAAAGACGTGGCGGCCCATGACCATTGATGATATCATCCGTTATGGCGTTGCCTACTACAAAACGCTACGCAAGAAGTTTCGTTTGGACGGCAAGCGCTGGAAGAACAAGAAGCCCGAATTGAATGTAGTCGATCTGCCGGAGATGTTCCTCATGGGCGCCTTCAAGGCAACGGTGCGGAAGTATCCTTTCCTAATTACTGGCCATGTGACCGACTGCAAGACGTATTTGGAATCACAGCTGACCCACGCCTTGCAGCATCTCTTCGAAAGACCGGAGTGGCCGGCCGCCTTGCTGCAGATTGACAATTCCGTGCTAGCTATTTGGAGAGATCGCGAGTTCTTCTATGCCTTCGATCCGTTTCGACGCAATCGCGTCGGCATGGTTGTCGACCCCGATGATTATCGTATCAAAGGTCTGGCTGTACTGCAAATGCACACCACATTTGATTCCTTTGTGCGGGTTCTGTACCAGAATGCGCTGAAGATGCGTCGAGGTGGCAAATTCTTCATTCATGGCATTCGAACGGGCTGCATTCGGCCGTTGCAGGTGATGACGCAGCAGTCGAACAAGTTTCCAGCGCTGCAAATGGGATTGCCCACATTCACAGACGAGCCAGATGAGGCTGAGGTGGCGCAAAAGAAGAGCATTGAGAGCATACCGGAAGAGGAGCGCTTTCCGACGAAAGACGAGAGAGAATTTGCCGAGGAACTCATTCTTGAGATCATCAATTCCATTATTAAGGAAATGCCAGAGCCAAGGCTCGATAGGCCCTATCTGTACAGGCAGGCACAGAAGGTGCTCGTGGCCTCCGACAAAGAAAATCTTCGTGCGCTGCGCCTGAAGATCAAGCGCGGCTACGAGCTCGGCGAGGAGGAGGAACAGCCCGACCTAAAGCGTGTGCTGACAATCGAAGAGGAGCTGGAACTCAAGTCCAATTATCTAACCTTGCACGATGGCGCCTACATCATAATGGGCACCACGAAGCTCCCGCAGCTGGATCCTGAAATGACAAAGCTGGGCGGAGTGCTGGCAGCCCTTGTGGCTACTGCAGTCTCTGCCAAGTACAGGGTATCCACCTGGAATGCCGAACTAGTTGAGTTCTGCATCTATTCGGTCAACAAGTTTGGCGAAGAGTACCAAAACTATGAGCTAATCCTTTCCTGCTTGCTGAACAAGAAGCTACCGGACATTGCCGTCGGCGAGAGCAACTTCTCGTTGGTGGTGAGCGAGGTGTACAAATCCTCGGTGTCATCGTCGCTGCGTCAAGATCTGCTCGAGCTGCTCATCGATAATAATCGCGTGCTCGTAGTCTGCCAGCATTTCTCCTGCGTCATATTCAAGCGCTACAATTTGCTATACATGTTCATTGGGTTCCCCTGCAATGCGATTGGGTATCGCAAGGGCGGGCCGGGTCCGGCCTGCATGATGCGCTTTATTGAGCTGGACTCACTGATCCGACGCATAGAGTTCGGCTGCAATCCCCAGGGCTGCTCGGTCATGAACTACATTGTTGCGGCCATTAAGATTGTGGACAACAATATCAAGGGACATTTCCGTCGCTGGGCCAAGTCGGACGAGGACGCAGAATTCAATGCAGAGACGATCCGCAAGGATAAAATTCGTGAGCAGCGTCTGGAAAAGATGCGCTTCATTGACGAGGAGCTGAAGAAGGAGAACAAGCGTATTCACGACTATCTGGCTGCTAAGCAGGAGCACGAGGATCGTAAAAAGGGCAAGAAACGTAAGTGGCCTTTGGTTTTATGTAAAAATTTAATTACATTTAAATTTTCATCTTTTACACAGCTGAGTACAAGGACGTGGGCATTGACGAGGGCATGGGTGAAGAAGAAATGGGCTTCATGGAAATGGAAGAGGAGGCCGAGGGCGAAGAGGAGGTTGAACTGAAACACAAGCCCGGCAAGCATCTGCCCAAGGAGGTACGCAAAGTCTACAAGCCACGCCCCATCCTATATGGCTATCGCATGCGCGAGAAGGATTGCAACTTTAAGATCCAGGGCAGCATGAACCTGGAGGGCCGCGAAGATGGCAGCTTCAAGGAGATCAAGCCTTGCTACTTTGCCTCTGCACTAGCCATTCTCAGTGTTTCGCTGCGTCCGCTCAATCGCTGGAACTCGTATCGCATCGATCGAGTGATCACCCATGCCAAGTCGATTGCCTCGCGTGTCTGCGATCTGGAGTCAGTGTTTGAGCGTGTGGTGCGGCATGTGACTATTGATGAGTACGAGTTTGACATCTGGATACGCATCTTGGAGCCGTTGGGCATGTGGACTCCGGTGCCGAAACCAGCCACACTTTCTGCCGATGCAGCAATGGTCACGCTCAAGAAGAAGATGCAGAAGGTTCTCAACACCCGCAAGTATCTGATGATCTTTACGCCCAACGGCTGCTTCGCCTTGTACCACGATGAGTTCTACCATCTATTTGATCCATATGCGAGCATGGACAAGCCTGGCGAGGAGGAGGAAGAGGATGCAGCCGACGCTGCCGACGAAGATGGCGATGGCAAGAAAAAGAAAAAGAAGTGCCCAAAGGGACCCAAACGCTATCCGGAGCGCAACACAGCCTCCTGGGTGCTCTTCGCTGACGTGGAGAGCATGTTCAAGTATATAGACAAACGTTGCTCCCAGGCGGACTGGAAGGAGCGAAGTCAATACATGTTCTACGTGGTCGATGTGCTCTCATACAAGAAGGCAGCGCCCAATGCACGCATTCTGCAACTTCTGACCGATCTATCGATACCCATGACGTGCTCCAACCGGCAGTACGGACGACCAGAGTATGAGATCTGTGCCACCAACGAGTCGCTGGGCTGGCTGGAGCTGGAGAACTGTCTGCCCGTGTGGAGCCGCATGAACCGTCGCAACACGTCTGGAAAGTATCGCAATCTGCCGCTCAGTAAGGTAAAGAAATACGACGTGGAGATTGAAGGTCGTCTCTGGTCTCTGTGGGGCAATCTTCACCCTGAGGCCCCAGTCTTCGAGGACTCGTTACGTGGACGTCAATATTTGGCCATCTATGTGGTCGCGTGTTGTGCGGCTAGCGTCTACAACCTAATGGACTGGAGTGCCCAACTACTGGACACGATTGTCGTGAGTGGCAACAAGTACTTCCAGGAAAGTATCGCTCAAATAACCCAGGAAGACTACGAGTTTTCCTTGGAAAACCTTAACATTGATGTCGCCCTGGAGACAATCAACTTCGTGGTTCACATCGAGCACGTCTGCTATGGCAAACTCTATCGCGTGCCCACCTTCAATCGCATGAATCTCTCCGAGGCACTCATCTACTTCTTCAGCCACTACCAATTCGGCATTGTGATGGTGCGCAAGCGTGCCTTGGCCATTGGGTTCTGTCCGGGCCACGACGGCGGCTACTTCATGTACGATTGCCAGGAGAAGGATCAACCACTGTTCCCTAAGCAACAGGGCGCTTCGTACCTACTTCGCACACGACATCTCCAGGTGCTGCTCTACTGCATTGTGGTCACCCTGAATGTGCCCTTCTACAATATTGACTTTAGCATCCACAAGGTGGAGATGCTGCGTGAGGGAGCCACCGTCGAGAACGAGGAGGAGGAGGGCGAAGCAGCCGCCGACTAAGAATAGACCATTGTGGTCTTCTAGTGTACTTAGTGAAGATCTGTGTTTTAGAAGTAACTATTAAATATATTGAGTTTTATAAAACGGCTTTACAATAAACAGAACAATCAAAAAACTTAGCCAAAAATTGTCATCCACATAAGTCTCTTAAGCTTTATGTAAAATGCATGTAGTTGAGGAATTTTTTCGGAATAATTAAATTAGTTTTAACTGGAAGAAATTTAATTGAACTATATATTAATTGTAGTGGGCTTATGTATATAACAGAAGAATCAACGAAAGGAGTCAATTCCATTCAAATTTATTAGTCTTTCAGACTAAAGGAAAGTGCATTTAGGTAAGTTTGTAAGTCGAGGCCTCTCTTAATAAGTTCTCTTGTTTAATTAAGATTAAGGTACTCCGTTCCTTAATACTCAATTGCTTGATGAATATACTCTTAAAACCTTAAAATGTTCACATTTCTAAATCTTTTTTGGTAAGTTTTACCAGAGTTCCAGCTGCTGTCAATTACTTCGGACCCAATGGCTCTTAAGATAGGAAATGAGTCGTTACACTGGCAGGAATTGGAAGGCTGTCTGCCTGCATGGAGCCGAATGTATCGACGTAACACATCAGGAAGTTATCGCAATCAGCCACAAAGCAAACTGAATAAATACGATATAGAGATCGAAAATCGACTTTGGTCACTGTGGGGTAATCTTCATCAAGAAGCACCAGTTTTTCAGAGAAAGTATCGTGGATGCCAATATCTTGCCATCTATGTGATTGCCTGCTGTGCGGCCAGTGTATTCCCCCTAACGGACTGGAGTGCTCAGCTGCTGGACACAATTGTCGTGAGTGGCAACAAATATTTCGAAGAGAGCATTGCTCAAATAAGAAAGAAGGACTACGAATTCTCCTTGGAGCACCTCAACATTGACTGCGCTTTGGCAACAATCAACTTCGTGGTTCACATCGAGCACGTCTGCTATGGCAAACTCTATCGCGTGCCCACCTTCAATCGCATGAATCTCTCCGAGGCACTCATCTACTTCTTCAGCCACTACCAATTCGGCATTGTGATGGTGCGCAAGCGAGCGTTGGCCATTGGGTTGTGTCCGGGCCACGACGGCGGCTACTTCATGTACGATTGCCAGGAGAAGGATCAACCACTGTTCCCCAAGCAACAGGGCGCCTCGTACCTACTCCGCACACGACATCTCCAGGTGCTGCTCTACTGCATTGTGGTCACTTTGAATGTGCCCTTCTACAATATTGACTTCAGCATCCACAAGGTGGAGATGCTGCGGGAGAGAGCCACCGTCGAGGACGATGAGGAGAAGGAAGAAACGACAAATACCAGTAAGATAGTGGAACAATAGGAATCTTTTAGTGTAGTTAGTGATAAATAAAAGGACAGTGACAATAAAATTTAAAAGTAGGAACATGTCCAACCTTTATAAAGTCGTTCAATCTTCTTCTAGATCAATACAATCTTCACCCAGATGGGATTGGATATTGTTTTTTTAGGGAAAACTTCGGCGCTATTGAAGACTTCGAATTTGAAATATAGAAAGAATAACATTTAGCTACGTCCATTGCTAGCTTCTACAATTTTACACCTTTTAGTCTCAAATATTAACAAGTAAGATACTGTTGATATCTTTAGTTAATTTAACCAAAATTTTATACATATAAAAATTATATCTTCCACAATTTTATAGGTAATTTATTGAAAAATATGCCTTAGAGGAGTGGAAAATTGTACAAAATATATGCTTCTGAGTTTTTTAGCTATATAAGATCACCAGATCTTGCAGGTAGATCAATGTTGATCCATAAAACCTCTACTGAGACATATAAATGGTCCGACTGGTCCGAAAAATCATTGATTAATTTTAGTTGCTATTGAACCGTGAACTAGTATACATATGTTTTGCAATGTTTTTCCTTATTTTTCCTAGAGCAAATAAACAACATTTTGAATACGCAAGCTTAAATTTGCAGCTCTCAAGTTGTATTTGAGTTCAGGTTGTCTGTTTGTTACCACTCAAAACAAACAATCAAATTATATGTTTTAATGTGTGACATTCTAAATCTATAAGTCTGTTATAATCCCTTAACCTTTTCCAACGGTTGCTCGCGTGCTAAGCTGGTGAGTGCTGCTGGAGTTTTAATGAAATATATAATGAGTGGAGTTTATAGCCGCTGTTGCACATATCGGCTCCAATGGCTTATAGGATCAAGAATGAGTCTTTGAACTGGCTGCAATTAGACGACCGTATGCCAGTGTGGAGCCGGAGATACCAACGTAACACGACAGGAAAGTATCGCAATCAGCCCATGACCAAGTTCAATAACTATGATATCGAGATTGAGGATCGCCTGTGGTCGCTATGGGGCAGCATACAGCCTGAGGCGAGCATCTTTCAGAGAAGGTTTCGTGGACGTCAGTATCTTGCTATCTATGTAGTCGCCTGCTGCGCTGCGAGCGTATTCAACCTAATGGATTGGACCAACCACCTGTTGGACAGGATTGTCGTCAATGGCAACAAATATTTCCGAAGTAGTATCACGCACAAAAAGGGAAGAGGCTTCTCGCTGAAGAGTTTGAACATTGACTGCTCCCTCGACTCTCTAAAGTTTGTTGTCTACATGGAGCACGCATGTAACGGCCAGCTTTATCGCATGCCCACATATCATCACATGAATCTGGCCGACGCACTCGTCTTTTTCTTCAAGACCCACAAATACGGGATTTTGTCGGCCAATGGCCGTTCATTGGCGATTGGCTTCTGTGATGGCGTTGGCGGTGGTTACTTCATGTACGACTGCCAGGCGAAAGATCATCCGCTTTTCCCTAAAGAAAAGGGCGCCTCGTATCTGCTCCGTGCGAATCAACTGCATGTGCTGCACTATTGCATCGTGGTAACTCTGAATGTGCCCCTCCAGAACGTTGAGTTTAGCATACACAGGGTGGAGGTGATGCTCGAAAGTCCCCCACTCCGACCGGGAGATGTGGAACGTTTTATGAACGATGACGATCAACTGAGAAGCGTGGTTCGGTATGACAAAATAGGTGTTTTATAAAATGATGTTTTAACTAACCCACAGTTAAGCAAGGTCACATTCACTGGAATCTCGTTTTAATCAAACTTTAAGAACTAAATAAACATTTAACGAAAATTGGCTGACTTGCGTTGGGTGATCTAGTGCCTCAGGCGCTGCTCCTGCTCAGCCTCCTTGTAATGATAACCATCCTGACGCAGCTCGTGGGCGGGCTCTGGCTCAGGGGCTAGAGTCTCGACATCGGATGGTGCCATGGGCTGTTGCACGTCCAGAATGTAGGGCATCTGTGGCTCCTGGTACTGCTGGTAGGTGTATTGTTCGGCTTGCTGTGCGGGCGGCAGGTAGCGCATGGCAGGTGCTGTTTCAGGCTGTGCCTGGGGCTGAGGCTCAGCAGGGGCTACGTACTCCATGGCTGCCATCATCTCGGGCTGCATCATTGGCTCCGGTTCGGGCTGAGCGGGTGGCAAGTAGCGTGTGGCAGGCATAGCAGGAGGAGTAGGCAAAGCTGGCTCAGCTTGCTGAGCAGGTGGCAAGTAGCGTGTGGCGGGCATGGCTGCCTCAGCAGGAGGAAGATAGCGACTGGAAAGCATCTGATCAGCTTGTGGCATGGCTGGTGGCGTCAGTTGGCTGCTGGGTGCCATCTCCATGGCGCCTTGCTCATTCTCATGCATGTAGTCCACCTGCTCGGGCAGCTCGCGCAGCTCATGCTGTTCGATGGTCATGTGCTCGACCTGCTCCGGCTTGGCTGGTGGCAAATAGCTGCTGGGCAGGTGCGAGACATCCGCAGCGGCCAGGGCGAAGCAGGCGCAAATGGCAAGTGAGACGTAGTTGATTCTCTGCTAGGATAAGTCCCCATTAGTTGTTGGCGGATTGCTGTTGACCCGTTTGCTTACCATGTTGTCTGTTGTTTGACTGCGAAGCGGCGTTTGATAGCTGGCCAGGTGGCACTCTGCGTTTTTATACAAACTTCGGTTAGGCCTTCAAATGTGTGAGTGTTTCAATATTTGGCTTGGCTCGATGCCATGTTCCGTTATTTATCTTACTTTTGCGCATCTTATCAACTAACATTCAAACGTTGCTGAATCACCAAACAAAGTCAACAAACAAAAAAAATAAAAACTGACCAGAGCAACAAGTGAACCGATCCGAAATTCAATTGGACGCGGCTTAAGCCGATTTTTGGCCGGTGCAGCCTCTTAACGGGGGGCGTTTGACAATTTCAATGGCTCTCGAGATCTTCGAGCCGGAGGCATGACAACTAGAGCATGGGCTTTGCCTGGTACTACGTTACCTTGAGGTTTCTTATTTCTGTCTCTCTTTCTCTCTCTCTCTTTTACTATTTCTTCTTCTTATTTTCGCACTGTCTTTGCCTTGTCGCAGCTGTAAAATTTCACGGTCAACACGTGGGCTCCAAGTGACGTCTGAGTGTGCGCTTCAGCTCTGCGGGTTGGTCAGCATATGGTGAACCTCGCAGGTGAATGGGCTTACATAGAGAGGCCAATCTGCATATGGTGATATTTGTTTAACAAACATTAACATTAACATTACCACCGCAACATGGGAAATAAAGAAAATAAAGAAGGAAGATTTTTTGCAGCTTTTCGAAGATTTAATACCCTGGCAAGGTTCATCATGGTTTGCAGCCCTCATTTAAAATAAATACCTTAGCATACATGTGTTTAAATCTAAGGCTCAATGCTTTTTATTTCTGAATTATTTTGATTTTAGTAGTAGTTAGGTGGGGTTCTCTGTCTTATCATAAATTATTTTAAATATTTGTTTTTTTATTATATTTTAAATAAACTTTTGTTTTTTTTTTAATTTTTGGCCAGCTGTCTTTATCATTAACCAATCTAAACATGTATACGTGTACTATGTGCGGCTTGAAGAAACCGGAGCTCGGCAGCAATCCGGAATTTGAGTTTCGCAGTCGACGGCGTCAGGATGAGGACGCGTATATCGAGGGCATATCTGATTGGTGCCCAAAATGTGAAGCTTTGCGATTTTTCTTTAAGTCAATCGATAGCAAGGACGATCAGCCTAGCCAAAAAATGGCCAACTATATGCTCGAAGCGACAACCAAGGGTTGGCATAATGATTGGGAGAGCAGTTCAAAATCCAAAAGAGAAAGTCAAGAGATGAATAAGCTACGAAATTGGAATACGCAGCACAATCTGCGTCACGAAGCACGCAAAGTAATAAGGGAAGAGTTATTGGCTAGCCTGCCGGCCAAGCTATTGCGCGGCTCCATATGGGAGCGATCATTGAGGTCCCGCAGCGAGGATCGAGACAGGCGCCATCGTCGACACCATCATAGTTCCGGACGTCGCTCCAAGTCGGCTGTAAATGAGTCGCATGATAAAAACCATCATACGGAAATTCCCACTTACTCGGCTAGGAAAAATTACAGGAAATCTCATAAAATTAGTAATTCGGAAGGCAACGATGAAAACGCGGAGCTTTATAATCTTAGGGAAGAGGAGTCTGAGCATGATGCGGATGAAGACTCCCGTGCAGCGATACTTTTCAAGAGTAAGCTGCCCATTGCCAAGGTACAGGAATTGGATCTGCTGAATCCCTGGCAGGAAGCGGTTCAGCGGCATACAAATGAAGCTCTGGCCAGAGACGCCAAAAGGGAGCATAAGGCAACACGGCGCCGCACCGAAACTCTGGATTACGATCAAAATAACGTGAAAACTGGTAGCATCAAGAAGCTAACCGTCGAGGAAGTGGAGCAGGAGGAAATGGATGAGCAGCTAATCAGTAAGCTACACGAAAAGAAACATTTGGTTAGCGAGTGGGAGCTTATACGCCGCCGCGTAGAGGGTGAATGCGAACGGGTCAAAGCGGAGTTGGCCGAGCTGAAGAACCATCGTGACATCGAGCTGTTACGGCATAGATCGAAAAGCAGTTCACACGGTGTTGTAGAACGACAGCGTGGTGGTGCACAGTTTGAAGTATATTCAAATACCGAGCAGGATGTCAATATAAAAATAATCTCAGCTAAGAAGGAGAAGACTATCGGTGATGCCTTAGATGAGAAACTGGAATATATGTTAGACACGCTGACGGAGAATAAACAGAAAGTCGAGACGAAATTCAGCGGGCACGCGGAAAAACATTTGATACTAGAGCCAACCGCACCACTGTATATTCAAGCGGACTTGGAACAGAGAGACAAACATTCAGAGAGAGTTCACAACGGTAGCCAGGTAGGAATGAACGGTCACAGTAAGAGTGAGGAGACCTTAAAGGCTGCTTCACATAAACACCATGAGCCTCGCACCTTAAAGCCAAAGCGTCTACTGAGCAAACTGCACATGCTGGTGTCCACAGTGCAGCGGGCCCGATTTCGTGGATTTCCCGAGGATCCACAAAAGCTGCTAAAGAGCTTAACCACTGCGCAGCTCATGAAATACCGTGATCCGCCACCGGCACAGTTCTCCACGCTGCCCTGCAGTCCCAACGAGCTCATCAATCTGTTGTCCATTAAGCGTGACATCTTGCAACCAGATGTCGCACGCCCACTGAAAGTCTGTCGTTCGCCCATTTTCTGCCCCGATGCCGATTGCAGGCGGATGTTTTTCATCTCGGATTTCAACGATCATCTGACACACGAGCATCCTGCACTGCCCATGGAGCGTATCTCTCCGTGCACGGCCAAGACCTTCTTTTTGGACACTCGCGTCACGATGCTGAACAAGGCCAAATGTAATATGGTGTATTTTGTCAAGGACAAGTTCTACGACAAGAACTCCGAAAGATATCCTGATTTGTTGCCAGTGCTCGTAATGACAGCCCGGCTGCAGACAACCGAGTTTTTTGCATCCAACGATCCGGGCCAGCTGCGTCCCAGCTCGACAATCAGCGCACCCGATCAAGAAATATTTCTGATTTGGCTGACCAGCATTCGTCCCGATGACGTCAAGATTGTGGGCACCCTATCCGTGTGGCCCACTAGAAGCAGGCCCATTATCGAGTATCTGATGGTACAAACAAACGAGGTCTACAACATTCGCTCGCCCCAGAAACTAAAGGCTATCTATAACAGCAATCGTGTTATGGCAATGCCCGGAAACATCATCAACCGGATGACCAATAATGGCGAATTTCTTTTGGCTGTACAGGTGTTAATTCATTAGATATTACCTTTGGTAGCGTTTCAAAACAAATTTTAATTACGTGGATTTTATAATAAATTGTGGGAGGGAAATATATATTTGTGTTCTTTAATTAATTCAATTTAAAATATTTATATGTTTTATATAGGATTAAGAAAAGTTCCGTATAGGCAGAACTTTACGTTCCATTAAACAGTAATCGAATATTTGCCATATCAATCGCACTCTGATAGCTATTTCAAAGCTGACTACGCATGAGATATATGTACATATATATATTTTATTTATTCTATATATTTTTAGTTCACTCTCTAGCAAGTCAGTCGGTTTTCTCTTTCAGTATTTTGTTTGTTTTCATTTCGTCGGCACACAAAAATATTTCGAAAAAATATTGCTGCATACTTTTAGGCGGCACGCTTTAGAGCTTGTCGAGTATTATATATATTTTGTTTAGGATCTTATTAGCCGGCGATCAGGAAACTGTTATTTTTTTCATTTTAAGCTTAAGTGGCAGGCTGTGCTTTAGTGTATTATGAGAAAAAATAAAAAACTCAAAGCTTGAAATCATTTTAGTTTAGTTGCTTTCATTCTTCGGTCTCTTTGAAGAAAAATAAATTTTAAGAAAACTATATTTGGACACTGCAAAAGAAATTTCAACAAGATTTTTGGTTAGTCACTAGCTCTATTGTGTTATCAGAACATGTCTTCACAGTTTGCTGTCGAAAAGTGCGGGGGCGAAGGCTCTGAGGCGGCCGGCGCCGCTGCTGTGATTAACTCTTTGACCAGTGAAATGTCTCTCGAACTGAAACCGTCTCCTAAGCAGACTTGCATTCCATTGCATCAACGTCAGCGTTTAGTAAATTCTGAAACCAGGTGAATGCCATAAATCAACATTTCAATTGTAATTAAATTATAATTAAGGCTCAATTACAGTGTAAACTCAAAGAAAATTGACATTGATATGCCGGACAAGTCCTGGTCGGTGCTGTATATCGGCGCCAAGAAGGATGATAATTTCGAATAGCGACTAGACTGTGTAGTGCATCCCGAATAGAAGAAGATTCCCAATACATAGTCATAACTGTAATTAAACTAACATCGTCTCATGAAACTGCCTGGCCTGCCAAATAATTGTGATTGACTTGTACGCCTCCACATCGCTCAGTCACCCCATACTTTAATATATTATACAAATTTCCACTTGTGCCAGTGCATGCTACATCATTCGCCCAGTCTTTCTCACATGTGTGGGTGGTAAAACTCGCCTAGCATTCGCAGCCAATTGCAATTGACGTTGAGGTTTTTTATTTTGTGTGTGTGTTAACCTCACCTCCTCCTCCTGCCCCACAGTAGACAGCGATTGTGATTAATTGCGACGTCGTCATTGAATGCGATCTGGCGCTAAATATGCATGACCACGAGTCGCTTCATGATGTCATTTCACAAATGATACAGCCAGAATCATTGAATGTCACTTGATATGCGATATATGTGCCATATAGCTTGAGCGCGCGCGTCTTCTGTCGCCAAAGACTAGCCAGAGCCAGCCAGTCAGCCAGCCAGCATCACAGCTCTTGACGAGTGACAAATGAAACAATGTACGAGCTGGGTATCTGGAATTGGCGGAAATAATGGCTTAATGACATCTTCTGAAATACGTGTGAAACTGTCGAGAAACTGCCTCATATGGTAATGATCATGACATGTGCTAAACATTTCTCAATCAATGGATCTTTAGGGAAATATTAAATAGAAAATGTGGCTCAAGCGCGTTTGTTCGTTAGTTTCTAGTTTTTCGTTCTGAACAGGCAGTCGCGCGACCAGAACGTGTGATTTGCATTTATATTCACTGTTCTCCTCTTTCCCCTCTCACTCTCTCGCTTTCTCTCATTCTCATTCTCATTCTCACTTTCGATTTGTTTATGCGCTGTGACACACTGCCAAAGACCTTTCACCGTAAACGCTTAAAAATAGCGTATGAGCACATAATTGCACGCTTGCCAAACCGCACACTGCACTGCATATAAAGTCACACACACATTCACACATTACTCACTCACACACGAAAGCTTTAATTAATGAGGTAACAGACAGCGCCCAGACGGAATTAAATGGGGGCGTGCCAATTGGTTGCGCGGTGAGCGGGTGACCGAGAATGCATTTTGGGTTGCCTGTAAAATTCTGGGAAACAAACTGAACCACGAAATGTTAAAGCCTTCAAAAATTTTCAGAGCTCAGCTTTGAAGAGAGATATGCTTATGCAGAGGTCAAAGAGGTCGCAACATAGTGAATTCAAAGTCAGAATTCGGATTGAAGTTTGCCACTAGCTCAAAATAGTTTTTATCTATAAAATGGGTTTACCCAAGTTTGAATTTGCTGAAGGAAAACTGACTAGATAGTTAGAAAGAAAATTATACATGAAGATACATATATAGAGGCATAGGTCGATATATAGAAGGATAGTTAGAAACATACAAAAACAGATGTAGATAGACAGATTAAAAGATGTAGATAAATATATATATATATATATATATATATATATATATATAAAAGATAAATGTGTGGATAGATAGAATTAATTAGGAATATTGAAATTAGAGCAAAATAACAAATTTTTATTAAAATAAACAGGGATATAATTATTTTGAAAAATTTGGATCTAGTTGAAATTACACAACTTTTCGAATAGCATTAAATTGTTTTAGCTGTGTTTCATTTCCGCTATTTTGGCGCATTCTTTTGGCACTAGGCCACTTCCCCAGAAGTGCATTTTAGATATAGAGAATATAATTTTGCATACAATAAATATTTTTGTTACAACTGAATCACAATTGTCAGAAATGCTGTAAGACAATAAAGAAAAATTCCTAATTGGCGTGAGATCATCGCAATTTGTGTAAGTAGTTGTGTGAGCAAGGATCTTATATAGAAATTTGTGTAAGCTTTGTGAGCTATTTGCTGAAATTTTTATTGTTGATCTATTGCACAGCGTTCCCATAGACATATAGCGAATATATAGCTTTTTGGCTACTGAGCATCTGAAACGGACCGCAGAATAGCTCTTCCCCGTTTTGCATTTTATGGCGCACGCCGCCAACTTCAAAGTTGGTTTTCTTTTCGTTTTGCTGTCTGCTCTTCACGTCTGATTGATGGTTATGATTGATGAGCTCTGCCGGCTGGCCGCGACTGTTCGCCTGTTCGTGTTGGAGCCTCTCTCCTGCCCCTTGCACAAAACTCAATTCGACGGCCTCCGCGCTTTTAATTTATATTCGCACAAAAATGTGCTGCCGCCCAAATTGATACAATTGAACTTTTTATACGCTTTTTATTGGACTCTCACTCTCTCTTATTTCAGTGCTTCCCAGAGCTGTTCCCGGGCTGCATGAAATGCTTTTTCTCCAATTTCAACCTTTTAAACATTTGCATAACAGCACCAAAGTCCAATGTGCAACCGAAAAGAAATATATACATATATGTATCACAAGCTCAAATAAATACAAAGCACAGTGGAGAAAAGAACGAGCAAAGATTGTCAAAATAGGCTTAAGAAGAGAGCTTAAATCAATAGACTTCAGATTCAAAACGAGAAATTAAATTTTTTATTAAAAATGTTCCTCTATTTATATGTTTAATCCCACTGTGCTCAAGACACAGACGTGGCTTAAGCAGTAAACCATATATCTCGCTTTAAAACGGATGTTCCCTTTCGTATTTTCATCCCACTGTGCGTCCAATAGTCATTTCGACACTTACATGAAATTTTCATTTTCATTTTTGGGCAAAATCTCCGATTACCATAAAGCAAACATGAGCATAAGCATAAAATTAAATATTCATAAGAATTGGCAAGTCATTTGGCCAAATGGCAATGGCATTGCAGTTGGTAAGGTGCCAAGGTATAGGGAGTGGGCAGCGAGGAGGCATGTGGTATGGAAAATAGGTTTCCACTGCCACTGAAAAAGAAAAGAGTCTAGCCGCAGTTTGGACCACGACTGCTATGTAGCTTTGACAGTTACGTTGCTGTTGGCGGTTGCGGTGGTTTTAGTGGTGCAATTGTTGCTGTTGACTTTTGGACAATGTGTCGTTGACACGATTCGTGGCTGCGGCTGAGACTTCGTTTGCATCTTTAATGCGCTTCGCATAACTTTTTAAGCCGCCAGACCGCCAAAAAGACCAAACAGCAAAACGCAATTATTTTGTGCAAAGTGCAGCTAATTTTCGCTTTCTGCTTGACAAATTGAATTTCACTAGCTGCGAAACGGGGGAGGCACACACGACGGCCTGTCCAATATGGCGTATACGTGTTATTGCCAGCTTGCGGCCAATTTCCATTTGCATAGCCGCTGATATTGGTTTTTGTGCCAGCTATTTCTGCTAATTAACTAAATAATTGATTAATTAGCTAATCAAATGAAAGCCTAAACATTTCAATTTGTTTACCTTAGAGCGAGCACATAATTAATTGATAAATTCAACGGTTTTGATGGGCAACGGTTTGAAAACTATCTCCTAAGCTGAGTGATTTTTTGAGATAATTCTACCAACTGAGTCATGTTGAATAAATTCTTACTCACAGGATGTAAATTCGATTTCCGTTCAGCTTAATTTTGTCAATCGTGACAAATTTGCGGTGTATTATTCATTATTTATATATTTTTCAATATTTCTATAGATGATACATTTTCTAGCCTTGATGCCAACTAGTCTTTTCACTTATATTTAACTTTTCTTGCATATTCCAGTATATAAGCTCTTAGCAACCAGTTCATTCTAAACTAGTTCTTTATGTGTTCAAACATAAGAACTAGTTCAGTTCATTAGCCACTCTTTGAAATAGCATAATTTGTTTTTAATCTTTTAGCTCAAATAATGCTGTCTAATTGAACTTGAACCCAATGTTAAGTGACAATTAAATTTGATGTCTTCATTTTGTTTAAATTCGGAAGAATTCATTAAAGAGTTTTCAGTTTTTGGTTCTAAATCCATTTGAGCTGTAAATTCTTTCTGGTTCCAGCAACAAATTGGTTTCATAACACTAAATCGTTTAGCACAGCTTGATGCAATATTTTGTGAAAAAGTTTTTAAGCCTCGGGCAACATGTAAGTGAATGCCGAAAACATATTGAAAATCAATTAGTCCAATGGAGCCCACCGAACGGGCCAGACACCAAGGCTTCCTCTTACCATGATGCAGTGCCTCGACCCCCTTTGCCTCTTGTACGCATAATTTTGTTGCGAAGGCCACTTGAAGCGAATGACAAAGTTTGTTTACTGCCGCCACTGGCATTTGCAGTGGCACAGTCTTCGGACTGGAGGCTTCACTGTGGCCAAGCTAGTCGCTCAACAAGTTGCCGTCAATTAGCGCCAATCGGCGCACAACAACGAAAACCAATTAAGTGACGTTTTCAAGCTTCTCTCTGTGTGTTCCAAGTGAAACTCTGAATATTTCTTATCAAATATAATTTTAATTAAATTAAATGAATTTTTAAATATGCGGCACAAATGCTAAATGTTATGGGCATCTCATTTTTGGCACACAGTTTTATCTGTTTGCTGACTGTGTTAATCATCTGTCTGCTTGGATTTTCATTGCTCGTTTGCATAGCCATAAAGTTCTATTACTCACTGGATATATTTTCCGAGCACTGATTCACTGGGACCACAGATTCGAAATGCTGCATGCACAATTCGTGACCTTCAGCACACATGTTGCTGCCGTTCCAGAAAACTTAGTTAAATCATATTTTATATGCCAATTTATGACTGCCACGCATTTTGGCCATTTCGGCATGCACATAGAGGCAGGGAAATGGAGCACGCCGCAGATCGGATCAGCTGCCTGAACATGTTTTTCTCTGTGTGTGTGCTTATTGTTGTAGCTAGCAGTGGGTGGGCGGCACAATGTCTGAGTGTAGCAACAAGTGCAAGTTTGCGTATCGCATTAAACTTGATTCGAGCATGCAAACTACAATACATGTTTCTTTATAATGCAGGCATTTCATTTATTTTCATATTAGCTTTTCACATATTTGTTGAATTTTTGGTGGATCAGAGCTCCACATAATTCCACATGTGGTTGTTCGTGTTGTAGTTATTCTCGTGCTCGTATTATGTGCGAAAGAATGGAAAACTTTTGGAACATCTGGACAGGCATGCTAGGGCATTCATTGCAAACGAATATTGTACTTCGATTTTAAAAAGATCTTAAATAACTTAAATCTTGTATTGCCTTAACTTAAGGCAACCAAATTGATATACTTTAATGCATTCTTTTTGGATTTCTTTTCATGTGTTTGATTGATTACAGGGTAACATTTATGTGACATATTACATATATACTCTGAGACAGCTGACCTTTTGACTAGAAGGTGTGGGGAGGTCCCTCAAAATCTTTCGATTGTAATAAATTAGCCAGACACGAGAGTTGCGCAAGTTCAAGAGCAGAGGGCCAAAGCAACAAGCTGTAATATATTTCTAGACATTAATTGGGCTGCCCTTTTGGATGGCGTTCGTCTCTAACAAATCAATGCCATCATCATGATATAATAAATAAGAAGAGAAAAAATAAATACCAACTGCTCGGCCTCGCCAGAAAGTGAAAAACTAAAAAACTATCAAATTGTAATTTGTTCTGGGTTGAACAAATGCTGAATACATTAGAACATCGTGTAATGTGTTGTATTTCGTATTTTTAAAGTTGGCGCCATTTGCTCAATGCCAGCGCAGAATACCAGCCCACGCCCCAGATGGGGCGTTTCACCTCCCCCGCAGATGGGCAACTGCTTGGACCACTTGTCGTCATCTGGCCACCGGTTTTAGGTTTTGATTACGATGACGTCGACTTGGCTGTTTTATTGTTGTCATATTTATTTATAGCATTGCCATTCATGCCAATTCATTTGAACACCCTGTAAGCTGTTTCATAAATTAATCTATTTCATTTGAATTTTTATTTTGCATTCTTAATTTGCTCGATTAAGAATCTGTTTACTTCCAACTACTTGCCGGGCGCGGCATCAATTGGCCACGCTTTATTAATAATAGCTGGCTGTTTACATTTCAAAATTCATATATATACACATTTGTATATCTTGTCGAACAGGCCTTTGCCATTAGCAACATTTATGCGTGCAACATTGTTGCCAATTGTAATTGTTGCACAATGTAAACATTACAAGTAAAGTTGGTTTCCTTCCTTTTCACTTTATCGCCTCATAAATGCAACAGATTATTTGTATATTTGTATATACTTATATTAAACTGTTGCCGCAGTCGCAGAACTTAAATGTCCAGTCTTTCCACTTATCCACTTGGCCACGCAGCAGCCTCTTCAATGTCTCTGTCAATAAAGCTAAATGGGTCAGGCTCGAGTAAGCAATCAAAATTGTTTGCGTCTTATATTAAATTGATTGATACTCTTTGTGCATGAAACCAAATATATGTATATATATATATTTTAGAGTATACTCTATATCTATATGTGTTTTGCTTTAGTACGTAGTCGTATGTATTCTGCGTAAACATACGCAATTTAATCTTTGCTAATATATTCCTATTCTACTTCTATAAATATTCTTAAGAATTTATTATTTGTGTTGGTTATTAAACGTTTTGCCAGTTTTTTAATCTATGCACACTTCTGTTGTTCTTTGAGCCCAGTTTGTGCTCATGCTTTAGCGGTTGAAACAAGTTCTTAGCTATTGCGCGGCTTAGCAACAAGTTGCAGAAGTTGGTAAAGCTTTTGTTTACATTGTTGCTCGAGGAACTTTGTAGCAATTAGTTGAGCTCAATTTGAAGTAAAGTTTGACAACAACAAAATGAAGAAAGTAAATACAAATAACGGATTATGAATCTGTAAAGCACTTTACAATGAAATTCAAGGTAATTGCACTTGACAACTTTTACTTGATAAAAAAGGTAAGATAAGAGAACATTTCTTTGATAAAGATAATTTTATTTGCTCGTCGTTTATGCATTCCCAATTCTCTGTAAATATATGTATATGCTGTTTAGTTGTATTATGTTTCACCTATAAATAGAGCTGGCACAATTTGTCCATGTAAACAATCTCATTTCCTCGTCTGCATTTGTTGCCGTGCAATGTTGCGGGCGAAAGTAACTGTGAAACATTTGTGGCCCTGAGCTGGCAAATTTATAAACTATTTTTGTTGTTTTAAGCATAAATTAGAACAGGCAGCACGACAACGGTGCCTATACAAACACATAAATTAGCCGCTGCTGATCTCATGCAAAAATCTGCCACAAATGGTTCGACCACTATAAATTTTAATGTGTTTATAAATAAGCAACAGACGCAGCTAACAAAAAAAATAAACTCTATAAATTAAAAATCACGCAGTCCCAATTAAATCGCCACAAAGTCAAAGCAAAACAAAATAAAAGAATTCGCTTGTTGCGTTTCGAGCCCTGCAACTTTGTTTGAAAGCGCGCGCCAAAAAATTACCAAAAAAGAAAAACAACAACACAAAGCTGCAACATGTTGATAAGCACCGAAGCCGGCAAATTCGAAGACAATCATAAACGGGAGAGCGCGAGCGTAAGCGTCAGTCGGAGCGAGTGAGAACGAAAGAGAGCACAGCATCAGAAGCAATGCGGCTGACGTCGACGTTGGAGCCGGCTAGCTTGCTTTTTATGCCCTTGCCAAAGGTATTATGAAATTGTGACGAAATATGTAACACGTTGAAGGGAAAAACATGTGTGTGTGTGTGTGCTCATTGTGTAGTGTACATACATTTTTGATTAGCACTGTATTGATACACTATCTGATTGCTTATACGAAATTATGAAATGAAATAGACATGAATTTTATGGGTATTTAAGTTAACTATATGTGAAATTTATGAATAAATGCTGGCAATATATTTTAATATATATAAATAAATTTGTAATATTTATTTTATGAATTAACAAAAGTCTATTATTATCAAAGAAACTGTTTACAAACATTATCATAAACAACAATTAAGTAAAATATTTTTTAACAGTATTCTATTATTAAATATGTTAGAGTATTTCAGCGTCGGCCTGCCGCTGTCGCCAGCCATTTCGGGTTGGCTTTGCGTTTGCGTTTACGTTTGCTGGGCGAACAGTCGCAATTTTACAGTCGCTGTGGCCGAACGTGCGCGCGGCCAACGAGCCAACCCAAACTGAACTCGAATCGAACTTCAAAAGAGCCGTTAAAAACGACAAATTCTACTAACGAAATCGCATGGGAAGTGCATTCATTTCACAGCAGCAGGTGAATTTATTGTTTCGACACGCCCCCTTTTAGCCAGACGGGTCAGCCAAAAAAAATAATTGTTACTGTCCTGTGTGGCTAATTCAGTAGTTTGCTCCTAGTCCACGCTAATTGGCTAAATCCGTGCATTTGGCCAAAATAAATATCGAGTTTCAATATTTACCCGAGTGCCCGAGAATTTAGAATTGTGTGTTTGGCTCCATTTCGGCCAATCGCCAATTGCCGGTTAAATAGAAATCGAAATCGAAAATTGTTTTGTGTTTTGTGCCAAGAAATTAGAAAAGTAAAGAAACAACTCTTTTCTCTGTTGACTGTTTATAAATAATTGCTGTTGACTCTTGACAATTGAATTGGAAATACTAAAGGTTAGTGTCAATCAATTTCGAAGCAAAATCTGTTTCCCAATATTTTATGCAATTTTATAATGACTTTACTAAAAACACAAATCGTAAAGTACTTAAATACAATCAAATACAAAATGTTTACACTAAAATATATAAAACTGTCACGATGGTAAAATGATTTATTACCAAAAAAAAAAATTCCTCTCATTTTTACACAGTTGAAGCATAAAAACAAATAGTTATGTCATTAAAAATTAGCACCTAGATAATAAAAGTGCAAAATATTGCTAAACTAACATTGTTTAAATATATTTAAATTTAATATTATACTTTAAGTGGCATAAACAGAATGTGATGTTTAGAATTTTGCAACTGTAGAGCTTTTCTTATCATAAGATTATAAGTTTCTTATACCTGGAAATGGTTATATTAAACTTAAAGCAAACTTTAACAATAAATAAAGCATATAAATTTCCAGAAATTCAAATTATAAAAATTCTTGCTTTTACTGCTACTTATGTTTCAAGTGAATGAAAGATTTTAAATTGGCTTTCTTGGTATTAACTATGCGGGTATATGAGGCTTGAACAGAACCCTTTGCATTACTTCCGAAAGTGCTTCTACTTATTTACTATCAAGCCAAACTTAGACCAAAATATTTTCAAGAAAATTAGAAATATATATTATTTTAATCAACAAAAAATTGGGAAAAACTCAGCTACTAAGTTATGTTCAACACCTGAAAACCACATTTGTCATATTCAAATTTTAGATATAAATCAAATATAATCTGGTGTATGAAAATATGAAGGAAGACTAGCATAATTAGAGAAAATTACGGAAAAGTAAGGAAAATAGTAAAAAGCATAAGCGAAAACTGAGTAAAAGTGGGGGAAAGTAATCTATGGAAAATTAAAAAAAAAATTATATAAGATTAAAAAACCATTAATAAAATTAGGTGATGATTAAAAATTTGAAAAATAAATAAAAAGTGAGAACCCCAATAAAGTTATGAAACTAAAGAAAATAAATTAAAATTAAGAACAATATCGGGTGAAAAATGTATTATATTATAGAAAGTTAGGGAAAATAAATACAAATTAAAAAAAACTAGTGTAATTAGATGAGGGATCTAACATGAAGACAACAACTTGGTTTGATATACACATCTCTTAACTCATACTTAAAAGCTTTACTTAAGACTTTATGTTTTTGTGGTGATATTATTTTTGCTCTAATTGGCATAGCATTTGTAAATCGAATCTCACACAAGTTTCGAAAATTTCACCAAATTATCTGTCTGTCATTTTCTTGGTCCGAAAGCAACTGGCAAACACACTCTAATTATTAGTGCGAAATGAGCTACCCTTTGTTTGGGCCGACCAGCACAGAAAGCCCATAACCAACACACACTTAACTACACGACCTCTCCCTCCGCCCCTCTCCACACAATTTGATCGCCTTGAAGTGGAGTTAATAAAACAGTAGATTTATGTACTAGATTAGCAGCCGTCAACAAAGGGCGCGGATAGTAGGAGTTGACTCCCTACTCAATTTTCCAGTTCATGGAAGTATATATATATATATATATATATATATATGTATATATAGGCTAAAATCCGTTTATTAATGAGCTGTCAGCTATGGACAAAGATGACACAACACAGTTGAATTGAATTGAAGTTTCAATGTGGATTTCACGCTCTTTATGCCCAAATCCTTGGCTCATCAATTAACGTCGCCGGCTACAATGAGCCGTTGTCCTTGCCACAATTTTGTCAATCAAAAGCCCATTTAGCGCTGCTGTTGCTGCTGCTGAGTGGCCTAGGCATATGCATTCCATATTCATAAGTCGACAGCGTGTGTCCAAAGCTTTTGGCGGCTCGCAGGTAGCAAAAACAAAATAAAAAGGAACAAAAACAAAATCGTTAAAATCGATTTAAGTGTCGCTGCTGGAAAGCAGCTCCCCAAAAACTCGAAATGACCTTCAGCAGCCTCAAACTCCTCCCGCTTTTAGTACATGGAGGTAAAGGTAGGGTCGGGCGGTCGGTCGGTAGGTCCGTCGGTCCGTAAGTCCGTAGCCAAATGGCGAACACGTCGTCGCTTTTGGTGGTTCATAAATAAAAAATTAGACGGCACATTTCTTGCCAGGCTTTGCGCGTTCAGGTGCTCGCCCGCAACGCGCATATATTTAGATATTTAGCAGCACACTAAAAATACATTCGAGTGTGTGTTTTTATATATTTTGTTTCATTTTTTTGTTGCTGTTGTCGGCAAAACAGGAAAATAAAGCCCTGCACCAATGTTGGAGGCATGCGAATGCCGAAAAACATTCGCCGGCAAAATTTTGGCTCAGCTTGGGACAATCAAAAGAATGCCAGATGCACAAAAAAGAGAGCGAAACGAATTCAAAATACACTTAAGCTTAAAATACTATAAAGATACTACATAGAGATTCCATGTTCGATGAGTGCTTATATTGTCTTAGGTAAGATTCTAATTTTGAATGATACCTGAACTTCTAAATGTTCAATGAGACTAACTGTATGCCCAAGCGGCTTGACAACAAGCTGCTTATCTTACCCCTCGCTGAAGTCTGGCTGAACTTTTTATATAAACAAACAAGTGTAGAGTATCAAAAAACGCAAACAATACCAACTAGGCATTAACCAAAACAAAATAAAAGCAGGCAAAAGCGTGGAAACAAGAAGACAATATGATAAACTTGTGTGCAAATGGCAAGACGAAGGGGCCGGGACAGAGGCTTGGGCAGGGGCTTGAGCATAAGCAGTGGAGGGCACACTAACAACAATTTGCAAAGAGCATAAAAATGAAATAAGAAATGGCATAAAAAATGCAACAGCTTCGAGGAGCAACAGGAAATGGCGAGCGGCGTTATGCGAGGCGGAGCCCATGAATTCGCACACATACTCAAAATGAAAGAGAAGAGGAAGCAAAGAAGTACTTGGGAGCTGATGAAGCCTCGCCTGAATTTGGATGCGCTGGCAGCTTCATTTGGCTGGGGCCCTTTAGTTGCCAGTTGGCGCATTTTAAATGTGGGCCAGGCTCGTAATGTGTGCCTGTTTGTTGTCCGTGTCCAGTTTGGCAACGCTCCTTATTTTGTGTTTTGGCACTTGGCACGCTTTAAATGCTTTTGGGCCAAGGTTAACACGAAGCACACATAATGATGGCCAAAGAAGCAGAGCCAGTAAATAGAAGAAAATGGCGAAATATAAATTGTATAAAAAAGAAGAAAGCGGAGGCTCAAAGGCGGCAGCGGGCGGGTGAGTGGGGACGCACAGATAAAAGCGTAAATAGAAGCGAGGCACGAAATTTTCGTTTTATTTTAGATTGCCAGACTTCAGAGTAGTCCTTTAAAAGGAAGGGGGAAGAAGAGCGGGAGAGCGGGTGTGAGCGTGTGTATTGAAATTGTGACTGTGCACGGATGTAGGCAGGTCAGCTTACAAACAGTTATATAAATTACAAAAAAAAGAACAACCCAGTAGGAAATGAATGCAAGGTACACGCACAACTAACAGCATGCAGAAATGTATGCAACTTGTATGAAAAGATCATAAAACATTTATGCATACAAATATTTCACTTAAAAATTTCAATGCACACTAAAATCTTCTTTTGAATTATGCTGAATACACGATATATTTTATATATATATATAGGCTATATAAAAGCACTGCTCGCCTCATTACGCACAATTCGACTGGGAAGTCGGCGTGCTTAGTGACCGCAGTTTAAACAAACTGTTGGCTAACTTACTTGGGCACGCTTGTGTCCTGGCCCTGCCCATTTGAGGTTGTCACCAGCATCCGCCACTCACTCGCACGCGTTGGCATTAGCCATCTCGCTCTTTGCTGACTTTGCGTGTGTGTAATGAATTTAAAGTTTGCCTCATATACATTTTTCATACGCTTGCAAATTGTTATGGGTTTTTTTTGTTGCCACCCGCGCAACCACCTCGAACCTGACCCGCCTCCCCCTACATCTGCTCCACCCCCATTAAGCACTCTGCTATGGCACATTTTCTATTAAATGGGAAGCGCGTTTGTCAACGTTGCTTGGGTGTTGACTAATTTTCTATGTGTGCGTGCTTGTGTGTGTGTGCATGTGCGTGAGTCCTTGTTGTCCTTGGCCGAGCCGCACGAGACACGATTATTAATTTGCAATTGCTGCTAATTGCATGACACTTACTTCATCTCCACCTGGCGTCCGGCACCTGTGCCAGCTGCTTCCTCATCGCTTTGCGTATACACTAATTGCGCAAATGTTTAGATAAAGATAAGTAAGCTGCGATTAGATAAGCAGCAGCAGCATAAACGTGGCTAAATGGAAAACATGTGTGGAAATGAGCTAATCGCTGAAGCATCTCAGAATTCTTTGCATTTTATGCTTCCACTTGAGTTGCGCCAGTTAAATTCTTTGATTTCTTTAGCAGGGGTCAATAAACAAAAATGTATAAATAGATAAACTATTTCGCTTCAGTGCCGAATAGTGGCAAAAAAATTAATTTGCGTAAACAAAGCAAAAAATTTAAATTCAATTCGATTTATTCAAGCAACATTAAATGGGAATACTTTTAATTAGAGGCAAACTGAGTTGAGGTGCATTTGAAAGCAGCCACAATTGATGGGAAAACAGTTGGAAATTTTTCAAGATTTAAAAATGGAAAACTTGAGTACTCTTTTATTGAAAAAATATCACTCTTTTATTTTCCATGAAAATATATGAAAATATCAGCGCATATTTCATGTGCTTCTCGTAATTAACACTTCCTACAATTTATTTATGCGTTTCTTTTTACTTCGCGAAAATTGAGCAAATTGTATGCCGCTTATAGCAGTCAATCACTTTAAATAATGCCATAAAAATTAATTTGAAACAAAGTGAGCGCCATTTACAACGTGAAACACGAAAAATGAGACGAGTTTCCATTCGCAGCTGGCGCTTGATGCATTGCAAATTGTTGACATTAAGTCTGACATTATTATTTATATATATTGTAGATGATGATGATCGGGCGATATGTTTATGTTGCGATTGCGATTGCGTTTGATTGAGCGACGCCAGGCGAGACGCCGACATCAACAACAAAAACTGATGCGCTTTATAAATAGCCAAGAATCTAATCGATACGCTCGGAATTTGATGCCATTTGATTAGCTTGAAGGGACAGAGCTTCGGCACTTCCTGTCCTTGAACTTTTTGCCGCTGGCAACGGCCCACGCGCCAAATAAATCAAACTAAGGCACTAGCATGGCCCGCCACGGGCACCGAAAAGGCCGAATCTAACGGACCAAGTGTTTACACTAAATACACTGCTAAAAAGTTTGATTGACTGGAAGCCGTATATATACACACATACATACACACATACATATATAATTAAAATATAATTAACAACAGCTTAGTTTTTAGTTTTCATTGCGCAGCATTTGAAAGTCGTTCAACTTTCTCTTCCACCGCTTTTCCCCAGTTTCACATTGCGCATACGCCGCGTTGGCTGGCTGTAAACTTGAACTTGGTTTCTTTTGTGTGTTAGCTGCAAAACTTGCTTGTTAATTGAGCTTCAAAGGACTCTAGCTGCAACTGCATGGCGTCTGCTATCAATTGAGAGCAGCCAAAGCCACCAAGCCAAAACAACATTACATTATTCAAAGCGCCGCAGGCGATTTGCGTATAGAACTTTTTTAATTAATCAACCACAACAACTCTTTCATTAGAACCAAAAAAAAAAGTTTTTGCGGTTGCTATATAGTTTTTTTTGCCTTTAATTCTATGTCAGACTCTTACCATTTTGAAGTTCGCTGTGGAGCCGGGCCCTTTTTAGGGTTTTGTTATTTTTTTTTATATATTTTTTGGCTGACTTTGAATTTTATTTTGTTTTCAACTGATGTCTGGCTAAAAAGACTGTCGCGTATCGTAAGTTCATTAAACTGAAGTGTCATTCGGGGAATACGGTTCTTATTTCTTTAATTTTTTTTCTTCTTATTTTATTTACGATCCAAAGTTCAAGCTCAAAAGGCATGTGTTGTAATTATAAATCAGTAAGCTGTGCATGATACGCGGGCTTTTTGCATTTGGAATTGCTAAAGCAGGCAAATTGGGAATTACACTGAACAAAATTCGTTTAATTTATGTTGAAAAGTGCTTAATAAATAATTTGGCTTCTGAATTAGAAAAAGA
Source organism: Drosophila gaucha (assembly GCA_035045545.1). NCBI lineage: Eukaryota > Metazoa > Arthropoda > Insecta > Diptera > Drosophilidae > Drosophila > Drosophila gaucha. The sequence continues at coordinate 9,562,754 of JAWNOY010000292.1, forward strand.
ATCATTTTGTCAAAGTTAACTGTGTTCGCTTTGTTTTCTCAATAAATTATCAGTTAATTAATATACTTTTCTTGTTTTTTTTTTAAATACTTAATTGAGTATTACACTAGAACAGTCGCAAATCTTTCTGGGTCATTGTTGCTCATTTTGAGTGTTCTTGTCTAATTGCTGTTGTTGTTGTTGCTGCTGTTGATGTTTCGTTAGATAAGAGGAAAGAAAGAGCGTCTGCAGATAAGATAAGTGATCTGATAAACAACAAATTTTGTTCCAGAAGTAGCTCAGACAGAAAATGGAGTCAACTTGTTGACCAACTTAGTCAATTCAATAAATACGGCAGCTGTAACAGAAGCCGCAGCGGCAACATCATCATGCTCATCATCATTATCATCGTCATCATTGGAGTGCTCATCATTTTGCATTTTTTAACGTCCAGCCCATAGAATTTATAATGCGACTTACTGCGCCTGCCCCCTATCATCCCTGGCAATCTTCCCGCTAACGCCGCGTTTCCCTCGCTTTTGGGTAATGTAGTATTACATCATTAATTCAATGAACCAAACTCATCAAGTGGCCCCACGCTGACAGTTGAAGAACAGTGAAACTCAGCGCTCTGTCTTTGATTAATTTCTGTTAAACTTTTTTGTGGATGGTTTTATGGCCACTTCTAGGGATTAATTAACAAAAAAAATATATACTTTGACGCCTCGTAAACCATAAAGAACGTTTTACACTTTTTACTAGCTTGTCTTAAAAAAGATTTATATAAAAACTATAGCAAATTTTAGATTTGGGCATAAAATAAAAAGAATACGTAAACAGATATTTGACGTCAGGGGGTTTTGTTTATAAATTGGTTAGCTGCAGAAACCTGTCAAGCGACACTTTTCAGAGGAGAGAGACAGCGAGAGAGAGAAAGCGTTAGAGCATGATGAGTATATTATGCTTTTTGTAACATTTGAAGATTGCTAAAAAAAGAGATATATGAAAATATTTAAATTAATGCTAATACCAATGTTTCTGTTTGGCTTTGCCACAGCAGTTGTCTAATTTATTTCGTAATAAACTCTTTTAATTATTGTTGATCTGTGCTTAAACTAGTTGTGAATTCTTTTGCATGTATTTTTATTATTTTTTTTTAATTTTGATTGGTTTCAAAGCCGTTTTGTTTTTATTTCTATATGTAGCTTTTTAATTATTGTTAGGTATACAAGATTCGACTTGTTTAGCTCTACATTTTATTTATTGTATTGTTATATTATTTTCTCATGCGTGATCGCTTATCACGTTGGCGAGTCAGTTCATCGACGCAACTTTGCTTTGGTTTCGGTTCTGGTTACTCAAAATAAAAAACTTGTCGCTTGCCTTATTTATTTTTGCTGTTCGGCTTTGGTGGACCTGATCTTGAATTTCGCATGCCAGGCGCATAATGCTTAAGGTGTTTTTGTATGGGTTTTTGTTGTTGTTTTGGTTTAACTGTTGATGCCGTAAGATTGTTTACGGGTTTCGCATTTATGGCCTTTTCTTTCACGAATTGAATATTTGACTTAAGTTTAGGGTACATTCTGAGCATGTCTCCATTTCTTTCTTTCTCTCCGCTTCTCCCACTAGTTTGTGGTTCAAACACACCCAAAGCATGATTTTTATGGTTCAGAAGACTCTGAAATGCCAAATTGATTTTGTGCAAAGTTTTATCTGTATTGTGTGTGTGTGTGCTCGCAATTATAATGCCGCCATATCTCAGCAGCTAAGCTGCGGTCGTAAAACATATTTTATGGCCTAACTTTGAAATTTAAACAATTTATTTTGGGTTTTTTTCAAGCACTTTTGCGGTGCGAATAATAATTTTAATTATGCGCTCAAAAGTGTGAACAATCATAAAGAATTTGTTGAACACGACAAGCCTCTGAATATTAAATACCTTCTATATTAAAGTAGCAAAGTTCCCTACCAAAGACAAGACACAAACCACAACACCAAGGAGTTGAGTGCAGAACATACTTCAATTAAAAACTCTCTCAATTATTTAATTCTGGCTTAAAAAATTAGTAAAAAATATAAAAAAAATTTGACAAGCTATAAATATGACAACAATTTCTGCCAGCTTGGAGCTAACAGGACATGTTGCTTTTTGAGAAGGAGGCGTTTGCTGCTGGCATATGAAATTAACGTGCATTTAATATGCTTAAAATTTGCAACGGAAAATACCACAAAATACGCACAAAATTTCCGGCACATATTGGCGCCGTTTTTCATGCCATAAATCTTTTGGCCGGCATTAGGGAAATTGTTTTTATACTCGCTCACAAAGTGAAAAGAGTATATTCTGCGTTCGAATTATTGAAGCTAGAGACCTGATATTTGGAATATAAACAGTCGAGTGTACTCTCGTCTGATAAAGTGTTGAGATTTTCTGAATACGCCCACTGCATGCAATGTCCTCTAGAGTTTTATAGTTAGAAACAAGTCAAGAAAGTTGAGCGCGGTTTGGGTCATAAGTGTTGACCTTTCTACAGATAAATGTATTTTTGTGAAGTAAAGTTCCGTGAGCGAGGATTATGCAGTCCGTTGTGCCCTATTGCGAAATGTATATTTATTATAGGCTGTTCTTGGTTCGCTTTGTGCTCTCTCCCTCTCTCTCTCTCTTTCCCCCTCTCTTATCATGACAGACAATAAAAAGCCGCGTGCCACGCCCCTCGAAAGCAATATCAGATAGAAAATTCCATTTACAAATATTTTGTGCGGTTTTGCAATTAACATTTTAGTAATTTGGACAAAAATTGTTAGCTAATTTGCTGTCAAATTTATTTGACTCGATTATTGAATTAACATTTTTGAAATGTATTTTGTGATGCGCTAAATTCCTAGTTAATTGAGTTGAAATTGATTGCAAATTAGTTCGGAGCAAAGGAAAGTTCAGCTTAAAGCCAAGTCAAATGCTCACAGCTGTTAGATTTGCATTTTTAATGCAATTTGTTATAAAGCACGCCCACGCAATGGGTGAGAGGGAAAGTTACAAAGGCTGCAGGATATGCCACAAACGAAAAGCTGAAATAACAAATAAGAATTTTGCAAGGAAAAAGTGAAATATGTGCGAGTGAATTTCACTTTCTTCTAGTGTGTACCCTGTAAGGAGAGCATGGAGTAGGTATATTGATTTGTAGATTAAGATTGACCAAATTGCGGCCCTGCTTTCGTAAAGTAAGGCAATTGTCTTAGGAATAACTGATTTGCTAGTAACGAATAGCTTTTTAGTTGCATATTGAGTACAGGGTATCTAGGAGTTCAGCTCAGCTCATGTGTTTCCTCTTTAGTTCATCTCTGCGTTTGCAGCCTTTTGTTCTTCGTCTTTTTTCGCGCCTTTGTTGCGCGTTTATTTTTGTTAGTTTCACTTATTTTCTTTGTGCAGCTGCGACAGTAATCTAGCCTTTGTCTGGGCCCTGCCACTGCCGCTGCCACTGCAGTCCACCCGCCAATTCAACCCCCTTTTAGTTGCCCCCAACTATAGGGTAATCCGCGACATTTTGCGAGTTGTCACAGATTTGCGCATTGTTTTGTGCTGGTAAAGTCATTTGTTGTCTGTTGTCTGTTGCTGTTGCTATGGGAACTTGGAGTGGAATACATATAGAACGGAACGAAATAGAATCTTGAGAGTGGCAGCGCTTAATTTGAATTTGTTTGGCAAAGTGACAGCCAACAAAACAAAACAAAACAAAAAGCGACAAAAGAAAAGTGGAAAAAAAATTAATGCACATTTATTCAAGTTGAAGACATTGAACTCAAGAAACTTTGGCTGAGAGAAGGACCTAATTGAAACAAAACACAACCAATTATTCAGCTGTCAATGGGCTATGCTAAATATAGCTCTCTTCTGAGAAGCGTTATAAAAAAGAAACTAATTAACATCATGTGACTGCGCATTCTATAACTTAAGACATAATTTAGCTGAATAACTGACCTAATCAACTCAACAGCTGTCTCTCTTTTTTATTCTCTTTATATAGGTGAGCCTACATGAACATATATCTCTCTGGCCATATCTTGGGTAACTAACCGAAACTCAACTCAATTTATTTGCGAGCACCAAAAAAAAAACAGTTCTTAACAATTCCCCTTGCAGACAAATGGCACAAATTTTCCGTAGAACAGCCACAACAACAACATCAAAATTTGCAACTAAAACAAGCAGCCAGAAGCAACACGAAAAATAGCCAAACATTTTGGTCGGGCAAAAAAGAGAAGAAAATGATGAAAAATATATGTAGTTATGTATATGTTGAAGAAAATTCCAACATTTGATACAAACGCAAAAAAATGTGTGCTGTGCCGGGGCTGGCAAAATATTAGCTTGTTGATTTTCGAGCCAACTGTACGTATGTGTAATGCATAGCGCGCGTAACGCATACGCCGCGTGCAGCACGCGCAATTAAGCAAAACAAAATGCGAGCGTGGAGCTTCAATAAAATAAAAACGAAAAATAAAATAAAAACCAAAAAATAAAAACTTGTAAATAAAACCGAAAAAGCAGCCAAAAAATTCGCCAGCCTCGTCGACGGCGTGTGCATAATAAATTAATTTTAGAGTGTGCTCAATAATTAACAGATAACAGAAACAAAAATGTGACGAGGGGGGCGTAACGCGAAAGTAGGCGGGCCAAATCAAACACTTGACCATAATCAGTCAATCAGCCGGCAAACGGGAACGCCGCCAGCGTATCGCTAATGAAGTTGTTGCGTTTATTTGTCGTGCGGCTGCAGCCCACGCATATTAATAACAAAATGCTGCAGCAGCAACTGCAGCAGTTGAAATGAGGCGGCAATCGACGCTTGACTCGTTCAGTATTGGTCAAAGCCAATTAGGCGCATCGATTCGCTGCGCATGTTTAGCTCCAGACACAAGCCACATGTCGCACGGATAATTTGGGCCGTGCGTTGCAAATACACATAAATAAACATATACATATATTTACGTAAGTGTATGTGTGTTGAACAAGCTGTGAAAACAATTTATGCAGCTGAAGCTAAGCAGGCAATTGGCAAATAAATAGCTGGAGCTTAGAGACTTGTTTATGGGCTATGGCCAAATGAAAAATTGATTCAGCTCAAACATATATATCTCAATTTGAAAACATTTAATGCAAAAACATATCTAAATATTTATCTTAAGTTAATAGACTTTCCCATACACACTTAAGCACTCGTTTATCTTTAATTTTAGTCAATTTGCTGTTGATATCAGAGCTTTCATGCGCTTTGCTAAGTAATTATAGTCTTCAAAGATGATCTAGACAATTGCTAATGGATGGCACAGATATCGTGCATACGCCTAACATATTCATATACAATCAGACTGCGTGTGTGTGGACGACCCAGTTAGCGTAAGTGCTATAGCTGGTCAGTGTATGCGTGTGTGCGTGTGTTGGGGTCAACAATACATGAGCTGTGCGAGCCGCCGACGCACAGAGAAAACAACAACAGCAAATATGTTTGAATATATACTTTTGTATTCGCATATATATGTACATATATATGAAAAATTGTTATAATAGGCAAACAGGTTGTCGACTTGCTGGCGCTTAGAGCCACTTGACTGGGGCCAAGCACGTGCAACAGGATGTGCGCCTGACGCAAAAGCTGCAAAACAGCTAAAACAAAACAAACGAGCACAAGGATACGCTTGTTAGGCAGCGGAAGAGGAAAAGACAATTCCTAATATTGCTGCAGCACTTTGTAATTAAAACGTTTTATGCGGCTTTTGTTGCAGCTGCAGCTGAACCACCTGTCTGCCCCACCTGCTGTGCTTAATTGGGTCACGTGCAATGCATTTGAGCGCTTATTCAAATTGCTGAAAGATGTTGCCTACAGCCTTTTGCCTTTAGCCACTTAATTGACTTTCAGTGCGGCTATTGCTAAAGCTGTTGTTACCTGCTACTGCAAAGGCAACTGCAGCACAGGACAACAACTCAATTATCTTGTAAAAATGGGCAAAGGCAACAGCTATGCAGCACTTTTCGCACTGCATAATTTGTAGGTCAAGCCAGTTGGGCTATATATACTATATTCTTAACTATAAATTGCATTCAAATGCAGTTAGCAAATTGCTTTGTTTGCCCAGCACCATCAGCAGCAGCAGCAGCAGTTGGAATTAAGTCTTAGAGCAACCTTCAAGCATACAAAGAGTTTAAAGTAGCTTAAGAAAGGTGAGTGCAAATAAATGGTTTAAGTTAAATGAAGTGTAAATCATGGCTATATTTGCCGTGTTTACTCATTTAAGCTGTAAGAATACTCCGTTGCATTCAATATTCATACCCCTTGCTCACATGTCTGCAGGGTATATACGTAAGTTAATAAGCAACAAATACAGACAATTCCTCATTTCAATTTTCATGCTCACTTGCCTGGCTGCCTGCTCATCCTAGCACGCCACATCCTCTCTCTCTCTGTCTATCTCCGGCTCCTGGCCATTAGGGCCAAAATGTCTGCCCAACATGGCAACGCATCCAAAAAAAAAAAAAACAAAACGAAGCGTGCAAAATGCTCAACGCTGTCGACGTTCCTCCAATTTGATTAAGTTCAATTTGGGCAACTTTCTGTGCTTTTGTTGCCACGCCCACCGGCTAGAGCGGAGGTCGCTTTATTTTCACTCAACTTTCGCAGTTAAGTTGAGCAACAAGAAGAATGAAAATAAATAAAAGAACAGAAATGTTGGTTTAACTTTGTCGGCGTGGTGGAAATTGTGATTCCATTAGGAAAACGTCTGCGACTCGAATGCCATTTAAGTTTTGGTGACATTTATTTAGTCTCTCATATGTGACTGTGAGTGTGTGTTTGTGTGTGTGTGTGCGAATGGGTGTGTCTAAGTGAGACGTGTCAAAGACACTGCAGCAGCAGAAGTAGAGGCAGCATTAGGAACCGAAGCTGATTTGCATTGACAATATAATTATAATAAGTAGAATACAAATTGTAATGGAAATGGAAATTGGAAATTCTATCAAACGTGCCAGCTACGAGGGTGGCAACAGTTGTTGTGTGAGTTTTCAATGTATTTCCTTGTATTTTCATTTCATTTTAATCAAAATGTAAAATATACAGACTTATTCAGCAGTTTCTAAACTAGTTGAGAATTATAAATGGGAAAAATTCTTTACTTATCTCATATAAATTTAAACCTATATCCAAAAACTTTTTAAGCAACCCGTAATCCACTTGGGGCAGAATAAATCATGGCATATTTTTGAACAAGCTACTTACACACACACACACACCCATACACACACACACCCACGCCTGGGTAAACCCCACTGAATGCGCATATGAATTTTGTATTTTGTATGAAATTGAAATCCATAGATATTTGGTCAGGCCTATTAAATCAATTAAATGCCATGAATATTTCAATTTTGCACAATGCACATGGAATATTTCTGAGTGTAATAAACGACAAATGGAACTCGAGCTTCAATGGGAGTTCAATCCATATGCAGCTGGCCCACAGGCCACAGACAACAATTGCAGCACACTCAAACTAATCAGTTGTTTCAATATTTGCCCATGGCTGGGCATGGTCAATGGACGCTTGGTCCGACTTGGCCAGGAAACGGAAACGGACGGCAAGCGGAAGCGGTGCGTGCAACCAGTTATGAACTGATTTGTATCCCATATACCACGATAGCTGAGAACAAGGCGCAGGCAGCGTCGATTTGCCTTAGCTTAAGCTCATTGATTTTCTCACACTCACTGCCAAAAGTCTTCGCCCTCTCCGAATTCAAGTGCGGCATTGCTTAAGTAATTTTAATGGCTTATCGTTGTTGCTTTTCGGTTTCTTTTGCAAGCGGTTTCTTTTGTACACTTGCCTTGCCTAAAATCATAAAAAGTTTTACTGGCAAAGTTTCTAGTCGAAAGGCAACCTAAGATAACTTCCTTAAAAGTAAATCTATTTTCGGGATCGGTCGCAGTTTTCCTCATGGAAATTATCACTATGAAAGAACTAGAGCACATATATACTATCACTATCAAAATCATTATTATCATCATTATTATAATCAGCAGTGACATCTTTACTATCAATACTATCATTATCATCACCATCATTCATTATCATCGACTTCCACTCTTCTTGATCAAGAAAATATATCTCCTATATAAGCTCGAATATGTTTCCTTCTGCCTGTAACATACTTTCTCATTAAACCATTACACCCTGTTTATCCATTTTGAAAAAGAGCTGAATAGGAAGTGAATTCATTAAGAGCGAAATTCATTTGGCTGTAAGAAAAAAACATCTTATTGAATTTTCATGAGCCCAAAACAAAGAGCAAAAAAACTTTTACCCAAGAAAAACAGCTAAAACTACAGACTGCAGCGAGACAGTTGACAAATGGAGAAAACAAACATTTTTCATTGACTTTTTGGTAACTTTTCCCGTTAGTTTATATAAAGTTTCTGATTGCGAATGATTTATTATTTATTATTGCAAATTGCCGTAAGATGAATGTAATTAAATTCAGTACATATTTTATGCTCGCTTTCAACACCTGCCAATAGTTGGCTTAAAAGCTTATTTCCTGCGTTTCTTGACCTTTTTCAAGTGCATTGTTTTTGTGCGTTTCCCTTTACCGTTTTCCTTTTTCCTATAGAGCATAAATAAAATTCATAATATGTTGTTGTTGCTTTTGCTGTTGAGGACGCCGCTGTGCAAATGAGCAATAATAAAGCCAGAAAAAACTTTTGGCTGTTAATGCGCAAACATTAAAATAAAAAGCATGACGTCCAAATACCCACACACACATACACACATACAGCGACGGAAAAGTGCCCACAAGGCGGAGCTGTAAAATGTAAAAAATGAATTCATAAATTGGGACAGCAAAAAATGCTGAGGGGTGTTAACCACTTCTGGGAAGCCGGCGCCCATCCTTTTGGGCTATGGTCCAGTGGCTTTTTTAGCCCGGCCATAAAGCATAATCAAGTTGCAGTGACGAGGACAAGCAAGGGCGCTTCTGGGCTCAGCCAAGTCTCAATGTTTACTTCAAAGATAGTCGAGAAATGGTTGCATTTAAAGGCATCCGCATTTCAAGTTGAATTCGTGTACATCTCTGGCCTCGTGTGTGGCTCGACTATCCATTTACATAAACATGCTTGATACTCCCCAATGGGCAGGGGCACGTCATGTTCTCGACGCTATTTGTATAGATTATAATGCGTATACAAATTGCGGGCATGCATAAATATCAAATACTTACGAGCTCGCCCATAAAAATCAATTCAAATTGGCCAACAATAAGCGTTGGGGCTGCTGCGAGAATGTGGCCCAACAGCCCAAACTCTGACGTAGTCCCAGCTACTTTTTGTTTATGTGCATTTCCTGCCTAACTACGGAAGTTCACATCGCAGTCAGTCAGACAGACGGACAGATCGACAGACAGAGAGATGGAGATTTGTTTGAGAGGGAGCCTCATTAACTCAGTTGCCTCTGCGCCGCAGTTATTTATTTTATTGCTACCAAGTGCTCCCATCTCCACACACAGGCACACACACATACTTGTATTCAGCTAAGACTTTAATGCTTCATGTTAAACGTTGCTTTCCAGTGTTTGCAGCTTCTTTTTATGCTCGCTCATATAGTCAAAACAGTATATGGGTATTGAGAAAAACTCAATTCTTAAGAGTCTAGATATCGAGGTCTCCAGAAACTCTAAATCTTCTATAGAGTTTAAAGCCCATAGACCTTAATTTGATGAGAAGATTACTAATGAACATCCCTAAAGATCGATAGTTTCGAATTTAAGTATTGAGAAATGCTGAACTCTTAAGAGTCTAGATATCCAGGTCTCGAGAAACTCTTTATATTTTATAGTTATAGAACCCATAGAACTTTATTTCATAAGAAGACTAATAATTAACCTCTCTGAAGATCGATGCTTTTATATTTATATACATATATGTTGTTATTTACCGACAAGCGAGCATCGAGCAGTCGTCTATAGCTGGTTGAAGCACTCTACTTGTTTTATTTATTTATTTTTTATATGCTTCGCTGAGAGTTCATCAAAGGTGTTTCTCATCATGCGGGCCTCATTAAGTACCCCAGTTTAATTTTCTTTTTATTTAAATACTTAGCACCGATAACTGGCAACTTATATATGTATATACATCTATAAATATATATATATAACAGACTTTGACGTCTGTATATTCAGTTTTTATTTACTGCACAGGTTTTTCTTGTCATAAAAAATGCCATTAAAAATAGTCTATGCATATATTTATGAAAATTGTTTGTGGGTGATGATATCAACATTGTTTATAAAACTATAATTAAAGAGCAAGAAATATATGAAATCTAAATACAAAAATTTTCGTTTAGCTAATGTTGATGTTGACAATAAAATTGGCAAATGTAGCATTTAAATTGTTTTTATTCGAAAAGCTGTGAAAATAGGAACATTTGCTGTCAGTTATTCATAAATGGTTGCTGAAGCTTCTCGGTTTCAAACGAAAATTGACCGAATGCAGTTTCGTCACTTTCTATTTTGAACTTGTAGTGAATGTGCTAACAAATTGCCAAACACTTTGCGTAATTATTTTTCCAAGATTTTCATTTTTGGCAAGCCAACAAGGAAAATGAAACTAAGTGTTGTCTATATAGCTGGCTACTATAAAATATCATGTGTACGCAGATCAGCTTTAAGGCATTTGCACCATAATTCAGTCGGTTAATTGGTTCACACTCTCGAAGTCTTCTGATTTTCCTCTTGTCTTTCACTTGGCTAGCGAAACAGTTTTCCTTTTCTGTTTGTTTCTGATGTATGAAACAAGAAGCGTGCCAATTTTCTTGGCAATATTCCTACGCTATTTTTCTGTGCCTTTATTTTTAACACAAAAATTAGTCATCGACTGGCGCACAGAAGAAAAAAAAATAATTTGAGGTATAAGGAATTTGTTGAATTTCAATTTCTTTTACAATTGCGAGAAAATATATAAATAAAGGAAAAGGGCAACCACTTGTTGCGACAGAAAGAAAAGCACAGCATTTTCTTTCATATAATTGCTTATTAATTGTCAGTTCCGAAGGCCAGAAGATAGAATACTACAAAGAATATAGAAAAGGCGATGCTGAAACATGTCACAATATATATTGTCATATATAAGTAAGGTATAGAATTATTTAGACAGATATATATATATATATATATCTGTATTTTTCAAGTCCATGAGCTAATTTATGCTCTGTGTCGGCATCATTTTGAAGATTGTTTTTGATTTATTGAGTGCAAGCCGCAAGGCACTTTAATTTAAAATGTAGGTTAAGCGTTTAAGCATTAAATTTCCTTCGTTTTTTTTTAATTTTTTATTTTTGCTGTCACGTAATTTATTTAATTTTTCATGCTATTTGTTGACACTTGAGAATAGGCTCATTCAACGATTGACGGATGAGCTGTTGAAATTTGCGTGTTTTTAAGACTTTAATATGATGCCATATACATTATACAATGCACGTTTTTTAATGATCGTTGTTAAGCAGTTCTTGTCACCTGCTGAGAGAAATGCGTGGGAAAATGCATTAAAAAATTCGTGACAGACATTCGAGAAGCTGTCAAAAAATCGTCAACTGCATGTGACAGCAAGGAGCTTGTCCACAAATTGGACAGCTAACGAGTCAGCTCGTATTGTTCGATGCGCTTTAAAAGCAAAGTAAGGATATGGCTTCATTAAAGTTTATTTCATTTAATTTCCAAGCATTTCCTAACATTTCAATCCATTGTAATATTTCTATTCAAATGCCCTACACTTGAAATTGTAGCGCACTTAAACTTTGATATATAGCCGCATGCTTTTGCTGCGTGAGCTTTTTACTTAATGTCAGATTTATATGCATTAGCCAGACATATAAAAGACATGCAACAATTTGTATGCATTAAATGAAATCATTTAAGTTTATGATATGCAATTGCAAAAAAATAAATATATAATAAAATATTTGAAATTTATAGCATTCCATTTCTTTTTACGGAATGCAAATGCAATTAACTCGTTTTAAATTAACTTTATAATATATATTAAAATAATAAAGACAATGTGTTGGCATTTGGACAATGCAGCATAAAAGTAATTAACGCGAACATTTCTGGAAAAACTGTCAGCTATGAAAATGGGGTAAATTATGTATAAATAACAGATTGCCCCCATATACACAAATTAAGACATGAACCACAACACGTAAACCCATTTCAAGTTCAAACTTATTACAAAATGCGATAAAAAAATATGTAGAACAAAAATAGATATCGAAAAGGTCAAATGGGGGGAGGAAGCTGACAAAGCTGCGAGCGTAGAAGATTACATGGTATTTTCAAATATGCATGTGTGTGTGTGAGTATACAAGCGTGTGTGTCCCCTGGGAACAACTTAAATTGAATTCAAATTTGAGAACGTGCTGACTCTGCTGCGGCAAGCCGTTGAGAGACTAAATGTCCTGGCCAGCGCAGGGAAGGAAGGATCGATGCAGTGGCAACAAAGCTCTGGCTGCTGCATTGAGGATTGGCTGCACATGCACACACTCACTCACACACACACACACAGAGGCACGCACTATGTCTCTGTGGCATTGCGGTTAAAAAAGAGAAATATACAATGCATTGGCAACAAGGGAACGGACTGACAGACAGTAAACTAGACGGAAAATCTGTTCGAAGTGAAAAACTTATAGACAGGATAGCCAATAGACAGCCCACTCAGTCAATAAACTCATCGTTTGGCCAGCATTCAACATTTAATGATGATGCCGCTGATGATAATGATGATGATGATATAATTAATTTTCAATGCAATACGCTGGGCTGGGCCCAGGTCATCGAGACTGAATATCGAAATAAGTCACAAGCATGTCGAAGTTTAAATACTCTTAAAAGCACATTTAAGTATAGTTCATTAATATCCTGAGGGAATCTCCTAGGTCGACTTTAAATTTTTATTTTCATAAAGAGCTTTTCTACAAATTGCATGACAAAATAAAATTGCCCTCTGCTAGAGTAAATTAAAAGCAACAAAATTTTGTGCAAAAGACCAAATGATATACTATGTGCGCATAAAAGAAATCTCATAAATATACTCGTATATACTAGATATATACATATATACACATACATATAAGTATATAAATTGGGGAAAATGCATTTAGAAATGTTTTCTTCTTTTTAGTTTTATTGGCTGCTCATGACCTGCGGCAATAAAAATTTATGAGTGCCTGCGCCGGTGCCAGTGCTTGGGCCTGGGCTGGGCGCACTTGTGATTTATACATGATGCCAGCCACAATGCGGCAACATGTTGCCATTAAATGTTGCTGCAACATTTAAGCGAGATGCTGGCAGCTGCTGCTGACAGACGCGACTGCGTCTAATCTCAACAAGATGCAGCGCTTGGCCATATGGAAATACATATACATATATATGTATGTATATTTTCAAAAAGATTGCCAAATGCTGATTAGCTAAAAAGCGGCGCACGACTCGGAGAAAAAGAGCATTTGAAATTGATTAGAGGAGCGGAGTCTCGCATTATGACAGCGACTGGCAGATAAGTGCAGCGATAGCGTCACAGCCCATTAGAGCAACCTACATACATCTCCTGCTGCTCCTGCTGGCTGCATAGATCAGCGCCTGATTTGATTTGTGTGTGCTCCGAGCTCTCTTTTCCCTCCCTCCTCCTGCTGTGCTTTTCGCTTTTCGCTTTTCTGGCTACTTTCAAAAGTGAACGCCAACACAAACACAATCAACTGGCAATAGATGCTGATGCGGAAATCAGCGCTGAATTGTTGTCAGTTTCAAGTGGAGTTTTGCGCTGCAATGCTCACCTTCAAGCGTTGCAATTCGAGCTACTGCTGCTGCCAGCTGCTGTTCTCAGATGCTTATCAGTTGCACAGGAGATGCTCAGCAACGCTTTCTTTTGTTTAAGCTGCGCATGCGCTGCCCTTGTTCTTGATATCAGCTGTCTAACGGCTGCTTTCAGCTTCAAGTTTAGAAATACCCTATGCTGAAACGATGCTGTGGGTATATAGGACTCATGTGTGATCTATGTTAATATATAAAATGTAGCTTAATTGCTTTTACTATATATTTTTACTTTCTTTTTTATGTTCGTTTAACTTAACTCTTTTTCAGTCCTCTATAGAGTATCTGAAAGTCAGTAATCTCTACTTTCAGTCAGTGCACTTGTTAAGCGCCGCTTACACTATGCAACATGCCTTTGTTCTACTCACCTTGCAGCTGCCTGCCACGCTGTCTCGAGAGATAACTGACTCGGCTGACTTCCTGCCACGACTTGGCTTTGGCATTGTTAGCCAATGCTCAGTGGGCCAAAAGTAGTTGTGCTCTTTGCACTTGTTATGAATGATTATGAAATGCAAAACTTGGCTTGCACAGGCAAGGCAACAAGCCAGATAGCTCTTCAGCCAGCCCTAATCAACATCATTATGATTATTTATTATTGTAAGTGTTTGCTTTTGTGTGCGCTGCGACAAAAGATAACAGACTGTTTAGAATGCGCACAATTGTGCATTGGGGCTAATGAGACAGCCCGCTGACGGAAGCAATGCCCAGACACTGGAGATGGAGATGGAGTTGATCCTCAAGCACAATGTAATTGTCAAAGCTCAACTCGTTGTTACCTTGAGTGGAATGAGAGGCAACTGCAACTGCAACTGAATCTGCACGCCGCTCGCTTTGGCATAATAAAGCCATTAGGTATTCAAAACATTCTCTTAGCAAGCAATCTCTCTCTCCCTCTCTTTGAGTTGGTATTAGTGTGCGCTGGCAGCTCATTAATTCAATTGCATTTTCGTGGAAATTGCCGGCTGTGTTTCGTCTTAGGCAAATTTGCATTTCACTTCAGTGAATTTGGTGGCAAGACAGGTGGAGCCTGCCGAGCCAAGCTGGGTGCACTCCACGCGTGGCTAATTGCTTTTGCTGTTGCCCATGAAATATGCAACAGGGTTGCAAGACAAAGTACACAATATTTGTCAGATTGGCAGCTCTGGACAGACAACAACTCAGATAGCAATCAAATTCAATCAATTTAATCAAGCAGAATACACACACACACACAGAGAGAGAGAGAGAGAGAGAGAGAGAGAGAGAGAGAGAGAGGAGGGGGCAGACAGGTGGTGGCACATGCGGCGTATGCGCAACGTGGCAGCTGGTGGTGGCGCCTCGTGTTAATTTTAACACGTTACGCACGTAAAACGCACAAGCGCTGCTAAAAATACATATCATGTATATGTATACAATAAATGTACTTTTATATAGCTGCCATAATATCGAGTAACAAACGCCACCAACGCAAACACACACACTTACACACGCACAGACATTTGATACACACGCATAACTAGCGGAGAAAACTTGGCTAGAAGTAACTTGGCTCTGAGCAGCGTATGAGGAGAGAGTTAGATCTGGGTCTCGGTGTGGGTCTGGGCTACATAATAAAGCAGCCATAAAGCAACAAGAAAACGTGCGAATAACACGTACAAATGAACAGTTGTAGGGACAAAATATAGCCAAACAGAGCTGAGCTAGTTCGTTCTGCCAACTATTGTGTGCCCGAAAACAAATTCGCCTCAAATTCGCCAAAAATTTAATTTTTTATGTAAAAAATTGGCTGAAATTCTTTTAAAATATTTTTAGACTATATAATTTGAATTTGCTTAAATTTGTAATGTGCCCCAATTTCTTGGAGAAATGTAGGCGAAAGGGTTCTCTCTCTGACCACCTGATTAGTTGATTACAGCTGCTTGCTGTGCCTTTTGGGAGACAGAGCTGTAGAAATTTGCAATTCCCAAGCGAAAGGCAGAAAGTCAATGGAAAATTCTTATGCTAAACACGCGCGTGTCTGACGAGCGATTTGCTGGCGTTTTGCTGTTGCTGTTTGTCTTGCTGTTGTTGTTGGTGGCTCGTCTTCATTTTGTACATGCTGGCTGTTGTATGCATTAAAAAGCATACAAAATAATAAAAATACATGCACATAAATAACACGAGGCAGCTAAAGAGCCAAACACAAACCGAAACACAAGCAAAAATAATAAAAATCAAATAAACCAAAAAAGGGCAACCAGCAGCTGAAGCAACTTTAGGATCGCTTTGGCATTCCTTTGCGACGTCAAAGTCAACGCGAGGAAAATGCCAACACAAAAGGCATTCACAAAAGGAAAGTAAAGCTGAAGCCAAAGCTGTGCCAAAAAATTTACACACGCCTTACAATTCTTAAGCCATTGCGAGACGCGTGAACTTGAATTGATTTGCTTAGAGACTTTTGCTGCGCGCACGCACACATACACACACACACACACTTCCCTTGGCAGGAGTAAAGAAGACGTCATAATTATAACGAGCCAGCAATTTGTATAGCAGGCCACTGACAACGGGGCGTATGAGCAACCGAAGCAACCAACAACATTTTTATAGCCACAACAACAGAGCGGTAAATTTTTAAAGTGTATTTCAAGAGAAAAGGTTAAATGCAACCGTAAAATGGCAACCAAAAGAGAGGGAGAGAGTGAGAGAGAAGGGCGCGCCACGAGTTGACAGGGGAATTGTGATAAGGGGCGGCAAGGTGAGGGCTGGGAAAAGATTTATGAAAAATTGGCTTTTGTTTGGCCAAGCGGGTCACAAGCAAACAAGATAACGTACATGTCGTATCTGTGTGTGTGTGTGTGTGTGTGTGAGCCGAAATGAAAATGTAAAGTTTATGACAGTAGAGTTTTTTGCATGCTGATGGGTTATGGATATTAAATTCAACTGAATATAAAAACAAACTAAAATCAAATTTAAGGTATTTCTTTAATAAAAATTAAAAAATATATATAAAAAAAAGGTAAAATAAATGCACATAGTTCTACACATACGTTTACAGGGTAACTCCTAGTCAGTTCTGGCAATCTTTTACTAATATTCACTTATTTGTTGTTTTTTCCTGCTCATCTATGTGCTGTTGCATGTTTCCACTTCCGTTGTTTGTGTTTTTTTTGTGTGCGTCTCTGTCTAGAAAAAAACGGCACAACTAAAGTAAATAAATGAAACTACATGGCCTATGCCACGCCCACTGGCCTTGCTACACAGACTCACACACACACACATAAAAAGGAAATAAAAATATCAAACTTGTGTCATAATTTTCAATTTATCTCAGCGGGCCACAAAGCCGGACCACAAATAAACAAAAAAAAACAGAAAAAATTGTAGCCACAGGCGAACATGGGTTAAAATGGGTTAAAATGACAACCGAAACGGGCACAGAGCACAACAACAAAAAATTACATATACTAAAAAAAGCATTTCCAATCTGGAGCAACAAATCAACGGACTAACTGCAGATGCGTCTAAACAATTTCTGAAATTTTCAGCATTTTTCAGCATTTGAGCATTGGAGCATTTTTATTTGCTGTTGGCCTTTCATTTGCGCTATTATTGCATATTTAGGAATTGACTTTGGCTTTTAATGTGCTCCAGCCTTTATGAGCCATGTACAAATAGAGAATTTATCGTTGTTTATTGTTTATGTTTATGCATTTTAATGCTGCCATACGAACATATGAAATCTTTTTGGCAACTCAAACAACAGGCGCCATATGCCTTCAGTTGCATCAGCCAACTGCATTTGTGGTTGCAACTTGTGCCCTGGCACAGTATCAAAGTCAAATTGTCTGTGAAACGCTTTCAGCTGTTGCCAAATCAAATAATCAACGGAAACGTGTTGAAATCAAACTAAACGAAAAAAAGCTGTAAATGTGGCAAGAAAATTACTTAAAAGTAGACAATAATTAGAAATGATTTTGATGAGATCTCAGACATAGTCAATTATTGTGACTTTTGTGTCTTTCTATTTAGTTGAAGCCTTTTGGAAAACTTTAAGGGCATCTAGCCACAGCTTCTTGAGGCTGAACTTTCAGCATCCGCGGCATCAACTGCTCTAATCTCAAAATACTTTACCTCAAATAACTTGAGCGACACAAATAGCTGCAGCAGCCCGAGCTGTGCTTGGAAAAGTCGCGTGTAATCCAAACTCTTGAGTTCAAACATGGACGAGGATTCCTATGGCTGTCCCCTCATCCCGTCCTGTGCACCTGCTATTAAAGCTACGTGAAGCAAAGTTGAACTCAAACTTGTTGAAAAATTGCAAAACGTTAATCAAAGTTAAGCGGGAGAATGGCGTCGGCGACGGCGACGTCAAAGTTAATTAAATTACAAAGTTATTTAATACTCTGGAAATCGTTACCGTTAGCAGCCAGGAGCATGCAGCGGCAGGCAGCAGCAGACAGGAGCACCAGAAATCAGGCAAGTGTTGCGCTTGCCAGCACTTTGAACTTTTGCACCCGTCGCCCTTTTTGGCTGGCTGCGGATGGAATTCGAATCCCCTCGAAACCGTGTGTCAGTTTTTAATGAAATGTAATTGAAAGAAATTAAATAGCGCGCAGTGCATGAGCTGCCAGAGATTAAGTGAAATCGACTGGACACAAGGGTAAACACTCCCAAAAAGTCAAGTACAAAGTTCACATTTCATGAAAACTTCTTTTTTAATGAATTCGGATTCTGGTTAAAGGCTTTATAATAATTTACAGAAAAATAATGCAATCTATATCTTTTTATTACATCTCATATTCATCCTTATCACTAGAGCTTACAGGCTACAAATCGTCATCAGTCTCATCTTTATCAACATCCATATCAACATTGTCATTCTCATTGTCCGTGTCATTTATCTCCATCTCACTCTCATTTTTATTTTTACTCTGATTTTGATTTTGATTTTCATTATTTTTCTCATTCTTACTTTTAATTTCTCTCTGATTCTCATTCATATTCACATTTTGATTTTCCTTTTCATTGTCATTCTTAATATCGTTATAAATATGACTCTCATTTTCATTCTTATTATCCTTCTGACTCTCATTTCCATTTGTACACTCATTTCCATTTGTGCTCTCATTTCCATTTCTGTTGCCATTCTCACTGTCATTTTTCGCATTGACATTATTATTCTCATTCTTAATGTCATAAATATTGTCATACTCTATCTCATTCTCATTCACTTTCCCATTCATAGTCGTATTACTAATCTCATTCTCTACCTCATTCATATTTACTTCGAAATTATCATTCTCATTTTCATCCTCATAATCTTTGTAATTCTCATAATCATTCTCACGCTCATTTTCACTATTACTTTTACTGTCATTTTTATTCTCATTGTCAGTGTCATAAATAGTCTCATTTATCATTTCATTCTCATTCTTATTCGCATTATTATTCTCATAATCTGACTCATATTCCATCTCATTCTCACTTCCATTACCATTTTCATTCTCAATTTCATTACTAATCTTCTGCTTTTCTACATTTACTTCGGAATTCTCAATCTCATTTTCATTCTCTCTCTTATTTCCAATGTCATTCTCATTGTCACTCTCACTCTTACTCAAACTCTCACTCTCACACTTACTCTCACTCTCACTCTCACTCTCATTCTCATTCTCATTCTTACTCTCATTCTCATTAACTTCGAAATTATCACTCTCAGTATCAGCCACATAGTCTTCGTAATTCTCATTCTCATTTTCATTATTATTCTCATACTCGGTCTCATATTCCATCTCATTCTCACTTCCATTCCCATCCTCATTCTCTATTTCATTACTAATCTCATACTCTAGCTCATCTACATTTACTTCGTAATTCTCAATCTCATTTTCATTCTCATTCTCTCTCTCATTTCCAACGACATTCTCACTCTCACTCTCACTCAAACTATCTCTCTCACTCTCATTCTCTCTCTCACTCTGACTCTCATTCTCTCTCTCGTTCTCACTCTCATTCCCATTCTCGTGTGAGAATGACTCACTCTCATTCTCATTCTCTTCCTCATTCTCATTCTCATTCTCACTTTCATTCTCATTCTCACTCTCATTCTCACTCTCATTCCCATTCTCGTTCTCACTCTCACTCTCATTCTCACACTCATTCTCATTCTCTTCCTCATTCTCATTATCATTCTTACTTTCATTCTCATTCTCACTCTCATTCTCTCTCTCGTTCTCACTCTCACTCTCATTCTCACTCTCAGTCTCATTCTCTTCCTCATTCTCATTATCATTCTCACTTTCATTCTCATTCTCATTCTCTTCGTCATTCTCATTATCATTCTCGCTTTCATTCTCATTCTCATTCTCACTATCATTGTCACTCTCATTCTCATTCTCATTCTTATTCTCATTCTCATTCTCATTCTCTTCCTCATTTTCATTCTCATTCTCACTTTCATTCTCATTCTCTTCCTCATTTTCATTCTCATTCTCACTTTCATTCTCATTCTCACTCTCATTCTCATTCTCGTTCTCGTTCTCACTCTCACTCTCACTCTCACTCTGACTCTCACTCTCATTCTCATTCTCACTCTCACTCTCATTCTCATTCTCTTCTTCATTCTCACTATCATTCTCACTTTCATTCTCATTCTCACTCTCATTCTCATTCTCTCTCTCGCTCTCACTCTCACTCTCATTCTCACTCTCATTCTCATTCTCTCTCTCGTTCTCACTCTCACTCTCCTTCTCACTCTCAGTCTCATTCTCTTCCTCATTCGCATTCTCATTCTCCTTTTCATTATCACTCTCATTCTCATTCTCATTCTCATTCTCATTCTCATTCTCATTCTCATTCTCATTCTCATTCTCATTCTCATTCTCATTCTCATTCTCATTCTCATTCTCATTCTCATTCTCATTCTCATTCTCATTCTCATTCTCATTCTCATTCTCATTCTTATTCTCATTGTCATACTCATACTCATACTCATACTCATACTCATTCTCATACTCATACTCATACTCATAATCATTCTCATTCTCATTCTCATTCTCATTCTCATTCTGATTCTCATTCTGATTCTCATTCTCATTCTCATTCTGATTCTCACTCTCGCTCTCGCTCTCATTCTCATTTTCATTCTCATTCTCATTGTCACTCTCATTCTCATTCTCATTCTCATAATCATTCTCATTCTCATTCTCATTCTCACTCTCATTCTCACTATCGTTGTCATTCTCATTCTCATTATCATTCTCATTCCCACTCTCATTCTCATTAACTTCGAAATTGTCATTCTCAGTATCACTCACATAGTCTTCGTAATTCTCATTCTCATTTTCATTATTAATTTCATATTCTATCTCATTCTTATTCCTATTCTCATTATTAATCTCATACTCAGTCTCATACTCCATCTCGTTCTCACTCTCATTCTCACTCTCATGACTGGCACGATATTCCAATTCATTCTCATTTACTTCGAAATTATCATACTCAGTATCATTCACATAGTCTTCATAATTCTCATTCTCATTTTCATTATTAATTTCATATTCTATCTCATTCTCATTCCTATTCTCATTATTAATCTCATACTCAGTCTCATACTCCATCTCGTTCTCACTCTCATTCTCACTCTCATGACTGGCACGATACTCCAATTCATTCTCATTTACTTCGAAATTATCATTCTCAGTATCATTCACATAGTCTTCATAATTCTCATTCTCATTTTCATTATTAATTTCATATTCTATCTCATTCTCATTCCTATTCTCATTATTAATCTCATACTCAGTCTCATACTCCATCTCGTTCTCACTCTCATTCTCACTCTCATGACTGGCACGATACTCCAATTCATTCTCATTTACTTCGAAATTATCATATTCAGTATCATTCACATAGTCTTCATAATTCTCATTCTCATTTTCATTATTAATTTGATATTCTATCTCATTCTTATTCCTATTCTCATTATTAATCTCATACTCAGTCTCATACTCCATCTCGTTCTCACTCTCATTCTCACTCTCATGACTGGCACGATACTCCAATTCATTCTCATTTACTTCGAAATTATCATTCTCAATATCATTCACATAGTCTCCATAATTCTCATTCTCACTCATATTCTCACTATCACTAGTTTTATCCTCATTTTCATTCTGACCGTCATTATAACTCTCACATTCTATCTCATTCTCATTCTCATTCTCATTCTCATTCTCATTCTCATTCTCATTCTCATTCTCATTCTCATTCTCATTCTCATTCTCATTCTCATTCTCATTCTCATTCTCATTCTCATTCTCATTCTCATTCTCATTCTCATTCTCATTCTCATTCTCATTCTTATTCTCATTCTCATTCTCATTCTCATTCTCATTCTCATTTTCATTCTCATTTTCATTCTCATTCTCATTCTCATTCTCATTGTCAATGTCATAATCTATATCATACTCCATCTCATTCTCAGTAATCTCATACTCTACTGCATTCCCATTTTCTTTGAAGTTGTGATTTTCATCTTCATTCTCAAACTCGTCGTAATTCTCCTTCTCATTTTCATTTCGATGCTCATTCTCAATCGTGCTCTCTTCGTAATATTCATAATCATTCTCATCATTTAGGTAATTGTCGTTCGCAATCTCTTCGTAATTTTCGTTGTCACTGCCATTCTCATCTTCGTTCTCATCATACATATGTTCTTCCATTTCATCTTCAATATCTTCATTACAGTCATCCCCTTGTTGATTTTGTACGCTATTTGGCATTTTGGGCTTTTGCATAAAAGAATTAGTTAGGGCTAAAGTAATATTAATTAAAATAAGTATCATATCTGAGGAGTAGATATACTCCTCACCCCTCTCATTAAACTCTTCGTTTAACTTATAGATGTCCTCGGTAAAAGCCTCGTCCCTCGGCATAAGAGCCGTCAAGAAGGCTGGCTTCTTGGGCGGCTCCACACTGAGTACTATTAGAGCCAAGTGAAATTGTTAGCATCTATCAAAGGAGGTTTGGGTCGACTCACCCATGAAATCTGTGTTTGTTTGCGGTTCGACGAATAGTGACATATTTGGCATTGTACGCAAATAAAAGCTATTGAGTGCCTTCTGAGCACTTTGATGCAGCTGCGCACGACGTTCCCGCTCCGAGTTATAGCCGCGATCCGTCACAATGTCCATCATGGTATTCTTGTAGGTGTGTAGTCCAGGAAAAGCTGGCATATATTTGGGTATGTGTCGTCCACTGCGTGTGCCACGCTGCTGATTGATATCCGGCTGTGGACTCTGATGTATGTCCTCGTCCCGTATCTCCAAAGGGGTAAAGTTCACGACGGCTAGTTGGGTCTCCGGGCTGGCATTACGAATTTCCCGCAAGCCGTCGACCCCAATGCCCAGCACGCGAAACGTACGCTCCACATCGAAGTAGCAGGGCGTGGAGCGACCCGCATGGCAGGCGGCATTCGAGGTGGTGACCGCAATAACGCGTAGTCCTGCAGGACACAAAGTTAACTAATGGGCAGCAACGAATGCACTTACTCACTGTAGCGTAACAAGAACACCAGCTTATCGCGCACTAACCGGTCTTCCGGTTGGCAATCCTTATGGCTTAGCATTTGGTCCACGACCTGACGCAATATCTCCTCGTAGGGATCCATTTTGGATGAAGTCCAAGTTAAAGAAACCAAATTCAATTAGTTTTGACAGACTATCTTTCTTTTCTTTTCACTTTTTGCCAGTGTTGTTAGTTACCAGTGTTGTTAGTTGGCAGTGTTGTAAGGAGTTTATCTGTTCAACTTCTTCCCAACATGTTTGCATAATCTTTCCATAATCAGCGCCCGTTTCGCTTGCTGAGCCAATGCCAACAATTAGCCAGTGATTCGAGACGCTTCCCCGCCCAAAAAACTAATTAAAATATTTGCGTTTGACGATCGCGACAAACTGCAAACTCACACACACACACACACACACACACACAACGAATCTATTTTACGAGTTCGTTTACGTGAATGCCAACGTTAAAGTTTGCGTATCTCGCATCGCTCTTAATGAGTTATGCAAATATTTGTAGCTGAATCAATTTTCCAGAAAAACAAACACACAAACTGCTGCCATGAAACATTAAAAAACATGACAGGCGACTAGACAGCTTCAACTTTAACTTTAAAGAGGCATAGCGAAAAATACCCTTAAATTCATTTAGTTACAAAATTGTGTTAAATAATTATAAATATTATTTTAGACTTATATACAAAATATGTATTTCGAGGAACAGCCGAAAAGTCATTTATAATAATTGTTATTAATTTAATTGGCCTTAAATTGAATTTGAATTAGCCTAGACTGAGGTATAACTGTATAAAAGACTGCAAGTAAATTAATTTCTGTTATACCGCAGACTTCAAGTAGACTAAGGTAACTTTGTCAAATGAAGTTGTACAGTCAATAAAATACTATATTTCTGTACTGCAAACAGTAAGACCAATTGCTAATACCCTGCCTAACAAAGGGCATACCAACAAATAAGTCAGCTTGTTAAATTTGAAAGAAAAACGCTTGGAGAATGTACGCGTATTGTGCTTAATGACAAATTTTCTCAAGCCACAAAAGAAGCATTCAACGCAGTGGCAGAGGCTGAGGCAAATAGGCGCACAGACAGGGCGATGCATCATAAAAGTCGCATAGCTGTTGTTGTTGTTGTTGTTTATGCTGTGGCAACTGGAGGCGGTAATCATGCATGGGGTATAAAAACAACTACGACGAGGTTACTATGTCAATTGAACTCCAGCAGCGCCGTCGGCGGAACAACAACAACAACAACAACGAGAACCGCAAAACATTTTAGATGCAGACAGCGAAATGCGAGATTCGCATTTGTGACGCCCAAGAGGCTGCCGCAATTGAACAAATTGCACGCCCACTTCCCCCTCTCCCTCTCTCTCTGTTTCTCCCTCTCCCTTTATGCTGATCGTGTGTTGTGGGCGTGTGCGCCTGACATTTGTGCCGGCTGCCTATCGGGCAGCAAAAATCAGCGACGTTTAAGTCTCAATCTGGTCCGATTCGCAGCGCAGGCGCAACGCATCCCGCAGGCGTTGTCTTGCAGCTTGTTGTATCTCTGATAAAAAAAATTAAATCATTTTGCCGCACGCAAATGCTGTGTCTCTGTGTGTGTGTGGCTACTGCACCCATTGTTGCATAAATTTCATTCATAATTAACAAGATGCGCAGCTCGCGTTGCAAGCTGGCAAACAAAATAATTGCCACAATTTGTGTTGCAGCCACAAATTGAGCTGTCTCTCTCTCTGCCTCCTTGCTTAACGATTAATTTGATAAGCTAAGAGCTTAAGTCTCGAATGCAGGCGACAGCTAAACAAACCTGCAGCAAATTGATTGAGCGGCAGATTACTCTGGAAGTTGTTGCCGCCAGTCGATGCTGTCGATGCGGCAACTGGTGCAAATTGCCTGCAACAAATTGTTCCAGTTAGCCCCGTTTTGCAGATAAATCTATTGAAACTTCGTCTGGCACCGTTAAGCCCACGCAGTTGGCCTCGCCATTCCCACTTAACGCTCTGGCACGATCTTTGCGCTCCCTGGAGAAGGGCAGGTCAATGCTTTGGCCTGGCTATGACAGGCTAATACCGGAACTGTGGCCAGCCTCTACTGCCACAAGTCATTTGGCAATCGACTTGGAATTTTCTTGCTCTTGCTCTACCAACTGGTCTTTCAGTAACGGAGAGATTCTAAAACAGGTGTTTGAACTTGGGGTAAGGAACGTGGGCAAGCTTATTGGAAAAGGCAATTTAATTTGCAAATTTTATAACAACGTACCACCTGGAATTCTATAATATGTTTACTATTTTCTATTTATATCTCTGTCTCTCTATATATGACAGTCATAATATTTGTTATTCGCTCTCTCATTTCTCATCTTTCAGCTTGTTAAACTTTTCCAGTAGCTCACTTTTTATATACTCCTAAGCTAAACCATTTGGGAATGATAATTTATTATCCTTACTGTCTGTATCTCACTTGACTGCTTCCACTTTCCCTAAAGCATTCACCTGCTCTATAATCATCTCTCTCAACCCAACAGCCTCCCCAATGCCTTTGCATTACTTACCCTGAGAATCGCATAGAAAGGCACTTGGCTTCTGTCTATTTCTAGCAGCATGCTTCATAAATAATACATGAAATAATCTCCGTTTGTTCCCATATACACTTCAGTAAATGCAAAATGCCATTTTGGAACCATTGAAAGCAACACATAAAAATGCAATGCATGCAATTTGTTAATGCCACAGTCGAGTGCGGCAGCAACGTTGGCAAAATGTGCCCCAAAATAAGTGTGCAACAACAACCAGGGCATGAGATTCAAAGTCCAATTGGACTGGGGACTGGGACAAACGAACGGATGATCGGACGGACGAAACAGACAGCTGGGCATGGAGCGACTGCAGCCAAAATGGCAGCCACTCGAAGATGTCATTGAGTCTGACATGAGCCTCGCCTTGCCCCGCCCCCAAACCAAACTTTTCTAAAGGCGTTTCGAAAATATTCTTTCATAATTCGCGTCTGCATTTGCTCACTTTTTTTTTTAGTAGCCACTGCTTCAGCATCTTTTTCATATTTATCTTATTTGCTTATTTGGCTTTGCTGCTGGTTCTACGTCTGGTTTCCTCCTCGACTACTTCATACCCTTTCCGCACCTTCACATTGACACGTTTATTTTGTTTGTGTTTGTTTATTTGTTGTGTGATATGCTTGTAGCTGGTATATGCGAAATATGGGATTCGTTCGGCTTAAGTTACCCACATTGTTGTTAGGTCCCCTTCGCTTCTTCCTTCTGGTTTTTCTGCCACAGAGATATTTCTGTTTTGCCTATGCAAGTGAAATTCGTAATTATGCTTCCAAAGATTTTTTTTAGCACAAATTTTGCATTTCATTTGGAACATTTGGTTCCGTGACATTCCTGAAGTATCGGGCCACATAAATCGAAAGCACTAAAAAAAACGGAACACAAAACAAGCAGCATAAGCAGAAAAAAAGAAAGAAAGAAAATATCTCTGCATAAATTTGCGGGCAGCTTGGAAAGTTGATTTGAATTTAAATTTCAATCGAATATTTTGCTCTGCCTCGCATTTGTATTGTTTTTTTCTCCTGCTATACGCTTGTAGAGGGTAGTTTGATTTTGGCGTCAAGTGTGTAAAGCATAAAAGAATATTTGTCGTTGAGCTTGTCAGTATATATATTCTTGATCTGAAGATGAAGTAATGTGGAAATGTGAAATAGTGAAAACTACTCAGGAAACTAGTCTTTTCATTTTCTAGCTATCGCCTTGGAGCTTGAAATACTTGCGTCTTCCTCTCTTATAGTCAGTATATATATCAAATTTATATTGATTTAAACATTATATGTTGTGAAAAAAACCTAATAAAAATAAAGTTTTTTGATGATATAGTTTATCACTTATGAACAAATGTTGATCTATTTTTTTATATTTATATTTTTAATGCTTTTCATACACAAACAAAATCATATACAAAATCCGTCTAACATCTGTATCTAAAGATCTTCTATAGATGTATTATTTGTCACTAAAGATATCTGAACCAAAATCAGAAATAATATGGCTTCATTATTCTGCTAACACATTAAGGTATCACATCGATACCCCATGTAGGGTATATAATCTTCAACCTGTCGTAGACAGCTGTTGCCTCTTGATTTTTATTCATATTCCATTTTTGGGGCAACAAGCGAAATTGAATTAATAAATGTGCTCTTAAGTCAGTCAGTGGTTCGCACCACTCCCTGTCCGAGCCATCCGGCATTTCTTCAATATTCCGAATTTGGTTTAATTCTGTGTGTCCTCGTTTTAATTGCCATTTTGCATACATATGAGAAATGCTGAAGTAGTTTATAAAACGCAAAACACAATTGATAAATTATTCAATATTATTTGACATAATTGCCTTCTATTTGGTATTTTATTTTTTTGGTTGGTGGTTAAAACCAATTTCAATTAGAGACCTCCCAAACAAAAAATAAAAGAACAGCACTCCCAATTTCAGGCAATTAAAGCTAATCAAAATTGTGGGCTTTGCCACCTGTGCCATTTTTGTGGGCGTAACTGCGAGTCATACTATATAAAGCAGAAATAAAAATGGAAAGTCTCCAGACACTAAACAATTGTCGCCTAATGTGGCGCCTGTCTGCTGCCATAATTGAGTCGAAGTTTGCGCGCAAATATCTTCAATTCGATTTGCATAAATGTGCCACAAAAAGAGTCCCATAGCAAAAAACAGCGGAAAAGCTGAACTGAACTGTAGCGAAATGTCTGTGCGACAAGTTGCGGAACAAACTTTGCTGCAGATGTTGCAACAAAAAGTGCAAAAGCCCCAACTAATGCCAAATGGACGATACGAAAAATCCACCAGCAAGTGCAACACAGTGGAATAAGTATTGGATATTTGTATGAAAACATTTGCAAAATTGAAAAAAGATGAAGATAATTTTGCTTAGAATTTCCTTAAGACTAAACATTTTGTATTGTGAAATAATAGGATAGGAAATTTCTAATAATCCTACAAAAATGGCAAACCCCTAACTAAAGCCAAATGGAATATAAAGAAAGTACAACGACAAATGCGGCACAGTGGCAGAGGTTATGCATTAAAATAGCAAAAACTAAGAAAAATTTGGAAAACTGTTAAGAATATATTAGTCTAAACATTACCTGCTAAGCTGAATATGCTATGTCCTACCCCTAAGGTAAGAAATCACAGTTCAAACTTCAACCTAGCAAAGTCTAGTTAAACTTTTCTAGCTATGCCAATAGCTTATATATTTAAAACAGTATAAAATATTCATAAATTAAAACCCCTGCTCTTCATATATAATTCATACACTGAACTGGTAGTTTTATCTAAGTTATGCAGGCCGTCTAAAAATAACTTAATTAGTGGTCAGTGGTTCATCATTTTCCCTCCCATCGTCAGCTGATGCAACATCTCCCTCCCATCGTCAGCTGCTCAACTATTTTTAGCCAATGTACACAAGGGAAAACATTTGTAGGAAAAATCTTTAAGCTGCTTACAACCTACTTTTTATTTTCTTTCCATCTAATATACTAGCTGAGAACATTTCAATAGTTGGCTGGAAAGCAGCTTAAAGTCTTCATTCGCAGCTGTCGCTTGATTTTATGCTATATTTATTTGAGGGTTTTATTTCAATTTAATTATTTTACAACAAATCCTTCAGTTATTCAGTTCACCTGTCGCTTTTGGTTTAAACTAAGCAGCAATAGATAAACTTGTTTACAATTGAAATAACTATTATTACGAGTTTATATTATTGTTGCTGTCGCTGTTGTTGTTGTTGTTGTTGTTGTTGTTGTTGTTGTTGTTTCTGGTATTGTTGTCATTTTGCACAATTTGACAGTTTGACAGTGCGCGCGCGCTTTTGTTGTCGAATTGGACACGGCTTCCGTGGTCACTGTGGTCTATGCAGCATTCACAATAGCCACAGCGGTCACAGTGAACTCGCTGGCAACTCGCTGATTGGTAACAGCGTTTATTACGCAATTTGCTAGTATTTAATGTTGTTTTTGTTTACAACTGTCATTAACCATTAGGCGATCAGCTGGTTAAAAGTCGTGCAGTTGAATATATGTCAGTTAGCGCTGATTTTTTCGGAATTAGTTTCGGTAATTGACATCTGTAATGAGCCTACTCATTACAGACAACACTGAGCGAAAACTGTGATCAGTTGAAAGATATTGCTATATGAGAACGAGAGAAGCTTACCGTAAACCTGGTCAAGAATTGTTGACTAACTAAACATTCTAATACAATATTATATTTCGTTTCTTTACAGCTCAACCAGTTCTAAATCAATTTTCTTGACTAGAGAAATCGCCTATGCTAAAGGTAATTTACATAAATTCATTTCAATTATGAAAATTACACTAAACCTTGTTTATATCATATTGATCGTAAGACCTCATTTTATAAAGTGCATCTCGAAATGCATGCGCATAATCGCGGGCGCCTGCATTAATTCTAATAAATATTTTGTGGCAAGCCACATAAGCTGCATGTAAAAGTCGCAGAACGTTGTCACCTTTCCCTTCAGACTCCCCTTAACCATTGCAGCATCCACAATTGCGGCTTGACTTTACCTTGGCTTGGTCGTCCAATCAATATTTACCGCACACATTTAGCGCAATGCGAGGCGGCGATTTGCGTTTTCATCTTTCGCTTTTTACAGTTTTCCATTTTCATTTGCACTTATTTATATTTATTTTCGTCGGCATTTTGCCTGCAGCAGCGCCGCATTTATTTATGTTTATTTTTAGCACTATCGTCACGTGCAATATTTTAAGCGCCACCAGCGGCATACGCTCACAATTTCCCCATTGAGACCGCAACAACAACAACAGGAGTAGCTAGTGTTAAGTCGATAGGGCTGACCCATTAATAAAAGTGGGCGTTATGGCTCAGCCATATAATTAAATAAAGTGCTCGAAAGTGCCGAAGAAATATGTGATATCCTATATGGAAGTCCTTTAGAATACTTAATACTCATTTTGGCCTTCACGAAAAATTATTCGACATGCCTATCGACATCGCTGATAATAGCAATTTGAGCGGTTTACAATTCGATCGATTTTAAATAATTTTAGCTACTCTTATGCATATTTATAAAGTCATATCATGTCTGCAGTTAAACACACCCGCTTGACACACTTTCTGGTTGGCAGGGTATGCCAAAACACATTCAATATTCATTCACATTCGTAAGACAATTGCATTTATCGGTCGCTCTTATGTGCCGCACGTGGCGTATGCGTAATAATGACCAATATTACCATTTGTGGCTTTAAATTTTCAACAACGATAAGCCACAACAGATTGTTGAATGCCACACAAATATTGATTTAAGCGAGCTGCCATCAAATATTTATACAATTTGCGACATGCAAAGTCGCAGCTTTTACAAACTGAATTGCAACCACTTCGACTTCGGTGAATGGTCGTTCGACAATGGCTCAGTGAGAGTACATGTGTCCCACTCACCTAAATGATAAGACATTGCTGACTCACTCGGTGGATGCTTAATCACACCTACCGATCTTTAAGGCAAATTGTCTTAGTCACCTTTTATAATCGTAATTTGCATGTAATTTGCTGTCAAGCTTTTCGATGTTGTTTTTTGCTTAACCAAATTTGTCGCTTGAAGCTTCATTTTGATTGCTTTGGATTTAGATTTAGATTTAGAATTTGAGTTTTATGACTCGCGTTTGATTTGTGAGACGTGATGCTTGCCTTGACATTTAAATCAGCAAATTTAAATAGATGTTTGGCTGCCCAAATGGGGCGCTTATTAATCAGCCACGCCCATTCAAACACACATGGAAGTTGGTCAATAAATTGACGCAGACTTTGCATAGCCATTGGGTCAACAACGAAGCAGCAGGATAAACACCAGGACTAAAAATTACAGCTAAACGGAAATAATTTGCATTCATGTGAGAGAAAAAAAAAAGAAAGCAGAGCTCGCAAATGCAAATGGAAATCAAACTGAAAATTGTTTGTGTGTGTGTGTGTGTGTGTGTGTGTGGGTGTGTTTGTGTTTGCGTCTGGTAAGCGGATTTTCAACATGTAGGCAAACAATTTGACGGCATGATTGAGTACGCAATGCGCTGACTCAAGGATCGCAAGCAAATCCTTGCCATGTATCAACCGCCATGTATCTGATGCCTGATGCTAGCAAAATGCTTGTCATTATGATAGCAGCAACCACATAAGAATTTTGCACAATGCTGCAACTAGTTCAGAGCCGAGCAAAACTGTTGAGACTGCAACTGATGGCATGAGGGCTGACGCAGTAATATGTCGGGCCATTTGGCTTCCAGCTTCGGCTCTGGGTCTGGTTATGGCTATGGCTATGTCACTGGATCTTAGGGCATACAAACAAGATAAAACTTTTGATTTATTGTTGACATGAACAACAGGCTGGCTACAAAGAGCCGAGCATGTCGAGCAGCAAAACTAGCTACACTAATGCGTGCTTCCTCCCACACGCACACACACACACACACGCAAAGGAATGAGCCGGAGCAAGGATATGCTCTGGCACTGGAGTTGGGCCTGGTCAGCAGTGTAAAAAGTGTCAACTGTGTAACAGACACGCGCCAAAAATTTGCGTATAGCCCCAACAACAAACAAACAAAATATTTCTTGTCCACTGCCATGTCTCAGCATATTTTCCATGGTTTGAAGAAAATTGTGAAAGCTAACTTTTCTGCGTGTTTGCGTGTCATTAATTTGCCCAAATATTTGCGCACAAATTAAAAAAACAAAAACAAAAACTGTTCTTTCGAGCGCTGCAAATAATTAATTGAAAATATATTTCAACAATTCCAACGACAGTTTGATGTCAATGCAAACAGAAAAGCCATAAAAAAATTCATAAAAATTATAACTGAAAAAAACAAAAAAAAAAACCTAGCAGACTGTAATTGAAGCGAAGTTCGAGGCATTTTTGTCAGTGAGGAAAAAAATAGAAAAAAATGTACATCATCGGCGCTGAACGAATGGAGATTAAAGAGACTGGGGCTACAGTTCGGCATAAATTCAAATGCATGACATCACTTGAGAGCAAATTCTTGTTGTTTCTGTTGTTGTTGTTGTTGTAGTAGCTGTTTTTCTCATAATATTTGCTGTAGATTTGTTGTCTGTTATTGTTATTGGTAGTTTCTGTAGTTGTAGTTCAAGTATAGAGGCTGACGTCGTCGCTGGCGCCTGCGCCTCGTACGCAAATCCAGCTGACAATTTAAAATGCACACAACAGCCGGAGACGGGGGTGGTGGGGGCAATGGGGTATATCAGTCAGTCATCGCGCATACTTGGGCGCTGAGTACGTGTTTTGAGTCAAAGTCAGAGCTAATGTGATTGATGCAGCTGATATTGACTCGAGTTTATAAAAAAAGGTTATATCATAGCTGGCACTTGGACGGCAAATAAAAGTGGGCAGGCAGGTAGTTTTGTTTGGTTTATGGAACGGAAATGATTGATAACTGAAACAGTTGCTGAAATGGCCCAAAAAAAATATATTTTCAACAAAAATCATATCCAATTGGCATACAAAGTGCTGCCATTGTGAAGCTCCCAGAAAATGGGTTGGGCTTTGGGTAAATAGAAGATGAGTCAGTTAATGGCTTGTGACTGTGTCTGGGATCAATATTTGAACTACTAACCGATATACCCTGCGCATTTGCAGCTGCAGGGTAATTACAATACTCACTTCATTTAACAACTATAAAGAGAGTGAGTGAGAGCTATTCCCCACAGCACTTTGATTGTTAGCATTCATCGACTAAACTCATTAAACAACTTTTTGAAAACTCAACTGGAAATTAATTTAAACTTGCGTGCGCCAACCAGGCCTGCAAAAACTTTCAATTCGCTCGAATTCAATTAAAACTGCAGCCTCATGCTCTCGCTGCGTATGCGTGATATTGCGCATACGACCCAAGGGCCCCAATGCGATCTGATAGTCGTTACAAACTGAACTGTCAAAGGATTGGGTCTACAAACAATGACATGCAACAACAACCAACAAGCGACAGCAAAAGCCAAATGGAATGCACAGCATTAACTACATGACTTTCACAAAATTTTTGTTTTTCGCTGTGCAACTGTTGCAAGAACATTGCCCTGCTCTGATATAATATTGAAAGCAACTGAAACAGTAAAGAGTCAGCGCCATGACGAGGCTTCAGGGGCAATAAGATTACCACGCAAAAAGTACGCAAAAAAACAGGACAATCTCAACTGGCACAGCCAAGCGGCATATTAGATGCGATATGGCTGTCATGTAAGTACTACGTGCTGCTGCTCCTCCACGCTTTGCTGATAGCAGCGGCAGCAGCAGGTGAAGCATGTGAATGGCGCACTGAAACTGAGCAGTTGAAGACGTGAAACTATCAGGGGCCAAGATTACGTTGCACTTGTGTGGAAAAATGCGTTTAGAGCTGCTGGAAGAAATGGAAATAGTTTTTCTTTTTTTTTTAGCTCAGCTGCTAAAGCGCTCAAAGGCAGCTGCGATTGGCTTAGCTCTCGAGAGCGAAAAAAACTCACAAGTTATGCCATGAATTCAAAATCAAATGAAAACAAACGGCATGAAATGCATTTTGCTTTATGAATTGAAAGTATAGAGAGTGCAAAAAAGAGAGGAAAAACAGATGAAAATTAATATCAGAGATGTGTCAATTAATATTTATAAATTCAGATATATCTATGAGGATTTGTCTATATATATTTATAAATTTTTGAAATTATAATTTACTGGAATTTAACTGGATCTTAAGAGCTTTATGAAAGTTATTGAAAGATTGTAGGGCATACTCTGTAGTTTTGATAAGCTTTTATTATGAGAGATTTCCTTCTGTTATTATATTATTCTTTTATTATATTATTCTTTTATTATATTACTCTATTATTCTTTTACTCTAGTATTATAATATTATTCTATTATTATATTATTCTGGTATTCTATTATTCTTTTATTCCATTATTCTATTATTCGCATTGCCATCAAATCTTTTGTCATTCCATAATTATTCATATTTAAATATGGTACATAACTCTGATTTCTATGCTTTTTGCATTCTATTCTAGCCTAACTTCACTCCTCCCTGAAAATCTTATTCAAATTCGCAGTTATATATAGAGTATCTACCACCCTATTCTACCTAACTATAGTACAATTGCCATTTTGTGGTTATTGCTTTTTGTTTGTCTCTTTCTCTTTCTCTCTCTATTTTTTGTGCAAAAAAACTTCATTTGGCCTGTGTTGCGGTTCATTTTTTTCGATACCCAACGCATGTGATCAATTTAGGAATATATTTATAAATTTAATACATTTTGGTACATGATTGTTTAATGAAACCGCAAACCTGAATTTAGTTTAACATTTCTTGTCGCTTCGGCTTGATTTTGCTTTAATTTATGCTAATTATTGGCATTAGGCACTTCAATTAGTTGCCTGCAACTTAATTAGCTATGCCCAGAACGAGTTAACTTAAATGAAGTTTGGCTTGTGGGGGAGCAAAAGCTGCCAGACATTAATTAGAGGAAGTCATTTATTTATTCTTTCCTATATTTTGATAACGTTTTCAATAAATTTATATATATTTGGTTTTTTTGCTTGTGAGTTGTAAGAATAATGTCGACAATTTGTTTGGCTATCAACCGGTTTGCGAGCAACCAACATAGAGAACCCAATAATCCAAAAGCATTTCGAAGATTTATGTGGCAGCTGTTCGCATTGAAC
The DNA here is from genome assembly GCA_035045545.1 of Drosophila gaucha. Classification (NCBI taxonomy): domain Eukaryota; kingdom Metazoa; phylum Arthropoda; class Insecta; order Diptera; family Drosophilidae; genus Drosophila; species Drosophila gaucha. The sequence goes on from JAWNOY010000292.1 coordinate 9,597,950, forward strand.
CCCCGTCAAGAGGTTAACGCCAAACGATGCTGCTTTTCGCTTTCAATTGATTGGCTGACTGATTGATTGATTGACTGACTGACTAGCTGAGTGTGTGAGTGAGTGAGGAGTGATGTGTGGGTGCTTATCTCAATTAAAAAACACACACTCATCTAGCTTCCTAATTTCGTTGAGTGCTGATTGAATGATCGTTCAAATATTTGTTTACATTTATTAGTAATTTGTAAAATTCATGTTTTCCGCCTTTTGCAAACACTTATTAAGCTATCATATTTGTAGATTGGCAACATATTTATGAGGCTTTTGAACTATGGTCAGTTTAACACAAGTCTTAAGTGTGTTTCAAGGCTTATTCAAATTCTTCACACAACACATAAGCCAACTATATTAACTGAACACGCCCTTAACTCATTTATCAGCATAAAAAACAACTTTTGGTCATTTCTCAACTTCAGTTAAAGAAAAAATAAGAATCCCAAAGTCTGTGACTGAGATCTTTGATTTTATGCGTGGTTATAAAAATTAAAGCAGATTGTGAGGATAAAGGCTAGCATACATATAACAAGTGTATACCCTGTAGTGGCAAGCTTAAAGAGGGTATACTCTTTTTAAAGTCGAAATGGATTCCGGGTGTATCTTTGAAAATGCTTTACAATCACATATTTCTTAACAGAGTATCTAAGCAGCAGGTTTACCCTTTTTTTTAAATACTCATAAAACTTAGAGTTCCATAAGCCTTTTTCGGTCGTTGATTGATTTGTTTCGTGTGAGTTTTTGTCATTTACTGGGTCTGTTTATGATTTCGCTTTCCGGGAATTGTTTGAATTTTTGAAAATCAAATTAAAAACACATTTTCGTTAGCGGCTACCCAAGCCCAAAAGTGACTTCATCTCCTATGCAACTGTCTGCTGGCTGCTTCGATGCTGTAATACACATAAAAAGGCAGCCTAAGCACGCAAAGCAAGTTCAAGATCAAGGTCAGCGAGACGCAATATATCAGATATAAATTGTCAACGAATGCCATTTGAATGTTGTCTCCCACTGAGAAATGCATTCAAAGGCGGCCATAAATCACTCAAATGTCGCCCACTTTACGCTCATATGGGCCAGCAACAGTTTTACGAGTGGATTTACGAGTAGTTGTGGGTGGAGTCTACTTATTGGCTCCACAAACAAATGTGCAGGCCCATGAAGGCCTGGAATATATTTTATATATATGTATATGCATATGTATAGTTATATAAATGTTTACTCAAAGCAAGCAAACAGACAACAATTACCAGAGCAACTGAGACATAGGCCCATGGCCAATGTCAGCCAATTGTCTGAGACGTCATCGTTGAGGAATTTGTCGTCGACTCTCAGCTGGCTCAGCTGTGGGCTCCAAGCGGCGACAGTCGCAGTGTCTGCCAAAGTTGTCAAGCGAGTTGTGCGTAGCAATTGGCTTGGGATTTCAACCTGGGCCCGGCGGCACTTTTAATTTATGTCTGTGTTTACAACAACAGCAACAAAAAATAACATATGATTAGCAGCAGAAATGACGCATTGCAATTCGCAATTCGCTTGGTCGATCAGCAACTGACTTGAATGGCTCAATTATGTGACACAATCACAGACTAGTGCAAAATCTAATGAAAGAGCACGAGGAAAGCTATATAAATAAAGTATATGCATATATACATATATTCATTTAAATATGCCCAGTCATCTATTTCCGCATCTTATGCAATATGCAGTTCTTTAGTCATCTCATTTAGTCATATTAATCATCTATTTATTTATAGCTTTCAGTCATGCAAATTTCTAACTTATTTCCTTGTTAACCGACACTATTTACTTCTGCTAACATGGCTAACAGCTCTTACAGCTGACTAAATAAAATGATTAGGTTTTCCAGAAATTGTTTGCAGAGCAGCTATGATTCATATATTGAACACAGTTTCCTAGCTGAACTTCAAATTTTATTAAATGTTCATTCGTTTTAAATGTTAAATATTTAATATTCACTTCCAAAGCCCCAAAAATCTTGTGTCGACGGAGAGAGATTTACGCTGAAAGCTGACTCTGAAATTTTTGCTGCAGCCAAAAAGTATGCAACAAAGTTTTTAATTCGCGAATAGAGAAGTTTCAGAGTTGGGCAAACTTCAATCCTTAGCATGAAGCTAATTGTTTGTGTTTGCGACTATTGGAGGCATCGCCACTACTACAATCGCCCCATTCCAGATCGCATTCAACTGTTGTCCGGCGGCGAGGGCAATAATCCGAGCAAGAGTCAATCTGTGCGTCGTTTGGCATTGCAGCTGGATGCAGTTAGTGGCAACTATGTGCTGCGAGAACTGTTGCAACAACAAGTGCTGCAGCATTGGCTACTCCATGAACTGGGTGTCCGGCTGGTGTGGCTGGTATTTCGTACGCCCGAGCACTGGACCATCGACTACAAGTGGGCGAATATGCTTGCGCATACCATATGGATGCACATCGAGCTGGATCGCCTGATGTGCTGGCTATCCACGCTGGGTGGCGGCTACTCGGCGCTGGGTGACCAGTTCGCCAGATGCGCCCAGACGGCGGGTGAAATCTCGCTGCAGCAGCTGGCAATTGGCCTGCGTCTGGGCGATCCCTTCCTGCAGGCACGCTGCAAGCTCTACTACAGCTTATCCTTGATACAGCGTGGGCAACTGCGTAGCGCCAAGTTTCTAATACGCGCCCAGTATCAATTCGCATGTGGGCTGCAAAAAAAGCGCGACAAGCGTCTAATGCACATGTGTCAGGGCGTTTGGCAGCGCCTCTGCTACGAGTACGAACAGAGGCAAAAACGTCGAGACGTCTATTAATTGGATAATATATAGTTGATGATGTAGTCTATTGCTGTAAATTAATGCATTTAGCTATAGAAATAAACTAGGTTTTACTTAAATACCCCTAGTTTGAGTCAAAGTAGATCTTTAAGAAATTTGACCTTTGCAATTCTCATGAATTCAAGTGAGGTGTACTGGTTTCTGAGACTTTCAGTCTGAGAGCGAATGAGATGAGCGACTGAAACGTTGTAAGTAAGAGACAGAGTGAGAAAAGAGAAAAAGAGAGAGAGAAACAAAAGGGGAAGAGAAAGAGAAAGAGAGAAAAAGAAAGAGAATGAAAAATAGAGAGATACACAAAGTAGAGGAGCCACAGCGAATAGATCTACCTTATCAGTTACCCAGAAATAAAACAAAAGTCGACGACTAAGAAAATAGAGTATAGATAACATTTACTAATAAGATAATGAGTAAACAAGATAATGAAGGTCAAAGCTTACTCGCGTACTGCATGAAACTCAGTGCCAACATAGCCTATTGACATTAGGGCTTACGATTTGTTAATAAGCCAATTCACAAACAGTTATTGAATATAAATGCTAATACGAAAGTAATTCACCTCGACAGCTGGCACAAAGCGCTCATCGTTTATTTTCAGTAATCAAAAGTTAATTTTAGATTAAAGCCAGCTGCAATAACAACATGAAACGAACTAACAATTGACAATTTAAGCCAAAACTTGAATGCGATTTGATGTTTATTTATGGACAGCTTAAACTATATCAAAAGGTGTGTCACGCCCAATGGGCCAAGGCAAATTACAAGCAAACAAATCAAACGAATTGAAAATAGAATGCAATGGCAACAATAACACCAATAGCAAATGTTGCTAGCCAATTTCTGAAAGTGTTAAGTGGAAACACACACAGACACACGCAGGCAGCTGAATGTGAGACAACAAATGTTGGCCAAGACACGAGCTGGGGCTGGGGCTAGTTGCGAATGCTTTTTGGTCAGTTAAACGAGCGTCAAATTTGTTTATGAATGAGTCGTTAATAAATCACACAAATCCATTCAAGAATCTCTCGCCAGCTCAATTTGTCTTTGCGTCGGCGTCGCCACATCTATCAGCGGAAACATTTGCCAGCGCGTTTTATTTTTTTTTTAATTTTTTGCATAAAATCAACATTTGCACAAATATACAAAGATGATAAACAGCATTAGATGTGCTAAGAGTTGAGAGAGTTCAGCGTTTAACAAATGTTTCAACAATTATTTATGTTTTTCAGCGCTTCAGCCTTTTAGGTTGCAATGTAAAAAGCTGAAACGAGCGACCAAGGAAAATAAATTGCATACCCAGCAAGCGACAACAGCAACAACAGCTGCAGCAGCAACAACAACAACAACAGCTACAACAAGGAATCATTAAGCGTGCAACATGAGCAGCAACCGCAGCCACATCATGTTGAGCTGCCTAGTTATTACCTTAGGTTTATGTAAGTAAATTGCGTATACGCCACGTCGTGCAGGTAGCAACTAATTATATTCATATTCCTGACTTGCCCCAATGCACTAACAGTGGCGCACACATGCCAGGCACAGTTGCATATGAGCGCTTCCAGCGCCGGTGTCAGCTTCGGCGATGGACCTGTACCGCAGAGCGCAGACGTTGCTGTTTCACCCGCAAAGCCGCACAATCGTCGCATGTACGCCATGTGCCCACCGCAATTTCAACGTGTTGGCACCGATTGCTACTCTCTGGTGGAGCAGCGCAGCAGCTGGCTAGAAGCACATTTCTTCTGTAAGGACAAAAACGCCAATCTGGCTGAGCCCGCCAAGAATGCGGACCGCAAGCTTAAAATCTATCTTCAACGCGTGGATTCCTTATCGGGCGGTGAGTAAAAAAAATATTTTACTTAAATTAAACCTTCTTAACAATTAAAATTCTGCAGAACACGATCCCATTTGGATTGGCGGCATCTACGATCATCATAACAAGCACTGGCAATGGAGCATCAGTAATCTGACCTACGATGGTTTTAGCCAAATGGATCCGAAGTACGTTTGAAACCACAAATTTTGATTGTATTTTGTAGTTTATTTTGCGGGTCGTTTAATGTTCAAGCAACTATTTTAGCTATGTGCAACTTATCTCCAACAGCAAGCCATTGGATAGTAATTGCGCTGTCTACGATCCGAGTTTGAAATATCGTTGGTCAGCCCGCTCTTGTCTGGATAAGTTGCGTTTCATATGCCAGCACAAGATGCCCAAAGTGAGTGAGGCGAATCGCTACAAGATCTACAATCGTTGGAATGAGACTTATCCCAATCAATTGGCCAATGAAGTCGTACTGGAGGTCATTGATCGACGTGGCAAGGATCACAGGTACGCAAATATAAGCTTAAGAAAAACATTCGACTCACCAGACAGCTGCAAGAAGAATGGTTTGTTAGTTGCATATTTAATCTGGTAAAATATAAACCCACCTTATGCTGTAGCATCTGCAGCCTTCGGATTGCCGCTGGGCGCCTCTTCTGCCTCATGCTTCGCCGCATCTTCGGCTGCCAAATACTCATCCCATTTGGATAGACGCTCCTGTGCCTCAGTGGCTGATTCATCGATTCTACAAAGGAACACATTTTTATTAAGACTCCTTAAGAACTCCCGATTGCAACTCACTTGTATTTGGTCTTGCCATCCCAGTGCTCAGCGCTAAGCTGTCGCTGTCCAAAGTACCGTCCCTGCATCATTTGTATGACCAAGTCGGCTTCCTCTGGTGAGGACATGTTGATCTGCGCAATGCCCTCGTGATGGCGCTACAAGGACAATTAAATTAGTATTAAATAATAATAAAATTAGTGTAGAGGCTAGCCAAATTTCTACTCACATCATAGATAACTACTTTGCGCACCATGCCGCATTTGCCGCACTCCTCGCGCAAATTGTTTTGATATTCCAAAATGAGTTCCACTTCCTTCTCGAAGAGTTCCGGCGTAAAGAGATTTTTAATAATGACCGTTTTCTCATGCTTCGAGCGCTCGCCACGCATCTTGTCGGGTCGCCAGTCAAACAATCTGTGAATATATAAAAATGTTAACTAATATTTTCTTAAGGCAAAGCCTTACTTACTTTTCCTTGATTTTCTGCAACTTTTCCTTGTCCTTCTTTTTGCGCTTGGGCTTGAGAGCCGGATTGTACTCGCCGCGCATTTGAAATTGAGCCCGCTGCACGTGTATCTTATGGCCACGCAAATTGTAATCATCCAGAATCTCCAGAGCCAAATTAACAGACTCCACCTGTAAATCAAGAGAAAGAGAAAACACATTAAATAATATTAATTTTATATATATTACAATCTTAGATTAGTAAATAAAATGGAGGCTAATTTGTTTTGTTTTTCTGCAGATATCATCGTCGTGTTAAGGCCGAGGGCAGCAACGAGGAAATGATCATTCCCGCTCGCAAGCGCGGTCCTGGCAATCGTCGCTTTCCCCCACGCAATCGTCAACAGAAGCAGCAGCAGCATCCCAACGATGTCAACTATCCACATCAGCAGCGTCCACGCAAGCGTCCACGTGTGAGCACAACTCAGGCGCCCGCAACGCTAGTCATTGGCGACAATGTGCCATCAACGAGTGCTGCTCACCCCGGCACGCCCACTACACAGCAACAGATGACGGCTTACGATCGCAAGCTGCAGCGTCAGCGGGAGAAGGAGCGCAATCGGCAGCAGCGTAAACGCGAGCGTCGCCAGCGCATGCGTCAGGAGAGACAAGAGCGACAACGCAAGATGCGTGAGGAACGTCAGCGCCAGCAGGAGGAGGAGCAGCGCCGTCAACAGCAGGGCGACAGAGAGCAACTGCAGCAGCATGAGCCGCAAAGCGAGCCAGAGGCTCTGCGTCAGCGCGCCATCGAGGAGCAACAGAAACAGGAGCGCGAACAGCGAGATCAACTGGAGAAACAGCAAAAGCAGCAGCGCAAAGAGGAACATGAACGCGAGCTGGAGCGGCTAAAGCAGCAGCACGCGAACGACGAACGTCAACGGGCCAAGGACGATGAAGCACTGCGTCTACGTGAGCAGCGCCTGCAGAAGCAGCGCGAGCATGAGGCAGAGGAGAAACGGGCTCGCGAGGAGCTGCTTCGCAAGCAGAAGGCTGAACAGGAGGAAGCCGATCGTATTTATCTAGAGCAACGTCTAGCCGAAGAGAAGCGTCTGCGCGAGGAACACGAGAAGCGACTGCAGGAGGCCAAATCGGAGCAGGAGCGCAAGTTGCAGGAGGCGCACGAGGCGAAGCGTCGCGAGCAAAAGGCCATAGAGGAGCAGTTGCAGGAGCAGGAACGCCAGCGCCAAGAGCAAATACGTCGCGAACAGCAAGAGGAAGAGAAGCGTCTCGAACTGGAGCGTCTGGAGGAGGCGCGTCGCTTCGAGCAGCGTGAACTGGACCGCTTACACGAGGATAATGCACGCCGCGAAGCCATCCAACGTCAGCGCGAGGCAGAGATAGCACAGCGCGAGGCCGATGAGCGAAGGCTAGCCGCAGAGGAGGAGCGACTGCGCCAGGAGCTGCAGGAGGAGGAAAAGGCGCGCAACCGCCAGCTAGAGGAGGACATGGAACGCGCCGAGCAGGAACGCAAACAGCGCGAAGAAGCCGAAAAAGCAGCAGCCACTGCCAAGGCAGAGCAGCAGAAGCAAAAGATCGATGCTGCCAAACAGATTGCCGATGCCGAGGTGGCTGCCCAGCTGGAAGAGAAGCGTCGCAAGTACGCAGCTCGCATTGGCGCTCTGAGTCCCGAGGATCAGTTGAAGTTCATTGAGATGCGCAAGAAGCGCAAGCAGCTGCGTGAGAAGCAGATAAAGGCCCAGGAGCAGAAGAAGCTCAAGCGGATACAGGAGGCCATCAGGCTAAATGAGATGCAGTAAGGCACACGCACACACACACACACACAACTGCACACGAACACTAACCAACACTAAGGCAACAGAAAAGTAAACATATCGAAAACAACTTTTTGGGCGTAAACGTGTTTTCTTGTTTCATATTTTTTATTTTTTTTTGATTTTGTTTTGTTTTATGCGAACACGTGAAAGTATTATTTACAATAAAAACAAACTAAAGAACAAGTTTAATGCAAAAATGTTAAAGGGAAACAATCACAAGTAAAACAACAGTAGAATTTGCAATAGTCGTGCACTTTTTTTGAAAATATGCGAAAAATGAAATATTTCCAGGCAAAAGTTAAAGCGCGCACTCAATATCGAGCTCTATGTAGTAATGTACAGCCAATATACATATATAGATATACAATATATAAATCTATGATATGATATATGATAAAACTAGCATATAAACACACTCAAACATATATACACACACACGCACACGCACACCCACATAGTTTCCTTAATAACCAAAATAGCAATTAGCAAAAGCATTTTAAAAGAATCAAGAATAGATAAAAAGAAGAAGCAGCTAACAACACAATTTTTATATAAATTATATAGAGCACAGAACAATGAGTAATTATTAGAGCAGAATAAAATGCACGTTAATCTTAAGTGGACGCCTCCTCGCTCCTCGCTCCTCGCCTGAGACGGCTCTACAACATACTCAGATTGCCATGGCATCTCCTACTGCTCCTGCTCCTGCTCCTGCTCCTTCTATCCTACATCCCCCTGCGAGATGCTCCGACTGGCCAGGAAGCAATAATTTATAAGCCTACCATGATATGAGAACATTTTTTATATAACAAAAACTATCTATAAAATGCCTAAAACTGAAAATATTCAATGAAAAACCCATTTCAAAGGCTAAGCGTAACTATTGTACTAACTAACTAGGTTATATATATATATAAATATATTTTATATTTAATAATTATTGTATGTTTAACTGTAAATTTATTGTATTTTTTAATATGTACCTCAAATGCGAAATGGAATGGAAAGAATATGTGTTTCTCGTAACATCCAAAATATTTCATTCGAATTGTGTTTTGTTTGTTTTCAATAAAATGAAAATTAAGAAATGAAAAGCAATTTTTAGTAGCCAAGTAAATGCATTTTAAAATTACCAAGTAAACAACTAACCAATTTATAAACAAATATATATCTATACATACAATATATCATTATTATATAATAAATACAGAGAGCCGAAATAGTCAACAGAACTAAGGTGAATATTTAAATTATGAATGAAAAAAGTTAAGAATTCAAATAATAAACAAAACAAAAACTGAATATTATGAGCATATTATATAATAATAATAATAACATTAATAATACATATTAAAATATCTATAAAAATTAATGCAAGCAGTTTTAATTTAGTTAAACAAACAAATAAAGTTTTAAACACAACACTGAAAAAAAACAACAAAAACTAAACAAAGCGGTTCTTTCTCGATTCAATTTTGAAAAATCTTGTTAAATGGGATTTATTATATTTTAAAGTAGATTCAGAAAGTCGAAATCGTGTTAATTGGAAAGAACTTCGTAGGAGCTTGAAATATTGGTATTTTAATATGTTCGAAATGAACTGAATTGAAAGTGTTCCTTGGTACGAACGAGGACAATTAAAGCCCTATGTTGAGCTGTGTTTACAGCAGGCTAATTGGATACCTAACTCTAGACTAAACCAAATACCCTTCCCAACCATACTACCAGCAGGGGATCAACATCATTTAGACTAACCTTGACCGATGGCAAATCACGTAGTACAAAACTAAGAGTTTTGGCTAGCTGAAACCATTCATCATGTATGCTTACGACTAACACGGACTGGCCCATTTCACGTTCGTCTACAAGAACTCAGTGCTCTTGATCAGACCTGCTGATATAACTTGAAAAACCCTTGCTCCTATAAATCACCTTATACTACAAATGATGACATTTATAACCAACTTCCACTCCACTTCTTAAATCGAAAAACCCTTTTCGGGATATATATGTTAGCTAAACTCATATGCAAATAAAAGTTACCTTTATATAATCACATAACCCATCGCCCTTGATTTGTCCATCCGCTTCTGTGTACAATTTCAGTTTGTATTTCTGCGTTTGCGGGTCTCGCATGACCATGCCGCATTTGCCCATCAGCTCGGCAAACTCATCCATGGTAATGTCCAACGGCAAATTGGAAACGTAGACTTTGGTGTTCTGCGTGGGATCCATCTCGAACCACTCTGCAAAATTGAATAGTACAAATAAGTTAATTATAAACTAAACCTTAAATAATCTAACTTACTTGGAGGTTCTTGTGCTTTGCGTTTGCCACCAACAGCTGCAGTTGGGACACCTTCTGCACCACCCAGTGGGGCATTCATGGCCGCCTCTGCTTCGGCTGTCATGCGCTTCAGTTCTTCCGCCTTGCGTTTGGCTTCAGCTGCCTCGCGCTCCTCCTTCTCACGCTCACCGGCGCTGGTGTTGTCTATGAAACCATAGTTCATTTGATAGCGCGCCATGAAGTCGTCATCGATCTTTGGAAACCAGGCGGATTTGCTAGCATCCCAGAAGAAGACGACACCATCTTTGTCTGTGTAGGTGCGATCGCCGTTCTCATCGACGCCATAGACCACATCCTGTCCAGGCGCAGCCTGTGGCAGCTTCTTGGGCAGCCACTTCTGCTGCTCCGCATCCCATTTGTAGTGCTCCGTTTCGGTATTTGTGGTGCTGGACTGTTTGGGCAGCCATTGCTGCGTCTCCTGGCACCACTTGTAGTGCTCGTTCTCAAACAAATTGCCAGCACTAGCAGCCTCATCGGCGGACAGTGGCTGCCAATTGTTTTGCGTGTTACACCATTTGTACTTTTGCTTTGTGCTGGGATCCGTGTAAATGGCGCCACCATCGGCCGCATAGCTCACATGCTGTTCGTAGTCCGCAAAGTCCTGCTGCGCGGACTCCGTCTGGTCGACCTGGTCATGCGATGGATCGCCTGCTGTGCGGCAGCATTTCGCATCAGCTGCCGTGTTCTCAGATTCGCTTTTCGAAGCAGTTATGGTTTCCTTTGCCAACGATTCGCTTTCCATTTGAGGCTTATTGGTTTGCTGCTCAGCAGGAGAGTTGGAGGCTGTTTCAATTTCCTTAGAAACACTTTCACTCTCGCTGGCTTCCTTCTCAAGGTCCTCTTCTGCCACCTCATCATCCTTTACTTGGTTTTCATTTGGCTCGCTCATTTCTGTGGGCCTTCTGTAATTATAGAGCGTTGTCCAACGCAGAAAAGTAGACTACGTTGTAGTGCTTTGCAGCTAATTTCCAGCTAATTTCATATTTTTCGTACATTTCCTGCCCACATAATCATAAAGGCCACGCGAGTTGGCGAAATAAATTGGAGAAACGTGCTCATGACGTTGACATTGTGCCACAACAATCGAAATACAAAACATTTTTGCACCTTTTGCTTGGCCTTTTTTTTGTAAACACAATTCGTTCGCAGATTGCGACTTCTGTGCATGGGTCAAGCTTTGAAGGGGTGGATAACCCAATCAAATGCAAACGAAATGAAAAGCACACGAAACGCCCCAAAACAAAAAAGAAGAAAGAAAATAATCCCACGAAAAGGCGCACAAAATTTCGTTTTTATAGTGTGTAAGAAAAGCAGAATAAAGTTGCTGCAAGTTTGATAAAGCGCAAGCAAAAGATGCTCTGTAAATATTTTTAAGAAAGTTTTAGGAAAAGTTCGTTATAATATTTAAATAACGATGTACCTGCTTAAATTTTATTAAAACTTAAGAGATTTTCTTCTGGGATCTAGAAGAGGCTTTTAAAATGCCTTAAACTTAAACTTTGTTCTGATTCATTCTAGGTTCTCTGTAACACGTCTTACCACCCTTTACTGCCAGCACTGTACAGGGTATAACTTATTTGACAGCAGCTGTTGAAGGTCAAGCAAACAATTCTATTTATTTTTGGCTAACAGCTTACCCCAAGGCCCTTTCATCTACCTGCTACAAATCGATTGGCTCCAAGCAAGTTCAATCAACCGGCCAAAGCTAGAAAGTTAGCTGGTGACAACTTGACTTGGCTTCCCCGAAATACCAATTGATTTCTCCAGCTACGGCGACAGACTTGAGAGTTAGAGCAGCTGTCTTCCTGTTCCTGGTAGTAGCTTTACGTCAGCAGCGATGAAGACGTTCAATAGGGTTCAATGTACGCGCCATTAATTATAACCATTTTATGCATATAATAGTTTATTATTGGTAACGCTTTCACGTACTTCAGTAAAAATATTTCTGTAGAGCCCAATTGTCGACCTCTGTCAGAGTTCAATGGAACGCGCGTCTTTTGTGCAAATTTGCATTTGCAAAAAGTTTTCAAGTAGCGGAGAGTGGGCGAGGAGTGGGGCTATAGTAACTGGCACATTGGCCGACAGTCGGCACACATATCGAATATGGAGGCATGCAACAGCACCTGACACCACCTTCGACTGTGGCCATAACTGCAGCCAGTTGCAGTTAGCCAGGTTAGCTGAGCACACATCGTTGGGACGATACTCGTAAATTACCCAGACAGCCATACGAGTGTTATATATGCATATGTATATAAATATATATAGTCATTATATTATAGCGATGTGTACATATAGGCGTAGCCAGCGCTGTGCTTTCGTGTTGCACAAAATGTGGACACACCCCGTCATATGATATAGTCAATTTTTTCTATTGCTTTGCAGATCATAAACAGAACATTCAGATAACTAGCGTGTGGGCTGAGTTATTGCCACAGATCGTATCTATATGACTGGGTTATTCTTTAAAAAGTTTGAAACAACAACTAAGACTGCGATATTTGATTGACTTGAAAATTATTTAGCGGAACAGACATCGTAATTAAACAATATTTGATCTATTGTGTGTATCAAAGATTATGTTCTAACTATATAATTAATTGAGGGACAGATGGACAGACTGATTAAAAATGAACATAGCTCTTTGCTCTCTTTTTATAGCTAATACATAGACATAAGAGCAGGCTTTATCTATAATAAATCTTTGATCTATGATAAAATCTCTGACCTTTAAGCTCAAGCAATCAAGCTACTCACGCAAAAGCCAAGCAATTGACTTTGCATAAACTTAGTTATAGACTTCTTAGCTACATTGTACTATAATTCTTATTGTTCTATAATCGAAGTATTAATGAAGAACACGCAGCTGCTTGAATGGGAATTGCATGGGCTGCAAATTACGCAAAGCATTTCAGGGCCAACTTGAGAAAGGAAAAAACGCACCACAATTGCATAAGAATAGAATGGAAAATTTCTCATATGGTGCAAGAAATCAATTAATTGACGCAAATTGTCTGCGAAAATGCAAGTGTGAGCCTTGATCAGGCTATTTAGTTGGCCAACAGACGGCATTCATCAACTGGCGAGGCGCCTTAAAGGCCATAAAAAGAAAGAACCCCAATTAGCAGTTGCCGTAGACCTGTTTTTTATTTTCTTTTCTTTTCTTTTTTTTCTTTTGTGTGCTACTTTACATACAAAGTAAACGAATTAATTAACTTTTAGTGCAGAAATCGGAGAAATTCCAGCAAATGTGCTTCGGGCGAAAAATTGCCAACTTTGTTATGCAAATGTCAACAGGTCACCAATTCGTAACGCCCAACTCGACTGGCCCATATATATATGTCTGATGTTATTTTTAACATTTGAAGCTAAAGATTTGCGCACATTACTCAGAAATGCCATTAACACAAGCCAAGTTTGAGGCCATAACCCCAAAACGTTCGCACTTTCGAATAACTTAACTTAAACACGAGCAGCTACAGCAATTGTGTCCTGGGTTAGGGTGACTCACAATATATATCGAAAGGAATATGGGCAGCTAAACTCGAATAGTCGAATAGTCGAGCTAAGCTGCCTAAGCAACCAGGCGTACAGCACAAAACATTTTCGTAGCATATTTATGGGGGCAGCCCAGTCAGTCAGCCAGGACGTAAGCGCTAGCAGCTAGAGTGGGCGTCTGGGTGTGTGTGAGTGTATGTGTGTGTGTTTTGTCCTGGCTAGAACTGGGCAGCCCTTGCGCTAGCTTGACCAGTACACGCCGAAACGTTCAACTGACCACAAGTGCTGATTGGTTTAACGGTCTAGCCATACGAACTCTATAGCTGCCAATATCAGAGCTACAAACACGCAACGACAAGTGCTTTTAAGTGTATATATATGCTTAGATATATATATCTGGCGCACATATAGTTGGTGATAAAAATTTCAAATGAGTGCAGCCGGCAAATTATGCAAAAGCCTAATGTCAAAATCGATAAAACCAACAAAGAAATTTAAATAAAAAATTAAGGAAACAACAAGGAATCCATTTATATATATACATACATATATATATATATATATATTGTAAAATACAGCTAAACAAGATGGATATACCGAGCAGCGGCGCAATATTTACGCTTGGCAAATCCCATTTGGCGGAGAATACACAAAGTTATTTCTATATCAAAAACGATCCGGTCAAACGCTTGATATCCGGTCCGCATCAGAGTGCGGTTATATGCGGTAAAGTGGTTAAGGCACACAAATTGACCCCAATCCAACTACAAGACCAAGCTGAATAGCTAACTAGCAAGCCAGACTGCTAGACTGTCTGTCTGCCTGTCTGTCCTTTTGTCCACCTGTCCACATCTGTCTGCATTTCTGCCAGTCTGTCTGCCCATCAAGTGGGCTGCCGCTAAACATCGGTTCAAATTTTATGCCCTTCTGCATATTTTAACGTGGTCAAGACGAGGTTCACTTGCCCAATTGTCTTTTGTGGTGTCTGTGGCAAGTTCCGTGGCACTTGCCATGTTGCATGTTCGCTGCAATTTACTCTTAAATAATAAACACGCAGAGCACTTTCACTTTTATGTTAACCCAACAGTTTGAACCAACTCGAAAGGGGTGGCCCAGTCAATAGACGATCATTAGACCAAGACACGGATTGACTAGGTATTATTCTCTGTCAGATTACATAACTCTACAAACTCTGTTTAAATAACGCTGAGCAAGCAGTAGAAATCACAGCGATGTTGGCTTAGACCACTCCAACACACTGTTCGGGCATCTAATGAGGTCAGCTTAAGGGGCTTTATGGGCCACACTCACGAAGCACGTTAAAGGAAATAAATGGTAAACGAGCAGTAGCAAAGGCAAAGTCCAAAAAGGCTAAAACCAAAAACCGAACCAAAGCGCGTTCGTAATTGAAACGTAAAGCGGGTCAGGTAAAAAACAGTTGAAAGCAATTCTTGGACAGTTGAACATTTTGGGCTTTGGATTGACAGTGACACACACACACACACACACACACACGCTAATACACGTACAATCAATAAAACTGCCAAGCAGAGACTAAACAAAAAGTGAAATTGGTCAAAAGTTGATGTCAAAACGTTCTTATCAATTACAGAATCGGGACGTCTTTTTGTTTGGGGCGAGAATCATTATGGCCAACTGGGCATTGGAGGACACGCCAACAAAAACAACAACAACAACAACAGCAACAGCAATAATGGTGATATAGTCAGCAAGCCAACTTGCGTTAAGTCACTCAAAACTTTGGGCTTGAAGATAAGCGATGCCGCGTTTGGCAACAATTGGGCCGTGATAATGACGCGTAAGCATGACAGGGAAAAGGGTTATAAAAGACTCAAAGAAGACATATGAAGCATATAGTTATAAGCTTATAGTAAACTACAAGTTAGTTTCTCATTTCATTTCTAATTAAAGCTAAGGGCTAAGTACGAAGCCATTAACTGAACAAACTTATAATTAACACTCCTTCAACTCTGTCTCTCTCTCTCCCTCTCTCTCTCTCTCTCTCGCTCTCTCTCTCTGTATCTTTATAACACCAGTTTCCAATGAGATATTCTTTACGGGTCGTAATATATTCCCTTTGGACACGCACGTGGCTCAGCATTTTATAAATGCAATTGTTGAAGAGCAGCCTTGTGCTATAATTCGAAAACCTTTTCGTTTGGAGGAATTTGATGATTATCTCTCAAAGAACGAGGAAACGGACAACTTTGTAGCTCTGCAGGCGGGCAATGAGCATTTTGTAGTGCTAACCAGTAAGTAGACAGCTATAAAAAAAACTCAGAATAAATCCTCAAATCAAACTTCAACTCTTTGCAGCCAAGGGTCGGTTGATTGGCTGTGGCTCGAATGCCAAACAGCAGCTGGGAGATCTGGGTGAGGACTACGATGGTCATCCCGTGGAGATATGCCTGGATGCTGCAGTACAGCAATTTGCATGTGGACCAGAGTCCACGCTGGTGCTAACAGCCAGTGGAAACCTTTTTTTGACTGGCCGCCTCAATGAGTTTGTCTTTCCCAAGTTCACGGAATTGCAGAAGAATCTCTCGCAGACAGAGCAAATCATCTTCATGCACATCTCCAAGGCAAGCGAGATCTTCATAGTGACCAATGTGGGCAACATCTATCGCAGCTTCGAATCGCTGCGCAACAAGAGCTTGGTCTTTCAGCGCTTCTACGACTATGACAGCGAGGAGAATGGTCCCATTTGGAAGCTACTCAAGGGCTTCTCCTTCTATGCGGTGCTCAGCAAGGCCAACAAGTTCTTTACCACGTTCTCGGAGAGCGGTCATCACCTGAAAACCTTTCGTGAGATCTCCAAGTTTAAGAATCTGCGTCTGCTCGATATTGCCGTGGGCGATCAACACATTCTAGTCCAGGGCTTGCCCAGATCAGCGGCCCTTTCGGCTACAGTGGGCACTCCAGTGGAAGCACACAGCTATATGAGCCGCAGCTTCGTGCTGCAACCAAAGGATCTCAATGGCAACACGGAAATGCGAAGTGCCAGCGGCAGAAGTCTGACCAAGCAACAGGCACTGAAGGAGACAGACATCGAAATAGAAAAGCACCAGAGCACTAGCGGCATGGGAGCCAGCGTAGCTGCTGTGGGCACAGCTGTGGCCACTCTGGAGGCCGTAAAGCACATTTCGGATGAGCAGGAAAATGACACAGTCGACCAGGAGCACAATGCAACAAAGGAACACGAAAAGGACAATGAACAAATCGCAAAGATGGAGGCTATAAATGACAATGTAAAAGAAGAACCGAACAAAGAAAAGGAAAACATAACAGAGACCAAAGTAGAAGAGTTAAATGACAACAATGAGAAACTGTTGGTCCAAGCGGAAATAGAAACACGAGTCGAGGCTGCAACAAGCGAAGCAACGCCCCAAAAGGAAAGTAAAACAAAGGCAATGGAATTGAAATCGGAGCAAATGGAGCCAACGGCTCCTGAGGAGAGCCCCATTAAGCAACCCGCAAATACAACAGCAGCAACAGCAGCAGTGGAAGCCATAGCAAAGTTGCCAACGCCACCTGCAGAAACGCCGTCACCTCAGCAATCACCAGCAGAATCGGTTAAGTCAAGAAAACTGGCATCCGAGGAGCAGCCGCCCACAGAGAGCAGTCAGGAAAAGCAGCTGCGTCCACACACGCCCTACCCGGAGAGCAGCAATGCGAGCACACCACAAACTATTAAGAGAACGCCCATACGTAACTTCTCCTATGAGGCGGCCATGGATCATGACGAAATCGAGAAAACATCGCCAGAGCTTGTGGACAGCCTGGAGACAGTGGAAGAGAATCCGATGGCCGAAAATGCACCGCAGACAGAAATACAAATATCTACGCCTACGCCGCCTACCGAGGAAGATGAACACTTGGCCGTTGAGATAACGACCACAGAAGATGTATTGGATAGCAGTAAAGTGGTAAATGAGATACGCTTCATTAACAATGGCATCGATGTGACAGCCAACGTTGAGGAGCAAATGCCCGACACACCTCCGGCTGAGTTTGTGGACGATTTGGAATCGGACAGCGAGCAAATGCTGGAAGATCTAGAGCAGCATGTAGACAAAGTGGTCACAGAACAGAAAGCAGAGGCTATCAAAGCCACAGAAAGCGTAGGTGACGCAATTGAATCAAAGCTGGTGGAGACGGGAAACTCTGTACAGACGGCCATGCACAATGCTGCCACAGGTGCACGCGATTCCATTGAAACTGCAGGCGGGCGCATGGTAAATGGTGCACGACATGCAGTCGATGCGGCTGGCAAGGGTGCCCAGCGCATGGCAGATGGAGCCAGAGATGCAGTCGATGCGGCTGGCAAGAGCGCAATGCGCATGGCCAGCGATGCTAAGCAATCTATGGAACAGGTGGGCAGCAATGCAGCCAAAGTGGCAGCAAACACAAAAGACTCCATGGGCAGGGCCATGGACTCTATGACCAGCAAAATATCTAGCGAGGTGCATGGCGCCAAGGAGAATATTTCCTCACTGTTTCAAATCAAAGCGGCCAAGGAGTCGCAACCGACGACAACGCCCACTTCGACACCGGAAGAGGCTCGGCCAAAGCGCAGCATTGAGACAGCAGGCTCTGGCGTGTTCGAAGGAGAAGGCGAGGAAGATGAACGGACCACGGCCTCGGTGAATTCAAATCACAATTCCGTTGCCCATAGCAATGGCAATGGCAATGGCAATGGCAATGGGAACGCCTTCGAGCCTATGAACAGCAATAGTCATGCGTTTGAGGAGGATCCACTTGATGCGGTGGTAGAGCGTGGCAAAAAGGCGATGCAAGAGGAGCTGCGTGCTCTTGAAGAGCAACGCATTCAATCACATGTTCACAACAAAGGCGAGCAACAGCGAAGGCAGAGCACAGAGAGCAAAGGCATAGTCCAGCAATTTTTAGATGGCGTGCGTCTTTCGTGCCGCAACGAAAAGGCCGTACAAATTGAGGGTGAGCATAGTTATAAGTTAATCATAATTAATAATACTAACCTGTTAACGTTTGCTTTGTATTCGTTTACCGGCAGATGAGCCACCGCCGCAGCCGCACCACAATAAGAACAAGGTCAACAGCGAACTGAGCCTGCAGAACGGCCAAAATGTCGAGCAGCAGTCGTCACGCGTGTGCACAATTTTATAAAACCGAATCGCACTACCGACTAACAAAAGCGTACACTTTTATAAGCAATTGCATTTGATTTTAATAAATAAACTTGCAGTTTCAATTTCGCATTAGAAATGCGTGTTTTTACCACAGATCTATCGATAACTTATACCAACTATCGATTAGCGCCGTTACGGCGATGCGTTGACAGGCGAATACCTACAGTGTTGCTCCAATGCACGGACAAAGTTACTGTTGTCTTTTTTAAAATAAATTAAAAATGTTTTATAGAAAAGTAATCTGACTTATTATAGCAAACCATGAATTAAATATGTTTATTGATTAAGCTTGGTATCCTTCTTAGGTGGTGTGCTGTTTAAATGCACCTGTGACAAGTCGCAGGTGAGAAAATATACCATCTCTAAATTGCACCAGTTCAACGGGTCATTTGTACCAGTTCTTTCGCGTCTATTTGGTACGCAAACAGTAAAAGCAAAAAAAAAACAATTTTTAATATTTTTCTACGTTTTATAAATGAATACAAAACAATAAATAATGCTTTAAAGCATAGTTTTAGCTGAATTACTAACGAAACGCGTGCGTGGTGCACACTTGCCTGGCCCGCGAAAAATCCAATCAGAAAACGAAAAGGCCAGCACCAGCACAAAATGGAAAGGTAGGTCAAAGAGTGAGCGCGCCCAGCGTACAGAGTGTACATGCCCGAAATAAAAAACGCTTGTCTGAAGGGTATTAGTGTTATTAAACATGTGAAAATAGTAAAAATTTCAATTGGCCCATAACCTCAAAAGAGTTTTGGTTTTCGCTGCTGTTATAATGTGAGTGCCTATGTATATGTGCCTGTATGCGTATATGTGTGTATATGTAAGCGTGCGTGTAAGTATGTGTGTGTGTCCGTGTCCGAGTGGCGCGTTGTGAAGACGTCGACGTCGACTGAAAGTGGTTGTCGCTTGTTGGCGAAGGGGGTGACGAGAAGCAGAGCAGCGACAAGGTGAGAAGCGCGAGCGCGAACGTGAACGACAAGATCGAATGTGGAAAAACTACTTTAGACTGGACTTCAAAAATACCAAAAATATCGTTCTGCATGTCGCCGCCAAAAATACAAATACAAAAGGACGCTTGTGGCAGACGACCTGGCTCGGAAACTTTCCCAGCAGCATAAAAACTATCGAGCAATGCTGATGAAAAACACATGTAATTCGCGAGAAAGTAACACGCTGTCAGTTCGCCCCAAAACGTGAATGTGTGTGTGTTCGATTGCGTGTGTAAGTGTATGTGTGTGTGTGTGAGTGTATGTTTGTATGGGAGAGTGGGGGAAACGACGACAACAACAGCAGCAGCGGCAGCAATTGGAACGTGGAACCTGTCGGCGCACGTAAAAACCAGAGCCAAAAATTCAAATTACATGCATTGGGCGCGTTTTCAAATGCATAATCGCCAACTCTTTTATAATTTATGCTAAACACTCGTTAGAGAGCAGAACTTTTGCCATAACAAAGGCCGCAAGCAGACCCAGAGCACCAGCCAAACCAATTTGATGAATAATTTAAATGGAATTATAATTTCTTAACATTTCGCAGTTAGTTTGGGAATTCCTCACATATTTTTGCATACGAAAAAAGCGAATAACATGTAAAGATGCCGCCAAACTATTCACTCACTCTCGCGCGCTCCATCAGAGTTGAGCAGCATCGTAGAGTGATAGTCACTGTGACACTTGTGTTTGATATCTAAATAAGTTACCAATTGTAAATTGAGGCTACGCTATTTACAGAGGTTTGTTTATATTTATGCTTCGTGTGTGTTGATGCAATGCCAACAAAAAATATTTACTTTACTGTAGCAATCAGCTGTTGCACATAAATAAACTTATCGATATTAGTCACTGTTGCTTATCAGTCACAGTTGTTACTTTCGATGCCAGAAATCACAACATTGCTCATCTCTAATCTCTTGCACTCTCTCACCCTCTCTCTTTCTCTCTCTCTCTCTCTGTCGCAGGCACTAACCAACACAACAACAAGAGCAGCAGAAACCACAATCAGGCCAGCCAGCATGTCGTGGCATTTGTGAGCAGCGCGCCAAAAACTTGTCACGAAGTTTCTTGTTATTGACGTACGCTCCCGCGCTTAGAGCCACACTTCCCCCATCCCCCTCCACACACACATACACACACACTCATATACATTTACACCCACCCACACACACATACACAACTCACGTCCAGTCCTTAAGTGCTTAGAGAGAGAGGCAGCTTATGATGCATATCAAGAGCCTGCCACACGCACATCAGGCCGCCGCGGCAATGAGCAATTGCGACATTGTGATTGTTGCCGCGCAACCGCAGACCACGAGCGCCAACAACAACAATGACACTGTTACACAGGCCAGCCATGTCAGCCATGTGGCAGCTGTGGCTCACGCACAGCACCAACAGCAGCAGCAACAGCAGCAACAACAACAACAACAGCAGCAGCAGCAACAACAGCAGCAACAACAACAGCAACAACAACAGCAGCAGCAACAACAGCAGCAACAACAACAGCAGCAACAACAGCAACATAATCAACAGCAACAACAGCCGCCCGCGCCCACAGATGTTTCCCTTCCCTTCATGCATTTGAGTGGAATTTCAGCGGAGGCACACAGTGCCGCCCAGGCGGCCGCTATGGCAGCTGCGCAGGCCGCGGCAGCGCAAGCCGCCGCCGCGGATCAACAGCAGCCAACAGCACCACCTGCACCACCATCGTCGCATACGCTGGCCCATTTGGTGGCCAATGCTACGCATAGTCCGACTCTCGGTGAGACGCACTACGTCAGCAATGGTCATTCGAATAATGAGCATTCGGGCGAGGGCAATGGCTCGAGCGGCAGCGGTGGCGGCCGGGAGCCGGAGAAACCGTTCCATTGCACTGTGTGCGATCGGCGATTTCGCCAGCTGAGCACACTGACCAACCATGTGAAGATCCATACCGGCGAGAAGCCCTACAAATGCAACGTGTGTGATAAGACGTTCCGTCAATCGTCGACACTGACGAATCATTTGAAAATTCATACCGGCGAAAAACCGTACAATTGCAACTACTGTCCCAAGCATTTCCGTCAGCTAAGCACTTTGGCCAATCATGTTAAGATTCATACGGGTGAGCGTACATTTTATAAGGCAATTGTAGCCGCAAGCTAATCCTAGCCTCTTTTGCAGGTGAAAAGCCGTTCGAATGCGTGATATGCAAGAAACAATTCCGGCAATCCAGCACGCTCAACAATCACATAAAGATCCATGTCATGGACAAGGTCTACGTTCCTGTCAAGATCAAAACGGAGGAGGACGAGGGGTGACTAGGACGCATGGCGTTGGCGCAACATCATCATCTCCATCAGCAGCAGCAGCAGCAGCAACAACAACAGCTGCAGCAGCAGCAGCAACATCATCAACAGTCGTCAACGCCATCCCAGCAACAACAGCAACACCACATCGAACACCAACGTGGAGTTACCATTACGACGCTCCCATCTACAACGACAGTGGCCCAGCATCAACAACAACAGCAGCAGCAGCAGCAGCAATCGCATCTACAGCCATCGCATGGCAATGGCAACTCGCCGCATCATCATTTCAATGTGGCCGCCTTGGGTGATTTGTCCAGTGCCATGCAACTGGGCGCAGTTACGGCAGATGGTAATTTTGTGACCATGGGCGGCGTCGTGGTCGGACGAATACAGCATCCGCGAAGCGAGGAGCTGCAGAATCTAGGCGTCATCAAGGTGGAATCGCCAACGAATGGCATTGTCAATCTCGCGGCCGCCTCACAACATGATGGATGAGTCGATAAGCTGCTCCTCGAGCCAATGCTCAAGGAGTTCGTTGAGGTGAATGATATTGCGTATGAGGAGCAAGAGCAGCACCCGCAGCAGCAACGACGACGGCGACGACGACGTTGCCACGAAACATAGACTGTCACCTGGCAAACGTTGTCGTTGTCGTTGTCACTGTTGTTCTTGTTGTTGTAGGTGTACACGCTTACGTTGTTGTTAGTTGTTTAATTGTAGCGAAACATTGTTGTTGTTGTTAAGATTTAAACGTAACTGAGAACTTACCAAGATGAATTATCAGGCTTAAAGTTGGCTAACACTCAAAATATGCTCTTTCCATGTGAAAAAAAAAACTGGAAAGTCTTAGCTAAAAAGTATGTTATAATAGAAATCTGAGTTGCTAGCCGAAACAAGCCTGAGTGTATAGCAAAACGCTTCAATAGTAGCTAAAAGAAAGGAAATCGCCGCCAACAGCATCTAGCGCTCCATGGCCTATTAAACGAAAGATCAGAGAAACACACTCAATCACACACACACACGCAGCCACAATCACTAAACGAGGCAATAGGTTTACAACAAGCTCCCTCTTAACCTTCTATCTATACACACATAATAGCTAACTAATTGTAACTGGTAGCGCAAACTCCTAAAAACAAAAAAAAAATTCATTAATAAGCAAAAAGTCATTTCGTTTAAGTTGAAAGTTAATTAAAAGAAAATGCTTCACAAAGTGCAACAAATAAAATAGAAAGCAAAAAGATTAGGGAACACTAGAAATGTTTTTAAAGATTTGTTATATACTATACGAAACGAAAACAAGATCATAAATAATTTTCAATTTCAAATTGTTTAGCATTTAAAGTTTAAGAGATTGTTGTAAATTGTTTAGTGCGAAAAATTCTGCTGCATTCGCTGAGACACACATTGACATAGTCAACGTTGCCCATTGTTTAAAATACTTTTATAAAACACATTTTAAAAACGAAAAACAAAAAACATAATTATAATACTTAATTTCAGTAAAGAGAAACTTCTAAAGCAAAATTGTTAATCATTGTAAATGCAGCCATTTAGTAGGGCCTATTTGTTTTGGTCCAAATGCCTAAACACAAATTCAATTTGTTTTTAATTCTAGCCTAATTATTTAAATTTTGTTCTAAGCCCCACACAATACAAACATTTAAACGAAATTGTAATTACCTTAAGTGGCAGCAGAAGCAACCTAATTACGTATATACTATATATATGTATATATATGTATGTGTATATATATACTATATAGGCATTAGTTGATCCCTAGTTCTTAAATACTTAAAAGTGAGTTTTGTTAATTTTAATTATAATTTTAGTCGTTATAGTTTTATTTTTGCAAATTGGCACAATTTGAAAAGAAGCAATTACAAAACAAAAAAATACAAAAAGCAACAACGTTTTAATGCTAGTTAATGAAGTAAACACACACCCACACACACACACACAAACTATTCATAATGCTAATATTAAACATATGATAGAAAGCAACAAGTTCTGTACAAAGCCCAACTCCAATTTTTTGTATGTATAAAAAGTGACAGACGGAGAAAAACTATATAAAAAAACAAAATACGAAAATACTATTTTCTAAAAATATAAAATTTTGTCTATTTTACTTTTTATTTTCATTTTATTTTTTAATAATTTTTTTATATTTTGTTCAGCTTTAAGTTTTCATCGCCGACTGAAGTCCAACTTTTTTATGCATTATTCAACACTGAAACTTTAAAAAAATTTTCAGCGAAAATATTTTCTTATTTTTGCATAAAGTTCCTATAGATTTTTGATAAACCATTTCGCTGGGCACGCAACTAGAAAATACAAATTCCAATGTATACGAAAATAATAATTTCGGGAAGAGAGTATGGCGAAAAAAAAACATAAAACATAATACATAAATGCATATAAGTAAATAAATGTTGATAAATGTGTAGTGTTAAACAGTGAAAGAAACAAAACA
This sequence comes from Drosophila gaucha, assembly GCA_035045545.1. Lineage (NCBI taxonomy): Eukaryota > Metazoa > Arthropoda > Insecta > Diptera > Drosophilidae > Drosophila > Drosophila gaucha. The sequence continues at coordinate 9,622,484 of JAWNOY010000292.1, forward strand.
AAAAATGTAGTTTAATGTAAGAGCTAAGATATATTCTAAATAACGCTTAAAGATCGTTTAGCAATGTTAAAACAAACACAAAAAAAGCCAGCCAAATTTGCCGGGCTCCATATTTTCATATTTTCATATGCAGCTAATAGAGAAGATGCTTTGCATTGGCTTTTTCACTGCTGTTTTGTATAGAAAAAAAAAAGAAAGAGAAAAGAAAAGAATTTAATATAAAGCGAACTGAGTAAAAAAGATTTCAAATTGAGTGAATCATCAAAAGAAAATTGTTCAATATTTTAACATAAGTTTGTTACATACATGAGGTTTATTGTTTTACATTTCTCATTTGGGAAATTCCAATTCATGGTCTTATTCGAAATACGTTTACACGCCGCTGCATACTCAGTTTCTGATCAGATTTTAAATGAGAATTGGAGTCGTAGTGAGATTAGCATTTAAGCGCGCCTAATTTAAATAAATGTGTGTACAAGTTGAACGTAAAACAGCAAATGAATTTAGACATAAAATGAACAAATGAAACAAAAACAAACCGTAACAAAGCGAAATGCTTAAAAACAAATACAAAAAATAAAACAAAGCGAAAAATAACGACTCGATAATATTGTATAATTATACACAAAAAAGCTATGTACTTATATATTTATATGTATATATTTGCATACATATGTATGTGTATGTGCAGTAGCTGTATTTATATGTAAATGTGTATGTAATTGTGTATTTAGTTAAAACAAAAAAACAAAAGTCTATATATATATATATTTGCAAAAACAGAAATACGGAAGACACGAGGCAAGAAAATATACAGAAGTATGAAAAAAGCAATTGAAAGCATTCTTAATGGACTATGGGATTTTCTTTGAAAGTGGATCATAATGGTACACTTTTTACCGTTTCAATTAGATTCTTATTTAAATTTAAATTATTCGATATCTAATTTCACAGTGACTCAGTTACCGGTAAGCGATACTTCTATTCGATAGGTTTCGTGCTTGCCAGCTTCTGGTCTGACCATTGACGACCCCCTGATAACAAGTAGCCGAAATCAAGCAAACGTTCTGCAAATTTAGCAATTAAATTACAGTTTTTAAGATGTTCCGCCTACAACAATCACAGCCCGATCCAGCAGAGGAGCAAAAGCGAGTTTCCTCTGAGGTGCGCAACAATTTTATCATATTTGGAGCACTGTGTTTAGCCATACGAGTTGGTAAGCAAAGAAAACTTGAGTAGCTTATGTAAATACAGGTGTTTATTTAATTTTGGCATTTCATGTACTAAAACAGCTCCCATTGTGCTGCAACACATGAAGAACGCGTAGCAGTAATATATTCGGAGCTAGATGGAGGGCGCTACATACAAATATAACAACTTAAGATGCATTTATTCAAGCGCACGTGCATGATAAGCGGCTTCTCGATTAGTTATAATAAGCCAAAAGAGAATTAAAGTTGTTTATGCATACACTTTTGTGCTTCTAAAGTAACAGCAACTGTAACTGTAATAAAAATAAGTCATTTCACATTAATAAATGCAAAAAAAATTAAAATTATCTTAATATGGATAAAAGCAATGATTTTTGCATATATGTATATATATCGATATTTTGTGCCACATATCGGATGGTGCACGTGGCGCTTTCCAACACCGTGGACAAGACGTCAACTTGGCCAACACACTAAAAGAAAAGCAAAAAAAAAACAACAAACACTGTATAAACAGTTGGCAGCTAGCAAACAGACGTATTAACAAGAGTGGCCAGTAGGCAAAATGAAAACGTAAAAAAATATTCCCACCCGGCCGCTGACTCAGGCAAACGCTGAAGCAATCCATTAAGCTACGTCGATAACGGCGCCTGGCTAACTTAGCAAAGAGAGAAAAATATAACAATAGCGCAAATAGTACTCACCAATTGGAACATATGGAACAATAAAGTTGTAGATAACGGCGTAAAATACTCTCCGATCTGCCGACTTGTTAATGTACATCGCAATAATTATTTCCGTCGCCCCTCGGGCGTGTATGCCCGAAAACTAGATAATGGTTGCTCCCAAGTATGAACGTCTCAACACCGGCGACGGCTACGTCGACGCTGGCAGCGACGCTGACGGCGAAAACAACGTCGAGGAGCTCGAACTAAGCCTTGACTTGACACATAAAAATGCTAACGTTAGTCAAGAGCGCCGGCAGCTGTCGTCGCATGCTAATTTTCAATACGCGAAAAACAACAGCAGTGGCAACGGCGACGGCGCCACGTCCGCACAGCAGCAACACCCACATCCACACGACGGAATGACGCGCCATGCGGAGGCTCGGTTCATGCAAATGGCCATTGGCACACTGGCCACAATACTTCTTTATTTGTCACTATCCATCACGCTCACCTTCTACCAGACGGACATCAATCGCGAGCTGCCCTTTCCGCTCACCATTGTCACGTATCATTTGGTTTTAAAGTTTCTGCTCGCAGCGCTGGTGCGCAGCATCTACAAGATGCGCGTGGGCAAGACGCGCGTCCAGTTGGATTGGCGAGTGGCTGTGCGTCGAATGGCGCCGACGGGCGTGGCCAGCGGCATTGACATTGGCTTCTCCAATTGGGGCCTAGCACTGGTGCCCATCTCTTTGTATACAATGACCAAATCCTCGACTATTGTGTTTATACTACTCTTTGCCATTTTACTGGGTCTCGAGCGGAAGGTATGTGACATTGAATTCGATAATTAATATAATTATAGTATTAATTGCATTTTGCGTTTTTGCAGAGCTGGTCCTTGGTTCTCATAGTGGGCCTCATTGGCTTGGGCTTGTTTATGTTTACCTACAAGTCGACACAGTTCAATACACTGGGCTTCTTCTTCATTTTGTTTGCTTCACTGAGCAGCGGCGTTCGCTGGAGCTTTGCGCAATTTATAATGCAAAAATCCAAGTTGGGTCTACACAATCCCATTGACATGATCTATCACATGCAGCCCTGGATGATTGCATCGCTCTTGCCGCTGGTACTCTTCATTGAAGGTAACTAGTATAGCAATCCCTATCTAATCTAATTCTATAAGATTACGTTGTTTTTGCTTTCAGGACCTAAGTTGTATGTTGTACTGCAGAATTTGCATAATATGGCCGAAGGTGATATTCTATGGATTCTGGCACGCGTTACTTTGGGCGCATTTATTGCATTTTTCATGGAGGTCAGCGAATTTTTGGTGCTGTGCAAGACGTCTAGTCTTTCGCTGTCCATAGCGGGCATCTTTAAGGATATATGTCAGCTGGCTTTAGCCGTGGCACTCAAGGGCGATCAACTCAGCCCCATTAACCTGGTCGGACTGGCAGTTTGTCTGGCAGGCATCGGCTGTCATCTGCTGCACAAATATTCCACTATGGCGAAGGTAAACAAGCAACAGTTGGGCCTGCAACTGGAGGACGATGGCGAGGACATGTGCGCCGAGTATGACTTCAACAAGGGCAATGCGCTTGTGGGCATCCATGGCAATGCAGCTGGCTCCCATGCCAAACTCACTGTGCCGCTCCTGGAACAAACTGACTCGGAGGATGAGTCGGCTAATGACTCGACAAACAAGCAGAACGCATCGGATGTCATTTTTGATGTGCTCAAGCGGCGCGACATGCAGCGATGAGTTGGCAGCTTGATTACTCAATCATCTGGCTGAAAAGGCAAGCAGCAAAGCATAGCATTTTATTTATATTTTTCCAGTGTTTCTGGGAACACCCGAACAGTTGTGATTGTGTGCGTGTGTGCGTATGTGTGTGTGTGCAGCTGTCTGCCTGTTGACAGTCTTGTAAATGTTGTAAATTTTAAAAGCTAACTACTTAGTGCAACAATTGAACTACATTCTTATAAATAGCATTATTATAACATATAACATATGTAAATTAATCGGTCTGTCTGTTTGCTTACAACTTTCTACATTTATAATCCCTTGCAGATCATATACTATTGTATATATATACATTCCTATTCCAAATTATCTGACAAGCTCAGTTTGTCTGTTGCTATTCCATACTCTCGAAAGTCTCCATAATTGTAATATGATATAAATATTGTTCTTCCGTTTAGACGCGGAACGCCATATGCGTTGCCATAAGAACAAACGTTCGATGGAAATAGTTGAATATCTGCCAGGTCTGTCTGCAAGGGTATTTGTAATTCGGTGTGCCGGAATTTTTTTTTCAAATGTTCCTTCGTTCCCCCGAAAGTCATTTATTTTTGTTTTGACTTAGTTGAATAATGAAATAGCTTACGACTTTAGTTGTTAATTTATATTGTTGATTTGGGCATTTGTGCATATTATGTTTTCTTAGAGATTATTTTAGATAAACAAGAAACTGGCTGAGAGTATTTACCACTTAAATAGGCGTATTTCAAAAATCAAATGAACTGGCAACTATAATAATCTATTTTGTAACTATGATTCTTAAATGCAATGCATAAACATTTCTAAGAATCTTTATCAAAAAAAATGTATTTTAAATTTCAGATTTCTTAATAAAAGTGTAAGTGTATTAAATATGAAAAATGTGAGAAAAGTTTTATGTTTTTAGTTTTGGATATATTTTATTTTGTTTAAATATTAAAATTACCATTTTAAAATTGATTTTTGAGCAATGGAAACTGGGAATTAGACAATACATCGAGGACTGGATTCAAAGGGAATTCTTTTTTTAATATTTCATTAGATAAGCTTCGTCGTGTGTCTAATGCAATTCAAATGGAAATAATGCTGAACGTCACCCACTTAGCTTCAGTTTACCTGGCTTACCTGGTCGAATACCTTTCAATGGCGCGCATCGCTCGGTGGTTAGGTGGACTTGGCCTTGTCCTGCTATTGGTTCGCTTATGGCGCTTGTATTCAACTAAGCTTGCTGCGCCGGATGCGAATGAACAACATTTCCATGCAATGCTTACAGCATTGTTAATACCTCGTTGGCCCGGCTCCGTTGGGCATTCGCAAGTTTGCGACTTTCTCGTTGAAGAGTTGACCAATCAAGGTTTTTCAACAATTTTGGATGAGTTCTCGGAGGACTTTCCATTGACCAATGTGGTGGGTGTTGTGAATCCGCAAGCGAAGCACTTTCTATTGCTCAGCTGTCATTACGACTCGAAATATTTGGAAACAAAAGAAGATTACGTGGGCGCTACGGATGGAGCTGTTTCCTGTGCTATTTTATTGAATTTGGCCAAGAAATTGAGTTCATTTTTGCACCATGAATTTGTCAGTCGCTCAGATTTGGGATTGTTGGTGAGCGGAGTGATGTCCAATTAGGATAAACTCTCAGTAAATATCATTGATATTATCTTTCAGTTAGTTTTCTTTGATGCCCATTCCTCTACAAACGGAATTACAGATTATTCCAATCCCCTACTAGGTTCACAGAGCTTTGTAAAAGCGGAAACCGTAAACATAAAAAAGGATCGTAAGCTCCAAAAATCATTATCCATTAGTAAATATTTATAATTTTTTTTTGAGTCAACAGAATTTGGTTGTGTCTTTCAATTTGATTGGCGCACCAGAGCAAATATATATGTCCAAATATCAACGTACATATAAATTGCATGAACGCTTAGCGGATATTGAGGAGGAGTTGCGCACTTCCGGTCAACTTAGTCTGTGTCACCAGCTGTTCTACAAACTAAAAGATCATGACAGCGATATAGAAGACGATCACTTTTCGTTTCTTGAAAAGGGTTAGTTTTAAGAAATAACTATTTTAGTTTATACATATATCAAATTTCTGTTCAATAGGCTTGCCAGTAGTGCATGTAGTACCCTTTTCTTATCCGGATGACTGGCTACAAGAGACGGACAATCTTCAGAACTTACACTGGCCAACTATTCGCAATATGAACACAATTATTACACGATTTGTCTACGAATATTTAAATGATAGTGAACTAAGAAAATATTAAACTTTTTATCCGTTCTGGATATCTATTGGTATTAAACAAAGGAATATCATTAATGGCGCCAAAAAAACAACATTTCAAACATCGAGCTCTAATCAATAGTTATCGGACTGTGATAAAGACTATTTCGATTGTGTTCGATAACAGGTAAATGCAACAGTACGTTATGCAGCTGCCGCAGTCTGTGTTAGCCGCCTTCCCGCGCATTTCATGCTGGATTAGGTAGATTTATCTTTATGCTACAACCACCAAAGATTTAGGCTATTTGGTTTTTCACTCGTCCAAAAACCACTGTAGCGATCAGTCGCACCGCCACCCAAGCCAAGCCGCCGCAAATTTAAAATCCACTGTGAGTATGCCACACGCATCGGCATCGACATCGACATCGCTTTGCCGCTAATACCTAACCTTACATACACAACTATGTTCACACAAATACATGTAGACACATCTATATAAGTATACATATCTATTTACGAACATACATCCCATATTAATATTTTTTAGTTTTGTAAAATAAAATTGTGAAATTGATCAATAAACGGATACACAAGATGCCACGACGCAAGGTACTCGCAAACAACAATAACTCGGAAGACGATAAGACGATGCAGCCCACAAAAGCAAAAAGGGCGCGAATGATTTTCCATCTGGAGTTGCCGGAGCGTCGGCAAACAGTTGGCAACGTTTTAGTGTGTGGCACTGGTGATACCGGCCAACTGGGTCTCGGCGAGGACGTGCTGGAACGCAAGCGCCCAGCCCTTATTGAGAGCATACCAAATCCTGTAGATGTCTGTGCCGGCGGCATGCATTGCTTGGTGCTGACAAAGTCAGGCGATATCTACTCGTTCGGCTGTAATGACGAGGGTGCGCTTGGCCGCGACACCAGCGAAGAGGGCAGCGAATCGACGCCGGCAATCATTGATTTGCCTGGGAAAGCGCTTTGCATATCGGCGGGCGATTCGCACTCGGCTTGCCTGCTGGAGGATGGTCGCGTCTTTGCCTGGGGCTCCTTCCGGGACTCGCACGGCAACATGGGCCTCACCATTGATGGCAACAAGCGGACTCCCATCAATCTGCTCGATGGCATGGTCTGCTGCAGCATTGCCTCGGGCGCCGATCATTTGGTTATTCTCACTACGACGGGCAAAGTATTCACAGTAGGATGCGCTGAACAAGGGCAGCTGGGACGCATTTCCGAACGTTCGGTTGGAGGCGAGGGTGAGTATTGGTTTTTAGTGTGTGCCACGTGCAAATTATTCACTATATTCCTTTGTGTAGGCCGGAGGGGTAAACGTGACTTATTGCGGCCGGATCAGCTAATCATAAAGCGCGCAAAACCTTTTGAAGCCATTTGGGCCACCAACTATTGCACATTCTTGCGCGAATCCCAGACGGAGATCATCTGGGCCGTGGGATTGAACAATTACAAGCAGCTGGCGCACGCTAAGGAAGCGGAACGTATTTTGATTCCCATTAAAACGGATTTAAAGGACGTCAAGCAGATCGCTGGCGGTCAGCATCATACCCTGGTGCTGGACAATGCCATGTGCTGCTTTGCCATTGGGCGTCCCGACTACGGACGCTTGGGCATTGGCGACGTCAAGGAAGTTGTGTCCGAGCTGACGCCCATTAAAGAACTTAATGGAAAGACGTTATTTGTGGGCTGCGGCGAAGCCTGCTCCTATGCCATAAGCAGCGATGGTAAACTCTATTCCTGGGGCATGGGATCCAATAATCAACTGGGTGTGGGTGATGGTGACGATGAAATGGAGCCGGTTATTGTCACCAGCAAGAATACACAGAACAAACGGATGCTGGTGGCAGACGGCGGTGGACAGCACAGTGTGTTTTTGGTCGAGGCCGATGAGCAGAAGCAAAAGGAGAATGTGCCAGCGAGCAAGAAGCCCAAGGCAGCTGCTGTTGAAGCAGCCAAAGAATCTACAGACACAGAAACTAAAACAAAGGACGCTGCGGATACAGATATCGATACAGTTCCGGCAACGGGCGACGACAGTAAGACTGCCAAAAAGGCAGCATCCAAACGTGGACGCAAGAAGGATTAATGGAGGAACGTTAGTTAATGTTTCAATTGTTTTTTTCAAAAGCCGCATTCTTGTGCGCAGCTACACTTATTAACTAAGCCAACTGAATAAAATGTTGTAATTGATTTTGTTTTAAATATAGTAAATTTATATATGTATTCGCGAAATAGCACAAAAAGCTATTGCAAAAAGTGAAACGAAACGAACTAAAACATTTATTTACAAACTAATCAACTTTTTAATTATCATTATAATAATAGTAATTGGTTTATAATTTACACATATACATCAAGAATTAGTAAACTATTGTTCCACAGGCGGCTTCAAAAGGAATATTTATATATAATTCAAGACTACTAAAGCATCGGAGAGCTCGTGGTATAGATAAACTGCATTTGGGTGAAATATATATAAGTGCAAATGGGTAGGGAGGCCGCCCATTTACTTGATTTTTCAAATACAGTACAAATTTATGTGCTCATCTATATAGTAATTTTGTATAAATATTTCCATATATAAATGTATATATCATAAGACCATATATACATATATATATATATATACATTTATATATATATATATGTAATGTTCTTTGCCAACTACAAGAAATATGAATCCGCTGGGTGAGTGCCGTGTGCTGCTGCAGGGTTGATCCTCGTGGTTGCGTCCATTGACAGATCGGTTGATAATGCTGTTGTTGTTGTTGTGGCGATTGCTGCTGTTGATTGATTTGGATCACCACCATCATTGTGGCCATCAAAGTTGCTGCCCAGATAAAAGCTTAGGAATAGAATACAGCACAGCAAGGAAAGTGATAGAAGCACACGCGCTATTTTCCGTGCGAATGCAATAAGACCAATCAGTTGACCGCCATTGGCGACGCCACCGCCCATTTGACCGCTAACGCCTTGACCACTGCGCAGGGACAGTTGTAGATGAGCCAAGAGCAATGCCTCCAAGCACTCGATGTCATCATCAGTGTAGTCTATCCCAAGGCTTAAGTCACAAATGCAGCTCTCTCTTTGCAAATCGTAATCATTGTTATTATTATCATTATCATTATTGTTGTTGTTATTTTTCGCTTTGTGGTCGTGGCTGGCAGTAGCATCGTCTCGCATGGTCAGATTGCATTGAGACAGTAAATATTATTTGCGCCTGGGACACGTATATGCTGGGGCCTTGCGGCAACTGCCTCCAGCGGGGCTTGGATTCAACTGCTCATACATTAGAAAACCGAAACCAATGAACAGCAATAATAAGAGAGCTAATGTAGCGTATTGCAAATGTTTTGTAAAATTCAATTGAGCTTCCATTTTCTGGGCCTGCTCCTGCATTTGATCGGGACCAAAACTCTAAAGAAAAAAAAAGAAACACAAATTGAGTATTTAATAATAATAAATATATACAGATATGAAAAGCTCTTCAATTGTACATACACTGTTTTCGGTCTTTGATCCAGATCCGCTATTCTGGGCACAATCTGGTTTCTCATCCATGCGGCACACGAGACGAAAATTCTCCACATTTGGATCCCCAGGAGTTTTCTCTCTCCACATATCAACAACTTCTTGTGCGCTGCAATCGGTGCTCGCTGTTAAAGCCGCCATTACCAGGAATTTGTCTTTTCCATCGGGACTCAGTGTTTGATCCGATTTCAGCCAAATGTTCACTTCGGTGGATGCATTTGGACCCACGATACCGCAACGCGGACGAACGCGAAACTTTTCTGGTGACGTGGTTTGGATCTAAAAGTATATAAATCACCATCATCAGCATCATCGATCAAATTTGGTTTACCTGAAACTTACCTTATAAACCACCGGCTGAGTGGAAATGTTTCTGAGACTTACTTTAGCCTCCCCATTCTGTTGGCAAATGCTTACAAATTCTTTGGGCTCCAATTGCAGCATAACTGTGCAGCAGATATGTGTATGTAGATGGGGAAATAAATTGTACGTTTTTTAATCAAACTATTAAAATTTTTCCAAACTTGTGTTCAAACGAAATAACAAATCTACATTTAAGTTTAGCGAGATGTGAATGATTGTGAAAGCAATGTAGTATATGTTTCGTATGTGTAGCATAAATGATATGTATATGCATATGTATATATGTACATATGTATATATAACTGCTTACCCATATCGGACGGCGTATGCAGCTCGCCAATGCTCGAATCATGGGGCGCCATTCGAACGCTATTGGAGAAGGTAACCTGCCAAAGAGAGAGACACAAAGGCAATAGATTGTATTTCAAATTGAGATACTTTAGTCAGCCCCTCTTTCATGGCATGAAAATCATCATCAATCGATTCATGCTGAGCTCTGCCATTTTCACAAGTGCCCACTCTCACACTTTTAGCCCCACTTGAGAACACAATTGAAGGCCGTTTCGCAAATTGATTTGATTTACTTTAAAATAATTCATATGCCCAGTATTCGCCGCATAGTGGGACTTTATAATTGTATTGTATTTTTTTTTTGCTTTTCTGAAGAAACCTGAGTTTATTCAATTGCAGCTTGCTTATTTATATAACAGTTTATGAGGAAGTTATAACCATACCTTACTTATAAAAGCAGACACTTTGACAAAGTTAAATCTCTGATACAAGATAGTTTAGTGCAACTTAAATGTTTATCTACTGCATATTTAGATGAATGTTATGTTGAGCTGCTGTTATTTACAGGGCGACTGTTAACCTCGCCGTGATTAGCGTAAATAGTTAGGTCATGCGATATAAATAGATATCGATAGATATTTAAGTACCCAATGACAGTTGCATGGCTTTAAAATTGAAGAGAAATACCATTGTCTAAACAAAACATGTAGCAGTAATTTTTGACTGTAATACGATCTCTATTAAACATCTGTTTACTTTGTTTTTATCATAACACTTTATAAATAAATGCGTTATAGATTTAATATAATTGTCTATATATAAAATATATACAATACATTTTAAAACATTTATTCTCTTGTACACAATCATACATATGTGCAGTGAGAAAACTGCACAAAGTGAAGCCACCATAAAGCTGTATTGTATCGATAACTTTTACGGCGAAAGAAAGTGACGGAGCAATGAGCAATGCGCTGTGCACAGCATCTGGTCTGTGAGTAAATCAAAACGGTTTTAAAAACAGATATGCAAATTTTGATTTAATTAATACTTCAATAGAAACCCAGAAGTGCTGAAAGAAGCTACGCAAGGTTAAATACCCAACTATACATTTAGAATATCAATTAGAAATGGTTTTCGTTTTATACACGTCCATTTGTTGTCGTTGTTATGCTTTGTTTAGCATAAGCAACGCACCCATGATCACCAACACAAACATAGAGCTACGCACACACACAACCATATAAGTCGACGCCACCTACCCTGGGCATGTTTGCTGAAGAATATGTTAACTGTGTTCCCTTTTTTTGATTTCTTTTGCTTTCTTTTAGAGTTCCGGTAATATATTGTAGCTTCTTTATACATATACAGAATGCATGAAGCGGAAGTATCAATAACAGATGTTAAGTTAATGCAATTATATTTCAGATAGCTGATGACGTCTCGTCGACGTACCGCGACAAACGTGGAAACACAACTAAAAGCAACGCAAAAGCAACAACACAAAACGAAAAAGACAAAAACACAAAAGCTCGCTGCCATGTCAAAAAGCTCAAACACTGCGATCAGCATTTGTGAGCGAACAGCTGTTGTTTGGCAACTCGAGTGCATTTATTCTACTGCGTGCATTGCGATTCGTGTTAATTGAATTTACGAGTCGGTGTTTGGCATGCGGGCGACCGAACGATAACTGAATAATGTGAAAATGACAAATAAATAATTTGCCTAATGCTCCCCGCTGGGAACTGTTTAACATGTATGCCGTGTGTGTTCTATTTTCTTTCTCTTCCATTTTTCAGGTCAACGCCTCGCAACGCTTCGCTGACCAATGCGAGCGAACGAAAGCGAAACTTTTGCAATATGTCAATGGAATTGCTATAAATAGCAAATAACGGTAAACGCAGGACACGCAACCTGCAGCGCACCCTAAATCGATATCAAGCTTTTAATGTAAATCAATTAAAGGAGCAGCCAAAAGTTGCTTGCGTGTCCAGTTGGTCGGGAAATGCAATTAACAGACAAACTTCCGGACAGCCCACGAAATAACAGCTCGAAACCTAACACACCTAAATACTATTTAGCTGTGGGTCTTCGGTCACTTACCTTCTTGTCCATGCCCATGTCCTCGTGTGGCTGGTCGTCATCACCGGCATTGGCGGCCTTCCCTTTGGCGGGGGCACGCTTCGACTCTGACACAAACTGGAACTCGTAGCTGTCGCTGCCACCCCAACTGACCAGACAATTATCCTTGGGCACATACTGAGTGACGTCCTTTTTCGATATCATTTTCAATATCTCAACTGCTTTGGGCGGCAGCAGCGTTTTGATGACCTTGAAGGCGGCTACACATAGGGGGAAAAAACTAAAGCTCATTGTCAAAGTTCAAAGTGTTCTGCCTTCGGGTCAACTTACCATTAAGCACCCAAGCCAGTTCATAGACCAGTATATAGTTAAGCGCATTGGGATAGTATAGCTTGAAGGTCTCCACAATACGCTTGACAAAGTCCAAATCCATGGTGGCCAAGCCCGTGCCGGCCATGTCAAAGAATATGCTCAATTGGGTCATGTGGCTCTCGCGCTGCTTTCGCTCGATCCAATAGACGACAACGCGTATCAGCTCATCCAAATTCTTGGTTTTGCTATGCAGCTTAACGCGAAAGATGAGCAATGGCTTGCCATCCACATCCTGGCTGTGCACGAACACAGATCCATCATTTAGATACTGCTGATTGAGTTTATCCCCGGTCAAATCATTCGCTCCGTATGATTGACGCCAGGAGCAGGTATCCCAGAGCTTAGTAAATGACGTCTCCATATCCAGATCGTGCATTTCGAGAAAACGTTGCAGCCAGACATGATCGTTGCGTATGCGATCAAGGTCGATGGGATGAAAGGGTACTAAGTATCGAAAAAGGTTAATGAAGTAAAAGGTTAATTAAGTTCTTGTAGTCTCGGAAACTTTTTTGAAAAGATCAGTAGTAATATGTGAAGATCACCTGAAGGTTGCTATTCTATATATCTTTTGTTTACACAGCCAATCGCGACGCGCCGTATAAATACATATAAAGTAAATAACGTAATAACAATATTTTAATGGCTGTGAATAATTTTCCACAGCCGATATACGACTCCTGCTATGTGACTCACTTAAAATATTCTGTAAATATGTAAAGAAGCAATAAAGCCTGTATACAAAACACTTATTAGCCAGTCCGTGCTTACACCTGAGTGAACTAGTTGACCCTGAGGCGGGCCAGCTAGCTGCACTTTGTTGTTTGTAGTTTACGCTCACCTGTAGGCGGCGAGGCGGCGTATTTCGTGTTGAATCGCTGTCGCAGCTCCTCAATCTGCGCAGTGGTTGGATTCTTGACCTTAATGCCCATCGTTAACACTCAAACAGCAGCAACAGGTGTCAGCAGCAACTAAACATTGAACTATGTATTTCGGCGAGCCAATAGTCAAGTTTGTGTTTCTGCGCTTATCGCTCGCCGTTCGTTGATAATCGATAATCCACTTTCTCAGCACGATAAAGCGATAAGATTTCTACTTCCAATATTTCCAGGCACCATCAGCCGCCAGCGACAAGCGACAAGAAACGAATGCAAGTGCTTTAGCCGAGTCAACCAACTGTCGCTAACTAACGGTGTTTACGTCGTTTCCAATTGACGATCGGCCATTTGCAGTCGAACAACGTACGTGTTGATTTGGACCACCAATACACCCAATGGGACGCCTTCAAAAGGGCAGCGTCTGCTGCTGCTGCTACTGCTGCCGCTGCTGCAATAGAACGTGCTCGTCGCTCTACGCCGGCTGCATTTAAATGAGTTTTGCTTTAAGTGAAAAGCTCGGCTGTGCGAAATTAACGAAAGCTTACACTCAAGCTTTGTAGCTTGGTATTACACTCATGAAATACCCTTTGTGATATGAGTTTTTAATATCTTTGAAACAGAACTTTTTATCCTATTTATAATTTTAAGAATATAATTTATGTTGCTAAATTTATTTTAATTTAATTTAAAGTTGATCAAATAATAGGAATTAAAATGGAGTTTAAAAAATTAATACAGTACAGTGTTTATTTCCCATCTATGTCAATGAAAGCCATATGATATAAGAAAAATGATCTAAAAAATGTTTGAATAGAAATAAATTAAATTGTTTTTACATTTTCTTTCTATAGAGACCTAAAGAGCTTTAAAATTCAGTTTCTTAACCAAATCACAATTATTCGCAATTTTTCTATTAATTCTTTTAATCAGTTTATTTATTCTAGTGCTTAATATTGATAAGATTATGCTCAGGATATGTCATTCAAAGTGAAATTGCCATAAAACATCAAAATTACAAAACCCAGTTATTCGGATTATTCAGATAATAAATAATATATTATTTACATGCTTATATATGTATATATACAGTTTGCATTTAGGTTGAAATAAACTTGTAGGCATAGTCATCGTTGCCGCCCCAGATCTTCAGACAGTTATCCTTATTCACATAGTCGTTAATGTCCTTTTTGGTAGTCACACGCAGTATTTCCAAAGCCTCTGCGGGCATGAAAGTCTTCACCACTTTGAATGCCGCTAAAATGGGGAAACAGAAAATTAAAAGATCCATAAGTAAAGCTACAGATTTGTAACTCACCGTTGAGCAGGAAAGGCAGCTCGTGCACGATAATATAGTTGGGTGCATTGGGATACTTGGTCTCGAACAGCGCGATAATGTTCTTAATGAAGTCAATGTCAATGTTGCTCAGGCCCGAGCCGGTCATGTCCATAAAGAGCGTGATCTTCTGCAGATAATCCTCGCGCTGTATGCGCTCCACCCAGTAGACAATCAGGCGAATGAGATCGTCCTGGTTCTTGCTCTTCGAGTGCTTCGAGAAGTTCACAATGAGCAGGGGCTTGCCCTCATGATCCTGATTATGCACATAGATTTCGCCATCCTGCAGATATTCCTGATTCACATTGGACTCATTGATTTCATTAGTTCCATAGCTCTGGCGCCATTCGCAGTTCTCCCACAAGCGCGTAATAGCCTTCTCCACATCCAGCTTGTAGGCCTCCAGGAGCCGTGCTATCCAGATATCGTTGTCCTTAATACGTGCCAGATCGCTGGCATGAAAAGCAACTGAAATCAGCCGAAAAAGATTATAAGTGATTAAGATTATACTTCATTTTGATTAGCTTATCCTACCTGCCGGCGGCTCGGACTCGTATTTAGCCAGAAAACGAGATTTCACCTCGTTTATCTGCTCTGCGCTGGGTTCAACTCCTTTGGGCATTGTGACTTGTGCCTTGCAACTCGAAATGGGGCAATGGGTAATGGGTCTTGCTATGCCTTGAATTTATATCAAAAATAAAACTCGGGGCAATTATCGCGTTGCTACTGTGCTCGATCACTGATAAGTTATAAAAAGTCGCGTTCTCCAGCACTTGGATGACTCGCCAGAGCACAGGCCAATCAAGAACTAACAGCTGCAACTGGAGCAAGAGAGAGCACAATTTTAGATACTTGAGCGTGTGAGGTTTCACTTGAATGTTGCTCTCTCCTCAACAATTGCGATCTCCGATCATGAATGAGAGCCACTCTATGTGGGAGGCAGTCCAGCTAGAACCGTTCTTTAATCAATCTAAATACAGAATATTACACAAAAGAGAGAGAGAGAGAGAGAGAGGGAGAGGGAGAGAGAGAAAGGGAGAGAGAGAGGCGGTGGGGTAGCGCGACAACTGCGATAAGATGGGAACGACCGAACCCAGCCAGCGAACAGTCCAACCAACTGTTAGACCCGATTTATATGTGATTCCACACCATGAAACTGTTTTGGAAAATTATAAAAATAATATATTATTGCTTTTGATATATGTAGGTTTTATTACTTGTGTAAATGTTTGTAGAATGGTAACAGTCATTTGACTGCGCAAATTTCTTGTAAAATCTTTTAC
Organism: Drosophila gaucha; assembly: GCA_035045545.1. NCBI lineage: Eukaryota > Metazoa > Arthropoda > Insecta > Diptera > Drosophilidae > Drosophila > Drosophila gaucha. Next base: position 9,638,523 of record JAWNOY010000292.1, read on the forward strand.
TTACAGCTTTTCCAGTAAAATTTATAGGACGCCTAATAATTTGGACTACTTTGTTATTTTTAACTCAAATAGTTTACTATAGATAATGTTGTTTCTCAACTCTCTATATATAGGCATATGTTGAAATTTCCTGTTTGAAGACTTCCTTTTTTTTCAGTGTATAGTTTTATTTGCAAGTAAATTTTTCACCTTTCCGAGTTACTAATTTACAAACATTTTTTTATTTATTTATTGCATCTAGGTCTTAACGCTTGATCGTATAGAAACATTTGACCAGATGCTTAACGGCTAACATATGCTTACAAACTAAATATATTTACATACAGAATATATAGTTTATTATAGAACTAGTTTCCAGAAAATTGAACTTTTTCCCATTAAATATTTATTTTATTACCACTTCTGTGTAATTTGGTTAATCAACTATTGGCACTTTGCTTTTTGTTGACATTGGTCGGCAATAGGACAACAAGAATTTACATATTAAAAGCTCCTTGTGGGATGCCCCCCACCCACACCCTCAACCTCTGTGTTTGGCAAAGCATTTGGGCCATCATCGAAAAACTTTCGCTGGCGTTGGCCCAGTTGTGTTGTTTACGTGAAAACGTGCGCGTGGAACGCCGTCGTCGCCTCGTCTGCCATTTGGTCCAATGCGGATGCAGTGCAGCAGTAGCAGCAGTTAGCTGATCCACCCTAAGATGAAGTTCGCCGAGCATTTGACGGCGCATATAACGCCTGAGTGGCGCAAACAGTATATTAACTATGAGGTATCAAAAACCCGCAAATTGTGTGCGAAAATTGAGAAGAAAAATATGTATCTCATAGCCATATGCGAGCGTGTGCTTTTCCTAGCTGTCAGTTTGTCTATGACGTCACGTGAAAAACGGCTGGCGAGCTGTCAAAAGTGCCAGAGAGCTTTTGGCAAGCGCTGCATACGGCGCATGCGCTTTGCTCGCACGTACAGCGGGCATTTTGTTGTGCTCGCCTCAAACGTAAACAAAGAGCTTAGTGTGTAAGCAACACAGTTTGTGCAAAAAGTAAAGCCACACCACTCAATTGTGGCTCGCATAAAACTAGTTCTTTGTGACTCGATATATGTTTCATTGATATCGATAACACACAAGAAAGCACACATCTCCACGCATCCTGCCTTTGCATAGCTACATATGACTCGATATATATTTATTTGTTATCGATAACTTTAACAACACTGCTGAACTTGTTCTCCTTGGTTACAGGAAATGAAGGCCATGCTATATGCAGCCATTGAACAAGCTCCTTCCGCGGAACTGGTGGATCGCGAGATGCTCACACGCTACTTTGCCAAGTTCGATGAGGAGTTCTTTCACTACTGCGACAAGGAGCTGGCCAAGATCAATACCTTCTACTCGGAAAAGATGGCGGAGGCAACGCGCAAGTATGGCAACCTTCGCAGCGAGTTGACTGAGACACTGGAAATGGGTCATGTGAAGAAGCAGCCCGCTTGGAAGCGACGCACACCGCTGGGCAAGAAGAATGTGCCCGCACGCAAGATACAGGATCTCAAATTGGCATTTAGCGAATTCTATTTGGGTCTGATACTATTGCAAAACTATCAGAATCTCAATTTCACGGGCTTTCGCAAGATACTCAAGAAGCACGACAAATTGCTGAGCGTGGATTATGGAGCACGCTGGCGCACGGATCACGTGGAGGCGGCCCATTTCTATACCAACAAAGACATCGATAGGCTGATACAGGAAACGGAGCAGGCGGTCACACAGGACATGGAAGGCGGCGATAGACAACGTATGTATTAAGTAAATTATATCAAATTTTTATAATAATAAATTCCATTTGGCAGGTGCCATGAAACGACTGCGAGTTCCGCCGCTCGGGGAGCAGCAGAGTCCTTGGACCACATTCAAGGTGGGCCTCTTTTCTGGTGCATTTGTGGTGCTCTTCATGACCGTCGTCATATCTGCCATGTTCTATGGTTTTGGTGAGAATTGGCGCGTCGGCCTGCGCATGTTCCGAGCGCCGTTTCTGATCACGGAATGCCTCTTCCTTTGGGGCGTCAATGTTTATGGCTGGCGTTCCTCGGGTGTGAACCATGTGCTCATCTTTGAGCTCGATCCACGAAATCATCTCTCCGAGCAGAACATTATGGAAATTGCTTCGGTATTCGGTGTGATTTGGGCCTGCTGTGTGCTGTGCTATATATTCTGCGAGCCATTGGGCATTCCACAGTATGCGGCTCCGTTGTTTCTGTACACCTTGATGGTTGCTTTCCTGCTTAATCCCACAAGGACGTTTCATCACGAGGCGCGCTATTGGGCGATTCGTGTGCTCAGTCGAGTCGTCATGGCACCGTTTTGCTTCGTTAACTTTGCGGATTTCTGGCTGGCCGATCAGCTAAACAGCATGGTGCCTGCCTTTCTGGATATACCCTTCCTCATGTGCTTCTTCGGACGCAATCCCACTTGGCACAAAGCGGGAGAGGGTGAGTGATAGCTGCCTTAATAATATTCTCAAATAAATTAAGCTAATCAGAAAACAAATGAAAACTTAAACAAAAACTTGAATTCATAAGAGCTTAAAAGTTATTTGATTGATATTAATTTATTCAGTTTTGTTTTGGCTAAAAGTTAGGTAGGGAAAATATTGCTAAAACTTCCATAGTTATTCCAATGAAATTTATTTCGAAATTGAAATTAAATATTTTCGTTAATTTATACAGCACGTTTAAGATAGAAGCTTTTATATATTTCCGGAATTTCAGCTTACATTTAATTTCCCGAAACTCAAATTTAAATTACAATCTGTTGGATAAATATGGCTAGGAATGAAGTGCTCATATGCTTTTAGTTAATTAATTAATTTTGTTTTTATTTTGTTGTTTTTCTTTTTAGCTGGCAATCACTGTGTACAGCATATATCCATTCTGCATCCCATTGTGGCCATTTTGCCCGCCTACTTTCGTTTTGCCCAGTGCATACGGCGCTATCGGGATACGAAGGAGTCCTTCCCACATCTGGTGAATGCTGCCAAATATGCGACCTCCTTTTTTGCGGTTATATTTGCCCATAAATATCATACCACAACGGGTAAGTGAGCGCGTGGCCGAATGCGTGGGCGTTCATTACGGCATGTTGTTTATCTTTCGGTCTGCCAATTAGCGTTTATTCTCATGGTCAAGTGCGAAAGAAGTTGGTTGTTAATTTTATTTGTCACTTAAACACGTAGCAACTGGCTCAATCGAATTATACATATGCTCTCAGATACCTATCCGCTGTCGAAGGAGAATCCCTGGCTTTACTGTTGGATAATCGCAGCCTTGTTCTCCTCCTGCTACGCCTACACATGGGACATCAAAATGGATTGGGGCCTGTTCGACGCGAAGGCGGGCGACAATCGATTTTTGCGTGAGGAAATTGTTTATTCATCGACGGTGAGTTGGGACAGCCGAGTTCTTTTCGTGTGGGCTAATGGTCGCAATAAATATTTGGCCAAGCGAACAGCACGTAAAACAATCATTCAACGCATCCATTTCTCTGCTCTGCTCCTCTCCACTCACCAATCTGACAACATCTCTGGTTTCTTGCAGTGGTTCTATTACTTTGGCATAATTGAGGATTTAATATTGCGTTTCAGCTGGACGCTCTCCATGAGCCTCATTCAAGCGGGCTACATCGAAGGCGATGTTATGATGACCATACTCAGTCCACTTGAGGTATTCAGGCGCTTCATCTGGAACTATTTTCGCTTGGAGAACGAGCATTTGAATAATGTTGGCAAATTTCGAGCTGTGCGCGATATATCAGTTGCGCCCATGGATTGCTCAGATCAGGTAGCAACAACCACCCACACTTTCCATATACATTTCAAATATATATTTGTGTAAACAATAGACCACAATTTTGCGCATGATGGATGACACGGATGGCGTGCTCAATCGTAGGCGTGGCAAGGCCGCTGGCGGCTCTGGCGGCAAATCCGGCAACAAGAAGAACAAACATGAACAGCAGCGTCTACTGCTGCAAGGCGAGTCCGTTGAGGATCTGTGTGCATAGTGCACAGCTCTGCTCGGCTTATCAACTCACTGTGCGCAAATATTAAGTATACGTAAATATACAAAAAAAGAAAAGAACAACATAACCAAGTATTTCTGCTGGGTGGGTTAACGTGGCGCTGCACGTAAGCCACATTCAATTGAATTGCCAACACAACGATGTGAATCAACTACTCTGATGAGCAGAACGTGCCAATGAGTTTATCGCGTGGCCCATCCATAGTCATTGCCGTAGCCAGCAGCTGCACGTTTCATGTGACAGTATTTTGCCAACATTTTACACGACTTTGTAGTTTTAGTTTTTCACAACAGGACAGCCACAATTGTTGCTACTTACTACAAGTAAGAGTAGGGAGTGCTCTACTAGTAATTACCCTAAAACATATATTTGAAGCATTCTAACGAAGTTTCTGGTATTTTAAAGAATTGGAAGAACTCTCAAAAATAAGCCGATTTATTTTGTCAATTGTTAATTCATATATACATTTATAATTCAAAACGAACAAAATTTCGGAGAAAAAAAATTGTTTCCTAAATTTTTGTTTTTAATAGAAGTTTTGAATTTCCCAAAACTTATGATACACAAGAATATATGTATTTATAAATTCTAGTTATATTTTTACAGATGTTAAGACTACATTGACTCAGCATGTAGTTCCGACCAAAACTCTTTAAGCTATATGGAGTCAGAGGTGTTTCCTAACACTAACACTAACACAATATATTCCTTTCATCCATTTTCAATGAGCGCCAGGAAACAGTAATACAAACAGCATATGTGAAATATCATGTGTACAGACATCAACCAATTCACATTTGTATTCAGCTATTATTATTTTAATCTAATTTTATTGCTAGCACATTGAACTGAACAATACATTAATGTAAACACTGTCGGACACAAATATCGCAATATACGCAAACAAATATAATTTTTAAATTTAATTGAATGGCCGCAAGAGTAGTTACTGATAAAAGCACGTATGTATGTACATTAAAGAACTGAGCACAATATTTAAATATTTATAGCATTAAACTAGAAGATAACTCGGGAGCAGATATGCTTATACATGGAAATTTATATGAACATACATATATACATTTATATAAATACCTCATAAATAGATATGTACATGATATACTTGTTCATACATAAACAGCACATACATACATTATACATGCATAAATCATACATCTGTACATGTAAACATAAATAGTTGCATACAGAAATAGGCACATACACACATCATTCATCCAAACATCCATACATACATACATACATACATACATACATACATACATACATACATATACATAGATATATACATACACACATACATACATACATTATGCATACCTTTATACATACATAATATATATATACACCAAATATGCATACACACTTATTAACTTACACACAAACATCCTTAAACACATATACACCATATTTATGTAACAAAGTTTATTATATCGCTAACACCAATTGGGGGAAAAAAAAACAATTATATATAATCAAAACATGAAACAATGACTTATTCAAATTCATGAAAATCCCATAGAAGGGAGTCATTTAAATAACTTTTTTTTTAATTTCCTGAGCAGTGGAAAGTAAACTTTGCGTTTTATGCAAAGCACCATATCTACATTAAACATGTAAACATACTCACACATACACACAAGTATACAATAACATAAAAAAAAACAATATAAATATTTTTAATACTGGGTTTGAAATCACAAAACGTATTTTTTCTCGTTCAAATGTTTTTTCTATTTCTGAACTTTGAATGCTTCAGTGAATCAAATTTTTTTTGCAGATTTGTTTTTGTTTTTTTGCACAATCTATTATTTATAAATGTTGTACATTTGATTTTAATCAGCAGAAAACAGAAATCTTTATGGTTACTGCATATGCGAGTTGAACAAACGTATGCAAAGTCCACTGCAGTGCTATAGATAAGGTGGGAGCCCACCCCAGCCCCCCTCGAATTAATTCTATTCCAAGTTTGCTAATCTCATTTTTTTTGTATAGCATTAAATGTGCTATCTGAGTTGGGCCCAGAAAGCGAACAAAAGAGAATTTCAGAGCGAACTAAATACCGAACGAAATAGAAACAGAAGACTTTTATTTTTACATATTTTCTGTATTCTTATGTGTACATATTTCCAAAGAGAAGGTATCCTATGGGGATGGCTATGAGAAAGCATCAAAGAAAGCGAGTGGGGTGGCAATTTCCAGTGCTGTATTTAAGCCTGGTCACAGTTGCTTTCATTTGATGTTGATTGATGGATTTTTACACGTTCTATTTCGCTAAGTCGTATAACTTTATATACTCGTTCACGAAAAGAAGAGAGTATATTGGTTTTTTAGGTATGTATCTGTGTCAAATTTTAAGTCTATAAGTTCAAAAGGCAGACAGTAAGCCTTTTGAAATATAAACTTTGGAAATATATACTCGTGTTTAAACTCGTCTTAACTTTACAAATCAGACACAAATCAAATTATGAAAATTTTCAATTAAATTTGTTAGATGCATAAATTATAAACTCCAACGGAGTATAGAAAGTCGGAAACATCGCTTTTTCCTAAATTATATTTATCTGTTCTTAAACGGTGAGCGAGTATTGTGCTGTCGGTTATGCCCGACTGCAACGTTCTTACTTGTTTATGCATACGTATATTGTATGAACATTTGTCAATTTTATTCAACAAAATCATTCTCTAATCAGCTAAATGAAATGCTTTACAAAATGATTTATTAAGTAGTAGTCTTAATTTAACTAAACGATTGTGGTTAAATAATATTGTGTGTAATTCAACGAATGATAAGCACACAACAATAAAATAATATTCGCTTTCTTGGATTCTAGTTTATTAAGCTGAATTTTATAAATAATTATTTCCATTCTACAACAAGCAGTCCATAATGTAGTTGAAAGTTTTTTCTAATTGTTGCAGAATAAGTTGACTGCAAACTTTTGCATAATAGTTTCTGAACTTTTCAAGTTTCAGCAATTGCAAACTGCAAACTATTTAAAACTCAGCTGCAAACTTTATATAAAATATACTTGAAGACATTTAATCTTTGTCTGCACGCCATGGCGTATGATTGATTTGTTATTGATTTATGGTCAATCTAATGGCAGCCATTAGTCTTAAAAGCGAGCATATTACAGCCATAAACTGTGACAAATAAACATTTTTAATGGCATATCAAATTGATTTCATCTGTCAGCCACATATTTATTAAAGTAAATCAAATATGTCTTTATTTTGTTAGTCTTTTTACGAGCATGCATACCCTGCACTTCTGGCACTTTGAGCATAGCTAAAACCCCAAAAGTGCACGCTTGATTGCAAATTGAAATCCCTTTGCCTTTAGCTTTTTTACACTTTTCAAACATTCAAGTTTTTCGTACTTCAAGCATATTAAAAACAAAATTTATGATTTGGTTCAAGCAACAAGAGTGTTGTTAGCTGGCAGCTGGAGGTATTTTAAAGGAAAAACCCAAATTACGAATTAATTTTTGTTTGTCAACATTTGGTGCTGTGAAGCGCTTTGTTGCTGGGCAACGAATGAAAAACACAGCCAGATTTTGTTAACATGTTTTTTTGGGCTTTTTGCAACCAAAAAAAACAGGTAAGAATGGTATAGTCGGGTGCAAACGACTGCATTATACTCGCTAACTGTCCAGTTAAGTTGATTAATAAACCGACATTTCTCGATGTATAAATTTTGGGGTATTTTCAGTAACACTATGGGCCGTTGCTTTAGAATCTTGATATTTTTAATCGATGTGATATATATACATATATATTTCTGATTGCTATATTGTTGCTTGTTTTGCATTACAGAAAACCCGCTTCACAGCAAGATAGACTCCACACAAAATCATTACACTTTTTTTCACGCCGTAAGCGAGTATAAAAAATGGCTGTAGCCCGAACCAAAATACATTTTTTCTACAAAAATTATTTGGATGCTAGCAAAAAAGTTTTAGCAAGAACCCAGTTATAAGTCACAAAGAGCTACCGGAAAAGGTATAAAAAAAGAGGATCCATGTGACAGGTTTGATTTAATCTAATCATTTGTCCATCCCTTTGTCTGTTAGCGCTTCGCTGGCATTTCCTTTAAAGAGTCGCAGGAATTTTTAATTCATGCTCAACAGTTTGCAGGGGTATCCCCAAGTCGAGCATTTTCAATCAGTCTAATTTGTATATTTTGTTTTTATACCCTGAACCCATTGAAAATGGGAAATCAGGGTATAATGGTTTTGCAAAAAGTATGTAACAGGCAGAAGGAGGCGTGGCAGACCCCACAAAGTATATATATTCTTGATCAGGGTGACGAGCTGAGTCGATTTAGCCCTGTCCGTCTGTCTGTCCGTCCGTCCGTCCGTCCGTCCGTCCGTCCGTCCGTCCGTCCGTCCGTCCGTCCGTCCGTCCGTCTGTCCGTATGTATGAACGCGTCGATCTCAGAACATATAAGAGCTAGAGAGTTCAAATTTTGCATGATGGTCTGTGTATACAGCGCGCATATCGAGTTTGTTTTAGATATTCGATAAATTTTTCCGTTTCAATGATATCGATTTAAAACGTTATCAAGATTCAGTTTTTTGACCATATCTTTTACATATTTTTAGCTACTGCTACCAAATTTTGTTTTTAGCTTTTTGTAATTAAAATACATTTTCTATTTTTTCATATTTTGGATACCAGCTCCACATTTCCCAAAAAAAAATTATTTAAAAAAAAAATTATCAAATCCACAATTTAATTTTTTTAAATTTTTAAGTGAAAACCGTATTTTCAATAAATTAATAGCACTCAATGCAGAAAATTGCATTTAAATCCGTTAAGTAATACAGAAGTTATTAAAGGAAACATTGTAAAAGCACGCGGCAGCAGCCTGTACGTGTGCACACATTCATTCAAATCAACTACGCAGTAATCTGCGCGCGTTTCTGTGTGCATGGTATGTATATGTGTGCATGTGTATACAAATGTCTGCATGTGTATATGTGTGCATGTGTGTATGTGTGCATGTGTGTATGTGTGCATGCATATATGCGCGCAGAGGGTAATATATATAGATAAAAGATGTAAGCTAGGTTGTTTAAAACATCAGCTCGGACTTGGTTCAGGGGATCTCGTAGTCGGGCTGTGACTCGACTAGAGCTTTCTTACTTGTTTGTTTTGCATCCTTTCTAGCCCAGCATTTGCATTGATGGCCGACAGCTGAAGGCGAGCGACTTCTTTGAAGCCCTTTGGCGTTGACTCTAAAGCAGTAGATAAGCAGCCATTTTTGAGTGTTTTTATTATGCAGTGCGTGTGTGTGTGGGTGTATGTGTATGTGTGTTTGGGGTATTTAAATGGCGTTGTCATCATTTAACAGCGTTTATAACTCAGCTGCCAGTTTGTAAGATGAGCCACGCTGATAAGCATTTGCCTAAGGATGTTAAAAAACGGGTTGCCTGGGCTTTAATTTTTGGAGATATTATTTGCGATTTGCCTTTGGCTAAGGGACGGGTGTTTGTATGTGTGTACATATGGGTGTGTGTATACATGTGCAGGGTTTGTTATTCCTAAACGAAAGAAAAAGTGAGTAATAATACTCTTAAAGGTTATGCTTGACTTCCAGATATTTCGTATGTGTATGAAAGTAATGGGTTTAAAAAATAAAAAAATTTTGAATTCAGGAATATTTATATTAGATATAGTGATATAATCATGTGCTTTATACCTTACATGATTCAAGAATTATATATATGACAAGTTATTTAATATATATAGAGAGAATAAAATTGTAACATGGATAAAGCGATCTCTTACAGAATCATTTGCTAAAACCGAACATAATTCTATAATTAGAAAAATTATGCCTTGCGTAACAGAACTATATGCTACAGTTCTTATGTAATTCAATTACAGGGTGTCATTAGTTTTTTTATACCAGCGCAACTTTCGTTTGTTAGCATCTGTGCTCTGCGGCAGTTTTATTGCTGTTTTGTATGCGGCTTGCCATGAAGTTTTGACACGTACTTCTTGGGGTTCTTTGCTGCTGTCACAGCAGATTTTCATTGATTTTACAGGCTCACACACACACACTCACATACTCAGCCGCATACACAGATTTGCCAGCTTTGTTATGTAAACAAAACAAGGAAATTCGCATAACATTGACATTGGAATATACATCTATATATATATATATATATACTTATACATATATAAGTTCATATGCATACGAGTATTCATAGCAACAAAAGCAGCAACAACGTTACACAGGGCGTATGTGTATTTTGTTGGCGCGTGTTACGTACACGCAACGCTGCACTCCCTTTTGTCTTGCACGATTGCCGACTGATTGCAATATACTCGGTAAACGTGAACGTCATTGTCAACGGTTTTGGGTTTCCCTGCGAAACTTCTGATTAAATGCCATTCGCCTGTTTTCATAGTTGTTGTTGCCATAGCTGCGAGTGCAACTCAATTGCGTTGAACTTTTTTACTCTTGTATAATTGCCATTAATTGCATTGCGTTCGACGCGTGGACTACAAGCTTGCCCCCAACTATAGTGCGTAGGGCACAGCCAGTGTGAACTTAAAGTGCACAATTTCAATATATATATTTTATATATGTAACAGCATCTTTTTGCCTTCATTTTAATTCCATTTCAATCAGCAAAGAGTTGTTTTTAATTTATATTTGTTATTTATTGTAAACAACAAACATAACAAACAGCTGCAAGCATTGAACATTTAATAAGTAAATCTCATATGAAAGTAAATTGTTTTTGCATTCTGTTTGTAAAAATACAACATTCAGATAACTGTTAATTATTATTTGATTTCAAAAAAGAGATTTTCATTTCGTCTCCCTAATAAATTTCGCCCACAAGTGTAAATATTGAAAAAAAAGCTTAATTAAAAAACCAGCTCTCTCTGCTATTCTCATCATGTGCTACAGCTTAAACAGCTCAAGTATCTTATGTTAGTTACGTAGAATTTGCTTCTTGTATCCAATTACTTAGCGTTTCAATCTAAGTTTCAAGTCTGTAATTGTTTGATAAAACTTTTTTGACCAGAGCATGTCTTTCAGAAACACACAGCCTTCGCACACCGGAACTGGAACAACACAAACTTAATTAATTAATTAAGAGTTAAAGCCACTGGCAATTGTCCCCTTATCCTTCCTTGTGCGGCTCGACTTGGTAAATGTGCAAATCTAATAGGCTTTTAATTAACCATGAAAACAATTTGACAGGGTCCTAAAAAAGGGGCGGGCGGGGCAATTGGACAACGTGATTTTGTGGGTCAAAACTTTGAAACAGGGTTTAAATAGGTATGGTTGTCTGCGTTCAAGAGTTCAATTTGCTTGTTGCCAGGATCAAATCAGTTTCCCTAGCACATAAGCAGCCTGCCAAAATGTGCTGAGCAATGCCAAACGCAGGGGCTTTAACCTTTAGTAAGCATTGATTGATGGCAGACGCTGTGCGTGAAGCTATTTATAATACTCGTATGTTTATTATTTACCAACCAGACTAATGCCAACATAAAATATTTTATATATATATATTGAATGTGGGTAAGTATATTGGTTCAGCTTGTTTGCTTATGAAATTTGACTGAAACTAATGGATACCACGAGAACCCATCACATCAAATGAGACCCAATGGACGCGTAAAGCGCATTAGACATTCGCCAGGGTTATAAATTATGAAAAGTAAGTTCAAGCCAAGCAAAGAACACGCAATGTCATGGATTCTTGATTTAAAAGAATGGTAAATAAATATATAAAATATAAATACATAAATACATAAATAATAAAAATGATTACTCGGGGAGTTTTGCAGCTAAAGGGCTTTTAGGAATACGAGCAGCTAGCTGGACAGTGTGATAAGCATCGCTGATGATTCCTTTGACAAGCCGTATTATTTTCGACACAGCAAATGAATATTAATTTTAGGGTATCAATTGCCAAATGTTATTAAAGCCGATTTAATTGAAATATTTGCACAAATTGACAGCCAGGTAATGGCTGAAAGCTAACACGGCGTGTACGTAATACGACAGCCAAGCAATATCTCAGCGCTAACACGGCGAATACTTAATATGCGTGCGACTGTGTGTGTGTGTGTGTGTGTGTGTGCAGCTGAAATGTCAAGTGTGCTCTCTGAATTAAAATAAACATTCTAATGAAATATCTACAAACTTGTAATGTTGTTGGGAGCATGGGCTGGCAAGGGCAGCTGGAGCAGGAGCTGGAGTAGCAGGTGGAGGTGGAGGTGCAGGATGAATAATTTGTAATTTGCGCTTTTTATGCAAAATGCAAATAAACATTGAAGCTGCTGCTCGTGTACTTTAGTTGAAATGACCAAACTATTCAAATTATTTCAAAATTATTATGGCAACAAATTTTTAATGTTGCTCCGAAAAGTATGCTTTATTTTTTTGCACAATTTTGTAGAAGTTGCATTTTGGAATTTTGGTCAGTCGAGCGTGATTTGCAAAATAAATGCAATTGCTATGATTGCTTTTGGTATTTGATATAGTAATCAAAGGAAGTTGCAAAAGATTTAGAAAGAAACAGTATTATTGTGTAAAATCAGGTTTCTTTGTTTAACTGGCATCTGCATTTGACTGCAGTTAAGAAGAAATTTCAGCATAATATTATATAAGCCGCTTTAAGAGGCCATGAATGCCATGAAAATATAATTAAATGAATCCTCATTTTTGAGTAATGCTGCGTAATATTCTTTGAAAAGGGTATTTCCATTATTTTGTTTTTGACACGGAACACTTTTGGACCAACCCAATAACAAAATGTAGCACATTTTTCCGGCAAATACGCTTTTCCGGCAAAACATGTTTGCCACAGCTTGTCCCAAGGTGTCATTCAGCCTGAAGAGGCGGCCTCGCTCACCAAAGATTGATGCTTTCACTTACCCACATAATTTGCGTCTGCAATTTATTGCTTCTGCTCCCAACCAAAAGTAAGACTGATTAAACGTGCTGGCTAATGCAAATGCTACAGCGACTTTGGTCTAATTAGTCTGGCTTTTGAATTATGTGATTTTGCCAGCAAACAGCTCAATTTCGTAATTGTAACATATTTTATGAACTTGTGGTTTGTTATGCTGCTCTAATGCTTTAAGCGGTTTATAATTACGCTTCTTATTTGGTTATACAACACAGTTTTTATTGCTGCTCACAGTCCATTAAATGCTCGTAATTGTAATCTCTCTAATACCATCAAATAGCTTAGCTAGTCAGCATTTTCTTGATTGTTCTACTTAAATATTTTATCAACATTCACTTAAGTCTTTTATTTAATTTATTTAAATATTTCGTTAAATTTTCAAAGCTTTTCAACAACTTTGCAAATACATTTGACTACAGGTTAATTAATTCCATTGTTTTTCCTCTTATATTTACTCAGCACATAGAATTAGGCAATGGAGGGTTCTTTTTCATAACGTTACATCTAATGGAAATTCATAAATTTTTGCTGAAAATATTAGGGAATAAATTTGTCAAAGTGAAGTCACTTATACTCTTTGCTTAACTGCTTTAATCACCAAATTAGAATAAAACTATATATATATATATATATATATATATGATATATATATATATATATATATATATATATACATCTATGCTTAATATATATATTTCTTAAACTCAATTGGCTTACTCGATCTACTTCTTAAATAGAAATTAAAGTCCTTTGAGTACATAGAAATTATTGTACGTATACTTAATATTGCTTGGGGCATGGCTTCATTTCATTTCCCAAGTCTTTATGCCTTCATGCCTTGATATATATTCAGGCATAATTCATAATTCATAACACACATCTCTTTAGCCACTCTCAATTCATTTCAAGACTAGATTCATGAGCCTGATGTGCTAATCTGTCTCGTTTTATATGCTAATTTTCCCATTGAGTGAGTGCCTGGCATCTACGGTATTATATTAAATATATATATATATATATATGTATATGTGTAAATAGACACGCCTTAATATACATGCTCGTAAATCTGAAAGACTCGTAAATGTCCAAGTACTGTAAACTTGAACTCGTTTAAGCTAGGCATACGCTGCTTGCTGCCAGCCGCACGCTGCGTATACGCAATAAAAGCAAGTGACAGCATGTAGTAGCTAAATAGCTGTTTGCCTCTTGGCTATGGCTTAAAATATAACTTTGCTCAGTTGTCAAATACAATAAATCAAGTAGCAGCAGCCAAGGACTCATAGCGAGTGCCCTAAATTTGTCAACATTTTGATGCGTGTTTCAATTTAAAGTTGCTCTCAACTAAATTTGATGGCAACTTGTGCCATTTTATTCAAGTATCCAGACACACACGCACAGAATTTAATCAACTTATGTAAGTGGCTTTGTGACTTTGTTATTTATGTGGAGATGCCATTGCTATGACCGAAATGTTTTGCCAGAAACATTCTGTCACAATTTTTTTTTTGTGTACAATATTTGTGTTATGTGAAATGCGTAAGATAGCTTCTGCCACAAGTGGCATGGCAGGCTTTGTTCTTAGAAAACTTTGCCAGCGATTAAACGACCTAAAAGCACAAATTGATGCTGGCAAGCGTCTGTCCGTGTGTGTGTAAGAGTGTGTGTGGAGGGATGCTTCAATTCACTTATGTGGTAATTGAATTTTCACTCAAGCACGAGCTGAAATAATGGCTGGCTGCCTGGCAATAATTGTAATAACTGTCCGCACTTCAACACTAATGGAAAACCCATAGAATCACAGAGACATTACGTCCTGAGTGCCACACTATGTGGCAAGTGGAAAGTGGTCCTCATTGCTAATTACTGCAGCTGGCATGTTCGTAGGTGAAGCGAACACACAAAGCATCTTCTGGCATCTCTGCTCAAAACTTTCATATGCAAATGAGAGAGCAATGGGATTGGAATAGCCGCAACGACAAATGACGAATGACGAATGGCAAAATGGGAGCAAGGATTGGCAAGGGGATTCCAACCTTCGTGGTTGGAGTTCACAGTTATGCATATCATTTCGCGGTCGCTGTCTGCATGCTGCATGCGCTTCCTCTGAAAATTTAATGCATATTTATTACACGCATCAACAAATTTGTTAGATAGCAATGCATAAATATTAGTCCATGGGAAATTCCACAACAACTTTGCTTGAAAGTGAACAATTTTTTTAATTGAATAAATTCCACGAACAATGGATAATGCCAACGGTACAACTTGTATGCACTGGCTACTGGTAAGTGCCTGACTGGAAGATACCCTAAGTTTCTTCCTGCTACTTACAGATGGCGCAATATTTAAGACACAAGTATATTAAGACACAGGGTATTTTAATATAGCTGATTTTGAAATCTTACTAAATTTTCCATAAATTTGTATGCCTTTCTTACCTTTGAATGGCTATCTTTAGTACTGATCCGTCTTAAAATGTATAGTTTTTGTAGATCGGGCAACAGTTAAGATAGTTACACCCTCTGGCAAGCTCCAATTTCAGACACGCTTCAATTTACGAAACCTTTTTCAATACTTGAATATTAAAATGTTCAACTATTTCATTTATAGCCCACGGCAAACATCTGCTAATTGCAACATTGTGCTTTTCACCGGATAAAGCTAAAGCATTTTTTAAAAAAGCAAACTGCGGAAAGGCTTCAAGGCATTTTTTTTTTACCACGGTTATGAATTAGCCGGATTAAGCTCGATCCGAGCTCAGCCGGATAATGCCCGCTAGTATGAAATCAACCCATTAATTGGATGACACACTTTCGAATATGCGAGGTGTAGATTCTGTTTGTACATATTGTGAAAAAAGCTTTTCATGTTACACATACATACATATATATATAAATATATATAAAGAACACAGAAATGCCGTGGGTCAAGTGTTTTTGCGCTGTGTTGAAATTTAATTCGGATTAAGTTTTAAAAGACACATGCTCTCTGTCCATTTGTATAGAAAATGTTGCATGAAAATAAAAAAAAAAACACAAATAGAAGAGCGAAAGCCATTAAAAATCCACTTTCAATGGGATTTGGTCACAACTTGTCTTCGAGTTATTATCTTCGTTCGTTTAGATAACTCCGACAGCTGTGTTGATATTTGTTCACAAAACTTTGACTTTCCAGCAGCTAATAAGGGTCAGCTTTCCTAAGTGGTGCTATGTGACTTAGCTCTCTGTCTGTCTGTCTGCCTGTCTGTGTGCGTTTCAGAGTGGTTGAGTGGTTCGTTCCGTTACTTTGTTTGTCGCTTGGCCAACACGCTGCGTCTGTTAAGTCTAACGCATATAGAGCATAGTCTTTCTACCTGGCAACTGTTGCAGCATTGATAACACACTCGCATTTTGTGTACACTTTTTGCGCTGTCATTCACAGTTCAGCGAGTGCTGCAGGTCCTGCAGCTGTGCACTCCACGTGCACACAGTACGCCGTACAGCTGTAATTAAGAGATCCAATCTAAAAGAGTGATTAAGTGACATTTAATGACTCTACCTTTCGTCAAATAAGCAAGTGTTGCTCCCGGCTAGCAAACACTACCTTTTTGAGGGACTCCATTTCGTGTCTCTGCTCTCTGCCAATTTGTCAGGCAAGCTTTTAGAGCCAGAGCTAGCTTTGGCTGTTTAAAATTTAATTATTTAACGCTGAGTAAGATGTGTTAAAGCTAAGCTTTCGGGCTAAATTAATCTAGTTTTGCACTAAAACTCAGGCAATGCTTAAATAATGGCTTTAACTTTTGTCAAAGAAAAACTTTTGTCAAACAGTTTTTTAAAAAGTTGAGATTTGTCTTAATTTAAAATATATATACAATATTTATATATATTTACATGTGATATATGCTTCAACGTCTTTCGTTTTTCTCTTTTGCCTTGCTTGCATAAAGACTAAACTGTTGTTACTTGACTTAAGTTGTCTGCTGGCTCAAGTTTCCACCTTCCAGAGTCATTCAAATGAGGTGGGTATACCTAGTAGATACTCTACGTGCTGTGTAAAACTGCTTTTGCAAATGTTTGAATTTATTTTTATAAATATTTACACACATAACAATGTGTGTACCCAAAATAAATGATGACAATAAAGTTTGTCTCCTTGTTGCAAAAATATAGGAAATACATTCTTGATTCTTGTGAAATGATGAAATGAAAAGTAAGACGTCAAAAGTAGTAAGTCCCAAAGCTCCAGGCTAATCCTCTAAAGGCGCAATCTACAGTTATTGAGAAAAACTAGCAGAGCTGATTTGCCTGTTGATGCTTATCAGAAATACACAAACAATTTCATTCACCTGTTACCTGGAAATGCTTAAATCATGTATTTGCCTAACTCGCAGACTATTAATGAAAACTCCATGGAAATTCGAAAATGAATTGGAATTCGTGTCCCACGTTCCGCATTGTCAATGGCATGTTGGCTCTGCTATAGTTCCAGAGGATATATCGAGTTGGCCCTTGGGTCTGTTGGCTGTTAGCCACGGGAAACGAATGGACCAGAGGCCGGAAGCTGCAAATTAACTTTGAGTGCGTTGGCAACGAGAATTAATGAGTCATTTGTGCTTGGTAGAATTTCTCAGAGTTTTACTTTATTATGCATGTAAAAATATGTCAACTTTGTGGGTGTGTCCGTTTCCAGGATAGGGGTGCAGCATCATTGCAGCGAATTGGGATCTAAAGTAATAATTGGTATATTGACGTTTAGAGCGGGTTCGTCCGCTTCGTTCGAGTCGGATGTCGATTGCTCTGGAATGTGAGCGTTATCGTTATGGCCATTGACAGCTGAAACGAGCAGAGCTTTGTTAATGTCCTAAGGTGTCCTTTGACATTGTAATACCTTCAGCTGTTGCAGTTGCTTTGCTATGCAGCTGCTCCTCCTCTTCGGTGATGGTGGAAAAGTTAGTTGGCCTTTGTGATGTGATCAAAGGACTCGCCGCCAGCAGGCGATGCGAATGTCGTTTACCCTTTCCAGCACTTGCTGCCGTTAACTGCTGACGCTTTGATTTACCCAGCATCTCGGGCGCTGTGAACACCACTGTGGGCTATGTAAATGGGAAGCCAAGTTGAATAATTGTAGTTGGTTACATAGGGGACTCACCGATAGTGCTGGATGTTGTAGTTGTTCGGCACGTTGTATGCGATAAGCCTGATACTGTGATGTGACACAGAGCAAACAGTAAAGCTTGAAATTGAATCAATTTGTAAGCTAATTAGTAAACGGAAACTGAAGCACATGCCAATATCTTGGGCACTCACATTCAGACAGAGTATAAAGAAGTCTATGGTGAATATGAAGCCGACAATTGGATCGAAAATCACTCGGCGTGACAATGTCAGATGGACAAGATGACCGACTTCAATGAGCAAATCACAGAGCATCAAAGCAATCCAGGGCAACAGCAGCTGACGTTTGTTCTGGTTGAGAGATGAACATTTGAATCGTTATACAAATGTGACCAAAGACCCAGGACCCACTCACATTCCGCAGTCCCACAATCAGCAGCATGGAGGCCAGCACCATCAGCATCGAGCAAAACAAAAACAAAACGTTGAATATCACAGTTACTGCAATCACAAATTACGTCAATCAACATTTGTTACATTTCGGCATGGTTTCTGGTCTCAAGATGCTGCTCACCTACAGTTACATCACCCTTCTCCAATATGCTCTCACCCAGCGGCTTGCTTCTCTGGCCAAGCAGAAATTCCTGTTCGTCTTTCACATAAAATGTAAACATTAATGTTGACAGGCCAAAGTAGATCTGAAATATCATAATCAACGAAAGTCGTCGAAAGGTCAAGATTAATCAAATACATATTTCAAACTAAGAGCTCTGTTAAACGCAGTCTGCATTTGTAAACTCGATTTCTTTTTGATTTTCCTATTTCCTCTACATTTTTCTTGTCCTTTTGACAACATTACTTTCATCGAATTTAATTCGTTGAAGTATTTTAATTGATTACAAATTTTGTGCTGATTGAATTAAATTGTTTGGATGGTGCTTTTTTTTCTCCTATACATATATTTTTTATGTCATGTACCGTAACTCGACTCCTTCGGGAATTGAGCACTTTTTTTAGAATGACAACAGCAGATGAGCTTTTGCCAGACCTTCGACTAAGTTCGTTGTCGCTTTACGCTCGTCCTCTCAATAAGTAGCTCGCTTGGTTCAACGTTTTGTCACGCAATTACTTCCGCTTTTCGGTTGACTTGTTACATTGTCTTACACTAGCTTCTCGCTTTGTTACTTACTTAGTTTCTCGCTTGGGTTACTTCTCTCCATTCTTGCATCATTTGATGCATTGATTTCTGAATTGTTTATCGTAGCATACATTTTTACATATAATGCTTCTCTTTTTGCTTCTTGCTCTGCTTCTCACTGTATGCTTCCTTTGTTTCTTGTTTAGTTTCTAACTTGTTTCTTTTGCTGTGTATCTTCTAGTTAAATGTCACTTATTTCGCTTACTTTGACGCTTACTTTTTAAACTACTTCTCACTATGCTTCTGCCTTTTTTTCTTATTTAGTTTCTAGCTTGCATCTTGCTGTGTTTATCTCCTAGTTAATTGTCTCTTATATCAGTTACTTTGTAGCTTAGTTTTTAAGCTACTTCTCACTATGCTTCTCCCTTTCCTTCTTATTTAGTTTCTAGCTTGCTTCTTGTTGCACATATATCCAGTAAAATTCTTCTTACTTTGGCTACTTTGCAGCTTAATTTCTAATCAACTTCTCACTTTGCTGCTCACTTTCTTTAAGACTTTCAACTTTTTGCATGACTTAAGGCTTAACTTAAGTGTGTACAAAATAGATAAGCTCAGTTGTTGTTTATCTTGTCTAAATTTGTTATTTAACAAATCAAACCTCGCGTAATTGATTACCCACCAGAGTGTAAAAGGCGCAGGCAAAGCTGCCCTTTCGCACGCTCTTCCAAAAGCAGCAGGACTCGAGTATTGCCATTTCGAAGACGCTTAATCCAACAACTTCTTAATATATATATACATATATATTTATATATGTGTGTGTGTCTACATATATTTACATACTACATTGGGGAAATTATATATTGTGGAACGGCAGCCGCCACTTATTCTTAACTTTTTGACACTTGTTTCGGGGCACTGGGCAAGGCGGCAGTTTGTCTTAGAGCGCCACTGGTTTGTTTATTGTTGCCATTTCTTTGATTCTAGGATATTTTGTGGCCTGTCATTGGGGCTGCTTATCTCTAAACACGGACACTTAATTTCATACACAACGCACGCAAATTTATGACACTGATTTATGTCGCGAATTCCTAAGTAACATGCCGTGAATGCCAATTGTGTGTGTGGAGCTTCAACCGTTCGCTTTGAAAGACGCGCCACAACTGTTTCGAATTGTGTTTGTGTACGCGAAACTTGGCCAACAATTCGAATAACGTGCGGCATTTCATGAATGAAAGTTCGAAAGGACCACCCCAACCAGGCGAACAGGCGACGCATGCGCCAGCGTCGAATAGCAACAGGCGGCATTTGCCTATTTGCATTTGCAGCAACGGGTGGTCGCGGCCCATGCGGCGTATACGCAATGTCTACAGTTGGTTTAAGGCGTCGGCGTCTTCATTTAATTTAATTATAAGCCGCAAATGTGCAGCGTTTGCGCTCTGCATTCATTTTGATTACAGCCCAGGATTATTCGGCTGAGAGCAATTAAACGATGCTACAATGACTCGAGGATACGCTGTCAAAGGACTATGACTAATGGTCATCGATGGCGGCGATAAGCCGCAGATAGACGGCTTTGCGTGGGCGCCAGGAAGCGAGAGCAGTCGCTTGGAAACTTGATGAATCACACATTGAGCTGCAGGACACAGAGCATTCGAATCGAAACAGGCGTTGCAGTGACTTTTACACATAATTGCTTTGTCAGAACCGGAAGCTCTGTGCTGTGGATGGTAAAGAAAATGGATAAAAAGGATGCCGGAGCTCAAACGACCAGCAAAAAGCACAACAATGCGTGAGTATTGAAATTTTCAAATGCAGAGCTCTGATTATCTGGTTATATAGCGAAGTGCCAGACGGCAAGCGGCAGAAACAGGGGACTATGGATAGGGGTCAACAGACAACCAACTCTACGTCGAATATCAGAGAATTTCGTACCCACCCTGACCGTCGAAGCACAACGTCTGATGATGATACAAGAGCAAGGTCCAAGACGATAGTGGAAATCGACACAAATATCGACTTTGATGACCTTTTGCCAGAAATCGGCGAATTCGGTTGCTTTCAGAAGATCTTGTTCTTCCTAATGATACCATTTTGCTTTATATCGGCTTATGTGTACCTTAGTCAGATCTTTATGACGCTGCCGCCAGAGAATTATTATTGTTTTGTACACGAACTGTCGCTCATTGACAGCGAGGAGGAGCGCAAAGAGCTGTCCATACCCAAGCTGGACGACGGCAGCTACAGTCGCTGCGAGATGTACGATACGAACTATACGGCTGTCTATAAGGCCAAGAACCGTAGCCAGTACATAAATAGCTCGCTGCCGAAAATACCCTGCCGGAAGGGGTATGTCTTTAGCAAAAAAGAATCATTTTATACGGCAACCATGGAATTCGGCTGGGTTTGCCGCAATGATTTCTATGCCACCTATGCGCAAATGTTTTTCTTTCTCGGCTCCGTTTTGGGCTGCTTGGGCTACGGACATTTTGCGGATCATTGCGGTCGTCTGGCTGCCTTGGTCAGCAGTTGCTCTCTGGCCTTTTTTGGCAGCCTCTTCACAGGAGTATGCACGGAGTTTTGGGGCTTTGCGATGACTCGGCTGGTTGTGGGTGCCTCCTATGATACTTGCTTCACCATGATCTATATACTGGGTAAGCGGCAACAGCTTATTATCAAATCTCCGTTTTCATTTCAATTTTGTAGTGCTGGAATATGTGGGTCCCAAGTATCGGACATTTATGGCCAACATGTCGCTGGCCTTGTTCTACTCACCGTTCACCATGGTGATACCCTGGATGGCCATCTATATGCACAGTTGGCGTTCCTTTGCCCTGTATGGCAGTATACCGCTTGCTTTCGGGTTTGTTTCATACTGTTGTCTGCCCGAATCGGCGCGTTGGCTGGTCTCCAGGGGCAAGATCGATGACGCCATTGACTTGCTGAAATACGTGGCAAACAAGAATAAGCGCGTGGTCCCAAAGAGCTATTGGAAGAGATTTCGCGAGAGCTGCGAACTGTTCTACAAGGAGGAGTTTGAGGGTCGCAACTTTACGGTCTTCTCGATCTTCAAGCGACCCCGACTGGCGCGCTATATGGTATTCATGTGTTGTATCTGGATGATAATGTCGCTGCTATACGATGGCCACGTTCGTGCTGCTTCAGTGCTGGACAAAGAGAATGTGGCCATTGTCTTTACGATAGCCTGTGCCACGGAGCTGCCTGGTGATCTTCTTGTTATTGTCACGTTGGATCGGTTTGGACGTCGGTGGTGCGCCTTCACCTTTACCACGCTTAGTGGGTTGTTCAGCCTGCTGGGCGCCAACCTAACGCATCCCACTCACACTTTGGTGGCCGCTCTGGCAGGACGCTTCTTTGCCAATGTCTGCTACAACATTGGACTGCAGTGGGCGGCCGAGGTGCTGCCGACAGTGGTGCGAGCACAGGGTATTTCACTCGTACATACCCTGGGATTTGCTGCCATGTTGCTGTCTCCGCCAGTTATCTATCTGTCCAACCTATCCCTTTCGCTGATGCTGAACACTCTCGGCGCGTTGGGTATTCTGGGTGGCTTTATTTGTTTGTTCCTGCCAGAGACACTGTATCAAGATCTGCCACAAACGCTCAGCGATGGCAACAATTTTGGCAAGGATCAGCGAATTTGGCATCTGCCGTGCTGCGGTGCAGGAGCGAAGCGCACACCACGACCGAAGCACACCTGGCACGAGGGCTCCAGCTTGCGCACCATCTCCCGGGATGAGTTCCGATCAAAGAAGCTGCATCGCGTGGCCGTGGTTAAGTCCCGTCGGACAAACAATGCCAACTTTACGGCAGTCAGTTTAGGAACAGAGATTTTGGAGAGGGTACAAAATCTAAGACCTGAGAATTCAGTACAGCAAAAACCGATATAGATTTAAATATAAATGGTTTTAATTTAGGAGCGTGCAGAATTTGTTATATTTGCAGTAAATTTTAAGCTTAAATATTTAAAATAAATTAGATATTGTTTGTGGAGATGAAATGATAAAAATGCAAAATGTTCTTATACACGCAAGTCTTGTAATAAACTAGAGTCAAAGTTTGGTAATACCCTTGCAATTGTAGGGGATATAGATATAGTTTTCTGTGATTTGCCAAGAAGAGATCCAGATTAATGTATTTGCTAATTATTGGGACTCTAGGTGAAAAATTGTATTAAGTTTTTACTAATTTACCACGCCTCTAATGACATAGCTATATAAACTATATGGTTTTGTTTGGGAGTGGCATACGCAAGTATATATTCCAATTTTCAAATCTTTGACTTTAATAGCGCCGAACTTTTTCCTACTAAATATTTCTTAAAGTCGATCTGTCCTATGGAAGCTATAGGATATAGTCAAGTCTGAGATATACAATACCTGTAGCAGAATGCAGCCTATGTGCACTTTAGCTTTAATACCCTAGGAGGAAATTGCGTTGATCTAGACAGACTCAGTTCGTGCTGATGAAGAATATATTTATTTTATATAATGTAAAATGATTTCTTCTGTGAGTTGCAAGCTTCTGACAAGAAATAATATAGCCTTTTGGCAAGGGTATAAATATATAAAGTATATGTACATAAATAATCGAATTTACTCCACCTAATCTCTATTTCTCCCTATAGCAAATGCTTTCGTTCTACTCTATTTTAGAGAGAGTTTCTGAACACAAACATGAGCTCTTCAGCTCAGTTTCTATCCAGTTCTGACACGAAGAGGAAAAAGAAATGTTTCGCATCACTCGAGCACTAACGGGAGTCTGCATTATCCTAATGGTGGTGAACTTTTTTCTTTTCCTGCGGATTAGCCGACATTCATTTACATTTATCAACGATGAGATATATTTTAATGATACGCTTGATCAAGTCCTAAAACCTCGCTGGTCTGGAAGCCCTGGTAATGCGGAGGTCGGCAATTTTATTTACAAGGAACTGGAGGCACTTGGATTTATTTCGATACGCGATGAGCTGTTCGATGAAATGACATTTACAAATATTCTGGGCATTATGAATTGGGATGCGACACATTTTTTGGTGCTTACCTGTCATTACGACTCGAAATTTCTGAAAGATGCACCACATTATGTGGGTGCTACAGATGGCGCCGTTTCCTGTGCCATTCTTCTCAATATGGCCAAGACATTGCATCCCTATTTACGAGAGGAGCTTTCCAGGAGGACGGACATTGGTTTGGTGGTGAGTACTAAAAAGTAAGAAATATTGATGATATTTGAGTTATCTTTTTATTTTTAGCTGATTTTCTTTGATGGCCACGAATCCAGGTTTGACGTTGAAGACGATTTTAATTCTCTTAATGGCTCACGCCATTTTGTAGAAGAGGAAATTATACCATTGCTAAGTATTGTAAGTTTTCATAGCGCTTATAGTTAAAATATAAAATATGTGTGGTTCTTTAGGAGGTGGTCATCACACTCAATCTAATTGGCGGACCCAATCATATCTATGTGAGTCACTTTAAAAATACATATGGTTTGCATAGCCGCCTCGCGGAAATCGAACAGGAGCTGAATGAAAAAGGTCGGCTTACCAAGTGCCATACGCTGTTCCATAAAATTAAAGATCACTATAGCGATATTGAAGACGATCACTATCCATTTCTAGTCGAAGGTTTGTATTTATTATTTCTTAAATTTTTTATCTAATGCGCTCTTCGTTAGACGTGCCAGTTATGCACATAGTGCCCCATGCTTATCCAGAATATTGGCATACTGCGGAGGATAACCTGACTAATCTGTACTGGCCCACAATACGTAATATGAATGAAATTATTCCACGATTTGTTTATCAGTATTTAAACAATCATGATGAATTCTCATCCACAATTATAACAGATATTTTTAAATGAGAAGCTTATCTTATACGTAGTAATAAAAGAAAATTATTTTGAAATGCCCAAGTTGGAATCCGTTTAAATATTAAACGAAAAACAAATTATAATTTGTTTAAAAAAAAACGCAATAAATTATTCTTTGAAGATAAAGTTTAATAAGCTTACAATTCTTAAGCTTACGTGTATTGAATGTTAAGAATTTTAAGCTCGCTTTGTGCTTATGAGCTTTACTTACAATACTCAATGCGTGTTTGTGGCGTAAGCCCGTTACGCTCTGTGCACACTCCCAAAGCTTTACTCAAACTGGCACTAAAAAGCTTTTGCTTACGTACACACACAAACGCACGCATACATGCATACGCGTTTTTGGTTTGCGCGCCATGCGTGAGAGCAGAGCAACAACAAAGACCAGCTGCACAGATTGTTAACAGCAATAACAAATACAACAACAACCATGGTTATTTTTTTAATTCTACCATTCGTAGAGATCCGTTTCAGTCTTCCATTACGCTTGATTCTGTTCAGACGCTGATTGTCAATATGAGGGGCTCGTTTGATTTTGTATTTATTACGATCGTCTTTGGGCTGCTGGCAACTGATTACGTCCGCGCTCAACAGGCCAACGTAAGTTGGTATAAATTCCCCGCTCGCAAATCAATTGAGTTTTCTTTGTTCATCAGCTGCAGACGACACAGTGGCCAGACGATGAGGCGCATTTTAATAGCAGCTTGGAAGCCATTTTGGTGCCACGCGTTGTTGGCAGTCGCGGGCATCAGCAGGTGCGCAACTACCTGGTTAATTCACTGAATGGCCTTGGCTTTCAAACGGAAGTGGATGAGTTCAAGCAAGTTGTGCCAATTTTGGGTGAACTAACGTTCGCAAATGTCGTCGGCTACATCAATCCGCAGGCGCAAAATTTCTTGGCACTCGCCTGCCACTACGACAGCAAGTATTTCCCGAATGATCCGGGTTTCGTCGGTGCCACCGACTCAGCTGTGCCTTGTGCCATGTTATTAAACACAGCAAAGACGCTGAACAGCTACCTGCTGCAACAGTTCCGTAATCGTAACGATCTCGGCTTGATGGTGCGTCAGAACGTAATTTACTTTCACTTAATTCAAAATAATCAAACGAGTTTTTACACAATTCTGTAGCTGATATTCTTCGACGGCGAGGAGGCATTTAGGGACTGGACCAACACGGATTCGGTTTACGGCTCCCGTCACTTGGCCAACAAGTTTGCCCAACAGCGCAGCCCCACTTCAACCTCAAAGGGTCAAGCGAACATCGGTTTGCGTCACATTGATCGCATTGTAAGTAGATAATTGTTGGTATTCCTGCTCTCAGCTCTTAAACTCTGATCTACTTTTAGGAGGTGCTCGTCCTGCTTGATTTGATTGGTGCTCGCAATCCTAAGTTTTCGAGTTACTTTGAGAATACGCACGGCCTGCACTCCAGTCTGGTGCAGATCGAGCAAACATTACGTGCGGCTGGTCAACTGGAGGGCAATAACAAAATGTTTCTAAATCGCCCTGCTGGCGGCTTCACCGACGACGACCATCGCCCGTTTCTGGAGGAGAATGTGCCCATATTGCATTTGATTACGGCACCTTTTCCGGACAGTTGGCACACACCAAGAGACAATGCTGCCAATCTCCATTGGCCGTCAATACGTAACTTTAACCGCATTTTCCGCAGCTTCGTCTTCGAGTATCTGAAAAGACATAGTGTGCCTATTGATCTGCGCTTCCATCGCAGATAAAATTGTACAGCTTTTGCGTGGCTTAAATATTATCATTGTATTTATCGTGTAAATTGTGTTTTGTTAATAAAAAGTCCTAGAAAATGTCGCCAGTTTCAATTTAGCGACGCTTGCGGCCGGCTTGACCCTTCTTGCCCGGCGCACGCTGTCCTTGATGGCCCTTAGGCTTCTTGCCCACTGCCTTGCGACTGCCTTTGCCCTTCTTTCCACCCTTTTTCGAGGGTCTATTGCCGCTCTCAGCCTCGCGTCTAGAAAGACATAAGAATTAGTACAAATGTCACTTTGGGTTGTGTTCGGTTGACTTACTCTATCCGTTCATCTTGTTTTTGTAGCGATATCGCTTTCTCCACATCCAACTTGGGCTTCTTGTTCAGCACGCTCTTGATGAGATCCAAATTGGCCTCCCGCTCAGGCTGTGCTGTGATATGCGATGCCTTGCGCTTGCCGCCTGGTATCAACTCCTTAACACCCAGACCACGTGCCTCCCTCTCTTTGGGCAATTTGCTCTGGAATTTGCCCACCGATGCAGTCGAGGATTTAGCAACAGTTACGGCAGTTAGCAGTTGATTGGAAGATGCAGCCTCTGGACCCAGATAACCGCTGCGCGGCATGTCAATCTTTTTGGCCCGCACAATATTCTTCATACGTTGAATCTCATTCTTGGCCACCTTTTCGTTGCGCAAGTCGATCTTCTTCTGGAACATGTCTGTGTTGGGATCCGCATTCTGAGGCACCTCCAGCACCCAGTCCTTATCCTTTTCAGCCTCGGCATGTTTAAAGCCATACGTAGGTACCCATTTCTGTGTACGAGTATAATATGTTACCTCAAGTTACTTAATTGATTGGCTGGTTACTTACGTCCAGGACATCATCGTAAGTTTTCTTGTCCTTCTTTTTCTTTGTGATTCCCTTCTCCTTGGCGAACTTCTCCCACTTCGTCATTGGACGAATACCAGGAGGTTTGCGTAGACGCGGCAGTACGGTCGTTGGCTCGGGCAACTTGGCCACAATGCTTTCATCAACGCGTTCGGTGGGCAGCTCCCAAAGTGCATTGACCAGCAGTTGTGTGTTCTCCCGTGTTAGAGCGGACAGGTACTCCTCCTTGTTGTTGCTACATGAGTTCAACATTTAACTTCAATGTTCACATTTTATTTGCAAGATTTACTTACGCTAGCTGCCGGTCATCCAAATCATTTGGATCTGTGATGAGAAGTGAGCCTACATCCAAGCGGCATTCGAGATGTTTTTCTACTGTAATTGGCTTGTATTTGTCCAATTCCTTTTGATGTTTTTCCAAAACTGCCTTTACAACATCCATCTTGTGTGAAATAAACAGCGATCCAACTTCTATTATATTTATACACGTGCGCTAGCCAGATGCGTTCAGAGCGTGAACCAAAAAGGAATTAGTTCACCGAACTGAACAGGCTCTGGTCACCTTACAATTTTAACATTTTCTAATATGTTATTAACAGCGCGCACATATTTGATTTAGAATAAGCGGTCTCTTAAAATTATAATCATATTCTAAATGAAAAGTGGAATTTAAATAGAAGGCAGCTTAACTTAAAACACAATATAAGAATCTTTTAATCCACAGCTTGAAATCGCTACAACTTTATATGAATATGGTGGCAACGTCACTTTAAAATGCTAGTTCATTGCAGACTGAACCACTGTTAAATGAAGCGATTACGATAAAAACTTAGCAGGCTCAAGAAACATTTAAAATGTCTGAAATAATTGACGAAGTATTGGCGGGTCTTGGTAATTATCAACCAAAATTACAATGAAATTATCTAATTGCTTAAATTGCAGCCACAGCGCGACAGAGTATGCAGAAGCAGCGTGTTAAGATCGGTGAGATAATGGAGAAGTCGAACAATACACTTTTGCAAGTAGAAGCGCAGGCTTCTATGACGCCGCCATTACAGGAGAACGCTGAACCGCAAAATCTTTATCATCTAAGTGCCGATTGTGAGCTATCACTCACAAAGATTTTGGAACAATTTCAGCAGCTCATGCAACAAAGTGTGAATGTTGACAACAACTCAGACAACCAAAATGCCCTGGACTGCTATTTAACTACCCGCCAACGCGTAGAGAGCTTGAGAAGCAGTTCCCGTAAATTGGTGGCACTTCACGATACAATTGCTCAATTAAAGTTGAATATGCAGGAGCATCAGGAGCAAATCAAAGAAGAGAATGCGGATAGCGATTGTGAAAATTAAGATAATAATATATAACTAAAATGTAGAACAACTGTTATTATTCAAGTAGTATGTTAATTCAGTGGCGGAAATTTATCGATGTGCCACCACATTTCGCTAGTGTTGAATAGCGCGTTCCAGTATTTGTTCGTTCGCTCTCTAGTTCAAATGGCGCCAAAATCATAAAATTGTCAACAGGTTGTGTTTGTGCCAAACTATTTTATTTCGTGAGCCATGGACGAGTTGGCACGTTTGCGGAAACGCATCACAACATCCTTTAAGTTAAGCGGCTTTCTAATTCGCTCCGAGAACAGCAACTACCTCGCTGAGCAGCTACTTCCCTTCGATCCAACAGAACGTGAGAAATGGTTGACGGTCATAACAGAGAACCTGCAGGGCCAGAAGCTAGCTACTCCGCATGTAGAACGGGAAGCCCTGGAAAAGGCCATCAATGAGCTAAACCGCGTTGGTCTAGACGAAGGCGAGACCATATTTTCAGTTATCGATGCATTCACTGTGCCACGCTATCGCTTCAACTCGCGGATCAAGAAGTTCGAGTTGGACTCGCAGCCGCGATGTCTGCTAACGCAGCCTCGCATGAAATCGGACTATATGCAACAGCGCTATTCAATGCTGTTGCAGAAGACACTGCGTCACGATCTATTCGCACCTGCGGTCATCCAAGACGGCGTTGCAGCTGAGGCACAGACCAAGAAATTCAAATTGCAGTATGCCGAAAATCTGCTGGCCACATCCAATTTAAAGGAAGCTGTTGTGTTGGGCTTGCTCACGCAGCTCAAGGAGGGCAAATTCTACGTAGAAGACCCAACGGGCTCTGTGCAGCTTGACTTAAGCGGCGCTCGCTTTCACGCCGGCTTCTTCTGCGAGGGTTGCTTCGTGCTCGCAGAGGGCAGCTATGCAAATGGAGTACTTAAAGGTGAGTTGCAATCAAACTCAAAGCGATGCAGTTTATTAACTATTTAAACTTTGATTCACAGTCGACGGCCTGGGTTTTCCGCCCGCTGAGCCAGCCAGCAGCAGTCGCGCCTTCTTCGGCACGGGCAACACTTGGGGCGGCGAGCCTGCCAAGCTATTGAAGTACTCGCCCCGTTTGCTAGAAGTGGAGCGCACCAATACGGAGACAACGCTCGTCTTCTTGTCCGATGTGCGTTTGGATCTGCCTATTGTTATGGAAAAGCTGCGCCAGCTCTTTGTCGGCTATGATTCCTGTCCGCCCCAGGCGATCGTCCTGATGGGACCCTTCACGGCCAGCACGCGCAATCATCATGAGCTGCGTCAGCATTTGGATGCACTGGGCGCTTTGTCCGCCGGCTGCGACCAGCTTAAAAAGCAAACGGATTTGATTCTGGTGCCGTCTGCCGAGGATCCAACGGCGCCAAACATTTTGCCACGCGCTCCACTGCCCGAGTGCCTGGCCGCTGGCTTGCTCAAGGCCTGGCCGCGTACCCAACTGGCCACGAATCCCTGCCGGCTGCAGTATTGCACTCAGCAGATTGTCGTCTGCCGGTTGGATCTTATGGCCAAATTCTGTCGCAATACGCTGCACTTTCCGCCAGACACAACGCACATCGAGCAGCATTTTGCGCGAACGCTCGTCTGCCAGGGTCACTTGGTGCCCATACATCCCATAGCGATGCCCGTGCACTGGGATTACGATCCTGCACTGTGGCTATACCCACTGCCCGATCTCATTGTGATGGGTGATTCGTGTCAGAGTTTTGTCAGCAATCAGCATGACTGCACGGTTTTGAACACCGGCTCCTTTGTCAAGTCGAAGTTCGCCTTTAAGGTTTATATACCCGCCACTCGCACCATTGAGGACTCCGAGATACCCGGCGACATGGATATGGAGTGATACAGACCAACTTCCCAACTCAAAACTCAATAGGTATTCACATTTCTATATATATATATATATATATGCATGTGTAGTTATGTATATATTTCTTATATTTACTGTGGAGTCTCACATGTTGCATGGCTCCCCAAAACCCACTACCCATGCGTGTTTCCCAGTTGATAAGAGCTCAGCGTCCTACATCATATGCGGCACAGCATGTGTTCCACAATCTTTTTTGGCTGCTGACGCGCCTCGCAATCTGCTTTTTACTACTCGTCGGGGGTTGTCTATTATTTTTCATGACTTAAAGCCGATTTGGAAGAATATTGTTGCTCTGCTGGCGTCGTCACTTAACACTGTGGAAATTCAATTTTCCAGCCACACAGACGCATATACTTGATATAGAGCTCCGCCAGCTGAAACGGCAATTTTGTTAATGCGTTTGACCTGAGGACATCAATTGCCCTCGTTTTGTGACATTGCCACGTTTATTTTTACTCGTCCACCCTGAGCCCGAAATCGTTTTTTAAGACATCATTAGCCAGCCCTTGGCCCCAGCAAGGACACAAGGGAAAAACGCTTCCGATTGCTGCTGCCTGTATTGATTTATGATTTATTGCCAAAAATACTTTGATAGTTCGTTCCACAGAGTGTCCGGTGTCCTTTTCTATCTGTATCAATTTCCAAAATGTGTCCAGTGTGCAAATTCGATTGTGTGGGCGTATATATGTTCGCAACTGGGCGTGGCCCTGCCATTGTTTTCCGTTTTGCGAGCGTCTGCTGGGGCTAAAAACTTCAAATAAAAAAAAAAAACATGAAACATTTGTGTTGGGGCGACAATCTTGCTTCTGCTTCATTTAACTGGTACATTGGGAACTTTTAAAATTTAAATATTGTTTGCGACTGCTGCTATGAAATTGGCGAAGTGGAGCAATAACATAAAAAAAATATATTTTTATCTCTGCTGGTCATTATTTTTTATGTGGCCCACAGTTGACACCATATTTATACATGGTTTGAGCACCCCCGCTCGCAGAATTCGATTAAAGCAATCGCTGATGCGGAATCCTCAAAGCTGTTGGCTCATCAATCAGTGTCACAGCTGTGCTTCAATCAAGGATCAAAGCAACTGGACTGGGTCCAATCTAAGCCCCATCGTCATATTCATCATCGACCAACCAGCCAGCTTCTAACTCTTCCACACATCCTGTTCCCAATCACACACAAGATGCGTCCAAGTGCATGTCCTGTGGTTATTTGGACAATTGTTTGCCCGACTTGTTAGCATATCCTTCACTGATTTTCCATTGCGACCAAGTGGCCATATGTCAGGCGTCCCATATAATCATGTCTTGCAGTCGCCTTTGTGGTGTGACTTTTTTGTATTTTTAATTTTCATGGGTTGAACAGGAGGCGGAGTTTGCTTAAGTATCTATTGTGTACCCTTATATATGAGGTAAAAAAGTTGGCTGCTATAGGGGTTGATATTTTTCAGATTATGTATATGTTCTATTAGAATGTTAAGCCCAGAGTAATTTTAGGTTTTCATTATAAATTAGTCTGATGATTCTTGAGCTAAGTTAAGTTAGTAAGTCTAGAATTAAGTGTAAAGCTCAGAGAATAAATTGCACAATTTTTAAGTATTAAGTTTGTTTTCCTATGTCATATATATTTAATATATACTTTATATATATATTTATATATATTTCATATATATATTTGATATATATATATATTACAGTTAAGAGTATATGCTATTTTTATGGAATCAATCTAGCTGCGTTACTGCGTCCGTCTTTCCGTACATTAATCTGGCCGACTGTGTGTGAGTCCGCCCGTCTGTCCGGTCCGACTGATTGTACCTACTCTTCGATCTCAGAACCTATGTATATAAGAGATGTTCAAAAAGTATCGATAACCTTTTCAATTTCCTTGAAATGAAAATTTATAATAAAATTCAATTTCTTATGCCTTGAGTCCATTTAAAATATGAATATATATTCTTGATCAGTATGAATAGTCGAACTAGCCCCGACCGTCCGTCAGTCCTTCCGTTCATCTGTCAGATTGTATGTCTGCAAGTATGGACTCGTCGATCCTAGAAAGTTTAAGAACTGTTAAAAAATAATCGATAACTTTTTCAATTTCCATGAAATCTGTGCAAATTTATAACAAACTTCAGTTTTTCGACTACAGCTCGGACTTTTTAAGAGGTGCAGTCATCAAATTTGGTAGGAATATAAAGATTAT
Source organism: Drosophila gaucha (assembly GCA_035045545.1). Taxonomy (NCBI): domain Eukaryota; kingdom Metazoa; phylum Arthropoda; class Insecta; order Diptera; family Drosophilidae; genus Drosophila; species Drosophila gaucha. The sequence goes on from JAWNOY010000292.1 coordinate 9,671,743, forward strand.
CCTAAAATATATAGAAATAACGAGTATAACACTTTTTGTATACCTCCTTCCATTTGTATATAAGCTAGAAGTTTTAAAAAATCAAATATCTCCTAATCTCTTACTCCCATGCAGAGAACTCTTACTTGTTTATATTAACTCTACTTATCAAATCCTCATAAATGTATATCAATACAACAAAGCTTTTCATATACTCTAATTAATAATATATATAGGGTATTTAGGTAACGACACCCCTATTGCATCAACTTCATTTTTATCCCATATGGTCACAGGTTTTGTCGGTCACTTTGAAATCAGTTCATCAACTGGAAAATCAAAAGCCGCCTTTGTTTCTGTGAACTTCTTTGTTTCAGGCATTTGATATTTGTGGTGCAGCTTATTAACTTTTTATGCACCCTGCAAATGGAGCAATTTATGAGCTTTGCATACTCTATAAATTTTGATGGGGTTATATCAGTGACTATGTTGCCAGAGTAAAACTGAATAGCTGCACTAAAAAAATGTCACACGCACTCTCTTTGCACTCATAAATTTGAGTGGCAATTGTCGCAATCATAAACTCCACTTGGAGTCTGCTTAAGGGCGGCGACAGAGTTCCCAGGACGTGTGTCAACATTTACGCCTCAATTATCAGCCGCAGCACAAACAGATCCCATATAGAGTCGATAATTTGTTGTCCATAAGCTGCTCCCAATTCGCAGCCCATTCACACATGCGGACCACCCAGTGTGGACAGACTCTATGCCAATCCCAAGCCGAATATCAATTCCCAGCTCAGTGTCCAAGCCAATGCTTGATACACTTATATCCTGGCTGTTGGCTCTTTGTGGCAGCGTCAAGGACACGTGCCGGCCATTAATTTACGCGCTGGCTTTATCTGTGATTTGGTTGCGCACTGCCAGCCTGACTCCCCATCCCGATGCCTTGTCCTGGCACGTGCCGCCTTTGGAAAATCAAATGTTTTTATTATTTAAAGCGACAAACGTTGCGGCGTTTTATTGTCTTCCTTTTCTGGTTAGATAACAGCAACGAAACGTCGCGTCGACGCCAGGACAAATTACACTTAAGCCACATCCTGACCGCCATTGTCCTCCGAATTGATAACGAATTGCACCTTGGGGAGCTGTCTTGACTTTTGTCTCTTAATGAAAATAAAGTGATAAATTTTAATTGATTTCACTTTTGTCGTTGAGGCTCCTTGAAGCGATACGATCGCTGGTCAACTGCAGCTCATTAGCCAAGGATAATGCATCAAGATAATACCTGAATGTTTGACATAATTGAATTTCATAATGGTTTTATTTTGCTTAGACTGCGGCTAATGAGACTTTCAAATGAGAGAAACAAATGAAGATGAATTTTCAACTAAAAAAGATATATGAATTTCGATTTACAAAAAAAAGTCTAACAGACAACTAATCCGTCTGTTTCTAACTGTAACTAGTACATTTGTATATTCAAAATTATTTACTTCAATTTTCAAAAAATATTTAGCAGCTCAAGAGACTGCTTTTTCTTAAAAAAATAATTTCTTTTATTGATATTATTAATCATATTTTAAAACTTTGAAAACTTTATAATTTAGCAATATATCTTCTCCAATATCTTCTCTCTTTCTATGTCAGTTATAAACTTTAACTTTATAGCTTATCTTTACTCTCTGTCACTGCCTAAGGTCTCTCGTCAGTCTGCAAATTCCCTTTGTTCGTCAATTAATAACTTTAATTTCAAAACTTATCTTTAAGCTTCTCACTGCCTAAGTTATTTTTGCTTTTTTATTTTCGAGAGCCTGCTATTCGCATTCCCAGTCAATTAATAACTTTCATTTCATAACTTATCTTTAAGTTTCTTGCTACCTAAACTCTTTTTGGTTACATATTTCAAATTGATTGCTTTTAAATTAAAACTGGGCATAAATCATAGAATGCCTGGCCGCACAGATTGGCCCCGGCTTCCCTCTTTTTGCCATGGTTAAAACAAAAGCTCCTCCAGCATTGTCAGCACAATGCAGGCGACATAAGCCGATTTCAGATATCTGGACCGTCGTCCAACCTCGCTCTTCCCTCTCAGAGTCTGTTACCAAAAATGTAAAAATTATCATCAACGCACAAGTGGCTTGTACTTGTCACAGCCATACCCAGAAGTCCCTGCCCCTTCTTCCATTCATACCCATCCCTTGTGTGGAAGGCAAAATATTTTCATTGTGTTTCAGCAGATTTTCAACACGAAGTTTCCGCTGGGCAGGGGTTGAAAAGTGGTTTGTTTTTGTTGAGTGGGGGGAGGCAAACATTTTTGAAATGCGATTACCTGCGTTTGCCTATTTGCAGCTTGGGCCACAGTTTGGGCTGGGCAACTGCCACCGGGCGTTGCATGCTAATCGACTTTTGATTGTGTGTGCGTGTGTGTGTGTGTTTGGCAAACAAAAAGGTTCAAATGTTCGACCATAAATATGAATTTATGTGAGATATTTACTGAGATTTATTGTGGTGCGGGGACAGTGCGAACTGTGTTGATTGAATTTGCCCTATCAGCAGGCTGAGCTTGGCCAGCTTTGTTTTGGCCTCCCCCACTCTGGTTGCAGGTGACATATTCCTGTCTCGGCTGACAAGTGTTAACGCCTGTTTTTGTTATTATTTAACTGGCTATCTCGCTCGCACAGCAGTCCATTCCTCTCTCATAATTGCTAAAAAACTTAAGCTGCGTAAAATCCCAAGTTTCAATTTAACGCGTTTATGATTCACACACAGGATTTGTGGTCACAAACGGGGTCCACTCTAAACCACCCCCAACCCCCCGGCCTCTATGTGCACTTGTCATTCCTCATATTTGTTATTGTTTTGCAAAATCTTATCTAGTTTTGATTAAAAATCGTAGCTTCCGCCCAGCCGCTTGAGTCGCATCTCACATTTGACACTAAGCAGCTGCAAACGTAGAGAAATATTCCCTTTCACTTGCTTTAGTTCGAAATTCGATGTCGAAATCGTTTCGAACTGGCGCTGAGCATGCGCCTGAAGCCCGGATGGGCGTGTTCAGTGGCCAGCGCCAATGGCAAAACCAAAATGGAGTCTCCACAGTGTCGCTCTGCTTGGATTGGGGCAATGGGTGGGCTGCACATGATTGCACATATGTGCCGGCTGCGATTGCTGGCCAAGATTTGGGCCAAGCGCTTCCGAAAAACGGGCGACGTCGACGTTGACGTCGACGCCAACGTTGACGTTGACGCTATCGCTTGCAGGCAACATACGTGTGTACTCGGAACAACATGTGTGATATGTGCCCCGCCGTATGGATGCCGCAACAACCGGACCAGCACATGGCAGTGCCTACCGCCTGACGCCGCCGACTCACCGCCCTCGCCCTGGAGGCGCCCATATGTAAGCTTCTACATACGATGCGGCGTAAATAAACAGACTGTCTTCTGTATATGGCGCAGTCGGTGGGCCAGCCTCTCCGCCTCAATCCCTACTCTGTCTTACTTGCCAATTTCTTGGCTTTTTGTGTGTGGCTCCTAAGCATTTTGGTTTTATTACGCGTCTTATTTATTATGGCCGTTTGCCTTGGTTGCCCTGGTGCCGGAAGTGGAGCTTAAGTTGAACGACTGTTGCTCAATCATAGCTGATGTGGCCCTGCCTATAGCCAACGGGCGAAGGATTCCGATTCTTACTAGTTTTTTTTTCCAGCTTTTCCTTTCGGTTTTGACTCTTAGCTTGATTTATGTTCTCTGGTCGTGTGATTGATGAGCTGCCCATCAACTTGGCAAAGACATTCGAGTTGCATCACTGACCGTCCGCGACTCTGTTTATTTAGCTGCTTACAAATTGTTCGTTTCTTATCGATGGCAATAAGCAGATTTAACTGGCTTGTTTGCTATATATTTAGCTAGAACTTTAATTTAGCTTTTGTATTAAGTGTTTAAATGATATTTCAATCAATCAAAGAGAGAATATTTACTGAATATGGATCTGTTTTTGATCATGTAATTGATCTGTCTTAGATAACGTTCTATATAAGTGTTAATGGCTTTATTCTCAGAAATTATTGGAAGTGGCAAAAAAAAACTTTTTACTGTCTCTAAATACTTGTCCTCTCCATAAACAATGTACATAGACATAGACGATATATATATACTATTATTCAGTATGCTCTTCATAACGTTTATACCATATCTTCGTGATGATCGGCAAGAACTTAAATTTATCCATGTTATCTTTGAAATCGTCTGTCCAACTTCTGTAACTGCAAGACTTAAGATCTTTCTATTTATAGTCTACCTCTTTTTTACTTCAGTAAGTTAACAATTAATCGATAATATAGTTGAATGTATGATAATCTTTCTTATATATTATATTTTAAAGGGTTTGATAGTTAAAGACGCAAGAGTTGTCCTTTAGTCAATAACTTTCATCCAGTCAACAGTTTTGGCTTGTTAGCTAAAATGTTCTAACTTTTTATAGTTCTCTTCGAAGAGTCATCAGCTTTAGTTTCTATTAATCGCAAACTCTAAACCACTTTCAATTCCACGAATTTCACTTCACTATACCTATGAAGTTGATTCAATTTTCTTCGTTTTGTGCAGCACGTTTTGGTAATTATTCAAACTGATTAGAAGTCAGCCATAAAACTGAATGCTCAACTTTTATCAGTTGGGTATTTACGAGCTCGGGGTTTTTCGCATTTTTATCAGCAACTTTATAATTTAAGCGTTCGCTCCGTGACTTTCTTTTTGGCGGCTGAGCAGCGAGCACGGCTTAGTGTTGTATATCAATTAGAGGCAGCATTTAAGGTGACGCGCGCCCTCCTTTAAAACCGCTAACAAACCTTCAGTCAGTCGGGCATAAAGTGATTTCAACAATATTTCGCTTAAAAGATTCAAATCGCGCGCAAAACGCAGGAACAGCAGAGAGCTGGAGAAACAGGAATAGCAACAATAACAAAGCAGAACATGAGAAAATATAAATACGAATACGACAAGTGGGGCTAAGGGGGTTGGCAGAGGGGAGGGGGCTCTAGTGGGGAGACGCACGCGACAGAAGGAAACGGATACGCTCGAAGGGGTTGCAAACAGATTCAAAATTTCCAACCACATATGACAATGCTCCACAGTGGCACCCGCTTGCTGTTTTAACCCCTCTTTGCCTCCTCTCTTCCGAAACGAAATCGCCAACGAAAATTCAAATTTACCCGCTGTAGGGAGCCGCCGTCAGCTGGGGGCAAATGGTGGCCAACTAACTGTTTCTTCTCTCCACTTTTTTTTGTTGCTCACAACGGAAGCTTCAGTGCCCGCATGTGTTTTAGGGGTGCTGGGGACGGCGGGGCTCGAGTATTGTCGTCCTTATGCCAAGGGTCGTCAAGCGCGAACATTTGCATAATCAAATAATAAAAATTTGCATAATTTTATTTTTTACGATTCGCTCTCCACGCTTTGAAAAGTTTCAGTTTCTAGTTTTCAGCTCCCAGCTTCGACTCTTTCAAGTTTCGGCTTTTTGTCTGCCTTATAGAAGTACATATAATGTTACCGTTATCTGTCTGCCTCTTCCTCTGCTAGTTTCTGTTCACCAACTTTTTCATATAAACACAAAATGGTGTCAATATTTATTGGCGAACCTGTTTGTTATCGCTGCCAAAGAAATTTGCAAATTTTAACTATTAAAAAGATTTTTTTTTGCCTCTATCAGAAAATATTTGCATCGTAAATTTTAGGCAAATGTTTCGCAGCAGTTGAACAACGCAACTGTTTAAGATAACTGAATTTGTCGTCTGCTTACATATTTGTAATTATAATTAAGATAATTCTACTTGATGGGCAGGAGAAGGTTGAAGCAGACTGTGAAAAAACGCATAGTTTAAGTAAGAAAATCTGATTTAAATTACAGTGAAATATTGATATAACGAATGTGAGGAGAATCACAAAATTCTTCGTTTTATCTATTGATTCGCTATGGGCACTTGATAGTAAAACCTTAGTATAACAAAATTTAAAGAAATCTGAAAAAATTCATTATAAATATTGTTTTTATCTGTTTACATTCAAACAATGCTAAAATTCCACTGCCAAGTATTGGAAATATAAAAAATAAACAGTTAAATATATTTATATTAGTGTTTATTAAAATATTTGGTTATTTTGGTTTTGCTCTGACTTCGTTGTATAGAAACAATTGAAGCAATTCTTTGTTATGCTGAGGTTTTTATTAACGGGACTTCAATGGCTTGCAACAAATTTTATTTTGCTTTTTTGGGATTTCGTTGTTTAGAGGTGTTTGAATAATTGCTTCGCTATATAGAGGCTATGCCTACCTACAGTGCACTTTTGTATAAAAACCCAGGTTTTTTCAGGGGCTTAATAAAAAATTCATTATTTTAAGTTTTTGTTATATCGAGCTTTCCCTGTACTACTTTAAGTAGAGTTAATTAAAGTTAGGTAATTAGTTAGTTTTATATAATTTGATAAACGTGTGAACTTTTTCAACTACAAGCCCATATTTCTCTCGAGATTGCTTTATTTCCAAACGTTATCCAACACTATCAAATGCTTTAAAGGCCCAACACATAAATATTCAGGACAAACCGAAAGCCATTTCATTAAGTTAACTTTTATGTGGCTCATAAATCAGGGCAACAACAAACGGTGGGCAACGAGTGAAAAAATAGCAGCGACAACATTCACGATTTCACATGTTCCATATTCATGGGACAGAAAGCAAACCAATTTTTTTCCATAGCAGAGAAATGCCTCCACATTCATATTCATTGCAAGGTGGCTGCTGGAACTACTAACAAAAACTCGCGCCAAATAAAATAAATGGCTCAGGCAACGCTCGACGCTGACCATGTTGTTCCCAATGTGGCAGCCACTCCTCCCACTCTTCGCTCCACTCTCAGATTTTGTCTGATTTTAATTTTTGTGTGGGGTTCGGGAGTAGCGGGGCATCAGGCAGAGAGCTGCATATGCGTGGCACATTATGAAATTATGAGCATTATAAATATGAAGAATGACCACTTATCTAAATTACACCATGTGTGAGTGCCGGGTGGGTTGTCATCGAACGATATGACACACTACCCTGGCTTAGTGGAGGATGATGCTGATGCTGATGCCTGTTGGCTGGGTTAAAGACACGGTCGTATATCATGCGAGTGCTCTGGCCAGCAAATATGCTGAGTATATGGAAATTCTGAATGCTGCCAAATGATAAATGGAGCACAAAACAGCAAAAATGGCGACAGCCAAAGCAAACAGATTCACGAAAGACAGAGACAACACGACACAAGCACACATATGCCCAAGCAAGGCAGAGAGAGTGGGGCATAATTGTGTGAGTGGTTGATATCCTTGCTAGCTGTTGCCAAGGCACACAAAAAAGCCCGCAAATATGTCATTTGACATGCTAAATATTTCGCGCGTGGCTCTGCAGCATTTGCCAGGTAGGCAGCACCAAAAAAAAACACACACAAGACGAATTGCGCATACGCCAAGTAAGCGGAAGGCGAGGGTTAAATGCAAAGCAATGGAAATGATCTATTTATAAAACGATTTTGAACTATATTCTAGCTTATGATATAAGTTTACAAAGCTTAAAGTTACTTTTGAGTATTTTACTTGCATTTCACTTTACTTTACTTGCATTTCAAACATCCTATGAACTTTAAGATAATAAAAGTCCCATAGAGTCATTTTGTAAATTCAAACTAAACATGGGATCGGAAAAGAAATTGGTTTTAAAATCTTTCCCAACCCGCCCGATAACGATAATTTTTTCGTGACCCGCGGGATTCCCGAACTTTTTAATTAATAAAAATTCCATAAAGTCATTTAATGAATTCAAAGTAAAGATCGGGTAAGAAATGGATTTTAAAATCTTTCGTCTCGTTCTCGATGTTTATTTCTAATCCAAACAGCTTGTCAGCCCAAAACAGCTATAATTTAAGATTGAAGAGTAAAGTTCTTTAAAAGCTATCAGACATCAGATTACCACATCAAATTTATGAATTGGAAAAACAAGTTATGTTATATCAAATGAAAATTTATTGCCACTCAACTTCAACTTGGCTATGTTTCAAAACTAACCAATACTCGAATAGATATATAGAAAAATTCAATTGTCCCTTTAAAGCTTGAATAGATGATTTGCCAAGGCTTAAAGACTCTTGAAGTCAGTGCACAGTACCCACGTTTGCGCTGTAAATCAATTAGCACCCGCAGCTGGTATCCTGCGGCTTTTGAAAATTAACTACCTGCTAAGTTAATTGAGCAAACAACTCTGGACAAGCGGCCATAAAAGTTGCGCCGCAAAACTAAAAATGCGCTCGTTCGCTCGGTTTTACAACTATTAATTATGTGCGCAAAGTTATGACAGCAGAAAACAGGCGCGCGGCTCTGAAAAGTTGTGCAGAAACTAAAAACTGGCAGCGAGCAGCGGGCAGCGGGTGGAAGGATACCAAAAAAAAGGAAGCGCACATCATAAATTACAGGACGAACGGACATGGACACGCGGATGTTGTCCTGGCTGCTGCTGGCGCTGTCCTGGCTGCTGCTGTTGCTGCTGTTCAGTCAGCAAGCCGGCTGTCTTGCGGCAAGCCAAACAGCTTCCATGCTTCCAAAAATCATTTCAATGGAGCGCCGAGAACCAAAACCGACATCGACTCCATCTCTGTCTCTGTCTCTGTCTCTGTCTCGGGATCCGGCAATGGCAATGGCAATGGCAGAAGCCATGGCAAACGGCAAAGGTAGACAGTCACATGCACACATACGGCACACACATACAAAATGGCTGCCGTAGCGCACAAAAAGTGTCATGGCGCATGAAAAACTTCCTGGCCATGGACCAGGACTTCATCATCATGAGCCTTGGCCGCAAAACAATGGCGGCAGCTCCTCGCAACGGCCAGCCACAGATCCACAATTTTTGGCCAAACGAAAGTCGCATTGTCGAGCTCAATGTTTCCGGCGGCTCATGGAGGCAAGGCACGGTCCGGAGCAGCAGCACCAGCAGCAGGCTCTGCGGCCTGTGTGAAACAAAGCGCATCCGTTGGCGAAAATTGAAATGACAAAGTTCAAAGTTTAAGCGGCTTGGCTGTCAGTTGCTCGTTTCGCTTCTTCTTCTTTTGGTTTGGTTTTAAGTCGACTTGCAGCCCGGACAACTACTGGGCATACCTGTCGTCCAATCTCGGCCTGTCCATAGCTAATCAGCATTTATAAAGGACATGGAAATTAAACGGCCCGAAGGCAGCGGGAGCAAATGAAATTGCCTGCAGTTAAAAGCACTTAACGAGGCTTAACAACAAATAACAAACAACAACAACAACAAGTGCACTGCACAAAAGTCATAAACTGAAAGTCAGCTACAGCCACGCCCCTCCAACAACAACGACAACCCCTTCGTACAAAAATATTTGCATACTTTTAAGCGCAGCTGAGTAAAATCACTCATACGCACACGTCTCCATTACAGAATGGGGGCGTAACCGGGCCCTGTGGGCGCACTGGCTTACCCAGCTGTCTAGTTTTTTGGCCTTGTTGTTGTTGTTGTGCTATTATAACGGTATTTGCATTGTGTTTAAACGTATTTGAACACGAGGTCGACGTCGCTCGTCGCTCGTCAGGGTAGCTCAACTCCTGCTCTGGAATTGAAAGGAAGCTGCTGGGAAATTCACTTTGGGGGTAGCTGGTAAAGGAGAGGGGGGGCGCTTAAGTTTGGGGCAAGTGCTTACCAAATGAGCAGGCAATTTATTTACGGTCAAATTGCGAGGTTAGGCAAAGGCAAACAATGCGCACGTTGGCAAGTGCCATCCGAGCGAGCTGCCTCTCGGTGGCGTGTGGGCGTAAAAATGTGATAAATATGAAATGCGATTATGGCTGCTATTATATAGACCGCCATGATGAGGCTTATTATGGAGTTGCCACTGCGGTTGCTCCGGGCGTCGTTTTGAGTGAGTGGCTGCCGAGTCGACGGGTAGCACTCTCTCTCTCTCACTGCCAGCTTAAATGAGGAAATGTGATTTTGACGATGTGTTGGCTTAACGAGACGCAAACAGAACTCTGCTAGAGTGTGTGGGTGTGTGTGTGTGTTAGTGTGTGTAGAGGAAGTTGTAATTGTTTTTAAAGGAAGTTGAAATTGCTCATTGGGGAAATGTATAAAATAAATCAGTGACAGAGCTAGACGCCAAGACTATTGTAAATGTGCAAACATATAAGTGAAAAAGTCATAAAAAACTATACAAATTGGGAAGGAGAGGTTAAAAGAGATAATCGAGGGTAGTCTGAAAAATGTTGCATCTAACAAAAAATATATATATTCATCTATTAAATACAATATAAAAACTCTAATTTATCAACAAATTAATTCAAAGAAAATTGTATTTGTCTGCTTTGTCATCTTTGATCTTTATGTCGATGTCTACAATTCCTCCGTTTACAGCTTTTGACAGTCAATATACCCTGAACCCATTGAAAATGGGAAATCAGGGTATATTGGTTTTGTTTTAATCTTAATTTTAATCTTTAATCTTAAGTTGGATAGTAACAAAATAATTTATCTAGTATTCAAACAAAATAGATTTTTTTTGTTAAATTTTAATGTATTTAGAATTTAGTTCTAGTTTAAATGTTAGACGCCTAAGCTCTCGAGTTATTATGCATAAGCCTCTTTAACCTAACATACATAAGCGTAAGCTTAAAATAATTGCAAATAAGAACCTTTTAGAGTTTGGGTAATTTGTTTTTCCTATTTAATATACCCTGTACATATTGAAATTGATAGTCGTAAGAGGATATGTACTCCTATAATATATATATATATATATACTCTGAGATCAAAGAATATGTCTTCAGACAGACAGACAATGGAATATATAGATCGACTCAGCTACTATGCTGAAATCAAATATATATATATATATATATATATATATATATATATATATATATATATATATATATATAAGAGGATATGTACTCCTATAATATATATATATATATATATATATATATATATATATACTTGATTTCAGCATAGTAGCTGAGTCGATCTATCTATTCGATTGTCTGTCTGTCTGAAGACACATTCTTTGATCTCAGAGTCTATTTGGGAAACAAACTTAAATTTAATGCTCACTTCAATTAAATAGATCTAGCTTATAATCAATTATTTTTGTAAACTATAGATTCCAAGTAGTGTATACATTTTCTTTATGATATATATAGTTGCAGACATTAATACTTGTTGCATAATTCCGCCATTTATTAAGTTTTCTTTCCTAGTCTGGGTTTACATATAGCTCGTGAGACAAACTTATTTTATTTTGTTTTTGATTGAACTGCTAAGTACATCTAAAAACACTCTTCTCTTACAACTCCAACATATCGCTCCGTTCAAACTTCCATTTGCTTCTTTCAAATTGCTCACAGTTTTAACAACAAAGCAGATTTTCTCTTGTCTCTCCCGCACTTTCACATTAAATGTCTTTATCAAGTGGCTGTGGCTGTGAACACAAGGCTATAAAACGCTAATCCTATCATGGGAACAATGCGAACAAGTCATGACGCGGTTTGAGGGGAGGGGGAGCTGCGTTTAGCTACGCCATCAATTGATACATCTCAGTTGATAAAGCCACAGAGAGATCCTGTGAGAATCGCGTGGCTCAGTGGCACGGGCTAACAGGATTTGGCCACGCTAAATCAACGCGATTCGCTGTGGCTCATTTGAGTGCAGCACAACGAGGCAGCCACCACCCAAGACATTCGCTGCGCTTTGTCGGCATTCGGCATGCTACAAATTTTTGACTCATGGGAATCCGTAGGGCTGCCATTTGCCAGTTGAGTGTGGAATTATTGAAATTCGAATATCATTTTTGGCAAAAGCACTTGAGCAGCGCTTGCCAAATAGCTTGGCAGCAGTATGCCACATTAGTTGCGCTGTCTATCGTCTCCCTTTTGAGGTCGGGGTACTACCCTTCATTTATATTCCATCTTGTTCACAGCTCTGTTCCCAGATTCAGTTGCAGCTCATTAGCGTCGCCAGCGCACTTTTTGTTGGCGCATCTAATTGCTGCATACGTTGCTCGACTTCTGGACTGCATGCCACCGACCCACCATACGAATGAACGGATGCATCCCCGCCCGCTACATTTTGGCTTCACTGCGCTAACAAGGCCAACATATTCTCGTCCACTCATATGGCGTATGTTTCTCCAGTGGCTGTCCCGGTTTTTCTAAGCCTGGGAACCTATGTTTTTCACTCGCTCACAATTGCCTGGTATTGACTGTGGAAAATTTTTAAGTTTGAGAAATTTTCTATTCAAATGTGATGTGAAGGAGTTACTGGTATTTTTTTGTAATATCACAGAATTTTGCTCTGATAAAGCCATTTTAATAGTAATATCAGTTATTTTTAAGACATCTTCTCTTACATATTATATGAAAAAGATCTCTATAAATGTAAAAGTTACCTTTCAATGCCTGATTTTCCACACTGCAAACAATATTTAAATTTTCCTGCATCAACTTACTTTGTTAACCAATGCCTTCCATCATATCATTTTACTCTATAAGCTCCATTTTTTATATTTATGAAACCTGATTTTTTTGAATTGATTAACTTTCAGAAAAATATGTTATATATCAGTTTTAGTTTTGAATTTTCAGTATTCATTTCATCAGGCTTAGCATATGGTTCATAGTTAATAAGGAATATAAATTCCTGGTTAGGTCGTTTAGGTTTCCATACTTTTTTCTTTGCTTCATAAAAATAAAATATATTTGACTTGAGATATATATATTCAGATATTTATATTTGACAGATACCAGTTAATCAAGATTAAATATCAAGAATGAAACTCCTTTGAGCTATATAGATCAAATTTTTTCAATAGTACTTAAACTCAATTTTATCCCACCATTTAAAAGAATATTAATATATTTGCTTTAAATAACAATAAGATATTTATTTAAACATTAAGACCCACATCAAATATTATATTGGATGAGCATGGAACTTAGTTCTAGTATCTTACAATGATAAAACGGGCAGGTTAGATAGAACTCTGCCTTGCCTAGCTAGCGCTAATCGAATGGGAAAACAGATTAATCAGATGCGATAAGAATTGCACTATGTATATTAATGGCTAAGGGTGAAACTTAAATTTTGGCTGTAACTAAACTTAATATCACAATGAAAACATTTCTCAAGGGGTGGGAGGAAGTGTTACGGACTAGACTAACAAAACGGGCTCAGCAGCTTAAAAGTATCCGAAGAAATGCTTGGATCATTTGGCCCCTCCACCAGATCTGCGTCCCGGCGGCGTGCCCCCGACCACATTGATGATCTCGTTGTCGTTGCTGGACTCCTCTGACGTGGGCTGATGGTCACTAGCCTTATCCTGATGCGCGGTCATGTGCCGGGTGAGATGATGCCGTTCGCGGAACGTTTCCTGGCAGACGGGACAGCGCAGCTTCTCCTCGCGCTTACGTCGATTCGGATCGCAGGCCACCTCGCTCTTGTGGTGGGAGCGCATGTGGTAGACCAGGTCACTGGTCATGCGGAAGCTAATATTGCACTTGGCGCAGACGTTCTGTGCGGTCAGCGTGAATGTGGACGCCAGCGTGGGTGGTATGAGTGTGGAAAGAATGGCGGCTGCTGCGGGATTCTGCAGTGGTTGGGCGACTCCAAACGGATGTGGAGGTGGCCCAAATCCTGGATAGGCGGCATGCAGAAACTCTGGCGGCGGACCCGTTGGCGGCGACGAGGGGTTCGATGAGCAGCCATTGGGACTGTGACCATTGGGCGCTAGGGGCGGCCTGTAAAGCAACTGCTGCTTGAGCCGCTGCTGTGCCTGGAGCGCGTGCATCGGATTGACAGCTTGGAAGGCGCCATTGAACTGATACTCGGGCCGAAAGTTGTGATACATGATGGGATTGGTTGGCATGCCGTTGGGCAAAGTGTTGGGCATTGTTGGTGCATTATTGCTGCCGCCGCTGCTAGTGCGCGGTGGGGGCGTGGCCACTGGTGGACTCATGGAATGACAGCTCAACTGATCGGGACTAAGCGGTGGTGCGCTCACATCCACAGGCGACTCCAGCCGCGACACCGTCGAAGGCGACGACGAGCTGGACAGCGAAGAGGCCACCTTGGTGAAGGCGCTGCGCATAGGCGGCGGCGGTGGCGAAACTGTTGTCTCAGGCGAGTCCACCAGCGGAATGATCAGCGTGGGATCATCGTAGACCCGCGGTGAACGTATGGCCAGCTGCGGATAACGTTGGCGCGCCTCCAGCAGGCTAATGTACTCCAAAGCCGCCGGCGACGGCGGCTGAGAGGCGGCAGCGCGTGGTGAAAGATCCGTGGGATAGTGGTTCAATTGGAGCGGCTGCTGTTGATGATGCTGCTGGATTGCCTCCTGGAGGCGTGCCTGTTTCTCGGCCTGCTTCTGTTTGATCCGCTCATCGGGCATCATGAGAAAAGCCACGTCAAAGGAGCGCTTCAGTGTGGTCTTCACGCTGGGCGTCTCGTTGTTGTTGTTGGAATGTTGCTGTTGTGCCATTGCTGCTGCTGCTGCTGCTGTTGCTGTGGGGCTGGTGGAGATGCGCAGCTCGGTTTGCTGTTGCGGTGGCGTTGTACGCCGCACGGCGGGATTCGCATGCGACGGCAGGCTATCCATGAGCAAGTTCATCGCACTCGGAACACTTAATCTACTTGGCGTAGTCTCTAGAGATCTCTTTGGGGCTTATATGCACTTGTTCAACTAATGTGGCACCGTTCGGTTCGAAGCTCTGTTTTCGACTGCTGCCCGCACGCAATCTGTTCCTCTTTAAGTAGTCGCCGTTGCCACCACCGAGGCAGCGAGTCCACTTGGAATTTTCATATTGTCCCATTCAAACGCGAAACTCTCCGCACTCGCGGCACTGGCACATCTGTCCTGATTCTGTTTGGACTCCCTGCCGGAGTCTGTTTCGACTGCTGCAGAGAGTCAAATTCGAATCTTCACCCTTATGCTTGTGCTCTTGCCATTGTTGTTGTTGTTGGAAACGGCTATTGCTCTCCCGCTCTCTCGGCGACCCATCTGCTTTGCCAGTTGCCAACATATTCTGTGGTTTTATTGTGTGCAGAGCGCCTGGGCGCGCCTCCTGGTTGGCTGGCTGGCTCACGACTGGCAGCCCGCTGGGACTTTCCTACTATATTTTGCCACACTCTACATTGTATATCATATATACAGCACAGTGGTTGAAGAGCGTTAATTTGTATTTAAATTTTACTTCAAAAATTATCATTTATTTTCAACACACGTCTTACATGATTTTAATTTTTACTTCAAGCTTATATAACTTTGATTTAAATTAACCAATTTCTGTAATCGGCAACATTTGTTGTCACGGGTCATCTTCTTCATAAATTTGACATTTATCTATAACTAAGATTAAAACATAAAAAAAAAATTAATTTTAATTTTTTTTTAACTATCATGCTTTTTTTAAAATAAAATTTTTTTTTTAATTTTTTTTTAATGTTAAATATTTTTTTTTATTAAAAAAATTGAATTAGTAAAAATTAAAAAAATTAAAATTAGTATACATTTAAAGTTAACAGTGATTCTGAGGAGCTGTAGTCAAATTTCATGTCAAATTATACAAATTTGGACGTGTAAACTATGTATATAAAGTCGCTAGTGCCACGCTTCAAACTTACGTGTCTTTCTCAAAACTCAACCGATTTCGGCCACATTTCCTGCAATATTATTTTCCTAGATAAAATGTACATTTAAATGTATTTAGGTTTTGGAAAAGTAATTTTCATGGCCTTGTACTGATCAAGAAAATATATAGGCTATATACATTTTTAGGATCAGAGTTGCTGTCATCTACATGTTATATTTTATATATTTTTTCCATAGGTCAACATCGAACTATTCTCCTTAGAACTCACGTCTAATATAATTTTTTACATCTAAAAAATCATTATCAGCCCACTGTGCCATTATTTAGCTGTGGCAAAGTTTCGAAAAGAGGCGGCGCTTAGATGCGAGTCCTAGCTCTCTGGCTCTCACTTCCATCCCCTTTTTGGGCTGGCAATCTGTTGTCTATCTCGTTTGCCCACTCTGGCTGTATTCCTTTCTCGCTTTGTGACTACAGCACAATATATCCTTGATGTCCTTGTTGCAAGTGTTTCCGAACAGGTTGTTTTTGTCGATTTTTTGGCAGCACCAGCGATATTGTCTGAATATGTATTCATGCTTTGTGTTGTCCTTCTTGTTGTTGTTGTTTGTATTTTGAATATATGCTGCGCGTAGCTTTTACATATTGTATGCAAGCACATAAACACACACAGACACACAGAGAGAGGGAGCGAGGGGTCCACATGTAGGCGACTGTTGAGCGCAAAAAGATTTTGCAAACTAAAATATTTATCCGTCTGCCTGTCTGCTCTATATATGTATGTGTGTATAATGTATAATAAAAAGAGGAAATAAAAAAACTTAACTGCCCAACCATTGTCCAGTCACAATGGCCAGCAGCAACAATAACAACAAAAACAACAACAACAAATTGTGCAATGTTTTCCGTTTGCATTTCCATCTCGCTTCAGCTCGAGTTCTGGGCAGGATGTGGCCACTGCTAGGGCGAAATATGTGTTTGTTATGGCCACGTTATGTTAGCCCTGGACAATGCACTCACTCACCAATGCAATTTATTGAAATTCCACGCCTTTTATTGCAGTTCTTGCTGTTGTTTGTCTGCAGTTGGCAATTTAATGTTTGCATATTTTCAGGTGCTAATTGCTCCACTTGCCATATGAGCTGCATTTTTAATTAAAATTTATAGCTGCCCACTATCTGCAGTGTGCATGTCTGTGTGTGTGTGTGTGTGTGTGTGTGTGTGCGTGTGCATGTGTGTGCATTTGTTGAAGCCTATAATTCGAGTGTTCGCCATGTTTGCTGTCGACACAAAATTAATATTTAACACATGATTGCCTTCGGCATTGGCATTTCATTAAAAATATTGTTTAGCTTATAATTAATTAATTGCCGGCAGAACTATTAAAGCCAAGCCAAAATGATTATTCAACGATTCAAATTGAGAATTGATCAGTTTTTATTGTTCAAAGAAAAAGCAGCAATAAATAATATAATTTATGTAGCGTAATTCTCCAAAAACTTCAAATTGAAATTCCCAAAGGCTGTTTTTGAAACACTAGAAAAGTTATGAAAAAATTTGTTAAGAATTTGATATAATTATAAAATAATTAGCCTAACTTGATTTTTATAGTTTATACTACAAGACATATATTAATATCTTTATTCAAAGTCTCAACTCAAGTCTCCCCATATTCAAGACTTTGCTTGTCCTTGCTTTACCCTCACAAACAACTTGCCACACCCACACACACACACACACACACATGTGGCACGTGACTGCAATTTGCGTGTAGTGTAAATCCCAACACATTCGATATTCATTGAAAATTAACACAAATCCAGGATATACAAATCGAGCACAAAATTTTCTAAGGCCCAAGCAATTGCTAATCTACCCCTCAAGATCTGTTCGACTAAAAACAATCTGACGAACTGTTTGTCGTGTCACTTTGCAGAGGGTTGTTGTTGTTGTTGTTGTTGTTGGTGTCGATACATCAAACTGCCAAGTGACAAAGTGATTCCCAGGGCCTGAGCCTGGGTTATGGCCAAAAAGGCGTGAAATTGCCTTTGTGTGATTAAGTCAAGCCGCGAAGGGTCGGGGCGCGGGCAAAGGGAATTGGCGTAGGGATACAACTGCGTCTTGGCAAAGCGAATACAAAAAAAAAACCAAGATGACAATCTAAGGACTAAGTTTTAGAGAGCGCTACGTGCTCCTTATGCCGTGTCGTTGGCGGCTTTAATTACCGAAGCAGATAAGTAAAATGTAAATGGTAATTGTTTCTAGTTGAGGGTTCTGGCAAAAGGTAGACTTTGTCGGCAGAGCTTGGCGCTAGTAAATTCTGAAGACAGCAGACACCTTTTCTTACGGTTATTGTTTAATGTTAATGCCTTGGCTGCTGTCGCGTAATCTGCGTTCTTTACGGGATTATGTTTTGCCGGAATGAAACAGCTTCTAGCTGCCTGCCTGCCTGCTGGCTCAGTCGGAAGTTGGCTGCTCGGAAACTTTCCGGATTGCATCTGGATCTGCACTTGCCAGGCATCCCTTGTATATCCCTGGAGTATGCGCTGTTTCCAATTTACTGACATGGCCTCGGTTCAATCAAGTGCTTTTCGCGCATTATATAAAAATTCGAATTGGATTTCAGAGCAGAGCACCTAATTTGATGGTGGTTGGAGGAGGGTTGTTTCTGCCCCTGTTGCTGTATTGCTGTTGCTGTTTGTTTAAATACCGTGAATAACATGTGGTTTTTTCGAAGCATATGGCAAGGACTTTGTCACTATTTAGACGGCCGTCTGGTTCGTCCTTGTTCTCGTTCAAATCCTCCAATTAGACTGTCATTCATTTAAACGGATTAAAAATCCCCGCACAAGGGTTCGCTAACAAGGCCCGAGGGCCGTTCTCTACTACAGTCGGGTGGTATACGGTGGTGTTGGTGGTTCTGATGGTGGCGGCGGCTCTTGCGGTTTAGTGCTCAGAAGTTATATAGTTGGTGTCCGCTAAGCGGCTGAGCTATGCGGATTAGAGTCCTTGTTTTGGTTACCAAATCGCCTCATGACGACAAAACTCAATGTGGTTGTCCTCGTTGTTGTTGCTGTAGCTGTTGCTGTGGATGTCGATGGCTGGCATCGTGTGCATTCAATCAGCACGGAGATGTAGTCACAATCAAGCTCGGCAAAAATTTTTATGCTGTCATATGCAAAATGCCAACGAGCAATCGAATGATACAGACTCTGTGACTCGGCACCTGCCAGAAATGCAGCATTCGCAACGGTGTCCTGGTTGCCACCTCAATTGTGCTGCGGGCTTTATCTAAAATGCTTACGCTCGAGAAGCTTTCAATCCGAGTGTGGGCATAAATATTTATGTTCAACTGCCATATATTGCCAAAATACTTGCCAGCTGCATGCGCTCTAGAATTCTGTGTGCCACACAATAATAACAAACAATCCTTGCAACAGTTAACAGTTGCCAAGTGTTCAATTCCACATTGAAGAAGCCCAGCCAGAATGTCAAGGACACTTCAGCTTTGGCACTGGGCAGCAGCAGGAAACAGGAAAGGGAACGGGAAAGGAACTTCTAGCTACTTTAGCTTTGAAGTGGGTATAATAATTCCATGGTGATTATTTTGTGAATATAGAAACACATATTTATAGCAAAGTTGCTTGAGAATATATGTTTTTGATCAAAACTTGGATTTGCTTTCATATTATTCAATGAAAAGTTAGGTTTATGTATGGAATACCAAAAATGTCAAATTTCTCATTATAATTTTGTGATTTTATTTACATTTTCTGATCTTTCTTTCTGTTTAAAGCAAAGTAAAGTATGTATATAAGAATTATAACAGATATCAGATCTTGTTTCTCATTTCTTACTATCAAACTCTTATTCTACACGACGTCTTTAATTCTTCATACAAATTATTACAAATCTTCTACAGTTTATATCATTATATATATGCCTTCTTTTCATATCAACCCAACCAACAACTACTCTGCACATTCTTCTGTGAGCAACAGCACTGATAGGGTATTCGTTTATCGGCATTTAATATAATTCATAACAAGCATATTCTTAGGCAAGTGGGCAACATTTGTTAAGTGCAGGTCCTTCATCTGTTTCGCCTGCTTATGCGGATGTGCAGCGTATGCTCAGTGAAGCTGCACAAATGAAGCGACCGCCAAGTCACCACCACGTTAGACGACACCATCATTACCACCAGTTGCCAGGCCTCGACTCCGACTCGCAGTCCCATTCCAGCTGACCCGCATTTAAAGTTGCTCAATACGTTTCCTGGTGCCATAAATTGTGACCCGGCAAAAGGAACCTGTTTCGTATTGCGCTCTGTCTCTCTGTGCTTGCAATCAGTTTCAGATCTAATCAGAGTATTGCATAGTGGGATGAGCCCCGGTTCCAATTGCGATTGAGTCCAACTGTGCTGCGGAAATGATGAAAACTACCCTTTAATAAACTACGTTCGTTGTCTTTGGCCAAACATCTGTGCAATTTTGATGGACGCAATAGCAACAGGAGCAGAGGCAGAGGCACAGGATCGGTCTGCCCACACCCCTTGGCATTTAAAAAGTGTTTAGTTTATGGTCCATTGATGGCTTTGTTAACTCGCCGAACAGTTTGCGCCATGTCCTCATGAATCTCAATTCCCGATTTACAGTTTCTCAATTGCAACCCCTCGCACCTTACGTTTTTCGACATTTTCGATCTGTCCGGGGCGGGTACTGCAATAGCAGAGGGCTGCACTCGTAGACTGGGTTGGGGTTTTATATTTATTTTTTTTTTGTTCGCTTTGCCAGTCTGCCTTTAATTATGCTGAAAACCACAAAATGCTGTTAGTGCAGCATTTTTCGTTTCCAATTCAAGAAATGCTGACATATGCGTGGAAAAATGTGCCTCGCCGCGGGTTTCCCTCATTGCCCTCCGACTCGCTGAGCCTGGCTAGTGCGACTGGGACTTGGAGTTCCCGCGGGTGCCTTTCGCTCTTTGACTCTCTGATTGGAACTGGTCCATTGATAAGGCTCGACAGCCTGACAAGTGAGTTGTACATCTAATGTGGCATCAACATATGCTGGATTCTGTGCCAGCCCTCTAAGCATCTATCAGTTGCGGTTGCAACGATGACTACGATTCTACGATTCTATTCCATTCTATTCCAGTGCAGCTCTATTCGAAATTGACTTCATTTTAGATTGGCATCGGCTCTTCGAAGCATCACAAATTGTGGCATGCTGTGTCTTTGTCTAACAAGGAATCCCTTGTGGAATACAAAAGAAAAGTTTCATTATGTGGGCCATGGTTACTTTTGCTTTAAAACTTTTATATATTGAGATCAATTTGTTTAATATATAAATGTAGTCAGTGGGAGTAAGGAGCAGGCATTTGCAATTAAAATATATACAAATGCTATAAATTTCTTATCAACGTTATCGGACCACTAAAGCTAGTCATCTCCATAAGTCTGCCTAAAATGTTATTTTGATTTCCTACTGCTCTCTGGTTTTCTTTATTAGTTCTTATAGAGTAGGATTGCAGCAGATCATTTTAAATTACCTTTTCTTAGATATTTCCAATCTACTCAGTAAAGAAACTTCAGATATTGCAAATATAGCTAGGATTGTTGAGAATCGTATGAAAAGGCAATATTTTGCAATTAATTTTAATTTTAGTAATTCGTTCCAGCTTTTTCCAACTAATTTTTTTTCCTCTACCGTCCTGTTGATATCTCTTTAAGACCGAAGCTGCTTTATTCGCTTAATTCATATACTCATATATCATAAATATTTTAAGAATTTTTTTGAATAATGCTACTCCTTAGAATCTCATAGGAAGGCAATTTTTTAAAAATGTAGAACACTTGCCCAATGTTTTATATATTTCCATTTTGAACAATATATCTTTAAAAAGCCATTAAATCCATGTAAAGCCAACCTGTTAGATGGATCTGTAAGAGCATAAAAGCTTCTTCATGGCAAATTCAAGTTATTTCCCAAGGCAATCGATGATTTCGCTGATTTCTCTGGCATTGAGTGCTCATCGTATTTTCATATCATTAGTTTTGCGCTGCAATTTATTTTAGCTTCGTTTTCGATTTTCAATTTTTTCTGCTCTCTATTGTCTTTGGCGGGGGAGCATTATCATATGTAATGAGCCTCGCTGATTTCGTTTGCCGTGTTGGCGCTCAAGTCCAAACACCTTGAACAAATATTTTACTTTATGATGACTTGGTCGAGTGCTGCAGCTCCTTGTGTTGATTTCGGAGAAATCGAATCTTGAATTAATCATGCGGAATAAATTTACTCTACATTTGCAGACGACTTTTGGGTAGACTGTGGGTGGGGTAGCTATTGAAAAGATGTGGCAGATAGATTTGTGTATTTATCTCGGCTTTCTGTTTGCCAAGTTTCTATTAATTGAATTAAAATTGCAATTTCATTAGCATTAAAGCATATAAATAATATTCGAGTTCCAAATCGAAAGCAAAAACAGTGAAATTTATGACAGCTTCCAAAGATTTACGTTTGCGGCATTTCGATTCGGATACGGATTTGCGAAGTTCAATAACTTTTCGTTTTTTTTTTTTGGGGTGGATTAAAGCATAATTCCATTGTCATGGTAATTTATGAGCTTAGTTCGCATTGTTGTCGTATCCCATTGGATTTTTGCAGCATTAGCGCCGAATTAGCAATTCACTTATGGCATCCATTACGGCCAAGGATTCGCGCATATGTGTCAGTCAGCAGGACTTCGACTGAAAGGCTGCAAGGATATGTGTAATGGACTTTTGTCATTACAGCAAATGTTTTGCGGATCTAAAAACTGGGTCACAATTTAAATGAAGTGCTAAACGATATTTGAAAGTGGATCAAGAATTCGCAATGGTTGGGGGATGGTTTGGTGGTTTGCCACATATGCGCATATTTTATAGTGCAAAGTTTGTCACTCTAGGGTTTGTTACATCAGCTCTTATGGGATTTAGAGCATCAGACTCATATATTTGTGGCTTCGTTTTGTAAATCTTGTTAAATGCATCTTTTATGATATTCGTGTTAAATCGATTTATTTAAATGCATTCTGTTTGCCTTTGTAACAATTTATTGTTCTTCCGATAATGAAAAACTGTTTGTATATTCTATTTACTTATTCTCTTCGCTGGGTGTATGGCATAGAGGTCTAGTACCCATGACTAGAGAAACTCTTGCTATATTCTTACTCAGTCCATCTATCATTTTGTAGCTAGTACTACGAATTGTCTAAGCTTCAATTTTAGTTGTTAAACTTTATATTTGCGTATTTTTCTCATAGACTATTTTAAATTATTAATTAAAGAGCTTATACCCTATGCTTAAATATCTCTTAACTTCATCTCTTAACTCAACTCATCCATTTCTTGTTCTATCTCATATTAATTACCAAGACATAAGTCCTTTACTAAATATTCTCTTGCATAGCTAATGATCTCGCCCACTTTGCCTCCCCTGCTCCCACTACTTGTTAGCCATAATCAGATTGTGTGATTTAAGCCATGTCGTCTGGCCATAACAAACACTCAATAACATATCGCAAATATTTACGCAACCACCAAGCGTCCAACTCTATTCTAATGCAAGTTTGGAAACAAGTGGATTAAGGGGTTGTGCAGGAGAAAGAAAGGGGGGGGGGGTTGGAGAGAGAGAGAGAGCGAGAGAGTGGGCAACTTAACTTAACCCTAAGCAACGCCTGTCAGGCTGTTGGCTGTTGGCTGTTGGCTTTTGCGTTTTGCGTTTTGGGGTTTGCATTTGTTTTTATGATTATTGTCAAGATGATGCCAGTGCCCTTGCCCCCGCCCTTTGGCAACCCCCTCTGCTGCTTAATAAGTGAAATGTGTTTTCGGCCTGCCCTTCGTATTGGTCAGGGTTGCCACCACTACCCTCACCTACTCCCCCTTGCCTCTTCCCCCTCGCCATCCGTTACAGTCAACTACATTTGTCAACACGCATTCTCAACAGTTGTTGCCGATTATCATTTTGAGATTCGCTTCCCATTTCTCTTGTCTATTGTCTTTATGTTTCTTCTTCGTTTTTTTTTTGTTTTGTTTCAGTTCCCTTGGCTGACTTTGTGTTTTGATTTATGCATTTTTAAGCGTTTCGCTTATTGTTTTTGCCCATAAATATGACCGAGCAACGGCCTAGAGTATCTAAGTATCTGCCAGATACAATGCAAACCCTTCCTGGGAGAGATGCTGAGATGCTGCTGTTGCTGCCACGCGTAATTTGTTGATTTATTGTGCATTCTGCTTTGATTTCCTTCACTTTACAGTTGCCTGACCAGCCCTCCCTCCCCTTTCCACTCTACAATTGAGAACAGAACTACGCCTTCTGCGCACTTCTCTGTCGTATAATTCGCTTACCGTTAGTGTTCATTATTATTATTATGCATTGCTGTTGTTGTTGTTATCCTCGTTTGTCATGCTCTGTGCGTCTGCTTAAGTTTTTGCACGCTTCGACGCCTAAGACTTCCTTGGCGCTCGACCACCAAGCTGTCCCCTCCTCTATCTCCCTCTCACTCTCTCACGCACTGCGCCCACTTGGCAGCCTTGTGTAAATTGAATTGAAAACGTGCTGAAGCGTTAAATGCTCAGTGTCAACTGTTGCCAATCCTGACTGTCTACCTCACTCGCCTCTTTCCGACGACATATGAGAATTTGTAACCTCAGCACAAGCTGGTCGAACTTTGGCCCAACTGCAGCTTGGGTCGAGACGTGGTGTCCATGTTAAGCTGAGCTGAAAAACTAGCAAGTGGCCAGGCGTAATTAATTCCAAATTGCATTTGCTCAGCGTTTCCATTACGAAACTGACCTGCAGCAAAAACAGTTATTCGACATGTACATGACGTTTGTATGCTTATCTAACAAAGATTTACAAAAAATGTGTTGATAAACAAAAAACTTTCTTCATTTGCGGTTTAAATTTGATTTGCTTTAGGTGTTACGTTAAACGTAACGTAAGTTGCTGCCGAACGTATTGTTATGCTTGCGGTAGATGGCGCTAGTAAAAGCTGCTGCCTAGCGGCGAATATGTTGAACCAATCAAGTGAGTTGCATTTGTAAGGCGCTCTAGCGGCCAAGTGCTTGACAGTTGCTTTGCGTATGCTAGTAGATGGCGTTAGAGAGTGGCGCCATCTTGTGGTTAGTAGCTGCAACAAAAGTAACGATAATTCAAAGAAATTTTAAAAATGTGCTGAACAAATTTCAATGTATTTAATACACATTCATAAATTTCAAATCAACAATTTTTAAGAAATTTGTGTGTTAGTTTTAAATTATATTGAATAAGTTGCTTAATACTTTAGCAGCTATATAAATAGCTTATTTCTTAATATAATTCTGTTGCTTAATTCGTGTTTCTTTACGACTTTTTTTCCCTGTTAGCCTGCTCCAATGTGAACTTATTTTTCCTCTTGCTTTGGTGGATGATTTTTCACTTGCAAATGGGCTAAGCACTCGCGATGGGCAATGGACAAGTGGTTGGGGCACTGGGACGGGGACAAGGCGACAGGAAACAAATAGACAAAATGCAAACTTTATTTTTTAGTAGTTTTCGGCGCCACAATGCCTGAAACGCGACGCCAGTTGTTCCTGTGATGTTTCTCTGTTCTCCATCCGTTATACATATGTGCGTATTGTTGTTACTGCTGGGGATTGCTTTGAGCCAAGTGCTTGGTTAAATGGAACTGTCTTGGCACAATATTTGCAAGCTTTTCTATGATGAAAATTTACGTATTTATGCAACGAACATATTGAAACTGTCTCGCATGTCGTCTGAAAGCGCCTGGAAGAGTCCTCGCTTCCCTTTTCTGTGTCCTGGTTGAATGCAATTTGCTTGAAATTGAATTTGTAGCGCAGTTTGCGGCGCAATTAAAGTTCCGGCTCGTTGTTTTATGAGCTGTCCTCAAAATGCAGTAAATATGCCTGGGAGAGCAGCCAGCGAGGCGACATGTCCTGCATTGTCCTGCAATGTCCCTTGGCTGCAGCGCAATACAAAAATGCTGCCTGTCAACGGCTGGGGCCAAATTGATTGCGTTCCGCGCCAATATCCTTTCAGCGCGTGTGGGCGGCAACTCGCGAAGGACTGCAAGGACTCTGCTGCCAGTTCGCATTCGAGTTCACTGACTTGGCAAACTTGGCTGCCACACGTTGAGCTTGCATTACAGGCAAGTTGCGTCATCTATGCTTGCATAATCGTATATTTACAGGCTGCATCAGTATGATAATCCTATTTTGATTGCGTATTTTCAATAAGCATGTAAATTATCAATGTCTTAAAATTTGTAATGCATACAAGAAAGACTTGTTTAACTCCTGGTTGAACACTAATACTATGCATTTATAATTTATATATGTCATAGATATTCGTAGAGTTTCTGCCTTCTTTATGTATATTCTTATATTCATATGTTCCAAATATCAGTAGAGAGCTTAGCTACTTTGACAATGTATTTCTGTGTGTCTTTCATACTCAATTATTCGCCAAAAAACTTTGACGAAATTTCACCTTTCCATGTGATTCTCATAAATTTAAGTACCTCTGATGTTTTCATGCATAAATGGTATCTATGCATCTATTATTAATAACAATATTATGTACATTATTCGTGTCTACTCTAATTTAGTAGCCAGCAGGCAATCACCATCCATCTGTCTCCCGCACTCTCACTCTATCTCTATCTGTTAATCGCTTTTTTTCCCTCTCTCCCTGACCCCCTATATCTCCTATCTCGATCCCTCTCTCATATCTATCTTTCTCTGTCCCTCTCTCTCTCCCTCCCTCACTCCAATTTCTCTCTCTATCTTTCACTCTCTATCTCCCTGTCTCTTTATTTCTCTATCTGTATTTCTCTCTCTCTTACTCTCTCTCTTTCTCTCCATCTCTCTTTCTGCCTGTCTCTCTATATCTCTCTCTCTCTCTGTCTTACTCTCTCTCTCTTTCTCTCTCTTACTCTTAATATATGTATGTATCTGTCTCTCCTATTCATCTCTCCCTCCTTTCTCTCTCTATCTATCTGTTTTTGGATATCTCTATTTGTCTCCTTATTTCTCTCTCTCTTTTTTTCTCCTTATCTCAGTATAATCCTATTACATTGTATCTAACACTTTCTCTCTCTACTTTCTTTCATATACTTTCAGACATATATACATACAAAATAATTTTTCTCTCTTACTAAAAGCTGTCAACAAAATGTTTTCGGTAAGTTAATACATAAATATTTCAAATTATTTATAAATAAGAATATAGTATAGACCTGATGGAATATTAATCTCCTTGCTTATAACAATCTGATCTTATGCCACTTATAACTTTTCACTACCAACATCTCACAATCTAAAAGAGGTCGTCCATCGAGTGACCCATTTACTAGACTCAGAGATATAAATGCATATCAGCTATCTTAAGGATCTGTCTAGCACAATTTAATCCCAGGTAGCTTCAACTGTTTAAGTTTTAGCCTGCGGTCTGGGAGGCTTTGCATAAGCGTTGCCATTCCCATGCTCACATCAAGTGGGCGTGTCTTGGGAGGCCCATAAACAACCACTCAGAGTTCCCGGTAACAATCCGAGGCTAATCGCCAGGCAGGCCACTTGAAGTAGCCGCAGCCTCTGCTGTTGCCTCTGACTGCCAAAACAAAGTCAGAGGTTAAGCACGTGCGTTCCAACGGGCTGGCCACAGGTTGAAGCTGGAGTCCATCGTCTAGCTGGGGCTCTGGCTGTGGTTGCCGCCTCTTGGCTTTGGGTTTTACGAGCTGCGCCTCTCGTTTGTCTCAGCGCCCCGCTTTGGGCCAATTATAACCTTGGCCTGCTGCCGCCATATCTCACATTCTTTTTTCCTTTTCTTTTTTCACTTTTTTGCTTTTGTTTTTGGCTTTTCGTTTTTTCTTTTCGTATGTATGTACGTTCGGTCGGCAAATGATGAAGATGATCATTTTGGTAACCATTGGGCATTTTGTGGAGTTTCGAGCCTGGCGCTTGGCAAAATTTATAAACGCGCTGTGCGAACACCTCGCCACACGTTGGGGCGTCTCTGTCTGGGCCTTCGGTCTTTGGCCAACTCTCAACTCTCAACGACCTGGTAATTTATGATTAATGTTGCGCAGTCGTCGACAACTCAGTGCCAGAGACGAGGCTCAAAAAGATGTTGTTTTGGAAAAATCGGCGCGTACCATTTTTGGCAACCCTCCCGTTGTGTTTCAGATTGCAGTTTTTTGGTTTTTTGTATCTCGCGGTCAGGTAGTGAGTAGGAGGGGCGGCAGATCTTGTCAACGCTTCGCTGAGCTTGAGTTTTGCCCTCTGGCAATTGTTTGCAGCATTTCGATTGGGCTGCCTTTTCCTTCACTTCGCTTCTTTCTTTTCTGTTTTTTTTTTGGTCACTTTGATGCACTTCCTGGCGGCTCTGGGCTTAATTAAAGAGTGGTCGACGCGACTGCGGCGCTCATTTGACTGCGATGTGCCGAGTGCTTCCTGGAAATCAAAGAAACAAACTTGCTAAATATTTCAGTTAACGCTTTGGTGGTCTTGGCCTATAATTTGCCAGACGATTTGCAATCGCCGCTCGCTCCACACATCTGCCCCGATCGTGCCGTGCTGTATAAACAAGTCTTCAGTCGCTACAGCTTCACTCTCAATCATAAATGAATCACGCGCAAATTATATGGCCTGTTCGGCAGCAGCAGCAGCAGCTGGAGGAGCCACAGCAGCCAGGACACGCAGCAGCGAATAGCAACTGGCGCTGCTTAATAAACAATCATCAGCAGCGGCAACAACAACAACAAGCGCCAAGTGATGAAGGGAGGCAACACCAACGCCGCCAACGCTGTAGCCCCCCCTCCGTCCCCACAATGCCCAGCGTCAGGTTTAGCCTCAGCTTTAGGCCCATCCTCAAGCTTGAGACTCTTGCATGTCCATGTGATAATGATGATTTCACAACCAATTAAGCGTTGAAAGCCAAACACCGCCAGCCAGAAATTTGAGGTTAATCCTTTAGCTGCTGCAATTTTCGGGGCCCCCACTTGGAACGTGAGCAGAAGGCGGCAACAACAACAACAACGATGAAGATCTGAGATCTCCGATCTGCTGATGGCGTTGATGCAGGCGGCTTCAATCAGCGCGCCCGGTCACACACTTGGCGGCGTCTGTCGGCTAAGTGGAGTGTGGTGTTGTTGTTGTTGTTGTTGTTGCTGGTGTTGGTGTTGGTGTTGTTGAAGTTGTCGGGTCGGCAAACGCCACGGGAAATTATGGTGGCCAAACTTCCCAGACCGCAACTAATTTAACCAAAGTGCGAATTGGAGGAGTCGCAATTCGGAGTCAAACTCAGAGTCCGAGACTCGAAAGCGAATCGAAATGGAGAGGCTGAAGCAGCGACGTCGGCAGAGACAAACTGAAAACAGACCGCAACAAAGCTGCCGATGACGCTTGTTAGGGACTGCAAATGGGCCTGTACAGCAAGCCAAGGGGCCAGGGGCAACAGGCACAGAGGGAACAGGGAACAGGGAACAGGGAATAGGGACTGCTGAGAATTATGAGCGCTGCACAAGCTGCGAATTTGTGAAGCGTGATGAGTGTCAAGGGCAAGTGCGGGGTGTATCGGGGAGGTCTGCTTTACTGTAACTGCAACACGCGATCTTGACGACTCGGAATTAACTCATAAAATATACATTATCATAGCTGAAACGGCCTTTCCAGCTTTTGACTGTTGCCGTCTGCGATTGCAGCTTTTCTTTCCATGTCTGTTTGTTCTGTCTGCCTTTTTGGCGCTTTCGTGTGGCACCTGTCGTCTGCTGCTGTCTGTCTGTCCGTCTGTCCGTCCGTCTATTTGTCTATCTGTCCGACTGTCGTGTCCGCCTCGTTGGCTGATTGGCCTGGCCACGAATGATGACGAGAAGCTGATCATCATCAACAGGTAGTTGCCTTAACAGATTTTCGCAATTAGCCAGAGCCAGCGCCCTGGCCATGGGGAGTAGTTGCTTACTCGATTCCGTTGGGACTTTCGATACTTAAGTACAACCAGCTACCATCGCTACACAACTAGTCGTTGCAGTCACCCGACCGACCAGGTGCCAACGCAGTCGAGCATAGTGCTATAAAGATATTCTCTGCTGATTGCAGCCCAGCCAGCTATACAAATGGAACAGAATTTGACGCCCTGTGCATACATCAGATAAGCCAAATAATGTGAGGAATAGAGATTCACGACAACTATTAAACATATTACTGAAGAGCCTAATTAATTGTTGAATAAAATGAAGTATTAATTATAAGAGAATAAAGTATGGGCAGTTCGCAGTTGATGAGCTGTCTAAGTGAGAGGATAAGGCTCGAGCTCCATTTATATGAGTTGCTTTTAATCATGCACTTAATAGTTTAGCAGTGTTAGACTTGAAGTTGGCTGCGCCTGGCAAGTTGTTTGATATTTGAAGATATTGATAATTCTCTTTAAGTTTAAGAATCACGTTTTAACCTTTTTTGGAGGCGTTTCTCTGACCCATTTATAACTCAGCATCATAATTTTATCTATCTTAACTGCCTTATTTTAAGAAATCGATAAGAATCGTTTTTTTTTTTTGCATACTTTGAAAACTTTAAGAGTTAGACTCACAAAATGTAGTATGCAGATATGATATACAGATATACAGATTATCATTAAAATTCATTTGTTTAAAGTATATACATGTAAGCCATATATATTATATGTGTATTTATTTATATATATATATCGTTACTTTCGCAAATCTCTTTCACTTTCATGTGCTGCTTTTTTTTTGTATACAAAATGCGAATCTTTAAGCTGTGGGAACTTAACTCGCTTCTGTTTGGCACAGACGCGCTTAGCCCTCAATCCTTTGTGTATGCTTGTGTGTATGTGTGTGTGTGCGCCGCACTTATGCACAATTATGGCTTTATTGTCTAAACTTGGGCACATCTATTTAAAGCCATCTCTGACGGCTCCACTTGGACGACGACAACATACATAGACCCAAAGCGTTGCATTTTCGGCTTGGCTTTCATTGCGCCGCCGTCGCCGCGGCGTGGCATGCCTCCTCCCTCAACGGCTGCCCCCACCAGCACCCGCTACGCCCCGCTGCCCAGCAGAGACCTAGTCAAGTTTCATTGTTTTCGTTGGCGGCCCTTCGTCATCGTCAAGAGACTCCACTCCACGGCAAGCAGAAACGTCTGCGACTACCAATTCCAATTGGAGTCCAACTCCAACTGACGACGAATTAACTTGTTTTGGTATAAACGGCGGCTATTTTGTAAGTTCATAAAGGATAAATTGCCAATTTTGGGATTTGAACTGGCGAATGTTTTGCGTGTCTGCGCCCGCGCCCTCGCCCATCTTCAGCTCTCGACTCCAACTCCAGCTCCAACTCCATCTCCATCTCCATCTTTCATCTACTACTTACCATCTACCGAACGAGCTCGTCTCCCATCTACACTCTTCACTCTTCACTCTTGCCTCTTTAGTCTTCTGTCTTCTGTCTGCTGGAGTCGTCTCCCGTTGGCTCGGTGCTATATTGAGTTTTCAATCTTTTGTTGACTTGATGTGGCCACCGATCGACTGCAGCGACTGCTCAACTGTTGCTCCTCGATCGTCTGCTGTCTTTAGGGAAAACTGGCAGCCAACCTTGAGTTGCTTATTTAAGGCAGTCCGTCAATTTCTGAGACAATGCCCAATGGCCATGCCAAAATGCTAGCCACTGTGGCGGGCATTGGGCACTGCTCGCAGCATATCCTCGCCAACCCGCCATCCCGCTCCTCCGCCGCCTCCTCCTTAACTGGCGGCATCGGCGCAAAATGAAACAAAACCAATTAAAAATGTTTCGTTGCACCCAAAAACGAAGATGCGGCTGCGCTGGTGGGCATTGACTGACCACAAAGCGCCACTGGGTGTGTTAGTGTGTGTGCATGTGTGGTAGTGTGTGTGTGTGTGTGTGTGTGTGGTTGTTGTGGCTGCCTGTTGCCTGTTGATTGTCTTGGAGATATGCAAGCGCAGGCGCAACGCTGGCGCACAGCCTCCACGGTGGCAAGGTAACAAAAAGCGACAACAACAACAGCAACAGCAGCAGCATTTTTTGGTCGCAGCTTGCTGTAGACACACACACACACTGTTACACACACACACACACAGAGAGCGAGAGGGCGAAACATACATTCTTCTGGGTCTCAGGTCTTCATTTTTAATGAAATTCTTAACAAGGCGCACAAAATGCAAGCGTCCCGACGCTAGCAGCGCTGCCCACAGCGACAGCGACAGCGACAGCGCCGTCCACTAACTAACCAAATCGCAGTTGGGCGAGCGAGCGAGCGAGCGAGCGATCGCGCAACTTGCAACTTGCAACAAGTCGCAGCAAGTTAAGTAAAGTGCTCGCCCGCCCGTTTAGGGGCTGCGGCTGGGACTGCGACCGCACACCGCGTTTGGACAACAGCCGAAGAAGAAGCCGCTCATTGGAATTCATTAAAAATTCAACAGTGTGTGTGTGTGTGAGTGTGCCTGGGAGTCGCCTGCCCAAAAAGCCGGTTGAAAATCCAGCAACAACTGCAGCACGAGAATGATAAAAAAAAAAAAAACAAAATAAAATAAAAACATTGTGCATGGAATGAGAGCAGCTCGAAAAATTTACGAAATTAGTTCACAAGCCGAGAACGGGCCAAAGGGGGCGGCGGCACGAATGGGGGCGGGGCAGAGAGGCGAGAGGGGAGGGGGCAGATGTTGCCCCAAAGCATACCAGCGCCACTTTAATTTAGTCATCAGGTGATTTTTCGCGAGCTTCAAGTGAAATCTTTAACGTGACGCTGGAGATTGTTATGCTATGCGATCCGCGATCCGCAGACCGCAGACCGCGGACCACAGCGTCGGGGCCCTGCTCTCGTCCAGGGTTCGAGACGAGCATCTCGAAATGCAGCACTTGCTGGCCACAACTCCGAACAGTAGCGTAGTGTGTGGGCAATTGGCTTGATTTGCTTGCAGTTTTTTTTCTCCTTTTTTTTGCTTGCTGTTTAATTTGATCTTCTTTTTTCACTTTTTGGCATCTTGAGAAACTGGTAGAAGAGTGATATTTCCATAGCATCTTAATGGAAGCTATAGATAGTGTAACTGCTTGAAGACTTGCAAATTGAGCTTAAGACACAAGCCCTATTCTGAGATTTGAAAAATTTTTAGATAATATAGGAGTGCTATATTTTATGGTAAAGATCAAACGAATAAATGAGATGGACTTATATGGTAGATAACAAAATCGGAATTTTATATACATAAATATTCATAAAAAATAACTTACAAATCAATATGTCGGGTAGAAATATTTAATCTGACTGATACTAGATCTTCAGCCTTATGCTGAGATATATAGTATTCTGGACAGTAGATAAATGTCTCTCTATTATGGTATCACACAAGATCTTTACTATTAAACAAAAATATCATTAGATTTCCAATACAAATTTTAGAAATTCAACATTTTCTTGAGTGTTTATGCCAGGCTTCATTTGTAATAGTTGGAAATATCTTCAGTTGTCTTTCTCAAGGTTCTTAGACAAGATCTGAGATATAAAGACATTTTTATAATACATAGTATAGTGCCTATTATAATCGCTATACAAAATAGTCCACGGCCATGGTCTACCGGAAGGCAACATATATTTCTTGCGTTGTCAAACAAGTTATCAGATATAGGGTTCGAACCCCAATGAGTTCGTAATAATATGAACAATTTTATAAACAAATTCGCTAGATGTCATTGACAGTTGCAAACATAAAGAAAACTAATAAAAAATAAAAAAAAATTTCCAAATAGTAAATTTGTGTATTATTATAAGGATTCTATTGAATGCTTCTCTCAGAGTAAATTTGAAATGGAAACAAAATAGTTTGCAATCTAACTAGGCAGGCATTTCTATTAATTTAATTAAGCTAGTCTTCTAGAAAGATAATTGCTTTGAAGAAGTTCACATTCCAGTGAGCGTAACAGTTTCTGAACAAATTCCTTTGGCTCCAGTTGATTAGCTCGAGTAATAAAAATATCTGATAGCCTTTTTATTTATTTTGTTGTTTTTGTTGTTGTGCTCTACGCAGCAATTGAAATAATTTGCTGGCACTTGAAGATCGGGCAGCTGGTGAGGCAGACGCTGCTGACAGCAGTGACATTTTGCAGCTCCGATCCGCACAAGATGTCAGGCCAAAGAGAAGTGGGAGCTGAGTGGTTGGACGCCGCGCAGTCTAGAGCAATATAATAACAACAGCAACAGTTGCTGCTGTTGCAGCAGCAGCAGCGACAGCAACAGCTCCATATTGCTGTGAAGGCTGTCTGGTCTGCGGGGCAGCCTTGCCGGGCAGTGGCCATCGGTTCTGTGGCATGCTTATCAACAAATGCCGCAGACAGATATTTAGAAGCGAACTGCATTCGAGTCGCCCCGCCTGTCAACTTGACTAAGCAACGATCGAGGCTCTGGCTGTAGCTGTAGCTGGAGCTGGAGCTGGAGCTGTTGCCGCTCCATGTCATGGCTGGCAACGTTGAAATATTTGACCATAACAAGTTATTTACTATGACGATGATGATGGCTGCTGGAACTGCAACTGCAGCAGCCTCAAGGACGGCCAGCCTGCCCGCATTCCGCGCGTGAAAATGGGAAAAGCAAACTATTTTGTTTAGGAAGTGAGCGTTGCAAAAACTGGTAGCCCCTCTGCCTTTGCACTCTGATAGCAATATGTTGCCAGCAACATGATGCAGACAAATTTCAATAAGCAACCGCTTGGCTAGCGGCGGTCATGCAACTTGTCGCAAGCAGCAAGCAGCTATCAGCATGCGGCAGCTACAGCTGTGGCAGCAACATCATTACGAGCTGCGTTTAATGACAAGATCAAGCGCAGATCAACTGGCCCATCTCGGGGTCTGCAAACTGTGTGTGTGTGTGTGTGTGTGTGTGTGTGTATAGGTGTGTATAGCAAATGTTGTTGATGCTTTACTGCTGTTGCTGCTGCTGCTGCTGCTGCTGTCTGATGATGATGAACGTAAAGTGGGAAAAAAACCAGCTTCGGTGTGGCGCAGCAGCAACAACATCTCACCTGTTATTGTTGTTGTAGTTGCTGCTGCCGTGAGTAGTTCACAAGTCTAGTCGACCGCCGTCGTCGTCGTCGTCATCGTCTGCGTCTGCGTCGTCGCTGTGTCTGGGAAGTCGCTGTGTACGTTGCGCCTTAGTGGCAGTCATGGGAATTATTGTTTATTGGCATTGGCCACGGTTAGCCACAACAGCAGCAGCAGCAGCAACAAACAACAACAATAACAACAAACAACAGAAATACACGACGTCGTCTTAGTTTCCCCTTTTGTGGAGTAGACAAATATGAAATGAAATGGTATCCACACACAAAGGTTTGCCCCCAAAGCCCAGGCCAGACCTATTAATAGCTAGATATATCACTTAGTTTACCCATAAATTTTAACTACTTCATACTTCCCTCGACCCTCGTCCCTGTCCCTCTTCTCTGTGCTTTGACAACGTGTATTTAGCTGAAATCTTTGCAGTAAAACGTTCAAGTCCATAATCGATGCTTGGCCCCGACTTTCAGCTAACATAAATTGGCTAAGAGTGAAGTTTCCACTTTTATTTTAGTGGGATAAACTCAATCTATATAATTGAAATTGTCTTTAAAAATTCTGTAGAGTTTTGTCTATTGATTTTAAGCTATTTATATATCACGCTTTATCAGGTGAGATCCTTATATTATTAGGTTAACAAAGAAGATTTCTAAATCAAATAATTTTGCTTGCTTAAATATGTTTTAGGAAGTCAATTTTGATATGAATATGATATGTTTATTTGTTCTGTATCTTATTTAAGCTTTTTCTCCTTGTCTCTCTTTCTCTGTTCAGCCTATCGATCTCCTTTCTTTTGTCTTCACCCTTTTCTCTCTGGCTGTCTCTTTCTCTTTCTTTGTGCTTCTCTATCTCTCTCTCGCCTTCTTCTGTCCGAATTTTGTTCTATTTCTATGTTTTTCTCTTTCTGTCTATATTTCTCTCTCTAGCTCTTTCTCTCTCTTTTTGTCCTTTTTTCTCTCTATCTCCCTCCATCCTTCTTTCTCTGTCTCTCTTTCTTTTTCTGTCGACTTTCTCTCTCCTTTTCTTTGTACATCTTTCTCTATCGCCGATTCTCTTTCACTATTTTACTGTCTCTACTTGTCTCTACATCTTGCTCTCTCTCTCTCGCAGTCTCCCTTTTAATCGCTCTCTCTCTCTGTCTGACTCGCCTAACTTAATTAAAAAGGAAGTTCAGCTTGCCCTTGTTCAACTAAGCCCAAATGTGTGCAGATCCTTTATTAACCCTTGCGTGTCCTTTCGCCCCAAATGTCTCAGGCAGCTGCGCAACTGTTAAATGCAGTTAGCTGGCGACAAGAAGGCGGACGCGAACTTCTTTCAAATTATAAAGCGGCTTTTCGAGTAAATACAAATGCGAGTCGCATTCGCATTCACATTCGCAAGTTGCAAGTTGCAAAGCTATCGATCAGTGCGGCTAATGGGCAGTTGCAGGTGCTGTTTGCTGCAGGGACTGCAGCTGCAGCGAAACTTGCGCACCACGTGCTAAAAAACAGTAAAACAAACAGGAGACAGACTTCGAGCCAAGGGTGGCTCCTCAGATTGTGAGTCATGCGAGCCGAATTTCGAGAGACGGGCAACAGCTCGTGTGGTCCGGCGTCTGAAATGTTGCTGATAAAGCAGCTACCTTCATTAATTAGCCGCACACGGAGTCAGGCAGCGGGACACGGAGCTGAGAGATAGCGCTGGAGGTAGAGGAGGGCAAGCAGGCAGTCAGGCAGACTCCTTCTATTTGGAGCGCTTGTTGTCTTTTAGCACTTTGTTGCCCATTTGTTGCCAGGCGGAGTGACATTCTGATTGAGAGCGCGGAGCACACGCCCCAAAGCCAGCGAGCAGGTGCTACATCACACACACACACACACACTCATATACTGACACATTTGCAGGTCCTGTGTCCTGTTTCGACTGTCTTTGTGTGTTTAAGCAGCTGGCAGCTGTTGTGCTGTGGCATTGGCAGGATCAACGACTTAGCACGTGGCGCATGTGGCGTTCGAGTTCGCTCTGGACAACGGACACAGCTCCAGTCATTCGAGCAGGACTGCTGGCTGTGGCTCCTGCCAAAAAAAAGGTCATTCGGGAAGTGTGGCCTGTGTGTCCTTCATTGTGCACAACAAATTGCGACAGCTGCTTCATATTCCCTGTGCCCTATCCTTGGTCTCTGCCTCTGCCTCTGTCTCTGCCTCTGCCTGTGCTTTGTCTCCGTCTTGTGCTTGAATTCGTTTTCTTTTTCCTTCTTCTCTTTTTTTTCTGTCATTATTTATTATTGTTTGGCCTTTGTGTGGATTTTGGCTCGTTTTTAATTTAATTACGATTACGACTACGATTTATGCATGGAAATTCTGAACAACCCCTCTCAAAAGGGCTCTATGCCCCCTCCTAGTCTTACAGTTCAATAATATTTGGACAGCGCGCATAATGAATTGGCAAAATATTTTTCTAGAAATTATTTGATTAGGGGTTGGGAAAAGTGGGAAAAGCCGTTTCTATCAAAGCATTCGGCATGCCACAATTCACACGATAAACAAATATATATATTTAGATATATATGGGTATATACATACGTATGTATATACAGTGTGAGCCCGAGCTAATTGAGACATCATTTCATCAAATTATCTCGGGGTGGCCGCCTCGAAGCTACTTAAGATAATTCGCGTCAAGGGGCTTAGCGCCCCAATTGGACATTGTCGGGGCCAAAATGTTTTCAGATACTTTATCGCCGCGACGCGTTAAAATGTTTCGCGCTTTTTATTGCGCTTAACGTGATTTCTGTTTTTGCTGTTGCTTTTTTTTTGGTTTTTGTTTTAGAGCCTCGCGTATAAATTGACAAACTTATTCGACAGCGAGCGAGGGCAGATCCTCGCCAGAGTCGGGCTACCTCAAGCCCTGCTCTTGACCCGCTCTTCACATCGCTTGATCGGCGTGTGCGGCGTCTCTTATTGATTTTATAATTAAGCGTTGTCATTAAATTTTATGAGCTTGGCATGCAGCAAGAGTAGAAGGGAGAGGAAGAGGCAGTGAGTGAGAGAGTTGGAGCATTGGCAACACGCTGCCTAATTGAGTTGTTTCTCTCTACAATGTGGGCAGACGAGTTAATGCTAACTATTGCCTAGTTGCTGCGTTGATTCTGCCATGCCATCATAAAAGTTAGCTTCGTTTTGGTTACGATAATGGGCAAGAGTATCTTCTGAGTCATTTGGTTCGTTTGTGTGCTGATGATTTATGCATAAATCATCTGCATAAATTTAGCACACAAAACTTGTCTGGAATTTCTTTTGTTTGCACAGCTCCAGCTACCATTTCGATTTGGATTTCGTTTTCGATTTCAATTGGATTAGCCCGGGCAGTTCATCATGGGTTTGTCAGCCGTTGATTGAATGTCTCAGGCTTATTTCTTTTCTTTTTGGGTCTGTCTGTCGCATTGCTGAAATTTCACTTGATCATTGTGTGGAGCCTTAGCCTATAAATCTTCGCCTGTGCCTTTCCTTTGGCGGCGCATTGTTAGAGCCCCGGCTCGACTTTGGCTCTGCTGTGCGTCCAGTTCTACCGGCTCTTGGGCTCAATTAACATCGGCCTGGCTGCATAATTGCCGCATCATTCGGTAGTCGGGTAATGACTGCATATGCCACGCCCTAACCCCGAGTGCTGCTACTGCTGCTGCATCATAATTTCATCTGGCCAAAGATCAGCTGACAACTTTATCTAGCTGCTGTGTGTGTGGTGCGCGCTTCCGTTGCCGGAACACACACGCACACACATGAATACACACACACACACACTTGGTAAGATATTAAGGGTGAGGCACAAAGCCGCTCGTCTGCATCTCAATCTCATTGTCCTCGCTAATTGTCTGACTGTGTGCGCGTCATAAGCCGACGTCGTCGTCGTCTCTGCTGGCGCATTGGTCTGGGTTTCGGTTTGGGCTTAGAGCAGGCCCTGGCTATGTATGGCCCTGGCTTTGGTCTCTGACCGTTGACGACGAGCGTCGAGCGGCTGCTCATTGTATCCCAAGCAGCAGGTCATTCTTCCTGTTTATCTCTGCTCACTCGCCCGCCCGCCCTTTCCTTCCTGACTCGCTCGCACTCGCTCTCCCTCTCTCTCTCTCTCTCTCTCTCTCTCTCTTTCTCTCTCTCTTTGCTTTTCTGTGATATTTTCATGCCGCAACACGCACAATTTAGCTCGGCGGCTGCCCAACAAGCGGCCAAACACAAATACAAACAAAAGCCTAGCCAAGTCAGCTGACTCATGCAGACGCTGGCTGCGCTGTCTGGAGCCTAGAAACCTGAGTTCTAAACTCTGAGCTCTGAGCTCTGAGCAGAGAGGTAACTGGAACCTGGCACCATTTGGCTAGGGCGGTACGTTTAATGACCGGAACGGATTTCTCCTCAACGCTACAGCCGTCAGCCGTTATCCTCGCGCACTCCTCGCACACACACACACACACAGCTTCCTGAAGCCTAAGGTCTTAAGGCACAGTGGGCACAGTTCCCACTGTCTCTGTATGGGTGTGTGTGTGCACTTAAAATCCTATTAGGCTCAATTATCCGCTGATATTGCGTACACGATCTGAGTTCTTTCATTTCGGTTTCTTTTTTTTTAACCATTTTTCATTCATTGAGTCTCAGTTTTGGCTGCTTCCTTTCTTCGGCTCGTCTGCTGTGTGTGTTCTTGGAATTAGTTGGTTGTTTGTTATTGTTGTTGTTGTTTGCATTCAATTTGTCTCTCCGTGCCGTTTCGGTAGCCTAGCCACTGGTGTCCTGGCAGGACGCGCAGCCAAGCTGTGTCTTTGTGCAGCACGCTTTGCCCTGACATTGATTCATATTTAGTAGATGTGAGTGCGGATTGCTTTTGAGTTTGGATTTTATCTCTCTCTCTCTCTCTCTCTCTCTCTCTCTGTTTGTGTTTGGGTATTTCTATTAGCCAGACGGTAGACCTGGTGTTGAAGAACGGTTTTCTCTGGCTGCTTCCCACTTGTAGGTCAGGGTCAGAGGCAGCTGCCATCACGTGAATGTGCGTGTCGTTTGTGTAAATGATCTGATTAACACCGTTTGTCGGTCATCAAGGGGTTAATACTGTACAGCTGTATAGCTAAGAGATGCTGTATCCGAAGCTGTCTCGAAATATATCAAATGTGGCTCCTTGGGATTGCGTCGAAAAGTCGACTGCGTCAGCGCCTTAATCATTCGATGCCACTTCAAAAGGCGCCTCTTCCTCGGCTTACCGTTAAATGAAATCACTTTTAATTTCAGAATCTCCAGGTCGACTGCTTCCCAAAAAATGTATAAAAAGTGTCGTGTTTCAAATGCTTCATAAAGACATCAACTAAATCAAAAGCGACAACAGCACCCAAGCAGCCGCCGCAGCCACAGCCAGAGTCAGCCATGGCCACAGTGGAGCAGCGGCAGCGGCAGCAAGCGGCAATAACAACAACGATAAACATTCAATAGCCCAGAGCCATGTTGCCGGTCGTTGAAAAATTAATAAAATTAGTAATCAGCGCTTTAAATCAACAGAAATCAAGAGGTAGCCAGCGCAAGCGCCAGCCACAGCCCCCGAAACCGCAGATTAGATAGCACCACGAAGAGGCAACCGATGATGCTGCTGCTGCTGCTGCTAATGATTTCTATTGCCACAGCTGAGGGGCAAGAGCTGCTGCTCGGACTCGGTCTGGTTGCCGGCCTGTCTACCCAGCTGACCACTGGCCCCCGGACACTGGGGCCGGCAACTTTTAATGACGCAACAGCAACAGGCAGCATAAGAAGAACCAATCGAGTTGCACATCGAAGCTTAGTTACCCTTTCAAGCATTTGCTTTGCTGCGCTAATTCCTTGTTCAGACAGAAAATGAATTGAATTCATGTTGTTCCTATAGAATTTTATACAGTGCTTCACTCAACCTATGGAACCTTGGACCGAATAGATAAATGTTATTTATTGTATTTTAAATCTTGGGCCACATCTCTTATAGATCTTCAATATTTATGAAACTTATGTCAAATCAGTTTCTAAATTATAATTGATTCTGTTTCTGATTTCGGCAAAAGATTAGAACTTAAATTTGCGATGTCAAAATAGTATTTTATGACAATGTAGATTACTGAACTTCTTTAAAAATTACTCCTTGATTGGAATACTTAATTGAACTATTTAGTTTGATTTTATATGATTCATATAAGAGTTTCTTAAAGAATATACAATATTATGCTAGACAGCTAAGTCTAACCAGCACATAAAGAAAACAGCAATAAAAAGTCAATATGCTCTCACTAGAAAAGCGTATGGTAGCAGGCCAGGCCAAGCCAGGCAAGATTCTAAACGGCTCAAGGTCCCCAAACAGGGGGGCAACTGCAAACTGGGAACTGCGACCAACCAATTGGCTCGGCTCACACTTGGCGCTGGGCATGGAGATTGCCGGCATTAGATAAACTTGCCACCAGCATCGACGAGTTCTCTTCGTATTCTCTCTCCCTCTGTGTTTGTGTGTGTGTGCCTGGCTGTGTGCTCGTCATCATTATAAAATGAATTGATGCGCGATTATCGCTTGAGGTTTTAGCGCCAGTTTCGGAGGCTGGGCAGCCTGATTATGGCAGCTACCGCGGCAGGCGCAATTTTACACAGACACCAAGCAGCAACAAGAAAAAATAAAATAAATAAGAAGAAAACACAGATATTGCTTCTCACTTCTGGGTGGATGGTGCCGCGCGGCTGCTTAACACCGCACCACATCACACCGACTAGCCCCGCCCCCTTTTCAGCCCCTCTACTTTGGTCTGGTCTGGCGTTGATCTGTGTGGGAATGCGGCCGGCTGTTTTGCAATTTTTGCTGGGTTTTTCGGTGCGACTGCCAAAAACAATTGAATTCGATTGAATGCACCGGCATAAGGAGGCGACGGTCACATTCCAGACGGCAACAACAACAACAACAACAATGCAAGCAAGCCGCAGTCCCCATCGCTGGCAAAGACTGAAGCCAAAGCCGCGGCCAAAACGGCAACAACAATCACAATCACAACAACTGTCAACGCGCCCGGGCGATGGCGGCGCCGCCGATGCCGTCTCTTAAAAGACAATCAGCGACACCTTTTTGGTCCAAAAT
Source organism: Drosophila gaucha (assembly GCA_035045545.1). NCBI lineage: Eukaryota > Metazoa > Arthropoda > Insecta > Diptera > Drosophilidae > Drosophila > Drosophila gaucha. Next base: position 9,713,597 of record JAWNOY010000292.1, read on the forward strand.
ACTCTCACTGCTGCAGCAGTTCGGCTGCAGGCAGCTTCTGGCCAAGCACAGTGCAAAAAAATGGGAAAAAGAAAAGCAAAAGCCAAGTTCGTTGCTTAAGTCTTTTGTTTCGAATGCAGACGCAAACCCCAAATTGAACTCTATCCCTTTGTGAAGTGCGAAAGCGACAGTGCAAAGAACAATGCTCAATGCTCCCTGGGCTCTGCTCTGCTCTGCTCTGCTAGCTTCCCAGCTACCCAGCTTCCCAGCTATACGGCCTACCCAGCAGCTATCCAGCTCCCAGCTCCACAACTCGGCAGTTATGTCGCGCCATGTTTGGCGTATGATTTCAAAAATTGCCCTTTTTGGGGTTTCGACTTACAGCAGAGCGAGCAACGAGACTGCAACGAGCCAAGAACCAAAGTCAGAGTCAGAGTCGGAGTGGAAGTCGAAGTCGCAGTTGGATTCAGATCCTGAGCCCTCAGGCCGCGGCCATGACATCATATTTGGGTGCTAAAAGCGAGCCGCCCTGCTGTAAATAGAGACTGCAAAAGCTGCCTGGCGCTGACAGCCAAGATGGTAGAGGTCTCGATCTCAAGCTCAATTTCGTTCTGGTTCTCGTTCACATTCGGATTCTGATTCGGATTCGCAGTCGCATTGGTAATCGCCATCGCATTCGCAGTCTGGTTCCTTTTCATTCCAGAGACGGTGTCGAAGTTCGCACATCAATTGCACAATCCGCAAACAGCAATAATCACTGTCAGAAGAGATTAAAGCGATAAGCCGAGGCGAGGACGAAAACGAAAACGAAAACGAGCACGAGGATGAGATTGAGGTTGAGACTGAGACTGAGACTGAGACTGAGACTAAGACTGGGCATGGGGACCTGCACATGCGCAGCGGTGCAGATAACGAACGATCAGCGTGGCATGCCGACGCAATTGGGTGGCCAAAAATGAAATCATTAACACCTAAGATAATAAAAGGCAGCCCCAATCAACAGAAACCCAGATAAAGGAAAAAAAAACAACAGAGCTGAACGCAAGGAATGCGTGAGAGGCAGTTGTCCGAGCGAGGCGAGCAGAGTTTCGTTTGAGTTCGATTCTAGGCAGCAGCTGCTGCAGCTGACGCTGATTTCTATCTCTTCATGGCAGATATTGTACATTTCCAAATCCCAAAAATCAAAAATAAATTACGAAAAAAATTACAAGCGTCGCGGCAGAAACTCTCCCCCTCCTCTTCCTCCCTAGCCCCCTGTCCCATAAATGGAAAACGAACCGAAGCCGGCACAAAGCCAATTAATTTATTAAATTGAAGTATGAGATGGCCAATGGCTAAAAAGTAGGACGTAGCTGTGGCTGGAGGGATGCGGAGGGGGCGGCGGAGGAGGAGGGGCGGGGGTAGGGTGGGTTTTTTGGACTGATGGGGAGATCTTGTCATGAAAGGAATTTTGGCGACAGACGCCTAAAAGCAAAATGGGCTTCGTGGTGACCGTTTTTGGTCAAGAGCAAAGCGGCGTGTTAATTTTTACCAATTTGCGGTCCAGCAATGGCCAACAACAATTTTGGCGACTCGGCGGCTTGGCGACAGCGACAGCAACGGCGGTGGTGGCGGCGATGGCGATGCTGCAACATGTTGCAAAGGTGCAAAACTAATGGATTTCATCGTCGTTCGCATCGTCGCCGCATTTGCCTGGTTGCCCGACAGCGTCGCCCCCGCAACCATCGCCCAGCCACCAAAAGCGCTCAACCTGAAGCTGATGCTGAAGCTGAAGCTGTAGCTGAAACTGATGTTGAAGTGGAAGTTGAAGTCAATGTCCAGCAACGGCTGCAGAGCTCCAGCTCCAGCTCCAGTCCGAGCCATGAATGTGCTTTGCTTCCCAGGCGCTCACGGGCCAATCTCATGTGCATGTGTGTGTGTGTGTATGTGTGTATGCGTTTATATTGATATATTATGGCCACGGTTTCTTTGGGACAAAGATCTGCTTATTATATAAAAAACGAAAACAGCAACAAAAAGAGTCGCACCAGAGCCCGCGGCCGCCGCCCGAGTGCCCGAGTCAGAGCCAGTGCCAGTTCCAGTGCCAGAGTCGGTGCCAGCGCTGTAGACCCCATCCACACACACTCAGACACACACACACACACTCGCATAAAAGGCGCACAGCAGAAGGCATCGCTGCGGCAGATCTTGAGATCTGATAAGAAAATGATAAAAAGGTAGACGCCAGTTTTTAATTTGATTGGAATGGAATTTTCAGATGATTGCAATGTTGCTAAAACGGCAGCGCCGCCGAGGCAGAGAGGGGCACGAGGCGAGAGACAGCCGACTGCTGTGAGAGTGCAACAACAACACAAGAGGGGGCGGCAGCTGTCTGCGGTGCAGAAGGGGACGAGCCAACAGACCCAGAACAGAGTGCTGAAAGAGCTTTACGTTGGTCAGTGCAAATGTTTTCATATGTATTCGGTTGCAACGACTGCAACAGTGCGCTACACATGAATGACAGTGGACATAATTTGAGTAACAGCGTGACGTTTTTATATGTGCAAAGGTAGATGGAAATTTAACAGAATTGTTGAAGCTGTAAAAGTAAACTAAAGGTAAATTAATGAAAAAGTAATATTTCGAGGGTATATGAATACTATATTTATATACGAATAATCTAGGTATATATTAAATTATTTACATATTACAGCAAACCCTCTTTTAACACGTTCTTTTTATACACGATATTTTAAAGATTCAGATGAATTTTTTATACGATTATTAATTTCACGCTTTTCTAAGGAACGCATCTACCGGGCTAAAATAGAGTTCTGAATATACAGTATTTAGCATTAGGTCACTAAGAGACAGAAAAAAAAGATCTTTTAGAGCTTAAAGTGCTATTAAGGTAAATTTTTTAAACATAAGAAATAAGAAATCCAATTGAAATAAATTTTCCAACTTTAATAAGTTCTTGGTAGCTGAGCTCTCTGAATCATCTTAGCATTAAGTCAACAGCAAAGCAAGCAACTAGATTCACATGCAAACCTAGCGTAAGAACTAAAACCTTTGAAGTACTTTCAAGTAGGAGCATATAATTGATACCTTAAAAATATAATAATATTAATTATATTAAACACTCGCAGTTAACTTACATAGAGAGCTCAGGTAGCAACCTAGAGGATGCCTAAGCTAATTGCCCTGACTCTACTATATGTAGTGTGCTCCAGATTCTTTATAGTCTGATCAGCATTCCATAGGTAAATTTGCATCTTGGGCTGTGTCTGTCATTTCATTTCACCAAAAGTACACACACCACAACGACAACAACAGGCAGCAACAGCAGCAGCAGACGATGACGACGTTGGCCACGTTGGGGACGCAAGTGGTGAAGAGGACGTCGCCACTGGCGGCCTGAACGCCTGGCTGGAGAGGCCGTCGCCGTCGCCGTCGGCGCAAGGATGCGAGCAATAGGAAGCAATGGGAATAGTTTGGCTGGACTTTAGCTGCTGCTGCTGGCATCGCTGCTGCTGCTGCAGTCGACGCCGCCACCTTAATTTATTTCATCTCATGCAATAATTTTTGTGGTTAACAAGTTTTGGCGGCATCGTTAGCGTCTTCACACGCTTCGCGGGATATCAACACCATTTATTGCCGTTTTGGTATTTTCCTTTTGCCTCTCTGTCTCAGTCTCGGCCACAGCCCCAGCCCCAGTCTCAGTCTCAGTCTCAGTCTCATTCTCAGCTTTAGCCTCAGTCTCAGTGTCAGCCTCTGTGGCTGCTCTTCATTTTGCACTGTGTTGAAGCTGCCCCTCAGTCTGCCTCTGTCCCTGCCCCGCCTCGCTTTAATGTCTTGTTGTTGCCTCGCTTCGGTTTTTTTTGTTTGTTGCTTGGGCAGCGATTTTATTGCTTGATTTTTGCGGTTTATCTGCGCGCTCTCATATAAAAATCGATTGGATTCCCGTGAAATTGATAAGTCAAGTCAACGCCGTTGCTCAGCGGCTGCTGCACCACCGCCCCCGCTGACTGGCTGCCTGGTTGGCTGGCTGGCTGCCCCCACAGTGATCCTTGGTCAGAGTTGGCTGTCGTAAATTATGCGCCTCGACTAGTTTTCTACATTAAAAGGCAGACGCCAGCGCCACAGATTGCCACCGTCCACTGATCAAGTCGAGAAACAGTCCACAGGCTGACCGCTGGAAGCTGTTGCTGCTGTTGGCTGTGCCCTGTGCCCGGTAGTGTTAAAATATTCGACCACCTAGGGTCCCATGGAATTTATTTCGCTTCAAGTCGGTCCGGCATGGCACAAATTTCTGCCGCTTTTTATTAACGTTCGGCATGTCATCAGCTTTTGCTATTGCTTTTAGGCTTTTGATTTTTTTTCTCGCCTAATTGAAATATTAGTCGAGCAGCAGCAACAGCAACAGCAGCAGTTGGTGAGTCAGTCAATCTATGCTATATGCTATATGACTTTGGACTCTCTCTCTATTTCTCTCTCTCTCTCTCTCTCTCTATCTGTGGAAGTCTGGCTGCATTTGGTTCCCACTTCTGTGCGGTTCAGTCTGCGAACGGCTTATTTATAGCCCATCCATCGCCTGTCGCGACTCGCTTCGTTTTTGGCTATTTTTGCTCCAGACGTTGCAGCAACTGGAAACGAACATCTTTGCTAGAGTATAAACAAATTCTATATGCTCTATGTTGTGGCTAAGAAGCAGTTAGTTGTTTAATTAATGGTTAGTCAAACATTGATAAGATTAAAATAAGGAAATTCCTTCACGGATTTTTCATCTGTAAGAAAGTTTTGTGAAAGTTCCAAACTACTTTATTCTTTCTCTGATCTGCTTACTATTATTATCGATTAGATAACATTGTGGATCCCATAGTCTTATTAAGAACCCAAAACCTCTTACTTTATCTGATTGCAATCGATTAGATAATACTGAACCCTGCACTTATTACTCCAATTACTCAGCTAATACTCAGCTCTTAAAATATCCTACTCTCATTATTTTCAGTTACCCCTTGCTTCACCTAGTAGCTATGGCCGCTAGCAAAAAGTATAGGGTATTGCCGACACTTGGCGGGGCTAATTACATGGAGTTTATTTTAAGGCCTAGACACAACGCTGATTATCTGCAATGCACGTGTCGTCCTACCCCGACTCGCAGCATCAGGGAGCAACTGCCAAAGAAAAAATTAAAAACTTTGCCAAAAATGTCAAAAATTTGACTTGTCAGACATTTGATTATCAGACCGCGACCGCATGTGTCATGGGACAGCAGGGAATTCGATTCTAGCACCGGTCTAGCCTAGGCCACCAGCTGATTAATATAACACATTACTCACCTGATAGAGCACGCCTCACACTTCTAGCTTGCTGTGGGTCAGTGTCTCAAGGCACGATAAGATTAAATTCGACTTTGACTAAACATATGCGATAATGTTTACCTATTTGGAAATCTATTTTTATTCGATTAAGACGTCATATCGAAGCTTTGAGGAAACAAATTAGATCGGAACTTCATAATTCGACATATTTAATCGCGATTCCTGTTGCTAGCTTTTAGCTGTCGTTTTTAAGAGTCTTTTCCGGTTGCCCCTATAAACATTTTCGGACAGATATCGCAATTTGATATGCGCCTTTGCCATTGAATATGTTTGTTCCGCTTGTAGACGAATTTTGCAGCTATTTTGGAATGTCGGCTCATATCATGTGTCATAACATAACTAGCTTAACATTATTATCGATTGGGTTTTTTAGAGTAAACATAGATCAGATATTACTCACTGTTCCTGGCTTTCCCAATGCATTTTCCAACGTTCTCTCTTTATGTTTGACGAGCGTGAGCGTCATCGATGGGCCAATTAGACGCCAAGTCAACACTTAGGCATGAGAAATTAGTTAAATACATTCATTAATTTATTTTGCGCTCAACGACAGGTCAACCCCCCGAACCTCTGAGCTCCTGAGCTGCTCAGCTCGCCACAAATCATCAAAAGTCATTTAGCAAACATTTGAAGTTGAAAAATAGCCGTCAGTTTGCTTCAATGCACTTGAAGAGAGCCAACCGCAAGTGGACGTCAGCCGGACGGACAGACGAGGGAAGGCACCAGGGTGGAATGGGCTAACTCCGGAGTAAACCGACAAGAGGTAATGGGTGTAAGGGGTTATGGCAAACGGCGGCAACTTTTTACGGAAGCGGCTCAGGTACAGGTACAGAAAGTCAAACCAAAGAGTCACGTCACGCGTGGGTGCCCAGCAGTTCCACTCCCAGCGACAGACCTGAGAGCTAGTCCCAGTCTCAGAGCTCACAGCTCAGAGCTCAGAGCGTACTTAGCACTGTTGAATAATTTCCACGACCACGAAACCCAATTGAAATTAGAGCCCGAGCTCAGTAACAGACCCAGTGCCAAAGCCAGGCCGAGCCACATGTCGCCGCTAACAACCTGAATGGGCCTGTTGCCCCCCTTCTCTACCCTCAGCTGCTGTTGCTGTTGCTGCTGTTGCTTCTGGTGTAAGCCAAGTGCATTTTCATTTCCATTTCCTCGGACTGGCTACTGGCTGCTACTCATAATGCGGAAGATTGCACCGACCAAAGTGTAGAGCTGAGCTGAGCTCGACTTCGTTCCGATCCGTTCCATTCTCGCGCCCCTGCCACAGCTCGCTTATCTGTTCGCTCAGATCTTGAGGTTTCTGCGTTCTGTATTTCTGGCTGGCTAGCAAGTTTTTAACACAATTTAGTGGCTGTGGCGGCTGATGATGATCGCAAGGGTGGCACCCGGAGACAGCCAGAGAAAAAGTGACACAGGTGCAGTGAGCGAGGGTGAGAGGGGGGCATGCATGGACAGCAGGAAAGAGCAACTAGTAACTCGCTGTCTTCGGTTACTTGCAACAGCAACTAAAAGTGCCACAGAAACAAATTTGAATTTCATTTACTTTCATTGCAATTACCACAACAGAGATCGTTAGATATCCGAGGACAGAGATAGATATGTAGCATAGCATTGGGTTCCGTTGACTAACCAATCACGCAGCCATTGACTGCTCCACATTAAACTTTGTTACCTTTATCAAATCTAACTTATTAGTTGTAATAAAAAGCGCCACCGAACACTGAACATTGTGAAAGAAATGTTTGTTTTGGGCGCGTGTCAGAAATTGATTAAATGATCCAAACGTCTGATGACTAACATCATTATTAAATCATTACTAGCCTTAACTCATTGAAACTTGTTTCAGCTAACAACAGGATGTTGGGTTTTTATTATAAGGCGACAAAATCAATGACAACCAGATTCGGTTTAAGTAGGTTTTATTATTGAGTTTATATGAAGAAATAGCGTGAGCTATATTGTATTGATTTGTTCAACGATTTATAGACATGGTTGCTAAAATGTGTTCCTTATAGGCTGAAATACGACTGGAATCATAAATATAAATTTTTAGATTACCATCAATCGAACCAAAAGAAAAATTTAATTGGTTTAAGTGAGAGAGAAAAAGAACACATAAAAACTTTATTTACAACAAAAATTAGTCTTAATGTTGTGTAAAATGCGAAAAACAGTCAAAGCTGATCCTAAAAACTTGAATCGAAATCTTAAGGGAAAATTTTGTTTCGAAAGGGTGCATGTTTTTTCATTACTGGAGTCTCAAAATGCTGAAATTTATTAAATGAATTTATAGTTTGTAAACTATAGTTTCGGACTTTGCTTAGGTCTTCAAAAGCTGAAACTTAATAAATAAGTAAATTTCTTAAACACCTATAAATTAAATACTGTGCAGTTTTTTTTATTTTTAAAATTTTAAGTAATTGTATTTTGAATATATGTTATCATCCTATAAAAAATTAACACACTTCGCTTGCATTTCAAACTAAAGCAAGTGAATTCAAGCCAGATCTAAATCAGCTATAAACTACTTGATCCGATTGTCTCTTGGTAGAGATGTGTATGTGTGCGTGTGCTTGTGTGTGTGTGTGTGTGTGAAAAGTCATTTAGGAAAATTACACAATCATTTGTGTAGTTTCTGTGTTTATTTTTGTTTTTGGCTTTCAAGTACTTACCAAAAAAATAGAAAAAAAAACAGAAAATATGGCAGAGAATTTAAGTTGTTTGCTGGGCTGTTTGTGTTTTGCTTTTTTAGCCATTTAATTTTCATTATTTTCTTAACGTTGACGCTGCCTCGCTGTCGCTGTCGACGTCGGAGTTGGCGTTGCGCCTGCGCGCATTTCAAAATTGCTTTTGGAAAATTTGTTTTTATATGTTTGTTATTGTTGTGGGTTTTCAGTGGTGCGTTTTAACTGTTGTTATTGTTGTTCTACTTACTAGGTGTGAGTGTGTGCGAGTGCGTGTGTGTGTGTGTGTGTGTGTGTGTTTGTTGATGATGCAATGACGCTGCGCTTGGCAGCTGTTGTCTATTGCCGTCTGCTGTATGTGTGCCTTGGTCTCTGTTCTCCATATCTATCTCCGGGACCCAGAGGTTTGTTTATAAGGTCCACGAGTTCGAGTATTTCCTGCACTTCCGCAACTCTCAGATACAGAGCAGCAGCCGCTACAGCAGTTGATTCCCAGCCCCAGTGCCAAACAATGCCCTCTGATTGTTGCTGCCCACAGTTTGCAGCTTTTCAAACATGCCTCTTTCACTCCAGCCAGCAGTCTACCTGTTTGAACTCTGCCAGCCAACGACAGGTGCTTGGAAGTTGTAATTCACTTCCACTTCCACTTACCGATCCAAATCCACTTCCGCTGGCAAAAAAAAAATGTCACACTGCTTGGCCGATAAGCTATGGGCAAAATTCTTGTCATAAAGTTAATTAAAGGTACTTTTAATCAAAGCAGAAATTTTTAAAAGGTAATGTCTAATCAAATCTCATCAAGAGATTAAATAAAAAATGCGCTGATTGAAAGTCTACAACTTTGTGGCTAATCTCTAGGTATTATTATTTTTTATCTGCCTTTAACAATCAGGCTATAATCGCCGGAAATATGAATTTCAATTACTTATCGATAATTAAGATCGATTATGCTATGGATTTTAATATTTTTGTCATATTGTAATTGAGAACTCTTATATAAAAATCTTTCTTAAACCACTTTTCGCATCCATTTGATAGTTATCGATCATAAAGATTATTATATTTTTTGGTAGTCTCTCAGCTATAATCTCCACAAACTTTTGCTTGGTATCATCCAAGCTGAAAGTCTGGTATCCATTTTTTCTTAAGCCTCCATATAGATCATATTATATTTCTTGCTGATTTTCCGCTTATTGGCTTGTCTTTGCTTTCGACTTGATGCTTGGAGCTACTCCAGGAAATAGGTTGTCTCTCTCTCTCTTGCTTATAACAGTTATCGATAATTATCGATCATATATTAATCAGATTTTAGTTCTCTCATTATAATTTCCCTGCTTGCGCCTTGGAGCCTGTAGCCACCCTAGCTTCCATTTGTATACCCTCCTCCCCATTCCTACCATCTGTCCCCTCAATCCCCTACCGCCTGCCCCTTAAAGTCAGGCTTTGGCTTATGAAGCGCCAGCGTTGAGGTTTCAGGTTTTCTTACAATTGCCGCACTTGTCACCAGCTCAGGGGCGAGGCGCTCTTTATTTTTTGTGCTACGCTTTTTATTTCCCGCTTGCCTCCGCTTCTTTTATTGTTATGCGCGATGCGTAGAACAAGTGGAAGCTTTGTTTGACAACAACAGCAACAACAATTATAATAACAACAATAACAGCATTAACAGCAACTGGTAAAAACGTTAAGTTTACACGACTTCCAACCGCCGACAGCTTCACCTGACGACTTGGTCTCCTTCTTCTGTTTGTGAGCTTGACATTTGACAATAAAGCAAATAATCATGGGAAAAAGCTGAGCTCCCAACTTGCTTTAAAACACCTGTGTCTGTGTGTGTGCGAGTGTTGTAAATTTTCATTTTCGTTTTCGTAGAACACCCGTTAAGTAATGTTGAGTCAACATCGGAGAGCTTGCCCAAAACATGCTGCATAAATCCCCCGTCTTTAATTTAATCTAATCTAACTTGTTTATACCCAGCGCACAGGTCAGTAATTGCTGCAAGTGTTAAACACGTTGAAAAGAGTTTTGAAAAACCTAAAAAAAAAGAAATAGAAAGATAAAACTATTTAATATTAAACCATGATATCATAGATATTAACCTGATTATAATTTGTAAAGGCGCCTTCAACAAGGGAAAATTATATACATACATACATATGTAGGAAAACGATTGCTTATGTATATGTAATGAAATACTGTTGCACATAATAGATAATTACTGTTTATATGTAATTGATTTAATTGATAATGATTATATAAAATTATATTTCTTATCGACTTTTGAGATAATATATTTGATATAAAAAGCTGCAGAGTTCGCTAAAAATGTTCAATTACTTGAGGAATCAGCTCCGAATTGGCGAAGTTTAAAAGTGTGTCTCTGTCTACTAAAAAAATGTGATGTTTGCTTTGAAAAAAAAAAATTATTAATTAAATAAAATAGTAACTAAAGGGTAAGCTTTAACAAATATTTTCTATAATGAGCACTTCGATGGGCTGCTGGTGTTTGCTGCCCATTTATTAATTAAAGTTTGCTGGCTGTGAATAAAAATTGGGACGAAAGTCCTTACGCAACAAATTCAACGTGACAGCTTACGTTTAACCCGCTACGTCATCCACTCTTATAATATAAAATGAATGTCTTATTTAATGGCATATTTCAGTAATCTTCAAAAAAACAAAAGTTCGGTTACATATTTTTTGACATAATTAAATGCATTTAAATATAATATATTAATTACAATAATTTTTAAAAAATTAGTTCGCTGATTAATTTAACATTTCGCACTTCCTAATGTTCTTTAAGAACTGTATATTAAATATATATAAATATAACTTAGTCTCTCCGAACTCAAATGCAATAAATAGAATTTCACTTTTTTATCGCAATTTCGCGCTCTTCAATTCAAATAGCTTAAATGCATTTGAACTCTTTTGTCTTATACGTTGGCGGCGAACGCGCAACGTATAAGCATGCAACATCAAACCTAGACATCGAACACAACAACAGCAGGAGTTGACAGTCTAACAGTGCCATTCGGAGCTTAACATAGCCATTTTGAGTATAACATACAACTAAACAGTTTCTGTTAGGTTTTATTCGAATTTTGCCTTTATTTTGAATTATATTTAAAAGAATTTCAGGTTGAAATGGATAAAACTAGCATGGATATTGCATTAGAATATTTTTAAAAAAAATTGCCATTCCAAAAAAATGCGAAAATCTATGAGTAAATAATAGCTGCAGCAACAGCTAACGATCTTGTATGTTCGGCTCGCTGACTGGTTACGATGCGTTGGCGGTTCGATTTGTGCAGCGCAACGTAAGCGTTTACGTGCCGAGTTACGTTTCAGTGTTAGTCCGCGGCAAACACTCAACGGCAACGGGTCAGATACGCGCGTGTCGGCAAACCGCAAACCGAGCATTGATAAAAAAATATATAGAGTCGAGTCAAATGCAGACCGAGACACTGAGACATCGTGTGTATGTGAATTTCAAATTTAATTTAATTTTATTTCATTTTCTGTGCGGTGCGTGAAGCAAAAACAAAAATAAATAAAAAGAAAAAATTAAAAATCAAAAATAACGAAAATTTTATTCACGAAAATAAAAAATATTTAAATAAACATAAAGCCGAACGACTTTATGAATAATACAATTGTTTTCGTAAATAACGATCAATATCGACTGGCGAGTGCAGGTGAAGAGGTCCAAGAATTTCATCAGCTGGCGCAAAAAGCGATTACAGTGAAAGGACTTTCAATTTCGGACTGATATTTATGGATTGATAAGGCACCCGCACAGTTTGTTGAGTGACAAAACCAAAAAACAAATAAACTTTGCATAGACTACAACAACAACAACAGAAGAGGCAGCAGCAGCAGCAGCAACCAACAACTGCAACTGCCATAGGCAACATCAACTCCTCCGTCCAGCAAACAACTGACATCGTCTGTCTACATCTGATACACAAATATATATGTCTAAATGTATATATACTTATAATTCACATATATGCATATGTATATATAAAAAACGATCGGGATCGATTTAGTGTGTGCGTGTGCAATATAGATACTTGCTGCGACGATCCTCCTATATAATCGGCAACACACACACAGCATATATATATAATATATATATATATATATATATATATATAAATATATATATCTAGGCAGAGTAGAAGATATATGCGTATGAGCTGAACGCGGCGCACTCTGCTCTGCTTTTTTCTTTTATAATTACTTTTGTCTAAAATTAGAAAACGTGTGTGTTGTCTTCGTCGGGTGTGTTGTACGTGCGTGTGTGTCTGTTTGACTCTGTGTCTGTGTGTCTGCTATATCAACATCATCATCATACACACATCATCATCATCATCGGCGTCATCAGCGACAACCGAGACAGTGCGAGTGTGTGTGTGTGCCAGAAAACACTCGACAGTGAATCAGGCAGCGGCTACGGCTACGGCAACGGCTACGGCTACGGCTACGTCTATATAGACAGATCGCGTATACGGCGAGACAAACATTAACATTATCGAGAAAAAAAGAGAGTAGTGTATCTCACAGATACGCGCGCAGCGAGGATTACAATTACAACAGCAGCGGCAGCGACAACAACAACAACAACAATAGCGGCACGAACGAATCGTCACATTGCGCGCACGCAAACCCGAAGCAGCCAATCGGCAAAAGCCGACGGCAGCCGAGCGGCCTAACGACTCGCGCACGAAGAGCGCGCGCGTGAAAAACGTCGTGAAAAACGCGCAAAGCAACAACAAATAGTAAAACAAAAAGCAACAAAAAATATATCCACAACAACAACAAAAACTTTAAATCAAACGCCACGCGACGACCTTAAGTCTACGTCTATTCAAGAGGTAGGGGGTGGGCGTGGCCATAGCTCAGTGCGTCGACTCCAAGGCGCTCAAGTGAAACGCGAACGCAACGAATAAAATAAAATCAAATAAAATTCTAAACAAACTAAATGCAACAATAGCAACAACAACAACAACATCGAACGAGCCAGCGAACTAACGAACAAGCAAAGCAGCAGCAGCAACAACAACAACAGCAGCAGCAACAACAACAATAATAAATACAAACAGCAATTTATTTATTTAAAGATATACATATACATTTTTTGCATTGCCAAAGCAGACGATCGGGCCAAAATGAGTCACCAGCAAAAACAAGAACAGCAGCAACAGCAACAAGAGCAACAGCAACAAGAACAGCACCAGCAACAGCAACAGCCAAAAAAGTTCTCAAAGTGCTCATAAATATTATGCTAGAAATTGTTAAACATTTACTGTCTCTACCCCTCTCACTCAACGTGTCTCTCTTTCTCCCCGTCTCTCTCGCGTCGCGTCTCTCTGTTGCTGTCTCTCAAAATGCTACGAAACTATCGAAAGTATTTGCAGGATAAACGAAAATACGACAAGGCACAGCGACGACGCACCGGCGGCAACATTTGCCAGCAATAGACAGACAAAGCAGAGACAGCAGCAACAAATCGTAAAACAGCAGCAACTAGCAACAGCAGCAACTAGCTACTACTACGATAAGCGATAGACAGCAATCGATAGTTGATTTGTAAATAAAGCTAGGGCAACAACAACAACAACTTTGGAGGACGCCATGTATGCGCAACATGTGCGCAAATGGAGTCTAAAAACGCAACCGCAACTAATGCCATTGATATCGCTAGCAATCTACGTCAGCTACATGTTGCTATTGATCACATGTGCGCCGACGACAACAGCAGCTGCAGCGGCAGCAGCAACAGCAATCGCCAACCATCAGCAGCAGCAAAGATCATGGGAATCAGAAGAAAGCTACTATATTGCACTGCCACAGCAGCAGCAGCAACAGCTGGCGGACAATGGCAGCGGGAGCAGTGAAAGCGTCGGCAGCAACATCGACAACAACAACAATATCTTAAGTAGGCTGCTCAGCCGGCCCAGCAATAGTCTTAGTAGCACTAGCAACATTAAGTTAAGGCCAGCAACAGTATTCGACGCAGGCAGCGATAGCGATGCGGCTGTACTGCAGCGACAACAGCTGCAACAGCAGCAACATATTGCTGCGGTGACAACGCAGCAGTCACAGCAACAAGTTCCAAATACGCTAATAAATAGTCAAATATATAAATTATTAAACAATGGCATGTTGCCGAGCAGTAAAACGCGACGTCACACACTGCAGCAGCAACAGCAACAGCTGCAGCAGCAACAGCAACAGTTACAGCTTGACAGCTATGCGCGGCAAGTGCAGCAGCAAAATGTTGTTGCCTACAACTACAGCAGGAAAGTATCAGCAGCAGCGCAACAATATCTCATTGAGTCCTACGAAGTGCCAGAGAGCAGCCAGGAATTGGCGGCGCGCAATCGTCGCGACTTTGGCAGCGGCAATGGCCAGCGGCAACATCGGGGCCATCGACAGCAGCAGCAGGATGCAAAGCGCGAGTATCGCCGCCAACGGCAACAGCAGCGCCAGCAGCAGCAACAGCAGCAGCAGCAGCAACACCAACACCAGCAGCGACGAAAACATCCACGAAAACATCGAAACAAGCTGCGAGCTGGTCGCTACTGTTCCGCTCGGGATCCCGCTCAGTTGGCGTATGCGGCGCCCACGGTCTTTATGGGCGTCTTTATTTCCATGACGGCCGATCGGCGGGCCAATTTCTCGGCAACGATGAAGGTGTTGCACGTGTACAAGCAGCAGCGGGATCTGCAGCTGCCGCAGCTCGTCCGGCTGCAATTCGCGCTGCGCAACGGCAGCGGCGAATGCGACATTTACAGGGAGCGTCTGTTGCCGCGCGGCCTGGTCCGTGGCAACGATCTGGAGCAGGCCTCTGACATCTCCTACATGATGTTTGTGCAGCAAACGAATCCCGGCAACTTCTCCATCTTGGGTCAGCCCATACGCGTGACGCACGCGGTCCGCGAATCAGTCCAAATGGCTGTGAACGAAAATTATGGTGAGTGCAAAATAATAAATTGCGATAAATGATTATTGTATAAGTAAATGACTCTCTAGTTTAGAATCTGATTCATATTACAAATGGACTTTGATAGACACTCTAACTTATCAATGTTTGCCATCTCGCTTCTGCTTCTTCTCTTGAGTGCCAGTCGCCTTTTTCTACCAATTTTTTTCTTTTTTGTTGCTGTTTAATGAAAATTTACCTTTTTTTATGCTGAATTTCTTATTTGCCAACTTCACGCTCTGCTAATATCCACCAGACCGAAATAATTTTATGCAACACACTCACACACACACAGACAGACACACACATAGTTTGTTGGAGCCGACGATTGCAATTTTCCAGCCAGCTCTGCATCCAGGCAACAGTTGCTGCTGCTGTTTCCTCTACAATTTGGCGGCTGGGCAGCAACAAGCAAAGCTCAGCGCTAGAATTGATTGTTGCTGCTGCTGCTGTTGCTGTTGCTGTTGCTGTTGCTAGTTGCACATTTTAATTAAATTCGCATTAATTTTGTGCTGCTCCCCAACGTTGGAAAAACTTTGAAAACTCATTTCTTCTGGCCTTCGTCTCAGCGTTGGCATCTGCAGTCGACCTTTGCGGTTGCCGTACCCAGCCCTAAGTTGTTGTTGTAATTATTGTTGCGTTGCGGTTCATGACGTTTGCGTCTGTAACGCGACTAAGTGCGCCCAACAAGATCCCGACTTCAACAATATGAGAGTATATACGTACTATAAACATATATATCTATATACATATGTGTATGAGTGTATGTGCGCTTACCCCGCCCCCGCCCTCACTTTTTTATTGTCTTTTGCTCGTCTTTGCTTTGTTTCAGCGCGGTCGCAATTAGATTTTTAATTCATGTTTTTGCTGCTGCTGCTGCTGCGTCTTCTTTGGCTTCCGTCATGCCTGTCGCACACAGCGAGCAGTGGCTAGGGGAGAGGCGCAGGGCGAGGGCGCGGCTGAGGCAGTGGCAGCCCTTCTTTTTTTTCGAAATCAGAAATCAGCTGCAATCAGCTGTTCTGCCTCAGTCTCCCTCTCTCTCTCTCTCTCGCTCTTTCTCTCCTCAAATCTTGACTCGTGTTTATTTACTTTTAGCTGCTTCTCCTCTCAGTCTGTCCCTCCCGCCTTTGCAATTGTTCCTTTCAGCTTCATCAATGAATGGGGAACTGGAACTGTGTGTATGTGTGTGTGTGCCGCGGCTTGAGGCACCGGGGGCGCACAGGATATTTACTTTTTCGTTTTGAGATTGATTTATTTTGCTTTGGGCTGCGGCTTTTGTTGGGCTCTTTGTTTGCAAACGCAGCGAAAAATTTGCATCTGCCTTTTCAATTCCCTCCATTTATATATATTTTGGCTCAATTTTTTTCGACTGCTGATTGGCAAATGTTAAACAGTTAAATGTGCTTAAAAAGCTGCTTCATGCACCAAATGCATACTAATCCATAGACTTACGCCCACGCTCTGCTTTCGCCCTCCATTTACATATCAATGGACACAAATCAAAAAGTTGGCCATAAAATCGAAGCCAATCAATGTCAGCGACAAACGCAGATCTAACACAATGAACAAATTATAAGAAAAAAACCAAAAAAGAAACCATAAACCGTTTACAAGGAGCTGCGGACAACTGTTTCCACAGCACGCAGACGCGAACCGGTTCAAGTCGCGTTAATCATACGCACCGAATGCCGCCGATAGCCGGAACTCTGATCTCTGCTCTGCTTCAAACTAATTAATATGATTTCGATCTTGAATGAATCGGTATTTTCATGAATTAACTGGTCCATATTATTGTCCAATTTGCACCCACGCAATGGCTCCATTTCTCAGTAGCAATAACAGCCGCAGAAGCAGCAACAGAAATGTGACTTTAAATATAAAACCAAAACAACACAAAAAAAGGCAATGTGAAAAAAAAAATGTTTTATTCTGTTGCTCGCGGCTGCTATTGTTTTTGGCATTGGGCTATTATAGTTGAAATTTTGGTTCTTTATCTTTATTTATGTGACTGTTGTTGTTGTCGTTGTTGTTGCTGCTGAGGTGTTAAGTAAATTAGCTGCTCATAAAACATCATTTGCTTTTGTGTGCTCGTCGTTACCAGCAGCAGCAACAGCAGCAGCATCGATTGTTGTTGTTGTTGCTGCTGCTGCTGCTGCTGCTTCTGGTTGTTTGTTTTGGTTAAAAGCGGAGACAAACTGGCAGTGCTCGAAATGCTGCCAAGCGTAGACCAGAAGCAATCGGAACAGCAACTGTGACGACAGCAACACCTTCAATCAGTGCAGCCCACAATGTCCCCGACTTTTATCTATTTACAATATTATATAATATACGAATGCAACATTGAAAATCAATTTGCGGTTTTATGTTTTGTCACAGCGCCAAACCAACTAGCAAAGCATATACATTTCAATAGCTAGTCTATATATATATATATATAAACATGTGTGTGTGTGTGCATTGCAGCTTTTGCTCAAACCTTGACTGTGAGTTTCCATTTACACTAGCCATGTGGAAAACTCACCCGCTCTGATATCTACTCTGGTTGCACTTGTCGCCACAGAATGTTTAGCAAGCGATTGCACAAGCGGAAAACGATTTAACAGCAGCAGCAGCAACTATTTATTTAGGTCAACGCCTACGTTGCAGAGAGAGACAAACTTACTCAACGGCACCCACAATTCATCATTGCTGGTGTCTGGCTACCTGGTCAGAAGATTTTTTGGCGCTGCTCATTTAGCGTCACGCCAGAGGAGATCCAACAGCAGCAGCAGCATCAGCAACGGACGACAAATGCGACGAGTTTTCGACTTTTCGTTTTTGGTAATTAAGTATGAGTGCCGGCGCTAGACGCAGCTAAAGCCAAAAGAACAACTAGCGAGGGCTGTAAGGGGGCGGGGCCAGTCGGCTACGATATGAGCTGCTGCTGCGGGGGTACCAGCTAAGAGGGGCCTCTCAAGGGGGCCCCATTGGTAGCGGTACCTAGGGGCCGTTTGGCATGCGGGAAATAGAAAATTATAACGAAATGAAATGAAATTTTCAAATGGCATCGCATGCTGCTGCTGCTGCTGCTCGCGACTCGCCACTCGCCGCTGCCACTCGCCGCTTGCCATTTGCCCCGCCAGCAACAGTCGCCAGCCGTTTATGAGTTTTACGCTATTTCTGGCCCCGCCGACAGCAGCAGCTCGACAACAACAACAGCAGCAGCAACAGTCGCAGCTGAAAAGCATTTCGAGAATAGGAAGATGTCGATGTCGTCGCCATCGTCATCAGCCGCCGCCGCCTTGCCAAAAATATTATGCTTGTTAGACCCCATCCACTTCTAGCCTGTTGGCCCACTACTCCCCTTCACTTCGCTAGCTAACGACCGTCTGTAATTCACATTTGGAAATCAGAGATGCTGCACTGCCGCCCAAACACCTAAGTTCGCCTCGAGTGGCGCTAATGGAGCCCCATCAATGGCAGCCACTGTATTCGCTCTCTGTTCTCTGCTCTCAAGTGCGCAACCCACTCGATCTTAATGGCCAGGCACTCAGCGCAGTGCAGCATCCGTCTTAAGCACGGCCAAGCGGATGTGACATAATCCCAGCCAGTCAGCTCCATCCATCCATGCTAGCCATGCATCCCAAATGCATATAACGCATGTCATTCATAAGGTCTACTCGATAGATTCAGATCTGTGTCGGCGATATCAAAGCCCAACAAACGCCCCACAGGTGGCGCATCCAACCCAAAAGCTTTGCCAACTCAAGTTGTCAAACTAAACCAACGAACTTTGAATGCCCTAAAAAAGTTAAATAACATTTTAAGGAATAGGCAAACATTATCAATTTTAGCTTAGTTAGAAAACTCTTGAAGTGAGCAAATTAGGCTTCATTGAGATATTTAAAATGAAAATACAAGAAAAAGTTCTTATATAAGTCGCATATATTATTAATTTAAATATATACATATATGTATATAAGTTAAAGATATATCACAAATTGTGATGAATAGTTCTTTGTTCTTAGTTCATTCCGATAGTCTATCTCGAAAAGATATAGATATAAGACAGACAAAAAACCAGGTTTCAATATATACAGCTTAAAATATATACAGCCGAATCCAAATAATTCGAAATGACATGGAGATCACTTTTTTTACGAATTAGACAGGAATTAGATTTATCGAATTGAAATTTAAATGCATTTTTTTCAAGGGAACAGCGTTTTTTAACGAATTGTTGATGTTTTTGATTGTATTTTCTATAAACATTTAGAAATTTATATTATACTTTTAAAACTGATATTCAAATTCGAAACAATTTTTGGTTTATTTCCTCTCCGGTTCATACTAAGTCTTAAATTGAAATGTTTTTTTGACTGCGCCACAAACCTTTTCAAATATGCAGCATGCCCCTTAGCTCCAGTTTGGCTTAAAGTTTAGTTTATGGCCAAAAGCCGCGCTCAATTAGCCAGTCAAAATTTTGCGTTAATTTTCGCGGCACTTGCGGCACATTCCAAATAAATAGCCAGAGCAGCTAAGATAAATGATAAGATGCGTGTTGCTGTTGCTGTTGCTGTTGCTGTTGTTGCCACTAATTGTTTTGCCTTGCTGTTAATTTGTGCCCGCATAAACGCATTGCCCTGGGCCAACTTCTGCTCCACTAAAGCAGCCCCCGCCTCCTCCTGGCCCCCTCTCCCGCCCTCGCTCAACTATTAGGAATGAAAAAACGCTTCAACAGTTGCGCACGCGGCCAAGATTAATGAACCATTCCAAATGCTCGCTCAACTTATTCAAAATTGATCGATATTTGAGCTGCGATCTCTTTGGAGAGATTCATTATTAGATTCCCATGGTACTTGCCACATTAATGGTTCCGAACTAACTGTTCGTTTTGTTTTAGTTTTTGTTTTTTGGCCAAGACTGCAATTTGCGTTGGCGGCTTTTTAGTTTTGCTTTTGAACTATTTTTTGGCGGAAATGCCTTGCCTTGGAAATGGGAGTGTAACTGACCGCGAACTGTGGCAGCTGCAGCAGAGTCGCAAATCGCAAGTTGTTGGCCATCTTAATTACGCATTAATTACATCAAACATTAATAATGCGACATGGCCATTGCCAGAGCCAGAGCCAGAGCCAAGGATGGGGCCGGCTGCTGTTCACCTCATCTATCTACTTCAGGTGCAGCAACACCTTCTTGGCTATCGCTTGGTCTGTTGCAAATGCAACAGCAACTGCTACTGCCCCTGCCACAACTTCAACAATGTCGACGTCGACAACGTCTGCGCCGAGCCCTGCCTTGAAAAATTTGCCTTTGATATCTGGCTGAATGTTGCACGGATTCAAGTTCTGGACTCCACTCTCGCACTCTGCCCCTGTTGCACATGCCACATGTGTGCTGCTTGTGGCAGGCAATATTTTCTTTTTAGCTGACGACTTAGCCGATTTCACGATCATAATCGCATTGGTGGCTCTGTTGCCGCTGATGATGATGTTGTTGCCACTTAAATCGCTTAATCTGCGCGATTGAATTGAGTTCTTAACTTGTTAATGGAATTGATAGAAGCTCAGCGTCTTTGGTTTGGCTGTTTGGCCAGTCAAGGGCGCCGCCGCGCTACCTGCGTGGGAAAATATGTTGAGAGGCTAAGCTGCTGGGTGGGCACAGGTAGAAGGCAAGTGCAACCGATTGCCACAGAGTGCACAGAGTGATGCACAAATTGTGTGTGTGTCTGCCACATGTTTGTGCGCCGGAAATTCCCCGTCCGCCTTTGCCCGCCTGCCTTTTATGATGAATTTTTGCTGTCACTTGGCGTGAGCACGGCGGGTTTTTCCGGCCACTGGCGGAAATTCCACTGGCCAATCGCCACAGGCAGCAGCAGCACCATCAGCAGCAGCCGTCGAGTGCAACAAAATCGCTTATAGAAATTATATAAAATATATATTATTAAATTGACCAAATTGCGTCCAATCATCTGCCGGCCGGCAAGCTGACCGTGTGCCCAAATAAAAAGCATTCAAAAATGCCTCGGGGCCCACTACTTTGCCCACTTGCCACTTGCCACTGGGGCAAGCTGAGCGCGTGTTTGTCTTTTCGGTTCCCAGGCTTTGTTTGTACACACACACACACACACACACAGCTTCAAGTTGAAGTTGCATTTTTAGCAGCATTTTTGTGCGGCATTTTATTCACCGCCGCTGGCAGCAAATTTGCTTGCAGCTTCACCTTGTGCACAAAAAGCTATTTAAATGGTATTTAAATGTGTCTTAATGTAATTTTTGTGCTTTTAATTCACATATTTTGTATAGCTTTGCACTTAACAACATTTATAAATGCGAGAAAAAAGGCAACAACAAATTCTTTTGATTATTTGCTAGATTCAAGGACGCGGCAACATGTTGCTGGTGGGTTGTGTTTTACTTTTTTTTGGCAACATGTTGCTGGCGAACTTGCCTCGCGCCCATTTCAAAATATTTTCACACACACAATTATTTCAACTTGCCACCAGCAGCAACTTGTTATTGCTGCATGCCACACACAGCAGCCGCAGCAGCAGCAACTGCAAACAAACGGCAACTGTTTTTGCTGCTGTTGCTGCTGGCTCCTGCAACACAGATGAGGAGGCACGCTAGCAAATAGCAAACCAGTGTCCACATGCTTGACCAGCCAGTCCGGGCGAGCGCATAAAGCATAAGCATAAAAAGCGTAAGCCAACACACAGTCCAAGTCGAAAAAGTCATTATATGCGACGCCGACGCCGACGCCGACGTCTACGTCGACTTTGGCTTTGGCTGCGACACATTTGCTTAAATAACAACAACAGCAGCAACTGTTGCTGTTTGTTGCTCGTTTGGCTGCTGCCGCCGCCGCAACTTTTTTTATTGCCTCAGTTGGAAAATGCAAGCAGTCAGGCCAGAGCAGAGCTGGCTGCTGCTGCTGCTGCAGACAGAGCGAGGAAAAAAAATAAAGTCGCTGCGGTGTCTTGGGTGTCTTGGATTTCCAGTTTTCGGTTCCCACAATGCAAAATTAGGTACGAAGCGTCGTCCCCATGACGTAATTAGCATAGAGCAGTTCGCAGTCGTCGTTGTCGGGAGCCCATAAAGCGAATTTACCGCACAGCGAGCCAGACGCACAGCCAAAGGGGGGGCTAGGTGGTGGTGGTGGTGGTGCTGCTGCTGGTGGGGCACTCAGATGAGCCATTGCCATTGCGCATGTGTGGCGTGCGAACGCGCAGCTGGACGAGGACGTCGTCATAACTCATACGCCGGCCGTTGCAATTGTCCCAAGTAGTCGCCAGCGTCGACAGAGCAAAGTTGCTGCTGCTACTGCTGGTGCTGCTGCTGCAGCTGGCTGCGAAACATGCGTCGTCGTCGTCGTCATCGGTCTAAAATAAAAACATTTCGGTTAACGATCTTTATCGTTGCGATTATTGATTGTGTGCTGCGTTGATGCTGGAGCGCAGCCAATGCAACAATGCAGCAGCAGCATCAGCAACATGCATTGGCAACATGTTGCCCAGTCATGTTGCACAGCTTCAGACATTTGTTTCAGCTGGAACTAGTTCCAAATTAGAAGTTATATCAGATAGAAAGAGATAGTTTCTGGAATTGAGAGAGAGAAGATATAGAAAGGGAAAGAGATAGGCATGTTTGAATCATTTTTGCTTTTTAAAAAGTAAATAAATATGTAACAGCTTTTAGCATATATTAGGAGAAATCAATGTTGACTGTTTGTAAAAAGAACTAGTTAGCTAAACTGGAACTAAAAGTGGAACTGTTTATTAGTCACACGTGTCAAAGCTGAAAATGAAGCGTGCAACAAGTTTGTGTATTTGCCACAATGTTGCCCGCTGCTTGACTGACGACTTGGGCTGGCCGTCCGTCCGTCTGGCTGTCTGGTTGACTAACAGACTTTTCACTTCTTCTTCGACCGCGCTTTCATATGAAATTCTTGGCATAGTTTGGCTGACAGGCCAAGCTGCTGACTGCCTGCCTGGCAGCCTGTTGGCCGTTGCCTGGGCTCCTTGCTGCCTGGCTGGTTGGCTGGCTAGCTGCCTGGCTGCCAACCACTTATTACGTAATTATTTAGCCACGGCAGCATCGCCCTGGGCACGTGTTGCCAACTGACTGGCAACTGGCAACTCTTAACTACCAACTGGCACTTGGGCACCTGTTGGTCTTCGGCTTTAGCTATTTATGCTATAATTTCAGGCATGCAGCTTGCGACTTCATGGCAAGGGCAACGGCAGCAGCAGCAGCAGCAGCAGCAGCAACAACCGCAACATCAATTCAATTTGCATTGCAATGGCCTGCAGCCCGACTTGTTGTTGTCATTAAATTGCAACTTGTTGTGCTTGCTGCTGCTGCTGCTGTTGTTGATAATATTTCTGATAATGGATCATACTGTTCGATTCTTTTGCTTTTTGTTGGGGTTTTTTTTATCTTTATGAGCAGTCAGAGCACATGGTTGCACTTCAGCGCCTGCACGTGCCGGCAGCATGAAAATAGTAATAAGAAATATAAAAAACACAATGAAGAAGTAGAAGAAATGGAAAATGTGTCTGGCAGCTGAGTTAACGGCGTTTTGCCAACTGTTTTACGGTTTCTGCCGCTTGCAATTAAGCCCAAAGCGTAGAAATTAGGTTCGTTTCATAGACCATAAAGCGCTCGCCACGCTCTCACTAGCCCACAAATGACGAGACAGCCAAAAAGCAAACGGTGCGTATGAGCAATGTCTTTTAATATGCACACATACATACATTTGTATGTATATAGAAAAGAGCTGACTAGATGAGTGAGAATGCTGAGGGGGAGAGAAAGGGAAAGAGAGAAAGAGAGGGATAAAGGGAGAGTGTGCGCAAATAGCAGGATAGAAGAGAGTTAAAGAGAAGGAGGAAGAGAGGTGAGAGCGAGGGTGAGACAGATGTAGATGTAAAATAGAGAAAAAAAGGGAGTGAGAGGAAAAGAAAGAGAGTATGAGTGAGAGAGAGTGTGTGAGAGAGAGTGTGAGAGCGAGAGTGTGAGAGAGAGAGAGAGAGAGTGAGATAGAAATAGAGAGAGGGAGAAAGAGAGAGCGAGATAGAGATAGAGAGAGAGATAGAGAGAGGGAGAAAAAGAGAGAGAGCTAGAGAGAAAGAGAGTTACAAAGTGATCGAGAGAGATGGGGACTTTCATCATATCATTTCATGTACCTTAGACCATTAAACAGGCCACTAAGAAAGTTATAATATCCACTATATGTAGAGCATAGATAGACATGCCTTAGAGTCCATAAAGTAGTATTTATCTTCAGCTGTAGTATTTATATGTATAATAGTACTATTATTTATATTGATCAGAGTATCAGCTGATCTTTTAGTATTTAAAATACCATCACAAAATTGTTGAAGGCATTACCTAATATATATAAGTCAGAGTACTATAGCACATACATATATAGCTGCGTATAGATAATCATTCCAAATTAAGAACTTGCATGATAACACTTTATGAATTCTCAAACAAAATCTTATCAAAATGACTCTCGTATATTATATATACGTAGAAATATTTTCAATTTTTTATGAATGAACGTAATGAGTAAAAGTATTTTTGAGCTATCAGAGCGATTGCGACCTTTACTATGCTGCACCTAAATAATATAATTTCGCTTACTATATAACAATGCGCCTATAATAATTAGCAGTTCAAAACGAAGTCCTCCTATACGAATACCACTCAATCAATAGTCTTCGTCGTTGCAAAAATAGTTTTTTTTTTGTCTTATTGTGAAAAAAAGATGAGTAGTTTTTGCTAGTTTTGTATTTCGCTTAGTTGGATCTGGTTTGTTTGCCAAAATGGCAGCTGAAATATATAAAATAGATATTTGCTTGGCATTTTGTCAACTGTCACTGGCCACAAATTGAAACTCATGGGCTCCACTTATCAATGTTTTCTATCTCATGTTCAGCTTTTGCCTTTGCTTTTGCGACATTTATCGGCGTTTTTTTTTTCTTGTTCTTGTTTCGTTTCGCCGTGTCTTAACAATTTTTAATTGTTTATTTATGCGTCGCGGCGTCGTATAATTCCAACATTAGTTAATGCGTTTATAATGCGAAAAGTAACAACAACAACAACAACAGCAATAAGTAGAAGAAGCAGAATACAGATATATTTTGTGACTGTTGGCGCCTTTTAAACAATTGACGGCGCGATTCCCACGCTGCGTATGAAATAAATTTCAAAAATTGTACGCTCCTCTGTACATTTTAATGATGCCACCAAAACAAAAAAAATATATATAAAACCAAAAGAAAGAAGAGGAAGAAAACCAAAAATACCAAAAACAGAAACAACTTTGAAGCCGCCGCATGGCCAGCCAAGTAATTTTCTTGCTTGTTGTCGTTGTTGTAATTGTTGTAGTTGTTGCTGCTACTTTTGGTTTGTTAGGCGCCCCATTATAAATCTGCGCCAGTCTATGACAGTTTGTGGCCCAAAATGTGACGCCAAAGTTTGCGTTTGCGTTTACGTTTACGTTTGCCTGCTTCAGAATTTGTGGGGGCCATTGCTCGGCGTCTGACGCCTGTCGCCTCTGACGTGACTGCAAATGAGCTGCAAGAAAGAAAGAGCTGCCGCCTGAAGGGGAATCGCGAGAGAAAGAGAACTCAATGCGAAAGCAGTTCAATGTGGGTGCCCCAAAATGCGTGTGTGTGTGTTGAACTTATCTATCGGCGTGCTTGGCTAAGATAAGCTCAGTTTCCCAGAATTTTACCCGATGACGTATGTGCTATTCGCCTGTGCCATGTGGCGTATGCGTTACGTGCTGCTATGACCAACAACTAAGCAAAATCACGTAGCCACTAATACGAAAAATATTGTCCTTCAACTAAAAATCGTTGAGTGAATCAACGTGCAGCGATAAGTGCGGTTTCAGAATGTATCGATAACAAACACACACACACACACACACACACTCAGATAACGTTTCTTAACCTAACTCAACAAATGAATATCATTTACATTTGGCATAGTTAACATTATCAATTGCTATTTAAAAATCGATTAAACGCATAATCGATAAGTTTATCGTTCACTGCTCGCGAGTATCGAGTACTTACTACCGGGTTGCCAGCCAAACAGGCTGCAACTGCAACCAAAAGTTGTTATTGTTGCTTTTGTTGTCGTCCGACTGCATCGCATCTTTATTTAGACACAAAAATGTTGCATGTTGCGCGCTTTTCACCAAATGCGCACCTTGTCCACATTATTATGCAAAGAGGGTTGCACTATTTACCCAAAAATGGCCGTGGCTAATGATGATGATTGCCAGCCACTGCCACAGACTGGCTGAGTGGCAGACATTCGAGCCAACTTTGTTGCCGTTGCTGCTGCACTTGGCCAAAACGGCTGCAACTTGTTGCCAGCGATTGTTTATATGTCATTGGCAATTAGTTGTTGTTATAACTACAAGTAGTTGACTCTGCTGAAATGTGAGTGCGTGCGAATGTATATATGTATATGTGTATGTGCGTGTGTGTGGGCGTGTTTTTGTTTATGGCAGCAGGAAAACAATTGCGGCACTATCTAAATATTTTGCTGTGAAATATTTGGCTACAGCCAAGTGCCGCCTACATTTTTACACAAAACTATATGCAATCATTTTTATGGATTGTTGCTGGCGTATTTATAAAGCGCGTTCCAATTGGATGATGCCTTGCTATGATTAACAGACAGCCAAGGCAGAATTTCGACTCAAAAACTAATTAAATTTGGTTCTTTTTTCTCTTTTTGGCTGGGATAGGGCGTCCCTTTTTGACAAAATGACGAAATATTTATTTGAAATCTTTCATGTTTCATAAAATTATGTGCAATTTATTTTTAAAACAACAACGGCGCGACGACAACGCTGACAGACGCGCAGACGTTAACGTCGAGGGGGAAGCACCCTATGCCACCCTACGCTCAGGCGCTGCCCCTGTATAAAGTGTGCCTAATTAGAGCTGCAACATCAACAACAACAGATGGCGCCAAGTTTGTTGGCCAAAAAAGCAGGCAAGAGATCAAAGGGCCTGCAGCTCGTCGTCGGCGCCGTCGTCGATTGCGCAAAAAGCCAACGCTAGAGGCCGCCACCTACAACAGAAAAAATTACATATATATATATATATACATACCTATATACATACTTACATAGTTATATGTAAGCATAAAATTTCCACCCATTTATTTGCTAAACCCAGCCCCAGGGGGCGCTGCTGTCGGCTGTTGCTTTTTGCATATCAATCAGTAGTAGCTGCAACAGTTGCTGCCGCTGCTTCTGTTGATAATTATCAGAGGGAGATTGTGCGAAAGATGCCCCCGAGCCATTATAGGTGTTGAAAATACAAATTGTGAGCTGTTATCAGGATCGTCAATTGATATTGATATGAAAGCAATTAGCCGCAGAGCGACCCGGCAGGCAGCTGGGCCACGTGCCCCTTTCCACAGAACTTTGTCAAGCTGTGACTTTGATCTGCGGAAATGTTCGGCAGCAACAACTTTGAATTTGATTTGAAAATAGAGGCAGTCAGTCTACACTGCTCGCCTGCTCGAAAGCAACACACACACACACACAAACACAACAAGCGCAACAAAAACAGTTCCTACAGGGTCTTATTTATAGCCATAGTTTTTATGCTCCATTTCAATGGGCCGACGTAGACGGCGCGCGTTGCCCCTTTGAAGATTGCCCCTAGGCCAGCCCCCTTTGGCGCTGCTGCTCAGCTAACCACTTGATTGCACTTTTCGCAGCATAAAATAT
The DNA here is from genome assembly GCA_035045545.1 of Drosophila gaucha. Classification (NCBI taxonomy): domain Eukaryota; kingdom Metazoa; phylum Arthropoda; class Insecta; order Diptera; family Drosophilidae; genus Drosophila; species Drosophila gaucha. The sequence goes on from JAWNOY010000292.1 coordinate 9,741,370, forward strand.
AGATTTATGTCTGTGGCTAGCCCAAACGAAAAAAAAACTGTAGAAAAGTACACAAAAAAAAAACAAAATAAGAAATATATATACACATATAATAGAAGAAGAAAAAGCGATATAAAATTGATTTCCCCAACCGCGCAATGGCCGACAATGAAGCGCCATTGAAGCGCAACCAAATTAATCTTTCAACGACAATTACAATTAATTATAAACGCCCCCGCCGGCTCGGCCGCAATGAAATCAAACTACTGAACCACAAAAAGCCTGTGTGTGTGTGTGCGTGTGTATCGACAGCTGTTGGTCGTTGTCCGTGTCTGGCATTTTGAAACTCGAACCAATAAAATCAGCCAGCAAATCAAAGTAACATTTCAATGCTCTTTCAAAAGCATTTTTGAAAGTCTATCAGAAGCTAATAAAGTCTTATATATAGTAAACTCTTATATCAATTGTAGTTATCATATTACTAATATAATTGAAATTTAAGTTAATATTTCAAAAAGTAGATTAGCTTTCATTCAAGAAAACTTATCTTATCTTATCTTACTAGTTCTTCGGTGCTTATCTTTGTATTTGTAGTTTGTTAGTTTCACTAAAGAAATATATTTTATTTTCTTTGCTACTCTTATATATAGAATAAATGTAAGTAAGAACCAATTTAATTTGATTAAAAATTGGCTTACAAATCATCATTCAAACTTCTTATCTAATCATACAAAAGTTCCTCAGTATAAGTTCCAATTAGAATGATAGATTAGTTATCTAACATCAAATCTTAAGTTGGTAACACATTGATTAAGTTGATGACATTTCACTTCAGCAAACTTCTCTTATCTTATCACAAGCAGTGCTTGAGTACCTTTACACCTATAATTGATCAATACCTGCCAATTAGAATGATCATTTTTGTTAGCTGCGCTAATAATATCCAAAATAAAAGATGTTGGTTAAGAAAATTAATGGATTATTAACATCTCTTATCTCCTATCTTTAATACCTCTCTATGCACTCACTATTTATCAATTATGCTGTGTCGCAAACTGACTTGCCAAACTAAAATGCCCGACAAAGCTTGCTCTCTCCCCGCTTGCTCCACGCATTACAATATGTAAACATATCAGGGGGCTGCTGTTTTAATTTTCATCTTTCTTACACTTTGGCCCATATACGACTGCTTGCCTATGTATGTTTGAATATGTATACACATATACATATATATGTAAATGAGTATTGTGCGCATTCAAAATCCAATCTGTATCTATCTATCGCGCCATCTATCAGTCTCTGCGCGCACCTAATTACAAAAAGATAAAAGCGCTACTTGGGCACCCGCCTCTGCCTCCTCCCCCCGCCAGAAGAGCTGTGGCCCACCCACCCAAAAAAAAACACCTTGGCGGCTTTTGTTGTTGTGGTTGTGTTTGTTGTTGTTAACGGTGGCTACTTAATTTCGTATTAATAAACATCACAAATGTTGTAATCTGTAGTTTGGCACCTTATTTATTTATTTTGCTTATGCCTCGGCTCTCCGCAGCAAACAATTTGGATTTCGAACTTCGAATTTCGAATTTCTTTATTGATTGCGGGCGATTTTTCGCAATGAGCTTTTCGAATTTCGGCCTCAGTTGATTGACGAACTGTTACCCACAAGTTGTCTAAACAAATGCGTTGTTGTTGTTGTGCAATTGTGGAACATTGTTCTGTGGGTGTGGCAACGAGAGGCATGGCCAAACCTTTTGGCTCAGCGCATCCAAATTCGATTTGAATTGGGAATCGAAAGTGCGTTCAGGCGTAAAAGTCGCATTGCCTCACAAACATAACCGTAAATTGTGAACCAATTTGAATTTTATTCGATTCTTTTTCGGGAATCACATTTTCAACACATCGTTAATGAATTAAGCACACACGCATACAATAGCTAATGGAAGGCAGCGAAAAACACAGAACGATTGGATGACAAACGGAAAAAACAGAACAGATTCGAGGCAAGGAATGGGAAATGGGAATACCGCAATTGAAAGCAGAAAATTGGTGCGTCTGTCCGGTTCCAAGAAAAGCACCGTGGAAAAAAGTTCAGGTTGATGTTAAACAAGAACAAAAACAGCGCAATAAGATAACAAATCAAATGTTTTTAACAATTTATACAAACTATTCAACGGAAGAACGAAAACTTTTTGGCAAACTTTCCGTCACGATAAGAGACTCAAAGAGTGCAAGAGCTAGTTCAAAGAACTGGTTCGTAAGGTACATTTTAGATAGATTACATAGATGCGCATTTCGAAATGATAGATAAATATTACAAGATAATAAATATGAACAAAAACAAGCCAAATAAATGCTCGGACAGGCGCTCAAAATATATACATATATATGCGCGATAAACATTTCAGCAGCCAAAACAGAGCAGAACAGATCTGAAAAGAACAGTAAACAGTAATGGGCTGCATAAAAAAGAAGAAGAAGAAGAAGCAGTCGAAACGGATGCATTAAGGGAGCCAAATAAATAATAATAAATAAGCGCAAGTGAATTAAAATGCAGAAGCGCAAAATTTCGAATATCTTTTTTTTTTGGCACTGCGAGTATGCGTGTATGTGTGTGAGCCAAGTGCCAGCCATGCTGTTGTTGTTGTTGCCAAGCTCTCAGCCAGTTGCCGGCTTTTCATCTGGAATCCTCAGCAGCATTTTATGTGGCGTGTCAAAGAAATTTATTTTTGCGCACATTGCCGCAATTTCCAAGAAGTCAACGCATTCACAGATATATTTATATATATGAAATGTGTCTGTGTGTGTGTGTGGCATGCCTAGACAACACTCTGACAAGTCTCGCGATGAGTGCTTTTTGAATTTGTGTTGCAAAATGGGCGCTCGAATTATGGCTGCAAAAGGCCAACACTTGATTGCGTCATCCGTTTAATGGGGCGTATGATTAATTTTTGTTCAAACTGCTTGCAAGCGGCTCTGTTCAGTGGCCGGAATAGTTTCCCAGCAGCAGCAGCAGCAGAACTTGGCCAGCTGACTTTTCACTGCACATTTTCACATTTTCCACTCACAGTTGCAGCAGTTGCTGCCACTGCTGTTGCTGCTGCTGCTGCTGTTGTTGTTGTTGCCCACTTTGGACATTTAAGCCGCTTTTGGCATGCGTACAACTGGCGGCTTTTTCCTGCTATCCAGCTTCAGCTTGAGCTCTGTCTCTGTCTCAGTCTCAGTCTCCGAGTCGGGGCAGCAGCTGATTTATGCGCCTTCTTCGACGTCGTCGGTGTCGCTTGTTGTTGTTGCTGTTGTTGTTGCTGTTGTGTAGGCGCGTTTCATGTAATCTGGCGGGTAATCCAAGTGGCCAAGCGTGAGAATTTTACTCATTGGCTTAACTCGGCTCAACTCGGCTCGGCTTGGTTTCAGTTTAGTTTTGTTTCGAGTCGGCCCGGCGAGTTGGCGACCGACCGACTTCCGTATCATTTGTGTTCAATCAGCGAACATGCACCAAATTTTTATTAGTTGCCAGGTGCTGCAGCTGCAGCGGTTGCAGCGCCACCTAGCGGTGCTTTTGCGGTGGGTGTGAACCTCACCAGTTGAAGGTCATATCTTTCTGTCTCACTCTCGCCCATTTGCAATTGTTGTGGGCGCGTCAAAGTTGATTTTCCCACGCTGATTACGAACGAAAAGCGAGAGAATTATTTCTGTTGCGGCTTTTGGCCAAAAAGGATGCGCTGCTTGACAAATGTCAGTGTCAGCCCGAATCCCACAACGTGTCCAAAGATGATGATCAGCTAGAGCAGCGTCTCTCTGTGTGTGTGTGTGTGTGTGTGTGTGTGTGTGTGTGAAGACATTGGTAGCTACTTTTCACCAACTGCAACTGCAGCTCGTTTTCTTGTAATGTGCTCATTTTCCTTATGCGGCAGCTGGCCGGAAAAATTGGGTTAAGTTTGACTTTGGTTTTGGCTTTGGCTTTGGCTTTGCTGTTGCTGTTGCTGTTGTTGTTGCTGTCGCTGCCATTGGCAATGGACTTGCTCTAGATTAACAAATGTTGATTAAGATGAACATAATGATGTTGTGAATGATGACGATCATGGGCTTATGGCCAAGTTAACAGCCTTGTGGCTATTTTTAGAGCAGCACCAACAAAAAGGGCGCGTCCCGATCTACAACTGGGCGATAAGCTGCTGCCAGGCTCCACAGCTCCACAGAGACAGACTGCAGCCGAGAGAGCGCTTAGTCATTCCACTTGTTGTTGGCAGCAGCAGCTCACCCACGTAACCCAAGACGCTGACTCAAACCGGCCAAGACGTTGGCTCTTGTCTGTGGACTATGGACTGTGAGCTGGGCTGGGCATGCAAAAATAATGTCGTCAGTGGAAATTGATCGATTTAAATGGAATTAAGATCATCGTCAGCCGCCTTCCTCTCCCTCTGTCTCTCTCGCTCTCTCGGTCTGACTCACTGACTTAGTGAACGACTAAGCCACCGGCAAAGGCCACAGTCACAGTCGGAGTCGAGAGAAGTAGCTGCAGCTCCTCAGCTTGTGCCTTTGCCTTTGCTCGAGTGCAACTTAATTATGGCTTGTTTGCTTTACGGCCGTCTGGGAGGTGCGCTCTGTCATTGCCAAACAATTGCAATCGTCGTCGTTGTTGTCCATGTCGCTGCTGCTGCTGCTGCTCCTCCTGCTCCTGGTGCTGCTGTTGATGGCTATCAGCAATCAGGCGCTTTGTGCGCCAGCCACAACAACAACAACAAAGCTGATGAACAGCAGACGCCGCAGACATTTAAATTGTGGCAAACGATTGGCATAAAACGACTTTTGCCCAGTTGCATTTGGGCATTGCCCATGCAATCAAACAAAAACTCATGACAACAGCAGCAGCAGCAACAATACGAGATAAGCTCAACGCGCCTGCAGTTAGAGAGATGAAAATAATATCTGGACAGCTGCGCGGCCTTCAGCAAATCTTTTAGCCAAACAAAAAAAAAAAAAATGAACAAAAAAAATGAAATATGAATAAAAAATTCTTTCAATGCATTTGTGTAGATTTTCACACGCTGTCGCCAGCAAGTGCGTGAATGTGCGTGTGTACATGTGTATATGGATGTGTGTATGTGTGTGTATGTATTATGTATTCAAATGTCATCGGAGTTTGTGTGCTGGTGACGTAGTTAGGAGGTCTTTATCTAGCAGGGTTGCTGAAATTATAACAGAAAGAAAAAACACAGAATTAAAAAATTTAAAATATATTTTAAAAAATATTAAAAAATATAAAGACAAAAGAAAATAGTTCGAAATATATAAAACTAAAAATAAAATAAATATTCTATACGTAAACTTTTACGTTTGAAATAATAAAGAAGTTAAACATTTAATGCTGCTGCTGACTTTGTCATAGGCAAATCTTTCATATATATAACAGTATAAATAATTGTTATTAAAATTGCAAGAAAATTCACTTAAGTTTAAAGTAATTAACTCATTTATGCATTCTTCAGCTTCTTCTGTAGCCCTCGTCTTAAATCGAACAAGCAGTTATATATATTTTTTTGTGCTCTCTTATCAGCATTATCACTGCCGCATTGTTTTTATTCACACGCCCCCTACACACACACACACACAAACAACTAAATAACTAGAGAATACATATATTATGTATACAGATATACATATTTGTATCTCAGATACAGTGCCACGAGATGTGTGTACGAGCAGAAATATCTACAGGATTTACATAGAATGCCATCAAATATTTGCATAACATTTTGACAGTTTTTGTGGAAAAACATGCCAAGAGGTGGTCACAAACAACAACAACAACAATAGAGCAGCAAACAGTAGCGGTAAATTCTGTTGCTACGTCATCGACTCTTTGAAATCACGTCACGGAAAATTTGTGCCGGATTTCTTTTTGTACTTTTTATCAAAATGCGTTTACAGCAAACAACGAGAATAAATCAATTGTTGGCTTTGTCACATTGCTTGTCTGTTTGTTTGTGTTTGTTTGTCTGTTTGTCTGTCCGTTTTGTTTGTTTGCTTGCTGCAGCGCCAGCGTCAGAGAGCCCAATTGACTTTGATAACACTATGCAACAAATTACAAGCATTCAGCTGATTTCACACGTATCCGGATGCATAGTGAACAAGTGAATATATATAATATATGCTATTTATATACATATATATATATATATATATATATATATATATTTATTAATCAGAATTACAATTGGATTTTCTCTAAGCTCAATTTCTTAATTTTCATCTAAGATTTTAATTTGTTTAATATTTTTCTCTTGTTTGTTGCAATTGTTGTTTCTGCCATCAAGCGAATTTGTTGTCAATAGAAATGATAGTATTGTTACGAATTGAACTCAGTAGGGTTCGAACCAACGCATACCCCACTGGTTTACAAAGATATCATCTTCATATAAGATATCATACAAATGTAGATTTGAAAGCTTTTAAAGTCTTCTACTCCTTAAAAAAATCTTGTTTTCTTGATTGATATTCTTTTCACATTTTACTCAAAACATTTTTTTATTTTTTGGAATTTTCAGTTCAGAGAAAACGCTGCTTATCATTTTCCCTATATTCAGCTTGTAAGGTGTGCTCGCTGCTTAAGTCCATAAACTGTTTGCCTTAGGCACTCAAAATGTTGAGCACGTGCTTCAGTCATAGCAAATATTTTGCTGGTGGCTATTTTTTTTAAAATTATCATAAGTACTTCTCCTATATGTTTTGTCAAGATTTGTTGGCAACACTTTTCCAATTTCACTTTTGAAATATTTTGCTTTTAGATCTGCTCTTTTCGCTGGGTATTATGTTTCCCTTGAAAAGTATTTCACGTATTTTTTGCCAGATATATTACGTTTCAGTCAAAAGTATCTAAAATATGTATTTGTCTAAAGAGATAGCCAAAGGCGATTGTATTGTTGTAGCATATTTAATGATTCATGGATAGCACTTAATTGTGAAAAGAGCAGAGCATAGCTCTTTCGCTTATCAGCGGCAGCTGCGATTTTTGATAAGCCACCTGCAGCGCTTGGCATTAGTCAGAGAAGAACGTGAGAAACTATGCGCCAAGATAAGAAAATGCCGCTAGAAAAGCCAAGTATAGAGCGTGCTGTTTATGACGACGATGATGATGATGATGATGATGCTGCTGGTTAGTATGGTTTGTAGATAGATAGCTAGCTTAGGCTACGGGTGGCTGCAACAGCTGGGCGAACAGATTTGCAAACTGACTGCAAAAATAGTGAGAGGAGGAGGAGGAGCTGGGGGATGGGAGAAACTAACAAAGAAAAGCAAAGCAAATCAAATCAAATAAACAAAACAAATGCAACTGCTGCAAGTAGACTGTAAAAGGGGGAGGGCAGCGACTGTGGCATAGGCAGAGGCAGAGGCAGAGGCAGAGAAGGTGGCAGCTGCGCTGATTTTCTTGGCATTTAGAGGCAGCAACTGCGGCACTCACTTGACTTAATTAAACGGGGCAGGCAGTGTTATAAAAATATATATATGTACATACATATATAAAAGTAAATATGGGGCCGTCTATAGAAGAAGGCAAGGCGTAAAAAACGAGACGAAGTTCAAAGCAAAGTGCCAGCACAGACAGAGGCAGAGACAGAGAGAGAGAGAGAGAGAGAGCGAGGGAGAGAGTGAGTTGTGTTTGCTTTTGCTGCTACTTATCGCTTATCTTCACTGATTAAATGGCCTAACTAGGCAAATTCTCGCCTTGATTTCCATTTGTCTTACCAATTTTACATATAGCAACATTGTCCATGGTGCTTCTTGCTTGTTGCTATTGGTATTGCTATTGCTGTCTATTTGCTTGAGTTGTCAGCAATCAGATGTTGACAGCGACAACCTCAACGTGAAAGTCGCGGTCGTTGCTTCAAAGGAAATCACATTGCGTATACGCAACGTGCAAATAAACAAGCAAATGCGCCAAACAAACATGGAAAAATCGACAGATCTCAACGGGCGACAATCATCGTGCATACATTAAGTTGTTGTTGTTGTTGCTATTTCCCTTCTGTTGTTGTTTTTCTTTCTTTTTTTGTTTTTTATTAGTTTTGCTTGCTTGCGCGCCTTCAAGACATTTTCATTGCGAACATTTTGGCCACACGTGCCGGCCATTCATTTGCCAGACGAACGCAGAGAGAGATAGAGAGAACTTGTACACTTTTTGCCAGACTGTTGGCTTGTCTTTTACTTTTCGCCTTTCGCATTAGCTACAACATAATTTGCTGGTTGTTGTTGTAGTTTCTATTGCTTCAATAGAAATCAAATCGAGCCACGATATGACAGCTGATATATCAGTTATAGTAGCAATCGAGCGTTATCTAATCTAACACTTGTTTTTTCGGCTCAATTATAGACTAACAGACAGCAGTGGAATTAATTTAATTGATGTTTACCCAAGCCCAATTGCCGGTAACAAGAACAATTAACCATTTGTTTACACACTGTCAAGTGCGACCTACCTGGCGTATACATAATGTTCAATGCTCCCAGCTCAAGTGTCTTATCTAGGCAATTGTACACATATGCAAATATTATGATATTTTATAGACAGATGAGAGAGAGAGAGAAAGAAAGAGAGACAGAGCGTCAGTCTATTAAAATTCCCCCTAATTCCAGCTGGTGAAGCGCGTGCTAGACCCGCTGCCAGCAATTGTAAAAGATATCCGCTTCAAATAAGATAATGTGCGCATACATTCGTCACTTTATGGCCAATGCAATAAATCACTTGACTTGAATTCTATTTATTTAGCAGAAGAATCGAGGAATGACACAATGTCGCCCGAGCGCCAATAAAAATGAATCAAAAATTATAAAATAAATAACGAGCGCTCGCACACGAAAACATAAATAACACAAAGTTGACAAAAATATATATGTAAATATTAAGAAAATGCAGAAGAGCTGGCAAGTTTTTCATCTATTTTTTGGAAAAACAACGTAAAATGTTGGAGAACAACAAGAAAAACTTCCGTTCGCTGTCGCCAACGAATGTGGGTCAAACAGCAAGAAAGAGAGAGCGAGACAGAGAGAGAACGAGAGAGGGGCTGCCAAAATAAAATGTCTTTCAGCGCACGACAACGAAATTCGAAATTCATATTTTTAAGAGCTAAAAAAGTAATAAATACAACATTTCACATTGCACATTTCATTAATTTGGCTTAAGTGAAATCTTTGGGAATATAACCCTCCGAGAACAATGATATATATACGTACGTATATCCGTAATGCTATAGTGCTTGCAAGTGTATGCAACTTGCATGCAATTTGGACGACAGATGGCGCCAGTCAGCGTGTCGCATGCAATTTGCTTATTAATTCAATAAAATCTTAATAAACGTAACGATTCTCAGCCTCCCTACCTCTCTCAGCTGGCAGCGGTCCATTGCTAAAACCACATGTTGTCGCCATTGTCTACCCTCTCTCTCGCTCTCTCTCTCTCTCTCTCTCTCTCTCTCTCTCTCTCTCTTTTGCTTTGCTTCTTGTGTTCTTTGGCTTTTTTGATGGATTTGCATGAATCATTGAGGCGTCACGCTCGAAGGAAAATCGCACAAAAAGTTGACTTGCAAAAACAAACAAACGTGAAAAATTATTATGTTTCATATATATACTTTTATATATATATATGTTTGTGAAAAGTTATTTTAATGCGAGTACGTCGCCTCCATCTCCTGTGTGCTAAAATCGTCGACAGGCAGCAGCCGAAACGACGACAGTTTTCCTGCCTCTGCTTTGACAGCGTTTCCTCTCCGTTTATTTTCGATTCCTAGTTGTCGCAGTTGTTATGCCAGACTTTTCCGGAAGCGCGGCGCGACAGCAGCTGCGGCTTTGACGTAGTGTTGACGCACACAGAGCCCAAAACAACCGAACAACAACCCAACAGCAACCCAACAACTACAGCATCTTCATAAGAGGCCAATGAGCTCTGGCAGCAAAACGTTCCAAAAAAATAACTGCGTGCATATCATATTTCAGGCCCTCTCTTTGCAAATCTCATAGACTTGACAGACAGTTTGCAGTTTTCGGAATTCATTTATAAATCTCAAAGAGTTTTATCGTTTAATTTAAATTGATATGATAATATGATCTTACTTGATTGCTGATCGAAAGATTTCCTAAATAAAGATTCGTTAACGAGTGCAAAACAAATCTCAGTGGCTCTCTTTGTGATTCTCATAAGTAACAATGAAATAGTTTTCATTTGTAATACTCCAAGAGTCTTCAGTTCAAACTTGAGCTTGAAGTTAGGATAAGTGTGAAAAGTATGATACGATAAATATCATAATAATATACATGTTGGATTAGCCCCAGTAAGAAGTTGCAGTTAAACAAGATATAATAATATTCATGGAGTTAAAGCGCCACTTGAATGTAGCCCCATTGTGGGAGGTATAATATTATTGTCTTATATTGTGCGCTGATTAAAAGAGTAGTTCAGTTTTCGACTAGCTTTCTCAATGTGTTCCATATTCGATTGTCCCCATATATCATGCCACACTGAGCTCCGAAAGAATTTTGATAATCACCTTTTAAGCGCATAATTAAGTCATAATAACAAAGAATTGAACCGCACTGAAATGATATGCCAAAAAAACCAAAAATTATGATGAAAAAATATTAATAAATATCAAAATATATAAAAAAAGAAGAGGAGAAGGAGGAGGAGGAACGCGAATAAAATGTTCATCTTATTATTATGCCTCGAATTTCATTGTGAATCAAAGCAAAAACTTGAAAAGGCTTCGACCGGCAACTGCGTGCCGAATTTGTTGGTACATGCAGGGGGCCCCCGCCCCTGCCCCTATGCAGATGGAGGGGGGAGGGGGCTTTCGGGCATGACAATTGTCAACTTGCTTGCGTGCTGCCTTCAATTCTTAATCGCCTTCTGTCCATAGCCACTTGTGAGTTGCTTTTTTCTTACGATTATTCAGCACGGAGCTCCTTCACAGCTCAGCGTAAAAGAGACAGCTTGTGAGTGGGACACAGAGAGAGAGAGAGAGAGAGAGAGGGATAGAGTAGAGAAGAGAGCAGTAGAGAAGGCACCGCAAAACCAATTTGGGAGCGTGAGAAAGTGACGCGCACAATTAAAATGCGGCTTTATGGGCCGTCGCATTGGCCCAACAAAAAAGCAACGAAAATCATAAATTATAAACAATAAATTATGTTTTAATATATAACATTTTACAGAATAAATATTTAGCAGCATTTTCCTTTCAAACGAGCCACGCGAGAGACGCATAAATTAACATTCGCTTAGCATTAAATCAAATAAAATTCTCGTTGAATATATAAATAGAGCTCAGCGATTTAAACAGATATATATATATATGTATAGTATATAAAGCACATATAATTTATGCAGACGTCTCTTTATAATTATCATTATGATTATTCACTTAGCTGCGATTCGCTGGAAAAATTCGCGTGCGTAATGCCGCATTGCATAATCAGGCAAAAAACTGTTCGCATGCAATTAAAAAGAAAAGAATTGAAAATAGAAAATTGTTAATAGAAAATACTTGGGAATTGATTAATTGTCTCTGTACCTCCCCCCCCTCTCTCTCTCTGTCTCTCTCTCTGTCTCTCTTATTGTACAAATGATTCATTCATTCACGCAATACGCAATTATCATGTGATGCACGCCCCCAAAGACACACCTCCGCCCCTGTACCCCGCCCCCGCCTTCGCGCCCTGACACGTGAGATGCCGGCTAATTTAAGTTAAGCCAAATTGCTGTCACATTGTATTGTGGGCGTGGCAAGTGGGCCAATGATTTCATTGCCAAATTGTCGACACTTATGACTCAGCGACAGAGTGCGAAGCCAAAGCAGAGGAGACTTTTTGGCAATACCTCCCCGCTGCATGATTGGCCCATCTGCAATTGGCCGAATTCACAAAATGCGTTAATTAGACAAAACTTAAATATAAATCGAATGCTAAACATATCAATTGAATGAGCATAACCTGATTAACACGTGAAGGAAGTCTATGAATCAATTTGGAGATTCAGCTCAAAGAATTTCTGTACAATTTGTGATTGGTGTATATCATATATCATTTATATATCATTTATTATATAAAGGAAATTACATAAATTATATATATATATATATATATATATATACCTTAATATAAATATACTTAAAGCTAACTCAAGTGTTGACTATAATATATTTTCAATTTCAATATATAGTCTTTGATAGATGAGTTGTCTACGATGCGGGTTCGAATCCTAGTCTCAGATATATATATATGTTGTGTTGGTTTAGCTGGGAGGCGCTATTTCCCAGTGCTGTTTGCAACTCTATTCTATTTTCTAATTACAATAATAATTCTATGAAAGCTTGAAAGAGATATCAATTCCTATTTTTGAAGATAAAATATACATTCAAAAACAAACAAATACTATATATGATTTAAATTCAAATAATTTGTTGTATTCTAACTTTCAATCTTTGCTTTTATGTCAAAAAGTAGTAAGAGCACCCTCGTAAAAGCAATATTTATAAAAAAGAGCTACTAATCTTTTTTTTTGTCTAATTTCAAAAATCATTTTTTTATAAAATTTATTCAGCTAGTTCTTAATCTACTTTAGAAATCTATATATTATCATATAATATATTATCTTCAGTCAAATTTCGAATAATCTAACTATCATATTAAACTTAGTTTAGTATTTCCCTTTATTTTATAATTCTTTATCTATTAGAAGGCAAGCTGACAGATTCTTGAACTTTATACTACTTCATGTTCTAAATTACTCCATCTCTAACATTTTTTTTTCATTATTTAATCAGAAAATCGAAACACTTTTCTATATTTAAGCCATGTGATTAGTCCTTGAAAATCATTTCATGTCATATTCTCATTTTACGATCGGAAAGTTCATAAACAACTTACGTTTAACAACAGTTTAACAATTTGTGCAGACGCGACGTCCATAAAATGCAAATAAAAAGAACTTAAAAAAAGAATTTCAATAATTTCTAATGCGATATTTTTTGTTTATGGCGCCGAGGCACAAACGATTTTCAACTTTTCGCATAAACAATGAAACATGCTCAAATTAATTGGAATTTAAGATACAGACACTACAAATATATATATGTGTATGTATGTATATTGGAAAATTTATAGACTAACGCTGGTTGTTGTTGTTGTTATTGTTCTTACAGCACAGAACGCATCGATTACATCCATAACATCTGCGCCAAACAATGCGACTATTGAGAACAACGCGGAGCTGCGCATCATATGCAAAGTGGAGGGCAGGCCGCCCCCAAAGGTGACCTGGTTCAAGGACGACAAGTCAATAAATCGCAAACGCCATGTTTATCAATTCAAGCATCACAAGTGAGCCCAATTCCCTCAAGCATTACTCGGAACTGTTAAATAATCCAATATATTTCTCTCTCTTTCTTAATTTCCGTGCGATCTGCAGAAGACGTTCCGAGCTGATTGTGCCCCACTTTAACAGTTCCTCCGATGCGGGCAAATATGAATGCCGTGCCAAGAACAAAGTCAGCAAGACGATCGACAAGCGCCGCATCATGATCAATGCTCATCCAGGTAAGACCTTCGCACTCTATCCCTCTCGCTCTCTCTTCCTCGCTTGTCACTTTGATGTGCGTCTGTCAAGTTTGGCTAGCGCTCCAATTCATTTCTAATTTATGGGCACATTCGAAGGCGACAATCCATGCATGTTGTCTTGTAAACCAAAAATATATCTATCTATATCTAAATATATATATATGTATTCTTTTACAGTCGCCTATCGGCCGGATCATCGCAGCTCGGACAAACCATGCGAGCAGAATTTTTGCTTTCACGGCGGCACCTGCCGATTCATAGTGGATCTATCTCAGTTCTATTGCAAGTAAGTTGACATTCATAACATCATCTAACATCGGTTTGTGGCATTTCAAATGTATTTTAGGCATGATACAGCTGCTTCCTCTCTCTCTTTCTCTCTCTCTGGCGCTGTCTCTTTCCAAATCGAACCCTATGTCAAGTGGCTGCACTGTGATAAAACCTGTGACAGCTGATAAAGTCCGTTTTAGAGATCTAGAGAGCCTTGAGGCACTTGAGATACTGTCGAGAGACTGTTTTCGATTTTGGCATCGCATTACACGAACGAGTGTAAATTTCTCTCAACTGTAGGATTTCAGAACTCCACAAACTCACACACACATACACACTCATAGCAATGTGAATAATGTCTTTCGGCGCCTCGTTTTCTACATTATCCACGTACTGTGTGTGTATGCAAGACGCATATATCGACTCGTATATGTAAACCAAATCAATTCCATTCACTCGCAGCCCCCAAAAAGCGCATTGTACTCAGTTTTTTTGATGCACGTTCAAAATGTCAAAGAAGAGTATATTGGTTTTTGTGTAATGCTGAAGCTAGAGACTTGAAATTTTCAATGTAGACTCTTATAAGCCAGCGACAGATATAAATATAAAAGGTATATATCTACTTCCTTTGGATCGAAATTATACTTGTAACTTCTCTGGTTTTCTAGTTAGGATGTCCAAGTTTGGCAGATAAGATGAGTGACAAATCGTGAAAATATGCATATTTCACAATCTTAGAGCTAGCATCTTCAAGTTCCTTTCTAAAGATAGACAAAATTTCGACTATTTTTGTAAAATTTAGTGAACGAGTATTATGCAGTTGGTTGCACCCTACTGCAGCGTTTTTACTTGTTTTTTTCTGATTTTTTTTTTGGTTCCTTCCTATTTGGCTTGTGGAAAACCATTTTCATTTTCGTTTTGAGTGCTGGGCTTGCAAAAAATACACCAGAGAGAAAGAGAGAGAAAGATAAAAGAGTGAAAAGATTGTTAATTAAATTTGTCGGCTTCGTTTTTTGCTTTATTTTTTTTGCTTTTCTCCTGCTGCTGTTTATACTTGAGTATGTGAGGGAATATGCTGGAACGCAGTTCATGGCCATCTAAATGGGCTGTATACTTAATTTTAGACGAAGATCTGAAGTGTTTGCATCGCATTAAATATCAATAATAATACAATACAATACAATTCCTAACTTATGCATCTTTCTTTTTCTTTCTTTTCTCTTTTTTTGTATGTTTAAACTTTCAGTTGCGCGGATGGATTCAATGGGGTGCGCTGCGAGTTCTCTGGGCCAGACAGTACGTACATCAATAATCCCATATGTGGCGACAAGTATTATGGAGGGTATTACTGCTAAAATAGGCACTTCTATAGCATCGATTGTTTTAGATCGAGTTACGCGAGTTACAGATAAACCAAATCCAAAACGAACTGAAACGAAAATGAAATCTAAATCAAAATGAAATAAATACAAGTATATATCAATTAACCAAACTTTAAACAGAATGATCACACATACATACATACATATGAACCAAATATAGTTGATAACACACACAAACACAAACACACACACATACACACACGCAAAGTACAAATACAGTATACCAAGCAATTCAGCAACTGCAACGATATATAACCCAATCCTAAGATTCAGTTAAAAACCAAGCTCCATTAGCTCTTTCCACCTCTCTCATAATTACCAAGAACTTGAACTCTTCACCTACTTGTCTTTTCATTTTTTTTATTAGAAAACACATTCCAAAAAGCAACAAAACAAAGTCTTAAATCTAACAAAAGTTTGTTCTTTTTTTATGAAAAATATATAATATAAAAAAGTCTAAAAATTTATAAAAAATAAAATAAAAAATAAATTTATGATAATGCGAATAAAAACAAATGGTGCTATAGAAGGTTTATTTTAAATAGTTATTACATAGGAAAAACAAAAACTATTTTTATTTAAACACAACAATTTTCTATACAGTAAATGTTAAAAAGAATTAAACAATATTGATTTTCCATTTACACGAGAAACGAAAAACAAAACAAAACAAAATTAAATAGAATGCAACTCACTCGACTCAGTCAGAAATTACATAGACAACAGAATACCTACCAAATACTGAATTATACTTGTCGAACCATTCAATTGGCGCAGCCTACACTCTTATGGAATACCTATATACATAACGATTAACGATAACGATAACAATAACAGTAAACAGAGGCTCTCTTAAGTTAGTTATTCTTTGCAACATATGGCAGCCCTATCAGCCCATTAAATAACTGTCGCCAAAGTACAGTCACCACAAAAATCAAAAAAGCAAAAAAAAAACGCACTGACTGAAATTTTGTTTTGTTTTCGATAACTGATTTTTGTTTTTTTGTAGTTTGCAAATGATGAAAAAAATTTAAAAAAATAAATAAGTAAACATACACAAAAATACAAAAATAAAAATAAATAAACAACTCGATGCGATGTAACAACATGATTAATAATACTTCATTGCATAACAATAATTATTTCTTTGCAATTAATTTAGTTACTTAGAACTCGTACATACATATTTCTGTTTTTTTTTTTATTACGAAACATATTAACCCTTTGGCTGTAGATTTTGACAAACCAAAACAAAACACGAAAAACCAAAACGAAACAAACAACAAATTTCATACGCTCCTTATAATTTTATTTATCTGGTGGTTGTTTATCAATAATAATTATTGACTAATCTTTTGCGTTTCCCCCCTTTCTCGATTGGTTAACGCTGTTCCACTATTTTATTCCTACTTTTTAATTTTCTCATACGTAACGCAAAAGAGAATAAACATCAAAGCTTTATTCGATTTCAAAATAATGCATGAACAAATTTTTTGGTTCGCAACGGAACCAGTTTGGAGCGTCCCCTAACTAGTTCATTTTAGTATTTTATTTTGTTTTTGTTTTGCTTGGTATTAGGGCAACTAGTAAAAAAAACGATAAAATCTTAAAGAAAAACGAATTAATTTTAATTTTTATTTATGATTTAATCTCTTCACAGATATTTTGTTGCAATCTACGGCCAAATACATACCTTAAATAATGACTATTTTAATGCATAGAATTTTTATTAAAAAAAAAACAAACAAATTAAAATAAAGTAAAAAGCATAAACAAGTACTCCCTGCACTCCAACGCCCGACAAATGTAATTTTTTAGTATTATGTTTAAAAATTTGTACAATTTGTTCCACTACACACACACACACACCAACACTAAACTTACATAAGTTTTCAAAATTTCCAACCTTTTTTGCAACTACAAAAAAAAACAAATCTAATGTTAATTGACAACAAATAAAACTGAAATTTTTTTGTACTTTTGGCGTTTGTGCACGGTGACAGAATTTTGTGTATGAAAATTCGAATCGAAAATCTAAATTTATTTATTGTACTTTGTATTGCGGGAAAAACTATAAAAAACTAAAAAAAAACGACTCAAAAAAATAATATAATGAAAGATAAGAAAAGATAGCGATTGACCCTGACACTGACATTGTTGCGCTTTTGTTGTTGTACCATAGACATATATATATATATATACTTATATACATATATTTATATATTATATAGATCATATAGAGAAGGAATTTGTAATAAACCATGTATATACATATATACATATATATACATATATATATCTATATATACCTACATATATTCGTTATAATTCACGATAAGTTTTGTGTACATTTCAACTAAGTTATATTAAAAAAAAGAACAGCTTAACCATAATTTATTTTGTATTTTATGAAATAATAATTTAAAACTTTATGCTAAGTACTCGTACATAAATACACATAAATCTACTTAATTTTGAAATTTTATATTATTTACCCCACTTATGTTTTTTTAAATTAAATTAAAGTGAATGAAATGTAAAATGCAAACTTAATTTTTTATGTATATGTTGAGAAGAGTTTGTAATTCTGTTAGAAGAGATTATTTTTAGTTAAGTTAAGTCGAAATTTTTAATTTAATTATTGAAAGATTTATACCAAAAATACTATGTAAAGTTTAATTTTAATTGAAAAACAAAAAAACGATGCTTAAGAAAAAAATTTCATTAAAAATTTGCAAATACTTCACATTTAACAAATTGATTTCTTTACAATTATTAATTTTTATTTATAGCTAAACAATTACAATTATTTTGTCGTTGAAGCTATCTGCTTATGTCTTCAAAAATGGTATAAGATATACAGAAGTTAAAAATTTGTTTGCTTTATCGACAGGTTCCACCTACAAAATGGACAATGGCAACAATGAAGGCAATCGATGGATGCGAAGCAATGCGAAATAAACGAATATATAATGCATAACACTATAAATGGATCTCATGATTATAAATGGTTTAAAAATTGCTAATAAAAGTCATGTATTTAATGCAAAAATTGCGCTCGCTAAAATTTGTAATTTTGAATGTTCCTTTAATGGCGCTAAAAATTGTATTTTAGTGCATTTTGAGAACTTTTGGTATTTTTAGTACGAAATCAATTTATCGAATAAGCCTACTCGTTTCTTTGCACTTTATCGAGCTAGTGAACTAGTTAAGAGTGCTGTTTCGTGACTGATTCATTGAACTCTGCATGTTAGTTCAAAGTCGGAGCTGTAAAAACAGCTTTAAGAGATTGCTGAAATCAATTGGAACGCATCTCTTGCCAATTGTAATAGCGAACGCAGCTGAACACAGCTCAAAGCAGTGTGTTCTGTTTCCAATAAAAAGAAAATATTGTTATTGATTTTAAAAGCTGTTTGGCGCCACAACCTGGTTGTTAAGTTTATTTACTCAACTTTCGGTATTTTTTAGCGCTGTACTCAATTTATCGACTAAGACCACTAGTTCTTTTACACCGAGTCGAGTTAGCGAACTAGCTTGCTCCGTGACATGTTGTTTCGACCCTGTCAGTTAGTTCAAGAACGGAACTGTAAAGACAACTTCAAAAGTTAGCGGCTAAAATTTATTGAAAAGATAGTTTTCTTTTTGCCACTTTTAGTAAAGAACGCAGTTTAATATGTCCACAGCTCAAGCAACCAAGAACTGTATCACGCTAAAGGGCTCAGCCCAAATCATTGTCGAGTACTTGAGTAAGTAGGCCGCCAACAAAAACAACAACGACGCCTGTAAAAAAGCGCGATCTAAATGGCGTCCTTCCTTTGTTTATTTGCAAAATTAGAGTACGGCATCAATTCGATATTGTTTCAACGAGGCATTTATCCAGCTGAAAACTTTGACAGCACCCAACAGTACGGCTTGACAATACTCATGTCCAAAGATCCGAAAATTACAACATTTTTGCAGAATGTATTAAAGCAAACTGAAGGTTAGTGAAATTAAATATATTTCTAAAGAGTGCCTTTAGCGAAAACTAACTTACTTGCCCTACAGAATGGCTGTCGAAGAACATGATTAACAAAATTTCGATGGTCATTACTAATGCGCACACCAAGGAAGTGCTTGAATGTTGGGACTTTAAGATGCAAGCGGAACAAGGCGATGGCGATGGCAATGGCAATGATCCCAGCAAGCAGACCTCATCGAAGCAGCTGAGCCGCATTCAAAACGAGATTAGAGATGTGATGCGGCAAATATCGGCAACTGTTAGCTATTTACCGTTGCTCGATTGCATTTGCACTTTTGATGTGATGATCCATACGCTGCAGAATACTGAGATACCCGCACAGTGGGATGAAACTGGCGCAGTGTTCATACAGAATTCACAGGCAGTGCAGCTGCGTTCCTTCACCACGGGCTTGCACAAAGTGGATACTGTAGTCAATTATAAAATGAGCTCCTAGTGATATATACATATATAATATTTATTTTGTTTCTATTTACATAAGTTAATCGAGTCACATATATATATATATTTGCGAATTGTATTAAAAGCCAAATTTAAAATGGGGCTAATAATTACAATAGTAGTTGAGCTCCGCCTCCTCCTCCGATTTAAATGTCATCTAGAGCAGGAGAGAGAACGGAGAAGTTTTTAGTAAGAAAACTAAACATATTTAACAAAATATAGGTTAGTAGGTCTAAATAGGATTTGGTTTGGATGGGTAATCTAACAAACTCTACCTATCCTAAGCAGAACTTAGTCGTCAAGTCTATAAGGAGCTGTTGCTAAGCTGCCTCTGCTTTTATTTTTTTTAAATTGTTTCGACTACCTAGTCTAGTCAGTACCAAAGTATTTCTGGCCAAAATGGTTGGGCGCCACCGGATGCAACTCGGAGGTGAGAATCTTCATTTTGGGAAACGCTGTCACCACGGTACGAGCGGCAACGGGAGTACAAAACAAGTTCGACAATATGATGCATTTCTCTGGCACTCCGTGCTCCCGCAGCACGTTCACAGCCTTCAGCACGGTGTTGCCGGTGGACATTATGGGATACATGAGAAGCACTTGGCGACTGCCAATGTCATCGGGGAAACGTGCATAGACCACGCGTGCCTCATGTGTGTTGGCATCCGATTCGACCAAGATCTTTCCAATGCGTATCGAACGACAGCAATCACGTAGGCCCTGCTCCATGGCCTCGCCGGAGCGTATGATGGAGACGCCGCAGTTGCCAGAGCGATATTTCAAACCCTCATAAATGGCACCCGTTGGAGTTTCTACATCGCAGTCCGAGTAGGGCAACTGATTGAGAGATTCCTCGATAACGAGCCGTATTAGCCGGTCGGCATAAAATTTGAAATCGCTTCGCGAAGTGTTTCTGTGTTTAAATCAATGATTAGCGATGGCGTTTCAATTCAACTGACCAGGTACTTACTTGTCGCGAATAATGGTCAGCAGCTCGGCCACTTGAGAGTTTAAAGTAAGCAGTTTTATATTTTCACCATAATCGGCAAGAACTTCTTCTGGTGTGCACGATCCAATGACAGCGCTCCTCTCCTGTTGTTGCTCCGTGGCTGGCTGTTGTTGGTTATCATGTTCGCTGCTCTCTTCAGCTTGGGAGCCGTTGCTGCTGGGTGATCCACCGGTGCACATTGTTATTTCTTGTTTAAAGTTTTGAAGAAAAATTGAAAATTATTGGTTTGTGCCAGCTTTGTTTTGCTAGCGTGCCAGCCTGAATGTATCGATGTATCGATTCATCGCGGCGATTCGATTCGAATCGCATACATATATCGGTCGAAGGCATCGATAGCGCTACTTGATGCCTGTCATGTATCGATAAGCACGAGTAGTGCAATCGCTGTCCCAACTTACCTCGTGTTCTGGTTGCAAACAAAGAAAAAGTGCATTTTAATTGTTATTAAATTACATATAATTTAATTTCTACATTTATACGTGAGCGCGCGTGTGGGCTAGCGTCGGTCAGCAACTTACGTGCGTCTCTATATGCGTCTCATGGTCGCGTAAACGTCTCTGTGTGTGCGTGTGCGTGCGTGTGTATTGGCATTGTGGCTGTGGCATTGGCGCTCCGCTTCTGCTGTTGCTGTTGTTGCTGCTGCGCCTTAGTTTCCATTCATATTCTATTAACTAATAAACAAATAACCTTCGGGACCGCATCGCGCTAGTGCGAGTAAGCCAAAATTAAAATCAAATCAGCATTGACAAGAAAGTGCGTCTCGTCGTTTACTTCACTGCCGCTGCGCTGGGCTGTTTCCGTATTGTTTGAGCAGCAGCAGAAGCAGCAACAAATTCAATTGCAAACGTAAAAGCAAAAGCAAAAAAAAAGGCAAAACCATAGTGTTTGCCTGTGTTTGCGCTTGTGTGCGTGTACGTGCGTGAGTGTGTCTGTGTGTGTGTGACGACAAACACAACGACAAATGGCGGACGTAAGTGATACAAGTGAACTCTTCGATCTCGAACTGCACGAGGATGACAAAGCACGAGACTCGGACGACGACAGGATCGAGCTGGATGATGTGAGTACAAAATAAACTGCGCAGCAGCAGACCAACCCTCCTCTGCCCGCTCGCCCATACAAGTGCGGCACGCACGATTTTCCTCTTTGTTTACCTTCTTCGCTTTGTCTGGCCCCGTCCAGAAAAAAAAAATAAGAAAAGGAAACCATTTTCTATGTTTTGGGCGCTGAACTCTGCGCCTTATCTGCTGCGCAAAAGTCCACCTCAGCTGCGAAGCGTGGCGTCAGCAAAGTTATTCAACATATTCTTTGTGAAATACATTCTTTTGTAATTATCGCTAAATTTGATTGCAATATTGGGCAATCGCATCGAACTCAACAAATGTCCTTCAAAAATAATCAGTATCAATTACTCACGCACACACACACACAAAAACACACATACGCAATCGAGAATGAATTGTACCAGTTGCACATTTTGTTAGAAAGACTTAATTTTTGTGCATATTCCACGTAAATCCCTGAAAATTATATTTGTAAATATCTCTATGTCAGCAGAACAGGAAAGAACAATTATCTTTTGTTTGTCGAAGATTAGATACCCTTACCTTGTCTAGGCTTACAGTGAGATAATTTGCTTCGTAATCACCTACAGCTAAATATTCATGAGATCATTCCTGTATCAAGTTATATCTAGGTAATATGACTTAAATAATATATAGAAGGGTTTAGTTCAGCTTATAATAGTAAAATTTGAATAAATATAATTATGCATATAAATTTAATCAATCAAAAGAATGTGGTTGGTAGTCCATTTAGCAGGTCTACATTTTACGCTGGGTCTTGACTCATTCTCTTTTCGCTGTAAGCTAAACTCCCACTTAAAAAGGAACGAAAACTGTTATCAGTGTATAAAACGAAATTGGAAAACGAAAAAAACGGCATTGTACTTTGCTGATAAGGCGCAAATAATAAAAAAAGCACAAAGAAAACGAATGGAATCGTGTCGATCGGCAGCGTGTGCAGCTTTATTTGTATTATTTTGTAGCAATTGAATATGCAATTGGGGAAATTTTCCTCTACCCTTTAGTCATTGAAAGTGATTAAAAGAGGGTATTATGATTTTTTGAAAATATATGTAGCACGCAGAGGGAGGCATTACGCAGCTTATAAATTTTAAACTTGTCTGCTAAGCAACATCAGCAAAGTCATGTCTGTGTAGCAAGGGTATCTGCTAGTCGCATAGTTGTCTATTTGCTTTTTGTCATAAATGTCATAAGTACTTGTGGCTGCAGGGCGAGCGCACGCCCTCGAAATGTGGACATTAGAAATTATGATTGATTTGTTAATTGAAATTCGGCGCCAGCATTGAGAAGTTTGAACCAGTTGCCGTTACACTAAAACGGATTTACTTCCAACACCCGCATATATATAATTATGTATGTACATATATAAATATATATATATACGTTGCAAATGATGACGAGTTCCCCAACGATTCCAAACTGAGATGCTGCTTAACAAGTCTCCAAGTCTCGCCCCTAAACGGAGAAACAAACGTCTCGGCAGCATCCGCAGATGAATTGCCGGCATAGTATTTGGCATTATTCCGAGTTCTAATTTTAGTTTGTCATTAAAGAAAAGGTGTGCGTGTGTGTGGAGAAGTGTCTGGCTCTATATACACACATGTATATATATATTTACTCTTGTATATAGCCGATCTACAGCGAACGGAACACCCGAGGCCAAACGGAATTTTTGTACGCCTCGTTCTGCGTCGGCGTTGCCGCGATTAACGATTTCTCTGCCCCAAAACACTTTCTCTGAACAAAGAGCGCATCTCAATTTGTCTCTGTCATTGAGATACTTTGCCCAGTTCCAGGTAGACGCAACTTTCATCAGAGATCTGATAGCAAAATCCTATAAGCTTTAAAGCTTAACTATGGGTAGTGCCTGCTTTAGTCATAGGTTATCTCTAATATGCAAGAAAAATCAAACATCTCTTATAACTTCTATATGATATTGTGGTCTGATATGTAGAACTACGATATTTGTATTGTCAACTTCAAAAATTAAATGATCTTAGTCTATCTACATAATACCGTAAGCTACGTTAAATAATTGTCAATTATAGTTCCTTAAATTTTCATATACGCTTACCTGTTAAGCACTTAATTATTAAATTTCTCAGTTTACCCATTTATTTTTCAATAGTATTTAGGTTGTGTATCATAAAACTGTTTGCAAACTACATTGTGGGCCTTTACTACAAACTATTGACTAATTGTTCAAGTTTTTAAATGTTTCTGACTCATTTGCATATTGTTTATTCATCTCTTATCTTCCTTTCTCTCTCTCTTTGTCTCTGTTTTGCAGGTCGATCTAGAACCGGAATTGAGCATAAATCTACACCAAGAGTGAGTAATGCGAAAGTTATGTCCGTTGGCGGGGGCAAGAGCTGGGACTGCGATTTCGATACACGACGCAATTCTCTTCTGAGAACGTCAACTGAATAAACTTTAAGGGTGGTGTGGGGGAATTCCCATTGCCATTCCCATGTATCGACTGGATGATAATCGGCTTAGGCTGGGGCAATATATTAAATGCCACACACACACACACACACACATTATGATCGTCGCAGAAGGCACACCTGACGCGGGTGGCAGCTACCGCGACTGATAACGCGGCTGGCTTTGTCATGTGGCAGAAGTGTTTACAACTGGCAATTGACTACCTACCAACAAGCTGTTGTTGGCCCGTCTAGTGGGCAATATGCCAGCCAGTCAGTGTGCAAACACTTGATATGTTGATGGAGCGAGCTGGTAGTTGGCCAAGCTAAAAGGGGGTGTGGGTAATGTTATGAGATTTGGGGGCGCCAATTGGCGCGTGTTTGCCAACGTTTTTATTTATAGAACGCGTGGGTTGTCCATTTCCCACGCTAGCAGCAATGCACACAAAATCTAAAACACATTTGCTAAACTAATCGTGTCTATAAACACTCTCCTCTTTCTCTCTCTCTCTATCTATCTCTGAACAGCAATGAAGGCCAGGAAACCATACAGCTCTCCGAGGAGAATGTCAATCCAGGCAAAATTAAATTGGGCCCAAAGGATTTTGAGCTCAAGAAAGTGCTTGGCAAAGGTGGCTACGGCAAAGTATTTCAGGTATGTTGCTGCAAATCGATTCGAAACCTGTTCTCATCGCTTAATCTTTTGCTCAACAGGTACGCAAGACCGCTGGACGTGATGCTAACAAATATTTTGCAATGAAGGTGCTCAAAAAGGCATCTATAGTGACCAATCAAAAGGACACGGCGCACACACGAGCCGAGCGCAACATACTTGAGGCAGTCAAGGTAAGAAGAAACCCTAAGCTCAGGTATATTCGTTTTTAAAATCAAACTGTTACATTCCTTATGTTGATTTGGCGTGAAATTTTCAATGGAATCTTTAAGTCGCAATTACATATATAAGTTGTACTATATGTATTACAATCAATTTTTCTCTTCACATATGCAGCATCCGTTTATCGTGGAATTGGTATATGCTTTTCAAACAGACGGTAAATTATATCTGATACTTGAGTACTTGAGTGGTGGTGAACTGTTTATGCATTTGGAGCGCGAGGGCATCTTTCTGGAGGATACCACATGGTAAACTACTCTATTTAAACTCTGAACCAAAATCTAATCAAATACAATTTGCTTGTAGTTTCTATTTGAGCGAAATCATCTTGGCTTTGGGCCATTTACACAACCTGGGCATAATTTATCGCGATCTGAAGCCAGAGAATATATTGTTAGACGCACAGGGACATGTGAAGCTAACGGATTTTGGTCTGTGCAAGGAGCACATACAAGAGGGTATTGTCACCCACACCTTCTGCGGCACAATTGAGTACATGTGCGTGCGCGTCCGTCAATCCTTTTATTATTACTAAGTGTGTTCGGATCTAAAACTGAAACCAAATTCTTTTGCTTTATAGGGCACCAGAAATCTTAACTAGAAGTGGCCATGGCAAAGCCGTCGACTGGTGGTCCCTGGGCGCACTTATGTATGATATGCTCACGGGCGTGGTAAGTGCCACAACATTGACTTATTCTTATGTCAAACTAATGGTTAATGTTGCAGCCACCATTCACCGCAGAAAATCGCAAGAAAACCATTGAGACCATACTTAAAGCCAAGCTTAATCTGCCAGCCTACCTCACACCTGAAGCCAGAGATCTGGTGCGACGCCTGATGAAGCGACAAGAGCCACAGCGTCTGGGCAGCGGACCCGAGGATGCGGCAGCGGTGCAGTCACATCCGTTCTTCAAGCATGTCAACTGGAACGACGTAGTGGCCCGGCGTCTAGAACCACCTATAAAGCCGCTGCTGGTAAGCGATAAT
Organism: Drosophila gaucha; assembly: GCA_035045545.1. Lineage (NCBI taxonomy): Eukaryota > Metazoa > Arthropoda > Insecta > Diptera > Drosophilidae > Drosophila > Drosophila gaucha. The sequence continues at coordinate 9,767,464 of JAWNOY010000292.1, forward strand.
TCAATATCAATGCTGAGCATTTAACTCAAGGGATTTCTATTCAATCCTATACAGCGAAGTGAGGATGATGTCTCCCAATTTGATACAAGATTCACAAGACAAGTTCCCGTGGATTCACCGGACGATACAACGCTCAGCGAAAGTGTCAATTTAATTTTTCAAGTGAGTGTTAAGAGAAATCTCTGATAGCTTACTCAATTCACTATTTTAGTTAATAGATGATTAGGATTATAATTGTACAGCTAAATGTTGGTATATACATAGTCAAATCTCTTATGATATTCATAGAGAGGCTAGCTTTATATTAAGTAGATGGGACGAAGTTGGCGATCTCTATAATTTTAGATACATATTTTCCACTGCAGCTATTTCAACTATAAGACAAATCTTAAGCACATTTCTGAGGTCATCTTTAATGCATTTGGGAGTAACCAGTGGGCAGGGATTTTCGCAATAAATATTTCTCTATAGGTAATCTTAATGCTAGTTAAACCAAGCCAATCAGCGATAGTCTGCGCCGCATTGAAAGTGCGGCTCCTTCAGTGGTATGCCCGTAGGTCCATCTGTAAACTCGCAAAAGTTGAGCCCAATCCGCCGAAAGGGATGACACTTGCTCTTGGGATTGCCCCACTTGCCGCGATAGGTCAGCCAATCGGGCACCAAAGCGCGACCTGAGCCAAGAGAAATAAGATTAGATAAGATCACATCCTTTGTTAACTATTACGTACCATAGGAGCGCAGGTTCTTGTAGCTTATGTCGACGGCCTTCCAAGTATTCCAGGGCGTACCAAAGCCATTGATATCGTAAAGTCGGGCCACCTTAACGAATCGATGCTTGCCGGGCGCCGTCCACAGACCATGGGAGCCCTTGGCAGCGAAGAGCACCGGGTGATTCTTGAACGTTGTCACAGTTTTAGGAAAATTGGGACGCTGCAGAATGCCCTTGCGCGTCTCCTGACGTCGAAACTCAAATGCGCCTGTCAGACGACTGTAGCTGTAGTAGGCGCCTGCATCGTGGGCCGAGACATACATGGCCTGTGGCTCGGAATCGCCATTAAAGTACAAAGTCATGTGCTCCCAGTCGCCTACATGGCTGCCAATGTCCCGACGATGACCCAGGCAATAGCCGTAGACAGCCGGAAAGGGAATGCGGCCCAGGGGTCCTAGACTTAAGGTGCACATCGTCTTGCCCTGACTGTACGGGTAAAACATCCAATAGGTAACATGGAAACTAGGCAGCTGTCCCTTAATTCTCTGTGTAGTCTGAGGCTGTAAATCACCTATGTTGTTATCCTCCATATTGTCATCCAGATCAACGCCACTGCTAAATTTGACATTGTCCGCCAGATTGGCTATAAAATTGTTCACTGGCAATCCGTTGTCCAGCTCCGACTCTGGTTGCTGCTGCTGCTGCTGTTGTTGTTGCTGCTGCTGCTGCTGCTGCTTATCCAATGTCGCGGGGTCGGGCAAGGCTTCACCAGCTAACTGAGTCTCGCCCATGATTAGATCGTAGTCACTGATTGGCCCATATTCCGGCATGCTGGGTGCCTCACGCTTCACGCGCTGGAACAGCGGAAAGAGTCGGGACGAACGTCGCACCGTGTCATTGCGCTCTTCCAGCGGATCAATGGACACGGGTATATAGGGACCTCGTGTGCTGGCCAAAGGTGGCAGTGGCAATGCTTCTGGATCTCTTTTGGGTGGCGGTGGACACAATGTGACCACTCCATAGATGGGCACTGGTGCCTCGTTGGGATTGCGCCCGTAGATGAACGATTGCTCGTTGTTGAGCAGATCCTCCATTTCACCATTAGTTACCAGATGCGATTTAGTCGAATATTCACTGAAAGGCACACCTGGCGTAAAGCTACGATCCTTGTCCATGGGATGCACATGCTGCAGAAACTCCTCCACACCCAATGGCATAAATTTTTCCTCTGGCGCCAGCCATACGATCGGCGCCCATTGCTTGATCAGTCGTTCAACTAGACGTAAGAGAGTGAGGAAAAACGAGATCAGTATAAAACATAAACTTAATTTTAATTAGCTCGCTCGCCTGCTCTGGCAATTACTCAACCCATGCCTAAGCAGCGGACACACTCAAAACCGGCCATTGCATTGGTTGTGAGCCGCTCCGCGTCTAGCTCTAAATTCGTTCGTTTTCAAATTCAGGTGTAATAAATTTCACTTTCACACACTTGAAGCGACCACCCAAAAAAAAAAACAAATAAGTTACCGTACAGACAATTTGTCGCCCTTCCCACTGCCCCGTCTCGTACTTAGTTGTTGTTGTTAGTGGTGCGGGTAATTTGCAATTTAAGCACTTACCAAAGTCGCGGTTTGTTTTTCAGTTTTTGTTGGTTTTGACTACTGCTGTTCCATATAAATACGCATTTTTCGGGAGCCCCGCCCTCCTGCAAAGAGGCCCGATAACTTCGCCTTTGGCCATCCAAATAAATCATGCCGAAAATTTCACTTCAATATCAAGTAAAGCAGTTACTAAAATAATTCTAGTCGACTGTTTGTTGCTCTTAGAGCATAAAGTGTTGTTCACTTTCTCAATTTCATATTTTTCTCGCACTTTCGATGTTATTTGATCATTTACTCTACTTTTAAAGATGGCATAGAAAGGCGTATTTGTTAGAGATGAGCTTTGATTAACTTACTTATTCTTACTTGCTTACAAACTTTTTCTACGCTTCATTAAGAATTGCTTTTCTGTGCAATTTTCATACATTTAAACATGGAGATACTATGTATATACCCATGTACCACAAATATTATCAACTTGTTGCTAATTGAAGTTATGTGAATCGGATAGAAAGGCGATAACTGCCAAAAGTGAATTGTGGAAAACTTAAGACAATGAATTTTTTTTTTATTATATAACACAGGAATTTCAAAAACAGTTGAATACTCTGCCAGTAAGAGTATAAGAAATACTCCTGGCAGCTGATCAGTTGCCATTGTAGTTGGTGTTGTTGTTGTTGTTACTGCTAATAGATACCGTATGCATACCTACTTCTTTATCTAATGCCGTTATTTGAGCATATTGCAATGTTTGTTGTTGCTGCTGCTCATAGTTGGCGGTGGAAGCTTCGTTGCTGTTGTTGTTTTTGTCGTTGTTTATGTTGTTGCTTGTGCTGCTGTAGTTGCTATCGATGAAAGTGGCAGCACCGTCAGTTGCATTTAAAAGTACTGTTGTTTTTGCAGTGCTGCTCGTTGCAGCGACTGTTGCTGGCAGTTGCTGTTGCTGTTGTTGTTGCTGTTGCGGCAGCGCAGTCGCCATCAACAGCAGCAACGAGAGTGAATTTATTTTCAACAGCTTGGACATTTTTACAAAACTAACAAAAAGTCTTCTTATGTTATGGTTGTTATTGTTGGTGTTGCTGTCAAACAAAGCTGCGCTTTTATTTTTGCGGCAAGTCGTAATTTATGGTTGTTGTTATTGGGGCTGCTGCTGTTTTCACACAATTCGACTGTTTGCCAATTTTTATTATAGATTTCTTGCACATTGTTGTCGGTTGACGGTTGGTTATGTTGAGTTTATTGTTGCTTTTAGCTATTATTTAAAATTATGCAATTTCACAGTCTTAGAGCAGGTTCGCACGCACCGTTTTCCCCAGCCCTTACAGTTTTACAAGCACTGTGACAACGTTGACGTCTGCTGCTGCTGCTGCTGCTGCTGCTGCGCTGCTGCCAAAAACCGTTCTTGTCCCAATTATAAGCACGCGACGCCGACGCCAACGTTGCTGCGCTCTCGCTTTCTGCACGTGCGTCTGCGCGTCGCACTCTCTCGCTCTCTTTCCCTCAGCTGTAGCTGCTGCTCTTGTTGTTGTTGTTGTGACTGCAAGCACTTGAACTGGTTTGATATTTGGGCTCCGGCGCTTTTGTCTCACCTAACCCGATAGCCCTGAAAGGCAAATGATGCGACGCGCGCAGCTCATTCAAGTCCAAGAATTAATGTCAATGCGTTTGCATAGTGAAATTAAACGTTGAGAGCTTTTTTGCAAATCCCAGCCTAAGCCTTTCTCCAGACGTCACGACAGCGCCTTATACAAAACAAACAAGCTGGCAATTGTGGAACAGCGAGGGGGAAGCTCTATGTTAAACAGTGCGCTTTAAAACTTTTTTTTAAGATACGAAAGTTGCTTTTAAGTCTGCTGCTGCTGTTCGGCCCGACCGTCGTGCGCTCAGTTTGAGCGTTTCTTTGCGACTGGCCAACGAACGTGACTGCGAAGTGGCCCTGGCCTCAGAAGAAGAGAGTTGCGTTAACTGTTGTTGTTGTTGCTTCTGCTGCTGTTGGTTTTGGCCAGTGAGCAGCTAATTGCAGCTCATGGGAGCAGACAAATCCATGTTGTTGCTGCTCAGTTTATTTGTTTATAAAATGCGTTGCGCTCGGTTTTAGTTTGTTTTGTGTATTGATAATGCGGTTAAGTTGTATAAAGAGAAGTACGCAAAGTGTTGTAATATTTTACAGCCGTGTTATTAGATATATTTTGTATATATTTTCGTAAAGAGCAAATCTTACAGTTGCAGCTGCAAAGCAGCGCTGATTAGATAGTTGTGCTCCCTTTCTTGTTAGCATAGCTAAGAGCAATGCCTTTAAAACTGCAGTTAGCAGCTGTCTACTGCTAATTGGAAAATTCTTTCAACACTTAGAACCTCATTATTGTATTATTACAAACTTTCTCGTGACTCGCCCGCAACTTTAGTGGGTCAACGCTGACTACAGAGCAATATAATATACGATATGATCAGCTCCCAAATCGAGGCTTTCAATTATATTATTGCACTCACGTACAGTTTTATTCCATTCCAATTCAACGCGTCGAGCGCTTGTGCAGCCTCTGTGGCGTGCCGGATGAATTTACACGCGAGCCGGCGGCATGTTTAATTATTTTATTGCATTTGCAGATGGTTGTTGTTGTCTTCATATATTTTGACTTATTATATTTTTTTTGGCTTTTGGATTTCGTCAAAGTTTAATTAGTGTCTCTCACGCTGGCTGCAAACCAAAATTATGCAAAATGTGTTACATAGGCAGTTGGGTCAGTCCGCTGGCTTGCATAATTCCTGCTGACCATATGACTGGGCATTAGTATGCGCCAGGGTAACCCGCTGGGGCTGTAAAGCCTGCTCCCAATTCAATGGCGACCAATCAAGTGGGGAGAGAAAGAGACGAACGAGAATTGGCAAATGTAAACACTTTTTTATAGCAATCTCTTCTTACCTTTGCAGGGTTTCACCTACGTAGCGCCATCGATACTGGAGGATATGCATCGGGCCAATCGCATGCCAGCGCGCTCACCAAGACGCATGCTTCGACAGCACCAGCATCCGGATAACAGCTTTCGGCTACAGTTCCCGTCCGCCAATGCGAATGTGGCCGCCAATGTGCCGATGGCGATGCAGCGCTCAACGATATATGCACGAGCCGCACCTCCACATCAGCTCCAGCATCCGCATCCGCATCATATGCAAACATTTGCGCCACGGCCATCGCCAGCGCAGGACGAGATGATGGATGTGCAGCAGGGACTGCCTATGGTCTAAAGGTTACTACTATACTGACGTACAGAAATGGAGGTGGTTGACGGAAGAGCGGAAATTGTTTTTGTTATGGGGAAAGTGACACAGAGAGAGAGAGAGGAGAGGCGAGAAAGAGAAAGGAGATCGCTATTTGTTTGGATATACATAAATACTAAAGTTAGAGACATACACAGATACCATATACTATATAACTATAACATAACAAATGCTATTGCTATAGCCAACTATATAGAATATAACTATACATATATATATGTATATTTGTATATGTATATATATGTATACATATGTGTACACGTATGTAGATTGTGAGACACTGAGAGTTAGCTAGCTGGAGCGAGTTCCGGATCGTGTATAAATATTTATCAATTACTGATTATGTTTTATGCTTATATAGGTAAAAGGTTTACACAATTTAGTTCAAATGTACACTTCAAACTTTTTGATTTTTTTTACATATATACATATATAAAAATATATACACGCATACAAAAAAAACAATGATTATATAGATACAAAAACATATACTTAACCTCTACAACTACAACAACAACAACAATTACACTTACTATTATAATTATGTTGTTTAATTGAGCTCGTTTTGAAAACTCCCATTTGAGTTCTATAATTTGTCTTAACTATTCTTAACAACAACTTTTTGTTTAGAAGCGAGCTTTAAATTCTTGTTTAGCCATTTAGCAATTTTTGATGAGCCTTTGTGTATAGTGAGCCTTAGTGTATAGGACGACAACAACAACAACAACAACAACAAAGAAAAGAAAACACCATACAACAACTAAAAACGATAATAATAATAATATTAATATTAATGATAACTATTAATGATAATAAAAATGAATATATGAAGCTAAATGCAAAGGTTTCCAGCGTGATGAAAGTCGTAGCCAATATATTTTTATTTTCTATTTATTCAATAGTTTGTCCTAATGAAGAAAACTCGCTTTCGGTTGCTGCAACTTTCTAATATTACTATTATTCTATTATTTGCCACTTAAACAGTTGTTCGATAGTTTACATAAAATAAGGCATTTCTTAAAACAATGACTATGAAACAACAACTAAATGAAAGTCGAAACAGAAACTAATCAACATAAATGATGCTATAATTATTATTTCAAAACCAATTAACGTGTACTGAGAAGCTAAACGCTGCCACAACAACAATAAAAATAAATAAAAAAATGTATGAAAAAAAATAAGTAAAACAAAAGAAATAGCAAAACAAATATTATATAATAGATGTGTACGTACTTTGATTATATTTTGTTTCAGTTGTTTTTATTTTTAATCAAATATTGATATTTGCAAACATTAACAAAAGTAAAAAAAAAAGAAAAACAAAAAAGAATATAAAAACACAATGTCGAATATAATCAAAAGGTGCTTTGAATTGTTTCAAAAAGACAAGACAACTACAAAAACAAAAACTATTGAAAACGAGAACGACTAAAAACTAAATACTTATAATGTATAAAAAAAAACATATTTATATAAACAAAACAAAAAGAAAATACCTCAGAAGCAATTATTTTTGTTAAAAAAATGAAAACAAAACAAAACAGCAAAACCAACTAAATTATAATACGAGTTAAATAAATAAGAACAAAAAATACAGAAAGAAACAACAAATAAAAAAATGAAACAATATTAATATAAATATAAAAAAAATATATATAAATAACTATTTTTTGAATTGTAAAACTTTATTTGTTTATTGTGTTTGGTTTAACAATTTCTTTTGCAATTTTGCATTATATTTTTCTTAATTTTATGCAACAATAACAAATTTTAATGGAGGTAAAAAATTGAATAAGAAATGTCTTATTTTCTTTATTGGATTAAAAAAGCAAAAAACAAAAATTTTAAGAAAAAAAATATAAAAATTGTGCTAAAACTTAAGTAAAATATGTAAAAAAGAAAAAAAACAGATTGAAGTAGCTGAAAATTATATCCAAAAAAAAAACAAAGATAAGAAGAAAAAACACTGCCTACACAAAAAAAGAGGAAACTACAAGAAACTAGCAACAAATTACAAAACAATAAAAACAAAGAGCAAATAAATGAATTTAAAACAAAATACGCTATAAACACAAAAAGAATTAATAATAAATAAAAAACAAACAAAAACAGTTACAGTTTGTATTCGTAGATAGCCAAGTTAAACAATTGAAAGAAAAGCCCAGCAAACATTGAAAGAAAACCAGGTCCACTGAAAAGAAAATGCCTAAAGAAAAATAAAGTTGAAAAATAAAGATACCACAAATAAATTCTAGAATTACGATCTGCATGTGACATTTATAATGATTAGCTATTTGTACAGTTCACAGAGCTAATAATTAAATAACTAATTAAAACGTTTTGGCCGAGCGATTATTAGAAAAACAAAAACCAAAAAGAAAAATAAGCTGATTTAAATACAAGTTCACTGTTAATAATTCATTACAAAAAAAATGGCATTGGCAACTCTGGCATAATAATAACAGTTATTTTGTAAGTGCCAGACATGTTAGTAACTAATTAAGAGAGTCTAATTACTAAGTCCGACCGACCACTTCTTAAAAAAAAAACAAACAAAAAACTCGAGGCCATAGCAAAAGATGGGGACAGAAAAGAATGAATGGATGGTTGGATCTGTAGAAGCCAAAAACAGAAAGCAGAGACATCTCTGAAATTCAAATTACAGTAACAAAACACTGACAACTAATAATGCAACAAACATCAACAGATCCTAGTTAATTAAATTGTACATTTTTATTATCATTAAGGTTTAAGTGCAGTGCATAATATAAATATACATCAAACTACATACACCACACACAAATATATTCGTTGAAATATATATACATATATATACATGCATATATGTATGATGGCAACAACAACAAATGTATATCGTAATAAATTCAAACTAAATTTTACAAAAAAAAAACAAGAAATCGAAATCAACTTAACTGAAAGGCAAGTAAACCAAGTTTATAGAATTTTTTTAACTAGGGGATTGGTCTTACTGAGAACTATACATAATGTTATTTATATGACTTCTATATCATAATCCAACTGAATCTTAAGAACTATGGAAATTTCGTCGCAGTATTCCAATCAGACTGCAGTTCTTCAATGCCTCTCAAACTGTGCTACATAACAGTAGCATATATTGCGTCTTATATGCAGAAGCCACACCTTTCTGCCATGCCCTTCCACCCACAACCCCCGCGCCCAATCGATCAGGCCCAGTCAGTCACGCAGCTGGCGTTGATTAGCATAAGTAAATGCCAAAAAAGTTTTGCACAATTGCCAAATAAAGCAGAAAAACTACAAAAATAAAGAAAAAGGTAAAAAGCGAAAGTATGTTAAACATAAATCGATCGAGGGAGCTGCTTGAAAGTCAGGCACAGCTATTTTTAAGCTGCCAGGCGAAACCGCAAGGACGAGTCGCGCCTGCCACCGAAGTCAGCAGAAAGAAGCACACCTGGGCCTGGGTTGCGTTTGTGCTCAATTGGATTGCCAGGTGACATACACAGGCCGTTACACACACACATACACAGCTGCCCTGGCTACCACACACACTAAGATATACAATGAAAAGTCGACATGGAGCATATACCAACATAAAAATAATAAGCACCGCTAGGCAACCGTTGAATTCCTTAGCATGAATCGATTTAACTAACCCTCGATGTGGAGGAGCGGCAGCTGCAGCACAGTAGTCGAAGATTCGGAGTCAGTCAGCCAGGTCGTCAGGTACTCAATTCTCCAGCTCAATCGAAAGCAAAGTGTGCCAGGACTTCCTGAAAAAGAAAAAGAAGAAACGAATTGAAAAATTCTCCCACACACCTTTCAGTTGTGTATATGTGTATACAGAATTGCATACGTAACAGTTAATTTCCCAATTTGATTAGATCTTACGCAATATAATATAGATATATTTTATTTTTAACCAAGCTAAAGTCCACATCGAGTCTCCAGATTGAGAGCTAGTGCATCATCATCATCATCCGTTGACCATGTTGCCGAACTTGAAGGCGCGTCGCATTACGGGCCTGCAGCTGGCAAGCAAGCATTTGGGCCCGGTGGCCAAATGCCCGCCCAGATACTCTGAGGAGGATTGGGACTACAATAACAAGATCAAGTTCCGCATCACCTGCGACCAGGAGAAGCTAGCCGAGCGCATTGTGGAGTAAGTACAGGCCATGTGCAGTAAGTACTGGCTAACTGCTTGGTTCGCTTTTCCTGTTTAGGGAGTCACGTCGCGTGGTCGATGAGACGAAGGACACCACCAAGAATTGGCAGCGCGAGGTGGAGCATCATATGCGTGAGCGCACCAGCGAGATTCGTTTTCTGGTCGATGAGCTGAACCGTCAGAAGAAGACGGCCATGCTGGAGGATGAGACGCTCAACACGTACCGCAATCGTGTTCTGAACGCCATTGAGTTCCTCAAGGATAAGTCTCTGGCCATATGCAAGCAGTGCCTAATCCTGCGCGAGGGACGCATTGGTGTCGATCTCTGTGACGATGAGGTGGATCGCTCGCTGCGCCGCGAGCTAAAGGTCATCAAGGGTTGTCAGGGTCTGGCCGATGCAGCCCTTAAGGAGGCCGAGGAGCAGATACGCAAGCTGCGTGCAGCCATGTATTTGCTGGATCAGGATCTTTCCGCCAAGGACAAGTCACTGGCTATTGACGAGAAGAATCTGAAGCTCAAGGAGTTTCAGCAGGATCTTGGCAAGGGCCAGGATTTGTCCAAGCAGCACTGGTAGGTCAGCAACTGAATAAACTTGCCATTTAAACTATTCCATTTCCCATTTCCCAAGCCAATTCTCGCTGACCGAGTGGCAGGCGCAGACCTATGAGAATCTGGAGGCTAATGCCAAGGCTCTGGTGTCCGCTGGGCAGCTGCGTGCCTATATAGATCTATTGTTGAAGCAGGTCTGCGAGGACATGCAGAACCAGACGGATCGCACGAATGAAGCCTTCGAGCGTCGCATTGCAGAGACGAAGCATGTTAAGCAGTGCCTGGAGAACAAGCACAAGGACACCATGGACCACATCCATCAGGTGCAGCGCAACATGAGCGAATTGGACCGCGAGATGTCGGACAAACAGAGGGCCATAACCCTTTGCCAGACGCGTCTTAGCAATCGCGCCCATCGCCCTGGGTTGGAGCTGACCTGCGACATGGTCCAGGATGCGCTCTACAATGAGCTCCAGGCCCTCAAGGCCTCTGTATGCAAGCTGAACCAGAAGCTGAATGAGAATAAAGCTTCCATGCGTTATCTCATGCATGTGCAGGTCATGCAAGAGGAGGAGATTAATATCAAGGCGAACAGCTGCAAAATTGATGAGGTAGACTGCATGACTCTGCGTCAGGCACTCAAATACACATCGTTCTAGTCTCCAGTCCCGAGCGAGCTTCTCCACCCACTCTCATTGGGCTCCATGTAACACAACTTAATCAAATTTAAATTACATGTGCATTTCCCGTTCACTACAAAATTATTTACCTGTACATGATTAATAAATCGAAATTTCACTTCAAGTTCGAACTATGCAAACACGCTTCATGGATTTTCTTGACTTAGCAGCTGCAAATAACGGGATCGATTGCGATTTGTTATTTGTGACACTGAGCATTCAGCATCATCGATATCCAGCTTGCAAGTATCGATATGCCCATTGTAGCATTTGCCTCAACTGGTCACACTCTATAGGTTGTATTTCAAATCGCACTCAGCTGATCGCGACATGAAAATTTCCTTTTATTGTTTAAGACAAGGATTTTTATTGCAACTATATTACATTTAAATGTGGTAAGTAATGGAAATTAAACTACTTTAATAGTGAATCAGCCGAGCTGCTCTGCGTTATATTCGCTTTGTTCTTTTTTCTTCTTAATTTTTCTTTATTTGTTTTACATTTATGATTCCGGAACCCAGGAACACTTTTAAAATTCTTCGAGCAGTGGGGACACGTAAATGGATACTTTCCAGTGTGCTTGGAGATGTGCATATCGGCATATGGCTTGCGCGAAAAAACCTTCGGACAGTGGGGACACTTGTAAAGTTCTTTCTCCGGATGGTTGCGGTAATGATCCTTCAGAAGTTTGGCGTTACTGAACCCCACGTGACAATAGGAACATTTAAATATCATATCTTCGTCATTGTGCTCAAGTGTGTGCTGGAATAGCTCTGTGATATCCTCGAATCCCTTGCCACAAACCGCACAGGAATGGTTTTTCACGCTGACTATTATAGGGTCATTTGTTGGTTCGTCCGTTGTCTTGGACATAGTTGAAGATCTAATAACGGTTAGATCGCCCTTTGGCTGGTTGATAATAGAGTCACTCGGTGGAGTCATTTGCGGATCCTCAACTATGTTGAACATCTGCTGCTTGCTTTGCATGTTATTGGCCAAATTAGAACTTGGAGTTATTTGTTGCGGCTTAGTTATGGAGTCACTGCTTGGAGGTGATCGTTCTGTCTCAATTGTGGTGAGCCATTGCAAAATACCACCCTGATTCCTGACTTGCTTGTTTGTGCAAAAAGCAGGCATTGGGACTAATTGCTCGGCTAAAACTCCATCCTGCTGCTTGTTGATAGAATCTGCACTTGAAGTTGATTGGTGATTTTTAACCGCATTAGGCGTTTTCACTTGATCATCCCGTTGCTGCTCTTGTTTATCAGCTTTTGAAGTTAATTGATGGCCCGTAGCTGTTTTAATCTTCGGGAATTGTTCAACTGCGTGATCCTTTTTATCGTTAGATGCAACTTGCTCTTCGTTGATGAATTCCCTCTCAATGCTGTTTTCTGACAGTTGCCAACCTTCTGACATGTCCAACATATTAGCAATATCTACGTTTCCGCTCAATATCTCCAAAAATAGCTGACGACTTTGCTCGCAAGTTCGTTTCAATCGGAATGCGTTTTGAATGTCGACAACGCAAGTGGGGCAAATGCGTTTTGGCAATTTATCATCTTCTTTTATTTCACAGTTGATGCTCTCGATTAGCATTTCTGCCAGAGTGAGTTCCTTGTCCTGGTTCCTTTCGAAACTGTCCTCCAGATTAATGGATCTTTCCATGCAAATCCGGCAAACAGATTCCATGTTTTTGTAACATACAAATCCCTTACAATAAACTAACAATGCAACAAATTATAATTTTTATAATCGATACCATGTAGATAAATTCAATAATTATCGATAGGCTAGTAAAACCATATTGTGATATAAGTTTAAACAATTGGCGCTCAGTATTAATCTAAATCAAGACTTGCTAAATAAATAAAGGAATATTTTAAAAGAAGACACACATTTTGAACACCATTTTAGCCTTTAGTAACGGATATTATTCATCATTTTCATTTCTGTAATTTTTCAGCGATGGTTATTCTTAGTGTCACAGGACATAGTATTAGCATTCAAATTTGTATTTGCAACTGTTTGAACTGCTCAGCAAATATGTATAATACACATGGTGTGAGTGAATTGCTCATCACACTTACATCACAGGTTTATTAAATTCTTATTTACAATTTAATAGTCGAAATTCTTTAGAAACCAGACTGTAAGCAATGTTTGGTATCGATACATTTGAATTTATTGGAATCGATTAACTTATTGGATGCTGCCAACTTTCAAGTAAATTGAACTATTTTCGGTCTGGTATCGAGCCTGTTGGCTTATTGAAAAGCAGCGCAAATGATCGCTTTGCCGCCACAATCTATCGTCTAAAATGCAACCCTTTACACTGCTAGCAATTAGTAGAAAACTCCTTTAGAATTCTGCCGCTTTGTTGAGTTATTATTTAATGTTAAGCTAAAAAGTGTACAAAACAAAAATTAAGGTAAGCAACCCAGTCCCAGTCTGTCTCCTGAACTGTCCCCCATTTCACATATGTGTGCATTCTTGCAGCTGGCAGCGTCCGCCGAGCCGCACACCCAAAATGGAGTACAGCCACAGCCACGAAACTTGAAAATCAATAATAGCGAAAACTGAAATTAATAGTTATTTGCGTTTCGTTTCTTGTTTTTATTGTTGTTGCAGTTTAGAAATTATGTCAAAACGCAGTGCTGACGATGCCAGCGGCACCGGCAGCGGCGGCAGCAGCTGTTTGGTGGCTGCGGCGGCCGCTGGTCAGCCGCCCATCAAAAAGGTGCACTTCGAGCCCCATTTAATTGGGCCGGTGTCGACGTTGGAAGAGATGGACATCAAGGTGTTGGAGTTTCAGAATAAGAAACTCGCCCAGAGAATCGAGCAGCGAATGCGCTGTGAGGCCGAGCTGCGGCATCGCATTGAGCAGCTGGAGAAGCGTCAAACGCAGGACGATGCGGTCCTCAACGTAGTAAATCGGTATTGGAATCAGCTGAATGAGGATATACGGGTGCTACTACAGCGATTCGATGCCGAAACAGCTGATGAGCTGGAGAATAAGAACGAGAACGAAGTAACCACCTCGTTTCTTACACAGCTATCCACCTGGGACAAGGAGGAGCTGGACGAAAAGTTAGCCAATCGTGTCCAGGTGTCTAAGCGCGCAGTTGCGAAGATAGTACAGGTTATTGATAGGATAATGCAACGTAACGAGAAGATAACACACGTATTGAAAGGTGATGGTCTGCCCAGTGCAGGGGCGCAAGGAGCGACTGCTGGTGGAGATGAGGACCAACAGTCCGCCGCCGGAGCTGAGTCGGATGCGTCAACAACGGGGGCGGGAGTGCACGCACTGGAGGAGACGTTAAAGAAGACGCACATTGAGATAATGACGGAGAATCACAGCCTGCAAAATCTGAACACATCGCTGCACGAGAAATTCCACACAATGTCGCTAAAGATGAAGGAGTACCAGGATGCACTCACCGCCAAGGAGACGGAGAATGCCGAACTCAAGAACCAAATCGATGAGCTGCAATATGATCTGGAGAAGATTCATTGCCGAAACGATAAGCTGGAGAATCATTTGGCTGAGGCCATTGAGAAGCTGAAGGCTTATCACCAGATTTACGGGGATCCCAACAAAAGCAGCAACAGTGCCAAAACGCCTAGCAGCGGTACAGGTACCGGTAGTGGGAGCAGTACAACAACCAATGTGAACAGCCAACACCTGGAGGAGCTGCAAAAGGAGCTAGAGGAGCATCGCGAATTGGCCAATAATCGGTTACAGGAGCTGGATAAGCTGCATGCCACACATCGCGAAACTCTTAAGGAAGTAGAGAAGCTTAAAATGGATGTAAGTAGATGCAATACCCACATATGCAGGTACGAACGAATTCCCTAATCCTTCTCTCTTTGCAGATCCGACAACTGCCCGAATCCGTCATAGTGGAGACGACCGAGTATAAATGCTTGCAGTCGCAGTTCTCTGTGCTGTATAACGAGTCCATGCAGATCAAGACAATGCTGGATGAGACGCGGAATCAACTACAGACGAGCAAGAATCAGCACCTCCGTCAGATCGAGGTGATGGAGAGCGAGGAGTTGATTGCCCAGAAGAAGGTGCGCAGCGAGATGATCCAAATGGAGGACGTGCTGGCGCTCATACGCAAGGAGTACGAAGCTCTGCGGATTGAGTTTGAACAGAACATGGCCGCCAACGAGCAGACAGCGCCAATCAATCGGGAGATGAGGCATCTGATTACGTCACTGCAGAACCACAACGGACAGTTAAAGGGAGAGGTGCAGAGGTACAAGCGCAAGTACAAGGACATCTCCACGGATAACGTAAAGCTGCGCAAGGAGCTGGACGAAGCGCAGGCTAAGATCGAAGGCAACAAGCAGCTGCAGCAATCGGCAGCCGCGGCAGCGTGCGAGGAAGTTAAACAGGAATCTGCAGCCAATATTAAGGAAGAGAATTCCAACAATACTTCAACCGGTGGCTCTGCGAACTCGACTGCAACCGGCAATGCCAGCGGCGAGGTCAATGTGGTCATCAAAGAGGAGAACTCGGCCTGCGGCGAGGATGACCTGGATGATGAAGGCGGTGGGAAAGATGTCAAGGATCCAAACATTAAGCAGGAGAAACTGTCTGCCAGCGAAGCCGCAGCAGCAGAAAAAAAAGATTCACCCGGTCCGGCGAATGCAACAGCAGCAACAGTTGGCATAGCAAATGCTGTTAAGCCCGAAAAAGATACCAAGGAAGGCATTAAGGCAAAGGAACTAAAGGCCGTGGAGAGCGAAACCGTGCGGGATCTAAAGGCGCAACTCAAGTAGGTGTCAAGCTAAGATTGTTGATTGTTCCAAACTGTTGATCACATTTCATTTATAGAAAAGCGCTGAACGATCAGAAAGAAATGAAGCTGCTACTGGACATGTACAAAGGCGTCTCGAAGGATCAGCGGGACAAGGTGCAACTGATGGCCACCGAGAAGAAGTTGCGCTCCGAGATTGAAGAGCTGCGACAGCAGTTGAAAAAACTGCAGGAGAGCAAGCGCGAGGAGCGCAAAAAACTAGCCGATGAGGAGGCGTTGCGGAAGATCAAGCAGCTGGAGGAGCAGAAATATGAGCTGCAAAAGCAGGTGGCCAATCATAAACCCACCGAGAACACTTGGGGCGCAGCACCGGGTGGCGGAGCCGGCGGCCCCAACTACACGCGTCCGTTCGTCGGCTCCCACGAGGAGGAAGCGCTTCTGAACGAGATGGAAGTGACAGGCCAGGCGTTCGAGGATATGCAGGAACAAAACTCAAGGCTCATCCAGCAGCTGCGTGAAAAGGACGACGCAAATTTTAAGCTAATGTCGGAGCGAATCAAGGCTAATCAGCTGCACAAGCTGTTGCGCGAAGAGAAGACGGTGTTGGAGGATCAAATGACCACGGCGACGACACAGATCGAGGCCATGCACATTGTGCTGCGAAAGCTGGAGGAGAAGGAGCGCAGCCTGCAGGCGACCGTTGCTTCAATTGAGAAGGAGCTAATGCTGCGCCAACAGGCCATGGAGATGCACAAGCGGAAAGCCATCGAATCTGCGCAGTCGGCAGCAGACTTGAAGCTGCATTTAGAAAAGTATCATGCCCAAATGAAAGAGGCCCAACAGGTAGTCGCCGAGAAGACTAGCTCACTGGAGGCGGAGGCCTACAAGACAAAGCGGCTCCAGGAGGAGCTAGCTCAGTTCAAGCGGAAGGCGGAACGCATGAAGAAGATGGAAATGTCGGGCACAACCATCGACGAGGTGATGATCGAAGAGATACGCGAATACAAGGAAACACTTACGTGTCCCTCGTGCAAGGTGAAGCGCAAGGATGCCGTGCTCTCCAAATGCTTCCATGTCTTTTGCTACGATTGTCTGCGAACGCGGTACGAGACGCGGCAACGGAAGTGTCCCAAATGTAACTGCGCCTTCGGTGCCAACGATTATCATAGGCTATATCTGCAGTAAGGAGTAGGAGAGCTCATCAACAGAACACCGAGCGACTACATACCAGCCAGCTAATCCATTACGAGCATATTATCTATGTACTATTAATATATATATATATAGTTGTTTTTAAGTGTCCCCATCTGGGCGACTTCCCTTTTGTATCCCTTGTAAACCTTGCGGCAATTTTTTTAATCCCCTTTTGATTATGCAAGCCCCAAGCATCTCATAAGTGATGAGTTCCGAGTGATATTCTCCCGGGTTTTTATGTAGCTTTTAGATTGAAACTAAATCGTACGAAAATTTATAAATGGCTATCAATTATTGTCAATAGCATTACAATAAAACAAATATTTAGAATCTTGAGAATTCGGAACGGGTCGGAATCGCTGTTGAACTTGTATATAAGATGTAAGATTCAAAAACTTTTCTGATCAATAAGTTTTTTTAATTTTTCTTAAGATTTTTAGTTTTAAGATATATTCTTCCAATCTTTAAACAATATTTAAAAACTCAATTGCTTCTGCAAGGAATGAAGAAGGTTTACAACTTGTTTTAGGACATACAACTAAAATGCAACTAAACTCTTGTCTAACAGTTTTACTGAATCAACTAAGAAAATAAAAAAATATTAGTTAAAATATAAATCGTAACTTTATTTATGTAGAACTGAAAATAAGTCGTAAAACTTAGCGTAACTTATTAAATTATAAATTTGAAATTGCGCGCGGAATGGGCAGCACTGAAAACTTAAAATTAGAAGGCATCTGTGCTTAAGTCATAAGATGGTCACACTGGTTGCCGGCTAGCCGGCGTCTTTGCTGTTAGCATGCTGTTAGCGTACTGTTAAATCAAAATTTGGAAATAGAGAGTCTATTTTAACAGTGGCGTCGCTCACGATTGAGAGCCATTTAACAGTAGCGTCGCTGTCGTTGGCCTGTGCGGACGTGTTACGTTGGTGTGATGTGTGTTGCGGTGTTTTAGCTGAACGGGTTTTCTTTGCTTTCAAGCCTTTAAATGCGGCCCCAAAATAAAAGTGCAATGTTTTCAAATTAATCGATGTGCCGTCCAATCTAAATTGTATTTGTTGTAGCTGCTGCTGCTGCTTGTGTGCCCGTCGCTTGTGCATTGCCAAGACAACAAATTTCTGTTTAAGCCATCGATTTTTCGCGCTGTTTCAAACGCGTCTTCTGTGTGCGTGTGCATGTGTGCATGTGAGTGTGCGAGGACCTTTTATAAATACACACACACAAACGCAGATAATTATAAAATTCAGGCATACGGCTAACAAAGATCCTGGACGCAGCAGCGCGCCACTGAAAAGTGCTGCCCAGCTGCCGTGTGAGCAGCTGCCAGGGTACGACAACAACAACAATAGCAGCAACAATGCCCATTCACCTGGACCTTTGAAGGTGTGTGCGTGTATAACTGTTAGCGACTGTCTATGTGTGTGTGTGTGATATTTGTGCATACAATTTGCACATTTTCGCAAAATTCGAAGATCGACCGTCCACAAACAACGCAATTTGCCATCCAAATTTATTTTATTTTTTTCGCACACACACGCCGCGACTGCGAACGGGAGCAATAATAGAATTTAACAGACGTCCGACTCCAACTCCCAAAACAAACGCAGTCACAGTGAGTGGGATAGAGAGAGAGATAGAAAGGGAGTGAGAGAAGAGGCAAATTATGCCTTGGGGGAGCCGCTGACATTTTCATCAGCAGGAACCAGCAGCAACAACAACATACAACAACATATACAACATTGTATACGACAACAACAACAACATTGACTGAGTATCATCGTCGACGTCGCTGGCACAGTTTTTCCTGCTGCTCTCTGTGGGTGAGTAACAATTTTATTTTACAGTTGTAGTTGCGGGTAGAAAGTTGTTATCGAATATGATGGGAGGCTAAAAGAGCGACAGGGATTGGGATTGGCGACGGCGGTGGCGACTGCGACTGCGACTCAGCTTGACAGTGGGTGGGCGTTCAGGTTTGGGTGTTGCTTTAGTTGTTTGCTCTTGCGGTTGGCTTTCGGCTGGCGTCGCATAGTCGAGCGCCGCTAATGGCTTTCGTTTGCTTAGCTCCCGGGTTGAAAGGTCGAGGCAGCGCTTCCTGCATTGCTTCTCATTCCTCGCTTCTGGCTCCTCCCAGCTGTCATTTCATTTATGCAGCGTCAAAACTAATTTCGCGCGTGTGTGTGTATGTGTGTGTTGCATGACTGGAGCGATAATCGATTTGCAAGCAAAAAGCAAACGCCAGCAATCAGGAAGAGTGCAATTTCAGTCAATCAATCAGTCAATCAGCCAAGCTGTCAGTGAGTCAGTCAGTCAGTCAAATGCTCCGGTTATTAAACATTTCATGTTGCTTAGCATATTCATTAGTTAATGATTGGGCTAATGATGAGGAGCGGATGTTCGAACCGTTTTAATTACGCATCCGCGACAATGTGTGGCGCCACCTGGTGGCGGGCGGCGAAGGGGCTAGTGGTAGCTGAGAGAGTTTGCAACTTCTACTTCAGGAAAATACTAATTAAGCTTCATTAATCCGTTTGTCGTTGGAATTAATAGAGAAAATGCGAAGTAAAGACTCAGTTTAGCGAGTGAATAAAATGAAAAGCAAAAGAAATGAAAGATTAGAGAGTTGAACTGTTGGCAAATTAACAGTTTTATGAGAGAGGATGTTGACTTATAAGAAAAATATAATTAATATAAAATATGAGCTCTCAAAAGATTAAAATCGTAATATTTGAATAAAAAGTAAAGTTTATTTAACTAAAAAAAAGCGAAACTCGAATAATAAAAGCTTACAATCAATTTAAATACAATTATTATTATTTACTTATCGATTTTTATGTATTTTTGAGATTTATAAGCTCTTAAATATTTTGCAATTAAAGTATGAACAATGTAATCGGATCCTGTAGACTACCCAATACTCTGTACATTGTGTTAACCGAGTTTTATTGACGGTTTTAGTGATATATGATTCAGTGGAGGAATATTTATAGCACGATGTATAGAAGAGATCATCTAAAAACTTAACATCTTTGGCTATATATGTAGATCTCTGTGATATTTTGCGAATATACTACATATTACTTATATTTACTACATATTATTTGTCTGACACATTTTCATTTTCCCAATAATTAAATCTTATCAGAGCGGTCCCAAAAATTTGCCAACCATTCAGGTTGTTTTTCGTTGCATTCTAATGTGTGTGGCCTGTTTGTCTTATCGACGCTGATAACGGGTCTTATAAATAGATATATGCATGAACGATTACCCACGATTGTTCTGTATAGCTAAATTGTTTTGTATACCCGTTCTCTGCCTCTGCACTCCTCCCGAAGCAATTTGACTCTAATAAAAAAGCAGTCATTGGAACATGTTTTTCGAGAGTTTGCGAATTTTTTAACAATCAAAGCTTTGCCCTGGCCCTTTCCCCTCTATCTCTTTCTCTCCCTTGATAAAGCTTGCTATCAAATAAACCCCATTAACAAAAAGCGTAAAACTTGTCAACGCTTTGTTTTGTTTATGCTGATATGTTTATAGATACACATATTAGCGATGGGTCGAATTCGTTTTTGATTGCCAAATTTCAAGGTCGGCGGCGCAGCCCCGCTGAAACGAAGCAAATGCAGAGCAGACCCTGAGAACAACTGAAAAGAAGATGTTATACATCGCGCACGAAAGGAAAAGGAGTATATTGGTTTTGTGGAATATTCGTCTGCGAATGTGGAATATACAAATATTCGTCTGTTAGCTCGTCTGAAAAATTGATTATATATATGTAGTACGTAAATCAAGTTTATATAGCTACTCCCATTGGGCAAGTGCTCAATCGGCACAATTTGTAATTTTTCCACTATTTCATTTCTAAAATGCTTAAACGATTTTTTCAACTAAAAATTGTGTTAATTTAGTTATATATAAATATAAATTCAAAATTTAAAAAAGATTGGGTAATTATGGTCTTTGAAACATGATTTATTAACTTTAAAGTAAAAGCTTAAGGGCACTGCTATTATTGTGAACACAGTTGTATATATTACATAATTCTATAAATTATATGGTCTTTGGAACATGACAAATTCTTAAAGTCCAATTTCTAATCAAATGTTGCTATTTTTCAAATTGTGAACGAGCATTATGCAGTCAGCTGTACCCGACGGCAATCTTCCTACTCTTTTATATACAAGCCCACATATATATTGTTTAGCTCAGCTTTTGTTGAGGGCTCAGTTTACGTTGCACAAAAGGATTTGTGGCATAGCATTTCAAGATGGTCTCCTGACAATGAGCAGCGAAGGCTCTCAGGCGAGACATCTCGGCGTCGGGCACTCCCCCGCACTCCCCCAACAAGTTATTCAAGTGTGTGGCCTTTAAAAATGATTTTCTATTTTCGCTTTGCTGGCGCTGTCTTAAGTAGCGACTGCCAAGAGACTGGTCAATGGTCAGCTGGTCAGTTGTGGACGTGGCCATTACATAGCCCCCCACTTACTGCCACGCCCCCCTCTAACGCCTCTTGGCTTGAGTGTCATGTGGCGCATGCCGCTGAGGAACCCCTCCAAGCGTGAAGTGGGCTTCCCATAGTTGTTGTTGCTGTGATTATATAGTTAGTTATATGTGAGCTACGATGGGTAAGTGCAGGCAGGCATCGTTATATATAGTATATGTCATAAAGAGTTTTTATTTTTCTTGCCGCACTTTAAAAGAAAAATGAAGCGAACCGAAGACTTTCTCTGCCATATGACAAACAATTTCGGCTCTAGACGTAATTGCCCCAGCAATGAGCTGTTAATGAAATCAAATAGACAGACGACAGATGGACAGATGGACAGATAGACAGTTAGTCGCTTAGGAGCGTTAGCACTAGTCATCGTTCCAATGTGATCCGAGCTGTGCCTTTTGGACAGGCCAATGAACGATCCGCCCTCGGAGCAGCTTAAGAAAAATTAAAGCAACAGCACACTTTTTTCAATTCTCATTTTTTGCGGACTTCTTTTCATTTCTTTGCCTATTTTTGGTCTAAAAACAACAACAGCTAAATAAACAGCGCACTGTGCTACACATTTTTGAGTGCGAGACATTCAAACTTTTTGGAAATTATCAAGTTTTGTTTTTCAGAAAATATTCTTAAGCAGTTTTTCTTGAAGAAGTAAATTCTCTAAGCTTTTTATATTTTAACCCATTGAAAATAGGAATTTGGTGATTGTTTTCTTAAAATGTAGATGGAGGCGTGATTAGTATTAACCATCGAGTTGATCTAGCTTGTACGTATGTATGAACTCGGAAATATATAGATATTTGAAAATAACACACAGAGATCAAAATCGTTTGATATTATGGTTTTATTTCCATCAATCTCTGAAAATCGTTATAAAATTATTATTTTTTGAACATATCTCGAACATTCTAATAGCTTCCGCTGTCAAATTTAATATATATTTTTTACCCTAAAGCTTACCTATATAAGAAATACTCTATTTTTGAGATAGCTTCCAAAACTCTCCCCAATATCGAAATTAATGTAAGGAACAGCTAGGCATGGGGTTCAGGATATCTCCAAGACGTTCACTGTTAGTCATTGCACTCTCCCTTGTTTTAAATTTAGTCTCAACATCTTCAAGTTGAAATCGGAGATATATATATTTCATAAGCTGCAACTTAACAGATATACACGTGTAGGGCTACATAATGAACTCTTTGTTTAATATTTATAAGAAAATAAAAAGTTGTATATAGATTTCTTTAGAGCTAAATTTCGTAAGCTGCTAAAGTGAAAAAAGGTTTCAGGTAATTGGATATTGTGTTGCACAGTGTAATCTGTGTGGCACAGTTCATGATTCTATGACTTGGGACGATTTTAACGCAAGTTCTTTCTGCCTCGAGTTTCACCTGGTTGTTCGGTTGTTCGGTTGCTCAATCTTCGACTTTCAACAGATGCAAAACGAAACTTTTGCGTGCCGCGTTGCCGTTGACTGAGAAGCCGCCGAAAATTGTTTATAGTTTATGGCACTGGGCAACAACAACAACAGCAACTTCAAAAAGTAAGAACTTTGCAATCGAGCGCAACCAACTGCATAATACTCGTTCTCGTTCCACAAACAGCTTTACTTACATATAAGGCAGGTTAAGTTTTTGTGAGTTTGCTACGCCTCCAATGGGCTTAAATACATAAAATTGATATTTTCGTCTGAGGATATTCTTTATAAACATATAATTCAAACATATAATACATATAATATAGGAATTCTCATGATTGTTGATGATTTTAAAAAATAGATGGTAAGACGAGGACATACACGAGTATATGTTAAAAGCTTCATATAGACAGACGTAAAGACGGATAGGTTAATGGACACGGAAGCACGGACTGCTAGACGGACAATGCATAAAGCCAATATACTCTGTTCATTTCGTGAACGAGTGTAAAAAGCGCAGCGATTCAGTTCGTCGCTTCTTCCTGCTACTTGCTGCTTGGATTGTTGTTGTTTAGTTCAGTTGTTGTTGCTATTGTTGTTGTTGTTGTTGTTTCCCAATACTCCGAGCCAAAGCCGCGTTCGTGACAGCCCAGCTGGCCATGCCAGACGCAAGCTCGCCCCTCTCCACTCTCTCTCTCTCTTTCTTTTTCTTTATCTGTGCCGTTTGCGTCGTCTGCGTTCTCTTTGATTCATTAAACACGCGCCCCCAACCCTCGCCACGCCCCCGCCCCAGTGAATGCACATTCAAAACAACTGAAAAGAGGAGGCGAACGAGGAGGAGCAGCAGCAGGCGCGTCTAGAGTCGAAAAAAAAAAACAAATTAGAAATCATGCCTGGGCTGCAGGTGCAACGAAATGAAAACTCCAAAACAACGAAAGAGAGCGACAGAGAGAGAGAGAGAAAGGGAGAGCACGAGTTGGGGGGCAAACAGAACCCGGAAGAGAGTGCGCCTCGTCTATAGCCCAAACCGAACCGAAAAACTCTTTGCGCAGTTTTCAATAGCTGTCCCCAGCTAGAAGCACAAACTGGGCGCGCAACTTGCAACTGCAACTCATTATAACTGTGAAACGTGGCTGGGGCATGCGGCAGGGGCTGGGGCTGGTGCTGGGGCTGGGGCAGTGAGGCATCAAATGCGGGCCTGGGGCCCCGATTGTAATTCGCGGCACAAATGTTTCACTTCATTTGTGTTTCGTGGGTCGTCGTTCACAGGAAGTGCTGCAGCCGAGGAGGAGTGTTCAATAAACCCGAAACGGGGAGTGGCAACTGCCCCCTTACACAGAGAGAGAGAGAGAGAGAGAGAGAGAACTTTTGTCCACCTGCTTAGCGCAGCGTGAGAATTGGCCAGCATATTCAAATTTTGGGATCAATTAAAATAGTCGCGACATTTGCATCCACCTACCCAAATATTTCAAATGAGAAGAAGAAGCGAGCAATCCAAACAAATTGCTTGGCCAGGGCAGGGGCTTTGTAGAGGGGGTCGCATATAAGCTGGGCCCCTCCACTAGACAGCACAAAATAAATTGCCATAAATGCGAGGCATGGAAATAAATTGTTTTCAATGCAACTGCCACAACAACAACAACAGCAACAACAATGAGTCGAGAGAAATTTATGCAAGTGAACGTATTTCCCTCTTTGATATATATAAGTTGCCCAACATATGGCACAGAATTTGTAGTGGAGCTAAGGAGAGAGAGAGAGAGAGAGAGAATCCATAAAAATGTTAAATGAGTGCATAAACATATATCTTAAAATATGAACAAGTTGGTAAAGTAGAACTAATTCGAGTTGGAGCTGGCAGATTATCGTGGGATGCACTTGAAGACTTTACATATTTAGTTCTTGAGAACTTTTAAAACTATTATTCATGTCTTTATATTATATCACACATATGATATGATAACATATATCAAATCTCATCATATTATTTCATATGACATATCATATAACATTTTTAGAAAAGTAATTGAAACTAACTGTAATACTGTTATGAAAAGTTAAAAGAGCTAGCCTAGACAACTTATTTAGATTATTTCTTTATAAACAAACTTTAATATGAATAAATATTTTTTTCATTTGAAAGACAGTCTTAAATTCAATCTTATAATAGGTATGTGACAGATCATGACAGATCTTTTTATACCAAAATCTTGACTCATTCTGTTGTATCCCTTATTAGAGCACTATTTAGTTATAAGGCCATTTGTTTTCTTGGCTTTGTTATATGATTACAAATCGAATTACGTTGCTTAATTGAAATTCTTTTTTAAGTTAACCAATGTGATTAAGGAAAATCACGTCTAACAAATTGCAATATTTTTGAGAGAACGGACCTGAAAAACAGACATGTATACGTACACATACTGTACATATATCTCACCTATATATGACTAAAGTGATTTGAGATATTCTTTTAGAGAAACTATTTTGTGAACATGCAGGAAAAATCTTTCATAAAATTTAAATATTCTAATATGAAGCACAAGTTTATTTTTAAATCTAAAAATTCTTTATAGCTCTAAATTTGTATATCATTAATTATTTCTAATCTTGAATATCTGAAGCTTTCTTTTCTTTGTGAATAAGTTTTTCCCATCCAATCTATGTACGAATTATGCTGCTAATGTGCATTGCATTAACTGGGCGCTGACCTATTCGAACTGCAAAGTCAATTTGCCTTGCCGCAATGCGTCTGACTCTCATTTGTCGCAGTGTCATTGCCGTAACCCCTGACCCCCGTCCCTCTCTTTCCCCTAGATACTGCCCCTTCCTAGTTGCTCGACATGCGAATTAATGGGGAAAATATACGCAGCACAGAACTTGCAACTCTTTTTCGCATTTTCGCATCAATTCGCCTTTTCAACCATGTTAATTGCAGTTTTTGTTGTGATACCCTGGTTTGCGTAAGAGAGTGTATGACAATGGGGGTCTGTTCGAACATTTTTGTATAGTCGAAAGCTCTAAGTTTAGAACTTATATGACTTTGTCGAAACTTAACCCATATTTCTTCATTATTTGATCTCTAGACTATTCCTAGACTTAAGTTTTATTCCCCTAGAAAATATATTTTTATCATCCTTTTCAAATTTTTGAATCTTTAAATTTTAATTCGAAATCACTTCTGATATCAAGAGTGGTGACACTGCAAGTGTTTCTGGGGTCTAAATTTTTGTTGTCAAATTTCATGTCATAAATCACTCTAATTTATACTTCTGAGTATTACAGGTAACTTGAAATTCACAAAACATAGTCATGAACTGAATCGGGTTTCATGATGGATACCATTTATCTTATGGTTTTTTCTCTAAATGACGCTACATCTAAATTTTAATTCACAAACTCTTTATTTGACGCAGAGCATTGTGCAGTTTGTCATACCCGATTGCTATGTTCTTGCTTTAATTAAATCGGCAATGTCGCCACCAGCTTTGACTGCTTTGCCTTTATTTTTGCGCCTTAATCGAATTAGGCGCATTTTGCTGCCGAAAGCTGAACTCGACAGCTGCTGCGCTCATTGATTGGAGTTAATGAGCCATAGAGAGCAAACATCTATATATATGTATATATACACATATATATGTATATATATATATGCTATCTCTGCAGCCACCTGACTCTGTGGGTGGCGTTGCAAGCTCTCGCCTTGAACCTGGCCGAGCTGATGCAGCTCGCATTCCAAGTTCCGGCTTATGCTAATGAAGTCTCTGACTTGGCATAGAATCGAGTTGCCTTCGACATCTCAATCTCTCGCATTGCCAGGGCCATGGGGATCGATGCGGAGCGGCAACTTCATTGAAAGCCAGACAATTGAAGGGTTCGATGGCAAGATGCTGCCGCGCTGTCTGTATCTACGAGATACTTTTTCAAGCTTAACAATTGCGCTGCAGCTGTATGTGTGTATGAGTGTGCCTTGTGGGTATGGAAATTGCTTCGCTTTTCTTGCTTCGCCTCCTCGCATTGGGCATAGAGTCGCCGCCTTTTGCGACACTCAAAGTCTGCCTCCATCTGCCTGGTTGTCGCCTTCTGCTCGGCGCGCTTGAAGTGCCCTTCATTAGACCGCTGCTATCCACTCCAGCTGCGGCAGCCTTCTTCTGCACCACTTCATCAGCCACATGGCGCAAACGAGCTTTAAGGCCTCTTTGCCTGTTTGATTCAGCCTTTAACATGTTCTAGCCAAGGTCGTTTAACAGGATCGTGCAAAAACGGGTTTGGCAACTTCCCTCTCTGCCTCCTCGCCCATTGTGTGGCATCCACACACACACACACAAATATTGTTTGCAACTCAACTATTCACAATTGCAATTAGCTACAAATGAAATTCCAATTAACTACAAATTGGAGCAACTTCATTATGTTTTCGCTTTTGCTGATGAACGATGATGAAATCTAAAAATTTGCCAAAAAAATCTCTGCCAGCTCGCATAACAAACAAGAGACTAATGATGCGTGTTTGAAACTGAGAAAACAATAGGAAATGGGTGAAGGTAGTTTAAGACGAAGCTTAAATGCCCTTACTTGGATTATAATAGGAACTAATGTAAGAGGGTAGTCTAAAAAGTTTGCAGCCTTCACGTGATGATAAAGGAAGATGTAAAAATAAAGTTTACGAAAAATCGAAATAGTAAATTTGCATCTTGTTTTTTGTTATTAAGGTATAAATTAAGTTTCAGATTGTAAAAGTATTTACTGAAAACAAAAATCTAGTTCTAATATAGGACAATTGTTATATTGTTCTATAGAAAACTAATTTTCATGTTTTAGGTTCAGTTAGTAGTAAAAATAACGACTATAACACTATGTTTCAATTATAAATAGATAAATCTGAATTATCAGTTAGTTTCCGCTCCTCGTAAGTTTTGTGGCCAAGTGGGAAATGCCACATGCGAGATTTATAAATATTCTGCAACAGTTGAAGATGATGCATGATGCATGATGATAGGCTGTGAACGGATTCGCATGGCACAACAATGCGAAAATGTGAATTGGAAATGCAAACAGATGCCCCGAAATGTGGCACGACAAGAGTGCGCGTATCTAAGTAGTTCTATGGGTCACAAAATCTTGGCAATTCAGCCAGGCAGGCTTCTTGGGTTGGCTGCTCATAAGTTATGGGCCGTGTGTCCCCGTTGGGGTGTCAGGTGTGAACTAGTTTAAGTCAATCAAGAGCCTGGCCCACCTGGTCGTCAACAGCTGTCCAGAGCCGTCACAGCAGCTGGCAGAAGTGGACACAAAATGTTGCATGTCCAACTTGACCGCAAAAGGCAGAACAGCAGCCTGGCAGCCTGGCAGGCCGAGGGGCAGCAACGGGTTCTCGTTGTGGCATGTGGCATTCCCCATTTGCCAAAAGGTCGTTGGCGTGTGCAACTTGTTACAGGTGGCGGGCAGGGAGCGAGATTCGGGGTGTATGCAACTGAAATGCCAGCATTCCAAAAATACGCGCATGCAGCATACAAAATTTGGGTCGCCACGACGTGAATCATACGACTACATGCGCTCACCCTCTCTGACTCTCTCCATCTCTCTCTCTCTCTCTCACGCTCTCTTTCTAGCTAGTGAGCTGTCATGTCAGGCACACTGTTCGAGATGGAGGATCCACAGCTACAGCTACATCAGCAACTGGCAAGCGACGCCGAGCAGCAGCTGGCCATGTGCTTGGCCAGCATGGAGCTGGGCGGGAGCGAGTCCCATACCGTGGTGGCCAGCAGCACCACCACCAGCACGATAACTACACAGAGCAATTGCGATGGCAGCGACAGCGGCTTGGATGTGCCCAGCAGCTGTTGCCTGTCGCGGGTCACCTTGCAGCGTGGCTTGAGCAGCACCAGCGGCGGCTACACCAGCAGCAACGGGCTGGAGGAGATCTACGACAGCTGCGAGCTGCAGCTGATGAGCAACGTGTCGCCCAGCGAGCAGAGCAGCGAGTGCTCACAGCGGACGCCGCCGCGACGCTTCAATGGCAGCGTCAAGAAGAAGGTGGCCATGTTTGAGCCGGATGCGGAGCAACTGCAGTCAGCCACAGCCAAGACGCCGGAGCAGCTGCGTGGGCGTGTGGCCAACTTAAAGCGCGCTGCCAGCTTGCCTAGAAATGGAGCGACCACCACGCCAGCCCGGGAGAAGCCACGTCTTGCCAACTCCAGCTCGTTCCGTGCGCCGGCCAGCACGGTTACGCCCGTGCGCTCGCCACGCCCACAGAAGCCAGACACGCTGCCCAGCGCGCTGAATCGCGCTCAGTCTGTGCAGCGGTTGGCGCAGGTGCAGCGCACACCTTCCCTAAGTCGCGCCCGGACGCCGGGCACGCCCTCCGAGGACGGACGCTGGCCGGCGAATCGTGGCGCTGCCGGACAGCGACGCGGCATGTCCGTGACTCCAGATGTGATGGCCAGCCGCTTGCGGGGCAGTCCTGCACCAGGTAAACTGCTATAGCTCTTCTTCATTCCAAATATTTATTAACTTTTCTTGTATTCTTTACAGGCGGCACTCTGCCTCGCCGTCGGAAGCAGCAGTCAGTGGAGGATTTGAGCGCTGGTCGTCTGTCGCGCAGTAATTCCATCAGCCGCGCTGCTGCCGTGGATGCTAGGATGACGTCATCTGTGATGCTGATGCCCACAAGCCGGCGCAGCCTGGCCCCGCCCACAGTCACAGCAAAGGTCAACTCGCTGCGTCGTCCACAACAGACGCAGCTAACGACGCCTAGGACACGCATCTACCATGAGACGGCGGTCCAAACGGCGCTGACCAGCGAGGATCTGGAGCAAGTGCTGGGCGGTGGTGTGCTGCAGACGCGTGCCTTGGACGCCGTCGAGCAGCTGGATCAGAGCACGCAGGCAGAGCCGGATCAGCGGGATCATGAGCTGGAGCAGTTGCGCCTGGAAGTGCGTCAGCTTAGCGGCAAGCTCCAGCGTGAGCGTGAGGAGAAACTAGCCATGCAGCAGGAGCTGCATCTGAATACGGAGCGTGTCATGGGCATGCTGGAGTTGGCGCGCGTGGTCAGCGCCAGCGCGGGCACGCCCACTTCCGAGGACAGCGGCGATGGCAGCGGTCATGACAGCTTGCTCATGCTGGAGTCACAGATCCAAATAAGCGGCCACGAGCTGATCGAGCGCCAGCAGGAGATTGGGCAGCTGCGCGAACTGTGCCGTGCCCTGCAACAGGAGATGCGTCGCTCGTTGGCCACACAACAGCTGCTGCTGCAGGAGAAGGCCGCTATCGAGCAGGAGTCCAGCGAGCTGCAGGACTTCCTGCAACACGAAAAGGCCGCCCAGTGCGATGCGTTGCGTGAATTGGAAGCCGAACATCTGGCCGCCAAGGCGCAGCTGGCCAATCGTGAGGAGGAGGCCAAAGTGCTGCGCGACGAGTGCCGGCATCTGGTGCGCCTTAACGAGCAGCGACGCCAGGAGAACCGCCTGCTGCAAACGAAGTACGCGGCGCTGGAGAACAAATCCCGGGAACTAATACACCAGCAGAACGCAGCTGTGGCGGGCGCCTCGACGGCCTTGTCGGGGCTGCATGCACGACTCGACAATCTAGTGGAGCAGCTGGTGTGCTCCTATAGCATATCTGAGCAGGACTTGGAGGTGGGTCGTCAACTAATTTGGCTAAAACACCAACTAATGACTTTTGCTTTACAGGATGTACGTTTCCAGGCGGAGTCCCTGGCAGCAGAGACAGAGCACGCCCAGAATGGCCATAAGCCCAATGGCTTGGATCTGCCTTTGAGTCCGGCAATGACAGGCGATGTACTGCACACTTTGGTCCTCACCAGTGACGGCTCCTTGTCGCCGCAGCGCAATCAGTCCTTTATAGCCGCCGTTATCGGTGCCATACGCCAGGCAACCACCCACTCGGGCAAGCGTCTCTCGCTGCGGCAGGGGGGCAAGCGACATGGCCCAGGAGCCACAGGAGCAGGCGCCACAAATGCCACGACAACGCTCAACAACAACGAACAATCCAATCTAAATGGCAACGAAGGTAAGATATTGTTATCTGACTATATAGAATCTATAGCTTATATACATATATTTACAGACGATTCCGACTCCACGGAGATGCTAGATTCCGAAACGGAGGTAAGTGCAACAAATATTGATCCACTCTTCCGACTGTTCACATATTCTGATCTTTTTTGCAGCCTTGCCTGCTCATGATGGACAATGTGCTGGAGGATGTGGTGCAGCCAGACTCGCACTCGCACAACATGGTTTCCTCCTGCACGGGCATGATCTCGCAAATCGAGCTGCCCACTGAGCTGATCAGCCAATGCAGCCAGCAACAGCAGCAGCCGATGGTAGCAGCCACAGCCAATGGCGATGATTCACTGCAGCAGCTATCACAGGCCATTACCAATCGCCAGCAGATGGAACTGCATGTCCACCACCTGAGCGTGCTGCCCATGAAGTGAGCTACATAATCTATTGGCTTAAAACCTTTATCTAACTGATTTGTCCACAGCAATCGCGAGCAATGTAATACAGAGGAGCTCAGCTGCCACGACTCGCTGGCCGAGCTGCCCTCGTTGATGGAGTACAGCACCGCTCAGGCAGTGGTCGACCAGGTCATTGAGGTGGACACGTTGGTCACCAAATTGCTCAAGGTGTTGCGACTCGTTCAGCTCGACAACGACAATTGCATACAGCAGCTGATCGTGGACAAGTGAGTGGAATGCAATTGCCTTGAGTTATGCGATTCACTAATCTCAAATTTGGACTCTTTGCAGAAACAAACTGCAACAGCATAAGGAGGATATGCTGGAGAAGCTGAAAGACCTGGAGGATGTTAATCTGAAGCTGCAGGATGAGCTCATGGATGCCACGCAGGAGCTGATGATCAAGGGCAGCGACTTGAGTGGCGCCAAGGCTGAAATGCAGCGACATCGCAACGAAATCGACGTAAGGTTTTAGCCACGATAATTCTTGGACTACATACATACATATTTTTTGTGTTGCGCACCCTTCGAAGACATTTCTATATATCGTTATCGTTTAGTCGCCAGATATATAATCTTATGTTAAACAGTCGCGATGCAGCTGATCTTATCTTATATTTTAATCGTATTTTTAGGCATACGTATTATTTGATTTAGAATAAACCGAACTCTTGGCCTATTTTACTTTTCTTTGAGTTGAGTTTACTATCATCATCATCATCTATTCAGATCAAGTCATCTATATCATTTCTTGTACTTTGTTTCTCATGCCAACCATTTGTAAAAACGGACAGTCCCAGTCACAAATCAAGTACAGAAGCGCACTCTTTCGTTTAAAATGAAATCCGTTAACTAATTGCCATAATGCCCCTGCTCCTTGTCCTGATTCTCACCCTGTTTTCGCTGCTGCTGCTGGTGCTTTCGCTTGCTGCTGCTTCTGGCAGCGTCTCAATGAGGATATCTGTACGCTGAGCACGCTCTGCAGCAGCTACAAGAAGCTGTCGCCCACCACAGAGTTTCCGCCAATGCAACTGCTCTCGCCCAACCAGATGCCCGAACAGGGCGACGTCTTAGGCATACTGAATCTGTTGAAGATGTGGCATGCCGACGGTCAGCTGCAAGATGCGCGTGTCAGCAGCTACCTGCGCAATGTGTGCGGCAATCAGCTAACGGTGAGTGGCCCTATACTATTACCTATCCATGACTCCTAGCTAATGAAAATTGATTTAAATATATAGGCCAACTCTTTGCTTCATCAGGACAACAATAATGTAGAGCGCCTCCGCATCTATGCGAATCAGCTGGAACATGTTAGTCGCGTCCTGGACGACTGTCAGTTCGTGACAGAGGATACGCCGCTGCAGCAGCTACGCCATGACATGGAGATCGTGCGTCTGAATGCCAACTGGACGCAGCTTTTGGAGCTAGCCGAGCAACAACCCGATCTCAATGCCAATGGCACGAATATGCCTACTTCCCGGCCTTGAACTGTGTCAAATTGTTGTTAATTCTCTAGTTAACTAATAGTACTTAAAAGTTGTTCAACTCCACGTAGTTAGTTAGAAATGTTTGCGTCCAACTCGAAGCAACTCTGTTCAGCTTAAAAGCCGCTGCAAACAAATTTATTTAGCTCGATATTAAATATGTTTAGTCTCAAAAACTAATCTGAACTTCAATCAACTAACTAAATTTACTAAATATTAATGTTTCAAGCTATGCCAAAAGAAAATTTACAAAGCAAACTCATTTCATTTATAACTAGTTATAATTTATAATTCAACCTGCTAATATTTTATTGCATACTTTTGGGCAGCAGATAATTTTTTGTGTAATTCACTTGAAACATATATATACGTATATATAAATTGTATGTATGTATATATATTTACGAGTCTGTCCTGATCGATTGACTGATTGACTGTTTGATTGACTGATGATCAATGCTCAGCCTGAATGTTTAGTGATTGAAAGCTGACATTTTTTACAGAAATTACTTTTTGTGTTAAAATGAGCATCTAGACAGAATTTTGAAATATCTGGCCTCTCTGTATGTTAAGCAAACATAAGGTCAATATTTATGTAAACATCATTGAACTGAAGCTCTCACATATATATATATATATATATATATATATATATATATGTATATCGTATGTATATATGTGTTTAGATCCACAAGCCAAAGCTTTATTTTGGCTCAACTGTTTGAGCATTTAGCTTAAATCACGCAAGCAAATTTTAAACAATTTGTTAAAAAAAAACAAAGAAAAGAAATTATAAAAAAAGTTTTTAAGCTAAAAAGACAAAAATGATTGGTTGTTATTGGCTTTTATTGCTTATTTTAAGAACTGCAATGCTCTTATATGCTTTTTCGCTCCAAGAAATCAAATCAATCGCTCTCTAGATTGTTTGCTTAGGGATTTCGGAAGGATTCGTGTCGAAAGGTTCAGCAGAGTTTGTTTATAGTTCATCTAGAAACTTTATAAAAGAAAGGAAAAAAGGATTTCTTGTCCAAATAAATTAGTCAGAATTAAGTAGCTTGAGCAGGACTGAGTCAATGTTATAGCATAGTCAAGGATATGTGCAAGCCAGTTAGGAATAACCATCTTCATCTCTTTGTTTGTCCAGGATCGGGCCATATTTGGCTAGTATATATTTCATAGTCAAGTACTGTAATTATCCGTTAGTTATTAATATAAATAAATCAAATACAAATTGTTTTAGATTTCGTTTCGATAGAAAGTTGTTTTTGTATAATACATGTACAATAAATAAGCATAAACTAAATGTAAAAAAATCAACTACTTTCGTAAAAACAATTTCGCAAAATTTTTGAAAAATCCCTTGAAATGGTAGGTACTAATTGCTATGTAAGTCTATAAGTATGGGCATAAATACGTTCATATATAACATGTATTCGTATATGTATATGTATATATATAGATATATATGTATGTATATGTATATATAGACAGCTATATGTTGCGGCCGCCGCATTTGTCTTTTATGTGTTTTGTTTGTGGTCTTTACATTTACAAATAATCTCACAATGTAGGTTCAGGTCAGGTTGCGATTGGGTTTTGGGATCGGGATGCATTGCAAGCTAGAAGGAGGGCTTGCTGCTGCCAATGCTGCGGGCGGGCAGGCTGTTTGTCTTCACCGTGGGATTGTCGCGTGCCTGCGAGTGAGCGACCACAATGCTGAGACACTGAACCCATTCCTCGGCGTTCTTGCCATCCTTGGGCTTGAGTATTAGGGTCTGGTCGGCAGTGAAGATCTCGAAGGCCTTGGGTATGTTGCGTGCGCCGCGTGAAACCTTCACGGAGCGTATTTGATTCACATCGATGCTCTCGCCGCCGCTCTGCAAATTGTTGGCCATAAGAACATTTCTTGGAAAGGATTACTCTGTACACTTACGGATCCCTTGCAGGACAGATGTGCGCCGGACAGCGTAAAGTAGCGTGTGCGCCAGCGTCTGAACAATCGCCACTTGCCCTTCTTCTCCTTCAGCTGGCCCTCAATCATGGGCTGGTTGCTGCCATTGAGAAAGCCAACCGCCTTGTCCGGATGATTGCACAGAAAGCAGCCCCACTGATACTCCAGCTCATTGCAATTGGGATTGGATTTGTCCGTCTTGGATACCTCAAACACATCCAGAAAGCCCGAGTGACGCAGCTCATTCACAAGTATCTCGCGGTCCTAGAGACAGAAGGAAGAAATGAGTCTAATGACCTTTGTTCGCTTTGTTGGTTAACTCTCGTTACCCACCTTGACCTGGGGAAACTGACTGGTGACCAGTTCGGTGAAGCTGCGATTCTCGCACTTGAGTATCTGCCAGATGTTCTTTAGATTGCTGATGCCCGGCTCTCGAGTGCTCAGCACACATTTCTCCTTGACCTTGAAGGGTAACATAGAATAACTCATTAGGCTTAGCTCAACTTGTGTAACTTTCTGTTTTCACTTACAAAGTGGCGCACTTGGAAGTCGAGGAAGATCATGTGTATCCAGGTCTTGGGATTGCGCGTGCGCATCGTGAAGCACGTCTTGGAATAGAGGCAGTGCGGACCACGGATCTGGCAGGCGAAATGCAGCTTGGCCACTTTTTTGCGACGCTCTGCAAATTCATTGGAAACTGTGTGATGTGTATGTGTGGGTGGGGTCAGTGAGCAAGAGGAGTGTGTGCAAGCAGCAAAGAGAGAGAGAGAGAGAGAGAGAGAGAGAGAGAGAGAGATCAGTGAAGAACAGTGGATAGAGTGAGAGCAGAAAGGACCTACCCTCGATGCTGCAGCGCGTAGGCGGCGGCAGATGCTGTGAGACCTCATCCATATATGACTTAATGGAGATGAAGTTCTTCTCGCAGAACTGCTGCACAGGATCGCGCATGATCTGGTAGGGCTCGAAGGTGCTCATGCGCTGGTCCATCACGCTGTTGGCATTGAGCAAGGTGCGGCTGGTGTTGTCGCTGCGCCTGGGAGCTACATTGGTGGTAGTAGTGGGACCAGAGACAATGACCTCGCTCTGCCAGAAAAGGGAAACTAAGTCGTGCTTAAGGAAATCAAAGGAATTCGGATTAAACTTACATTGCCATTGACGGGTAGCTTCATAACAGACTTCGCATTGCCATTGCTCGAAGATGGCGGCACAGCCGGCGATGCATGATGCACGGAGACGGCATTCGCCGACTGCTGCGCCGCTGCCGTGGAGGCAGCCACCGATTGTGGTATGGATATGGAGCCCACGGACTGATTCAGTGCATCTGTGCTGTACTTCATCAGCACCGTGCTGGAGTTGAGCAGTGTGGAGGGTCCTTGCGAGTGCGGTCGCACCTTCGAGGGGGACGTGGTCACAGTCACTCCACCCGATGTCACGGGTATGCCGTGCTTGTTGTGGCCAGTGATGATCACATCGTTGCTTAAGGGTGGCACCGGCGTCACCGGCGGATTGCTAGCCGACGTTGGCGTCTTGGGCATGGCACCCGTTTGCACAATCACGTTGCCATTCGAGCTGCCGCCGGGCTGCTGATTGATTTGTGAGTTGCTCAGCCGCGTCATGCTCTTGTGCAGTCCTCCAACTGAGCCGCTGGCCACATTGAGCCGGGTCACGCTTCTGTGTGTGTTGCTCGCCGGATGCAGGCGTCCAGTGCTGCGCGAATCGCCCAGCTTAACGCGGCGCGTATAGCCTGTGTGTGGAGGCGTAGGCGTGGGTGTGGCAACGGGCACAGCAGCCGCTACTGTCATTGCGGGCGTCGGTGCTGGAGCTGGAGTAGGCGTGGGCATGGCATTAGCAGCGCTGGGCTGCTGAACAATGTTGCTGCTGCTGCTGGCGGGCGTCGCAGCGGCAGCGGCTAAACATATAATGGACAGGTTAATATAGCTGTAACTGGCTGTTGAGTACTGGCACTTACCTGGCTTAAGCTGCGTGCTGGTGCTGGCGCTGGCGCTGGGGCTGGGGCTGGAGCTGCTGTTGAGGCTGACAATGGTGACGCCGCCAGAGATCTTGTTGCCTACATCGTGCTGTGAACTGAGCGCCGCATTCTTTTGTCGCACACACGCGAGCACCTTGTCCGTGAAGAGCACAGGATAAGCGGAGCACAAGCGCGTCGCCTCCTGCTGCAGCAGCGCCTGGGCGGGCAGATGCTCCAGCACAAAGTCTAGAGCTTGCTGTGCTGTCTCCTTGCTGCCAATGCCAGACGTGGTCAGTATCTGGGCACACAGTGTGACCGTGCTGGGATTGGCCTTGGCAGCCAGACGCAGCTGTTCGAAGTGGTCGACCAGCAGATGGGGCGAATGCTGCGCCATCTTAAGCAGGATTTGCATAGTGATGTTGGAGGTGTCGCTGTCTTGCAGGAAATCGCACAGCTGCGGCACACACGACTCCAACACCGCGGGCGACTTCTGCACAATGAGCAGATAGAGCTGGAAGACAGCCATGCGCTCCTGGGCATCGCATTGGGGCAGCAGCGGAATGAGCTGTGGCGCATGCGGAGTCACCGTCTCCGGCGAGACCTCGTACACCTGCGAGAGCACGCGCAACAACCCATAGTTTCCGGCGAGTATGGAGTCCATGATGGGATCCATTATGTCTATCAGCAAGTAGGCATAGTCGATGGCGGCCAGGGACAGATAGCTGGCCAGATTACGGGACAGCTCCTTGTTGCCCTTGGGCAGGAACTGCACGGCAATGGGCAGCGCGATTTTCATCAGTTCTTTTTTATCATAGTTCTGCAAGCGCAAAGAGTCAACAAAGAGGTTCGAGTCAAAGTAAATTTAGGATAGCTAACTAAGAATATGCTGGAAATAATGTCGGCAGCGATTTTGGCATGTGGCGGCTCCTCCTTGGTGGCAGCCACCGGCTGCAGATTCCACAGCAGACAGGTCTTCAGCAGATCCACCAGAGCTGCGCAATAGCGCTCCGCGCTGCGTGTCTCCCGGATGCAGGATAACACCCGGGTGACACAGATCTCCACCACGCTCTGATCATTGTTGTTCTTCACGTAGTCCGCATGCGAGATTATGGGGTTTATTTCACAGAGCTAAAAGAGAGCGAAATTAGATTAGCTTGCTATCGGAATGACAAGTTATTCAATGGCACTCACCACCTCCGTGATGTCGTTGACAATGTCCGCATCGGGCACCGAGAACAGATCTCCGGCTCGTGACAAATCGCGCTTGGCGAGCACTTTCGTAAACAGTTCGTGCATCTCGTGGCCTCAGGCTGCCTTGGTCTAGTCAATCATTTCCTTGGGCAGGCTGCAACGGAATGGGAATCGGACGTTAGTTGGCTCTGTCTGTGTCTGCGTTTTTGCTTGTTCATTTTCCCATTTCCACTGCCATTTTCATTGCCATCTTCGCACTGTTTGGCACTGTGCCAGAGTTCAGGCGCCGCTCGCAGCGATTTTTTATCTTATCGCTAGACAAATGCAATTGGCGGAGCGAAGGGTGCCAACTGGGCCTAAACAGTCAACTCAGATGCAGCCCTCAGCAGCATTTCTCCACTTGACTAAATATTTGTTGCACTCTCTCTCTCTATCTCTCTCTCTCTCTCTCTTTCGCTCTGGCAGTTCCAGGCTGGCGTCTGGGTTGCATTCACGTCTGCTAACTTATATAAATAGATATATGTGTATAAAGATATATACTTGTTGCATTGTCTCCATGCGAGACAAACTCGCCAAAAATTCCATTTAGCACTCTCTCAGATGTTCTGCTATACTATAAACTTTATTGCTGACTAATTCCAGCTGAAAACTATAAATGATATTAAACATCTGCACTGGCCCATAACTTCTTATCAGCAATTGCCTTTATCAGCCGCTGGCTTTATGGGCATTGTAACTGACCTTTTAGTGGGTTTTAAGCAAAAGCAGAAACTTTATACTTTTAGTTTTACGAAATATTCTGAAACTATGACAAATAAATTCGATTTTAACACACTTTAAAAATCTCTTGTTGGTCAAGGTTAACTGTACATATAAATATATGCATATATACTCATATATATTTATTTGTATATTCAACTGATTCGGCAGATTTTGCACATGCAGCAATTCCGCAGAAGGTAATGAAATACGTTTTGTGCTTTTGAATATTTGTGTTCTGTTTCGTATGTGGGGATTCCCTGGGAGAGTTCTGGGAGCCCTCTCCAAAACACATTTGCCAATTGTTGTTTGCTCTGCTATCGGACAGACTTCTCGACGGTTGTCACTGTGAACGTGAACAGAAATGATTCTTGGCCAAGTATTGTATGTGGAATGCAGTTTGCTTCGCTGCAAATTAGATTTTGATTAGATGCGCAAAATTCCACAGTCGATGGGATTAAGACTTAAGCCTTAAGACGGCTCACACAATGGAATTTGCTTTGTGGGCGCGCTGAAAAGCTATGCAACATGATTGACGCTGTCTCTATCCCGCTCTCTGTTGCTGTCTCTGTCTGTAGCTTAGCTGTGGCCATCAAGGAAGCGACGCCAACGCGCTGAGGATTATTAAATTTTCAAATAAAAACCAAAAGTTCCATAATCCCATAGAGGCCTGGGCAGCCAGTCAGTTAGGCAGTCAGCCAAGCCAAAGAGCTCTGCACGCGAATTGCAGACGCAGACAGCGACAATCGGGACGGACATTTGCTTCCTGGAAACCGGGACAGCCGCAGCACTTTGGTTGTTGTTGTTATTTATGGCTCATTCGCGCTCAGGTTGCAGCAAAGAAACTGGTTAAAAAATAAATAAAGAGGCAGCAACAAGTCGCAGCAGCAGCAGCAGCAGCAGTAGCGGCAGCAACAAAAACAACTTTGCGCGCGCTCGAGAGAAAATTAAAAGAGAAATAGAAATACACGTATACGTATGTATGTATGTATATACATATAAGTATAAGTAATGGATGATGATGATGGCGTTGGCTAAAACATAAACCGAAACCGGTGCGGCAGGTTAATATACAAGCCCAGTCAGCCAGTCAGCCAGTCCGTACAAACACACACAAATACAGAGACAGGGCGAAACGGATCTCGTAGTCAAGAGAAGCCAACAACAACAAAACCACATAGATCACTGGACACAAACAATTGCCAAGTCTTCGAGCCAAAATGACAGAGTTCAAATTGGCTTGAATGAGAAACGAAGCAGTTGACATTTGTGGTCCATGTGCAAATGACTTAATTTGCATAAGAGAGCGGGAGAGAGACTGAGAGCGAGAGAGAGAGAGGGAGAGAGCGAAACTGAAATTCTAACTGACAAACAGGGCCAAGTGTGCAGCGATGTGACAAGGCTCTGAGTTATGCGCTCAACAACATGACACGCCTTGCTCCGCCCGCCCGGTTGCAGTCTCATATTCAAATATTCGATATACGGTGCGTATACGTATTGCAATTGCAATGCCAATATTTCGATTTCTACTCGCATTGCGTGCAAGGCAAGTGTTTTGTTCTTGTTTGCGCATTCCTGGTCACAGTTATTTGCAGTTGTTGTTGTTGCTGTTGCTGTTGCTGTTGTTGCAAATACCTGGCCTTAGGGAGCGTCAAGTGTCGTGCGGCTGGCCAAGTTGCAAGTTGCAAGACTGAGTCGCAGTCATAGCTTAAGTTTTGTTCTGCTCTCGGCTTTAGTTAGGCGCACATACAAATCGAGTATTTTGTGTGGTTGTTGTTGCTGTTCTTGTTGTTCTTTTGTCTGGCTAAAACTTGTTTTGTGGTCTGGCTTTGGTTTACGGCTACCCTACGCAGACGCAGAGACATTCATTGTCGCAGCTCAGCTCGTGCAATAGATTGCTACAGAAAATGAAGGCTAGACTTAATAAATATTGCAATAATGCTAAAAAGTATGCCCTTCTTTGTGATACTCATGAGAATCTCAGGTTTTCGTGCATTTGTGATTAGTATTATATTAACAAGTTCACAATCTAATAAACTTTAGTACTGCTAATCTCTGCTTGTATAAGTATATCTACTTCTTCATCTATTCAACAGATTTTTCTATGTACATATATATTTATCTTGAGATGAGGTTCATCTCTATTTATACATGTCTACATCTTTTTCTTTATTTCTTTCATTTGCGTAAGTTTCTCCTACTCTTCGAATATAAATATTACGCTTAACATTATTCTAAGCCAGGTTTATTTACACTTTTACCTTTAATCATATATCATTTAGAGTCGTGTACCTAGCTTAGCCATGTCTCTTACCTACATACAGCTTCCCATACAAATTGCTTGGCAAATTTATTAAGCCGCAGCGTGAGAAACCAAATATAAAGAAATTAGCAAAAAAAAAGCCGAAAACAGAATTTATGTTATACCCTCATTTGGCGTTTATACACAGATATACCTTCAGACATATATATAAGCACGATTATACATAAGTAAATACAACATCAACACGGTAATCCGAGCCAGACACAAGCTAAGCAAAGGATAGGTGAGCGAAGGGGTTCCTATGGGCTTTTAGGGGTGAGGGGAGAACGTGTTGAAAAATGAGCGTCGCGTGAAACTTATTAATGAAAAGAGCCGCAAATGAAATGCTGCGAATTAGCGCTATAGCAAAAACAACAACAACAACAACAACAACAACAGAAGCACCAATCACAAATCAAGGAAAACAAAAACCGAAGGAGACAAAGGGAGAGAGAAAGAGAAAAGAAAACGAGATGAAGAACTAAGTAAAAATCCTAAAAAAATACTTTAGCACATTTATGAAGCGCGCTTTTAATTAGCTGCTGGCCATCGGAACAGGTAGATAAGCTGCGCAGCTCAACTAAGTTGCTTTAACGGTAAACGTTGGACTTACCAAAATTGCATACTCTGCCGTAGATATGTATATGTGTCTATGTGTATATGTGGATATGTGTGGCCCAGGCAGACACAGCTGGTTCATATCAGGGAGTTGAAACTGGTCGCAAAGCCGAGACTGAATACAGCGCCAAACCAGACACGTGTTCTCGCTCACACCCGCTAACACACAAACACACAAACTCTCTCTCTCTCTCTCTCTCTCGGTCGCTCGCTTGCCTATGCTGCGGCTAGTGGGGAAAGGGGAGGGTGTGCAGCAATAAAAAACACTTGAAAAGGCACGAAAAAGGTAGACGACGATGACTGTGGTTGTTGTTGTTGTTGCTGCTGCTGCTGCTGCTGTTGGTGAGCTGTCGGCCAAGTCAGCCGCACAGCCGCCGTTGCGCCGTTATTGTTGTTGTTGTTGGCTTTTGGGTGTAGTTCAATATGAATTTTATTGTTGCTGCTGCCGCTGCCGATAAAGCACAAAGCTCAGCATTGCCGTTAACAATATATTTGTGCGGCTTTTGTGTATTATATGCACATAAAAATATAATTCATATACGTATTTATGCAAAGCACCTAAAATTTAAAATAAAGCGAAAACTGTTTTGTTTTCACTGTGTTTTATTTTATTTTGTTTTTGTTATTTTTAACACAGTTTTTGCGCTTTCTGTTCTTTTTGCCACAATGCTTTATATCGCATTGCCTTCTTTTCTTCTTTTGTATTTTTGCTAATCACATTTTGTTAACACACACACGCACTCACACACACGCATGAACACATGCACACACAATTGAAGAGAGAGAGGGTAAACAGCGCAGACTAACCGACGGCTCATGCGCGCTGGCCAAGTCCAAGCAAACGCGTTTAGGCCAAAACGTAGACTGAACAGCTAGCACCAGTTGCCAGTTGCCCGTAACGAGCTGCTGCTGCTGCCGAACGAGTCACTCCGCGCTCTCTCACATGCACACACACACTCTCGCTCTGTCCTCTCTCTCTATTCCTGGCACTCTCTCGCTTTTGTTTCTGGCGATCTCCGCGCTGGCAACTTGTTGTTGCCCGTTTTTGCTCGTGCACACACATTTATCACGGTTTACTTATGCGCTTTTCATTCATAAACAAAAAGCGCAGCGCGCATTGTTGTTGTTTTGCTCGCTCTGCTGTTTGCTGTCTGGCTCTCACCTGCTCTCACCTGTTGAGCAGCCGGCGCTGCGACATGTTGCCAGCAGCAATTAAAAATGTTGCTATCGGTAATTTTTTGAATTCTCAACGACTTTTCAGAGTTGCAGCGCCCAGTGAAAGAAATTGGAAAGTTGTAAAAAAGAAAGAATTTCTGTAATGAATTGCTAATTGAAAATGTAAGTTTAGATAGTTTAGTATGGTGTAAACTGAGAAATACATTGATGTATGTTCGTCGAGTCTTTAGCCCGGTTATTGCAAATTGGGACAGGTAAATCTGTTGGTATAGCTTCAAACACAGTCTGTTAAAAGTATGAAAATGGTTTTTGATTTTTAAGAAGTTTTATTACAGTAGTGTCGGGGTATAGTTAACACCCTATATAGTGAACACCTCGATATAGTGAGCACTCAACTTTTTACATGGAGTCGTCAAAATAGTAAGTAGTACTAGTAGCAGTAGGAAATATTGCACAACATTTTGTAAGGAATTTCAAACAACAAAAAACACAAGAAGGAATCAAAAATGAAAGAGGCTATTCCCTTAATTTGTATTTTTGCTGTTGATTGTTTCATTGGC
Organism: Drosophila gaucha; assembly: GCA_035045545.1. Classification (NCBI taxonomy): domain Eukaryota; kingdom Metazoa; phylum Arthropoda; class Insecta; order Diptera; family Drosophilidae; genus Drosophila; species Drosophila gaucha. The sequence continues at coordinate 9,810,808 of JAWNOY010000292.1, forward strand.
AAGCCGATTGTTGTTCAAAGTACACTATTTTATGTGTATTTAAAAATTTGTAAAATTAAAAGTCCCTAATTCTTTTAATAACCATACATTTATGTATTCTTTCTATTTTATTTTAATGATCTATTGAATTTAGACCTGGTAATAATTGAAACAAACAACTGAAAAGAAAATGTTAGGAAAATGAACAAAATATCCATTGAATACTATCTATTAATTATTTACCTGGTTTTTGCCTAAATGTTGTTAACTAAATTTAACATTTGTAGCCCACTGTGCATTAGCTAAAACTTTGCTTGTCCAGTTAATGGAGGTTATACTGTACCCATCTACATATGTACATATATGAAAAATATGTCTTTGACAAACAATATAAGGCGCAATATAAGAGACAATATAAGAGGCAACAATATAAGAGCTAACTAGATCAAATACTTTATGCTACAGTTTTTAGTTAGGTCTATCATTTTCATATTATTTTATTTTTTGCTTGTGACTCGTCAGCATTATATTAAATCGCGGAAGTTAGGTAACTTGTTATACTAACATTTACTTCGTCTCATCTTTGCAGTTCCTCTATTCAAAACGTAACTCCGACTCTGTCAACACTTCATTATTTAGGAAATGAAAAAAGTCAAAAGCATTATTTGCTGCACTTTTGCACCTTGTGCCGTTGCACTCAGCCGTAGCTGAGGCCTCAAGGTCGTTGCTAGAGAGTTACCTCAGCTGTGGTTAATTCTTACTTCGCTTGACATTGAATTGTTTTTGGATGGATGACTCGATGTCTATTAGCAGTTGAACGCTAATGGAGAGTCGAGCGTTCAAAGAACGAATCGCACTCTCAATCGAATAATACGTATACGTATTCGTAACCCGGGATCGTTGCCCAGCCCCGATTTAAGTATATTTGCCTTGCAAATAACCAAAGCCCAACGTGCTGTGACCCGCCCAACGGACAGGCAGACAGACAGGCAGACTGACAGAGTGAGATGCACTTTGAGCTGTGGGCAAGGCAGTGTGTTGTGTGTACAAAAATTAATAATCAAGTTTTATTAGGCATTAAGAAGATCTTTTTCCGTATTGTCTACTATATATAAATAGCTTTAGTCTCTCTAGTTTTTGTAGTTTAAAATCAATTTAGTTTAGCTCGAGCTTTGAGCTTAGGCATACTTGGCAACCAGACCCTCGACAAAGGCGATGTATTCCTTCTGTGCTGCCTCAGTGGACTTGCCCTTCTGCTTGCCCCAGGCCTCCCACTTGGCCTTGCCCTTCAGGTCCAGAAGGCCGGGCTTGCTGGTCTCATTGTCGCCAACGGTGGCCTGCTTGAAGAGGGCATAGAGTTCGAGGAACTCATCGTCGCTGGGACGCTTGGTCAGAGACTTCACCTTCTCGGCGGCGGCATTGAATTGCTACGAATGAGTTAAGAGATTATACGATTAGCAGCAATCAACAGATTGATAAGCTGTTGGGTTATCACTGAACAGCAATGATAAGAGTAATACAATATATTGAACACGGTCATATATCAACAACAGGTAGTTTCCTGCCACTTACCTCGGTGAGGGACATTTCGGTTTAGATTTTGATCTGCAAGTAACAATTTAAGCGTGTTTAATATATGACGCAACATAAATTATAAATGTGACAATGAACTTGAACTGGATGGGGCGCTACTGTTGCTGTTGCTGCCGTTGCTCTGCTTGATGATATGACAAAACCAGTTCGTTGATCATCATTAATTGGAGGGCTTGACAAATGGACTGTCGCCAAATGGTCTAGCCAGTTGAACTTTGGCACGCATCGCACGATGTTGAGAACTTTTTTTTTGAGGCCGAAGCATTTAGAGCAGACGCAACTTTCACCAAGCCGCAAGCAGGCAACAAAATATAAATAGAAATTTATTAATGAAAATTATGGCGAAGCGTATGCACGGTAGCAAAAACAGATACAAATGTATCTAACGGATACATCAGCGGCAGCAGCAGCAATAGCGAAATTTTGGGGCACTGAGCGAATCCCGCTTGAAAAGGCATTTGGGCGTGGGTCGAGTACGTGCAAATCATACACAGTTGCTGGTTGGCCAAAAACACTTTTCCGTTATCTGCTCAAGAGCTTTTGTTATTGTTCTTGTCACAAGTATTTGATATATAAATTGGTTTTTTCTTTTTGTAATGTACTGATAGTGCGGCAAACACTTGTTGAATTTCAGCACACACGCACTTACGCTGGCTTTGCTGTCTGGGCGGTCACAGAACTCGGCACTGTCTGAATCCGAGTCTCGTTTTTTCTTTCAATTTAAATCTTTTTCGCGCTGCTCACGCTTGCAAGCGGTGTAGTGCGAAAGCTCTCGCGATTTTGTGGCACTGGGAGCGTCCACTATTATGTACCATGGCGATTCGCAAGCTTTCCAAAGTTTTCGCTCTATTTCACAGCTTTGAGCTGCAGTGGATTATGGTTTTTTAATTTGAATGTTGCTCTAATCGCTGGAGCAGCCACATATCATCTGGGTACGAAGTGCGGCACTCGCCTAATCGCAACTGCAGCTAAAAATAATCCACATTTGCTAGTGGAGTCACGACTTGTCAGAAGTTGCTCTAATCAGTCCTCAACACCTGATGATTGCTCGGCGTATACACAATTTAATTGGTGGGCCATATATATGGACACGTATATACCTATGTGCTGTACAGTCAGTGCTTAAATAAAGCACAAGTATAAGTTTGTCATCTTTGAGATATACTGTATTGTTAGATATCTATGTATTGATTGTATCTTCATTTTGATTATGACTTCAATTAATGGATTACTTGTGTGTTATATTGAAACAAGCTCACAATATAACTCTGAACTATATAGGAAATGCTAACCAAATTATTTGAATGAATACCCCTCTAGATATCGTAAAGTACCATGTCATTTCGCTCAGCGCCAGGATAAGGCTGAGTTAGAGCATTTTCCTAAAAAGGACGTGCTTTGTTTAGCTATCACTTGCCCCAATTTTTAAGGATTTTGATAGGATATATCATTCTGAGCTCGTGGAGACCTGAAGTATTGACTGTCACCCAAGGATATTCGTGATTCCAAATATTAAATATTTTAAAGGCATGTAGTCGAAAAATTACCCAAATTGTCAAAAATTTTCAATAACTTTGCCATTTGAAGGACTATCGAGATGTGCTTTGGAACAAACAATGTCCTTATGGTAATGACAAAGAATAAATAATAGCATGGACGAAAATTCTTCAAACTGCTGAGATAGTTTGAAGATTTTTCACAGAGAAAGTAGCTTATTACTCGGCTGTATCATTGCTCGTATTGGCAGATAATGTGTCGAACTAATATCGTTATCAAGGACTATCAGTGAACCAAAGGACATTTGAATACTTCTTAAGGTATCCGAAATATTGGGGGTTATGTATACTTAAGAGCATTTCCATAGCCGCTGCAGCTGGTCTGAAACTGGAATATAATATAAATATAACAAGTTTTGGATCCTTAGATGACCTCATAATTAATGGGAATCGATTATGCTGGTTGTCACTTACCAAGCGTTTTATTTCCTTTTGTCCTCTGCAAGGATATAGCCGAGTAAAAGCTATTTTTCTGTGTTTTTTTACTTGCAGCGCTGTAATTGATTAAGACTAAAAGTATGCAACAAAATAATTATATATGAAAAATAATAAGTTTTGCAGAGTATTTATTTATTCACGAACCTTTTCACAATTCAATATTTTGTTGCATACTTTTAAGCTGATCAATTAAAGTGCTGGGACTAAAAATATATCTTTGGCATACTTTTAGGCTTTTCTATATTTCTTTTATCAGCTTGCTATTAATTTCTGTTCGCCTGGTATTTCAGCCGAATTATTTATTTCAAATTCGATTCCAGCGACCACTTAAATATGAAAATAAACAAACAAGTGTTTTTTTTTGGATTTGATTATTTTATTTATCACATCAAATTTTATTTTAATCAAGATACAAAAAATTTGCAATTTGCGATTGTTATTGTTAACAATTGTAATTTTTTGCAGTCGTTTCTACATGGTATAAGGTCTATTAAATATTGTAACTATAATTTAATGAAAAAGGTATTTGACACTTCGTTTGCTTTTAACTAAAATTTATGATTTTCCGACTACAATTTTTATAATTCGTCATATTCTTTGGATTCAAATTAAAAATACTGCACATTGAAATTTTTGCTTTTCTGACAAGATGTGCCAGATGGGACAAGAGATGCCTAATAATTTTTGTCAAAATCGGGTCGATTCAAAAATCGTTAATTTCATCAACTTTGACTAACTGTACCAAGAGTATTTTTTATCTGATTATCAAGTGGAATATCTCATTTGACGCATATTGATTTACAGAATTGATTTGCATTTATCAATTTGTCATGATATATTTAAGTTTTAGAATTACATATGTAATCGAATTTAAAAATGCCTCGGCAACTGTATTTCTTAAGTCTATAACGGCTAGAGCCTAATCAATATGAGAAGTAGGTTGGTGCTGACGTCCTTCATTATTACTATAATTATATATACGTACTTTGGAAGAGTGATTAACCGGAAACAGCTGTATCATAGCAGGTAAATTACAGTAGATCTCTACTGATATTTTTTATCTTTTTGTACATGCACGTTAGGGTCCAAAATGTTTCAAATTATCAATTTTCTTAATTAAAATCTTTAAAGGAAGTAAGCTCTTAAAATGATAAATATTATATTATGTCAGTTAGCATGATCAAATGGGTTAATTATTAACTTTTAACTGTATTTTAATATAAATAATATATCTATATATCTTCCTGTTTTGACTATATGTTATACATAAACTTTTTTTTTTAATATAACAAGACACATATGATTATTTTTTAAATGCTTACGGGTTTATTAACGTTTATATAAAAATACAATAAATACATTTGTTTAACAAGGGCATTTGTGTGTTATTTGTTAAATACACAAAAAATGGGCTACAGCAAAGTTCTTGAAATGCACTTTTTACTCGTATTGGGCAGCGTACTTCTTGTACACCTCGATGTAGTGGGCCTTGGCGTCCTCGAGGGTCAGACCAGCCTTGCTCTTCCAGGCATTGTAGCGAGCCTTCTTCTCCTCATCCTCTGGCTCCTCGATGTTGCAGTCACCAACGGTGGCCTGCTTGTAGTAGCCATAGAACTCCAGGAAATCCTCCTTGGTGACAGTCTTGCTGAAGTTCTTTGCCTTCTCAACGATTTCCTCAAACTGCAGCAAGATTGACAATTTTTAGAGTTATTCCACATAATATTTTCGAATTATTTTTATTGAAACTTACGGTCAACATGTTGGTTATTTGCGGGTTTGTTGTGTCGGGCTAACGAAAACAAATTGTGACTGCTCGCACCATCGCATAGTTATATATATATATAACGGGCCCAAACATAGAACCCAACTGTTTTTCGTTAATCTTATCAAAACAGGAGACTGACTTTTTGTAGTTCCCATTGGCCCGCCCTGTCCCGCTGCCCCAAAAAACCAACGTTCACTCAGGCACATACATCATTCTATCAGATTGCCTATGCTGATTAGGCGCGGGTGTGCAGGGGTGCTACTGAACAGAACACGAACGAGTTTGCACTTGCACTTTGCCAGAAATAATATTAGTAATATATATTGGAATAATCACAATCATAGAGCTAAGTATATATAGATATGAATACTGTCACCTTATGCACTTAAGCGATAAGATTAGCATGAATATTTTATGAGTGTTCGCCGAATATATTTGATCATATATATATAAAACAAGTCAATCCTGTCACCCACTGAAGATAAACCAGACGACTTAATTAATGTGGTGGGGGTTGTGATGGTGTTGGTGGTGCACAGTTCACAGCCAAGTCAAGAATGATTCACGCCCACAATTATCTTAGATCAGACAAACACCAATAGCTCCTATCTTCTATAGTAGCTTTCCACAATATTAATTAATAAAATCGAACCTCTATAGATACCCCAACTATAAATAGGCTTAGCATATGCAGATGGCCCTAAATTTAAATTAATTAAATTGCATAATATATCTAGAGTAAATTACTATAAATAAAAGCCAGCTGGATAAAATAGAACAACATTCAACACATTCAACACATCGCAACATGGTCAACTTTGAGCAGGCCACCGAACTCGCCAAGAACTTCTCTAAGAAGCCCACCGACTCTGAGTTCTTGGAGTTCTATGGACTCTTCAAGCAGGCCACCGTTGGGGATGTCAATATTGATAAGCCAGGATTGCTCGATCTAAAGAAGAAGGCTATGTACGAGGCATGGAGCTCCCACAAGGGCCTGTCCAAGGATGCCGCCAAGGAGGCTTACATAAAGGTCTACGAGAAGTATGCTCCCAAATACGCCTAAATGATGAAGCGCAGAAAGATTAAGAGTTAATTTAGAATCCAATAAATATTACAGCTTACCCAAAACAACAAATTTGAGTTACTTTATGCTGAAACGCTTTTAGAGTGCCGCCTCCGATTGTGGCATGGCCACCACGGCAGCAATAAGTGGCTTTGCCTGACCCGTTTTCATCAGCATAACACGAATCTGGGAATTATCCGGTGTGAGCGTGGCCGGTGGCAGCTTGTCCATTGCATCCAGCACGGCTATAACCTCAAAGTCCACGCGCAGCGGTATGCCAGGTAGAACGCTGGGCAATCTGGCCACGGACTGATGTATGGTATAATGACGACGGTCCGCATGAAGCAGCACAGCCAGATTCGAGGCCATCTTAAACGTGGACAAGTTCTGCACTGTGAGGTAAAGTCGAAAGGCGGGTCCACTTCCACAGACCTCTGCGGCTAGCTTAACGGGCGCATGTGTTAGATCCCCCGAAATGGTGCTCTCGGAAGAATTGATAGCATCTATTGTGGCACGTGCTGCTGAGTGGCGTAGTCGCCATAGCTCCATCTGAAAGCTGCCATAGCTGGCTGCAAGAAAGAAGACCATTAGAAGTGTCGAGAGGAATATCCCCAAATAACTTACACTTGGCCTGCTGTTTTTCACGGGCTGCCTGCTCCACGAAAATTGAGCTCTTCTTGGACTTATCCAGTATGGAGGCATCTCCAATCTTTTGCGGCACCCCCAAGCCCTTGTTGGTCAATTGAACCAATAACGTATCGGGCTCAAAATGTGTGATACGTCGCAATATCTTAATAATCATTTGGCCAGTCTCAGTGATCAGAGTGAGCACATGATCCTCCATTCCCATCCGCCCATATATCATGCCTGCCACGGTCTGCGCTACCACAAATTCATCCACCAGATAGCGATTCAAGTAGAAACCCACTTTGCCCCCTTGAAGTGCGACGGCCACCAGTGTGATGCCCAGGTGTGTAAGCGGCAGGGGCAAAATGCATACAGGTGCCGCTTCCAAGTGCAGTTGGTAAAGCTGCTTACCACGTTTCGAGCAGCACATATAACGATTCTCCATGGTGGTTATAACGATTGTCTGATCGATGGGCAGCAGTAGCAGACCGGTTAAGGGCGTGGTCAGCTTGAAGATCTCCTGGCCTTCGCTGCTGGACTTGCGCAACAGGTAAACTCCCCCATTTCTCGTACCCACCACGATGCAGAAGTCCGTCTCGTAAGTGCCATGCACTGAAACGAGACTCGGCACAGCTGTCTCATAGCTACATATTCTTGACTGGTATATCAAATTGAAGCCCTGCGGCTCCAGCACGAATATGCGACCGGTGTCTGTGGCAAGAACCAAGTGTGAGGGGGGATTCACATTACTGGAAAATCGGTTCAGGCAACACATGGCCACAATATTGCCCGTGCGACCCACAGCCGAATCCTTGTGCATGTTGATAAATGACTGAATACGTAAGAATAATATATAAGATATGATTCAAATTTAGATTTAACTCCTCTTACATCACGCTCCGTCTCCGTGAGCTGTAGCAGTCGTTGCGTTTTACGAGACAGTTTGGCGTGATCCACATCCTTGAGCAACTGTAACAGTCCTTCATGTGTCTCCGATTTCATCACCGGCAACTTGCGCCACACCTCCAACTCCAACTCTTCGGCATCCGAGGCGGGTATCGTAAATTTAAAGTAGGGCTTTAAATGCCTATAGAACAGTACAGAATCAGCAATAGCCAGTGCAATTACTGAGGAGTAAAAAAACATTTGAGTTACATAAAGTAGACTGATTGGTACACTCTAAAAAGCCCACCCGGCGTTTTGGGCTCCGTTTCGTCTGTGTAGAGGCTTTCAATCGCTGTTGGTATACCAGGCAGCGGCTGCTCTTGCTTTAGTTGCAGTCCACGGAAAACTTTAAGTTTCGCACTGGGCTCCTCGTCATCCTCTAAGGAAATGTCAGCTACTATGAGTCGCACGTACCCATCGCATTGCACGTCGCTGAGCGTCATGCAACTGGACATAGTTGAAAGGAGCTGCGGCGTATCTTCCTCGATGTCCACATGCAGCCAATTGGATGCCAATGCGGTAGCCATGCTAATAAATACTCTTTTCCTGAAATTTTAAGATTACGTGCACGGGCAGTGAGAAATTTATAAGATGATGTGTCTTCTGCTTTGTTTTGGTTTTTCCTCCTTAGCAACGGTTTGTTTTTAAATTGCGCCAACAATTGTTATCGATTATAAATTTATATCGGAACATGCCAATCACAACGTACGTTTGCACTTGGAATCGATATATTTGAATTAAAAAAGAATAACGCATGAGAACACAACTAGTTTGATCTATTAACTTCAATAATGCCATAATTAAAAATGGTATTCGTTTGATATATAAATATAAAATATTTAGCGACTACCCTACTATTTTATAACTTGGTTTAATTGCAGCATAGCATATGATTGATGTGAACGAAAGGAACTAGTAGAGCTACTTGGTTACCGAACTTCTGCAGCCCTGGTGCTAGCTCATTTTGTGTGAATGTCATAAAGAGGGAAGAACGCAAGCGACGCGACTCGTTGAATGCAAACTATAAATAATAATAATTTAGCTATAAGTAAATTGTTGATGCCATTTATGCAAAAGTGATGACGACGCGTGAAAACGAGGTTCAGCTTTTCAACAGGGGTGAGAAAGTCCTGTGTTACGAGCCCGACGAATCGAATGCTAGGGTCTTGTACGATAGTAAGGTAACCCACGCACACACACACACACACACTTAGCCATGCACTCTCGCAAACACGAACAGCGTGTCGAAACGTCAAACACAAATGCCTAACGCGAGGTGATTGCTTCGATTTTTCACAGCATAAAAATTGTTTTTTCCTCAGGTTTTAGCTGTGTACGAACGCAAGGACGCCGAAAATCTGCGCTACTTTGATTATAAAATCCATTTTCAAGGCTGGAACGCGTCCTGGGATCGAAATGTGCGAGCCGATGGCCTGTTAAAAGACAACGAAGAGAACCGCAAATTGCAGCGTGAGCTGGCAGAAGCCGCGCAGCTTCAAAAGTGAGCGAAATGGCGCACCTGTGTGTGTGTATATGTGTGTAACTGTTTTTTGTTTACAATTTGCAGAAGTGGCGGCTACTCTTACAAAGACACCAAAACTCCGACGTTGCCACCCGGCAAGAAGAAGCGTTTGGCCAGGGGTGTCAACGCAGAGGATCAGGTAGCAGATCCCCTAGACATATCGCTGGCACACCAGCCGGCGACACCACAGCACGAACTGCCGGCACAGAAGAAGAGCGCCCGTTCGCGGGATGGCAGCGGTAATCGGTCGCGGGACAACAGTGGCGGACGCAAAGGCCAGCATGACAAGTCGAGCACCGCTGGTGGTGGTGGCGGCGGAGGTGTGGATGTAACCATCAAGGATGCACGCAACACTGGCCGCGCTGATGGTGAGCGAAGATCTGCTAAGTCTCAGTATAGTCTGCATGTCTCACCTAAAGATACGCATACAACTGATGCAGAGAAACGCTTCTATCAGGAGGATCGTGTGATGCTGCGCATCAGCGAGCGGTTGCGTGAGTATATGGAATACGACTACAACATGGTCTGCAAGCTTGGCAAGGAGCATGCCTTTCCCGCCCGCATGCCCATCGTCACCATCTTGGAAAATTTTGTAAAGCAGCGAGCCGTCGAACTGGCCATTGGCATCAAGCAGGACAGTTCGAGAGCGCGCAACACCCAGAGCCGTAATGCGCGCATGGAGCGTGAGTACGATCGTGTAATGTCCAAGTAAGTATTAGGTTTGGCTTGGTTCAACTCCCAACTTTAGAGAATCCCAATCGATTGGCTGATTCCAATAGTGAGTCGATTTCCATTCTGAGTTTTTTGATCAGCACTCATTGAATCCGTTTTTTTAAATTCTGCAGCGTATGCATGCTTAAGGAGGTCGTTGATGGACTACGCATCTACTTTGAATTTCATCTAGAGGATCACCTGCTCTACAAAGAGGAAAAGGAATATGTCCTAGGCAGCCTTACCGAAGACTTCTCGATGTATTGCAACAAATTTGCGGACCAAGCCAAGGAATATATAAATCCCAGCCCGGTCAACGAGCTTGTCTCACTGGATGGCAATATGAATGGCACAAACGGAGCCGATGGCAACATTCTTGGTGGCATTGAGTACGAGAAGCAGCTCCAAAAGTGCCTACTGTACATTGTGAAATGCAGTGGAAAGAATAATATAGCTCATGCATATGACCAGCGTACCTCCCCTTATACTGCCGCCTACAAGCTGCCCATGGAAATGCGTGGCTTTCTCTGCGAGACCTTCAGCTGGACTCTGCTGGCCAAAACGGAATCACTTTTACTGGATGGATCAGATAAATCTATGATATTTGGAGCGCCACATTTAGCGCGTATGTTGGGTAAGTTGTGGTGCTACGTTGAAGTATGGATATATATTTAATATTCGTTCTCCTTCTGTAGTTTTATTGCCCGAATGGCTCAATAATTCGCCCATATCAAATGAGAAGCTGGAGGTTCTGCTGCCACATCTCAACTCCTTAATCAAGTATGTAAAGTTGTAATTGCATTTTTGATGAAAGTGATAAATAACTTTCATTTCGTTCTTGTATGTTTCAGCTACTTGGAGAACCACAAGGAATGGTTTGATAAACAGAATTATTGTAAATAATGCCTATGAGAAAATTCTCGCCCGGCTATATGACACTAATCGAGTTTCGTTTAGCTTAAACTAAGATTTAAGGCAACGACGCATTGACTTTATTTTTTGTATATTATTTTATTTTATTTATTATGCATTTTAAAGCTTGTTTTTTGTTTTTTTTTTTTGTTTAAGAATTGTAATTGTCATTCATCAGTATCAACATCAATACATATATCAATTATGATTTTGGTTGTCTTTTTGTTTATTTGTTTTTAACTAAACAATTGTAATAAACGCGATTCTATAAAAAGAACTTTCCTACACATGTATAATCGAATAGTGTCTAAAACTAGATGTTAATATTAATATGGAATAGACGATTTTTTAATTTTTAATTCTAAGTTAGAGTTGAGTAGTTTTACTATAACTAGTATATTTTATCAATTTTTTTTGTGCTCAAATACATATATATTTAAGAATTTCAACAGTTTTATGTCTTTTGCTTAACAATAAGAGGTCCTTGAAAACGATGAAAAGTGTGCAAAAAGAAAACTTTCGCATTGAAACACATTTTGTGACGGAGCTCACGGCGCACCATTTTCTGTTTACCTTTGGAATGTGCTGGGAATCATTATCATCATCGGACCCTTTCTTGGACCCACTCTAAACTAATTCTACTTGGTGTATAACAACTGCTCATAAATAACTCTGGGAGCTAGGGATTGGGGTTGTTGTGCTACTTTAACAATTAAATGGAGTAGTTTGTGCAAAATCCTGCCTAGAAATTCGAAATGTATTATTGTTTTTTTACGCTTTTTGTTTTTGATGTCGTTTGCTTGGACGGCTTAGATTAGATGCATTTTGTAACTTGTCTTTGTTCTGTGAGTTTGTAAACTTGGGACGTTAACTTGGACGATGCCTCCTATTCCTGCTCCTACTTCTCCTCTTCACTTTTACTGCTTATTTCTGGCGCTTAGTGGCGCTGCTCGCTGTGGGTCGCATGAAGCTGCTGACTGAGCGATTGCGCTGCTGCTGCTGGGGGTTAGTGTTGGAGCTGTTGCTCTTGGCCTGTTGGTTAATCACATTCTTTACCAGCATCGCGCTGCGCGCCGCTGTTAAGCGAGAGGCAGTTGCTGTTGGTGTGGCTGCCGTTTGGTTCTCCTTGAAACTGGTGCTGTTGCCCAACGGCTGTGCCTGTCCACAGCGTGGACCCGCTGACAGCTTGCTCCGCACAAGTATCACACTGGGGCCCACGCTGGAGCCACTGCTGCTGCTGCGACTAGCTGGCACGCCACGCCCACTAGTTGGACGCGCATTCTGTGCCGCCAGCGGACGTTTGCTTGGCGAAGAATCCACCGACACGGTGGCGGTGCGCTGCACTGACGGCAGCCGCCGCACCACAGTCTGTGTGGAGGCGCCGCTGTTGATGGAGGATCTAGAGGAACGTAAGCTATTGCGCGAGCTACTCCTCTCCACATCGCGCTGCTTCACATAATTGGGCGCAAATTGTGGCGGCTCGTGTGTCGAGCGTCTTGCGGCCGTCGACGAGGATGAGCGTATCGTAGTGGGCGTGGCACTTGGCATGTGGCTGCCATTGGGCATGCGCAGTGGACGGCTGGCTGAGAGGCTACGCTTGGGCAGAGCAGCAGCAATCGTTGCCGTGGCTGAAATTTGGTTTTGTGACTTGTTGCCGGATTGTGCCTGCGATGGATTCGTGGAGCTGCCGCGCAGTCGCGCCTGCTGCAGTCGATCCGCCAGGCGGCTGCCCATAGCGCTAATGCTGGTAGTGCTGGTCTTTTGCTTGGACAGCGGACGAGAGCGCTGGGCGGGTGCATCGTTGGCCTCGTTGCAGGAGGAGTTGGTACTCTCGCCCTTGCCGTGCGAGGGCGTGTCCGAGACCAGACTTTGTGTCTCCTCGAAGCCCTCGTCGTTCAGCTCGTGATGTCCGCTGGCATTAAGCTTCAGCTTGTTGGGTGTCAGCTCCCGTGGCGGACTCCAGGGTCGCTCCGGCGTTCCCGTAGGAGATTTCAGATTCCGTATGGCCTCTCGCACATCCTCCTGGTTGATGGAGCTAATGTGTCGACCCACTTTCTCCAGCTTGGTTATATTGCGCGCCTTCTCCGGCTGTGGTTCCTCCTTTTGCAGACGACGCACCTCGCTGGCACTGGCCGATTGCTTGATGTCCTGCGTGGGCATGATGAGCTCCTCATTGCCACTGCTGTAGTCCGTGGGTCGTTTGTAGCGACGCGTGCGCCTCGCCAGCGCATAGCGATCAAAGTGACCTGGCGCATCCTGTTCGTTGCCTGCTGTGTTGGCGCTGCTCTTCTCCTCCGGCGCATGCTTTGGCTTGTCCGTCATGCTGACTGTGACCACCGTGCTGTTGGCAGTGGCTAGGACACGTCGCGTCACTGGCGGCGTCTCTATGTTGTCTGCATCGATCTCCTTGGAGGAAGCGGACGCATACTGTGACTCATTGTGACTCTTATGATGATCCAGCAAGCTAGCGAAGGTGTCATCCTTCGTGGGCGACTTGGGCTCCACTCGCTTGACCGGCTCCGGCTGCATGTCCATGCTGGACGGACGCCGCACATAGATTTTCAGGCGATCAGCACTGCCATTGCTCTCGCCTAGCTTCTGTATAATGGACTTTCGGCGATCCTCCTCGGCAATCGACTGCAGCGGACTGGTACTCTGCGCCTGCTCCTGCGATCGTTGTCTTCGATATTGACGCAGCTCCTCGGCGGTGGTCAGATGTGGTGGCTGAGCCGCCTGCGCTGTAGTCGTTGCATCCGCAATGGCCTGTATGTTTCCCACAACGTCTGTGTGCTCCAGCGTTTGGCTTGGCTTCCAGTCCGCATAGACGCGCTGATAGCGTGCGGACTGCTGCTTCTCCTTATCCTGCTCCGCTTCGGGCCTGCTGTGGCTGTGACTGTTAGTTGGGTTAGTGATCGTCGTCGTTGGCGTTGACGCCGTCGTCGTTGGCGTCGTTGTTGTTGTTGTTGGCATTATCTTCTCCTCTGGCAATGGATCCAGTTTTCGTTCGTTTTCTATGTGCAATTGGAGATCGAGATTGAGATTCGGAATGAATATACCAATTGATGTCGCTTACCAGTTTCGTTCTCGAGCGATCGCCGATTCGCATTAACCAGGCGACGTTTCCGCTTGTATTCCTCGTTCTGTTTCTCATCGTTTTCGTTGGACTGCAGCCAAGTTTCGATCTTCTGTCGCCACTCACGGGATATTCTGGGGAACGGTATTTATTTGGTATTTGAATATATATAGAGTTTTATGATTGGTTTAATATACTAAACTTAAATAAGGTCATCTTGTATAATATATATAAATTCAAAAGAATATTTTAAGTTAGTTATTAATTAAATGAAAAATTATTTCAGTATTTCTTTTAGTATTATTTATTAGGTTAGCTTAAACAAAAATAAACAAATATAAGAAAAATAATATACTGGTTTGTATATAAGGTTTAGTTTTGGTTTAGTGTTTGTATATTATAGATAGATTGTATATAGCTTAGTTTTTTATATAGATTAGTTTACAAAAAAGCTCATAAAATGCTTACCTCGGTTTCGCATCCTCGTTCGCTGCGGGCAATTGCTGCTGAATCGTTGGACCGTTGCTGATGGGCGTATTGGCAGCCGTTGTGGGCGTGCCCGTGCCACTGCTGGCCAAAGGCGATTGCATGCGATCCTGCTGCTGCTGTTGCTGCTGCAGCAAGGGGGCTGGGGAGCTGGCACGCTCCCGATCAAGGCCAAAGTCAATGTTGAGTAGATCCGGGCGTTTGCGACTCGAGCTACCAGAGCGTGCACGACGTGCCCAGGAGCGATCTGTTGGAATAGTAAAAATAGCCATGAGAAGCATCAACAACGATTGCCAAGCAAGAGGAGACCTACCTAGACTGCCGTAGGCTGCCTTCCGATCGCGACTGATATGGCCGGGGCCGTCGTGACCATGTGGCCCAGTGGAGCTGCGCAGATACTCCATGAGCTCATCCTCGCCGGCCAGCACGCGACTTGGGCGACGTCGTAGACTGCCATTGGGCGTGATGTCTGGCGAGGCACTGTACTCCTGCTCGAGCCGTATGAAGCCATTGTTAAGCTCACCAGAGCCCAGTTGGCGTCTGCTCAAGGCGGGGCTGGCGCGCGGATCAAACAGCCCATCACCCAGAAATGAGTCCGAGTCGGAGACGGGCGTGCCGGCTTGACCTACTGCAAGGGAAGAGCCCCATTAAAATAAGAGTAAATGGTAAGAGATTGACAACCTACTTTGCTTAGTTCTTCTGGCCAATTGTTCCGTGCGAATTCTGTTGCGCTCCTCTGCCAGCTTCTCCTGCTGCACACGTCGCTCGTTTTCCTTGATTGCCTGCCTGAATTTATCACAGAATGTCTGAAAGATTTTGAAGCACTCCTCCAGCTTGAACGTGGCCGCATCCTCGCAGAAGAACTCAGCCAATTTGAGACGCAACGAGTCCACCTGCTTCATGCCCGTCTGCAGGACCGCCACCTCCGAGTCGGCAGCTAGCAGAAACTCGGACATCTGCTGTTTGATATCCGGATCCGTGGCGGGCAGCTCGATTTGCTTTGTGATCTTCCTGATGCGATTTTCCAGCGTGCCAATCTCACTGTTGATCTGCTCCGAGGTGGTTCTGTGGGAGAAAGGAGAAAGGAGTTTATATATGGCTCTCAGATCTAGAGTAGTTCCCACTTACTTGCTGGCATCTTCCAGGTTATTCAGCTGCGTGGTGAACTTTAGAAGGTCCGGATTGCAGCGTTCTGCCTGGATGGCCACAAAGTGTATGAGATTCATGCCCGGCTTGTTGGCCCGTATATCGGTTAGCTTCTGCAGGGAGGAGAGCTTCACCCCGGCTGCTTTGCCAGCATAGCCGCCAGCGTTGAGGAAATTACCTGCAACTACGACCATGTAGAGAACCTCTTGCAGCGACTTGTTGTTGAGTAGATTGTCGCCAGCAAAGAGCATGGCGTTGATGCACGGCTCCAAATAGGCCATGTTAGCCGCGAACTCCTCCTTGAGCAACATGCTCTCAATGCGCAGTTTATAGCTGTGGGAGAGAGACAGAGAGAGAGAGAGAGAAGCAGGCGATGAAGTTGAAGTCTTGGTCACATTTTAGCTGGCTACTCACTTGGGCACCTCGAGCAGCTGGAGCAGAAACTTTTCCGCACTGCCAAGACGCGCTCGGTCGCCATTGAAGGTCTTCAGCACATCCAGCTCATCCATCTCGGGCAGTATTTTAAGCAATCCCAGCAGACGCTCGGCGCCAATCTCCTCGTGCGCGCCATGTCGTATCAGCTGGATGATGTCCTGGCCGTTGCTGCGGAACTGTCGCAGAAAGATGTTGACGTTCAGACTGCGCTTGCCGTCTAGCAGGGTGATCTCAGTACTTTCCTTTTTGCCCTTGCGATCCAGTGTATCCTTGCCGTTGCCGCAGGATGGCTTGCCGTTCTTGTTTCTGGTCGGAATGGGTGAGCCCTCGCCGCTGGTGGGCTGCTGACAGAAGAGTCCCTCCATCTCGTTGAAGTCGATGTCCATTTGGTTTGTGTCCCGGTGCACGTTGGCCATCTTGCTCCAGATGTTCTCCCTGCCCAGCACCTTGTTGTCCGGTATCTTGTTCCAGTTGATCGATCTCAATTTGTACTTGGACTCTGGCGTAACCTGCTGAGGCAGCAGTATAGCCGCTGGCTGCTCCGGCAAGGGCGTAAGCGGACGTAACGATGGAGGTGGCGGCGGCGGCGGCAGCAGCGTATTGCCATTCAGCACGGGCGGCGGCGGCGGTGGTGGAGCTGCTCCATTAACTGTAAACATAGCAGGTGGCGGCGGCGGCGGCGGAGCTGGTGCTGGCGGTGGCGGTGGCTTTGCCGCTGCCGCATGCGGCTGTGATGGCTTTCTTGTCGGACTGCTGGCATCGCTCGACCGACAATTGGGGCAGGTGAACTTTTGTGTGCCCTGATGGCGCAGCAGACGCACTGCATCATCGGGATCCTCGAGTAGTGTGGCGCGATGCACCAGCCGCTCGGTGGTGTCCCAAATGACGTCGCTCAGCGGATCCTTGGAATCGATGCGCAGCAGATGTTGCAGTATACTGAGAAAGGGCCCCTCCTGCGGCTTGTCGGCCACCTGGCGGTAGGAAGAGGCATATAATTTATTGATATTGCAAGTCAAAGCAGCTGGCATTAATCTAAATAATTATTTATTTATTGGACAATCGAAAGGTTTCAAAATAATGCGAGTTTCTGTATAAACTTAGACAGATAGGTGTTTTCGAAAAGGTTTTTGCTTTTTAGAGGACTAAACAGTTCAAAGGCTGTTTTTTTTTACAGTTAAACAGAATTCTCTAGAGATTTCGCCTTAAATGTTTGTAGCGCTAGATAAGAAAAGTGTTGATCTTGTTACAAGACCTTCTAAAAATACTAAATTCCATTCTTGTTCCGGTTTAAACGCATTAACTTTCATGTTCTTTCGTTAGATGGCGCCACAACACACGAAAATATATTAAATTTAATTTGAATAGTTTGCATTATAAAATAAGCTCTCTTCTATATGACAGTTGACATTTATCCTAAGTTCGCGTGTAATGTCCACCTTGACATTGCGTCCTCACCTACAGCCAATGCCAATTGCACATACGGTGAGTATACTTAATGCATGTGCATATAAATAATACGTATACGAGACATGTGACAGGGCAGAGTTGAATGATAGAGAGAGAGAGGGAGAGAGAGAGGCAGGCTTTAAATGGTTCAATTATTGCAATTAGAGCTCACCTGTCGCAGTATCGCATAGAAGACATCAAGATGCGAATTGAGATTGATGCCATCGGGCGCCTGAAGGCTCTGGGCCTCGTCGCATTCCTGTTGCTCCACGAATACGTCCAATTGTACGATGATATCGCCGACACCCTGTACGACTTTTCTGCAATGGTCAATAATGGGTTAATCTATGGCCAATATGCTAATTGCAATTGCAAGTGCAATGGCAACTGCAATAGAAATTGCACTTGCAAATCGCATTGCAAATGTGTCGTCCGGTTCATTATTCAAGCGTCAATTAGTAATTTGCAATTTGTTTTGCCTACTCTCAACAATTGTGGGGGGCATTAATTGATTTGTGATTTATGTGAAATTAATGTTCGATTTATGGCGCAACTGGGCCACAAGTAGTCGCAGCAACAGTCCACATCTGTGTGACCTGACATTGAGTAGACATAGTCACAGCCACAGCAGGTTGCCAAAACACAGACACACACACACACACACACTCACTTGAGATTCTGCACTAGTTGCAAAGCGGCGCCGCTGTAACGGGACAGCGAGCAGCAATACGTGAGCCGTCGCTGCAGCTGCAAGGGCAATGGCAATGGCAACCCGGGCGCCGACACTGACTCTGACTCGGACTCGGTCTCGGACTCGGCTGACAATGATGACTCCACGTTGCCTGCCTTGCAGCAGCCTTGGCAATCACAAAGCGACACAGCTCGAGGCAACTCGAGGCGAAGCGAGGCGAGGTGAGGTGAGGCGAGGTGAGTCGAGGCGACGTTTATAGCCAGCCGCCGCCAGTTCCGACCATATTCGATAGGCTTCAGTTGTTGTTCTAGTTGTTAGGCACTCGTGTCCTTGCTCCTTTTATGGTGTGTCAATTGATATCCATAAATTGAGTGGCACCTTTTTTAATTGCTTTTCAATTGTGTTGCTCGTGACAAGCAGCGAGGCAAATAGCAAATGGCAAATGGCAAATGGCAATTGGCAATTGGCGAGGACGAGGCAGGACACTAACGGCTGACGGAGCTGAGACTAGACGGAGCCAAAAACTGGACTGCGAGAGCGATTCGCTTTTGTTGTTGTCCTTGCCAGCCACGTGCTGCGCGCGCATTGATTTCTCCATAGCCAAAAAAATGTAGAAAATGTTGACTTGGCAACCAGGAGAGCCAGGCCAAAAAGTGGCAAACTCTTTCTTTTTTTGGCCTCTTCTATTTTGACGAGACACTTCGTCAACAACATCGGCTGAGCGTGATGCGCCTTTGCTTTGTCTTTTGCTTTTGTTTTGGCAGCGATTTCTATTTTGGCTCATCACGGAAGCTTAACCTGGCTGCCACGAAATGTGGGTGCCAAAAATGCAAAAACGGAAAAATCGAGCAACGGAAGTTAAACGAACTAACACGGCAAATTAAAGGCACGAAGCGGAAGTTTAAATGACTAAAGAAGAATTTAAGTAATAAGAGTTGCTTCACAAACTTTTTCTAAAGATCAAAGGTCTCTTAGAGAATATATGATATAAAAATAATAGAAAATAGAATATTTAAAATCATTTTACTTTATTCTTTTACATACTATTCCCTTAAGCTAATTCTATATTCACAAAATATACTTAAATTCTTTTTAATTATTTTTAGAAGTATCTAAGGTCCAATCTGAAATCTCTAAAATTTAAAGCCACATTCAAAAGCCCTTTAAAGCAGCTTTAAAGTGTAAATGTTTTGCATTCCATTGATATTTATTTTCCATTTTATTCCTGACTGTAATTTTATATGTTCACAAATTATTGGTCTTATAGAAAATCGTTGTTATTCAATATTGATTCAGCTCAAGATTGATTAGAACCCATTGGACGGGACAGCAATTAAAAGCCGCTTATAGAAATACAGCAGCTTCCAGGCTACGCAGATCCAAAAACTCAAATAAATATCTATTATTTATAGCACCTCTCAAAAACACCCCTAGAAGGGAGGGCAGTGGGGGGCAGGGGGTGCTGAAATCAAAGCGCTGCTCGGCTCAATGAAAACGTTTAAAGCGATTTGTAAATTTGAAATAAATTAAAACGCGCAAGAAACTACGCATTTAAAAAAATTTTCATAACAATGCCACAAAAGGGGCGTGTCAACTGCCATAAGATAAAATGAATGGGCTTCACTTGGCCTCAGACACACAGCCACAAGACAAATGGCACAGAACAATCAATTAGGCATTTTGTCTCTGACGAGAGCTGAAGAAGCTGCCACAGAGGGTGACAGAGGGACAGGGGGAAGGTGGGGGTGTGAGGTTCCATATTGTTATTGTTCATTTTTGGGCCTGAACTATTTGAAAGAATTAATTGAATTTGTCTTAGCTTTATACGAAGCGGCAAATTATTGTCAACTTGGGCCCAGGCCCCATTTATAAACCAGTTGTGTGGCTCGGCCAGTGGGGGAAGGGGCGGGGGCCAGCCAGCAGCTAACTAATTGATTTATTGTTGACTAATTAAATATTGAATTAATTGCTTGACAGACTCAACAAAAAACCAAAACCCAAAAAACCGACGCAAATTATTTGCATAAGACCCAAACACACAAACCAAAAAAAAAGAAGAGTGTTCAGTTCGTTGTCGTTTTTGATGGATGTTTGACAAGCGTCCAAATCGACGCAACTTGGCCACCACACTTAAAGAGCCGTTAATGATGGCCCAGGTGGGAGATGCCCCAAAAGGGAGGATCCACGAGGGGGTCCACTTCGCATGCCCATGTGAATTTTTTTTGGCGAATAGACCTTGATCTTGTCTAGTCGAGAGCTGCATGCAAATTGAAATGCGTATTCGATTTCATAAATACGAGTGTATTCACATCGAAATGGCAAAACATTTTAAATTATTTGTGATATTCATTTAGACTATGTTGCTATTGTTGTTGTTGTTGTTGTGGGTGTGTTTCAGGGTTTCAGTTAACAAACATTGCATAAATTGTCTAGATTCAGCACACACACATACACACACACACACACACACACACACAAAATGCACAATGTGGGTGCTTGGCCATGTCTTTGCCATCCTCTATAGCTATGCGAGTAATAAACTTGTATTTAAACTTAAAACTCACCTTAGATTGTTGAGCAGCGGCAATAATTTGAGGCCTGCAAAGAAAACAACATGGGAATAATAAGTAGATTTAATGATCAGTGTAAAAGCATTTCAAGTTGTAAATATTGAGAGAGATGGACAGAGAATGTGGGAAAAAGGGAGAGAGAGCAGAGGAAATCGAAACTGTGAACTTGAGTGGATTAGTTTATTGATTTCTTCAGCCTATTTAAGATTGTATACATATATGCCCTATATTGGTATGCCTTGCGTACTCTTTCATTTGATCAATATATATTTTATACTTGTCATGTTTAATAGAAATTTAATAGATTTACAGCTTTTTCTAATATTGTCATTAGCTTTTGGCATACAATTGTTGGATGCTAAGGAACGTGTAAGGCGTTTGGCCACTCCCACTTACAGCGCAGATTCAGTTAGGCATACCGCCAAGTATGTGGTGTCCATTAGATCGAGAACACCGCGCAAATACTTTGGGGATAACCATTTCTGTGGCGGTGGTATTATATCGATCAACTTTGTGATAACTGCCGCGAAGTGTGTGATGAAGTGGGTAAATCGAAATATTCAATGCATTCAAAGTAACTACAGATCTAACTGTAATTATTTTCATGAAGCAATCAGAAGATCTTGCGCCGAAGTCGAGAGTTGTTGATCGTTGCAGGAGGACCGAACCGACTTAAACTCATGCCGGAGACCATTCATTTCCCAGTGAGGCAGATATTTGTGCCAGAAAACTATACCGTATTCAACACGAATAATATAGCGCTCCTTAAGACGGGCTCTCGGCTGCCCTTAAACAACTTTCGCATTGGGATATTGGAGATGCCTTTCGAGCCGCCCATCACTGATCTATTTTATAGAGTCATGGGCTGGGGACGCGTATATAAGGTGCTGGTTTTGGCAATTAAGCTGATCTAATCTGATCTCATCTACCATTTGCTTGCAGGGTGGAGCTTTGACTTCTACCATATTGTACATAGATGTCCAGCTGCAGGAGCGCGTCACATGCGAGCGGCTGATTCAACCTTTCACTCCGGATATGTTGTGTGCCGGCAATCTGCACAATACACAATTAGACGAAGACCCCTGTTCGGGCGATGCGGGCGATCCGCTTATGCTGAATCGTACGCTGTACGGTGTAGCTACCTATGGCCTAGGCTGCGGTAACGCTATGATGCCCTCCGTCTATACGAATGTCTTTTATCATATAGAATGGATAACTGATGTCATGGACAGAAATGGTAATCGTAAGGGATACTGTTTATCTGTCCAAGTTTTGGTTTTGCTTTATCTAAGCAGGCATTCAATTTGAACAGTTTGTTAATTTATAGTTGTGTTTATGCTATATCTATCTATATCTTTATTTTTTTCATTCATTTGTGAGAATTTTAGTTGTAAATTAGAAGCTTTGGAGAGCTAAAAAAACTGAAATCATGTTTAGGTTAATATAGTTATAAAAGTTGAATATGGAATGGACAATATTTATCTAAAGTTTCTTAAGCCTTCGAATGTTATATATGGCAAATAGCAGATAACATAACCCAGTGGCTTTAAAATTAAATTTTCAAAACCAAGTTAAAATAGAAATGGTATAAGATATCGGAAAAAAAAATTATAAGCTTGTACTGAGTATATATTTTAAAGCATTGTAATTGCTGGGATCGATGCTTTCATACAGACGAAGAGACAGACAGACAATCTGATACACTGATGGACAGACAGATGAACAGACACTATCTGGCAGATAGACAGATATGGCTCGTCCTGTTGATCAAGCATTTATGTACTTTATAGAATTGGAAACAGTATACATTACAAAACAGTTTATTCATTGCCCATGGATTCAGGCTATTGCAGTTTGCATTAACTAAGTTGTTTTCGTTGAGTGAACTTTGCTAATTGAATTTGTCATCAAGACAGATCTTAGCTCGTGCCACTGCCCAACTCCCAATGCTGACTGGTCACTGGGTATTGGGGACCTGATCTACCCGCCCAATGTGCAGCAAAAGTCGCTTCCGGTCAAGCTTGTTTTTTTTTCGCCTCCTGCTTTTATTTGCGCACAGACGTTATTTTGTTTTATATGTGGTTGCTTGTAAATAAATATAATAAAAAATTAATTACAGAAATGCTCGTGAAAGTCGTCTCGTTGTAGCTTCTGTGTATTGCTGGTGCTCCACCCAATCCCCTGGTTAGTCTGCCCACCCAATGTTCGCCTTATTTGGCGCCTTGACGTTCATAATTTTATTTTACGACTTTGTTTCGTTGTCGTTTTATTTATTTGAAATTGAAAACCATAAAAGGCGCACAATTAAAATGTGAGTGTTTAACTATGTGTGTATGTGTGTAAAAGTTTCTTGTCCGGCCATTGTTCAAGTTTTGGAAAGTCTTGAGGTCTTTCGATCTAGAGAACGGATCTAAAAAAACTCAGCTTCAATTGTCTATATGCCCTACAGCCAAGGAATTCGGAAACACGCCCAAAACCCAAGCGTAATTGTTTAATAACATGCCATGCAACATGAAATCAAATAAATACTTTAAGACTAAGCAATATAAATGCTGCAGTCGAATGTAAGCGACTACGTAATACTCGTTCACGGCTCCAAATCAGCTTACGAAAATTATTTTTGAAATATAACTCTAAATTGTGAGGCCTCTGTTCTAAGGCTGTAAAAGTTTATAGGGGAGTTCTTTAGTCTTCAATTTTTCCTGAATTGCCCAATACATAAAAAATAAAATTATCATAGAAAACTTTTCAATGTAAAGGACTTATTATCTGAAAATAAAGATTCAATGTGAACGGTTTTTCATTAACGAATCGATCTGATTTCAGAAATCATCAACATTTAAAATGAATTAACATGAATTTTAATCGGTTATCTTGCTTCAAACGAATCTAATCATTCGGATACTGGACTTAAGGTTCCTTAAAGTGAGTCATTCAACGTTCAAATTGCTTCATTTCAGGAGCTCAACTTGACTGTTGAGTAATATGAGAAGGGAACTAATATACTCTCTTTACTTTGTGAGCGCGTATAAATATCAATACAGAAATTGAAATTAAAATCAATTCGATTTGAATATTTTTATTTGCTTTTTGCTCAAATACTTATATATTGTTATAAGCTGTTGACGTTTTATAAATCAATTGAAATTGAAATTTGCCAGCCAGTTAAATGTGAAAATTGTTAAATAAATAAATTTATGGCTCGTTCACAGCAACAGCAACAGCAACAAAAATTGTGAACTATGAAAAACTTTGCGTGCCAAAGTGGAAAATCATGGGGCATAAATCAGCAAATGCCGCACAGCCGGCAGCGATGAACTTGACAGATGGCATACAACAGATACAACGCTGGCCATACTCTGACCGGGTCTCGCACAGATTTCGCTTTTAAATAGATCTCAAGAACTCTAGTTCTCAAGAGAGTAACAGCGAGAGAGAGAGAGAGAGAGAGAGATATGTATATATAGTATAGACTGAGCCGATAATTGGACACTTAAATGGCATTAGCAGAACTCAAAGATCTTTGAATCGCATATATGCAAATATTTATCTGGAAATTCAAAGATTCTTACGTAGCGGGTGGTGAGCAGAGTCAGAGACAGGGGTATGGGCGTGGCATGGAGGCCAATAGCCTTGAAACTGAATACATCAGCTCATTGCCAAACAAAATGCGGCCGTTGCTTGTCAAATGTGTCGTTGAGGAATGCACAAGTCGATATGGCAACTGCATGTGTGAAATGTCCTACCACAAAAGCCCCTCCCTACACGCCAGCTCCTCTATTTACCCAGAGGAGCGGAGGGGTGAAGGCAGTTGAAGTGCGTGACTTACATTTTGCTGTTGAGATTTCGTTTTTTGTCGCAGCTGCTTTATTATATTCTTGTAATGCTGAAAAAGCGCAGCTCAATTTATTTTAATTAAGAACAATAAAAAGACGCCGCCCCCCTCTGTCCAGCCCTCTGCTCATTCGGAGTCACTGGCAAGTGCAGCGCTCATCATTCAACGAGTGCTCCCCACATTTGGCGCTGCGCCTGCGCACGCACAACTGCGCTCAATCAAAGTCATAAGAAGCGGGCCTACGGAGCACTCTGAGATGGGGCTGGAGTTGACGCTGAAGCTGGGAGTTTTGAAGGCGCGGGCACAGTTCATGAACTTTGCACAGGCCAGCGATAGGCACAGGCCAGCGATAGGGTCGGGGAGGATAGGGGAGGCTTCAGATGTCGGGCTGACAGGATGTGAATGCGCCCCTTGTTTGTCAACAACTGGCAAAGAGGCGACTTATTACATTTTAACTACGTATCTATGTTGTTGATATAGCGCAGCTCTTAAGTACAACTCGGACAGGGCAGAATTAAATAACAATTTGTTGTCGTCATGCAGTGGGAACCCTTGATCATAAATATAGAGCGGCTGTTATTAACGTACATAGAAACATGTTGGAAATATCAATTTTATGTGAATGACACAGAATAATTTAATATTTCTTTTATGGTCTGTCGTAAAAACTGCAACTACAGACAGTTTTTGGGGTGAAGCCAAGTCTAAGGTCTAATAGCTGAAAGCTCACATGCAAAAGCTGTCATTGTATTAAGTTTCATAGCAGGCACCTTTTATACTATAAATTTGTTGAGAATATTCTAAGTCACGCCTGTCACGTTTTTCAATTACTTTTATTCTAGTCTATGCCCTTTTCATGATCAGATTTTCATTTGCAAAGAAAGCTAAGTGGAATCCACAGTCGGTCGACAACTTTAAAGACGCACCTCTAATCGTTGGCACGTGCTAAGGTTACTCAATTGGATTGCGTCAAGAGACAAAGGCAAATTGACGATTTGACGATATGTGGTATGGCAAACCCGCTGCCAAAACTATCATTATCCACGACCCCCAGAGCCAACTGAGTCGCGAGAGCCCCGAGGGTCGCTGGCGTGGCTGTGACATGCAGCTAACCAACTCCGTCTGGGCATTTGGTATGTGTGGTATATGGTATATGGTCAAGGGCAGTGCCGATCAACGGCGCCGTCAGCGGATCAGCGGGCACATCAATCAAATCAATGAAATCGAAGACAGCCAACAAAGCACAAGGGGCAAAAGAGTTGACTCACAATAACAAAAAATAGGGGGGGCACCTGGAGGAGGTCGGCTGATGACTTTTTGCGGTTGGCCTAATGTGTTTATCATGATGGCCTTTTGGTTATCAGCGTTGGCAGAAAGCAAAACAGAAACAGAACCCGAAGAAAACAATAAACAGACAAATTAAAATCGAATCGAGGAAATGAGTTGACTTAGGATATATTATTTAAGTTATCTCAGAGTAAGGAAAGTAGAGAACGTAATAAATATATCATACTTTATATGAGTGCTAGCTATATACCAATAGCTATATACCAATAGTTCGTAAATTATGGATAGGTAAGATATATACTATACTACTCTATAAACTTTAAGTTAAGATGTTTTCGTTTGATGGGTGATAGTTTATTATCTATAAGAGTAGTAGGAATAGGAGTAGTTTTTATAAGATATGTATCTTTAAGAAATGTATTCATAGTAGTATTACCTATAAGAGATGTATCTATAAAATATTTATACATAAAAGATAAGAAATGTATCCTTAAAAGTTGTATTAATAGGACTCAAATAAAAGAGATGTATCTTTCAGCGGACTATCTATGAAAGGAGTATCTATAATGGACATATCTATAAGATCTGTATCTATAAGAGGGGTATATATAAGAAACACACCACTAAGAGTAGTATCTACAGGATGAGGTATAAGGTATGAGGTATATAGGAGTCGTATCTATAAAATCAGTATCTTAAAGAGCAATGTCTACAGGAGCTGTATCTACAGAGCTTACAAGTATCCCATCTATAGAAACTTGTTAACCATCTTACCTATAAACTCGTTGCGTATGCGAATACGTTCCTGCAGCTTTGGCTCCGAGATTATGACGCAGTTGATGAAAGCCAGCAGAGTAGCTAGATAGTCGAGAGGGGGCGCTGCAGCTGCCGTGGACTGTTCCAGCTCGTTGATGACAATTTTGAAGCGATAACGTTCCTTTTTGAGATTCTAGACAAATATATAATTATGAATAATATAAAAGGCCTCGTCATTGTTGTTATGGCTAGCATATGTATTTACCTTGTAAAACTCGAGAGTTTCGATGGCACGGGCATAGCCGTCGGGGCTGTAGGCGCATAGCGCGGACAGCAGCTCGAAGACCTGCTTCTTGACCGTCGCATTCTGCGTGTCTAGGGCAGAGCCCAACTTGGCAATGTAGTCACGATTTTCGACTATGTAATCCAGGCCGATGCGTGAGTCCATTTTTTGTTTGTCTGGCTATATAATCGGTGGGTTGAGGGGAGTTGGGGAGGGCGTCGCTCGCCGTTTGTCACGCCGTTCGGACGCAATTCGATCGATTGATTTGTGCGGCTAGTTACAAAAGGTTCTCAGTTCTTGGACTTGGACTGGGTCTGAAACCGCATTGAATACCTAAACAGTTTCCGTCATGCCGAACGCCTCTCGTGCGCTGAATCTGTAAATGTAGATTGGAAAAGCGTTGCCCATGAAAAATCAATTTCTGATTGCATTAGACACATTGGGGAAGGGGCCTGCACCCCACGATGGGGTAATCAATTGTGGGTCGAAAGCCTTTTCTCCCTCCGACCCTCCCTGTTCCACATTTTGTTTCTAGTTGAAATGCAGTCCATGCAGCGCTCTTAATTAATTTATGATCTTGACTTCTGGGCTGAATACCCCCGAGCATATATAGTCCATAAATTTCATTTGGTTAATGCGCCGCCAGAGGGCGCTGCCAATTGCTTTGATTTCCCCTCAGCTGCAAATTTGACGGTCAAAAAATGTGAAACAGCAAAAGCCAAGATCAAAGCTGGGTAACCGTCACTCGTTCTCAATCTAAGCCTGGGTTCCGCCTTCAAGATCGGCATCTCAATTATGGTAAATGATCTTGTTAATTTGTTTACACTTAAAGCATGCGACGCCTTCGATTAGTTGCCAAATGATACAGTCGAAAAGTGCACAAATCGCCGACAAAGTCTGCCATTTAAGTTCTCGCATATTAAACATTTTCTGAAAGCCAAAGCAACAACAACAACAACAAACAAAAAAGGCCGATAAAATGTTTAACATTTTTGTTAAGAGCTGCGATCTCGAGTGGCACTTGGCGCTATTTGAAATTATAATTTGTATGTGCGCTAAATGCTCATGTTTTTATTTGTTATTAAAGCAGTTGTTGTTTTTGCTTATTTATTTATATTATATAAAAGCTCAGTCCCCGAGTGACGTTTGGATCGGTGTCGCTAATGAAATCAAATGAAATGTCATAAAGTAAATGGATAGATATTATAACATGACATCCTTTAGATATGCCCATTTGATAGCCCAAGTGCTCGACGCAAAACATTTCCGATACGATAATCCAATACCTGACAATGCCTTAAAAAAATGTATATATGAGACAAGATTCTGAAATCAGAAATAAAAACAAGTTCTCAATCAAAATATGCGATTTGCGATTTTTTCTGTCATATTCTTTGACTGTCTTTCTAATTGAAATTCTAATGAATATTTAAAAGCATACACTGTACTACAAAGTTTAGCAGCTAAAAGATCAAATAGCAAATATGAAAAGAATGGATAAATAACCTTGAGCATATATCATTTAGAAGTGCTTTTGCACCAAAACTTTATTTCCGAAGCGTGATTCCTATAGGAGCCTAACGATGTCTAAAACCTCAGATGCACAAGGTCGAAAACGTATAGTTTTAGAATATGTTATGACCAACTTGCCACCTTGCACTTGCAAGTTAAAAGTCTATCCAATTTATGTTTAAATTGTCTTTGTTTGACATTCAATCGATAGTTATCAACACGAGCTACAAAATATATAATTTTCGAAGATCATAGAATCAACATTGAGAAATTTGTTACTTGAGCAGAAATGCAATTACAAATATTGTTTACTAAGACTTTTTTCAATTTCATTCAATTTGGCTTTAATTACTTTGATAAGCGTAACTCACGAAAGAATTCTAAGCTCTGTTGGACAGTGTAGTTAACCTGCTGCTTAAATTTTGAATCGACAATAGGCTAGTCAATTTAGCGCAACACCCGCACAGCAGCCGATGCTCTCTTTATATACACATATATAAATATACATGTATATAGAGCTATATATATGGAGCCTGATAGACCGATAAATTTAATGCTTATCGGTCAAACCGGTTCCATTAAGCCCAGAGACGTAGTTCGCTAGTCAAGTGTGGTCATATTGCAGGTATATTTATTGTCAATTTGTTTTATGCAAAGCAGAGCAACGAAAAATGCGTGTTTAATTGATTTGTAAACAGAGTTGGGCAGCTCGAAACCCAACGGAAATGCCTGAGAACAGTTCACACACACATTCGCAAAATGTCAACTAAAATGTTAATGAACTCTCGCGCAAAGGCTAATTAGAATTTTGTCAAAAGTGCAAAGATCTTTTCTTTTGTCGGTTCTGTTTTTGGATTGTTTGCCGTGCGGAGTTTTTTTCTCTTACATTTTTGTGTGTTTTTTTTTTGGAGTTTTAGCCTCGACTCATTTATCTTGGCTTAAGGCCCGACCGGAGACAATTGCGGGGCGTTGACAGGCGCAAATGGCTTTGTCATATTGAAGCTGTTACCGCTTGAGCAGCGCGCCCCCTGTTTCGCCGCTAACAGCCGACAGGTGGCGACACAGTGTCGCCGTTGCCCGTCTATAAAATGTCAACCACACAGACACAAACATATGCACAGACACACACACATGCACATGCACATGCATACACACTCACTCACACACATACAAATTGGCAGGCGCTGAGATTGTAAAATATTTTCATCGTCATCGCCTCGCTCGAAGCCAAGTTAAAGTGCAAGTAATAATTCACGAATTTCAAAACTTTTCAAATGCTCAACGAACATTTGTTGTAAGTCTATCTATCAGTATGCCTGTGTATGTGTGTATGCCTATTGTCGCTTTCAATGTCTAGCGACATTTTAATAATGAATGTTTTGTATAAATTATGCTCGGGCTCTTTAACAAATTTACACAGCGGCTGCTGTTGCTGCTGCTTAATGTGATTAAATGTTGTGCAAAATGCATTTATTAAATTTTCCATTTCATCTTGGGCTTGTCCACAAATCAAGCATACGCCACGTGGTGGACTTGACAACAGTTTGCTCAAAAAACTAAAAAAAATGCTGATCAGTTAAACAAATCTATAAACAGCAAACGTCAGCAGCGACGTCGACGTCAACAGCGACGTTGACAGAACCGTGGCAATAAGCGCAAGGTCGATGTTGTTGCTGTTGTTGCCGCCCGCTTGCCACCTGTAGCAAATTATAGCAATTGGTAGCTGCAGCCTCTTCAAAGTGGCCGTCGATCATTTTCAATTCATTTTCTACGGGTGTGTCCCAAGCATTTGTTTTTTGATTATTATTATTTTATTTTAAATTCAGGTGTTGGTGTCAGCTGTTGCTGTTATTGTTGTTGACTGCACAATTTTCATAATCTTTTATTGAATTTTTACGAGCTGCAGCCGGCAGCCGCAACGAATTTGCATTTTGATTTGTGCCCCCACAACAAATATGTATATGTGTATAAAGCATTAAATAAATGGTCATTGAGCAAAGTGTTTGTACTTAACAATGGGCATAACTAGCTGTTAACTGATAAATCTTAAGTCTGTTTGATTGAACAACACAAAATGTGTAAAAACTGCAACATTGAGCCACACAATGGCAGCAACTCGCACCCTCAACACACACAAACTGGGAAGGTCTTTGGAGAGGGGGAAGGTGAAATCTGTTCGAAACTCTAAGTAAATGTTTAAATATATTTAAAATTGCATCATAATTGGAGAATAGCAGCTGTAATGTCACATTGAAGTAGAAAAGTAAGGGGTATGACTATATAGGAGGAGAAAACATAGAAGTAGAGTGTCAATGAAGAGTTAACAATTAAGTAGTAGAAAATTTAGAAGCAGAACAATAAGAAGTAGAATACTGAAGAGTTTTTAATTGAATAGTAGAAAATAAGGAAGTTGAAAATTAAGGTGTTGAAAAAAAGACTAGAATATTATGAAGTTGTACGATGTGCTATTACTATTAATGAGGAGAATACACAGGACTTTCAAATTGAGTACTTGGAAGAAAAGAGAGAGAGAGATGAGTAGAAAAAATTATGAAAATTGGGGAATAGAACATAAAAATTGACTATTGAGTAGTAGAACAAAAAGGCTGAAAAAACTAGCATACCTTTAAATAGTTGCAAATTAAGGAGTAGAAAAGGAAGAATATTAAAAAAATGAGAAAATGCACTGCAATTTTAGGAGAGAACAAAAAATATAATAAGGAGGAGAAATTCAATAAGCAATAAGTAATCAAAGTTGATGAAAGAACATCTAAGAGAGAAGATCTTTAACATACTAGATATGTATATATATCATTTGCTTAGAAGATTATTGTCTCAAAGACAAGATAGTTTCTACAAAAGTCTCTCTCTCTCACTAATATGGTATATAATCGATTGTTCCTGTTCTTTAATTATTTAATGTTTTACATTAAGTTTTTCCCTTTTAAATTATGTATAATCCATCTAAAACAGCTCATTTATTAATGAATGTCTAATCTAAAAGCAACTTCATTGCACTGCTGAGTTGTTGCTGACTGCTGCTTTATCAACAACAGCAGCAACAACAACAACAACAACGGCAACAACTGCAACAACTGTGTTTGAATCTGTCTGGGAACCAGATGCAACACACAGAGAAGCCGCTTTGTTCGCTGCAGCTTTCAACAAACGCAAAGACAGATGGACAGGCGCATTGGACGAGTCATAACACTTGACAACAGACGACGACGACGACGCCAGCAACAACATTCAACAACTTCTACAACAACAACTGCAACAACAACGAATCCCAATCAAAACACGATCTTGGCGCTTGGCGCACTCAGCATTGACCTTATGACTTCTAAAATCGGTAAAAACATCTTTACAACTCCATGTGGCAGTTGTCGATGGTTGTTGTTGTTGTTCGTTTCGATATGTTTTCAGTATAAATACAAAAGCCAAGTCGAGATGTCGCGTACTTGAAATTGGGATACATTTTATTGCCTTTATATTTTATTTTCATTTTTTGATTTTTACATTTCATGCAATTGCCATACGCAATGCAGCTCAATGCGGAGCTCATTCATGGAACGAGTAGAAGAGCCAATGCCACGCCTACCTCCCGCCGCCCGCTGCCCGCCTCTCTCTCTCTCTCTCTCTACATGCCAGTCACTTGCACTTGAGAGCGTGTTGTTGATTTTGAGGATAATTCCGATGCACAACCAGTTGGAGGTTGCAACGATTGCAAGGTCAAGTTTGCCTGGCAAAATTAAGTCATTTGTGGTGGGCGTGACCCGCGCCCATTGTGGCACGATTAATGCCTCAATTAACAGGTCTGGTCAACCGGCCAACTCGTAGGCGTCTTCGACAGCTGCCCAAAAAGCAATCAACAAGGCAAATACTTAATTTTAAATGTTTTCATTGTTGTTGCTTGTGGTTAACAAAGAACATTTGACTACACAAATTATGCAGCAAAAAAATAAATAAAAATATAGTAAATAAATAAAGCCCACGTACCCAAAACTAGCAAGAGAAATAAATAAAAGTAAATGAGAGAAGAAAAAAAAGATGCGTAGGTTTTGCATTTTGATGGTGCTGACTTTGTCGTCTGCTTCAACTTCGACTACGACTGACCACGAGTCACAAAAACCTATTCAGCAACAGCTCCATAGGCTAAACTTAGTAGAAATATATATATGTATACAAATAAATATATATTCATTTAGCTATGGTTTTGGATATAAAGCTACAGAGATGAGTACGTGTAAAGAGCACGAGTTGCAGTGGTCCGAAAGGAAATTTAGAAAAACTGAATCTGAGCCATAGTTGTGAGATCTTCGTATGAGATTCATCTTCAGATCTGCAGATTTTGTAATCATATCTATCTATCTATTGCAAGCCAACCTAAATATAAGTTCGTATACCAGTATTTTGGTAGATGAAGTAAATATATGCTTGTTTTATTAAGATATAACTAGCTATAAGCATCTATTAAAACTAACTCCTCCTATCCATATGTAACCGAATCTATCTATCACATTATATAAAACCTTATGTAATACTATTTGTTTTTCTCGAATCAATAAAGTATATATATGGGCTTCTTCCACTTGGAAACACTTTGTATAATTAAAACAAACATAAATAAATAAAAGTAACTGTAGGGAGTAATAGCTTAATTAATCAAATAGTATATTTGGGAACTGTTATATAGCTGTCCCTAACATAAATTAAAAGAACATGCTTTCGTCACATTGTCATCTCTGACAGAGACCCAACGTCAGATGCATATACAGAAAGCGCTTTAAAGGTTGTCCCTTTTTATCCACGACTTCTTCATTAGGGCTCATTCAGAGCGCCGCGTGGCGCTTGTTGACATTTGACTGAGGCATGGGGCAGGGGCAGAGGCAGTGGCAGTGACAGGCAGGAGTAGGGGCAGAGACTGCTTGCAACTGCCTTGATGAGAATTTATGAATGGTCGACACATAGATGAGCTCACATATAGTTTAAATAGACTTGAAACTTGTTACTTGGAAACTGAAAAAAAAAACCGTAAAATATGTGTGAAAAGCAACTTCATTGAATCATATTTTTGGTTTTTTTGAACATTGTCTTTAGGCTTTTCCTATGTATCAGGGGAATATTTGTAGATTTTTGCGTAAGCGTGAAACGAAAAGTGGAACAGATATGTTTGTGTTATAAAAGATGAGGCGCTAATAGACTAATTTTCATGCACGTTTGCATAACGGAAAAGCGAAAGTTATATGGCAGTCCATATATCATATATGTATGTAGATATATAAAAGATCGAGCCAGAGTTAAAGCGCAGCGCGGCAGCAGCTGCAACACCAGCGACTTGTTTGAAATTCGAAAATTCTTGTAAAGTGCATAAATATGTTCGAGTCTTATGACAGGTAACAAGCCAAACAAATTGCGGACACACACACTCGCACACACCTGGCATAGATAGTTGTCTAATGAATTATCGTGTGCCAAAATCTTGCGGTATGCCAAAATAAAATATCAAACGGTTCTCAATGCCAATTGCGCACAATGAACGCTAATTATGCTCGGTTCAGATCGGTTCACCACATTTTGGCCAAAAAACAAATCAAACAAACGCCAAGTTGGGTTCAATGCACTGGCCAAAAGCATGGCCCACGCACTGCAGCATTTCAAATCCCTTGTTGACCTTAACTTTGAATTGTCAAAACATCAAAGTTCAACGAGAGACCCCCTTCTCTGCCTCTCTCTTTCTCTCTGTTTCAATAGATGTGCCCACATTTACTTTTAAATGTGATTCATATAAATAATAATTGTTAGTATTTGATCTACAGGCCGCTAGATGCCGCCACTGCGCTGACATTGACTTGTGGTTTCAGTTGCCGCTTGTTTAGCTGTGTGTGGGCTCCAACCAGCTAGAGCACAAATTGTTTTCCTCACTTCATGCAGCACAGCAGAGATCAGGTCTCTGTTTCTGATTAGTCAGCTTAGAGTTGCTTGAATTTGGGTGCGATTCTTGCCACAGTTTGAATTTGCGTGGTACTCACGCTCAGCTATTTGTCCTTCAGATACATTTGTATCTTGTATCTTTTGAATGTGCTTACGACTGCGGCGCATCCAAGTTTGTACTTCCGCATGCGGCATTCATCATGTGTTAAAAGTTTATCTACTCTAAACATCTGCTAACTATATTTAGCTGCCAGATTAGGCGAGCTTAACGCCTACAAAGCGGATGAGTCATAGTTACAAAGAACTTTGGGCTTAGTCTTTGCTGCTTCTGTGGGTCACATATTGCTTTCACTACAAGTTGAACTTCAAGTTTAGATATATATATATTTAATTATGTTAGAACAACTTAGCAAACAAGATGCCTTTTATGTAAGTTCAACATTTTGCAGAGCTCACACAACGATATTATAAGCAAGAAAAAAACTGCACTTGCTGTTGTTTTAGACAATGCATAAATTAAATGAGAAAACAAAAAAATGAGATATCGAATGACAAGCGTGTAAATTGACAGCGACTCAGAGTCAGAGATTAAGAGGCCAGTCAAGAGCAGTCACTGCCAAAAGGTCTCACAATTGGATGAACAGGGAGTGTGTTACTTTTACCTTTTGGCCTGGCTAAAAGCTTGCGCAACTCGAACTTGAACTACATGCGCTGCACATTGAAAATTAGCTGCGCAGATTGCTCCCATTTTTCAGGGCGAGAGGGGGAAAGAGAGCGGCGCAGGCGGCGCCACGTGACACAGGCGAATTAGTTGGCCAACATTGTTGCATTGTTGTTGCCTTTTTGGGGCACACACACTCGCACACACACAAAGACGAGGATGGCGATCTCCAGGCAGCCGAATCGCCCACAGCGCCATTCGCTTTACTTTTGTTGTCTTGGCAAAAGTATCTTCAGCCACATCGAGGGGCATCTCGAGTCGTTCATGCAGCTTGCAAATAACAAAAAAATATAGAGCGCAATTTAGTTACTAATAACTTTTTCATTTTCATTCATTAAACTTAACTCATTTAGTAATTAAGATCAAAGCAAAAAATCGAATTTATTTCCAATCTGTGTTTTCCTAGTTAAGATCTTAACATTTAGCTAACAAACTTTGATCGCAGCAACTTTAATAGTTTTTTTTATTATCTTATAATTACTTCAAAACTGTAATTATTATTGATTAGTTTATTACAGTAATGACTAATCAGGATAGCTAAATATGAGAATTATGCACAAGAGAAGATTTATAATATGATTTTATTGCGGATAAGCAAGTGAGAGAGGGAGAGAGAGAGAAAGAGGGAGATCTTAAAGCTAACTAATAAATTCTATAGTGATTTAAAATAGAGTATAAACAGAGAGAGAGAGAGAGAGAGGGAAAGAGAGGGAGAGGGAGAAAGAGATCTTTAAGCTAATTTCAATAAAAGAGCGAAACAGGGAGAGAAAGGGAGAGAGAGAGAGAGAGAGAGAGAGAGAGAGAGAGATCTTAAAGCTACATAATAGACTATATAGCAATTTAAGGTAGAGTATCAATAGAGAAAGAGTGTGTGAGAGAGAGATATAGAGAGAGAGAGGTTTATTCAAGAAAGAATGAGAGATTTGAAAACCATTTTCGACACAAGTACGTTTGCTTTACAAGAGAAAGAGAAGAGATCTGAAAGATAATTGCGAAAGATGTAATAAAAATATCTGTAGAATGATAAACTCTAATCTGGGCTTCTTCAAAAGAGAGATTTGTATGCAAGAATTTATATTTATTCAACTAAAATATTAAACAGGTCTATTAAGGCCTCAAGACGTTGTAAATAACTAAGCTGAAATTAACTCTTTCCATATCATGTATATGATTTCTAGCTCAGCTAATAAATATACCATTTCATACATTTCTAATCTATTCTAATCGAATTAATATTGTATTATATTTATTTATTAGTAGTTCCTTTTTTAGGGCATTTTTCCTGCGGCTTTGGCCTACCTAAAAAAGTTTACCATTCATGTTTGTTGTTGGCTCGTGAACTTGTAAGCCAACTTGTAACTTAATATTTGTTTCTCTCTTATTTTATTTTTTTTTACATTTTTGTTGTAATTTTTTTTTTGCTATTTGTTGTTTGCATTGTCTGTTGCTTGGCTTTTTGTGCTATTTATAAACAATGTGTGTGTGTTTTTTTTTGCATATGACGATTGTCTTACAATTAAGATTTCATTGTAAGATTTCCTGGGCCACATGGCGTATGCGCAATGCGTTGTTTGCTGCTGCTGTTGTTGTTGTTGCTGTTGTTGATGTTTGCTGGCACTTGCTGCATATAATATGCAATAATTTGTTTAATTAGGCGTAAATGACGCTGACTGCGCAGCCGCCGCATCTAATGGAGCGTAGCTGAATTTAATAGCTTTTGTCGAGTTTCGCTTTAACCTTAACACACGAGCTGTGTGGCAAGTGAATCGCAATTGTCTCGCGAGCTGTGTGTGTGTGTGCCACACCCCAGCGCTCGAACCATCGGCAGGGCATAAGCAAAATGCTAACAGCCATAAGAGAATTCTTGCATCCATAAAACGTGCCGCGCATAAGTCAGCCACAGGGGGGGCGGATCGACCTGCCAATCGTTCCACAAAATGCACAAAAAAAAATCGTCGATGGCTACTCAATATTTGATTGCACATCGAAGTCCAAGCAAGTCGCAAGTCGTTTGGCTGCCTTTGCCATTCACGACGATAATTCAATTAATTGCGAAAATGTCCTAGAGACAAATTCATATTCATATCGCAACTGCAACAGCTAAGGCAATTGCAACAAAGTGTAGACAAACGATCGGATCGTGTCTGTGATCGTGTAACTTTTCATTAAATTTCATTAAATTCTTTTATGCGATAGCAAATAGCAAAATGAGCAAAAAAAAAAACAGAAAGCACAACTCTAAACATTGCAGCAACAAATCTGTTTGATGATCTTCAAACTCCAATCAAGAGACGTCGCGACGTCGATCGTCAGGCTGCTCCAGCTAAAGCTGCATGCATTTTATGACTTTGATTTATTTGTGTAAATTATTTTTGTAGCTGTTACATGGATGCTGTTGCTGTTGCTCGAGGAAGTGTTTGCATCTCGCTGAGCGAACATCTAGCTAGAGCGGACAGCGATCCGCGATCCGTGATCAGCGGGATTGAGTTTTGCTCACTGTTCGTCAAAGCTATTAGCTGTCTACAATTGTCAGCAGCGCTGATTCCCAATTCCAAAACCCATTCCCATTCCCAGACCTCTACACATTGCATAAGCGAGTGATCTCTCCCTCTCCATCTGTCTAACTGTCGGCCTGTCGATCAGCTGTGCATAATTTCAATTTGATGTAGCACATACGAGGCGATAGATGGGCCTGTTGATAGGCGCCGTTAACTGACTTGCCCTGCGGCTAGTGGCGACTCCCACAACCAATCTCCAACCCCACTCCCTCTCTCTACCTCCCTCTCTATCGATCGCTTAGCGTGTTTAATTACAATTGGGGGGATTTGGAATTCGGATTGAGCACGGATATCCGCGTACGTGTTGCGCATAGACAACCGAATGAATGTACGATCAACACTCGACGTCAGCTGCAGCTGTCGCCTGTTTTGGGATAGCGTGACCCATAAACGACCTAAACAATAGAGGTAGAGAGATGATAGGCATGCCTTTTTTTTTTTGGACTGTCGTACAGAGTTGGCCTAGGGATTGATCTGTGATATAATGCTAATCGATCAGATAACACAGTAACTGAACTAATTAGAGTTAACTAAGCTCGAGGATATAACTCAACTTGGTATAAGAAAAACTACTCAAAAATACTTTTTACATGTTATACAGTCGAAATATGAAATAAATGAAGGCGAAACTCGAAATTAAATGTGTTCTACGAGTACTTAAGTTTTCCTACTTCTCTTCACACATCATATACGTTTGTCTAATGCCATTTTATGATCTATTCCTTTAGAGAAGCGTCTACAAAATGTTTTCATTCATAATTTGACACCTTTTCGTGTTAACAATCAATTAAATGGAGCTACGAAGCTGTTGAAATTACGACGCAGCGTATTTAGCCTTCAGTTTTATGCTTTTATAGTTTGAAGACCCTTTTGCCTTTATCCAACATGGTTTGGCTTAATGAAAACAAATGAATTTATGAGTTGTTGTTTCTGCTGCTGCTGTTGTTGTTATTGTTAATGTTGTCGTTGTCGTTGTTCGACTTGCGATCGCAGACTTATCCCAGGCACGCACGAACACCTCTTAAAACGGCATTGGCTTTGCCAATTTCTGCTTTGTTTCTCACTTGACGATTTATGGTGAAACAACAAATACAATAAGTAATATCAGCAGCAACAACAATAAATTTACGCACTTTTTAAGCCACAAGAGCTTTGTTGTTGTGAATTATTTAAACAGCACTTTGAATTATTGTAATTCGCATGTGGCAAACGCATAAATTATTATCATTTTTTTCTCTTTCTTTCTTTTGTGTGTACCGTTGCATTGGCACTGTCCTCGTTCCCCGCCAGCTGGAACCTTCCCTCATTCCCTTGCAGTGCGGTGTGGTTCACACTGTGCGATTGCTGCGTGATCGATGACAATTTCTAATGAGGCGCAACTTTGTTTTTGATGACAGCGCGTCAGCTACGCCATGTTAATCCGTTAGAACATTCAAAAAGGTTTCTGATCGCTCGTTTCAAAGTTCATTTGGCAGTTGAACCTTGGACCTGTGGCCTGATTGGTTACAAAGTTTTCATCAGGGCTGCACAAGTATACAAATAATTATCGATAATTCGGCTAACGTCAAATCCAACTGCATTGCAGTTAATGAAGCAGTCACTAACAAAATTATCGATAATTTATTTATCGACACAATCTAAGTGCCTGCCTTGCTTCGAGTTTTCTCTGCTCCAACATTTTGGCTAGTTCTACAAAACAATAAATTATCGATAATTCAATAGACGATAAAAATCAAACTTAATCAGGGTTTGCTTCGTGAATCTATTCATATGTAAAATGAATATAGAAGTGAACTTAAATATGAACTTTATCTCGAACTTGGATTTATTTGCCTTGCCTCTAATGCATTTCTTAGTAAAGCAATAAATTAGAATTCCGATTTCCCGAACAGGTTCGCTCATTTTTGAGCAGTGTATCGCACAGATGCGAGCACAAAGCTAAGACACAGATACAAATAGCACTGGGAGCCGCACACGCAGCTGCGGAAACGAAAATAATGTAGGTGAAACAAGTTCCCCGCTTAAGTGCCTGGCTATATAGATGCAAATCAATAGATGATCGATTTTTTTTCTTTCATTTTTTTGGGCTTTAATAGAATAGTCGAGGCAAAGCCAAAAAAAATAGAAAAAACCGCAAAGTCAACCGCAAATCAGACAACGACTTTGGCCCAAAGGCGCCGCCGCAAACGTTCGCAGAGAGCAGTCGATGGAGATTGAGAGATCGAATCGCATTTGTAAACAAGTTGCTGCAACTAACGCCGGCAGCATTTAGCTGAGAATTTCCGTTTCTCCGGACAGATCGAGCTCGTAAATTTTCGACAAATTTTAATAAATGCGCCAAGTGCAGGCGGAGCATCCACTAAGACAACAACAACTGCTGCTGCTGCTGGTGCTGATCTTCCAAGAATTGAATTCTGACTGATCGCAACCTTGAGCACAATTTAGAGACATGTGCAGCTCCCTCTCTATCTATCTATATATTTCTTTCTCGTTCTCTCTCTGAATCGTATAAATATTTATACACCATAAAACTTGACAATTGGGCAATAAAGAATGTGCTAAATTAGCTATGCATGGCACAGCGATCTCTGCTTTTTCTTCTTTTGGGTGCTCTCGCAAATTGATCATGCCTCTGATTAGCTCAAGCCATGCACATAATTATGTAATTTAATGAGCCAACTTCTACGTGAATTGCTTAAATTGCCATAGCAGGTAAACAAACAATTAAAATTCAAGAAAAATCTCAAAAATCTATTGAACTGATCTCTGGCGCAGATAAGATCATGTTGGCATACGGCATAAATGTAATTATGTAATTTAATGAGCTACTTAAGAATTACGTGAGCTGTTCAAATTATTGAAGTCATTCATTAAAAAGAACTTAAAGCAATACTGCTTCTGAATATATATCTTGAAAAGTAGCGGATTCTGCAAGTTGATTAATATACGAGAAACTAAGGGCAAACAAATAATTATCTAATTTAATGAGCTGCTTGCTGGGCTTATCTCAATGAAAAGTATGAATACTGTGTAAAAATGCTAAGTATGTTATCTCTAAATACGACTGTGCATAAGCATGTGAATGTCAGTTTACATTTATCATTAGTCTACATTGGAATCTCTATGATCAGTTAAGAAAAAAGTATTACTTGTCTATGAGGTATTATTATTACTTATCTCAAATGGGGATTACTGAATACTATAGAACAATATATATTAATTAATTAGGTTAGTTTATCGATTCGAAGGACATAAACAAGTTATCGACTATCGATATTTAAAACAAACTTGATCGAGTGGTATTTGGAAATCAACGTTTAGTCTGTTCCCACATTGACGATCTGTAAGATCTGTCGGACGGACTATATATATACTATATATAATTACTTTATTTTCATCTATGTGTATATTTATCATATTTTCACAAACTTTCGCTTCACATATCTTAAGTATTCTTAAAAAACAGACTAAAGAATAGAATTTGGACATAGGAATTTCCAATCTCTAAAGACACTTTTTAGCTCTCTCCCCATTATCTATTTTAAGTCTAGCTTAATTAGTATTTATGCCAATCTGTTGATCTTTATGTATAATAGACAAAAACTTCAGCTTCTGCTTTGGCAATTAAGTTAAAATATTTATTAACACTTCGAAAATAAAAACTACAATCATTTATTTTTTTTTTAATTTAAAAACATTAAACTAGATGTGTTTTTTTTACCCATTTGTGCTCAATTGTGTGTTTGGCAACCTTCGTCGTTGATTTGACATAATATTGCGACAATATTTATCTTTCTTGGCTATTTTTTGCTTGTCGAGTTTAAATTTTGTGTTAGAGAGAATGCAAATCGGTGTGTGGATTATTGAAAAATTATGCAAAATGGCGCGTCAAAGAAATTAGGCGGGCACATAAAAAATTTCACCTGTTGACCAGGCGGGCCAAGGCAATCAGTTTCATGGTCGAATATGGTCAGAGCTGCCCTAGAAATGGCCTGAAAAATAAATAGGCAAAAAACTGAGTCGAGAAAGTTAGCAAACCGCATGGCGGAAGTGCAAAAAACAGAGTATTGGGGGGTCAGGCAGACAGAGGGGCGAAGTATATCTGTCGGCAAATGGACAAAGCCAAACAAGACAGAGCTAATAATTAGCCAAAAGCGTGGAAAAGCGCTTCCTATTATTAGTTGAATTTGTTTTATATAACATTAATCGTTTCTAAATGATAAATTAATATGGGAAGCAATTTGTATGGGCGGTCGCAAATGCTCGAGAGCTTCTCGCGAGCGTTGCTGAAAGGCGTAAAATCATCAGCCAAGTGGCCGAGCAACTTGCCAAAATTGGCAAGGCTTAAATGGACATGACAAACAACTGAAACAACAAAGAGCAGGCAGCGACAACTACAACAATCGACAATCGACAAGTTGCTGCTGACGACTTGGTTTTTTTTGGGCTATTTCCTAGCTCTCCTCCCCCTTTGTCCCACTTTGATGTGGGCGTCTCTTTGGGTCAGCATTTGGTATTACGCATACGACGCGTTGCACAATTAGAATCGAATCGCGAATCCACGTAGGCGACTTAGACAGCCAGCTGACAATCGAATTATGATTTCATTTGCATAGAGCACACTTCTCTTAACTCTAAACCTAACTGCTGAGTCATTTGCTTGTTCTTCATTCATTTCCTTGGTTTTGGAAGTTAATAATTTTTGGACTGCTGCTCAATTGTTATTTACGGACGATTACACCTTTCACAGGCTGCTTCCAACATGCGGTGGCATGAAATGCACTTTTAAATGAACTGATTTATGGCTATTTGATGGGCACATTAACTAACAGAGCACACACCCGCTTCATTCCTGTGCGGCTGCTCCAAAAAAACGAAAAAAATTCTTGCTGCTGTTTTCAGTGCCAACTCTTAAATTGTTGTTGTTGGTGTTCCTTGTGCTGCGTACTTTATTATTAATTTTAAACGTGGGCACCACAGCAACTACAACACACACACACAACACCCACAGCTTTTGTCAAGCTGCTTGGATTTTTTTTGTATATCTTAAATGTTTTTTCTTCTCTCTCTCTCTTGCTCTGTTCTTTATTCTTTTATTTTGCTGTTGCTGGCCGCATTTGTTATTACTTTTTGTGGTTTCGTGTAGCTGTTGCGATTAATTCTTGCAATTTGCACACTTCAACACACGTCGCAGTCGCGGGCGCAGTCGACGTCGACGTCGGCGCTTACTTCTAATTGCATGCACACAAATTACTCATACGCCGCATAGCGCTCGCATAATTATCGCTTATTGCCACATCAAATCATTTTAGCGTGGGCGTCTAAAAAAAAAACAATAACAACAACAACTACAATGGAAAGTTGCTAACGACTTAGTTGCCAAGAGCGCATCCTCCTCAGCAGCCTAACAATTATATACTTAAGCCACTGCACGGCTGTCTATCTGTTAGTGTATGTGTGAGTGTATATTTATTTTTTTGCATTTGCCATTTATATTTATTGTTTAACAAATAAATGTGCCCCCGCTCTCTGCTGTCCCTTCTGCCTAGCTTGCGCCCTGCCCCTGCAATGAATTGCTTTTATGCGCTCATTTGCATATTAAATAAGCGGCTGGGCTACTGGCAGAGGC
This sequence comes from Drosophila gaucha, assembly GCA_035045545.1. Taxonomy (NCBI): domain Eukaryota; kingdom Metazoa; phylum Arthropoda; class Insecta; order Diptera; family Drosophilidae; genus Drosophila; species Drosophila gaucha. The sequence goes on from JAWNOY010000292.1 coordinate 9,854,281, forward strand.
AACGACTGCGACTGCGACTGAGACGCTGCATTTGTGTTGGTTGTTTGTTGTTGTTGCTGCTGTTGATTGTTGCTTGTGTGGTTAGTTTCGAACCGGCAGCAGCTGCCGCCAATACAAAGAACGTCGCCAAACGACGACGTTTTTGTAGGTTGGCCAGCGTATTACGCGTTGCAGCTATTTTATTAGCAATTGTTGTTGTTGCAATTGTTGTTTTCTTTTTAAAGTCGTCTACTCGATTTGGTTTGTTGACGTAAAACAAAGAAAAACGCGTCAAGCGTATGTGCAAGCAGCAAGTGTAAAATATATTAAAATTAAGTTATAAATGGAAAACAGTGAGGAGTGATCAACTCGAAGATACCCTAGCTTTCTTTTATAAACAAGCACAAGTCATATTTTACAAGTTGACTTGCAAATGTTTTCCTAGTTTTTTACTTTCAACATAACTTGAATAAGACCAAATTCATTTTTGTGATAGGCAACATTTTCTATATGTTTTATGCTCTACTTTGATTCTACATCTGAATTTTACTTTATTTTATTTACCTATTCACCTCACAGATTCAACTCCCATTTCCATTGCCTGTTACATACCTAAGCACACAGACAATATGCCTCATTTCAAATCATAGAAATATAGATATAGAAAACAGTACAAAAATAGTATTGGGCATCGCTAGGTGTACACTGTACAGTGAAGTCTGTCAGTCGTTGACAATTGATGTCTTGTGATTCATTGACCAGTTGATTCATTAAGCACTTGTCCAAGCTTTCGTATTTTTTTCACCTATTTAAATTGGTAATACTTTGTTTTAATGAAGTGTCATCCACAAACGAATTTTTTTTTTCTATATAGAACTCTACTCATGAATCCTCTTACTTTATGTATGTACAAAATTAATTAGTAAACAAACCTAATCAATTTCGGGCAGTAGAAAAAAGTTAAAAGTGTAAAATATGACGTTGAAAATATCAAACTTTTCTCATGTTTGAGTTGACTTAAAGAAAATTGAAATTTCCTAAGTCCTCGGAATTTTGTGCTGAGAAATTAAGATTTTCTCTTTAATAAAATTCGAACTTTAGATATATACAAAAAACTTTGATATATACATTGAACTGTTTCCAGTCTAATATAGTTTTGGAATAGCTTTGCTAGGAATCGCATTGAGATTTGCTATTAGCCACAAACCCGCGCGAATAAGTCAACAAAATTAGCTGAATTTGTCAGCAAAAATGTAGAATTGTAAAATATAAATTAAACAAAAATGTTCTCTGACGCGTTTCTATGGAAAGTTAAGGCAAGTTCTTGCCCGCTCAGAAAGGCAGATGCACACACTCATTGGAGAGTGTATAGAGTTTTGCCTATAGAGCTTTTATCTTAGATAACAATTAGCAAATAAAGTTATGCGCCCAATTCACAAGCAACAAGGGAAACCAGTAAGAGTGAGCTGCTTTAAGATACCCTGTATTATGGAAACTTATTTAAGATTGCGAGAGACATTCAAAAAGTGGAGAATTCGTTATCTGGATAGACTTTGGGAGAATCTACATAACAAATTAACTGATGCTAGCTCTAAAAATGTATGAGATATGATCAAATTAATGAAGGTGAATATCGATCTTAATGGATTCGTTGGAAATGGAAAAAGTGATCGATTATTCAATCTGCGACTGCTATAAGAGTCTATCTGTAATAGGTTCTATAAGCTCGTAGGAGGACAAGCGAAAGGACAGGTGTATGGACGGACAGGCGAGCGGCCGGAAGGACATTCAGTTAGACAGGTAGGGCGAGATCAAAGCGGCTTTTAATTAAGATCAGGAATCTATATATAATACTTTGAGATGTCGATCTATTACAAGCATTATAACAAAATCAGTATACCTTGAATTCCCATTTCCAATGGGTATAAAAGCAGAGTTATATATATACATATAGAGATATATGGCTACATATATGTATATAATATATATCTGAGAGTATTTATCGTAGCTGGTGACTATTTTGCTGCTGTCTTTTTGGCGAAACAAGTAGTTGAATTTCCTTTTTCAAAAAACTTAGATATTGACAGACAGAGAGTTTAAACTTGTGCAGCTGACTGTGTGTGTGTGTGTGTGAGTGTATGTGCATGTGTGTGTGTGACATTAAGCCACACACAAACAAGTGTGCCATATTTGGCAATTGACTTTGCGGCCAAGTCAGAAATAACTATTTGTGTTTTTGCTCGCATTTGGACGCAGTATTTGCCTTACACACACACACACACACACACATACATATATTATATATATAAATTTATATATACTCATACATATGTATTTGGCTGTATTTTCTAACTGTTTACGCTGCCCACTTGCCTTGCTTTGCTTTGCTCGATAAATAATTTTAGTTTTATAAACACAAATTGACACTTCAAATTGTTTGCCAAAAAAAATGGAAAGAAAAGAGAAAAAAAAGAAGAAGAAGAATAAATCTTGAATAAAGCATAAAATCAATTGGAATTAAGCCGCCCTGTTCTCGTTGAGATTTGTTTTGCCCGCGGGCGCAGATTCCGAAAGAAGTTTTGTCTGGAACTCTGGAACTGATATATCATAAAGCTAAGCACAAGCACTTCTCAGAATTGATCAGCCAGGTAGCCGCCCCACCTGTCGTTGCTGTTGTTGTTCTCGGAGAATTTGATTTGTATCGGCAAAGATCTAAAAGTTAAATATCAGCCATCTAATGCCGCTGCGGGGCGTGCGTATCAAGCGAATTTATGATCTTGAGAAATGGAACCTCGAGTACGAATTATGTTTGCCAAACAGCACGTTAATTAATTGTTTGTCTAGTGATTAAAGAGGATTTGCGTAAAAAAGCAACAATTATATTTATAGATATAGTAACGATTGTATGCTAATTATAGCTAACTGATTCTAAGTGTTCTAAATAAAAAGCAATCTAATATAATAAATCTATACAAATGGGTCATTTATGCAACGCAACTCGCTGGGTTTTTAAGTTAAATTAAAGATTTTATGATACATTATTAAAAAAATGGTTTTCTTTTTTATTGATAAGAATATTAATTTTCTCTATGCTCCACATATTCTGACCCACACCCCCGCAGTCCCTTCCTTATGGCTCATAAACCAACTCGTTTGTAATAGCTTAAGCATTTAATGAGCTGCACTTGTTGGTGCGAGGGGGATATCAATACAATTCTTATCAGACTTATTGTTCCGCGTAATTGATCTAGTTGGAACGCGTCGCTGAGCCAATAAATATTATTTCAACTGGCGACTTATGCAAGCAGATGCTGAACGCTAATAAGACGGCAAACAATAATATGTTTTCAATTTTATTTAAAAAAAAATAACGAAGGAAACTTACCACACAAGACAAAAACAAAAATTGTATTTAACTAGGCAGCCCAACACCTGTTGCACTTGTTGTTGTTGCTGCTCCAATTTGTGAATGAGCTTAATTACATTTATCGATAGCACTTTGTTTGGCTTGCGTCAAAGTTATCGTTTCTCGTTTCTAGCTGTTGTTGTTGTTGTTATTGCAATTGCAGTTGCAGTTGTTGTTGTTTTAATTAGCAACACAAACACATTAACTAATACACACGCGCGCGCGCGCACACACACACAGACACACACGAACTCCGCGTGGCAGACAGGCGCATGGCAGGGGGCGCCCACGCAACGTGCCAAAAGAAAACGCGTTTATTGAAAATGCAACTGCGACAGGCGACGACGGCAGCAGCAGCGCAGCAGCCGCGCAAAGAACGTTGTTGGCTTCGCCAGCGATTGCAGCAGCAGCCAAAAAAACCAAGAAAAAAACAAACGAATCGCAATGCAAAATTGCAACTTTTGTTCAATTCCGACCGTAACCGATTCGCTGGAGCGTTCACGACTAACTGAAAACTGACAGAATTTCAAATTTACCCGTCGGCCGCTCGGTTTGTCTTCCTCTTGCTGTCTTTCTTTTCGCCCGATTGGTGTGTGCAAGTGCTACGCGTGCGCACTACAACTGCTCGCCTCGAACATCTACAAACGACTGAAGTTAAGAGAGGCCGTCTGCTTGCGGCTGACGATCGCGAAGAGAGCGCGAGAGTTTAACTGTCACTCCACCAGCACAGCTCCCTTTGCAAGCGTTCTGTTATCCGCTGCGTATGATTAATTTTGATTGATTTATTAATAAAGAACCAATGTATATTTATGTATGGTTATTTCTATACCTGTCCTTTACTTATAAGCGGAATTCCATCATCATCTTTATTATTTATATGTAATTATATATTGTTAATTTTTAATACTTTAAATACAATTTTAATTATCTAATATTATTATTATTATTATTTTTTCTGATATATAAATACATTTTGATGCACCGGCAACCAATTGTTGAACATTTTGAATTGCAAACGTAACACAAGCAACCGTTTCCGCTTGCGGTATTTTTGGTATTTATTAGTGCCATATTTTTTTAATCGTCGCATCATAATAAACATTTGAGTCAGCTCGTTTGTATTAGAACTCAACACACAACTAAATTTTAAGCCCGAGTAAATCCTAACGTTTCAAAATTTAAACCCGAAAAACTGAAGTGTACATAAAATAGACCAAAAGCCAGTTATTTCCCAGCCCTGGACGAACAGATGTTCTCAACTGACCATCTGTGAGCGAACGTAGCTGCTATCTCTTTCTGCTCGACCAAACGCGAATGCGTCAAATTTTAAAAGTTCATAAGTTAAAACAAAATTAGAAGATGTTGGCCAAACGAATGCAACTATTTAGAGCGACCCAGGCGGTGTTCACGTTGAATGCCACAGGCCACAGAACTGCCACACAGGTAAGCAGCACCAGCCGGCAAATTACTCCCAGCGAGCGCCCTATGACATAACCTGCAAAGCGCGGTTTGTTATGAATGAAAGGCAAGAGAAATGAAATCGCAAACATATATTGAATAGAGCAACCTTTGCAGATGTTCTCCTCAGGCGGCAACAGTCGCGACATGCACCTGAGCAGCAGTTGGAGCAACCAGCTAAACAAGCGCATGGTTGCTGCTCCTCCTGTGATCCCACTCTATGCCTCTGCACCCGGTGCAATGCGCTTTGCCAGCTCCAAGACAGAAGTGCCTCTTGAATCGGTGCCCGCCAAGGAACTTGTGGACCTGCCTGCTATACCAGAAGCACCTACTCCGCCACCCCTTGAGATCTCTGCAACCTCAGATAGCCTTATGGAAACTATTAACATGGCCGGCGAACCATCGTTTGCCTCCATTGGATTAGGTGGCTGGTCACCGCCAGGCATGGTGCAGAACTGTATGGAATTTCTACACTGTACATGGGATATTCCCTGGTGGGGAACCATTGCCATAGGCACGCTCGTCGTGCGCACTTTAATCTTCCCTCTGGTCATCCTGGCACAGCGCAACTCCGCCAAGATGAGCAACAACATGCCACAGATGCAGGTGCTGCAGCTTAAGATGACGGAAGCCCGTCAATCGGGCAATGCCATCGAATCGGCCCGCTATGCCCAAGAAATGATGCTATTCATGCGTGAAAAGGGCGTTAATCCTCTCAAGAATATGATTGTGCCATTGGCTCAGGCGCCACTCTTCATATCCTTCTTCATGGGTCTGCGTCAGATGGCCAACACGCCAGTCGATTCGATGCGTGACGGTGGCCTCTTCTGGTTCACCGATCTCACTCTGGCCGATCCATTCTATCTACTGCCCGTTATAACCAGTGCCACGCTCTACCTAACCATTGAGCTGGGCACGGATAGCGCTCGTCTGTCGGCTGCAAATATGAACACCATGAAGTACGTGCTACGCGCTCTGCCCATCGTCATATTCCCGTTCACCATGAACTTCCCCGCCGCCATTCTCACCTACTGGGCCTGCAGCAACTTTATCTCGCTGGGCCAGGTAGCCCTGTTGCGTATTCCCGCTGTGCGGGATTATTTCAAGATTGACAAAATGGTTTCCCATCCACCCAGCTTACTGCCAGGCAAGAAGAAGGGCTTCGTGGGTGGCATGAAGGACTGTAAGTTGAACTGGCAGCCCAAAGTGGATCTAGCTAATTAAATTTGTGTTTTGCAGCCTGGGATAATATGAAGATTACCAGGGAAATCGAGGAGCGACAGCAATTGGATGAGATACGTTTTGCCAAGGCAGGCAAAGGTCCGTTGGTCAAGACTTTCAAGTACGATCCCACCAAACCGCAAGCAACCCCAGTCAATCCCAATCGCGTTCGAACCCAATCAGATGTCACAGGCAACTATAAGCCCTCTTCCAAGCAGTAGTTGTCGTCGTCCTTTTGCCTGTGACCTTTTGTTGTTAATATTAGATCTGTAGCCCTTAGTTTCATCAGAAGTTGGAGCATATTTATATGCTAAAATATATATTTTCTATTATACAAAAACAACACAGATCGGTTCACTTAGCCCTTTGCCGAGATGCATTGATTGATGACCTCGGCCAGATGTTTGTTCTCCAGCGCCGCGGCTACCCGTTCCTTATCTGCTAGCTGCTTGTTCACGGCGAACTCGGAGGCGTGCGTGCCCGGCGTTATCTCGACGGTAACCTTGAAACGCGGAGGCAGGGATCGCAGCAACTTCACCCGTATGGAGAGCCCAATCAGTGTGGCCATCGAGCAATGTGGAATAGTGGGCGTAAAATTGATGTGCACCGCGTTTTGTTTGTCGCTGATGGTTATGAGTTCCTCCTGTACGACGTGCAGTTCCTCCAGCGTTAGCGGATGCTCAGGATCATTGATGTTCCGTATGAGATCTGAAATATTATGAACTTTTCTTAATAATACTGCTTAAAATCGATGTCCAATTTGCTTACCAAAGATTTCTCGCTTGTCAAATGGGTCGACAATGCTTTCGTTCTCATCGTTAGCAGTGACTGCACGTTCCTTGATCTTGCCATAGACACTGGGATTTAAATTCTCAATTTCTGTCGGCATTATTGCTATTATCTACTGCTAATTTAATTTGTTTTAATTACTGTTATTAATTTAACTACAAATTTTCACAATGCTTGCGAACAGTGTATACGCGCTTGTTGTGTTCGGAATTAACTCATTTTGCCAGAGAATATTTATGTTCTCACTCTTTGTGGACACACTGGCCAATCTGGAACGTTACTCAATTTGAATTTACAAATAATTTATCTGTATTTAAATAAGAGTACAGCAATTAAAATGAACTGTCATGTTTACTAGTGTACAGTTGCCATTAAAAATCTATAATTTATGCAGTGTCATCTTACGTAAAGCGTTGTAATTAAAAAAACGGTTTCACAATTATATTTATGTGCATTTTAATTAGCCTTTCCGAGTATTTGCACCCATTTCTAGGCAAACTTGTAGATACATATGCTCAGCTAGCATTTTCGCAACGAGGTGCTAAATATAGATGACTAATATATACCGGGTTCCCAAGACCCCGGCACTGAGTTATACTAACATATATAGATATATATATATATTAATATGTGTATAATCCTATTTTAGCCACCTGACTTGGCTCCGCCTTGAGCCACTTTTGATTCACATTCAAATCCGACATGTCTCTAAAGTATATATGTAGAAGTAACAGCTTGTATGTATGTACGCATGTCAATAGATGCTACGGTGATTTTTTACAGCTTATAATTAGCCACCTCTATCATTTTTAATATCAATGAGGAAAATATAATATGTATATACACATACCATAATATTGATATAGAAACTCGGCGGCAATTATCACCAATTTACGAACTGGTTAACAGCAACGTCAAACATCGCACTACTGCTCCCGTCTGGAGAGATCCGCAGCCATATAATAGCCCGGACAATGTAGTAACTCCCACAGTTGGCTTTAAACTTTACTACAGTTCGCAACAATGAGGAAATTTGTAAGTCACACGATTTATTTTCTCCGTTACCAATATTAATTGATTTATCGATAATTAAATAAATATCAATTTCACAGTTGATCTTTGTGGCCTTGTGCGCCGTTTGCTATGCGGCTCCAGCGCCGGCTGACATTAAAAACGCAGACGAACTGGTTCGACCCAGTCCCATTAATCCAGCTGTGGAGAGCGATCCGAAGCCAGTCAAGAGGCTTGTGCTTCCGCGGGAGGGTTCAGAGGTCAAGCATCGTCAGAAGCGCGACGAGGCTGCTCCTGAAAAGCCGCATTCTATCCAGGCTCACGAACTCCTGCAGCACACGCCACAACACGCAAAGACACTGGAATTGGCCCACGAAACCCTGCAACATGATGACAAGAAACTGAAGCGAGAGACTCCAGAGAAACCCGCTATTGTCTCGAGTCTTAAATCCTTGCAGCACGATCATCATGATAGCCCAGTGGTGCCCGAGCCTCTGATTGCCCACGTTGAGCCGCACAAGAGCGAGCGCCATAACCGCGACATTCCAGTGCCAACACAGGTGAAAACCACAATCGCTCCCAAGGAGGAGAAGGAGAAGCCCCAGGTAGAGGATTTGCCTGCTCATGTTCCGGAAGTTGCCCCTCACAGTCCACTGCGTCATCATCCAGTGCCCGTTGCTGAGCTCTTCAACAAGCCCAAGTCCACGGCACAGCCCGCCGAACACAGCTCCGAAGAGAGCAAGGAGAGCAACGAAAGCAAGGAAACCAAGGAGACCAAGGCCTAAGTCACGATCCCAACTATTGTTGATTTTTATGTAAACCCGCTAATTGCTTCGGCATATTACGAAAGAAAGAACACAAATCGCGAGTCAAAAAATAAATAAAATATACGATAATATTTACACGCTCACAAAATTTGCTAATTACTAACTAAACATTCACTTCAGGCTTATATGAAGTCACTAATATTGGCCTCCTCTGCCCTTAGGCCAAAGTATTCGTCAGATTTGAAGATGGGAACAGCTTGAAACTCGCCGTCAACCAAATTGGATTTGGGCGCTGTTCCAGATGGCTCGGCTGTTGACAACCGAGCCTTTAGGGGTTTCAGTATCAGACCCTTTATACTGTAATCGGTTATATTAAGCTCCTGCTCAGCCACATCCACAGATCTTTCCACTTCATTCAGATTCTCATTAACCGTGGCCACAAACTTTTCCAAGTTATCGATTCGCTGACGCAGCTCATCAAAGTGGTCACTAAAGCTGAGTATGCTGCACATATGGTTGGCCATAATACCATTAGACTCCGCGCGTACCTAATACACATTAATATCTAGATAAGTTATTTATTAAAGGTTTTTTATAATGCTTACGGAGGACAAAACCGTTTCGAATTCGTCCAGTCGTGCGAGCATGTCGTCTATGTTGTTGCAGAGCGGATTTATCTGTCAATCAATACAACAATATTATTGGCAATTGAAATCTATTTAATAAAAGTGCAAATACCTCCTTTTCCAAATCGGCGCTTCGTATAATATTAGCATAATCCTTTGCGGTTTGTTCAACCATTTCTTTTTTTTCTCTTATCATTTGTTGCTGCCGACAGCCAAAATATCAACAAAGGCAAAGACGATAACCGATGACTGAATAATCGATAGCAAATAGCTCTTTACAACACTTGAGGTATAATAAGTCCTAAAAATGACGACTATGGGATATTATTAACACCGATTTAAAAAATCAATTTTGCTCATATTTTTATATAATTGAAAAACAAAAAAAGTAATTATTAATTCTGCGTCAATCAATCAGTCAAACTATCGCCGATTAATCGTTAACCTTCAATACTTTTAAGCACTGTTCCGCTAAGTGCTGGGCAATGACAACTCTGATTAGGTTGGCAACAATGCGCATTTCGCAAATTCTATTCTCGCGTAAATTGTATTGATTTGTACTTTATTTTAAAGGAGAAAGAAGAAATAATTAGCGACTGCAGCCATGAGCAACTACCGCGGCATCGGAGGCGGCGGCTTTCCCTACAAGAAGCAGCCCACTGCAGGCAATAATATGAGTGCAGTGCCGCCGCCGCCGGCCTTAAACAACAATCGTGGAGGCGGCGGATTCCGGTTTAGCTTTAATCAAGCTAGAGGCGGCGCAACTGGAGCCGCAACGCCCGGCAGCACATCCAAACATGGCTACTCAACACTCGAGTCCATCAGCCAGTACACAAACTCCACCAACTTCGTGGGCAAACGCAAACAACACATGGATGACGATTACTTCGACGACGACGACGAGCCGCAGCAGAGAGCTCCGCCGGAGCAAGCGTATATACCGGCGCCTGGCTCGCCAGGTGCGGCTACACCTGCCAAGGACGACTCAGACTCTGACGAGGATCCGCTAGAGCAGTTCATGGCCGGCATCAATCAGCAGGTGGAAAAGGAGAAGGTACGCGCCACAGATCCGCAGCAAAAGGCAACCATCGCGCCGGTGGACAAGAAGGGCGTGCGCGGCGATATCGATGATGAGGACGACGAAGAGAGCTACTACCGCTACATGGAAGAGAACCCCAATGCCGGTCTGCGTGACGAGGGCTCCGACCAGGAGATCGACTACGACGAGGATGGCAATCCAATAGCGCCTCCCAAAAAGAAGGACATCGATCCGCTGCCACCCATCTATCACTCGGAGATCGAATACGAGCCCTTCGAGCGCAACTTTTACACACCCCACGAGGACATCGCTCAGCTGGACGAGGAGCAGGTGCGCGAGCTGCGTCACACACTGGGCGTCAAGGTGAGCGGCGCTCTGCCCCCCAAGCCGGTCAGTTCCTTCGGCCACTTCGGCTTCGACGACCAGCTGCTGAAGGCCGTGCGCAAGGCAGAGTACACACAGCCGACGCCCATTCAGGCTCAGGCTGTGCCCGCCGCTCTGTCCGGGCGCGACATCATCGGCATTGCCAAAACGGGCTCCGGCAAGACGGCTGCGTTCATTTGGCCACTGCTCACCCATCTGATGGATCAGCGGGAGCTGCGCACAGGCGATGGACCCATCGGGCTGATTCTGGCGCCCACGCGCGAGCTCTCGCTGCAAATCTACAACGAGGCCAAGAAGTTTGGCAAGGTTTACAACATAAATGTGGTCTGCTGCTATGGCGGCGGCTCCAAGTGGGAGCAGAGCAAGGCACTGGAGCAGGGCTGTGAGATTGTGGTGGCGACACCTGGTCGCATGATCGACATGGTTAAGATGAAGGCCACCAACCTGAGACGCGTCACGTTCCTCGTGCTCGACGAGGCGGATCGCATGTTCCACATGGGCTTCGAGCCGCAGGTGCGCTCCATTTGCAACCACGTGCGTCCTGATCGCCAGACGCTGCTCTTCTCGGCCACGTTCAAGAAGCGCATCGAGCGTTTGGCCCGTGACATTCTCACGGATCCCGTGCGCATTGTCCAGGGCGATCTGAACGAGGCCAATCAAGACATAACGCAGCACGTTTATGTCTTTCCCAATCCTATGCAAAAGTGGAACTGGCTGCTGTGCCACCTGGTGAAGTTCCTCTCCGAGGGTGCCGTGCTAGTCTTTGTCACCAAGAAGGCGGACGCCGAGACGGTGGCCAACAATCTGCTAGTGAAGGAGCACAACTGCCTGCTCCTGCACGGAGACATGGACCAAGCGGACCGCAACAAGGTCATCATGCAGTTCAAGCGCAAGGAATGCGACATTCTGGTGGCCACCGACGTGGCCGCCCGTGGCCTGGACATTCCCCACATACGCAACGTGGTCAACTACGACATCGCCCGGGACATTGACACTCATACGCATCGCATAGGCCGCACGGGACGAGCGGGAGAGAAGGGCAATGCCTACACTCTGGTCACCGACAAGGACAAGGAGTTTGCTGGGCATCTGGTGCGAAATCTGGAGGGAGCTGACCAAACGGTGCCCGACGATCTAATGGAGCTGGCCATGAAGAGCTCCTGGTTCCGGAGCTCTCGCTTCAAGCAGAGCAAGGGACGCAATCCTCTCAACAACTGCATGGGTCTGGGCTACCGCGAACGTTCAGGCAATGCGGCAGGTGGTGGTGGAGGGGGCGGAGGTGGTGCCACTGGTGGCCTAGTACCCAAAATTAAAGGGCCCTTGGCCGAGCCCAGTCAATCCGTATCTGGAGGCGGACCCGGTACGGATCGCTATTCGGCAATGCGTCAGGCCTTTCGCTCGCAGTACACCTCACAATTTCGCGCTTCCAGCGATCGCACCTGGGAACAAACGGTGCCGGAGACGGGAGTCTTTGCTGCCCCGCCCCCGCCACCACCTGCAGCCGGATCCACCACCTCCTCCTCCTCCTCCTCCTCGTCGGATGCGAAGCGTGCCAAGAAGAGTCGTTGGAACTGAAAATCTGAATCGAAAGCAATCTTCATTGAATTTCATAATATTTAATTGTGTATTTGCTTTTGTTTCATCATTTAAAATTACAACTTAAACGCTAGCATTAAATATACATATATCCGTATATATGTATATACATATATATCGTTTATATATTATGTTATACTCGTATGTACACTCTCCCATTCACACACTCAGCCAATGCCGATTCAATAAAAATGTCATTAATTGTAATAATGTATCTTTTATTTTTTGTTTGTTTGTTTTATGTGTATTTTATTTTGAATAAAATCACATTTGCGCATATTCCATGGCCTTAAACTGACCCCGAACCGGTTCCAATGAACTTTAGTTCACTTGCTCGCAGCGCATAAATAACACGTATCGCACCGATCTGGCAACGCCGTTAGCTATGCACTGCGCAAACAAAAAGCCCGAGTTTAGGTTTTAAAGTTAAGATATTTTCGTTTTGTTTTTCTTTTGCAATTTGGTTTTTCTTTTTTTTGTAGAAGCGAGAAAAATGCCGAAGCTATTCGTAAATTTATGAAATATTGTTTTACAATGAAACCACTACGATTTTTTTTTGTTTTTCTTTTGTTTATATAACTTATGTTTTTGTTTGTTTTTTTGTTTTCAATAAGAGTACGATAAGCATTATATAATAATTTAGCATATGGTTTTCGTTTTTGTTTTTGTTTGTTGATATAACATTGAGAAAAGTTGAGATTCATTTAACTAACACATTGACGAGATTTTGTTTTTGCAATAATTGTTTTAAGCTTTTTTTACTTTTGGAATAGCTCAAGAAGCATTTAATTCGCTTAAAAATTTTGCTATATTATAATTTTTTTCTTTTGGTAATTATTTATATATGTATAATTGTTATAAACTTTTCGTTTTTTTGTAGTTTTATGCTGCTCAAAAATCGTTCGGTGTGTGGGTATATATATATAATACATACATATATCTATATATATATATATGTATAAAAATTGGTCCATGTTAACCACAGCGTAACTAAAAACAAAAACTGAAAGAACCTAAAAAATGAAATACTTCAATTAAAAACTAAATTAAAGCAAAGTAAAACAAAAACTCAAATTGTTTTTAAACAATACTTTTTTGTTTATATATATGTATTTTTTTATTTATATGTATTAATTAATTTTTTTGTTTTTTTTCTTGTTTGTTTGTGTTGTTGTTGTTGCCGCATATAACATACATATCCGATATTTACAAGTTGTTGTTTTTATTTTTAATTTTATTTAATTATATTATATTTAAGTTCTAGCATTAAATTTGATTTAAATTTTTAATAGTTTGTTTGCGCTCTCTAAACTGCCTTAAAATATAATTTTATATATTTTCCATTTTTTTACAATTAATATTTAAGTTTATGCTTTTTCTCTGTTGCTGTATTTGTTTTTTTCCATATTTTTAACTTTATTTTATGTTAAATCATTAAATTTTATAGGCTTTAAAAAATAATTAAAATTATGCAACAATTAAAATGTAAATGTTTTTTTTTTTTATTTTATAAATGTAATAAAATTGTTGGGATTTCTTTTATGTTTTATGTTTTTTGCTTTTGTTTTTGTTTGCTCATGTTTCCCTTTTTTTACTTTGTTTTTCTGTTATAGTTGTTTTTTTTTTTAATTTTTTTGTAATACTTTGTACAATAAACAAGAAACATATTTTATGTAAATCAAAAAGGGTTTTTTCTTTTTTCAATAAATGAGAAGAAAAAGAAATGATAAAAACATAAAAATTTTCACTTTTGTTGGGGGCTTAACGAAAATGAAATATTTAAATTCGTAAATTTCATTGAAGGAATTTTTCTTTTTTGCTCTCAAACTGAATTATTTATATGGTATAATGACTGTTTGTTGTTGTTGTTGTTATTTGTTGTTGTTTTTCTTTTATGCTTTAAATTAAATGCCAATTAATTTAATTAATTAATTTTTAAATCACATTTCATTGTTTTTCAACACTGCAAATTCCAAATTTTGCATTTGCTGCTTCGATTTTGTGTTGTGTGTGTGTGTGTGTGTTTGTGTGAGGAAACGAAATTGGTTTTTCTTTTTGAATTACGCGACTCGCTATAGCGCACAATTCATTAAAATTAATAATACTATATACAAATATGGTTTTTAATCCATTTTTTTAATTCTGGTTTTCTTTTCGTTTTCATTTCTCTGTTAAGGAATTTCTCAATCATGCTTCTCTCATTATTCTCAACTACAACCACAGGCGTTGCGCAACACTGGCGCACACTTTAATCGAATAACGTGGCCAACAAGTCGTCGCTAGCATTGTTATTGCTGCTGCCACTGGACGGTGGCGTATTCAAGTCCGGCTGCGGATCCAGGTACGACAGGATTTCCATTGGATCCATATCCTGCAACAGCTGTAAGTAGAGAAGATTCGATGTTAACTCGATATTTATTATTCGGTTACTCGTTAGTCTGTAGTCGTAACACAGCACTCGCTGCTTTATGATCGTTGCTTCTAGCTATTTGCACTCGTCACTTTGAACTAGTTTGCCTTGCACTCGTTCCTTGAACTCGTTACTAGGGCACTATGCCAGAGCACTTTGCTAAACTTTTCTAAGTACTCTGTACTTACAGCTCATTTCTGTTCCCTTGTTACTTTGCAATAGTTTCTTTTAACTCGTTGATTGTACACTTCTATGCTAGTCTACCTATGCTAAGCACTCATTGCTCTCAAATCTTTGCTTTTCTTATGCTCCTAAGCTACCGTTATTATGCAAGCTCTGCCAGGCACTTTTTACTTGGCACTCGTTGCTTTTTACTGGTAGCTTTGCCCTCGTTGCTCTCAGCCCTTTGATTTGAACTCATCACTTGGCTTTCGTTACTAACCTTACGTTACTAACCTTACAATAGATACTAGTTACTAAGCAAGCTTTGCTAGGCACTCTCTGAGGTGCAGTTGTTCCTAAGCAAGCTACGTTAGGTACTCTCTGCCTTGCACTCGTTGCCCTGCAATCGTTACATATAACTCTTTGCTTAGCTCTTGTTAACTTTAACTCGCTACTCGCCCCCCGTTAGTCAGCAATCGTTGCCATGCACTTGCCTTGCCTCACTCTCGTTACTCGTTAGCTCGTTACTTTGTTTTACTCGCTACTTACATTCAAATCGTGACCGTTATTATCGAGCCCGGCAGCGGAGGGATCAAAGTTCTGCAGCTCCGCGCTCAAATCGTTCTCGAACTTCAGCTGCGTCTGGCTGCTCATTAGGGAGTTGAGCAGCTGCTCCTGCTGCGACTGTTGCTGCTGCTGTTGTTGCTGTTGCTGCTGGCTGTCCGTGTTGGACAAGCTGGTGCTGCTGCCCAGGCTGCGGCTGGGCGTGCCCGGCGTCTGTGGTGAATTGTGTCCAGTGCTGTTGTTGTTGTTGTTGCCTCCATTGGAGGCGTTGGGCGTGCCACCGCTAATAGGCTCATTGTGGGAGGAGCTAACGCTGGGCGGACCACCAGGTGTCATTGGGTGGCTTGCAGCGCCAGGTGTGTGCGGCGTATGCGGCGTGTGTGGCATCTGTCGGCAGAGCAGGTGAGAATTAGTCAACTGAACAGGTGTTCTCCACTTTGCACTTACCTGATCGCTTAACGATTTCTCCATGGCATTGAGCTGATCCAAGGAGTTGACGCCATCGCTGTTGGCCAGGCTGTTGTTGTTGTCGCTGTGGCTGCCATTGAAGCTGTCATAGCTGCTGCGATTGCCACTGCAAAGGTGAGAAAGAAGGTGCAAGAGTTAGTGATTGCTGCAAGGAGGGGAGATCCCTGAGACTACTTACAGCTGGGCGCCATTGGCGGCATTGTTGTTGCCCATCATGTTGCCATTGGCAATGGAATTCATGTCGTGCATGTTGTAGGGGCTCATGGCCTGCGAGTTATCCCAGGTGGGCAGCTGCGTGGAGCCAGGTGACATGACCTTGGCAATGTCATCGCACAGCTCCTGCTTGATAGCAGGCAAACTGACGTTGTTGCTGCTGTTGTTGTTGTTGCTGCTGCTGCCGGTGTTGCTGTTGTTGCTGCCAGCGGTTGGTGTGACCACAGCGGATCCGGGTGGTGCACCCGCCTGTGGTGGATTGGGCATGCCTCCATTATGCTGCAAGGCGCGCCAATTGGCCGAAGAATCAATGATCACCTCATCCACATCGGAGGTGCTCAGCGTGTTGAGTATGGCCCAGATATACTGATCGATCTCCAGGGTATCTGTGATGGCCGACTTGCTGCACTCCGGACAGCGCCAGGAGCCGCGCTCGCTGTTGATCATGAGATAAGCCTCCAGATCGAAGCACTGCACATGCTTGCACTCGTGACCTCGGGCCGGCAGGCGTATTCGACTCTTCGTGATGGGACACTTCAATGAGATCTTGGCGCACTGCTGAGCGGCATCCGGACTGTTGCCAGTGGCGACACCATCAGCTCCCACGCTGGGCAGGCTCAGATTGCGCTTGATCTTCTGCACGCTGTGCTCCAGCGGCAATAGATTGCGCTTGTGCAGCGTCTGCAGCACCTGGCGCACCGATGGCCGATGGACTAGTTGCAGCACAAACAGATGGGACTGTCGGAGGAAGGAGAATCAGAGTTAGATAAGGATTCTAGAGCATATTCCTACTGTTTACTTACACAACAACAGGAACTGGCGGTCAGCTGCAGCGTATTGCGTCCTGGTTGGCAAACAGCCTTCAAATAGAGCGGACGCAGCGCTGTGCTGTTCTTCTCGGAGCGCTCGATATTAAGGGGCGTGGCATTGGCGGAGACGGTGACAGTGTGTGGCCAATTGGTGTTCATCTGGCGATCGTCCTGATGGAAGCATTTCAGCTGCAGCTCCAAGTCGGTGCTAAACAGAGAGAGAGAGAGAGAGATTCAACAATTAGTTTCTGGTGAGGATTGAGGGAGAGTATTAAGGATCCTTACCGGCACATCAGCGTGTTGTAGACATTCTGCTTTAGATGGAACACATGATTGCTCACCGAGAGATTGTGGAGCAGGCGGAACGGTGGCAGAATAATGCCATCGCGCACCGGGAATGTCAGTCTCATCTCTTCGCCTACAAAGCAGAGGATTAGTGAATGCTTTAACGGAGGCTGTTGGACTCTTAAAACTTACTGCTATCCATTGGCGGCTTGATGTCCGGATTGGGGCTGACATAGGGCACGCTGCAGGCAGGCGTCAGCGGCGGCGTCGGATTGCCAGGAACTGGACTGTGCTGATAGTTTTGCTGGAAACTGTGAAAGATGGAAGAGGAGTAAAATGAGCAACTGCTTCAGTCAGTCGGATGGAAAGTGTGTTTAGCTTACCCTTGATTCTGGTAGGGATTGCCGGTGCTGGCAACGGCGCCCGGTCCAGCCGGGCACATGCCGCCTTGGCCGGCACCTACGCCCATGGCGCCGCCATTGCCGCCGGGATAGAATTGCGATTGTTGGGCATAGCCAACGCCCGCGCCGCCTGACTGCGGCACGAAGCGCTGTTGGCCCATGCAGCCGGGACCGGGTCCCATGCCGGCTCCGCCCATTGGCATCATTGGACCACCGCCGGGACCCATGACCGGCCCATTGCCGGCTGATATGCGTCCGTAGGCGCCTGCGCCAGCGCCGGCTCCTGCCGGACCGGCACGTCCATAGCCGCTGCCGGCGCCCGCTTGCATGGGCAATGGCACACCTGGCACACCTGAGCCGCTGCCGGCGCCCGGATGCATCTGCTGCCCGCCATACATTTGCGGCGGCTGCTGCTGCTGCTGTGCAGGATTGGGATACATGCCGCCGACGCCGCCAACGCCAACGCCAGCGCCGGCGCGCTTCTGTGCCATGTGCATCTGCGGATGTGGATAGGGAGCCATGCGGCGCTGCTGCTGCTGCGGCGGCTGCTGCTGCGGATAGCCGCCATTGGCCATACCCTGCATCTTAGCCATTGGATTCATGGCGCCCATTTGCTGCTGCATGCCGGGCATGCCGCCGCCTGGGCCCATTGACATGCTCTGCATTTGGGTCATTGGCGTCATCTGCAAAGATTAAGATTTCGGATTAGCTTACGGGATTTTCATTTAATCCACATGAATTCGCTCGCTTTGTGGCTTTGCGTAAACGTGTGGCTAATTGTGGTGGCTAATTATCCAACACTTTGTTGTTGTTGTTAAACAGCTGCTTGGCTGTAATTAGCCAAGCCACCCACTCTCCGCCTCTCTCTCTCTTTCTCTTTCTCGCCCTCTCTTTCTATCCACTTCCCTACCGCAACGTTTGCCCAGTTGGCTGCACTTTGCCCGCCAGCAGGCAAACAATTAAATTTGTTATTGAATGCGCATTGAAAGCCGCGCGTTGCCAACTGCGTCGCAGACCCAGCGAATTGCCAACCAAACCGAACTAAGCCGAACTGAACCGAGCCCTACCGAACCGAATCTAACCACACAGAGCCATCAAAGCCAAGAGAGGAGAGAGAAAGATTTAGCTGCCGTTCGTTAAGTCGTCACAGCTTTCGTAATGCGAACAGATCTACCCCCACCCCTCCTCCCCATCTAGCAATGCCATATTCTAGACTGACCTTGTCCATATACCCATACAAATTTTATGGCACTGTTACGAAGCTCATTAAACTGCGCTTGGACAAATATAAGAAAACGCATTTAAAACTGATCATATATACGCGATAATACTGGCATATAGGCTATGATAGAATTTGACTTAAACTAATTGTCATACATTTAGGAGTATTGAATAGTCACTGTTTTATAGCTAAGCCCTAACACATATTGCAAAAATATCTGTTAGCCAAAACCTATGTAAGCTTTTAGCTGTTTTATAGCTAAGCCCTAACACATTTTTTAAAAATGAACGCCTAGCCAAAAACCAATGTTCACTTTTAGCTTTTATATAGCTAAAATCCTCGCCTTTCTTTCTAGCATTCAGAAATTGTCATTTAGAAATTCATCAGAAATTCAATTTAGATTTCGATCCGTTCCGTTTTTGCGTCTGTTTTGTGCGCCATTTGCACGTAAATGGGGGAGGCGGGCATTAAAAAAAAAAAACTCTGTTTATGGCCACAACTGAATTTCAAATGCCAACAGCTGGCCATAAGCCGGGCTGCAGCTACTGTTGCTGCTGCAGTCAGTGCCGATGATGTTGATGATGATGATGTCATCGCATAATCCACTCACCTGATGATGCCGTTGTGCGGCTGCGTTACTGTAGCCCATGCCACCCATGCCGGCCATGCCCATGCCGCCTTGGCTGCCATTGTAGCCGGCCTGTCCGCCGCCATTCATGTATTGGCCATTGCTGTTGGCAATCATGCCACCATTGCCGACCGGATGCATGCCGCCACCCATCTATAAGAGCGAGAGAGAGAGAAGGAAGAGATGTGTTTAGTTGAGATCCTTAAGAGAGCTGTGTTAAATTCACTAGGTGAGTTCAGTTGCTCATAGCTGTGTTTAGTTGCTTATAGCTGTGTTTAGTTTACTCCTGCTGTGGTTAGTTTACTATCTGTGTTAAGTTCACTAACTGTGTTTAGTTGAGTAAGTAGCTGTGTTAATTTCATCAATTGTGTTTAGTTCACATTAGCTGTGTTTAGTTTACCTGACTGTATCCACTCATGGCGTCCATGTTGGACATGTGTTGTTGTTGTTGCTGTTGTTGTTGTTGTTGCTGCTGTTGGCTGGCTGCTGCCACCATATTAGGATAACCAGCGCTGACGCCCGCTTGGGCCTGTCCGCTCTGGCTGCTGGAGCTGCTCAGGCCGCCCAAAGAGCTGGCCGAGCTGTTGCCCCCTAAGGATGTGAACTCCGAGTTGGGTCCGAAGGTGTTGTTTAGGCTGCGTAGGCTGTCGCCACCGACGAGCTCATTGCCTAGCATAAAGTTGCCTCCGCCCACAGAGCGCTGTTGTTGTTGGTGTTGCTGGTGTTGTTGTTGTTGCTGCTGTTGGTGTTGCTGCTGTTGTTGTTGGTAGGCCAAAAAACTTTCGCGTTGTTGCTGCTGGTATTGCTGCTGCTGCTGTTGATTATAGTACTGTTGCTGGTGTTGCTGTTGATGTTGTTGTTGTTGTTGCTGCTGTTGCTGCTGTGCATCCACAATGCTGTTGGTGCTGACACCTGGCGGTGAGATTTGGCCCCCTGTGGCTGGCGCCCTTGAGGAGCCCGCCTGCTGGTTCATTTCATCATTTTTTCTGCAATAATCATAGCAAACATAAAAGTATTCATTAGTTGGAACTACATCAATAGCCAGGAATAATGGTAGGTAATGGAGCGTGGCAGTTGCAGCTTCCTGCCACATGGCCAAAAAGAACTATTCGATCAAAAGCAGAGCTAAGACTTAAGTTAAGCGCGACTTCTCAACGCGAAAGCAAATTTCTATACAACGAATCTCGAGAGAATTGACAAATTTTTAGAGTAAATAAAACCAAATAAAATGTGACAGGTAGGCAAAGGGGGGCATGGCATGGGCATGGCAGGTAGTCAGGTGAGGGTTAGATATTGGAATTGACTGAGTAAATTTCTATATTTCATAAACTCTCTCAATGCTGATTGCTCATTGGCACATTATGTTTGTTTATTTTTATGAATTCCAAGTATACCTCTCAGGCCTAGCTGATTATGGACTTATTCTGTATAAGCTTATAAATATCCCTGAATATTGTTTATCGTTTACAGTGAGTCAGTTATTATTCTACATTGTTAATACTTAATATTTCTTTTGGATAATCGCTCTGCTCGCAGCGTGCCTCGAGATGCGGTACGTTTGCAATTGTCAAGTCGATTGCGATTTGTGCCTCATCGATGAGGTCAGCTTTATGCTCACGTTAACAACATCGTAACGATCATCGTGATTATCGTCATCGTAATCGTCATCGTCATCAGCATGCGTGCATACATACATATATTTCATCATTGTCAAACACTGTCATTCACTTGACTCGCAGCTGTTCGCATTGCATTTGGTTTGCTTCACTTGTCGCACAGTTGCACTGCTGTTTCTTTTTCGTCTTCTCTTTCTTTTACTTTGTCGTCTCTTTGACATTTAAAGCCTAAAATGTCAAATGGGCTCAGGGCCTGAGTGACGTCTGCCTTCGCCTTACCCCTATCCCCGTCCCCGTCCCCCATCCACACATTTGCCTAAGCAACGTCTCGCGCTTGATATTGTTTTCACATTCGCGTTTTGTTGGAGCGACTTTTAAGGTAAAAATAATTAAGCATATTTGCCAGTCAACAACAACAGCATGGAGCATATGAAGCGACGAGAACACAAACACAAAACGCAACGCGAATTGGAAAAGTACAAAATACAAAATAAATAAATAAAGTGAAAACAATACAGAAATATATAAAGTAACACGCTCACAATAATTGCGCATCTACAAAAAGCAGCGCCGCACAACAAAAGCAAATACAAAATACAGTAAAAAAAAGAACACACACTCGCACACACATACACTCGCGCCTTAGCCACAACAACAAAAATGGCAAATGTAAATAAATAGCACACTAAGCGATTGGCTGATAATCGCATGACGAGCGCTTTGCCGGCAGCAGCTAGATGCGAGAGGGAGAGAGAGAGTGAGAGAACGATAGAAGTAGGTGAGCGGGTTGTGGAGGCATTTACGTATTCAAGTGGATCTGTGATTGTGGCTGTGACGATAAATTAGCATTGAGTTCAACTAATCGCCGTGCGAACAGACGGGCGGGCGTGAGTAGCTGAAAGGGGGACAAACAAACCGCAGCAATAAGCCAAGTGCTCCCAAGGCGCTCCGAATGCGGGTCAGCAGGTCAAGCAAAAGTCGTTGCAGCTGGACGAGATTTGGTGTGGCATGCTTCAAGGCTGACAAAGCAGCAAATTACAGTTGATGAATTGACAGACTAAGAAGAAGCAGAAGAAGGAGTAGTGGAAAAGTCGGTAAGTGCATTATTCTTTACATTGGTTCATCAGTTGAACCGGTTCTTTTGAGGTGACTATTATTTATGGAAATCATTTGACATGGTTCGCTTTCAAGACTACTTCATAAAAAGCTTAACATTCTGACTTGCTTGACAGATAAGAAATGAGTGAGATAAGATGACAACATGTTTTCCATATGCTACTGGAGAAATTCCAATGAAATGCTTTCTTTGTGATTTATTTTGTTTGGGCAGTGCATTTATTTACCCTAGATTAATTTCAATGAAATGCTTGCACATGTTTAGCGCAAGCATTAAAATATTCCGCTTAAATTTCGTGCGCTTCGTTTTAGCTGCTTCTTTATCTATCTATCTATCTATGCACATATCTAGTTACAGTTATAACTTCCTGTTAATGTGTTGGCTGCTGCCATATAAACAGCATAACCTTCACAGCCAGCCAAACAGATATTGCGAGAGCGAGCGAGAGAGGCATAGCGATCGCAAATAATAGAAATAATGTAAAATAAATCAACATCAATATGATGAGAACTGCCCGTGAGCTGCGCGGCAAAGAGAGTGCAAAGTTGAACGGGTGGGGCTTACATTGGTTTGTCATATAATCGTCAAGTTTGCGTCTTTACATTTCGTTTCGCCTCATTATGTGAATTACAATTTGCATTACATGGGAGAGCGCGAGCAAGAGAGAGCGCAAGGAGAGTGTAAACGGTGTCTATGTGTGTATGCATGTGTAGCTGATGACGCCGTTGGCACTTGTTGTTGTTGCTGCGCTTTGTTTCAGTTCAGCGTTCGTTGTTGTTGTTCTGTACGTTGATTAGATATAAATTTCTTTATTGATTAGATAAAAAGAACGCGACAAACATAAACCGAAAAATATAGATAGTAAAATAGACAAAGAAGAGAACAGATGGAAATCTCTGCATGAGGTGATCCCACAAGCTCTCTCACTCTAGCTGGCTCTTTGCTCGCTCTCGCTCTCTCATCTAATTGTAAATTGCGCGCATTTCAATTTGTGGCGGTCATAAAAATGTTTTTTTTTTCGTATGATTTCCGTGTTGATGTTGTTTGATGGCTGCCAAAGGCGGCGGAGTGGGGCGGGGCTTGAGGTGTCTGCCATATAAAGTTCTCAAACTTTGCGTGTTTTCCGAGACGTAGTTAACAAAAAAAAACAAAAGCTGGGCCTGCTTTTTTCTTCAACTTTTTCGGAATTTTCAATATTAAATGTGAATTTGCTTCACTTTTTTATCTTTTGTTTTTTTTTATGCGTCTGGGGTTAGGGGCTTGTCTGAGCAGAGGGTTGATTATGTCAGCAGTCAAATGAAATATGTGTTTTTTATATGTTCCAAACAGGGTTTTGGGGGCTTAGATGAATTAGTGGACTGAGTGCGAAAGAGACAGAGAGAGAGAGAGGTGGATAGACAATATTGCACAATATATAGTCGCATATTGTGTCTGGCTCGAGTTCATGATTGGCAAATGTCTGCTATGCGAAAAAATATGTACATATGTATGTATGTATGTAGAAAAATAAGTGCAAAAGTTTTTTGTATTATTTATCTTATTGTTGTGATTCGTCGACTGTTGTCGTGTGCTTTTTATAGACGACATTTGGTGGCGCGTGTAAAGCAAAACAAAATCGAAAAGCAAAAGAGAGCCGTAAAAAATTGTCAGACACGTGCGTGGAACAACGAATGGACAGAGAGTAGAAGGTTTATAGTATATGTCTGTGTGTTGGTTTATAAGTTTTTGCTATCAATCGAATGGAGCCATAATTTGTTGGAGCGTGTACAACGCGACGTATGAGCAATATTCGATAAATTTTGAATGAAAGATGACGAACAAGGGATATATCTGGTAAATGGAATGCCAGCAGACACACACAGACTCACACATAGAGAAAAACATCGTAAGGCAATTAAAAAAGCCAGCACACACACACAGAAAGAGGACGAGAGCTATGTCCAGTATTTGGTGTAAAAAGCAATCACATGCGAAATGCTGAGCGACAGACAGCAGAGTTAAGAGGGTGGCTGAGTGGGTGGAGGAGATGGGGAGTTTTTATACAATGCCTCGGCTGCTGTTTCCACATTTCATAACCGAAAAGTCTGCTACCCTTACTGCTGCTGCTGCTGCTGCATCCGATACCCTCTTGAAATGCGTTTGACAGTTGCTTTCAAGGGTGTTTAATGCTGAGCTGCCAGCTAACCAAACTGAACCGCATCGCAATCCCGAGCCCAATCCATGCCCAGCTCCCTCTCTGTTTGCCTTTATCCAATTGCATTTTGCTGAAATTTGTGTTTTTTTTCTGCTCGCAGTTTTTTACGTTTGCAATTTTTGCATGTCACTGCGGCTACGTATTGTTTTGGATTTGCTTTCGGGTTGCCTTGGCTTCTACATAGTTTGTTTTTGCTCTTTGCATTTGCTTGCGGCGCCTGCAGCTATGCAACACTTTTTTCCTCTACTACATATTGCCTTTAAGTTTTGGAGGGGACACAGCAGGACGCCATAAAAACTTGACGGCGCCTCGAGTTACAGGACTCGCCTTGCTCTACGCTCCCTCTCTTTTGCTTCCCGGTTTTATGGTTTCATTTTGAGTGAATTACTTGGCGCCCAAGCGCCTGCTGCTTTGTGTATATGGTATAAAGTTTCTCGTCTTATGATTTATTTGCCAATGAATTCGACTCGAGAGCCCGCACACACACACACTCGCATCGTTTCATCATAAATTGCAATAAAAATAAAAATAAATCAGCATAATAGACTCCACGCAGCAACCACCGCAGAGCAACCCTCAAATAAGCAAATACAAATACAAATACCATGTGGCTTTTATTTCGACTGTGTCGAAGGGGGGTTTTAAATAAAAACTTCAACTGCAAAACTCAGCAAAGCCTCAAAAAAAAGGAAGAAATTGAAAAAGGCTCACATTTTTTGATTAAAAATCCAATGCGCAAATAATGCAACAGTCCAACAACAAGTTGAAAGCGAATATGCTGCAACAAAACATATTCATATGTAAGCCTCTCTCTCCAACAACCACCCTGCAACTCCATCTACCCCAACCCTCTCAACCCCCTCGACTCATGTTATGTAAAAATATTGGCTCTAAATTTCGTTCGTTGTTGCATGTTTTTTCCTGTCGATTTTAAATTCATTTTTATAAATGTTTTGCCGGCTTGTTTGCCTTTGTTGCCTTTTGTTCGAAATGTTGCCAGGCTGTAACACATGTGGTATGAGCAATATTTGAATGTGGTTGCAAGCAGCTGCTGGCTGCAACTGTAGGCGACGGCTGCTGCTGCTGCTGCTGCAGCAACAACAACAGCAACATAAACCCTAACAATGGCTATATGCTAACAACAAATCATGTTGCTGTTGCACGCTGCGTATACGCAATGTGAGCTGCTTTCTATGACAGGCAATTGGAGAGTGTGTGTGTGCTAATTAGCATGTTTAAGTATTCAGTTGCGAGCATGTATGTATGTATGTAAATAGAAAAATAGATAGTTTCTATCGAGTGCACAGTGGCACAAAATCAACAAAATATTGTCCATTTTTTTATATATGTTTTATGTCTAAAGATATTTTTTTATGTATATGAATCTTTATATTCTTAAATGTTAAATCTCTCAAAAACAACAATATTATACATATATTTTATTACAAAAAATAACTATAGCATACTTCTGGGAGCTAAGTCGAAGATTTGTTTATCTAGATTTAAAGCGTTTTTAAATTGTCTAAATATGAATTTAAAACTTGTTTAAAAATATATAAAAATTTTTTAAACAATGCTTTAATAAATTGTATTTATTTTATTGAAATATTTTACTCTCTATTTTTTTTATAAATTTTTATTTTTTTTTTAAATTTTTTGCATGTTTGCTTTCACTTGTAGCTTTGCCTGACTGTCTGTGTTTTTTCAGTCTTTATAGCCTATATTTACTGTACTTTATATGCCATTTATATGTCATATATACATACATATATTTAAAACTGGGCGTCACTTTAGAGTGCTCAAACGCATAAATAAAACAAAATTGCATTTCACAAAGTTTGTAATTTCATTTGGCTGTGGTTGTTGTTGTTGTCAGTTGTTGCTTTTGTTGTTGTCCTTGTGATATAATTCCAAATGGTTGGCTCGTCTGCTGCTCGTGCTGCGATAAAAAACAAAAAGCGACTTGTAACACGCGCTAATCAACAGTCGACAGTCGCCATGGCTCGTGCAGCAGTTCCATTTGCCAGGTTGCCCCCAACTAAACACACCTCTCTCTCACCTGCGCCCTGTGCACCCTACCTGTTTTCAACTATCAATCAGCGACAGTTTTGCGCACCTTACTTTGCTTTTTTATTTATAATTTTTCGTTTCTAGTTATACGGTGCCTATCTTATCTGTCAGTTTTTTCGCTGAAACAAAATTTATGCCAGCTAGCAGTTCTTCTTGTTGTTGTTGTAGTTGCAGGGCAGGTGTGTGTGTGAGTGTGTGCAACCTTGTGGCTTACGACAAGTTCTATATGAATTGGATACTACGTCAAACGTCATCAAAAGAGTTTTGTATTTTATCTAATCGCCAATTAAATGCAATCGACGGAAGAAGAAGAAGAGGCACCAGCATTCGGGTTTTCTGCGCGTTTTGTATAAAAGTCAGCGCAGAAAAAAAGCACAAAAAATCATAAACAATTAGAGACACATAAACATTAAAAATAAATCGAAGGCTGAAGGCTGTCAGCGACAAGCCAAATGGCAACAGCAACAACAACAACATCAACAACAACAACAACAACAACATCAACAACAACAACAACCAAAAAGAAGCTGCAATAATTTTTGCTCAAGTATTTTGCGCACAACTACAAAAATAACAAAAAATACATAAACAATATACATAAATCACATTTTAAAATAAAACAAAGCAAAAATTGCAACAGCGCAAAATAAAAACGACGAAAACTCAACGCATAAATCGACGAAGCTGATGTCGGCGACGCCGACGTCGCTGCTGACGCTGGCGTCGTACTTGAAAACCAGTTTCAAGCAACAACAAATATGTCTACTGAAGTACAGCTAAAAAGCCACAACAACAACAATCAGATACTGCAACACAACAAACAAAACAAGCCCGAAAAAATTGTTATAAAAAAAGGAAAAAACAACAACTGACAAAAATGAAGAAACAAAGCGAAACAAGTCAAAAATTTGTGCCATAAATTCCGAAAAACCACAAAAACTGCGCGCATAACCACAAAATAGTTAAAGATAGTCAAAAAAGAAGCAGCTAGAAAATTTTCTGTTGCATGAGGAAATCAGCTGATAAGCGTTGTTAAATAAACATGCTGAGAAGCGCAGAGAAGGGCACATAGATAAGAGCCGAGCGTGAGAATCGCATAGATAACAACCAGCTATGAGAAGCGCAAAGGAAGGCCTACTTTGCCTAAAAGAAGTTAATGTTAAGCAATTAAGCTCAAGTGTCTTTGAGAAACGCATAGAGAGGTATTAAATATGCGGAAGCGCATTGAGCTGCAACAATTGATATAGCTAAAAGTGCTATAAGCTTTAAGCCATAATTTCTTAATCTGCTTTTTGGTAACTTTATTACCGAGCACCTTCAGCAACCTTTATGGGCTTTACAGTTCTTAGCGATTTTCATTCATTTCGCTCGCCGTAAATCAGAATTCAACTTCATTGCGATTTCATAATGTAATCGCCAACAGCAATAAATGCTTCGCATTTTTTTTTTTGCCCGACTTCCATTCACAAAAAGCCGTTGACAATTGAAGAACGGGCCGAGCAATTCGTCAGTTATTGGTAACTGAAAATGGGGAATGGGGACTGGAAAGACTGTGGCGATAAGCGCTAAACGATAAGGCAACGATTTCTGCATACCTGAGCGAAAAAAGAATAAAAACAAAAACAAAACAACAGGTCGAACTACAAGTGGAAATGGGGTTTCCATTCGAGGAGGCGGGTTTACGGTGTACAATGCAATGAAAATTTCCATAGTTGGAACTCTGCTCTAGCTGTCTGTCAGCAGAAAAGCAAACAGCCAGAAGTTAGAGAGAGAGAGAGAGAGGCAGATCGTTTGGCAGATACTCTGTATATTAGAGGAGCTTAAAGAACTTTTTATTAAGATGAGAGTTAAAGGTAGAGAGAAAGTTTTTAATCTACAGTTAACAGAAATTGAGAGTTTTTAAGAGAGTAACTAACTCATCTCAAAATGTATTATGATATTTTGTAGAAATTTTGATCTTAAATAAAAAACGATGACATATGAAATGTACAGTTAAGGGAAACCCCATTCGGCATATCTACAGGGTATATAAACAACACTTTGCTCTATAATTTGTTCTTGTTGTTGTTAGCTGATAAGAGTTGGTTACCTTTGATTTGTGTTGGAGAACTAGAGAACTGGAACCAAGTGCTATCTATGGCTGACAAGTAGAAAATTTTTCGGTTTCTTTCTGTCTTTCCGTTTTAAGCATATATATTTCTTCTTTATTCATTTTTTTTTTGTTTTTTTGACTAGAACGAATGCGAATGTGTTTTTGTGGCTGATATCAATGCTGGCTGCCTTTTAAATGGGTCGTTAAATGTGGCTGGTGTGTGTTTTCTGTTTATTTTTTATCATGTGACTTCTTCAAGGTGTTTTGAGGACAGCAAACTATGTATAGGTAAAATACGATAACACGTTCTCAAACAGAAATGTCAGAGAAATCAAAAGCACATCTCAATTAGAAAGAGAATCGGAGTCAAAAGTCAGCTTCTTAACCCATTAAAGCCCAATCAAAAATTTTTGCAATTAGATATGCGAGACAAGCGTTGACCTTCACAGCGGTTCAGGGGTTGCTTTGCTTAACACGTGTAACTATTGTCATGGCCTCGAGTGTGTGTGTGTGTGTGTGAGTGTGTTGTTGAGGGTTGTTGCTGGGTTCAGCCCCCGTTTTACTGATGGGTTTATTAATATTGGTACGCACTTATTAAAGGCACTTTTATAAGTGCATGCGGACTCGATAAAGCAATAAACGCACCAAATGTTTGTTTCTCCAGGGTTAATGAGACACACACAGAGAGAAAACGAGAGAGAGAGAGAGAGAGAGAGATGGAGAGCCAAAGAGAGCGTGTGCTTGCTCTCTTTGATCTTTCGCTTGGCATTTAGAAAATATACCATGGGGTTGTTTATTATTATTTTTTGCGATTTGCAAATGGTTTTCCGCGTTTAGGTTTTGTTTTTCTGCTCTTCGTTCAATTGTATCGCATTTTTATTTCCCGTGTGAAAATTGCCAAAGGCTGAACAGGAAGTCGGAAGGTAAAACAGCTACTTTGTTCGTCCTTTTCGGTTTTCGGTCTGCTCCTCTCTGGTGGTTGGTTTAAGGGCTTTATCGTTGATGGGTTGTGATTTGGTTGCCTTGGTGGTTGATTGATGTGTCGCATAGTTCGCTGTATTTACTTTTTTTCTGCTTATTCTTCATTTTAATTTTTGTTATCGCTGGCGGGTGCTATCAGGGGGTGTGTGGCGCATTAACAGGGTGTTAATTGTTGCAGCAGATTCTTACATGATTTTAGAAGCTTTAATTTCAGATCAACTTCTAGTTCATTTTTCCAGTTTTCAACTGAAATTTTTAATTTTTAGCTAGCTAGAAAAATAGTCCTTTAAGCATTCTCAACAATGGATTCCAGTGAAGTTGTTAAGTGTTATTTTCTAGTTTAAAAAACATATTTAAGTCGTTATCAATTCTTAGTAAAAAACATTAAGCATCTTTAGTTTAGGCTAGTTTCTTAAATCTCAAGAATTTTCCATGCATTCAGGTGAATTCGTTATGCAATTTATTTCTGATTTGATATAATCATTTATATAAACATTTCAGTGAATTCTTTGATTTAATTATTTTTTATCTTCATATACAAATTTTAGTTCATTAAATTTATATTTTTCTTAAATGCAAAATAAAAAGATACTTCCCACAATCTCATAAATTTTCCACTACATTCCACTAAATTATTGAATTATTAAATTATTTTTTGCCATACTTTCCAGTTGAACCCCATCATAAATATCAAATTTTGTAGCTCACTAAATAAAACCTAAATTGATTAATTATTATTTAAATAAATTTTTTTTTTTGGTATTCTTCCAAAAATCCCAAGAATTTTCCATTGCATTCCAGTGAATGCGTAAAGTGATTTATTTCTGTGCTATTTTTCAGCCATTTTCAAGCTATGCTGGCTATTTTTTTGTTGCTCTCCAACTGTTTTTCATTTTTGTGTCGGCTACCTGTGCGTGCAAATGGGTTAAGGTTCTTTCTTACCTGTGCCGGCATTTGCCTGCACTTCCAACCGTAAGATCTATGTAAAGACCCTTACGGTGATGAATTACAAGCGTGTGAGTACGTGTGTGTGAAATATGCGTGGCATGTGAGAAGAAAATGGAAGAACATGAAACAGCAGCAGAAAAAAAACGGCAAACGAGCCGAGCAGAGAAAGGCGTAGGTAGGCGAATGGAAATGGAAGTGGGTACGAGGAATAGAAATAGAAACAAAGACAGACCCAAAACGAGATGAGAGACGAGTTTGTAATGCTTCGACGAGTGACCTTTTTCTTATTCACGGGCTCCCCCCGCCATTTTACAAAAGATACAATAAACTGAATTTGGGCAAAAACATTGTCGAGCTGTTGTTGTTGTTGTCGTTGTTGCTATTGTTGCAAGGGCTGTCAGACAGGCAAAGCAGAGCAGAGGCGGGCATGCAAGCGGATCGCCGCGTCTTGGGAAAATTTTCTATCTTGGCAACTTTGCGTTGCCTTCTTTCTACGAAAATAGTTCAATGGAAAACTCCAAGAAAAATGCTCAACAGCAACAACAAAGCAACAGCAGTAGGTCGCAACAAATTGTGCACTCAACGGCAAATGTTTGCTAAGGCTGTGAGAGAGAGAAAGCATGCACGCTGCCTTTGGCTGCTGCTGGATGCGCTCTTTGGCGTACGTGCGAACTGAGGTAAACGTATGCATGTGTGAGTGAGTGTCTGTTTGAGTCAATTATGGGTCAGCTGTGCGTGAGTTTGAGAGCAAAAGCAGCAGCAGGCAAAGAGGCTGAGCGCCCAACAGAGTGGAAGAGAGCGGGAGAGAGAGGGGTGGGCAATGGCAAAGACACGCATAATGCCTGTCACACAGCTGATGTAAAGCTGCGAGCGTACCGTTCTCTATGTGTGTGTCTGTGTGTTTACCGTTTTGTTTTGCTTTTTGGGTAATTTAAAGAGTAGATATACAGTTAACTGTTAAGGCCTTTAAAAGTGTATACAATTAATTTATAATATATAATTTTTTGATCGCTTAAAGCTAATTAGAACTACAACAAGTAAAGCAAAAAAGTCACACAAAATTTACATAAAATATCTAAAAACAAAAGCACATTCCTTTCAAAGCACAACAATCAAATGTATTTTTTTTCTATATAAAAAAAAAGTTGAGTATAATTTTATTTTATTTTTTTTCTGAGCAATTATTTTTATGCACTACGTGAATATTTTTTAAAGGTATTTATTTTTGGCAACAAAGTAAAGTGAAATATTCTTTTTGGCATTTATTTTAGCTTTTTCTTAATTTTGATCGCAAGTTATTTTTGTCTTTGCTCAGCCTTTTTTTTTGTTGGTAATTTTATTTTTTTTTTATTTTTGTTGTTTTAAATGGAATTTATTTTTAGATATTTTACCTAAGTTTTGCTTTATTGTGCGAATTGATGTTGTTGTTGTTGTTGCCGTTGCACTTGTTGTTGTTGTTGTGGCTGGTGCGTGGTGGCAGAGGAGCGAAGCAGCGCTGTCAGCGATTGCTTTTGCTTGCTGTTGTTGGAGTTGCTGTGCGGCTTATCAGCACTAACTGTTAACGGTAAACTGTAACTGTATGTTGTTGTCGTTCTTACGCTCACTTTTGCTTTTTGTGTTTGTTTTTGGCTTTGGATGTTTTTTTTTTGAGACACTGTGCACTTTGTTTTTGAGCCTTTCTCCAAGGCTTTGAGTGTTTGTTACTCCTTTGAGGAGGCGTGGACAGAGGGCGGGTGTTTGTTTGTTTTTTTTTTTTTGAGTGAACTTACTTTTTGGAATTGCGCTTCGTTGTTTGTTTGGAATACATGGGAATTTTGTCAACAATCAATTGCATGGCATCAAACAAATAACATGGGCATCTAAACACACTCTACACGGTGTGTTTGTTGTGTTTATTGTTGTTGTTTATTTTCGAGTGTTTCTTTTTGCTCAAAGGTTCAGCGACATTTTGGCAAAGTTTTTATTTTTAACTTTTTTGTGCACTTTTTCTTTCACTTTTTTCTCTGATTAATAAAATCGGGTTTTTTGTTTTTAACTTTTGTTGATGTTGTTGTTTTTTGTTACGCTTTCACATTTCGTGAGTCTTTTTTGTTTATGATTTTTGTTGTTGTTTCTTTAACTTTTTTGGTTGCTAGCAAAAATTTGTTGTTAACTTTTTTGTTGTTGTTTGTTTTGCACTTGTTGATTAATTTGATTTGAAACAAATTTTATACAATTTTGTTATTTGTTTCACTTGTTGCAAATAATTTGTTTTGTGCTAGTTGTTTGTTTGTTTATTTAATAATACTGTTGTTGTAGTAATCCAAGTTGTTGTTGTTGCTGCTGTAGTTGTTTGTTGTTGTTGGTTGTTTGTTTGTTGGCTGATTTGCAACAGGAACTTTTCTTTATTCTTTGAGCACTTAATCCAAAAAATGTGCTTTTGTTTATCTGTTGTTCAATTTGTGTTTGTTCTAAATGTTGTTTATGTCACTTTTACAATTATCTTTTTGTATTTTTAATTTAACATTTTAATACACCTTCAAAATACTACACAGTTGTTTGGTTGTCACTTGTGTTTGGTAAAAAACGTAAATCTTGGTTTTTTCGAATATTTTAGACGTGTTTCTCTTTTAACGTTTTGCGTTTGCCGCGTTTGATGCTTGCGCGTATTTCAACCGAGCGACGACAACATTCGACGACAGCCAGAAAGGAACTGAAGCTGGGCTGGCAACGCTGACCGTGGCACGACTCGAAACTGACTGAACGGGAAACTGGTGACTGCGATGGCCGCTGCTGCTGCTGCTGCTCGGTGTTCGCTGCTGCTGCTGTTCGCTGCTCGCTGTCGCTGCTGCTATGGCGGCGCTACCTTCGCACCCACACACATACACACATTTATACATACGCTTGCAATGCTCGAGAGAGCGCATTGTCTGCGAACATGTTTGCGAGCATTTGCGCGTGGTACAGTTGACGGCTCTCTCTCTGGTTGTGTGCCATCTCTCTTGCTCGCTCGCTCGCTCTCGCGCTTGATTTATTTCAGGTCGCTGTGTTTGGTATTCATTTGACTGTTAAGGGGCGACGACGCGCGAGCACTTAAGTAAAATAATAATTATACGTATGTCAATTTGTTTGACTTCTTTGCGTGCGTTTATTGCTACGTTTAGCGTAAAAGCGCAAAGCGTAGTAGAATCTACTACTTTTTTGTGCTTTGACATTTATTGGGTTTGTTTTGAAAGCCTCTGCGAGTGTGTGTGTGTTTATATCTGTGTAAGCACGCTGGTATGTGTGTGTGTGTGTGGGTAGCGTTAAGTAGATTTTTCAGCACATTTGTCTTAATTGTTGTGATTTGTGGTTGATATTTGAATGATTTACGGCAGCCAGGGGCGCAATTTTGGCGAGTCTCGATATGCGGCTTACATATGCAAATTGAGCGTTGGCTTTGCATTATTTAAATGCAAATTAATTGTTTCTTAAACGTTGACATTATACTTAGCAATTGAGTTTTTATAGCCTTTATTTGTTTTAGTAAATTTAATTAACAAATTTAGTACTTAAATATATACGTATGATGAATAAATATGCCATATGCTTAAATACATACACACACACACTCATGCAAACACTCACTCGCCCAATCGTTTCGTCGAGTGGCCGCAAAATTGAAATACTTTAATTACCCGAATAAAAAAACATTTAACAATTTAATCTGAGCATATCAATTGCCGCACACAACACTCCACATACTATACACACATAAGCATCTGCACACTCTCTCTCACTCACAGTTACTCTCATTTCACGCGCTCACGCTCACGTCGCGCTCTCAGCAACGTCGAATCATGCCCAAAATCCACTCCCAATTTATCACTCAATTAGCACAGAAAAATGTAGTAGTGTATTTACTACACTTCTCGCACACACATACACACACACGTACAGAGAGCAACAGCAGCTGCACAGCGTGAGAAATTCACTGCGAATTAAATGCATACCCAAGCAGCCGAGCTTCGGCTACTGCTCGGCTCCGGCTGAGTCTTTCGGCTCAGCTCTTGCCTTCGGCTTCGGCGTAGCCGTATCGGGTGTTCATCTCAATGAAATTGTAGCATATTTGTTGCCATATCGAGATTAAATTTTCAAAACACAAACGAGCGCAGCGCCGCTGTTGGAGGTGGCAAACAGACAGAGAAAGAGAGCGAGCAACAGAGATAGAGCAAACGTGTACGTGCACGAGAAAGAGAAGCTAAAAGAAAGAGAGCGACCGAGCACAGTATACTTGTGTGCGTTGCTTGTAAGCTTTTGTGTGCTGTGCTGGCTGGATGGGTGGGTGGTTGGGTGAATTGCTGGGTCGTTCGCTTGGTTGGCCGTGCGATTTATTGATGACGTCGGCGACGGCGTCGCTGCCGCTGGCAGTGTTAATGTGTTTGTTGCTTTGGCATAAAATTATGTTTTATTTTATTTAACATGGTGTATTTTTTTCTTTTACTTTTTGCTCTCTGCTGCCGCTTGGCGTCGATTTTTGGCAGTCCTTGTCATAATTTCAATGCGAGAAGGAAACGCAGCCCGTCCTGGCGCAGGAAGTCTTCGTGAGAGCCAACAACAACAACAACAACATCGACAACAATAAACGTCGACAGTTGTGCGATGATGGCAGCTTCATTGGGTTATGCTTATGGCTCTGCCTGTGCTTGTGTGTGTGTGTTTGTGCGTGGCTGTGTATGTGTAAAAGGAAGTGTATTGCGTTGTAGGCCGTCGTCGGCTTTATGCACGTGTGCGGGCGAGGGAGGTTCGAGTATCTGTATCCGTATCTGTGTAAATGCGTTGTTCCTGCTGTTGTTGTTGCTGCTGCTGCTGCTGGTTGTTGGCCTGTTCGGTCGCCCCTCTGTCATTGTGTATGTGTCATGGGCTGCTTATGCGTTGTGCGCTGTGTTGTTCCTGTTGTGTCTTCCTGTCACTGTGACTGCGTGCCGAGCCGAGCCGATTCGCATACAGGGTGCACAGGGCGGTCAAAAACATTGCTTTGCTTGTCAAACAGGGCACATATTGAAATTATACAGGGTGCGAGCGTGCACAGTAGAGCATTCATGACACAAAGGGTGTCTGTTTGTTACAGGGTGTCTGCTAGTTAGTTTAACAAACAGGGCATAGTTGATATTTGATAATACACATTATATACAATAACTTTTATTTTAATATATAAATTATTTAGTAAAAAAGATGTAAATATGTTGTATGTATACTGATAGAAGTAAGTGTCAAACATAATATGCCTTGTTTGTTTTTGATCAAGTGTTGAGACATACCCCTGCATCACCCTGTACTTAAAACGCGGCTGTAAAAACAATTTAATGCATAAAACGACAAAAATCTGGTTTTCACAAAACCAAACCCAGAGCCAACAACAAGCGACGAAAGCGCTAAAGGAGGAGGCAATGGGTGGCAGAAGAAGAAGAGAGTAGGAGGTGTAGGAGAGGAAGAAGTTGCTGCTGCTGCTGGAAGAACACTCACAGGCCAAGCAATGACAGCAAGAGCAACAACAACAACAGCAACCGCACCGGCAGCAGCAGCAACTGTTGAGATTACACTAAAAGTAACTGCCAGCAGCAGCAACAACAAGCAACTGCAACAGCAGCAGCCGGAGCAGCAGCACTGAGAGAGCGCAACACTAAAATCAATTATGTAGCAAGAGCGGCAACAACAACTACAATTGCAGTTGGTAGCAGCAGCGTGAAAATAGTAGTGAACGAGAAAAAAATGGCAAAGTAAAATGAAAAAGCAGACAACGTTAGCGCTGACGCTGACGCTAGCAGACGTAACAGCAGCAGGCGCAGGGTGGTGGGTGGCAATGCCAGT
Source organism: Drosophila gaucha (assembly GCA_035045545.1). Lineage (NCBI taxonomy): Eukaryota > Metazoa > Arthropoda > Insecta > Diptera > Drosophilidae > Drosophila > Drosophila gaucha. Next base: position 9,890,566 of record JAWNOY010000292.1, read on the forward strand.
CAGAGAGTCAGACAGTTAGTCAGCCAGCCTGACGCTCTCTACGTAGCGTCGGTCAGTCACAAATATGTTGCGCATTTTTGCCTCGGCAAAGTGAGAGAGCATGGGAGACAGAGAGAGAGAGAGACAGAGAAAAAGAGCGAGTGAGTGAGTGAGTGCTGCTGTGTAACTGTTGTTTTTATTGCTATGAGGTGGGGTGGTGGGCTGGCTAGTAAAATGCGTAAGCAGCGTGAAGAGAGGTGGCAGCGGCAAAGGCAGCAGCAGTAAACGATGAACTTTGCTTGACGATGCGACGATGCTTGTTCTTGTTGCTGTCCGTTGTTGGTAGGTTTGAGGCAAACACCTTTCCACGTGCAAGTCGAGAGCATCTCTGTTGCTGCTGCTGCTTGTGCTGCTTTCGACGTCAGCGTCGCTGCTGCCCCGCAGATGTTTGGCAAAATAATCAGCGAGCGACGTTGGAGAAAAGAGCGTGCAAAAAATTATGCTGAGTGCTTTGGCTGCCTGCCCATACAAAGTGAAAGAAGCAGCACACTCTGTAAGTGTATGAATGTGTGTGTGCAGCATAACACAAAAAAAAGGCAGCGACGAAGAAAATCAACGAGCAGCAGCAGCGGGCGACGCGTCGCGACGCAGGCAACGTTCGGTGGTTCGATGTTCGATGTTCGCTCAGTTTCAGTTACAGGGGCAGCGATGTCGACTCTGCGTCGGCAGATACTTTGAGATTTTTTTCTTTTGTGCGCTTTATTTTGTACTTTTTGTACGTTTTGTTGTTGCTTTCATACATTTTATCAGTCGAGGCGACGTCGGCGCTGACGTCGACGTAGCTGCCTGACGATTTTCTTGGCATTGTTGTTGTTGCTTTTATTTGGGTGCCGTTTGGCGTTTAGCTGTTGTTCTTGTTGCTGTTTGGTTGTATCTGTATCTGTATCTCACACACACACACACACACACACAGAGTTGAGAGACTCGTATCTTTGTATCTTTTAGCGTTGTTTTGAGTTAAGCAATTGATGGATATGGTTTATTTATAACGCTTGGCGACTATCGAATGAACACTTGGCCTGTGCGAGACTCTGGCTATGAGTATCTGTAAGATACACAACGCCTCTGCCCCCTGCTGCCGCTTGGTTGGCTGGCTAGCTGCCTGGCCTGTTCGATAAACGTAAGCGTAATAATATTTTATTGAAATTTGTTTTCTTTTCTTCTGCCTCTGAAGAAATGCTCAACAACATTTTGTACAAATTTTTTTTTTTTTTTTTGGGTTGCCATACAAAAGCCATCGAGTGGGAGAGCGAAGCGCTGTGAGGGGGTGAGGCAGGGGTAGGGGTAGCGGGAGCGACGACTGCCTTCATTTCTGGCTGTTGCTTATGTTTTTTTCTTTTTTTTTTGTATTTGTCGTCGTCGACGTCGTCGGTCGTCGTCAACGTTTTTTTTTTTGCGCTATAAGTATCTGTTGGATAAATATGAGGTTAAAGCGTTGCCTTCTGTCGGCCGCTGTTGTTGTTGTAGTTGTTGTACATACCTACAGATATAGATACGTACATATGCAAGTATGTGGCAGCCTTATGTACCTGTGCGCTTTGTATCTGTATCTGTATCTGTGTGTATCAGCAGCTGTGTATGTGCATGTGTGTGTGTGTGTGTGTGTGTGTCTGTTGAAGCGAAGTGCAGCGCATTTTGATTGTTGGCTGCCTTTTGATGAAAACATAAATATCACAACACACAACAAACCAACAAAAGAAGCCAACAGCGAAGCAACTGCAGCTGAAGAAGCGAGTCTCAAGGAATTCTCTCTCTCTCCATCTCGCTCTAACTTGCTGGCTCGCTCTGACAGCTCTATCTCGCTCGCGCTGCAGACGTTCTGGCTTTTTGGGTATGAATGAAATGTTGTTGTGTGAATGTGTGTGTGGAAGATTTCCTCTGCTGCTGTTGCATTTCGTGTTGTTCTTGTTTCCTTTTTAAACGGATTTCTGTGTGTTGGTAAATTGATATGGTAAATGAATCGGAATTTGGAAAACTTAGGAAAATTGAAAAACGTAGCTGTGGCTCGATTGATATAAGTATAATTAATTATAAAGATACCTTTGGTTAAAAGGTTTAAAAGCGTCTTAAATTTAATTATTTAAGTTGGCTTGGTGTTGTTGCTTTTGCCTTGGATATGGAGATCTAAGCTTTAGTTGTGTGGGAGGGAGGAACATCAATTTGTAAAGAAAGAAAGATACTAATGTAGCTTTATGGAGTTTGCGTCAGCGGTACTTTTTGAGATTTCGTTTGAAGTTATTTTAAAATATTTATAAATGAAATGCAATAAGTCCATTCTTTCCCCTTAGAGACTTTTGAGACCCTCCAAACATGCTAACATTAGTTTTTGTCTACATGTATATCTATAAATATATATCTTTATCTATGAATAGTTCAATTCATAAAACTAGAGTAGATAAAATAAACAGAAGCATAAAAGTCAAGCGACAATTTGTGAGTCTTTGACTCATTTACAGCCCTAACCCCTAACCAACTCCTCTCTGCAACTCCCTGATCTGCCCCTCTCTCCCATGCTTTGCATACAACTTAATAATTATTCATGCAGTTGCTTCAACGCATTTAGTGGATGCCGTATGCCCACACAACACTCCAAAAAAAAGAGCAACAACAACAAGTTGAACATACATACATAAATGAAATCGAAACGAAACGAAATACGAAGAACAACAACAACAAACAAGCGACAATGCTTTATATAGTTGAATGACTGAACCGAGCTGAAACAAACCCGTCAACCACACAACAACAAGAACAACAAGAATAATAATAACAACAACAACAACAGCAACAACAAAATTAACACACACACAAAAAATACTTATACGCAACAACAAAAAATTACCTTAAAAACACCAAACAAGCTGAACAAAAAAAAAACAAAAATAATAAAAACAACAACTGAAGAAGAAGAAGCAAAGCAGAAAAAAATATGTACAAAAGCTGAAAATAAAAATACATTAAACGAAATAAGATGAATACCAAACAAATAAAAAATTTATGCGCTGCCTGATGGTCGAAGCTATGGAGCAAGAGAGCGGGAGCGAGGGAGAAGGAGAGAGGCAAAGAGCGGGTGTGTGTGTGTGTGTGTGTGTGTGTGTGTGGAGCAGAGCGAGAAATTATGCCACAATCAAGTACAACACAGCAACAACAACAACAACAACAACTAAACAGAGCGAGATCCACAAGTACGCGCAGATGCCACAGCCAGATGATGATCTTCATCATCGTCATCGCGTTGATGATCAAGCTGTTGATCATTATGATCATTATCGGTCAATGATAATGTCGTTTTGTGGCGTTTGCATGTTGAGCCCGGCACTCGGCCAATGGACTTGCATTGAGTGTAGCTCTCAGTGTGTGTAAATGTATCTGTATCTGTATCTGTAACCAAGCAGCAGCGTAACCAGAAGATACTCGAATGCCAGCAGTTGCAGTCCGATTGCGAGTGCCTGCCTGCCTTTGCCTTTGCCTGCTGCATTCCATAGATACACAAAAATAAAAATGCGGCTATGATAAATAATAATACACACACACACACACACACACACGCATACGTACACACGTAGTCAGACAGTCAGCACACTCCACGTAAATGTTGAGATACATTTGTATCTCAGAGTGCATCAAGCAGAGAAAAATACAAAAACTGATTTTGCCGCAGACAGAAATAGGACAATGCAGCCAAGTAGGCAAAGCATGGAAATGATCTTCCAGAACAAAGAACACAAGAAATCTTGTACTACAAACACATACATACACATACACATACACATACACATGTATCTATAGATTCAACAGTTTTTGTGCAGCCAATTTACCAGAGCGAAATTCCATTTGCGATCTGTCGAGCGACGTTTTTCGTTTCTTGCAAGTCTGCTTGAAAATTCTATTTTCCGCTTTTCAGCTGTGAATTGTGAATGCAAGTAAGATAGAATTAGTGAATGATTCGGATTTGTGATCCAAATTTCATTGAATAAGCAATAAGAAGAGAGAAGACAAGTTATAGATCGGTCTTCATCTAGTTAATAGATCAGGAGATAATCGATTAACGTAAGATTATTTGATGAATAAAGCATTAAATCAATTTAGAATGGAGCTGACTATAATTGATAATTTCAAGTTGTGATTTCTTTAGTCGGATTGAGTACAGTGAAATCTACAGCTGAAGTAGACCAAATTTTTTCAAAAAGATAGATTTTAGTAACTTTAAAGTACGCATGGGTTCAAATCACGCATCGAACTATTGAAAATGTTTATTTAATATAAAAATTAATTCTATTTAGTTAAGTTAAATATCTAGTGTATCGATTCTAATCTCTAGCCAAAGACCTTCCTGGTTTGATTTCGAATCTTTGTCATATTTTATACATAAATGGATATTTGTGTGATATTTGTAATATTCTTAAATTTGTTATCAATCTACATAGTATTTTCACTTCACTATCAGTTGCATTTACGATCAAGTAACCCTGAATCGAACTTCCAGCCTGACATCCACTTGAACTTTGTCTGGTTCATTAACTGAGCGGAGGCACTGTACTGCGCTCTTTGTTGACTTGCTGTTAAGCGCATTCCGCATTATTTTGTGAATTTTAAATAACTATAATAATGACTAAGTATGCCACGCCCCTATCGCCATATTCCCCTTCTCTTGCTAAAGCGTTCGCTCAGTCAAGTCAACAAAGTGAACAACATCAAAGTGAAGCGTAGCAAAGCACTTGTGACTGACGACTGGCTTCATTCACAGTCATTCACAGTCATCCTTCGTCATCCTGCGTCATCCTGCGATTCATCCTACATTTCACTTAGAGTGCCCATTCATAGTCGGTAGCAATTGGCAATAGACAACACCTCGAGTCGGCTGTCTCTTTCTCTCTCGTTCTTCACTTTAGCGCCTAATTGCACAACAAAAGCTTCAATTAAACACTTCAAAGAGCTTATTACAAACCAATAAACCGCAGCACAAATGTGCGTGCACAAACACAACGCCCCGAGCATCCGAGATACCAGCTACCAGCTAGCAGCTACCAGATACCAGATACCCAATGCCAGATACAAGATACAAGATACAACAACAGCAGCGGGAACAACATCGTTTTGGCAGCCAGCGAAGCGAGCTAAATAATTTGCTGCTAATTTCAATGGAAACGCAGCACAATGTCAAGGATTTCAATTGAAAGTCGAGCAACTCTGCCCAATACAAGTCCTTCGAGCTCTCAACTCTCAACTCACCTCAACTCTCAATTCTCAAGTCGCATAGTCACTATATCACTTTACATACGATAATTGTCCGTTGATAATGCGCTGATAATGAGCTTGTTCACGTTGTTGTTCGGGTCTGATATACTCGTTTATGGCATAAAATAGAGTATATTGGTTGGTTTGATATTCGAGTTGTTATACTCGTTAACAGAGTGAAGAAGAATTTATTGAATTTGTCCCTCTGTCTGTCCGTATGAACCCAAAGCTTGCGCTAATATGCAATAAGGATATATTCTTGAATAACCCCACTAGGAACAGGGTAAATTAGGAATTACTATAGTTCCACCAACAAAAGCATTGCTAACTATGGTTCCATTCAAGCTAGAAACTTTAAATTATAAAGTAAGCATAAGTATGGATCAACATCATCATATAAGGATTTATATTTTTTACTCTAAATGTCACTCCCTATTAAGACATATATATAGGCTTCGTCCATTTGGCAATTGGCAATTGACAAGTTTTTGAAACGTGAACGAGTATTATGCAGTCGGTTGTGCTCGACCTGCTGTCGCTTAGCTCAGCTGGCTGTGGCATGAGTCTTGTTTCCTTGGTGGTTGATCAAACGTTTAGTGGACATTTAGTGGTTCTAATGTGCATCCTGTTGCGCCGTCGATTCCTGCTGCTGCTGCTGCTGCTCATATATACAGGGTGTCTTGCTACCTGAACTTCCGGCTGAAGAAGATCTTGTGTGCATCTGTTTAGGTAGCTGCAACCCTTTAGACAGTTCAAAGTTCAGCTCTTTGAACAATAATCATCAAAATAATAATAATCATAATGGAGCGTGGAGACAAATGCGAATGCATATGACTCACAAAACGTGTCGCATAAGGGTTAAATCGTAGCTTCTGGCTCGGGCACCCACACTCAAGCGAGTTAACCCCAGGACAATGCAAAAGTATAGTCTTTATAGGGTAGGTAGGTAGCTAGCTGGAGCTGCCTTTTTGGGGTATATAATTCCTTGCTTTGAACTTTTCTGCGTCATCGTTTGTGATTAAATATGCCAGCCAAACGATAAATATAAATATATATATAGATACATATACATTTGTACATATATATACACATATTGCTTCGTTCATTTTTATTTGAGCTCTTACTTTTCATCAGCTTTGCTTGTTGTTGTTGTGTTTGAAATCCTTTTTATTTGCCGGGGCTGTTTCTCTGCGTAAACGCAGAATGCGAACCTTTTTCTTTCTGGATTTTTTTCTCCTTCTGATTTTTGCTCACTTTTCGCAGACAACAGGAAAGGTGGGGGGACAAAGCCCGAAACACACGCCAAATGTAACCTCAAAGGGTTAAACACGTAAAACGCAAAAGCCGAAACAAAAATACAGAAGAACAACAAAATTGAAATGAAAATAAAATACAAAACAAGTAAGAAAGCTCTAGTCGGGTCTGCCCGACTACGAGATCCCCTGAACCAAGTCCGAGGCAGTGTTTTAAACAATCTAGCTTATATCTTTTACCGGTACATATTACCCTCTGCGTGCACCCACACACGCACACATATACATACACAAGCACGCGCGCCGCTTACTGCGTAGATGATTTAGCGGCTACGCTTGGGCTGCATTCTATGCAGCATTATGAGAAATTCATTGTTAAATAACTTCGGTTCTAGATCTACTTTCTTAATGAAATTTTCAGGACATAATATTGACATCTAGAGGTGTATATATACGAAATCCCAACTCCCTAGTATTTGAAATACGTTTTTTCCACTTATGGGGCTAATGGGGAGAGGTATCCAAAATTTAATAAGTTTATTATCTGTATTTACATCACAGCAACCTACATAGTCAATTTGGCGTCTCTAGGTATTATGGTCTAAAAGTTATAGCTTAAAAACAAAGTCAAAATATCGATTGTTATCGATAATAAGGAAATAGGATGAGTTATCGAAAAAAAAAATAAACTTGTACTGCGTATGGTATACAAGAATATATATCTAAAATCTCAAATCTCTAGCTTTTGTGGTTTACGAGATCACTGCGTTCATACGGACGGACAGACGGACAGACGGACAGACGGACAGACGGACAGACGGACGGACGGACAGACGGACAGACGGACATGGCTAGATCGACTCAGCTCGTCGTCCTGATCAAGAATATATATACTTTATGGGGTCTGCCACGCCTCCTTCTGCCTGTTACATACATTGTCACAAAACCATTATACCCTGAATTCCCATTTTCAATGGGTTCAGGGTATAAAAAAACGTAGACAAAAATATGAAAAGCAATAACTGAAACGCACGAACGGACTAAAAGCATATGTAGAAAGGTCTCAGCTATAACGACTATCGAAAGTGCGCTACAATCCAAAGAAGGGAGAATGAAAAGAGCTGCAATTTAATAAAGTTTAACTGTGGTTCAGTTTATCATTCCGGCATTAACCTTTCCTGTTTGATGCTTAAGCCCTAATTTTTACATATAGAAAATTTCAGTTGTAATGTGATACCATATAAGTAGATTATAAAGTGAAGGAGATCAAACAAAAGCTAGTTTTATGTACTCAAAATATTCCCTGTTTAGATCTTTAAAAAGGGACCTAAGCCCAAATGCTGCAAAGAGTTGCAGTTCTATAGGACTAAGTAAATTGATATCTATGCTAATCCTTAAAAGAGTTTCTACTCCATTTGATAGGGTATTTTGTTGTGAATAACAGAGTAATTTTCTAACATGAAACAGTAAGAATTCACCTTTGATAATACACTGAAGACCTTTAAAGTATTTAGGTACTTTACACGGTATTAAGTTATACTCAAGAAGAATTTCCCTTCATTCATGTTTAAAAGTTCATAACTCTTACATACTATATTATATATATCAATTTGCAGGGTATTTCCTTATAATACAATGTAATACTCACTTTTGAGTAAATCAGGTAACCTTCCTTCAAATACCGACTAGCATACTCTACAACATGTTATAGTTTACAAAATAACTAGTAGAGAATATACTCATATATACTGTGTTGTACATACTCTATAAAATATTGTAATTTACAGGGTATTTAGTTTCACACAATGGTATGGTAAAAAGTCATTTCAAATACCGACTTACATACTCTACAAAATGTGGCAATTTACAAGGTATCTAGTTTATATACTCATGTATTCTTAACCGTACCCAAGTAAGACATATCCTTCCTTCAGATGTGATCGTACTAAAAATGTTCACATACTCTATAAAATATTGTAATTTACAGGGTATTAAGTTTCACACAAAGGCCTGGTTAAAAGTCATTTCAGCTAGGTACTTTCTATGCAAACCCTTCACTAGATCCCCTATAGCAAACTAGTTTCCACGCTGCGCAGTTTGGAAGATCGTCTCGTATCGCCTGTAGCGATCAGTGCTGGTAAAGACCCTTTTATTTATTTTTTTGACAGGCAGCGCAAACCGCAGTGTTGGTAATGTTTATCAGTTGAACTGTTAAGGTTTTCCCTTATGTTTACCGCAGCTATTTTCGTTGGTGCGTTGAGTGCTTCGAATTTGTTTGCTAATAGAATCTGAAAAGAACATTTGCGACGCTTTTGTTGTTGAGAAATACGCAAAGGCTTTTGTTGTTTCTCGGGGGTTTTTTATTTTTTTTGTATTTTTTGGGTTTTTGTACTTGGGTCTTATGCATATTTATCGACAATTTGCCAAGGGGGTAGGCTAGGCTGGAACTGGAGCTGGGGTTACGACTGTGGGCCGTGGGCAAGATTATCGCACGCTGGGGTTAAAAACTTCCAATTTAAATTCAATTTCCGTGCAAATGGTCAAAAGTCTCGACGACAAAAGCAAAATCGAAAAAAAAAACGAAGAGAATAGGAAAATAAAACCCACCACTTAAGGCGGGTACAAAAAGGCGATGCGAAACTGTGAACCGGATATCAAAAGCGTAGACAAATACAAAGTTGAAGCAAGGATATATGAGTGCGTGTGTGTGTGTGTTTGTACGTGTGTGTGAAGGATGCATGACCATGCAGGCAAAGTCACTTCATTATCGAGATTATCGGCGCAAGTTCAACCCCAGCAAATAGCCAACAAGCAAAACAACAAGCAGCTACCTTCCTCTCACTCTCTCTCTCACTCACTCACCCTCTCTTTCTCTCTCTCTCTCTCTCATTCTATCGGCTTGTGCACACGTTCGCGCGTCAGCACAAATGTCAAACCTCACAGTTCCTGTACTCTGCCCATCTCCTGTGTCGCTCGTCATGGCTGCTGTGCGCCTGTGTGCCCATATCCTTGAAGACTCAGCTCTTGCTGTCTTTTCTCTCGCTCTCTATGCATCTCTCTCTGTCTTTCTCCCCTCAGGACATGCTAATAAAATTTACTCGAAATCCGTCGACCAAAAAGTGTTGACGAATGTTTTTGGGCCTGCGGCGCGAGATTTTGAAGCGATTTGCGTCTAAACAAAATTAAGCGCATCGAAAGTCAACTCGAGAAAACTGATTTAGGATTCTATGTAGAGCTGGCACAGGAAATTGTCCAAGCAAATGCAATTAGCTGGAGGCGTATGTTACTCAAAAGGGGGCGTTGCTGGCACCTCAGCTTTGTGCCTCTGAGTGGAATGTCAACTGCTTGAAACGCGTCTAAATGATGTCACACTGATTGAAATGGAAGCCAGGTCAGGCCAGCTATCGCATTACATTAAAAAACACACACACAAACATAAACACGTACACACACACACACACACGCAACATAGGGCACGCGCGACTCGGAAAGATATTGTATCTGTAAGTTGAAAATGCTTGAAAATACAAAAAACAAAAAGCGCATAAAAGTTAATTAAATGCAATGCAAAGCAAACAAAAAACAACTGAATGCTATACCGAAACATGGAAATGGAAGCGGAAAAGAGAACGACACGACATGGCACAACAACAACAACACACATACACTCACACACACGCACAAGAACTGAAGGCAATCGATTCATTTGAAATTCAATACACAAACACAAGTTGAGCCGCTGCTGCGAGTCAGCCACGAAAATCAATATGAAAAGCATAACTGAGGCACAAGAGTGTCAAATAGACAAACGTCACAATGTGTAGGGTATATTAGGAGGGGGTGGTGGGCTGTAGAGTGAGGAGGGGGCGGGGAGTAAAATGTACCCCTCAATTTTGAATGTAACTGCAATTGCAAGCCGTCAACCACCAGCCACCAAAAATGTTGACACACTCGGTCTGCAGCAGCAACAACAACAGCAACAACAACAACAACAGCAGCAACAGCAACAAAAACAACAACAGCAGCCATCATATAGATACAAATACAATTGTGAATGGGTGGGGATCAGAGTTGGTTGCAAGTCTATTGCCACTGCGGCTGCCATTTTCAATTTATTGTTATTATTAATTTTGCTGCCAAAAAGGGATGCAACAACAAGCAACAGCAACACACGAACAGGACGAGGACTATCGAGCGACGAGTTTATTTGTGTGAAATTCAAATGTAAATACTTGAGGTTCGCTTAAGGGTGTCTTTAGGGCTTTATTTGCCCTCATATTGCGACGCAATTTTCGTTTTCGTTTTCGTTTTGGTTTTTTGGCTTCGGTGGTGCGAAGGTGTTGCAGTTGCACAGACCCCGAACCTGCCCCATCTTCAGCCAAGCGTAACCAATCGACCGGGCCTCTCTGCCCTCAGTCAGTTTCCTCCTCTGTTTGACCGGTGGCATCCATGCAAAATCAATCGACATTATTGCAGGGGAACAAGCATTCGCATATGGCTTAAGTCTATTTGAGTTTATGATTGGGTTTGCCCTACACGCAATGACTGTATGGGGTATGATGAGCTATGCACTCAGCTAAAAAGTGTTTAAGGGGTATGTTTTAGATTATTAATGAAACTCTATAAAGTAAATAATAACCCATTAGTTATATGAAGGAGCTGGTTTTGAGTGATTGACTGATTGATTAGGTGAATGATTGACGAGCTGATTGACTGACTGACTGAGTGTGCGATAGAGGAACTGACACAAATAGGCTGATTAATGGACTGATTGAATGGGCGGCTCATTGATCTTGTGAGACGTGTTGGTTGATTGATTGGCTGACTGACTGATAAACAGATTTACTGCAAGATTGATTGACTGTCTCTTGAACTACGTTGTTGATTGATTGACTGACTGTTTGATTGATTGAATGAATAATTGATTGATTGACTCTCTCTATGATTTACTAATAAGCTGATACATTGACTGATTGAAGACGAATAAGCCCTAATGGCATTCTCTCAGACATTCCCCATTACATTCTTGCAGACTCATATACATTTATTTGACTCAGAATCGTTCATCATGAGTATTTAAGTGAGTGTACATACAGGGTATTTAGCAGTGTACTACTCACTTAGAGCAGCACACATCGATAAACAGCAATGCCGTTAGCAGTCATTTTCAAGTAATTAATACCCCAACTGCTTGCAGCAAGTCTTAAACGGCAACTTAACTCTCACAAAGGGTATTTTAGAGCCTATCAGTTGCTTATTTTTATACGACGCTCAGCTGTTTATTGATGTTGGCAGTTTTCTTGTCATGAAGGCGACGACGCCAAAGATTAGTCATACAAAGTTGTATTGTTGCCAGACTGAGCTGAGGGGAGGGGCTGGACAGCGGGACGCCAGGCGACATTCATTTCAATTGACACGTGCAGTGAAATATGCCTCCCACCTAACAGACTGCCCCGCCCCCTTGCTTGTGGCAGCCATCTTAAAGGAGACAACGCAGCAATTTTTGACGCATAAAAATGTTGAGCGTCAAGCTGAGATAATGAGAACGCAACTGGGCGGGTGGTTGGAGGAGGCGTCTGCGGCGCTTGCCTCATGAATATGAAAATGCTATGGCAAAGAAAATAGCTGCCACTGTCTGAGAGATGACGCCCCCGTCCCCAGTCACCCCACCAACACTTCCCGTCTTTAGTCTGAGTTTCTGTTTTTGGGAATGAGCAACTGATGGATGCGCAACTGCATAGACTGAGATGAAGTTTTGTAGCTGCCTGAGTTGCGTCAGCCTCAGCCTCCCCCCCCCCCCTTTTCTACTTCCTCTCCTGTAGCTGAGTCTCACTTTTGGTTATGAGTAGCTGTTGAGATGAAGTTTGGTAGCTGCCTGCCTTGAGTCAGCATTAGCATGACGCCCTCGTCCCCTCCAAGCTGAACTCCTCCTTCTCTCTCACTCTCTGTAAGCTCCTGCTGTCTTAACATTTACGCATTTGACATTTTTGTCACCCATAAATCCAGCGGGTGGCCCATGTGTTAGAGAGAGTGAGAGAGAGAGGGTGAGAGGGGCATACAATATGGCCGCGTGCGAGTATTAAAAAATTATATGCCAAATCGAAATTGCATGTTTTACATAAACAACAAAAACAACAACAGGAGCAACAGCAACAGCAACAGCAACAGCAAGAACTTCAACAAGAACAACAATTGCCATCAGCAGTTATTTGAATTTATGTATTTCTAATGTGTTTTCTGTTGTTTTTTTCTCTCTCTTCGCTGACCACCCGCTGTGCCCCGCAATCTGTTTGGTGACTATACTTCACACACACACACACACACACACACACTCGTGCACTCATCAGTTGGTTAAATTCTAACCCTTAAGTGCGCATTTATTGCCATTTATGCGGTTCGTTTCGGGCTCTACGCCTGGGTTACACGCATCTGATTCCCTTTAGCCTGCGAGCCATTGTTTGGCAAACATTATTTATGGACTTTTGACTGTGGGGATGGGAATTATGAACTGCCATCGATTCATACAGCAAACTGAATTTGATATGCCAATTATTTGGTTGAGCCTTAAGATTAGTGAATATCAATCGAGTGCTGATCTTCCAAATACATTTATTCTCTTTTATGACACTTTTTAGCTTGTAAGTGGGCATATTCTATTAGCTTTAACAACCCTTGTTTAGATAGGGTTGAAATGTGTTTACAACATAAATTAGTTTTTATTATTCATTTAAACTTATGTGAGGTATTTAAGAGAATTGTCGCCACTATGTGATTCTCATAGCTTCGAGTACCAGTGACAGTTTAAGGCACTTTATCGATTTAAGTCTGTTTTATTTATAAATATTGTTTAAAACCTTCTTATTAACATATTTATGTGTATACGTATTTATTACTATTTTACTATTTTCCTATTTATCACTTACTCCTATTATGAAATTTTACTTATCTTAACTACTCTATAACTTTCTCTAATTTGCTGTTATTCTTTCTTATCTGACCTCTATATTCCTATCTATAACTTTTACTTGTTTCTAATTTATTTACTGTCTGATCGCTCATACCTTCTATGTTACTAGCTCTCTTTTTAAAAAAACATGACCCTGCTATGCGATTCTCATACTATTGACGTGACTCCCTCTGGCTTACTCACTGTATTACGCTTTGCTTAATTTTTACTTCAGTCTATATCTATATAACAGCTCTCAAAGACTTGCTTATCCTATGTTAAATTCCACCTGTCCATTCGATTTTCACACATTCATGTGCCGTTATTTATTCAAATACTCTTCGCTTATAGCTATTGAACCACCGACAGAATTTCATATTCGCAGTCAAACAGATTATGTCAAATCGATCAGATTGTTGCACATTTTAATGCAATTAGCTTATTACCCTCCCTCCCACGCCCGCTGCTGTCAAATGTCAAACCGTATTGATCTTTAATTAAAACGATTAATTAACATAATAAACACATAATTTGCACCATGGACAAGTGGGGGACCTCCGACTGTGCGCTGTCTCATAGTTAGGCCTCATAGCGGGTGACGCCATGCATAAGAACTGGCCCTGAGCTGAGCTGTTGTCGAGTGCACTCGCCTTCATTCACAATGCACTCACACGCATTCACAATGCACTCACTCACTCACTCACTCGTCATATATTCAAGTTACGTTTAATGTTCGCTCTTCCATTCTCGGTCTGTCCTCAACTGTTTTGTTTATGATTTTCTTCGGCTTCGGCCATTTTTGAGTAAGCAGGGTATATTGGTTTAGTTGAGGAGTAAGTAACAGGCAGAAAGAGGCGTGTTCGTAAGACTTTATATATAGTCTTGACCAGGATCAACAGTCGAACAGATTCTAGTCTTATCTGTTGTCCTTATTAGTGAACGCTATAATCACGGAACTTTGAAAAGCTAAAATATATTTCGACGCAGATTCTTCTATATTAAGCGAACATCTGGTTGATTTCAAATAATCGATAGCTTGTTTTAAATCGATTAAAATTGATATCAAAATTAGTTTAATTGAGCATATCTCCCACGTTTTTAGAGTTGGACTTGGTAATTTGAATGTATAGAAACACTCCGAAACGCATAGGTGAAAAGTATTCCACTTTTTATATAGCTTCCGCAGGTGCCACAAAGCTTAGGGTATCTCCTAGTCGATCACCTCCCTCGCAACCCTTCGACTGGTAGCTGTCCACCGACCCCTACCCCTAACTCCAGTCTTGCTGCGAGTTGCAGTTAATTCCAATTGGCGACGAGTTGTCGTTGGGTTTTCTTGGCTTGTGGCCTCGTCTTGGAGGTTTTTGTTTATTTGCCTTGTGATTTGCATAATTTGTTCTATAATTTATGGTATGCAAGCGTTTCCATTGATTGTTTCTTTTGCTAGTCTGATTTGTTGCTCCCGTCTGCCACAGCTCAACGTCTCTGATTGAAATGACTTAATTAACTAAATTACGCGCCTGGAATTTAATTGAAATCAAAATCCAAGCAACTACCCGGAAATCACTTTTAATGGGCATTACGACTCTCTATACCTCACTCTCTCTACCCCCCTCTTTCTCTCTTTCTATCTCTCTCTTATTGATCACGACTTTTTCATATCCTGTACTCTTCAAGTGTTGCCCCATTCGTATCTCATCGATATTCAGATCATATAGGGCCCACAATGTGGGCGTTAATGCCAGATGGCTTTAATTTATTTGTAAAATATTTTCCATATCAAAGCGAAGGCAAATAAATTTCTGTTTTTGCCACATGCAAACTAGTTAAATTAAGTAAAACAAAAAATCATCAAGAACAAAAAATTAAAAACGAAGCGTGTGCAAGTAAAATGTTCATAAACAAATTGCTGCTTCTTCTAAATTGTTTTTTTTTTCTGGGGGCCACAGACAAATTTTCAAAAAAAAGAAGAAAAAGAAAATTATCGTTGCGAGATGGCAAACTGTGGATAAACTGAGTCTTTTTTGCCTCTTGAAGCATCGAAGCAAATTAAATGCGTTAAGTAAACGAAAATTGTAAATAAAATTGGGTCATTATAAAGTGTACATATTGGAACAACAAACATATATGTATGTGTGTGTGTGTGTGGTAAAAATACTTCGATTTAATATAAATTTAGCATAATATAAAGTACGCAATAGAAATGCGCTGATATATGGCTAAGAAAGTGTTTTCAGCAAAAAGTTCCTTAATCGACAGCTCTGTTCATTTATATAGGTTCTCTTAACAGAAAGTGTTTGCTGTTAGCAACAACAGTTCCTTTATATAAATTTCATACGGCCTTTAGCAACAGTTACAGTGCTGCTCGTTTATATAGGTTCATTTAATAGGTATACCTAATAAAATGTAATATAAACTGTCAGTGGCATGGTTCATGGATCGAACAAACTGACTATCTTGAGGGTCGTCGCTTGAATCTGGGTTTTCATATTCATGAACTCAACTATTTATGCTAAACTTTAAATTTGCTTAACTTCTAGTTTACGTCCCGTTGTTGCTTGTACCCGGTTTCTACATATTCTTAAATAAGGTTCAGTTCGAGTTTCGATTCGACTCATACCTTGTAGTTAGTTGCATGAACCTAACTACCAAATTTAATAATTAAGGATTTGTTTCGAAGCTTAAAAGTCGTTCATTGCGATTTTCGGTTCGGTTCGATCTTTGTGGTTTCCGATTTGTTTTCATTATAATTCTTTTGCTGAACCGTTCGGTTATACAGCCCTATTGACAATACCTTCACATAAGTCTAATATGTTTAGCTGACAATCAGGAATTAAGTGTTAGCACAGGCTGTAATAGATTAGAGACATTAATGGCGTAAAGTCGAGAATTTCGCGCACGCCCTGGGGCTCAGTTTCGGTGGTCTTTGAGGTCGCTTAGCTACCCCAAGAACAGCCCCAAGCAGCAACCAAATTTTGTCTTTGACCAAGACAAAAGCGAAAAACAAAAAAAAATGAAAACAAAACAGAAAAAAATAAACGAAATCTTTTAATTGTGGCGTTTGTTTCGGGTGGGCAATCCAAAAGATTCTCGGAATAATTTTCCATTTATTGTGGTTGTTGTTGTTGCTGTTGTTGTTTTGCCTTTTAATTGAGTACACACAGCGAAAGAAAAAAAACCTAAATTTAAATTATGTGCTTATACATTGAAAAGCAAGCACAAAGTAGCAGACGAGGGCAGCCAAAAGAAGCAGTAGCAAAGTGCGTGCCTTTCCACCTCCCCCGCACCTTCACCTTCCGTCGTATAGCAGCTTCACTGTACAGTCTGTACAGCGCCTCTTTCATTTGAATTTTACGCAAAAGCAAAACAATTATGAAATTATTTATTAAATATTGTGAAATCGCTCACTGCACATGGGCACAAGTCGCTGGCTTGTGTATACACACACAGATACAGACGCATATAGAGATACAGATACAGATACGTGGCTAGAGATACAGATACATTGGCATAGGCCGTGTACTGCCACTGCGACTGCGACTGCGATTGGGACTGGGCCAACCTTGAGCGTCTGTCTCGACAGCAAGTACTCGCACACACACACTCACACATACACACTAACACACACACACATATACTCTATTCTAATTGCTGCCATCGCCCATTGTCGTCATCGCTTGCGGGTGCGAGATTTAAGTCACTTTATCGACAACGCGCCGATTTTGGTTCGCGTATCGCGATGTCGCCGTATACTCTACTCTGCCACAGACCACACCCCCGCCCCCTCTCCAAGCAGCCCCTCGAGTGCTTCATCATCTGTGGCGTTGGCTTTTGTTCGCTTGTGGCTCGCGTATTTCTTCAATAAATTTTCAGTTTATTCGGTTTATTTATTTACTTATATTTGCTATTGCTTCGTCCCTCTCCTCCCTCTTTCCTATCCACTACCCCCTTTCCGCTTCCCTTAGCATTGCTTTTATTTTCGCTTTGTTTCTTTCGCATGCTTCACAATTATTTCTCTCAGTGTCTTCGCTTGCCGTCTCTTCGTAATTGAATTTCAACTTGTTTGCATTGTCGATGATAATTCGTCGAGCTATTTTGCGTATTGAGATCAGGGCCTCATCAATTAGTAGATTAATTTTATGCGCAATGCTTTATATGAATCCAAAGTTTTTAGATGCTTAGATGCCGAAATGGATTTGGATAAGTTATATATATATATTATAATTAAGTGATGTAGGGACTTTCCAGCAAGTGCTTGGATTGTTTGACTGACTGGATGATTGACGACGTGAATAATTGTTTGATTGACTTACCGACTGCTTCACTGAGAGCAAAATATACTGAGTGACTATAAACCTGATTGACATACTGACTGGTTGATTGACAGTATGAATGATTGAGTGACTGACTGCAGAAATCCAAAGTTTAGCTTATGTATTCACAAATAAGTAACATAGTTTGCCCTGATTGGCTAAGTAACTGAATGATTGAGTGACAGTTTCGGTGACAAGTGGATACTCAAAGTGATTGATTAAGCTATGAACAGATTGACTGATTAAAAAAGAAAGAAAACAAAGATTTTAATTGTATGATTGGCTGATTGATTCACTGACTGAATAACTTACTTAATGAATGACTGACTGAGAACTTAACTATTTGATTGACCGCATGATTAACTGATTAAAAGTTTAACTTATTAACTGAATGATTGATTGATTGACTGCATGATTAGATGTGTTCCTTGTCAGCTGGAAAATTATTCTTTCAAAAGTATAGTAAAAGTTAGTGAATGCCTCATTACTTCTAAATTAAATAATTGCATTCAATTATAGTTTTCGCAAAGTATATTAAAAAACCTTTTTTTTTCTGTTGAGCGTATCATGTTAAAATATGAAAATATTAAAAAGCATTAACGTTGACTTCTGCATAAATTTGATGCTTTATCTGTTTGCCAATTTGTTTGTTGTTTTGCATAAAATATTACATTTGCAGGACTTAATTAAATACTTTTGTCGGCCATTTATGAGTGTCCCTGTAAATATTTGAGCGGGTATATATTAAATTGTGTCAAAAATAAAGAAAGCTTAAATAGTAATACAATTGAATATGCTCTTAGATAGTTCAATAACAGATTCTTTTTAAGCTCTGACTATTTAATTGCTTACAGGGTATCTACATGTCATTCATTGCTTTTGTACTGCTTTTGTTTTACAGCAAAAAAATGAGAAAATTATTTATATCAAATATATATATAATAAATATACCAAAAAAGAACAACAGAAACATAATTTCATGCATCGATTTGCATAGAATGTGATAATTCAATCAACATATGAGATATTGAGCTGTGTGTGTGTGTGCGCCTATGCAAGTGTGTGTAATCCTTATTATTTAATTTGTCGGTTGTTCAATTTATTTATTTAGTATTTATTTTTTTTTTTGCTTTATTTGTTTTTGTGCATGCATATTTTTTGCATATGGCAAATGAATGCAAATGCGATTAAATATTTTCATTTTAAATGCCACTGATTAAAGCCACAATGTGACTATTTGTTGTTATTTATTTTTTATTTGATGGCTTTCTTATAATATGTGCCACGCCACAAATGTGCGACAGTTGTTAAAGCTTTAGCACAAGTCAATGTGCTGCCATACCTGGCGTATGCTTGATATTTAAATATTCCAAATTAAATGGAATTTCTGAAGCGCATATTAAAATCCAAAATAGATAACTGAGCCAATGTTTTAACTATCACATTTCCTTAGGGAAGCTGTTGCTGTTGGTGTTTGCTGTACTATTATATGATGGCTTAAAATCAATAATGAATTAAAACATATTATATAAACAGAAATTAATTATGTACAAGATGTTTTGTGCAGTGCTCGAGCACTTGAAGCAGCTTTGCGCAATTGCCGATGGTAGACAGTTCAGGGCACACACATACACACACAGATACGCACGTGTGTGAAATGCCATGGCCATTGTTATTTATAACGGAATAACAAGGTAATAACTGCACACTTAAGTATGCAAATAGTCGAAAATCATAAATGCATAGTAAACACCTACACACACATAAAACAGCTGTGTGTGTGTGTGTGTGTGTTGACTGCACATTGCAAATGTTATCGTATGTGATTAGTTACAGTCTTCGCAAAGCTAATACCAAAGGCAGCTGCCACAAGAGCAGCAACTCGATTGGCTATATACTTATATATATATATATATATATATATATATATATATATATCAAGTGTACACCATGTGTGCGTGTGTGCGTGTGCATCTTTGAGCTGGCCTAATCCATTATTTGCTCCTTTAGCTACGCTTGTTATCTGGCTAGCCGCAACCAAAAATTAAGTTTTTGCTTAAATAATTTATTGGCTCATTTGTTTGGCACTTGTTTGGTTGCACTTTGCAATTTGCAATTGACATGGCAACAATTAATTAATTATTAAACACAACCATATCGAATTATGTTGCAAGTAAGAGCTGTCTCCCAGGAGCATGTAAACATTTATTTAAGCTCTTAAGCACAAACAAAATTGCAGAAAAGGCATCTTTAGTACGCTGTTGTCTTTAATTATTAGTCAATTAACAGTGCTCGAGTTGTATATGAATGACAATTTTGTGACAGAATTTATGTTTACATGATGAAGATGGAGATATAGGTATGTATAATGCATTATGTTAGGAGTTTTCTACAGAGATATCTTTATGTTTCCTTTATTATTTCTGCGCGAGTTAAATATATAGCTAGACAGTTCGATTTAGTATTTATTTGGATATATGTTAGATGGACAGAAAAAAAGCTCTCAATTGCTTAGTTTGGTTAAGATATCTGGAAAAGACAAGAATCTTGCCATACAAAAACCCATTTTTGTACCGATCTTTCAATGGAACTATATAATTTAGTAGTCTGATTTTAAAATAACTTTGTTTTATAAAAAAAAAATGTTATATTATTGTTCAATGTAAAATATGCAATGTAAAATATCTTGCAAAATAAAAAGTTTCCTATATGAAATTCTGTTATTTGAAAAATTACTTTTTTTTGTAATAGTTGGTTATGAAATCTTGAAAAACAGAAAATTTTTCTAAGCATAGTATCATAATCTGAAAAGTCATTCTTATGATATAGATATAGCTATCCGATTTTGATAAAATTTCGATTATTGAAAAGGTTATAAAATAAAACTAATTCAAATTCATTCTAAGGCAGCTATATGAAATAGTAAGCCAATCCAGCTAATATTGATATATGTATTGCTAGAACAAAGAAAGACTAAGTTATAAAAAGTTCTATGGCAATAGGTTTTATTGCGCTAGTTGTTCACATATAAATGTTGAGAAGAAATGAAAAATGGATCTACACTTCATACCGATCACAGATATAGACATATTTAATATAAATCAATAATATATTTTGCTCAAAGGGAGTTTTCTAAAAGTAAACTTGCACTTACTTGCCAACTTTGAGCGCCTCCTGCAGCTGTTTGAGACAGCGATCGATCTTGCGCTCGCGTACCTGTGAACCGTATTTGGAGGAGGCGTATGGTTCCATTGGAAAGCTAAAGTACGGATGGGCATCGAAAGTGAAGAGGCAGGTATCGCTGGAACTGTTTGATTCGTTGTTGGATGCTGTTGTTGCTGCTGCCTCAGCTGTGGGCCTATTCATCATAATTTGCACTTGCACTTGAACGCGTTACGCATACGCCACGTTGTCTTTTATATATTAAAGGAGCCAGCGATTTTGTTGTAGCTCTTAACGCGATGACTTCGCGTTAACAACTGCTAGCTGGAAAATGGGCAACTGGACAACTGGCCAACTGAGCAACTGGCAAACTTCTTTGTCTAGCCATATTGGCCATGGTTTGTGATTATTTTATATTTTTGTTTTTTTTTTATATATTTTGCTATCGCTTTGGTGCCAGGTAGCAGTTATTACAGTTGGCTGCCAACTACGTCATCAAGAGCAGCCGCTCTGCAGACATACTTCAATCCATTCAGTTCCACAGTGCTTCCAACTCTTGTTCTGGCACCATTGCGTATACGTCACGTGGTCGCTCGTATTACATTTCTTCGTAATGGACGCCAAATTCTTTGTATTGCAATGCGATGCCTATGCAAATAAGCCTGTGCAGACATTGTTTTTACAGTTCTCAAACACTTTTTGCCAGTTTTGCCTGGCAGCAACATAGCTAATGCACAGTTGGCTGCGAGTCTTACAGTCGAGCTAGGAGACGACATTACTGATGACCACAACTGTTTTCAAGGGCATTTAGACTTTGACTTTAAGTGTGCAATACACTCAATTCGTATTCACTTAATAGGTAAGCGTCGAATCAGCCCTACATACAGCCAGCTAAGCAGCATCTCAGGCAGTTTGCATGACGTGCAAATACTCTATAGAACATGGGCTATATTGTTGAGTGTTTCAAAAGACATTTTGCATATCATATCTCATAAGGGTTTCTAACGGGAATGTAACTCTATATATGTATCGATATGGAGTTATGGATAGGTTGACATATAATTAGATATACCCCATGGTTAACTTGGAGTAAGGGAATGGATTCTTGTGTGTGCCGAGCGATTTTTTAAAAAACTATATCTTATGATCTTATCAAGCGAGAACGTATTATCTAGATATTCAACGATATAAAGTTATCGATAAGCTGAAATATTCTTACAGATACTCTTTGTGTAGCATGAAGTAAGCGAATGAATTACTGTGTACGACAAACTAAATTTTACATTCACAACTTTTTAGTCTTATTGAATGGATAAGTAGATGAAGAGACTTATCGATATCGATTTATCGATAGCTTGTTCTAGTGAATTATATGAGTAGGCGGACATATGAAATTCATATTTCGAATGAGTGCAGCTTTGTGTTATTTCTAGGGTATTTCCCATCCCTTTCTCTTGCCATCACTCGTAGTCATATTTATCCTTTCATATCCTTCTGTTGATTTACTCGCCAGAGGTCATTTAGGTAATGCCGCAAATATTTCCATCTATTTCAGCTGCGGAGAAAAAAGTGACCTCATTTGAAGAATCTACGTTCAACGTTCTGTTTCAGTTTTCCATATTTAAGTGTCCTTTCGCATTGCGTTGTTGTCGTGCTATGCCAGCTCCGCCTCCCTCCCCCTCTTCCTTCCCTTTGGCTGCTTTGAGCCCAGCCCTAACTTGCTTCCTGCTGCTATTTCTTGTTGTCCTGCCTTTATTTTGTTTTGTGTGCATGTAACTTGCTGGAAAATTAATAATAATAAAAAAAGGCAGCCAGAAGAAACGAACGAAAACACCTACACCTACACAGGGGGAGGGGGAGGTCTGGGTCAATGGGAGGGTAACAAATACACGCGTGACCCTATTAAATGTGTGCTAATAAAAGCTCGGGTCTTCAAATAAATGGCCATGACGACACTGAATGCTTGAAGGCTCCAAATACTTCGAAGCCAAATTCAAGTTTTCGGCGAGTGGGCGGAGAAGTAGGAGGGGATTGAAGGGGGCGTGCCTTGGAAAATGTTTTGAAGTGGGCTTTGCAAACCAAGAAAAATTACTTAAAAATTCAAGAGAATTTCCTGCTCAAGCTGATAATCATAAACATAATGATGATGATGATAAAAGAAAAATCAACGCATACAAAGCGCCGGCCGAAGGAAGGCAGAGAAGAGGAAAAGGAACTGGAGCAGAGGAGCGAAGCATCCTCCTATTTGCGCTAAAGGTCAACTTTTTTATTTATTTTTTTTCATTTGCAACGTGGTCATTTATAAAATCTGCTAGCATTATTAAACAACAAAAGCGAAAGCGAGCGGGAAAAGCGTTGACTGTACAAACCAAGTGGACTAGCAGCTATATATATACATATATATGTATATATAACGGTACATGCACTCAGTTGTGCCCGCGATTTATCAAATTAATGAGTATCATTCTATTTTCATTTCATTTTCCTTGCGCCAGCGAATGACAACACGAAAGTAAGAAAATATAGTGAACGGAAAATGAACCAAAGGGACAGAGAAATAGAGCGAGAGAGAGGGCGAGACGTAAAGAATGGGTATAAAAATAAAGGTAAGGTTTTTTTTGGGTTTTCCGCTTAGCAGTTGGCAAGTGAAAATGAAAAGGATACGAAGGCCAGTATTGCGAGTATAAATGAGCTTCACAGCGAGCTCAAATCTTTTGGCCACTGAGCTCCTCTTTTGGCGTCTCCAAAGTGAGTGCAAATGTTGTAGAGCCAACACCAAGAGCGAACACATGGCAAAACGAAACTAATGTGGGCGATTACATAAACAGGACACACGAAAGGACGGACCGACATTTGCCGTGTAAGCAAACACACCCAAAAGGCAAATAGAAACACCCAACAACTGAGCATAAATCCCGACCGAGAACCATGCCAGGACATGGCCCCAAAAGGATATGCCAAGCACTTTGCATGCCCACAAACCGCCCCCGACCCCGCCTCATGGCAAGGTACAAATAAAGTGACCAACCCAGAAGGTCTACAAGAAAAAGGAAATACATATAATAATAAAATACTTTGGCGAGCAGAAAAAGAAAAAGAGAAATAGAGAAGTGTAAGGACTCGAAGACCGAAAAAGGGAAGCCAAAGCGAATTGTTTTATATCCCTCATTTGTCCATTTAATGGCTGAAACGAGCCAACCCCAGAGCCAACCAGGAGCAACCAGGACTCGAAGGCAAGCAAAGAGCATCGACAGACAGCTAGAACGGATGACAGAGAAAAACGCAACCAAGCAAAGTGAAAAAAGAATATTGAAACACTAATAAAAATAAGGATAAGCAGAGAATGCATTAAGTAAAATATAGAATAAGTGGGCATGGTCGATGGAACGTACGAGATTCGTTTGCTTGACTTGCTGTTGGGTTAAAGATGGGCACGGACGGGGCTAGTGCTAGGAGTTGGGGTAGGGTTACATCTTGGCTACAGATTGGATTGTTTTTTTTCGATCTACTGGGGGTTGCTTCACACACATACTCTCACACACATACACACACACACACTCATAGTGTAATCATAACAATAATTCACCCTTTCCTGGGCGTTCTTGCTTAACCAACTATAGTTGGGGCTGTCGATTAAGGCTCTCAGCAGCTGAACCCCCTTATCAATAGCCCAGGTTTCGGGCTGAGTGGGCAAAACTTCCATTTCCAAGGAAAATTTTAGCTAGCCAATGCTGGGGAGCTTTCTCGCCAGGAAAGACTTATTACGGTTCACGTTGTATTTAGATTTGAAAGATTTGTATCGAAAGCAAAGAAAACAGTTGGTTCTGCTTAGATAAGAAATTGGGTTCTTACAACCAAGACTGACAATACAAGCCACACATATCTTATAGAGTAAAATATATAATATGACTTTTAAATAATAGAAATAAGAGAGTAAGAGAATTGTCTTGTGAAAATAGGTCGATTAGTAAGGATTTTTAATAAGTTTCAGTTGCTGTAATAGTATTGTATGGTATTGTATGGTATTGTAAGAAAATCTCAAAGAAATGACAATGCTTAAAGAACCACTTCTTTCGAATCTTCACAGGGGCTTCTTTCTTCGTTTTCTCTTTAGTTTTATAGTTCTTGATAATCATTATTGTCTACAGCTTCTTTATTTTGCTATGCCAAATCGATTTCCATAAAGAAAATTTGAAAAGAAGTAAAAAAAATTCAAACTACAGTGAAAGCTCCCTTGAGTGGACAACCACTATTCTAGTAGAACTAACTAACTGGCCGATATTAGGGAATATTAAAGGAGATTGTATGAAAATATAACATTATTGAGTTTTACAACAATTTCAACTGTATAAATATGATTTTTAAATCATTTAATATCTCAAAAGATTCAAAATAATATTCGAATGAAAATTAGTTTGAATCTCGGATCTGCTGAAGATAGTAAAATTAGTTCTCTTCAAATGGTAAGCTTCTTCTTGTGAATAATTTATTTTTCGTCAAATTTCAACAGCAATTTTATATAGTCTTAAGGCCTATGGGAACTGTCTTATAACGTTATTACCATGTAAGTTATACGCTCTCAGCTTATGAACTTCAATTAAATTGTGAATATACACATATATTCCCATATTTTTCATGCCAAGTTAAGTGTGAGTTTATTTTATATGTCAAGTAACAAAACCTGAACCTAAGTACCATCAGAGAGACAGGTGTGAAGGAGAGGTCAACTGTTGGGTCAATGCAGTCGCTGCAGTCCATGAACTTTGCCACATGTCCTGTACACACACACAAACAAAGTTTTCCCAACTAAACAGTAAAATCAACAACATTTAAAACCAAATTTTTAAATGAATTGAAATAAGAAGCAAACACAAAATGCCAAGTGCAAAAATCATATGCAACATATTTGAGTGTGGCATCAAAAATAGAATTGTGCCACACACAGTTGCCAGCTGCAGTGCTAACCAGAACGAACAGAAAAATAATCAAATGTGGCAAGAGACAGATTCTACAGTTCAACTCATGAAGGACCACTGTGCCACATGCTCTATGTGGCAAGTCGGTTCATCGTCTCGTCTCCTGGCTGCCCATGCAACATTCAATGCATACAAATGGCATTTAAGCTGGTTTTGGCTTACAAAAACGGCACAGCCAACGGGCTAAGCGCAGCTACACATACACATAACCATGCAACACACACACACATACACACACACACACTTCTCTACAGTTAGAGCAACGCAATTTATATGCGTGGCAAACGCAAACACAACAGCAACAACATCACACAGTGAAACGCTGAAACTTCAGCCGAGTCAAACAGGCGGCAAAAGCTACTAAACTAACTCATACACACACACACACACACAGTCAACCAGATACACACACACACGCGGACACTCATATACATATATATATATATATATATCGCCTGCAGAAACTCTTGTGCCTTCATGTTGCATAGTAGGCACGGCTGTGTATTATAGTTGGAACTGCCTTGCTCGGCCGTTTGGTGGTTAGGTGGCTGGGTCGTTGGGGTGGTTGGGCGCGGGTGGCTCTGGTCGGTTATGGTCATAAAATAAACCAAACAAACAAGCCGGAACCATGTCAGAAGGCAGCGTATACCAGCACAAGCACATTTGTATCTGTGTACTAGGGTCTGGACAAGGACGAACATGAGAGTGCACAGTGGAGCAAAGCAGGCCAAGTCTGTGAAGCAAAATGCGATAATATTTAAAGTAACGTTTGCAGCTCTTTTATCAAACTAAGCTCTTAAAATTAGTTTGAACACAAGACCTTTTTTTATGCACCACTGTGCGAACACAATGATATGTGTTGTGGTGCAGCGGTTGGGCGCTTAGGTGTGCAAGTGGAAAGTTTTTTTTGGTGAGAAGGGACACAACGCGAACGGTGCGAGCTGTTTCATAATTTTATACACTTGCGCTGAGCTGCGTTGCGGTTCGTCGTGGACACGACCAGCAAACAAACACACACACACACACACATGTGGAGGGGGCGTGGCATGCGTGTTGGCATGTCTGCGCGTTTATCAATAAAAATGTTGTGCGCTGTTGTTGTTGGCTTTGTGGTTTTTGTTTTTAATATTTTCACCGCTTTAAGTGTTAAAAGGATATCTGCCATTTAATGTCTCTTTGTGTGTGTGTGTGTGTGTGTGAAACTGTGTGTTTTCTGTGCAAGTGTATATGTGTCTATGTCAGTCTATATCAGGTTTATCGTCATAAATATCAAGCTGAGTATATTTGGTCGCATATTAAGTATACGCCGCGTTATACGAGCGAACTCAAGAGTTTGACTGCATTTGCTTCGCTAGTCTTTTGCATTGCTGCAATTTGGTAGCAGGGGAGCTAAACTGGAAAAAAAGGTAAATGCAATCAACTGCTTAAAGTTTTCTCCATGTAAGATTTGTTATGAAGTCTATGAGAATTTATGAAAAAGAGCGAAGAGCTGGAATATTAATAGAAAAAATAAATAATTAATAATTATTAATAATAAATCAAATATTCCAATGTGAATGTTGAGTCGAATCCTGATAATTCGAAATGGCAAAGGGATCCAATTTTTTACGAATTACACAGGAATTCGATTTACTCGAACGCATTTTTTCAAGAGGACAGTAATTTTTAGGAATTATTGACGTTTACGAATCAGCTGGGGCCAAATTATCGGGATTCGACTGTATATACTAAAGACAAGTGTGAAAGGCATATTTGGGGTAATTGCACATAAGTCGTTTAGACTGTATAATCTAAAAGTGTTTTTGAATTTTAATTTATTTTGGTTTTTTAATGGCTTCATTCTACAAGTTCTGAACTCGGAACAAATTCTAAGACAATTTTTAAGCAACCATTGTTATTGCCTATTCATCACTTTGGGTGTCACAGTGAAGCACCTTGAAGATAACTTAGCCTGTAGTTGCCATTAACAAAGCTTCCTGATTCGACGTCAGCAGCAGTTGGTAGCTAAGCAAAATTAATTTTCCTGCAATTTAACAACAAAGCAAAGGCCAACGGTTTAAAGGTAACAAAAAAAAAGACGCAAATGCCACGCCCATCAGTTTGCGCCCCATTGTCCAGTCAAGCGAGGCAAGAGGATGCTTGAAGGCAAAGCAGAGAAGCTGCTGCTGCTCCAGCAAGGTTTTCAACATTTACTAATTTTCCACTCCACGCCAAGAATAATCGTCCACACGCACACTTACACACACACCCACACACGCACATATACAAAGAGACGCATAGAGGACGTGCAGACAAAGCCACGGCAAGAACTTGGACTTGACGCGCTTGGTCCTGGCACTACAAGGGATTAACCTCAAAAAAAATCTCATCAAAGTCAAAACCAAAGAGGAAGAAGAAAGCAGCAGCAGAAAAAAAGCGAATCATGCACGCAGGATGGGGTCAGGCGCAGTTTCCTTTTTGGTGTGATGGGTGTGAGCCCGGCAAATAGCACAAAAATTCAACGACTCGTGAGAGACACCAAACGGTGGCAGGGACAGGAGAAGCGAGTGGGGGGAGGGAAGGGTGCTGATATGGAGCCATAAAAGTAAACCACCCAAAAAGTGGGCTACAATGAAGTTGTGTGCAAAGAACAATAAAAATGGCAGGCCAAAGGAGATGGAGCAGGAGAGGAGACGGCAGCAGGCAGGAGGTTGGCCAAAAGTTACAGCGATGAAAAAAAGAAAAGGAAAACGCAAGAAAAAAATAAAAGACGCGCACACACAATGGCATAAAAACAGAGCCGGGCAAACACACAATGGCTGAGCGCTTTCTGGACCCACTGTAAGGTGGCGGTGGCTGCTGCATATATTTTGCAGGGGATGCCAGGCGACAGAAAAAATTATACAAATACAAAAGGAAAAATCATATATATACATATACATATATATGTATGTATATATAAAAATAAAGCAGGCACAATGACAAAAGAAAATAATACAAGCGAGGGATGTGCCGTGAGTAGCAGGCAGCATCAGCTCAGCTCAGGGGTTGCAAGGACTACCGATGACAAGGACAAGGGCAGGGGCCCTACACATATGCAGCATGCTGTGTGAGAGTTTATGAGCTACCCATCAAAATCGCAGCAGCTTGTCAAGAGCTTGTCCTTTGGCTGCAACTGTAAAATAATATGCCAAATATGCGAAAATTCATTTTAAGCCACACGCCATGCAAATGAGGAGCAGACAAAAAATATATGTAAAAAAAAGCAGCAAGCAATGAGCGAGTAAACCACAGGAACTCACAGGAACTCACAAGTTCCAGCCACTTAGCAGCAGCTTCTCCTTCGCCCACTCTCCTTCTCCTTCTCCATCTCCCCCTCTCTCCCTCTCTCAATTTGAGTGTAATGCGAGCTTTTCCTTGACGGGGTTGGCGGCCAACTCTGCTGCTGCGGCTGTGGCATGTAAGTTGACTATTATTTTGACATGACTACACAATCAAAACCTGAAAATTTCCGACGAATCCCTCTTAGCCAACCCCCTCGCCCCACTACCCCTCATACCAACACTTGCCCAGGCCAAGTCCGCGCCCTTAGGGCATAATCTCCTTTACCCCCATCCCTCGCCCGTTTGAAGCGTTCGCTCTGCTCGCGTCTCTGTCAGATGCCGTCAAGTCATCAACGCTAAACGACCTTCGCTGTCAGCGCACAGTGGTGCAAGAGCTGCAAAATGCTGGCCACTAAATATATGTACGAAGTAAAATTGAACACCAATTTAAGTGCAAATCACAAATAAGCTTATCTATTATAACATTGTAATTATATATAGTATATATATTATATATTCTTATAATTGAATTTACTTAATAAAGTTTTTTGCAGCACTGTGCCGCCCATTGTTGGCTGCGCTTCTCAGCTACAAGCCAAACATTGTGTTGACGGCTTTTAGGCTTGTGCGCGGGTATGGCTGGCGATATCTATGTATATATATCTATGTATATATATATATGTGTGGGGGGTGGGTGGATGGTTGTGGGTGTATGCCATAGGGCCGTAATAACAATGACGAGAACGTTGATGCGTTGTCGTTTTCGTTCTGCTGTTCGTCGACGCCAACAGTTGACAATATGCGCAGGCAGACGAGCGTCCCTTAGCCACCCACACCACCCACTCGTCCACCCAGTCAGTCGCCCCTGCTCCGCTGTGTCTAACAGCCCCCTTTACTTTGCCTGCCTGCCTACACTTTCTGTTCATATTGCTGGCAATTTTCTATAATCCTTTTTGCTGGCTGCCTTTTTCCAACATTTCCACAAGTTGTTGCTGTTGTTTGAGTTTTCATTGTTGCTGTTGTTTTTGTTGTTTTTGTTGCTTGTGAAAGTTTATGAAAAGTGACTGCGTTAGCAGAAAATATTATGCTGCCAGCGGCAATGGCAGCTACGCCCGCTGCCCGCTGCCCCCTGCCCCCTGCCCCATCCCCATCTCACTCCACTCGCCTCCTGCGAGTCCGACAGCAATAAACTCTTTTTATTTTTTGGGGCCAAGTTTTGTTGCTGCTGGGAAAACTTTTGGCTTTTGCTAGCAGCAGCCCAAAGTTGGGAAAATGTTTAAATTCAACAAATACGCAGCCATACACACAAACACACCCACGCACAGCTACTCTCAGCTATCATGGCCACAGTGCGTATGCGTGATATACTCGAGTAGCGCACCCAAAAAGTTCCAGAGCTTAAATCAAACTTTTGGGTCTAGCCAGGCGAATTGTGGGCTAACAGTGACGTCGGGGCTGGGGTGGGTGTTAGTTAGCGGGGGGTTGGGGTGGGCCTGGTGGTTGGTTTGTCTGTTGGTGCTTTTAGATCTGCACTTCAACTTTTGGGTCAACGTCTGTTTGTCTATTTGTTTGTTTGTTGCTCTCGATGTCTGTCGTCGTCATCGTCCTGCTCCTCCCCTCTCTTCCCACCCCACCCTTAAGCTTTAGTTCAGTTACTGCTCGCATGTCTGCTCGATTTGTTTGTACATTTTCAACTTTCGGGCTGACCGTCGTCCAACATCCCAATGTCCGTTGTCCTTCTATCTATATCTATGTATATATCTATATGTGTTTGTATATACGACCTTTTTGTGAGTTTTCGCCTTGACTGTCTGCTCGTCTGTCCATTTGGCTGCTGCCAAAAGCCTCCCCTACGGCACACACACCCCTCCATCCTAGAACCACAATATTTCCATCCATTGCTTTGCCTTGGCCCCACATTCTGTTGCTGTCGCTTCTGCTTTCTCTATTAACTTTTCGTTTTAGCTACTTTTTCTTTGTCCTTCTGTCCGTCTCTCTGTCTGTCTCTCGGTCTCTCTGTCTCTCTGTCTGTTCGTCTGACAGTCTGACTCTGACCTGGTCGCAGAATGATGACCACCCAGTTGGGTTCTTACGGTGTTTCGTAGTGTGAGCAAAATGGCTGGAAAATTATATATTTGGTGTGCGACAAGGAGAGGGGGGAAGAGAGAAGGGAAGAGGAAACAGGGTTTGGGTAAAACATTTGTGGATGATATTTGAGGGTCTCTCATTGCTGGTCGCTTGTATATTTCTATTTTTTTGGGAATGATGATTACGATAGAAAGCTTTTACTTCTCCAGCAAATTATATGAGTATTCAGTTCTATCAAGTAATTGATGATTGTTGTTGGAATATGTACTATACTTAAATACATATTCATATTTTCCTACAAATTCATAATGGTAACAAAAATAATAATAATGATAATTATAATAATTATATTACTGAAAAGTATAATAATAATAATAATATAATGAAGTCTTTTGTTCAAAAATTCCATGAAAGGGAAAAAAATTATAATATTTTCACTTTAAAGCTCCGAAAATCTCAAATGTTGCTGCATAAGCTTACTCTAAATTGAATAGACTTTCATGATCCTAAAGACAGCTTCTAAATTTACATTTCATGCAAAATGAAAATTATTGGCCCCATTTTCCTAAACGATTTTCTCTACACTGAAGTTTTACATATTCAAATTCTTATGTTTCATCTGATATATTCAATAAATATTTGTAAGCATTATGATTATATTCTATTGTAGGACGTCTAAATATGTATTTCAAATTATTTAATAACAAATCCGTTTAATCAAGATCTCTGGTAAGGTTCAGGTTATTACTCTGCCTACTTCATCATCTTTCAACTCTCAGCTCTCATCTCCTTATGTTTATCCCCGTCTTATCCACTCATCTCATCACTGTTCATCCCAATTCTCATCTATTTTCGTGGTTTCCACAGCCATTTTCATTTCATTTCATTTCAATATCTCTTTCTCTCTTTGCTACTAAATTTGCTCAAATTGTCCGCTTTTTGGCTGCTCGATTCGATTATATTTCAGCAGATGACAAACATTGTGCCACAGTTGAAATCATGGACACTCATTTCGGCCATGGTCCACAAACAGAGACAGATAGAGACAGTTGGAGAGATAGAAAGAAAGAGAGAGAGAGAATGATATAGCCGCATTGCCAGGGCAAGTCAAAGCGCAAGCTAGTCAACAATTTGCTCCACCTACTGCCAAGTGGCGCCCAGTGCTGTGGCCAAAAGCCATAGCAATGCTAGTCCAAAGGACATGCTATAATTTCCAACAGCAACAACAACAAAAACAACAGCAGAAACAGGACAAAACCAACAAAAGTAACCGAAAAAAGCAACAATCCCCAACAGCAACTACAAACAACTTAGCCGTGTCTCTGCGTCCCAAAGCTCGGTCATAGTTGTCCTTTGCCAGGATATGGCTACAGCATAGCAGAGTCTCTTTCTCTTTCTGCGTGTGTGTGTCAGTGTCCTTGTGTGTTGGTATGCCAGCACGCAAAATGTGCGCCTGGCTCTTAATGGGTGGCTTGACAGGGTTTAAGCTCTTTTACGGTGCAGATTGTGTTTCAGCAAGAGGAAAAGTACAAAAATGCAAAAAAATAAACCACAAGTAAGAGTGCTGGAGTGGGGAGTGCTCAACTACGAGATACCCTGAGCCCTAAGTAGCGCAATTGTTGCAAATTTCCAAAAAATTTCTGGGTGCATGCACCAAAGATGAGAGATGAGTTTTCAAATTCCAAATTTTGGGGAAATGAGAGCCTTATATCTGAAGTCGGAAATATTCTTTATATGTGTATTTATCACAGGAACATACCGAATTTGATCTCTTTAGCGTTAAGGTTCTTGAAGCTAGCGATAGTCAGAAAATGGAAAGAGATATCGATCAATATTTTGATTTCAATTTTCTAGATTATGCTGTGGCTGAAATAATTCCCATTTGCATTGGGTAGAGGGTATACAAGAACTGAAACAAAAAAAAACTGTGGAAGGGGGCGTGGCATAAGAAAAGTCTGAAAATAGGCAAAAGAACAAAAAGGCAAAAGGCGCTGCAGAAAATAAGCTTCGACTTGGCTTTGCCAGCGAAAACTTTGCCAGCATTCCTTTGCCCGTCATTTATGCTCCTTGGCTGCACCACCCTGTGTCACTCCCCCTGCACCGCCCCCTGCTGTTGGCCTTTCTTTTGCTTTTGCCTGCTGTTGCTTTTGTAAATTGGTAAAAGTTTGAGTTTAATTCAATTCGGAACGGTAGCTGTGAGTGCCGGCTTCCTATGGATAAGCAAAACTCCGGACAGGAGCAGGAGCAGGACTGTGGGCGGTGGGCGTTGGGCAGCAGTGGGCGTGGCTTGTGTCTGTGTAAAGGATATCACGCGTCGCCCAACAGTTGCTGTTTGCTGCTGTTGCTTTGTTGTTGTTGTTGCGCGCAAATTGCGGTGCATGGACAGTCGGCGACATGGGCGTAGGGAATGGGAAGAGGCGGAGGGGAATGGGAACGGTGGATAAAGGGGCTTATAAGTGGGTGTGGGGCAACGCAGTGGCCATCACAGCTGCGGGTGGCACAAACTGGCAACAAATTCATGCGCTTTGTTGTCGCTGCACATGTAGTAAATTGTTGGATGGAGCCAGTGACTGGATGGGTTGGGTGGTTTCGGGTGGTTTTGTTTAGGGTACGAAGTTGCACATGAAACTTGGCACGTCGCCTAACGTGGCATGTTTATATGTCTGTACGTATGCCAAAGGCAAGCGACAAAAACAAATGGCTAACACATGCACACACACACACACACATCCACAGAGCTAATACATGCAACAACATTATCTCGTTTATACGACACTTATTGCTATTTTGTGGCAGGTGGCAACGCTTTATAAGTAATCTGAGTGAACTAGCTCGCTTTCTATTTAACTTACTCTACTACTATGCTTCATAAAATAAGAACTATTATTATATAACTAACTACAACTATAAATATTGAGAATTCTACTTATAGAGTAGCCAGACAATAATCAGTCAAGATAGAGTTGCCAAGCAATATTCCAAGTAAATGTCATTTGACAGAGTTGCCAGATCCATTTTGACTTCTCAATATGTACGTATAATTGAAATTTGACTTAAATCTTTGTATAAAACTGTCCATTTTGCAGAGTTGCCAGACTCTATAAAATTTGTAGCTATTTGCAGCTTATAACTATGTGTAGTATAATCTTAACTATTAGTGGATTCACATTATGTTAGAAGGTAAAGTTTAGATATAGATATTTAGAATATTTTTTGATCTACTAGGGTTGCCACAAAACACCTCGGATAGAGATTCCTGTTTATTTAAATACTAAATAGATCATTGTTAGTAGACTTTTATAAAAAACTTTTGAATTATTTAATAGGTTTTCATCATAAGAGCAACCGTATAAACGCGTCCAATGGCAAGCTGTTCAGAATTGTTTTTGCTGTAGTTGTTATTGTTGAATTACATATTTTATAGGTTCTGTGTCGAGTTTCATGTCAGAGCCTCAAAGTGAAGGCTTCGTTTTGGGTTTGCTGCTTAATATTAGCAACAAATCGGTAAACGTTTTGAAGCCCGAACTCCCCCACAAAAACAAGCAAAGCAACAGCCCCAACCCCATACCCATCCGGCAGCCCCTGACCCTGGGGGTGTCAGTTGTTGGTTTTGTTGTCGTTGTGCATTAAGTGTTGCCAACTTTATTTAATGGTATAACAGTTGACTGCCAGTTGGTTGGCTGGCATTGCCCCACACTGCCCACTAGTGTTGCTAAACGGCATGTTGTTTGTGTCTTTGTGTGTGAGTTTGTTTGTGAAATTGTATTTCGTGCACTCATGTCTACGGGCAATGGGTTAGGACGTTTGTGGGGAGTGTCCTTGTCGCACAGTTCATTCAACGTTTCATTTTGTGTCGCGTCTTGACTGCCAGCTAGTCTGCGTGAGTGTGTGTGTGTGTGGGGGCGTAAATTGTCTATTAGTCAGTACGGGCTACGTGAAATTGTTGTACATTTTTACGTTTCGGCTAAGGGATGAAATTTAATTAAGATACTTTGACGTTTCGCAGATACACAGTGAACAGAGCAGAAGACAATCCAAGACAACACAAAGCACAACATGCCAACGCACAGACACCCAATTGACACCAACAACAACGAGAGCAACAACAACACACACTGTCTCCCACACACACACACACACTCTGCTCAAGCTCTATTTCTTGGGGATAATTCAATTTGCGATTGTGTGTGTGTGTGGGTGGGTGTAAAAATTCCTCGATATTGACAATGAGGATAACGACCGACGACAGACGACAGACGACAGACGACAGTCGACGATGACCCAGCATCTTTGTTCTCTATGTAAGTGTATATGTGTGGGTGTGTGTGTGAGTGGAGAGGAGTGTAAGCTGTTCCCTTCATTTGACATATCGATAATTATCGTTCTCATAGTTGGCTGTCGATTTGCACGTGAACACAAGATATCAGAAGCTATGAGAACTGGGTAGATAGTAGATAGTAGATCGTTACATAAAGACTATATGTATATATTTTATATGAACAAATACTTACATATTAAGAACTTATTATTAAATGAAGGCATATTCATATTAAAACCAATTAAAATATAATATCCCTTTTATACAGTGAAATCTGTTTCATAATTATTCATAGAAATTTATCCAATTAAGTTGCATTTAACATGCTTTATACTATGTATATCTAAAGCTACCCTCTTGCCTGTTACATATTTTCACAATCTACTTAAGTCTCAATAGATTTTCAGAAAATGTTCTGTGGAAAATTTGCTTAGCATGACGCAATGCCGCAATTATCTGCGTCAAAGTTTCTTTGGCTAATCTTGGCACAGGGTGTGGGGCGGGAAAACAGGGCGGGCAACGTAATTTGCTATTGGAAATTTAATTAGGTTTACATCATTTTTGTGAAGTTAACGCCAGATGGGCAAAAACAGCAACAACAACAACAATAAAAACTTTTACACTCATTGATAGAGCAGAGACTGGGACTCAATTAGAGGCACATCTACAAGTCAAATATTTTGACTAGCGAGCAAAAAACAATAAGAACATTTGGCACTCAGAGCCAGCAAGTCGATTAATTAAACACACACACCCCCACAGTGACGGCTAAAAAGGCGAGGAAAACAGTCCATAAATGTCCCGAAGCAACCACCCAATGAAATATTAATAGTAACAATTATGTGCTACGTGCCACAGTGGCAGGCAGTCAGCCAGCCAGGCAGCCAGCCAGGCAGCAGCAACAGCCGGCGTTCCAACAAGGATAACACAATTACAACACAATCAAAGAATTTCTGGTCAGAAATTCGATAAACAGCCCTCGCAGGAGCCAGCCAAGGAAGCAAGTGGCAGACCCTGCATAACGATAGGGAGGGGTTGGGGGCGCTGCCACCCAGTGAGCGCTGAATAATTCGTAATGTATCTAACCTCGAAAATCTAATCAAGCCCAGTTAAGCAAACAGAGACCGAAGCAGGACAGAGCAACAACAATTACACGTGCGCCCCTCTACTCTCTCCGCTCTCTCTTTTTTCCCACTCATCGTGTGGCGGCAACAAATAGCAAAACAGCGGCGTCGGCATCGCAGTCAACGTCAATCAGTTGGCTGCACAGAACGTCACACACGAACGCAACACGCTGCCTGCCGATCAGGCGCTCAGAAGCAGTAAAACGCGTGCTGCTCTCTTTCGCAAGCACGCACATACACACCAATTGATTCCTATAAGTGAGTGTGTGTGAGTGTGTGTATGTGTGCGCACATGCAATGGCACGTGAAAAACATTGTCTGCCTGACCGAACCTCGCACTCAAACCGAACACGAGTGCCGAGCAAACGAGCAAAAGCACGACAGCCACCCAACAATACAACAGTCGGCTTCGTCTCGCCTCGTCTCGCCATTCCACTCGGTTCGATTGTGCTCTCCTTCTCTGTCGCGCTTTAAGCTGACTTTGGCCACGCTCACACTCTCGCCGCTGCCATGCTTGATAGCTGTGCTGTCGCTGTCGCAGTCGCTGTCTGCGTCTCTGCTGAAATTATTCAGCTAGCAATTTCTTACCGCCGCCGCAGCTGCACCTCCTGAACCAAAACACGCCCCACCCACCAGCAGTGTCATTCCCGCTGCGTGCCTGACAACCGCACGGCGGAAAATTCACTTTTCGCCATCGCTGCGCACTTGTGCCGAAAGTCAGTCGGGCACGTCCACAACGCAAGCACAGGGTGTTGCGGGGGTTGGCATACATGTTTGTGTGTATGTGTGCATGTGGCTGTGTGAATGTGAACGAAGGGCAATCGGGGCACTCACTCACTCATTTGTTCGCTCATTCGATTTAATCGTTTAGTGCGCCCTTTTGCGCCTTATCAACGTTTCATTTAATTTTTGGGCGAAAACCTCTCGGTTTCGACTTTGTGGGCGTCCGCTCTGTGGTTGATTAGGTGTTATCCTTATGATTAGCGGTCATTGCTCATGGGCATTGAGCCATTGAGCATGGCCGGCAATTCAATTCAATTCAATTCAATTCAAACTCAAACTCAAATGCGGCAATCGTCGCAATTAGGTTCGAAATTTGATCAATTATTTTGTAACACTTGAAATAAGGGCTAAGTCCTTCACGTACCACTAATGTCACAGATGAACGATATTCTGTTTAGTTTATTCAATTTGCAGGATAAGAATGATGGAAATTGGTAGATTTAAGAATGAACAAGCTGTTTGAATAGAAATGCGATTTAGAGTATGATTATATATATCTATCTATAAGCATATATCTACAAATATATATCCAATTTTAATATATATATAAATTGATTCAGCGATTGAATTTCTTCATCATTTCTATCTATTCTATTCTCTAGCTATATATCAACCTAATGATCTCTCGTACATTACGCATACGCCACATCGTGCACCTCCTTTATAATGGATCTATCTATCTGTAATTTATCTGTATGGTTTTCTACCATCTATATATACATATATATACATGTAACCTTGTTTATATATATCTACCTATTCTATCTATCTATTATCTATCCATATATCAATCTACTTATCCATGCAGCTCTTTTGCTCACTTGCAGCTATTTGGTTTTGGCACTTGGCATATTACGCATACGCCGCATACTACGCGCACTTTGCGGCACCCCCAGAGCACTTTGCCACATCCACTCTCTAGTATCTGCTAGCATTCCAGTAGCTGCGATTTATTAATATTTTTTCCTCTCTCTCTCTCTCTTATCCTTCAGGTCCTATGCTGCTGATACTCCTGTGGAGCTCTTTCTCATGGCTTTGGTCCTCTTAAATTTTGTAATTTCTTTGTGGAAGCTTCTGCTGCTGTTGCTCTGTGCCTTGGCTCGCTTTTATTCATTCATTTATTTGCGCATTTTCCATGTTTTTCTTTTCTTTTTGTCATTTTTCTCGCCATCTTTGGCAATTTTTCCCCCATTTCCCCACTCTCCAGCCACTGCCCGCTGCCCCCATTTTTTATGCTTTGCTCCTTTTTGCATTTTTCCTCGAACAAAGTTGCCGCTTTATTGTTTCGATTTAAGTTACTTTGTATGCTGTCAACGTTGGGTGGCTTTGGGTGGCTTCGGGTGGTTTTGGGTGGTTCGGTTCGTAACGCCAAACCCGCATTAAAATCGCCTGGGAGCCGCTTTGGGTTTCATTGTAGCCGTTGTCGGTGCTTTGCTTGGTTTTATTTCACAGCTCTTTGCGGCCTTAGGGAGTGTCAAAGAGGGGGTTGGGGTTGATTTTCATGGGACTGTTTTGCTTGTACTTTGATTTGTCGGCCCCACATTTTAGTAGCCCAGAACCCGAGCGGGCATTGAGTTTTATGGTCGTTTAATGGCTGCGAATTTACTCGCTTTATGCGTCTTCGATAAGCATTTATTAGCGCCAGGCGCGAAGGATGAGCAGGAGCAGAAGGATAGGAGGTGGCGGACGAGCATGAGTAGGAGTTGGTAGGGGGCTGCCAGTGGTTCCAGTGGGCGCTGCAGTTGAATAATGTTTACGGTATTGGCTCGTTTCTGGGGCTGATGAGGCGTATGATTTATTTTTATGTTGTATTCTTTTACCATTCTCTTTTATTTTTGGATATTTTTTTGTTGGAGCTGGGAAATATACTTATTGAGGGATTTTGACAAACATATGTTGCCAGCGAACTCCCTAAAGGACAGACGGGCACATCGGCTGGGATGACGGCATCTTATTTAAGCCTTAATTTGTAAGTTGCTCTGCTAACGTTTCCCCATCAGCATTGTCGAAGTTTTACCCAAACTCGTGCCAAGAAACGAAATCATTTTGTCTTTTTTTTTGTTGGTCACAGCGAGTGGGTGTGTGGGCTGTGAGCCGGGGGGGTGGGGAAGTGTTTGCCACAGTGAATACCAGAGCTTATGTGTGGCTGATGGCATGGGTGTTCGTATCGATGTATACACAGTCAGAGCAGAGGTCAGGAGCGCAGGCTAATTGACTTTTGAAGAGGGATGATAAAGGATATTGACC
Organism: Drosophila gaucha; assembly: GCA_035045545.1. NCBI lineage: Eukaryota > Metazoa > Arthropoda > Insecta > Diptera > Drosophilidae > Drosophila > Drosophila gaucha. The sequence continues at coordinate 9,930,352 of JAWNOY010000292.1, forward strand.
AAGCTATATATAGCAAAAGCTAAGCGCTATATTAAGTTATTTATAACGATCGAGTTAGGTGCTATATTGAGACATAGGCAATTTACTATTTTGGTTTAAAATAGCTGTCCTGAAGAGAAGTCGATAAAAATGCAGTAAATATGGAGAGTCCACTACTTTAGTCTCCAAATTCATCGATTCTCTGAAGTCATCTATTCTCCTTGTTTCGCTTGAGCTCTCCTCTTATCTATTTTCAGATCTTTTCATATTTTTATTTGTTCTATATTCTTATTCATATATTACCTGTTCGTCTCTTCTCTTCTTTTCAACAGAATTCTCTTCTCATTTTTTCATCTATTCCCTTCATTTCTATTCTCCGATCTTTTCTTCTCCTAATCCCTTAAATATAAATGCTAAGATATTTATATAAATAAGATAAGTGAACTCGCATCAGCTAATCTAATGATATTCCATGATAGTCCACTTAAAGAAAAGCCCCCTTTAGTCTTCCTTAAATAAACGCCACTGTCTTCAGCTTTTGCGTTGGTTGTCAGTGCCTCAGCAGTAGCAACGCCATCAACATCAGCCAGCTACCTCATCACCTCAGCCCCAGAGAGCAGGTTCCAGCCCCTCCCTGCGTACCCCCTACCTCACTTAATGCCCATGGCCAATCCACGTCAGGAGGGTCCTCGTCGTAGTCCTCGCGATGGTATATTGCAATTTTTGCTGCTGTTGCCCATAAAACTTTCCACTTTTTGTCGCTTCTCTTGACTTTTTTGCTGCTGCTGATGCTGTGCAATGCTGCTGCTGCTGCTGCCGCTGCTCTCAGGGCCGCCCACCCGCCCCGTTTCACAGTTTTCGCCGACGTCTTTGGCATAAAATAGCAGCCACGACAGCCTCGTCAGGAGCAGCAGCAGCAGCAACAGCAGCAACAACAATAAGGACCACATTTACTCGTCTGCTTAACTGCAAAGACAAACCTTCGGACCGCACCGCTCCCCCGTCCACTCACACGGCTCCTCGTACGCCCCCCGCTGTCTCACAAGCACTTTGACTGTCATCTAAAATTCATTTTTATACTTGTATTTCGTTTTTTTTTTGCTTCTGCTTCACTTTTATTTTACTTTGCTTTATATTTTTGCGCTGTTTTCGTTTTGCTTTTCAGCTGCTTCGTTTCTTGAGCCATTTTTATTATTTTTGTCATAAGCTGTATGAGTGTGTGTGTGCGTGTTTGTGTGTGTGCGGCTTCTTTATATATTTTTCATTGTGCCACACTGGCGCACATCCTGCTCATGTCCTTCGTCTCCGTCTGCGTCTCCTTCTTCGTCTCCTTCTCAGCCTCATCCGCAAACTCGCAGAAGTCAAATACGTTTTAATATCTTTTCTCTCTCTTGACATTTTCACTACAGTTATGTTGCCATTTTGTCCTGGCATGTGTTTGGCAGTATGTGTGTGTTCCAGCATGTGTGTGTGTGTGTGTCTCTGACTGGCTTTTTCTTCTATCGCTTTGGCATGGATATGCCAGTTGCCTCCCGTTGTGAAAAGCCGCGCAAGTTTCTTGCCAAGTTCTTTGTGAATGTGTGAGCGTGCGGGTGTGTGTGTATGAGTGTTTGTGCATGTGTATATCTGTGCGTATTTCATGGCAAACGCATCCTTCGCCTCTGCTGCCCATAATGTCTACCATCTGCGTGGGTGCACGTATGTGTGTGCATGTGTGTGGGTGTGTGGCAGCTTAATGCCTTCATCGTGCTGCTGCTCCACATCATGCTCCCGCTGCTTCTGCTGCTGCTGCCCCTCATCTTTGTCGTCCTTCGCCGGCTGTTGCTGCTGCAGCAACACCTACAACAACAATAACTCGACTGCCTCTGCTGTCATTGTAGGAGCCACATGCTCTCCAACACCAAACCAATTCCCCAAATACTCACCGCACTCCACCTCGCCACAGCCCACTCTCTGCCACACCTTCTACCCCCCTTTGGCTTAAATGCAAGCGTAACATTTTGCGCTATCGTTTTTTTCCTCTTTTTTATTTCTTTGCCTTCTTTTCATTTTCATTTTTGCTTGTCTCGTTGCTTGTCTTTTGCTCTCCAAGTTTCTATACTCTAACGCAACAGGATACTGCGGCTAATCCGACTAGCAGATCAACTAAACTTTAACTATAACAGCTGAAGCAAATAATCCAGAATATATTCTAATAATTCCAATTCAATATATTTTAGTTTTTAAAATAATTTTTTATAAATTATTATAATTAAAATAAATATATTAAAGAGTATTACTAACTCGTCTTTATGTCTATTTGTCACTTCTCTATGATTTTTTGTATAATTTTCTATTTACTTTTTTTCAAGTTTTTTCTTTGTCCTTTTTGTCTGCTCGAGCTCCATCTTTCTCTCTCTCTCTGTCATTCTCTATCTATCTCCAGCTAAGTGCATCTCTTTCCCACATTTGTGCTAGAGTGCAGTTTTTTACTTAATGTCTGTGTTGCTGACTTGAGCTTTTAAAAATATTTTTGTTGAATTTTTTCACACATACACACTCGCACAGAGATATATAAAAAGTATATGAAAGTTTTTATTGCTTGGGGTCTGGGGAGCTCGAATATGTATGCAACTATTTCAGCTCAAGTTGATTTCTGTCCTATTAAATTCTTAATCTGAGTGGTTGACAGCTCAGCTGTAGAAATATTAATTCCCCTAGCTCAGCTAGTTAATCCTTTATCTCCTGCTACTGCTCCGGCTGAGATCCTTTTGGATGCCCCCAAACGTTGTATTACAATGCCGCATTACAGGCACCTGTCTGCATAATTAAATATGTCGATTTTCGTTTAATTTGCCACAGAGCAAAACAAGTGCCACGCCCCCACCCCTACCCGTCCTTTTGCGTAGAGAGCCGCACATAAATAATTAAAAAGAAAATGCCACAAATGCAAAAAGGTCAGCGTATAAAAATTATAAAATCGAATATTAAATTTACCAACAACAATAACAGCAGCAGTCGTCGCCAGCGCCAGCGTCGACGTCGCAGTCGGCGTAAACAGCGCAGCGCGCTCGACTTAACCCAACTTAACTACTTGACAGCAAATTTTGTAAAATGTAATTAACCAGCGTCAGGCGGCGGTAAAAGCAAAAGCAACAACAACAACACCAAATGCCAAATAACATCAGCATTAACAACAAAAACAAACTGCACAACAACCACAACAACAACAGCAATAACAAGGGCGTACGGCAGGCAGGAAGAAGGCTAAAATGAAAGCGGGCAAAATGGAAAATCAACAGAGCTCGTTGACATAATTTTCAAGCGACTGCACGTGCGACAGAGATAGCGCTATGGCGAGAGAGAGAGTGGACATCATAATGGGCTCCCCTTTCAATGAGGCCCTGCTTCTCGGCTGCGTGCATTGCTGTGCGCCCAAAACCAGAAAACACCCTGAACCGCCCCCGGGGCCAGCCTGAAAAATGATGCCACACGTTTTTATGCACAGCAAAAGCTACGAATTATACCCCCCTCACTCCCCCGCCTGCCACTCGTCCATTACAACTTTGTGTCATTACTAAATAGTGGGTGGCTCTTGTGGGGGTGTGGGGGGGGGTTTCGGTTACGGCTTCGGTTTTGGTATCGAGCCAAACCATTTGTTGAACCTTTTTTTGGTTGCCACAAAATTTGCGCCTCATTTTCAGCTAAGCGGGAAGGAGAGGGTGTCTGTGTGTAAGAGAGAGCGAGAGAGCCCGTTGAGTGAGCGCTCTCTCACTGCGCACGTGGCGCCATCTAATGGCAGGAAACATGCTAAGCAGCGGCTTCCACATGCTGAAAGTCATTTGGGTGTGCGTGGAGCCAAGCCCAAAGCCAAGCCAACCCTTCGGCCAGAGCCACCCGGCTCAAATCAATTTAACTTTCAACTTTAGCGCGCGCTCTCTCTCTGGCTAACACTCTCTCTATCTCTCTCTCATGTACACTTAGTTGTTGCGGTGCCATCCCTTGTGAAATTCTGTGCATCAGGCTGCTGGCTTTGCTGGGCGCCCAGCCAACTCCCGCGTTTGTCGAGCCAAACAGCGAACAGGCGACGGACGAGCCGGCCCAACAGCGAGTAAGCGAGTGAGTGAGTAAGTCGGCGAGTGCGACAGTTCGTTCGGCTTTCGCACGACGCCTGTCGGCTCTCGCCTCGTCTCTTTCGTCTCTTTTGTCTCTCGCCTCTCGCTACTTATTGTTAGTGTTATTCGCAACGACTGCGCTTTTATCGTTTATTTGCGTTCCGGACATGGGTCGGGGATTTGGTTTCGTGTCGCATAAGGGGTTGCCTGCCAAGCGAGTGACTGGGGCAAGTGGCTGCACACCAGGAGCCAAACAGCCAAGGGGCACATGGCAGGGGTCGTGGGGCGAGAGGCGGCTTATGTGAGAAGTCAGAATTGTGTCAGAGTGGAACAAGTGTATCCCGTTGAATATCATATTGAATCCGTTTTATTTAATCGAGAGCGGAAGGTTTTTATATATATTCTCCGTAGTCATCTTATATTATTGCAGACTTTAGATTGTGTTTAATGCAAAATCTAATACCTATATCATAAAGGATATATTCCTCAAATCGAATTTCATACAAAATTAAATTTTTATATATCTTATCTAATTACAACAATAACAAACACCACTATTCCTAGTCGGACCCTCTAGGCGATCTCTCTAGATTGCTATAAACTACTACACCTATATCATAAAGGATATATTCCTCAAATCGAATTTCATACAAAATTTAACTTTTAAAATATCTTATCTAATTACAACAATAATAAACACCACTATTGCCAGTCTGACCCTCTAGTCGATCTCTCTTGATCTCCATAAAGTTCCTCTAACCAATCATTCTTGATTTTGATTTACGGGTATCCCACAAAGTTCCCCTATCAAAAAATTTTCCTAATTTCAATCTATCTTGTTTTCAATGGATTACTTATACAGTTCTTACAACCTATTTCCAATTAGATTTCTATAGACATACTATTATATAATATGTTCTTATAGATATTCTTGCTTGATTACTATTTAGGACAAGTCTAGTATGCCTTGCCTTGGTTTATTATTTCAAGTCCAAAACTTAGTTAAACTTAGTTGGCCAATTGTTTTTTTTAGTTTTTAGCCATCTGTTCTCATATATTTTCTAAAAATAAACCAAAATGCTTGATTGGATCGGTCAGTCCCAAATATATGGGCTGTTCTTTATTATCTTGCCATTGATGTATATTTTGCGAAAGCTTTTCAAGCTGCGAAAAGAGAAAATGCTCAAAGCTGAAGCAATGCAAATCCCAACGTTTATCGAATCTTCGAATAAGCCCGTCGACAACTGCAATAGAGTTGATGTGGATGTGGAAGAGATGAGATCAGCCGTTGATCTGATCAACTTTCAATTAATACTTATCGAATCGAAGATCTACAAGGACATCGAACCAGTGCCACCTCTGTCCATGGGCGAGTTCACCGAAGCGGCGCGACATTTGGATTACATCAAAAGCAAAACATTGCCATTTGCCATTGGAGAGATAATGAAGGACTGCAAATAAGCTGATCAACCAACTATATATATATCGTAGATGCATACAAATTGCTTAGGGTTTTTATTTTCTATTTTGGATGTTAGGGAAAATAAATGTTGTGGACGTCTTATAGAAAGTTTCTCAATTCAATTCTCATCTCAAGGGGGTTGGTCACTCTCGAGTCCTGCAATTAATATTAAAAAATAAATAATCATTTCTCGGTGGTTGCGTCTGTCTGTCGCTGGCAGTGTCAAGGAGTGGTTGCTGTGGGTGGTGCAGCTGTCGCGGGTGGTGGTGCTGCGGCTAGCAACTGTGACGTAATTAATCTGTGCTGCCAAGTACCTAGCTGGGCAGATGGAAAATAGAAAAAAGGCAATTGAAAACAAGGCTATTCTCTCAGGAATACCTGACTAGCAGGTACCCTAATCCTTGTGCCGATCTAATATTAACAGTGGGTTCACGTTAATCCAAATGTAGGAAAATGTAAGTAATTTGTTAATCTTTTTATGCCTATTTTATGGTGGACCCGTATGTTAGGTAAAAATATTATAAATAAGAACGGGTTTTTTGGGAGGGATTCTACGAACTGTTTGACATCTGGGTTAGTTAAAAAAGAAAAAATGGCTGAGCTTGTCTTGGTATTGAAAAAATATATCAAAGCCAAGTGGAGTAATTTTTGAAAAGGGAAAAGCACAACATATATTTGCCAGCTGACTCCGTAAAAAAGTCTACATCTATCGGTAAAAGGCTAGATGGGCAACACTTGGTGTTAATGCATATTTCAGACACGTGCGCGATACGCTTCTTTGATTTGCAGACGTGGACGACTCGAGTTGGAATTCAACTATGAATCCTAGGAACAGTGCAAAGGGAGAATTGTAGAGGGGGTGGGCTGAAGGGGTGTCGAAAAGGTCTGGATGGAAAAGTTGTTTCCATGAGCCAATGATGAGCAGCTTAACATATTTGTAAAGACCTTTTTATTAAAAACAAAAAGCAGGATTAAATATTATTTGCGTGGGCGAAATATAGGGTGCATTTTGTACGGCATTTTGTTTTGCATGGGTGTGATATTTTAATTACGACCTAATGTTCTCGTAGCTCTGTAAATAATCTGTACGCTTCACTGATGCTAGACTTCTGCAACGAACGGAACAATTGTTAAGGAGAAAGATGAAGATCTTAAGCTTAATTAGAAAGTCGATGAAGATGAGCCGAACTCTGATAATTTCTTATTATTATTATTGGTCTTCTATGCAATTCTCAAAGGTTCGAGTCACACATGGATTTCTCATGAGTGTTGTATATATGAATGTGTGAATATATATTGATCTATTGATATCTACAGCTGTTGGAATTTAGTCTAACTAGCACCTCTTATATGCTTGAAGTTTTCTCTACACACTCTGATTTTCACTCCAGCTATCGACATCTCTTCTTCACACCTTCATCTTATACGCTTTCGTTTGTCACATCTGTTTTTTGGCTATTTCTTATCGCTTAACGTTTCGCCCCTGTCCGACCACCCAAAGTGTTCACAGAGGGGAAAATAGGAGGTGGAGATATGGAGAATTGGATAACTGGAGAGATTGGTTCATTCACTGACCCTTGGCCCATGCCCCGGACGCTGTTCGTCTCACACTCCCTGGACCCACTATTGGCACTCTTGGTTGCATTTTTTATGCCATGTTAAAGCCACTTTATGCGCTTTTTATGAGCCCGCAGCCATAAAAAGTGCCTTACAAAAAAACACACACTCACACACACATAAAGATGGGACAACATATTTTAATATGTGAGCACACATGTATGCATACGTATACATATATATATTTATTTTTATATTTATTGATTTTGTATTAAAAATGTAAGTGCTGGCTTTTAGTTTATTTTTCTTTCTTTCTTTTCGGATAGTATCCACTTTTTTATGTTATTGAAATAAAGCGTTGCACACACATTCAATAAATATAAATAAATAACGAGCTGCGAGCGACCAAGTTAAATAACAACAATGCCAGCAAAAATATTGAAAATAATTTTAGTAAAATTATATGTATTTTTATTTTCGATCTGTTGTTCAATTCTTGGTTTTTCTCTCTTTCTGCCAAAACGGATTTCAAGTGAAAAGCGCCAAAGGGCTGGCGAAATACAAACAGGCGACGATTCCGACTCGATTATTTACAATTTGATTTTATTTATACACACACACACAGACGCACACACAACAACATGCGGGCGTGTATTTTGGTTTGTCCAAAAGGTATTTTTGCTGCCAGTGAGAAAAATCAATCAAAATCGATTTAAAAGCAAAACTTCCGTTGCGGATTTACACAAATGTCTGCGTGTGTGTTTATGTGTGTATGTGTGCGTGCAAGTGTTAACCAAATGTAACCAATTTATTTGCTTTTATGCATTTCTGTTTTATTGTCTCTTTCTCGCACACTCTCTACTTGCACTCTCTGTCCACCTTCCCCCCCACCAAACATGTTTGGTCAAATTTTCAATAAATAAATTGAAACACACACAAATGCAAACAACACACGCACAGGCATGCACACGCACACATAATCAGGAACATTTACAATTTGTTTTACAATTGAGCTGCAGAGCGAGAGCAACAGAGAGTGAGAAGGAGAGGAGAGGCTAGCCTGGAAAATTGGACAAACAATAAAAAGAGTGGAAATGGCATAAATGCTTAATTCAGGACATTTGAATATTTCATAAGGACATGACCCACATGCAAAACAAAGCACAAGGCGCAGACCCAAAAAAATGTATAACAATGTGTGTGTGTGCCTCCATGGATGCGTGTGTGTGTACGTTTTTGGTCGGAAATCGCATTTTACTGTCGAGTTGTTTTTGGGCAGTTTGCACTGTAATTGAGTGCGTGTGTGTGCGACTCTGATTGACTGTATGTGTGTGTGTGCATCTTTCTCAAAATTAGAACAGTACAATTAAAGAAATTTCCCAAATTTTACTTAATATATAATCGAATTTCACTTTAAACTCTTCAACAAACTGTTTTAAAAGTCAACTAATAGTGGTCGCCGCCCCCTATAAATAATGCCTTTTGATTAGTTTACCAGACATTTCCTTAAGCAATCGATTTCCTTTCTTATGTAGTTAATTTGGTGTCTGGCAGTTGGCACTACCTGACAGCAACAGCAACAACAACAGCCGATAGAAGGAAAGTCCCAAGAATCGGTCAGTCATATCATTTACAAATGATTGGCATTGACAGACGCCGCTGTCGCTGTCGCTGCCGCCGTCAACGTCAACGTCGACGCACTTCAATATTGTATGATGATAAATTACTTATGACTGGTGGGCCCCAGACATTCGCCTTAGCAGCAGCTCAAGAATCGCGAAGCGGGCACCTGAAAGCATTTAACGATAAACGAAAACAAAGCAAATGCAACAAAAAACAAAAACAAAACTCACACTAAATGAATGGCAATGAGCAAAGCGCGATAGAGTGAGTGAGAGTGAGAGACGTTCAGCACGGCGTGTGGGCAAATGCAATGAAGTGCAAAAGTGCAATCTGCGAGCAGAGCGTGTGTGTGCGAGAGGGAGAGAGACAGAAAAGGCGACATCGCGGCGACGCGCTGCTAGTGGGCGACAGCGCGACATAAGCAAAAAGGGTGCAATGAACAAAATAACAAAATGAATTAGTAATAATATTTTGTTTGTGCTTTTGCGCTCATTTTGGTCTCGTGCATATTTTGCTAACTTTTTCTTTGCCTTACTTGTGATTATGCACGAGTGTGTGTGTGTGTGTGTGTGCCTGCTTGAGCACTTGGCGACAAACATGCAGAGTTGAAGACGAAGACGACGACGCCAAATCGATGAAGGGAACGTCGCGTCGTTAATGGCGTCGACTGAGACGCACGTCTGCTGCTGCTGTTGGCAGTGTCGTCGACCAGACGGAGTGGCTGTACGTACGGCAATGGACGACGATGTGACGCCAATAACAACAACAACTACAACAACAACAACTACAACAACAACAACTACAACAACAACAACTACAACAACAACCACTACAATTGCGTCGAAGTTAAGGCAATCGACTTAGCAGGGTTGTCAAACGGTTGTACACACTCTTCCAGCTACAACATCAAGCCGTTGCAGCATGTTTGACAACGTTGGCTTGCAGTCAGTCATGTTGCACATCAAACTTCGGCGCAACATCTCAAGCTAAACCAGTTTGTTTGTTCGCAAATATGTATGTGTATGTGTGCGTGCATGTGTGAAGCGACCAGGTAGCAAACTGAGAGTGCTGAGAGCGTCAAACATGAACATGTTTGACTGTGCGTTAAAAGCGGTCTCTCACTGTCTCTGATGCTATTAGTACGCTTCTAGCTCTGGAATCGCAATGAGTGCTATACCGCAAACGGATCGCTGGCAAAAATTCTTCGATGCGTATCGCCAAATGCCTGCTCTATGGCGAGTCACAGACGAGAGATACAAGAATCATCGGCAGAAGAAGGAAGCATATGAGCAGCTATTGCAGTGTTACAGACAAATCGATTCGGAGGCCGATATGGACAGCATGCGGCGCAGGATCAATGGCATCCGAACTTGCTACAGGCGCGAACTGCGCAAAGTGCAGCATAGTGAGCAGACCACACAGGATAAGAATAAGGTCTATGCTCCACACTTGTGGTACTTCAATGAATTGTCCTTTTTACGAGAGGACGCTAACAGTACATCTGTGGCGGATATATCGGATGGCACTTGGGACAAACCAGATGAGTCCATGAATCAATTCAAAGACGATGAGGACATGGATCAGTGGTCCGACAGTGAAACTAAAATAGTGAGTATTACTTAGCGAATACTTGGAAAACGTAAATGTATTGTTTCTTTTGTTTCTAGTTTGAGTTACCCGCCCCCAATTTATCACCTGTAAACCTAGCTAACGTGAAGCTATCTCCGTCTTCTGTCGACCAAGTGCAACCGCAGCCGTTGCCCATTTTCAGTCACAGCTCAAGGGATGAGGCTGCGATCTATGCCGAGGGCTGGGCTACATCCTATCGCAAGTTGGATGAGAGGAACAAGCTGCTGGCCAAAAAGGCCATCGAGGAGATTTTGGTGCTGGGACAGTTAAACAACTTGGAGTTTAATTCGGTGAAAATGCCGCATTAAAAATATAATTCAATGCTCAAAATAAGTTTAAGATTATGGAAGAATAAATCAATAAATTTAACTTCGAATATCTTTTTTTTCTCAATCAGTCAGTCTTCAGTTAACAATTGAGTTAAACAGATGATAACAATCAGTTTAGCCAGCAAGTTAGTTTATCAATCAATAATTCTGTTGCTCAGTCAATCAATCATAATTCCTGACAGTGTGTAGCCTGCTGATCAGTCAGTGTGCTAGTGTATCAGAGAATCAGCCTGTTACTCAATCAATCAGTCAAGAACTGTGTCAATCGTTCAATCAATCAGAATTTTACCAAGTCACCAGTACAGTCAGTCAGTCGGTCATTCAATCAGACTTTAATCAGTTGTGTATATACACATATCTATATATCTATATCTATATGCATAAGTAATAATCAACTGTTTATCCTGCCTGATTGATCGATTGATTACTATTTGTTAATAGATATTGTTAGCTGGTATTGCTTTTCAGCCACTCGAAACTAATTCTTTCATCTCTCTGTCAACTTTGAGTCTGCATATATCTAAATTATATAACGATAATTTCAATTGTCATTGACTTTTTTTGGGGTTGGCAAAGACTTTGCAGCTAAAAAGTCTTTTGGAGCGAGGGTCGCGTAAACTGTTTGCACTTGCATCATTGAGTGTGCTTACGATGCTGCTGTTGCTGCCGCTGCTGCACACGCGCCCACAGTCAACATAACTAAGCACACACACACCAATACACACACACACTGTGTCAACAAGAAAGGAGTCCGCGAACAACTTTACTTTGGCTTTTGTTGTTGTTGTTTGGCAAACACGCAATTTGGCGCTGCACGTGCAACAATAACAGCACCAACAACAACATCAATCAACAAAATGAAAATTAAAATAATAACAAATTTGTAAGCAGAATCGCACAAATAATCCAATTCAAACTGCGAACATTTTGTTTACGAAAATTTTCCATAAACTCACAAAATAATTCGAAATTTTTCAATTTTAATTTCTTATATATATAGAGATATATATATAGATGGTATATATATAGCAGCAAATATTAAGTAATTTGTGTGTGTTTCGGTGCCTGTTTGTTTATTCAGCGCAACAAGTTGGATCTGTGGATGGGATCTAACGGCGTGGATCGATCTTTAATGATTGTTTTTTATAATTTTCTCGGCGAGCAAATCAAAATCTTTGCGCAATCTTCCCAAAATAATATACAGCGCACTTCCTTTTTATCCATCGAGTAATAAATCAATATAGAAACCAACTTGGCGCCCACTTTGCTCCCAACACCCCCGCACACAATAGAGGAATGCATGGGGGATGGGGATGGTCCGACAACAACAAATTGGATTTGTTGCGCCTTCCTTTTTTTTGCAGCTCTCTTTTATTTCTATGTAAGTATTTATTTTGAAAGCGTTAAGGAAACCGAGAAGTCGTCGAAGCTATACATACTTCCCCCTCTCAATAACGTATATCTGAAAGCAAGCTAAAAGTGGGTATATTAGTTGTATGAGTATGTAACAGACGAAATAGAAAAAGTTGTAATATAGCCTTGTATAATAGCCTTTCTTTTAACTGTCTTTCTATTCGTAACTCTATTTATCTCTTCAATGTGTCTCCATCTGTCTCTCCATCTGAATGAAATAGATAAATATCAACGGTGTCCTACGTCTTTATCAAATTTGTAACATAGCTACTACTATATCTATTCTAAACAGTTTCAGAATAATTCATTCTCTATGTTTCCTGTCAGAAATTAGTTGACTTTAATTGCTTACAGGGTATATTCTAGTCTCTCTCTCGCCTTCTTAGTCCTAGCTGGGGAACCTTCTATAACTGTTGTTGGCATCTTCGTCGTCGTCTTCGCTCTGCCGCCTTTCCCCGCCCCCTTTCAATTTGCACACTTTTGGGCGCCTAATCAAGTAACCCGAACACGTTCTTTGTTAGATTTATATGGAAAATATTTTTATACAAGAGAAACTCAACCCAACCCCTTACCCCATCCCTTCCAGCAACCGCCTCGCTGTGCCGGCAAAAGCTTTTGCTTGCACTTTGGCCTTTTTGTTGGGTAAGTGTGAGTCTCCTTCGTATCCTTGGTATCCTTGGCGCCGCCTCAAAGTGATATTTTACATATTTTCCTTTTTATTATTTTGGTTTTTCTTCTTTTCATTTCGCCCACTTTTTTCCACATTTTTTTGGTTGCTTGAATTTTATTACTTTACGCTTAAGTGTGTTTTTTTTCTTAGCTAAGCTATAGATAGGGCTGAAAGAGAGTGAGAGAGAGAGAGAGAGAGCGAGCGAGAGATGAACGGAAAGTTTTCTTGCCTCTCGTTTGTCTGCGACTTTCAAATGCAGTTTTTCTTTTTTGGTGCCTTAAATGGAAAAGTTTGAGTCGATTTTTCGCGTCTCTCCAGTTAAATATTGATTGTGGAAATTATAAAAACCTTTTATTCAACAAATAAGGCGAGCAAAATAACAAAGTTAATGAATCGAAGCGTATGAGAGATGAAACAGCATGAGATTTGAACTTATCACAAGTTTAGCAAAGTTTTACCAACTGCCACCGTTGCCTCCTTGAGAGGACCAACCGCTGCTGCCTCCTCCTTGAGAGGACCAGCCATCGCTGGCAGGACCTGCTGAGGCCCAACCGCCACTGGAAGGACCACCCGAAGACCAGCCACCGCCGCCTCCTGATGAGCCGCCCGAAGACCAGCCGCCGCTTGATGAGCCACCTGAGGACCAGCCACCGCCGGCTCCTGATGAGCCACCACCAGACCAGCCTGAGGCATCTCCTGCATCTGAGCTGCTCTCCGAGATGATTTTGATGATTTTAACAGCTGCGGAGGCATCGCTGCCACCGGATGACCAACCGCCACCGCCGCCACCGCCGCCGCCGCCGCCGCCTGCAGACCAGCCTCCACTGGAGCCACCTCCGTAGCCGCCATCTGAGGGCTGTTGGGAGATGATCTTGATAATCTTGACCTCCTGTCCACCTTGAGAACCGCCGCCATAGCCGCCGCCATAGCCGCCGCTGTAGCCACCTCCATAGCCGCCGCTGGAGCCTCCTCCGTAGCCACCTCCACCACCGCCGCCGCCGCCTCCTGCTGCCCAACCGCCACCACCGCCGCCGCCGCCTCCTGCTGCCCAGCCGCCAGCACCACCGCCTGCACCACCTGCCGATTCATGTATCACCTTGATGATTTTGACCTCGGGTGCGGCGCCAGAGTCGCCGTGTCCATGTCCATGTCCACCACCACCACCACCGCCGCCACCACCAGCTCCACCGCCAATAAAGCCCGCATTGACCACTGTGCCAAGCGCCAGAAAACAGAGGAAGACTCTCATATTGATCGTTGATCTGGTTGAGATGAGCTAAAGAGCTGAACTGATGCCATTGCCAGGTGAATCGACAGCTTTTATAGAGGAGTTCCGCTGGCCTTGGCTATCTGCCTCTCAACGCCTCCATCCTCGTTACCAAGCGGTTGCCGATGTAACCGCCGCCGGAAGCAAACACCAGCAATAACAACAACAATATGCTCAAGTGGCCGACAGGCAAATGCAAAGGCAAAGCGAAAACATCGCCCTCAGAGAGATGCTTGATGTTTGGTAGTCATATCTATACAGACGCACTCGTAACATCATTCGCATCTCGTAACTAGAGAGTCAATTGAGCTGCTTCCATTTGCACGAATAGTTACGATTTTGTTCACATTTGGAAGTGGGCTTAGGATTCAAGTTGGGGCTTGCTCAATTATGTCATTCAATTCGCAAGAGAAGCTGGTAGTCAAAAATATAAGAGTATGTGGAATAGTTTTGAAAAGAAATGAAGCAAAATTTACTGGAATACCAATATGGAGCTTGCAACAATATAACTTGGGAAGATAAGTGAAGCTGAGGTAGAGGCGAAAATGTTGTGGAATGTGTCAAAAACGGAAACAGAATGTTGAGAAAGCTTTAATGGAAGAGCTTCTAGCTGCAGTTGGTAGTATGGTAAGAACTTCTTTGGAAGATGAAATATTTTGACTTTGAGTTCAAGAGGTAATATTTGTTGAATTTTATTTGAAAACATTTTTGACAATGATTCAAAATAGATTAGAAGCTAATGCATGCAGGCTAAAATTTGTAGTGGGGTTTGAACCAAATTATTGTAAGCTAAGAAGTTGACCAAAACTGATCGAGACGAAAATAAGTCTCAGAGCTTATTAAATTAAACTCTCGGAGCTTAACCAGTGCCCTGACTTAAGGTTTAATGAACATGTAGCAGTTAAAAATGAATTTAGAAACTGATTTGGTTTCAGGCTGATTAGAAAGTTGTGAATCTTTAAAATAAAATATTTATCTTAACAAATTTTAACTACAATACATTGAATGCTCTTTCATTTAGAGAGTGTGTTCACAAATTCGTTATATTTTAGTTTATTTTATTTTACTTTCTTGTGGGTAGCTGACGATTATGCAATAATCAAAAACAATCACTTTTTGGCGTATGGACAGCTCTTGAATGAACTCGATTCGAGTTGCAGTTGCGACGATCAATGAGGGCAGATGATTAATGAGTGTTTGCTTAACTGAAATGGAGAGAAGAGAAAAAAGAGTTGGAGAGTAGTTGCGACTGGCCCTGACATGGTTAATGATGTAGCCACCGCAGCCAGCTACTGCAGTGACGCAGCTGACGTTGTCCTTGCATATTGCGCATACGCAGCGTGCAACCGAGGTGAAATACGATCGATCATGCGGGCGGGCAGGAAAGTTCTCAATGGCTAATTAGGATCAACAATTAATCAATTTGCATTGCCAATAAATATGACAACAACTAAAATAACAAAGTTAAGCTCTTTGCTAAATCGTTTAATTTTCTTTTCGCATTTTCATTCGGACGAATAAATTCAATTAAATAATATTTGGAAAGACACGCATATTAAATGAAATGCTGTACAAAAAGCTAAGCGTGGGAATTTTTGTGTGCACAACTAATACACATGTGTTTGTGTGTATGCCACACCCCTCAACCTGACGTGCGCCCCTTTTTTGTTGCAGCTCACAAATTGGGAATGTGAAAAATTTAACAAAAATCGAAGCAGCGACGCGTGCAACATATTTTCCTTGTCAGATTTCGACTGCCTTTTTTCTATATATATATATATATATACATATATATATATATTTTTATTTTTTGTTGCTTTATGCAACATGTTGCATGGCTAAAAAAGTTGCCGCCTGTCTGTTGGCTGTTTATTAAATTTTGCCACGCTGACATTTGTGACGACGTTCAAATATTTTGTGTTTGAGCAAAATAAAGTTGCAATTGCCACAAAATGTTGCTGGGCTCGGCGGCAACCTGTGGCAAGCCAGGCAAGTCAGCCAGCCAGCTAGTCAGCCAAGCGGCTCCCAGCTTCCATATGAATGAAGGCTCTTATGACAGCCAGCTAAGTCTGTCCAATTCTCTAGCTGGGCTCCTACTTTGTGGTTAGTTTTATAGCCAAACACAATTTCGACAGTCGTTCGCGCAGTTCATTTGCGGCCGATTTTCAAGCGATTGTTGTTAGGTGGCAAGTGTTGCAGTTAGTAGAATACCCTATGAAAAACTTACAGTCATAGTCTGTTATGAATAACTATTGTGAGTAACTTTATTACAATCACTTTATATAAGTATGTATGCTTAAAACATGTATGTTGCTTATGAACTGTTCATTCTGTTCTATTACAGGGTACCTCGAAGTCGAGTTGCTTGAGACACTAATGTGTGACAATGTATTTAAGGGATGATCAAAGTGTTGCAATTAGTACTATACCCAGTAATATACCCTCTAATACTTGCAGATTCTTAATTTGGTGCTTTTCCGTAGCATCTTATAGTCGCGCATGCTCGCTCTTGTAAGCGCATATACGTATATTATTTTCGGAGAGTTTCCAGCGCTTGCAGTTAGGTGGCAATTGTTGAAGTTAGGGCTACACCCTGTAATACAAAAGCTACCACTCTGTAAAGTTGTTACTGCTATATATTATTGTAGTTAGTACTCTACCCGATAAGAGAAAATTAGTTTCAGACTGTAAAGGAAAACAACGAACTATACAGGGATTTCACTCTCCTAAATTTATCTATCGCCTACACATATTTGCTAATTATAGTCTATCACTTATTACTACTCCAGGGCATCTTATAGGCAATCATATCCGAAATACATTAGCAGTCCGAATTTCCAGCAATTATCTATCGTTTCTTCTGGATCCCCCTTGCTGATAATAGATATGCTCTATCGCCTTAGTAAACTTTTTATTTTCTGCTATTCCAGGGCATCTGGTAGTCGATGAAGATAGTAATTGTCAGCGCTTATAAACACATATAGCCATAACCATAACTCTGCACCTTTGCCTCACATGTGAGGCAGCTTTTCAAAACGTTTCATTTGGCTGTCTACCTGTCTCTCTGTCTGTCCGTCTGCCTCTCTATCCGTCTGTCTGTCCGTCTGTCTGTGCTCGCTGCGATTTCTGGGCGCTGGGATCGTGACACTGAGCTGTTGCAACAATTTGTGGCAAACGATTCACTTGTCGCGATAACTGAGCCCTAAATATGCACAGCTCAAAGAGTTTTACTTATGTCATGAATACGATCTAAACTATAGTTTATATAGGGTTCAAACTGGAAACAGTTGGCATTTAAATACAACACATTGTAGTTGACCTGTTAAACCCGACTAAGCAACCTTATCTTGGTCTGAGCTTATCAAGGATACACGACTTAATGGTACCCTATAATAAGTTTTATATGAGGTTAATTATATAATCAATTCCTGTGCATATAAGGACATTCCTAAAAAATTTCTGGAGTTTCCCTCGACCTTAGATATTTTTAATTTACAAGGAAATTTCTAAACAATAAAATTAGACGTTGCATACGAAAATTTTATGAATATAGGTTTCAAATCTTCCAAGATATTTTGTTATAAAATCTTTACAATAATTCGATCTTTTCTATAAGACTATTTTGATAGTCTTTTAAATATACCTTAAACTCTTTATATTAAAATTTCGTGGCATGACTAATATATCAAATGAAAGTTTCTACATTTATGTAAATAAATTGGTTTGAATTGCCAAAGTCTCTGTTACCCTAGAATCTTAGCAATTACAGGGTATTCAGAGAGCAAATACTGTTAACACATGTAAGTCAAGCGGCAAACGGCAAACTCATTACGCAGTTGTCTGCGTTTGCCATTCGATTAGCATAGAAATCGCATAGCTTTATATAGATATACATATATATACAAATGTTGTTGTTGCTGTTGTGTTTGTTGTTGCTGCTGTGTAAAGCTGTATACATGTGGCTGTTTGACTGTTTGGCGTGGCCGTTGTTAGCTTGATCGGCAAAATGCGTTCGGCCAATGGCCAAATGCAACGTGCAACATGCAACACGTTGCACAAATGGTTAAACCGGCTGCCCAATTGCCTCTCCGATCTTAAATTTGCATGTCATGTGAAAAATTATACGCTTATTGTTAAACATTTGCTTGAGTTTGTAATTGTCAAACACAATGCGATTAACCCATTGAGATTTTTTTTTGCAACAGGCAATGGCAAAACTTGACAGTGGAAACAATGTTACGAGCATTAAGCAGATCTAATAGAACAGCAGCATTTGATTAAGGACTAGATTTATTTGCTTTATTTGGCCTTAAGCTAAATTTGGCCTTCAGCTAGTAGAGTTATAGAGGTTGATGGGCTTACAGATATACAAATAGTATCTCAGAAATTCCTAAGCAAAAATGTATATACAAAAATATATGACGAACTTATTTATTTATTTATTTAACTCGGCAAATTAGACTCCGATCCTCAATTAACATACTTTTTTGAATTCGTACGGATCTCTATTTAAAACTTTGTACATAATATAAGGGATAGTCTAATGATTTTTATGGAAAAGTAACTGATCCCGACAAAAGACTTTCTGAACTTTCAAAGACTATAATACTGGTCACCAACTTAATATTTTTTAATGATAATGATCTGTATATCTTATGTAAACGCATGTATAGATGGACTATGTACATTTGTATTTATTTCCATGTAGCGCTTGCAAAGTTGTATGTTTTAAAAAATCATATATTTTCCTGGGAATCAAATATTCATGTATTTACATGCATATTTAGTATTATCTTCAAATAATATTAACTATTAAGTAACCCACACTTATAGAAGCACATGCTACACGTTCGATACATACGATTCTTCGATCAAGTTTTGCTCTCTTTCTGAATTGAATGTTCCTCTAATTGCCTTGGGTTAATTTCAAGCAGTAACCCAGTCGAGTAGTTTATTATGGTTGTAATTGCAACTGTGAATTGTCACATGTCTATCTGTCCGTCTGTCTGACTGGCTGGCTGCATTCCTGGTCTAAGTCGATTGTCGATAGGCGATTGGCGTTTCCATTCGCGTGCCCCGTGCTCGTAACTCGCCAGCTTATTAAATGTTGAAGGCGCACACGCGGCGTATGGGCAATATGTGAATTGTTATACCCGACTGCGGCCACTGGTCGCATTCCTTGGCCCATGTCACATTCGCTTTTCGTCTCAATTGTGCAGACAAATCGCAAGCGATTGGAATTTGACTTTTTGATTGACAACTGCGCCGATCCAACAACAACGCTCTGATCAAACTTCTGTGTCACAAACTTAAAGTTCAACGCTGAATGCAAATGTTTTTGCAGCCGCCTCGCGAGAATCGAGAGTCGAAAACGAGACTCGAATCGATTGCCAAAATTGTTTAGCAATAAACAGCGACAAATATCAAAGTGTGACGCCTCCTACCCCAGCAGTACGTCAATGCCAAAGCACAAAGTAACGAGAAATAACAACAACAACAACATTGTGTGGCATGTGAGCCATAAAATGGGGCATGTCTTTTGCATGTATACAAGCATAGTTATAGAGGAGATCCAACTGTGAGCTGTTGGCTAGTGAAAATCGATAGCAGCAGCAACATCAGCAGAGAGAAGCTACGAAAAAGAGAGCTCTTTGATTGCAATTCCTCGGCCAATTCCTCGGGCAATCTGCCCCGTCTCCAACTCCAACTTCAGCTACAGGTTTTCAAATCTGGCACATTAAATTCAAAGACAAATGAAACGAAAATAATCCAATCAGCCAGTAAAGCCAGTAAACAGACAAAGTCGATGCTTCAATACACTTCCTAAGGCCAGTCATCATATGATCCAACTAGGTTTTGCATTTCTTTCATTTTTCTTCGATCTTAGATCTTGGATCTTGAATCTTAATTTGGTCTTTAATCTTGGATCTTGAATCTTTAATCTTAGATCTTGAATTTTGGATCTTGGATGTTCGATATTAGATCTTAGATCTTAAATCCTAAATCTTAGTTATTAATAAAATGTGAACAGGTTCCAACATATAATTCACTTAGTATTATTCAAGTAGTGGAAATACTGAATTAAAACCTGGCAAAATTCCATCGTCATGTACATATATCCGTACAAAAAATGATCACGTTTGTGGGTTTTGCCTGTTCTGCATCACTTCTACAGTGATGAACTATACTAACTGCTCTTCTACAAAGGATTGTTGAGACGTTTCCTTTAGTCCAAGTGGCATTGATATTTTAAGTTTTGGCATACTCTTAAAGCGACGCACTACGTCTCTCATCTGCTGGGCTGCGGCTATATACTCCTCTGGAGTTAAATGTGGCTTCGGATTGACATCCTTATAGATGCTGGACTCGATCAGGGATAGACGATAGGTTATCAGGTCCACAGCGCCCCTCATCAGCAACAGTTGCTGATTATCCATGAGACCCTTCGACTTTTCACATTTTCTATCAGGTTTTTCCGACTCTTCTCCTGCCATCAGATGGGTAAGAATCGCCTCCCTCAGTCGGCTGTTCATATCAATTTTACGGTTCCTCTTCTGCTGTCGTATGGCCTTACCTAAGGCGTACGCAAGTGGAAGTAGGGCTATAAAGATGCCAAATATCGCCGACGAATATAACCAATCAAACATTTTTTCAGGCTACAAAGCTAAAAAATCTACTACTATTAAATAAGAATTTTAAAGTACCTCTTCAATTTGAATATTACGACAAGACTATACTCAGAGAACAGCTGGAAAAGTATGAAAATAGATTCTCCAGCAAAACTGACACCTTAATAAATCTATTTGACAATTTAGTCAAATCTTGTGTGATTGGCAAAAATAATAGTAATCGTAATTCTTTAATTTATTAATGTACTTGGATGGCTACTCAATGCGATACAAGCAACAGCAAATCCACTCGGAACACCCTGTGAGGCCTTTGTTGATATCACCCTGTTAAACTATTATAGTCAATGTATCCGCAATGTACCTTCTTGATATAAAGAAACGAGAATTGACTCGAACCACCCTGTGCAGCAGTTTCTTCTAAAAATCTGAAAAGCATTAGTCATTGTATCCGCAGTGCAGAGTAGTGACATAAACAACTGTTGAGCCAGCGAATAAACTTGGACCACCCTGTGCGACCTTCTTTTCAGATGCCGCCCCGTCAAGCAAAAAGCGGCAACAATTACCAGCAACAACAACAACAACAACAACAATTATGCCAAACGCCAATGGCTTTAAGACTGGCCAAAACAAAATGACTCAAATACTCAAAAACTCAAATACTCGATACTCGATACTCGCCCAACGATCGCAGCGGCCATTTGAAAGTTGTGCGAAACGAGCGTCCGTCAGTCGTTTAACGGTTGGCCAAGGGGGCTGATCGACTGAAGGGGGGCGGGGCAGCTGGGCTGGAGGACAGGTGGGCAACTGCAGCTACATAAACAGAGGGGCCTTTCCTTTCCTTTCTGCTGTTGTTTTGATTTCATTTTATTATTTATGTGTGTGTGTGTCAATGCTGCGAAAGTCCGGCAAGTTGAAAGTTGAACTGTAAATTGAACAACGGGTCGCAGTATTTCACACACAGCAATTGGGCCCCAAGCCAATCGCATATCATCATTAGCAAATACCCAAAAATCCCTAGGAGGTCCCCAACAACAACATCGACAAGTTCGACAATTAGCTGAGTAGAAGTGAATGTCTTCACACGGCCTGAAAAGAGATATAGATAGGTAGTTGCTGTAGAACAGGAGATGAATAGAAAAGTTAAGGGAAACAATTTTTAAAACTTGTTTTTTGTTTTGGAATTTTTAGCTATTTTTAAGATAAGTTCTAACGATATTACAGGGCTGAACTTAAATGATTATTATGAAATTTTAAATATAGGAAATGGGAAATTGAATTATTGAATAATTAAATGAAGCTAAAATGTATCTGCCATATATTTCTGGATTTCAGGAACAACCCACAAACATGTGGGACTTAGACAGCTAATATTATTTAATTTGAATTTATCATTAGTTGGTAAATATTATCGAAGGAGCTTAAAAAATAATGAGCAAGATCTAAAATCCTTTTTGCAATTTTGTAAAAATTCTTAAGGCCTTTAGAATTTCTCTCTGTGCATGCTAGGCCTGAGAACCTACTCGCTATACACAAAAGACTTTATCCAAGAGGCATCAACATGTAACGACAACAGCAACAACAACAGCAAACACTTTGCTTCACTTGGAGCTTGAAAAAGATACTCGGCACAGATAATTTGCCAGCAGTGCCAAATGTAATCCGCCATATAACCGTCTAACGGTAAGTCAAAGCAAACATAAATATGCACACAGCAACAACAACAAACAATCAAACACACAAACATTTTACTCTTTTTCGTTAACTGTTTCCACTATTTTTCATCCAAGTGCAGCAGCAGCAACAACAACAATGAACAGTATTATGGGGCGGAGAAGTGGGATGCCAAGCAAACAAACAACTTCATGGGCGACGTGCAAAAATTCAATTGCTACAACGTCAACGTCGACGCTGCTGTCGTCATCATCATTCGTGGTCGTTGCTGTTGTTGCTGTTGTTGTTGCTGCATACATCTCTGTGTGATGAAGCCTGCAGCCTTCCACTGGCAGTTGGCAGTTGGCAACTTCCAGCTGCATCAGCATCGAGTTTTATGCATTTGTCAGGCTACACTTCGGGCGCCTTTTGCGTTCCAAAAAAAAAGAAGACAAAAAAAGTGCCGTAAAATGTCAGTCAGTCAACGGCGGCTGCGCAGTCGTGCCGCATGCCGTATGCCGCATGCGCACCCCTTTCTACAAATTTGTTTTCCCTGTGCGCTTTCTTCCAACACATTTGTCTGTTTGCCACACACAAGTTTGAAGTTGATTTTCATTTTTGACAAGAGTTGAAATGTATCTTTCACCAGTTAAGATCGCGCGCTCTCTCGCTCACTCGTTCGCTCGCTCTCTCTCTCTTTTCCTCATTCGCTCACTTCATTCAGAATGTGCATTCGGCGCTTAGCCGCAGTTCATTTGCAACTGCAAATGCAACTGCGCATACCCTTCCCCTCTCCTTCCCTCGTTCACTTTTTTCTCTGACTGCTCCAATCGACGCTCCACTTTTCAGAGGCAGCCAACAACAACAACAGTTTTTTTTTTACTTCAACTAAACAATCAACTTTTCAAACTGTTGTTTTTTTCTATTCGCTTTTCTTCTATTCGTTTAATGTTGTATTTTTGCGCTTTTTGCTCTGCTTGTTTCTCTCTCTCTCTCGCTCTCTCAACGCTCTCTCTATTTGTTATTGTTGTTGCACTTTTTGACGGCTTTTATTGTTTGCCAATTTCTGGACCCGAGCAGCGAAGCATTCCACCACGCATCGACCGTCAACTTATACCCGATGCGCTGTCTCGCTCGCACTTTAACATTCGCCCAATTCCACTTCCAACGCCTAACTGGTTAGCCTAGCCCTCCCCTTTTGCCAGCCCGCTCCCACTGCCTAGCGGGCAACGCGCATCCATTGCAAATCCGCTAGGCCAAACGGCGGCGATGAGGAAGCATTTTGTTTAGCTTGTTGCCGATCTCTGCTGCGACGTGTGGGGACGCCTGCTTTGACTGCAAGGGGATTTTGGTGAATAAGAGTGCGAGGTGAGCGATGGTGGGAAGGAGGAGTGGTGAGTGGGGTACTGAGGAGTGAGGAGTTAGCAAACGTTCTCCTTTGCTGCTGCAGTTTCTCTTCTATTTATTATTGCCAATGCAATTGACTTATTGTTGTTGCTGTTGTTATTCTGCTTCTTCCATGTCTTTTCATTGTTGTTGCTGTTGCTGCTGCCATTTCATCGATCTGTCGAGCTAGCAACGGTTCAAGCTTTGCTTTTGTTTTGGTTGCAGCATCTGACGATGTTGTCGACACAAATTGCCGCTAACCTTCATGCACTGACCTCCTTGTTTAGCCGAGCCAAGACTCGACCTGTCCTCACCCCTTCTCCTCCCTCTCCACCACTCTGTACATAATAATAGCTGTAACTTGAGTTTCTGTGTGTGTGTGTTTGTGTTTATATGCATATGTAGGGTAGCTATGACTATTTAGCTATCATTCTCTCTCTTCAGCTGTCACACAAAATGTCAAAGTAAAATCTGTTAAGTTATTATACGGCATTATAGTCATTATTCGTATCAGGACGTACACAAAAAACCGTTAAACGTTAACATTTAAATTATAGGAATCAATTAAATATATATTCTTAATCAATTTAAGTTTATTTGGCAATCTATTCCACTATCACCTGATATATTTATAGCTTAACTTTTGGCATTTAAGAAATTTGGATAACAATAAACTGTCAAAACATGCGCTTAACTTATCCGATACGATAAAGTCAACACTTGGGATTTATTTGATTCATTTAAAAGA
This sequence comes from Drosophila gaucha, assembly GCA_035045545.1. Taxonomy (NCBI): domain Eukaryota; kingdom Metazoa; phylum Arthropoda; class Insecta; order Diptera; family Drosophilidae; genus Drosophila; species Drosophila gaucha. The sequence goes on from JAWNOY010000292.1 coordinate 9,954,788, forward strand.
AATATTTGAATACTCTGTAAATGAAAATGTGAGGCAATAGGGTGTAATAAATATTTAAGAGTAAAATTTCAAATGAAACATTCGTTTAATATTTATTTTTACTTAACTACTATATATATTTGGTAGTACAGGGTATCGCTCAGTCGACTTCTTTTGACGATTAAATTTTCAGGTTAATTTTTGTAATGTTAGTAATAGCTTTCGTGATTCTTACAGGGCATCGCCTCTTCGATCACTTATATCCAGTTGCTACCTACTTGTTTACGTTTAGCGAAGTTTATTAATTAACAAGTGACCAAATATGCAAATTTCGCATATGCCGAATGCGAATCGGTGTTCGAATCAACAGCTTCGAATATGTTTAGACCAATTCTTAAGGGTGTGAGGGAGGGAGAGGCACGGCATATTGGGCAAACAAGCAGTGAATGAAGGGGAGAGGGAGAAAGGGAGTGCGCATTAGGCGAATAAGCAGGCAAAGCAGCAGCAGAGGCAATCGCAGCTTGTAGAAAATAGAAAATTATAACGCGCTGTCTGTCTGTCTTTTCGTCTCTCCGTCTGTCTGTCTGTCGGTTCATAAGCAAAACTGGCACAGCACCGCGTCCGACACAAAACAAAATAAAAGCAACAGAGACTGATGAAAGAGCAAGAAGAAGAAGAAGAAGCTGAAATAAAAACTATTTACAGTTAGTTGATTGTACCCATTTCATTTGTGAGCTTTTGGATTATTTTCCCCCACGAACACAGCAGACAGACAAAAGAGAAGCCAACGAACGCATTGCGGCTGTCTCCAAAAAAAAAAGAACGCTGAAAAACAAAACAGCCCATAAGTTGTATATATAAAAAAATTACTTTAGCTCCAGTTCTTGGGGAGAGAGACAGAGTGAGAGAGGGAGCGAGAGAGCTGTGCGGGCGGTTGGCGCTGATGAAACCGAATTATGAACCAATTTACAAATTACCAGTGCACGCGGACAGCCCAAGAATCTGATTCAGAACCAGAACGGGAACCAGAACTAGCAACAGTCACACAGAGCTGGAAAGTCACTCAAACTGAGTTCTGGGTGTAGCGACCCGATCATAGCAAAAGCTGAGCCGCCTTTTTTCAGACCACGCCCCGTTCTAGGCGGGCCATTGACCAAATAACGAACCTCGAACCCCGTTGCCGGATCCATTTGCACTTGCCGCTCGTATTGAGACTACGTTTGTTCTTTTTTATTACTTTGTTTTACTGTGGCCATTCGTCATCTGCCTCCTCGGCCCAATAGGTTGCGATCAACTGTTCTTTTGTGTTTGTGTGTGTGTGAGTGGCTCATGAAGAACTAGCTTTAAAGCGAGTTTAGCGACTATTTGATTACACATTTTATTGACTGTCTGTATAATTTATATTAACCTTTAAATAAAGACTGTTAAAAGTTTAAAAAAGGTTTTTTGAGATATATATTAAAAGATACTTTTTATTAATTAATTAATTAATTTTCTAATCAGGTTTCTGCAGTTTTAGCTAGTAAAATTTTTATCTGTTTCTCATATTTTGGTATTAAAAATTCTATTCTCTTCATTTGGTAATCACTATTCCATCTATTCTGTTCTTCATTCTTACTCAAAGCTTAAGTCAAATTCAGCAACTAGTCTGTTGAACTCGCCAGCAGATTCCACTTGTTCGCTTACGTTCTGACAGTTCAAATACTATTAATTTGTGAAAGTTCAGACACGCCCACACTGACCATAAACCAACCAACGTCCAACTCCAACTCCAACTTCTACTTCGACTTCGATTGAGGCACATGCTGTGAGCGCTCTTCGCACTTTGCTCTGACTTCGAAATTTAAAGCGTTTCCTAGCCGGCAGCTTGCAACCTGCCACATTTGAATTTCAAAACAAGCTTCGAGTTCGAATTCGAGCTCGAAAACGATTTTGTCACGCTGATAAACTAATTGGCCCTCGCTCACGCTTTTCTAAAAAGAGCACCAACAGCTCGAGCTGTTTGAACTGTCAAACTTATACCCTGCCTCCTCTGTCTCTCTTCTTCTCTTTCCGTCTCTCTTATCAGTCAATCATTTAAGCAATTACTCATCGAAAAATATTTCTAGTGAAAAGTAGACAGAGCTTATCTCGACTGATAAGAGTCAAAATAGCTGTGACTCAACCTTTTTTTTTTGAGTCTTTGAAAATTCTGCTCGATTCACACTTGGAAAGCAAGCTGTTGCATTGCATAAGCGCTTGCCACAAACTTAAAAGTAAAACTAAGTAAATAAATAACAAACAAAACTTGTTTCGCTATTTGTTGCCCATTTGTTGTGGCTCATTTAATAATTTTTTTTAAAAATTAATTCGCTTAACAAAAACCAAATAGCAAGAGGCCCACGAAAAAGTGTAGCTGTTGCCATTGCTGCGGCTGCCAAACAAAGATACAATGGCATAGATACAGATACAGATACACAGATACATGTGAGTGCCACTCAGTCTGTCCGTCCGTCCGTCTTTCGGTCTCTCTGTCTGTGGCTCATTGCGCAGTTAATTTGTTCAAGCGCTCAATGCGTCAATACAATTTGACTTTCACTTATTTTTATGCGACCCATTGCAGCGCCCCCTTCCTCCCCATCTCCCCTCCCCTGTCGCATCACAGTCTAACGGAGCTGGAGGACCAGCAGCTAAAGATGGAGCCAAAGTCTTGTATACAAAAAAAGTCGTCAACTTGCCAGCTCATTATGCAATTGAGTGAGCAAATATTTACAAATCAAACAGCTACAGTTCGAAATGCAGTTTCAGAGTATCTATACAGCTAAATGTATCCATCAGATACATATTCGAAGAGCTGCTGAATTTCGTAAAGGAATATCAATATTAATCAATACATACTACTTAAAATGTTTCTATTAAATATATAGAAGAGGTATATGACATGTATAAAAAGTTTTTTCTCAAATGCAAACTATCTAGAGATCTTAATGTATCTGGAAGATACATATTTCAAATGCTAAATAATGGAGTACCAAGTGGCATATATATAAATTGAAATTAATGTGACAGAAAGTATTACCATGTTTAGTTACAGAGTTACAAGCTGTAATCTGTAATAATAAAATGTTGCCAAATTCACTAAGTATACCTTTAAAGATACAGCCCCCAAATCTATCTTTGATGAATTCAGCTATAAAATATCTACTTAAGTAATATATGTTTTTAATGTAGCAAGCTCTGATTGTAAAACAAGTTGCCTGCAATTACAGAGTATCTATAGCCTGCAATGTAGTAAAAGAAGAGTGGAGAAGAGAATGAAAAAGAATAGTACAGAAGAAAAGCGAAGCATCGAGAAAGAGATATTTATGTCTGTAAGTTGTAAAGTATCTTGAAAATGTATCTTTTGCTATAAGAAATATCTCTTTATTTAATAGATTTTTATGCATATCTCACTGGTAGGTGAAGGATACAAATGTATCTTAAATTCTTATATACACACTATATAAGTTACTTCCAAAATGTGATTAGATTGTGATTTTTGCATTTTTGTAAATGTCAGAAGTTGCATATTTGGTGCGCCCTATCTGGCTAGCAAACCAATTAATTCTAGTACTTAATTCAATAAGCAGCTCAGCAGCTTGTCCAATGATTCAGCACAGATATTTAGCATAAACAGTTTTCAGCTACAGATACAGATACAAAACAGCGGCAGCGTAGCTTGGAGTGCCGTATCTTTCAGATACGATTTCTTTTAGGTTTTCGGTTTCGGTTTCGGTTTGCTGTTGCTGTTGTTGCTGTTGCTGCTGCTGCTGTTTCTGTTTGGCGCGCGCAATTGATGTTGTAACATGGCTACCACGAGTGCAACATTGCCTGCCCCCTCCTCACCCTCTCGGCAGCTGTGGCACCTCCTCCGTCTCCGCCTCCGCCTCTACACTCCCCCTAAAATACACAGAGCAAATGTGTGACATAATCTGTGCAGCCTTCGATGGAGCTCTTATTATTGTTGTTGTTGTTGTTGTTGTTTCTGTTGCTGTTGTTGCTGCAGTTGCTGAGACTCAGTCATTCAATAAGTCAGTCAGAGTCAGCGGCGAATGGTTCAATGAACCGACGCCGCGTCGCTTTGCCTTTATGTACAATAACCAAAAACAACGCATCGAACAACAACTCGAACAACAACAACACACAACGTGAACAACTTAAATATTTTGCTGCCGAATATGTTACAAATTTTGTTAGTTTTTGGACTCGAACTCCGAGTTGAAGTTGCGACTGTGACTCTCTTGTGGCAGTGGCTGTGGCTGCGAAATCATTTACTGGTTTTTTCATTCGACCGGCAACAGGCGACAACAACAACAGCAACATTACCAACAACAACAACAGCTGCAAATTTGTTGCCCTCGTGTTGCTCATTTGGCAGCTTCGCACCTTTTTGCGAGTTTGCAGCGCGTTGCCCATTGTCAAATTGGGGACAATTTCAGCAATATTCGAAAAAGATTTAAAAAAAATAAAAAAAATCACATGTTTCTTAAGTATTTCGAGTGAGTAATAGCTTGAATAATGCCAAAGGTATTTAGGATTAGCTGAAAGTTGAATTATGCATAAATAATACAAATAGATCAATTATAGATTGAAAAATAATCAAATATATGTTAATCTAAATAGTTGGCCATCGGTGTTTATACTCGCTCATAGAGTGCAAAAAAGTATATATGTATAAGTATAAGTATAAGTATAAGTACAAGTATAAGTATAAATATAAGTATAAGTACAAGTATAAGTATAAGTATAAGTATAAGTATAAGTCTAAGTCTAAGTATAAGTATAATATGCGTATAAATAATATAATAAAAATAATAATATAAATAATATGTGTATAAATAAACATTTTTCCTATTTATTCCAAGTTTGCTTTTGCCATTGGATAGAAATACAGCAATGAGACGTCAGTTGATCAACGCCTTAAGTTGTATTGACTTTAAAGTGTTGTCTCAATAATTATTTTACAATAAAACCAATGTCAGGCCAATGCAAGCAGACACCAACAACTACAACAACAACCACGGCAACATTGAGTGCAGCAATCATAATTATAAAATTTGCCTCAAGTCAGTTTGAAGCAGTTCTTGTTGATCGCTTTTCACACTTTTGTTTATGGAAAAACTAATGCAGGTCGCTCACTTAATGGTTGTTGTTGCTGTTGTTGCTGCTGTTGTTGCTGCTGTTGTTGTAGATTGAAAAACATTTCAAAATAATTGTTGAGAAATTCGCCTGGCTCTGGACGAGACGGAGTCTTTCGCCTTTCGTCTTTCGTCTCTGACAGCTGTTAGCTCTCACCTCTGCTTATGCGTCTGCCTCTGCCCCTTATGGAGAGTTCGCTTAATGACCCTATTTTAATTTTCAAGCCTCGCTTGTCCATCGCACTTTGCGGAATTTACATTATACGCACACACACACACGCACACAATCGTTGTTGGGCTTTTGAAAAGCCGCCGACAAGCGTTGACGTTGACTTTTGGACGTTAATATGACGACGATCTTGGCCTTTAGGGTGCCACAGCAAGCAGCAGCAGCAACAACAACTCGGGGAGCCTGAAATATAAGACAATGGAAATTCATTTGTTGTTGTGGCTGCTGGCAAGGTTGTTGCGTTGTTTCGTTTCTCTCTTATGCTGAGAAATTAGCTGCTTCAGTTATTATTATTATGCTTGTTGCCTGTTGTTGTTATTCGGAGTTGTTGTTGTTGTTGCAGTTGTTGTTGCTGGACAGGCGTATCTATTTGCGATCGTCACTCGCCCTGGCACTTCATGTTTGGCTTTCCAGCTTGTCGCTGAGTTTTTTTTTTGCATCCGCTTCCGCAGCGCTTCTTCATCTGCTTCTTCTAAGCAACAACAACAACAAAGACAATTATTGTATTAGCAACAAAAATGTTGCTGTTGTTGTTGCTGGGGCGTTTTCTTCAGTTTGACCTCAAAACGAAAAGTTGAAAAAGTATTTAATCTAATGTGAAAATCGCTGAAGCGTCTTCAACATTGACTTTGTTTTTAGCTTGTAGTTCATATTGTTATGTTGTTGTTGTTGTTGTTGCCAGCTGCTGATAATGACAACAACGAAGACGACGACGACAACACAATAACAATTTCTTCGACTTTGCTGTCAGCGTTTTTTTTTTGGGCATCGAAATTGACTTTAAGTAAATGAGAACATTTCAAGCTACTCTTCATTGTTGGAAGTGCAATGACATTAGTTGAAAGTATAAGCAATAGACAGCTAAAGTTATACATATAGATATAGATATAACTAACTATGTAACTTACTAACTAACTATATGGATTCACTCAAACATAGACAGAAAACAATTTAAAATATGAATATCATCATATGAATTTTATCTATATAGTAATTAACGATATTATCAAAAGCTCAACTTTCAGCTAATGTCATTCAAGTTGTTAAGGCGTATTATTTAGCAATGTTCTGCATTGCTGACTTCTGCTCTCGATTCTGACAGCCGTGTGGGAGCGAGTAGAGCAAAATGTTGTATAAACAAATAAATAGAAATGCTCTAACAGTGCTCGACTACCAGATACCCTGTAGAGCAAGCTGATTTTCCAAGCTTTCTAGCTGCTTTTCATACAATTTCAAATATTTTCTTTAAAGCTTGAAAATTTCAAAACTATTTCAAAACTTGTTGATAAAATCTAAGTTAAAATAAATTTTTGAACTAAACTTCAAGAAAATAATGAAGAATAAGACTCCTACCCTCTTACTTCTATCTATCTTTACTTTAGCTAAACCAAACAGATTTTTATGAACATTACATTTTCCTTTTAAGCTTTCTCCTTGTAAGTATGCATTATTCTTTTTTATTTTACTTATTTGAAGAGTTATGCTATCCGAGATCCTTGTCTCAATCTGTTACATACATTCGCACAGCCACAAAATACCCCTTCTACCCATTTTCAAATGAGTACCGTGTATATAAATGCGCATTTGTCGCCAGTCACACACTTGTGGAACTTTCCGACTCAGGAGCATTTCCATTCCCCATTCCCCATACCGATTCCGATTCTGAACTTGAACATAAATCACAATCATGCATTCCAAAACTGGCCCGTAAATGTTTCGCGAAAGAAAAAATAAATAAAACAATAAAAACAAGTAAGAAAGCTCTAGTCGGGTCTCAGCCCGACTACGAGATCCCCTGAACCAAGTCCGAGCTGTTGTTTTAAACAACTTAGCTTACATCTTTTATCTATACATATTACCTCTGCGCGCATATACACATGCACACATTTGTATACACAAGCACACATATACCATGCACACAGAAGCACGCGCCCCGATTACTGTGTAGTTCATTTGAATGTATGTGTGCACACGTACAGGCTGCTGCCGCGTGCTTTTACAATGTTTCCTTTAATAACTTCTGTATTACTTAACGGATTTGAATGCAATTTTCTGCATTGAGTGCTATTAATTTATTGAAAATACGGTTTTCACTTAAAAATTTAAAAAAATAAAATTGTGGCTTTGATAATTTTTTTTTTAATAAATTTTTTTTGTAAAATGTGGAGCCGGTATCCAAAATAAAAAAATAGAAAATGTATTTTATTTTCAAAAAGCTAAAAACAAAATTTGGTAGCTGTAGCTAAAAATATGTAAAAGATATGGTCAAAAAACTGAATCTTGATAACGTTTTAAATCGATATCATTGAAACGGAAAAATTTATCGAATATCTAAAACAAACTCGATATGCGCGCTGTATACACAGACCATCATGCAAAATTTGAAGTCTCTAGCTCTTATATGTTCTGAGATCGACGCGTTCATACATACGGACAGACGGACGGACGGACGGACGGACGGACGGACGGACGGACGGACAGACAGACGGACAGGGCCAAATCGACTCAGCTCGTCGCCCTGATCAAGAATATATATACTTTAAGGGGTCTGCCACGCCTCCTTCTGCCTGTTACATACTTTTTGCAAAACCATTATACCCTGATTTCCCATTTTCAATGGGTTCAGGGTATAAATATAGCCAAAAATAAAAAATAATAAAAAAATTAAAAAAAAAATTATAATAATGAAATGAAATGCTAAATGCGAAGATGGCAACATTTTGCATCGATTAGTCATACGCACAAATATTTTTGCATCGTGGGATAATCAGAAGAGACAAAGGCGCAGCTGCAGCAGAGGCTAAAGCAGAGGCAGAGACAGCGACAGCGCCAGAGGCAGAGGCTGCACTTGCGAATTATGAGCTGCCCGTTTGACAGTCACATGATCTGCTACCCTCACCCTTAGCCCCACTCCGATCATGCCTCAATCAGCGTGTTGTTTATCATCATCAAGCAGAGTGATCGCTGGGTGGTTGAGTGGGTGACTGGGTGGTGGGTGGTGGGTGGCTGTGCATTGCGCTAAGCATTTGCGCAATTTTAATAAATATTTACATTTATTTCAAACCAATTTGCGCAATTTGTGCAACTGCTTTGCGGTGCCACAGGCTGCTTTGGAGGCAGTTAACAAAAAACTGTGCGAAATACTTAACAACAATAAGCGAGGGCCTCTCGAATATAAATGAGAACTATATATATGCATGTAAATATATCTGAACGAGTTAAACAACAAGACAAAAAGATTGAGGACTTAGAAATTGTTTTTGAACATTATGTTTATATTTGTTGACTTTATTGTTATAAGATAAATTAACTCGATTCAAACTTTTATTCATTTAATTTATTTAAAAATTACCTTCACTTATTATTCAGTTGCACTTAGAACTTCTCATTCAGCCCTCGCAGGCATGCATCTATTTGTTTTTGTCATCGCTTTGATTTTTCGCGCGCGCTGCTCATTTCGCTTGCAATTTATGCCACAAATGTGAGAGGCGATGGGCGAGGGGGGCGTGGCATGCGAGTGAGTCGCATTGCGAAATTGCTCGTCTATTAAAAGTTGTTGGCTGCCGTAGATGCTGTCAATGCTAAATGCAGCTACTTAAGGCCAAACCTCGGCACACGTGGCAGCTGACTGTGAATGCTCCCCCTCTCCCTCGCACCCCCTTTTCAGTCAAGCTCCCTCTGAAGCGTTGCTCATGTGACAAGCAGATGTGACGATTAACAGATGAATTTCAATTCGCCGCCGAGAACTGAGAGCATTGAGAACTGCAGCGGATCCATTTCCATTTGGATTTCCATTTCCATTTCCATTGACATCTTGTGGGGATCTATATTTATCAATGGCTGGCTATGGCATACCAAAATTGGAGCAATAAAAAGCCAAGCGGCAGCCCGCAGATGCGCGCCACAAAAATAGTCAAGAATGCGACTAATTTTAGGCGTAGAGCCAGAGCCAACGCAAAAGATCTGTTCAAATTTACAACAAATCGAAGCAGAGAGTGAGAGAGGGGAAGAGACGGGGAGGCCACTAAAGAACTGTTCAAGTTTACAGCAAATCAAAGCAGTGAGAGTGAAATAGAGAGCGGGGGAGGGGCAGGCAAAGAACTGTTCAAGTTTACAACAAATCGAAGCAGTGAGAGAAAGACGCTGATGTAGAGAGGGAGAGGGAGAGGGAGTTGGAGAGTTCAAGTCAAAGAAACATGCATTTACACATGTTTCATACAAATAAGAACAGCCAAAGTAAGAGAGAGAGGGAGACAGAGAGAGAGAGAGAGCGAGAGCGAGAGTGGGGGAACTTCTGCTCGACTTCTCGAGTGCGTATTAATAAAAGAAAGTGCAATGAATTCCCAAATATGTTAAATTGTCTACCAAACAAAGAAACGAATCGCAACATGGACAGAGGTAGGGGCAGAGGCAGGGGCAAGGGGCGGCTGAGACGAAGGCCCCAACAACATGTGTGCAACAGTTACGCGAATGGAAATGGAAATCTGTTTAGCTGACACAGAGAGAGAGAGCGTCTAGAGGGGGGCAGTCACTGCTGTTGAGGGTGCTGCAGTTGCTACGGTCTGGGTCGGCCGCGCATTCAACAATGCCCGTAATTAAAATTGAAGTGGAGGCACTAAATTTAACAGCCCCCAATGAGCCAAGGAGGGAGACGGAGAAGAGGAGGAGGGTGTAAAGGCAGTTGGAGGAAGGAGAGGAGGAGGCAGATGGAAGAGGCAGAAGTAGGCGGGAGAAGGAGGAGGGGAGTAGAATGGGCGAGTCGGACGAGGGTATCGAAGAGGAAGCAGTGGGAGAGAGGGTAGAGCAATAGGAAGTACGAGAGGACTCTTCAAGACTGTTGCAGTTGCTCTTGATTTTATTACTGATGCTGTTATTGTTGTTGTTGAAGCGAACGCTTCTTGCCACAAGTCGCACGAGTCTATTTGGTCGAAGGGTGCGCCACAAGCGAGGGCGCACTGTACACAAATAGAGAGTGAAATGTAATAATATATATGTATGTAGACACAGATACCTTTCATAAGAATAAATCGCAGCTGTATATTAATGCATATATATACGTTGGGGTCTGCTGACTATATGTATATATGATAAATAGATAAGCATTAACAACAGCTTCTCGCTTGCACTCAAATGTGAAAGATGACAGAATCAGATATATGTCCATATATACATTTGCCAAGAAATGCAAACTGAAGCGATGGCAAGGAACTTTTTGTTTATGGTAGATAAGCTTGATTGATGACTGATATAGAAACAATATAGGTGGATATACATAGGTGCATAAGCTGGTATTATAGTAACAAGCTATAAAATCAGTGAGGAGTGAGGAGTCTACATAGTAGTTCATCTTTATTTTAGCTAGTATTAATCCGGTAAGTTTCTAGAAACTATTCTTGAATAGTTTTAAGGGTATTCTATCTATAGAAGCAATTATGGAAGAGTCTATATAAGAAGTAATTTGGTAAGAGAGTATACAGTACAAAATCCTTTTTCTAGTACCAATTCATAAGGAGTCTATTTAGTATTCCATCTTTATTCTAGAAACACACAAAGGAAAGACTCAATTTATTATTCCATCTTTATTCTAGAATCACTTCTTCAACTGTCTATATAGTTTTCTATTTTCATTCTACAAATTTGTCTAATAATATTTAACATATGTTAATTTCCTTAAATCTTCAATAGAAATGATCCAACCTCTTTATTTATGTCTGTATTTATTTAAGATGAAGTAATTGGGCTAACATTTATTAAATACATTTAAAATTCCAGGTCCCCAAGCAATTTTCTCTATGTGCCTGGGAAACGTTTTTTTTTTGTATAAACTTTAGAAGTCTCTCAAGCGCTTCAAGGTCATTTATCGGCTGTCGAGTGCATAAATATGCGGGCTTATAAGTGAATAATATTATATGCCATGCATAAGATACAAATGTATCTCAAGAAACGCGTCTCGGCACTCGCACATTCACATTTACATTCATATTCACGCCTACGAGAGTGAATGCCTGGCTCAGCTAGAAGTAGGAGACGACTGTGTGTGTTGAAGACTGTGTGTGTGTGTGTGTGTGTTGAGTAGTTGGGCATATTCGTAAATAGTTCATTGCTCCGCTTAGAGCGCGACTTGAAATGGGGATGAGGCAGCCCAGAGAGAGAGAGAAAGAGAGAGAGAGCGTACTGAGAGGGGGACTCACTCCACACTGACATTCTCACACACACACACGCGCCTCACTGACTGCAGTTCATAAATCTTGGCCCTTTGTACTTGGCTGGCGCGACTTCGACTCTGTCTGAGTTGTTGTTGTTGCTGTTGTTCTTGCTCTTCTTCTTTTTCATCAGTTTGTTTTTGTTGTTGTTGCACGTTGTTTCACAGACTTTTATCTACAATTTTTATTATGACTATTTTAATATTAAACTAATGAATGCGTCGCGGCCACGCCGACTGTGACTGTACCCCGCCACGCCCTTTCTCGCCTTGTGTTTTTTTGCAAGACACTTGCTACATGGACCTCACCCCAGTTACATTTATAAGAGCTGTTGACGACCCTTTTTACGAAATTACAGACCATTGCTAATTTATGCGCCTTTTGTATGATTTCTCCTTCCACCTCTTACTCCTATTTTCTCTCTGTGTACTTATTTTGGTGCGCCTATGAACTACACTCATTAAACCAATTGAGCTCATGAGTGGGCGTGGCACAAGGCATAATGTGTGTATATTGCTGATAGCCATGAATAAAGCTGAATATTCAAGATGTTCTATTTGAATTCTATAAATAAGTGTGATTAACAATTGTTGGTAGAGTATGGGCCAGTCGGCTATGCAATTATAATACCGCAAGTTAATTATTCATGTTTGCATTTAAAAAAAAAAACAATAAAAACGTGCAAAATGCTATTAAGAAATTTTGCGCTCTTGAAAAGAAATTGTAAAAGGCAACTGAAGACTGGGCGAAATAGTTCAATTGGGTGCAGGTGAGAAAACTCTGTGAGACAGAGATGGAGAGATAGAGAGATAGAGAGAGAGAAAGAGGGGAAGAGGAGGGATGCTTCCCCGCAGCTGTTGTCGCTGCCAGTTAAAATTTACCCAGACAACGTCAAATCTTGTGCTTGACTTTCAGCCTGTCAGTTGTTAACCTGGCTAAGAGACAGACTCCCCTCGCCCCTCTCGCTCACTCCTGGTACGTTTTCTTTTCTTGCTCCAGTGAATTTAGCTGCGACTTGGACTTGGGCTTTGCTTTTCACCTGTCCATCGTGTGGAAATCATGTGAAAACATGTGGCAGTCAGCCAGTCAGCTAGCCAGTCAGGCATTCATTTAGCCAAGTTTTCAGCTACAACAACAATGGGAGCAACAAATTAAAGTAATTTCCTACCGCAACGTTTCCAACTTCTGCTGTTGTTTTTTCTCTTCTCTTTAGCATTTCTTCAAACGTTTCATTTTTTTATTTAATTTTCTTTTTTTATCACGTTAATTGCGACTTTTCATATGGCAAGTGCATTGTACAAAACTATCTAGCCAAAACTTCAGCTGTAGCTGGGAATGTATCTGTATCTGTGTTTGTATCTGTGTTTGTATGAAAGTTGAATCTGTTTCTATATTATAATAAGTATCTGTATCCTAAGCTGTAAATATATCTAGATTTGTATCTATTTCTATACCTAGAGCTTTACCTATAGCTGTGTCTGTATCTAGATATGTGACTGTATCTGTATCTGGTCTTATAGCTCAATCTGTCTGTAGATCTGTATCTGTATCTTCATCTAGATCTGTAATTGAATCTATATAAATAACTAGATTTGAATCTGTATCTTTAGCTGCATCTGCATTTAGATATGTATCTTTACCTGTGTCTGGTTTTATAGCTCTATCTGCATATAGATCTGTATCGGTATCTACATCTATATCAATATCAGTATCTGTATCTATATAAATAACTACATTTGTATCTGTATCTACAGCTGTATCTGTATTTAGATATGTATCTGGATCTGTATCAGGTTTTATAGCTGTATCCGTATCGGCATCTAGATCTGTATTTGTATCTATAACTGTATCCATATCAATAGCTAAATCTGTAACTTTATCTGTATATATATAGCTAGATCTGTACCTGTATCTGTATATAAATCTGGATCTATGGCTGTATCTATCTGTATCATTATGGTTTTATAGCTCTATCTGTCTTTAGATCTTTACCTGTATCTGCATATAGATCTGCGTCTGTAAATATATCAATAGCTAGATTTGTATCGTACATATATCTGTATCTGTATGTATGTATCTGGATCTATGGCTGTATATATAGCTGTATCTGATCTGAATTCAATGCCAGCAGCTGCTCAACTTCGCTTTTACCGCTCTTCATCTTTCTCTTTTGGTTTGGGTGTCTTTTATTTATTTTTTTAGCAATTGTTTTAATTAGCCTTGCTGCGAATGAATTTGACACGCAAAATGCGACAGCTTTTTGTTTTTCGAATTGTTGGCGTCATCTTTGGAGCCACTCGGAAGCCATTTGGTGCAGCTGCTTTGCTTTTGGCGTAAATGGTGTCAGTCGTACAGCTAATAAAGCGGCAGCGTGTGAGGCGCAAGAGTATCTCATAGATACATTTGCTCATAAGCATCAATAATGCGCTCTAATGGAAATTGTCGACTTTGTCAATGTTTTTTTAGTGTTGCTGTTGTTGTTATGCGTCAGCCTCTTGACCGGCCAATGGCGCGAAGGAGGACGGGAGGCTAAGGCGGGAGGCGTGGCTTGACTGACATTTATCGCTGGTTGCAACAGTCGAGAGTCGCCGACACCACCAGCAGCAGCAGCCGAAGCTGCGGCGTTCAAAGTTTTGGAAAATTTAGCACAAGGTTGCAGCGAGCAGCAAAATGAGCAATTGTGGCAACAACAACAATGGCAACAACGCTGCAACACCAATAGTTAAAGTTGTTGCTGCTGTTGCATTCAAATTGCTGATGTTGTTGTTGTTGTCATTGCCCAAAATCGTAAATAAATAAATACTTAATTATGTTGTTCGCTTTTTTTTTGGTTGTCCGAAGAACTGGCTTATAGCATATTGCGCATACGCCGCATTGGCCAAGCCGCTGTGAGAATCAATCTGTGGCAGCAACAACTGCCTAGACTTGTCCATTTGTGCAACATGACAACATTTAAGAGACTGCCAACAACTATTAACTAAATGTGATATATATACAATGTAAAATGTGGTAAATATCAAGTATACGACAGGTGTTTGTGTGTGTAAAACAAATTGAGCCTGTCAGCAGCTCAAAATTAGCTCAGCTCACGTTTATGACTAATAAAAGCAAACTTCTTATTCATTTAAGTATATAGATCGCGCGATCTGTCCAGATACTGTCAGCCTATCAATGCAAAAGCACTTTGCAGCCGCTGACTAAGCAAATTGTTAATTAGCTGCATATCAGATCGCTGTTGCAAGATAAAAGCATGAAATTTATGCAAAAAGTAAAAAATTGAGCTGTAGCCCGAATAAAAATTATCGCAGCTTTCAAGTGAGCTAGATATGAGATAGATATGAAGAGATTTCAATAAATATGTCCGATTATATCAGATATGCAAATCAGGAAAGAAAATGTGTCTTAACTATGAGCAAGATATGAACAGATTTATATAAGTATGACTGTTAAAGTCAGTAAAAAACGGAGGTTTATAACAGTTTTTTCTTTTGAGGATTGGTTTATGGCCTGAATTTTCATATATGATCCCTGAATATTCATATTCTGAATTTCATATAATATAAATAGAACACAATATTAGTATACCAATATAACTTTTTAACTATGTCCTTCAGGTATAATTCACTACGATTCCCATACAAAAATATATGTCAATCCAGAGCAAATCAGTCTAGTAATAGAAATTGAATAGGAATCTTCATCCCACTACAATACATTGCAGGCATGCCCCAAGTGCTTGTGCTTCCTTGACTCGTCTAAGCCAAGTCTAAGCAGGCAGCTTTAAGTGTTGCCTCTGCAGCAGTCTTTGCAGCTCAATTTCATGATGTTGCCCCAACCAAGTTGCCAACTCCTGTTGCCACACACACTCGTCTCTCACTTGTGTAGGATAAGTTCTTTCGCTCAGGAACTCAATCAGCACTTTCGCAGTTATGAAACGAGGCGGCGGCTGTTGCAGTTGCACATAAGTAGAAGGCGAAGTTGCTGCCACCCACGGACTGGCACATAGCTGAGTAAAAGGGGGTGCAGCGCGGGTGGGGTTGTGTTGCAAAAACAAAAATGAAACGAAACGAAGCTAAAGCTGAAGCCAACGACCGCAAACTTGCAGCAGCAGCGCGCTCCGAAAATGCAGCAGCCAAACAAACCACTCGACTGGCTATATGCCACATGCCACATGCCCCAACCAACAGTCTCGTCTGTTGCCACGAACCGGAAGTAAAACACAAATACAAAGGTTGGCTTGGCTGCTGCTGCCGTTGTTGCTGCTGCTGCTGCTGGCGTTGCTGCTGCTGCTGCTGCATCTGCATCTGCGGCGCTCGCAGCAGCAGGCCAACAGCAGACAGTGCAGGTCGATTTGCAAGCTGCGTCTCAGTCTCTGCATTCTCGACTGGGCTGGCTGCTCGGTAGGTGGCAGGTTCTTGGCTGCCGACAGATGTTGCTTGTCGTCATTGTTGCAATCAAAATGGCGTTTACAAACCTCGCTCGCAGCGTGCAGCGGGCAGAGGGCAGCAGGCAGCGGGCAGCAAGCAGAGCTCAGAGCTCTTGCTCAACACATTTTCAATAAGTTGTCGCTGGGTTTCGTTGTCGCACTACAAATTGGCCTGGCCCCAAAAATAAACGCAGCAACGGCGTCGCAGTCGACGCAGACGTTGCTGCGAGAACATTTCCAGCCAACAACAGACATACACAAACACACACACACACACACACACATGTTGATGTATGTATTGTATATGTGAATTGGCTGTGTGCGTCCATTTCTGAACGCCTGTTCGAATTTTAAGCTATTTTTATTGAAATTGAGCGATATTCTCAGTGCCCCAAAACGCGACACACAAAGCCGCTGAGAGTGAACAGATAGCAAGCGCCTAAGCAGCGAATGAGAGATTGAGAGTCGCATCAAGTGAGAGAGAAAGTGTGAGAGAGGGAGTGCGTGCGTGTCTGTGTGTTTAACAGTGTGTGTGTGTGTGTCCCATGTAAAACTGTGTTAAGTGCATGCTGTGGACTGGGCAACGGCTTAGCTCCATTGGGGGTTGCAATTGATGCACAGGCAGAGCCAACAATGATGGCTTCATTGTCAGTGCTCTGGCTTGATGCTAACGTCTCCTCCCCCACAAACCCCTCATGCTACTGACCACCCACTCAAGAGGCAGTGACAAATGTGGGATCATAGCTACAACGAAATTTGAGTACCCTTAACTTATTGAGAAATTGCTGTCGATAAAATATAATAATAATAATAATATATATAATAATATCTATAATACTAATAATAGTATATATAATGAAAAATAATTAATTTAAACACATTTATTAACTTTCTATACATTTACATTTACAAACCTGCTGAACAATTCTATAATACTCTATACGTAAGCAGTGTAGAGTATGAACAAGCGCATTTTGCGATTCATTCTCGCACAAAGTGCAATCAACACTGCACACTCCCGACTTCCAGTGCTTCCGCCTGCCCGCAGTCCCCCACCCCCTTACTGTTCTAGACAAACAGTAACCGCACTCTTGTCTCTCCCCTCCCCTTTTCAGTCTATGGCTCTCTTGTTTTTTTATATTTTGTCATTTTTTTTTCTTCTTTCATTTTAATATGCAAAAAGCAAACACAAACTGCGCTTATTACGCCCCGCTCCACCGCTGGCCCTTGCATGTGCTTCGACGCGGCACCCATTAGATGCGAGCTTTGAGCATGTGAGAGCTGGGAGAACGCCCAGAGCGGCGCGAAAGGGCGCAACGAGTGGCAGCCGGCTCATCGCTTTCAAGCTGCCAAGTGCCTGGCTATGGGCATGGTTATAGTTATGACTATGACTATGAATATGGCCAGGGCTGCGGCCCGGCTCTGGCTCGGGCTCTGCCGCTGGGCTCTTGGCTGTTGACTGTTTGCACCGACTGCATCTCGCCTCATTTCGATTCATTTGCACTCGTCGCAGTCGCAGCTCTCCCTCTGCTCACACATTCGCATGCCTATTCATTGTCGTTTCGCCGCGTCGCCGTCTCGCCGCATCGCTGCGTCGCTTCGTCGCTTCGTCGCTGCGTCGGTCCTGACTGTTCTACTCTGTAGTTGTGTATGCTTTCCATATCTTCTTTAGCTCCTCCATTTCCAGTTTTATGCCGCTGCTGGCGTCGCTGTCGTTGCCGCTGTCTGTTCGCTGTCGTTTTTCGCACATTTCGCCCATTGTGTATATTTGGCAAGTTGTGCGCACTCAGCCCCCGTCAACGAGTCGGACTCGCTGCCGCTGCTGCTGTTGCTGCTGCTGCCGTTGGTTCTGCTACTGTTATGCCCTGCGCCCGTATCCGTGGCCGAGTCCGAATCCGAGTCCGAGCAGCTGCTGCGCTGCTGAGTGGAGTGCTCTCTGCCGTTTGCTGTGCGCCTGTTCTGAAACGACTCAAACTGAGAGAGAGATAAAAGCATCTTGTGCTAGATGATGCTTCTGTGTTGATAAGACCCAGGCCCCGCTACATCTCGGTCTCTGTCTCAGTCGCACGTAAGTGTATATGTGTGTGCATATCTGCGACTTTTGCGTGAAAATTGAGCACAATTTCTAGATGCACACAAAAGTGTTGTTGCACGAGTACAAGTATATTTAAGCACTCACACATACACACGCACGTTAAGTTGTTCTTGTTTGATTTGAGTGAGTTATGAAGTTGGAATCGGGTTGCGTAGGCGTCTCATCAGACTTGGTTCCAGTTGTCAGTTGCGCTGCTCTTTAAGCGGCGATTTATTGTTGTACTTAACTCTACCAAAGATACAAGCAGAGCGAACCAGATAGAGAGAGAGAGAGAGAGAGAGAGATAGGTGACATTGTGGTACGCAATCTGTGCAGAGGTTTCTATTATTGGGGCGTGGAAAAATGCGTTTACCGTTAGGCCTGGTCAGGGCCATAAAGAAACCGAAACGCAATAGACGGCAAGCTTTGATATGCAGCCTCACATATGTACATATGCATATGTAGCTGTAAAATGCAACTGCCACACACGAAACCTATAAGAAACACAAACTCAATGAAGAAAGATACAGATACAAATTTGTGGACACAACTCTAATGTGAATGCTTGATGATGATGAAAGAAGCATGAGAGTGATGGTGATGTTGATGAGAATGTAGAGGCTGATGAGGATGACGATGATAATGCCGATGAGTATGATGATGATAGTGATGATGATGATGATTATAACAATGATGATGACAATGATGATAACAATGATGATGACAATGATGATGCTGGTGAAAACAATGATGATGTGGATGATGATGATTAAGCGGGAGATGATCATGAGGATGATGATTAAGAGGACAATTATGATGTGGTATGATATGTATTTCGATAATGAAAATATTAAGAATGATGATGATGATGAGAATGATGCAGATGACGACGGTAATGTTGATATTTCCTATCAATGCAAGTCAATGCGACAGTTTCATATTGTTTTTTATTAACATTGCAGAGAAGAATATATTTGATATACGAATAATATATTCCACTCACAAATTATTTACTCAATTTGTAAATATAAATTTTCGTAATTGAATTTCTGGATTATTTCAGGATTACTCATTTGTCTGTCTATACATAACTTGATATATATACATATGTATGTACATATGTATGTACACTCCACTGTTATATTAATACTTGATTCGTGGTCATAAAGTTCTCTCAGTGTGTTGCCTGCCTTGTCCTTTTGACATATGCCACTTAATTGGGCAATTTGCATGCATCGCATAACGATTTTAGGTGCTGGGGCACTTTCACTTGGTCAGGTAGTTGGCTAGTTTCAGCTTACTAGTTACCGCTCGTAACTTGCAACTTGCAACTTGCCACTGATGCTGCATGCGGCAGCCATATTTGCTCTAGTCATAAATTATGCCTAATTATGCGGCATCTTGGCCAAGATAGAGCTACGCCAGTTGCTGCTGCTGTTGCAGCAATTGCAGTTGCAACTAGGTGGGCGCTGGGGGCAAGGCAAGGGTGAGCATTACGAAATTTTTGCAGCTAAATTTTGTGTCTACTTTCATTTTTTGTTTATTTTTTTTCTGTTGATGCTGTTGCTGTTGGTGTTGTTGTTGCTGTTTATAATTGTTGCCTAGGCTCGGCTGCATTTAATAGCCGCATCTTAAAATTAGCCGCAACTTTCAAAAGAAAGTTGATTTTTTGGCTACCTCGCGTAGTTGTTAATAATGTTTATTGTTGTTGTTGGTGCTGAGCATTTCAAGGTCACCTTGGCAGTTCAAACAATAGTAAAATTCTACTTATATCGTTTAAGCATTCCATGAATTTGTTGTGTTCTACTTAATTAAAAGGCAAACAAAAAAAATACACAAAATACGAAACTGATAAAAAAAAACGTTTTTTTATCAGCAGCACAAAAAAAAACAAGAAATATAGAAAATATACAAAAATACAAACGTTGTCGAGACATTAACCACGATAATTATACAAAACATGCTCGAAGCTCCAAAGCCACATATACAAAAATTGATAAGCATTTAGAATAGATACACGAATATACGACTAGTTAGTGATTGCTAACACACACCCACTCACACATACTCGGCTCTAGATATATTTCTGCTCGCAGCTCGCTTTTGCATTTGCCTGTTGAGCATATTTCTTGTTACTTTTTTTAATTTTGGCTCCTTATCAGATTAAACGCAGATAAAAAAGTAAAGGCGAATTGATAACCTTTTAAATAATAAAGTGAACGATCTTTATGTTTGCACCGTGTCAGGCCTTAAAGGCTTATCAATTTCATTTTTATCTGTTTATAAATGTTCATAATCATTTGCCTAATTATAATTCATTTTATGATCGCGCATATTTGCATTCATTTTATGGCCAGCCATAAAAGAATCCCATTCCTAAAGAGCCCTTAAAGAATATCCACTGGAAGTGAGAATATTTTTTGAAAATATTTATTGCAATTGAGAATATGCCTCAAAAATATCCAGTGGATTGATTAAATCAAGTAAATGATCTCTACTAAAAGTTTGAATACTCCTTTAATATTCCTGAAGAATATCCAGTGTAAACTGAAGGGGTCAATTCCCCTTAAGAATATCTCGGAATGTTGAAGTCCTATTTAAAGTAGCTAAGAAGCCCTTTCGATTTACGCATTAAAAACATTAACATTTTAACATTACTTAATAATAATTAAAAATATTTCATAATCATTACCCAAAAGTTCTTATACTGATTGATTCAAAATTTATATTTCTTATCAATAGATATATAAGTATTGTGGCTAATTTTCACCTAACCTTTCGCCAGTTATTATTTTCTGATTGCATAAGCTTAATTTTTCTAGATCGTCTATTTATTTATAGCATACTCTATGATGTAAGAGTGACCAATCAATATCTATACAATCAATCTATACTTTACGGTCAATGATCAGCTAGGTCAGATTGAATTTTACCTCAAACTCATGTCAAATATGATCTCTTCTATTAAACTGCCCATATATGTTTTTAATGCCAGCACATTAGCTGTGTGACATCACTCTTAAAAGCGTTTCGGCTTCAGTTTCTCATAAGTGCTGACAAAAACTTTAATGGGTTAAAGAGTTGGGCAACTGTGGACCGTCTCTTGGCCCTTTTACAGCTGCATCCATGACGGAGCTTCTGTCACCAAGCAGCAGCTCAGTGAATGCCCCTGGGCAGGGCAACTCCAACTCCAACTTGGACTCAGACTCAGACTCTGAAAGTTCTGGCTGTGTCGGCGTGCCTCATCATCAGCAACGTGTGTGGTCAGCGGACAGCGGCTCAGACCAGAGCAAGACTCAAGAGACAGACGACAACTGCGGCACCGTGGCTGGAATGTTGTTAGTTATAAAATGGCCACAAAAAAAAATAATCATAACTCGGGCGTGGGCTGAGCGTCTTTCCTGGACCCCAAAGCCGAAGCTGAACCTGATATTGACGATGACGATGACGAGTTATTGCCATCGTCGAAAGGTTTTACTCCAGAGTGTGAATTAAAATGAGTTTGTTGTTCGGTTTACATGTGTACCAATGGTAGCTAGCGACTAAATATGGCTATAAGAGCTTGACTTCGAAATCTAAAACTTGTTGTTTTATGAGTTTAGAAATTCTGTGTTTTTTCAAGCACATATATATATATATATAACTCTAATATATATCTGTTTTCATCCACATGCACTCGCCCACAAAGCGAAACTTGTTTTGTTTTTTCTCTCGTCTCTGTTTGCCGTTCTTGTTATTATTATTAGTTTTCTATTTCTATGGCCGCGTTGGTGGCTAGCTTTGAATAATGATGATAAGCAACGATCCAACCAACCAGCCAGCCAACCAGCTAACCAGCCAGCCATCCGGTCTGAGCCAATCCAAACGAGTACAAACATGTAGATGGCAAAGTATCTTTGTATCTATAAACGTGCTCACATCCATCTAGCTGTCGTTCTCTTTTTGATTATTGACTTATTGTATTCGAATCGTCGCCAGGTAAACGAAAATATCGTCACGGTCAGCAAAACAGCTATATTTGTTCAGCTTAAGATATTCTCGAACTATCTTAAACCTATGCAGATGCAGTTGGTCAGCTAAGGATATTCTTGAAGTATATCAAACCAATGCAAATACATTTAGTCAGTAAAGATACTTTTAAAGTATCTACAAGCAATTAGTCAGTAAAATTTAATCTCGAAGTATCTGATGCTTTTCTAGGTGCATTTGGTCAGCAAAAGATACTCTCAAAGTATCTTAAGTCCATTAAAATGTACTAGTTCAGCAAAAGATACTCTTAAAGTATTCAGATATATTTGGTCCCCAAAAAGATACTCTCGAAGTATCTTAAGCCTACACAGATACATTTGGTCAGCAAAACATACTCTGAACGTATCTCAAGCCTATGCAGATACATTTGAAGCGCACGCTTGTCCGTTTTGATGTTGTTGTCATCAATTTAACAACGGCAACAACAGCAACAAAGGCAACAAGAACAAAAAAAAAACCCAGACATTCTTTGAGATTCTTTTTTCGTTCTCATAATTTGTTTGTCTCGTTTCCCACTCTCAATCCCGTTCCCAATTCTTTTTTCTTCTTCTTTCTCGTCGCCGACTGTGAGAAAGATTTTATTTCGTTCAAGTGGTTTTTGATTTAACACCAAACATCGACCAAGCAACAACAACAATAACAACAACAAAAGCAACAGCAACTGCCAAACAAGCATTGGAAAATATTTTAATGATGCGTCGTCAATGCAATTCGAAAGAAGTAGAAAATATAAGATAGATTTCTAACTTGTTTGGTGGCCTCTCCCCCTCTCTCTCTCTCTCTCTCTCTCTGAATGCTTTCTACTCTGTCTTGTTCTGTGGCTTGATTTCCATGGCATGCGATTGATTAGCCACCAATAGCTAACCATAAACTACCCTGGATAGAGTGTCGCGCTGCAAAGGGGTAGCTCGAGAGAGAACAGGAGGAAGAGAGCGAAGGATCGACAGACCGAGAAACCACTCGACAAGCTGGCAATCGATGCGGCAACATCTGTCACGGCTGCTTCCTGGAGGACACTCGCACCACTCAACAGCAGCAGCAGCAACCACATTTTCAGCTTATGTTCAGCTCTACAAACGAGCCATGCTTGCTCTCAGATACGCTTTGCTACGTTTCATAAGCAATGAGAGAGTAATTGAGAGATAAGTCAAGATTTAACTTTTATTTAGATAATCTTAAACGTCTATAAACAAAAGATCAGTTAATTATCTGACTATCTCAAATATAAATGAAAGATCTGATGAATATATGTCATTATTATTATAAAACATACATTACAATAATGATATATATTTAACCGATCTTTCAATTATATTTCAGATAGTCAGATATTTTACTGATCTATATATCTAATAGGGTTTCTAATAAGGTCTATAAAATTAGCTTATCATTAATCTGTGAAATTTTTGTTGCAATGTCCCCGCAAACTATATATATATTTATATATATATTGATATGTCCTGCTAGCTGCCTGTCCCTATGTATGGATATCTTCTAGTCGTGCACTTCCGCCTAGAACATTCTTCCTCTTCTGTTCTATTATGTAATATAATTTTGCAGGGCATTACAACTTCGTTACTCAACAATTCTTTTACATATTTGCTTACTTTTTTTGCACCTTTTTTTAAGCTTTTGCATTTAAGTACAGAGTATTATTGCCATTATGAAAATATGTCATACATACATGCATATATATATGCTATACATATATGCTATATAGTCGCTGCAGTTGCTTTGAAGTAGCCGCAGCTGATGTTAAGGACTCGCCTTGTGGCTCATTAATGTGACACTAATCATGTGACCTCGAGTGTTGGCTCTGCCAACAGTCCAAAAAAAAAGTTTTTCCACTGCCACTCGAAGAGAGAACAAAACCGAACCATTCATAAAAATGCCATTCTATTGCTTTCTTCTCTCTATGTGGCACCTTTCTTTCAGCAATGTGCATGTGTGTGCGCGTGTGTGTGTGTTGATTGGAAGCGCTTAGAAAAATCAACACACAAGAAATGAAAACTGGGAACTGGGAACTGGGGACTGGCAAAGGTTGAGCCCAAATGCACTTTCAAATAGACACAAGAAAACAAAACAAAACAAAAAACGCGCGCCTCTTGCGTAGGTAGCTGCTACAACTGGGTTAAAGAGTGAGACAGAGAGAGACAAAGTGAGTTGAAGGGACAGAGAGAGAGAGGTAGCATGAGTGATATACATTTTCACCTTTTGCAGTTGCAGTTGCAGTTGCAGTATGACGCGTGTCAGGGGCAACCAATTAGCAGAGAGACTCTGCGGTATCTGTGCAGTCTTTTGTGTTTGCGATATAGGGGTTGCACCTAAATACACTCAAAGAAAAAAGATGGCACTTATTAAACATTAAAAAGTTTTAAATATTTGTACTTATGTCAGCAAAATATTTACTCTAGTTGTAAAACAATGACCAAATTTTATAAAGTGTACACTTAGAGAAAAAACTAGCACTATATTTATAAAGTAGCTAAAAAGTATACAAATTGAAATAGTTTGGATTACTTCTAGAAATATATGCATATATAAATACAAGATAGCTGTCAGCTCTGTATAGCTTAATATACTTTTAAGTAAAGAAACCCACTTGAGCAACCCTCAATTTGCTTCAGTGTACTTAAATACTTAAGCCATGACTCTTTCGATAAGGCTGTTCATAAACACACTTAGAGAAATCAAGCAATACAAAAAAAATACTCTTCATACTCTAAATAGTTATCCTTACAACTAGATATCGCCCAATTTTGCTCAGTGCACTAAGATACCCTAGCCATGACTCTGATGAGCCGCAAACTGTGCAGGAAGCTTCTGCCAATTGACAAGCGGCATTTAGTGGATAATATTCGGGGCATGTGTAGCGCTTGCCCCCCCAAAACAGACAACAAGAAAAACAAAACAATGTAAAAAAGGAAAAGACAAGCTGCGCAGGACACAGAACGGAGGACGAAGGACGCAGGCGCAGCGTGTAGGCAGCCAAAAAAAAAGGGCGCAGGACACTGAAAAGGACGCGCTCCAACAGTTTTTTGTGCGAGTCACTGTAACATCTGCTCAAAGTTCATCATCATCAACATAATCATTATGATGACGATCATTATGGATGTCCTGGCCGCAGGACATGTGCGTTTTTAGTTATTGAAATTTTTACTTGTTTTGTCCCGCTCGCCGCTTTGTGCATTGAGTATTTAATTGCAGATAATATCGACAACAAACAGCAGGCAAGCAACACACAGACCCGACTCAAGGATCAAGGACCAACAGCTGAATTCTCCGGAAATGCATCTGTGGCCAGGACATTTGTTCCTTCTTGATGTGGAGGCGCGCACGTGTCAATAATTGTGCAGTTGGGGAGCTCGAGGGATCGCTCAGCTGCCGCACTTGAAGAACTAACTCGTATACAATAATGTGAGCTCGAGTGTGTTTGGATTGGCTTCTAAACAAATTTATATGCTATTTACTCATACTGGTATGTAATATTTAGGAAGACGACTTTGTTTTGAAGTGACATTTATGGAACTTACTCATAAGAACTTAGATAAAAGACGTAGCCTGATACCCTGAACCGCTTCACCGATTTGCAGTTTCAAAGATTCTAGCTCATATCTAATTGTCAATTTGAATGGCCTTAATGCATACTTAATCACTTTTTATAAAAGGACAGCTTTTGACTATATCTGTCCATTAGCTTTTCTCTTATATGGGAAGTTTTCTCTTATAACCCTGAACCACCTGACTGATTTGCAAAGAGTCTGGCTTGTATCAGCAATAACAATTAATGTGTTCAGGATATAATAAAGTCCTTAAGTGGCCTTATAATACAAAGTATTGTGGAGATATCTTTGCATAAGCCTGTCTATAGCTATCATAATACAATAACAATGTCAGTTTAAGCTAATTTGTAACTCTGCTGCGGCTTATAAGACTCCAACTAGAATCTATCTTTGTCTCTCTTTGCCTCTCTCTATATTATATTGCAAGCATATTCGATTGTTTCCGCTTATTATGTAAGCATTATACAAAGCTTCACTACTTGTCCAACTATTTGGTAGTACAAAGTAACTGAAACTCTTGTAGCGTAACAGCTTAACTGTCCGAATTGTTATTGTTGGCCATTGAATTGCGTTCAGCTGGCTTTCGCAGCAGCAGCAGCAGTTGAAGACGCCCAACAAATGCAAATTAGTTGCGCACTTGGCCAACAGTCAGCTGTGAGCGCTCATCTCTTGCAGCGCGGCAATTGCAAAAGTAACGGCAAAGCTAATGCCAAAGAAGCCAACAACAACAACAACAACAACAACAAGTCGACTGCTAATGTAATTGTATTTGTAAATGCCATAAAGTTGGCAACACTTGCTGTGCCAACAGCAACAGCAGCAGCAATACAAATGAATTATGTCGGCTGCCCAGCAGCCTTCGCTCTGCACTCCACGCCATTCGCCCTGCCACGCCCCCCTCTGCGCCCACCCTGCACGTACGCCACACAAATGTTGCTCCAAACGTTTGCAAATGAAGTTCACGAGATGGTCAAGACGATAATGTTGGCGAGCGCATTTGCCAAGTCATGAGGCGAATTCGCTGCTGCGCCAACAACAACAACAACAACAACAACAACAATTCAGTTAGTCAACGCGCGTCACAGCGAACGAGTTTTTCTTTGCGCTGCTTGTTGTTGTTGGTGTCCATTTTGTCGCTGTCGCTGCCCTCAAATAGTTGGAAATCAAATCGACAACAACAACAAGAAACAGCAACTACTACAAGTCTAAAGCTGAAATCTATGTATGTAAAACTCAATTGAAGCGCAGCGAACGCTCCCCAAACGCGTTGTCGCCCCGTCGCCTTGTCGCTCCACTTTTTGCTGTTTGCCTTTTGTTTGATTTAGTTGCTGCAGCCCGCAACCCGTTACCCGCTCGCCGAGCCCTGCCCTCGGCTTATGCATACGAGCGACGCTGACTTCCAAGCCCAAAGCTGGCTGCAGTTCCCTCTCACACACATACACATACGCGCGCCATAACTGAATCTGAATCTCTGCCAGCGTCGCTGCTGTCGCCGTCGTCGTCGTCATACAAATATTTAGTAGAGTATGAAGTAGTTCGGGTTCGGTACATAAAATGTGTTGACCTCAGTTGACCTCGTTTCAGTTTCTTTTGCTGTTGCTGCTGCTGTCGTTGTTGTTGTTGTTGCTGCTGCTGCTTTTGCTACTCTTTTTTTCTGCTTTTTGCAGCACTTATTTTATTTGTGCAAACGTTTTAATGAAATTTCGTTTCATTTTTTTCTCTCTCTGTGCTTTTTCTCTGGATTTTTTTTTTGTTTCTTTGTACTCCAACGTCTTCGTTTGCTCTCCCTGCGTCCTCATCCCACCTCTGCTGGACACATTTAAGCACGCTGCTGAGTTTTTCAATTAGAAATCATCATAATCGTATCTCTTTGTGGTTCTTCAACCTTTCCAGCAGGAGGTGGGGAGGGGGCGTGGCTGCAGCTGCTGGAATTCCCTAGCACAGACAGAGGGCCCCGTTCTGTCTATGGCCCTGGTCAAAGACTCGTCTCGCAGCTCAAATAGTCTTTTGGCGAGTGTAACTCTTTTTTATTTTCTGCTACTCTTTTTTTCTACTCCCCTTTTGTGTGTGTGTGTGTGTGTGTGTGTGTGTGTGTTTGTAGTTTGTTTACCTCGCTTAATGTTGTTGATGATTACTTTCACCGGACAGCAACAGCAACCAAAGTCTGAGCACAACAAAACACAGTTATGACAACAACAACAATAGCAGCAACAACAGTCAAACGATTGCTGAGGCAGCAACAACAACAACTGCAAGCAAAAACGTAGCAAAGTTGTTGCTTAGCTTACTTTGTTGTTGTTGTTGTTGCTGGCATATGAAATATGTTTGAACATAATGAGGCCAACAGAGTTGCTGTTGTTGACGAACTGACTCCAACTCTGACTGCAATGATTGCAGGTTGCTGCTGCTGCTGCCGCTGGCAATGCAAGCAACATTCGCTCTAATAACAAAAGCAACACCAACAACAACAACAGCATCTAGCAAGTCTTAGAGTACGAAATCTGTATCTAAATCAAAATGAAAATTTGATACAATTAGCAATAGCACAAAAAGTGTTGTTGTTGTTGCTGCTGTTGCAATTGCAGTCTATTGCAAGCATATTTGTTGTAACCTCAAAGCTGGTCCAACTTACTTTGCTAAAGCCATACTCTGCCTTAAAATCGATTTAGTCAAGCCTATCTACAATAAAAACTCTAACAAATAGCAAGTTGAAAGACATTTGAAGTGCTATTTGGAAGAGAATAATATCGACATATATAATATTGTATATATGCCATAATATCCAACTACTTCAATCAAAAATTTTACAGTCAAGATTCTTTATCATCTGGAACCACTTTTATACATCTTAATATACAATGCCAATATTCATATTGAACCACTCTTAAATTTCATTCTGTATATATAATTTATACCTATCTATCTTCTTCTTTATCTTCCCTGCTATATATCTTGCGATATAATGCCAATTACTTGTTGTCTTTCAGATTTTACATCTTGGTTTTCTTATTATCGCCCTCATGCTCTATGTACTTTCTATTTCCTTAGCACGCATTTCGTAAAAAGCCAACAAAAAAACGTAAAAAAACAAGCAAAAATATAATAAAAATCCGTTAGGTAAATGAATTTCGGTGGTAGCTACCAAAAAGTTGACATGCATCTCATATAACGCGTACCCAACTACAAAAATGCAAAAAAAAAAAAAATAGAAAAACTTTAAACTGTGCGACTCGTCTTTCGGTTCACGTTCACGTTCAAAATTTCATTGTACCCACGCCGACGTCTGACGAAGCGACAAGCGGAAATGGTAAACATTACCTTTACCTACACTTGCAACATGGCACACAGTGGGGCAAGGGAGGGCGGCGGAGGGGCTCGAGAAATGGGAACTGAGAAAGAAACAAAAAAAAACGGTTAGTTATGAAACCAAAGCATCATTCAAAAGGCAGCCGCCAAAGCCGCCCGCGCTGCTCAACACAAAAACGGGCAATAGCTGAAGGTAGTAGAGAGGGGGTTATGGGCAGGTGGGGTACTTTGGGGGCAGTGTACAAGAGGTGACAGACAGCCAGCCGCTGGAGAAGCTCAGCGGGCAATGCGGACGCAGCTCGTACAGCAGCAACTTTCCAATGTATACACAGCAACAACAACCACACACAACAACAACAACACACATTTGTATAATATTTCATTATAGTTTCGCTTAGTTTTTAACCACATTTGCACAGTTGCTTGTATATGTCGGTTACATGAAAAAAGTTATTATTGTGGACAACAGCTAAAAAAAGTTGAAAAATATTATATATTTTAAAATGGGACCTCTTTTAATTTTTGATCTACTTGAATAAGGTCAAGCACTCCACAAACTGCTGTTAGGCAACACTGGCAAATTCAGTAGTTAGCCAACACTTTCAACACTGACTGAACCTTTTCATCAACACTACCTAAAACTGCAAAGCTTCTTACTACTATAAATAACTGCGTTCGATCAACTGTCAGTCCAGAAATTGTTAAATAACACTGGATAATCTGAAAATCCAACTGGTGTTAATTAACCTGGATACAACTCCAGATAGTATAGCTACTCTTAATCGAAACAGAATTCTTAACAAATCATGATTCGTTAATCCAAGCAATGCCTAAGGCGGCTAGCATAATTGTTCTTTGTCAACACTGACTGTAACTCTAAATTTAATTGTTAGTCACCACTGGCTACTTTTTAGATCTAGATGTTAATCAACAGTGGCAATTACTAATAATGCAAATGAAGTCTAATACTTCAAAGCTGCCGCTAATCAACACTGGCTTAAGCTACATACATATATATTTGCCGTTAATCAAGACGGAACACTATTCTAAAACTACTTGGCCCTGAAGAACACTGGTCAAAGCTGCAATATAATTGACGCTAGTCAACACTGACCTACAACAGTTGTTGCTTAAGTGGCTTACCAACACTGAACATATTTAAAGCAAATGCACTTTAAACCCACTAAATATACTAAACAAAAAATAAGTGCACAAAAATATAAGTAAATACATTTAAATTTCAATTCAATTAAATTTTACTAAATTGTTGCACAAAACTGTTGCACAGTTAAAATATAAAAAACAATTCAATTGCAAGTGGTTGGGAATTGTTGTGGTTGTTGTTGTTGTAGCAGTGGAAGTCAGACGGACTGGGCAGTAGACGAAACTCCGCCAAATAACCCCAGCTCAGGCGCCAGTTCCTGTCCCAGCTCCTGCTCCTCCCTCGACGTCTCTTCCTGCCATCCGAACGTTGGCATGTTAAATGGAAATGCATTTGGTGCCTGGCTAAGGGACAACATTCAGGATTCAGCTTGGATGTGCGGGAGTCGTGTGGTCTAAATAAAGCCAAATAGACGGAAAATAGGGAAAAATGCACAACGACTGGGCGAGCACACACACACACACACACACACATACATATCCTTGACAGTCCCGATTGCGAGTTCATTGCATTTTATGCGAAGCGACGTTGCAGGTAAAATGCAAACAACAACACAGGCAACGGCAGAGGCAGAGGCAGAAGCAGAGGCACAGAGGCAGCAGCAATATGGCTGGAAGTAGAGCTGAGTCTGGCTTTGGTTGCCAGCTAATGCGCCAACAGTCAAGTAGAAGGAGGAGGTAAACAGAAAGAGAGAGAGAGAGAGAGAGAGAGAGAGAGAGAGAGTAAGTGTGTGTGTATGTGTGTGTTTAGCCAGGCGACCCTTCGCAACCAAAAAATGCCACAACACAACACAATTTTCTCACCAGGCAGGCAGCAGGAGGAGCTGCACGAGGAGCAGAAGCAGAGAGCTTGAACAAAAGCCAAACTCAATGAGTTTTGAGTTTTAGGGGTGGGTGGATGGGTTGCACTGCATTCACAGTTGCAGTCAGAGTGACAGCTGGTAGAGGGAGAGAGTGACAAAGAGGGAGGGAGAGAGCACGTCATGGCCAGCCATAACAAATCCCAGCATTGATCGAGGCAATCGCAATAAGCGGCAAACGTTGACAAGGACCACAGCAGCAGCAGCAACAGCAGCAGCAACAGCAGCAGCAACTGCAGCAGCAGTACAGTCATAAAACGAAAACGAGTTACAGTGAGAACAGGTAGGAGCAGGTAGGTGCAAGGCGACGCCGTTTTGGAATGCAAACTAAAAATAGGAAGCCAGGCCAAAAACGCAAAACTGCCAGCCACGTAATGGTCAGGGTGCTTCTATTTATGTGTCTGTCTCTGTATCTACAACAGCAGCAGCAACAACAACAACAATAACAGCACCAACAATTGCAGCAGTTGCAGTCGCTTCTAATGCCTGGCCATGGTCGTTGCCATTATATCGTTAGAGGTGGCACAGACCCACCAGCCCCAGAGCCAAGTCCAATGCCAGATGCAACCTTTTAGCCATCTCCTCTTTCTCTCCTTCTCCATCTACCTCTCCATCTCCGTTCGTTTCGCTCCGCTTTGCCGTTGACTTTGATTGCAAACTTTACATGGCACCAAAGTGCATTTTCAATAAAAGGAAATATCAAACTCCTCGCACACACACACACACACACATTAACATGCATATAGTGTATATATGGTCTGTCGTATATCGTGGCATGCCTTAAGTTTTGCACTTGTTTTGCTTCTTTTAGCACTGCTTTCGCCCCGCCTTCTCCTTTAGCCAGGACTCTGCGCATTTTGTGACCTCGAAGCTTTGAAAGTTGTCACTAGTCATACGCCACGCAGCCACGCCCCTTCCCTACAATCACCTCCCACACATTGAGAAGGATGCGCCAAGTAAACTTTGAATGTTGTCTAAGCAGCGAACACAACTTGAATAACAGCAAACAAAACAAGCAACTGAAAAAGTAAAGACTGTAAAATACCCTAAAAAAGGCTAGAAAGGCTTTTCATCTGAGCTGTAAGCAACATCAGACTCGATATAAGCACTATATAATACCCTATAAATTACTTAAAAGACAGCATGAGCTTATATATCAAATAATAATTTATAACAAACGTTTGCTTAACTTAAAATATATAGAGATTATATTATACCCTTTTAACAATTAAGGAAACACTTGAAAGGTAAAGACTTTGTAATATCCTATAAAAAATAAATAAAATACCAATTATAAACCTTTCATAACAATTTAGAATGCTTGCCATATACCCTACCATATCTAGAATATATGTACATATTTAGTTAGTTTAGCTTCAACTACAGCAACAACAGTTGCTGCTGTTGGTGTTGTAGCACAAAAACTTGTCGTGCAAAAACTTTTTGACACTTTCCAATGTGCCGGGCTATTGAAAATTTAACGCTGTCTCCGTCGACTTTTCAAATTACAGAAAGAAAACTTCTACAACTGCCATTTTCACCTCGTTGCCACGCCCCCGTACGCCCACTCCATTTGCTGCTAATGTTATCAAAGAAAGTTTGGTAACACGTCTTGTTATTTTTATTGTTGCTATTTAAAGGTGCTCCATTTGAATATTGGCAATGAACTACGCCGAACCAGTTCTAGTAACTGTGAACTATGAACCAATAGATACCCACTTGCTCTATGAACAAAGCGAACTAGTTTCACGACCCATGAACCGAATCACAAAGAAGATTCTTCAAATTAATCGAAAGAACCCAAGGTAACCAGTTCCGCGAACCATGACCGTATCCCAAGGCAGGTTCTCTGAATTGCTCATGCTCAATTTATGTATATAACTATTCTCTCTGTTTACTCTGCCGGCTGCTTAGCTAATTGCAATGATCCGCGCTGCAGCTTGCCCGTTTTGATGTCTCGAGTGGCCACGCAGTTGCCCGGATGTCCGGAGCAGTTGGCCGCTGTCAATTGGCAACTGGGAACTGGGTATGGGCAACTCCCCATTGTCCACTGTCCACTATTCATGTGCTTGTGTTTGGCGTTCTTCGGGCCACGCCTCGTCGGCATATTCATCAAAATTCACTTTAACTTCATTATCATCGTTATTGTTTTATTTATTCCACCTTCTGTTTCGCCTCAAGACACTTGATCGCTCAATTGATTTTGCGGCGGGCGCAGCTCAGCTCGGCTGCGCTCGGCTCGCCTCGCCCCATCGTCTCGCCTCGTCTCAACTCGCCGCGACTTGAGTTGACGGCGGCCAGTTTGCACGTCTTTTTTCTCGCCCCGTCGCCCGAATGCGTAGACGAACCCGAGCCCGCAGCCGAACTCGAACTCCAACTCGAACTCGCTAAGGCTGCGACCGACATCGGACAACCTCTTCGGTCTGGGTCTTGCCTTATGGCGTGGCCTGCCTGCTGCTTTTTGACGGTTTCGTTGTGGTCGTCGCTGTTGTCGGCTCTGCTGTTGGTTTTGTTCTCGCTGTTTGTTGTTGTCGCTTCTACTTGTTGTTGTTGTGCGCATTGTCGACACTTTATTGACTACTTTTCTGGATGAATTTGTTGGTTTCTTAATTTCGCTGCACTGCACCAATGCCCTTGCCTGTGCTCGCTTTGTGCTCAGTGTCTTCTTTTCATTCTGCTCGCCCTCTCGCCTTCTCGCTCTCTCCCTGATATCACTCATACGCCCCTCTGCCGTCGCTCTGCTCTTCCGCGTCTACACTTTGCACTGCGCTTCTTTTGCCGGCTGCTGCTGCATCGATTTGGTTGCTGCTTTTGCTTCTTCTTTTTTTTTATAATTTTATTGTATTTCTTTTCGTTTTTTCGTTACTTATGTGTTTAATTTTTTATTTTTTCTTTTTTGTTCTTTTTTTATTGCGCTGCGGCCCAGACACAAAGACAAAACCAAAAGCGGGCACAGACAACGGCGTCGGCTACGGTGACGACGTCAGCGTCATTCACATCGCTTTGGGTGACTTTTGGACGCGACTGGAAGTTACACACACACACAAGCACACACACACTCATGTATAGACACTGATTTAGCTGGCCTTAAATATGAGTTGAGGTGTTGTCCTCGCTTAAATTAGCCCAGCTCTGCGTCTGGCTGCCTGCTTATGTACACACAGCTACCGACTACATATGTATATATACATATACATATATCAGGTATGTATATACATATGTATATCATTTGCTTTTGCAGTTTGTATCTTATGTATATGGTGTACTTTTATCGCCTTTGTCTTTGGCATCTTTGCTTAATTTATGTTCCAGATTTTAACGGCTTTCTGTCTTTGCTGGCTTATAAAAACCCTTTTTTTGGTGGATCAGCACTATAAATCAGGCAATTTTTGAGTTGACATAACGGTTAATGCTGCACGCTCCTTTTATGGCCACTCAAACGGTTCAAAATGATCTCTTTCGGTTTCTGGTTAAGAGTTGTATTTTGAATGTCTTTTTTCGTTGATTTCGATCAACAACAAAAAATCTCAAATTGCAATCGAAGTGTGAAAAACAACATAAACATTTAATTGCCAATCGGTTAGCTGTTTACACAACTTGCTCGATCGCATATAAAACCGACCACAAATTGTCATTTAGGCTCCCGCTCTCCTCTCTCCCCAACGGAGTAGTCGGACTGACTGGGGGAATCTGAAACCAAATTGGCAGCCATATAGTTTTATAGAGCCAACGAGCTTGTATATGAGGTATAAAGCGCTGTTCTTATGAGCTGTCAATGGAAATTGTTTAAATGATTTAGATGGCGTCATAAAAAACAACCAATGATTACCTCCATAAAAGTTATGTCTCTAATCGTTACAGAGATAGTGAGACGTGAAGCTATGATTATTTATATTTAAATGGAAATTGAGAGAGATCTTGTTAACTATAAATTATATGAATAGCAATATGAAAACTGAGGAGATTTATAGATAGACAGATGGATAGATAGCTAATTGATTATATGGCTATATTACATACGAGACTAAAGCTAGTTTTCTTATTGACATTTTTACTGTTTCACTGGTATTTTGGATACGATATGTTTTGATGCCTGAAAATGATGTTGAAGACCCACAAAAAGGCTAAGAAGCATCATCCACATAAATGCGAATGGCGCCACTTGCAAGCTTCCGGTCCAAGAAGCCCCCTTCCCACAACCCCAATCCAAAAAAAAAACTGTCTCCACCTGCAGAATGTGAAGCAGGATCGAATACGATATAGGGCCCGACCACCTTGGCTTGGCATTGAATCATGCGCTGCGATTTTGACATTGGAATTCAATACGAGTGGAGCCAAAGCCAGAGCTAAAGATACTTGGGCCGATCCACCGGCGATCCACTGCGATCCTCTGCAAAGCCCTCGGATTGCACGTCTCGTTTGCTTTTGCTTGTTTCTCTCTGTCTCTCTTTTTGTTGTTGTCATGTTCTTATTTTATTTATATTCCTGCTTCTTTTTTTGAGTGCCTCGGTAAGGCTTCGCCTTCACAGAAGCCTTCACTCGATCAGTCGCGATCAATTTCGCGTCAAGTCATAAATCCGCACTCGAGTTTTATGCATAGCAAGTTAACAAATTATAAAGAATGTTATGCGATAGAACCGAACGCGGAGACGCGCGCCAATGTCAGGGCCAACAGGCAGGCAGACGGACGGACGGACAGGCAAAGCCTTGGCAATGACAACGCACCCAGAGGAGAGGCTCGATACCAGCAGCAGTCAAAACGACAACAGCAACAGCAACAACTGTGCAACAACAATGACAACGCACTGGTTTACCTTCAGGTCGGTCACAAGTAGCAGCAACAGCAACATCAACACTAACAGCAGCAGCAACAACACAAGCAACAGTTGCTCACTCTTCAGGCTCCCGGCAGCAACAACAGCAGGAAGAGCAGCAACACCAACAGTTGCTGACTCTTGAGGCCTCCGGCAACACGTTCCACGCACAGTCGCCCAAAAAGACAGAGATACTTCTTCTACTAGATACTTCGGCTAGTGCACATGAATCCATGTATCTATGTATCTGTATCTACACCAGCAGCAGCAGCAGCAACTGCATCTGTATCTGTATCTGTAACTCTCTTTAGCTGTGGCTGTAAATTAACGCGGGCGTTAAAATTGCAATTTTTCACTTAATGCCCGGCAACAAGAAGATTGCGTGGTGCAAGCGAAAGATGAACGCCACTAGACATGCCGCATGCCACATGCCAGAGAGCTGGAGCTGGAAGTGAAGTCGCAGTCATTTAGGCATGGCCAAGGCACGTAGGACCAGCAGGACAAGTGGTTGAGGTGGGCTTTTCGGGCCACAAAACCCGTTTCACAATAAACCACAGCCGGTCTATGCAAAGTGTCCTTGAAATAATTGTAAATTATTGAGCAGAGGCGGCCCGAATAGGGGGGGGGGGGCGTGGCGTGGCAGGGCAGTGGAAAGAGAGCAAAAGCCAAGACAAGTCGAGTCGCGTCGAGTCGAGTCGAGGGCCCGCATCTCTCGCGTGGGTGGCTGTCTATTAATAAATTTCAATAACTTGCATTCAATGGACTCTCTGGCCATGTGGCATATTTGTGGCGCATATGTCACCGGCCTGTCTCAGTCGACGTCGACAGTGACTGCAGCAGCGGCAGCGGCATCGACTGTGGCTGCTTAATTGAAAATCGCAAATATACAAATTATGAGAGTTCAGCAAAAATTGCAAAATCGCTGCGGCAAATACGCTGGCAATCAAACAAATAAACAGACACACATCGCACCACATTTCAACTGAACCACCCAAGCACCACCCACTCTCTCTCCCACTCTCTCTCTCCATCTCTCTGTCTCTATCTCGCTCTCTCTTCTTCTTGGTCAACCTGTTTAATTTCAGCGCTGCTCATTTCGATAATTTATTTTGCCAACTAGAAGGGGGGTTGGGGAATAGGGAGGCTGGCTCTCTGATTAGCTGCGCCACATGGTATGCCACAACAACAGCAACAACCACATTGCCTGCCACTGCGCTGTTTACCCAACAGAACGATTTTCGCTCAAGCTGCAAAACTTTGCGATCGGTCGACTTTTTTTTTTTGCCTCAAGAGCCAAATTATTTGGCGAATAATCTGCCGCTGCCACTGCCTCTGTCTCTGCCACTGCCTCTGTCGCGACGGCTGGCAATTAAAAACTTATTTTTAAGAAAAGCAAAATAAACAACACACAGTCGTACAGCATAAATTGCTGTTGAGGTCCAGGGAAAGGCTGAGGTGAGGCAATTTAAATGCATATCAAATGAAGGCGGTTGGACCCAAAAGGCAACCCACAGTGTGCATGTGCCACACTCGGGGGCACTCGCCTCAAAGGCGACCACAGCCACTACCAACAACAACAACAACAACAACATCCACCGTCGATTGAGTCGCAAATTTATATGCGACGGGCTAACGCGGCGTATGCGCAACGAGGCGCAGGCAAAGGGAGGAGGAGCGAGTGGTGGGGGAAGGGGGAACGGGGAAGGGGAGGTAGGGTATTGGGCGGGGATGCGCTGCTTTGGCTTTGCGTTGACGCTTGAAATTGTTGAAATTTGCGATTTTAAATTGCAAAATTTATAAATGCCAAATTAATATTAAGATATATACAATGTGTGTGCGTGAGTGAGTGTGAGTGACTGAGTGTGAGTGTGTGCGTGTGTGTATGTTAGATGTTTTGTATATATTTTGGTGTTTTGCTATTTGTTTTCAATTTTGGCGAGTTCAATTTTTAAGGCTAGCACTTAATATGGTCAATGTGTTTAGGCTAATAATATTTTGATATACTATTAAAGACTTTACAATTTTATTTGCGGAATTGGATTCAAGCTGGTTCACAGCTAGTTCATAGTTGATTGAATTATTAATTAATTACAAGTTCCCAGTTGTTCGAGGGAAGTTTCATGGCTGGCTCCCACCAGGTTTACAGCTGACTCACAACTAGTTCAAAGCTGTGTCTTAACATGTTCTCAAGTAGTTCACGGTTGATTCCAAGCTGTTTCATAGGAGATATACTCTTAACTCATAGTTAGTTCATAAAAAGTTTTTTACTGATTTCAAGCGGTTTCACAGCTGAGTTGAAGCAAATTCTCAGCTAGTTTAAAGTTAAATGAAATCAGGATCACAGCTAGTTTACCACTAGTTCAAAGTTAGTTCACTCTTAATTCCAAGCTGATGCACAGCTCTTTTAAGGCGGTTCAACTGATTCTCAGTTGGTTCACAGCTCAATCACTGTTGATTTGTAGTCAATTCAAATCTGGTTCACAGCTAGCTCAAAACTGGTTCACAACTTCCTTAAAGCTGGTTCACATCAAGTTCAAAACTGGTTCACAGCTAGTTCAAAACTGGTTCACAGCTAGTTCAAAGCTGGTTCACAGCTAGTTCAAAGCTGGTTCACAGCTAGTTCAAAGTTGGTTCACAGCTAGTTCAAAACTGGTTTACAGCTAGTTTACAACTGGTTCAAAGTATATCTGTTTTGGAACTAGTTCAAATATGATCCGCAGTTAGCTCGCAGCCAGTTCCAAGTAGTTTAAAATTCTTTACTGATTCAAAAAACTGATTCAGTCCACTTCAAAGCCCTCTTACTAATCGCTCAACAAATATTAAAAACTGTGTGTTAAATATAAAGGAAAAGTGCTTGTGTTGCGTTAGTCACTCTTGTATGCTCTCTATATAGTATAATTATATAGCTTTTATTAGTATGCCTCTAATTTATTTATTATTCATTTAAAAAGAGATGTTTGTCAATTTCTGCACAGTTTATTTTTTCATTGTGGTGTGCAAATATTTCAGCTACTCAACAACAAATGTACCCTCACACACACATTATAGGTATATGTACATGTATAAAGAGATTTATATGTATATTTGTTCGATGTGTACTTTTCATGTATATATATATATAGTATATATATGCATTGCATACATTTAGCCACTTGCAAACAGAAAAGTAGTTCATTGAATATTTTCAACTTGATTTTGTTTTGTGGCCGCTTAAATGATTTATACAAACTGCAAATATATATATATATATTTATTGTATATATAGACAGATACAGATACATATACACATATATATATAGATACAGATAAATTTCTATAGATACAAACAGAAGCTATGCATAACCAATGTACAATATATTGATTGTACTCGTGCCTCTACATAAATACATATATATATATATATATATGTATAAGTGTGTTGTGTGTGTGTGTATTGCCGCACATTTGCGGCTAATAATAACTTTAAAAACGAACTATTTTGTTGCCTTTAGAGATTTTTTCCTCGTAGTTGATGTTGATTTTAATATGATTATTGCATTTCAAGTGTGTTTGTTGTATACGTGTGCTTATTTGTGTGTGTATGTGTGTGTGTCCACTTGTCTATTTGCTGCTGCACATTTTTGTTGCCTCCTACATGTGTGTGTGTATATAGCTGATATTTTATTGAAAATTCAAATTCGTATTGCATTATATTTTACTCTCGACTATAGACATTCAAGCTGATCTACAAATGAACGAATATATATATATACATATGCATATAGTTTTATGTGCGTGTGTGTCTGTGTGAGCAATAGTTTAGCCATTTTTATGATGCACATTGCTTTTTCCATTGATTGCTTGGCAAATTTTGAAGGCAATTGAAATTAGGAAAACAGTGCAAAAATTATGGCTAGATAATGCAATTGCATTATTTCGTTTTCCATTATAAAACCCTATTGCAAGAGGGTATTATAAAGTTGGATACAAGGTGTGCAACATACAGAAGCATATAGTTTTTAAGATGCAAGGTTTTCGTGATAGAGAATGAAATGTGAAAGAGTTTGTCAGATTTTGAAGAATTGTTAAAGAAACTTCTTTTAAATGTGACTTCTAAAGCTCTGTCTCTCTCTCTCTCTCTCTCTCTCTCTCTCTCTATTTCATATATAGAAGATAAAATATAGAAATTGCTTGTATAATAGCAATATACCATCAGAGAAAGTATGACTGGATGTTAACTAAACTTGAGCATGTTAAAGTTAAGAGTATTATAACATAAAGTTTCTATAGGAAAGCTAAAGTTTCAGTTTTTGGCTAGTTATAAAATATATAGAAAATAAAATAATAATAAATAATAAATATATTGAAAATATTCCATATCAGACTTCTTTCAACTAGGGTATTTTAACTTTCATACAGCAAAGCTTTTGATTTCTTTTAGAGCAGCAATTACTTGGCCATATTTAATCGGCTCACTGAATTGCGTGGTACACATGGCGTATGCTTAATTTTGCTGCTTATATAAATTGAAATGTTAAATAGGCGCCAATAGGATTATGAAACAAAATAAGCTCATAAACAATAATGTTAACAATGAAACAAACAATTTCACTGAAATTATAGAAATTGAAATGTCAAGAACAGAAATAACAAAAATCTGTGTAACAGAAATTGTTTATAAAGCAAACTTTTGCGAGCAGGATTTCACCTAAACTAAGCTATTTATATTAGAGACTTACTGTAAAATATATTGATCTATAGATAGATAGTTATATAGCTATATATTCACATACAGTTGTCATATGTGAAGCGTTTTGTTTGTTTATTTTTCGCTGCTTAAATGAGAAATCATTTCTCTTAATTTATTCAATTTTTCCATTACAATTATCAGTTGGCTCTTTCGAAAAACGCCACTGCATCAATTGCCATATAATTGTTGTTGTTGTTTGTTGTTGGCATGCCGCCATAAACACACATGCACACACACACACTCGCTTACAGCCACACACACAGGGAGATCATTGCACCGTCACAGTGGGTTACAAATGATGCGAGTGTTTTTTTTCCGCTCTGGCATCTTATTTATGTTATTACAACTACTCACACACACACACTCTCGCACACAAACACACACACAGGCACTCTCAGCAATTGACAGCAAATTAGCCATACATATGTATCTTATACATTCTGATACATTCGTAGCGCATGCAAAATGCCTCGAGTTGCATTTTGATATGTGGAACTTTTTTTTCTTTTTCGGAAGCTGCCACAAAATGTGGCACAAACGTTTTTCGCTTGTCTTGCCACTTGATCAGCGACGGGCGTTGCAAATTGATTCACTACTGTTGCTGTTTGGGGGCGGCAACGTGTTGACGTCATTGTTAGCCACGCCCCATTTGACGGTAGTGGGGGGCAATTAAAGA
The DNA here is from genome assembly GCA_035045545.1 of Drosophila gaucha. Taxonomy (NCBI): domain Eukaryota; kingdom Metazoa; phylum Arthropoda; class Insecta; order Diptera; family Drosophilidae; genus Drosophila; species Drosophila gaucha. The sequence goes on from JAWNOY010000292.1 coordinate 9,995,993, forward strand.
TGAATTAATATGCAAAAGGCAAAATGCTGCAGCAGCAGCAGTAGCCAAGTTGCAGAGTATCTTGTACAGCGGCCATTAGCATATATTTAAAAATTCATTTGACGGCGCCAAAAGGCGTAGAAAAATATAATTTATTAATTTGTTAATTCGTTGTTTGTCATTTTTGCGGCTTAAACGTTTCGTTCTGCCACCAAGCACAACAAATTTATGGGCAAACTAAAACGAGAGAGCAAAACAAACATAGAAAGAGAGAGAAAGAGAGCTCCATTCTCATTTCGTTTCGTTTTATTTCATTTCGTTTCTCTTCCACTTGGCAATTAACACGCCAAATTAGCGAGCTGCGCTGTCGGCGTCTCTGTTGACGTCGCCATCGCAGTCGCAGCCGCAGTCGCTGCCAACTGATCGCTTTATGATAAATGTAAATTTTTCTATGCGGCCACGCAAATAAAACTTGTTGAGCATTTTTATTGATACATTTTGATATATACGAAAATTTATTTTATTTATTTACAGATTTATGAGCTCGTTGCCAGCCAAATCTCTGTGTATGAGTGTGTGTGTATATAGAAATTTATTAGCTGAGTTGAACTTTTATTTTTGTTGTTATTGTGCGCGAAGATTTGTTGTGTGTGGCAAGGTGACTGATCTTTTGGCCAAATGTGTCAAGTGGTCGAGAGTTGAGTTAAGATAAATAACCAGAGCAAAAGTGATTTAGAGAGATTCAATAGAAGTTGCCCAACCAGGTAATTGATTAGGCTTAACCCAATCTTCCAGTTGCTAAATGAATGGAAATTTATGCTTAAGCAAATGCTATATTATATATAGGATATCTATGTAGTATATTTAGGACTTTTTTTAGCTGTCAGTTGCATATTTATCGATACGTATACGTAATCTGACAATCACTTTTACTGCCCCTCGCCCTCCTTTGGCTGTCACGCATGTTGCAACTTTGTTCGTGTGTCGTGTCTTCGTCAGCGTCTTCTGCTTCAATTGGCTTCAGCTACTTTGGGACAATTTTATTACGCTTTGCATTGCATTTTGTTGACAGTTTTGTCAACAAGCGTTGAAAATTGGCTAAATATAAATATACTTGTGCATGTCTGTTGCTCGTCTCCCAATCTCCCAATCTCTCAGCCTCTCAGTCTCGCAGTCTCACAGCTTGCCTGTCTGTTTGTTTGTCGCAATATATTTATTACAGCGACAACTCGTTCACGTTATTTATTTATAAATGCGAATATAAATAGGTAGAAGATGCTGAAGGAAAAAAAAACGCCAACAGATTCTTTTTTTTCGGCTGCTCAACCATCATCAACCCCATCAGAAGCATCAACAGCATGGATCCCTCACGCTCTTCGCCTCACTCTCTCGCTGCACACTCAAGCGAATTCGCACACTCAAGCGAATTCGCAGCAAGCATGACTTGTAAATAACTGCAAGTTAAGTATCTGGCAAAGTGCAAAGTAGTTGCCAAGCAGCAGCAGTCGCAGCAGTTGCAGTCGCAGTCGCCGCATTTTGCCTGCCTCCCTTTTGCCACGCCCCTCGCCTACATATGCTCCTAATGAACTGGGCACGCATTTTGGCGAATTCAGCCATGGCATGATATATGGCATCCACTTGCAAAGGGGAGGCTGCTGCGGACCAGCCTGTTGCCAGGCTGTTGTCTGTTTCTTTGGCAGACTGCTGCTCCTCCACAGTTGGGGCCTATTCTAGGTGCTATATGGCAGTTTATCGCTTTTCCAAGAAGTCAACGCTGCATTCAAATGCTTCCGCATCAATTGAAGCAGCCAAGCGTAATGCGAAAATTCGCCAACTTTGACGAAATTGAAACTATTTTGGAGCTAAAGGAAACTCTGGGCAAAGTTTGCTGCGAAGTAAATTTCTGAGATAACAAGGTGAAATTGCTGGCTATCTTAAATATAGTCAGCATTTCTGGAAAATCTGATTAGCAAATGGTGTGAGATTCAGACTATAGAAATAGATATAGACATGGATAGGATGATATATAGATACTGAACATAAACATTTCGGAGCTGTGTATATTATAGAGCTATAGACTATCTATAGAACACGCTGGCATTAAGGTCCTCTAGATATACTACGCATATGACATTGTTTTGACTTGGGAATAAATATATACCTGAAAACTGAATAAATAATCGACAAATGAAAAAAAAAACTTATTAATTTATATTATAGAATATATTTGAAATATGTAATATTACAGTATATACTTGAAGACCGATCGTCTTGTTCATACAGAGAGGAAAGCAGACGGATGGATAGTCCAACAGCTGGAGAGACTAGACAAGCAGATAACCAGATAGATAGATAGATAGACAGATAGAGACAAATTGTCATATAGACAGATGGGTAGACAGTCAGATAGACAAACAGACAGACTTTCGAACTGAAATTCCGTTGTATAAAAAATATTTCAAGCTGAACTTGGCTTGTGCTACTAATCAAGTCCATAAATACATGTATATCCTGCTTAATGTCTGAACTGTTTTCCAGTAATTGTTGCATACTTTTATAATAGCGAGTATTCAATTATATGTCACAAACATATTATAAACTATCCCAATGTAAATAAGCCAACTTATATTTTATAATTTCAACCTTCTGAAATTCGATTTTAAGCTTTACTCAAGCTTTTCTAACGCTTTTCTTAACTTTACTCGTATCTTTGATATATGGCTAGAAGACTGCCAAATCGTAGGCCGTTCAATCATTACATCATAGAGTGGAGTCTTAAAAATAGAAGTTGGTAATCCGCTGAGAACTCTGTCACCCAAAAATCAGTTAAAAATCAACCTCGGATCAACGACCAGCTGGCCAGAAAGAAAAAAAATATAAAAAAAAAAACACTGTGGATTGTACTTTTCATTTTTTTTACATGCGAAAATATATACGTGTACATATACAATATGTAGATATATATGTGTGTTTATATTTGTTTTTTTTTCGCTCTGTCTTCTATGTGATGGGGCATAAAAAAGAGCCCAAAGACAACTTTCAGCAGAAACAGCAACAACAAAAAAGTGAGCAACAACAATTTAAATATTTTAAGAGCGATGACCCAGAAGCAGAAAAAAACCAACAATAACAACAGCAGCAGCAGCAAACAACAACAACGATAACAAACAACACAAACACCTTCTGTGCTGGCAAAGCAAAAAAAATTAAAATAAAAAATTTAAAAATTACAAAAAAAAGGTATTAAAAAAACAAAAGCTAAATGAAGAATTCGCGCGTTTGTACGCAGCGGCAACAACAAAAAGCGAAACAAATTTAAATTGTAAGAAAACAACAACAACTTCAGTTGAGCTTCATTCAAGAAGTTAATGCTGACGCTGACTTATTGCCAAATGTAGTCACTGTGAAATTGACAACAACAACAACAAACAACAATCAACGACAACAACAATAATAGTAGTTCACATATTGCTAAACATTAGCTGCTGGCCTTTGGGCACATGTTGCCCGCAACATGTTTGCAATTAAGCGCAACATGTTGCCTGCGTTACGCCTTTGAGCCGCCTTTGAGTGGGTGTCATAAATCTTTTGCCTTTGTTGTTGTTTGATCGGCCAAACACTAATTGGCATTAGTCCGGCCCGCGGACAAGTTCTTCCAAAACCCGATTAAAGCCAAAATGCGGGGGGCAACGGCCAATGGATCAAATGTAGCTGCTGTTGCCTTTTTTGGCCTTTGACTTTGGACGTGCGGATGCCGCCAGCAGCCAACAACAGCAGCAGCCACAGGTGGGCGTGTCGAATTCGCCGTGTTGCGTCCGAGAAAACAATTTCTGTGCTTCTCCAATAGATCAGCTAAAAAATAGACTGAAAGAAGAAGCAGAATTTCAACTTTAAGCGAGCTCTAGAGTTCGTTTTGAAAGATACATACATCTGTTTACCGTTTTTGGGCTGCCTAACTAGATAAATTGTGTAGCAAAGAGCAAGCGAGAGCAAAGCAGCGCAAGCCAGTTCATAAATTATGATTGAACC